>CAJQTT010000001.1:10000000-19603089 GCA_906901655.1 Sminthurides aquaticus | reverse complement strand
GTTCCTGGGATAGTTTCTAGGATTTTTTCCAGCCCAACTCCACTAGTTTCTAGTTTCTGGGATAGTTTCTAGTTTCTGGGATAGTTTCTAGTTTCTGGGATAGTTTCTGGGATAGTTTCTAGTTTCTGGGATAGTTTGTAGTTCCTGGGATAGTTTCTAGTTTCTGGGATAGTTTCTTGTTTCTGGGATAGTTTCTAGTTTCTGGGATAGTTTCTAGTTTCTGGGATAGTGTCTAGTTTCTAGGATGGTTTCTGGTATAGTTCCTGGGATAGTTTCTAGGATTGTTTCCAGCCCAACTCCACCTTACCCAGCCCAACTCAACCCTACCCAGCCCAACTCCACCTTACCCAGCCCAACTCAGCCTTACCCACCTCTTATAAATCCATTCCTTGCCCAGTTAAGCCATAACCGTATTTGTAAACAGTTAATTCCGCAATGCGAAAAACTATACCAGAAGCTAGAAACTATCCCAGAAACTAGAAACTATCCCAGAAACTAGAAACTATCCCAGAAACTAGAAACTATCCCAGAAACTAGAAACTATCTCAGAAACTAGAAACTATCCCAGGAACTAGAAACTATCCCAGAAACTAGAAACTATCCCAGCAACTAGAAACTATCCCAGAAACTAGACCTAGAAAATATCATAGTCTCTGGTATAGTTAGTTTCTAGTTTCTGGACTAGTTTCTAGTTTCTGGGATAGTTTCTAGTTTCTGGGATAGTTTCTAGTTTCTGAGATAGTTTCTAGTTTCTGGGATAGTTTCTATTTTCTGGGATAGTTTCTAGTTTCTGGGATAGTTTTTCAAGATAAAAGGACTCCCCTATCGTAACCATGTAAGGTTTCCTCAGCCAAACTCCACCTAACCCGGCCCAACCTAGCCCAACCCAGCCCAAGTGTCGCATATATTTTATAAGTCCTAACCTAACCTAACCTAACCTAACCTAACCTAACCTAACCTAACCTAACCTAACCTTTCGCGACCCTTAACCTAACATACGACCCCTTGTGACCTTTGTGCCCCTTTTCGGCCCTAAACCTAACCTGCGACCCTTTGCGACCTTGTGACCCTGAACCTAACCTGCGACTCTTTGCGACCCTTGTGACCCTTAACCTAACCTGCGAACCTTTGCGACCCGTGTGACTCTTTGCGACCGTTTGCGACCCTGATGACTCCTCATGACCATTTGCGACCCTGATGACCCTTTGCGACCCTGATGACCCTTTGCGACCCTGATGATGACCCTTTGCGACTCTGATGACCCTTTGCGACCCCTGATTTCCCTTTGCGACCATTCATGACCATATCGACCCCTGCTGACCTTTTGCAACCCTGATGACCCTTTGCGACCCTGATGACCCTTTGCGACCTTCATGACCCTTTGCGACTATTATGACCCTCTGCGACCCTTGCGACCTCTAGTGACACTTGCGATCTCTAGCGACACTTATGACCTCTTGTGACCCTTTAGAACCTTGCTGCACATGCAAATCTCGGGACGCTCTCGACGATCGTTACCCTCTCGACCCTCGCGACACCCGCCACCCTAGAAGCCTCTTTGGAACCTTCACTACCCCTCGCGTCGACTAGGGACCATTGCGACCCTGGCGACCATGGCGACCCTCGCGAACCAAAAACCCCACGCGACCCCTTTCTACCTCTCACGACCCCTTCCCTAGCAACCCTTCCGATCCAACTCCTATTAATCCTTGCGACCCTCTCGCGCTTTGTTACCCACGCGACCTCGTGTCACTATTGCGACCCCTTGACCCTTGCTAACCCTTCCCGACCCTCATGACTTATCGCAGCCAATTGCTACCCATCGTTACCAATCGCGACCCCTTACCACCCTTAAGACCCTTGCATCCCCTCGTAACCCCAGTTGACCCCAGTTGACTCTTGCGACCTGTTAGAACCATTGAGACCATTCCGACTTCTCTCGAACATTATGACCCGTCCCAATTTAGCGACCCCTTTGCTCCTTACGCCTCTTGCAACCCCTCACGACCCCTTGCTGTCTTGCCGTCCTCGCGGACACTAACGACCCTCACAAACCACTGCAACAGCGGGACATTAGCGAACCCAGAAGTCTCTGGCGAACCTTCGCGACTGGGTCGATCTCAGTTGATCCCATTTGACTCTTTCGACTCTTTTCACCGCTCACGATTTTTACGACTTCTTGTGACCATTAAAGAACCCTACCGAACCTTCCGACTACAGTTTACCCTTCACACCCTTGCAAACCCTCGTGACCCTCACGACCCCTCGCGACACTTGCGACAATTGCGGTACCCTACGACTTCAGTTGACCGTTGCCAACGTAACGACCCCTCAAGGATCTTCAGACGATCCCGAACCTTTCGACGACCTCCTATACGAGATTTTTTACGAGATTCTTTACTACATTCTTTACGAGATACTTTACGAGGTTCTTTACGAGATTCTTTACGAGATTCTTTTCAACATACTTTACGTGATTCTATACATGATTCTCCGCGAGATACTTTTCGAGATTCTTTACAAGTATACTTACGAGATTCTTTATGAGGATCTTTACGAGATTATTTACGAGACTCGTAACGACATTCTTTACAAGAATGTTTACGACATTCTTTACAAGATTCTTTACGAGAGTCTTTACGAGATTCTTTACGAGATTCTTTACGAGATTCTTTAAGATATTCTTTACGAAATACTTTACGAGATTCTTTAAGATATGCTTTACGAGATTCCTTACGAGATTCTTTACGAGATTCTTTACGAGATTCTTAACGAGATTCTTTACGGGATTCTTTACGGGATTCTATACGAGATTCTTCACGAGATTCTTTACGAGATTCTTTAGTAGATTCTTTAGTAGATTCTTTACGAGATTCTTTACGCGTTTCTTTACGAGATTCTTTACGCGTTTCTTTACTAGATTCTTTACGCGTTTCTTCACGAGATTCTTTACGACATTATTTACGGGTTTCTTTACGGGATTCTTACATGATTCTTGAGATTCTTTACGACATTCTTTACGGGATTCTTTACGAGATTCTTTACGATGATTCTTTACGAGATTCTTTACGAGATTCTTTACGAGATTCTTTACGAGATTCTTTACGAGATTCTTACGAGATTCTTTACGAGATTCTTTACGTGATTGTTTACGACTTTCTTTACGAGATTCTTTACGGGATTCTTTACGAGATTCTTTACGAGATTCTTTACGACTTTCTTTACGAGATTCTTTACGAGATTCTTTACGATATTCATTACGGATTCCTTACGAGATTCTTTACGAGATTCTTTACGAGATTCTTAACGAGAACCTTACGGGTAACCTGTTTGGAAACGCTCAAAGTTTCGTAAAGAATCATGTAAGAATCCCGTAAAGAAACTCGTAAATAATGTCGTAAAGAATCTCGTAAAGAAACGCGTAAAGAATCTCGTAAAGAATCTCGTAAAGAATCTCGTAAAGAATCTCGTAAAGAATCTCGTAAAGAATCTCGTAAAGAATCTCGTAAAGAATCTCGTAAAGAATCATGTAAAGAATCTCGTACAGTGAACTTAAGGAGATTCTTTACGAGATTCTTTACGAGATTCTTTACGAGATTCTTTACGCGTTTCTTTACGAGATTCTTTACGCGTTTCTTTACGGATTCTTTACGCGTTTCTTTACGAGATTCTTTACGACATTCTTTACGAGATTCTTTACGGGATTCTTTTGCGACTCTGATGACCCTTTGCGACTCTGATGACCCTTTGCGACACCTGATGACCCTTTGCGACCCCTGATGACCTTCTGCGACCCTGCTGACCTTTTGCGACCCTGATGACCCTTTGCGACCTTGATGACTCTTTGCGACCTTGATGACCCTTTCCGACCATTATCACCCTTTGCGACCCTTGCGGCGACCTCTAGTGACACTTGCGATCTCTAGCGACACTTTTGACCTCTTGTGACCCTTTAGAACCTTGCTGCACATGCAAATCTCGGGACGCTCTCGACGATCATTACCCTCTCGACCTCCAAGCCCTCTCGACCCTCAAGACCTTCGCGACACCCGCCACCCTAGAGGCCTCTTTGGAACCCTCACTACCCCTCGCGTCGAATTGGGACCAGTGCGACCCTGGCGACCATTGCGACCCTCGCGAACCAAAAACCACGCGCGACCCCTTCCCTCGCAACCCTTCCGATCCAACTCCAATTAATCCTTGCGACCCTCGCGACCTTCTCGCGCGTTGTTACCCACGCGACCTCGTGTCACTATTGCGACCCCTTGACCCTTGCTAACCCTTCGCGACCCTCATGACTTATCGCAGCCAATTGCTACCCATCGTTACCAATCGCGACCCCTTACGACCCTTAAGACCCTTGCATCCACCCGTAACCCCAGTTGATCCCGGTTGACTCTTGCGACCTGTTAGAACCATTGAGACCATTCCGACTTCTCTCGAACATTATGACCCGTCCCAATTTAGCGACCCCTTTGCTCCTTAAGCCTCTTGCAACCCCTCACGACCCCTTGCTGTCTTGCCGTCCTCGCGGACACTAACGACCCTCACGAACCACTGCAACAGCGGGACATTAGCGAACCCAGAAGTCTCTGGCGAACCTTCGCGACTGGGTCGATCTCATGTGACCCCTGGTGACCCTTGTGACCCCTGATTACCCCTGTAACCCCAAATGACCCCTGCGACACCTGCGAACACTTGTGACCCCTGATGACCCTGCTGACCCTTGTGACCCCTGCGACCCCTGCGAACACTTGTGACCCCTGATGACCCTGCTGACCCCTGTGACCCCTGATGACCCTTGTGACCCCTGTGACGCCTCTTGATCCTTGTGATCCCTGATAGCCCCTGATGACCATTTGCGACCCTGATGACTATTAGCGACCCTGCTGACCATTAGCGACCCTACTGACCATTAGCGACCCGGGTGACACTTTGCGACCCTAGTAACCCTTTACGACCCTGCTGTCCCTCAGTGACGCTGATGATCTTTTGCGACCCTTCTGACCCCCCATGACACCTGATGACCTCTGGTGACCCCTGTTGATGCTTAGCGACCCTCGTGACCCTTTGCGACCGTCGTGATGCTTTGTTACCCTCCTGACACTTTGCGACCCTGGTGACCCCACTTGACCCCAGTTGACCCTTGTAACCTTTTCTGACCCATCTTACCCTTGTAACCCTTCTTACCCTTGTGACCCTTCTTACCCTTGTGACCCTTCTTACCCTTGTGACCCTTCTTACCCTTGTGACCCTTGTGGCCCATGTGATCCTTATGGACGCTTGTGACCCGTGAGATGACCCCTGACCATCGTGACCCACGTGACCCCTTTGTGACCCCTGGCGACCCTCAGCGACCCCTACAACAACTTTCAACCCCTTGCGCCACTTCGCGACCCCTAATCCTACTCTCATCCCTTTGCGACCCCTTCTGACCCTTTGATGTCCCTTTGCGACCCCTTCGGAACCTTTGGCGATCCTTACCGACCCCTTCCGTGTCCTTGGCGATCCTTTCCGACCCCTTCCGTATCCTTGGGGACCTATTACGACCCCTTTGTAACACTTTCCAACCCTTATGACCCTGTGAGATCCTTTGCGACCCTTGTTACCCTTTGCGACCGCTTTCGACTCCTTGCAACCCTTTATTTAACTGATCTTAACTTAACTTAATGTAACGTAATGTAACTTAACTTAATGTAACGTGACGCAACTTAATATTACTTAATTTTACTGAATGAATTTTACTTAATTTTACTTAATGCAACTTAATGCATCTCAACCAAACTTAATGCAACTTAAACCAACTTAACCCAACTTCATGCAACTTAACCCAACTTCATGCAACTTAACCCAACTTAACCGAACTTGACCCAACTTAACCCAACTTAATGCAACTTAATTTTATTTAATGCAACTTAATTTTACTTAATGCAACTTAACCCAACTTAATGCGACTTAACCCAACTTAACCCAACTTAATGTAACTTAATGTAACTCAACCCAACTTAATGTAACTTAACTTAACTTAATGTAACTTAATCAAACTTAACCCTATTTAATTTAACCCATTTTTATTTAACTTAACTAATGTTTTTCATTTGATACCAAGACTACGCATTCTTTTTCCTGAATGTCTGCAATAGAACGGAACTCTTAAGCGGCGCTAATCAACAACTACTATCTATATTCGTCCAGCTGCTACACATGAATCTAATGAACTGTTATCAGATACATATATATTCTGTAATACAGGCGTTAAGTTAGTTCCTGACCAAACTTCATTTAGTAGCTTTTAATGGGTTTTTTATTGAAAAAAACAATTACGAACGTCTGGAAAACAGTTTCAGGACTAAAAATCCCTGTTACAGAAACAAATATCCCAGGGGAAGCATAAACGCCTTTCCATCCAACGAGCTTGAGCTACAGGAATTTATGGTCGACATTTACGCCAAAGCTGCAGTTGAAAAATCAATTTGCCAGCCTTCAATACTCTTGGACTTGCTAAAGAAAGCTATTTCGATTTCGTGCATTGTAACAAGTTAATCCGATCCGATCAGTCAAGGGAAGCATATATACTTTTTCCCTATTCAACCTCGTCAACCCTGCTCTTAAGGATTTCAGCAAGGGTGAAAGTGAATATTGAGTATGCTGAGAGGACTGTTCTTGGAAAGAACATCCTGGGGTGAAAGTTCCACCTGTTTGTTGGCAAATGACATGACAGATACATTCTGTACAATTATCTTGTATTTTCCATCTGCAAGAGTCGTAGCGTTTGAAATAGAGTCGACTTTCTTTTTGCATAAATTCCCCTGAGAATAAGCCACCTACACAAGCTTATCGGGGAGCTCTCAGAAAAACCTTCTTTTTTCCTCTATTGCTACACCAATTTCCTCCTTTTCCAGCACTATGTTAGTTTTTCTTTTTTCTTTGGTATCTGTATTTTTTCCTTGCTGCAAATTCAAATATTAGCTTGAACGATCTTCCATAAATCCTTAATCCGGGAAAAGGCACATGGCTTATTCTTTATACTTGCAAGTAACAAATGCATCGAGAATAATTCAGTTCGGTAGTTGATAAGAAGTTACATTTGAAGATATCCATTTAAGGAGAAAATATACTCTCAATAAGTATCATATTAAGAAACTGTTCACCCGCAGTGTTCATCGGCACAAACCATTCCATGTTGCAAGATTGGTAAAGAAGGAGTAAATAAAGGAATTCGGAGATACTGTCGAAACTTGGTATGGAAGGGAAAGCTTGTGCGTAGAAGGATGTGTTTTAGCGTGGTTTGATGGGGAAAGTTTACCCAAAAAAATTAATGGTAAGTAAATGAGACGAAAGCTCATGTGTAGTGGTCTTTGCAGAGTAGAGCTTTGCAGCTACTTGTACCTATATAACAGCCGAAAACCTTTGAATCATTTTGATTCGAGTATTAATATATGTGGCGGGATTAAGTAGAGGAAACTAAGAGAAAACTATGATTTCGATAAAGAAGAATGGATGAGGAATAGAATTCCTGTAGGCTTCTTTTGATTAAACCTCCGATGCAAATTAGCCCCTTTAGGATAGAGCAGTACTCAGCTATTTCGAGTTTTCTCTATTCTATAAGCCTTAAAACCTGCTTTCACCAGAAATGAACATTGCTCAGCTTCTCTAGATTGAACAAAATTTCGAGAACCTGTTCAATTAAGCACTCCTTCACTATCCAGACTGCCTCTTGATCATTATGGATTTCTATACTTGAGTCAAACTTTCTCATGCTGAGAATGTAGAAGGGTGATAATTCAACGTAAGGTCTAGAGCTTTTTAATATATTTTTATTTACTTTACTGTACTGTACTTTCAGCTGATCAGGTGAGGATCAGAGCATGGTGGTGATGTGATCAGGAAGTGGTCAGGAGCCGTTAAGGTGAGGATCTAAGATTTCGGGTAGGGGTCTGAGAGGGGATCAGAGAGATAAACACGGGGCTAGGGGTGTATCCGATATACAGGGTGTTTTTTTAGAAGTCTACTCATTTGAATTTGAAATTACGCGGCAAAACGGCTAACAAATTTATTGATCCTGTTTTTCAATTAAAGCCAAATAGTAAGAATTCTTTTAGGTTAAGTGCGCTTTAGCCAGTTTCAACATGGGCGCCTCCATTCGCTCGCAAAGTTTCGGGGCGAAGTGAAGCTCTCTCCTTGTGTTTGCTCGGATTGCCAGGATAATGGTTTCGAATGCAATCTGAAATCGAACCCAACGATGAATTAATTCATAACATGGAGGATTTCGTTTAAAATTTCCCCTGACGTCGTCAGACGAATTTTTGCCCAGAAACCACTGCGTTCAGGGAGGCTTTTCTGCATTGTTTTCAGCCATAGCAGAAAATCTTAATTTTGGTTTCTCGCGCCGGGAATGAAGAAAACTATTTTCAGGGATGACTTTTTCACTAACAAAAACTCTAGACCTTTTTCCACAAGTAGCAGAAAGTCCCAAGTTGACATGTTGACTCTGATCGTCAGTACGTGGCGCGGAAATGAGTAGATCTCTAAAAAAATTGGGCAGAGCCACCACTGTAACTAACTAGCTGGACCGAGTAATGGAAATTAAATGAAGGTATCGATGTCAAAGTGCGAGGAAATTCTTCCACCGTTTTAAAGTCACCGATTACTCTCTTTATGCTCCTCTTTCCTTTTGGACTAGCCCAAAAGGGAGCATAAATGGAATAAGGGAATGTGACAGTACGAGGAAAGTCTCTTACCGTTTTATAGTCATCAATCAACCTCTTTATGCGCCTCCTTAATTTTGGACCAGGGCCAAAAGTGAGCATGAATGGAATTAGGGAATGTGAAACTGCGAGGAAAGTCGTTTACCGTTTTATAGTCACCCATCACCCTCTTTATGCGCCTCCTCACTTTTGGACCATGGCCAAAAGTGTGCATAAATGGAACTAGCCTTGCTACCCGGCTTCGCCCGGGGGTTGTGTCGTGTGGTACAAAAACTTGAATGCACTCCCTCAAATATTTAGCTCTCCCATCGAATGTTTCGTTATCGCATCGAATGTTTAGTTGTGCTGTCGAATCTATATCCCACCTGTCGAATATTTGGCTCTGCCGCCATTTGTTTAACTTTCCATCGAATTAATAGCCTACCCACACAATCTGACACCAACCTTTATAGTATAAGATTAGGGAATGTGAAAGTGCGAGGAAAGTCGTTTACCGTTTTATAGTCACCCATCACCCTCTTTTGGCACCTCCTCACTTTTGGACCAGGGCCAAAGTGTGCATAAATGGAAATAGGGAATGTGAAACTGCGAGGAAAGTCGTTTACCGTTTTATAGTTACCTATCACCCTCTTTTTGCGCCTCCTCACTTTTGGACCAGGGCCAAAAGTGTGCATAAATGGAATTAGGGAATGTGAAACTGCGAGGAAAGTCGTTTACCGTTTTATAGTCACCCATCACCCTCTTTATGCGCCTCCTCACTTTTGGACCAGGGCCAAAAGTGTGCATAAATGGAATTAGAGAATGTGAAACTGCGAGGAAAGTCGTTTACCGTTTTAAAGTCACCCATCACCCTCTTTATGCGCCTCCTAACTTTTGGACCAGGGCCAAAAGTGTGCATAAATGGAATTAGGGAATGTGAAAGTGAGATACACCTCTCAATTCACATTCCCTCATACTTTCACACCTTTTTCCTTATAAGTTTTCGGGAGTTTTTGCACACTTTTGGCCCTGGTCCAAAAGCATAAATTCGCATTTATACCGAGCATTTATATCGCATTTTGACCGGCTCTACATAAGCTTCCCTTAGACTTCGTCTCGGTCCAGCTACGAACACCCTGTATCCAGAAGAAACCACAGGGCTAGCATGTGTGGAGCTTTGACTTAGCAGACGAGAATCGTCCCCCGGGCTTTAAAACAAAGCAGATGCGAGAGGCACGAGAATCGTTCTCTTATGTGTGCGGGACCGCAGATATCACTGTATTGCTTAAAATGGCGAGTCTTTATTATAAGGTTCTGACGATTCTGGCACAATATTAGAACCATGGCTACAAAATTAGCAAACAACACTCTCAAGAGTCTGCCTGCACCTGCAAACAGGTCCTGGTCAAAATTTCAAATGCTCCGAATTGACTGAATCTTGGTTTGAGCGTTGCTAGGGTATTTCAAACACGTCGGCCTCAAAACCCTTCAATTTTAAAAATGAATTTTTATTCAATGAAATATTCCTCTTCAGATTTAAAACGATGAGTAGATTTTAACAGGCTGTCAATTGTCGTCCTTATTGTTTCAATGCCCTTATATAGGAGACTATTTTACGGTGGAATGACTATAGAATACAGAGAGAAAGCATGACAAGAGAGCCTGTATTGGTAGGAACGTAATAGGTATTAATATGCAATCTTGTTATTGGATATGGCTGAATTGATATTGTGATTCTATAAAATCCGTAAATAGATCATATCGGTGCGTGTAAGGATTCAGGATTTCATCAGCAAAGCTGATAAACAAAAATCACCTGAACGGAGGATAAATGGCTATTTAAAACCGAAAAGGTACCTTGTCGTTTTGCATTATCATAAACTTGGGACGAAGAAACAAACGCAACTACGGCTTACAACCTGCAAAGCGGCAGCCTACTGTCTTCAGTTTCTTATGTTAGAAAGCCTGATGAGAGAGGAAGGAGCTGGTAAGAAAGAAACAGCACAGGCTTCCTACCTTTTGCTCACGAGCATCTTTATAATCACCTGTTAGGGTGTTTTGTGCTTGATATGGGAGAGTTAGACCCATTCCACTGAAAGCACACAATTCCTGCTAACCTGCTTCAAACCCTGAACCTGTGAGAGCCTAACATTCTCTCTAAATTATGTGTACGTACAGTCCACAGTTCACGTGCAGCATATAAGGTACACACGAACCTTCGCAATCTAGCAAGATACAGACCATTTCATCTCACAAAATATACATACATACCTGCATCGCTCGAAGTAAGAGTAAACACTTGACCATATGTCTTTTCCTTCAAAATCACTAAGTAATAGGAAATTGCATTGATATTTTCATAATTTATAGCTCCTAGCAACCGTGATTAGGAGCTTAAGAACTTAATTCCAGTGATAGTGTAGAGTAGAAATAGAAATGAAGTGAAGTGCTTTATGAAATCAAGTTTCGCGAACAATTTATAATTACTGGTCATTGTAACTGGATGTTAACTCATTCTAGTTAAGCTGTGGAGTTATTCGGATTTTGCACTTTAATACAGATTGATAATTTTTAAGTTTTTACGACGTTGCTGATTCTTAAAATGCAGGTAAAGTATTGTCTGGATATAACTGAAATATATAGATAAAATGAAATTAAAATACATACTCAGCTCCGTTACAGAAACTATTGGCGAAGCTTGTAAGTTTACAATGGATACTCAAAATATTATCATGCAGTCGCTGTCAGTGCCATTGGATTTTTCGAGGCTTTAATTTTACAGGAACTCAGATATTTGTGGTTATATTTACCCTAGGATTTCACTCAAGAGTAAGCATTCCAACATGTTCTATAACTCTTTACTGGTGGATGGGGAAATTACTCCAAAGGTTATTATGTGAGTCTGAAAGGATATTAAAATAGTATTTATGGCATCGATTGTGAGCTGTGGATTAATTCCTATAATTATTTTCCGCAGGTCTGAAGTCCAAAAGCACGTATAAAGGTTATGGACAAATCATACTGCCAGTACTTGCAATTATTAGAATCTCAGCAAACTCCAGTTCGCGATGTATCGAGTATAAAGCATTCAAGATATGGACCCGGGCATGAGAAATACCCGTCATGGCCCATACCAGAAATGTCGGTTTCCCACGTGGACCCTGCCAGAGACCTTCCTCCAAGCATAATAAACAGTTCCAACGCCAGGAGTAGATCCTTCGCAGATGAAACTGACTATGTCAAAGAGTCATCGCCAAATTATATTCGCCCTTATATGAGACGATTGGAGTGTCATTTGTACGAACCACAGGAGAATAATGATTTAAGTTATAAATCCTTTCCGTGGACGTGTGAATGCAAGTGCATGAATCCTCATAGTTTACAGGGTCCGCAGGACGCTTCGGGACATTCCTCAGAACATGCGTCATGCAACCATCGTCCTAGCAGCAGTTATGGAATTCGTAAAGCCATATCATCTCCTTCTTCATCAAATAGCGATGCCTTGGAAAAATCATTGTGTACAGACGATTGGGAAGCGTACACTAAAAAGTATGCCAATTCCGAAGGCTATCATAGCTACATATCCACTGAAAGTATTCTAGGTCCGAATACTGCTTCACCTTTCCTGGATCTACTACAGCGAGACAGTGATTCTCAATCTTCGCGTTGGTCTCAAGAAGCACGCCCTACAGAAATTTTCCAACCTACTACTACACATATAACAGAAACAGACGGTAGAGCTCCTAAAAGTTCAGCAAACAGTAACTATGCTGAGTCAAAATGTGCTGACATAAATTCGGATTTCAGTGAAGCCATGTTCTCGAAAAGTGCTGTGCTTCCACAAAAGACTCCAGATGTGACCAAGGTTCGACGCCAGAACTCTCTTCATTCAAGTTACAGCTATTCGAGTTTAAAAAATAATGCAGAATGTGAAGCTGCTAGTTTTAGTGGAAATGCGAAACTTACATCCCGCAGCATCAGTTCTGCTGCGATGCATCTTGAAACCGACCGGCAAAACCCCCGGGAATGGAGGACGAATGATTATCTAGGAAGCCAACAACTGGAACGTATTGCTCCACCCACTGTGGCTGAAAGAATCTCTGCACTGGAAAAGTTCCCTTCCAACCGAATAGAACCTCGCCTCCAAGATGGTATTAGTCAAGATGCCAAGTTTCCAACGCGGCGTTTACATGAATTGTCTGCAGAACAAGACGTTCCCAGGCATTCTGGTTATCGAATTAATAGAATGGACTCTCAAGATTCAGATCACAGCTCCGAGGCAACTGCCTCTAGTACCTTGAAACCCTCATACTCCTACTTAGACCCACAGAAAAAACTCCGAGTTGCCGATCTTACACTTAAAGCTATTCAGAAGCAAGCTCTCCTATCATATTACGAAAGACATGCTGGGAAGCCAGCAAATATTGTCCGTCCATCCACAGATGAACGTACCGATCCACTCCGTCCTAGTACCTGCAGTTCGAATAGTTTCTGGAGTGTAAATGAGAATCTGGATTCTCAAGAAATCAAAATATTTACCGACAATTATCTTCCAAATACGTCCGGTGAACTCCAGAAAACTGAGATTCCAGAAATGGAGCACACAGCCACCTCTATTACGAGAGTCCCGTGTGTGCGAAAATTTACCGAAGGAACTAGTACTAGTGACAGCTTCCATAGTTCTGTTGGTATCGCTACAGCTATAGTCGCTCCGCTGCATATTCGTGAATCTACGGCCAAGTAAGCTTCACTATCGTTAAAAAAGATAGCAACCAGTAATAATGTAGGGTTATTTGCAATACAGCACATTATTCTCATGATGCAGCATTTGATGACATTCTAAATAGTTCCTTGAATGGTAAATGATAGTTTATAATTTATGCCTGGATGTAATTTAAACAGGTCTACGATGCCAAACAGTAGGCTCTCTCGACAAGAAAACAAACATTCCGCCGTTCCGGAACCGCTGGAAGGTATCCGCATTGATAACATCGAAAGCTTCCTCAAACCTCCAAAAAGACCACCGAAAAAACCAAGACCCTTTGGTGAAGCGGTTATCCAGACCGTAAGTTTTTGTGAATCTTTTTACTTCCTCACACGCTTTTTATACACTGAGCATGATCAAGGAATCTAAATAGCAAGACAAGGGTGTTTACCAACTTTTCTTGTTATTAAGTATTTCTCGCATCCGTTTCAATCGGATTTTACCATAACCTATCAGAACTTAACTTTTTATTTCCCGATTAGATTCGTAGTACCGCAACGGAAGCCAATCGTTCTCAGCCACTTCCATTACCCAGAGGAGTTGTATGGCAAACAATCGAAGGACAAAACAGAGAGGCAATTGGAGATTTATCCTTGACGTTTGCAAATCCAGCGGGATTTAATAGATGCAGTAGTCCAGACTTGCCCTTACCACCACCACCCATCGCTGCAGGAAATGATGATTGCCTTAGAATCAACGATGAGCCTCTACCTCCACCACCAACTATAGAAGAACCAATTAACAATGGAAGAAGGTGGTAACAATAGCCATTCCAATTTAAATAGAATTCTCGTGACCTATCTATTGATAGCTTAATACTATCTGGTTTTATATTTTCAGCATGGGTAACCAGCATAGAAACGTGCGCAGGGTATCAGACCACAATGTTACGGCTACATCAACAGTTAATGTATTCCCGACGACTGTATCGAGAACGTACTCGGAAAAGATGCAAGAAAATGGTAACCTGTTTTGGATTCACAACATCTGCTAGTTAAAATACTGCAGAAAATTGTCGTTAGTAAACCATATGGACTTGTGCAACAATAGTCTTATCACTTGTCCTTTTTGCAGCTTCTACCCCTGGTCATGGCCATAGTTCAGAACCTCGAGTGACATTCGTGTTGCCTAAGGAGTTTCAGAGTTTACCAGACCTGGGCTCCAAATCTACACGGGCATGCTTTTCGAATGATTCTCCCGCATCTCCTAAGTAAGCTATCAACTTTTCACCAGAACATCATGAATGAAATGAATAATAATTTTGTATGAAACACTTACAGCCGTCATTTTGATTCTATTCTGCCTCCAAATTCCGCATACTTCACGACCTCGGAATGCAAGGCAAGACTTTTGACGCAATACAAAGATGTTAACAACGGTGTCGTCTGCATTTCGAATGGGATTGAGCTCCTGAAGCAGAAGGTATCGTTCTCCTGCACATACTCGTTATATTAACTTTAGCTTAAATAGTTCCTAGTTATGTATGGTTGGTTCGAATATCAAGCAATCCAACTTGAGAAGATAGTATAATTACTATGACTGACTACTGATTAAATCTTTTTTAGGAGGAATTGGTCTCTAGAATTAGCCGAAAACTAGAGATTCTGAGGGGTGAGCAACTTGACATCAAAGAAGAAATTAATTCTAATGAACTCTTGGGCAGGACTGTGAGCAGCAAAGTAGAGTGTAAAGCCAAGCCCAATGA
This sequence comes from Sminthurides aquaticus, assembly GCA_906901655.1. NCBI lineage: Eukaryota > Metazoa > Arthropoda > Collembola > Symphypleona > Sminthurididae > Sminthurides > Sminthurides aquaticus. The sequence goes on along the minus strand of CAJQTT010000001.1, from coordinate 19,587,932 downwards.
ATTCGTCAAATTCAGGATACATACTGATGAAATCGAAAAAATCACTAGTTTACTGCTTGGTCTATCAGGAAGATTAGCTCGAGCTGAAAATGCTTTAATGGGGTCATCCGATAAGCTAAATCCTAAGGAAAAGGTATGAAAAAGCTTGATATTTAGAATTTGTGGACTTAACTATGACAGGGCTTCATCTTATAATTTATTATTTGTTTTTCAAGATCATTTTAGAGGGGAAACGCGATAAACTGAAAAATCAACTTCAGGAAGCAAAGATACTAAAGGAAGGAATAGATTTCAGGAGTGCTCAAGTTTCTGGATTCCTTCAGAAGTACCTATCAAGCGAGGAGTATGAAGATTATTTGCATTTTATGAAGATGAAGGCCAAGCTCATAGTTGATGCCCGTGAAATCGACGACAAAATTAAATTAGGCGAGGAACAAATGGCTGCTCTTCAGGAAGCCCTAGCACTTTAAGAAAACGAATCCTTACTGAAACGTCTGTAATGTTTATGCCTTAAGCAGTATTTCAATATTGTATAAATGAATCCGTCCTTATAATTACAAACTTTATCAAACACTTGATGCTCGATTTCTTTCATCGTCGGTCTATAGTCTATACGACCCGTATTCACTATGATTGATTCAAGCGTATCCTTACAAACAAAGAATGTGGAATAGAAACTGAGTTTGGTTTTAAAGTGAGAATCCAGCAGGCCTACAGTCACTCCTCATCCGCTTTAAATTCAGCATGTAAAGACACCAATCATATTTAACTTTGTTCCATCAGATGCCGAGGAACACTTTAAAGGTAACGGGAATTATGGTTGTAACATAAATTCCGTCTCTCATAATTTTAAGAGCTTTGATGCGATACAACAGAGTTCTGCAGGAATGATTTTTGGTTTTTATCCGCGCTTTATTGCAAGGACGGTCAATTACAATGCTCAGTTATAGCGTAAGGTGGGTTTCTTTAGACCTTAACCAATTTAAACGGTATCATAAGCGGACTAAAAAAAGTAAAGTCTACACAACTTTACAGTCCCGACATACATTACAATATATAAGTGACTTCAACATTGCGTCACAATATCTTGAGAATCTACATTTACGTGACATGAGTAATTCTTGAAGATATCCTACTCGAATTTAGAAAATACTAGTATTGTCTCGTTGCACTTGGAATCCTCCGTGTTGAGCTCCGCTTTTCACGGTTTCAAGAACTAAGACAGAGATGATGATGAATTTATGATAATGAATTTCTAGGGGTAGGTGCTTGTTTTAAACGAAAGCAGATATTTTCCAACGATAGCAATGAGAAAGTGCTCCTTTCAAGGTCGAGAAGTAACAAATTGTCGACATGCATAATATATGCAGTAATATTAGCTAGGCAAGCAAGAATACTGCTGTACGTTCTAGAATGAGTCAGGCTTAGAGCTACAGTACATGCTTATGAAGCAAACGTTTAAGGCCACGTGAAACTTATGACTCAGGCAAAGCTGAAAATGAATAGTCCAGATTCGCAAGGATTATGAAATCATATTTGAACACTTTCAAATCAGGAAGTGTCTCGCAATGCCTACCTGCGATATGGTTTTCAGGAATTATCAAAACCCTCTTTTCAGCCGCATCTTAATGTTTCAAGCTGCAAGCTAAACGAGCACTTTTACTGTTTACGTGTCTTTGGAATGTCTGGAAGCGCAAGCAATGAATCAACCTCCAATTCGATGTGAGACTCCCATGTTCAATACTTTCCTTCGCTGTGCTTAATACCATACAATCTCCACAGTAGCATGTATGTAATCATTTTGCTGGTAATGAAACACAGGTACAATTGCGAAACATAATGCGTGTTTCTGTTTCGTGCCTTCGAGAGATTTCACTGGCTCCTTTCCTACAACTTCAATTTAAGTTTCTCCTTGCCTTGAAGATGAATGTGCTAATTTCCTCAAAGGAATTACACATGCACTAACTAAATCATCTCGGTACTATGTACCCATTCGTTTAGCAACGTATTGAGCAAATATTTTCAATATTCATGAAAATTCTACTGTATATTTATGATGCTGAAAGTCTGGCTACAGGTCAGTAGTAGAAACTAATCGTCATTGCTGGATTACGTATAGTAACTTTAACAACTTCCATTTAATTAACATTACCATTTCTACAAGGCGCATCTTTGGTTCCTGTAAGAATGTTTTTTTCAATCACGTCTGTTCCAAGCAATTCTACATGGACATCCTTCTCATTCTATCAGAAACCTTTCGTACGTCGCAGCCAAATCTCTCTCACTGATTGTACGTGCGGCCTAGAAGATCGAATCCTCTAAAATGGCAGCCAGCGCTATTAGCTTTCTGCTGTTGGCTTATGGATTATCCTCATTTTCACCTGTTTTAGCTCAAATTGTGATTTCCAAAAATTTGTCAACATACAACGTTGCATTCGAAACTCCAGTAAATACACTAGCAACCATTGGTACCACCACTGTGTCTACAACCTTACCGCAAAGCCTTAATAGTTCGCAGGAACCGGATTTACGAAACAGCACCTTTAGCACTGAGAGCAGTAATAATACAAGACTGGAAGTCATCTCGACAACTCCAACTAGCAAAGAAAGTAATCCCAATGATACTAGTAGACTAGAAATAAGTACCTCCACTACAGGTAACAATGCAAGCAAACGCAACGAGAGCTACTCCATAACTGATACAATATATCCAGCAACGCCCGAAGGAAGCTCAGGATTCGTTACCCAAACTCCTTCCAGTGAAAGAACAACGAAAATTTTGGATAATCGGGTAGGTCTATGTCGTCATTAAATAAATCAAAGGCCTGTTGAGGGCTGGTTGTTTCAATTATTGTAGTTTCAAACCATTAGTATCGTTGTCTTCTCATGCTGTGTTTCCACTTTAGACAACTCAGGGATCAGAAACAACTACAATAGTTCCTAAAGGCTGGAAGGATGAACCACCTTTCAAACGACAAAATATCTCGGAGCTACTTAGTCTGAGTTCATCCTCGACTGCTACCAACTCAGTTACCAGCGCAATATCCAGAGAAAGTACGACTCTGCTTGGGCTGCTCTTGGATAAAAATCAAAATATTTCCGAGCCTGCTGACGCGATTGCCAATGGAACATCAAACACTACGCCGCTCTCCGTTACAAATATCGCAGGAGATCAACACCTTATCATGTCACAGAGATTATATGAGCTTTGCCAGTCACCCCCAAAATCGGTCAAATGCTTCGGGGACAAGCGTAACTGTTTCAAAACTTCAAACTGTACTTTCTTAGGAGTAGTACAAGAATCCAATTCCCATATCAATGTTTCCCTGGTAACACAAGTTTATGACGCAACGAAAGATTCTATCAACGTCACCATCCTCTTACGACGTGGATCAAAGGTAATATTCAGTTGAGTTCTTACTTTCATGCTTGAAAAGGTGCTGTCATACATTTCGTAGTTTCTCATGATCTTCTTAAGGAGAAGGATTTTCTTAGATGGAGCCAAGAATGGGTAGTAAGTCTCGCGGGGCTAAGAGTTTATTAGGACATGCTTACAAATTGTAAGGATACAGAAGGTTTGGTATGCAGAATGCTGTGCTGATAGCAAAACAGATGTATGTAATGTTCTCGATATCGACTGGAGATGGCCTCATATGTTACCTCATCGTGGAATAAATGGGCGAAAGATTGTCACTCAATTACAATGTCTATTTAATATAAATAGGACAAGAGTATTGACTTCACAGTAATAGAGTCCATGAATTACGAATCCTTGTAATTCTGAACTTTGTTTTCTAATTTCTACAACGCAGGCAAACTCCAGCGATTTCCAATGCGACCGGGTCAGTTTCAAAAGTATCCAGATAAACATTCAGCCACGCCGTAAGAACCAGGTTTGTGAAGCATGTGTCGAATTCTAATTCTCTTTTTGTGTTACACCTGTTCCTGCTCATAATTAAAAATTCCCCGCACCGCCCACACGGACTAGTCGGTCTAAAAGCTCTGGCACCCATTGGAGTATAAACTGAACCCTAGTCCGCTAAAAGCCACGTTTCATCGACAGAAAAGCTGCCTTAATTCAGTGCCACTATTCCTGGCCTTCCTTGAATGTTATTATCCAAGTACTTATTTACGGCGTGCAATCGTTTTCAGACAATTATCCCGGAAACTCGCTGCTCAGCAGCTATGATTGATAAGCGGGAGCTACAGTCCGATTGCGAACAAGCTATTGGGCGTAGTTCAACTTTCCAGCCTAAAGAAACTTTGGGAATAAAATTCACAGTTTCTGATAAAGATGCGACAAAGCTCATACCGCTCGGATTTCAGCACGTGGGTCCAAAAGGTGTGTTTCGCTTGATTTGCATTACTGCTTTGGCTTTTACGGTATCAAACCCGACTTTACTCGAACTCGAATTTTATCGAACTCGGACTTACCGAATTCAACTTTTAAATTCTAATATCACGAAGGACAGATAAGAATCAGTGCTAATATTTTTTCAGAACCTCAAGTTCGCCAAGGACGCAAGATGAACCTAACTTCTGCTTTACCTCACGTAAATTTACTTTTTTCCTTACTACTATCAATCTGTCTCCAGACGTAAATTCTATGCCCAATCAAACCGATAAGCTTTTAACACTCGCCAAATTTCTTTTCCAGGAAAGCGATAAGCTATCAATTTACACCACCTGCTCACAAAATAATGTTGCCTGTTTCTCGGACAAACCTCAGTGCACTGTTGAAGGCCGTTGCGATTACCTACTCTCGGTCGAACAAAACTTAGAGACCTTTAAAATACGCTTATTGTCAACCACACCTACAAGCTTATCCCAACTGTACATGGAATATCTGATACCTTTTAGCCATAACAATACTGCCCCGGCACACTACTTCAAACAAGAATGCGATCACCTCCCACAAGAATTCTTGATACAGCCTTACATTGAACTTGGCAACACCGAAAATCGGGTAAGTTGCATTCACTATCGCTCATTTTCTAAAAACAATTCACGGATCAACTAACTGCTGAATCTGAAACTGCAGACAAATTCAATGCATCCCGGGCCCTATACTGAGACTACAGTTTTAACGAAAACGAAATTTTGCTCGGGATCTGAGAATATTACAGTATCTGAATCCCCAGTCTTAAACGGTACGAGCCCAACCTCGATCAAGATAATCTTTAAGGAAAATCAGACCAATACATTCATTGACGACGATGTTCACCGAATCGACGGCAAAACTAACTCAACAAATACAATTGTGAACAGACTTCGTCTCTACAGCGTTGAACCAAAAGTCTTGTCGTTGACAAGCGCAGGTATTTTGCAAATTTACAACGTCCTTACACTTCTTTCCATGATGGTTTTAGTAATATCACCTATTGTATAATAAATGATATTGGCATTAACTGTACGGAGAAACTCAGTAGAACATGTAGCGATGGAATAAAAAATAAAAGCCTTGAAGAAACGACCAATATGTATGAGTGTATTGTACAAGTCCAAAGTATGAATTTTGAATATGGCTCAGGATCCGGTTATGATTCAAGAGGATATGATTGACGAGGATATGACGGATGAATTTTATGCTAGATTCCTTACATTTGCTAGGAAATAGAAAGTGTTGCAATTTGCAAAGCTTACCTTGTAGAAGCGTTCTCCAAATATCCGTGGCACCATTCCATGTCGAAGATGAACGATGTTAGGCCGTCTCCCAGTTGAATATGCTTACCTTTTAGAAGCGATGAATGAAGTTAGGCCGTTTTCCAACTGAAAAAGCTTACCTTTACGAAGCGTTGAACGAAGCGTTAACCGAAGCGTTGAACGAGGCGTTGAGCGAAGAGTTGCACGAAGAGTTGAACGAAGAGCTGAACGAAGAGTTTATCGAAGCGTTGGACCAGTCTAGTGTTATAAGGCCACTTATTTAGTTAATCTCACCACTGTATATATACTGCTCATTGAAGTTGGGTTCACTTTTCTCATCAGTTAAATATAAGTTTAACAACAATTTTCAAGCTTGGAATAATTATGTTTGAGCTGCTTGGTCAAGTAAGTATTTAGTTTGATCACTAAAATAGGTTCACTTCACTCACAAAATGCTGAAAGCAATTTGATGCTTGGAATAATGCTTGACCCGAGTAACTATATAATGTAATTTAATCACTGAAGATGAGTTTCATAAAATCACGAAAGCTTGAAAGCAATTATTTTCTTCGAATGTTTGGTAAACTGAAGACGGGTTCAATTAAGTCACCAAATCTTAAAAACCGCAATGAATTACTATCCTTGTGCTGATGTGGTGGCGGGTACGAGAAAATTGTGAAAACGATGGCTCGGGTAATAGACGCAGCCAGGGTGGCAGCACCTTACGACGGCGAAAAAGAGAACCTAAAACCCCCGCACGCGGTTTCCCATTACAATGCATGGGAATGCGCCTGAAAACGTTGTTTCAGGGGGGCCCTGTTTTTCAAATGTGCGCGCTGTAGCTTTTAGAATACTGAGTGTCATCGAGTTTTAAAAACTCACTGGTAGTTCCAAGAATATTTACTTATGGATGTTATTTTTTAATCCTTGTTCGATAATGCATTTAGTATTTGTATGACACAATATTTTGGGACACATTTTATTCAATGTCTTCAACCTGTCTGATCTTATAACAAATTATAATTCCAACTTTTTGTATTGGTTTAAAATATCTCAAGATTCAGCAGCAGAAATCAAATTCGGTTTTGAATATGTAATTATATACTGATCAAGTCCCGCATGCCGTGATCAAAAGAGAGACAAGGTAGAATAAGTTTACATGGAAAGGGTGCGCGCAGTTTAGTTTAAGCGTGATCAAAATTTTGGTTGATCTGTGGACGAAAAGAAAGGATACACCAGATTAGGGATTCTTGTTTTGGAGGTGTTAGTACTTTTCTACTAAACCTTAATCGGGCTCTTGCCCGGAATACGTTTTTCCCTCTCGGGTTTTATTTTTTAATTTTTAGTGTCAAGTACTAAAAACCAAACCCGAAATACATGAAACGTAGTGAAATATTGCGGTAGGATAAAGGAAGTATAGGCGCAAGAATAGGGTAGTTTATCAAGCTAAGGACCGCGCACAATGTTTTGCCGGATAAAGAAAGCTAACAGCATGGAAAAGAAGGCTGAGGTTGCAGGAATTATGTGTATGGCTCTTAGGGAAACTGAGAGCTATCAGTAGGTAAGGCTAGAGGGATGAGGACTTTCAGCTCCGCTGAGTCCCTTAGAACTGAAGGTACTGGGGAGAGGGAGGATGCTAGCTGATGCAGGCAGAAAAAACAAAAGCAGCGTTCTGTAATTCCTAGCGTATGGGAGCTACAGGTTTCGTGATTCATTCCAAGGAAAGCCCATACATTTGTCTTTCTAATACAAAACGTTTGGTTACGCTAGCATAAACATTGCTATAGATATTTATCCTGGAAGCTGAGGGTATCGTTTTTGGCTTTTCCAAAACGAGTGACCCCATTAAGGTCATTTCTAAGGAGGTCAAAAAATCAAGACACAGCGTATCGTCTACAGCGGGTATTCTTTTAAATTAGTAGAGGGATAAAAGACGAGAATCTAAATAGGCAGCACTTAAATCAGAAGCTCAACCATGTCCTCAAAAATTGGTGATATCGGCTATTTTGAAGAAGAGTGACCTGTTGACCGCTAAGCGTAATCGAACGACTAAACGAGAAATCACCTGGTCAAAAAAGGTATTTATGCATACAGTACAACTTGCAATGTCGCTTCTCGATTAAGAGAAGCGCCGTAAATACCACCTACACCTCTTAACCGAGATACATCGAAGAATTTGGAAGACCCACTGCCGATGGTTTGACGAAAAACGTTTAACGGATCACAGGTCCAAATATGTTGTCACCCTAGATACATGAACAATTGGTCTAAGTAACTGCGGCGGTAAAAGGAGATTTTGCTGTCTTAAACGGGTACAGGAGCCTCCTAAAGATCATGTCGTTCCTTGCGACAACTTGTCGCAGACTTAATGGTCGTTGTTTCATGATCGAGCTGGGGAAGGTTAGCGTTTCAAAATTTCAAAAATAATAATTTTTTTCAGAAAGAACCTGTCGAGATCATCAGTTTATGTTCAAAACTTTAGGTACAATACAGCTTTTTCAAGAGATATAGCATTTTCTGTCGCAAAAAATCCCCGTTTGTTAACATTAGTGGAAACTATTTTTCGGCAGTAGTTTTCGTTTTTTCTCTCTAGTTAACTTCTGTTAAATTTCTATGAGTATATGCGCCTATCACACTGTTGCCAACTAAATTGTCTACAATTTGATGTCAAAATTTTCAAAATTAGCTGCACTAATAGGCAAAAGTAATCCTTATCATTTTGTTTTTTATACGATCATCCACCCTCTGTAAATGGTTTATTCAGAACTTGAAATCAAAACGAAGTACATAAATCGTTTGGTAAAATGAATCAATGAGTCAAAAAACGGTAATCTTAAGATTTTAGCTGTCCGTAACCAAAACTACGGATCACATCAGACTTTCAAATTATTTTTATTCAGATACAGCTCCAGTTGAGAAGATGCTGCCAGCAGCAAGCCTACGTATGGAGGAGATGGGCGCAGAGGTCGGCTTAGATATTCAGGATGAAACTGCACACCTACGTAAAATGGATGATTGTCCAGTTCCATGGCTTCCATCCGTTGGCCCGTTTCGTCGACTCCTTTAAATTATATGTTAATCATTATGATTCTTAGGTACTACGAAGAATAATTGGGCAAATCTTTAGTTCTGCAAATGAAATAATGTTGCGATTCTTTTGAGTAAAGCACTTACCAACAAATCGAAGTCCCATAGCTTGGAGATCTGGAACATATTCTGGATTTACTTCGTAGCGATGGCGATGCCTCTCTTCGATTTGATCCGTGACGCCATACAGTCGCTCTGTAGTCAAAATAGTATTAGAGAAGGCAAAACTCGAATATCGGAATCAATTAAATTTTGCTTACTCAAAGTAGAATCGCCCTGGAACAAAGTTACACGCCTCCCTAATCTCATTGTTCCCCCCAACCGCCCTGGATTATGCTCAGGCATTTCAATAATTAATGGCTTTTCACAAGCTGGTTCCATTTCAGCTGAGGACGCATTTTCAAGATGCAATACGTTTCTGTGGAAACCCAAATAACCATTACGTAATGCAAATTTTTTATGTTTGACTTCGGAAATATTTTCTAGATTCACGTACCTTGCAAACTCTAAGACAGCAACTTGCATGCCCAGACAAACTCCCAAATATGGCTTCTGATTTAAACGACACCATTCTGCTGCGAGTATCTTTCCTTCTACTCCACGGGACCCAAACCCTCCAGGTACAAGAATGCAACTGCAAAGAAACCACAAAAATTTTACTGATCGTTCAACTAGTCAACGCAAGGAATATAATTGCACAGAACGAATATCAAAACCATGAGTTTAAGTTTCTCACTCAGCGCCACATAGTTCCTTCCAGGCATCATGATATTTAACGGGATTGTCCGAATGCCGATTTTGCTCCAAGTCTTCCGCGTCAATATACTGCAAAGAATGACCCACATTATAGGCTTGTTAGAAGAAAATGCGAGAATATCAAACCCAGCACTTACCTTAAGTACCAGTTTCCGCCCGACTGCAAGAGCAGCATGCTGCAGTGCCTTTGTAACCGAAGCATAAGAATCTTCAAATCGGGTATACTTTCCAACAAGTGCTACAGTGCACGTAACAGACAAATCCTCAAATCTAAATAATTTACAGTTTGTTATTTAGTAAGGTAGTGCAGCTGTACCAGATACATTTATAGAGGTATATGATTACCTTTCTGCAAGGGCTTTCCACTTCTCCATAAAAACAGGTGACGTTTTATCTGGCATTGTCTGAGGCAGCATAAGTCTTTCACTGATTACCTTCAATAGCCCTTGCTGTTCCAATAGTAAAGGAACCCGGTAAATTGAATTGCAATCATGGATTGACACGACCTGAGAAATAACACAATCACAGCTTGAGTATCTTCAAGTTCGTTAACTCGCTATATAATCAGAGGGCGAATCTGAATACCTGATGAGGTGCCACATGACAAAAGTTTGATATTTTCCCAATTACTTCAGCTCCAATCGGATTTTCAGATCGACAAACTACCACATCAGGACTGAAAGCATTTATTAATTTTATTAAGAGGTAAGAGTTTCAACTTTATACAACATGGTAGTGTATTTGTTACCTAAGGCCAAGTCCCCTTAACTCCCGCACGCTGGCTTGTGTAGGTTTTGTCTTCTGTTCTCCCGTTGACCTTGGCTGTGCGAAAAGATATTAGATGTGTTAACAAATAGGATCCCCAACATTACAGAATGATTAGTGATGCATTGAAAAATTACCTGAGGAACTAGAGATACGTGAACCACGAAAAAGTTTTCACGTCCTACTTTAAACTGGAACTGACGGAAGGCTTCCACAAATGGCATTCCTTCTATGTCACCAATAGTTCCTCCCAGCTCAATAATGCAAACCTACGAGATAATGTGAGTTGATTTATAGAGCCATTTTTAATTCCAGCGACAGTGCGAAGCTAGATAGTTGGTAGCCATCTGCCACCGTAGTTCACAGTATAAAAAATAAAATGTAGGTTGTACCTCCGGTTCTATATTATCAGTTGTCACTGGTCGTTGAGCTTCTTTTTCCACCCAGTCTTGAATTGCATCGGTTATATGAGGAACGACTGTTGGCATTATAAAATAATCGTAAGAGTCCAAAAGTTTAATGCATAAATAATTGAAGCTTGTGTGGATACTGAAGGTAGAACAGTACTGCTTGACTTACCTTGAACAGTTTTCCCTAGGTAATCTCCTTTACGTTCCTTGGATATGACGTGCTGATAAATTTTGCCAGTGGTTATATTGTTGTCCGAGTGAAGGGTTACGTCCAGAAATCTCTCATAGTTTCCCAAATCTAGGTCAACTTCCCCTCCGTCGTCAAGGACGTAAACTTCCCCTAAGCAAAACATATACAAGAGTATCAACCGTGTCAAAACCAATTTCAAATAAAATCCATCCCTTTACTACGAGCTACTCTCCAAAGACTTACCATGTTCATAAGGTGAGAAAGTCCCTGCATCAATGTTAATGTACGGGTCAATCTTGATTGCAGTCACATGTACGTCGCAGCATTTAAGTATAGTTCCTATGGATGAAGCGATTACCCCCTTTCCAATTCCGCTGATAACTCCACCGGTGATCAAAATGTACTTCATATTGCGAAATCGAGCGAAGATTGCACAGTTTAAGAGCAACAAATAGATCTAAACACTTCACAAGAAGTAGTTTCTAAGTTATTATTATTCAAGGTAATTCCGAACAAATTCTTAACTTCGTCTTAAATCAAATCCGACTGATCAGGCGAAGCAACTACCGGGACTGCGTGTCCAGTTTGAGCCATGTGATTTTAGAAAGCATGTTGATGCTGTTATCAATCATATACATGTACTTTTTTGATAGTTTAATATACAGATCAAAGCTTTGTATTTACGGGTATGCTCCGCGCGCCGCGTCTGATAGATGACCACCAGGGACCATTCAATTATAACGTTATTAGAAAACCTTGCTGCCTTTATTAAGCAGCATAGGTTTTGCTTTTTTCGACAAAATTACACCTTATGCTCTCGTCGTCGACCAGATGTATTGCATGTCCACCAAGGTCTTACGAGTTCAGAATGGTACATACGGTGTGGTGAATGATGATTTTGCAGTGTAGTTTTGAAGTGAATGGGAATTATAGGTCAACATAATTAATTAATATCTTAGTTTGCCAACTGTATATGAAGTTAGTAATTTCCACTACTCGCAAATGAGGGTGCTAAAGCCTAACTGGGAGTGCTGCAAACATTCAGTGAGATTCTTACAAGAATCCGAAATATTATATCGCCGAAGTTAATCAGCGGTGCCAGAAGCACTACTGAAAGGTATTTGTGTTGATGTCGATCAGAGTCCAGCTGCAAACCTGACATGCCTTGCCCATCCCATAGCTGGTAGCCTCTCGAAAAGACAAGTGTTTAGCACCGCAATAGCAACAAAATTAATTGTGGATGCAAAATAAATTTACATCAAATTCTTGAAACACATACTTCTGGCTGCGACATAAACCAATGTAAATTATATAGTGCAGATTGCCAACTGTGAACCAAAGTAAATAATAGCCAGGTTTGACCTTGGGGTGCCTCTACCTTCTTAAATCGTCTCAGATTTGATGGGGGGGAGATTCAGAAGGTAATAATCATTCGTAAATTGCGGGCAGATAGAATATTTGATATCCTTTGCTGTCTACTGAACGTCTTTTTATGTAATCCAATAGATTCAATTGAACGCGGTTTCTTTTCTTTCAGTCTAGCTGTGAAAAACAGATTCATCCATCTTGTAGTTGTGCTTTGCTCAGCAGTGTAATAAGAATCATAATTCACTTTATTTTTTAGTCGTGACATGGCGGAAAAGGCTAACATTGTTCGGAGACTGAGCAACGTTAGCATCGGTGGTCCCAACCCACTGGCGCAATCTGATCTGACATGTATCGTCTGCTTCAGAGATTCCAAGTTTTTTTCTGTTGGAGCCTGCGATCACGTCATTTGTTTGGAATGCTCTGCAAGAATGAGAGTCCTTGCACCATCACAGAACGAATGCGCAATATGTCGGCAAGATTTGGAACACGTAAGATCTGTTGTTATCTGCACTCAAAACCTAACCAGTGTTAAAACTGGAAGAATGAGGAAATGTTAACTCTTGTAGGAGTGGTGTCATCGTATGATATAGTATTTATCAGGAATGGTTCGTGACAGGAAGTAAAGTAATGGTGATGATTTTTTTTTCAGGTTGTCTTTACGAAAACACGTACCTTGTATCGGGATTTAAAGAGTAAACTGAGAATGTTCATTTACATACCCATCTACAACATTTATATGGAGGATGGGGAAGTGGAAGTCGTATTTCATTCCCTTCTGGAAGCAAGGTGCCAGTTTTGCGTGGATCCACAAGTTTTCAAGGAATTCAAAGGGCTCAAAACCCACGTGCAAAGAACTCATGATCTTCATGCATGTGATTTATGCATCGAATATATAAAGGTATTGCTGAATGGCAAGAAATGATGTAGTATATGATTTGTTTGACTAATTTAAATTCAGTATCATACGTGTAAAGACTTTTCATTGCAGTTATTTCCCGCGGAGCGAAGATTCTATACGAGGCCGGACCTAGCACTACACAAACGGAAAGGAGACAAAGAGGATTCATCTCACAAGGGGCATCCAATTTGCAGATTCTGTGACCGTAGATACTTCGATGATGATGGCTTGTTCAAGCATTTGCGAAAAGATCATTACTTTTGTCATTTCTGTGATTCTGATGGCTTTAATCATTTCTACAATAACTACGATGAACTAAGGATACATTTTCGATGTGATCACTATCTTTGCGAAGAAGAAAATTGCAAGAATGAAAAATTCACTTCAGTATTTCGAACTGAAATCGACTTAAAAGGTAACATAGGTAATTGAGCTATCTTTTTAGCTTGAAGACTTGGCAACTGCAGCAGGTGTTTTCAATTATTGCGTTTGCTTTCTTCTATGTTATTTGTGATTTTTTCCCAAAAAACTATTATTGTGTATCTGATCAACCCTTTCATTTTCCAGCTCATCTGGCATCGGTTCATAGTCGCTTGCTGGGCAAACAAGGTTTACGACAAGCTAGGCAACTCGATGTGGATTTCAATCAGCGACGCCGCGAGGGCGATTCTGGTGGGGTCGCTAAGCGCTCGGAACGTCATACGGGGCCTCGAAGTAAATACAGGTAATAATAATAATAATAGTGAATCTCTCTTCAGTCTCTCAAAGGGTATTCGTTAATTGCTATTATGTTATTGTTTTATTCGTGATGCAGAAACGGTAATTCCGGCATCGCTAACGAAGAGTTTGGACAGACAGAAGATTTACAGCCGAGGGGCATTGGTAATGTTGTCCAAATGCCTACCACTGAGCAAATTGCACTAAATCTGGAATCTGCAAACGATTTCCCTACTTTAGCCAATTTTACTAGGGCACCCCCGACCGCTCCAACTGCTGGCTTTGCAGGGAAAGTCATGTCACCTAATGCCTCGTCGCAATCTAACAATTTAGCAGATGGAGTAGTCAATCAAAGCAAAGGCGTTTCAACCAAAAGGCTTGGAAATCCCCCGAAGCCCAGTAACAACAATGCAGGGAACTTCAAACCTTCTTGGAATGCTAAAGTCTCGGGATCCAGCAAAATGGATGAAGAGTTCCCAGCGCTTTCCTCAGACCTGCCATCGGACTTCTTTCCCTCAACAACCGAGCCTAATCTTAACGAAGGAGCAGTTAGAAGTTTTAAATCCATTACGCAAGCCCAACCTGTTGTTCCACGCGTTCTCAAACAGGCGAAGTATCCTTTCGAGCAGATGGTCCCGTCGTCAGAAGACTTTCCTTCTCTTGGGGGTCCATCTGTGTCCAGCGTGAAACTTCCGTCTCGAACCCGAAACACTCGAGAAAGCAGAGAATATATGGGTAAGGCCACTCGATTTCCCACAAAGTAAACGTGATGAAACTTAATGGAAAACGTTTGCTAGATAATTGAATTCGTTACGTAAGATGTATGAAACTACCGGAGTTTTTCCGAGTTGTCCGGAATTCCCAGCTGCTCGCTGTTTACTACTTGTTAAATAAAGTCAAATAAAATCGTTGATTCAGAAAAGCTCAAGTTCCAGTTTGGTAAAGCCTAGAAGCTTACATTATATATGTACATTAATAATGGTTCATTCCGATTTTGGTGTCGAGGCAGTAGAATGTGTGAATTAGAATTGAATCATCGCGAATACGATACCTAGTTTGATGCAGATATATGGGATTATTGTCGAATAAGAATGAGTATCACTACAATATCCGTCCATAAGTAAAAAGGTTTAGAACGATAGTGCGGATAAAATGTAATGTAGTTGTGAAACCTTTGATATGACGCCAACAGGCTGGAATTTAAGATCCTGCACCCCCCTGCCATTGGTTGTGTTGTGTGTAGAAACCGGTATAGGATTCTTTTCCCCCTTGCAAGTTATAGGCCTTAAGTTACGTCATGTCACAAGCTTCACTACTTCCTTTTACATACCTATGATATTCGTAGGCGCGAAATTGAAAACTGTTGCCAAATTTTCTGCGGCGCCGTATTTTTACGGTTTTCAAGAATAAAATACAGGATTATTTAAATACCGGTTAGGAACAACAATTAAAGAATTGAGAATAGTTATTCGTATGCATTTATTGTTTGTTAAATTTTCCTTTTTCACAGAAGAGGCTACATTTCCTAGTTGAGTTAGTGTAGCAATAAGTAAGCTATAAATTAAAAAGTTTTCGGATATTGTTTTCGAAAATAATCATTTAAAATGTATTAATTTGCAGAATTTATTGAAGCAAGAGGGACTGGAACCAACACTTTTACAAAAAAGAAAATGTTTAAAAAGTAAACAGCTTTCCTAGCTTTACTTTCTGTGTATATTGAGTTTGACTTGGATTAATGCTTACGTTCATGTTCTGTTAGCTGACCAAAGTACTAATTATTAATGTTGCATATGCTGGTAATTTTTACACAGGTTCGACGAGAAGGAGAGTGTCTCCGGAACTCAGCAATTGAAGTCATCTGTGCAAAAGGGAATTCGAGTGAAAATATTGCAGGACTACCCCGACTTGGAGAATTATATTGATTTAATCCTACCTAAAAAGGAGAATTTCAAGCTTGTTAAATGGTAAGACTGGTGAAATATAAAAAAATATATTCATAAAACATCCTTTTGAAGAATGTACAAGAACGCATGCTTCATCAGTTTATTGGTATGTTTTCCAGCCACGATCATATTGAAATCCTAGTGAACTCGACTGGGGAGCAGCTATTTTTCAAACAACGAGAAGGAGTATGGTTCCCAACCCTGAGATTGCTTCATAAATGTTGGCACTTTATGCATTTTAATAATTTATTTGGCTTTTGCAATGAATATATATGTATGCACATGCCTACCTACCAGGAGCTTCGTACTTTTCACTCGCTCGAGAAACAATTGTTTTGAGAATCTGTGTTTCTTGTTGTTTATACGTAGATCCGTTTGCTCTGAATCAACACCAGGTGGACCGCGGTGCAATTAAGTTTGTTTTGAGTGGTGCCAATGTTATGTGTCCAGGATTAACGTCGAAGGGTGGACGGTTGGCGGATGTTCCGAAAAATACGATCGTCGTAAGTATTTATAAAGCCTGAAACTGCGACAAATGTTGTATGTCACGTTAGTCATAGATTCAGAATATCAATGATGAAACTTGAACTTTCAGGCGATCATGGCTGAAGGAAAGCAGCATGCCCTTGCTGTTGGAATAACTAATATGTCCATGGATGAAATGTGAGTGTAACATTTTTCCACGCGAACCGGAAACTTTTTTAAAATCACAGGAATCGAGTTCGATACCAATGAGGAATACCAAACCTTGTTTTTTTTGTTCCCACAGATTGAAAAACAACCGCGGAGTAGGTATTGAGACGATTCATTATCTGAATGATGGTCTCTGGACTATGAAACCAGTAAAATAATGCCATGTATGGCTTATGCTCTTCGTTTCTATTTGGTTTCTCGGTTGTAATTTTATCCAGAATTCTTATCAAGACTGCAGTAAACGTTTGAAACGCATCTGATGGATACACATCTCAACAAGGCTGCGTGTTTAAGCTTCATATTCACAATTACTGTGAACAATATCTTTCTGGTGAATTTTATATGCACAGGTTTACTGTCTTTCATGATTGCTCTTGCAATGCAATCGAAATTTCACTCCTACCTTTGCATATTTTTAATTAGTATCAGCGTTCCGTACGTACAGTGTACAGTAGATAGCATTTTGAAGGGAAATTCACATTATCGCGCAGAATCTAGAAATTGTCGGGACCGAGTGAGCAATCTCTTACGGATATCCGCGTTCGGCAACCGGGGATACGATTAGTATGGACTTGAACCATGTATATATATCTACAGGCACTGAAGCGGGTTTGGAGGAGTTCATATAGCGCTATAATAAATGTAAACACAGGTCCAAAAACCACACGCAGCGTCGATCGGAGTTTGTGCTGGATATGGGCTACATATGTATATACAACCTGTGTCAATCGCGGCTAGAGCGCGTCCGAAACCAAGGGTATATATATGAAAACTCTAATGAAGAGCATGTAAAAACGTACATACGGACCCCTTCTTGTGGAGGAGTGTTGTTATAGAGAGCGCATTCTTAAGCGCACGGAACCTCCGTACCTCTTTGTCCATGGTCCACTCTTTGCTAGAAGATCAGGGATTCTCATCATTAGGAGCAAAATCTTTGCTACTACACTCATTGTTTGGGCAATTGCTACTTAGAAGATCAATCAACAGTCAGCGAGAAGAATTCAGCAATTAATTTTCAAGAGTCAAACGTCTCGGTCAGACTCCTGTAATTGCCGGTATTTTATGAGTTAGTGATTATTAATCTTTCCCTACATTATTAGTCTAAATTTAAACTGGAACTTTGAGTTCAAAACGCAATAATTGAGAAATTCGAAATTTTAGGGAATGTAGTGATTAAATAAACTATATTTTCATCATGGATCGGTGGACGTCGTCTTTGGCGGATATCTGTGTCACCGGTGCTGGAAGGATCAAGATTTGAAATTTTTGATGAACATTTACTGAACTTCTCAGTTGCTCCCGTGATTATATACTTCTAGTGCACTCTAGTAGTTGATAAGAACCGAACCTGAACAATTCAAGACATTTGGAGTTACGTCTGCCATTTCAATTCAAAGTTAACTAGCTATAGTTATTGGTTTATATTGGCATTGGCAGCATACCTGGATTTTAATAACGTGCGAATTATTGCCGCTTCCAGCCACATATTATATGTGTGTGTTCATGAATTTTCTCATTCTGAGTGGATGCCGTATTTGTGCATTGTCGAATCCGTCAGGATTACCAATTTAAGCCATGTGTACACCGCAGCAGTTTTCTTTGCGATGGAACAATTATTCACAGCATCTCATCACAGCGTTTGAAGATCTCCGTAGCGATGATGACTTGACCGATGTCACGTTAAGCTGCGATGGAAAACGCTTAAAAGCACACAGAGTGCTTCTATCGGCCTGTTCATTATATTTCAAGGAAACTTTTAGGGTAACTAAACTCTTATCACAAGCATTAGAATTGCATTCTCTCCACGTAATACACTTATTGTTTTAATACTGATTTGTATTATTGTGCAGGAAAACCCATGCAAACACCCTGTCGTCATTTTGAACGGCGTAACCTTCGAGGATCTCCAAGCCGTTGTTACTTTCATGTACAATGGACAAGTTAATATTACGCAGGAGAGGTTATCTTCATTCTTACAGACTGCCGAACTCCTCCAAATTAAAGGTCTTACGGACATCAACGATTCTTCTCAGTCACCTTCATCCAAGGTAAAGTTTTGCTAGTTGTTGTTAGTCGGCTGTAAGTGGTACTCTTAAGATCATTGGAGTGCATTTTTTAATACAACGAAGATTCCAAGTTTGAACGCAAACATAATCAACTTAAATCTTGTTTTTAGAAACGAGCTACTAGCCAAAGTGGAGGCTGTCCGCCGGTAGATACGGTGATCGCCAACAGTGGCAACTCTATGGGTACCGATGATTGTTCCATTATCTCCAGTGGAAGCAATCCCAATTCTCAAAGGTATGCATTTCATAGTTTGAAGCACGTCCTCCTTGTATTGGAAAGCATAATGTTCTTCATGAATGATACACAGAGAATGCTCGTGCTAACGAGGGGCTTGCGAACGTAGTTGGCTGATTGATCAAGTTAATAAACAAGTCAGTCAATGTAACGCCTTATCTGGGTTTATTGCCAGGTCACCTAATCCAAAAAGGAAAAGAATCGGCCCCGCCAGTTTTATGCAATTGCAGCTGTCTCAACCAACTTTGAGTGATCCAAAAGTGCCGGTAGTCAATCAGAATGCAACCGACTCAATGCCAGGATCTACAGGGCATCTCGAAAAGGCAAATAATCTTGCCAATATTCTTCATCCAGAGACAGTTTTGCTCCCATCTTCAACCTTAACTGAGCATATGGATTCGTCAAGTTCTAGCGACAACGAGTCCTTTAGCCAGAAACTGATTAAATATGAGAGTGGGAACGGAGAAGATTACGACAAATCCAATGCATCTGATGCTAATGAATCACAAAATGACTTACTGGATGAAATGCAGGAGCATGGATCAATGGGTATTCATTGCTATTGCTTGAATTAACACTTATGACGATAGAATCATAATAGTCTGAAAACCAAATATTCGTATGTGATTTTTTCGTAGGTCACTTTCTTGCTGGACCAAGCTCTCACATTGCTAAGGCTAGTGGTGGAGTCATGGAATCATCAGGGAATGGTGAGTTGTAATTGCTCTTGTTGTTATGATTAATCAAGGTTGAAAAATATTAAGGCCTAAGGTATTTAAAAGATCGGCGTCAAATATTAGGAGCTATAACCAGCATGGCGTTTGATTTCGACCATTTTCGGATTAGGTTCGGCAGCAATTTCATAGTTGCATTGTTGTTCGAGACATTTACAGGAGCGTGCCACTTCGTGTAAGATGAAGGAAGGTAGTGTATTAATAGGACACAATTCAGACTTTAAGAGAAGTTTTGAGTACGTTGATTAGGAGTTGCCGATCCATACAAATGAAACTCGCAAAGCTTATAGCATAAAGTGCATACTTTGCTTTCATGTTCAACGAATAGATTGATGTACAAACCATTACAGATTTGCAAAGGTACATCATTATTAAGTATGACAATGTACTACACGGGTAGTTTGTAAATATTTTCAATAATCATCGTTTACTCAGTGATACTTGCACGTCAAAGGTTTGCACAAAATATCGGTAATGATCGGTGGTTACCTCCACCTGGCATAATTTTAAAATTCGAAACACCTAAAAGTGTATGGTTGATGAGACCAGTAGCCTTGATGGCACATCCGAAGTCGAGCATGAATCCATTGAAATCATAATTCCTGATGAAACTTGTTCTCTCCAGTTGGCATTTCACTGGGGAAAATCCTCCTTCAAGAAAACGGGCGAATAATTTTTTGTCAGCAGCAAAATGTATAGATTTTTTGAGCTTGTCTGGCAGCACCAATGGAAATATGTGATATACGGACTGATTTTAACCACTGCGATGTAGCATTCTCAGCTAACATCAACAGTTCCCCATAATGTTTCAGGCATGGCTATGTAGTCTTAAAGTATATACTGTGGCCAGCTCACCGAAGAGAGTGAGAGGTCAAATTATAAAAATAGTGTTATAATTGTAATGAAGCTTAGCTATGAAATTAGACCAATGCAGACGTTTGACTGTTACAGTTGTGGAGGATGGGGGATGTATGGCTGGTGAGGATGAAGCCATTCTTCCCTACGGCATCTATCACTATCCAGTCGAAACTACCTATTATAGTCAACCAGATGTTCCTGCCGCCGTTGCGGCCCCTGTTTCAGCAGGAAAACGACGAGTCTTACTGCTTAAACGCAAAACTTCTCCAACGAGCATTTCTCAAGTGACATCAACATCGTCGAACACAAAAGAAGGTTCCTCGGGAAATTCTCCTTTGGTTCAGGAACCATTCAAACTTGGCAGTGTTGTGAAATTTACAAGTGCAACTTCCGTCAGACGAAAATCAAAATCATTACATAAGCCTGCTGTGGAGGAAAAGGCCGACGAGGACAAGAATTGTACGCAGAGTGGTTCCGTTAGCGGTGACGGCTCGACTGGGGAGGTTTATGATGGGCTCTGGCATGGTTGTCATCTGTGTGACAAAAAGTACAAATGTCGTTCCAGTCTCGATTCACACATGAAGATCCATTTAGGAGAGATCCCTAAATGTGACTATTGTGGACAAACTATGAGTCGTACCAGGGATTTGAAGCGTCACATAGCTACTGTTCATAGACATCTTTTGACTCTTGAAAATAGAATCAAAGACGAAGACAACGCAACTTCAGAATTTGAAGATTCCAGACTTGACCCATTAGCAACTATGCTCTAGCTCAACTTTCACATTGTGCGTAAACTTGTTCGTGCACTCACAACATATGCTTTTATACACGTCGTTCCTTTATTCTGCAAGTACTTGCCCTCTTCTTCTTTCCCTAAAACTTTTCTAGGCAACCGGCTTAACACACAGTAACAGTCAGAACGTAAGCCAATACCAATAGCAGCCATTATTTAGATGATCATTAGCCGTAAGAGATGGAGGATTGTAGTTAAATCAGTGGAATCGGTCATATCCACTTATAAAACCCGGGGGATTGGTTTTTTAACAATCACGCCGCCAACCCCAATCAAAGGATAGAACCCCAATTCTGTAATGTATTTGTTTCAAATAAAGTTTAATTTACTTCGAAATGCTCTGAATGAGGATTACTATGCAAGTTTAAATTACTGTACAAGGTTACCTTGTACATAAGTTGAGGCGATAGGCTGACAATTGTACACGATCATTATCATTTCGTTAACGTGGTTTGGAGGGAGGCGACATTTCTAAAGTACCAATGTGTTTTTAAACACGCACACGTTCGATACTTGTAATATCCATCTGGCGCAGCTGACCCTTCTGGAGTTCTACAAGGGTTAGGGTCATACGATTTAAGGGTACATGCGTAAGCGAATGCGAGTTTTCAGGTAGAAAATGCAGCTGAATACCTCGCAAGCACTTAGCGTAAATAGGAGCTAAAGTTGGCGTGAATATTTGCGATAATTTTGTAACATTGTTTCGTTGTTATTCTCATTTCGCAGTAAAAGGTGATACGCAGCGCTGGCTAACCGGAGAAACCCGTATTCAGAGACGGTCCACAACTGAGTCAAAGTCAGCATCCTCGTCCCCTGCTAATCATCAGCCTGTCCACCCTGAGGAAAGCACTGGTTCAAACGACTCCAACCTCGGTGGCAATTTTTCAGTGGATGAAGGATCAGCCGAAGCTGATGGTTTTGAGATAATGGATGATGACGACGGTGATGAAGCCGCAACTACCGCTGAAGATCGAAACTTTTCCGCAATCCGTGGTGACATCCCACCCCTAAAGCCAATTAGGAAAACGCTTGACCAACAGCAGTTCAGTGCTCGTGTATCTTACCCTGGGAGCAGATCATCTTCTCACGTAGAGCAGAGTTTACAAATGTTCGGCATAACGGATCCCATGTATATTTTAAAAGTTGCCAATACGGACAGACAACAAAGCCCCAGCAGTACGGGGGCGAGTGCCAAATCAGGGCTACCCCCAATTCGTCCAAGAAGTGTATCTAAAGCAATGAGCACAGGATCTCAAGAATATGGGCCGTACATTTGCGACATTTGTGGCAAAACCTATGCACACCACCGCTCATTGAATGATCATAAAAAGTCTCACACGGGAGCCACCTTGTGTCACTACTGTTTGCGTTCCTTTTCAAAAGTCGCAAATCTCCGAGCTCATGTCCTCGCGCAGCATAAGGACAAAATTACTCAAACTCTTGCAAAGATAGAAAATCTTGAACAGCTCTAGCGAAAGCAACGCCATTGTTTATAATTTTCACCACTTGATACATGAATGACGTCTCTCTCCGTGTTCACCATCTCAATGACCACATGACCTCATTATACAGCACCCTCCTTCTCATCCGCGAGTAAGTATTAAGAAAAATAGATAGACTCCTTCCACTTTAGACTATCGCTAGCATTTACACGTGCTACTTATGCGAGAAGTTCACGAACGGTCCCCGCTTTCTTGTATGTGTATAATTTTTTTTCTTTGTACCTTGAAACGTGTAGACTAACTTCTTGGTAACTCAAAGCGTTTTTATCTTTTTAGAAATTGTATGTCAAATCGGAAAAATCCGTCTTCTTACTTAACGTCAGATATTCTTCATTGCGAATATGATGAACTTATCTGTACTTTTTTTCATACGTTTCGTATGCCTTGCTTATCCTTTTATAGTCCCCATGCATTTTCATTTTAAATGTTAGGAAACACTTGAGCTTATGTTATCAAAACATATTGTACAAATTATAATAAACTTTGGAACTCTCATCATTAGTTGCCGTTTTAAAGCAACCCGTTCTGATATCAAATTGCGTAATTTCTTTTTCCTACCCAGTCTTAGCACAAGTAATGCAATGAATTATTCAAGGTAGTTCAAAATTACTAATCTATGCATCTTAAAAATGTACACTTTTTTATTCGCTATAATTCAGGTAGTACAGACTCTGACAAAAATGGAATCCTGCACGAAAATACTGAGAATCATGGAGCGAGAAACGGCACCTTACAACTACACTCTGTATCGAGATTTTTCCAGTCAAATGAGAACCGCCCCGACTGAGGTACCATAATTTTAAAGGCTACTAACTACTCAACACTAAACGAAAACTTCACAGTCTTTACAGACCTCAGCCGTGTCCTGGTTTTCGCCGATACTTCCGGCAGTCTTATCGTTATTTTCGCCATGAGAGTCCAATTCTTCGCCGTTTGGCTTCGAGTCACCTTCCTCCCTACTACTATCCGTACCTTGTGTTACAACCAAAGGTTTTTCAACTTTACTGCTCCCAAATCCGAGTACTGGCCTAAACCGTCCATCAGATATTAAGTTTTTCTTTTCACTGTTTTCCGTAAACAAATTCGACTGTTTGCACTTGCACGCCATAGGGCTCTCGGTATCCTTTTGGCATTCATTACAAACGGATCCCATATTACCTTCGGGACAAGTGCAGTCTCTAACTGAAGGACAGAAGCACCGCTGCTCGGCCTTCTTCTTGGATGCCTCATTTCCATTCTCCTTCGTTGGAGAATTAATCGGCTGAATCCCACTTCCATAATCTGAATCTATCGAGATCCTCGGCACAGTTTGAGATTCCTTCACTTCAGAAATAGTCATGTAAGGTGACTCAAACTCTGCACTGTCTACACTCATTTCACCAGAACTTAGGCCATTATTTCGCCCTGACGAGTCCTGTCGTTCAAAGCCAGAATTTTGAACACTTGGTGATCGTCCTGTATCCTGCGATGGCGGGGTTACCGAGTTTGGTTGAGTCCCAAAAATCGATTTCGTTGTCGGGTAAGTAGACATTTTTACAGAGCGTGCTGTCGAACACGTCGAGTGTGGACTCCCGTCATTTTCTTCAATAGTCGTCAACGTCGACTGTTGTGCATCGCCCACATCGAAAGGCAAAGGAGATTTCGACGTTCGTTTCACCTCAAAGTTTGAGAACAGATTCTCGTCCACAACGGGTCCATGCATGTTCCGTATGGGCAAATTACTAGGAGCTTGCACGTTATTCACGTGATTGGTAACATTTTCCATCGTTTTACCGTTATAATTATTAAATGGTTTCGAATATGACTGCGCATGGCTTTCGGGAGACTGCTGTGTGCCATTGTTCAGTATTATACTTCCACCAGCGTAGCTGTTTGGGACTTGGTTACTATGAACAGGCTTATTCTGCGTAGGAACGGTCTGTTGAATCGGATAATTACGAGGACTAACGAATCCCTTGTCTACAAAACTACTTGGAGCTGTTTCCTTAGAAACGTCAGGTGTTGGTACTCTTGGACGGTTTCCCAGAGCAATGTTAATATTTCGCGGAGACAGAAACTTTTCCCCATTATTATTATTTCCACTTTTTGCTGAGTTTCGGTCTTTACTTGACCGACGATTCCAAAAGAAGGGCCGATTTTTGTCCATCCCATTAACATTATTGAAATTCCCTGTATTCTTATTCTGAGACTTGGTTCGTGCAAACAAACTAGATGAGCTTGAAGTTGATCGGAAACTCTGAACTCGTTGCATCAAACTCTTCCTATGTATGTTTCCAGGTGAATCCACGACGGCCTGCAAAATTTCCACAGAATTATTTTAGTAAAATTCCACCGAATCAACTGTTACCAGCCTATGCGCGTTCTAGTTAAACGGGCTTCCATGCATTTTTGTATCTGTATGCAGCATTTGGACATGGACACACAATCCTCTCACTTTTATTTGCTCTTACATAATCTCCGTAAACGTCGTCTGGAACAGTGCTGTGTCGCTTCACTGAAGTTAGGTTATCATATTCAGCTTCTCTCTCCTTAATCTTCATTGATGCCGTAGATCCCAGCGGTTCGTTTCGTCGATAGTTTTCAGACGCAATGTTATACGGAAGGTCGGTGGGCACGACTTGTTCCCAATACGTGTCCTTCAGAAGTTCAGGATGCTCTTCGTGCATTTCATCCACAACCATGTAAGAAACCTACAGCAGATTCCACCCAGAAAATAATGCGTCATATATCAGATCATTCACATCAAATACCCGCTCACCTAAACCCTTGATTACTCCTCCATTCCAATTTTTACCTGAAAATGTCGATCAATGAGCCAATTCAATTCAAAATCGTCATCATCTTCTCCAAACGGATTGATAAGAGTCTCAGCTACTTTCAGCCATCCAACGTAGAAAATAAACTATTTGAACAGACAGAGAAATTGTTAGCTACACTTTATTACCTTCAGTTTAATGGACGCTAAATATCGAAGCATTTACCTGAAGAGAAAGAAATATCGGAAAGTACAGATCGATTTCATAACCAGGATATATTTGATGTCGGGCCTCATGGTCGAGTGGATTCACCCATTGCTTCCCTACAAGGGCAGCAGCGAAATAAGTATACACAGCTAACGTAACAACCTAAGCAAAAAAACGGCTGGATTTGTAAATCCAAAGTACCAATTCTATTCTAACGTATCATTTTTTCCACATATACATAAACTGTATTTAAATCAACGTTGGCTCTTTTTTTTCAACGGCCCAGTCGACGTTTTTAGCCTCAGTGTGTAGTTTAAAAGTTTAGTGCGATGCCAGGCTAGTGCAGATTGCAGATCTTGGACAAAGGAAAGAGGGAATCCGCCGTCCTCTTGCCTTCCAGCTAGGATGCGGTATAAACGTTCTCTCATCTCTTTCCACACCTCATTACTGAGCTCCAAAGTGTGGCAGCGTCAAGCGATTGCACCGTGTGATAGCTGAGATCTTAAGCTTTCGTTTGCACTAACTTTCGTCTCTATTGGTCAAAGATTGTAGACGCTGCACCGCCTATATACGCGGAAAAAATCAACTTTACGACATCAGTTGATTTTCAGCGCTGCAGCATCTACAACCTCTGACCTATAGAGATGAAAGTGAGTTCAAACGGGAGCTTAAGACCTTAGCTATCACACGGTGCATATTGCTTAGCGCTGTGACGCTTTGGAGCTGAGATATGGTCAGGAAAACCAAAAAGTTTCCCACTGCTTCTGAAAAAAAGCAGTTGGGAGCATCAATTCCAATGCTGATCGCACTTGAGCGGGGTAGCAGATTCATCTGGGCCGGTTGAAAAACATACCCTCCATTCACCATTTATTCCAATCCGACGACCAGTCTTACCTGCGTGTAAACAAGAGGAACGCTCACAGTATCGTAGACCATCACCCTGCCTAACCGGCGACGGAAGTCTGAGATTTCTGTGATAATTGTCTGCAGCATATGATCCGAATGTATCCGACCCTCAAGCTTAGCTCGATTTATCAAATTCGTAGCCCAGACAATAGGCATCCAAAACTTTGTAACTGTTGTTTTTGCATCCAATGTGTCAAAAATTTTCTTTTCGCTCTCCATCATAAAACCTGAATATTTAATATTCATTTCATCACTTGAACCCAACGCCACAATTCTTCTACAACCCACAGCAAAATCCTTAGCCTCCTCACCCGTGTCCACCAGATGGTCAAGCGTGGGAAAACGTTTCTTTACACGGAAGCTGATACGCTGCAGCGTAATTATATACGATAACATCGTGTACCTCATAATCGTTCGCCTTAGCAGCCGACTTCTTTCATCCTGGAAACCGAACCATCAATAATCAACACACCAGAGTAATTATATTAGTTGAACCATACCTTCACGTGTTGACACCTTCCGCAAAACGCTCACCTGTCCATGGAGTCCTGCATTGATGTAGAGCGCCAGGGAATCGGGCAGTGGCAAAATCCAGTATTGATCCCACCACCGCTTTACAATTAATGTTACATAGAATCCAAGAACAAATGACATTGGAATACTTTCTATTTGCATTCGGCAGTACACTTTTAGCTTCTCGAAGCTCCTGTAGTGCAAACAAAATGTTAGTGGTCATATTGTCAACCTCAGATTTTTTCTCTCTAGTAAGCATTATAGCTAATATTAATGTAGGAACATTAAAATATTAACAATCAAAAAGTCCTTTTTACTTTTTCTGCATTTCGTCCATTCCAAAACGGTAAATTAGATTTATTCCGAAATATATGCACAGGTATGCAATCAGTTCTCTCCAAATCAGCTTGTAGACGCTTCCTTTCCATCTGAAATCCAAACAACAGAACAACATATGCATCAAATCCTTGGAACCAAGCCGTGTCAAAGAAGATAATCAGCAAATGTTACAGGGAAATGAAAATTTTCTCTTAAGCTTATTTTTTCAGAGCAAGTATCGTGTTGCCCTGGCAACCTTTGAATTACTCTATATTTCCACAGGCTTTCTAACCGACCCTCACCTCTCCACCTCATCTGCCACCCATTTAAAGGGCTATTCTATTTGCTGAAATCGTTAGCATTAAACCAACTTTTAGAGACTGCGTCGTCAAATACAGCCTAAGCTTGGCGCGCATTTAGTTAACCTACTTTATAGCATTTTATTTTAGCAAAAGCAGCAGCTAACGCAGATTTTACTAGGAAAACCACTACTTGAGAGAAAAAACTCTCAATTTATACCTTAATAGGATTTTCCAGAAGCACCCGAAGCTACTTCCATTGGCCACATCTCCCGTGTAGGACACTGTCATGGTGTTTAGAGAGAGGATAAAAGACTAAATTTTTATTTCCAAATCACACAAGCCCGAAACCCCCCACAATTTTTATCCATCATCGTCCACGTCTCGAGTCTTCCTTCATCGTTCATTCAAGAAAGGTCCCAAGTTGAAAGCAGCGTTTATCTTGCAGTCGCAACGCTCACACAATTTAAAGCAACACCATCCGCGCACATTTTATCTTCTAAAATCTAACACTGACACTCCAATATTCATTTCGTTTCTTCCACATAGATTCCAGCCTTTATAACATCAGTAAAGAGAGAATAGACTGAAGCAATTCCATCCACGGTTTAGTCCTTGTTTTCCTCCTTCTTCCATTAGCTTCTCCAGAAGCGCTACGAACGAGATCAATCCAATGACTTCCCTTCCGTTAAAGTCCTGTACAGAATCAAATCAAGAGTTAGAGCAACCCTGTTACGCAATTCATGTGAACTAGGAAAAGTTAAAACGCTTCCGACCTCAATCCACAAATCCACCTTCCCTTACATCCACCGCCAATTCCATCAATCAACAATTCATTCTACATAACCTACAAAATACCCTTGAGCGCTTCTTCATTCTTCCACTCTTTCACATGGTGAGAACTAATGACTACATCCATTCCCTTCAAAACAATCATCCTCTCCTTTTTGCTCATTAACTTTCCAGCGAAATCCTTATTGTTTATACACCTTCCCAAAACATTTGTCTCCTCTTATAGACTGAGAATCACACATAAGAAACCTAGATCAGGATCTTCTAAAATTACATGTGTCTCTTGTGAAATCCTTTACAGTCACTCTCCATTAGATTCCCACCGCCAAACCACAAAGCCAACCCTGCACAAGTATCATCTCGTAAGGGGATTCTTTTAAACAGTGCCATTCTCTAGCCGTGAAAGTGATATTCAGGAGGATTACAATTATGGAAGCCTCCTCATATCCCTCCATCCATCAAAGAAACAAGCCGCCTTAATTTAATCCTTAATAGCATATTTACTGCCATTCCAAATCCAACCAATAATCTCTTCCTCCTACTTGATTCAGACATTGCAAATAAAAACAGATTCAAACACCTTGAAGGACACGAGAACAACCAACAACTCCCAAACTCCGCAACCCAATCTCATCTTTCCCCCCCTCCTTCAAACTTTAAAATTTACCACTCATCCCCATGTACCAAAATATTCAACCCTCAATCGTGATCCAGCAAATCCTCCTCCCCGCCGATCTTCATCTTCTTTTTCTATTCATTATTCCCAATAATTACGTCGAGAATTTATATAATCCCATCCATCCTGCCTCAGTGTGAAAAACGTGAATCCATCCTCCTTTAGGATTTACCAAATTCAAAGGCTACTGCGCCTCTGCCTGTATCGCTCCGCCCAAGGGAAACTTGGAGAAACCCATATAGCTTGCATCACACAAATTCACCATCACAAAATACATTACTATAGGAATTTCAAACAAAAGCCATGCAAATTACACGCAATTAACTTCTACCATGGGATCAAAGTATTTCAAGCTTCATCTCAAGCCAAGGTAAATGAGTTTCCGAGACGGCATTTTTTTTATTCTGGGAATCAAGATTGCGATTGCCTCATGATTCATGATGTCTACCGCCATTTCAGGCCGTCCGACAATCAAAACCTCATGGAATATAACATGGACCTGGTTTCAAAATTCCACCACTTTCTTGCTCCCATACCAGACTTTAGATTGGATACAGCAGGGGAGATGAGGTTCGATAGTAATGGATCAGTATGTGCGTAATATTCAAATCATACTTCGCTACAAAACAGTTGTAGTAGTCAATGTTTCCTACCTTATCTGTCCCTCCAATATCTACCACCAGGTTCGGCACTTTGAAGTGTTCCATTTTTTAAAATCAATTCCCCGCATAGCTTCATTTAATTCTTCATGTATCCGAGTTTTCGATACAAGTCCGATCCGACCCAATCCAGTACAAAGCATTACCTTAAACTCTGTTAACTTGCAATAACATGTACAAAAATCCCAAGCTTTCCTAAACCGACTGCTTTGCAGTCTCCTCCTTTATAATCCTTCATCTTTGCCTCATCCCAGGATGGGCCAGGTGTGGACAAAAGAGACTAACGCATTGAAAAGCGACTCATTTTCCTTAACCTTATCCATTATAATCCCCACCATCCACCACGAGACAATAAGAATTCCGTTGTTGTGACAACAGCCTTGACCGTTCAAGACCTAACCTCGAGGTATTTGCCTCCTAAACATCATCCTAGCCCCTGGATCGCCTCCAATACAATAATCAATCACCCTTCCCTAAGTAGCCGATCGACTAAGGATTACCATAGAATAACGGTAGCCAGAAATTGTAAGCGTCGTTAATGAAAGTGAACTCCACTCTGAAAGGCTCCATAAAACCACAAGTCTTTCTTGAATTCAAAGCTCTCTTGTTTTATGTTATTGCCGTCAAATAACAGTTCTTTCATGAGAGAGTTAGATGTCTTCATCCTTATGCAAACCCTGCAAGTGTTACAGCCTCTTGAGTCTCGTCTTCCAATTAATCACATTCACAGATACCTACTCTGACTTTTACTGCCTCTCTGCATGTGAATCATCAAAAGATTGCCCTTTTCAAAAGCGCAGTCAATATCACTCCCCACTGTCCTCATAAAATCATTCCGACTCTTTTAGCAGGCTTTTAGCTCTTTCACAAGTATCTTTACCTTGGAATCTCCAATCATACATGGGTTGGGTCATGACTCAAGCGATTCCCGCTCCTGGACAACTCCGTCACGAGACTCGCTGCTCAGGTCACAGGTCAAACATTGGCACGCTCAATACCAGCGTGTACCGCTCCACCATCCTCTCACTTTGACCCACACAGACGGATTCATTAGAGCGAAAAATACCATGGATACACTATGAGCCGGAGCGCAGTGACAATGATGATGTGACGCGGATTAACGGATGAGTAAGCACAATCACTTTTTTCTTAACGCGCCCTCGGCACATAATCCCTCTCCGGGAGGGAGAATGAGCCCTCTCAGTGTGCATTATTTAAAACAATCAACAGCACAAGGAGCGCTCTTTCAAAATCCTATCTTAGCCCGCACGTACTCAACATTATTGAATCGCGCTGGGATTAAAAGCCAAACATCATACACTCACAGAGATCCCACTTCCTCAGCAATAACAGTTATAGGCTACGGGCTAAAATGTGTCAGTAGTTAGTCTGCATCTTAATAATCCCGACACTCACGTCCAGCCCTTCTATCCGTCTCCCCTCAGCTCTCGGCTTGGGTATCTCCGAATTCCAGCCAAAAATACTGTACATGCTACGACTATTTTGGTTCTCACACAACAAAAACAACCTTTTTATTTACGGCTATTAAGGGCTTCTCACTCTGATGAATCTGATAAGGAAAGTAAAACCAGCTTATTCATAACCTTCATCCCATCCACTATTTCAGAGTCATACATTGCCTTACATGCTCAAGGGTGCTCTGAGTTGTCAGAGGTATGCAGCCCCGTGTTATTAGTGCATGGGATTTCAAAGTTGCTATGAAAAAGGATGTGTAATTTCTTCAATCCCCCTTCGAATGTCAGCGATTACTTAACCTAACATACATTAGACGCAAACATGTGCATGCAAATCAAGGCTCATGAGTTCTCTGCATTCACTTAATTCCCGACCATCATCAAACTGCAAGCTTCTATATGCAGGCAAGCTTCTATTACAGTAAAAATTAGCACCGCATTTCACTGTCAACCTATTCCCAGCCAGCGCACAACAGGTTGACCGGAAACTCATGTTACGTACGTGTAAGGACAAGTATTTCACCTTTGAGCGCTGATCACGATCTCGAAATCAAAATGGTCCAAGTTTTACTCAGCATTTTTTAACATCCCAGCTATCCTAAACGCTTATTTCTCCAAAAGCTCTCTCAATTCTCTCATCTTCAATCTTGGCAGCTAAAGCTCAATTCTTAAAAGTCAATTCCGCCGACATGATTCTCTCAGATTCTCCCTTCCTTCCGTCTTACCTTTCATCGAGTCACACACAGCATTAGAACATAGCAGGATAGTTGTTTTCTGGGATACACAAAGCATTGACTATCCCGAACCCTGGCTCTCAATTCCTCTCCACCACAGTTGAAACATTTGATGACGCTTCATCCAACACAACACCCCAAACGACACAATTTATCCATACACTTCACATGAAAATGGTTCTTCTAGTTTCCAGCAGTGACCGAATCATTCTTTCCTCAACTTCCTTCCCTCGGATTATAAACACCTATAGATTCAGGGGCAGAGAGATATTTTACACTCCTGGGCGGATTACTGTACAGATAGTTGGCAAACAAGCCTGGTCATCAGCGCAGCAAGCAATAAGCAACACCAGAGAGGGAGATACTGCACACAAAATAAAATCCTGGGGTGAAAAGCTGGCTGTGAAATTTATTGATGGTCAATCTCAGAAAAATCCACAACTACCACCTTTGGAAGACACAAGGATAAAGGGTTGAGGAGGACTGGGAGGGCTGACAGGAGGGATGAGATGGAGAGAGGTGAGGTGGTAAACTGACTCCACCATCACACCTCAATCCTGTTCAACACTAACTTTTCCCATTCATTTCATTTCCTCGTCGCTTAAGCGTCATCTCTACCTCCTACCACCTGTACCTCCTTCCAATCTGTAATCTGCTCCACGGTAGTCCGAGTAGCTCGCTGTCGGGAAGCCTCCAACGTTTTACAACAAGCTCACACTTTCCGCCATATTCTGCCCATTTCCTTTCTGTTTTACAGTCTCACATTCAGGATTCAGCTCATCCACCTGTATTCCTTCTCGTATTCAAAGCTCCCAATCAAATCCTTTCCACCTGTACCTTCTAATGTCCAACCCCAACAGAGTATGGAAGCATTCATTTCATTCAAGTCCCATTACTCATCAGCCTCAACACAAGCACAGCCTCCCCGTAAACGTATATCAGCTTCTCGATCAAGTGTGGCGGATCAAGTTTTTTCGCATAAAACAGAAAGGTTTCAAAACATCCGTCTCCTAATAATTTATTCAAATTCTAGACGCAGTTTCTAGAGCTATAGCTTACAAAAACACCAAACATCCAAATAAGGATACTCCAACAGCGTCAATTCGCTATTTCATATCCACATCTCAGAATCCATGCCAAAATCTTTTAGTTGCCATCACACAGAATATGCTGGTTCCCATGGTTTCACCTCTGCAATGCATTTCAAATCTCAAGAAATTATCCATGAGCAATCCATTTTTTCCATCTAACATCTCCATTCCATATTGCTCTGTGCGGAATGTCACAAGTACGTTGCAGTTTTATGATTTGCAAGAGCACGTGAGTTAATCCGATTCCGACACGTGATGATTCTTGCTACCAACATGATTCAAAGTCTTTTATTCTAACAGGAAAAATAGAACGTAGTCCTTTGCGCATTATTAGTCTACATTTCCACATATACCTTCCCGCACTTCAAAACTACGGATTGCCTATATACTGCCTCTGTTCCTTTAGATGCCCTCATATGACCGCGATTAACATGCGTACAGCATACAATAATCAGGGCCATTTTCGTTTGAACACCTAACATTAATCGCAATCAGTTTTCAGTTACGCTTCACCGACTCGATCCATGTGAATCCGTCTCCCTTTTCTATTCCACAATATTCTTTCTATACGCTTCGCTCCTGTTTCAGAAGGAGAGTCGAGATGTGAGGGACGATCTCAAAAGGTTCGCTTGCTTACGCAACATCATGGCGCCACCGCACTGCTCCCTTTAGGAAACTTGAGGGATGCTGATCTTTCCCAACTTGACTCAAGTTGGCAAAAATGAGTTAGAATGTTGTGGCCGATGAGAAGTTAATAACAAAAAAACAAAGAGTATTCCAAGTTATATAACACTAGTAGCTTAACATCCGTCAACAAAATGAATGCCTTCTCATCTCCATGTAGACAGTTTCCAAGTTTATTATACAACAGCGGATAACTGGCATGATCATTAATCATATGCAAGAGATCAAACTCAATTTTTAAACGGAAAATATCAAATCCTCCTTCTCACAGCATACTTCTCAATACGTCCGAAACGACCTGAACATACTTTCCCACACATGTCAGAAATAAAAGACACGAGGTTGCAATGATTACGCGTTATTTGGTGCAATGCAATGAGACTACTTCTCATTGCGAGACTACTTCTCTTTAGGAGACGCTTTAAAAATCAATGCTCGAACACTAAAAAGTTTAGATTATGCTGTATTGCGTGAACTGTGACAGAAAAGAGAATCCCGGCTGCAACTGCAACTGAAATCAGTAACAACAGATAATACACTTAGGAAGGAAAAGCTTGTGCCTTGAATATGAAAGCTTCATCGCAAAACCAACTAAATAAGGAATATTTCATCCTGCTTAGTAAGGAGGAAATCCGTGAACATGTTAATTGGAGCGATAGCATTTAGCGACATCTTCGCGTTCTCCGCCCATAATAAATTTGGACCAAAAACAACTGCAAGGTTTGAAGAGGTCATCTTATTCAGATCGCTCCGGTCCATGACCTGAAATAACAAATGTTCCAAGACGTTATTATATACCATGGCCAGCAAGTCCCCCGTGAAGCTTTCGCGTAATAGCTGCCGTCTCGAATGTATCCTTTTTTTACCTTTGCAAGAAACTGTACCGTATATTTCAGAACAGCGTAATTGTCTTCCGGCAATTTCTCCAACACCACTTGCTTAACAAACTTTGCCTTTGCTTCCTTTGGCATGTCTATAATCAAATCCCAAAAAATTTCATCAGCAAATGGTCTCAGCAAGCGGCTTCCGGCTCGTTTCACCCCCTTTAACCCTAGTAATCTTACTTTGGAATTCCACTATTTCTTCAAAAAGATCGTATGTCAAAATTGGTTCCTCAAGTTCTCGTAGAAAGGCTTTAATGAGAACTGCAGCTAAGTGATAGTCGCCCTTAAAATTTAAGGTTTCCCCCTTGTTAGCAAGGCATTGGAATTCTTTGACTAGAGCTGTATTAGCAGACCTTCGAAATAATCCATCGGTAGCAAGAGCTGAAAGATCATAAAAATTATTTGCATTCACCGCATATTCAATCCTCACAATAACGTACGACGTCTGCTTTTGTATACCTTCCGGCTGACTTAGATATTCTACACATTCCCGCAGCACTCGCGGTATTGCATCGCCTCCATTCCTCTCTTTAATGAACAGTAGCGATACACCAAATTGCTGTGTTTCCAACGGAATGTGGAACGAAGCAGTTGAGGGTGATCGCTCAGCGCCTTTGCTGCTTCGAGCGTTCAACTTCAGTTTTGCGTCGTATCTAATTGCAAGTTCAGAAATAAAGATTTGCCTTTAATGCTATGTCATGCGTAAACTACCCTCTTTAATTATTCCTCTTCTCATGTCCCACCACTTACTCCAGTACTTCTTCGGGTATACTAAGCTGGTCTAGCTTAAGATGCTGCTTCAGTTCCTCCAAGTAGTTAATATACATTACTTTCCTCCCGAATTTCGCGCTGAAAAAACAATAGTTTAGGCATTTAGTAGTTTTTGCTTTCATTATAGCCACGAATGAGTCATTCTTCTCATTTGTATTTTATCTTACCTTATTACTGGCTTAAAAACATGGAATGTTAGCTTTATGAAATTCGTAGGATGGACTAAATACAACGCTTTTAGGTTTTTCTTGTATTTCCTTTCGAATGCCTTGTACCCTTGCCATAGCCATGTCAATGGTGGCTTATTTTTACTATTTAATCCATGGTGGAAGTAAACCAAACTGTAATCTTGTTCCACGTACTTATCCAGCGTATGAATAAGGTACCTGTGAAGCAAATTCCCGAATATTAACAAGGCTTTATGCAACACAAGAGGTTTGGGCTAAATCCGAAACTTTAAGCTATATGGTTACTTTAAAATATTTACCTTAAAAATTTTTGGTGATCGAAAGTTTTATTGCATGGTAATTTGCAGGCAGCAAGTACAATAATCTTTCTTCCATAAGCATCATCTCCTACGACATCAACAATCCGATGAGCGGCTACATCAGAATAGTCGTCCTCATCGTCCTCATCTTGCAGCGGTGTCGAAAGCGACTCGGGTTCTGACAAAATCACAGGGGCTGCAGCTAGTTCTTCCTCGAAATTTTCTTCTATAGTGCCATCCGATACTGGTCCTTCCAAGTATTCAAACACTTTTACTGCTTCATGATCTAATGAAAAAGCCCAGCGTAATCAATTTAATCACAGCCCATAAGTCTCAAAATTTACAAGTGTACAGAACTTACCCGTTGATTTGGCTTGTTCCAATTCTGTATCATCAAACTCCAAGTTCGGCTCATAGTCATGGTAATCTGACAAGCTCGGATAAGGGTCTTCCGTATCCATTATGCACACAAGAGAACTCGGCTACGTTAACCTGTAAACATTCCAAACATAATTGTTATTCATGCACGCTCTTTGACAATATCCAAATGCGCTGTCATCTTCCACTATACTACTGTCACAGGTCTGGTTTAATACTCAAGAGTTTTATCGGGGCTCCTTAATGCAGTAACGAGAAGGGCTTACAGTTGACAGTGTTTCCACTTTAAACTAAACGTAAGCCCTCAACCTCAATATGAGTGTCCAAAAGATAGTTTTTTACAGCTTCTTCTACTACTTTTAGCCTAGCTATAACGCCCTCAACAGTTCCGCGAAACGGGTTTCCTTCAAGATTCCTTCGTCACCTTTAATGAGTAAACATACTACGAATTACTATAAAGCTACTGCAACGCAGCTAACATCAACATGACGTGGACACGAATACTCGTCGTGTAAATCGGAGCATCCATGTCTCAATCTATCTGGAATTCCGAAAAGTGCATCAAAGTAGAGGAGCATAAAAGTATTATATTCTGTTTTGCAGCCCAATTTGGCTTCCAGCGATTGATTTATATATTTATATTTATCTGGACATTTTCATACCCTGTCACTCTGGATATTTACACCATTGGAATCATAATACTGTAGCAGCGTCTGGTCCCTTGATCTTGTAACTTCAGTAACTTAAATGTTTACCACTATTAACAACCAGTAAGCAGTTAGCGTCACAACTCATTTAATGCTTATAGGTTATCACCTTCTCAAGTTGTAGGTAAAGCGTTTTCACAATTAACTTGGCTTTTCGTTTCGAATGCTAGTACAAACTATATATTCTTAAATTTATGTGTTATATTTCACAATTTTCGCAGTAGAATTTTCACCCTCGCAAAACAAACTGCAGACGGGACTGCAGACCTATTCCATACAATACACAATAACTTGGAATTTTTAAATATGAAAGTCCTTCATCCTTCCGTCCTGTAATTGTCGTAAACTCGTAAAGTGCATATAAATACACAAGACGACGATGGTACATCAGTCACATTCAGTGCAAACTTGTTTACATAGCATATATTGGATTTGGTTTAAATGCATTCAGAGTATATATATATATGTACACCTATTCCTTCGTGTGTGAATGCTGCGTGTCCGTTAGGATTAGCCCTACTCTACTACACGTTTTGAAGATGAATGGGCCTTCTAAAACAGACACCCATTTTGCTTATAAGAGTGGCAAGTAGGGACTGTTCGCATACTAGGTTAGCAGAACACCCAGCGGGCCACCCCCTACCTGGCAAACTTACAATGTTTTAGTGTACTTTTTGGTTTGCAGTGCAGTGCAGTCTTTCTTGTCTTTCCCAATGAAGTTGTGAACGGTCCTTGTGACAATTTTGCGTAAAATACGACAGTGTGGTCTTATATGACGTCACAACACAAATGCACACATGTATAATTAAATCCAATTATCTCTATTGTCAAGTTATTTTAAATGGAACATGAATAAGTTGAACAGCTCATAGTCCTCTCGGTAGAATTTCATAGCTGTAAATAATTGCGTAAATAATTTATTGCTTTTGGGAGTATGGAAACGTACAATTTCCGACAACATGAAACATAAAACTGAGGTAAAATGTATTACTTAAGACGTTGGATATCCGTCAACCCTTGAG
Organism: Sminthurides aquaticus; assembly: GCA_906901655.1. NCBI lineage: Eukaryota > Metazoa > Arthropoda > Collembola > Symphypleona > Sminthurididae > Sminthurides > Sminthurides aquaticus. Next base: position 19,549,912 of record CAJQTT010000001.1, on the reverse strand, counting down.
GAACATCAGTAAGCTTGGAGCTATAGTTATAAATCGAACATTTTGTAACACTTTCTAAATGCTGCTCCGAGATTGTTTCTCCATACTCAACCCTCCCTGATGCGACAATTGAACCAACTATAGTGTTCTTAAGATACTAGGTTTACGACGATTGCAATTCAAAAGTTCCATTCCTCGGGTTCCCCGCATTCCCATATCTGTCAGCACTCTTTCCAAAGGATCCTGAATCAAATCAATCGAGAAATCAGCACGTGTTCTTAGAAGTTCCCATTAGCCATGCACAGTATTGTAAAAGCACACTTACTGGAAATCCATGACCTATCCCACAGAGCTCTCGTTCTTTCACTTGTTTCATCCTCTCTGTGATTTCAGTCAAGAACATACTTAAAACATCTGATAACAGTTCCACGGAGGACAGCTTCGCATCTATATAATTTTATCGTAAAATCGTTTATAATAAAATCGTCAATCTTCATTCGCCCCCTCCTTCTGACCAATTGTAATTTTGGATCTTACGAGTAAAACCGCTTGCTGCTATCAAGACCCCAATGCAATTGCAAATGCGATTTATCCTGAAGTCGTTTGTTGTAGATGATGCGTCCAGTAAGCAAGGATTTATAGCCGCATTTCCGTTTTTCAATGAGTAGATGGGATCTGAATTTCCTTGTGCATCTGGTTGAGATTCCTTCGTCCGCAACTCGACATGATGGTCATCATCCTTCTGATGTAACGCATTGCTATCCGTAACCGTTCTACATTGACCAAACAAACCATAACCTTAGTGTCTTTGCTTACACATTCCTTAGGATGAAAACTCAATCAAAATATCATACTTATCGCTATTGCTGAATGCACTCCGCCAAAGGTTCCGTGTTGTGCAAGAGTTCAAACCTAATGTTGTACATTGCAGGCTACCGAAATCAGATGGCCCACCCGAACCTGAACACTCGGTATCGTTTCGTAGGTCAGCTCCTGTCGCAGAGAGGTCAGCTGAACCTAACTGAATTGACCATCGTCGAAGTAATGATCTTAAACGACCCGCCGAAACCTTCGCTGCAGCGGACGATTCAGCTATACTTTTGCTGATTTTTATCGTCTCCTCTTGGTGAATGGATACCAATGATGCATCATGTCGCTTGCTTGCTTCGCTCTTATCAACTAAATGTATCGGTTCTTTCGTTGATCCTACAGCTTCTTCAAGGGGCGGTTCAACATTGTTGCTAGTTTCAAACGCTTCGTGGCTTGGCTGAAGCTTCCGCGATGACCAACGCACTTTAATGACATCTGCCGCTATACCATCACCACTCTGTAGCAATTCAGTAGGATAAAACGATGCCTTGCATGAATGAGACAGATGGTCTTTTTTTACGTTTCGCTTCTTCTTCCTTGCTTCGTATTTCGGTGGTACTATCGATTGTCTCTTGCAATTGGTTTCAACTACCGTAAATGGCATGGTAAAATTTAGTATGTAAAGCACCTTATGTGAGAAAATTGGTAGAATTCACGTGATGGACACCGAAACCCGACCGGAACATTGCAACTGTTCAGTAATGTATAAGTAATTGTTGTAAATGTTTGAAAACTACTGCATTTAAAAAGTAAAAAACAAAAATATTAAAGGTTTAGTTATTTGAATTTTCTGTCTCTCTTTTTGGCGGGCCTCGTGAGTAGCGTTCACTTACTACGTTCACGAAACTCTTAGTTTTATCCCTAAATTATATGGATTGAATCTAGATTGAAGATGGATTGATGATTATATTAATCATAATATTGCATACAAAATGCGATATTTCATAATTTCTGGCCTTTTAATCATTAGGTATATAACAACCCGTTCAGCTGCTTTAATGTTGCTTCTTGAGCAAGTAGCATAGAGTGTATCTAGCTTGAGAATAAGTGAATGCTAGAACATTATGTATTTAGCACTGTAATTTAAGTACCACTCTCACCACGGCCAAGAACTGCGGTAAACAATATACTCAATGGCAGCTACAAGAAGCATAGATGCACTCAAGCGGCCCCTGCATATGGCATATAGGCTGCATGCATATAGAGACACCGCTTTAGTCGAGGAAGCCCAAAAATTAGGATAGCCGCAGCCGTACAGCAATTCATAATTCCCCTGTGCATCCCCCGTTGTTGTGAGCTGGTGTTGCCGCCACGCATCAACTATCCGTTATTAAAAACATAGTGAGATTCAGACACTGGATAATAACTGCTTTCAAAATCTTCAGTTTACGGTAAATCTTCTTAATTTTAATCACGCATGTAGTGTATTCTTTTAATGTCTTTTAAAACCCCGTTGTAGACAAATGTGACGCTGCGGACGAGAAAGAGCGTGTTTGGAACTGCTGTCTAGTAAGTGAATTCAACAATCATTAATAGTTTACTAATACCGTTTTATAATCAATTCTTCACCACAGTGTTCCCTTCATGGCGAAATCTTGTTTTCGAAAAAAAAATCCTAAGTGCCTAGCATTATTGATCTATATTGATGCCGGTCTCTTGAGAACTTTAATTGTTTTGTATCATATAGAGGCTCTGCAGTAAACTTTAGCTTGGAATTTGTCCAGTATAGGTAGTCAAAAAACGTCCGGCTGATGCGCAACTACGGGGATTTTACAGTTGACCTCATACTTTGTTTGTTGTTCCAGGTGACATTTACGCCTTCAAAAACAAAAACCGTGGATCAAACCTGTGACCCAAATTCCCGTAGTTTTCCTGAGAATCGACAACCGCATGATATAGCTGAATTATTGTTGAAAACCTGCAAATTACTATGGAGAAACGAATCGAGTTAGAAAAGCGTCGGCGACCTTCAGCACAGGTAAAGAAAGCGATGCCTTAAAAGTTCAATGCTGAAGTTGAGTACGAGTCGTTTCGGTGTAAAGTAGGCTTAACCTTTCGGGTTGTTTTAGATTGAAGAACTAATCCTAGACAACTGTCGAAGTACAAGTGTTGAAGGACTGACCGACGAGTTTGTTAATCTTCGAAGTTTAAGTCTTATCAGTGTCGGTCTTACCAGTCTGAAAGGGTTTCCTAAACTCCCAAAGTTGCGAAAGGTAGGATATTGTGTAGCTTATACTCAAGCTTATACTACTTTTGAACATTTAAGTTATTAAATCTTTAATGCCGTTTTGTTTGTTTCTTAAGCTTGAACTCAGTGACAACAGAATATCTGGTGGACTCCAAGCCTTAAAGGACTGCGAAAAACTCACTATCTTGAATTTAAGTAATAACAAGATTAATGATGTGGACACATTGGAACCGTTGGTAAGAACTTTTATTACTGTGTTGTTGTAGGAGATGGCTGGATCTTTATTGTAACGCTAATCACGAGCTATTATGGTATCGAATGTGTACATGACCAGTTAATCTAATTGTGATGAATTGAACACGGGTTTCCTCATTAGAAAGAGCTGAAAAACCTCAGGAGCTTGGATTTGTACAGAAACGAAATAACCCAAGGCGAAAACTACAGAGATCGTGTTTTTGGATTACTCCCGGAGCTCACATACTTGGACAGTATTGACAAGAACGGAAAAGACGCAGAGGAAAGTGATTTGGACGACGAGGAGATTAACGAGTTGAACGGCAAAGGGGATGACGACGAATATGATCGTCAAAATAATATTGGAGACACAAGTGGTAAGCCTCATGAGATTTCAATACATGAAAGATATTAAGTCGTCACATATCGTGCTATTTCAAAGCAGTTTGCTATTTTTTTCTGGTCGTCAAGGTGTTAAGCGAACACCAATATTACGGCAAGCGTACCTTTATAAGTAGATGTTGAGTGAGTGATTATCAATATAATGTTATTGCAGATGCAGACAAACAAGGAGAAAAAGATGCAGCTGAAGACGCTGAAGATGCTGAAGACGCTGAAGACGCTGATGAGGAGGAAGAATCGGAATTGGAGGATGAAGAAGATGACGTCGAGTCGGGGGAAGACGAAGAAGAGGAGGGAATCGGCTTGGTGGATATTTATAAAGACTTTGACGTAAGTTCATGAACTCTAATCACTTTTTCGTTGCGTGAATCTACTCCTCACGGTCCGGAGAAAGGCTTTATGAGTCTAAACTATTATTGCATCAACACTGATGCTTCTTTATTTATTGTAGAAGGAGAGCGACGACGAAGATTATGATGCTGCTGTTGATTCCGAAGGTGACGATGACGAAGATATCGAGGAAGAAGAATCAGGTAAAGAAAACCCCTGACATTAATCGTTTTTCGTAGCATTGAACTATTCAAGCGGATCGCAAAGTAGAATTTTTACAAATGATGCCGTTAAGGAGGTTTAGAATGAATGGAAGAGAGTTGTTTTTCTCTAATAGTAACAATGTCACCAATATATCGGATAGATAAATGATTTGTATTGCAGGTTTTGCACATTAGTATTAGTTGTGTGTTGTTCACTCACTCCAGCTCACATTTGGTTTTTTATTTTATTGCAGCAATAGTTCTAGTAGAACCCGGGGATGCGCGGAGAGGTCTTAAAAGGCACCATGAGGATGATGAAGACTCTGACTAATAATATGTACTTCTTATCCGATTTTCCGACTCTGAATCAAAGATTTTTATTCAGTGTTGTTCAACTAAAGTTATTGTATTTCTTTTGATACCATCAACTGCAATCTTATGAAAACATGTTCCACAGTGCAGTTGGTTTCTGAGTGAATATTTCTGACCATCATTATTAAACATCTGATCTTAATAATATACTCACAGCCAGTATTACCGGCCCTTATATGACATTTCATAGCCTACAATATGAACATATACTGGGTGTTTGCTGAATTTTCAACCCGCTCACTGCACGAGCTTAGTGAAGGAGCAAGGAGCGGTGGAATAGCTATTATGTACACAAGCATGTTGTCGCGCGAAGGGAAGGACTGGTGAGCGGAACTCCCGTCCACTTGCATGTTAACCAAAGCTAAAGACGAGACCCTTGACTTTCAGTGAGCGGGTTGAAAATTCAGCAAACACCCAGTAGTACAATCTTGTCACTGATTTTTACTCCATACGAAACTAGGTATAGCCGACGTGAGTCTATGCTTTCATTCATTTGAATGAAATCTTTCAAGTTCCTACCTGTGCATAAGATTAATTGGAATAGAAATATGGACAACTGGAGTCTAGATTACAACCTAGCGGTTTGGCGTTCGCTATAGCTGTATTTGTGAGACACCAACCATTACGAGAACAAATGAACATTGCTGGAAGACAAGGTGCAAGAAAGGAACACACTTTTTAAGCAAACAGACATGCTCAAATGATTACATATATACATATATATTTGCTTGTATTCGCAATACAAATTGGTAGCAAAACATTTATCATTTGACAGTTAACGGTGATAAAAGATACCCGCACAAAACAAGGGTATTAGGTATTATTCTAACAAGGATTCGCCGAATCACACATCTCCATGTTCCCGAACTTCTGCATGAGTTATTTTAATATCATCAACTGGAACATCGTTCTTGTCCGTCTCAACTTGACCCATTCTTCTAACAACCTGCATTCCAGACGAAATTCTGCCAAATATAGTGTGATGTCCATCCAGCCACTGAGTTGGGGCCAACGTTATAAAAAACTGGGAGCCATTAGTATTTGCCCCTGCAAAGGTAGATGATTACAATAGTTATTTACACTGGTTTAAATTCATCTCCGTTTTAGGGGATTTCATTACCTGAGTTCGCCATGGACACAACTCCTGCTCCGCTGTGCTTCAAGTCAGGTGAAATTTCGTCCTCGAATGTTTTTCCGTATATTGAAGCTCCCCCTCTTCCAGTACCAGTTGGATCTCCTCCTTGAATCATGAAGTTGGGTATGATTCTATGAAACTTTGTGTCGTTAAAATAATTCCTTTTCGTTAATTCGACGAAATTCTTGCAAGTCCGAGGTGCGTGATCCCAATATAACTCGACTTCAAAAGTCCCCATTCTAAAAAAAGCGTGAACGAATGTTAGACCAACCAAACCATAATTCCCAATTTGTTTGGACTCGAAAAGTAGAAAACATTTTACGTTGTATGAACGGACACAGTGGGTGGACCATTCTCCTTGCTTCGACTCATTTTTGAAGAAAACTATGGTTCGATGAGGAAGACAGCTCACAGCGTCCAACAAGTCGATTCTACCGTCTTAAAGCGATTTTCAAGTCCACGAGTGGAAGCAACGTCCACATCTAAAACCATTTTATTTTTATTACTTCACTACATTAACTGGGCAAACCTAAAAGACTGTTTTCCGATCATTTTGGCTTACGGGAAAAAAGGATTCACTTTGTGAGTCTCCGTTATGGACGCCTTAGACAGCAGCTACACGGGATGACCTATGCTTTGGCACCTGGGAAGAAAGACCGATTCAAAAATTTATACATCAGTTGTTCTTTTCAACCGGAAAACCATTAATAAAACTGGGAGTGATGATTAATTAACTCACCGAAAAATAACTCCAATTCAAAGCTTACCAAAATCAATCCAAAATCATCAGCGCTGGAATAGGCTTCCACTTTTAAACACAGTATATAATTAATATTATTTATAAATTTTTACGATTATATGTTTCCCAAAAGATAAATGCGACACAAACCAAACTAAAATTGTTGAATGCCGGTGGATTTTGGAGAGTGATTTTCAAAATTGTTGCAGTGTACTGCGTTTCTGTCAATCGAAAGGAGGCAAATTCAAAGAAAAGAATCGAATACTATAATATGTCATTCGAATCCCACATTCACGGTGCGTCACATTCTGGTAGCCAGCAAACTTTTGAAAATTGCATCGTTTGGTTTTCGCGCCCTTACTTATAATTTGAGTGCGACAGCAGTTTTGAAGCCTCAGCTTTAGATTTATTGTGACGTCAGTTAGAACACAGAATTCAACATTCCGTCCTCCCCGTCATAGGCTAAAAGTAATAAGATAGTCGACTTTTAAATTTGCCACTCCGGATAGCGTCAAATAGCAGTTCATTGGGACAAACGGACTTTACATATTCCTTTAATGGAGAGTATACGGTGATTGTAATTTCGACGAAAAAGCATCCGAGGAGAAGCAGTCGCTCAAGAATTTCGTGTTTACCTATCAGATTATAGATAGACATGGGAATCCGAAGGTACATGCAGACAATTTATATAGTGCCACTTCAAATGACAAACAGGGGTATACTATAGTGTTATAGTGGTGGTCCTCATATGCATACCATACGTTTAATAGTACGCATATAATGTTACTTTTCAGAAAATACAATGATTAAATATGCGATATTACACTTCGATACTAATGGCAACAGGGACACAAGTATGTAGGGTGTGTAGTGAAAAAAGTACGCGGATGATATGCAGGAAGTAATAGTTCACGTAAGCTTCGAATTCAGTTTGATGCTTTTTAACTGTTTTTCATCGTGAACCAACAATAACTGCCATAATAGTTTAACGGTATGCAGTGGTCATCACACGGATCTATTTAATCAGTTCTTGTTGGGCTCGGACGTTAGTCATTCATAGAACTGAGCCATCAAGGACTCACAGTCGCGGCCACAAATTAATTATCACACAAAGTTATCAAAGTAAAACGAAACCTCGCACACAGTAGAAAACCTGCCCCCGTCTTAAAAATTTTCTGATCCCTTGTAATTTTATAGTGTGACGATTATTGTCCGTCCGCAATCTTCCAATTGAGACCATAACATATATACTCGGTGCAAATTGTTGTGAATTTTAAACTTGTTACGTTTGGTTTCAAACGTAAGGCAGATTGTGTGAAAGGGTTCATTGTGCGAAGGTAATGAAGTAGGAGTAATAATCTATCGGTCGTGATGGCTAATTTCAAACTTTGCGTTTTGAAACAAATACTTTGAAAAGAAACTCGCAAACCTACCATTATAAATATTTAAGTTTATTACATTTCTATACGCTATGTGTAGTATATACAGGTCGAAAATCAGGTTATCAGAGAACTTTAATACATGTTCTCTCCAGAATTCACTGAAGACAATATGTATCTTCAAATGCCTCGTTTGAATCGAATGCAAACTGTAATCCTGTGCGTAAAGGTAATGCTTGGTTTCGAATAGCTCTAAATTGTCTTGTTTCTTTTATTTGCAGTAATCATGGCTGAATTTGCTTAAAAACTCTGTGAAACTACTGTAATTGGACCTACCAGATATAATTGTGGCTTTCCTTGCATTCGGCAAGGCTGCCGCGGTTAATAAAAATGCTAGGTTCGCATTCTACTTCACGCAAAGCCTCCAAAACGGAAACCAACGGGTAAGTTGGTGCACTATAAATGCGCATTCATCATTGTGCCTGACTTCATTTCAAGAATTTGTTCAACGCTAGTGGTGTTTCTGAATCCCTGGCGTAATCTGAGGATGAGAAAAGCTGTTTATTACGCTTTTTCCAGGTCAGCACTTGCTGATATTCAGCAAAAGGGTACATCATCAAAAAACAGTTCGTTACCTGAACTAAAGAGTCGAATGGAAATTAAAAACAAACCCATCATAGAAGAACAATCTGCCACCCTCGCGACCGCTGTAGGAAATATCTGCGATGAATATTCCGGGTCAGTGAACACCTTGACTTGAAAAAATACGGTACGTTTTGCTTATCAAAACTTGCCGTTGTTATGATTTCAAAAATATTTCCTTGCAGAGCGATTATGAAAGGAGATCATCAGTCATCGTCCTGCCGAAGCAGCTCAGATTATTTGCAAATCAAAAAACTTCACAAGTTCACGCCGCCAGAAAATTGGGCTAATGCTCCCGAGTTCGTCCCCAAAAGTTGTAGCTGTAAGTTTTCAAATGTCAGCTACATAAAAGCTATCCTGTGCAATAGAAAGTTCGTTTTTTAATGCTAAAAATATTTTCAGTTCAATCCACCGTCAAATCTGATCCGTTGTCAGAAATAAATTCATCGGTTGATGCACCCAGAACTTACGCAGCTGTTGTTGGAGTCGGAGAAACCAGTCCTCAGAAACCAGGTGAACACCTATCCTCTTTGTACTCAATCCAGTTAGCCCATGATACTACTATTGTATGTTGAATCGTGAAATTGATAGCTTTCAATGAACACACAACTATTTAGGTGAAACTGTGGAGGACATGTGCCCTTATGCTATGGTTGGTGAATGCCGATATGGAGATCAATGCTTGCTTCTCCACGGTAACATGTGCGATCTATGTGGCCAGTGTTGTTTACATCCATTCGACCCTGTCCAGCGCGAAAAGCACACGAAGGTGGCTCTCATTACTTTTCATACTTTTTATATAACTCCTACCGTTTAACTACCTAATTTGTTACTTCAAAAAATAGATTAAGACCAATGCTAATTACATCTATCTTTATCACTTTAAGGAATGCATTCGCCAACACGAACAAAATATGGAGCTTTCGTTTGCGGTTGCCCGATCGAGTGATAAGTCTTGTGGCATCTGCATGGAGGTTAGTGTATAAAGAAAGTCAAGTGTACTTGTATTTAAACACACTGTTCTTGTGTGTTACTAATGTATCAAACTTATTTCCGTAGGTCGTCATGGAAAAAAGTCCGCCTGGAGAACAGCGGTTCGGTATTCTACCTTCTTGCAACCATTGCTACTGTCTATCATGCTTGAGAAAGTGGAGACAAGCGCGTCAATTCGAGAACAAGATATGTCGCTCATGTCCGGAATGTCGGGTTACGTCAGATTTCATCTGTCCCAGTCGCTTCTGGGTTGAAAATAAAGAGGAGAAAGAAAAACTGATTTCTAGCTACAAAACTGCATTAAGGTTAGATACTATTTATTATTGTTGCAATGTTTTTAGACGTTTGCCAGATTCCTCAGGTTTTGTAACAACAATATTTTGAATCTATTTCAGCAAAAAACCTTGTAGATACTATAAGAATGGGAATGGAGAATGTCCGTTTGGGAATAAATGTTTCTATCTTCACTCCTTGCCAAATGGAACCAAAGTCGATGTCGGACCTCCACGTCGTAAACCCAAAAAAGTCCAAGTGGATGGTCAAGAAGTCTCTGCTGCACCAGTAAGTCACCCTTGCTTGTACTTTCCAGTACCCACGGAAGGATTTGTGACTTTTTTCCAAAAATAAATTCCGTTTGTTTTACAGGGAAGTTCTATTTGGGATTTCTTATACGATTGGGAGCTACAGTGGTTGGATGTCGAAGATTTCATGGATATTTTTTCATCAGATTTTGAGGATGAAAGCGATGATGAGGATGACCTTCACGATTTTCCTCCCTTCTACTTGTAGATATGAACAAACCCTCGCCCCATTTTGCAATAATTAAGGTTGACATCGGTACTCCCCAACCCCGCCCAACCCAACCTCTCCCCAGTACTGATTCAAGTTTGTAATACCGCGCGGTGCTTCAGCGATGATACAATGTCGGCGCAGTCTAATTGGTATTGTAAAATAATGAGAATGAATGCTCTTAGTAATTATTGTTGCTTGAAAGACAGTAAATGCGTGAAAACGAATACTTCCAACCTTTGTCCAACAAAGACTCCCACTAGTCATTCTTGGAAAAATCAAATATAAATACTGCAGTCCATGCAGACATGCAGATCTCGCAGGCAAAAAGTACGAAGGCTGAGAAGCCGTTTCAATCAAAGGCGGGCGGCGAACTGAAAGTAGGGTAAGTCACGGAACGGAGTCGAATCCGAACCAAAAACCGGGAAAGTCGGTTTTCCAGATTCCAACTCTATACATGCGTGAATACACGCCCAGTTGCAATTATTCCCACATCTCTGGCATATATGTAAAGCTTCCACTCAGATTTAAATTAGACGAGTACAGGAGGGTTCAAACGACGTCAGTGGATTTCCTGCCTTTGCCCTAAAATATATAAATAATCATAGACAAAATCACTTAACTTGTTTTAAAATACACTTAACATTTATTCTTCATAATTTTCGTTACTGAATCCTCAGGTATTTACATTTCAAACCCAATATCTGCCCTGCCGCTTCTGCGATTTTAATCTAGTACGTATATTACGTAAATTCTCCTATGTGAGTGACCTCCGGATCTTGACACTTGGTCCACACACGTGTACCTGAAACACAAACTTTGTAGCACAAATAGCTTCCAAAAAATCCCATTGCCCTTTCAAAATGTCAAAAGTCTCAGAACCAAGCAGACAGCAGCACATTTCAGATCCGATATTGATGCGTTTTTAAAGCGTTTCTCTTCTATACTATTACTTGATTTATTCGTGCTTCACCCTAATGAGACTTAAAGCATCAATTGCAAAGTCAACGTCTATGGCTAACGACTTGACAGAGGCGGTCCACGACTAGAGAATTGATTCCTCACAAATTGCATCAGGCGCTGTCCATGTCGCCTCCACAAATTCCGACCCAAGGTGCGTAACAATGTCATGGATCATTTTCATTAAATCCAGAAAGTGGAATCTTTCCAAACCTTCAACCTTCATGCCCCCGCACAGTAAGTTCAGTTAACTTGTTTTTAAAAATAACTTCCTAAGGTTCTAATGGAGGTGTGAAGCAAACGTAGGAATCCTAATTACTGGTCGCCAAACATTCACCGCCCTACATATTACCTATGGATGCTTACTACACTGATAAGCCCCACCAGCATATTGCTCAACTGACCCTTGATGAAAAAAAGTTCCTTCTAGCGGTAGAACGGGGTGATGTCGCCGCATCAAGGAGGTAACGAAATCCCGCATCTTTTAAGATGACATCTAAGAATCTTAACAACAAAATTTCAACAACCCACCCTCACATCCCTTGACCGTTCTCTTTTTTAAATCCGCTTATTTGATAGGATGCTGGATAAGGCGGCGGATACGGGATACATCAACATAAATTGCGCTGATCCGCTGGGCAGATCAGCGCTTCTAATGGCTATTGACAACGAAAACCTAGAAATGGTGGAGCTACTCCTAACTTACCGAGTTGAGACCAAAGACGCACTACTCCATGCCATTTCGGAGGAGTACGTTGAAGCCGTTGAATTACTTTTGGAGCATGAAGATACTATCCACGTGCCCGGGTATCCACATGTGAGTTCTTTACATATCCTCATTGCCTAGGATTTCCAAATCCTCAACCTCACATCAGCTTCCCAATAAATCTAACCATCGCTTTGCATTATCTAGAGCTGGGAAGCCGTTCCACCAGATACCGCAACTTTTACATCTGACATCACGCCGCTTATCCTTGCCGCTCATCGAGATAACTATGAAATAATCAAGTTGCTCCTGGATCGTGGCGCTGGATTACCGATGCCACACGATATTCGGTACAACAGAGGCTTCTTCTCCATAACGCACTTCCGCCTAAACGGTTCCTTCAGTAACGCTTATTTTTTCGTAGATGCGGCTGTGACGATTGCGTAACTTCCCGGCAAGAAGATTCTTTGAAACATTCCCGTTCTCGCATCAACTCCTACAGAGCCTTAGCGAGTCCTTCCTTGATTGCGTTATCTTCCAAGGATCCCATCCTTACAGCTTTTGAACTATCTTGGGAGCTACGAAGACTTTTCTTTGCAGAACACGAGTTCAAAGCTGAATACTCGGTAGGTTAAGTGTGACAGCCCGATACAGCTCGTCCCTCCCCATGTAAACTAATGTTTGATTCAATCTCACTATAGGAGTTACTGAAACAGTGCCAAGATTTTGCAACCGCTCTGCTGGATCATACAAGAGGCTCTTTCGAATTAGGTGTCCTCCTTAACCATGATCCAAAGGGGCCTGACTTTGAGCACGGCGAGAGAATGCATCTTAATCGCCTCAAGCTGGCCATCAAATTTCGGCAAAAAAAGGCAATCCCCATATATTCTTTCTTCTTATTCATAAGCATCAACCATTCCAGAAAAATCCCGTCCAAGCTTGTTACTTTTACCAAAAATTCAAGTCTCACTTTAAACGTTTTCTCTCCTAGTTTGTCGCTCACCCCAACGTCCAGCAGCTCTTGGCATCAATTTGGTACGAGGGCCTCCCAGGATTTCGGCGAAGAAATATGGCTCTGCAAGCCATGGAAGTTATTCGAATAGGTCTCCTTTTCCCAATATTTTCCCTCTGCTACATCATCGCTCCGTATTCGTCCTGGGGTCAAAAAATGAGAAAGCCCTTCATCAAATTCATCTGTCATTCAGCCTCTTATTTTACATTCTTGTGTACGTTTTCCAATAACATTCCGTCCCCTACATCCAAGTTCAATTAACATTACATACCTTTCACCACTCATTTAGATCCGTGCTGCATGACTCCATGCCCCGCATGATCTGTTATTAACCCGACCTTAAACGTAAGGATCACACCAGAGAACGAGTGCCCTCTAACCATTTGGATTCTAAATGTATATATACGCCCTTTTTTTACAGTTCTACTCATTTTGGCGAGTCAAAGGTTCGAAACCTTTGTGGTGGGATGGCTAGGAGACGAAGCAGTTGGAACATGGGTATCAACAGACGTCACCACCAAGCGGGGCGCACCTCCGTCCTTTGTTGAATGGTTTATCTTAGCTTGGGTCGTCGGTAGGGTCGCTTTTAAATCAAAACTTTATAACATCACCAACTATTCTAAGACTAATATTTCCAAATCCTCCATCTCTGCATAGGTTTGATCTGGAGTGAAATTAAACAGCTATGGGACTTGGGTCTTCAAGAATACGTTGGGGACATGTGGAACGTTCTGGATTTTGTTACCAATTCCTTATACGTGGCCACAATTGCTCTACGGATAGTAGCTCATTATCAGGTTAGTCTTGCGCTTGTCAATCTTTCCATTTCGGTACGATAGCAACCGATTCCAGCGTCGTCCAAAAATTATCATCAATTCTCAAAACAGGTCGAAAAGGAAATCGCCATGGGATACACTCAAGCTGCCGAAATTCCCAGGGAGTCATGGGATACTTGGGATCCCATGTTAATCGCCGAAGGCTTGTTTGCAGCAGCCAATATATTCAGGTAATTCCACTTGTAATCCTCATCACAGTTAAACATTATTAACTTAATATTACATTTAATATCCTCTCATTCCAGCTCACTCAAGCTGGTTTACATTTTCTCTGTAAACCCTTACCTGGGACCACTCCAAATCTCTCTGGGACGTATGGTCATGGACATTATCAAGTTTTTCTTCCTCTATATTTTGGTTCTCTTCGCATTTTCTTGTGGTAATCAACATTTCCAAACTAACTCGTAACCCTTTTGCCTCAATTTCTTCAATTGGCTCACTTACATGACGTAACTTGCATGAAACAGGTATGAATCAGCTACTTTGGTACTACGCGGAACTAGAAAGGAAGCGATGCGAAGATCTTCTCAAAGTGTCCACAAACGGAACCACTGCAATTGATCGTCCCCCTGAAAGTTGTTTCCTCTGGCGAAGGTTTTCCAAGTAAGTCCGTTATCATTGTTTGCCAAATCACAGAGTACAACACTTTCCCCTAACGCGGTGCTCCCTCTTTCCGCAGTTTATTTGAAACCAGTCAAACTCTCTTTTGGGCCGTCTTTGGACTAATTGAGCTGGAAAGCTTTGAATTGGCCGGAATCAAGAGCTTTACGCGATTTTGGGGAATGCTCATGTTTGGCTGTTTCAGCGTCATCAACATCGTCGTTCTTCTCAATCTGCTTATCGGTACGTCCGTTTTCACACAATTACCAAGACAGAATTTCCCATTAAATTTTTTATCTGTACAACATTTACAATTCCTTCTACAGCAATGATGAATCACTCGTATCAGCTTATTTTCGTAAGTCTGCTCCGTTGCCTTCCAATTCTTTCCACCTTTATTTATTTATTTCACTAACAAACCATTGTACCTGTTTTTACCCAGGAAAAAGCGGATGTGGAGTGGAAATTTGCGAGAAGTAAACTCTGGATTAGTTACTTTGAAGAGGGTGGCACAGTGCCACCCCCTTTTAACGTCATTCCTACCCCTAAAACCGTTTACAACACTATCAAATGGCTTTTCATGCGGATTTGCCAATATTCTATTGCTGCCAAAAGGGAACATATGCAGACGGTTCGAGTAAGAATCACACACACGCAACCCTTATTCTTTCCATTTCTCAATAATTATTAGGTATTAGGTGTGTAAAATTTCAATTTGTATTTCATCATTCCAGCGGAAACATTTGCATGAAAGCGAGCGCATTTTAAGATATCAAGTAAGACAAACTTTATTCAATAACATGTTTCATTTTCTAGTGGATGCCTAGCACCGTGTCGTTTGCTCTTTGCAGGGGATTATTCGCAACCTTGTCCGAAGGTACGTCACAATGGAACAACGCCAGGCTGATAACCAAGGTAATTCCTAGTGGCATTAGTTGGAAATTCGTGGTCGGAAGAAACTGTACGCGACATGCTTTGAATAAACGCTTTCCCACATTTTCACAGCCCCATCTGGCTTTCTTCTTCTGGCATTACAATATGTAGACAGTAGCAAACCTACATTTTCTGTAGTGTTTCAGAATGTATGCATACATGCAGGAATTTTTAATGTTAATGTTAATTTTTTTCTTCTCTTGCAATCTCAACGTCCTATCCTCATCCTGTATTTATTGGACTTCATACTCTCAGGCGTCACTGAAGGTAAGTAAAAATGATTAATGTTCATAGAGAGACGAGGAAAGTCAGATATTGCAGCATAAATCGCAGTCACCAAATATTTTCTGGCCACTAATTCCATTTATCTTCCAAATTAGATGATGTCAATGAAATAAAGCAAGAAATCTCAGCATTTCGATGTGAGTTGCTGGAAGTACTAAGGACATCTGGAATGAACACAGCTGGAGCTGGCATGGGCCAAGGTAAACAATCGCACCCACGTGTACATTTCGCAAGACAACTTGCAACGCAACCGCAGATTTGGAGCAGAAAGCGTTACAATTTAATTACTCTTATTTAATTTTAAAGGATCCTGCGGAAAGAAAAATCGTCAGAGGGAGCGTCGGCTAATGAAAGGTTTCAATATAAGTGCAACGCCACCTTGTGATAATGTATCCGTTAACATGAGTGGCAACGATTGGGACGATATGAGAGAAGGAGACGGGTTCCATTACGGCAAGAAATCTCCCAAGGTAAACTAAACTTCCATCTCTATTCGCCCCTTCCCTTTACCCTGACCGGGTTCGAATCAAACGTTTTTTTCAACAAATCAAAGCGAATTTCACCTTGTATATGCATATGTTATAAAAATATATTTCCCCATCTTCCAGGCACGCTTAGCTCGTGTGGCACGCTTAGCTGGAGGGAAGCGAGAATATACCAAGAAGCGATGGGGGACGATCATAGACGCTGCTAGGAGCGCTGCAGGTATGTCTAAATTGATTGGTCGCACAAAATCCGAAGATTCAGTTTGTACCAACAACAGCCAAGGAAGCTCAACAGGACCGACGAGATTTATTCATCGCTCCCCGTTATATTATGGGTAATTACAAAAACCTTCTTCGTTTCATTCATGTAAGCCTTTGGGCGATTATTTGCTAAATTTTACGATAATATCAGGTCTAAACATGACAAGACTCGCAGAGAAGGCTCAACGGAACCAAGAAAGCTGGATCGTTGCAGTAGGAGTTATTCAAGTAAGCTTTAATGAGCCCATAATCCCAAAAGCATAAGTCATTCCTACGGATCCGTAAACAGTCAAACCGTCCTGGTTCATTAATTCATCTAACCGGAAATTACTTTTAAAGGCAATGCTCGCAGCGCTGGCGAACCTCTGCCAACGCATCGAATGAACCGAACTCCTAGCGCACCATCACATCGGACGGGAGGCAATACGTCCTCCATGCCAACAACGTGCACCAGCATATCGGGTTGCAGCAGTAGTCAAACCGTTTCCAATTATATCGGAGACGGTTCAACTGAGAAGGTAATCAAATCCCCATCCATTCTTCACGGCCCAAACATTTCATCTCAATCATTCCATGGTGTGGACATGGACGCTTCCCAAGAACCTGAACCGGGAAAGTCTTTGTATGTCGCCGTTCCGATTGAGACTTCAAGGGACTTGGCCAGCGCTTCTCAAGCAATCGTGTCCAAGAATGACGCTTCTACCACCGCACCCGCAAGTGATTCTTCCGAAAGCTTTGAAGGTAGCTCATCCAACAACTGTGACAACGAGCCAACACCTAAAGTCCAAGAAAAGCTAAAGGGCCTCATCCAACCAGTCAAGACTTCAACCGGCTGGTTATGAAACACTGTCCATTATAATCTCAAATAAATCCAGTTCTTTCACTACCCACTTAACTGTCACTGTCCACAAATAGAATTTCCTTGCCTATAGTAGACACACGAGTTTGCAAATCCTTGTGAACGTCCCAGCATCTACACTTTAACTACGCTAGATTATTAAATGTTATTAGTCATCAGTGAAAATGTTCCTAGGATTTCAGATCCGCTATTATGATTTTTGTACAATTATGACCGATTTACGCTGTCTCAAATGTCAGAGTTTTAGAGCGTATAGGGAATAGGGGTAAGTTAAGCAAGGATTCATTTTTACTCATAGGACTTTTAGAAACCAGAAGATGTAGCTGCTTCATCTTTCTAGACTTTAATCTGAAAAATTCTGTTAATGTGAACAACAGCAGTTAAGCCCTACGACCCCAAATCAGTATTAAACTTTTAACTCTAATAGCTTTAACGCACCGTGTAATCGCCTGTACCTGTGGTAACTTTGTATTGTGTGTGAGTCCTCTAGCTTGCGTCTGCCCATGAAGAGGCCAAGTAATTAAAGTCTATACGCCTTTAATGTGTTTCACTTTATTACTGCAAACCGTGTAATGCGTACCGACACCCGTGATTTTTCTGATTTCAATATTTACCTGAGGAGACAATGAGATTTCGGATATTTAAGTTGAAGACACATAATCTGGAGTTTCGTCCAGCTGCAAGGATTTAGATAACGTAATCATTGGACGGCTCTTTCCCATAGAGTGGTCGCCTCACGATCATAGAAATTAGCCGAAAACAATCTGTCGCTAAGGATTTATGGCCTTCGAGCACGTGTGTATTGAAGCCGTGGCCAAAAAAGTCAGAATATTTTACTTTGGTCATCTAAAAAATCAAAATACCAAATCAAGACTGCTCCCATTACCTACTTTTTGTTTCCTTTTGATATCAGTTTTTAATTGCACAGCGTTATGCAATAATTAGTGAGCAATTGAACGACCGTTTGAGTGTGGATTTCAACTATAAATCCTCAGCCGCCTTCACCAACTTTCAAGGCGGTCAGAACTCTGAACTCTGCACCAGACTTTTAACCACGATTGCGTTTTGAAGAAACTACTGAGACAACCCCAGGAAACAGTTTTTTGTTGGAATCAAAGCATCATGGTTCGCAAGAAAATCGACAACCGGATCCGCAAACTCATTGAACATGGGGTTGCCACTTCCCACCGTTCATTGTTCGTCATTGTTGGTGACAAAGCAAGAGATCAGGTATATAATTATAAATGCAATTTTGTCAAAGCCTAAAATACATTATTTTTGCCCTTGTTAGATAATTGGTATATGGCTCTTGGAATATTTCAGATTGTCATCTTACATCACATGCTATCAAAAGCCGTCATTAAAGCTCGCCCGGATGTTCTTTGGTGTTATAAAAAGGAACTCGGCTTTGCAAGGTTTGTACCAGCCACATTACCATTACAGACGTATTCAATCCATGTATTGAAACCATGTCTTTTTACATACAGTAACAAGAAGAAACGGATGCGCCAGCTGCAGAAGAAGATCAAGTCCGGAAAAGTGGACGTGAATGAGGATGATCCATTTGAACTATTCATTGCGTCAACAAATATACGATATTGCTACTACTCGGAAACCCACAAGATTTTGGGAAATACATACGGCATGTGTGTGCTACAGGATTTCGAAGCCCTGACGCCAAATTTGCTTGCAAGAACAATAGAAACAGTTGAAGGAGGCGGATGCGTCGTCATTCTTCTACGTTCCGTTTCATCTCTAAAGCAGTTGTACACTCTGAGCATGGACGTGCATTCTAGGTTCCGAACTGAAGCACATCAAGATGTCGTGGGGAGATTCAATGAAAGGTGAGAGAATTAACTAATTTTAAGCTATGTCATACCGTTCGATAATTTAATGGTAAAAATGTTGCAGATTTATCTTGTCGCTGGCGAGTTGCGAAAATTGTGTAGTGACTGACGACTCTCTTAATGTTCTACCCATATCTTCTCATACAAAGGCAATCCAGTCTTATGTGGCTCCAACTGGTGAGTTGTCAGCCGAGGAGGCCGAATTAAGAGGGCTGAAGGACAGTTTGCGTGAAGTGCAACCTCTGGGTGTATTAGTTAATTTATGCAAGACATACGATCAGGTACGTGCGATTGGTCCTTCAATCAAAACTTAGTATCAATCACTTTTGTAATTCATGTAAGATGTAATCTATTCCCAGGCTAAAGCTCTCCTCAAGTTTATCGATGCCATTTCGGAAAAACGAATAAATGCTACAGTCTCATTGACAGCTGCTAGAGGAAGGGGAAAATCCGCTGCCTTAGGGTTATCAATTGCAGCCGCTGTAGCTTTTCGTTACTCGAACATATATGTTACCAGCCCGAATCCAGAGAATTTGAAAACGTTATTCCATTTTGTGCTCAAAGGTAAACAACCAATACTTATGGACTTAAACGGGCACGGGACTAAGCTTTATTTTGAATTCTGACAGGATTTGAAGCGTTAGAATACCAAGAGCATATGGACTACGAAGTAATACAATCCACCAACCCTGACTTCAACAAGGCCATTACAAGGATAAATTTCTTTAGAGACCATCGCCAAGTTATACAGGTACCTGTCCACAATCGATTCCTGTGATTAAAATTACATTTTATTAACCAATCCCGCCTTTTCTCGCTTACAGTACATCCAACCTACGGAATCCCTCGTTCTTGGCCAAGCGGAACTGCTAGTCATCGATGAAGCTGCAGCTATTCCTTTGACTTTTGTAAAGGCCTTATTTGGTCCATATCTCATTTTCTTATCCTCCACTCTGAACGGCTACGAAGGAACCGGTCGGTCTCTTTCATTGAAACTCCTGCAGCAGCTACGGGACCACAAGTGTTCGGATCCATCTACTGAAGTCGGAAAGCACAAGGACAAAGTTCTTGGAAGAACATTGGCAGAGGTATTAGAGATCATTCACCTTGTTTCTGATACGAAATTACAATTTTATTAAAACTATCACAATGAAATGGTTCATTTCATTCAGGTCACCTTGGACGAGTCAATCAGATATAGGCCAGGAGATGCTGTCGAGAACTGGCTGACGAACCTGCTCTGTCTAGATGCTACGTTAACACCTCCAATGACATCCGGCTGCCCTCCTCCAGATTCCTGCGAGTTGTACTACATTAATAGGTCAGTTAATGTCGACATTGTCCAAATCATTCTTTGAATAATTCCTAATTTAATGCCTTTTGTATGCAGGGATACACTTTTTTGCTACCATAAAGCCTCTGAAGCGTTTTTGCAAAAGCTAATGTCCTTGTACGTAGCTTCTCACTACAAGGTAAATTTCGCCGGTATGGATCCATTAGATTCTGGAAATATAATTGCAGAATTTTACAGTTTATTGCTTTGATCACTAGAACTCGCCGAACGATTTGCAAATGTTGTCAGATGCTCCAGCTCATCATATTTTTGCTCTTCTTGGACCAACCTCTGATTTTCAGAAGGCTTTACCAGATGTACTCGCCTTGATACAGGTATAGTGTTAGGGAACTGGGTCGGCTTGGGGGGGTTAAAACGGAATGTATACATGTATTAATTGATTCAGGTTTGCCTGGAAGGGGAAATATCCAAAGGTAGCATTGCTGCCGGATTATCCCGGGGCCATCGTGCATCCGGAGACCTAATACCATGGACAGTTGCCCAGCAATTTCACGATCAAGATTTCCCTCTACTTTCTGGTGCACGGGTTGTTAGAATAGCTGTCCATCCTGATTACCATAAAGTAAGTGCGTTGTATTATATGACTCCATGGATTAACGCTGCAGAGATTTCATTTGTGTGCATATTTGTCAACTTTAGATGGGCTACGGATCACGTGCTTTGAAGCTTCTTGAAGACTACTATAACGAAAAGTTCATTGATATAAGCGAAAATGTAGATAAAGCTGAAATTAAAGGTGTAACCCAGGAAACTGCGGATTTATTGACCGAAAACATAGGTATTGTACTAACCGCCTTACAGCTCAACTCTAACCTATAGCAGAGTGTAACTATTATGTCATCGTTTTGCAGCTCCTAGAATGAATCTTCCACCATTGCTGCTCAAACTCCGAGAACGTCCACCAGAAAGACTCCACTATTTGGGCGTATCCTACGGTGTTACATCTCCTTTGCTCAAATTTTGGAAAAGAGCAGGTTTCGTTCCCATCTATATGCGGTAAGTTCAGCTATAATCAGCCCTCATAACATCATGTCTTATATAAAACTAATCCAAACTTTATGATTGATTTACAGACAAACGCCCAGCGAGCTCACTGGAGAACATTCCTGTATAATGTTGAAAGTATTAAGTAATCCTACGGCCAAGAGTGTGGACACTACTTGGGTTCAAGAATATTGGAAGGATTTCAGGCGTAGATTCATAGCCCTTCTGTCGTACGAATTCAAATCATTTAGTACCTCATTAGCTATAAGTATACTGAGTAACAACTCCATTGTCCGTCCTGATGATGGTGAGTGATTTTACGTATATTTGGAGAACCTTGTCCTGTTTGTATCCCAAGTTGTAACTCATGTTCCTCTTTTGCAGATATCACTGCCTCTGAACTTATGACACACTTCATAGCATATGACATCAAGCGATTGGAACTTTACACGAAAAATATGGCTGACTATCATCTTATCATGGACCTAGTACCTACTTTTGCACGACTATTTTTCCTGGGAAAAATGAGTTCCGTTCATATTTCTGCTGTCCAAAGTGTAAGTAAAGACCTATAAAATTGGATTTATGAAAAACTGGAAAAATGCAGGCTGTAGTTATCATAACTCGATCAAATCGATGGGCTTCAAGCCAGCAATAGCCGCCGTATTTCTTGAAAACAACTTCTGGGCGATATCACACATATATCCATCGATCTGTTAAGTCAATTAACTTAAGTGTAAGCCCCGAAGCTCCTGTGTACTACATAAAAATCTTAAATCCTTTCAGGCACTACTGCTCGGAATGGGACTTCAGCACAAAAAAGTTGACGAGCTTTCAAAAGAATTCGACATACCTGGAACTCAAATACTGGGGTTGTTTAATCGCATTGCAAAGAAGACATTGGACCTCATGAATCGTGTCCTGGAATCATCGGTGGAAAACTCATCATCTCAACCAAGTACGGATAGTGCGGCCCCAATGAAACCACTTGCTGAAAGCCTATCAGAAGAGTTTCGAGTCGCTGACATTGAGCAAAGAAAACTACAAAGAGAAGAGCTTGGACTCTTGAAAAAAGGAAACCTGTCACAGTACGCAATAAAAGCGGATGCTGGCTCTTGGTCTACCGTAGTGGATACGTTGCAGCCTAGTAGCGTTGTAAGCTTAGTCAGATCATCTACTGAGCCTGTTGGCGACAAGCCGAAAAAGCAAAAGATGTCAAGAGATAGTGACTCATTCAAGAAGAACAAGTTCAAGTCGATGAAGCGAAACAAGTAGTAGCCGTTCTTATCATAGCTATAACGTTTTCAAAACGAGTTCTTTTAACTTCCTAAACTTAGAGTTTATGGGACGCTGTTTCCAACTGGACAAAGTTTACATTAAAGTTGATATTCCTTTATGTACCAATTATTCAACGCTTGCTACGTTTCCCCAACTGTACACACACCAATACCAACAGCGAATTGAAAGCAAGAAAGTTTTGCGTTTCAGGTGGGCATTAGTAAACGTTTCTGTTGTGTGAGAAATATGTGGAATGTCGATGCAGCTAGTACAGGTATCACCAGGTGTGACTCAGTTAAAAAGCGCGTAATTCAAACTGCACAACTGATGGAATTCGATTGCGATGAGGAGTGACGTAGTGACGTCCTGTTTTACAAGGTACACAAACAGCCTGAGAATAAGCATATACGATGCGATGGTAAAGGAAAAGAGAGAGTCGGTAACGATAATACGTCCTCAAGATGTGTTACTTTCAAATTGAGGACTGGCCCACATTACTTGAAACTTATAACATCTAATGCTCATTATTCCTACTCACCCCTCCCAACTACAATAATGTATAAATATTTCGCTCTCGTCCTTTGAAAAAGTGAAATACTTTTGACAGTATTGAGAATTTGATTTTGTTTATGATAATTACTTGTAATGTGTGTGTGACACTTTAATCCAAAGCATTTGTAGTGAGAGTGTGTTATGATTTTGTGGTTTTTCGCACTTTCCAAGTTTTAGACTGCTGTACTTGTGCATGAGGCGTATTAATTGTTGTTTCATGCTTCCATTTTCCTGTTTTGTTTCTTGTGAGTTGTCTGCTTTTTAAAAAGTTTTCTACGGATGCCGATCGTAACATTTATCAGTTGTCCCCTCCACGCAGTGTTTCAATTACGTTAAATCTTTTTATCTATAATATGCTATTGTTTTGATTCTACCGAAGCTTCAGAAAATCTACGGTAAATTCCTAAATCCACGACGCTTTTATGTTTTATTTTTTGATTTTTCATGATTTTTTCATTTCCGTTACACAGAAGCAAGATTATCAAGAGATGTCGCAAGAGATGTATAGATTACTCTGATTGGAAATACACTCAAATTAAACCGGATACGTCCTCACCTTATTATAGCACATGCGGATTCAGCAAAAATCTTTGACGTCTCTCATTTTTCCCTGTCTCTTATGATGCAACCGATTGAGTTGTTTCCATGATGGGTTTGCAAGCACTGGAATTTACAGATTGCCTAACTGATAGCCCATTCTTTCGCGAAAATCTCCATTCCCATGAAAAGGAGCTCGAACGAACAAGCTCACAAATTAAGGGCTTGGTCAAAGACGTGAAAGAGATTTTAAATGCCGCTAGACGTAAGTTCCCTCCAAGTATCAGTATCATCGAATCCTTCAAACTAAAATACGGATCTCTATTTCTGGTAGAATGCAGTAGCTTCTGCCCTTCCAAGCCCTATACTCGGCCAAATTGTGTCAATCATGGGAGACCCCAACAATATCAAAACTTCTGCCAACTTTCAATCGCTTTTATCCTAGTAAGGGTACGCTGTAGCATCTTTGGTAGAATGGTTTCGGAAATAATACGACGCTCTTTTAGGCTATAACTCCAATGTGACTAGCCTTATTAGATGACTCTCATTCTGACCTTCTAGGTAATACTACACTAACTCGAAACTAGAAACTACTAATATCTTTCTTTCAATATGCTGTTCTCCCTATTGATATTGTAAATGTTTTCTTTGAAATAGCAAAATATCCCACATTGCTTACTCTCCAATGAGCCATGCATTATTTCATTTAACTTCCTTATACAAATTTTTAATAACCTTGCTTTCATTGATTGTGACTTCGTAACTATTATATAGCTTCAAAGCTACTATGGGTATTTCCGTTCCGTTTCAATCTAATCCGCCTTTACAACACATAACAGCTTCAAAGTGAGAGCTTAAGCCTTCATTGACTTATAGAATGCTAGCTCATGATTGAATTCTTTATCCACACAGTACTTTCAAGAGCTCAGCGAGCATTAGCAGCATCACTCGAGAACTTTCGATTTGAATGTATCGGAAATAACCAAACGGACGATGAAATCGTCATCGCACGATCACTACGTCAGTTCGGTCAGCTAATTTCAGCAATCGAAGATGAACGGGATCGGATGGTACGTCAATGCCACTTCAAACTATATAATTAATGTCAACCCGTCCTATAAATCAGCAATCGAAATTGTGACATCAAAAGTTTAATTGATAACTTTTAGCTCGAAAAAGCCCATGACCAGTTCATCAAGCCGCTGGACGACTTCAGAAAAACCAAGATTGGTATTGTCAAGGTATGTAAATCCAACCAAAAGTAAATTCGCGCAAGTATGCTAACCTATTACTGAAATACTCAAGTTACTAACTAATTCGATATTCCATTTTATATTGCCTTTTAGGAAGGAAAGAAAAAATTCGAGAAGCAAACAACAAAATTCTGCCAGAGCCAAGAGCGTTACCTTAACTTATCAACTAAAAAGCAAAATATTGTTTTGCAAGAGGTATGCAGTACAAAAACTTTTATCAAGCTAAACTTAATACATTATAAACAGTTGCGAAAAGTCATGGTCCCTCGTCTTCTATCCTAGCTAGAAAATACCATTGAGACTCCTTGAGGCTTCAACATGATGTTTCAAGTGTTGCTGGCCTCTTTTTAAAACGTTTTCGCAGAAATAGCGTATCAAACAGTACCCATGCATGTTTAATGTCAAGGAAGCAATGTCCTTATATAGTTGTATCAGTAGGTAGGCATTGGATACAAAAATTCCGTCTGTCAAGGTGATACATTTTGCATGCGCGAACTTTTCCCTAACCATCTGGTGCGCAGTTACGAGAGGAATACTGCCAATAGGGACATATACATCTGAAAAATGCATCTCCCTTTCCTTTGAGACACTCCTAGCAAAACCGAAAAAGTGCACAACGCATGCCATTCGGGGAAAATAATATTAGAGAGACAGGCGAAACAAATAATGCAAAGGGATAGTCCACAGTGCACTATAGCCCCCGTGTGATTTCTGTGTATAATTGTCATTTAGTTGAGACTTGAACAGTGTACCATGCCCGTCTAGGAGTAGAATATTTAAAAATATTATTTGCAATCTTCTCATCCCAATGTATTTCACAAGTGTAAAGAGGTTGAGCAAATGTATGCAAACTGGTCGCAGACCACAGACGCTCAACCTCTGATTTGTACAAGCACACGGTTTACAAATAAACCTTAGTGCTTCTCTTTTTGAAAATATCAAACCGGGCTTGTCCTAAGTGTGATACTAGCATTTGTGTTGAAAACTCTTATCTACTGAAATATGTAAGCTAGTTAATCATCTGATATTCCCTAACAAGCAAAGGTGTATGCATAGGCTCTAATTTTATCCTGATTGTCGATTGAGTATTTTCTAATGCTTCATACCGTCAACATGATGTGAAGCTGAAACATAACTCAGATTTTAACAATCCTGGAAGCATTGTTATACGGGCCATCAAATAATCTTCTTAATTATTTTATTTTCAGGCTGATGCATCACTCGATATGGAGCAGAGACATTTCTGCCATGCAAGTCTTAAGTATGTTTACCTGCTGCAAGAAGTGCAAGAGTGCAAGAAATACGAGTTTGTAGAAACAGTGAGTTTAAACATGTGTGGTTTAATTAAATCTAAAAATTATTTTTCCTCAAATGTTAATACTCTCATTCTTTTTTCCAGCTCTTGGGCTTTATGTACAGTTGGCTTACATTCTATCATCAGGGCCATGAAGTTGCAACAGACTACAAACCCTATATGACTGATTTGCAAAAACGATTGCAAAATGTAAGTTGTTATCTTAAACAAAAATATGCCCGGACTAATTTAATCTGCTTTGACGGATGTATCATGAGAACCGGTTTTACTTTGCTAGTGTTTCATGCAACCACCCTTTCCTTCTTTACAGACTAGAGAAAACTTTGAGACCACAAGGGATCAAACAAAACTTTTAATGATCAAAATGTTGGAAATTAGAAAATCAGTAAGTTTTCTCTACCCAGTTTCATATAATCACCCTCTCGAAGACATTTAAAAACAATTTTAATCACATTATTTTTTGCATTATTTTCTCAGAAAGATCCGGGAAGTCTTGACAAGAGCTTCAGTCGTCAAGGATATTTGTATTTGATGGAAAAGAGTAAGTCCTCGCGTACAACCGTAGTAAAAAGCCCGGAAAGAATAATTCTATGTTTACAAAGCCTTCAATTGTATTTCTGTCATTATCAGAGGCTCTGGGGACCACATGGACAAAATTTTATTGCACATACGAGAAGTCTTGTAGAAAGTTTACTATGATTCCTTACAATCAAACATCTGGCAAACTTGTAAGCCATTCGGTAAGTCCAAAATCTACGTTCATTTAAATTGTACGTTATCGTGCTACGTACGGGTGGAGTCAGCAATGTGAGACCATTTTGGCTCAAGTGACCGGAACTAGTGTGTATAATTAATGTATTATTTACTCATTTTCTCAGGGTGCCTACGACGAAATATTTTTAAAGTCCTGTACAAGAAGACCGTCCGATTCGATTGAAAAACGGTTCTGTTTTGACATAATGGCTGAAAGTCGTCCAGGAATAATTTTCACCTTTCAAGCAATGGGAGAAGAGGATCGCCGTCTTTGGCTTGAAGCTATGGATGGAAGGGAACCTGTAAGTAGAATCAGCCTTATGATGTTTGCATTTTATTTTGATATGAGCTATGAAATGCCGTGAAGTTTATTAATTCTGTTTGTAATTTGTAGACCTATGGACAACCTGGGAAGGTTTCTAGGGCGGAAGAAACATTATTGGACGATATCGGATTCTCCTTCGTTCAGCAGTGCATAGCAGAGCTGGAATTGAGGGGTTTGGAAGAGCAAGGAATGTATCGATTAGTTGGAGTAAGCTCCAAGGTGTCTAAATTATTGGGATTGGGGCTTGAGCGCAGAAAGGCAGATAAACTTGTGTTAAGTGATCGTTGTGAATGGGAAACAAAAACCATAACAAGTGCCCTCAAAACATACTTTCGCAATCTTCCCGAGCCAGTGATGACATTCCGCTTCCACGAATCGTTTATAGCTGCTGCGAGTAAGTGAATTCATATGTTCCGAATTAATGCATGTGAATTTTCAAAATAAGGCAAATCAAATATAAGATTGTTCCGTCGGATTGCAGAGCAAGAGACAAGGGTTCAACGCGTCCAGGATGTCCACACACTGATTCATCGTCTACCTCTCCCTAATTTTCAAATATTGGATGCATTAATCTCGCATTTACACGGGTAATTATACTTTTCCTCAATTTGACTCACTTTTTATAAAGTTATTCTTGTATTTCGCTCAGTGTACTATAAAATTGTGCTAATTGTAGTCTGTTAAGTTTAAATCGTATTATTCGCCATAGGGCAAACTGTTTTAGTTGGTTAATACATATGGCTTACATTATGTTAATTGTAGAGTGGCTGCCAAGTCGGACAAAAACAAAATGACCGTTTGCAACCTTGGAGTATGTTTCGGTCCTACATTGTTAAGACCGGAAGAAGAAACGGTGGCAGCCATTATGGATATAAAGTTCTGCAATGTTGTCGTGGAAATACTAATTGAAAACTATCATAAAGTAAGTATGGATACTGTATTTGTGAATAATTTTACTCGTGGATTTGTATTAATGAGTAACTATATATAACAGATATTTACGACAAAACCTATGCCGTCACTAGTTCCTGGAGATGAGACTCCAAGCGTGCGAAATCAAAATGCGTATTTAGCTACATCGCCGTCTCGCACCCGTGTAGCGTCTTCAGAGCATGTAAGATAATAATCTATATATCATTCATTCGAGAAAATTCATTCGCAATGTTTCACACCATTTTATTTTTCCTAGGCTGAAAACCGGTACATGAAAACTACGCAGGCCAGTTATTCAGAGGCAGGATTAGTGCAATCGTCGTGGGAAAATTTGCCTTTTATTTCGGGAACGAACCGACATCATTCCACAGCAACGGTCAATTCTCTCCATTCCAGCTCACATTCCAGTTCTTCAAATCAAAGTGCAGGGGACATAGCAAATATTGCAGAAAACGTAGCCTCGAATTTGCAGCCAGAAGAGCGTGACCTCTTGCAACCTCAGCTACGTGCCAAATCAATCATCCAGGGTAAGTTCAAGGACAATAGTTCCTGTTATAGACTCAAGCATTTAAATACCATGTTTTCAAACCATTTTAGCATTATATAAACTCATCCCGTTTTATCCTTGAATTTTAGCTGACGCTCCCGATCGCGTAACATCTAATAGTAGTAGTTCAAGCGAATCTGTTGCCTCATGGCAAGTACATTCCGGACCTCCCATAAAAGGTCACCCTCCTCGACCGCCGCCATATCAACCGCCTCCGGACCACCGCGTTTTGAACGGTATGCGCATTACAGTATTATAATTTAAAACAGAAAGAGAATCCATGCTCAAACTGCAATTTCAGGTTAGCATAAACAAATCTTCATTATTTCACAGGCATTTTCCCGCCAACCGCTCCGTCAAGTGCATCGACTGTTGTTTCAGGACGAAGCGAAATCTCTGTGTAACTAGTTTTCTTCCCTACACTAACATTACATTGTAATTAATGTGCACACAATTAATCGTAATTATTTCCATTTCCGCAGAAAACGAGCACGTACACTGTACTCCTGCGTTGGAGAACACGATGGAGAGCTTTCCTTTGAGCCAAACGAAATCGTTCAAAACGGTAATTTACAACGCTAACCTGTAGTAACTTTTATCTAGCTTCTTAATCATATTAGAAGATTTAATCCGCACTTCTTCTTTTAGTACGCTCCTCTTGTGAGCCAGGTTGGCTGGAAGGTACATTACGAGGCAAGACGGGTCTTATTCCAGAAAATTACGTCGAGCCTCTCCCTTGATGTGATCACGTTTAATAATCCTACTGCATTCCTTTCAATCTAAACATGGTGACTAAAGAAGATAATTGTAAACATAAAATGCAGCTTGTAGATACATGTACAAACTATTGTAACTTTCTAGCAGTAGTAATAATCAGGTATACTTTTGTATCGAGATTTATAATGCGTTTAGAGGCTTTAATCTTCTCAATCCCCAATCAAGGATGCTCATGCTCCTCTTGACAAGATGAAAAACCAGATCAGAAGCATTTTTGTTCCCCAATCAATATACACGTATACAAAACTTCCCAAACCACTCCGCACGGGCTCACATTCGGGGCGCAGACTAGCTAAAACTATCACAACTTTTTATCCTCTCGTAAACTCCTACAATTGTAAATCCTGCAAATCCTGCGGCATACATGCTTATGTTGACATCAACTCCCCGTCGTCACTGTTGTCATTCATAGTCTTTTCCTTATTGTTCTTTGTTATGACGTTGAAATCTATGAGATTTATGCGACGCAAGATGAGCTCATCCAGCTTAAACCGCAACTCGAACCTATTCCTCCCCAAAAGATTCGAGAACTGTTCACTACCACCCTATGATCCTAGAAAGAGTAAAAATAAATTAACCGTCGAATGACCAATTATTGCATCTAAATTTGGAACCATGTGTCTTCCCGTTACCCTCACCAATTCCCAACTTAGCTTCTACAATCGGCTCATCTTCGTTTCTCTCTCCGGCTCGAGATCTTCTTTGGAGAACTCTTCTTCTCCGCGGTGCCTAGTAGCAGTCAGTCAGACTGTCATGTCTATGCTTATCCCATACAAATGTATAAATATAGAAGAAGCAATCGCGTACACATACAAATATTATGCCGTTGTCACGTGATACACAGGCGTGAAGGTAGCAACCAGAGTGTGTGGTAGTGCTATAAAATTGTTTCTAACAGAAAAGACCCACACGGCGCTTTAAACAATAAGAGGCGTATCTATCCATTATTCACACAACAAACCTCACTACACCCTCCCCGCAACCAAACATGATTTCTCAACAACCAGCTTAATTATACCAAACTAAATTATATCCAAACCACCATACTTTTTAATCCATCTCAACCTACTCACTTTTCCCGAAAAAAGTTACATTTAAATCCAAGGATAACGGTTCTATAACATTGTAAGAATACCTCAAACCATTCAACGCGTAATATCTAAAAGTGTTTCATGGCGCTCCTTGTGTACATAACATGTATATCCCTCAAAGCAAAAAATCTTAAATAGATTCAAAGCTGAATTATCCCAAAAATTACCGTGATCCCTTAACGGATTTGAGTGTCCGTCACACTTCCCGGAACCACTTGTAGTCTCTATTGCGAAAAAAACTAACAAAGAAACAATCAAAGTTTAGATGTATTCATTGTATACATGAAGAGCACAATTAAGTATGCAAACCGTGAATACAAAACAAAAATCCTTACTCGTCCTTAATCCTTAAATAAATCTCTAAATACGGTTCAAGCGTACAACTGAGCATTCATAATTGGCACAGCCCTTTGAAATTTTAGCAGTGCATTTCTAACTACCGTGCCCATGTCGCCAAACATGGCTATCATAAACTCATTTAAGTTTTTTCCTCTACAATATTGATTTCATCAGGAAGGGCACCTCCAGAGTTCAGATATGATAAACTGGCTCCAAGGGCTTTTTCGCCTTAGAGTTTTTTTCAGTCTTCCCTTCTTCTGTTTTTGAGTCGCAGACCCCTCTCTCTGACATTAGTAACTACTTCGAAACAAAAAGTATAAGAGGTTCAGAGAAAATATCAAGACGTAAGCAAAAGGCATCAGATGCTATCATTGCTAGTTGTCATTGGTTACGTGACCACACTCGAGGGATTTATGTACACAAAGTCTAAAATCGGGACGAACTTGACGGGACTAATTATGTTTCTTTTTCCAGCTCGTTTTACAACACCTCAACCAAGGAATCTACTTTTCAAGGAATACCATTTTCGTCATGTGCTGAAATTGAAAATCTTCCCTTAAACTCCTCGTGAATACTTGTGACATAATGGGGCAAGGGTGTGAGCGTTGATATAAAGTTACTCTTACAGCTCCAGAGATCCGTCAACTTGCGTTCCTTGGTTCCTCACCTTCACTTACTTCCCATTCATCTCAAAATCCACAATCTTCGAAATGGCGTCACAGCAGTTTAACTTACGTTGGAATAACCATACCAGTAACTTGATACAGGTATGTAACAAATCACTCAATAGTATACCTTTCTGTTTTTGAGGTAGCCACATTAAGTTGATCAATTAAACTCCATTTTCTTAGGTCTTCTTCGACCAGTTCGAGCACGAACAGCTGGTAGATGTTACGATATCTTGTCAAGGGAAGTTTATCAAGGCCCACAAAATGGTCTTATCAGCCTGTAGTCCTTATTTCCAAGTACGTAATCGTCATTTATTTATTCAGTCACATCAATCCCTCTTAAATTCGGAAAGATAGAATATTTATGCACATTGCAATCTTCTTTACAGGAAATCTTTGATCGCCATGGCAGTACACCCCATCCTGTGATTATCATGAATGGTCTCAAGTTCGAGGACATTAGAAGCATTGTAGAGTTTATGTACAAAGGAGAAGTCAAGGTTCGAAAAATAGTTTCAAAGTAGCTTATATAGCCCGCATCCATCAAAGTGTGGATATTAATTGTGTCCTATTCCTTCTGCTATCAGGTTTGTGAGTCTGACCTAGAAGGGTTACTAGCCGCCGCGGAAAACCTCCAGATTAAAGGACTTTCCAATGTTAGGTCTACCAGGCAAAACCAAGGACATGGAGCGCAGAGCACCCATACGGGAAGCAATAATAGCGTCAATGTTCAGTACCCAGAATCTAATACAAGTAGTCACGGTAGAAAAACCGCCTCACATAACTCCTCTATTTCGTTAAGCAGCGCAAATTTTAGTCGTAGCGCCACGGCACAGCATGATACGCAGGTACATTCCATTATGTGTGACCGAAAATGTTTTATTCGAAAGCCCTCTAGTTGTCATGACAACAGAGTACACGATCCACTTTTTCACTCGCCTTATGAACCCTTTAAAGGTTACGAAACTCGATTTAGAGGATCTGACAGATTCTTATTGTAATTCATTCTAGAACAATGAGAAAGGCTTCATTACAGCCGATGTTGGAGGGGACTCTAGTATGGGTACACCACTTCACCTTCGTAGAAAACGAGCCAAGCCAATAAGCTCTCCAAACAAAGAAGTAAGCATATCTTGTATGCACATCGACATTTTTACACCAAATCATTAATCCACTCCTTCTCTCGTCTTCTTCCAGATTAATGATTCTAGGAGTGACACCAGTTCAATGGATCACTCCAGTCAAAAATCTGAAAACTCGTCTCATGCAGTATTACGTAATATCACTACTCCGGTTGAAGATGAGAGCAGTGACGATTTGCCTATGACAATAAGAATTGAGCCCCCTTACATCCGAGACATTGATGAAGAGGAGGAAGAAGATTGGGAAGCAACCAGAGAACGTGCAAGAGTCGCTGTAAGTCCCAGCTTTTTTAAACAACATCCAAGAATCTCCGACTTAGCCCATTACCTCAATTATAGCGTAGTTATACTTTTAATCACAGTAATTCAGCAGAAGATTCCCTCAATCAGCCCCCCCCCCACTCTCGTTATTCCAGTCATCTTTAGATCCTACTTAACCAGCATCATAACGAATCAGAAACGTATACAAACTTTTCAAGTAGATTTATCATTTTTACAGGATCCAGTCGAAGTTGCGCAGGATGGAAAAGGTCAGTACCAAGTCAAACATGAAGCTACGTTTCTGCTATAGCCTGTTCGCGCGTACCTTTTCGTTATAATAATAATCCCGCCATCCGCTTCCTCTTGTTGTATCCTTCACGTGTGTCATGTTCTGCTCACCCATTGTTTTAAGCCCTAACTTCCGTGGAATGCGCTTTTGTCTAGTCATAATTTTAATACCTTGATTTGACCATCAACCAGAGTGGTGTTCCAAGTCTGTGAGGTTATTATTATTTTTTTCAGTCGCCCTTACCTATTAGTCGTGACTTTGTGATGTGCTATTTTTGTTTTGACCAATTTCTTCAATCGTGTTTATGTTTTCGCTTGCATGAATACAGTTAATTGTAGTTTTTCAGTTTTATCTAGTCTTAAACGTAAAACATTAGAATGAATTAGCAAAAACTGCCAAGTCTGACATGAGAAAGAAATCAAATGTAAAATTTTACCCCTCATATTGTTTTCTCATTTGTTTCGAGCTTTAATCCGTTCTTAGTGCCAGCGAGAGTAGATTAGCGAATAAACTGAATGTTGTCAACATATTGTTTGTTTTACCTGCTAATACTTGAGTTTGTAATTATCTACCTTACATGGTTGCATGCATTTTGCTTTGCTTGTACTGTAAACAGACGCTCACCGTTACCACTCATTCCTTTCATTCCGTTGCGAAATATTCTAATTGCCGTAACCGCGAATCTCATTCCGCATAGTGATTTAGCAAATCATCCAATTATCGTCCAAGTGAACAACACATTTGACATTGATTTGGATGGACTGAAATGTTTACAGTACTCGTCAAAGTGTTGACTTTTATTATGTCTTCTTGTTTGCATGTCATGTTTACTTTTGATCACAGAAATTTTCCATCTCATTTTAAACCATGGTTCGTGAGCATCTTAACAAATCCCTTCTTGTCATGTTTCTGGCTTCAGCTTTATGTTGCTTATGTGTCACGCACTCCCGGGGCTGTTAGAATCCGGGATATAGGTTGAGAATATAGTAATTAATTCACTGAGCGTTTTAGTTCAACGCAATCTTTTTGGATGTCCAGCGGGAGTTCTAGAGCCCAAAGAGAAAATCCCTCGCCCACCCAATGCCTTCATGATATTCGCCAACGAATGGAGGAGAAAGCTGGCTACTCAGTACCCTAGCGAAAGTAACAAAGAAATCAGCGTCAGGCTCGGAATTATGTGGAAAAATCTATCCGGAGATTCCAAGGTAAACTTTCAAATCCCTGTCTTGCTTTTCCCATCTTCCAATCACCCCATCTTTACATATTATCCCCATCTTCTCCACAGGAGGAATACTTTGCTGCATCTCGACAAGCAAACGAGGATCACAAGAAGAAATACCCAGATTACTACTACAGCCCTAAGGAAGCTCGCTTACGGAAACGCTGGAAGATGCAGCAGCAGCACGTTAGTCAATTAATGTCCTCGGGTCAGTATAACCCGGTTCACCTCGTAAAAGTGTTCATCAACGACGAGGAGGAGGGCGGCGAACGATCAGCACCAGGGCAGGCCACATCGTAGGCACCACACCCACCGACCCTCAACGACCTGGTCTCACAACATCAGTCCATGTTCCACCGCCCCTCCTCGTAGTCTCCTATATCGTACTCATGTTTAGTATATAGTTTTGATCAAAACAATTTTTATCATCTCTTGATTCCTTCATATACGTAATTCCGTCACTTCCCCTAATGAACCATTGTAGTATAGGCTAAACCACACGGCATTACTCCCAAAAATATTCCAAACTAACAGCACTTCCCCCCATAAGTTTTCCGGAGCAATCCGCTCACTAGTTAAAAAATCCTTGCGTTAACCGCTATCTCATTCAGTTAGTCAGGAGCAGGAGCTCGACAAAAACTTATTATCTTCCCTTGGCTCCAGCGGCCTCATCCTTGAACCTTCCTTACTTTGTATTCATTCATCCCCCTCAAACCCAATTACACCCACTCATTTACGTTCAATCTTTAACCAACTTTCATTCTCGTCTCCCCGCCCCTATCCATATCTATAAGTTCATCCCACCCTTTATCATTAACCAAAATTAGCAAGTTAAATTCAGTCCAACTCCAACTGACAAGGATTGACCAAAACCAATGCATTTAACTAAAAAACCCACACACGCATTTATAAGCTTGTCAATATATTCTAGGGTGCAGTCATAATTATAATTAATATTGCATCTGCATTTAATTAATTTTAGCGTCAAAGCAGATTCACTGCTTACATAAACTATTTCTACGTCTCGTAGCGTCATAGGAGAAGCATCATGCCAATCTTTGTATATATATCCGTGTGTTAATATTTGTTCATTACATGTAGCTTACAATACCAGTAATCTTCTGAGGAATTACCGGTGAGAACCATTTAAAATAGGCATCATAATGTCATGCATTTAGCTTCCCATATTCACCATCCAATCTTCCTAATCAACTCTTGTTTTCCAAGAGTAAATACCCTTTCTGCTTCTTATTATTTATTATTCACAATTATCCTCATCCTCTCACCGCCTGTACCTAAACCCGCATCGTTAAGAGACACCAACCCTTCCTTCTTTTACAGTCATAGAAAATAAATCTTTACTCAAAAATAACGTCATGTCCATCTTCTTTCCTTCTTTTTCCTAGAAGCCTTGCAATATCAACAATGCTACTTCCATTTCCGCTCCACAAACAAAATCAAAGCGGAAATACATGCTTTTCAACTTCTTCCGTCTTGAACTTTTCCCAAAAAGAATACAGTCCACGCCTGGAATCCCAACATCCTCCAAAATCCTATGGCAATTAGCAAACCTGATTTCACAGAAACACTGCAACTACTTTAGTATTCTACTTGCGATGTCAACAACAGAGCTCACATAACGCCAAAAACGTTGCCATCCTGTTCAGAGGGCATACTAATGCGCATTTTCCTAGTTAATGCATGTGTGGCGCATCAACTATTCCTCCTCAGCCTGTATCTTTTGTCTTAGCCACACAATATTCGCGAATTATATACACAATTGTCTTGAAGGCAATACCATGGCACTACCTTTTTCTTGCGCATCTTTTTTCCCCGCGCGCGAGCAAGGACAAGGACAGCGCAACAACAACCACAATGACGTTTACTTTCTTCTTCTTTCTCAGAATCCTTCAATGCCTTTACACCCAATGGTTTTTCCAAATCATGTGTCTTCATGGAAACCCTGGCGTTTTAATTACATACAACTATTCTGTATTTAGTTCCTAGTAACCACGAAAAGTTACAGTTCAATTCCTTCTCTAATTAATTTGCCCTCACACCCATCTTTTCATACTTGCCTGGAAGCTGCTATCTGAACAATTGCTAGAATCGCGTTAAAAAACAAGCCCAGAGGGTGAAATGGAAGACGCGCTCGAGTCTCACAGCAGCTCATCTTACCTCGAAATATATTCCTTACCTTCTGTCCACACAATTTCAGACCCAAAATACCCATATTTGTAAGCCTGATTAGAATCGCGTTGAATCTCTTCCATTACCATATTATGAAGGACTTACCTTGCGTACTTGTTAATGACAAAATATATCATCTTGAGTCTTCAAACAGTCCCACCATCCTGCTTGACCAGCCACTCTCTTTGGGAGTATGACGGCATTCCCTCATCTAGAGCCCCCCCAAACCAAGGTCAAAAAACGAGATGACGCCATCCCATTATTGCCATGTCCAGCCTTCCAGCCATTCCTTTTCCCCACCTAGCACACACCTCAATCTCTTATTATAAATCTCTCACCATTCTTCTCCCAGCTTAGTAACAAACTGGAGACCACCACAGAACCTCTCGCCATTTTCTACAAAAATTCTATTAGTGTACTAGAATCATTGCGAAACCGGTAAGTTTAGGAGGGAATTCATCGCTAATTTTGCCAACTACAGTTTAGTAACTACCAAAAATCTCTTGGGCTTCAATCTCTTGAAAATTACTAATAATCCGCCTGGTTTTATCCTCACAGAAAATGCGTCTCGCGTCAGCAATTGCCGCTTTCCTCTTCATCGCTAGTGTTAGCAGCGCCAAAGAAGATGCCGCAGTCAACTCTACCAATCCTCGTTACGGGCTCATTGCTCCTAGTCTAGGGGTTCCACCAGTTCCTGGAGCCAGCTACGGTGGTGGCAACCAGAGCCCAGGAATTATTGAGGGAAGTTACAGCGGCCCTCCACCGCCCCCATCCGTCCACCCAAAGCCCATAACATCCTGCAGTTGCACCCCAGTGTCCTACTGTCAATCAGCCCCAATTAAGAAACCCGAACCTGGCTACGGCGGTGGATCTCATCCACCCCCACCCCCACCCCCTGTTCAACCCGGCCCAGGCTATGAAATCCCACCTCCACAGCCAGGTTACCCTGCACCCGGTCCTGAACCAAGTTACCCGGCACCTGGCCCTGAACCAGGACACGGTGGACCAGGACCCGTACAACCAGGCTACGGTCCAGACGGTAGCGGATTCGACGGTGCTGGACTAATTGACATCCGAATTGTAAATAGAGTGAGTCTCCATTTTATTTTAGAGCAACCAAAAAATTCTACTCCATAATTTCGTTATAGCAACTTCTACCTTCTGTCCCCCCCCCCTTAGCCTCCAAGCAACGTTGCTTGCGGACCGGATGAAGTTTACTGCTGCCCCGGCTCAAATCATGGAGGCAACCAAGGACCAGGTCACATTGGCGGATGCGGCACCCGGGAATACATTGACACGCCCGCTTATAAACTTGAATATGGACAGGTAAGCACCGCTCCCAGAAAATTTTTAGCCCTTACGTTAACCATGCATAAATACGAAATTATTAGCCGTCGTCATGGTAGCTAGGAATTTATAAATAACCGACTTGGCCTAAAAAACAGGCTAAATTCGGAGCTTTCCCATGGATGGCGGTTATGCTTGGTCCAAATAACAACTACCTCGGAGCTGGTGTCTTAATCGACAACATTCACGTTCTCACCGCTGCTCACAAAGTCGCTGACCACGTGTAAGTCTTCCCTCATACTTGCCACAACCTCTGAAACTCTAGTTCTACCACAACGTTTTCTTTTTATCTCACCCACCACGATTCCCATCTTTCAGGAACCCAACCTTCAAAATCCGTTTAGGTGAATGGAACGCTGCTCAAGATGACGAACCCTACAAGCACGTTGAGATCCCTGCCGCACGAGTCGAGATCCATCCAGCCTTTAATCGTCAGAATTTACAGAACGATGTAGCCATCGTCACACTCGCCCAACCCGTGTCTCTCGACGCTTTCCCCCATATTAAAGCAGCCTGTCTTCCAGGATACGAGCAAGCATACACCGGAACAAGGTTTGTTTTTTTAATTTTCCTTTTTTAAAGCTTCTAATACTGATTCCGTTTTAATATACCGAAATCCCAACTTCATGTCAGTGCCCCAAGCTATGCTTAATTGATTTTACGTACACTATTACAACTATTCGAATCAACGTCGACGCGTTAACTCTGTAACATTCATTACTCACAGGTGTTGGGTCGCCGGTTTCGGCAAAGACGCTTTCACCGGTGGAAAGCACTCATACATTCTCCGTGAAGTCGACGTTCCAATTGTCGAAAGCAACGATTGCGAACAGCGTCTCCGTGGAACCCGCCTCGGAAGTTACTTCTCTCTTAACAGAAAAAGTTTCCTCTGTGCTGGCGGTGAAGACGGCAAGGATGCTTGCACTGTAAGCTCAATTCTATGGCTCATCAATTTATTTTCAAAGACTCTAAAGATTTTCTAATACATGCAATTTCTTACAGGGTGATGGAGGTTCTCCCCTCCTCTGTGAACTCAACGGAAGATGGACCGTAACTGGCCTTGTAGCTTGGGGTATCGGCTGTGCGGAATACGGAATTCCCGGGGTCTATGTCAACATTCCCAACTACGTCAACTGGATAGAAAGTTATATTTCACGTGACGGACCGGGTGATTTGGCCGGATATGCTCGCGTCAAACCCAAGGAAGAAACTAAACCTTGATTCCCGAATAGGTCATCTCAAACTCGAACAATGCAAAACGACTGCTCTAACCGGAGCATTCTTCTTCAAATCCCCAGCCTCCAACTCCTTTGAACTGTGTCACTTTCAAAGACTTGAATTTACTTTTCGTTGCTAATTTTTATTTATTCTGTTATGTCCATTACTTTATCTTTGCCTTCGTGTGTCCATCCACACTCTTTTCCGTGCTTCTCTTCTCAGACTTCCATTCATGTGATACTCCCTTGCAAGTAGTAAACATATCAATCAAAACACTACTTTCATCTCAATTCTATAATTCCTGAAAATATATTATATCCTTCAGAACTTGAGAAATTTGCAACTTAGACTGCGCAAACACTGAAAAGATTATATACGCACATAAATTGTCACCTTACCCCGCCAGAAGGTGCAAAAATCTCTGAATTAGCAGGCCAAGTTCCGGATTCCCAAAAAAAACCTACTTTCACACCAATCCCAGTGTAATCTGAAGACAACGGACATGAAACGCTGTCACCCCTTCCCCGCTAATATATCACTACCACACGTATACACGCATTTAATTTATGGCAGTCATGTAAGTAGCAATCTTCCTTGGGGGAATATATTATAAGTTCCCAAAACGGTACTGCCAGAAATAGATGAACCCCTCACTATCAACTACATATCCAGTATATAAATTATATATACAACCCTATAGTATTGAATTATGTCACTTATCGCTCATACC
The DNA here is from genome assembly GCA_906901655.1 of Sminthurides aquaticus. Classification (NCBI taxonomy): domain Eukaryota; kingdom Metazoa; phylum Arthropoda; class Collembola; order Symphypleona; family Sminthurididae; genus Sminthurides; species Sminthurides aquaticus. Next base: position 19,509,771 of record CAJQTT010000001.1, on the reverse strand, counting down.
TTTTATAATATTTTTTATACTTATAAGTTCACTCAAATCTAAAGTAACAAGCTAGTTGAGCCTTCAGGGTCGCCTTCCAAAACTCGGACATAATTTGGAGTCTCTAGCCAGTACAAAGTCAGTCTAGTCCAACTCTTCTACTCGAGTAGTTTCAAAAGTCATTCCTTTCAAGTATCACTTCTAACTTAGCGATGAGAAATCAGTATTCTTCGAAAAAAACTCAGAGTCCCCCTTCTTTAACTCAACTCACAGAGTCATAAAACTTTATGACTTTCTCCATTCTAATCCACCACTTTTCAGTTGTATAGTCTTCACTGCATTAGCTTCGTCAACTTCAAACAATGTCACTCCATCTCAATTTCCCCAACGCTCTAGCTTTCTCCACTTTCTTTATTTTCTCTAGCCTAACTCAAGGTAATCATTTATACTCAACTAGCTTCGCTACCCGGGTAAGGCATTAGATACTCCGAAACAGCTTCATGATACATCTGGTGTATTGCTCCATGAACCACAAGCATTTAATACTGTACCTGTAGGAAAATAATAAATGAATTTTCTTCCGGTATGAATGAATCAATTAACTTTATTTACTACCCTTAATTTACTTAAAGTTCTGACAACATTGTCTACATTTCCTATGTATTGCCTCCATTGACTTCAGAGCTACAATTGTTTTAAGTTATAGCCCGCGCATATCCATCATTTTGACTCAACGACAATGTCACAAAGACGGTAGTACATAATCTTTTTAACTTCGTTTATCCCAGTCTGAATCTCGTCGTCCTTGTTGCTATCAAGTCGTTTCCGGATCCCTTCCAAAATCGCCTGCTTCTTGTTATCCCTAGCACAGATTACGAAGGGTACTCCGAATTTCTTCTTGTATCTGTAACACAACAAAAATGTGCAAATCAAGATATCGCTTCCAAGAATGTCGCAAAATCCCAAGGAAGTCACCACCACCCGAAGAATCATACTTACAACTCGTTTAGTTCATTCAGCTCATCTTGTTCCTCTTTCGTGATTGTATTTAACTGTGCAGTCATTTGCTCCTTGGCAGATTCCGCCGTCAGACCACCAGACCGCGCCAAGCGTCCAGCCAGATCCGGATGAAGACGCAAAACTCCCTCTTGACCTGCATATGAGACACACTCTCATTTTTAGTTTACCTCCTTAATCTTCCATCAATCTCACCCTTCATATTACAGTATATCAAGTTCAGGAATTTTAAGCACTCATACCTAATTTCGGCAGTTGGTCAAGGAGCTCTTCAATCTCTTGTCGAAGTTGACCAAGATTGTTGAAAGGTCTCTTGGCCCAAACCCCTGCAGCACAAATGTCACAGTTTTCGACCACATTTCCAAAAACTTTTATAAATTCTTCATAGTCCATGGAATTAGCTGCTTCTATTGAGATTGCCATGGCAGGATTTCTTATAATTCCTTCGAATCAAAACACTTTCCTGACCTGACTAGCACAGTCCTATAAGTTTCAAATTATTATCAACTTTTTAGCCAGTTGATCTTCCTAAGTCTAGGTCATCCACTTCTCAATCCAACAACTGGCTTCACTCCGCGTATCACGAAACTTTTTCTACAAGTTTTACTCCTCGCAAAATAATCTCATACATTTCCTCCCAAAACAACATGGCCCATTGAGCATATAAGATAATCACACTACAGCATTTATTATTCAACCCTACTCTGCTTATCATCCCAAAGGATCCAGAAGGTCAAAGAGCTTAAAAGCAAGCTGGCAGCGCTGCTTCTAAGCCGTGTACTCCGCTGTGCATGGATGCATGGAAAATCTTGCCTGTTCTTGGTAAAGATCCACTGCCGTAATTTAATACAAGTTTACTGATGAGCCATAAGAAGCGATATAGCCAAGACATGAAGGTCAGCTGAAAGTCCAAGTTATGAATTTCAAGGGAATTTAACTGCAACTGTCAGTTAGCAAAAGATCTTCTTTCTCTTCAAGAACCTCCTCGTCTAAATGATTGCCAAATCTTCCCTGCTTGTTTTCCTGCATGAATCAACGGCTTCAACGGACTCAAAGCCGAGTATCACTCTATCCTAGCTCTTGTTAGTAGTGTCATTTAATATTTGAGCCAGCTTCCCGCTAATACGAAATAAGAAAATAGGAGTGGATGAAACTAATCGAGAGGGTTGTCTTGATAGAGGATGAGGGAATAAAGCAATTACGGCTTGGAAATGATCATTCCAGTAGCTCGTCAGGGAATAGCTTCACGCATCCCCTCCAATCATCAACATGAAATCAGAACGAGCAACTGGAATCATCCCTTCTTTACTTGTGACAGCCACACTACAACCGCATATATCCCCACGTCTTTCTTCCGTTCTCCCGTCACCCGGGAATTCATCTCCCGCTTTGTCGGCATACAGAAATTCCGTACAAGACAATGCCTGTACGGAAGTAAGTTTAGGAAATTCATGAAGACTGAGAGACTGGGAAAGAAGTTTGTGTCACTTGCTAAAATCCCATGCTCGGACTCAGGACATGGAAGAGTTAAAAGAGGAACATGATGAGAGAAGCGGGTATTATATTCTACGGAACGTGGATGGAGCAATAGGCCAGCAACAAGGGGGAATCTGCGGGAGGAGGGAGTGAGGAACAAAAGTCGACAAAGTGTGGTCCTGGAACATCTAAAAATCATTTTCACCACTACTACTACACAGCTGTCAAGATAATGGCTTTAGGGCTCCCTCAAGGAATAAATCGAGTGTTGAGCTGTGAAATATGATCAAAACCAACACTTTACCCATCTCCATCTCCATTAAAACAAACCCCGAGAACTCAAAGACTCCAACCCCCAAAATTCCAACTGTATCATGGCTATTATTAAGTCTCTCAACATTTCCCTTTACTCACTTATCCTACATGTAATCTTGTCAAATCCAAATATTACTTACCGCTGATATACAGTTCATAATTTATAATCTGCCAGAGATTGTATGCTCAATAAGATTCTTGTCGTCGTGGTCGTGTCTCTACATAGCATATCCGTACTACATAGTTACATCACTCCTTCTTGCTTCCTTAATATGCACTTTTAAATGTATTTAACCAAGTTCAATGTCATCCTACTTGTATTTTAACAATTATTTTAAATCATTCACCGATATGCAATTCTTTTTCTTTATGATCCTTCCTATTTTTCGTCAATTTTAGCCCTCTATAAAAGTAATTGCAGAAATTCATATTCAAATTTGTCTGTACAAAGTACATTATTGGTTTTTTATTTTAAATACAATCAAACTTGCCCCTCTAATGCTACGACTCTAAAATTTTCAAACTGAATACCCATAGTTAATCAAGTTCGTTGGTTGATTCCCCTAAACACTGTAGATTGAAACTGATACACATACAAACCTCTTGAAATTCAATCTATGTAAAACATTACAAGTAAAAGTAAAAACTTATTAGCAGATATATACAAAACCTACAAACTATATACTGCTGCGCCCTCTGCAGTGTTTTCTTCTTAGAATCATTTTATTACAGTCATCACAATCAAGTGGGTCTCCAAAGATTTATTGACGCTTGTACATATACGTTTTTAAAAAATTACTAGCAGTACTCACAGGTATATTCCCCTTACGTGCTCCTTCTGTTAGCACAAAATTATCAAGAACAATTTGATATGTTTACTTTTAACAATCAAGGAGCTTAAATAGCATATCAAACTACGATTCAAAAAATTACAGGAACCTACGTTTGAAAATGAAAAAGCAATCATACGGAATATGTGATAGAGGGCGCAGGTGCAGGAATTTTTCTAATATTAACTTGCAAGCGCAAATACAATTTTCATCAAAGTGATTTTCATGAGTTCTGACAATTAAAATAATTCACTCAGCAATGGATTCTAATATTAATTAAAGGACTAATACAATCAAAGGACAAACTAAGAATTTCCATTCGTGTACAAAGTAAAAATCCAATAAAAATCAAAGCATCTAAATCGTGAGTCTTGATCTCAGCCAAGAATAGCCGAGAAACTTTTGGGCTTTCAAGAACAAAATTAAGCATCAATTCATTCATTTCATTCCCAAAACTTTCCCTTATTCCCTTTCCGTTTCTACTCCTTTAGCATTTAGCATAGAATCCAGAATTCGTGGCAGCAGCATGGAAACCCGAGACTCGTGAAACGAGCAAGTCAACGCAACGAGAAGCTACCCGGGTAGATGTAGGCGGAGCTTCACAAGTGAAAGCCTCCAGTTAGAATCCGAGCTTACTTTCTTTCTCGTCCTGAACGTGCTGTGACTGGAAAACAGAATCTGAGAATCCAGGAGATGTAACTCAAGATAAAGACAGCGATAGTCCTTGCTATTACTAGTCTTCAATTCGGATTCTTCGGAAGGACAAGAGAACTCGTCTGGTTCAAGTGAAACACTTTCACCATAACATCCAACACTTGTCGTTTCCCCGAATCCTTCAAACTTCTTCTTCTTCAGTTAACAGTCAACAATTAAATCTTCGTGCTCCCTTTTACAGCCCCCTTGGGATAACCGACATATCCGCCCTTACCTGACCTATTTAGAATGGTCAACCTCCTTTGACCATGGTGTCCTACTACAATCCCGTTCCAATGTTCGGTCGTAATGGAAGCGCCCATAATCACCACAACCCTAGCACATCTAACCCTTATTTCGCCCCACCCTACACCACCTACCCTTCCCCCCACCCCCACCACGTTCATCATCATCACCCCATCCAATCAATTCATGCTCCATTCGCTACTAATTCCAACAACCCTGCCGCCACCTCTCCGCTAACACCTAATATTCCATCCGAATTCAATATTAATTGCAATCATCAATATTCCCATCAAATCCCACATTTAAATCCCGATCCGACCAGTACAGTTCCAATCAGTGCAAGTGTGAATCCTTGGAGCCATTCCGTCACTCCAGTCGACAACTGCGTCACTGTAAATACTGTTTACAACGGTTGTCATCGAAATTACGAGGAATGGTCATCCAATCATTACCACAACTCACAACACCCCTCCTTGCACCATTCAAACTTTTACACCACCCAGTTCTCACCTCCTCCCCGCTCATCAACTCTTCATTGTCCACCTTCAAACACACATCTATCAATCAACAACCTTCACAGTGATGTGTCGTGCACCAATGCCGGAGCACCCTTTAAAATTGACCCTCCAACTCCAATCAGCAATGTTTCTCAGGTAAGCTCAGCTTCAGTACTTGCGTTTAGCTCAAGTGAGCTTGGATATAAAGTAAAGCTTCTCTATCTCTGAACTCTGAAAACTTTATGAAATCTTAAAAATCATTCATTCTACATAAAGTTAGAATGTTCCATTTTTTTTCAAGCTAGCCATAAATAAACGAATTAGATCCCTGCAGCTCCACGCGGATATAGAGATGTAAATTAATAAGAAACAGCACAGCTTAGATTCTTCCCTTTTAATTTTATAGAAACAGAAATGTCTGTATTTAAATGGAAAAATATTTATCTACATATTTCTAAAAGGATTAGCTAGCCCAAAGTATCAAGTATTATCTCGCCGTGCTTGCGTGACTTTGGCTTTGTTTACGTCTCCAGCTCAACGCAACTTTATAAATCAACTAATTACAAGCTAGTAAATTAATCAAGTAGCAAGAAGTCACTGCAAAAAAATAGTATCTTACAACAACAGCTAGCAACAGATTCCTCATCTGAGCCAGGATCAATTAATTCATACTAGGATCACAGGAGTTACTCATTCACCCGCATCCCAGTTTCAATACTCACGGGGCACCCTGAGACTTGCTCGGACAACACCCGGGTAGCTTCCCCGGAATAACGCAAGCCTCCCAGACTCTTTATTCCTGCTCCCTGCCTCAAAAAGAAAAGTGGCTCCTTGTCGTAGGGTGCTAAAGCTAAAGAGAAAATGAGCCTTCCAAATGGTACTCCAGATATCAGTCAGGAAATAAGTGTTGTCTCGGGATTCATTTGTTAGAGCCAATTTATGATGCTGGCCACACAATGACAGGCCTCAATTCCGAGCTGGGAATCCTTTCATTCTAGGAAAATTCGCCCCAAGAGATACCCGCCCAGCAAACGGGCAGAACAGGGACCGGAGCAATCCTCCCCTCCTCAGGAACACCCAGTCTCACAACGCCCCATTCACCAGATTCCGGCATGGCTATTTCGGACGGCGTAAGCAGTAGCGGATCCCCTGCAATCGGCATGGCCAATCTCGGACAACCACACCACACATTCCCCAATCGTAACAACATTCCTTTACACCTAACCTCACCCGAGATGAGCCTTAACGAGATCTCAATTGCCATCACGCAGCAAGACAGTTCCTCAAACAGTCTTAATCACCAATTACTCCACACCCACCACCGACCTGGTCAAGCTCGAAGTCCTTACGAGTGGATGAAGAAGCCCGCCTTCAATATTTCCACCCACTCTTCCAACGGTATGATAACATGTAATACCAATTTATCACATTTCTCTATACTCCATTCATTAATTTAATAATAAGCGCATTTGCCCAAACTAGACCACGCACAAGCTAGATTAGAGAACTTATAACCCTTCTCAAAGAAATTAGGCAACTTCAAAGCCACATTATTAATAAACTTACCAAGTTTAGTTTACCCGCTATAGAGTCCTGAACATTCCTTCATCATTTCCCTAACTCTAGGAGACATTCAGAAACATTCAATCGAAACATCCGTTTTGCATGGCTAATTGCACAGTGGTATTCCTAAATTAAGAATACTAATTAATAAATCCAAAAATATTGTAACCGTATAATTACGAAAAATAACCACACACGTCAGCGGCACGCGGAAATCATTGCCAAAATATCACACTTTTTCCGCAACCCCAATCACGAATTCAAACTGGATTGATTTACATGTGTCACACATGTAAATTCTGTGTTATCAAATTCTGCAAACCTGAAACAGAATAAGGTTTATTTCCTTTAAACGTAGTTGCCATCAAATCTACTTTGGTCTTTCATCTATATGACATTGCAAATCCGCGTACCACAAAAGCAATTACCCCTTTCGCCACTTGTTAGCTTTGCGTAGCCTGTTCAGGGTGCCATTTTGCAAAAACATAATTATAGCATACCCTTACATTCCCTTTAACTCATCAAACTTTTTATGCTCATTCAAAGGCAAAACAAGAACAAAGGACAAATACCGGGTCGTTTACTCGGACACGCAACGTTTGGAGCTGGAAAAAGAATTCCATTACAGTCGCTACATAACAATACGGAGAAAGGCTGAACTTGCATCCATTCTCGGCCTTTCCGAACGTCAAGTAAGTAGTTCCAAAAATTACCAATCATTACTAGTGTACACACTTTAACTTGACCGATCAAGAGTCGCATCATCAACGCTCCAAAAGCACTACACGCGCAACTCACGGAATCTTTTTCGTTTGTGTACGTATTGCCCCTCACACTTTCTTTTTCTTCCACAGGTTAAGATATGGTTTCAGAACCGTCGAGCAAAGGAACGAAAAATTGTGAGAAAGCGGGAAGAGATCATCCATCGAGAGAAGATTGCAACCATGGTAAATTCCGGATCTTCAATCGAACTAAACCACATTACTAGTTCAGTAGTTTGTAGTCACAGTAACAGTATTATTGTTGCCAACTTGTTGTAGGTATACGCTAAACACGATAATCATAAGCCCAGTCCATCCTAACAAGTGAACTTTGACCTACAGCTTGTTTCGCAACTTCTTAGTTTCCAAATTCGTTAATACTAACTAGCGAAAACGTAAAATCCTCACATCCATCTTTAAACATCCCTCCCAGCTTATGTCTTCTAACACCCTTCCAACACAATTCTCTTCCTCCCTCAACAATCTTGTTTTCCTTCTGATTACTCCAAATAATTCCTTTACTACTCTCAATCTGTAATCAACTTGTAAATAATATCCAGAAAATAAGATTGTAACGAGAGTATCGCCTCTCTCTGTAGCTTCCCTCCATACTTCCAACCTCCAGGAGACCAGGAACCCAATTTTCAAAAGATTTGCAAATGAGCTGCTTACATTTCCTCAGCATCCGGTTTACAAAATAAATAAACAATTCTTGGGGCTTAAATAGATTCATAGTCTAGCTTACATCATTTCCGCAACTTTACCGTGCTACATTAGACTATTACCGTACAAACTCCCTAACCTTCCTTGTCTGTGGTATCATAATAGATATGCCCCAAATCATACATTCTCGTTCGTAACTTGCTTTACTAATACTTGCTATCTATCTGGGGTGAAGTCAGAGCTCGTCTTAACTTATCTGTCTACACAGGATACTAGTCGTCCAGCAAAATATCTACCCACAGCCCACCATCACACCAAGTTTCACCCTTAACAACACTTACAGTCCAGTAACTTTTTATCGCCAACTTTTTTCTCTCTATACACCCTCTTCTCTTCAAAGACAATCACCACATTTCACAACTAGTCCTACTACTACACACTTCACAGCCACATATAACAGTCCACTGGCTAACTTGATCTAACAAACTGGCAAAACCCACATCACACATAGTTCCACCTCGTCGTCAATCTCCTGTAAATATTGCAATATTCTCTAACATCTACTCCCAAGTGATTCATTCAAACCCTGTAAATACCACGTATTTAATTCATTTGTCATATCAATTATCCTCGACTGCCTATTTCTATTAGTACACAAATGTATTAAACTATTTTTTAATTCCATATTCTACAACCTCCCAACGTACTACTCTTCGTCCTTAACTCTTCTCAAAGTTACTCAAAGAAAATAGTAATTCTTTTCATAATTCGCAAAAACACAACCTAGAACGTCTATCTTCAAAGAGTTTGTTACAGTCCAGTGACGAGGGCCCTGTGAGTGTTTTCAATCGTTTCAGAGTATGCCGGAACTAGAGCAAGCATAAACTCTATACATGCATTGACCATGAGGGTCTGAATTGTGGATACAAGCATCGGTGACAGTGCTAGCCTTGAATAACACGTGTAGTTATTTTTCCAATTAGCTCATCGTCTTTTAAACTTCAAACAATTAATCGAGGCCGTACTTGAAGCTTACGGCGATGAACTCCCGCGCTAAAATCACTGGATTCACGTAATTACACGCCCGTCTCCTCCAAGTCCAGGGTAGTTGTAACCATGAGATTGGTTTTAAGAGTCATTATCTATGCCATAACAGGTACGTTAAGTGAATCCGTTACAAATTATACAAATTACTCGGTGTAATTAATCCCGATTCCGAAATTAGCTAAATAACCTGCATTTGTGTGCCATGATATTGCTTGTTCCGTAGTTGAAACCTCGTACAAGATTCAACTAATCCACCTAAATTACCTTTTGACTGAAATCTTCGATTAAATGTGTAGGTATCACCACGACCTTTAGTTTTTGCTACCCACCTGTTATCCACCAGAGCAAAACCATCTTTGAGCCAGGTGACGATGCCCTTCTCACATGTATCGGAAACTCTACATTATTTTGGAACCTTACTGATACTGAGGTAACTAATTCGCGTGCACAGCAATTTCTCTTTTACTTACCGCAAAAGACACTACCGAAACCTATGCATTTTCAGGACGGACGAGTCCAAATTGAGAACAACACAGAAAATGGTGCGATTTTTCAATCCAATTTACTTGTTCCAAACATTTCCTACATGGATTCCAAGCAGTACGAGTGTATTTCGGAATCATTTGACGATACAGATAAGCTCTGCTCCTCTGCAACACGGCTGTATGTCGATGGTAAATATCCTGTTTGAATAACAACATTTTTTCACACCTTAAACTTATTTGCTAAAAGTATATTTCATATCTACACATGTGTGTGCCCAGACCCGGAAAATCCTTTTGCTCATATAACGGAATTTCAAACGATTGTGGAAGCATATGTTGGCGGAGACTTGGTCATCCCTTGCATCCAAACCAATCCACAAACTCAACTTCGTCTTGTGTCATTTGATGTAAGCTGAGCACCTATGCATTACTACGCTATTCTCAATAATTACCCAAACAGGCTGTATATAATCATATAATATGCCCTTGAACTTAAGGGGGAGGATATTACAGACCACGAACGTGTATCCTTTCACCAAGGCACCGGATTTATTATTCGGAAGGCCGAGCTACTTGAAGATCACAGATCATACTATTGCAAAGCTCTCATTCCAGGAAAACCGCAAGACCTAGCTCTCAAGTCTGACATTTTTCACCTTTTCGTCCACAGTAAGTACTACATACCATTATAATATCAACTCAAATCGTATTACAAGGATCATTATTAACAAAACCTTCATATTCCGACGCTAAGCCATGACAGATGCCAGAGCCTACATCGAAGCTAGCGACGCCATTGGGGTCGTCATAGGGGACACGTTTAAATTGAAGTGTACAATAGGACTCGAGCAGGATCAGCAAGCACATAGAAAGCGTTTGGAATGGATATCCCTTCCTCCAGGAACAGTGAGTACAACTTGTATTGCAAACTGATACGGCAGCGTTATATGTCGATATCATTTCTAACCTGCAACTATTCTAATCATCACTTGAATATTCCATACTTTTCTAGTCAAATCGAAGTACGCAAGTTCCAGAATATAATCAAGGATCACTAGTCAACGTTCTTACTGTCCGAGACGTAAGAAAAGAGGATCAGGGAGTGTACCGATGTGGCCTGTGCCTGTCTGGATTTAAGGAATCCGAAGCTGAGACCACGGTTCAAATTTTAGGTAACAGTAATTCAAACTAACCGCTATTTCAGTAGTCACCTTAAGATTGCTAACTGTTCATGAATATAATTTATAGGTCCAAAATCAATACTTGAAGTCAAAACCGAAGTTACAAAAATCCACGTTGGCGCTGATACTGTAGCCAAATGGATTTTCGAAATAAAGTCCTTTCCAAAGGTTAAGGGATTCTTTTGGAGAGATGGATACGGAAGAAACATCAGAAATAACGTAACATTTAATATGTATAAACACCAAAGAGATTCTCGGGTAACCCTTAAGATCTTGAAGACAAGTCTCCAACACGCGGGTCGCTACACTTTTACTGTTGTCAATCAGGAAGGCACTAATCAAACTGTCCATCTTGACCTCAACGTTACTGGTACACATGTTTGACTCGCATAACCTTATTAGCTTCAAATGCTAATCAATTGTTTCCAGAATGTAAACAAAATTTTTATTTTACTTTTTCCAGGACAACCTAAAGTGATCAACTTGAAAACCCGCCAGCTCGGGCAAACTTTGCACCTCCACACGGAGTTCTACCACCTAAACTCTACGTATGAAACCACTTGCATCGCTCTCGGTGCTCCACCACCAAATATAAGTTGGCATTTCGAACCGACAGAGAAGGATTCCGAATTCATTAATGAGGTGACAACTAGAGTACTTCTTTTGTCCTCGTAGGCCTTGTTTTTAGAGAACCATTCATGCGACTATTACCTGATTCTATCAAAACTAAAATCATTCACTCATTCAATCCTCCCAGGAAAGGGACCAAAGTCCTATTTTTGATGATTTGCAAAGAGGTTCACAGTCTACTCTAAGGTGGAATGCTACAGCTCCAGGGCTCTTAACATGCAGTTTGCCAGATGAATATGATAATCCAATTGACTTCCAGTCCATGAACATTGAAATCATAGGTGAAAAAAACAAACCTTGACCTTTACAACTCTTCCAACTAGTGTCAAGATAGTCGTGTTTTTAACCTGTTTTTTAACCAGTCAATATTTATTATTCCAGATTTTACCAACCCTAATTCCGTGGGACTGGGCGTCTTAGGAGATGTAGACATTTCAGAGAAAACTACACTTAACTTGACATGTGCCTCACATAAAACAATCTCCCCGTATGAATTGCGCTGGTTCAGGAACGATTTAGAGCTTTCGAATTCCACTGACGGTGTGTTCTATTCTTATTTAGCGTGTTTTGCATCCTTCATGAACCATGAATTTTACGTTATATTCTACTATATGTTTTTAGCAACACTATTCTCTTACTCTACGAATTGGTCATTCCGGCACAACTTGATAATCCCTAGAGCTGAAATCCTCAGAGATGGTGGAGACTACGTGTGTCGATCTCTATCCAACAAAACCGTGCAAGCGAAGGTTACGGTTATAGTTCGAGGTGATTTAAATCATATGCTTGCCTAACATTATTTAAAAGCTGGTCGTTTTCATATTTCCTTGCTTAAATATACCGTTCATAAGGCTATAATTTGTTTTCTTTGCAGCCAGGAAACCTCCAACCTTCACAACAGAGACAAACCTCAATCTCAATAATACCGCCATTAACGTCAAAGTTGGGGCTGAAAAATTGCAACTCGAGTGTGAAGCGGAAGGCGTTCCTCTCCCGACTGTAACATGGTACAAGGTACACATTATGACTCGCATTTATATATTTTACTTCTTTTCAAAATATAACATGAACGCTAGATTTAAATTCCAAACTTGACCTTACAACGGTTTTAAGGTCAGGTGTTAATATATATACAAAATATTGCAGGACGGAGAGCGGCTTTCAGGGTTTGAATTGTTCAGGTCACAGTTTAATCAGCCGAAGACACCCCGTATCATATCTGTCCTCACGTCTCCTGATTACCATGGCAATTACTCATGCGTAGCGATCAACGATGAAGGAAAAGCTGAAAGATTTCTTGACGTCAAAATCGAAGGTAACATAGCAACTGCATAAACCGATTCAAGGCACGTAGTATGCGTTAACATCAAGCTATTTCCACTTTTATTTGCAGGAGTGTATAAAGGACAATTTAAAATATTTGGCATTGTCATTGGAGTCATGACATTTTTCATAGTTGTTCTAATTTTCTTCATGATAGTCAAACACCGCAAGGACGAGGTAATTATCCATGAATTGACTTATTGCGTACATGAATAATTCTTCATTGGAAGTTGATAAGTAGCTAATATGAATCCTGTATTCGACATAGCACAAGCACGCTAGAAAAATTCAAAATATGATTAAAAAGTTCAAAGAGGGTAACGTTAGCAGCATCAATTCAACTTTACCCGTTACGGATCAAGTTGATTTACTTCCCTATGACGATCGTTTAGAGTTTCCGCGAGATAATCTCCAGATCGGTATGTGATCCCTATATTAAAACTTGATACTGTAAGGTAACAACGTTTCCAAACATTGCAATTCACATGTAATCCATTTTTACTCACTTGTTAATTTAGGTAAACTTCTGGGTCACGGGGCCTTCGGCAGGGTCTTCAAAGCCAAAGCAAAAGACTTGACCGTAAAAGGGGAATACACTAACGTTGCTGTAAAGGAGGCAATAGATAATCTAGATGGCAGCAACTTGAAAGCACTTGCTTCAGAACTCAAGATTATGATTCATTTAGGACAGCACGTCAACATCCTTAACATTTTAGGAGCATGTACACAAGATTTAAAGACAGGTAAAACTCAACTATTCCTACTTGATAACTAAAATTACCTAATTCCAATTAAACCTTTGCATTTCTTGCAGGAGAGCTACTGGTTATCGTCGAATACTGCGAGTTTGGCAATCTTCTCCAGTACATGCAGCAAGTGAAACAACAAGAAAAGTTTATTGATTTAAGGCACGTCATCACAAGGGAATTCAACCCATACGATGCTCCACCGTCATACCACCTCAACCGCTGGTCTTCATTATCGAGGTAAGAGCTTATTACCCCTTCAACTAATTCCAACCTTTCAAAACTTTCACCTGTCGCACTCAACACGCTACATACTCGCTGCGTATAAAATTGCACGTATCTTTGCATGAAAGCTAAATCTGCCTTTAATATTTTCGCATGTCCTGCGCTGTCGCTCCCGTGACGCTTATGCCGGACACGTTTAACTTTCCAAAAATTGCATGGTTCCTTTCATTTGCTTCTCCATTTGCTAGCCATTCTTCCACTTCTTCGCCTACTGTCCAGTACACAACTTTAACATTTACCGATAGTTCTACTGCGCGACGGGACTCTGCTGGTTACCGCGCACTCCACAGCGCCACCTCTGGCTCAACTCGAAGAAAACCAAGCATCGCTTCCGCAATCGAACATTCCGATTCCCAATTCCACTCAGTCCCTGGAAGTTGTTGCACCGATTACACATACGTGGCTAACGATGGAACTTGGAACGGAAACGATAAACCCCGACCCCCTCAAACTTCTTACGACAACTCGACCTTCATAACTACACAAGATCTGATTTGCTGGTCTTACCAAATAGCTTGTGGCATGGAATACCTCACTAGTCGAAAGGTATTTGATCCTGTACTCAAGAATATTATTTGCCTTCAATTCCTATCATCCGTGGATCAGTACAACGCTTCTGAGGAATTCTTTTTGAAAATTTATTACTAAAACTGTAAATGCATTTTGTTTCCTCTTATTCCAGGTATTGCACGGAGATCTTGCGGCTCGAAACATATTGTTAGCCACAAACAATATTATTAAAATATGTGATTTCGGCCTATCCAGGCAGCTCTACAAGAATATGTACAAGAAAAAAAAGAAGGTTAGGAGAAGTATTTTATCCAATACTTTAAGTAAATATCTACTAACAATTCTTCCTGAACAAGAGTAGCGTATCTAAGTTTTGAAACTTTCCCCCTACAGGATGAATTACTCCCAATTAAATGGATGGCAATCGAATCTATTTTAGAAGGTAAATTTTCTCCCTTCTCAGATGTTTGGAGCTACGGTGTAGTTTTGTGGGAACTATTTTCACTTGGCAAAACTCCATATCCAGGTAACTTCTAGCAAATAATCTTACGTCTGACTCATCTAACTAGCTTGGGTTATGTATGCCTTCAGTTCATCCTTGTGCGCCACATATTCACAAACCTGAACCTTAATGATTTTCTTATTTCTCATTCCAGGTCAAGATTTGAATGATCCTGCGGGCAAATTTTACACGGACCTCATTTCAGGGAAAAGGATGGAGGAACCTGACTACACACCCCTTGGACTCTACGACCTCATGCTCAATTGCTGGAATACCAATCCACTCCACCGCCCAAGTTTTACTCATATTTTGACCATATTAGGAAAGTACATGACAGATGAAAATTTAAAGTATTACCACGGACTAAACGAGCCCTATTCAAAAATAACCGTCGAGAAGATGGAGGGTAGACCAGATTACCTTCAGCTCATGGGTAATGGTGAATGCATCGATAAAGATAGGACTCCAGACTTTCCCTCGCCTCCAACCTATGAGAATACTCACGCAAAAGCGGAAAACGCACTTCGCAACTCACCTCCCACAAAGAGTAGATACCCTCCTCTCGTCAACAACGATGCGTATAGCAGTGCTCCGCTAGAGGGAGGAAATCAAGAAACTGAACTCGCAGTTTTCAACGAATCAACAGCGCCACAAACCTCACACTCAGTCTTTATAAACAACGGTTATGTTCCAAATGATTTTTTTAATGCTTCTCCCGAACCGCCCGACTCTTTCCCAACGCGTTCTTCCTTAACGTCCGATAACTCTCACTTTCCTTCGACCCCACATCAAGCTAATGAGTTATCCTCACCCACGAGGCATCGACCTAAATTGGATTCAGGCGTGTATTCCATAGACTCCCATCACGAAAGTCCGCCTTCCCATTCTTTTAACCCTCCTCAGGACCAATTCCCATGTGATATCCATCTCAAGATTGACAATTCCATCCAGAATCAAGAGTACTTTCAAATAATTACACCTCCAATCTCCCATCCCGTTATTTAAGTACGCTCTCAGCACATTATTTTGCTTATGTATAAGACGAATCACGCAGCAAGGAGCTTACATTAGGTTACAAATCGTTGCTCACTCAGCAGGTAATGTTCAATCGGGCATTACTTTAAGTTATCGGAGAGCTTGGCACAAATTCTTGAGCTTGGCTTCATTGCTTTGTTTTTTTTACTTTTAGCCTGAAACTTATAATTTTTTATGCCTGTGAAGCAAATACAACATTTGCGTAATAAACTGTTGCCAAATCCTCATGGATTCTCTTCTATACTCAATCATCTTTCTCCTTCGAATCCATTTCATTTATTCCCATGGAAACACATGACTACGTTTTCTCCATTTTATTCCTTGGCTACAAAACTTAATTAAACTATGCGTATTTACAATCGAAGAATCAATCCTTTGGTTTCTTTCAATCACAAAGTTACATACAATAAAACTGAGAACAAATGAGGCTAGCTTATATATGTACGTCAAATAAATAAGTCAAATAAGTGGCATAACTTATTGGGGCTACTTGCTAAACGCTTCACGCACTCTCTTTTCCCAATGAAACAACGATTTTCCACAATTTTTTACGTACGAGCTACATTTGTTTGCTTTTCCAGCATTCTCTGCTTTCAGGTACTCCGGAAGATGACTAGCAGCATACTCTGAACGACTTACACTGTAAAAGATTCAAATTCTCACGTTAGGCCTTCATTAATTGCATTCTCGGACTAAATGCACATGACTGCAAGGCACATCTCTTAAAGGGCGTCATCTTTTCATCGGATTTAATTCTAACACTATAGTATTGGTCCTCGTTGCAAATCAATTCAATTAGTTTTTACTTACGTAAACACAGTGGTAACGAGTTCTCCAAAAAGTCCATATCCAGTTTGATGGAGGGGGTACTCATGAATCTCACACACTGCCCTCAATAAACAACCCCTCCCGTCATATCCCATCGAGGAAATCATCTTCTCCAGCTGCGGTATCAGAGTAGCTCTTTCTCCACCAGGCATTTTGTCCGGCGGTGGCAAACTGACCACACCACGTGGAACTCTTTTTTTATACTTCGGATAACCGTAGACAGTTCGTGTTGAATTCCCATTTTCATTTTCCTTGTCTTCTTTTCTGGTCAACGTGCTAACATCTCCATCTAAGCCTCCGGGTCTCGGCCTAGGTAAACGGGAAAATGGAAAAAATCCGCTAAAAGGATACACTGGGGGCCAGGGGTGGCGGTCACTTGTCATACCAAGTTTGTCAAAGTACACTGCGTAAAAGGAATACAAAAACGCAGCTGCAATAAAACCTTTTTTCCTTTATGAATTTCTTGTGTAAACCTTTGCCGGATTTCACTCCAACACTTGTGTAAAACTGTGTAAAACTTGTTTAAAACTTGTGTAACACTTTCATATAATTTGCGGTTCAAAAGACCCGCAAATATTCAATGTTAATCAAATGGAGAACATTTGTGTAAAACTTTTAGATTTAAAGTGTTGAAGTAGAAACGGCGTTACTATGTAACTAAACAAATTTTCGGAAAGTGTTACACAAGTTTTACACAAATGTTGGAGTGTACATCCGGCATAAGTCTCAACTTACTATAAAAATGCCACGTCAACTGAATGTCTGAATTCAATCCTTCTGGTGGTTGCCGAAGAAACGGGATTTGTAATCTTGGGGCAATGTCCAAAATTGTCCCTCTTGGTAATACAAACTTTCGGTCATGGGTCATCCAGAGCATCTTTTGGGTAAAATTCATCCCCAGGTCATCCCAACTGTTTCCCACACAATCACATCTCTGGCCCACAAATATTATCAAGCACACCACAACAATTTCCAGTGAATGCAACATCTTCACAAAAAATCCTTGCCTACTTTTACTGTATCCTAATCACTAACGCGCGGAAACTCCTTCAAGTAACTGCAAACCCGATAACACTGACGATTCTCATTCTCATCTTCGCCTATTTAAAACTTTTCTTTGGAAAACAAAACATTTCCCTACTCCAAAGTCAGCTTGCGCATTTTGCATTTCTTGTAAAAAATATAACCTCTTGCATCTTGTTATGAATCCTCACGCTGCGCTGTGTATTATCCCGTCTCAATACAAACAAGTTTGAGGTACACGCTAATTCATTCCAATCTCGAGTTCAAAAGAGCATCCTCAAATTTGCAATCAAGTCATGAGCCTTTCAAGATTCGAAAGTGGGAGAAAGTGACCCAGCAGGTTTTCCCACCCTCCCAAACAGCCTCCAATTATGTCAAGGTTCAAGAAAGTCAGCCTTGTCCTTGAAATCAAGCGTGATCATTTAAGCGAGGCGGCAGTTTCCATGACAGATTAAATGCTGTTTTCAATAGAATTCAATAATTATCAAACTTTCCCTGCATAATGCACCTGCCTCCTACCAGCGCAAATTCCTCCGCCCAGCTGCAACGTGTACTAACACGCCACCAGACCTATGAATGGTACACCCTCTATTACACTAGTAACCCTTACTAGTCAAACTAACCAGTTGAGTGCCATGCTATTATCCATGTTGCGGTGCTTGCAAAAATAATGTCGATCCCAAAATTACTTAAATTACATAGTCTAGCAGATGAAGAGTACAATTAAGAAGACGAGATATTCAGCAGGTGTATTTACAGGTAATCAAAGAATTCTTAAACGCTTCTTTAATTTATGCAGCACACAGTGTGAAACTTTTCGTGAAATATTTTGTACCCTCTCCTCAGTGTTTATTCAGGCCAATCATAATAACACCCTATCATATCAGGCTGAACCCTGTTGAAACTTCTATTAAGTTGAATTTCTTCATCTTCTTGTAATCCGTGACAACGCTCAAACAACAATGACCTTTCAGAACTTCGATTATAATAGTAAATTTAGGATTTGTTAAATCTACAGTGTTGAAAGAATTCGCAGTCATCACGATTTCCGCCAATTCTTTAATCACCTCAGTCCTCGATATGGAATTATTGTACCGAGCTTTGAAAACTATCTGAAACGAGTTGAATCCAGTCTTTAAGTCAGTGGGTAATATTCGGCTGAGGGCAGTCTTCATCTCGGGCACAGCAGCCTGTAACATCAAAAAGCATGGAATTATTTAAAAGCATGACGATGGCACACCATTTTCATTTTGTGATGGACATTCTACCACTACACTGTATACTCAAGTTTTACAGACCTTGCAGACTATCTCAACAGGTAGTATTCGAAGCAAATACCGAGACTTTTGTGATTTTGTTTCTCCAATGTCGGTGAGTATTTTACAAACTAAGCCAACCGGATCAGCAATCTAGTGAAAACGTAAATAACACATGTAGGTCAAACCATGGCAAATGAATGCGATAAAATGTAACATAACCAGCATTTTACTAACCTTCGTTGTGACGAATACAACATTTGGAACTCCAGTGTCTACAGAATAAAATTTTGATTGCACATCAGCAGAACGCATCTGTTTTAACTCGTTAGTTATGTCATCTTCTATATCATTAGCTGCTTGAGGCAAGCCATCGGGGTCTTCCGTTCCCTCAGGATCAGCAACTAAAGCTCCTTCTGGAACATCAGGAGACATCGTAGTTTCTTTGATTGTAAAACTGTCTCCATATTCGTTCAACAGATTAAGCGCTTCTTTAACTGCGTTTTTTTCATTGAAATTCGTTGTACACAGAAACCCTCTTTGGCCAGAACAGAGAAAGCGTTGATGGCCAGCTTTTGCACGCCAGTTTCTTCGATGTCCGCTCCCAGTCTTCTGCTTCTTTGGATCACCTTTGTTCTCTACAGGATGTCGTTTTTCTCCCCGAGCCAAATTATTCTCCATAATAATATTGACATGTGCTGGATGACCCCACTGTTAAATCCAATTAATGAAGGAATGAAACCAATAGACCTAGACAAGATCACCAACTCCAGGAGTAAATAAACGTTGATATATATAAAACTGATATTTTTTACGTAGAAACCTAGACGTCAATAACTATCGTCAATCAAAACATAAATTAATTATGGAGGGGATCCAAGTATTCAGTTTTAGTAAAATTTTGTGAAAATAGGGAGATTAAATTTTGAGGGTCTGTTCACAAATGATATCAGCCGCCATGACTCTTCACATGTAAACTGGGAACGGGGTTTCCGACCACCCAGAAGGTACTTTAGGGACAACGTCATTTGTGAATAGCCTCTCAAGGTAGCGCGCGAAGTTCAAACCTATCATTCCATGCCGCGCGCGGTTTTGACAATCCCCACTTCACACGCGATTTTTTTTTATTCTGTCTAATAACGACTTCTGCAAAACCGCTATCGAATCATCATCATCTGAAGTCTTATACTGAAACTAGAAATCGGGTACATTAAACAATACTGGTTTGCAAACCTCTATTTGATTACTCTCTGTTTTATTCGTCATTGACAGTATGGATACTACGCGAGGGAAGCTGTCTAATAGGAATTTTTGGACCACCGGAGAAGTCGGATTAACTAGCAATGAGACTCATCACGGATTGCCTAATCAGTGTGTCCGCTTCGAGGATGTCCCCTTAGCAATGGAAGCAGTTGTGAATCAGTTAGCGCAAGATATTTTAATGGTCAGGTTCAAACACTCGATTTCATTTTTTCATCTCAAAGCCAAGGTATTCATACATTATTTGTAAACACGCATCAGATTTATTTTTCAAATATAATATACTTCCCTTACCAGCCTAATTTATGGATTGTTTTACAGGGAGTTGAAACTGTTCAGAAGGAAGGGTTAAAGTACGAATGCGTTAAAATTCACGAGTTGAGAACAGACACGGATGAGTCCATTGGAACCAGTGGCATGTCACCTTTGGTATCATTGCACCAGTCATACCAAAAATTGCGCTACGCCTTCTCTATTTTCAATAGTTCGACGACTTATATTGTCGAATTTGAAGAGCGTATTCCGGACGTCCTATCGAAAAGACAATACTGCTTACAGGTAATGATTCGAGATTATATGTTGCTGGCAGTTTGATTTTTACGCCTTTTATTTGATGCGACCCTAATCGCCGGTTCCAAGTCAATTCTTAGATTTAGTTTTGGTATGATCGGCCTTTTTTACGAGCTACATTTGTTTTTTCAGGGTTGCCCATCCGTGGATAACCATGCAGCTTGCGTTCAAATTAAATTTGACAAAGATCAGTCCAGATTTATAGCCTGTCTTACGGATGCTCCCAGTTGTAACGTTTGGGATTGTCGGCAGCGTGTGCTATTATCATCACTCCCACTAAACGATAGAGGTATCCAAAAATTTCAAACTATCTTTCATGATATATTGTCCTTGTGCATGGACTTACTAATTTGAATTGCATTTTAGGTGTATCTGTCTGCTGGCATAATGCAGACGCTTTCAAAATAATGGTAGCCTTACGCGACGGTAACATTATATTTTACAACTTTATTAAGCAACAATCCATTCAGTCAGTTAATGTGGGCAAGGCACCGATACTTTCCGTCGACTGGGCTCCCAACAACAGCTGCTTCATCGGCTGTGCAACACACACAAGTGTTCACATCATTGATGTCGCTAAGCCATACATTTCGTAAGTATTTAAGTGCTCTTTACAAGGGGTGTACCCAGCTGAACTACACGAGCTGTGGAATAAAGATGTCAAAGAATTTAATTACAATTTGTAACCAAAACAGGCAATTCAAGACTCTAGAGGCTCATTCATGTTTCACCTCGCGACTGAAATTCTCTCCTTGGGATAGTAAACGTGTAGCAACGAGCTCACGACCTGACGGATCCGTCAAATTATTCAGACTGAACCAACAAACGCTTGCGTGGAGCATTCCGAAGATGGTAAGAAGTTTACTGTCTAAATGTTCAGCATTAAGTCTGCGTCATGTAGGTACTGTATAGATGATCAAGTTATTATCCACGTGTGAACATTAATAGGAAGTGCAAGATATCGAATGGGCGTTTGGGGGCTCCTGCCTCCTTGTTGCTGCTGGAAAGACTCTATGGTTTTTTGAAGTACAGTTATAAATGCTGTACCAACATAATCTTCCACTATACAACAGCTATCCCAGAAACAGTTAATATTGAACTAGCGGGGAAAACGTGGGCAGAAAAGGAGTCATTCGTAAATTAACTAAGTGCTTACTGTTTCCAATGCCGCTGTAGTTGCTCGGAAGTCGTCAAGCGGGATAAATATATACTAGCTGCGTTAAAGAATTGTGGCCACTTTGTGCCTTTAAACTTAAGCTTACGTTTTTCAAATACATGTAGTTTTCTGTTAACGTTTACCCACATTTGTCGTATTGTAATCTAACCATGAGACAGAGGTGCGTAATATGCTGGTAGGCGATGTAAACCTTGTATCACAAAGATGGTAAAAATCATCATTAAAAAATTGTCTATATCGTTTTCGCATACCCCCTACATCTCAATAATTATTTTAATTTTAGGCATTAATGTATCTGTAAGGTCGACTCACGAAGTTATCATTTCCTAGCGAGATCAATCCAACCGAAACAGAAAGTCGAAACTTCCTGACCGACGACGAAGCAAAATTTGAAATGAACCAGCTAAATTAAATGGACTAAGTTAAAGCATTATTAAAGTTCCCCGGTCACTTCAATGGAATGTCAATGTTCCTGGACGCGCATCGTGTACCGTTGCTAAAACGCTACATTTCCCATATAAACAACTTCAGATCTAAAATTATAAGTTAATTTGTGAACGCCCCTCATGCAAAAGAAGCTAGCGCTCGCACGTGGGATTCCACTCAATATTAAACCATGCCAAAGTTGCAGACACATGCATGTGAATAGCTGATTGTATTTCTTTTACATTTTCGTAGTTTATTTAACTGTGGGTTTTTATATTTAGTTGAAATAACAATAGCACCATTCGGCTTTGAGAGATAGAAGCTGGTCATTCTCGTTACCCTGCCGTCGCACGCTGGAGTTTTATTGAAATGTCAGATTCAGATCTATCTTCGGATACCAACGACAGTGCATCCAGCGACGAGGAAGGTAAAATATATAATACATTGACAATATTAACTAACATACGAGTTAGTGCACTAAATAGCAACATGCGATAGAGTTTCAGCTAATGTACCTACTTTCCGTCTTACAGGCTATTCTGCATTAGATGAACTTGATTCACCAACATGTGAAGTTGATGCTCAAGCCGCTTGTCCCCTGTGTTCAGAGACGATATCCGGTGCATCAGATATTTCGGAGGTACTGACCCATCTGAAGGATAAGCACGACTTGGACTTGGCTGTTCTTAAAACCAAACATCGAATGGACCAGTTGTCATACATTCAATTCGTAAACTATCTCAGAACCTACAAATCAGAACGCAGCGATAATGACGAAACCGAAGTGCAGTTTGTCAAAGCAATAATGGCTTGCAACTGTCCCGAATGGACGGCTGAAAAATACTTGCAGCCCGTAGTAGAAGATGATCCGCTGCTATCATTCTGTAAGCCAGAACTGTCGATCTGTTTGTTTGAATATCTTTCGGCATTAAGTGTTCTCTACAGGTTACTTATTTCTGCAGGGTTTGGTGATGATGCTGTTGACACCGAGGGGCATTCCACTGAAGGAGTTTTAGAAACTGGGGATACTAGGACGACGGACTTGGTTGGGGAATTCCAAACTCTCGAGTTGCGAAATCAGCAATTGGAAGGAGAACTGGCTACCTTTAAAGAAAGATTCAACCAGCTAATAGAACAAGTTAGTTCTATGCGGACTGTGATGAACAGGTTAATTGCAGAGGAGGACGACAAAGACATTTCAGCCACGAAAGCACCAGAGGAGCCTGTTTATGATCGAAACTATTTTCAGTCTTATGATGATGTGCAAATTCATGATGTCATGATATCCGTAAGTACAGTGTGCATTCAAATGTAGTTTCGAGATCCGAGTTCGATGTAGTAGAGTAATGCTTGAGTTCGTACTTCATGATAATTTTTTTTTTATTTTATCCTTTCAGGATTTGCCCAGGACCGAAGCATACAAGCTTTCCATTCTCAATAACGCCGCAGACTTCAAAGGAAAGATTGTACTGGATGTAGGCTGTGGAAGTGGAATATTGTCAATGTTCGCTGCTAAGGCTGGTGCACAGAAAGTGTATGCGGTAGATCAGTCAAACATAATAATTCAAGCGATGGACATCGTCAGGTACAAGAATTCGTCTCGGATAAAAGTACAGTAGCCTGCTTTGAATAGCGTGAATAATAAGTCATCTATGCTCATCCATATATTTTGTATTGCAGAGAAAATGGATTCCAAGACAAGATCGACTGTTTACGCGGAAAAGTCGAGGATATAACTCTGCCAACTAAGGAAGTCGATATTATTATTTCCGAATTCATGGGATACTTTTTGCTTTACGAAGGTATGTTGCAAAGCTATCTCGAAGCACGCGATAAATTTCTACGACCTGGCGGCCTCTTGTTACCCAATACTGCCGAAATGTACCTTTTTGGATGTTGTAGTGGTAAGTAATTTCGATTGTAGCACTACGTTGTGGTCACGGCACGTTTTTGTTAATTACGGGTTTTAACCGTCATCTTTCGAATTATCTTTTAGAAGACTTAGCTGGCTACTTCAATCGTTGGGAGGACGTTCATGGCTTTACCATGTCAATACTCAAGATGAAAGTTTTGCAGCCGCTGGTTGAGAGTGTTCCAGAAGTGAATGTAGTGACTAATTTCGCTCCAGTTCTCCAACTAGACTTAAAAACTTGCAGTTACTCGGACGCAACCTTCTGCTCGGAATTCCAGCTGGTTGCCAGTAGAGACTGTAAAATTTCCGCTATAGCTGGCTACTTCGATGTTGGGTTTACTGAAGGGTCCAGCTATACGCACACCCTATCTACCAGTCCGTTAAGGCCTCAGACGCATTGGTACCAAACAGTGTTTCCTTTACGCAATGTCATAGACTGTTCCAAAGGTAAGTCGATGAAGACATCAGGTGCCGGCTGACAGGTGCCTTTTTGAGTTTCGATTTTAACATCGCAATGTGGATTTGTTTCTAGGAGATCAGATCAGTGGACAAATCCAATGCTGTCCAAATGCCACCAACCCGCGAGCCATTGATGTCGTACTATTACTAGATAAGCAGGAATGTCGGTATAGTATGACATGATGTTACAGATGACACGCTAGGTGCAAAGGCTTCAGATTGTTAAAACACATTATAAAATACGACACTGTAATCTAAAAATTGTTATGCGTAAGCCTCTACACTCATTTGCAGTAAACCATTATAAACTTGAAAATACGTTTCCGTTATTTTTTTAATCAATTTGCGTTCACAAACTTCAATACGAGGCACAATTTTAAATCTAGCATGCGATTATATGTATACACGAAATGTCCGTTGAACTCGAAATCACGAATTATCTCCTAACACTATCTACATCATTAATCGTCTGAAAGATTAGATCTTCGGATATCTCTCGATTTACCTCGCGCCACGCATCTGGCTTTAAAATTCATAGAATTCAAATAATGCCTTTCATTCTTGGCCTGCTTAGAATTTGCCGCACCTGCATTACCATGAAGGCTTACCGGTCCCAGATCCAATATTTGCCGTAAAAGAGCATTTTCTGCCAGCTGTCGATTGATTCCAGCGCCCAGTACCTACAAACAACATTAAGCTTATTAGACTCCGTTTCCGTATCTCTTCATTAGAGAACCGATCGTAAACCGTATTTTGCAGTTACCTGCGAAATCGCGTCATACTGACGTTTCTTCGTCCAAGATTCAATTTCTAGGACTTCCCCGCAACCAAATTTTATACTTAGGTCTGGGCCTTCTCCACGTTCCACGGCATGTAGGTAGTCTCGGAAATTGTGACGCTGCTGTCTCCGATCACGCTTAGTACGATACTTCCTTGACTCTACGGATAGCGATCTTAGTTTGCTAATTACAATTTGAATCTGCATGGAATGGTCATCGACAGTCGCGAAATCAACGCTTCCTTCGCTTATATGTTCAACACCTTTTTGAACAATTCCTTCCTCCTCCGAGTCGCCACATTCCTCATACAAATCACAAAGTTCGACCAGCAGTGCTATAGCTTCTCCAGCGTGTAACCGTAATTCTAGTTCAGGATCATCTAGCAATTTGTACAAGTCTTGAATCCAGTAGCAGCATCGCTCTTGTAGGTAACTTTCCGGCAGTTGCGTAAGCAGTAATGACCATCCAGAAATGGCAGCTGACGCTAAACTACTATTGACTGACTTAGTTTTGACGATTTTGCCACATTTTGAGCCGTCCACTTCCACCTCTGACCTTCTAAGTCCTTGGTTTTTACCATCAGTAAATAGGGTTTCCAATAAGGTTGTTACACTCATAATGTCAGCTGCGCCACCATTGCCAACCAAGAACGTTCCCAGACATAGAGCATTTATTGCCTGAAAAATAACACAAAGCTTCATAATGATCTCGCCGAAACTGCAGCAGGATTGCAAAACGTGTGAACAAGTTTTAAGAGCGGCCCCAAAGTGGATCTTCTTGCTCATGCTATGTTATCAAAATCAGATTACACAGCACGTACGATAACCCCAATAATTAAATTTAAATTAAGAGATTCGTTCTCCCTTACCTTAGATCGTATTTCTACCGGAAGTGTATGATCCATTGATAAACACTGAAGTGCAGCTTTTACCTCGTTAAAATCAATGGTAACTTCATCCAAATCAAGTGCTCCCATTTGAAGCATGAAAAGCTGAAAAATATCCGCTGCTAAGCCCTGTTCGCTCCGTTGTCCCCTTTTCATCAGCTTTACCAAGTTGTCTCGAAGTGTTTCACGCATGTTTAAAAACAGTTCTGGAACGCACTGCTGACTAAGTAAGCGAACCAACGATTTGAGGGCCTCTGCTCTTACACCCGCAGCCTTTTCAGTCATCAAATCTATAGCTTCGGATATTTTTTCTTCAATTACTTCTCTACTGCTGGACACGGAGGAACCGTCCTCATTATCACCCTCATTTCCATTTTCACCTGCACATTCCCAAAATGTCAATACCAAGTCTTACTAAAAGTAAAAATACAAGTGCATATCCACATTTACTAACCATCGTCAATGCTTCCTCGGTCCGAGCACACACTCAGAGTACTGCATGCATCCCCATCATTTAATGATTCTTCATCAGAAAGGCAAGTGTGCCTTGATGAGCTCCCTGCACACACAAAATTATAAGTAAAAAACAATTGACTTTACAAACCCAGATGCATGTATTTAAATTCTTACCACCACGCCGTGGATGCCCTTTGCCGGACCCTTTCATCTTCCCTTTCGGCATTCTGGTAACAAAATTTAGTTGACCTGTGTATGTTTTTCCTGCACAGACGTCCTCTTTGTTTTAGAACTACAGAAACCAAACGATAAAACTGAACACAATAGCTTGCAACTTAAGTTAGAAATGATCACTTGTGAATCCCAACCTAAAAACTTTTCTTCGAAAAGCAATTTCGAACCTGTAGTAACTATATGGCTAGTATTAGGGTTTACGGGAACCAAAGAAAACAGCTTCGTACAACGTACTTCTATATTTTAATTGTCATTATTGAGACTGTTTAGATCGGTTGAAGCTTTTACAACTCAAACTTCTTGGTCTAGGCTTGGTTGGTGCAGGCAATGTCGGGGAAGGACCAGGCATGAGTAACGATAACGATGGCTCTAAGTTAATCCTGTAATTTGTAAGCTGAACCATGCGCAAATTGACCAATCCCCGTTAAATTAAAATTCCAAATGCAAGGAAATCCACACTAATCCCTGTTTACTTCTACTGTATGCAATGCTATAAGGAGAAAAGTATTTCTAATAATATGATCAAGGACATTTATGCTTCAACTAAAAGAATTAACTTACTTCGCAGGTGAAACACGCCAAAACAAGTCGTCCAAATCAATTTTCTACTACCCAAAATACGAACAATAAAACTAAAATGTTCTCCACTTACTTACAATTTATAAAATTATAAACTTGCAATTTTTTCACTCTCAATATTACTTTCTACGCTCTCTGCGATTGACTGCCTTGAGCGCTTCCAAACACGAGTTGTTACGTTCGCTACTACGCTGATAGTAGCGAAACCCTAGTGCAATCATGTACTGCAATTGCAACGAACTCCTGGCTGGCGATGTCCTCTTCTTTTCTTTAAAGAGGACGTGAAGGCTGCCCCCATTTGTTGAAATTGCAAGCGTGAGTATGCGGAGATTCGGCATGACACAGCATGCCTATTGGACCATAAGTATGCTGGTTTCGTGGATGACAGAGTGCATTCTATTGCACCGCAGGTCTCTCATTGAATCCAACGTAAGCGATCCTTGCGTATACCAGAATTTGGATGTTCGAGAATGCGGGAATACTGATACTCACGGATACTACTTTTCCTCACGCTTGTGTATGCCCCTTTATGTTATGCTCGTGGATTGCAATTTCTTCATGATCAATGTATGGACATACTCGTAGTTAGGAATAAATACATAAATAATTTATTCAAAATCAACTAAGTCTAATAATGAAAAATCTCAATTAAGTGTTTACGTATCAATCATGGAATTATTTGAAGAAAGTAATTTGATGTTCAGTGGCCATTCCCTCTTTAGCTTCCTTCGATTCAAGTTGGGTTTACTGTCATCTAGCTTTACTTGCAAGTGATAACTGTAGATTAAAATCAGACATATTTAGATTTTGTTTGTGGAATCAACCCGTTTATCCCACTTATGCAAGACGACATTATAGTCGTGCAACGAAACACAGATATGTTTGCACATGTATATCATTCATTTAGATTTTTTAAAAAGTGAACTCACTTTGTTGTTTAAATTATCTCTTTCCATAGTGATATGAACGGCTCCAGCTTCAAATCCTAATCCGATCAGTTGTATGGCAGCATTGCACCTGTAATAATAGAAGCACATTTAAAAATATAATTTTAAATGTGTTTTAAAATATATAATTATACTGAAAGTGAGATTATGATTTACTTGTAAGAAGTATAGTATTAAGCATTTGTTAAACTTCGCTTACCTTTAACTGCTGGCTCCGCTGCATAACTCACTGTACTGTCTGAAACTTAGAAGATTTTCCTAAATTTTCTCCATCCACATCAAACTTACCACATAAATCAGGTTTTCCAAGGACGTCTCGACTCTTAAAATGTTAGTGCCTATGCATAAAGCATAGGGAGGTCGCAGCTCACAATTTTAAGTTACCCCGCGTTAACCACTATATCTCGCGACAGTCATTGCCAATTTGATTTTTGCGGTAATTTCTGTTGCAATTTGCCGTCCATCGCAAATTCAGGATACTGTTGGATTATGATGTTATGCGGTGATTAGAGATCCATCATCACGGATACTCGCTTCAATGCTTTTCAGATCCCGCTGTATACCCACTCCCTGATCCACAAGTGAGGATCCTTCCACATCTTCATTTGGTTATGCTAGTGTATCGGGAAGTCTGCTTTCTGTAGCTTGTGGGTGATGCGTAACCAGAATCCTACATATTATAAAACACTATTAAATTACATGTATAAAACTCGCGCATATACGCACTATGCATGACTTTCGCACACACTCGATGGCTGTAAACTCCTGGCCGACAGAAAAGTCAAAAGAAGCTCATCTGGTCGCGGATACTAAACTCTCCTCAAGGGATCTCGATAGTCCAAAACAGTCCGTATGTACTGTCGACCCTGGATATAAAGGTCTCCCTTCGTCTATGAGTTTTATATGGAACTTATCTCCCTACGGTCAACGCTAATTTTAGCTAAAATGTAAACATAACCATTGGTTTATTGGTAGTCGTAGCCGTACATATGTGGCTTACATATGTAGGTACGACATCTAGAAAAGTTCTACATAGTTCAGAATCCAAAAAGCTATACACCCCCACGATGGGCACAATGTAGTGTTTATCCATATAGATTGCAGCCTGCATATTTCACGTTTTTAATAGGCGCCGTTCAACAAAAACGATCATATACACAAACTGCAAGTTTACCTGATTAATAAACAATCCAGAACTAAAACTCACATACCTACGCTAAATAACAACCGACATATGTACTAATAAACGTTCAGATTCCCACCCTCGTATGTAGTACTAGCTATATCTGTTTTCGTAATTTTTTGTATAACAGTATACGCGATGTCTGATCTTTATGTATTCTTCCAACGCTATATGTTCTAGGAGAGGTCTCGTGCATACGGTGCTAATTTCATGTGCTTTACAAAATCTACCTACAGTTCACAGTTGCGCCCACGAAAAGATTTTATGCGAGTTATTTAAGATAATTCAGCTTTTAATTTTATTGCTATTTCAATTCGACGTTATGCTCACAAAATTTTAAAAACAGCGTCGTCCGGGGTTCCACATCTGTGCCGTCCCCTTATTTCACGCAAAATGCAAAAATGAGAAATTATGAAATAGGTGCAAGTGTTTACATGAAGACTGCAACTGCAAATACATCCAGAAATATTCAAGATTAAAGGGATGTAGTTTCGGATATTCTGATAGTGTGCAATCCTATTGTGATTGTGATTCCTGGGGGAAATTATCAAGACAACCGAAGTATGAATTGACCCTCCACCACAACTGCATCTTTGATTTTAGGATCGGTAAGGGAATTAACAGTCTCAGTATTTAAAAGCCTATAAGGGAAACTTAATCAACACCAAATGAAATCAAACATAGTTGTGCTAGTCATCCCAGAACGCTTGAACCTGAGTTGTCTTGTGGGATGCGAATAATTGACTAACAGTGCTGACAACGCTGTTACCCACTCTTATTTATAACCCTCTGAATCACGTATTCAATAACATTCAATGAATTGAAACTTTACGCACGTTAACATAATTCAAACAACTTTTACGCCACTGCTACATAATATTAGAACATTTCTCAATCAATCATTCGAGACCTGTCATCTTTCTGGACATTGTGGGATACGTCTAGGTGGCAAATTATTTTTACGTTTAGGGGTAGATATCCGCCCTGGGTTTTGTTAACAGAATAGATAACGTTTTTACATACGCCCTGTTGACCATTAGGTTGATCCCTTTCCTTCGTTTGTAACTTGTAACCATTATCCTTTTCGACAAAATACAGGTTCGAGCACTTGTGTTGAAGAAACGATAGCTTCCGAAACTTCCTTATCGAAAATGCATTCCTCGGACCGAAATAATGCATCGGCTTCAAATGATGATGAACGCTACGGGAAGTCGGGATCGCCACCGAATGTCGTTGTGGATGACTCTCCGCTTCAGCCTTGCTTGGATCGAAATAAAGAATGTAATTGGCCATAACCTGATTTAATTTGCAGTCCAATATAATTTAAACCCTTATTTAATGAAATTTTGCTGTTTACAGCTCTGCGAGTAAAGCTGCTTCTGAGGCGACCCATGAACTTACTCGTCGAGCAAGGAATATTGCCGCGTAAGTTGTCTTTAATTTTTAACCATTGGATCCTATGCCGATGCCCTTGTTGTACGCTAAAACATGCAGTAGTTTAATGGGTTACTTAATATGTGTCTGTATTGCTCCAGCTCCAAAAACGCCAGCAGCATTTGCGGGACAACGAGTTCGCTTGGAACGTGCTCGTATGAGCGATTTACTTAAAATCAAAATACAGCAACGTCCAGCTCGTCAAGAATTAGTTGGACAGCACATTCTGGAAGGTAGTTATGTTTCCTGCTCAAAAATTCTGAAATATAATTGGCTTCTGTTGATAAAATTCGTTTTCTTTTTCTCATAGATACGAACGCGAGAGTCGCTCCATCGTTGGCTGAGAAGCAGCGCATGCTGAAGAGAGCTAGACTAGCTGATTCGTTGAACGATCATTTGATTCATCGACCTGGACCACTTGAACTTGTGCAGAAAAACATCTTGCACGCTTCAGACTCCCAGATAGAGCAAGCAATAAAAGAAGGAGCTGTAGATTTCAAACCAACATCCGAGGGCCATGTTCCTGGGCCACAGGTTCCTAACAAGTACCTATGTGGAGACGATGAATCAAGTTCGGATTTGTCGTCTTCTGCTGAAAATTCTGAGCAGTCCAGTCTTGCAAACAAGCTTGAAACTTCAGCCTTGAGTAATCAGCAGGAAACTGTGGTTAAACTCGAGTCTCCGAAACCCTTTGAGTCTCATTATATTCCATTAAGTATTGATTCAAGTGTATCCGTGCCGGTTGCACCTGTAAGCGGAACACTCCAGCTTCAGTTACATCGAAATGACGGAAGCTCCGACGTTCCCCAACCTACATTCAGAGCGATAATTCCTAATTTACTGCCCGTTTTGACGGATACTCCCGGCACTGCCAGTACTAACATCAGTTCTCAAACGAACGTCATGACTGTACCAGTGAGCACTTCAACTATTTCAGTGTCTCAAAATTGTACTTCCGGAAAAACGAAGAATAGCAGAAAATTAGGGAAAACCAAATGTATACCCAAAGCTCGCACCATTAAATTCCACGAATACAAAGGCCCACCCAACGCACAGAAAGGAATGCATCCTGTTCACCAGCAAACTGAAAGCTCTTATGAGTTGCTTCTACAACAACAACAACTCTTCTTACAATGGCAACTGGAGTGGCAGCACAAAGTAAACAAAGATAAGCACACAAACAATTTCGCTATTGGTCCATAACGCAAAAATATTAAATAAATTCCAATTTGCTTTCTAGTACCCGCAGATCATATTGCCAGCAGCACCAAAAGTTGACAATAACTGTCCGCTTTACACTAAATCAAGCGGTGCCCTTTCGTCCAACACGGCACTGCTGAACAAGCCTTCAGTGTCATCATTTCCAGTTCTGGTTTCCAAGGCTTCACACACTGTATCCTACAGTGAAGTACCAGTATCGTCGGGGGCATCTGAGTCTTCCATAGTTATGACATTCCCGTCTGAAAATCTATCGGACCGGTCCGAAGAGACTGTGAAAATTAGGCCACTCAAATTTCAGAATGTGAATGAAGCACCACTACATTCAGATCCAGCGTCTTCTAAGAGCAAATTGGACGACTGGAAAGTAAACGACTTAAAAGCGGAGCTTAGGAGGAGAAATCTTCCAGTTAGTGGGTCCAAACCGCAGTTGATAGGAAGGCTTCGCCAGGCAAACTTTCAACTTGAAGAAGTAGCCCACCAATCAAAGACTAGTGTTAGTAGTGGTGTGAATAGTGATATTAAAAATGCATCCCGTGAAGTTGAAATCACAACTGCTAAAGACGAAAATTCATCATCTACCGATATAATGGAGGTTACAGAGATTAGTGATGGTGCTGAAGAATCCAGTAAAGTTAATGGTCAAGCAGTAATTGTCCAACCAGATCTCCTTGCAAATGCATGCAGCAAGATCGAACAGCGGCCAATATTTTCAGTCGATGAAAACTTAATCAAAGAGCAACAGCAACAGATTTTGCAGTTAAAAAATGCTTTACAAAATTCTCAGTATCAGCTGCAGCAAATGAAGTCATCACAAGTGGTACGATCACACTTTTCCTTTTCAATACTATACGCCCACTGTCTCTAAAGTAGTGCATAGTGAGCTAAACCCAACACATAGGGTCGTCAGACCTTCTTAACAGCTTGATTTATGTATATGCTATTGACGGTTATTTTAGAGCGAAGGGCAGAAGCATCGGATCGCGCTTCAACATCATCTTCAGCATAAGAGGCAGCAACAAGATTTGCAAGTTAAGCTTCAAAAGCTAATCCAGCTCCACTCTCTACAACAGAAGAAATGCTCGGAAGCTAAAAAAGCAGGCACCGAAGAAGTGGGGTCTTATAGACATCCAACGACCAAGAAACCCAATCATGCCGAAGATTCTGTAAAGAACTACAAGGTTCCGGAACCAGTTGAACCTCGTCCAGGCCTTTCGATGGAACAGCTTGGTTCGTCCATGACGGAGCAGCATGGACAGCCACACAATGTAATGCATACATTTCACTTTCTTCTTGTAGTTCTAGTAAATCCTTAAACTTAAACACTCCGTAGCTACGAATCCTATTAGTGTATGTCATATGTTATTTTTTGCAATAATCTTTTTCTGAAGGATGTCCGGGCTAGTCTACCCGTTCCAGGTTCTTACAACCCCAAAGACACGAATAGCGCCGATGATTCCTGGATGCTAAAAGTTAACGTAGATCAGAACCGAAAGGTTTCAGACGATTGCATGTCGGAAATCTTGGGAACCATCGACTCGCTAACGGATGACAAAAGTGTGATGAAAATGGATTTCGATGTAAGACTTTCTCTGGCATATGTAATCCAGATGTTCTTCAGGTTCTTCTTGGAATAAGCATAAGTTTTACTCATTCAAACCTATTTTGATTCCAGTCATTACTTTCGCCGGAAGAACCTATTAAAAGCCAAATGGTAGATGACGTATTGGAAATTCTCATTGCTAATGGAGGTAAATTCCATATGAAATTTGAGATTGTAGATTGTTGGTCGGAATTAATAAGATATTGCAATTTTTCTACAGAGCTTCCGTACAGTGCGGCCCACGACCCCAACCAGGAGCATCTCGGAAATTTCGAAACAGGGAACTCAGGAGAAACGCATTCTTCAAATTTGTATGACGATAGCATGAAAAGAAGACTCAGCCTCCAACAAGACATAATCCCACCACCACCTCCACCGTTACCGCCGTCCGATTTCTCAGTGACGCTTCCTACTGCTATGGAAGTCGGGAAGAATGTATTTAATTATCTGTTGCCCACTTATAATCACCAGGGTCTAGTGCTCGAACCAACATCGTACGACAATACCGCAGTGACATTCTTTACTGATTCTTCCCATTCTTCTCTCAAGCAACCTACCAGTTCTGGAGCCTTTCGGTCATCTGCGCCTGTGAACGTGGTCAAAGCTGCTTATTTAAGTCAAGACAAGTATGAAAATGACATCGAATCCAATTTTTCATCGGTTACTAAACCCGATACTGAAAAGAGCAAGTGTCTGCCACTACTTCTGGATAATGTAGGAAAAAACCTCAGTATTGTTGACGATATGGATGTTGCTCTCGATGAACCAGTTAATCAGCCCATGTTGCACAGTGCAATTCTGCAACAGCCAAATGCCGTCATTAGTGAAAATTGTCATGATGACATATCTAAAGTTGGATCTTTCACTCTTGACCACGCCTTACTTCAAGATTTAGATATGCAAATGGATATGGACTACGAATGGTTGGACAGTATTTTACCTCCTTCTTCTCACTCTGTACCGAATCCGCAGCGTGTTATAGATGCTCTAAGTGACTTCCACAACCCCCACGCTTCTACGCAACCTAAACACTCTTTTGATAATAACTGCAATTCAAACATCATGAACAATAACAGTGAGAGATTCGTCTCATCTTCGATCGCCGGGATGCAGCATAATGTTATCGGGTCCACTGCAGAATCGCTTTCCAACTTTAACACCACTTTAGCGCCACACTTTTCTCGAGATCCTCTCCTTTCGTCAACCCGATCCATCCAAAACTCTAATGGGGTTGATACCACTAATCAAATACGCCTTTCTAGTGTGAATCATGAACAAAATATCGATGTCCAGTCTGGAGGAGAATCCAAAATGGGTGTAGGCGCTCTAATGAGCCCGATAGGAGATGCTACGTTGTGGGACTTCGCTTAAGTATCCGTTGTGTGTAACGAAGTGGTTATGATTTCACACTCATGTTTCCACTGTTTCTCGTCGCTCAAGATACAACGTGTACGTTATAGTGATATTCAGACCCTGCAGAAGCTAGTCAGTGTTTCGCTGCATTCGCGATGGCATGACTTTAACCGCAAATGAAATCGTTCGTGTGTGTCAAAATCGCCTGAGCTTGCTCTTTAGGCTAGCGGCCTCAAAGAAAGGTCCTTACATTTTTGTGAATGTATTTTCGATTCAGCCCAATCCATATGAAGGTAATGGAAGTGCTAGAGCTGATTACTTTCACGAGTGCTGCAGAAAAATTATGACTTGATGCATCGATCGATAACAGAAAATGGGAACTTGATATGATGGTATTCCCTTTCGCAGTTTTTATTCGGTTGCACGGGAAGCTAAACTGGAGACTTCGTGTGAAACATGCCGTGATGGTTCTGTCTGTCCGGACTTTTCCTGCTGCCAAGCTCGTTCGAAACTTCAATACTAGCTCCAGCTTTTTAATGTCTAGACGCTCCTGTTTTGTTTGTACCTATTCCTTAGATAGAATATTTTCCTCAAGCGCTGGAATTTTTTGGAAAATTATTCAATTTATACGCATTTCGCCTAATCATTTCGTAGACCTAGCAAGTATTTTGAGCAGGACAGATTGTTAAACCAGCTGTTTTAAGTGCAATGCCGTAGAATCTGTACTGAACACTGAGGTTGTATGTTTGTACTCCGATAATTTAGGTTTTATGATAAATTTAAGAACGACATTGTGGTAATGAATGAAGCGTCACGTATTCTATAGCTACGCGCATCGAGGTGAACATTGGAGCTTTTTGGAACGCAAAGTAAGGGAATAGGCTGAGGGAAACACTGTAAGGAGAAAGGTTTTCAAACATTTTGCAAGCATTCGTACCTTTTTAAATCGATAATGAAAACTACGCAAGTATGGGACTCAAAATACTTAAACACTTACAACCTGCTAACAAAATGATCTTTAGGGGAGACCCATCTGTGGCGACCTTCCAAACTAACCGAAAGATAAAATCTCGGAAAGAAACGACCGAGAAGAGTAGAGTAATATTAATCCTCTATAAAACCACTAACTGCTAGGTGTTAGCGCTGTCCGAAGTTGTAGCATATATACCTCGCCAAAGGTATGCATGTACCCACTGCAGGCTGTAATTAAGCTTCCTCCAACTCGGAGGTCAGGTATGCCGATGTAATCGATTGGATTTCCTGTCGGTGAAGTTAAGCGGGACTGCAACTTGATCTAGCAACATTAGAAGCACATAGATGTTTTAAAGATCCTTGCCTTGTTTTTTAAGATTCAAACGGGCGTGCATAATTACGGCACCGTTTTACTATTTATTCCTAATTGATAGCACTGTCAAGTATGTACTGAATAACAAAAATATAAAGAATATTCTACGTTATTTGCCACTCATTGTCTACCTTAATCGAGTTAAATAAGA
Source organism: Sminthurides aquaticus (assembly GCA_906901655.1). NCBI lineage: Eukaryota > Metazoa > Arthropoda > Collembola > Symphypleona > Sminthurididae > Sminthurides > Sminthurides aquaticus. Next base: position 19,472,908 of record CAJQTT010000001.1, on the reverse strand, counting down.
AAGAAGCATTGCATCATACATATCAAGAAATCGCACAAATACATGTTTCGTATTGGAGAAATCGGATGTGTATTCAGTAGGGCTATTATCCTTCAGTATGAAAAAATATGCATATATCCTTCCTTGTAGGATGTTCTAAACAAGGCTTTCAGGTAAGATTAAGACGACGTTAGGACGACCAAGGAAATAGATCTATCACAGAGCATGCAGGCAACATTTCTTCTATGTCATGATTTCTATCACTACCTTATGGACAGCGTCTTCAAGTCACGTTAAACTACTTCAATCTCAATCTATTTCTTCTTCTGACTCATCCGAGACGTCCGCCGTATCTTCCATTTCCATATCTTCATCATCCCTGTTCATATTTGCTCCATCTTTATCCTCTAGTTCTCCTTCCAGATTGTACTCCTTCCCTAATTCTTTCAGGCTCACTCCGGTTTGCTCCTATGGTTTCAAAAACAGAACGGATACTGATATCGCATCATTGCACTGCAATAATTTAAAGATTTTTTTATTCAATTAAACGTAAAACTTACCTTGGCAACAAATTTCAATATGGCTTGTTTACTAAACTCTTTCTCTGATCGCAAACCCCAAGAATATCGAAAAACGCTTTTCTCCGATTGCTTAACCTCTTCTTCTCGCAGATACAGCGTTGATATGAACTCCTACAACCAAAATAGCGGTTTTCAACGGTAAATCTTCATCACAATTCACAAACCCTTGTAGTCCCAAATGAATAATACCTGCTTCAGGAATCGGCGGAGCTCCTCCTTTGACTTGACCAACCCCGAACCCACCAGCATCGGCTCAAAGCACTTCCAAATTTGCTCTGCGGATCAAACAAATGCATTTTGAAATTATCATGTTTCCAATGCAGCTGTAGTGTACTAGCGGTTATTGGTACTCCTGACTTCATACCGTAACCGTAATGAACGCCATAATTATTCACATATATTTATCAGCTCACCTTCCTCCACACTGCGTCGTAGCATAAAAGAAAATGTAAGAATCAAAAACAGAATCGTTTGCTTTGCGTCGGCCTCTAGGCTTTTAGTGGAATCAAGGTCAGCTGCGGACATCGGGTATCTGCTTACCATGATGTAGCTCGTGCTACTAGGAGCTCGAGTTCCACATGGTTGTTCAACATTGACTACTTCGATCCCAAATATCTGACAACAAACGAGAAATACAACGATGCGTCTTTACTTATGTTATTTGCAAGTACGAAGTATGCATAAAGTATTCCAAATCTCGAGAAACTTACCTCAAGTAAAGCTTCCTTAACCTTCTCTATAACCGTGGGAAAATGTTTTCCTTGACTGTTTAATGCATGCTTCACTATCTCACTTCGTTTAACAGGAAGCTTCTTGTGATGGACAAGGAGCATGTACAGAATAGCATTTTCAATAGCTTTATCAATATTCATGTTGTCATCATCTCCATTATTTATATTTTCCTTTGTACCCCGCGAAGTCTTCTTTAAAATTATCTCTGCTCGACGGGACAGTCCAATACTACCTTTTCTGGGTTTCTGATGATGACCTGCTACCTTTTGTGCCCTACCGGATTCACGAGAAGTTCGTTGACTCGAGCCACGGTCATTTTTATTCCCCTCTTTTTCATGAGCATTGTGCTGTTCCAAACGGTCCTGTGCGTCATCATTACAAGTTCGAACTCTAACCTAGGGGATTGTATTGGACAAAACATGACAACAATTACTTTAATTGCATTTCAAGTAAGTGGACGTTTAGTTTTAAGAATCGTCCACGACAACTTGATAACATACCCTCCGAATGTTGGCTGACCTCGACATGTTGTATCCGGTGCCCAATTCACAGCATCAGAGTTTAATTTTCTGCAACACCAAATCCAAATTTCATTCGGATCTGAAAAATAAATGTTGTTTTGCACACAATAATTATCATTAAATGCAAAAATTCAACTGCGAATAATGCATGATTTTAATTATGCGCATATGCGATATTAGTTTTCTTCATCCACAACTCATTCCCGCCAATCTCGTCCATGATCTTCTGCAGATGCTTGAAGAAGAGCTAAACCCTGTTCGTATCCTACGGTTGATGTAGGCGCGGTTTTATAATTTAAATCCTCACCTGTTGGGTGACGTAAAATTGGCAAAATTATAGCCACATTGTAGTTTGCAAATTCTTCTCAATGTCAAAGTTTTAAAGTTTCTCCTACATTAAATATAATAGGAAGTTTGGGGGTGTAACATAATATATAATTAAAAGTTCACGATGGGGAAGCGTTAAACTGCGTTTAGATTAGTGCGAATAATTTCCCGATACGTTATAATAATTTCCAGAGACTAGAAGATTTATTTATTGATGATTATTAATTTCAGCTGGTGAGACCTGAAAGCGTAATACATACCTGACAGAATATTTATATACATCAATCAAATTGGTAAGTCTAAGAGGTCAATTGAGCCTGCAACATCGCGCGTCTTGCGTTTTGCAATTAAGTTTTTCATCAGAATTAATTTAATATGAGGTCTGAAATATTTCTTTTAGGTGCACCCTTAATTTACGATGACGTCGAAAAGTAATAAAAGTCAACCCGTGGTTCGGATCGAGAGTGAAGTAGAACGTGGAAGGGAATTAGGGGATTGGAAAAAAGTTTTGGAAACTCTGGACTCGGCCAAAGCCAAAATTCTTGCCTCTAATTCTGAGAATCTCATGAACTTTTTGCATGCAGAAGCAAAGTTAGAATTGTGGATTGAGGAACATCAACCGTCTGAGGCTCATATATCCAAAGCAAAATCAGCTCTGCTCGACATCAAAAAGTCTATTATTCTCTGTTTGAACCAGGCAAACGATGTATGCTAATTCTCTTTTTTACGACTACGTTTTCATATATTATGAGTTGTTTCCGACTAATATGACCTTGCATAAACAGTTTTACATTCTTTTAAATTTCAGTCAAGTTTGCGAACGGATGCTTATGTGTTACTGGCAAAAGTCTATTACGCCTGTGGACTGTATGAAGAAGCGTTGGAAGAGCTTCAGAAATCTGGCTTTGATAATCTAGAACAAGTCAGCAACACTGTGAGGAATTTGCAGTTAATTGCCGAGGCTTATGGAATTAAAGGCTTCTGCTTGGAAAAAGTAAGTTAATACCCATTTAATACTGCTTCGCATATTCGGAAACGCAATTTTACTTAACAAACCCAAATTGGTAGCTAAGAAGGTAAGGCTGTGGTGGAAGCGATAACCTAAGGAACTCAAGGTGTCTGTTTGGGAGAAAGAAGTTTAGTCAAAGTACTCTACGCGAGAGTCACGTTAGTTGATTATCATGGAAATCTTGATATTGTTTCAGGTTGGAAGATCTTGGAGAAATGCTCAAGTCATGTCTGATGCTCAAAGAAGAGATGCAGTCCTTGTAAGCTATAAGAGGGCTGCTGATCACGCAATTGCGTATTTTCAAGCCCTTGATAGGTATATAAATACACTTCCACCATTGAATTCCGCTGGTACGTTCGAAGTATTTTATTTTGCATACAATTTTTCAGCTTAAATACCGCAGAATTTGATTCAAGATTCTCTGTAGGTCAAAGTTCTCCACATATGATGGACAAAAAAAGGCCGTACGGGCTCCTGGATCACTCTATAAGACGTGGCCCGAATTTATTGCTTGAGAATGACTCCGTTGACCTAGCGGTTGAAGAGCTGCATTGGCTGTTGTCTACCAGTGAAACCAGCGTTCTTTCGCCAATTCGACTTCTTTTATATCGTCGGCTTGCAGAAGTTACGCTTAGACATAAATGGATCTCACCCGTTTCTTCCTCAAAATCCAGTGGAAGGAAAGCAAAGTGTCACACTGGTGCAGGGATTTTTTCCCCCAACAATTTGTGGGAAGATGTTTTCCTTGTATTACAATTAAGGTAAGCTTTGCATCCTATTGAAAATACTTTATATATATTGTCTAGAAAGGATGACAGAATTCTCAATATTAATATTTTTCGAAAAAAGCTATTGCAACAAATGTTAAGGAACTTGCTAACAAGTTTTCCCGAAAACATTTTTAGTTCAAGATTTTAGAATTACACCCTTCACTTTTAGTGAGCGATCAGAAATCGATTTGAGTTGGTCGGATGGTTGATCGTAGTATCACCGTCCGTTGACCCATAATTCACGTTTGGCCTTGCACTGGCCGTGTATCTACGCCGGTATATTTGATAATCGAATTTATTGCAATTCTTTCATGTACCTTACCTACGGATCCACTCAATTTTGGCGAGATTATACGCGTTCTTAATAATGAAAATTAATCACGTTTGGATTTTCTAGTGAAACTACAGTCGTGCGAGATGGAGTTTTAAATCAAGCACCCGAATTCGGCAAGGCACGGCGATTAGCAAATATTAACGCGGCTTCCATAATAGATTTACTAACCTTGGCTGCAGGTAGATGGAATAATTTCGCATTACCAAGCGAAGTAAGTGACAAATAATTTATATTTAACCTATATAATTTCAAATTCTTCAGTACATGTTTTGCCTTGTCTGATTCCCAGTGCTTAGAAAGAGCCTTAAAATTCTCTTTCGAAGAGGCTCATGTATGGTCTCAGTATGCGTTAACCCACCATGCGCAAGACGCGAAAACTCGGAAGAGTATTCACGCCACGCTTGAAGCGTCAAAGCTTGTAAAGAAACCGGTGCCATTACTGCTTCTCTCTGCACAGCAACTGTTCGCTCGTTGGGAGGTAACATTAGCTTCTGAGATTACTCAATGCCTTTTGTGGATCCAAAAATTTGAAACTTATACAGTGGTGTTCACCTTAATCTTGTCAGATAAAAGAAGCCTTGAATACAATTATGGTCGCTAAGCAAAAGGAGCTTTTAGGGTCACAGAAACTTCTACCTCGGGTTTACCTATACCAAGGGATTGGAACTTTCTTGCAGTCCTTTGAAAAACACATGCATCAGCAAAGGACTGAATGCCTGGAAGCGGCCGCAGTATTCCTGGAATCGTACGTTATTTTTTCAAGTCTTACAGTTTTTCCTGGTATTTTTACTTAATAACTTATCATTTAATTTATTTTATTTTGCAGAGCCATTGAGTCCGATCCCACAGACTACTTGACCCTTCACTGGCTAGGGAGGGTTTACGCTTGGTGTGGAAATATACAAGCCAGTTTCTCATTCTCCGTGAGAGCCTTGAGAGCATATCCCTTCCACATTCCCACTTTGCAGCTAATAATTCTCCTCCTTTCGTCTCAAAGAAATTACAGTGATGCATTGTCTGTTGCTGAAGAAGCATTAGACGAATACCCCGACCATCTTGGCTTTCTACAAATGAAAGCTGCTATAGAGGATATACTTCTCGGTCCGGAGGTAAGTTATGACACAACGCATGACTCTGCTATTTTCTAACAGTACTTCCAGCAATATTTATAAATAATCTTTTGATCCTTCCAGGTTGCGCTGTCTACCCTCAAGCAGATGCTGGTGCTTTGGAAAAACATATTTGATGACAGCATAAGCTATCGAAGTGAAAGCCCAGACTGTAAACCACCAGCCTGGGGAACCCTACATTTGCCATCTCCCAATGAACGCGAAACAGCTTGTAAGTAGATCTGTTTCAGATAAACATTTTCATGTCGGCGGAACGCATCGATATAATGTAATTTTTTAACCCTAGCCGTTCTCAGTTTTCGAGCATCATCAATGGCCGGATCGTCTACAAACACGGGAACTTTAAATGCCGGATTTCGAGCCGAGTCTGCACTTTCTGAAATCGCTTCATCATTAAGTTTGCATGTATGTGAAAATTACAAATTACAAATTCATACAATATAGGATAACATTTATGATTCCTTGGTTCTGTGCAGGGCTCAACCGGACACTCCAGTTCTGGTGAACTGGCATGGGCGGCTCAAATAAACATTTGGGCAATGTTAGCTGAAACCTATTTGAAGTTGGAGAAGCCGGAACAAGCCTTGGCATCCGTCGAAGAAGCATCTCAAGTAGTACCAGCGCATCCAGATATACTGTACCTTGTAAGCTAACCACATTCCTGGGTTTTTCCAGTTCTGATTTTTTTTCATAGAGCAGCAAGAGTTAAACTATAACGTTTGTGATTTTAGAGAGGAAAAATTGCCGAGTATTACGAAGAATATGCAGACGCACGCATGTTCTACGAGAGTGCTGTGGCTGTACATCCCACACATTCCAAAGCTCTCCAAAATCTAGCATTGATGCAACACTACTTTGGCTCGCATCGTTTGGCAGAAAAAACGCTTCAGGATTCTATTCGCCTGGAGCCATATGATCATCACACATGGTATGACGGTTGCGCTTTAATTGGCCACAATTTAATTGGCCACACCAAAATTCGCCACTTTATAAAAGGTCACATTTTAAATGGCCACATTCACTACTTGAAATGGCCACATTTGATAACTTTACAAGAAATTGGTAAAATTATATAAAAAATTAATTCCGAGAATCTCTGTAGCGTACTTGCGTTTCTGAAAACCGTGGTCGTTAGTTGCTGGTAGAGGGCCAAAAATCAAAATTCTATCCTCCTCACGTGAATCGTAAAAGACGAATCTCTCCCCAGATTTCGTAAAAAGCCAATTCGTTTGGAATATCGATTTCCTCACGGTTATTGAAATTCATAGGGGTCAGGTCGCCTCCACAGGACACGGGATGTGATTATGTCCTATTCTAACGTCAATCGATCCGTCTTCACACAAGAATCCTTCGTGGCACCATATTTTCTTCCCTTTCTGAGTCTCCTCTCCATTCACTTAACCAGCGCTAACTTAACGACTACTAAGCTTTCTTACAAACTAATTAAGGGTGTTTCACTTTGAAACACCCTTAACTGCTCATAATTTATGTGTTCCTGACACAGCTCTATTATTCTAGCAAATTTGGCCTTTTCAAGGAGTGGCATTTTACAGCAGTGGCCATTTACAACTATGGCCATTTATAAAGTGGCGAATTTTGGTGTGGCCAATTAAATTGTGGCCAATTAAAGTGTATCCGGTATGACAGAAAGTTTTATGAAATGCATTTTCTCTTGTAACAACCATGTGATGAATCCAGAGTACGAGGTGGAAGACTGCAAAAGGTTTTGAAAGTACTAAATCCTTTTTTCTATTTGATTCATACAGGTATAAATTGGGTAAAGTCCTGGAAGCACTTGGAGAATGTGCCGAAGCGGGTGATTGCATGGCCACCGCACTTGACATAGAGGCTACCGCTCCAGTATTACCCTTCACAATCATTCCCATTTGCTTTGAATAGTCATTTCAGTGATCTTTTCCTTAATCGCTGAGTAGTCTATCAAATACGTAGCATTATAAAGCGTATATTTTTTTCCCCGGGGGTGCCGTGTAGTAGGCTGAAAACGTAGCCCAAAATAAACGTTGACCATTTCTATCGGATTCCGAGTAAATACTATGGTGATGTGATAGCACCAGTTTATTACTATAACATCCAATCCCATTTATAACAGCAACGACGATACCTTCCACTCCAAAAGTGGCTGTCATGGAACCGGGACAGCATACCGATGTCATGAACCACATCTAATCTACAATACAGTGGACAAATTACATCGACACAGTTAAACCAAACGTAGCTTCTGCCGCAATTCCGTCTCATCCAGCAATATGTAACGAATTGAAGGTGCTTAGCCCACGGATGATACAGTCATACCGCTTCATTAAAGCGCTCAACCTTTACGACCGTACGTGACCGCGCGCTTCACTTCATCTATAGATATTCCAGATTAACCTCATCACGACATCATCATCTCCGGTTTTTTGCATTACGAACATTGGAAATCTACGAGAACGTTTGTACGAAACCTACCAACTTTAATACATTAAACGAGAAAACGTATCGCCTGGAATAGGAACGAGACATCAACTTGTCGTAAACTTATTAGTGCGCTACACACTGTACATCATTGCGTGGGTATTTAGTAGTATTTCCAAAACAATCATTGCAGCCCTACACAACATTCGCCCTTGCCCGCCGACACAGGATTTCCAATCCTTCAAACAACCTTCCTCAACTCTTGTACCAGTCAACCAACTTTAACTACACATTCTTGTCCTCCACAATATTATACACCATCAGATTTTACAAGTTTAACAACCCTCTGTGTCACCTCGGGAGCAGCATCTAACAACTCCATGTTCACAATCGTATTGCTAGTCTCGCTATTATAACTTCCGATATTTAAGATCTAGCAAGTGCATGCCAACATTACCCGTTTAAGGAAAATTCCAGTTCGCCATAGTTGCGACACTTGATATAATAATTCTCATATACATCACTAGCCCCCCAACAAACTATAATACTTTGCTAAATTCATCATATATATAACTTCAATACTTCATTTCTGCTTGTCCGTTCAAACATTGTGCATCTTTTTACGGTCAAGACTTTCTTATGCGCGTAACGACTCTTCAATTGTAAACGAAAATTAATTACACATCTTCATCAATCCACATTCCAATATAATTATTAGACGCTCTGACTTAATGTAGCATTTCTGTCCACCAACCACAACTACTCCCGCCTATTATCATTTTTTAGCTCTTCCTATAATATCTTCATGCTCCGCGCCCTCTCCCGGCACGGACTCATAATCCCGCAGCACTAGACAAAATGGAAGTGTAAACACAGTTGAGCTTTACAAGCTTTTACCAACTCGCGCTACGATTTCTCTTCTCTAAAAACTACGCTCTCAACGACGACGTTTTCTTCTTCGCTTTTTAATACGTGGGTGGAGCGTAATCCATTCCGGAACCTGCTCAAAAATTCATTGATTAGCACAGCTTATGTGTGTGGACGTAGCCTTAAATTCAACCCACAATAAATCAGACATAAAACAAAATATCCTTACTATTATTTTGTCCCCCGAAAGGAGGTGCTTGGTAGCTTCCAGATCCTACGTCAGCGCCACCTGGGAAAGAAGCGTAAGCCGTAGCACCTGGCATCGCTGCTGGATCTACATCGTACGCAGGTGCAAATACCGATTCTGAACCCTGGCGGAATCGTTGAAAAGCCAGGAATGCGCATCCCCCCTGAAACAGTCCAAGAAAACCGTCAAATCCAATTTTCACATTGAACATAACAATATCAGCCATACTCCGATTACTCATCCAAAACTAGTACACATTCATCATCGCAACAAATCTCATACCCATGTGCAAGCTGAAAAGAGAGAAAAGTAGATAGCCGCTTTCACGCTTCCAACTCCGACATCCGTTGGTGGATCTGGAGATTTGCTCCACTGACTTGCTAGGTAGCAGAATCCGATGAAAAACAAAAGCGCCCACAACCCTGGAAGAACAAAACCGAAAAACTGTATAGCTATAACTCATTCACCGATGACAAACTCTGGAATATTTTATAGTGGATAATATCAAAACCTGAGAACCCGAGGTCACCCAGAACGTAATGCTTCCGCGACTTTACAGATGACATTTGCTCAAATAAATATTCTCCCGCAAGGAATCCAATAGAAGCTAAGAATGCTATCACTCCAATTCCAACGCCGAAATTGCAAGCCGAGCTATCATCGTTGTATAAGCACTTTTCCCTCGCCGATTTCCTCTCGAATCTCCATCCAGCAGATGATATACATCCAAATACAACAATGGCAAACAACTATACAACAATCAACAACAAAAAATGTATATGCCATCTTAACCTCAAGTAATATTTCTTAAAAAACACTACTATTTCCTTGACTTACCAAGCATAAAGCTCGTAGGATTACAGGCGGCTTCTTCGCAAATGTGACTGGGTCGAATGGTGCACCAGCTTTAGCGCCCCCGAACACACCATCACCTCCCAGCATTTTCAGTATCTCTTTATTACACCTCCCTAAATGCAATCAAATTTAAAACCTTTAATATACAGGACTAAATTAAATTACTTAACTATCGTATTGCTTCAATTACAAGCGTTATATAGCTCATACTCTATCACATATAGGTCAGTTATTATGATCTACTTTAGTTGCAGTTTCTCCTTGTTAAATCTACTTGTAATAAACTGCACGTATCCGTCTCGAACATGAAAATCCCATTAAATCCTAATTACGCAAGACTCACCTCCAAAAAGTTACCAGACTTCACAAGAGTAGTGAGTGATACGGGTAACGGTGGCTCCAACACGAGATTAAACGACTTCAAAATGTATAGCTGTGCTTTAAGCTTTCAGTATCTTCTGATAGTTTCCAAACGACTAGTTTGTAGAGACCAACTCTAAATTTCAATTACGGTGTCAAAACATTTAGCGTAGTAAAAGCGAGAAATGCAAACGGGAATTTCTCCTTGGACTTTCACTTCCGAATAAATGTATACAAGTTTAGAATAACTCTTCGTATCCGTATCATGGAGATGCTCTTAGTACGAGGACATTCCCGTAAAATCATTCACATAGCTTTCAGCCCCATTCCAAACCACCACCTATATACAGAAGGTCATACTCTCCTCAATGTTCAATATCAACTTCTCCAGTCATCCTCCCGAAAAGCACGCAGACGTTCAACCTCCTCTGCCCAACCCTACTTTCTCCGACCAAAAGTGAAAGCACGTCTCCACCTCACGCACGCGTTTCGCTTTCCCTCCAATTGTTAAAACCTATCTGTGTACCTCTCCTACTCTCTCCACGGGCCAACATTCCAGAGAATCCTATAGTGTATAGTCCCACTATAACTTTCTCTTAAGCTCACCTCTCGTACTTTCTCGATTTCCATCCGCCCTCACCCGTCTTACAACACATGCGAAGGAGCCTGTAAAGAAAGTCCTTTGACTTTCCCACAAGCACTCACCGCAAACACTCCTATTTCCTAGACATTTTCCCAACTTTTCTTCCTCCACATGATTATTATACGCCTTAACGAACTATAGCTAAAGATGAATTTCTCCTAATAACCCCGCCACAAAACGCTGACCACATCCTACCATCGCATTAAAGGTCCCCTATGAAACGATATTTATGTTAATTTTGACCAAAATCAGCGAATGGACTAACAGCAAATTTCCAACGCGCAACGGTGCAGCACCGCGTTGCATTGCTGCGCAAAATTAAATTGCTGTCATAGTTATATTTACAATGTCTTAATCCAAATTATCTCTTATTGTCAGACCTAACCATTGAAAATTAATTATATTATGAAATCAAGCGTTTGCATGTATGCTTACCTTAGTTACTTTTTATATAAACGTAGATAAAAGTCGAGAAGCTTTGATTTGAAACGTTATTTATAAACAGCCAACCGCATCAAATTGTATCAGTCCGTCGGCCAGGAAATCCAGCCTCCTCAGCGGCGTAAGTATGGGCTTTCCGTCCGGTTGTCGGCCATAGCTTCACCCATCAGTACGAGTCAGATGTTTTAAAACTGTTTGTATTAAAACTGACTGAGCCACGTATCTTAATTTTACGTAGCTTCCGATTTACCACTTTGATATCAATACATTGTGTTACTGTGAAATATATACTCGTTGAAGGTGATTACTGAACATTTCAAGTCGAATAGTAAGCAAATTCCAAGTGAGCAGGCACATTAATATAGTATCACAACACAACTAATGTTATGTCGTTTGACACACATAATATTTGCTTATAACGTTATCAAAACATAATTCGCGTTTTTATTTCAGTTACCATAATAGACCGTAACCATGGATCCAAACAGAAATGGAGGCGACGAATGGGACGTATCTGGAATGAGCTTTGATTACGTGTCGCCCCAACAATCATCTCAACAACAATTTGGAACCTTTGATTATAACTACGGCAACCAGTACGGGGCTCAGGCCCCTGCCAACGACAGTTACGGAAGTCAGGGTCTATATAGTGCTCCTACAAACGAAGCTCCTACTTTTTTTATTCCTCAACCTGTCGGATCGGGGCCTAATAAGGAGACGGGCTTTGACAACTTCGAAGATGAGCCACCCCTCTTGGAGGAATTGGGAATCAACCCATACCATATAATCGAAAAGACTAGAGCAGTCCTAAATCCCTTGAGAAATACTGATGCCTTAATACTTCAAGATGCAGATATAGTCGGCCCCGTCATCTTCTGCATTCTTTTTGGATTTATTCTACTCCTGTCCGGCAAAATTCACTTTGGCTACATCTATGGAATCGGCGTTATGGGATGTTTAGCAATATTCTTTTTGCTCAATATGATGAGCGTAGCTGGAGTTTCTCTCGGAGTAACCGTGTCCGTGTTGGGCTACTGTCTTTTACCAATGGTAGGTTTAGCCGGTGCAAACCTTTTGCTGTCACTCCAGGGCCTCGCAGGAACAATCTTCACAGCCTTCTCGGTTCTATGGTGCAGCCTCTCCGCTTCCAAACTATTTGTAACTGCCTTAGGGCTCCAGAAACAGCAACCCTTGATTGCTTATCCGTGTGCCCTTCTCTATGGTGTATTTGCGTTGCTAGCTGTATTCTAAATATTTCTTATCATAAACATCATAATTCCTCCTAGTTTTCGTATGCGACTTAATTATTATCATCGAAACACATACTGTTAACATTTTATTTTATTAGGAATCTGGTCAGTAATCGAGTTGATGCTTCGTACCCAGCCATCATATTAGAGTTAGTATTACAACAACTATTAAAAAGGGTGAATAAATCATCTGTCAAATCCGTAAGGCGAACAAAAAGGGAACTCTATGTCTACCAAGAGGAAATTTCGTATCCCCCCTTTACGCGTCATGTTGGCAAACGCCTCTTAGCAACCATATTTTGTACCGCAATATTTTGGCAGTAGCAGGCACATTCAAAAGCTGAACACGGTTCAATTTCTACATTACAGTTAAGGCACTTGGCACTAAAATCGTTAGAATCAAAATGATTGTATGCGCTAAAATACTGAAAGTCACGTCTAGAAAAGGTGTAGAGTATCCTTCGGAGGTAGATTATGTCCCCTACTTTCCACAGACTTTCTCCCCTCCCGGTACATGTCTCATGGTTATTTGTGAACTGTGTATTGAAAATCCGATATCTACTCAGCTTATTTTGCTTCTAGCTGAAGAGACGCAGCATTAGCTTGCATTTTTTCCACGATCGGTATGATCATGTCAAATGACGGACGCTTCCCTGGATCTTCGTTCATGCATATTCGGATCAACTTCGAGAGATGTTGTGTCGCCCCAGCTGGCACGGGTACGCGCAGCTTTTCCAGCGCAATCTGATAGGATATATTTTATTCGTTTTAGCTTCATATCCTAATTAGATGCCATGACAAAGACAAGGTACTCAATTACCTTCATCCCAGCTTCCATAGGACTTAGGTCTGCAAATGGCACGTGACGGGTTGAAAGCTCCCACAAGATGACAGCAAAGCTCCACATGTCCGCAGCTTTTATGTTGATGTCCGTGCTCCTCTTTTGAAGTGCTAGACGGCGTAAATAAAACAAATTAGTAATTTCATCTTTAATGTCTCCACTCCTCAAAATAGGGTAAGGCAGCAAGCCTGTTTCCAATCACCTTCAGGAGACATCCACGCCGGGTGATACAGTTTCCCTTTATCCTGAAAACTGAACTTAGCATCAGACATGCTAATCCTAGCGCTTGAGTCTTCATCAATCTACAAAACAAAACATCTTTAACTCTTGCCGACCATCAAAACCAATGTACATAACCTAACTCAACCCCTCCTTACCATGACATGGAAGCTGTTCAAGAAAAAGTTTGAAACTGTTTTTTCGAGGTTGTGAAAGTAAGCCATTCCTCGAGCTATATCCAACGCAAACCTGAGCGCTAACGCAGAATCAACTTGAAAATTCGTGCTTTGGTGGAGAACGTGGTACAAAGACCCATGATGCATGTACTGGGATATAACCACTAGATCCGGTGGTGAATTGCAGCATCCGATGACAGGAAGAATGTTAGGGTGCGAAAAAATCCTGGACGGAAAACCAAATAACGGATTGAGTTCACACACTCCCATCCACCCCCATTCCAAACTCCAGTGAAAGCTATTTGGCGAGGGTGCTTACCTCAACTTCGGAAACTCTTCATTGAAGTCCCGAGATATCCGAGGCGTGCACTCCCGCAAGACCAGAATCTTTGCAACGATTTCGTTTCCTTGGAAGCGGCCCTTCCAAGTTTGGCTTGATGGAGAATCTGCTAGTTGCTGAGTTAAGGCCAAATCCCTCACATTTATGCCTTTGTGCCGGGACAAAGTTGCATCTTCTGAAATAATGAATAACATTGACATGATTGTAACCAAAAGTTTTGCTATCTAGCTAGCTGATACTACAACTCACTGCTTCGATGGGTCTTCAGTCCCCTCCAGCTTTGATCCTTGTATGGTATTTTCTTCAAATCTTGCCCGGATTCTTTTGCAGCATCTGTAAAGGGTTTTAATATTAAAGCGCTACCAGATTAAGATGGGTTACCTTTAAAAAATACTAAGAATGCAACACGAACCGTGAAGGCGCACTGCAATATCTCCTTTGCATTTTTCCAGCGGCGTGTCACCGTCCTTATTAGTAACCGAAACAAGTGCATTATGCTTAATTATAAGCTCTTCCGCCATGTCTCCATACCCCCAAAAGCAAGCGTAGTGAAGAGCTGTATTTCCATGCTCATTTATCGCATTCACTTCAGCCCTGCTTTGCAGCAACTACAAAAGTAAAGCAAACACTTTGTAACTTTCCCTTCAATTTACTAAGTATCAAAAACAACAGAAACCCTACCGCAAATGACAGGAAGGTTCTCTCTATTTTCGCAACTATACTTCCAGAGAGCCCTGAAACAGCGGATTCGGAGGAACACACCGAAATACTCTGCTTCATGGCTATAACGGAGATAATCAAGAATCTCTTCGCTGACACAACTACGGTCAAAAAGCTATTAACGAATGGACATGAAAAAAGCGTACAAGCTTCACAACTTCGTGGTGTCCATGTGCGGCGGCCAAGTGTAGAGGTGTATCATCTCCTTTATTCACAACATTAACCCGGACACCTCGATGAATCAACAGCTCCACAATTTTCACCTGACCGTATTTGGATGCCCAGTGAAGAGGGCTAAACCCATGATCATCCCTGAAATCCATAAAATACGTGTAATCAGTTATTCCTGTGCTTCAATTATCACTAATTTTCGTAATCTGGAATAGCATACCCTTGGTTTAAATCGTTTTCAGTATCTTCAAGCCAAAGACGAACTTGCAGTAAATTCCCTTCCCGACACCACAACGACTGGAACAGATTGTCCATCCTTGAGGTATCCCAACTTGCTAGGCTCGAGGATAGATCTCTTGATTCTGTAAATACAACATTCAATTCTTTTACAAACTCATAATTGCAATAGCTGATTAATGTAACCACAGCTACACCCAATACAGTCAAGCCAAAACCACCTTAACCTTTACTTAAAACAGAAGGATCCACAAGTCCACAAAGACTGCTTTACGCAATTACAACATGCACGCTCTAGTAGGATTTAACATTTGTTTTCTCACTCGAATTAGCTGATAGTAATTAAAAATTAACTTTTGAACTTAAAACCATCCACTGAAATACAATACAAAAATATAATCAACTTGCAATAATTTTGCAAGTTTCTTCCGCCTCGACATAATTCGGGGATGGGCTAAATATTTTTTGTTTACATGATGCTACTTTTAACTTTCACTTGATACAAGAATCTATCTGATCTCGCAAATCCTAGGAATAGTTAACCCCAATAATCTAACCACAGAAACGAAATCCCACATTACTTCACTAAAATACAACACTGAAATTTTACAATTGCATCTACAAAATTTTAATTAGATTAGTTTTTCATTTTCATGTATCTCTCACCTTTAAAATGCCAAGAAAAGGATTCAAGTTTCAAGTAAAAGTAACCAGGAACAGATTAACGAAAGGAAATAGTCTTAATCGACCTCTCGAGACTAGGGTCACTATTTGCTATTATTGGCAATTAACTCAAAAGGACGACGGGCAATGTGTTGTTGTAAAAGAACTTTCAATGTATATGGTGCTCCCAGAATTCTTCATTCTTCCTTGTGTATACACTATGATGACGGGCACAGCAGTATGCACTCTCCAACTTTCTTACCGCCCACGCTACGTTAAATCCTTGTGGGCCGTCATTCAGCAAAAGCATATTCAGCACAGCACGTGTATGCATATTACACCAAAGGCGAATGCTTCTTTACCACTTCAAAACATCATTCATTCATCCCCCTCCTTATGCATTGACCTATAATCGCTACCGTCGTATCTTACGAGAATCGTTGGATGCGATTCTCATAAGATACTTCCAAAAAGTAGAACTCAATCCTACATCCCTTTAACCTCAAGCAGAATCATGAAGCACTTAAAACCAAAAAAACCCGAAGCTTTCGGAGGAGGGTGCTGCGATTAAACCAGTAAATGCTCCTAGACGTTCCTCTTTAGATACGGATGTGCATATCCAATATTATGCTCCAGAGCATACCTCAAAACCACTCTAATTCGGGAACATCAACTTGAAAACTCTTACTCTCCTTTTTCCTGTTTCCGTCCCGCATCACCGTAACCTTCGAGCAACACCTTATGCTATCGTAGACTCACTGGTGTTTTAAATCGCACGCTTCGGCACACAAGATACCGGTGGAAAACATTTGATGTAAAAGCTATCGAGTTGAATTCATGATCCCACGCCTTCCTACAAAAAAGGCATAGCATGCTCAAGTCTCTGACCCGCCCAGCCAAGTCACTTCTTGAACAAAAGTAAGCAACCTCTCTTTCCTGCAAAGCGTTGCTGCAGAAAAGCATCGAGTAGCTAAAAGTTAACGCTTTAATGCCTAAGCCCTCGCTTCCCTCAATTGATATCTTCAAAAACGGTGTCAAACAATTGCTGACTTTTCTTAAACTTGTTAAGCACTGACCTAACGTTTTGACCTGCTGGTTTCAGTTAACTTGGCATTAATCCCTAGCGGAGAGACGGGGGCTTGGATTTCCCTACTTCTTTTCCCTTCTGGGGGACTCTTTGCTTTCCTCTATCGAGGATCCGGTTCCGGCCTGTCATTAATCCCTAGTGGAGAGAGGGGGCTTGGAGTTCCCTACTTCTTTTCCCTTCTGGCGGACTCTTTGCTTTCCTCTATCGAGGATCCGGTCCGGCCTGTCATCAATCCCTAGTGGAGATGGGGGCTAATCCTACTTGTGGGACTAGCTTTCCTCGAACGAGGATCCGGTCCGGCCTCTCATCAATCCCTAGTGGAGATGGGGGCTAATCCTACTTGTGGGACTAGCTTTCCTCGAACGAGGATCCGGTCCGGCCTGTCATCAATCCCTAGTGGAGATGGGGGCTAATCCTACTTGTGGGACTAGCTTTCCTCGAACGAGGATCCGGTCCGGCCTCTCATCAATCCCTAGTGGAGATGGGGGCTAATCCTACTTGTGGGACTAGCTTTCCTCGAACGAGGATCCGGTCCGGCCTCTCATCAATCCCTAGTGGAGATGGGGGCTAATCCTACTTGTGGGACTAGCTTTCCTCGAACGAGGATCCGGTCCGGCCTGTCATCAATCCCTAGTGGAGATGGGGGCTTGGAGTTCCCTACTTCTTTTACCTTCTGGGGGACCATTTGCTTTCCTGTATCGAGGATCCGGTTCCGGCCTGTCATTGATCCCTAGTGGAGAGACGGGGGCTTGGAGTTCCCTACTTCTTTTCCCTTCTGGGGGACTCTGTGCTTTCCTCTATCGAGGATCCGGTCCGGCCTGTCATCAATCCCTAGTGGAGAGACGGGGGCTTGAAGTTCGCTACTTCTTTTCCCTTCTGGGGGACTCTTTGCTTTCCTGTATCGAGGATCCGGAATCCGGCCTGTCATTAATCCCTAGTGGAGAGACGGGGGCTTGGAGTTCGCTACTTCTTTTCCCTTCTGGGGGACTCTGTGCTTTCCTCTATCGAGGATCCGGTTCCGGCCTGTCATTAATCCCTAGTGGAAAGCCGGGGGCTAATCCTACTATTGGGACTCTATTAGCTTTCCTCAATCGAGGATCCGTCCGGCCTGTCATCAATCCCTAGCGGAGATGGGGGCTAATCCTACTAGTGGGACTCAATTAGCTGTCCTCAATCGAGGATCCGTCCGGCCTGTCATTAATCCCCAGTGGAGACGGGGGCTAATCCTACAATTATTTGTGGGACTCGAAAACTTTCCTCAACCGAAGATCCGTCCGGCCTGTCATTGATCGCTAGCGGAGATGGGATCTTATCCTATTTTTTGTGGGAGTTTCATCACATTCGTTACTTTTTGTTAATTGTTGGCACTTTTTGATTTTTTTAACGAGATATTTATTTTTAGTGATTGATTTTGTTTTATTAATTTAATTTGTGTTTATTTATTTTTGTTTTATTTTATTTATTTAATTTGTGTTTATTTATTTTTTATTTATTTATTTTTATTAATTTATTTGTATTTATTTGTATTTATTTTCTTTTATTTTTATATATTTATTCATTTGGGTTAAATTAATTTTGTTTTAGTTTCTTTCAGGATTCAGGCGAAACACCGTGAAGAAACCCGGAAGCCAGAAGGAAGACACGGAACCCCGGATGACCCATTGGTGTAATTTGTGAATGGTCCCGACAGAAATGCAATACATTGGTACCATGGATGATACATAGTTCCACTCTATGTCTCCATATACCTAGAGTTAATAAGCTCTCCAATGGATGCACGTACGGTGTGTCTATAGGGAACCTTTTGGATTAAGATTTTCCCTCCATGAGAAGGCTGGCTTATTTTCTATTACTGCAATATAGATATTGCACTTTTTTCTCGCAGCTCCGAATTTGTCATTGGAATTTCGAAATAAAATGTAAAATTAATTAAAGGCCCATGTGGGAGTGTCAAATCATAATTGAGTTACAGGATATTTCATCTTAAATGTGTTGATCGTATACAGTTAAGTTTTAGTGAAATTGATTTTGTTTCACTGATTATGTGAAGTTCCATTTAATCCCCATGTATAATAATGGAAAACGTCCTTTAAAAATTCAAGAGCAAAATTAACGTGTGACATTTAGAGGACTTTGAAAGCTCAAAATGCCGGCGGCACAACTAAAATTTATAGATGTGGAAAACTTTAAATCATACAAAGGGTTTGTGAGGATTGGACCATTGCGGCCATTCATGGCTGTCATCGGTCCGAATGGATCAGGTAAATACGGTCATTGACTTTTGGTGAACATGTATTACAATTGAATTGTTTTAATGCCTGGCACTCCTTCCAGTTGTGTATAACAGTAATACAAACTTGTCTGTTTCCGGAACTAATTGTTTTGTTTGATTTTTTAGGCAAATCGAATTTCATGGATGCCATCAGTTTCGTCATGGGAGAGAAAACATCATCTTTACGAGTTAAACGTCTGAGTGATTTAATACACGGGGCAAGTATTGGCCAGCCAGTCGCTCGTACCGCTTCCGTAACAGCAGTTTTAGAAGTAGACGATGGATCAGAAAATCGAGTAGATAAAAAGTTTTCCCGAATCGTCCAAGGATCTTCATCTGAATATCGCATCGATGGAGAGGTCAGCAAGCATTTGGTTAATGAGCATCCCACGTAGATGCTACAATTATCTATAATGGGGAGCAACCATTTTCTCGGGTGTGTGTAACGTGATGTCATTTCTTGGATTTCAGATCGTGGGACAGCAGCAATATGCTACACAGCTCGAAAAATTGGGCATAAACGTGAAGGCTAAGAACTTTTTGGTTTTCCAAGGTGCTGTCGAGACGATTGCTATGAAGAACCCCAAGGAAAGGACCATTTTATTTGAAGAAATCAGTGGGTTCGTGGCCTTTAAATGTATATTACATTGTTTCTTTGATTAGCCCGTGTTTGGTATTGATTTCATAAGCTTTTACCTGTTAGATCTGGAGGTTTGAAGGATGAATATGAGCGGACAAAAGCCGAAATGTTGAAAGCTGAAGAAGATACACAGTTCACGTATCTCAAGAAGAAAGGGATTGCAGCTGAGAGGAAAGAAGCCAAACTGGAGAAGGAAGAGGCGGAAAAGTATCAGAGACTTAAGGACGAATATGTTAGTTGTGTTAAACTACAAAATTTATTTATTTCATCCAGAACTAGTAAAATAGGATTCTGTTGTAACTTCTACTTTATTTTGCAGAGAGATCTAGAGATCCGCTTACATCTTTTCAAATTGTTTGCTACTGAGGAAGACATACTGCAGTATGGAGAGGAGATTGGAGAGAAACAAGTGGAGCTAGAGCGGTTACAAGGAAAACGAGAAAAACTGGAAGCAGAACTTCAAAAGAAGAAAAAGGAAATTGGAGGATTCAACCGTGAATTAGCCGCCAAGGAAACAAGTCAGCGAGAGAAGGTAATATTCGATTTTCACCAAAGTCAAAGAATTATGTTTCGGGAAACTCGAATTGTGCGTTTTAATCCCACAGGAAAGAGAACTGAATGCTCGCAGACCAGATTTTATCAAGGCCAAAGAGAACGTTGCGCACGTTCGAAAGAAGCTAGAAAGTTGCAAGAAGTCCTTGGAGCAAGCCCTGAAGGTTCGATTATTGTGCCAAAATTGATGTCGTCGTCTATAATTTCGGTTCATTTTACTTATGAACTTTTTCATGTGTTTTCAGGCAAAAGAAGCGCATGATAAGGATATCAAGGAGCTGTGGGCACAGTATCGTGAAGTTGAAGAAGCTGAAAATGAATATTTGAAGCGAACAGCCTCAGAATTGCAGAGCCAGGGGGAGGACATTACATTGGGAGAGAAGCAGGTACACTTTCCAGAAATCCATCATAAACTACTTCCAAGCTTTGATTGTTTCTGGTTTCTTGTATTATCATGTCAATATGTATTTTATTACGTAGTTAAGAGAGTACTGGGAACTGAAAACCAAAGTACAAGAAAAATCAAGGAACCAGATGGCAAAACTTAATGACATCAATCGTGCTCAAAAAGACGATCAAGAGGCCTTGGATAGCTTTACACGACAGAAGGTGGACTTGGAAAACCGTCTGAAACAGTTGAACCATGAAATTTCCGAAGCTACTAAAAGAGTAGAGAAACTTTCAGAGCATATTCGTCATAATGAAGCGTATTTGGACGAGCAGCGACGAATTAGACAAGAACTTAAGTCCGAAGTTTCTACTTCAAAGGGTAAGTTTATTGCAAGAAGTCAATCTTTACATCCTTTCTTTTGTCTTTTCATCCTATAAAGTGATACCGAAACGAGCGGTTATTCCTATGCTTGTGTCATTACATCGCTTGCCATTTGATGATTCTGAAATGCAATTAATTTTTATTAGATAAAACTTCGACGCTTCAGAGTAAGTTGGATGACGTTAATATGAAGCTTGGAGATGCAAGAGTGGACAAACACGAGGAAGCAAGACGTAAGAAAAAGCAGGAAATCGTGGAAACTTTCAAAAACCATTTTGTTGGTGTTTACGACCGAATGATAAACATGTGCCATCCGCGACATTCCAAATACAAGGTCGCTGTGACGAAAGTTATGGGAAAATACATGGAAGCTATAGTAGTCGATACTGAGAAAACCGCACGAGCATGCATACAGTATCTGAAAGAACAGATGCTGGAACCAGAAACATTTTTACCCTTGGACAATATTGAAGCAAAGCCAATCCGTGAGAGGCTAAGGTGAAGTTAGATATATTTCGCTTGTAGTAGAGTAGGTAGGTGTAATGTTTTTTAATTAACACTTCATTTGAACTTTCACAGAAACATTCGGGACCCGTCAAACGTGCACTTACTGTACGATATCCTGGACTTCAAGCCAAAGGAAATCCAGAAAGCAGTTCTCTTTTGCACGAACAATGCGCTTGTCTGTGAATCTCAGGAAGACGCAAACAGAGTGGCGTATGACTTGGAGCAAGGTCAACGATTTGATGTAAGTAGGAGGCACGTTCTCAACCAACAAATTTCACGGAAGCAAGTAAATTTAATCTTGTGTTTTCCGTTCCAGGCTGTGGCATTAGATGGTACATTCTTTACAAGATCAGGTATAATGTCGGGCGGAACCATGGATCTCCTGAAAAAAGCACAAAGATGGGATGACAAACATCTGACGAAACTGAAACACGACAAGGATCGAATCAGCGAAGAATTAAGGGAGGCTATGAAAAAGTCTCGGAAGGAATCAGAACTAAACACGGTTGAGCAACAGATCACCGGCTTAGAAACTCGTCATAAATACGCAAAGAACGATCGGGAAACCACGGTGAGTATAATGCAGCTGAACACGTAAGCTAGTAGAAACTTCTGATCATTCTAAATTCGTTTTAAAATGTTGCAGACAAAGCAAATTGAGAGCCTGAAAAGTGACATGGACAAAGCTCGTCAAGAGCTTGATGAAATCAATGTAAGTTATCTTCATCATATTATTATGCAATTAAAGAGTTGTGATTTTTTGCAAGACCAGAGTCCGTATGTAGTTAGTATTCTGTATTTCATAATTTCTAAACTTCCAGAATAAAATCAAAGACAAGGAAGTGAAGATATCAAAGCGAGATGAATCCATCCAAGTGGTTAAGACTAAACTGAATAGTATCGAGGACGAATGTTTTAAATCATTTTGCAAGGACATCGGAGTTGCGAACATCCGTCAGTACGAAGAAAGAGAATTGAGGTAGGCGAACAAATCATATGATAAATTCTACATTAAGTGATAGTAATACATCTTTATCTGATTAATACTGTTGGATATTTAAACCACTTGTCTTTTTACATCAGAACACAACAAGAGCGAGAACAACGAAGAGTTGAATTCCAGAATCAGAAAGAAGAGAAGAAGGCACAAATAGATTTTGAAGATTCCCGTGCAGAAAGTGGTAATTTTACAACCGGATTTGCATATGAAACCAGGAATTCAAGGAATATTCTAACTGCATTTAAACTCTGTAGTGACTGGAAACGTGTCTCGATGGGAAAAGACGGTCGATGAAACTGAAGAAGCATTAAATTCAAAACTTGCCGAAGAGAGAAAAGCCAAGGAAGATGTTGATACGCTCTTGAAAAAGTTTGACGAAATGAAGAAGGAGATAACGGAATTCAAGGCCGAAATGGAGAAAAAGGTAAAATATGTCTTTCAAGCTGCAAAATCGAGCGCCAGAACAACTCAGTCATAAGCTTTTGTCTTTAATTAATAGGAGGAAGAAATCGGTAAATCTCGGCGTGAAGTAGTTGCTGCCGCAAAGGAAATCCAGTCAGCACAAAAGGTCATCACTCAGCTTGAAGCCCGTCAAGACTCCAAGAAAAGTGAAAAGCACAGTTTGTTAAAGCAGTGCAAGGTAAAAATGTGCATTCAATTATCTGCTT
This sequence comes from Sminthurides aquaticus, assembly GCA_906901655.1. Lineage (NCBI taxonomy): Eukaryota > Metazoa > Arthropoda > Collembola > Symphypleona > Sminthurididae > Sminthurides > Sminthurides aquaticus. The sequence continues at coordinate 19,449,582 of CAJQTT010000001.1, read as the reverse complement.
TGCGTCTTAACTGTGATCGGAACTATGGAGATTTAATGATGCATGCTACCTTGCAGATCAATGATATACGAATCCCGTTCAAAAGAGGAAGTCTGGATGAAGTTGAAACAGAGGGTCCCGAGACAAGTGTTGAAGTAGATTCCAACGTTACAAGTCAGGCCATTTATGCTAGAGAAGAAAAGTACGTTTCATACACCATTTTTAAGCTAATGTAAGACCTGTAACAACAAAACTAATATATTCTTGCCTCTCATGTATCTTCTTCGCGATTTCAGAATGAAAATTGACTATACGCTGCTACCAGACGAATACAGGGGTTTAAGTCATGATGAAAATAAGAGAACTACTGACCAGTTAAACCGGAAACTTCAAGATTTGCACAACCATCTCGTCAAAATTCAAGCTCCTAATTTGAAGGTATGCAATATACTGAATGGCACTATCAACAAAAGATTTCTGAACGTAGTAAATCATCTTTTCATCATAATCCATAACGTGAGCTATACATTTTTCTAGGCAACGCAAAAACTCGAGTCCGCAAAGGAAAAGCTCCAAGAAACCAACGAAGAATTTGACAGCGTTCGAAAACGAGCAAAGGCTGCTAAGCTTGCCTTCGAAAAAGTCAAGAATGAGCGTCACAAAAGGTTCATGTTGTGTTACGATCACGTTGCTAGTAGTATCGACAGTATTTACAAGGTAAAATTCACTTTCGGTTGGATTGTTTCATGCGATACGAAATCTGACCCCCATTCTAAATTTTTCTATTCCTCTGTCATTTAGGCCTTAGCTCAAAATCAGTCGGCACAAGCTATTCTAGGTCCCGAAAATCCGGAAGAACCTTACCTCGACGGAATCAGTTACAACTGCGTAGCTCCGGGAAAACGTTTTCAATCAATGAGTAACTTATCTGGAGGAGAGAAAACTGTTGCAGCGCTGGCACTACTCTTTGCCATTCACAGGTATATACTGTTCATGATTCACATCACCTAACAGTTAGAATGTTACGTGACCATTTATTTCCAATCTCTAATCCTGTGGCGAGCTTTATAATGATTCTCTTGTTTCCACAGCTATCAACCAGCGCCATTTTTTGTTTTGGATGAAATCGACGCCGCCCTTGATAATACTAATATAGGCAAAGTCGCTACGTTTATTCGGGAGAAGAAGAAAGACTTGCAAACAATTGTCATTTCCCTCAAAGAAGAGTTCTACAGTCATGCCGATGCACTCATAGGCATAGCACCGGATGCTTCCGTAAGTCAGACTAACTAGTCATCTTCTTCGTTATGTCGAACAAAACTGTAGGATTACAATGAACTGAATCAAATAATTTCCTTTTGATTTACAGCCTGGAGATTGCGTGGTCAGCAAAGTGTACTCACTAGATCTCAGCGAGTTCAGCATTATGTAAGAAGCGAGAACGTTTATCCTCAAGGACACTACAGGTCATCCTATGAATCTCCCACCTTACCATCTCCTGAGTGGTGACCATGCTGAATCCTCTTTTTAACGAGATTTCGGCAAAGAACTGGGATCCTGGCATAGTACGTATAAAAACTAAGCCCCATTGTGAAAATTGCTATTGGCGGGCACTCTTTTCTTCAATGTTCTTGACTTACCATTCCTTCGGAAACGTTTTCCTTCACATAAGTTCGTTGATGTACAAAATGTTTTAATTATAACTACATCCATAAATCAAGTTATTAATTTACTATAAGGTTTTGTTCTTGTCCAGGTTTTTTTTATCTAATGTGGTATATATTTCAAGTTCTACAAATGTAAAAATGGGTAACCAGATCACTCGATGAACACATTTTTTAGCACCTAGAATACCATTTTTGGCTAAGTAAGTATTAAGCAACAATGTAAACTTGAAATTATCTCTAAGCTTACTTGAATATAGCGTAACCGTTAGTCAAATAAAAACTGGCAAATTTTCTTTTAAACTACTCCATTTACGTACTGGTGTAACCATCAATTTTCTTATCGTCTGTAGCACATCCCATGCATACAATTCACTATGTTAGATTCGAATTGTATCTTCGCCTTCGCGGTATTAGTGCTGCGAGGCCTCCTCACGGCATTCCTCCTGTGCCCCTCTGCTCCCTCTGTGCCATGCACTGCATTTGGGCAAAAGAAGAAGCTTAAAAAACATTCGCTCTTCGGCCGTTCCAGTGTATAGTCCTAGTCAATTTTTAGAAAATTGTAATATTGTGTAAACGCCTCAAAGGGTCGTAACCTTGGAAACAACCATTCACATCAGATATATAGTGTAACTTTGAGTGTCTCTGTTCCAACATATTGGGAGGTTAATCAATCTAAAGCTCACCTATCGTCAACTAACATTGGATCTGTGTTTCAAGCATCGCTTTTCAATGAGTGATTACCGGTTCTTTAAATCCGTTCATCGAGAAGATTTCATTAGTATAATGTAGGAGATAATGTGTGTGATAGTTATTTTAAAGCGTCAGACTGCTGCAAACCAGGTTTAAAGCTTAAATGTCTTCAAAGGTAAGGTAGTTACAGTAATATGCTCAATTCAATTTCAAAAAGTTTCCAAACATACACCAGCTTCCTTAACAGTTCAAACGGAATCTTTTAAAATATTGTCAACATCTAGATACAGTGATATAATCTCTTCAATCTATTGATTTCAGATTTGTTTGCTATCATGAGTCCGTGAAGGCTTTAATCCATCCCTACACAATTAATCATAGTGGAGATGGGGCCAAACAATTTGTATTCAACATATTGCGTAACTATTTGCAAGTAAATGCAGCTAATTATGGATCGCAATTCTGAACAGTCCATGTGGAATGCTGTCTTCGATGACATACAGTGGACTGGGATTGATGCTGGTAATGACAATGGATAATAACGTTAAGGAACAATGGGTAAGCAAATAGGATGTATCTTGTACCTTCCTTTTCTTAGAATCATCATGTGTTTATGAATCATTATTATATTGAACTGATACTAAAGTTTCTTTTTTAGTTGAGGTGACGCTAATTCCGGCTGAAATCCATGTGCTCCGGATGACACAATTTGGAAGGAAACTTCATCGATACTTTACGATTTACATTCCAAGAATCCAGAACATGGAGACAGTAAGCTTGACCTGTAAAACTTTCTGTTACTGACTGTGGTTGCTTCAGAACAAATTGAATAATACCAGCTTTACTGTTCTTTAGATTCCACCGAATTCTAGCCGAGTCGAACAACAGTGCTATGGCATACAAGCAGTTGCTTTGAACGAATATCAAACAAGATTCTTTATGGGAAGCTTCTCTACGTTTATGAGGCCTAGGGAGCAGTGAAATACGTTGTAGTTGTGACTACAGAGCGTAGTATTCCTTTCAATCTTCATCCTTCATAGCGGGAACTTTCGCCCTCCAAAAATTATTTTGCAGCGGACAGGACATTGTATGGCCTTGTCCGGATAGAGTATGAAAGCTGTGAATGCGTTTCTCCAATGTAATATACATGGGACTGTATCCTTACAAGCGGATGAAAAGTTTGCATAAAATATCTGTGATAATATCAAAATCAACAAGGGACCGTACTTGTTAATCCCTCGCACCATACAATAGATGGGGAAACAGTTAGCCAAACAGAAGCATTTACAGCCACATAGTTGCGTTTGACATTCATATTCCCAAACTTTCCATATCTGTGGAATCTAGCAAATTTAGTTACTCTTTTGAATGTAAACTTGATGCAAATCAATTATTTTTTAACTTTCATTTCATCAGGTAGCAGCAGCATTTCCGTACAGCAATGAAACTGTGACTTTCAGACTTTCAAGACAGTCACTTCCCAAAGATTCGCGTTCCTAGAAAATGCTGGGACGGTTTACAAATTTTACGTAAACGTTTACACATTTTCTGTCAACCGTTTACAAAGTTTCTGTAAACCGTTTACAAATTTTACGTAAACGTTTACAAATTTTCTGTAAACCGTTTACAAATATTCTGTGAACCGTTTACAAATATTTTGTAAACGTTTACAAATCTCATCCAAATTGTATATACACACACTAAATTGAAGAAAGCGTTCTCAAGTCCAATGTTAACCATCACCTGGGACAGTTGCAAGCAGAACCTGTGAGTCTGAGAAAATCTCTTCGTGTGAATCTTTCCAAGAGAAAACGGTTTACAGTAGGACGCAAGAAGAACTTGGAACGAAGAAGCTCAAGGTGGCATCCTCCCTGCAAACACTATCAAGCATCCACAATGCATCAGTTTGTAAACCGTTTACAAAAATCCTACAGATAGACCGTTACCAAGAGATTCAAGTCAACTGATCTTTCACACAAGTCGTTGGGCCCAACGTACGGCATAAGCTGAAACACATTCTACAGCAAGGGATGAGTAGACAGGGTACAATACGTATTTTTTAATATGCGATTCCTAGTACTCAGGTCAGTTAATCCACAGGATGCTTCCATTCTTTTGTATCTTACCAATGCAACGATTTGGAATGGATGAGACACTAGAGCCGTAGTTAGAAATCCCAGTAATTAAAGCCAAGTAAAATGCTATTTTATATTATGCAATTGTATGATCTCTTCCCTTTCGAACTGCTCAACTTAATGAACGTAAACAAAACTGTTTAACAACAACAACCAACTACTGTTTGTATAAATGGTTTACTACATAGGTCGTGGATTCACCAAAGCTCACACAATTCAATTTCAAATGCAGTTACGTTCATGGGTTGAAATCTTCGCATCGAGACAAGATGTGACAGACAAATCCTGACTACCTAATCGAATGGAGTCGTGAATACGAGCCTTGCATCCGTATCAATTACAAACTCATACTTTTATGACTACTTGTAACTTACAATGGTTATTTTACGAGTAACAATTCAAAAATTCCAACTATGCAAACTCTTATCAATAATGCCTAGTTGATTCCTTAAAAGTTATTAATTTCATATGGTATGTCTCTATGTATAATGCTATTTTATCCAACATGGCGATAAATGGCTTCCCAAAATGCATACAAACAAAAACTAAACTATTAGTAGCCAACCATACAGTAATGACTAAAATGTTTTAAAATGGCATCACAAAGACGTGATGCTTATAGAGGTACGTACTTAATTTTTGGTACTACTGTATAAAGGCGCACAAATCCAATAAATCCATATAACGGGTTACTAATACTTATTTCCTAGGACTCGGATAAGTGTTTCGACTAGCTCATATACGCAAGCACACAGCAGCTTATTTTTCGAGATTCATCGTTACAAGACTCAACCAAAACATAACTGCCACGAACTCTGTAAACCTATATTATATGGTAACACGGAACAATACATCATTCAGACACACGCATTTCCTGCATGAATGTCAGAATTGATCTTAAATTGGCACTGTAGCTGCCAAAAGATTCTCTCCAGAAATCTTGGACTTCTAGTGACTCTCTGGCAAAGAGACTTTGAGCAACAACATGTGTCCCCTACAATTAGATTCAAAACATTTTAGCTAATAAATAAGACTATCCTTACGCTCTCGCGCAAACTTTGGTAGCAGAGAGCTCAGAAAAAAACGAACACAATTGTGCATGAGCTTTGCAGCGGTGCAAAATTCACTGACATAAACAAGAATGATGTTGTCTTTAAGCTACACGAGTTTTCAGGAACTTGGTTAATATGTGTTACACCAGTGAACAGCAAACTAAGCTAATGTTACCAGAACTGCTTGGAAATGTAAACCCCACTTGCTAAAATTATATTATTATGTATTCGTAAAACTAATACTAAATTCCCTAAACTACTAATACTTAGTTCGTTAAAAATTTCAGTCCTTCATGATTTTACTCAAACGCTTAATCGCGTTAAACCCAGGAATTGAATTCATTCATTTACTTTTTTAAACTTAACACTGCAGTTATACTCTAGCAGCAACGGATTGGAGGCTTCTTTCTGTTGCAAGTCAGTAAAGTATATGAACTAATGAACTGGGAAAGTTACTTTGACTATGACTGCAAATAAGCATTATTATGAACCCGCATGGTATACTTCCTAGCTCCCCTACGCAAAAACGGTACTAATATGGTACACACCTGTAAACAATCTTGATTCACCTAAAAATCTGAATTCAACTGTCCACAAACAGTGAACTCAACTCCTTAACGAAAGCGAAACACGGCTTCCGTAATTTAAACTTCATTGTACAAGATAGATAGACGGCTCCGAGATCATGGCCTGCTTGGCTACAGTTTCCAACAGCAAATCTTCTCATTTTTGCTGGAATTGTTACCGAAAAACTCCTCAATCATCTGTCGGAGGGTCCATTCTAGTTATAATTGCTTTTGCGTAAGCCGCTGCAAGGAGGGCAGAATGCGGTTGCCAATCTCGTCTCTTAGTCCCATCCTGAATGATAAAAATAATTTCCAGTTCACACCATCACGTGAATAGGTAGGCATATTCATTTATGACTGTCAACAGACCTTGTAATCTGCGATCCCGCGTATTACGATAAACGAATCCCGCCGATTTCCGAGAACACTTTCTAGTACAGAGTCGAATTCTGAATCGTAAGCCAGAATTCCTAATCTAGAAGCCAGTTCCTGTCGGATATGATCATCACGGGAAACTTGTCTTCCTGATGCCACAGGCCCCATGTGAATTCTGGATACGTTTTCGCTAAAAAAAGGATGAGTATTACAGATTAAGCAGATGAAAATATAATTAAAACAATGCACACTAGACTTGTACCTGTGAGTGTCATAATTTGGCACGGGATGAGCTACTTCAATTACATCCTTTTCTCCAATCGCCATGTATAATTTGTCGGATTCTATCGGGGGTCTGCTAAAGTTTGCCTCCTGTTCATCTAGGTATTCCAGCCCCTGTTGTACGTATTGGTCCCATTCCCCGTTTCCCTACAATTTCCACAATGCATTAAAAACACAGCTTCCGATTAAAGATCTCGTTAGTGTACATCACATAATTAATCTACTGAAACGAGCAATCATCTTAAACTTCAGGTTGACTTCCTGAATACAACAATTCGGAGCGCTATCAATATTAAAAGGTAGACAGTAAGTTAAGTTGGCATGAAAATCGAAGCATATTCAAGCTATATAGGCATACCTCGTCTCTAATCTGAGCTGCAATTTCCTGAAGCAAGCAATTCGTAGGTACCCATCCTTTGGTTTCAAATTCCAGTCCACCAGTCTGCTTTTCAGTAGCTCTTCCGCAATACAGATACACGAACCTAGTAATAGTTAAAGTTTTCCTCACTTAGAGGTCTGAGGAAGCTAATTTAGTGTCATATCAAGCATCGATAAAATTAGAAACGCTCCCTACCTTTGATTCTCTGCCGCTGCTGAAACTACCACATCTCCCAGACGCACGTGTTTGTCATAGTCAGTAAAATGTGGCACGCCTCCTCCCGTCCCAATAAGAAACACGTAATCCACCTTTTGAAAGGTTCCTAGTACAGGAAAGTTTGAATTTCAAAGAAATTAAATTTTGATTTTTTCCCAACTTGAACTAAAACGATAGTCTGCTCAAAGGTCAAAATCATTACAATAACGAAAACGCGTAACCAACAGGGTTTGAAACTTCCGTTTGAATTACCTAGTAATCTAGTAGTAGTGTTTCCCGCTGCAATCATCGCTTCTCGAGTATGTCCTACACTTGGCAATTTCGTTGACACAACACGATGGGAGCCTATGTTCCCAAGGGTGTACACATTGGATTCCCCTGAAAGCATAATGATTAATTATTGCTAACAATTAAAATCCAAAGTATATGCCCAACAATTATTTCGTACTCATCCAACGGGTGATCCTGAACTGGAATACTTACCCACAGTTGTGTACCGAACGAAGGTTTCCTGATTTTCAATCATAGCATCCACTGCCAATTTCTCGCAATACTGGGCTGTTATAATCGCAATGGTGGGTTGTTTTGCTTTCACCATCTTCGGCATTTGCTTAACGACCTGAATGGGAATATAAATAATATTACAAAAAATACAAAATGCCTTGGTACTCTTGCTTATTCACTTGTAAATATTGCAGATGAATCTCACCTTGACTTCCGTTTCATTTTGTACAACTCGCGTGAATACATTTTGATCAACCTCCTTTATCAATCCTTTCGAATGGAGAATCTTAATTAAAGGTTGAGCTTCTTCTTCTTCGCAACCCACTTGCCTGCAAGTAACGCAAAAATAACACATCAAGTTAATCTCCTACCAAAATTCTTATCTTCATTTCCATAGTACAAACACATTTCTTCTAGGACTCGTAGCAAATGGAGAGAACTAATACTTACCGACAAATTTCTACCAAAGTTAAAGGGTTTGGGTAGGCAGATTCAATTATCTCGAGAAGTTTTGTATCAGTGGCTTTCACTTGTTGACCGGGAAAGCATCCATCATCGGCCGACACTGTGTACACAACGAAAAAGGTTAGTCGAAAATCGATATTAGTAAAATTCACACGAATAGGCTAAACCTAGTCACGAAGTAGTATTTCGTGATAAAACCAAACTAAATTGAAATTTACACGGTCGGTGCTCATAATTAGTAGGTTTAGTTAAGTCAGGAGAAGGTAACAACACCACTGCAACCCAGGCTATTAGTCAGCTGAAGAAAGCCGTCTAAAATTTTACCCTACAGTTAGCTCCACTCTTTTCTAACTTTTTAATCAACCCAAATTTGTCTTTTGCATTCAGAAACAAAAATCTCAAACTCAGTTTCTTAACCTTTCTGTATACCATTTTCAGCAAGCGATATCAGCATGGCGTCTTTTTTCGCTGTGAAGCAGAAGTTGAGTTATCAAATACGGCCTCTATTATGCTTGCAACCAACCGAAAACTCAAATCCATCCATTTTGCCAAAATACGTTATGTATTATGCGTTATATTATTTGTCGATTCCTGGGCTTCGCTGAATTATTTCTAAACTATCTGTTGGAGCTTCCATGATTAGAATATTCGCAGTTGAGTTAAAAATATCGATATTAAAGTTTCGTAGATTGTACTATCTGCGTACCCTTGAAGGTGTTTTCGACGACATACAAGTGTATGCTGTACGCACAGCAGGCTTACCACAACCATTACAGTAAGGAGTCACTGCATTTATTTTTTGCAGTTACAAGCGTGACTGTCCCTTGTTATTAATTCTAGATTTAGGATTTTATCCCTTTATATAATAAACCCCAAGGCCCAATTGAGCATATGAAGAAATTCTCTTACTTGGCCGTTCCGGTGGCTCCGAAGTTTCTTTCAGTTGCTGAAGCTCGATTTCTATTTTTCTAATCCTTGAATACATCTCTCGGTTCTGCATAAGCTTCATTAACTTCATAATGAATCCCACATAATCTAAAACAAAGAAAATACAAAAACCTGTTACAGGCTTTTTCCTCAATTATAATATTACATAGAACCGTTACACGGTTACTTAAATCCTTCGTTAAATGCTGTTTTTATAACATTCGCTCTTGAATTTCATTTCTACAACTTACCGCGTGGAAATTCTGATGGACTGACAAGCTCCTTGAAAAACTCTTGACACAATTTTGCATGACTTCCCGGATCAGTATTCGCAGAAAACCAGAACCTCAAGGTTCGGCGCTCCAAAGTGTGCATTTTAGTTGTGGCGTTTACAAGAAATACTTTGAACTCCAAAGACATTTGTACAGGAATCTCGTCTTCCATGCATTCTATTTAACAAGTATCCAAATAAAAAATCAATTGAATTTAAACATACAACTTCTTTTAAGCACACCATCCTTCCAAATACTTTAGTATAGCACATGGCTTATTCTTAATCATTCTTAATCATATCTTACCTGTTCCAATTTGTTTGTTGATAACAAGACCAGTATGATTTCCTCCGGCCACATGCATTTGACCATTTTCACTCACACCTGAGCATTCCACTTTTCTCCGCTCAATTACAATTACCGTGGACGTCGCCGTCTTGGACTTAGGTGTCATGACTATTTGCTCCATACTTTCTGTTTTCAAAACATAGAGACAGTTACTAACTAGTCCAAAAGCATTCTTCAAAATTTCAATTAATAGAAATATAACAAAAAATTAGTTTTCATGTCCCTCACTTACCATCCCCCATAATGACGAATTCTTAAGCTCTCGGAACGTTGAACTACGATAAGCTTGTTCCCTCCGAAAAGAGAAATTAAGATTATCTCCTTCAACCAGACCCAACTGCAAATTAACTCATTACGCGCTATAAATAAAATGGAATTATAGCTGAAGTTTTAAATTAATACTGAATCTGACACACGCCCAGCACTTGGTTTTTAGTTAGTGATGTATATAATTAACTTTTACATCTGTTTCTTTATTTATATTTACAAATGAATGAGATAACCGTTCGAATCATAAAGTTTTTTTACAATTTTAACGTCTCATACATTCCGGTATCCAGCACAAGATCTAATAATATGTAGTTCAATCTCCGCTTATATCGCAGAGCTCTCCCCGCCAGTATGTGTATATGTTTATTTACATACTGCTTCCTGCCTGGGAATTCTTGTGATTCATTCATTATACGCCCGATCACAAGTTAGCCGCCACCCATCCATATGCTATCCAAGCAAAAAAGCTGAAACGTAAAACAAAAAATCTGTTAAAGCAAGCCACATACGAATATTTTCCTATAATTGTGTGGGATGACCTTTGACCTAAAATCAGTCCTCAACTCTATGAAATAATAAAATTATTCCAATTGAACCTTTCCGATGTTTAGCAGCAGGATTATATTTATTGGACAAGAAGATGCTGTGTTTATATTTATAAGTATAAAACTTTGTAAGCATTGATAATTTTTCTGAGATGAGAATCGCTTTTAAAATGCAAACATATATTCTATGGGTTGAATTTGTTTACAATTGAGTAGTAGCCACTTAAACAGATTCTTCTGGCGATGTCTGTCTAGGACGGGGAAAGCTGCTACAATATACGAAATACCCAGTTCGGTCAAAATCTCATAATGTCTTCATCTTCTCACGATAAACTGGCTTCTGTAGCAACAGACTAACACGGCATATTCAATATTGCGGTCTGACTATTCGAAATTCATACAACTTTTACCATTATATTTTCATACATATTTTACTGAACCAACCACAATTTCCAAGACCCCATCTACGTTCCGGTTCATAGAATACTGTTTAATGTCACTTTCACGACGTGAACACATTTGCTGCTATACAATGAATTTGGCAGAATTCAAAAAGTCTCGTACCATAAATGGGGCCCTGCAAAATCCACATCAAAAGCCGTGTGGTAATATTTTAGAGCTACCCTTTACTCGAAATCTAGGTGCCACTTACTCAGTAACAAATGAGTTTGAATCATACGAGTGAAATTATTACAACTTGGACAATTATCCGAAGCAAACTATATATATATCGATTTAAAAATTATTCGTAAATGAATTAGACTGATATTTCAGATCCGTGAAATAATAGCTATTGCGGAATCACATTTTACAAACACGCCGAAAGTACATCCAGAAACGAAAATCTAAGGATAGTAAGCCCTACATATAAGCAGATTTCCTTCCAGTATTTTTTCCATTACAATTCAACGCTTCGGAATAAGAATGCGTAAAAACTGGCACGCATAATACAAGAATGAGTGGCAACGTCCTACTTACATAGTTTAAGAAGACATTGAAGTACACAATGTACCTGAAAGTTTAAAAGTATCGTTGAAAACTTACTGAATATACTTTGGCAACATGATTGTTGATTTACGAAATTCCATTGCCTCACAAATAAGCACTCGAAACTTATTCGATGCAACTACCAAAAACACTCGGAATACATATCCGAACAACCATCAAACCTAGTAGAAACGATTTGTGCATAAAGGATAAATGATATTAGCTTGTCAATCAGATCAACTTTTACGATCGCTATAATATAAATCTTATAACCAGCCTACTCCGTGCAGAGTGGATCCGCATTAGCTATAGTTTGATACCAACAAAATATCTGACGGTGCATTTTACATTTCACTATCTCTTCCAACTACTAGGAAATCCAAAATCATATTTTAATCGACCAAGTCGCAAAATCACCATACGAACCCTGGGCAAACGTCTTAGCTAATTAAAGAGAGGCAAATGATAAAAATCATAGCCTCGCTTCCCTTTCACAGCCAAGTAAATGTATATCACGTGATATGCACCAGGTATGAAGCAGATCACTCCAGCGATGAAAAATACAGTACCCTGAATTCCATTAATGGGAAGGAAAATTATCACAACGCCCGCTACAGCAAGACCTGCAATAAAAATCAATTTTGTAAACGTCATCCATTTCCAATCATATTTTATGACGAGCTCTAAGGACTGGAGTAGCATAAAGGTTTACCTAAGCCAATCAGCAATAAAGAAAACGCAGCTAAGACCATCTTCCAATTTTCTCGCACTTTAGGATGTTGCCACCAAGGCAAAGATGGATCGAACCCATTTTCTATACCCTCAGTGATCAATGAATCACTATCCTTTGAGATCGTCTGTAATACAAAAACCTTTGTTACACAGTTTTGCATGAAAATGTTGGTTAATTAAGCATTATCAATTAAAATTTCCTGCTTACATCGTCACATGATTTCAGTTTGGAGATTTCTCGAATGATAGGTTTTATGCTTAACGGGTTTGAAGGATCGTGAATATGAACTGAAACACCATCAGACCCAACTGATGATAATCCACTTGGTATTGACCCATGTTTCGGTTTTAGGGGGGATCTTTCCGTTGTTGTAGTTGCTCCATACACACGAATAGCGTCCGTATTTTCTTCTTCAAATGCATCATCGATTGTAAACGTTGGGCCTCTTTTCGTTGTCATCCTTGTACTAGAAACAATCACCAGTTTTTCTTATTAGAATTTCATGCATCTATGAATGCCACCACTATAGCGCCCAAGTACGTAAAACCACCTTTATGGTGGTCGCAAAAGTATTATCGAACTTCTGGGTAAACGTAACAGAAAAGACAACTGCTTTCCGGATACGTTCGGATATCTGACACTACACGAGAAACGCGCCTGGACGTTACCAAAAGGCAAGTAGCTAGAATTATGCGTACAATCTAGGTAAGTGTAAAACTCTGTGAAAGTCACTCCAACTTCAACACTACCGCGCTACTAAAACAAATGAATTAACTTAATTAAGGACAATCTTACCTGATTATTTCCGATTTTATCGGCAAATGTTAAATATTTGCTAAAATCGCGACTAAACACCACTTTAAACGAATCAATCAGTTACGATATTGAAATCACTCTTACTCGTCGTAACGTCATCAGCTGAACACAATTGCCGCTTCAAGGCTCATAAGCTCCCACAGAAAATATCATGTAAACTTCATACCACAAGCACGTCAGCTAGAAATAACATCAAGCGCGTTTCGGCACCATTGCAAAAATAAACTAAAACACTGCTAAAGCGATTTGGCTGCCCCACGAATTAACCAAGCTTTGGTGGGTGTCGGGGTGTTCAAAAAATCTTCTTTCAAAATGAATTGTTCTTTCCGAATTCCTCCAGTCACCCTTCAACCCGGTTGGACTCTCGATTGAAATAATATGCTTTTGCCGTTGGATATTTGTGGAATTAGCTTTTCCCTAGGCGCACCTAAAAACCAGAAAAAAACGAACTCATCAATTGCAAGTCGATTACTTCATGTAGATACTACCGACAGAAAATCGTGAATCAAAATCGCACATCTAATCTCAATAACAGTAGTTTACTTTGTATTATGTATCTCGACTTGTCACGTCAACCGTCGAGTTTTGAGTCTTGCGACTGGTACTTCGACCTCGTCTATAAACATGTCACCCCAACCCAACGTCAACCAAATCCGAACCCTTCCATCCCATTTAACCTACCCAAACACCGACGCGGGAATCTACTGCGAAATTAAAACTCAGTATCAGGTTATTGACACAAAAAACTCAAGACTAGACGTACTTATATAAAACATCTAGTCGCAATTCGAAATTCATACAACCAACGAACCAAAGCTTAACCAAAACGTTTGAAATGAAGTAATCCGCATTTATATTCGTACTACTGTATCACTATGTTATGTAATCGCAAATAGATAAACTCCTGAGCTCATTTCTAGATAACTCTAGTGGGTAACATGAGCATGACTAGTGGCCCTGTATGACTAAATATATATATTCGAAATATTCGATACTGGAAACGACAATTAGGAATGCTTGTCATATATCTTTCAAAAAATACACATTCAATCCACTGCGCAGTTCCACATCTCTCGCTTACTCGTAATCACTATACACATTAGGAACGACTGAATACGAATGCTTAAACTACAAGTTAAACTTCGTCAAGATCTTCAATTACAAAAAATTCAAGTTACAACGGGTCAAAAAACAGAGCCAGTTCAACTGAAACTAGAATCACACTAAAACAAATGCCATACACAGCAAGAATAATCTCGGTTTTTTCTAACCATGATTGTGTATACCTCATTGTTTTTGTCTTCTTGTCGTCTAGATGAATAATCACCCATTACTTTTGAATATTAGTCGTCATGACCGATTCGACTCAATATCTTAATATCTTGGCCTGTTCCACGGTACGTTACGGTTATTACGACGACTTCAAGGTAGTTATAAAAAACCACGTCGTCACACATTATTGCTTCAGGTTGATTCAGCACCAATCGAAATAAGATAATTATATATATATTAACATGAATTCAATCAAATAATTTTCTTACCTTTTTAACCCGTCTATAACCCACAGGTAAATTTAATTGGATCAGCGTTCAAGTGAATGATCTCTGCTGTCTTGTTGTTGAGATGAGCTACGAATAAACTACAGAATTTTTATGCATCTCCATGCTGTAGAATATCTGTTTCGATATAGGACTTCGAACATGAACGTATTAATACTAGGATGTAAATAACCATACCTATATAGTAGTATATACATCATTTTAATGTACAATATATAGTGTATGCAATTCTTTTTTACAATAGAGCGTATTTAAACATATTCGGTGCACACTTCTTACTCCTATATTATTATGACGGCTCATGAAGTATTGAGTACTGGAAGGAATCATTCACATATAACGTTTGTATTTAACCCCATTGAGGGAAATCACAGGCTTGATGCTATAAGATGATATATAGCCCTCTTATCCTTGTTTAAAATAACATATGAACGGTGCACGACTTCCAACCTAAAGAATATCCGACGGGGGCGGACCGCAATTGATTTTAAAAAAATTAAATTCTCAATAAATTTTTCCAAACGATGACCACGCGAAGTCAAAAATTTTACTTTGATTTGAACGTACGAAATGGGTTGTAACTGAACTGTTATGTTCAGCCAAAGAGCTTTACATTAGCCAGCAATTGCTGACTGTAATTAATCCTGGAAATAAGTGTCCATAGATTTACAGATCTCTGAAGAAATGGCAGTTTGCGTGGCTGTCATCGGCAAAGACGTAAGCAGATACATAATCATTTACTTTTATACGTTCCATAGTTTTTTCCATTCTGATACTTTTGACCTCGTTTCAATATTTGTGCCATTACTCATTTCCAGAATGGTCCTATGTACTTCAGAACACGACAGTCCTCGATTGACGAACTCCAGTACCATTTCATTGTGAGCTCTGCCCTGGACATCATCGAAGAAAGAGTGCAAAGTTCGAGTAAAAGCGTTTTACCAGGAGGATTATCAAATCCCATCGCATCGGAAATAACCAGGGAACTTTATCTAGGGAGCCTCACGGCTCAAGAAGACTATAAAGTGTAAGAGGAATTTAAGGTTTTCAAAACGGGTGATAACTTGCAAGAATTAACTTAAATTTCTTTGTCCTACCTTATTATGTTGGTTGCAGATATGGTTACACTACCAACACTAAAATTAAGTTTGTTATTGTGATAGAAGAAAGCAATACACCATTGCGAGAGAATGACATAAGAATGGTAAGCAATATAACCTAACATACTTATAGTATTGCGAGCACTAATGCCTCAAATAGATTACTAACGTAGGTTCGAAAAATCATCTTCTTGATGAACTACTTTTTGATTGTACCTGTTGGTGTGTTACAGATGTTTCGAAAATTACATGGAGCATTTTGTGATTTGATGTCCAATCCCTTCTATTTGCCAGGAAGTGAGATCAAATCTAAGTAAGTTCCTATTTGAAGGACTATTTATGCGTAAATGGCGAGCGACTGCGACAGAACGCATTGCAATCACATGAAATATAAGCGCATGGTAGAGGTGATGCTTTCATGGTTTTTGTACAGTTTCCAAATCAGTTCATCAAAACAACTGATTCCCTTCGACTAATCACTTCTGTCGAGTAGTTAGTTATTGATAAACGAAGCCTGTATACAGAATCTAACAATAAGGACATATGTTTTTCTGTTACAGGCGTTTCAACGATATCGTCAATTCTGTTGTCGCGGGTCTATAGAGGTTCTTTGGTTGCACCCGCCGCAGGCATTCGATTTCACAACAGCCAGGATTGCAATCAGTTTTCGCATACTACGAGAAAATAAAATTCAATGCTTGTTCACATAGATAACTGGATAAGCGGTGTGTATTTCGAAACACAATAGTACCAATCTATCGAAAAACAAGTGATTGTGCACGAAATTAAGGAACTGGATATTCAGCTAGAATTCTTGACTAAATGCAGTTTACTTATGAAATCTAGGGTGATTTGCATGATTCAATGATTTGTGATAATTTCGTTTAAACTTTGAATGTATGCAAATCTGCAAAACAGCATAGATAATTCCTTAATTTCAAACAGGAAATCACTGTGCGCCCTTTATTGTAGCGCATGGCCACAAAATGTCTGTACTGACTAGAAATCTTATCAACTTGCAAACATCTACGTGATCCTTTGTATTCATACTTTTTCTCATACACCTTTATCTGCTAAGTACAAATAAAATAGAATACACTAAACTGCAATCCTCTAAATTAAAATTTATGCGGGCGTAACAGGATTTTTTGATGACACTGTTTTGTTCATGATATCGCCATCTACATCAATGTCAAAGCATTAACTTAATACAACAATGTGCGTCTCTTCGCGGGTTCAAAGAACAACCAACACTTCCACAACTGGAACTCTGGGAAAAGTAACAGTCAAAAATTCTACCTACTTTTGAATGGCAGCAGATTCTTATAATTTGAAGGAGATTCAGTAGGATATTTACGCAAGGCACACGAGCTTGATAAGTACTATTGAGATTTTGGGGGGTTGGATTGAGCTGCATTAATTAGGTCACGCTTAGGCGAGTTTTCAAACAACGCAGCACGGTTCTGACAGTCTCCTTTTTTAACCCAGTGGCCATACACTCTGAATGCGCAGTTGTCAATAACCTTCGAACAAAACATAAGAACATGGTTAAGTTTAGGGAACGTTCAAATGAATTTCTAGCTTATGCATACGAATTACTCACTTTTCTGAACGCTTTTACGCGGTACGGGTCCGAAGCTGCGACTGTGATAGAAAGCGGCTCTGGTGTTAACTTCAAGCGTCTTATTCGTATTAAGCACCTGATACACAGTATAGCGAATTTAAAATTCTTTCGTGCATCAAAAGTCTTCGCCTTCCAATGCTGAAACGAAAAGTAAAATTAAGTTATTGACTCAACTTTTCATGAGGAATTAGTACAACAGTGGTTGATGTGGATTAATCTCACCTTAATTTGAAAGAAGTCGTGGGTTAAAGCTTGATCAACAGTCAATCGTTGAGCAGGATCAACAACTAGGAGTTTCTTTATCAGGTCTTTTGGTCCTTCTAAGCAAACATGCTTACATAAGCATCATGTTATATAAAAACGCATTCTACTCTCCCGATCAGACTTATGAGTTAACGTTTCACCTGTAATGCTTTCCCATTCTGGAGAATTAAACGAGTATTTTCCCTCCATAATGTTGCGTAGCATTATCATTTGCTTCCGATGCCAAAACGGAGGACATCCAACAAGGCTATTAAATTCCAACACAGCAACTTCATCAACTGACTCATTTCATTTTAACATTAATTTGTATCAGTGAAGAACTTACAGAGTGTACATGATGACCCCACATGCCCACCTGATTAAATCAAACACAAGAGCGATCGATCAATGAATAGTCACTTAACACTCAAACTAATTAACTAGTCTTCTTCAAGCAGCAATGAGACAATCAACAACCCAACTAAGCTACATACATTAATACCGAAAAAGGACTACAACTGTGTATCAACTACTAAGTAGCTTCTTTCTAGCTGTAAGATGTACTAGTAAAACTCAAAATGTGAAACTAACACGTCTACAGCATGGTCGTATCCAGAGGCGTCTTCATGCATGGCAGCTCTCAAGAGCTCAGGTGCCAAGTATCCCGGTGTACCACAGACCTCTGATAATGAAACCAGGTGTACCGATTTACGAAAGGTTAAGCGCCAAACGGATGTTACGGTAACGATGAAATGAGTTGCAACCCAATAAACAGATATTGGTCACGGTCATAATGTCCAGCACCCACCAGCATGCACAGTGGTGAAGAACACCGACAAAACAGACAACGGAAAATATTATAGCACACGTGTTGAATAAAGTCCATTTAAAACGACGACCTACATGTCAACAGTTTTTGCATAGCCTTCGTCAATTTCAAACATATTGCAGCGTAGCATTTCCGGAGCTAAATAGCCCGGAGTGCCGCAAAGATCTGGTTAATCATTCAATAAAATATAAGATTCGCCTGTACGCCTCCGCAGATGACTAAATTTGCAGCATTAAGAATCAACAGATCTTGAATAATGATAATGATTGTATAAATTGTCAGTATCACTCACCAAAAAGTTTTTCATCTGGTTTCAATACCTTTGCGAACCCAAAATCTGTTAACTTGACGTTAAAATTGTCGTCTAATAAAATATTTTCCGGTTTCAGATCTCTGTGAACTATATCCTTGCTGTGTACAAACTGCAAAGCTTCAAATAGTTGTTTCATTATGTACCTGTAACAACACGGACAATGGATATCGATAGTGGGCTTATTAAGATGAACATTATTTCCTATCTAATCTTCAACTTACTTAGTTTTCTTCTCTGAAAGCGTTACGACGTTAGTAAGGTAATCAAAGAGTTCTCCATTCCGACACAGTTCAAACACGAGAAATATAAACGTATTAGACTCAAATACATCGTGCAGTTCAACTGAAAAATGGTTTCAGCATGTTAAAACCTGTTCCCAGAATATGATAATCACTAATTACGAATGGCTCATCTAAATACTTACTAATGTAGGGATGGCCTGCCACCATGCGTAAGATAGCAACTTCGCTTATCGTCGACTCACGTATACTCTGCGTATTATTATCTTCGTTGCTTAAGTCAATTATTTTTGCTGCAAATTCCCGCCCCGTCTCCTTTTCGATACATCTTCTAACTGTCGAACTTACACCTCTGAAAACATAACGGATACACTGGTAGTACAAACAATCGTTGCTGACATTGAACTAATATCACATTTTTCATTAGTCAAAACAATATCGTTACCTCCCCAAAACTTCTTTCGGTTCATATTTTGCATAAAACTCTTTCGCAGCATCCTGGTCCGGTAAAACGTCATCCGTTTCATCTCTCGCCATTCTTATCATTTATTTTGTTTCTCAACCCATAAACGACTTTACCTCGCCAGGGAATCTAGGCTCTTGAAGCAGCAAATTGTGCACCGAATAACGCGGAAGATCTGCAAAAATATAAATATTACATTTCATTAATACGCACTGATTGATTACAAAGGTGATCAAGACCGATGCATTAACCCATCGCCTTCACGATTCAACGGGTCAGAATTTTAAGCTTATAGTCTAATCCAGAATAATTTAGATGCATGTCCTTAACTGCTTTAAGCGAATGGTACATACTCTAAATACTAATGGTATAATCTTGATTACTTTACCTTAACAAGAAACAGACAGGGTCTTCAGGCTTTAGAAAACCTCGTTAACTTAACTACGAAGTAAAAGCTTTTCAAGACACTGAGAGTCTCACGAATTGTTGTAATAAACGTGACACAGGAAGACCTATTCCTAATATCACATAATTAATAATAAATTATAACTTTTGTATCATTCGGAGTAACCAACGAAGGTCATTCTAAGATACATAACTGTGGATCACAGGCAGTACTAAGGATACTCGGTTTGTGATGTCGGGATATCACGGCGCCCGTGATGTTTGTAGACTAGTTTGTGATATATCACACGGTTAGTGATATTGCAGTTTTCATATCACAACTGTGGCTAACTTCACGAGATGTTTTAGTTGAGATGCTGTGGAAATTTTATTTCTTGGCGGATTTTCGTGTTTTTTGTTTTAAAACACATCTGAGGTCTCCTGCACACAATTATCCGGGGTGCAAGGCGCTCTAATCGCCATTATTTTGAAGCAAATAACAGTTAAAGTGAGCGCCATCATTGAATTTTCCACTCCCATAAGAGAAGCATTGGGATTCTCACGCGCAAGCAGGTTCTCCGCTGTAGTGGAGAACTAAAAGTTTTCTGAGTTCTCTTTCCAATTGCTCCGCTCAGGAGCGTCCCAGAGTCAAACGGTTTGGTTTGTTGGATAGCTGAGTTTGTTTTCTCCATTACATGTAAAATTTAATCTCTCTAGGTCAAAGTCTGAAGTGGCTGCAACGCTTACACTGAAAAAAGTCAGGTTTCTTCGGCAGTAGACTTTCAGCGTTGCAGTATCTTCGAGCTTTGACCTAAGAACAGGAAATTTAGTTTAAAATATAGAAGAAGACCTAGGCTATCCAACAATGCAAACTGCTTGGCATTGTGACGCTCTTGAGTGAAGTAATAGATGAAGCAAGCCGAGGAAAATTTACTGTCCGTATTGCCCCACTTACCGCGATATCACGGGATCTGTGATATCATGTGCTTGCTAGTACTACAAATATGTGACAATTATATCACAGGGCCCGTGATAAATTTCGTTATTTATGCTTCTTGTTCCTGGCTGGATCAGGTACAAACTGTGAGTTCAATGCTCGTCATCATATGAGATTTTGCAAAATGGGCCGAGTTATTTTATGACGTCACCCCACATTTAGTCTGAAAACTCAATGGTTCTAAATAGTCATTGAAAAAATCATCCCTTTTAAGCAAAAGAATGACTACGTGGTCTCAGTGACGTCATGCACAACAAAGTTAATTCGTGAAGCAAAACCGAAACATTTGAAAACCCCGCTCTGGTTGAAGTTACTTCTTTAAAACTCCAAGAGGTGTTTCGCATTTTCATTTTAGTCCGGCAAAATGCGCGCGGTTTTCGAAACTGCACCTCATGGTTTCAGAAATTTGCACACTGCATAAGCACGAGGCATGTTTATCTGACTTTTGTGTGGCCTGACTGTTTATACTATAACATCAGTCGAACGTAATCATACTATCTTTTATCGGATTGAAAGCAATATATATACTTGAATCGTTAACGTGCTTTCATAGTTATCGATGGAGAATTCGCACTTTCCGTTGATATCTATTATTGTGTAAATCAGGATCGTAAAAAGTTTACCTCTACGAAGCCACGTGCTTGGACCCCGCAAGTTTTCTTGCAGCAACGATTACCTGAATGTTAGCAATTTAGGAATATTTAGTTAATATTAATTTGTTTCGTACACATACAGCAAACAATCATGGGCAAAAAAACTAAAACCGGGAAGCAGCGGAAGGATAAGTTCTACCATTTAGCAAAGGAAACAGGTAAAACTTGGTCATTATCAGTTTATGTTTCATTAATCAAAACAATTTGGCCATTGCAACACTTACAAATTTTTTTATTTCTTTACCAGGCTACCGATCTCGAGCAGCATTCAAACTGATCCAGCTAAATCGAAAATTTGAATTTCTGCAACGTTCCAAAGTCCTAGTGGATTTATGTGCGGCGCCTGGAGGTTGGATGCAAGTTGCTGTGGAGCACATGCCAGTTGCAAGCATCATAATAGGTAAGTGTATAATCCCAGCTGGAATATTTAATTAACCCACACCATACTATTGTAAATGAGTTCGTTAGATAGTGGTAACCCAGAAAAAATTCTCAAAAATGTTTTTGTTTCAGGGGTGGATTTATTCCCTATCAAGCCGATCCAAGGATGCATATCCCTTACTGAAGACATTACGACACAAAAATGTATACAGTCGCTGAAGAAAGAGTTGAAAACATGGAAAGCCGATGTGGTGCTGCACGACGGGGCCCCAAATGTAGGGCAAAACTGGCTGCAAGATGCATATTCGCAAAATTGTTTAACTCTGAGTGCATTCAAGCTAGCCACGGATATCTTGAGAGCTGGAGGCTATTTCGTTACCAAGGTTTTCCGTTCTAAAGATTACAACGCTCTCCTGTGGGTACTACAGCAGTTTTTCAAGAATGTCTTCAGCACAAAACCTGCAGCTTCTAGGAATGAATCTGCTGAAATATTCGTCGTCTGCAAAGGATACTTGGCACCCGCCACTATCGATCCCAAATTTCTTGATCCCAAGCATGTCTTCGAGGATGTTGATATGCCCGAAAACAAAAAACAGTTGAAGCAACTGCTCCTGGAAGTAGGGTGAGTGAGATTCATTAAAGATGCAGCACTGTATGGTGTCACTTACGTCACACGAGGTGTCTAATCATACTTTTGTTGCTCTCCTATAGGAAGAAAAAGAAGGCAGAAGGATATCCCACTGGTGAAGCGCTGCTCTACCGACCGATCAAAGCCTCGGAGTTTATTAAAAGCTCAGATTACGTAGAACTTTTGGCTAATACTTCGAAAATACTGATTGACGAAGACTGGATAGCCAAAAGTGAGAAAACTACGAAAGACATCCGGGAATACTGCGAGGATGTTAAAGTATTGGGCCGTAAAGATATTAAGGCTCTTGTGAACTGGCGAAGAGACCTTCGGTGAGTAACATGCATAACAATAATTACAATTAATGTGAAGAATCAACTTTTTCAATGTGAATTTATGGCTCTTCAGAGAAAAGCTGGAGCAGTATGCAAACCTAAAATCAGAAACCAGTCCAGGAGAATCCGGAGCAACAGTTACTGAGGAGATCATTGACGAGGAGGAGGATGAAGAAACAAAATTAGATCAAGTTATCGCTGGAATTCTGGAAACCCAGAAGCAGGAAGACAAGAGGAAAAAGAAGAAAATTCTTAAGGAAAGGCGAAAACTTCATGAAAAAACCAGCCTCAAAATGATTATACCTGGTGACATTGGACCCACGGATACTGCTGAAGATCTTTTCACTCTGAAAACCATTCGTAGCCACAACGATATGGATGACATAGTAGAAAGCGCAACTATGCCTGTGATTCCGAAAGCACCTGAGTTAACATTTGACGAAGAAGTTGAGCGATTTATTAAAAAACAGAAGGAAAAACGAGTGACCTTTACCAAAGAAGAAGATGTCTTGGATAGCAGTGGAAGGTATGTTTCATTTCCAAACTTTATTCAATAGTGAATTGTTGTAACACAAATAACCATGTTCATTTATTTTCACTCTAGATTTTACAAGAAAGTAGGAAACGATGATGCAGTCGATTCTAGCGGCGAAAGTGATAGTTCTGAAGAACCTGACCTGAATAGAGGCTTAGATTTAGAAGATATCCCGGGAGAAAATGGGCGTGGAGAGGAATCAGATGAAGAGATGGAAGTAAACGATGTGTCCTTGTATGATGAGCATCCACTAATAACAGATCTGGATTACTCTGATAAAGATTTGAAGCGTATTAAGAAGGCCGAAATGTGGTTTGATAAGGTACGGATATTGACTTCTTGAACTTTGATTTCCAGTTCTATCCCTGTTGAATGCATCATAAATTATATTTTACAGCCGATATTTGAAGGCCTAGACGACGAATCCGACGAAGAAGTAGAGATAAACAGACTAGCGGAATCCTACGTAAAGAAAGGTGCCGAAGTAATCGGTTACGAGGAACCCGAAAAGAAGCAGGCGAAGAAAAAGGATCGAAAGGTTGACAAGAAGCGGGAAAGACCCATGGATGATGACGATCTAGAATTCGAGGCACCCAAGAAAACTAGTAAGTGCTGGCATGGCATCTAATCCATCTTCCAGGTTTTACACGCTGCCTATACTAAACGCTATCTCACTTGTGCAGAAAAACAGAAGAAAATGGACGCCGAAGGCTTAGCCCTGGGGACATTGCTGGTGCAATCAAAGAAAACAAAGCGCGACATTCTGGATGAGGGATGGAATAAATACGCTTTCAACGACGACGGCTTACCAGAATGGTTTGTAAAAGATGAAGAGAAGCATATGAAAAAGTCTATCCCGATACCAACAGAGCTAGTTGACGACTACAAGAAAAATTTAACGGTAAGAAAATTTGTCCTTTTAACTTTGATACTATGTGACGCAATATAATACAGCATTTCTAACCGTAACAATCGTTTTACATTAGGAAATAAACGCCAGACCCATCAAGAAGGTAATGGAAGCCAAAGCCCGAAAGAAGAAGCGTGCCATAAGGAAAATGGAGAAGGCAAAGAAAAAAGCGGAAGCAATCTTAGACAAGAGTGATATGACAGAAACTGAGAAAGCCAATCAAATCCGAACGTAAGTTGTGCATCTTATACAGAAACAGTATATAACATTTTACTCTTTCTTCTTTCATTTATTAAACTACTGCAATTCTATTGCAGGGTTTACAAGAAGGCTCAAGCAACGAAGAAGAAGGAAGTAACTTACGTAGTATCAAAGAAGTTTAATAGCAGTAAACGTGTTCGCCGACCAGCAGGAGTTAAAGGAAACTACAAGGTAGTGGATCCACGTATGAAGAAAGATTTACGCAAAACTAAACTCCTTACCAAAGGTTCTAAAGGATCAAAAGGTGGTAAAGGTAAAAGTGGAGGTGGTAAAGGTAGGAAAGCCGGTGGCGGCGGCGGTAAACGCGCTCCTGGTGGCAAGGGAAGAAGATAACCGATTAATCTTGACATTATTCATAGTGATTAGAATATCATCAGAATTTATTTCTTGTTTGTCGCTTCCAGTTCTTTTTAAAATTTACTCAGGTTTTATAAAAATCTGTTCGCACTGTTTCAGAATATTCATGCAATATATAAGTTTTCATTAGGATCTAATCTAAATACAGTATTTTTCTAGGATAATATCTCGTCCTCCTCTTGTCTTAGTACTCGTTCGAGAAACTTTTTGAGCCGCTCTTGAATTTCTCTGCATACATGCAACGGTGTAGGTTAAATACTGATTTTCTCATCACATTCAATCCGCATTGTTTAGAGCTCTTTCACGATGTGTGCTAAATGCATTCTGTGTCACCAGTATCAGAATGTTAAAAAAGCCCAATTTTGGGAGACGCTCCAGCAAATCGCAATAAATCTGCGGTATGCATTCCAACTGCATGCTTAGAATTCATCAGGTTAATTGCCAAGTACATTCGCGTAAATCAGGAATTTCTATATATGGGAAACGCAAGCGATATTAGAAATCGGTTTTACATCACTGCGCACTAACATCAAGCCGCATACGATGGATCCAGCCCGGCCCTTAAAAGGCCCCGACCTCGGGATCAATAACGCAATCAAGGGCCTCAGTGTTAATTACAACAGTTGTACCGCCTATTAAATGCAAGTAACTACCGGGACGACAATTGTGTGGATAATTAACTTGTATTAGCAGGTCGTGCATATATACATTAATGCAAGCCGACTTCGTTGAATGGATCGTTATATCGTACAAAGGATCGGTCGCTAAATTTTTAGTATTGCGCCGACTTTTACCCTGCGTGTACATGTCGTCGTTAGCTGTCATACAGACAGAGGGTGCAATCACAGGTATCGTTACAATGTTATACCCGGCATACGCAATTATATTGGTTACCATCCTCAAGCAAAAACCGTCAACCGCTATGAATATGACGCGGTCGCATGTAGAGTACACGCGAATGCATGGGCTTATTATTTTGGAGAACGGAAGCTGTGCATACGGATCTAATTTCTGGTAGGACGGATCAAGGGGTCGGTGCGAATTGGTAGCGGCCGTCGTCGGCTACTATTGGAAAAGGCCAAGGAGCAATAAGCTAAAAGCCGTTGCGGATAATAGCGGATTGCAGCCTGCTAACCGTAAGTGCTCAGCTCATGATAATAATGGTGGTGATCATCGTTAATAGATATATGCATACTCAGTGATCCTTAAGGCATACACAGTGTGTTCGTCCCAATTTTATTCCTCGAGTCCTCACTCAATTCCCTCATCATCCCTGATTCATCCAAATTCCACAATACCGTAAGTAATTTACTTCATATTTACGCATTTAATTAAATTAATCTACCCTGTTTCTGAGCCTTTGATCTTGATTGAGAAAATTCCGAGAAATTAAAATTACCAATTTTTGTCCTTAAATTCTCCTCTTACAATTGGCCTGGTCTTAATTGTATTCCTATTTTGATTCCTACACGTATACATATTATACCATTCATTCAGCCGTTTGATTTAATCTTTAAAAATCGGGCATAATTTGTCCAGTAGCTCAGAAGATAAAGCATTGCGGAATAGTTTTCTTGTTTTAAAAAAATGTTACATCCATTTAATTGATTTTATGTATATATGTCTAATCACTATTAGCTCTTCAACTTCCTTCGTAGTTTTCAGCTAGAAACGACAACTTGTTTATCGTTTATATACAACAAGTATGGTAATCGTATTAGTATAGTCACTTGCATTCCACATTTGTTTTCTTTCGTCATCGGTATTCTTTATTATTACATTGTTCCTTTCCATAATGAACTGTCGTCTTGGATTTATTTGTGAGCTTGAATCCCTTATATTTATGATAATACCGATCAACTTCCTCTTCCACTCATCGATTACCCTTTCATGAGTTTGTTTGAAAATTTCTGTCATTCTTTCATTTTTATTATCGAACCGCACAGCCATTTAATCCATCAGGTTAATTTTTAAAATTCTCTTATCACTTTAGGATTTTCTTCTCGTATAGGATATCACTTACTGCTTTTTTACGCATACGTTGTGATAGTTACTGTTCAAGGTATGGCGATATTACCGTAGCAAACTGAGAGTGGAAGCTCTGTATTATATTTTTTTCTGGGTCAATTGGTACACAATCAACAAGACCCTTGTAATATGTATGCGCATCAACTAATTTTCCCCGGGTACTAGAAGTCACAATCCTAATTACATTCCCTATCAAAGTTCGATTTGTCGAAATTTCCGTCATCCCTCTCTCTCAGATCAAAGGCTGTAACGTTTACCTATTTTTGGCTTACTTAGCCTCTTCGAACTCTTCCTTCTCCGTACATTACATATCAAACTGACATTGTGTGTATTTCTTTCGTTTATATAGGTATTTAACTTCATTCCGGGCTTTTAATGCAAAATGACGTGAAGAGAAGACGTGTTCCATACGTCCTCCTTACCTGTTCCTGGCTGTGATTCCAGCATACCTCCAGCCACAGTGT
This sequence comes from Sminthurides aquaticus, assembly GCA_906901655.1. Lineage (NCBI taxonomy): Eukaryota > Metazoa > Arthropoda > Collembola > Symphypleona > Sminthurididae > Sminthurides > Sminthurides aquaticus. The sequence goes on along the minus strand of CAJQTT010000001.1, from coordinate 19,422,071 downwards.
TAAATACAACTTTATCCCTGCGGCGAGTTTTGCTCAACTTCTCAGCATTTATTTAAAGCGTCAGTGATAACATTCAGTCTGTTAACTTTGTCGAACCCTACTCCATTCCTGCAACTTTTCGGAAACGCCTATACAGGCTGTATCCGAAATCTGTGATTTATATCATATTCCATACCATATTTTTCAATCCAATTCCTCTAAAAGGTCGACTCCAATTTATTCTTTTATCTGACAAAAGTCCTTGAAACTTACATAAAAGCAAGATACGTTTAGTTACGATAAGAAACAAATAATTAGTATCTCCGTTAGATTCGGCCAGGTAGTTCAGATTTTGCTGCTTAAAGGAGCATCCTACAAGCCAAATTCCATGCCCATACTTGTGCTTGGGTAAATGCGTTCAAACCAACTATAAAAATATGAAATAGTGGCAGTGTTGTTGTCAAGAACTTGTGTCATCATCGTCTCAACCAACAGCAGCAAGGAATTCCAGAAGCGCTCCACACATATTTCTCTGAGTCTCAACAACCTCAACTCAATCCGACTGAGACCTGGAAGCTTCCAAGTTAAGCGCCATCCTGTTTACGTCAATAGAGTAAAGGCGCTCTATCCGATTTTATTCAAGTCTGACGGATTAAAGTAGTCAGACGATGGCGAGACTTACAGACGTTTTTAGGGGAGGAGAAGCAGGGTATAAAACCTTGAAGCAGCGCCGAATTCCCATATCCTGTGAAGAAAACATAACGGTAAGTCCTTAAAGAGTGTGTTACTTTTTGTAGCCTTGGTGCTAATCATTTCTGACGGTCACGTATGGCGGAAAGAGGGTGCTTCAGACAAACTGTATCTTAACCTCTCCGTTCATCTGAATATTAGTCACTGTACTGTGTCAAAATTTGTCTTATAAACGTGTTAATTAGTTGCCTCCGTATGCTTTGCTCTTTCAGATGACCATCAAAATGGACTTGTGCTACTTAACTTGTGATGATAACTTTATTCCAAGTAAGACTGAGCTAGATGCGTTCATGAAAAAGTACCGCCTTCTTTCCAAAGAAGAAATCGAAAATGCACTTCATGTTAAAAGTGCGGATTTTCTCACCATACTTAATCAAATGGTACCGTGTATTGGATGTCGTCGCAGGTAAATTATTATATCCTAGTTTGCTCACCCGAACCCAGTTGTCTTTCGGCGACTTAAAGAAGCATTATCGTAGCTACTAATACCTTACTTTCATTTCCGATGATTCAATTTTCTAGTGCGGAAACCTTGTATCACCAAGTTACTTTGTACAATTATCCTGCATTCCATCCACTAAATGTCGATTCCAGTGGAACATTAAGTATTCCCAAGGACAAAATGACAAGCAAGTTCCTGTGCACCCTTTTCCACTGTCCAAGGTAACTTGTAAACTGATTAACTGGCATACATTACATATTATATACTTTGTAGGTGTTTTTGGTTTTCCGTATCCTTAATTTTCATGTCGTGTTATATTCCCAGCACCAAGATGTCAGCCCTAATGGAGTCGCTGAGCAAATGCAAATCGGGTCGACGATGTCTCTTACACTCTTTGGAGTCTCAACGAATTCGCACAGTTAGTTCCTGGGTTGACGTTTGGGATTACATGGATGAAAAATGTCAGGAGCATGTCGTGTTAGTAGATACGAAGACGCTTTACGAAACCCTAGACCGTTACCTTAGAAAGCATAGATTTTGCTCTGAATGTCGGACAAAAGTGTGTAGGGCGTATAGTATACTAGTTAAGGAAATCGACCACTCCACCGAACCCGGATACATTCCACATCTTTACGAGGGAATTGAGTGTTGCAAAGAAGATCGCCACTTGCACGTACTTTGCAAGACTGATTTCGTCAGTCGGTTGATCGCCAAGGCCGTACCTGAACTTGTGGGCAGGTCAGAATTTGAGTTAGTTCGCGGTTTTTGTCGTTCATTATGTATAAAAGATCTACAATTCCCATTTAACGGTGATACGCGAAAATGGATTAATCAAACCTATTTTGTATTTACAGTCGGAGGGAAAGACACGCCAAAACAATGGAAATTGCTCAAGAGGAAGTGCTTACGTGTCTCGGCCTCACCGTTTTTGAACGTCTTCATCGCATACAACAAAGGTTTCGAGAGGAGGAAAGAACTTGGGAAATCATTATGTGTATTGGTACCCAGGCTCTTCGGCGGAGTTTTGAAATAGCGGTAGAGAAGAAACTAGGTATATCGCAATTAGAGTTGTTATGTGAAGAAATAAGTAAAGAAGAGCAGGTCAAACAGCAGAAGAAAGAGCTGAAAAAGCAAAAGCGGCGAAGGAAGAAGGAGAGAAAAGCTGAAGAAACGCCTGGTGTAAGTACAATCATTTGTGATGTAAGTGTAAGCGAAGGGCATATTGCTATATAATACTGATGAACCATTATTTTTGTTCAATGCCTGACTGTATCTTTTTTCTCATTTTTGCAGGAAGAACAGGATTTTGTAGAAGAAGATACCAATGATCATGATGCTCCGATCCAAGAGGTTTGTGGTTTACATAAATCGCTCATTTTTTCCCTATTCATAAAAATTTTGCTCCTATTAATATCGATAAATTAATTATAGACATACAGTATTGATGAGGATGCAGAAGCCACTTGTCCATGTCCATGTAGTCCAAGTGCAAACGGCAAAAAGAAGAAGAAGAGAACCGGGAAAGCGAAATCTAAGCCAAAAGATGATTTAAGTCTTTGCAGTAATCCTCGTGGACGAGATAAAGGGTTATCTGACCCAGGTCCACTGTGTCAGTCATCCCGATGCTCGTCAGAAACTTCTAGAGACTGTGGATATTCTTCAGAGTGTAACAACGATCATGCGACCTGTTCTTCACCTGAAGTATCTGAACTTACCTGCTCTGAAAGTTTTTGTGGCCGAGGGTTTAGAGACTTCAGCAACGGTGAAGCAACCAATTGCATTAAGAAATCTAGTTCCTTCGATCAAGTTGATGCGCACCGGTTGCCTTTACCGTACAGAAGCCTGGAAGAGCAGCTCGAGGTAGTTAATAGATGAACATTAAAGCGTTGAATTTCTTTTTTATTGGATGATTACTAACTTATATCACATTTGTAGTCTTCATGTTCTTCGGGGGACGAAAACGACAGCATCCCTCAAGAGGAACTCTCTGCCATCCAAAATCCGACCTGGTGTAAACAGCGTGAACTACTCCGGAAGCAGATTAGGTCTAGATTCAACGAGCTCATTCTTCGTTCCGCTTCTGTCAGTCAGAATGATTCCGAGCTGAACCATGTCAGGATTTGTCAAGGCTGTTCAGTGGATCCTGCGGGTCCCCATAATTCGCTAAATATCGAAATTAACCATAAAGGTGATAAACAAGGGCTAGGGAAAGAGAATTACAAGCACCATCCTCAAGAAAGTGCTGATGGAGGGGCAAAGGACGCTACCGAATGTAGTCAAAGTAAGTCCAAGTTGAATCCCGGAAAAAGAAGTAAAGGTAGAAATCGTCGATGAATACTCTCGCCATTCTCTTGTTATTAACTGAGCGTAACTGAGACGCTGGTGTTGAAGCAAACGTATCATTTCAATCAGTTGGGAGCTATTTTAATGCTGTGTGGTACATGGATACACAGTTTAGGAGTAAGCTTTGAATGTATAAGTCTTTAGGCCCATCTTTCCAACGTACATTATTTTGATGCAAACTTTTATTTATGGAGAATAGCCATTAATTGTTCTTAACTGCTGGTCTGCAAGGAAGTTTTCTCGCCAGTATTACTGAACTGCCGATAACGATTTCAAAGGACAGAATTCCTATGGCATGTATAATATTGTCCGTGGACACACAATTCGTAGATAGCAAATCAACGACTTCTGGTGATATTGTGAATTGGTTTACCATGTATTCAAATTTAATTTTACATTGCGTCGGTCAGCTTAGTTAGTACTAGAAAGCTTATCTACCAACCAGGGTTACGAAATAGCAGGCGCGGAAGCTGACGGTGCAATTTTGTACAATCATTCTGAGAAAAGTGTTCTCGAAAAAATATTTATTTTACAAGTTATTTCCTAGCCGTGTTTCAATCATTGCCATAAGCTATAATTGAGGAAACCAGGATCTCTGGCTCTGCAAATACGCGCATATTCCTTTCCTGTGCGTCTCAAGTCGTCCTCTGTGTAATGAAAGAGTATCATCCTATTTGGCCAAATGTGAACATCTTAATTATTCCGAATATTTACCGTTCCGAAAACAACATTTCCTTGAAACATTTCATCTTACTGATGTGTTCCCATTTACAAACTACAAAAGACTTATTTTTACAGTTCAAGCAATTACTTTTGTCAGCTTTGCACATGTATATAAATATTATAGATTTAGACAGAGTTTCTTATATTCCTTGTTTGAAGCATTCCAGAACCATAAAGTACCAACACTGATCCATAAACATATGATTATTTTTTCTCCTCCTTCATCATTTCTCCATTACTTTAAACTTCGAATCAAATTTAATTCAACAAATCCAAAACGCTTCAGGGTACCTCAATATCTTTTCTGCATACGCGCATATTGTTTTAGGATTATGGAAACATGAATTCCTCGCATGTGCTTTGCACAAATAAGATATAAAAACTAATCAGATTGTTATTGAGGATTTTGTATAGTTTAAATAATCAACCTTTCCCATTTTTTGAAAGAATCATTTATAATGAACATGCTACTGCTGACTCTTGTAGCTTAGATGTGTGAAAAATGTTGTGATAAATTCTAGCAGCTCTTTTAAAGATTCAACGTCTAAACTTTTTTAGAATTTTTTTTAAAGTGCAACATTCAGTGTAAACACCATTATATAATAGCGCAGCGTTAGCTATAGGAAAGGTCATTTGATTGCAAAGCACGGTTTAAAAGCTGTCGGTTGTGATCAGCTAGATTAAAAAAACGGATTCAGTAAGCCAGCGCCACCTCTTGCATGAAATCAGACATAGCAAGAAGCATGGAGTGTTGAGAGCCGGGTTTAACATTCGCCAATGTTTGATGTTATAGCATGAACCATCTTCTCCACATTCACATACGTGAGATTGTTCCAAAAAGAACTGGACCTCATCATACCTTGCGTTTCAGTTTTCGGATTTTAATTCAACTAACTAAAATTCAAAATGCAGAACGAAACCGGAGAATTCGTTGACCTTTACGTGCCACGTAAATGGTAAGAACTTTATCCGTGATAACATAGTTAGAAAATTACTGAAATAACTGAAATAGAATATTTGTATAACCCCAGTGCCTCGCGTTAAGGGATTTTTTAATGAAAAAATTCAGATCGAACTGAATTGCTTCCAAGATTTATTTCAAAGCATTTTCGAGGTTGAGAAATTGGTTAATTTACTTATTACTTGGTATTATTTTAGCACGGCCAGCAACCGCATTATTTATGCGAAGGACCATGCGTCCATCCAAATTAACATCGTAGACGTGGATGAAACCACCGGTCGTATGCTTGAAACAGCTAAGACATACGCTATCTGTGGATCAATTAGAAGGATGGTAAGTCACCATTATAGTGTATTTTACATTTAATTGATCTAACATCTGCATCTTTCATTTTAAGTCTTCTGATTCATTGATCGCGTTCGTACTCAATGTTTGATTTGTTTTGCAGGGAGAATCCGACGATTGCATCAACAGATTAGCCAAAAAGGATGGCGTACTAGCAAAGTGAGTATTATATTCTGTAGAATCATTATGATTAGAAGCTTCGAATTTGGTTTTGGATGTAATAGCACAGAAAGTCACAGATAAAGTACAGGTCATTGAGGCCTGGTATTGAGGTAGGTTAGAAGGGAATGTTAGAATTGATACCGGCATTAACTGTTACAAGAGCTTCTTTGCCTCTGATACTGGCCTATGCATGGTCCGACCGCCTCCCTTTGTGTTTTCAATCTGCTTTAAACGGCCAGGAAGAAGTGGAGAACAATGTTAACAAAGTTGACAGATAATATGTTGCGCAAAGTGCATCTAACTCTTGTGGAAGTGCACTTCGAAACGTTTTTAAGTATCAGTTACTTTATTGAGAGGCCACTTAGACATCCCCATCTTTCAAAACAAACTTTGTATAATTACGTGCTTAACAATTAATTATGATATTTGATAGCTTTTTCTGTTCATTTGTATATCGTGCTAAATATAATATTGTTAATGTGTTTTCTCTTTCAGGAATTTCTGAATACATCTCTCAACGTAAGGATTCTTTGGAATAATAAAATGGTCTAAAAATTCTTAATTACATGTCTAAGTTCATCTCCTCTTTATTCACCTGAGAAGGAATTATTTTATCATGCGATAAGATGCATATCAACTGTTTCATACCTAGGCATTCGGACAAGGGGAAATAGTCAACCTCACTGTATTTTTCACTTACAGGCAACATTGCATGCATATAAACACTAACGTTTAAACTGCAAAAAACTTTATTCATACCAGCTAGACATTTCAGCGTCATATTCTTATAAATATGACACTATAAATACATACGACAGATGAGATAGCTTAGGGTATCATACGATCTATACATCATGGGAATTACGTACGCTCTTCCGATATCACTGGTCCTGGTCCATGGATGTAGGAGCAGTGCTAGTGCTACTACCGGACTGAGAATGGACCTGATTAAACAAACTATTCTTAATAACCTGGGTCATAAGTCCATGGATTACTTCAATGGTTGTCTTGCAGGAATCCTTGGTTGCTTTTGACAATTTGTCTTCCCCCTTCTTCTCGTGGGGATCCATTCCGGCGATGCCAATAGTAGATCTTCCCAATGAGCTTTCTGATTGTTCCAACTTCTCCGACAAATCGAATATCTGTCCGGTTGTGTAGTCACTGTTCTGCAAATAGGCAAATACAATTCTAACCATTAAACTCGCTTCAAAAACCAGAAAGCAGAATACGCTAAAGTGGAGGATTAAGATTTACCGTAATCAAATTTGTTGAACTCAGTGTGTTCACCCAATACTTATTCCATAAAGAATCCAACAGCCTCCGATCGAGTGCAGATTTGAAATAAGTCACATCAAGGGAATAATAACTTTTACAATGAACACCAAAATCTTCGATTTTGTTTAACGGGATTGTTTGGTATTCTGACGGCTCTTCATTTGGAGGTTTATATCCCTGCAACAACGAGAAATTCACTTTAACTTAATCTTTTAGAAACACCAATGAAAATACTGAGAGGCATCTTCTTGAGCTGTCTTACCTTAGGATAAGTCCTAAATGCACCTAAACACACTTTGCCAGCCGATATAGTTCTTACTGGATCGATGACGATAGCGAGCCACGGTTCCTGGTAGCTTTGATTAAGCATTTGCGTTGAAACATCAATACCTGATAGCCAGCAGCCGTATCCAGGATGACTGTGATACCAGCCAATAGCGTTCTCAAGTCTACCAACCTAAACAACAGCAGTAAATCTTGAAATTACCCTCCGATTCTAAAGTTCATATCAAGCATGCATTAGCTTATCAGCAACTTCATCAGTTTAAATAGCGTTACCTTTTTCGCATCGTCCACGTAATTTGTCATATATTCATACGCTTGGGTTTGTGCGTTGACTCTAGTTTCCGTTCCTTCGACGGGAAGTGCGAATGAATCCATGACAATCATCATATTCCCATCCACCTGACATCCAAATACGCACTCAGGTCATCCGATGTCAACAATATGTATATCAACTACTCGATCTAGCTTTTCCGCTTACCTTTCCGAGCATTAGTCCCATCACTTCCAGGGTGCCTCCAGATCTGGCATGCATGACCATTTTCAACAAGGCTAATGCAGATATCTTCACGTCTTTAAAAAAGTGCGGGCTATTAAAGAATTACAGAGTACAGAATTAGGTAACTCCTTTTAAAATGGCAAACCAGCAATTAAATCTCATTACTTACTCTTTGTCCCACGGCTTAGTGGTTAGAATATCCTGTTGCTGCTTTCGGTCATATCTGTAGATTTCATCCATAGCAGGAATCACCTCCATATTGTTAGCCATTTCCCATGTTTTCTGTGCGATGCTAGATTGCGAGTCTCCTCCGGCAATAGAACCGTTATTCATCTTCAGGCTTTCTGCAAACAAGAACAATCCTTGATGTGACATCAAACATTATACAACTACACTCTTACTGCGAAAGAAATATTCCACAGGAAAATATCTACACCAGCTAAAATTCTCGCCTTAACTTAGTTCCGTTAACCAGTTAACATATACTGAATCATTCTCTTAATCGTGTCATCCTGTAGTCATGAACACTTGCTCTATGTTCTATTATGGTATCTTCATAATTTTTGAGTCACAATTACAATTTTCACAATTCTTTTACCTTTGTGTTACTATTGATGATGAAATAAATGCCTTCGATTGCGTATGGTTGACTCGGATTTTTAAGAAAATATCGTTGAATACCTATTTATTTATCACTAGTTTCGAGTACAGAGATTAATACATCGCCCAAAAGTTCAAACTTTAACTGATCAACTATATAATATATAACGTATATATACTTCAATATCCGAAAGTATACTGGCAATGTGCAATTAAAAAACTCTCTTGGCACACATATGATGATTCTTTATAATTCCATTAAACTTTCATTCTCTAAAGTCCTTTAATTGTATCTCAAAATTAAATCATTAACTTCAACAAGCTAACTCATTTAATGCTACGGCACAAGATTTTATTAACCCACTGACGACGAATTTTTATGAAGTGAAGATGGAAACGCTGAGAGTCGCTAAGGATTATCCATCCTCAAAACATTTATGGTCCTCTCTTTGTTTCATCTAGTTTGGATATCTGCGCAGCTTGGGTTGACCTAAAGAAAAGACTTTGCCATGGAAGCTAAAGATTTTAGCAAGTACGAGGAGGGATAGAGCAAGTTTAAAATAAAAAAGACCACTCAAAACCCTTTGATTGTTTCTTGCAGTTTATTTATTTCTTGAAGCTATGCATCAGGGCTGATAAATGACTCGCACCGTCACCATAGCAATAGAGATATAGTTTCTATTGGATTACTTATGTGCATACGGTAGAGTAATGGATTTTGGACACTGTGTATCATACTAAACGTTTTTTTCCCTAGACATGATGGAAAACGGAGTGAAATTAGACCAATAATGTTGGCCTCCGCAGATTTTAACTTGACGTTAATATCCTTCTACCGCTTATCAGCATATCCGGCTCCATCCGTCTGTATCACTGACCATGTATAACAAGATCGGCCTCTTCCGTAGAGTTTGCCAAGGTCAAGTTCGAAACTTATGACGTGCTATAACCAATGCTGAACCGCTATCTCTCCGAAGGTTATTGTGCATACATGCACGTAACACAAGACTAAAGGGCTATATTGGTATTTACTTTAACCGTCCTTGTACAGAGTATGTCATCATGCCATACTCTGGTATCAAAACGCATGACATTATCCCGCATTTGAGAATTAAAAGAATTGTCTTCATCTATTATGATTGGTTATGAGCGGCTTTTGGTACTTGCCGATGTCTCTGCTCGTATTCAAACATTTCCAAAAGCAGTGCAGTTCCTCATCCTGCGGTCCACTGGAGATGGATGGGTAAAGGTCAAGTGCAGCACCAAGCAATCTCAGTCCACTAAAGTCAGCAAGATACCTGGAAGAAGCATTTGTTGGCTCGGACCCTTTCAGAATATTTCATCCAGTTTCACCCAGTATCTGCTTTTACGATCCACCTCAAGTGTACATCTTTTGTGCAAGGAGAAAGAAACTAACCTTAAAATGTGTATATTGTTCGTTTATCGGAAAATAACTTCTCAGGGGAAGTATAAACTAATTCTAGCATCAAATCGTGACGAATTTTATCCTCGGCCTGCTAAAGTTGCACACATTTGGCAAGAGTATTCAACAATGTTGGGAGGTAGACAACCTTTTGGTGGTAGCCCAGCTCTCCTGGGGTAATTCAACAGCAATTTCCGCATACGATCATGATTTTTAAAATTCTCGTCTTCCAACAGGTCGAGACATGGAACCAGGTCGAGAAGGTGGAACATGGTTAGCCATGAACAAGGAGTCTGGGAAAATAGGCGTATTACTAAACATATCTACTCCTAAAATGGCCAAGGACAAGAAAGGTCGAGGAAAGTGAGGATTCTTCATTCACTTCTCGAGGGAAATCTCCTAATCTTCATCAACCAACCTGTGTATGTTTCAATAATTTCTTTATCTGTAGGATAGTTTCGGACTATGCCATTTCGCCTATCAGCATTTCGGATTACTGCGACAACTTAAATCTGGAAGCATCCGCTTACAATCCTTTCAATTTTGTTGCTGTAGATACCCTGTAAGATTCTTTTAAAGTCTACTACATGTCCCAAAAGTGTAGCCGGCTTACGGAACACCTGTGTGTATAAATCTGCTTCTTCTCGTCTTTTTAGAGAACTTCCCATCAGTAGTGTAACTTGTTACTGCTCAGACGAAAGTAGTAGTTTAAAGCTGGATTCAGACGAATTTCTCGGCTTCGGTAACTCACCTTACGCAAAGCCGTATCAAAAAGTTGCACAAGGCTTAGTAAAATTTCAGACAACTGTACAAAAGCACAACGATGATGACTCAGATGTTGCCTTATCGAACGAGCTCCTGCAAATCTTAAAAGCTGAAACAAGGTTTGTTTTGCAACTCAGCGACGCTTTATTTAATCCTTCGTGTCGAAAGGAAGGTCCAATTGGTTTCATTGAATTTTACTATACAGGTACTGGCCGGATAACCAGCTTCAGCAGCAGACGTCCAGTTTTTCAGAAGAATTTCAGCGCGGTTTAAGTAGTGTTTTCGTCCGCATCCCTCAAGCACGATATGGAACAAGGTAACCAAATTTCCAGTATTTGATAGGAAGATACAAAGAGTCACATTTAATGAAGTTAAAATCCGTGAAAAATTGCAAGTTTTAAGGCTCATTTCATCTTCCAGAACCCACACTATAATAACAGTCGACAACGAAAATAATTGTAAGTTCCAAGAATGGACTATGAAGGAACCCATTCCGGATGCTGGAAATCCTGAATGGGTGCACACTTGCTTTAGATTCCGTATAGGAGCCTAACAAGGTTAACGTAACTAACTCATAGAGAATTCACTGCACTAGAAATACATTATACTTCAACTTGAACTGGAATTTTTCACACCTTCCGTATTGGTAGTGGCCATCACAGCCGACGGTGCACTTGGAACAACTACGGTACTTTCTACTTGCTCGCCATTTTTCACGCCACTCTCTTCTAATCTTTTCGCTCGCAGTTTCAACATTTCTTCTCGTAACTTATTTAAAATAGCATAATTTGGAGAGTTCGCTGAAGCTTTACTTTGAAGAGTAGTGATTTGCTGTTCCTCCTGTTTCTTTTCCTTCACACTTTTAACTGACCCGTTCCCATAAAGTCTCAGGAACGATCCGAAATTCTTTATATGAGGATGAATTTTCTGTAAATATTCATTACCAGATTACGTTTCCTGCATTACGCTCAAGAAGCAACTCTTCCTAGAAACGCCTAAGAAAATGTACTTACACATAGTAATGCCTGCGATGCCAACTGTTTTCCTTCTCTTTTGTTACTTGCCGTCACTTCTACTGAATATTCTCCGGTCTGCATGCGGAATCTATTCGCTTGACTACCCGTAGAGATTACTTCAAACTTAATATCGGAAGTACTGCCCTGGCCAAAATTTCTGGAAGACAAAAACTTTCGATCAAAACTTATCATATCTTTTAATTGACTAAATACTTAAATTCTGAGCATACCTTTGAAGACACGCAAGTAGAAGGGCATAAGGAGACGGTTCGCTTACACTGGCGCACATCTTCGGAATTCGCGGGTCGTCTAATTCAACTTGATCAAAGTACTGCAACAAAAAACCGTACCTTTCAAACGTCAGTATATGCTTGCATGAATAGAGGCGAAAATAATGAACTTACGCTAATGTGATACATATCGTTATTAGTCGTCCCATTCGTCTTTAAAAAGTCTTTCATAGCAGGTATAAGAATTTCCAATGTTGCTGATGCTGCAGAGGCTTTCGCCAACTTTTTGCTCGTACCGACGCCGGAGCCATATTGCACATTGTTTATCATAACTGTGGCAGCGTAGGGAGCCGCAGAATTCCTACTTTCTCCGAATGTATACGATGGCTGTAAACGCAGAGCATGCTGAACATATTCATGCAGAATGCACACAGAACTTTTCCCTTGAAAGTTCATGGTATATTCCTCCTTTACAGTCTTGCCAGAATCTGAATCCCCGACTGTAAAATCAAAATATCAAAGCAATAAGAATTATTAATGGCAACTAGAATCTTTATAGAATTTCACTTCTTCAACGATAAAATCCATGTTTTTAAATGTTATGTTTTGACCCAAAATGGGATACAGCGAAAAACATGCATACCTGGACGTTGAACAGGAAAAGTAATCAACTGCAAGCCATCTGGCAAGGCAGGTCTCTGTAAATGCATTCTTTTCTGCTCTTTAGCGTGCTTTCGTCGATCACTCCACGACCTGTAATCATACAACTTTATTGTATTTCATGATACTTTACCGATTTTCAGAAGCCGTACATGAATTCATAAACTATTGTCATCCTTGCCTGAAACGCTTGCACGTAACTTCCTTGAACTTGAATACTGCTTTACAGTATTCCCTCAACTCATCTGGAGTAACAGTGTTCATTTCATTCGCTGCTTGGGCAGTTTCTACTTGCGCTTTCGGTATTAAATTCTTTAAGTTCTCTAATCCAGTAGAGCTAGCTCCAGGTATTTTGTTATCTAAATTCAGTCCCAACCGATGCTGAATTGAAGTAGTTGGTTTCTTCGCAGTGCCAGCCTTCAGTGCAGTCACTGATTCATTGATTTCCAGTTTTTTTCGACTAAGCTCTTCTTCATTATCATCCTCATCAAGGATCTCCCCCGGTTCGAGATCGTCTTCCATAGTATCACATTGGTTTAGGATATTTGTGCTTTCACAATTTATAGAATCCTGGTTTTCCAAAACAGGGGTTTCTACTACTACGATTGGCATTGAATCAGCGTTAGAAAAAACGGCTGTCGTTGAGAAAACGTCTGACGTGAAATCCATAGGTGTTGTAGTTTCTTCAGTCTCGCCTTTTTCTACAACATCCTTTTCTCGAATCTCTGATTCATTCTCTTCATTAGTTTTTAAAGTGGCTTCCTTGCCGCCTGTCAAATCCGAAGTGCTTTTGACGACGACAGCCTCCTCAACTCCATTTGCTTCCCGTTCTAACGCTTTTCGGTAAGCTAAGCATGGAATGGCACTCAATGGCATAGCATGTTTCTGCAAGAACATAATACCTAGGTTAGAGGTAAAGCCTGTATAGGACGTTATAATGCTAGGCACATAACTGCGTACCCGAGCTGATCCTGGTCCAAGCCGGTATGGTTTCGACACAGTACACACTCGCGTTTTTCTATGAAGGTAAACGGGCATCCCACTGACATGTCGAACTTGAATCCATCCACCAGGCAAGTCCTCAAATTTACTTTTACCTTTCTCTGCAATAAACCCGATCCAAAATTAATACATTACAAATACCAACGTCACTTCTCTTTGGAAAGGTCACGAATTTTTAAGGCTACCTTCTAAAATAGTTACAACTTTTTCTGTAAACTTATTAGAGTCGTCCACATTTTTTTCATTATCGTCAGCATCCATTTGATCGCCTTCGGATCCCTCAACATTCTTACTATCACTATTTACTAGATTCTTGATTTTATCTTGTTCGGAAGGCATCAATTTTCTCATCTTCGGAGCTCGTCTAAAATCCTCCGGGAGCGCTGAAATCAGTTCAAATATAACTTTTAATTCGTGTTTGTTACCATGAACAGAGGCTGGGTGTAACACATGAAACGGCCAATACAGATTCAGCAGGATTAATATTAGAAAGGATATTGCAATATTTACCTTCGTCAAGCATATCGTCAACTTCATCCCCGGAGAGTCCCCAATCGCTTTCAGAGTCGGATGAATGATATTTGTTATTCATCTCCTCAGCACCAGTACCATTTACGGACACCATCCTGACGGTTTATGACGTCAAATAACAACTACAGTTGTTATTCCCTGCAAAGCATAATTAAGAATCCTTCAAGAAAAATTCATTTTAAAATTTACATTCATTTTCAAGAGCTTTTTTAATGACTGTAAGTGGTCTAATATTAAGTAATCTTACAAGAGTCAAATTATGACATTGTTACAAACTTACTTGAGGTTGAGAGATCTAGATTAAAATTGATTGATCCACCACACCGTTATTAATTATTCTTCAAGCTACGATCATGATTATAAGCCAACCGAATGGTGGTTAGACCATCTCTGGATCCCACGTGCAACATAGGAGTTAACTGGATTTTTCACAGGCAATTCCGTCTTTTCGAGCTTCCTGCGTACATTTCTTTCCAGGGTGCATAGCCTTCAGGAAAGCTTATTCTAAAAGATACACAATTAAATTAAGGCCGACTAAACTTCGGCAAACATCTGCAATATTAAAATTTTTAACCTGACATCTAAAAGACCAGTAATAATTATGTACATTTAACGTACACTGTCCTGTCCACCCTGTAGCAAGAATCGGGCCGGCGTTTGTCCTGTGTTGGAGGAGGATATAACCTGCGAATGAAGAGGCGCGTTTTCCGAATTTAAGCCGACTGTTTGTTACCTTAGACCGCTGTCTTCACGCCCACATTGAGGGCCTTGTGTTTTTAATTATTTTTTGACTTATTTTTTTACATTTCAAAAAGTGTAATAAAATGAGTCTCATCGCGAAACGTAAAATCCGTTCCAAGTAACTAACAGTTATTGCGACATATTTGCTGAAAAGTACTGTAGTACTCATTACAAATATGTCCAATAAGTGATTTACAGTAATTTTTATTTTAACAAGAACATCTGAATTGTTCCAAATTTTGTCTCCGTGCTTGTTTTGACAGGTACATCTGTATAAAATCGAAAATGGCTGTTCTTCATCGAGCACTACTAAGTTGGTTCTTAGGACTTATATTTTTGATTCTACTAGTTCTGCGATTAAGTGATAGAACTCAATGGAACTGGACAATAGTATTTATTCCAATGTGGGTATTTGATGGTGCTGTGATGATTTACGCTGGCTTTTACGTATTTAGCCGATGCCGAGGGGAAGCTCGGCAAGTGTGCACATCTTTCGATTTTAGAAAACTCTATTTTGTTGTCCCCGTCATATTTAAGCTAGCTCTTCAAATCTTAATTTGCCTCAAATTAGATTATTCTTGGGATATACCCCTCTACTTTTTGTTCATACCTTTGTGGTTTATCCTCTTTCTCATCATAGTCACCATGATGCACCATCTCATACAAATCGCGGCCGATCATCAAATATTTACGGATTCTGTCAAAAAAGTGTGAGTACCGTAAATCCATGGAATCATTCCCCACTCATTCAAGCCTTAATTCTAATCCCATTATTTGTTATTATTTCTTCCAGCCTAAGCTCCAGGACTACCGGCAATGAACGCCACGACTGAAACCATGTATCTGACGAGGTTCTTAAATACGGCTTCAACTACTACATCCTTGCAAAATCCCATTCGCCAAATCTTTTATTCTGTGCAAACAAGGGCATCGCAAATTCTTAATAACCATGTCTGGTTGGAGGAATCAATTTCTAATTTACACCTTGTCTACTAATTCTAAAAGCCCTAGTTTCCGACGAATACTGTCATAAAACAAGACTGAAGATGGAAAATATGCTAGTGAATATTACAGACGTGTAATAATCAATGGATGCCTACACATGACCTATCAGTGGAGCTGACATTTTTATAGGCTTATTATGACTGAGTGTAGTGCAAGTATCTGATCGAATAAATTTTTTTCAACAGAACCACCTAGAATTGTCCGATTTCTAAAGGCAATCATGGTGCAGAACTCAACCATTGAGTGGGATTTAGCTTCTACTATGGATATATTAGACGCTTACATTGACAAGCAGGAAACCCGCTACAATAATTAATCCTTCCTCCCAGCCACGTGGAATCAGTACAAAGATGATTCGTATGAAAATCCAGAATTCTCCTGTTCTAAAGAACCTTCCGAAGAGCTTGGGAGCATAGAATCATCGGCTGTCTTTGGTTTAAGCAAACTAGCAAGTTACCGATACCGATGAACCAGTGTAATGATTTCCGATCCGACTATCTCCGCATTTCTTAATACTAAATAGCTGGAGCCATGGCGACGGGCTGTATCATTCATCATTCCCACTTCCGTTACATTCACAACGTTAACGTTCACAAATGGGCGGATTTACACTTGGCTTAAGAAGATTATGAATGTGAACAATTAAAACGGAAGCGTCTGCATGTAAACTCCACGCACTCGAAATGCTATAACATTTAACCAGATGCACACTTCATACATAAAACTATAGTACTCCCACCCACATCGACACATGTACTTATAATATACAACTAAAGTCATGCCGTACCGACACAATGCTGTATTGTGTGGAAGCACCGCCGAGAGCATTGCATAACTCTCACAATGTATCCAAGTAGTGGGTCTCCCAAGTAAAACGGTACACACACAGATCCGAGCTGTGGTATCCAATCTGTAGGCGTTTGTGAAAGTCCTGACTTTCTGTGGAATCCTACACTTCCTTAATTTTCTACCCCCTGCCTTAGTATCCTGAAGGGAAAAATTTTTATTGTCATTCCTGCCTGCGTGCAAGTTATGACACTCATCACTCCGGATGTTGTGCAGGGCATTTAACGGAGTCATTCGATAGTCTGTCATATAATTTCCATGCATGCACTGTACTAAGACCGTATCAAACTGCTGATTTTTAAATTTTAATCACCAGTCTGTTTGTTTACACTGACGCTCTCGTCTACTGCAAATCAGCTGTTTCCCCAGGGACGAAATCACAAACTCGAGAGTTAGTGCCAGGAAATCACGTAATTTTTGTAAAAAAAATACAAAATACTGAATATTACTTAACCGAAAGTTTATGACGGGAGAATCTTTTGATACTGTAACTTCGTCCCGAATCCAATCCGAAAAAGTGAAAATGAGCAACCCTTTAAGTAAGTGCACAACCTTTTCCGGAATTTAATATATTGTAACAAAGAAATATGGAGATGACAGATTTAATATTAATGTAGCAGTACTGTTGCAGAAACAATTATTTTATTAAATAAAAAAAGTTAAAAATTTGCGATCCTTGCATTTGACAACAACTAAATAAATCAATGACATAATTTATGTTTTCAGGATCAATCACCCCGGAAGTGCTAC
Source organism: Sminthurides aquaticus (assembly GCA_906901655.1). Lineage (NCBI taxonomy): Eukaryota > Metazoa > Arthropoda > Collembola > Symphypleona > Sminthurididae > Sminthurides > Sminthurides aquaticus. Next base: position 19,404,741 of record CAJQTT010000001.1, on the reverse strand, counting down.
GGTCACTTAAGAGTAAGTTTTTTTGCGATAGCAGAAACATTTTAGCACAAAATGCATGTGCCCGGCAGGATCCGCTGGAACTGGTAACTAGAAGGGATGGGTTTGACAGGATCAATCATGTCTTTAACGTCCGGGTAAGATAAAAATTCTCAAAATTCAACAACATATTAAATGCTTCATGTACACGCCGATCGTTACAATTAATGATTGATTTTCCAGGTTGAAAGCGAAGGTAAACCCATTACGAACCAGAAAAATAGCGGCCGTTGCTGGCTCTTTGCCTTTCTTAACTGCGTACGAATTCCATTCATGAAGCATTACAACATCGATGAATTCGAGTTTAGTCAGTCATTTCTCTTTTTCTATGATAAGGTGAGCCTATCACATTAATTACGGTAATTTACCTATAGTACGAGTATCTTCGAGGAGGAGCATGTTTTAGTAATCAAAATCTTTTTCTTTACCTAGCTGGAACGATGCCACTATTTTCTCAATAATGTTGTGGAGACGTATAAACGGGGTGAGCGAGTCGACGGGAGACTGATTGCCTGGTTGCTGCAGGTATTTTAAATAATCAATACTACGGTCAATATGCTGTGAAATGCAACCAAGTTTTTCAATCACACTGACTCCATTACGTATTAAATGTAGGATCCCTGTTCCGACGGAGGTCAGTGGGACATGATAACCAATTTAATACTCCGCTATGGTCTGATGCCGAAGAAAAATTTCCAGGAGTCCTTTAGTTCAGAATCCACAGCGCGTCTTAATGCCATTCTCCGAAGTAAAGTAAGCAGAACATACCCACTGGTTTTGTACAAATGTTTTTCGTGGGAAAGTTCTTCAAATTAAAGACCTATTTACATTTTATAGTTGCGAGAGTTCTGCAAAGAGTTGCGGACCGTTATGGAAAGCGGGAAGTCGGTCGAGGAGGTTCAGCAAAAAGTAGATGAACAGCTTGCTCAAATTTTTCGAATAGTCGCAATTTGTCTTGGCGTTCCAAAAGACGAGTTTACCTGGGAATATTACGACAAGTCTAAAAACTATCATAAAGTGGGACCAATTTCTCCGAATCAGTTTTACGAAGAATATGTGAAACCCGTCTATAACGTTCAAGAAAAGGTTAACAAGCTTGACTGCTAAAGACAATGATGATACTAGCAAAGTTGGGTATGCATTGCATGATGGGAGTTTCTGGCTGTGTTTTTAAAAACATTTCTTTTTTCCTTCATACAGGTGTGTCTAGTGAATGACCCTAGGGAGATCCATCCTTACAATAAGGCTTACACCGTTGACTGTCTTAATAATGTTGTTGGCGGCAGCAGAATTATTTACAACAATCAAAGTATAGAGGTTCTAGAGCAGGTAGCCATAAACTCAATCAAAAAAGGGGAACCCGTTTGGTTTGGATGTGAAGTAGCAAAGCGGCTAGCCGCCAAGCAAGGAATCGAAGATTTGACTCTGTAAGTTTTTCGGTACTAGTTTCTGTTTTCTTAAATGTACTTACTGCAAACTAGATGCTAATCATACGACGTATTTTATTATTACAGGCACGACTACTCTTTAGTGTTTGGGACGGACGTTAGTTTAGGCCTGACCAAAGCTGAGCGACTCTTGTATGGTGAATCTTGCATGACTCATGCTATGGTCTTTACTGCATGTACTGTGGATGTAAGTATACTTCAAAGATGCCCAAGTTGCATATCGCCCTGTGCCACCGTCTAATTTTACCTGTTTTGTTAACTAGGATGCTGGCAAAGTAACCAAATGGCGAGTAGAAAACTCCTGGGGGGATGATCGTGGAGAAAAAGGCTACTTTGTCATGACAGCGGATTGGTTCAGGGAGTTCGTTTTCGAGCTTGTTGTAGACAAATCACTAGTAGCACCCGAAATTTTAAGCGTATTTCAAATGGAGCCGACTGTCTTACCTGCTTGGGATCCTATGGGAACACTTGCTTGCCGAGACTGTTCTGATTGTCCGGGTTCTAAGCATCAAGTTTGAAATCATCACTTCGAATTAACACCTTCCGGGAACGATTACAGCGCTAAGACAAGTTATTGATCCTGACTACTTTTATAATCCAGAGGCGGATGTCGATGGATGCATTGTAACATAATTGAAATGAACGGAACTACCGCACCTTATGTTACACTAATACTGCGAGAGTCCATCATGACATATTACCACGATTGTATATTGCCAAAATGGACTGTCATTATTTTGGAGCCTACCCGAAGTACCCCTTTACTCATTCCCAGTCCAGAATATCGGACAATAACTCTGAATTAGATTATTTATACTTATCGTCAACTTGACCATCACCTTACCCCTATGAATCTGAGTTACACTCAGCGTTTCCAAACTATTCTGGCGTTTAAAAAGAGAAACTGTGTTAGGAATATGTACAGCTTGACTACTTTCCCATGATGAGAACTCGATCAATAAACGATTAATGCTTAGAAAAAAGAATTTGTACATATATGGCTTAAATACTGTCAAACCCCAACACAAACATTTAACATTGTTGCCACGTGGCATTGTTGAAGCAGCTAGCTAGTAACAGCCCCTACCCCATTGGTTGGCAAAACCAGTTTCCAAAAAACAGTCAGTCAACTGTGTCAAAGCCGATTTTAGCTCGTACTTTCTCATGGATTCGGATACACAATAAATATTTTACCAACAAGTATTTACTTCGATTGCTTCTTTAATTGTTTAGTCTGCGACCATTCATACTGTAGTTTACACCATATACCATAACACATACGCAATACTCTAGGATCAGCTTCAGCCAGAAAAGTTTTCGCATATTTATACTCCCTCTGAAGTATTATTCGAGCATCACGTAACTTCCCAAGCTGAATTAGACTAATGGCAGCATATAAACGGCACCGTGACATAATAATCGGAGAGCCCAACCGCATCGCAATGTAAAGCTGGCTTTTCGTAACTCTCCCTGCTTTCAAGGCCTGAGAAATACAAATTAAATTTCAACACTCGACTTGACTAACTTCAAAGAAGCTCTTATCACATACATTAAAAAACTTACAAATTGCTCATCCTTCTCTCCGAGAGCTGAAAACGCACCACCGAGTGTAGACAGCCAATTCAAAGAATGCTCCAATTCTATCTTTTCCGCCACCAGCATCGTCTGAATATTATTTCTGCAAGGAACAACCATCATAAGCGTGACATATATATATATGGGGCATTTAAATGGATTAGTCAAATTCTATTTTTTATTGATTAGAACAATCTACTTACGATACAAAGTCTATTTCATATTTCGAGGGATGTATGACCCCAAATATTATCCTTTTCGGCTGATCCTGTGATATTCTCATCGAAGAAGGTGAGCGAAGAAGCAATTGTCCAAGACAATACTGAAGAGCATCCTCGTTCCCGAGTATTAGATTCCGGTTAGGTATTTTACGAAATCGACGCTTCGCAAAGTCTGCATAACCATTGTCGTTTTTGTCAGCTGTACGCATTTTCCTCTAAAAAGATTACATAATCATTATTAGTACCAAATTTAGTAACACGAGATCAGCTTACAAAAAATGATTATTGATTCAACTTACAAATGATAATTCCTCCTTCATAGCATCACGAAGTAGCTCCAGCTGAAGACGTGTATTTGTTTCATCTTCCTTAACTAAGATTACAACTACTTCGACTAAACTGGCATTTAACGGTGCCGTTTTTCCTTTTAACATTGTGAGTTTCGGAATATCCTCCACCAGATCCAGCTATACTGGGTTAATCATAGCACAGGATTAATTTTATATCTAGTTTATAAAATTTGATATATACACATTTATATTTCCAGAAAACCATGCTTCATTTTACCTCTGACCCGTAACGAAATCCAGGACTGACCAGACTACCAGCTACTGCTATACTTAAATTGTTAATGAAGCACCTTCAGTCTCAAAGCGATTCACCTTAATTTAAAAAATTTAAAAAACTTTAATTTCGTGTAACACGGATTCCCATTAATCTTATGGCGCAGAACTCAATGTCTCGCATCGCGCCTTGCCCCATACAAAAATTCAAACTCAACATCCATCACAATTTCACCGCTATTCGCGAACATATAAACCAAGTATATCTACCCCAACGTGTTTATTATCTGGACCACCGACTGACCTATGGCTTTATTGGAAATTGGAATTAATTTATTAAAATATTTAGCGCGTTTAATTGCATGTAATATCAAGTTGAATCAAGGCTTCAAGTAAGGATGGTTGTTGCAGGATGTCTTCTTCCCAATCCCTTTAACGGCCAAGCGTTTTAGGGAAAGGGAAGGAGAAAGTGGAGGGTGGTTGTGTCAGGGTATACCTTCTTCCCAATCCCGTTAACGGCAATTACGTTTTAGGGAAAGGGGAGAAGGAAAAGAGGCTGGAGACAACCAGGATAAAAAACGGTCTACTGGTGTTGCTCCAGTACTGACGATGGCCATGGCAGGCCGAGACCCGCTGAAGTGTTTAATTTGTTACATGAAGACTTTGTTTTGCATCTTGGTTTTCTTTGTTTTTAGACAAGTAAATCTACGTCTATACTATGGGTTCATATTTCAAATCTGCGTGACGAGAAGCAAGTAATTGAGTCAAACGCAGGATTTTATTTTTACACAACCTAATTGCTGCATGACTCCCAAATAAAATCTTCACCTTCGTTTTCACACACACCTGTTCAAGAGAAAAGTGAGATGCGTATGAAAATTTCGCTCGTGCAGAATTATGTAGTCCATCATCCTTCGGTGTACATGCTAAGCCAAGGTAAGACGAATACTGGTTTCCAGTCTGAATCAGATCCACCAGAGTTACGTATTCCTTAAATTGCATATTGTGAGTTTCAAGGTTCACGTTCATCTTAAGCCAGAGTCACACGGCAGATCTTAAGTTAGATGAAGAATACTATGCATGCACGCGATCCTGAGTCTGGTTAAGGTACCTCCAACTTCTCTGGAACTTCTTACCTTTACATCTCTGGCATGCTCAGAACAATTACGATAATTACCACCAACCCAGCATTACTCATGGTTTTGTAATCTTGTACGATCTTGAACTGGTTACTTGTTCTGAGTACAGTGCAGCAGTCACATCTTGAGAAATACAATTAGATCTATCCTGTGAGTCCTGACTTTCATAATATTCAATACCGTCAACTTTTGCGAAAATCCTAGACGGTCTTCTCCAGTTTCTTCTCAATAAAATCATCTCAATTTCCAGGACCCCTTGCAATCCAATCCAACCGACGTAGATTCCTTTGCGCTGTCGATAAGAGATTATTGCTACCGGACGACAAATGCGACAAGAAGAAAACGACGAGAGGAAATAAAACGTTGCACACGGTGGGTATAGCATCGCGGAGAAATTAGCGGTTGATATAAGGTAATAAGCGAAACGTTGAGAAACCAAAAGAACAGTTCTCCTTATACTTATTGCTTTCATAGATAAGATAAATATGCTTTACCCTTTAACTGCATTATAATATAACGTTCTTGTTTACAAATTAAACTATACCGTGACGAGCAGTTCTACGAAAATAATTAACAAATCTACGAGCTAAACTCTAGTTTATGATTGTGCGAACGTATAGGTGGATAAAGATTTGCCATTTCATGCAGAGAGCAGCCGAACTATACAATTGTACCGGAAATCCCCGAACATCCCCGATATCAACCGACTTGCGAAATCCGACCACGCGATTCAGGATCACATCACTCCTTCCCTAGAACACCTACTGACGTCACTTCAAAAGTATAACCGTATCTTCTGCGACTTTTCCTTCATTCAAGATTTTGGCACGCTTAATTACCAGTGCGCCGTGGAATTAGACCGAGTATTTTACCCAGTTCCATCATACGGAAACAATCTTATAGAGGCAAGTAGGGCAGCAGCACACTTCTCATTGTCGCAGGTATTTTACTGTCACCACAACCACCTTTTTCTGTTAATCAAATTTTTAGCAATTCTTTTATGTAACCTGCAGTCTGCAGACCGTATTTTAATGTATTCTGTAGTTTAAAGGTACTTCAAATCCCTTCTAGGATATCATACCTAGAATATAATTGAACGTTTATCTATTTTGTGATTTCTATAACATTTTTGAGTATCTATTGAGTTGATAACTTACTGACCGTTATTAGCAAGTGATTAGCCCTTCCTTTTGTACCCTTTACACTTACTTAATGAAATACTTTAACTGGAAAACCATCTGTGAAGTTGAATGATTAATCATAACGTTTTTTTTTGTTTTCGCAGATTCATAGTACTCGGTCTTTGGATTTCACATCTTCAATCAGTTACCATTTTCATCATCATTTCAATTTTCTGCTGGAACAGAAAAACAAATCTAGTCGATCAATACAGACGTATAGAACTCCCAACGAGAGCTATTTTCGAATACCACTAGTATCAAGATGGATTATTGTGGCTAAAATTCTATTCCTTAGCGCATAGCGCTCAGTTATTGAAGCCCGATACTTATTTCATCTTTTGTTCGCGACTAAATATTAGGGAACTTAAATAGGAATTAAAATATCCTCATAGGGAGTAGACAGTGTCTACTACTCACAGGAGGATCTTAATTATTTAACGTGATATCCGCTTTTGGAACTAGACAATAATTTCCATGGCCATTTATCGTATTTTAAATCGACGCACTTTATTAAGTTTAAGTAGACAGGAAATTCGTAACAGATCCAGTCATGTAGTCCTAAATAATACGGATCTCGCCTTGGCAAGACATGGAACCTGCCTCTTTCAGGTGTCTGGCAACACCATGGCTGGGTCCGCACCTTCACGCAATAAGACAACGCATGCAGCAGCGCCAACGACAACCTTATTTCACGCGTCAACTGCAACAAACGTCAAGGAAGTCACGAAAGATCAGCTAGATTTATCCTTTAACGATGCAAAAGCTGCGTTTCGATCTAAAACTACATTAGAAATCCTTCGCGCTTACATCGTTTTCCAATTATGTGGGATTCGGTACCTGGTCGAGAACAATCAGAAGGTAATATCGTCAGTTTTACTGCAAGCCTTCCGGCTGTTTCCATCTACGGTTTTCAATCGTAATTAATCCCATCTTCTCTGTCTATTTCAGCTCATGAAATTCGGTCGCAAAGTCCTCGGGAAAAAATTATTCGAAAAGCTAATGCACATGTCCTTCTATGGGCATTTCGTAGCTGGTGAGAATCAAGTTTCCATTCAACCTCAGATTGAGCGTATGAGGAACTTCGGAGTCAAAGCTATTTTAGATTACTCGGTTGAAGAAGACATTTCCGAAGATCAAGCTGCAGAGTCTGAGATGAAGTAATCTTTGATATAGATTTCCCAAGTAAGAATCCATCATCATAGCCATTTATTTGCTTATATTTCCTAATTTTATTCTTTCAGATCCTGCACCCCTGGCTTGTCCGAAGACAATAATAATGTAACGGATGAGGCAGGTAAAGTAGTCCCTTTTAATATTTTATTCTTACACTCACTCACTTTGTATATCTTAACACTGTAGTAAACCATTTTCCTACACTTTCTTGCACACATTTTCGGATCGCAGCTTTGAGAAGGAAAGGTTTGTGTCCCACCTGGTATTGAAGCTTCCTAGGCACAGATTTAATCCTTGAATTTATTTACATTGTTATCTTCATCGTATGTTCGCAGAAGGATACGCAAGGTACAAGGCTGATGAGAGATTCGCTGATCGAAGGACTGGCGTCGGTTCTGCCAGAACTTATTTTTATATGAATGAAGCAAGCTGTGAAAAAAATATGGAGACTTTCCTCCAATCCATTGAAGCCGTGTCGGGTAAGACCATAGTCGATATTACTAGTCAATCAAGCGCTAATTGGGGGGAATGAATCCGATAAAATATGCCTTGGTTTTCTGCAGGAGCTACTAAAGGCACAGGATTTGCTGCAATTAAAGTAACTGCTTTAGGTAGACCACAGCTTTTGGTAAGTAATTCACATATTTATAATTAACGAGTATCCGAAACCAGCGTGGCTCTTTCTTAATGAGGTCATATTCTTTGCCTCAAATATAGCTCCATTTATCCGAAGCGATTGCAAGAGTGCACAAGTACATGTCCCGAGTGACAGGCAAGGAAGGCTATGTTCAAGATCAAGATATCAAGCCGGAAGACTTAAAGCAAAGACTCGAGAAGGCCACTACGAAAGATCCAACAGTCCAAAAATGGCTCGAGAATATGACATTCGATAAATTAGGGTAAGTCAATCGATGCAAATTCTATACAAGATGAATATGTTGGTGCACGACTCCTTAAATTAAATATACAAGTAAACTAATAATTCCGAAATTCTTCCTTTTAGTCTCATCCATATTTTACCTTGGCAAGGTGTTGTTGGGTCAAAACAGAAGCTCCGAGAGGTTCTCAAAGTTGCAGATCTGAGTACAGGAGAGATGCAAAACCTTGTCCCTCCTTTGACTGATGAGGAAGAAGAAATGTTTAAGAACATGATGCGACGATTGCACACTGTATTCCAGGTACGTGCCATGGTGTCATGTGTACTATGTATGAACTAATTAAAAAATAACGATAAAACGGGTATTGTGGGCCATCTGATTGGAAAACAGGCATAACCACTGGATTTATGATTGCTGGTTGCACATTCAAAAATCCCATTTTAGCCGTACTACTTTATAATGACACAGCATTACTAACGTTCGGTTTCTTTGCAACAGGTCGCTACCAAAATGGATGTGAGAGTAATGGTGGACGCTGAGCAAACGTACTTCCAGCCTGCCATATCTCGGATAGCGATGGAAATGATGAGGATTTACAACAAGGAGAAAGCTATAGTTTTCAACACCTATCAGTGCTACCTGAAGTCAGCATTAAAAGACTTAAAAATAGACTTGGATCAAAGTCAGCGCCAAAACTTTTATTTTGGTGCCAAGCTGGTCCGCGGTGCTTATATGGTGCAGGTGCGGTGAATCTTTTCATTTACAATCGCTTACAAATCATTTCCAAATTAATAATCCGCATCCCTCATTTTATTTCCAGGAGAGGGCAAGAGCAGTGGCGTTGGGTTACGAGGACCCTATAAACGAAAACTTCGAAGCAACGACTGCCATGTATGAGAATTGTATGCTTCATAGCTTGAAATTAATCCAGAAAGCCAAAACAACTGACAGGCCGAAACAGTTTTCCATTATGGCTGCAACTCATAACGAAGATACAGTTAGATTTACGCTTCAAAAGTAAGTTTAGCCGCTAATCAATCAAGTTACATCACAACATTTTTCACTATTTATAACCTTTTCTTATATTCTTTTTCCATAGAATGCAAGAACATGGAATCCTCCCGTCTGACAGAGTCATTTGCTTCGGTCAACTCTATGGCATGTGTGACCAAGTATCTTTTCCGTTGGGTAAGTTTTAGCACATTTGTTACCAATCATTCTTACATTCTTTTACAAATTACTCCTTTTACCTCATATCTCAAATCTTTCCCCAGGTCAATCCGGTTATTCAGTTTATAAATATGTTCCATACGGTCCAGTGGAAGGCGTCCTACCCTATTTATCCCGTCGTGCTCAAGAAAATGGTGGCATGTTAACGAAAGTTCAGAAGGAGAGAAAGCTTTTGTTCCAAGAGCTCCGACGTAGAATCCTAACTGGTCAATTGTTTTACGTTCCAAGAGGCAAATACGAGCCATTGTAGTGGATTAACGAAATACATGAACGCATTCACGATTTCCTTAAATTCACAAGCAAATTATAGCTAATCCATCAGTTGATGGTACCACAATTACAGGGATAGAATATTTTTCTCCTTAGCCTCTTATCATATATATGCATTGTGTGATACGCTCGCTAGTGGTTGTCCAAGTCGGCTAAGATCCGGGTTATGGCGTTAAGGAATCACATGAAATCAGAACATTTTAAAGCCTCAGTTTCCTTGTATATCGAGCAGTTTCCGCTTCATCTATTCAATGTTAATTACGTCTATAATTTCCAAGCTCATATATGTAGAACGTTTCCAACATTTTCGTGAGGCCCAAGTAAGTATTATATTTATTTTTAAAAGTAAAACAAGCTAATTGCCTCTGTAAGCTAATGCTTGCAGAACCTTTGAGTTGAATTACAGGTTAGTTGACGAATCTCCACTGGTTTGGAACTGCATTAAGTATTCTTCTTTTGTAGTTAACTCATTGATTAATTTTACTCGTGGAGGTAATAGAAGACAAGGCAGTTCTCACGCAGTTCCTTGTCATTCTATTACATGTTGTGTTGTATCGTTGTTTTCCTCTTCTCGTAGCTAAAGTAAATATTCAGATTTAGCCTCTTCCCACACTTACCAACGACTAGAATCCCTTAATTATATGGTAGTACCTGCTGGACACAAACGCAGTCTCTTGATTTAAACAAGTAATTACTAACGACAGCTGGACTTCTCAAATCTAATAGCTCCACCGAAACTTAGCAAGAGAGACTTTATCTTTTTGATCTAAAATATTTTGGATTTATAGCAATAGTCGACAGAAATACACGCTCGCTCGCTTGAGCAGGGGTACTTTAACTAATATTACATGCCTTTGACTCCTTCCGCAAGGAGTCAGGGAATATAACGAGTTTATCAACAATATTTTAGACGAATAAAATCCAAGAAACGTGCTGCAAATTTTTTTAATGCATAGCATTAAATCCATGCCAAAGCCATGCAAACTCATCCTCAAAAAGTCAGTAAGAGATTAACTGTGAAATCAGCGATATCATTAATCAACTCTAAAGAATACTTGAACAAAACTCGAACCTCCGCTCACTTGTCAGTTGGTTGCCCCACTGGAATCCCTCCAAGCAACCAGTGTTCAAAACTCAACGAGCCTCCGAGTAATTATTCAAAGCCGTCGCATCCCATCAAATAAACCGAGCGCATGCAATTTATTTATCGATTATCTGTTTAACCCTTTAAATGTCTTGTCTCGTACATAATCCATTAACCCCTTCCTCAAGCCCCAAAGCCCACAAAGCCCACAAAGACATCTCTCAGTTTTTCTTTCATTTCTTTTCCATACTTGCGAATTTTGTCCCGGTTTTCTTTCTCCAAGCCCTCCTGACACAGTCTTCCAAACCGGTACAACCTGTAATCTTTGAGTACGTGTAAGCAACTCTCATTCTCATCTTTCCCCCATCCTCCCAATCCTGTCTTCTCCTTGGCCCACATCTTGTAAAACCCCTGGTAAACCCAAAGCTTTTTACTCGTGTCTTTTCTCCCCACAACTTATCATCATCCCCCATACTTTACTCAATTTCATTCCTTGCTTTTTCTCAAATCAAATCCTTTTACAAAATATGTCCACTTTCTCATACCCTCTTCAGCCCAACCAGCGCATCTTCATCTTCCAACGCTGCGCTACAAACACTCAAAATCCTCTCCCCTCTTGGAGTAATCTTCCGAGCTTATGTTAAATTAACTCTGACAAATATTACAAATCAAGTCCAAGTCATAATACACACTCAGTGTAATTTTGCAACCTTCCATTTTCGCACAGGCTTCCCTGCATATGCCTCAATTTCCTATGCTGCATTTCCCGTTTCTGCCACAAAAATATTAGCACACCTCATCTAAAACCGGTCTTATCCTCCTCGCATCTTCATTACAATCCCCATCCGATCACAATACCACATCCATTCAGAATTCAGTCAGGTCCTCCGTATAAACTCACCCAAAGCTTCTTCAAGTCGTCCCCCCAAACTAGAACACTCTTTCCTTCACCGCTTCACTCTTGTTCCACATTGAAAATCCTTGAAAAAACCACACAAGACGACCATATAAACTACTTTTTACTTCACCTTCTTTACTTTCTTCCTACTTTCCTCCTTCTTCTCCTTCACCATCTTCTTCACCATCATCTTCAGCATCATCTTCCGCAAAATCCTTTTCTCGTCTACCGAAACCGCCACAAATCAGATCCACCTCTTCCACTTGCTCTTTTCCCAATGAAAGTTAACCATCGTCCTACGCTTCCCGTCCTCAAATCAACCCAACCCTCCTCAGTATCCTCTCTCACCTTTCCAGCATAGCTTATCCTTAATTAACTTTTAATCCTAGCTAATATTCATCATCAACCTTGCTTTAATTAATTACCGCCAACCTATCCTCAAAACTAGACCAGAACCAGGATTTTCTCCAACTCTGTCCAGACCACTTACCAACCCCACGCCATCTATCCACCGCTTCAACCCCCTGTTTCAAAACCTCATCTTATATTATACGTTCCTGTACTGGAATTTAAATTTACCTTCAATTAACCACGGGAAATAATTAGCTATAGTAATGATAATGTGTATCCCGTTTCCTCCATATTTCCTCCATTTCCTTCTTAGAAGATCAAGTTTCAATTACCTTTGAGCAATAGTCCTTGCACTACTGACATACATAAATTTATCGCTATTAGTCACAAATCAAGTCCCACTTCATCTTCTTCCCCTCAGCCACACGAGATCCTCTGTACTTGTGTATATCCCAATTAAAACCTGTACTTCTTCTTCTACCGCACCTTTCCTTACAATCCAATGGATCCAACTTCTCAATGCTGCAAAGCCTCCTCCTATGACCAACACCTCTCACGATACAACAATCATAAATCACCCATCGGAAGTTATCATCACGCATATCAATATGTATAACACATTTCCAATAAGTCTTGAGTAAATAATGCATTCTTATGTATTTTATTAAATTTTCCTCTTCCTCTCTGTTGCAATACCTTTATAAAATACACACAGAAACGATTGATCCAAAATCACTTTTTAATATAATAACCCACATTCTGCCCTACTAGCATCTCTTCTTGCCCACTCATCATCATCCGTCATTATGTATTCATCAGCCATCTTCCAATTCCCTTCTTCACTCTAAGCTCCAGCCGAATCACACACCTTGCTACAATTTTAAATTATTATCAGTTAATGACAGGAATTTCCTATAGCCCAGAATAAATTATGTCAACCATTTCCGTGTCTACACTCATCCATTAAGGAATTGAACACAAATCAATATCACCTACTTCATACATAACATGTGATGAATATCCTATGCAATCTCTTATCTCCCACCCTCCGCCAGTAATCATCTTCCCTATGAATTCTTATTTCATTCCGAGTAAGATCGTCAAGATAATTAGGGGGCCAGGAAAACTAGTTTAGCCATCATATTTACAAGACTTACTTAAAAACTTGTTACCAAGCAACAAGCACAGGGGTGGGACGACACCTCACGCCGGCAGCATACTAATTAAACAATCACCACACACACACCAAATCCTATATAACACTTACTCGACCTACAACCATCAAACCTGACTCAAGGAATATGGGTTTTGCAATAGCCTTACGAGTTTTACAAAACACAGCGTTCATACTTGAAGGCTGCGTTCATAAACTCATAGGAGCCCAGCTCCCCCTGGTGGGGTGGCCACTTGCTGGAATAATCTTCAACTACTCCCTCCTATAGCCTTCCATCCTTCCCACACTATGAATTTGTCCAAACGATCAAAAATGTCCTCATCCCATCAGCCTAAAATCCTAAGCGTCTCCAGTCGTCCACAATTCTTCCCTAGAGGGAGGCAGTGCATACGCAACTTCTTAACACCCTATTCCTTCCTTCCCCTTCATTAAGAGATGCTTGTGCATAGATTCATTTCAATTTTGTCCACCTCGACGTCGTCAGAAATTATTAAGCATAATTCAATAGTTATGAGGATAACTAGCTTCCGTTAGCTGATTTCTCCTCCCTCATCATCTCTTCCAATTACTCTCATAATAGGGGAACAAACTACGACAGAGTACAGCACATACGGATAGACACGTGACAAAGCGTATTCACAGTCTGGGGGGCAGCGGCAGCGCCAAGAGAATCAAGCACTCCCCACTAATCAGCGTACCCCCGCCCGATAACGCTGCTCTTACACAGCTAAAAGCTAACCTGCAGTTAGTAGCTTCCACACTCCTCCTGTCACTTCCAAACTCTGACTTAAGCTCAAGTGAAAAGGCAAACTCCACAGTTGCTTCCTTGAACTCTGGGAGTCAGTTGTGCAAGAAACTCTGGGAAGATAACTACTACAGAGCTCACTCTTATCCCGATTAAGGATAATCAAGGTACACCACACAGAGTTGGCTTTTATTTAGTTACATTCCCTTTGTAGCTGCCCTACACAATCAAAATCCACCACGTGTTTTCTTCCTATATATTTTATTCCCTGCCGTATCCGTTCCATCGTATCTTCATATCCCGCTTCTCCACCCAAGCGAAGCAGCTTCCCGTTAGCACGCAACTCACACTCCCTTTCATTATTTATTAGCCGGGATATTTTGATCCTGGTCCCGTATGCCACTCTTGGTTTCATTGCAAAGTTTACTATTGTGATTCCAGACCAGACAGTCTCTTTTCCCCTCATCTCTCCCTCATCTCCTCCTTACCTGAGATTAGATTTAAATAGTTACAGACACGGCAAGAGGAGAAGATGCTGGCCAAGCACAGGAGTTAAAGCTCTCCTTGAAATCTCTCCTTAAAATCCTTGAACCCCCAAAGTCACAATATAGCCGCTTCTCCATGATCAGCTGATTCCAGTCTCTCTCTACAATACTACTCTTTTTTGTCCAAAGTGTTTCCCATTTCCGTTTCCAGTTTCGTTATTCAAAATTCAAGTGATTTTTTCAGGCCAACTGCCCAGCACAACGGAGTGACTATCCTTGCAACAATTCATTTCCGGCTCAGAAATCTTCCTCTTCAAGCACAACACAGGTATGTAAACACAATAGTATTTTCTTGTCTTCATCTCTATTTCTCTTTTAAAACACGATGGTACCCAGGGGCAAGGATGGAAATAGATGTCATAGCTACCGTGTCGGTGGTCAAGCTAATTCCTCCAAGCTATAATTCTTGGCATCCTTCCCTGAATCCTCATAGAATTATACTCTCTGCGACATCCTTTAAATTCAAATACACGTATTCCGTCACCTTCGAATTTTAAAACCAGGACGGCAAACGTTTCAAAGAACACTAGAATAGTAGCTCATTCCAACCAGATTACCAGATTAATCCACTTACGCTTTACCTGTTACCCACGACCGCTTTTCTCTTCCATTAATCAAATCCAAATCTGCACAAGGAGAAACCAGGAGAGGGCAGTTGCTTAAATCTTGTATTTATGCATTATGCATCTCCAAACAACGTCATTTGAGTATCCACATGATAATAATCCCTCCAGTCTCCCTCCAATCATTCATTCATCACATTTCATATATAGGTTACACACTTTTTCAAAACTGGTCAACAGGCAAGGCAGGGTCTCAATCTTCGTCCACCTTCTCAAAACCCAGACTACCCTGCATACTCGTTTGGCTTACTTTTATTGCATAAACCAGCTTGCTGCTATAGCTTCTTCTCGTTCTCAGTCCATAGCGACCGTCCAAAATCTTTCGAGCCACCTCCGTCTACCTCTGTCACTCCTCACCTCTTTAATTAACCTTCCCACTATTTGACGTCAATAGCCCAACTTCTACGAATAACTGAATTGTGGATAACGATTTATCTTCTTATAACTCTGCCTCTATTTTTACGTTTTTCCTCATCTCTCTCACTTACCTCCTCAGCAGAGGTCATCAAATCTTACCAATATATAGATATCACATTTGCCAATGTTTGCTTACTAAGTGGCAGAGCTGCTTTAATTCACCTTATCATCTGTATCCTCTAATCCTTCCTTCTTCGTCCTCAGAAGAGCTCCCGTCTTCTATAGTCCACTTCCTACACACAAGCCTCTTGAAACAGTCCCATAATGTTTCCACTTCATTCTCAATCTCGCTCTGTAGATCCACAGCTCAGCTCGTGACATGAGCTAATGCTGACACAAGAGCTATAATTAATATACAGATTACATTTTTACACCATCCAGACTAAAGTCAAACGTCAACGTTCAACTTCTTAAACAGACCATTTATAGTATTTCAGTGTCTCAACAACTCAGGCTACGGTGTCCTCCTGTATGCCATTGCAAAATTCAGAGCAGCTTCAACAAGACACACGGTGGAAGAGATGCAATAGCCAATACATAACTAATAACATGTGATGGCAAAATATTTATGTTAGCTCTAACGCTTCATCTCCTCTACCCGTTCAGTAAGACCGCGTAAAACTCCGCGTTATTATTCTCCAGCAATTGTAGCAGACGAGTGACAGTCAGCAAAAAAGAGATTTGTAACGCTCAATTATAGTCCGACGCTCCTTTTTATTTTCATTTACCCTCAACTATGCGACACTTATAGCAGTTATATGCAATTCCTATAACTCTACGTCTTGCTAATTGACAGTATCACCAACTATATTACTTGCCATCATTACAGAATATTCCAAGGTTCTTTACAGAAGACTGAGTAAAATATACTAATAGGCAATTTCGAAATCATTTTCCAATAAGTTTCGCTATGGTTTTTTTGCAAAATCTTTTTTTGTTTAAACATTGAGATATGTAAGCTAGAGTTTATATTTTTTCTACACAAATGTGTTATTAGTTTTGTGTCCTCATTAAAATTAGCTAATTGCTGTACTTATCTTGAGGCGCAGACGAAATTGCACCTAGTCTTAAAATTAGATTACATAAAAGCATCTTCTAGATGACACAACACATCTTCAATTAGTGCCTACCTGTCCTTAAAGACTCCCCACCCCTTGCATACGTCATCCTTCCCTCAAGGGTTCCTTTTGAGTCCTACTCACAGATTGAGGTTAGTGGTCTTGTTCTACGTGTCAGTAAAGCAGGGTAGTCGCGAATTTAATCCCAATGTAAACAACATTATTTAGGGAGGAACGAAATACAGATTTCTTTCATCCCGCTCCTGCCATATTATTTAGAGACGCGTGTGTGTGTGTGCGTCCTGCGTAATATGTACTCCTGCTGTTTGCAACAAAGCCCTCCAGGTGAATGCTACTTAAACGTACGTACAAAAGCCTCCTAGAGAAAGGGAATCATATAACTTTCCTATCAGAGGGAGTTGTTAAAATAATGTTTATTTGAGATATTTATAATGAGGTTATCGACATCATGAACGATTACGTACACATGCAAAAGGATTAACGGACTACGCAACTGCCCCGACCTCCTCCCGTCTAATTTTTCACCATCTGTCCAACGTAAATCCTTCAAATACACTTCGTGGGGGATAACTCAAAAAGCCTCATTTTCGGAAGGCGTCCTTACGAGCCAAAACAGTATTCAATTTTGCAACCATTCCAACAGTTCATTTACTCCATTCAGTACCTTTAAATCGTGCCCGTCCTCGCAGATATAGAGCAGTACGTGGCAATAAAACTAATCGTTCACAATTTCATTAAAGACCTTCCATTCTTCCACGAGGACGGTAAGGCTTACCTTCAAAAATTCTCTTCTTCTATCTGTCATACTTTTTGCCCAGTTTCTCCCCTCTCTCAGAAGTGATCCCTATGCTAATAACTATTCCATCCTAGACTTGCCGTCCGTATCTCCCTCTAGCGGATTAATCAAAGCAGAGGCATCACACTTCTAGGCTTTTAGAGCTAGCGCAAATCTTGCAATCATACAAATCCGTATTTTTTTCATACCAATTGTGACCAGAAGATTAAAATTTTCAAAGTTTCATTACTTTCTCATTTCCCACACAAATTCCCTGCAGAATTAGTCGCCTTTGTTTCTCCATTTCTTCCCTTCAGACTTGTATCTTCTTTCATTTCTCGGTCAGCATTCTTTTAAATCTTTCATCCACGACAGTCTTTGTGTATCAACACGAGAGTTAGTCTTACACCCTTAGTCAGTGCAGCTCAAGGCTCTTGCGAATACTTTCATTTTGAATTCATTCACATTTTTCAAAACAATTCCCTCCCAGTTATTTAAGCTTCTAATACGCTGAGCTGCATTCCACAGAACTTCCACATTTAGCCACATTCCCCATGGTTTAACCCACATCTTCTTATCAATCCTTGTGTAGCTTTGATCTCTAATTTTATGGGCTTAAGAGAAAGTTGAGGCTGTTCCAAGGGTTTTAAAAGGCTCAAGCAAATTTCGCCGGAAATGTAGAGATCCTTGTCATCTTCTGTGATAGCTCTTACGTCAACCAAGCTTGCTCAATCTTCCGGTCCTTTGAAAATTGAGGGTAATTCCGCAGGGTTCTTTAACTGTGAATCAGGATTCCTCTCATTTAGATTGACGTGACAAGTACCCGCGAAGGATAACTCTGGGCACTTTGTGTTATTGTGTGTGAGTCGCATAACTTGCGCAATCCATCCACCCTTCAACCACCCTCAGCTCTTTTAATCATTGAAACAATTTTCAAATTTATATAAGCTCCTTAAAACTTCATTCCTCGACATAATCTCTTTTCCTCTTTTAATCAGCTTAAATTTTAACAGCTTCCTTCCCGTATTCTTCAAGCAACCCACTCCATACGTGCCTTACGGCTTTGAGTATTAAACCTAGCAGCAACGCTAATTGTAAAGACTGCCTCATATAAAGAATCCAACTTGGCAACTAAAGCGTGCATTCCCAAGGTTAGATGCAGCACGCCTCCTCCAATCCTTAACCACACAAAAACCACCTTCATTTTCATACGTTTCACCCACTCAATCCCCTCGTCTCTACAACCATATTCTGAATTTAATATTCAAAATCCCATCCCGGATGTAACCAATCACCGTCTCACATCACGTAGATCACACGCTAATTCAATAGCCAGGCAACTAATTCATATAAACAATTCATAGCCCAACCGTTTTGCATCCTTAAAACGCGAGTAACAAGTGTGTTCTTTGCTTTGTCACCAGGTGGCTCTACAGTCTACTAAATACCCCAGGCCTTGCTACCTTTGCTATCCACATTTAATCCATATACTGATCATAATAAATAATCTAGAACAAATAAGCTCACTCAAGCCCACCTTCGGATATTCCTGTCAGAGAGAAAGCTTCATAGGATACCAACATTGGAGAAATGAATGTTCACCCAAGTATGTGGTAACGATAGAAAGTAATACAAACTTGGGTCTACATCATTCTAACAAAATCACATCTCTGATGAGGCGCAGGTGTTTGTATATAGTTTCCACTACTGCCCTACACAATCCCACCACCAACCAACCATTCCTCCTAAGGGTACACGAGCTTCCGTACAAGTTCTTTTCCAACTTGGCAACCAAAATGACAGCCAAGCACGCAACTATTTACTTATTAAACGTCAACTAAAAGCAAAATTACTCCAATTTTTTCAAAGAGAAATTCAAGCCGCTCTCCAAGTGTCAAACTGCATTGCCTCAAGCTTCTCACATTTTTACTCTTATAATTGACGAGGGCAAAAACTTGAAGTTAACTCCATTTAAAAGAAAAAGTTTTTAGCTTCATTTTCATACCTTTTACAATTCCCTCATCTCTACAACCTTATTCTGAATTTAATATCTACAAGCTCACTGCAAAATAATCACCGCGTGCACAACAGCTTCCGTAAAATCCTCGCATCCCATCCCCCACTCACATTTCCTTAATATTAAAAGTGTAAATTAGCTCTTTTAACATTTAAACATCTTACAATCAGATGGACAATCAACTCATCATGCCACACACTCCACCAACCATCTTTATTCCCTACAATGAATTCAATTACAATCCATTTACCTTCCTGCATTCCAAACAAGAAAGTTTCCATCCATCCGCTTCCTTGTGGCCAACTATTAAATGCATTTTTATATCCTTCCCAATCATCAGCAAATCAAGCAGCCAATCAGTAAAAAATCAATGTATCCATCCTAATCAACGATTCCATTCCCTCCTTCCACAGATTTCTTCCAACAAGGTGGTCCATGAAGCCGGAATCCGCCATGATGACACCCACCACGAGGATATTTTTCGTCCTTACCTTACTCCCCATGCTGGCCTGGTCTTTGGACAATGGCCTAGCCAAGACCCCGCCCATGGGTTGGCTTGCATGGGAACGATTCCGATGCAACACTGACTGTGTCAACGATCCAGATAACTGTATAAGGTAATTCTTGATTCTATAGATGCGTCAACCAACATCTAACTCTAACATTTTTCAAGTAATTACAAACATGCAAGCAGGAAGAATTTTCAAGTAATTATAAATTTTGTAATTTCAGTGAAAAACTTTTTATGCAAATGGCGGATCAGCTCGTTAAAGGCGGTTATGCAAACGTTGGCTACGAGTACATCATAGTGGATGACTGTTGGCTCGCCAAGAACCGAGACGTCAATGGAAGACTTCAAGCAGACCCTGAACGTTTCCCCTCTGGCATCAAAGCTCTAGCGGATTATGTAATTAGTCTTCAAATATCTCAACTGACCTCTACGCTATTTACTACTACACGCTAATAGCTGATCTAACGCAATTATCAAATACTCCCACACTAGCGCTGCAACTGCAAAAACCATTACTACATTATCCTCGAATCAGTCTCTAATACCATTTTACTCTCCAGGTTCACTCCAAGGGTTTGAAGTTTGGTATATACGAAGATTACGGAAACTACACGTGTGCCGGTTACCCAGGGATTTTAGGTTATTTAGAGACTGATGCAAATACGTTTGCTGAATGGGGTGTTGACTACGTCAAATTGGATGGCTGCTATTCCCATCCCGTAGACATGGACCAAGGTATCTGTCATAAACTCCTTCCATCCGTAGTATCCATTCTTCTTCTTCATCTTCCTCAATTTTTTTTGAACCATCGTTTTTAATTCCTTATTTTCTTTTTTAATATTCTGCATTTATTTTCGATACAAGCAGAACAAATTCCACACTGACTCAACCAATTGTCAGTTTCTTAAATTACTTTCACCCGTGTTTCTTCTACCCTTATCAATTCACTTTAAGCTTCAATTTCCATCTTTCTTCATTTCTCACACAATTATCAATCGAAATTCTTCAATCTTCTTTCACTTTCAACTTTTTTTCCCCCGCAAAACAGCTTCATTTTGGTATTCAGAATCGTTACGTTAGCTTAACTTGATTTACTTTGTTTACTTCTTCCTTTCGCAACGTTTCCCTCCGCTTCTTCAGTGTACTTTTCAGTGTAAATATTACAAACTTAACTCTTAGCTTGCACATTGTACAGGGTATCCGGAATTCGGTTACCATTTGAATTTGACTGGGCGTCCAATGATATACTCTTGCTCCTGGCCAGTGTATCAGATTTACAGTGGGATTCAGGTAACCGTGTATATTTTCATCTCTATTTGACCAAAGTCTTAATAACTCTATAGGCCAAACTGCAATTCTTCCTTCACTATGTCAGCATTGTAAAAAATATCCACATCCTCCTTCACAAATCATGACAAAATTCTTCATCTCCCTTCTCTGTCCTTTCTCCTCTTACGCCCTCTGTCTGTAATACTCTCTGCAATAGAATTCGCCTTTTGTTTCCTTCCATCTACTACGCCCTCAATCCGCAATCGCACACGCTTTCCCACTACTTTTCCTGCTTCCAAAACGGTTTGCGGCAACTACGGTAAGCCTGTAAAAAAGTGAACGAGAATGGTAGATATCACATCACAAAATCTCCACCAGTATCCATTGAATATTTTTTTAATTCCTCATATTCAGCAAATATCCAAATTTTTAAATCCTCAATTTGAGTAAGAAGACTGAGCCCTCAATATTATCATCCTCTATTATTATTTAGAGAAATGTCTAAATTTATCTCTTCATCTCTCCTCTAACTATTTCCAACGCTCCAGGCTACACAGATTTCGGAAATTCTCTCAACAAAACCGGCCGCCCCATGATCTACTCCTGCAGCTGGCCCGTCTACCAGATTTACTCCCAAATGAAGGTTACTCATTTACGTCCGCCATTTCCTATAAACTAAAAAATCCGCACTTTCAATTAAATCCGAAAAATCCTCACAATCCTTAAAAACCCACCCTACCTACCCTCACGCCGTTTTCCTCCTCCCCCTGACATTGACTAGTATCTTGACTCAAACGGAGGCTGTGAAGGAAGCAACGAATCCTTACTTGTTAGTTATCATATACCACGTTATCATGCTAATCTCAACTCCTCCCCCTCTTACAGCCAAACTACACCGCTATTAAAGGTGCGTGCAATTTATGGAGAAACTTTGACGACATTCAAGATTCCTGGCAGAGCATTCAAACCGTCATTGACTACTACGGAGATAACCAGGACATTATCGTACCCAACGCTGGACCCGGACACTGGAACGATCCTGATATGGTAGCGCAGTTACTCTTTCCCGGTCTTCGGAACTTTTTTCGCAGGAGATTATTTCGCAGACATTTTCGAGCGGGCAAAATTCCTCGGCTTAAGTTTTCCGCCGGACTCTTTTCCGCAGTTAAGTTTCCGCCGATCCGGGCGGAATTCCGCCAAGCATTTGTCGCGGGCGAATTTCCGCCGTAACTTTGATTTGGCTGATTATTAAATTTGCACCCGTTGCGTGAGAGTTCGGGGGGTGAACCAACCATAATTTGGGCCTCTAACCTAACCTGGTGACCACCGAGATGGCTGTACGAGGCCTTAACAGAAGGTTGCATTAGAGTTGTATGTAACTGCAGAATTGGGAACACATCGCCGCCGGGCCGAGCGAAGCGTAGGCTCCGGCCGCTGTGTTTCTGATTCTGTAGTTACGTAAAACTCTCATGCAACCAGATGTTAAGACCGAGTGCGCCAACGAGGTGGTTGCCTGCGTTAGGTTCGAGGTCCCAATTATGTTTGGTGGAGGTTAGGCAAAATACTCGGAAGCCTGGTTGCACCCGGTATGTGTATACACACAAGCGTAATTTTGTCCGCGGAAAATTGGCCGGAACGGCGGAAAAAACTTGAGCGCGGAAACCCGCCCGCGGAAGGCTGCCCGCGAAAAAAAGCGCCGCGGAAATTTGCCTGCGGAAAAATGTCCTAAGAGCTCTTTCCCCTCTTTCCCACCTACAATATCAATTAGCAAACACTCAATTATCATCCCACTCTTTCCTCCTCTACAGTTGATCATCGGTAACTTCGGCCTCAGCTACGAGCAAAGTAAATCCCAGATGGCCATGTGGGCAGTTTGGGCTTCACCCCTCCTCATGTCCGTTGACTTGAGAACCATTCGACCCGAGTACAAGGCAATTTTGACAAACAAGAAAATCATTGCCGTCAACCAGGATATTCTCGGAATTCAAGGACGACGAATCTACAAGGACAGAGGAATCGAAATTTGGGCCAGACCCATAACCCCAGTCATTCGCAACGATTTCTCCTACAGTATCGTCTTCTTGAACCGAAGAACGGATGGAACCCCATCCGAAGTTTCTGTGATAATGAGGGAGTTGGGTTTAACGCACAACCATGGCTACGGCGTTGAGGATTTGTTCACAGGCCGCGATTATGGCACATTGTCTTCACAAGACAAAATCACAGTTGACGTCAACCCGTCAGGTGAGCACTTCAAAAGATTTCCCGAAACTAGAAATTGATTAAACGCTTCCAATTAAAATTACAAATCACTTCAACAAATTAAATGTAGTTAATATAATCCCTACCTTTTAATTCCAGGTGTCGTCATGCTCAAATTCACAGTGGCCAGTGCCTTTTTAAAGACTGCATACCAACCAGCCCAAGGAAGCCACGCAAATCTCCTTGGAGTTCAATCCCTAACAAACGAGCGAGTTCTTCCACAGCGTCTTCAGTGGCTGTCTGGCTTCCCCCAACTCGCCCGTTCTTTAGGATACAAGCCTTAAAATAGTCTCATTAATTAAATCATCTGTAAATATACGACACTTTCCCCTATATCTATTCTCACTTTAGGGAAAAACCTATAAATTTTCACTCAGCTGTAACTTGCTGATCCAAAAGGTTCTCCCAGTCACAACTTATCTTCATTTAGCTATTACAAATCCAAGCTTAGCGAACAATTTCACTCCCCATCCTTGGAAATACAGATAAACATTTAAAGTTCCTACTTCCTCTGAAGCATTTTAATAGGATACCAACCATTCTGGTATGTGAGTCCAAATTACAACTTTCCATTGCGTATAGATACGCACCTTATATTTACCACAAAGATCCACCATGGATTCTTTTCCCTCTTAATTAAGGTACAATCCAAAAATAAGAGACACGGGAGGAATGAATGTTTTATTTTCTAACCATCATCAAAATATTCAATTATAATTATTTGGCTTCACGCCGCTAAGCATTTCAACAGCAGTGTGTGTTTTATGAATGCAATTTTAGAGAATCTTTTACTTTTAAATGTTACACTTTATATATATATATCTACGGGTATTGTGATGGTTTTCAGTTAATTAGTACATATAGATGTGTATAGAATATTACGTATAATTATAAGTATATGCAACTCAGGTGGAAAACTTGTACTACTGGAGGTAATTGTAAGACAAGGGAAATTTCAGTGATAATACTTTTTATGAATAAACACGTTCATACTCCATGTGTATGACTGCTCAAACCCTTAAACAGCCACCTTTCTCTGGGCATATTACTTCAGTATAATCAGAACATAATTTCCTTGCAATTTTCATTCAGCTGCATTGCAGGAACACTTTCAATAATTTCCACAATTTACACTAATATCCAATCATATCAAGAAAAACAATATTGTCTTTTAGAAAACAAAAGTACAATGGCCGTAATCAAAAGATTTTAGGAGCTAAATATTACCATCCAACAGCATGTAAAGCTTGTAATTCTCATCATTTATAAAAATGTATTCAAGTAATCCTGGAATTTATGCATACGAAATTTCAAAAATACTCCCTAAATAATCCTTCACTGACTTCCCGACTTCCGCTAATAACTTGGATTAGAAACAAATACCTGGATCTCGCAAAAATAAATACCTCCGCCCTAATACATCCAGAGCATCACCTCCCCGCCATACAAACGTTTGTACGCGTCTACTTAATTCCCATACTTAATTACATAATCATTTACAATATAATTTCTAGTACTACAATATAATTTCTAGTACTACAATCATTTTCAGGCTACATCAAGTCTTTTCAGAGATTCTGGGGTACTTCCGGGATCCGAATAATACATGTATCCTCGCTTAACTTAAATCCTTTTTACTATCCCTTCCATTCATCTCGCGGACCAGTTTTAAATAATATACATTTTCAACCAACATATACGAAATCATATGCAAAATGTAATGTAAACCGTCATCTATTCCACACTTTCCCTTTTTTACCACATCTCCTAGGCTTTTCCCAGAACGGGTCAACGAGGCACGTCAAATGTCAAACAAAGTACAAGCTGCAATCAACATCCCAATGTATTCTTCGTGAGATTCAAACTGAACCAATACTATCAATTCTTATAGCTTAAGCAGATTATCCAGATTTTTCAGGTGCGTTAATTGTAGTTACGGGAGTGAGCATGTGTTTTTCCTTCACGGATAATCGCAACGAAGGCTTTAGCAAATGACGACTCCATGTAAGAAGGGATGATGAGCGGCAACGTTTTGTAATCAAACTCCGCCCATCATACTCTTCAACACTCTTTTTTGGAGATTCCAACTTTCTCTGACTATTACTCTGACTGTGAATATGACGAAAGCCCTTGGTTAGAATCTTCCAGATTTTTGCTTGCTCCTTAACTTTTTTCCCAACTTCCACAGGGATGCTGCTATCTTGACTCTGAACCCCAATTTTCAATGATCCAATATCCGTCCCCACCGGAAGACGAGCTTCAGATAGCAATCCTATTTCTTCCTCAATTTCAATCTTCGATGAATTCCGTTCTTGTAAACTATTGCTGCTTTTATTTTCTGTGGATTCTATTCCCGCTTCTACTTCCACGGAAGCTTCAGCTCCATCTACTGCGGTCTCTGCTTGCATTTCTTGCTTTTCTTCCTACAAAAAACCACCAAATTTAACGTTACCACTTAGAGATATATCAAACAGTATGATCCAAACGCCCTAGGCATTATGTAGCGATTAAACTTGTAATATTCAGTATAAAATGGATGCAAAGCAAAGGTTTGGTTAGAAAAATATTAAGTATAAAATGTCTGATATACAGTTGCATCCATGCTTGCATTTTTGTGAAAACGGAAGCGTGCGTTAATACAAGAAGAGAGAAACAAGAAAATGGTAGGAAGCCACTATCAACTCCGCTGCAGAACAGCTGGAAATCCGTTTCGAATACAATGAAACACCTATAGCCATTAACTATTTAACTCTAGCATGTGTCGGCTTTAATCTTGATTATGACTGTGTCTCCCTTATTCACCATTCCATCATATGATTCATATCCACTAAACACAGTATCTATAATTCACAACAGAAATGCACAATGGACACACTAATGAAGCCATCCACTAGCGCTTATACGGAATCCGCTAGCTCCTCATCATCATTCCCCATGTAGTCCAGGAAAGCCATGAATAAAAACGCTCGAGATTCTCCGATGCTCCTAGGTTCAGCAAGCCGAAACACGGTATTATACAATTATCCAATAGCGTTCAAGAACAAGTGCATAGTTGCAAATAAAATCCCCGCGTTATTCTCCAATTATATAATTTAGTCTTAGCGATCTGTAATGCACAGCGTAAACGTGATGTGCGTAAACTTTAAATCAAAGCTACAGAGTGAGAAGAAGGAAATAATGTATATCATATTTACGAATATCAGATTACTATATACATGTTTTAAACTGTGAGAATTTTACACAGAATATTTAGTTGCTTCGAAGGCTGCACAAAAATACATATTAAGCTGACTTCGTTAAGAGAATTGTTATACCTTATATAACTGCCGAGGTTGGTTGACAGATGAGAAGAGCTCCCTGAAATTTATTTTCATCCAAACATGATTTTAGTGACCCTTAAAAAGTACTCGGAGCGTCTTCCGCTTAGCGTTAACATTATGCAGGATCATGACTTTACAAGTCATCAATCATGAATCAGTCTCAACCGCAGATTCATAGCTTTAGCTAATGTAGCTTATCGAATTTATAGGTACTTACTATAACAAATCTATATTGCATGCTCTGATAGCTTTAGTAATAAAAGTTATAAGAACATGCTAGGGATTCATACTTGGTTCAAAAAATCAGATTAAAAGTTTTAGTTAACCCGATTCATGCGTCATCATTCGCATATGTGATTCAACTGCATTCTCTTTAAAACTAGTCATAGTACCGTATTTCCTCGACCCATTATATTTTTCTTCTAACCTGTGATCAGTTCTAATTCCAAAAGTTACTCTTCGATCTCTCGCACTTGTCATTTCAGATGTCGTCATATCCATATTCACGTCATCATCCCCCGTAGAAGAATCCTTACTCGAGCATTCCCGGCTACTCACTGCCTTTTCCCTTAAGCTAATCATACTGGACACGGATTTTGACCGCATTATTGGCACATGTACTCCAGAACCGGAAGACACTGGCGCAGACACTGAAATCAAGGAAGAAACTCATGTTTCAAGTGTTACAATCCGAAATATCCACAAAATCATTGGCGTGAATCTGCCATGAGAGGCCAAAACTAGTTTTACTCTACCTCACCAAATGCGCTTACGAGCTACTACTACTTACTACTGTACTAACTAAACAAGAAAAAGAAGCAAACAAAACAATTTCAATCACCCACACACAAAAGCGCACAAATTCACGATTCTGTACAAAATTTTCCGCGGCTCTTTACCTGGAACATTTGGACTACTAGGATCACAAGAAGCAGGTTGCACAGCGATGGAATTGCAAAGGAATGGAGAGGGAGTTGAGATTTTCCTCATTGCACAACCATTTGAGGACATGTCGTCCGAGTTACTCAGTAATGAAGTTGACGATGGTGGAAAGGAACGAAAAGGAATATCGTGTCCAGGGTACATCAGGTAAGTCGACGTACTTACAAGCTTGGTAACTTTAAAACCATACACCATACAAACGTACATTTCCCATACCGATTAACAATATTCTCCCAGATTACAACAAATTACATAACAAAACATTAGCAGAGCAAGCTTCAGTTTGCCACTTCCAAGCACCAATTTGAAAAAGCCAACCCAGCAGCGTATTCGAAACACGTAGGTGCATAGATACCGTGATTTTTTACAATTGATTGAATTCAACGGGCTGCAGTTTCCAATGCCATAATAAGGCACGAACAATGGTACTAAACAAAGTGTCAAATACAAAGTCTGGCTGGCCACAGATTCAAACAAAAAAAGAGAAAACAACGCTATTTACTTGCTGAGGGGCAGTATATCGAGCTGGCCCCATCGTCATCAATGTCGTCTTGACTATTACTTATCACAGATCCAGGTCCTAGAGGGTGATTCAGAACAATAATGAATAACGAAGCTCATGATATTCTTTAAATGATTAACTTTAGCATAATTGAAAAAAGTAGTGCCAAACCATACCATTGAACTGTAGCCCTCGCCCAATACCTCTTAGAATCGTTTCGAGGTACGGCAGGCCCGGGTTGTTCATTATAGGACAATTTATAAGCAATTCTATTTGCTTCCAACGATGCATCCGCTCTTGCAATTCTTGAGTTATCTCGGTAAGAGCAGTTCTTAAATTTCCACAATAACAGAAAATTATCGGTTAATTTGTTCAAGCATTAAAGGCCAAAAATTTACTACTTCGACTTGATGTAAGATCAGTCAGAATTGAAGTTGCTGACAGCTTGTTTTTTACCTGGCTTCCAGTATAGCTTTATCGACATCATCAATAGAGCGTCCATGCGTCGACACAAATGCTCCCATTAAACTAGATCTTTTCTTTTTTAGTTTATCGCACTGTAATATGAAAATGAATTATAGCTGTTTTTAAATGTAACTTTTCGATGAAAATTCGATACCCGCATTTCTAACATAAACTTACTGCGTCCTTAGCTTGTTTCAATTGCTTTTCAGCAGACTGTCTCTTCCTGTTATACGATTTCAGTTCCAGTTCATATGTTAGCTGTAACCAATGCTGCAAGGCTGGAGGAGGAACCCAGCACTTGTCTTGCAGTTCCACTTCAGCTCTCTGAAGTTCATTCCGTAGAACCTGTAACCATACGAAACCATAAAAAATCTAATACATACTTGAAATATGAGTTACTTTATCATTTATCTACTCCTTGATACACTGAACTAACGAAATAGAGGTAACAGTAAATAAAATTACAAATATCTGATCTTCCAGTTCCTCACAGCAATGCTGAGACACTTTTTTATCTTTCGAACACATGCAATCACACATTTCCTCTGTGGTGCTCATTGTTAACAGGAGGGCAAGTCAAGTCACACTCAAAAATCTGTCCTTTTAACTCGGATACTGTATCTACCGTTAACTGAACAGTCCCTCTTGCACGTTTCCTTACGAATACCTCACAATTTATTTACACTCACCTCCAGTATCAACCAAACTGCGCTACGACTTAGATTTAATATTCTGCAAGGATGAGCTCAACCCTAATGAATATTCTTCGAAAAATTATTTGTTTTAAAAACCAGCCCTTGCAAGTACTTTTTCAACGAGTAAAAAACTGTCACGCTTAAAACTGTCATATTATCTGTCTTTGGTATCAAACTAAGAATAAATTGTCTCTCCTTGAGTTCTTGATTCTATACAAGCTGATCTTCGCGAATCCAATCGTCACTCATGCGTAGAATATTCATGTTGTAAACAATTAATCATAAAATAATTCAAAGATCTGAAGGTCAAGTTTTAAATAAAGATTCAATCACTACCGGAAACTCCGACTTACTTCAACTTCTCCCTTTAGTCTTGTAATTTCTTCAGAGCCAGGAACTCCGTCGTCCAGCAATTTTCTTTGAAAACCAGCTTCCAAAGCTTTCTCTTGCTGTGCAGTTCGGGCTTTCTCTAACTCTTTCTGTTTCGAAAATATAAAAGCATTATTAGATTAATATTAATTGTTAACGTCCCTTTTTCGAGAATAATGATGCTCCACTGTACCTGCAAGTCCATTAATCCTTGCTCCGCCTTGGCGAGACTCTCCATGTCAACGATCATTCTATTTAAATCTCGTTGAGAAACTTTGTACCGTGAGTACACAAACCAGCAGACCATCAACGCCAGAACCAGCAGCGTTGTAAGGACAGAGTCTTTCGTCCGATTCCCGAAGTCTGAAATACAATATTTTATATCAGCTCTTAGTAAAGCGCAAGTCATGCAAAAATGAACAGAAAACTTGGTCAAATACTTGAACTTACCTTTAGGAGATCCAAATAATACAACATCTTGTGCTTTCAGAGCAATTTTTTGCCTATGAATTAAATCCTTAATGCCTACAGAGGTACTGAGTACTTGAAGATGATTTATAGCAAGTCTAAAATTTCAATGAAATTATAAATTAAGTTCAGTCATTACCGTACAGAGATTAGATTTAGAACCTTTAGTATCCCTTGAGGCAACTGTTTTTTGTAACTGCGTCATTGAAACACGTAGATTTCACTTCATTACCTTGGTAAAACTGATCCATTGACGGAATTGTCGAAAAAGTTTTTAGAGTATTGTGGTAGGCCGACAAAATGACTAAGCCAGTCTATAGTCTGGTCCGTCGTCCAGTTGTGTACTTCAGATCTGACCCAACTGTCCCATAATTCCTTTACTGAAACATGATTGTCATCATCTTGATGTAATAGTCGCTGCCGCTTCTCGTAATCTCCTTCATACATTAGTTCTTCACGAAGAAACTAAATATTTAAAGAATAAAATCATTTGTCAATCGATTCCTCATATTACATTAACCCACCACATCGACTCGTTATCTCAAAGTTACTGTTTCCAACAAGCACTCTACGCCTTCCTTAATTTAATATTACGTACAATCTCTAAAATAATATCTTTTTGAATGAAAAGACTGGAAGATCAAATTTCAAAATTATGTTTTACACGAGTAAAACTTACATCATGCAAATCTTAAAATAGGCTCCAACGCTAATTCTGCGGACATTGAAACATAAAACGTTATAGTAAGCACGAAGCTGATTCTCTGAAACGATGCTGGTTGCCTGCATTCTACTCTGGTAGAAAAACTTCTTACACACTAGCATTACATGACAGGAAGAGATATTGTCTCCGTAGATCTTTCGGCACAGTCAGTACCCCCCAATCTGTGCTATAACCGAAATGCATTTTCTCATCGCTACTAACACTACCGATCCATTCCCACAATATTCTACAACCCTACATTCCAATTTTCTGCCTAGATTAAAATCCAGGTTCATCAAAGCTTTCCTTCCCGTTACTTTAACTTAGTTGAAGGTCTGTATTCTATTTTCTCCTATCCCTCCTTGACATACACAATACGGTTTTCATTAATGCCTCTCAACCCCCCTGAACCAGTCGTGATAAAAACCTGAAAACTAAATTCCCATGTAGTCGCGAAGGACTTTCTGGCAATTTCCCAACATATTTACTCAAAGATTCCATCTCCTTGTTCTCATCTCTACAAAAAGAGCCCGGCCCGTAATCAACCCAACTTTCAGTTTATTTCCTCCACCGAATTAATCTACACCGCAATCTTCAATAAATAAACCGTGTGCCAAAATACAACGACCTCGCATCCCACTTACAAAATTCTAAAACAATCTTAATCTCACCTCATCAGATTCGTCAAAATCAATGTTTCCGTTCTTGTCGTCGTCAATCTGTCGATGCAAGGATCGAATGGCATCCAGAGCAAGCAGCTCACTTTCGTCCAACGAAGAACACCAGTGTTCCCCGCAAAGACTTGCCGGCTCTGTAACAAACATACATTCCTGTTTCATTCACTCTAGCAAAAATCCTTACAGCTATTAAACTTTATACATCCAAGTATAAAGAATCACTCCCGGGAAACTAGAATCTGTCAAAACATAAAAGCCTACGCAAAACCGATTCCCACATTTATTATTCTATCTCGGTCGTTTACCCTTCCTTTCAATCTTTAATGGTCTTACATCACTTTCACTCGACAAACAGCACTTGAACGTCATTCTTATTAGACTATGAACATCTCCACATCCCATTAATTTGTAGGTAACATACCTTTAACTGCAACAGCACTCGTATGATGGAAACCGGTTACAGCAGTATCTGTCGGCCCCTGCGGTCGTCCAGTATCAGAACCCACCATTTGCATGGGATTCGCCACGCTATGTCCTCCCCTTCCCCCTCCATCTAGTTCACAACTGACCAGAGTGCAAACCAGCGTCAGGACAAGGACACAGCCTCGAGCATTGCTCAATGTCAATGCTTTGAGATTCATTGTATTTCTGTCAAAACCAAACAATTACATTATCAAATCACAATCTTCTTTTCTTCACCCGTAAAAATCACATTCACCTTCATCATTCTTTTCTCAAACCCATTCCCTTCCTTCTTGTCAAAAATTTCCGATGGCTCCCACTGCATCCCAGCTCATCAATAAGGACATGTACGAATGCATCAACTAGTACAAAAATACCATTCCTGTCATCATCCTTTTGACTCACTCTCACAGTGTCTCAACTAATTTTTTATGCCAGTAATATCATTCCGTCCCATCGCCATCGCCGCCTACGAAGCCAATGTCTCCAAGACCCGCAACAACTTCAAACCAGCTCTAACTCTGAATTCCGATAAACATTCTGATATCAAGCCTAGCATTCCGATGAATTTCAATCTTTTCCCTCTGCCATTCGCTTATGACTTATGAGTGTCACCTAATACCATTCATGAAGCACGGCCAGACTACGATGACACCAACAACCTTAAGAAACAACTCTTGCGTGGGCTCATGTAAACACTTAAATGAAACGGAAACTATCAAGTGACCTCCTTCTTCCTCAAACATGATCCTTCTAAAAGATTACATCACTATTACAACTCAAACAACTAAATTCTTTGAAAACTAAAGTCTTTAAACCCATAGACCAACCACCTCTTCACAATAAATAATACATCAACCTATCAAATCAAAAATCCGCTAAGACTATGATCACCTAGCACAGCACTCCGAAATTCGGATGCAAGCTCCACTCATGTTTTAATCAAGAGAGAGATTTCTTGTAAAAATAGATATTTTTCATTCCACCATACGCATACATCCCAAGTCCCAAACTCAGGTATTTCAAGCTCAATCTAAAATTGATCCTTCAAAATCAGATTGTCAAACAAGTGTTCAATGTATGTAAATATTAAATCCCTTCAAATTCTACCAAATCTATGTATAGCAACGCATTTTAAACCATAACTCACTTGTTAATTGGATCATTATACGTTCCAACATAAGCTACTGCGCAAGGTTTGAAGTCACGTTACACATCCCGTTTTAACTGTGTCCACTTAATCCCAGGATTTAATCCACACACCTTCTTCAAAATACTTCGCCGCCCTTCACCCCACACAACCTAAACAAATATCAATCAATCAATATTTGCATCCACTAAACTCACGTTGACTCACAGACACGAGTTTACGCTACTAAATTCGATATTCAATATTGCTCGATCCACAGATTCTCACACTACTAATCACTTTCTGTGAAATCCTCAATTATCACACTATTCACCACTAACTCTACAGTAGAAATGCCTCCAAAGCAGATAGTTGATTCCGCTGTAATAATAATCGTAAGGTGTGAATATTAACACCCAGTCATTTAACTTTATACACTCGCTATAAACCAATAATGCGCTACCAATGAGCCAACTACGAAAATATTTACCGGCGACAAGCGTTCATCAGTCCACAAATACCCAAGTGGAATATTACAGACCGCGACTTCAACAATCCTTCCAATTATACTTTTAATATTCTTGAGAATTTATCGAAACCCTTTCGAACATTTGTAAAATTTCCCAACCGGAACTCGTATGCATACATTTCATGTCCATCCCCATCAAGTTTGGGATTCCCATTAACTCATATGACTCACTCTAGTTCTTAAATAACTCCAGTTAGCTTCCATCCGTATCATTCCTCCTACATGCATAATTCACTCAACATTAACCAATCATCATCAGCAACCAATTGTACAAAAAACCGCAAATACCAACAATAGGTCAGTTTCTACCTTCCGGCAATTCCACGCAAAAACTACCCCAATGTCAAGTATTAATTATCATGAATTAATCATAATCATGAGATAACCTACGATAACTCTTTTATTCTGACCTCCTCCGTAAACTAGATACTAATCTACAAAACTACTCACTTGTTCGTAGCAATTACCTCAAATCAGCTGACTCCTCACCGGATTACATAACATTCTTATGCAAAATCATTATTCCTTCCAAACACAGTTATATCACACGGAGTTAGGCCGATCCGAAAGAACATTTCACCAAATATTAGCTCTTCTCTGGAATCCAACACTTTTACACACCACAAAACAATTTAATTCATCAGTCCAAATGGAGGCACATCCAGGTAAAACCTCCCGTTCCGTAGACGCACACCGACTAAATCCTAGCATCCCGAATTAAATGTTCCCACACACAAAACAATTCCCCCAAGATGATTCCCAGAGTCCACACGCTACTACAATATAAATAGGCTTTTCAATTTTAACTACCGGGATAAAACTCTTTTAATCTCTCCTCCTCAGGGAACGTATCCCGTTCCGGCTCTCTCCGGTGACGACACGTAGATTAAGCAGAGCAAATCTTCAGGATTTCAGACTTCCCTAAAGGATAATTCCAAATAGTTTTCCTAAAAAAACTTCCAAGCATCTCGCAGCATCCATTGCCGATTCCTCCAACCTCTTACGGCTTCTAAGCTTGAGAATTTCCTCGACAGAGGGCGCGCACAACGATTCATCCCAGCCGGTATCAGTCTTCGAATTAAATCTCTATTTCATTTCCCAAACAATGGTTGCAAACAATTATCTTGGAAAACACTCATTGTAATTAATTTCAATGCCCATTAAAATTTTCAAAAAACGCTTCAAACTGTATATACTTATGTAGTTTATGCTGTTGTGAAGCATACTGCAAACAGTTCAAGTCCAGATTACGTTGCCGTGGTAATTTTTTAATAAAATTCAACGCGTTAATTATGAATTAATAATATTCGATATTTTTTCAGGTCAGCTCTAAACCTTTCCAGTTTACACTACCAACAAAACACCCTTTCCCCGCTATTTTCCCTCCTGGCAGACAACACGTTCTTGATGGATTCTAAAATACTAAGAAACGGAAACTTGACTGATACTTTCTACGTAATTCTTAATAATTACCTTACAGCATATCCACTTTACGGAATATGCTAATTACATTAAGAATCATACCCTTTTGTTTCTCATTCCCACTGTGTAATTCAAGCAAAAACACGATTCTCTTGTACCCCTCTCGGCTGTAGTAATACTAGCAAATAGCAAACAATTCATTCCCTACACGCATTTCGGCGTCACTCAATCGATACAATATTGTATCAATTCAATTAACGTTATCTTATCGATTATCCCAGCTCCCTCACTCTGTGCACAGATCGTATTTACTAAGTCAGTGCTGTACGCTTTTCAGCTGCTTCCAAATACATCTGCAGCTAACTTAAACCCAGCCTCCGCAGCCGTCCAGTCTTCAGTTTAAGTAAAAAATACTATATTTACAATACGTCTAACAGGTGATACTATTTTTTTAGGCAACGTGTACTAGCGATGACTGCGACACAGACGCCGAGACACATCAAGTTACACCCCCAGTATTCTCCCCCCGTGCCGCATGGAAAGGGAACGACATTCAAAAGCTCTCATGTATGGTTGACGAAGATTATTTAAGCGAGACAATGGAGAAAGTTCATCGGGACTTTGAGGCATTACAAGGGATTTTACAAAACTTCACATGCGCAACATTCATGGAGAAAATGATTCGCAAAGTCCAGCATCAAAATCATCAAGCTACCCTCATTTCCTCCTGGAGGATGCGATTCTTGTGCTACACGGGGATATTTGCGGCCATCGTCATACTCTACGTAAACTCATCTCCGAAGCAGTACGGGCCTTAGTCCAAAAATCTAATCCACCCCCGGGCACGCTCTTCCACCTTCCTCCATTCATTCATTCAAAGCTAAAATCAACAAGTCCATATCATGTTTAAGGAATAGGAATCCAAGAACATGGTTTCAACGTTGTTGCATTTTGTAGCCGGGAGCTGGCGATGAGTATAATTTATGAGAACATAATTTTTCTCCCACAATTTAAT
Source organism: Sminthurides aquaticus (assembly GCA_906901655.1). Classification (NCBI taxonomy): domain Eukaryota; kingdom Metazoa; phylum Arthropoda; class Collembola; order Symphypleona; family Sminthurididae; genus Sminthurides; species Sminthurides aquaticus. The sequence continues at coordinate 19,368,579 of CAJQTT010000001.1, read as the reverse complement.
CTAACACCGTGTCATGATACAAGTAAATGAATCAAAAGCAGTGGCCCTTATTCCAGTTGACGCTCGTAATTATATCATGCAGCGTCGGCCACTTTGTGCCCAACTTCATCCCCCTGACATTTCCCTCCCCTTCTTCCAAACAAATGTCCAGTATCCACGAACATTCAGTCCGAGATCATGAGAAAACCTTTTTGGGCATTTTCTCCACCACTCCTCCTCCACAGCCTTTCCACTATACCTCTCCTCTCTCATAATCTCAATCCTTTCGCATCTTCCTTTATTTTCCATTAACTTAAAACATCCTCCTCCTTCCCAAGATCCTGTATCATTCTTACGCTCCTGTCTCCTCTTCCATCAATTTATTTATCCTCAATACACTTGTCTCCTCTGCAAATTAAAAAACCCCTCCATCCGTATCCTACTTCCTTCCCTCCTTCCATCATCCTTTTCCTCCCATCACACCAAAATTCCCACCTCCTCGCAACCTATTCCAGCAACCCCATCTTCATTTTTGCTGAAGCCAAACCTTACGATACTCAAGTCGGTGCACTTGAAATCGTAATATCAAACTCCGATTCCACTTGTAGACAGTTCCAATAAGCCAACGCTACACAAAAATGTCCCTCAACTGAGATTCAAGCAGAGGAACGAGGAGATACTAACAGGCATGTCATTGAAAATTGTCGCTTCATTGTAACTGCAAGCGGATAGCTTCCAGAGTTGTTCTGTTCGCCTCCTCTCATCATCCCCTTAAATAGCATCAAAATCAAGCTCACCTGGCCAACTGGATAGTCTCCTCTCTTCATCTTGTTCACCCAACGTTTTCTCCTCTTAAAAACTGTGTTACTAGTCTGAGTCTGGGGTGTCGAGGAGGACAATCCTGGAAACAGGAAACTCCTTGTTCTCAAAAAACAATCCACACCGTCATCATTCATTATCAGTCACCACTTTGTTAACAAGCCCTGCATTCATTCAATTAAAAAAACTCTGCGTGAATTCTCCACCATTTCCACATTTTACATCAGTTGCCTTCAAAAATCCACAAATCCTTCCCTCTTTGCACTACATAAATTACTGGATTTCCTCTACTGATTTCCTTCAGATGATGCGAAACAGATTTATTGATTGATTCCCAATCATTGTACTTGATGACTTGCTTGACAGCCATGGTAAACCACATTAACTCAACCCTTTCCACCCTCTCATATCCTCCTCTCCTACAGCACACATCTTCCCACATTTGTCAATCACCTCATTTTTCCGCAACAGGTAAACATGCGCAAATAAATTACGAAAAAAGAGACATTTCCTCCCAAGTCCTTCTGTCCTTCTCACAGTCCTCATAATTCTCAAACCCTCATCATCTCTTCCATCCTCTTCTCTCTTTGTCTCTACCAGCTCACGCAAAAACAACCCTCCAGTGTTATTCATCTTTGAAAAGAAAAATCTGCCTTTAAGCCAAGATCTACTAGTTACTACAAGTATGATCCTTTTGTGCAAAGATGAGCATAGGAGGATCATCATTTAAGGGGAACAAGCAATACTTATGCTCCATACTTTCCCAGAGCTATTCCTTATGGGTGTGGATGAAAAGGAACAAGAGGGGATGTTCATAATAGGGAGGGAGACCAATGGGCGGAGAGGAAAGTAGAAAAATAGTCCTTCCATCCCACCTTCTTTCCAACACATCATCTCTTGTATAGTAGCCCTCTCTCTTCATACTTTCAGTATTATTCTCACCATTCAGTATCAACCCAGTCCCTCTCAAACACCCTCCATCACCACCACCAACTTTATCCTTCTGTCATCCCAGCCCAAGCCTCAGTACAACTTTAATCCTCATCATCGGATATCGGATCTTCCCAAGAGCGCAACAGGTTGCCGCCGCCAACAGCTCTAAACCTAGCGAATTTCAAAAAACTTATCCCAGGAGAAAAAATCCCCAACACCTTTCTCCTTGTACTGTCACCGCTTCATCCTCTGGATTTCCAGTGATTCCCTCACCTTTTGTGCATGGATCATCCCCCAGTTTGCGAAATTATCCCTTAAAAGTGAAGTGAGTTTTTTAAAATTGAGTCGGAATCAAAATACCGGGTGTGAATGTCCGAGAACCTTTCATCCCCCCGTCGTGACCCGTGCTTCTCACCTTCATTCTTATAGTGTTTCCCAAATTGTAATTGTTTTTTTTAACCGGAGCTTAGAGACAAACAGACTCTTTCAACCTGGAGGCAACCGACATGACAGTCACTAATATCGCAATGATGCGACCATGTTTTGCCGGATATCCCTTCCAAGGTAAATTCAAATCAAAATTATTAAAGTTTTTGTTAAATTATTAAATTAAATTGATTCAAAACGCAGTTTACAAAAATTACTAACATCAGTTCTCCTCCCACGTGCCTCTCACCTCCCCACCCCTCCTCATCTCCTCATTTACCCCTTCACAGCCCACAATCTTGTAAACCAAGCATATTTTAGTTTTGTTCAAACAATTACTAATTCTAATACTATATAATAACCATCGGTCCTAGCGCTTTAAAGTCGTATAATTCCAATCATTATCCAAGTAGCTTCTATATATGTTTAAATCGCTCCGTTTGCTCTCTTTATGACCGACGTGTCAGCAAAATGTCCTCCAGTTTCATCACATCCTCAAGGGCTCTCTCTCTCTTTACGACATCTCTATCTCACTAGTTTCTTCCTTCTTAGACTCTGTACTACTCCGAACTACTTCTTAGTATTATGCTAAATTTATATTCATACCAAGCTTGGGAAAAAGCTTCCTGGGAAACTCGCAACTTGGACGTCGTAAACTTTAATTGGTGGAGTAAATTATTTTAAGGGTTGACACATGACTTTTTCAAATTCTCACCACCACCTTTCTCTATCCTCCCTCCCCACTCCCCAGTTCAGAAATTAGTTTTCTCTCCAACACATTTTACGATCCTCTTTTGTCTCCCCTCTTTGCTTAGTCCACTGGCTTCACAAGTATCACAGTTTATCTCTTAGAATCCTACAGTTTTTTCACTCAAACTCGAGTCAGCTCCCTCATCTTCCCAATGATTTATTGCGTCTAATCATGTATTAGGCAAAGAATGAACACTTGAATTTTACGACTCTTTCCACCATCTTAGTGCATTTAGACAGACTGTCCGAGGCTACCTTACAAGGAGCTTTCAATGCGAACAGCTAAACGTTCCCCCTCAAACTTTTGCTCAAAGACTTGCTGACATTTATTGATATTGATATCACCGCCTATGTACTACTACATCTATTCAAACGTCAAAATCAATTCATTCTACAAACACAGAGCGTTGATTGAGACACAGCGTAGTCCAGCCCAACAAGCTTTCCTATTCCAAAGTGTGACTTACGGCAGCTGGACGACATTCGGATTGTTGTCAAATGTTTTTATTTACTCCCTTTACAATCTTTACAAACTTCCATTCAGAACATTTCCAACCTCTCACCCTCACACTTAACTTGTTTCCCTACACAATTTAGTTCCAGTCCGAAACGCTTCAATCTCATTTCGTATTCCTTCAGCTCTGTCCCTCCTGTTCTCCTCTTCTGACCAATCTTTTCCCATACTCCCACTACTCCTCCTTGAGTCTTTCAATTCCTTTTATTCCAATCTCTCAACAAATCCTAGCCAAGAAACTGACACGCTGCGAGTGTCCTCTCATTCTAAGACTTCTCCCAAAAAGATTGATTTACACCTCCTGATTAGCCTCGTTACAACCAACTAATCCCACTAATCCTCCCAGATGATCCTGTCTTTTAGTTTTATTCCCTTGCTGCAAGGCAAACTTAAAACCAATACGGATTTCAACTTAACTTTTGTACCAAGCCAAAAGATCGCATTGCGCCTGATAAATTTTAATCCATCCTCTAAACCGTCTTATTCAACAGGTCAAGGGCGGGTGAATCAATTGGGCGGAGTTTTTATAAACGGCCGCCCCCTACCAAACCATATCCGTTTAAAGATTGTCGAGATGGCAGCTGCAGGAGTTCGACCTTGTGTCATATCCCGTCAGTTACGGGTATCACACGGCTGTGTATCAAAGATTCTCAATCGTTACCAAGAGACAGGGAGCATACGACCCGGAGTCATAGGAGGAAGCAAGCCCCGCGTCGCAACCCCAGAAGTTGAGAAGCGAATCGAGGAGTACAAAAGAGAAAACCCGGGTATCTTCTCCTGGGAGATCAGAGATAGGTAACTTGTCTCTTTCTTCCTCCCCGCAGCCCTCCACACCACTTGCTCAGTCCATCCAAAACTTATTCACCCTTTAAAAACTCCCCCAGAACACATCCCCTCCATCTTATCAATCATCCCCGGTTAATTCTCTTTTTCTCCCTTAATTCTCAGCTCTGAAAATTCTTTTGATTCATCCCACAGACTCATAAAAGAAGGTCTCTGCGAAAGAACGAGTGCACCCTCCGTAAGCGCAATCTCCAGACTCCTCCGCGGAAGAGAGACTGATATCGAGGACAAGAAATTCATAGATGGTAAGTCCAAAGAATTATTACTTTTTTTCCCCTCCCTCTTCAACTCTTCCATTTTCAAACCATTCATTCCCAACTCTTCCGCCTTCCCTTATAAATTAAAATCCACGTTCCATAATTTCAAAAAAACGCATTTCCCTGCAAGCTATTTTATTCAATCCGCCTTAATAGCCCAAACAGATCCACAACTCCCAGTACAATACTGCAATTCCTTATAAATCTCCATCCTCCCATCCAATATGTCAATGACATCCAAGGGGAGGGAAACTTATGATTCCGCTTTCACCTTCCAGCCTACTCCGTCCCTCATCTTATTTCCCATACTCGTACATTATCAATCCCAGACCCTTAATTAACCCACACTCCATGATGAGCATTAGCACAAACTTTCCGGCATCTTCCTCAACAACCTCATCCACCTCAGTCTCACCTCATCCTCACTCAAACCCTTTGAAATCCATCTCAAAACATCCCGCCACTTGGGCCTAAAAGCGTAATTATAATCAAAAGGCTGGGTGGTTCACCTCATTTCAAACAATTTCCCCAAAACTATGGGAAACACGATGATAATAACAACATCCGAGAGGGATGATGGGAATCTTGGAGTAGCAACCCAAGAGTAAGAGTTCCGTAGAAGTAGCAGCACGGGTAGTTTGTAAAATAAGACAAATAATGAGGTAATTTTTTACAGCCCCTTCACATCTTCCCCTTTCAGCCACACACAGTAGACACGGAATAACCCCAAAGGCTTTCTTCCAGCAGGGGTGGCATACGGCAAACCAACCTTTACGCCGATGGACAGCCGACACTTTTAAAATAATTCTCTTAATCTGATAGGTGGTGTGTGTGGATTAGTTTTAAATTCTTCTCATCACTCCTCCCCCCTAATCCCTCTCATTTCTCATTGTCCAAACATACTTATCATGTCTCATTTATCATCAAAACTCACATGTCCAGCTCAACCTCACACACACACCCCGCCCAACGAACCCATGTATAGCTCCCTCTTTGTCGGCTCCTCCATCTTAAACGTGTCAACATAATCCAACTACTACCATCTCTTCAAACTACTCTTGATCACCAACTCCATTCCTAATGTATTTAGTCAAAATCTACATAACACCAAATTGTTTTCTGCTATTTCCCAGAAATTATCCTCGTAGTTTCCGCTATACTACCATGTACCATCCAATACATGAAATTTTGCTATTAATTATAATTATCCAACATCAATTTGTCCTCCATCTAATTCTACCTTGTCTGAATTCAAATCAAGGCTGCAATACCGTCTGTGTAGAGCCCTCCTGGGCTCTTCACAAAATCCCATCTTAGCCATCTACAAGCGATTGGCTAACACAAAAACGTAATAGGTATTTCCGCTCACGACTAAAACTAGGACACCTGCTATTACCTCTTTCCACTCTTCCCTTCTGTCCCCTTCATTACACATCCCAGCCCATTGTCTTCCTTCCATCCAACCCAGACGAGAACAAGGATTTCTGTATATAAACCACCATTTCAACACTTTCTTCCAACACCTCCTCCCTCTATTCAGAGAGGAATTCTTTCTCATTTACATTCATCTCCTTGTAGTCTACAAGAGCCAAATATTCTTTCGCGAAGCAAAAGCCTTGTGAAAAATCCATCAACTTTTATCCATTACCGAATACTTATACCTACTGAGATTCCTCTTGCATTATATCCGGTCTGGTCATATGTATATTTTCCATAACTTCCATTCATCCAATATATGCATGAAATATTTTCATCCCCTCCGATCATCACTCCAGGCAAACTCTAAAAGTTTTTGCAATCTTTTTCTGAATTTCCCAAACAAAAATCCATCACAATTCCATCCCTATACACCTCCTCTAAACACCGTTTCTTCCAGCATCCGTAACTCTTGGCTGCAATTAAAAAAATACAGTTAGACTCCATCCACACCAAATCATCAAAAACTCTTCCGCCCGCATTCTCCACTTTTTCGCCCCAGCTAAATAATAATAGCAGATTACCACGGTTGCATTGAAACAATCCCTCATTATTCCTTCACGTCATCCCAATCTTCTGGCAAACTCAAACTATGTGATCTCAAAGAGTGCCGAAACTTGTTCGCAACAGAAAAATCTATTGTATTTCCAAAGAAAACCTCTCGAATATAAAGCGTGCCTCTCAGTTCTTCATTAGACACCTCCTGAGTTAGCTTTGCCATTCCATTATTTCCTGAAAACAGAGACAAGTGGAGAAAAGAATCTTTCTTTCAAATCTTTTTCCACACTCAGCTTTATAGTTTCCACAGATGATCCTCAACTCCCTCAGTCTTTTCTCCCATATCCACTTCAATCAACAATTTCTCTGAAATTCAATAACAATTCCGACAACCCCAATCTAAATAACGAAAACAGTATTTTTGTACACACCTTTTCAATCCTCCCGCCTCCCACAGCATACAACAAAGATTCACCTGCGCGGGTATTACATCACACCCTCGCTCTTCTGTACCGTACACCTCTCTCTAAGTAAAAAGAATATTCTGTGGGCGTTGATAGAGAGGCAAATCCCGCTTAATTATCTTCAAAGTCCTAGTAAAGATCCCGTCTTCCCCCACCGCTCCTCTTCCTTTCTTTACACTATTCCACATGATTTTGAGTAATTGTGATTTAATGGTTTATTAGGTAGCGGAGATAAGAGCAGCGAGGGGAGCGACTGTGAGTCAGAGCCCGGGATTGCTTTGAAGAGGAAACAACGCCGAAGTCGAACTACTTTTACAGCTCATCAATTGGATGAATTGGAAAAGGCCTTTGAACGAACTCAATATCCTGACATTTACACCAGAGAAGAATTGGCTCAAAGGACCAAACTAACAGAAGCCAGAATCCAGGTACGTCCTTCTCTCTAAAACATCTCATCCTTTATCCTTCCCTCACTCACTTTTCAATAGTCTTCAACAACACACCAAACCAAAACAACCCCAGCCAACAAAATCTACATCCAAAAGCACCCTACATTTACCAATCTTCCGAATCATTCCCTAATTCTCACACTTTTTCTCATCTTTTAAACACCAACCGCCTCATCTTTAATCTCCCAAAACATGGAAAACAAAACTAAATCAGTCACTCCACTTCCCCCATCCATCCGCCATCTACACAGTCACAGTCATCATCTCAACAAAATCCTATTCTCCTTCGTCATTTCATCCAATTCTCTCCCTTCTTCTTCTTCTTCTTCTTCTTCTTCTTCTTCTCATTTCAAACAGTCATCCTCCTCCTAATTTTTTACATTCTCAAAACATCCTCTCAGATCCCATCCCCCAATCTGCAGCAAGTCTTTGTAATCCTTATGTCTTCTCAATCCCCTTATTCCTTAGGTTCCACCTCAATAACGCAACCGCTTCATCTACAAACTTATTCACTTTACAAGTCAAATCCTTCCCGTTTCATCTCTTCTACAAACTTCAAACCTACTCCTCATGACTTTCAAGCTCCAATTTGATTACACGGAATCAACTCTATTGCAACACGGGCATTAGAATGCGAAAATACTCGAGAACAATCCAAGCCGCCATGACAACATTACCCCAGTCACAAACAATTAGCACCCCTTACAGTAGAATCCAGCATTCATTTATATTATTCTCTCCTTCTGCCTCACATCTCTCCATGTTGCTCCATCTTCAAAGTTGCCCAATTATTTCCGCTGCACCCGCTAACCGGCAACAAACAGAGCTATTTCTCTTAAAAAACCTTCATTCTCCTCCCTCCTCTCTCATACCATACCATTCTCACCTGGCCCAATTAATAATGTCACTCTACATTTATATTTCTACTACTCCTTCCCCTATTCCTCTACTCCTATATTTTCTCAATTCCATTTTTCAAATACCACGAACGTTTAAAATAATTTCTCATTTCCCTTCTTCCAGGTCTGGTTTAGCAACAGAAGAGCTCGGCTACGGAAACAGATTTCTAGCGGAGGTGGAAGCTACAGCAATATGGGATTGTACGCCAGTTCAACATCTTCATATTTATCCCAGCAGGATTTCCAGCAAAACAACCAAGGGCCTAACGGTGGAAACGCTCAACCAGGTAAATTTCATTACCAAAACTATACTTCATTCCTTCAGTTATAGTCTTTTTTAGGCAGTACTAGCAGTGACTAGCACGGATCAGTGTATTTGAAACCTCTTGTAAGTTTGGAATCCCATATGGCTTTATGCAATATCGGTCTTCATATGCCATTTTTGAGAAGAATGCATCTCCTTCCAAGAGTAGTTAGTATGGCAGGATAGTGTGAAGGATTGATGGGATCATGGTAGTGTGACGCTTTAAACACAGCATGAATGACAAATAATGGGCTGATAAGGTGCTTGGGTGTGTTCACCGTTCCATCCATTGTCCACACCTTTTTTCACTTTCCCCTCACTCCATCCCCCTCCCCCCGACACTTCCATCTTCTACTTGTGCTAAATCCACTAAATATTCACACACCCAACCCTATATAGCAGTCAGCCAACCAAGTCAGCCAACCATCCCTCCATTATCCCACCTTTCAACTTCTCTCACATTTACCTCCCATCATCATCATCCCATTTTTATCCTCTTTCATCAGGATTATACTCTTTAATATTCAATATCAAATCATCACGCAGCCCATCCAAATACATCTCCGCAGAAATATAGCAAAACAGCTGGCATTTACAAGGTTTCTATTGTAGTTATCATATTAAAATACTATTATCCTACTCTCGTATTTTCCTCTCCTCCTCTTACCGTCTTACCTCGTTAAATATTGTGAGCCTAAATTATCTCAATTTCTCCTGCCTCCCTCATCTCCTCAAGGAGTTTCCTCTTTAAAATCCTCCTCGAGTATTATCAATCACAGAAACTTAGGAATATTTCTACGATTTACCATATTGCACACACACTTCAACCAAGCAATCCCGACAATTCCCTCACATTTTTATTTAAATTCTCAGGTGGACCAAACGAAAGTTTGCAGCAGTACAACAACGTGCTTGAGCCTCCTCCCCCACCCACATCCATGGCAAGGTGTGTATCCATGTCATCCCCCGTTCCGACCGCTGGTTCAACTTACACGGGAGCTTTAGGCAATTCCCTCATGGGTTCAACTTATACGCCCTCATCAGCAATCATCTCTCAGCAGGTAACCAAAAATCCTTCCTTCATTAATAACTCTCCGCCTAACAAACCCTCACTCACATCATCTCTCTCCAAACCTCTACTCCATCTCACAGTCTATAAAATCAGATTAAACGATAACGTAATCCCCAATCAACCACTACATATACATCCTCCCTTCTCCTTCCTCGCTTACGATCCTCTCATTCACAGAGTCAAAATAGCCATTCATAAAATAAAAGAATCCAAACCCCTTTAAAAACTCTCGCCCCACACCGACTATCAACAATCAAAGAACTCTTGCATCCAGTCCTGTAAAAACAAATAAAACTATTTCCATCCTCTAAAATCTAATGAATGATGACGAAATATTTTATTCCTATAACTTTCCCCATCAACAATCCTGCATCCCTTTGGAAATTCCATCATCCATTCAATTCCCACCGGCATCCATTCTTTATTTCATTCATAAAGAATCCAGACTAGCAACAACAGCCAACCACTAATTACAAATTACTCTATCGGAATGCAATACAGTGATAGCTCTTTATAACGGTTATTGAGGGGAATATCGCTAAATACCGCTATAAAGAATACACCGTTATTAGGTTACAAGAATTCATTGCCGGACCGCTGTCGGGACTCACAAGTGTCAACGTTATAGAGAGTAAACCGTTATTAGAGATACCGATATAGAGAGCTTTGACTGTATATGCACAGCCCCCTTCATCATCAACTTCAGCTCATCCTTCCCCCTATCTCTCTTCCCTAATAAGCCAGAAAACTAAACGTTTATATATTTCCATAGGTCGGAAACCCATCGGGCCCACCAAGTCTCGCAAGTTATGCCACATGTCCTGGACAAGGGATGACCGAGGAAACATGGGGTACTCTCACAGGTAGACCTACAATGGCTTCTACCCTCGCCCCAACATCCTACCCGACTCCGCCTGGTTTGATAGCGCCTCCACGACATCAGCCCTTTTACGGATGGTATTAAACACCCCCAACTCCCCGCTATCCCGGTTTCTTCAACGCCAGTTAAACCGGAAACTCTCACATGTCCTCCATAATCCTCCTAAATTCTCACAGCATGACTACATTACGCGCGCGGAAACGCGAGAGTCAAGTAAGAGAAGCGCGGATCCGCGCGGACAAACAATCCTTTGACACCTGGCTTAATCACAAGAGAGTTCAAAGATTGTACACACGAGTCAATATTTCCAAAGGAAACATTTAAACTCTCTTCTTTAATCCACACACACAAGATATTATTTCAAGAGTCAAGAGTAAGCTTAAAGGCATTCGACTTCCCCAGGTAGCAACAACCAGCTATGCGCAAGAGACTCATATAATTACATCCTATGTCACAGCCCAAGCCCACATGTGCCTGAGCATGAGGTCGAGGACGCAATCAGAGACCTCATTTACTTAAACCTAAATACAAACTTAAACACAAGCTTATAGCATTCTCTTCCATCTCCTCCACCCCTCACCATTCTTTTCATCAACTACACCAACTCCTTTTCTTCCCCATCTTAAATATTATGATCAGATTCCAACTCTCCCTCCTAACCCCATACGTGACTTTAAATTATAGAACTGTATAAATCTATTCTCTATTGTCTATCCATTGTCATCCTCCTCATCCTCCCTCAAATAATTCTCAGTCATCCTCTCTGTCTCCGTATTTCTTTCATCAACTCACATTATTCCTTCAAATATTCCTCAAATCTCACAAGTGATACAATTATCAGCTCCACTCTTGTGGCTCCCTCTACGTACGTTGACAAAAAATATTACAATACTCAATTCTTTTTTATAATGATACTCATTAAAATAGGAAACACTTCAGGTGTACAGTTAGTTAGCCCCCAGAGCAATACGTGATTACGCATACACTGTACTACTTTTAATCCTATATTTTCGAGCTTCTCTCTCTCTCTCTCTCTCTCTCTCCCACTAACTCTTCACCCACATTTAAATCAGAGGTCAAAGGCTGACTATTAACACTTGCCTCAAAATGCTAGCGCCCTCTGGTCCACATTTCGAATCCCCGCAAAATAATTGCAAATCCCCTTCCAAATTCCTCAACAACTCTACTCACCACACACATTCACGTATTCACCACCTTAATATTCCTTGCTTATCTTATTCCGAGGTAAAAGCAAGTGTACTTTATATTGTAAATACATCCAACTTTCTTTTCCCCTTCCGCCTTCCACTATCTCGTCCTTCCCGCACAAATAATTAGCGAACCTAATTACTTTTCCATGATTACATATTTTAAATATAATCCCATTCATATACTCATTTAAATATTTCACGCTATCATCATTAGCGTATGTAGCCCTCAGAGTTGTCCTCGTAAACTACGAGTCATAGTAGACTTGACCAAAGCCCACCCAAGAGGGCCTTTTAAATAAATTCCAACCTCCGAGCGCCTGCTTTGTACTCGTGTAATAAACTTAATTATTCTCCTTCTTGTAGTTGTAGGTATAGTTAGTTGCGTCGTTAAACAAAAATAATTTAAGGGACACTGTTCATTTTATAATTTTAGCCTACATTATATTCCTTATGCCGTCTCCTTCGATAGCGACTAACCCATACGGTAGTATCTCATTAGTTTGAATTGTAATTTTAGAGGCAGGGTATTGACAACATTATACTCCACATGGCTTCCATTTAATATAATCCTTCCAGCCTCTTAAATGCTAATAAATCAAAACTTGTACAAAAAATCTCTCGCATCATCCACGACTTATTTTCATACACAAAACTCCCTCACATATCAAAATACTTTATCCAAATATTCTCATATTTATCGGGTTTTGTACTACATTTAGAATGGATTTCAGCTACATCCTGGCGCGTAAATAAACAATTTTCAAAAAACAATTGATATTTTTAAATCATTTTTCACCATTTTTACAACACCCACTTCCTTCATTCACGGCTTCTTAACATTGCAAATCCTCTTCTTATCATCAACACGCAGAAGCTGGAACGCTCATGGATGAGCAAAGAAAAATCCGTTGACAGGAGGAGGCGGAGAGTCATAAAGACAACTCCGCCCAAAACATTTCAACTAATGCTCCAAGGATTTGAGACAGTTGAGCGATTTAGAGATTTCAAAGAAACTTTGAAGTGAAATGTCATATATTTTTAAATCAGTGTAGGAGACGCACCATTTTGTACCGCCACCACTCATCCCCGTCCAACCTTTTTTCAACTTGTCTGCATATGTAGATCCAATAATCTTTTCAATAGTCTAAACTTTAAAAATTTAAACTTAGAAAGCCATAATACAGGACCAAACCAACTCCTTCTCCTCCTTCTCCTCCTGCCTCCAACTTTAAAAATTCTACAAGCTTCAAAGTGAAGAGGATGGGAGTGGATTTCAAAGATGATGTCTTGTGGAAACTTTCTAAATTTTCGCTTCACTCAACCGTTACACGAGACGCTATCAGCATAGCATCCCTCATCCCCAGACTACCAGAATTATAAAATAATCAAACTTTATAGACAGTTGAAATTGGTCATACACACCGTGTAGAGGCGTCTCTATTTCCCTCTCATCCCAATCTTAGTATTCAAGGAGCAGATACATGCATCAAATCATCTCATCCCATTTTTCTTCCTCAGCCTATTTCTGCGTCCCAGAAGAGGAGCAACCAAAACCTGAGAAGCTACAAACCCAAGTATTGAGAAAAAACGACTAGAGAAAATAGTTTTTTTTTTCTCTCGCAAACACTCTCTTCCATACAACAGCATTAAGGGAATCAAAAATCCAAAACAGAGCATCCGTAGTAGCTCCCATCATCTTCTATAAAATTCCCACCACCACCAGACCACATCATCTTCTCAGCGGATGAAATCATCTTTTTTTCCCCAACCAGAGTGCACATAAACAGAAGCGTCTGGCCTGGTTGATGACAGGAAGACATGATGATTTCTTTTTTTTCATCCTTCTCACTCATACTCTTTCTACTTCACCTCTCCCAACATTTCTATTCCTCCCATCCTCCCTATCTTCTCCATCTCTCCTACTTCAATATCATTAAATTATTTAGATAATTCTCGCATAACACGTACAACACTCATTTCTTCACGCGCGCAAAGACTTTATCCAGTTTCTCCACTCTTAAAAGCGCCATCTTCCCTTAACCCATCCCCGAAATCTCGTCTTCAATCTCTCTTAAATTGCAATTCTTCACTACCCACCATTCCAGCCATTAATCCGACCTGCAATAAAGCAAGGAAGGCACAGCCACGAATCCTGTGGCTGTGCCTACCTGAATTTTTTATCTTGCTTTTCATCCACTGACCAGTGGCCGGCGCGCTAGCAAACACAGCGCTTCCTTTCCATAGCTCCGCTCAATGTCCTCTTACATTTCTCTCATTTCTCTCATTATTCTAGCTTACCGCCGGAGGAAATTTATGAGCTACTGTGCACCGCTTTTCTAAAAACAATCATTGTTGTGGCTGGTCAGGCGTGTCGGATTCATTAGAGTCTTACAAGCGTGACCTCGTATTGTATTCCCAACAGACTCATCCGCCGCCTCCATCTCACCAGTAATTAGTCTACAAATATTCCAAGTTTAAATGTCATGTAATTATTGTTTTACTCAAAAAACACACCTCATCCTTTAATTCCCATTTTTTCCAACCTCTCTCTCTCCTCCCTTCCATCCATACAAACAGACAGTCACCCCAAGTCAGCCCCGCTCCTCCCGTCCTGTCCCCTTCCTCCAATCTCAGTATAGTAGCACTTTAATCATCCACTTCATCTCCACGCTAATCAAAGTAATATCTTCAATTACACCAACTCCATAGAATAAAACTACACCAAAACACCATCACTTTATGTCTCTAATTATTATTAAGTGCTCTCATCGGCTCGTCATTTTTTTGCATTTGTAATCAAACTCGCTTCCAGCTACTCTTCTACAACTCACCTGTGTTCAGTATTAACCCTGCTTCCCTCAACCCGCCGATCCCACCCTACTTCTTGTCAGTTTATTATCTTCCCGTTTCTAAAAACTAACCAACATGACTCCGTTACATACAATACCGCCATCCCTTCTTCCTCATCTTCTATATCCAGGGCAGTATCTGACCATGTATTTAATTAGAGTATGCACAGGAGGTTCTCTCATTTCCCTCATCTCCCCGCTCCTCATCTTTTCCTACTATTGCCCCTATTTTTTGAGGAAAATATTTTTTTCCATTCACGTCTTTTTAATTGACTATCCTACTTTCCTCGCCGGATGATCCACATTCAATATTATATATCCCAGCCAGCCAGCAACAAACTGCGAGCACAACACAAGTTTCAGCTCTTTAGAATAATAGGACCCATCATGACTCGACAACCCCTGGAAATAGCAACAACAATCAACTTACTTTGAGTCCTCTCTCATCATCATCACCCCTCACCACCGCTCCTTCTTACACTACCCCAATGCATTCAGTTTCTCATTTTACCTTTTCACTCAATTTCTTCTTATATCCTCCACTCAACCCAATCCTCTTCTACACACACCTCTATTCATAACATCTCCAGATCAAAACAATCTCCGGCTCCCCAGTAACGGCTTTTAAACACACGACTTTTCGATGCAAGCCTCTCCCACGTTCAACATCTGTCCTCCACCTTGCCTCTACGGGTTTAAGGCTAGTACAATTATTGGCGACTTTCTATAACAGTCAGTCTGTTGGGATGTAATACCAGGAAAGTTAGTGACAGAAAGAAAGCAGTTTCAAATATGGGTTCGAAAAATATTAGCCAATTCTTTAAATTGTGATTTTAATGAGGTTTATGTGATCTCCTAATAATCTCATCGAATTGGGCAAAGGCATAAACAAAATTGGTCATAACCTCAATGATTACATTTAAATTTCAAAAATTCAAATTCAAAAATTCAAATTTAAAAGTTCAAAATCAAAAACTTAAATGTAAGCAGCTTAAATTCGGTAAATACGTAAACACAATCTGACAGCGGAGTCCACTGCCCACACCTTCCTCCCGTTGTCCCGCTTCTCTCCACTACAAAATTCGCAAAAAAAATTCCCCGTTATTCCGCACCCGTATCATCTCAGCTAAAATTCGCTAATTTTACTCTTCAAGCTTCTGAGTCAGGCACTTCAGTTTTCCATTTTACCATCCCGACAAACCTAGGACATTCAAAGAAAAGTCTAGACGATGGTTTCTCCCATACTCCCTCTTCTATCATCTCCAGCAGTCACCTTCAACAAGAACGACAAGCAGATAATCAAGTAGGCGGAGTTGAAAAAATTCGCGAATTAACTTCTCTTCCCGTCTCACATGTCATCCATCCGACCCGAAGCGGAGCGGGTAAAGACGTAGATATTTGTCGTTCTGGAAACCTCATAGAAAACGTTGCCAATACTCTGTTTAATCCCTATACTTCATCCAATTTCAAAGCTTAGTTGTCTGGCTACATGCAGAGACATCTCACTTCCTCACTTGATGTGGTCGATATATAAGTAAATTCCGTTCAAATCTTGGAATTGCTCTGGTAATTCCTGCGGGGACGAAGGCGTGTAAACTAATGACAGGAGACACCTTCTCTTAACAATCGCAACAAATTCAACTCCGTCTCGCTCACAATCCCGATTTTATGCCACCTTCTTCCTCTTATTCATCAATCCCCCAGTCAATTAGCAGAAACTCTTCATTGTGAGAAGACAGAGAGAGAGGGCGCGCGTACAAGAGTCTCTCAAATCGATTACTGGACTTCCCGCAAAAAACTATCACCACTCTCCTCTTTCTTCCCTCCTCCTCACCTACATATTCCAGGTAAAGAAGTAGCAAACTCATTACCATATATGAGCTTTCATAATTGCAAAGTCATTCCTTAAACCTTTTTGTTTCCCATTCGCTACGTTCTCCAGGCACGCTGCGACTCCATAGCCAGCAGATCACAAACATCCCCACTCATCCCTCCCGCCTTTTCTCAACAACGACTCTCCACTCCAATGTCGTCCTTAAACTCCTTCTTGTATTTCCGATAATTCCGCTTTTTCCCCTCCAATTCTCCCCCCTCTTCAATCCAAATATAATTACCCGCCACAAGAGAAAGTATTTTCAGCAATCCCGGGCCTTCCAGCAAACCCATCCGCATCCAGTATTTTGTATCAACAACAAGCTTCCGTTTCATATTTTTCTCACCTTGTTACACAGACTTCCTGGTGACGGATTAGTTTCTTCAAGCCACCCCCAGACTAAGCCTTCCGCGTCCCTCTTGTCTTTCTCCCTATGAGGAAACAGGGATGTAGAATCAATTTCACACCTACCTTCAGTCTTGATATCAACTCCAAAATCCTCTATTCCTTCAACATCACCTTGTCTTTCCCATCAAAAGAACAGTTAGGCGCCAACCAAAAACCTTTAAAACCATACAATTCACCCCTATTTTTCACCTATTCCTCACCCTGCTGAAGTCACTTCATTCTCACTATGGCAACCGTTTTCAGATATTCCCACCACAACAACCGAAACTTAAACATCTCCTTCATCACTACTACTTCTCCCTCCATTTACTAAGCTAACTACCCCCATTTGCCATCCACCCCTCCCTCATCAGTCATTTCAATTTCTCCATCTCTATACACGCCTTCATTGTCTCTCTTCTTCCAGTTCCCTTCAATAAACCAATTCTTTTCACCCATCCCTCCAGTAGCACGGCGCGTATTATTTTAATCGATAATTACTCTCAATAGATCCGTACCCCAACCCTCTCATCATTCTCTTCTAATAAACTTCCCAATCATCCACCCATCTTAAAACCGCCCGTATCCCTCACAAATTCAAAGGACGGCAGTTTGTCCCAGGAAAAAACACATCTGCAACACAAAAAATAACTTTTCTCCTCACACAATATCCCCAAAGACCGGTAGCAATCTCCAATGATTGACACCTTCCTCCAGGCTTTTTCAGCAATTATTATCACAAATTATTATACTCCACCCCCTCTACCTATAGCAATCCGAGGAATATTAGTCCAACGTAAACTACACCTCCATCTTATTTCTCAACATCATCATCCAATTCATCCATCAGTCTTCCCAAAAATCCCTCTTCTTTTCCATGTCTTACACGCTCAGTCTTAATACTTGCTACCTTTCCACGACATCCTTCAAAAATCCTCCGTCCTCTATCACCCTCTTATTATTTTACTCTGCCCCCATCTCTCTCTGTATCTTCATATCCTCTCCTCAATTCCTTATCCTCCCACGCTCATCCTTCTTCCCATCCTCCACAAAAGTCTACAACAGCTCTCTTCAAACATCATCTAAAAAGGATATCGCCTATAGGTCCCATCCTCCCACAGTCTATCAGATAATAACAGGGCAGGGCAGGGCAGGTGGAGAGGATAAACCACTCCTTTCAGCTCTTCAATCCCTCCGTCCGTCTGTCTCCTCAATCCGTCTAGTTATATTTTTTCCAAAACACAATACAGTATCCGTCTCATGTACTTACTTCCGCTAGATAAATGCACAGGAGCTAAAAATGTGATCATGGATGAAAAAACTCCCTCACTTTTCATAAACTATATACTCTCTGACACAACATTTACATCCAGAGACTATCAAGTCTATCATCAGTCTATCATCAACCTATTATCCGATTAACCGGAAATACAGTGGGAACCAGCTCCTCAATTCTTCCTTCAGAAGATGACAGCTCAAATAGAATCCAGACGCGCCCTCTACACAGATCAACAAAATTAATACCAAATTCTCATCACTTTTCTCCAATATTTTAACGCAAACTTTTCATGTGGAGCAATCTACTCATTTTTTCACATCTTCTTTTTCCCCAGTAGTTTATTCCCGCATCTTCAATCTTGAATAGTCTCCAATAACATTTCCTTAAAAAATATCATCATAGTACATGATAATCCTTCATGTATTCTCAACGTGCCATCTCAAGATAGTCACTCCTTCTTCCCATCCTCCTCAGCCCCGACTTGTCTCATTTCAGCTTCTGCTTTTGACTTGTGTAAAGCAAACCCCTTGTCGGTATCTGTCTGTAGATTCCGAGTTAAAAAAATTCAAGAGAGAGAGAGAGAAGCAAGTCACGTCAACCGATACGGACATTATCTGAGGAGATATGCATTTTAAGATGATAGATCTGCCTTTGGCGGTCCTCCTCCCTCCCTCACACCTTTACTACACTTACCTGTAATCATCCCTCTCTCACTCCCTACTATTTATATACACACACCAAATTAGCCAACCAGTCCCCAGTTTAGCCTTCCTTCAAACAATCCCATATCCTACAAAGCAATCCACAACAGCCATAGATAAAACAGACAACCACGCATCACCTACTCCATACATCCAAAAGCGCAACACAAAAACCAAATTATCTCAAACCTAGAACCTATAACATCAAATAATCAAGTCAAGATGAAACACTTTATTTTTTTATACCATCTTTTATTAGCCACCAGAAGAATACAAATAATCTCTCTCCTCCCCCCATCCAGTCTCATCCCCCCTACGTCTCCATAAAATATTATTATATATTATATATATTATATTATATTATATATATATATATTATTATTATGAAAATATATATTATGATATAAAATACATCATAAACCACCAAAAACCATAATTCTAATTCTTCAATTTTTTAAAATCCTCTGCATATAATAAAGCTTACCCGCTTTCTATATTTCCATCCCTTCTCACCCGGCTATCAGCTCAACCAGTTTGTCACCACTACTCTCCAAATAGTTCAAACTTTACCCCCGTATGACTGAAACTGCTCTTTTCACATTTCCTTTAATTTCATTCCATATTATCATCATTTCCTCTTTTCAATTCCTCCAGTCCAAGCTACCACAATGTCTACACCGTTAGGCAGATTCCGCATTGCATTTCATTTTAACGTATTTCCATCATCTCCCATTCGCATTTACCAAAGAATATTTCTCAACAAAAGTCTAATATTTTTTACATAGATACCCTCGCATATTAGCGGTGCTACAGAAAGTAGTCTGGAATAAAGCATGTACAAAAGTTCCGAGGATAATAATAATCTTTCCGAAATTATAGTAATCATATACATAATCACAAACCATACAGCCTTCCTCCTATTCATTTTTCTCCTCAAATCTCCTAATCATGCGCATCTAATTACATGTAATATTAAAACAAATTCATAATCCTCATCTCGCAGTATCTCATCAAGAGATATATACAACTCCTCCCCGAGTAATAATCTACAAAATATTCTCTTATTATCTTCAAATTGCTACCACATTTACTATTCCTTAGACACCTCTCAATTACGGTCATCACTCCACATTTTCTTCTCAGACCCCCACAAGGATTCCGTACACAGATGCCAGTTCTTGGCTTATCCCACCTCTTTAGGCTTCCTCCATGCCTTAGTCTCTAGTTCACAAAACCTCAGAACATCATTTTCCTTTACCATCACACGTATCTTCAAACTTCAAGGGCAAGGGTCTATACATTTCATCAATAAGTATTCAATAAAATCCACCCGTACCTCCCGCCAAATATCCCAACATTTTCAAGACTACATATATTGCGACCATTTTTCCAAACTTCTCTGGATTATGCGGGAAAACGATGAGGTAAAAACTTCCGATTATTCCCTATATTAGCGAAAATTATAGCCATCTCTCTCATTAAATCCATTCTCATCTAATCTCATGATGGAGCATATGGATTTCCTCTCAAGGTTTCCCTCCTCTTAACACTTTGTGACTTTGTGGTTTGACAACCAAATCCAATCCTGGGTCCTTCATGCAATTCCAATCTTGTGGTGCCATTTTCATAGCACACACACCATCGTCCTTGGACCTATAATCTTCCATCAAATTTTCTCACAATCCACACCAAAATTCACTACTTGTTCCCAGCTCCGTCGTCTGCACCACTATTCCATTTAATAACATTACCTTCCAACCCCCTTCCCGCAGTCTCTCCTTTCCTCCAACATCAGCTTTCGGTTTTAAATCCTTGTATCTTCTTACATCCCAGCCATCATCATCCTTGGGATGAAATATCCCTTGCAGCCATCATCTTAGTTGGACAAATGACAATCCCCTTCGCTCCCTCATAGCCCTCTACAACCACGCCATCTACCTTCCTTTGAGCCCTGAGATAATTATTCCTTTCAAGCCAAAAATCATCCACCGTCCCACACTTGATTCCCTTTTAACTTTTACATTTTTTCCTTGTTATTTGTCACATTCCAATATTTGATTCAACTCAATGGATTCGCGAAGGTAAAAACATTTTTCTCTTCACGCTTTTACAAGTTTCGCACAATTTCAAAACACCACCACCACCAAACAACCAGCCAACCATCAACCATGTTTACATTTTCCAATCCCTGTCGTCCCTCTTTTTCCAAAACTCCTTCAATAGCCGCTTCCTTTTTTTCTATGCATCATGAAACAAGTTTCGTAGTTGACAAGTCATGTGGAAACTGCTTGAACAACAACTACTAGTAAATCATAATTCTATGCTACTTTTAGCTCTTCCTCCGTCACATTAAGCTCTACAGTTTTTTTCCTCTTTGCTCTTACCGCATCATCTCCACCATTACGCTCTCTCACACTCCCTCCGAGCCATCATAATAGAGATCCTCAGCTTCTGAATCTGAATCACATCTCAGAAACATACATACACCTTCGAGCGGAGAAACCCGAGAAAAATTCAAGAGAAAAACCAATCTCCAATGTCCGGTTTCCAAAAACTTTTTCGTCTTCTCCTAGCTCACAACTTCCCACCATTTTTTATCCATTTTCACATCTCCCCCATCATTTTATATAGTCTCTCACAAAAATTACTCCATTCTCATAGCCCTTCTTCACCTCTCCTCCTTCCATAGACCTTATTTCTATAGACTATCTATCCTCTTCTAAGGTAGCCGCTTTCCTCAGCCTTCTATACCAAGAGCACCATTAATATTTCCAAAAAATCATAAACGTTACAAACCTTCCATCCACTTCTTTCCAACATCTTCCACCCCATTCCACCGAAACTCAAACCGTAATTCCTGGAACCATCAACTATCGGAATTTCCGGATGAGACTGCACAAAATTCACTAGATACGGACGAGCTTTACCACCGCCTCGCTCAACAAAGTCTACACAGTGTGAGAACTATCATGATAAAGAGCTTTATTGTTTCGCAATTGTATTCCGTATTTAAAAAACCCCTGGAGCTGCTATAGCAAGTAGGAATTGCAGTCTTATAGCGGAAGCTATAAGACTCCAATCCTCCCTTCCCCGCCTCCTCCCTTCCAACGGTAATCATCATCTTACAATCCCTACACAAACCCTTCTTCAAGGAGTTTCAATTATAATTCTGCTTCTACTCCTGTGGGAGGAGGGGGTGTTGGCAAATTATGGGATCATTGTTGTCTCATCTCATGGAGATTCAACAAGCATTAAAACAACAAGATTCTAAGGGGGTGTGCATGAGAACATCCTTTGTTCACTTTCCTCCTCTCTACAATTTATGAAACTCTGTGTAATTAAATTAACTCCCAACACTTTTCCGCATTTTCTTTCTTACACGGGCTACGCTAATCGAGCCTTTGTCATAATACTTACGCTCTCCTAGCTAACCTCCAAATATCTTTTTAATGTAATTCTTCATTTCTTTTCTTATTTTCTT
Source organism: Sminthurides aquaticus (assembly GCA_906901655.1). NCBI lineage: Eukaryota > Metazoa > Arthropoda > Collembola > Symphypleona > Sminthurididae > Sminthurides > Sminthurides aquaticus. The sequence continues at coordinate 19,346,235 of CAJQTT010000001.1, read as the reverse complement.
CCGTAAAACCCCATTATATAAAATCTGCATTCAACCCCACTCCCTTCTTCCAATTACCGTTTATCCATTTCACACAAGTTCAAAGGCACTAACCCCAGCCATCAACTATCCCTGTGAATCCTAATCCTATTTCACCAAAAAAATTCAAAATTATTACGAAACATGTATTTGTCCACACAAGCTCAGAAAAAAACATTTATTTGGAAACGTTTCAAGTGTTTCCGACGCCTCAAACGTTATTCGGAACTTCTATTCGAATAGCAATTCATAGAATAATCCAGTCACAATCTCATATCCAACCTGTATCCAAAAATCCGTACGCAATCTGACACTTTTTACGGCATTACATTACATTTAGATTTGTTTATTTCTTAGCGCTCTGGGCGTGTGGTCGCTTCATCGATTCCAACATCCCCCGCTTTAATACATTTACAGCTTTCCGTTTTGATTGACTTGTACAAAATTTTCGCACAAGCGGGAAGGCTACCACGGAATCTCGTCTCCCTTCTTAGTAATTCTGACTTTGGATCCTTTATCATTGCAGTAGGGTTAGTTGAGTAGGGCATAAACAAGGCAAACCTTTGTATCTAAGGTTTGTGGTTAAGAAATACCTACTCCTCCTCCATTATTTTATCCTTGCTCTCCGCAAGCATCCAGTAGTACAAGTACAACTCCTTAAAGTCTCCGAGACTCGCAAGAGGATCCCCTCCGTTTTGACATTCTTGACAACCGTACAAGATTTCCTCACAAACAAGTAAGTAACTCCCGAACTGGGTAAAAAATGTGAAACAACATCAACTTTGTCTAAACTTTTCCTTTTCACCCACTCGTGTAATTCATGTTATGCGAGAGCAGACACGGTGGCGCTTTTAAATCCACCCACTCCACCCAACTCCCAAAAGTCTGCCCTCTAATTTTTCCCTTTAAAACTGACCCCGAAGCCGGATGATTCAAACGGAACCCTTCCCTTAACCCCCAACCCCACACAGTTTTATAGCCTCGCGTATATAACCCAAACGAGTCAACAGTCCACGGGTCCTTAAGGATTTTAAACCTCTCAAAAAACCTCTCAAGTGTCCACTGGTATTGCGTAATTCTCTTTCCCTTGTAAACACTCCATGCTTTCTAAGCTCCAAGATTCAATGGCGAACATTTTATGCGCCACAAGTGTACTTTTCAGAACCATGAATCAATTTTAATGGTTCGTGGTCTAGTGCCCAGGGTAAATCATCTTTTCCAAGTCAGTCAGAACATTTCTGGGAGTCTCATGAGCAAGATCTCAATGAGAGCACTGCCAACTTGAATAACCAACACACATTCAACACCGAGTAGACCACCCATCTAATTAATAAATTAACTTTGTCCTCAAAGAAACACAAGATACAGCAACGCACCCACGATCACTCTTTTCACCGCCTCCTCCTCCACCTTCCTTTCTTCCTCTTCCCCTCCGAGTTTTCTCTATTTTCCCCCCATTTTCAACAATTCTCAATCCCTAATTTCTCACAACAGCTTTCAAACCAAACCCAGCTTCCTTAAATCCTGTAGGACGAAACTATGAAATGGAGGGAGCATCCGAGGAAAATCATTTCTCCGAATCCGCCAGACTTTTCACAACAAATTACTCCAATTCTTCCCCCACACATTTATTTTAGACAGGGTGGGCGTAAAGTCTCGAGTTAAGGATGGATTCCAAACTCTACCTACCCGCTAATCCCCCTCTCTAAGCCAAACCCTCCTTCTCCTCCAACATTTTCCTCAGCCATCCCACACAACCTTGTAATTCTTCTTCCATGACCCTCCGGACTCACTAGGGGCACGGATCATTTTTCCGTAAATACCACACGGCTATCAAACCATGGGAGTCTTTCAATTCAAATATACCGGACTCCCATCCTTCATCACTAGCCCACAATTAATCACGCCTCTCCCCCCAATCCCAGGCCCTTCATAATCAAATTCATAGGGCGGAAACGGAACTAGATTAAACACCTCCGGCCATCTCCTTTCACGGTCCACGTGCCGTGTGCTTATTCACAATTCCGATACAGTTTCGGGATAACGAACCCCATTCCTTCGTATCGTCTCCACAAGAACCTATCCCACTTAACTCATTCACATGACCTGGGTCAATAAGTAATAAGAGTTCCAAAATCCAGTTGGTTAAAAGTATTGCCTTGTTGTAAAAACAATGCGACATGTTTCAAAGTTACACTTCCAATCAAGGATTAATACTAAAGTACATGCTAACCACACTACCAGTCCCCATAAGTCTGTCTTCCGCCCTTCTCCATCCTTCTTTCCACCTGCTTCCTTCACTTTGATCATCGCCTTTCCCGTCCAATTACAAATTCTGAGACCTTTCAAACTAAAAATTTCACTAGTCCAAAATAAGGAATCCTTTCAAACTTCTGGTGGAAGCTGCCGGGTAGACTCCTCCGCCCGAAATCCGTTTCCGACCCACCAACACCCAACTAGGATTCATTCCGGAAACCCTTTCACGCTAGCTGCAATGATTTAATTAGGTTAATACATTTATTTTCTAAAGGGTTGCCGCCTCTTGTCCGACAAAATTCCTTCATTCATCACCGACCCGCATTAAATTAACAGATTCTTATTTTCTTCTGGCGACTAGCAGTCTGCCCTCATATTTTCTAAAGTTACTCATAGCTACTCCCAGCAACAAGTGGTTTTCTTTGACTTGGTTTCTCCCACAATATCCTCTTCATCCCTTCTTCTGCCCCTCTGACTTATGCATGAGAACCTTATTCCTTTTCAATCCTTGTCCACCCAACAGTATCACAACTTTAACACGCTTTTCCTCCTTTCCTCCCTCACCCATGAAATAAACATTACTTTCTCTTTCCTTCAATCTCCATTTTTAAAGAAACATTGTCGTCCAAATCACAAAAAGCTGTCATCCAACCATTTTCACAAAACCGTCCAGCATCATTCCGTTTCCCCCGTGCCCTCTTTCATACTTTCAAGTTTCTATTTCATTCATAATTCACAATCTCCAACCTTCATCTTCCTTCACTCTCTACTGCGCATATCTATATTATCCCCTCCACATTTCTCACAACAAACTGAATTCAACAAAAATATTATCACGTAATCCGCCCTCACAAAAATGTACAAAGACATACGGCTCTAATGAGCAACAACCCCATTTTTTAATCTTACCAACGGCACAAAGACCGTAGAAATGAATCCAACCCCTGCACTAAGCAAACACACACACCGCCTAATTAATATCCCGCTCAGGAATCATGAATGAAACTATTTGTACAAGCTTAATAAATCCAAACAGTAACCCCTATGATGGTTCCTACTCTGCCACATGATGAACGGCACATCATTCAAACAGCACCGTCCTATCTTATGTCTTATACACGAGGCTAAACCCACCCCTTATCCTCATATTTAACAAGTGCTATTTAATATTAGAATCTCGGCGCACAAGCCTCATAGTAGTGCTACAATTAGTAAGCCGGCGTACAAATTAGATGACAGGGATCAACAAGTGTTCTACTCTAATCAGAAGCAGGAGCATAAAAACTCCCGAAAAAGTCAACCAGGGAGTTGAAGGGTGTTGTGTCGTGCACGGAGCAAAAAACTCCGAGAGATATCATCAGCACTACTCTACCACAATTCATTACAAGCTCCACCAACATAAACGCGGGGGTGGACCATCTCAAGGGATGCCGACGACACATCCCTAGCTTTGATCCCCTTCCGATCATCCCCCTCATCAATCCCGGAGCATGCGAGAACATCTATTTGTCTCCCCTCCCCTCTTACCCTTAAAATACCAAGCCCGAAAATAAGCGTCTCCCGTCTAGAAATCTCCCAACTTCTTCCTTCAAAGTTCCTACAAGCTAGCCGCTACCCCTATTTTAAACCATTTAATAATGAGATTTAGCAAATTTCACATTAATTAAACATTATCATTTCCCACAGTTTCTGCATACTCCCCCCATTCCACCTAGCTGAATCCGAATCATACTTAAAACAGTTCCTATAATCCCCGTACAACACCTAGAATTAATTACAGCTCCACCATTTTCTTCAGCATTGAATCCCCTTTTAAAATCAACTTTAAATACCCATGATCCAATAACAACCCTCTTCTTCTCCTTTCCATTTCCCCATCTCTTTTCATCCCCCGCATCCATTCCATATTATACTTTTATAACCCTCTCAGCTACACTCCCACACCGTTCCAACCAACAAAAATAAACTCACTTACTATCCATTTTTCATTCAGAAATCCTCCGGGGCTTTATGAGAATCAATTTCATTAACGTTCCTCCGTTACTCTCCAACCCTTCCTCGGTCTCTATACACCGACAAGCTCAACCCTTCCAATTCATTCTTAAACTTGCCTCTTCTTATTTTTTGAAGCCTCCTCCTATATTCTTCCAATCATTTTTTACTCCACTTCCATATCAATAATTACTCATCTACAACCGTGTACCCTAGAACACAGACGCCTGTACCACTTAAACCTGCTTTTTTAAACATATCCGAGTTTAATACCATCTACCTACTACACCACACACATTTAAGATTAACGCATCATATTTATCACTATATATTCCTCATCATATCTTCTCTCAATGCCGCCACAATTCTCATTCAAACTCCCGTAGTATCTCTTCCATCCTCCTCCTACACACATCTCAACCAGATCGTCGATAACCTCCCGAAATTATTCCAATTACAAACCAAATTAGACCAAACTACGGCGTAACATGGTAAGCGTACACAAATGCGCAAAGGAGTCTACAGCAGGGGGTACATTTAATTTCCGTTTCAATTGAAAATTCAAAACCCCAACTACCGCACACCTTATGGAATATTTCTCACCCCTTTCATTGATAATTTCTCTCGTAACGCACGGCGATTATCCTTCTTCATATCCCTTCATTTTTTCCCTCTCTCCTCTACCAGTCAGTCTTATAACTTGCGTAGGTGGTGTTAGCCAGCCCAGAAGACTCATCCCTACAAGCGAATCGTCGCTCCAATTAAAATAATATCCTTTTTTATATTTCCTCCATCGGCATTCATCCTTTCCCCCGCCTTGAAAATAATCTCTCAGCCCGTAACTTATTCCCAACCAAAATCTATGACTAGTATGACTACTTTTTCACTAGTCCGAGTGACATGATGACGGCAAAACCCTCCGGTTTTTTATATATCCACCCTACCATGTTATAGCGTCCACCGTATATTCACCAACCAACTAACCCTTGCGTGCGCCTCTGAAAATACCGAAAAGTCAATTCCAGTTTCCTCCTAATCCATGTCCGACGACACTCCGACCGTCCCACCACGAGAACCAGAGAGCACAAAAATGTCGCGAAAGCCGTTCCTAATTTTGCAAACAAATCCGTTAACATTTTCAGCGGTCGCTCCAGACCAGAGCCCACTCTTTCTAAAAGATAGCTTAAACTTTACGTAGGCGCTATACTCGAGAGGCGACAGAACCCGGCAAAATACTTACCCGGGCTCATTAGTGTATTTGTAGCGATCCTCCGCCCTACGCCGTGCCGCCAAAGCAAACTAAATTTATCCTCATGAGACATGGAATGTGACAAAAGAGGACAGATGCGAATACTCCCGGATTCCTTCTTTAACCCTGGCTTTAACCTCTCCACCATCTAAACTTTTTCATTTGGGTGCTCCTGGCTTTTCTTTATCTTTTCTTAAAATAATCCACTTCCGTAGCCTCTGCCTTCATTAAAATTTTCACTCTCTCCTCTACCATCTAATATACACTCACACGCATCATTTCCCTCTCCGTGTCTTCATACCCACATGCTTTAACAAAGATTCATTTCTGTATTCACTACACAGCCAATTTTTCACCACTCATAGTAGCGAATTAAAGTCAACAGTTCAATTGTCTCCATATAAAATACCCGTACACAACGATTCCAAATTAACAGCAGTCTTAACATCCCAAAAGCGTTCCAAAATTAATAAAATCCCTATACAACTATAATTGTATATATTTAACCGCTAATCCCAGCGTTACATTTCCATTCTATACGATCCTCCGTAACGGATATCCCAAAACAACATGGCTATAACAATAATACCGAATCATCTCCTCCTCTCTCAATGACGTATTTTTACGAGGAGAAAATAGCCTGAAAAAAAACCATTTCCCCCCTCTTCTGTTCAAACCAAGTCCTATAAAATCTCCTAATGATTCTGCAATTCCGCCCTCGTCGAGCTCAAGACTATAGCAGACTCCGTCTAGCTACACGGCTAATGATAATCAGCGTGCGACTCGTGTGTCCAAACACCTGTCTACCTCAGGAATTAGTGTGTAGCGCTAAAAGGTTACCACCTGGGAACGATTAATTAGGTGAGATAACGCAACCTTATTCTTCAAAAACTTAATGAAGATTTCACGAATGTAGAACCGTAGGATAGGGAGTCAGTGCATAAAATCACCATTTCAGACTTATTCTCTACGTTTGTTATCCATTTTCTTCACCCTTTCTTCCTTCCTCCTATACTATATCCCCCTACACTTCTCTTCTTCCTCCAAATCCTTATCTCAAATCAAATTCTCCCTTTGTCAGTCCTCCCACATGTCTATAAAAATATTAAAACCTGTCAAACCTTGAATCTCATTTTAAACTCCTCAATCCAACACCTCATCACAAACATTAAATAAATATCCAGTTAATTTCAACAATTACCATCCAAATCAATTGACTATGCATGCACAATTTCCTTTTATCCTGTCACAACACAACTGACCCAACACCAACCCAACGACAGGCTTTTCTTCCCTTCATCCATTCCACCCCTGCCGTCCGAAACAGATTTCATTTTGCAACGTCATCCCTACATTTTAATTTTTTTCACCACGTCTACTCATCTTCTTTTTCTCATTTTCTTAATCGAGCCGACAATCTCCGTATCTGAGTTGGCCCAAAATTTGCCTTTTCCCATTTTCTTGGCCCATAGTCAACAAACTCTCCTCAATATTTACGCAATCCTACGGATAATCCTAAACGTTATCCAAATTTTCAATTAAATCTCCCTCTCCTCCTCCCACCAATTACCGGTTACCAGTAGCTGCGGCTATTCTTGAAATTAGCAAAATCTTGTATAATTAAACCTAGTAATCCTAATACTCGAAATATTTTCACCACCTCCTCCATCATGTCATGTCCAGGAATCACCCACTGATTCCTGGACATTCATGTATTTTCACGCTTCAGCTGGACCGGCTGGGAAATTTCTGAGAAAGCTGGAGCATCTTTCGAATTCCTCATATCAAATCCTCAATGAAATTCCCTACAAGTTTCATCCTTTTCATACCTTCTCCACCATCTCCTCTACCATTTAGCCCTATTTACCTCCTCTAAATGACTTACCAAACTTTATTCATTCATCTTGAATGACTTGAACGATTCCTCAGAGTCTTTCTCTTCCTCCATGCTCTGGAATGAATGAGAATGATATACTCGAGTAATCTCATCCTCTCACTCACTCTTCCATCTTCACCTTATGTGACAACTAAAAAAGAACACCTTAAGAGAACAACAAAATCTCACCTTCCGTCTCCTCCTTAACTCCTTATTATAACCCCATGTAAATTGCCATTAAAAGCCAGAGAGTATCTCTTCCCTGCATCGTCCTCCAGTTTAATTCCTGTCTCTCTGTGTCTCTGGACCACGTATGTATTTATTCCGTAATTTCATTCAAAGCCTTAATTCATTCCAGATAAAGCATCAATTGCATACCTTCCATTCTTTCAAACAATTCCAGCAAACCTTTTAATGAGATTCCCACCCCACTCTCAATTCTTCCTAACATCCCTCCCACTATTTTCCCACAAGCTTCTCATCTTCCGTCTCCTCCTTCCTACGACACTATTTACAAAACCAGCCCCTATTATAAACACCACTTGAGCTCAGACTCCCCACGGAACACATTCCCAAACAACTATTCTTATTCCTTATTCCCTAACCCCAGCTCCAATCATTCATTTCCCACCCGATAAAACTCCTTTCAAAATACAAAACTACTGAAACAGTTCCACGCTTCCAGCACCTACTCCCTCCGCCACCTCGTCCTTAACTAGTGACTCTAAATCGTCATTAAAATAACTATAGTACACAACCCGCTTTCCGGCTTCTGTCTTTATCAAACTGCAAAGTCATTAGGCTATTAGTTTCCCCAGAGATCAGCAGGATTACCGTGTACTACATCCTTGTAAAAATCTCAAATCTTGAGCACTACTTTCCTCACTTTCCCACACCACCATCATTTTCCTACTCACCTCATTTCCCCTTCGCATCATCCTCCAAATGAAACCCAATTCTTATCATAAGCTCAATAGATTTAAACTGGTAGCTGTGAGTTGGCTACGAAGAAAAATACATAAGGTAGCCTTCTTCACAGCTAGCTTATAAGGATAATCAAACCCTCTGGATGCTAGAGCAGCAGCAGCATCCCCCTCCTTGTGCATTATCTTTTAACCTGATGCGCTCTAGGAAGAACAGAGGGGTGTCAGAGGAGTTAATTTCCAGGCCCAGGAGATGGATAGGGGAAAAAATGAAGGATTGGGCAAAATTTACCTCAAAAGAACCGATATTCACGCCACACAATGTGATCCATTTATCTTCTTCTTACCCCAACCATCAAACATCCGACACTTTACAATGAAAAATACACTCCAACTTTTACTTCACTATTCCATCCTCTACCCACTCACGCCCTATTCCCTCCTACCTTATAACCTTATTATCAGGAACCTAGAGGACTAACTCTGAGGTAATTCATCCTTCAAGTAGCTTCATCTTCCCAACAAGCAACAAGTCCACAATTCTACAAAAGCAGCTAACTAAATGACCTCCTCGCAATCTCCTTCCGGTTTTTTCAAAACGGTTTCTGAAATTCGGATACTTAGTTTACTGAAAACTTATACTTTATCATCCAACTTATCTTAGCTTACTCAACTGCTCTAATCAAGTATAAACACATCCTTATCTCGCAAATAAAAAGCTATCATTTTAAAAGTTTCAAGACTTCCAGCTAACTTTTAAAAAATACTGCATCTCGTACATCCTCAGAGTGTATTTCTGTTACGCCGACTTGGCGATGGCGGTTGAGAAGTAGCTGATAGGTAATTTTTTCTCTGCCTGTGTGGTATCACTTCTTCACGATAGTCAACGTAATTCACACGCAATCCTGCAGGCTATAAACGCTTCTGTAGAATCAGGAAATTTATTGTCAGTCTTCTCCTTTTACCTGCCCACAACAGCGTATTAACATTCTCCCATCTTCCACTCATTTCTTTACTTCCCTCCCACTCGTCGTAGGTGTGAGAATGCGGTTTTACCCGTCTTTTATCTTCTGTACTTGCTTTACTCCCATTATTCACTCCTTCATCCTTCAGTTCCCCTATACCATTCCCTCAAGATGAGACTATATCATTTCATTTTTTACAAAATTATAAAATATTACCTTTATAAACTCTAATTATTCTTTATTATTTACAAAGAATGCACGTTCCGCTATCCCAGTTTGTCATCCATATCGATATTTTCTAGCTCCACCTCTAAACTTTTTACTTTTCGTTACGTTTGTCCGTCGTTAGCTAGAAAATCGTCTGGATCGGTTTTCAAATACCAAATGAGCATAAAAACCGGTGTCGCTCCAATTTAAATATCAAAATTCTAGGGCGCTTCGAGGGTAGATTAACTAAAGCGAATAATAAAACGCTTACGCCCAAGTAGCACACACTAAATCGTAGCTTGGTTGTAACCTTTCAACGTTAATTGTGGGTACTATCTCCCAAAGTTTCCATACATGTCGCGCCATCTACAGCATGCTAATCTTATGAGCGTCTTAATAATATATAAATAAAAAAAGTAATAACTTACCTTATCAGCTTCCTGGATCATCATCTTTGATCGAATTGGTCACATCAGACTGTAGACGCTGCATCTTCCCATGCTTACATCACTAATAATAGCTTCATGAATCATAGGCTATGTCATGATGTCATCACCAGTAATAACATCATGACAAGTCCATTTTAATCTTCTGTCGTTAAAGATTTTCAAACCGCTTTTCTAACCCATGATCGATCCAACTGAGGCTTTTTCGGCCTCTAGTTATTTATTTTTATTTCGCATAGATATATATACTTAAAGTTTAATTCAATTTCCTGACTACATCTTTTAAATAGTTTATATTTGATGTTGATATTATAAAAATTGGATAAGGATTTATAAGAGCATATAGCATGCTCATCTGATCTCATTTCTTATTTTATGGATGAGTATAATCATTAAATTATAAAAAGTTAAATCCATACATAGAGATAAGGAAGAGGTTAGGCGGAGAGTACAGATTCTGGTCGTTTCTTTCATCCATGAAAGTAACTACCCCATTCATATTTTTAGGAGTCTATAATATAGGATATCTGTCAATGGTATAATATACGAAGCTCAACAAATTATTTTAAGTTTGGATTGTACATTTTAAGTTAAAATCAATTTCGTTACTTTTTTAGCGAACAGCAGACCGATTACGGACGACTATATACTGTACTTTCGAAGATTTCATTGACCATTTCAGTTAATTTAAGGTCATATTTAAAAACTTTGTATGCTATATGAAAGGCTTAACCTTAAGTTGCTTGGAGCCATCATTAATATACGCTTCAATACACTTACATCTAACATCTTGTATCACCAAACCTACTTCCCGCTCTCCTTACACGATCCTAGTTCTGGAAAACCAAGATTTAGCTGCGCAATACGATTAATGATAAAAGGAGCGAAAATCTGGTTCGATGAGGGTGCACCACTTATAAAATGGACTCAGTCGTGTTGCACATTTTCGGAAAACATATCACTACTTTGGCACTTCAATCCTCTGAAACAGCAAGCTGCTGATGACCTCCGAACGGTACTACGAGATCCTCGTTATGCTCTACCCGGATGGAACTCAGTGCGGCCTCAATCTCATCCATTGCCCAGTTCACCTAAGTCATAATTAGCCGTAAGTTATGTGGCACTACTCGATAATTCATATGCGATATCAACTTACAAGTTCCTCATCTTCATCAGTCAATGGAGGGGCTGCCAACTGCTTTTCTGGATTAGGTACATCTTTCAGTAGTAGGTTCGGAGTTCGAAGTAATGACGGGGACAGTGATTGTACTTTGTGCATATAGTGCCTTGTTCGTTCTTGGAATTCTCGTTGGTCAAGAGAATGAGAGCCAGATCCTGAAACATCTATCATAGCTGAAGCTGTCTCTTGCAAAATTTTAGCAAGTTCATCTTCCTGGCCTCGATGAGACTGTGAACCACTACCGTTGCCGGTTACATGAGCATCACTGTAAAAATTTAAATCATTAGTTCAAACATCAATACCGCAGTTATTGTAACATGTTCTCCAACCGCTATTTTTCTTACTTCTGCGACACCCTAACCGCGGGTGTGTTACTCACAGGGTCTTGTAACAATCTTGTTCGTTCTGAAGTGTCAACACCCTGAAACATCAAAGAACTTGTTATTTCTGCATACCATATATTATAATTAAAGATATTTTGCTTTTTTGCTCCAAAAACTCACCTGTGCGTCGTCATCATCATTGCAACTAAAACAGCAACCCATAATTCAGACTATGAAGATAACTTCACTCAACATCGAACTTTTTCTACTGTTTGTCAGCAATAAATATTTCGGCGGTATTTCGGTAGCCCTTCCGGAATCTCTACCCTGTTTGCTCTTCTTCTGATAAAATTTCGATGAATGAATCCACTAGTGAAGCCAGTACTGTATACCCTAGATTTCACTGTTAGTCATCAGACTTGTCGGCTTGATATATTTATAATGGCACACCTAAGCTAGAATCCAGTTTTCTACTTGACATTTTCCTCCACTATGTCATCAATAACAGAAGATTACGTAGTTGCAAGCTCCAGATAAGAGAATCGATGCCTTCTATTTACGTATTTTACATATACGCGTACTCTGTGTATATTGTACCGTAATGAATCCTATACACTTTAACACTTTCCCGTTATCACGCAGCTTCTTAGCCGTCAATTGAATAAAAGTCTTCTTCTTGATATCATAGTTAAATCGTTAGTTCTGAACGGGTTGATGAAAATCGATTGTGTCAGCTTAAACCAAAGTTAATGAATGTCCAGTTAAGTTAACACAATCAGACGTTAACACCACACCAAGTATAGCCTGTAAACCAAATGTGACTACTACAAACTGCCTACTGACATAATTAATTTCTACACTTTATTTTATCCTCCCCAATGTGTTAATACTACGTTTTAATATGCATTCCAATGACAAAAATATCTTCATCGGGATTTAAAAAGTCCGCCACACACTGAAAAAGTCAGTATGGGTACCGTTCCCAAATAACATCGAAACAGAGAGACCAGTGGACATTGCTTCAGTGGGAGGTAACATACATGGAATACATAAGGATTTTGGCGAGTTCAAATTCCATTTAAGTAATTTCCTAATATCTGAACGGCTCCATTTTACGATCGTTGCAGCTGAAGGAACCACACACTTATTATGTAAGCAAAAATCCGCTTTTAATGGTCTATGAACTCAAAACGACGGAAAAATTGGTTTTCGAGCTATCAGGGAAGCTTTATATTAATAGAAACTCGAAGCACCACAGGATCAGAATAAGGGTGGCTATTTACCTATTTCAGGCGGTTTTTCTTTGAAAGCGACTACTGTTATTTCGCAACAACGTAATATATGACTGGTTCCCAACTAGGAGGAAGCTTGAAGAAAAAACCGCCGGTATCACAGCACAGATGGATCGCAGAAAAAATGTTTGTTTTCAAAACTTAATTTTATCCATGAAAAATGATATTTAAAACTCAGAATTTTATTTGATAAAAACCCATATGTAAGTTTTTATAACGTATGCAGTTTTTATACAAGTTTTAACTTCATGACAGAGACAATATTGAATGGGCGACATTGAGAGATAACGCCTATAGTGAGTTGGTTCCCATCACTGGGAACAAATTGTATGAAGTGGTGACGATTTGTTCCGTTGCATACCAGAGCCATCTCCTAGGTAGATTTTGCAACTTCAAGCCGGTAGAAAGCATTGAGGCATATGTCATTTAATAAGCATGCAAGTACACTGCATGGCAGCGATCAGGACAGCCACGACGTGCGGAGCCGTATCGTATGTGTTCAATATCATCATCCATCAGTTAATTTCTCCGAATCACTCGTGATTTTTTCTGTTAATTAAGACAAATTAATGTCGCAATATTATCCATAGTGATTGAAAATTTTAAATTAACCATCAAGTGTGCTCGTAGTACACCGGGAGGAAGAGGGGGCTAACAAGTATGGCCAAAAAACGGGAAAGCGTTGATAACGGAGGCGACGAATCCAGAGGGAATGAACCCGAACCGGATTTTTCTGACCCTGAAGGTTTCGTGGACGATATTGCCGATGAAGGTAATTATTTTTTAATTGTTCACTAGTTTTATCACTAATTATTTAGCATGTTTTTCAGTAGTTAGATTTTCATCGTAGTTCGTGTATGCTAGCGGTCCGCATAAAGATTTGCCGGTTTGATTCAGCTGAACGTAGGAAAATAATTAAAATTATTCACGCTTAAAATTAAAACGGACGGCAATAATTAAATGAATAAATTTTTCAGATTTGTGTGGAGATCTGCTAAGAACAAAACCTAGGGAAACCGATGGAGTTGAAAACGTCATTGTGGTGGATGGTCTTCCACTGGTCGGTGCTGAGCGATTGGATAAGCTAAAAGCAGTCATCCGGAAAATCTACGGTAAATTCGGATCCATTGTGAATGAGCATTACGCTCAGGAGCATCCCGATAATGCTACCGAAAATGACCCTAACCCCACCACGTAAGTGTATTGTACAAGTTTTTGCACTGATTAATTTTTGACATCATACTGATCGCTCATGTTTGTGCTGTTGCAGGTACATGTTCATCGAGTACGCTAATGCAGCCAATGCAATTGAGGCTGCAAAGCAAACGGATGGACACAAGTTTGACAAATCTCATACATTCATAGTGAATCTTTTCACCGATTTTGAAAAGTAAGTTAGCTGCATCAACTGGACGTGTCGTACGCAGAGTGAACATAATGATGACAGATTTTTGTTGAGGGAAACCCCTTTGAAATTTACTGGCTTAATCTTTTCTGATTGATGGCTTGTATGGTGGTAGTCATCAATTGCAATTGAAATGCAATACTAATGAGTCCCCCTTGCGCAGGTATGAAACCATTCCCGATGTATGGAACACACCGGAACCTCAGTCGTACAAAGATCCCGGAAACTTGCTTAGTTTTGTAATGGAACCTGATGCATATGACCAGTACGCAATTGTTACGATTGGTATTCCGAAGGCTGGTCCAGGTGGGCATACTGTACAGGCAAACGACGTATCAGTAATGCTGAACTCGATGCCCGAACCTCAGGAGCTTTTGAACAGAGCCGGAGGTACGGAAACCATCATCAAGTGGTCTCCTCTGGGAACCTACCTAGCGACCTTCCATGGCAAAGGTGTTGCCGTGTGGGGTGGAGAAAAGTTCGAGAAAATCAATCGGTTTGCTCATGCTAACGCTGAATTTATCGATTTCAGTCCTTGCGAAAGGTATAAATCATTTGGTTATCTAGTTGAATCACATACATGTAGGTGTTGCTACAAAGTTTTCTAACCGATCCCTCGACTGTTATTTACCATAGGTATATTGTTACCTTCTCACCAAAGGCTGAACGTAATTACGAAAACCCCGAAGCATTGATCATTTGGGAAGTCCGAACTGGAGCGAAAAAGAGGACCTTTAGTGAAATCTGGAAATCGCCATGGCCAATATTGAAGTGGTCCCACGATGATAAATATTTTGCCAAATTAGGGCAAGATATGCTCCAAATCTACGAAACTCCAGTAAGTTACTTCATATGCTAGAAATTCAATTCACGAATGTGCAGTATGAATCCTCAACTATAACCATGTTTATTTTGCAGAGTTTTCGACTTCTGGATAATAAGAGTTTGAAAGTCCCAGGCGTTCGCGACTTCAGCTGGTCCCCCTCTGATAATATCCTAGCATATTGGGTAGCAGAGAGTAAGGATGTTCCTGCAAGAGTGACGTTGTTAGAAATCCCAAGGTATGTGTGAAAACTTAAGTTTTCCTTCAATTTAGGCTAAGTTTTGGTAACAAGTCATGTATTTATATCTATGTTGTTGTTTTGATGCAGTCGAAACGAGATAAGAGCCAAAAACCTGTTTAACGTCGCAGACTGCAGAATGCATTGGCAGAAATCTGGTGATTTCCTGTGTGTTAAGGTAGATCGCTACAGCAAGGTCAAGAAGGAGAAGAATGACAACAAGTACAGCGTAAGTTGATGCAACTTGATGTAAAATAATATTGTTCATAATTCAATTCAAACATCATACTGACCTACATTGCTAATCTTCTTATTGCAATCAGGGCATGTATTACAACTTCGAGATTTTCCACATGAGGGAGAAGCAAGTTCCCGTCGACAGTACTGAAGTTAAAGAACCTATTAGCGCTTTCGCTTGGGAACCTGTGGGTCAGAAGTTCGCCATAATTCACGGAGAGCCTAACAATATAAGTGTATCATTCTATGGCGTCAAGAAGGGAGATGCACCTACCTTACTGAGTAAGTTGAAATACTTAATTCCGTATAGTATTGATACAGTTATGGCAACATTTCTAACATTGTGAATCCATACCTTCCCAATTACAGAAAAGGTTGAGAAGCGCCGTTTCAATACTTTGTTCTGGTCGCCACAAGGGCAGTTTATAATCCTTGCTTGCTTAAAAGCAGCCGAAGGCCCCATAGAATTCATCGACACTTCAGACTTTACTACAATGAATAGTTTAACACCTGAATTAACAACCGACATTGAATGGGATCCAACAGGCCGTTATGTTGTAGCTGGAGTATCAGCATGGACGGGCAAAGTGGTAAGTTAAAACTTAAGAGTTAACGGATTCACGATCCACCGCAGGGAATATTTGTCTCACCTACCTATAATTGTATTACTATTATTTCCCAGTCGGATACCGGTTACACCTTAATCAGTTTCCAAGGAAAGACGGTGAGGAAGGAGCGAGTGGAAAGGTTTGGAAATTTGTTCTGGCGCCCGCGCCCACCATGCCAGCTGTCACATTCGCAGATTAAGGACATCAAAAAGAACTTGAAAAAGTACAGTCCGAAATTCGAAGCAGACGATATTAAGCGCCGTACTAAGGTTAATACTGAATTGATAAAGAAGAGACAAGAAATAGTGGATGCTTGGAAAGACTACAGAAAGAAGAAAGAAGAGTTGTACGCCACCCAGAAGAAGCAAAGGCTTATACTTCGAAACCGTAAGTGCTCTCTAAAATCAGCATACCTATCATACCAATCAACCTCTAAAATGAACTCTTAAACTATTGCAGAGGTAGACACAGACGAATTGGATTCTGATAGAGCCGCAATGCATGAAGAAATTGTTGAAGTCCTTATTAAAGAAGATTTTCAAGATATCGAGTAGTTGCATAGGATTCTGCGTGACTTTTTTAAATCTTAAAGTAACATCATTGTAAGTTTTGCTTTTAAATTCAAGCAAATCAAACAGTTTTATTTAAGAGTTGTGATTGTTATTTTCTAACTTATCACAGAGGAAGAGAGCGGGAGGAGTGTTAAAAGAAGAACCAATTTCTTCAACAGTCACTTTCATCTGACTGTTTTTAGTTGCAGGATAAATGGTCAAGTATTCATTTCTAAGGAATAAATTCAACAATGATGTTTCTACTCAAGCTGTAACCATCTCTTTCCACCCGGATTTGGACTACAACCGTATCACGTAATTCACATCCCATTCCGTCCCCAAATTCTCAACCTCTCAAGTGTAAGGGTTATCCCACTTTTCGGCAACCACTGGCTCCATGAAAGTCAATCAAGAAGCAACTAATAGCTTAATTGATGCCATCCATTCAGTCCATGAGGCTTAATTCAGATAAAGTGTAGAATCTGGGCGTCCCCTCATCTCGTCAGCCAATTCAGAAGCCCACCAGTCTCGTCAACGTCAGAACAGAACCACAACCATCCCCCCAAACCACTGGTATGCATTAGCTGCCACCAACTTTCCTCGTTTATCAACTCGACTTCCCAGCTTCCCTAAAACGACACCAGAATAGATGACGCCTCTCGTGTCTCGCCCTAGAATTACTTAAAAATCTTACAAGCAGATTCACCCTCATATTCATCGATTCTTCCTCAATTGACCATTCCCTACAAGCCCAGTCAGTCAAAACTAATTACCTTCCAACTTGTGTACAGTCTTCAAACTTGCAGTATTTACACTCGCACAGCCTTTGAAGCATATTATATCCGAGGGCTACTAGTCCTGCAACTGCCTTCTATCCAGTTCCACCACCAACTAATCATGGGTTATGATTACTCTTTAAACCAGCTACGCTCACTATCATCAAACTTTCCCCTCCTAAATCCTATTACTCTTCCATCCACACTCTACATCTCATTCAGTTTACGACTATCATGTGACTTATCATCAAATCCTACATGTATTTGATACTCATAGCTCCAACTTTTCCACGCCACAATCTTCTTCTTCCCCTCCGCTATTACATGGAATAGCATTAAACCCTACTCGTAATATTAATCAACTTAGATCATATCAAATCTAGAAAATTCCTAGTCTCATACAACTTGATAGCCAGTCATACCGCTAAATACGCTCAACACGGATTTTTAAACCCACAATAATGGTTCACCTACTGTCTCTACCATAAAACCCCATTTATAGTCAATACCTTTTTATACGCGTACCAAACCTCCTTTTGGAAACGTCTGCACCAAACATCTTCAACTCCCAGAGATGCGGAAGAGAAAGTGAATCGAGATGTAGAAGAAGGCAGGGATTGTATTAAATTGCATCAACTTTGTAAACTTTTTAACACGTTAGATAATAGTATTAAGGGTAGCAAGTGGAGTGGAAGCACTAGGAGTCGACAAGTCCATTTGTAGTACGCTACATCCCTTTTGTGTCTCCTAAAAAACGGAAGCTGGTCGACCCTACCGATCTCAACGGTAGGGAGTCTTAGTTTTTTAATAAGTCCACCGGATGTTCCACCATAAGAAGAACAAGGCTACGATTTTCTTTCCCCCGGAATAATATATACATCCACATCCTTCTCTGTAGAGATCATAGTGCTACTAAAAACTCAACGGAATATAGGGAGTTTAATCTTCTTTTCCTTCTACATCTCCAACGCCTAGTTTATCCAACACAAGTCAAAGAAAAAACATACCGTCAGTTTTAGTGTCTTTCTGTCTGTCTGTGTTTTATATCTCCTTGTGGAACAACAATCATGCGATGACTAATGCATTTCGTATTGGATTGGTCATCACCGTATCACAGCTACAACTAATAAAATTTTATTAATTCATCACACATTATCCAACCGCCGAATTTAGTACACACCTTCTGATTCCCAGCTGCGCACCCTTTGGTTTACTCTAAAACCTTCTCCAACCCTGTCATCATCTCTACCGTCATTTTATGTTATAAAATACAAGAAATCCAACTACCACCCGCACCCTTCCCACAATTGTGTAATTTTTTAATAAGGATCCCGGCCGTTATACTATAAACAAAATTGCTGAAATCAAACTCGAGGTATGTTAAAAAAGTGACATTGCTAAAATTAATATTTTCAAAATATATATATATTAAATTAGATTGTACTATTATATCTCCTTTAGGCTCATCCATAGTTATTAACCCGCTCAACCCCTCCTCGTCTTTAATTAGTCTTGTGGATAATGATCAGAGGTTTAATAGTAAATTTTTTTTATTCTTATACAGGATTAGGTATAATGATGAATCATCAATTGTTTATCTCCGTTAATTAAAATCAGTTAAGATAATCTCCGTAAGCCTCTCAGCTTTATGGAAAAGTACGCCTCCCTTAAATAACAGGGATTTGACTAGAAATCTGGGTTCATTTAATATGTATTCCTTCTCTTACTACTCCCTCATCCTCGCCCCTTTCGATAGTCAATCATCCCAAGCTTCCATTTATTATTTCCTCAATTACTTTTAATTCAATTTCAGATTTATTTAATTTTTTCCATTTCTAAGGATGTGAGTTGTTGTTAATTTTTAAGCGCTCCAGCTTCATTAAAATCTTATCGTAGTAACTTACCGAAATCTTTTCGAAATTCTATGTCTTCTACAAGCAACGACGTAACACCAAAATAGGTGAAACAGAACCTTCGTTGTTATGGTGTAACCTTTGACGTCAATTTCTCCTTAGAACCTCCTTCTGTATTAGCGCTGTATTTAAAAGATTGTTTTTAAAGATATATAATTTAAACTCAAGTTATTACAAAGATCCTCCGTGGTTTTATCAAACTTAATCCCAGCTATATTCTATAGTAGAACATGAAGACTACCAAGGGCCATTCAAGATATGTATGGCTGCTTGTGTTTACAACATGAGTCAAAAAAGATAACTGCTTGAGTTTAATTAATCGTTTATTTCTTATGTTAGATAACGTGGATGTTAATCTTACTATCGTAATTTCCACCGGGTCGTACATATATGATTATTGTTCGTCTCTTGTGAAGCCTAGGGATTGAAACTATAAGGTCAGTATTTTCTAATTCGTATCCGTCCGTAATGCCGTCGCGTCCAGTCTCCTTTACCTTCACCATTTCCTATTACAGTTAAAAGAGCTCATTACATTTATTCTTACGCAGCTCATCAAAATGGCTTCGCGCACAGGGGGCAACGCCAAAGAATACGATCACTTATTCAAATTGCTTATTATTGGAGACAGTGGTAAGTCTTAAGGTGGTATTAAACTCATTATCCATGTAAACTCTCTCAATGCCGCTCAATAATACATTCTTTTCAATATTCTAGGTGTCGGCAAGAGTGCCCTCCTCCTCAGATTTGCCGATAATGTTTTTACCTCAAATTATATAACAACTATTGGTGTAGATTTCAAAATCAGAACTCTTGTTGTTGATGGCGAAAGAGTAAAGTTACAAATTTGGGATACTGCAGGACAAGAGAGATTTAGGACTATTACAGCCACGTAAGTTGTTTTTCCATTTCAAGTATTCAATTTTTCTTCACCCCTCGAGGCTGCCAAAATATCTTACTTTTATAATTCCATGTTTGGGCTTCACAGATATTACCGAGGCACTCATGGCGTCATTGTGGTTTACGATGTTACTAATGGAGAGTCATTTGCAAATGTCAAGCGCTGGCTGCATGAGATTGAACAAAACTGTGACGACGTTAATAGAATTTTAGTCGGAAATAAAAATGATGATCCATCTCGCAAAGTTGTCGAAACTAATGATGCTCAGCGTTATGCAGATCAAATGTCAATAAGACTCTTTGAAACAAGCGCAAAAGATAACATTAACGTAGAAGAGGTATGTCAGCTTTTCTTTTTACAGTAGTTTGTATATCATGATTTTACATGATCAATCCTACATATAATCTGGGTCATCAAATGCTTAATTGGTCTTCCTAACCCTAATTGGATTTTTTCATGTTTTACAGATGTTTATGAGTATAACAGAATTAGTTCTTCAAACAAAAAAACAACAGCCCAAAGCGAATGAAACCAATAAGCCTGGCGTAGTGCGGATAAATGGAAATGGAAATAGTAGAGAAAAACCTAAGAAAAGCAAATGTTGTTGAACATTACTAAGATTAATTAATCATATTTTCTTCCAATACATACTATTTATGGCCCTAGCGAAAAGAGATAGAAATGTATTTTCGTCTTCCCATGTTCAAATTAATTCCGTTATGTTAAATTTTAGCTTTTAGGCAAATTCCAAGACTAAGTTCTGGGTAGCAAACCCAGCCAGCTTGCCGATTAGGCAACAATTGCTTTTTGCAAATTTCACAAATTTTACTATTCACTGCTTGGTTTTTCCTAATTAAGTGGTAGCAGCTCATAAATGTAGCATCCTGGAATTAGAAGTATTATACTTTTCTTTATATATGTGCTTCAAGAATGCCTTTCGATGTAAATTTTTTTCTCCTGACCTGTGATCAATCAATAGTTTATTTAATTAGGATAATAGAATAATTTAAGTATTAGATTTTGAAACCGTAAAATCACCTTTGGCATTCAACAGCATCAGCCTCCTTTTTCTGCTGAGTGCAAGTGTAGTTTGATTATCACACGCAGTTTAACTTATGAATGATTATTTTGCGATAATACAGCAACAGCACTTTCTTTACCAATCTCTTATCACGATTATTATCCAAGTTACAAAATAACACGATTGTCAAAACCTTTGCATCCCAGCTAAGTTGTTAATGTTATGTTAGTATCCAGTATGCTGAAAGTTAGATACACAGCTTTACATTCTCTCGGTACTGAATGAGATATTGTAAAATGAGCGTAGGTCTGCTTTGCTTGACAACAGTTCGGTGAGTTAAAGTTGACTTTCTTGCAGTGCTTACTGCTTACCTGCTAACCGACAATACGCAGTTGTAGTAGAAAGAGGAGATTGCAAATGTATCTGATATTTCGATTCGATTTTATCTTCACATGTACATGAAAACTACTTCTATTTTGAAATATAAGAGTTTATCGATCGCCATGTTCTATAAACGCATCGTCTTCAATGGGCACCATTGTAAGTTAACAGTTGTAACGAGAATATGCAGCTTATTTGATGTTGCCACATGTAACGAAATAGGGTCCGTGCAACTGCCTAAGCATCAATCACTGTGATGCTTTTACGGCTTGCCTTATTCATGGAAATACTATTACCAGCTATTTCCCAAGCTATATTTGAATTGCATTCGTACGATAATATTCTAGTATCAATCTACAATATTAAACGCTGCATTAAATAGATCGACGAAGGTGTCCGA
Organism: Sminthurides aquaticus; assembly: GCA_906901655.1. NCBI lineage: Eukaryota > Metazoa > Arthropoda > Collembola > Symphypleona > Sminthurididae > Sminthurides > Sminthurides aquaticus. Next base: position 19,324,257 of record CAJQTT010000001.1, on the reverse strand, counting down.
AACCCGGTAATTAACATGAACAGAAAAACTTTGTCACCTTAAGGTTACAAAAACTAAAACTAGCAACACAACCAAACCATTTAATAAGAAGTACGAGCGATTTTATTTGCAATTGATACAATAAATAATTGAAGAAAACTACAAGTAAAAAAGACAAGAGCGACACACTTGTCAGTCTATACTGTTACCGCAGTTATCAAAACCATAACAAGCGTGGTTGCATGGTTAGAATTTGAGACACGTCTATCGCTTCATCGAAACTATCAACAGTGCCCTTACGAAGATTAATGGATTTTCAACCCCTTGTGATATAAGTTACATTTTTATCGCCGGTGATACTTTAAGTGATAAAAAAAGAGACAAGTTAGGTATATAAGTCGTTCTTCTGAATGTCTCTGCCAGAATCCGGATTTAGCTCCAGCTGCTCGCTTTGGAAGCTGTATAGGCAACTCCGGTGTACTCACGTCGACGTTAACGAATGTTAGTTGCTTTAGCAATAACGTTTGGAAGTTTATCTAGGTCCCTTCGATTTACATGGGATGATTGGTTATTGGCAGCGCCGACGTAGTCATGGTCTTCGATACGAGAGCCCATTAAGTGAGTCGGCTCCGGTATGTTAGAGTTGCTAACAATCTCTTGCTTTATAACAATATCAGGATCCACACCGATATTATTGGGAGATTTCTCTCGTTTCTGACATGTTTTTTGAACTATAACGTTACTACTGTTAACGCAATCACTCTTCCTTCTCCTTCCGCGAGTGGCTTTTCTTCGAACCGTTGTTTCTTTCGTAACATTTTCTTCGTTACTCTGCTTCCGTCTACCTATTGTCCCTGCCGCACGGCCGCGTCCCCTTCCACGCCCTCGACCACGAGTGGTTGCAGGTCTGGCATTAACTCTTCGAGGTTTTGCATTTGGGGAATGCTTCCTCGTTGGTTCCTTTACGTTTCCGTTTACCAGCTGCTCTGAGTCGCTTACATCAACGTCATCCACGGTTTCTGTTTCAGAGTCAGATTCCGATGTATTCTTCTTTGAATCGTCATAACTAACGTCTTGACTGTCAATATTTTTCTTGTACAATGGAAGCTTTGTGATGGAATTGTACAGCAGGTGCTCTCGCGATACCCATTTACTTTCACTACCGGTATCTATCACTACAATTCTGACGCAGCCAATTTGTATTCTACTCCCTACGTCCAGATAGGCTGACCCGTCCATTGATTCTTCGAAACTTCGATTGTTGTTGCAGGAACACCGACTGGATGTCTGAAAAATGCAATCGAATCTTTTAAGTTACTTTTGCAAATACGTACATATGCTCCAATTATATTTGCCAAAATACGTAAGATAACTTTGAACAAACAAGGTAAAACACGTTACCTCCAGGGATTGGTTCTGGTATGAAGAAAGCTGCTGGATACCATTGGATTTTCTCTTTCCTTCTTTTACATATTTTAGATCAGGAGCAAGTTTGCTCTTTGCTTGGGTTTTGCGGTCACATCCATACGGTACTTTATTTACTATCGTACCGTTAGGACTGTAATTAATGAGTTCCCACCTTCCCCGTACGTAGTCAAAATAAACGCAACAGTGTTCGTCCGTAACGCTTTGACACGCAAAGTATTCATGTACATTCAGTTCTGCAGTACCTCTGCCGATCATTACCTGTCCTTCTTTGAACAAAACCTCCTTATTAGCGTTTAATATCAAGAACTTAATGTAAGGCACAGGGATTTCCACTTGAGTCACAGCTGGATTTGAGTTCTACAACAAAAATTTCACAATAAAAAATATATTTCACATACCATTTCATTCCTTAAAATGTGCATTCAAATTGAAAAAATTATTACCTGTGTATTACTAACTGTGTTTTCGCATGCTTCTCTAGAGTCGACTCCAATGTTAAAATTCTTTTGGGCTTCTTTTAATTCGCTATGAGGGTGAACATGAGAGCTAGACGACCCATCACTACGGCTGTTCTCTCCAAAACCATTTGCACAATCCATGGTCTCATTACAATGAAGTTCTCTCATTTTTTGTGCTGCTAGCTGTAATATTGCATCTAGATCTAGCCCTTCCAGCAAATTTTCGTCTTGGACACTAAGCTTTTCTTTTTTTATGCATTCGAAAGTTTTATCGTAGTTTATAGCAACCCTTGCATCCTTCGTCTCTATGTACTTCTGTGGCACTGCTCTGTGCCCGATGGAACCGTCATTACTAGTAGTATCTTTTGCAGGTACACTCTGATTCTTGGATTTGTCATCCAGCTCCTTGGATGCAATTTGGGCGAGCAGTTCCAGCGGATTCATGTCGTCACTTGCTTCGCGAAAGTCTTGTTTTGCGTTGATTATTTTCTACAATATCAGTTTCTATGTAAGCTATCGCCAACAGCTAAAGTTAAGATCTCAACAATTTCGTATATATACAAATTCTTACCTCGTGGAATTCCTGCGTTCTTTTCTCAGTTACTTCCTCGAAAGCGGGCCAGGCTGGGAGATTCTCATCATGTTCTTCTTCAGTATAACATTTAACAATTGGACCAGGTACCTTTCAATAGAATATATTTTCTGAAATCCTTTCTCATACATTATGTTAAACTAGTCTACTTATTCTTTAAGTGTCTTTACCTGCGTATAATCTTTTCCTTTGATGGGAGCCTTAGATCTAAAATAGGAGTGCTTCGCGCGTTGAGTTTTTGTTACAAATCGCAGCGCGACTTGAATAGGGTCGATGGGCTGTTTAGCATAGTCATACAATCTTACTCGTTCAGTAAATGATAGAGATTTTAACGATTTATTTTCTAGCGTAGGCTCAGGGTGTAAATGGCAAAGCCAGCGCCCCTGTGGTACACCGGTGAGAGGTGGATTCACACATTCGAAATGAAAAAATGCTGAGCATCCATCGCATTTAATCATAGGCCCTTTTCTACAGGATCTGTAAAGAGAGATTGTCATGAGTTTACAAATTAAAATCAACGACTCTTGGTAGGATGAATGCAGGCGTACTTACATTTCGCAAACAAAACACAGAAGTATAGGTGAGGGAACCATTCCATTTTCTGTTTCTATGATTTGCTTATTAGCTTTAGCATTGCCCTTCTTCGGAACAGGTCTCGCCGAGCCTAAAGTACAAATGAACAGTTTTTATAGTTATAAAACTAAGTTTTTTGTGTGAAAGCAAACAAGAAGATTATTTCGAAACACTATGATATTCCATCATTCATACCCGGAAACTGCGCAGCTCCATATTCCATTAAATACTTCGGAAGCGTAAACTGCTCAGGATTCATCTTCTTGGCCATTTCCACAGCCTGATCAAAAAACTTGAGCAAAACTCCACCCTCCCTTCCATTAATCGGAGTTTCTGTATTCGTGGCCAGTGCTGGCTTTTTCGCACACGGTTCACGCCCAGCAGCAGAAACTGCTGAACGCTTCTTCCCCCGTCGATTATTTGCAGCATGTTTCTTCTGGATACTCTCTTCATTGCCATCACTCTATAGTTATCATTTCAGTTATCATTTTTTTACAAGTGCACAATCTAATACATCATCCTTATGACCACAAAACTAATAATATTAAAAAACGAACCTGACTGCAAAGACATCGGTGACACCGCCAATCTCCAGATGGAATTTGCTCATATGCTAGCGGAGGATTGACGCATACTAAATGGAAGGACGCACTGCATGTGTCACAGCATAGTAAATCACCAGCCTCATGACATGCATCGCACGTATCATGATTATGACCTCGTCCAGGACGCTTAAAATATGGATGCTTGTTGTTTGTTCTTGTACGAGTACTATTCGGAGCTGCAATCAACGCCTGGATTTGCTGTAAATTAACAAAATCTTTTCATCATATACTAATTCATTATTAATTTATAAAAGATATCACAACAAATATTAAATACACTCCAATACTTACGGCCATCAGCCCAGAAGAATCGTAGTTCATCTTGATTAATTATAAATTACTTCTTATCTCTGAAATCAAAAAGTAAATAAATCATTCAAATCCCGTTACACATCAACCACACTATGAGAATACCCATCAACATATCTTGTTTCAGCTAGCTAACAGAACAGCATATTCAATTTGAAGGTTCCCCGATCGCTATCCCATCGATTAGCATACAGATACTTTCAACTGACTACAGAAAACTACATCATTCAGACCACCACCATAAGCGTCAAACTACATTAGTGTTTCTAGTTTCTATTCGAATCAGAAATATGTAATTGCTATTTATTACATTTCAGCAAACCCGATTCAACTTCAGGGGGTCAAGTATTTCTCCAGGTATAGCCAATAACCAAATGAATCCGTCACCGCTTTCTCATCTTTTCAACCCCGTGGGTAAAGCTTTAAGTAGACAGCTAAAACAAATACATAAAAATCTCCAAATTAGTTTACCAAAGCAACACAATGGAGTCAAGTACTTTCAAACAAAGTCGATCCGATACATTATAATGATTTCTATTGCATTCAGTTACACTGTAAACTATCCCAGATACAGCATTCTCACTTCCAACTTTGAAGCCTATAAAATCATTAGTTTATAATTATAAACAAGTGTAATTAATCATTCCTTAATTCACTTACAGCAACTTTAACCGAAGGACAAATTCAGTGCTTTACACTCACAGTTCCCCGACACTCTTCAAAGCTTTAATATATGGGAAAAACATCAAAAAGTCTAGGGAATATCCCGTCCGCTCTTGAATTCACTTCGCTTCTCTGTCCACAGAAAAGCTCCAAAGAGATATATCCTGGTCGGGCTCAAAGAAAAGGCAATAGAAATTTCGCTCTTTCACGATTCGGCATATGAGAGGCTTACTGTAAAAGCGCCAGATATAAACTATCACTGCCTATTCCAAGGATATCTAAAAACGGTTTAGGTCAATGAGCTTTAGAATAGAATTAGTTTTATCCTCATTAAAAGGACATCTATAACAGCCTTCAAATTCGCTTCCACCCCTTTAGTTAATGATTTATGGTTAACTCCGATTTAAGCGCACCTTCCCCTCCGTAGAGAACTGAAAGCTCGGATGTTGGTGTATAGTCTCGTTTGCAAATTATTTTATAGTAGGTTATCATGATGGGTTTAATTTAAATTTAAAACATTTTTAACTTGTAATAATAAGAAAAGTTTTAAGGCAGTATCAGTTACATGTGTTTCTTTGAGTTCGATCCTGCTTCCAAATCATACATGGCCGAGAACATTGCAACTAGGCTGACAGATTGCGAAAGCATCACTAAACAGTTAGCAGGACCATTTCCTTATTCCTTCCATTACCCCACCAAGCTATAACCACTAGTCGTTATTGCCATCAAAATACTTCGATTGCGCCTCCAATAAGCCTTATCTGCATAAATCCGTGAAAGGAATCCCTCCAAGACTTGCAAACCCAACAAATACGCGCTTTGCCTTCTCATAATTGTCAGTCACACTTCATTCATTACCTAATAGCTCCACTAAATGTACTATTCAATCTATTTCTATTTTCAAATCCGAGACCTACATCTATAACTGTAACCTAAGCCTAATCAGACTACTTCGTAGGACATAGTAGTTTCCTACCAATGCCATATTTGGTTTTCGAGATAGTCATCCATATTGTAATCTCTCTGGGCATCGTCAAACACAGTATCACCAAGAATTAAGAATCCATTGCCAAATAGGTCCTTCATTCAATCGGCTGCAATCCGCTGTATGTATCTTAGCCGTCCTTAAGTTCAACAGGAGGAAATACTTTCCGAAATGTTCTGTCCATCGCATGGTCTACAAACTGATCGATTGGTTTGTAGATAATCGGAACGCTTCCCAAACCTATTGCTGTCGTAGCCCATTTCTGTGCAGACAGAGCCATCGGTGTTCTTTTTAAGAGAAATAGCGACAAAGCGCATATTCGATTAATGGTGAATCCAGGAATAGCTACCTGTAGATATTGGTATGAATCAGTTTGCTTTGTAACTAAAAGATCACGTACATTTGTTCAGAGCTATCTTACCGATGCCAACGTTTGCCACACAAGGGTATCAGCAGCGGTCCGGATCACGGCAGAATCACTCGCACCCTTCTAATGACATCGAAACATTACGCTCATTAGACTCACGCGTAATAGTAATTTATAATCACATATTTGGTAAATCCTTATTTAAAACGATTTTCTTCGTCAGAAATAAATGTACCACCTTCGACATCTTTATCGTCTTGTCAGCGGTGTCTGCCAGACAATATCCGAAAGAGACGACGTATGACAATCGTACAACGCTCACATGGACCAATGCTCTGAAACTCTCCCCCTGACATAAACAATGCAATTAAATACGATAATGGACTTCATTCTACTCGATTAGTGGTATTTTCGTAGATGGCTAAAATTCTCTTTTACCACTTCATTGCAATAGCCTGTAGAGAAAACAAATTATAAACCATTGAAACATCACGTTAACGCACATACTTTAAACAATATGGAAAAACCGGAAAATGTCAAACCTAGGAGTCGGACAGGTGTGTCACGCCAGATATCCACATCCTTGTCATCATTGGAACTCATCTTTAAAGGTCAATCAAGCCACGAGTTATAGGTACGCAAGTCACTTCTGTTTCCAATAAGAATAATCTCTAATAAAAAGATAATCATTTTTAAAACTAGTTGCAGTAGCATACCGATTTTTAAGTTGGTTACAAACAACTTAACAGAGCAAAACATAGTTAAACGTTAGCAGCACATGCACAAATACCATAAATACTCTTACCTGGATTACCCGATAACTCTATCCACGATTTATTCTATAGCTTCTACTTTAATAACTTCTATTTATTTCTGAACCATTAAAAATGCACAATAAAATAATTTCATCATTAATTCTAATTCTTGTTAAGTACATATGTATATACATGGAATAATCTTTAATTGCACGTGCTTCGAATTGGCGCCAACCGTCCCTTTCGTATGTTAGGGACCGTTCGCATATCACGTCAACAGTGGGAGACAGTAGGTCTTGGCCAGGGCGTCCATTGGTATACATACAGAAAGGGGGAGGGAGGTAAAAAATCAGAATTTTACTGTTGACGTTATATGAGAATAATTCCATTCAATTCCAAATTCACCATAGCCATGGTAATCCTGATGCGGTGACGTCAGACAGCAAAGGCTATGCAACCTCTGTTGTCTCTTGAATTTTTCTGATCTAATGTCGTCACGTAGCAGTTAATTCCAGCTTTACCAACTACTATAACGATCATAAAATTTGATAGGCCAATCTTTTATTCCCGGCACGTAACGTATTCCGTTTTAATGTTACAAGATAATGTGCAAACCTAGCAAAAATGTTATCAGATCGTAGCAAAAGTTCTTATACCTGCCTATCATTTCACTGCCAAACGTTCAACAGGGAATCTCCCATTCTGACCCGGTGATGTATCTGTTTTATAAATAGCTTGAGTTGCTTGTAAACGCTTCGCGCGGCTGTGCTGGTAATTGCTTCCTTCAAGCTGTGAGTAAATCTTGTCAACTTCTGGCTCATTTGGAAGTATTTTTGAAATAAAAATCCATCCCTCGTTGGTTTTGGTTCCTACGGTTTGTCCACTGTGAATTTTTCTAAAAATTTAAAAAAGCAATTCAGTTTGAGCACCAGGACCGAGTTCTAAATTATTTACACGGTTCGTTCAAATTAGAAATTTCAAATACCGTCTTGTCGAAATGACGGTTCCACTCTGGAGCAGTGGCTACTGGAAATGGATAAGAGTCACCAAGTTTAACTCCATTAAGTTCGTGAGCCCGTAACGTCCATGGTATATGTACTTTACTTTCGTGTATTGCATTCAGCTCAGGCACCCATAGTTTTGTATACTCTCCCTGTCGAGATTAATGAAAGCGCATTGACAATTTGGATTCTAGCACACACAGCACAAACCAAAGATTCATCTCAAAACAGTACCTTAGAATCGTAATCTGTTGCTTGCTTCACCATATTAAATTTACGATCTTCACGTGGGTCGTTACCTATGCCAGCACTGTAGTTCCAGTTACCATAATTACTGCAAACGTCATGGTCGATCTATTTCCCCAGAACTATCTTAGTTAACATCAGACCATCATAGACCATGCAGGTCTTCCACAAGCATTAAATTCAAATCCGTACCAATAAATACTCAAACCATTCAGCTCCAAGACGCCAATCAAGTTTCAAATCTTTAGTAAGGAAACTCGCCACATTCTGGCGTCCCCTGTTACTCATCCACCCAGTGTATAAAAGCTCTCTCATATTTGCATCCACAAAAGGCACACCGGTAGTTCCATCTAAAAATCAAAAGGATATAGCAAACCATTGTAAACCAAACCACAAGAATGATTAAGATCTGTATCTGGTTTGTGTGTTACCTGTCCATTTCTTAAAATTCTCTTCACTCTTAGACCATTTAACTTTTTTCTGCATAATGCCACCTGGATAAAAGACCAAAGTTCCGTACTTCGCGCAGACGAATCGGAAATAATCTCGCCAGATTAGTTCGAAGATCACCCAGTACGTAGAGTCGTTTTTCACACGTTCTTTTTCATATTTCTTAATTTCAAAATATATTCTACGGGGTGACAAACATCCGAAAGCCAGCCAAGGGCTGAATTTCGTTGAATAATCCGATCCCACCAGGCCATTTCTTGTTTGTTTGTATGATTCTATGCACTTCGTTCGCCACAGGTACGAATTTAACCTATCCAGGCCAGCTGATTCTCCACCGGGGAAAGGAAAAGCCGTACGGGGATCTGTTTGGACATCTAATGAAGATAGAAAATAGGTTAGAGCTTTTTCTCTCATCATTACAAAGAAAATTCAAACTTCAACAGAATGCATTCAATATACAAACTTACCTTGAAATCCTAAATCTGCTAGCGTCGGTAACATAATTTTTACTTTTGTGCGGATTTCTGCAAGTGGTTTCAGTTTATCGGGCATCGGCTTCTCGATCCTAATTTTTCCTTGCCCTTCAACTATTTTTCTGAATTCTGTGTAAGTATCCGGTAGGCTATAAATAAACACATATTCTGTAAACTCAATAACCAAATCGTTTTTTTTGTGCCTTATAAACTCACTCTTTTATCTGAAAGCGGACATCGTCCTTATGGTACAGTGTGGCGCCCCAAACTGTAATCGTCGGAATTCCTGCTGCTTTACATATTTGCTCAACCCCACCTTCAACATCCGTTTCTTCCTTTGTTACTTCCAATTGGTATACAACGGCGTCCACTTTGGTCTCCGCTATGATGTCAGCTAATACTTCTTCTGGTTTGCCTTGAAATACATTCAGCTTGCTAAAAAGCACAGATCAAAAAATCAGCAGTATTACTTTGAACTTTACTTCAAGGAGATATGAACCTTTTAGGTGAATACGTTAGTTTTATCTTTTTCAAATTAACGAAACAAAAGTTTTACCTCCCACGCTGCTGAAGAGTTTTGTCCAGGTCAACTACACTTTCCAACAAAAACTTTGTCCTAAAAGGACCGGTTTTCGGAAATTTATAAGTGTGCGTTTTCTCGAAATGTCGTGGGTCGAAGCAATATATCGGAATGACAAAGGAAGCGTTCTCATGAGCCCAGAAAAATACCTAGAACAAACGTTAAACAAGTCATAATGAAAGGATTCAGCGTCCCAAGTTCCTAGCATCAAGAGATCGTAGAGCAGAGCAGGAGCAGACTGACAAAGAACTACGACACTCACTTCATTATCATGATAACGGAGATCATTTCTCAGCCAACAAATGACCGTGTTGAACTTTGGCGTCTTCGCTGCCATCTTCCGTACGTCGAATCTCCAGGATGTACTCGAGAATAGCTTCAACGATTCTGAAATTCATAATCATTCGATTAACTTCCAAGAAATCAATTACAACGTTACTGAAGCGGTGCCTGCAATTATAAAATTGTTATGTGCACATGCATTCAACGCAATACAGTTTTAGCAGCTATTTCCTTTGTGTCACATATTGTCGTAGGTTAATAGGGAAGAGAAGCATATTTAATGTCTAACATACCTGCGATGCCGTTTCTAATCAGCAGCAATGCTTTCGGTTTCCTTTGACTATTTACAATTCTCCTCCAAAGCACCATTAATAAATAAATCGTTTGATCGCGATTTCCGCGTGTTTGTCCGCACAAATTGTTTGCACGGAAAATCGACTTGATGAAAGAAATCGGAGCCGCACATTACATAATTTGCTTGAAACTGCTATTATAACATGCGAGATATTCGATAATGTTTTAATGTTTAATGGGACTCGCGCTCAAATCTCAATGGTACTAGGGAATCTTTTTTAAGCCATTGAGTATATTGGAGACAATTGTGGATCGGGGATCGGGCTCAATCCCAAATCACGTTCATAAAATTTGTATTTCTGTTACTCACTCGTCTATTTTTCAACTAATTTCAACATTAACTAATGTGCACAATATTCCGTCTGTAAGCACATCAGTTTGAATTTTTAATTCAATTTATAGCTTATGACCTGAACACGATTTTCTTGTCATCTCGTATCGTGTCAATTTAACAAAACGTATGAGGTATACGAAATGGCGGTTCAAATAGAGGTTTGCAAGACAATTAATGTGTTGATCAAACGTATTAGCGTTTCTCTACCCGAGAGCATCGAAAGGGGGAAGCTGTTAAAAGATTTGATTCACTATGCAGGGTAAGCGATCTTGTCTATTATAGCACGATTTTAACTGTCGTACATGAATTAACTATTGATAGTCACTATTATTAATTGTTGTTTTCAGGCAATCGGAAGACAGCCTGAAATACACTCATAAATCCTTACTGAGACATTTACGGAGAAAAAACTCAGGAATAAGACTTGGCGTTTTTCTGATAATGGATGCATTTTTTCGGTAATTTTGTACCATACTCGCATTTAGCCTTTACTCAAGTTCAACAGAGTTATCAAAAGCTAATGTATGAAACTATTTTTATTCCAGAAAATCTCCCTTTTACAGAGAACTCTTTTTAGATGACTTTCAAGTGATATTAGAGCGCACGCTAGAGCACTTTGCACCCGGTAAACTTCCACCACCTCAATCGGATGTTAAGAAACTGAAGGAAATTGTTAAGCAAAAATTTGAAAAATGGCGTGCCAAGTTTGCTGCAACTAATACCCGTGTGGACATAGCATACAATTATTTGCAAGGTGCATACAAGGTGAGTCAAGTTCGAATAATTCATACGATTGAACCAAGGCCAAGACCGCATCGTAAACCAAATCAATCTTCTTTTTCAGGAACGGCCTCAGCCGAATTCAGATACCGCCAGTTCCAGCTCTCGAAATTCTAATTCAAATGAAGAATTCATACGTCGAGTACAAGAAAAGGAGAAGGAGTCGGTTTTGCGTAAAGTTAAGGCGGAAATCCAAGAAAATGAGCAAGAAATTGACGGTGTAGTGACGCAAATGCAAAGTTGCTTTGAATTAATCATAACCAAGCCAGAAGATTTTATGGGATGTGTACATGATGCAGAAGACAATCGAGATGTATCAAGAACGTTAAGAGAGCATGGATTTGCTCCTCAAACCTCCATAGTTGTAGACTTAGGACAATTAACGCAGCCTTCTATACAACAAACCACGGATAACCTGGTTGTAATCCAAACTCTTAAAGAACTATACTTAACGGGAAAGAATCGATTTTTACCGATGGTCAGTGCGTGGGCGACCAAGGCGAAAAAATATAGTAAGTCTCCATCTAGCCTTCATTCATGAACAATATTATAGTCCTAATATGCTAAACAATATCAACTATTCCATCATACACATAATCAATAATTAGATTTACACAGTAATACAAGTATTTATCAACAATATTTCATATAGGTGATACGGATCTCCACGCTTTGATCCAAACCTTTCGAACCAAGCTCCTGGGAGAGCTCATGAAATACGAAGAAATCAATATCCTTCCAATGGGAGACTCAGACGAGTACGACAGTAGTGACTTCGAGGAAGTTCCTGAAGCAGACGAATTTTCCGAAACGGATCTGGTCTTGAGGAAAGTAGAAAGCAATCTAAAAGAAACATCTAAAGCCTCATCGTCAAAATCCACAGCCATTTTGAAAAAGAAAGGATTTTGATACCATTCATTATTTATATATTCTGTTTAGATTGGATCTAATGATACAGTATAATTCAAATATGAGCATTTCAATCTCAAGATCCTCTCGCAAATACTCAAGCGAATAGGTGTATAAATGGTTGAACTTTGTAGTCAGTGTTTTGTATGTCTTGAAAACTGTTTAAAACAGAATGATGTGATATTAGCATACAAAGAAACGTGTATAACCCTGGGCGAGTACAAATTTTTGCAGGCATTAAACAGGTTTTAAACCATCATATATATTTCCTATTCACCGTTTCTACCAGCTTATCTCCAGTTTATCCAAACCAGTCGCACTCCCTCTAAGGAGGTATATTTAACGCTACTAATCACAGACTCTGTTATGGTGACTATATTTACAATTTCGTTTACTTTGGCAGTACGTTTGAAAATATTCCTAATCAATTACTGTTTTTTTCAGCCATTTATCTTACGCATTGCAGCGAGACCGTTTTTATACCTGGTATCAAACAGGATTTGGACCACAACATCGTTATTCTATCCTAATCAGAGTAATGAACACGTTTCGTCATAAACTACCGTACGACAGGGAGAAGCAGCGTCCAGTTCCCGGCGCTTTAAACATCAAGAGACATCACTTAGTCGAGGAGGTAAGCTAACATCTTAGCTTCATATACATCAGAAACTTCAAAATTACTAAAAATACTACTTAATTCTTTTTCAGAGGTTCAGCGGGAACCAATTCGGAGTTATCAACAATGCACTGCTACCAATCAACCGATCTCTAAAACAACCAAATCAACTCCCAACCTCCCGATCCCCAGAAGGTCCAGTAGTTCCAACAAGATCGCGTACGAATCGAGTAATAGCCCAGGATACAAAACCCGAGCCACGCTGCAGCAAGTGGACCAACAAACTCGCGGCCACCTTGGATTTATGGGCATTTCGAATCCTTCCAGCCGGTGAAGATATGGCGTACATCCTTTGCGTAACCTTAGCACCGATCCTCTTCCTCCTCTTCCTTTGGGACATATTAGCCTTAGTACTTTTCAAAATTCCACATTTGTCAACTTTCAACCATCCCGGATTGGTCTACGTACATGTTTTTCTCCAAAGATGATTTATTACCATAAGCAGCCTCGCTTCCTTCTATCCTCAATCCAAATTATTATACCCAGAGTCTCAACTTGTATGAACTTCCTACATAGTTTATAATAAGCGCCAGCTCAAAATTTCCATGGACTTTCCCTCTAATCAAGACTTCCTTCCTCTACTTCCATCCCTCCCCCCTTATACTCTAAATTATCTCTGCAACATATCCGTCCATAGCAACTCCTCTTTGTCCAACAACTTCCCGGAATCCTCAAATGAATCCTCCTCTCTCTATCCTCTACACTTGTATTTCCTTTACAACCAACTTTCTCCACAACATAGTCCAAATGTTTCTCTTTCTAATCAGCATAACTTTCCAATGAAACTTTCCCCAGCCAATCCCTCCAATCTTATGTATGTTATCTCAAACACTTGGAAATAATCCATCTCATCCCCTTCCTTCTGCCAACAGGTATGGATCCTCATTCCGACTTTCTCTTTTACGTCCCTCCCTCCCACCCAACAACATCCTCTGAATGTATCATCCAATTAATGTAAACCCTGGTCCCAGCCTTATAAAATCAGATACCTGTTCCTTTCCCCCGCCTCCTCCACAACTCCATTCCCCTACTGTGCATCTTGCCAATTTCTTTTTCCCCAGTTTACTCTTTCACCCTTTACTTTTAGTATTCCCCTCCTATTTGTCACCGGCCTCCCCCTTCAACGCTCAAATCCCCTTTCAAAGTAATAGCTTCAGGTAATAATCCAGACGGACCCCATCGTCCACTCTATTGCAATCCATTGTCGCCTCCTCCACCTTCCTTCCCTGATACATTTTATTTTTCCGCTGTCATCCCTAATTTCCCCGACCTTCAATTACACTACCAACGTAATTGGCTAACGTGTCCCTTGACAATTCCCACCAAACATTGATTTCATACAAGTTGATTCTCTCACCACGCTCTCTCCTCTATTTTCCTCCTCCTCTTCATCCTTCTTCTTACCTGTACACGTTAATAATTTCAAACCTCTTCCAATACTACCATGAAATCTGATTCTTATTTTTATTTTTTCAGCCCTTTTATCCCATCGGCTTGCTAGCCAGTTTCTACGGTTACATGATGCGCTTCCTCATGCAAGAAATATCCACCAAGACTCGACTTTGCCTCTTCGGTGTAGGTGAGTCTAGCCTTGTCCACTCCAATCTTCTTCATCTCTTCTCTTCTCAAACCGCCGCACATCTGCAGGGAAAGAAGGAAAAGAATCTCGCCAAATTCCATTCCCATCCAACGTGTATTTTATCATGTGAACATGACGAGGAGCCTATATCCCTTATCGACCCCATCACCATTAGCACAGTATATAATCCATCCTCATAAATTAATGATGATTAGTCAATGTCTCCTTGTCAAAGACGAGCGTCATTTCCGTCCTCTTCCCTTTCCCTCGCACATCACCTCCCTCCACATCACACTCCCGACTTTCACACACCTCCAAACTGATCCCTTATACACGGTGACAAGTAATTCCACTAAGACAAGCCCGCCTTATTGTCTCTAAACCAACCCCCGGATTACCTGTCATCCCGAGATTAGTTCCAAAACTTTCATAACCCTTTTCTTTATTTACCTCCTCAAAACCTGAAGAGACGTGAGGGCGAAGAAGCGTATGAAAGGTGCTAACACCAAGCCCATTCTTCCGCCACTATTCCCCTGGATTCTACTACCCGGATTTGCATTTTCCGCCTCAACGCTCCCACCCGCCTCTACTCACTCCTATATTCCAATAACCATCCCACCACATCACCATTTCCCCCCACTTTCACCATGAGAAAATCTCCAGCAAAATCCTAAACCCAACCAAGCAGACCTATTCCGGACCGCGTCCGAATCCTGTATAATCCTAATGTTCCTAACGTTCTCCCTTAATGTCCCCTCCTCCGGAGCTCTCCAATAGAATTTCAATGACAAAAGTCCCGTGAAATCATTTCCGTTTCGTGTCCCACACACTACCAGAGATTATTGCTACACAAACCTCCGCCTACTACTCCAGCTACAACTCCCCACCCAAACTCCCCACCACCAGCAGCAATCCTAGCTTGCAATCATCACAGTGCCCCCTCTTTATAACGGATCCTTAAATCCTTTATATATTCCTACTTTCCCAGACCGCACACCATCCCGCTCCCACTTTCTCTCCTTTCTCGCCTCACAAAACACCCCCTACAACCAATGTAGTGTATAAACTTTTAAATCTTTTCTTATTATTCTTCCCTAGGAGTCTATCCGCTTCTCATGCTCTTCCGCAGCGTTGTGCATTTCATTTTCAACGGCTACCGTGGAGAAAATAAATTGTGGTACTAACTAACAGTTCCTCTCAACCATCCGATCCTATGGACTCTTCAAACGCTTCCAACAAATAATTACAATTCTCAATCCCTCCTCAGCCCACTTGACAATTACTTTATAATACTTTTCTTCTCTATTATTCTCTTCCAGAGCTATTATATACCAGCTATGCACAACAGCCTCCCTCGTATCCTCTTTCCTCCAAAACAAATATAAATGTCTCCAGTCCTCCTTTCTCTTCCCTCCACGCGCTGCTCATTTTACCCTCTAGCATATCCTATTCGCCTATTCCTGGATATATTCCATCCTATTTACTATTTCAAACAGACCGCACATTTCCTTTCTTCCCTTCCACATTCATGTAAATTTAATGAGTCGTAATCGATAACAAATTCACCTACCCAACTCATTTGTACACTCTCCCACACACACACATGTGTATCCGTCCTAGTCCTTTCTTTTCACTTTCCGCTCTAGTTTCCTCCACTTCCCGATTATACAAATTTAGTTTCAACCGTATAGAATAATAACACCCGCCACCGGCTTTCTCTCTTCTTCCAGCTCTTCTTCCAGCCCTTCCTCCAGCCTTCTTCCATCAAGCTCTCGCACACCAGGGACCAGAATTCAACTAACCCTGTGCAACCTTTCAATGGGCCTCCTTTCTCCTCCCTGTCATCTATACGCGTTCCATCACCAAATCACCCCCACCCTTACGCTAGCTTCCCTAACGTCTCCCCCCCAAGCCCCCGCTCTCAAAAAACGCCCGTCATCAATTCTTTTAATAGATGACCATCATTATCATCCTCTGAGAGAATCATCAGCCCAAACGCTGCGGAACAACTTATATTCAATCATTCAATCATCCTCCAACCTTCACTTTCTCCTATTCAACCCCACCAGCATCACATTATCACCAAATTACCAACTCTCCTCATCCCTCACCTCCCTTCAACACGTAACCAATTAATACCATATCTTTCTTCCTCCCAATATACCTCCTCCACTTGTTCCTCTCATCAGTCCAGGATTATGTATCTTCCCCACCGCTTCCTTCCACCACTTTCTCCACACGCTCTCTCCACATGCTTTCTCCGCTTTCTCCACTTTCTTTCTTACATTTAATCCTCCTCCCCCCATCCCTCTCCTTTCCTAAGTAACAACTGATCAAGGAACTGGCCCAAGCCTCTACAGATTCAATTATTTTCACCTGCCTCATCCAATTCTCCTCACAACTTTCACAACTATAGCCAAAACCCTAATGTAATTCTCTCGCTAATTACATACCTCCTACCCGCAAAATCTTCCAATTCAATTCAAATCTCATAAATTATCTCCAACCTACATCCCTCCCCCATCCATCCTCCCTCATCCTCCTTCTCTCCCATCGTCTTAACCTGTCTCAACGAAACTCTTAACGCGTCCATGACTCAAACCCCTCCTCCAAAAATCTCCCAACAACTTTCAATTCTTTCTCTGAGAGAAAGTAATTTTCTCCGCGTGACCATGGCTCGTATCCCACTTCAATTTCCAGCAACGCTCCATCCTTCTAAATCAAGCACGCTCCTTTTCAATTAATCCATCAAGTCCCAAATACTTTTGTAAATCACCTTTATAATTTATTTTTCAAAGTACAACAAGAGAAACATCAATCACGTGTATGTCGTCTGCATATAATAAATCTTCAATTCCGTCACCTTAAATCTAACACTCCATCTCCCACCCCTCCAATCTCATCCTCTCATCTTCACAATCACACTTACATTAGGGAGAGGGCATATATACCTATATGTAACAATACCTTTTCATCCTCCCCCATCCTTCCTTAAACTTATCCTCATTTCTCTCTCGTATATTCTTCGGCCTTTAAGTTTAGCCGCTTCTTTCACCCTTGAGTCCCCCCACCCCGCTTTAAACCTATATAAGTGGACGAATAAAAAGAAGACATGGGGAAAAGTTACGACAAAAATTATTAATTATCCATCAAATTTTTAGTAAAATATATAAATATATTCTTTCATACATGCACATATAACATTAAATAATATAAATTTCTCAACCATAACCTCATCCTTTCTCTTCTTTCTCTCCTTTCAAATATACTTTCTTTTGTGTATTTTTTTTAAAACTCCGCCATCTTCCCATACTTACGCAACTTGTTTAACAATTTTTTATTCTGAGATCATTAAATCTTTGTATATATATATATTAAATCTTTTATGTGTTTCAAAGTCGTAGCAGATGTAACCCTTATTTTCTTCTAAACAACAGATATGATCATGATCAAATACTTTTTACGCATTCAACATTCAACTTTCTTTTATTTCCTCCATCGGCTCAAAGGTCCCCAGCTTTCTTTATAGTCCCTCAGCTTTCTCCGACTTTCTCCAGCTTCCTATAGCTTATCCCAGTTCCCTAACTCCAGCTCTTCCCATCTTCTCTTCTTCGCTTCCCCTCTCTTTCTCTTTCCCTACTTTTTCGCCCCTATATCTAAGCTGACCCTCCTCCTACCCGTTAACCCCTTGCCAGTATCTTTCACTCCAGTCAATCGCCCCCACCGCATCTTCCCTCCCTCCACCCAGCTATAGACTTGATCCTACCCTATTTTTTAGCCTTCTTCCAGCTTACAATTTTTCTGAGTTAATTAATAATTTCCCAGGATTAAAGCGCTGTCATTTGGACTCCATCCTGTATAAAAGTCTCTTGAGTAACTTTCGATACGTCCGACAACCCGGATCGGGAAGTCAATTGCCTCGATTCCTTGGACATGACAATATTTTCATCCTCATCCGAGTCTTGTTTCTGTATCTTCGGGATCACATGTTCGTTACTCTTTGACGCCGCCATTCCCGCCTTTCGGTTATGATCCCTCACACTCATCTTATTGTGTCGAGGGAAAATTGAATTCTCATTGTGAAGAACGGCATTCGCATCCTGGAAAAAAACAGAATTCACTCGTCCATTAGCTCCTTCTATACTCTCCGATTCCATTCTTCCTTCCCACCATTATCTCATCCTCAAATTAATTTTATCAAAGTGTTAACTAGTTCGAACGTCTTCCAAAACAGATCCTACATAGCTTTCTCTTCCACTTCAATCTCTGCCTCTTCTTCTTTTCAACTCAGTCCATACCTAATATATTATTCCGCCAGAGCTTTCTATTACATTTTTTTCTTTCGCCCCCTCCTCCCCCACTCTTTTTCTCCTCCAATCGTCCGAGTCCAATTCCTCTCAATCTCAATTCTCCCTCTTATCCATTTCCCTGTCACACTCTAATATCCGCCCTCCTCAACCAACTCAACCAACTCACCCAACTCCAACCAACTTGGCTTTTACTCTATGCTTTCTCCGTATGCGGCAACCGGATCCCAATCTTTTACTCAACAAAATCCTGATGGACAAAGTAGGATTGAGCTCCTGCCACCACCGAGCTACTCTTGAACCAGCTTCTTTCCGCCCCTCTCTCTCTCTCTCTCTCTCTCTCTCTCTCTCATGCAATCCGCCTATATCATCCTCAACACGTATGGGAATCAAACCAAGCATCCGCATTCCGCTATTCCTAGTCAGAAGCCGAGGAAACAAAAAATGGCATATAAAAACAAGCGAGAGTAGAAGAGTCCCATAAATCAATCCAAACTTTCCTCTTATTGGAAAACTTTTAGAATCCAATGAAGAAAGCATTAAAAACACAAGGTATATCAACAAAAGAGCATTCCGTAGTCATCATCCCTTTCATATTCTCACCTAATAATACTCTCCCGACCTTTTTTTTACCTCCAACCCAACCGTCCCATTTATGTAACTCTTCCACCTCTAAAACTTCTACCACCGGCTCCAAAACCTCCACAACTTGTAACATTCATCTATATGCTTTCCCCCCATTTCATTCCCTTCCGTATTTCCATACTCTATTTCCTTCCTCTTGTTCTTCAACTACCTATGCTTCCCTTTCACTTTTCCCATCATCCATAACTTCTCCATATCTCTAGTCTCTTAAATTCATCATCCCCATATGACCTTCCCCCCGCTCACTACCAATGTATGTGGCTCCCCCTGGAATTCCTCGACTTCAAAAATTGATTATGCATAATAAATAGAGAGAGAAAAACTCACCTTTCGATTGGCACAAGTGCACGCCTTGAGAAAACTCTTTTTAAAGTTATCACTGAGGAAAGCGTAGAGGATGGGGTTCATGGCAGAGTTGGAGTAACTCAAACATCCCGCCAGGAGGTACATCATCAGCTTGGACCCTGTGTGCTGAGTATCTTGCGGTGTGTACAAAAGGTCAATCTGTGTAAAAAAAAGTCCCCTTCATGAGTGTCAACAGCTTCACAACCCACACACCTCCACCAATCTTCCAACTACTCTACTCCTCTCCCCTTCACTCCCAGCTTACTTTCTCTCACTTTCTCCACTTGATCATTCACTATATACTTTCTCCATTCTTTACTCCTTCCCTCCTCCCCCCCCTTCACCACTGGTCATCTTCCATGAGAAATGACCCACTAATCAAAAAACTTTCACCAAATGTATAAAACCAGTTTCCATTTATGCATTTTAAATGGATCCGTCTTATCTCACCCATTCTTTCCAATTTAAAATCCCACATCTATATATATATACTCTCACCTTTCCAATCCTCTCGGCTACCTACCAACACGCACATCTAATCCAAAACCACACAAAGTCCTCCAAACACACACCAATCCATCCTCATGCATCAACTCTTATCTTCCTAACATCTTCTTTTCAAACAACTTTCTCCATACTTTCCACTCCAACCTCCTCCAAGCCTTGGCAGTCTAGCTCACATGTATTCAATTCCATCCAGCCCCAAGAGTACACATTAAAGTGCCTGACACCGAATTTCTCTTCCCATCGCATATGGGCCATATGCTCCAATATCCACGTTCCCCTCCATCCTCCTCTACCTATTCATTTCCCTTTCTCCCTCAATTCTGATAACCATTTCTCAACCTTTTTCTCTCATCTTTACAATTATTCATAATCCTCAAGACAGCACGTAATATAACGCTGACAATCAACTACCTCTTCCCGCATCCTACAACTTTAAACACTATCCATTACTCTTTTAAACAAAAACAACGAGACATTTCCCAACCCACACAAAGCACACACGCTCCAACTTTTTCCACTTCATTACCATCTCTACAAATCTCTCTCTACATCATCCCAGCCTTTCCACATTAATACTCCACTCCCACCAAACCTCATCCAACCTACATCCAACCTACTATTCAGTCTCTATCTTCCATCTCCTCTAGTCGCTCCATCCTCTAAATTTTTCAGCAAAAGTCCCAAGCCATCAAAATTTTGCCGTACAAAATTTACACTCAAATTTCTTCTCAAATCCATGCATTTCATTATTTTACAATGTATCCCTTCTTTTACCAAATTTAATTTACATTCGTCATTTTTCCCCCAACTATTCCCAACTTACAATTTAAAAAAAGTTTTCTCCCATATTTTCTTCATTTTCATTTCCAATAACCTTTCCCCTCCGAATACTGCCAATTTTTTCATCGCTTGGGAACTTTTTCTCTTCTACACACATTTTTCACATTCCCTCCCCCCCACCAGTTCCAAAAACTTCCCATTTTCCTCTCCACTATCAAACTATCCATTCTTCTCCCTCATTCTTCCCCCATTCTCCCAATTTTACTCTTCGTCCTATTCAACATCCTATTCTCTTCCCCCTTCCTCTTCTTCCCTTCTCCTCCCCCTTTAATTAAGCCATTCAATCTGTTTTTCAATCCAGAATCCAGGTAATTCCTCAACGAAACCCATCTCTCAATCTTCCTCCTTTCTCAGCACTATTCTTTCATCCTTGTCCCCCCCCACCTTCCCAGAATATCCTTTTCACCTCATTCCACTCTTCCACTCTCTTCCCCTTCAATCCCTCCATTCATTCACCATCCTCCCTTCAAAAGCACAACTTCTCCAAACAAGCTATTTATTTTTTTAAACAAAATCAAGAAAAGGCCATCCTCTTTCAACTATTCATTCCTCACTCACCGAGTTTCCCAGTAATATATTCTAGTTTTCTCCAAGCCCTATAACCCATCAACTTCTGACTTTCCCCCTTAATACGAGCAATCATTCCCTCCTCTTCAACCTCTTCATCCGTAACCATGGCAGGTCCCAGTTTGAGCCTCCTCTCTAAATTATTATTGCCCCTTAACAGCCATTCACCCGCTCAACCCCTCATCGCATTCTCCGTATTATGAGCCATTAATAATCAGCTTAAAAATACAGGGCGTCATCCTCTTCATTCCTCCACCGCTCTCCTCCATATATAAACCCTGTATATATATATATATCTTCATCCCTAATACCTCCGACACATCCTTCCGTCTCACTTCCGACTTTCTCTCCACCAACAATCATCCCAAGCCCTCTCTGCCTATAGCTAGTCTACTCCCTACCTTTTACTTCTTCTTCCATCCAAACTTCTTTCTTGCCTCCGGACCTCCCATCAATCGAATTAGCTTATATAGAGCATCCAACGCCTTCCATCAATTTAGTTCACGTAATTACCTCTTCCCGTTTTCAGAATACAACGCCTACTCATCACCCCAACAACTACTTTCACCCAGTCAGAGCCATAAGCTTTCTCCAGCCCCGAGCAAGCATCCCTACAGTTTAGCCGGAAACTTTAAGCCTTCCTTCAAATAATCCCCCCATACGTCCCCATTATTTCTCAGGGCCAGCCTTTGTACACAAACAAGCCTAGCATGATTAGCTCAAACTAAACTATTAACTTGATTACTTTAGAAAACATGAGTAAATATAACCGCTTCCCCCTATTACTCCAGCTCCAGCCTCCTCCTAAGCTTCCCGAATTTCACTCCACTCTCCGCCTTTCTCTCTCTCTCTCTCTCTCTCTTGATTTCTCAACCTTCCCCCCCACCCGAATCCATCCCGACGTCCCCCGGATCCCCTCCAGCACTACGAGCCCTTAACTCTCAGCACGTAACCAAAACTAACCACTTACCTTCTTCCCTTTTAGCACAAACAAGGAATCAATTCACAACTCAAAACTCTCTTATCACAACCTACTGTATATCTTCCTCTTAAAAACCCACTCATCCACTTCCCCGCAGCCCTGTCTTTCCCTGCCCAACCTCAATCCTCACTCCTTAGGATATACAGCTCAACCACAACCACCCACTTTCTCTTCTCCCTTCCTCATTTCTCCACATCCTCTCATTCCATTATCATCTCTCTCTATCTCTCTCTCTCTCTCTCTCTCTCTTCAACCTCTTCCTGCATTCAAAAGCAAGTCCCACATTTTACAAATACACTTCAACCTTAAGCTTTCACTTTAATCCCTCCGCTCCATGCTCTGGTTGCTATACCTCCATATCCTCTTCCCTCCTCATCTACAGCTTCATTCCCTCCAAATTACCCTTTAACTTTCTCCTCTTAGCCTATAGCTTTCTCTTTCTTCCTCCCTCTGAATAGTTAATCGTTGTCAAGTTCCACGCAGCCGCCCCCCTTTCCAGGACAAGATTAGTCCATATTTGCGTAATCTACTTTCGGATTCCGCTCAAATGGAGCGTTCATATAAACCAAAGAGAAACTAGGATTCCGAACACAAGAAATTAAATTACTCTTTTCTACTTGTCTCTGATTGCGATTCCATGGAATAGTCCCCCTACTTTCACTCATCCTTTCACCCAGCTTTAGTATACCTTGTAGTTGATTACATTATTGGCTTACACAAAGCCCAGCAAGAACCTAAACCCCTTCTTTCCAGTATAGCATCCTATTTCAAACTTTCTCTCACATCTCCCCCATTCTTTCCCCAGTTCCTCCCCTACTTCCAAACTAAGCCGTCTTCCAGACTACAGAGAGCTATATTATTATTACTCAAAATCATCCATCCACCTTTCCCTATGGCTACAGCTGACTATAAGACTCAGCCTGTATTGTGTTGCAGCCATAGTTTTCCAAATTCAAAACATCAATAGCCATACATTTCAAACTCATTCATTAGCTCTCCTATTCAAAATCCCCCATCAATACGTCTCTAAATTTACCCAACTCAAACAAACCGTCATTCTCATGTCAATTTGTCACAATCCCCCTCTGCTCCATGTCTTCTTCTCTACTTATTCCAACCCTCTTTTCTTCTCATGTTCCTTGTATTTTCCTATTCCCACGCTTATTCCTTAAACCCTCTACCTTAACTTCCTTATCCTCGTCTCTCCTGTATCTCTTTCCGAGTTGCAAGTAAGCCAAAAATCATTCCAAAATGACACAAGAAATCTTTAACCATTTTCTCATCCATGTTTCTAGCAGCTTTTGCCCTTTTCTCTCTACCCTCTCTCCCTCTCTCCCTCTCTTCACGTCCCTATAACGAATTTAATGCTCTAAAGGGCATCATCTCCCAAACCTTTTCCATTCTACACGTCTCCCTCTTTCCCTCTTTTCCTCTTTTCCTTCTCCCATTTCAATATCTTTTCTTGCAATCTCAACTCTTCCATGACCCCCCCTCCTCCCTACGACGACTCAGTCAGTTTAACTAGCATCCTTGTCTTTCTCCTGTCTCACATCCGTCCCGTCATTCTCCCACTCCTTGTCTTCTTCAACTCCACCCCACCCCCTCTAACATCCTAACCATCATTCTACTCCAGTTCTTCCTCCATGTACAACATAATTATCCCAGCACATGGATGCATTTGGGAATTGTATTTATCATCGCCTTTTGATTTCCACCCATAAATCACTCCTTTCCCTTCACATCCACGTCCAAGGAACAAATCTTTAGGAGGCGCAATCTTGGCAAACGATACACAACTCGGGAGCAACCAACTCCAAACACAAGATCACATCTCATTTCTCTCGTCCTCCGTCAATCCACATTTTCACCACAACCATCCTCCCAAACTCCCCGCAATCTTCCTCCAAACACCCGTCTTCAAGTCACTGGAACATATTCTACCATATGTACGTTCTCTCTTTTCTTCGTAAAGTCTAAACGAGAATTTCCCCTCAGCTTGTCGCCCCTCACCACCTCCCACACGTCCAATTCCACATTTGGAAAAATCTTTTTAAAAATAAAAAACCCTCCAAATGTAAACACATTAACGGTGAAAGAGAAGCGTAAATCAAACCTGAGTAATCCAGAATGGGAACCAGCAGACAAAGTAGACGGTAATAACGGTGAGGACTAATTTTGTCACTTTCCTGTGCGATCTCTTCCTATCCCTCGCCCGTTGACATGCCGACTCGATTGTGACCGTCTTAGGGTTGTTGCTCTGATGCGTCCGCCGCTTAGGTCCCACAGTTCGAAGTCGCAGAATGACGAGCACGTAAAACACTATAATCAGTGTACTTGGGCAAAAGAACCCGAATGCAAACGAGTACCAAATGAAAATATGCGAACCCGCTGTCGTTGACGACGGCCAAAATATGTTACAATTCGTCTGTCACCAAAAAAACAAGTCAACCCACATCCATCATTATTCACTCAAAATCAACACTCCATCCAATGCCAAATCCTACCCTCCAGCCGCGCCTCCTATGCCATATACCATGTCTAAATTCACGTTATCTTTTTCCTGTTACACCCCCCCCCACAGCTCCCAGCCAGGCCCAACCTAAACTTACCCCTCCCCCCTCCATCTCATAAACCAGTTACCTCTCAATCCCCCTAATTTCCAATATATTCATCTTCCGCAATCATTTTCTGTACATACTTTCACCCCCCACTTTCTCCTCCCTAACTTATAAAAATACTCACTAATTCCTTCTCATCCGCCCGGACTTTCTCCGAACTTTCTCCGGACATCATGCCGTATAACTACGCCATCCCCTCACTCATTCCTTTAGCCATATTAGGCGACCATTCGGGAAACTAATGCCTCCCAGCGCTAATACACATATAATATACATCATCATTCTCATCCCCATTCCCTCCAATCCAGTTTATTATATACGCTACACTTAGCTAATTCTCAGCTTATCATTTCCAACTTTTACATCACAATCCTCCTTTCATGTGTATACCCCTTATTTTCAATCCCAGCTCAAGCATGCCGCTTCCGGGAATAAGTCTAAACAGGATTATGTTTTCGTGCGCGTAATCAACCTCCCCCCCCACCTTTCTCCACCAATTCCTACCTACAATTCCAAACAATCCCACACACGGCTCCAATCTTCTGTAATTTCTCCTTATCGCTCCGTTTTACATGCATGTAACCACTTCTTTTCACCATCCACCTCCAGCCAATCCTTATACGTATCTTACGCCCATGTTCCTTACTTTGTTCTCAATTTGCGACGTATTGGCGTACATGAAAATCGGTACCATGATTAGAGCTGATAGCGTCCATGCAGTCAATGCCACCAATTTTGCTATTAACGGTGTCCTCCATTTTGGTGCACGTATGGGATGACATACAGCAAGGTATCTGACAAGATATGTACACACATCATCATTAGTTTTCTTTTCAATTCTTCCCCAATATCATCCGCTCCAACTCACATTCCATCTACTCCCCCCCACCCGCAACACTACAAAGGCCTTCTACCAAACGCAAATCCTTTATTCATCCCCCCACCATAAAATCCCTTTTTCTCCTTAAATCTATATTCCAGCCCGCTCCTTTTAAATCCTCAAATCTCCTATTTCCAAACACAGATATACCCGCACTCTGTATCTTGTAAAAACTCATGTACATTCCTCCACTCTTTTCCCTACACATTCCATTTATATAACTCTTATCTCTACTTTCTCCGCTATCATTCACATCTGCCCTCCCCCTCCTTTCTCCAACTTTCTCCAGAATGCAAATGGGATCCCCCTTGCAGAATAATTCCACGTATGAATGCCCTTAAGTAACCATGAATATTCCATAATTCCCACATGTTTTCCCCAAACTTATCTTGTAAACTTCCATGAAAAGAAAACAAAAACAGCTTTTCTCCACCAAGTACTTAAAACCATCTAGTTAATAAAACTCTTCCCAGTGTCCTCCGCAGTTTCATCTAAATTTCAAAACCCAGTCAACCCGCCATCCTGGTCAAATCCACCGCTTCCCCTTTCATAGTTGCCTCTGTCCGAAATCTCCAAAAACCCCAGTGTCGCCCTGCCCTCGTTCAAGCATATACATATAATCCCTCTCCCTTTCTCCGCTTTCTCCACGCCGTCCTCCAAACTCTTCCTTCCCAAGGGAGGAGTAATCATTCTCAATTCCTGCCTACAATATGCTAGCACCATAAAACCTCCTCTCAATCTTCCTCCTCTTCTATTGTTGGTAATTAAAAGGGGAGCATATAATACTGGAGGATAACTAGTATGCGCGCCAATTCTCCAACGTATTATCATCATGTTCCATCACCGGAATCACTATATACTACACTTTTACTTTCTCCTCGTACATTCCAGGGTTCAACTAAAAACTCGTTATCACGTTCCTCAAACGGCCCTACTAGAATCTAAATTCCTCCGTCCGAGCCAATATGTCACTCTGTAATGAAATTCGCCCCCCTCCTAACCGCCCCTTTCTCTCTTCCATCCTCTCCATATATATACTTCCAGTCCACTAGTGTCCAAGCTAAATATTGCATCTCCTTTTTCCACTTTCTCTTCGCTTTCTCTCCGCTTCCTCTTCCGTCCTCTCCCGCCCAATTCTCATGGAATCCCATGCATGCAATTTCCCTCATCCACCCACCAGCCTTTCACCACCACCACTCATAACTTTCCCTATATACATTCCAGTCTTACTTCTCCAGTTCCACCCGCAAGCAAGGAAGCGATCCCATCCGGCTTCTTCAACCCCACCAAAAAATCTCTATATAAAGCTCCTATCTTTCTCATCCAAGGAATCAATTACAGTCTCCAACTTTCTCTTCTCCATTAATTACACCCCTCCTCACTCATATGCAACTAAACAGCTTGTCAACTTGTTATTAACCTCCAGCTTTCTCCCTACCTGCTTTCTCCCTACTTGCTTCGTCCCTACCTGCTTTCTCCTTCCTCTATTAGCAAAACCGACAAACTTTTACCGGAAACGTTGGTAAAATCCCGAAAGAAAATCCTGATTGCTAAAATATATACATGCGCATATAATTAGCCATTTTCTCTACAATTTTCTACTTCCATATAGAGCCGACAAAGTCCACCGCTTTCACAGCCCTCTGCGTGCGTGTACCACTTCTCGACCCCAGTCATCAACCATCATCCCAGCTCAAAATTTACCTTCCTTTCCTAAATATCTGCACGCCAATCTCCCTAATAGCCCAACTCGAGTCGCGCCTATTCCATACTAATCACCCTTTACTTTTTCATTTCCGCCCAGAATAAATAAATATCCTCTGACTTTTTATTCTACCCGCCTCCTCGCCCCGCCATCCCAGTAATTAAGGCCAAAATACCAACATATTTTAGCAAAACCCCTGTAGTTTTTCATTTACCGATCCGCTGACATGATGAGAAGAAATACTGATGATGTAATTTGGTTTATAGAGGTTGATGTGTAATAGGCTTTGCAAGCAATCTTTCCAAAGGGCCAGTATCCCAGGTTCATGGTGCTTATGAGGAAGGGAACCCCAACGAGAAACAGTTCATCCGCAATTGCCAAATTTACAATGTACAAGTTTGTCACCGTCTGCATTTTTGAAAACCTTACCACTACGTAAATTACAAGTGTGTTCCCGCTCAGCCCTACTATACATACTATTGCGTACAATATTTGCACTACCGAGAACACCCATTGTGGAATCCCTTGGAGGCTCACATCATTGTAGTCTGTTACATTGTAGCTAGAATTTAAAAAGGACGTATCGTTATCCGCATCCAGCAAACCCGAGTCTTGAAACACTGACATCCTTCCTCCTCCCCCAATCCCCTCTTTTCCTCCTCCCACGCTCCCCACTCCTTCTCCTCTCTCTTCCTCCGCTTCCTCCGCTCTTTGTCTTCTCCTCCTCGTCCTCCTCTTCCTGGCTCCGTCTCCTCAGCCTACTCCGTCTTCTTCTCCTCCCGATTCCCCTTTTCTATCTTTCACAAGTCCTGGTTATGGAAACCTGTGAGCAAAAAAAAATATATTACAAAATGTATCCAACTTCCAAGTATAAAATCTCTATTTTTTCTACACCAAACCACTTCCAAATCCTCCTACCATCCATCTCCTCTCAACATCTTTCAAAACAACATTGCTGTCCTCTTATATACGTTTCTCATAATTTCCTCCTCCACCACTTCCCAGACGCTCATAAAATTCCTACAAAAAATTCCCATGTCAAATCCTTGGAAATAATACAGCCAGAACTTACAAAAATTTCAAGTCAAATAATTCTAGGAAATCCATATTAAATTTTTCCCTAACGGATTTTCCCAAAATCCACAACAAAGTTCCATTTGCGTGGAAGCATTTTTTGTTTTTACGAATTTTTTAAAAGTTTCACATCCCCATTTTCCCACACTCCGACTCCGTGTCTTTGCCATCTTCCGCATTTCCCATCTCTTCTGTCTCTTCCTCGGCTCTCCGCCGCCACATCAACCTCTATCAGGAAATATACACGTACACAAATCACGCTCAATGAAAGTCGACACCAGAACGGAATGAATCCTACAACACACGTGTCACCAACTCCTTAGGCTCATCCTCACTTACCACACACTCTTCCACTCCTCTCAACCCCTCCCCCTCACATCTCCACTACTACTGTAACCAACCCTACATCCGAGCTAGACTAAACGTAGCGGAAAAAATCCAGCTGGCTGCAACCAATGAGGCCTTGCAAAATACGATCCCATCCCATGGCAAAACACAAAACCCGAAATTACTTTAGCTTTAAACTATTTACAAGTCACCATGTGTTCCTCCTCGCTAGAGAAAAAATCTGAATCCTTTGGATGAGCGTCAACTATTTTTCATGTGAGAAAAACCCAGGTAATGGCTCTTAAATGGTATCTCAACTCTCTATAAACTCTTTTGAATCCCGACGGACCTACTTTCAACTTCAACTCAACCACTTTCTCCACAAACTTCCCTCATTCCGTACTCTTCCAACGTACCTCTTTCTCTTGTATAGCTCCTCTATAACCCCAACTGCCACCGCTCCGACCCTTGTACAACCATGTACAACTGAAAAAAAGTTTCCCGCAATCACAGCCCCCCGCTTAATTTTACTACGCTTCTACGCATATATACGACTCCCTCCCGCCATAACCCCAACTTTATTTAATAGCACTACTAAACTCACTCATTAATTAACTCTGAAAGAAGGAATTCATTTTCCACATTCTTAACCTCCCCCAAGACAAAGACAAACGCCCCTAAAAAATATGGACGGCAATGCTAAGCTTAATGGTCTGCTACATTAATGCACTAACATTTTTTCCCCATCTCCTAATTGAATCACTTCAATCTTGACACCAACTAATAACAAATTATTCATCAACTATTCAACAAGATACTGTCCCGGATATCATCCACCAAATTCCATTTCCAACTTTCACTCTACTTTCTCCAAGCTATCTTCCTCTATTTTTTGCCCCTTACTTTCTCCTTCATTCTCCTTACTTTCTCCTACTTTCTCGTTCATTCTCCTACATTTCCCTTTATATTCCGTATTGTCCGGTTCCTTCCAATCTTCATCCACTCCAACCTCTCTCAACTTCCTTCACTTCAGTCTCACATTCCTTAGCAACCATTCCTTCAGTCATCCTACCCAGCCCTTTCTCGTCCCTTCTCTGCCCTCCTCGCAATCCTCTATCTTACTTTCACTGCACCACGTCACGGTAATTACGAATGCATTACATATTTTTATGCATGAAATCCCTGAAACTTTTTCTTTCTCCGCTTTCTCATCCCCGTCTCTCCATCTTTCCTTTCTCCTAGCTTTTTTCCTCTTCCTGCCCCTGTCAGTATATCCACTTAGTCCATTCTTCCCATCCCCTCACTATCTCTCCCCGCTCCTTCCTCCCACTCCAACCCCAACCAAGAGACACACAGATAACCTATCTCTCTTAAACCGCAAACTTTAAAACAACTTCATCCAATAACTTTCCAAAAATGCCCCCACCACTTCCGCTCCTGGCCCACCAGCCAAACTTTCACTCCGCCATCCGCTACAAGAGAAGATGACTCCATTTCCCCAATCTCCAAAAACCAGCTGCTCAAAATCTGATTAACTTTTCACATCCATGACAACTTGTCATAGCAAGTAATACTCTTCATTCCTCCGCACAGCACAGCTTCTTCCAACTACCATCAGAGTAAGCTACCCCCAAATCCTTGACATGTATCCTCAGAGTCGCAGTAGCATATCACCTACTTACTCCCAGCATCTCTTCCGTCTCCCGCCCCCACTTCGTCATCTTCATACTTTCACTGCACTCCCTCGCTAATTTACTTAGACCTCCTCCCCTTCCGCTTTCATCTTTCACGTCTCCTTGTTACTCTTTTTCCCTTTTCCTCCTCCTCCTCCTTATGCCCCCTCTTGTCCTACACATCGTATCGCTTCTTAGTTTTCAAGTCGCATTCCCTTACGCTTCACGCTTCACCTTTTGACTCGCTCCTTTGATTTCCCCCTTCCCCTTGTCATTCATGGACCACGCAAGCATAAAATCCTCTCTTTTATTTCCCCCTCCCCTTACAATTCCCTAATCTCCACTCTCCTTTCCCCCTTCCCTACTTTCCCCGTCCCTCCAGTACCCTTCCCTCCAGTCATCCCTCCTCCTCCTTCTCCAATAATACACTTTCCGCCAACATGATCCTCTTCCCGACTCTCCCCCTTGAATATCAATACAAGTTACAAAGCACTCATGAAAACTCCCGTGTCATCACCCGCATAGTAAAACAATTCCTTTAAAATCCTCCTCACGAACCAAGACACACTGTACCAAAAATTCCCAACGCATCCCACAAACACTCCAACCAATTCCATCAAAATCACTCCCCAAGAATTCTACAAATCTCTCCCAATCACCACGACTTTCTCCAACAACTTTCACCCGCCCGCCGCTCCACGTCTTTATTCCTCCGCTTCTTCCACCCAAATCCCACAACTAACAACCCCCACATCCACCCATTAAACCCATCACTCTGGTGCACACGTCCAACTTTCCCACTTCTTCTCTTTCTCTCTCTTCTTCCTCACGTGTCCAAATCTTTTCAGTCCCAGCGTCAGGGATCAGAGAGAGAGACATTCCATGTACACTCCCTCCCACGTCATGTCATCATCCCATCTAAAAGGCAAGTACTGTCAGGCACAGGCACAGGAGGTCATTCCAGTCATGCCCCTAGACAATCCAAACCTTATCTACACACCACCAACTGTCAAAATCCTTACATTAGCTCAAGTCCGTGTGCAAATTTACCCGTCATCCTCCCAGGATGCCACCATTCCCTCCCCTTAATCCCTTCCACAACCCCATTACACCTCTTCCAATTTGTCACAGAGTAAACAAACCAACTTATTATTACTTCCCCCCTCTATTTATTCACGAGTCGTTGTCCTTTCTCTGCCCCCTCCCCCTCCTTTCACTCCGCTTTCACCCCCCTTAACTCTTCCGTCAAAGCCTTCAATCTCGTCTCTCCTACAATTTCATCCCCACAATACACCTCAATTCACAACACTCCTGCTTTTAAGACCCTCCCATTCTTGCACACTCTCCTCGCTCTAGTAAGCAGTAAGCAATAGATTTCTTCCTTTTAAACTTTTAATTCATTCCTCACACTTGAAGGATTCAAGGACGAGTGCGTAAGTGCTGCCCTCCATAAGCACACCTCCACCACTTTCCTTTACATTTCCTCCGCCCGCCCTTCTTTTGTCCGAATTCTCCACACACACTCCCCTCATTTCCCACTCTATTGTAACCAATTCCCCAACCTGTCCGACCCGACCGCAATCTCCACTTACTCCATGTACATACTACTTTCTCCCCGTCCCGCAATTTTTTCCCAACCTTTTTTCATAACTCCCGCCGCACTTTATTCAATCCTCCTCCATTTCCGCTATCTTCAAAGTCCGAACGGAACAATTCCAACAACCTTTCCCCGCCCGCCGCCGAGCACAAAGGTGAAAGTCGATTTTATACCTTCACATCTTCTCACCCTACTCCCTTCCATAAATCCTCATCCTTAAGAAGCCTCAATGGCGTCGTTTAAGCGGGAATGTCTCATATTTGCATTCCAAAAAACCTTTCAACACCACCTTCCTAACTTGTTCCATATTCCAAAAGAGCACATACATGCCATCCATACCTCCTCCTCTGCCTAACCTCCGCTGTCTTCCAACACCTGCTCTACTTTCACCACCTCTCCTTTCACCAGCCAAAAAGAAATACAGCCTCATAATCATAATATTCTCCAACCACTGCTTTCCCAGCCATCCCACTAAAACCTTGTCCGCATTCAATTCCAACCACCGCAACCATTCCACGGGATTTCATCCAACCTTTTACCTTCCAATGACCACACTCACCCGGGACTATATATTTATTTTCCCACCCACCATACGTATCTTAATGCCATGTAATCTTCCTCATGAATTGAGGGCATAAAATCTTTTATAAATAGTTCTCTAGAGCTCCCTTCCCTTAACTGCGTCCATAGGTTAAATTGAGGCAAACAACTTTCTCTTTTCCCAATCCTTCTCTTCCCAGTCCAATCTTCCTCTCTAGCTCCAAACACACCCTTATTTCACCGCCTACCCCCCCTCTCTCTCTCTCTCAATTTCACATTATTTCTTCCCACTTTTCCCTTGTTGCTAAAAAAAATGTCCCAGCTTTGACATCCCGTATTTATTTTTAAAATATTTCCCTGTCTCAATTTCCTTCCCTAATCACATCCAATTTACGACAAAACATCAAAAACTATCCCGAAAAACACCCCAACTCCCTCACACACAACTCCTCCAACTCCAAAACCCCTTCTGAAAAAACATTTTCAAACATTTAAACAATTTAACGCATAACCAAATCCAACTTGTTGCTTTCTCTTTCCTCCTCCTCTTCCTCCCTTCCACCTTCTCCATTTCTGACTTTCTCTCCGTCTCTTCGGCTAACTCATCCAACTTGTACCTCTCCTCCTCCTCCTCCTACTACATGCTTCCAAAATTCAATATCAACTTACCTCCACCCAAACCAAATCCTCAAACAACCCGCAGTCTCCCATATCTCCAACTGTAATAACTGTATGGCCACACAGAATTTTCACAATCTGCCTTCTACCTCCGGCTCCAAACCTCCTCTCAGCCTCCCACCTTCTCCACTTTCTCCGAATAATATAATTAAGTGGGCGCTTGCCTGTTACACAAAACTCTTCCCATCTGCTCGTAATTACATCCGTGTAGAAATCTTCTCCCTTGGCAATATTCCTCCCCAAATCTCGGACGGATATGCAAACTTTTAAAACTCTTCCAACTTTTGTCATCAAAAGGTGCCAGGTCTTTTCACTTTTTCTCATTCCCTTCATCTCTACATCCACCAATCCCACCAGCCTCCCGAGTAAACAAACACAGTCATACAGCCCCAGAGAGAAAGTACAATCTCCTAGTCAAATACTTTCCCACTTTACTTGCTCATTCCGCTGGGATCACACTCTACATCACTCCTCCTTTCACCCTCCATCCCTTCCACCTTTGCCCTTCCCCCAACATCCGCAGGGGAAACAGAGTCAAGGAAACTTGTAATCATCTTTTCATATATCAATTCCAACTTCCCAGACATTCCCAACAATCCAAAAGCTTTCTCCACACACACATCCTATTTACCAAATCCTACTTTTATAATAAACCCATCACGAGCAAACGACTCAAATCCCTTCCCAATTTCATGACTTTCTCCTCTAGTATAATCACTACTCCCATACCTTCTTCCTCCTACAACTTACTACACTCTTCACATTAAAAATGCTCACCCTCCTCCCAAACACCTTCTTTCACCACATCAATAAGCCCCAACTAAGACGTTTCAATTTAATCAAGTATGAGCTTTCAACTTTCTCCAATTACGCCTCCAAAAACTCTCCAACACTCGATAAAATAGAAACAAGGCAAACATGCCCCGAAACCCATAGTATTCACACTTCACCTTCCTTCCACTTTCTCCCCATCTTCTCCTAGTTCACACTCATTTCCTTTCATCTTCACTCCTCAATCCTCCACCTCTCTTCTATACCTTTAATAAATACACCTCCTCAACAAATTCTTCAGCCCCCCCACACTCAACAACTTGGCAGTCTAGTAGTCTAGTTCATTCAGAAACATTAGCGTCCGACCAAATCCCTCATTCACTCCGCTGCTTGGTATCCAGCTCCGTCCGTCCAGCCATTTCCGAAACCTTTGTACCCACAAGCAATTAAAGTCCCGATTCATTCCAAACTCCAGCATGGCTCTCGGCGTACGTGAGAGCGACCAAAAATTACCTTTCACCTCACTAAATATAATTTTAATGTGCTTCAAAATAGTGTCAAACTTGTAGCAATTAAATGAAATCCCAAAAATTAAAACCAATTCATCCAAGCTTAATTGAATCCTCAGTGTGTTAGTTTTTCGCGAATTTTTGGAAATTACATCACTGTAAGACTTCCCCCTTGTTCCACTTGGCTATACCCTTCCTTGTCTTCATTCCTACTTGTCTATACATTTAAGCATTAACTTTCTCTCATTTCATACATGAGCTCTTTCCGTCACCTTCAAATCCTGTTTCTCAAACACTTTGCTCTTTCCATCAAAAATCTCCCTCTCCCCATTTCTATTCACATTTCCCTTAGCTTCTTGGATTACACTTGGAGATGTAAGCATCGCGCCTAGCTAGCATATATATATATAGCTAGTAAAATACTGCATACACATACAACGGACAAGTTAAACATTATCCTATACAACTGCCTAACCTTCTAGCCATTCCCCAAGAGTCTCTCCACTCTCAATCTGACATTTCTCCCAACTTGACTCTCTCCTCTCACTCCTTTCGCCCCTTTCACCACAATAATCTCTCATAACATTAACCCTCCTTAAATGCACATTAAGCTCTCTCCCTCTTATCTTCAACCAAGTACCTATTCAACATAACTACAGCCTCTTCATCCTACAAATAAAAATAACCTTTCAAAATACCGCCTAAACTCAAACATTCTCAACCACCACACACAACCCCTCCAACTCAAACACAATAACAATTGTAAAGCTCAGCTTCTAACACACACACGATTCCACTTTTCCAAAACCTCATCATCACCTCCTCTCCCCCCCCCCCTCACAATCTTATCCATCCCTTATACTTCATTTCTAAAATCTTCTTTCTTTCTCCCCTCAACTTTCTCTTACACATTCCCCCTTATTTCTAATCCTCGCCGTCTCCAACTTTCTCCTTGTCTCACCCTCACTTTCTCCGCCTCCCTCCCCAGATGGATATCCAAAGCTTGTCTCAGCTCATATATGAACCATACAAATAAGCTCCACACGCAACCCATTTAACTTAACACATCCTTCCGTAAAAATCCCCACAAGTGTGTGCAAATATAATGAAATAACTCAATCCCGCCTCCATTCCCTCAACCAACTTTCACTATCCCTCCAACCTTTCTCCATTTCCGCCTCCATCCACTTACTTAAGACTTTCTCCCAGTCACCCACACGGCGGATTACCATTTCCCCCCGTATTTTCTTTCTCCTCCCCACGCTCCAAACCCAGCCTCGAACCCGCCTTATGCTTTCTCCCATTTCCCTGTCCTCCAACCTCCAGAATCACGTCCCTATAACTTTCCTTCTCCATCCACCCATCTCTAAACACCGCTTCTTCAACTCACTTAGTTCCCTATTTTCATCAGCCATTCATTCCTTCGTCAATGGCAACCGCTCTCCGCTCTCCGCAATCATCATCCCAAGACGCATAGCTTCTTAGCCTTCCCGACTCTTGCTCTTCTTTTTTTTCCACCACCGCTTCCCGTCCTCCCCACAAGGAAAACAGCTTTAATGAAAATATTATCAAAAGACACATTCCAAGATCAAACTCAAGTCACCACCAGCATTCACCGCATAATCCACCCACTACAATCACCCTCCACTTTCCCACATACACATCAGCCCTCTTTAAAACACATCCAATATAAAACAGACTCTTTAAATAAAGCCCAGGTCGTCAATCCCTACCGCCTCCTAGAATACAAGCACACGGGAAACTCGGATTCTCCGCTCCATACCTTCCTCTCCTTTCTCCACTTTCTCCACTTCCTTTATCCACCTTCTACATCCGTCCCTCCCCTGGAGCACCAGTCGCGTAAAGGGCAACGGACACACTACTTCACAGAGGTCTCCCTCCCTCCTCCTCTTCTGTCTATCCTCTTCATATCCCGTCACACGACAACACATACGGCTCACCAGCCTCTCAACATGTAAAACTTACAACACAGCCTACCCCCCTCCACTCTTTAAGCTCTCTCCATGAAGACAGGATACCAATGATCTCTACCATGGAGAAAGCAAAAAGAACAAAGAGAAACATATAAAGCCAAGTATAAGAAAGAGCAACTCCTTACATGAATCTCCAATATTGTCCTAATGTCCACGCCGTTTAATCTCTGTCCTCCCGTCTTCTTCCCACTCTTCTCTCCCACTTGTTCTTCTTCTTTTCTTCTTCTTCCCAGTTTTTCACCAAAGCCCCTTACAATCCATCAACTTTCTCCACTTTCTCCTCCCTCCCCCTTTTTATCTTCTTCTTCTTCTTCTCCTCAACGCTCCAAAATCCCTCCTAACTCCACCTCTTCTACAAACAGTTACAAAGCGTTTCCCGCTTTCACAGTTTAGTTTTACACGCAAGTCCCACCAGATTTTCTCCAACAAACCCTAAAAATCTCAACTTTCACTCCCACTCTCTGCCATAGCAGCCAGCACAAGCCGCCCTCCTTTTGATTTCATTATATTAGTATAATTAGGAGAATCCTCTCCCTCCTCTTCCCACTTGTCGTCTTCCCCTTCACCCGGGTAACACACTACCAGCCCACCACCACCTTCCTCTGCCTCTTCTCCCTCTTCCAGCCAGCTCAAGACTACTCGAGAGCGCTTAGCAGTGAGACAGTAGGAGCCCGAGAAAATAAGAGAGCAACCCACGACGAAACAGAGACTAAAGGAAAGAGAGCCAGCCGGAGAGAGTTTTAGCGAGGAGAGATGCCCGTGTCCTGGTACGCCGTAGTAGTAGTAGTCACAAGAATAAGAATCCGGAGATGCAACCAAGGGAATATCATTTAGGTGCAACTTGGAGGGAGGGATAGGTGAACGGGGATAGAGCACCACTCCATCCACTCAGATATCCATCCCTACAGAGACAGCAGATGAGGAAGAAGAACAAGTGTGTGAGATCAAGACTCAAGAACAGAACAAGAATCACGACCAACACTCCACATGTACAGACTTGCTCAGTCCTCTCAATGACCCACCCCTTTATACACAAACATGTATTAAGAATCCCCCTATTTTTTACCGTAACCAGAGAGTCCAACTCTTTCCCCACACACACACTCACTCCCAGCAGCTTCTTCCTCTTCTTCCTCGTCCCATATTCCGGAATCCACTAAAACACGCCTTTCCCCTCCGTGTAGCAATCCGAAAAAGAAGCTTGTGAAACTCTGTCCTCCGCTCCCAGCTCCTCGTTATTACATGGAATCGCAGACCAAGAACAAGTATTCCCAAACTCCCGCGTACACCAACCCAACCATCCCGCCATGACGAGTCGGTGAAAGCATTCCCTATATCCCAACATCGCCCACATCCCGTCGTACTTTCTCCCCTCCCCCGTCTCTCTCTCTCTCTCCCTCCGACTAGCCTACTACCCTTCTTCTTTCCTTCATCCTATCTCTTCCCCTACCAACACACACACCACCCGGAACCAGAGCGAATATCCACCCAAAAGCGCATATACTGAGAGAGAAAGCGGAAGAGAAAGTGAATTCAAGAGAGAAACTTCGATCAAGCAAGCGAGAGAAAGCAAGAAGAACGAGAGAGAGAGAGCCAAGCACAGCTAAAGAAAACCAAAAGTAAGTTACAGTCTCAGCTCGGAATTACTATTTGTACAAACTAGATCTACACCCAGTCTCCGCCAGAAATATTCAGCTACCCAAGCGATCAAAAATATTCCATGGACCTTTCCTCTATTTTTATGGATTCGAGGCAAAGCTTTCAGGTGGCCAAACCGGGTGTAGTCTACAGCTCTCTCAGACAAGAGTTTATTGATACATGACAAACCAAATTATAACTGTCTTAAATCCTTCAACTTGTTCAGCTTACATATGAAACATATTACTTCTTATAAAGTAGCAAGCACCGTCTCTCATTTCACGTGCCGTCTGCACTTTGACGCATGATTCACGAACAGTCAAGCCCAACTTGAATGTATGACTACAAGATTAACGTGACAGCTTTTGACCCGTCCATGACCCATTAAGGAAACTCTTACTACACATCAGTTTCTAGGCAGGAATTCAATTAAAAACTAGATGGCGTTATACACATTCGTTGCTACCAACATACTTCATACTTGAAAACTATAAAACTACAAACTTCAAACGAAAAACCTATAGAATATGGAATATATACATATTCTAAACGAATACTAACACATCTTCACAGACTTGTCAGCACAAAATCACTTTCTCTATTACATTTTCGCAATCGTATTTCCCTAAACCCCACAATTTTATCATTGCTTGGGAACTCCTCCCCCACCCTTCTAGACAGTCTAACAAAATTTAACTTACCCTTATTGTTTTACATATCCCTCAAGCCTCATACATCCTTCTACCCATTTTTCACTCCTATCCCTTCTCAACTTTCACTCGTTTCACTACTTTCACTACTTTCTCTTTATATATTTCCCTATCCAACCTTTCACAAGAATCCTCACGAGTTCCTTCACATATTCCCACTTCAGGATTCAGATCCACTAATCCATACACACTCACGTCTTCCTTTCAAATTCTCCCCACACTCCTATGCAATCCTCTTTCTTAACCCAAAGTGTTACTCCACAGTGCATTACCTTAATTACTTGGGAAACAAGCCCAAGGGAAAGTCATTCCTCCCCCGCTTTCCCAATTTTCCCACCCTTCCGTCCCACACGCTAAATACAAAATATAAACGCATATCATCTCTTCACCGCTGCCCAATCCGATTTTCAATCCTTGACCCCCTCCCATCAATATACTCCATACATACCCTCAATTTTACAGATATATAAGAGTGGGCGGGGTTCCTTAAATTATGGGCCCCCAAATATAACTTAATCCTCCAGAAGGTCCATTCCCCGGACTTTCTCCCAACTTTCTTTCCATCAATTCCATTCACACATATCCTCATGTATCGTCAATACTTTCTCCTCTCTTCCCATCCTCCACCCTTATTCCATTCCTCACATATATCCCCGCCAGACCGCAGCTACAAGCACTTATAGAATCCCCTCTAAATCCTCATTCCCACCACTTCTTATCTTTTTCGTCCCTGCCAAACTGCCCACAACCACTACCTTCCCATCCGCTTTCTCTTCATCCTTCCCCCCGTTTCTTAACCACCAACCCCTACACCCACCGCCGCCCTTTCTCTTCCAAACACATTTTTCTTTCACATCTTCTCCTCTACCCGTACAACATCCCAGATTTTCATCTACGAGTTTACTCAAAAATCCCAAAAACTTTATTCTCCCCTAGGCCCACTACTTTTATGTATATTCTCAATTTCTCCCCCTCCTCCATCCAATATTCTCTCATTTTTTATCATACTTTTCACTCCTTTAATTTCCAATACAAACATCCTTTGAAGCCTGTCCAGCCTGTGAAGCGAGAGAAAAGGGCGTACACAAACTGGACATACTGTGATTACTTAGCGGTTGCCGCCACCCCCTTAAAAACCCTAAGCCTTAGGGCCTAAGGGAGCCATTCTCTACAACCTTCCTCGATGCACGTGCTCGTTCACAATCACCGGCATCAAGCACCCTTCCAGTGCCCATCAAACCGTAAACCCTCCTAACCGCTCGTACTTATCAAATCCTATTTCCACACACGTCCAACCCAAACAACTTTCCCTCCGTCCCTTCATGATCCACTATCCACACTCCTACACCACTACCCGCCTTCACTTCAACGTGATCCACGTCAAGGATAAACCTATTCCTTATATTGTCCATCAATAAATTCCCACACTTTCTCCCATTTCTCCATCCGTCACCCAAAGCTCCATGTACTTTCTCTCTCCCGCTTCCTCTTCAAACCCTTCCACCTACATCCCTTGCCATGCTTCACAACAGACAATCACATGCCATCAAAAAGTACCACCAATAACTAACAACACCCCCTCCCGACTTTCTCCCTACAAATACTTTCACCTCTTCCCCCCACTTACACTCCCTCATTCCCTATCATCTCACGATTATCTACGGCTTCTAACGGAAGAGACTACCAAACTACATCACTCTAGCCTACACGAAACTATATAAAAACCCGCATTTTACGCTATCCACCTACGTGCCATCACGCAATTAGCTAAAATTATCTCTTACCCCCTCCCTTACATCCATAGCCCAGTCCCCATCTCCTCCCCGTCACACTTTTCCCATCATCAATTATTATACAATCTTTTTTCTCCTCCTAACCGTCCTCCTCGTCCTACTCATGCATCTCCATTTCTCGATACACGCCTCTGTCTACCATTTTCCCTCCCCCCCACACATAACACGTCTCTACTTCCTCTCACTCAGCTACCATACAACAGCAAGGCCTACCTTTTCCAACCATTCCTCCCCCCCCCACATTCTATTTCCCCACACCTCCAAACTTTCTCTACCTGTCCATTCCCTACTTTCTCCAAACTTTCACTCTACCTTCAAAGATACTTTCTCCATTTTCCATCCTCACCCGTTTACCAGCCAACTTACACATGCCTCAAAAAGCCCGGCTCTACGCCCTCTGGCAAGTCCAACTCAACAAACATGTTACCAATCCCTTCTTGCCTAACACGAAACTTTACATCAAATACAAAACATTTTATGAATACAGCTCCCTACAGTTCCTACCCTCTAGAACCAACAGCCCAACACCGTTTACCTAGTACCAAACAGCCACCATTGTAGATGGGTCGCCGTGGTGCGTGAGTTGAAAATTCACCAAATATTACCTATTTACCTACCCTCACCCTCCTTGTCCCATTAAATAATAAATTACCAACTTTAACTATAAATAGCACCTCTCCCACAATCATTATTCCTACAAAAAAAAATACTCCCTCTATCCAAGAGTACAGCTCCAAAATTACATCACAAAATTACCCAAAACATTTACACAAGAACCGCTTACCAGCTCGTCCCCCACTCAAGCAAACGACTATAAACTGCTTCCCCCATTTTCCGCTCCTCCACATATGACTATGGCAGAAGTAGCCCTTCATTTAGTCCCTCTTCAGTCCTAAATAACAACCCTCCGTCCTCTTTCCAATCGTCTTCAAGACTAACAACTAGCTAATAAATGCCACAACTTTTCAACTCTCTCTCTTCAATTTCCTACCCAGAAATCAAATACCAATTCCCCCGTCTCTCCTCTTCATCTTCTTTTTTTTAATAAAACTATCCACCAGCACTCCAACATGTACGCACTCCTAACGAGCTCCAATATTACACAACCACTCGCCACCAGTCCCAGGCCCTCCCTTTGACTTCTCACTTTCTCCACTTTCTCCAACATATTTTATTTTACCGCCACAGTTCTCATTTCCTTCATACTTTCCCCACAAAATACAAGTAATATACTACAAGAGGAGGACACAACATAAAAGACCAACGTTTTAAACCCCTTCATATATAAGCCCGATCATTCACTTTGCACTTCCAAAACCGCATTTCTCAAATAACAAACCCCATGTACAAGCCCATAACTTTTCCTTTTCAACATTTCATGTCCTCCAAAAGTCCCCTATCATTCCAAAAACCCATCCTCCCAACCATATACACTCCATAACATTACGCTCCATATTGACACGCCCAAACAACATCCAAAAAAATCCCAAAAATCCTTATGCTACAAACTATTCTCTCTTACCAACAAAAATATCCTTCATCTCCTTCATCCCTCCCTTTGGCTACTTTAACATCCCACCCTCCACAATTTCCAGTATTCTAATCAGTTCATATAGTCCTCTAAACTCAACTCTCCTTCGCAACCTTCTTCCAATCAACCCTTTCTTCCTCTTCCTAGTCCTATTCAAACAAATCCTTTCTCTTTTCTTCTAAACCACAACCTCCGCATTCTCCCATTCTCTCTCATCGTCCCCACTCAACGCACGAGCCAACTTAACAAGTTTACTCTAAATTGCCTTCCCAATATTTTCTATTCATCTCCCTCCACTCAGATTCATTCTCGGAAAACCAGAAACCCATCTTCCATGAAAGCAATCCGTACACGTGACATTTTTATGCAACCTCTCTTTAATTTTCCCTCAAGGAGAAAGCATCCAAGTTCATCCTTGAAAACTTATATTTTCTCAGCAAAACAATAAATTCAACCATCCCCCTCAATCCTAAAACTCTCAACCAAAGTTAGCCCTGCTAAGGTTTTGCGCAATTCAACCCAACAACTCTCTACCATATTCATCCTAGGAGCCACGCCATTAAAACACAATTATTTTAAATCATAGCAGGTGAAAGTATTCATATTTTAAAATACAATGTATTCCCTTCTTGCATCAAGGGATCCATATTTAATTAATTTTAAAATTAACGCCATTTCCAAGTTGAGTTGAATCGTCAGTTCTTGCTGCTTAGCGAGAATTTCGCCACTCCAAGGTAAATTATTTATCATGTTAGGTAATAAATTCAAAAAACATCAATCTCTTCCATCCCATAATCACATCCTACTTGAATCTTAATTGAATTTTTATTCAATTCCTCACACACACAAAACTGTCTCAAACTCCCGCCCTCTCCCCTACAACGCCAACAGCCACGACTAATAAATTTCTCCCAATTCACTTACTCCTTTTCACCTACACCCAACCATTTCTCCTAGCACTCTAGGGCCATACTGGCATACGCTAACAATCCATAGTAATTCTCTCCTTTCATTCTCCCTCTCAATTTTTACTTCAAGTATGTTTGGCAACATACTTGAATTCTTTTAAAATTACTTCCCCCATCAAGAGCATGTGAATAAGCAGAGAGAGAGAGAGGGGGAAAAGTGCACATCATTAGTAGCAAGCGCCCGTAGACATCCTCAAGAATAGATTCCAACTTTCTCCCATGCATATTTTAATCATTCCCAATATTCCACCCAGCCCCGCTACACAAACATGCTCTTCCTAGTAGCAATACTTTCAAACTATACCTTCAAAAAACCAATGTTTTATCAACTTTCTCTCCACACAATGCAAACGTAACTTATTCCCTCTCAACTTTCTCCACTTTCCCCCCCAACCAGCATAACCTTTTCTCCGTCCCTCCTTCCTTCCAAACCCTGATTCCGACTGTGCCTAATAGGAAAAAAAACTTTATCTCCCCTACACTTACTTCCACAACGCTATAACAAAAGTCCAAATGTCTTTCCAATTCCTCCTAACCGCAAACCACTCTTCAGGTAGGCTCACACATAAGCCCCTCCATATGTGTATCCCAATGTCAAATTGCTTTTAGATTTTCCATCCATACTTTCTCCCTATGCTCCCTACCATTTCCTTGAAGCATTTGTCTTCACAAGTCAACACAACAAAGACACCTTAAACATTATCCTTCCACCCTTCTTAATAAGTAACGGATAACCCATGTATCACACCCAGCTTTCTCCAACTTATTCCGCTACCTTGTAAAAGTCAAAGCGGATCCTCCCGTTCTCATACATACATATCGCAACAGCCTCCTTCTTCCTATTCAGACCACAATCCCAACATACTTTCTCCGACATACGCTTTCTCCGCAAAATAAATAACATCATGCTTCAGTCCAATCTTCCCCCCTATTCTTTCTCCGTAGAAACCATCGCCTCCTCTTATGCACTCCCTGCATCCTCTAATTCCATTCACACAACAATCCCTCCGCCTATCCACATCTTCACCATCCTCCAGCTCTCTAAACAAATTGTTACCCCATTCTCCTCAAACTTGCTTATTTTATCTCACAAAACCCTCCCAA
The DNA here is from genome assembly GCA_906901655.1 of Sminthurides aquaticus. Taxonomy (NCBI): domain Eukaryota; kingdom Metazoa; phylum Arthropoda; class Collembola; order Symphypleona; family Sminthurididae; genus Sminthurides; species Sminthurides aquaticus. Next base: position 19,279,576 of record CAJQTT010000001.1, on the reverse strand, counting down.
CTTTCTCCATTATTGTACCTAGGCTAATCTCCAAAACATTTCTCTTCTCCACTCCCTCCTTGCTGACTACACACAATTCATTATAGCTAGCAACAAACACTGCTCCGCTCTAACTCTCTACTAAAATCCAGCATTTTCAAATAAACTCTCTCTAAAATTCAATCCAAAATGTTTAAAAACAGCTATTGCAATCACAGCGAATTTATTCTACCCAGCCCTCACCGCTTTTCCTCCTCTATTTTTTACATTCTCAATCCAAAAATCTCCAGACTTGACTTCTCTGATTCCCACACCTTCCCTCTTAATCTTATCCGTAATAACAGAAGCATATACCTTAGCCATTATACGTGCTCCCTTGAGGCAATCTATTCCAGCCAACTTTTTCTATGAATAATACTAAGCCCTCATCACAATCATGATTAAACTTGGGACTTTTGTGAGTATTTCAAATCCACTCTTATCTCCAACCAACATCCACTTCACACCTCTCCTCCTCCTTGTTCCTCCATCCGTAAAATAAACATAAGTGGAACCATTTAATAACGGCAAGAAAACAAATCCGACTCATCTGCATCTTCTTGGGTGAGTGCAACTACCAACCGGAAGCGCTCCCTCGGCAACCATCAACTTATTATTCTCTTTGAATCACAAAAAACCCCACCTCTCAACCTAACTTATTCATTTATGCTACCCCCATTAATATATTCATTTCCCAGCCCACTCCCCACATCATCCTCTCCCTATCTCACTTTCACCACCAAAACCAACCACCAAATTATCATTTATTTCCCTCAACTTTCTCCTCAGCTTCCTCGCCATTTTTTTCGCCTAAAAATCCTCAACTTTCACCCACTTCCTTCAAAAGCTACACCCGAAACAGTGCCAAAGTTAAACAGCTTTTTTCTGACCTAAACTTCTGGAAGCCAAAGTCGCTTCGGAAGCAGATCCGGGATTTAATTTCCAATCATCTTCCACCTCAATAAATTCACTTCATTCCCACACGTTATCCTTATCTGTAGCCCTGGCCAACATCTAAAATACAATACTCGATAATAATAAAACGTTATCGCCTTTATTTTTTCCATCTCCCCCACCATGTCACATACCCGCCTTGCACAACAAAACCCTTCCCGATGCAGCCTCCACAGTCTAAACAGCATATTCCTTGCGTATTTTTTTTATTTCCAATATATATATATATATATCCTCCCTAAAATCACCCATCCGCCCATCTCATATCCCATTAGTCTTCCGCCCATCCACAACGCACATCCCATCCAATTCCCGCTTCTCCGATACACTCGTAATATGCACACCCTTCTTTCCCCCCTCGCTCTACACTCTCTCGTGTACATCTCTCTCATATCAACACGTAAACCCATCCAGCCGGGTAGTCAATTCAAAAAGCTTGCCGTCAAACAAACAACATTACATCTATGACATCCGAATCAAATGAAATTAAATTGCTGTCATTCCTTTGCAAAAACAACCAATTTCACGTTTCAACTCATCGCCTCCAAAGCTCAGTCTCCAATCCAGTCAACTCTCCTTACATGAGCCCCATTTCCCTACATTTCTCTACTCATATAAGCATCTCCCAGAAAATCCTGTAGGAAGCAACCCGCCTCTCCCTTCTTCCACAGCCCAATCCTTTTAAAAGCAAACCTCTAAAAACAAAACTTGCTGCATCTTCTCTTTCAAATCCACACTGGCCCCAGACTCGATATTTCCTTGCATATTTTCAATTCAATCATTCAATTCCTAGCTAGCCTCACACAAATATCCACAATATAAAAAAGAAAACAATCCTTTCTTAAATAAATCTCCGTCAACCCCCTACTTTCTCCGCTTTCTTTTCCACCGCTTACACTACTTCTTCCCTGTACCCAAATCCTCAATCAGCTCATCAATCCCTATCAACAAATGACGAACTGGCTTTCCTCCATCCAAGGTAAATCAGTTTAAGCCTCAGCCCCCGATCCTCCCAATCCCGAGCCCTTTAAATTCCTCCCTAAGACCCCCCATGTATCTATCCCATGCATTATAAAGCACGCTATTATACCCCGCTACTTTCTCCTCCAGCTTTCTCTTATCATCATCCCTCCTTTCACGCCATTAGATTAGCAGAGCTCGGAGTGATTGACGTTAAGCATTTAAATATTTAACCACCCAAATCCCATTTTTCCCAAGTCCACACACTTTCTCCTCCCCCTTCTTTTATCTTCAATTCTAAAAGGGCATTACCATTCCACCATGCATTATTAATAGACCCAAAACCCATCCTCCTCCCCCCCAACAACCTAGCAGTTCATCCTTCCTTTAAGCTACCATGTATTTAGTTTTATCAACATCTCATCTTCACCAATTCATCCAATTCCTTCCTCTCTTCTCCTAAATCTGCTACAGGTCCTGTACTTACTCCCTCTTCTTACATTTCCTTCCATCCCTTCCTTCCTTCCGCCTTCCTTCCTCCGTCCCTTGCTTTCACTTCCTTTCACTTTCCCTTCCTTAATCCTCGCCTCCGGGCTTCCTAAAATTCTCAACTTCTCATAAGCTTCCAAGTTGCTGTCCTTCGGGAGGAAATTTTTAAAAAAATTACTCAAATCCCACCCATCTCAATTGTATACCTTGTATCATTCCCACTCCATCCAATCCGCCACCCATACTTTCACCATATCCAACTCACTCCAAGCTCCCTCCATCCCATTAACCGCATCCTCCTTATCAACAGTATCATCCTCTCCTTCAAGGAATGAAACTAAGACGACCGCCCTTAAATCCCGCAAAAACTTCCATACGCCTCGCTCCACAACAAACTCGTAACTAATTTCTAATTTCCACAGCCTCGTCACAAGCCTTTAAGAAGCGCTTATGTTAAATTCCTCTAGCTTTCTCCTACTTTCTCCAGCTGTCTCTCCTCCTACTTTCTCCTCTACTAAGCTAAGCCTTATCCATTAGTATTCATCTCCTACGGCTTCCAAAAGCATAGTAAATGAGAAGCCCGCGAGAAATATGATACTTCCCACTCCATCTCTCTCCAAGCCCCTCCATCCACCAACCTCCTCCAAACTCAAACGATATTTTACCCCTCCTCCTCTCTTCTTCAAAATCCTCCTTATGTGTATTTCATCTCTATTCTAATCATTTCAACACTTGCTCACTTCCGCCAATCCTTTCCAAATCCTTCCCTTTCATTTAAACATTTATGCAATAATAATACACCCGTAGTCTTACGTACACGCTCATCCTCATCCTCCTTTCTTCCCAACTAAACATCTCTCTGCTCTAAACTCCTCCGAGGCAAGCCCTTGTCAAATCTGTTTCCTTACATCACTTCCCCCCCATTCATCCATCTAACCCTCAACCCCACCCTTCCGCCCTTATCCCTGCCACCAAGGTATTCGAATTAAATGTAAATAATCCATGATTGATCGCAACCCACAAGTCTGTCCCACCCCAAAACTCTTCCCACACTTTCTCCACATAAAACTCCAAAATCACGGCGGATCAAAGCTCAATCCTTCCCTCATTCTCCTCTCCCCCTTTCCATCATCCAGAACCGACATGTATAATTACATTCTTCTATTTCTCCCCCTTAAGAATTCCCCAACTCTTCCGCAGTTTCCCAGACGACCTTTCTCAACTTTCCAAACTCTTACAATTTTCCACCAACCAACTTCCATGTTATGAAAATACTTGATCAAACCTCATAATGAGACAAACTTTCTCTCATCCCCTCCCTTGGAAGCATTTTCCTTTAGAATAGCATAGAATCTATGTATATATTTTGCAATAACCCCCATCACCAACAATTTTCTCTCCACCGCCTCAGCTCCACACGAGCGTCTTTAACTTTCACTCTTCTTTTCTTCTCCTCTGCAGAGGCTCTGCCCCCGTCCCACCCGATTCCATCACATTCGAGATTGTCTCTTGCGAAATTCATAAACCGCCCCATATTTCCTATACAATAGCCGTCCAACCATGAAATATTCTTTTCATCCTCTGCATAAACTCTACCAGTCTCCCAGGATTTATGAGGCACGAGTCCTGCTGGAAGAATAATAAGAACACGTTATAAACCCACGTTAGTCCACCATTTTCCTCATATTTCATCAAGTCCCCACATAACCCACCGCACTAACAATCCCCTTGCTCACCCTCCTCTCAAGACATGCGCTACTTTCTCTCGTACTTTACAAAACCTTCCGATAACATTACATACCTCATAAAATATAATATACATCCCAAAATGTCTCTACCGCACGCAGGAGATCACTTCCAGCCTGGACAATATCTTCCACAGTTGCCCACCACCACCACTTCCCCTCCTTCACTGACCTACTAAATAAAAATTATGCAACGCTTACACAAGTCTAGTAGCAATTCCTTATTCACAGGTCCACAAGACGCTGGCGAGCGGCCATACTCGCCATCTGATTTTTATTGAGGCTCCCTTGGTCATCCCCCTGGCATTCCTCTCGGATTGATTGAATCCCAATTTTTTTTCTTCCGTCCTTCCAGACTCCACAAGTTTTGCATCATTTTCGATCCCAATTTCTTCCTAATTAAAAACCCGAATTCATTTTACCACACCCAAATTAAGACTTATGAGCAAACAGCACACAAAGCCATCAGCTTAATTGCAACGTCTCCTTCTACCACCACCGCCAGCCTATTCTTGATTCTATCATCATACGCTCGTCGTCAAAACCTCCAAAACTTGGCATCCTTCCCTCCTAACTTTCTCCTCCAGTCTCCCTTCAGACCAGCCTGGAGAAAGTATTTTCAACCACCCACGCTTTTCTCTAATTTTCTCTACAAAACATTTTTCATCCTTCGTTATGCACGGCTTACGAGAATTCTTCCCGACACCAAATTCTAATTTTCCTCCAAATATTCTCATTTTCCAGCCTACGTATCTTTAATTAAGTATTCCATCCTTATTAGGTACTACTGAGACGTTTCTCCAAGGCTTTCACCCAACTTTCCCTCCAAGAAATTAAAATTATTCTTCAGTTCCACACAAGGCCGACATTAACTCCATCTCGTCCTCCCGAGCTTCTTCTTCTTCTTCTTCTATCTGTACTTGTGTCTTCCAAATCCGTGTAGAAAGATCACATGGGGCGATGAGGCAATGAAAATTGTCATAAAAACTGTTGAAAGCCTAATACATCATCATTAACAACATGTTCCACGTCAACTATCACGGCAGTTGGCTACGTAAGAGTGCCAAGTCCGAGTTCTACCAAAGTCCATAGTCACCCTGGAAAAAGACTTATGTTTTAGTGTCGTCGTCCCCCCCCCCTTTAATACCATTTCCATGAACCTCAGCCTAAGGCAGGCTGACACTAAATTGGCCATAGTTGCCCAAACCGCACCACTGCATTAACAACTTAATCCTCCCCTGCAGTTTCCTAAAAATCCCTCCGTGCGTGTGTGTGTGTATATATATAACGCTTATAGCTTATTCCTTAACTATACTTTAAATCAGATTCAAGAAATAACGTAACGGTAAATCTACTCTTTTATTTCCATTCGCTCCGTACTTACTCCATGGTTGGTTGAGGAAAGTGTGTAACATATTTCTAAGCAATACCATCTACCGATAAGATTTTGGAATTGAAACAAGTTCACTTTTCTCTCTATATCTGTCTACATTTAACTTCTTTCACGCGAACGTAGAAACACTTTGCTATGATTGTATGTCTCATAAGTTCAGATACTCACTACGCCGTACACTGTTACTTACTACAATTAATACACTAAGAATTATAGTACAAACGCTAACCCACACTTGAACACTGTCAAATTCAATCTTTGACTTTTCTCAACTCATTAAACAGAGGACAAGTGCTTCACAGGGGCTAAAAATCAATCCAATGTAAGTTATAGCACGTAACCATAAGAAATGTACCACTACAAGTTATAAACCTCTTAGACATTTCCTTGACTTTGCACCATCAAAGGCAAAACCATATGCTCTATATTCTCTCACAGCGTCTCTATACCTCCTGCCCCCCTCTCTACTGTACTACTCCTACATTTGTTTGTAGTGACCGAATAAATTTAAGACATGACAATTTTCATTTCGAGGCTTAGTAAGATATTTTAATACACACACTTCTACTCTGATGATATATGTTTCACATTTCTGTACGTGGTTCTTACACGTAAAATACCCTCAGGGGAATCATTCTCGTCCGCTAATTATCCCAATCATCACTGCAATCAATAGTTTAGACACTATGTAAACGGTGTAAGTGTAATAACAAATGGGTGGGCAGACATACAGTTTACGCCGTCCGCCTTCTTCGCGTACAACTTTTAGAATCAAAATATTCACGAATCTTTTGGGCAGACTATAAAGTTACCACTTCAAAAAAAATTAAGGATTTCCGCGTATGTACATTATGCACAAACATTGACGACAAATTACAACAATGACTGGAATTTCTCTTCAACAATCGAGGACTAATAATAATTATGGGTGATTGTGGCAAGTAGTCCACGCTCAACACCTAGATTTACTTGTCGTTCTTCGTGTACAAGTAGATAGCTACGATAAGACCATAGAGACCCAAAACTTCAGCGAAGATGAGAATCAATATCATGCCGACGAACAGACGAGGCTGTTGAGCCGTTCCTCTTACTCCCGCATCACCAACAATTCCAATTGCGAACCCAGCTGCTAATCCACTTAGACCAACTGCCAATCCAGCACCCAAATGTAAGAACCCCCTGCGTATTAAAAAACCAATTAGCTCTCCCAAACTCTGTCCCAACACACTCCATTCTAAACCTCTTTAACATTTTTCCAATTCAATAGCGTAAACCCCTCATTCCAACAACCACTTACTTAAATGCTGAATAAGTTTTAGCGCTTTCCAGTTCACCAGCTATGAGAACGGCGACGACGAGGCCATAAATGGCAATGATACCAGCCATAACCACAGGAATGATACTTTTCATGATTAATTCGGGTCGCATCACTGACATAGCTGCAATACCCGTGCCTGACTTAGCAGTTCCATACGCTGCTCCAAGCGCTAAATCAAACACAAACAAAATTCAATATAGCTCCTCCGTATGCCTTCATCTTAGTCAAAACTACCGGCTTTCTTCTTCGATGCAGGCAGCTATAGCTGCTTTCAATTAATTCAACCCCGGCATCATACTTCATTTATACATCATTTCACAATTTCAAGTAATTAATATCATATCCTCATACAACTGCTCTCTATTACTCGCATCACAATTAAAATCCTACCTAAACTTCTAGAAATTCTTTAAAAATAACTCCATCCTCCCTTCCTTTCCTCCTAACTGTACGTTCTACCATTTAAACGTCCTAAAATCCATTCATTCTACCGTCACATTCATTTCATTGACAGGTAAATACTCTAACGGCATTCGGAACCTCCGAAAGAGCGGCGGGATTATTCCATGACGGTTCAATCATCATCTCCTATCGCTATACCGTACCCAGTCTATCCTATCAGCTTCTTGGACGAGGGCGTCGCCGACTTCATCTTACACTACAGTCCAATCTTTCAATGAAATCTATACATAATAAAAATATGTGATCCACATAGCAATCCCTTCATTCCTAGCACCCCGACACTTTTTGTCCCAACACCTTTTTCACAGGGTTGCTTAGCTACAAACTCATTAAGAAACATGTACGGATCCTGCGCAGACGCCCATCTAGCACAGACTTGATAATTCATAACCATTGAACATGTTTGTAAAACCTGGATTCCCAATTAACTTTTATAGTCAACTCACCACTGAAGACCATGGCTGATGCTGCTCCCATGACACCGAAAAAGGGTCCATAGATAGGATTTGCCTCCGCCATCGTATATGACTGGTAATGTGAATTTGAGTCCTTAAGAAACTGGAATGGTGTTCCTAGAAGGGGAAAATTAAATCAAACCACCAATCAATTTCAAAACCTTGATCACATGTCCTTAACGATTACAATTTACTACAATTTCTACTAGTTTTTTCCCCACTAAAATTATCCTCCTCCAAAGCTCAACTTGCTCCTATCCCACTACTTTTGAGACAGTTTTCTTCTTCTTCTTACTCTCCTCCTTCCTTCACACTTTACATTTCTCTCCCACAGCTCTTCTTCATCATTGTGACACTTAATTCACTACCTGAATTCTTTAAATCAATATCATTTCCCCGAGGAATAAAACTAGCATGCAATACATGTAGCTTCAGCCAGCTTCAAGCTGCTCCAGAACGCCCTTCAACTCCACAAAACCCAACCAACTCAATTCAACTCATTTGTATTTTTCCTCATGCTAATTCCAATGATAACCGACTTTATTAGCACAACCGAAAATCCATCCGTCAAAAGATTTACAACAACCCTCCAAAAAATACCAACCCAATTTTCCACCCAAACTTTCCTCAAAAATCCAAATCAAATTACCTGATCTACGGAATGTAGCACTGACTACACAATTTAACACAGACTCTCCAACCGACGCCCACAAATATTAATCCGGCACAATTAATTTCAGAGATTTAACAAATCCGACTCAACTTTCCAACTGCCTGTGTGCAAGAACAGATTCAAAGGAACTGAGAGAAAAGTATGTCTGAATCCTCAAGGTGCGTGAACGATTGACTTGGCTTGAATGAGTCAGATTGACTGCTAGCGATGTGAAGGAAGACTGCTCTGTCTACGTAATTCTATACCCGTACGTAATCTCAGTCCTCAATCCAAGGCCCGTTCACAAACTACGCTCCAACAATAACCGCCCATCATAATCCTCAACTCCACTACTGTCAGCACCCGTGTACTGTCCCCAAATTACAATCCTTAATTATCCTACTCACCCATCTTCCCATTCCTCTAACTAATTCCCCCACCCCCTTCCTAATCCAAATTCCCATCCAAAATTCTACATCCGTATTTTCCTACCTGCATTTATCTTTAAGCGCCGCTTCTTCCAATCCTCGCTCCTCATACCACCCCTCCCTCCCTAATACACATGGTAGTTTGTGAACAAGCCCTAACCACCGCCCCGTTCCTCTTTCTCTCCTTCCTCCTCTCCTCCCTTTCAGTCCTATCCCTTCAACCTTCCACATTTCCAGCTCCTTCTCATTTTCCTCACACCGCCATCTCCTCTCCGTCCTCCTCCTCCTCTCCGTCTTTACGCATCATCCTATACAGTAGCACTACCTTTTACTCACCGCGTAAATCCCGTATTTTTTCTGCCGCACTAGCAATGAAAATGCATAATAAAAAGAACGCTCCGAGGATCATCTCCAAGGAACCAGCGCAGCGCCGCAGCGTCAAACTCAAAAATCCCTAGAAGAAAAACGTAACATCATTACCCACATTCAATCTTAGATATCACACCCCATAATATCCAAATTAATTTAAATCCTTATTAACACTTATCCTGTACATTCACTGCACACGCAATACTTAACCAGCCGCAAATCAACCGCAGTTTATCCTAATTGAACTAAACTAATCAAGCATCATCCCAAACCACGAGCTTATTCACGTTTACTTCCGCCTCTTTATCACAGTCATATTCAAATACCACAGTGAGTCGCATTAATATCCGCACGTCTACCATCAGCGCAACATTAAGCCCTAACAGCCGAACCCTACCAACTACATGCTTTTATAACCCGCACCCTACCCGTGTCCAGCGCTATCGCTCGCTCCGCTAGTACCCGTTATTGTATTTCCCTCGTCCAACGTTTCTTCAAATTATTTCTCCAGTCTTCCAGTTTTTTACCCATTACCTCATTAAAACAGCCTTAAAAGAAGCTTTGCCAGCTCCAAGAGAAATTATCCCTTGGAGAACCAAAATACACTTTTCTTCCGCCCCTTCTTCCTCCCCGATAATCAGCTAAAACTAACCATGAATTAAACTTTATCCATCGTCTCTCCGCTCATTTCCCAGATTAAGCCTATGATTTCAAACAAATAATAATATTATTAGCATCATGTGATACTGTATACTTTTCAACTACGAGTGCATATACAAGCCCATTAGATAAAACTATTAGAAGAATAATGATGAGTCTTGATCTAGCTTAAAGCAGTTCAATTTCTCTCCCTATGCCTTATTAGCGTCTAGCTCATTGTCAAGCTAATTCTCACAGTTCTCAGGGTTTTGAGAGGCAGTTAAGTATCATCTAGAGGGCGATATTATCAGTCGTTCCACTTCTCCCACCAGTCAACTCAGCCTTCTTCCCACAAATATTGAATATGCCCATTTCACATTTAGTCAGTCCCATTAGAAGAGCATGAACCTTTCCAAGTCCAGATATAGTTAGCTTTTAGAATGAAACAACTAACGACGCGACCACTCCCATATAACTCATGAATACAGATTCAACTCTCTTCTAATCAAGTATTAGCATTTCGCTTTTAGTAAAATATTGCACAACATCCCTTAATTACCGCCCAATTTTCAACATAGATAGCTCAACCTAAAACCCTGCATTCGCAGTCATTTTAACAAACCTCATCAGTTAGTCCGTCTGAGCAAACTTTCCAATAACATTTCGCAACCCCTCCTACACTACGAATAGTAAACCCGACTTTTAAATTCCCAACTTTATTATCAAGTCAAATTCTGGCCACACTCTCCTCTCTTAACCCTCAAGTCTATTGTAACCATTCATATTTAAATCCGAAGGCCAACCATCCAAAACCCTTCCAGCGTATGCACGTCGTCAAACCCTACTTTCTTCCTAGAGTTAATCCTCCACAAGCGTTAACCAGCCACAACCATCCCCTGACACACTTAACCCTCATTATTGTCATTCCTCCGAGCTCACATATTTCGTGTTGTTACTGGTTACAAACATTAGAATATTTCCTCCAGCATCATATCTTCTTCCGCCCATTATCCCCATCACGCCTCCATAACTCACTCGTCTTTCACTAACCACTCTCTTTGTGCAAGTAGCTAAAACAATCCATTTAACCTAGCAATTGTCCCCCCGCACCATTCACCTTTTCCGCAATCCTACGCCACTCTGTACGCAGAAGCTACGCTACGTAGCCTACGTTGAGTATAGGTAACAGGCTGTAAGGTATTTAATTATAACTCGTATCCTAAAACCTGCGGTGGATTTCAAACCCTTCTCCTAACCAAGCCACCTAACGTACCTTACAAACTGACAACTAACTCCATCCTTGTCTCCAATCTACACCATCTCATCTCATCTCTCCTCCCTCATCTCTTATGCAGCTATAATTCTACAGCAAACACATATACGCCAAAAATCTTCCCGATGTCACCATCTCACTTAAACAGCTCAACCATCACGTATCAATTTTCTACACTCGTCTTTCTTCCAATGCTAAAATATCCACCATCTACACATCAAAATCCATCTCCCTCAAGCGAAAAACAATAGCATCAATAACACCCTGAGCATAAGGAAATCCACACTCCTAAACTTAACTTACCCAACATCTTCAAATCATAAACTCCAACCCCAGTCTCTTAATGAACAAAATTTGACCTTGTCGCCCATCCTCGGCAACTAGGAAGCTACCTGTTATTAGCTACATTAGTTTCCAGTAAACATGCCTCAATTAGAATTATCCCCCAAATCATCAGTTCATAATAGCTACAGCTGAATACCTTCCATCATCATCCTCCTCCAAGAATCCACGTTACGTAAAACTCGAGAATTGAGAGTTTCCTCCTAACTTCTACTCTCATCTCGACCATCAAAACCCCTTTTCTAAACCGGTATGAGCAACTATCCTCCTATGCTTCATTCCTCCCTCGTGGTCAACACACTGTAACACTCACAAGGCCAAGGGACACCATGCCCCAGACTCTGTTAAACCAAAGCATAGCCCTTGTCCTTCCAAGATACTACTACGCTTCACATGTCATACGACAACATTTCATACTTTATTACAACTCACAAAAGCTTTTAAAAAGGATCATAACTCCAAAACCGATATTTTTTCTATTTTTCATCCGCTATAAACCGAAACTCTTTTCATATTCTTGAATCCGCATGCAAACCTTTAGCCTTTTCTCTTTCAAATAACTCAACGGGAACAGCCGATAACTAGTTTTAAAATAATAATAATCAACACCAAAATCGCACGAGTCAATATACCTCACGCAATCATCGTCACTGGCTACAAAAGCCAACACTCTAATTACACCACGTGTCCACCACCGGACAGTTAAGGTGTGGCTCTTCTATCTCATTGTAGCCTTTAACTGTGAACTGTGAGCGAGCAAACTCAACTATCCTACTCTTACCTTTCCATATCCCTTCCTATATTTCCCATCACTACTCCTCTTCTTCTTTTTAATCCAAATTACAGTTAAAGTCCACATAACCCCATCTAGTTTCTCCGAGCATTCATCAAGGAAGCGTTACTGTTGTATACAGCTTTAGCTTAGTTTCTAACTTTATTATAAGCTGTATTCCAAACTGTTCTCAACTTTCCATTAGACTTCCTCGTTCATAGCAGAAGCATTCCCACGCAGCTCCAGCTGCTTGCACAACTGCATCGCCTGCTAATAGCAGCCTATGCTATTCATTAATAATTCATCCCCAGATTCAGAGATCTGTCTCATTATCCCAAGCGTAAACTGTTTACGCCCATTTCTCCGTCCATACCCACTTTATTCTCACCTACTTTCCCCGCAGACCATCTCAGATCACATCAAGGTCGTATCCAATACTTACAACCCGCTCCCATTTCTCTCCAGCTTTCCCCACTAACAGTTCCATATGACCCATAATCTCTGCCTGCATCTTAAGGGATCGTCAAACTCTTGCTTCTCCCACGTACAGGCAGAGACAGGATTCCCGCATCATTGCAGTACTCGTAGTAGCAACCTTTTCCCAGACATACTTCCCACCCATATTCAACTCGAGATCATTTCGAACCTATGGCGTATTCAGCTCATCAGTCTATTGCAAACCCTAGTGTCTTACAACAGTCTTCTTGCTACTGGCAAACAGCTTTATGAGTTTCATTCTGCAACCCTAATTATTGCACTCTTCTCCTCCTTGATAAAGGTCATGCAGTACTATCGTACACTCCTGTTGCAGGAATTATCAGCATCAATCCCAAGATACTCTCCATAGATTCACCCCTCCTCCTGGCTTTCACCATGTAACTTACATATATTCTGGCTTTGAAGCTAGACACTCTCTTCCTGGCTGGAGGAAGGTCGACTATTCCTGGAAACGTCCACCGTCTCATCTGTAGATCCCTCCAGCCCAATCCTACATCAAGTCATGAAACCAGCGTGGCGAATGTCTCCTTCGGGAAACTCCAACAACGCTCCCTAATTTCCCTTCTCTACCTACTTTCTCCATCCTTCCAATCTCCTCAAGTCCATGCGCTCCAAGGAAAATCAATGGGAGAAAGCACACCGGGAGCAGAATAGAGACGGAGCAGGAACAAACGCAGTCTCTCTCCTGTCCTCCTACCCGCTCCCACCATCCCGTACCACTACAACGTGGATCCCAATAACGCCAAACTCTCCACACCCCTCCTCCCTCTACTTTACTACAAGTGAAAGTGATCATCTTTACAGCGCAAACACACATTCCTCGGGAAAAGCTCTCACTTTGGCCTTCAGCTTTCTCTTTTCCTAGAGTCTTTCCTATCACACCCTCAATGTCAGCCCCTACTTTCTCCTCCAAACTTCCATTCCTCCTAACTGAAATATATGGCTTCTCTCTACCATTCACGCCGTAATCCCTTCCTTATGCCTTATGGCAGTATTTCGGGAAAATGAAGCACCGCGTTATACCTTTCCCTTGACGTGATCTTTGCCTTGTTCCCATTATAATCACCTTTGAACTCTACTCGCATTACAGCTACCAGGACCTAGTATTTAAAATTTTACTTAGTTTCCTCATAAAATCATGTTTTTTTCAATGTAAAGCATTCGTTTTTAACATTTAATTCACACACTCTACTTTAATACTTTAAAACAGAATGGTTTATGCGGCACTTTCTCCTGAAACAAACTCATTGTAGCTTAACGCCATCTAACGGCTTTACTTCCTCACCATAAAAGCCCATACCATTTTTTGCGGTAAATTCAAACTTTGCGAATATTTTTGCGCATTGAAAATTGCGGATCGCATTGTAAACAAATCACACACACAACAACCTCATCCTTTTATTATCATAATTCCTTCATAAACGTATTACTTTCTTTTTTATTATATAGTGAAACTTAATTATACCTGCAATTCTTCCAAGGTAAATGTCTTTCCACAAGCTACCTATACGAATTATATACCTAAAACTTTATTGATCAACCAATATATGACTTTCTTATCACTCTCAGTATATCAGTATTTTATCAACTATGATTGACCGTCACTGCAATTCCTTTATGATTCCAAGCCTATAATAAATAATATCATTCATTTTGTATTTCCTAGGTCCCAGCGCAAGAGGGACATGCTGAAAACCGCCATGTATTTCGTATTTGACCTTCCTAGGTAGGCTTCACGATAAAAAGTACATAAGTGTGCATTCCTCAACAAATGTCATCACACTCGTCTAGTCAATCCCAGTTGACGTTCAGAACGTTCCGCAACTGCATTTTCTATTCCTTGGAAAAGTTAACCGTCTAAGCTGGTTCCGATTCGTTAAAAAGCGCCATCAACATCAACTCTTTTCCAGTCAGATGCCCAAAGATGTGGATTTCGACCCAATCCCGCTATTTATCCAAGGCTACCTCAACTATTCCTCGGTTTAAGAGTTTTAATCCTGTCAGATATGTCTCCAACGCCCCCGCCCATAGTTGTCACTTCTCGACAGCGAAAAGAACTTTGGCAAACACTACTTTAGCAACCAAGTCCGTACACCTAAAGGCCTCACGGCAACACGGTTGGAGTGGCGGTCATAGTGAATCCGATTCAACACCTGACTTGGAATTTCCAACGAAATCCAACCTTAAACTTATATATCTTATTGGAGGAGCCGGTTTAGTGTATTGTGTCTTTAACAAAGATTGGTAAGTATGAGCCACGAAGCACTCGAATCCATCAAGTTCTCGATTTGTGCCCTGTTACATCGTATCCTGCTTCTCTTTTGTCATCTAGGAGGAACAACTACCTTGATAAACTCGTGGAATATGCCTTGCCTATCACAGCCTTAGCAGAATCTAGTCACCATGCGGAATGTGAAAGTGCAAAGGACCCCGGTGAAGATGAAATTGCCGTTCAAGAGGATGGATCTGTCGAGGATAAAAAGTCTGGAAAAGGATCCAAGGTTGGATTCCGGGATCGAAAAGTACGTTGATCAACATTGTTTCGAATTTTATGGGTTTTGAAATATAATATTCACAAACATTTTCGATTATAGATTATCGAGTACGAAAACAGAATCAGACAGTATTCTACACCAGATAAGACCTTCAGATACTTTGCTACTTTACAAGTAGTGCATCCAAATGGCGAAATAGAGGTTTATATGACCCCAGACGACTTCCTTCGATCCATTACTCCTGGAGTGAAACAGCCTGATGGTGAGTGCAAGGGATTTACATGGAAAGAAAATGTAGCTTGGTAGCAAATGTCATTTTTCTAGGAATACTAACGATTTCGGCAAATGACATGATAATCAACTCATACTACGGATGAATATTAACTGTTCTTTTACTTTTCAGGCCTAGGATTGGACCAGTACAAACGATATGATCCAAAGGTAAGTTACAGACTTTGTATTAGCATATTCATGTAAAGTCGCCAGTTGTCCATAGTCTCTGTTGAAAAGCGTAAAACTAAACGCACTCCGTCGTCTGCGCCTTGCGCCATCGTCGCTCTTTTGAGATTAGCAAGATTTAATAATTGTATTCAACTATATTACATGCTGGCCTCACAAACTCAGGCCAGCATGCGCTGAAACCTGACGCAAGGAATTTTTGCATCAGGCTATTCCTCCGGAATCTAGAAGATGTTTTTGTGTCTATTGCTGTGGACAATTAACGAAAAATTTAAACTAAATGGGGCAGGATAACCAATACAAAATGCCTATCTGTTAACCCTGTGAATTTTGTAAGCTTTAAAAAACGTAATCCTAATCTTTCTCGCAATGGTCCACCTTTGTATTTTCTCTCTCTTCCAACCTCTGCTACTCTACTCTTTCGTCACGTGTTCATGTCTGTCAGACGTATGGAGAGGTAAAGCTCTCAGGCCTTCTACTTTTTCAACAATTTACACTATCTTAGAGTCTATAGTTCAGTAGTTTTGCATCTTCCTAGCACTAGAAACCTTAGATCACATCCAAACATTCGACCCGCGAATCCGAATGATATTCCTAGCATTAAAAAACCTTACGCTTTCATGAAATTCTTTTCGGAATGTGCAATTTCAAGCTTCCTGGATGTGTTCATTTTCAAGTTTGGAAATAAGCAATCTTTCTCACGCATAATGTAAAATGTAACCAATTCACTCTCGTGTCTCAAACCTCTCAAACCTTCTTGCACAGTTCAAATGGAGCTAAATACTAAATACACTGCATTATATGATCCATCACCTTTGTATAGTTAGTTGTGCCGAAATACGCACTTAATTGATAATGTTTACCTTTACTTTCCACGATCAAGAGCATGATGCTGAAAATAAGAATGAAGCAACCCTATAAATATGTATTTTGTAAGCTCCAATTTGTTTTTTCCTGTAATTAATCTAGTTTCTACTTCCATAGCTTGCGGGGAAACTTGAACTGGAGCTGGACTCGGATAGCATTTTCTACAAACTTGGAAGCGCAGGGCTAATTTCCTTTTCGGACTACATATTTCTTCTAACGGTACTTTCTAGTAAGTTCTGCCGCATAGAAAATGTTACATACAACTAATTTCGTTCATTGTATTAATCATATTTTTACCTATGTAGCTTCAAAGCGCCACTTCGAGATAGCGTTCCGCATGTTCGACCTAAATGGAGATGGAGACGTGGATTGTGAAGAATTCGAAAGGGTAACTGCCTTGATTCGTCAGCGGGTCAGTATAGGTTCCAGACATAGGGAACATTCCGTTGTTGGAAATACTTTCAAAGTAAGGAAATTGACCCTATGGTATCCCAGCTTTTACTGTACCACTTTGTGTGTGTAAAAAACTAAAAACATTTGTTAATCGATCTAATTTTGTGTCTAGGGAATGAATTCAGCGCTAACATGCTACTTTTTTGGCTCCGGAAAGAAGGAAAAATTAACCATCGAAAGGTTTTTGGAGTTCCAGCAACGCTTGCAGACAGAAATTCTTAATCTGGAGTTCCGTCGAAAAGAGCCTGACGAGACAAACAGGATAAAGGAATCGGATTTCGCTGAGCTATTACTTGCATACGCTGGATATCCGCCGAAGAAAAAAGCAAGGATGATGAAACGAGTTAAAAAGAAGTAATAACTTGAAACTAACAGAGTTGCATTTCGAGTTTATTGGTATATTTACTAGAAGAACTGCAGTGTGAAACTGAAGTTGCAAACTGTTACTTAATTGCTTTGTATACTGTTTCACAGGTGTAAAGATCCTGAGTATGCGTGCGGTATATCCCTTGACGACTATCTGCAGTTTTTTCATCTGCTCAGTAGCATTAACGACGTTGACGTGGCCCTCACATTCTATCATATTGCTGGAGCAGCCATTGACCAAAGTAATTAAGAATTTTATATTTCTAGCTTATCGACTATGCTATTTGCAACTAATAACTTATTTTGTTTTTGTTGGAATCAACAGCTACTTTGAAACACGTAGCGCGAACAGTTGCTCACGTGGAATTATCAGACCATGTCATAGATGTTGTCTTTACCTTGTTTGATGAAAATCGTGAGTACTTTACTAAATTTGTAATATTTCACTTTATCTAAGTCACTTGGTTTATGGCAATATTTTTAACGAAAGTATCGGACTTATAATTATTAATTATACTCTAACACATTTACTTTTGCATTTTCAGAGGATGGACAGCTCAGCAACAGGGAATTCGTCGCTGTAATGAAGAACAGGTTGATGAGAGGTTTAGAAAAACCGAAAGATACAGGATTTTTCAAATTATTGAGATCAGTCGGAAGATGTGCAAAAGAGTCAATTCCTCAAGTATGAATAAGCAACGTTAATCTTTCTCGAAATTATTAATCACGCAAGTACTTGACGTTCAAATAGCGTTTTAATTATTTTTTTCATAATGTGCTAAAGTTTTTCTTGTAAGGTGCTATCGAATTATGGTGCTCTCACTTAAGCATAGTTAATGTATACTCGGTTCATGTTAATTATTCTTAAAAAGTGGAGTCATTATGCTATATTGCAGGCGTATATATTTATTATTTGAGTAGTTCCTCATTACTGCTCCTGTTCTGGTCACAATGGTATGACTGATCTTAAATGTATAGTGGAATAATGCACACAAGCAGATTATGAATGTTGAGATCGTTTGACATCATGTAATCACCATTTGAAATTCGTATGGTAAGCATAAATTCAGTTAAAAAAGAATATTGAGCTTCTATTAAACAATTCAGTATCAGAACTCTGTCTTACGCAACATCGTTTCTTCTGGGATCCATTGCAGTTTACATTCAAACTGACTACTATACACCGTCATGTCTTTCCGGTATGGAATTGAAAAAAATACAAGTTAAATTCGAAATCATGTTTTTATTAGCATCAATTCCGCATTATGGGAAACCGGAAGCAATTGTTATTACCTTTACAATTTTAACATGTGATAATTACCTAACCTGATGAAACGTAATACTAACTGCACAATATCGCCGTACATTACAGCCTTTATAATGTAGTAAGGCTGGGGGAAAGTCAACAAAAAACCTTATGCAAACATCCTATTCAAAAGATACACAGATCTCGTGCCTGCTGTATACTACTCGGTTCATAACTTTCTGCAACATCTAAAGACTAAATCAGCAGCAAAATGATGAACAAATCCAAACTAAATACAAACATCATGGAATAAAACTTTCAAGAGATGTAAACTAGAAATCTGCACTTAAAGAGAATGTATGGTAACTCCAAAACTAGCTAACATAATTTAATGCTACTCTACCATTTCACCTGTCATATATAACAATATGATGGCAAGTTACAAATCCGACCTTCTCGTAAGGTAATGATAACAAACAAACTTCATATTAAAAACAATGAGTAAAGAGGCTAATCTGAAAACCTCGCTACCACTATCAGTCATATTCATGAAGAAATCATATTCCCTCTTTATCTAGACTTCATCTCGAACACTGCAGAGTGCTGGGTACTTTCAAATATGCATTTCATTTCTAGAAACTAGAAAGTAGTCAAACTAATTTCAAACTCCTAACCTAGTTGCTTCTCTCCAGGAAATCAAAATTTGTCGACGGGATCCCCCGGTGGTTCCTGCCGAGTTTCAACTTTACTACGCTCTTGCTTGACCATGTAAATGAAAAAAGTCACAGTCTCTTTTTCGGATACCGGTATGGTCTTAAAATGTCGCATAAGGACCTGTAAACACATAGACATGGTGCTGTAACGACGGTTCACAACATACTTCACAATCGATGAGATCAACCATATTGCTTTTACTTACATCAGCCAGCTGTGCTTTATTCAGTCCAGGCCTGGTGGGTATTTTGTAATGTTTCTTGTACCTCCTCAAAGTATTCACTTGAAGCTGATATAAATCAACTTCTGGGATATCCTGTTCTGTATCTCCAAGTTCATCATCCGAGTCCCTTTTTTGTCGCGCTCTCGCACTTTGTATCACCATTTTGTGATTATCGCAAATGTAAATGTGTTGAGCCTGTGAAAAGAAGGAAAACAATTCATTAATCAACTAGTTTAAGTTAACTCATGAACAGTGTTTTTCCAGATTAGCTAATTTAGGCATTTTTTTGTCAAACACGTACTTGAGTATCAATTTCCAATCGGAGCCTTTTGTAATACACGGTTTTCTGAATCCTTTTGCTGTAGCTTGCATTTCCAGCCAGTCTCGTACACCTTCTTCCATCATCAATCAGGCAACAAGTTTGACCTCGGGAAGTAGCTTGTGACCCGCTAAAAGTCCCCGCAGTCGACTGTGTTGCGTTAGCCCCGCCCGTATTTGAGGTCCCAGAGTTGCCACTAGAACTATTATTGCTGCTATTGCAGTACATTGCGGGCGGAGGCTTGCTATTATAATCATCATAATCATCTTCACTCTGGTAGCTCCCTCCTCCTCCGCCTAACCCGTTCATGTTGAATATATAAATTGCTCACAGTGCTACAGGTTCGATCAATAGTTGGAAACAGTTATTTTATAAACGATTAAACAAATATTTGTACTTCTAAATTTTCCTTACTAACAGCCAACTATAATTAAAAACAAAAGAATTCTGATTAAATGTATCGATTCATTTTTCTCAAACAACAATAAGCGGTATTTTCTTGGAAACCCTGTCACTTGATTTCCTATGCTTTGAATCTCAAATATCTGCAAACTGCTTAGTCATTTCCAGTAAAAAGCTACCTAATTAGTAAGAATTTAGAGAAACACACAAGAAAATATTTTGCACACTCAAATTGCAAATAAATTCCAACTGCAAACTGCACACAGCTTCCTTCAGAATGCTGCGACGATCAGATGATGATGACAAGATTCGAATTCGAGCCAAACTTTCCGAATGCCATATGCCAAACGCTACATACTCCTTTCTCTTGTATAGCAAGGGTATAGATTAAGGAAAATACTGCACCGTATGTACTGTATATCTTGATTTTATTGTTTTGGTACTGGTTTAGCCGGGATCCTTGGTACATCTACTAGATGTCCTTGTCTCCGGAGCGGGATTTCACCGAGTTTGAAAATTCATGCGTTGTTGGAATGTGGAATTTGGAGGGTTGCACTAAATGACATCCCCGGTACGCACTCCCCATACATCCCGTGTATCCCCATATGTCCCCATATATCCCCACGTTTATTCCCAGCCACGCAGATATCCCCATGCTTGCATTACATCCCAGGCATGTCCCCATACATCCCCACGTTTATTCCCACCTACTCTGGTATCCCCATCGTATCACGGCTTCACAAGCATGTCCCATGCATATCCCCATGTCCCATGCATATCCCCATGTCCCATTGCATATCCCCATGTCCCATTGCATATCCCCAATCCCCGGGCTCCATCAACATCACGTGCATATCCCCATATCCCATGCATATCCCCATGTCCCATGCATATCCCCAATCCCCGGGCTCCATCAACATCACGTGCATATCCCCGCTTCCCGGGCTCCATCAACAGCACGTGCATACCCCCGCTCTCCGAGCTCTACCAACATCCCGTGCACACCCCCGCTCTCCGAGCTCTACCAACATCCCGTGCACACCCCCGCTCTCCGAGCTCCACCAACAAACCGTGCATACCCCCGCTCTACCAACATCCCGTGCATATTCACGTACCCCCCTTCATGCTGAAACCCAACATTCTCTCCAGCCGCTCACTTGACTCCACAGAGACTACACAAGAAGACTGCATTCAGAGCTTACTTAATTTCAAGAAGGTGCATTGTAAATTTTATTATTTTACAATTTGGAACATTTTTTACAATGGCAAATAAATGTAGCGACTGCCGGGGTGTTTCACGGGAAGTAAGGCACCAGGAAGATGGTGATCAATTTTACAGAGAGGATCTAAAATGGGGCGCAAAATATAATGATGAAGGATTTAACGGAACCCATTTGCATGTGATGGAGAAAATATTCGGAAAATGGAAAATTTCAATGAAAAATAGGCATGTTACTTTACTGGGCTCCACTTCTGTGATTCAAACAAAAAATGCTTCACTTATTATCGATTACGATAAATTAAACCTATTCCTCGAAGGCGCTTGCAAAAAAGAACTATCTATAATTCCTCTATCAATGGAAATGAAAGGGGAGAATAATGAAACCGAGGGTCACGTCACCATGCTGACGATAAGTTTTGTGGAAAAGACAATACGATTTTATACTAATTACACAGAAAGCAAAGAAATATTGACAACCGTTTATAACGTGCAGAAAACTATTAGCCGAAGATGCCCCCGCATAAAAAATTACAGGGCACAGAGACACCACTTCTGTAGGCAGGCACTGTATGCAAATTGTTGCGGATTATTTGTATTACACTGGGCGCATTTTTTCTTAAAGCAGGGAGTCACCTTAGACACATCTGGAATTGAACCCCTAAAACACAGAGGAAAGGCTAATGGACTTGTAAAAATACCTTCTTCTGTCCAAGTTAGGCGCCCGGAATTGCACAAAATGCGGCTTATTTATGAAAAATTTGAAAAGAAAAAAAAAACTTGATACATATATTGTATTAAATATTATCCGCCTTTTTCCGCCTAGAAAGGCTAATAGTTATAAATACAACACCAGTTGTTGGCTCAACCATGAGCTGTTGGTACCTGAAAACCAGAATAGCCTTCCTTTGGCCTTAAAATATAAATTGTACTACAAAAGAAATGGTTTTATGATCTGAAAAAGCCATTTCATACCCTGAAAATGCCTTCCTTTGGCAAAAAACTGTATATGCAACAAAAACCATTCGAAAGCCATAAAAATTAATTTATGATGCTCAAAGGCCTGCCTTTGGCCCTAAAAAAACTTAAAGACAAGCGAGTTCAGGGTTGCAAAAAATGCGCCGTACTGTATTCGATCCCATGACCTCCACTCCTACATCTTGCGCTCTTACCAATAAGCGACACGACTGGTGGCTTGTAGTAATGATATTTCCTTGCAGTCTAATATAACTCGCTAGCTACGGGACTACTTGCTTCTGCCGTCCCCTTCTCTTCCTCGACAATGGTACAGCGAAATCTAGGAATGACAAATTTGTAAATCATTTAAACTTCAGCCAGTCACTTAAAAAAATGACAGACTTTTTAATTAAATGCAGTATAAAGAGAAACAAAACCGCTTTACTAAAAATATAATTTTTTAATCGCCCCGTTCAAAACATAAATAAATTATGGTGGAAACTGACAGACGAAGTTAAACTCCATGAGTAAAAATCTGCAAAATTTAAGCGTCAACCTGTATTCGTTCCCCCTTCCTCCCCTTTCAGCACGCGCTCTTACCACAAAGCCACACGACTCGTTGCTATCAATCATGTTTCCTTCCAGTCTAGTTACACTCGCTAGCAGCGGGACAGTGTGATTAGCACAACTTCCCTTTCTCTTTTCCAGTCCTTGCCTGCCGAGCGTAGAGCTGTGCGTGTGACTGGAATGTATGTACTTCCAATGTACTCGATTACTAATAGCTATTAAATTATACGTTACTCCATCTATAATTATCTTAACTCTCAAAATCAATAGCGACGGTCCCATGTACAGTAATAGCTCTTTATAACGGTACTAGTTCTGCTACCGTCGTTACTTTCACGTAATGTGTGTACCCAACATGTGGAATATCTTTTATCATTACCTGGGTATTCCAACAACGGTTTATTTTATAACGGTCAATACTATATAATGCAGAAATTCTAGGGTCTCGACTTAAATACTCATTATGTTAATATTAGTTTTACAGTGGAAACGATTTATAACGGTTGCCTAGCAGGATGGAAAATTAGACCGTTATAACGATTACACCGTTCTTCAGATACATTGCGTAAATTTATTGGTAAATCTTGTCAAGCAGTGTGAGGAATCTAGCGAACCAAAATAGTCAGAAGCGGTAGGATTTAATTGTATTTAGCTTGATGGTTAACCTTATGGTGTTTAGGTTTGACTCGAGGCTCCATTTCAATAACACTTGAGATTCGGAGTGGATGTGCGCAGCTAGCAGTTCCAAATAGATTACGTACCCAATACATTTCAAAATGTTTTTCTTCGGCGCCACTTCATCCATGTGTTTTGAAAACCAATTGCATACCCTTTAACTTGCCACCGTTATTCGTGTACAAAACACGTTGCTACCGTGCTGATGGGACCAGAAATATGGATCGTTATAACCAATAAACCGTTATAACTGCACACCTTTATTCCAATACATTTCTAGTGTTGAAGCATAGGACATCTGCCGAGACGGGGCATCAACACCGTTTTTAACTTTCAACCGTTATATACCATACCGTTATAAACCGTTTCCACTGTACCTCTTCACTTAATTTGACTAATTATTGCCTTCTTCAAATATTTGATTTCTGATTCCAGTTTTTAAGGCAAATATGAATGAACATGGCAGCAACTGACAGGTAATCACATGCTCTATTGTATTTTATCATCCGCTTTTCTGTCATCTCGGCATTTTGAAAGGTCACAAGGAATTGAATATAATGTGAATACATTTTAGATTATTTATTATTCTCGCCACACGGAAAATTCGAATATTACAAAAGCAACGAAAGAACTTATTAGAAACGCATATAACTTACTATATTCTCTACCAAACTTCGCTCGTGGATTAAGGTAAAAACAATGAGAAATATAATGCAGTACCAAAATTTTAGCTGTGCCGCCGTTACTCTTTTCCGTTCTTACTGCTCCCGTTACTCGCTCTCTTAATGCTTTCTTTAATCTCTTTCTTACTGCTTTCGTTACTATCTCTCTTACTGCTTTCTTTACTCTCTCTCTTGCTTTCTTTACTCTCTCTATCGCTTTCTTTACTCCCTCTCTCTCTTACTGCTTTCGTTACTCTCTCCAGCTGGCCTGGAACTCCCACTGTAACTGCTCTACCTTCTCACACCCATGCTAACTGATCCCGCTTATCGCTCCCGCTTATCTCTCCCGTTATAACTGCTCCCGTTATAACTGCTCCCGTTTATCTCTTCCATTCTAGCTACTCCCGTTATTCTCTCTCTAACTGCTTCCGTTACTCTCTCTAATTTCTTCCGCTTCTATCTCTGCACATACTACTAATACTCTATTTCAAACTGATTGTGTAAACTGTATGTGTAATGATACCTCTTCTGTAATTTGTGATGCTTCAATTACTATACTCGGCATGTACCCGTTGATCTTTCTCGTACTGATTACCCCTTTAATCTCTTTCGGCTTAAATTATTTAACGTATAGAATTTATCAATAATTTTATTAGTTTTATGAGTTTTTTAATAGATTTTCAATTATCAGTATACATAAAGAAAAAATTAGCTTGAATTCGATGTTTGAATACTTAACAAACGTCTTTGCTAATTACTGAAAATAATTATTTGCTAAATTGAAGGAGCTGTAATATTATGCTCAAATCAATAAAATATCTATCGATCTATCTAATTATTTGCTACAAAAATAATCCTTTGAGATCTCAGGTGTCTCCAACAAACTGCCATCACAAGATTTGTGCACCCACAAGCCGCATCTACAAACGTAAAATTTGATGTTACTTAGAAAATTTCACTAAAACTTCACTAACAAAAAGGGATGTCTCTACTCATTAAATGGGACACAATACCTTTCGCAAGCAATCCAAGTAATATCCTTGTGTTTTGAATTGACTGGCTCTGTTTTCTGACATAAACGACAGATATCGGACGAGGTTTCACCTAACTTGTCTTGAAGAACCAGATCGCAAGAATCTGCGAGGATGCTGAAGATATGGCATCTAAATATTCGAAGATCGCAGGGTATACCAAGAGGTAACCGTTTCAGGAATCTTTCAGCAAAAAGTAGGCATAATGGACCTGCAAACAAATAATTTAGAAAAACCAATCAAAATATACATACAGAATTTAAATTTTGCATTGAATTTATAATCTAGTTGTTATAAAATTACCACAATTATATCCATCTACTTGAACAGGACCATCAATCGGCTCCAATTCCCACGTTGTAGATTTTGGAAAGTCGTAGCCAAAAGTTAGAAATTCCGAAATTTTCTCCTTGTCAGACTCGTCAATTTTCCAATTGGGTCGAGATGGATTGTAACCTGCAGACAACAATTAATTGGGATAACAAAATTCAGAATTATATTAAAAGAAATTCAAAACACTTACACAAAATTTTGCAGCTCTGTTTGACGACAATCAGCATGCACCAATGGTTTCTCCCAATCAAAAGAGGCATCAAAATATACTCATATTTTTTCCAGGTGCGTCTGAGGCCCTTTCGGTCTTGAAAAAGTGGGTTTTCACAGCCTGCTGCAGTGTGATACAAGTTTCCACCCTGTGGACTCAATAGCATCGCCACAATAAGAGACGAAACAGATAGTACTTCTGAATTCCGTAGAAGCAAGAGGTATGCATCAATTATTGGATCGTTTAGCCAAGCAGGTAAGAATGATGAAGATTTATTTTCAAAGTCAGGTGCAGCTGCTTTGAGAACTGAAATTTCAGCGGCATCAAGATCTAAAACCAAAGTCTTCAGGTCCAGAAGTGTGATAGGCACTTCCTTCAGGATAAACAAGAATCGTTTAAACCTATTATCCAATCTTGCCGCCGGTAGCTTGATCGGTGTCTCCTCGAACTTCTCCTCAAAATCTGCAATAAACAAATAAAAGTTTTGATCATCACATAGCACCTATCAGTAGCCTGCACAAATAATAAAGATGTACCTTCGTTTACGACGTAAGTAAATGGTGGTCTTCTAGCAGGCCCCTTTTTCCCCGTTGCATGGTGAAGCACGTTGGTATGCACCTCGGAAAAGGTACTGGGTTTGGATCGTAGTAGGTTGGAGAAGTTTGGATTATCGATCACATCTATTACAAGAATTCAATAAATGTTAACGCTGTTATCAAATTCAAAAGGTTAATTATTAATGCTTCCTCATTTACTTAAAGCTATATTAACAGCGAGCACGTGAGAACACCATCTATTTGGGCAATTGCAACGTTGAATCGGAAAGTTTACCTAAAGAGAGTACATTCTATTAGTTTTGCAAACCGAAACATAAGTCCTAATAATTCCTCCCATCTCTTTTCTTACCGTAAATATTTTGTCTTCGTCGCATACTAAAAACTTTCCATCTCCTTTAAACAAAACATCCTTTTGCATGTACCCTGCTCTCTTTAGTTTGGCTGACCAGTTCACATCATCTCTGAAACTGACATTATCTTTCAGAACTACTGCCCGGAACTTCTCGTTGATTCTCGTTCGACCTTTCTTCGGATCTACTACCTGTTAAAAGAATAAAGGCATTAAAAATCATGGCAAAATAAAAATCAGTGGTAATTTATGCTATCAAATCGAAACTGGTTCACACTACCTTCAGTTTTGACCAGGCTGCTTCATCTTGCATTTCAAAGTTTCCGTCCTTGCATTCCTGAGCTCTTTGAATGTCGACAAACGTTATACATATCCAATCGTACAACGCAGTCGTTGCGTCGAAAAATCCACTTTTTTTGGGAACTTTGGACTTCAATGCTGCATTAGCAGATTCAGCTACATTTGTCGTAGCTCCCGAACGATCTGAAAAAATCCCTGGAAATTTCCAGGCCACAGCTTTACAAGTGGAACGAAGATCTTCTCGCAAGTACCGATTAACGTAGGACGCAAAACGTGGATTCCAGGGTGTTTCGGTGGTTGCCTCTTCAGTTGCTTCTGAGGATAAATCATCTTCGATTGCATCGTCATCGGCCAAGATAGAGTTTCCTATATCATCAATTCCTTCTTCCATTGTGTCAACGACAGGTGCGGGAACAAACTTGTCATACAGGGTATCGAACGCCTCGAAGCTTTCACTCCACAGCAACGCACGAATATCCTTCTTAAACTTCCGGATCTCTTCCTTTCCAAATTTTCCGACACAAAATCTGGTAACATTCTAAAATAATAAAAAAGGCAAATAAATCATTTGACTATAAGCTCTGATATTTACAAAATATGTATTAAGTAACCAAAAATTTAAAAAATACGTTTACCTGCATCATGTGAGAGTAGCAGAATAAATGCAAAACTTCAGGAATTTCTTTCTTTACAGCGTCACGAATGCTGGCTTCACGATCAGTCACCAGTATCGATCTAGTCTTGGAACTGCAAATCCGAGGAAGAGAAAGTCGAATTTCTTCGAAAAAAGGACGATGAGCGGTACGCGAATCCGTGAACTCGTGAAGCAGAAATGCACAAGGCATGGCTGGCGTATTCCGGAGAAATGGGTGTCTGAAGGTTAAGATGGACACGTAGTACGACCCAACGTTGTAAGTCGTATCGTAAAAAAACTGAACCGGCGTTATCTTCATGATATCAGCAACGTGATCGAGCATGCTTTCATTCGTAACGCATATAGCAGTTCCTGTAAAAACCCAAGATTGACTTTAAAAATAAATTGAAGCTATAGAAATGCACTTTAAATACATAACGAAAGACATACCTGGGGAGAGATTACAGAACGGAACGATGCGAGGATGAGTTCTCGAGAGTGCCAGTACATCGCCCAAGTCATTATTGAAAGGGAAACTGGATTTCTTTTGACGGAATACGCGATTTTCAATCTGCTTCGTGTTTCTGGGAGCAAAGGTGTTGAGCTCTTCGTCGTCGTCCAACGCATCCAGGGAGAGCTTCCTGTAATTAAAATATTGTTTGATACTAATTTGAAGTAATGGCATTGAAAGATAATAACTAACAGAAACTTACTTAAATATTTCTCGTGGTTTCAATGGACGCGTTTGAATTACTTCATCAATTCGTTTTACTGCCAGGGTCGGAGTTGGAAAGAATGCAGTTTTACCGAATTCGCGGCAGCGAGGAGGGGGCATCATAGCACTCAGACCTTTAGCTGCACAAAGACGCAAAAATTAATACTAAGTTAAACTGAAAAACAAACCATCGATCCACCAGCATACCTGGGCTTATGAAGACATTTCTCTTTGCTGGGCTGTATGGCAAACGAACCTTCGTTGTTTTCGGCTTTCCTTTATTTCCGTGCGGAACAGGAACAGCATCTTGTTGATTATAAGTGCCTTTTCAAATAATACAAGCATTTAAAAAGCTGTTGCATGGCTCTAGTCCAAATCCCCAGTGCTAATACTTACCTCTATAATGCACTATCACGTATTCTTCGGATGTTATCCTGCTTCCTTCCGACGGGTAGTACTCATTACGATAGTAATCGACGGGTTGTCCTTGGCATTTGAGTTGGAATTTACGTTCATAAATTCTCGCCTCGGCTCCATCTCTCCACGGAAATGGTCGAAATGCGCAAGACTTATACTGCTTTCCATCATCCCTCCAGTAAAAGCGACGTAACTTGGAGTTGTGAAAGATGTAAACTTCGCCGCTTTTTATTTCCTTCGGAATAGCGTACGAAATTGTGTGTTTATCTAAATGTCGGAAGATCTTCTTGCATACTGCTGCGTCCAGAGCTCCTTTCCAGAACACCTTTATAGGCTCACTTGAAGCAAATTCCCGATGTGTAATCTAAAAAATGACACATGTTAGCAGTTAAATTTCCTGAAATATAAAATATAATGTTGACAACAGCAATAACGTATAGAAAGCTGGAATTGCCTCATTATACTTCTTCTTCAAGTCTTCTAGCGTGTTATCGGCCGCATCAAGATCTTCTTTCGATGTTAATCTGTCGGCTCTCAAAGCAGAAATTACATTTTCCTGGCGAAGGATATCCGTCACGACATCCTCCCCGCTAGATGGGACATCAGACATAATGGACGAAATTCTGTAAAATAATTTAGCGATTTACTATCAATATAAATGAATTTTAAGATTCTCCTAACTCTAATGCAGACGGTACTTGTCACTAAATTTCTTGACGAATTTTACACAAAAATACGAAATGGAAGGATTGAATGTAACACTTGTGGAAAGGAAAGCGATTGAAGTACTTGTGGCCAAACGAACAGGAAAGACCTTTAATAGCACCAAAAAAGAAACAAAATTTTACCTGAGTTGTAGACAGACGAAGCATTGATTTCCTTAATTGAATCACTGGGTTAGTGTTGATTATTCACAGAACTGTTTCGAATTTTAGATGAATAAAGATTTGTATTTTAAACGAATGATAAAAACGTATACGTGCATGCCGCTGTACTTCTTCCAAGCAACTGCTGCTCATCCCACGAGAGCCTTTTGTAATAGCCTGCGAGGCATGCTCTAAACATGCAAAAGAGAAAGGGAATCCAACGTCATGTGAATAAGCAATTCTAATTGGTGCAAAGCTAAGCCGCGAAACCTTTAATCGAATCTAGTACGTTGTTCGAAAAAGCAATCGCAAGGGGCCGCCAGTAAAATAGGAGAGAAATTGAAATATTGGAGGTATAAACGGGTTGTTGATTGTGCCAGGGGAACAGGTATATGTAGGGGATGTTGATGGATCCCTTTGAGCAGAATATGTAAGGAATGCTGATGGATCCCTGGGAGCTAGGATATGCAAGGGATTTTGAGATGGATCTCGGGGAACGGTGACATACATGGGGCATGGGGGCATGCATGGAACATAAGGATATGTATGGGACAATTGGATATGCACGGGGAGCGGGGATATAACGGGATATGGACATGGTTCTCTGGAATACGCAATGGGACATGGGGATATGCAATGGGACATGGGGATATGCAATGGGACATGGGGATATGCAATGGGACATGGGGATATGCAATGGGACATGGGGATATGCAATGGGACATGGGGATATGCAATGGGACATGGGGATATGCAATGGGACATGGGGATATGCAATGGGACATGGGGATATGCAATGGGACATGGGGATATGCAATGGGACATGGGGATATGCAATGGGACATGGGGATATGCAATGGGACATGGGGATATGCAATGGGACATGGGGATATGCAATGGGACATGGGGATATGCAATGGGACATGGGGCTATGCAATGGGACATGGGGATATGCAATGGGACATGGGGATAATGCAACGGGACATGGGGATATGCAATGGGACATGGGGATATGCAATGGGACATGGGGATATGCAATGGGACATGGGGATATGCACGTGATGTTGATGGAGCCCGGGGATTGGGGATATGCAATGGGACATGGGGATATGCAATGGGACATGGGGATATGCATGGGACATGGGGATATGCATGGGACATGCTTGTGAAGCCGTGATACGATGGGGATACCAGAGTAGGTGGGAATAAACGTGGGGATGTATGGGGACATGCCTGGGATGTAATGCAAGCATGGGGATATCTGCGTGGCTGGGAATAAACGTGGGGATATATGGGGACATATGGGGATACACGGCATGTATGGGGAGTGTGTACCGGGGATGTCATTTAGTGCAACCCGAATTTGGATTCTGTTCAATATTAATTACAATTAACATTTTTGTTGAAGGTATAACTTTATTAAGTTTCATTTAGGCAGAGAATCATAAGGATTTATGTGTCCGAAGAGCTGTTCTCAGCACAAAAGTTTTGACACTCGGTTTGTTTTATTTTTTCAGTTTTATCACTGCTGCTCCCTGGACCAAACCGCGTTGACATATCGTTTCTCAGAGGTTGAGCATGAAGAAGCTAGACGAGGGTTTCCTTTTACCCTGATTTGCTATCATGTCAACTAACTACACTAGAGTTTGCAGTCAAATTATTTACGAGTTCTTCGGTTACACTGTGCAGAAGGTCGCTGACGCACTTCTTCGGGATGGGGCGCAGAACATCCGGAACTTGGTGCAGAAAACTAGTTTACCAGTCCCGCGGGTAAGGAGATGCATATACTTTATCTTTTAATTCGAATAATAATGTCCTGCTCACCGAATATTTTTTAACCTGCAGGTAAAGGAGATTCTTCGGATCCTAATTCAACATAACTTGGCCAAATTCGAATCCCAAACAGGTTATAATCAACCACTTTACAGCATTGATGCTCGCAATGTGTACTTTTTACTGCGAATTCAGAGGTATGGTTCCTTTTTTCCCCGTTATTAACCTTGGTCGACTATCGACAGCAAACAGTGTGGATTCTTATAACCTTGAACGTTCTCAATAGGGCTATCGGACTTATCAGTCAGCAACTGGGCTCAGATGCAAAAGATTTGGCGGAACAAATTGCTTATCGGGGTCAGCTGCCTTTATCAAAACTCCTTTTCATTTGTGGGCGGAGCAGCTGCGAGCGTGATTCTCAAGTAGCAGGACCGGTGACAGAGCTGCGAATGAAAGATGTTACGGAACTTGTCAAAAAGTTGTTTAGTACCTTTGAAGCTTTAGTTGCTAACCATTTCTGCTGCCGTGGAGAGGATATTCAGTACGACCCTGAAGTCTTGGTTCCCGAACTGAAAGTTGTCGAGGGGCTCAAGTATGTAATTCCTCCCATAGACCCAGTCGAGATTGCTGCTAGAATCGTTAAAGGAGAGCCTATGCCACTGGAAACGGAAGATGCTCTAGTTGTGTGGCAACTGGATATCATAAACTTTCACCGGGAATGGAGAGACGAAACTATAATAGAAGCGCTCAAAAAGAGATTCGGAAAAAGTGTGGACCACAATATATTTAGTATACTCGTCGGAAAAACATTTTCTGTCGCTCTCACCAATGGACTTCCTACTGAATCACCTTGGATGAACATGAAGGAGATCAAAGATAAGTTGTACCGGTATGCCGACGGGTCTAAAACTGCTGATGCAATCGACCAACACCTCGAAATAATGCGTGAGTACTACTTTTTCAATCTTTCAATCTGTCTTTTAACAACTCTCATTAAACAAGCATGTAAATAACATGTCTTTCTCAATTACAGTAATGGATCCGAAAAAAGTGGTTCTAGTCGAAAACCCAGGAGCAGGAGTTTATTGTTTAGATTACACGACCGCAATAAAATATATTGTGTATGATATGATTGAGAATATAATTTTGGAGCGGCATGGATTTTTTGCTGTCCGAATCTTCAGACTGGTCAAAGCCAAGATATACGTGGAGCTGGACCAAATAGCTGAAACTGGTATGATACCAACTAAAGAGGCCAAGAATTTATCATACAAATTGATTCACGACAATTTTATCAAAATGAAAGAAATCCGAAAAACCTACAACGTATCAGCTGCAACCAACAAGATTAACTTTTTCCTATACGTTGACATCAAAGAGGTAATTTAATTATCGGTTATATACAAGTAGTTACACAATACAGAATCGCATTTTCTTCACCGCATCCCTTCTTTTTCTTGCAGGTAGCATCATCCCTCTTAGAAGCTTGTTACAAGTCAATAGAGAACGCTCAAATCCGCCGCCAGTTTGAGAAACGAAATTTCCGTATGGTACTTACAAAAGAAGAGCGTGTCTCAAGGATTCACAATACCGTCAAAGCACGCGGCGCAACTGAAGAACAACTCCAGGATGTGAGTGTCTTAATTATGCATTTGAATAGTGTTGCCGCACAGGCGCGGATGTTGACTAATTATGCATTTAGCATGCACTATTCTATACTTTTAACAAATTCAAAAATGTATATTCCACAGATAGAAGACTTAATCACCCCACCCGAACGAGAGGTTTTGAAGAAAGCATGGTGCTATTCAAACGCCCTCACAAGTGCAACATTTCATATAGATGATACAATATTTATGCTAGAAGAATACTTTAATTGCCTTAAGCGGAAAGTTCAAGATGCAAGTGTCAAAAAATTGAAGTAATTTTTCACAAATATTTTTGCAAGACCGAGTAAATTTGGTACAGGTATTCAAGCTAAAACTCATCCAATTCTACATGATCCTTCCGCTGCTTCAACTTGAACCCCGAAGTCCTCCTACATGCTACAGCATAAGTCAAGCAAGCTCATCAAAACAACATCAGTTTTCGCTAGGTTCGATTATACTACACCCTTTCCTATGAATGATCCAATGAATGAATTCCCATGCGAAACAAATGGCCTTCTTTTCTTCTATACAGACGACTTCTATACTCCCGAGTTATCAATAATTGAGTTCCAAGGAAGGAAAATAGGAGAAAGTCTTATCATCTCTTCAGTCAGCATCACTACATGCCCTACGTACATCAACCCGTAGTCAATGAACAGACAACAAATATGAGGCTGGACTTGAATCTTTCCTTCTCCATGACTATCAAGACGATTATATTTTATTCCCCTACTGAAACTATCTTCGTATTACAGCTAACTTCGAATCAAGGACCAGTGTACTGCAGCAGAAAAACAGATTAATAAGGTTTTCCCAAGGATATTCCGTCTTTGATACCGGGTCCAATGCGCCGTCAAACTTTTCTTAGCGGAGCAACATTTCTGGGAGGAATCTAGAAACCCAGTTCCAGTCAAGAAGAATCCTGCTACTCCTGCTTCGGACAACCCGAGCTCCATTCTCCTATTCTCCAGCTCCAAAACCAAGTGGCCCGCCTTCAAAACTTCCTTGCTTGTATATCATCACCAAGACTGCATCCTGGAGAAGTATATCCACATAGTTGCATCCAGTCTTCAAAGCGCACACACTTCTCCAGTAGGGGAAGCTCCTTTCACAACCTACTCACTGGATACGGGATTCAAGCATACTACCCTGGAAAATCCTCCTCCGGAATACAGTACTTCTTCGGTTCTCTTTAGAGTCCTTTATACAATCCACCGTCCGTCTACTACATCAACTACGTTAGCTATTATACGTACAATCCAAATACTTCAAGCTAGAGAATAGGATGAAAAGGTCTATTCCATTCCTTACAACTAAACTTCGGCTATCAAGAGTAGTATCCTGCGCCCAAGGAAATGGATATGAAAGGTGGGTGGTTTTTTCTTTGAGGACCGAAGCGAATAATACCACATACCTCGCCTATGCAGCGCATTCCGTCTCCATTTTCGCTATATATGCCAAACTCCTCGACGGTCAGATCCACACCACATCACCTACCTTTAAGCACAGCATCTTTTTCAGCGTATTCACCATAGTTTTGTTATTTACCCGTCTCTCTCTCTCTCTCTTCTCTTACAGACAGTTATACGCTTACCGCTTCGGCAGAAGCGCTTAAAACGCTATACTACTCAACCCCGTCGTCAGAACAGTCAGAAGCAATATATATATATACACCCTAAAGTCAAGTTTTACTCAAGAGGAGCAGCAAAACGGTGTAGTGTCACTCTGTATAGTCACAAGTCACTGATATCGGCTCCACTTCATCATCCTTGCCCTATCCCCAGTTACTTAATGGGGCTCTGGCTCTGGTAGAGCTATAATAATAACATCTTCTCATAATAGCCTCCGTGGACATCAACTACCAGTTTCAAATAACATAGACAGATATCGTATTAACCTCTACATCCTCATTACATTTAACTGCTGTCCAAGTCAGCATACTGCAAACTGCAAACCGAGCTATCACTCAGTTTAACGTCCCCACACTCCTTCATCCGTTTATCTATATTCTTCACTCTCGTCTGACCACAGTCACATTTCATCAAAAGGACAGTCCCTAATCTCAGCAAATTAACCGGGTGCAAATCCTTCGATCCTCCTTCATCAATTTCCATCCTTAATTACCACTCGACACTCTGACTCACAGTATCGTCTTTGAAAAATCAGCATTTCCCGGTGCTCTGCGACCGAAATCATTAAATGATCACCTACCTGTAATTCCTCCCTAATTTTTCTCTCCATGCATTAGTGATTACTCTCGAGAGAAGAAATAAATATTGCATTAGAGATCAGTACCGAAATTAGTGAGCTGATCAAAGTTGTAGGCATCAAGTGCGTGTACAGTTTTCCATTCTCAGTCATTACATTGATTTAATTTCGAGCTCAATCCTATGCTTCTCTCCATCCTCACTCGGCTTAATTGACCGTCATCACATCGTAAGTTTTTTTTTAATATTAACTGTAATATCTAATACGTGCAGTCCTAGTTCAGACTATATAGTTACCCAGTCCTACTCGCTCCACATTCTGCTTCTGCTTAATATTCTTTCCTATAAGTAGGCGTCATCATTTTTACCTTTTCTGTTATATATTTAACTATTCTGTGCTGCATCGAAGAATCAACTGGTATTCATTTATCAGTCAGAGGGGAGAACTTCCTTAACGCCCGTTTTCTCTCGTTCCAACTGTCAAAACAGTAATTATTTTTAACAATTTCATTTATTTTCAGATGATAAAGTGCTATTCCAACAAGCTTCAGCTACGTTAACGTGTATTCGGATTAAGCGCTTGAATCTCGCCCGTGGCTTTAACTTATCCTTGGATTAATATCATTGCAACAAAAGGGTGTATTCTTCGTACTCGCTTCTAATTATTAATTGACATCCCCTTGACAAGTCACCAACAATGCCGGCGGCTAGAGGAGATGGCATGCGAGGACTCGCAGTCTTCATATCCGATATTAGGAATTGTAAGTCACTTTATTCCAAAACAGTTAATCAAATAATTCCATGTAATTTACATGCTAGAAACCCGCAAGTAACTCATGTGTCAATATCCTACAGGTAAAAGCAAAGAGGCCGAGATTAAGAGGATTAATAAGGAACTAGCGAACATCAGGAGCAAATTTAAAGGAGATAAGACGCTGGATGGTTATCAAAAGAAAAAGTATGTGTGTAAATTACTTTTTATTTTCCTGCTTGGCCATGACATTGACTTTGGTCATATGGAGGCAGTCAATCTCTTATCATCAAATAAATACACGGAGAAACAAATAGTAAGTCCTAATTTTTCTAGTACTGGTATTCAACTCTATATATACATCCTTACACAATATTTAATTCCTACTCCTTTACTTTCAGGGATATCTATTTATATCAGTGCTAGTTACAAACAGTGATTTGATTCGACTCATCATTCAAAGTATTAAGAATGATCTGACCTCACGAAATCCGATTCATGTCAACTTGGCTTTACAATGCATTGCAAATATTGGAAGCAAGGATATGGTGGACGCCTTCTCCACCGATATTCCGCGTTTATTGGTTTCGGGGTAAGTTTGTAGATTCCTAGCTACGATTTAAATCTAGGCTAATCCTGTTTCAGTGCGGATAATGTTCACAAAAATTTAAATGATAGATAAATAATTTCCTAATTTCGTAGGGAAACGATCGATGTAGTCAAGCAATCCGCTTCGCTATGTCTTCTTCGTCTATTTAGGACACATCCGGAAATCATTCCAAGTGGTGAATGGACGTCTAGGATAATCCATCTTCTTAATGATCAGCATATGGGGGTCGTAACCGCAGCCTCCTCTCTCATAGAGGCTCTTGTCAAGCGATCACCTGAGGAATACAAAGGATGCGTATCTCTCGCAGTGTCAAGGCTTAGTCGGGTAAGTGCAAAACAAACTTTGATCATTCTTATTATTTCGATATTTATGTGATTGACTCGTGTTTGATATGTGATGATGATTTTATTATGTCTTGCAGATTGTGACTTCCAGTTATACGGATCTACAAGATTACACATACTACTTCGTTCCAGCTCCGTGGCTCTCTGTCAAGCTCCTTCGTTTGCTACAAAACTACCCACCCCCAGGTTCGACATTAACATGACATACTTTTGTACTTTGGAAATTTTTCCTCGTTGCTAAATGTTTGGTTGCTTTTTATTTCAGAGGATCCAGGAGTGCGTGGTAGATTGAATGAATGTTTAGAAACAATATTAAACAAGGCACAGGAGCCACCGAAATCAAAAAAGGTTCAACACTCTAATGCCAAAAATGCCGTGCTATTTGAAGCTATCAGCTTGATAATTCACTCTGACAGCGAACCAAATTTGCTGGTGCGAGCATGCAATCAACTAGGGCAGTTCTTGTCTCATAGAGAGACAAATCTAAGATACTTAGCATTGGAATCAATGTGTCTATTGGCTACGTCAGAATTTTCGCATGATGCAGTGAAAAAACATCAGGAAACGGTCATTAATGCTTTGAAGGTAAATCAAAGATTTCACATCAGTCATATTTTAAACCCATGCTGTGCTTGTCCTTGGATTGCATAATCTAACTCTGTATTCATTTGTAGACCGAGAGAGACGTCTCCGTACGGCAAAGGGCTGTCGATTTACTCTATGCTATGTGCGACCGAAGCAATGCTGAAGAAATCGTAAAGGAGATGCTGACGTATTTAGAAACGGCGGATTACTCTATCCGAGAAGAGATGGTCCTGAAGGTAGCTATTTTATCCGAAAAATACACCACCGATACCTCCTGGTATGTGGATGTCATCTTGAACCTAATTAGAGTAGCAGGAGATCACGTTTCTGAAGAAGTCTGGTACAGAGTCATACAGATCGTCGTAAATCGAGAAGATGTTCAAGGTATGCATTATAATGTATCATATTCTGAAGAACTAGTTTCATCAAAACTGTTCATTTGACTAATGCTTTAAAAATTCTCCTTTTACAGGTTATGCAGCCAAGCATGTTTTCGAAGCCTTACAAGCACCTGCGTGTCATGAAAACATGGTTAAAGTGGGAGGATACATTTTAGGAGAGTTTGGATGCTTAATTGCAGGGGATACCCGATCCTCACCTTCTGTTCAGTTCAGACTTTTGCATTCCAAATATCACTTGTGTTCTGTTGCGACGAGAGCTTTGCTTTTGTCTACCTACATCAAATTCGTCAACTTGTTCCCGGAAATCAAAAACCTAATCCAAGATGTTTTCCGACAAGACAGTAATATCCGCTCCGCGGATGCCGAACTGCAACAGAGAGCCTCTGAATATTTGAAGTTGAGCGTGGTAGCATCAGCTGATGTTTTGGTAATTGTTTTTTTTGATTAAATACAACTTCAGAACCCTTAAAGAGCTGTAATTAAAGTGTTTATATTTACTCGTTATCAATAGGCGACTGTATTAGAAGAAATGCCACCATTCCCGGAACGCGATTCGACTATTCTCGCAATATTGAAGAAGAAGCGACCAGGCCGAGTTGTTGAGCCTTTGGATGTAACGGCAACCCGAGAGGGAGGATCAAGTTCGACCACGACTACTGCTAGTGCGCCAGCTCATCAGCAAAACGGACAAACCGATCTTTTGGTTGATGTTTTAGGCGACGCTTATTCTCAGTCACAAACCGCTGGAGGGGGAACCTTGGGATCGATGAATGCCACTAACAATAACTTCGCTTCCGCACCAAGTTTAGAGCCGGTAGATAATCTCAAGAAGCTTGTTTGGAAAAACAATGGAGTACTGTTTGAAAATGACCTGCTGCAGATTGGAGTAAAGGCTGAGTTTAGAGCCAATTTGGGTCGGATGACATTGTTTTACGGGAACAAATCTGCCTTCCCATTTGTTGTAAGTTTTTCGATTAAATTAGAGATCACGTACCATATATTCTTATAGGTCTCGGCTAAATTGTCATTTTTCTGTTTCAGAACTTCCAGCCAAATATTTCCACTCCTGGCGTTTTGGCGACTCAACTATCTGTTCAGGTAAAGCCTGTTGATACGTCAGTAGAAGCAGGAGCACAAGTCCAGCAAATGATCAATATAGAATGTATCGAGGACTTTGTCGGTAAGCACCTCTCTTTTTGATTCCAAGTTTAATCTTTGTAATAGAATAATAAATAATCTAAGTAACTTGTACTGCTTTTCAGAGTATCCTAGTTTAGTCGTGAGTTTCATGTGCAACAATAAGCAACAAAAGCTGAATCTCAAAGTACCCGTGACGATAAATAAGTTCTTCGAAGCAACTGACATGAACGGTGAAACATTTTTCTCACGGTGGAAGAACTTGGGAGGGTAAGTTTACATTAATGACTGTTTATACTTCCGTTAATCTACGCTAGTATAGCCATTGTTATACAAGAAAAACGACATTATTTCTAATCCAACCACCTCACTTATCTAGAGCTCAGCAAGAAACTCAAAAAATATTTAAAGCCATACAGCCAATGGATACCAATGCTACTGGCACCAAATTATCCGGCTTTGGTATGAGTCTCTTGAAAGGAATCGATCCGAATCCTGACAATTTTGTTTGTGCAGCGATTTTGCATACCAGGTCACAACAAATCGGCTGTCTTCTTCGTTTGGAGCCAAACAAGCAAGCACAGGTATGTTTTACATAAACTATTAGATTCCATCACTATTCCTAGCCCTAACTACAGTTCCATCTAACTACATTCCACTCAATTCCAGATGTATCGTCTAACAGTGCGGGCAAGCAAGGAAACCACATCGAAGCAAACCAGTGAACTCCTCTGCGATCATTTTTAGTTGTAATCCGGAGGTGCAGCTTGCTTGTCTGGAAATATTTCGGAGAAGTGATATCATGTAGAATCAATAATTACTTACACGTTAATGACTAGTGCTGAGTCAAACGTTTCAGGCAGCCAAGGGGCATACGTAGAATTTACCATTGCCGGTAACCTTATATGGCGTATATATTTCTTTCGCTGAGTCCGTTGTGTACGTGCGTAGGAGTAGTTACGCGAATGATTAAGGTAGAAGCACTAGAAGATGCTATTCAGCCGGGATTAGATTTTTGTCTTCATCGTAGCTTCAAATCATAGTTTGTCATGTTAGAGGATGAAGATCGATCGTATTTTCTTAAGTTTATCTTCACCTTAAGTTTTCACCTACTACCACATCATCAGTTTCCGGCATCCATACAGAACAGTAGGTATTCCCATCTCGATGGGATTCTTTAGTGTAGACTTCGTGTAGATTACATTGTATCTGCGAATGCGAACAAATCCATAGGGCGCATGGAGTTCCCAAACTTGACTATCCTTGTTAATTAATTATTACTATAATTCTATAAGCTAATTATTTTATGTACAAAATACACAACAGTAGCTGAATCATTTTTCCCCAGACTTGCGAAGCTATTGCAGCCATAGCATCCATCCGAGTTATTATCAGTATGTTATCCTTATTATTGTTATCAATCCTCCATTTATTCATCATGATGTGTAAATCAACATCAGTGTCATAAAAAACTCATTGCAAATCATGGTTCGTAGACGCAAGTTAAGCTGATTAAATAAAGTGTCGGATGTTCTCAGTGGAGTCAGTCACAAACTCACAACTTTTTCATTTTCCCAACCTTTTCCCAAACTCAATACATTCCTCCATCTAATTATTTGTAAACTTCAACTCCCTTTCATCATCCCCAAGGGTCAAATACCTATTTCATCAATCCACCACCTTCAACTTTACAAATTCTTTCTTACACTGTCCACCTCGAAAATTTCTCACATTCTCACACTTACATTATAGACGTTAGGAGTCACCTACAACTTTCTCAATTTCAACTCTTAAGCATGTTCAAATATCGCGTCTGCATTCCCCGGAAGTACGATGCTATCTAACGGCCGACTACCTTCTATTCTTCCGTTCCCCATCATGGATATTTCCTTTAGCGGAACGCATTAATCCGGATGTTTCACCACCTTTTCCTAAATTTTAAAATCCAAATCCCTCCAAAATACCCCCAAGTTTATTACATATCCTTCCTATTTCTTACATATCCCCTCCTCTTTCTTCCCTGTACTATATTTTCCTACACTTTTTTATCCCAATTTCCATTCTCCCAGCCTTCCAGCGCAACGCTTACTACAATGAAACCCTTTCACTCATCTCCAATGACACGTGTGTGTGTGTGCCTTTTCTAAAAGAATTTTCTACATCAGAGCCCCATGTATTCCCATTCAGTACCCATTCACCCGGAGGTGTTATTAAACAAACAAACAGCATCAAAAATAGGAATTCAGAGTTTTTCCCCAAAAAGAGTTGTCCCTTTAATTTCCGTTCCATACCGCCACCGCACCCGTTCCACCGACGCACCACTTCCCAAACGTTTCCCACATAATATTACAGGCAGTCCTATTCTTTCAAGTGATGACAATAACCCTTTGTTAGGATACCAGGTAATACAAATGACAAAGCGTCCCTCCTTGAGGCTCCCACACCGGCCCTCATCAGATGCCCCCTTCATCTTATACACACACGCTCCTCCCCGCTCTCTAACCTCCACCCGCCCTTCATAATTACCCCAAATTCCAACTGTAGAAAACCAAAATACGCCTCCTTCATAAACTCTCCTTCGCACGTCATCTTCGCCCCTTTTTTATCCAGTTTTCTTATGATGAAAAACAATTCAAATACCAATATCACCTTGGAAACGTAACTAGAGACACCGATCCACAGTCATCCTCAATCTTTTCCTCTGAAGCAATACGACAAAAACTAATAAAAAATAACATCAAAATATTCATCAAAATAAGATCAAAATATTCGTCAAAATAACATCAAAATATTCGTCAAAATAAGATCAAAAATAGGTCAAAATAAAATCAAAATATTCGTCAAAATAATATAAAAATGTTGGTCAAAATAAGATAGAAAAATTGTCACCGCATGAAATTGAGACTCATCTCCTAGTCTCCAGCATCACCATAGTTACGCACCACATGCAAATCTTGAAACTATATGAAAGCTTTATGGACACAGTGCACGCATAAAATCCCCACATTGCCATGGCAACACAACCCCTCCTCAATTCCTTTTGAATTTCCCGCAACACTCATAAAATGGAGTTCAAATTTCGTGTTGTTTATTATTTTGTTTATATCATAGTGTATAAATCTTCACAACACAAAAACTCACACAACAAGCCCATATCATGCCCATAACATAAACATAAAATAAGCACAACACTACGCTTTCACGCTGCCCCCTACCTATATAGCAACAAATTTCTTTCGCAGCCTTGACCGGATATTCGCGATTCAATTTACATATTGTCAGTTTT
The DNA here is from genome assembly GCA_906901655.1 of Sminthurides aquaticus. Classification (NCBI taxonomy): domain Eukaryota; kingdom Metazoa; phylum Arthropoda; class Collembola; order Symphypleona; family Sminthurididae; genus Sminthurides; species Sminthurides aquaticus. Next base: position 19,237,029 of record CAJQTT010000001.1, on the reverse strand, counting down.
AGATTCTAAGTCCCGCCATCCACTTTAGTTGAAATCTTATGTCCCGTTTATTATTATTAAATTATTTGTGTATTCAATTTCTTCACATTTCACTGTAGTTGACCGCCCTTCGCCTTGTGTGTCCCCTTATATCCATGGATCGACCACCCTTTATCATATTCATTCACTATTCCATTCCATCCACGACAGTATCCAATTACATCATTAAATCAAACTTCTCTCGTCATAAAACCGTACGTCACAACGTTGCCGCAGCTACAGTATGCTTACTACGTACGTCAAATATTACTGGTACGTGCTTAACCTTTCAACCATTTCTTCTCTATATATAACCTTCAAATCCACACCTGAGCACGTATACCATCTCCCTCCGAATCAACAAATCCATCATTATACATCCTCCTTATAATTTCAACTCTCAATAATCCATCAATATATTTTTAAAGCAACCAGTATCGCTCAGGGCCCGCGTTGCGTTCTTAGCAGGGATGCATGTCCAATTTTTTACCTTGACTCCTCTGACGCACAAATAAATACCCTTCCTACCTGTCCCCTCCTCATTTCACTTACCTGCTCATTCGTACGAAATTAATTAGACCCTTTTACCATATTTCAATTAACCTCTCAGTCCCCAGACACCCCGTCTCCAACCATCATCTATCCGCGCAATCTATGAATAATCATTTCATCCATTTCATCAAAATCTCTACAGCTTTCGGTCCCTGTAACCCGATACATTACATGATAGCCTCCTGTCGTTCCCTAAATCACGTACCATAATAATCTCACCCTCGATTTCATCTTCATTCAGCCTCAACTTCCATCCCTTCTTCCGCTCTCCTTCTTCACCCTGTCTTCTTCAATCACATCTTCAATACACACACAGACACATCTCCCCATTCAAACTCCTCGACCTTCCATCCCCTCAGTATTCATTCCATTGTTTCCCTTATATACCGCAAACTTCCCATTTTTCCAGCCCGCAATAGTACTACTACCCGCCTCCTCCCTTCACAATCCCTTTTTACAAACAATTCCTCAATAGCCTTCAAAATCCAAAATCTTGGAAACAATCAAAAATCCCTCTTCAAAACCAACTCGCTCAAAAACCGCACACATTTTCTAAACAAACCACTCAACCCCGCCCCTCAAACTCCCTCCCCCCCTTCACCACCCCTCCAATTTTACTTATAGTCCCAGAATATTCCAAATCTTCCATTAGCTATACTCGATATTTTTATTTTATTCATTATTATTATACCCTCCTTTTCCGCAATCTTATGTATCCTATAACGATTTCACACTTATTTTGTGAAATATGCAATAGTGAGCTCTATAATTATATTAAGATTTTATTCCAAACACGCATGTAGGTTAGCACGCATAACTGAAACCCAAGCCCCCTCTTCCATAACCAAAATCAGCTCCATATCAAACAAGTCCCGCTAAACTCATCATCTTACACACACACACAGCTTTCGTATCTCTTTTAAAACAATTATCCACCTTTTAACTTACACCACTACCCGCATTCAACTCATCTACAACTCTTCACATGCTATTATCTCCTCTTTTATTCCCTCACTACATTACTCCACAATCCTCTCCGTCCAGTACCCTACTAGTTAACTAATTACATTATCATGTCCGCCAAACTACAACAGTACAATGTACAGTTCTCTACCGCAAATAAGCTCCCGTATTATTCCCAGCAATCCCAGTTATTAGCACCCGTATTCAAGGACATTTTTCTCCACACTCTTCAACTTTATCTTCTCCATCAATCCCTCCCAACTCCTTATAATAATGTCAACTATGCGAATTATTATAATCATTTCCTCTCCATCATCACATTTCAATTCCTCTACGTTTTTCCGCTTCCCTCCAATACCTTTTTTCTCTTTCATTCCACCATCCCGAATTGTCTACGCAGGATTAATTTCCTCTAGTCAAGTCACGCCCCGTAGACGTCACAGCAATCAAAAACGCTTCCCGCTAAAACACCTGACCTCTCTTTTTTTTCCCAACCCTTGTTCCTATCATTCTAAAAGCTTATCACACACACACTCCAACATCTCTACATCCAGCTTATCGTATCACTCCATTCCCGCATCCCTGAGATTAAAGCCCCAACTTGACCGATTTACCTTTGCCGCAATCATTAACCCTTCCATACAATGATTCATTCATTCATCCATAATACTACGCCCGCACTCCAAATTATCCCACTTCCCCACTTCTCACACCTTTAACGCTCTACTTCCGCGGAAGTAGCTCATAGTCGCCACCCTGCGTAGACCATCTAATCGTAATTTCTACTTGACATTCTCAATCCGCACACTCTTCATCCCCATCTTCTTCAAATCTCCTCCACTTCCATCTTTAAACATCCGCTCTTCCGCTTCCCATCCCCCCCACCATTCATCAAGTCAATGAAGCTCACGTCCATGCAAACGAACCCAATTCTCTTCTGATTCATCATTTTCCCTTAACAACCCATCATACGTCATTTTCCAACACCGCTTCTCCTCCGTCCGTCCCTACAACTGCATTCCAAAACTAATTTTATCACAGGTTCCGATTCATACACACCTTCCTTCCCCATCCCCCTCCCGTCTTCCTAATCCAGCCAAATACGTCACTTGCATTTTGCATCCAAACTTTCAAATCCTTCCTCCTGACTCACCCCATCTCACTTCCATTCACAGTACACGCCAATTTCCCAATTCCTCTGAACCCCGTCTCTGTCTGATCCTCTTCTCATCCACCGATTTTATTAATCATTATATATTCTTCAAACCTTAAACCACATCGTCCTCCGATATCCTCAAATTTAATTAGCTGTCCATCATCATTGATTGTAATCCGTCTTCATCCTAAATCCATACCTCTGTCTGTCTGTCTGTCCGAGCATAGTTTCGCTATCGTGCGTTATTTCCATGGAATTCTCTCCTCATTGTTCTCTGCACAGTTCTTGAAAAAACCTCGTTTCCTCGGAACCTTATGCGCATCCTTTTAAAATCCCAATCTTAATACCCATTCTTAATCCGCATTCTTAACTCCCATTCTTAATTCGCATTCTTAACTCCCATTCTTAATCCGCATTCTTAATCCCGATCCTTTAAACGACTCCTAATTTTTTCAATTCTCTCTACCTTCCTGCAATTACGCTTTCTGCTTCGTAATTTCATGAGCATTTACCCAGAACAACACAATAATTGTCACATCATCATCCATCATCCGCCTCAATCCTACCCATGACGCTATTTTAGGATTCCGTATCTTACACAAACTGCAACCTATGATGTAATTAGTAAACAAGGTGATACTCTCATCATCTCCATGCACATCCTTAGGTGAAAGTTTAAGCTATTAAAAACTCCAATATGATCTCATCTCCTCGTTTTCCAGAGAGAAAGTACTCACCGGATTAACCAAGCGTGTCTAATCCCACTCCTCCTATACACGACCCATAATAACCTTCCCTTTACACGGTTCCATAGCCTACATAATATCTCAGACCGCACCCAGTCCTCCTCTTTAAGTATCTTCTTATTCACGTCACATTCAAAGGTACAGGCTACACTCTCATCATCCCCGTTTCTCTAATCTTCACGGTGTAGTATCGACAAAATACAAAACCATCCTTTTCCCCTATCCTCTTTACGTTAGTTGAGATTTTTATACGTGATTACACGCTCCTCCTCTGATTTCTCCTTGTACTGGCCGCCAACAACTCATCCGCCGCCGGTCCCTCATTCATCATATTCTCGTTACGTTATAAGTTAGCCATGAGGAAGCACCACGCGGAGTACTCGCTAGTTTTCTCTACGACGAGCTAAGGGATCTCACTTTCCCAGACTCATCCTTCCATCCATGTTAACCGTATCATTATCTTGGCTGTCCTCCTAGGAGAAACAAGTCGCTCTAAGGATTTTTTCACACAAGAATGCCGCTCAAACTAAACGGACTGATGTCATCAGTTCATCACCTCGTCCTCCACGACCCAACACAGGTGATATCAATAACTCCCCATTAATCATCATGTTTCCCTCCCCTCCCCCTCCAGACTCTTTTAATCTAAAGCGTGTGCTTCGGACTCCCTGTCTCTCCCACCACCTCCTCTTCCGCTAATTCCTCTGTGTGTGTGTGTGTGTGTGTGTGTGTGCGAATATCAAAACACGGCAAGCTTCCGCACCCGCCAAATATTAGTCACACATCCCCGCATTTAATTAATTCCATCAAACGTCACAAGCCCCCTCTACTCTCCCACTTCTCCCCTTCTCCTCCGCTATATATAATCCATCTTCCCGGCAATTATCCTCAATCAATCTCCATCCAACGGATCGTCCCAACCTACGAGGAGAGCAATTATACAGCAATCCCAACTTTCCAGACCGCCCCCTTTAAATTTGCAAAAAATTCAGCCACTAATGCTAACAACTACGATCCGCAACCTCTTCTTCCGACACCCATCGCACAATCTGTGCCTCTTATACTCCCATCCAACACACAAACTCTTAGACAAACTCAAACTTTTCCCCGCTCAAGTCTAGTCTCAAATTTCCATTTATTTCCACTCCTCATCACTTTTCTTAATCCCCGCCCCCGCTCCAGTTAACTCTTCTCCAGCAAAAGTAAAGTGCGCGTCTTCGTGATCCGTGTGTGTGTGTGACTTTTATTAAAACTCAAGTGTCTTCATTTCAGTTCTCTCACTACATCATCAACTCCATTCCGCCCCTATGGAGCTTCTTCATCCCTTCTCCCATAAACTTCTTCTTTACCTCTCCCTGGCAATTTCATTCTGCTCGCAATCAGTCAATTCCGATGGTCCTCCACCCCAGCTCTTCCTCCTCCATGTGTCCGGCCTGGCCAGCAATATCCTCGTCCTTCCAAATTCAACCATCACCGCCAACAAGCAATCTCCTAGTCTCTACAGTAAGTATTTTATTTTCTACAATTCCTCTTTATAATAATTAGCTTGTACTTGTTCATCTTAACATTTCAAATCATCCCCGCAAATTAATATCCGCACCCGCACCTCTAAACCTTCCTCTCATCATTATCACGCTATTCCCTACAACTATACCCTACAACTCCTTATTATCAACATTTTTCTCCACGTTCCAGCTTCCAGCTTCCTCATTCCAAATCTTGTCCAGAGACTTTGCTAAATCTTAGCCGCCATCAGCTCCAAGAGAAAGCTCTAGCTATTATAGCGTCACTCCAATCCTTGCATCCTTAACTCCTTCCCCCAGTCATTCATCTAGCACGTGTCTGTAATTTTACCAACAAGCCTCCCTTGCGAAACTAATAGTCCTCTTGACAACAACACTTTTATTTCATCCATCCGTATATCAAATTTTCAAATTTTCCACTCACTCCTCTGTAACACTACTACTCTTAATCACAGACTCACATTATCCGAAACCGATACACCCTTCAAGGGCAAAGGCTGCGCCATCCCTTGACTTCTTAAGGATTCCCACTCATCCCCCATTTCCGAACTTGCGGTTTCTCTCCCTATTTCCTCCAACTCCCCCCGTCTACTTCCCAATATCACACGCGTCCCTTAAAAAAAACCTTAATCCATCTCTATTCCGGTTTTATCCCGCTTAATAAGTCTGAACTTGAAATACAAATCAATCTGCACTCTGCACTACTATGGTTCCCACCCCCACCATCTTAATCTCTTGTCTCCTTTTACTACCTCATCCCTATGTCTTTTTCATTCCCGTCCTATCCTTGTCCTTCATTCACAACATTTTTCAACTGCAAACAACCTTTTATATTAATCCCCGACTTCCCCTTATCAGCAACCCAAATTCAAGTATATGCATTTCTCCACCCCCCCCCATTAACACATATATAAATGTCATCAACGTTCTCAGTGACACGGCTTATCCAGCACCACCACCCACTATCAGCCTTCCCTAATCAGCTTTTACCTAGTCCCTAGTATAGTTTTCCAGTTAACAATAATTACAGACCTGTCCCTACACAACCCTACCTTAAAATGTCCACCAAATCATTATCACATTATATCTTCTCTCCAGCAGACTGTCCACACTCCCATAATCTTTCCAGTCTTCACTTTTCCCTATCTTTAATGCCCTACCTTCCATCCCAGTCAGTCAGTCAGTAGTGAGTCCATATATAGAGTCTTCGTAATTTGATCTTCTTCTCTTGACGTGAGTAGCCACTCTTCCCCTTCCACAACCAGTTATAGCCTCAAGTATTATTATTTTTCATCACCAACCGCCCCATCATTTAACTCTATTTCTTCCCTCAAGTATTTTTTCATAAACATCATCACCCACAGCCCACTGCCCCATTTCTATACTCATGTCTCACTTTCTTCTTCTACATTCTTACGTCCAATCAATCATCCACCACAAGTAATCAGTTCTTCCAGCTCCAGACTCTAAATTACTAAAACTCCAACTAAATCCAGCAAACAAATACACGTTCATTTCCCTCATCCTCATCCTACTCATGTCTAATCAATAATATTCCTTGTTTTTCCAACAGATTTATTCTCGGTACAATTCCACCGCCTCGATCACGAAAATAGTGATATCGGCTTAAAAATGACGCTCCAGTCTGTGGCAACCCAGCGCTTTCTTTGCATGAATTCTACCGGCAGTGTTTATCCATGGGTAAGTTAAACGTTTGCCTCACCTCCAAAATATTCCTTCCGCAATTCATTCCCTGTATAATTGCTCACCATTTCGCGACAATTCCTAACTTTCAACGCAACCATTCTCCTCTTCCCAATTAACATCTATCCACAAACCTCAAATTCCTCTGACTCCTCAAACGTTTCAATGTCCACTATGTTTAACATTTGAGGATTCATTCCTTCCGTACTATGATGATTCGTGACAGTGATGTAATTCCATGGATCACTATTTAAATATTCCGCTCTTCTACTAGATCACTCATTCCGCAAAATTCTGTCAGTCTTATCTCACCTGTGACTCGTGTCGTTTCGAATTGGTTCATCCCATTAACACTCCTTGCAAACTCTATAATCTTCCGCTTACTTTTCATTCCATCCCGGCTTCACATCCCTTTCAATCCTTGATTGCTTCATTGGAATCCTTTGAATTCCGTCTTTCATCATCCCACGTACAGGGAACGTCTCCCAGTCCTTCCTATCATCTTCTTGTCACGTTTTTATCTCCCCCGCCTCCCTCAATCCCTACACAAATCTCTCAACGTTTCACCACATCCATCCATTACTCAAACAAGCCAATCTCCTCTAGTTCTAGTTCATCAATTTACCTCTTACCTTCCTTCCTCTATTTCTCACCCATGACTCTTTTCGCAATGTAAACAAAATCCCGTCGCCGTCTCTCCCAACCCCGACGTATTTCTAAATCTCAACCTCTTCTATCTTACACTACATAGATTCCCCACAATTATACTCCATGAGCAAATGACCGCAAGTTACCTTGATCAATCTCCTCTTGAATTCCAATAATCCAACCATTTATTGTTTTGAGTTAGCGAATACTTGTTTCATATCGTCACCTTCTTCTCTTTCTAGAAACCACGTGGCAGAGGAGGAAAAAAAGCTGTATCACGTGCAAATGGATGCCCTCTTCCTCCCCCCTTGTCAAACCGACCCCTGGACACAAACGACGTTATTAAAACCAAAGTACGCCCCCACCTACGGCACAACCCCGTTCCCGAAGATTGCTATTTCCTATTGCAGAGGCTACCTGCGGATATTGCCAACTCGGCCGACGCCCTCGTCTCAGTAAAACATTCAACTTACAACGGCACCGGTCGCTACCTTCGTTTTAAAAAGAATGGTCAACCCAAAGGTGTGAAGCTACCCTTTCCCTTGACCCAGCAGAAGCATAGAAGGGGCATAGACATCCAGCTTCTTCCCGATCCTAATATTACCAAGTTAATTAAAGCAACTACCTTCAAGTCAACTAAACGCTATAATAATAGAGTTAGGACATGTTTATATAAAAAACATCTCAACAAGACCATCTTTGCCCCCAAGTATTTATCTAATGATAAAATTAGTCAAGTCATTAACAAATGCCGGTGTATTGCTTTTAATGAGCAACCCACCATGTCAAATTCTATATCAAAGCGTCATATATAGTTTCCCTCAATTAGCCAGTCTCTAGACATAATATATTATACACCAACACCTGATATTATATACTTATAGTATTTTATAACTTGAATATTTATAAAAATATCTATATATTTTATACCCTGTATATATATATATACAAATATATCCTAATCCTTTGCTCAACACAGATTCTTGCATTATAAATAAACGATAATGTATTGCAATTCAAAATTTCCTCCGCCAACCCTACTCAATTCCATAATCAACCTACCGATCATCAAACACTGCTGCTTCATTCTCCCTCTACTCCATACATTTAATTCTCAATTACTGTATAAGATAAACCAACCCACAACACCTAACATGAAACGTTTTCATATGAGAGCAAAAATCCAACACTAAGCGTTACCTTCTAAATTCATCTCATTTTTTATTACAGTTACACGACCCTTTTTTAAACTAACAAATCTAATACGAGCTCTAGTTGCAACTTAGCCTACAATATATAGAAAATAATGGCTCAACGATATGAAAACAACAACAATCCACTACACCGTGCAATCACGTCATATTCTTCTATTTTAAAATTAACGATATGTTTCCAAACTTTCATAAAACAGCCTCAACGACAGAGACTTGTAAACTTCACATCTCTGGAATGAAACAGTACAACAATTCCTTATTAACTCCTCCAATTAAACACGTCCTCCTTTCCGCCTTTCCAATTAATCACTATGTAGCTAAACAGCTACAAACCAAGCTGAGATTACATGTTAACTCCCAACCTCCTCACTTCCCTCCTTCCTACACATATCTAACACACAAAATAATCATAAGTTCATCACAATTTATTATCTCCCTCCGCCCACTTATTTTCGTTTCGCATCTTTCTTCAATTCCATAGCTAGTTTGTATCCCAGTTCAGGCCTCCGATCTCGACCCTGGACCATTCCTCTCACCTAAAATCATTAAATACCAATTAATCTCCACCCATCCTCTCAAAGATTTCAAAGGTAAAAACAAAATCCAGATTCCCGCCTTACATCTTCAGTGTTTACTACGACACCGTATCCATCAGCAACCCGTTCCTTAGTTTCTTCGATATCTTCTAAAGTGATCCCACGGCAAGCATCTTCGATCAATACCGTTCGATAACCTAGCTCGATAGCATGCAGCGCCGTTGCACCTGAAACAAACAATTCACACGTGCCTTAATTCAATTAACAAGTATCAAATCATCCTTCCTTTATTACCCAGCCTGTCCCATTGTAGCTCGTATAACTCTCGCTTATCCTCTCAAACTCGCTCTTACGGAGGTAGCAATCTACATTTTTTAGTTCTATTAATAGGCCCTGTTTCACACACCATTTTAGCATCACCTTTCTCAATTTACTCCTTAAACTTTCCATATACAATCTCAACAAACACCCTTGACAATATCGGCTTTCTCTTTTTCTTCCCATTTACAAAATCTGGTATCCTATCCTCTTTGAATCCAATCTCCCTCCACTTTCTCCACCCACGACTCTACCACCTCATACGTCCCTAGCTGCATAACTACCGCTGTCTCGTCGTCCCAAGTGTCGTAGAACCACGCTGGATTCAGGATCATAAGTCAAATTTCTTACTTTCTCTCCTTTAATGCCAAGCGTCGGGGGGACGTCATGGTTTCAAAAGCTTTTCTCTTTTCTACCGCATAACAAATTACCTCCTGTCACCACACCGTTCCGGATACACTCTCAATACCACCTAGCAGAACAGGAACAACTAAACTATACTACTCCTAGTCTTGTAATTACTTTCTCCCCAGATTCTTTCCCTTTGATACTTTCTTTTCTAATCAATACCAACTCGGTACTACCAAAAGCCCTTAACTCCAGACCTTTGACATTTACATTTCTCCATATACATCCTCACTCACCCCTCTCTGGATTCCCACACCATGTAATTTGCATTAGCAACTTTTACCGTCATTATGACGATTCCCATGCCCGAGAATAATGTCCTTCTAGCGTGACTTACCCACACAGACGTCAAGGGCGATTCCGCAGACAAATACATCTGAAACACCTTTATTCTTTAGTTCCGAGACTAATGATGTGGCAGAAATTTTAGAATTGTCAAAGAAGGCCGAGTAGGAATCAACATCTGGATTTGTTCCTTTGTAAATAAATGGACTTCCCTCCACAACCTGCAACCAAAAACAAATGACATTTCAACCAACTCCATTAATCCAACCCCTCCAAACGTCAGAGCCTCACGTTCCCACCAGGCTCCGCCCAACTCATATCTCCATCCTAACCCGACTTCTGCAATCTACTCCAATTTCTCATCCAAGTCCGCCTTAAATCCGCAACACGCGAACCACCCCAAATTATCACCACCCGCTCCAGCTATTCTTAACTCTTAGTTCTCATCACATACTATTTACAAGTGCCCTAAATTACTCCAAACTAAACTTTAGCAACTTTATTTCAAATGTCACATTCTTCACTCGAAAAAACTTTTCTTTCCCTTGTAACATTTCCGCTCCAGCTAATGATAGCATTTACCAACTATAAACTAGAAAGCAAACGTATGATCTACACCTATCTTCTTCACCTCACCTCCGCTCTTCCCGCTTTACCAATCCGCAACTAGCTTAACCTACTTTAAGTCCGCAAATCCAGGCAACCTCATCCCTTACCTTTAGATTTTCATGTAATTTTGCACCCCACGAATTTTGCACACAATGTTTAGGCCATAGCTTTTGCTTAATCAAAGGCGGGCCCTCAAACACAACGATATCGGTTAATCGGGCATCTTCCGGATTCTTGATCTGCATCATCAAAATTGACAAAACAATGTTTTTAAAACCCTCAATACATTGTCAACTAAGCAAGACCACTAAACTATCTTCATTCAAATTCAATCATCTTTTTAAAACCTTCTACACAGCTATGCACAGAAACATACACTTACGTCACTACTTTCATGAAGTTTCCTCATAGCAACGTTTTCGATGAATGAAACATGGTTTTCTGGATGCCAGTCCAAGGAATAGTAGACACAGTCAAAATTTACGGTATCCAACATATGATTTATAGGAGCGACCACCTAGGCACAAGGAATCATTTTTTTTATCGCACAATTAACCTTTTGCTCTTGCGTAAAGCATACTCAGTCTAATGTCAATAAAACAGTATTTAAAACTCCCTCATCACTTCCACTTTCGCATCCACTTAAAAAGTTTGATCGAAACATTTCAAGTGTTACATCAAAGTATTTTTGGTACGACAAACTCGCATTCTAAAAATAGTCGTGCAAATAATACGCATCCCCTTAAAACCAGCATACCTCTTCTCCATTATGCTTAGCAGGGCAGTTACTGACCGAGAGAGTCCCGGAAATGAAATCATTTTGTACATCCACTACCACCAAGGCACTCACCGGACGAACAATCTATAATAAAGTCAAATCATCAATCAAATTAACCCCTACTTAGAGCACCCCATCCCCTTCCTGAATCTCCATCCGCCCTTCTCTCTCTCTCTCTCTCTCTCTCTCTCTCTCTCTCTCTCTCTGCTCCTCTTAAAACGCTTGTCCGCCAAACCCGCCACTACTTTCCCCACCTTTCACCGCCTTTCTCCAGCTACACCCCGCCCCAAAAAACCTCCACCCCTTTTACTTTATTTTAGATTCCCATGTGTACATTATTGCTATAGTTCAAGTACACATCCGCCCCCTACCTCCACTTTCACAGCTTTACTACAACCACTCCCACCAGACAGCCATCCTCCTCCTCTTACATCTAGCCTCTCTTTACCTATCTCATTTATTTTCACCTCCCACTTCTATTCAAAAACCTACATAATCAACTTCTATTTTCTCTGTCACTTTCATCTAATGTCCAAATATCCTTCTTCTACACCCGTCCCCGGATTTTACTACAAAGGATTTCTCATTTAAACCCACCCGAGAACCCACCACAACCGCACATTTACCTTTTGTTCAAAAAAAAGCCAAAACTCTCCGCATTCACACATCCCTTCTTCCGCTCTACTTTCTTTTTCCTTATTATTCTCCACAACTTTTAGTCCAATACTCAGAATTACAGCTCTCATAAATCACCTCTTACATGAAATTTCATTCTATATATGTGCGGCTAGAGCAGCAACTCATTTCCCCTCGTGTCAATCCCCACCGTCCATCCAATAACTTCCATAGGGGGCAGCGACGAATATGCAATCATCATTAACGCAATTCCAACCATAATATTCCTAATGGCCTCCCCTCCGCCCTCCCCCCTTTCTTCCCCTCCTTTCACCATCCCATCCATACTTTCCTCCACTTATTCGCCTCTCCCTCCAACCTTTTCCTCATTACGTCATCAGCATTCAAACCCGTCACAAAACACGTAACAAATCCCAACTTTCCCCAACTCACCTTCTTGATCCATTTGTCCCAGCAAAATTCAAATTCTTTCTTATTTACACGTCCATCCTGAAATTAAATACAAATCATTAATTTCATCACCTTCCATCACACGACCAAAGTATGTCATCAACTTACAGCTTCTACTCGATATGTTTTGAAATTCTATCCGTCTACATATTATTTCATCCATGTCTCATCTTATCACTTGTCATTTAGAGGGTCTTATAAATACCACACAAACACAGCTTCAGAGTATCATGCTTTAAATTGTCAAAACTACAAAACAACCCTACTCTATTCCCTCCTTCCTGTCTACATTCTATCATTCCATCATATTTAAACAGACAGTAGTTTCATTCCCCATGCTCATTTGCGGCTAACACGGATAATTAAACTTACTAATTCCAAACGCGTCCGCAGTTACTAATTTTTTTATCCATCCAACACTTGCAAAACAATTCCATTCCGCCATTCAGGCGCTGCACAACACAGCTGCACATCTTCTCAAATAACACAACGCAAGCGGATTTATTTATCCTCCTCTCCCTCACATTTCCCTATTAGATTTTACAATCAAATTGCAACCTAAGCAAAAGTCTGCCTTCAATTCTTATACCCCTATCCAATTTTCAATGCAATTCTTATATATTCCATATTAGCTTACTCTCAAACTTGCTCCCTCCTGCATTTTCTCAGCTATTTTTCTCTCTAATTGCCTCCATCCCTCACCTAGCTTTTACGCATGCTACACTAGCTACTAAATCCTATTCCTAAATCCCGCATGCTATTTTAGTCAGCAATTAGCACCAACTATTTTAGCGTAATTACTAGCTCAAAGGTCACGGTGCGAGGTACCCCTTCCTCCGACGAATTACTCCGCAGTATCATGTAAAACTTTACCCGATTTCCAATCAGCTTCAACTTCTCGTGATTTTCGCGTGATTTTCGTGATTCTCTACTCAGTTTAAAAATACTTTACTCAGTCCTCTTTTCTAGCACTCTATTTTCAAAACCCATCAGCTACCTGGTTAGTATCAAACGTATCCAGCATGTCACGTATTTGCTTTTCATCAACATCATAAGGCTGATCCTGATCGTTCCGGAACAAAGCTCGACACAATTCCCCGAATTCGACTAGATCTAGATAGCCATCTCTGAAAATACAAAAGCAACCATGGTTATAATAGCAATCATCCAAAACATTTCGTAATACATGGAGCCTTGTAGGCTGTTCAAAACATCTCAGGGTCAATGCCAACATGTACCGATTTCAGCATATACATTTCATTCTCTCCTTCTTCCTATAAGCTCCATCAAATCGATACACAAACACAGCCATCCTTTCAAGCTATAGAGAAAACTAACAAATATTCAGACATCTAGCATTACTTTATCCCATTTCCTTGACCATCCTGTAGTTCCCTAATTATTCTTTTCCTGATCCCCAAAAACCTCTGCATTACATTGCCCTTAATTACTTTTCCCCCTAAAAAACTTTCCTCACTCACAACCTTTCGTCCTCGTCTTCTTACGTTCTTCACTTCCGTCACATCCGTAGTCCTCCCTTCCGTCACACCCGTAGTCCTCCCTCTTCCTTAAGTCCAGTCCTCCAAGTCTAGCATCTAGTTTTCCTATTTTCGTCATAGTCCCGCCGTAGTGCTTTTCCACATGCTATATATTATGCCGTGTCCAATGGTCAGCTCCGGTAGTTTGCGTGCCCAAGATCGATAAATATACAAATCCTCTCATTTCCATCCTCAGAAGTAAAAGTATTGATCACGCTTCCTCCTAACGCTCACTGTTCCTAATCCATCCAACTTGTTCCTATCTCATTACCCTCTCTCTCTCTCTTCTCTCAATTCCATGTAATTAGTCTCCCACTCTGACTTTCTTCTATATAGTAAACAATACAATTTCCTCTCAAATCTTTTCTTTCATATGTGTTTCTTGCAAAGTGACGCCCAACTTTCTCTCTAGATCAACACCATCACCTTTCTCCAAACCTCTACATTAGCCTACAAATCAAGCTGCTCCCTCCGCAATTTAATACATTTCAAAACAACCAAACCCTGATCATTGCATGACTAAATTCTCAACCAATTCATTAAACATTTCCCAACATCAATTACAACTATCATCCAAAGTTCCTTCTCGTACCAGCCTATCCATCCTCCTCTTCCTCTCTCCCTTCATAATCATCCCGACCATGGATTTACCCTTAGTTCAACGCTTCCAACCACCTTCCAAGGCTAGCAATCCACCAAGATTTCCCAGTCTCAGACCTAAGACCAACCAAACTTCACTTCCAATTGATTCGCCCGCTGGGATCATTTAAAAAGGTGAAAGGTGGGACGAGGGCTGAGGAGTTTCTTTCCTAAAAATCCATCAAATTTCTTACACCCTCCGTCACCAGACACATTCAATCCTCAACGTACTTTCTCCTTACACTTTCACCTCCCTAAAATCCCCCCACCACCTTCCAAACTCTCACCGACAAATACACATCTCTCCCTTCCCCACAATCCTCCAGCCGACGTCACCCCCAACATCTGTTTCTCCATGTACCCTACACGCTCCCGCTACTACACGCTAACACACTACTTCATTCACCCTACTACTACCCCGTCTTATCTTCCAATAATAAAAGTCATCCAATCTACATGTAGACATAATGTATTATTGTCCTACCTCCTCCATCCATACATGAATCATCATCAACACAATAGAAGCCTCCAAACAAACAATCCCCGCCAACTAGACCATCAATCGATCATGATCCCAGATAACAGCGCCTATCGGCAAAGTACTCCATTTATTCTCATTCCAACATTTTTTACCATTCCCCATTTTACCTTTCTCCAGCCCAACATTCCTTACCAAATTTTCTCTCTACATAGACTGTCCCTTCCCTCTCCTGGTTCCAACTTACATCCGAATGCCTACTCCTCATTTCTTTAAATCCTAACGTCATTATTGCACTCCGCATTCTAATTCCTCCAAAAGCTTCATCGCATCCTTTCCTTGCTCTCGTTAATCCCTCCTGTTACCATAGCAAACGTACACCTCATCTCTAGATATTTGCTAAGACAATCAAGTCTCCTAAGGTTTTCCCAAAAATCTCCTCTGTGCTACCCCGAAAACAGCGTGTCTTATGGTCCGCATTGTAGCTACTACCCGCTCTGCTACATTCTATAAAAATATCCATAAATTCCTAGCTCTAATCTACCTTCCATGTAACGTATATCTCCTCTTTTTATTTTAAGGTACTATTTCATTAGGTTGCCCAATCCTGCGAAAGGGCGTCGAACAGACAACTCCACGAGAAATTCAAGTATTTCCCTTCAATTCACTACGTCGCCCCATACTTACAGAGAACTCTACATCTTTTCCTAGAATCTGAATAGCGCTCAATTTTATCGACCAAGCACCACACCACGGCATGCATGGAGTTGAGCATGTGGATTTGGAGCTACAGCAGTTCCTTTGCATATTCTTCATTCCCAACCTTCACCAAACTAAAACACTTGCTGTTATATTTAAAGCGGATTTAATTCTCAGCATAATTGCAGTCCACTTCCCCCCTTGTCTGCACCTATAATGTCCGTCTCTGTACTCTTATAAACAGGTTCCAACCTAATCAGAAGAATAATCTCCTTCACCCTGAAACTCCTTAAATTGTACTCCCTTCGAAGGTTATCTCTTTAATTTTTCTATTAAAAACAGCGTTGTATCTGTGAAATCAATGTAATTCCGAACAATTCGTACCTGTCAGCGTCGAAAGCAGCAAAACAAGCCTCCATAGAACACTCGGACGGATTCTCCTCCGAACCTGGAGCAGGAAAGTTGCTGCAGACTTGTTTAATAAGCGTCGCGAAACTGAATGTACCGTCTCCGTCAGTACCCGCTCTTCCGCTCGCCTCACAATTCCCGTCCCGGGTATCCATCCTCAACTAACTTCTTCGATCCTCCTACGCTACGCTTTTATTACTTCTCCACTCCACCCCACCACTTCCTTTTTCCTGTAAACCAGCAAACAAGTCTGTTAACTTCCTTTGGCCTTTAGCCTTTTCCCACTCTGCATCGCCACGGATACATTCGTTTTATTCCATACGCGCTAGCGTCTCCACACGCATACAGCAAAGTCTCGCTGCTACCATCAACCATCACAAGCAGATGAGAGAAACCAAAATGTACACAGGCTATCTATAACTTCATTACTTACTTTACTACTAACCTTCCCAAACTGTAACGCTGTCAAAGATCTTGCTTTGGTTCCTCCTATCCGTAAAGTCCGGTCCAGACAGACTCAAAGTTTTAAATTAATCCCGCAAGACTTTTCATGGCCAGATCGATGGTAACACAAGAACGTTTCTTCAATTCCACTGTCCTTCAGCTGCCACCACAGTCCAGTGGAACAATCCAAATCTGTGATTATCTGAAATTAAAACACAACGGTTTTTAAATACTGCTGTTCGTTATTGAGAAAGTCGTACTCGATGTTGTTTGATTACCTGCTTACTCCTAGAATGTGCCAAGTAACTAATACCAATGACACAGGGAAAGCTCTGTCACTAAATCCAAATCATTTGGTGGTACACGTTAGATACGGTTAGCCAGTTCAAAAAACGATCTCGCTCTAATCAGGGTCACCTTCACGAGCAGACTATTTTGCCAATTCGACTTCCACTTCACTACCATTCCCAATACTCTCTGCTCAGATGGTCACATTTTCCGTGTTCACTAAAAAATACTCCTGCCTATAAAAATACCTGATATAATTGCAAAGACTACAAGGAAAAACTTACATTTACTATTGACTCTTCAAGCTTGCACAATATTCTCAGCAGATTAACTCTGTACATACGATTTTTAATATGTAACACTAACCATGAGTAGATGAGAGATAGCTCTAATTTCAGGTATAAGGATACACTGACCGGTCCATACAATTGCGTGACTTGGCGTTCCTCTTATAACTAAAAAAAACTCATCACTCTTTCCAGGTAATTATCTTAATCCCTATGCCAATCCTATCTCCTGAGGGTGTGTGTGTAAAAACCAAATTGGACAGGATTCAAGGCAAAATCTCCTTGATCCTCGCTCAGCTACAATATATTCAATTGAACATATAGTGCACGCTCTCTTTACCCGAACCATCAACCTAGCATGATACTGGCTGGAAATAAACAATGGTTAAATTATACCTGCACAGAAGAGAAACTAATGACTCGAACACGAAATGTTGCATCGTAATTACACACAATAAATCAGGAAGACGGAATTAGAATTTTGCTTGCATCTAAATCGATCATAGAAAAGTCTATCAATACATGTTAAAATCCTAACCGCTGAAAGGATTCTCTGTCGTCTATGTTAGAATGCACCGTTTGCCTCAATTCAACAGTTTGCCCACTCACTACACAATCCCACCGATAAATAAGTCCTCACTAGCTGTTAACCCTACGGAACAGACCGGTATTAGAATCACTAATAGGCAATTGTTACGGTGTCAACAGAACCTGTATACATCGTGGCGTTATAGTTCCCGCGGTAGCAAAAAAGCTCCGAGAAATCCCGAGTCGGCACGAGTTCTCTTATAAGCTGGTGCTTATTTATTCAGTCATGAGGTCTCTTAGAACGACAAGAATAGGGGCAAAATTACTTAGTATATCATAGTTTTGAAGATCTTCATGCATTAAAATTAATGTAAAAATTAGATATTTAAATGAGGTAATAGTAATTTAAGAAGCTTCTCTGATGCCATTTCTCATCAGTCTTAAACGCAATTTTGCAGACTCAGAAGTGTATTGTATACGGACGTATAGCATGTTTTATGTTTACCTCTCATACTTGTAAAGACCTAGCCTCCTGTAAAGTTAACTTCTGCAGGGAAATAATTTGACGGAAAAGCTCCAGCTTTTGCTGTTGTTGCTCAATTTCCTTTGCTTTCTTGAAAGCTGCACGAATGATATCCGTCGGCAACCCAGCAAGCCGAGCAGCATTGAATCCGTAAGATTTTGGGCATGCGCCAGGTACAAGTTTGTACAAAAACGTAACAGTCTCTTGTGTCGGGTCCTCTTCATTTTCATTTTCAACCATGCAAGCCTAAATAATTAACCGAAGAGCAATGAATAAGTACAATAGTCCAAATACACAACTCCTTCGAATCAAACTAGCAAGTTGCTGAAAACCTTACCATGTGACCCAACTGAACACCTTCAAGATGGCTTAAGGAGTCAACCAGTTTATGGTAATGAGTCGAAAACAAGCATCGACACCCAGTTCCAACAAGTGCTTTTGCCACGGCGTAGGCAATAGCCGTGCCATCATGGGTGGCAGTTCCTCGTCCCAGCTCATCCACCAACACTAACGAATGTTTAGTTGCATGTTTCAATATTGCTGACGTTTCGCTCATTTCGATGAAAAAGGTACTTTCTCCTTCCATTATATTGTCTCTTGCCCCAACTCTAGTGAAAATCCGGTCAACAGGACTTAATTCACACCTGGTAGCAGGTACGTAAGAACCCTACAGAAATCAACCAATTCATCATGATTACTTCTCATATCGTCTTGTCTTATCTTTTTACAGACTTGCTCCTAGTTGCAACTTACAATTTGAGCCAGAATACTTAGTATACCCATCTGCCGCATCAATGTGGACTTGCCGCCCATGTTAGGTCCAGTCAAAAGCACTAATTTTCCAGAAACTGCATCAGATGGACCCATTTCGCAACTATTTGGGATGTATGTCTCAAATGGCACACACGGATGACGACCGTTTTCGACAACAATGTACGGGTCTTCCGAGATTTTCACCTCAGGTCGACACATGTCATCCTGGCTGAGCGAGTACTTCGCTAATGAGATGAGAACATCCAGTTCGCAAATCACGGCTATGGCCTGGGCCCAAGTTTTCCGGCTAAGAACATAAACATTCAGATGTTATTTAATTTCTTCTTTGTTGCATAAAAATCAAGAATCCAGACGGTTATGTTAATTTTGGTTCCTTACTGCGAATCCACTTTTTCAAAGACGCGTCGCATCAAATCTTTTAAAATCGCTGCTCGAGAAGATTCGATCTTCTGTAGTCTTGAGAGAAAGTCCTGAAAGTATTATTATTCCAACAAAATTACGAGCCACTGCGGTAACGGGATGGAATTCAAGAAGCTGGGGGGGGGGGTCCTGAATATTACCTTGGTTTCTTTTGTGACATAACGCTTGAATCCCTTCCTACTGGAGCTCATTTCGAATGAGCTTGGTGCTTGAACATTTGCAGGCATTTCCATTTGGAACCGCTTTTTATCAGAACCAAACCACGTAACCTTCGCTTGAACCCTCTTGGATACGGATTTAAGGTATGTTTCGGTTTCGTAGTTAAAATCATCTTGCCACTTCAACAGACTGTCGTATTGCAAGTCCACTCCTGGCGCAGGTATAATTTTCCCTTCCTTCTTTGCTTCCTCGTGGTCAAAAGCTTCCTGCAAAAACAATAAAACTTGTAAAAACTACGCCTTCTTCTAACCCTTACCTCATTGCATGTGTATTTCATATACTTTGAAGTATTTCAAAATCTTATCCAAATCCGGGAAAGAGGCCAACAAAGAGGTTAAGAGTGTTGAAGAGAACGTGAAGTCAGAGGCTGTAACATTTAAAAAACTTAAACATCAGTATCATAGCGTCATTAATATCTTCTTACTTTAAACGAATGTCAGTAATTACATTTCAGACGATTGATAATTTGTACGCAAGTTCCAAATGCTTTGAAAACATTCATCATGTCTGTCACTTTTTTTTTCGAATACTTAACTTCCTCAAAGAAAAAGGCACGGGAATCAGGATGCTCTTTCCCTCGGTGCTCACTTCCCAGCGTGTGAACCCTTAAAAACAAACGCAACAATCAGCACTACAAGAATTCTGATTCAAAAGAAATTGTTAGAGTATTATACTTACTTTGCAATCAGTCTAGGCAAGTCTGGAAGACTTTTGAGTAATGTAATGAAGGTGCTAAACTCCTCACTGATGTTCCGCAAATCCTCAATGGCGTCAAGCCTTGCATTAATATCATCAGGATGAAGCAAAGGTAAACAGATCCAGTTACGAAGCATACGCTTTCCGAAATGTGTGCTGCAATAGTCCACTTTAGAAATTAGTGAACCAATACCAGTATTAACCTCCAGGTTCCTCAACGTTATGCTATCAAGCACCTGCAAAAGCAAAATATGCGGACTAAATGATTGGCAATATCTAGAAACCTCAACTACTTAACGCAAAAAAACTTTAACTTAAACTTGCTGCAAACAATCAATTTTTTTACCATATACTTCGGGCGGAAAACTTCTGCAGGTCTGATTTTGATCTCTGCAGCAGGTTCATCCACAGGAACGTATAGTTCAAAATCTTTCATGGATAGAAGATCAAACTCAACAAGACTTTGTTTCAGGTACCACACCACTGCACCCAGGGACCTTAAGGCAAGCTCAAAGCCTGGTTCAGCAGTTAAAGATAGATGGTCATCTGAAAGAAATGAGTTAGTCGTTAGGAGGAACCAAAATGTGATGTTTATTATTACCTAGACAGTTCGTTACTCTGCTTACTCTTCGATATCAGTTCTTGAAGAGCTTTCGGGTAGACATTCTGGTCCACATTTGTATCCCAAAAATATTTCTCTTCGCTAAGGACTTTAAGGGTTTTACTTTCATTCCAGAACTCCTTATCAGGTACAAGTGCATTTTTACGAACAGAAGTTAGTACTTCTAGAATACATTGAATGCCCACATGAATCTTTCCTTTCTCATGCAATATCTGCGGACATAAAAAAATGATATTTAAATACTGAACGCCTCTGGAAAACACTTCTTAAGGATGTTACTTACTTCAGCGGGACTGAAGTGTGACATAACAGTTCTCAGTCGAGAGAAATGTCTATCATCAACAAACTGGGAAACAAAAAACTTCCCAACTGTTGTATCCACAAAGCAGACACCAACATCGGATCGACCTTTCTCACGGGGCTGAAACAGATATAAATACCAACGAAATTAGCAATCCCATCAGTAGATATATATATATTATTAACCCATAAAGTTGTGACCTCACTCTTTCTATGATTCCGTACAAGTAGGCAGAGTCATAATTCAAATGAGATTCCCCTCCCATATCAAGAAAAGTAGCAACACGAACGCCTTTGCTCACTACTTGACAAAGCTCTCTTTTCACAACTCGATCGAATTTGGTGGGACGACTCACTGCGGACAAAAACCTGTTATGGTTCCACTATTCTTTAACTGTAGTAATCTCTGTTGTTCTAACTTACTATTCTTGCATCGTTCTGTCATCATATCTGGAGTCTCTGTTTGTTCCACTCGGGCAACCTTGTATCCTTTATTGACAAGCATATTGGCGAATTTAGTGAACGCAATTTCAGGGAATCCACAGTGAGCAATTTCACCCTAAAAGAGGGTAGAATTATGTTAGTACCAGTAACTTTCAGCCGTCTACTGATTAGGTCTTTTGACTTACAACTTACTCGCATCATATCGATACCTAACTCCTGAACTCCGACTACAGCATCCATGTTGTACAACTCGTAGAACTTTCCAAGCTTAAAAAACAAAATTGTATCGAAATGCCGAGATTTCATTTCCCACCATTGCCGAACAGCCTAAAGAACCAACATAAATCATGACATTATTACTTATGGGATACAAATCACGTATTACAGATTTTGAATCTTGTGTAGCATTTCTTACCGGCGTAAACCGTTCTTTGAATTCTAATGGGATATACAGTGTTTTCGGATCGTAGTCGGGATGATCGGGCCGTCGCCTTGCAATATCCATAATGTTTTCTCGTTTTAAAAATTCAAGAGTTAAGTGAAAGTATGTCCCCCCACCACCACTCTCTCCATTTTCGTTGTCTTTACAAGCATTTGGTGTTTTGGGTGTACCAGCTGAAGCCACCACGGACGCTCTCTTCGGCGTACTTTTTAGTCGACTAGTCCCACCGAGTTTCTGTGTGCATTTGAAATTTGTGAAACCGATCATTTGCTTGTCTACTTTGTGCAAAAGCTTCTATAATCTAAATACCTTCGGCCTGGCTGGAGTTTTTCTTGACCTTTTCTCAGTATCTTCCTCAGAATCAAGCTCTGGCCCTTCTTCTGATTCCACCTCAGGCCCATCCGAAACTACAGACTCACTGGATGAAGCACTGCCTGCAAATTCATAATCTGAATCGTCCTTCTGCTTATCTACTATTGGTTTCCTCTTCCCGTTGATCTTAGCTGAATGATTTCCGTTTTTCTTGCCATCGTCATCGCTTTCATCGCTTTCCACAACCAATATTCGACGGCGTTTAGAATCCTTTTCCTTCTTTCTTGACGGAGTAGTTTCGGGACTCTTCTCCTCTACAGAAATATTCTCTTCTTCGTTATCACTTTCCACTTCTGGAAAGTTCTGCCAATACCGTTCCAGTCGAACTTCACGTGACGAGTTTAGCGCACCATCAGCGTACTTACAGGATTCCAACCAGTTGGGATCATTTTTTGCTGGAGGTACGCGACCGTCTCCGATGCCTCCATACTTTTTTAGATCTCTGCAACATAATGTTTACAAACATTTAAAATACGAAACTCTTATTATATTACAAAGCGACACGTCAATCCAACTAATTAATTCAACATTTTCAATATTCATGATTCTTACGATTTCCGTATCCAAGCTCTAGAAGGTGGTTTGTCGAAGAATTGTACGTGGTATTCCGAAAGTTCTTTATTGTAACAACTTGAATTCTTTTGCTCTCCTCGAATCATGGCTGGCCACCACGGGTATCCTTCAAGGCGAGCCCAAACAAGGTCCCCATTAATGTAATCACCGCCAACATCATTCTTCCCGGTGGCTACACAATTAAAGACAGCAAAAAAGGGTTAGTGTATTTTACTTATTCCTTCATCCACTACACCATGAATTATAACATTTTGTTCAAAACTATCATAAATTCCATCTGACTTTCAAGTATACACAACACTTACGCGAGTCATCAACCTTCAAACGCTTTGGAGTACCATTCTTTTCCAGGGTAGCGGGCAATCGAGATTTTCTTTTCGTCGAATCTGTGTCACGGCTACTTTTTGGAGTCCCGACGAACTTGTTCTTGATAACTGCAGATGAAGGAGTTCTGGAACTGGATTCTTTCAAAACGTGACTGTCATCCGGAGTTTTGTTCGGCCTCGCATTTTGAGGTGAGTTAGTTGGTGTCGTACTCGTCGATGCTTTCGGGGTCCTGGCGAAGTAATTCAGAATGGAATTCTGCTTCCCCGCCATAACTCCAAAGAGATGAAGTTCTATTCAGACAATACATCAACTAAATTTACACACGAACGAATGAATAACCTACCTTCCATCGAATTAAAAGCCAATGAGTTTTGGTCAGGGTGCAGTTTTTAATGTCAAGTGAACTAACCTTCAATAGGTTTTTGGACGAATTTGTAACCCTGATAGTAACGATGACAAAGTTCAAAATTATAACTAATCTTATTTCAACACCAGACTCACATTAAAGTACCCTAAAATAAAAGTTGATTTCGGTGTACGTAAATTCCAAGTGTCATCTCAATCTGCGAATAAAATTAGGGTGTTTCTGAGGAAACTCCAACTTCACATTACTGCGCGTTTGATATCTTCGAGCTTGAAAGTTTTGATAAGCTTTTATTTTATTTTAATTGTTAAATGTAAAGTTAATTCAGTTATACCACAACGAGCTCATATTCCTTTGTTATACCCCTGATTATTAAACTGAATTTTCTACGGGAGGATTATACTGTCTTTCGTACGCGGCAAAACCGCGAAAAGCACATGTTATTAAGGGAACGTTCGCATATAACGTTATCATTATCATCTCACGGGCTTTTATCTGTCTCCCTCCCCCGCTTTTGGCTTTATTCATAGGTAAGAACACAATGTTTTATTATGAAGCACAGGGACTCAAATTACATACATACTCCTTCCTGCTAACGTTATATGCGAACGGTCCCAAACGGTGGAGCTACTTAACTAGACAACACACATCAATCCTATCGAACTCTTATTCCTGATAACTCATTATTTAAAGTTCACCTTTATCTTCAATCAAATCAATAATAGACTTGCCAACTCAATTTAATGAACAAAAGAAATGCAGAATTTGTTTAAGACTATATTTAATGAAACGAAAGATGGAAGAATATAAGCACGTACTTTAACATACGACTTTTGGGAGGGGAGCTTCTTTCCAATCCCTTTTAACGGATATGCGTTTAGGAAAAGAGGCTGGAGACAACCAGGAGGGTTATTTTTCAAAGCTTCGTAGCTATCCCTACAACATGCTCGTAAACTTTGTAAAATAACCCTCCAGGATTGTTATTTGCGACAGATACAGATGTAGGTCATTGTATATTATAGGGCAATAATTCGGATACAGCCGGCCCAAGAAACCTTCAATTGACCTCTGACCACACTTCTTGCTGATTGAATGCTGGAGGGTTAGTTTACAAAGTTTACGAGCTTGTTGCAGGGATAGCTACGAAGCTTTGTAAAGTAACCCTCCCGTATTACCTCAATCTAAAACTAATGACATTCTTCATCGCGTGTATGTGCAGGGAACCCCAATGCTCATAATTAAATGATCATTATAAGTAACCTGTCTAGAACCCATACAATCCCAAAAACCTGTTACCTACTCTTCAGTTCCAGTTACAATTGAAGTAATCCCAGGGTATAAGTATTTTAGCTTAAAAGGTCATGTTTGGTAGGGTTACTACCATTAAATGCACTATCCAATAATATATGCATGAAGATCTTGCATTTGCACCAATGGTACCATTTGGGGCACAATCTTTGACGGCATGTGAAATGGGGGTCTAACATTCTCGCTATAGCTTTTGAAGAATATTATAGACGTCTCTCACTCTGTGTCCTCCAGTTCATAGATTACGATTCAACGCGCAAGATTGCCTATGCTTTGGTCATTTATCATCATTTAGCAAACTGACCACGGTTACGACTCATTACACGTCTCCAATTGATTCACATTTCTTGGTGTTCCAAAGCCTTAAATGAACCGGTACAAACCATCTCTGGTACAGATGAGTGCTGAAAATTCTTAATTTCTACTGCCATAATTATTTCGAAGGTATGTGTATAATGTTATATACCACAGAGCCATCGTGTTGTTTGATTTGCGAATTTTTCTGACTTTAATGTACTGAGCTCAATTTTTGTAGGAGCACGATGTACGTTTTTGTGTACGGCACACTGAAAACGGGTGAACCCAATCACCATTGGCTAACTGAAACCGTAAATGGTCACGGTATCTTTAAGTGGAAGGGGAAAACTGTCGAAAAATATCCTTTAGTAATCGGAAGCCAATACAACGTCCCATTTCTGTTGGATTTGGCTGGAACAGGACACAACATTAAGGGCGAAATCTATGAGATTGACGAAAAGAAATTAGCTTACTTGGACATTCTAGAAAACTATCCCATACTGTACACAAGGCGCCTTGAGAATATCATCATTGAAAATGACGAAACTGTAGAGACTGTTAAGCAAGCATGGGTCTATTTTTTAACTACCTGTAAATCGGAGCTTCTGGAAAAGCCGTTCCTCGACGATTATTCCGCGTATGGTCCCCATAACCTCCTTTATGTAAGTGCGGTGGATAGGTTAGAGGATCCTTTGGATATATAACGCCTGTTACAGCAAAATTAAAAACGGCAGCTGCTTATCTACACAGAGTAATCATGTATCTTTTATTTACACACTAGTAAACGCCTACATCATCCAAATTATTGCTGTGTTCATTATCAGGCCTCCGAATCAGACAACCAAGAGCAGAACGTTTCCTAGTTACATTCCTCTTCTAGTTCATACATTTAGTTCCTAATTTCCGAAACGTATTTAAAACTAAAAAGGAAATCACAGTAACAAATATGAACAAATGTTAGTATTAACCAGGTATAAGCTTAAACATAACTTTAAGATACTGTAAAAAACATGAAATTAACACCTTTTACGTAGGAAAATTATATATACATAACAGACTTAAATCTTAATTCATGAGTTGACGAAAAAAACAAATGATCGTTCTTTTTCTGATGTCTATCCTCTGCATAGTTTGCGATTAGTCACCTCATCCACAAGCACACCTCACAAAACCCTTCTATTTCAACTACGACGACCCATTTCACTTGAAAGTTCCAGGGCATTCCCATCAGTGAGCAATCGTTTTGGAACACTCCGTCAATTCATTAAAATTATCCTGAACAACCTCGACATCCGCAGTGGATGCACTCCACTACTTTTCCTTCCTCTAACTTGCTTTTTGGAACTCGGCAAATACAGTTCGTTCCAAAATTTGTATCACGTGTTTGAATACATCGAAGACAACATAAATTCTCATAGCCTTGTTTCTTCCATTTGGCGATCAGATTAGGATCCGCAATCCCTTCTTTGACGCAGTAATCGTACAACTCACGGCTAATAGCTTTCCGACGGTAAAACAAATCATAAACGTATCTTGATTTCTGATGATGAATCTTGAAAATTGGCCACAGAGATTCCACTTTTCTTTTCCCTTCATGCGGTTCCGCTTCCGCCTCTCGCATTTTCTGCTCAAGCTCTTCTAAAGTAGGTTCGATCAACTCCCATCCTTCTGGAGGGGGTTTTTGGCTTCTTTTAACTTTCGGCATCCTTTCACAAGCTGAAACATACAATTTTAAAATATTAGTTCATAATCCTTAGCCGCAAACTGCTCATTCAGTTCTTTTAAGGGTATTCAAAATTTAATTCTGTACTAACAATTAGCTAGAAAAGATCTCTTACTCCTCTCTTGTTTAACAATTAGCTCACCTTTTCAAAATTTGGTAGCAAAATTTATGTATCCACAATATGCATGTGTTCAAGTTATCCCAGTTCAACTATTTTCTTGCCGGTTAACCTTCTTGTCAAAATAATACAGATGACTTTCCGTAACTGTCACCGATCCCACAAATGAATAATGTGCTTTAGTTCGAGACCACTCGGTCGCTTGATCGGCTCGTTACGGATAACTTAACTTTCAGTTCCAGGATTCCCAAATGAAAGAGAAAAAATGAATGCCTTCAAAACCCACTGAGATTTTTGTAACCTCTCCAGAATCCGAATTTCCTTACAATAGCAAATAAATGCAATTAATTGCGATTGCGAGAGCTTTATATTTTTAATACTTTTACTGCCCTTCCGCCATAGAGCTTTCGAAGTAAATGCACTTTCTGACTTGTAGTAAGTGAAGCGCCTATAGTATGAGTATATTCCGTGTATTATGGTAAATGCGTGGTGCTCTACTATGCTACTAGGGCGGTATTTCCTACTCGACGATGGCGGAAGATATTCGCAGTGAATATTTCTTAAAACCGAATGAGTCTCCTCATTGCCAAACTCTTGAGCAATGATGGTGTTTTGATTATGTTTTGATGTTTATATTACGGATGTTTACATATATATATTATATGTTTGTATTATAGTGCGTTCAAAAATTTAGGTAAGGTGTTACAAAATCCATTGTCCCAAATTTTATTCGGACCTAACGTTACCATAGCACTATTAGTCTTTAAATCTGTATCAAACTGGTATGTACACTATAAAAATAACTGATAGAATGAATTTATTCTTGATCCGTTCTTCTCTTTTTCGTTGACGGTTTGTCGAAAGTTTGCCTCACGCCGGCAGCTTGTGAAGCGTAAAACTTAATGTTTTGAGTAGTTTCCGCAACCCACGGTGATTCAAAGTTGGTAGTGTCCTGATCCACAAGATGAGTATACTTGGTTCGACCGCTTCTGCCGAAGTTTTTAACTTGCATAACTTTAGGTAAGATGGTTTTATCAAAATGATCTTCCAATGTTGGAGCTGAGTAGTCTCTTTTAAAGACATCTTCCTCCTTGTCCTGCAAATAATCCAGGCACAAGAATTACACAAACAATTCAGACCCTTAAGTAAAATGTATAAGGCAGTGGTTAAGTAAAGTGTTTTGACGTACCAGGTAGAAGACACCTCGGTGGTAATACTTCTGTAAAAATTTGTATTTTCCCTTGGTGGCTTTGTTCAATATTTGCTTCGGTTTCAACTTGAGCTCCATTCTCCTCTCCTCTTCAGTGAGACTGTGGAGTCTTTCGATTTCCATTTTCTCTCTCTCCAATCTACAAAAGGCAAAAAGAGTCAAGTTCATAATTCTCTTCGAACATTCAATATACAATAGTATTATGGATTCCATCTGATAAATTCTCTTACGCTTCACGTTCTTCTCTGTCCCGTTTAATGCGCTTTAATTCACGAATCTTCCATGCTTCATACTCTGCTTCTTCGTTCTCGTCATCCGTATTCACATCTTCCAGTTTCTGAGTTTCGGCAACAACAGTATCGATACCACCAGCCTTCACGATTCCCTTCTCCTTCTGAATTTCTTCTTCTACAATTTTCAGTGTTTCTTTTCTGCGTTCTTGTTGACGTTGACGAGTACTCTCTTCCAACTCTTGCTCTTTCTGCTCCGCCTCCTCTTTTTCTTTCAACGTTACACGATCGTTTTTGAAAACAAACACTGGCTTAAGACGTGGTCGTGCTTCTTCTTCCGAATCTGGAAATTAGAACAAATATTAGGACACTTGACTGTCAACAGTTGCAATCATCACGA
Source organism: Sminthurides aquaticus (assembly GCA_906901655.1). Lineage (NCBI taxonomy): Eukaryota > Metazoa > Arthropoda > Collembola > Symphypleona > Sminthurididae > Sminthurides > Sminthurides aquaticus. The sequence goes on along the minus strand of CAJQTT010000001.1, from coordinate 19,207,814 downwards.
TGACTTTTGCCGTCCGACTTTTCTTCCTCACCAGTATATTCCTCGTACTCCGATTCACTTTCTTCGCTTCCAGAAACTTTTTCTTCTTCCTTCGCCAAAACTTCATCCTCTTGCTTCTCAAGAGCTCGCTGTCTAATGTAAGCCCTTCGTTTTTCAATTTCTGCATCGTCAAGGAGCTCGTCCCCCGAATCCGAGTCTGAATCCCTGTGTCTTCCAGGCCTTTCCTCTTCACTTTCATCCTCATCATCTTCCAATAACTCTGGTTTCTCGATCCTATGTTCAAACAACATACTTTCGTACAGTAACCGACAGTGTGTGCAAAAATATTGTGAGGTTTTAAACTAGTTATACCTTCGTCTTCTAGCTTCAGTGGTCATCTGTAATCGACGCAGTCTAGGGTCGAGCTGCTCTATTGAAGTATATGCTTCCTGCTCTTCTTGCTGCAAAATTATCAAAACATAACATTAATAAGTATAGCAATCAGGTCATAAACTGAAAGTCTTGACCCAAATTAGGACCTTTCCAAGGCTTCTTTCAATCAACTTACTTCTTCTTCGACATCTTCATCTTCATCCGCCTTAAGACGAACGGGAGCTGCAAACTCTTCATCTTCGCTCTCTTCTTCACTGGAACTTCTAGGTGCATAGTCAGGTCGTTTCCCCGATATGTAGCGGTGGACTTTCACCTTTTGCATCGATACTTGTCCTGAAATAACCATCAAAATATTTTAATATACAATACTTACAAGCATTTAAGTCCTCAGTTTGCTTTCTTCCATAACTTAAACATACCTTTGTCATTTTTGACAGGAACAGCTCCAGCCGTAGACTGAATAGGTCCCAATAACGCTTTCTTCGACGACATGCTAACGGTGGATCAGATCCAGGTCAGAGTTCACGTATAGCACAATTCAAACCGTTATATTTATTATTAGCTGATACAGACCCTATACATGCTCTAGATCAAAGCTGAACTTCAGCCTTGTTTACAAAATTAATGGGTCAAATAACTTAACTTTGTCCCGATCTAATTTATTACACACCTGACACATACACAAGCTTCTCATTAGCAAATTTTGCACCAGTGAATTAGCTATGATTTTCTTTTACCCACAAATTCTCTTAACACAAGTAATTAATTTTTCTTGTCTTTCTAAAATCATTAAGATTAAATTAAAAAAAAGTGTACTCGATCCGATCTCTCACGCAATTTATTTCGAAAGTATCAACAATTTGAATTCTCCCTCACTCCACCAAGGATCCCTATCCCTGCGCTAAACCAGAACTAAAGAAATTCTGCTCCACGGATTCTTTCATTTCCAAAAGATGGCACCACTGCAGCGCAACCTACCAGGAACACCTGAACTCTCATTAGGAAATCTCACAAGTACACTGAACTCACTTTTCAACGTTTTATAAATAATTAATGTTCCCTTAATCGTCAGCATCTATAATCGCATATTAAATTCTAAGTTTTTATTCTTGATTAATTTCATCCCGTCCACTTCTTGATTTGCCAGTACCATAAAACTTTATAAAATTCTTTAACCCCTACTTTTGACTGCAACATTTTCGCATCCCATGTCCTGTTAAATCAATACAACAGACTGACTCCGTCTTCACAATCCACAACTTCATTCGTCTTTCTTCGCTCTTTCGAATACTTCTGCCTACACTAATAATTGCTGAATAATCCTCACAAACTAAAGAAAACTTTAATCAAATCAAAGTGTTGTATCGCTAACCGTCTTTGTATTCCAAACTACCTTTCGATCATCCAGAAAATGGCAGTATCTACAGGCAGGAAAGCTACGCTACCTGTCAATCAAGACACAACAAAATCCCCGAATCGACTCCTCTGCCCCCTACCATTTACGACGAATACGCTAATGGGATTGAACGGCAAAGAATCCATTCCGTTTACGGTCAAAGGTCCCATACCTGTTCATCTACCGGAACCTGCTGGAGAGAGAGCTGGGCAAACGCGATGTGCAATTTTGGATTTAACATTTCAGTATCCATGTCAGGTTAGTTTATTCACCTATTCTCGATCTATTTTCAATCTAACTCAAGTGCTAAAAACAATCTACTTTTCAAAATTCCAAAAATTATATACAGATAGGTGAACTAATATTCACCAACTACTACACAGCCTGGCTATCAATTTACATCAAACGGAGTAATAAATCAAAGAAATCTCCAGGACCACACGATAAAGATAGTAAAAAATCTCGACATTTGCTGGAACGATCATTTTCAATTGACATCCACGGCGACCATTTCTTAAGCCCATGTAAGTCTTCCCTGTTCACCAGAATATTCTCCTCGTCCCTATGTTTCCCGCCTCTAAAACCCTCTTTTTTCATTGCAGGTGAAAGCGAGGAAGCCGAAGGCGACTCATATCCGGTCACCACCTCCACTCCACCTAAAGAAGAACAAAAATCCGCTCCAAAGGCAGAAAATCCCTTGGAAGTATCCCGCCTCCCGCCAGCAGCATCAGCCTTTCCCCGTCGCCACAGCTCAGGTTCATTAAGCGTTGAGAAACAAAATCCAGATCCCAAGCCCTGGGAATTGAGCTTGGAGATGAAAAATTTGATGCCATGGCCACACTACGAGAACGGATCTCAAGATTTAATTTCTATTCCGGCCACAGAGGTTGATGAATCCAAACTTTCACCAAACAAGCAACCCTCATTATTATATCATTTTTCCATAATCTTAAAATCATAGCAAAATTTATTTTATAAACTATGTAAAAAATTCCAGAGCATAGCCGAATGGCGTGACGTCGTATCCATGCGACTAGTTCTCCATCAACCCTCATCCGTTTGGAAAAAGTTTACCGTCGAAGAAATTGATGTTTTTCGGCATCTTCCAAAACGTGGATATTCACATTGCACCGAACTTTTAAAACAGGTATAGCGGCTCTTTCTTTTAGCTCTTCTTCCCATCATTCCATCCTCCTTATCACTTCAACAACTTTCATCTAAGAATATTTCCTATAACGTATAAGTATGCTTCAGTTCTTAAATTCTTGCTTCTTCAATTCCAGCGCGACAACTGGTTCTCCATGCTTCGCATCAACACAAAAACCATGCTTTCAGGACAACTCGTTGAACCTGAAAATGCGGATGATTCCATCCAAGCTTAGCCACCTCTTCTTTCAATCTTTACAAACTCCCAAAAGCTACTCCACCTCTTTCTCTTCCACATGACCTTACAACCGGCTCTCTTCTTAAATTATACAATAGCCACCTTCATTTTTTCATCATTTTCTTCGGTATATATCCAATCCCCGGGTATTTCCAACCCTCCGCACCCCTAAAACCTTACGCTTTCCCCCCGAATTTTTTCAACCAACTAAAACCCCTTAGGAGTTCCCTCATATAACCTCCTTCAAACCCAACTAGCATTATCCCTTAAACCTTCCCAGCGTAATAAAAAAGAGTTGTCATTCTTCCACTTAAATCTGTCATTTCTTTATAAAACGTAATAAACAATTGAATCCTATAAATCATTTCTTTAAGCCTTCTCCGAAGTCCCAACCAGTCCAGTCAATACCCTTACAACCTTTCCTCATCTTCATCACCTCCTTCATCTCAATGTCCACACCCTACACGTTAACCGTCGCCCTATTCCTTCCTCATTCCCTCAGCTCCTCCGTCACCATAAACTCCATCCAACAACATCAAGGCTCCCAAAGCAAAGGTCCTTTAACTAGATTTACAGCTCATAATTAAACCAGTTTATGGATTGAGCAATATAACCCGTTACATCTTTTCATCCTCACCTCCTCCCTCTCCCTCCGATCCCTCCTATGTTACATTCACAACACTACCGCGTAACATTTACCTTGAAGATCCAAATGGATTTATTTTTATATATCTGTTTTTCCCGACTAACGGATTTCTTCAATCCCTACTTCCTTCCCTATATAACTGTCTCACAATGTCACTCTCATCTAAAAGTCAGTTCGCATATAGTCCAAGGAATCACACATGCGTGACTCAACCTTTAACCTCTCCACCACTACACTTCTCCAAAAATCAATAAGAATCAAATTAAAAACATCATCATCTTTCACATCCAATTTCTCACATTTCCTCTTCTTTTCAATCCTTCTCATTTTCCCTAGTTACGCTCACTGCTCACCACCACACCACACACAATTCCTATAGATTCCTCTGTCAATCCCATTCAATCCGCCGACCCATTTCCAACCTTATTCCACGCATCCATCCCCGCTCACAATCTCAAAATCCACGTGTTTATTTACCCTTCCGGACTATTATGACGACTCGTTCCAAAATTCATAGCTCACCCTCCACGCTCCACTACTCTCCAATAGTTTCTTAATAACAACTAAAATTAAATCCCAATCATCACTCCGCCCAAACCATCTCCACAAAGAATCCTTGAATAATAGAAGCCGTTAACCCTTGTTATTTTCACAATTCTTCTCCTAGAAATACCAAACCAATATCCTTCTTAAACCTCACCCGTCCATCATCCTTCATTTCTACTATACTGTAGCTCTCGCCTTCCATGTCATCATGTCCAGGAAAACCAAACGCATCTCCTATAAGGTTGCCTCACTGCTACTACATTGCCCTCACATCCCTAGGGTAATTCTTCCTATCCCAACCCCACAAACCTTCTTATGACCTGTCCTCATGTATATTTAGATTTTCAAACAACTGACCTTCATCTTGAACTTTGTTCAACGGAAAGTGCATGGGAAAGTCGTAGCCGATATTCATTCCACCCTTAACCTTTTTCCTCCGCTTAAGTCATAGCCAAAATACCAAGTATCAAGTACCACATCATTCATCCATACTTTCCTCAATCCTTCCTTTACTTCCCTTCGTCCCTATCTTCAACCTGACCAACCCTCCGTCCTATTATGTCTGTACATGAGGAAAGGGAGATCCTCTTCCAAATCTTCTCATTCCTCTAGCGAACGGATCTTACAAATCATGACCTTGAACGTCTATAACTGTTTCTACCGAGTCATTATAACTGCCCTTTCCAGTAATCCACTGTGTAACAAGCGTAACTTTCTTGTTTTTAATCCTTATTCTTCCGCATATATTCTGGAATTCCCTTCTTCTTTTTCAAACTTAGGAGCAAGTACTCAACTATGCTATTTCTAATATTATTTTCCCTATTTTCTCATGTTGATAGCCGTTTCCGTTATTGATAAATAAACCTTAAAAACTCCAATTCTTAATTACAACATGCAAAAATTCTTTCGAAATTAAACCAATTTTTGAATCATTTAATACCTCAGGACTAATTCAACAAGTATGTGCTTGGATTAAACTTAAAATTACGCTGTCATTAAAACATCTCTACCAAAATCACATTTAACAGCTATCCATGGCCGAACCTGAAAACATCTTTCCTTCCCATAAAACTTCTAAACCTACCATTCATTTCCCTACCGTCTCTTCCTCCTCCTCCAGGTAATCACCCTGGTAACCATATTCCTAATTCAGAGCTCCGTCTAAGAATAGAGCAACAGATCTGTGGGAAAACACTCCTCGGTCATCGGTGCTTGGACAATAGACAAAAAATCTGTGTCAGTTGCCAAGGTTGATTTTACGTGGACTGGCTGGTGCATGGATTGTATTCACATAGATAATATCTTCAAATTCTTCCCTCTGCCACACGATTCCCAACATTTCAAGTTCAATTAAAGGCCACGTCTTTCCCAGTCCTTCCCACATTCACAAATGCATATCAAGCATCCTTTGGCCCTCTCTGGGCTAAATACAGGTGAATCATATTCCACCCAAAAACCCTTTCCTATTCTTTCTTCTTCCGCCACCCGTGTATATATATATGTCCACTAGAAAAGGTATATCCTTTCCCAGAATCTACACACATGTCAACCCGCATCTTTTCAATCATCATCTTTACCTTATTCTTCAACCATTCTCCTCCTGCCCTACCAATTTTTCTATTCTTCTCCCGAAACTGTGTCACACACACACATCATTGTCAATGTCAATGCTACGGATTCCCTCTAGAACGGGGGCTAAATCCTTACAATTTTCAATAAATTTACATAACCTTCAGGGTCATTTTTCAATTATTCAAAATTCCACCCTTTCCAACATAAACTTATTCTTTCAACATTCAAATCCGCTCTCTTCATCCTTCATTCCTCCTCCCTTCCTCTTCATAGCTATTAGCCCCATCAGCTTCAATTCTAAAATACGAGCGCATTTTTCAAAATTTTAAGCCGCATCCAAAATATCAATTTTTATCATCATCATCATAAATGTTTAAACTACAACAAAACTTTTTCCCTCGTCAATCCCTTTGAAATTGTTGATCATTTTTAACTACGACTTAGCCATTAACAAGGTTAGCAATTAGCACATTCAATTTATTTATACCCACTCATCAATATCCATCCTAGATAAAACATAAGATAAAGCATCTTTAAATCCAACTTATATCATCCCAGAATCCTGCATAATATGCCTCTTCCCAACTTGCCTACAGTACTGTACTTACTAATCCCCCGCAGCATAGCTCATAAGTACAGACGACGAACCAAAAGGTTTAATTGCAAAACTGGAAACGATGAGTACGGCTAGACAAAGCACAACTATCTGCTAATCTTCTTTTAATTCCCGACTTCCCACATGGCCTCTACTAGCGTGCCGCTTTCTCATACAATACAAATGTATCAACTAATACATAAGCAACAAGTACATAATTTCATCTTCCCCAGACTATGGACTAGTCAGTCATCAATTATTCTTGGAGCGAATAATAGTTGATTTGCTTTTTATTACCTGTTTTCTTCCTAAAAAGCTTCAACCTTATTACGATCCTATATCTTCTTATACACTAGTATAATCCCGCCAATCCAGCCCCCATACATCACTCACACACATCACCTTCCCATCCCCCACCCTTCATAAAATCCCCCATCCTGTAATATATACATGCATTCCTATAAAATCCCATTTTATTTATCCTCTTCTGTATATTCCGCATTCATCCTTCTATGCAATCATATTTTCCTACTTCTACTTAAATTAATCCTTTACCTGTCCAGTCCTACTCCAATTCTCCAAGATCCAGTCCATGTCCGCATGTCCTCCAAGTCCACCAGATGTAGTCCACAATACAACCCATCTCGCCACACAGGTCCCACTCCTCATTCTGATGAGCAAATCAAATCAATCAAACCATTGAGGAAACTACCAGTCTGTGTGCTAGCTCAGAACGATCATACCACCTATAATATTCAGTCTACAGAATCCTAGTATAATTATACTTCTTTTTCCTACCATTTCGCATCCCTCTAATTCCCATGTTAGCATAACAACGATGCGAAATTAACCATAACTCTTTAAAAACACCCCTCTTTCTTTTCCTCATTCACAAAAGTATTCTCTTGAACTTGACTCCCTTGGAAATATTTTAAAAGTCCTTTCTATTGTCTTTTCACAACCAGCGACTCACTCAGCGACCCAGTGTATGCAAAATCCTCCATTCATACATTCCTCTTCCTTCTCTCTCTAACCCTCTTCAAACAAATTCAAAAGCCCATCAACCTGCGCAGTATTAGCCAGTTCCAGTTCTTGTTGCCCCCACGGAAAATCCATCGCGCAGCATCCTCCTCCAAACTCATCAAATACTATATCATCTATTTTTTATTCACATCTTTCTTTAGCTCCTCGCTCCCTATTCCTTTCGAGGATGACTCGTCAAATGATGAATGCCAATGTGAAAGGAGCTTGGCTTCGATTGGGGATCATGTACGAGAACGTCTATAGCATCTTTAGCGAGCGCTCTGGGGAATCTCTTCCCGTTCCCCTACATTGGACACCACAACCCCAAGAGCCTCCCCTATTTAAACACCTATTTTTTACTCTCAATTGTCACACACATTTCGCATCACCAAATCAAATCCCTCCAATCTCTCTCCGCATCTCCGCATCTCCTCATCCACCCAGCCTCCTTCCTTCCTTCAGCTCAGCTTCAAGTGCAGTAGTCCGTAACCCCCACCCTATTTTTTACCCCAACCTTTTCTTGTCAACTCATAAAACTACTCCCCTCCATTAAATCATCATCCTAATCACTCTTCTATTCAATCCCTACAAACTATACTCCCACCAACCATCAAAATAGCAATCCTCCAATCCCCATCCCACCCTTCGCCTCCTCTTCTTAAAGACAGTCCAATCATACAGGAGCTACCCGGTCTAAACCAAACCCACCCCGCACCGGGTAACATCTGCTCCTCCAACACAGCTTTACAACTTTCTCTTTAAGCTCTCTCAATCATGACAACACCCGCCCGGGGCCGTCCCCAAAAAATCTAATATTGCGCATAAACACATTTCATTGACGCATATATATTTTTCACTATTCTTGTATCTCCACCTTGTCCCTCCCTCTTCCCACCTTCCCCCCGCTAACCAAAAAGTGTATCTGATAAATAACCAGGTCATGGCCTCACATCTTCAACCCTTCATTCTGGTCCTTCACAAACTTCTCCAGGCCTTAAAAGTACTCATGTGTGATAACAACAAGTATTGCGCATATGCATATATTGTCCTCTCGACCTTCCGTCATTCATTCCCCCACCCCTACAGCCCTCAAGACCCTTGGATTGCGTCCTCATTCGTAATATCCAGGAGCAGCCAGAGGATAACTGTATCCTATTCTTTCCGCAATCATCTCATCAATACAAAAAAAGGGTAAACGCTTCGTGTAAAGAAACAGTCTTGCTCCATTCAATCACCTCATCCCGTTCATAAATTCATTTATTTTCCTTCCCCCCTCCCTAAATCCCATACATCTGCTTCGTTTTCTCCGTACAGCTCCCCCCTCTCCACCTCCCCCGTTACCCGCCACCGCTCCGCTACTCCATCTCTTCTGCAATGATTGATAATTTAAAACCTCCACATCTTTCACCTATAAATGCTACAATACCCTCCACCTACGTCATAGGTAAATAAATTACGGGACATACTCGTCTGTACCCTGCGTAACCCTTTGAGCAAGCTCCCCGTTTCTCCTCTTCTTTACCCAATAAGTGTACATTACCCTTGAGCAGACGTAATCACGGCACTACCCTCTATTGTTTACACACCCTTATAGTCCTCATCCTCCAACACTTTGTCCCTTTTCAGTCCCTCACCCGCTACTTCCAAGTAAACCATCATCTTCCAAAGTAATATACAGCAGCCCTTAAGTATCCAAGGGGGACACCCTTAAGAGAAAAATAATATCTTCCACCAAAGTCAGAGCAACAACCACCGCTCCAGTATTCTCACCATCATCAAGTACCTAATTTATCTCCAGTTCATCTCCACTACTTCCAAACCTTCCTCCTCTTCATACACCCCACATTTGTCAAGTGCTCCAGCTCTGGAGAACATCTCTTCCCTGGATTCCAACAAATATTTTTGCACAAAATTCCACTTCTCCCACAGTCTGCACCAAGGACCGGTTCTTCCATCCCCTCATCAAGAGACACATACGAATTTTGGTGTGGAAAACATTCATTCATATAAAGTACGCAGGGTGAACCACTTTTTTCCAACCATTCAAGGATTTCAACCAACATTTCCACCCTTCAATCAATATGGCTTTTTCCCAGTCTCCTCTATAGCCATTCTAAAAGTTGCTAGCAATAAGAAACGTTTTTTTAAATCCCAACAGCGTACCTACCGCCGTTTACAGCTTTATATTTAGAATATATACTCAATCCCTCAAAAGAGTGTTCAACTTTTTGTGCAAACAGTTTCCATCCCTCTCAGAAGAATAATCAATTCCCTCCCTTTGACCTTCCCACCACCGCCATCTTATTAATTGTCTACTCATTTTCAACGCCGAGTTACGCTCAACGACTCTTCAATCACCTCAAGCCAACTTCCAAGATACAATTCTAGCTCAGCAGAGACTCCACGAGGGTAAGCTCTAATTCTACATTTTACCAAACATCTTCCATCTTTCCTCCAACTCTACATTTAAATCAAAATCAGGCTTCTCTTCTCCTCATCCATCTAAACACTCTACAAAATCTGCTACAAAAAAGTGAGCAGCATAAGCACTTGCAGCAGGAGTAGCCATCAAATTCGCCAAAGCTACTCACCTGTTAATTGCTTCGCACGTAATTGTCTCCAATTTTCGCATCTTAAAATAACTCTGAGTAATTTTTTCCCTCCTTCTGTACATCTAAATCCTACTACACTACTTCATCTGCCTACTATATACTTCCCTACATATCTAAAGCAACGTTGACGTAATCACCTTACTACATAATCCCACTCATTCTCCCATTTTTCTCAACCTACTAATTCGCGGAATCCTCTCATCCTCTGGGTTATTAATATACAAACCGCCCCTTGCATTAGTTTAAACTATACGTGTTAAATAAAAACTCGTATTTTCCCCCATTACTCTTCCCTATACACACCTTCCTACCTGAGCACCCCCTTCCTTCTTCAAGAAACACCATCTCCTACCCCGTATGAAACTGGTATGAATTTACACATCTTCTAAGCCTGTCTTCTCTCTCTCTGCTACTACTGCTATTCAGCTATAGCTACGTCCCATCACACAATAATAGTAGAATTTAGAATAAAACACACGTCTTTACCAAAGTCAGTCTCATTTTACCTCATCCCTCCTCTTCCTTAAACCTTCTCACAGCTTTGACATATAGCACATTAATATTCAAACCATAAGCAAACCCGACCGACTCTCCCACAGGACTTTGATGAAAGTCTCTTCTTTTTATTTGCTCAAATTCCTCCATCCCACTATGCCTTATGCCAGTATGCGGTCCCTATTGTTTAAACTCTTTTGCAAATTTGCCAAAATCCCCATCCCTTCCACCACCTTATCTCTCCTCACATTATCAACTCTTTAAATTCCACTTTAATAATATAAAACCGATTACAATGGAATTAAAGTGCTCAGCCACCAAAGGATTGCCGCCATCCTCTTCAACTTCCAAACAAGGATCATCATCATTCATTATGCAAAGAGGAGAGCTTAATAACTGTATTAAACAATTCAGGACAGTTAACTACTGTATTCCCTCTAACTCCTCCGGAATTCTTTAACATTTTTTTCCAACTCCATCCCAGCTCATCCCCGCCTATCGTATTTACTTTGTCTCATCTTCTCCTCATCCACACTTCAGTCCATCTCTCTCTCTCTCTTTTCTCTCTTTTCAATCTAAATCAGCTTTACTTTTGCATCTTTTCAATCCCATCCGCCTCCCTCCTCCAAACATTGTCTCCACAGAAGAGTTATACATCACACGGGTTGAATCCCTTTTCTCAAACCAATTTATTTCCTCCCGGACTTGTTCCTTAAAACAGATTCAAATTACAAACTCGCTGCAACAACACTCCTCGTCCCTACACAAACAAGTCCCATGACAAATTTATATGCACCAATTACAATTAAACCCCGTTCGTCAACTGCACACAACTCCCCTTCATCCACCACATAACTAAAACTATAAAGCTAAATAATATTCAACCCCATTCATTATCCAATCTTTTCCCAAATTCAACTCAAGCCAACATCCCTTGAATACTAATATTCTAAATTCCGCAAAAGCTCACCTTCCAACCAACCTCTCAGCTTCCTTCTTCCCTTGTCTATCACCCTAATCCCTTTTCCCTTACTCCCTGTACTCAAAACTCAGCTCTCTCAACAGCCTAATTCGCACCAGTAATCTTCTCCTCCATTCTTCTTCCTCAATCTTCCAAATCCTCTCCTATCACGCACTATCATCTCTCCTACTTTTCATTTTTTCATATGATCCACATCATCATCTCAAACATATTACAAGTTCATTCCTTCACCCTTGTCCTCCATCCGCCTTCTTATACTCCTGGTAAAGTAGCCCGATTTTTTCCCCAATCTCATCTACCGCAAAACATCCATCTGCACCATCCGCAACCTAATCTATTCTTCCATAACCCCAATGACTTCTCCCCCACACCGCTTTTTACCAAACATCAATAGCCTTCAAACCATCCGTCCTTATTAATCACCTTCTCTGAAATCAATCATGTATTTCATGTCCTTCCGGACCTGTACCTCCTTCACTTTGAAATCTATTCTTGTGTTCAGTAGTTGAATGAAAACATCCAGAATATACAAGTCAGCGTTGCCATGGAAATCACCATAATTTTTTCAATAAACCCCGTTCCGTATTCTCTCATCACAAGCTTTTACTATAGCCACAAATAGATCAAACTTTGAATATAAAATTCACGCTAAATCATCAACGTTCGCAGACTTAAATAACGCTTTTATTCCCCATCCATGGAGAAAGTATCCGCCTCCTTTCTCCAAACTTAAAATCCCAATTAATCCTTGATAACCTTCATTAATTACTTCCTTTTAGATGAAAAACAAGTCTCCTTATATTCACCCCCGATAACCCAAACCTGATTACAGAATTAAAAGACAATAGGCAATCATGATGAGGTAGTTTCCCTTTGCCTCCTACTTTGGAAGCAGAAAAGCAACAAGTCGGCGACTAAACAACTTCTTCTTCTTCTTCCGGCCGTCTATAGCTTTAAACATCTTTCAAACCAGAAAGGGCACGCTTTTACCCGCAATCCATCATCCTCAAAATAAAAATCTTTAAAACCCAGACAAGAACAAGAAACATGATGGAGGAATTATCATATCAAACTTTTTCTTATCAAAAAGTCCGCGAGTCACTATACTTTGTACTCGCACATGTTTCACTAGTTTCCATGTGTATAACCTTTCCTCATTTTCCTTATTCCCATCATCCTCTCTCCTCCTCTTCTCCTTGTATTCTTTAATTCCTCCAAGTTTGCAACCGAGTCAGCTTGGCTAGACGCTCAATTTCCCAACCAGCCGGGAAGTAATCCTACAACATTCGCACATCCTCCACTTCTTGAGAAACAAACCAGAGATTTCAACCAGCCAGGAGCAGCGGTCCACAATAGAGTCCAGCTTTTAACCCCTTCTTCTGCCCTAGCAAAACAGCCAAGTGAATGACTCTCTCCTATCCTCCCCCATAGGAGCCACATAGAAGAGCTCTACGAAGAGCAATCTCCTTTTGACTCACACCTTTAGGGCTCTCCATCACATGACGGGAAACACCTTCCTGCTTCACGGCTAGTCATCGTCTCACACACACAATCTCCACACCTCCTTCCAACAAACTCCAATTATACTTCCACCTAAAACAATCTCCTTCATTACCCACCCATCTTTCCTCATTTTTACACACACACACCTTTACTCCAGTCCTAAACCCAGACGAGTCTTTAATCCTATCAATTTCCACCTACATGTCTTAAATCTCTGTCATTTGCTTTATTTTAATTTTAAACATTTATTTTTTATCTACCATTTTCTCACCCAATTCCCTGCTTTTCGCACCACCCGCGAATAATTTCGCAACGACTCAAAAGTTTCCCGACAAAACCCTTTTATTAAATTTTTAAAATTAAATATATTAAAAAAGAATTCATCAACCCACATCAGTCTCTAAAGCCCTTCGACAGAAATCCCACAACTGCTTAAATGCCCTGCAAAATTTTATTTAATTCTTACTGACGCACCTCCTACACAGCAGCCCCTACCGCTCACCTTCTTCATGTCTAATTCTAAACCCAGTCCATTATTTTATTACAAGACCTCAATTCCCCTTAATCACCGCGACGTAGTCACTTAAAATAATTCCTAAAAACCCGTCAGCCCGGCTCATCTACCTCCCTCTCTATCCTACACACCAGTTTAGCAATCCCACAAACACCACAATCCCAACATGTTCTTTACTTTTAGTCATTTATTAGCCTTACATTTCACGTACACCTCAACTCACACCATTCCATAATCCTCATTCTTACATCCTACAAGCCAACAACACTATACTAGATCTAACCTCCTCGAGCTGAGCTACTACAACACAGTAACTTGGGAAACAAGTTACAGGACATAAGAGCCATTCCAAGTCAGCTATCATTCTTCATCTTCTTTACATCTTCACCCATCTCATTTCCCAGAAAAGAGCAAAAAGGATACCGCCGGCCACAAAAAGCCACGCACATGTCTCTACATGTAAATATAAACCACTCCAACAACTTTCCCAACTATTCCCCACACACCTCCCATAAGTCATCGCATCTCTCACTTTACACAAGTCATAAAAGCGCAAATAATTATTATAACTACAACCCAACATTTTCTTTTTTTACACCATCTCCCTCAATCCACACTCTACAACAAATAACTTTAACATTCAACAACGTCAGCAAAACAATACAACAATATTCAGCTAGCATCTTTTTCTCGCAATTTCAACCCTTCTTCTTCCCTGTCCGCTCTCAATTCCAGCTCTACCTTATTCTTACGCCGCTTCCCTCCGTCCACGGAATAATACCCTAAAATTGAAAAGCATTTTCCTCAACATTACCACCAACCAGTCAATACTTTCTCAATCTTCCCCCTCTCCAACCAATAATTACTGAAGCAATTCCAAAGAATATCCCGTAAATTACACTTAAAAATATGTATTCACAAATTCAAATCATTCCTGTATCATCAATTCCCAAATTATCTCGCAAAATTCTCTTCAACTCCCCCCTCAAAATACTTGCAAAATACATCATCATGCCATGCCTGTCTACAATAATCCCTCTAAAATCCGCTACTCCAACCTTTTTAATATATTCGCATTATATTCCCAATTCCCACAAATTTAGCATATTAATATTTTCCAAAAATACACATTATTTCCATAATCTCCACTCGTCCATTTGAATCCATCAGCCCTAATCAAAGTAACTGTCCGCGAATTCCTGGCATTCCCTCACTCCTATTCGCAAATTCCCAACCTCTGCTCTCATTCTTTCCTTGAAATATATCCTATGCAAATCATCTTCTTCATCTCCTGGAAAGAAAGTCACGTCTGACGATAATAGTTTCAAAACCATAGTTTTTACTTGCGCTTCCAACTATATTCCATCCTTAATCATGAAACATTCAAGAAATCCTCCTAGAAACTTTTCAATTCAACTTCATCTACATGCATCTTCCACAGAATCCGTCTTCACTTCTTCTTCACAACCAACAGTTCCTCAAACCTTTCGCAATATTTTCTCAACACATTTCCTCAAACATTATTCATCCTGGCTTTTCCGCAATAAATCCACGCTTCATAGCAAAGCTTCCAGTGCTCAACAGTGCTCTCTCACTCACTGCTTCTCCATCCAGTTCTTATTTTCCCAACTCCATGCAATAACTCATTCTCTCTCAGCTAGTTCCACATAATTCATTACAAGTGTAACAATAGCTCCCCTAAGCTTATCCGTCTCTTAGTCCTCCGACAATCCTAAATATCTCTTCCATATTGACCTATCATTACTTAGCATTTAATTACTCATCCAACATCTCATATAGCCTCTAGATTCAGCAAGTGCCGCAAGCTCTCATCATCCCTCATCCCTCCTTAAAACTCCTGAACATATGTGCAACCAACTGGGTTTCATTTTACAATTAACTCCCATCCCTCCCGGCTTTTCAAGTGACATTAGAATCAGGTAATTATTTAATGGCTCCTCCAACCGACTGACACATGTTTTCCACGTCTCTCCCGTCCCTTTCTTCTTTAACTTGTCCTCATACATGTTCACAAAGAATCCGCTACATCTTCCTACATTAATCTACAATCCTTATCAAAACTGCATCTTGAAATCCATCCTCTTCATCTATTTAATCCTTGGTAATTAATTCCATCTCTTTCTGCAGTTAGCCCTTTGAAGCCGGCCTTCCGTTCAAAGTACAAACAGTTCAGCAGGCTCTGATCCTCTGCTCCACGCGAGAGAGCGCCACTATTTCCGCTCCACATCATCACCTCCTCTTGTCCAGTGTGTCCTTGTGGATTCTTCATTATCCATAACTTATCCACGGATTCTACAAACAAGTAAGTTTTCATTTCATTTTCATCCCTCCCCTATCCTTACAATTAGAGTAAGGAGGTAAACACACACATGTCTTCTCCGGCTCTTGACTTTATGAAATCTAATTTAACGCTAAACCTTTCCATTTCAAAACCAAGCCCTTTAAAACTCCTCTTACGCTTTCAGCACACACAAGCCCATTTCCCCTCAACCGCTTCAAGTCTACACAGAGGATAATTTTATAATGGCGCGAGTAATTGAAATCTAATTCCTCCGCTCCCTTACACAGCTAATCCTGTTCCTTAATCCTCTTCCTTTATCGGATCTCTACGATCCACAATCATAATCAGGCCTAGCAATCATGTAGTTTCTTCCGAAAACAAATCTCCAAAAAACTGTATGCTCGTAATCTTAACTTTAAACCATCGCTCAGATGGCCATCATACCGAATCGTATATCCGACAAATCCACATTTATTTCCTTACTCTACCATGGACCATGGCTTTCCCCCTCGCCTCATATCTTTACCTCTTTCCGTTCCATGCACAATAATCTACAACTATCTCTTCAAGAACAAACTAAAAGCAAAACAAAACAACAATCCTCCACTCCTCCTCCCCGCTGTCTCATCTCATTCTCATCCTAAACCAACTCGAGAACCAGGACCATATGTACACGCTCCATAATTAGCCCAGAAAAAATCATCCCCTAATTAGTGCTCACCCTCTGGATAATTTTTAAACACTGCAAACCTCATTACATTTTAAAACTAGTCTCCTACACAACTCGCACTTCCTCCCCACGCCGTATCCATCTTATTTCCTTAAATCTTTCCATCAATTTCAAGACTTGTACTCCTTCAAGCGTCTGGCTGCCTCCGTATGCATTTCAAAATTCTCCTTGCATTACTTCCATGCAAAACCATCTATCAACCAGACTGAGATCTTTGAAGACTTGATCCTAGATTCACTTCAAGTTTAACCAAAAATTTCACCAATTCCCCAAAACCAGTCCAAGTACCACCTGTATCATCCGCTCCTTCTTCGTCCGAATTCTCTCATGTGGCCATCATCCCTTCTCGCATTTTCCTCCATTCATCCCAGGATAATCAATGATTCCCCCATCAACTTTCTCAACTCCATCACTCGCTTCCGTCCTCCTCCTTCCTCCCCAATTACCATCCACTCCTCCTCCATCTTTCACATTCTTCTTGATATGCAACACTCTCAAATCTCCTCGTGCTTGACCCCGCTCCACCTTCCACTACCGCGTCCTTCACAACTCGCTCCAAATCCCACCACAGATATATTCTCTTAAGGCTTTTTAGCCCTAGTGTAACCTTTCCGACTTTCATCCAACCATCCATGAAACGAGCTATATTTTCATCCACTTTACGTAATTTTCCCATAGTACATCAAGTACAAGATATTTTCAAAAAATACTTGATTAATTAATGCTGATTAATTCCAGTTAATTAATTTCCAATTTAAATCTTCCATAACTGTCATACAACACCGTATGCTAATAATTTCCCCACAGAACCAAACTTCCAAAATCATTCACAACTCCCAAAGGCAATTTTCTCCTTGGAGGTATCATCCTATAGCTTTGGAGCTTACACATCCCAACTTGGGCATGTGTGTATAATAATAAATAGCACGGAGAGACGCAACCAAAAGGAGAGGAATTCATGAAATAAACAAGAATCCGACCTCTTTTCTTAGGGTTCAAGGTAAAATCCTCCACTTCTCCAGGTCTCTGTATAACATTACATAAATTCCTCCCCCTCTTCTTCCGCATAAAAACACACACTTCTCCTGGAACTCCTTCCGCTATCACTCTCTTCGCAGATAGTCCTGGCCTATTCCTCCCATCTTTCATCTTCTCCGTCCTCCATCTCGAAACCTCCAAACTCCAGGAGAGTCACTTCCAACAAGCCCACCCTTACCTAATCTCCACCCATTACACATCCCCCCCCTTTACTACTTTCTTATTATTATTATTCTACTTCCTCTATTCCTATGCATCTCATTCTTATCAACCATTTCACTTTTCTTCAACTCCCCAAAAATCCTCTTTCTACTACCCCTTTGACTTTCCTCAAACTACAATCTGACCCTCGTCCAACCACCGCTAATCCCAGCCTCGTGTCTCCATAGCACACACAACTTACAAACTTTATCCTGACATTGAACTCTTATTCAAGTCCACCTCAACCTCAGCTCTTATTCAAAAGTTATGGAAGAATAAGCTCATCCTATTCTTCCAACAAATCCCCCTTTTCTTCTTCAAATACCGACGACGACATTCTTCCCAACCCAAACTTACTGTATTAATGCTCTCCTAAATATAACTTCCCACTATTCCACCTCCCATCCCACTCTAACGTATTTTCGGACATACTCCTTACGCCACTAACGTGACAACAACAAGCTCATTACCTCATAAGACAAGCTAACTTACTACAAAGGTGAAGGTCTCCTCCACCCCCCGCACAATAACCTCCATCAAAATCCACTTGTTCCATTACATTATCCTTTAAGTATTCTTCGCTCCTTGTCCTCCATCCCTCTTCCATCCCTCTATCCTCCTTCCTACATTTAGGCACTACAATCCCTACATTCAATTCTTCTAACATTCTAAGAGCAATAACCATCCCTCTAACGTCCTTCCCTATCCTAGCATACATTTTCCTTAAATAATCTCTCTAGTTCATTACCCTTTTCTATTCTCTCAATTCTGTATCATTTCCTATTTTCCTCTAATCATCATCCCCGCAAAAGTAGCTAACATTTACCACCGCACTTTCCCATCATCCACCACCTCCCCCCTAATTTCTACCTTCCTCAACATCATCATTCCCATTTTTTTCACCAATCCCCTTCCAACCTTTCGCCCTCAATCCCACCATCACTCCCCCTAGCGTGCATACAGAAACCGCGCTATATTTTTTAACCGTCATCCCTCCATCATCCCTCCCCTTACCCCGTCTTTCTCTCCCGTGTACAACAGCAACAACCCTCAAAATTACAACTTAGAAACCGATTCCTACTCCCCGAGAAAACCCACAATCTCTATGAGATTCCGACTTCTCCAATAATCCCACTTCAATCATCAACATACATCAATCAAAACCATCAATTCCTCCTTGAAATATTCAACATATGTAGCCCAATAATCAATTCCTTATCAATCTTCCATCCATCCTTCATCTTATACCCGACAGAGCCGTAATAACTCATTCCCTCCTTGCATTGCTAATAATTCCCTACAATCCCATCACTTTTTTACCCATTTACATCATATAAATTCCACCATTTCGCAAAAACCGCTGCTGCCATTGAATCAGTCCTCCTCAAACTTGCTCTTACACGCACAAGACCCTCCTAAAATCATCTCTCCCTTTAACCCAATCAACCAAAATTTTTTTCTCTCAACCTCTCATCATAATGTAGAGACTCAGTAATATATTTTTTCCCCATTTTTATTCAATTCTCCTCCTACCATTCCACATCCATCACGTCCCTCCAAGTCCGGCTTTGTCGAGAACCAGGCCAACTACAGCAATCTAAACCTGGCATATGACGACTACAACCACAACAACTAATAACCGCTGTCAGTTAACCTTTGTAACTCTACTAATTCCTCCAACTAAAAAACCAGGAAGCACCACCAGCATATTATTATAGCTGCCAAACCGCATTTCAAATCCGCAAAAAGCCTATTGCACGTACAAATAACTTTTAAAAAACTCGTAAAAATATTGTCATGTGCATCTCTATTAACCCCCTCCTCCCGCCTTTCATTCTTATAGCATGCAAAAGACAGCAGGTGCAAACTTATTGAGTTAATTCCAATCTACGCTACTCACTCGCATTCTATAATAGAATGAGTAGAGTTAATTTCTATTCCCTCCATCTCTCCTTAATTCCTCCTGGCAGTTCATCCTTTATTAGCTGACTCTTCCGATTAAAAACGCAACCTTTGTCGGTTGTATCCAATCCATCAATATTAATTCCAATCCCATTGGATCACGTAGATTTATTACGGTTAATACCTCAATAGCATCAATAGCAGTTCCTCATTCCCAACCACATTCCCTCTATGAACCGCAAGTCGTTTAACCCTCTACGAGCATCTTTTATTTCAAAAATCGCAAAAAATTCCCACCTGTACGACTTGACCTATGAAATATCATCAATCACAGTTACATTCTTCTTGAACCAATGTCTTTGCAGAATTACCTATTATGATTCACTCCATTTAAAAAACAGCATCTTTACCCTCTTCCCTAGACCCCATTCACCTCATTCTTACCTGTCCCTCCAAAATTCCAATTCTTCTTAAATCTTTAAAAATCCCGCATTTTCTCCCACAATCCATCATCCTGCCTCCGCACATTTCTCCCCAGCCTCTCATTCATGGCCTCCTGTCTTCCCTCAAATCCCGCTAATTGCTACAGTAGATGGGGTAAGAAAATATTCAAGACCACTTATCAACTACACAAGGAGGCATCACCCTGTCATAGATTCAACCAAGAGCACACACAAAATAACGGTCTTCAATAGACTCATCCATCTTATTCCATCTCTCTCTCTCATCCTGCAAAATAAACCAAGCAGGCCCGCAGTCAGCCGTCTGTATATTCCGCAAATAAAAAAACCTTAATTGATTTCCCACCCTCCTCTCTATCCTTCCTTCCTCCCCATGCCTTACCATGCCTCATCATTCCCCATCATTCCTTAAACATATACCGTCCTGGGAGCCTCCTCCTCGTACATTATGCAAATCAAACACGCACCTTCTTCTACTCTAATTATTCCGTCCTACTACTACTGCCACTGCTACTCCGCATCCAGCCATCCACCACCAACCTTTAAACGCAAACCAACAATTATTACATCCATTCCCCCTATCATTATCTCCATCAAATCGTATGCCATCCATCTCACCTACTACTACCAACACCTCTCCTCCCCCCTTCATCCACAAATTGCGAAAACTATATGACATTCTAACAAGACCCTCCACCATCCCTCTATTAACAAAAATCTAGTCCATTTCCTTCCATCCGCCCTTAATGAATTTTAGATATTTTATTATTCCATATATTATCCCTCGCCATTTTTACCTCCATTCAAATTCCTAGCCTTTACACTAGAAAACCTCAAGGATTTCGCATGCTAAACAACCTACAAGTTTATATTTTCCACTACTTGTATACTTTTCTCAAAACACACACACGCAATCCTGTCACATTGTATATCAATTAAATCCAACAGTTTCTTTATAGCACCATCATTTAGTCTGTCCCAGTCTTTTACCTTTATCCTAAGAGAAACACATCCCTTAGCCCCTCCCCTTTTCATTTCTCTACACTACACGCATTCAACTAGTCAAGTCTCTCACCTGTCCTCTCACCTGACTTCTATTTTTCGGCCACCATCCACTTGATTCTTAAATTCGCTCATCCAATCCCCCCTCCCTCATCACACAACCATAACGCGCCATGCGCCATAGATCTACCAGAAGCGCTATTAAAATCCACTGTATTTTCGCGAACGTGAACAGATTCCTCAATCTGCTCCACAATCCATACCAATACCACCATCATCCATACCTTGCTGCTCCAAGAGTATCATCCCCTCATTATCATTCTAATTTCCAACACTTATTCAATCATTCAGGCCACATCGCCAAACCCATCTCCATTCTCAGACCTTCCAACCATTTCCAACTCATCCACAAATCTCATATACATACCTGTCTCTCCAAGGATCCTCCCAGGTCAATCAATTTCAAAATCTCAATGCAAAAATCTATACCTTACTTCTTCCGTCAACTCATTCCTTCCAAGTCCTGCACCTACAAGCTATTATCAGACACTCTTATCCATCCACATCACATGATTCCACCAGATCCCGTAACAGTCAATTGTATAGCTCTTCGGCTAAAACAATCTGTAACTAATTTCAAACTGCATAGCACATATAGATTAACCAATTCCTCCACAAACAACATCCGTATTCCGTATCAATTACCACAATTCTTTTTTATCCCCAGGTCAAGTCCACAATTTCTCAGACTAGACACTCCTCCTCTTCTTTAAATTCCCACCACCCCTCCCATACTAGCCAACCCATGTATTTTCTCTCATCCCGTCACTCTAGTTTTGCCAATCAACCACACACTATTTCCACCACACAACCCCCTCTTACAATCCTTCCTGTATTCCTCCCCCCTTCTTCGGCTCGTAATCAACTTATTTTTTAAATAACAACTTGCTACCGCTATGCACATTTTTTCTTCTAATTCCTTCCTTTCCCCCTCTTAACAACCCCCGCAAGTCTACGAGATAATTATTTTGACCTTTCAATCCACGTCCAGTCCCTCATTTACCCTCTCTCAAGCCGAAGAAACCCTTGTTCATCCTCCTTCTTTTTATAATAAAACCAAACAAATTCCCATCCGGTAGCACAACTTCAGATCCCGAAGCTCATTACAAGCCTTCAAATCACAGCGAGTCTGTATAATCCTACTTCATGCAATCTACCTTAATTTACACACCTGTAAATCACCTGTCTTTCAGGTATATTTCTATAATTCCGCTTCCCAAACTATGACTACTCAATAAATTAGTTTCCCCATATAAAAACCATCATGAAATCCACAACTACTTGTCAACCCCCTTCCTTGATTCACTCAATCCATTCAATCAACTAATATAATCATAAAATGTCCTCCTTTGCCATCTCCAATTTGCGACAAACCAGACTTTCTAGTATCTATTCATCATCAAGTCCTTTCCTCCACCAATCCTACATCAAAAGCTCAATCATTTATCGACAATCTCTCCTCGTAGCTTCTTTTATTTACTTTTATATCCTCATGTACCCCTCTCCTATTATATTCTCCTTAAAAACAAGTAACAACAGTCCCGTTTCCAGCCACATGTCTATTATTTCAATTCCCTTAGATTCATATAATTGTTCACCCATTACTGAGAATAATATCCCTGCTTGATTACCACTTAAACAACAACAACAACAACCCCGTCATTCCAAAACAGCACCCCTTTCCAAATCATCCCCCTCTCCTCTTCAATAGCAATAATAATAATAGACGCAACACATCTTTTCATCCCACCACCCCATCTTCCCATAATAATCCCTTTAAAAACTCTTCAACCTTTCCCATCCTTCCCTTCGCCAACATTTTCCTCATCCTCTCTCACAGAAGAGAACCGAATTTATTTACTCCCCCAAACCAACTTAAACAAAATGTATCATTACAATTACTTGAAAGCCCCCATCAATCACAGCTCACTTGAAAACTTTATCACCACAAAATCTTTTATTACTCAATCAAATTGCACAGGGGACATCATCAAAGGCCTCATTAGAGTTTTATTCACTTACCCCCCTTCCCGCTCTTCTCCCTCTTTTACACCCTCCTCCAATTATCAATTATCATCATCCCCCTACACCCATTACCCATGTCATCATTCAGAACCATCCAACCCTTCCCTCTATTCCGGCACACCATCCATCTCCACACAAACCCCCAAACACAATTGTCTCTTCAATTTAATTCCCTTTATTCTTCATCATCTCATCATCCGTCTTAAATACGCTTCCTTCATAGTATTCAAGCGGAGTCCCATCTTCTGTAACACGAGCAACCAGCCCTCCTTACTGCACATGTAACGCTCTTCTCCTCTGTAGTCATCTGCACCTTCCATCGTCTCCCGTCCAGTAAATTGTCAATCTCATCTCTTCTTCTTCTAGCCTCCAGTAAATCTATACGCACATCTATCTGTAATTTAGCGTGTAATTTATCAGCGCTAGTAATTTACCTCAACCACCAACAATGTTCACAATTCCGCCACAATGTCCATCCTCGTAACTCTTTTTTACTCCATATGCACATTAATTTGAAAAACAATTGATTTCATTTTCTCCCATTAAATCCATCATCCACACACCGAGGAATTCCCAATTCCGCTCCCTTCCATTCCTTGCAAAGTAAAAATAAAAATCCTTCATCGACTGTCCTTCAAAATAAGCTTCTTTTTAATATTCCATCTTACTTGCCTTCATTACTCCATACTCTACATTATTCTTCCACAAGGTAAATACGAAATCAAAACTTTATTGAACCACTTTTTACCACCGCTACATACTTCTCTTCAACAACAACCTCTCTCTGACGGCTTTCCACAAAAGAAACGCTTAACCCTCGCAATCCATCCAGTCTTAGCACTCTTCCAACATTCCCTCCCTCAACTAAATCTACACACACAATCCAATCCTCCTACTTTTAGAATATTCACAAGTCCACACCACCTCTTCCAGTCACTCTTCCTATCCCATCCCTTCTTCATCTTCTTCTATTCATACAACCTTCAACCTTTGACCACCTTAATTCCGCCTTATCATTCTACAAAAATTATTCCAACTAAATCTCTTCTTTTGAACCCCTCATCTCTTCCTCATGCCCATCTTCTTCCGACACTCCAGCTCTTATTTTACCTTTACAAAACTCTTTACTCCACCGCTAATATCTCCACTCATCCATTTTATTTCACCAAAACTTTTAAAACATAAAAACTTCCAGTATTCCAGTCCACCTCCTTCATTTATCATTATCATTCCTCCTATATCCCCACTCACCTCCGCTCCTCCCGATAATTGCCAACATATTTTTTTTTGCTAAATCTCTTCCTAAAATCTTACATTTTAGTCCTTCTTCTTCCTTCCTTTCTACCCTCCTTTCTCCTTCTATTCCTGGTCGCAAGTTTCAAACCCTCCCAGTTTTTACTCTCATTATTAACTATTCTCCCGTCTTCTCATCTTCATCTCATCCCTCTCTTTCCCTGGTCTTTATCATATTTAATTCCTATAGTAGCTCCTCCACACATCTCTTCATCTTCCGTTCACACTATTTTTAAAATTCCCATACAACCTTAACGCGGCAAGACGATGCTAAAAATCATACACATATTTTTACATACATCTTCACTTCTTCAAGAAGAAAAACCCTGAATGTAAAAACCCTCTTCGGACAGTCATCATCATCCCTATCCTCATGCTGCGCGCAACTAAATTTCGCAACGCTTTACTACAGCAAACACTGCGTCTTCCTCACAGTTTTGAACATATACACACATCCCTCCACCCCTACTCAAACTGAAACTAAACTACCCCCTCTATAATCTCTTTTAACTTCCCATAAAATTCCCAACGCATTTAATTTAATAATAACACCGTGTCTACCGCCGTGCTACCGCCCCATCTATTTCCAGCCTTTTTACAAACTATTCCCATCTCTCAGAACAGAATCTCGTACAAACTGTGAGCAAGGTAAATAAGCATTCATAAATAAATATGGATTCATGGTCTCAAGGAAATCCTAAAAACAAATTGTCACATCTATAGCCATTACAAATGTATAATTAACGAGCAAAAACCAAACCACTCAGCCTCTCAACTCCAAGACTAGCTTCACCCATTTTTACAGCCTAATAATATCACCATCCTAAAACAATCTTCTCAATCCATTCTCCCAAAAAACCCCCGTATCATTACAATCAGAGTAAGTGGCAACAAGAACAATAGTTGGTCTCAAAAGAAGAGCCCTTGGCGAATTAAGAGCCGTCCTCCTCCTCCCTCTCCCATACATACAGCTAACATTACAACAAAACTACATTGTATCCTTCATCTTCCCTCTTCCTACCTCTGCAGTAAGATTATATCATCTCCGCCTTGGAATGACCATTCCTCCGATTTACATTTACTCTAATTATTCTATCGTCCACCGCTTATAGCCATTTTCTCAGCTTCAGCCAGCCAAGTTATATATCCTAGAGCGAAAATCCACACAACCCGCCTCCATTATCATCCCAGCCACACGTTCTTTCTTTGCATTCTCTTAAAATCCTCCACAACTCCCCCCTCAGCAGTTGGAAGAATCTTGAGCCCGTCCCTACTCCCAAGACTAGGATGATAAAAGCATGTTTACTTTTTTATCCCATTTCATCCTACCTGTCGCCATGTGCAGCTTGCAGCTTGCAGTTTCTTCTATCCACTCAGCAGACACCTATGGGGGCGGGAAATAAATGTCACAGAGAGAGAGCCTCAGTCAAGTTGCTTATGCTATTAACCAACCGTCCTCATCTTTCTCCTTGTCGGAACACATTTATTTATGTGAAATTTTTACAACCTCCAAGAATATAATATCTTGGGCAAAAAAAACATACAACTATCACATTTCTTTCTCACCCCTCTTCCATGTCTTCCCGAACCAGTTCCTATATTCTCTTATTCCATCTCTTCCACATCCTTCCCTTATTCATTCCAAGTACAGACTTACCACCAGACACTGTATTATATTCCCCAACACATATCTCCCAATTCAAGTCCACACACACACATTGTTCAAGCTCATCTTTAATATTTATGACCCTCAAAAAAATCCCATCATTCTAATTCCCAACCAGTGCACAACTAAAACACACGCTTATTCCTCCGTATGATTCTCAACTAATTTTTTAATATTCACCAACAATACACATGAACCAGTCCATGAATTCTTCCTTTCCTTCCCTCCCTTCCAACTCTCCTTCCCAACAACGCACCGCTCGAAATAGCCATAATTAAATTGGATTCCTCAAAAATGAAGAACATTACAGAGATTGATTCCCTTTTGTCTCGTACATTTATTTTTACCACAAAAACCTACAATGATTTATTACCTCCTTCCTCACTCTCTCTCTACCAATCAAAGTCATTTTGTCATGCCGTCCCTTCTTTGCACGAAACCTTCCGCAAAACCCCCGTAAAAAAAATCCAAATCTTTTTTTTACCATCATCTTCCGCTCCTTGTGTCTCAAGCTTCATGCATTATCTTCATCACCCTCCTCCTTCAACCCAACTTTTTCATATTTTCCCCTCTAACTCACACACCTGCCCTCCCCATCATTACTAATTGCACAAACCCTCATAAATTTATTTTTCTATGTAGACTATAGTAGATTGTGATATTCCTTTCAAAATCCCTCAAATCATACCCCTTTTCGCAAATCTTCTCATCTTCAACCCCGGATCATATTCTCTTTTAATCCTTGTCATTCCGTAGTGTATATCTTGTTCTCAGATAGTTCACAGCCCAACACGTTATTCTTTCCTCAACGGTAAAACAATCTTAACGGGCGATATCTCCCTCAAATTCCTCATTACTATATTATCTACCAAATCTCATCTTCCCACCAGCCAACGAGGCATTTCTTTTCTACTTGCAACAACGAATTCGCCCCGTTGTCAAAGCCTCCAAGAACCTCAAATATCCTAGTCTATCATCTCATCAGCCATAAAACTGACCAATCAACCCCGCATCCCCCTATACGTACATTCTCCCAATCATTCAAATTTAATGCTCAAATAACTATTTTATCCATAAACCTCAAACCAGTACATGAAACCAATTCCTTCTCACGCCATTATTACACCGCCTCTCATCATTATCCTCCTATAACAGTACACCATTTATATTTCTTCAAATCTCTCCCCTCCCTCCATCTTGCACCTCCCTCCTTCAAAACGCAGCTGCTTCGTTCCTTAGCATCAGTATTAAATTTTATTATTCCTTGGTTCCAAATCCATTTGAATCACACATCAAAATGTATACCTTGTTGCGTCAGTTCTAAAACAATTCCAATCATTGGCCTCACAGCCTCCTCCTCCGCAAGGAGAAAGCACGCACAGCAGCATGCATCCGCGCATGGTGATGCTAGGCCGAGCCACTGGTGAAAGTCCCACTCTCTGCTCACCACCCTCCGCTCACCACCCTCGCACTCCACGCCGTCCTCCTATTCACGCTGTCCCATTGTCTATTTTCAGTCCCTCTCATCAATCACCACGCTTCACACCATCATCCCTCTTTGAATCCTTTTGAATTTCTCCCTCCCTCTACGTATCCTTCACAGTTTTCTCCCATCACCTCCGTCGTGGTGAAAGTCCGCTTTCCTCCCCTTATTTCTTCTACTATACCTCCACCCTCCAGTACGAGCAGCCTCCTTTCCATCCCTCCCACCCTCCCACATACTTTCACCCCTTTCCCTCGAATCCTCATAAGATCACCCCCTCTCCAAACGCACTCACTCATCCCGAACAAGGAAGTGTATCCTCCTCCCTCCAACCCACAATCTTCATTCAAAGTCAAACATTTCCAGGAGGTTATTACAGCTTGTAGAGCAGGGCGCACGCAATCAACGCATTCAACGCACTCTTATTCAAGGTTAAATCCTCTGGGGTGAAGATGATCCGAGGAGGAGGTGGGGTGAATTACGATGAGCCAGCTCGTAGCTTTCCTCCGCATCCCCTTCCTCATCTTTTCAAATCCTCCTTCCACTTTATATTCACACATTCTAGCCAGTATAATCATTTCAATTCAGCATTAACAAAATCGAATTCCAGTCCTCCCCTTCATACTCTATATATTTTCCCTATCAAAAACCTGTATTACACACAACGCACAATAGCACGCATTAACTCCCAACAACACACACACGCATCCTTCCTAACCCACGCCGCAATCAACTTCTCCGCAATAACTTGAGAGTTCACAACAAAAACTCGTCCCCGTCCAGAATCTACATAACAACTTGAGGAAATCCAACAGTGTCGAGCGTCTACCTTCTTCTAAATCCAACATCTTCCCACATAGTACAATTATAAAAAATACTCGACCGGACGGACGGAGGTAGAGCAGACAGGATTTTACCCATCCAACCTTTCTATTAATTATGTAAATATTCAACATGCATATACTGTACAATTACTAATCTAGGTAGAGGGCAAACACCATCACTTGTACTAATTCTCCCCCTCTCCCGCTATTTTCATCCCAAACTCCATCCACCAAATCCTCATCTTGTAATCCTAATTCTTCTTTACCTAATCAGCTTTCCTACTTTTATCCACTAATTTCAGTGTCGCCAATTCCGCCCTCCGACGCCACCACCCAACACACTTATAATTCTTCATCTCCTCTCTCTCTCTCTCTCTCTCTCTCTCTCTCTCTTCCTTTTATCTTGCCCCTAAAAACTTGATCTTTTAAAAAATCTTTCCCACCGTCCACCCCGACACAGCCCATCCTTTTATTATTATTACAAGTATTTTTAAAGCCCGCCGGAGTTCCGAGGAATCTCCTCCTAGTAACCTGTCTCAGACAAACAACGGAAGAGACCTCAGGTAACCCCATCTCGAAACACTTTTAACCAAACATTTCAAATCCCCGCTTGAATCAATCATCAAAATGTACCGCAAAATATTTTCCACCTCCTATTGTAACCTTTATCATAGCCCAACTCCTTCAACATGAACCTCCATCTCCCCCTCCTCCCAGACTTCCCAGCCCAGTTTCCCAGCCCAATATGAATAGCGCCTTTTCGCTTTAGGGAAACAGACAATAATAATAATCCACCTCCTCCTTGTTCTTCTTCTTCTTCTTCTTCTCCGTCCCTCCATGTACTATTCTCTATCCTAATGGGCCGTGGTAATAAACGCTCCTGAAACTCCTGCAAAAAAGATAAATACCTAAGAAGAGAGAGAGAGAGATGTGTGTGTGTTTCAAAGCCCGAGCTTATCATGTCTTAAAGGTCATGCACTCATGTAGCAGGCCAGATGCGGTCATCTCAAACAGGTTTTCCACAAATATTTCAATTCCTCCAACTCTTCCACATATAACAAGTCCACATCCTCTCCAACACAACAAGAGAGACTCCATAAAACGAGCAGACGGACGCATGGCTTGACCACCTTTTCTCCCTCCAAACTCTACTTTTTTCCCATCATCATCATCCAAATCCAGCACACATGCATATTTAGCAACTATACACACAAGTATATTTTCGTACGTCCCCCACCCCCTCCGCCCCTCCCGCTCACAACCAACCTCCAACCACCACCACCGCCGCCTTAGACTTCTCCAACTGATCCGCCATCCAGCAGTCCAGCAGGCATCCCTTGAATAACTTTCAACTTATTCCTTACATAATCAGAAAAATCATTATTCCCCATCCCATAGACGCTTTTATTTCCTTAACAACAACAACAATACACACCCCACCCACCACCACTCGGACCTGCTGTAGTCCTCACATCCACTTCCACATCCACTCCACACCCAGTACACACACACACACACACACACTGTCCACTAAGATCAACTTTCCGTAATCCGATCAAATTCCAATCTTCCCTCACATCCAACAGCGCTTCTTCCATTTCCTTTAGCATCATCCTCCACCCTTTACCCACCGTCTCTCCGGAGGAACTCCAACCAAGAATTAAACTCTCTTTAAGACCACCTTTAAAAATCCATCATCTCTACCCAAATCATCTCCAAGCCAAACACAAATTTTTCCTTTCACATTCATAATTCAATTTTGCAGGCTTACATCAAGTCCCTTATTCCACCCTCACCCTCCTCCTAGTCCTTGGATGATTCTCAATATATTTTTTCAGTAGCCAATTACTTTGATGACCCTTAATTTAAATTAATCCCTCACCCTAGCAAACACCAACGACCTCTCTTGGAATCATCTTCTCAACCCCCATTTCATTTCACCCCCTCCGTACAATCCCTCCTCCAAACCGGCTAATACTCCGCATCAGACTCCAACTTTTCCAACTGTCCACACAGATAATTATAATACAGTTCACATAATATTCCCGCATGTCCTCCACCCAGGTCACCACCCGACTTTTCTCATTCTGCATCAATGTATCATGTCCAGCTCTGCTTCACTCATTCCATAATGTTTCCCAGTCCCATTCTTCCCTCTCTTTCACTCTTCCAATTCCTCCTTGTATCTCTCAACTTCCAGACTTTCTCCCGCATTTGCTTCAAGCACATCCAAATCTTCCTCCCTCCCCAGGATTCTTCCCATCTTTCATTCTCATCTCCATCCCTCCAAGTTCAAAACCTCAAAAATTCCTATGCATTTTCCACGCGCACATTTACCGGAAGAGAGAGCGCTAGAAAAAATTATTTCCTTCCATTACAGATTCCCCCTAAATACAGAACGTACCCTTGTCCCCGTTACCCATCCATCCATTTAGCTTCCCGCCTTTCAATTCTCAGCTTCAGGAAATGCAAAATTTTTTCCAAGCTTCCAACCCCACATTTCAGAAAAAATCCACCTTCTTAGTCTCTCTGTCTTAAACCATAGGAGGGATGAGTAACCCGACAGAGTCACATGCATTGTCCGCATCATCCCTTCCTTCAAACAGGTTTTTACAATTCAGAACAACTTCTTTTTCCATACAAATAACAACAAGTATTAACATAGAATAACCTCTCCCCCCTCATCCATCCCCATCTCTTTCCATACAGAGCAACAATCTTTTCAAATTTGGTCACTTCTTTTGCATTCATTCCTAGTCTTGAATCCTTAAATTTTATCTCCCACCATCCTCATCCTACTCCCAAACTGAGATGAACCATAGCCCAAATCAATATCGCTCTCTCCCCTTGCCCCTAAATCCTCAAGTCCGTTTGTATCCCATACTCCCATACGTTGATATATATCCGAATTTCTCCACATCTCCTAGGCAACGAGTCCCAGCTCCTACACGCCATAATCCCGTCGCTAAATATCTTCCAGTGCCTAAAACTTCTTCCCATCTTCCATCATCTTGTACTCTCTCCCTCCTGTATTAGCTTCCCCCGAAAATCTTCTTCATAAAAACCCGTTCCCATAAAATCCGCCCCACTATGTATACTATACATATTATACGGAACTCATATGCGTTCAAAAAAATCATTGCCGCTCCTAATTCCCGTACTTGAAATCTTCAAGTCCTCAAATTGCTCTCACAGTCTACCAACTCTCACAGCATTCCCGCTCACTTAAATTTCCTATTTCACTATCTGACCAGTGGTCAAAATAACCTTAGTAAAAACTAGTTTTACTACTTCTTGATCAATTTTTACAAAAATCCCTATAGCAACCATAATAGCAAATCTCCTCCAGCTCAATATTCCGTTCATTGCCAACTTGCCTACTTGCCATCACCATAGATGAATCTGTAAAATTTTCAAAGAAATCCCTAAATCCACCCATCCATCCACATCCTTTCACCTCCTCTCATTTCTCCACCTGTCCTCCTTGCCTACCTGTGTGTAGAATAAATTTTAAAACCCCGCCGCAACAACCACTTAAAACTTGGAACCTTCACATGCAAGCCCTGAGAGATATTTTTAATCTCTCTAGAAAAACCATGCCATTTGTGAAGAATTTTTGACAGTGGCGATAATCTAATGGAAGACAGAGGTAAAAAACTGGTGCGACTACTTTTTACAACATTGCGTCATTCCAACTTTTAACTTTCCTCCTCCTCCTCTTCTTCTTCTTCTTCTTCTTACCTCCTTATAATACCCAAGTCTTGAAATTCTCTCCATCCGACCTCCGTCCGTCCGGCCATCCATCCTTATACACATGCCGCAAAGCCTAAAATCTTAATTCCGTCTTCCCCCACCCTCCTTTTCCCATCCATTTCTTATTATAACAAAAGTCTGCGTACATGGCCAAAAGATGAACAAATAAATTCTGCCTATAGCTTCCAAATCTCCCCCTCCAACTACAAGATCCACTCAAAAAACTCACCAGCCTGGCCCACCAAAAACATCCAAATAACGTCCTCGTCTCAAAGCAAGCCTTTTCTGACCAACAACAATATAAGTAGCTCCTTCCACCACCAAACCACCACGTGTAGCCCCGCTCTCTCATCATCACACAAGTCCATTCTCCCCACCACCACCACCACCACCACCTCAATTCACAATTTCCAATCTCCAGCATTATATCGTATTCCTCTTCTTCACAATTTCTACGTAAACATACTCAAATCCATCCCTCTATTTTACACAACACTTTCCTTCCCTCCAATCTTCTCTCACCAACCACCACCATCCCTCCCTATACATATTCTTCGCAACTATTATACACAAAACTAGCAAACTCACCTCTGCCGCCTCACCTCTTCTTCTTCTTTTACCTCTTTCCCTACCTCTTGTCCACCACCCAACCTTCTTCCTTCCTCCATCTCCCTCTCATTACACCCAAGAATCCTCCCTGAAGAACATCATCCCCGTGTGTCTATCCTCCAGACACTTGCTATTTCTCCGCCGCCACAATATAATCCACTAATTTATTCTCAAGTAAAAATACAAGTGACGCAAATAAATTAGTCTCATAGTACTTCCTTGTAAATCCCCCAAAAACCCATCCACATTGTGTTCAACAACAAAGTAATTTTATTTTTTCCCTTTTCTCTAGAATCAAAAAGCCCCACGTGCGTCTTCAACATCTTCCTCATCCAAAATTAAGTGAATCAACTCATCCTCCCTTGTTCTACACGTACTTTCACTCCCAGCATCCCAGTCGATTCCTCAAAGCCCCCACAGGATTTCCTCGTGAAAGCTTCAGTGCAGTTTGGAAACGTTTTCTGTGACGCGCTCTCGGATTTCAAACCCTTATACTGACTTGTTTTCTTCCTTTTCCGTAGAAGAATCCATTGCCATCTGGCTGGTAATGCCATGATGGTTCTAAGACATATTGGTCCGCCGTCATCAACGGTCGTCCATCCTCCGGACGCTCGCTCCGAAGACGAGGAACGTTCCACAGCCATTCCAATGGATTTGAGTAAAAGTTCAGTGCGAAATATAGAAGTGTCTCATCACCACCGCCATTTGAAACTTAGTAACAATAATAATAACAATACGAATAATAATAATAATAATAATAACAACAACAACAATAGTATTTTCAACAACAATGCCAAATCAATTCTCTTCGGTGCCACCTTCCCTACCACCAACACCACTCCCACAAAGCCCGCCTTGGATTTCTCTCCCCGACCCGGTCGGCTTCCACGTATAAGCCCTGGAACAGAGAGTCGCTGGAGGAGCGAGGAGGACACTTCCTACTCCTCCCCAGACAGCGGTCTCCAGCGGGATTCTCCGGGCGAAGACGAAGAGGCTCTCCTATCAAACAGTGCAAGTGCTAACCCCGTGTCATTAAAACATAATTCCCTCATTCCACTCTCCCTCATCCGGGAACGTTACATTCACGTCAATCCCCGGGATAACGAGGACGAGCCCTACAGTCCTCCTCTCCCAAGTGCTCCACGTGACGAGGAGGATGAGGACGACGAGGACGAGGATCGGCGAAGGACAGCAGCCATCCTCCGTCGTATCCGAGAAACCCAGGAAGAGCATGATCCAAACGACGAGGACGGAGACAACAGCAGGTCAAACATCCCTTCCTTCCACTCACCCCCTCCCCGCGACTACAAAGTTCAAACCAAGCGAGCACGCCTCGAGGAAATGGTGAGTGCCATCAAGAAAACGGGCCCTAAATCCGATAGGAGTAGGAGACACTCCGGTGGTGATGATGACACATCCTCAGGAGGTCAAGGCACTTCCGGGGATGAGGTCACAGATCCCGATGCCCCCGCCGATCTTCGTCGCCTCAGGCCAGATAACAGTGCTCATTTAAATGCATCCCTCCTTGCCAAGGGACTTAAAGGCTACATGATGGCTGCAACCGGAGGCTCAGCCCCTTCCTTCTTCCCTCCTGGTAGTGTGAGTGCAAATAATAAAAAGCCACAACAAGTGCTCAGTCCCTCAAATTTCAATAACAATAATAATAGACCCCATTTACATAAAAACCAAAACCACCTCCTCGATGAAACCTCTGCCAATCTCCTCAGTGGCGGCAAGACAAAACCCTTGCCGGATCTTCCATTTCCGGGTATGGATCCCAGTGCAGCTGCAGCAGCTCTCGGAGGCCTCCTCCCCAAAAACTTTCAGCCACTCTCTCCCTCAGATGCTAGTAAAATCTATGGTGTTGACCCCGAAACCTATCAACAACAAATGATGCAACTTCAACTCACATCCGCCGCCATGCTCGGAGATCCCGGTGGACTTTTAAAAGCCATGGGCAGCTACCCGCCATGGGTCTACTTAGGCTACTACTCTCAATTACTCCATAGTTTTCAAGCTCAAGAAATCCTACGACAGTATGCTATCCAGTCACAAAGTCCGACTGTAGGCCCAGGGGAAACGGTAAGCCAATTTCTCACCATATGCCTTATAATATTTATTTTAAACCCCAATTAAATTCTATTAAATACTCAGTCACATTTCCTCTCTTCCTCCTCCCCTCCTCCTCCTCCTCCTCCTCATTAACCGCTATCATCTCCATTAGTTTCCATGGTTATTTCGGTCATATCAGGTCATCACATCTCAGCCTCCTAAACCTTACCTTTCCCTCGGCTTTCCCCGACCAAAACCACCACATCAACAACTCTTCCGCATCACAGCCAACCACCGCAGTTTCACATTCTACA
Source organism: Sminthurides aquaticus (assembly GCA_906901655.1). NCBI lineage: Eukaryota > Metazoa > Arthropoda > Collembola > Symphypleona > Sminthurididae > Sminthurides > Sminthurides aquaticus. The sequence goes on along the minus strand of CAJQTT010000001.1, from coordinate 19,172,459 downwards.
ACTTCTTTCCATTCCCGTTCTTGCATGACACACAACAGCCTGCTCTCTCACTACATAATTGCATGCAAAAATAAGAAATCAAATCTCACAACACATCGCATCATCCCTAAAAATTCCAATCTCCCCCCATTCACAACATCCATTGTAAACTGTAACTGTATCAGACTATCAACTTCCTACTACAACCAACCATCTCCTCCATTCCACCTTTTTATCTTCTATCTCCTCAATCCACTCCTTCCCATCCAATCAATCAGCCTCTATCTTATTCTCCAACACATTTCCATAGAGTTATTTCAAGCCAACACAATCAAAAGGGGCACCTCTTCCTCCTCTCTTGCCACAGCCACCACCCTCTATTTCAAATCAACAAATAACCCGTTTCCCATCATTCATCCTCATTCCATTTAGCTTCCAACGGATAATTTACCCTTGCAAAGTAGTCGTTGACGTAGCTCTAATTTTAACAAATTCCAAACCTGCCCTCCATTCCTTAGTTAGCAAGTTATATTATTCAAGTACCTGCCCTCCATTCCCTCAACGACATCAAGTCATACAAGCAAAATATTCTCAATGTATATACAATAATCCATTTCCCCTCCCCCCTTCCTCTCAACAACCTCCCGACAATAGACACAACAATAGGAAACAAATATTCAAAATCCCCTCAAAAAAAATATATGAAACGTATTATTTTACCCCCAAAAAGCAACATCATAGCGGAACAACCTCTTTCTCCGTCTCAATCATCAGTCCTTCAAAGCAAGGTGGGAGACTAAACTTTAAGCCAGAGGCTAGTATTACATACACGGCTAATATTTTCCCACAAAACAATCCAACAATCCCCATGTCGTGCCCCATAACAGGTTCCAACAACTCATCCACCAACCATACTCATCCCAACTTCGCACAGCCACTTCCCACAAACAAAATTTCAATTCAAACCCTTATCCTAATATTTTTATCCAAGCCAGTCTCCTCCACACATCCTTCCACCATAATAACTCCCAGACTTAAAAATCTCCCGTCTACCTGCCAAACTGCCAACACAGTCCCGGGGTGTCAGACCCGCAGACCCCACACAATCAATCAATCCTCACTCTATTTTTACACTCCCATTTACCTTTCTTTTCTTCCAAATCCGTCTTCCACATCATCTCCTTTCTCCTCCACCTCCTCTCATTCCTCCTCCACTTTCTTCCTCTTTGGCCAACTAGTGTACAGTAAATTCATTATTTTATTATTATTAAATTTTAATTTTTTAAAAAATTTCATCCCTCTCTTTCCCAGAATTTTCCCACAAAATAGCAAAATCTCTCCCTTTACACATCACCTGTACTCTGCTTCTATTCCGCGGCGGAATTTCCGCCCTTCCCTCCTACCTATCCAATTCCCAGCTAGAATAAGAAGAAAGTTGGTACGTCCTTCCCTTCAACTTACGGCTCCAACCACTATAACGACAATAATATAGAGTCCAAAAATCCAAGTAGTATTCTTAAAACTAGTTGCCAACTTGCTTATAGCAAGTTGTTTGACCACAAATCCCTCAACAAACCCATCCGTCCCTCCATCCATCCAAATCAACCCTCAACCAACCAGACATTCAACTAACTCTTATTAACATTACCACCACCTCCTCCTCCCGTTAACCTTCATATTCTCATTCACGAAAACAACACATCCACCTCAACGCAAATATAACATCCATTACACTATATCCTTCATAAAATCCTTAATAACCCATCAAAAAAGAGATCACTAACAAATTCCGCAATCTCCTCCTCCTCCCTCTTCTCAGTCCTCTTCTGTCTCATATTATTCCAAATCAATATCAAATCCACAATCCATCAAATCTCCTTCTTCTGTATCCTCACATTTTCTTACCCTCAACCCACTTTCTCGTTTCATCAATTCCGACCCAACTGAATAACGCAAAATCACACACACACACGTGTCAGTTATTTCCTTGCCTGCAGTCAATCAACCAGAGCACAGTTAGTAGTGTCGCTAACGGAAACCGTCCTCCACCTCTTTCCCCCAGACTCTGCAGCAGGTCTCCACGCTAAAAAAATCAACCCCAATGTATCATCTCTCAATCCAAGAATTTCAATGAATCAGCCTCTATTTTCACATTCCTTCCTCTATCCTCACACAAAATCCTGCCACCACCATCTTCCACTTCTTACTCTACTCCTCTTCCAATAACTCAAACTATATTCTTTATAACAAGACAAAACTAATAATCCCTCTCATCATTCCTCTCATCCAACAATTAACATTCACCACTTTTTCCCACCCATCCCTCATCCATCAATTCGCTCTTATAGCTTCCGAAAACCTTCTCATTCACTCCTTACATGTATGAATAATATCCCTTATATTATATTCCACGCAATTTCATTCATATTCTCCTTCTTCTCTTACTTGTGCTTACTAGAGTCAACCTCATTTACCCTTCATCCCTCTTAGTATTTGCTTTTAATTACATCAACTTCCCGCAGTAATTTCATCAACTTTTTATTTCCTTGTTCTTGCTCTCCACCACCACTATAATTAGCGCATGTGAATGTTTTTTTTAAAACACCCGCCCTCTCCACCTCTCCTTTGTTCTTCCAGAAAAAGTTTCAAACGTTTCCTCCAGCAGCTGTAGCTGTAGCCTCTTTTCTGTAACAATGACTTAGTCACAGCCCCTTTTAAATGTCGGCGCTAAAAATAAGTTAAACTCTGTATTATTCACGATTACGCAAGTATTATCCTGGACTTTCCCACCTATTATATTCCTCTCTACCCCTCCCTCCTTCCTTCATAAACTCTTCTTTTACCTGCAAAATCTTCAAATCCTCATCAGACAAGAACCATTCTAACCTTTGACCACAAACCAGAGCGCACGTGTCTTTTCCCATTACTCCTTCTCTGTAAATGGCCATCTTTCCTTCCTCCTCAACCCAAGCCTCCCGCAGCCCCATAATTATTTAAACAAGGTAGAAGCATAATTAATCCCCGTCATTTTATCTTCCCCAAGCAAAACTCCAACAGAATCAACCATCACGCAAATGTATTCTCAGCAATTCAGACGTTGAGTATAAAACAACTATTTTCATTTTCCCCATTATTCGCAAAAACTCGCTCACTTTTCTCAGTCTCCGCCCTTTGTTTCTCTCTCTCTCTCTTGCACTTGTAGTCATCATCAATTCTTTTACCCCAACACCAAAACACCAGTTTTACGACGCAATAGGACATACAGTCATTCCTCCAACTAGGATTCTTCAGAAACCCACGAGTCATTTAGCAGCACTCTCAGTGAGTCAACTCAAAAGTATGCGAGAATTTACAATTTCACTATACCCCATCCCGCAATTCATAGTCCATTTAGTCCTCAACCCGTTCAACTGTCCATTCTCCCCTCCTATATCCAACTATAACTCCTATACTTGAAAGCATTATTATTCTCACTAGAGTCATTTCAATCTGCCCAGCCATTCCACAACTAACCAAACACTTCCATTTATGGCAATTTCAACTCTTTAACTTCCTTCTTCTATCTCTACATCTCTGCACGGCCGAGCTTAAATGTTTCATCCCAACAACACCTACCACCGCTCCAATAATCCGCCAATCCAAATCCATGCAAACCATAGTAACAATCCCATTTAACGACTCCCATTTCAGCTCAATCATTAACGACATCCTTTAAACGACTAGGCCAAAAACTCTCTCTGAATACCTTTTGAATACCTAACTCTAAATTCAAACTCCGTGTCTCGGTCAGTGTGCAAAACTAATCACTCACTTTATTCTCGATTACAGAGCCCTCCAGCGCCCAGGATACTAAGCTCATCCGCGTACAACAATTGCGGTTCCCCGCCATCACCCGCTTCAGTCAGCGAAAGTCCTGCCGGTATCGACTCTGACGGTTCCGTTGTCGGTCAGGGTACACTCGGTGGTAGCAGCGGCGGTGGCAACGGATCCAACGCGGGAGGTAAACGTGCCCCACGTGCCATGACAGGTCGACACGTCAGAACCGGCACTGGCGCATCTCCAACCACCCTCCAGACCTTACGCCTTAAAATAGAAGAACGTCAACGAATCAAAGCCCAGCAGCTCCGACACGACATGATGCTCCAGTCCCATGGCGGTCACAATAACAGTTCAAAGGGGAAATCAAAATACTCGAAAAAATTCAAAAAATAGCTACAACTCAACACGCAACGCTTAGTTCGGAACATCTTCATTTCGGTGAAAGTTGCCTTTCTCCACCTTTCCTTCTCTACAACCTCGACGACATCCATCCTCGACGACTAGTACTAGTATCCACAAGTATTACCTGACCGTCTCCCCATCAATCATCTTCTCCACGACCTTTCAACAACCCAAGTATTTGCCAGTATTATATATATATTCAAACCTCCCGCCCTCATCCCCCGAGTATTACGCGCCCCTTCGTATGACAAACTACAACCCGTATCTAATTAACTCGGATCCTCCATGTCCATTAGCGATCTGTACATTATATTCTCATATTTACTCCGTAATCCTATAGTATATTATTAGCTAAATTATCAGGCTGACGTTATGCCAAATCACATCTAATTTTCAATCTGTTCCCCATTATTGTCATCGCTTTTGAAAATTCAAGAGCCATTTCATGTATCTTGAGAGCTAAGTCAATACATATGGTAACGGGTTTCCCCTAAAAACTCTGTAAAATATCCTAGTTTGTAGGGTCCGCTCCTAGGCCAGACCAGACGCCTTGGAGTGTATAACTGGTGCAAGAAAACGTATTATTCTGCATGTAATTATAAATAATATAGAATCAACTCAGGGATCAAATCAGTGTACATAAAAATATATCTAGATTTAATCCTAGCTTTTCGTGGGCTTGTACAAAGAACGGGATTGATAAGGATACTGATCATTATAAGCGCCAAGATATTATATATACTCACAATAATTCTATTCCAATTTTAGCTTCCCAACCAGCGTTCCCTCTTTATTTCCACTTACTGTAATTCTTCAGCAGCGACATCCTGTGGCCAAAACTTACACTGCGTCAAACCTACACTTTTAATGCAACAATTCCAACCCCATGACAGATCCCGGTCACAAATCAACAATGCACTATTGACCTTTCCCAATTCCTCTTACTGCCACACCGAAAAACATTATGCGCAACCCGTTCAAGACTGACAACGGACTCTCAAAACCCGACACAACACTCAACGCTACACAACTGGTATCAACCCTGCCATACAACCTTAAAACATGCAACTCTTACACGGACCCTACACCCTACGACCCTCCGCCAATAGAATTAATTGCGTATCACAAAAGTTAACTCTTATAAATTAAAATTAGAGAGATAATGTCAATGTATAAAAAGTTTTGTCCAACGAATCACATTCCAAGCGCTAACTGTGCGTTATCACTAGTTATCACTTGAAATCCAACTGAAGATGATGTGCAACATGATTGATATTGTATTTGAGACTAAACGATTGTAGCGAATTAAGACTATACAATATATGCTCATAAAACGTTTCCCTCCTAGAACGTTTTCTATTCCAACCCTCTTTACTCTTCTCTCAAACTAGCGAAAACCAATACATACATCAGTATGTATGTATACGATTGTAGTGCAGGATAATTACATACTCTCCCTCAACTTAACTCAGGCTGTGCTAATTTGTCATGAGCACCTTTATACATTATTATATCTACGTTAATTGTTATCCATGCATGTGTTTTTTATTGTTTTTTTTATACAATTTCGTATATATTATATAATACATAAAATGTTATTTTTAATATTCTCAAGGTTCAAGTTGTTATCTTCAAATGTATGGATTAACAAACTCCGTACTACTCGTCATGTTTCAAACAGTTTAGTATTCCAGCATATATGAAAACCTATAATTAGTGGATAAGCTATAACATAAAAGTATTCTACTGTCGCTGCGTGTACTCTTGTATCCGCTTGTCATTATATGCAGCTCTCTGACTTCCTCCTGTGTTCCTTAACTATAAAGCCATCCGCTCAATTAATGTAACTCTATCTGTTACCCCTCCTTCATAGGACCTGGTGTCAAAAGGTTAAAAACATAACCTTGTAGACTATGCTAATACTGTTCAGAGGCTAAATATTCCTTCCCATGAATCGGGTAAAAGAAATCCCCAAAATCAATCATCTTCCCCTTAAACATCTTCGAAAATTTATCCAATCCATCGAAATCCTAGCCAAGCTCTGTGTCTATATCTCCTATAGGTTTACAATGTGACTAATGCGTGTGCCTTCCATCCTCACTACAATAATCCAGTAGCTGTGTAATTTTAGATCCTTATTAGTATCCTCACCTTCTAATGACAACGTCATTAACCCTAGTTATAGTTAGCTGTCGTATTACGATTTAGCATCAACATTATTTATTATATCCAAATCATTCTAGACTTTAACAAGTCTTCTTGAGCCTTACACTGCTCTTATTTCTCATCCTTAATGCATGTCAGTGTATTCTCAACTCCAAACATTGTTACATTAAATCTTACGCTTTTAAGCGTCAGCAATGCAACTCACTCTTCTCCATCGAGTAACTTTAATTGCATTTCTAACCGGCATCCATTTATACATGATCTTATCTTTTAATCATTAAACAGACTATTGTTGCTCACTACATTTAACATCAATCGTAGCATCACATTTGTGAACAGTAACTTTTACACCTTTTAATCAGGCATACTAAACAATGTTTTCAATATCGAAATTTCACTAAAATACCTCCCAATACCCAAGAAGAGTCTCCTTGCCTAGGGACCGTAAACATATATCTATATCAAATATCTGGGTTTTTCGATCCCCCTCCTCCTATGTGATATTATAAGATATCTCTGGCCCAAACCCCCCCCCCCCTAAAAGTATGCATAATAGTGATATTTTTCTTTCTACTAAAATGCATGGTTTTCAATTGCATGTGCGAGACTTGGACTTTACTGGGGGCGTTTAGCAATTACTTCATCGATTTTAGTGAATTTTTGAAGCAACCAATTTGTTTTATGGTTATTTGTTGTTTTGTTTTAACGCTTTTCGTTCAGCAAATCTGACATAGTTATGCATATTTCCTGCCCTCCCAAATTAAAAATTGTGAATTTCCCGCTCTGTCTTTAAAATTTTGAAATCCAGCTCAGTGAAGGATTTACCCGCCGAGCAAAAATTTTAGATTTCCCGCTATATCAAAATTTTGAATTTTCCAGTGGGGACGTGAAACCATGTCTTCCGGGGGGGGGGCGTGTAACAATGTCTTATAACGGGGACGTGAAACCATGTCTTCTAGGGGGACGCGAAACCATGTCTTCTATGGCGGACGTGAAACCATGTTCCAAGGGGGGGGGGTCTACTGGTAATGCTCTAGTACTGACGGTGACTATAGCTAGGTCGAAACCCCTCAAAAAAATTGTGTTCAAAACTAAATAATGATGTAATTTACCTATGTCGCTGCGTTACGGCTCGGGTGACTTTTGCATTAGCCGCGCGCAAGTTCGAGAGACCAGCGCTAGTCGCTTGGATTTAATCGATGCATATATAAAGTACGGGATCTTTAAAGGAAAAAAATCCTTAGGATGCACACAGTTCAAGAGATCTTAATAATTCTTTAGGGTACCTAACAAGCGACATCTTTGAATAAAACACATGGCCAAAGAATCTACCAATTTATATAAAATCGTCGACAATGACTCCTACCTTACCTTTTTTGACATGAAAATCTTCACCTCTGTTTGCCGCCTTAAATTTAGTATGTACACCAATGTAATGTGTGTGTGGCTCTCGCGTTTGTAAACATTACAGGACGCGTGAATAGAACAATAAATTTTAAACGCTTAATTTCCTGAATTTTAATGAAAGAAAGGATCTTACATAAAAAATTTAATAAACCTTGAATCCAAAATCACTGGAACTTCGACAAACATTGTTTCGAGGGTAGTTGAAGAGTACTTCTAGGTAGTCAACATTAAATTACTATGGATCAGCCTACAAAACCGCCAAAGCAGGCTAAACCTGCCAAACTAAAATTACCTCCGAAGAAACCTAGATTGACTGAAGAGGAAAAACGGGCAAAGCAAGAACAAAAAGACTTAGAGAAGGCTTTGAAAAAAAGCTTGGCAGACCAGAAAAGAGCCGAAAAACCTGTGAATGCAATCAAGGTAAGAAATACGTATTCAGTCTTTCAAAACATTAACAAATTGTGCGTATGCTATAATTGTTTATACTTTGCTCATTTTGGATTGCAGTCAATGGTAGTTCTGATACCTCCTACTGTGCTATTTAAGTACCCTACGCTGGCTCCATCATTAGAGACAATGGGCATAAACCATGAAGGATTGAATACATCTGATTCTGTGGAGAACGTCATTACCTTCAGAAGAGATACTGTTGTCAAAGTTCTGAATGATCTCGATATACTGGTAAATCAACATCGCTTTAAGTATTATTTACGTCTGTAATTGGTGAGAAGCACATAGCGTTCACTTGTACGCCTGTTTATTTTGTGCAGGTAGACCATATTCGACCACAAGAAGAAGATTATGTGATAATACTCATGTATCCTGACGAAGTCATTCCACTAATTCATGCTCAGCTCCAAGGAAATAGTGACACTCTAGTAGATCGCGTTGAAATTTTGCAGACCCTCTTCAGCGAAAAGAAAGTCACTCTCTTTTTCATGGAACTCGATAAATATTTCAAGCAAGTGCCATTCAACTCTCCAGAATTTCCTTGTCATTCGGCTCTCAAACTAGTAACATACAATAGGTAACTATTTTATTTAAGCTGCTATATTTTAAATTGCAGAAAACAGAAGCGAGCTCTTCAGCAAGAATATCGCCAGCGTGTTCTTCATGCAGGCGATGATGAACATCAGGTCCGTAAGAAAACCAAAAAGTCCACGTTGCCGGAAGTTTCTCAGTAAGTTAGCATTGTATAAAATAGCAGCTTCCTTTTATTCAAGTTTCAATCAAGTTAATCATCGTCGGTTACAGGTCCGATCTCAACTCCGCCTTAATCGAACTCCAATTACTGACGAAGGTCAACTACCGAGTTGTGAACAAAGATGAAAGTTTGCCCGAACGGCTATTCCAGTTGGCAAAAGCTATAGCAGACGCTCCATACAAGTAATGCATCTACTCGGTTCTATCTTTTTTGTAAGTATCCTCATTAACCTTATCCACTCGTATTATAATATTGTTTCATTGTAAACCTTTAGACGGCAAAAAATGGCTGACGGGTTTGACTGGTATGCCCTGGCAGATACTGCTGGAAGTATCAGAGTTGACAAAGACGGAAATGGATTGTACAACTTGTGGCTTGAACAATTGATGCAGTTCAATACAGTAGGAATCGAAACCGCAAAGGCAATTCAAGCAAGATACCCAAGTCCACGAGCACTTTTAACGGTAAACTCTGTTGTGATTTGATGTTTCTCCATTCAAACTCTTAACCTTGAACTTGTTGATTCAAATGATTCTGGATCTTTTTTCAGGCATACGATAACTGTGCAACCGTAGATGAGGGTCTCTTCTTATTACAGAAGATAAAGGTAGCGCCATGTATAGTAACTTAACCGTCATTTTTTCAATATTATTGCTATGAGTAGCCTCCATGGCATTAACCGAAATCACCGGATGCTTTCAACCAAATCGAGTGAAGTAGCATTACATAAACTTGACTATTTTACTTATACTAGGTGGAACGTGGAATCGGTCCGCTTGCTAGGAAGCAGAACATTGGTCCAGAGGTCAGCAAACGAATATATCGGTTTTTTACAGTGCGTAATGGAGACAGATCTTTGAGTCATTCCCAAGACACTTAAGATTTTTAAACAAATACCATAATTTTATTGTAGCGACGTATTTCTAACCTTTGCAATAATCGTTTTTCACAATCAAACCTGTGTTCTTTTTAAACTCAGTTTAAGATTTCGTAGTCATTTTACTTAACTTCTCGAAAATTGCTGCCATGCTCGATGAGTTTGTCGTCTGGAAATCTCTGTTCATTATCCTAATTGTACCCTCATCTAAACTTCCGGGTTAATGTATGCTTTAAAACGACACAACCTCCATCCCCAACCTAACGTTAGTGAATAGGTGACACGGGAAGAGCAGGAAAGTAGAAGAACGGGAATGCGTGTTGCTCCATATCTCCGTCTAGCAGCGTCATAGCGAAAAACTGTTAGCATTTCTGGACTCTCCGTAAAATTCTGGTCCAGAAACCGCCATTAAATAAACTTTGAGCATCAGATATGGAATTTGAAAATTCAAATTGGAACATTCAAATTTCAAAATTCAAATTTCAAAATTCAAAATTCAAAATTTAAATTTCAAAATTCAAATTTCAAAATTCAAATTTGAAAATACAAATGAGGACTAATATTTGAAAAAACAAATGGGGACTAATATTGAAAATACAAATGGGGACTAATATTTGAATACATCGGGCAGTTTCTAGACCAATTGAAAGTAGAATCCGGTGGTGACCCTTGTTTTGGGCGCTGACAAATACACCAGCGAGAATCAGGATTGTTTTGCTTTATTCCTCCTTTTGTCCGTCTAGGAGCATTATCATAGCGAAAAATTAACTTTCGAGTTTGAAAATTTAAATTGGAATAAAAGTTCCGATTTTTATTTTCTCATCTTACATTTGTTTTCCTTATAAAAATATTTATAACATAGACTCGGTGAAAGTCCTGTGACGGCATACATCCATAATTAGCGTTTTTTTACATTTTTTCACGAATTCATCTCGGTAAAACTTTGCACCTGAAAAATGGATTTCGCCCACGTATCAGGATCAGAAAGCATAAAATACTGTCACAGCTAAAGACAGTACCTTTTATCAAGCCTCCGAACGGAAAATATTTTGCAAATATTTCATCTAGGGTTGCTACTAGCACCTTGCTAGTAAACACTAATTGAAAAACATTTTCATTCTGAGCAACAATAATAACCGGTCATGCTCAATGCTCATATTTGCCTTTCCTGCCCTGCGATCTCAAAGCTAAGAAAACCATTCGACGTACACGTCATAATTTTGTTCCGCAACTATCGATTTCAGGAGGCGGTATTCTGTTTCTCCAATTTGTTCGCATCCCCAAACCCTGATGACGGACAATTCGTTTTCCATATACAAGATTTCGGCGAGAGCGGCAGTGGTAACGTTAACGCATTCGTCTAAGGTGAGCCGATACAGCTTCTCCATTTTATTTGTCTGGAAGCAATTAAATAAAAAAAACTTTCCGCAACCTTCTTTTCTCCAGTTAACACACAAAGTTTCAGCTCAAGGAAGCCTTTGAACCTCATCCACCATGATTGGTATCGATCTTAAATCGTTTCTCTTTCATGTTCTAAGATTTCTTCTCCAAACATTTTCCTATCACCTACTTCTAATTTTCCCCCAATATATTTCATATGTGGCTTCGCACAAGCAAGCCAGTATCAAGTTTACTCCACCCGCAAGCTACAAGAAAGATACTACGGTAAAGCTCCTGCGGGATCTTTCTATTTTTTCTAAGATAAAATATTCTCTTCGTTCCTCTCTACCAGCGTCTTTTACGACTATGCTATACACCCTACGCTCCTCATCGTCTAATCCTCGTGGATTTGGCTTCTCGCTTCCTTTCACTCTAGCTTTCTCTTTTCTTCCATAGAATAAATAGCTGAAGCTCATTTATAAAAAAAACTCCAACACTTTCCGCCACCTTTTCACTTGAATTAACTTCTTTGATTCTCAACCCTTCTTTCACTTCCTTCTTTATCCTTAACCTGTTGACTTTCTCCCCTTCTTTGTCTTATTTTCTTGCCCCACATTTCCTTTCTATTCACGTACCTCTTGCCCTCCTCCAAAATCTTTCTTTTCTCTTCCCGCCCTCCCCCCTTGCAAACCAATCTAAAATATACTTCTTCTTACTCATCCGCCAACTCGTATTTCGTTTCCGAAAACAACAACCCAAAAACCGCTTAACGCCTCCTTACCCGCCAAATCTCCTCCAGGAGGGATAAACCGAAACCCGAACTTTTCTTAACCAATAAGTTGGCAATGTTTTCGCACGAACAAAGTAATTGCCTCAGTACAGCTTCCGATCCATGTTCAGTTCTATTATCCAGCCATAATTCCAGCGCTTCTAAATGCGAAAAGATGCCTCCCACGGGACTTTCTCCTCCACTTTCATACCTTCCGATATTGCAAGTTGCAAGCTTTCTCAATTTCGGGCAAGATCTTCCTAAACCTAAGGCAAAGATAAATCATGTACATTCCTTCTCCTCCCTCTGTATATTCCCCAACATATTGTCTCTCTCAAAATTATTATTCCAACGTACTTATTAAATTCACTGAGGCGAATCTATTCAAAATTATATTATCCAACTTGAGCCCCACAACTTGGAGTACGGGCAGAACACCTTCATCAAAATCCATAGTCTCTCCCTCGTTATTTACGAGACTTAGGCTCCTAAGATTCTCGAACCGCATGAATTTATACAGGGTTTCGTTCCCCATCCAAGCGTTTGAAATTGATACAACCTGCGGACAATTAACAAAGTGGTAACAACAACTCCCGAAACTTTCCACATCTTATGTACCCCTACCAGCCCCATGTACCGTAGTATTTAAATTCCAAAATCCCAACCTCAGCATTCGGGCACATTGTAGCAGCGGCGTCGATACTATCCGCCCGGATGCATGTCGCTCCAGAGTGCAGCGTTCTCAGTTTGTAAGGCAATTTCCCATAGTCAAGGCATGCATTGGGGTCCAGATGTTCAAAAACCTGTGATGTATATACCGTAGCAAACGTATAAATACAAGCCTTTTATTATTAGTACTCTTATTTTCCTCAGCGGACAGCCTCTACCGCTCCTCACGACGGTCTCAACTTTTACTTTACATTAGACTTTCTCCACCCAACCGCGAGCCGTGTCTAAGCAACCATCCTCCAGTTCCTCGTGTGAAAGTTGTTGTAACCCTTGTTGTTTCCCTTTGAAACTCAACCCAGGGGCAGAGGCGACATCACCTTCCAAATCACAAAAAGCCACCCAATTTCACACCCCACATACCAATTCTAATTGGCCTTCCTAAATAAAATCTCCCCATCCTCCTCCCTACACGCATCCCAAGCAAGATTAATCTCTTCTCAAACTTTATCTTTTCACCTCTCTTCTTTACTGCCTGTATCCGGACTTTTCAAATCCACTTCGCCATCTTCTTTCAATTCACCCAAGAAGAACGCATATCCAAACCTACAATTAGCAACTTATCCAACACAAAAGATACACCAAATTTATTGACAACTATAGCTTTCTCCATTATTCTCTAGGATTCCGCAATTATAGCTTACTCTTCCAAAGTTCAGCTAAAAACCACTATTGTCTTTTACCTTCTCGCTCCGCCCTTTGCCATGGTTATTCTGTCCTGTTGTAAATTTTCCTCCAGTTTTCCTCATTTAATTTTCTCAAATGATCCCTTTATCCGCTTATCATCCTCCCCGCCTGTCACTCCTCCACTCCCTACACTAAGCTTCCAATCAATTAAAATTTTACCAACTTTCTTCCATAACAACAGGCCCGCTCTTCCGTCTCTTGTTTCACCAACCATCACACCACAAACTTTCTCCACTTTCTCCAACAACTCGTACTCCCATGTGCACACCGTAAAAACCCTTTTGTAGCATCTGCCTTCCCAGCTTTACTTTTACACTCGAGCCTTTCTCCCCTTCAATCTTTAACTTGTCTCTTTTATTCTTAGCTCTTATTTTTCCTTTTATTTTGGCCGCCTCTCCGCTAAAGATCAAAATCCTTGATTCCACCAATTCCTCCTCCGCTTCCTGGTAACTTTCCTCCTCTCTAGGGTTTTTTTATCCCCATAATCATCCTCGCAATGTCCATGAATATTTCCAGTATTTCTCTAAATTCACCTTTCCTCCCTCGACTTTCCATTCTTCATCCCTCTTCAGTGTCGTTAGGTACTCCCATAATATGAGTTCAACTTTCTCCTCATTTCTCCTTCCACTCACTTCTACCTCAGCTTTCTCAGCCTGCTTTCCTTCCTTAAATTCACTCACATCCCCTCTTCGACCTTTTACTCATATCAACCCTATTATGTTTTCTATTCTTCCGTCCACGCACCGCGTAGTTGCATTCCTCCAATTCCCATACGGAGCACTACACCAATTCAACCAGCTCTTATCCCTGAGCCTTTATGTGCCACTGACTGAGCGACCTTTTAAAAAATCCCCGTCTCTTCGTCTCTCCATCTGCTTTCTCCACTTTCTCCTCCACAGCTACTACAACTCCTCTTATCTCTTCACATCCCAGATCTTCAATCTGCTATTACGAATTTGACAATTTTCCGCCACACGCTTCCTCATTACCAACCGCAACCTTCTTAACATCAAAAGTTTACATTTTCTTTTCACCCTTTCCCATTTCCATAATTAGAATCCTCTCCCTCCTCTTCCTCTCACATCTCAATCCCTCTCCGCCTTCGTATTCCTTCTCCCGTAGCATCTTTTATTTCCACCTTTTCATCTTCCTCCTCTCCACTTTCCCCTTGTCCTAGTCTCTTAAAATACTCACAAAAGGACACCAGACCAGATACACGCCACCCTCATCCACTACGCCTCCTCCTGTCAACCCCAATAAAATCCCTTCCACAAACAAACTTCAGCCGCCTTCACCTCAATATCTTTCCTTTCTCCACCTTTCTCCTATCAGTCTTTAGCTATGTGCATCTATACTTACATCACTTACTTCCTCACGTTTTCCCCTCCTCACAGTCTCACCTCAAATATCCTATCGTAGTCAAACTCAGTTAGCTCGGGAAACTTTTCTAGAGCACAGCAAGCTCCAACCCAAGAGACACGTGTGTCGTTTACAATTAGCCGTGTCAGTTTCTGGCATCGCTTTCCCCCGTCCTTTTCTCCACATAGTCGAAATATCCCATCATCCGATACCAAAGTTGCTGTCAGGTTCAATTCTCGTAAATTTTCACAGTTCTCTCCGATCGAGTCCATCACCTGCAACCAAAAATATTTCCGCATCATTATCCACTACCACCCACCAATCCTATCAATTACACTACTCTTCTCACATCCCACTACCCCTTCTTTTAATTCACTTCTTCCTCCTCCCTATTATATTCCTATCCCTCTCCATGCATTCCCAACCGATCCGAATGTCTTCCTTTACAAATTAATAAAAACTGGCAACTTCCACCATGGATAGTAACCTTGTACTAACCATGTTCGAATCCCCTACACTTGACCATACACCCCTCCACAGGCATGTATGACCAAAAAATCTTTTAAATCGGCCATTATTTTGCAAACTGCACGGAAAATACCAAATACTTTTCCTCCTATCCTTATACCCAGCGCGGTGTGATTTCTGTAAGATATTTTCAACGCTGAAAAATACTAAACGTGCTCCGATTAAACTCATATACTTTCTGTGTGCTTTCCTAAACAAGCACAGAACACGTTTGAATAAAACATGCAATTAAAAATCATTTTTTTTGATTTTAAAAATAATTTCACCATATTTCAAAATTTTACTATTTCCTTCAGGAGCGTGTCCAAGTTTCACCTGAAGTGAGCATGTATGAGCACAAAATCTTTCACATCAGCAGGTTATTTTTCGGTCAATATTACGTATGATTGCATCCGTGTATTTAATTCATCGTCACGTCTTGGCACAAGCTAATCTTCAGATTCTTACCTGATCGATAGTGAGTGTCATTTGTAGATTGAGAATCACAATGTTTCTCAAATACGGCATGACGGACAGTAAAATCTTTGGTTGCACGTGTCGCAAGTACGACAAATTTAGTTTCCGCAGGCTCTGAAAATCCAATCATTACCTTTACGTCAATTTCTTTATAATCCTCCTCCTCTACCCTCTTCCTCCCCTCCTCCTTTAATCTCTAATCCCCCCAAATAATAATTTACTCTTAAATCTTCATCGCGTAATTTCTTCCAATCCCTTTTGTATTCTCGCCCCGCATTCCCGTTACTATCCGCCTTATCCCGGTCTCAAGCATACGTTCCAATCACTTCCGCTCTCCCAACCTCAACGAATCCCTCAACCATTCTCTCTTAATATTGTTCCAGTAATCTCCATTTCCCTCACTCCAATCATTTCCTTATTTCCTCCCTTCCATTGCCACATTGCCAGCTTATTCCGTCCAACTCTCTCATATGGATGCAAAAGAAATCTTGTCAAATTTAATCTTCCTATAATCGGATTCCCCCTAAATCCATTCAATACTTCTTGTCCCAACGCCCTATCTATCTTATCAGGTTATTACAATCCCCACTCCCTCTCTTTCAGTCTATTCTATGTCCACTTTCCGGGATGAAACCAGGTCATTTTCACTCAATCCCTCACAAACCCGCCGCCCCCTCCTCCAACACTCCTATAACCTTTTCCAAAGTCCTCAAAAGCATCTCCTCTACCTTTCCAACCTTCAGCCGGAAAGCGAGCATCAAGTCCTTTCACTCCTTTCACTCAATCCTTCCATGACAAAATCCATCTATTTCTCAAATCACACCCTTAACATAAATTTCAAATCCCTAGAATCTACCTTCTCCATTTCTCACTCACGTCCCCATATCCTTCCGAAACGTGAGCAGTCAAAAATACCAACAGTATCCTTTCTTCCTTTTACCCGTAAATCCGCAGATCTTATTGCTTCAACTATGACAACACCAGCCGGGAAACCCTCTCTATATTTCTCCTATTTTACAGTCCCTCTTGATCTTCATACGCAAATATTCTACTGCAACATCCAAAAAATGTAAAATCCTCCTATTCCACCCGCATCAACCCGTAAAACTTTCAAATCCATCACCATCTTCCCCTAATCCACTGCAGGATAGGAGTCTCGGACGGCCTAACTCGTTCCTTTTAAAAATCCGATTCGTTATAAGAAAAAACATTTTACAAAGCCTACAACTCTTAAACCAGTCCAAGCACATGAAACATATTCCTCCATCACGTCAAACCCATAGGCACTCAACCCGCTCAAACAACAAACACAACCATCCTTCCTCCTACCCAAACAATGCCTCTCAAATCATCAAACAACATCGCCCAACAGAAACAAATCCTAACAGACCCTCAATTTCAATCTCCGTCTTACTTTCTCCACGCTTTCTCCACACTTTCTCCCCACTTTCTCCAATCCACCCTACTATATTTCTTACTATTCTCTTCACCCGTCCCTTCTCCTCCTTCCCATTTCATCTCCCTATCTCTCTCAACTTGTACTCCGACCTTTCCGGGGACAATCCATTCTCCCGGATCCTCCAAGTACCCCGCCCTACTCTTCAACATTGTAGACACAGCCTCTTTATTCACTCCGTGTAGCTTTTAAGCTAACTTGCATTAAATTTGTTTGTAAAATTCCTCAAACACCAGAATCCCATTTCCTCCCTGCCTACTACCTAAACACACACTCCTCTCCCTTACCTCAAACTACCACCATATTCCTCTCGACCAACTCTCTTCTGTGCAGCAAGCTAACAGATCCGGTAAATACATCCGCCAAAATTTTACCAATATCCATCCTCATAAATCCCCGTCTCTCTCTGCTGTATACAATACCCTTTAGCTTCCTATCCATCCTTGTCCCATTACCCATGCGAATTTTTCATCTCAACCCCTGACGGGTTATCATTCCTACTACAACACAATCTTGAGTACTCTCCAGCTCAGAATATAACTGCGAACTGAGTCAACAGGCAGGGACAACCCTCTTTCGTCAACTCATGGTGCCTTAACCAATTAAATGAACTTAGTTTCATCTAAACTACGAAACTAGTCCTCCACGTAGCCCTGTGCATTCCGATCCGAGACCTACCCGTTCATATCCCGCTACTCCTTTCCCTTCACAATTCATACACTTCCCAAACAACAACAGCGTCAAAGAATACGGGCTCCTGAATACGCAGACCGAAGCAAATTTTTACCCACATTTCTCTCAATCATTTATCAATATCTCCTTCTTCCCCGCCGCAAAGCACCCAACCTTTTTAATAAACCAATGCTTAGCTCTCATCCTCCCCCCCCCTATACCCCGTCTTATACCCACTTTCCGAACTTTTTCCCCTTGTCTTTAAACCGTTTCAATTTTATTCCAATCCTCCTCCCTTACCTTGCATCTCCTCACAAATTCCAGCCCGTAGTGTTCTTCCCCAATTCCGAAACTTAAGTTCAAACTTTCCAGTTGTTCCCGAACAAGAAGATGCAAAAACTTTCGCGTTAACGATCTCCGTTCTCCTATCACTTGCATCAGGTCCTCGAGGAGGGCAGAAGCTATAATAAATAGACAAACCGTATTAGTTTAAACCCCCATCTTTTAAAATCTCTGAAAGCCTCCAGGTGTTCATTTCGAACAAAATTTCGGGCAGCTCCTCTCCTGGACACATAAATATTCTTCTGTAATTTTTCAAACTTCCCAGCTCCCTCTATAATAAAGCATCCACATATCTCTCATCTATACCTTCATCCCCTCCATCAGCTGTGGACATCCTCTACCAAGGTGCTCCACTAGCTCAACCTCACTCGCAAATTCTTTTTACAAACTGGCTTACCGTCTTTGATTCTACCCTAAGCAAGGTTGAAAGCACTTGGAGTACTCTCTCTCTCTCTCTCTCTCATCCTAACACAGTTCCTTGGCATTTAGCAATCTCAAGCTAGAGCAGACTGTTAGGGATATAGTTTGTTCCGAATATTTCATCCTCCCGCCCCCACCCTCCAACACTATACCAACCTCACAACTCCCAGTGTAACAACAGGTGGACGTACTTTTACAGAGATTGCGTTCTCCTTGTTGCGTAGCAAAAAAAAACTTTTATCATCCATCTACTTATCCTGTAATCCAACCGTCCAGCTTCAAGAAGAGAACTCAACAATCGCGGCGGGTTCTACGTCCTCTCCACAATTTCATCCATAAAAACACCACAAGATTCACACAATCCAGCGGACAAAAGCCTGCAAAGCGGGAGGAACAAGAATCACACACACACCCTCTCTTCATTTCTCTTCTTCATAATCATTCTACCTCATCCCTCCTTCTTCTTCTTCCCCCACTTGTGTATCACTCTTATTTTCCCTTCATCCAGTCTTCTCCACTCGCTCCTCCTAACCTCCTCCTCTCCAAAGCCAAAAGCTCAAGAATCCTATTATTCTTCTTCCATCCACAAAATCCTTCCCTCACAGTCAGTATCTTCTCCATCCCCGCACTTCTTCCTTTTACCCGCAACGCAACACAGCAACCACCTTCTCCAAGAGCCGTGCAATAAAAACTCCTCCAAAAAATCTCCTTTGATTCGCCCTCCTAATCCCCATTTCACAGCTCTCCATACAGTCCATTCCAACACAGAGATGAGCTACCTTCCAGCCCGCAAGCAATCATGCTCATTCTCTCATCCACATTCAACACAGTAAATAGTACATAGCAACCTCCAAGATTTACAGCCATCAAAGCCACGCCAAGAACAATTCCGACCATTTCGCTCAGCCAAATCTTCCCTCTTTCTCCGCAATCCACGGAGGAGCTTTACATGAAATCCTAACTTCTTGAATCCTTGCAAAACGCACCCTCCTTTATTATAAGCTTTTATTAATCCATCCCTCTACTCCTTGGAATAAAATCACTTCTTCCCTCGAGCCATATACCAACATTTTTCCACCATTGCCCTCTCTCATTTCGCACAAACCCTCCTCCACTCGTCTCACCCCTCATCCTCCTCCTTACATCCTCTCTCACCCTCTCTTTTATACACTAACAACAATTCAAGTTCAAGGCTCCTTAAAAAATGTCATCGCCCTCCATCCTCCTCAGCATCAATATCCTTCCAAGACGAGACTCTCAAAAACTCTGCCACTTCAAAACACGGTTTCTTCTCTCCAATTCCCGCACCTTGTTTTCCAATACATCTTTAATTAAAAGCTTTTAAATCTTCGTCAAGCCTACTCCTGCTCCTCTCCTTTACATTTTCCCAACTAATTTAAAATCAACAATTAAAATGTTCACAAACTTACGCATCATAACAAAAGGTCCCTCATACTTCAAGTACAAGTCATTTTCCAGTAAATCCGACATTTCCGCCGCATTACCAGCTCCATAGCACACTCGATCCCAGTTTTCACCAAGAGCAATGATGCTCAATGTTTTCAAAGATTCTGGTTGCTTCCGGAGCGGCATTATGTATCTTGTCACTTTCAATCCTCCCGATTCCTAGTTCCCGCTATTTCTGCTAATCCAAGCTCTTTCCCGGCTTAAAACTCCAAACCCATGAGCTCTCTGAAATTTTATCAATTCTTCAAAGTTATCAAACGCTACCACACTTCACTTCACCCACTTTTCATAGCTGCGCCATTAAGTAATGATGACCGAATTCACTCCCACAAATTCTATTTCATTACCATCTCAAATTTTCCATATTTCTTTTAAAATTCCCTATTTTTTCTTTTAAATTTTCCTCCACAGACCACCTAAAACTTAACTCTCTTTCAGCTTTCTCCAGACGTTTTTCTTTGCACTTCCCACTCTGCCTTAGTTCTCCGTCTGCTGTCTATAGCTTTCCCTACCCGGAACACCGACCTTCCAAACACCTTCAGCTATAGCCCACTAGCCAACTTCTTACTCAATAACTTATGCCTACTACCCGGCCTCCCCAAACGCTCCTCCTATCCCCTACTAAACTTAACTTTGTCTTGTTATTTCCCTGGCTCCTCTTCCTATGGGATTTCAAACTTATTTTTAGAAAATTCGCAACTAGTCCTCTATTTCTCTTTTACTCCGTACGTAATCATTGCCCTCGTATTTCTTCTTCTGCTATTCCTGGTGCCTCAACCTAGTTAGTCTTTATACTGTTACATCCTCTCCGAATCCCTAATTCCCATCCTTTCCCACGTAGCTTGTCTCCTTCATCGCCTCTCCGACCCAGCCCCCGAACCGGGCAGTACGTAAAATGTCCATCACGTTTTACACTCCTCTTCTTCTCGTATACTCGCCAGCAAAACATTTTCCTTCCAACCTCTCCCGCCTCCCTCTTGAGCTTCCACAAAGCTCCGTCAACTTTCTCTCAGTCTCCCGTACATGCATAGCCTCTCCAATGTCTGCACTGTCTATAACTTGTGCCATTCCTTGAATGTCCCTCTTCATTTTTTACCCGCTAAACTTTCAAATGTTCTCAACTACCAACATTCACCCACATGACCTCATCACCATTTCCCACCGCCTCCCATCCTTCCTCCTCCTCCTCCTTAGCCTTTCCCTCACCTGCCATTAATCCACGTCAACTTCCAGGTGAATCCCCATTTCCTGGCTACTCTTATACTTTCTCCGCCACTTTCACCAGTTCCCACGGCTTTTTGACTAGTCCTCTTCTTGTATCTTCTTCCTCCACATTCCCTCCCATTCCCACCGACTTTAGTATATCATTTCCCCCCTTTACAAATCCCCCTCCATCAATCTTTCCCCAATTACACTATTCTACGTTCTCGACTACCGCAGTCCCTCGCTCCTACATCTACCCGCGGCCTTTGAATCCTAAATGCCGCTATAAATATGACGTCTTGACCCTTTTATCCGTCCCATCATATTATGCAATCATGGAAGGAATCAAATTTTTTATGGATCCCAAATACTATAATATTCCCTTCCTTTTAGTCCTTCACTTTCCCTCCAAACAAATCCCGGAGAAAGTCTTCCTTTTAAGTATTACACTACACTTTCCCCGCATCCTCCAGCTTCCTACTTACTTATCACATTCCTTTAAATCCTTTTTACTCAATCTCCTACATTCTTCTCCTTTCCCATTCTTTCTCCTCTTCCGTCCAATCCTTTCCCTCACGACACTTTTATTCCCCTCTCTCTTCCCATTAAACTTCCTTACAACAATCTTTAAAATTCCCAATCCACTCACATCCCCTTCATCTCTTCATCCTTCAAAAATCATATACATCTCTCAATCCACCTCTTCCTACTTACTTACTTTCTCCCTCTTATTTCTTTTATTTTCATCCGCCGCCTTCCTCATCTCCGCTATCCCCACTTTCTCCTCCTCTACTCCTCCCTCCTCCTTTACCACCCCTTCAAGCGCTCACTTCCTAGACTTTCCATTACCAAAGTCTCCTAATTTTCTAACATGACAAGTAATTACTCTTAAGCTCATCTCAAACAACCTCCGGTCTTCAACAAGTCTTCATTCGGTCCTCGCTCTAGTCTCTTCAATCCTCTCTGCGGTTTCTTTCATATTCTTATTCCCAATCCTTCCTATGCCCATCCCTCCTTTCTCCTTGACTCCTTCTTCCAACCCAACCCATGCTTTCCCCTTTAAACATTTTTCTACTCCGCTTTCATATTCTCCGCTTAACCACCGACCCAACCTTCATTTCCCTCGTCTCTCTCTTCTCTTGATTTCTCCTTAATCTCTCGGAATCTGTCCTCCTCCCAGCTCCTAGCACAGTAACTTTACACAGAGTCTTACACTGCATCTAGGCAAACTTATGCACCACAATTCCAATATTTTCAAATAAAATTATCCCGCCTATTTCCCCTTTTACAAACCCTGATTCTCATCATCACCGCTTCTTACCGTATTCCTTTCACTGCCTTGTCTTCTGCCTTACTTTCACTGCCTTGTCTTCTGCCTTACTTTCACCGCCTTCTCTTCCGCCTTACTTTCACCGTCACACCATCCGCTACTTGCAGTACTTTCTCTACTTTCTCTCCGATCCTCTCCCCTATTCTTCGTTCCATCAGTTCCGTCCTCCTCTTCCAGCACCCAACCTCGCAACAAGAGTCAGACAACAACAGTGCTTTATCTCCCCATCAACGTTTTACTCCAACCGGGAACCAAAGCACATTCCCAATCCTTTGCATCTGTCTTCTCAATTCCCAAGCTTGCTCCAAAGCAACCTTCCTAGCCTCCCACACCCGAGCCATACTCTCCAGACTACCACATCATCCGCATTCAAACTCTACCCTGATTTCTTCCTCGCCGCTTATTCTTGATTCTCATCTCGCTATTTCTCTCCACTCCCTCCTTCTCCACTCTTCCTCTCCCTCCTTTTATGACTTTGCCTCCTTCCATACCGGCCAAGAGCTGAGCAGAAATCCTCTCAACCTACCAGTTCTGTTTTGCCAGGCGTCAAGAGAACACAACCATTCTTCATCTCTTTCCCCCCGACTTCTTTATGCAACATATTTATCTCGGCTCAAAGAAACACTCCGTACAATAATTATTAATATTTATCACCTTTCCCCCTCTGTCCCTCGTGTCTCTTCCCTTGAGTCCTCCTCCTCTTGCTTTCTCTCTTAGCCGCGTCACAGTATAATCCCCCGTGTTCCATGACTTCCACCCAAAGTGTACTCCGTGAAACCCGTGTCAACTCAATCATGTTATGCCAGTTTATCAAATCCAAGTGAAAGTGTGTAATATCATAGTCAATTTAGAGATAACCCAACATCATCCACCAAAATGGCTGCAGGATCTGCGGACGCTTTCTCAGCTACGCCACGCGGATTTGGTTGCTATGACCGAGAACTTATTTCAGCAGCAGCCGACAACCTATGGTCATCAAGTGTTGTTGCGACCGCGTCCACGGGTAGCTCCTGGGTTGAGGATGTCCACAGTGACCCTCTTGAGAAGCGTGTCGAGGAATTGAAACGTAAATTCCATCGCTGTCGACAACTTCAAATCAAACATTTACCCCGTGAAGTCACCGAAGAGGTAAGTCAATCACTCACCTCCACCAATGTGTCCTCTCACCGCCGCCTAATTTACCCGACCCTCTCCAACTTGTCAACCATCCTCCCGCGCTTGTCATCAATTTAATCACTCGTCACCTCCATCCTTTGACCTTTTATTTCTACCCCTCACTCTCCCGCTCGTCCACCGTCGGCACTACCATAGAATCCTCTGTAGGATTTTTCCCCATTGTGCCAACCGCTATCACAAAGCGTCGCTTCAAAATCAACTAATTTCATTCCTTAGCAACCGTTTCCTTCCATTTAAAATCCCATTATTGAATCCGTTGAAGTTTTCCGAGTTCCTCTGCATCATAGCTGTCCGTCCTTCCTCATTCTCCTCATCAAATCCGTTTCACCTCCGCTTCCTCTGCCACTTGAAACCTTCCCCACCCCCCTCATCCCCATCTTTTACAGGTTCATAAACCTTCGTCACCACTCCACCACCGGTCATTATCACCAACTCTTAACCAGTTCAAACACCAGCCATCCAAAACTAGCCAAAACTGGCCACTCTCCTCCAACCCCGCTTCAACAATCCCTCAAACGGCAATTCCTTGAATCTCTGCTAATTGTATTCGCAATCCCGAATCCTTCCTTAAAAAAACACCCACCACATGCATATAACTTTCTTGTCATATTGTCAAAAACCCGAATTTCACTCCACCCCTAAAAATAACCACCTCAATTTATTACCCTTCAAAGAAATTACTTAAATATGTGACGACCTAAAATCTTAAAATCCCGCCGGCCCGTAACCTTGTACCCACTTTCTCCGACATCCCTAAAGTTCACGTTCCCCGCTCTGGCTACTGGCTACCATGTATCCCACAATAAATCCTTGTCCACTCCTCCGTCCCTTCAACCACAGCCACACACAGTCTTCCCGAAGGCTGTAATCTCTCTCGATTCCAGTATGCGTCTCCGCTCTTATTTTTCCAAAATTTTCTATAAACCTCCAACAATACTTTTCCCTGAGCATCTATATATCTCTTATTACAAACAGATCAAATTCAACCCGCTTTATTATGACCCGTTTTTAGCATTTCCAAAATCTCATAAAATGCCTCTAAATCCCTCATCCACATGTTCAATTTTTTACGATTCCAATCCTGCAACTAGCAGTAATATATACACCTTTTAATTTATTACCAACCCCACTTTTAGTATTCTCATCCATAATAATAATAATAATAAAATCCCGTAATCAGCGCTTTTATCATCACCTCTTTATTATTATATTCTAATTTCTTAGCCTACTCCTCCTCGCCATAGCTCACCATAGCATAAACCACATAAAGCGCCAACTAGGTTGATTTTATCAGGGATATTATTGTAATTTATAATATGAATATCTCTATATATCCAAACTTCCACCCTCTAATTTTCTTGCGGCAGCATTCACAAGAAAGGATTATTAATACGCAAGGAAAAGATGTACTATACTATAACCCGGGGTTTATCCAACCGCGTAATTACTCCAACTCTCCACCGCCACCACATTTCTCCAAACTCATCACAGTCAACTTTCCCCTTTGCTTCTAATCATTTACAGAGCAAGATAGTGAATCCCAAAGTAGTCAACCATACCGAACCTATTTCTAAAATATTTTAAATACCAAATCTCTTCCATTCTCAGCATTATCATACAGGATTCCATCAACTTCTATCAAGTACAGTATCAAATACCTTCTCATCCCCGTCAAAACCCAAACCTGCACTAAATTTCCGCTAATACTTTCGCCGCTACATATCTTAATTTTACATTTTCCCTCATTCCCTCTTACACATATTTTTTTCTATACCCTTCAGCTAATTTTCATTTACTTAATTCATATACTTATAATGAATTATTTTTATTTTAAATCCACCCGGCTTCCACCATCTTTAACCTAGTAATTTGAATACTTTTAAACAGTTTCAAACCAGATTATTCCTTGTTATTAATTATATCACCCCATCCTTGTATATTTTAGAGACATACACCACCCACACTTCACACTAATCCCATCTTCCTATAGCAAATCTCTGCCATCTTTATCTTCATTAAATCAACAAGTTTCATACTTTCTCCGCCTCCCCCTCCTCATCATTCACCTAATCCTCTTACAGAGTCTCTTATGAAGCCCCCGGGAAAACTCTCCACATCATGTCACTCAAATCTCTCATCTCTTCCTCCCATTCTCTCCATGTCTCTTCTAACCCCGCTACATTTGAAACCACAACCCAGGAGAAAGTCAAAGCCACGTCACCACAACGGAAGCTCCATTCCTCCAAATTACACATCCCCTAAATCCTCTCTTCATCCATCTTCCCATAAGTTCCACCAATAATTCCAGCTACAAATCCCCCACTTTCTCTCCCATCTTTTCACCTCCAACCTCCACCAACTAACACAAACTTTTACCCTCAAATAACCAGTCAGTCAGCTGTTTCAACTTTTCCTCATCCTTTTCCCACTATACCCCACCTGGTAATAAACCCTAACAAGATGAGCATCTTCCACCCACGCTCCTTTCTTCTTAGCTCCTTGTCTCACATACCACCCATTTCATCCGCCTAATAATTCAAAATTATCACATCTCTCAAATCCCATTTGCCCATTCTGGAAAACGTCTGGGGTCATGAAACCTCTGAAACGTTCATCTCCACACTCAACCATCTCGCTCCCATGATACAGTCATAAATGGTAATCATGAGGATCATCCCAGGACATTGCCATCCTCCTATCCTCCTTAGCTTTTTATTTTCTCTTCACTCTAGCGTATATATTCTCTCTGGAATCTGCACATGAGGAGATTATCACTATAATACAAAAATTCTTTTACCTGTAATATTGTAACGCATTTACCTCAGGTAAATTACCTGAGAGTTCCTCTCCCAATTATTTCCACAAATACCCTTTTATTTTCTACTTTTAAAACCTGGACAAGGATTCCCAGTTGCCGCAGTCATTCAACGCAGTTTACTCAACATTCCATCCGTATACACCCCCATACACATTTTCCAGCACGAAAACAATTCAATACATGTGTTTTTTAGCAGCTAAAAACTCTACCTCTTCTCCTATATACTCGCACTCCTTCTTTTTCTTCGTCTCTGGATCATCATCATTTTCTCATGAGGCCCTCATCCCCTCCGGCATTCCCGACCGTGTATAATCACGGGGTCACTGTTCTCTCCAAGGTGATCCACCATAAGACTGCTCCCATCCTCCTCACCAACACATACACCTTCTTCCATTACCCCTTTTACCTCCCCATCTCCTACCCGTCCTCCTAGCATCATCTTCTCTGGTCTTCAAACGACACAGCTCGCCAACTAGCCAGCCCTCCTCATCCAACCAAATCCCTCTACTATCTTCATCAACCTCTTCTTCTTCTTCTTCTTCTTCTTCTTCTTCTTCTTCTCACCAACAGAAATACCTCGCAGATTCCAACTTTACCTTTAAACAATTTCACCATACCTCCAGCCATCCCCACAATTCCATCCTCCAAAGCCTAGCTCATTCTCCATCTCTCATTACCATCCCCCAGACCAACAAGACTAAACCTCCTACAAAAATCTTACCAAAACTCCATCAGGTATCCAAAAGCGCAAAATTTAATCCCATCCAACCAACCAGCCACATCAAACCAGCCCCATATTATGCCAACAACTCCCCCCACAACAGCACCCATCCATCCCAAACCTCCAACCATTTATTCCCCATTTCCCTGCGAATAATTACACTCAACAACTCCCTCTCAAATCCACCATCCCACAACAATCTATCCGCGAATCTTCTCCCAACTCCCTCCCAACGCACCCTCCCCATCACAAGCACACACACACACACGTAAACGCATATCCATCAAAACCGGCACCCATTTGAACCCAGAAAAGTGTCAAGAACCTCTCGTTGAACCCATTCCTCCGGAAAACAATGTACTGTACGCTCCTCCTCAACCAGGAGGAATAAAAATCTTATCCTCAAACTTCAATTCACAACCACCGTCCAACCTCCAACACTGAGATCTTCCTTTAGTTTCCTTTACACGGTAGACGATAACACCCCAAGCTGCAAGCGTCCCACTCCGTCGCCCTCATTCCTCTTCCATTACACACTCCCCCCACACCCCCTACATATTCCACTTGTCCCCCTCAATTTACTACTCCCCTTTATCTCACCCCTCACAGGTTTACAACCCTCCCGGTGCATCTTAAATAATCCTCTCCAACCTTCCTCCAGCCTTCTTCCAACCTTCTACCGCTACCCTATAGCTTTCTCCTCATCACTTTCTCCACACCATTCTTAGCTTCCTCTCAAGCTCCAAATATCCGCATCCCGCTCTCGCACCAACTTTCTCCACCTTTCTCCGCGCCTCAACTTTAAAACAGCCTAGGCATTTCAGTCACCTCAGCCAAGGCAACATCAAGTCAAACGGAATCCTTCCCAATTAGCCAAAACCTTATACGTCCACTAACTATAAACTGTCTTCTTGGCTTCTCCCACTAGTTTCTAGCTAGGATTTTCCTTGTATAACTTGTTCACAAGAGCTCCCATCGTAAATCCCCATAAACTGGACACGAGCCCCTTTCAATCAACCCCTCATCCCCCCCTTCCTAACAAACTACTCCCGCCCACCGAACCGACGTCCATCGCTTCCACAAAAAATAAATAGCCAAAAAACATCAACACTTCTTTCCCACCACTTCCGCTAAATCTCAAAGCCTATCTCAAAATCCGATCTTACTTTCACCACAACCTTCAATATTCTTGTACACATCCCACCAAAAGTCCATCATTTCTTCCTCCCGTCTTATTGTCCTCACACATCTCCTCCATTTCTTCATCCGCACTCACCACTGTCACATCCCTCCATTGTCTCCCAAAACATTTCCAACATTCTTCTACACGACATAGAACCATTGTCCTGCCCGGATAAAAGGTGATCATCACCCTCCCATATGCATACTTTCTCCACGCGCCCTTGTAGCCCATTCTCCAGAGTACAAATCCACAAGTACACAGCTTTCTCCTCCACAATCCTCAAACAACCCGCATCTCCATTCTATCCCTTTCCTTGTATCACCATCAACAATTTCCCAATAAAACACAAATTCCTCCTCCGCTTTATTCCATTTCTTAACCTCCACTTCTTTACATTTCCCCCCCCAATCTCCTTTCACTCATCCTTCCCCCTATACACACGTATAGCGCTTTCCAATCCTCCTCTCAATCCCTTCCATCCTATCTCACCGCACCATTAACAAGTCTAGGTACCGAATCCAGATGTCTCTTTGTAAAATAGTCCTTTATTGTAGCAATTCCAGGAATCACATCATCATCATCCTCATTCCTCCTTATATCCCTCTTCAATGCAAGTATGCTCATTCTTCCTCCTCTTCCTCCTATACGCGGTGTCCTGGTAAATTGCCTAAACTTTGAGTAATGACCCAAAACTAATACACACACTTTACACTTTCTCTCCCGTATATTCCAGGACCTAATATAATATTTAAACCCCGCATTCCATTACAGCATCATGTGGCATATTAAGAAAAAATCACTTGTTGCTCCCTCAAGATTCTGCCTCATAGGTGAAACCACTTTTATTTAATTCCCCTCCTCTCTTCCATTCCATTTGGCATCCGTCGCTCCAGATTCCATTTAGCTTTTTCACAATTCCATCTTCTTTCGAAACGTGTCACGTACAATATTGCAACTACCCCACTCAATAGCCCCATCTCACACACTATACTATACGCTCTCCCCCTCCCCCAATTCTCATTATTTCCACAATCATTACATGCACGAAGGATCTCACTCCATCTTTGCCAACAGGTTGATTGAAATTGCTTTCCCTCATCTCCTCTTCTATCTTCTCCTTCTCCTCCTCCTCCTCCTCCTCCTCCTCTATTCTCACCTAACTCCCCCCCCCTTGTCTCGATTCCCCCGCCCGCCAATCCCCCAAGGATTCTCCATACACATATATGGTAATTACCACTCTTATTATTAATAATAGTAGCCTGTAAAGGGAACCACACGCGATATTAAAACTCCTCTAATTTCATCCTCTGTCTCTACTTTCACTTCCTTCACCCCCCTCCTTTCACCAGCCCCTCCTCTAGTTTCATAGCTTCATCTTACGTACAGCCTCATCTACCACAGCATATATTTCTCCGCGTATCTCCGCATATATTCCAGCTTATTCTTCATCCAACCTTACATGCCAGTCTCGTCGCATCAATCCTCCACCATGTCCCACTTCCATTAACTTCCGCTACAAACCATCCTCCACCCATCCCTCCAACACAGTTCCAGCACAGCTCCAGCACTGATCCAGCACAATTCCAGCAGGGCATCTAACCCAGCTACACTTCTTCCGTAACAACCTCTGTCAGTTACACCACCCCTCCGCTACTTCCCCCCCCCCTCCACCAAACATTTATCTGTCTCATTCTCGGCAAACTCCTCAGACCACGTCTCTCCTCAATCTACTTCCCAAATTATTCCAAACTAAAACCATCCACCCAAAAACCAGTCCCACAAATATATTTCACAACATTCTCCCATCAACCCTACCTTCAACCTTCTTCCGTATTCCCCTCTCCTCCTTTCCAAGAAACCCACTCATCATTCCTCTCTTCCTACAAACTTCTCCTACAAATCCAACCTTTGTAAACCTATTAACCTCACACACAAGCTTATCCCCCTCTCCAAATTCCCCTCACGTTCCAACCGCTAGTCTTCCCTCCCGCTAAAATTATCCCACTTTCCCCACAACCACATACCATCATCCTCCACTTCTTCACAGTCTTCATCATCCTCCTTAGCCTTCTTAGCTCCTTAACCTATCATCTACTACCATTTCCACTCACTCACCTCACTACACATCATTTACCTCCTATCACGCAAAACTCCACTTTCTCCATCCCATCCAACTTTCACCTTCTCCCCTCCCCATCCATCTCTCCTGTCTTTCATAACTCTTGCCGGACTTGTATATAAGCCCCGCTTATAACCTCTTCCTCACTCTCACGTGTATGCTATGCCTCTGTTTCCCTCCCACCGACCTCATGGTATTAATAAGTAACAAGGACTTTCCCGCCCCATGCAAATCAAATTATTCTCTCAATAATTTCAAATTCCGCTTCATCAATCCTTCCAATCCTTCCTCCTTCCTCCTCATCTCAGCCACACTACAACAATCCAGGAGAAAAAATCCATAGTTTCTATACATTCATGTTAACAATATTCGCAATTTGCGAAAAATAATACACTTTTTTTCCTTAATTAATATTTTCCTGTATTTCCTCTCCTAAATATGCTTAGCCTCTTCTGTAAAGAGAAAGCATAGTAAGCACACTCCTTTTCAAATTCATGCAGATCTCCTTTTAAAACTTTCAAAACAATATTCAACCCGCCCTTATTCTTTGTACTTTGTATACGTAAAGTCAATTTTAAAATACATGTCGCGTACACAGTACTACTCGAGACGCAATTACTTGACTTCCTATACTACATCTCCCTCTTATTTACACATGCATCCAATACTTTTTCATAAAGATCCCCACCAGAACATATTCAAACCAACACAAATAGAGTCACCTCCCTCGGGCACAAACTCCGCACAATTATATTTCCCCCATCAAACATACCCTCCAACCCCGTTATTCAATTCATTCTTTGTCATCACCATGCAAATCTTCGAGTTTACTCAAACATCACCTCCTTTCTCCTCCTCTATTCCATGTCATAATGGAATTATTATTTCCATTCTACCCTAACATTCGCTAGCGACATCTCAATTCAATCCATCCACTCCTGTCCTGGACTTTCCGGCAACCATGTCCCCCATCTATTATTCCGCCAAATCCATCCATCCTCCAACTCCTACCTTATTCCTTTCACCTTATTTCCAAGGACCTTTGGTCTAAAATTTTTCAAGTTCTTGTACCTCCTTCCTATTCTTGTCTACAGCTCAAAGTTATCATCAAAGACCTTACTGAATTCATTGAAAAATAATATTTCTAAGTTCCAATTCTCCGTCGTCGGATTACAATCCCTTTCAATCCCGCTAGCTCCATAGCTAACCGAGTTGGACAAGAAACTCTATAACCATCCAAGGTTCAGTACAGCAATGTCATTTTGTCTTAGCTTCCTCCATCCGTTCCTCCATCCGTCTCAACCAGTCCTCCTCCCAGCTATCTCAATAGCCAACCTTCCAAGCCTTGCTCCCAAGCTATTGTCTACTTGTTTCTCGAGAAAAATGACAATCCCAATGACATCCTTTAATTTCCCCACGGAGGTACTTAGCCAATCTTTAGACTCATCTCCCGTGTCGTTTACCTCTATATAAACAATCACCACCACCAACCACCCATTTCATCCAAACAATGCCCTTGCCAATTCCCCGTTGCCATGCAACCAAATCCGCCTCTCTCCACCTCTGAATAGTAACTACGCGCATATACCATCCAATCATCACTTTCCCATAGTCACCGACCTCCGCTCTACAAGCTTCACCACCTTCAACTACCAACTGTACACAATTTCGTTTCCTCAGCCGAAACCAGCTTCAACTTTTCCACACCTTTCACCAGACCATTACCAAGGATACCACACCTCTTCCAGCCCCACATAAGTCTCAATCAGCATTACAGTCGACTCTCGCTATAAGAGACTCGCATGAATCCGTAAAAAAGTCTCTTAAAGCAAGAAATCTCTTATAACGGGATGATTTAACATTATGAACATAGGGAGTGTGGCTCCCAAATTAGTCTCTTACAGCGCGGATTCTCTTATATCGGAGTCTCTTATAGCGAGAATCGACTGTACCGCATACATTTTTCTCTACCCGCCTTCATATATTTCCACTTATTTCAATCCACCACATTGCTCTCTCACTTAGACAAACACACTCCCTACCATCCCTCACACTTCCACCGCTTCCACACACCTTCATTTCATATTCCACAGCCTCTCCTTTCATCCTCATCTATATTCTCATTTCTTCATCTAACATCCACCAAACACCAGTCTGTCCCATAGTAAAAAACCAATGTGCTATAGTACACTCACAATCACAGAATCCAATACTCTCACTCACCTTCCCCTCCTCTCCGTTTTATCCCATTTATATTCAAACTCGGCCACCATACAGATTCCTCTATTTACATCTGGTCACATCCTGGCCCCACCAGATCCACTCCAAGATTATCCCTAACCTTTTTCCCTAATGTCATTCATCCATCCCCTCCACAGAGGCAAGTCTTAAAGCGCCTCCGTCACTTGGCAACACCTTCATCACCACTCCACCAAGGTTTTACAGGCCGAAGCGTCATACACCTCAGAGCCACCAGCACAGCTTAATATTTCCCCATCCAGCCTCCTCTCACTTCGTGTCATCCAAATCTCAATTTCCTCCCGCATACACAATCATAATTAGTCCCTCTTTTATTCCGCATTTTAATTCCACATCCTTCCAACAGTTTCCAATCATATCTTCATACTCTAAATTAAAAAAAAATACTCTAATCCTTCTCCTCTCAGTATAGCCACTTCCAATTTTTCTATCTCCGTCCCCCATCACACCTTCCATCTCATCCCAAATCCAGGTATTCCACCAAGTCCAGCAGCCTCAGCCAGCTCACTCTAAAACTCTCATTCTCCTCCTCAGCCTCTACATCAGCACTCCTGTATAATTTAAACATAAGATACATCAAATCAGATCCACAATGGCTAACAAAAAAACCGCCATTCATCAAAGCCGTAAAGTCTTATAATGTCTCTAGGGAATCCTCTCCAAATATTTTTCATCCTTAATTACATTTCTCCTACCATCTCCGCAACTTTCAGCAATCCTACATTTTTCACATTCCTCTATCATCCCCCGCCCTCTCATTCCCACCTCTTCTCCGGCGCTCCAATCAACACTTACTTTCTCTACCCCACTACAAAACCTAATTGCAAATTAAATATACTTTTAATATCAATTCCGATATTAATTTCTCTCTGCCAACTAAACCAGTCCGCTACATACATATAGTTGCTATATGAGAATCGTCACAATCAATCACCACAAACTATCACATCATCAGTCATCAGTACATTAATTCTTTCAACTTAATTAACGTTTGATTCTCGCAGCAATACAGAATCCCCACAAATCCACCTTCCTTCATCCTTAGCTTTTCTTGTATTTCCACTCCAAATCCCAGCCTTAGTGTTTCGCGGTCTCCAAACTTCAAATCTGCTTACATCTCACATCCCGTATCCTCAAACCCTTGCATTTGAACCGCGACTTGGCTGTAGACATTATTGCAAGACACGCGGAATTATTATCAGTTTCAATCCATCCCTGCCTCCTCTCCACATTCTCCCACGTATTCTCATCATCCTCCCGTCCGTCTTGTCTTCCTCCTAGGAATACAATGTATCAAAGCTCCTAAAATAGCATCCGTCTCCTTTCTCTTCCTTCTCTCCTCCTCCTCCTCCTCCTCCTCCTCCATCCTCCTCAACCCGCTACAATACATAAAACAGCTTTTCTCCTACGTCAAAATTGGCATAATCCTTCTCTCTCCATTCTGCACCAGAGCATCTGTTCCTTTCAGTATATACAACCATCGTCCCTCCTTTCTTTAAATCCCCAACTCCTCACACAAGTAAATATAAATCCGCAACCAGAACATTCATTTCTTAAACAAAAATAGAAGCCATCAACCGTACAGTAAAACACACACCACTTCTCCTTTACTCCCTCCAAACTCTGTAACAAACACACGAGATACATTCAGAACGGTCGCAGAAAACTATCCCAATATCAGCATCATCATCTCAGACACGCTCTATACAATTTGTCACCCGCATTCTCCAGTCGCTTTGTAAAAAAGTCCATCCGCTAACATCTCCGCTACATATTCCTTCCGCAATCCTCTTGCTCTTTTCAACTCTGCCTTGTCATTCTCTTAAATCCTCCTCAATCTACAACATCCTCCTCTTCAACTTTCAATTACTCCAACTTTCCCCCACAACTTTTTCCCTTCTCTCCTCCCATTATTGCTCCTCTTAAATCCCCTCGTAAATAACTTTCACCTCCTCTTCAATACAGTTAATTTAAAGCTCAATACTCATTAAAAGTGTCTTTTACAAATCCTTCATCTTTATAATGAGCTGTTCCCCTGTAGCTTTCTCCCGCCGCTCCTTCCTGTCTCGCATTTCATCAATTCAGACTACTGTACTCTACTTTCCTTCTACGACTTCTCCCCCTCTTCAGCTGGCTCTTCGTCTTCTTCTACAACTTTTTCTGCAAATCCTCCGCCATCTAATTCAGCGTACTCTCTCTCTCTCTCTCTCTCCTTACGCTTCAACTTTCTATTTAAACAGCCAAATTCCCTTTTACTTTCCCCCAACCTCATTAAATCCTTGAACCAGTCATCATCCTTTGCTCTGCTTTCCACAACCTACAATAATGCTCTTATTACTCGCTATTTCCCCTCTAATTTCCCTTCTACTTTCCCTCATTCAAATCCGATTATTTTAAAAGTATCCAATCTTCCCAATCTTCCAGCCCCTCTACCATCTTCCACCCCACTACCCATAAACCTCAGCTTATTAATTATCTTCTAATCAGCTCACTTCCAAGCCTCCTTCCCGACTTTCACCTTTCTCCCTCCTCTCTCCACTCACTTCATCCTCAGCTTTCTTCCCCCCACTTTCTTCTCACTTTCACACCTTATAAACACCCTTTAAGGAACCGCTCTTAATTCCGCCCTCACTCATCCTTCTGTTTTTTACCCTTTCTCCAAAACTACTCGAACCATATTTACACAACTTTTACAATTTCTCCCTCTCATTCAATTATTTCTGTAAGCTCACAAGTATGCACTCACTCCGCTCTCTTTTCAGCCCTTCTTCTATAATTCCCTTTCCATCATCCGCTTCTACTATAATATTTCCCTCATCTATTAGTTTTCCTCTTGAGGATATTACAAGGAACGGCCCTTTGCGGCATTCATATACATGTGTCCATTATTCCCCACTTTCCCAGAGAGCTTCTCACTCAATTCCAAACAGCTCACAACCCATGAGCATCCATCTCCAGATCATGCATCAAATACATCCAAACTTTCTCCCTCTCATCTCCTCCTCAACATCCACTTCTCATCTCTTGTAACCTTTCTCCACTTTCTCCACTTTCTCTCCCCGTACTCTGCTCGCTTAAACAACTTTTCCATCTCTCAAAATTATTAGTCAACCTATATAATTCAAAACCATGATAACCCATCACTTGTCACCCATCCTTTATCACATTTCCCCCCGTCAATCCTCCTTTCTCCATCTCATTCAAGGCCCGAGGTACAGTTAAAAATACCAGTCCAACCTGTCTCTCCAACCCCTTCCTCCCATCCTGTGGAGGAAACTCAAAGAAAGTCAATTCTCCTCAACCTTATCTCTACCTTCAAGTCAACCACAGAACGGAGGATTTTTTAAGAAAATCCCCGTGTTGCCTAGACAACCGCATCAAACTATCAAACCACACACAAATAGTTGACTACATCTCCTCTCGCTTATCTTCCTCCTTGAAGCCTACAAATACCTTCCATAAAATTGTTTCTGGCTCTTAAAACTCTTGCAAAAATAACATTCACCAAAGTTGCCTGAGCTTCCAAACAATTTTAGTTTCCCATCATCATTAAATTCATCACCCGTTTATACCATCTTGAAAGCATCTAATTCCCACTACCCACCAATCTCTCATATTACTCCTCTTTACGAGCTTACGAGATGTTCATATGTATCCATAGAATATCCGCACTCTATTCCTAACATCTATGCATCTTCATATCAAATCTATTTTTCCCTCTTTTCTTTAAACTTCCATCCTTACTTCTCTCTACAACTTCTCAGCTTTTTCCTCACATGCAAAACTCCCATCCTTTCTCTTTACTTTCCAATAACCAAGCTGTGAATAACATAAAACCCGCCTACCCATCCAACAAAAATAAATACTCGTCCTTGAATTTAAAATCAGTTTTCTATTACTCCCAAATGTCACTCTTCATTTCCAATTTTAAAGATTCCAAATTCACCACTTCCCTCCTATCAGTTTTTAATTAATTTAATCGAGTATATTAAATTTTCCTCGCGGCCTCCAAGCTCCAATCAGAGACACACACAACTCCTTGCAATTTAAATCTCCAATTTGAACCCCTGAGATAGCCTCCAGGACCGAAAGCTTTCCCAGCTTCAGTCTTCCACAACCTTCCCAATCTGCTCGCCATCCCATCCGCTTTTATAATCGAATACAATTTTCCCGCCTCCTCTTCTAATCACTCCGTTGACTTTTACAATTTTAGAGTGACATTTTGAATTAAATTATCTCAATTTAATGGAAGGCAAATTAAAAATCTCCATCCGCCATCCCACCATCCAACTCCTCCGGCTAGCTTGTCTTTCCCTCCTTCAAGCCAAGCTTTCTCCAGTCTGGGAAATTCAAAACTCCAATGTTCAACCGTATTTCCACTCCATCCTACTTTTCCTCTGTAGCCATTTTTTCCAAATCCTACCATCGGTTCCACCCTTAGCTTTCACCATTTAGCTTTCTCTCTGCCCTCCTTCTTAGTAGCTTGCTCCTTGCAAATTAAATTTCATTCTCTTATTAGTCAATCACATCCTTTTTCCTCTTCCTTGCATACACCCTAAACAAAATCAACTCCTCTACTCTTCCTATTGTCCCCTCCTCACTTACGTCTACTTAATATCGTTAAGAGTTATACTCTCCTCCAGTCTCCTTCCCTCTTAGCACACCTCTCCATGTACTTCATGTACCGCCTTTCACCATGTACTTCCGCCTCTTCCTTTCACCATCCCTAAACAATTCCTTTCTCTCGTCCAAGTTGCTCTTCTTCTTGAGGCTACACTCCATGTAAACCTCAGCTCCTCTTCCTTTAGATAGGTAGATTAACAACTCAGAAACATCTTTCTGCCCTTACGTATCCATTAACAATTTCCGCATCATTTCTACTCTCAACACTTAATAAGCTCATTTTATCCTCTACTCTTTCCTCTCCCTGTCATCACTTCTTATTCTCCAGCATCCAGTTCATCAGCCACGCTCTCAAGCCACGCTCTCCAGCCACGCTCTCCACCAGCAGCCTTTCACCTTCTTCCCTCTCTTCTCTTTCCCTCCGTCTCCTTGCCTTGTCCCCTGTGACAAACCTGCTTTCTCCTCCGGTTACTCCGCATCTTCTCTATTACCTTCTCCAGCAGCAGTCCCTTCAAAGAAACTCAGCAACAACTCTTCACAATATTTATTATAACCAACTCCCCCAGCAAGACTCTCTCTCTCTCTCTTTACATCTTTTCCTCATCTTCTTCCCTCTCCAATACTTGCTTTCTCTTCCATACTTTCTTTTCCCAATCCTTCCTCAGTCCTATCCCTCCTCTGTCTGTATCATTGTATCTTTATTTTCCTCCTTCTTCCTTCATCTTCTTCAAATGACTGAATCCAACGTGAATCCAGTGGATCCAGTCCCAAATATATGTATTATTCATCCTTCATTGCTCTCACTAAGTGTACAACTTAAACCTTTTCCTCACGAGCTTAGCTCAAACTTTATCCTCTATCAATTCCATCCACCCATCTCAAACACTCAAATCTCCTCCAGCTTTCTCCAGTATTTCCGACCTTTCTTTCTCCAGTATTTCCGACCTTTCTTTTATTTCCCATCCTCCTCCTTACTTTCTCCCCCTCGTCCCGCATCCTCCCCCCATCTTTATCAGCCTCCTTCTCCAACCTCTCCACCTTTCACTTCCACCCACCCACAATCAATCATAATACCAGCCATCCCCAGCCCTTATATCACAATTATCAACACATCACTGCATCATCCCCAATCATTCCAATCTTCTAACCATCTTCCTATCCTCAAACACCTCTCTCTACAGCATTCTCAATGATACAATCATTTTCTAGAAAATCCGGGCATTTGCAAATCATCCTTTTAACCTCCCTCACCACACGGGATTCTTACACCGAATCCCACTAATGAGCCATTACCAAACATCTACTCGCCAATCTCACGTCGTATGCTTCCCTCTATTCCCAACACTCATTTCCTCCACCAAATTCTCATTCCAGCCGCACCACCTACAACAAACGCCCGCCAATTCAATTTAGATCACTTACTCCAACAACATCCCTACACAATCCCATGCATTTATTTACATCTTCCAAGCCTACAAACCCATCATCCCTATAGTCAGCGTATTCAATCTCCTCAGGGATATTCCAAACCTAAAATAGCAGCAACGCAGCCACAATTTCGCAAATAGCTTATGTTCCTAGAGTACCCAGTCTGTCCTACCCATTATGTAACTTTTGTCATTGACAAGAAAAAATTTCAAACTTGCTTCCGTGGGATACGACCACATTAATTAGCGTCATAAAATCCCAAGCTTGAATTTCAATGTGTCTTAGAAGCATATTCACTACAAGTCCGTAAAATTGGCACACTTTAGCGGAACTGCAGTATTTTTTCTTCATCCTTCCCCGCTTCAACGTTACCACCCCGAATCCACCATTCCGACCTCCATCTAATCCCTCCAAACTATACCACCAGCTGTATAAAAACCGGGCAAACATTATTATTGCGAAAATGCGAAATCTTCCCGCTCTAGCATATCTCACTTTGGCAAATCAACTCCAGAACATACACACTCCAAAAGAGATGAATGTGCTGCAAAACAATTAGTTAACCACAGATTGAGAAAGAGTTAAACTATAAATGCATCCCTCCCGCTCTTTGCCTACTTGGCTCTAACTAATTTCCCAATTAAGCCCAACAAAACTCCATCACTGTCCCCATCTGTTATCGGACTAAAAATAGAAATCCTCCATCCTAGCCAACTCCAACATTAATTCCCATCAGCATTCCTTGGCTCCAACATCTCCACCAACTATTTCACATCCCCCTCTACCTCATTAATCCATAATTAAATATATCGGAAATACATTCAAATATTACATCCAAGACCAATCCACCCCATATTTCCCACTTGCATGAACCAATCCGTATTTCCACATCATTCACCTCCTACCTAATCTCCTTACACACTAAATCCTTGCATTTTTCAATCAACAATTAATCTTTACAAGAGCACATCTTTTCCACTCTCCATACTCTGGCGTCTAGCGAATCCTCCACTTCTAAATCTATCTATTCTAAATAGACCAGCACAGTATCTATTATTTCCACCCGTAGCTCTTAACAAATATTTTGACACCCATCCAAGAAATAGCTTTTCAAATACCAATTCCGTCGTCATCATCTCATCAGGCATTTCTCTCCTTCCCTGTTTACACTTACCGAGACATAAACCAGCCCGCCGCCCTTTCCCTCATCTTACCCGAATCTAACCTAAATTCAAACGTTTACAAAAAACACTCTTAGAAAATATATGCTTTTCTTTTTAAATATTCAACGCAAACTAATTCCCTATTTTTTCAAAATCCTTTATAATCACAGCTTTTTCATACTTGAATCTCACATTTTTCATACTCTCACCTCCACACCAGAACCAATCTATAATAGCTAGCCAGTTATTTTAATTTTAATACTAGCCATTCTAAACCTTTCCACACCTCAAGGAATTCCATGATTCATACTTGGTCAAAGACAGTTATATACAATTCCCCCCTCCTACGGTATACTACGTCCTTAGTCTCCCTCACCTCCAACCTAATTAGCACGTACCTGTGTAAGCAATTGTCATCTTCCCGGTCCTCTCACCCCCTGTCTTTCACGAGTAAATTCATCTCTTGAAAATTATGCAAAAACCTTCCATCCAACCCACCTTATTCCAACATTCCCCCAGCTTTCAGCCTCATTACTTTGTTCTCATTCCAGAACAACATCTTACGGTTACACCACATTCTTATACCTCCTCCCCTAAACTTGTTCAAGGCAACGTCCAGGCCAATCCCCCGGCAGAGCCAACACCTTTTCTCGTTTCCTTCCATTAACTTCAGCGTACCTTTCCCATCATCTCATCATTGACTCTTACACGGCGGATTATCCCCCCTTCTTCCTCCCCCCTTCATTTACCTCTTCATTCCGCTCCCTTCTTCAACAAAGCTCAGAGTACATCCACACTCCATCATCAACATCTCTCCAACAATCTCCCACAATTCATTCACCTCAAGTTCATTAACTTTACCCATGGAGCAAGTCCAAAGACCTCAATGTCTTCGTGGCTTTGTGGTCACTCATCCAAAGGCTTTTAGCAACTACTCCATCCCAGCTCTTACATCTCCCCAACTTATTCCTTACGACAGCACGAATCCAACAAGATTCTCTCAACTTCCTCTCCCACACCATCCACAATTCCACAATCCTGTCAAATAACATCAGAGTTTTAAACCCCGCACGTCACTTTTTTACCTGCGGATAACTTGAATCTTGCTTCAAAGATGCGAAACCTCACAATTCTTTAAACCATCTTCATCTCTTCATCCTCATGGATCCAATTCCAAAACCAATCAACTTCCAATAACCACCACCATCCCAAAGTTCGTTACCAAATATATAACGGGGCATACACGGATTTTTTCCCAATCCGAATCCTGCATACTATAGAATCTGATATCTGTTCATGTGCTGGCATACTCATCTTAGGAAATGCGTAATTCCAAACCTTCCGCCCATTTTCTTATCCCTTAAAGAAAGGTCGGATGACAAAACTACAGGGATCCGATACCGTCACTCCCGGTATTTAAGCTAATCTCAACGCTTTCCGTCCGGTCGCTTTAAGAAAGCCGGTATCGCCAGAGCCATTCTTAAACTATTCTCCCCTCACACTCTTCATTATGCAACCGTGGCCACATCATAATCGTAGCAAGTCTGTCCCGTTAACACAGCAATCGCCAACACGGAATTCCCACATCACATTTTCCCACTTTAAAACTTCCCACATCCACATCCTCTCACCGTCCTCATTCTCCTCTGTCCCGTACTCGATGCATACGAGCTTCCTCCGCCCTTCCTTATTCTATTTCTCGCAATTCTACTAAAATTAACATCCTGTAATTCCATTATCCAACCACTCTTAGCACTCATAATACCTCCTTCCGTCACCGCATTCTCAGCTCTCCTCGCTAAATCTTAATTTCCAATTCTAACCAGATTATTCAACCCAACCATAACATTGAAATTTTCAATTTAAAATCAAAGTACCCGCTACAACCGCATTTACTTAACAACTTCCCCCCCTACACGCGTCATCCCTTTAGAGACCCGCTATCTACACGACAATATACTATCTTCTCATCGAGCTTCATCTTTAGCTTCAGAATTAACCATAGAACTTATTTCTAGAACCAACATCCAGCCACCTGTCACCATAATTTAAAACTCCCGGAACTTTAAAAATATATAATCCCCG
This sequence comes from Sminthurides aquaticus, assembly GCA_906901655.1. Classification (NCBI taxonomy): domain Eukaryota; kingdom Metazoa; phylum Arthropoda; class Collembola; order Symphypleona; family Sminthurididae; genus Sminthurides; species Sminthurides aquaticus. Next base: position 19,130,235 of record CAJQTT010000001.1, on the reverse strand, counting down.
CCTTCAATGTTCCCCGAATCCACTCAACCACCCGTTTCAAGTTGGTACAATGACAAATTTCTTTCATCACACATCACAATCGGATCCGTCATTCCGTTCCTTCTCTTTCAACTTTTCTTAAAACCGCAAATTCTCAACTTTCTCCTACCGCCACTAACTATATATCCAATTTCATTTTCCTTTTATCCTCACTTTAATTCCATCTTACCATCCGACGAACAATCCTTCCACTTTCTAACGTCCATCTCCAGAACATCTATTTGTGTACTTGATTCCTTAAAGTAAGTTCATCTCTCAAGACTTTCTCTTCTCCAGTCGTCAAGGGCTTGCACTCTTTTCAACTCCTTCCATTCTCCCTTGGATTCAAACCTATTAAATAATGTACGCGCTCTCTCTCTCTCTCTCTTATCCATCTATTCTTCCATTCAGTTGTCAGCTCTCCGCCTCGACATCGCAAAGTCCAAGGAATCGTAATAATCTTTTTTCCTATTCTACAATTCTATTCATTCACGCCGCTTCAATTCACTCCAACCAATCCCGGCTCCATAACCAAACAAATCCCCCCCTATTTCCACGGATTCCACCATTTCCGCCCTTTGTCCCTCTCCATTCTTCCCAATAGATGCCGCCATGTAAATAAACCCTCCGGCCATCCGATTGAATCCCAAAAAACTATTCTTGACCGGCTCAATTCTTAGCAACACTCCCGCCGCCACTCCACTTCCTAATCTTCTCTTAGCTGAATAAAAGATTCCCAATCATGAGTATCAGCACAACTCCCTCACTCTCCCGATTCAAGAAAGAGAAGAGTGATTGAAAAATACCATTTTTACCCCCACTTTCTCTGTAATTCCACTACTGCTTTCTCCGTCCTTAAGTCCTCACCCCGTCCTCATACACTTTCTCCCGCTAACAGCGCCCCCTTTTCTCCCATCTCTTTTCAAAATCATTCTAGTGTACACACACCTTCCCTCCTTCCAATCCCGAAAAAGCAATCCTCGCTCAAGATCCTAGTGCAACTCCCTCCACGTCCGCACTATAACTCCTTCTTACCTTCTCCTTCAATTAGAAATAATGCATCCTCCATCTCCTCCCCATATAGACATCTTTCTCTCTAACTTACATTTATTACCTCCGGGAAATACCAAAAAAACCTAGACCCCCACAATTTTCCTAGCATCCCTATGCTTCCTCCTTACTCACTCCTTTCCCTACTTTCACCACTCCTTCCCCCCCCATTCCCCCTTCTTCAAGATATCATATTGCCACACAAGACAAGAATTACAGAATCCCCCTCAACTCCCCGCCCTTCCAACCGTCTCATCATCTCTCCTATTTTCCCCATCAAATACATCCCAACCCCAGCTTCCATATTCTCAGAATACACTTTCTTTCCAACATTCTTCTATACCCACCACAACTCACCTCATCCCAGTTGTATAAATAATCCCATCAAGTCAACCAACTTCCGTCCTCATTTTAACACTGCAACTCCTCCATGGCTTCTCCCTAGCTTCCGCATCCTTTTTCTTCTACTTTCTCCACTTTCTCCCATCAACTATTACCTTCCGTCCTTGCCCTCTTTCATCTTTCTCATTCAAAATCATATATCTTCATCTACCAAACTCCCCCCACCCCTACCTTCCTCCACTACTTTCTCCTATACCCTCCGTCCCCCGATCCTCCATTTAAATAATATTGATACACTTTCTTTCCAACTCTTCCCAGCCTCCATCCCAGCCCTCAACTTAAATCACATTCCCCATTTCCACATTTCTCCTTTCTCTAAAAATCACGTCCGTCTATCACAACCTCTTCAAAACATTCCTACACTCTACCCCAATTCCCCCTGGATTCCTCTTGATAACCTGTTCGGCAAATCTTAAATCCAATTTTTTCTACCAATCTTCTAACCCCATTCCATCAACTTTTAACCCAATTACATCCCACAACTATTAGCATTCACACAATTACTCCCCAATCCTATCTTCTCCTTTCTCCTCCTTTCTTTTCAACTTTCTCTTTTCTCTCTCTCTTTCTTCGTTTCTCCCACTGTTCCACACTTCCACAAACTAATTTCAACTCCTCCTTCCACAAACTCATCAAACTTTCTCCACTTTGTAAAACTAGAGACACAATCCTTTTCCAGTAACAGCCGCTTGTAAACACCTCTCATAAAAACAAAGAGCAGTCTTACTTTACTTCTTTCATTCCCTCCTCAATTTTCCATAATCAGTCACATTCTCATCCTATAACCGCATATGCGCTACTATGATGATCCCCCTGCTGAGAAACACAGTAACACAATTTCCCCTTCTTACCTTCTTATCTTCCAAACATTTCCTCTAACTTGAATAATGGAACAGAGCTACATTCGGACAACAATATTACATAAAATAAAACAAATTAAACCCTTTTTCACGTAACTCTAAAAATTATTTCCATTTATCCAAAATCTCTGGTGAAAGTCACAAAATGAGAAAACGGGAAAATATTCACTATACTAAATGTTTGCATCTATAGACCTGTAAGACAATCACAGACAATATATAGCGAGAGTTGCGTTCATTACACTCAATCCTTTTCCTCAACCATTAATAATCCTTGCATTCATCTCATCCATAGAGAAAATCCTTATCAATTAACATTCCTCCCGCATCCTCAGCAAGGAATAATGTCTCCATTAAATCCTGCTCATTAGCCCTCTTTTCCAAATCCTCCAACTCGTTCAAAACGTTACTTTCTCCAACCCATTGTCTCCGCACTCAACCTTCTCCTCCTGGACCCTATGCATTCACTCTAAATCCCTCCACTTTCTCTGCTGCTCCAGTCTCAATACGGATTTGGAGCAACCAACAATTTTTCCCACCAACTTTCTCCATATCCTCCACAGCGTCAATTCATTCCTCCTCCTCCTCACGTTCCGGCTATTGGGCTCTTAAAATTCTCACATCCTCCACTTGTTCCTCTAATAATAATTCTTTATTCTTGTGTTGTGCAGGAAATCCGGGAACTACTCGCAGAATGGGACGTTCAATCTGTAAGTGTACAGTCGGGATCCGCCCGGGTAGCCCTTTGCTCACCAGAGGTATGTCTTTATTTCCCTTCTCTCTCCCCTCGTCTCCGTCTCAGGCTCTTCGCTCAGTAGATCATCCTCATCCATATTTAATTCAAGTACGTACTCAGCCTAAGTAAATGCGAATCCAGCAATCCCCACAAAAACAACAACAAAAGCCAAAAAAATTTCAAATCCGCTTTCCCCTTCTCTCCACACACACACTCTCTCTCTTAAAGTGTCCCTCTCAGATTTCCGTCAATCGGTCATACCAAAGCCACCTGCCTCCACCACCAGCTGCCGCTTCAAAATCCATCCCAGCCGTCCACCCTAAAAATCCTCAGTCTCCACCAGTCAGTAGCCACCACCACAACTCTATCTCTAACCCATATATCTCAGCTCCATAACTTCCGCTCCACACGTACATACAAAATATATGAATTTTGCATAGCCCACCACCGGCTCATCACAAATGAGAATTCACAAGATCCACCTAAGATTAGGGGTAAAAGAATACTCTGCAAATCCGATTCATATCACGTCATAAAAACTTTCGCCCTTTCTTCCGTTCCCATTCAGCGCCAAGCCTGAGCCGGCCCTCTCCGTTTCTTTTATATTTTCATCTTCATCTCCTACATATTTATGAAACTTTCCAGCTCCTCGAAGAATGGGACCGCAATGCCGTCTTCACCCTCCGTGGTCAGCGCGTCTCCATCCTTCCGTCCCCAACAGAGATGCTTCTATGCGTCGGCCGAATCCCATTATCTTACAACGAGCAACAATTCTCCGCCCTCGTTGCAACTTACGGAGATGTCAAACGATCATTCCTAATGATAAGCGAAAGAACAGGTACAGTCTCCACTTTCTCTCCACTTTCTATACCCAGAGGGAACAACATCCATATACACCCCAACTACATCTAAATTCCTCCTCCCCTTCTTCCTTACCAAGTAATCTTATCCTCCTCGATTCTCCTCATCCCGCTAAATCCGACTCCCCGATACTTTCACTCTCTCCACTTTCACCACCATCCAATCCCCAATATTTACATGTAATCCCTCCAGCCATATACTCCATCTCCTCAATACTTGACCGTGTCTGCTTTTCCAGGAGATTCCAAAGGATATGGATTCGTTGAATACGTTACCAAAGAAGCAGCGCTTCAGGCTAAAAACGCTCTGGATGGAAAACAGATTCTCGACACAATAGCCGTATGCGACTGGCTGGACTCTAGTCACGTCACACTCAGATCCCTCCACTCCAAGTGCCTTTACATTGACCGTCTCCCTCCCAATTACCGAGATATGGGAGAATTCCGAAGAATCTTTAGTGCTGTCGTCAACCCACCTTACTGTCAGGTATGTACCCTTCATAATTCCCCCCCCCCACCTCCTCATCTAAATATAGTGCCATCCCTCCTCCGTTTAACAAAATTCCCCAAAGCAGCTAACCCACAACCTCTTTCACCATCTCACAATCACATCCTTTTCTCACTCTGTCCTTTTCTTTAAAAATAAAACCCATTCCAAACCCAATGTATTCAAAAACCAGGGTGACAACTCTAAAATTACCATCCTCTTTCATCTAAAAATGAAAGTAAAGCTAAACCCGCGCTTTAAACAGGCTATATAATAGCTAGCCTACAACATTTTTTACCCAAACAATGAATATTTTCTTGGCAGAGACAAAACCGGGTAGGATGATTGACGTAATTCAATTCAGAGCTATATATCCTTTACATTTTCCTCTAGCTTAAGCAACTCCTCTCTCATTGAACAAGTCTGAAAAAAAACTCATTCACTCATCCCGCTATATGTACACTACCCTTTTAAATTATCCCGCCTCTTATTATATTATGCTCTCTTCGGAACCGCAAACCCCTTTTTTCTCCAAAGCCTTTGCCAAGAAGCGTCAGAATGAGAGGAATTTTTTAAATGACAACAAGTGATGAATGACTTGCAGATTGCCTTGAGAAACGGCTGTCCTCAAGACTGGGGCTTAGTCGAGTTCATCGGAGAGGATGACGCTGAGCGAACGCAACAGAATCTGGATGGATATCTCCTCCATGGTCACCGCATCCGCGTGGCCTACTACATCCCAGGGGTCCGAGCTATCAATCTCTATCTCAAGCTTTTAAATGACGGGGTAAGTAAATCACAACAAAATCCTTGTATTATTACTCCAAACTCTCTGTACTCTTAGCTCCTTCAACATCCCAAAGGCATCTCCTCATCTTAATCAAATTCCGCCACAGAATTCCACAGCGTAAACTTGCTTACTTTCTCCACTTTCTCCCAAACCCCATATCCTGCCTTGCTCATTTTATAAAAAAAAAATCTCGCATTATTTACCACTAATACTCCTTCCAGTCCCGCTAAAACACAAATCCCTTATACCATCATCACCTTTAAAGTAAACAGTAAACAATCATCTTTAATTATTAACCCATTCTATAGTTGAAGACCTCCGTAATAATAATCTTCCATCTCCACCTAACCCAATACCCCTAAAAATCCTCCGCGTCTTCTTCAAAACAAACACGTACACACCACACATCACTCAACCAACCTTTCCAGACATCCGCCTTTCTCTGTCCTTACTTTCTCCATCCACTTCAAACATTCCCCCGCTCTCCCATCTTCCACCCTCCTCTCCCTATACTTTCCCAGCATTATCTGTCACCATCCTCGTGTATCTTATCACTCAAACCTCACGTTTTCTCAACAAAGACACGCATTCCTTTCCTTCACATCTGTAACCCTTCGCCTCCCTCTAACATTCCCTCAGTGCGTAAAACAAAGCAACTAACAACATTTCCACCATTCAATCCTTCATTTCCATAACGCATTCTGCCACCGAAAGTAGTGTAAAGTCAGACACCGTTTAACCTCTCTTATTATTCATGTCCTCATTTCGTTTTCCCGCTTTACTTTCTCCACGTTAGCTTCCAGAAAATATAGCAAGTGGTGGCAAATCTAACTTGAAGAGTCAAAATCAGTGGTCCATTTTCAAATCCGTAATCCATGAAACAAAGCCATATAGTCAGAACTCTCTGTGAAACGATCATGTAAAAACATGCAAAAACAACTACCGAGTCAATGGATCTACACCTCGATACACGAATAAGTCTTACAGATCTATACAACCGCTACCACTATTGTTTCTCTCCGAATTACATTTGCCACCACTCTCTCTACAAACTTTCTGAAACTTTCTCTTCTTTCCGACATCCCCCCAACTTGAAACAAGCCTGAAAGATATATAGTTTCAGCCTAGTTCTAGCCTATCCTATTCCTCTCCTCATGTGCGTTTGTCCTTCAATTGTCCCATCCAGTCTCCCTCCAATTACTTTCAAGTCAACTACTCCATTACAAAAAGTTTGATCAAACCCCATCATTCCCCACCTTACGTGATCACAGAGCATAAAATTCTTAATAATCTCCCTCATAGCTAACTAGCCTCTGTATCTAGTTATTTCTCTCTGTCTCCCCCATTTTTTCTCCTTTGCGACAACACAACATACTTTCTCCCTAAGACACCTTTCTTCCATCAGGGCCAACAGATCCAAACAATTCCATTACACTTCTCATTTTCCTATCGACCCATAATTACTCCAGCTACCAGCCAAACTATACGTACTGCCCCGTCACACTTTCATCTTCCTTTCTCCCAACAACACTACAGACTCTCGCAACTCCTTTCACCACCATCAATACTAGCCTCTCCTACTCCCAAAACCCAACTTTCTCCAAGAATCCAGGTGCAAGGAAACATAAATCCCAGCACCCAACCCAACCAAATCCATCCCACAATCTAAACTTTCACTTCCCTCTCACTCTGTTCTTGCTTCTCCTTACCTCCTATCCGTTCCCAGTATTTTACTCAGCTCCATCTACCATTTTCTCATCGCCAAGCCTTCCACTCTCGTACTTTGATTAAATCATAGCCTAGCAAACCCTAACTTTTCAAACCTCATTTACTTTTACGACAGTTCCGTTTCGACGAGCCAAATCAGACCATTCTCCAATCCTCCCACCTACCTGCTCTCCATCTTTCTAGGCTCTACTTTCTCCACAGCACACCTCAATAATACAACATCCAATAAACATTCTACAGTTAGCCTAGACCCCGCCTAAAGCATTAATCCATCTTTCCCACTTTTTTTCCGACCCTCCATGGATCTTATACCATAGTATCTCTGCATAGCTTCTTTGGATCCTTGCTCTCCTAATTTTTGTTCCCGGCAGTGTTCCTTACTTGATTCCTACAAGTTCCCACAATTCCATCCCATTAAAATCCTAGTTCCACCTTCACTAACTTGATTTCCTATTAAACTTTCACCACCTCCTTTTTACACCGACTTTTACCCCCCATACATGTCCTCTATTTCCCACACACCTCTCCCCCTTTTAAGCTATTTTCTATTCCAGTTTATTCCCCTCGCCATGTCTTTTCAATCTCCCTCCTATTCCTTGTATGCTCAAAGCAGTAAGCATCCGTCCACAATAAAAATTTCACCAACTCGCCATCCTAAAATAATCCTGTCAATTCCCACTTTCTCCAGCGTCCCACCGATTTACGAGCCTCCACTTTCTCCTCCTTTCCCCAGCCTTTCTTTAACTCTCCCCCCTTCTTCCTACTACACCATTTCAGATTACTCCTCTTTTAGTTCTTTTACAAACTATCCGCTCTTTCTTTACGACTCCCACCATGACGCTCATATTACCTGGACACAATTAAATTACTTGCGTCTTCACTACTCTTACACCACACACTCTCCCCCATTTCACAGTGCACAACTTCATTCTCAACAACCTCACAAACCATTCTGTCCTTCATTTACTTTGTATTTTATATCCACCAATTCCTCTCCCAGCTTCCCCCCTCCTACCCTCCTTGCACCTTCTTACTTTCTCCGCGTCTCCATCCTACCTTTCCCCCCATACACAACCAAATCTCCCCCCTCCAATCCTTCCTAATAAACTAGCATGTGTCTAAAACAGATACATTCTCCCAAAGTACCTTCTACACGTTCCACTAAACTCGATCCATTCTTCCCACCAATATTCCCTCCGTCCTTTCTGGTACCAGTCAATCTTGGAACATGTGTAACTTACCCCTCTTTCCTTGTCCCCCCTTCGCTAAACGCTCCTCCACAACCCATACTTTACACCATCAACTAACTTTCCAAATTGTCCACATGTATTCACTCCCACACTGAGCAACCCAACCATTCTACCGCTGTCCGCTCTCAGTCACTTTCTCTACTTTCTTCACTGTCTCCACTACCTAAATCCCTACTAAACTGCCTCTATTTAATCCTCCCTCCCTCAACTTCTCAAATCTACCATCTTTAATGGCCTATTAACATACACGGCATTCATATATTTAGTAAATGCACAACTCTCACCCGCCGTTCTTACCCTCCTCTACAATCCTTCCCCCGTCCCGTTACAACTCAAGACACTCTATGTAATGTGCATCAGCCATCCGCTATTCTAATCCCCGATTCCCGCTACGTTTTATACTACTCCAACAAAACCCCGGCTGAATTCCAATCTCCCAAAAATAAAGTTCCCCTTTTCACTCAAAAACTACTGCATTGTCCTAGTCAGTCAGTCACAGTTCCATACTTTCTTTCTTTCTTTCTTTCTTTCTTTCCTTCCTCTATTTTCAGCCTCTCTTTGACTTTCTCCATTTCTCTCTTTTTCTCTCCAAACAAATACAAATTTCAAAAGCCATGGAACCAACTCAATACCAGCCACTTTGTTGCATAAATGTCATACACTCTTCTTGTCAGTGCTCCTCTACATCCTATTAAAACTATTACCCCACCCCCTCTCAACTTGCCTTTATCCTCTCAGTTATTGCCCCGTTATTTTCCTCTCTCCATCTTTACCCCTCCAACTATGCCCTAGTTAAACACAGGCTCGACATTATTCAAACACTACCCGAGTCTCTCTTACTCCCTACAAGCCCGTCATATCCCTATTCCTCAGATTACCCTATGAAGCTCAGACGCCCATAACCTTATCCTACATTATCCATTCTCTTAGTTCGTCCACTTCACAATCAACATCCTTAAAATCTCCAAGCGTAAACTTCCCCCAAACTCTTGGTCCTTTCCTCCACTGTAAAACTTAGAAATATAACTCAAACATCAAAAGCACAGTCTTTACCCCACCCCTACGCCTGTTTAAACCCAAGCATTAAATCTACATTTTAATCAACTAGCTTCATACTCTTTTCCACTTTCTCCTATAACTTAAACACGTCTTCTCATCCGCTTCCATCCTCACCTTTCCTCTTCTCCAGCTTATAAATCAAAACCATCATTGCATTTCCCTAAGTCTCTACATCCATGCTTACTCTATCCTCTGCTTTCACTACCCATGCTTTCTCTATCCATACTTTCTGTATCCATGCTTTAACTACCCATACTTTCACCATCCATGCTTTCTCCACCCATCTTACTTTCACCCAGCCCATCTCCCTAGTATTACTACACCCTATCCTACATTCACATTTTCCAATAAACATTTTCTATCCTGCACGCAACCCTAATTTCATTTTACTTTTATTCTTGTTCCCATTATACATCGTCCTCCCTCCTTTCTCCGCTTTCTCTTTCACTCAGCTACCATAGCTTCAGTAATGTCCTCTTATACAATGGAGCACCAAAAAATAATTCGAATACGAAAAAATCCAGCATTGGAAATTGGAAACGGGCACTCTTTTATGCATCCTATCTCTCACATCCTAAACGGCTCTATTCCAGTATTTCCAGCCATCCTAAAATATCACTCCCTTTTATTAACTGTGAAAACGAGACTTTTCTTACTTTCCGGTAGACTAAATGAAAGTTTTTTCCTCCAACTACTACTCCCATCCATTCCTTCCATTCTATCCCCGGCCCTTCATACAACGTCCCCTAAACGAACTCCATTTTTCACCCTTTCTTCCTAATTACGTGCTCAACTACCATTCCCTAAGCGACCCCACTTAACAATTCTCCAAGCTTCCATTTTCTCAAGATATTAACACAATTAGCTCCGTCCAAGTCTTAACCCATGACACTTTTCACACCAAAATAATTTCTTTAAAGCTTGAATACTTTCTCATCCTTTCAATTTCCTCTCTCCCGGGCTTAAGCAGGAAATTAAAAACATGTACGCAATTTCCTACACCTTTTCACACACTCTTCTTTTCCTAATAAGAGAAACTTGTAAAAACCTAATTTCAAATTCACTTCAAACACCTCCAAGACTTTCCCTTCCAACTGAAAGCTATTTCTAACTTTCTCCAATTGCTTTCTCTTGCCCCTGCCACTCTTTTCCCATCATTTCTTCTTCCACAGCTCCGTATTCGACAATAGGTTTGGCAAAATTTTGTAACACAGAAATCCACATTATTTTGAAAATTAATTTTACTTCCAAATTCTTTACAACCTCCTTCCGCTCTTAACGAGACCCTTGTATAATCCCTCTTATTTCCCTCCTCTAAACCTTCATCATAGTATCAAACAGGACTAGCATTGTACCCTTTGAATTATTACGTCTTTCAAGCCACCATCCGCACAATACTTACATCATTCTAGAACAACGTCCGATCATTTTTCTTTCCTCAAATCCCGAATCCACAGCTCGCAGTCTCTGCCGGTAGTACAAATTCCCCAAACAAATAAATAAATAATTAGAACGCTTCCCCATTTTCCACGCATTCCCCAACTCTATGAGCATCCATCCAGCTAATCAGCATCAAGTGTTTTCATTCTAATCAATCATGTTTATCCTTCTTTCAGGGAAACGCCAAAGGGAAGAGCGCCCTTTTACCGGATCCACCAGCACCCGCAGTGTTTCAGCAACTCCAGAGCCTTGCCAAACAGAACCCCGTCTGTAAGTATCTTTTGTGCAATTCTAATAATTAACTTCTCATTCCGCTTAACCTTTTAGCTCCAAAACCCCTCAAGCTCTCCACTCTCTCCTCCAACCACTCCATCAACTCTACCCAGCACCCCTCCCTAGAGTCCGTTATCCTTTCTTTTAACCTTTCTCTCTCCTCGAAAGCAGAGGACTTCCATACATTCCAACCGTCCAGCCCTCCACTTCTCCCTGTCAACTTTAACATAAATTTACAACCATACACTACATCCCCCTCATCCTTCAAACCACAATCCCACTTAAACTTTAAACAACAGCTCGCCCCTACAAACCATACCAATTAACCTTCTTCAACCCTTTCTCCTCTCTACTTTCTCCTAACAAATTCCCACCCTAAAACTCGTCATTCTGAAAATCTTAACTATAAATCTCAAAGTTTGTGTGTACACTTTCCCTTCATTTTCACATTCCCTTCATTTTGCTAAAGCTTCCCCCTCCCTTCAAGATTCCCCCTTCCCTCATCTCTGCATCATTCCTCCTTTCAGGGCAGGGGGCAGGGGTGAAAGAGAACGCAATATATCCCTAATGGGACTTTGCGCCTCTCTCCACGGGGAATGAGGAGGGTAGGGGGCAGGGGAGGGAAGGGGTGGAAGAGAGAACGCAATATATCCCTATTGGGACTTTGCGCCTCTCTCCACGGGGAATGAGGAGGGTAGGGGGCAGGGGAGGGAAGGGGTGGAAGAGAGAACGCAATATATCCCTATTGGGACTTTGCGCCTCTCTCCACGGGGAATGAGGAGGGTAGGGGGCAGGGGAGGGAAGGGGTGGAAGAGAGAACGCAATATATCCCTAGTGGGACTTTGCGCCTCTCTCCACGGGGAATGAGGAGGGTAGGGGGCAGGGGAGGGAAGGGGTGGAAGAGAGAACGCAATATATCCCTATTGGGACTTTGCGCCTCTCTCCACGGGGAATGAGGAGGGTAGGGGGCAGGGGAGGGAAGGGGTGGAAGAGAGAACGCAATATATCCCTATTGGGACTTTGCGCCTCTCTCCACGGGGAATGAGGAGGGTAGGGGGCAGGGGAGGGAAGGGGTGGAAGAGAGAACGCAATATATCCCTATTGGGACTTTGCGCCTCTCTCCACGGGGAATGAGGAGGGTAGGGGGCAGGGGAGGGAAGGGGTGGAAGAGAGAACGCAATATATCCCTAGTGGGACTTTGCGCCTCTCTCCACGGGGAATGAGGAGGGTAGGGGGCAGGGGAGGGAAGGGGTGGAAGAGAGAACGCAATATATCCCTAATGGGACTTTGCGCCTCTCTCCACGGGGAATGAGGAGGGAAGGGGTGGAAGGGAGAACGCAATATATCCCTAATGGGACTTTGCGCCTCGCTCCACAGGGAATGAGGAGGGCAGGGGAGGGAAGGGGTGGAAGAGAGAACGCAATATATCCCTAATGGGACTTTGCGCCTCGCTCCACGGGGAATGAGGAGGGTAGGGGGCAGGGGAGGGAAGGGGTGGAAGAGAGAACGCAATATATCCCTAATAGGACTTTGCGCCTCGCTCCACGGGGAATGAGGAGGGAAGGGGTGGAAGAGAGAACGCAATACATCCCTAATGGGACTTTGCGCCTCTCTCCACGGGGAAGGGGGAGGGTAGGGGGCAGGGGAGGGAAGGGAAGGGGTGGAAGAGAAAACGCAATTTTAAAAAATACATGAGGGAGCCAAAGATTCCACGGGAGAGTGTTCCAATATTTGTTATTAGTTTCCCGCCACAAAACCCCCGGGCGAAGCCGGGTAGCACAACTATCTTCTCTAAATCCTAAATCTCAAGACTATCTCAGCTCAACCTTACTCATCTTCCCCTCTCCTTTCACTCTACATACTCTTTCACACTTTCCCTTTTTATGCTTTCTCTTAATGTTCTTAGGAGAAAGTACTTGGCCACACCAAACTCCTTGTTCTTATTCCCTCTCCCCATATTCTTTCTTTTCCAAACCAACTACAAACTAAACTCGCCGGCTGGCCATGGCCATACACTCAACTTTAGCAATAATTTCCTCACTTGAAAAACGTGAAATGAAGGGCCGCAATGCGAAAAATACTTTCACACCAAATCCCCTCCTCCCTTTAAAAACTTTCTCCGCTTCTTCCAAACCCAGCACATTTATTTACTTTTCCCTTCCTTATCTTACAATTCTCCGTCGTCCCCATGTATACCTTTCTTCTCCATGTACATCCAATCCTCCCTCCCCCTCACAATTTCACTGCCCTTATCTAATCCTTCTTCCTCCTTCCCTCCTCCACAAACATTTATTATAATCTACTCCACGATGATATTTTAACGGAATTATAAACCCTCCTCAATTCACCTCCGCAAACAATATTCACATTCCAAATAAACCCTACTCCTACATCAAACATTTATCAGCAATCCATCACACAACTCTTTGTCCTCCCCGCCTATATTCTCTCTCTCCAAAGTAGATCCTCCAGACTTTTTATCCCACCACCGGGAACACCAACAACTTTCTCCGCAAAGCATATCATCATTTTTCCAGTCCTCAACCACATTAGTATTTTATGTTCCACATCTACCATCTTAAGTATTTAGGCGGCTTCTTTGTAGGAAACAACGGGACAAGAATAAAAATTCAAACAACTCCGTCTCATAGACATCGTAATTCCTCTAACCGATTTCCTTTGGGGAAAAATAATTCTTTCCTTCCCTGCTACCTTTCTCTATATCTACCTGCCTGCATCCTCATTCCTTCCTCCACTCACCGTACACAAGCTCAAGCATCTCTCAGCCTTCATCCAACAGTTTACTCTTTGCTATGCCATTCCAATCCATAGCTTTTCCAACAATACCCTTCTCTCGTATACCTTATTGACATTTCAAAATCCAATTTTACCAAAGCTACCAACTCTTATTTAACCCACCATTCAATCCCAAAGCTCTCATTATAAATTTAATTATCTTCCCACGACACTTCTCCTAAATCCACTTTCTCAACAATTAGACGTTTATAACTTCATGTTAGCAATACAGGAAGCAGTATCCATATTCCCTTCAACTTCTATTTAAATTTAAAATGTCTCAATTAAAAGTCCACTTGGTGATAACTAAAATTAAAATTAATGATATATTTCTTAAACAAATTAAAATTAAATTTTTACAACTTTAAATTCTTAGGTTACCCTCTTTAAATTATATAGTACAGTTATACACCGACTCTTTTTTTATCATCAAATCCTTACGTGCACTGGATTTTATTTGTTTTCCCTTCATTTCTCCCACTCTCATCAGCCTCAACTCTTGGTTGACTTTCTCCTCTTTCTCCTGCAGATCTCCAAAAGTATTTTCCATCTGACCTCACTCCTCCAGATCATCTTACAATTCTAATGATTTCCTTCCATTTCCATCCTCCAACTCATCAAATTTCATCTTCTTCAACAATTTCATCTTCTATTCTCCCTCTCCAACCAATCCTTCACCCATACCAACCTACACTCTTTCTCTTCTTCTTCCACACCTTTAAATCCTCAAATCTTCCTTTTCCATCTAAGCTCCTACGGATAATACCACATTCCCCGGCTTTTGAACTTTCTCGACACACTTTCTCTTCCTTGACTCCATTCACTTCCGTCCGCAACGGACTTTCCCATCCATGTTTCCGCAGTCATTCAAAAGCTTCCCTAAAAGTACTTTTCCTTCCTGATTTTCATCAAACTTTCTCCTCTACCTTTTCATTCCCAAAACTTATATTCTTTATCCCATAAATAATCCCGCACATAATTTACTCCTCCCATCGAATTATCTTCCCAATAACTCAATATTTGATCTTCTCCGCCCAGTCGCTTCCCTTCAAAATTACAATACTTATTAAACCACTCACCCCCAACTTTCTATGACCGGCTCAAACCAAAACTACTACAGGCTATCATTAAAACCCAATTTTCCACCCATCCATCCCAAGTTTCACGGCAAAACTTTCTTTTCCAGATCGACCCACAAGCCCCATACACTTTTCTCTGTATCTTGTCTCTCGGATACCAATAATTCATCATCTTTGAACTAGCAACAAATCCATCAGTCCATCCTTTCTCCTTCAATCTTTCACGTACCACTCCCCGGGCTGTCTCTGATCAACGTCTCAGTCTAGCTTGCATAACATGTAACTTGCATATGCTCCAATCGGCATTCCTTGGCCTCTCCCGGCCTGCCCGGGTTTTTCTTGGGTTATTCCTCCACGTATGTCTATTACCCCCAACTTATCCTTGTATTACATCCATCAATAACACTTGCCTCGTTCTTTTAGCTAACGGAATTAGCAAGAATCCATATACTAACATTATCAAAATCCTTAACTTTCTCTTTTTCTCTCCCAATTTGTCCTGTCATAAATTATGGATCAGCCCACAATCCCTCCTCCGCTTTTAATTATCCTTCTCGGATCAGAGTTTCGAAGAAAAGAGAGAAGACAGATTGGAAACAATACTCGCTATTATTTCCTTTCAATCCCCATCACATCACTCCCGCGGAAACTAGCTCCTTTTCCCTCCATTTCTTTCCTCCTTCTGCATCGCATCCTCCACTTTGTGAGACCTGTACACACAACAGCCTAAAGAACAAGACACATGATTTTTAAAAGATCCGCTGCATCATGCTCCTTCTTTCCAGCAGGAGGAGCAGCAGCACAAAACTCTTTTCACTAATGGAACCCCTCCTTCATTCCTTCCTCGCACCCACTTTTTCAAATTAGCGCCCCTAAAAGCTTCGTCTAATTAAATTCATCCAAACAAGTAACAGATGGATAACTGGCTTATTTTCTCTTTTCCAGTTGCTCAGAACCTCCAGAGCATCATTCTCCAACAAATCCAGGACGTACAGAAAGGTAAATACCGTATCCCTAAATACTTTCTCCATTTTCACCCACCGCTAACAAGGTAACGGCCACCGCTAACACGTTTATTCAATTAGGTCAACCAGGCGCAAACAACGGTGGAGGAAACGCATTGAAGAACGCACAACAAACAGCCCTTACCCTCCTCCTAGCCTCCCAGCTCCAAAACGGTGGACCTCAGGGTGGTAACAACGGATCACCAAACGGAGGGCCTCAATCCGGTGGACAACATGGACCACTTTCACCCAACGCCGTTCAGCAGAACCACCAACTTTTATCCGCGCTTCAAGCCATGAGTAAGGGTGGTGGCGGCGCCACCGACCATTTCTTACACAATCTTCCCATGAACAATGGACCAAATCTCACTTCTTTACTCGGACTTTCCTCTCCTTCTAATCTCCCTCCTATGTCTCCTGTCAATGACAATACAAACATTCCACATGGCTTCTTCCCATCACCAATTTCAATGCTTCCAGGGATCAACACCAAAGACGACCAGTGGTCAGCCTACAACAACAAACCATCAAGAAACTCCCAGTACCAGTCCAATGGGCTTCACAAGGTATTTATTCAATCCTCTTCCACTCAATTACTCCCGCTAAAACCTCATTTCCACCTCCCTCTCCCGCCAATTAACTTCACAAACGCATTCTCCATTTCTCTAATCCTCCTCTGTTTCTTTTCCAGAATCCACTACTTCCAAGCCCATCCGGAGTCAATTCTCCAGGACTTGACATCCCAATGGACACTGGGATAAACGCACCAAAGTCACCACCAGGGGATCCTCTCCAAGCAGTCTGGTACTCTTTATTCGGGCACTCTTCCCCGCCAGAGAGCGTCTCCAACAATTCTGGAAACACTAGCCCGCTCTTCATGAAGAGCCCAATGAACAATTCCAACTCCGGCTCACCCGTCAATCGCCCCGATTCCGGCATCTTCGGCATGCCACCTCACGGTCAGCCCAACTTCAAAAACGCTCCACCCGGTTTCCAGCCTCCTAACGGTCACCACCACCATCATTCACAGGGTCATCCTCACCAACCCCAGCAGCAGCAGCAGCAGCAGCACCATCATCATCTTCAACACCAGAACCGCATGGGCTCCGGTGACATCCAGGACGCAATCAACTCCCTCCTCAGTAATCCCCACAATCTCTCACATTTATTCGCTAACGGTCCAAATAACGGCGGCAATCTATCCCCACCACCACAATATCATCACCAACAGAGCCACAACAACCCTCACAACCCCCTCCACCAGAACCCCCATCACCGACCTAATCCAATGCAGCTATCCCTCGACGTTAATAACGGTGGCGTATCCAACGCAATCCTGGACTTGCTCATGCAATCCATGAAGAACGATCAACAACACCACCATCATTCACAACAAGGTCAACAAAACGATGCCTTCGGCTCATCCATGAAGCACAACTCCTGGAGCACCGGCCTAAGTTCTCCACCTTCCCCCATCGGCACAGCCCGACCCTTCGGTCCCGGTCCCGGAGGCTCTCAATCCTCTCTTCCACAGCGAAGCGGCTCTAACGGTAGCAGTGAAATGAGTAGCTCAAGCCCTCGATCCCCCACCTACTCCCCCTTTTCAAGGAATAACAAGGGTTTAATGGATTCAGGTAACGGCAACATTTCTCCCACACCAACCCCCTGGAGCAACGCCGTCCTCGGCAGCCCGCCCCACCAACCCTTCGGCAACAATGCATTCCAAAACAGGATCTGGGCTCCTTCAGTCAGCCCCGGTGGATCCAATCATCTCATCAATCCAATGGGTCAGAAACGCAAGGTTAATCACGAGTCCATGGCCGAGCCAGAGTTTATCGGGACCCACCAACCCCCCGGCTTGACCAGCCACTATGCTGATTCCTACTTTAAAAAGAAGAAGAAAAACTGAGCGCCAAATATCATCATAAAATCCCCGGTTTTATCTCCAAACGCCAGCTCATCATCATGTATCACCCAAGTTCGTACCTACCGATTAGCCCATCTACTACATTTGTCGAGGCTCCAAGCCAAGCCTCGTTCCGCTCTTGATTACTCCTCCAGTTAACTTTCACCGGAGAGCAATTATCATGTATAGTTTCAACCGCTAAACCTATCCACATTTCCTTGGTGCCTTCCATAGTCCATGTATTTACAATCCAGAGTGCTCCAATAATATTCTTATATTCTTACATCCATTCAGACCGCAGTCCTACTTTCTCCGCTACGCAGTTTCCAGAGAGAAAGTAAAGAGAAAGCACGGAAGAAAGACAACCGATAACATTCACCTTCTTCCCCCCGCAACCCCCCTCTTCCCATCTATCAAATATACGTTATCCTTCCTCTCACGTTTCCTCATCACCCCCCTATTTTCTCATAAAAAACTTCCATAAGCATCTATCCTAAATCCTTATCAAAACCCTTCACGTATTTTCCTCAACTTAACTTCCCTATATCACACAATCCCATCCCCCTCCCATTCTTCTTCATCCAATCCTCCTCCTTCCACTTGTATATAATAGTTTTCGTGTAAATCTAACGGCGATGGGTAGGGCAATATAATGGATGTAGTCCAATTATTTATTATTTCCATATTTCATGTGATTGTAAATACGGTTCCGGGTGATTAGCACACAAGCTAAACCAGCTTATTTAAACAACCTTATTTCTTAGGCACAATTTGTTTATATTTTTCTTTGTCCCTACTTAATTTATTATTATTATTATTAGTTTTGATGGTTGTCGACATTCACTCCGTGAACACGTCATGTACCATGGGAATCAAGGGTGCTCATTCATTGTACACAAATACATTAATTTTACCATTAGTTCCATCATTTTTTAAATGTAACCACTATACCTTATACTTATTCCTCCTCCTATATTTAATAGATAGATCCAATTCAAACCCACAGCTTTTCCTTGAAAGACCCTAAAACAAACTCCTGTGCTCCTTTGTTTTCCTCGAGGTATTTCCGCGGAGCCCTATTTATTTTCTCCCGATTAATACAAATTCGGGACGCGCAAAAAATGAAAAGACAAACTTTTCTAAAAGTTTCTATCGTTATAGAATAAGTTACTGATACGTAAGGCCCCCCTGGGGGAGGCAGGGCATTAATTCCTTAATATTCCTCCTATAGTTTGTACTAGCCCTTACAGGAAGTTTGGTGATATTACATTTCAACTCCCCTCCTCCACACCACCCTCTAGTTATTTAATGTGATAAATCCTCTGCGTAAAAAAGGGTAGTCAATCCCTTGACAAAGGATCCTACTTAATGACCGGTAAATCACCCGGCAACGCTCGTCCTTATTATTATTATTTATTAATCGCTAATACCCAACCAGTGGTTGAGGCAAGTTCCCTGGTGGCAGGAATTAAAGTATTAACATATTTAAACATTTTTGGTGCTCTTTTTAGTCTATTCCGTATTTTACACTATAGGTCTTTGGGATTTGTACTATGGTTACGGTAGTTTTAATAATGGGTTAGGCATTCTAAAAATATAAGCTAAAATTAAGGGTAAAATCCATGTTGAGTTGGAGGTACTTGCGCAAACAAATAGCGGCATCAGGTGTGGTGCGACTTAAAAGCGCCGAGCCCAGGCGTATGGCATGATTGTTTTTTTTTGGTACAGCGCAGCGCAGTGTGCGAGGAGTTTAAGCGTTACAAACGCCAGCGTTAGTGAACGTGTACCTTTTCATAAACGCTTTTATTTTTCAAAGCAACTTCTCCCCAACGCAGATCATTCAAAGATCCTGCTTTCCCCATCCCCCTTATTAACGTTCAACCACATATTACGTCTTCACAAACCATGCCGACTTTATTTCCTCCGTATGGTCCCAATATTTCCTATAAACCCTTGACGAAACCCCCTCTCGTGTCCTATTTAATCACCCCTTGACCTTTTCAGACGCAACTTTTTCCAGTCACAACGTGCCCTTTCTTAAACCCCCCAACGAGATGTATAGATTCTCACATTTTTTAAAATCAAGTCTTTGAAGACATTTCATATATCTGTATCTACTACGGACAATCATTACTGCTACATCAACTCGCAAATCCTTCAATATAAAACACGTTTAGACTTTAAAGTAAATATAAGCTAAGTTTCCACAACTTAGAGGAATCTCATCATCCCACTAAGATATTCAACGCTATATTAGAAATAGTTGTTACACGTAAATTCTTAAATCCAGAGTGTAAAGTTTCACTGGGAAACTCGACGTATTTTTATTTATTGGTTCATCCAACCAACATTGATATTGCTATATTTATTTAGAAGCGTGTCAAGCTATTTCAAAAACAATTTCAACTATTCATCTTCACCACCTTCCCCCATACAAAATCCCTATTTATGCATAACTCTATCTTGTGCTCTTGTCCGCTGCACTCATGTAGCTCTTGGTTTGTATGAATCTCGTAAAAGTTTAAACGCGCTTTTATATTTTCATTCCTGCGGTAAAATTTAAGATCATAATGCTCAGATTGTCATATGTGATCTTCCTAAAAATTTCGTGATATAACGCTTTACAACGTCATGTCACACCTATCTTCTCAATATTCCTTTTACCAATCCTCTTTCCTTGTACACATTTGTAGACAAAGTAGCGGTGGGAACAATATTTTTCTGAGGTATAGCGGTTATCACTCATCCTTTGTCTAATGTAAGGCAACAAGTGCCGCCGCGTTATACCGGAATGTAAAAGCTCCTCACCTTTCTTTACCTTTACCTCAAAAGGACTTCCTTCCGTCTTAAATATTTGTCTCATTATCTCAACTTCATTTACAAGCCTTGGAAATGGTTTACCAAACAAACCCTACTTCCATTCCTATTCTTATACAAATACTTTAATCGTTGTTGTTCATTTCCCCCCTAGCTGTCGCATACAGTTATCAGCTTCTTAGTAATTTATCACCTTTCTCTCCATGCCCTTGTTTTTCCCTCAAATTCAATGTCACTAATATATTGTCTTCCAGAAAACAAAAAATCCACGAGTGAGCACATAACCTGTGCCGCGACATACACTCATCTATGATTAAGTTAGTTCTTCTTATTAGTACATTACTATTGAATCTAAAGATTCCCATCTTTCATGTATTTTACCTACAATTCACACCTTTTAAGCTAAGTTCTAGAGCGCCTTTTAATTCACCATTCGACTTCGAGAGTAACCATCTAGATTTCCATTTGGCTCTAGTTGCAGCTACCATATGTTCGTGATACCTCTGATTGTATGTTTGCAATACATTTCGATAATACGCAAAGAATCATTCCAAAATTGTAAAAGCTTTCAACGAGCATCATTCTCTAGCAAAATCAAATAGAGAACCGTACTCGTATAGGCTGTAGCTTTTAATTATTTCTACAGTAGCCGGTTTCATTCTTTGTCTACTTCTGTATCACTTTTTACAATTGTGAAAAGCGGAAAAGTAACTTACATAATCTTCAATATTATCTCACAATTTCGTTAATCACACGTGTACCTTAAGTAATTTATTTTCAATTTTAACTTCATTTGAATAAATTAATCATCATATCAAAATATTCCCATTTTTACCATCTACCGTCATCTACAAATTACTTTGTTTCTCACTTGTCACCCACCCACGTAATCCTCAAATTTCATACATCCTCCTCATCCTCTATTCCCTTATCATTCTTCAGAAGTTCGGCTCGAGAAAGCGAATCTGCACCTTGTCTGTAGAAAATATTCAACATTCCGTCCATGAAGTAAATCAGCTACACCGGAGGCTGCAATTACCGGTGCAACTTCACACGAAAAGTGCAACAAACATTGAGGTATAGCTCAAGTAATAAAACAAAAACTTAAAACACCGCTACAACTTAATACTCAGTACCCTTCAACTTTGGTTATACGATTGCAATACCCGTACACGCTCCGGATTAAAACGTCAAAAATACAAGAAAAGCCTAAAACAAGAGACAGCTCGTGTGCGAAAATATATATTTACCTACAAAGCCAGAAATCTAAATGTTCACAACTACTATATCCTTGTACCTTTATTTTCATGACTGCGTCCTTGACGAAATAAAAAGCATACTTTTCCTCTGATTCCCACTAATTACCGTAGCAACACAAAGTCTAGTGAAAGCCCTTTCCGCGACCTAAACAAACAGGAATCGTAGCAAAGCACCAAAGTGAATGAATAGGGTGGTAAACCAACATGAGCGTTAATTACATTGGTATTGTCCTGCTTTTCTTGTAATTCTTTTCCATATCCATTTGTTGAACCTTTGTGTACATTCCGCTGCCCCCCAGTACGACCCAATTGGATGCCCACCAAGTCCATGACTTGATGTCAGAGTAAACCCATACAGCGATTACGGTCTGCACACATGCCTTCGCGGTCCCAGAAATATTATGAGTAAGAGCCGAAGTAAGCTGAAATCAAGTTTAACGACAATGTTAGTGCCTCCCCTATAAGTCGAACACTAACAACTATATACCTCTATTTCTATGTGCCACCTTTATTTGCATTGCAGTAACGAATCCTATAGAAACTCCACAGAATCCACCTAAGAGCATCAGACTCCAAAACAAGGGCTCTTTCGTATCCTCAACGAAGATACGGTCTGGAAACTCTCCCAAAACGAGACTCAGCACGATGAATAAAACACTTGCGTTAACATTGTTGTAGAATGTTAGAGTCCAAGCACTGTTGTCAACCCATGGTAAAACTTTCTTTGCAAATATTGAATTTAGCGAAACGAAACACGAAGATAGAATCCCATAAAAAACACCCTCGAAAGTGAGTTTAGCTGAAAGAATAAGGACCACACAATGTGGTAAAATACCGAGAATCCTTCTACTCTTACATTTCATGCATATTTTATCAAACTTACCACCAGAGCCTTCCTCTTCGAGTCCCAAAAAATAACCTCCGGTAATAATCAAGCAACAGATAATAGCTGGCGCTGATACTCGTTGATCTAGAATAATTACAAATATCCTTGTAACCAATTTTCCCTCCTTTAATCTCGTAGCTTCTACTCAAACATTGTAAATCAAGTAGTACTCACGTAAAATTGTGAAAGTAAATATCACATTAGTCACTGTAGTCATAGACCGTGCGAGGTAGTAAAATGCTACACCTACATACTTGAGACATAAATTATTGAAACCTACCATTCCCACAAAAACTACAGATAGTGGTAAAATCTGTAAAAATGAACAAATTAGTATACCATACTCATCCCAGAAACCATCAAGACAATCGCCTTCATCATCATTCCTTCAATTACCTTGACTAGAAGTTTGTAGCTGTAAGGCTCATTAGGAAAATTGGATAAGCCATACTTATCAGTAACCTGACTTAGTCTCTTCATGCCATAGCAAAAAATCGCAGTAAAAAGGCACTGAAACCATGCTACGAACATAGGTGCGTCAAACTCCTTTCGAGAACTCAGCAAAGACTTGTTAACGAACACTGTAACTATGGATATGACCCTGCAAAAAAAGATTAATACATCCATTAATGTCAACAATATTGCAGTGTTGATTGCCTCATATCCTGGACCCAAAAAAACTTTAAAAATAGTGAATAACACACATAACATTCACATGATTTAACTCATTTTCCCTTAATTTACTAAATCTTACCAATAGGATGCCACCACTGCGGTGATTTTGATGTACTCGTACCATATTCCTCTCTCGCCTTTCCAATGCATTTTGGAACGTTAGCTTAACGAGACGTAAAGCTTCAGTTTCGAACGTACTCCTGATATTTTCCCGATAGCGTCAGCTCCAAAATACACGATGGCCAAAGAATTCCTTGCTCTGCAACTGCATCAAAACAACCCATAAAAATATATACTGTCAATCAAACTTGAGCTGCATTACATTTTGTAAAAATTTCAAAGTTGCTCAACGTAATTACTACTACCTCTTACCTTCGTTCCTTCTCCCGTCTTCACCCGTTTCACTTAAACACTGGTGTAATTAACTACAGACTGCCATGAATATGTCCACGAAACTCGTCAAGAACCCTTGCTCTTTTAATAATCTGGCAATCTAAACCGATTTACCACCTGTAAATATTCGCCGGCACTGTTATACATTATTTATTGATACACTAAACGGAAACAGTCCACCAAACATTCAAACTTGAATCTCGGTTACACTTGCAGCTATATTGAAATAACTAACCGCAAATTCATTTTAACGATGCCGTTTATGTTTAGTTCCTCGACTTAAAAGTTCAGCATGTGTCCGGGACAATCGTGACACAATAGAGCAATAAATTACACCTGGATAATTTAGGAGAACGTCTTTGCTAAAAAGTTAACGTTGCACTCAACTCGCAATGAAATCCAGTGTATTATATATAACCGGCAAATTCAAATTTCATTACCCTACCATATACAGCCCTTGGAAATCTTTTCCTCAAATATGACGTCATAATACTTACCAGCAGCTACTTCGTATATTCCCAAATGACAACAGAATAATTCGAATCTCGCGCCCACAGAATTACTCCTCCTTTAGTATAGTCCACCCACGTTAGAGAGTGCGAGCTGTATCACGAAGGTTGGCATGACTCCAGAATGGTATACCCGACTATGTAACATACATAATACGTACACACAAGTACCGCACACGATCATCGAAGAGCCGTGCATAAACTCATCAAGATGCGGAACCATGTAAACTTTTCGCCGGGACGCTGCTCCATGACTAACCTGTCATCTTATCCGAACCCACAGTTCTGATGCTGGAATAACATCATCCTACAGCTCTGTCGTACATACGTCATATGCCCATGAACTGTTCATTTGCAGTTATCAAGATAGCGGACGGATGTTTAGATTTAGTATTGGTTGGTGCGTCTATCAGTGTATAGTGAGTGTGTGTATATGTGAATACAGGAAGAGTATTGCACTGGAAGAATTACACTGGTCCCTGGATAAGCGTTTCACAGGACCTGGACTTAATTGGCTTCAAGCGTTTAAATTAACCAGTACATACATGCATACTATATCATTGGATTCCCTTCCTAGTTATGTTATAATCTATTCTTCACGGAAGTAGCTAATATTCATCAGATTTTTTATCCTGACATTCGTGACATCGTCAAGGAGTTGTGTTTGTAAATATATACATCTGTAGTTAGAGGCTCCGCTATCTAACTCCCTCGTAAAACTGGGTTTGTTATCATTTTGTATATTCGTCAGTGTCAGTTATTTATAAAAGTTGCACTTTCTATCGATGAGATCATCAGTGTGAACAAAAGACGTGAAGAGTGGATCCCATTACTTTTTTCATAGACAATTTAACAGTTACTTTATTTTTCTTCAGCAGGAGTGTTCGCATTGTATCTTTAACGTCATATCTGATTTTTGAAAACAGTTAACTTCCGACCTTCATCATGGAAGTGTCACCACAGAAATTGGCCGAGAAGTTGACGATCCTTAATGATAGGGGTGCGGGACTGCTAACTAGGCTTTACAACATAAAAAAGGTGTGGTCATCCTACGGATACCGATTTTTATATGTCGATTTTATTGTCACTTTACAAGCCAGCGAATATGTACACTACTGTTTACTAAAAATGTGTATTTTTTTTGCAGGCATGCGGGGATACAAAATCAAAGCCGGGTTTCCTGTCAGAAAAAAATTTAGAATCTTCCATCAAGCACATTGTCAAAAGATTTCCGAATATTGACGTCAAGCAGGTACGTCCCATTTGAAAACCACCAAAAAAGCTAAACGTGTATTTCAAAAAGGATTTTAATTTTAATTTTCTCTTTAAAAGGTTCAAAACATCGGAATGTATCGGGGAGAAATAACTAAAACATTGCACTTGTATTACTATACATTCGTTGATCTCCTGGATTTTAAAGATCACGTTTCCGAATTGCTAACAACAATGGATGCATGTCAAGTGAAACTTGATATTGTAAGTCAACTGTTGAATCGCAAGTGTAGTATTCCTCAAAAGTACCAATTTCAATAAGACTTGATCCTTTTTTCCTGTATTTAGGCCTTGAATTTCGACTTGACCAAAGGTTACCTCGATCTGGTAATCACGTACACTACCTTGATGATTCTGCTGTCCAGAGTGGAGGATAGAAAAGCTGTTCTTGGCCTTTTCCATGTTGCTCAAGAGATGACAAGCAATGCTGCGTAAGTTTCTAGTATTTTTCTCTCGCATCCAACAAATGTGTTAATGAAATATATTTAAATGTTTTGCAATCTACATTCCAGGGATACAAGTTTTCCGAGATTGGGGCACATGATATTGGAATACGACCCTCCGCTAAGGAAACTGTCCGAAGAGTTTGGACCCCATTCTAAAATCCTGGTCGGCGCTCTTATGTCCCTGCAACCAATATATCCTAGACGAAATCTAGATGCGGATACCTTGAGGTATGATCGAATTTCCTCAAAATACAGTAAGTGTGTATTTACGTTTGTTGGAATAATCATTAATGTACTTTTCTGATTGCTTTCACGGGAACAGGAAGAAGCAAATGCTAAGCCTCACTGCTCAACCCGGTTATTTATTAATTCCTGCCCGAACTGACACCACTCCTTGCGAATATTTGTCCCTAGACACAATGGAGCGCTGGATTATATGTAAGAATTTCCTAAAATCAGTTATCGTAACTTTCTATTTTCAACCGCTAATTTTGTGTTATTCCTCTTACTCGTAGTTGGATTTATGCTCTGCCATCAAGCGCTCAACAACTCTCAAGTACAGTCGGATGATATGTGGCTTTCGGCATTAAAGTCTTCCTGGGTTATCACGCTCTTTCGTGATGAAGTCTTGTACATTCATTCATACATTAACAGCTTTTTTGATACTATCAAAGGCTATAGTAAGCGAATTTCTGAAGTCAAAGATGCATGTACCTTTGCTGTTCAAAACGCGTAAGTTATTTGCTTTCCATTTCATAACCAATTCCACAAACTATGAGAAATAGTGTACTAGTTCTAATTAAAACCGAATTTCAGTGCCCTGATGCACAGGGAAAGGCGCAAGTTTTTTCGAACAGCCTTGAAAGAGATGGCTTTGGTCATGACGGATCAGCCGGGGCTATTAGGGCCAAAGGTAACGTACATTTATCCTGTGTATCCTGTTATTTGATTGAGTCAAGTACAGTTAACGGAAATATGCAAATTACTGTGTGTTCCCAACAGGCACTTTATGTTTTCATGGGACTATGCTACGCCCGGGACGAGGTTGTTTGGCTACTCAGACATCATGACAACCCGCCGCAACATAAGGGTAAAAGTAAAGCCACTGAAGATCTTATCGACCGGCAGCTACCGGAACTTCTCTTTCATATGGAGGAACTGAGAGGTAAGAAAATGTGCAAGGCTTAAGTTTTATTTGCGTGAACTGCGTTATGAGAAAGTAAATCAATTCTTAATGACTCCACAGCCTTAGTCCGAAAGTACAGCCAAGTTATTCAGAGGTATTACGTGCAGTATTTATCTTGCTACGATGGACCAGCTTTGGGCCAGCTACTAGGCAACTTTTCAAAAATGGAAAATGAGTCGCTGATACTGGCCTCAATTTACAATACAATTTCAACACTGTCAGTGCGTCAAGGTAAGTTTTTAAAACTAATTTATCGATTAACCGTGGCTTTTATTCAGCACAAGGAGCCGTATTAAAAATGAAATATCCTTCTTTGCAGTGGAAGAAAATGAAATCTTTGATTTTCGAGGAATCCGTCTCGATTGGTATCGACTACAATCTTTTTTGTCGCATACGGTGAATCGAATTCAGGGATTGTCATTTCTGATGAACACAACTATTTTTCATCTCAAACTGGTAGATTTTCAGGATGAGCTGCTGCTGGAAACGTCGGATCTCTCCTTATTCTGGTAAGTTTATTTCTGCTTTGTCGTACATGAGTAACCGAATACCGAATGCGCTGGAGTTCAATTTTTAATAAACTAATTTTCAGCTTCTACAACAAAATTTTTGAAGATCAGTTCCACATGTGCTTGGAGTTTCCAGCTCAAAATCGTTATATTGTTGCATTTCCACTAATCTGCAGCCATTTTCAGCACTGTACCCATGAAATGTGCCCTGAGGAGGTTTGTATTTTGATGAGAATTCATATAAGGCTGTACTGCTCTTTGTAGTCTTTTAATTTTTCTTTACATCAACCTTTAATAGCGCCATCATATCCGCGAGCGCAGTCTCTCTGTGGTGAATATTTTTCTGGACGAAATGGCAAAAGAAGCAAAAAATATAATAACCACCATTTGTGACGAGCAGTGTACACTTAGCGATAAGGTGAGCTCCTCCTTTGAATAGTCGAAAGCATATGCACGCCGGAATCTCTTCTTGAACTTGACGAATTGGTTCAGCAATGATTTCGTAGTGGTAATGCAGTATTCGTTTCTTTTCCAGCTATTGCCAAAGCATTGTGCACAGCTGATAGCTAATGCTCTAATCCGTAAAAAAAGTAAGGACAAGAACAAGAAAGCGCTTCCGGAAATCAATAAGCCCGGTGTGGAAAGTTTTAGAAAAACCAGGGAAGATTTAACGACGTAAGAGTTCATGCTTGTTTGGTGTTTCTTTGGTCTGCTGTAAACCATTACTTGTCTTAAATAGGGATTTTTATTAATAACCATTGTTCTTGTAGCATGGATAAATTGCACATGGCCCTAACGGAGCTTTGTTACGCTATCAACTACTGCCCGTCAATATCAGTCTGGGAATATACATTTGCTCCACGGGAATACCTCCACCAACATTTGGAAAGCAGATTTGCAAAAGCACTAGTAGGAATGGTAATGTTTAGTCCTGATACAAATGAAATTGCAAAACCTTCCGAACTACTAGCTAGTGTACGAGCGTACATGAATGTACTGCAAACTGTGGAAAACTATGGTAAGTTTATGATCCTGTATAACCGTAGGCAACTGACTATAGGGGTCAATGTTTAATTTATTTCTTCTGATAACCTTTTTGCAGTACATCTGGACATGACAAGGGTTTTCAACAACGTACTTCTACAGCAAACACAGCAAGTTGATAGTCACGGAGAAAAGACAGTTGCAGTCTTATACACGCAGTGGTACTCAGAGGTTTTGTTGCGAAGAGTTAGCGCTGGTAACATTTGCTTTTCCGGGAATCAGAAGGCTTTTGTCAGTTTAAATCCCGAAGGTGCCATCCCGTTTAGCGCTGAAGAATTTTCTGACATCACGGAACTGCGCGCTTTAGCCGAGCTTATTGGACCCTATGGTATGAAGCATTTAAACGAAACTTTAATGTGCCAGATTGCAGGACAAGTTCAAGAATTAAAAGTAAGTTTAACATGCTTAGTTACCGCTAAAATTACGGGCAGTCCTTCTATACTAATTCCCAATTTTTACAGAAAATGGTGGCTAGGAACAAAGATTTTCTGAACGCATTACGAACAAATTTCGACAAGCCCGAAAATATGAAGGAACTCTTCAAAAAATTAGTCAGTAAGTATTCTAGATATCAAGTACATGTTCGTATATGCATTAGTTTGGTGTGGTTTTGATTTGAAATTACCACGTGTATTACTTTCAGACGTTGAAAACATGCTTCAAAGGATGACAATCATTGGAATGATTCTCCGATTCAGACAACTGACACAGGAAGCTCTTCATGACACACTGATTGAAAGAATACCTTTTCTCCTGAGTTCAATTCTCGATTTCCATGAGCATGCTCCTAATGATGATGCTATTGTAAGGCAATTAACATGAATAGAAGTTTTTAAATCTACCATGTAGTATGGCAGTGGATTTGAGCGCAATCTTTTTTAATGACAGAATGTAACTGAGATGGCATCAGCTGCGGGAATTCCGATGAAGGTGGATCCTACGCTAGTTCTAGTTCTGAAGGGTCAAAAGAACGGTAAGATGAAACAGAATTATATTCTTAAAGCATTTATATGGAAATTTTTATCTACTTAACTTTACTTTTTCAATTCGAATTTTACAGAAACTGGGGAGGATGAATACAATATGGCATGTTTGCTGATGGTATTCGTCGCAGTTTCCATCCCTACCTTGGCCCGTAATGAGAACTCTGTGTACAGAGCCTCTCTGGAAGGACACTCTAATAATATTCACTGCTTAGCTGCCGCAATCAATGCAATTTTCGGTGCCCTATTTACTATTGGTGCACAAGGAGACATAGAAGACCGATTGAAAGAATTTTTAGCGGTATGTTTAGTCAACAATACACAAAATTACCATTTCTGTATAATCTGCAGTAGTGTTTTCCACCCTTACTTCATCAAAAAAAAGCAAATGCAACCAACAACTGCGAATCTTGGTCTTTGCCATCAGTAATTATATGTTATTCTATGTATTTGCAGCTCGCATCCTCCAGCTTGCTGAGGTTAGGCCAAGAAGCAGATAAGGAAGCTGTGAAAAACCGTGAATCTGTCTATCTTCTTCTTGATATGGTAAGCACTCTCTTAAATATTGAGACACTCCTTTCATGTTTAAGCATGATTACCGCACGCAATACGTGAATATTCTTAACTTTGCATCTTTTATGATATTCACAGATAGTACAAGAATCGCCATTTTTAACAATGGACTTGCTGGAGTCTTGCTTTCCATACGCTCTAATCCGTAACGCCTTCCATGCTGTCTACAAGCAAGAAAACTCTCACGCTGCGTAAATTTAATGTTCAGAATTATAATTGTCTATGCGCCTCGTGGCAATCTCAAAGTAGGAGACTCGAGCACTGCGCACACGGTTTCTATACGCATTGTTTAATGTTTTTCATAATTACCACATATTTTGCGGTATAGCTATTTATTTACTCAGCACATATTAAGTTAGATAGACATTTGTTTACGAATTTCGTAATAGATTTTTAGTGACATAAGCATTAAGACCTTTAAGTTAAATCCGCAGTTAACATTAAAGCGACTGCTCACATTTTATGACAACTTAAGGCTTTCACTAGTTGACCTACTCTTCAGGCAAAGGTCTAACGGATTCAAAGATGCTGGTGGGTGACTCGGGTTGGTCGGAATTATTTCGGCAGATCACCGATATTCTTCTAGTCTTCATTATGGCCTGGTTCTTGAATTTAGAATCTTCTCCCCCCAGGATTTCATGCGTAAATTTGTACCTTGCGAAATCCCTGCGAAGCAATAACAGAATTCCATATCATCCTTGGCAAAAAGACAAATCTGATTCCATATAAACCTGCTTCCGTACTTACTTCATAACATATAATGAATACTTAGGAAGATATACATCACAATAAATTTCTTTTTTCTCTTCATATCTGAGGCGCATTACACTAGATGACAGTAAGCTCAGGCCAGCAATTGTACTCCCGCAGAACTGAAACGTAAAGCAATCATAGTTAAGGAAGTAGCTGAAAGAACTTAATCGTATATATCCTTATTAAGATGTCAACACCTCTGATTCTTTAACTTACTCTGACACTGTCAACATGAGGTTTTATAATCCCGGCTGCGGCCAAGTCCAAAATGTGCACAAACTTTAGCGGCGATACCGCGGGTGGAAATGCGACTTGCCGTATCCGATTTATGATTCGTTCGTTATCTTTCGTCCATCGGCTTTTCTCAGTCTCTCTATAATTGTGAATAGCCTACAATGATCAGCAGTATCCAGATGTCAATTATTCCCTGCAGCAAAGACAAATCTTCAGCCTCGATTTCCGAACCGCTAACTTACATCATCCCAGTGTGAATCTTCGTAATGAAGCCTGCTCATGTAAGGTTCCAGTTCCTTCATTAAGACGACCTCTTCGGCTTCAGTAATAAAATTTGGATACACTATCATCGAACTAGCCAGATCCTGCTTCCATCTTGGGTTTGACTCCAACAATTCGTTAAATTCAAAATATGTATCCAATTTTCCCTTCTCAAGATTAAGCGTATCGCTTGTGACACATAGTGTAGGACCGGCAACTGAAGCATTACTCTTGTCACTATACGATTTGCCGCTACCACAGGAACCACGTAACGATCCTCGCAAATTAAGAATTTGCGAGGTTAACTGAATCACTCGTAAGATTCGAGTCATCTTCCAGCTAATGAACTACTAGAATGTGTGAAATGCTTAACGTAGCTTTTAAAATCTTATACAGGATCTCTCAAAGTCGGTACGGTTTTCTTAACAAAATAAACAAAAAGTTAGGAAGCAACCAAATTTGACGCAGACAATGTTGGTTAATTTTGCAATTACCTCTTCGAAGCGAGGTTTTATTTTATTTATTTATGTTTGATACACAATTTGCTCACGGACGGATTGAATTTGTTTTTGTTTTACTCGGGGTAAAAACTAGTTATCCAACAGCCATCACTGTTGGATACTACTTTTCCAACTCCGAAAGCTAGTACCCAGCACTTACCGGAATTTGCTGGACATCAAAGTTCCAGATACCCAACATCAGTTTGGATTTTCTGTCGAATTAGAATATAAAATTTAAGATTTGAATTTCCCGCCAAGTATAATATTTGGATGTTAGACCACACCGTAAAACCGCTTGTAGGACCACCGTGTATGTGAAATTTGAATTTCCCGCCCAGAAAAATTGTAAATTAGGAATTTCCCGCTAACATTTGAATTGCCCACAAATTTGAATTGCCCGCCACGTGAAATAAAATTTTAATGATTTGAAATCTTGAATTTCCCGTCAAGTGATATAAAATTTTAGTTTACGGCAAAGTCTAATTTAAAATTAAAACTCCTGCTAAAATTTGAATTTCCCGCCCAGACAAATTTGAAATTTTGAATTTCCCGTCAAGTGAAGTAAAATTTTTGTTTACGGCTAATTCAAATTGAAAATTGAATCTCCCGCTGAAATTTGAATTTCCTGCCTAGTCAAATTTGAAAAGTAGCATCGTTTGTCAAACAGTTGGCTCAAATTTGTTGGGCAACGAGCTTTCCGAGTTGGCCAAGTAAATAGCCAACATTGGTGGCTGTTGGATAACTAGTTTTTTCCTCACTCGCTCCCATCGAGTATAAATTACTTAATAATGTTTCGTTTCCTCATTGGCGGGAATGTCAAGGCTCTGTGGCATTGCAACAAAAGCGTGTACATACTTGATTATCGGAAGGATTGTATCCGACTTCCGGCTTTCCGGAGAGTATCCCCATCTTCTTCGGTATGCGGTGACTGGTACTTTAATTAAATACTGCATGGTGGTTTTGGTGACTGATCAATTTGGTTCACATTCCTTGTGTACGTAGTTTGGTAATAAAATGCTTCGCCTCTGTTATGACATGCTGGTTTAGACGTAAATACAGTAGTACGAGTGGAGGCAAACCTGAGGCTTATGCGTTTTTTATATACTTTTAAAAGGTGTTTACTACACATTATATTTTAGTACCAGAACGTCGTTCTAGGCAAATAAACGCTTTAACTTTTACCACAAAATCAAAATCATAGGGATGAAGTTAATTGTAGTCAGTGCGAACTAATTCAGTTTTAACTTTGTATGGGTTTCAGATTTGGAACGGTCCAATATGAGTGGAACTGTCAGCTCTTCTCAAGAGGTGAATGATGCCGGCACCTCATCGTCTTCGGACTCCGCACTTCCTTTTTTGTCTCAGCGTATCGTGACCGCCGACTCGTATATGTGCCAGCCCAACTCGCAATTTGATCAAATCAGAAATGAATTCAATCAAACCGAAAACCACTGGGTACCTGTCATTCGAATATTTGGTCCATCGACAGCAGGTAAAACCATTCAAGTTTATTAATGAAGAACTACATGTAACTGTAATCTTTGACATTCATCTGGATACAGTGTCTGTGTAAAAAGTATACAAGTATTTTTTAATTGCTTTCAGGTCAAAAATGCTGTGCACATATACACGGCGTGTTTCCATACCTGTACGTACCTGTCCCCGAAGGCATTAGCATAGAAACCCTAGCGACGACGTTGGATGATGCCTTGAACCGCGGCTCAACTACTAATGGCAGAAGCAAAAACCAGCTGAAGCATGTCGTTCGCATCGTTCCGGTCAGAGGACGGTAAGCCAAGTTAAATTCAGATGCTTTGTACTAACGTTGTTATAAGTAGCATGCAAGTAATGGCTGACATTTTTCAGAACCTTTTACGGATATCGAGGTACCGACGAAGAGTTCTTTAAAATATATTTCTACACCCCATTTGCTGTCACAAAGGCAGCGCAACTTTTAGCGGTAAGTGTGTGGAAACTGATGCATTACACATGGGTCGGATGAGTTGGGTGACTTCGGATGGGTTTGGATTGGCTGGATGTGTTGGATGAGGTTGGATGGGCTTGGATTGGCCTAAGGGGTTTGCATGGATTTTGATGTCCATATATGTGTACGCTCCGCTGGTATTCCAAATGGATTCGAATATAGAATTATCGTTTTTATTACATCATCAGAATGGAACCGTTTTGGGAAGAAGGCTTCAGCCTCACGAATCACACATTCCGTATATCCTCCAGTTTTTTATGGACTACAATCTCTTTGGAATGAACCTTGTTCATTTTCGAAAACTCATGTTTCGGAGACCGTATGTAGACGAAGAAAACACAAGAGATGACTTATTAAAAGTAATGGTGGACGGTGTTGAAGTTGAAGATAGCCTTGTTCAAGCGGAGACAACGAAAAGATTGACACGTTGTGATTTGGAATTTGATGCTGTAGCTGCTGATATTTTGAATTACTACGAAAAGCGTAAGGTTTAATTTGACACTCTGTTCTGCTGTCATACTACTCTGCAAACAGCTTGTGTAATAACGTGTCAATCAATTTGTTTCTTCTGTCATCAAGGAAGTAGAAGCTCAAATCCAGGAATTACTGCGATATGGCAGGATGAAATTGAACGTCGAAGACAGAAGGGCTTGGTGCTAACTCAAGACATACCCTCATCTGCTGATAGGCAAATAGATGATCCAGTTTATGATGCTGAAAAACTGCACTTCGACAAGCTACGGCAGAGATTGCGAACAGCCCCCGAGGTAACAGGCAATTTCAAATCACGTATAGGTAAAAATATATTAATTCGATTTCGTTAAAGTTGTTAGCTGTTTGTTTTGAAATCCTAGGTAAGGAGATACTTGGACCGCCATCAACAGAATCGTTCACAACTCCAAGCATCATCCCAACGGAACGTATTCCTGCCGCAGTTCGACGAAAATAGATCAGATGAAACATTTCAGTCTCAGCCAATGGATGATGAAAGCGTAATACAGTTTTTGCGAGAAATGGCCAGGGAAGTCGAGGAAGAGGAAGAAGACGAATTAAGTCAGAGAAGTATTCTTAAGTCCAGTGAGTTCGAAAGTTTCGATGAAGGAGCTGAAGCAATTGCTCCAACTGAGACAGAAGGTGAAAAAGTAGATATACCAGTTGAAGACGAAAATTGGAGTGAATCCTTCATGTCCCAGGCATTCACAGATCTAGACGAGCTTAGTTCAGACGACGAATTAATTATTGAAAACCCATCTGGATCAGCTCGCTCAGAACCAGTGTTCATGAGACTGAAGAATATTAGAGATACGCGGCGTGAGTGGAACAACGAAGTTTTGGAATCCTTCATGAAGGACATTATGAATAACAAGTTCGACCCGATAGTTTTTGAAGATGACTTCGAAGACGACTTAGAAACAGGAGTTAAAGAGGAAAATGAAGCTGGTAATCCTGATCCGGAAGGTAGTGTAGGAGTGGTTATAACAAAAACCAGAGTAACCCAAGCTCAGAAGCTTTTCCCCGAACTTTTACTTCGAAACGAACCAACAAGACTTGGTGCAGATTCTGACGTAAACCATTCTGAAATGGAGATTACGGAAGAAGCATTAAACGAACACAGTGAAACTGGTAGCCACAAACTTCCTAATGTGATTTTACTCGCTGGAATGGGTGACATGTTTCCTAGTGCTTCTATGCGTGAAACTGACGTGAAGCCGTTACTGAGAGCACGTGAATCCATGGTAGACGTAAGCTGCCAATCAGATCCAATAGAGACTTCTAACTCCACCATTCAGACTGAATACCCATACAACGGAGTTAGTGTACATGTCAGCACAGAGAATCCTGAATTAAAGGATTTTGGGACACAAACAGATTCATCTACATTAGATGTGAGCCGAACATGCGGATGTCGCTGCAGTTGTGGACTCCAGTACATGATAGAACTTAAAGCAAACTGGGAAATGGCGAGGAAAAATAAAGATCGTAGCTGCCAAACGGATGATATAATGGTTGATGTGCGGAATTCTCCAGAACTCCAAAAGAAGAAACGTCGCGCCAGTGAATTGATTGAATTTGTTATCCCACCTGATGAGAAAATACCTAAGATCATACTGGACAAGGAAATCGTGGACAAGCAGTTTCCATCTCTATATAAAACAATATCGTCGAAAGAAAGTACTGCAACGAAGCAGTCCACCCCTCAGTCAAAGCGATATTCGCCGAAGAAGGGGTCCGCTTCTAAGTGGGCTTCCCCTACAAGAAGCAGTCCGCAAATTGAAGCAGCAACCAAACTTTTAAGAAAACGTGCTTTGAAAGCTCTCTCCCGGCAAAAACAGCAATCGGCGGAGCATGTATCAGCAAGATCTGATGAAGAAATCGAAAACGAAACGAATGTACAAGCGCGACAAGTGGATATGAGTATAACAAGTGTGTATGAGTATGAAACTTACGAATCTCCAGCAATGAAAAGTGTCAGAATGTGTGCATCCAAGAAAGGTATGCGTCTTTTTGAGTACAAGCAGCAGCAAATGTTGGAAATGCAACGTGAAAGTAGCAAGAAACGTCGAAAACGAAGAGATATTGTAGAAAGTCTTATTAACTCCCAATTCCCTCACAGCGACATAATCAAACCGTATAAACGGACTCCCCAAGAGTCCTTCATAGCAGAACTAGTAGCTCAGGATGAATTGCAGGCCCTACCTCCAGTTCCTGACTACTACGCGGAGAGTCCCGGCACCAAGAAAGAATCTCGGCAGCCATTAAGAGAAGCGTCTGTGAAGTTTAAAGGAGGCAATTTATCGGATGATGACGATGACGACCACTCGCAATCCATGACACAAAGTCAAAATTCCTGCTACTCCCCTGTTGTTGCCAATTCCAACAGCAGTAGTCCAATATCCAGGGTGCGGAGTAATATGGAATCGGATAACTCTCCTCGATCAATTTTAAAAGGCCGTCAAAAGGAAAGCATTGCACGAAATCGAGGAGTCGGCCAGAAAAAGATTCGATGGGGAATATCTAATCCGGAAGAAAGTGAACCTAAATCATCTAATGAAAGCGCTGTAAGTAAAAACAGTAGCATCTCCTACAATCCAGACCAGAGTGAACTGGATGGTCCTTCGTTGAATCCGTTCAATGGAAACGTTGATTTCGACAACTTGAAATCTGCAAAAGCATTCCATACCCACCAGTACCTTACTATTATGTGCATGGAGCTCTTTTGTCGCAAGAGGGTGTCGGAAACATGTGAAGGGGAAGAACACAAACTACTTGACGATTTCAGAATGCCTGATCCTGAATTTGATGAAATTGCGGCAATATTCTATGAAGTAAGAGAAGATAAACCGGGAGAACTAACAACGAAGCTAGGTATTTCTAAAGGTCATAATTTCGTGACTGCCAATTAAATTACTTCAATAACATTTTCTCATCTGCTCTCGTATGATTCTCCCGTTTTACAGTGATGCTTGCAGTTGGCTCAGAATCCGATCGTAATCAGCCATTAAATCATTTCTCCGGCCATCCTGAATTGATTTTTCAGTTTTTTGATTCAGAAAGAAGTATGCTGTTGCAGTTTATGAGCACAGTGCTAATTTATGATCCAGACATTCTCGTCGGCTATGAGGTATTATATCTTCTTATTGGCAAGGATCATGGTAGTGATGAAACAACAAAATACTGCATTTGAAGAAAAACTAAGACACTCACATTATTCTTAGATTGTGAAACTATCATGGGGATATCTGCTTGAAAGAGGTCACAGGATTGGAATGGATTTCGGCGACAAGTTATCACGAATACTGCCCGATAATTCCAAGCGTTCTAAGTCGGAAGAAAAATCAGAGTGGAACGAAGCTGTACCAGGGCGTATTGTACTGAATATATGGCGTTTGTTGCGTCATGAGGTAATCCTAGCCTTTTCACTTTTGTAACTATTTTGCTGACTTAGAGTGCTGGAATCTTATAGCAACTAATGAAATTTCATATTACAGATCACTGTTCAGAGCTATACCTTTGAGAGCGCCATGTTTCATATCTTGCAAGAACGAGTAGGCCTAGTAACGCTTTCTACTCTCAACTACTTTTGGAATGATCAACTCGAAAGGTATGGAATTCAGTACTTCTCAAACAATTTTGAAACTGTCCAAGCTTCTGTTCACACACCGTTAACTAACTGCTGTAATTATATTTTCAGATACCGAACTGTGGACTTCTACTGTCACCGAGTAAAAGGTACAATGAGGATTATCGACAAACTAGATCTAATCAATCGTACTTCAGAATTGGCCAGGTTATTCGGCATACAGTTCTTTGAAGTTTTCTCCAGGGGATCCCAGGTAAGTTACTAAAATAGTAGAGTGTTGTTACATTCAGTTACATCAGATACACAGTAGTAAACCAGCTAATGATTCTTACAGTATCGGGTTGAATCCATGATGATTCGTTTGGCCAAGCCAGATAATCTGATACCACCGTCACCAACGGTAACTCAACGAGCTCATATGCGAGCGCCCGTAGAACTACCCCTTATCATGGAGCCAGTTTCGAAGTGAGTTGCATACAATTGGTATACATAAGTCCAGTGAAGTCATTTAATGTTGATTTAACGTTAAACTAATGCCTCACATGAATCTAGGATATATAAGGACCCAGTCGCTGTCCTCGACTTCCAGTCGCTGTACCCATCGATAATCATTGCATATAACTACGATTTTACAACTTGTCTTGGAAGAGTAGAGCACTTGGGGAGGTGAGTGACAGAGCTTAACCCACATTATGGTGGGGCCACGATTGTAGAAGTGACTAATGATTTTTGTTTTCAATAGGGACGATGCTTTCGACTTCGGCTGCCTGGACCTTCAAATTGATCCTGCCGAAATAAAGTCTCTTGTAGATTCAAATTTAATCACAATTTCTCCCACCGGAGTTGCGTTTGTTAAAGCCGAAGTTAAGCGAGGAATTCTACCTGAAATGCTTCAACAGATTCTGGATACAAGAATAATGGTAAAGAAAGCCATGAAAGAATGTAAAAACGACAACAAGACTTTATATAAAGTTTTGGACTCCAGACAACTGGGGTTGAAGTTGATTGCGAACGTAACTTACGGTTATACATCTGCAAACTTCAGTGGACGGATGCCGTTAGTAGAGGTATACTTTCGTTCTTTAATTTGTTTCCATGCTTTTTGTCTAAATCTATCTAAGCTGATCCCCTAAATTACAGGTTGCTGACAGTGTTGTCTCTAAAGGAAGGGAAACACTAGAAAGAGCCATTCAGTTGGTTGACGACAACAAGGAACGATGGGGTGCCGAGGTCGTTTATGGAGACACTGACTCTATGTTTGTAAAATTCCCAAACTGTGACCGGCAGACAGCATTTAAACATGCTCAGCAGATTGTAGATGAAGTAACGGCTCTGAATCCAAAACCCGTCAAGCTCAAGCTCGAAAAGATCTATCAGCCCTGTATTTTACAAACTAAAAAGCGTTACGTAGGGTTTTGTTACGAGTCACCAAGCCAAGAAGAACCTACTTACGATGCAAAGGGTATCGAAACGGTTCGACGAGATGGGTGTCCAGCTGTTGCAAAGGTAAGCAACCCTAATAGTTTCAAAGATTTCATTTTGATTCTTATCTAGCAAAAATCTAAATACATTTATTTACCGAATATTCTTCACAGATTCTTCAAAAAGCGCTCCATATTTTGTTTACAACGGATGATGAGCAAAAACTTAGAAAGTTCCTCAACTCACAGTTTCAGAAAATATTGTTAGGAAATGTAAGTCTGAGCGACTATACGTTTGCTCGCGAATACCGCGGTCGGTCAGGATATAAACCAGGAGCTGTGGTTCCTGCATTAGCAATAGCAGAGTAAGTAACTTTCATTTTGCTTAGATATAATTTGCTGGAAAGATTTATGACTTTCACCCCTTCCTGTGTAGACGTCTGAGGAATTTGGACCGCCGTGCGGAGCCCCAGCCTCGAGAACGAGTTCCTTACGTTGTCATCTATGGAACTCCCGGCCAGACATTGATACATCAGACACGTACTCCGAGAGAGTTTGTAGAGCATGAAGATCTCCGTATAAACGCAGTTTACTACATCGAGAGGGTCATAATCCCAGCTCTCAGTCGATGCTTTTCCTTAGCCGGTATCAATGTTCAAAAATGGTAAGTAACTTAACAATAGTGATGATTTCAGCCCAAGTTCTCTCTTATTAATCTGTTTATTTTAAAAACTATCTTGCAGGTACTCGGAATTGCCGCGCCGACAGATGAGAATGGTATCCTACCAGAGTCGTGGGCAAAAGGGAATACTAGAACCTTTCTTACTTAAAAAGAATTGTGTCGGCTGTGATGGAAAAGCTGACAACTTGATATGCAAGATTTGCGCTTCGGATTATACCGTGTATCTTCGCTTACTAAACA
Organism: Sminthurides aquaticus; assembly: GCA_906901655.1. NCBI lineage: Eukaryota > Metazoa > Arthropoda > Collembola > Symphypleona > Sminthurididae > Sminthurides > Sminthurides aquaticus. The sequence continues at coordinate 19,089,789 of CAJQTT010000001.1, read as the reverse complement.
AAGCAGATATAATATCAAGAAAAATCGCTAATATACCCAAGGTATTTGTTTCAACTCCACATTTATCCAAAATCAGCTTTAAAGAAAGTTTGCTTTTAAAATTAAAATCGGAAATTCTATGCTTACAGGCTTGCAAATATTGTACAATTGGCGTATGTGTAAGTTTGGACTGCCCAACCTGGCAGAAACTCGTCCGCTACGATAGGGTGCAGCAACGTGAACTTGAGCTTCTGCACCAGGCTCTGGAAAAGTATGCACACTGGAGCCAGTGATTTTAATTTTATTTTACTGCATGCATCAATTCTAGTTCTGCAGCAACCGTATAAAACGGGAGAGCTATACCACAGAATTGGAGTTCTCACCTGAGATTAAGACACGAATCTGTGATACAAATGGGACTTTTTATTACTATAGTATACTCTGGTTACCTAGCATAATTACATTCCCTAACAAAATGAAATGGATATTAACTTTATGTATACGATTTCCCTATCAACTATTAATAATGAATTAAATTAAGTCAACAGTTTTAATCCAGGAGTGCTCAACCCTATTCTCCCTGTCATCCAGCTAGTGAGCTTGGATGTTTAACATTATGGTCAAGAATGACAATTTTCGTCAAATAGAGAACACCGGCGTTCAAACGTTTCTAACGCTTCCATTTCAACACACTTCCATTCCAACAGCCTATTCGTGCTGGTCATTCTCCGGTCAGCATGACGCAGTCAACGCAAATTAAAATTAATTATCTCGTATTTTCTTCAAAAGCGTTCGTAGTTAAGGTTGCTATACATGTCAAAGGTCACATCAAGAACCCATGGGACACGTACATCATACGCCTACAAAAATACACAGGTTCCTTACATGGGGGATTGTGCACAATGACGGCGACGGAATAACCATCCAATTCAGTTAACCCTTGTACGGATTCTCCTTGCACTTTTTTCCTCCGGTGGAAGATGCACACGAAAACTGTGTATGGATGAATCCCGGTGAATCACTTGATGCACTATGTCCCTTATTATGCATGACGAGTCTTCAGACAAGGTACGCCTTTAAAACCTATACGATTTAAAAAACAAGGATACATATATTTACTTGCATACGGAAGATTCAGAGAGGCGTCCGCACGCATGGAATTGGGAATTAAGTGATCTGAAGAGGCCGAAGACAGAATTAAATCAACGGAATCGGAGGGCGTCCGAATTTAAACTTACAAAAGTGTCTCGGGAAATAACCGGTGGGCAGGACTTGAGCAAGGAAGGAAGGACGACGGAACATGAGAAAGAGACTGACGGACTGCTGTGCGTTTACTTTTCAAGCATTTGGTTTAATACAATCCATCAAATAATGCAATAAAGGTAAGACCTGAGTTAAAACCAAATATTTCAAGTATTGTCCCTTTCAATCCCCATAATAATAAATATCGACTTACCTGATTAAGCCTTAATTTCATAGTTAGTGAATTAACATTATATAAAACATTTTCTCCCACACCTAAAAATACCTCGATAGTGCCGTGCCGAAGTGAATATTAATTATTCACATTCCTGTAAGGTTGAAGGTGTGTTAGCTGTAGAGGCTGTAATCGGAACAGCATAACAACTCTGGTTTATATTTCCATTCAAACTTTTTAAAATTTTCTCCTTACAGCAAATTCATTTACCTGGATCTGTAATCCCTGTTAACGCCATCCCGAATGAATGAGGCTCGTAGATTCGGTCAGCCCCGGATTCCGTTGTAGTTGATGACACTGCAATTGGAAAATTGGATTCCTTGGTTTTCCCAACAAAACTCAGCTTCTTGACTCAACCTGAAAGAATAGCCTTAGGTTAAAGGCGGAATACTTGAATTGGTTCATTTAATTAAACCCATCAATCAGACGGCTCAACCGTTTATAGAGCAACACTCTTATTTTCGTAAGTGCATATTCAGATCTGATTCTTCGTGTGTAACCTTTGTTGACTGTTTGTTTTGTGAATAACTGCTACATATTTGCGAGGCTTACTCCATCATAACTTTGGTATTTTGGAGCGTGTCTTCTCCTCATCATATAATGTATCAATTATCTATCAGCATAAAATATGTAATGTCAACCTTCTTGTTGTTTTTCAATTACAGTAATTCTCGAGGAGCGCGGCGGCGTACAGATTCACAGAATGGTCCTAACGCAAAGGCAAAAGGATGAATTGTAAGAGGACATTTATTTTATTTTATTTCATTAATTTTATGTATAATTCCTCAACAATTCTGATATTCATGTGTTATTTCCAATAGAAATCGCGCCGTAGCGGATTATTTAATGTCAAATGAATACTTCGGGGCCTTGGAAGTTTTCAGAAAGGAATCTAGTATTCCTGGGGACATTGAAAATAGGTACAACGGTCTGCTGGAAAAGAAATGGACATCAGTGATAAGACTCCAGAAAAAAGTTAGCGCTAAAGCATGCATTTACTAAAACCTTTTAATCAAATACAACCAACCGTAATTTATTAACGCAAATTTTTATTTCACTACAGGTAATGGAACTAGAATTAAAATTAGCAGAAGCAGAAAAAGAAATAAGTGCAGGCGCTCCCAATCGGGAGCGCCGATCACCATCCGATTGGATTCCTCGACCGCCTGAAAAATTCACACTAAGGGGTCACAGGGCACCTATTATTCGTGCGGCCTTCCATCCTGTGTATACCTTAGTGGCTACTTCATCCGAAGATGCCACAATTAGAATTTGGGATGCTGAAACAGGTGATTTGGAAAAAACGCTGAAAGGACATACCGACTCTGTACAAGACATCGCATTTGATCACACCGGCAAAGTCTTAGGTAAATTGTAGCACCAGTCACTGCTGACCAATCATTTTGGCTTCCTAAAGTTGGTTTTACTCATGAGAAACATCATTTTTTCAGCATCTTGTAGTGCAGACATGTCTATAAAATTATGGGATATGTCCGGTTACGAATGTTTAAAAACACTACGGGGTCATGATCATAACGTATCCAGTGTATCATTTCTTTCATCTGGAGACTATATTGTATCATCATCGCGCGATCGAACCATCAAACTCTGGGAAGTTTCTACAGGATACTGCGTTAGAACCTTCACTGGACATCGAGAATGGGTGAGAATGGTCCGTCCAAATCCAGATGGAACGCTTCTGGCTTCGTGCTCTAATGACCAAACAGTTCGAATTTGGGCAACTAATACTAAGGAATGCAAGGTACGTGTCGTGTTTGAAGCAATCTTTCTGTCAGAGCTGATTAGTGAGTAATATGCAACGTATTTGGATTTGTGACGAGAATCTTTTCTTTCCCAGGCGGAGTTGAGGGATCACGAACATGTGGTTGAATGTATTGCCTGGGCTCCTGAAGTAGCATCAGAAAATATTTGTGAAGGCTCAGAAAATAGAAAACTTACTGGTCCTTTTCTAGCATCCGGAAGCCGAGATAAGGTATGGAAAGCATTTCGTACATGAGGTTAGAGTAGATATGAATTGCGTAAAGAAATAATGCCAACATCCATCATTCTTTTTCAGACGATACGGATTTGGGATATTGGTACCAATACATGCATTTTACTATTGATTGGACACGATAATTGGGTACGGGGGCTAGTATTCCATCCTGGTGGTAAATATCTTTTGTCCGCTAGTGACGATAAGACTCTAAGAGTGTGGGAATTGGCTAACAAGCGTTGTCTCAAAGTAATCGAAGCACATTCCCATTTTTGCACTTCAACTGGTACGTACAAAACAAAACATCTTTGACCAGCTTCCTGCATGCATTCACCGGTTCCAGATTCTCTAATTCCAATTTCCAATTCGTATTTCAGATTTTCATCGAACACACCCGTATGTCGTAACGGGAAGCGTAGATCAAACAGTCAAAGTGTGGGAGTGTCGTTAATGTAAGAGCTTAGGATTATTAAATGCATGCGTGAAAGTACTGGATGAGCTAAGTTATGTCGGGGATACACGAATGAAGTTAGCGACTCGTACATTTCTATAAATGAATGAGTCGATCGTACAGAGAGCCTAGTGCTTTCGCTTAAGCGGTTTAGCTATTCAGAACGCAGTTAACTTGATTTCTGTACAGTATTTGCTGACTATGTTAAATTAGTGTCTCTCTTAACGACGCTCGTGCTGTTTCCAGTTGTAACAGTGCTTGAGGTTGGACAATCGACACTTTGATTTTTACCCTCAGTAACTCTCTAGTGGTCTCGTTTTTTCGGGAGTTACCGCCCGACCAGAGGATACCCCTCTGAAACCCCGAATGCATCGCCATCTGTCAAACAAAACAAACCATCCACTAATTTATCTGCATCAGCTGGTCCGGTTCTTGATGCGCAAATGCCACCTTAAAAGAATTCGTTTAATTTAGCAAGTATCGATGAAACTATCATTTTTCTTGTTCACGACACATTGTAGGCACAGATCTAAGTGTATGAGAATTTCCTACTAGCTCACGTTACAACACGTGTCACACTGACGGATTATCAACAGTTTATTATATTCTCAACAACCTGATATAGAAACATATACCTGCTAATGTCATAATAATAATAGTGTAGTTATTTATGTAAATGATGATCTTTTTCAGTGTACGCGTAACACTTAACAGTGAGACGCCGCACCCCAGCATCTACTAGAATGTAAAAAGTGTCAGCTATCGGGAAACCTTACAGTGTGTTTCTCAGTACGGAGCCCTGCAGTGCATGATATATATCTACACGTTGTTAATTTTGTTCACTCTAATACAAGAATGTGGATTGCTTTAATGTATTATTTTGTAAGTTCAAAGTGTAAATTTCCTGATTTGCTAATACGAACGAGGAAACAGTAATATGAGACTGTTTTAGACAAACTACCGCCCTTTCTTCTCACAGTGTCGTCACAGTTTTCCAGTATTCTCCCAGCTTATATCCCAACATCCAGTTACCCGCAATCCTCTGCCAACATGTCTACTGTAATGTCTGGGAAAATTGTCCCCTACCAGTTATCTACCAGTTAGAGTAGTATCAGTAGCTACCAGTTATCCCGTAAAGCCATCATCCCATTCCAGCTAAAGCGGAAGCTCAGCTCAGGTTTATGTATACCATCTAGCTTCTCCGCAAAAGATAAGATTACAAAGAGTAGGAAAGCATGTCCTTTTAAATGTTCATCAACTCAAACCCTAATCATTTGCCCCTAAATCAACTCATCTTAATCTACCACATTTATCACCACTTCCTTAGTTATTCGATAACCAGGAACTTATAGCGTCATACTTTCCTTCTTCGTCGTAACTTGTCGGTCAAAACTCCAGTTTACACCGGAACTACTTTCCTCACAGTTATCCGTAACTTATCCTTCATTCATAGTAACTCACTCCACACAGCTAAATCCTTCCATAACCTGAATTTCAGCCCGGTTAACATCCACCGATGACTAACAAATCCTTCCGTTTCACACACCATAATCACGCTTTTTCCCTTCAAACGCAATGACCCTTGAAACGTTTCAACAAACCCCAGGGTAAATACCCCGAGTCAATCGCTTCTCCCTCTGCAATTCATATGACCGTGCATGATGACATTAACAAAACCTAGCAAATCGCCAATTCTGGGTGCATTTCAGCAAAAACTCCTCCACGATTTTCTACTCCAAGCCGACCACTCCTTTCTGCTCCTCGCTAACATGGATGGCAACGCTTGGAAATGCCGAAATAAAGTGGTCCACCTTCCAAGGTTCGACTGTAGAAACCTTTTACTTATTCCGTACATAATATACTCTCGGATCTCTTCAAGGGGGTCTATGAACGATGCTGCATCCCAGACTCTGTGTCTTTCTCTGTGAGGAGCGATTGTGTTACTGCGTATATGCAGGACCAATGTTTTGTTATTATTCCCATTCCAACCTGCAAAGGAACAAAAGCAAGAAAATAAATGTGCCCCAGCCAACAGCAGCATTCACTCAATAACACAACATTAAAAGGCAAACATAGCGACTGCCTCTCAGCAGTCTCAAGTAAGCGCACACCTACAGCAATCCGGGGTGCAAGGAAACGCTGCAATTCAGGTTTCCAGGGAAAACTTATTTAAAGTTTACAACTTTTAAGGTAGACGTAAGAATAGCGTTGACGTTCAACTTTCACGTGTTCCTGCTCATGTGGTGACAGCTCTTGTACGCTACGGCCAACCGTCGTGTGGCATTTTGGGCACAGCTGCTGTTTCTTTCACACAGCTAGAGTATTCTACGACGGGACTGCTCAGAGACAAGGTTGAAGGTGATTTCGTATTATAAGATCACATGTTCTTTGTGCACACAAGGATTGATAACAAGACAGACAGAATATAGCAGCGTAACTGTGAGTGGGAGCTAAAAGTAATTGCAACCACAACTTACTGTAGCCTTCAAATCAAACGGAATCAAGAGCATAAGCGAATTATTATCCAACACACATAATAATAAAGCAAAAACGCAGAGAATCAAATCAAGAGCAGCAGTGGATTTGCATCAAGCTTGCAGACAGAAACTGTTTCTTCTCCGTCGTATTATCAAATCAACACAAGGGACATCGCGACAACAAAGGAGTTGCAGGCGAGTTCTTGACGCAAATTGCGAAACAAACTTCTCTACGAGGACAAAACTTCCAGTGCCTCTTTGTCTGTCTCAAATATGAAGAGAAAAGTTGGGAAACACGAGTTAATCAATCATTTAGTTAACAACCATATTAAAAATCCTCGTTAAAACTTTCGATACACCTGTAACACAGCAAACAGTGTCGTAGGTCTTATCGTCAATCGTCACCACAATATTCTTCCCACACTCGGATTTAAACCTTCATCTTGAACGTTGACCTTGTAAAACCTTCACCTGAGAAACCACTAGTCAATTTCTCAGCCCGTACAGTCATGTACCACACTGAATTGCAATCAAACCCTTGCACATCACTCCTTATCCGATAATAACCCCATTCTCCCCATTACATTCTTCATCAACTTAATTAACTCTAATCCAGGTGCACTCAACAAATCAACTCTCAAGTCTCCAACGTCTTGTGCAATTTTACAACAAATTAATCAATTACCTTAGCTCAGCTATCAACTTGCTATCAACAATTCTAGTGACCTCGACCTTCGTCAATCCAGTTTCGGCAAGCATTTTCTTTTCATCGGACCCCAGGTCCTTCTTAACCTGGCCCTCATCCTTGTGACCACTAACTCGGCCAGCAATTCTTCGTGAGTTATCAATTTTTTCATCAATACATGATTAATGTCCCTTATGTTGTACACTACATTAGATTAAGCATCGAGACCTAAAAGACCTTGACTATAATACCTGCCCTTGTTTTTGTTTCAGATACATCCGATTTCAGTAAGTGAATCCAAACAAGGAACACGACAAGATCGCTCATCAAGCCTGTAATAATCACCCGCTTAGCTCCCGTGTAATTACCGTCACGTTTCCTTAGTTAACTTCTCTGTAGCTCTTTTAACAGCAGGCTCAACATTTACTGTGTTCAGTCTCTTCTCTTCCCGCACTTTATCCTTTACCAGATAGATTTATCCAGTTAACCCAGTTGGTATTTCCTTTCATAAATCAGACAGATGGTACACTTCCCTTAGGATTAGGTAGACGGATTACTGCATGACCACTGGGTGCCTTTCAAGCAATTGTATCATCATCTACATAACAAATCCCTCCAGTCTTATTAGGCTTTTTAATTCTATTACAAACAACCTTCAATCCCAGTCAAAAGTGTATTTATTCACGGCTTCAACTTGCTGTTCATTCTCACAGAGAGACATTTTTCTTTCCTCCTTAACTAACCTAGCAGCATCACCCTCTCAACATCTCTCCCACACTTTGGTTCTATTATGTACGCCATGAGCGAGTTTTCATGGTAATGTAAAGACTTTCTACGTCGATGAACAATCTTTGAGGACCCCATTATGAGTCGGAAGTAAACATTCAGTATTTGCTATGAGAAAAAAACTAACCAGGAACCATTAAGATTCTGTAGTGTAACCGATATTCCTTGAATGCTTAAACTACTAAGTTCAATGAAGCCTGATTTCACAGCATGTCTTTTGGTAATTGTCTCAGCTTTTGACAGTCCTAACACTAGGCTGCAGGCATTTCCAAATCAACAAAACATGATAGTGGAGGCCTATGCTAATCTTATCTTCTCTGACTTTTCACATCGATCTCCACCTCTAGAGCGAGACCTGATAAAACTAAGCAAGTCGGTAACGAGCATTGACTCATCCCTGTATAAACACTCAATTATCTTTCATTTCTTAGCTTTGATTGAACCTCGTAAAGCAGATGCTACCTCCTGGAACCAATTTTCGTTAATTAATAATCTTATCACCCATATCATCCTTCATAGAATCTCGTACAGTTAGCATCTACTTTTTCACAACCAATTAACTACTACGGGTGTTAGCAGTACATAATAGCTATTGACAGTATGTTACAACAATCCAGCTGCTTATTCAAAGTTACATTTGTGCGCTAATTTAGAGACATGTGCTTTTGGTTCTATTAGTTGCATTGAAGTGATGGCTTCTCTCCGACCGCTAATAATAGTAGTAATTTGTAGCTCCAGTTGTAAGTAAAGGGTTTTACGTAGTGCACCAAAATGAAAACTAATTTTTAGTCTTGTGATTTGCTAGCGTAGTATGTATACTATACGTTGATAGTGAGTTTTTTAGTTTTTTTGTACCTGTGTCAAAAAGCATTTGGCACGCCAAGAAGATCTTCTTCAAATAAGTTTACTCCCGTATTTATAATATGATGTTTGTGTTATTCCAGGTTGACTTCTTCATTCGGATTTCAGCATCGCCATCCAAGAGGATCAGTTAACCCATCGTCGTACTGCTAGGTTTTCCGCTCTGAATTATTGTAATTGGATCAAGTCTGTAGCAAAGCCTTGCTTTGTAGTTCGTGACGTAGACTTGGTTGCGACAGAATTCCGACCTAAAGTGCAAGATCCGCTCCTTGGTTATGCTCATGAATTACTGCAAAATTTGGATAACATACCTACCGTTTGAGCAATCATCAAAAAGTTGAAACCATTCAATTCGTCCGTAGAGCTTCACATCGACGTATTTCGAATTTTTCGAGAGAATGTAAGCCCACACCGTAATAGCATAACCATTCAAAATATGTGTGCCACATTCAGTATCATTCCCTAATCATGGCATGGCGAACGGGCGGTGATAATGATTTTCATGAATTCTGTAAAAAACATTTTATAAACTTTTTTCAGATACGGTGCCCAACCAAAGGAAGGTTCTTGAGTCATTGTTTTCCTTGCGTGTAAGTTTTTCTCCCTGTTTAACATAAACTGGTCCCTTCAAGGTTCGGTCTTATTTAATCCTTCAATTAATCCTTCAATTCTGTTTTTCACAGGTGTTATCACAGCAAAACTGTTGAACAGGATAATAATCACGAAAAGTCTAGTCTAACATCGGTTTCAGTCAAGCGCAAATGATTTACTTTCTCTTCTGAGAAACATTCACGGAAACGAATTACTTTGCTACTAAGTTCGCTTAGGTATGTTTTTAAACACGTTTCGATTGCGTTAATTCTAGCGCTGAAAAAGCGACTAAAACATCAAATTTGATATATGCAATAATTAACTTTGCCTGTAGAGGTCAAAATGGGGAACTGTCTAAAAGGAACAGCATCTGATGATGTCTCTCTCCTTCGGGGAGGCGAAGGAACACGAGAATCGTCATCTTCTGAACAGATACATGGTAGCGAAATTTACCAGGTTAGTACTTCTGTGACAGCTGAATGCTTTAACGCAGAATCTCACATACTAATTATATTTATTGATTACCGTTGCCAGTTCCCTTGAACAGATTTACTATACGTATTTCACTATTCTTTACAGCAAGAACACAATGTCCCGGTATACTATCCTTCCCCTAATGTACGACGCCCAGTGACACAGCTTACAGAAGAGGAGCAAGTGAAAATAGCGAAGCGTATTGGATTGATCCAGAATTTACCTAGTGGAATTTTTGATGATACTGCAAAGCATCGAGAGTAAGTCCAACTTAAGAACCATTTCCACTTAACAAAGTTGATTTTAAGGTTGCGTTCATTCACGTTACCTAATTTGTAATGCTCTTTCAGGTGCGTTATCTGCATGGTAGATTTTACTACGGGTGATAAGGTGCGTTACATGCCTTGTATGCACGTCTATCACGTCCATTGTATCGACGACTGGCTAATGCGAAGTTTCACTTGTCCATCCTGTATGGAGCCTGTCGATAGTGCCCTTTTTAGTACTTATGAAACTCACTAATCTCCAAGAATATTTTGTGATCAATTTCGAATCGTCTCTGTCGCATCAAAAACGAACGTTCGGATCTTCTTCGTATGAATAAGTGAAAACATAGCAACCATACAAGTTCGCAATGTTATACTGTAGGAATGATTGTCGAGCTATTTGTCACGGTACACATTTTCCGACTTTGGTGAATAGTGAACCAGAATTGGATTTTCGTGGCCGAATCTCATCTTCGCATAAGCCTCTTTTTCTATTTGTATTTTTTGGGTTTTAAGGCTTAGCAATCCAAATACATGATAAGTTAATACAGGGACAATGGATAGGGTATCGAGTGCAACTGTGTGAGTATTATTAGTTATTAAAACATATTTTACCCGTGATTAAACAGAATTAAGGAGACTGTTGAACACTTTAGATACGTACGTACTAGGTACACTGTACAAGAAATGAATATGTTTCGTGAAACACATGAGTGGTAGGTTTATCGGGTATAGTCACTAAACCTTAAATATGGGATTTGACTTAACATAATATTTAATCAGTTTCATTTTCTTCCCATCGGGGTTATGTTAAGATAATGTAGCAAAAGTGTTATCAAATTGCTACTGTCACCACATTTTCTCATTTTTTTAAAGATTTTTTCAGTCTTGTGCATTTACTTCTAAATCCAGTATGTGAAAAATACACCAGTATTTCACTCAGAGTGGTACAGTCTCCCTCAAGCACTTTCATAGCTATTCTTATATGACTCCGTACTTAATAGAGTACTTAAGTTAAGAACAATAATGGTGCCAAAGGGTGTTTCCATCCTTGTTTTACCTGTAGTGTTAAACCCATTCTGTAATCCACACCTGCGTTAGATTTGCTCCCGGTTTTCAGTTTTTTAAAAGTGTGGAAAAATATACATTTGTACAATGTGAGGGCAATGAATGTCTAACGTAAACTCGTAACTTTATACACAGAGATATGTCTGACTGGTGAAATAGAGGCGATTGAACTTACAAGATTATGCATCCAGTACTTTTTAAACGAGTCAAAATCTCTTAAACATACAAAAGAATGTAAAATCCAGCAAACATTTTCTAAGCTTTGTAGTGATTTCAAGCGATAATGATTTCAAGTTAAGCAAACATTAGCTATAGTATATACTATACAGAGTCTATCTCACCCTTTGATGATCACTAGTGTTGATGAAACTCTACCCTTTGACATTTTTCAACAAACTCTAATGAGTTCCACGAATCCTAATGAGTGAGTGTATTTTCAAATCAATCCCAAACTAGGGACACGCAAAAATCAAAACGTAATCCTACTAAAACCCTCAACGCAACACACGATAGCTTTGAATCTGATACTCGGGATACTTACTGTACTCCTCAAGTCCAACCAATTCAATGCCTACTCCAAAGGGGAATTGATTCAAATCGGAAGTTTAGGTAAATTTTACATACATCTCCGGAAATAATTGTGATTCTAATTAATTATGACGCTAAGTGAAATAAACTGACTAAATAGAACATTATTACACACGCCAGCCAGTCCATCCATCCCCTTCCCAGGTAGACATCCAAGCCAGAGATAGGATCGACCGGAAATGCATGCATCAAACTTATTGATTCAAGCCTTACATTCCAGTCAAATACGCTTATCCTCCAATGGTTTCATCCTCTCAAACCTACGCGTTATCTCAAAGTGCACAGAGGTCGGATGAAAGAGCACCAACCTTTCTTCCTTCATCACCCTCCCCCATTAAAGACTCTCTTCCAGTAAAACGGAAGCTTGATGAAAGGGAAACTCCGAACGCGTTAATTGCTGCTAATTAGGGAATCCTTTGGAAAACATATGCTACAAGCAAGGAGTTGCTGTGTCGGCAGTGATGGGATTAATCTGAAATAATCGTCATTAAGTAGACCGGATCCCCTCACAAAACTTAGCGAGCATCACGTAAAACGAGACAGGGAGGAGGATTCAACACAGGCAAGAGAAGACTGTAAAGAAGAAAAAAGCATCATGTAATTATCCGTGAAAGAAACTTTTCAAAACTTTCCCTCCTACACTGGGATCATCAGCCTTACCAATGGTAAGGTACCATTACACAGGATTCCAAACCTTACGTACTTTTAATGCCCGATCCACAATGAAAGCCCGGGAGAATGAATTACTATTCATCACAATTCATTTTACCCCGCATCTCCAACAAGGTAAGGTAGAGAGCCGTATGTAGCACACACGTCTTTTAATGATGCAATCATTTCGGTAAAATATTTTATTTCCAGGTATCCAACTTCCCTTAATGGATGGAACCACTGCGAGGGACATGAGGAGAAAGTAGAATCACTTTCTAAGGAGAAACCAAATTCCATCCAGCTTCAGCCAACATCATTGTGTGGATACGTCTATTTTTACGAGTATGCTTCCCCCACTCCTGGCTTTGTGATAGCCTTTGTGATAGTTATTATTACTTATGCCGTCCACTATACACTGCGCCATTTACCATCCAACAAGCTCCTCCAAACCACTCCGGAGAAAGCAAACCTTGAGAATAGCGTGGAGAAAGCATGCAACATTTTTACCGCTACCCCCCACCACACACACACCTTTCCCTTCCTCCCCTTCCTACACCGGCAAACTCGTTTCAATGGTAACAAGTATCCATGGCGAGCAAATCTATTTTCAGTCCTCATTCCCCAAGCCAGCCCACTACTTTCACCCAGAAATAACACAATTCCTTCCAGCCCTCGTACTTCCTCTACAACAACTAATATTCGCTCTGCCCCTCTAACAATTTTCCCTCTACTTCTAAAAGATATGAGCTTCTATATGAGTGATTTGACATCTTTTTCCCCTGTCAGAATCAGGCATCCTACAACCCGCCCATCCAATATCCACCCACCTCTAAACCTTTCTCTAAACTCCCAGAGAAAAAAACCGGAAGATCTAGTCATCAGCATAAATATTTAAACAACCAGAGTAACTATCCCCTGTAAGCAATGGGCTTCAACCAATTTCCCTCCTCCCCCATTCTTTCCTTTAATAGTATTGAATCCTGGTATGCAAAACTCTCCATACTTTCTCCACTTTCTCATCCACCCCAAACTTAGCTGTGTTTCCCGACTTCTTACCTTTTACTTCCCAACACCAGACTTGACTGATGATGATCAATGAGCTCACGGGAACGTAAACAACCTTTCTCCCATATTTGTTACGAGAGAAATCAACCGTGTACGTAGTCACTGAATATTCAGCCCCTCTTCCCCGTATACATTTCCCTACTTTCCATCAACCATCCTCCTCTTCAACCTCCATCCATGCATTCGCCCTCCAAACTCTACCCTCTTCTCCATGCTTTCTCCTCCTACGTATCCTCTTTCCGCTATATCCACTACTGGAAAAAGTCCCTGTCATCCTCTTCCATCCTTCCATCATTCTATCAAAAGAGTAAACCAAAACCTAACTTGACTAAAAACCCTTTCATCCACTTTCACCAAAACTTTCAAACATGTATCGTCCTCCACTCCTTCCATCCTTTCCCTTAACAATCTTTACAGGATCCCCGCACTTTCTCTCTTCTTTCTCTCCCCTTTTTCTCCTCATATGTGCACTAGTAAACTACGGCTCACATCCTATAAACAAATCCATCACTTGCGCATTTTCACTTCAATCCTTCCGTCCTCTGCCAACTCATCCAACGACAATTAACGCCTTCCAAAACCCTTGTACTCTCACCACACACATATCTCTCCACCTCAATCCAGTATTTTACCCGTATCTCATTAAACCGCATGTTTATATTAATACTAGTTGTGCTACCCGGCTTCGCCCGGGGGTTTTGTGGCGGGAAACTAATAACAAATATTGGAACGCTCTCCCGTGGAATCTTTGGCACCCTCATGTATTTTTTAAAATTGCGTTCTCTCTTCCACCCCTTCCCTCCCCTGCCCCCTACCCTCCTCATTCCCCGTGGAGAGATGCGCAAAGTCCCATTAGGGATATATTGCGTTCTCTCTTCCACCCCTTCCCTCCCCTGCCCCCTACCCTCCCCCTTCCCCGTGGAGAGAGGCGCAAAGTCCCATTAGGGATATATTGCGTTCTCTCTTCCACCCCTTCCCTCCCCTGCCCCCTACCCTCCTCATTCCCCGTGGAGAGAGGCGCAAAGTCCCATTAGGGATATATTGCGTTCTCTCTTCCACCCCTTCCCTCCCCTGCCCCCTACCCTCCCCCTTCCCCGTGGAGAGAGGCGCAAAGTCCCATTAGGGATATATTGCGTTCTCTCTTCCACCCCTTCCCTCCCCCTTCCCCGTGGAGAGAGGCGCAAAGTCCCATTAGGGATATATTGCGTTCTCTCTTCCACCCCTTCCCTCCCCTGCCCCCTACCCTCCCCCTTCCCCGTGGAGAGAGGCGCAAAGTCCCATTAGGGATATATTGCGTTCTCTCTTCCACCCCTTCCCTCCCCTGCCCCCTACCCTCCCCCTTCCCCGTGGAGAGAGGCGCAAAGTCCCATTAGGGATATATTGCGTTCTCTCTTCCACCCCTTCCCTCCCCTGCCCCCTACCCTCCTCATTCCCCGTGGAGAGAGGCGCAAAGTCCCATTAGGGATATATTGCGTTCTCTCTTCCACCCCTTCCCTCCCCTGCCCCCTACCCTCCCCCTTCCCCGTGGAGAGAGGCGCAAAGTCCCATTAGGGATATATTGTGTTCTCTCTTCCACCCCTTCCCTCCCCTGCCCCCTACCCTTCTCATTCCCCGTGGAGAGAGGCGCAAAGTCCCATTAGGGATATATTGCGTTCTCTCTTCCACCCCTTCCCTCCCCTGCCCCCTACCCTCCCCCTTCCCCGTGGAGAGAGGCGCAAAGTCCCATTAGGGATATATTGCGTTCTCTCTTCCACCCCTTCCCTCCCCTGCCCCCTACCCTCCTCATTCCCCGTGGAGAGAGGCGCAAAGTCCCATTAGGGATATATTGCGTTCTCTCTTCCACCCCTTCCCTCCCCTGCCCCCTACCCTCCCCCTTCCCCGTGGAGAGAGGCGCAAAGTCCCATTAGGGATATATTGCGTTCTCTCTTCCACCCCTTCCCTCCCCCTTCCCCGTGGAGAGAGGCGCAAAGTCCCATTAGGGATATATTGCGTTCTCTCTTCCACCCCTTCCCTCCCCTGCCCCCTACCCTCCCCCTTCCCCGTGGAGAGAGGCGCAAAGTCCCATTAGGGATATATTGCGTTCTCTCTTCCACCCCTTCCCTCCCCTGCCCCCTACCCTTCTCATTCCCCGTGGAGAGAGGCGCAAAGTCCCATTAGGGATATATTGCGTTCTCTCTTCCACCCCTTCCCTCCCCTGCCCCCTACCCTCCCCCTTCCCCGTGGAGAGAGGCGCAAAGTCCCATTAGGGATATATTGCGTTCTCTCTTCCACCCCTTCCCTCCCCTGCCCCCTACCCTCCCCCTTCCCCGTGGAGAGAGGCGCAAAGTCCCATTAGGGATATATTGCGTTCTCTCTTCCACCCCTTCCCTCCCCTGCCCCCTACCCTTCTCATTCCCCGTGGAGAGAGGCGCAAAGTCCCATTAGGGATATATTGCGTTCTCTCTTCCACCCCTTCCCTCCCCTGCCCCCTACCCTCCCCCTTCCCCGTGGAGAGAGGCGCAAAGTCCCATTAGGGATATATTGCGTTCTCTCTTCCACCCCTTCCCTCCCCTGCCCCCTACCCTTCTCATTCCCCGTGGAGAGAGGCGCAAAGTCCCATTAGGGATATATTGCGTTCTCTCTTCCACCCCTTCCCTCCCCTGCCCCCTACCCTCCCCCTTCCCCGTGGAGAGAGGCGCAAAGTCCCATTAGGGATATATTGCGTTCTCTCTTCCACCCCTTCCCTCCCCTGCCCCCTACCCTCCCCCTTCCCCGTGGAGAGAGGCGCAAAGTCCCATTAGGGATATATTGCGTTCTCTCTTCCACCCCTTCCCTCCCCTGCCCCCTACCCTCCCCCTTCCCCGTGGAGAGAGGCGCAAAGTCCCATTAGGGATATATTGCGTTCTCTCTTCCACCCCTTCCCTCCCCTGCCCCCTACCCTCCCCCTTCCCCGTGGAGAGAGGCGCAAAGTCCCATTAGGGATATATTGTGTTCTCTCTTCCACCCCTTCCCTCCCCTGCCCCCTACCCTTCTCATTCCCCGTGGAGAGAGGCGCAAAGTCCCATTAGGGATATATTGCGTTCTCTCTTCCACCCCTTCCCTCCCCTGCCCCCTACCCTCCCCCTTCCCCGTGGAGAGAGGCGCAAAGTCCCATTAGGGATATATTGCGTTCTCTCTTCCACCCCTTCCCTCCCCTGCCCCCTACCCTCCCCCTTCCCCGTGGAGAGAGGCGCAAAGTCCCATTAGGGATATATTGCGTTCTCTCTTCCACCCCTTCCCTCCCCTGCCCCCTACCCTTCTCATTCCCCGTGGAGAGAGGCGCAAAGTCCCATTAGGGATATATTGCGTTCTCTCTTCCACCCCTTCCCTCCCCTGCCCCCTACCCTTCTCATTCCCCGTGGAGAGAGGCGCAAAGTCCCATTAGGGATATATTGCGTTCTCTCTTCCACCCCTTCCCTCCCCTGCCCCCTACCCTCCCCCTTCCCCGTGGAGAGAGGCGCAAAGTCCCATTAGGGATATATTGCGTTCTCTCTTCCACCCCTTCCCTCCCCTGCCCCCTACCCTCCCCCTTCCCCGTGGAGAGAGGCGCAAAGTCCCATTAGGGATATATTGCGTTCTCTCTTCCACCCCTTCCCTCCCCTGCCCCCTACCCTTCTCATTCCCCGTGGAGAGAGGCGCAAAGTCCCATTAGGGATATATTGCGTTCTCTCTTCCACCCCTTCCCTCCCCTGCCCCCTACCCTCCCCCTTCCCCGTGGAGAGAGGCGCAAAGTCCCATTAGGGATATATTGCGTTCTCTCTTCCACCCCTTCCCTCCCCTGCCCCCTACCCTCCCCCTTCCCCGTGGAGAGAGGCGCAAAGTCCCATTAGGGATATATTGCGTTCTCTCTTCCACCCCTTCCCTCCCCTGCCCCCTACCCTCCCCCTTCCCCGTGGAGAGAGGCGCAAAGTCCCATTAGGGATATATTGCGTTCTCTCTTCCACCCCTTCCCTCCCCTGCCCCCTACCCTCCCCCTTCCCCGTGGAGAGAGGCGCAAAGTCCCATTAGGGATATATTGCGTTCTCTCTTCCACCCCTTCCCTCCCCTGCCCCCTACCCTCCCCCTTCCCCGTGGAGAGAGGCGCAAAGTCCCATTAGGGATATATTGCGTTCTCTCTTCCACCCCTTCCCTCCCCTGTCCCCTACCCTCCTCATTCCCCGTGGAGAGAGGCGCAAAGTCCCATTAGGGATATATTGCGTTCTCTCTTCCACCCCTTCCCTCCCCTGCCCCCTACCCTCCCCCTTCCCCGTGGAGAGAGGCGCAAAGTCCCATTAGGGATATATTGTGTTCTCTCTTCCACCCCTTCCCTCCCCTGCCCCCTACCCTTCTCATTCCCCGTGGAGAGAGGCGCAAAGTCCCATTAGGGATATATTGCGTTCTCTCTTCCACCCCTTCCCTCCCCTGCCCCCTACCCTCCCCCTTCCCCGTGGAGAGAGGCGCAAAGTCCCATTAGGGATATATTGCGTTCTCTCTTCCACCCCTTCCCTCCCCTGCCCCCTACCCTCCCCCTTCCCCGTGGAGAGAGGCGCAAAGTCCCATTAGGGATATATTGCGTTCTCTCTTCCACCCCTTCCCTCCCCTGCCCCCTACCCTCCCCCTTCCCCGTGGAGAGAGGCGCAAAGTCCCATTAGGGATATATTGCGTTCTCTCTTCCACCCCTTCCCTCCCCTGCCCCCTACCCTCCCCCTTCCCCGTGGAGAGAGGCGCAAAGTCCCATTAGGGATATATTGCGTTCTCTCTTCCACCCCTTCCCTCCCCTGCCCCCTACCCTCCCCCTTCCCCGTGGAGAGAGGCGCAAAGTCCCATTAGGGATATATTGCGTTCTCTCTTCCACCCCTTCCCTCCCCTGCCCCCTACCCTCCCCCTTCCCCGTGGAGAGAGGCGCAAAGTCCCATTAGGGATATATTGCGTTCTCTCTTCCACCCCTTCCCTCCCCTGCCCCCTACCCTCCCCCTTCCCCGTGGAGAGAGGCGCAAAGTCCCATTAGGGATATATTGCGTTCTCTCTTCCACCCCTTCCCTCCCCTGCCCCCTACCCTCCCCCTTCCCCGTGGAGAGAGGCGCAAAGTCCCATTAGGGATATATTGCGTTCTCTCTTCCACCCCTTCCCTCCCCTGCCCCCTACCCTCCCCCTTCCCCGTGGAGAGAGGCGCAAAGTCCCATTAGGGATATATTGCGTTCTCTCTTCCACCCCTTCCCTCCCCTGCCCCCTACCCTCCCCCTTCCCCGTGGAGAGAGGCGCAAAGTCCCATTAGGGATATATTGCGTTCTCTCTTCCACCCCTTCCCTCCCCTGCCCCCTACCCTCCCCCTTCCCCGTGGAGAGAGGCGCAAAGTCCTATTAGGGATATATTGCGTTCTCTCTTCCACCCCTTCCCTCCCCTGCCCCCTACCCTCCCCCTTCCCCGTGGAGAGAGGCGCAAAGTCCCATTAGGGATATATTGCGTTCTCTCTTCCACCCCTTCCCTCCCCTGCCCCCTACCCTCCCCCTTCCCCGTGGAGAGAGGCGCAAAGTCCCATTAGGGATATATTGCGTTCTCTCTTCCACCCCTTCCCTCCCCTGCCCCCTACCCTCCCCCTTCCCCGTGGAGAGAGGCGCAAAGTCCCATTAGGGATATATTGCGTTCTCTCTTCCACCCCTTCCCTCCCCTGCCCCCTACCCTCCCCCTTCCCCGTGGAGAGAGGCGCAAAGTCCTATTAGGGATATATTGCGTTCTCTCTTCCACCCCTTCCCTCCCCTGCCCCCTACCCTCCCCCTTCCCCGTGGAGAGAGGCGCAAAGTCCTATTAGGGATATATTGCGTTCTCTCTTCCACCCCTTCCCTCCCCTGCCCCCTACCCTCCCCCTTCCCCGTGGAGAGAGGCGCAAAGTCCCATTAGGGATATATTGCGTTCTCTCTTCCACCCCTTCCCTCCCCTGCCCCCTACCCTCCCCCTTCCCCGTGGAGAGAGGCGCAAAGTCCCATTAGGGATATATTGCGTTCTCTCTTCCACCCCTTCCCTCCCCTGCCCCCTACCCTCCCCCTTCCCCGTGGAGAGAGGCGCAAAGTCCCATTAGGGATATATTGCGTTCTCTCTTCCACCCCTTCCCTCCCCTGCCCCCTACCCCCCCCCTTCCCCGTGGAGAGAGGCGCAAAGTCCCATTAGGGATATATTGCGTTCTCTCTTCCACCCCTTCCCTCCCCTTACCCCTACCCTCCTCATTCCCTCCTCATGCCTTGCGCATTTAATTATGCCTTGCGCATTTAATTATGCCTTGAGCATTTAATTATGCCTTGAGCATTTAATTATGCCTTGAGCATTTAATTATGCCTTGCGCATTTAATTATGCCTTGAGCATTTAATTATGCCTTGAGCATTTAATTATGCCTTGCGCATTTAATTATGCCTTGAGCATTTAATTATGCCTTGAGCATTTAATTATGCCTTGCGCATTTAATTATGCCTTGCGCATTTAATTATGCCTTGCGCATTTAATTATGCCTTGAGCATTTAATTATGCCTTGAGCATTTTATTATGCCTTGCGCATTTAATTATGCCTTGAGCATTTAATTATGCCTTGAGCATTTAATTATGCCTTGAGCTGAGCATTTAATTATGCCTTGAGCATTTAATTATGCCTTGAGCATTTAATTATGCCTTGAGCATTTAATTATGCCTTGAGCATTTAATTATGCCTTGAGCATTTAATTATGCCTTGAGCATTTAATTATGCCTTGAGCATTTAATTATGCCTTGAGCATTTAATTATGCCTTGAGCATTTAATTATGCCTTGAGCATTTAATTATGCCTTGAGCATTTAATTATGCCTTGAGCATTTAATTATGCCTTGAGCATTTAATTATGCCTTGAGCATTTAATTATGCCTTGAGCATTTAATTATGCCTTGAGCATTTAATTATGCCTTGAGCATTTAATTATGCCTTGAGCATTTAATTATGCCTTGAGCATTTAATTATGCCTTGAGCATTTAATTATGCCTTGAGCATTTAATTATGCCTTGAGCATTTAATTATGCCTTGAGCATTTAATTATGCCTTGAGCATTTAATTATGCCTTGAGCATTTAATTATGCCTTGAGCATTTAATTATGCCTTGAGCATTTAATTATGCCTTGAGCATTTAATTATGCCTTGAGCATTTAATTATGCCTTGAGCATTTAATTATGCCTTGAGCATTTAATTATGCCTTGAGCATTTAATTATGCCTTGAGCATTTAATTATGCCTTGAGCATTTAATTATGCCTTGAGCATTTAATTATGCCTTGAGCATTTAATTATGCCTTGAGCATTTAATTATGCCTTGAGCATTTAATTATGCCTTGAGCATTTAATTATGCCTTGAGCATTTAATTATGCCTTGAGCATTTAATTATGCCTTGAGCATTTAATTATGCCTTGAGCATTTAATTATGCCTTGAGCATTTAATTATGCCTTGAGCATTTAATTATGCCTTGAGCATTTAATTATGCCTTGAGCATTTAATTATGCCTTGAGCATTTAATTATGCCTTGAGCATTTAATTATGCCTTGAGCATTTAATTATGCCTTGAGCATTTAATTATGCCTTGAGCATTTAATTATGCCTTGAGCATTTAATTATGCCTTGAGCATTTAATTATGCCTTGAGCATTTTATTATGCCTTGAGCATTTAATTATGCCTTGAGCATTTAATTATGCCTTGAGCATTTAATTATGCCTTGAGCATTTAATTATGCTTGAGCATTTAATTATGCCTTGAGCATTTAATTATGCCTTGAGCATTTAATTATGCCTTGAGCATTTAATTATGCCTTGAGCATTTAATTATGCCTTGAGCATTTAATTATGCCTTGAGCATTTAATTATGCCTTGAGCATTTAATTATGCCTTGAGCATTTAATTATGCCTTGAGCATTTAATTATGCCTTGAGCATTTAATTATGCCTTGAGCATTTAATTATGCCTTGAGCGCTGCTGGAGACAACCAGGGTAAAAAACGGCCTTCGGGTCTACTGGTGTCGCTCCAGTACTGACGATGGCAGTAGCATGCCGAAACCCGTTTAATTTTTGTTTCCAATCTCTCATTTTTCTCCAATCTCCTTCCACTCTTCTCTCACTTCTCTCTCTCTTTAATCTCTTTAGTAATTCAAAGCGAATCCGTCCCTTCATCCTCTGCCTTACCACAGGCCACAGGGTCAATCCGTATAAGTAGTTACAATGATTTCCCTTAGATCCCATGCCTACACTCGCAAGTATTGATTAATAAGAATATTGGATAAAAAAGGACACAGATTAGTCCTCCTCCATCCACCCATTCCTCTCGCTTCACATAATTCCCAGCACATGTTTTCCCTAATCTCAAAACTTCCCCTTCCTCCTCTATACACCAATCTATAAAATATGCCTCTCTCCATTTCCGTTCCAATCTTATTACTAATAAGAACCCCGCTTCACCTCTCCCTATCCTCCCATAACACCAACTCTCTTTCCATCAATTTAAACTTCTCCCAGCAACTACATAACCACTTCCTAATCTAACGCAAGCGCTACTACCATCTATGTTTCAATAAACTGCATATTTCCTAAAGCTCTAGTTCCACCTTTCATCTTGATTCCCATAAATCCGCGACAACCATCACACAGAAATGCACTTCTTTCCAGCTATCCTAGGTTACCCGGACGACTCGACACGAAATGGAGAAATCAAAGCAAGCCTAAAAGCTCGAGAAAAACCCGTCCACACAACTCTTCCCTTCTATTCAACCCGGAACATCACTCATGTTTCCATGGCGGCATCACATTTCCCCCCCTCTTTTGTATTTCCTTCATATTCCATCCATCCCGTTTCTATGGGTATACAATGTACATGAGGATTGATGGGGGATTCCAGCTCAACCCGTATCCTCAGCCTTTTGTCCCAAGGATTCTCAGCCGCACAGTGCATATTGATACCAAAGAAACATTTCAATCCAATATGCAGAAGCGACTATATTTCCGCGCTACAAGAAATCTCTTTTCTCCTCCACAAACTACGTGCACATACAAAATCTTCATATATATCCTCCCCTCTCGCTGTATATATCCTCAACCCCCCCCCCCCCCCAGAATCCTAGGAAACTCCCTCTCATCCTCCCATTCCTCCTTGGCAACCAGCAAAACCAGGACCAAATAGCACCCACCCGGGTATTAGCAACAGAGTAAAAGCCATGAATCCGGTGGAATCATCCATTTCCCGCTATACACAACTTCCACCCAATGCATATCCCTCCTACCCGTACTCTCTCCTACCCGCTTTCCTCTCATCTCAGAGGAAGCGGGTAGAGGCAGACCCAGGAAAGCAATAAGCAAATCCTCCCTCCATATCATATGCTTTTAAGCCCTGTATTAAGCACTAAGCTTCCTCATACGTTTCTATTCCTCAGGATTCCAAACTCTTGCTTTCCACTTCTCCTCCTCCTCATCCTCCTCCCTCCTCCTCTTCCAGCTTTCACAGTCTCCCTATATAATTCCCCCAACATCCCTCTCTACAACAAACCTAAACCTTCTTCCAATGAGCAACCAAACCCTTCCAGCTTGCCATTCTCCAAGACCCTTCTCAAGAAAGAGGCCGCTCAGTCAAAAAAAGAGGAGAAGGAGGAGATATATACTCTCCCATACTCCTCCAGCCCTTCTTCCAGCTCCCATCTCCTCTTTGTCCCAGCTCTATATCCATCCCACACACATCCGGACAGAGTCTGCGTATGCAGAGAACCAGAGAATCATCGGGCTCATCCACCCCATCAAGAAGCTGTACTAGGGAAAGCGGACAAGAAGGGGCGGGCAAAATTCTCAAAATTAGATTCCAGACGGTATCAACCTTCTTGAATCCCACCGAACCTCTTCTTATTTCATATACTCTCTCTTCCTCCATATACACCCGTCTCTCCTACAATTACTTGCATACAAAACCCCGAATATGCGGAGCTCTATACAATAATAGGGAAACCAACAAGAGAGGAGGAGGAGGAGACGGGAGGAGAAATACGGGTAGCCCGGATTCAAGCACTACGAACTCCAGAGCCCCAACCAGCCAGCCAGAGACGGGTGATGGGATGACGGGTAGGGGAGAACTTTCCTAGAAATCCGCATATTCATAAAAAACGGAGATTCAAGAGAATAAGCGGGTAGTAGAGGGGGAAAGCAATAGCGCCTCACCAGCGTAACTCTCACTTCTTCTTCTTCCTACTACTCAAACTCTCTTCCAGTCTGCTATTCCTATTACGAGAACCGAGCTCGAAACTAGAGAATTAAATATTACATTCTCACCCAACCAGTGAGTGAACCAGGGAAGGGACGACCGATATATTCCTTAGAGTGGTCTTGGCTGTTACAAAAAGTATTCACATCACAATATCCTTCCAACACTCATCATCATCATTCAATCCACAATACCTATCATCATCCCCGTCGTCCACATCTTCCAATTCAATTCCTCCACCATCCTCTCACCAAAAGTCACTACCGAATCTTACCAAATACCCGCATACCCCAATTCGGATCAGTCTTCAAACCATCTTCAATCCCTCTCCGCCCCTTCCAGTAAGCCCACACATAACCTTTTCTAAATCATCCAGAAAAAGAGAACGTAGTACATCAAAAATTAATCAGTTTCACAACAGACTCCAGAACAAAGTTTCGGATAGACAGTTCCGAAAAGCTTCAGGCAGTCACATCGCATACACACAAAACACATCTCCTATTCCTCTATTCCTCTCTCTTCGATCACCCTCTTCACAGTGTTCCATCATTCCGTACAGGAACCACGAATATTCACATCCAGCAATCACACATCTTCCGCATCCTTCACATCCGTTAGGTAAAGAAACCAGTGTGTAAAATCTGTATTATTCATCCTAATTTTATTTAGCAAAATATATCATTTAACTAAACCCAAGTGCAAACCAACATCAATGTAAAAGTTTCACTCCAGTTTCCATCCTGTCAAACCGGAGCTCAACGCATTTATCCGCTCCATACATTTTATTTTAATTACAATTACAACAACAAGCTATACATCAACTTTATTCAAGTGCTAACAGTATTCTTTTAATATTTGTTCCATACATTTATTTAATCGTGCCCTTCGTTTACAGTTTGTGCCATTATTATTAGTGGTTACATCGAAACACTCCATCTGCAAACTAAAGATCAAAATAGTTCTTCAACGTCATTCATCCGAGTAAATAATTATTATAGTTTCTGTATTCTTCAAGTATAATTCACCTTGGTTTTCTTTAAACAAGTTTCAACTACAATTCAATCAGTTTCGGAATAACTTCCAGTGTTCTCCGATTTATCGATCCCCGACTATAGCATTGAATTTCATTTCCGAAACTCAGAGGTAAAAATCTTTATTCTTTATATTTTTCTATTCTATAAACCAAACATTAATTCTATTCTCCACAATACCATATTCATTCCTAATCATCTCTATAGTTAGTTCTCACCCTTGTGCATATAATTTACAACACTGCAATTAAATGACGTGTGTGTATATTTTGCAAATTATCTCCGAGCGTGCTCATGATAATTCCGATGCAACGTCAACCTATACCATGTTTATCCTTCCGCCTGTATTATATCCTGATAATTGCTTAATTGAGGTTAGTTCCGTCTACTACTTGTTCATACAAACTCTATAATAATTTATTCTCCATTCATCCCCTATGTGTCTTCTTCTCTTGTGCTTCGATTATAGCTCAAGTGATAATAGATTTAGCCCCATAATCACTTAATGATAAAACGAGAACAGTTATCTTGTGTCGTCCTACGCATAAGTAGCTTCTTTTTATTGTAATCATGTTTACCGTAAAGGTTTTATATGTTTTAGCTCCCGTTATCAAATAGTGCAGCAGTCTAACCGAAAAAGCATCGATTATCCCGTGTCGCATCGACGAAACCAATCAAACATCAAACAGTCTGATTGTGTAAGCCCTTCCTTTTGCAAACCACACATTAC
Organism: Sminthurides aquaticus; assembly: GCA_906901655.1. Lineage (NCBI taxonomy): Eukaryota > Metazoa > Arthropoda > Collembola > Symphypleona > Sminthurididae > Sminthurides > Sminthurides aquaticus. Next base: position 19,064,374 of record CAJQTT010000001.1, on the reverse strand, counting down.
CGTATCTCGGTTTAGTTTAATTAAAGCCTTCTCCTCCTATACCTCATACTAGACATGTATACCATTCTAATCAGAAGACATTGCTTTACCAGTTATAGTTTATTGTATCCCAACTTGTGTACTACACGCATCTATTGTCCAAAAAGTTCCGCTAGTGTCCACAAATTTTTCAACACTTTTAACATCTCCTCCTACAACTCCTCCACTACAACTTTATTTACTTGCATCTTTTCTATTTGCGGTTTTACTCTACTTATGGAGACCGCCACTACATAAATGTGTACTTTCCGCGTGTCGGATATACGTATCGAAACTCGCATGTATCATCAAGCGTGACGGGTGCAAGATAGCATAATTATTTCAACTTTTCCGCAATACCAACCTATACACCCCTTCTTAGTCCCCGCCGCAACCCCATCGCTTTATTTCCAGATATACTAATTTGCGTATGCAATCAGCGTAGAATCCCAGAGCAAGATCATCTTTTCACGAGTGAAAACGAGTTTAGTCCATCACCTCCAAATCATCAAATGATACACACAATCCCTAAGCGTCTACAGTCTCAAAAGGGTGGAGATGTCTAGTCTTTGTTTGCAATCACTTTGAAGAAAGCTTCTTCTTGTAAATCTTGTTCTGTATCGTCGATATCAGCAATACATAACCGCACACCATCCACACTATAGGGAGCAAAACCTGTCGAGAAACATGGGGTTAATTAACTCATATTTAGAGAGGTTACGCACAGTTGGAATTTACATATACCCTCCATTCCAGTAATTGATGAGTAATATGAGGATGGGCCCTCCAAGACCTCCTCCCATCTAATCCAGTAATTATGGGATCAAACGCTCTAATTATTTCTTACACGTTTTCATTTCACTCTTTATATTTCCATTCTGTAATTTCCATCCCCTTCACTCCCACCTAGTAAGTCGGCATTTAACTTTTCGTTAGTGATGGATTCAGACATTAGTAGACTTATTTCCATTTGCACACCTATTCATTGTTTACTGTATGAACCATTCGCACAATCCATATCAAAATTAACCCACAAACGCTTGCGTCCGCTTGCGTCCTCAACCATGCGAGGTGTGGAATAGTTTAAAATAATTATTGTTTTTAGTTTCCATGGGATGTGCCAAGTAAACCCGTTCATCATCATTCCTCCCAACTCAAGTCCTTGTGAATCTTTAATTTCTCTTCGTTAATACTTTCCCCCGGCACTAGAACCGAATATTCGAGAGAGCTCCCGCTTTATGCAATCATAATTTAGCTTCCGGCAAAGCCTGGTTCAACAACAAGGTATCGATTAATTAGAAAAATCCACAAAGGTGCGGGTAGCCAAACTTTAACAGCGAGTCTTGAATCCTTTATTTGCACCTTTTAAACTATTTCCTCTCTTCCCTGTGTGGTCTTAAGACAGAAAAGTCCACCGAGAAGGAGCTCCAATAAATTATTGATAATGAGAAAGGTGGATGGAGTCAAACAGTCCAACAGTGGAATTCTAGGTGGAGCTCTGAGACAACCACAAATCCCCTGTCCCGCTATTCCGCTTTCACGGCTTTCCCAGACTCCTACACCGCATCACCCATACCAAACCTGTCGTCCCTCTTCCATCCCTTTCCATTACAAACCTTCGATTCAGAAACGATAAAGTAATTAATTATTAACAGGAGGGAGTTTCACTCAAATTCTCAAAATCATCCCTCCCATAATGCTCCTTCTTACGTCCTCCATTTCAATCCGAAACAATTCCTCCTAAGCGCTCCTTAAGCTTTCCTTCCAATCATAATACCACCTCAAACTTTCCTCGCGTGTGCAGGGTACAGCAGTGCGAATTATTCCTTCCGTGGCCTTTCATACTTTCCACTTGTCCATCCCAAAGAAATTACCTATTTATCAAAAATTCCACCAAAACCCTCCGACATGGTCATTAAGCTTATTTTCGAGTAATTACTTGCTTCGCTAAACCCTGTAACCGCCAACCCAAGCCGTACGCCAACACTCAAACATTCCCGACATGTACACAATATTCAATTTCAAACTTCTTCTACAACTTATGTATAATTCGCCCCGCCAAAACCACCTAGGTGGGAAACGCAAGTCTATATACCCACCTTCGTGCACAAACTTGCTCTCCCCAGTAAGTATTTATCCTCTTCCGTGCGTGTCCTAGCAACCACCCAATCATAGTTTAATTAAACTCTGTCTTATATTCTTCTTTTTACCGGAAAATTCCCCCCTATCCGTCCACCTATTCTCAACTCTCTTGCTATCCCTGAAAATAGTATGTTCTTTAGCTCCTAAGATAGGATCCCATGTAGCCCTACACGCCATGTACATAGTATTCTAGTCGAGCAAGGGTTTCTCTCAAGAAAAAGTCTTTCAAACATCCCCCAGTAGATTCCAATGAGGATCTAAGGCTTGAATATGTAACGTTAGTTCCTCCACTCGAGTTTAGATGCCATCAGTTTGAGCAAAACATAAATCCCGTCAGATAAGCTTTACACACTTCCTTCCGATAGTCGGCCAACACACATAAAACCAGCAAATATTACCACTTTCCATCAAATCCTTCACTTGAGATCACTCATAATTGCAACCATGCCTTTTTTATTCCAACAATTCCCCCTCATCTCCCGCATCTTCCCTAGCTTTATTATCCTCATAAATGACAAAATAACTTGATAGTGTAAAAATGTTCATCCTTTTCAAATTTCTAGCTTCAGCTCTAGCTCCGCTTCCTTGGAATTATCCAACCGCTTTTATGAATCACAATTATCAGACTTTGATTTATGCTCATTGAAGCCTTTTGTGTCCCACGTCATTTTTTCAGCCCCCGTAACGGCCTTTAGTTAACACGTAACAAGCATATAGAGGGCCATGTAGCTTTCCATACAATCCGTCTCCAACACTCTAGATTCACTTAACTATTGTCAACTCTCTCTCTTGCTAATAGCAAGTTGCTATATCAACCTTACCGCTCATCCTATCTCCCTCGGCTAGACGTCCACGTTCCTCTATTGTTTACCAACTCTAATAACTAGTAGTAAGAACTTTCGTTTAAAAACAATCACAGCGTACATTTTAAAAATTATAATCAAAGCCAACAAGCCACGTTGTAAAAATTATAATCAAAGCCAACTCTTTGCTACTCCAAAGTCCTAAACGTATACAGGAACGAACCCTCTTCTCATATTACGCCTAGCTGTGTAATCATGTAATCATAAAACTAAGAAACAAAGCCGTTAATAAATGCAAAACATTTGTTTTTCCTTTCAGATCCTTCCTTCCAACTCAAGTGGATTTCAAAATTGATTTTATTGCGTGCGATAATTTCAACCAAACGTCCCAACTGAGAGAACATTGTCCACAATTCATTTAATGATGGAATCCGGCTAGTATTTTTTCCTCCAAGTTATGATTGGAATTTCAATGATTCTTCAAAATTCTCAAACAACTCAGTGAAAACTCTCCAAAACTTTATCAAACATTCATTTTCCCCATGCTCCATTCACTGTCTTCTACCCAGTTCTACCGACCAGAACACAAACACGTGTATATTTTTGCAAATATAGCCTGATTCTGGATTCCTCTACGGCAGTGTCCTTCATTGTAGTGATAAACTGTAGTGAGGAGACAGCAGAATTCCAATCAAAGAATTTCAATAATTCATTTTCAACCAATTCCACCATCATCACATCATCACAGCTTTCTCCAACTTCCTTGGCAAACAACACCTCCGGATTTGTGCTGCCTATCAAAGTACAGTGACACAATTCTTGTGTAATTGCTCCAATTCAATCCGAGTGACAACATTTATTGCAAGGATAACAAACATTATGTGAATTTCTTAACGGATTTTTTATATTTAAACCCATCAACCCAAGAATGGCTCGTACTTTACTCCAGTGCTCCGAACAATGTTAGTTTTATGTGTTATTACTCCTAAGGGAAGCTAAGCCAGTTTCCCACACCACCACACTTCCTCAGACGTCCTTCTTCCTTCCATCCCCGTAATGGAAGTATTGAGGCCAGTTGACTAAAAGTCATTCCCTGGCATTATTTACCGTGTCCTCAACAGAGTTACCAAATAACTGGTGTCCATGGGGCTGATGGCGTGGTATTTCGGACTTTTTTTGTTGTTTCTTTATGTTTTTGAATCCTTTCCTCAAGAATCCGTTGGCGTGCGTCTCCCGGACATCTACTGGAATGCTACCAACCCAATGTAAGTCTCAAAATTTACATCTTTTTTACACCCCACATTCCCTTAATCAAATCCCATCAACTCTACTTCCAACTCTCCTCTAGCTTCTCTCCATCATCAACCAAATCCATTCTTTTAGGGAAACACTTAAACGTCTCTACCAATTCCGCTCTCCATTTCTCCAGTCCCTGGCGCCGCTACTTATAATAAGCCTTCTGCACGCATTCCTCACGTCCTAAAAACCTACAGTGCGCTAAACTCAGTCAGCCCTCCTGTATATTATCCGTTTGGGCTCTGTGCATAATACTCTACCATCAAATCCAAGCCTCTCCATCCGCCTCCTATGTCAATGAGTAATTTAATTTCAATTCTCAGACAATCCTTGGTAGCAATAACTCGAAACAGTAGTGAACTCGGATGACATTATGACATTACTCCTTCCTGTAAACAGAGGATTATAGCTAAATTCGTTATTCGAGAACTAGCGCATAAAGGCTAAATTCCCGCAAAACCGAAATAAGAACGCACGCTTTTCACGTTAACCACTCTACTTGAACTTGATCGTTAACTTGTCTCATCAAATCCCAGGCGTCAGTAATTGTATCCCTCTCGTGTTACACGGTTTTTTCCATCAAAACTTAATTCACCATAATCCTTCATCCTCGACTACTGTATTTTCTAAACGTTCTCACCCAGACAGGATACAGGGTAGTCATCAACTTGCTCCTTTAATTTTACTCCAATTCTCCCCACCAATTTTCCCATCTCATATTCCCTCTTAAACACTCCCAAGATTCACACAGGCGATGATATCCTCCACAATCCTCTAGTTTGATTTATTGTCTCAAACACCACTCACCAGACACTTGTTTAGCCGTAATTAAAACCCACCCTTTCAATCCAATCCCTTTGAATCCAAACCAAAGAGCGTATCAACGAGAGAGAGAGAGAGAGAGAGAGAGAGAGCGAGAGAAAAAACACCTAATTAATATCAACCAGGGAATTAACGTGCAAGGATGGATGAGACGGGGATTTTACGCCTTTTACCTTCCACAGGATTCCCGTCCTCCATTTCCGTCTTTGTCACATCTCCTCTCGGGAATCACAATGAATAACAGAGATTCCTACATCCCCAATATCGCGTAGGAGGTAACTGTGCGTAGCGTAACGACAGTCTTTGAATTAATACACTCTCCCTAAGACGTGATTCCACAGGATTCACGTCCGATTCTCTGGATCCCAGCCAAAACCTGGTGAATTAGCTGTACACGAGCTCTAGCCTCAGCCCTAACTCCTGGAAACCCAAATCATTCCCCGGATTCTGCATAATCCGCCTTCACTTCCATTCATAGTGGGACAGCATGCTCTGCTCCCTAATTCCAACGCCTTCTCCTTATACTTTTCCCTCATATTCAGAACAAGTAGCCCTGAAAACAATTATTTCTTAGAATTCCAAAACAAAATACAACAACTCAAGGGAATCTCTTGTTACGCTTCTAATGTGGTGTACACGAGTAAATCAGTAGCAACTATGAACAATGAATCTCGTAATTGATTCAAATCTACCTCCCCCCAAACCCATCACGCTTTCAATCCAATAAAATCTCTGCCTCATTTCATTTTCTCAATCCCCCTCCTCCTCCATGTATTCCATCTTTGACTCTGTCTCCAACTCCCACGGTCATTCTTTCAATCCCATCAAATCCGAATCCATATACGCTCCTGTACTATACGTGTAAAAGCTCCGTTGTCTTCTGACATTCAAAGAAATTCTTCAAAAGCTCCGTCCTCCCGCTTTTCAAACCCATGTCACGCCGCTCCCGCCTTGAATCTCATCGAAGCTGCTAATTTATTACCTCTCTATTAATCTGAATATGATCCCATGATTCCTCTCTGTCTAACCTACTTGACTTGTCTTTGCAACTCAAGAGAGAGAGAGAGGTGTGAATTAATATCCAAATCCTCTTAATGGAGCACAACGACCAACTCCAATTTGTCTTCTGCACAGACGCTTCAAAGCGTCTCTCCTTTTCTACTACATCTACCTGTTTTATGGACATGAACGTAACACAGTTCACGCCATCGTCCTAGTCCTAGAATACCAATTACCTCGTATGAATGTGTAAAAGAATCCAAGGATTCATCATTTCATCTTTATGAGCAAATCCCAGACAGAACCTCAACCTTCTCACACGTACATATTAGTTCCAATTACTCCTTATGAGTGACACAACCCAGTCAATTCAATTTACCCAATTTTCACAATATCACACCTAATCCACAAAACTATTTATCCAACGCACCTTCTTGAGGTAACTCAAAATCAGCAACCTCAAACCTTGCGTCTGTAAAACTGACTCATTGTCCCCGCTCCTTAGCACAAACCATTCGTCTCCAACCAAGTAACTCTTTGTCCGTTCCTCATTCACGCTTATTCCATACCACCCCCGCAATTTAATTCCACCGCTCATAACAATCCCGTTTTTGCTCCTCTTTTACCACATCAAATCCACCTCATCCGCACGCTGAATTTAACACGAGACAAATGCTCATCATTGTAAAAAACATGGATAAAAACAGCTGCAAATAAGCTCACATTTACACACTTTCTTCCTCGTCGTTCACCGCTCGTATCTATCGTACTGTGTAGTAAACCTCCCTTCTTGTTACGCTCATCCAGCCTTGTTTTCCCCCATTTTTCATACAAATCTAGTGATTAAGAACCGCCGTCCACAGGAAGCAGGATATATTCAAGCTAAATGCATGCAATTTTAGGAGCTAAGCTCCGTGTCTAAAATATATAGTGTAAAACCTGAGGGCGAGGACCGGAGAACAGGAAAACCTGTCCATGCCGTCACACTCTCCAGTACTTTTCAGTCAGATCACAATACCGTATCAGCATGTGCGAAAAATCTTGTAACTCAACCAGATGCGTCTAATGCCTTTCTCTCCCAAGTTTACTGTAATTATTCCATGGATAGAATCATAATTAGCCTTACTCTCCTTTTCATCATCATCATCACACGACGCTTTCCTCTGTTTTCTTATCCATCCACAAGCTCCCTCCTAGCTTCGCATCATGGAGCAAAGAGAATGGAAGATAGTCGACAGAGAGAGATGAAACTTACACATCTTCCGAGAACGTGTACGTAGTAGTCGCATTCACAAGTCTTTTCAACACGGAAAGAAGAGGGAGGAAGTTGAAGAAAAGTATTTTTTCGGGCAACTTCTTCAACACGAGAGTGTCTGTATTCTGACCGTCCTCTCAATATTACCAAGTCCCTAAACCTCTTGTAGACGTGTCCTTTCTTGCATGAGTGGTCCCATAGATGCGAGTGCTTTTATTCTCAAAAGTAGCGTCCACACTTGGTCTATTTAGAAAGAGCAAGTTACACCTACAGAATAATACATGTACGTCCGCTATTACATGTTCAACTCACCGCACATCCACCCTCTGGCATTCTACAAACGCTCATCCAAATACATCTTTATGTAAACACACGGATATTCCATACTAAAATCTTCATCCAACGATAAAATCCATCGATTACTTATCCTTCACTGTAGCTTTCAGGAATAGCATTTTCAAGTCAACAACTTATATTTTTGTTGCTATGACAACTGAAGCTTTTCCCAGCTACATCTTTGCTATTGTATCATCATCTGGAGGAGCCATGCACATATTTCATTCCTCAAACCTTCGATCCTCTTCCTCACCCCTATCTTGCAGTCACATTTCGGTGCCTGAAACTGCAAGCTCCGACGGCTTGTAATGACCAACCTATTGGCAGCACAGTGGGAAAGAATTCTCGCCCAAGGTGCAAACTCAGTAAACCGCAAGCATACACGTTTCCATCATCTCTGAAATTCGAGCGGGGAGAACATTAAGATCGTTTCGCCAACTTGTTTGTCCTTTTCCTTGTTTTCCTTGCTCCTTCCAAGGGCTTTAGCATCTTGTAACTTTTACGAGCGCACGATGAGCCCCTTCTTTGAGCGAGAATGAACTGATAATGTGCTTCTAAGTGTATGAATTCCGCAAATGAACAAGCTTCAAAACCATGCCTCCGGATAAGTTGAACGAGTATTCTTCGGTGTCCGGGGCAGCGGCCCTGGTCATCATATCATCCCAGACTCTTCTGTAAAAGTCTGCAACAACTTCCACGACATCCTCCTCAGCTGCTCCCGCCGCCCTCCTCTACCACCAGCATTTAAAACCTTGGGGTGTTGAATAGGGTAATGGAGTCGAAACCTGGCTATGTGGAGACAGGTAGGTGGAATAGAGAAAAGGTATGGAGTGTTAAAGGCATGATGGATCCTTTGAGAAATTTGGAATGTGCATACCAACTTACCGTCCAAATGGGAGATGAGTCGTCCAAGCGTCCGAGGATGAGTATGCAAGGAAGAGGACTTGTATTAAATCTATTATGTTTCAACATAGGTGCTGGCATTCTCATTCTAACTTAAAGTAGTACGTCCGCCATACCTTTTCTTCCCGTCGGTAGAGATGCATACTTTATTCAACGAGACTTACAAGACTGCTCCCGTCCTCCTCTGGCTGGCTGGCTGTGTGTGTCTGAGAAAGGTATGTGCTAACTCATTGTAGGTGTTCATGTGATTCCCTCTTTTCTTGTACCGTATCCTCGTCTCACCTTTCAGGCAATAAGTATTCCAGAGTGTTTCATCTCACTCATCATCATCATCCTCTTCCTCGCATAGCTTCAACAACAGCGAGTTCTATCTTCTTTTCTCCTCCGCTATCCCACAGTCCACAGTACCTATACGCTTCGTAACTACGGTATTCCGAGTTCGAACCCACTCAAAACTCCGCCCGGACGCATTGCATTGCAGCCAGTTCATAGTTAGTTAGTGAGGTTCCCCTCCGAGAGCAACTGAGCAACTTGCATTGTTTAGTAGCCTAGACTTTTTTAGAGTCAAAATGACCGGAGGGTGTGGAAGGTGGTCTTTCACATAGCAATCCCCATGTCCAACTTTCGAGGAACGAAACACGTCTCGAGGCAACAACTTGATCCCTTTTCCTCCGTCTTCTCACTCATCTCACCAAATTATTAGTGTCTAACCTTCTCCCGTCCTGAGAACATCAAACACAAAGATTCTCTCCCCGAGACCAACTACCCATTCCTGTACACAGGAACGCTCAACACGTTTTCCACATTCACCCATCTTAACTCCGTCTCCACCACCACTAGCACATTCTTCTTAACTTTCCTGTGTATTGTGACAGGTTATTTTCAGTCTTGATATTCTCCAGATTCCCTCTCGACAGTTTGTCCCACCTTTCGGATTATTCCCTTGTCAAAAAGTTTAAATCCACCACACAGTTTCAAGTGGGGGTGGCTTTTGGGCGTCATTAACATTTTTCCAAAGGAATGTCCATGGGAAAATCTTCTCAGCCTTCCAGGGCTAAAATCCTCTAAGAAACAATTACTCCCGAGAGTCAACCCAGTGTCGTTCACAACGACAAAGACGATACACGTGTGTGAAAACAGTTAAAGCCGCAGTTCTAGGATTTAAGCCCTCCAACCCACACACACTCCTCTCTTAATTCTCATCAAAACTTGTCGTCCACATTGCAAAATTAAACAAGAGATTAACAGCCAGGTTGCCGACCTTACATTCCCAGCACAGTTTCAACGATTCTCCACCAAATCCGCAGTCGCATTTTGTAGCTCCAAGTCATTCCCAAGTTCTGTGTACTCATAACGTACATACCAGTGAAATTTTATCTTCAAGTGCATAAACTCAGTTTAATTGAATACTACTGCACAGCCCGCAGTGTACTTTCTTCCGGAACATAAACAGAACCCGGAGAACATTACTCCGTTAGTTCCAGCCGCTCGGAGCAGAGCACGTTCCCGTGTTTATTTACACGCTTTCATTGCATCACCATCCGGCAGTAGTAGTGTGAATGACAGGAAAAACATTGTCATCCTGTCTTAAACGTCCGTAGTGAGCAAGTAGCGACCACCACATTTTACAACTCAAAGACCAGCATTATTCAAAGCGGATTATCCCTAGTGTTTACAGTTCCTCGACGATTAACGTGAACATTTATGTACTCCTTCGTTAAGTTCACTTCAATAAGTTCACTTCAATCCTTTGGGAGGTACTGTGGACCCTCAACTTTACTCAATACTCTGCCAGTGGATTGAATTAACTGAAAAAAGCCTTCAAGAGTGACCTCCAGTTATTATTTCTTCCCAGTCCTATGTCGTTTTATCTTTTTTCGCGAGTGTGAATAAGTAGCAGCCATTGGGCCTTTAAGCAATCCGACATCAGCCTCCTCTGAATTTGCCACCTTCTTAATTTACCTCTCACACCATCCCCACTATCTCTTCGTCCGTGTGGGTTTGCAATCTAAATGAAAGTCTTTGTTTGGCGGATGACGAGCTTTTCTTGCGCTCTGTTTTAACGCCAATCATTCCAACATCACGAACTCTTAAGCTCCTGATAGAAATCTAAACGAGGCCACCACACAAATCCAACCCTTATCAAAGTGCTTCCTTCAAGTGCTTTATTGTGAAAGTTTGGGTAATCCTCCCCCTAGGACCACGTCTTCCACCAACCTCGCACACAACATTTTTCATCAAACGCTAAACAAGTTTCAAAAACAGAGAAATCTCCACCCAACACATTCCCAACTCCTCATCACCTCTCTTTCAAATCCTCCACTAATATTAATAGCCCCCGGACTAGTATTCTCTAGCCGATCAATCAATTCCAACCTGAATAACTTGAGGCAAACAGAGATCTACCTTCCATTCCCCCAATCTTCCCAATCTTCCGCCTCTGATGACAGCAGAGGTAATTAGAAAATCCGCGACAACGGCTCTAATGAATCAAACGTGAACATCGATACTCCAATCCAGCCTAGCGTTTCCGTGAATATAACTCCTCCAATCACAACCGTATCTAAACACTCACTCAGTATGACAAACTGTAGCTGCATAGTTGGTTGAATCAGTTTTTTTTAAACTATTTCCGACGCGCTTATAATCAGGCTCACTTCCAGAGCTTACGCCGGACTTGATTATTTATCGAACAAGGTATTAACAAGGCTAAATCCATGTATGACGAGGAAGAAAAGTTGTGTAATGTGGGATGTGATAAGTGTGGGATGCCGGCATCAAGTTCTCGGTGTCTTTCTCTCATCCTCCGGTAAACACCTCACTTCCAACGTGTTCATGAACCACAGTGTTCAAATCCGTCGAAATTATGAGCCCTAAATGCTCGAGAAGTGCATCAGTGATGCTAATGCTAGCGTATATACTGTGTACAATGTGCTGTTTTTCTAGTTGTAAGGTCTTCAATGTCGCATGGAACACCTCCAATGAAATGTAAGTTTTTAATCCTCCCAAATTAAGATTTTATCCTCATCCCCCTTATCGCCCTTCTTAATGCGCCCATTTGCATAGCAACCAGTCCAACACATCTTATTACACCACCACCACCCTCTTAAACCTGAATACAAAAAAAAATCATTCCGACCATCTCGTGCTCTATGACTGCCTGAGTGCTCCTCCACACAACTCCTGTCTGTAACACTCCATTTACAAGTCGAGAACAAATGTCATATTGATTGTCCTGGTATTCAGTCGCTATTAAATCCCTCCTCCCTCCCCCTCCTGTAAGAGAACTTGTAATCTGAAGTAAAAAGATTTGTTCCGAGGTCAGGTTCTAAAGATAACAACAACTTTTTGAGCCACTTTATTTTTTCTTCAAAACTTTTCAATCCATTTCTCTTCCCGCCCGCTATCTCCCAATGTCCCCACACGCTTTTACCAAATCCTCCTCCAGTTTACATCACTTTCTCATCCTTCCAGCAGCGGTAGTGACCAACATGAATAGAGGATCATCCCCAGCCTTGCTAACAGTTAGCTAAGAAAGGAAACAAAAGTATTTGTCCCCACATATTTGAAACAATGTCCAGTAATAATATGTGCTCTCCAGCTCAGCCTCTCCAACCATTAACTTTAAAGCTTCTTCGTCGTATGTCAATACTTATCGTTAGCACTTTATGGTTTTGTGGTCTTTTCATAATGGTGGTCCTCAAAGGCTCCTTAAAAGTATTATGCTTTTAGCCCCATCCATAGTTTTATGGCTCCCAACCGGATTAGTTATTGTAGTTCATTGTATTTATCCTATTGTTTTTTCATCATTCTGCAACAACAACATTGTCCAGCTACGGACAGACAGCTCAAATCCGATAAGCCCTCTCCATTCTCACCTTTTCTCACGTAATGGAGAACCACCAACATATCCGCGCATTTCTCTTCAAAATTAACAGTGGCATACACAGTATGTGTTAACTAGACCCTTGAAACCCTCCCTTTACCCTCGCACCAATACCCTTTTCGTCCTCCCTGTCGCTTCGCCTCCCTGTCCCTGCCACTGACGACCCTTCCCTGTCCTTCATGTCTCTTGTCTCTCGTACCGCCGCCGAACCGTAACTTCCATAACCCGAAAACCACCGTAGAAGTCACAAACTTGGTGTGTCTCCAAAAATCCCCTATTGATTTATTGGCCCCCACCGGAGGATTCCCTGTATATATTTCCTACTTCTTCTTAATTTATCTTTAGGGACTTGAAACTCTCTGATAAACCAGATCGGACCCATATTCTTCTCTCCATTATGCCCTTGTCTTTCCACATTCTTCTCCGCTTCTTCTTGTCTTAAAATCTTTCAAAACCATTACATATTATCCGCATTCGAAAACCTTTTCACGTGTAGTCCTCCAAACCGCATCATTCACTTAACCGTCTCAACGTTTTCAAGTGGACCACCACGAAATCAGTAAACCCATCGCATTTTTCTAAGCCCTACCACCATAAGCCACACACTGTCAGAGAGTTGAACTGATTTCTGTAATCAATAATTAACTTAGTCCCCCAATAGTTTTGTCCCCCGACGAAATCATTAAGAATCCCCTCAGGATTTGTCCTCCGCTTGCCCTCTCCATGGGACAATAACTTGTTAATCTTTTTACAGTTTCCCCTCTAAGCTGGCGTCATGTAATATTTTGCACCGGCACAGCATAGAGTGCCCTCACTTAATCCTCCAACACACCGCCGACAGTGTCAATGTCTGTAATGAAGGAGCGCTAAGTAGTATCGCCTTCACGGCGCTGTCCCAAGTCTCGCATTCCTCAAAGGTCAGGATTCGTGCCACCAAGAGGGCCTTCCCGTAGCTGCACCCCGGAGGCACTCCAATCCTTAGCTACATTCTGCTAAAAGTTGTAAAAATCCACAACAAAAATCCAAAGATGACAGCTTCTTTGAATATCTCCCATGACTTGAGAGAGCAGAGCAGCATACTAATGCCTAGTTTAGTAAATAGTCTATTTCTTCCATCTTCACTCTCTTCATTTGATAACCTTATGATGCATTTTTCCATTATTGATGGCCATTGGCCATTACTGCAATCATCCTCCACTCAGTACCACCACTACCAGCGCACCGCCTTCCTTGTATCCACAGCCACGCTCATAATACCCCGCGTACATCTAGTTTGGCAACCTGTAATTAAACAGCCTTCAATTTTACCATTCAATCTCCATCTTTAATAGGAAGTGAATCCTAGTTTTGACAGCTGTATTTTTGTCAGCCCAAAATGAGTAATTATCTTCCGTAAAAATCATAGCTCCATACAATTTACATAATTAACCACTAGCCCGTGTATCCAAATACCAATCCCATGAATCACCTTTCCCAAACTTACCTAGGTCCTTTGGACGTATGCGAGCGCTCGGTATTATTAGTTTCCGATGGCCATCTTTTCATCTTCACCTCGCCCTAAACATGCCAGCCGTATCCCCTGTAATCCTAGAGAAATACTGTCGAGCAATCCTTATTAGTATCCGCAATATGTTTCCACCAAAATCCCAAACCAAGCGAATCTGCAGAAACGAGGAAATATTAAATTATGAAGGGCATTAACTGAAAAGATGAGGCGTAATTATTATTCATTCTTGTAGCTTCTTGTAAAGGGTACAAGCAACGAGGTTAGCAAGTCCTCAAAACTTATTGATAGAAAACAGTTATTCTTTTGAATTACGTCCACTCTTGTACAAGTAGTGAGCTGCAAGGCCACAGAAGCTAAACTCCCATTTTTTAGAACTAGCTTCGTCAGCAGTAAATATTAAGGATGTGAACTATCCGTGTTGCAATTAGCTTTAAGACTAGGGAGGTGGCTTAAGGCTTGGACTATGCATTGGGGTTTTGGCTTGTAAGTAAGAGGGGGATGCGTGTTGTTAAAAAAGTATGTTAATGAAAACCGATCCATGCGAGGACATTGATGTGAAATGAACAAAGCTTTGTAATGAAGATGACGGGAGATACAAAAGGAGAAAGAAGAGGAGGCAATCATAATGAATTATTGTGCCTCCTTCGCCTCCGTCGCGTACAACTACGCCAACTAAAGTCCCAACCGCTACACGCCCATCCCAGTCTCTATAGCAACTAACCGATTGTGCAAGAACGCAAGTACGGAACACAAATCCAAGTAGACTCAACACGTTCCTCTCATCACAAGGATTGCGCACAGATGTGGGGGCAGATACCATCTAAGTCCCCCCTCAAAAATTAGTCTTCTTCATCATCTGACGCATTGTTTCTTTGGAGGTGTGAAGCTCCGGAGAATTATTGCAACAAATATTAAAACCAGACTAGCGTGAAATGTTGCTTTTATGGATTCCATTTTTGCACCAGCTCCCTCCCTCCCTCCTCTCACCCTTTTACGTCCAGCTTTATCCCTTCTTTTATGACGGCAATCATTATGAGCAAAGAAAGTTGTTGTGTTGAGCGGATGATGATTATTGCTAAGATGATGAGAAGGGAAGTGAAATGGTTAGGGCCGTCTGACGGACGGGATGCAAGTCTTTAAGGCTATAGAGACACAGCGAGCGGATGGGAATCTTATGCAGCCTGCTTTCCTGGGCTCTTACTTTTTCTTGTCGGAAACACACTCCGCACTAACATGGCTTACGGACATGTTATACGGGCTTCAATCCATGTAAATAATCAACATGCACATAGCCAGCTAGGTAAAAAGAGGAAAAGGACAAGAGGATTTCATTCTTGCTTTTGCCTCAGGCCTTTTTTCCAACTTAACTCCCAGAGAAGAGCCGGAATAATATCCTATTATTTGTTCGACAAGAGAAGATGTAATGCGCTAATGCGGGATACTATACAACAACTTCTTCTACATGAAATGGTAGTCAAGGAATAACGTCCGTTGGTAACATGCTCGTCTTGTCTCTGTGGTAGTGTATTACTAGTAAAACAAGAGTCCGTCCTTCCACACACTAACTTATGATGATGACCAACGGGGATGACGAATGAATTCTTGAGGTATTATCGCATCATCTCCACGTCCATAATCCAAGTGTCCTGAGTTCGTCCTCCGTCCCTTAATATCATACCAGCGTACATAGTGTCTTCCCAAGCTGAGTATCAGAGGAAAGTTGAGAATCTAGTAGGACAGGGTCCTCTCATCTTAAGGGCCTCTGCCTTCTTTATTTAAACATCCACGAGACTTTATACAGATTCCACCTCGTATGTTATCCCGCTAACATGTTCATCCCACTTACCTGTTGAATCCGTCCCAGTCTTCTTCCAACCCTTTCAAACACCAAACATTACCTTTGTAAATACTTGAAATTTCCAAGTGATGCTTTTTAAAAAAATAAAAAATTTCTCTTCTTACCATCTCCTCAGTCCATCATCCCTCATCGTCTCGCTTCTTCTCCACCTTTCCTCGCCATTGTTTTAGTTGAGTTAGGATTAGGAACGCTATAACATTCCCTGTATGTAGTCGGCTCTAAGCAAGCAGGCAGACATAAGAATTAAGCACGAATACGACTAAACTCACAAACTTCTAAGCGTTTATCACTCCTTCCTTGGGAATAACTTGCACAGGAAAGAACTACTAGTTTTTCTCTCCCTTCTGTCTATCTGCTTATTAGGTCTTCGATCATTTCTTGATTGGTTCGTCTTATTACGGGAAAGAAGGATACTTATTTTTTAGACAATTTACCATCCCCTGTCTGCGCCTACCTCTCTTGTAGTAGCTGGGAATCCTCATCAAGTGGCATCGAGTAGGTTGTCGAGAGAAACCCCACACAATATTTGTTTGATGACTAATGTCAAATTTTAAAAATTCCAAGTGGCAGTGATTCCAGTCCATGCACTTACGACTTACACCCATCCTCCCAATCTTTTTCATATTGATGCAATCCTCTTTCAAACGTATCCATGAAGGAGGAGAAAAGAAGAGAGAAAATCATCAAAGCAGAGATTGATTATTGTCCTTGTTCCTTGCTGACGAGCAGTCCCTAAAAATCTCTTCCCTTGCATCGTCTCCCAGCCAACCGTCCCGCACAAAAGTGTGACTATTTGTGTAGGAAAAGGCAAATAGCCGAGTCTCTCCCAAGTGCAACCAGGACTGCATAGAAGATCAACTTGAATACCTGGGAGATAGGTGTGTGTATGAGGAATGAATGAGGGCCCCGTCCCGCCTGATTTGTCCTCAAGAGTTTCAGAAAAGAGTATTATTGATTGTTTGAATCCAGTTTCTTCTCTCTATCCTCCACCCAAGCCCAAGAGGAACCAAAGGACGGAGGGGTGGGCCGGGTGACTTGCCATCCTTCCATCCAACAATTCAAAAGCTTCTCAAAAGCAGTAAGGGTTGTAATTATTCAATATATCTCTCCTTTCATCCTCACACAATTTACAGAATCAAGTGAGCCTAATTTTCTGGAAGGCCACATGAATCCACCAACTTCCAGACAGATGTCCGCACGCTCATTGTCAGCCCCTGTCAGCCTCCCCTCGCTCTTTCCTCTCTCTTCTATGTGGGCAGGTACGCTATTTCCTTCTGCCTCATGGTAAACCTGGATTGTCCGCAGCTTCATCTTATTTTTATTATACATTTCATAAGCATGCCACCTCTTGTAATTCACTTCGCTTCATCCTTACTCAGTCCATTCGATAGCTTCCGTGAAGTCTTTTTGTCTTTTCACACCGCTCTATACAAAACCAACTTCATGAACGGGAGGGGCGGTGAGAAGGGAAACCAATGAAACCTCCAAGAAAAGCAAACATTCCACTCAGATGGCCGTTTTTTTCAAATTAGTTTTAGAGCACGAGCAAGAATAATAAGATCAAGGAAGCAAAAGATAAAGAAATAATAACCCAGGCCTCGTGTATTTCTAAAACCTGGAAAAAGACCCCAACCAAAGGGTTAAAAGCACAGTTGAACCGTGTAGTTACAGAGGGTGGACGGCAACGACGGCGGCAAAGGATGTAAAGTTAAAAATAGTTTTATTTCAAAACAGAGTGATCTGCCGTGATAAAAGTTGTTTCATTTAACAGGAGTGTGTGGAAGACTACGAGGCTGTAGAAGCTTATTTTTAGTTAATTTTCTTCAAAAAAAACCCCCCATATTTCCTTTTGTATTTAGTGGATTTCGTACAGTAATGGCATTTTTAGCCCTTCAAGATGCGAGCCATGTGTAAATGAATGTGAGAAACCAATTTATGGAGTCGACTCCATGCCAAGAATTTGCCACTCAAGTATGAATTACAACAGAATCCCGAGATTGTCTTCAGCTTCCCCATACAAAATTCATAATAAATGAAACAAAAACACAAAAAGGGTTTCCCCACTCTGCCACACACACTTACTAAATTACCCAACCAAAGGTTATTAGAATACACAAGAATTATGTGAACTGTGTAGCAAGCACACCACCAGAGACAAAAGCTCATATATTTCCCCCAACTCTTACTATCAACAATCTTTCCCATCACCTCTTTAATTTACAATTCACAGACTTCTTCTCAAGTCCAACACATGTACCCACAGTCTCCTACGCCAGCTTCCAAGCCAAACAAGCTACAAAAGCTCAAGTAGTTTATGGTGATAAATAAAAATATGGATTTAAATTTATATTGATTCCAATAGCCATAGTAGGAAAAACCTCTCACTCTATCCGACATAATGAGGGGTGAGAGTAAGTTTATTCAAGTGAAACGCAGATTAGGTGTTACAGCCTGTGTCGTAACAGCCCCATCGAGGTATTGGCTATTACTGATTGCTTCTGAGCGCCAAGTGTGGAATGTTCAACATCATTTAAATCAACGTCCGTCCTTCCCCCCCCTCCTCATGCTTGCCATTCTGTCCCAGAGCGTGTCTCTGGGAATTCATCTTGAGGTTAGTCGTGAAAATTGCGTAAAAACCGCAATGGCCACCTTTTCTCTTGTACCTCCTCTTTACATTTTCCCCCAACATGTAAGCCCCATACTGCAAGTTCATAAACGTTTCAAGTAGTCCCAGCGGTCATGTTCCACACGCTCCATCTTCACCATCTTCACATCCTCTGTAACAATTCCGAGTGACCACCCTGCGGTAACCTCCCTCCCGCGCACGGCTTACGGAGAGCGGTCGATTAAATTCTATCGTGATCATGAGATAATTTAAGTATAGTGCCAAAATTTTCACCTTCAACCTCCGCAGCACACTTTCATGTTGCTCTGCAGCAGTGTGTGAGGAGCAAAAATCATGAGGTCAGTCCATAATTTTTATGACTATTCTCGCCCCGTCTCTCGCACGTCCACTCCAATTCCGATTCTGCTCCAACAGCTCTAACCATATGACCGCATCTGAATTTCTCGTCTCATTCCCTAATGCACGAGGAGGGAACAAGGGGATATTGACAGCTGAGCTGAGTGAGGGGAGCATCTGAGAATAATTAGATTTGCAACAGATTGACAAACTCCTCAGTCAATTCCCTCACGTACGATAATCAGATGATGATATTACGTACGAATAGGAATGCCGGCGACTCCGAGGCGGGACGCAGCCCGCTCCATGGCGAATAACTGGAAAAGTGATCTCTGTCTCGGATCCCGCACTTCTTTCCCGCCTGGCTTAATAGCTTTGGAATGATGATAGCAAGCCGCAGGACGGGTTAGTTAGTCCCTTATTTAGTTAGTTAGCTTACATTCTCTTTGTAATACGAGCCTCTCCAACAGCTAGTTTCCCACTCATCCTGGGACGGGAAAAAACATGTTTGAAAAAAGTGTGAAAGAGATTCATTGTCTCCGAATATTCCTCCACGTCTTTTTGCATTCTCTTCCTTCTTAATGGTATCCATGATCCCGCATCATCTCTCCTCGACTACTCAACGAATGAGCTAATCCTGGATGGATGCTCGTCTAACAGTGATTATCCGCTCTGTCTTGTAATTTTTCCGACCCACAAGCCTCAGCTCCAGGTCTACCGGAACGTAGGTCCTCCGACCTGGGAGTTGTGTGACGCATTCGTAGGAATTGGTAACACGCTCAAAGAGGACGGCTTACATCCATAAGAAGATGGACATTTATGTGCAATCAAGGGAGAGCGTTATTCAAAAGTCCAAATCCTAGCCGGCCTCCCGTTCAAAAAATAAACGTGTTAAGGGAGAGGAGGGGTAGAAGAAAAGGGACGTGTTCATACTTTTCCGCTCACAAAGCATTTAACATGGAGTTGACTACGTCGATTATTTCCAATTTTCAACCAGACTTCCTGCTGCGTCTTATTTTCCATCTCTCTTTTACTACTACCATTCCCTTCTTTCATTCTTCTTTTACCAATCTCCTCCACTCTCTCTCTCCATAGTCCCTTCTATCCTCCTCCTCCTCCTCTCTCCTTCATTTTGTGTCATCTTCCATTGCCATGACTACTCCATTCCCCTCTCAGCCAGCACTGCCATCTCCAGACTTGTTCATCTCAAAAGGGATGCAGGCGGGCGATTCAGAGGCTACTACTACAAACTACTATACACAGCGGCGGCTTGTTTCAGTATTTTACAGTATTTCCAGCATCCATCCTCTGTCCGTCTTTCCGTGTCGTCCGTAGCCTGGATACTTATTTCCCGGCTTCGCTATTCTCCCGTATCTTCCGTGTCTTGGCTGTTTCGCCCTCACTTCCTGCACATCCTCTCTTCCCTTCAATCTTCCCCATCTTCCTCCATCTCTGGCTCATCTTGTTACGTTCTTGTCGTTTTCTAACGTTTGGGCGAGCTTCTCTTTATTTTCCCCGGCTCAGGAAGGTACACACGTTTACAGAGTAAGCGGCTTGGACTGAACACAATCCCCATTCTTTTTTCATTTTTATCTACTCCCCAGATTCCCCTGTATAATGATGAGAAAACTTGCTCCAGCAAGGAGCATCCTTCTCAGTTAAACATTTAGGAATGACGACGAGCTTTTCAAATGAGGGTCGACGTCTCTCAGGTTCTCCTCCGCTTCTGTGTATACATGTGTAATTTGATTTATGTCTCTCTCTCTCTACCACACTGCCTTTCTAGCATCCTAAACCATCCTAAACCATCCTAGCCTTATAGTCTTCCCACCACCACCTCTGTCACGGTATTTTTCTTCCTTTTTCCGGGAATGTGTGTGCAGCAAGCATCTCCATGCCATGAAGTAAGAATAGATAACAAAAGGGACGGGGAAAGAAAGCATTTTCAATCCTCAACAAGAAGTCCCATCCTTCTTCTTATTCCTGGTAAAAATCCTTACAACTTTTTTCAAAACTCGCTCTCACCTAGCTTCTACCACCACCCGTCCTTACAAACTCTCGGCTCGGCAGCTTCTTTCCAGCAGCCGCTTATATATTCCCTTAACCTCTTAGTTAGCAGTTCATATAGTTAGTTATTAGTCCCTCTTCCAAAAGGTTCTTAAATCAGTCCCAATTTTTCCATCCATGGCATGTACTTATTATTATGATACGAGCCTCACTTATTTATTCGAGTGGTTGCATTCATCTTCTTAAATTTTCCCCGATTCTCTGTGACAAAATGTCCAAGTGGCAAGGACAGAGCAACCCCATGGCCCTTAAGGAGAAACGTAAGCGTAGCTTCCTTACAGGTAGTAAGCGGGCCGGATTTCATTCAAACCTTTCTTCACAAACCTTCGAGGGCAAAAGGTGGCAGGTAGAGGAAAGAAGGGACCAAGGATTCAACAATTGATTCACCCAAGTCCGCCTTAGCTATGCCTCAAGCTACACGGCTTCAGGTAAACGTCCCTTGGACCGGCTGGATTGTTGGAATGTAGAGGAAACTTTGTCAATTCAAAAGTAGAGCTCGTCCACGGATACACTTTTAGCTTTCTCGGATGAGTGTCATACCTTCCTCCCATCATGCCCCAGCAGCACTTGGAATTATTTATTCAACAAACCCAGTCCTTCAAGCCGCTCATAATACACTCCACTCAGAGTTAATCTTTCTCTTCACAAAACTACGTAACTACCTCCACACAAAGGATAGCAACTACCTTTGTATTATTGAAAATCCCAGATGAATGTCATCTCTTCGCGTCCTCAATCCACCCTCTCAGCCAGCCTTTTCATCTCCATTCTCTATTTTCTCTCCCTATCCTTCTTATTCCTTATGCTCCACTCTCCTTTTCTCCCTCCCCACATAACAACCATCCCATTTTTACTTACCACTTCCCCTCATCTTCCACTTACAGCAACAGCAGCGTATATAACAAGGCTAATAGTTGTCCTAAGCTTCTACCACCACCGTCTTTTCTCTCTAATGCAACGTCGAGTGGTAATAAGTTTAAACAACATTGTCTCCTTAAATCTCCGCTCCGTCCTCTCAAAAAAAGACCAACCCAAACAATTCTGTTTACCCAGCTTCTTAGCAAACCAATCCATTGAAAAAACTATCATCTCCTCAGCTCCAATCTGAGGAGAAGAACACATTCCGATTCTCGCTAATTATCCTGCAAATACACTCTTAGCCATCAAACTTTCTTTAGCAAGTCTCTCAGTCAAAAGGGACTCTGTAAATAACAAATAATAATCATCACTATTATTATTAGCATTATTTTACATGTCTCTCACCTCTTCTTCTCAGCTACCTACCAGCTCCTTTTCCCTCCATCCTTCCATCCTCCTCAACCTCTTCATCGTCGCCTTCAATTTGAGCAGATCAGTTACGATCCAATCTTCTCCCAAAACTCAAAACGAAAGAGAGAGCGCGTATATCATTTTAGAAACCATGTGAATTTTATAAGAATCCGCCAAATTAAAACATCTTCCTTTGCCAAACAACCGTTCGCGTGATTTTCATCTTTTTCTTCATATGTTCTCCTTTCTCACGTTGCCACGTTCAGCAGTGTAACTCTAGACTTGCATCTTTGGTGAACGCAACAGAACATGAATTCCAATCAGTCTCCTTTCATTATCCTAGTAGCATCATTTCGTCAAATCCAAGCTTTAAAGTATGAAGAGACCATCTTCCATGTACCAACTCCCACATAATAACAAATACTTTGGCACGACCAGAACATTTTCAACGAGTTAGTAGATTCAAATCGATCACGATTACTTTTATCATTAAACCACCAACCCGCCTTATGTCGTCATTTCGTCATATCCTCTACCGCTCAGCTTTAATTTCACAGGAGTCATTACTCCTCTGTAATACTTCTTCCCAATAATCCATGTGGCACGGAGAGGGAAAAAAACATATAGCAGCTTCTTCAATCCCATAACCATTTTCTTAATAAACCCCGAGTGTTTCATACATCTCGTAACTTTCCACAACAATTCCTGGCTATTCTAATTCCCAGCTCCTGTCACAACCACCTCTCAAGCTTTTTGTCTTATTACAACAATTACAGCTTTTAGTATAATGATCGCCATCCCGGGTGCCAAACCTTCATCCTCCTCTTCAAATCCAGAGTAAATGCCCGCAAAATAACTCCCGGATGTAGCTCATTTACAGGAGCAGCATTACACTTGAGTTAATGCTCAAACGGCTTCAAAACCCTTTCCTTCAATCTCCAACCTTTCGTTCCGGTCTCTGACATAAATTAAACCTCTTAAATGCTACTCCTTTACGATCCACTACACCAGCAGATTACGATCCGTTACAGTTTCCCTCCCTACTGCCCATAACCAGCCAGCTTTGAGGAATTCTTTTAGCTTTGTGATAAAACTCTCCAAACTCTCCTCCGGTTCTCAACTATGTTAGCGGACCCAGTTTTGATATCCGGCAATTATAAGGAAATTGATTCACATGGTTATTGCTATTTGGTAATAAATTTCTCGAATTGCGTAAAGAATTGCCAATTTGTTAGGCCAAGTACTGGGTTTTCCTTGAAAAGAGAACAACATTTTTAGGGCAAGCTATTATGCCACCTTGTAGTCCCTACTACCAAAACCTTGTATATATTCACTCAATGAAAAATTGAGGTAAACTCGCAAGAGACGGTCCTCATTTTCAAAAATCCCAACAAGTAATAACATTTTAAGAGTTAAGCGCCACGAAACAGTTAGAGGAATGGCTATTTGATTAGCAACTTTTTCGCGATAAGAGATAACTGACGGTTACAAAGTACAGCCATTCCCTCTCTCCACAGCATAGCTAGCCATTGTAATTTCCCCCGCTTCAACAGAGTTTCCAAACTTGTGCAAGTGTATATTAAAATCATAAATAATAAAAATAATAGGAAGCAATAATAAGGAGAGTAAGTAAGAGAAGAGTAATGAGTAGCGGGATGAGAGTAGGCAATCCCCTTGTTTGAATCACAAGGTAATTTCAAGATGGTTTCTTTCTCCCCGACTCCTTTACGAATTTTTCAAATATGTATCGCTCAACAACGAGACTCAAGATGAGCAAAATAGTCTTTTGTTGTTGTGGAATTCGTGAAAGTTGTTCCTATTACTCCTCTTCCTCTGATGAATGACCTGAAATCCAAGAGCAACGACGGAGCTTTCCAAGACGAGTCAAAAATATTCCATCATCATTATTATCACGAAATCAGTCGAGTGGTGTCGTCGTCGTCGTCGTATTCCTAGCCTACTTTCATGACTTTTACCTCCCATCCCCCCCTTCCTTTCCAATCCTTTAGAATACCATCTTCCCAATTACTCCAAGTCAGTCTCAGTTAGCAATCAAGCAAGGCAGATGCCACGGATTTAGGTGGACAATAATAGAGTAGCATATAGACAACAGTCAGTCCCAAACATTCAGTCCCTTAGTCCTTCTTCCAACAACTCCGCTTTAAATCTAACCCCTTCCCCCGCCAACATTCACCGTTTTATCAATATCCTCGCTTCCTGTAGCCTCCTCCGAAGAGGAGGAGGGCAGATAATTACAGGTATTTAATCTAGGAAATAAAGATGCAAACAATTATAATTGTCTTCTCCCCCGTCCATATTCCATATTCCCTTCCTCCAAGTCTTCTCCTCTTCCCTGTCTCCTGGCACATTTTAAGGGATGCAACCGCAACCTCCCCCTGGTTCTTACGTTTCTTTCATGAGTCGCGAGACTGGAATAATACCCTATCTTCATTCCAAATCTTCTTGTAGAGATGAATTTTTTCTCCTCCCTTCGCTGAGGAAGGATGCGGAATACCAGCCTTTTGTCTGTCTACCTTTCTATTCATCTCCTCAGTTTCCCCACTACTCACTCTCCTCTGTAGCATTTAGTATTTATTCTAAATAAGATTCTTCTTCAACCAAATACCAAGTCATGACCAGCTAGCATCTGAGAGACTCAGTTGGTTACAACAAGAAAGGGCTTCTTCTTCTTCGGCCTCTTCATCTCCTTCATCTTCCAGCAGCACTACCTTACACACGATCCTCATCTTCTAATCCGACATGTTATACATCCATCCACTCTTAATCCAGTCGTCAGAGAATCCGTCTTTTACATATCCTCCTGTGACCAATCCAAGATGACTACAATTCCGCTTTTCCTACAGACCTGAATAGTCTCTCAACAGTCCCTGAATAGTTCCTGAATAGTTTTCGAATAGTTCCCCAATGAAGAATAGAATGTGATGAGAAAGAATCTTCTTGATCCGGACCCCAGGAATGCATCTCTTCTGTCTCCTCTCCAAGAATTCTAGTGTTTTACATCTTCCCAAATTCATGATGAGTGACTGCGGAGAAAACTATCCGAGATGTGTTTTAAATAAGGATTTCAAGTTCAAAGGCTTTCCGCCTCAGGTGGAAGCCCCTAAATCCATCGATCTTGAGGAATTTATCATAGTCCGCTCCTCTCATCATGAGATGATCATCATCATGATGAATTTTATTACATCTTAGGGGTATCCCGGTTACTCTCCTCTCTTATACCTTCTTAGCGCCTTCACTTCTCTCTAAACTTCCTCAACCTTATCACTTCCTTCCACCTTCTTCATGTCCTAAGAATTTCCAAGGAGCCAAAAGCATCCACATAATTGAGCCTTTACTACAAGGCTTGCCATTCTTCTTTACATTTTTTAAACACTTCTTCCGCAACCCTCCTGGCTACACCGCCCCGCTTGACATTGACATTTGAAACGTCGGCCAATAATCACCGATCCTCTCAAAATGCTTTTTCATCCCCCATAATTATAGTCGACCAAATGACAGCTTAAAATATTTACATATTCCGCACGATTAATCATGACTAGTAATTAAACTCCCTCTTAACTTGCTACACAAATTAGCCGCACATGCGCAAAACTAGTATATCAATTCCATTATTATAATTAGCTAGCTATCTTCTTCCCTAACGGGATACAAAACCATCCCTCAACAACACATCTCAAAACACGCTTGTATTTTTCTTGTTTAACTTGATCCTGGGTAATCTTATACCCTGCCTCCATTTAGCACTCACTCTCTCGTCCATATCTCGTTATTCTTGTACGGCCCCATCAGATCCCCAACTCGAGAACATGATAACAAGCTTCAACACAAATCCCAGATGATGCACGACTCTCTTTTTTATATTTTCGTCATCAAGATAGACAGCAACTTGCTGCAAAATCCGAGCCATTCGACGTGGATTCACACTGTGCAAATAACTTGATTCCAATCAACCAATAACCATCGCGTGTAAACCCAGCTTCATTCCTCAAATCATTCTCGCTTTAATTTTTCTCTTTCATACTACATCCGCAACCCAACCAACTCTCTATTAAACAGAATTCATCCCCGCCATTATACCACAGGTCTTTAGTTTCCATATATATCAGTTTTTAGTCCACAATTCAACCCGCCATCCCGCATCTCCTCCTCCATCCACTCCAAACATTCAGAGAACAAAGATTACCTTTCAATCCCTTCTACAACGTTCATGAGTGGATCATACCAAGCCCGTTAGTCCAACCGTATAACCGTTCTTCAACATTTTCCTCAATTAATGAACCATGTCGTACAACTTTCAAAAGTATCCCTCACAATCCAACAACTTGCTGAATTAGCAACAACTATTCTTTTAGATGCTTTTATTATCATTATTTCCAAAATCTTGTCCAACCACTCGTCCCCCCCACTTATCAACCAAAACTCAAACCAACCTTCCTAAGGCCAACCAACTACAGGGTGCGCGTACGCAAAACTCCGGCTCAACTCTTCAACAACAACAGCAACATTATACATTTTTTACATCATCCAACCATTCCTTCCTTGTTTCCAAACTCTTACTAAACAATCTTTTCTTCTCCCCGACTACCGCCCTTCCCTCCCCACTCTTAAGCATAGAAGATGCAATGTAATACCAAGTTAAGAGTTTTCTTGTTTCAAATGTAGCCTTTAGTTTGTTTCATGCTTGCCGTCAAGACAAACGCCAAATACAATTTATACTACACCGTTGGTATGGCGTTGCTCACAAAAAGTAAAATTGCAGCCAGCAAAATTTAAATAAACTTAGCATTTTTCATCGCAATTTCTGGCTTTTCAAGCTCCGAGTGCAAGAATCACACACATCCTTAGAACATCTTTCCCTCGCAATCTCTGCGCAAAGTATACCATTTCCCTAAATTACCAACTTCTATTACATTAACACTTCTAGATCATCAGATTCTACAAACAATATTTCAAATGATCATCCGTTTTTTTCTCTTACAGTTTGTATAAAAACAGATACACCTTCCACACGCTGGTATTTTAAACTCCCTAAATCTGATTCTTCCAGCAAGCTATAAAACTAGATATAAGGCTTTCATTTTTTCCCCTACAAAGCCCTCGGCGAAATTATGTCAGCTACGACATTAATTTATGCCTCAACCTCTTGTAGAATATTCTTTAAAACCATGGAATCATATGTTTCCATCCTCTGATGTTTTTAAATATATCTAGGGAAATTAGGAACAAAAAACAACTGGACTGCTCAATGGGATTTAAACTCATGTCTACCATTTTTTTTCTCCTCCTCCTCCTCCTCGCCCCGTAATTTTAAATATATCTCTAGTAAATAGGTAATTCGTGACTGGTTTCGAGCCTGAATTTCGGGCACTGGTTCAACCTCAAGACAATATGGGTTTCTCTCCTCGAGCAAATTCGCACGAGCTTCGTAAGAGAGCCAGGTAAACGTATAATAACCCCCGCTTCCTTCATTACCAGCCCCATCTTCTTTTCCCTCGGCACAAATCCTCCTCTATAGGTTAGTCCACCAAGCCAGAATCCGTAACCACCTTAACAATTTCAAAACCCAACTTAGCTAACCCTCTTTCCCTCACAATCTTTGAAATTTAACCCCTAAAAGTAATCTTAAAAACAAGCTTTTGCCCTAATCACATTCAAATCAGACTCATGGACTTGTGACCCAGAAGAGAGCAAGTGGATTAATCATGCATCCATTCACAGACACGTCTAAATTCTATCCGGTCGCTTTCCTAGGACCAACCAAGGATCCGCCACCCTTTTCCTATGAAATATTACACCTTGTGAACTCGTACGTCTTCTCATCCATACGCTTATCATGTAAAGGAGAGGCAGGTCAATTTGAATGACTGCCCAAAATTCTTGAGAGAAAATCATGGGAAAATCTCGGGATAAACAACTTGCTCTTTGGCTCTTGGGTAGATTTCGGATCCACCAAAACTTGATGATCATCATGTGATTGAGCTGCTTGGCAAGAAGATGGTCTGGGAGAAAGCTGGAGGGTATTTTTGAAATTCTTTATATTCTCCAACTACATAATTCCTGGTCAGAGGTAGAGCCAAGAGTTCGTAACTCAGCCTAGTGAGGCCGATCAAGGGATCGCAATCAAAATCCATTTTTGGAACAAAAAAAATTATCCAAGGTTGGCCACTCCATCAACCTTTTGCTATTCCTCTCATCCAAGATGGAACAATATCTGTTTCCCAGAGAGACCCTCCTCTCCCTAAGCTTATGTAATCATAGCCTTCCATTTCCACTCATTATAGAAACGTAGAATTAGAGAAAACATTAAAATGCCGGATAAGGCTCTGTAGTTTCTGCACTCGAGAGTCATGTTATTTATTAAACCGTAGATAGGTATCAATAATAATTCGTAACGTCTGCCTCCAAACAAAGTTACCGATAGAGAGATCACGATGAGGATATCAAATCCTCTCCCTTGTTCTTGTGTGTGGGTTACTCCGGAGGACGGACCGTGTAGCCACTTTTCCTCCGTCAAAAATGGTGCGAGCGGATTATATATATAATTACTGGATTTGCAGCAGAGCAATATTTGTTGAACCCCCAGCACTCATGTCCTTCCAACACACCACCACCCCATCCTCACCAATCCTCAAGGTGTATATTTAATTTTTACATCACCACACATTTCTTTCTAGTCCTTAATCTCAAATCCTTCCCCTTGCAACAATCTTGCAGGTACTTGAAGATTAACAACATCAAGTATTTCACCCACACTCCCTCCCAGTTTTCTTTCCACATGAATCTGGTCCAGGTAAACGCTAATTATTGCTAACCCCATAAACGTTCATAATAAATACTTGGAGCATTCAGTTCATCCGAATTCCTCCCGGTATAGTAGTGTATAATTATATATTTTTAAGCATTTACCCAATCATTTAATTCCCTCCACAATCCTATATAATCTTTCCCTTTGTCCCCGCCATTCCGTCCCTCTTTTCCAAGGCACGCAACTACAAGATACTGCTATTAAGAGTCTTAAATCCACCTTTTCAATCCTCATAGTCCTTCTCACCTCTTCCTCCACCCGTTAACGAGACGGGAAGCTTTCTTAGTATTCAACCCCACGTCCGAGTTCATTGAATGATAGCTCTTGCTCAGATAGACAACGACCAAGAAAAAAACTGCCATCTTAGTCACTTACTGTCAACCAGGAGAATAGGCAAAAATCCTGTCACCTGTCTCCTAGCTACTTATTGATAAACGTGGACAGGACAGAGTAGCACCTGTGTGAACAGGTTGAGCAGGTAGTTGAAATACCTCTCATCTTCTCTCCCTTGTTTTACCCCCATATCTTTTGCATATCTTCCAAACGCAATTGTTTTCCTACCAAACTCCTCAACAACAAGTATGCCATAGTGTGCATCATCTAACCCAACTCGAGAAACCTGTGAATTTTCAGCCAACTTAATAGGTAGGCCAACAACAAGCCAGATATTACAAGCACCAACATTTCCACCAGCCCAAATCCGGCTTTACTCCTTCTTCAATGATGATCAAGGAGGCTTCCTCTCCTTCCTATCCTAGCAACCAATAATAATATATTAGGATAAAGTAATTTAAAAGCCGCAAGGTGCAATTAATAGCCAAGGACCTAAGTGAATCCCCTATATACCTCTGCATAATCCCTGCATTACCCTATTCCACCACTCATCTTCAACAGATTCCCATCTCCACATCTTTGGTGCATTACCGGCGAGAGCTTATACAGTCTTCTATCCCTCCTTATGCTAGTGGTCAGTGAGATGGCTATTGTAGAGAGCGATGCATAGTGTACACAGTCCGACGAGCCCTTCTTTCGGCAACCCTCCCGTACTGTCTTAAGAGACCCTACTTCAAGATCTCCACCGTACTCTCTCCCGGTGTGCTATGCTCCATTCTTCCCAAACATCCCTCAGCCTCTCTTCATAAGAACCACGAGAAGTAAAAAATCTAGTGTTGGTCATAATAACAGTTTTTAAATGATCTGAATATATAATAGTGCTCCATCTTGTCCGTGGCCCTACCCATGGATTTTTTCCATGCCACTCCTCCTCCTCCTCCTGTCCCATCTTTTTCTTCCCGTAACATTTCCACTAAATCCTATTAAATCCAGCCACCTCTCTGAATATACATGTACAGCTTGTACTCACTCCAACAACCCCTCCTCCACTCCCACATACATCTCATCCATATCACCATACTCCAGGGCTCTCCCAGCCTTCCACCACCACCACCGACCAGCCAGCTCCAGCTGGAATAAGCACACAGGTAAATCCCGTGTAAGTGTCCTGGATTAGCGGGATGGAGGCGGCTGCTTGGGATTATTGCTATTATCATCATTAGAGGAGGGTAACAATGAAACTTTTTCATAATCATTATCAGCCCAGCTTAGCTTGCATTCAACCATGTTACCCACTTCATCTACTTTACATATCTTCCTTTTTCAAGTCTTCTTTTATCCTACTTCTTCCCCTCAAGTCTTCAAGGCCCTCACCAGCTCGGCTTATACGAGAGGTATAAACCTATGCAACTTCTCATGATTCGGCTTTACTGATTATCCTTTCATCCACGCCTCTTCTCTCACCATCATCCCTATCATAGTTTCCATTCCAATCCTCCAACTCCGTCCAGCCAAAGAACATCCCAACTTTCATATTCCGTCAAGTCCCAAATGTCCGAGCCTCCGTCCTCCTGACGTCCCAAGTCCTCAACTGTCTGCCTCATCACAGCCTCAGCAATCCGACGTGTGTGTGTGGTATATGGGCAGGATTGTCTGTCTCCTTCTTCTGGTCATCCCTCCCTCATCTTCTTTTCACAGCATCCAAAAACTCATCTTCACCTCATATCTTACCAGATTCACACATCCAAGTCTCCGATCCTGGGGCTCATCTCGTTACATTGGATCGTGTTACCGGAGCTCTCCTCCCTCCTCCTCAATGGAATGGATTGACTTCAAGAACCTTTCTCACGCCCTCGTACTTCTCAAATAGTTATTACCTCCAGCCACATTTCTCCTCCACACCTCAATCACAAAACAACCCCGACTTTCATCTCATAGCGTATCTTTAAACCTCCGGGATCATCCATCCAGTCCTCTCTTCCATCCTTCTCCTCTCTTCCTTTTCATCCTTCAGCCCCAATTCCCCCACAAACATATGCAGTCCTTTACAAAATCATATACACTGGAATCAATTCCAAAAATTCCTCACATCTATCTCCTCCAATCCTCTATCATCCATCCATCCCCCCTTCCTAACATCAGCCCAGGCAACAATCCGAATCATTCTCCGTTTCTTTTTCCCTTGAGGACTTGAACCCAAATAGTACAACAAGTATACATCAGATTTCAACATCTAATAAAAAGGTTCCATAGATCCGATAAATTAATACCACATGCTAATAAACATCCTTCCTACATAGTCTTCCAACCTCTCTTTCTCTCTCCAAAAACATCTCATCACATATTCTATCATCCGCGATTCTTATCAACAGAAATCCTATAGTCGAACAACATTACATTTGGCCTCTTTATCTTCTTCGTCCCGATCAGTATATCATCACCTTTACATCATTCCCATCATCATTATCATCCCCATAATGATCCGCTTACCTCCCCTCTCATTCCTCCTTCCATCTTCCCACCCTACCTTTGACCGACTCTCTCTGAAATTGCTACATTTTCCACCATTTCCCCTCCTCATCTTTTACAGTAACTCATACCTTTTCCTCTCCAACTGAGTCACAACTTCCCGCTTATCAGAATCTCCAATAAATCCATCCCAATTCTTGCACAACCTCTCCTTAAAAATGTCAACATTCCATCAGCTCATAAGCTCATCCCAAGGCTATCAAGAAGACGGACTTATTTAAACACGATAGCCTATTGTTTATTCTCCGCGTAATAATTCTATCCCCGAGTTAATTTTAAATGTCTGTATTTACCTGTAGGCCTTGTGAATTATGCTTCCTGCACTAACTATGCAGTTCACGTGGATGTTCATCCATCTTCCTTACATTGTTAGTGAAACATGATCCGTGAGAACGGCTCCCAGGGCAAGACATGCCACATGCCTGGCGCAGTTTAAGAATTTTCTCTCAAAATCGATAGATGATTATAATTTTTTGAAGGTGGTGAAGATTATTTGTGATGTGCCGAAAGTTTGAAGGCTGGAATGCGTCCTCCCTCCCTTTTCCTTGAGACCCAACTTTAGGCCCGGGAACAGATATATATATTTGCTAGAAGGAACCTTCCCGAGGGCCGCGGCTCCTTTTAAATGGTAACTAGCACGAGTTTCGTCTGAGGCGTAAATAGCGCACATGTGGCTGTAACCACTTGTGGCACGGCGTGAGCACTAATTAATATGATAGTAGGGGAAGTGAGAGGGAATTGGAAATATCGGATCATGGTGTGGAAGAGTCTTCAATCATTCAACTCCATCCTCTCATAGCTTCAAAACATAATCAAATTCTCCTTTCTTCTCTACCATCTTCTTCCTGTCCATGTCGGCTGTTTCAAACGTCACTGGATGCGCTCCTCACGGAAGGATTAGAACCAGCCGCCCCGCGTCCTCCGCATCTCTTTCTATTTCTATGATCCTTCTCCTCCGCCGCTATTAATCCCATCGGATCAAATGTAATGGCAGGCTGATGCGGTGGGAAAGACTCCCTAAAAATTGAGTGTATGGGACGAGAGTACGAAATCCGCGTCAAGATTCAACTGTAAATTAGATTAGAGGATTGCGAACCCATAGAAGAAACTATACGAACTAACAACAGGGGGTTGGGGCAATATAAATGAGCAGCCTGTCCACCTATGAACTGTTCATCTTCTTCACGTCATCTCCTCAATTTTCATGACCCCTTTGTACCCACCACCAAAATCCGCATTCTTAATCCCGTATCCTCGCACACAAACTCACAGAGCAGCTCCAACACTCTCAAAAACCCCGAAGCGATATAATGTCCACTCGCTCCAGTCCCAACCCCGGCCCAACTCAACAACATGTCTTCAAACGAAAACTGTGAAAATTAACGACATGTATCCCTAAGCCCGTCTTCCCTCCACAAAACAATACCGTCCATCCAGTACCTGACTGCCTGATCCACTCTTCTCGTTGAAACGCTCATAATGCTAAAGGACATCTTCTTCCGCTAATTCCAATACTTCCGCTAATTTTCATTCTAGAATCAACAGTCATATAATTTATTGCAAGAACTCTCAAGGGTCATTTGATTCATAAATCCCGGTATATCACGTGTACCGTTTCGCCAATTTAAAAATCTTCCAATCCTTAAAAAGCTTTCAAACATTGTCACCAAGTTCCATGTAACGCTTCTTGAATATTTCTCTCCCTCAGTTTCCAAGCATATCATATATGCTATGCTACATCTTCCAAAACCCTGTAATCCATCATACCAAGAATATCAAGTTATTTCCCCTAGGTTTCAGCTTCTTTATAAACCCTCGTCTTGAGTATCAGTTTACCTCTTGCTATTATCAAAACCAGCCGGGTCCGACTCAACCTCCTCAACAAGATTAAACTTGAAAACCAGCTAAGAATAATTACAAGTACCGTAGGACTTTGGGCTTATTCAATCACGGTCCTAGATTCTCTCTCAATTCCTCTCTTTTAAGGCAATTCCCATCCTGGTCTTTGGCATTCTTAATTGCCCTCTTACCCAAGTCTTTAGTGGCATCTTTAAATTAAATTTCAAAATTACATTCTCCCAACTTTTACAAACTTTTATATGCCTCTTCATTTCTTCACCATTTTTATACCAGGCCCTATTTAATCTCCTTGTAATTCTGCTACGGTAATGTACAACAAAAACAATCCTTCTTCTTCCCTAGGGTCAATCTAAACATCTTGACTGCCCCACGACCTTCTCCCTTCCACCATCTAAACCTAGCTCAGGCCTAGCATTAACTCTCCTTCCCAGCTCTTCCTCGCAGAATTACGTAGGCAGAAACTTGCTTATCCCAGAGCAGAGTCTTGTATATGATTCCATCTTCTTCTTCTTCCTGCTTCGCGTAATCCCCAAAGCTCATGTACTGTCTTGTCTCCCATCCAAGCACCAGCTCCTCGGATCGTACGAACAGGAAAGGTGACTTTTGAGTATTCTTGAAAATCTTGTACCAAATATGATCACTCGTGTATGAATAATATCAGCCTGGGAGTAGGTGTACAATTCATGTTACAGTCACGAAAATCAGAGCTTATTAATCAGACACACGCACTCAACCAGCATACACGGAGAGTTTCAAGTGTAAAAAATCAAAACCGAACATCACGTCTTTTTCTTATTCCCTTCAAAGTGTGTCAAAAAATCTCAAACCAACCACACCGTCGTAAACTCCTTCCCCCAGATCCATCTAAAAGCATAGCTCACCAAAAAAAACTCACATCCTCCTCAATTACCCTCTGAAATGAGAAACTCGTGTGCGTAACTTCAACTTAAGAATTGCGCTCCTCATCTATGATTTTTACCCAATCCTCTCCATATTCCTCCTACTGTCCCCCTTCTTTCGGATGTGGTAGCCCCGTCATAATCCTTATATTCACGTATCATATTATCTCATCTTCCAAATCTTTGTCTCCATTTCAACTCCCGGCCTCCATAATTGCTCCCTCCCTCCGACTTAACTCTTCCATGGCCAAGAGTCGACGATAGAAAAAACATTTACGTCTTTCTATATTTATATAATTACGTCTCCATTCCTCCAATCTTGAAATAAAATTTAAATCCTCGTCCTAGTTGACTGACTTTCAGAATATCCTCGTCTTTCATTCATCATAAACTGAACTCAATGTATAATCACGACGATACTTGCGCCCCCTACTTCGTAGCTTACTTCACACTTCCTCCACTTACCAAACATCCACCAAACACCCGCTGATGGGATTTGATTATAAAAAATACGCAATATTTTACTCTAATTCTCTTCAAGCTTAATTAACTCTTAAACATTATTCTTCTCTTACAGATTCCGAATCGATAATACGGATCATATCATCGATGTGAATCGAGACAATCTCCCGTATGATCAAGTAAATATCATCTGCCCAGTCTACGCCCCGGGTACAAGCGAGGAGGATGCGGAGAAGTACATAATATACAATGTAAGTCTTGTTTCCTTACTTCCATCATACATGATAAAAGTGCTCTTCTCATCATCGGAACGTTGGCTGGCTGGCTGGCTAGCTGTCCCAAATTCTGCGGCCGACGCATGTGGTTTGTTCAATGTGTGTAGATTGTAATTATTCCATGAGCTATTGTCCACCTGCGTAACACCCCAACCCACACGCTAACATGGTAGTAGTTAGTGCTAGCTGTGGGCAGGCTGGGGAGTGATAGCTGAGCATCCTTGGAAACCAATGTGAGAATAATGTAATTATTGACTCATGATAAACCTTCCTTGGAGTTGCTGGAGGAACTTTTCATAATTTATGTCCATCTCTCCGCCAGGACATGAATGTCGATCCGAACGATACGAAATAGCGGAAGTAATGTCCAAACTAGTCCCGGAGCAATATTCATCACACAAAAAAAAACCTCGTCGTCAACGACCATTTCCTCGGATGCGAGAGTCTCGTAATTGTTACTAGCTCTTTCTCCTTCATCGCTTACCTCCAGTCAGTCGTCAGTGCCAGGCACAGGCTTCAACGCTTCAAGCATATTTGTAATCCAATCCCCCTCTCTCCTCAAACGCATTATTCCTCAGGCTCCAAGCATCAATGTGTCTGCCTGTACACATTGAAGCAGACTTGAATTAACCATTTCCCTTCAATCCCACCACCTTTTACATTACACAACCGCCTTCCAGCAACCCTGGTAGCTACACTGTCCAAACGCACACATGTGTTAATTCCCGATTGTAATTCGAGTGGATTGATTCCTTCCGTCCATACCATGATGATCCTGTAGAAACATTAAAATTACAAGCCCTCATCCTTCTGTTCTGGTTTTGTATATTTTCGTCCACGACGCCCCACATCCTTCACCGCTACAAGCCTCATCAACCTCTGTCACTTTCAAGTACAAGTCCATCAAAACCACTGTGAAATCATCATGATCGCGGTCGTAATGTTATACGTGGGAAGACATTCTGTGGAGTGGTATAATTACCGTACAGTACACGAATCTGGAAGCTCATCTTAGAATCCCAATATGTTTTATCAGGGGCAAACGGTGCTACACTTTAGCTACAGTTTCCTAAAAGGCCTCTTTCCCACTTTTCTGTATTTAAAAAACCCACAAAAGTTTTGCCACCACGTGTTTAAACTCCAACACCGTGTCACATCCCAGCAGGACTACATAATTCGCCATCCAATTCCCTTAAGTTTCCCTAAAACAGTTACAACGAAATTCAATTCGCACCACACCACCACCACCTCTCATCAACAACCATGATCATAAATTATTAACGCACTCCCTCCGCTACCTTAAACATTCGTCCAATCTTTAAGCCTGCATAGAATGTACGCTCTCTAAAAGCTTCCGAAAACAATCCACCAGTTTCACATTTGAGTCATCGTAAATTCGCCTTCGGGAAAGCTCTATTCCCACACCCGATTCTACACTCAGCTCAAGCTCAGATCTTGCGAGGAATTAGTATCCGTAATTGACATTTGCAGTATTTGTGAGTGTTCACGAGGGCATCGACGTAATAACGAGCTACATGTCTCCCGAGCCGTGTCCTCATTTATCCATTAATCCCACGCTGCCGCCGTTCAAACTGAGTAGTACGTTAACGGCTTTGGGTAGAAGAAACGGACGTTTCTACACGTACCTCTCGCATCACCTGGCGACTGGCGATGACGATAGGTACGTGGGCCAAAAGTGTTGATCTCGATAATTATGTGTCACACTATCAGAGAGATATAATAACAAGATATATCTGAATAATTCAGTCTCAAGTATTAAGCTGCCGCGTGTATCCGTATTGAGGGCATCGGCATTGTGCAAATTCAATTTGACAGTGAATACAATTGATTGACAACCGTCTCCAATTCCTCACAGCCCAATACTCACCACCACCTTCACTACTCACCCCCATCATTCATTCAATCATCTTTCATTCCTCCATGTTCCCAGCTTGTTCAAGAAGATGTTCAATCCAAGGATTTGCAACAACACATTAGTCTTCCTCATCCACTGCCGTCTCCCGACTCGTGTGAAGGAGTGGAAAGACTGCCGTGTAAATGAGGTCTACTCCTTGCCTACAATTTAACAACAATATCCAACGTCAATTAGGAAACGTGTAACTAACCTCTTCCATCTCCGTCCATTCAAGAATGACAAGTCATATTAATAATAAGTGATGTGCCTTTATTTTAGTCATCCCCCAACTCACCCCTTCCTCACTGCAATTATAATCACACAATACTCAAACCAACCAACCTTCTTTACACATCCCCTCGTCCTAGCAACTCCCGTCCCTTCTTCCAACAACCAAAACATCTTCCCGTCATCAGAATCCAACTTGGACACCAGGATACCTGGTTGGAAACAGCACAATTCCCGCACTTGCCCCCTAGTATCATCCAATGTAACATTTCTTCTCCATAACTTTTTCATGTCATGTCATGAATATCGGCTTATCTCTATCCTCTTGCTGACAGCTTGTTTAGAATGATTATCTTCTGTCCCAGTCCACGCTCGTATATCTCATCTCATCTTTAATACCTGACATACTCTTCCCTTTGTTCTAACCACATCTAGTACCCTCCTCCGCCTTCAAGACCCCCTTCTGTCCACTCTCCATAGCTTCGTCTTATTACTTCATGTCGTCGTCGTCGTCGTCGTCCTTCTTATCCTATATATTTCCTTCTTATTCCTTGTCGTCCGTCCTCTGCTCTTCTTCTTCTTCGTCCTCTTCTTTTGATCATCATTCTCATCCCCTCCATCCCGCAGCAGTCCTCTTCGGCTCTTTCTCATCATCATCCCAGATCGTGTTTCATTCACAGCCCTCACCGGAGCACACATGTAGATTCATTCTGACACATGTACGAGGAGAGGTGGGGAGGCATGAGACTTCCAAAGCCGACGTCCGCATCACTCTACCATCAAGTCACGCGGAACATGACTTCTTCCCAACATGTCACCCTGTCCAGTAATAATCCTAGTAGTCATCCCACACCAACCCGCCACTTCCAATGTCCATCCATTCCTCCATAGTTCATTTCCTTCCTCGACAAATGGACAATCCCGCAATCTTCTTCAGTTTGTCGTTTACCCCTTCCGCCTCATCTTCTCCATTCTCCCCATCATCCGCCCACTCGGGGTCGAATTCTTTCCAGCTTCTTCCGCTCTTCCTGGCTTGTCCACTGGTCACAAAACTCACCTTTCACCTCATCAGAATCGGGTGTTTCCCGTGTTCAGCCTCCCCCTCACCGCACACCTCCACTCCGCACCAAACTACCAAATGAATATTCCGTGCGAAACTACGGTAAAGAGAAGTTGACATGCTATTCTTTTTTCTCCCCGATCCGCCATGTAGGGGGCGAAGAAGACATTCGTGCAACTAAACTACACGCTTTTTTCCAAGCACCAAATGTAGCCGTCCCGACCAAGCCACACTTCCATCCCTAAAAATCCCAACAATCAACCAATAACCCTTGCGCAATTTTCAACATTCCTTTCATTCACGACATTTACTTGAATTCTTACGAGGGACTAATGCAGTCTAATCTACAGCGAGCTTTGATTATTCACAAGCTTATTGCTCTAGCCATAGCTCTCGCCTGTGTGTTTCACTATAAGCTTCACACAATGTCTTCCCACTCCGAGAGCGTAAAGCTTTGATGTACAAATGAGATATTTTTTAAGCTGTATGGGTATTCCCTCAATAATTATTGACGGGTACTTGTTAAAGTCTCTGGTAATTTGTAGAATCCATCTTCCTTAACCGTCGCTATAGCTATGGCAAGCAGTTGGTTATTATAGATTCCGGAAAATAAATGGTATAGACTACCACGCGGACTTGCGGAAGACGGATAAGCGCACAAGCGTCATGACTCTCCTTCTGGAGTTGACAAGCTAAGAAAGTAGCTTACTTAAGACGTAAAAGGATTCCATAGTCCTCAGAGGACGGTGGAAAGCCAAGAGACAGGGAAACAATAAGAGAGAATACCGGCTGGGACGTCGGCGACAGAGAAACCATTTCACCGCATACATTCTATGTAGGGTCATTTGAAAAATGTCCGTCGTCAAGTTATGTGGGGAAAAATATGAGCTAGTTCTGAAAAAATTATTGTCATTCACTCCATCCCAGCTCCTTCCTTGTCAATAGTCGGCTTATAAGGTTAAACATGTAGTCGTGACAGAATGTATATGAGCTGGAATGGCCAATTCCCAACAAACTTCCCGGGTTCCTTTCGTCTCAATCCCATTTCATTCTGACCATCCAAACCAACTCATCTCCTAGCCTTGAATCACGTCAATTTAGTCCCATCGACGATGGATCCCCCCAAGTCCATGTCAAAGGTTAACTTCCCCACAGCCTCAGAGGTGGGTGAGAAGAGCCCAGGCTTATAATTATCCACTAAGCAAAGCAACCAAGCTCACTACCTTCCAATCTCTTCCCCAGCCTTTGCCCCCCTCTCAACCCAT
Organism: Sminthurides aquaticus; assembly: GCA_906901655.1. Classification (NCBI taxonomy): domain Eukaryota; kingdom Metazoa; phylum Arthropoda; class Collembola; order Symphypleona; family Sminthurididae; genus Sminthurides; species Sminthurides aquaticus. The sequence goes on along the minus strand of CAJQTT010000001.1, from coordinate 19,024,599 downwards.
TAGTGATGAGCGTATATAAATTGATGAAGAAGTTACAACAAACTCTCGACAACTTCAAAACTGTGAGAAAAGACTCAAGAATCGGATTGAATACCTTTGTGACACATTATGAGCTGTCTTTATTCAAACGTCCACCACCACTACACAGCCAAACAGGTATCTCTCATAGACCTCTCTCCCTTCAACTTGATCATCTTGATTTACAATCCTCGTCATCTTCCTCCTTTTCCGAGTAGACTGTGACAACGACAAGTTGACCAAATGGAAGCCCCTTTAACTCACCCGGACCTCCTACTGTCCTCTCAAGCCTCGGCAGATGAGCTTCATTTATCAATCAGACATCTCTCATGAATTCCTATAATCTCTCTCATCTTCCCAACAACCTCCACTTACTTCCACACAACCTCTATCCTAACTACACTAACTACTCCATCTCACATCTTTAATCCTTTTCTCCCTCATCTCCGTAGCTTCTTTTCCGCATCATCCCTGTATTCCTTCCTACCTTCCTTAATTCCGTACCCACCATCCCGGAATCATCACTCAGTCACCACTCCCGCACCTTATGTCCCTCCACATTGCAACATTTTTCCCCCCACACTTTCTTCCTCATTCCTCCGAATTCTCCGCATCTCCCTCACGACATTCTCATCTCCTCCGTCTTTATTTGTTCCCCCAAGAGCATCATTCCACGAGAAAGGAATGTTCCAAACCTTGTTTACACTATCAAACCTTGTCTTTCCCTTTTTATAACCTGGTGGCCATCACAAATTAATTATTTTGTCTCAACAAATCCTTTATGAGCGGCCAGCACTACACATGTTTCTTCTCTTTTTTTCCCCCTACAACACAATCATCCCGCCCTATCTCATATCTCCCTCTTATTCATTTCCCTCATTTCCTTAGTTTATACACAGGACTATAGAAATCCGTGTATTTCTTAAAAAACAGCTCCGAGCTAACTGCATGCCTCTGTAAAGTCCTCCCACTCCACTCAATTAAATCTCCCTCCACCACTCCATTAACCCTGTAATGTATGTATAAATGAAGTGTTGTGTCATCATTGTCAGAATATCATCATCTCCGTTTTATATATATATATATATACTGTCCTCCAGGGCCCCTACTTGTCAGTGCAGTGTCAGTCAGATTCAGCTCCATCCATGTAGCTTAGATCTTGTGGTTTGGCCCACCGTTGGTTTTTTAGCGTTTAGAGGTAACTTGTAAGTTGAGTATTTTTTTCAAAAATCACCTTATAAATCCTACCATATACTCCCACCAACTAAAGCACTCCTCCCTTCACAATCCTCAAGTATCATATATATGAGGGATTCTTTCAAGACTAATATGGTAGTTTTTCTCATCAGTCTCTCAACTTCTAAAGCCTTCTTCTTTACTCCTCATCATCATCCAAACATACACGGTATATGTTCCTTCTTCTTCTTCGTAGTCCTTCCTGGCTTTTTACTCTTGCCTTTTAATTCTCCCTTTTACACGGGATCTCCCTCTATTTTACACTCTATTTACTCAATGGCCCGCACTTGCTCCTAAACTTATCCCATGCGAGCGAGTCTTATTCTCCCATTTCTTCTCTTTCAAACGCACGGAAGCTCAAGAAGCCGTTGTTGTATTCCTCGGAGAGATCAAGTTTCCGGAAACATTATTCATATCAAATCCTCTCAGTACTCTCTCAGTCAGTACTCTATTGTCTTGGATGTAATTATACTTGAACATACTCCTAGTACTCCGTTATAGTCCCAAACTACCGCATACGGGATCAGTGTACTTGACTTTCTCAATGAGCACTGCTAGTCTCCCATGTTATGCATAACACAAGAGTTTCCCAACTATTACTACCAGCAAAAGCTACTTTTAGCACTGGCTTTTACCTCCCTTTTTATAATACTATCCAATCCCTACATGCAATGACAAGTGAAAGAAGAAAAGCGCTGATCCTCAACTTTTCCCCTCCTCCCTCCAACTTTTATTTCTCAAGTGCGTGTAGATCAAGTAGCTCTTGTTCAAGAAATCCTCATTGTTTTACCCGTTCATACAGCCATAGCCTTATCGATTCCATCATCATTCATTCTCTCATCAGCCTTCCAGTTCGCCTCCTTCTTTCACCCGGATTTTTTCCCACGAGTATGATCCCCTTGCTAAAATTCAAGTGTAGTAATACTCAACTCCAAATTTCCTACTTGAATTTTACCCAGCACACGTATTATTCCTACCATAGGCAAATTCGATGGATGACTCATTTTTTTTTTCAAAAACCTCCCAATCCTCTCAATCCTCGGCAGAGAACTTGAGAGCAGAGTACTTATTCCCTCCAGGGATTTCTTCCATTTCTTCATCATAATTATTTCAACTAAGGAATTAGAGAGTCATCATCGAGAGAGACGCGCGCTCCAATCCCTCCAAAATCCTCGTAATTAACTCCCTATAATACCCGCATTCTCCAGCCAGCCTCTACAACACAATAGCACTAATAATTCTCCTCACACACTAATCCTACATATGGATGATAATAATAATTTCTTTCCTTTCCTTTCAGGTGTCCAAAGAAGAGTACGACACATGCAGGATAACAAACCCTAATCCTCGCATCATTGCCGTGTGTGATAAACCATACAAACTCATGTATTTCACCATAACCTTTCGTTCATTCACGCCCCAACCCGGCGGTTTGGAATTCCGCCCAGGGCAAGACTACTATTTTATTTGTAAGTCCATCTCTTTATTCTTTAATTCCTTCTCGAAAATTATCACAAGTTACCTTAGAATTAACCTACTCTATAAATACACGAGTGCCCTACCTCATCTCTCGCAAGTATTCAGGACCCCTTCGCTTGGCAATTGATAGAAAATTAAAAAAGTTTCTAAAGAATAGGTACCATAGCTCCTCCACCAAGATATTCCCAGAGCATCCCAGGTTATCCCTAGCAAGCATGTAACCTTCTTATTGCCTCTTAACATCAAAAAACTATGTCAAAGTATCCTCAGATAGCGTATCCTAAATCAAAAAGTTGGAAACTATTTTTCAGACATCTCCTTTAATTCCGCAATTACTTCCTATTCTTAGAAACTTATCTTCTCTTTTCTCAGAAAAGCTAGCCTTATCCCTCTCTCCTCCTCCTCTCCACAAACGTTAGTTGGATCATATTTAATAAATCCCGTTAGCGAGACTATTCAGTTTGATTATAAATATTTGGACATGTCCTCCACACAAGCAGAGAGTAATTGTAATTAATTAGCTGGAAGAAGAGTAGGAAATTCCAAGTGTCATCCCAGAGTGTATGAGTAATGACATGAAATCCCACTCGTGGGCGTAGTTATTCAGGAACATCTCCCTCCCTGGAAACGCTCCCTCCGTTCTTGGGGCTTTCTAATGGGAGTGTCCTCCGAGATTGGAATATGAGAAATAGTGACGACATTCACTTTTTCCTTCTATACCTTCTTTAAAATTAATCTTCCCTTCAATTATCTTTCCAGCAACATCTTCAAAAGATGATCTCCATCGGCGTGTGGGAGGTCGCTGCGCTACGCATAACATGAAAGTCGTCTTCAAGGTGTGCTGCCGTCCTGGAGAAACTTCTGTACAGAGTAAGTCTTGTATTCTACATTCACTACCTTCAAACCTACCCCTCTCAGTCAACTTATTCATATGCATCTCTTTTCAAGTTATATAGTTAATCAGAGAAAAGATGAAATCCCTATTCGAAAAATACATCTTTTCAGCTAGTCAACAAATAGTCCCAGCATTCTTGTCCCCTATCTCCTTTTCCATCTCTTGTATCCTCCAATCAATCACACAGTATCTAGATGTGAATTACGACCAAAAGCGCAGAGAGCGCCTTTCTAAACCACTCCATATGCCTCCCTCCTCCTCAGATACCGGCCAACCTGTTTCAAATCCCTTTTATATATGCTGTGATAATTTATTTGCTCGTTTAAATGGCTGAAAGGTATGCAATTATTGTTACGGTTCATGATGAGAGGCTCTCCTATCTGATCATAAGTAGCAAGGAGGCTGGTAATTGATTAGAACGTGCACAGCGTGTGCATCCCCCACCCCTTCATTTAGCCACATGAATTACTTGTTCTCGGCTTGTAAAAAATTAGTCCTTTTCTACTCTAAAACTACGGGCAAAAGTAGCTTCAAATAAGTAGGCACAACAAGTCGGCCTCAAAATGTCAAAATCCAAATCAAAAATAACATCTAAACATCCATGAGTCCTAACCGCGGTTAAACAAGAATGTAACAAACTGTCAGAGTTTCTCCCCTTCTTATCGTGTCCTTGTATTTCGGCGGCCATGGCGGAACTGAGAAAAGGGGTTATTTTTTATACCCGTGTAACTCTGTCAAACCTTATAGCTTGTTGACAATATTTATTGAGCCTCATTTTTATCTTTCCAGGTACTACAGGTGCTCCCGTTGTGCAGCAGCAGCCATCAGTCCCTCGTCTCACAAGCTCGTCCACCATCAGGACTACAGCGGTGACGACGTCCCGGCGACCTGTGATTGTATATAGTTCGTCCAGTACTAGTACCACCCCCACCACCGTATTTCCGCCTAATTTTACCACAAATCGTTATTCCCCAAAGAAGCCTCAACACAGTCCCAACCCCAACGTCAAACTTAATCCTAAGAAAAGTACGTACACACTTAATAAAGTCCTCCACAAATACTTAATTGTCCTCTGGTTACATCCGCGTTTTTCTGCATGATCCTTCTGTCATCCTTTGGATTAGAGGAGGATGTGCAGGATCGGAGCAAGGACTCGTTTATTTATTTAAATTAAATCAGAGATTTATGGTCGCTAATAACATTCCCTTCTTTCATTTCCAGAAGAGTCCGAGAAGCATCCTAATGAAGTAGTTACAAACCAGCTTAAGAGCTCCACAACCAACCTCCGGTGGAGTCCTCACTCATGTGCGCTTCTTCTACTCGTACTACGAATATGGGATCCTTTCCAACGACTGTCATAATTGTTGCTGTATTTTAATTGATCTGTACATGTATACTATATTCGATAATTATTACAACTAGTGTAAATAGTAGTCGTTGGTAACGTCTGAGCCAAATGGCACTTTTTTTATAACACATGTACATGTTGTAAGTAGTCCTTATCTTTCTTCAATCTCGCCTGTCCCAATCTCTCTCCTCCTTAAATATGGTATCACTGCTACAAGCAGCGCAGCGATTCCTCCCAAGTTGTAGGCAGCTGATAAGCAGCAAGGGTCCAGTATTCTTACTAATTCTTACACCAGTGAGCTATGATTTGTATTACAAAATCCTTATCCCCCTAAAACATAACTTTTGTTAAACCCATTGTTTTCCTACTTCAATCTTGTGATTTCTCCTCTTGTTATCCAGTCGCTTTGATTTAGCCAACTTTTTTAAGCCTCTGAGATTTTTCTAAGCAAGCGATTGTCTATAGTATCGTCGTATAGCCCTATATTCATTTTGTATACGCTCATGCTCATGCTTATATATTGAGCTGGCTTGCCAAATTATCTGTAATGAGGCTTATCTCTGTCATAATTTTAATAAGTTTACGCACCTCTCTCATTGTAATATATTAAGCATCAAAAACGGATTTACCGGGCTCTCTAAACGCAAAAAGTATTCTATCGATCGTGTCCCTTACTAGAGTCATTACAAGCTGCTAAAACTGCCTTTGTCTAATTTTTACGGGATGAATGTAGTATTTTCCTCCTATATTAATATAAGGGCTAAAGACTTGAGACATTAGCGCAGAAAATTTAAGCCATACGTATTTCTATTAGTGAGTAGTACTACTAATCGCGTGTACAAATTACTTCGCAGCTTCGGTCAACCTTCGCCCAACTAAAAATCCATTAGACTGTATAGCTACAGAAAAGGGTTGCAGTTAGCGTCATTTCTACATTATTTTAAGCAGACTCAAGTCTACCGCACTCAGAATAATGTGCTATCCAAATCCCTGTGCCTTCATTATATGCACAGTGATGATTCCAAATGAATATTCATAATGAGGGTAAAGAATGCATGTTAAAACATTTATAATTCCATATTCCCCATCCCACAACTTATATACCAGTCACCAGGGAATTGTATCCAATTCTCAACATTTTCAAATTGTATCCCCCAAAATGACTGTCCTCGATTCTTTGTATTTCCAAAACGAATCCTACTTTTCACTACTGTATAAATACGCCTATATTCAATTCCCTTCCTTTACAGTAGAGTTCAACCTTCTGCATTGTACTGGACACAGTCCTGCAGAATTCTTTTCCAATCTTCGAATCACTGTTATTTTTCTAAATCTGACCAAGTTTGACTCTAACGTCCTAATTTCTTTCTCTGTTATATATCTATCTCCTCTTTTCCATAATCTCAATTTTTTCTTCTACTACAAGCTGACGGAAATCATTTCAGAAATCAGAATTTTTCCCTAGACTCAGACTCAGTTATAGGTAGCAGAGTATAAGAAAATATCTAACTATGACCATTATTGAAAATACCTAGTCCGTTATTTATTACTGTTAAAGGATTCACGATAATATTATATAAACCGAGCAAGAATGTCATCGTGCAGAGTACAATGTAAGAAGATATACGTGCGTGTGTAAAAGTGCTTTTTCAGAGCACAGGTCATGTTAAAGTTATTGCGTAAATTTTAATGAAACGTCCCATATTTATCACTATAAATGTTATTGACAGTGGACCTTAAGCTTAAGTGTGAGTGGTTCAACTTGTAGGGATCCTTGCGTAAGAGCTATTATTTATATATCGAAAACGCAAAAGTCGATTTATTCTTCACCTCCGCGTGCCCCCCTATGTAAGAATTTCATTTGTATCGTATCATAGGGCAGACAATAAGGTCAAGTAGCTTTGTGTTAACGCGAGATCAACCATTCTCGCTTATCACGAGCAGACAGATAGAGAAGCATGTTCCCCATACTGACATAAAACCATTCCCCCAACCCATGACCTAACGTGTCCAACTTATAGTACCCCAAGGAACAAGCCTGTAACCTTAATCAGTATGAAAGAATAAAACTAAATATGGGCCCACTCAAGTGTACGACATTTCCGCGTGTCCTCGGATGGACAGTGGAAATCAAGGAGAATATATGTACCAATAAGTCGCGTCAACTACTATATAGAGTTCAATTCGAATTATTGCTGTGCATTTGGAAAGCGTGAAGAGGTCATTGATGATAAGTCTAGCTATAATTAATTTAGTTAAAGTTTTGTCCCACAATCCTTTTTCATGTAGATAATCGTTGCAGTATTCATTGTTTGTAATAATGTCATTTTTCTCGTGTACAGCATACCGCTTAGTATGAGATTTACAATAAACAAATTGAAAAAAAAACCATCTTTTTTATTTCCATCCAAATATCTAAAGCCCATCTGAGAAGCTTCGCCCATGCCAAGAAAATCATCTATGCATTAAAAACACCTGAATTAATTTTTTCAGAACGATTATTATTCTCAAGCTGTGTACATAACGATATATACGACCATCATAAATAGTAGTTACTTCCGTAAAATTAGAATTAGGCAAACTATCCTTAGTAGAGGCATCTACATAATAAATATTCTCATCATTAGTCTTAGCTTGGAGCTATCCGTTGACTAGATTCTTTCCAATTCAAGAACACATAAGTATAGCACACAATATCTGATATTTCCCCTCATCTTCCAACTTTTCCTTCGCCTCTGCCCCCCCCCCCATCAAACTCAATTAATATTCATGACTATTAAATCCGAGTCAATCCAGTTATCCTCGCAGTTAGTTTCCAATTCCTCTTTAAACTGCCGTATCATATTAATTTTTAGCAAAATTTCTCATAATCGTTTCGCAACTTATAATTAACAATTATTAGAACTGAATGAGCAACATTCATGCGTTAACCTAATTTAAAATAATTTACATAAACGCTATTGCACCAATCTCCCCGCTCCTTTCATTATCCATTACTCTACGTACTTGTAAAACTACACTAGAAGTGGATAGATTGGGAGAAGAATAGAAATAGACAACTCGGGGTAAATCCTATTTTTCTATAGCGCCACCTTCCGCCGACGCTCTCCTATCTCAATTTTACAGTACAACTTAATTATCCTTCATGTGTTACATGTTTCGAGAGGTTTCGCATAACGGAACATGATCGACTTCCCCGTTTCCCGAAAGTAAAACACTTTTCTTTCTTTAATATGCCCCAACCAACGATAAACTTGTTTGTATTATAGCCCTGTAAATAAGTGTTCCGTGTCATTTCCAGGCTTTACGTTGAAATTCGATCATCTTCCTATTTTAACCACACAGCTATCAATCATAACGCTACCTCATTAAATTATAGTACGTATAGGCATCCTCTAAACCAGTTTTTTTACATACATTCATTACTGCCGTAGGTTGAATCATTTTCTTTCTCTAGAAATTATCCCGATCCGATTCCAGAGGATTTCGATATATTCGATTACAAGAAGATATTAGGGGAAACAAGTTTCAAGAAACAACTAATAGCTACGAGCTGATAAAAGCTCCAAAGGATTCAAGGGGTGAGCTCGGGTGTAATATAAAGAACACAGTCATAACATACATTTTCCATCCATAACCTTATCATCTACAGTATCATATAAACGCATCCGCCGTCAAAATGGGTATTCCCAACTATTCTCAATTCAGCCTCTAAAATTTACATCCCGCCTTAGCAGCTTGTTACATTATTTGCAAAGGATGCACTGCTAGTACCCTTCTTCCCCACCACCTTTACAGAGTATTGCCCAATATCAGTAATCGTATTATTCACAATATCTAATTGAAATTTAGATTTGCTAGGAGATGTAATTTGATACTTGGTACTTGCTTCCAAAGTCTTCCCGTCCTTCAGCCATTCAACTGCAACAAATATTCAAGTACAGCCAATTAATTTCTCTCCTTAACTTCCCCTACAGAATTCAAGCTAAGAGCAATTCAAGTGCATACCTGATTGAGGTACGACCGACATTTCACACGTGTAGCTTGCTGTTCCTCCTTCCTTGACTGTGGCAGACCTCGGGAATGTCTTAAATGACGGACTTTTCTGTTCCTCGTTAGGCACTAAAACAGGCCATCAAAAACATCAGGAAAATACACAACAACTTCCAAATAAGCAACTTCCCGTCACCCTCTTCATCATATTCTTCCTTCAAGATAACTCCAAGCTCAAGTACCTCCCGCGAGAGTCACATCATCAACTCGACCACATTCAAAACCTTCATAAATTTTAAACCACCCATCAATCTCTTACCGATAACAACAACGGAGCATGTGCTGAACGCGTCACCCGCATCATTAAAAGCTTCACAAGTGTATGTCCCAGCATCTTCAGGGAAAATCTCCGCAATCTTAAGCGTTCGCACATCCCCAGCAGCGCCGTACTCAAAGTCTTTGCTAGGCTTTATCTCCTTGTCAGTGTGTAGCCAGACGACATCGAATTTCTCGGCTCCTAAAACAAACCAAGAGCTTTTAAAGACAATATACACATGATACAACAGCATGCATATGCGGCACAATAATTCCATCTCTCCACTTTGTTCCAGCTCAACCTCATTTCTTATTATTCCACTTCTCCTCCTAAAACTAAGCGAATAACAACAAGAAACAAATCCTTGCAATTATTCTTCTCTCCGGCATTTAACCCCACACACACACACACTCGACATATCACTGTAAAAAAACATACCTGTGACTCGACATTGTAGAATTACGGCCTCTCCATCTTTTACGATTTGACTCAGCAGATGGTCAACGATTACTGGAGGCTTATCAGATTTTCCACGCGAATCCCCACTACTTCCCATAGCTGTAGGCAATCATAAAAATAATCGTTAAAACACTCCCCGTTAAACTTGTATCCCTATACACCGCCACCCAACAGCCGCTCTAATGACATTTCCACTCACCTGTTACTTTGAGACTGCATTTCGTTTCAACCATTCCCGATCCATTCACCGCCTTGCACAGATACGTTCCTTCATCCTCGGGGAAAACTTCTGGGATGGTTAGCGTTGCTAATCTGTTTCGGTACTTGAGTGCCAGCACCTCAGAGGAGGTTAACAGTTCTCCATTTTTAAACCAGCTCACTTGAGGCTCAGGCTCTCCTCCAAATTCGCACTTTAATTCCACGGCTCCCCCATCTATAACTGTAGTGTTGCTCAACGGAGTTTTCACCGTCGGTGCGGCATCTTCATCTGGCACTGCAAAAACACATCCTACATTAGCACCCCATCCACCTCCAATCCATCTCCCCAAATCCCTTTCAACCAAAGGTCATTTCCCCAATCATTTTTCCCACAACAGCCAATGCCCCAAACAGAGGATCATCAATCTTTGATTAATTGCTTCTTCTCCTTGTACTTTATCCTTAAACTACACAACATTTCACAAATGACCGCCAGTTACAGATAACCATTCAAATTTCATTATAGTAGTCGATGGATGATCCTCCCATAGGGACACAGTAATAAATAACCGTTACATTCTAGCTCTTTTGTAGTTGATCTAGATCTTGACGGACTGCCAGAAGCATCCAACGTTTTTCCGTACGGCTTTTGAAACCGGGGTGAGCTTGATTTAGCCGGGGATGTTTCAGGTGTTGAGCTTCCTCCAAATCCAATTGTTGCAGCAGCCTGTCATACCATTTCAATACATTATTGATCCTTTCTGCCTTCAAGTCATCCCTCCGGATGATCCAATCATTCCATCTTCACCTCTCCTCCTCAACATCAAATCTCCATATAGCATGAATCATACTTAAATGTAGCTAAATCCTCCTCTTACCTTCTGGTTCCCCCCAGGTGCGGCACCATACCTAGCGGAATCTTTTGCCGACGCTTTATCACGGGATGATCCACTCTCAGCATTATATCTCCGATCTGTCCAACACATTTATAACAAATTAAATTTACATCCAACATCTCCACATCTCAATCATTCTCTCTCTCTGTAAAACTTCAAACCATCACCCCAAAATCACCCGCCACAACGCAAACATTATAACGTAATTAAGGTGCGAATCAAACTGCGAATCAAGTGCAGAGTCAGATACACCCCCTACCTCAAGAACACATAATCTTCAACTCCTCACTACCCGCTGTATTAATTCTATTACCTTTTCAGTAATTATTATAAACTCCAATTTCACAAGTCTCCGACTATCCGCTAATCAATTATACAAAGAACATGCTCTTTTCATGTAATCCCCCACTCTTTTTCACGTCCTTAAAATGCCCCAAGAATTTCACGGGTTTGTTTACACACACACCACAAAAAACCTCGCACCCCATCCCACACTTCCATGAAATGTAAGCCAAAAGCCTTGACCCATTATTTTTCACTTAACGCAATCCACCCCCGTTTGATTTCGTATCAATCCATTTCGCGCTAAACCTAGTCTATTAGATGTAAAATTAATTTCAAATTTTTAACTCAATTTACCTTAATGTTGATATTTCAAAACATCCAATCTACAAAGCATTTGTAATCTACTCACAATTCTGCAGCGCCTTTCAATTAACTACTCAAAAGTTTCCCCAAGCACAACTAAAGCTAGAAAATCCCTAAGAACACTTTAAGAAGAAACACGGAAAGCATGCTAAAACCACAAGCATTTAGACAACTCGTATATACAGCAATTACCTCCTGAGTTAAGCAATTGTTTCGCAAGTTCTTGTTGTTCAGCAGTGTTTGAGTTTTTTCCTACGGAAAATCAGATAGAGAGTTTCAGATAGATCCATACATTTTTTACCAACAAAAATTACAGTCACATAGCATTGCAAAACTAAAAATCCCTTAATTTTACACGTACTTTTCATGTGAATACAATTTCTCAAATGTTACAACTACGACGGAATCAAAAATTTTCTTCCCCAATTAAAAACTACCGCATACCAACATATCCTAGTAGTACCACCAAAGACGCCGTCTTAAATATATTCCACGTCAAAATATGCATTAAAACGTCAAAATTATGTATATGTGTGTGTGTACACTTAAAATAAAAATCCCCGCTCCAAAACAAGTATATCAAGCGTTAATTGCAAAGATTTTTCGTTAATTAAAAAAAATCATGTCAGCTTCATCCGAATAAATCAAATCCTTCCAACAACGTGTAAAACGTTGATCGACAATCCTCCTCTTTTCACCTCATTTCTCTCGCTCTACACATGGATAGAAACGACCAAGGTTTCGATCAAACGATACAAAAAAAAAACAAAAATAATATCAAGATGTAACCAAAAGTAATCCTTTCCGCAAAATAAAATCAATTTGTGCAAGAATATAAGGAGGAGTTTTAGGGAATTCCGCAATGTTTTAGCAGGCGCATGCTTCAGCTTTTTCAAAAAATCTCCCATTAATTCATCACACATAAAATATGTGCGTGTGCAAATGAGTAATAGCAGATTCTAGATTAAGCTTGTTCTATACTTTAAATAAAGGCGTCACCAGTCACAAATTTGTTTTTGCAACTTGAATAAGATCAATTTTCCCTGGCTTCGCCTTCATTCAAGCAGCAGAGAACAAGCTGGATACTCTTAATAATAATTAAATTACTATAATTCACACGTCACACGATGACGATATCCGCCAATCTCACTTACTTCGTCAATCATCATCATACCATCATCAGCATCATCTTTATAAATCATTGCAAAGGATTTTTGTAGGTTGCCGGATCAGGGAACATTCATTTGTGTTGTGTAAGGACGAAACCATGTATTCCAAAAGGGCTGATGTGATAATTAGATAATTGTGTGTAATTTTCGGGGACCATCTTTTAAAATCCGGCACGTCATTTACATCCGCTTCCACACATTTCAATTAGTTCCAGCCAACGCGAGCCAATGCAAGTAGCGATTAGCTGTCTGCTCCTACCATTTCTGGTAGCCGCAAAATAATTCTTAAAGGTTCGGATCCGTGGTACGGATAATGTCACCAGCTTTTTACCTAAGGGAAATCTATTGCTCTAGCCAGGAAAAGCTCCAATGAACCCATGCGCAAAACATTCGCGCTTTTGCGCAATACAGGAATTTACTCTTAGCAGCAGCGTTATTACTTTGCTAGGAACATATGGATACTTTAAAAGGTTATTTTCAATCATTCAAAACTCCTCCACAGTCACTTCGAGTGCAATATAAACGGAAGAGACTGTTTTCTCCTGGAGTTACGCTCTGCATAAGCGTCCACCATGCGCTCTGCCCCTTGATAGTGCTGTGTAGCAAAGCGTTTTACGGAATCCTAAGGACTGACCGGGCGGACTTTTAAGTAACTATATAAGAATTATAGCTTCTAGTGCGTGTATATTAAAGTATTTCATTGAATGGTGCTTCAAGCCGAGGCTTTTTGTGTCATCCAGAAGAGGTAGGCATTGTGTATACATGTGAGGGATAACAAGTTTTCATAAAATCCCTCAGTCATGCATCTCCATTCACATACATCCCCAGCATGGACCGGAAAATATTAAACACAAAGGAGGTATAGGTCATAGGTCATACCGGAGCCAGGACTGAGAATGCAGAAATAAGGTTCAAAATAAGAGAATCAACCACTAACAATAATCGGTAATGAGGCAAGGGAGAGAGGAGTAGAAATCTGAAAACGCAGTAGTGAAGAGAGAGTCGTATCAAAAGATAACCGTCAACATTTAACATAATTAACATAAGCGCAAATTAGACAGCATGACAGCACAAAACCCATATGATGCTATTACAAGAAAGAACAGACTAACAATGAGCAGCAGGGACGGCAGTCATGTGTATTGACTCCCATGAGCAAATGAATGGAAAAGCAGATCAATTGTAGAGAAATTATTTCTCCTCCTGTAAACGTTTCTTGTGCGAGAGCGGGTCAGGAGATCCCATTTTACATTCAATCAAATATATTTGATCACGTATAATGTGTACGGCATGAATATATTTTTTTTAAAATTAAACTATTAAATCTTACTCCCAAGATCAAACTCCTCATATCTTTCCCATAAACCCTCACGACACATTACATTAATCAAGAGTAGAGAGAGAGGATACACAAAGCGTCACAGCAGCAATAATATAGATTAGCCAAGTGCGAGAGTGTCAAGGTGCGAGAGTGTAGCTATATAGCTTCATAACAGCAAAGAGGAGTTTAAACCGTAATCCTAAATTTTCCTATTTACTAATAGATTTCCTCTAACTTTTCGTAAGGTTTCGTACGCTGTCGTATCTGCAATTAAGTGTCAGAGGAGAGGTAATTAATTAACTCTTACTTGTGTATCGGGATAAATCAACTATTGAATAGTAAGAGAGAAAAGTGTTGTCTGCAACTTGTAAATCCAGTGTTCCATAATTAAATGTCCATAACATGACCGTACTGTACCCTCAAATAATCGTAGTTAAAGAGGAGGAGCAATTAACTTATTTTTTTAAAGCGAAAGAACCCAATCCGAACCAGCACCTAATGTAAATTTAACCTTCCTTCCAAGCGTAATAATGACATCAACTTATCATACTTAGCCTTAAACGTAGATAATTAGAAATATGAATGCCATTTGTCACCTTCTACAATCACTACACACACAGTTTCATCTGATCCCAAATGGTTAGTAGCTACGCATCGGTATTTTCCAGAATCTTCAGGCTTGCAGTCCAGGATCTCGAGTGTTACCACTCCGTCCGAATGAGAAATGTTATACTCATGCTTACTAAGCTCCTTGCTACCCTTATACCACTTAACCTGCAACAAAAAACAAAATTAGTCCCATATTATTCAGTCTTCTCCTTCTCTTTGAGAAATGCAAGCAATCTATCCATTCGCTGCAAATCCAAACTAGCAATATGTCAAAGTCCACTGTATCTAAAGTTAATCACATTTAAATTTAAATCTTACCGTAGGTGTTGGTTTACCACTAAGGCAACATAATAATTTACACGATGGATGATGGTACTGAACAACTCGAGGTCGTAGATGGAACGTAAAGAATGGAGCAGATTCGCGTTCTTCCTGCCACAGCTTAAATTCAAGAGGCTTGCGACGCCGGACGGGTGCAGCCTCCGGTTTGTAAGCTGGAACTTCCTTTGGCATTGCTGTGTTTTGCAAAAGGTCACAATGGAGAAACAATTATATTTAAATCCCAATGACATTTATCCTTCATCAATATCAATCCCCCCACTTACGTTGAACATTGAGGAAAACAACTTCTTCTCTATAGCCATAGTGATTCTCCGCACGGATAATGTATTCTCCACGGTTTTCCAGTTTCGCACGATTAATGATGAAAGTGTAATCTTCGTTCTGAACATTACAAACTCAATCATTGCAGCTCACATTTAAAATATTCCAATACCTTCACCCTTATATCATTACATATACACTTACCTGATAACGCTTCATGAACTTAACGCTTTGCTTCAGCTCAGAGTTATTGTGATACCAAGTGAGGGTTGGTGCAGCACAGGCAATTACCCTGCATGTAAACTTGGCACTTTGTCCTTCAAAGGCGAACGTACTTCTCGGTTTTATGACAAATCTCGGAGCCGCTTGCCGACGATCTGTAATACAAGTGTCATTTGCATTAGATTACAATTCTGTGTACCGACAAAACTGTTACTGAAATAGCTTTTAGAAATCTTACCGAAAGATGTTTCGTGAATTCTGTATTTCTCCATATGAAGTTTTCTGAGGGAGGAGTATTCCGCAAGATGTCCCACCGGAAGTAAGCAGTCGTTCCAGAATGGATACTTGGCTCGAATCTTATCGCGCAAAGCCAAGAACCTATCACTATTGATCTTCGTTTGCCTATTGCTATGATCTCCAGTTAACCAAGAGTGAGCCAAACATTCATGTGCAGTCAACCGTTTCCTAGGATACAATCAAAATCAATGTAGCAGATTCAATAATTTCCTCACAAAAACTTTTAAATACCCGAATAATACTTACTCCTTGTTCTTAACCAAGAGATTTCGGATGAAGTCTTTGCCCTCGTCTGAAACGTTTGCAAACGCTTCTTCATCAAAGTCCCAATCGCAAGCCTTTACATTCTTAAGAGTATCTACGTCATTTTCTCCAGCGAATGGCGAAAGACCACTGAGCCTAAAATCCAGAAAATTAATATTTTTACCTTTACCATTAAAGTGATCAACATGTTTACCATAATGCATAAAACGTTCAAAGTTACTTACAAAACGTAGGCAAGAACACCGATGGCCCACATGTCCGTGTAGAACCCTACTGGTTCCCGTTCCACGATTTCAGGAGCTGCGAATTCAGCGGTTCCAGTTGAAATCTTTACCACCTCATTAGGATCTAATCTTGTCGCTAAGCCAAAGTCAATTAATTTAACATTGGTGCTAGATTTTGTCTGGCACATGATATTTTCCGGCTTGATGTCTGTAAAAAAAATTCAGAATGCTTCCATCAACTACTAGTACTACTCCAAGAAAGGTAGTAATCACAGGCTATTGATTTAATCCACTTACCGAGGTGAATAATATTTCTTTCGTGCATGTGCTTCACTCCTTCGCATATTTGGCGCATGTAGTTGATTACTTCCGCTTCAGACATTTGGTAGCCTTCAGCAGTGATGCGCTCAAAGAGCTCTCCACCGGATAGGCTGCAATTATAATTAAAATTGTTAGCACAGTTTCAATTTCCAAGTCATTCCAGCTTTATCATACACTTACAACTCATAGATTAGAACCATTTCATCATCATCTTCAAATGCGTCATGAAGATTAATGAGTTTAGGATGGTGTAGCTGGTTCATGATGTCAATTTCCCGCCGGATCAATTCTTTTTCCAGAGAGTGTGAGACTGGGATGAACTTAGCAGCAAAGATGAGGCCACTGCGGATTAAAAAACACAGTCAAAGTAAAATTCCTCGTTTCCTTGCAAAGCCAATTATTCATGTAAAATAAAATCACTTACGTCTTTTTCTCACGACACCTATGTACGACACCGAAGGCACCTGTTCCGATTTCCTCTAGAATCTCGTAAAGGTCATACACACTGGAAGACTTAATTTCAACGGGTTGCGGAACGTACTTGGAATATATGTTGAAAACTGGAAAATACAAACACTTATTAATCTAAGCACGCAAAATACCTTCAAAAAAAATCAAACTTAAACCCTGATATGCTATCTTATAAATCCCCAAAAAGAACTTACCGAATTGGTCATAGTCTTTAATGGTCTCGTCGGATTTCCCTCTGATTTTCTTCCCTGTAGCATCTACTTCATATTCTCTCTTTTTGTGCTGTTTCCGACCGAGATCCTTGGTTTGAACTATGGGTGTTACATCTGAGGCATCGCTCCTTCCATAAACGTTTTCAGCGTATACTCTAAACTCGTACTGGTGACCTGGACTCAGTCCCGTTGCCTGTATACTTGTGAGTCTGGTTGTTCCAACCCGGATCCAGGATGTCATCGGATGTTCTCGTTTCTCGACGAGGTAGCTGGTAATGCTGGCACCTCCATCCCATGACGGTGGTTTCCAGGACACAAGAAGTGTATCCGTGCCGACATTGTCGACGAAGGGGAACTTGGGTGGTTCTGGACGATCGCTGATTTGAATCTTGATGATGGCCGAGTCTAAACCAAGCTCGTTCTCAGCAGTAATACTGTAAGGACCGTTGTCGATACGACTGGCATCCCGAATCGTGAGGACGGCATGTCGTTCCTTGACTTCGACATGGTAATGAGCACCAGATTCAATCTTTTCTCCTTCCCGCATCCAAGTGATCCTTGGCTTAGGAACGCCTGTAAATGGGATTTTAATCACAACATTCTCTCCCTTCTCAAAGTAGGCAGTATCTCTAAATCGGGGTGGTACTAATAATTTAGGCGGGGTCATTATCACAAGTTCAGCTCTTGTAGATTTAGCTCCAGCTTTGTTCACAGCCCTGCACACATATTCATCCGCATCCTCTCCGAACACATCGTACACGGTCAAAGTGTACGTATCACCCTCCTGGCTAATATGGTATTTCCCACCATGAGTAATATCCCTCGCACCCTTGTACCATGCGATAGTCGGCTTGGGTTGTCCCACGATTTTGCATTGGAACGTTGCGTTCTTCCCTTCAGTGACAAGGGAATTACGAAGCGGGCTCACAATCTCTGGTGGACTAGCAGCATTCGGATCAGTGATTTTAATCGACGAAGATGAAGGTGAGGGTGGTGAGAATCCAGCCAAGTTAACAGCAATCACTCGGAATTCATAATTACGGCCTTCAATTAAATTGCTCACATTCAATTGGTTTGGCAGGCAGATGGAAACGTTTACTCTCTGCCAAGCCACAGTTCCAACCTCCCGCTTGTCGATCCAGTAACCCTGTATCCTCGCTCCACCATCCGTCAGTGGTTTCTCCCATTCCAAATGAACAAAGTCCCCTCCGACCTCGGTGATTTGAGGAGCTCCTGGTGGACCAGGAGGATCGTAAGGTGCCTTTGCCCGGATCGGGTTCTGTCCCTCTAGCGGTGGTCCCATACCGTTGTCGTTCACGGCACTAACTCGGAAAAAGTATTCGTGATTCTCAGTCAGTCCTTGTACGAGGCAGCTGGTATCCTTCACCTGGGAGTTGACAGTGACCCAGTGACTGCTAGAAACGTCTTTACGCTCTACCACGTAGTGTGTCACCTTTAGACCGCCATCGTAAGAGGGCGGCTTCCAGTTCAGAACACAAGTATGAGCAAGGATATCGGATATGTCAAGTGGTGGTTGTGGTGGTCCAGGCAAGCCGGTGATGTAGACAGTGAAGGATGCACTAACAGATCCGCTGTCGTTCGAGATCTTGAGGTTATAGTTTCCGGCATCTGATTTCGTCACTTCCTTAATGAATATCACAACATACTCATCGAAAATAGTTATCTTGACACGAATATTCTCTTCAAGATCCACCCCATCCTTTGTGATCTTAATAGACATGGGCTGATCTCCGGAATAGAAGATTTTGATCTTTGTATTTTCTCCTTCCGGTAAGAATAATTCGTTGGGACATCTGTCGATCCTTGGTGGATTACCGATGCGGACTCTGCACGAAGTGTACGTGTGTCCAATAGGATTGGTGGCTTGACAAGTGTAGTCGCCATCGTCCCCATCTTGCATGTCCGTGATAATGAGTCGGTATTTCCCTCCATCAACTTCTTGTCGAATACGAACAGACATTTGAATTTCCCTTCCGTTCTTCAACCAGCGCGGTGTAGGTGTCGGTTTACCCACAGCCTCGCACTCCAGCACAAGCTGCTTTCCTTTGGGAACTGAGGTATTCGCCAAGGTCTTAACAAACTCTGGACTTTCTCCGCCAGCAACTTCCTGGATACGGATCGGTGTAGCACATGTAGACGGTTCGCTCTTTCCAGCAGCGTTGATAGCATACACGCGGAATTCATAATCCCGCCCATCACTCAAACCGCTAACCGTCAAGTTTAATTCCGTCAAGTTGTATTCGTGACATCTCGACCAATAACCTGAGCCCACTTCCCGCTTCTCAACGAGATATCCAGTGATTTTGGAGCCTCCATCAGACTTGGGTGGTTCCCAAACAAGATCAGCATAGCCACGTCCAATCTTCACAACTTGAGGTTGTCCAGGTGGTGATGGCACGCCGAATTTACCCTTGATCTTAAAGTGGGATGATGGCGGTGAAGGTTTGCTGAATCCAGCAGAGTTTTTAGCTCGGATACGGAATTCGTATTCGTGACCCTGCAAAAGATTGTGTACAGTGTTGGTCGTTTCCCTAATGAGGTAGTCATTAGCCGATCTCCAGTCAGCTTCTTGAACATCCCTGAATTCAATCTTGTATCCTTGGATCCTAGCACCTCCATCGTTGTAAGGTTTATCCCAGGTGAGCGTCGCAGAGTCTGAGTCCCAGTCGATAACTCTTGGTTTTCCAGGTGCATCTGGTACGGTGAATGGGAACTTGGCTGTAATCGGTGTATCTGATTCCAATGCAGTACTCACTCCATACTGATTCTCGGCACGGACACGGAAGTGGTATTTTCGGTTTGGTTCCAAACCAATAACGTCATAGCTGCAGTTACGTACGAAGCTACTGACTTTAACCCAAACCCCTTGTGCAACATCCATCTTCTCCACAATGTAGTTTGTAATTGGAGAGCCACCATCGTCCAAAGGAGGAAGCCACTTCAATGAGCAAGTTTCAGGAGTAATGTCTCCAATCTCCAACGGTCCTTGCGGTGGTCCAGGTTTGTCGACAACTAATACCTTGCAGGATGCAGTATCAGATCCTTCCGTATTGACCAACTGAATGGTATATTTCCCCGTGTCTGATCGTCTAGCACATTTGTTGGTATAAGCAGTGGATCCATTTTCAGTATGGAATTTAATACGATCATCCGAGAATGTTTCTTCGGCGTTGACTGTCCAGGATACTTTCGGCAGTGGACTACCCACAAACGGAACGGTGATGGTGAATTCTTCTCCGGCCATAACAGTCATGTCCCGGATACTGAGGTCGCTCGTAATCTTGGGGGCACATGGAGGTGGTTGGCAACGGATGAGATCAGAGCTAGGGCTCCATTGTCCTTGTCCAGCTGCGTTAATACCAGCAACACGGAATTCGTATTCCTTCCCGTCCTGCAAATTGATGACTCTGTAGCTCAGATCTGGAACAATTTGATGTGATGCCTTCGTCCAAACATCTTCGCCCTTCATCTTCTTCTCGATAACGTAACCCCTGATCGGAGAGCCACCATCGTTACGAGGCTTGGTCCATGTGAGGGTGATGGAATCCTCTGTTGTTTCAATAGCTCTCGGTGCACCAGGTGGTCCAGGAGGATCGAACGGATGTTTAGCCTTGACAGCATCAGTAGTTGTTGCCGGGTCCGAAGTACCGTATTGATTCTCAGCAACAACGCGGAACAAGTAGTCCTTTCCGATTTGCAGATTCCTTACACGGCAATAGGTCGAAGTGACATAACTGCTCACCTTGGACCAAGTATTCTCATTCGGTCCCTTCTTTTCAACAGTGTAGTTAGTAATATCAGCACCGCCGTTATCCTTGGGAGCGTTCCAGACAAGCGTAAGTGCCTCTCCGGCAAACTCTTCCGCTCTCAAGTTCTCTGGTGGATTGGGTCTGTCCAGCACACGGACATTGATATTTGCCGTGTCAAATCCAGATGGATTCTTAACTTGCAACTTGTAGACGCCAGTATCCTTGCGTTTCGAGTTTTTGACTACAATGCTTGCGTAGTCATCTCCAGTTTGTTGGAACACTCTCACATCAGAATCATCCAAAATAATATCGTCTGCGTACCAAGTAGAAGTTGGTTTTGGGAATGCAATAAATGGAACGCTGATGGAGAAATCTTCTCCAGCACGAACAGTAATATCCCGGCAAGCTCCAAGATCCAATTTTGGCTTATTTGGTTGTTCCTCAACGACAATTCCGTTGGATGGTCGACTCGGTAAACTCCTCCCGACATCATTAACAGCCATAACCCTGAACTGATATTCTTCTCCCTCCTTCAAGTTAGGAACAGTCATGGTTGTGCTAGGATGGGGATAGTCATTGACTTCAGTCCATTCCTTATCGCCCTTGGCCTTCTTTTGGATAATGTATCCACGGATACGACTACCTCCGTCGTTGGTTGGTGATTTCCAGGAAATAGTAATCGAATCTTTCGTGACTCTTTCCGGTTTCGGAGGTTCTGGCGCATCCGGAACAAACTTCTGTACTCCGGCGATGATTTGGTCGGATGGTTTAGATGGTTTACCAGGTCCAGCTTCATTCACCGCAATTACACGGAAGTCATACTTCATTCCCTCATGAAGTCCTTGAACGGTCATACTTAGATTAGGTGTTGGGTAAGCATTCACCTTCACCCATTCACCACCTCTGTCACGTTTCTCAATGTAGTATCCAGTGACAGGCTTGCCTCCAGAAACTGCAGGAGGCTCCCATTGAAGTGAAGCGGAATTTGGGCTGTAAGATAATATTTTCGGTGGCTCTGGAGCTTCTGGTGGGTCGAACGGACTCTTGGCCAACGTTGGTTTGCTCTCCAAAGGCTCTGACAGTCCGTACAAGTTTTCAGCTCGTACACGGAATACGTATTTCTTTCCTTCTTCCAATCCTTTGACTGTGAACTCTGGTCTTGGAATAAATCCGGGAACTTCCTTCCAGTCATCTTTTCCGAATTCGCATTTCTCAACAACATATCCGTTGATTTCAGCTCCACCGTCATCCTCTGGCGGTTTCCAGGTAAGCGTGATGGCTTCTCCGGTAATTTTCGATGGAGTAAGCGGTCCTTGAGGTGCACTTGGTTTGTCTACTACAATGACCTCAATATCTGCTTTATCCGTACCAAAGTCATTGCTAGCAGTGACCGTGTATTTCCCAGTGTCTCCCCGAACTGATGACGAAATGTGGAACTTCGTGGCTGACGAGCTTGTATCGCTCTAAAAATACAATCACATTAGTTACAACCCTTGCTCCTTCAAATCTAATTATTTTCAAAACTATAGCAATGATAGATAAACAAGTAGCAATTAAAATATATACCGAAATTCTGCCAGATACAGGCAATGATTTGTCATCCTTGGTCCATTTGACGGTCGGGATTGGAGCTCCAGACAATGGAATCTCAACGTTAACAGGTTCTCCGGCACGTACCTTGATACGCTTTCCGATAAGACCATCCAAATGAAGCTTGGGTGGTTCCTTCATAGGTTTAGCTGTGATTGTCAATGAAGACTCAGATGGTTTTCCAGGTCCAGCAGCATTTACAGCCGTCACACGGTATTCGTACTGGTGTCCCTCGGAGACCTTCTCATCCATGTACTCAGTTTTAGGTACTGGGTCCTTTGTGATCTTAACCCATCTTGGATTCTTCAGGTCACGTCTCTCAACTTCGTAGCCGATGATCTGAGATCCACCATTGCTGATAGGAGGAGTCCATTTGATGCGAATATGATCTTTGTCGGTATCAACAGCCTCGGGTCTTCCAGGACGTCCAGGAACATCTAAAATAACACGCATTAAAATTAACGAAACAGCTATAACAATTCCACCTAATATATAATTCCCAGAAATATTCATACAACTTACCGTATTGGTTCTTGGCCACAACAGGTTTATCTGTAGCCAAAGGTTCTGATCGTCCCTGCAAGTTCTCAGCCATCACACGGAACTCATACTTGGTGCCTTCAGTCAATCTAGGCACGGTCGCGTGAGTGTTACGAGGATCCACAAAGTTAACAGCAGGTACCCATCCACCACCGTGAGTCAAGTCACGTTTCTCGATCACATATTGAGTGATTTCAGAACCGCCATCATCCTTGGGTTTCTTCCAGGACAATGTGACACTCTGTGCGGTAACCTCTTCGTAGGCAAGTGGTCCTTCTGGTGGTCCTGGTCGATCCAAGACAATCAATTTGAATGCACCTTCATCAGCTCCGTGCTCGTTCTTCAGCCTGAGAGTATATTCTCCAGAGTCTGTTCTCTTAGCGTTAACTATGTGAACAATTGTATGATTTTCAACATCATCCGACACAGTCGTCCGCTGATCCGTTTTAAGGGATTTCCCATTCACGGTCCAAATAACTTCTGGTGCAGGTTCGCCCACATAGTTGATATCAACATGGAAGATTTGTCCAGAACGGATCTTTATGTCGTTCATCGGGCTAGTGATCTTAGGAGCCACTGAAATTCAAACAATCATAATTCGTTACTCTCGTGTTAATCCACTGTTATGCATTACGCATGCATTTACATAATCTAAATTTCAAAACAAATCTTACATCTCCTTGGACGTGCTTTGTGCAGATCAGATGGTTCTGACGGTTCACTCTGTCCAGCTGCATTGACGGCGATCACACGGAATTCGTATTCTTGACCTTCAATCAAGTCATCAACCGTTCCCTAAAAATGCAAATATTTAAAACAAATTATTAACTTCTTATCACCAAGCTGTCCAAAAAAACACACGTGTGTATTTCAAAATAACAAGCTTACGTGAGTTTGGTTGGCTGGAACTTGAGCAGAATTCATCCAGTACGGGCTACCCTTTTCTTTCTTCTGAATAATGTAGCCGGTAATTGGCGATCCACCGTCATTCTTCGGAGGCTTCCATTCTAAGTCAACCCTGTTCCGGTCCCAGTCAGTGACTGCTGGACGTCCAGGAGCATCAGGCTCATCGAAGGCATTCTTAGCAATGATTCCTTTGCTAGTTTCCAAAGCATCGGACTCGCCGATCGCATTCACAGCCCGAACTCGGAAAAAGTATTCTTTCTTGTGAACGAGTTTTGATACCTGAAATACAAATCCCATGAATGAAATGCAACGAAAACTTTTTACAAAATTAAGATATCGAACGTAGAATTTAAAGTATGAGAAATTAATAAACAAAATTACATCAGCTGTACAGCTAGACGAGATGCCAGCTTCAGACCATGTACCACGGGAGACATCCATCTTTTCGATGACGTAATGAGTGATTGGAGAACCACCATCGTCCTTGGGAGGATCCCAAGCAAGTCTGCAACCTTCTTTATGAACATCGCTAACTTGCAATGGTCCTTCTGGCACAGATGGTTTGTCAATGACCGTGACATTAGCAGATGCTGAAGCAGATCCAAGTTCATTTTCAAGTGTCAGCGTGTAGCGACCAGTATCGCCTCGAACAGCTGATAAGATTTCAAGATTAGCAGCAGTCTGTGTTGTGCGTACATCAACTCTGTCCATGTCCGCTGCAGGTTTCCCATCAATGCTCCAGGTAGCCTTTGGCGGTGGTGATCCAGCAATTGGCACAGAGTAGCTGATCTTTTGTCCAGCACGAACAACCAAATCTTCGAGGAAGTTCCTGTCCATTCTGGGTCCAACGAATCTTGGTTTGGCCACGATAGATTTGGACGCATCTGAAGGATCACTAGGTCCAGCTTTGTTAACGGCGATGACTCGGAATTCATATTCCTCGCCTTCCGTTAGATTTGGTACGGTTGCTTTTGGTAATTTCCCAGAAACTTCACAAGCCTTTTCCCAGTTTCCGAATTTGGGTCGCTTTTCGATAATGTATTTTTCGATTGGTGTGCCACCATCCTTCTTGGGTGGTGCCCATTCCAAGTCCACACGATCACTATCCCAATCAACGACTTCCGGTACACCTGGTTTGTCAGGCTTAGCATAAGGATCCTTGGCAGTAATTGTTTCAGATCCAGTCAAGGGTTGTGATTCTCCCTGACGATTCACAGCCTTCACTCTGAACTTGTAGTCGTGACCCTCAATGAGATGATCTACTCTCATGTTAGTTCCAGTAGCTTCTCCTACAGGCACCCACCTCATGTTCTCCAGATCCATTTTCTCCACTTCATAATGTTGGATTTCAGATCCACCATCATCCTTGGGTGGACGCCAGGACAGAGTACAGGATGACTTTGTAACATTGGATGGTTTCAACGGTCCTTCCGGAGGAGTAGGTACGTCTAGCACGACGACCTTGACTTCAGCAGAGTCAGTACCATTTCGGTTTTTAGCTGTAAGAGTATAAGTTCCACTATCACCGCGCTTCGCGTTGACAATCTTGAGTTTCGTAGAATAGTCCTCATTCGTGATCTTAGTTCTCTCATCAGGAGTGACAATGACTCCTTTAAGGGCCCATTCCTTGCTCGGTGGAGGTTCTCCAGAGACTGGCACATCAAATTCAAAGTTTTGTCCAGCACGGATCTTAATATCCAGAAGAGCATTTCGGTCAATCTTGGGAGCAGCGTTCTTTGCTCGAGCAACATGAGGCTTAGTCGCCTCGGATGGTTCTCCAGGTCCAGCCTTGTTAACGGCACGCACACGGAACTCGTAGGTGTTGCCCTCGACTAAATCCGGGACTTTTCCTGTAGTTACATCACCTTCAACATCCGCACACTTCTCCCAGTTAGGATTGAATTTGTCGCGTTTTTCGATAATGTAGCCTGTAATCGGACTTCCACCATCCGCATCAGGGCGTCCCCACTTGAGTTCAACAAAGTCTTTGTCATAATCTCCAATTTCAGGATTCTTAGGTTGTCCTGGTTGATCGAATGGATTCTTAGCTTCGATGGAATGAGCTGTATTAAGTGGATCGGATTTTCCATGCTTGTTCTGCGCTCTAACTCTGAACTTGTACTTGTGTCCAGGGGTGAGGCCATCAATGGCCAAATTGGTAACGGGTCCATCCGTCTCACCAGCCGGTACCCACCGACCTGTGGCTTCGTCCATCTTTTCGACGAGGTAACTCTCAACGGGAGCACCGCCATCGTCACTCGGAGGATTCCAGCTAAGCTTGCATCCTTCAGCATGCACATCACCAACTTTAAGTGGTCCATTAGGCGGGCTTGGTTTGTCCATAACAATAACCTCAACCTCGGCAATATCGGTACCGTTAACGTTGGAAGCAGTGATTGTGTATGTTCCAGACTCAGCTCTGCTAGCGTTCTTCACCGCCAATTTCGTCAAATAGTTCTCGTTATGAACTTTAGTCTTGTCAGAGGATTTCACCTCCTTGCCCTTGAGCGTCCATTTCACATCTGGAGGAGGTTCACCAGTAACTTTGACGTCAAAGTTGAAGTTTTGTCCAGCCTTGATTTTAACAGGTATAAGATTAGTGCGGTCGATCTTGGGAGCCAAGTTTCTTGCCTTGGCAATGATTGGTCCAACAGAGTCAGATTCTTCTCCAGGTCCAGCCTTGTTTACAGCAATAACACGGAATTCGTAGGGTTGACCTTCGATGAGATCAGGAACAGTGGCCGTAGTTTGACCACCTGGAACTTCCAAAGCCTTCTCCCACACTCCATACTTGTCCTTCTTTTCCACAATGTAGGCTGTGATAGGCGATCCGCCATCTTCCGTAGGCGGAGTCCACTTCAAGTCAACATGATCCTTATCCCAATCAGTAGCCTTAAGATTCCCAGGTTTACCGGGCTCATCGAACGGATTCTTGGCAACGATAGACATGTCTGTGGCCAGTGGTTCAGATTCTCCCTCCTTGTTAATAGCTTTAACTCTGAATTTGTATTCTTGTCCAGGTGTGAGTCCTGTAATGTCAGCTGTAGGCTCTGTAGATCTGCCTGCAGGAGTCCAAACACCCGTTTCCGAGTCCAGTTTCTCGATCTCGTAATATTCAATGGGACAGCCACCATCATCCTTTGGTTTCTTCCACTTCAGCTTGCATCCATTCTTGTGAACATCAGAAACATTGAGTGGTCCCTCTGGTTTCGTAGGTTTGTCTGTGACGATAACATTCACAGTGACACTGTCCTTGCCAGATGAGTTGACGGCAGTGATTGTGTAGCTACCACTGTCAGCTCTGCCGGCAGGTCGAACTACAAGTTTCGAGTTGTAGTCTACGTTATCAACGGAAACGTTCTTAGCAGATCGCAACGGATTCCCGTCCACAGTCCAAGTCACAGTTGGTGGAGGTTCGCCGATAATATCCACATCGAATTTAATACTTGAACCAGCGCTAATCGTAAGATCTCTAAGATTCTTACGGTCAATCTTGGGAGCAAGGAATCTTGCTTTAGCGATGATTGGTTTAGTCGGGTTCGACGGTTCTGACTGACCAGCCTTGTTGAGTGCAACAACCCGGAATTGATATTGTTGATTTTCTAGGAGACCTCGAACAATGGCCTTGCAATACGGTCCGATAGTTTCAGCCGCCTTCTCCCACAACGGGCTGTACTTGTCCTTCTTTTCGATAATGTAGCCTTCAATCGGAGCTCCACCGTCGGAAATGGGTGGCTCCCATTTAAGTTCAACATGGTTAGCAGACCAATCAGTAGGTTCTGGATTATTTGGTTTATCAGCCACTGTGAAAGGATCCTTGGCAACAATAGGTCCAAGAGTCTCAAGGGGCTGAGACTCTCCTTCCTTATTAACAGCTTTTACTCGGAAGGAGTATTGATGTCCTGGTACAAGACCAGTCACATCCATTTCAGTGTCCTTTGGTTTTCCGATTGGTATCCAGATTCCGCTTTCCGGGTCAAACTTCTCAACGACATAGCTGTCCAGCGGCATGCCACCATCGTCCTTGGGCTTTTTCCACTTGAGCTTGCATCCATCCTTTTTGATATCTGAAACTTCCAGCGGTCCTTCCGGTTTCGTTGGCTTAGAGATGACATGCACTTCAACAGTGGCCACATCCTCTCCCCATTTGTTGGTAGCGGTAATCTTGTACGTTCCGGAATCTTTTCTCTCTGCATTATCGTTGAACAATTTCGTGTTGTACGGAACATTTTCAATACGCTTTTCGCTAGACTCTACAATCATCTTATCGTTAACAGTCCAAGAAACTGTAGGTGCAGGTTCTCCTGTAACTTTGACATCAAAGAAGAAGGATTCGCCCACACGAACCTCCACCTTCCGCAAATTCTTCCTGTCAATCTTCGGAGCGAGTTTTCGAGGTTTAGCAACAATAGGTTTCGTAGCCTTTGATGGTTCTCCAGGTCCAGCAGCATTAACTGCCTTCACGCGGAACTCGTAAGTTTGTCCTTCATCCAAACCGTCAGCTCGGCCTTTGCAATCCTTGCCTTTAACTTCAGCGGCCTTAACCCATTTACCTCCTGGTTCTTTCTTCTCAATAATGTATCCTGTAATAGGAGCTCCACCATCGTTCGCTGGTGGTTCCCACTTAAGGTCAACATGGTCCTTATCCCAGTCTGTGGGTTCTGGAGTTCCAGGTGCGCCGGGTTCATCATACGGGTTCTTAGCTTTGATGAAATGATCAGTACCCAAGGGTTCAGACTCTCCCTCAGCATTTACTGCGCATACTCTGAACTTGTAATCCTCTCCAGGTTGAAGGTTGTTAACAACCATTTTCGGGCTTGTAGCTCTTCCAATAGGTACCCATCGACCAGTTTCCGGGTCAAGTTTCTCCACAGAGTAGAATTCCACAGGTGTGCCGCCATCATCTTCAGGAGGATTCCATTGAAGAGTGCAACCTTCTTTGTGGATATCAGAGACGTCCAGAGGACCCTTGGGCTTGCTTGGTTTTCCTAATACTGTAATATCAACTGTAGCTTCATCTTTTCCGTGAGCGTTTTCAGCCTTCAGAGTGTACTTCCCAGACTGAATCCTAGTCGCATTTGAAATGACAAACTTGATCTTGTAGTCTTCCTTGTCAATGCTAATATTTCCGGCTGCTTTCACTTCGTTGCCGGCATAGAACCAGACCTTGCTTGGTGGTGGTTCACCAGTAACCTTGACTTCCAATTTTGCTGCTTGACCAACTTTGACAACCAGATCCTTCATGGATGCACGATCAATGCGCGGCGGTTGTCTCCTAGACTTGGCTGTTATCGTATCCGAAGCATCAGATGGCTTCGAGGGTCCAGCCTTATTCACAGCTTTCACCCTAAATTGGTATTTCATCCCTTCAATAAGATCACTAACACGTGCTTCACATTTGTCCCCAATGATCTCAGCAGCCTTTTGCCACTTGGAAGAGAACTCGTCCTTCTTCTCAATAACGTAAGAAGTGATTGGTGCACCTCCATCAGATGCAGGCGGTGCCCATTTAAGGTCAACGTGATGTTTATCCCAGTCCTTTGCTGTTGGTTTACCAGGTTTATCCGGCTCTTCGAATGGATTCTTTGCAAGCGTTGGGAAATCCGTTTCAAGAGGTTCACCCTCACCTTCTGAATTTACAGCCTTGACACGGAACAAGTATTCCTTGCCTTCGTTAAGACCAGTGACATCCATAGTCGTTCCTTTCGTAGTTCCAACAGGGACCCATCTGCCAGAGGCAGTGTCCATACGTTCAACAACGTACATTTCCACAGGTTCACCGCCATCATCTTCGGGTTTCTCCCATGCAAGAGAAGCGCCCTCTGCAGTAACATCCGATACTTTCAAAGGTCCCTTTGGTTTTCCTGGCTTGCTGAGTACCACCAATTCAAAGTCAACTTCATCCTTCCCGGAGTCGTTCACTGCCAACACGGTGTACACACACGAATCCGCTCTCCTCGCTTTCACCAATGTGAATGAGGTTTTGTATGGTTCGTTATCGATTTTGAGTCTGTCGTTACTAATGGGTTTTCCTTGAATAGACCAGGTAACCTTTGGAGCAGGTTCACCTTTAACATCAGCTTCGATATTAAGAAGTTCACCGCTTCGGATCGTCTTCTTCGCCAAGTTCTTCCTATCAATGTACGGCGCAAGGAATCTGGGTTTGGCCACAACTGATTTTGATGGATCTGAAGGTTCTGACGGTCCAGCTTTGTTCACAGCAACAACTCGGAATTCGTATTCGTGTCCTTCTTGTACAGCAGTAACTTTGCCACCAGTTTTGTTTCCAGCAACAGTGCCGCAGTCAACCCAATTTCTGGTATCCTTGTCTCGCATCTGCATAATGTATTTCTCAATAGGTGCACCACCATCTGAAGATGGTTTCTGCCATTCCAGATCCACGAAATCCTTGTCCCAGTTTTGAACTTGAGGACGTCCAGGTTTTCCTGGCTCGTCGAACGGATTCTTAGCAATGATGGGTTTATCACACTCAAGCTCATCAGAAGGTCCTTCCTTGTTGACGGCACGAACGCGGAACTTGTACGGCTTGCCCTCTTGCAGACCTGTCACATTAAACTCTGTGCCTTCAGCCTTACCGCACGGAATCCATTGTCCGGTAAGCGGGTCCAATTTTTCAACAGCGTAGTAGTCAATAGGTGCGCCACCATCATCTTCTGGTTTCTGCCATTTAAGCTTGCAGCCGTTTTTGGTCACATCAGAAACATCAAGAGGTCCCTTGGGTGAACCAGGTTTGGACAGTACTGTGATCTCCACCTCAGCCTCATCCTCTCCACTGGAATTCACCGCTTTGATCTTATACATTCCAC
Organism: Sminthurides aquaticus; assembly: GCA_906901655.1. Lineage (NCBI taxonomy): Eukaryota > Metazoa > Arthropoda > Collembola > Symphypleona > Sminthurididae > Sminthurides > Sminthurides aquaticus. Next base: position 18,993,767 of record CAJQTT010000001.1, on the reverse strand, counting down.
TCTGGCTACGCTTTGCACGCATAATGAGGAACTTGCTATTGTAGTCGATGTTATCCACTCGGAGCATCTCGTCTTGAACAACGTCCTTGCCTCCAACACTCCAGGTTACTGTTGGTGGAGGTTCACCTCGGATATCAACATCCAGAAGAACTTGTTGTCCAGCTTTGACGACAATCGGTTGCAAGTTGGTTCTGTCAATGAAGGGTTTAAGGTAGCGAGGTTTGCAAGTATGAGGTTTAGTAGACTCTGATGGGTCACCGGGTCCAGCTTTGTTCACAGCTCTGACACGGAATTCATACCGGTTACCTTCCTGAAGTTTCTGAACGGTCCCAGTAGTACTATTTCCTGAAATTTCCGCACATTTTACAAAAGTGCCTCCGAATTTATCCACCATTTCGATTATGTAGCCAGTAATAGGAGCTCCACCGTCCTTGAGGGGCTTCTCCCACTTGAGTTTCACAGACTTCTCGTCCCAGTCCACAATGTCTGGAATGCCAGGTGCTCCAGGAGTGTTGAATGGATCTTTAGCAAGGATTGGAACTTCCGTCTCCAAGTTATCAGACTCTCCTTCTTCATTAGCAGCACGTACTCGGAATTGGTATTTGTGCCCTGGTTCTAGTCCAGTCACTTCCATTTCTGTCTTCTCTCCATCCGCACGTCCGCATGGTACCCAACGTCCCGTTGTAGCATCCATCTTCTCGACAATGTATGAAGTGATCGGTAGTCCGCCATCATCCTTTGGTTTCTTCCACTGCAATTTGCATCCCTCTTTGTGTACATTAGATACTTCGAGAGGTCCTTCCGGTTTCCCTGGTTTATCCAGGATTGTAATTTCCACAAATGCTTCATCTTTTCCGCTATCGTTCTCGGCAACAAGCAGGTACTTTCCAGTATCTTTTCGAGTTGTGTCACGGATTTGTAGTCTTGTATTATAGTCTTCGTTTTCAATCTTAATGGATGCGGATGGTTCCAAAGGTTTGTTCAGGAGCATCCATGTAAGTTTTGGTGGTGGTTCTCCCCGAACATCCACATCCAGTTTCACAAGATGTCCAGCTCTTACAGTAATGTTCTGCATCTTCTCCCGATTAATTTGAGGCTTCAAGAATCTTGCCTTCGACAAGTGTGGTTTCGTAGACTCAGATGGCTCTCCGGGTCCAGCTTTGTTTACAGCCCGAACACGGAATTGATAGGTTTGACCTTCTTGAAGTCCAGTGACACGGGCTTTGCAATCAGGACTATTCGTAGTCAGTACTTCTTCCCAACTTCCGAAACGATCCTTCTTCTCGATTACATAACCACTGATAGGTGCGCCACCATCTGACTTAGGCTTGGTCCATTTGAGATCAACACGGTCAACGTCCCAGTCTTCCAGCTCTGGAGTTCCAGGTGTACCAGGTGCATCGAAGGGATTCTTCGCAACAACTGGCTTCTCTGTATCAAGAGGATCGGATTCTCCATTTTCATTTACTGCCTTCACACGGAAATGATACTGATGTCCTTCCACAAGTCCAGGAACATCCATCGAGTTTTCTTCAGGCCCAACTCGCCCAACTGGAACCCATCTCCCGGTAGCAAGGTCCATCTTTTCCACGACGTATGCCTGGATTGGCTTACCTCCGTCGTCCTCTGGTTTCTTCCATTCCACTTTAGCAGAGTTCTTGGTAACCTCTCCGACTTTCAGTGGTCCCTTTGGCCTGCTAGGTGCCGCCAAAATAACAATCTCAACCTCCGCCTCATCTTTTCCGTGATCGTTGGTTGCGACAATAGTGTAGATTCCAGAGTTGAGACGCTTGGATTCTTTTATTTCAAATTTGGTGTTGTAGTCCACGTTTATAATTTCAACATTTGATTCCGTCACCTGTCAAAAAATATCAGTTGGTCAAAAATCAATTTCACAAAACATGTGTAAAATTTATAATCATCTCAATTACCTCTTGACCCTTCAGCATCCAGACAACCTTGGGTGCAGGCTCTCCCTTCACGTTCACATCGAACTTAACAGGCTTGCCTGCTTTGACAACAGTCTGTTTCAAGTTGGTGCGGTCAATTCTTGGTTTCACTAAAAACAGGACAATATAATATTTAGAATTCGAATGAACTCAATTAACAAAATTTTAATGACAGGGATGGCGAGATCAACTTACATGATCTATGCTTAGCAATATGTGGTTTCGTTGGGCCAGATGGCTCTGAAGGTCCAGCTTTGTTAACAGCGACAATACGGAATTGATACTCTCCACGTTCTTTGAGATCAGTTACTTTGGCAGTGAGCTGATCGCCGGCAACTTCAGTAGCTTTTTCCCAATCAGGCTTGAATCGATCTTTCTTCTCAACGATGTACTTCTCAATCGGAGCTCCACCATCGGATTTAGGTGCAGTCCACTTGAGATCAGCGCTGACATTATCCCAATCAACAATATCGGGAGTACCAGGCTGGCCTGGCTCATCAAACGGATTCTTGGCAATAATTGCTTTTTCGGAAACAAGTGGGTCAGAGTCGCCCTCCTCGTTTACGGCAACGACTCGGAATTTGTACTCTTGATTCGGAACTAATCCAGTAACTTCATAAAATGGAGGAACCATATTTCCTGGAACTTTCCCGACTCGAACCCACCGTCCCGTGGCAGTGTCCATCTTCTCCACTTCGTATTCTCTGATTGGCATTCCTCCGTCATCTTCGGGTTTCTCCCACGTGAGTTTACATCCCTCTTTGTGAATATCGGATATTTTGAGGGGACCTTTCGGTGTTCCCGGTTTGCCAAGGACAATGAATTCCACTGTTTCCTTGTCTACTCCGGAAGAGTTCTCTGCTTTCAAGGTGTATTTGCCAGTGTCAGATCTCTTGGCATTGGTAATTGTGAAATCTGTATGATAGTCTCTGTTTTCAATCTTAATCCGCTCCGAATTTGTCAAAGCCACTTCATCTCGCCAACTCCAAGTAATTTCTGGTGCCGGCTCGCCTTGTACATCAACAGACCATTTATGAGTTCTTCCAGCCTTAATGGTGATGCTTTTGAACATGCTTCGTTCAATCCTGGGTTTAACTGAAAAGAGAGAGAAGTTCATTTAAAATATTTTCCTCCAATATTCACTTTGACTGCTATAACTATGCTATATGTAAAACTTACGGAATCTGTGTTTGCAGACATGCTGGTCAGTTGGCTCAGATGGTGCTGAGGGTCCTGCCTTGTTGACAGCTTTAACGCGGAACTGGTAACTTTGGTTTTCTTTGAGTCCTTCAACGATACCTTCACATTTGTTATCCTTGGTAACGAGAACTTGGACCCAATCCACAAGAAGCTTTTCTTTCATTTCGATAATGTAGTGCTCAATTGGACGACCACCATCATTATCAGGCTGAAATAGTTAACGTCAATTAAAATTTCTGAACTTTAATTTCATCATCGATAAACATAATCGATAAGAAACCTAATGGTCAAAAAATGCGCACAACGCGATATAACGCTTGGCGTACAGTAAAACCAACTACTACGTGTTTCTCATGGCAAATCACCCAGTTCAACCTATTCCATTTGGGACCACGCAGAGTACAGCTAACCGGATTAAAATTTATGTATAATAGCACTGAATTACCTTCTTCCATTGCAACGTAACGTTACGATTAGTGTAATCGGCAATCTCTGGTTTTCCGGGAGCTGATGGCTCATCTGTAATGTTTAAATATGCGTCATATATCAAGATCATTCCAGTATTTTTAACGTAAAATTATAACCCACAGGGCACGGCAACTTACCATATGGGTTTTTAGCCACAATAGCTTCGTCCGTTTCCAGGGGCTCTGATTCTCCTTCTTTGTTGACAGCTTTAACGCGGAACATGTATCGTTTCTTGGGGGTAAGACCATCTACACGGAAGGAATCCTTATCAGGTCCAACTTCTCCAGCTGGAATCCATCTTCCCGTTTCGGTATCCATCTTCTCAATGACGTATCCAGTGATATCACTGCCACCATCATCTTCAGGTCTATGCCACTGAAGGACAACATGATCCGAGCGAACTTCCGTCGCTTTCAACGGTCCCTTGGGCCTTGAAGGTTTGTCCAACACAACAACCTCGGCCATTGATTCACAGATTCCGCTACCGTTCTTGAGAGTAAGCTTGTATTTTCCAGAATCTGCACGGCATGCTTTGCGAGTTGTAAGAACAGTGTTGCGTTCGTATTGGTCAAGAGTGACACGATCGCCCTGTGTTTTGATTTCCTTGCCATCCAAAGTCCAAGTAACCTCTGGCTCAGGTTCTCCAGCGTACTTGATATCGTACTTGATGACTTGACCTTTCTTAACAACAATAGGTTTCACACCTTCACCGATAATGTATGGTTTTACGAAGCGAGACTTGCAAATGACTGGTTTGGTTGCATCTGACGGGTCTCCAGGTCCAGCTTTGTTAATTGCACGGATACGGAACTCGTATTGCTTTCCTTCGATTAGTCCATCCACAGTTGCAGCAGTCATATCTGCAGGCAACTGTTTAGCGGTTGTCCAGTCCTTGCTGAACTTTTCCTAAAATAAACCAAATCACGAGTTAGGGTACATCAAAATTACAATTCACCATCAGTTTTCGACAGACACTAAAAATTACCTTGTATTCAATAACGTATCCGGTAATAGGTGCACCACCATCGTTTTCAGGCTTAACCCATTTAAGATCGACATGATCCTTATCCCAATCGACAACTTCCACACCAGAGGGTTTCCCGGGTTCGTCTAGTCAAAATATATCAATGTTAACATGCCCACAAACAACTCTCCCGATAATCACCGGTAATAAACAGATCCTCAAAGCTTCTCAAACTCTTACCCCATGGATCCTTGGCCAGGATGGTTTTCGGGTAATTTGCAGGTTCAGACGGGCCTAACTTGTTAACTGCCCTAACTCTGAATTTGTACTCCTTTTTATGTATCAAATCCTCAACTTTGTATTTAGTAGTTCCTAATGGAATTTCTGCAACACTATGCCATCCAGCCTTCAACGATAAATCTTGCCTTTCAATCAAATAATGAGCGATTGGAGATCCACCGTCATCCTTGGGAGCTTTCCACGAAACCACACATGAACTTTGGAAAACTTCCGTGATTTCCAAATTCTGCGGAGCTTGCGGTACATCTGAAATACAGACCATACAATAAGTACACAATACACTGGTATCAGATGTAATCCTCCTCGTTGTACATTACCTTGGAAGTTAATTGTAACATCTCGTACGTCCTCTCCTTGAGCATTGCTAAGTTTGATCTGGTAAGTGCCAGTAAGTTCTCTTGCAGGTTTCTTGTACTTGAAATCAATACGGTCTTCAAGAACCACCACTTCAACTTCTTTCAACGGAAGCATCTTTCCATCTTTAATCAGTTTACCCTCAACCTGAGACTGTCTTGTGCCGTGCACTGCAAAACAAATTCGTATTTAAAACCAGTTCCCTCTTCGTATCAAACATTCTTCGTCACTCCAACTCACCTGAATACGGGACGTGGAAGACGAGAGGCTTGTTAGCCGGTCCCTCGATATCACCTTCCAATTCAATCCTAGGCTTATCTTCGCCCTTAACGATATTCAGTTTGCAAGATGAGGTAAGGCGACCCGAAGTGCAAACGATCTCACCAGTGTCTGTCAACTCTGCCTTGTTGAAGATCAGTTGATGACGTCCACCACCAAGATTTTTTATTTCCACTCTGCAAAACAACACCTGTTAGTAACATAGTTTCCTGATGGTAATTTCAACCATCCTAATCAGTTAACTCACCTCTCCGAAGTCTGAATAGGTTCTCCATTAAGAGTCCATTCAGCAGAAGCAGTTTGATCCTGGAGTTCGATTTCCAGAACAATCCGTTCTCTCTCCACTCCATTGGTATCCTTGAGCTTCTTATTAAATCTGTTTTGATCTGTAAATCCCGTATCATTTTGTAACCTCCACTATCTTATAAATAACAACTTTCCTAGTTCATGCATCTTATCAATCACAATTCTTCCAAATCAACTTACACTCTACAACAAGTTCGCCCTCAGTCTCATCCGCATTAGACCTGCACTGAATCATCCCTTGATCACTCACTTTGACATCCTTGAAAATAAGTTTCCTTTTTCTTCCTTCCTTGACGATATTCATACTGAAATTTTTAATTTTTAATTTAATTTTTTTAGGTAAATATAATCACATACAAAATATACCACATCTCATAATCATCTTGCATATTCACATTAATCCTCAAGCTTCCCTCGATCACTTACCGTTTATCGCCTTTAATTTCCTCTCCGTTTCTGTACCAAGTTACTTCACCATCGTCTTCATCCAGTTCGCATTCCATCACGACATAGTCTTTCTCCGTAGCATGGACACTCATCAGAGATTTGATAAACTTGAACGGATATTCTGAAATCCAAAAACTCACATTAGTCTCCCCGTTACTTCTTTTCCCTTCCCCTGTCAAGCTTCATAGTCCCAAAACATACCGACAACAGTGAGGTTAGTTGTGGTTTTGGTCTCTTGTTTATCAATTTTACACGTGTACTCTCCAGCATGTTTCAACGTAGCCTTTTTGATAACACATCGGCACGTTCCGATGGCATCCTTGGTAATTTCAAACTCATCCCCATCTTGCAAGGCTTTGTCTCCTCGGTACCATGTCACCTGAGCCCGTCCGCTGCTTAGGACGCACTCTAGCTCGATTTCCCTTGCAGAGTAACCTTCTTGCTTCTTCGGTAGCATTTTCAAGAATGTGTAGATAGGATCCGCCTCTGTTTTCAAAATTATTTCCAAGTTAGTGCCACCACAGTACATTCTGTCCATTCAACTGTCCCACAAAACATTATCAGTCACCTACCTTCGACGGTGAGGAAGGCTTCGCTCTTGATACCATTGATTTCAATGGTATACTTGCCCATATCATTCATGGAAGGAGTAGCGATTGTAAGTGTATAAACATCAGCTTCGTTCTTAAACTTATTTCTTGATCCGGGGAACAGTTCCTGTAAAGATTACCGGTTAACAATATTCCAACACAGAATACACACATTACTAACTAGCCGTCCGACAAATGCTCCGTAACTAATTATCCGACTTACATCTTTTCGACAATACCATTTCGGCTTGCAGTTAGGCTTGGAGAATATAGCTTCGAAAGTCACCTTCTTATCCTTGCCCTCCTTGCAGTACTGATCCACTAGAGGTTTGAGGAATGAATCTGTTTTCTGTTTTGCGTACGACACACATTAAGAAATTCATAATTAGTTCAATTTAATCCAAACTCAGTATCCATAGATGGGCTGACATTGACCAAAATAAAAAAGGCAGTAGCAGGTAACGAATATATAACGATTAATCCTGGTAACCGGATCATAAATATATATATATTTAAACGCTACCGGAGCAACCAGCATTATAGCCACATCCATATCGGCTTTCATTTTTTAGGCATTCCATTCCCCTTTGCAAGCACTGAACTTAATGATACATTTATATTGTCCGCTGGAAGGAGGTGCACGTCGTTGGATTCAGCTGCAACATTACTCAGCTTTCCGAAAACACCGTTTTCTATAAATTTAGGTATACTTTTAGACGCTAAACTGGGGAAATTAGTGCGTTATAAACGAGTACAAAATCCCGATTTCGGTAAAAGCAATCCAAAAACGGGCAACTCCCTCCAAGACGCCACAATCCAGAAAAGAGACAGAGAAAGGAAGAAAGATAGGGGCAAGCAGATGAAGAAGGTATGAGACAAAGACACCATTGACTGCCAAGTATATAGCCTTTGCGATGTGGACATCGATGACAGAACCACATGAAATGCGATGCGAGTAAGCTAGAGGGCGATAGGTAAAAAACTAGTCACAACTGTCAATATAATAGATCAGATGTACCGGAGAAATCCAAATTCCCAAACCGGGACTGGATCTTAGCGCGCGTGCTATTGCAAGTGCAAAAGGCGTCAGTAAAATGCACACCGCTATAGCACGGTGATATCTGCTGCGTCAATAACAGCTCCTTCCATCAAAGGTGTGGCATTCCCAATAGTAATTACTATATGCAAGATGGCAGTATCGAAGCCCTCAGTTAATATTTGTCATGGATTTTTTTTATAACTAAGCACCAATATTTGGTTTGTTACACAAGGAATTCTTCAAAAGCCCATTTACATTTTAAGACTTTATGGGTAAATAGTTTGCTGCTTGAGAAAACATCGTTAAGCAAGTTTTCAATGCTCAGGCGTAGTAAAATAATAATAAGAAATGAATGACAGTGAAAAAGAAGAAAGAGGTGTGTATAAATGAAGAGTTTGGTGGAAATTCCAACCTCTCCCCTTGAAATTCGCTGCAGAGTCGGCCAATCTGGAATCAGTTCAGCCAATGATGGTCGACGCAATGGACTTTTTTCTCCTGGCTACAAAAATTCATCCCGTCATTTCCAAACCAACAAAACCTGCCTAATCCTCAAACCGTCCTCGATAATAATGTCATACTGTTTTCATTCTCCACTTCAGAGTAAATTAACGTTTAGTCCCGTTATTCCCGGATTACCTGACCGTCGTATCCATTTGAATCCCTCGCCACATTCCTACCAGCCAATCCCTACCGCGCCGAGATAATTTCCCAAATTACTTCTGACAGTTTCTCCAAGGCAGTTGGAACAATTATATTTAGTTGCTTTTAACCATAGGACTCCCTTTCAAAATAACCCTCATCTATTTTTACTAGGTCCGATTTAGCTTTCGTCTTAAACCAACACTCAAATGCACCTCAGCCATATAATACTTGCCATCAGCATGACGCCCACTTCCGAAAGACGAGACAGCGGGAAAGAGATTAAAGGGATTGATAAAAGAGACAGACAGAGGAAGAAGTTTGCTTTTACAAAAAACTTGTAACAACGTAATCTTGTACCCGCCCGCGCCTCCTTGGCATCCCACTTGGCTAAACAGTTCAATCTCCTACTTCCGGACAGGCCCGTATATCATCAGTTAAGTCTCCGCTTGCTCCTGTCTCTCTTACGACCAAACGCAATTATCAAACTGCTACGTACCTTTTCAATGTGCTTCAGCTTCGGCTTATCATCCTTCCCAGCCTCCTTAAGCTCACCCCAGTCTGGATCTTGTTGTTCTTTCCCCCATTTTGCATACTTTCTCTTCTTGAGCATAGCACGGAAATCCATTCCACTTGCATCTGAATCAATCAATATCCCCATCATAAATCAGTTACTCCTTTTCAAAGCCTAGCTTTCCAGCCGTAGTCAATTTTTATACAACATACCTGACACGTAAAGGGTCATTTCTGCGGAATCCTCTCCGTGGCAGTTGGTAACGATGATCTTGTACTGCCCTTCATCATTTGGCTTCGTTTTACGGATGCAAAGGGTAATCAGCCCTTGGTCTCCATCCGTCACAAACTTGTACCGACCACTGTCCTGGATTTCTGTGATACCCTAATTTTTCAAATCGGATAGAAAAAAACAGCTTTCTTAATAAAATCCGCTCATCAAAAAAACTCTCCTCCCCGTTATCTAGTAACCATTTCAATTGATCTCTTCGTCTCTCGTTACCTTGTAGAACTTGAAAGTCGGTGCAGGGTTTCCTTCCACCTGGACCGTGATGTATGCATTAGCATCTGTAAATTAAATCAAACATGTCACTAATCCATGCAACCATGTACCACAACAATCCAACAAACCAATCCAGCATTTCAGCTTACCTTCCACTGCGGAGTAGCTTTCTTGCACATCCACAATCGCTGGAGGACCCCCATTTCCGGTATTTTTCAGAGGTGTTGATGGCTTGTTGATGATTTCTTCCAAATCGGCAATGCTAGGACGGCGTACTTCAGTGCTTGGTCGGCGACGCTATTTTACAAGTCATATACAAGTATTACTTAACCCATTCAAATATAATTCAACTTGCGGAACACAAGACTAACGGCGAGACGACATAAATACAGTAACAGATACTATACTGAAAAGCCCAAAACGTGAACCAAAACACTGATAATAATAATAATAATAATAATAATACAAACATAAAGATTATTCTTTAGCGGACACGATCGCATTTTCCCCACATTGCAGATCAAAGTAGGAGAAAAAGAAAAAACCACCTTCTTCTGCATACGAGTTCAATGGCTACGTTCCGCTAAAGAATTTGTATAATAAAACAAAAATTAAAATAACGGGTTCAAATAATAAGCGAACAAGCTCTGGAAAATTAAACAATTATCATTCAATAATCTATTCATCATAATCCTAATTCATTTAAAAATAAGCAATAGTGTAGAGTAATCATAGCGTTCTCGGATAGTAAAGTAAGGTATCATAAAAGTTATATCAGCATTCCTTCGTGCTGCGCCATCTTAAGAACGGTTCTGTAGGCAAATATATTTGCAATCATAGCACACACAAAACACACACACACACACACACACACAGCCTAAATTTATAATTTTTTATAATTTAAATTTTTCATAATTGCAATTCCTTTAACAAGAAAACAAAGCGTATATTTCTTCATCACTCTATCAGCTTTCACACAACATGTGCATTTAAACCTGTCCTTTTACCAAATCCATATTTTTCGGTAGCTTTTCTAATTGGTTCATAAAAGCAAAATATTTTGCCATCTAACAAAACCTCCAACTGCTCCAAAAACAATGTCCACAGGATTCACTACCATCTAAACAGGTTGCATTTCCAATTGTCACCATGAAAAATTAATTAGGGCAATAAATAAGGTATTATTAAGGGGATGTAAGTCAACTAGGCAAATTTAAAAAAATATATACATCGAGTAAGAAGTAAGTGTTATTAGCTCAAAATTATTGGATGCAGTTGATACGAAAATATAAATGTGTATACTCAAAAACTGAATTGGATAAACACCAAAAACCAAATGTGATTACGATTTCTACAGTTCTCAAAACCAAAATCTGTCGTTTCCCAACATCTGCATCCGACGGACTGGGAGATTATCTAGCGGAAAAATCAAAGTCATTTACGTTCCTACATTCCGCCTTTGAAATATAACTGTTTCATCCTTCAAGTTAACGCGACTAGTAAAAATACCGCAGTTGCTTCATTTTAGCACATAATCCAACTCTGCGTCTACTAAACGGTCTGTTCCTTCCAAAATCCAATGTGGGGAAACAGAAAAACATTTTTTTTTTCTTCAAAATTTATTAATATTCCTTGAGGAATGATTTTTATCAAAACCGTTTCTTTCACAGTAGACGTTTCTAAAAACTCTATTCGAGATACTTGACTGGACAAAACTCGAATTTCACACAAACGACAAGGACTATAACGCGATCAATATTTGACAAACTGTGAAGCTGAGCGGTTTGTAGACCGCACAAGGACAAATAATAAATCAAATTAGCCAAGGGAGGGATTCAGAGCTTACATCTTTACCGTCGCCTTTAACATCAAGGCCGGGTCGAACGCCTTTTTTCTGAGTTGTAAAACAAGAAGGAAATTAAAGAACGCCTTGGACAAATCAAGAATAATTCTTTCGCTATAGCTACTATATATACTTCTGTCCCAGAAATTTCAAATCAGCTCAAACCATTTATGCGGAGAAAGCAAACTTTCTCCATTATCGCAACATTATCGCTGTGCAGAGGTTAGGTTACGCAGATCCTTGTAACTTGGTGTGGGATTTAATTGTGCCGGTTAAACAACAGTGATATCCATTAAGCAGTAGGTAGTAATAGGTTTTGTACTTACGCATTCGAAGAATCAGCTATATGAATAGTAGCAGGAGTTAGATGATGGATCACGTAGCAAGGTTTCGTGCATAATGTCAACGGAATGAACCAATAATAATAATGCAAACTTAACCATGGAATCATAAATGAAATGATAAAATCATATGTAACTCAACCATGCAAAATCCGAACCGAAATGAAACCAAAGAGTATATACCATAAGACCAACAGAACCGAAAATATTAAGAGTAGGTGGTGCAATAGGTGAAAGCACTTCATCAACCGGCCGCCCGATGCATCATCACTGTCAACTAACTACCTTCCCATCCACAAAGTTATCCTGTAATCTACGTGAGCTACCATCTGTTTAACCGTCAATACACAGTTATCATCCCGCCGACAGTATACGTACACTCATCGTCGATAAATCCGTCTTCCTCAGTTCATTCTACATCAGTTGATGTCTAACTGTTGCGCATCCGTCGCATGTTCTATATAAACCTGAGCACATTTAGTGCTCCCTTTCCTCCTACGATACCTACAAATCTCCTTGCAACACCCTCATTAGCAAAAATCGATATAAAAGCTCTTCAAATAATGTAAACTCAGAAAAAACTCCATGAATCATAATACGCAGAATCTGCAGGGAAAATTTACATAGCAGTAGCAAGAAAGAAGGGTATAAGAAACAGGGTAATCCTCACACTAAAACGAGCTTCATTTTTTTAAAAGCAGGAATAAATACGGTATAGGGTATCAAGTATTCACACACGCTTCGATGTCACTCACATCATTGTAAAATTCAGGTAGTCATATAACGCTTAGTCACCCTAGCAAGCCCAATACTCATGTCATATCTCACCTGAACATCGAGAAGTTCACCGGGTCGAAGTTTCCCACTCTGTTTCAAAATTCGAAGTTATCATTATCATGTTAGCTTTCAAAGCCTATCATTCCCTACCACCATCCATTAACCCCGCTACAAATAATATCAACTCTTCACCTCCCCTACCTTCGCTATTCTCCACACAAATAGCTTCCTCCTCATTAATTAGCACACCTCAGCATGTACATTTAACACAGAGAAATGCGGCAAGCATGTCAGAAAACAACTCCCAGTTCCTTCCAATTCAATAACGATCAAGGCTAGAATCCATTCGTCAAACGTTTTAACGTAGAACCTATACCGTCGCATTTCCTACAGTAAAAGTAACCCCCCGTGATCGATATGTAAGAGTTGACCATACACAGCTAACTTAAACGCTAGGTAAAAGATAGGGGTAACATTAAGGAACTGGCCGCCAACGAGATACTTAAGCATGAATCCATGTCAAAGCCTTTGGTTACTGCACCAACATTCACCACAGCCCATCATTAATACAGCAAAAATCGCAAAATTTTCGCCATTTTTCTCTTCTACCTATCACTACCGTCCGATTCCTTGCTAACATACCGTGTCTACCCTTTTCTCCAATCCTTCTTCCGACCAACATTCTATTTAGAATCACCAGCGGGACACGTATACGCTCAGCCTTCTTATGACTTTAGTATCTTTAGTCACTTTTATACTCTCGTAACGTGTCCCAAGAAGAAGTGGTGGGTGTTGGCGCAAGGTCGAACGATAGACGAGAATCCTCTCATCTTCGAGATGATTTTACGCTCCTGATTCAACAGCTCCTTCTCTCGCAAAAATAATAACATACACGCGAGAGAGACGGGGAGAGCTTGGTAAAAATAACAATCTCTATACAAAAACGCCACTCTCATTTTAGTTCAACCGAACGTCAGGTGGCAAGGATTTGGGATGACAGGTAACTAAATTTCTCCCGTCATCTTCTCTCCCTTCACCTTCCTGTCTCCCCATGAAAAACGTTTCCCTAGCACAAGCGACATCAATCTTCCCAACAAACCATAAGCTACAACATTCAACCCGATGCTCCCTCAAAGCAATGCATGTACGCGCAGTAGTTCCACGTGTTAACCAACAAGGAAGGGTAGTTCGCCTATAGGTTGCACGAAAGCGGAATTCGGGTTTCCAAATCCATACACATTAGTTTCGCAAAGTTGACGCAGCAGGAGTGGATTAAACAAAGTATGTGTGCCCAACGTTACAGCGTACGACCAATTTAAATGTTAAACAAGGCTCCCGAGCCCAGCAAAGTAGAGTGAGTACAACAGTCAGCGTATTGGCCTTCACAGCAATGGGATTCCAACAAAAATGTATCATAAACGGCCAACAAAAACAACGATTCTCCATTAATTCCGCCAAAAACTACATCAAAATTAAACGATAATAGGCAACAACCATTTCCGCTGCTAACAAAAATTACAAAAATAATCTCTTCATTTTCATTATCATTACTCCAAAGATGCCTACAAATTGGATTTAAACACCTTGACTCAAAAATATCCAACGAAATCATTTCCGGAAAAACATGGTCGTCGGAAATTATTCTCCACTATTTTTCAGCCACGTGTCAAATCCGTTTATGATTATAATATCAAATTGCGAAGCGTTTTTAAAAAACAAAAAGTGAGAACTGAAAAATTATTTGCAAAAAATTTGCAAAAAACATAAACGGAGGGCGTTACAACTAAGTTTATCGTTCTCACTCACCCTTTTATCGTCCAGCACTTCACCAGGACGCAGTTTTCTATGCTCCTAAGAATAGAATTTCACAAAAATCCTTAAAAATCCTTCTCTACAAAAAAGAGGAATCTATTCAAAATGTCTTGTAAGCTCTATTAGTCGAATGGCATCAAGTACTCCAATCAAAAAATCCGTCTTCCTCCGTAAACTTTCTCCGGACACGTTCAGCGAAAAACAAAATTTACATTTTTCCATCCCTCACCCTCCTCGCTTGGGAATCCTTATGGGGAAACATGCAACTACTGGTTTCCTAAAAAAATATCTACTGAAAGCTCTAAACTCTCTAAACGTACATGAAGACGTAATTTTTTCAAACTTGCGTCAAAATAGCTTCCAAGAGCAAGCGTCCGTTTAAACTGTGTGTAATCTTCTTCTACTCCTACATGGCCATGGTATGGGATGAAATAATAATTACTCATTCATTTATAGACAAATAAACGTCGTACCCACCCACACCAAGGATATTTTCCGTATTCGAGCAAACTTATGGCTGGCAGAGATGAAATTTCATCAAGAGCATCCAGAACAACTATTACAGCGTGAACACAACCGGGTGGTCCCCCACCCTCGTTGTGCCACAACAGGACTAACAATTGTAATAGGTGTATTCAACAATTTCGCAAAAAAACCTTCGATCACATACCATTTTTCCCAATTATTTAGATTCCACCCAGTACTCTCCACTAGTACACACAAATCACTCTGTAATCTACGTCTTTCTCATTCTCGAGCAAAGTCTTGCTATTATTTTTCCTCACTGCGCAACCAATTCATCCTTTCCTGAACCCATTACCGAACCTCCTCCCACCAACAATCCCAAACACACCTCCCCAATCCCTCACAACAAACTACGGATCACTTCCACGACTCACCATCGAAAATACGATTGTACTAATCGATGGATTCGAGTCACCATTCTTTAGCGCAACTGGAGCTAGCTTGCAGCTTCCCACGACAAATAAACAAGTCAACTGAAGCCAACCCGGCTTACTCGGATTCCCCACGGGTCCCAAACTCTAGTGTCGAGAGCTCGCTAATAACTTTTCTCAATAACTCTACCGCTAAAACATGGAGCGAGTAGATAGAAAGGGAAGCTCCTCGAGCAAATCTGTACCTCGTCAGTGATGATGAGCGATGGGCGCCTTCCCATTTCCTCGGGTGATGGAATGACAATAAGAGATCCGCGTCTTGAAGAGGGACCGCTACCTGGAGCAAGCGATCCTTTCCGATCACCCACTGGTGTTTTCTCTCGCGAGACTTCCAATTTCGGGGGCTCCACAATAGCCGGCTTCCCCTGGGCCTGTACACCATAACACTCAAATTATATCCCATCCACAAACATTACACAGTAACATAATCCGTTATCCGCCATCATAACCCCCAAACTCCCCACCCACCCAACGTAAACTTATCCACCCCACCAAAAACTCAACAATGGAGAAAGCAAATTAGAAGCCAATCCAACAACAATCCCTTCCTTAACCCATAGTTTCATCACCAGCGCATCCACAAGCAGCTACACAATTTCCTCAGCACCCCTAACAGTATTTTCAATCAATCCAGGGCGGACCATATCACTTCCCAAACAAGATTCTTAAAGCAGGGATAGCATTTCCCAAGCATCCTTAAGCCGAACAACAGTAGCTCGCATTAATCATGCATATATATTTATTGAGAACCTGCTTATAATTGATGGCCCTTTCTAGAAAATTAACTCTACCAAGGCCTGAAAAACTGGGCGGTTTTCTCCTTGGAATTCTAATTGAGCAATCAACGGCTCCTTTTGATTAATTGATAGCTGTATTCAAATCTTTCCTCTTCCCCTCCCCGCTTTATTCTTCGAACAAGATTCTATTATTTCCGACTCCTCCAACTCTTTCAAAAGCCCTGACCTTGCTAGCGTCTTCCTTCCGCTTTAACTCTTTCAAAATCTCTTTGTCTGCCTCGGCTGGATGGATAACTCGTTGGAAGATATCTTCATCCAAACCAGCTTCCTCTAACCATCTTTCACAGAGGCATTTCAATAGTCTTGATGAATGCAGAGTAAGACAAATTGTTCCCATGTTTTTCGCGCTCATCATTTTTCAGACTCACTCCTAAGCCGTCTGCCAGCTCAGGACAGCAAAACTCGCTATTAAATTAGTGCAGTCCTCCTCTCTTTTCACCATTCGTCTAATTCCTACTGTGCGAAAATAACAGATCCCAAACAACTAGACCTTCCTATATTTCCGCGCGTGAGCGCATTATTTCGTTACATACATTATTCTTTTTCGGAGAGCATCCATGATTGTTAGTTTACTAGTTGCAAACGTGGAAGCCTATTCTGATTAGTGAGCGGAAATTCAAAAACACAATCCTCCTATCCTCTTTCCCATACCACAAGCATAACCATTTCAATTTACCACCAGCCCACAAAAACAAATCCCAAAAAAGCTCATGCCAAAAAGTAAAAGACTAACAGCATGCGTTTTCAAGACAGAGAAAGCAGGCTTGTAAAAAGTTCCACCGCCATAATAATAAGCTCCTACCTGGCACAGAACAGTCCATGACGGACACAAGGAAGCACTTGGGCATGCATCTTCCCATATATATATCTCAATCACAAATCTCGACTCCCTCACAGTTAACAAGCAGAATGAGAAAGTCAAGTGGTGGAACTAAGTTTAGAAATCAGCAAGTATAAGTCGAGAAGAACGTACTCAAATTCCATCCATCCGCAAAACTTTCCCAACGACGCCCACATATTATTTCCCTATCACCTCCCCATCCCACTTGAACTAAACCTTGGACACCAAGTACACATTTCCCAATACCTTTGCATCTTTGGCAGGAGCCGATTTACTTGGTAGCTTAGTAGTTTTTCCTTCAGGTGCCTCTAGCTCTACCTTTGGTGGCTCTACCTTCGGCGGCACTACTTTCGGCGCTGCTACCTTTGGTTTGGCATCCTTAGCTTCTTTAACATCTTTCGGAGCTTTCGCATCTTTAGCTCCTGCAGCCTTCTTTTCAGGAATGACCTTCTTAGTCGCAGGTTTCTGGTTTGTTCCCAAAACAACATTAGTTCTCAACAACACATCAACTTACATCAATTAACTATTTCCAACTACCCACACCACACAAATCTCTACTTACCAATGTACGCATATCCCCTCACAATACTACCCCAAGTACTTGTAACGATACTTGGGATACACTAATTACTAATTTACTACGTAACTACTACACTTTGTCAAATTCATCAGAACTATCAAACCTTTTCCACTTTTAGCATCTATGCTAAAAATTTCAAACAATTTACACACCTTTTGAAACAAAATACATAAATCCCCATCAAACTCTCAATAAAACCGTCGTTACTATGTACAAATTGTCAAAATATTTAACAAATTCAACTGTAATCTACCTCTAATTTACTACGTTTTACATGAGAATTCTCAAAACTGTCCATGCATTTAACAAGTTATTATGTCTATATATTTACTAAAAATGCTCTCCCAGCAGTCCTTGCCCCCCAACACCTTTAGCGATGGAAGATGCTTTGAATCCCTGCAGTTTCTGCGAAACTACATTACGTCGACAGTTCTAAACTTAATACAATAATAAATAAATACAAGAGGATTCATGACGTTGTCCAGTCTCCGGGCAATTCCTCATTTTTTACTAAACACGCCATCTGCCCAACTTTCCTACACCACCGTATCTCATAATTCAGAATCCTATCCCGAGCTTCACATAAATTCCCTACATCCCCAACCCTTTCTTTCCGTTACCCTCCGGGTTGTGTGGTGTGCACGAATATAATAATAGTTAAAAGCAATATGCAACAAAACAATTTGCATATCCCGTCTTTTACGTACCTTTTCCTCTTGTGGCTTCTCTGCAGATTTCTGAAAATCCAAAACAAATCCATTATTCTCTGTATTCTTTACGTTGATGTTTTCCAAGGATTACTGTGCAATTAGTGAGTAGCTACTGCATGACTTAATACCATAATGTACAATTAGTCTTCAGCCTGATTAAAAGTGCAGTTTATACATGTGAGATAGGACTTCAACCAATCCAAGTCCAAATGGTGAAGCTATGTACGTGCACTCCAATTAAAATTATATACCAACGTCATTGTTAACTACTCCTTCAATACCAAAACCGTTACCAAAATTAGCAGAACGAAGAGGGTAATAATCAAGTATGTAATGAAAATGATAAATAATGCATTTTACATCCTTCCGGGCAAGTAGCTTGTGTCAACTTCCCTAATTGCTCATTAGGTATCTAAACCATAACTCTTCCATTCCTCCGACCACCAAGGTCACGCACAGTTTCCATCTATTTCACTACTAAAATTCCCTAAATTGGCCAAGTAATCTTCTTAAAATATCCACGGTCCTAGACCTTAGAGTAACATAACATAGTAATCTCAAAGTAGCACAACCTGATTGATCTGGTTCCTAAAATTACTACGCTCATCATTTCAGGGAAATGTTTCGTGGAGGTTTGCCAGGAGTCTTGGATTCTTTTCTCCACACTCGATAGAAAATTGGTACATGTATCGAAAAAAATCTTTTTATCTGCACTATTTCACTGGATACTAAACCTTCGGTTGGGAATCAGCTATAAAACATTTGCTAGCATTCTCCTCCGAAATAAAAAATAAAATTTTAAAAACTACTTTGAAAAATTAGGCGAATTACTTTCAAATATTACGACTACTGCGGTTGGCAACAAAGATGAGCTAAATTGCTCCGTTAAAATAATGCGGTGTGAAAAATTTATAAAATAATAATAATACGGTTGACTACAAGAGAAAATATAAGTGGGCCAAAAAATATTGTGCCATGCTAGAAATATAGTGAAAATATTTTTTTTGTCCGTCATCATATTTCACCTTAACCGGAGCAGGTGCTTTAGGTTGGCTGACCTCAACCACACTTTCATCACTTGCCTCTTCCTCGTCCGACCCTTCTGATTCTGTCACTTCCGGCAATTTTGGAAGCTGTATTACAACCAGTCAAGTCAGCCTTCTTATTTCAATTAAATCAGATTCATCCACCCATTCATCTTGTCTCCCATCCTCCCAATTATCTCAAATTTAACCGTCTCCTACTAAACTTCTAGTCAGCTTCCTACGACAGTCTTCCTATGTGCTTGAGTAGCAAACCGAAAGACAAACGTTTTAAAGCAGGTTCATCTTTACGGCATGCTCCGAGTCTAAAAGACTTGCTCACGCGAAACGAGTCAAGGATGTTCCTCTTGATTTCTATCTGCTATTTCAAACTGCAAACCAATACCCGATATCCCTCGCGGAATTTTCTCCGCGGAAAATAACATCCTTCCAACATCTTTTTTCATCCCCGAAAAAAGCGCTGTATGAATGAGAGGTTGTAGCGCGGTAAAATGAACGAGGAAATCTCCTGAACATAGAATCTAAGTTGGATGATTCAATGCAAAAACAATTTCTTCATGTGATTCTGCATAGCATGTGCTCCGCATGCTCAACATTACTACTACATCCTCCTCCGAACCAGTTCCAATTTTTGAATCACCCTACCCTTTTTTTCCTCTACCTCTACACGCACCCTACATACTTGGCAAACCGTATTCTATTTTAAGATTTTACCGACCTAGAAGAGTAGACACAGCAGGATATTTTAAAAATCCTCTGTTATTCTATCAGCTTGTCTAAAATTATTCCACTTAGTTAAAATATTGTTCAACTTCTCACTAAAAGATCCAAACACCCGTATAGCGTCATTCCCTAAAACATTCTCCGAATCTTCCCTCTCTTCCCTTCCTTTCGGCTCGCCCTCACTTTCTCTTTGTCTATCTTCCATGAACCCAGTAGTCTTTTAATCCTTTCCCTACTTGTAATCTCTGTACGATATGAAGTTTTCAATTAACCTGTGCGATAAACCCTGTTCGAGTGTCTTAAACTCCACTACACTAATTCCGAGATTCAGTGTAGTACAAATATGATTGGGATTTAATGAAATGTTTCATGTGAATTCTAATTTGCGTATCATGAGTTAGCCCAATTAAACTTCTCACCTTCTCTGGTTCCTTTTTGATTTCTGGTTTTTTCTCTGGTTCCTTTTTGGGTTCAGCCTTTTTCTCTGGTTCTTTTTTAGCTTCTGGTTTTTTCTCTGGTTCCTTCTTGGCTTCTGGTTTTTTCTCTGGTTCCTTCTTGACTTCCGCTTTCTTTTCTGGCTCCTTTTTGGCTTCTACCTTCTTCTCGGCTTCTTTCTTTTCTTCTACTTTTTCCGGTTTCTTTTCCTCCTCTTTTGGTTTTTCTTCTTTTTTCTTTTCCTCTTTCTTCTTTTCCTCCTTCTTCTCCTCCACTTTCTTTTCTGTAATTCAAACCAAGGGTATTAGATAATATTAGACATAACATCAATTCAACTACCGCCGCCATCTTCTTCGTTAATCCTTCAGCCAATTTTGTATCAACTTACCTTTTACTATCAGTTCAGCCTCAGATTCGTTCTGTCCGAATTCGTTCTTAACCTGGACCTTGTATGAGCCTGAGAATTCTTTTCGGCATTCCGAAATAACAATCCTGGCGATTTTCCCATCAAATGTGATTTTGGTCTCCTTGGTTTCTTTTATCACAGTGGTGTTTCTGAAATCATTGATATAGGTATAGTATTCAAGCAATCTTCTTCATGCAGCAAATTTTCAAATTAACCTGTTTCCGAGGCTTATTTTCCCACAACATCCAAGAGTCATCGCGATAACTTACCTATACCAAGTTATGACTGCTGATTTATCCACAGATGAAAGTTCCACATACATTTCTGCTGACTTTCCTTCTTCCACAGTCTAAACCAAAGAGTAGGAGAGTTAAGTATAGAATTATAAAATCAGTATTTACCCCTACGTAAGCTACATTTTCAATTCGAAAAAAGTATAATACCGTGCTCTTGAGGCCCTGGGCAAACTTTGGAGCTTCTCCCTTGGGTTTTGGTTTCGGCTTTTCTTCTTCTTCTGGAATTTCTGTGATTTCCACCTTCTGAGAAGTAGTCTCACCCTTTTCGTTCTTAGCCACGAAGCAATATGAGCCTTTGTCTTCTTTTGTTGCATTTGCAATTTCCAATTGGATCTTGTATTCTCCCTGGAAGAAAAACGTGTTGTGATAATGACTTATGATGTCTATACATAATTTATAGATTACACATATTATCATTAAAAATCAAATCAACTCACTTTCTGAACTTGTTCCACTTGGACAACTTTGCGAGAGTCTTGCTTAATGACGGTTTGCTCCTTCATCCATACGATTGTAGGAGGAGCGGCGCAACGAACGTTGCATTCGATAACGATAGTTCTTTGTTTCTGTATCCGTATGACTTTTGGCTTTTCTTTGATTTGCGGAGCAACTAAAAGCATTATACAAAAATATCATTTAGATTGTGTTCACATAAACCTAGTATAACGCATTCGCATCAATCATTGTACTTACTTTCAATATTTAGAGTCAAGTTAGCATTAATTTCACCAAATTCATTCTTAATATTGCATTTATATAGTCCGCTTTCCTCTGGTTGAGGATCCTGTTAACAAGTAGAACATAAAAATGAATCGAAGTTCATGTTAGCTATCATAACTTTTTCATTGAATATTTGAATTTTTTTCTCATACAATAAGATCTAATCGGATGATGTAAATTCCTTTTTCTTCCTTCATGGAGTAAACGAATTTCGATGACGACTTGATTTCCGCACCATCGCAAGTCCAAGTGAATGTAGGTTTTGGATCTGCTTTTACTTTACATTCCATAAAGATAAGTTTACCGTTGTTTTCCGACTGAATTCGTGGTTTTTCGGCAAACGTTGGAGCCTGGCCAGCAGGCTCTGGTTCAGCCTCGATGTTCAGATTCAGATTTGCATTAGATTCACCATGTGCATTCTCCACGTGACACCTGTACGTACCGGCATCCGCTCCGCTGGGATCCTTTCAAACAAATTACCAACAATCAATGTTAACCTATTCGCTTTCATCGTTACTTTCTAATGATAGAATTCAATTTTTTCCAACTTACTTTTATCTCTAATATGAGATCGTAGATATCAGTATCGACTGCTACGTTTTTGAAAACCATTTTCGCTGATGCGTTCACTTGAGTAGTACCACGATACCAAGTAACTTTAGGTTCTGGATTGGCTTTGCACCTGCACCGCATTGTAATGAGCGTTCCAGTTGCATTTGGAGTGATTTTTGGCTTCTCGATGAACGTAGGAGGGTTTCCACCATCATCACCACCTTTTCAAAGTACAATATTAATCAACACTCCGCACGGCTCCATTGAATAGTATCACATGCCATAACCTGTAGCCTCGCCTTCGAGTGATTTTCGAAAGCTCCGCACCAGAATGCGATCGTCAGAACGCTTGCAGTTAAGTGTTTGCAAATTCCCATATGTTTACATTACAATATCTTTGGATTACGAGTCTAGTAAATAGCGTTGCATATAATAATTAAAGTTCTCGTCTCTTGTATCCTAAACCGGTGTGTCCTTTCTGAGGTACGCAGGTCGGAGGAACAAAATTTAATTTATATTTTCCACTTATCCCTGCTTTCTTAAAATATTGGTTTAAAATACTTGATTAATTAGAAATTTTTGGATACTATGACGAAAGACTATTTTCAATTTTCAAAAAATGTTAGTAATTGACTTCGACGTCCTAAATACAAAATATGTCATCTTAATAGTCGTATTTCCATTGGGTGTGTTGAGTCTGAGTAGCGGATTAATAATCAATAATACATTACCTTACATACTTATGTGTCAAAAAACAAGCAAACTGAGTGCTAACTACTCGTTTCTACCAGACTTCCTGCATTACTGTAGCACGCGAATCCGTCAAGTTCTTGTATATACGCCTCAATCATTCGAACCTAATATTCACCTATCATTTTCCAAATCGTCAGGCTATAATCTCCTCGTCCACATATCCCATGCAATAACGTTTCACAGTTATAAATACCTTCAACATTATAGAACGTTATCAATATTTAAGCCAAATGCAGCAGCGTGAGTATCCGTACCACAATATTGAGCATACGTATGACAGCATTGTCAACAACGCCGGTTATACTGCAATTACAGTGCTCGCATATCCTGTTACATACACCGCGTGAAAGCGTTACATAATTACGTAAGAATAATAACAACCCTTTGACTGATGCATTATCACTTTCAAAATTCACTCCAAGTAAGACTATAGTTACACAAGCGTCAGCATGGTTATAACCAGACCGATTCCAAAGCATCAGAAATTGAATCATAACTGTTGCATAAAAATACAAGGTTTGGAATCGATTGAGTCGGTAAAGCGCGAATTAACTTGGTTACGATACCTTGGAAGTTGAGCGCAATGTTGGCATTGCTTTCACCAAAAGCGTTAACAGCATTGCACCGATAATTCCCTCCGTCTGCTAAACTAGGGTTGTGAATTTCAAGTGTAAGAAGGTAACTATCTTTCCCCATATCCTTTTTCTTCATTTGGAGTCGATCGGAGGAACTAAGGGATTTACTACCCTGAAACCATGTTATTTCAGGCAACGGTTTCGCTTCTAGTACGCATTCCATAACTAAAATTTCTCCCTGTTGTTTGATCGTCGGCTTTTTGGGGAATCTAGGGGCCTGGCCGTCTGGGATTCTGAAATGTCACGTACACTCATCAATATTCAATGCCCATCCCGTCATATCTTTAAGACAAACGTCCAACTTCTAGTATTTCGTTACCTCAGAGAACCTCCTTCAAAGTTTAAGTTAACAATGGCAGAGGCTTCGCCCTGTGAGTTTTTGGCGATGGCTTTGTATTCTCCCTGATCCGAATCCTGAGCTTGCAAAATAGTTAGTTTTGACATGTAGAACATCTCAGTCGTGGATTCCCTTGTAACAGTAGACTGAAACCTTTTCCCGGACACTGCCTTCCCATTGAGTAACCTTGAAGGAACGAGAATGTAGTCAGTGGGAGCCACAAGTATACTCAGACTTTTAAGTGCCTCAAGCTAATGTTGCATACCAAGAAACAGAAGGTTCAGGATCAGCTGCCAGACGAATCTCAAAAGTAATTGCCCCAGAGTCATCTTGCCTTATCGCAGGTCTTTCGGTAAAACTAGGTTTCACCGCGTTGCTTCCCGAATCCCCTAAATTCAGGAACGAACCTACGATCCCAAGTGTTAGTAATTTCAATTGTGTCACGTCCAACAATTAGAAGCAAAACATATCAAACCACTCTCGTCCATCCAACAGTTTATAAGCTTCCCCTAGTCCTATTCCGGACACAACTATTACTGGCGGGATTTATATTTCCGATAAGGTCACAAATACAGTCCCAGCTAATCGAGGCCCTCACTCATCTAAGCACCGTCAAAGTTTTTCAATATTTTCGACCTTCTAACAAGATAGCATCGAAGAACATTAAATCTGCTGTACAACATCCATTAAAGCTTCCCTCCCTCGTAACTGTCATCTACCCAGTTACTCCTTGCTTCACTCAACAAAACTCTTAAGTTAGGAAAATACAAAATCATCACAAAATTTATAATTCTGCATGATACCAACAAGCAGCGTGGTTAAATGCCAGCTCAACAAGTAGTTGTTACAACTTTTCTAATACGGTGTCGAGGAACGTTTCGTGAACTTTCATGAGCAAAACTCCTCCTCATGATTGTGCAATTAGATATTCATGTTTCAACTGTTAACTACATGCTATAATCACAAACAAAATCCAGCACTTGTATTCTTTGTCCGCCTATTTTATGGGATCCGTCCGGTATTTTATCAAGTCCATCCCAACATACTCATGTAACACATAGATGTCAACTTTTCCTCGTATCTTAATGACTAATTTTAACCCTATATCTCTTTCAATAATCGTAATGTTCAGTCATAGATTCCTAATTATTTTCAACGCTAGATTCAATCCTGAGCGAAGCAAACATTTCCAACCATCTTTCCGATGGGCATCGGCCAAACCGGTAACCCAACCGTGGTTAATTCAAAAACTTGTATGATTCATACCCTATTAAAATCCCGTGTAAAAATTTTCAACTATTTAGCTTAATTACGATAAAGAGGAAAAATACTTACTATCAAAGTTCAGACTAATTGTTGCATTACTTTCCCCGAGGTCATTTTTCGCAGTCACTTTGTACTTTCCTGCATCCTCTACCGCGACATTGTTAATGGCTAAAATGGCGACGAATAATCCTCCATCCTTCTCTATTGTCATCTGAAAATCAAATATTAAACCATTAATTAAACTCAATTAATACATGAGTACTACCTTATAATCCAATTCCTTGTCATCGATATTAAAATTTCTAAACTCCTTTTAAACCGCTCCAGCAGCTTCGTAATAAAACAGTTTTCAAATAATTTGTAATAGCTCAAAAGAAATAATTAATATCCTTGTATAATTAATAATTAATTATAATCCTTAATTAGCAGATTGAAAACCTATTTTATGCTACTTACTTTAACCACCTCATCACAGCGGCGAGTTTCACCGAATTCTAAAAACTCACCCTAGCCTCCTCCCTTGAAATACACAGAGCCAGCTATAGCTCCATCTAGCCGAACGCGCGCGTTCTAATCTGGACACCCATAGGGTGGCCCCATTCATTTCTACAATGTGTATAAATCGGTAGGACCTATTGCTACAATAAATGTCTATAAATCTTTATCACCCGCGCCTTCCTCACAGTTAACAGCTGGCCTAATTGTATTTAACCTTCCGGCCCTAAGGTCAAACTTGCTTGTTTAGCTTACCTTATGCCTACTAGTGGCAGAGACTTGTTTCCCATCGTGAAACCACGTCACAGCTGGTTTCGGATCAGCTTTGATTTTCGTTTCGAATAATAATCTTTGCCCATCTTCCTCTTGTCGGATGACTGGTTTTTGAGCAAAGCTCGGTGCAACTCCATCTGCTTGGCTAAATTTATTTCAACCAAAACACTCAGAGTTAGAACCACCATTTTAAAACCGAAGCTTACACGTACAGATCCGCTACCTGTGGTAACAAGCACATGCTCCACATCTTCCTCACCGTAAATATTATTTTAGCAAACATTCAAACTGTCACCCTTATTTCCGCTTCTTCAAGGTAAACCTTGCTACTTGTTACATTCCAAAGAAAATCCTAAGTCTCCAAGTTAGCATTTAATAAGGCAGATAATATGAGAAAAACTTTTAAATCCTTGTAAGGGCACACAGATTGACGAATAAAGCCACGACCACTACTACTAAATCAGCAATAGGTAAAGATGAGTGAAATTTTTTCAAAAAATAACCTATAAGTTATTCAACTTGTTATTGGTAGACACTGTTTTTCCTGACAGCATCATTCATCCGCCCTTCTCTCAGCTCAAACCCTCTTTTGACACATGCACAAGTAGCAGCGCATTGTCAGCTAATTATATGCTTGTCATTCCAAACTCCATCTTTCCATCCGCGTTATCACAATATTTGTAAACCATATTTTACAATCTTCATCTTTCAATTTCATTTTATCCCAGCTCAATTATATCTAACTGAATCCACTGCTACAATCTTTAAAACATTGCGTTCTTCCGCATTCTATTAATTTTCATCCATCATCACGAAATCAAGTCGATCTAACCAAAAGCTCTTCTCCAAAGCTTTACTTTACATCTCCAAGGGCTTTTTCTCCCTCACAGCTTTCTCCCAAGGGTTTCACGGATTTCCATCTCGGGAAAAGGTTTATCATCTTAGATATTTCTCAAGGGAACGCTCTCAGTTATTTCTATGGAATCATTTCCCCCAGAATCCAAAGACTGTGAGAGTAATATTTTCAATGATGATGCCACCACCACCCTCATATCTTTGAGCAAGTAATACCATGTCACGTTGCATAACTACGGATTCGATTGTGTGCCAATGGGGACATCGACTGTCTCAAAATATCTTAAAGCATGGACATTAGAAGAACAACATCTTCAAGAGTGCACCAGCTAAACCTAAATCCCAACCAGCCTTTTCTATACTAGCAGTCAGCTCAAAACTCGCAACAAATTCAACAAGAGGATCCTCGAGAAAAACGTGTATATCCTTTATAGAAAGATGTTGAAAAAATCTCTGGAACTTGGCACCATCCCGATTCTCCTTATCCCTTTACCCCTCTTCTTAAGATTATTTTTGGGCGAGCCTCTACACCACATCAACTCCCACTTTCCTCCAACTTCTCCGAATTTTCAAAGCTACAAGCACTGTCTTTTATTTTACAACTCCCATCCCCATTCAGTCTCCATTTTTCCCCAACTATTATACAACCCCACTTTTCTAATTATTACCTTGTATTCATCCCATTGTCTTTTACCTACAACCCAGAGCCCGCATTGCTTTCACCATCCACTCTTAAAGTAGTACACTATCCCACCGCCCGCAAGAATTTACATTAGCGCTACTTAACTACTCTCCCCCCTTCCCTCTCCCCCCTCCACGATTAGTCAAGTATTTCAAAGCTATCTTACCCGCACCACCGTCCCCGCTTTCCCTTCCTTCCTCCCACACTCCACAATCCTCCTCCCTTCCCCACTATCAACTATTTATTCATTCCAATTGCATTAAATCATTCTCTTCCCCTGTCAAGTCATCATCACCTCCGCTGCATTTCATAAACAACAACAAGAACACACTTGTTTCTAAACCTACCCATCGCCAAACCCCACGCCCTCTACTTTCTTTCCTCTTCTTCCCTCTAAACTCTCGCAATCCTTTCAAACTCCTGGGAAAACAATTGCTTCCGCATTTTATTCCCATCCTCTATATTACACCCTCGCTCCGATTATTTCCTCAAATTTTTCCTCAAAACCTTCCGCAATCCTCTTCACCTCTTAAATCTCTTCAGCAACGCTCTCTACCTGTTTCCCCCTCAATCACAAATCCTCAAAGCCCCTCCCCTCCTCACATGTCAGCTAAATCTCAAGCGTGATATCTATTCCAAGCTCCTCCCTCTTGAACCTCTCCGTAACTATTTGGCAGTGCACAATGTTGAGTCAAGTCTTGGACGGGTATCAATCAGAGAGTTCAAAGTGCCAGACATCTGTAACTTGCATATCTCCGCTCGATGACAAACTTAATTGCGATAACTTTGTCATGATTCATCAAAAGATTCTCAATGAATGACGACTTGATTCTATGTACCTACTCCGCATCATCCGTCCCATCATCTTTCCCTCATCTCCCTCCTGTAACTCCCCTCATTTACTAGCAGTGTCACTAAATGCCGCTTATGTTATCTTGATTGCAATAGGCATTATCCAAATCCCTCCTGATTATCTGCCAAATGTATGCTCCTAACCAAGAGACGCTATCCCCTCCACTCTCCACCTAGAATCGTATTCTTCTTTGCGGTGGGTGGGTAGTTTAAAAGCTTTACAACCCCCCTTCCACCATTAATAACATCGACCTCAAATCCCTTCCTACCCTTCGAGGAAGCCTAATTTCCTGGTTGCTCCAAGGTCGTTAGTGAACACCAGCCACGTGGTTCCCACCACCGATTATGACTCGGATACTCATCGTATTAAGAGATAGCTCATCTCCTAGCTATTCTCCTCTCGGGATTCACTCTGTCGAGAATTTACTACTACTATAATGTAGGGGAAACTAGAGATTTGTAAAGCACCCTACCTCGAGG
Organism: Sminthurides aquaticus; assembly: GCA_906901655.1. Lineage (NCBI taxonomy): Eukaryota > Metazoa > Arthropoda > Collembola > Symphypleona > Sminthurididae > Sminthurides > Sminthurides aquaticus. The sequence continues at coordinate 18,964,757 of CAJQTT010000001.1, read as the reverse complement.
CAGTTAAGCCCTCCCTTGCAGTTTTGAGTGCATGCAAAAAGCTGCTGGCAGTCATGCATAGCTTGGAGGGGTGAACAAAAGCATGCAAATTCAGAGAGAATTCTACCATTTAAACTCAACCAATCACTTACTTTTCCTTAGGCTCGTCAACAGCTGCAAACATAAATACACCATAAACTTGTATTAGTTTTCCCGAAAAAGTTGCCGTAAAAATGCTAACCAAAATAGACGTTGCACATTTCCTTTCCCTCGCTCTAGAATAATAGCCTTTATGCTTATGGAATATACCAGCTCGGAATATCCAGGCTAATGAGCTAAATATGCACGTCTTAACAAACTTAATTACATTAATAGAATATAGCGGACTTACGACTGAAATTCAGATTGATGGATGCAAATACTTCGCCATGCTTGTTCTTGGCTTTCACTCTGTACAGCCCGGCGTCCGACTCGATGACATTATCCAATTCTAGGACCACTAGATATTTATTTGTTGCGATTTTTGTTGTTTTGAACACAGTTCGCTTATCCGGGCTCAATTGAAGGTCACCACGAAACCATGTGATTTCCGGTTGTGGACTTCCCACCAATTGACACTCAAAAATTAATCGATTTCCGTCATCCTCTTGTCGTAATTGTGGTTTTTGTGTGAACGCCGGTACTGCCTCATCTGTTCCTCCCATCTTTTACTTCCGCTTGAGGAAACTAGATCGAGGCTTCTCCAGAAAGCACCCAACCCTTGACGGAAACTTGTATATATGACCTCACACTAGTTCTTCCACGTGACTGGAATAACCGCCACTTTAAGTGGCCTCCTCCACAGCCAAACCCACTTTTTGGGTTACCCACCCGCAACAGCTGAAATCAAGTACATATTATCTCTGTATTTATCAGTACAAAAAAAAACCCTTAGAAGAAAATATCATTTAAATGTAGTCGCTCCTCTTTCTTTCCAGAACGATTCCCTCTCAATCCTCATCAGCGCCATCTACCATCTCATCATCATCACCTTCTTCCGTCCTTCATTGTAGTTTTACCCCCAAGCTATATTCTCTTCAAGAACGTTTCCTCTACCTCAGTGTTGCATATTGCATATATTGAGGCCTTGTTCAAGTGTCTTCGTTTCGTTTTCAATTTCCAATTAAATTAATACATCAACTCTGCTTTCATCCATGTATTTTGTATCTTCGATAGACTTCCTCTCATGTATTCCGAATCTTCGCCCAAGCATCCTCCCACAACTCTTTCAAGAAAAGCGTGTGAGCGCTGTTCTCAATCTTCTTCCCATCCAAACGCACGCCGTTGGAAGCACAGGAGCCGTTTTTATATTTTTATAGATAAGCATTGGTCACTTTAGCTTTGATCGTAGGCTGTTCCGAAAGAGATTCAGAATTCCGATTTCATGTCGCAACCTTTTTCCTAATAGCGGAGATCCCAGAGCATCCTCTCCACTTTCATCTCCTTCCATCCGCTCAACATCTTTTTCCGCACGCCAGAATCAGTTGGTAGAGTCAATTTTGTACACATAGTGACGACATGCACGGATACACATTCCTCATCATAATCCTTGATACTCAGTTATAAATAGATTCGCTCAGTTTGTTGTCCACGTCACTCCATGATTTTCCTCACAACCATCACAAGGAATGGGGAAAAGATGTGATAACGCAGCTTTAAATAATAATGCAAGAGCATAGAATTAGCTCATCCTCTCTCTCTGCATCTTTATCTTCCAAAATTATATCCCAACCCACCGAGGCTTCACCTCATCCAAAATCCTCTCAACTTTTTCCCTACTCTTCCCTTCATTTCCAAGAATTAATTGTTTACTGTAATCACAAGTAATGAAGAAAGCATATATATGTAGTCCCTAAAATCCTTTCTGCATCGCTGACTCAGGCGTGTCTCCTTTCACTCTAATTACCGCTTCTCTTTAAGAATTTCGGCCAAATATTCCTCTTCCCTTCCGTCTTCCTATTTTTTAAAAAATCTTTCAAACGATAGCTCATTCTTTGTCCTACTCCACCTCCCACCACCACTGGTCAAAAGATGCTGCTATTTCAAGTTTACTGCTATCAACAGATCCTTACCATCAGAATATTCTGCTATAATAAGATCTTACTATCAGAAGATCCGTCTATCAAAAGCTCCAGCTCTCAAAAGATTCGTCTATCAAAAGATCCTACTATCAGAAGATCCCTTATCACAAGATCCTTCTATCAAAATATCCTACTATCAGAAGATCCTTTATCAGAAGATCCTGCTATCAAATACTGAATATCATAATTTTAACTTCCCAACTCCAGCCAGCTGACCAATTGCACTGCGATCACATCAGCTACCTTTAACTATTTACTTGAATCCAATTTGAAACATACAACCTTTCTTTTTCTTCTCTCTCAAGCTCTTCAAACGTGATTCCAGACTTTGTTATCCCTTTTAAAATTGGTTATAATTTTAAGCTTTTCAAAACTAATCATTCGCTATTTCATGATGAACTGCAAAGTGTTGTCGATGCAGAATCGCTATGCACATACCCTGACTCCTGCACTGAGCATCATGTCATCCCCGCATACATCTTCATCTCGTGTGTATGCAAGCTTAAGATTCTTTTCATCCCATAGCCTCAGCGGAAGAGGAACCTTTTTAGGTGGCACAGATTAATAGCATGACTCCTGCCGTCTAGAAGTGGGTGTACAGATATGCACGCACTTCTCGTAAATCCGATGTAGGGCAAATCCCATCTTGTATGCACTAGCCGGTGCTTGAGGCCTCAGAATAGTGTGTAGCATTGTAGGAAGCGTACTTTTCAATAACGCTCATTACTTTGGCAGCCCTTTCACCCCAATTCTCCGGCGTTCATTCCAAAAAATAGCTCCGGCATATCTTTACAGATTTAGATTTCGACGAAACCGGATTTTCAAAAACCTTTTAAAACAGCACCACTCCCTGACCTCCCTTCCACCTCTTCAGAAGGACCAAGGATATGCAACAATGTATTGGAACTCAAGACTTGTCCCCGGTGCTCCAGGACTCGCCGCACATTTTACCACACAACACTAAAACTACACACACACACCTCACTTTTTCATATCACATTCTGCTTCACAATAATCCGCACTTTCTTTCCCTACTTTCACTTGTGCACAACCCCAGCCGGAGAAAGCCAGGAAGCGACGCGAAGAAGATGATGATGAGATTTCCGCGCGATATAGAAAACCATTCCTTAAATAATAAATTTTAATAATGCAAAGTAAACCAAAGCTTTTTTCTTTACCTGTTTTACAGTTGGAATGGACTCAAAAACAATAGGAAACTTTAAAGAAAAGAGAGAGAGAGAGAGAGAGAGAGAGAGAAAAAGACGTAAGGTGATGGTGACGATGAAACGTTTCTGACAAATGGCTGATGATGAAAGAATGGTAAATAATTCTCGTAACAATCCTCCGGGAATATTCGGAATAACTCTTGATTGATTTCCAGTATTTTTCCTATTCTACAATTATGGCGTTCGAAAGTGTATCTCGTGTAATACCGTACGTTTTCGTCCGTGTGTAATGGCGTGAAGAAGGAAATAAAAATGGAAGATTATGAAACGGTCATTTTGTGTCGTGCTACACAATCCTTGTAGCGTCGTTGGTTGGGGCTCGAGACAGACTACTTATGACTTGGGCTCTGCACTTTTGAGCGAAATGTCCTCGAGTCTCCAACCCTTACAACCACCACACAACTATACGGCAAACATAACATTTCCCACTTTCCGGAATCCCTCCCAATTCCCCCTGTAGGTAGCGCAAGCAAGGCAGGCAGGCAGGCAGGCAGGCATCACAGCACCCGCAAACACCATCGCGGAAGGAGGGAGCCGCATCGGGCGAAGAATTTCCGAGTGTGGGCCGGAATGGCAAGCATTAGAGTAAATCGCTTAAGGGATTTCTAGTTATACATGCAAAATTAGAATCTTTTATCCTCCCTAAAAGAATTTCAACAAGGACTCCAAAATCTACCGAGTTCATTTTATCCCAATAATCCACACTACTTGCTGTATGTAGAGCAAAAAGCCAGCTAGAGTCTCTCTCATCCAACGCTCCTCATCCACCGAACCTCTTTCCCCAACGCTCAAACCGCCCAACTCCCAATCGGGGAAAGAGCATATATATATCATTTAAAAAACATATTCTTTCGTCCTCCTAGCAATATAGTAACTAGTAAAAGTAGTAGCTGGTAAAAACAAGGTGGAAATCTAGAAACAACACACATATTCCCGGCTTCCCCGTCTCCCTCACGTACTACACCGGGAACACATCTTCGCTTAAAAATAGAGAAACGCCGCGTGTCTTCACCGTTAAACGGATCTTGACTCAACCCTCCCTCCTCCTTCCATCCTCTCCTCTACAATCCGAGAGTCTCTCAATTCAACCACACCGCGAATACATTCAAGACGAGTCAATCTTTCTCTATAACAACCAACGAAATCCCCACCAGCCTCACTCACCCCCCTCTCTTCCGGAATATCCTCCTCAAGTATAAATATAGTTGTAAGAGTATTTTAAGTCACTCCATTTGATGATGCAAAAATGCCCCGTCGACATGCCTTGTGAGAGCGAAGGGGAAACGGCGGGTGCCGGTCCGCTTCCACCCTCCACCGCATCACCAACTCACACCCCCCTCTCAACTCCTTTCCCCAAAACATGCATCCATCTTACATCATCATCCCACCCCCCACCACATTCCACCTATATCTAACTCAAAACATTGTGGCACACACACACACACAGACTGGGATCGTGCAAGCGCAAACGGAGCTATAGCGCATTCGCTAACGACTTGTACGCGCGCCGATTCCGCGTACCTCTTCCAGCATTTACTAATCATCATTGTTCGCTATTATCCCTGTTAAAGCCTCTCAAATCCCTCCCCCTTCTACACCCCCCATCCATCCGCCCATCAATCCCGCCATCATATCCTCCTTCGAAATTACTTAAACTTTTGTATCTATTTTTCTAAATCCTATGGACTTATTAACTCCTCAAGTCCAGCCACACAACCTCAGTGCCCAATCCAAATTCAATCCAACGGAATCCGGCCAAAGGATGATTCCAAGCGTGGGGGGAACATATATTAAATATATACAACAACCGACCATCTCCGCATCTATCGTCATACGCTGATTAAATAATCACGTCGCTCCTTCCGCTTTTATTTCACCAAAATATACTCAACGCCCCCATCATTCCCTCTTCCACTTCTCCACGCACATACTCTTTTATTTTCGGCCTATCACATTTTCCCTCCATCTTTTAATCAAACTTTATGAGCTTTTAGCTTCAAACCACATTCTTCCAACAGCTTTTCCCTACATTTATATATCTTCTCCGCCCTTCATCTCCCTCCCTTAACTTCTCTCTATCTTGTACTATTGCTAGCCCCCATATACTTTCATCCTCCCAATCCACGCTCCCAGTTAACGTTCCATTATTTTATCTAAAATACAAAATAATCCCAGACTCTCTCCGTCGAGACTGGAGACATTTTAAAATAAAACTTCCCCCTCCCTTCCTGTACGCTCTTGACTTTTAACCCAGTCCCCCTCCCAACCATTAGCAAACCAGTCCTTAAACACAACACGATTAGTTGTACCGCCCCCCCCCGGTACACATTATCCTTCTTGTCCATTTGTGAATGTCGCTCCAGTAGTGTATTATTCCATCAATTTACTTTTAAATTCATCAAACCAGATTTCCAAGTGAAAGCTTCAAGAGGAGTGAAAGCATCTCCCGTCTTCTTTCTCCCAGGCAATTAATTTCCTTATTTAATGAGTCACATCCTACTAGGTACAACTTTTAATTCCTCCCCCTGCCTTTTCTTCGCGTCCAGTCCACCTTCTTTCAACGCGTTATACTTTTTAATTTATACTTATTTATTTTCAAAGTCCCCACCAACTGCACAGTATCATCCTTCCCCTTGCCTTCCATCCTCAAGCCTACGAGGCCTAAACAAAACTGACGACGCTGATTCCCGTTTCAGACTCTGCGAATAAATCTACGGATTTCCCAGATTTAGGCCACCGATGATGCTTTCTTGTACCGCAAAACAAGCTACTATAGTATTACTATACTAATTACAGTTTTCACTCCATCTTTTTACTACAGGGCCACACACGAGGATACAGATTCCTGGCTAGCAAAATACTCATAGCACTATAAAACTCTTACGCTCTTACGCTCTTGTCTTCCTCTATCATCCTGCATCATCTACAATCATTACTGCATCGATGTTTAAGCTCCAGATTTTTAGAAAATAATCTAACCCGCATCCTCTTTGCCTATGATTTCCTTTAAAATAAAAAATCATTCTTATCCTTCCAACGAGGAATCCGACAAGTGCGACACTACTCATATAAATTCCCCTCATCCTTGTACATTGTAACATTTTCCATCTCAATATCCTTATAAAAACTCTCTCAATAATATTCTCCCTATAATAAAACATCAAATCAGCATATATAGATTCACACAAAAAATCATCCTTCCTATGTCAGCCTGCGAATTCCAAAAAAATTTGGCATAGTATCTATTTCCCTAATTTTGGAATGCTCAAACATGCTCCGAGCTCTTTGCACTTATCCCCTGTAACGCTTCCCATCCTTATTAAGTTTCCCTTAATTTCTCCTAGCTTCCAAATCCTCCCGATTCCTCTCTCTCTCTCTCTTACCCGCTTCCCTTCCATCTCATTCTCATACTTTCCCGTCCTCAACTGCACTTTTAAACTTACTACTTTCATCATCACACCAATCTAAAATCCTCTCTTCACCAGCTTCTTCGTCTTCCTCCTCCCTTCCCACCATTCTCCCCCCACCAAACAACTACCAATACATACTCTCTTCTTCATGTAACTTAATTTCAACTACCCGCATCTCCAATCCTCTTACGATTTGTAAAAATTTCAACGAGAACCAGTACTAGAACGACTCGCTGTAAACACAGTCTCCCAACAGCCCCACTCTCTTTACTGTCCCTATATATACATCCCGTAGCTAGAAATAACTTCACCCGATATTTTTCTGGAACAACCCACACTCCTCCTTCAAACTCTCCTCTCTCCCTCTTTGCATTCACAATTCCGTGCAATAAAAAACGAGGAAGAATAACCGCAGAGTCTGCAAATATTAAAATCATCACTACCGCCAAATCCAACCTCCAACAACTTATAATAACATCCACCATCTTCCAGTTTCATCTTAACACTACCAATCCAAATCATCTTTCAATCCCGCAACTGCCCCTTCCTCCAATCTTTTATAATTCACTAAAAGTCCAAAAATTCAGCTAACCAGAGCAGAAAACACAAAAATATACACACCTGTATTTCCAATCAGTCACCTCGGTTCAATTCCAATACTCTGAAATCTCAATACTTTTAAGATTACTTTTCTAACATTTTCCCCATCCTCTTCCAAAGCTCCAATTTTCCTCTCAAGGAAAACGCTAAATAGCTCTTCCAACTAGATCCACTACCAACTTACATCACTCCACAGAAATGGCATGTTAAGCAAACGCTATATAGCCAAATAACATCAAGATGCGCTTCCCAGACCGAAACAATTTCAATGCTCCGTCAATAATAAACAAATTCCTCCTTGTAGTCCCACCAGAGGGAGTTCTTCTAAACTGCACCACCTGCATCTCCACCCCCCTCTCTTCCGCCTTCCCTCCAAGGGATATTTTACCTTTGTAACACCTCGGATCCACCCCCCTCCTCTTGCACGGAGCCCGACCAAATCCAACCACCTCCAGGTCGTCGATAACGATATCAAGATTTTCATACCTGAAGAGAACAGGATGCGGAGGGTTGTGCTTTCCTGTTTGTGTGGACGACAAAATATGTTATCCAATACAATCTACCCTCCCTGGTCCATGTATACAAACAAAAACAGGTTATGTATACCCTATCATAGAAGGGGTTCAATGCATAATAAGTTGAATGACCACTTTTAGACATATCCTCTTTCCAGCCTTTAGCTTGGTAACTTATTGGCGAGACATTTTGCAATTCTTTTACCCGTCCATAGTATTATTGTACGACAAGCTTAAATTTCCTTTTAGATATCTGGCCCAAAACTTCCCAAGGCTTTAAATCCCTTGGACAGTTTTTTCAGTCCATGGTCATGTTGTGTGATTGAGAATCCCTTTAAAAGTCAGTCACCGCATGTAAGTAACTTGTCAAAATCCCGTTTCTAATTACCACAATAACTTCGAAACAAGCAACATAGTATTTAATCATTACTTTGTCTCATTCAATTCTACAATTTACTAGGACCAACCAGCAAAATTTTAATCCCACAAAATTTGAATGGGTTACTTCAACAAGTTTCGGTGGAAAATCTGAGAGCAGTCTCAAGGAAAACTTAGGCATTCCGGTGAGTAGTGACATTCGTCATACCAATAAACCGTAGATTACCTACTTATGATTCCATTTAAATACTCCATTTTAATTCATTCAGGACCTCGACAGACTTCAGGATGGAAGATTACGAAGAAGCGCCAGATGGATACGATACCGCCGTTAAGAAATTTCCAGGTATACTCTTATTGAGCTCAACTGTGTAATTAAAGGTCATGACTCCAACTACTATTTATGTCAACTCTTCCAGGTCGCGTTGAGATCATTGAAACAGATCCAGCAGTAGTGACAGCCCTCTGGGTCGCAATCGGAATTAGTGGAATCGTCTTGCTCATTTGCGGAGGGATTTATGCAATACTAAAATTTAAGATTCTCAAGCGGAGCTTAAACCCGCTCCGAAGAACTCGGAGAGAAGATCATCAACTTCGGAACAGAAATCCTTTACCTCCTCCTCCATCCGGAACCACATCTCTTCCCTACGCCACCGATGTAAGTAAAGTACAACCATCTATAAAACATCCCAAGTTAGCACACATAGTGACATAGTTTCCAATCTATCCGAAACATCCATCCGGACTTCAACCAGATCATTCATCAATCATTTTTTTTATGATCTCTCCATATTATATTATCAACTATCTTCTACCCGCAGACCGACTACGGAGCCTACGTACACTCTGGATTTGTTCAAGATGACGACATTAAAAGCAAGTGTGTTGAGCGATTAAAAGAGCTCTGGTACATTCCAAGGAATTTTATTGATCCTCCTGACCATGGCATTGACTCTCCTGCCCTCTTCCTCAAAGGAAAATACGGACCCGTCTACCAATCCACTTTAAAGAACAATAATCTTCCAGTCAATTTATTCTCAGCTCCTGGTAGTGTTATCAAAAATTCAAAAACCGGTAAATAACTCAATAACATTGCAACCCTATCGCAATCATCATTCATCCTCGTCTTACCTTCATCCTTAACTTCATATTATTCCTTCTACATGTAATTCATTTTCATATGCAGATTCTATTATCGACGATCCCGATGGCCTTAGCATTTTTTACAAGGATTTAGAAGAAATCGTCCGCCTTCAAAAACATGAAAACCTACTCCAACTCATCGGATACATGGAAGATGGGGATCTTCTCTTGTTTGCTATCGAGTCTAGCGGCGAGACTCTCAAATCCTACTTGATGAATTCCCGTAAAACTCCCTCCTCCGAGCACCTACTTAATCCTTACAATCTCTTGCTCTGTGCCATGAACATTGCAGAAGGAATGTTTCACTTGCAATCCTATCAGGTCAGCCACCACCAACCACCCAGTCTCCTCAACCCGGATCCATTAGCAGGAGAAAATCATAATCATATTATACATTCTTAAATTACAGATAACTCATGGGCAACTCTCAGCTAAAAACGTCCTTCTCTCAGAGCTCACAACGCCAAAAATTACAGGCTTCGGCCTTCTTTCCGGTGATCCCCTTAATGAGGTGAGCAGAGCATAGCAGAAATCCAAACAGATTCCTATTTAATGCATCCCAATCCTCTTCCACACATGTCTCAATCCCTCCATACACACTCTAAACGTATTCAAATGTCTCTCAGAAATACGATCCAACCCGATGGGAAGCAGTGGAACGCTTTCAAAATCGATGCATCAAACCCTCGGATGCATGGTCTTACGGCGTTCTTCTATGGGAGATTGCCACACTAGGTAATGACTGCCCATAGTTATTATTCTATTCCATGCTAGTAAATCCTAGCTCTAGTATATTAATCCTTACAACTAAAACTTAATTTCAAACCATTAGGTGGAACTCCTTACCACGATATTAGGAATGAAGATCTTCAGAAACGCATTTGTACCGGAAGCAGACCCGTCCAGACAGAGGCCATCGGCGATCCGCTCTATCAGATCATGCTTTACTGCTGGCAGATTGATCGAGATGAGCGCCCTGACTTTAGTAGCTTAAGTTGCTATATCCATGAACTCTTACCCCATTCCAGAGTAAGTTCACCTTAAAAATCCTATAAGCTTCCACGTTTACTAACAGAGTTAAACACTTTTTTCAATTTTTCAGGAAAGCTTATTCCAGTCTCCGAATTTGATCAACCCACCTTACATTCACGAATATGAACACAGACGAGCCTAAAAGTCTTTGAACAAAATCAACTCTACCAGACTGCCAGCCATTAGCTTGTAACGTACAAAATGACATTACTGTAATTATTATAGCCATGACATCGAAACCTCCTCCACGTAACTAAGTTTAAATTTATGCTAATCTGTATAAACATTTCCTAAAATGAAGGAAATGACTAAGTATTTAATGTATTATTAGACGTACAAAGTACAAAAATAACTATGGGAGATTTCCTACTTGTTGTGAGTAACTGTAGGCTGGGGCTTTAATGAACCATGACAGTCCAGGATTCTTAACAAACAGTGAAAATGCATGAATTTATTAAATTCGCATGTAGTTCTTACACCCTCGGGTAACATGACATTTCTAATGCATATATAATAATTACGAAAGACTATCACAACAAAGTTCGTGTTGACTTAAAGTGCAAACATGTTAACGTTGTTTTCCAACAATACGACTAAATATACAGTCATTTAGCATTCCAAAATACTACTAGCGTCTCAGCGTTTATAAGCTTATCCGTGTAATCTGAGGCTTACATCACTACAAGGACCAACTCTATAAATTACTTTACAAATAGTTAACTTACTCCCGAGGAATAACATAGACATTCTAGTTAATGCTAAGAAGGGAAATTTGCTCCGTTTACGCGATTCCTGTGCAAAAGTGCTTTTTCATACGCCCTCCGCAAAGTGCCCTCGATTTTTCTGTCTGACTTCGGCGGATGCAAATGGTAGTTGTCAGTTGCAGGATCGTGCCCGAGTGGTTCTAGCTGATTCCTAGGTATCCATTCCCTGCAAATACAAATCATGGCTCAGCTCAGTGTAAACAGCAGGCCCAAGCGTATTCTGTATACAGCATACAATGATCATTGCACTTACCAAGTTCGCTTATTGTCGAAACAGAGTACTAGGAAATTATTCTCTTGCGAAATACGCGGACGCCTGGCTAACACATCGGCCGGTGGACGAGGAATGGAAATATCGTTCTGAGTAAACCCTGCAGGCGTATCAGGGTTGATAATCAGAGCCGGATGCCACCCACCATCCATGCATTTAGCCCATACCAGGTCCAATGGTTGAAGCCTTACGTCCATACATACAGGAGAATCCGCATCTTCAAAGTCGTCTAACCTCCCCTTAAAGTTATTTCCTTCAGGTACATTTTCTAAAACATCCACTTGCTTTCCAATCTTAACGTCACCTTTTTTAGTCCTTTCCTTCTTATGACTCTGCAAATTTTTCTCGTAACGAGTTCTCCTGGGTTCAGGAATTATCTCCACCACCTCCTTTGGTAGTTCAGGTTCAATTCCTGAAAGCTCAAAATCCGCAGAACCCGAATTCGGTTTCACATTTTTCCCCGTCAACTCAGAGTCCCCTTCATTTGATGTTTCATCACTGTATTCCGAGTCTACATCCTGATTCCCATCCACCGAGTCGTCATCATTGTCCGAACTACCTCCACTGTCACTGTTAGCATCCCCATCTTCTTCTTCGTCCCTATCTTCCTCGTCTTCTTCATCCCTGCCTTCATCATCTTCGTCATCGCTGTTAAGATCCATATCACGAGCAGACGATCTGTACACAAGGAAGCTTTCCGGCTTCGCAGAAACTGCACTACTTCCTTCACTGATATGCTGTTGAGATGTTCGATCGCTTTCATTAGGTATGTTCATTGTATCGTCACTATTGGACACTGTAGAATACGAAGCCAAATTTCTCTTCGTCTTTTTTAAAGGAGACTGTATCAGAGCCATTTGGTTCTCGCAGTTACCGGAGCTGGATAAACTATTCCTACTTTTGTGATTAGCACCTGGTAAGATACTCGCGGACCTTGGGGTAGACGAGTTTGCTGTGCTAATTTCGGTCTTATTCTCACTTAAAATATTCCTGGATGCGTTTGCACAACTGATCAGATTGTTGTTAATTGTTACCGAATTGACAACTAGTTTCTTCGTCCTAGCTGAGTTCCGTCTTCTCGGGCTATCCACATCAACTTTATCTTCTCTTTCCTTCGTACTCTCTTCCGAGGGTGTAGTACGAAGAGCTGCTTTTAACGGAGACTTGGAGGGAGTAGCGGTCAACATTCGTTTTTTGCATGCAGGACTGGACGGATGCGAGATAGGATTAGTTGCAATAAGTCGAGGCGAGCTAATGCAATTATCCTTTTTAAGAGAAGTAGGAGAAGTATTGTTCCTGATAGGTGACTTCGATGAGTTATTCATAGATGTTTTTAAAACAGGACTACTTCGTGTTTTCGTAGGTATTTCATTATTATTGCGACCAATTGCCACAACCACATTCGCAGCTGTATTCGCAATTTTTCGCTCAGCCGGTACCACCATATTAGATTTCGATTTGACACCTTTAACTGGGCTCTCTTCTTTGTCAAGATAGCTGGATCGACGCGACCTTTTGGCTGGGGGACCTTGTTTCAGATTGTCTTCCAAATTTTTCGGCACGCTAATTGTACTATTTCGGAGAACTGGGGGCGAAGGAGGTTCGCTTGATGAATCACCTGAAGAATCCCTTTTCCGCTGCACCGGACGAAGACTACGCTTGCCTGATTTCGGCTGCATAGATTCCTTGGGCGATGATTTTACTACCAATACAGGATGATCAGATCCTCGAAGTCGCTTACGAATCCCGACACCACCATCCGACGTTTCGTCCATCTCAGAATCAGGCACAACCTTTTCTTTCCTCTTGTCCTTCTGCTTCATAGGAGATCTAGAACTGAGCTTGTTTCTTTTAAAATGTTGCATCCGTCGAATCCGGTTGATTTCATTTCTGCAAATAGTTTTAATTTTCGTAGTTTTAAATTATGTACCTTCTGCTGCACCTGCTCTACTTATTATAATAGTTGCACTCACTCGATTTTCTTGTATTTGTTCTTCTTCGTTATCGGGTGGTTAAGATTTAATGTTTCGTCGAGAACTTCATGAAGTAATACGAGATGTTCGTCGTAAGGCTTCTCAAATCGAGATGAATCAGTCAAAAGGCTATCGACTGCAATAAAAATATTCAATAGTCACTACTAAATCGAAAAAAATGTAGTATTTCCCATGTGTACAATATAATTGCCATAATGAGTACGGTACCTTTGTTGATAATTTCCTCGTCCGTTAGAACACTGGGGTAATAGTTTCGCTCAGGCAGGTGCAATCCAGTCTTCGAATCGAAACCTATGGCATCAATACTTCGTCTAGCGTGCCGAATAATTATTCCTCCTACTTTAAGCAGTCGAGCAGCTGATTGGTAAAAAACGGTATCCTTTGAGTTATAGTCCATGCAATTGTCTATCATCAGCTGAAAATCCGCTTCAAATTCGTCCAAACTATTGTATTCAAAGGAATTTATCTTCTCCCTCATCGTTGACAAGTCCATGGGTTTCTTCACTATGTCAAGATAGTCAGGAACTTCAGTGATATCAACCGGCTCCGCAAATATTCCTTGTAGGTCTTTGGAGGCAATTTCATCCAATACGTTTAGCAACAAAATACAAAAAGGTCTCAGGCGAATATCCACTTCTCGGCATTTTCTGAAATGGAAAGCCTTTGTTAAGGGCGCAAGTAGACGAATAATCGATCGAGCACTAGCGCGGAACAAGATAGGTAAACTTACAGGTGTATAAGGTCCTTTTTCACTTTTTCCCGTTTTCTAACTAATTCACATAATAAGCGGGCTCTTTCTAGATCTTGTCGGAGACGTAGCCAATATCGGTAATATACTTGAGATTCTTCAGTCTGTAATTTCAATTAAGATTGTGAGATTACTTTTCACAAATGGCCGAATTGGGAGTTTGTAACTTTAAAGAAAAGGAAGACACCAACCTTAGATTCGGAGCTACCGCTTCCATCACGCTTTGACGGGCGAGGTACTGTGGATGAAGCCTGCAACCGTCTCAGCAGTGGCACTCCGTTCCTCGATTTCCTGGAAATTGAAAAGCTTATTTAAAACCGCTGGATTACAAGACAACATACAAAAATTACAGCGAAAGTAATACCTCTTCAGCTTCCAGTAAGCCATCAAACGTTTCAAGAACTGATTTTTCCTGGGGAAGGATACCAATTGGGAAATTTCCACCACCCTGTCCTCTGGTATTGTTGGAATGGAAAGCACTGGAACTGCTGATCGGTTTTCGGCTAACAGCTTTCTCGTTTGACGCATTTTTTGTCGCGGTGAGGGCGTCCCGTCTTCGCCATCCTTGGCCTTTTAACGAAAACAAATTGTATTATGGAGCCAGAACCAATCAAGTTAGTAATGGAAAACCAAAGTTTCATTACTTACAAAGTCACTTTCCGGTGGCGCGTGATTATCACAATATGCAGTTTTCTTGACTTGTACGGACGTTGAGTCCCGCACAGTGTCCATTTTCATACATAACCCTGCTTGCTGAGCACACGTGACATGAAAGGCTATGAAAAAATGTGTACTTTAGTATACGTCATCATGATACACCTTTATAACAATCAAGTAGTATAACTTACCAACGTAGCAATTACTCTTATGGCACTGTATGCAGGCACCGATACCTTTCTGTTTACAGATGAAGCATACCAGTCTCCATCGGGCCTGAGGAATATTATTAATACTATCGACAGGTTCCAGAAACACCTGAAACAAAACAAATGAGTATTAGTTTTAAAATTTAATCACCACATCGCACACTCGCATATAATAATTATTTAATAAGTAGTACCGTGTTGGCAAAGCACACTTCGGGTATCCAGATCGCACACACAACATGTGCCCATCTTCCATCATCAGTTTGTTTGAAAGCACCACCTTTGTTAGGGCAAAGAGCACAGTCGACAGCTCGAGAGGGACTCTGAAGACAACGCCTACACAACCATTGTCCTTCTGGAATATACGGCACTCCGTAACACTCCTGATGAACCGCGAGATCGCACATGTCGCAAAACAGGATCGCATTACTATTCTGACATTCTCCGTCCATACAAATACAGCAGACGGCATCGTCATCAATCATAGCACCATGATCGATTCCAGTTGACTGCGACTTTAGAAACAACGAAGATAAGTTTTTTAAAATTCAGCATAAAGTTTCTTCAGTAATACTTATGGTTACAGTTATAGTAGTACCTGAAAGTAAGACTCTTTTTCTAATCGGTCCATAAGAAGTTCCATATCAGAGAATTTAACACTCGGTAAACTCAGCTCTTTCCTCTTCGCATTCACCAGTTGGAGCCAAGCATTATCTTCGCCATCCAGATCATACTCAACTTCATCCGCAAGTTCCTCCTGCGGAATCTCCATGTAGCGAATGTATCCGACGGGCAACGGCGGCGCCTCCACCGTAGTGTAGTTTTTAATTTTTTCATAACTAGCTTCAGGTAGTCTAAACGCAGCAAGTTTCTTTTTTGTTTCGGATTCCTTTGTTTTGTTTTTGCACCGATTATTCTGTGGCGTTTTCCCTTTCTTGCTTCCTTCCAAATCCTTCTTATGAGATTTAGTTTTCTTAGTACTGCCTAGCACATCTGCAGGTGCTGATCCATGATCTGGAGTTCCAAATGTGCTAAACTTTCCGAAGCTGTCATCTCTGAAGTCATCCTGAAATTAAGAAGGAAATAAAACACTCGTCATCATCAATCCCATAATTTCCTCAGCTAACATCCATATTCGATATACTTACAGAATTCCCACAAACAATCGCTTCATAAATACTGAATCTTTCACAAGATCCATCCAGCTCAAACTCCACATAGCCAGCGGGAGTAGGGGGTTTCTGCTGAGTTTTCTCAACCGGCGGACTTTTGAGCAATTTTTTGCTAGACCTTGATTTAGGAGTTCCTTTGAACCATTTCTGTCCCCCAAGAGACTTTTGCGAAGCACTTTTCTTCTTAGGAGTTCCTGAAACAACAATTCTTGTTCAACATCCTCCAGTCCACAATTCCATCAACCACAAAATCAATGCATCAGTAACGAACAACGTATCTTACCAGATTTAGGGTTCCTAGACTTCGGGGTCTCAGTAGACGAACCCGGTGTAGCAGATTCCACTGACTTCTGCATTCTTCTTGATAATTTAATTTCGGCTATTTAGAAACAGGCTAGTTAGCTGCGTCACACATATGATGCAGCAGTACCAGTGGACGGTGGAAAAACGGATAGAGAACATAACATTAAGTACAAATCACGTTCCATCAATATCTTGTTTGGGACAAGTTTCCTTCCCATCCCTTATTATTCTCCCTTCCTTCGTTTTAGGCCCAACTTCCTCTGTGCCACTCTATCTTCTCGAACAACGAACTGATCTGAAATCATAAATAATATTATATTTAGTGAAGGTATATCCCTCGAACAGCATCTCACAGTAGGTAATACGTTATCACATATATAGTACTTACTGACACAACTCCTCTTCTGACTTTACATAACCAGAGAGAGATTTTCAATCCCGTAATAATTCCAGCTGCACAAATACTGTCACATTTATAAAAATCACTTTTAACTTTAACCACACTCTCAGTTACACATGCAATTCACACACTATAAATCTGCTGAACACCCGGAATTATGTTAATCCTCTGAAGAATCTAATTGGTTATTATCATCTCTCACTCTTCATCGTAACTATGACAACTCTTATAAACTGTATCTTTGCATGCACTTTAAGTATTATCAAACTGAAATACTGCTCGGAACGTCAAAGAAAGACTTGAGCATTGGTGCGTATTGATGAGTACGATTCCGTTGAAAACAACTTCGAGCTAAATGATTACTACCAGCACATCCCATAAAAGCAAAAAACAAGTCACTTCTGGTCGTAATTATATCTAACATAAATAACTAAAGCTCAATAATCCAGTAAACGTTACTTACAAATAGGAAACTCAACAACTTTCAATCATGACTCCATGCCGACAATGTACACTTGCTCAGCAATTGGGGTTAAATAGAAAGTCATTATCCAGCACACTCGACCTCTCGCTAATAACTTAATACTTGACACTCTTCAAACAAATCCGGAATTAATTTACTCGAATAAATATAACTGAGAAAACTTTAATGTCACCACAATTTTCAATTTCCATCCTAAACTACCAGCAAATAACTCGCTCTCTCTGCAACTTCAATCTTTTCCGATACGATTCGACTCAGTGATTCCCAATTTCCAATACCAGAATTCCATCGTAGATATATTCAATTAATAACAATCAACAATTTCCCCTTGTTATTCCCATTCTTCCACACATCGGAAGGAAGCGGAAAAAACAATACACTAAAATAATAACTAAACTTCTCAACTTTCCATTCTATTCCATCCATCGACCAAGAATACGAAAGACACCGAATTTTTTACATTCATTCCATCTTCAATCCGACACTGCACAAACCTATGTTCATTCAATCCTCACTCCACACCGATATACTCGAATGGCATAGCTTCCTGTACACACGTAGGGCAATTCATATATCCACTACACACCATGCATACCCTTATCAACAAACACACCAGAATCGTCGCCAACTATGCTACGCCAAACTACCGCAACAGAGTCACCAGCGCACGAAGCGGCGATCGCATGTCATTCCGCCGATAAGTTCCCACTCTCTCTTCCTCTTGTCTCGCCTCTCACGCGCGTAGCCGTCTCCACAGCGTTTTGCTGGCGGTTTATCGCAACGAGCGCTCAGGCGCGCTTCCTTCTCGCAGTCAGTATGTGATCAACTGTATTTTCAATGACGTTTTCCAGCTCCGCAAACCCCAATTTCGCGCCTTTTAGCAGCCAGAAACCATTATTCATGTATCATTTATGAATAATTTAACTTTGAGTCAAACCATTCACTATCATTTCTTCAATTAAATAATATTAAATTATAACCCTCCATTAATTGTACAGGGTTATTATTGAAAACTCATACTCTTCGGAGTTATCCGAAAAATCAAAACCCTCCGCTCGTACCTTGCAAAAAATGGCTATAGCCGAAAATACGACAACATAGCCGGCTAAATCTCAGCCCGCCTTTTCCCGCTTCCCAATGCATTGTTCCCCCTTTGTTTAAGTTTTCGGCTTCCTTTTATAAAAAATGCATGCTCAACTTGCTCGTTTTCAAATGTGTTATGCAATTACTTGTAATAAATTTTTTTCAAGTTTATAAGGTACCGCAAGCATATAATTATCGTTTTCCTTTTATTAGTCACAAACTTTGTCCATTTCAGTCAAACCGCCTCATTGGTGTCTTATTAGCGATCGCCGGGCTATTTATTAACGTGGTAAAGCCGACCTCCTCACTAGCTCTTGTGTCTTCCACATAGTCACCCGTGCAAAAATTGTTACGATGGTTACCCGCTTAATTTTTAATCCATCATACAATCTCCGATGAGAGAAAAACCAGATACATTAATTTTACTCCTTTGCCATTCTCTCCATCCGGAAGCGTCACACAGCGTCAATCAGTCTCTTTCGAGATACCTGGTATCTTTATCTCTTTTTCACATCTTTTATATTTCCAGGCCGAAGACTCAAGACGCTCCACCGACGAGAATCTCCTAGGCAACGTAATCTAGCTTTCCAAGGTCGCCCTTACCGAGGAACCTCCCTTACCTTTGACCTACGAAAATTAACCCGGATGCAAACGAGATCCGATAAACGGCGTTAGCCAACGGTTGAAGCTAATTTTGCTCGAAGCAGCGTTATTAAATCTATTGTGAAATATACAAATGCGGCACTAATTTCGAACTAAGAGTATGCTTTGTGAATATCGAAGATGCTCCTAAAGTTGTAAAAGTTTCCAACCCTTTCGTACGCGAGCGTGCATCCGTTGTCGCAGAGGACGGTTAACATCATCAAACTTTAATCTAACATCACATCTACAACAACGGGTCCATTAGAGACAACCATATTTATTCACTGTGCAGATGAGGCGAAAACGCGTTTTACAGTAAGGGTAGACTCAAGAAAAGGAACACGTGGGGCAGTATATAAAAACCCCGACATTGTCTTGGTTTGTACATGAACAGGAACAGAACAAAAATACTGGATGACAATCCGCGAAACCCATCGACCTGGAAATACATTGGGAACGAGTCCATTTACATTAAAACGACTTGATTCCAAGGAAAATTGCAACATCTTGCAAATACAGACATAGTAAACTCATTAACTTATTCATGAATTCAAGCGTGACCCATTGCCGAAATTCAAGTTTCTTCTTTAATGATTTTAGCAAGTTAATCTCCACAATGCTTAATGCACCTTGACTTCATCAGCATTCAACAAAATACCAGATTAGACCTTGGCTTCATCAGTATTTAATAGGAAAATACAATGCCAGTGAAAATCAAGTAGTAGTAAGTCAGCTGGATTTGATTCTTTCAAAACAGGATTAGGTAACAGTTAGTCTACGACGTCTACGTCTCTTTTGGAGAAAGCACATACTCCTCCTTTCTCCACCACCTATCCATCGCATACTCCTATTTTTTCCACCCATACACGACGAATTGAGGGAAAATATATTAGTTTAGGCCGATATTCTATGTATCCCACCATTATCGATTCCAGCAATCATGAGACTACACTCCTCCCTTCCAACACCATCATATTTACACCAAGAAAAACAATGAGGATTTCGTTTTAGTAGAATAAAATGATGAAAAACGTTCATATTAGCACGACACCCACAAATTCCTCCTTTATCACACATCGCCATAAAATCTTCACAATAATCATCTTGTAACATTTGCCCTCCTTTCAAAACCAATAATAAAAGGGACGTAACAGTAATCAAAATCCCTAGGAACGTTATTTGCAACATTCATATTGGCGACAAGAGAGGGCGCTCATGCAGTAAACAGAATCTTTAGGGAAAAACCCTAGGGATATTTCAACAAGATTAACAATTTAGAATCATGACACTATAACCAGTCTAATTCCTAGTTACTATATCCTTCTCTGACTTACCACCATGAAATCACATTGTATATATTACAGCTCACACCGAGTTACATTTGTCAGTAGAGGGTCAATTAAAGGGACATTGTTTTAAAAACATTCCAGGAGTTAATGAATACCTCAAAAGTTATTCATCTTTAGAGTTTTCCCCAAAAATTTAATTATTGTGTCCAAATATTCCAGTAGAAGTTGTACCCCGAAGCGACTCCCAGCCATCTTGTAGGAATGCACTAACAACGAGTGACTGATGATGGCTTTGATGGCAGCGGGTGACCAGGAGGAGAAAGCCCCTCCTTCCTTCAACGTCCCATCACCGCAGAACGTATCATTCTTCTTCTCGTGAGTAATTAAATGGTAGAAAGGAGGGACATGGAAGAAATCAAACAATCAATCACTTGAATTAAATCCCATCCTGCAATTAGTATCTCTAAAATAACTGAGAGAGCTGTGTTGCTCAGAGGTAAGGCTAACGGCCGGAATTTACCTTCGCTGTCATCACCCAGAGAGGAGAGGAAGATAGGAACGACCTGGGGTTGCGGTTTCTTTTCCCGTTGACAAACGCATCGACAAATAATCTTCTTGAAAGCAAAACGAAAATCCTTGGAAAAGAGGGCGTAGATGCATGGGTTCAGGGCCGAGTTGCAGTAGCCTAACCAAAATGATACCGAAAACAGGAGTGAGGGAAAGCAAGCTGCACAAAAAGCCCGCACGAGGTACATTGTGAAAAATGGGAGCCAACAAAGAATAAATCCACCGACAATGATACCTGTGAAACAAAAAAAACATAATTATAGTTGGGCCTCCACCAATAGTTTCCACCTTCACCGCTACGCTCTTACAATCGGGAATATGCTAAAAGTAACAACAAATCCCTTCTACACCCACTTTCACCATTCCCCTTTTCATCTTTATAAAGGGTAGTAAAAAATGTGAGAGAAAGCATAAGGGATCAGGATTGAGGAGCCATCGTATAAACCTTAAACCTTGAATAGCGCTTTCCAGTTACGCACGCACTCATAAATATTCAATGAGGATAAAAGGCTGTGAGTAGTGAAAGTCGGGAATCAACATTCTCTCAACCCGCATATATTTATTCAACAGATATACATTCATCATGATCACAAAAGTCTTTGTCTCCACTCACAACGTTTGCTAATTCCATCTTATGCAACGAAATTTTACCCTCTGCAAGCCTCTATATAGGAAGACGCGAATTCTTTCCTCCTACTACTCTGGAGAAAGCGTGGAAGACTTTCTTGGAATAAAAAAAGCATTTCTTTTATTTTGTTATATATGCAGACGAGTTGACCGTGATCGGAAAGTCAGTAGTAAAACAAGCTCTTTGAGAGCTTCCCAGAAAAATGGGTGCATTAGTAGATTACAGCCCAACCGCCGAGATGGAGAAAGCAGGAGAAAGCAGTATCTCTATTCCCGCCCTGCGATGCTTCATTACATTTTGTAATCATTCACATGTATCCAACCGGAACGCTGCTTCCAAGCGTCACTTTGCGTTTTTAAATTTCAACCCTTCTACTGCGCTACCCTAACTTGTTTGCAGGGATTCACCGTGCAAAGTATAGGTTGAAAAAATCTCCTCCCATCCTATTCTATCCTTTGTCGAGGCCAAATTACACTCTACACTCTTCTCCAACCCAAATCCTAACATCACACAACGCTTGGGAATACTAAAACCCGGGAGATGATGGTGATAGGAGAAAGAATTTCAGCTTATACTTTTCCCAAATCTGAGGGATGGATTCACTAAAATCCGGATTCAATAGAATCCAGATACACTCAATCCTCTCAGAGGAATCATTCCAAACCCTGGAGGCAGAGCCCAGTATAACAGAGATAATAACCTGAAATCTGATCCGAACAGTATATGGAGAGAACGATACAATGAGCTACATGAGTGATACAATGAGCTACAATATGCTTATAGCTTGCCACCGAAATACCTAAACTTGCACTATTCCAGTTAATCTAGTTCGTGAAAATAATTTTTCCCGCTTTTCTCAGTTCAAAAGGCTTCCAGCCGATATGCATGTAGCTATATGTGACAATTTCAAAACGTGAAACTTTCATTCATCATGTACTGCAGTTCCATAAAGACTATAATGACACGCCGTGTGCCTATCAAGGTCATTCAAACCCCATCCGCTAATACTTTCTCCAGTGCTTTCACTTCTTAGTTTCTGCATGTTTGGAGGATTCGTAAAAATTCTTAGCGGGAAAAACATGTAACCCTTTAAAACCCCACTTCCTTCGTATACATTTCAGGAGCTAGTAATAAAAAAGATATATGGCCGGCTATATGCTACGGAGCCTATGGAATAATTTATGGAAGGACATTGATGGGTTTTTAGAATTTCCAACAACTTTTATTGAAGCCTCCCCTGTTTGCGTCCGGCTTCTCCTTGTTCATTTCATTCCGATAGAATCTTGTGCAGAGAGCCTTTTTGTCTGCACAAACTTTCCTTTGTAAATCAGTTAAAGACGAGTCAAGGTAGCCATTACGTTTAAAAAGATTAGAGAAATATATTGAATCTTCTATGGGAAGAGAAGAATAAAAAGTAGAGCTCCTTACTCCTACTACTGTACGTGTCTCAATCTTTTATTTCCCACACTTTCAAAACCGGAATAGTTTTGCATGCTCCCCATGTAAATCTAGCTGACCCCCCTCCCTCCTCCCATCCAGCTGCGTGGTTAAGACTAAAAAAGGAGCCAAGCTCTCCCCTTCTCCACAGCTGTGTACCCTCTCTAGAACGAGATGGAGAAAGCTGGAGAAAGTTCTAAAAATCTCAAGACGACTTCCGAGGAATAAGACACTCGACAAAAAAGTTTGGAGGGAAGGGAAAACGATACGTAAACATGGGAATCTGTGTACCAAGGGCCATCCGCCCTATACAGTATTTACATAGACTAGCTCAATCCCTGTTGGATGGGGGCGGGGTATAGAAATTGCAGTGTATATATTGATAACAAATTTCTCACGTACCAAGGGTTTTTGCAGCTTTCGTTTCCATACGAAATCGTTTCACTTGTGCTTTGATGTTTCGTTTCCCCATTTTAGAGATGAGTTTTGGCTTCACATCCTCCGTGGAAGAACTACTTAGTGTCTCGTACTTGCTGTTCCCAGCCCCTCCTCCCCCCGTTGTACACATTGTCGGCGATGGAGATGGCGTCGAGGATTCAGACTCGCTCCCATGCCCGTGAATCGAGCTCCCAGCCCCCATACAACCCAGTCTTCGAGGGTCGGAAGTCATTGGAATATTTAAAGTCTCCGCCGCTGGCTGGTTCACTGCGTTCCGACAGTGGAGACTCGACGAGAGGGAGCTACTGTTCCCGTCCAAGCTCCGCCCACAACGTCGTCCACCTGGATGAGTACTCCTCGGCTTGAAGGATGATGAACGCTTCCCTGGATTTAGAGACAATTACCATTAGCATTCATTCATTTATATCACCGAATTACCAACATATTTTCCCAAAAGCTTTCCATCTTTTCTACAGCCAAACAACCCAATCCCTTCAATCAAACTCATTTAATTCCTGGAATCCACGTGTCCTTAAGTTCTCTTGTAATTCCAGTCCACGCGTATCTCTCTGGATTTCCCATCTGTCTTAACCGTAGGACGGAGCATGTAGCATGTCCATGTGATTGTGTCATTACTTGCTTGAATTGAACTCTTTCCCAACCCCTTCCACAACACACACACACGTCCATCAAATCCAGTCGCATTCATGTCCTCCAGGGCAAAAGTAATTACTATCAATTTAACAGACTCCCGACTATAATATCATGAATGTGGATGCGCTCCTCTCAACCCTTCGGCCATACATAGCTTGAACGCAGCTTTCCAGGAATACGTATAAAAACTCTCGACCGACCCACTGGAAGCAACCAAGCCCTCCGACTATACCTTTCACAAAGACTCTGAGTCCTAGTGAAAGCAAATATTGTTAAATAATGTTCCACTGATTGCATCACATGTAGCAAAATTCTTTCTTCTTTGTAAATACCCTAGAGCTCATCATCATCCCCTCCTCGTTATCTTAAACACTACTACTACAATCCTAAGCAATGGAGAAAGTCGGAGAAAGTAGGCAGCTGAGCACTTGATGAGGAGGACAATTCTGGAAATGACTGCTAGACAAGAATATAAGTTCAATGTTTTAAAGAAAGTCCTTCCATCATTTTAACAACCATTCCCAGCATTTTTTCTTCAAATCTCAAACAAGTCTCAGAAAAATATATCACACACACAGAATACATTTGATCATCTCTGGAACTGATCAAATGAATCCTGTACGCCTTTTCCAGCCACCTGGCTGCTACAGTATTCCAGCAATCTTCCAACGTCCTCCCGCGACTTTCTCCGCCTCCTTTAATTTATCGCATCAACTCCATAGTTTAATGACGATCCCTCTTTTTTTATTATCATCCCTCCATACAGGCTCTTATTTTAGCAAACTCGATTCACACAATATCCAAGCAACGTCTGGTTTCAATAGATGCTCTCAACTTTATCAGAACAACAGCTTCCAGTCCATACAACACTCATGTGCAGGCTCAGCAAGCTTAGCTATCAACCGGGAAATGCATATCCAAGACTATAAAAGGGCAGAAAAATCCTGCAATCAAGCCCAGTATGTGGCACTCATGTTAGTCATCAAGTCAATAGATACGTAAGCATCAAATTTCAAAAACATGCACCAAATCCTTCAATTTATGACCTTTCCACCTCCGGATTTAATAGGTATGGAAAATAGGATACAAAAGAAAACTCCATCCGAGTAGAAAAACATTTTGCATTTACAGGGAAAACAGTCCATACACTTTCATTCCATTCTCCTCCTCCTCCTCCTCGAGGGTTGTTTATCTTTGAAAACGATTATTCAATCAACCACAAACCAAGGACAAAATTAAACCCACTTTCTCCTCCTCTTCCCAGCCACACACACACACACACACACACACACAGTCTTTCCTTCAACAACGTTTGTCACTTTCTATTCCTTCCGTTTTGGCGTCATAGATCTGGGCTACTTTGCATCCCTCTCTTTCTCCCTCCTTCCTCCGCTTCCTAAAAACCAAAGGCATCATCTCATTCTGACCACGCACCGAACAAGGTTATACAACGAAAAGTTTCTCCACAAAATCTCGCCCCTCCTCCTCTTCCTTCCTGGTTGAGAGAGACGGGAATGCATCAAGATGAATTCACCATCACAGAACCAGTATCCTATAGTGAAAGTCCTTCATCTACACCGCCGTCAGTTCCTCTTTCAATATAAACTTCCCACCTCTCTCACAAATCTCCACACATCTAGGCTACAATCCCCTCTTCCTACTTAGCACTCCTCGCTTAAATTGCAGAAAGTAAATCCTCGAGGGATTAATAGACTCCTTCCTTTCCCGACAAAATTAAAGGGAAAACAATGTCTCAATACGAGGCCGAACCACAGCTCATATGCATCAATGGACAACGAGGAGAAAGTGGTGAAAGCATCTTAAGGGACGGCATAATGGACATAATAGTTTGTATCTACTTGAATAGTTTGTAGTCATATTGTACCTTGTAATTAGAGTCTGGCACAACCATTCCCCACCCGTTTCTTTAACATAAGATTTTTTTCCACCATGTTATAAATAGGGTCATATAGCTATGCCAAAATAGTCATATTCTTGTTAGAGAGATGGTCATTTTACAACATTTGTCTTCTCATGAACAAAATTTCCCTAAAACTTTCAACAACTTTTACAATCTTGAAAACTTTTCATATTTGTTATTCAAAGACTTATCATAAAGTCAAAACCAGAAGAGTTTCATCACCAAAATCCTACCCACCTACTACACCCTTTCCCTTGTAATCTCAACCGTCCCAACTTTTTCATCCACTGCTACACCTTCAAAAATTCACCCCAAAACTCCAACTTCAATTCCCCCACACCTATCAACTCCAAGTCAAATTTAGCATAGTTATTTTTCATATATTCGCACAATTTTCCCAATCAATGAGCAGTAAAATCTCTCTTTTAAATCTAATCACTTCTCACAGCCAAAGTAAAATAAAATCCACAAAATTATTACAAATCTTAACACATATTCTACTTTATAGTGACAGTTATCTGACACTTGTCCACTTATCTATTATATTCTTCCAATACGCATTTTACGAATACTTTTCCCCAAAGCTTTGGCAGCAGTAGCGGCTAAAGCTCAAGTGAAAGCGTATATATTATGTCACCAAAGTCCCCTGCCTATAGATTTCAAAAAGCCATTGTGCCGAACATCAATGCCCATGTCCACTCCCTTTGACCTTTACAAATGATGAGTTGGATAGAGGGGAACTCTTACTCCTAAGCCCTCTTTAGTACTATCATAGCTTTAGAATCCCCCAGTCCTTCTGCGTGTACCCGCATTATGCATGTATAATCTTCATTTAAATACCAATGCGAGCGTAGTAAAGCTCCCGAGCTTGGCCTTTCCTTTCTTACAATTAAATATTCCTCACAAAGGTAACACTAAAATCCTCAAGTCTTAAAATAATCCGATACCGGAATCCAAGTGATTCTTAATGCCAGCAGGCTGCCCTAGCACTCCTTGGGTTCTGATTCCATAAGAGAAAGTCATATTAGACGAAGAGATACCCATGTCAAAGATTCTTGACGTCTCCATAATTTATTAAACTCATGAACAGCCATAACTCTTGTTAGGCCAAGAAAAAATATGTGTCACATCAATAGGAGGAATAGGTGTTGCTTGAGAGAAGGGTGAAAGCACGGGCTACTTTCTCCAACCTCTCTCCTCTCTCTCTCTCCACACTCCTTATTCTGATGAATGGCATGGATTTGTAATCCCCCCGGGATTTCAGAGTTCAAGAGTCGCGCGAGGATGTGAATTGGCTCGTATATAATATAAATATCCAACCGTTTAATAGAATCTACGCTAAGGGCATAGAGAACTGAAAAAGCATTGAGACGGCTTATAAGAAAGACGAGAAAATCCAAAGATTTATGGGTTATATAAAGGAATCATAGGAAATTACAATACTGTCACAATATTCCACCTATCCCCGCTTTCAAATTCTAAATCATTTTACTCCAAAAATACTATAGTTTCATCTGTATCATTGTATCCCAACTTGCCAGCCAGCAGCTAGGCCGTCAAGCTCCTATATCTCCTATCCACCCAGACTAGTCCAGATACGGTTAAGAACTCAAGTGTACATAGCTTAGCTTCATGAGAAATCGGATGGACAGGAATTGGGAGAAATCTCCGTCTGTGAATGATTACACTGTCGGATTTATGTGTGAAGCCAAATGCTAAATACTCGCAATCAGACAGGGGATAGAAATACAAGTAAAACGGAACAATGGATAGATATCGAGAAAGAAAAATTTCATAGCTTCCTTCCTCCGCCGTCTGAGCTTTTTCCGTCTCCATAGCAACTGAAAGTGTGCAACTGAAATCTAGCCAAGGGATAAAAATCCCTTGGACGTAAAAAATTGGATTGGCGGGAGGGGTAAGGATGAAGAATGGGAGAAAACATTCCAGCTTACCACGAGATGGAGGTGTCAAATGTGGATTCATTCGTTCCTGAGATCGACTTCTCGTCATTCGTCCAGATCCTCCCGAGTGCATCCTCCCGTTGGATGGGCTCCCGGATTTCGGTGAATTGGAGCGATGGTGATGATGATGATGATTTTGCACGGAGCGTCCACGGTGAATCCTGAGTGTCAGTCTTTGTTCTTCAAACCGTGTCCCAAGAAGTTTAGTCCCTTTGGTTGTACGGAATCCCTGATTGATTGCTCTCGTCGTCTCCACAGCCGCCCGATAAATCCGCCAATAGAAGAACATCATCACGAACATGGGGAGGAAAAAGGATCCAACAGCAGAGTACACCACATAACCCTGCAACCACAACACAAACATTCCTTCAAACACCCGCTTCAAAAATCCCCAACATTCCACACATGCTTCCACTCTCCCCCGCCATCAACCTCCACCATATCCATGTCCTTCCGTAACATCCCTCCTTGACGGACACGTGTAGAACAAGTAGCTGCAGAATTCCTCCACAGCATTACAAGCAATCCGCATTACCCCGTTTCCATGACAACCCGAAATTCTGACACTTGCATGTTTAAATAACGTCCTAAAAACCCTCCTCACTCTACTCTCAAGTAGCTCATTATATAGCTGCATCAACATCCTAATCCCTCCGAATGAAACTCAGTAATAAGAATCCCGGCATTCCCTCACAAAACCACACATTGTACAAGTACTCACCTGGATTTACATTCTCCTCATAATTTACAAACACAAACACGCCCATAACGATCCCTTTACACCCAAAAATCCAGCTCTGCTACCCACCCAACCTAACCACCCCAGTCACGCAACCATCATCTCTTCATCATCACTCACTCACACAACACACAGTGTGTAGTATGAGATCCAGTAGCCACCAGATACAAAAAACCAGCCGCAAATACCCGGGAGCTAATGATCCCACAGGAAAGTGGTGAAAGACACCAAATCTACTGGGAACTGGTTAGCCGGAGAAAGTCCCAGCCCACTCATCATAAAACAAAATAATGATGAGGTGAAAGGGAATCGGGCCGCTTTTATAATTATTGTATACTAGTAGGGCGCCCTTGATGAAGATATTTTACTGAATTCAACTCCACGTTATTCCTCCTCCATCCATCTCTCCGCCTAATATTCAGCATCAACAGCCTCTCTTCCCGCCCACAGGCTATTCACTTCAGCTCGCACCGCAGTTATGAAAACATCGCGGAAACATTGCATTAAAATGGATGAATGCTCTTATGGTTACATTCTAATACGCCCCCCCTCCCTCGCTATGAAATTCCATATGCAATTCCTTCCAAAGTGCAATCCTCACCAGCGAGCAAAACCCCATAAAGAACCCTCGGAATACATTTTTCCTATCCTTCAACTTGCTTTAAGTATATATTGCAGTCTCTACACTTTCCTCCTAGCTCATATTTTCCATTACCACTTTCACTACTTTCACTCCTCCTGTCCGCCTCTTTCCAAAACCAAAAGAGCCCCAACATTTTCCACACATAATCCTCCGGAATCACAAAGAATTCCGCGGACACAGAGTTTGAAGAAATCAAGGTGAAAAAATGGGCAAACAGAGAAAAAGTTTCTTCGGATGATAAGGGCTGGTCGGAGGGGGACTAAGAAAAACAAGATGCTACTCGCTGCGTATATACAGTTGATCAAGACCTATTGTACTCCCTTGCTTACACAGAGAACACACATGTCTCTGTTTACTTTAACTACGATGGGTATACGGAACTCAAGGAGAAGACCATTTGTAGTCTCACTAACGAATCCACGCTCCAATGGTCATGCTCCATATATGTTGATTTCTCCATCCCCGAGCTTAGATTTCCCTGGAGATGGAAGGCGTCCCAGCAAGTGGAAATTGAGGGGACATGGACTTGCTTTTCCAACAAGAAGATAGCCAAGGAATGGCTGGAAAAAAATAACATGCAACCTTTTTTTCCAGTTTCGTTCTTGGAGCAATTCCATATTTTAGTGTGTCTCAACTATGTTTTACAATTTATGACCTTGGATCTTAATCGAAACTGCAACGAACTCAAAGACGAACGGACCGAAAAAAATCTAAAATTTTCAACAATATCGTTGCAGGAATTTAAAAAAAAATCTACATCAAACCAGCCAAAATATCCTGGAAAACTCATGGAGAAAGCTACAGAGAAAGCAACCAGGAATGTGGCCGCTTTCTCCGTCACTGCTTGTTTTAAAAGTTTCTCTCTAATATAAACATAACCTTCGCGAGAAACTAACTGATTGAACAGGTATTCTACACGCCCACGCTAAGCTCCTCTCGCCAAAAGGTTTACATTTAATTTCGGTAAAATCCCATTGAGCCGAGCCAGCTTTCACTTCCCATCTCAAATTTCTTTGACCGTCTCTACCGGCTCTTTTCTCATCAACTCCTCAACCTTGCAACCCCTCTTGTATAAGTTACCTCTGAATTCACGTCTCCTTACATAATCATACACAAGTGTAGCTAATACGGAGACGAGTGCATCTGAGAGCTTCTACTTGGAGGCTTCTGATTATACAATAAATATATTTTACACCATTTATTCCCACGGAGAGAAGTGCGCCCTCTGGAGACTGCGGTAGCTTAAACAGCTTGCCGCGAATCTTCTGCAATAAAAGAGGATTATAGAGAGAAGGATGTGATATAACTCACCTTGTCATTCGTAAGCTCGCAGGTGAGAGTACATTTATCAACGTAATAAATATTTTCCGTGGCTGGAGATGACAGGATCTCATTAGGGCTGTAGCCGCCCACCGTCGTTGTGGACGAGGTGTTTGTAATGACTTGTCGAATAAAAGTACGTTTTCGATCATTCCAACCCACTAGTGGAGGGAAACAGATTAAAAAACTAAGAACCCAGACAGCTGCTATAAGAATCTTGGCTTTCTTTGAAGACATAATACTGGGGTAGGAGACGGGGCGTGTGACGGCCAAATATCTGTCTAAACTAATAGCGCACAAATTCAATATCGAGGCCGTACACATCCAAACGTCCACAGCTAACCATATGGAACACCATATTTCTCCAAAAAGCCAAATCTCGAATATCTCCCATGTCGCCGAGAAGGGGAGCACTGCTAACCCTACCATTAAATCCGCAACTGCCAAGCTTACTATAAACAAATTTGTAACAGTCCGCAACTTTGTACTTATGAACACGGCTAAAATGACTAGACAGTTACCCACTATCACCACTATGTTTATAAATGCCAAAATCAGCAGCGAACCCACAACTTTTGCGTCTCTCCACTTGAGTAGATCAAATATCGCATCACAGGATACATTCAAATACTGAAACTCTTCCAACTGACTCTGCATTATTATTATTCTCAACGAAAACCTTTCCTCACCTTCCCAAACAACCCCCCCTTTCTTTCTTCCTTTCTCCTCTCTCTAAAACCTCTTTTCGCCCCTCCAAAATTTTCCCTCTCCTTTAAATCCTAGCTTCTAATTAATCGGATGGTATTCCGTAATTAACCCCAATTTACGCTGTCGATACCTCAATATAATATAGATATTTTGAAATTATTTACCATCAAATCCGCCTCCCTAATAAGTCCATGTACATTAATCACTAATCCTCATTCTAAACGTACCAACGTACCTAAACTGACTCTTCTCAAAGACGCTCGGGTAGAAAATCGTAAGAGAAAATATTTACAAACTCCTCCCCCAATCAACCACCACACCTATATCTACAATATCCCTCTCAACTTTCACCACCCCTTCATTCTTTCAAATCTACATCACCTACTCCATTCAAAGTTTCACAGTCCAGAGTCACACTTTACTTTCACCTCACTGAGTAAGCCTCGGATTGTATTCTTCCCCTACCCTCCAAGATTTCCTCAGTACTCTACAAAGTTACTTCCAACCTCCCGCTTTCACCAGGAGAAAGTATCAACAAAACACAGTTTATGGAAGCAGTCCAAAATTATAATTTCATCAGTCCCTGTCTTCTACGTTCCATGTAGGGCGGAGCATAATTCCAGATTCCAATCCTCATCTTCCCGCTCACACATTCCAAAAGTAGAAGAGGCAGGAGGACAAGAGTGCCGATAGTCCGTGAAAGCCTTCCACAGCTTTAGTAGTTTTACCCTGACGCAGGAGCTCAATGTATGGCAACGTGGATAACTTTTCTGAAATCAGATAAAAAACAATAGATTAAATTATCTTTCTTACTACAAGCAGTGACTCTGTTCCGACAGCCACATGACACACACACAAAACTCAAGTCCCCCGTTTTTCTTTTACAACCTCCCCGGATCCTTCCAAAGTACAAGCGGCTACAATCTTGATGAATCCATTGATTCTAAAACAACAAAACCTACTCGAATTTCCCAAGCTTTCACTTCAAAGGCCTCCTCCTCATTTTATATAGTAATAATAACTTGCTTCCTTGAGCTAAAAATAGAGGGATACGTCCTCGAGAGTTGGTGGACAATGATGCGTCCTCTTGGACAAGAGTCCTCTCCAACAAGAAACGTCCTAGAGAAAACATCTTCAATCCTCAATAGCTCTTCCTACAGTCCCATATAGATAGCATTCTACAAAATCAATCCATGTAGTACTCTTTCATAATCTTCTCCCTCTCTCATCACCTCCCATCCCTAACCATGAACCACCTTCCTAATTACAGCAGAGTAAATCCCAGAGACGCTCTCATCGCCGGACCTTAGCGCCTCCTAGCACAGCATTAAAACTTGAAATTCTGCCAGAAACCCCTCACAATTCCCTACACAGTTGACCAGCATCAATGTGAGCAGCTAATTGAACAAGTCATCATGGCTACGTCCGTTGGAACTCGTTTCCAAAAAATTTCATTACTGCCAATATTTTTCCCAATATAACTGTTATTTTTTCCCAATAATGTCACCTGTCTAAAACTCAGCTAAATATTACCACATTCTAACCAAACTCTGGATTTTTTCCCTTTCATACGCCTCTTCTTGCCGTAATTGAGGAAAAGGGGAAACCAGTTTCTTGGAGGTAATCAAGCCAGCCCCGTGCGGAGCAGTCAAAAATGAGAGGTGCAATATCCAGTTGAATAGTCCAAGATTACAGCCACCGAAATGAGAAACAAGAAAAGCTGTTGTTGATATCAACTAGAGATTAAGACGCAGGAAGGAAACATGTCTTCTTTTTACTTTCTTATTCCCATCATATATATACTGCAAGGAAAACTTGCAAAGTCCATTAAAGCCATGTATAAGGTTCAGGGAAAATACTTTGCGAAATTTCAAAGGGTATCCCATATGTGTAGATTCAAAGGAATCACCCCGCGGTTCAATTAATTAACCAAAAATCCCCACACAAAGCCTACTACATTTTCCTCCCAAGTTACTTAGCGTATGGAAAAAGTTTACACATATCCAGTGCACACATTTTTATTACTTTTTCCTTAAAATTTAAAATTTCCGCCAATTTAAATTTAAACCGAATTTTAAAGTTTTAAGGCGGGAAATTTCAAACTTAGTGCCAATTTTACAAAATTAATGACTTGAGCAAAGAATGACTCTTCCATGTCCAATATTATATATTTGCAAGTTATCACACCGTCCTCAAATACACAACTAACGTGTGAGGTAGGGAAACCGACCATTTCTCGGATTCGTACCTCCAGTCTACCTGATTATCTTGATTTTTTTATATCCACGATACTGTACCGATTCAGGATGGAAACAGTGTAATGATGGTGGATTCAAAGCTAGATGATCCAAAGCTAAAAGAAAAAATCTAGGACGGGCTTTTGACTGTGATTGTGTGAAAGTTTAGACACAATGTATTAAGAGTGAAGGTGAGCGGTGGAAGAGGATAATGAAAAAGTTTTTCATGTTCCCGTTACCCCCCACTCATGCCGCCATTACGGTGATGGGAGAAAGCGAAAAATCCCATTTCATTCCTCTCATGCACGCTAAGTTGAACAAGTTGCAACAACATAGTGTACATTTATTTTTCACTCCTTTCTCCTCCATTCCATCTACGTCCAAAACGGTGAAAGCAGGTTAGTTCAAAATTCCTGCCCTAGCAGATTTTTTTATCCAGCTAACGTTATCTTTAATCCCCGTCACTCAACTCCATAGACATCTTTTCCTATAATATATACACAAGCCTCATTCAATTAGGATTACCATGACTTGTGTAATTATACGGAAACTCAACCCAAGATTCTGAAATTCTCTACTATGGTTGTACACCCTAAGATGTATGTAATACTTTATAGGCTAGGAACAGTACCAACTAGATTGAGCGAGAAACGTGAACCTCTGATTGCAGTCAAAGTTGCACGTTTATTTGACGGGTAATTGTTTGCGGAAAATTCAATTTTTAATTTCACTTGGCGAGAAATTCAAATTTTAGGGGGGATTTAAAAATTTTAAACTATGGCGGGTTAAATTTGGCCAGCAACTCAAATTTTAGCGGTAAATTCAAATTTTAGTCGGAGGTTCTAAAGGGACAACAACTCATTCTCTAATGGAACATGAACCAATGATCTAAAAGAACATGAACCCATGCTCTAAAAGAACATGAACCCATGTCTTCTAGGAGGGGGGGACACCAACCTATGTCTTCTAGTAGAGACATCAACCCATGTCTTCTAGGGGGACCATCAACCCATGTTCTGAAGGGAACATCAACTCATGGTCTCGAGGGAACATCAACCCATGTTCAAGGGTCGAACCCATGTTCTGTAGGAGAGCATGAACCCATGTTCCAGAGGGGGGGGTCTACTGGTATTGCTCCAGTACTGACGATGACTTTAGCTAGGTCGAAACCCCCCAGCAAATTTGTATGACTACTTGAAAGATTGTTAAAATTTTATATTGGTTTGTGCAATTGCAGGAAAATTACGATGCATATCTCAATACTGTTCAAGATTTACGGAGTGTTGTATCCAAAATTATCGGCGGTAAAAGTCCCAGGATCGTCATGTATCTAGATGAAAATTGCTCGAAAACCCGATTCGAATATTTGATCTCGATTTTTTTTAGAAATTTATCTTGCACCAATCAGTTATACGATGATAAGTTCCATGTGGTGGTATGGTCTCGTGGATAAGGACTGTTTCAGAGTATGTACATTTTGAACTCATCCTTAAATTTTCAATCAGCAGCAAGCACATAAAGGAGCGTACTCACAATTTAATTGTGTGAATCTATTACAGTGGATTTAGGAAGTTGTACAGCTGTTGGAGCCTACGTACTACGTACCATCGATGGCTGACGAAAGTGTTATAGTCTCTAAGCAAGGGATCATATTTTTGGCACGCACTCCTCTTGTGAATCGAGAGATGATTAGCTCTCAAGATCTTGGAGGTGCGGATCTACAATGTTGAATGTAGGTAAGACGTTGATGAATTTTGGATCAAAGAATTAAAAAAAATATGGCATAGAATTGAATGAAATACAGAGTTATTCATCCTTAACTACAAAGGAAATCTGGGGCCACAGATAAATACGCTTTAAAAGATCGCGATGCACTCCTTTTTAGAAAAATTGTAAAAAATTTAAACCTAAACAAGTATCAATTACCAGGAGGTGAGGAACACTTGTATCCAGAGCAGTCATATTTAAAACATATATGGATCCTTTTACGACCTCCGCTCTCGTCCTCTCAATCGAGGACACCATCCGAAAACCAAGATAAACTCTCTTATACATAGTCTATATTAGGGAAAAAGAACTCATACCATGGCTTGCTAATACCCTTGTAAACCCCTCGTAGAAACTCTCCGAAATCTCGAGAGACACTTATTCATCATTCTCCTCCCTTGTGACCAGAGACATTGAAAACCGCGGAGCTCCAACGACTTTCCCTATTCTTTCAACTCTCCACCTTTTCAAATCAAAATTTATTTTAGCTACCACAAATTACAGGCTCTTCCAGCTATGCTTTCACTTCAATCCCTACTTTCTCCCATTCTAATTTACCAACGCTCCAATTTTATACCTTTCCCTACAAAAATATATTATTTTTTAAAGAATACCGTCACTGAACCCCACCTTCCATCACATCAACTTTATAATAGCTCAATCGTAAAATACTCAAACTGTGAAAGCAAAGTTTGGCTTATGGAGAAAGCACCTAGACCTTTCTCTTTGAACCAAAAGATGCACCCTTTACCAAGAATCCGAATCAACTGGATACAAGAGAGGAAAGTCTACACGCAGTGTGGTTAAGAGGTTCCAGAGCAGAGGACGCAAAATTAAAGGTCAGTGCTAATTTATTTCCAGTGATAATGCCATTTCCCAGAGAGTTTTGACTATGCTAACATTTGTATGAACTCAAGAAATGTTTCATCTTACGGCGGCGGGCGGAACGTTGAGAGGAGCACTCAAGTATCTCTGACCTCCGAATACATACACTACGGGATGAGAGGCTAAAGAACACCAAGACATAAACAAACAGACAAGAGAAAGCGAGAGTGAGGATGGTCTCAGAGTGGAATGGAGACGACGACGAAAGGAATGGAAGAAGACGACCAAGAAATCTAATTAGGCTATAGAGATTCCAAATGGTTTCGTTTCAACTTTAGCAAGGACTTGTAGTGTAAATGAAAGAATGGAGAAACCAGAGTTTGTAGTTGGAGAAAGTCAGGGAGAAAGTGTGTAGAAGAGTGACACATCCCAGTCTAGCTTTGAACGTAATTAAAATTAAATTAGATCCAAGCTTATATGAATAAACAAGGAGCGGAGAGAGTAAAAGGCGGTAAATGCAATTTTATCTTTATACATTATCACTATAGTATGTATTCAATAGCACTAATCATATGAGCTACATATAACACAAATTCAACATTTACTTTCTCCACCCTCTCCCTTCCTCAACCCTATCTTCCTCATCTTCCTCATCCCCCTCTTCACTCTCTATTTCTTATATATCGAGTTTCCGCTCCTCCCTCCCTATATCATCCAAATTTTCCTCCATCTCCTCTCCACTATCACTTCCAACAAGAATTCTTTCTTCCTTTCTCCCTCACATCCCTACAATCCATCTCTATCCTTCCACAACTTTCCCTCCCACCACAACAACTCTCTTCTCGTTTAGCTAACCCATGGTGAAAGCCATCAACCTCACAAGAACCTGACCTGCAGATTCCCGCCCTTTCCTCATCCTACGACTCATCTGTAGTAGCAAGTAATTAGCAGTTAGCCAAAATTGTAGCTCCAATTATTTCATTCTCTTCGCTTTTTAAGCATGTATAAGTTCCTCCGGAATATTTTATATCTCGCGCTTTCTTTTGGGGTTAGCTTCAAGAACAGCAGAACAGAACAGTGCCTACTTGGGGCATTCAAACACACCATCTTCCGCTTTCTTCCTCTCTTGCCCTTCCCCCCATAAGGCAAAAGAATTAGGCTCCACACTTTCTTCATAGCTTGGCAATCCTCCTCCTCCATAAAAGTTCCAGCTTGGAAACCTCCCGCACTTTTTCATGGGCCCCACTTTTTCCGGATGTAAAACCGTGTAAATCATCCTCATTTTACTACGACGAGAGACGAACATAAATTATCAAAATGAAGTCAAACGAAGCAGCTGTGACTTTCGAGAATCTTCATCCTCTCTCGAAAAACCTTGGAAAACGTGGACAGTATTGAACCTACATCGACGACCAACCAACTCCTGTAAATCTGGACAATTCCCAGACTTGCCTTTGAGTCTCAAAGAATTCACTTCTACGACGTTCCACCACCATCTTGGCCATGAGATTTCTGATTCGACAGGGAAATGAGGAGAGCGGATGCATGAATTACAGAGGAGGAGGACGTGGTCAATACATACATACAGTCTCAGAGGTTGGAATCCACGGTAGGAGACTGCGGAAAAATCCTTAGAAATCTGCGAGGAGAACCCCCTAATTAGAAGGCAAGACAAGACTCCCGACGATCCAACCTTCTTTTATCCTTTGGAAGCTCTACCAAACGCTGACATTCAAAGTCTGCGTAATTTATGCCCGAATCCATTTCCCCGTCTTGAGAGTACGATCATGAATCGAGGAGGAGAGGATAAGAGCTGAGGAAAAGAAGAAAAACCCTGTGTAACAATTAGATGGAAGCGATCCTGATTCAAGATGAAGGATGAGAGAAGGAAAAGAGTGGAGAGGGATATAGGAGGATTCGTGTGTGTGTGTGTGTAAGGAGAAAATAATAGAAACCCGGGGAGTGTCCCCGCACAGCCGCCTCACATAACGAACCCAGACAGTGACATAAAGAAGGGCAAGAAGTGCGGGGGGTAACATTTCTCTTCCAAGGAGCTAACTAGATGTGGGATCAAGATAGAAAATGAAAAGTTTATGTGAAAAGTGAATTTACAAAGTCTGGGAAATGTGGCAAACATTCTCTTCCTTTATGTTTATACTTTAAGAGACACAAACAGAGAAATAAATTCACTAGCTTTCACCGCCTCCTCCTCCCGTCCTCTCCCGCTATTAACCCTCACAACCATCTCCTTGAAATCTTATTCTCTCCGAGAGGGAAATAAACTCCCGATTTAACGCCAACTCCTTTCTTCCTCCCCTCCTCTTTACTGGATATACACAAGAGAAAATTCGCGAGAAGATACGCGCAAATCCGGGCATTTTTTATTCCCGTTATAAACACAGATTTTAATTGCGAGTAAAGCGAGGAATTACAGTCTAAAAAGATTACCGTCGAAACGGCCAGCTTACACCAGTCAAGAAGATGATTTACAAAAGTAAAAAAAGCAAACAAAACAACATCATTTTTCTTCTTGTCGCCATATAATTTATTCAGTTTTGTATAATCATTAAAATTTCCACGGCTTATGCCTAAAAGTAAGCGAAAAAATTAAAAAAAATGCATTTAAGTGCATTCATTTTTAATTCCACTCTCTAAATTCATTAAGCAAATGTAGTACATCAGATTAATTTCTAATTTAATTAATACAATTAAATTATTAAATTATCCCTCCGACACGTCCCAAGTATAATTTCCGGCCAAACATTTTTTTTATCCTAGTCCTCGTTGCATTATTTCACTCTATACGGGGATTGCAAAGGTTACGGGCGGTTCTCTGACTTTTGCCCGGGATGAAAAATCCGGGACGCCGGGTGGGAAGCAGAAGAGAGGAGATAGAAAACCCAGGTTATTCATCTAGAAAACGACCACTGAATCCGAATAGGCCAGAGCACGTACGGGAACAAGTACATGCGGGTAGTTTATTCTCTGGATTTTCAATGATCCTAACGGTAGTCTGGGTGGGTGAAAGCCTTCAGTGAAACTCTAGGTGAAAACCC
Source organism: Sminthurides aquaticus (assembly GCA_906901655.1). Taxonomy (NCBI): domain Eukaryota; kingdom Metazoa; phylum Arthropoda; class Collembola; order Symphypleona; family Sminthurididae; genus Sminthurides; species Sminthurides aquaticus. The sequence goes on along the minus strand of CAJQTT010000001.1, from coordinate 18,925,437 downwards.
GAGAGTGAAAGTCTAGGTGAAAACCCGAGAGTGAAAGTACCGTCAAAAAGGTTACAACTTCCTCAACTCCATCCAAAGCCATGCCGGCTAAGAGAGGCTCATATATAACGCTAGTCTAAAAGTCGGTCAAGTTAGCATGAATTTAGTGTGAGAAAGCCGGTCGGTGAAAGTGGAATAGAAAGAAAGCACAAGACGGAGGGAGAGAGCGAGAGAGAGAGGGCGGAAGTTGTGCAGCAGTGCTGAAAAATCTAAGGAGGGAAACGAGGAATTTTAAACATGTCGATTTCCAACAGATGTGAGTCTGGAAAGAAAAATTATTCTCTCTTTGACTCACAAGAAAAAAAGAGAAAGTTTTTTCCATCTTCCTCCGCCAGGTCGACCCCGTTGCAGAGACAAGCCTTCCAATGTCTTTCTGTAGATGAACTTTTCTTCCTTTCGCTTCACCTTTGGTATGGACCGGGGGATGCGTAAGGAAAAAAAGTCTCTGGCGTCTATTCCCGTCTTTTCAAAGACAACTATTATTGTCAACAAAAAGAATGAGCTGAGCCCGGCGCCAACATGTCGTAGCGTATCACTCTTCCCCGGCAACAACGAGCCGCTGGAAACTGATATTTCTCCTCCAACATCATATTATTAGACGGCTTACGAGGAGAACAAGTCATGAATTTCATCACATTCCTATCCACCTTACTTTGCTTTCTAGGCTACGTGTACATGAATCCAGAAAAATTAGAGGCGGTGAGGAATGGCAACGGCACATCCACGTCAACCCAGTTATCCCTCACCCTCAACACTCTCTATACTTTCACCAGAAACACAAATGTCAGCTTGTCCTTGATCTCTCCTCTCTTGTCATCTGCCAACTTTTCCTGTCTTGTCTTAGTCATTTTGAGCTCACTCAATACCACTTTCACCACTCCGGAAATCCCATTAAAAACCAGTCCGCACCTCCTCCTCCTAATCGTCCTATAACTAAGTGCTTATGTACTTTGAAATCAATTCTATTATTCTTTCCCGCACGTACGCAGTCTTCTCAAAAAATCCCGCCGCCAAAAAGTATTGTTAAAAGACACCCCGACTTCATCTCCAATCAGCCAACGCGCACACAGTATCCCCATCCAGGCATCACTAAAGTTATCTCGTACTTTCTCCGCCCAATCGCCCGAGAAAGTCCCAGAAATCAAAGTCAGAATAACTTTTCCCAAGTACGAGTACAGAAAAGAGAAGAGCTTTAACAGAGAAACTGAGAAAGAGAGGGAAAAGACTTGGAGAAGACAAAGCTAGGATTCACCTGGAAAGAAGAGAAAGTCTTGAAAAACTCGCTACAAACTTTCTCCACCCTCCCTCCACACCCTATCTTCTTATAGCTTTGTCTCAAAACTTTTCAAACACATTCATTTGTCACATCTAAAAACGATAAGGGCTAAACTTGAGATAGGCAGTTATGGAGAAACAAACTCTCTTCGTTTTGCGTCACTTCATAACACCCCCCCCCCCCACTATCATCCTCCCCCGTGGAAGGTAACACAAATTTAGATTCAATCTATTACACCAACTCAGTCCATGTCATTAAAGCCCCCAGAATTCTACTACCCATCCAGCAACTCTGATCGTGTGGCGAGCACTAAAAAAGCTAGCAATTCATGACTTTTTACCACCCTCATCTCCATCAACATTTACCCGTCTGCATAACATCCTCTAAGAAGAGCACCTCTTTCGTCTTAGGCATTACCAAACTTCTTCTACCAAACCAAATTCATATAATGAGCAACCCTGTACTAACTTCCTCCTCACCTTATCTCCCCCGCTCCGTAGTTCATCCTTTACCCTCCAACTTTTCTTCTTATTTATATGAATGCGAAAAAAGAACCGCACTTTCTCTACTTTCTCCTCCAATCATTTATACCCTCTAGTTATTCTTCCGACAAGAAACCCTCTGCTCCTTGTTAGTGAGTTGAAACGAAAATCAAACCTGCTTTTCTTCTTCATCTTCTTTCATGACCTCATCCACACACACAGTCTGTAATTTAGTACTCTCGTATCAACCAACTCCACCTCCATCCGTAACCCTTACTTTCCCCGCCAACTCCCAACAACTGACTCATTTCTCAATCTCTCATTCCTAGCTCAAGCCCCCTCCCCTAGGAGTCTCTTTCTCTTAGGATTCATCCTTTATTGTCTTCCTCTCCATGTGCTTGGCAGCAATAGTACAAAATCTTTACAATTTTACTACTACAATTCCGTCTTTTATTCCTATTCTCCCGCAGGATTTTAATAGGTCTGATATTTTCCCAACAAATCCTAGAATTTCATGTACAAAAATAAAATACAATGTGGATGAACCAATAAAGTCAACTCCACCAAACGGTATGCATGGTACAGGCTAAACGAAGCTGTAACGAGAAAGCATGCTTTCACCGTCCAGCAACTAGGATTTCCTACAGATTCTCTATGTTACATCATCATCATCATCCAAAATCTTCTAGAAGACATCTTTCGCTGAATAAGAGCTTTAGGAAAGCTATATCCAAGATCCTTGACGCAGAACCTTGCAAAGGTTTCACAAGATGAGTCAAAGGAAACAAATTTCAGCTACTAATTCAGCACATCATCCCATCTTTTCTTACATCATCCCTCTTGTTAGGACTTCTCTTGGTCATTACTCAGACTTACGCTATCCCTCCCTTTCTTCCTACTAGCTTAGTCATGGACGAACAAGAAAGCCCAGGCCTAACAAGCATAATCATATGTGCAGGAATCTAAAGTAAAGAGGCTTTAATGATGGACTCTTTTATTCCAACAAGCCCCCCCTTTCCTCTCTACTCCTTGTACGTTTTACTAATCCAATGCGATAAATGAAGATAACCTATGCCCAGCTCAATGAGAAGAACAAAAAAAGGACATTTTGCAAGGTAGCTGATACGTAGCTGAAACTGATTAGAGCATCTGCTCATCACATCACCCGCCGACATTTGAATTTTAAAATTTTTTGCCTCGGAATCGTAACTACATACAAATTCTTAAAAGAATTCTAGACATGGCGGGAAATTTTAAATTTAGTATTTCTTTCCTTAAAATTAATCAAAACCATTCTTATGATACGAAAGGGAAACCCCTACTACCACGACTATTTTTGTGCTTTCAGTTGCCTTGAATTGGCAGGAGAAAGGCTGAACGGGTGGGTACGGAATAAGCCACCATCAATTGCTGAAATTCATTTGCTTGCCTTCAACGAATCGGACTTCACAACGCCAGGAAGAAGAAGAAGTAAAAGAGGAATCAAGTCCTACACACCATGACTCGACTCATCAAGTTCAAGCGAGCCGAGTACGTGGAATCTATTGTGCCTTCATTCTTCTCCAGCATCATTCCGATTGAAGTAGAATAGAAGCCTCCTGAAATGTATGGTTATTCGGGAGAGAAAGAAAGGACAAGAAGAGAGGCGTATGTACAAAGATTTGTTGCTTACTTACTTTCACTTGTTGGTGAAGTAGTTGAAAATTTGGAACAGGATAGAAGCTACCGGTTTGAGATAAAAACCACCTTGTATTACAGAACCTCCAAGAAAAACTCATGAAACAGTTAAGAAAGGATCTCTCAAAATTCCCTCCAAAATAGAATCCCTCCAAATTCCCTCCAAATAGAATCCCTCCAAATAGAATCCCTCCAAAAAGAATCCCTCCCTGGATTTTGATTTCAGCAACTAACTACATCAGTCACTAATCTACGCGTATATACTGTATATATCAGATTGTGTACAGCGAAAACACCAATTCCAACAGGGATTTTGCCCCTATACTATAATGTATCATTGGTATATAGTGTAGATACATTGATCCTTATGTGTAACTACGGGGTACCTTCACTACATCTACGCATATACACACTGTATATCAAATTCTGGACAGCCAAAACCCGCAATAGCCAGTTTTATCAAACCGGCAAAAAGGGAATGAAAACGATTTCAATAGATATCCGAAGAGGGAATAACGATTTCAATAGATATTCGAAAAGGGAATCTACCAGAGAAAGTATTAGCAAAAAGTCTTGACTGGAATAACCGGAAAGAGGACCGTTGTGTATTGCTGAGAATAGCGAGCGAAAGTGGAAGAGAAAGCAAAATCCCAGCAGCGGTTCTCTCCCACTAAAGCCTCCCTCCCTCCTTCCTTACAATGGTCTTCCATTCCTACCACCTTCGTCCGTTATCAGAGGGATGAGAATCCTCTGGCGAGAATACTTTAACTCCTTCAAAGAACCACTTCCTCCAAAGTCAACTTTCTCTTCAAAACTCTCTTTAAGCGTTGGAGCAATCCTCGCACGGACTGACTTACTACTCTGCTACCCTCTAAACTCCTCAGCCCTACCGCACATCATCCCCAAACCCTCTTCTTATTTCTTCCACGGACATTATAAAAATTAATGTGAATTCCCACGCTTATTCTTCCAGCGTATAAAATAAACACGCTTCTCACATCACATGGCATAACAATCTTTTACTCCTCCTCTTACACCCCAAAAACCGTCCAGGCTAAAACAAGCTCAAAGAAGCAACATCTTCTACATAAACGAGTACCCTAAAGAGTCAAATAGCTCCTCGGGATAACCAAATCATCAAGTGAAAGTATATCATCAAGTTCCAGTTTGAGTAAATGTTTAAAAAGACGAAGAAGAGATGAGTTGAAGAGCAAGTCCCTGACACGGCCTCCACTTAAAATACTACACAAGCTTTAACAAATTCAATTTACTCAATAAAAATCTACAAAGACCGGGAGGGATGGAATGCAGTTCCGAGAGGATTATTCCTCAGCAATGTTTAAACATCAACCTTCCGGGAATACAATCATCATGGCAGAGTCCATGAGTAAATGTCTTGACAAACCTAGCTCTCCCAACAAGTTCCCAAACCAACCCACTTCATCCCTCCTCTTCCTTGAATCCCTAAATAACTTAATGCTGTCCGAACGGATGAACGGCCAACAGTATTCCATCCCCAAGAACCCCGGGGAATACATGCTTCATCTAAGCCAACAACGTCCTCCAGTCCGCGTCTAATACATTTCCTAGATAACTATTCAAACACCTCCGGCTCAATCTCTTTCCCTCTCATCCTCCTCTCCTCCTACCTTCCCATCTCCCTCGGCTTAACAACCAAAAGAAAGTCCACTTTCACTTCAACCAACAAGTTGTTCTTTCCTCTTCCAATCTCCGCACCAACTCCCCCACAAACTCCCTTCCTCTCTTCTCCTTGTCCACTTCCCTTCCCTCCTTTTCCAAGAGACTTAAATTCCTTAAACACAACACATATGCACTCATCCTCCCTCATCTCCTCCCGTCCGACATAGCTGCATCTTAACCGCACGCGAGTACAAAGAACTGGATTTAATTCCACAAAAACCAGTACACGTCCGCCTCTTTTTTGTCCACCACTTCCCAAAGACAACTTTCATTAGAAACCTTGCTGTATCCACAGATTGATTCGGGAACAACGCAATTTCAGTCCTAACAAGATATGCTCCACCAATATGTCCGCCATTCAAAAATACCGTTTCTCCCAACCCTCTCCGAATTATCACAGTAATTTATTTTAAAACTACACTGAAAAAAGTCACCTAAAAACATCCACTAAATACCGTCCTCTTATCTCCTGTAAAAATATTAGAGACATTTCGTAATTCAAACTTTCTCCTCGCCCTTCTAATCAATCGCCACTAACAGGTAAACGAGCTTGCAAAACACAATTTTTTCCAAACTAGCAAAAATACTCAAAAATTCCCATTTTTAAGCCAACATATTAAATCATTTTAATTTTTCCGTGACCGACTCTAAATACAATATTTGACCGCATTATGCTCTGAGCTACTGTCTTCTAGCTAGCTCTAAGGCATCATCATCATCCTCACGGCATTACATATGGAGGGAACCAAAGATGGAACGGGCGTGATTGTGCACCCTACATCCTCCAGACCTATTATGTTAGTATATGAAACACAAAATTATTTCACCATACCAACCCAGCTAGCGTAATATGGAAGAGAGGCTCAGAATACTGCAAACTTTCTCCTCTTCTCCAGTAGTAATCTGAGATTTTTCAAATGTGAAATCTCATTTATTCACCTCAGCACACAATTTTACCAACCTCATGGTCGACTGCTAACCGCTAATAGATTTTCACGCTGCAGAGCCTCCAGCCATTCCCTCAACACAAATTATAGTCTAAATCCTACAGAAAACCCCCGCCAAATTTTAGACTCACATTCCATAGCTCTGCGAATAAATCCTCTTCCTTTCCAAGTCTTCAAATCCCCCCAGCACCAGCTCCACCCATATTCTACACCCACGAGTATCACCGTTCTTGGAATTTTTTAGCAAACTCCATTTCTTAACCTTGGAAACCTTGCAAATTTTTACCGCTTTCTCTTCCATGCATGCCAATGTATCCAAATTTTGTCATCTTACATATTTTCTTCCCAGATTTACAACATGCTATAATCAAATCAGAGATGGAATTACCCGACCTCACCTTCGCGAAACCGGGGGTTACTAACGAACCACAATTTTCACCTCCTCCTCCTAGTGTCCCAGCTTAAAAGCCAGTAAAATTCTGAATCCAAGTGAATTCAGTTCAAAAATAATCCCAATCTTCAATTAAATCCACCCATTTACAGCGCATTCAAAGTTAGCCGCCCCTTTAGCTCCTAGTATGTATGAATAGACCATTTCAAATTGATGTTATAGTGAAAGTACTTTGGTGAAAGAAGAGAAAGTTCCATAAGACTTCAACCTTATAAGAGTCAACCTCAGATAGTTCAGTTATCTCAAGTAACAAATAACATTTTAAAACTACATAAACCTGATTCAATCAACGATAACAACAATAAAAACAGTAAGAGTTTTCACATCTAATCTCTTTTATTATCCCCTCTATATACCCGCCATCTGTAGAAGCAGTTAACCAAGCTCATGGGTTAAACTCCAGTCCATAAGAGACAGAAATAAAAGCACAGCCGTCCCCCAAGACCTTAGTCTCAGTGCATTGGACAAGGATTTCATCAAAGATAAAACATCAACCGTTACAGAGCAAAATCCTTATGTTTCCAAGGACGTTCGCGAAATATTTGCAATTCCTTTTACCTTGGTTCCTCGAGTTGCAGCTTTATTATCCTCTTCTATCGTATCTTCTAAGAGCTTATATCTTCTAAAACATTTAAAACTGCATATTTATTGGCAGATGCTAAAGGAAAGCCCCCAGGAGAAAGTTTATTAGGGTTTACGCACCTGCTTCAAAAGCATGTTCTAATGTTAAATTAGAAAGTATATATTAAAGCGCATTCGTGACTCTTTTCAAGAATAGAATTTATAGTCAACCAGGCTTTTACGAGCCTTTAGATTTACAAGGGCCTTGTTAATCTTGGTGTTAACTTAATTTAGAGGGCGTCAAATATATGACACGACCCCGCCCACACCATCTCCCAATTCACGGCTAATCTTAAAAGATCCCACTTTTCACTTACCACACCTATTCTTCTTCCTTCAACAACCCCAACTTTGCAACGACCCTATAACATGCATCCGTCGGGGGAAATCCCAAGGTTAGCTCTTTTATCTTCCGGAAGCTTTCTTGTAGTAGCTCATAACATCACAAAGACGCGGTATTTTATTCCTAGGAAACAGTGGAAGAGAACATTAACCGGGAGGAGAAAGTGCAGCTGTCGCAGGGCTAGGAGGAGAGTGAACGCTATGTAACCCACTTTCATTAGGATTTCCTTATACTCATTTAATGCACCGAGTCAAGAGCCCAATCCTCCCAACTGCGACATCTATTTAATCCTTAACCGCCGACTTTTATGAACCTTGGCAGTCAAGTGAGGACAAAGGTGGAGAAAAAAACAACTCAAATCCGAGTCCATGACTGCGAAAAAGCGAATGAAATTTACTTCCAAGCCTGTCAACGCCGTCTCCTCCTAGAAAGCTGGGAAGGCTTATTACTTTCCCCTCCAACCAACTCATAAACTAATTTTATGGACGCACTCAAGAATATTTATCACCTTCGCCACCGAGTCCTAGCCTCCTTCCCCTCTTTTTATCCCCACATCTCATCTTTAATAGCGTTTATCTTCTTCATTCGTCTCCACTAACTCCAACGAATCTCAGCTCAAGACTGCCCTAACCCCTCGCCCCTCGCTCCCCTGTAGTACAACAAGAGAAAGCATGGAAAGTTGGAGAAAGTAGGGGAAAATAGGGCAAATGGATATAGCTGGATACCCTAAAATGCTCTTCAAACCCCCGTGTTTACAAGAAACAAGACAGTCAAAGACAGCCAACTCAGATTGGGGACAAGAAAAAGCGTAAAAACTCTTCCTTCAGATTACCAACATTAATTGCCTCATCCACCCCTTTTAGGATCCCGCATAATGGAAACGATAACATTCTCCGAGATTTTTAAACCGCCTCCTTCCATTCTTTCGCCCTCTAATCACTTGCAACGTCGCTCCGTGTGTCAGCAGCTGAGGGCCGCGGGTAGATGGACTCAGACAGAGAGAAAGCGTATGCATGTTATCCAAGAAAACCAAACGAGTAGTTTTATGCTTTCTCTTTCTAGCTTTCTCTCCTTCTTCCTTTCATTCATCCCAACTACGCTTATTACACAAACGTAGAGAACCTTCTGACGACTTTCTCTATTACATTTACACGGAGAGCGCGAAAGGTTAAACAATGACAGGGATTCTCTCAACCACCTACTCCACTCCTCCGTACCTTCCAAAAACGGGACTCTAACCACCAATAACATTGACTCAGTTTAAATAATTATTACATTCCAAAATTTGGATCAAGACCAAACCCACCAATAGACATGCCACCTTGGCTTCCCTCCAATCCACACGCACTCAACGGCTCAACCAAATACTACGCTAACCTTTCCAACCAAAACCTCTCCTCCAACAATGAATTACACATCTATCCATTCCCAAATGGATTTTAGCCTCCTAGCTTTGGGGAAAGGTAGGAGAAAGTTTCATGGTGAAAGTCCTTGGTGAAAGCTATATGCAGGGATCCACCTTATCCACCTTCCTCTTCAAACCAAACAATCCCTCCACAAATCTGCACTGCAAATAATGCAAGCTATAATAATACACCCGGATCGTATTTTTGGCCCTCCAGCCCCGCTCGCATAATCATCCAAGAGAAAGGTGCTTCACGGACGTAGCTAGGTTAATCCACGGATTATATAACACGTTTTTGAATTTAAAATCCATTATATTAAAGCTGTAGTTTAATGGGGATGATGATAATATAGTTTCTTCTGAAATATGCTCCAAAATAACCCCAACAACAAACCCTGCCAAGATTGTAATAAAAAACAAGAACAGCTGCCATTTTTTACTACTACTCCAGTCATATATACAACTCCTTCCTTGACCAATACCTTTGCCCTATAATTTAAGGGATCGAGGTCAAAATATTTCACCTCTATGACTCATATCAAACCCGGAGCATCTCTCCTTCTTGTCCCTTATCATTTTATCCTCTTCACTTTTCTCCCACTCAGATAAGGAGAAAATATAATCTAGATAAACCATCTCAGAGGGAAAGTCCTGAATAATAAATGCTCTTCTTGCGTGACTTACTTTCACAAGGAGCATCAATTCCGCACTCTCTTCCGTGTCTGTCTTCCTTTCCGCTTAATACAACGGAGCCAAAAATCTTCCTACAAGCATCTTTCGGCTCTCCAGCTAACCTCCTTCCGCTTATAGAAATCCACTTCCCCTCCTGGGGAAAGTCGCTGTATGGTGGCTTTATATCTCAGTGCAATTCTCCAGCTTTGGCAGCGGCAGCACTATGGCCTTTTAGGAGGATGAGGCGCTGGCTATGGCACGCTCAAGACACCTTCTTTCTTCCTCAGCAGCTCTCCTAAAAAAATAACATGAGATTAAACTCAATCCTTTCCAATGTATTCCATCACCGCTCCCGGCAACACTTCCCGCACCCTTCTTCTTCCAACCGCCTTTTCCCCGCCTCAACGGAACGTTTGAAATTAAATGCCCCATATTTTAGGGAACCGCTCATCCCTGAAATCATAAAGGAGCTTCCATCCCCAATCCACTGAGAGCACCACCAATAAATTAACTTAGCCCATCCATCCCTTACCCTCTCCCACCCCATCCCCCCGTACCCTCTCCAACCCTTTTCTCACACGCACAAACAATCTCAACATCTTTCACCTTCAACTCCTTTTCTCCTACCGCGCTTTCTCTTCCGCTTCCCTGCCCATCAAAACCGAGAACCTTAAGAGGAATTCCACAACCTTCCACAGCCAAAACAATCCTCAAATAAACCACCTTCCAAAACCAACCGCTCTCATCCTTCCCCAATAAAAACCCCTACAACTATTTCACTCCCACATTCCACAAATACCAAAACAATCCTACAAACCCCATTCAACTCCGCTCACCAATTCCATCCACACAACATCTCTTCTTCTGTCTGCCATGCATTTCTTCCAGAGCGGATCCCGATTCATACCACACCCACCTTCATTCATCCCATCCAAACGGATCATCCATCAGTGACGGATTCAATACTTGCGCGACTAATTCATCAATGCAAATCGTATTTGAAGCGGCTAAAATTACAAATTATTGTGTTTCCAAATATTTCAAAAGCATTTAAATCTCCCGTCATAAATTTCATTTCCCGCCAAATTTAAAATTTTAATCCCCCGCCAAACTTTGAAATCATTTAAAACTGTCAGCATGGATTCCCACCTTGACCATTGAACTCACCTTAAATTATGGCCCAGAACACACCCTATTGACTTCAGGCCGTTTTTACTATTAAGTCAACACTTTTTATTTAACTCTACCTGCAATTAAACTTTCAGGAATTTTCCGCTAAGTAATCACAAAGAAAAACTTAATTACCAATAAAGTTTCCAATCAGCCAATTAAACACATCATTTCCATTAGTCTTCCTACCTCCCTCCTCCGTCCTCACCAACCCACCCATTGATGCGCCTTCGGCTAGATTGTAATAAAAAAAGTAAACTATTCTCGTGATTGTTGATGAAGCTGAAGGCTAGCAACTCAATGTGATAGAACACATTTGTCCAAGTTCAAAGTTCAGAAGAGCAGTTCCAGGGATATGTGAGAGTGGGGACGAAGCTAAGGTTTCTGAATATCGTGACAGAGTTGAAAGCAATGCTATTAACGGCGTGAGCAAGGAGATGTAAAAGGAAATGAGGATAAAAGTTCCCAGAAATATGGTAAATTTTCTCAAGGATTTCTTAATTTTCTAAAATCTTGGCCACAGAGTTATAATCATTTTCAACCCTTGATTAAAATGGAATAATTTTCCACACGGCCGCCGGCATTTCCAACGACTTCATAGATTTCCAACCCGTCTCCTATCCTAGCTTGCAACTTCCCAAGGTAATTTTCTCCTCCACACCCGTCTTCTCCAACTGCCTCTTAAAACCCTTGCCCTCCAAAACTAAAGGTGAAAGGTTTGCTTGAGCTTTACCTTCACTTTGAACCCTTTACTCGTGTACCAACTCCATAACTCCTCGTCCATCTAAACTCAAGAGTCCTCCTCAGGTCAGGAATCCGTCTCCCATGAGCTCAGAAATACATTGTGTCAATGGAGAATGAAGACGCAGGATTCTCATCTTCTAACAACGTTAACATCATCTACCGGAAACCTAAATTAGATTCAAGAGCCAACAGTTCTCCAACGACCGACCTTCACTTCTTAAGATTTCCACACAGGAATATTTTCAGATTAATATTAAATTTCACCTTTATTTAAATTAAATAAAGGTGTAAATACAAAAAGAAAGTGAACATTTCAAGAGTTGTCGCCCAATCAGGTCACAATGTGTACTTTCTCCTCAAATACTTGCCAATTTTCAAATCGAGGTTTGCTGGGAAAGCTTGAATTTTAAACACCTTTAGCATTCGCATTTCCATAAAAATCTCGAGTACACAAGATTTTTTAAAAACCTCCCTCTAATCCAATCAAACTTTCTCCGGGATTCAATCATGACGCAAGTTATCCGAACATAACCACAGGTACAGATTATACTGTTTTTAACCTTGGAGCTTAAATTTCCCTTCTTCCTTCAGAATAATCAGTTCAAACATGTAACGGATTGGAATGTGAGTCCATGAGTGGCTACTCAACCCCTATACCTTCTGCAGCTTCTTCTTTTCGGCGGAGGCTGAAAAGCTTGAGGCCGGAGGAGATAAAAGCTTTTGCATGTTAACACGTTTGTTTGCACAACTTCCGATGACACATGAGTAATCTAACCCTCCCTCACTTTCCCCATCCAACTCCCATAGACCAAGGCCTAGACTTTTAAATCCTTGAATTCTTTAACCCTAAAATTTCCTAATAAAACAGGAACCGCTCCTCCCGCTTATCCTCCCCAACTTCCATTTTTCTTCTCTACTTAACCTATTTTTGCAAGTGCATGGATGAAACTGAAACAAGTTTACCTTTCTCCCACTCAATTTCCGACTTGCTCATCCCTCCTCAAAATACAAGCGTAAATGCCTTCTCTTTTTTCCTAAACCATGCACTATACATAATGAACGAACATTAGCTTCCAGCTTTTCATGTTTAAAAACCACTTCGTGTACTTGTTCTATCTAACACTTTCACCTACTCCTTTTTTAATGCCAATTTTTAAACATCTGTAAACAAAATAAAAAGTGTTTTACTAAAATAACCATTCATTTCATCTACTTTCTAACTCTCGTACTCTTTAAATTCTCTTCCGGCTACCGGTTTCTTACGAACAGGAAGTGAAAACTAATTAAAATTTCCCTACTCCCAATCATCCCACCGGAACATCTTCCCATTCCCGCCTTCCTCATATCTTCTCCATGTTTACCATGTCTACTTTCCCCATTAAACGTGCCATTCATCAGCGGATATTGCAAAGGTCATCAAGATTCCGATAAACATCTCCCTGCTAACGCGGTTCATCTGAACGTTACAATCTATCACGAGGTGGTGAAAGCTGTGTTTTTTACTTTCTCCAAAAAGTATAATTTTTCTCGGTTTCATAAAACTGGCTATTGCGATCGGAGTTTTGGCTGTCCACAATTTGATATACAATGTGTGTTTGCGTGGATGTAGTGAAGAAACCCCGTAGTTACACATAAGGCTCAATATATCTACACACCAGTATGTACCAATGGTATATTATGGTGCATATAGGGGGCAAAATTCCTGTTGGAATTGGTGGTTTCGCTGTCCACAATCTGATATACTGAGGGTGATACCTCCTATTTTTGAAGTCCATTTAAAACCCTGTATCTTTGTCAAATGTCAAGTACCGGCAAAGATAAAACCACCATTCGATAGCCCATACGCTTTTACATACGACAACAAGTCAATAATTCAATTAAACTCAGCAATAAATTTATGCCAGCAGTTGAAAAAAGTTAAGTCGTAATGAGAAGTTTCCACTCCATTTAACTACATGTTAAATTTTGAACGACGTTTGTAAATATTTCTTCCGTTACAGGACCCATTTCAGAAAACCGCTATGCAATATTTATAGGAAATTATTTAGTCACTACAGCTATTCCATGCCGCTTTGATAAAAGTAACTTTAATTAAAGATACAAGGGCTAACATAAATTACTTCCGCAAGCATGCAGAAAAGTTGTAAATCCAAGCATTTGAAGTGCCGTAAAATTCTTTTCCCTGGTCAGAATTGGACAAACAAAACGTTAAAATTACCAGAAAAACAAGCTTTTTAAAATTAAAAAAAAATTAGCTACAAAAAATTTGTATTTTGGGAAATTACTCAAAAAAGAGTGTTTTGTAGGTCTGGAAAAAGGGAATTTTGACCTCTCTCAACATTTTGTACCATTAACCTCAGATAAAGTGAACAAGACTAAAGAAAAATTAGCATAAGATGTAGCCAATAAAATTCTCTACAATATGAATACAAATTGCAAATTTTTTCGTCGGTTTGAACCTTCATTACGAGAGCTCAAAGCACTTCAAAAATAGGAGGTATCACCCTCTGTATACAGTATATAGGCGTAGATATAGTGGCTGAAATCAAAATCCAGGGAGGGATTCTTTTTGGAGGGAATTTGGAGGGATTCTATTAGGAGGGAATTTGGAGGGATCCTTTCTTAACTGTTTAATGAGTTTTTCTTGGAGGTTCTGTAATACAAGGTTGATTTTTATCTCAAACCGGTAGTAGGGATATCTTCTATCTTGTTCCAATTTTTCAAAAAGCCTTCTTAAGTTTAGGTCGATATAGATTTAAATAAAAAATACCAAACCATGAATCAAGCGTGAATCATGGTTCGTCCAATTCAACCCCATCCATTGAATCTCAGCAGGTCATCCATCAAGCTGACGCTTGGAAGAATAACCTTTATGTATATCAAGTTACAAGCTGTAACAAAAAATACCCAAGCTCACCATCCCCCGCATCTATCAATGTTGTTTTTGGAATCAAACCGAAGCTTAGGGGGCGGGAAGTGTTGAAATCTTTGAGAATTTAAACTAGTAGACTTATCCCGTTCCTCGCAGTAATGACTTTACTACAAGAGAAACATTAATTCATAAATGTTAACACGTTTAAAACCAACGTTTTACGCACTATCTCACAGCTTTCCGTCTGCTCCCTCCTTATAGTTTATGCTTGTTAAATGTCTCAAGGTAAAGCTGCAAAAGCTGATTCACAAGTTGACACGGTGTGAAAAAACTACTTGAATAAACACAGTCTGCAAAATCCAATGTAGGCGTCGGAATAGACTGCAATGCCTCATGAGATTTTGTAAATAATTTTACGCACAGCGTTCATTGCTGGCGGCCGACGACCCAAACAAGCCGAGTTTTGAAGAAACGAGCAACCTGTTTACAAAAGTAAACCTTAATCTCTTCTGACTTCTCCTTCGGTCCATACATTATAAAGCGTCAGCTAAATATACAACGCATCAAAGGATAAGCAGCGCCAGAGAATGAATTAAGCCTCCACACGCCTCAAGGATCCAGGTGACGAAAGTGTTTGTTCGCTAATGCAATTTCAAAAGGGCTCAAACAAGAATCTTGTAAAGTCTCTTTAAGAGCCTGGTCCTGAGGTCGCTATAAAATAATCGTTTAAACTACGTGTGGGAAGTTAAAGTAACTCAAGTGACTTTAGGGAATTAATAAAGCAGGGAGAAAAAAAAGCCATGGCGCCAAGACAAATGGATAGAGCAATTTAGTCTGATCTCAGCTCCATTAATTATGTAAAGCTTTCCTTCCAGGGAGAGAGGGGGAGCTATGGTATAAAAGGATAGATGGTAGTTATTTTTCAAGCACACTTCAACTCCCGCCTTTAGCCTCCCCCATTCAAGTGGGTGTGAAGCGGGTTAATCACCTAATTCACACAAACTATATTCAAGTTCAGGAACGAGCGGGAAATAATCGTAAAACCCATAGCTGAAAACCCAAGCCAGCCTAGAGAGGGCGTACCGGACGAAGAATCCGATGAGAAGAAGAGTTATAAAATCAATAAATGAACGAAAATTCAATAACAAAACAGAGAAAGTTGTGGAAATACATACCGATTTTCTCAAAATCCCACAAAGCGTAGAATTTTAAGAGAAAGTAATTTTCTATGGTGCAGATGGCAGTGCATCAAGATAAACCCAGTATTTGACTCTGCTCCCGCCTGATATGAGATGCTTGTACAAGTGGGCAGTGAAAGTAGTGGAAGTAGCAGAAGCAGTGAAAGGTATGAAAGGTGTGAAAGCAGTGAAAGCATGGTGATAGAGACAAGGCGCTAATAAGTCTCGACTCTGTTGAGTGGCAGCATGACTTTTGGTTATTTCCGTTATTTATTGCTTTACCTCGGCTCCTACCTTGTTTCTTCGGGTGATTGGAGAAAGTTGAAGGATGATACCCTAGCAGACTCAAGTGAATGTAAGGTGTGAGGAGAAAAAAAATGCTATTAGGAAGGGATATTAATTTCAAAGTATATAGGGGAAATTGAATAGAGAAAGATAGATTGGGAAGGGGCGGGGTAGAGTGGGGGAATCCGTATATGACAAGCTTAAAGAAAAGATCACATGTTCAAGAATGATTCTAATGTTGGCAATCAGATCCAGGTCATGACCTGATTCCCAGTCCAGGTCCAGGTCTTTCAGGTCTCAGTCCCTGAAATTTGAAGTCCAGGTCCCTGCTAATCAGGTCAGGTCCTGATCTTCCAAATTCCAGGTCATTCCAGGTCCTGGCACTTTTTGCGACCTGGACCTGTTAGGACCTGGACCTGACAGGTCCCGGTCCTTGAAGGGAAAGACCTGGTGGTTTGGCTGCTTAAATTATTCGTCCGACCAATGAAATATTCTCCTCTGGACATTTTGAGAGCGAGATTACCCAGCCTGGAGGCAACAATAATAGCAACAATGTTGGTAATTTTAGACGCGGAATAGGCTCATGTGCGCATTTGGTCAAGTTTTGGAATGGGAAGAAATGATGAAGAGATGACAAAGATGCTGTCTGCATTATCTTACAAGTCGATAGTTTTAGCGCTTTCTCCCTTACAAAGCCCGCAGCTTGGCTTCTCTCAGTGCATCTCCCCCATCTATACAAGTTTAACCATGCATGTTCCACACCTGCATATTGGATTTCATGCTTTCATAGTCCAAACAGGGTAATTTTTAGAACCACGTACGAGGATTTAAAGTTGCGGGAAGAATGGTAGGAACTAAAAATAGTATTTTTTAACTCCAGTGTGGAATTTCCACTAACTACAACTACAGTTAGAACATGAAAATATGAATTTTTATGCTGAAACCATTCGCCAGTTTAAGTTGACGTTTTCGCATTCCGAAATTAATTATGTTTAACCTCTTGCATACATATGTCATGTATGCACTAACATTCAAGATGCATGCCGTGCCCTGTATTTCATACAGACGGTCACTCGGATTTTGCATTTCACCAACGGTGGAGAATCGCGAGGTGAAAAATAGTTCGAGCAATGCATTCAAAATTGCTTGAAAACAGCATTATGCTACTATAATTACGGGTCTATGGTTGTGGAATCGGCAAAATGTAGAAGTATGCAAGAGTTTAAATGAATATATCCCGTTTGACTAGCAGCATTATTTATGTACTGGAAAGACCTGAAATTTCAGGTCCAGATCCAGGTCTTTCAGGTCTAGGTCCTGAAAACTGAATTCCAGATCCAGGTCTTTACAATTCCAGGTCCAGGTCCTGAGCCTTTCAGTCCAGGTCATTCCAGGTCCTGGCAATTTTTAGGACCTGGACCTGTCAGGTCCAGACTAAACAGGTCCAGGTCCTTGCAAAATGGGACCTGATTGCCAACATTAAATGATTCCTTCCTCCTCCTCGGAATCCGTAGTACTTGACGTCTATGAGAGAAGGGGGCAGGGAATATATCACTCACAGCTAATATTTGGCTTTTTTCTCAAGAGCTTTTAAGAAGATATTTTAGCAAATGGACGTGGGCAGATGAACAATTGGAAACCCATTCTCCCGGATTCACCTCCTTCAAAGTCGCAAAATCCATGGTGCGGAATCCAAGAAAATCGTATATAGCCCCTGTCAGTCTCAACTGTGTAAACAGCCCTTCTTCATGTGTCAACGCTCAATCTGTTCGCATTTCGGGATCTTATGAACCAAGTTAAGAACCTTGCTTCAAACGAGAGATGACTCACGCGGAAGTCCCGCCTATATCCCCAGTTTTCTCAACAGTTTAGCCAGAGAAAGGGGGGCAAAGGCGGAGATACGAAAGGCGCTAACTGTTGAAAAATCTTTATATAGAGCACCATTGTACTGGCGACTGGCGTGGGATTCATATAAAAGATGAGGGAGGGGCGAAGATGAAAAGATTGAGAAAAGAGAAAGATTCAATTTCTCCACACTTTCTCTATGACTAGTCAAGTGGATTTTTGTGTGAACACAAAATAGCTACATACGGGACTCATCCTTGCACAAAATCTCCAAATCCAGGACGCGGTCTTCCTCCTTTGAACCATGAGGACGACGAGTGGGTGACGAAAAGATGGAATGTGTACTTTCGAACCGCTTTCACCCCATTTTCTCTCAGCTCCCCTCCTCCTCCACCCATTAGGAATCACCTCCAGCTTTCACTCCCTCGCTTTGCTTACTACGCACCCATTTTTCACAAACGTTGGCCCTCTTTCTCAAGGAGCCGAGCCAAGAGCTTTCTCCTACACAAAAATAAGAACCATCAAGAGGCCAAACCCCCTCGCTCAAACCAAATGCTCAACGGCCCGGCTAACGTCTTCTTCCCGCTCTCCGCACTCTCAACCAATATGAATCTCACTCCACTGACTCCCAACCATTTTAAAACTTTCGCCTCGAAAAACCCAGAGAGAATTTCCAAAAATCCCGGGCATTTTGACCAATACCGAAAAAACCCGCACCGCCTTTCACCCAACAACTATATATACATTCCTCTAGAACTGGTAACATGGATATCGGGTTATGTCATATCAACAGCCCTCTTATATTCCCAGCTCCCGCTAAAATCCCTTTAGTGCTTCCTTCTTAAAGCAGCCTTCCCTCCATTTCTTCAAAAATCTATTCTGCTTTCTCCATGTCGTGCGAGAAGATAAAAATCTCCTCCTCAAAATCCCAATCTAGCCTCAAATCCCTGGACTACACTCTATCTTTGAATAATTCATGCATGGGGTGACCAATCCTCGTTCCCAAAATCAAATACATTCCTCCCATCCGATTACCCTCAAACCCTTCAATACTTGTCACGTCTTCCATCATATCCCGCTCCTCCTCAACCCGCCGCAATTTCCTCCCAACACACTTTCTCTTTTCAGGCCGAGTCCTGGAGTGAAAGCAGGCAGGCATGAACAATTTGCCGCAACGGAAGCTACACGGAACTTGCGGAAACATTTCCAGCATGTTAACCGCATCCGTATGGAATAGCTCAACATGGAAAATTCCACCCAGTCCCTACCTCTTATTACATCCTTGTCCTAGGTGTGCTTTCCTCCGTGAACACAAATCCAAGATAATTGCGCCAAAAGTTATTTCCACCGCAAGTGCGCACCTCCTCACTTCCAGGCATTGTAGACATTTCACGTATCAAAAATATCCGAGCGAGTTTTTCCCGTACGAACCCTTAGCCTATATAGCTTTCTCCAAGCATCAAAACTTATACTTCTGATTAAAACCCAATGATTTATTCTACGTGAAAACCAAAGGCAAACCCTATTTTTAGTTCCATCAAGCATGAATGTCATTCAGAGCTCAGGAGGGAAAGCGGTTTTTCCGTGAAAGTTGCAATGGAGAAAGTTTTCCGCAAAAACTTTCTCCGAAACATGCGTCATTTTCATTCATGAAATATCCATTCCCCAGTTTGGGAGAATTCATCCATCTGACAGAAATGCATATGTGTGTGACTGATTTGATGACGCGTGACAGTCCTCTAAGAACCTTCATGTATTTAACATTTTAAGGCTGCCCTACAAGAAGTGAAAGCAGGAGAGGAGCGGCTGGCTAATAACAAGTCTCTTGCAAGAAGTCAAAGCCTGCCCTCGGCGCACTTAACTTCCCACAACTTTTAGCCTCCCTACTATCCGATTAGAGGCAGGTGTCGGCTTAAGAAGGGGAGAAGACGATGATAAAAAATCCTCTTAACTTTCACCCTCCAACTCCTTGCTTTCTTCCAAACAAATAAATAAACCACAAAGAAGATACTATCTGAGAATTCGAGAAATTAGTCACTTGAGCTTATTTTACATGTACCCCTCTTCCCTTGACTTCACTGATAGGATGATAGGATTGAAGAGTTGCTAAAATTCCCAACTTACTTATTCAATACAAAACCCTATGATAATAACGATAGGAGGATAAGAGAAGGAGAAAACTTGTGAGAGAATTATTAGCCTCCAGGATTTTCTTTTTGATTTAACACCTCCGTCCTGGTTTACTTATTCATGCTAAAATAGAGGGAGCTGATGCATGTAAACAAGGTGGGAATGTGTAGTCTTTCTCCTAGGACGTTCCATAATTCATACCCGAATTTCAAGCTCCTATACTCCTTCCATCCTATCATCACCACCTCCATTATGCACCCCCCCTCCCATGTACATGTCTCCTAACCTTGACTTCAAAATCACATCAATGAAAATACAGCATGAGCCCCGGCCGTCCTCCAAATATCTGTACGCGCCCTAGCCTGTCATCTTCAGGGATGGAAATTTGTGTCCCTTCAGAGGCTACTTACGGAGGAGAAAGCTAAAAGCAAGATATGCATTCCATAACCCACCGGAGTGGAAACTCTAATGGACGTATAGTGACATGCTCAAAGTTGCACAATCCACAGAACCTGGAGAAAGGGATGAGGGAATCCAGTTTCGTATGAATGAATTTCACGCCAGCGCATACATTTCCATAAGCAACAAAGACAACAAGGACGACCGAGTTCACAAACCCCCTTCCAGATAAACCAAACATTCCTCCGTTGACTCCAATCCTGTAAGTCCTCAACAAAATTCACATGTCAATAACTTTCACCAACTTTCACCTACTTTCACCCCATCCAAACACCATACCCAGCTCCTCTGAAACAATATACCCAAGACACTAACAGCCCCAATTCCTAGTTTTCACACATGTATCACAAAAAAGTACAAAAATGTAAACCTACATTTCAAATAGTAGTGCAACTCTATAATAAGTACATGTTTCAATGAGCTACACGAGCTTGCACATATATTTTTCCATCCTCTTGTGTTTGCTCAAGTAATAGGCCGTCCAACCAAAGATGTAGGCCCTTAATAACGGCATTTCCAAACAAGTAACATCTACATGTCCTCTGCCAAGAAAAAATAAACTGGAGAAAGTACGGGGGCCGAGCTACTTCAATTTTTCCCTCAACATTTCAAGTGTAGCATAAAGTGTTGTCAAAGAGAAAGTTAAAAGAAAATCAACAGGAAGGGAAGAAGGCGGAAAGATGGAAATTGATGGGCGAGTGGTTTCACAGGTATCAAAAATAGTTGCTTTCAAGTGCGGTACGGGGTGGGCGGTGCCTATACATTAAACTTTCACTCCATAGATACTATGACATGAAGGATCAAAAAAACTTAAATCAGCATCATACCTATCACAGAGAATACGTAAAAGCTAGAAGAAAATAAATATTTTCTTGCTTGTATATTGAAAAAACAATCATTTACTATGAGACTAGCAAGCCGGCCAATAACAAACATCTTGTTTAACGCAGATAGCACTTTCTCCACTTTCACTCCCCATTTCAATCCTAGAATACCTTCTTATAGTGTCTGTCAGATTTACATCTTCCGTGGTCTTTGGCTATAACCTTATAAAACCCTTTGTATTCAACACCTCGCTTTCCAGCTTTCATCTTTCTCTCCTCAGTCTTGCTTTCACCCTCTACGCTGCCCTGACCTTGTTTTTTCCCAATAAAGCCAAAGCTATACGTACCAGTCGAACGTCTTGTATTTTTCCGCCATCAAACCAGTAAATTATCAATATCCTCTACCAACAGCCCTTCACACTCACACCCATCTCAAGTCACAAATACATCCAGCTGGATAAGCGCCGACTGGTCTAATCGCACTACAAAAAACCCATTATTTATCTCAAATTTCATATTATTTTCCACAGCATAATCCATTTCCTACTCTATCCAAGTTATCCTGTCAAGTTTGTTCAGCCACATGGATGCTTTAAATCTTTTGTTTTGTTTAAATGCTTTTTTGCAGCCAATAAGTGTATGCTTGTAGCGATGCTATCACAAAATCTCCAAAGCTTTCACCTCTTCTCACTCTTCTATAACCTTCTGATATATTTTTTAAGCAATTCTAACCCAGCGGCAGAGCCATGGCTATGCTAACTTAAGTTTGCCTGCTTATGTATTTCATCCTTGTCAACCACAAACCTCAAAGCTCAAACAAAAGAGCAAGTACTGGAGAAATAGTCGATGCCAGAGTGCATTTTAAAGTCTCCATTAACCAAGATGGCCGACTTTCTCCGAGCAATTTCAGTCCTACAGTCAAGGTTATTCAACTAAAACCGTTCAGTTCATCCAAGCTATACTCAAGTTAGAACCGTTAACTTACACGGTTATTGACATCCGCGCGGATTTTGAATTGCACGTTATTTTTCCGGCGGCCCATAGAGCGCAGAAAAGAGTTGAACAGCGTAGCGTCCATCCCCCAATCATCTCTTCCGCAGTCAAGTGAGAGAATCCATGCACATATATACACGATAATTTCAATAACACTCAATTCATATGGGTAGCATTTATATGATTGTCGGCAAGGGCGCCGCCGGCTCGTAAGTATAGAGACGTCCATCTTCTCTCCCATCCACAGCAAATCCAAACTCTGGAAACATTGGACGGAAAAATACCAGGAAGCACGTTTATCCGCCTATGCACGTTCTCGTTTTGTACTCATGTTTTCTCCATACTAATGTCACTTAAGTACAGAGGAGGAGAAAGTTCCAGGAGACTTGGAAGAAACGCACGCGAAATGTTGCTAAGCTCAACCCTTCTCAACCCATCAAAGGAATCCCAAGCAGCACACGCTAAAACCTTCTGCATATATGCTCCTTATCCGATGAGAGAGTGGACACACCCTTATGAAAAACTGCCAATATTCCTCCCCCCAATCCAGCTACCAGCTCTACTAAATCATCCATCCACCTTCCTCCATAACATCCACTCAATCTAAATACATACATGCGACAGCCACGTAAAATCCGAATAGAAATTAAAGTTATATGACATGCGATAAAAATCAAAAGTTGCAACAACATATTTCTCCATCGTAGATTACGCCGTTACCTGCACTGCACACTGCCACTACTGCCTCCCACTCGAGAATCTTTGGATTGCGTAATTTCAAATGGCGGATTCAACGACCAAAAATCCCAAAGTATACCAGGTCTTCCATATTTCCAAGTTTTCCCCACTTTTTCTATATTCCCTAGTAAATAATGTAAAGAGAATAGAAAAGCATGCACCTGGGGATTTCAAATTTTATTTCAAGACTATTCCATCATCCATCCTCCATTCCCGTAACTTTACCATATGTTCAGCCCTATTCAGAAACATTTCCTAGTGATTCAATATTTCATGAGAGAATTATTAAACTAGATGCAAGTATGGTGAAAGCGGAGCTTTTAATTTTACAAAACCAAGGAGAAAGTTGCAGAGACGGTGTCAATCAGTGCAAGGTTCTCTCGAATCTTGTAAAGAAGTGCAAAGTTTTTCCCATAGAAAAAAGAAATCTAACCATCTTTCGAGCACCTTGAACTTCCTTTACAGAACGTAAGACGGCGAGAAGATGAAAAACTGGGAAAAGATTAGTAAAGGAGAAAGTAAGGTTAGAAATTATGCAACAAGGTAAGATGGTAGTCTCCAAGAGGATACGGTTCAAGACTACCAAGGCTGGGAAGGTGTAGATAAGATGTGCCTTGAGATTCCAAAGTTTTACAAGGATTACAAGTCTACAAAACTCCAACTAAACCCAGTTCCTCAATGACTACAAAATACAACTCGGCCAAATACTTTTGACAGACGTCACAAATCCATAGTCTTCAACCCACCAAACTTTGCCGTTTTTTCCAATCTTTCTTGCTCTCTCCAACCTTCCTTGCTTTCTCAAACCTTCCTTGCTTGCTCCACTGTTCCTAGCTTTCTCCAACCTTCCTTACTATCTCCAACCTTCCTAGCTTGCTCCACTGTTCCTAGCTTTCTCCAACCTTCCTTGCTCTCTCCAACCTTCCTTGCTTTCTCCAACCTTCCTCGCTTTCTCCAACCTGCCTTGATTTCTCCAACGTCCCTAGCTTTATCCAACCTTCCTTGCTTTCTCCAACGTCCCTAGCTTTATCCAACCTTCCTTGCTTTCTCTACTGTTCCTTGCTTACTCCAACCTTCCTTGCTTTCTCCAATACTCCTTACTTTCTCCGATACTCCTTGGACTCATCCCTCTGTATTCCCCCTTCTTCACATCAGACATTTTACACGATACAACTTTCTCTTCCAACAAGCTTTGCTTTCTCTCTGTAACTCAGAGTTACAGCCTTCAAATGTACAGCATAATATGAGCTTCAAATTAACAATCCAGAGTTGTTGCAATTCCTCTGAAACAAGTGCTTGATAACGCTAATGCCCTCCAATTCCCCCCATTCATCTTCACGTCCCCTAGGGCTATGGAGTAATTTCAACATATGGAGTATTAACGGGAAGCTTGCTTACAACTCATACGATCCTTGTTTCGCACTCATCCATACACCAGTGCTCATCCCACACGTTTCTCCATCTTCTGTTCAACTTGCTACGTTCCTATAGCGCTACGAAATCTTAAGTCCTCCTCAACTTTGAATAATATATTTGCGAAAAACGATAAAAGTCACACATGAAGAATATAGCGTATCTTCTTGAGAAGGTCCGTGATACAATATAAAATCTGAGCAGCTCAAACTTTCTCTCCTGAAGGCTCGGAGAAAGTCCTCCATTCCCTGGACTTTCTCCCTTCCCTTGGACAAGTCAACATTTGGCCCGAGTATGTAGCAGAGGAGCCATCACGTTAAATATGCATGAAGATTTAAACTTTCCCCCCGCGACAATTGGGATTCTTTAATTCTATCCATGAGCTTGGAAATTATATGCATGTGTATTAATTTCCGCCAACTTGATTCCTATCAACAACCCAACTTAGTTCTCTCGCTAAACCAATTAGAAACTTTTAGACAGAGCCTCCTCCTACATGGAGATTCCGGAATCCTTTTGGCTACCTCTAGGATTAGAATGATATTCCATGCATGCCTTATTCCCAATGATTCTCCAAACTTGAGATAGATTAGCCTCCCAAACTTTTCCCAATTAAACAAACAAAGTACATGGAAATTAGGCAAATACTCTTCTTCTCCTCCAGCACCACCTCCCTCATAGCATTGTCATTTGTACAAGCACCGTGACTCAAACAACTAGGTGTTTATAGCTCCTCCTCAACTAGAGAAAGTTAAATAGTCTACAACATACTAACGTGTCCTACCACGTATAGTGGCAATGTTCTGTCGTCCCACACGTAACTCAAATTAATAGCATGTTGAGAAAACGCAGAGGAATCCACCCCTAATCCCCAGCGCCCTCTGCTCTTCCAAACGACGGGCTATTAATAACTAGGAAACTTTTAGAAAATATTTACCATAACACAAGGTGAGCCATTTACTCACACCTGTTCTTAAACCATTAAGAAATTAACTCATTCCACACACTTACACCCCAGGCAATCCCCTCCAACCTTCCCCGTCCATCCGGCCAACTATCTATAAATTCCCCAATTTCTCGCCCCAACTTGATTGGCAGCCCCGCGCGTATCTCTGCCAATTCCTCAAGGAAATTCACGAGAGCAACATCCTATAAGACATACTCTCCAACTCAGAAATTCATTCCTTCTTGCTTCACTGATTGAGAAGCTTTCAGGGAGAGTCAGAGGAAAAACTGTAGGCTTGCCAACAACCAAATCTACTTATTCTACATTCACATAATCCTACTTTTTCCTAAATGAAACATGAGTTCCGCTTGGCACTCTTCTCCCACACAGTTGTTGCGGCAACCAAATGATTCGTAACACTAGCAAAAAATCATCCTCCGGATATCCCATCTCAACTCTCTCCCATCCCCGCCAAATCTCAGATGTGCGGAAGTGTATCCGTGGAAACCAAAACTTTGGAAACTCAAACGCCGTAGTAGGGACTTTGGGAAAAATATACGGGTGGATACTAGTCCGTGGAAAATTGTCCGGAAGGAAACTAAGACGCGGAAAATTTTCCGGAAGGAAACTAACACGCGGTAAATTGTCCGGAAGGAAGCAAACTCGCGGAATTTTATACGTAAGGAAGACGGCACGCAGAATTTTGTCCCTAATGAAGTTAAATCATGGAACTCTTTGCATTTTCGCAATTAGTATACTTCCTGATTAGTTGAAGCGATAAGAGAGGAAAAACCCAATTCCATGCAAATTACAAGCAAACCATACTCTACAAGCGCTACAGGATCTTTGCAAAAATTTGATTTTTCTGTTTGTTAGCAAAACAACAATAAAGACAGAGATTTCCATGGCAACGTTTTTGCTTCCGCACGTATAAACATCCACGTACATATTTCCATCCGGACTGACTTCCACCCGTACCAGCATTCGCGTACGAATATCCAAGTTTTCAGTTCCCACGGATACACTTCCTAACATCAAATCTCAAACCTCCCGCCGTCTCCATATATATCATAATCATCCCATTCTTCCCATGTCACATCCGCTTCCCCAGATCCTTGTTAGACTAGTTTACATGTACCGGGAAAATCAAAATCCTACCCGGGCATCCTCTCAATTCATCCACCCAGGCTTTGCGTCACCCGAGAGGTCAATAGAATAGACTCCATACGTATATAAATCCCTACAATCCAGCCGATTCTTCAAAATTCCTCAAAGTTATCATTGAGCTAGTCCAACACCCCGACTCATGAGAGCATGATAACCTGAGCCTCTCATAAGAATTACCGGAAGTTGCAAAACCGGCGCCTCTTTCCACGTCCACCTTAATTAGCTTATGCATGCAAAGCGATGAAAAACCAGGAATACATGCATAACATCCGATGATCCTCCTCTTCAAAAGCTCACGGAAAGGTTAGCCAGCTACTCCTCCGGGATTTTATAAACTCTTCCATGTCTCTAAATATTAAGTGGATGGAGAAAGTATGTATGCCGTTATCATCCTGTAACGGTGTAATCCACCGCATAGGGTTGCGGCCCTCACGCCAAATCCACATTTATTTCATATCTTGTACTCTTCTTCAATGACGTCAATCTTCTTCGCTGTTACAACAACCTTTCTCCTCCTTTATGAAAGCCGGAGAAAGCACTTCTTATTACACGTGAAAGCATATTCTTTCACTCCAACTTCCAGTAAACACACAAATGACATACATACAGCACAAGAGCTATACAAAGACTACAGTAATATTGCACTCTGATTTACACTCTTTAACGTCTTCAGACAACCCGGGTACAAAACTCCTTCTAAAGTAGCCTTCATGTCAAGAAGCGAGTCTTGTTTCCAAAATGGCTCCATTATTGTCATATTACAAATCCATTCCAGTAACAGAAACGTTCCGACATAAACAAAAGGACTTTGGAACGAACGTAAACTAAGAGAAAGAGAAAGCAGGAGAAAGTAAAAAAGTTTCCCAAATTTCTCCTTTCACCTGCTTATACTGTAGCTCCTTAGCTCCCTTATTCCACCACGCAGCACAGAAATATCATCCAAGCAGTTACTTTCTCCATAAGGGGGGTGGGGAAACGGGAGAAAGAGCCTATACTTTATTCATGTCTCCCATTCAAAACTTATCTAGATGGCAATTTAGAAACATTGTTTTCAAAGACACTTCCCAGTTCATCAATTACATGGGCTCCCAAATCCATTCTCCCAGTTCCCCCTACTCAAGTCCACATAAAAATCCGGAATAACTCCCACAAACTTTCACCATCTTTATCCCCTTCCTTTATGGCTCATCCTAAAACTGTAATCATCTACCATAGAAATTCAAGAAACTCCAAAAGAGTATGTACATAAATGAATTATACATCCATCACATGTGCGTGCAAACAGTTAAATATTACTCACATCACCACCTATTTTTATATAGTCAAGTTTTTTACCTTCTAGTATATACCGCCTGGCCTCCCTCGTAACATCCCGCTTTCCTCCTCTAGACTCTAGACGCCTCCTTCACTCCCAATGAGAGAGACTACTACCCAGCTAACTTAGTAGTTAATATGCCTCCCTGTCCTTATGACTAGCATGTCTCCTAACGTAAGATTTATTAACATCCAACTCTCCTACTTTCTCCTACCCGCTCCCACTCCCCCCTCCTTTCACTACCATCCATAGGGTGTGTACCAAATCCGAAAAGGGAGATCCGCAAGTAAACCCCGACAGCTGGGATTTCAAAAAGTCTCCAAATTCCATCATTCCGCATTTATATAGCAGAGTGAAAGCCGGAGAAAGTCTCAAACTCGCCAAAAGTTGTAGAATTCTTCCAACAAGGAAAAATCTTAAAAATATTCCTCCATTCAAAATTACTGCCTACCAAGAGGTTTATTTAGTTAGTAAAAAAATTCATATTACATTCGCTATTAAACTTTTGAAACAGAGTCGTGGAACTGCTGTACAAAATCATAGAATGTCATGCTACAAAGCAACAAAACAAAGAGACGTTTTTATTTAATATTCCTAAGTGCAGTTCTTGTATTAAATATGCCTCAGGCACTAATAAAGTAAAAGTATCCCAGTACAGGAGCTTCGGGTGAACACCGTTTCTGTAGCATAGTCAGTATAGTTGCTTAAACTATGCCCACAAAAATCCCCCTGCCGCTTTTTCCCTCTCCTAGATGAAAATGGGTTACTTTTTTCCAATTCAAAACTAATTTCCCCGGGTTTTAAATCTAATCTTCAACTTTGAGGCCCCGGCCAAGTAGGATTGAGTGAAAGGAACAATTGTCGTCCTCAAGAGGGGCGCAGTAGGTTTCAACATGCTCAGCGAGTGGAGAAAGCTCCAGTGAAAGCTCATCCATTTTTCCACCACTGCTTTCCGCGTATCGTCATAGCCGCCTCTTACAAGGGGCGGTTGGTTAGGGAAGTTAAATTTGAAAAGTTTTTCAAAACATTCCTTGGCTAACCAAACTTTGCGTAACTCATCATAACTGAATTACGCTCCAGATAAATGGCTTTCCCCCTTCCGTCCTTCCCCTCTTTTTCCCGAAGACGACTCAAAAACTTTGAAAACAATCCAAGCTAGACTCCTCCTCGGCTAAAAGAATAAGGATTCAGAGGAGAAACCTCCCTCCCCCAAACGGAAAAACTAAACCACTCTCTCCCTCCCCTCTTGTCATCAAGAACATGAATTAAGCTTTGTTTCGATATGAAAAAACTGATTGATGAGCTACATTTCACCCCGACTCCACTCCCATAGCCAGCCTACCCCACATCCAATCCATCCTCATCTTTTATGTAGCAACCTAACATACACGTGTGTACATGAAAATATATATCTTCGTGTCACATTTTCCCCGGAAGAACGTCATACTTCAAACGAAGCGGCTAAGTATAATCCCCCCTCCCTTGCTCCCCTCTACATCATCCCCAAATTCAGGCATTCATCAGTGTCTCATCCATAGCCTTCTTCCAACACAACCCCTTGAATTACACTAATCCCTTCCAAGAAATATCAAAAGTGGCCCACTCAATTTCCACACGAAACCTCTTGGTTTAAAAAATCTTCGAGTAATCCTACAATCGCAGTTCGATTCCCTAACGCTGGACATGACATTTCATCCTTGAGAGACGCTTCACGACAAAATTACTTAACGACACACCCCTCAGCTATTCCTCATTTCTCCATCCAGCAACGATCCGTTTCCCTTTAGAATTCTCCAGCAAGCATATTTATCCAACTAAGTTGTTAATTTACCTAACGCTATCAAAAAATCAGCCAGTGTTTTCCCTGCTCACTATTAAATAGTTGCAACTCTTCAAGCATCGCTTGCAATTCTCAATGATGACAACAGCACATGCTTGCAAAAAACGCTTGAGCTCTGCAATCAATTAGCAGCAATCCTAAGATAACACAACCCCCACCATATCCGTGAGAGAATTACAAATTTTGCATCGTGAGAACAACTGATCCACTCAACAGTTTCCATAACAGCATATAACATGATTGCATCATCTCCGATTCCTAAATACAGTTCAACAGGTCTTGAGATCTATTGGATCTTGATGCCCCTCATGGACTGTATTGAATCATTAGCCGGATTCATTTAGCTGCGAGAAACTAGAGGGAGAAAGTATAGATTTTCTCTGAGGTATCCTATGAGGTGCACCTTAAATTAGCTGTGATGATAGCTGTGGAGAAAGGAGAGAAGGGTAAGTGAATTAAATAAATTAGCCCCGACTCTTCCGAACTGTTGCTCATTCTTTTCTTTTCTCCCAAACTTTTCTAATCAATCCTTACAAAACTTGTTCATAAAGCTCAATTAAACTCTTTTCTTCTATGTGTCCTTTCCCCTCCTCACTTTCTCCCCCTACCCACCCTTCATACCAACAACCTCCCTCTCAACCAACCACTAAAACTCACTCCTATCGTCCTTTCAACATTCTCCGACCGTATGCCTCTATACGTGTACACCTAATTCCTCTGCGACTTCCAAGGTGAAAGCTACGACTCTCCTGGAAGGATTTTACTTTCTCCGCCCCTCTTCCGTCACAGACATTGGAAAAACTCATGTGAAGAAATTGCAAAACATAACCCACTTTTTCTTCCTTCTTCTCCACACAATTTGTAATCTGGAGTCTAATAAGATAGCTTCCAGTCTCCTACCTCCAGCCTTTCAAGACTAGCTTTGTGATGCAGGTCCAAATTAAGATATGTCAATTAAGGGGGTGGGTGGATGGTTATGAAGGATTGATAAGGCGTGAAGAGATTCTATGAGGGATTCATGAACAAGAAGCTAACAGAAGGATAATAATAGCACAGCGTCCGTCTTGTCACTCCTGGCAAGTCTGTTTTTGAAAGACATGTTTAACAGTGAGTGTGTCTTTCCGTCTATGGAC
Source organism: Sminthurides aquaticus (assembly GCA_906901655.1). Classification (NCBI taxonomy): domain Eukaryota; kingdom Metazoa; phylum Arthropoda; class Collembola; order Symphypleona; family Sminthurididae; genus Sminthurides; species Sminthurides aquaticus. Next base: position 18,894,771 of record CAJQTT010000001.1, on the reverse strand, counting down.
GACTTTCTCCAAGGAGAAAGTTAGAGGAGGGGCGGGGAAGGAAGCTGTCAGTAGCGTCAGCTCAGCAGAGACGATTAGTCTTCTAAACTAATCTTCATGATGATATGGTAGAAAGAAATCAATAAGACGAGACATGAATACGGGACGTCAACAGATTCGCAAGCTAGCTAAAGAACAAGCCGGGACAGTGTAGGGATCCTAAAGATTCACTCCATTTCCAGGCAAACCTATGTGTGAAAAGAAGATAACACAGATACGATCCCTTGCCTCGTCCTTGATCTCACTTTACACTTGTTGGTCTTTCAACATGCTGTAATTCCATCCCACAATTCTAGCCAACTAAACTCTATGAAAAGGGAACATTTATTAACATGGAAGAGGAGTTTCACCAGTTTTTCAATACAACCGGGGAGGAGAATACGGCGGCAGTTATGCCCAGGGGGCTGCATCCATGTCAATTCTCTATTCAGCTCAAGATGGGCCGAAAAAGGAAGACAGAAGAAAACTTTTCTCAACGCATCTTCAAAGGCTTTTTCTCCAAACAATCCACTCCTTTGACAAGAACCTTCTTTGCATTCATCCCCCAAAAACTTCCAAGAGAGAAGTCTAACCGCGCGCAATAACTATACGCCTTCCCGCTTATTTCCATCAAACTTTCCACAGTTAGCACCCCGTCAAGTCGGTGAGGTCAGTTATTCCTCTTGCCCACATTCCGCTAACGACCCTCACCTTACTTTCCTCCAAGTTTTCCACCAGAAGCAGCAATGACGCTCAAACAGCCCCGCAAACCCTCTCAAAGCTCCTTCAACGAGAAAATATCCTTCACAGCCCTGTACAACCTTTCTCAATCCGCGTCTCTAGCTAATTATTTCTTGGAGGCGTCAACCGTGAATTGCAATAGCATCAGAACACGTCCTCGTTGATAATCCAATTCCCACAAAGCATTTCTAATTAAACTAAAGCTTCTTTGCTATAATCTGCCTCTGTCAAGACCAAATCCTCCTATAATTACAGAAATTTTCCATAACGGCCTTGAAAATAAACTCTCCGGAGAAGTGCACTGGATTTCAACAACTGCATTAGTACACGCTTTAAAAGATATTCCCAAAGCGTTGATAACATCAAAATTCACCAACTTTTACTAAGTGGAAAGTACGTAAAATTGTGTACAATTTTCCCAATTTTAAAACTGAAATTGCTTACAATTTCAAACCTTGAATTCAGCAGACACTGCAAATTCACCCGGAAGCCAAGTCAGTGAAAACTGCAAGAGTTCTCAAATAGCAAAGCTTTAACTGCTTTTTACTTGAGTTTATGCGTAAAAATTCCGGGATACCGTTTAAAACTTGTGGAAAAATATTTTTTGTCGCTTCAAAGATTCTCAGTAGTAATGCAACGAAAAGTAAAGAAGATGGGAAAACGACCACAGAAAAAAAATATTATGATTTTTATCCTCAGCAAAACTTTCCACATAAGATTAGCGGGAATAGTGAAAGTTCCAGAATTTTGCATCATCAACAAACTCTAGAAAATTATCCAGTAATCAAATCCAAACACATCCCTTCAGATTCCTCCCAGGTTACCCGCGTCCCCATACAAAACTCCCGGAGAAAGTCACCCCTTTTCCTCTCCTCCTCTCTTCCATGTACACATCTTCTTCAAAACTGCTATAGGGTACTGAGAATGACCTCATACATGTTCAGCTACGAGGGTATATGAAAAAATACAAACTTATTTGCAACTATATTTACTTACCTTCTATAAAAGAGATATATTCTCGTCCCAAAACTCCACCTTTCCCTTCCGACACAAATGTAGCATCAAGAAAAGTTTATCAAGTGAAAACACTATTTTTTTCTCCACCAGTATCTACACTCCTCTACTAAACTGAGGTAACTCTCCAGAGGGCACGACTAACGCTCCTCTTTCTAGAAGCATCCAACCTCTTTAACTGTCCCTACATTATCAGACACATTTTATAAGAGTTCAAAGAAAAACAGAGGGGAAAAAAACTTGGATCTTGTTCATTAATTCCTTGGATCAACGCACACAAAAAAACAGAGCGAAGCGACTGGTCCATCCGCCCCCCCCCCCTTTTCTGTCCGTTCAGAGTATGATACTGACGGTACAACGTTTTTCCCCCTTTCACTATCTCCGAGAAAGTTGATGAGGAAAACTGCACTCTTTCACCAAACTTTCTCTTGTCCGCCTCCTCTTAATACATAAGTCTGTCGTTATTTATCGGGCTCTTGAACAACTTTCTCCTTATCATAATAGTAGCGGCGGGGCTCACCAAAACCAGCTATCCACAGGCCGACACGGGTTTGTACACACAAGTCAAGATATCATTTAACCTTCTCCATTAAATGACACCCGAGCCACCTACTTTCTCCCAATGCTACACGGGCATAATAATCTCCCAACTTTCACCTTCTCACGCCCTCTCAAACAACCTCACGCACACGTCCCCTCAAAACATCCTCCAAATAACAATCTCCACAATTTACCTCCAACTTTTCACTCATTATTTCTCACATTTCTTCTCACTTTCCCCGATTTTACACACAGAGAAAGCAAACTACTCACTGTCAGATTAGCAGCCCTTCACTTTCACCCTCCCGGCTAATGGTCACCTCTCCGTAGCCCTCCACTCCTCTGTGCTCAACAAACCCCAACTCCAATCAATTCGGTTCCCTCACCTCCGAATCTTCCAACCTCGGATGATAACCGTTCAGCAGGCTACCCGGGCAATTTTTAAAACGATCCGGTGGAATGTACAAGGGAGAAATGAAAACCAAATCTCAAACCAGCAACTCAAACCAGACTCCACTCTCCGCCTTCTTCTCTCCTCCAAGCTTCATACTCAACTAACGTAGGCAGTAGCCTACTCCTGCATAGAAATAGAAGAAAAAGAGAATTTTCGCAAACTGGGTTGCAGAACAAGGCTGGAAACGAGAACTACGCCAGCTCCTCTGCCTCCCAACAATTTCTCCCTTCTTCTCTCCTATTCTCCTACCATTCATAGAACTATCCGCTCCCCATCCTCTTCTACATATAAATACCATCTCCGCTCAATCAGACACGGCTATAGCAAGGGACGTTTTCCCATCAAACTATACTTGCTCAGAAATCATTCACTACTTTTCAGCAAACCTTTAGAAACCTCCTCCTTTAACAGCCTCTCGGGTAATCTTAATCCACATCTAAATATCCTGTAGTTGCTCATTCAAATCTTCCGCTAAAATAACCAAGTAATTAACATTAGCGATTATCCATCCGCCACAAAATCCCAAACAACTACTCCAAGGAAAATAAACCCTAAAGTGTAAAAGTTTATAGACAATTTAAATGATGATTCAACAGCCATTAATCTCATCCACCTCATCTTCGAGGCCATAATCCTTAAAACTCGTTTAATAAACCACCTACGACTTTCCTTACTCCATCCTTTTATCATCTATGCTTGTACTATTACTTGGCTCCCATAGGTTTTGGAACGTAAGATATATTAATTTCCTTCCCATTTCAAATTCCCCCTACACACAAATCCATTTCAAGGGCAAACACATTTCCAAGAAATTTCCATACGAACAATATTATCCCGGAGAATTTTAACCAAAATCCTAAAGGAGACCAAATAAAGGAAACCCTCAAAGGACGGAAATGACGTTCCATCCAGCCCCTCCGTATCACATCCATACTTGGCCCTTTCAAACCATTCTTTCTCAATCAATTACTATCTGGATAAAAACCCTAAGCCTTCTATTATAGCTACCCAATCCATCTGGCGCCCTTTCTCCCAAACTTTCCCCCTGTACTACCATAAAATCTCCCTTGGATTACACAATAATACCCATCTTATAACATATCTTACTTGCTCTTTCTTTCCTGTATACATATTTTACTAACATTTTCAAATTTCCGTAACAAACTACAAAGAAAAACCACAGCTCTCTACCCTGTCTGGAGCAAAACTTCCCGTTCGTTGGCCCTTACAAAAATCCCCACACATTCCTTACTAGGACCGACTTCTAAATTGAATAATTACTAATTGGGAGCAGAGAAAGTGGGTAGGAGCAAAGAGAAGGAGCAACCATATTCTCCGCAGCTAACCTTCATCTCTACTACTACTTTCTCCTTGCTTTCTCCGTGCGTGGGTCCAATCAGCTTCGACTCAACGGCCCATTAACCTTTTCCCAACCCACTAATCCTTTTCTCTAGATCCTACTACTACAACCTTATTACTCCTCAAATTCCTCCTCCAATCAATCAAATGTGGTAATCTTCCATTACATTGGCCTTGCTAAAGGATAGACATTCTCCCCATCACTAGCAACAAGCAGCTTAGGACCGGTTAACATAATCCACACCAGTGCTATCCCTGTCCGCGGAATCCCCGTGATGAGTGGTAAAATACCGAATTTCAAATTTTCCGCCTACTCTATTAACGGTTGCAGATGTACAACAAAACAAAGTTCAAATTCCAAACAATATGTCAGCGCGGCTCGAAACCGTCTCCAGTAATTTTTCCCAGACTACACGAAATTATTAAATAATTAGTCAAGTTAAGGCCATGTTTGAGTCATGCAACCGAGTTCAATTCATCACTGGACTCTGTATTTTCTCATTTTACTCTTAGCGGACTCATAACAATTTTTTCACCAATTTTATTCATCCTTCTAGCAAACCAACTCCGTGTCTCCCCGTCGAGTACGAGTCCGAGAGAAGGAATTGATTGATCCAATCTTTTCTATTAGCTTTATGGGTTAATCAGTACTAATCCGACTAGATACTCAAGTACGGACAGAAGAACTCTGACCGACGAATATGAGACTTTTGTATAATTTACTTCCCTCCTTTCTCTAAACGATTCCCCACCACCAAACTTCCCAGCAGCTCAACCAAAAGGAATACTAAAAGCCTTCCTTAATCAGTTCCATCATGGCCCCTTTCCCTCCTCTTTTCAGTTTCCCCTTTGCCTAAAGAGATAGACCAATTGTAAGGATTCCGGAAAATCCACGATTCAAGAAAATATATCATCACACAGGTTGAATCCAGGAGGAGAAAGTGCATGCAACACAGCAGAGCAGCGCTTTTACTTGAACTCCTCAGCCCGCATGGCAAGTGATAAACTTATTCTGGATTATATAAATCCCTCTCCGCCCGTCATTCCACTACTGTAGGAATGAGTGGATGAGTGAGACTGCATTAAGAGCAGAGTAGTAGGAAACGCGAGAAGAATGGCGTGTCATAATAATCCTCCCATCTACATACTAATTACGGGATTGTAGTCTGGAATATATAGGGAATCAAAAGTATTCTGGATGCATCTCTTAAATCTATTTCATTTCGGCTCATTCATCTGAAACGTGAAAGCGTCTACTCATTCTAGTCTGCTCCCTTCCTCCCACGCCCACCATCTTAAAAAGGTTCCCATCAAACGTACCGTCCTGGTGGTCTTGTTGTCATCCCCAACATTTCCTTATATCATCTTTTACTATACTTCGTTACATCTCTCGACAGGCAGGCAGGCAGGCAAGCAGGGAGAAGAGCAATTGACGCACAACTCCACTAAATCCTAACGCATGGATTCAAGGCAGACACAAAATAGAAGAGTCACCAAAATCAACCATCCACCTAATCCCATGTAGCCACATCCCCATCCCAGCCCCTATTCCTTCAACTGTCTTCAGGCTAAATATCCTTGACGGGAATCAAATTAATTACTCCTTCCGCATTTAAACTAGAAATTATGGCGGATTAAATTAAATATAATTTCACAACTAACCAAACTCTAATTAACCATCTTATGCACTTGGATGAGAGAGACGAAGAGGAAATAGTTTCAAATCCCGTCCAAAAAACCCATAGTACATACACACAACATCATTTTCCTTGACGTTCAAGCTAGCGCAATCAACGCTACCTTCTACACAACACCATTTCACAGCTAACATCAGGATAACATAACCAGCTTTTCTAGCAAGTACCATCTCTCAAATTAACCTGTAACAAGTTTTTTTTTTCAACTGTAACAAATCAGTCAAACAGCTTAAACACTTAAGCGTCGTTTATAGTAGGGAATAAAAATAAAATAATTTAGCACGAAAGTATATTTTCCATATTTTCTATTTATACTCACTCAATGTTAAGGTATATATAGGAGGATTCGAAAAAATTATTTCGCGCAAAAGTTTAGTTACGCTCACTATTCGTGAGATATTTTATGTTTATTCCCTAGTATAACCGACGCTTTACAATGCTAATGAATGAGGAAAGCTGTAGTGTGTGTCTACTTGATTGCCCTCTCTAAATACTTTAAACTTTTCACCGTCATATGACCCGTAAACAACTTAAAATATCCCCATGTTCATCACTCCTTTAAAATAACCCCCCATGTATCCCACTTAGAAGCCCAATTTCCCGTCATAATTAAGTGATGAACGAAAAAATATTTCCTCTTACTAATCCAGAATATACCATTTAAATGCAAATCTTAAATTACCTCCAATCAAAGGATGCGGAAGCTAGCAGAGAGGATGATGCGGACTAAAGCAAAGTTCCCGAGTACGCAGTCATTCCACCTTGCTCTTCCAGAGAATAGGAGACAAATATTTCTTATGGAAATTATAGCAAGCTAATGAGGAGACACTATTTTTCCAATCCACACCTGTCAATTATACAACACCTTCCAATTATTTCCCCACCTCTCCCGCCTTACCTGAGTAAATAGCTAAAACCTCACACGACCACTATACGTCCAACTCATATATATATATTCCCTCACTGAATATATTCTCCATCACATTGCATATCTCGAATAGGCAAGGAAATCACAACCAAAATGGCCAACCCCACCAACCAAACGACATGCCCAAGAACATCATTACTGTCTCTCATACTCTTATACATCAGATCAGACGTAAACTTATATTCCTGGATCCTTTTCATCCTTATAGAAACTATCAGAGATAAGAGAAATTCCGGTAATTGCGGTCTTGCTTCCCAAAAGTATTTTGCAAAAATTATTATTTTAATTACCTTAAACCCACCTCAAACCACAAATCAATGCCCTATTTTACCCTTCATCCTTCATCTTCTCCGTCCACACCGGCCACATCTGATCCCAAGTTTCATCTTTCAAAAGAATCAGTCCTCCAGAAGACACCATCATCCCATATTTTCCACCCTGTTAGACCTGTACACGCTCCGAGAGTAAAACAAAGAGCTGAGTAATTCCCAAGGATCTTCAACAAACCCCAATATTTTACACAACAAAAACAGCCTTATAGCTTCTAATCTATCCTTACGAGAATCTTCCTCAAGGCTTTCTCAGTCCTAGAATAAGATGCAAATAACTTTCAACTTTTTGGCAATCATTTCTTATTTCATTATAACATCCAACCCCACGCCAGGAACAGCATGAGAGAAATCCCCTAATTGCTCAATACCACCAGCGCCAAACAAACTTTCTCCAAACTTATCATCCAGTCTTATAATCTTTAAACATCGGGTCTTTCCCCTTCTACACAAGTAATAGCGACTAGCCCTCCTATTCCACAATTCTTCCCAAGACGTGCAACACGTCCCAGTAGTAGACCTAGTCCCGTAGTATTTTAAACGAGCTCCAGTAATCAATTCCAGATGCTCAATTCTAGTAGTGGGAACCCGGGTAAAATATAGCGGGTATTACATGTAAAAAGCATCACAACATAAACGACCACCCACAAGCTCAAACACAATTTTCCAAGTAAACTTCCATGAAAATTAAACTGGATTCTAGAAAACCACTACAACGCCCCCCTCCTCTCTATCTAAATAAATTCCCTATGGCAAAAGAGCCTTAGCGAATAGCCTATAAGCTAAAGCAAAATTCAAAATATACCCAAGTAGCCAGGGAGTAGAATCAAAGGGCCATTAAAATCTATAGAATATATATCATTACCATCTCAAATCAAATTTTCCTATTAATGTGTACATCAATTAATCCTAGGAAAATGAATTGGCGAGAGCGTTTAATCATCAAGAACATCAAGAGCATTTCTCCAACACTTGTATAACTAAAAAGCTTCAACAAGTATCCAAGTAGTAACTTGAGACCAAACTAATATTCTAAAAGGACCAACGAGTAAAACTCACTGTGATGAGAGGGAATCAAATTAGACGAGTACTATATGCACAATAGTCTTACTCTGAGCCGTCTTTAACACAATTAAAGGCATCTCAGAGAAATCCCGAGTTCACTAGAGATGGAATACATTCTAACAGAGTGTGACAGAGTATGCAAATTTGTTCCAGCAACCGGGGATAATGATCATGTGGTAGAGAATCTTATTGTCGCCTCTATGCGTACAACACAACCCTGTCGCCTAGCCATCAACAATTCCATGTCAAATCCAATTGAAATCCGAGAGCATCCAACCCTTTGTCCTCCTCTCTGTCTCCCCATAAATTCCCCATAACATTAGTTGCTTGAATGGTTCAAGCAACTAATTTCTAACGTCCTAGATCTAACCTTCCAAAGGTACAATCAACCCAATGCAGAAAAAAATAAGCCGTAATCAAAAGAAAAATCCCATACGAGCCGTAGTCGTCTTTGAATTATTTCACCTCAAGGAAACTCCCTTAACCCCCTTCGCCTTCCTCCTACACGCTCTATCATCAAATGAACGATATGAAACAAAGCGTGAGAACGGCAGAAAATACACGGATATTATTATTCATCCTAAAAACATTAAACATTCCTCAAATCCCAATGAATCAGCCACAACTGCCGGCAAATCATCAAGAAACTTGGAATTTTTCCCCCTTCACCTCCTACACTTCAGCCCAATAAACCGTTATATATAAAGCAATTACACGGGCATTAAGAATTAAAGTCGGACCGTAAAAACAAGAGCAGAAAAAAAATATATCCCTATAATTCCCGACTACTCTCTCTTATCCAGTTCAACCCAGTACAATCCCTTGACTATCCCTCCTTCTTCTTACAATATACATATATTTTCACGATATTCTAATATATTAATCCTAGACTCCAACTAATCCCGCAAAAGCAATCGTCCGACTCCTGAATCACAGTGGAAAACGGGTTTCCGGTAATCAAGTAGAAATAAAACTCCGGAAACCGAAAAAGAGTCTGCAATTAATAACAAATTACAGAGAACCTTTTAGAGAACATAATCTGCATGCTCCACGAGTTTTCTACTACCGGTACGTTATTATCAAAATCTCCATTCTCTTCCTACGACCGCAGTAATATTAAGGACAAGTAAATAATCACATTATCTTACCCTTAACCGATGAGCATTTCCCTTTCACCAAAATATCCATTGTCACGCCAACGTCCCCTCCCCCGCTTCCCTTGGATTAAGTTTCCACGCTTCAAGGAGAAAAATCCCTAGGATGACCATCGACTACAAACTCTAAGAGTAATTATGTAGCAGATACTATAATGGCTGAAAAGCCATCTGAAATCCAGATATTCTTCAATCTGCCTTTGAATCAGTTATATATAACGCATAATTACTCCCGCACATCCCAAAACAGGTATCCAGAGTGTACATATAACTTCCAAATACCCTGAAATATCCTCAAGTAAAGATGTGAGAGAAAGCATGCAGCTTCTTGAAGACATAATGTTTCCATTTCTACTTGAAATTCGGATAGAAGATTAAAAGGATTCCTCCGTTTTCACAGCTTCCATAGGCCCCTTATACACACGGGGCTTTAAGATGAAACGTAACGTGCTCCCACGAATTCTACCCGTTCAGAATCCTCTAAGCTTTAATCAAAGAAGGAGCAGGCCAAGTGAACAAGAATACAATTAAGCCTCAAACAAGTACCTCATTACTAATGCAAACTTATTTACACCATTCTAGCAGTCTTCTTGAGAACCTTAGTAATCTCCAATATACTATCATCCTCCACAATCCATCCCATCTAAAACCCAGACCCTGGGTTTAATCTCCAATTCACTTTCCCAACATTAACGATTCAGCTATCTTGAATTCAAATTAGAAAATAGTTTATCCTTTCTCCAGCTTTCTCCACCCTGCAAGTACGCAATGCAACCTGGATGACCCACACCACTTGGCTTTCCCTTCACCCTCCACCCTCCACAGATACACACGCAAGAACATTCAGCCATGACTTTCTTCTTCTCTGGTAATTAACGGAATGATGATTACCAAGAAATATAATCTCAAAAGTAAACAAAAACAATCCAAAGTTTATATAATACCTTCAACTCCCTCTTCCTCCACCATCACATTATAGTTTCATCTAAAAGCTTCTTCTACCTACAATCCATAATTTTGCACAACCGACAAGGGGTTAGATAGGTCAGTATTTTTATAAACAAAATATAAAAATTAATGCTAAAGATTCCTTAAACGATCTTGATACGTATTTTTTACTTCCGGACCCACATCCTTTGCACTTTTCGATTGATTTTCCCTTAAAAACACCTCTTCTGGTCGTAGCTTCCGTGCAAAAATTACTCTTGTGCTGAGTTCCTGGAAGCGGCATCATAGAAAAAACCAAGGTCAACGTTAAATTCCGGCCTGGACTGCAGCTGAAAGAAGATAAACTTAAAAGTACTGCATAACACCCAAGAGGATCTGCACGCTGAAAATCCAAGACTGTGTTGTGACAGTTTCTTTAAATGTGAAAGTAGCGGAGAAAGTAGTAGAGGTGAAAGCCGGATTCAGTTAGGGAACAAGCCGCAACTTCCATCTTCACATCTGGTGACAGGAGGAGGGAGAGAATAATTGATTGGATTCTCATTAATTCTATTCTTGTTTACATACCAACTCATAACACACGAGGCTGATTGAGAATACTAGGAAAGGAGAGTGGCAAGAAGAGGGAGGAAATTTCATTGTACACCCACACGCTCCGCTTAATTCAGTGGCGATAACTCTAGGATATGCAAAATAAACTTGACTCTAAAGAGACAAGTGGGAAAACTTGTTTACAAAGTACCAACTTTTCTAATAATGTTATCCGAGGATCAAGACTACAATTACAACGGGAGCGAGGGATAGGAAGATGAACAAAGACTCCTATGGCATTTCCCATTTCTCCGAATCCACTTGTAGAACCAAACTTAGTTGGTCGGAGGATCCCTTTGAAATCTATTAAGTGCTAATACAGTTGCACATTTCCCGGAAACATGAGGGGGTCATGAAGGGAATTTGCGGAAACTTCACCCACCCTTTAAAACAGCAAGGCCGGCACAATAGTTTAGCCTTCAATGAGATAGTGAAAAGTTTATTTTATATTTAAATACAATTATCATCAAAGAGACACTCCCCTTTATACGTATTCCTCTCCTGTGTGGGAAGAAACTGCCAACAACATCTTCTACTTGCACCGAGAAAGTAATTCCGCTCCAATGATGCAATCACTTCAATATGTAATCTTGTATCTCTCCGGAAATAAAACTTGATGGGCCCCAAGATTCTGCCTCTCGCTGGACCGGGTCACATCCGGATGGAAGGAGCCCAAGCTGGAGAGGAGATGAAGATGTATCGATACAAGGAAACGATTGATGGCGAATTTTTCTTGGAATCCGCATATATACGTAAAATAAATAAGAAACGAGGACGGGAATTAAGCAAGGGATGGAGCCAGGCTCTCCCTTCGCTTTCTCTGGACCGGGAGAAGCGGGTATTAGTCCGAGATCCTCCAGCAATCCTCCAGGCTTCCCTCATATACGTACCCCCTTTAGTAATTAAATCTAAGAGTAAATTCTTTCCCAATTCCAACATTCTTCCCTCTCCCTTTTGTACAATTTTCTCTGGGTAGAGATTAGGAATAGTGAATTGAAAAGAAAACAACCGCGTTACGCAAGCTACTCCTGTAATGCTCCTCCCTAATCCATGTATGCAGTCACGGTAATAAGAATCCCCTCATTTTTACAACCAACTGTATTTCGCATTACGGATTCTGGTAATTAATACACGAGAAAATCAATCACGATCCAGAAGCTAGGTCCCAGAAACGCTTCAAAGAGTTCTTCCTTCCTTCTTTCTCATACGCCCAACTTAAAGCTGCCCTCAACGTGTCAGAACCCTGCAATCCCAATAATTAAAAGCCTACAGAATTGTGTACGCACATTATTTCCTCCTACAACTTGAAAGGAAACAGCATAAAACAACAGTATTTTAAATCAACACCGTTTTTGTTTTTCCTTCACTACTTTCAAGGGTATAGAAATTAATGTAAGTTAGCTTTTCTCTTACAATAAGCTGGAAACGTGGAGTTTTAATTAACAAGCCTTGAGGTCTGCTCGGAATCACGTTACAACTCAATCTGCAAGCTTACGTTTAATTCTCCATATCAACGGAATCAGCGATAAGAAACACTAGTTTTTCTGGTATCACATATTCCAAGTTTGATCGTTACACCAGTGTAATTACACGAATCTAAAGAGTCATTTTGGCTGGATCAAATTAAGACATTACTTTTAAAAGTTTTTGGTGGTTTGCTTTGCAACAAATGCTTGGGGTTATCGTATGTGTATAATAATAACAGAGTAGAATTGTCAACGACAAGACGTTTCATAAAGCTTACGAAATTACTGTATGTTACAGCGAATAGACTTGTTTCCTTCTTGTGCACAACCGTAAGCATTGCAAATGCATTTTTTAGGCTGCGTTTCTTCCACAAGTTGGACTAAACCTAAGATATTCAACAAAGGTTATGCTGTTCGGTACAGGTTGGGCCGGAACATAAAAAAGCATTATTCTGTTACTCAAAAGCGATAATCAAAGGATCGCTCCAGAATACTGACTCATATATACAATCAAAATAAAATTACAGTAGCACGACAACATGATCCCTGATCAGTCACCATTAAACTAGCCAATTTCCATTACAAGACTTGTTAAGCATATTTGAGTTTGTAATAAATGCAACTCGAAGCAAGTACTCCTTCTTACAAATCCTGCCTTCAATCTTAATACTAAACGCAGAAGCCAGGTACTTGTTTACATTAACTACATCAACTCAATCGAGAATACGGCCACTGCTTCTAAGGAGCTTATTTGGAAAGTGTCACATTATTATAAGGACTATAAATTAATGTCTACGCTTAAATTTTTAATTAATGCGAAGCAACGACAATCATACAGGAGCTCCGAATCTCCTGAAGCTTAATCCAAGTAATTAGCTATTACGGTTTGACTAACTAGTGACTCTTTCTGACGATGAGTACCTTCGGAGATGACAACTAAACGACCCATAACAGTGAGACCAAAGAATTTACGTAGTATTTGTTGAAGACACTAGTCTTCCACTTTTGAGATTCTGACTATATACACGTGTTGAGGCTATGCGATGGAAGCGACTTCCGCATTTTGCTATTCTTACCATCAGTCTTTGTAATAGGTTCAAAACTAACCTTTCTGGGATTCCCTAGCGCTACAAGAGTAGATCCCACAGACAGTCCTGCAGAAATCAAAATCAAGTTAGCACACTAAACACCGAATTATCCACACTAGTACTCAAGCTATTACTCACCAGTTTGACCAGGAGGGGCATAGGGCGTAGATCCAGTCGGCATAGTTATAAGAAGAGAGAGCACTGCTGCCCGATTTCCTTGGCATGGCTCCAAAGCAATGGGGCTCGGAAATTCCTTTCAAATAAAAACAAGTTCGTTAGTAAATAAGTAAAATCCATCACTACAGCACACTACGTAAAACAATCTTAAATACTCAAATGTTCAATACCTTCTTCCGTTTCCGCACGGAAGTAACGCTTCTGGCCTGGAAGGATTTTCCTAATTCAACGTATACTTGGGCAAATGGTCGACTGGCCATTTGTTCCATCTCGACGAATAGTCGCTAATAAAACAAAACGAAAGGTCAAACATGAAGTTGTGTTTATCAGTATTAATAATTAATACCCTGTGATCTGGAAAAATAACTACCGTGCTTGGTGCTTACCTGCCTCCGCCTATACATATCGTATTTCTGTTTCAGTTTCCACAATACGGCAGCTACCAATAGAAGGCCCAGAAAGCATCTAAAGTAATAAGAATGAAACATGTTATTCTCTCATTCAAGCACAAGTTCACCAACATTACAAAGACGCCCAACAAATAAACAGTTTAAATGACTTACAAGGAAAACGTGACGAAAAAATGCAACAAATCTAGTTTCGGTGATTGCGAAAATGATATTCGGATGAGTAACGGTGACTTAAAGTCGTACACATAGACATAAAAGGTAGTGTTATCCGATGTTCCAAAATTATGATCAGTTTTGTCGAATCTCGTCTTGTAAGTAGTGCAATTGAAGGCAGTGAGCAATGGCACCTCTGAAGATCCAACTGTAGAAACGAAGAAATAACATAATTGTAATTACAAACAGATCGCACACATATTCATAGCTTTCATTTTGATATCCAATCTCAGAAAATCTTGCTCTTGAGTAATAAATTAAATTGAGCCTTACCCTTTTTGACAGTCAAATTCATTTTCGCAGGTATCGAGCAGTAAATCTCAAACTCGGCGTCCACGTCAAGTTTTGAGGGAGAATTTCTGAAATTGATCTGGCTAAAATATCGGTCTTCTTTCTTTGACAAATTGAATGTGAACTGATAGTCGATTTGTAATTCATCTAAATGTAAAAGGTTGCAATTTATCTTATTAAACTTTCCAGACTTGCGTTTTGCGTTATGAAAAACAAAATCCGTATAACTCCGTAGCATATAACTTACAAAAACAAGAACCGCCATTACTGGGATCCCCAGCATAATTATTTTGAGTATCACAGCGCTCACAATGATCGCCAGTGATTCCCTTAGTAGTACAAAAGCATTTTCCAGTCTCATGGTGGCACGTCTCGGCGTGGTTGTTGCATTCGCATACTGAAATCGATGTGCAGAATCAAAATTACCGATTTCTTGAGAAATAGTGCCGTCACTATAATATGCACGAAACAAATTTTGACTTACGTTTGCACTCTCCCCCATTAACAGATTTGCCGTGATACCCAGTAATACAAGTTTCGCAACGTTCTCCTTCCGTAAATCCCTCGCAAGACAAGCACCTGTTCTTTTCGTCACAAACGCTATGTCCGTTACACTGGCAAGCTGTAAAACCATGAGAGATAATTTTTATTGTTTGCTTCATATCCATGACAGATATAGGTAACACGGACTAACTTACCCGGGCATTCAGTAAAATACCAATGGGTTGAAGGACATACTGTATTATTTAAAAATGCTCCTGTTATATTCACAGTCATTGGCCCTCTCCCTGAACCATCCATACATCGACCTAAACCCGTGCCAGCACCATTATCGCACCAGCCACACGAGGGAATTTGACGGCAACTGTCACATGAGGATACTTCGTCACACACTGTACACAAAATTTAAAAAATTAGCTCATTGTACCATAGCTATGGGCTAGAATATAATGGGATTTAAAGTAGGTTGTACATACTTGAAGAAGTCAGAGGTAACGGTTTCTTGGTTAGACACAGATTTGGAGCTTGCGACCAGGACATACATTGCCCATAGGGAAACGAAATGACATACGCGTTCTTGTCAACACACTTGTTTAAATTATTACACCACATGCAGTGGTCAGCTGTACAGTTGTAACAGGATACATGTTCATTACAGCTTTTTTCACAGAGAACAGGATCTTTGTCAACTCCAATTTCTGAGGAATTTCCTGTACAAATAATTCATGATTAGAACCTTTATGGTATAGAGTAGTAGGTCTACATTGTAGATGCCAGGTAACTGCGTATACTTACGATAGCTGTCTTTCACACATAACTCATCTTTGCTCCACACACAGCTAGGCTCAGAAGAACAAAGATGGCAATTGTGCATAAGAGGTCCACAGAAACCTTCATCAGTATTCGGACACTGCTCCAGGGAAACAAGTGCCTACAATAAGAAATTAATCATTACCAGAGCCGTAATTTCGGGTTATATAGTGAATATATGAAAGAAATCTTAAATAGGGTTACCGCATTACCTTATTCTTACTGTCTTTACACTTTGAAAAATGGCAGTGATTCCCGCACCATACACAGTCCATCTTGTTCTGCACGCACGCAGAACAGCTTTTAAAAGTGTCGCATGCGTTTACATCAGTACGACGTATACTTCCAGGACAACTTTCCACAGAAGTCAAGTCTTGATCTCGTTCGCGATCTTTCTTTAATTGGCTTGCCACATCTTCACATGTTCCTATTGTTTTGTTCCACTGGCACTTCAAACCGTGAACTACACTATTTAGGCAACTTTGGCTGGAGTTGAACTTGATGTCATTGCATGATCCCGGAGTAAACCGCACTAAATCATTCAATACCATACCGTTGAATCCTCCATACAGGTAGATGGAGCTATTAAATGAAACAGAAGTATGTCCGTATCTAGATACATCAGCTGGCAGAGAATTTGGAGGATCAAGACTAGACCACGTATCGCACAGAATATCATAGGCCAAAACTTCATTCGTAAAACACTTTGATCCGAGACTGTATACTGTGTCGTTGTGCCCGTTGCCACCAAAAACAAGCATCAGTCCCTTGAACACGACAGCTGAATGTAGAAAGCGTCCCCCAGGAGCAGCGCTCAACAAATCCCTGCAAAATCGGTTACATTATTAATTAATCCATTTAAATCTATTCACAGCATTAGCAAAGTTAGCTAGTTAAAGTTAAATAATGCTTAGCTCCGGTTAAAGGTAAAGAATCACTACGACTGTCGTACAAGGTTGCAAATACAACTAGAAGACTTCTCCAAGTTATATTTGCCACCTCTCCTAATCTGTTTTTCTTATAAGTTGCTGTATCTTACCATGATCGATAGACTGGGTCGTACGAGTGCATCAGGTTTGACAGCAGACCAGAGTCGGACCCTATGCGATACCCACCAAAGACATAAATTCGCTGTGTCACTGGATCCCAAGTACTGGTATGACCATAACTTCCTCCGACTGGATATCCCTTAGTGTTCACGATATTCCAGTTTTCGCTTCCTACAAGACCACTCGAGATTACGACTAACAGCATTGATATGTTTTTAATTGTTAAAAGTACACGACTTACCGAAATGAAACTCCTGAACAATATTCACGTAGCCGTATCTCGGCGAGTGTCCGAAAATGACAACCATTTTGCTGTGGCGACTCTTGTTGCCTTTATCGTTAATCACAACTGCACTGTGACCGGCCAAATGAATGGGACCTGGAATATTCAATTTAAAAATTCAAATGCATATTTAATTAAAATGCATGTAAATAGACTTTGCTATAGTACTTCTCGCTATTAGAATAGTTTTAACATACCACACATAAGTGATTTGCACAATCCATGTCGAACATGCGGCTTCGACCAGACTCGAGTGTTCAAATCCAGGGACCAAACACTGTTAGAAACGTATCGAGTGCCGAATTTTCCATCCTGGACTCCTCCATAAAGGTAGATTTTGTTCTAAATTAGTAAAATACAAACAAACACAATTAAACATTAAGCGACGCACTTCTGAAATCTGTAGCTATAAAACTCTTTGAAATGTATTTTGATATTAGTACCTCGAATAGCACGCAGGAATGGCTATAAACAGACGGAATAATGTCATTTCCTTTAGTGACTATGTTTTCCCATGTCCCATCTGTAGAATAAATATAGAATTCAAGATACCACACATAAAGGTAGAATAAACTATTAAAGCCAAGAAGACTTGTCTCACCCTTAAAACTATATCGCATGACAATTAGTTCTTTGGCATTTAAATTTAAGTTACTGCCTCCAATGACCCACAGGGAATCGTTATGTATAACACTTGAATGCGAGGCAGATCCTGTAGGAACTATAGCACTTGGTTTAAGTGCTTCCCATACTCCGTACTTTGCTTCTTGACTACAGTCAGCACCTGTAATTTGTTTAAAATAAATAAATAAATTAGACCTGCCTTTATAAAGATGCTAATTACAGGATTACTTAGCTTCTCTCCGTCTTTACCTCCGTAACCCTCATAACACAGGCATTTGTGCATTTCCATACTACAAGTTCCTGTTCCGCTGCAATTATTAGGACACATTGGTAGGTTGCATGCGTCTCCCATGTATCCAGCATTACATGTACAAATCCCATCGAGACAGACTCCGTTCCCTGAACACTCTAGGCTAGAATATGAGCTCGGGCAAGAATTGGTTCTGCGAACACAACAAATTAATAAATACGAGATAATTTAAATGTTATGACAGCATGCTTTCAATTCCATCTTGGTTTGCAAGTACGTACCGATAAGTAATATTGAATCCAGTCAAGTTGTAGGCTACGTCAGTGTAAAAATGGAGTAGTGCATAGCCAGATCTAGCAACGACTTCGGGTAACTGTAGTACTTTATAATTTTGTTGGACTAGAAGCCCACTGAAAGATAAAGAAAACAGATTAATAAGTATCCCCGCAAGTTTAGGAACTACATCCTTTCCGTCCTCAAAGACTATCTCATGATACGAGTTCATCAAGTAAACCGAGCACTACCTGAAGACACCCAAGAGTGGAGCATTAACACTATCGCCGTCGTAAATGTACAAATGGTCCCAGCCACATTCCGTCGCAAATTCTTCAAAATGTATATAAATAGGTGACGATTTGTTGGAACCTCCCTGTTTAGATTTTTGAGTGGAGTGAGATTCGATGAGCCAGGTGCACTTCATGTTCGACGTGTAGTTACCATCTCCATCGCTGAGCCATCCATGGCCTTTCGTCAATCTATTAAGGAGAAACCACATAATTTGAATAGAATCCAAGTTGACATAACATCTTCCAGACCTGAATAAAACTACTGACATCATGATATAAGCATACTTGAATAAAATACCTGATTTTCCCCGAACAAAATTGACACCGCTGTCCCGTCCATCCAGGGTTGCATAGACACGAATTATTAACACATACACCATTTTCACAGCTATCTAACCCTCCACATTCATAACTTACGGATTCAGTCGTTAAAAAATAGAGAAAACAGTACTGAATAGCTATCAGAATAAAGAAATCGATTTTCAATTTTCGTCGATACTTGGATTTGTACAAGAAAAGAAACTTTTCCAGCAACTCCATATTCTAACCTATCTCAAATTACACTCCTAGCACATCCCTTTTACTTGAATCATCTTAAACTCATCCGATATCCTAAATCGTCATTCATTAAAATTATCATATATATTACAGTCTTTTATGAATCTTAAAATCGGCAGCCTTCCTTAATTCCTTCCCCTCGACAGAGTTCAATTCCAACAACCTACGAAATCTCTTCTTTTGTAATCCATATATTCGCAGCTCTCTTCTCCACTGTCCTCTGTTTTCAGATCTAGTTTTGTATAACAACTACTGCCTAATCCCACACAAATTATAAAATGCAACGAACGCAATGCTCAAGAAAATTTAAATCACACGACTAACATTTCAAAGAAATACAGATCACAATGGTTCACAGTCATAGATTCTATAATATCGTAAACTGGCTTAAAGACAACTTTCAAAGTTTCCTAATACAACTATCGTATCAATTTCGGATGGACCCGATAAATGCGCCTAACGTATTTTAAGATTCCGCTCCAGCTTCCAATGATTCCGTCACTTCCACCACAGTCGAACCTGTCTTCATCAAATCGATTCCTCCCGAGCACGGTTGTATCAGTAAGTTCCCATCGACACCTAGAATCAGACCAAACAATAATAATTATCAACTATCATATTCCTTGTCGAAAAATAATCAGTCCTACATAACACTCATTTTACCTGCAATGTCAGTAAAAGATTGTATTCATCACTGATTTGATAGCATATTTACCTGGATCAAGTTGCTCTCCACAAGACAGGTTTCCAAAGTCGTTAGCACAGGATAAACATTACAGACACACGAAAGCTTCTCATTATGGTGTTGCAAGCTACAAACTATAGCGCTTCCTCTACTAATTAGTCCAGTTAACTCGGACAAAGATATGGAAAACGAGGAGGAGGATAATTATCAAGACTATTCAGGATGTCATTGTATGTAATAAGCGTAGCGGGCCCGGCAAAGGATTAACCAGAGTAGATGCACAGATGTAGGTCAAAACTAGAATAAATCTACTCCTTTTAGTACACGATATCAGTTGAAATCAAAGTTGTGGTTGGGATAATCAAGTTAAATCCAGATTTCTTTAAAAAGATTTTACACCACTCCTCCCGCCCCCGCTTTCTTTTCACAACTTTATTCCTCTGCTCCTCACTGAGAATTCTTTCAATTGTAGTATTTAATTATTTAACTAACCACTGTGAGCACTGGAGAAAAAGGTCCGTCTTTACAGAAATTAGAACATCGTAAATCATTTATTTACAATTATACTTGCTGTCCCCGCTAAAGGTCACACATAATAGACTTTCAAAATGTAAACAAGTGTGGGCGGAAGTGAGCGTGAGATATCGCGTTTAAGTTTATATATTAAATATTTGGAAGACGTTAAAGTGGTTAAAGAATGTTGCGAAATCCTGTGGGGTCCCGGACACTCACTCACTCGCTGCTCTTCGTGCTTGTATCTGTCCGATGGAATTTAACAATAATTTGTGCTGTATTGAAAAATCCGCTACCCTGTTTTAATCAGCCTGCCTTTTATAAAACAAACAGGCACCCGAGGAATAAAAGGATATTGAACTGACTCTATGGTATTTGCTGTTTAATGTTATGCGCTGCTGCATGGACTGCAGTCAATGCAAGCGTTATTCCTATATAGAAAGTGGATACATGTACGCTACATTAAGACCAGAAAAACCCTAAAATGAGACTCTCTACGTACATAACATTGTGTGAATTTTGTGAATCTTGGTCAGATGAATGAAGGAGTGGGCTATGTTAGTAGCGAGAAATAGGCGAATATCAGCAGGCAAGTTTTCCGCCCATGTAGCCAACACCGCTCAAGATACTCCTTCCTAGGAGAAAAGTACAGTTTTGAGCAAGAGTCTCTCAAAGAGAAAAGCTTGAGTCGGATGGGAGGAGGGGAAGTGGGAGATTAGGAAGCGTACAGAGCGTATCATTAAGCGCTGCAGCAGCGTTCCACGCACGCCGTTGTGCTCTACTATGTACTCTCAATAGCGACGGCAGCGGCAAGGAAACGTATATATGGTCATGACTCCGTGTCAGGATTCACAGAATTGTTCGCATTTCTGCAAAACCCACGAGGTGAAAAAAAGACAGCTTTCAGTCATTTCTACATGAGTGGAGATTGGCGAAATAAGCGGAGGTAAACTACGTAGAAAAAGATGAAACTCTTTGAAGGCACGTTTATTTACACTGGTTTTAGCGATCCCATTGCCGATTCCCTCCCTCCTTTCCCTTCTTCCCCACTCCTTCTTGGTCCGGCTTTCCTAAAGAATTCGGATCATTTTCACTTCACCAACACTCTCACTTTAAGTTGCCCAATCCCTATGGATGTCAATAATCCTCATCAATCCTATCTGCCTCTTACACGTCCTCCGTATAAATTCTATCCTGCTTCATCCTAAAATAATAAGGTGAAGACGCTGAAATGCGGCTCCGCCGATACTGAACGCATCCCACCGCTGTGCCCTTTTTTGTTTTTAGGCTGTCGCAAAACTTTTTGACCAACACCAAATGCACACACTCAGCATGCCCCTCGCCACCTCTATTCAAAGCTTTGACAGCTTTGTCATGTGCGTTATTGAGGTGAGGCTAGGTCATGCAGGTCTTCAAACTTCAAGTTTCTATTAAATCACCCAGTACCAGAAATGACAGAATCCATTTGGCGATCAGAGCTTGTGCATGGAATACCGAATTTCGATAGGGCAGCAACTTATTATGGTACAGACTTGGCTGTCTAGGTTGTTTCATCTAATTGACCTGATGACCAGCGACTAGTACGGAAAAACACGTTAAAATGGCCAATCACAAATAGATTCTAAATACTATAACATTTTCACAACAAAATCAAGGATTTAAAAAGTAAACTTGATGCTCACAAACTTGAAACATACCTAGCAACATTCATGCAAAACATTGATCCAATCGATGCATTTTGAATTATTTTGGGTTCTTTTTCCGTTTGGGTCCATTAATACTGTATTCGGGTCAATTTTCGACCTTTTTCATTTACAACCTTTTCCATTTGGGCCCATTTATATTCGGGTCAATTTTCGGCCTTTTTCATTTATGACCTTTTCCATTTGGGTCCATTTCCATTTGGTTCCATTTCCATTTGGTTCTATTTACATTTGGTTCCATTTCCATTCGGTTCCATTTCCATTTGGGTCCATTATCGGACTTTTCATTTAGGTCTTTTTCCATTTGGGTTCTTTCCCATTTGGGTTCTTTCCCTTTTGGGTTCTTTCCCATTTGGGTCCTTTTCAATTTGGGTCCATTTCAATCTGGGTCCACTTAAGGTCTTTTTCAATTCGGTACAACCATGAATTGACAACTCATCAATTTGATGCAAAATTCAGAATGGTGACTAAAACCGTTATAACTCCGGTGTTATGCTATGTGAGACCTCCAAAATTTGGCGCAAAGTATATTTAGATCTAAGTTATCTTTGGCCAGAGTTTCATGGAAATCGGACAACTTTGATACCCATGAATTGACAATTGACAACTCATCAATTTAATCCAAAATTCAGAATGGTGACTAAAACCGTTATAACTCCGGTGTTATGCTATGTGAGACCTCCAAAATTTGGCCCAAAGTATATTTAGGTCTAAGCTATCATTGGCCAGAGTTTCATGGAAATCGGACAACTTTGATACCCATGAATTGACTACTCATCAATTTTATCCAAAATTCAGCATGGCGACTAAAACCGCTATAACTCCGCTGTTATGCTATGTGAGACCTCCAAAATTTGGCGCAAATTAGTGTTGTTGGTGCCTCGAATTGTCAAATGCTTTGGGCACTTAAACAACACTGATTGATTGTAGGTCAGAACCAACTGATTGATTTCTGCCCCAACAGATGTCGAAGCCGGCCGCAATAGCTCACGCTTAATTAGACCCAAAACACCATTTTGAATGAGTTTGTTCGGACTCAATTAGTGTTGTGGGTGCCTCGAATTGTCAAATGCTTTGGCCACTTTAACATCACTGATTGATTGTAGGTCAGGTCCAACTAATTGATTTCTGCCCCAACAGATGTCAAAGCCGGCCGCAATAGCTCACTCTTAATTAGACCCAAAACACCATTTTGAATGAGTTTGTTCGGACGCAATTAGTGTTGTTGGTACCTTGAATTTTCAAATGTTTTGGCTACTTTAACATCACTGATTGATTTTAGGTCAGGTCTAACTGATTGATTTTTGCCCCAACAGATGTCGTAGCCGGCCGCAATAACTCACGCTTGGTTAGACCCAAAACACCATTTTGAATGAGTTTCTTCGGACTCAATTAGTTATGTGGTCAGCCTCGAATTGTCAAATGCGTTGGCCATTTTAACATCATTGATTGATTGTAGGTCAGGACCAACCTATTGATTTCTACCCCAACAGATGTCGAAGCCGGCCGCAATAAATCACGCTTGATACGACCCAAAACACCATTTTGAATGAGTTTGTTCGGACTCAATAAGTGCTGTTGGTGCCTTGACGTTTCAATTGCTGTGGCCACTTTAACATCACTGATTGATTGTAGGTCAGGACCAACTGATTGATTTCTGCCCCAACAGATGTCGAAGCCGGCCGCAATAGTTCACGCTTGATTAGACCCAAAACACCATTTTGAATGAGTTTGTTCGGACTCAATTAGTGTTGTGGGTGCCTCGCATTGTTAAATGCTTTGGCACTGAAACAACACTGATTGATTGTAGGTCAGAACCAACTGATTGATTTCTGCCCCAACAGATGTCGAAGCCGGCCGCAATAGCTCACGCTTAATTAGACCCAAAACACCTGTTCGAATGAGTTTGTTCGGACTCAATTAGTGTTGTGGGTGCCTCGAATTTTCAATTGCTTTGGCCACTTTAACATCACTGATTGATTGTAGGTCAGGTCCAACTAATTGATTTCTGCCCCAACAGATGTCGAAGCAGGCTGCAACAGCACAAGCATAATTTGACCCCAGACACCATTTTAAATGAGTTTGTTCGGACTCAATTAGTGTTGTTGGTACCTTGAATTTTCAAATGTTTTGGCCACTTTAACATCACTGATTGGTTGTAGGTCAGGACCAACTGATTGATTTCTGCCCCAACAGATGTCGAAGCAGGCTGCAACAGCTCAAGCTTGATTAGACCCCAAACAACATTTGGAATGAGTTTGTTTGGACTCAATTAGTGTTGTTGGTGCCTTGAATTTTCAAATGTTTTGGCCACTTAAACAACACTGATTGATAGTTATTCAGCACCAACTGATCGATTTCTGCCCCAACAGATGTCGAAGCAGGCTGCAACAGCTCAAGCTTGATAAGACCCAAAACACCATTTTGAATGAGTTTGTTTGGACTCTATTAGTGTTGTTGGAGCCTTTAATTTTCAATTGCTTTGGGCACTTAAACAACACTGATTGATAGTAGGTCAGCACCAACTGATTGCTTTCTGCCCCAACATATGTCGAAGCCGGCCGCAATAACTCACACTTGATTAGACCCAAATCACCATTTGGAATGAGTTTGTTGGGACTCAATTAGTGTTGTTGGTTCCTTGAATTTTCAATTGCTTTGGCCACTTTAACATCACTGATTGATTGTAGGTCAGGACCAACTGATTGATTTCTGCCCCAACAGATGTCGAAGCAGGCTGCAACAGCTCAAGCTTGATTCGACCCAAAACACCATTTGGAATGAGTTTGTTTGGACTCAATTAGTGTTGTTGGTGCCTTGAATTTTCAATTGCTTTGGGCACTTAAACAACACTGATTGATAGTAGGTCAGCACCAACTGATTGCTTTCTGCCCCAACAGATGTCGAAGCCGGCCGCAATAACTCACGCTTGATTAGACCCAAATCACCATTTGGAATGAGTTTGTTGGGACTCAATTAGTGTTGTTGGTTCCTTGAATTTTCAATTGCTTTGGCCACTTTAACATCACTGATTGATTGTAGGTCAGGACCAACTGATTGATTTCTGCCCCAACAGATGTCGAAGCAGGCTGCAACAGCTCAAGCTTGATTCGACCCAAAACACCATTTGGAATGAGTTTGTTTGGACTCAATTAGTGTTGTTGGTGCCTTGAATTTTCAAATGCTTTGGCCACTTAAACAACACTGATTGATAGTAGGTCAGGACCAACTGATCGATTTCTGCCCCAACAGATGTCGAAGCAGGCTGCAACAGCTCAAGCTTGATTAGACCCCAAAAAACATTTGGAATGAGTTTGTTTGGAAACAATTAGTGTTCTTGGTGCCTTGAATTTTCAAATGTTTTGGCCACTTAAACAACACTGATTGATAGTTATTCAGGACCAACTGATCGATTTCTGCCCCAACAGATGTCGAAGCAGGCTGCAACAGCTCAAGCTTGATAAGACCCAAAACACCATTTTGAATGAGTTTGTTTGGACTCTATTAGTGTTGTTGGAGCCTTTAATTTTCAATTGCTTTGGGCACTTAAACAACACTGATTGATAGTAGGTCAGCACCAACTGATTGCTTTCTGCCCCAACATATGTCGAAGCCGGCCGCAATAACTCACACTTGATTAGACCCAAATCACCATTTGGAATGAGTTTGTTGGGACTCAATTAGTGTTGTTGGTTCCTTGAATTTTCAAATGTTTTGGCCACTTAAACAACACTGATTGATAGTTATTCAGCACCAACTGATCGATTTCTGCCCCAACAGATGTCGAAGCCGGCCGCAATAACTCACGCTTGATTAGACCCAAATCACCATTTGGAATGAGTTTGTTGGGACTCAATTAGTGTTGTTGGTTCCTTGAATTTTCAATTGCTTTGGCCACTTTAACATCACTGATTGATTGTAGGTCAGGACCAACTGATTGATTTCTGCCCCAACAGATGTCGAAGCAGGCTGCAACAGCTCAAGCTTGATTCGACCCAAAACACCATTTGGAATGAGTTTGTTTGGACTCAATTAGTGTTGTTGGTGCCTTGAATTTTCAAATGCTTTGGCCACTTAAACAACACTGATTGATAGTAGGTCAGGACCAACTGATCGATTTCTGCCCCAACAGATGTCGAAGCAGGCTGCAACAGCTCAAGCTTGATTAGACCCCAAAAAACATTTGGAATGAGTTTGTTTGGAAACAATTAGTGTTCTTGGTGCCTTGAATTTTCAAATGTTTTGGCCACTTAAACAACACTGATTGATAGTTATTCAGGACCAACTGATCGATTTCTGCCCCAACAGATGTCGAAGCAGGCTGCAACAGCTCAAGCTTAATTCGACCCTGAACACGATTTTGAATGAGTTTGTTTGGACTCAATTTGTGTTGTTGGTGCCTTGAATTTTCAATTGCTTTGGCCACTTTAACATCATTGATTGATTGTAGGTCAGCACCAACTGATTGATTTCTGCACCAACGGATGTCGAAGCAGGCTGCAACAGCTCAAGCTTGATAAGACCCAAAACACCATTTTGAATGAGTTTGTTTCGACTCTATTAGTGTTGTTGGAGCCTTGAATTTTCAAATGCTGTGACCACTTTAACATTATTGATTGATTGTAGGTCAGAACCAACTGATTGATTTCTGCCCCAACAGATGTCGAAGCAAGTTGCAACAGCTCGAGCTTAATTCGACCCTAAACACCATTTTGAATGAGTTTGTTTGGACTAAAATAGAGTTGTTCAATTTGATCCAAAATTCAGCATGGTGACTAAAACCGTTATAACTCCGGTGTTATGCTATGTGAGACCTCCAAAATTTGGCGCAAAGTATATTTAGGTCTAAGCTATCCTTGGCCAGAGTTTCATGGAAATCGGACAACTTTGATACCCATGAATTGACAACTCATCAATTTGATCCAAAATTCAGAATGGTGACTAAAACCGTTATAACTCCGGTGTTATGCTATGTGAGACCTCCAAAATTTGGCGCAAAGTATATTTAGGTCTAAGCTATTTTGGCCAGAGTTTCATGGAAATCGGACAACTTTGATACCCATGAATTGACAACTCATCAATTTAATCCAAAATTCAGAATGGTGACTGAAACCATTATAACTCCGGTGTTATGCTATGTGAGACCTCCAAAATTTGGCGCAAAGTATATTTAGGTCTAAGCTATCCTTGGCCAGAGTTTTATGGAAATCGGACAACTTTGATACCCATGAATTGACAACTCATCAATTTGATCCAAAATTCAGAATGGTGACTGAAACCGTTATAACTCCGGTGTTATGCTATGTGAGACCTCCAAAATTTGGCGCAAAGTATATTTAGGTCTAAGCTATCCTTGGCCAGAGTTTCATGGAAATCGGACAACTTTGATACCCATGAATTGACAACTCATCAATTTGATCCAAAATTCAGAATGGTGACTAAAACCGTTATAACTCCGGTGTTATGCTATGTGAGACCTCCAAAATTTGGCCCAAAGTATATTTAGGTCTAAGCTATTTTGGCCAGAGTTTCATGGAAATCGGACAACTTTGATACCCATGAATTGACAACTCATCAATTTGATCCAAAATTCAGAATGGTGACTAAAACCGTTATAACTCCGGTGTTATGCTATGTGAGACCTCCAAAATTTGGCCCAAAGTATATTTAGGTCTAAGCTATCCTTGGCCAGAGTTTTATGGAAATCGGACAACTTTGATACCCATGAATTGACAACTCATCAATTTAATCCAAAATTCAGAATGGTGACTAAAACCGTTATAACTCCGGTGTTATGCTATGTGAGACCTCCAAAATTTGGCCCAAAGTATATTTAGGTCTAAGCTATCCTTGGCCGGAGTTTCATTGAAATCGGACAACTTTGATACCCATGAATTGACAACTCATCAATTTGATCCAAAATTCAGAATGGTGACTAAAACCGTTATAACTCCGGTGTTATGCTATGTGAGACCTCCAAAATTTGGCGCAAAGTATATTTAGGTCTAAGCTATCCTTGGCCAGAGTTTCATGGAAATCGGACAACTTTGATACCCATGAATTGACAACTCATCAATTTGATCCAAAATTCAGAATGGTGACTGAAACCGTTATAACTCCGGTGTTATGCTATGTGAGACCTCCAAAATTTGGCCAAAGTATATTTAGGTCTAAGCTATCCTTGGCCAGAGTTTCATGGAAATCGGACAACTTTGATATCCATGAATTGACAACTCATCAATTTGATCCAAAATTCAGAATGGTGACTGAAACCGTTATAACTCCGGTGTTATGCTATGTGAGACCTCCAAAATTTGGCCCAAAGTATATTTAGGTCTAAGCTATCCTTGGCCAGAGTTTCATGGAAATCGGACAACTTTGATACCCATGAATTGACAACTCATCAATTTGATCCAAAATTCAGAATGGTGACTGAAACCATTATAACTCCGGTGTTATGCTATGTGAGACCTCCAAAATTTGGCGCAAAGTATATTTAGGTCTAAGCTATCCTTGGCCAGAGTTTCATGGAAATCGGACAACTTTGATACCCATGAATTGACAACTCATCAATTTGATCCAAAATTCAGAATGGTGACTAAAACCGTTATAACTCCGGTGTTATGCTATGTGAGACCTCCAAAATTTGGCGCAAAGTATATTTAGGTCTAAGCTATCCTTGGCCAGAGTTTTATGGAAATCGGAAAACTTTGATATCCATGAATTGACAACTCATCAATTTAATCCAAAATTCAGAATGGTGACTGAAACCGTTATAACTCCGGTGTTATGCTATGTGAGACCTCCAAAATTTGGCCCAAAGTATATTTAGGTCTAAGCTATCCTTGGCCAGAGTTTCATGGAAATCGGACAACTTTGATACCCATGAATTGACAACTCATCAATTTGATCCAAAATTCAGCATGGTGACTAAAACCGTTATAACTCCGGTGTTATGCTATGTGAGACCTCCAAAATTTGGCGCAAAGTATATTTAGGTCTAAGCTATCTTTGGCCAGAGTTTTATGGAAATCGGACAACTTTGATACCCATGAATTGACAACTCATCAATTTGATCCAAAATTCAGAAT
Source organism: Sminthurides aquaticus (assembly GCA_906901655.1). Lineage (NCBI taxonomy): Eukaryota > Metazoa > Arthropoda > Collembola > Symphypleona > Sminthurididae > Sminthurides > Sminthurides aquaticus. Next base: position 18,865,658 of record CAJQTT010000001.1, on the reverse strand, counting down.
GGTGACTAAAACCGTTATAACTCCGGTGTTATGCTATGTGAGACCTCCAAAATTTGGCCCAAAGTATATTTAGGTCTAAGCTATCCTTGGCCAGAGTTTCATGGAAATCGGACAACTTTGATACCCATGAATTGACAACTCATCAATTTAATCCAAAATTCAGAATGGTGACTAAAACCGTTATAACTCCGGTGTTATGCTATGTGAGACCTCCAAAATTTGGCCCAAAGTATATTTAGGTCTAAGCTATCCTTGGCCAGAGTTTCATGGAAATCGGACAACTTTGATACCCATGAATTGACAACTCATCAATTTGATCCAAAATTCAGAATGGTGACTAAAACCGTTATAACTCCGGTGTTATGCTATGTGAGACCTCCAAAATTTGGCGCAAAGTATATTTAGGTCTAAGCTATCCTTGGCCAGAGTTTCATGGAAATCGGACAACTTTGATACCCATGAATTGACAACTCATCAATTTGATCCAAAATTCAGAATGGTGACTAAAACCGTTATAACTCCGGTGTTATGCTATGTGAGACCTCCAAAATTTGGCCCAAAGTATATTTAGGTCTAAGCTATTGACTTGGCCAGAGTTTCATGGAAATCGGACAACTTTGATACCCATGAATTGACAACTCATCAATTTGATCCAAAATTCAGAATGGTGACTAAAACCGTTATAACTCCGGTGTTATGCTATGTGAGACCTCCAAAATTTGGCCCAAAGTATATTTAGGTCTAAGCTATCCTTGGCCAGAGTTTCATGGAAATCGGACAACTTTGATACCCATGAATTGACAACTCATCAATTTGATCCAAAATTCAGAATGGTGACTAAAACCGTTATAACTCCGGTGTTATGCTATGTGAGACCTCCAAAATTTGGCGCAAAGTATATTTAGGTCTAAGCTATCCTTGGCCAGAGTTTCATGGAAATCGGACAACTTTGATACCCATGAATTGACAACTCATCAATTTGATCCAAAATTCAGAATGGTGACTGAAACCGTTATAACTCCGGTGTTATGCTATGTGAGACCTCCAAAATTTGGCGCAAAGTATATTTAGGTCTAAGCTATCCTTGGCCAGAGTTTCATGGAAATCGGACAACTTTGATACCCATGAATTGACAACTCATCAATTTGATCCAAAATTCAGAATGGTGACTAAAACCGTTATAACTCCGGTGTTATGCTATGTGAGACCTCCAAAATTTGGCGCAAAGTATATTTAGGTCTAAGCTATCCTTGGCCAGAGTTTTATGGAAATCGGAATCGGACAACTCATCAATTTATCCAAAATTCAGAATGGTGAACTTTGATAAAATTTGGCCCATGAATTGACAACTCATCAATTTAATCCAAAATTCAGAATGGTGACTAAAACCGTTATAACTCCGGTGTTATGCTATGTGAGACCTCCAAAATTTGGCCCAAAGTATATTTAGGTCTAAGCTATCCATGGCCAGAGTTTCATGGAAATCGGACAACTTTGATACCCATGAATTGACAACTCATCAATTTGATCCAAAATTCAGAATGGTGACTAAAACCGTTATAACTCCGGTGTTATGCTATGTGAGACCTCCAAAATTTGGCCCAAAGTATATTTAAGTCTTTGCTATCTTGGCCAGAGTTTCATGGAAATCGGACAACTTTGATACCCATGAATTGACAACTCATCAATTTGATCCAAAATTCAGAATGGTGACTAAAACCGTTATAACTCCGCTGTTATGCTATGTGAGACCTCCAAAATTTGGCGCAAAGTATATTTAGGTCTAAGCTATCCTTGGCCAGAGTTTTATGGTAATCGGAAAACTTTGATATCCATGAATTGACAACTCATCAATTTAATCCAAAATTCAGAATGGTGACTGAAACCGTTATAACTCCGGTGTTATGCTATGTGAGACCTCCAAAATTTGGCCCAAATTATATTTAGGTCTCATTTATCCTTGGCCGGAGTTTCATTGAAATCGGACAACTTTGATACCCATGAATTGACAACTCATCAATTTGATCCAAAATTCAGCATGGTGACTGAAACCATTATAACTCCGGTGTTATGCTATGTGAGACCTCCAAAATTTGGCGCAAAGTATATTTAGGTCTAAGCTATCCTTGGCCAGAGTTTTATGGTAATCGGAAAACTTTGATATCCATGAATTGACAACTCATCAATTTAATCCAAAATTCAGAATGGTGACTAAAACCGTTATAACTCCGGTGTTATGCTATGTGAGACCTCCAAAATTTGGCCCAAAGTATATTTAAGTCAAAGCTATCCATGGCCAGAGTTTCATGGAAATCGGACAACTTTGATACCCATGAATTGACAACTCATCAATTTGATCCAAAATTCAGAATGGTGACTAAAACCGTTATAACTCCGGTGTTATGCTATGTGAGACCTCCAAAATTTGGCCCAAAGTATATTTAGGTCTAAGCTATCCTTGGCCAGAGTTTCATGGAAATCGGACAACTTTGATACTCATGAATTGACAACTCATCAATTTGATCCAAAATTCAGAATGGTGACTAAAACCGTTATAACTCCGGTGTTATGCTATGTGAGACCTCCAAAATTTGGCGCAAAGTATATTTAGGTCTAAGCTATCCTTGGCCAGAGTTTCATGGAAATCGGACAACTTTGATACCCATGAATTGACAACTCATCAATTTGATCCAAAATTCAGAATGGTGACTAAAACCGTTATAATCCTTGCGGGAAGAAGAAAACCGACGTTTCCCGAGAAAGGCGTTTTTACACAGGGCTACTCTGGATAACAAAGATGGAATGAAGAGATTGTGTTGCTAGCATATGGATGACAGCACTGGTCGTGCTCTCAAGCCTCTCTCTCCTTCAAGAAGAGCTACAGACTCCTTCAACGTTTAAGTGATGAAAACAAAAGATTTCGCCTTGGGTCAACTGATTTTATTGAACATGGTCAACATGGTAATTCCGCAAGCCACTTATTGAGCTATGAAGGCGTACAAAGGAAAATAATTTCTAAGATTATTAAACTTATGAAATTCGGTTTTCTTTGATCGATCATATGATAATTTTAAAACCCTAATTTATCTAGAATCTAGTCAATTTTTTGAGAATCAGATTTAGCTCATTGATTTTAGAAATTATTAAAGGCTGAAGAAATCTGATAAATCCTACTCACAGTTATAAAAACTGTCATACATTATTTGGCAGAGTAGTTGTAGCAATGTTGGTTGAGATTCATTAAATATTCTTTAAACCTAATTACCGTATTAGTTTTGGCTTATTATCATAGCTGATCTGAAGTGAGTGAAATATGTATTTTTTTTGCATCTTAAACCAGGGTAATTTTTAACAAGATGATACGTAATGTCTTATCCAATACTAATGTAAGCTAATCAGTTTCTACTCATCTACTTCCGACATCAGGAATCAATAAGTTCCGAGGCAAATAATTAGCATTATTAGCCAGAGGATTAATAGAATTAATCAAACCCTTACACTTATTTTACGCATGTAAAAGGATACTATTAATTAATTTTATCTCATTAATTCATATCTAGGTCTAGTCTTTCTTGGTCTTGTTTTCGTAATATAGTATTTTAATTTCGATGCTTTAAAATCCATTATACGGGTTATGCAATAACCATATCTCCCCTCTAAACACACTTCATCGTAATAATTGTTTTGGAATAATGTCACACGTTTATAGTTATAACACTCACACCACGTTATTATTGCATGCAGAGCTTCAGATTGTGGAAGGCAAAGCGAGGGCTGGGTTCTCTTTGACAGATGGATTGATTTTTATACAAGATTTCTCATTCCTTCAAAATATCTATCTTCTGCAGGATTACAGATATATTGTTGGAATTAAAACGTTTCAAATATCATTTCTCTCTCTTATCTTCAGACATTTCAATAGCCCTCCCTAGTCATCCGTACAAGCACACAAGAGAATACAAGTTTATGTACACAAATCCAGATAATGTACATTTTTTCAAGAATGATAGCAAACTAATGATACGAGTCTGACTTAGGTAAAAAGCAATAATTAAGTTTTCTTACACCCACAATCTACGTCTACATTATATAAGTGCGGTATGAATTTTGTTAGATAAGAAGGGGAAATGATGAAAGAAACTATTGTTTCAAATATAATATGAGCGGGCCATGGTGTAACTCCTGTCTTCTGAAACTTTTCCAGAGTCCAACATTATTTATCCTAAGTTTGAGCTTTGCAAAAGTTGCGCATGGCTCCAATCCGCATCCAAAGGGTAGTATTGCATTCTTTCAGTCACACAAATTATGAGGATGTCCATGAGACTTTAAGCGTCAATTAAAAAGTAGCTCCTTATAAAAACTGAGAAGATAGCAATTGGAGACACGACAATTGGTTGTCGTCCGAACTACTGTATTCCTATCAGCACGATCAAAATTAGCCTTAACGATTTCGTAATAACGTCCGTCACTGTAACAGAAAAATCAAAATAAATAACTTCACTATAAAAACCACGTGAAAAGTAACCAAATATCCTTCCAATTAACATATAACTGAAATTACAAGTAAAAGAAATGTAACCAAATCCTCACAATAAAACAAGGCACCGCATCTTCAAGCATCGAACTCGGATTGCATCAATAGCTTTCTGACCCTTATCAGAAAACCGGAGCGTTTCCGGATCCCAACGAAGCTCTAGCCTCTCCAACGATGGACAATTACTGGATATCGCATCCATTAACTGATCCACATGAATCTTTGTTGACATTCGATCAGCTGTTCCCATGACCAGTATTCTGCAAGTAGGAGGTAATATTTACTAGTTACACGTGCCAATTACGCTGGCGTAATCCTACTTTTGTTTCAAGATTGTTAGTTCTTCTTTCCTGTAAGCCTACCTTGCGTTCTTGAGGAGCGGTAGGACAGAGCCCCATAACTGATCCGTTATGTGAGGCATCCCGGATAATACCAAACCTCGTAATTGAGCTCCATATTTGCAAATGAATTTGTACAGTGCATCCTCTGACAAGTTATCCGAACTATCAACGTCCAATGCGATCAAATTACGTGGATTACCTCTCTCGGAAAATGCTCGGAGAACCTTTTAAAAAACAGTCTCCTTAGTTACAGAATCGAATGTAGCCGTGACCTAATGTGTTCTAATCTACATTCTGGGACTATTGCTCAAGGTCCCCGTTTTAGTAGGGCATCCCTGTTAATGCAGCTCCGTAGAGATAAAATACGCTTCCAACTACTCAATACCATGAACCGAACAGAAGACTTTCTCGTTTTCCACTACAATAACTCCACTCTTAAGCGTCACAGCGTCAAGCGGCTTTCACTGCAAGATAGCCGAGGTCCATCCAACGCTTTTGCATTAAAATTCATCTCCACAGGTCAAAGGTTAAAGAAGCTGCAGCGCTGAAAATAATGTGTAGCCTCCACGACTAGGAAAACCTGGAATGTTTTTAGTTTAACATGCAAAGCGTCTTTAACCTTTGACCTATAACATTCAAACTACATGCATTAGTCAGATAGAGAGCTTAGCTATCAAAAACTTTAAGCTGCTTGATGCTGTGACGCTTCTGAACAAAGTTATGAAAGTGAAAATGAGGAGAGCCCGAAAAGCACCTGCGTGCATCGGTAAAATCCTAATGCTTTTCTTTCAGATCCAGATCCATGCTAGAATGGTCACCCTTTACTATCATGCATAACTGCATTCGGCTTGGAATGTCTTATACTTTCAGCATGTGAAACCAAACATCAAAAATAGAATCAAGAGAGAATCACAACTTACACTGTCGTTGAAGCCATCCTGCTGACCCACTGACAACCACCGCAGATTTGTGAGACGTGTCAAAAGGTCGGTTAAACACTCTGTCGTTAAATCTGTGGCCGTTATATCCAATTCTTGTAACTGCGTTTTCTCCCACTCTACTGCACTAACGTGCTCGCTCAATAGACCTAGAAATCCAAGAAAACATTTAAAACATCATCCCACAAATTACTGGTAAGTTTCATCCCCCCAACCTCTGATTGACTACTTACTTGTTTGGTTCATTAGAAGGCACTTTAATTTACGACATCGCTGGAAAAGCGACTTCAACGATGTGCCCACAACTTTAGCACAAAAGTTTACTGCTAAACATTCCAACTGAAATTCAACATTCCCGCGCTTCTTAATTGACCTTAAATAATTAGCTCGCATGCACTGACAATTATCACCATTTCACCGCCAACATGGCTTACCTGAATGCAGTTTGAACTAAAAGCTTCAATGTGACTGTCATCAACAAAATTAATTCCATATAAATTAACCACTCTTAGATTCGGCGTTGCATGCTTCAATTTATGTATATTGATAACTTCATAAATTTCCTCTTCTTCCTCTTCCACCTTCTCGTATGTGCCTGAAAATGGTAGAAATTAATTTGGCATGCATAAGATGATAGAAAAAAACCCGGCTGCCGTATTCATCAACTCCAAAATCAATTTCCAACCCGGATCATAGTTATACCAATTAAATGAAGTACTTCAATCCCATTGATAAAGTTGTAAATTTTCCTCATGAATCCTTCCATAAATATCACTTCGGAGAGACAGATACACATATACTTGAGCTTAGCCGGGAAAGCCTAGGAATATATTTAATAAAGACATCAGTTTAAAGGCTCATCCTCCATCCAGAATCCCAATTATCTCAAAAACTGGAGTTTAATGGGATTCATATCATCGTCCTCACCCACCTGCATATCAGTAAAGTCATGAAGCTGCATGGCAGATGAGAAATCCAGCAGAATGTGCGTTAAATTCGGACATTTACTAGCTAACTCGTGTAGAACTGTGTGGGTTATGAGCTCCATTGGAAGTTCCAAGTACCTGAGCGACTGAGCAAATCTCACACTGAAAACAGAATTTAAAAAAACATAATCTCCATCAATGAGAATTCGATTAGCAAAGGAAATAATGCAGAATCCGCACATTTCATTATTCCCAAATCTGCGCCGAAAACTCATCGGAGCTGCGGAACAATCTCCTCATTAAATTGCAAAACACTTGTGCAATCATGTGAAGCTAGGATTACGAATTTCAGGTGTGATAATAATCATGGAACGGTGGTCGCCTCACGTAGCCTTTAAGATATTTCATAACCGCGCGAATCCAATCGATGGTCAGTTATACTTGTAAGCTATCATATAGCTTCATAACGCTGTCTTCACCCCTGATTAGTTCAGGTTCGACTAGATGAGACAACCATTCAATTGATTCAAGCAAGGGAAGAGATAACCATACGTTTTCCATTATATTCCAAATCATTTACAGGTAAGCAATCCATACTGGAGAATCTGAGACTTGATGAAACAATGTGTCCAGACTGTATTGGCTGCATCACTTGAATCTACTAATCACTAATACTAATTATAGTGTAGTACTCATAAAAACCAACTAGTAATACTATAACAAGTCCCACAATAGCTCCTACGCTGGGATAGAACGATATGAGTCTAGATATGACGAAAATGGATAAACCTAGCTGACATTGAAATCCTTTGCTTACTCGACCTTCTCATCATCAAGTGCTCTGGATATGTTTAATCATGGAGGGAATCCAGCCTAATTGCTTCACACCTTCTCTCCTGGATAGACACAGCATCCATACCATTTTCAAAATAATATTTCCTCTAAAAGACAGCCCATTCAACACGGATAAACGTCTTACGAAATCAAATTGAGAAGGGAATCCATGGTGGTGACGTGTAGACCGGAAACTTCTGGTCGAAGTGACACGTTCTGCCAAAGCCGGGTATCGTAGGCTATGAGTCGCCATTTCTTGCACACCCGCGCCATACGACATACTTCCCGATGTGGCAAATACGAGAAGATGCTCAGCAAAACCTTGTCTGGCAATTTGTCGATAGTCTGAAAAACGCAGCAAACAATTTTAGGCACAATTTAAAAATTAAAACAAAATAAATCCCAGCGACTCCACTTAATACGACTCTGCATTGATACATTATGAGAGACTACAAATATTTAAAGAAATAAAAGAATAAAACAAGAACCATTTTCAAATTGAATAAGAGTAACCAAAGAATAAAGCTGGAAAGACATAGAGTAAAGGAGAAACTTGGATTTCCATGGCTCTCAAAACGTTTAGCTCCATAAAACTTCATTGCAACATTACAGCGGGAATTTTGAATTCAGCTTCTCCTTTTCACGCACTACAACTCCATATAATTTCTTATATATTTATGTAAATACATGACTCCGCCCTTTAACTATAGAAGGTATAATTACAAACTACAATTCCTCCCCAAGAAACAGACATAATAAGAACAGACAAAATTATAACAGGTAAGGAAATCATAAGAAGAAACAATATAATTAAATATGTAAAAGCAGAGGACTATCATAGTCGATTTCTCTATGCGTTATTGTCTTACCGTTCTGAACCGCGTACTTTTTCCATCATCCAATCCATGCTGTTCGTGCACCTGAGCCAATTGTCCCCACACCTATGCATTTATTACATTGAATCTTATTCACTTCAGCCCCGCATTATAGTCATACAGGAGCTCTTCCCAACAGACCCCAGTCCTTCTTGAGCACTCTTTTAAATACTTGCCACCACCAGCGAGCATCCCAATACATTTATATTAATCAAGTAATAATAGTCTATAATTCACAAAAATTATCAAATTATATGTACAACATAAGACTCTGAAAGCTTCCCGACTTTCACCTCTTCCTTTCCACTGTAGTGATGGTCGCAATCACACGCATAAACTGACACCTTCATTCCTTCTTACACGCTACAACAAGATTCCCATTTTCTTATTAACTATGGTTAAATCCGCTACTGGAAGCCTAAGCTTGTATTTAATTTAGATTAATGTCGTATTATATAATTAAAATTCCCCTACCCCTCATCTCCCTTCCTTCCAATCCCTTAGTCAATCTCTCTCCAATGTCTTTGATGGAGATGATACAGTAATTGAAGCAATGTAATACACGTACTCTAACGACAATCAGGCTTTAACAGTCATGCAAAAATATTTTCAGCACACTTACATCCGTCGGCAAATCCATAGCTGAGCCCGGTCCAGCCAAGTGGGAGACGGAGGTATGGGAGTCCCTTGAAAGAGGTCAAACCTGAGCCCTACCCGGATTTTCCTTCAATCCGCTCCACAAGAAACTATATGTAACTGAACCTGATTTACCCAAAGACCCAGTTTCCTGCCACTCCCTCTGACGGACGGAAAAGGTGAGCTCACTGGTTTCCGATTTTTATTTCAATTCAAAAATATCAAGTTATGTAGGAGATTCACAGAGTATCAACAATATAACTGCGGAGAGCTAAGAATTAGCTGGAGACAGGATAGATTTAGGATTTTCTCCTGGACTTGAAATTCAGAGAACAACTGAGAGCCATGGATTCTCAAAGTGAGGCCGCTTAATAATAGTTGTAATTGAATATCTCTCCCTGCCCGTTGTCTTTGCCTCGGCTTTTCCCTTGTTTTCCCCCGCTCCTCCTCCCTCCTCCTCCCTGCTCCACATACTTGACGGGGGACGGAAAACAGGAGAGAAACGGAAGGAAAGAGAGAAGAAGATGAAATGGATTTCAAAAACTTTAAACCTCTTCGTGTGTGAGACAGCCTCAGAGACACGGTGTAGGATTGGGGTATTTCAAAGATTTCAGCCTTCTATAAATAATTCTCAGTCCTTCCGGACCCCAACTTAAATCTCACCCGAGTCCTCTTCTTCTTCCTCAACCTTTCTTCCCTTTCACTCCTCCAAACCCCAACATTCTATCACACATCTTATTTCTACATATCATCCAAAAGAAAACTTTAACTTACCATGAAAGCTTGCAAAAATTATGTACTTATCCGCTAGTCCTCCAGAGAGAACCCCGACCTCCCTCCTCCTCCACACATGTTCTCTAAAATCCGCTCATGCTCCTTCCAAGTGTTAATACACAAATTATAACACTCTCCAATTTCCTAGCCCAACCACTACTTATCCGCCTTCCAATAAACCCGCAACGTCAGTGACTGATTAGAAGACGGTAGAGTCGCTTTATATTGGTCCTTAGCACATGCATCGTATACGTTCCTCCTAGATAACTTCACTTCCGAAATCCCATTTTCGTTAAAAATATCCCTTGAATCTTTATTTCAAATTTAAATTACAAATTTTGCAAAAATACTAGAAAAAGCTTTCTATATAGCATATTAAGTTACACGTGTTCTGTAACCCAAACTCTAGGGCTGTAAACTATGTTCAAGGGCTTCTAGCCAATTTCGCAATTTTTTTCAAACAAATAAGTGAATTAAATGTGAGCTTCCCTCGGATAATTGTGTCTTTACACACAATTATACGAGGAAAGCCAAAGGTTTCAAACTTACTCGCCAATTCAAATTCTCAGAAACTCTTTGCATTTCATTCCTTTCAAATTCAATCCAATTACTCCCTCCAGACTTCCCCGAATCTAGATTAATTGCTGGATTTTTTATCCAGATTAGTCTACACTTTGAATACATCATCACCTCTGGCTCAGCTTGAACCAAGTTCCTTAGCTTTGTCGATCCTAACAGCCACCCATGAGTAATAAAACAGAAGCGGAGGAGCTTAAAGGCATTAAGCAATTGATTTAACCTTGACGTAGAAGGATTGATTTCGCAGAATAGAAACAAGTAGTCGATATATATATATCTAGAAATTCTAGAGCCCAGCTTGGAGAAAAATCATTAAATGAATCCCATCCTTATTGCTTCAAATCGGGATGTCCTTGATTTGATGTTCAAGTGATTTTAGTAGCCTACATTTCAAGTACCCTCTGATTTCCTCTCCTTTGTAACATCCTCCGAAACTATATCCACTGTGCTATACTGTATCCTCCTCTGAATACAGCCCCAGCACGCCCACCAGTTTTCAAGGGACCCAAATTAGGGACCAGAAGGGTAAACGTCCCTTATATACAGCTTAAATCTTACTTCCTCAAAGTTTATTTTCAACAAGGTCCCTATGTGCCGTAGCCCGCAGAACAAGCGGCCCTTAGCCCTACCCCTCCATCCTCAAAGCTATTGTTAGACTTAATCCACAAGACTTTTTCTTGACCTTTGTAAAACGATCCATATGGCCCAAGGGCTTTGGAAACTTTCCAATCCCAATACCTGCCTCGTATACCTGTTACATTTTTCTCCAGGCGTCAAATCTCTCCAAGTTCGATGACTTTCCAGAATATTTTCTCGGTTTTTTTTTCAATCTCCAGAATCTGTTTAGCACAGAATTTTCCACACGTTCCCGGGCTCTTGAATCTCATTTCTTTTCCCACGTAGCAACCGGTGAAAGCAGCAAGAGCGGAGAAAGTTAACCACCTCAGCTATAATTCTATGCAGATTGCTACGAATACATTCTCGGAGAAAGTTCCCGACCAGTCCTCCTCACTCCTCCGACCTGTTGATTCTCTGTTTGCTGCGGGTCCATTCATTTCACTCTTGAGCCGTGTTAAGACTGGAAGATTTGTGCAACCGCTTCATAATGTTACGCAATAGCTTTCCATCCCTGATACGACAATAACTCCAATAAATGCATCCAATGAATCAAGTACGTGTACGTGATTTTTGCAACGATTCCCCTTGAAAAAAGTAGGATAGCTGGAAGTATCAAAAAATCCAGCACAACCCTTCTTTATGAATGGATGAAAATAGTGGTGTAGATCTCTGTTTATACACTACAGTTAACTTCACATGAGCATCTCTCTCTATAGAGCAAAGTATTAAAGATATGTATGGCAAGCGGGGACGGATGCTGGTAGCAGAGGCTTGAGACAGGATGCGGGGAGGAAATGATGATGAGATATAATGCTCACATTATGACAGGAGAGTCTAAAAACTGTTGTACATAATAAGCTTAAAACTCTATTAAATTCAATGACCCAATGCTCACAAAGCACAGATTTAAGAGGATATACACAACCTCTTACACACATATCCTTGTTGCATTTATAAACAAGTTTAACTCCCTGGGCAAAGATACGTTGAAGCTTGTCCAAAGAGTCGGCAGTCGACATATATGTTTAAATACTATAGAATGTCTCAGACGGACACTTTTCCTCCCCTCAGATTTAAAATCCTTAAAGCAAGTTTCAGCTCTGTAAAGAATATTCTGGATTTAACGAGAGTAGCACCAGCTTAAAGATGCGAGAAGATGAGGGAAGATGAACAAAAGTATGTACAAGGGGGAAAGTGCTATACGTCCCAAAGCAACACAAGTCTAGGCCCAAATAATCTGTATATTTACATTTTATTCCGTATGGGCTCAAAAGGAGTAAAGCTTATAGAGTTTAGAATGGCATGTAAAATTCTATGGGGGTTGGTTGAACAAGGAGTAAGTTGTGGAGAGAGTATTGTATATATTCTCGCGTGGAAATTGATGGAGGCTTTTAGGAAAAGAATCAACTCAACCATACCACAAACACACGCTTCCCTCCTTCCACTCAATCTTCTCTCTCTTTAGTTTTCTTGCTTCTCTTGAGAGCGACACATGTGCTCGGGACGGACGTAGTAGTTGCCACGGCCTCCAAGGGAAGAATCGCAAATTATATGCGAAAATGTCCAAATCCGTTAGTTCCAAATCCCGTTCCTCCTTCACACGCCAAGTCCTCCGTCGCTACATAATCAAATAGAGTCCCCACAATCTTCCAATATTCCAAGCTCTCTGGATTTTTTTCAAGTGTGTGAGTGTGCGTGTGTTATTAATTTTTTTTCACCGAACCTACCCGCTTCCGGTTTCATCTGTCCGGGAGAGCAGGTGTGTAGGAATATTCACCGGGACATGTGTGTCAAGTGCTGGGGATTTGCCTGGAGCTGATGAGATTATAAGAGTGTTGTGAAAGCTACAGAAGTTTGTAGAGTTTCAAAACCAACCACAGAGAATACATGTGTCATTGAACAACAAGCCGATTTTTGAACAGGGCCGCAATCCACACTTTTCCGCCATGTCCGAATTCGACGTTATCGTCGAGGACGGAGATTACTCCAACATGAGTGTCTACTATTACTTTCCATTCCTCAACGGGAGCAACGGAACCAGTGTTGACAGTCTCATCCATGAAGTCGTCTACAACATTTCCCTCGAATATCAAAAATGGGTTCTCTCCATCATCGCTTGCACACTAGTCGGCCTCAGTGGAATCTTTCCGCTCCTCCTAATACCTTATGGACAAACTGACGGCAAAGACAAATCCTCCTACTTTTATAACAAAGCGGGTAAGCCACCATCCTTTGAGTATTCAATTAAACAAGTATTACATCCTTCAATTCATCCATCTTCGGCTAAACCACCATCCGTCAAAGGTGACCTTACCCTCAATAGACTGGGCCGTTACTTGTTTTCCACATACAGTCCAACCTCCAACTAACATCCGTCTAAATAACACCCTTCTCTAATTAACATTGAAACCCCCCGGCAAATTCCCTAAGCTTAAAATATAACAGTAATTAACATCTTCAAGCTAGCTATAAGATATGCTCTTAACCCGAGTTTTCACTGTATTTTCCCAAGTCATTCTCACTCCACAACAATTCTGATGACAAGCTAGGATTTAATCAATGCTCCCTAGGAAACCCAGTGTCAGGTCATAGAGCATGTGTCGCCGTGTTAATCGCCGCCACGGTCCAAAGGTGAAAGTCCCTCCAAGGACTTTTCTCCCAAATCCCTGAGAACCACATGCGCTTCGTACCGGTTCCTGCAGCTTATAGCAATCCCTCCGAGACCTATCCTTCCACAATTAAAAATCTCGAGATCATTTACTCTTCCTATCTTATCCGCGTCCTCCTCGAGTCTGTCACTAACTCCTCAGAGGTGTCCGGAAAAATATCAGTCCATATCAAACATGTATATTCCACACACCACTAAACAATCAACCCGTATATTTTCAATGAGGAAGCACTTGAAACATGCTCTAATCTCCCTCAAGCTCCAAGTAGTTATTTACTCAATTTTATCCACTCTCTGTACTTTAATCACTCATTCCCCCGCGTGGCAACAAATTACGATCCATCATCACAATATATATAAACCTTCAACAAATATTAAATCCAGCACCCACTCTCCGCATGCAACGGATTCATTTCATCAAAATCCTGACTGAGCATACATTTTTAGCCTCCGAGTCATGGAAAAATTATCTCCGCATTAAAAATTACAAAATATAGTCGTTTCAACCACACGACATCTCCCGCATTTTCAAATCCCGACACAATCTCTCTATTTTCACAAGTGTCATCATCTTTCTTATTATACACACATGTTTGGGCGGATCATTTATAAGGGAACCCTGTTCCTGAACTTGAAACTCGTTCTCAACGGGACCAATGTCCAAGCCTGAGGTGAGATTACATCCATATCATCTATAACTCCGTCCACAGCCACCTCCAGGAGCCCATCTCTCCATCCAACTAGATATAGCTTCGACAAAAAGGGATTCCCATTAATCCAAAATGCAATTTTTACGATCCCAGCTTTTGCAACTATTCAATCATAAACCCTTCCTTGAAACCATGGCAACATCCCTCACGTCATAGACTTCAACCCCTTTTATCAGCCCTTACCATGTGAAATTGTCAATTACCCATTCATTACACTGACTGAGCCAAGCTTGTCTTGTCAAATAAGAATGTGTAGAACATTTATTCCACGGCTGCAGAGTGAGATTGCAAGTTGTGCGAGGAGAAATCATTAGCATACAATTTCACGGACCAAGTACTTTCCTCTAAACCGTTAATCCAACTTAGACTTTCTCCAACACTCTTTGTCATCCCAGCCAAGCCTTTTTAGAAGCCACATCCCCTCCTTGTTATAAAACTCGGAAACACACTCTTACATTTCGCAAATTCCAATCCCTGCGCGAACCCTCTGAGTGTATCATTAAATTAGCGCTTTCATTATCCTCCAGCATATTGGTTATGCAATATATATATCCCCATCATTGCATACTTGCAAGCGAAGATAATTTTAAATTAACATCTGCAAATTGATTCACACTCTCGTTTCCCAGACGTGGGCGGACGGACTGCTGCTTTGTTGTGATAATAATACGTTACACGCTTCAAAGAGAAAAGTGTGCATAAAACTCAAACTTTCACTCACAACAAGCAAAGCAGTACTAACCTATTTCAGGAACATGGATTCCCTACTCGCTAGCATGCTGCTAGCGGTAGTCAACCTTAACGAGATTAACAACAACGTAATTAGCACTTCTGTATGGGTCAGCTCATGACTGCGAGAGTAACGCTTCCACTCCACGCAGTGCTAGCTTTGGATCCTTTCAAAATCCCTCTTGAGATTCTTCGTCGTCATCCAACTCATGAATTCGAGTTTTCCGAGACGCCATCTTATTCTTCAAACAAAAAAAGTCTTGTATTGTCCCCCGAAACTCGGTCGATGAAACACGATGATGACTTGCAATCAGTTAGTATGCTAACTGCAGTGCTGCACTTGTATGACTTGAAAAGATGGAAATAGAATTTATCTTCAGGCAATTTTCCCATCCTCTTTTTTCGCATTTCAAAACACCTGGCTTCCTCCCTTGTCACACTCGGGATTGGATCCAGCGTAAAAGGATGAGAGGATGTCTTATCCTCTCGGGACAGGTAGACAGCTTTACGATCGACTATACAGGTTCTTCCTTTAATATTCGCAATCCCAACCTTTACACCGTTAGTATAATAAAACAAGCAGAAATTCCCTCGGGCAGTAGTAGCAAGATGAGCCGTCAACCTCAGACGTAAAAGTAGGGCCCACTCCTACCCACATAACTGTACATAAATATTAAACAAGCACGTCATAAGTTGACATACATTTCCGACCACCTCCTCTTCTTCTTAATAATATTTGCCATCAGCTTGAGTTACTCCCGTTTGTCAAAATTAAGTCTTCCATCTCTCATCCCTCTTATAGCTACAATCTCACTTAAAACTTTAATTCAGCTCCTATACTAAATCCACCAACATTTCCCTACTGATTAAGAATACTTTTTACTCAACTTAACATTAGATCAATCCATAAACTCACAATTGAATCCGATAAGTGAATTATTCATGTCATTCAGTTAGAAGAATCATTGTAAAATTCCAAATCAGATGCATTCCACACCTGTGTAAATCAGGACTAGGAGCACAAAACTCGTACATACAAACATGGAAATAAACCCACAGCTTTTAATTCAAACCCATCCCTTTAACAATGTCTGTATTGCGTCAATACTATTGACGCATTCAAGCAGTACAGAGATATTTTTATAGAAAAGCTCCACTATAGCCTGAAGGGCGATTCAAAGTTAACACGCCAATATTTGTCACACTCATCCCTTTCAGTTTATCCCTGTGAAACTTTGCCCAAGCTACAGAAAGATTGCTTGCATGATTTTAGGGAATACAAGAGATCATGTATTCATTAGTTAACATTAACGCCATAGATTCTTGTCAAACATTAAGAGAATGGTAAAACAATGTGCGAAACCTCAAGCGCATCTTAAAGTAACTTACAAGTCCCTAATTTCTATTTCAAAGCTTAACTTTTACATTCCAAACAACATCTACCTACGAATATAAGATCAGAGAGTGGAGGAAGCTTTCAAGTATTCCAAGAAAATAAAAAATTCACCAACTCAGCAGGCAACGTATTTTTCTCTCCAAGCCGCAAAATAAGCGGTTTTAACTGTGGCGATAGTTGGATTAAATTCAAACTCTTTACGAACAAAAAACAAATTGCAAGTAGGAAATTATATTTTAAAATCCTAAAAAGCGTTAGAACATACTCTGTATTGTTGTGACGCGTAGTCTGCGGAGTTCCTTTCGCTATCGACAAAGCGAAACGATAGTTTTAAAGTGCCCCATAAAGGATGACGATGAGAACAAGCTATTTTTGAATTTTCTGCGCTCTATTTTAGGTAATGGTTAGCGAATATTTTGCAACAGTTATGTAAGTGAGATGAAAGGCTGGTGAATTAAAGTAGCGTTCCGCAACCTGGTTGAGCTTGTCAAATTTTTTCAACTAAATATAAAGAGAACCGACGCTTGCGCTTGAGCTTGCGCCATTCTTGATGCATGAGTAAAGGCACAACTTCCTACAACTCAAAACTTAATCCGCATCTCAAAACTCCTTTGGGGTTTTCCGCCCTTTATCTCTCACTTTGAATGCAAGCATATCTATGCGAAACATTTAGAAACTAATTCCACTTCATGCTTTGTGAAAACTGCATCTAATGTAACTGCAAATTAGTTAACTAATAATAATTTACGAACATAAAAACAATGCTTTCTCTTACACCAATATCATTTACCGTAACCTCAGTTTCTCCAACGCTGCCAGCCTCGCATGCAACCAATACAATCAAGTTTAATATGAGGTCACGTAATGACTACGGTGTATAATTTAGCGGAAATGTCCCCGCCTTGTCACCCCCACAAAGTACCTAACCTGCTACATAAACCATCTCAAAACCTTGAATTCGCAGCATTTTAATGCAGGAATCTGAGGTTAAACTTAACTACTTTCAATTCCACTACCGATCTGTACTTGTGTGGTGCTAGTGTGAATTACGTTTCTGATGGCACGCAGAAGAGAAACCAAGCGCCTTCTAAACTAAGAGTAATTTTCATAGGAAATCTTCCAAACCCTTACGACGCAGTCATGTTTTTTTTCCCTTAAATATGACAAAAAAAATATATAGCGATCGCACAGAAATCTCCAGCAAGTGGAAGCAAACCAAAACCCAAACATGCAGAGATGTTGAGTATCTCTCCATAAATAAGTTTCACATATTCTTCCTAATAACTCAACTCCAGCTTGAATATTGCCTAAAAGAGAAGAATCTTCTCAAGGATTTTTAACAAAAGGAGCTGATTTTTACTGTCGTCGTTCAAACCTCCCTAGAAATTACATCTAAATTAAAAAAAACCGCCACGAGTTAGTTTAATCCAGCGTTACCTTTAGGAATAACACCTATAAGAGCTCAAAGTTGAATACTGAATCACAATATTATCCTCAATTTTCAGTCACAGCCGTCCTCTTTTGAAACTCAGGTTAATAAGAAATATTTACTCGGATTAATAAAATCCTTATTATGTTCTAGTACCAAAGTCGTAATTGATTGTCCTCCTTGAAACCCACAATTTGGTCACACAATTTTTCAAATTCTAACCAGCTTCAACTAATTCAAATCATCATGTCATTAAGCTCCAGCGACACACTTTCCGCTCCAAGAAAATAACCTCCATTCACTTATCTCTTCTAGAGTTAGTAAACAATGAGAAAATGCGAGAAAACATAAATGTTTAAATCCCAGTTATTATCGTTTCCCCCAAAGCTGCTTTTAATCATAGAGGTTGAGGCCTACTAGACGTCAGTAGGAATTTCGCTTTGGTACGCTTTTGTTAAAGGTGGGGGCACTCACGTGAGGAAGGTACAATGAGCTTGCTCTCCAATTCCTTGCAATCCTGAGGCGAGATTCTTTAAAATTATACACTTTGTTGCTGTATACGCGTGAGGGCAGGGCTTGGGAACAATGAACTTTTCGTATCAAATTATAAGGACGAGAACCGGTTTGTTTTTAAGAGGAAAAAGCTAGAGACATTGACTGGGGTTCCTGTAGATGTGCATGCATTATAGCCCCTCTTACGCCTTTACCAGGTTACAAAGTGGGGGGAGGTGTGTAAAAAAATATGACAGCATCAGTTTCCCGCTTCAATAGCAACTAAAATGAGCAAATTTTTTCAGCCAGTCCCCGCAATGAGCATAGATAGTAGCTTGAAACCCCGTAAAAATACCATCTTTTATGCGCTACGTCCGTCCTATTTTTTCATGCTCCATCTTATAACATCTTCCCCGCCTGCATATATTAGTTCAGAATGCTCGTGCCTACATTTAAATACGAATTTAAAATCTATTCGATTCCTTCAAAAATAGAACAATTTCTTTAAAATTCCGTTTTTTCCTAGATGGCGGCACTGAATCCAAACAGCTTAAGAGACTCCTATGCTTTGCTGTGGGAAGTTTACTTGGAGACGTCTTCCTACATCTTCTTCCAGAAGCCTGGATGAATGCTCGAGGTAAGGGCTTTTCCAGCTTAGCACTACTTCCCAAGCACTTCTATTTTATAAAACATATATAAAAGATGATATTTTATAAAACTTTCAGTTTCCGGCTCAAGCAATCATGAAACAATGCTTTTCCTTGGTTTCTGGATATTGACGGGCCTAATTAGCTTTGTTATTTGCGAAAAACTGCTCACGTATGGGGCAGGGGAAGAAGAGGACAAGACTCTTGGCGATAATAATAACATTGATAAAACTAAAGACTCGGATCACTCTCATAAAAAGGTAACACTTTTCTCCAAATCCTCATTCCCTCTAATATATTCCATCTCTCTACTAATTAATCCCTTTTCCATAATTCCAGGTGGCAGGTTACCTCAATCTTGTTGCAAACGGATTCGATAATTTCACCCACGGTTTGGCCGTAGCCGGTAGTTTTATTATTTCTCCAAGAATCGGACTACTCACAACAGCAGCCATCCTTTTGCACGAAATCCCACACGAAATTGGCGATTTCGCCATTTTACTCCGCTCTGGATTTAATCCTTGGAGTGCAGCGAAAGCACAGCTATCCACAGCAACCATAGGATTGTTAGGAGCAATCCTAACCTTGAGTGTGGACTGCATGAAAACCATGGGTACGTTAACGCTTTAAAAATTATTCCCATTTTATGGCCTTGGCCCATAGCAGCATATTCTCAGACCTGGCTCCAACTTTAGCCTCCCTCCCAACTTCCCCTTTTTAATATACAACGCAATCAGAATCAAAACAAAGGATGGCAGGATGAAAATAATAATGCGTAAATCACTCTTCTATTTATAGGAGACTTTACATGGTGGATTCTACCCTTCACTTCCGGAGGATTTATTAACATTGCATTGACAAATCTCCTTCCGGACTTGATAAAAGAAGAAGATCCAAGAGAGTCATTCTTGCAACTTGCTAGTCTTATGTTAGGCATCGGAGTCATGGGAATGGTCACGCTATTTTTTGAAGGCTGAACGTCAACCTTAACTGTGCTATCTCCAAAAAGGAATCGTATTTAATTAAAACTACGCGCCCTATACTTCATGTAAATGTATGAGTTATCATCACATGTTTCCATTATTTTCCTACACAGCAATTCCCGCTCAAATCATTCAACGAAAATTCTTATCGAAACCAAGTCTTCTTTCTTTGTTACGTTTTACAGAGAAGAGTTGTATTTTATTCCTGTTATAGCGAGAATCGAAATTAAATAAATATCTAATTCCTATTCTATAATATTTGCCTACTATTTAGCTCTACATGTCTGCATGACATCCCAAAAATCTATTTCAAAGCCTATAATCAGCGGCTGTGGCCAGCCTCTTTGTCTTCAATTTCAATTCATCCCTTATAATTACCCTTATTCAAGCTCCAATATACTAACAGTTTAGAAGTAAGACCCGTGGATAAGCAAGCTATATATTCTATATAAATATATACTGCCAAACATAATATACATGGATGATATTTTGTTATTGACCTCATCATCATGCATTATATTTTATGAAACATTTTACCTGTTGCCCACCTTCCAATAGTTGCTCTCAACTATCATTCCATGCGTATGCTTTCCTTGCTTAGTTTCATCTTTAATTCAATTACATGTATTTATCTTTTCCTCACCAAGTAACGGATTCTTACAGAGATTAGTCTGATTCAATCCGCATTTTCGTAGGAGTGGTCTCAAGAAAGCTACAGACTTGATTTTTTCCTAAAACATGTGTATATCCAAAATGTTGCTATGCTAATTATATTATTCAGCGGGTGTATTTGTATGCATAAAACATTGTCAAGAAAACAGCCGAGTCTGTTGTATGACAAATAATGTATAGTTTTTTCCCCTTTGCATTTCTATGATTCCATATTTTTCTTTGCTATGCAAAATGCTAATTTTAAAATAATTTATACAATACTAGACTGCTGAACCTGTGATGTGCTCCAACTGTGAAGAGAAACCAACAAGGTTGCTCATACAGGGGCAAATAAGCCCCCTCAAATCCCCGCATATTTGACTGGTGTAAACTACAATTAAGCGTAAATATGACGCTCCAAGCGTAGTATAATTATCCCAATTCCTAGATTTAAAGCGTAGTTTAACTTATGGTGCATAAATATTAGCATTATGTATATAGACTCCGTCTTTGTAGTTTAAGCAGCAAGGGAGTTGTGTGACGAATGAATTCAATGCCTTGTATAGTTTACTTGGGATTATATATTTGTTATTATTATTATTATTTCAAATACTGACGCGCAATTAAATACCATTTCATTCAATCTATTCGCACGCCTTGAACATAAAACTTAATTGAATCCTTCCACGCTCTTCCCGAGTATTAAATTACACGAGACTCGGAGGAATCACGACATGATTCGTGAAATCAGTAAAAGTAAAATCCTAAAATATTTCCCTTCATGCGATACCTTTGCTAAAACGTTACATAAAATCTACACTTCTCTCGCAACTGTAGCGGCTAGCACCACAGCTCCAATCATTAAAAAAAATATTCTTCTACCGACCATTCTAAGACTAACTGCCAAATTACTAGCAGGATTTCTCCAGGCTTTCCCATCATTAGCCTCTCAAGGAGCAAAGCGTAAAATATTCATTCACTTAAATAAAATTCTAAAATAAAAACTTTGCATAAAAACTCTATGGGGAAATGTAAATCAAGCAAGTCTAGAAACTTAAATTAAAACACCAACGCCATCCAGAATACAACTTCAAGCAGCGGAAGCAGATCACAAACTTTATACCTGCTTTTAGAGGACGGTGTGAGTAAAAATATCCTCGATGAATACTTCGTCGTCGTCATCCTCATCAAATGACCATATTACCTTGGTTTTCTTCGGAATTGAATTCATTTCCGGCAATCCTGGACCTGAGTTGTTGTCATTGTTTTTATGAATACTATTTTCTTTAACTTCTGGAATATAGTCCTGGCTCTCTGCTTGAATTACTTTTGGTTGTGGGGGAGAAGAGAATGTTGCTGAGCGTTTCAATCCTTCCAGGGTTTCCAGAGGCGAAAACTAAAATAATGCAAAATCAATTTACAATTAGAATATTGTTCAAAACCATGAGAAGAAGATTCAACGCAAGCGGTACAATAACTTAAAGCGAATGGCCAACTTTGAACTTGACTTACCGTGATTTTGTTGCTCAAGTCCCCAAGATACGTGTCGTTCATATTTATGTATCCGTAAGTCCAGAGGAGAGATAGAATCAGCGTCAGAGAAAATATTGAGCCCCACCATAATTTATGCTTTCTCCACCCTCCTCCCTTCTTCTTCTCCATCATTATCACCGTCGGCCCGTGCTTGTACGAAGATAAAACCTAGAGTAATAAAACATGAACAATTTTAAAAACAAACTCATCCAAATCCCCGCCACAATACTTTAAAGACAATTAATCTATTTAAATTTAAAAACATCGGCTTACCTCCGTTAACCCCATGGCGCTAGTAGTTCTACCGCTAGTTAGCGGAGGAAGATCGTAATTTGAAGTAGCGTAGCTCATCCGTTGTGGCTGGTACGCACACTGGTTGGATGGATACGTCCAGGGATTGTAAGCACTTTGATTGTAATTAACGGTAGGTGGAGGCTGAGACGCGTAATTGTTGTTCCAGTAATTACCGCTGTTGTTGTCGTAATATTGTGGGGGCGGTATTTGACTTTGATACCTGTAGCGTGGATCCATTTTCAAAATTTAATGTACTTGTAATTTAATTTATAAAAGCACTCGAGCAAGAAATATAATTGCTACTGGAAAGTTTAAACGCTCATTCTCTCAAGGAGACTGGAACTAGAATGATAAAGTTTTTAGTTTCCCTGTCAACCTCAAACTTGTCTTTGAACTTCTCAAAGACGTGGCAGCTGTCAGGTAGTCAGAGGAACTTATCTCAATCTTAAGAATATTATTTAAATTATCAGCACGTATCCAGCATATCCAACATAAGCTTGAGCTGGAAAATACGACTAGAGAGATAACATAGTGCTGGAGCAGAAAGTAAAAGAAAACAGAAAAACAATTATAAATCACTATGAGTTGCTCTGTAAACGTTTTTTAATGCTAGGACGCTACGCTGGGAGCAAGTCTTGAAATGCCCCAGCCCAAGTATAACTTTGAAATGGCGGAAAGTTTGAATCTTAATGTCCATGTGCGCCAAATAGGACTATTCGTTCTGATGCGGTTTAACAGAAAATAAATAGTACACGCTATAAGAAACATTAATTTATAAAATAAACAATTAACTTGCTAAAGCTGCTGGCTTTAAATTGTTGTAGTGAACTAGAAATCCCGAGGCAGCGCTGTCAAAAATCTAGCCTCAGACTTCAAGTCATTTAAAAACACGTGGTGATTTTCTGTTTAACAGCTTTTAAGCAATAATCTTCTTAATTATTTAATGAGAATATTATGGTACAATTAAGTTAATTATTAGGGATCAAAGTACAAGTGCCGTTACTGCCTTCTTTTGAGTGTGTGCCATTTGGTATTTTATATCATGTTCAGTTCTGCCTGATGCATATATCAAGCAAGCCGCAGCAGGTAGAAACATTCTCGAGTCAATAACCAAGTAAGTATATATTTTATAGCTACATTTACTTTGGTTGCTGTCATCCTCCAGAAAAAAACTAGGTAACTGAATTTTTTGAATGAGTTATAGGCCGTAATAAGAAAAAAATATGACGGACATGAGTCATGTTCCCAACTCCGAGCAACTCCGTTCAGATCAACTCTTCTGCGATTCTTGTCACCCTCTTCACCTTCTTGCTGCCAATTTCCTGGATGGGATTCTGGAGGACATGGCGTCATGGAAAACAGCTATGGATCCCAGTCCTTCCTCGTTTAGTGCTCAGAGGGTCATCAATCACAATCACGGCCGCTGGAAGCGGTGTACAGGGGGGAAAGAACATATTGAAATTGATGAAATATCAGACATCAGTCATAATCAGATGTTTGACGCTCTACGAGAGCGGCGAACCCGTATCCCTAAGTTGAAGATCTTTCCTGATACTGTAGACTTCCGATTGAAAATCCGAATACCAGTCCAATCGATCCTGGACATTCTAGATGGATCAAAAAATCAAGACGGTGAAACTTGCCTTTTGGATTATACAGCGGCAATACTTGCAAGAAGTGATGCAGACCAATGGTCTCAGGTGGTAGGTTTGTAAAAATAAACTTTCACGTCAATTGAGTTACTGGAATCTATTTTAGGGATGCGTGTTCCATGTTAACATAGGCTTGATTCATCGAAACTGTTTAACCGCTTGCTATTGTACAAGAACCGAAACCAAAATGCGCCTCAAGTCGATGGTCGAAGCAATTAGCTGGTTTAATGCGTCTTTCTTCTTAATGTTAAGTCTAAATACTTGAGTACTGGAGCCGTAAATAAGCCTATGATTTCCGTTCTTGAAAAATAGATGTATTTATTATATTATTGATTTTATTATAAATAGAAATTCTAACTCTAACTGCAATCCCCGGGAAAGTTACTAACGTTATCGATTGGGTTTGTCTTTTCAGTTGCAGTATTTTAAGAGAAATTCCGGACATATCGGATCAACCCTTAGTACGCAACATGTTCAAGGTAGATTAACATCCCTAACTATTAGTTTGACGTCAACAGAAGCCGCTCGTAGCATATTGTCATGGTCAAGCTCCGTATATCCTAGGAAAATTCAACGTGATTACAGCTGTTTAAACAGTGCATCACAGGTAAGCTTAAACCTTTCACGTAGGATGTATGACATTCTTGTCCAACTAAGGCGTAAAGTAATTGAATTTCTTCATTCGCAGCTCAAGCTAGGATTAAGTGAAATCAAGGATACGGGAAGCAATACTACACTACAAGAATATCGGAAATTTTTGCTGGCAAAATTTCTCGTCGCAGGGTTAGGAAAGGCCGGATATTTAGTTGATCCGGATGAATTTTACGTTCTCCCACCAGAGCCAGAACTGGAAAATAAGCTTTTTGTTGTGACAGATTCAGATAGTGCGAATAGCAGCAAATGGGCGATACAACTTCCAGTGGGTCGCATTGATGTACACCATGTAGTCAGTGCTGACACAAAGACTTATAAGGAAATGACAGCGGAACAATTTCACAAGTAAGGATCGCGCGATACGTTCCATATTTTTAAAACTGTTGCTAAAACTTGTATTCTAAACTCAGTTTTCTTTATGATATCTAGCTTGCGGATGCAGATTGTTAAATGTTCCTCTAAAAGCGGTCACCTACAGTCAATAGAAGCTATTGGTGAGTCTGAACTGGATTGGGCTGTATCGGCTGCTAACCTTGCTACCCTCTCGATGAACTACGAGATTTTAAGAAAGAGTACAAACAGTGATATAAGCCTCCTTACCGGTGTCCTCGGCAATCAGCCAGCTCAAGGTTGGTTTTTAGAAATTAAGATTCATCATGTCATAGAAGTCTACGAGTGCGATCGTTTTATCTAGTTTCAAACCATAAATTACAGAGAGCCTGCTCATTATGTACAATTACACAAGGATTGTATCGATACTAAAGAAATTTCAAGAATCTGTGATAAAAGACGAATACCCTGAGCTACCCAATTTGGCAAGCACAGACTTTTCATTGCTTCAGTCACAGGTAATACTATAAGCCCGATTATTTAAAGATATACTCATTTAAATACGCAGCGTACTACTATGGATTATTTACTCATGGTTTTGAAAACAATCACAGGAAGAATTGCAATTGGTCCGAATCTTATGGGAATGGCCAGGGATTTTGGAGCGAATGATAGTCATTGAAAACCATGACGTGAATATAATTCCAGTACTGAGCTCTGTAAAAGACTTGGCAATGCGAATCAACAATTTTTACACGGGTCAGATGGTGCTTGTGGTAAGCGATTTTGTTTCCCAACTTTGTTGTTGAGATAACTTTTGAAAACATGCTAATTAAATTAAGGTTTTAATAATTCATTCTTAATCAACTTCTTGGCAGCCCACCAGCGCTCCACATAACTTTGGGAGAATGTTTGCAAGGATTCACCTTCTTGACGCCTGCCGAAAAGTTTTTCAAGAATTTTTCCAGTTGATACAAGTTTAATTTGGTGGTCAGGATGAAAATGAGCAAGTTTTATAAATTCAAGTTCCATTCAAGTGGATTAAAACCAAATTTATTCATATCCAGCCAACTAATTGGTATTCCACCACTTTTCCAGCTTCTTCTTCCTTACATGTATTAATGTCTTGTAGAAAAACCCCTTTACGAAAAACTTTCTGGTAGGAGCAGATTATACAAAATGTACACCTTCCACTCAACGAGACACAACAGAATCTAAAGATTCAGCCTGTAGTAGAGTAGGAATACCTTATAAAATTACATTCTTAGAGAAACCTTAGTGTGGCTGACTCGTCACAAGTTCCAAAAGGTATATAGCCAACGTGAGATAAAGTATAAAACGAAAGCTTATCGAGTTCCCTCCCACTTCACAGTGTATAAAGATAAAATAAATGAAACTCAAAGATCATCCATGGGTTAGCAAAGTTAGGTAGAATCTGAAAGTGGCATTACGTCTTTAGAACACAACAAGGTAGAATCTGGCGCTTCTTAATTGAAAATCCTCCCACTCCCCAAATGTGTTGAATTACTTCATACCAAGACTTAGCCCAAGATAATGACTAAATAGAAAGATGCTGTCGGTTTGGTATCCCAACGTGTAATTCATTTAAGGAAAAAGTTTACTCCAAGATCCAGAGAAAGCACTTCTAATCTTTTCACTTATTTTCACACACCCACAGTACCCCGAGAGTCGAAGCTGGAAAACTTTAGCAGTTAAGATTTCTAAGGAGTAATTAGAGAGTGTTTTGTGCTTCCAGCTTCCAGCTTCCCTGACTTTTATATTAATAATTCATATCCATAAGATTCTCAGCGGACAAATAGCAATAGCAGTTTGGAATCCAAACATAAAAGCTTAGCAGCGAGATATTCACAGTATCCGGGTGAATATGAGACCAGTAGTGCAGGATCTTAAATTTCCAGTGTTTGCCACTCCTTGCAGTAAACACACACTGTGCTTAGAAATTCACTCACCTCAATAGTGATTTGAGCGTGGCATGAAAAGGCAAAATGGGGAGAAATTGGAATTCAAAGATGACCACGTAGGGAAATTTCCAAACTAATGAATAGAGGAATAGAACAAGGGTCCCCCCGCGCCGTATTGTTACACAGATTGTAGACCGGCCTACACGATATTACATCCACAGTATCTGTTTCTGAAGGGGTAAAATAATAGAAGCCGACTGGAGTTTAGTTCCTGGAAGAGGTATTCAAGCCGGGTTCTTTGATCATGTCTTCAATGTCTGCTGCGTGTCCGAAATGGGGAAACGATTTAGCTCCCATCCAGATATTCATTCTGACGCATGAGACTGCTCCTCTTGCCGGTAATGAATCCTCTTTTTCCTGGTAGAATCCCAATACGACATTACCACATACATAGCGATGAGAGCGGCAGGGTAATTTCTGTAAAGTTATCTCTGATAAGTAAGACAATTCCGATGACATGCTCTCATCTTTCATGTGATCCATCTATTTTCAGGATGGCTTCCGAATTTCGGAGCTCCCTTGAGCATCCAGGATTCAATCTGAAATTATTTTACCAATAGATGAGACAGGCTTGTCTCCAAGCCCAGGAGTATGCACAGACAGGCCGGGAAATGATTAGAGTGAGATGGAATTGGAAACCCTGATTAGATGGCTCTCTTGAGGGATTGTGGTAGACGGATTGGAGCTGAATTATAGCACGTAACAAGCCCTCCCAGGATCTCCTATACAATATGCCCTATAGCTCGCAATAAGTATAATGGACGACAAACATTTTCCGAGAATCCCATACTCAAGAATAATAGTGTTTAATGCCCACAACTCTTGCAAGCAGGTAGTTTAACAGGTCCTCACTGAACATCTATCTCTGCTCATTTTTTAAATCCGCAACTCCCGCAAAAGAGTCCCGGCCCGGGTAATAAATACGAGAGCGCTCTTCAAGCTTCTTCCCAGAGGTGACCAAGTGGGAGTTGGAGGTAAAGCGTTTAACGAGTCCATGAAAATATCCTTATTATTCCCTCCATTCGTCTTGAGAAAGTTATGCGGATGTTATGACATTGATTTGAAAGAGCAATTCAGTAGAGCCACCGGAAACGTCAACAAATTCCACCACCATCAATGAGCTCAGTCTTGTGTGTGAAGAAAGCTCTGACATTTCAATTTACTTTCACTCTCACAAGATCAAAGCCTCTCTTTGGAATCATGAAATAGAGATGATGTGTACATGTACACCCTCCCTAAAATTAGGCTTCCAACTCAGTCATAAAGGAAGCCTACTATATATATATCCAACACTCCCCTTCATTTCTCCCCCCTCCTCATGCCATCAACAGCTGGAATAACTTATATCCGTCCGGATGAGACTGTGGCCGAGGAATCCTCCCAGCCATTCCAGCCTCTTAAATACCCGGGCATCCTGCGAACCGGAATAAATCCCGCACCATCATCAATAGATATATATATTCCTGTAACATTCTGCATTCCAAGGAACTCCTCCACAAATACTTCACACTCCTTTTCCTATTCTTCCAGGATTCTCTGGATTTAAGGACGAGTGAGTGTGAATATGAAAGAATCCAGTCTGTATAATAGGTACGAGTAGATTCCAAAAAGATTCCAACATCATTACGGCTTTTAATAACGCTTATGTTGGCTCGGAGGATAAACCATGTCCTTTCCTTTCACTTCGCCTTTCAAGGAGCTCCATCTACAAACCCTACAAGCGCAACTAAAGGATTTTTAAATTTAAACCCATATAAATCTTTTCTTCAATCCACCCCGCGTCGCCTCTCTCTCCTGTAGTATTCAGATAAACTTTATTCGCATCAAGAGTTCAAAGGCTGCTGCGTAGTGGTTTTTTTTAAATCCAATACAATTTTATCAAAGGGAAAGCAAGACAACAAATTATAACTACAACAAGGTTTAACTGGCCAGCTACTAAGGAGATGGAATCCTATTTTTTCATATCAAATCCTATGCACAAACAATTTTTCCCACAATCTCTTTGATCCAAATCCTACCTCACATCTCCGAGTACTCAGTTTCTTCCCTACGACCTCTGGACAAGTAACCGACTCTGCTAGCCAGATATTGATTCATCATCCGTCATCTATTTCTAGCATCTCCATCTTCCTTCCAGCGATTCATCATTTAGCTACCTCATATCCACAGCACATGTTTAAAAAATATTGCACTGTATTCCAGCCAGATTTCTCGAAAAAATTAGAGTAGCAACGTAAAACCGTACCGGTCGTCGTAGGACGTTGTATATAACCGTGCAAAGGTTTGAAACTCAGAGTCTCAGTGCTTCAAGGATTCGCGGAGCAGGAAGATTTAAAAACGTGTATTTTTTTGAAACCACCTCCGAGAAACACACAGGAGGTGGAAGAGGTAGCAAATGAAGGACGAAATAAATGGAGAAACAAGGGCTTTCCAGAGAGTTGTACAAATAGTTGACCTGGAAATCCTCATGCAAAGGAAACCAGGAGTGAAAGAGGTAAAAGTTATTCTTCAAAGGATTCAACAATCTTCTTTCAACTCTTATCCACCTCCACTTGATTCCTTCAACTATAGTCAAACCCATGTACTATGTAACTTTTGAATCCCGTCAAAAATCCCGTATACTAACTTTTTCACTTTTCAAATACCTCCTTTGTCCCGGACCAACCCTTCCTTCCAATCCTTTCTCTGGGGGCCAATAATATTTATTTCGGGAAGTCAATTTTTTCCCTTTGAAAATCAAAAATATTCATGCATAGAGAGGGAAAACTGTTTGAAGAGAGGTGAAGGGAAAAGGCTGAAAAAATAAAAGTACACAGAGAAAGCTACATCGCTCATAGTACTTATGGGGATTTCTTCCTATTTTAGACCTGTAGAAGTTAGATGATGTAGAAATGTGAGATGCACGAATGCATCATATAAAAAGCAAGTATAAGAATCAATGCCAAGCATGCTATCGCTGGTACTTTCCAACGGTGTTAGACAGGCTCAGGTTGACCTTTTTTTAACTTTATTAGGCATAATTCAAGATCCGCTCCTTCCCGCCGTCTTCTTCATCCTTCCACCTACTCGCAAGAAAATTATTTCTCTCCATATATGAGAAGGGCGAACAGTAACTGTGATTTACTTTGTCGTTCATCCTTATGTAACGGCCTGTGTGAAGACATTGAGCTAGTTTCACGGAAACTCCCCGACTTTCACCCCGCTTTCTCCCAGATGGCGACTTACCCTTCCAATTACTCATACCCACCTCCTCCAACTAACCTCTTATGCTCAACAAGGAAAGGAGAAAGCGATAACGGAGATTGGAAAGCAAACGCTGTCTCTAAAAGCAAACCACAAAAGTTCCAGATACAGCATCCGCTTCCCGGAAACCTGTCCTTTCCAACCTTTTAAACGGGTAAAAAAGTACCCATGTATTAGCCCCAGGAGAGCTTACATATTAACCAAGTATATTGTAACCTAAAAAGGTTACAATATACTTGCCTAATATGTAAGCTCTCCTCGACTTACTTTCCCCCACCAAACCAATCACCCGAATCATATTCAAGCTGTACATCAATGTCATCATTTCATGTTTACCACCTCAAAAGATCCGCGAAGAATGTGTGTATCCTCGCTATTAGAACGATATATAGCTGTTTAATTCCGGTGGAATATTCCAAGCTCAAATCAAAAAAATATCAGACTGGTCTTGCAATTAAGATTTATTGATTCTTTTTAGAAAGTTTTTAATTGCAATATTTCAAACTTTCACTTTTCTGCTTTCACTCTTGTGCGATATTAAAGAAAGGTGAAAGTAAATACAAGTTTCTGTTAAAAAAATCCTTTACGTTATACTCCAAATTTACTTTCCCCTTGGAATTATACCATATAACATTTGTTCAACTTTTACGTTATTGCGTCATTTTGAACACGAATTGACAGTAAAACAATAATGTTTCGTTCAGAAACGGCAAATTTTCCCTTTTCTTCTCTTTATTAAACAATTGGACGATATTATTGGAGAATATTGTCCCACATTTTTACCCTCCTTGAGCAATATCCGGTTCTCAAGTCCTAGAACTTCCGGCTTCCCTTCATATGTCCGTCCGCCCGCTAAACTGACGACCAAGCTTTATTTATATAGCCCTCATGAGAACCGTAGCAAAACAAAGGTCTATCTTTCTAAGAATCTGTTGATGATTGAAAACTTTCTAAACAGAGTCATTTGTTGTGAAGATAAATTCAAATATCCTACAGCTTCGTGTGGGTGGGGGAAGGCTATTTCTCCTAAGCATAAAGTTTCTTCCACAACGCTTCCGACGCACATAACCTTAAAACTTTAACGAAAGTATATATTTGAGTCGAGAGAAGTGAAACTTGTTGAATCCACTGGGCTTAGAATTCCATACAAGGGGGATGGACGAGAGGAGTGACATGTAGCGCTCCCTCGCCGCTTCTTAGACACACACCTTGAGTTGCATGGGAAACAAGATGTTTTTTCTCGTGTACTTTTTTGCCAGGAGCTTCTTTCAAAGAAATTGGTGATAGAAAACATTTGTAGTGAAAGCAATTTGCTGGAATGAGCTTGGGAATTTGGAAGTGGTGGCGCAACCACAGAAAGCACGGGAGGAGGAGGAGAAAGCAAAGAGAAAGTTAGTTTGAGGGTGGAAGAATTAAGGGGAATTCACAGTACTTGCCTGCCTCTAGCCCTCGTGTCAGCTCACCTTCCTCCCGACGCCTTCAATGCATACAAATGTAGCGCTGAATGTCTAGCATCTAGCAAGGGTGAAAGCAACTTGTGCCTTGGATGGATGTCCGTATTCCGGATAAGAAATTGAATAAAAAAGAGAAAGCTACAACAGGCAGGAAGCTGGGCCGTGGTTGCTACAAGTTGGGAAATAAAGGGTGGATCCACTTAAAATAAGGAGTTTTAGTGAAATGGTCTTTTGGCTATTCAATAAATAATAGGTGAGGGTTGCGGTGGGATGAAAACTTTTTAAAGGAAGGCCAGAGAGGAATGGAAGATAGTATATTTAAATGCATGGATCAAGAGAGAAAAAAAGCTAAGGATGAATCTCTTATTTATTAAACTTTCACTCTAACGATCCCTGGCTATTAGCGTATCGATCCTAAAACTCATCCTTTTATTTCCTCTCCAAATTTCTCATCTCTACTTCCGAGTTTTTCCCACCAGAGGGCGGAGTTCAATCTTAGCCACAAACTCTTGCACGTTTGGCCAAAACTCTTCACAAAATGGGGAATTTCCCGTGCTTCCTACCGTAAAGCTCATTTATATTTTTAAAATAAAAAATTAGTGTCTACAGGCTAGCAGATAGGCGGGGCTGGAATGATAGGTAGTTGTACTTACTCCTCAGCAAGAGAAGTAGCGAGTGTATTGGAAGACAAGGAGTCGTTCCACTGATTGAATGATTTCGAGAAAGATGATGGAATTATATTTATATTAGAAAAGTATTATAGAGCCAAGGGATTGCAAATCATCGATAAGTAGAGATTTTATTTTACGAGAAACCATTTACTTTGTTCCCCTGAGAATCACCTTGGATTTTTGGGGGAAAGTTACCTGCATAGGTACGTACTTGAATTGATATTCATGCTCGCCTTTCTTGGTAGAAAGCATCTATGGTTTAGTCAGTAGCAGGAGATGGTGGGGGGCATAAAAAATAAATCCCGGAAGAAAGGGTATGGCTAGAGCGGACGCTTGGAATATGATTACATTGAGCTACATGTATTGTTCATGGAGAAAATTGTGGAATTCCCTAGGTAGGTGGTGTGCGTTTTGGGTAAGACTATTACGAAATCCATTTGTCAATAGTACAAGCTTGGAAGGAATAGCTCTCCCACTCAATTGATTGCCGGCAGATGCCAGCTGCATTGTCAGGTACGGAAAAAGTTGAACATTGGTCATTTCAGACAGGACTATCTCAAAAAACTACTTCCACGTCATTGTGGTCAGGAAGAAATAGAGGAAAAGGCATGTTCTTTGCTCAACCCCACGCGCTGTCATTCATGTTGCAATCTTTTCGTTGCACAACTTACACTAATGCGTGTTAAGAATCCAGCGGTATGAAAGAACCCCTTCTCATGCTGAAAGAGACATTTGAGTTAGATTGGTAACTCCAACTACTGGGCCTCACCGCAACAGTTTCGGATATATACCAAGAGTAGAAAAAAGCAACGCGCTAATCAGCTTAAAAGATACTTCACGACAATTTCCCCATTTACTAAAATACGGAGTAGAAAAATAATCAGCTTAAAACTTCACGACAATTTATTTACTAAAATACGGAGAAAAGAAATTTTTTTTAAACATCCCGCCATTTAAGCTTTTTCATTATTAATACATACTAACCGGCCTATCCACTACGCTAGGAAATACACCGTAATGGAAAAATACTTAATTTCAAAATTCCAGCTCCTTTAATTCCCCTAAATCGTTATCAAATTTCAAATTCCCGCCATAGTAATACTTATTTTCATTCAAAATTTTCAAATTCCCGCCAATTCTATATATTTGAATTCAAGCATTTAAATTTCCCGCCAGATTTAAAAATTTTAATTTACTTTTCACAATCGAATTTCCCGCCTTTAAAATTTTAATTTCCCGCCAGATTCACAAATATGAACTTGTCGCTTTTAACATTTCAACTTCCGCTCATTAAATTTTGTACACCTGATAACGGCAAAACGATGAGTCAGCATTCCACACAATTATAATTTCAAAATTTTGCGAGAAATTCAATTTTCTTCTAAAAACAAGTGGAATACTTAGTAACATTTACTGTACAACAATCCCGTTATGCCAAGAATTTTATATGGCGTATCTTTTAGTTTCATCAATCGGGATTCCACCGGTGAATGAATTGCATCCACATGACAAAGCAGAGAATGAGGCTTGACTGGGATCCAAGAAACGCGGAACAAGCTACGAGGGACTTAGGTTTAGTATATGAAGAGAACCGTGGGCTGGAATTTGATTACTGAAATAATTTACACACGCATTTAAGCAGATTTCAAACGAAGGCGCTTTGCATGCATATGTCAGATTTAATTATCGTCATAAAGTAAAACACCAGCTCCTTCCGCACCCTTCCCCTCCAACTCCTCATCCTGTAACTCTATCAGGAGCAAAAGGACAAATTTCAAACTGCTCATTCCTCAAACTGCTCATTCCTTTAGAAATTTTCAATAGACAGTAATTATCCTAAATTTTCTTTCAAAGTCAAAATAGAGGATCCTTACTTCCAGGTATCCCTTACAACCATATCAGCTTTCAAACACCATATCAGCTCCCTGCCTTTCAGTTTAAACCTCAGATTTATCTATGAAACCAAGCTTGCATTTGAGTCAGACCTGACTTTCACCCGTCATCAGCCACCGCCCTTCTGTCGCCCGAGGAACCTCGCAAAACTCATTCCAGAAAGAATAGAATCAACTCTCACTGATAATTTCCTACCGCCATACGCCTCTCTCTAATTGAGCATCCATCCACACAACCAAATCCGTCAAAAACAATGGATCCACCCGAGGTAAAATCCACATCTTTCCATGACTAGATCATTCACGAAACTGCTCTTGGCATTGGCTACTCTTCCTCACCTCTGCCATCCAACCTTGTTGTAGAAAGCCCACTGAAGCGGCTAAAAACTGCAATTCCCACGCTCCGAACCAACCGCGGCAAGAACAAAACATTCCCGTTTCAGCTTTCGCGTAATTCGTCGAGATTCATTCAGCCCGATTCTCCTTAACAACTAACAACGATTTCCTCTCGTTCAACCCTACCTTCATTCCAAAGGCTTTGCAGTTTGGACCCACTAAACTCGGTCCAACAAATGAAACAGCGCACATGAAAAAGCGATACAGGATTCATAGAATCCTTCCAACCGAGCATCAAAATGGAGACACACATTTCCACTTAATTAAAACCAATTAGTCTCTCATACGTCAAGTCAACTAAAAAACAAATGGACAAAGGCTATCCGCTAACAAACAGACAAATCATGTCTCTCATAA
This sequence comes from Sminthurides aquaticus, assembly GCA_906901655.1. Taxonomy (NCBI): domain Eukaryota; kingdom Metazoa; phylum Arthropoda; class Collembola; order Symphypleona; family Sminthurididae; genus Sminthurides; species Sminthurides aquaticus. Next base: position 18,830,440 of record CAJQTT010000001.1, on the reverse strand, counting down.
ACTCAATTAAACCCATACATACACCAACACCACATGAAAGCCAGAAAGAATCAGCCCTCCCTCCACATCAGCCCACCTATTTCACTACTCTACATACCCGCCAGCCACATCTGCTAAATAAAGGCACATGTCAAATCAACGTCTGAATTTCTTCTCCTCTAAAAATCCATGCAAACCCATTCACTTCCAGCACACAAATGCCTTGTTAACTAACCCTGACATCCCGTTGACATTATTGGAAATTCATGAGCTTCAAATCATTCCTCTTTCCTCGATAATATTACTATATTCCTTGCATTCTTTAAAACCTCCCACAAAGTATAACAGTCTCCAAAACTAATAAGAGCAAGAAAACACGGAACGAAGAAAGTATGATCCACCTGGAAAAACCATACACAATCCAACATTGGACGACACAAGTCACCTCACAGGAATTCAAAAATACGAGAACAAGCACATACATCCAAGTCCTTCCTAGAAGAGAGCCCTAGAGGCGGAGAAAGTTCGCTGGGAGAAAGCTCTAAAGAAAAACTCCACATACTGCTGACTTTGAGCAAATACGAGCAAGAATAATCCAAGAGAAAACAGTAAGCGGCACTTGAACATGATTTCGGGCGGAATTCAAGGAAACGTCCCGGGTAGACTCCAACACAATAGAAATAATAATAAAAAAAAAGAATCCGGAAGAGAAAAGGTAAGGAAAGAAAGGAGCATATATCCTATTAAAACCAAAAGTATCCACCAAAAAAAGGAATAAGATATTCAAGGGACACAAAAAGGTTATCTCAGTATATCCTCAACCTACCCCCCGAACCCGCTCTCTATTCATCCAATTTCCCAATTTTTTACTCCTACTTCACAGTAGCAACACTCACTACAGATAGAATCCTTGACTCCAGGAATTTGCTGAGAAAGGAGACTTGAGAGTCTCCTAGCTAGCCTTGGGCTCCAAAATTAAGTAACCGTCTAAAGATCAAGGCAAATGAAAAGAGATGAAATATAAAAGTCCAAACGCTTTCCAATCTAAAATCCCCGCCCTTCCTACGCATCCAAATCTTTAGGCAATTTCTCCTCCAGAATGCACCATATGTCAACATCAAATCCATGAAAATGAATAAACAACCTTTCATTTCCTTCAAATCTATCATTTTTTAAATATTCAAAATCCGGCTAAATCCCCTCCTGAATTTTAATCCGAGCGAGCGGCTGAACCCTTAAACATTCTACGAAAAAACTTTCTCCAACTTTCTCTTCCTTTTCCAAAACGTTTGCAAAACCAAGACGGAATCCTGTAGATCTGCATCATGCGCCAATTCCTCCAATTTACTCCCTATTGGCTAATCTGATCCCAAAAAAACTAATACACGGTCACAAACTTTTCCCACCGATATCCAACCCGCGGTTACCCGCATACACAGCTGCTGTACAATTGCACAAGCTAAATCAAAACAATCCGCTCACTTTTCTCCTTCATCATCTCACCACAATCCACTCTTTCCAAACTTGCGCATTCCACGGCAAATTGTAACAAGCTGTCAACCTGCCCTCCCGCGCATTGCATTAGGAGAAAGTCTTAGGAATTACTTACACTCCCCAAACGTTATCCACACCCTCCTCGCATTAGTCTAACCCGGCTTCCTGTACTTTCTTTTTCACCCAAATACGGATCTCTCCCAGCCCATCCAAACAACAGTCTTACGTACTCTGTATGGCAGTAGCACCTTCCACCGTAAACCGGATTAGCCGCAGGGAACGCCCGCTCAAACTATCATTATCACCTCCCTGGAATGCAGTGACAAGTCCCATCTTCCCAGCACTTACACAAGGCAACTCATTGCGTAAAATAGGCAAAGATACACATCTGAGCTCACTCACAAGGCCCTCTTCCCCCCCACAGCGTCAAAGGAGTTGCAAAAGGGAGAAAACATGTGAAATATTACGCTTGGATTAAATTAAGAAGAGAAAGAGAGGGAGAAACTTATTGATTTTTAGAGTAATTGCTCGAGGAGTTTTAAGGGGAAAAACTTCAAGGGAGAAGCTTGTTCTCGAGTATTAAAACTTTTTTCAAGACACCTGTAATGAGTTACCAAGTTAGCTAGCATTGACTTGAGGATAGAGAGAGGAGGAAATGGGAGAGGAATTGGAACTAGTGATAAACTTTGTAAAAATAAGGAAACTTATCCCTCTCTTCTATAGCTCTGATAGGAAGAGCTGTCTGGGATGAACCAACTTTCCTTTGATTGCTTTTTTCTAGAAAGGTTATCAGACCTAAGGAGGGAAAGTCGAGAAAGGGATTATTGATTTCAATTATTCTACTATTCTCCAAACTTACCTCTTTAATTCCTCCTATATGCCTCTCAGTAGTTGCCTTTCTAATCTTTCCTCTCTCTTCTCTAGTTTCTCTCTAAACTCCAAATTAAAAAACCTCTAGCTTATTCCATAGTTCCCACAAACCAGAGATCCTTGAGAAAGCGTGTAGAAATCCTAGAAAATTCAAGTGCATCCTCGCACGGGCATGGATCATCTCCAACCAATAATTGCTCCAAGCTATTATGCGGAATCATGTCGGAGAGATGCAAGAGGTTGATTGATTATAACTTCCTAACCCCCCTACTCTCAGTCAGCCTCCTTCTCTAGTAGTAGTAGCTCGTGAGCTGGAGAAAGTTGCGAAAACCAAATACTCTCCGACTTTGAGCCAAGAAGAAGACGCGTGAAGCAGGAATAAGATGTGAAACAGAAACATCCAAGCCGTGTGACATTGAGCGAAGAGTTTTGAAAGCTTTGAATTTTCCGCTACTATACTGACAACGTGAATCATGGATCAGTCCCTCACGTCCATGTCTCTTCAAACATACTCTGGGAGAAAGTGAAGGACTGGAGAAGACGGAGAAAGTGAAAGAGTGGAGAATACGGAGAAAGCAAACTACTGGAGAATACGGAGAAAGTAATATACTGGAGAACCGGGAGAAAGTGAAAGACTGGCGGAGACAAGAAGAAAGTAAAATAAAAGTAGCGTGTCAACTGTCTTATTCCCATATTTTATTATTGATTTTCACCCTACATTTCCCAACACTTTCCCCAACTTCTTGAACCCCGTCGTAGCCTAGCTCTTCCTACCTCATTCATAATTTTTCACGACCATAACCCAGGTTGTACTAGCCGACGAACGAAGACGGTAAATGCCAGAGATCCCGTTAAGGTTAACCAGTAGTTTGAAGGCGGGATGATTCCAAATAGAGATGAAGTGTCAGCCGGAAAAGTTCCAAGCCAGCAGGGTATATAGAGAACACTTTTAGGCCAGGATTACAAGTTTTACTACCAAGTTGGACAGAATAAAAGAGAAGACAAGGGATCATATACATATATAGTAGAATATTTCAACAACTTTATCCGCTTGGGAATCCCTGTCCCCATCATTCCCCGATACCAAAGAAATAGATATGATTCATAAAACAAAAGTCTCACATAATACTCGCCCTACTTATCCTCCTTGTAATCCGTCTTTATCTGTGCAGGACACTTGTGGTGTGGCGCTCCGATTGGATTTTATTTCCTCCCCAACCCCTTTCCCTCCCCCATCCCCTTCAATCACATTCTTTTCCTTACCTGAGCACCAGGCTTCCAAGATCCACAAACCCCTTCAAATAAACATCTCGCACAAACTCCCCCTTCACCCACCCTTCAAAAATCATCTTCTTTTCCTTTCTTCTTGCCGCATCTATGACACTCTTCACTCCAGAAAGCACCCTTCAGAACTCTACCTCAACCTCATACACATTTACGTTACAGAGCTCCCATTTCGTAGTGTGACAAGACGGACGTGTTACTTCTGAATTTATGTTTTCTATATTAATTTTGTACGCTGCTCTGTGGTATTTAATGCTATACTTTCTATTACGCTGCTATACGATTTTGTCCTTCCGCATGCTTTCTCTTGTATCTTATTGCAAAGCAGCTACGCTGTTTTTACGCAATAACCCAAAACCACCTTGCCTTCTTGATTTCAAAAAAATAGCAATCGTATAGTCAGTAAGAACTCTGACAACTTCGATCCTCTACATGGAAAAATCTTAAAAGTGAAAGCAGTGCTATGCATTGGAGCAGTCCTTGTGTATCTCTGCTACACCCTGCTTTCATGCTTTCTCCTTTGATGCTTCACGCATACATCCAAGAGCTTGCCTGTATCACGCCTGGGGAATATGCAAGAGGTAATCACCTAATCGGTCTGTGTGAGCCCAGGATTCCAGAAATTCCCTCACTATAATTACCTCTTTCTCTTAAGCTTCTTTCGTATACCCCTCCGCTTCTACTCATGTACGCCCATCCCCCGACACTATTAATTACTTACTTGTCCTCATGGAATCACATGCCAAACCAGCCTATAAATTGATTACTTGAGCTTGTCTCCTCATCCTTTTACATCAAGTACTAGAAATCCCAATCCTTAAGCTGAATCTAATCAGGTAGCAATACTCGTAGTCCGCTTAGCCCCCCCCCCACACTATCCTCTATTCCCAATTCCTGCCCCGCATATTCATTCAAGAAGGCTTTAACTTTAACTAGCTCGAGAAACCTTGCTCAGAGTCTATCCATAATAACAGAGAGACCGTCAAGTAGACATCTGGCATGCCAGGTAGCTTCCAAATTCAAAGGAATATCAGAGATGCGAAATCCAGCGAGTTAGTAAGCAAGCTACACGGGCTGTAAACGGAGAAAGTCAAATTCGCAAGTTGTGCAACCAACCAACCAAGGACCACATCCAGACTTTCACCGCCCCCCTCCTCACTTACCATAGTCGTAAACACGGCAAATGCGGCGAGGTCCTCCTAGATTCAACCGGATGGAAGAGAAAAGCTAAAGCTTTTAGATCAAGCTTTTCATTAAATTCGTTACAAGGGTTTTTAGGCCACTGATTTAATTGCAGAAGCATGCATGGAAGCTTATGAATGGCGTAACAGAGACAAAAGGGAAAAACACAGTTTCCGCTTCTATGCCAAAAAGACTTTTACTTGGAACACTCAAATGCCTTGTCAGACTCTCATTACCTAAAACAAAGTGTTGTGGAGGAAAGGCTGTGAATCCAGGCATAGTATTTTCTTCATTAACTTTCTAAATGTTTTAAAACCCACCATATTTCTAATATTGAGATACATGAATGGTATTTGAATTTTTCGTTGCAGTTTTTAGCCTGTTCTTTGAAGCGGAGAAAGCAGTTAAAACTGATAAAACTAACAAGTTGATTCAAAACAACTTTCACCGTACTTTCACTTTACAGACCAGTGCACACAACAGAAAGCGTCCAAGTTAGTAGCAGGTAAAGAGAGCGGAGGTAAAGTATATTTGAGCTTTTCCATAAAATTAAAACAAGGATTCATCTTGTTAAAGAGAGAGGAAGTGTAAAACTGGATAAATTAATTGCATTTCAAATAAATAGAAACCCGCCTCTTCTCCCGCAAAATCAGTTCCTTCCGTATTAATGAGGAAATACTTTGAGGATTTGAGTTTCAGTGAAGATGAAAGCTTTAAAATCAACATGATATATAGTGTCAAATTCCATCCGTAACGCAGAGAAACGTACATGTCACCATCTTCCTCTCATTATCATCATTTTATAACGCTATTAAAGCCTTCCATTATCCTTTCCGCTTCAATCCCGATCCAAGCCACAAAGGGCTCAAACCTGTTGAATCCCGCTGTCACTTCCAAGTAACTTCATCTGCACCCCATGGAAATTCTCTATAGAAGCAAGGTAATTCAGTTATGCGGCTTAGTACTAGGATTTTAAGAATCAATAATTCCCAAATGATAGGAACACATAGACCCGAATGTTTATTCTGCACAAAATCCTCGCCAGAGCACAGCACTTCCCTTGAAAACTTTCTACATAATTTCGACCTTCTCGCTACGCTAGCAAACGGGACTAAATACAATACTGGCATACAAGGATTATAGCGAACAAATGTCAGGTGAAAGCTTGAGTTCAAAGAAACGTGGACAAGTTGCTGGTTAATTTTGTGCAAAAAGTACCAGGGAAAAATGCTGCAAAAAGTGAAAGATAGCATGAAAATTCTTATTTTAATTTTTAAATCTGTTTGAAATGCAGATGGATTTTAAAAAAACCCCTACAAGAAGAAGCGTTACCAGCGGAGATTACTGAAATTGATATTGCCGCCGATTAAGGAAGCAATTTAAAACACTTCCTAAGGAAAAAAGTGTAAGGAGGAAACGCATTTTATTCCTTCCTTCCCTCCTCCATCCACAATACGGAAGAGAAAGTTTTTACACAAGTTTATGCAAAGGATAGCATGTGATTTTTTACACCAAAGGTAAAATTGTAGTAAAGAGGAAAAATTCAAAGAGAAAATCATCTCCAGCTTCAGTTTATAATCTTCTTAAGGATGTTGAGGAAACGGCGGAGGTAAAAATTTAGTTTATTATTTAGCCGTCAGATATTCCCTGTATACTAAAAGCTTTGAGTGGGAATCAGAGTGTGCAAGCTGGCGAAAAATTGCCTCAAAATTCTCATATTCCTTTTAATTACAATATTTACAGGAGTGCAAGCAAGCAAGTGCCGGAGGCTTAATATGAACCGCTTAAATTAATCTCAAGCAAAGCGGATCTACAACTCATATGGGACTTCCCTCCAGCCTGAACCAACGCAAATACATTTCCCATTCCCTTTGATGCTACCCCCAACCAACAAGTTGTCCCTTCAACAGAAGAAAAAGATAAAAATTACTTTCTCCTTTGGCCACAAACTTTACAGTAGAGAAAATAAGTGGAGTGGATTCAAAGAAAATCCGTATACAATATTTACACAGGTAATAAGGCTATGCCATTACGCGACGTTGAATTCAACCCAGTTTTTAGAATTCCATGCGATTAAACTTTTACTCCTTCGGATTTGTCAAAATTCCAAGCTAAACCCAGATAAATCAACGATTGCACTTGAACACCAAAAATATTTTTGTCTGACTACGTTTTAGCATCAAGTTGAATGACTCTCAGTTCCAAATGCCTAAAGTGAAAGTTGGAGAAAGTCGGCGCGAGTTCTGTAAATCCTGGTATATGCCAGTAATAAGCACAGAAATATGAGCCGAAGTACAAGGTTAAATAGAGCTAGTGCGGAAACAGGGGACGATACATACGATGAGGTAATGCGTCTCAGGGGAGTTGGATTCCCTCTGTTGCCCTGGATACCTCTATTTACTCGTAGAGAAAGGTACATGGTTTAGATTCAAGAGAAACAAGATATCACTTATGGAGAAGACAGGCAGGGAAAGCAGGAGGCCCGAGGTGGGAAAAGAGGTGAAAGCTCTTGATACTTTGTGTGGTAAAAAAGTTGGGGAAAAGAATGGAAGAGACTTTGATGAGGATGTTTAATGATCTTCTCCCTCCTCTGATTCGAGTGTAACGTACAAATACAAGCCAGCAGGTTATCAGATCTTCATCATATTAGCGCAGAGTATCTTATATCTGTGGTTCAAGAACAATGAAAGGAAGGATTGAGAGAAAAAAACATGTAAATCATCAGATTTTCATTCACCCGTGAAGAAAGCATAGGGGAAATTCTCGTGAAAGTATTTAGATTTAATACCCGTCTTTAGATGTTCATTCCCTCCTCGGATTTCTTCAGCTCCTTCACTTTTCTCCAGTTCAATGATTAAATTCTCTAGTAAAGTGTCACCCTTACCAGCCCCTTGGGATTAGCTTTCTCCTGGGCTTTCTTCCTCCGTCTTTTGTGTCTTCTTTTCCTCCGGATTTATTTCCTCCAACCTCTCTTCTATACTAGAACAAAACGCGGATTTCGGAAAGTGAAAGCTGAAGCTTTTTACCGGAAATTCTTCACAAAAACCTATAGTTACTTTTTAAATACTTTTGTGTGGCTACATTTTTTCGCTAGAATTCCAAAACAGAAATAGGAAACGCGATATACGTTTGCCATCACTGCCATAATAAGTGGGTACTGATATTATTCGAGTGGAGCTCAAATCTTTTACTTTCTCTTTTCCTTCCATCCTGCGGAACACAAATTCAATCAAGAGTTTCTGACGAATACTGTAAGTACTAAACATTTTCAATAATCCCATTCCGTGTAGCATGTACCTTTCAAGCTCCATGCGAGAGTGCTAGACTCATATTTTCTCTCCGATTTAAACCAGAAGCAGAATCCCTGGGAGAAAGCAGGAGAAAGGTGGTGCATGTAGCGATAGTTTCATTTCTGGCCCCATCCCAAATATTGGTAAACCAGATTGGTATCCCATCAAACGCAGATCTGTCATCCTCCTTTACTCCCACTTGTCATACCACACACTTTCTCAGTCATCATCATATGCAAAATACTCCGTGTACGCCAATTTCTCTGATATTTTCGACGGAAAATAAAATTATTTTCTTTCCTACACACTAAATCCTCCGATCCGCGATGCATTCCACCGAGTATTGCAGCCCCGGCTGCAATAAATTACAGAGCATTCTTTCATTTCACATTCGTCATCTTGCCATCTTCCACTCAGATGTTTAATACGAGCTTTTATTGCGTGGGTGGGAAAGAATTCGGGCTACCGTTCCCAGACAACAGGGATGGGGCCAAAGCTGATTTAAATTAGCGAATAGAGGATTAGAAACTCAATATCGGAAACAACCTTAGTAAAATCCTATTTGAATTTACAGAAAATTCTGCACTTTTCAAAAATATTCCCACAATTTTAGTGACCTCCTGCACCAGAATATTTCCACAAAAAGTTTCTAGAGTTCGCGCTCCTTCAGTGCAAAATTAAAACTCCCGTTTGATGATAAACAATTATTTAATTCCTCTGCCCTCTTCCTCATTTCCTTGCATAGACTGCCATCTACAATAATTATGTATTCTGATTCTCGAAGGATTTTAGAGAAAAATAATGTCAATTATCATCTCAGATAAACTTGCTTTCTCCCTTGTAAAATTGCTCATCTTTCTCACACACAGCCGTATAGTATAAATAAAAAATACAGTTTCGTTCAATGTCCTTCCTCAAAATAAAGATAGGGGCTGAGCTGAGGAGGTGAAAGTAAACAAGGGTAGAATTACAAGATGATGCAATCCTCTGCCTCGTTCTTCCACCTACTTTGGCTATGTAATGTAAGTAGATGTTTTCAAAGAATCGACTACCTCAGCGAGAGGGAGCTCAGAGAGCTTGGACAACGAAGCCTGTATTTAAGACAGTTGGCTCCTGGACTTTCTCCACTTTCTCTTTTACTTTTCATATTCCAGAAGAAATATACATTTCAGGCAGCCGCTCTGTTTATGGCTCTTGCTTCCCTGCATCCCCTCCCTCTTTTCATCTTACTTTACTTTCTGAGTTTCTGGATGCTGACAAAAGGTGGTTCCAGACTCAGGATTGCGTGTACGTGAAATCCCAAGCTGTAGAAACTGAGGCTAGTTCGCTCAAGAGAGAAAAAGCCTTTTACATGGAATGGGAAACAGAGAAAGTAGGAAAGCACGAGTTCGTAGCAGGGAAAGTGGCTTTCTCCTCATTTTCGAAACCAGAATATAAAACACAACAGAAACCCAGTGCAAGCCCCACTTCCCCGCTCTTGTTTCCTCTGCCACAAGCTCTGCTAGCTCACTTGAACTCTGAGATACGGCTTGAGAGATTCTCTCACGTTTCCCGGCTCTACTTAAATTCTAGGAGAAAGTCGGTAAAAATTTACAGATAGTCTGTTAACTCATCTTCTCCTTATTGTCGGCTGTGTATAGGCCCTTTTCTCCATGTTAGCACCTTGGCTCAATTTGAGTATCGCCCTGAGGAAAGCCGTCTCTCAGCGAGTCTCGTCTCCGGAACGTGGTACTCAACGGCTTTTCTCATAGGAGCCTATGGAAGCACATAGGAGAAAGTTGCGCAAAAGCCAAGAATATGAACAAGCTCCTATCATATATAAAACGTTGGATTGTGTTCACAATGAGCTAGTTTCTTGTACACCGTAGTCAGAGCAAGTCTTGAAGAATTCAATCAGCTTATAAACAGAGTTCACAAACCCACCTTCAGCACTCAGGGGCATCATCAAACCACTTACTTGCAACACTGTACATTGCAAATCCATATCATTTCCCTGCCCCAGTGAGGGTAGGTAGGCAACGGACAATTGAGTTCACCATACATTTTACTCTGCCCTTTCGAGCAAAACTTTATACGAGCAGGTATTTCCTATGACGCCGCTGTACGGAATGAGTAAATACAAGTAGCGGGATAGTTTGTAGTCTAGGTGGGCGCAAGGTTAACAAGGAACGGAATTTTTGCATCTTCCCAGTCTTATATACACTAATTGATAGCAGACAGAGAAAGTTACTCGGAGAAAGTCAGAGAGAGAGAGGGAGGAGTGAATATAAATTCAACACCTTTTGTATCATCCAGTGGGAGAATTTGAATTAACCGTGGGAAAATCGCTGGAGAAAGTTGGCCCAATATTGGCAATCAGCATAAAGGATTAAGTTAACGGAAGTTGAAATAGAAAGAACCGCGAGGAGAAAGCAAGCTTCGTGAGACGCAATAATAATAAGCATATTGAAATTAGGGAAAACTAAAGTTGTTTACGATAAAAGTTTATTTTAGGGGATATCGAGGAATTTTTTCGGAGTAACTTGTAAATTTGTAAAACACAAACAGCGCTTTAAAGGATCAAGGAAGAGAGGCGAGAATATATAAACAAGATTGTGTAGGTGAGTGTAGAAGAGTGTACATTGATTTAATTGTAAAATTTACAAACCTGTCTAGTAGTTTGCACTCGAAACATGAGTTTCCCCCTTACGGCTCATTATTCTTTCTGCCTCTTCCAAGGGAGCGTATGGGGTTCAGAAGAAGGACTGTGATATGTGGACGCACTGTGCAAGACGCTGGATCAGAGTTTTGCCCAAGAGGAGAAGAAGAGAAAAGGAGAAAAAGTAAATATTACAAAGAAGAGAGACAGAAAATAATAGAAACCAAGATACAACTTGGCAGCAAGTCTGAGGAGTTAAAAAGAACGAGGAAGAAAGGTATATAGAGAGAGAGAAAGTAAAAAATAAACAATCCCGATACACCAAAGTAGAAACATAGAAAAAGAGAAGGGGAGCAACATCAATAAGAGGGACAGAGCAAAAGAGAAGAATTCTGAGAGAAAGGGGTCTGTCTGACCGGATAAAGTACGGGTGAAAGCTGAAAAGGAGGCAGCGTTGGTAGAGAGTAGAAAGAGAAAATCCCGTAGAGCTTTCCAACAATTTCCTCCAAGTTCAATCCTTCAAACACAAGTACAGGTGGAGAACACCTGCGGAAGAGAATAATAAGCACACAATCCCTTGGATCCTCCGAAACAGTCAAACTCAAGCCAACACATCTACGCAACCCTGTTAAGTTCCGAGCATCCACGCCAACAGAAAGTAGCAACTACCACACGACGGATCCTTCGTAATAATACCTTGTTCTACATTATTATTGTTATCATTTCCTCTCCGTCTTATAATGACTTGGTGATAATCTCCACAAATATCGCAACAACTAAACTCCCACATACAACTCTCTTCAGGCGGGAACGGGAATCCAACGATCCACAGTTGCCCCAAGGGAAAATCAAAAGTCTACCTGGAAACCAGCCCTCCTCGCTTTCACCAGACTCATTCCGTAAGTGATGTCATTACTTTCTCTTTCCTTTCAACTTCCATCTAAAACTTAATTCCTCCATCCAAAATACTCGATCCATGTCTTCTCGCCCAGTTAGTCTGCATTAGCCTCATTTTTAAAATTAAGAGAACCAGATGCAACTCCAGAGTCTGGAACAATTTTTTTAAAAGAGACACATTTAAAATACCTCCTGTAATTTACCTCTTGTAAATGGAGAAAGCTCGAATTGCACGGTAAAGAAGAGAAAACGTTTATACACTGAGAGAAAATAGTCGAGTAGAACCAAGAAAGTGAAAGCAAGCGTCCAAATACTTTCTTTATAGAAAGCATATACAATTTTAAACCCACCTTCCAAACCTTCTTGCCACGCTCCAAGAGAAAGTCTACACAGAATATTCACCCACTACCAACTACACCAAGTTATTCCATGAAAATTGAATGCACAGAAGAGGGCATTGAATTATAATCCCCAAACTTATTGTCTTCCCTGCCCTGGATAAAGTTTCCCCAAGTGGCGTACTCATCCCCGGAGACTATTACTTCTAAATTCTATTCTATCTCTCTCTCGCTTTCTCCTCTTCTCCCTCTTTCTTCTCCCCCGAATTCCGCACACTTAAATTACATGTGCAAATTCCTATCTCATTCAATCCAAAACTTGGTCCAACTCTCCTCCACCTCCCCTTTCTCCTCTCACCTCCCGCTTTGTTTAAGTTAAAACCCTCCCAAGCACCTTATTTCATAGGAGCTTTTAATACTCCTCAACTTTCAAGCTGTCTAACACCATTTCCGCCATTCACAATTCCCATCCCACAGTATAACGTTTCACATCCCTAAAACATTATTCACGTCCTACAACTTGTTGGAACTCTCAGAGCAGATCCAGTCCTCCAGTTCACAAAGTCTTCATTTATCTGAAATGCATTCTAAAGAATTCATAAGCAAAGCGGGAGGGGGAGGATTTAGAACCAGAACAAATCCCTCAGGCCTTCCTCCGACTCCCGTAAACATATTGCAACCAAGACTACGACGATTACCCCCCAAAGTAGCGTTGGGACACTCTAATGAGAGAAAGCTTGTACGACTTTCTCCAAGCCATAGGCCCTGACCAAGCATGCTAAATCCAAGGTACAGTTGCTAAAATATCCCAAGGCGGACTTTCTCCAAGGGATTTATCCTCCTCATCCTTCCAGTTGAGGAAACCCATGTTTCTTCCTCTTCGAACAAGCAAAGGTGAAAGCATGGCTACTGTTTCCAACTCCTACAGAGACTTGTAGCATTTGCCACGCTCTCTTAACCAGGATTCACATATGATATCCTCATACTTTTTCAGACTTACATCCTACGGCTCTTTTCCTCATATGTCTGCAAAATAAATAATCCGCTTCTACTGCCAAAAGCAAAGGCCTGCAATCGAATTTTCCCCCGGGACTTTCACTTCATAAAATCAGGGCAGCTCCCGGCTTTCACCTGTCTTTTGTCCCTCCTCTCCATCTTCCTCCCTTTAATGTATCCTTCAAAGCAAACCTAAATCCTCCAGTGTCTTCCCCTTTCTACGCGGCTTTTTTTATATTAACTAGGATTCTTTATTCTTCTACCCTGCTATGCTATATTTCAAAAACTTTCGGAGGTCAAACCACGCTTTCCTCGTGACATGGCAATCCATGCAGACGGTTGCCTTGGAAACAGCAAGTGGTTCATTTACTCACCGCACTGCTTCTTAGCTAATATCTACAAAGTCCCATTTTCATAGAGTATGGAGAGGGATCATTGTTTGAGAAACCAATTCCAGTGTGTGTTTTTAGTGGCGCACACAGTGCCCTATTTTCCAAGCATTAAAACTCCGTCTGTCCGTCAGCTTGTCGAATGAGAGAAAATTGAAACTAGAGATACAAGTAGTTCCGAAGTAAGAGTAAATGTTTGAAATGAAGCCAACTTTCACCAGCACTTTCGTGGTTAGCGAGTATATGCTCCACAACCTGCTCACTTCCAGTCCAGCAGATCCTCGTTCATTCTTCAATCAGTAAACAACTTTCTCGTTATCCCCTCCTATGCACCATCTCTCTTTGATACTTTTATGGGTAACATAGCAACAGCGGCGAAGGAGTCCATTGGCTTCTTCCTCCGCTCAAATAGCTTTCACTCCCATCAGAGAAAGCAAAAAGAGAGATCCGTTTAGAGAATCATCAAGTCACTGAATCTTCAAGATGAAAATTTTTACTCAATTTTCCCTCAACGTCTAAGCAAATTCATTCTCATATATTTTCATCTTCCACAGTATGTATCTTAAGTGAGCTTAGCGGAAGCTAAGTGAAACGTTTCAACTCCTAACAAATAATCATCCCGAGACATAGCAAGGCAATTTCCTTGCGAGGGATTCTCCTAGCAAATTCTCGCTAGACTCTACAATAATCTTTTAAACATTTATTCATAGAATTTCTCCAACTCTTTTATCCTTTATATTTACTCCCAATATCATGAAAATTCAAGTCGAATGTCGGTTCACTGGGATTAAACTCAATCTCGCTCACATTGTATGCTCACACAACACAGTTTAGAATTGCAGAATTCGATCAAAATTGAAAAAATGCAATTGCAGGAGGAGAACGGCTAGCCACTTCATGATTTACCTTCAACCTCTAATTGTAAGACTAGAACTAAACGACATAGAGAAAGCATGAACTGCCTGGCACCGACTTCTAACGCGTTTTAAACCGTGAATATGCATTTCGTTTTCTAAGGACAAAGAGACAAGACACGATGGAAAAATAACTTCAAATGAGACTGTTATCCAGCATCAACTATGCGCCTCCTAATCTCTAGAAGTTAGATATAAAATGAAAATACGTCCGTGGAGAAAGTAAGTTGTGGGAAGCTATAGAAGGGGACGACGGGGACATTTTCAAAATCTATTATCATTTTCTTTAGGAGATTTTAGGGTGAAAGTTCGAGGATGCAAGAGAAAGCGTGCCCTATGCTAACGACATAGTCATCTTGTGTGGATGCTAACCACGGCAACTTAGAACTGAAAGAAAGCTCAAGTTTTTTAAATACTTTCTCAGACATATATCCATATAATGTTCCTCTTAAGCCCCGTCTATACTTACATTGTTTTCATAGAAACTGCATAAAATCTATGATGCTACTATGGTAACCCTTGTTTATGCCTATCCCTATATCATTGCTGCTATGAAGTTTTTATGACGTTTCAATGAAAAAAATGTAACTATAGACCGGGGCTTTTACACTATATTTTTTATTGAGGTGGAAAATTAAATATTTCGCAATTATTTTGCAAAAAATTTGAATATTTAGCAACCTAAGCATTATTTCTCACAGTCCTGGTAAATTCCCGACAGCTAAGATAACAAAATAAGTTTCAAAAGCTAAAGTAGAATTATATTAGGTCAACGATATAAAAGGTGAAGCTGACCGGCGTAAAATTGTTATCTCTGCATTGCATGTGTGTTTAGCTACCCACTTTAATACTTTTAGCCTCCTTCGAGTGTCCACACCGTGCAATAAAAGATAAAGCATTCAATTTTACCACTCTTTTCCTCCTTTCCTCTTATCTAACGTTGACAAGGCCGCCAATCTCCGCCTCCTTTCTCTTCAGTTACAGACTGAACAAAGCTGTCCGTCGTCTCCTCTCCGCTTCTCATTGAATCCGATTCCCGCGGATTCCCGGCTTACTTTCTCCAAACTTGACCAACTTAGCTTCAAATACAAATACTTTGAGCTCAAGTTTAGCTGGACGAGATTCTGCATGCATGTTAAGGGAATTTCATCATGGATAAAGGGCAATGTAAAGGGAAGCTACGATAAGTCGCCAACCGAAAAAGCTCATCCCTCTCGCTTTCTCCACTTGTGACTTAAAAGAGAAAGTTCTCTGAGGGTTGACATGGATTTTCTATCCCTTAACTTACTTAGGCCAGCATCAAAGGTAAGAGAAAATTCAGGCCACAAGAGTGTTTAAAGCCAAGCCGCAAGTCCTTCCAGTGAAACGTGGATCATTTCATCCCTTGATTTTGTTTGATTGAACTTATAAAATTATTAGAATTTCATATATCAATTTCCTAAATAAATTTTAGATGAAACGATAAGTCGATGATGAGAGTAGATAAGTGATAATCTGAGCTTTTCTAGGCTATGCTTGAAACTATTCCATATACCCAATTAAGGGTAAACGACAAAGGAAATCCGGGAAAAGTCGGTGAGAGGAATGTATCACTTTGCGACGAACATCTTCATCAATTTCCAACTTGAAACCAAATGGCACAAGTTTTGCAAATATGCGAACCTCAAGAGCGTTCAGGGAGATGGAATTTCAGGAGAAAGTGGAGTGAAAGCTCAAGCAAATTTTCCACTTTCCCTCAAACTAAGGACCTTAGTCAACCCTTACATACAAGGATCGTGTTATTACCTAGGTGCAAGTTCCGAGAGACCTTTAACAACTCAGCATCCGTATGTGGGTGAAAGTTAGTAGGATGTCTGTGGGTAAATCTCCCAAATTCCTGCATGCATAAAATTCCAATCTCAACTCTATCAAAAACACCATCATAATCCTGTATTAAATTCAACTCAAACTTGCTCTTCCTTCCCCATTGACAAACTTTGAGAGTAGACTTGGGATCTTTTAAGATTTCGCTTCCGTCTCCAAGATTGTCGTAGCAAGGAAACTTGTATCTTTGCTGAACAAAGTCCTGGAGAAAGGCGGCAAGGCTGTGAGCTCCTGTAACTATTCCACATTTGAGTTTCATGACAGTTTCTTTTAAATTACCGCGGATAGTGGTGCGCGGCTACCGTTGAGGCAGGCTATGAGCACCCTGTTACGATAGTACTACAGGAGAAAGTTAACAAAGTATAGCAATTCCCAGGCCTATTCCGTGCTCAATAAGGATGGGAATTAGGTAAACAAAGTCTCGGGGATTTGTTGGAGTCTTATCGCTAAAATGCCTCATGTTCTTTATACCCGCTTCCCGTCCGTAACTTGGTCTTCACGACAGTGTGAAGCTTCGCTCGGGATGCTAACTCCCCCACTCATCCCCTTAAATCAACTGCCTTGAGCTCCTCCTAAAATAAGTGAGAAAGATTAGGTGACAACTTTTTTCAACCTGCCAATCTTTATTAATCCCTCCCGGCCTGGAAATCCGCTAAAAGCTTTTGTCTCATAAGGGAAACCGAAAGAGGCCAACTACAACTACACTTAGGAGTCTTTCTATCCTTCTCTAATTTCCTCACAATAAAACCTAACCATGAAATCAATTATCGTGTTTGTTTCCCAATTTCAACTGTCCCTCTCATAGGAGCCTCGCTCTCAGAGCAGAGCTTCTTGCGTTGTTCTGAAGACGAGATGCGAACTAAAAGTTCCAAGGAATATTATACTGGTTCCCTCACCCTTCTCCTTCCACTTGCTTTCTCACGCGTTTAACATTGTAGCTTCGATTATAACTAGACTGTTAAAACATATTGAGTATTAGTATTTGCTACGCGCCATAACAAAAAATAAGTAGTTCAAACTTATATACGTCAAGATTTTTTAAATCTTGCTTTCAATTGTCGAATGTCAACCCTTGATGAGATCTTTAAATTTTAAGCTAACTCAAATTTTTGAATTTCGTGCCACATTTAAAATTTTGAATTTCCCGCCGCATGTAAATTTTTGAATTCCTCACTTGATTTGAATTTCCCACCACATTTTTTGAATTTCCCGCTAGATTTAAATCTTTCAATTTTAGTCTTTTTATATTTTTTAAAATTTCTGGACAGATATAACCTTTTGAATTTCCGGTCTACGTATTTACATTAAAACTTCCTAATAATATATTTGGCTTAATTTTAGTGCAATATATTTGGCGTAATTTTAGTGCAATATATTTGGCGTAATTTTGGCGTAATATATTTGGCGTAATTTTAGTGCAATATATTTGGTGTAATTTTACTGCAATATATTTGGCGTAATTTTGGTGAGATGTATTTGGCGTAATTTTGGTGGAATAGCTCAAATTCCGTAATTTGCGCAGTTTAATAAATGCACGATAATTAAGATTTTTTCGCATCTAACGAAGACACAGCTTCAAAGCTGAAAGAAGACATAACCCAAATCCGAAGGCTGCAAAGAGGCATATACTACAGCCAGAGTAACAAAGAATTGAGGCACAGGTAAATTGTGCCGGTTCCTTGATTCCCATGCTTCATTTCAGAGACAGCCCACTTTCTCTAGATTGTTTCTGTATGAAACTACCAAACACCTAAACTTCCCAATACCATCCTACGTCTCTTTGGTTGCCGACTACATGAACCCCAAGATATACACGGTGTTTCCCCAAGATAAGGGTTTTGGAAGAAGATGACGTGTGTCAACCAACGGGGCAGTTTCTTCTTCATCCAACACTTGATGGGTTGAAACGGAGAAATATAAAGAGGCTTTCAATCTAATAGCAAAGTGCGCATCCATGTACTTTCTCTCTTGGTTTTAATCAAACACCATCTCCACAAATTCTCCCTCCTGTCGTCTCTCAACTCGCCTCCCTCCCTTCAAACTCCCTCCAATTATACTTAGAAATCCACCTCTCTCTCAGAACATCCCCCTTATAATCTCCTTGAGGATGATATCAAACTCGTCATTTATCTTCTCCCAAAAGTCTTTCCTCCCGCCTACACTCTTCCTGTCAATTATCAATATGATAGAACAAAACTCGCATTCTCTTTCAAACAAACTCGGAACACTGTCATATTTTAAGCTTGATTCAGCAAAAAAGTTTTATCACCCCATCTTTCAACAATCATCTACGCTTTTCAGCCTTAATCATACTCAGCAGCAGCTTAAAACTAAGAAGAATTGATCAAGAGAGAGGTGAGCGCGTGTTTAGGAGAAAGCACTTTACAAAAAATATAGAGAACATCTCCCCCAGCAATATTCGAGAAATTGACTCAAATAATGTCAGCTTAAAACTGAAGATTTTCCACAAAATAGACAAAAAGACATGGAATTAACGAGTTTATTCTCCGTCTAACCCGTACAGTCCAGGTAAGATCCGGGTAAAAAGGCGGCAGGAAGCAATTACCTAGCAACTTCCGTTGCCCTAGGGTATCTCAAAAGTATTAACATTTTTCCAACACGTATTTGCTCGGCAGCTGGCTAAAGCAATGCACATGTAGGAAAAGCATACAAGTTTTGTTACGGAGGGTGAAAACACTTGTTTTTTCCAGTTCACTCCTCTCAGCCTGGAATCTATCAGAGAATAATGACAGGATATGAAACTTTCCCAATACTTTTATTATAGTCTATAATGTATAACAACAAGCAAATAAATATAAATACTCCTATAACTTGTAAACACAGTTTCACACACAGCTCTTGAACTTTCACCCTGAGTCGTTGAAAGGTGAATGTACGGCCGCGCGTAGCTCTTTATCAACTTTTTCGTACCCTAGGCCAAGTAATAACTTTCAAGAAACTGCTTTCACCGTACTTTCACCGTGCAGAAGTTAGAGTAGCAATACCTTTGAGGTATTAACCATGTGGTTCAACTCATATTTTGATAACGGGGTTCATACCAACGCGAGCTTTCCTCAATGCAGACTATACACCGAGGCAAGAAGAACCTTGAAGAATGCTGTAGTAGTCGATGAAAAACTAAGTAGTCTCGATATTAAATAAAAAATCCCATTTTCTCTTTTTTTGCCGGTTTGAAAAATAGGCTAATGCGATCGGTGAAAGCCGTCCACAATTTGACATATAAGTTATATACTAGTAGATTTACATGAGATATATAGCATATATTAAATACATTCAATTTAAATTTACTAATATACAAAATTTAGTATAAACTATATAGTATGCGGCGCTATCCCTATTGCGATCGGTGAAAGCCGTCCACAATTTGACATTTTAGTTATATACTAGTAGATTTACATGAGATATATAGCATATATTAAATAGATTCAATTTTAATCTACTACTATGCAAAATTTAGTATAAACTATATAGTATGGGGCAAAATCCCTATTGCGATCGGTGAAAGCCGTCCACAATTTGACATTTTAGTTATATACTAGTAGATTTACATGAGATATATAGCATATATTAAATAGATTCAATTTTAATCTACTAATATGCAAAATTTAGTATAAACTATATAGTATGGGGCGAAATCCCTATTGCGATCGGTGAAAGCCGTCCACAATTTGACATTTTAGTTATATACTAGTAGATTTACATGAGATACATAGCATATATTAAATAGATTCAATTTAAATCTACTAATATGCAAAATTTAGTATAAACTATATAGTATGGGGCGAAATCCATTTCTTAATCGCGGTTATGTTTCGTATTCTTCAATTAGGATTCGGGGTTTCACTATATTAGAAAAAGACTTTTGTCAAGGGATTCTATGGCGCTGCGGCAAAGCCTTTGCAAAGTATTATCTTACACCCATAGAGAAGAATTAATCCAGTATCGCAAGACAGCATTAGTTTGCCCATGGAGTCGTGTATTCCTACGAATTAGCGCAGGAAAATGTGCTATAAGATAAATCAAACGGATAGATTTATATAACTATTTGTAATATGCATAATAATATGTGTCAAAATACCTCAACCTTTGTCCGGCAGATTTACAGTTTTAGCATCGCGGTAGTTGTATTAATATACAGAAATGCAACTTTACACAATAGTTGACTGCAACACCTTGCGAAATTAGATCAAATTTGCACTTTAGCGCAGTTATAAGAAAATTTGCGAAAATGGCATGAATGGGCAATCAAATCTTGCCTCCCTTGAAAACAGTAGACTTAAACAAGTAACCATGGTGATTTCAAACCGGCAGTCGGGATAGCTTCTATCCTGCTCCAATTTTTATGTACCAATTTAGGGATGTAATCAATTTTGCTCTGCCTTTCACCTCGTCAGCGTCAGATCATGCTAAATTTGCTTACGTCCCCGTCTAGCCTAATCCTATAACAAAATTTGCCAACAAAATGTAGCGAAAAATATGATCAAACACAATAAGGAAGCGTTTATTACATATTGTGACTTGATAGATATGATAATATTTTAGCATGATTCTTCAGTATGTGCTTGATCGCTTCAAGCGGGTTTCTCTACTACAATTGCAACCGGTCTATTCAAGTGGCGACGGCAACTGGCGACACACTGTCATTGAACCGTGCAAGCGACACCGTGTCCTGATGCTGGGGGTTAGGCGGATGCAAGAGTATTATAAACAATAGAAAAACCCCGAGGATAGAATTTTGAGAACAATACGAATAAACTGGCAGAACCACTATTAGGTAAAATAAGATGCCAGCTGTACAGTCAAAACTGAATAATGCTCCTCCGGCTAGTCAACGGCGAGCAGGACCTTTGACCTATGAAACGGAGACAATATATTACTTTTTAAAAGTGTGAAAAACTGAGGCTGTTCTTGACATTTGTACTTTGCTCTTCAAGTATTGACACTAATGTAATGATTCATCATATGGTGTTAGGATTACAAGTCTACAAGTAGAAGAGAGGTTTGAGAGAAAGCTAGAGAAACTGTTGATGGAGAAGAGATTGTGGAAAAATAATCTCCAGTTCATCAGGGCACACAGCGGTAGACGGTGAATTAGAGAGGAAAGACATTCCAGAAAATCCGTTTCTTCTATTTTTCTACGTCCAAATAGGGCTGAAATGCTTCCGGAAAATAAATAGAGATGGGAGTGAGAGAGGAATCCCGTCCAAAAGTGGGCCACCCTCCTTGGCTTGAGCTGACAACATAATGAGCTCATCCCCACCCCCTCATTTCCTCTTCGTCTCAGCTTCAATTCCAGCTTACTCAAAAAATCCAACCGCTTCCTCCAGCAGACATTTAAGCGGCAACTCGGCAGTTTATAGAGTCAGGTTACTTCAAAGAAACTCCCGGAGCAACAC
Organism: Sminthurides aquaticus; assembly: GCA_906901655.1. Lineage (NCBI taxonomy): Eukaryota > Metazoa > Arthropoda > Collembola > Symphypleona > Sminthurididae > Sminthurides > Sminthurides aquaticus. The sequence goes on along the minus strand of CAJQTT010000001.1, from coordinate 18,808,889 downwards.
ACAATTGAACATATTTCAAATGGATCCCGAGTTTCGTCAACCACATAATCATTTCCTCACATTTTCCCCCCATTACAAATCTCAAAGGAGACGAGTCCAGTAGCTCTTCCTTTCCCTTTCTCCCAATCCTACAAAGGAATATACGGCTTAAAGCTTCTAGTTGGATGAGTGTGTACACTAAGAGCAACGCTCTTACAATCTTCTCTATACATCTGTCCGAGAGCCTACTTTCTCTTCCGTAATTCATAGCAACTTTCACCCTTCCTCCAACGCACAAAACCAAACCGGGACAGGAGGTCGGGTATCCGGGGCACGCAATCCGTAGGATACTATCCTTCTCAAAGGTGCTTGGAATTCCGGAAGCAAAGATGCTAGTTACTGGGGGCTCCGTCCGAGCGTTATTTTCATACTCCTCGGAAGACCATGTTACGGCTCACATGACCGAATACCTATGAAAAGGCTCCCCCCCTCCTTGATGCACCAATAACGTTTCAATCAATTTCGCATCCCCCCACACTCTTCACATCATATTTCTGAACCGTTCCGATAGTTAGAATTAAATCTGTCTTACCTTACTTACCACACTGTACCGTCAAACCCAATTCGTATGGCAGTTATGATGATTCAGTTTCCATGCCTTCCCGATACCCGACCCCATACCCACTGAAAACTGATTTAATAGAACCGAGTGTTGCCATAGTTGCTGCGGTTACCTAAATACAAGGCTATAAGGTGGGAGTTGATGTTAGATTTAAGTCCCATTTCCATAGCTCAAAAAACGCATGCTATGTGAACAGCTTGCGGTACATATAGTGGAGAGGGTAGAGTGGAACCATAGCAACGCAAGGCTTTTTCCCTAATATCCAACAACCGCATTCTATGAAAATATGCCTTTAGAGACACAGGGATGACCTGCTATAAAACTTGCATTACTGAGTAAACTTATAAGAAATCCTATGGAAGCTGGAAAATGTCGAGGCATTTTGAATTTAGTAGAGACAAGGCTTGATGGATTCGTGGCTGGATTGATGGGCTTCCTCCCTTGGGTTAGATGATGGCGATAACGATATCCTCTATTCCTCTGAGAAAAGATCAGCTATTGCAAGACGGAGGAACTGGTCATGGATCAAGAGGCTGGGACCTAGCCAGTGAATGTGTACATCTCTGCGTTTCTGGCTACAAAGCTTCCGTGTAATTAGATGAAACCTTGTTTGGATGAGTTACCGAGGAATTACTTTCTCCAACTTTCTCACTCCAATTTCAACCTAAAGGCTACGTAGCTAAGATGAGGCAAGGCTCACTTCCTAAAATTCTCCATCTTTCTCCCTCAACCGTAGTTAGTGTTAATTTTTTTCCATCCTCAACCTCTAACTTTTTAATGCCCTATCTTTTAGCAATTACTGGAGAAACTCCAAATTTACTATACTTTCTCTTACTTTCCCTCTCACTCACACAGGAGCAATTCAACCACGTCTTCCATGAATTCCCTGGCTCCTCCTCTACACCATTAGTTTCAAGCTCTAAGCCAGCGGGAATGGACGAAAGTCCGTCACTCCTAAAAACTACCATCGTCATTCTAGCTCCATCAAGTTTTCTTCAAAAACACTATTGTCTTCATCGTTACATCAAACTTACACGCATTTGAGCTTTCGCTAGATCAGAGAGTAACTTGAGGGAAGCGTCGGTGTCGGTTAGCCACTCTCGTATTTCTAAAAACTATTCCCTGCCCCTTGCCCAACCTGAATCCCAGCTCTTCATCTTAACACCAATTGCCAGCAGTAGGAACTTCAAACTTTAAAAGCTGTAATACATTTTGAAATAAAGGCTTTCAAAATTTTGACTTGGCGGGAATTTCAAATTTGACTTGGCGGGAAATTCAAATTTTTGCGGGAAATTCAAATTTTTGCGGGAAATTCAAATTTAAAATAAGGTATGGCGGGAAATTCAAATTTTTTCACTAAATTTTTACATTTATTAGCGGGATTACAGAAAAACCGATAAAATATATGCTGAAAGTGTCAGAGATGCGGTCCAATTCAATTACTTAATTACTTTAACCTTAATTTATAAAGTCGCTTCGTGGCAAAGGTTGCATCTAACGTTTCATATCTCCGGTGTGTTGTGGAACATGTGCCCAGTTTAGTGTTTGGCTATAGAACGTCATACGTCTTAATGAGTGCAACATATCAACGATACTTGCTTCCTCCCATGCATCGAAGTTTAGAGACTGTCGTAATACGCGCTTTAACCGCACTTCTAACACGGAAAACTTACGGTCTTATCTTTGATTCTCACGAAGGGGCTGTCTCATGTACGCGAGCCTAGTTTTTTGTACCCCGAGCCAAGATTCTTATGCTCCTCTCCTCATACAGCTTAGCTTGGTTTTCGTCATTGTGTGCTATGATGTGAAACAGTGTGGTAAAGTTGATGGGAGAAGTAATGCTCAAGAACAAGGATTTGGGAACCAAGGTTTCCATACGAAAGTTGATCGTGGTACATAAAGTTAGGAAAATTAGTCATCGAGTTCAAAACTTGGCCATCCTTCACTCTTTTTCTTTCCCTGGAACTTGTTCAACATTTACTTTTCCATCATCCGAAACCTGTCCAACTGAAGATGCAACAGGAAGGCAGAGACGGACGTAAAAGTGCTGGGCGAGAGAGAAAGTATAGTCGGGAAAAGTTTATGGAAACAATTTTTTCACCCACGAGAACCGCCTCTCTCCCGCTTTCTCTCCTGTCACCAATCCAAAAATTTTCCTTGTGCCATCCATCCTGCCTTGACAAGTTACAACTCCAAGGTAGTGGAGATAGGAGTAAAGGTAGGTGAGTGATGATGTGTAGAACATTTTCATTCACGCCGTTATTTTATCTTTACAAACAGGGCGGAAGTGCCACTGCCATGCTAGGCGCCTCAGGATTAGCTCACTCTTCCCAAAATATTTAAATGTATGCGTGTATTTAAATTAGTAATTTACATGCTTGTTAAATCAACTCCTCTCGTTCAACTCCCCGCAAAAATACATATGCATGATCCAATCAACTTTATCACATACATATGCATGATTTCCAATTTGTCCTACGCCACACAGAGTGGAGAAAGCACAGAGCACAGTCCTATCTCTTTCCCATTACATTGCATCCTAAGACAACTGAATCAAGGTGTGCAGGGCATTTACAGGCATTCCCACAACTAAATGAAACAATGACCTGAAATATTCGCAAACTTTTAGCATGTTTCTATTGTGTGGCAGCTTCCAGGTATCAGGGGATATAAATTGCAAAGAATCCACTGCTACACAGAGCTTTACGGGTTTTCCGCTACACACAAAGCTAAAACACCAGTAAACCGCCCATCTGTAAGTATCCTACTTTGTATAACGATACAGAGGTCGATCTGCAGATGCATATATAACTCACTTAAAAACACCTGTTGAAATTAATGTTAAAATAATTTTAAAAACCCATGTTTCACAGGACATTCAGGAACATTTACTTGAGCTTAAATATGTGTCGTAAGGCAATTTGTTTGTGCAGATTAAAATTAATAGAATTTTAATCAAATCTAAGGCGTGTAAAAGATGCAAACGTGCCATGAAGCAGGCTACTGGGCTCAAAGTATTAGCGACGCTTTAGAGAATTATGCTTTAGATTAAAATCGCAAAACCACCGCTGTAAAATTCCAATAATCAAATAATCCCTTCCAAGAGGAAGTTTGGCGGCGGTATGGATTTTATAGCCGCGAGCAACCGCAAATAAGGGAGAATCCGCAAGCTGTTGGCGGGCGAGTATGCGGAATGTAAACACAAACCTACTTTGTATAACGACACAGAGGTGAGATGCGCATACTTTAAATACATGGAAACGTTTAAATAAATGTACTGAATCAAATTCAACTACCCGACCTGATAAATCATGATCCGAATTTTAATACGTACACACAATCGTGGGAAACTCCATGGAGAAAGCTTCAGGTTCAGATTAAGACTGGTGATGATAATTCAAATGACAGTAGTATGCGCCTACTACCCCTGTAAAATCCCCCCCCCCCCGAGAACGGCTAAGAGAGGATATCCGAGTAGACACTAGAAGCGTAAACAAAACTAGTAGCGAGAGAAGAGAGAGTGAAAGCAATTTTCTCTTTTAAATGAAAGAGGTGTTGCTTAGGACGGTAGGAGAAAACCGTGTTGCTTTGGCCACCACATGCGATTATTTTCTCTCAATTTATGTCCCTGTCTTTCTCAACTTTTCCCTTCCAATTATTCACCTAATCTCCTGTATTTATCTACATCACCGAGCGCAAGCCATGTAACACGAGAGAAGACACTGAAAAAAGCGTTATACAAGAATAACGGCCAAGAATCCCCCCTTACCCCTGCTACCATCTAGTGGTTCTCATCCATATTATCTTCCATATTATTCGTGAACAGGCCCAGTTTTAAAAACCAGTTGAGAAGTGGTATAGAATTAGCTTCGATTTGCCCACACGCCGCTTATGGTCTCGTCATTTAATCTTGATTATTGTGTCGAGAGAATGCGATTCGCATCTTGCAAAATGGCGAAACCAGCGACATCTTCATTGGCTAATTGCTAAATGCTCCTGGGTGATGGAGAACCCTTCTTAAAGTCTTCTAAATTCAAATCCTCAAAGGCTTATATACACTCTGTGAGTAGCTGTCAAGGAGCTTCCGCCGCTTCAAGGGCCGCGGCCCAGGCTCTCCTGTCAGGATTACTTTAGGAATCTCTGTATTTTGCAATAACTCACTACATGACACCCCGCATCCCTTCGTCATCTTCCTTTGTCTACCCGCGTTCACGCTAGAGCGTGGGAGTAATGAGAGGATAGAGACGGATTGTAGAATCACAACAGCCAGAGCATTCCCACAAAATGAGCCGAATTTGAAAGATGAAGGAAGAGCGTAAGGAAGGGAGAGGATGTGGTAGAGAAAGCATGAGAGTCATAAAATATACATGGACACGTGAAGCGAGTATGAAGCCACATATAATCCAGCTTGATTAATGTGTATTCCAAATTGGATGTGGAGGAAGAAGAGAGAGAGAGGCTGGCAAACTGGCGGTTGACTATGCTTGTGAGCTGACAGGAGCGAGTACTGACTCTTTAGCCTCTTCCCAAGTATAAGTAAAGAGGGAAAGCGGGTGAAAGCGGGTGAAAGTCCAACTCCTCCATCTTTCTTCCCAAATTCACGAAACCAGAAGAGTCCACAGATTTTCACCTTCTTATTCCCGCCTCACCCCCGTCTTGAGAACTCGAGGATAATTCTTTTGGCTTTATGAGTTCATTGGCAACTGCTCGAGTAGAAATACGTGGATGACTTGTTAAATAATTACGTTATTTTCGCTAGCCTTCCCTCCAAAAATCCCACCAGTCTTATATATAGGTAATCTCTAAAACTTTCCTACAAATCCTCTGCCCTCCCCGTTCCTTAGCACTCCTCCATCACTCCTCGTATAACCTCTTTCCCTCATCTTTTCTTGATTCCTCCCAAATCAACAAAATATAAAGATTATCCTTTACTACAACTCACGGCCGTGGAACGATCCTCCTAACAGCCTCCTTCCCCTTAAACCAACCCGAACTCCTAGTTTTTTAAATCATCCGCCATTAATTAAATCCAGCCAAAGATTTGTCTTTGTAAAACGAAGCTTACAGAAATCTAGCAAAATATCAGCTAGATTCATCATGTATGTACGACAAATTAATCATTTTCAACCATTCCAAATCAAAGGTACAAGAAAATCTCTCACAATTCAGACGACGCGCCAAATCCTGCTAAAATAGCACAAGGACGCAATTAAAAATCTAGACATTTTACTCAAACTCACCCGAGCTTATGAAGAAAGTTTTAATTAATCCACATCTAAAATTTTCCCATTCAAAATTAAAAGGATATGCTAAAGCTTTAAAATTTTATTTCCAATTTCTTAATTCCTTTCACTATTGACATGCTTGAAATTAATTTCAAACTTGAGAGAATTCCATCAACCGAAGCCCTTTTCCATCCACACCCGACGCTAAATCCTTGGGTATGATCCAACCAAACCCAAGAAAATCTCCGTGGCAGAAGCTCGCAATTTTATCCTTGTCAGTCAAGAAAAGTATGAAAAACTCAAGGGGCGGAAAAGTTTAAATAAAAATTATCAATAGAACCGAGTAAATAGTGGAGAGACGCTTGGATACATCTAGACCATACGGGGGATTCACTAATTAAAAAGGGATTCAATCACGTTAACTGGATATATAACATAATATGCATCATCATGTTATATTTATTTCAATCAGGCATATGCATCTCATTAATCTGAAAAGTAGCAAACACAAAACTAAATTATAAGAGAACTCAGTTAGATTATACTCAAATAAGTCAACTTCATAAATACCAAAAGAGTGGCAACTTTCAAAAAATTTTCAAGTCGCTCAGCAATAATATACCCACTGCATACTCTGCTCTCAATGAAACAGAAAGCCTATGCTGATATACGGTGAAAGCAGGGAGTGAGGCTTATTAGTACTTAAACTATGATAATGTATGTAAACAGGGTCATATTTAGAGAAGCTGCGGAAACAAATATTACATTTATCAGATTTACAAAGTCCAACATTTATGCAATTTTTACTTTCACCAACTTTCACCGCTTAGCTGGACAAAGCACGACAAAATTCCAGTCCTTCAAGTATTTTCACCGAGAATTTCATGGAAATTTATTCCAGGAACGTGCTTTCCAAAACTTTCTCCTTAAAGATATATGGATGACTTCCCCCAACGCATAGTCCATACCATCTGCTTTTTGCCCAACAAGATACGCTCAAATCCCATCACTCATGGATATAGTCGTTTATCTATAAGCTACGTCATGATAGGAAAGACATAAAGTTTGACACACATCTCATCGAAAATCCGTGGAGGGAAATACTCATGCTACTTTGTGAGAGAAAATTCAACGACAAACTGCACCAGCAGCCTACATTCCTCGCTTCTTCTTGAAACCGAGAGAGCCCATGTTCCAATGTAAAAGATCATCTTTCTGTCGTAACCATTTTCTCCATGTGCATAGTGTATGCCTGTATACTCTAAATACTCATACATACACGGAAGCCGGAAATCAGTTCCGAGGCTGTCAATTCTACTTTCACTTTTCACCATCAGGTCATAACCAGGTAATCCTTCTATGAGATGGTCATATAAATTGGCTTGATTCGCGGGCTGAAAGTAGATTGAAAATTCTAACAAAACCGACTGCTTATAAGCCTTGTTCTGCAACATTTTTACACAATCCTTTTTCACAAAAAATTTCCCTTCGTCAAACTCGTTGCTATTTCAAAATAACTCTGCAAAGAAAAAATGTTTTTGTGTCCTCACATTTTCAGGGGAGAGAGAAAAAGGTACGCATAGAATATTGAGGACGCACGTTCAATCCATTTACTTTCCTATCGCTACAATCCGTCTCCCTATCTTCCACAAGTGTATGTCCATGCTAAAAGATAAAATGGGCCAGAGCCTCTTGAAAAGAATAGAGTTTTCGCAAAAAAAAAAACATTCAGCCCTCTCAACACTTTCTCCCCCAAACCTAACTTCACATCCTACCTACTCCAGGCTGCATTGCTCCATGACTCAATAATCGCATCATCCTACGTGACACTATTCTAACAACTATTCTTTTATACTTGAAATTCCTAGTCTCCCATCCATATCTTTTATTTTTACTTTCTCTTTCTTCCCTTTTATTTCCCATCACATCACGTGCCCTCCAGCCCGTACTCAAAAAACCCCCCATTCTCTCTTATCTGCAGCCCGAGTAACACTATTCCCTTCCACTTCCGACACAGCAAAAAGTCTCTTCCGTCAGCTCCTCCAATCTGACTACCAGATAACCAGACACTTTCTCCACGTCTCAACATTTTTCATTTCATAATGATTTATTTCCTTTACAAAACAATTGAGCACGAAATGCACGACTAGCATCCCAATTTTTATTTAAAAGATCACTTCACTGTTGTGAAACTCGGAACCTCAAACATCCATTGTTTCCAAAGTCCTGGAGAAAGTTAAAAGAGAAAGTAAATATCAATACATCTCTAAATTTTACCAATCACAAAAATTCACAACTTTTACGATATTATCCTTTTAAATATAATATTCCAATAAACTAACGTCGCCCTTCTAACTTTCACCCACCTCTAGCAGCACTACCTTGAGTGTTCTTTAGCAGCATATCATTTTAACCAAAGACTCCCTCAAAATGATGGTCACCACCAGTGAGCTTCAAGGCGAAAAAGCCTTTACATCACAACCTCGGATAAAACTACAGGGACAATCCCTTCATCATTTACTCTTTCATGATGAATGCACACAGCTAATCCAAACCCGGGAAACGTTTCCGTATAACACACAAACCAGAAAGGAAAAGAGCAGAGTGAAAGTCTGCTAACAATGTGTAACTAAACTTTAGAAAATCCAGCTCTTCCACTCCAGCTAAAACACAATCCCAAGCGCTTCACTGACTAGAAACCACATTATAAGCACTCTTCAGTCGCTCCCCCCTTAACTCGACCCAGGAATACATCCATTTTCTCATGTCTTTCCAAAAATTATGAGCCCGGAATCCGAGAATGAGTGTAATGGGATTCTATTATGGAAAATGGTCATCTTTGTTTACAGATACAAGTTATGTGGGCTACACTCCAGGAAGCACAGTATGACTCCCATGTTTCTTTCTTCTATAATGTTCCCACATTTCATGAAACGGGGAGTTACTTTGTATTATCCCAACGTTTCTTGTCTCTCAACTAACCCTATATTATTCCTCGTTCTTTTAAAACTTCCACAGCCGGCTAACTCATACACCATTCCAGATGAACTATATCCTTGTTTATATTCTATACTCGGTTACTATACCCATTTTCAGCTTATACGATTCGATATCGAAACATATTGATATCCCGACGATGCCTTCCTCCCGGATTTAGCACGTTTCAATCCTTGGGCGATCCAAGAGGGGGCAGTGTGTCCAATCATGAACGCGCCATTTCTTTTGAAATATTACTTAAAATAGAGCATTTTTTCAGTCACTTTGAAATTGATATTATGCGGCAAACCCAGCCCCAAGCTCTCCAGCCACTCGGGTGTCATTGTCCAACTTATGACTCCGGGTTGAATAACATCTCGGGGACAGAAACAAGTCCTCCGCTCTTACTAGAACCGAATCTTGTCACCGTTGTGTGAAAAAAACAACATTGGATACCCCGGGTTCCTTTTAGAATTTTCTCCGCAACGGAGACAGCATCAGTATAATTTTTTGGAAAATAAAAAAACTAATACGTGACCCGGGTAACAAAAAGAGTCTGCCAGGGACGTGAAAAACTGTTTTAGTGAGCCTCCGGAATTTCATAATCGTCCTCAGTTTTACGTAAACAGAAAGATAGCAAGGCAAACTCTAAGTGATTTAAAGCTGAGGGATGATGGAGAAAGCAAAAGAAAGTTCCAGCACGGTAGCTTAGGAAGAGGTACGCTTCCACCCGGTAGACACAATCCTTTGATGCAAGAAGCACAACGATTTCACTCTCAGTTACAAAGAAACCAACCAAAGATTATTCCCTTGGCCGCTATATCAAACGGTGTTTTGGTGGCAAGCGCCAAGAGACAAATACAAGCCAGCTCAGCCAGAGCTTCAGAGATGTGACTCACTCGTTCCAAATTATAGCCAATATAAGTTACCCGTTTCAGAGAAAATCCTTTCATTAAAATAACAGGATGTGAAGCAAGTATCATTTCGCTGAAAATACGGGAGAAAGCAAACATCTTTTTTACTTTCTCCAACATGTTTGCTTTAGATTTCGTGTGTTCATCCATCTGTACTAGCATGATTCACATCTAACGAACTTCATTTTTGGCAAAGCGATTAAATCCGATATTGAAGAAAGAAATGTTAGATGGGAGAATCATCCAGTAATGTTGTTTCTTTCATTTCTTTATTTTCAGATCATCCCCTTGGATTGTCGCAAGAGAAAGTGGATGGTTTTGGTAGTTAGAAGAGTGGGCGGAGCAGTAAAAACTCTCACAAGGTTTTCTCAACAATGTTTACATGAACGAGTGATGAGGAGGCTCAACATGGTTCATCTCACCAAGGAGATTTTAATGTTCAAAGGTAAGCCAATCAATTATTTATTATGACAGGGAATATAAAGCCCGTGTACAGGTAATGGTAAGCCTACGTCCAGATTGTTACCAGGGCAAAGCCCTTACTTACACGACATACACAACAATCCCAATTCACATCCAGATCCTCCTCCCTAAAACTGCACCAAATGCACGTCAAAAATTGATATTCGATGCATTTCCGCTGGTAAAAAAGGTCACATATAGCGAGAAAAACGACTGTAAAAGTTTCAAATTTCACAAAAGTAAAATAAGTACAGAAGCATTCCTCCATATTGAGCAGGAGGTACAGCCACAGCATACAAGTGGGAGAAAGTGGAGAAAGAAGTTAAGTCACTTTAGGACATATAATAAAATGGTTTCGCGTACATTTCTCCCTGTAACACGATACAGGGGACAATATGAGTTCCATTCAAGCGCCACATGTCAACCGCAAATCCTATAAGCAACGTAAAACATGCTTCTCTCCTGCTTTAACAAGGGAAGAGAAAGCTTGGTTGTGAAAGCGGAAAGTGGGTGGCGGACGGGCGGGAGTTTCCTTAGAAAGACCTTCTTTTCTCTGTAAACTGAAACCAAAAGTCTTTACAGCATCTTTTTTTACCCTGGGGACATTTCCTCATTGCTATGCATCTTCCATGGATCACAAAGGTTTATCCTATTTGCTCTCAATCAACCAGCGGCACATACCGTGTAGTCTTACCTTTCTCACCGCTCTACCCTTCATACTTAACAGAGTGCATGTTCATTCCTCTCTCAATACATACCATCATTTAGTTGTAATTGTAATCTGACCTCTTCTGGAATCGCGATTGCAAAACCTTCTTCAAGACGGTCTTCGCACAACCGCAATCAATGCACTTTTTCTACAGTTTCTTCCTCTTCATCGCGCTTTACGCTTAGACCTAACGCTTTATTTACCAAAAAATCAAATTATCAGTATTTTTGAATGCATATTTCCGTTTTTTTTAATGCATATTTTGCAAAAATACAAGAAGAGTTGGAAAATAAACATCTACTAAACCCGCGCTTGTACAATCACTAACGTGGTAAAAGAAAGTTACACCTTTGGGAGAAAGTTCTTACTTTGACCAATAGAGGCCACCATGAGATACGCATGTGGAGAAAGTAGACGAATACTGGTCTGTGCTTCGTGAAAGCAGAAACTCGGTGAGCTCGAAGATCTTTTCCATTTTGCCACCATACCGTTGGAGGCATAGGGAAGTAGTGAAAGCAGTTTGTAAGGATTCTTAATAGAATAAAAGCGATTGTTAAAGATGCTTTCATTTTGAGCAAGAGAATGAAATCAAAGAGAACTGGGTCAGAATGATTCGCTCATTCACTTCAAGTCCTTGGCGCTGGCGCAAGGACGTATACAACATATAAGCACAAATGTTCATTTTGTCTTTCAAACTTGGAACGAAAGGGAAGAAAATAATAGTTTCCAGTGTGATGTTCCCTTGTCGGTGGCAAAAGTTAGAAACTGGAAACGGCAAGTGCTCCAAGCGGCGGTCGCGGCAGAAAATCATGGAATCTGGTTAGAGAAAGGGGTCAAAATGGCTAAGTAACAAGTTGTGATTCAAAGATTATCGTTATTAAAATATTATATTTGTAGGTTCCATAAGCCAAGACCTATAGACTTTCACCATTTAGAGTACCCTGCAGACGGTTCATCCAGCAGGGCTTGGTCTAATATCCTTACATCATAGAAGCAGCCACTAGAAGCATTGTATGAAGCTGGAGAAAGTCAAGTAAAAGTGGGTTGCAAAATTCTCATCATTATACTCGGCCCTCCCTCATTTTCTAACACGTCCAAGTTAAGCAAGGCAGGAAAATTAGTTTCTTCATTAGCTCCTCTCCGTAACTCTTCCCCTGGCATTAATTACTTTCTCGTTCCCGAATAGCTAATACAGATTGCCAGCATACGCCAAGCGTTTTACATGCACGAAACTATGGAGCTATTGCCAAAACTTCTACAACTGTAACTCACAGTTGCAGCATGGCGCATTGGTGCGTAGAATTTCTATAGGAACGAGCCAGAATCCATCCAGTTCATGCATACAAGGATAATTTAGAAACAAGTTGTCGGGTCCTTTGATTACAGAAGGATTATCAGTGTTGCGAAGAAAATTAGAATCAGCCAAAATATTTACCTGCATCCCGCCTACTTATATTCCCAAGAAAGCTGAAAGAGAATGATGATTTGAATTGCAAACATTGGAACGAAATGTAAGTCAACTTGAAGAAATGCTTTCATCTTTTTGAATCCTCTATACTTTCACCCGTTTTCACCCGCTTTCTCCATCCTCCCATACCCTTATGCCAAACAAACAAATCCACGAAATTACATAGCTAGAAATGATAAGTAAAAATCCAAAACATTTCTACGTATTTTCTTTACTGCGGGGAAACTTTCTACTTTCACCAGCCCCCATACTATTTCTCCAAGATATGAAAGTAATCCAAGGAAAAACAGATAAGGTCCTCATATATGTTGCTTCCGCGAAAAGTACTTTTTACTTCAACCAGATTTTTCAGGGATGCCCAGCTGCTTCAGCCGCATCCTCATATTCTCTCAGTTCCCCCTAGCTTCCATCTTGTATATTATTACTTTCTCCTCCCTCTATCCATTCAAACAAGGATCTCGGACCGTATTATTCTGCATTCAAGCAGCCTATAAACAAGAGAGCCAGAACCTACTTCCACAAAACCTTTCAACAGCCAACTATTCTCTCATCTGCATCGAGATGATAACCTCTGGCTCCATATGCTCCTTGTAACTTTTTTCACATTACTCCATCCTCCTAGCCTCTCCTCCCTCCTGCATACATCCATTTAAATGCATCATATTTGCTCCAAAATCCCCATCCAGGATCATCATGAACACGTATGCACAGCATCTCCGAGGAGCTTTTACGATGGCGTTCCTAACGTAACCACAGACATATACAGGGAAGAAATAAATTGAAACAAACTGGATTCCAAGCTATATATGCTTCCATCCCTCCTATCCGCATTTTCCCATCCAGCCCCAACCACAAAAATCAATCAGAGCCGAGAGTATCATCTCTGAATTTCTGATTCATCTCATCATCCTCTGCATTCTTACGTTTTATTGCCTCTTCCGCTCACTGAATACCATCAATAACCCGCTTCTTGTCTCCCTCATACTTTCACTCCTTTCACTCAACCATAGTTTACAATCACCAGCGGACATACAAACTCCAATCATCTCTGAATCTTTGATACAACAACCTCCCGAGTTCCCTTTCAGTTTTATGTACCCATGTAGAATATGCGTCGTCCCTAAAGTGAAAGCAAGCCTGCATATCCTACTTGGTGGTAAAAGGAGCTTTAAGATGTCAATAGTACCTCTTTCATCTCAACACTGTCCCTGGATAGCAGTTCTTGGGTGAAAGTACTACTAGCCTATGCATGCCACTCATTTTCACCCTTCAACCCACGTCACCTCAATGCGTGGAGAAAGTAAGTAAAAGTTTCAGCTTGATGAAATTTCAACTTCCGTTTCATCAAACCTCCGTTTTTGGCTGACTGGTCTTACTTTCTCCCCCCCCCCCTCCAATTTTGTGGGGGAGAAAGTAAAAGCAATGTGGAGAAAGCAGCCCCAGTTAGTTTGTTTAGACTTTGGAAAGGCTAAGGTTGGAGAAAGTACACTCGAAAACATCAATCTTTTCAATGGAATCAATACGATTTTCATCTTACTTGTTACTTGAGCTCTTGAGTAGGCAAGGAGAAAGTGAAATCCTTGAGAATAACATGCACGAAAAGGAGGAAATGAAGAAAAGAGCAGGAAAGAAAAAGAGATTCGCGTTTCACAAGTTGGACAATCGGGAGGATTCACTCTAGTCTGGAGGAGCAGTTTCCTCTGCAAGTATCCCTACTTTCTCCCTCTTCTACATCGTCCTACTACACATCGTTCATCGTCCTAGTAGAATTTCATTGCAGCATGTTTTTTGGTCTGAAAACTGCGACTCCGGCTCTTCGGGACACGTGAAGTGGATCCTGAATTTGTGAAGTGGGCAATGGGATTTTTCTCGGGTCAATCAAAGAGTGGATTCCAGACTTTCTCCGCTCAACCCGCCGCCATCTCAGACATCCATCCTTATTGCTCTCTCCAAGCTGGCCACACTCCCTTTCACCTCCCCTGCCCTTCCCATTCATCTCAAATTGAATAACCCTATTATCCTCTGTATAATCCTATCAGAAAAACGACCTGTCCCTCACCCTCCCATCCTCCGCAGCCTGCGGTCCCAGCCTCCAACCTCCACAATCACACATTCTCAATTTCCCTTCTGGAAGCGAGCAGCTTTCTCTTTCATAAGAGAGACTATAGACTCCAGCCGGGAATTCCATCCAACCATAGACTTCCTCAATTCCCCGTAACATTTTCAAATTATCAATCCCACCTCTTGCGTATTCCATGTTTATCCGGAACTGAGACACGTTTCAAGGCAAGAGCCTTTCTAGCTAATTGAATCCCAGCAAGTTATCAACAAGAATGCGGGGATAGGTCAAATGAAAAGCTACAGCTCACATCACGCCCACGCTCAGAGATCAATCAATACACGACGCTTCGTCCATAACTTCCTTGACGTCTCTTGCTAATTTAAACGAGACGATGAGCATATAATTCCCGAAATCCTATTAGATGAGCATGTAGCCCGACCCCTACCACTAACGCTTTTCCCACTCAACAATCTAGCATCGCCACTCCAGCGACATCATGTAATCCAACTTTCAAACTCCATAGTAATTGACTATCCAAAGACTTTCTCCATTCCAAAAGTCATCAGTCGCGCTGTTGTGTCAGTGGCTACTAGTCCCGCCCCCATCCAATTTCACTTCTTATTTGGATTGTCTCCAATCATCTCAATTAGTGTAATCACGTATAGCTTTTCTTGAGACAGGCCCAGGAAGGGAGAGAAGAGCCAGGTCAGGTTAGCTCTCAAGCTTCTTCTTCCAGCATACTTTCTCCATCCAAGAGTGAAAGCACAGAGACACATGAAGGAGAGGAAATTATCTTAGGACAATTAGAGCACAAAGCGGAAGAGAATTGTATTTTAATAGCCTTAAAAGCCGGCATAAGTGAATAAAGTTTACTGAATCAAGCTTGAAAGCTTTCACTACTACTGAACTCCTCCTCAACTCCTATAGGCTTCCCGTAGCTTCAGTAATAAAATGTAGAACATAAAAGTGAATGGACAGGAAAATATGATGGCATATAATCAGAAATTTAGTTTCAAAAGTACAAGAATTACACGCCAGTCAAATATAGTTGGAATCATTTATGGAGCAAAGTCTTCAATTTTTAGCTAAAAGCTTTTCAAATTCAATTATTATAGCTTTCCCTCTTGAGAAATATGCGAGATGATGTGGAAAGATGGAGCTTTCAAGACTTTCTCCGCATACTTTCTTCTCATACTTTCTCCTCATACTTTCTCCTCGTACTTTCAGACTTTCTCATTTCACACCTCCTCCGCTCTGAAACCGGAAAGCAAGTTGCTTAATGGCTTCAAGGACTTGTACTGTACCCTCCTCTATTTTACTTCCAAGATAAATGACTCTTAAACATGCTCCTCTCTCCATAGCCACTCTTCCACGCTCACGTATTCACCTTCTCCGGCTCAAGAGGTTATTGTAGTTCTGTACCGGAGAAAGTATGCTCGCAACACACGGAGAGACATGGGGAAAGAGCACACTTGATGAAGCTAATGTGCCATCACTCCCCCTGTCAATCCCTCTGTTTTCTATGGCGGAGCTAATGATAAAATATTTTGAATCTTCTCAACCCGGTAAATGGTTTGGGGCGGGCGGGCAAGGGAGGAGGAATGTTCCGGATTCTAGATATCTATTCAATTCTCCGAATCCTTTGTATTAATCTTAATAATTCACTCCGCGCTCCATTTCATTTCTCTATGAACCAGTCTCCCTTCTTTCCTCCTCCCCAACACCACCCTTTTCTTTCTCCTTCCTTTCTCCACAATTCATCATGCTAACTAGCAACTTTCTTGTCCTTCCACCCCCTCCACCCCCTCCAATACAATAACAATCAGAGTAAACCCCTCGTCGACTACTGTCTGGCAAGGTACATCTCATCGACAATAATATGACGATACCATAATTCTCGACACTACCTCGTAATCCTCTTCCATCCTCCTCCTTTCCTTGTCGCTATTATTGTAGCGATACATTTGAGAAGAATAACATATGCTCTCAAAACTCTTCAAATCTCCTTTCTCTTCTTACATTTCGCAAAATACGACACCCGCCTTTCAATTCGTAAATGCAGGAAGCAAGAGAGGGATTTGAATTACATGAACATCACAAAAGAGATCTCCAAGTGAAAGGATGCCGAGATGAGCGCTCAAACCGCCCTCTGGCAATCATTTTTGACTTGTTTGGCTTCCCGGATTCTTCACCTATTCATCCCACTAGCGGCTGGATTTCAGGATACGGGGAGAGGAAGGATGTTGGCAGAGTTGAGGATTTCATTGATGGATAAGATAAAACTCATTTATCACGTTGCCTGGCGGAAGAGAAGGTAGAGAAGGATGAAAGCGGCAGCTTCCAAATTTAGGACGTGTACACGTGTGTGTAAAACTTTTCAAAATTTTCATAGAAGACAAAGGGAAAGTTGAGGATATGAGCTGTCATCCGCCCAGTTGCCAGAGTTAATTCTTCTAGGCTTGAATATTTTGATTGAAATTTTTCCCTGGGGGAGAAAGTGGAGAAAGTTTCACAATTTTATCATTTTCATATAGTTTCAAAAACAAGACGAGTAAACTTTTACAAACTTTTACAAAATCAACCCAACATCATCCAATCATTTCCTATACCTTTAAAATCCCCCTCAATTCTCCTCCCAAGCGAAAATAATGCAATGTTATCAAATCTCTATATAGTGATAACAATAATCAAATCAAAGACAGAGAAAAACAAAAGCTTCTGCAAGAACTCATTTCAGTTTGACGTGTATTCGGGAGCAGGGCTTGCAGACGTGGAATAGCATCTGTCCCTTTATCGCCTTACTTTCACCCAACCCCCCTTCTCTCAACTTCCCTATCGTTATCTTCCGCCATCCTATAATTTAAAACTCCAAATCATCGGACCAACTTATAGATATTTCAGAAAAATTCCGGTATGCAGATCCTGAATGCAGTATTGGGATTTTCCCTTTTTTCTTACTTTCTTCTCTGCTTTCTCCAAGTTCCTTCCAACTGAGCCCCCGGTATTTACTCCTCCTCCTCCATCCGCCTCATTTCCAAGGAGGAGCGGACGGATTTTAAGCTTAGAGAAAAAGGAAACAAGATCCATATCATTCACCTCCTGTATATATCCTCCTTTTATCATATTACCAATTATCCCAGGGAAAATGAGACCTTAAGACAATACTTTCAGTCATTCTCCTGACTTTTACAGGTAGCTCTCAAAATGCTCAAGCATTGAGATTTTTCGGAACTCTTGCCTCTCTCCTGGAATCCAAAGAAAATACCATTCCTCGTTTTTTACTCTTAAATGATAACATCCTTGGAGAAAGTGGAGAAAGCAAATACTTATTTTCCCTAGAAATACATCCCAACCGGATTTATTAGTAATGATGATGACGCGGAGGATTTTGGAGAAAGCGATGATTTGAGGATTCATTCATTAACCGCCGAATTAATAAGATTACCAGCTCCTGTATACATATATCTCTGGCTCTTCAGCTATAATGGCTCTGGCTGGAAATTGACGCATGCAAAAAAGTTTACAAACAACTTCTTTCAAGAAATCAGAGACAGTCGAATAAGTTATCGAGGGAATCCACAGTTTTACACAACTTATAATTAATTAATCGACTAAATCAAGCCTCAAAATTCCGCTTCACTATAAATTAAAATACATGGTATATACCACCCAGCTGACACAGCATAAAACTTTCCCCGTCTATCCTCATTCCTACTTGTATTTTATCCCATTTACTCCTCAAGTCCCCACTACAGGCTCTTACATAAATGCTAATGTTGTTTCCCAGTAAAAAAGAGGACGTTCCACAGTCCACCACCCGCCATACATGTCACAGATAACACTCTGCAAAACTATCGCCCCTCCTTTCTCCTCAGCCTCTCGGCACTTTCTCCGCAGCCACAACTAAAAGAGCGGCCAAGAGAAAGTCGTGCTGAGAGAATGTAATCACCCTCCCTCCCTCCCGTCTACCCCGTCTTCCGGATTTTGCACATAACCACGGGTTCCTCTCATCAAGGAGCGCGTAGCTAAACACTGACTGGGATATAATGATGAGAGCTAAGCTGTTACAACTACTTAAGAGCACAAGTGGGATTTTATGTAGACTTCTTTCATGCCTCGTGGTTTTTGCGGGCCTTCTGGCTACAAGACACCCTGGCTAGTGCCAGTACATACACTACCCTTGAAAGGAGTTACTAGAGACACGTCCTCCTTGTTTGTCGGTTCGTTGGGTGGGTGATGGTTTGCTAAATACTTGTCTGCGGCCTGGTTTGACAGTAAGAGACTAGTTGACATGATACTCATGCGGATGGGTAGTCAGCAAAATACAAGGCTTTCTTGAGTTGTGGTGAGGGAGCGTAGGAAAATATTATGAATGTTGACAAAAGTTAACAAGCATCTATCATCTCCATCTGTTTACTTTACTTTACTCAAGTCCCGGAAAAATTATTCCAGGCTAAAGCAAGTATCCAACAGTAGACGAACCAAGCTCTCTTCCCGCATCTTCTTCCTCCTCTCTCTACTATGGGGATACACAAGAGAGATATGGTATTTTTGTTTGCTTTGTTTCCCTCCCCCTCACTCTTATCCACCCAACCTATCAATTTCTATGGAAAGGGAAACGATGATAGTGCATTTAAGAAACTAATGGCATCTCTCCTCCTATATATCCCTCCCAGCGTCTAATCATCTCCCAAACTATAAGTGTCCTCAATTTTTTGATGAGTCCACACAATAATTTCCCCCACAAACTATAGCAGAGCTTTCTCTAAATTCAAGGTAGCGCATATCGTAAATTGCTGAATTTACTATCCTTCCTTTATATCAATCTTCTTCCGGCGCGTCTGTCAAAACCCCCAAAACTGTTATAGAGGAAACTTACTTTTAATTACCTCCCCCACTTTCTCCGCCAATTTATCCCCACCCCCTTAAATTGAACGCCCTCTGGGCAAACCCTGGTTGCGGACGAACATGAGCCCAGAGAATGCATCGCTTGGGTGAAAGTGGTAGTGAAAGTTGACTACCACTTGGGAAAGAACCACTTGAAGGGAGAAAGTAGAGAATGAAAACCAGTGAATGAATTGAAATTAGCATCAGAATCGGCAATGGAGTTGGAGTGTGAAGTTGAATCCTGTCACTCTTTCCTCTTGTAAAAGCTTTCATCACTCCTTTATATATATACCTTTGTAATATTACATGGAACTCTTCTCTCAAGGAGGATTCAAATTGTTTAAAACTCTAGCTCCGCTCCTACCACCTCCCGCCGCCGCCGGCCTTCACTTCTTTGAAGCCTTTCCCTTGGTGAAAGCACACTTTCTCTTCCTTCACGCTGGACCTCCGGTTACAGGCAGTAAGATAGGGAAATACCAACTCCACCACTCTCTCCTTGCCCGCCTCTCCCAGGAGGAAAATATGAGAAAACTGCATTTGACAACTGAATCCCTCATTCAACCTCTTTCGAATACATAATTTCTCCCTCTTCTAATTTCCTCCATCTACATCCCTCCACTAATTCAAACGGATAGTTGGTAGTGTAATAAAGCTTCCCTCTAGTTTTCACAGAATAATTGTATATGCATGTATAAGAACATTTTCAATTTCTTTCAAATAACCCGCACTTAATTATTCATATATTCAGAGGTGTGCTGTGGAAAACAAATGACGTTTATCTAATATTAATTTCACATTTGTACTCCACTTGTATCCCACCCCAATAGAGTCAAGAGAACAAACTTGGTAGAGAATTATTTTCATCGCACAACTCATAATATTCCAACCTTCCCTCTCCTTCCCGAAAGTAGGAAAGGAATCAATGAGAGAGAAAGCTTTCCGGAAAAGCTTCCTGGAAACTAGTTAAAACTTTCTCCAGACTCGTACACTCTCTCACTCCTAGCACTTTCACCACCCACTTCCTCGTACAGCATAAGTAATGTGCTGACGCTGCTTCTTCAGATACAGGCAGGCAGGTAGGCTTGGGGTGGAAATTATTTTTCAAGAAAACAATTTTTCAAACCTTTGAAACCATAAGAACATTTCAACCGTAACATCTGTTCAACCGCTAAGATGACTCCTAACGCTCCACCGCATTAGGGCGCACCACCAAACCCAGATCAAATGACGAGAGCTTATCAAACCTCCCCACTCATATCTATTTCCCTCCTCATCACTTTCACCTTCCACATACCTGCTAGTACATTAGTACTCCCATATAAGATATATGTAATCATGATTTTAAACGCTGAGCTGCTGAGGACACGTATGAGAGTATAGCTTCAAGTTTTTTTCAATAGCGACAAATCAGTCATACTAAAAATTATATGTTGCTAGGAGAATTTTTATTTGCAACAATTTCTACTCACTCATCTACGGTTGGCTGATGGGATTGATTTATGGGATACGGTCCTCGTGTCCACAGTCCATAGAATTCTAGTACGGTCCAATCCAGTCTCTCGCCTCTTGCACAAGAATAACCGAGTTAAAAATAGTCTCAAAGTAGGTCTCCGGAGAAAGTCATAGGGTGAAATTGTTGGAATCCTATTTTTTTTCAGCACAAAACCGTGTGCTTTATCATTTTGAAAAAAGAGGATTCAAATCAACTATGAGCGTGGCGGATGGGTAAATGGAATCTTCCGGTACTGAGCCTCTTATTTTCCTCTCAGTTTCTTCCCTAAATCCTATATTACGTACAAAGCTCCTCCTTCATCTTAACCGGAAGGCAATGGCACAGGTACATTAGGTCGTTCATGAGTCTAACATGCTTTCTCCACCAAACACACACCAACACGCTTCCCAATTCTCTTCCATCCTTCTCTTCCGCTTTACAATCCCCGCGTCCTCTCTCTCTCTCTCTCCATCCCTGTCTCCTCCGTTAGAGAATCCAAAACTCTTTCTTCTACCCTTTTTGTTTTTTTTTCACCTAATGCTCCTTGGATTGATCTTGTTGCCTCAGCACTGAATAATGCATGAGTTGAAACACTTGCCTGTATACACTTGGAATTAAACTTGACTGACGTTACTCTGGTCCTTGAGAGAGGGAGCGTTTTAGCGCTTTCATTTTCAACAGAAACTTATCCTTGCTTTCTCCTCCTGCAGTGATATTCTTGAGAGGATGGCGTTCAACAGCTTGTGCAATTCTCTCTTCTCATCCAAAACATACGCCCCACTCCCAAGTCTCCTATAATTTCCAATCTTATTCCCCGACACACAAGTAAACATAAACGACAGGCGAAATCAAGAGCCTACTCAAACTTTCACCCTTGCTCTTCGGCTTGAGCCTAAAAAGGACATGTCCACCTCTAAACCCCCATTACACCCAGCTCTCCCACATTCCTCATATCTAAGACAAAAGCTCACCGCTTTCACCAGTCCATAGCCATAGATTCCCTTGCCTCAAAAACCTCTGCCTGAAAGTCCTCCGAGCCCCGGAAACCAACAATCCCATACACATATTCCTCTTCATACAAGCTTTCTCCTCTCAAGGTGAGATTCCGTGAGCACGACTTCCCAGGTTATAGCTGTGAGAACCAAGGGAAGATGTGTGAGGAGGGTAAACTCGAGAGGTTTAATATGCAGGAATACCTCATATATACTCTCTATTGAAGCTAGTACTATAAATTTCAAATGGGAAAACTTTTCATATTCCAATCCTTAAACAACAATTTCATAGCACTTTCTCCAACTTTCTCCTACATGACAAGATAAAACGATATTTGCCAAAAGGACACAACAAACTATTCCAGCATGTATCTATTATATTATGCGAACATGTATTGCAAGACCGGAGCACGTGCCTACGAAGCTCGCTCTAAAAAAACCATCCTAATATTCAACTTCCAATTTTGTATACATCCCTATAGCTTACTACGATTAAGTTCACCTCTTCCACGCACCCCTCCTCCATCAGGTTACCCGCGAGGCCCGATCAGTATATGAAATCAATGCATGCTAAATATATAAAACCTGTATTCGTCCACTTGTATTAATTTCAAAAATGTCAAAGTCCGGCCATGAAGCTACACGCAGAGAAAGTACAAGATTCAAAGGAAACGCAAAGGTAATTCCCTATAATTTGCTCTTTTAAGAGTATCTGCTTGACCAGCCTAAGCTCTGACTACAGAAAATACTATATTTTACCCCACACATATCTTCTTTCCTTTGATTCCATAAAGTCCCACGCAGTTCCGTCAATCGTAAAAGTTACTTTCACTCACTTGACTTTAACGAAAATTTAATTCAATCAATTTGTAATTAGTACATTTTCATATAGTCGTAGCGTAGCAGAATACGAAAAGAGAAAGTCCGCCAACTTCCATGACTTTCCATGAATACCAACGGATTGGATGCACACACAAGAAAGTGTATTATCCGAGTATGAATAAAGGCAAAAGTTTCCCAAAAGCCAGCCGCTCCACATCTGTTGCACACTGCCTACTTTATCGGGTTCAAGATTCCCTTAGAGAGTGCCAAGTGACACGAAGGAGAGAACCAAAGGAAATTAAAAGAATGGCATAAAGTATGAGGAATGGGAAAGAATGTCTACAGGATCGAGCGGAGAAATTCAAATTGCTTCTATTCATTGATTTTGCGTAGGATTTCTGAGAGTGGGAAAAATAATTCCAGAAATTAATCCAATCTCCGAATTCGCCCTTCAAGACATCATTTTGCAAGAAATCCCTTTAATTTATTATACGACAAGGGACGCTGATTATGAAGAAAATAATACACAGAGCAGTGTAACGGCGAAGAGTCGGAGAAAAAAAGAGGATCACTCCTGAAATTAGTTTGTTTCACTTGGCTAATCAACTTGACAATCAGTTCGATTATTTCAAGAACCTTTTCCTCTTTCAGAGGAAAAAAAAGAGTGACAGCACCGAGTGTGGCATGGGAGAAAGTCGAGATTGGAGAAAACTCTCATAATCCAACAAATAACATTGAATCCACAACAAATTATTCTAAAATTCCATGAAGCTTAACATTCTACAAGATAATTCAAAACAAGTGGAGCCACATAGCCCTATAGGAACTTTAAAAGAAGGCTCATAAAAAAATAGTTTCGATTTAACATCAAAACGCCTTTTCAAGCGATCCACTGCCCCAGATTGCAAAATAATGCTTCAATAGTTATAACAGAGAGGATTCCATTTTTCCCACCAAACCGAATGAAATGAGAAACTAGATTCAAGGATACAGATTAAAACTAAACTTTCCACAAGTTTGTCTTTTAAATCCTTCCTCGGATAACATATCTAATTTAATGCGATTTAGTTGGTAGTTTTCAAACGGTAGTCCTCTTCATTCTATTCACCATCTCCATACAAATTTTCTAGTGCTTTCATGTAGTACAACAAGAATCAAACCTATTTGCTTTTACATGTAGAAATAATATATATTTTTCTCATACAACTTTCGTAGATCAATCTTCAATTTAAACTTTTCCAATATCTTTTCCAATCTTCCTAAAAGAAATGCACACAGTTCAAAAGGAAATGAAACATCTTTCATCCCACCATCCCTCACCTGACCTTGGTTCATCCTGTGGCCCCGAACTTGCATAACCATTTATAATCTTAGGGATTGGGAATTTTCGCCGAATCAAGTAACGAAAACGAAATTGTTTCCGGTGCGGAATTTCAATTTTATTCAAATCAAAGAGTTTCATCGCTCCAACGTTCCTCGTTTTGCTCTCCAAGGAAACGTTTAGAAGGCTACTTTCACAACGGCTCCGTTACGCTAAGAATTAAACGTTTCAATTTTAGAAAATTATAATTTCAAAACTTAGCCAAAATACACCGAATAATTCACAACCCATTCACGATTTCCGAATCAAGAATCTTAATTTTCTTTAAGAATGTCGCTATTGTAGTTTTCAGGCTACGACGCGTACATAGATACGCAGATTTTCAAAAACAAGGCAAACCCCAGACGTTGCGTTTGAAAGAAAGTAATACGCGGGTCAAATCAGAGAGACGGCAGCAAGGAATGAGAAGAGCAAAGAAGATAAAGCTCGTAAACTAGCACTTTCTCCAGCTCCGTCCTGAGAAGATGGATAAAAGAAACTGAGGAGAAGAAACTCATAATGGAATTGAAATTGGACGTCTGGTATTTCTTGTGAAGAGGATTCCTTTGAATCCACAGAATAGTAAAAAAGAAAGGTTTCAAGGACGGCGAGAGTGAAAATTAACTCATTCCATGAGCCAGTGTCTTCTTCATCATTATTTTTCAATAGATTTTAAAAGTTCATGTGCGTGAGTAAAGCTCATATCCTTTGAAGCTCATCCTAGAAGATGAGCTAGCAAGCTGGAGTGGAAATGTAATACAAACTGCTTCTAGAAAAGAAGAGTGGATTTATTCTATGAAACCGTCCAATTTCTTAGCCGCTCTCATCCTTCCACTCACACACGTGTACCTTGTATCGATAGTATATGCTGGAGGATTCCTGGAGAAGCTTCTCAAGCCCAGCCCTTCTTAGATATCCTATCAACGCCCATCATCAACTCTCTTGATGCTTGAGTATAGGGCGGAGAAAGTCGGAAAATATACTTTCACCAACCCCTGCTACTCCTCGTAAAAGAGAAAAGAAGTAGCTTCATTTTTCCTTCATGATTAACCATCTCGTTTATTAAGAAAACGCTCCGAGATGTTGATTCAGCACGTTATGTGGATGGCATCCGGCTTCCACTATGCGAAAATGCCAGGAGAAAGTCCCCTTTAAATATATCAGTCCTACTTGGAAGCTAGTCGTCAGAGAGTGACGCCTCATTTTCATTTACAAAACTTTCATTCATACCATATTGTCTATTTGGACAAAAAGAAAGTTTTAATTTATATTCAATCTTGACTTGATCCATCCGCTCCCCGGAGAATGGGTGAAAGGTATTACAGGAGGAGAAAACGAATTTCTTCCAGCTCTATACTGTTTGCCAACACTTTTAATTTTCTCCTCTTAGTAAACATTTCCCATCCAAGCGAGAGCCACAGATTGAACAAGACCGTTTGATTCAAGTATAATTCAAAATAGCTATCACCAACTTTCACCATGTTTTCAAGAAATATTACCTTATCTTTTGTCTTCTGATTAGGCCCAACTGAAGGCCTGGTAAAGACACTGCTCTTCAAACTCTCACTCCTCATTCCTTCCCACTGAATTTATATAATAGAACCCATTCCTAGAACACAATCAAACAAGGAAGACACAGTACTATATAAGAGTACTATACATTTGTGCCCGTTCATGTTTTACAAAGCATCTCTAGGAATCAGTTCGTGATTTACATGGAGGAGAAAAAAAATTCAGATGCAGATGCAACGTGCCTGGAAGGAGTGGTGAAAGCAAGACAGAGAAAGCAATTTTCCCTACTCTTCATTCTTCTCCCCAGCTTGTAATGGTAGATGCAGTAGCTTTAGCTTTAAAGGCATGCGAGAGTTGAAAAAATTTGGGATTCAGAACAACTTATGCGGTTTCAGTGGCCATTCATCACTCAGGGAGGAATAAAGGATATAAAAAACCGTCTACCAAGGAGAAATTCAAACCCGGGAGAAATATTATCGTTTTCAGCTCAGCGCCCTATTACGGGAGAAAGTGAGATTTTTTAAGAGAAAAACAAATCCTTGTGTGAACTTTCTCAGATATTTCTCCGGGATTTGTCTAGACTTTCACTTCATCTAACATCTTCCAATGAGCTTCTTCCATCATCCATTCAATCCTTCCAAACAGCATGTTGGAATCAAAGAAATTTTATCTACAAACATGCATTCACGGATCAAATCTCTGGCAAATTGAACATTTCTTACACATTGTAACTTCTATTTCAAAGAGCTAGTCTGCACTCACTCGCTCCAAATTCTAAAATATCCTTTTTTTTCTTCTCTCCTTCTCTCGCACCCGAAGCCTTATTTCTCTCATGACTTTAACACCGAATCCGGAGTTAAGGTCATTTTCCCTCCAAATCCATCCCTGACAATTTTCTTCACACACGCAGGAATCTATCATGTGGAGGAGCTTTACCTAGCCTTAAAATCCCATCAAAATCCTATTTCTGTCAACGTATTTCTATTCCAAGGGGTTGCATCCAATTCGGCCCTATCTCCGAATCTCTTGATTCAATTCCTCCGACTTTCTCTCACACTTTCTCTTAATACATCCAAGTAAGATCATCCCCATATCTGGATTTACATTTTCAAACCGACTCCACGGCTTTAGAAGAAATACTAAATGCGATACCTTTATTCAAAGTGCCAGAAATAGAAGTTACCTAGAATTTGCAATATCTCTATACTGCGTCAGACTATTCTCCATTAATTCACATTCAGTAGCGTTTTGAGCTTACTGGAGTTGATCTTGGAACCGGTATTCAGGGAGAAAGTCTTGCTTTCTCCATGATGCGTCATGGAGAAAGCTAGACATCCCCGTACAAACTAAATGTATACTGGAGTACAGGAGTAGAATATATTTACTAAAAATAACTCCACTCATACACCGCCGTGATTTCAATTCCCACTTTCACGATCAACGTAACCATATAGTTACTATTTTCATAACTTTTTGTAAACAGAATCCCATTCTTTGCTCCCATGGTAACCGCTTTCTATTACTATTCACCAACAACTTCCCAATTCCACAAAGCTGCCCGATCCGCCTGGAGAAAGTTTGGAGAAAGTTTTTATTTCCTGCTCAAGAAACAATTATTTTTTTTAAATTATGTCCTTCAGTCCAATGCTCCTTGCGTAGTCGTTGTTAAAAGTAAAGAATATTTCTCCAGTTTCTAGGATCCTAGTAGTACATCCCATTGTTTTTTTCTGAGCTAATTTTATAAGAATCCATCGTTTTCCTCCGACTACATAACGTGTAGATGAAAGCAAAACTCATTTTCAAAAAAGGGGTTTCGTTAAGATGAAACGGCTGTGGATAAATTGATGAGAATCGTAGAATGCGACGAGTATTTTGCATGAGTGCCTCTAATGATTTAGAGGCTTACATCATGAGAAATGGATCATCAAGTATAGATCCTCTTAAGAAATGAGGTAGAAACACGCATAAAAGAGCTTCCTTTTATTCCTGCCCGCTTTGCGTCCTCCAACACCGAGAAAATTGCACCAGACATCAATAAAATCAATAACCTGAGCTAACATTCAGATAACCGCAACCACAAGGCACACGCAACTATACGTCCAAAAACAGTCTCATACATCTTTATCCCTTGGCCAACCCCGGCTACTATCTTCAAGTCCAAGGCGGGGAAATAGCTACTGTACAAACAACCAGCGCACCGCACCTGGATAAGAGAAAGCAGGGAAAGACGGAAGAGAGATGGTGGAGTAAACGAATTGTGTGTACCTTCAGCCTTGGCTTAGAACTAAGATTAAAGACTGAAAGGAATGTGTGCATATGGTTTGTGTGCAAATATTTCCATAGCAAATTCATGTGAGGAGCCGTTGGAAGAATGATAAGCTTGGAGAACCCTCTGTCTCCAGGCTGTAGGCGAGAGACAGAGGGAAAACAAGGAGCGCGGACTGCGGGAAAAGATAAATCTTCTCCGCTCCAGCCCTCTATGCTCAGAGAGCTTTCACTAATTTTTCTCCACCAAGGGAAAGTACGCGGATAAAGGTGGATAAGACTGTCAGCGAGGAGCGTAGGATGGGAGGGATGCTCTTCAAACATGATCCATAAACTCATCCGCTTCACCGCCTCCAAAGGCACCGTAGAAACCGCGCGCTTACCAAATTTTTAATGCAAAACCTGGCGGGATATATAAAACGCTGCCCAGAGGAATCAAGACTTGGGCGGAGGTGGGAGAAAGCGGAAGAGAAAGCTTGGCTGAAAGTAGTTTTTCCAACTCCCCGCTTTCCATTCCCTTCTCTTACCTGTAACTCATCCGTCAAAGTTGGAGGAGAAAGTGAAAGTTAGTTGCGTCACAAGAGTGAGAAATGTAAGACAGTTTACTTACGCAATGAGAAACCAAGCTCACGCACGCATTCCCCACCCCGCTCTTCAGCTTCTGGCTTTGCCCAGACAAAACCTGAAAAATCATACGGCCAAGTCCGGGATTCAAGCCCCAGAGAGGATTATTCCAGGAGATAATGTGTCCAAGAAGAAAACTTGCCAACTTTGAATATACCATTAAAGTAATCACTATCGATACTTTCACTCCTTTTGTCCCCTGCTTTCTCCTGGAATGCAGAGCTTGAAAAGCTCTGCATATATGCATTCAGCACACATCAGGCTGAGAGTAGAGGGACACAAAACTTCTTGAATTATCCCAACATTAGGACAGTGAGTGGGAAGGGCAAGGTGGGATGAATTGCTCGAGGATAGAGAAACCAGGGTGAAATCCAACAATGTCTCCTCCAAGAATATCAATATTTATAAATCTCTCTTATACTCATGTCCTTGGATAAAGGCGGAGAAAGTGGGGCGTCACTGGAATAAAAGCTTTCCTTTCAAGGGCTCCACAGAAAGGAGCGCCTCTCTCCTCTTCTTGTTCTTCTATATATAATCCCTCAAACCACTGGATTCATCTACGCTTTTATCATTCCCTTCCAAATATCCTCCGAGAGCACCCTCCAAACTAAAAGTCTGAATCCAGAAAGCATTCTTCTCAGGCTTATTTCAACCAACATCAACCAGCCCACACTTTCACACCCGCTAACCGCCTAAAATACAGTATTCACACCCTCCCAGTCATTCCAAACCCCCCTTCCATATGCACTCCTAGTCAAAGCCTTAGAAAATATATATGCAGATGCCAAAGACATGGATTCACCCAAGTGCAAAAACGCAGCCCAAAAGAAGCATATACTTTCTCCAAAACCTCAAATAACAGCAACGCTTCAATTCACACACCTATCTAAAATTAGCCACGCCACTTTTCCACACGATGGAACCGCAGTATCTTTGTCTCCCTTCCAATCCTACACCCACCAAAGACGACATGCTTTCTCTTCCGGAATAAACAAATCCCCCACGTCTACTTCCCCTACAAAATCAAGATTCAAAATGTTAGTAAAACGAGCTTAACATGCGGAATTAGTGTCACTATTTTAAGCCCTCTTTCCTCAGCCATAAGCCCCAACGAAACTTCCCGCATGCTTTCGTCCCCCTATTCACAAGTCTAGCTTTCTCCTCTCCAGGTCCATCCAGCTCCTTCGCCAATCATAATCAATATCTTATCAGAGCAAGAATTTCAAGCAAACCCTTAATTTTTAAGCACGTAGCTTTACATGCGTACAAAAACTTTCATCATTTTCTTTTAATGCCCCATCCTCTTTCCTCCATGAATGAAAATATTCTCTCAATTTAAGAATACTACTCCTCTTACCTGGCTTATGTACTCCCACCTCCAACTTTATAAATGTTTATGACTCAAGTAAAATAGCAAAACTAGTCATAGCAGAATCTCCTGAGCTTTTACCAATCTATCATAAGTTGAGCATGGGAATAGAAAAACAGGACATTTCGTGGAAGGTATACAAATAGTTATTTTCATCAACTTGACATAAAATAGAAATTATCTATATATACACTCCCTCATTGAAAAATCCATCCGTCAATTATATTTAGTTTAAATGTTGTTCAGAGTCTGCCTGCCCATCTGAAATCCAAAGCTTCATTCTCAGCCAAACTTTCCCCCCAGTACTTCAATTCTCCATCTATTCAACAGAGAAAGTTTCCTAGGAGAAAGTTTCAAACTTAGCTCCAGGCTTCTCAACTTTACTTTCCCAAAATGCAATTTACAAGGCTGCAAAAGTATAAATCCTCCCCGAGCTCTTTCCCGGTGTGTGTGTGTGTGTGTGAGGTTAAAAGATATTTTCGGATAGTTTATTCTTCTTTTCACGCTCCCGGTATTGTATGCATGTACGTTTGACAGCAAATTCAATATCTAGTACTCTAGTGGGCGGCTTTAGTTGGGTCGCCCAAAACAGCCTTCAGGTAGAAAGAACATGTTTGAATATTCCAAAAACTCATTTCAACTACTCTGTCCCCCCGCCCATTCTCTTTAAATCCGTCCAATATTACTTACAAACCATACAAACCTTACATACTATGTCCTATAAAATGATTTTAATTTTATTTTACAAAATCCCCGTAAAAATATTCCTTTCTCCGCTAAATTACGTCCAACAGTCTATTTTTCCCTCATGAAACATTATATACCTTCGCTAAACAAGACACTTTTGAAGGCTTAGAAATCAGAGAATATTGATTGGTATAATTCTCTAGTATAAGTGTTGGATTTAACTAGATGCAGCATGTGTTGTGGCGTCATGTTTATGTATTCCCAGAGCAGACCGTCCAGCATATTTGTTACTTGATTGAGATGTGAGGTGCGAGAGAGGATTCATCAGTTTAATTGATTCCCTCATACATTATGGAAGAGAATATAATAGAAATTTGACGTAAACTCTTGTTTCCTCCTCCTCTCCAAGTCTTATAGCTTTTACTTGAATTCTAATGGATAGTGTAGCAGCCAGCATCAGCAGAGGATTCCACGTAAGAATCCAACAACTTGGGTGTTCCAATACCCTTAGGGAAACATGTTTCCATATTCGCCTAGCTGTAACATAGGGTTAGGGAGGCTCCTGCTATAAGAGTTATCTCCAAAACTTCCTCCAGACAGACAACCCCATGCATCCTTGGATTATGAATCTTATATTCGGAATTAAGAACAAACACACATGTATGACCGTCGGATGTATTGCGGGAGGGCTCCTTCTAATGAGGAATTAAGGATTCAGAGTGACGATGATGAGCTAATTTCCAGATATGAGCTTTCCCTAGTATCCGGAGAAAGTAGACTGGTGAAAGTACGAGAGTTCCCTGCGTCTCATACAATCTAGTTTCCAGAGAAAGTTCAAGACAAGGCCCTGGGAATCCTCCACACACCAACTTGTTTTCCTCGAGGAGGAATACAAAGACATGAAAAACAAGAAATGGAGGGAAGGTGGGAAAATAAGAGAAAGTGAGTTGAGAGAACATGGATGCCACAAAAGAGAAAATCATGAGACTATGGCAGCAGCAGCACCTCTTCTCGCTACTCCTTTGTTGTCTGGGATTCCAGCAGGATTCTTTATCCTTGAGGGAACCGACTTGAACGTGATTCCCAGAAATAAGTATCTCCGTCAAAAACTCCTCCTGTGTGTGTCTCTCTGGAATCATTCCAGTAAACGCCTCTGGCTTAAAGGATGTTATGGTTTTTAAATAAGTCCGAAGGGAAGACAAGTTTAATTTTCTCCATTCACACGCTCCTTCATCTCCTTCTACTTCTTCCTCTTACCTTCCTTCTTTCTTCTTTCTGATGCAATCCATCCTGTTTTCTCCAAAAGCTTTAGAACAAGCACTCCCTGTCATTAAGCCTGCAAGGTGGTAGACTATTCGGTGAAAGTAAACCCTAGCCACACTCCCCGGCTCCTCTTCTAAATAGATCTGCCTGGCTGACGCTTCTGGAGAAAGCAAGCTTTCTCCAGAGGCAAACAAAGTACAGTCCGTTGTTGAAGCAACACTCTTGAATAAGCAGGTGGAAGCTAGGGTGGGAACATATTGAAATCCAAAAAAAAATCTTCATTGGCTTCAAGTTATACACGGAAATAGCCAAGAAAGTTCATAAACTAATTCAATTAACTTTACTTCTCTTTCCAGAATGAAGCAAGGAGGCTTACGATCTCCAAAAACAAGTGCAGAACCAAGTGGAAGAAATGAAGTGAAATACCCTTTCGGAGTGCAAAACGACTTGGGTCATGTCGTATTAACCCGCAACGCCAAGGTAAGGCTTGTCCGCATTATGCATTATACTATCGCATCCCCGGATAACAACATCCCCCACACATTATACACCAACATCATGTATAGGTTGAACCAAGGCAAAAACACTTCTCATGAATACTACACACCCGAATTTACCATCAGGATATTTAATTCTGATGCGGATGGAGAACATAGCAGCTATGGAGGAAGCGATTTAAATGTAAAACGAGCAAAAGCTTCTGAGAGACAGTGACCGTCTCATGTAGGCTTTTCAAAAACCGGGAACTCACAGTATGTTCCCTTTAGCAAGCTCCAAAATCCTGAATGGGGTGGTGGTTTGTATCTTATAGCTCTTGAGAGAAAGTTTATGAGAAAGGTTAACCATGTGACTGGTACGGGAGAAAGTGGGAAAACTTTCTCCCCGTTGTATGAATGAGCCGGAATCTTGTTTGTTGACATTGGCAGGGTGAGCGAACCTGAGTTTCACCAGGAATATAGGAAAGCAACTTGTGTAATATGAGCATTTTTTTCACTTTCTCCATTCGAGGTGAAAATACCCGAGTTTCCTCCCAGTCTTACAAACTTTTTCGCAAATTGCTTTCTCCGTCGAAAGTGATTCCAACCTCCAACACACACCCGCCCATTCAAACCACCTTCTTGTACATGGTCACAAACTGCGTCTTCCCTCCATTTTTTACATATCTTCAATGTAAATCCAAGCTTGCATAGGGCTTGCCCTATGCAAGCCCATAATCAAGGCTCTTAGTATAACATATTATTATAACAATATTTTCAACCTACACGCCTCGAATCAGGGAAAATGGAAAAGTTTTCCGAGCTTTTCAAACTCCCTTTCAATGGAATTTAAGAGGCTGCAGTAGAATGGTTCTTGTTTTCTTCCCTACCTATTCCTTGTGGTGAAAGTTGGTGAAAGTAAAAAATACATAGTCATCTCTCAGCACACCTGTTCTCCCGTCCTTCCATGACTCACTCCTCTCTCAGATACAAGTTTAGCTCCGAACCAGTGCTACAAATCATCTCCCTCAAAAAGACTGATTGAGATCTTTTCCCTGTACAACTGGATAATTCATGCATTTTGTCATTAGTTATAAAAACTAAAAGTCAAATACTCTAAAAGTCTTCTCACGTCCGCCCTGTCACCTTTTTCCTTTTTCTCTGAGATGGCTTCCAGCCCTGGTTCCAGCCTGGGCTTATGCATCCCCAGAAATTGTAAAACTTTTGAATCCATCGTGTGAAAATTTTATGTGATCCGCTAGAAACTTCTAAATTATTCATTCTCCAACCTTTTCAACCTTATTCTTTCTTGCCTACGCTAAAAACACACAAAAGAAAGGATTTCTTACAATCCCATATATTTCTATTCAGTTCTACAAGTTGTATCCCGAATCAAAATAGAGGCGCTACGGTTTAAAATCATTTTCCAGCACACTTTCTCTCCTTAGCCTCCGTATGACCTTTTCTATGGGGGTTGCGAGGAATCCCGTCTTGTATAAGAGACACCGCAGTGAAGGGGAACATAGCATAGAGCCATAGGACAAGCCCATTCAAGGAGACACAAATAGTAAAAAGATTGCGAAAATGAGCAACCCCACCGGTGACACGGATGACGTTTATTAGAGGGAGGCAAGTAGGAAATGGGAGAAATTACTCACGTCTCTCCGACTGGGATTTGATAGGGAAGATTTTACAAGGAGAAAGCTTGGATGAAAACACACTTTTCCTTCCCACACACACAACTCCTCTGCTTTCTCTTCAAAACCGTCCTCCACCCTTCTTCATCCCCAGCCAAGACACCTGACTAAAACCTGTTTAGGATAATGTGAGCGCTACGATAGCGGAAACAGAAACAACTACTAGGTCGGCCAAATAAATTTTCTCATCGCTATACTTTCTTTAGGAGAAAGCGTGCATAGAAAACCCTGTGGAGGATTTCAGAAATACATTTTTCCCAAACGGGAGCTGCTAATAAGCAAGCATCGTCCTTACCTCCTCTCAGACAGACGTGCTCCGTACATGTCTCAAACGACTTTCTCCTCTCTTCTTTCCCCGGTAAACTCAGGCCGAGGAGGCGTGAGATTTAGACGTAGATATTGAGAGACGCTTTGAGTTTTATGCTCCTTTCACAAGTAGCAACCATTCTTGTTCCTGTCATGGATCTTTGTTGACGAGAACATAGGAGGACGATAAGTGGGGAGAGGATGAAGAGAGGTAGGACTGAATTTAGCGCATCTTATAGGGAAACTGCTTTCTCTTCCTTTCTCTTCTTGTCTTCCCTTCATAGACTTTCCCAGCCCTTCCGCATCCCATGCCCTATTGTTACCAAAGATGCCATAGGAGAAGAGTTTGACTCCAGCTTGATTGCTCGAGGAAGAGGATAGTGGAAGGATGAAGACGTTAGAAATAAAATTCAACCAAGTATGTGCTACCACTACGGCCACCCACTGAAGTGCCACAGTTCCACCAGGGTGAAAGCAAAGAGCATGCTTCTTTGTAGGCTGGAGGCTGAAACTCATCAAGCTGGGACGAGCACGTAGAAAAAGCTTTTATCAACTTTCTCCAAACAGATTTCGATGAAAAAGAGTTCCATGTAATCTCAAAATCGTCTTCTTTGTTCCCGCACAACTCTTGTTTACTCATCTCCTTTCACCCTGGCTATGTCATGTCGTCGTAAAATATCGCCAAGAAACTCTTTGTTCCGCTCGCAGGTGGTAAAACGCCAGACGTTTTTTCCTCCAAACATCCTGCAATGCAGGGAAAGTCCAAAAATGTACTTTATCTATTCCTCCCTCTTCTGTCCATGTATTCTTCTAAAATGTAGTTAAACTTCAAAAAAATCCTCCTCCATTAACTACATACTCTTTCAAAAAGCATCAACTTTCTCCAACTTTCACCACTGCCTATTCCGTTCCATCTTGACAATATCTTCCCTATACCTCCAACCGCACCATTCAATCCCAAGTATTTCGTCATATCATTTTTCTCACATTATACGCACTCCCAGTTATTTATAGTCAAACCAATCGAAAACGTACTGGCAGTCACTGATGATCAGACCCAGGCTTTGCAATATCCTCATTTACATGGGCTTCCAACCGTTGTAAATGGACTCCCTGTGTCATGTAATTAGGAGGGCTGGAAGAGCGGATGGATAAAAGCACAACGGCCACGTCTCATGTCATTAGAGGATGGAGGAGTAATTCCATTGAATATTTAATTACGCCAAAGTGGATTGTTTCAAAATTATAAGATTAGGTAAATACCGTCTGGGAACATTACTTAGACAACTCGGCGCCTACATCCACTCACAGCCATGCCTCAACCAATAATAGACTTCCGGCCCTCTCATCCAAGGCCATGTCCCTGTCTAAATCGCTCACATAGAAACTGCCAACCAGGATTACCTGCCCCTCGGCCTCATTCCTCCACCTCCTTCACGCAATTACTCAACAAACAGTCAGAAACCCCTAGCCAGCCTACCTTCAACTCCCCCTCCTCCCCTGCCCACACGTAATTGCCCCATCCGCTCTTGTCACCATTGTCTTGTCACACAAGTCCTTCCGGCTACCTCCTTTTATACTCTACTCATTACACACAAAATCAATTCCCATCTACTCAGCCGATCAGAGAAACGAACCTACTGACCACTCTCCCTGTAAAAATGCCCTAGGGTTTAAAGTCTTGGCTCATTCAATCCATCATTTCTCCCACCTCTCCTCTGGCGTAAAAACAAGGTAGTCGCAGCTATTATAAGCTTTCATAATTTTACCTTCCACACATTAAACATATGTAATTACTTCCAAGGGTTTTCCAACAAACTATAAAAGCTTCAAATGCTTTCACCGCTTAACTTTCTCATTTCACACTTTCAAAATTGCTGTACAACACGACCTTTAATTTGTTTGTCAGCCGTAAGCTAAACCTCAAGGCAAATATTGCCCAATGGGAGGCCACAAATAATACAGTGATATGACAACGAAGAGTGGAAACACCAATTTTCATGATGTCCATTCCTTCATTTTCCCCTGGAAGCCCACAGAAACTCGATGCGGTTCGGAAACCGAGGACCCTTGTAACGGTCAGAAAAACAGACCTCTCTCTCCAAGTTTGACACCAGGAGAAAGTTGAGCTCAAGTGTGAGTGTATACAGCAGTCCTCATGTCTTTTCCACGGAGAGCCTTTATTTTCTCAGATAAATGCCTGAATAAATGTAACAACTTTCCCTCTTAAATTTATTATGAACTACAATTGAGGGATTACTGATTACTAATTCACCGTATCGATCCAAAGATTAGCCCCTTTTGTCTTTACTCTAACAGACATGTGGGATCTGGGGAACGGGGAAAGCTACTTCCTTTATTGAATGTGACCTCCAGTTCCGCGATGCCCTACAAAACAATTCTCTCTCTCTCTCCCCTCTATCGCCTTATCTTTCTTCACGGGCTCGAAAAAGGAAGATGGTAGCCCACTCTCAAAACAGCTTATCCACTCAATTAAATCTTTCACCTAGCGGAAAACCACGCAAACGTAGCTATGTATATTTTCTCCTGTCTGCCGGCGGGGCTCGCCGTTACAATTATCCTAAATCCTTTCACCCATCCAACTCTCTCATCAAAACTGACTTTTTCCTTTCCAACCAAGTTCGCAACTAAAACACTAATATATCCGAAAATCTATCCTGTATAACCTCTCGTCTTGAAAGATTTGAATCTGATTACCTTCAAACCCGTTTCCAATCCAACATTCAGATTATATCAAACTTATTTTCACCGGTGGTTTAGAGAGCAATCATTTCAAAAAATCTCCGAGAAAGCATATACGTACAATATTAACAAATTTTATTTCTCGAATTTTAAAATACGCAAACCCCTAATTTCATCCCTGATAAATTTGACACAGCTCTTCCTGAGCAATTTAGTGGATGTTATATGGTATATGCTATATTATTGTCATCCTCTCCGTGCAGAAGCCTTGGAGAAAGTTTGGAGAAAGTCGAGCAAGCTCAACTCAGGGATAACGAGAGGCTACAATTTCTCACACATTCTAGAAAATGAGTTAAGGGACGGATGTAGGGAAAATAAAAAAGCAAAACGGTGAAAGCTCATACGTGACTCTATTTGAAACAAGGACAAGTTAAGACTTAAAATAGGGACATGGTGGTTTTCCAGAGCTATGAGCAAGATTGTGATGGTATTTGCAGTGCATACATGCACGGGCTTTAGTTTCATATTACCTATTACCCGCTCCAATCCTCCTATTCCTTCCCATACATAGGGCGGTGATGGGTAAAGGGTGGGGAGGAGACGGGTTAATCTGAGAAAGGAATGTCAACTTCCTTTCTCACAACGCAAGGAAGCTCATCTCTGAAAATAACCTTCTCCTTATCGCCTTCTGAGTGCCTCCTTGATCTTTGCATTAAGAAAAAGAGTGATGATTCGCGGAAGGAAATGAAGGAATTCAGGAATTATATGGCCTGTCTCCAGGGCAAGGGCATGGGAAGTGGGGGTTATGTGGAGAAAATCCCATGTAGACCCAAACACCTCTCCAACCCTATTTTCACTACTCCGGACTTCTCTTACAATAGAAGAGAGGCAAAGCTCTAGGAGGAGACAAAGTGAAAGTATTGAACGGGTAGTTCCCAGAGAGGACGCATTGCATCAACAGAGCTTACTTTCTCCGAGACTACGAAGTAGTCTCCGTCCGACACAGGAGCTAGCAGCGGAGCGGGCACCGGAGGAGAGAGCCAGAAGAGCAAGCAGACGGAGAGTCAAGAGAGCTGTCGGGCAGGCTTGTAGGTGGATAGTGGGTAGTAAGAGAGTGGTATCCCTTTCTTTTCTCCACACCTTCCTCAGTTCGCCTCTCACTCTCCTCTTGAAACGTTCCCCCTCTCTACCCGCTAGGAACGAGGCTTTCTCTAGATAGCAGTGCTCAAGATGAGCACTCTTCTACATTTTTTCAGCTGAACAGGATTTCAAAACCCCGGCCTTATTTTATTCTTTTCAAAATAATATCAAGTTTCCAGGTTCCTTCTCAGCAATACTTGCGGAGCACCTGGGAATCTTAGGAGAAAGTAAATCCCATCTCTTGGGTAGTACTATTTAACAAGAAAGTTAATCCAAGTCATTTCTCAAAATCCCATCAAATTTTTAAAAAGAGAAAGCATATAAAATGATAGTCGATAAAAGAGACACTGTCCCTCCCCAGTTCACTCCTTTTCCGTCTTCAAAAATCCCCAAGCTTCTTGTGAAGGTGACTGAACACTAGAGGAGCGTGCTTCTAAATCCCACCCTCCGCCTCCCATTGTCTCTGGGAATCTAAAAATTTGTGCACCTGTGTCACCGGCTCCATAGGAAAGCCTGTAGAAAGAAAACCACTGCCAGTACAACAAAGTAATTAACAAGAGGGAGGAATAAATCTTTTTCCACAAAAGGAGGAGGACTTGAAGGTTTTTTTTAACAAATTTATTTTTAACATGGAAACTTTGGATAAACCAACCAAGAAACTGAGAATTAGTGCAGAAAATGTGACTTTAAAAATGAGCAAGAATTACTATAGAAAACGGGATTTTCCTCACTCCTTCCCGTGTTTTGGAATCGAGTGTGACTAGGGGAAGATTGGTGATAAACTCTCAACATGGGCCCTCCTCCCTTTCCAGTATCCTTCCCAATCATCCACATTGGGCAAAGGAACGAGAAGGGGAGATGAATTTCAAGTATGAAAGTAAGCAAAATATTTCCTTGTTCCAGAGGCTACAAAAATTATCCGTAAAACTTACAATTATCCCAAACCTTTTCAGCACCACCATTTCAAAATTCATAGCGCTTTAAAAATATTCAGCACATGTCCTATCCGCAAGAGATCAGGAGGTAACAATCACACACAAACAAAACTATATATGGATGAACCAGATACGAGAAAGGTGAAGCGTGCTACAAAAGGAAACGTTTGATTAAGCTTTGAGATTGAGAGGAGAGAACCCCTGGGTGAATCCGCCATTTCCAGTCCCTTCTTATTCAGCACAGCGATTCTAGGAAAAAGGCTTTTGTATTCCAGCAACCGCTCCTTCCAGTTCTCATAATAGTTTCTTCTTTAATGGTAAAAATTTCCTGCACTACAATCTAACACAAACACTGAATGAGAAAAAAGAATAGAAATCCGAGGAGAAAGAAACTAGGATGGCAAAGTAGACTCAGCAGGGAAATATTCTCCAAAGGATTACAGAATCTTCTATGTTTGTCAGAAAGCCGCATGAATTTACTAGCATTCAGAGAGACCCTACACAGAAATACACACAATACACAGAAACACACTACACTCCTAACCATGTTTTCCCATCCCATCGTCCCCTTATATTCTCTTCTTTCTTGTGTGTATTCAATCCACGGACGGAATCAGCTAAACGCTGCATGAGGTACTCCCTCCCTGGCTCCGTCGTAAACCACAAAGGGTCCTCTGTGTGTCACCAATGACATCTCACCTCTCTTTCTCGTTTTACTTTCCGTGTCAAAATTTTTCCAAGAACAAAGAAGATTTAAAAATAAAAAGAGGAAAAACACAAAAATCCCTGTCAATCTCATCACACAAAGCTGAAATATGAATCAAAATAGAGAATGAAAAAAAATCATCCCTTTACACTACCAACACGCTTATATTCTTCTCCGCAGGAGGTTTCCTCCGGATAAGTAAATATTCTCCATCTGCAATTGAAAGCCTATAACCTTTCACCTTTCCCTCCCCTTCCTATTTGTCCCACACAAACAACAAAGGAATCCAAGGACAGATCACTTCATCTCTTGTATCATCCCTACTACGCTCCCTCTGTACACAACTTTTTCGGAACGGGAACGGGATAGCCTCCTACCGTATTTTCTCAAAAGTCTCTCTGTACTAGCTAAATTTAGAAAGTCGGGGAAAGTCACCCTGTCCGGCTTTATCCCTACTGGCACTACACACAGTTGCCGTGTATTAAACCCTTGGTATTTAAACCCCTTTCAGACTTTCTCTTTGATTCCTGAATTCCTCCGGAAATCTCAGGCCAGGGAATAGGAGAGGATGAAGAGGGGCGGGTGAAAGCCTCAAGCCAGATTCCGGCTATCCACATATTAACGGCTCCACACGCTCCACTAAACCCACTACCCTCACCACCCTTCCCAATTTCCTCTCATTTCTTATTATCCAAGTGAAAGCCCCAAGCTTTTCAGTCCACTCCTCCTGTTGTTTGTCCTTTGGAGAAAGTATAGGGTCAAAGTATCAACTTAGGGCGGTCCAACCAGAATTTCCCATAAAATTACACGGCAATCATTTTCTGGATTCGATTTCCCCCCAAATTCCGGCTGAAACTGGGCTGGTCACCGGGTGGCTAATATTATATAGCTTGTCAACAGCAGCCCAAACACACTCCAAATCCCCTGGTAGAACCAATCCGCCAAGCTCCTAAATGTACACAGGCATAAGCTAGCAACTTTTAGGCAAATATTTAATCCGCTCTATAGAGCTCCCTCGCCTAATAACGGAGTAATCAAATAAACTTTCTCTCCAAAACTATATTTTTCTCCAATAATATTACAGGCTATATACAAAGCGTCACACTATAGCTTTCACAAAAATCTGCGACCAACAAATCCGCGCCCTTGTTAAAACCATTATGATCTCAACCTGCCTTCAAGTCCAAGCTTTGTTTCAACCAAGCATAAGATTATTTCGCCTCCTATTCAAAATTTCAATAATTAATCAAAAAAAGCACTAAATTCCGTAGAGTATGGAGGACAAAATAGAGACTTACAGCTTTGTAGCGGGATTAAATTACAATTTATTCCCCCATTATTTACATGTTATTCTTTGAACATTTAAACCTCCAATTTGTTGTATTTTCAGAGCTCGAGAGAGGACGGCCGTGGAGATGGTTGTCCTGGGCCACCAATCCCACCACCTTTGCCCCCGAGGCAACACTCTCCGCCACCTCCACTACCTCCAGTCCCCCCTTTATCGCCCTGCTTACCACCACAACCTCCAGAACCAGAACTCCTCTCTCCACGTGTTCTTACAGCAAGTGCATCTCATCTATCTCTCCAGTCCACCCGTCATAACAGGTAAGACGGCTTTATCATCATGAGTCCTCCGCCTCAGCTTTCTCCGACCTCCACACTCACTCCAACCATCCAGCTTCTACAGAGCCTTTAAGGCTAACATCAAAGTGTAACCACGAGAGAAAGCATCCAGAGAAAGTATCCGCTCTAGAGTAAGTATCGAATCTAGAGAAAGTATCGACTCTAGAGAAAGTATCGACTCTAGAGAAAGTATCGACTCTAGGAAAAGTATCGACTCTAGGAAAAGTATCGACTCTAGAGAAAGTTAGAAAAACTTATTAAGACAACGAGTCGGAAATTACACAAGCCTCAGCCCTCCGAGAAACCAACATTCACCTTTCCTAGAATTCAGATGAATTAATCCTCCAGGAGGTAATAATAAAGGAAGAGACTGTATGAGTTGTGCTAGCAACAAAAGCTTACTCACACAGTGCATGCATAGTCTATAGCGGCAATAGAGACGGATTCCGAATTGATTTAATAACATTTGTAAAAGCCCGCAGTTTTAAGTCAATCTACGAGCCAACCCCGCCTATAGCAGCCGCGCCTGTAATCAATCATCGTCAAATTCAGAGATATTGATTTAAGACCGTTCCGCCGCGGTTAAGGGCTTGTCAAGTTGCATCACATCCTCTTCTTCTTCCATAATCTTCCTCTAGAGACGGGGCGGAGCACATGCGAAACTTGATGCTAGTCTTCCCTGTATCTTGTTCCGAAACCCGGCACGCTTTCTCTCTACTTTCTCCGCTCCAATCCAATCCAAACCTTGAATGGGATCAGATAAGTAGCCCACACGACAAGCTGGACATTATCTGAATTCATGGAAGCAACTTGACCAATCTGCTCTCCTTGTTTTATCAGCAATTCGATAATGTCACAAGAGTGCTTTCCCCCGTCCTCAGTGAAAATCTTCTTTCTCCAGCTTCTATCCGGGATTAGCGAGAATAAAAGATGAGCAAGGGTTTCCGCCTATACTTCGCATCCGAAGCGGTACAAAATTCATAGAGAAAGTGATTAGTTCTTAGAGAGTGCGGCCTAGCTAACCACACAACTTTCGCGAATCTTATGCCTGCTTCTTCCAGGGATTCGCGCTAGTTCCATCCGTCGATACTAATAATATACCTTCCTCATATTCTGGAGAAAGTCTTGGTTTTTAAGTTTAGCTGGTTGGTGTGCCTTGAGATGAAAATGAATTCAATCCCATGGTGCTTTCTCCATCCAGAAGCCTCTGAGACAATATTGGGAGCTAAACCTGGTGTGTAGCTTAGATCAGATTGGGCGATAAGGCGTATACTGATTGGAATTAAATTGCTCCCTCTATGCCTGCAAGTAGGAGAATGTTTTCAGAGTAGCTCCTACACACGTCTAGTGCAGGATTTGAAGAAAACCGCACGAAGAAACCACAGCACTAATCTGCTACGGGTGAAAGTCCAACTTTCTCCAGGATTTCGGTATCCTGGGTGGGGCACACTTAAGCTGAAACTAAGCGGCTGAGATTCAACGTGGTGTAGCATGGATATATGCCAAAGTCGGGAATCACATGAACGTGTTATCATTTCTCCTTT
The DNA here is from genome assembly GCA_906901655.1 of Sminthurides aquaticus. Taxonomy (NCBI): domain Eukaryota; kingdom Metazoa; phylum Arthropoda; class Collembola; order Symphypleona; family Sminthurididae; genus Sminthurides; species Sminthurides aquaticus. The sequence continues at coordinate 18,766,069 of CAJQTT010000001.1, read as the reverse complement.
AGCGTTTACAGGGCCTGTAGGTTTAATAGTGCTTTAGCTAGGATTTTATGGAATAGGGTAGGCGCGATACACGTGGTCGGGTTGTTGTATTCGGTGACCAAGCAACTCTTTTACAGTTTCCAGATATCCGAAACCGACAGAGAGAAAGCTATGGCTGGAATGCAAACTTAATTAATTTTTATTTATTTACCTACACAAAACCGTGTAGCGAGATTAATTAAGCTCACTACTTTCTCTTTGTCCCGTCAAGCTTAATTTCATTAGCATGGCTGCTTCGGGAGATACTTAGCAGAGAGGACTCCCAATTATGCACCCTGCTTAAACCCAGGCCCTTGGGGGGTCATTAACTTTGATTCATTCATCCACAACCAAATGTAACTCTCCATGACGAATTGAATCAAGTCTGCCTTGGAGGCGGGTGTATATAGCTGAAACAAGGACTACTAGAATCAACCGCAACCCCAGTTTCCTATACTCCCCTTTCCCCTTCCTCGCAATCCAGCGCTATAACATCCTGTCCGCACCCGCCACTACCTTCCCCTTTCAATGGTGAAAGGTATTGAAAAAATCCTTTCACCATAACCAAGAAAGTCCTGTACGGAAGCAAGGATGTAGCTTTGAAACATGCAAGGGAGGAAGGAAGAGTAGGCTGGTGAAAGTTGAACGAGGCTGCATCAACTCATTCATACCGCATGGAAGAGCATGTCAAACCAGAGAGGACTGCGGAGAAAGTTGACAAAGCTTGTGTTCAGCTCCCGTACTTACACGGCTCTCAAAACTTATCATCATCACTAATAAAACAAATTACGGGAACGCGGCCTGAGAAATCCTTAGCTTGAAGCGTGGGGGGAGGGGTCGGAGAAAGCAAGCTTTCTCCCATCTCCTCCACTTCCGATCCCCAAAACACTGAAAACTTGCCCTCTTTCAAGAGGAACGAGTGGTCCTCCAAGCAGAGCTCCTTTATTTTAAATTAGGCGCCTCGTCTCGCTACCAAATTATCAACAGGACTGGAAGGAGTGGAAAATATTTTACAACTCTTCATCTTTCTCTTCCTCTCCTCCATTCAACTTTTGTTCCAGGGATGAGAAAAAATCAACAAGAGAAATAGCTCAATTTTCCGCTTCCCTGATCCCAAAAGATGCCCACAAACACTCTCGTCCCCCACCCTCCTCAACCACTCTCCCCTCTTTTCAATCCTGTACCCAACGGCTCGGTTACACAAAATTAAAATACACTGTAACCACTTCAAAATCTCCCGCACTCCTCCCTAACCTAACCGCATAAAAACCCCTCCGTTCTTGACTGATAGACGGTTCTGCGGAATGATTTTAAACTTGCCCCCCAAAAACATGAGAGCGTAGAGGCTCGAGCATTGCCTAGAAATGCATCCCACACGGATGTATACGTCGTATATATACATTTCTAGCGGACAATAAACAAAAGGATACATGGATTATACATGGAGCAGGAGAAAGCGGTAGAGAAAGCAGAATGGCCTGAGTGATGAGCGGGAAGGATTTAAATTAATCTAGGGTGAAAGCGATAGTATAAATTTCAACGAGGAATTTAATCAAACCTTTCTTTTTATTACAGCTTAGCCTCATCACTTAGCGATTTAAGCTATGATGTGGCTATTCTCGAGAGAGCGCTACGGACCAACGATCTTTCAAGAGTCAAAAAATGTTTCGAAAAGCATCGTCATCGATTCCAGGTAAGCTTTCCGCTTTTACAACACCAACAAAACAAGAGTAGATCCAGTCTCTGCTCAGTTTTTACAATTTTACAAGCTACCCTTTTAAAAAAGCTAAATAGTGTGTAGATTGGCTCTGCTATTTACATAAACGTCAAGAGCAAAACCAAGAGGAGATGAAAGATAGCTTTCTCAATCTGAGATGAATAACGGAGGGGTAGCTATTAGGCTTTCTCATTGTTTATTTTCATTATTGAGTGGGGTAGTGATGAGAGAAACAATGTGGCCTCCTTCAAACTCATCCCCTCTTCACACCTTCCCATCCACCCATTCACCGAACTTGCAGTAAATCTCTGTCAAATTACCCGATTTTCCCTCAAAAATATTCAAACTATTCAAAAAAACTTTCGCACAACTTTTCATTTTAGCCCACCTCGGAGCATCTTCCAGCTAAAACTCCACTCAACAACCCGATTTTCCTCCCCCCTCTTACGCACTCCGATATCGGATTCAAACTCTTTGCTCATGAAAATCCGGGCTTCTTCCTAGCAAACATTTCCTCTCATTCCCCATTCCAATTCATCCATCTCAAATAGCTCAAACGATTCTCACATAGTGGAAGCGAAAACTATTCACCCGGGTATTACCCGGGATTTCCTCCTCCTCCTCCTCTGTTTATATAGCTTTGGCTGCTGGGAGGTCAGAAGCACAGACTGGAGAAGGGAGAGTGAAAGGTAGGGAGGAACCAGGGCATGGATTCCATTGTTTGCTTGGGACAGGAGGATTGTGGAAGCTCAGTGAAGAATTCACAGTGATTGCTTTTAGTTAGTCGACTCTCCAAGTGAAAATACATTGGCGGAAAGGTGTGTGAGAAGGGGTTGGAAGCCATTAGTCTTTCAGTTCCATTTGTAAGCTAGTCTATGATGAAAGTAGCAGGTAAGAGAAGCGGTCTTCAATAAATCTTCATTGCCAAAGAGCCAATAGAAACCGGGGCTGCTTGTTGACGGGACGGCCTTACTTTCCCTCGACTCCCTACACTCCCTCCGTCCTATTAACAATACTTCCCTCTTACATGTCCCACTAAGAAAACCACCACATTTTCTCTATTCATCCATGCATCCCACTTACTATCCAGCTTCCGTCCGGCCTCCTCACAAGAGCCTCTTCCCCCTTCCAGCTAAGAGAAAGTCAGGCGGGGGAGTGAGCGGATGAGGATTTAGAGTAGAGCGTATATTGCTGGTAAGCTGGCTGAGTTATCCTTCATGATGATGCAGATGAAAGGGTGAAAGCTAGGAATATTGCGGGAGAATACAATATCGCACATTCTAAAACACTTATACATGCTAACATCCCTGGAGAAAGTGATACAAAAAGCATACTCGTACATACTTTCCACGCCCTACGCTAGTAGCAGTAGGACAGGACTGCATCAAATCCCAATCCGAGCCAGGATTGATTTTCTCTCAAAAGTCGGCCTGGTATAGGAGCGAGTATAAATGTTAGCGGATTTTAGTTACGGCTCCTCGTGTGATCAAGTGATAGTCAAAGTATCAAGAAAGCGTCCGGGAGAAAGTCTGTGAAGCATGCTGGGATCCCCCCTGAAACTCATACGTATATACCTTCAGTCTGCAAGGATTGGAGAAAGCACGGGAGAAAGTTATGCAATCTCTGCGTCAGTCAATACCAGGGGGACCAGGTGGAAGGCTTGAGGATTTTCCCACAATCCAAAACTCTTCCTTCTAGCTTCAATTCACTTCAATTTCCCCATTTCACAGATAAAGCCAATCTGATAATGCCTTGGTCGGATTTCGTTTTGGAAGGATGATATCCAAGGAAAAAGAGAGCGTTCCATATTTTCAATTTCAATTTTTTCCCCCAATATTTTAACGCTAGAGAATCCGGCTACGTAGGTTTCAACTCGGCCCATGTAAAAACCCGCCGCATGTCTTCAACGTGTTACCTCGGAGAAAGCTACAGCGCAGGATATATGAGAGAAAGGAGAAAGCATGCTACCTACGAGTATACGAGAGGACACGGTCTGGCGGTAGGGAAAATCATTTTTAGGGCAGCATAAATAGATGTGGACGTACCTAATGGTAGGGTGGGGACGGATAATGCTTGAGGTGTAATAGGATGACTAGTCAAGTGACTGTCCAACCCTCCTGGGAAATGAGACATGAGATGCTACACTAATGGGCTTCCTACAGGAATTAATGCAAATCCAACTTCTTATGCCTCCAATCATCCCAATTACCTGTATAGTTTATCATTATAATTTACCTTAGAACACAGCCTCGTTACCCGGGTTGAAATTACAGGGAAGCGGGATGTGCCCCGACTCGCTCTCATTTCTCTCCTTCTCGCCACCCCAGCTCCGGCTATCCATCTCCCGTCTTCAGCATTAGTTTTCTTTATTCTCCGCAGGAGTCCAGGCAAAAAGCCGTAGAGAACCGGGTAACAGCAGCAGGGGAAGAGGCTATACGTGGAGGTGAGCCCACGTACAGGTTTGTAGTGCATCCGCCTTTTTACCAGGGCAGCTTAAACGAGTAGCTCACACGATCCCATTTCCTCTGGAGATTTATCGTCTACCCTCCTTCGTCCTCCTTTAACTTCCCCACCCCTCCAGCAGCAATAACAGAGACAAATGCAATCATTTACCTAAATTCTAGTCACGAGTCAATGGAATACGCTTAAAACCCAAGCTATCCAATATTTGTCCATTCTTCTAACAATAATCCACCGGCTTTAGCATCCCTCCTCAAAACAAAGCCTCCAAAAACAACCCACGAAATAGGATCCCGCATAAAAGTCACATTTATCTCAACCCACACGCCCTGTGGCTTTTCAGTCTGTAAATAATATGCCAAACATGGCAATTTACAACACAATAATTCCCTCTCTTTTCTCCTCTAAAACTAGAGGTTAATTTACCTGGAACTTTTCAAGCACCTATTGTAGAGCCAGCAGCCAACAACTTCACAAAATCAACTCCTCAAAAACCAATAACAATATTGGTTCCAGAAATTCTATATTTTCTGGAACGTACACAAAATTCAACTTCATTCCCACGCCCTAGTCCTGCCTTATCATCTTTGTACTCCAATGATTAAGCAACGGATGACTCTTGGTGAAAGTACTCGAGAAAGCTGCATATACTTCTTCCAAACTTTCCCAAAATTCTATAGTGTGCGTAGCTTAGAGTCTTTTACCCCGCAAAGACAGAAGGGAGTCATTTATTTAAGAATCCGGGTGATCACATCAAGATGTAGTACTCCCAACTTATTTTAATTCCCGTCCCCTCCACTCCGAGAGGACAAAAGAAAAGAATCTTTAAACGGGATGGCGCTAAACTCTCAATTTTTCCAATCCAGTCGCTAGTTCAGCAGCAGAGGAGAACAGTAGGGCAGGAAAGCAGAGGTTTTTAACCTATAGCCCCTTGAATTGTCCATTTAGCATTCCGCGGCTCATCCCTATGTGGGAGAGAGAAAGAGTACTTAAGAATCCCCGGGTTTTTATCGCTCCCCGGACATGTTGTATGGGAATACGCTTCTTCCCATACAAATCACATGCACGCCCAAGCCAATATTGCTCTTGGCATGCCTATTATCACATCCGCTATTTCTGGCGCTCCCTTTGTTTTCCTTGTAATGCAATGCAATGCAATCAAAGGAAGAAGCATCGGTAATCAAAATAAATGCAATAGTATCAAGAAATGAGGTGAAAAATATCTCGGTTGAGAAACAATTCATTCTTCCAACATGTACCAGTAAACAATGTCAAATGATGCGTGCAGCCTGAAAGTGTTTCAGGAGAAAGTCACCACAAGGAATTTAATCCCCAGGAAATTAGCTAAATATTTCCGCCCGATCAAAAGATTAGGATACACACACAAAACAGATTAATTAGTCCAACCTTCAGGGTATCATTTCATGCTTATGAATATAGTGAAAGTAACTTATAAACGTTCATTATACACTTCACGACTTGGGTAGCACTAGCATACTAAAAGCATAACAGTAGGGATTAATTATTTAAATCCCAAATAAAACAGTCAAATAAGTTTGTTTTTGGGGAAACAAAAATTCATTCCTTCCTCCATTATTTTTTACAGCTTTCACAACGGAGTCAGCATAATTCTGAAACAGATGGAGGAAACGAAAAGCCCAATTCTGGGGGAAATGGGCCTTCGGCGAGTACATCGAGCCAGGCGAGAAACAGGTATGTAAAATTTTTTACACTTCTGATTGCGTTACACGAGGCTAAAAGAAAGACAAACATCAGGACCAAATTTATATCAACTACACAAGTCTAAATCCGCTCATGACTTTCACTCAACGTCTCTCTTTGTAATAAACCACGGCCTCCACGTCAAACGGAGGCCGTGGTTCATGGTTTCATCTTACCTACTTAGTCGACCTGCATAAGCATAAATAATCTGTCTTACTAATAACTGCTACGAATATGGTATATTATATGTCTCCAAATGAATTTATTTAAAAAGACACACATTTTCCTCCGTCGTGAACAAGATCAAGGCGTGCATGTACAGGAACAGGAAGGGGTTTTCATGGAGCATAAATGAAAGATTTTTCCGAGAAACTTTTCGGCCCAAATCCCGTAAAGTGAAGTAATATTAATAGCTGAGGCGCAAAAGTAAGGAGGAGAAAGTGGCTTTCCCATGTACGCTTGACTGATGAAATCGTTTTTTTCCGGAGAAACTTAGTTGAGAGAAATAAGTCCAGGGGTAAAAGAAAGAGTTTAGAGAATTTCTCCCTTAAACTTTTACTCCTCCCTTTGTGAGAACACTCTAGTTTGAGTGAGGGCAGTTGGATTGGTGGGGAGAGTGAAAGTTGGTTGACAGAGAGCTTATACCTTCTCAAAAGACTCTAGTACATAACAGTTAAACTAACGGAATTGGATTTCAGTTGCAAACTTATAGGAGGATTTAGTGTGAATATGTGAATTGAATCCATCCTTCCATTGTCAAATATGTAGTGAGCCGTGACATTTATTTGAGAGACAAGTTGAAAGGAACACAAGAATAATGTTAGGCTTATGTTTTTCTCAAACTCATCTTCTCTGGGGAATGGAATACTCTCCCGGCGTTCAGTCACTCAGCCCTCGCTCCCCAGCAAGTTGAGCGTTCAACAAGAAACCTTATCCTCCTCTAACTGTCCCTATGCACTGTCCTCACAATTTTCACCCCTCCTTCCAACCGTTCAATATACTTGTTTTCCTAGCCTTTCCTGGGACGAAGAGAAAGTGGGAAAGAAAAAGAATCCCTGCTATCCCCAAACATTCCAATTACCCCTGCTAGAAGATGCAAGAACGGGTGAAAGTAGTGGGTCGAAATAGGAAAGAGAGGAGTCAACCCCATGGTATAAGAGAAGTGTGGAGAAAGTCCAGAAATAGTTTTCTCCTACAGCATCAGCTAGTTGGTCCGAGCCATCCAGCCTACTTTATTCTTGTAAATTATGACCCTTGGAAACTAAGGAAAGGTCTAAAGAATTTTCACAGAATTCCAAGCTGCTGCTGGGCTACCCCAGCTCCCCACCAACTTCCAAGTACTTTCTCCTCAATCGAAAACAGGGAGAAAGCACTTCTAGAATACATAGAGATAGTAAAGGAGGGAAAACGGAATTTCTCTAAACTTACGGCTATATATGAGGCTATACAAAGCTTCAAGCACTGCACAGGTACAGGGTAACCCGAGCTGAAAAAGTTGTCAAGTGCATCCCGCTAGAATTTCCGCTACTTTGCATCATTTTCCAATTGTATGAATTGCAAAGGCTATCCAACATGGAGAAAGTACATCCAGGAGGGGGTTCAAGTGGAGGAAAGGGTATGGAAAAAAATAAACTCCTGAAATAATAGCGGAGAAAGTGCGGGAGAAAGCTAAAAAACTGTTTGCTTCCTTATATCTCAATGAAATATGAATTCCGTACTTTACTTCCAACGAGGGCGAATGCATTTCAAATTCCAAAAAAATGACCACGGACCGGCTTTTCCAGGCTTATATTTCCAGGAAAATTTCTAGAACCTTTTACCAGCCATTTCCCCAGTGGGACCTACGACGCTTTCTCTAATATTTTCCCCCATTTTTTGACACTCTAAAAGAAAGTAATCCCCTCACCTGTAAAAGTCTCACTCTCCTGCATCTGAGAGCTCCAGGACCAACCAGCAAAGTGCCCGTACAAAGGCCAACAGTTTGAATCCTCAATGAGCTTGGAAATGTGTGCAGACATTAGGCATTTCATATTTTTTCAAACAGGTTCAATTCCTGGATGTCGCACACGGGAGCAGTGGAAGTAGGTCGAGATGGGGAATACTTTCTCTCCTGTTTGCACAGGTAGCAAGCGCAAATATAATGGCACCATATATTAATGTAGAAAAACTTTGGGATATACTCCACAACCTCCTTTCACTCCTTTCTCCACATTGTACTCCGATGATGATAATTTTATAAAGCTTTAGCATTAAGCAAGAGCGTCTTTCTCTCGGAAGAGCAGCTTCTCGAAACCCAGTCGTATCGTAAGCACATATGTCGCGGGGTGAAAGCGAGAAACGCATGGAGAAAGTCAAAGGAAACCTCCTCCTCCTCCTGAATACTGCATTGAATGAGAAATGGAGAAAAAGAGCAAATTTAGAGCTTAGCTCCCCCAACCAGGATTCCACCCTTCCCCACTCCCTTCAGCCACCTTCAAAAGCCCCCATCCACCTCCCTCCTCTACCAGCCTCTCCAACTTTGACAAGTAATGCTTTCAAAATCAAGAAATCATAAGTCATATCATACACGTCCGAGACGCAAGGGAATAATTTCATATGAAAACGAGCCAAGAATTTATCTTGTTGTAAATTCCAGTCACAAATATGTATAATAATTAATGCCTCCTTTCATGTTTCTTTCACAATTACGTCAACCCTATTCCATTTTCCCGACTCAATAGACACGAATGAGGGAGGATGAGGAGAAAACTTTCAAACTCTTACCTTCATAAAGTCATATCAAATCCACGTTATAACTCAGCCTCTCGGGGAATCCATCCTTCGTGTGGAGAAAGTTACGTGGAGAAAGTACGCAGGTGGTATTAGTCAGGCTAGAGTTACTTCCCATCAAAATACCACTCCCCCCGCTCTCTCTCTCATCCTTTCTCCATCCGAGAAGAAAGCTTGACTCTTTTACAAGCTACAAGAATATTTCATGAATTATGAAACGAGCCGTTAGTGAGAATTCCTTCCCTCCTCAGCAATCTGAATAATGCAATATTTCCATCACAAAAACCAACTTTCTCTTCCCAAAACCACGAAACCCAGTAGCTCATTACACTCGGAATACCGCTCTAACCGCCCTGTCAAAAACTAACGGGCTGATTAGCTCGCTTTAACAAACTTTGTACGGATTAACAGATGTAGCAGCAGCATAATAATAGCTGGATTTAAAATATTTTCCAACCAGCTATAGGGTGGGTGTGTGTGTGCTGGCTCTAGCTTGGATTGACAGGAGATTTAATTGCGTTTAGGAATGTTAATTGGTGAAAGTTTATGAGGGTTGAATACAGTGTGAGACAAACAATAAGCTCCTATGACACAAACATGAGTTGAATAATAATAATAAACAAATGGGATTCAAACTTAATTCCAGGCCAACTGAGATAAAAGACATTGACACGGAGGATAATCCTGTCGTCTTTACAAACGCTCTTCATCTCGCCGTTGAATGGGGTGCGAATGATTGTATACGATACTTGCTCCGAGAGGGAGTTGATCCCAACAAGGGTGGCAGACTTCCGGACGTTTACGACATATCTGCTGCGGGCAGCCGGAGCGCATCTGTGTCAGCCTGGGGATCTGGCTGTGTCTTTTGTCCATCGAGTCCAAGAAATATTTCCCGCGACGTTTCACCTAGTCGGGAGATTGGCCGCATTTTTTCACGCAATTCCTCCAGGAATGTATCCAGTGAATCCTCAAGATGCGTCTCCCCCTGTCGAGAGCGGCTGTGGTCAGCGAAGGGAATGTCAGAGAGCGAGAATCGGAGTGCTCACCTCCGCCGGGAGGCCTTTAGGAATTTATCAGCCAAGTGCGGAGACGAAAAGACCGAGTACTCCAACGGAGATCAGGAGAATACTTTCCCCAGCGAAGTACGCCCAATCATTTCCGTCATATACTGTACGTCGGATGAGAGGAGGAGGTCGTCCTGTGCGAAACCCTATGGGGAAATCGTACTACCCGCTTCCGGCTCGGGCTCTGGCAATGAGAAAGAATCCGCAGAGGACTGGTCACAAGGTGAGTCAATGTCTTTGAATACCGTCCTTTCACTTACTCAAGGCTCACTTTCTCTACCTACCTGCCTGCACTTCCATCCAGCAAGCAAGCAACTTCTTTTCAATTCTTGTAAGCACGCTTGCTTACACGTAGTTCCCGGCTGTCCCGGGATTGTAAAGAACACAGCCCGCACAAACCCCTTCCTCGTACTGTATTCCATGGAGAAAGCTCGAGGGAAAGCTTGGCCGGAAGCGCCCAACCTCATGCAGAAGAAGGCTGGCCGAAAGAGAGAGGATGATGAGAGAGCCCTAAAACCGGATTCCAAATGATAAATGACAATGGTTGAGTTGAGTCGAGTGAAAAATTGATTCTTATTCCACTAGGCGGACCACCACAACGAAGAATGAATCGCCGTGTGAGCTGGGTGTCAAGCCTTAGGGAACCTACGGACAAAAATCGCATCACAATCGCCAGCCGACTCCGTAAACAAAAGCTCCGTCTCCCCAGGCAACGGTCCTTTTCTCTAGAGAGCGAACTTGAGCTCCGAACTGTAGCTAAAAGAGCAGTGGGTGTAGCCGGGGCGCTGGCCAGCATTCGCGAAGCCCGCCGAAGCATCTCCCTCAAAAGCAGCCCCCTTCACTTTCCCTGGCATTTTCGAAGAGAAAGCTCATCCGCAATGAGGGAAGGAGGTGTCTTTGCGGAGCTACGACGAAGTTCTGAAATCTTTCGCAATATCCTTCTATCTATTGCAGGGAGGGATGAATCTACACCGACAGGTGAGCTGAGTGTGGGTGGTGTGCCGTGTGGAACTGTGTAATACATTCTTCTCCCTCTTGTTTCCTCCATCATTGTCGTCTACCTTTCCTACTTTCACCGACACCCCCCCCCCCCACTAAATGTAAAATCAACCCTCCTTGATTCCCAGTATTCCCAATTAACGCTATTCAATCCTGTCATTACCCGAAATTTATCCACATGCATCCACCATGCATCTCCGGCCAATCCTCACATTTTCAAATAAATCACTCCTCCCCCCCACAAATCCTCTCATTATTATGATGGACATGAGATGAAAGGAAGACGAATCTTAATGTGTAACGGCATGTCGTTGAAAAGAAAATCCCATTTGTGTACCCCGCTGACCGCTTTCCCCTACTTTCTCCTCTACTGCTTAACCTTATGTAAGAGCGCCAAAATCAAAATACACCCTTCTAACCCATCATGTTATTCACTCCTCCCTCTCCCCCGGAAAGCATGATCAAAGCAAGAGGGCTGGTGAAAGTTATAAATTCTAAAGTTTGAGCAAGCTGCTATAGCTGAAATAGCTGGCGGCAGTCACAACGTTGCAGGAAGGGGTAATGCACGGAGCATGGAGAAGCACGCACGCTACCCGGATTGTATATAGATACGGCAGCCAGGTTTTTACAAAGAACGTTAAGATTGGGCTGATCAAGGTTCCATGGATTTCTTTCTAGATGAGGATCAATACGACATGGAGGGAAAAGATTTGAGTTTCTCCTCTCTCCTCGCTGCTCACGGTCGTCGCCGCTCCGAGAGAAGTGTCTCCTATTCATCCTGCTCCTGGTCCGACGTTTCAATAGGATCCGAGACACTACCCCGCAAAATACTCAGCATTAATCCGTCGATTCCAAAAGGCCTCCTCGTTGTTTCCGTTGAGAGTAGAGGACGGGAAGTGACCTTTGCAGAGCATTACACTTCCTCCCACCTCATGACTCTCCCACCCGTCTTTCTGGCAGCTTGTCGCGGTCGGGCAACCCCATTAACACTTCTTCTCCAATTCGGTGCCAAATCCACTATCCCCGTGAGTAGATTTATTCATCCCTTCTAATTTATCAACCTCTGCCCTCTCATTAATCCAAATCCCTATCCCCGGAAGTGAGGCTAAACCTGTAATCGGGCGAGGGCAGAATATCTATAGGAGCTTCCATTATTGGTGGCAGTCTTCCGTCTGTCCGCTATCATCATCCGCCTTCCCTCCCAACCCTCTCCGTCAACCAAACCACCGTAATTGAGCCTTTAATGAAACAGGTCCATTACTTCGATTATCTCTACTTCCTCCTCACATCATTAGCCGGAGGAAATGAAACCCTATAGACGCTTCTACTAAACCAAACTTTCACCCACAACTCCCTACAGCTCCATCACTTAGGCTCCAAACCGCTTAGCAAACTGTCCCCCTCTCACGCTGTAAGATGTTTTAAGTGGAAATAACAGCTCAAATCAGGGATAATTGAAAAGCATTTCGCACCTCACAATTTCTGATACAGGTGAAAGCACTCAGACGAATTCCACAGGAGAAAGTCCAACCTTGAAAATCTCCCAACAAATCTCACTCTCACCCAGCCTGAATCAGAGTGAAAGCTAGTCACTAGGGACTACATCCATGGGAATTGGAGAAAGTAGACCCGGCAGTTTAGAAACCAACGAGAAAATACGATAGCCGGATAGGGTGTTAAGCTGCAATTGATTGGTGGAGCATTGAGATTGACACGGAGTTTGTGTACAGAATAAATTTTACCAAAGAGAGGAACCTCAATTGCCCGAGTAGGGCAAAGGCCAAATCGGGGAAAGGTTCCTCTGGCCTGAGGTGAAAGCACCAATAGGACGGAAGGATAAATGGACGGACGGACAGGCGGAGATTGAATTGAGTTAGGAAAGCTTTATGAAATTTGTGGTGATAAAGATATTTACGCCATTGTCGTAATTCAATTCCCGGATCATAACCTGTCCTGGACACGTTCAAACTTTTCATGTGGGATTCATGTGAGGGGTGATGGAATCATGTCTGCTACGTAGATGAGAGAAACGGCTCATTTTTACAAGTCCCGTCCTCATAATTCTTTTAGGATTCTCTTGGCAATACTCCGCTGCATTTGGCTGTAATTCAGTCTCCAACCCCATGGGACCCAATCCTGGATTTGATGGAGAGTGGAGGGAAAATTACAGTCAAGAACGACCGCAACGTCTCCCCCCTTGACCTCTTGCCACCGCTTGCACGTCTTCAAAAGCAGTTGGTTGCTGACTGCTGGCTCGGTCTAGTTTTAGAAGATGCAGCACACACAACAGACCAATCCGAACACGGAGCTCATGGTAAGTCCCTTTTATCCCTCCAAATAACATTTAGTTTTCCTTGAACAAACCACCCCTCTCTATTTACCTTAGCTGCTTCCATTTACCCCCCCCCCATTCAAATAACCACAGAGCCTATAAATCTTGGGAAAAGGTCCAAGCTTCAAAATTATGTCAGCAAATGAGCCGGTAGCAAGTGGCAGAGTGGGAGCAAGGTAGAAATACAAACCGGAGAAAGTGCAAGGTGAAAGTTCCCAAGGGCCTCAGACATCCGCCTATCTCTATGGCTCCTGGCTTTTACTCTATGACTCTCTTCCTAACAACCTATGAAACTGCACCCTTACTTTTACCTCTGTACCTGATTTCTAATCCGCCCACAGGACCAAGAGAGCCAAGTTCACGTTCAAGTCGCCTTTTTAAAAAGCTTCATGAAGCCCGGCATCACAAAGCGGAAATGAGGGGCAATGCAAATAAACAGTCTGTAGTCGGTCGGCCCAGTACTATCGCAACTGAATTAATGAGCTCTGTAGAAGCACCGAGTGGAACTGAGGGACCAGCATCCGGCAGTGTGATTAGTAATACAAAACTTTCAGCAAAGGTAAGCAAAACCTTTTACCAATTTAAACTACTTGTTCCCCGGCTTTCCCTTTCTTCTCCTTTCACCATCTTGGAAAAAATAACCTAAATGAAGGGTTCAAGAAGCATGGAGGAGGGGCAAGAAGGCGGGGCGGGAAAGCGAGGAGAAAGTACATGCATCTACAACAATTTCCTCCAACTCTTTCCAGAATTCCGTAGCAGATGAAGGAAATGATTCAAAAAAGAAGATTCGAAGAAAAAAGGAAAAAGCCGCCAAAGCTCACCCTGAACCAGGTACTAACTAGCGTCAACAAATTACCTATACAAGCAAAATTAATCAACTATAATCCAATAATACAATCTTCATCTCTTCAATTTACTCATTTAAATTTTATTAATTTTAACACTCACTTCTCCACCCAGATCCCGGTAAACTGGAATGGTCCGAGTTGGCTCGCTGCTTACTCACATTGAAATCAGTTGCTACGAATGACGAGTGCCTTGATGAAGTCCTTCACGGACTAACGCTCCATTCACAACCCCTACTTCGAAGGTTTCAGCAAGTCCCACCCGCCAACGAAATACCAATCGATCCTCATATTTGTCTTTCCGGCCTACTCCACACACTCATAGCTGTAAGTGTCAAAATTCACCCAATGCAATGTCCCTACTTCAGAGCAGGCCAACAGCAGTCAAAGATGCTCTTCCAAAGCCTCATCTTCTTATTCCTTTTATAAACCTTGCTCTTTTCCATCCTTCACTTTCCAGGTAGCAGTTAGAAGTCACGGAAGTAAAGATGCTTCCAAGAAAACCTTGTCAGATATTCTCGGAGTTATAACCACAGCTTGTCTCCTCTTCTCCACGGGTCCACATCCCTTGCAATACTCCGCCATGATTGCAATCAATAAAATTGTAGATATCTCTGTTGTTCATCGTCTCACACAAGCAAGGTAAATTTTCATTAATCATACACACAACACCCTTAAATCCTAACAGTTGCCTGGGCACAGCTTCAAGCGTAGTATTCTTAAGCATCTATAACCTTTTCAAACTCTGCTAAGCAAGAATATTTCTTCCTTAGCAACCGTACAAATAGGCCCAGGTATCCAAGTCAAGCCATAGTTCAGTTTCAAAAACTCTAGTTAGTCAGTACTTATTTTTGTTTTAATTAACAATCAGGAATAAAGGATTAATGTAGGATTCCAACTAAAATGAGAAAACTTTTCAAGAAAAAGCCACATTTCTCTTCATTATCAATACTTTTTCGAGAAAGGTATACATATGTTGTAACAAAACTTGATATTTATTACAAAGTAATTTTATATCTCCGAGTTTCAAGTATTACAAAAATGTACTCAATGTTTTTCCATCTTTTCCATTCCTCTGATTCCACATGGAAGAGGGTAGGATTGGATTGGAGAAAGTATGAGAAATATTTTCGACCAAAAAAGCCTTTGAACAAGAGACGGCTGGCTAGATGAGTGTGTGGTAGAAAGCATGCTCGCTGGCAAGTATGCGAGTGGAAGAATAATGAGGGTATGAAAAAAAGTTTGTAGTAGCTGGAGAAAGGTTATTACGACTGAGAGAAAGTATGGCAGAGCTACATGTAGGTGAAAGTGATCGAGATTTTCCCCAACATCAAAGTTCGGCTGAGAGAGATGATGGGGAGCGTATTACTAATAACGGAGAAAATAAATGAGAAAAATGAATGGGAATGAAAATGATGAGAATTTTTTCATTCTCATTTACCACCAAGTGCGTCAACCCACCCAGCCTCTACTATATCCTCTTCTTCCCTTATAAAAGTGCAGGAAGAGAAAGTCAGAGAAAGCCGGCCCAAACCATAATGCGGGCATTGGGTGGTGAAAGTCCATTTCAATTCTCCCGAATCGAGGAGAAAGTAGAGAAAGCTCTGTGTCCCGGCTCACACGGCACTCTCCTATTGAGTTAGCAAGTCTGCTAATGGAAAAGCGGGTCAGACCCTTAGGAGTGGATGACGATGATAATAATGATAATATGATGATGATGATGATTTTTGGGAGAAAATTATTTTCTGTACTTTCACTTATTCTCATCTCCATTATGTTCCTCCCAGTCGGGAAATAGATGGCGAAAAACCCGGAGTCAATCCTAGCGGTCCTCATCCCAGCCTACCAGGAACCAATCCAAAAGCAAGTGTGACCAAATCCTCAACAAAACCACACTCGGGGAAGACTAAATCCAGGGATGCTCCGCTTAAAAGTCTTGCACATTGTTCCGGCCAAGATATTCTCAGTAAGTTATTATTCATTTTTTTCACTCCATCGAAGAGCTCTCTTTACGAAGCTCTCTTTCCCCATCGAGTTTGCATACGGATGAGGAAGGAAACGGGTCGAAAGTCGAAAGCTTTTACTGAGCGGGGATGGAGCTTAGCATTACATAGGGACAAGTGAGAAATAAATGGTAACGGAAGTCTATAGAACAGAGATGTGTCCGGATTTTGAGGCTAAAAGTTGGAGTGGGCATGGAAGGAATTACAAGGACAATTAAACTTCCGATTCCCCAGGCACCAATCCTCTTACGTGGATAGTAATCGACATGTCTTGTCTCATTGTCTACGTGTGCTCTTCCTTAAGCCACTTCTTTGAGCCACCAGCCAAGACTGACAAGGACTGGAAGTGAAGTGAGAGAAAACTGACTTTCTCCACTTCTCCCTTACTCCTTTCTCGGGATGCTGCACTAGGAGGCTTATAGCGTTCAGACTTTCTCCTCGAGAGAAAGTCAAACCAAGGTAGTTAGCCTTCGCCTCAGAATTGCAGAGAGATGGTTAAGAAATAGGTTGAGAAAGGCAGGTATGCGTGAGGAGGTAGCATTTTACACAAGACTGCTTCACTGACTCAGTCCTCCGATGGAATAAGCGGTAGAGAAAAGAAATTACTTCATGATGGAACCAAAGATTAGAGAATTCAAGTTGTGGGATGCTCAAAAGAGGATTCCCTCCCTCAAGAGGCACATTCAAATCCTTGGAAACTGCAAATTGATCAGTCTCTCTCCCCTCTCTTTTCTCCTGTAATCAACTATTTTTTCCTCCACTCCTTCACGTCTCCACGAATCCTTTAGTCCACCACTCCGCACGTCTACCCACCCCTCCTGCCCTGAAACAAGCCTCGCTTAGCCTTCTAAACCAAGCCCCGTTAGTTCCACAGAAACCCGCCCATCCCATCCAACAATTCCCGGAAATAACAGAAAAGGAAGCTAAAGAGAAATAATTCCTTACCCTATTTTGTAGTAAGCATTCTAAGAAATTTTCCCTTCTCGGAACCCTCCAGCTTTCTCCCTTCTATACTATTGCTAAATCAACCATTTCAAACATAGCTCCAGTAGAATCTATCGAAATCAGCTAAAGAGAAAGCACCAACAGAGTATACATATAGAGAAGACAAGGCTTATGAAGCACCCCTTTCTTTCAGCATTTCCTCCAGTCCTTCTCATGCCTCTACTACCTTTTTGAATTGGCTATGTGGGCGGATTTAGATGTTGGTTCCTTCCTTGGTGGTTTCGGATAGTAACTTAGTGGGGACGCAGAGAAGAGTACTGTAGCTTAAAACGTAGTTTCTAGTTCCTCTAAAAATGCCTCTGTTCAAGCTACGACTGTAACTTGAATGTCTCCCTGTCTTTCCATCTTTCCCCCTCCTCCACCTCCGCCGCCGCTTTCCCCTCTTTTCATCCTCTCTTGAACTTCTTTTTTCCTCGTTATGTCAATTTGAGGTGGCATTTCAGGTGGAAGAGATTCCCGTGGTTCCTCCATACACCCAGCCATTGTCAACAAGGGTGGAGTATGGCGGATGTCGCTCCCTTTTCTACTAGTGACTAGCACTCGTAAAGAGAAAGCTTAGAGGCTATTCCACCATTTCTCTTTTACACACACACATCCACCTCTTTTCTCTCCACTCCTATCACTCTTCCTGGATTCAGCCCATGAAAAATTCATCCTTCCGATACCTCCTTGTCACGAAACGTTGGAATTGCAAGGGCTAATACATGCTTTCTCCTCGGAATGGATATGTTCGAGTAGACATGAGAAAGAAAGGTGACTGCCTGCTTTCACTCCACCCCCCTCCCTCCCGTCTACCTCCCACTGAAAGCAGACTGGCACACGTCTAGCTAGCAAATTTAGAAACCTCACTCTGATTGAAGCACATTGACGTTCCAAGTAGAGAAACAAGTGACGCTGCCCCTACTTTTCCAACTTTCCACCTAGCTTTATATATATAGCTTTCTCCTCCCGCCACCCAACAAAGTTGACTTGTTTCCTTCCAAAGCTTGAGGCAGACAATCACATTGATCGCATATCCCTCATTCCACCAGCCACCGTCACTTACTCCTCACCAGACCTCCCCCACCAACTTCTCAATAAGTAATGCATCCTCTCTCTTCTTACTTTCACCCACCTTCCTACCTCTCCATCCGCCATCCCCTTCTCTCTCCCGCTAACTTAATAGATTTCAGGCAGGCCACCTCAACTTTTCCTCCTCTCTCTTTATTAATCCATCATCCTGATTGCAACCCGCCAGATAAGCTTGACACGGATAAAAGATACGCCAGAACCTACACCTCACCGACCTAACCGCCCGCCCGCTACAAACAACCTCCTTTCTCTCCCCCCTCTTACAAGTTAAGAGTCAGCCTCTCTCTCACCTTAACTCACCCCAACTCACCGACTCCAACTACACCCATACACTAGCCATACCGTATTTGTCATACAAGGCCAAGTCACTTACACGCACGGATCCTTGTTTTCCCCCACGTCCCATACCTCCATACCTCAAATCAATATGGATCATTCAACCAAATATAAATTACTTTCTCCATGGGAAAAACTTTTTTTACTCCGTGTACACATATGAACTCGAGAATGTAACGGCCAAAGGTATCTTGAATTCCTCCGATTGCTTTCACTCCAGGAGAAAGTTCCAAGTGAAAATCAATTCACAAATCAAACCTCCACCTCCGTGTATCAATCAACCATCTGCAAACTCATGAGTCTGCAGGTAGCTTATGTAATCAATTTCAAAGATTGAGCCGTCATGAGAGGGATTGAAATTTTTTCATTCCACGTCAGAGGAGAAAGCAGCAGGAAGATCACATAACACTTAGTAAAGAAGAGAGAAAGTATAAGATGGGAAGACGGTAAAATAATTACACGAGTTCCTTCCGTAACTAAAAACTGTAGCGCTCTTTGGCATATAGAGATCATTTACCTTACAAAATATTCTCCTCTCTCTCACACACACACACAATCCCTAGCTTTTCCATCCCTTTGAAAATTTTCTATTATCATAATGAGAAACAAAGTATTCCGAATAGAGAAACGGAATCTTTGGAATCTCCAGGGAGAAATTCATACGAGGAGGCAAAGAGTCGTTAAAATCCTAATGGAAATGTTTTCCCCTTCTCCGAGACAATTTCAAAGGAGATAATAATAAGAAGGTTATTTAGTTTCAAAGAACCCTCCTCCCATCTCTCTTACAGTTATGCTACGAGTCCCCCCGCCCTCTTATTCCACCTCTATCATTATATTTTCATCCGTATGCTCTTTTACCTCTCATTCTCATCTTAGGAGAAAGGCTCTTTGACTCCTTGATTCCCATCATGACCGTAGGCTTCCCAGAGAGAGAGAGAGAGAGAGAGAGAGAGAGAGAGAGAGAGAGAGAGACGTAAACTAATGCAAAATTCACGCAGTCACACATTTTTCCTTTTATCTTGATTCGTGAGGGAATTGGGAAGACGCTCTTGCCCGGAGACAATACAGAAAGTCGACTTCCCAAACCTGAGCTTTCTCTCAGTTTCAACCCTATCCTCCAATAGCACATTATCAGTTTCTCCAAGGCTCCACCCAAGTACTTTCTCTCTCTCTCTCTCTCTCTTAAATATGCTTTCTCCCCTCTTAACAACTATTCTCTGCGTCATCAAATACAGACAATCCACTGTTCCACAACACAGTCTCCTACCGCTTCTTCCGAACCTATTTCCATGTCCAGCTTTCTCTGAAAAAACTTTCCCCAAAAAATTCACTACTACGCGGACCTTGAAATAAGATAATTATTTTCTTATTGCCCGCACTTTCTGCAAGATTAATTCTTTCTCTGAAGAGAATCTCCTATCAGCTCATAATTGATGAACTAGAAAGCGCTCCCGTGGGTCCCCCAAGATTTACTTTCTCCTCTATCCCCCACCCCCTTCTCCTATTAAACCGGCTTAGCCATAGCCTTCATTCCCATTTTCCTCGCTTACGACTAAACTATCTAGAGGTTAATGAAAATAAAAACCCATGTCTTTTAACTACACCTCCGATATCAAGCTTCCCGAAATGCTTCTAACTCTGTCTCAAGGTGCATTTCTTCAAGACTTCAAGACTAGGGCCAACCCAGCAGTGGCAAACGAGAAAGCATGTAAACGACCCTTGATGTTATCACGCCCAAATCCTCCTCACTCTTATTTACTCTTCAACCCGCTAGCTTTTTTTGCGTCCTCCTTTTCCAACTCCTCCGCATTCAAATTAACCACAACTGTAGGGCATAAGTGAAAAGACCAATGTCCGCTTGCCCGGGTACAGTTTACCGTTGAGTATCTCGCATAATATAAATTCAAATAACCTAACGCCAGACCTGTTAATAAGTTTTCTAGGAAACATTCAGACAAATTAACCAGGACGCCAACTAGCTTTTACGAATAATCCGCCCAAGGATAAAACTTATGCTGCTCATAACAGCTCAGAAGAAGTTACGGATAGCTCAACTCAACAAGCTCCGGGCAGCATTTAAATTAGTAGGATTGAAGATGAGGAAAACATGAGCAAATCCCATCTCTTCACCTTGGTAGACGGAGGAAACGTATTCGTATATCCCTAGGAGAAAAAAGCCCTAGGAGAAGCCCTAGGAAAAAGTTACCATCCTCCGCCTGTATGACTACTTACATGACCAACCATCTGTTTACAAAATCCTTCATTTCACACACCATCCAAAAACGGAGAAAGAGTTTGAATCCCAGAGAAAAACGATCCACATCCCTTTTAAAAATCTATTTTCTTTTACATCCCGTCCAAGCTAGTGTGTAATCCCGGCGGGTTGTAAACGGAAACTTGTTTATTACTTACCCAATCTGTTCAAAAGGTTCAAGTCTCCCTCCCAATCCCCATAACTGACAGACTAAGGAGGAGCCCAAATGTTTTCTTTGAACCCATCCACGGATTGTGCTCCAGACATCTTCACAGCCAAGCTTCCACCTCCTCTACCTCAGCAGAAGAGGTGGAAGCAATAAATTAGCCAACAAATCCCTTGCATCACTCACTCAACCTTCCACCATCTTTACCAATACAGCCACAACCTTTACATCCATTCTGGCAGATGCTCCGAAGCTGTGCAAAAGACCCAATCTTCAAACCTTCCAGAAAACCCGGAACACGGTTGATAGTTGACTTGGATGTAAAATAGCGTGCCGCGTCTCCCATCTACTTACTACGCACCCCGTCAAGGATTTAAGCAAGGATAAATGCAAATTGCTTTGGCTAAAACTAAAAGCTACACGCTCAACAAAACCCCAGCACCATCTGTTTCACTTCATGTCTTATTCCCACCATTAACCCATGATCCACCAGCACCAAGCTTTGAATCTTCCGTCCCCCGCGTAACCTACACGCCAGACATAAGAGGATATCATACAAAAAGTGAATGCTCCTCCCAGGAGAGCACCAACTCCCTCCCTCTATGCATCCCTCCTCGGTTATCATATATAAGCTGTCATGAGCAGATTTGCAGAAGAAGAGCAACGTATTATTGCACTTTCACAAAACATTGCACACAACTCAAAGCCTCTCCTTCTCAAAGCCTTGCGGTGGATAGAAGGAGAAAGCTGATAACATTTTCGATACTCTGCATCCACAAGAGTTTATATAGCTTTTCTAGCACACAAAAAAACCAGTTTAACTCTTGAATTCCACATTTTATTGATAACGCAGAGAGGCGAAAGAAGGAGAGGAGGTAGGCTGGATAAGCCGGGAGAAACGTGGAGAAAATAGGAGGATTATCTCTGTGTAATAGGATAGAAAATGGTAAGTGAACCGGAAGATAGAGAAGACAAAGGGAGAGAGGACTAATGTTGTAGAATAGAGGAAAGGAAGGGGAAATGACATTATGCATTTAGAGGATGATTTACGTTTATCCAAGGATTAATAAGGGGTTAAATGCCCAAAGCTCCGCTTCCTCCACTCGTGTCCTTGAGCTACCAGTTTCCTATTCAAACCATTCACAACTCCTTCCACTTTCTCCCCCTTCAGAGGTTACTAGAATCCTAAGAATTTTGCATTCACACTTCCTACTACATTTCTGTGGCTTTCCCCTTATTCCTTAGCCTCTGCCATGCTGGAGAAAGCCTGGAGAAAGCAGTATCATATCATTCCCATAAACAGGGCCATGTTTCTTACCGTGCCGTGGATGCAGCCGGGCCATCAACTTAGCGAAATTAGGCTACGGGGAGTCGTCCCCGCAAACCCGGTATGTCTTCATGTAGATTATAACATCTCAGCATAGTGGGATTCCATTGATTTCCCCCTTTGAATCCTTACGTTATCTGCTTGGCTGAGAGAAAGTGCAAGCCCTTTAGCCACTTGGTTATCCCATTTGCAAATACCAATTCCAGGATGATATGTGTGTGGCGGTGAGTGATGGAATTTCTCCGACTTTCTCCTCCACCAACCAGCTCCACCATCTCCTTCCGTCTTTCTTACTCTCAAGCACAACCGAACGGCGGAGAAAACGATTCCCAAGGAAAATGTCCACGTAAAGCCAACTGCCTACTTTGTCTTGGCGAGAGACATTGCAACCATTGCTCTCTTCAAACACCTCTTCCCTCCACTCCACTCTCCTTTATACCAGCTCCAAGAAAACTTTTTCCAACCGAAGGCGAGATAGTTGAAACCTATAGGTTGAAAGCTATCTTGTCATTCGTCTCTGCTTTCTCCAGTATCTCAGTTGGACGCCTCATTCCTGGCCGGAAGTGTGTGAGGAGGACCAAGGGCTCAAACCTTCCAAGTCTTTCGTGTACTCAATGAAATCAGAGCATTTCAACTTTCCAAATCTTGAGCACTGTAAAAACTTTTAAATGACTGACATTTGCTGCAAAAGCTCAAATCGGAGCATCTTGTTTTCATTCTTTAATTCCCCCGCTTCCGTCTCACTCTCTCCTAGCTTTTTCCACAGCTTTATTTCCTCTTGTCCTTCCCAAGTTTTGAATGTCAGCCCGTTTCCCCCGCCTCCCAAACAAATACCCAGAAACTCCCATTTCCTCTCATCACACTTTCTATCAGCTTAGCAAAGTATCGATTTACAGCTCATTTCACTACCTTCCCCCCAAACCAAGCAGCTCCCTCACCGCTCAAACTTTCTCTTATCATCTTCTTCTCAATAGCATTTCTCTCCCCCCTCTTCTCCTCCATATCTTACAAAATCCTTTCACTCTTCTTCTTCTCCTCCTCCCTCCAACCTTCTGTCTTTTTCTTCCAACCAAACCCCTCTTCCCGTCTACGTGAAACTTTTCATCATTTTCATCCAATCTTATTTTCTCATCTCTAAAAATTCACTTTCCAATTGTAATTCTATATCCCCACCACCTCTCAGCCTGTACTTTTCCCAAGCAACCACCTATACAGTTATATCCCCGAATTCACCCGCTCCCATCTTCACTTTCTCCCTCACTTTCTCCCCAACTTTCTCCCTCTTTCCAACTCACTCCTTCCCAAGCGCGCGTAATATTTACTTATCCCAACTCAAAATACTATTATCAGCTCCCTCGGTTTTTAGCTCTACATTTCCATGTATTCTCCTTTAAATTCAATCGATACAGCTTTTTACCCCGTCTCTAATCCGCCATTCCAATTATTGCACAAGCGATTATTGCGAAACAGCACTCCTCCTCCTCCAGACCTGTAAGAATGCTCCATCTCTGATACGGAACAGAACCTTATCTCCCTTCTATTTTAAAATCAAAAATCCCAATGAACAAACGCTCCGATTCTTCCCCGAATCCCAGCCACTGACCTTTTTTAAGGTCGCAAACTCATCCAGAACCAAAGACTCTGACATAATTACATGATAAAGGGCCATATTGAGAACCAAAAAGAGTTCATAAGCCAGGAGCAACTAACAAACTGCTCCAGGTCGGGCCGACCTGAAATAAGTTATTCAAACCAATGCTCCTAGAGAGGGACACGGATTAGGCCGTGAATTAATTCCGCTCGCGGACCCTATGTTGGTCCATGAGAATTTTTACAAGCCTCCTTTATTATTCCCAGTCCACACTATTTAGTCACCCAATCCCTAATAATAATTAATTTAAACCGTACTACATTTCCTCCTCATGTTGCAACCTCACGTACCTGAAATTCAATCGGATGATCCTCCAAGAAACAAATTCAATCCGAGCTACAGTAGTAGCCTATCCCAAATCTTTTCCTCCTTGTCTGGCGCTGCATCTTTTTAAAAAAAACATCCCACAAAAATCTGAACATGCGTCTCATTTATTTTCAACATGATCAGATAAAATTCCTATGGAATATGAGAAGGTATAGCGTAAGGAATCTAAACTTTCAACATTCCCCATCCACATTAGCCCGCTATATCTGTTCGGGGGATTTAATTTCAAGACAAATTATTTATTCAAATCCTAAGGGAGGAGGAAGCGTGTGAAGAATCCGTCTATAAAATTCTTAAACCAACTCCTCTGGCCATACACAGAAGAGAAAGAATGAGCATGTTAAATATTACGGGAGGGAAGCAGGCAGATGTTATTTTTATTAACATTTCATCATTACAAAATCACAACCATCTCTGAGTAGTAGACGCTCATATCAAGCCTGAGAACCATCTCTTCCTGACGTACAATACAATCTTTGTCATCCTCGTACAAGGTTGAATTATTATTGAATTATTGTTCTGGGTCGAGAAACTTGTTAGAGTGAGCTATAAAGTGTTTTTCCTCACAAAATATATATCAAAGTTTTCCAAAATCTAAATATTTATAATGCACGTCAAAAATCTCCGTCCTAAGCTTTGTGGAGGAGGAGACAGAAACGTTTCCGCTCGCCCTTCTCCTCCGTATGCAACACTCATATCCATATTGTTTATTTCTTGTCGTCGCCGAGTTAAGAGCAACGGCAACGGCTAACTGGATGGAAGAAATTGATAAGAGACTAATGTCCTTTTACAGAAATCTTGGAACCTGCAGTTGGGCCTATTGTAAATATACTTCACAACGCTGTGACGCTCTACAAGCGAACAATCGGATCTCGTCAAATATGTACTCCGTCTGTAAGGTAATTAGAATCACCTTATCTTTCCCCACAACCTCGTCTCAGAGTCATCCGTCAGGATGATGAGAACATCCCAAGCATTCATCCCTTCAACCATCTCAGGAATCAATTAAGCTTCCCTGTATATTATACAGATAGTCGGAAATCTTTTCGATACAGAGCATGTTCAAGTTGAGTAAAAACTACTGGAGACACTCCACGGCAAATAGAATAAAATTGAGGAAACCTGAGACGTAAAATATTATATCTTCCAAGGAGATCAATAAAGGAATAAATACATAATGCATTGTTTGACCCAAACTGTTTTTAGTTTTTTCCTCCTTGTGGATTTCTTTTCCTTGGCAGATCTTATCACCAATTTATATTTGTTATTAAAATGTTGGATTTCAAGGAAATCAATCCCCGAATCTCTTTTCATTCCAGGAGGAGGAATTGCAGTGCGCATTGCTTGCAACTCCTCAGTGCCCGGCTACTAGTCTTCCTCGTTCATTCTCCTGCCGTCCAAAAGTCTTTGGTGAGTGAAGCACCTCTTCGCATCTTCATCGCCGCCTTAGACGCTACTCACGACCCGGTAAGAATTTTTTTTAAAATCAAGCTTCAAATTCCTTCAAATTATACTATTTCATTTTAAATATATTTAGCTACAAAACTACTTTCAACTTACTACTTAAAATTAGCTAGTACTTAAAAAAAGATCAAATTTCTTTCCACTATTTAAAATCCATATATTAGCTAAAAGCTTACAAAATTTTACCTAATTTCACTACCCCGAGGTTAAAGTGCAACCAGTGCTACTACGCATTTTGAAAGAATCATCTTGCATACACAGCCTGTGTAACAGAGGCCAAGAGAAAGCAGAGCATGTTATTCACAATGACGTTCAAAAGCTACCTTTTTCGCATCATGTCATTTTCAAGGGTCATTGTCGTCTTTATAAGGAAATATAAATCTGCGGGAAAAGCTTATTTCAAACCATCTCAAGAGTTCCTTCCCGGCTGAATGGAGAATGCGAATTATTATAACTTATCCCTCACATTTCAAATTCAGCCCGGGCTTTTCAAGCTTATAGTAATGTGGGCGCTTGTGTGTCTCTCTGAGCAGAGCTTTTCCAAAAATCCCAACGAGTAACCACTTGAGGGCCAAAGATACATAGGTTCAAATCCTTGGGACGCTTTCTAAAAAATTTAGAGGAATTTCAAGTGATTAGGCCGGGAAATATGAGAAAATATCAGATGGAGTGGATATGGAGGAATTCATGGGAAGAGCACTAGCAAAGCATCCCTCTTAAACCAATGTATGAAAGACTAATAAAAGTCCTTACAGAATAAATATAAGAGCTTACAAGGATAAAAACAAAATCTAAGCCGGCAGCAAGGCTACAAGTTTACAAGCTTAAGTGGATTTAGTCAACGTATATCCTACCTTTTTAGCATTCCTTACCCACAGAATACAAAAATCCTACATCACCGCCCTATTTTTCTTCCCACCCTGTCCTACAGTAAATTCCAACATGTTTTTAGCCACACCACTTTTCCCCAACTTCAACCCAAATCCAGAACATATCTTCCCAAACCTAGGTTTTCACGGAGAAACAATTCTATTTTCTTCCTTACAGCAACTCTTATGTTTGGTTCTACAAATTTTGTCTACTCTCGCCTTGGATCCTGCTCATCACAAGCCTCTTCTAGACGCGGGAGTTGCAGATGCTCTACCTCCCTTATTGTTACCCGCTGACGAATTCTTCTACACAAATCACACAACTCTCTTTGCTCGTTACGTCAAGCATCATGCCGCTCGACTTCTTGTCTACCTGGGACTTCATCATAGGTCTGCATTGCGTGTATCCGTCTTTGATCTCATCACACAAGGTTTGTCACACTTTTCTCCATCACTCTCTTCATTGTCTCTAACTTTCTTTCCGGGAGAAACTTACTTTCTCCCTCCGCATTCGTAGTGCAAATTCCTCCAGCACTTCCGTACATTTCAAAGCTCTAAAAGGAGGACAGAAAAATCCTATACTTATCCGAAACTGGAATAAAATCGGGCGGAAACTTGTTTTAAAAACCTTTTTCTGCCTAGTCAACTTCACATGTATATCTTTCCCATCTTCCACACCTTCACCCAAGAAATCTTTGCTCTACGACGTGTATACAATTCTGGAGAAAGTCCCTACTTTCTCTCCGTGTCTATGTAAACTTTAACAATTTAAAATGAACAGTTTCACGGATCACATGTAGTTCAGCTTCAGAGACAAGTATACAATAGTATGGGCGGTAGACTCCAGCCTTTTCATCCATGTCATGGAAATTATAAATATTAGACCAATTCGATTTATAAGCAATTCTGTCAAGTATTGTATCCACGGTGAAAGTAGAAATCGTAAAATAGAGATACATCAAACCGGCCTTCTTCTCAACAAACTAAACTGATAATGTTTTAAATTTCTAAGCTCCTAGATCATGTCACTTTCACTCATGAAATAGACACGTTAACCGGTGAAAGCTCTGTGAAAAACTTGGAAGCATAAGGAGGAGATCCTATAGGAAGCCTCATAAAATTCACTTTTCTTCAACTCCCACACACAATATCTGCACAAATAAGACAGAATTAAAACTTTCAAAACTTGAGGTAACCTCTGCATACGCTTTTACGTATGCAAAATCCCCCGATTACATTCTAAGCTAGGCTTACACGATGTGTATGGCCGAGTAAAATTACATTTTTCCCACAAATCTCTCTCCTAAACTCAAGTTTCAAATAATATTTTTCCCATCATTAAGATTTTAGTTTAGTGCATGCAATTCACAAGAAAATAAAGTCACAGAGCAGATCCGCAATAAAACCTATTCGGAGAAAGCAAAAGAAAGCCGGGGGAAAGCTATAGTACACACTGAACAATATAAGATACTGTACAGGCCTACGGTAGCTTCAGTCAAACGCTAAAGAACAGAGCAACCCGATATTACCGATTTTTTTAAATGTAACAGAAACTACAAAAAGAGCTTGAATGGATGAGGATCGGAAATTGCATGTTGAAATGGGCAATCCAAGAGGGAGTAGTGTAAATCTTTTACGGGAATATAGATGAAGGTGCGGTGTGTTCCATGTCCTCCCTTCACTGAGGGCTACGGATGAAATCTTCTTGTGTCTTTCTGTGTACAGTAACACACAAATCCCACTTCTTTCCCCCCCGTCTCTCCCTCTCTCACGTCCTGGATTTATGTATGAATTGTGTAAATCCTTCCAGACGAATCCACAGTTTCCAGCGGAACGCTTAGCAATGAAGATTTATTTATTACATGGACTTGTTCAACCCCACCTCCTGTGCTGGGTCATCCGAACGCGGCGAGCGGGACGCTACCCTCCATCATAGTCATGTCCGTGGAATCTACACTCATCCGAGTCCTGAAATCACTAGAGGTTTGTCTCTCTTCTGCCCTCTCTCTGTACAGTCTTAAGCATAAAAATAACCTCATCCGCCTACTGTCTCTCTAGCCTATGCTCCTGCTGTAGGGAAAGTCTGCGTAAAAGTTTAAACGCTACAAAATCAGCCAGTCGTCTTAGGGAGGAAGAAGGTGAAAATTTAAAATTTTGTACGTTTCCTCAAAAGTCTTTAAGCACAAGGCACATGATCCTCTCTATCGTTCTCCAGAGACCAGTACTTTCAACTTTCAAAGTATTCCTCCTTTCACTTTGAGTTCTTCCAATCCTGTCACCTTTCTCCTGGAGAAAGCTCTTCCGAGGAGAAACGTATTCCAGCACTTAAATAATGTAGTGTCGAAGACGAAAACGACTTTTCTATATTCCGAGAAGCGCATACGAAGCATTTTTTTGGATGATACCCAAAATTAGAGGACATTTGCTGCATTTAAAGTTAATGGGAATGGGGACACGAATTTGGGTATTTGTACAAGAAGATATAGTCGAACACGGCTTCCCTCCTCCGACCTGTTTACGTAAAATTACAATCCGAGGGCGTACGTGGTGTTTTAGAATCCTATTGTGAGTGCACTGATGCTAGGATTAGGATCACCTGGTGAAAATCCTCTTTATATGGAGATAACAAGTAGCTCATGGAATGGGATGGAAAGGAAGACGAGGAGGCTAAAAGATTGAGGTAGAAGATAGGGGAATAAAAGAAGAATAAGATTGGAATAGATGTAACACTATCAATTTAAGATAAAATTTTAGTAGAATCGAGGAATAGAATGGAGTCTAAATGGGGCCTTGTGCTTTCTCATGTTTGATTCATGAAGGGGGCTGTTATGGAGTAGTGAAAGAGTGGGAAATGGGAATATACTTTCTGAACGTGCCTCTACATAATTTACAAGGCCCAGGGAAGCAAACAGAGAATCCTGCAATTAGAACACCGTGTAAATATTGAACAATTCCAAAGGGCTTCCTCCAAGGAATATAAATGTGCCAATCCCCTCTCCAACCCCCCTCACTTTTACATATCATCTTACTTGACCAGTTTTTTGCGGTCCCAATTTACCAAAACCCTTACTTCTCCCCGTGACTCAATTCCTCCACTAGACTTCCACTAGACTTCGTTTACCAGTTGCTGAAATATGCATCAAGGGAGATGCGATATAGATTCTAGCTTCTGGAAGAGAGAACGTTTTTCACCAATGCTTGGATAAAGGTGGGAAGTGGCAAGGAAATAATGAATAGCCAAGGAACAGAGATTAAAAATTCAAATGTAGAGCGCGATAGCTTATTGTGTGCTCATTTATCGACGTATTTCTCCTTATCAGATGGGTTTACATTATTTGAGGGTTATAAAATGCACTCTCATGATTTTTCTATTCTATTTCGTAAAAATAAAATTTTTAAATTTAATTTTTTCGCCCTTATGGTCTGCATTTAAAAATCAAGTTTCAAATTTACCGCCACGTATAGTTTTCAAATTTTGAAAAATGAATTTTAAATTCCCCGCCACTGCTATTTATTTGAATTCAAAAATTTAAATTTAAAAGTTTAAATTTCCCGCCAATTTTACTTGAATTCAAAAATTTAAATTCCATCTATTTTACCTCCAATCCCCACATGGTTACCCAGGATAAATCATGTCATCCCACAAAATAATTAGAGACCCTTTCATATTGTGCGACTTCCACGCACCAAACACACTAGAATTTCAGTAACAATCTACAGACAAAATTTATGGCACTGCATATTAAGCTCTCGCAGCTATTTTCAACTTCAACCACGCCGAAACCACAGCCGCGATGGTGGAACAACCCAAGACGCAACTCATTTTCTAGTTTTATTAGATCGTTAACTTTCGTCTTTGTCTGTGAGCGTTAGCTTAGCAAGTGTTACCCCTTAAAATCGTTGACATAAACTACAAATTCACTCACTTACGGATACACTAACTTTATGCTGTTTAAATATAACACCTTTGAGCATAATGTACTCGTGTATGTTATAACGTACAAACGTATGGGTTTTACTCATCGCCCAAAACAAATCATTTTCCGCGAAAACTGGTTCCACATACTAGTGCTACCACCTATTGACGTCTTCTTATGTATAACATCCGGAACAAAACGTTTGTAGCTAGCAATACATCTAGCATTTTCCTGTAGGCTGTATAACAAATCAATTCACCAAATTATTTTTTTCTTTAAAACTGCAGAGAAACAGTCCAAATTAATTGCAATTAAAACAAATCAAAACTTTATAATTTTACAACCATACTAATTTTCAAAATTTTTTCTCCAGGTAAGCGTTGCCCCCGGGTCACCATATTTGCGAGAACCGTCCTCAACAAGTTGGCTTAATAATAGCCCTAGTCGAAACTGCTTTTCTCCTGTGATTCATATGCGAAGACATTCCGCCGAGAGTAAGTTAAACAAGGTTCAATCTAATTATTTTCAAGCGCTAAATAGTAACAACTTTAATCTAATAAAGTCGTCAATTTTTTCTAGCTGGACGACGAGACAGTATTGGGGGACCTGAACTAGATCCAAATTTTGTAAGAATATTCCAAACGTGCTACACATCCCTCGTTCATCCCACAATCCTTTTAAGACTACTCCTACATAGACTTCTAACTACCGGCCTAGCTTTAAGGAGATGGAAGAGTTGTGCTTCTCGTGCCTCATTTGCTTCTGCATATTCTGGCCATTCCGGACATTCAATATTTTCGATATTTTCTGGAGAATCTAGGACTTCTAGGAGTCGAGCGTCTAGTACAGATACTGAATCCCTCCCACTCCGCAGGCGGAGACAGGTAAGAAAAAACTCATAGCCTGAGGCCATCACCTCTGAACCGAAACGCGATATGTTGTGTACTCCGCCCTGATTCCCCCTTCTACTGCCTTGTTACGTCTGTATAAATAACAAGTCAACTTTTTGTCCAACTTTCAGGTTAGTTTAACGGTAGATTGTACTGCCGGGTCTAATTTAGCAGAGGAAGGGGAAGAGAATTTAGTGCTTCATGAACAAGAAGAAAATGGATCCCCAGAGCCTCCTCCCCTCTCACCCACAAAGAAGGGGAGCGTCATCCGTGGCATTTTTTCCAAATGGAGATCATCCAGCCAGGAAGCGAGCGTGGATAAAAACGATGACATGCAACGACTCACTGTGGACCAGCCCGGAAGTAACTTGCTCGGAATGGGAAGTAAAACCAGAGAGAATTCCGTATTCGGTCTCCTTCCCTTTGCCGCCCTCCGGGCTACGGCTTCAAGAGAAAGCTTGCAAGGCGGAAGTGGTCCTAATAGCCAGGTCAACACTCCGCTGGGATCCCCATCTTTTTTAGCAAAGCAGGTGAGCAGAGAAACAAAGAATTAATTATCCAAAATTATTGCTCAAAAAATCATTTAAATCCCGTGAATCCAAAATACCCTTTTTGTTTTTTTTTTTAAACAGAGCTTCAGATTCGGAAGTCTTCATCAAAGAAAAGGCAGACGGCTGAGCAGGAACAGATCTCTGGATGTTTCCACGGAAGCAACTTCCCCAAAAGATACTCCGGAGGATGAGATACTCGCCTTTCAACGGCGCCTCCAAAACCTTCCAGATTTTTTAGATAATATAGAACCTCCCTCCCCGCCTGCTCTTCCCCCCTCCTCCCCCCGACCTAGATCCAGATCAGTGCCAAAGGTTATACTAGATGCTCCCTTACCGATTTTACCCGGTCTCTCAAACTCCCCGCCCTCAACATCACCAACACTCCCTCTACCGCCCACGGCCACTCATTTACTCAGCCCCTCCAGCCCTGTCCGCTCCTGTCCAACTAATTTACCTCAACCCATTCCTCCCGCCCCACCCTCACCCAACTTACTCACACCCCACTCCCCCAAAGTCCCCTCACGAAATTCTCCCTCTCCCTTCGGTGAGAATGAGAAAAACTCTCATTCCGGAAGCTTTGCCTTAAATGATCGAAACGATATTAGCAGAAGAAGCTCTGTCTCACCCAGCATGGGTACCCGAAGAAACGACAGTATTTTCATATCAGACATGCCAACCGTTCATCGGGCAGTACTCTTATTTGTTGAAGTAATTTTCTACTTTCTCTAAACTTTCTCTTTTCCGCTTTCCCTTTTTTCTGTGTGTGATGTAGAAAAAACCAGAACAACTAAAATTTTCGCATTTTACAAAACCCGGGTAGTGTTCTCTGCTTTCCCAAATGTTCCGCCCATAACTAAAAAAGAGACAAGCGGGCATTCTTTGAAATAAGAATAGCCAACCAAAATACTGGAAAGGGCGAGAGCTACAGAGAGAAAATCCGGGAATTGTTCAGGGGGGAAATTTTAGGATCTGTGGAAGAGTTTTATGAGACGCAGGCCACGATATTGTAGAACATTGTGTAGGCTGAACAAATTGGGCCGCAACTTGTTAAATGATCTCGTTTTTTTGCTTTATGGAGTCATTTTATTGCTTGTATTCACAAGTTGCCATCTAATTGGATTCTCTTCTTCCAGGACTGGATTACAACTTGCAGGCCTCACGGGAAAAACAGTGTGATTCGAGAACTAAAAGATTTTGTAGCTCGCGTCTCTTCCTGTGGTCCACCTTATTTACGCTGGGCTGACCACATCCGAATCCTGTGTCCATCTTTGGTAACCACTCATTCTTTCCTCTTTTTTCCCTCTGTCACTCAGTCCTTCTTCTGTCTATTCTTGTATATTTACCACTCTCTACTCCTTTGCTGACAGGTCGTCGAGGATGACGGAAACGAAAACGAATCTCTGGAAGCTATCGCAAATGAATACTGGGAGGTACGTACACATCCTCCAATTTTCCAACGCACTCCGTCTGTGTCTGGTGAAAGTAAACCTAACCAATACTAACTCCTCCTTCTTTCTCCAGATGCAAAAGCTAGTAGTTAGCGGAAGTTTGCCCTGCAGCAAGGAAGAGGCCGCTGTGCTCGCAGGGATCCAATTGCGGCTCGAAGAATGCTGGCCTCGAGCTAGACCTCCCAGAGGACACACTGCACCTCCATCAACCCTTCCCATTCAATTAGTGTCCACCCCAATTACGCCAAATTTCAATCCCGACAAGTCTTCCACCACAAAAACCAACATGACTGAGGATGACAAGGTGCGTATTCTTGTAAGTATGATGACTCAAGGGAAAGCGCGACGTCTCTACTAGATTCTTTGTAGTTTGAAAAACACGATTCCGCAATTAGTTAGTATTTTTTAAAATCACCCTTTCAATATTTTCCAAAGGCAAACAAGTGTATTTGGGATGGCTCATGTATATACTAAATTATACTCTCCCGCTTTTCAGGATTCTTCACTTGCGCCTCTCCTAACGGATAGTCCGATTCATGGTAGGTCTGGTCTCGGTACAGGAGATGGCAGTGCAGGAGACGATCATTTCCCGGAAGAAACTGTTGTCAAGAAAAGTACTGGAATGGGACGAGCAGTTCATTTGCTAACAACGTGCTACTCCGCTGCCGATGACAACGAAATGTCTTTGTCAGCCTCCACAAAGCTAGAAGACCTGGTCCCGCCTTGCTACATCCATGCTGGAAACATGCCGCGTCTTATCAAAGTAAGAGAGCCAAGCTTTACTTTCTCTCCATCCTCTAATGGGGACTGCTTTCATTTCTTCCAAGTAGTACACCAACCTTTTTCTCCAAAATGATAAATCAAGAGTAGTTGTTTCATAGCATTATTCCCATTACGTATACGTCAATATTAATGAAATAGGTAGTAGCCAAGAGATGCCGGAAAATAGAGCAACTTATTCGAACGATAATCATCATTCCGTGATTGTGGTGGTGTAGCAAGCTGTTGCCCTCGCTTTCCCCAGACTTTCTCTCTACTCATACACCCCTTACTGACTGCAGGGAAAGGAGTGAGTGAAAGTAAATCTTGCTTTTACCCTTGTCTTTGCTGACGCATAATTCTGCATACTAACAAGTTTTGAGAAAGGGTAAGATGACTGCATCAAATTGTTACCCAGGGAATGTTATATTATATAAGCCTTTAACTCTAACCTCTTTGATGGAATCTTTCCGAGTTAATTACAAGGCAAAATTGAGTTGTCTTCTTCAAAATTAACCTATACGTCTCCGTCAGAGAGATTAATTTCACCAACATTGATTCTCCTCATCTTCTTTATATACATCATTATTATATCCGATCCAACCCCCCACTCACAAAGGTTTCCACATCACCAAAGGGCTACGTTGGAAACGACACAAGTTTAAGTATATGAAATATCAGTCCAAATCCTCCACACCTTCCTCAAGTCCTTCTTTCTCTTTGACAGAATCCCCTCTCTCTCTCTCCTGTCGCCCTCCATATAAATTGCTCACTTTCACGGCAGGTTATCAAAATATGAGCGTATCCCGCATCAGCCAACTCATCATCTTTCCAAAACGTCACATCCAGATTCTACTTAAAATTCATTTTTATCAAATTATCTACGTCAGCCGCACATGAAATTCGCCTCATCATATGCATCCCCTTATTTCCTCCCTAGGCCTATCAAAACCTTGCCTTTGTCGGCTAGAGTTGGGGATCCTTGACAGATTTCAAGACGTTGGAAACACGTTACAAAATCCTTTCACACAGCACATTGAGTTTCGTTGAGGAGCCAACTAAATATCCACATTTTCCGCTTCAAACTATCGATATTTCAGCAAACCACGAAAATCCAAAATCTTGAATTCCCCGTTCCTCTCAGTTCAAACATTAACCTTTGAAGAGCTAATTTCGAGAAACACACTCTTGAATAGCTAATCAATTCAAATGTTAAACATTCCCTACAAGATTCAAAGTATCTCATTTAACAATATTGTTTACAAAAATTCAATACGTATCAGATGGAATAGTTCTTTGAAATTCAAATCCATCTCGCCGCTACTGCCGGTGATAGAGGATGAGGAATATACTTTCAAGTTTGCCCTTTAGATATGTACATGTTATTCTGTCCAGAATATTCTAGACTGATTATGCTTGTTTTCGTTAGAATAGTTGGATTTTTCCTTTGAAGTTTCCCATCTAAATTTCTGGATGCACTTGAAGTTGATTTACTTTGAAGAAAGGCATAGTTAAAGCAAAAGTGAGCATTTCCCTACGGTGAAAGCAAAAGAGAGGGAATCCGGTTGGAATTATTTGAACGCTTATGTAAAGTTGCTTAACTTCTTCTGCTCCTCTTCAGATTCAAGTTAATCAAAAAGAATGCACAGGATAATCCGGGGCTTGTAGAAAAAAAATATGTACATAAATTATCATTCTTGGGAACTGTAAGAGAAAGTACTTTCTCCCAATGCATTAAAAAAACTAAAGGAACAAGTTCTTGCTCGCAGTATATGCTATTCATGTCACAAAAAGATGCCAAAGTGGACACTACTCAACTTGAGCTCCCCAATGAACATCTTCACCCTTTCCATCTTCCCAATCTTGCGCCTGGCTTCTCCAATCCACCGCCTTCTCAATAGAGAAAGTTAACTTATAATCAAATTCTACGTCTGTGGTTTCAATCTGATGCTTATTTAAGAAAAATATGCTTTCTCCATCGTCTTTGATTACATAAAGCTTGTAGAAAACCACTGCAAACACCCACTATTTCAAGTCTGTGATAAAGCTAGCTCTGACTTTCTCTCTCTACGTATTTTATCTCTTCGCCTCTTTTACATCTGTCGGGTATCATTCCCTGACAGTAGCCGGCTATCCGTCAATCTCAATCTTGACGGCTTTAACTAAGGTTCTTCCCGGGCTCCTGCTCCACGTACAGCTTGAACACTGAACCTGAGAGCATCCTTCCTTCTAAAGCAAGTGATCCCACAAATTGAACCGCTAATAGAAAATCAAAAGTTAAAAGCTTGGTCGTGTACCCTTTTTATTTTCCTCGACTTTTTTCCCTCCAAACTCTCAACCACCAAAACAAAACCAATCGGCTACCTGCCCTCTCATCTCCTCCCCCTCCATTCTAGGATTGCGTACGGAGAAAGTTACTTTCACCCCATCCATCATCATCATGGGCCAGGGGCAAGGACGTTTCTCTTATCTTGAGAAACTTATACAAGACGAGGAACCTGCAACCGTTGGCAGAGGGACCGCTCGGCAAACGGAGGTTAGACACCAATCCAAACACTTTTACTTTCTTGTCGGTACGTGGGAAACCTATGGTACAGCCAATTCCATCCTACCACCAAATTACCATCATCTACACGGTATCCATACTTTGCAACAAAACTCTCTTTACTTTACCTCCTCCTTTCTCCCTCTCTTCCCAAAGTTTATCATTACAGAAATAAGATTTCTAAGCTTTCACCTTTCGGATGAAAGCTAAATACAGTCCAAACCCACCCGCTCTACCTTTCCCAACAAAAGTATTTTTTTCTCTTTCCCTATACAAGAAGGAGGTTGGTTCGTAGTTGGCTAGGAGAAAGGTCTCCCTGTTTTGCTAAATTATAGCAAAGTTTTCTGATTTCAAGAGCCTAGCAGTTTCTCTGGGCAAAGGAGAAAGCACAATGTTCCACCGTCTAGCATACAAGGCAATGCCTTTAAATAAGCCCAGATTGGGAAGACAGAAGAAAGCGTATAGTGGCTTACCACACACACAGCGCTATTAAGTTTCATCAAAAGTTTCCTTCACTTCTTCTTGCAAGTCTTCTCTCTCCCTTTCTTTTCATGCTAAATTCTACCGGCTTAGACCTAGTTACCCTCTTGTCATCTGGACGCACATCCACTCTCCAGCGCCACCATTTAGTCCCGTCTTGCTAAATCTTTCATCGTCACTCAGTTCTCAAACTGCATCCACTTTCCTTTCCCCACAAAGGCTCTCTTTTCTTAACGCTTTCTCAAACATCTCTCCTCCTCCACTGAGAGACTCTTCCTGCTAAGCTTTAACGTATACACCGCGTCCAGGCTCAAACTTCCTTCTTGGAGCTAATACAAGAGCTAAAGTGGACAATATTTCCTCCTTAAGCCTTTCCAAGTAGGACGTGAGAGGGAGAAAGCTGAAAGTATTTAGTCATAGCTACGGATCACATCAAATCCGCTTTGTACTAAAACCCATCTCAGTCTAGCCTAGATTCATCAGTGACTCTGATAAGTGCATAGGCATCTTGAAAAACTGTTGTTTTTACACTGATTACATGGTGGTAATTGTTGCTTATACAAAAAAATAAAGACTTTGCAAACATAATAGAAACGATTGAATGACATACTTGAATACATGTGCGAAAATATGATAAAATATGTAAATTTAACTTCACGGGTTCGTCCAATTGGAAAACTGAGAATGCCAATCTCGTTCCCATTTCCTTCAGCATGATATTAGTTTAAACTTCTCAAGAACAAAATCGTTTTCACACCATTTTTTGCAAAAACAGCAAAGGGATAGCCTTGCTATGTTTTAAAAAATATTTGCAAAAAATGTTTTTTGTTCGCGAATTTCAAATTTAATTTGCATGAAAATTTAAGAGCAACAGATTCCAAGAATCCATTCCGTCTTCAGTCCACCAATCCAGCCATCCGGTGAAGCGCAATTCTTATTTTATCACCTTTTTTGCAAATTCGCCGGCTTCCCCCACACGAACGTCTACAGACCCGCCCTGACAACAATTTCCTTGACCGATCCGTAATCCATGCTGGACTTGCTGGCGAGTTGCCAGAGCGCGAAAATGTCAAGTCGAATTTACCTTTCCCGTGCCAAATAATAATTCAAGGGAGAGAGGTGCAAGCTCATTAAACAGGTGCAGCAGTTTATGTTCGAAAGGATTTCAAAGGTCGACAGCTTGTTATTACTCCGCGGATTATAATTGCAAATAATAATGACGACACGGGTTGAGTGCGTATGCGGGGGTACGACATGGCTTCGTTTTGTAAGATTGGTTCAAGGGTCCGCGTAAACTTTTATCGTTACCGATAGGCCGTGAAGCTGGATGGTAAACAGATTTTACTCCTACGTGTTCTAATAGAGAAAGATGCAATCGGCGGAGCAAGAAGAGCATTGGTGAAAGCTTTTGTATAATGCGAATCATGGATGGACGCGTCCTTCCGGTTTACTAGCTTTGAGGCCTTTATTAATTCCTTCCACTTTTACAATAGTTTGCTAATGAGTTGAATTGGTGAAAGGTGTTGTGTTTGATTACTCAATGGAGAAAGCTGGTAAATGAAGGTGGGTGAAAGTGCGTTGAGCCAGGAGGAGGTTTACCTATTTAGGCGGTAGTAGGAGGCGGTCCTGAATGACGGCGAGCTCAACCCTACTTTCACCATCATCTCTTATCGGTTATATGGATAAAACTGTACAATTCAACCTCTCACAACGTCAATATTCCTCCCTCTACACTTCCAGGTGTGTAGCGGAAGCGTAAATTCTTGTAACAAACACAATCCGAAACAAGTTTACACCTCACAGAATACCCAGCTTTCTTCCACTAACGCTTCACTGGATGTCAACAGCTGGGATGACGTCAAAGCGAAGCGATAAGCCAATGTTGTCTAAGGGTCTGACTTCTCCTGGCAGTGGTCGGATTATCTCCGTCCTAAACAACTTTCCCCGCATTAAACAAACATAGGGAAGACGTGTGAAAGTTTCGGAAAGAAATCACTGAGCCAATTAATTTACTATGGCTTTTCATACAATTCCTCCCCGTTTCTTATACTTTTGGTTATGTGATTTCTCAGAAAAATTCAGATTTGACAACACTGGGATTCATAACCTACACCAGCTCCCTCTGCGTCCTTCAAGCTACATCCTTAGTTTCTCCACGCATCATGGAATAAAAGGCTGCTGGCAGTAGCTGGAAATTGAGGTAGGAAAACATCACGCCTGTATGAACAAGATCAAGGGCAAATCTGCGTTTCTGGCGGAAGGCAATGGCCGACTTGCCTTGCTTTTCCCTAAATGTGACAAAGATCAAAAGGAATGGAACCAAGCTAAACCAAAGGAAAGAATTGCCAGAGGGAAAAAAAGAGTGAACTTTGTTTTCATTCACTCCGCTACTTGTTTACCACCGCCTCCAACAAGTCCTCCCCTCCCTTAACTAGATACTTGTCCTCCTTTACGAGCAGTAACTAAAGAGATTTAGGAGTCTCTGAACTGGACTCGTAAAACCAGTTTCCACGTTCCCCCGCATCCTCAACCCATGTCTCTCCCGTCTCTAAACCCGACATCTCTCCCCAGAGAAATACTTTCACCCCAAGTCGATCAACAGCGTAATATCATTGTTATTGCCGTCACTTGTGGCCAACAAAGCACCGCACTCAATCCTCAACTCCGCCCGCCCTCCCGATTTCCGCAACCCTAACCACCTATTCCTCAACATCATTCTTCCCACACCCACCCCTTGAAATCTTTTCAAAAAACTCGCCACGAGTAAATAATTTCAAGGAAACGTAAAGCATCCTCAAGCATACAGCGCCCACTGCCAACAAACCAACCTCCCAGTGCAGCAGCCTATACGCATCTGGCATAAGAAATACTAATAACTCTGCCGTTGTTCCTAATCCCCAGCCGCTGACCCCCTTGTTTTCTTTAGCGGAAAACTTCAAAATAGTGCCGCTATAACCATAAGGATATGAGTGAGTGTGCCATAGAAAGGCTAGGCTTTCCCAACGCCTAATGCATCATGTAACAAGTACAACCGTCTCCTACCTGCGTGTCTCCTGCATTCGAGCTCTTACTCACCGGAAGATGTGTGTGGAAGTTGGTACGGCTACTTCGCATGTAAATAACACATAGAAATAAAACCGGAACCAGTCTGCAGCCCATATGCGCCGAAGACAATGCTTTATCGATAAAATC
Source organism: Sminthurides aquaticus (assembly GCA_906901655.1). Classification (NCBI taxonomy): domain Eukaryota; kingdom Metazoa; phylum Arthropoda; class Collembola; order Symphypleona; family Sminthurididae; genus Sminthurides; species Sminthurides aquaticus. The sequence continues at coordinate 18,725,888 of CAJQTT010000001.1, read as the reverse complement.
GCGAGAAAAAAATCCACCAAAAGAATTAGTTTACGAAGGAAACGACGTGGGAGGTAAATGCTAGAAATAGAGGGATGCTCTCGTAGAATTTAATGAGTACGCCGTGTAAAATTTAAAACACCGCCTCTTCAAAAGATCCACACGGAACTGATACATTTATAATGAAATTGAATGGAAAATACCCGTCCTCAGCAACGCTCTCCTTTCCCTTCTCTTTAGTATAGTAGGACTTTCTCTTGAAGCTTTTCAGGCCGGCTCCTTCCGGAATCTTACAGTCTATCCTCCTACCGACTCACAAGCCTCTATGTTAAGAGATAAAAATTTAAGAAACTCCACTGTTTATATGGTTAAGAGAAACGGGAAAAAGATTGAGAATTGGGAAACGAGCCGGATTCGGGGGTCAATAAAGCGAAACAATTTGATAGTTCCCTCAAATGATGCTCAACCCAGCAGTTCTAGCCCAATCTTGTATTCTTTAGCTAATTCAGAGCTTGCTCTTTCTCCCATTGTCTATCTCTTCCGTAGTGGGCATTGATGGTCATGTTAGCAGTACTGGAGAAAGCTAAGAGGTCCGCATTGAAAATAACCGTCCAAAGGAACGGTTATTTTCCCTAAAGGTTATGCCTCTTCCATTCAGTACATATACTTTTTTCTCCATTCATTCCCTCCTTGCCCCTTCCATTAATAAGAGAGAAACCCGCTTACGGAAGTAACCCACCCAATTCAGTGTGCTGGAAACACGGCAAAGTATTACATTATCCGCCGCCATGTCTTCATGTGTAGCAGCAACTCATCCCGCCATACCGATCCACCAACAGCCTCACCTTCTTCCACCTTCCCCTCATTCTTTTGGGGTAATCACGGAAATATAATAGCTACGACCGAGTCTCAATTTTCATGGCAAACAAATATCTTACATGTCCCGCGGCCTTCATTCCGGCTCGCATCTCCCTTTGGTCCTTTTACGAATGCCAGAAACATGGGGTGAAAGTCTCCGGAAGAATATAGTCGCTTCCTTCAGAGACTTGTCCACAAATCCATGTATTCATCAACTATCTATGCATGTTTTGGGATGCATGACCATGCACCCACTTTCCTCATCTCCTCCCGCCCCCACTATCATAACCCTTAAATACAAAACACCCACTCTGCCTCATCATTAATCCATACAAGCAGGATTCGGGGGCATCCTCCTTGCACGGAGTTTATCTGTCCTCGCTAGCCTTCTGTCTCCCTTTCCTCACTGTTTGTGCTCTCCGATAAAGGCAGGATAAGCACACGGGATCGGAGGAGAAAGTCATGGAGAAAGTATACAAGGAAGCAAGGAAACATGTGGGAAGGTCATGCGCCTCCTCTTGGAGGTCTCCAATGTCCTGCCATTGTCCACTCACTCCTGCGGTATCAAAAACGAGTATGCAATTTCAAAGGTAGTATGTACACAGTAAGTCCAGCAGGAGAAAGCAGCAAGTCTGGATGCGGCTCAGTATTTTATTCAGTCCACCCATCTCCGTACTTTCACCGCATTATGACTTTCTCCACCCGCAAAATACAGTCCACTTCTTCAAGCTCACATAATTTATGTATTTCTTTCATTTTCTCAATTCCAAGCTTCACAGCTCTGTAAACTAGTCTTAGTCCTATTTTCCACCCTACTTTCCATCATACTATATTCGTCGACCATCGACGTTTCCTCCTCCTGTGTTTGGCTATCTTTTGGAACGGAGTTACTTAAACCTGTCTACGTGTGTAAATTCACACCATTCCTACCTTTATAACCTGCAAAATTGGAAATAAGGGCGAGATGGAGGAGTTTCAAGACAAAGACAGGGCAACTTCCATCTTTTCGCTCAACTAGCTATGCAATCCGAGCAAAGCTGATAAAAGTCTTAGAATTTCAGACTTGTTTTCAACTTCAACCTCCTACCTGCGCCTTCCCCTTTGTCTAATATCTGTGAAGAAAAGAGAAAGCAGAGCAGCTTAATTATTTGCACAAGGAAAGTAAGAGAAAGTTCATGGTATTTAAATGAACTAAATCCAACAACTCAAGCATAATATACAAAGGACAAGAAACAACGAGTTACTCAAGGATGAATCTACAGGGAGGAACGCCAAGCACAAATTACATCCTAACCTTATAGCTTTCACCCTCCACATCCTCCGAGCTTTCTCTCCTCGTCTTCCTTCCAACCTTCCCCTCCTTCCTCTCTCCTCCACGCACTAAACGCAAGCACTAAGCCTATACAAACGCCAGGTATTCCAACAAAAGAGATCAGTCAGTCTCCCGACTCTGTAGCTTCTATAGCTTCCTTTTCTCGTCCTCGCCTCATCCATTCCGGTATCAGTACGGACAGACAGAGGGTTCTTGGATTATGGCCTGTCGGCCCTTCAAGTCAGTTTTCCATGTAGTAACATGAAGGATTCTATTTTCCTCCCGTTTCTTCTCCTCGTGCTTTCTATCGAACGAAACTTCTTTAAAATATTCACACTCTTCTGGGTGAAAACTGTGAGGTGAGAAAGTTTGATAACACCCGCGGCACACCATCAATTCCGTATTCAAGTGATAACAATACCACAAATTGCAGCTTCGTGATTCTAAGCCTCATTCAGGTAAACCGGTTTCATTTTTTAACTTTTTTTGCTAGTGCCAGAGACCCATAGAACACATACGAGCATACAAGACAAAAGGTCAGGGAATTCTGCCAATTTCCAAGCTAAAATAAACCTAGGATACGATAAGCTCTTGAAATCAACTACAACAGCCGTCTTCTTCCTACGGTTGTTGAAAGAGAAACAAATTAAACGTAGATAAACTTGAATAGCTACTGCTTCACATAACTCCTTACTCAGACACAACTATGACAGAGAAGACAATGAAAATGACAAGTACACAGCCGCCGGAAGATAATCTAGAATAATCAGAATTATAAATCCTCAAGAAACATTAAGGACAGAAATTCTATCCAAGTCGATGTGAGTATACACTGCTTTCTCTTAAGACCATACCGAGTCACACTTTTCCTCCGCAAAACTTTCTCTACCCACTCTCTTGTTCGGCCTAAGTGAAAGTTGGTGAAAGCATCGCCATATTCTGACATTTCCTGATTAGCAAAGCCTCATTCCGTAATGTAAAACGGGTCTGCAGGACATTTTCCTTAACTGAATACGGCGTAACCCGGAAATTAGCTTGTAAAAGTATCACGTTACCTTCCATGTATTGTATTGTATCAGAGGGGGAAGAGACGTAGAGAGATTAATTCCCCCTCCACGAGGAATAGATGAGAAGAGCAGGTGGGAAAGCATATAGCTATTGGAAACATATGTTTTAAATTTCTCACATTCTGATCCGCTTATAAGAATCTGCAGATGTTATAGACCTGAAACTTGGAAAATGGACGAGCTTTCTCCTCTACAGTAACCACATATTGCATTTCAAGCTTGTTGACTCAGGGAAGAGAATGAATGGCATAGGAAAAAGAGATTCCGCAGGCAAATTCCACCATTGTGTATACAAAGGCATCCGCATATAAATATCAGCAAACGAAAGCTCAGATCCAGAGTCCCAGAAAGTAATAATCCCTTTGCCTGCGTGCAGTTCTGCATGCTTCGCATCTTTTCCAGCTTTCACTCCTAGCTTTCTAGCTCCTCTCGATGCGAGTACTTTGGCTTATAGTCCTGAGCTTGGGATTGGAAAGACTCAAGGGAGATTCTAGTGAAGACTCTCCTTCGGTGTTCGGAGTGGAGGGGTTGAGGTTGAGTGAAAGTCTTGAAGTTGTAAAGCAGATGGTGGGAAATACGGGAAAGGTATTTAAAAATACATTCCTAAATTATCGTATACACGTGAACAGTGTGCGTACCGAATCCATAGGAATTATATACACAAGTGTGCCACAATCAAAAATCAAAAGTAATTTAACGGAAATAATCCTGTCAAATAGTACTTTCTCCTAACGTTTCCGCCCATAAATCTAATTCCTACAGCCAGAACCCCATACCCTAGCTTCCTTTCCCTAAACCTTAGAGGTGAAAGAGAGGCGCGTGGGACTTTCTCGATTTTTATTAAAAACTTGCGTGAGAGAATCTTCCCTGATCACACCGCACAGCTTTTCAGACTGGATTATTCTACATGGGTTCTTCCATGCAAATTATTATGCATTGATACAGGAAGAAAAAGTTGCTGCATGCAAATAGGAGTAAGTTATTTTCTTTGTTGTAACATTCTTCCCGTCAGTCAGCTACTCTGAGCTTATTTCATTCCTCAACTCCTCCACGTGACGAGTGATTAGACAGGAGACATGGTTTTCAAGGCTGGGGCAATGTCATGCCATTCTTTGAATTTTTTCCAAATACTTTCCCCAGCTTTCAGATAACAACCATATGTAACATGTTACTCACCTCCTTCCAGGAGAAAATCGCTCTTCCCTTTAATGTAGATGGACGGGGCTTTATTGGATTTTTAACATACGATCCTGATTAAATTTGTCCGCATTTTCTCCATTATTTCCAAATAGTATATTGTACAGAGGGATCATAGGTAACCCTCCTGACATTCCTGGAGAAACTCTGCTTGACTTTCACTTGAAACCCAATTTTCTTCTGAACAAAATCTCTCAACAGCAGATACTGGTCCTTGCAATCAAGCATTCCCCTCTTTGACATGTCCCCTGTCTCTCAGTCAGGAGAAACTTTCAGAGTTTACAAGAGTATCCTTAGCTCCATGTAGATTTTCTCCCTAGCAAGTCGGATAAACTAGGAATTGAGTCATATGGCTCAAGCTAAACTTTGCAATAGGGGTGAATATATTTTTACCTAATTCAAACAAGACTTTTGGGTGATTAAGAATATGAATTGAAAACTTTTGTAGCATCTCGCGAAGGTAACTCCGTTTTAGCGTTCAGAGGAGAGAGAGAGAGTCAACTTAAATATTCATCTACAGTCTCCTCAAAAACTTGTCCACCATGGTGGTGGCATGAGTCACGGAATCTTTCCCCGTAGATTTCCAAAAACACTCCAAGGAACACATCCTCCTTTCTCCTTCCGAAACTCCCTTAGCTGGAAATGCTTAAATACACTTTTTGAAACAAATAGGCGGGCTTGTTTCTTGAAAAACAAAGTCTGAAGCTTGTTTCTAACATGAATGCCTGCACTGGCAAACGCTAAACGTATACAGAAATTAACTTTTAATTTTTACTATGCTCATTCAGATGCTGCCCGTAAAGGTAATGCCAGCAAAAGTCTTTTGCAATGTCAGAGCAAGAGGTCACGGGTTTACAACATGTCTATAGCTGCTTAAATACTTACCTACAAACCCAGTATACCGTCATGGAAGGATTACGAAAGGGATGAATGAGTAAATGAGGCAAGTCATTTTAAAAGACGTGGAATCAACAAGAATAGTTAGCCTCTCGTTTCCAAAGGTTTAAGAGGCTTTGAACCTTTTGAATTGGAGGGATAGGGCTTTCTCCAATCTCTTTCTTTATGGATCGCCTCCTCTAGTTTCTGTTACAGTTGGAGGGTTGAAGACCCAGTGAAAATAATACTACTTTCAAAGGTGAAAACTGAAGAGAGGGATACATACAAGGGATTTTCAAATCTAGCTCTGCAAAGCAAGCGAGTAGTAAGGATTCAAGGCGGGTGAAAAATGCTTGGGCTGCACCCTTTCTCCACTCTTTCTAGAAAATGATGAATTGAAGGGTTTGGAGAATAGGAGGAATTGGGTGGAAATAGGGAAATGATGATTAAAATCCACGGAATCACACAGATGCTCCCTATCCTCTCTCTTAAGGGAAGGAGAGAATGAGCAAGTAATACATGTGAGAGGGCTTGAATTTCAGATAACTGAGATGAGTCCTTTGTCACTCATTCAAAGAGTTGGAAGGAAGTAGGGAAGGGTCGGCGGTGGAAAGGATTCGATTGTGAGAGATGAGAGAATTAAATTGAAATGAGAGAAAGCGAGAAAGAAAGCTGGGTATAAATGAATCTTATGCAGAAGAGGAGCTGTAAAAAAGGTTCTCAGAGCATGGTCTGCAAACTCCTGCTTCTCCTCCTTGGGTAATCATATATTACAGGGAGCCTGGCTAGATTGGTAATAGAAACTGTGAGAATCCATGGAGAAAGCAGGTAGGAAGACAGGGGAAACGAGATGAGGGGAATGATTGCAGAATACAATAGAAAATTGGAAAAAGATGTTTCAATTACCAGTGAAAATGGAAGCTTGGACAATGAGCATTATTTCGTCCATGTCATCCAGCTTCCAGCAATCTCTCTCTCACTTTCTCCAAACGAATAGAAAATCAGTTTCGCCAATACAGCCTCGGGCATGAAACAGGCTATTCCAAGCTAGACGGTAACAGGACGCCAATCCATTCAATTTGTTACAGGAGCTGCGTGACAAGAATAGGAAACAGCTCATTCCCTGACTGACACAGAGAGACAGGTGAAAGCATGGTTTGGAGAGAAAGTCCATTGTCCTCAAATCAAGTAAATATGATATATTCAAATACCCACGGGACATCCGGAGAAAGTACTCCAGAGAACCCGCTACTCAACTAAATATTTTAATTTCCCTGATGGAGTTACTAAAATAATATAAATTAATTAAAGATATGGAAATCGCTACACTAAAAGAAAGTGCTAACAAAACATTAATGCGAAAGAATATGGAAAGATGCATACAAGCTATGCGGAAGTGGAGGGGAGGGAACAACTTTCTAACATCCTCTGATGCATTTATTAAGTCTAGTCTGATTAATGAAGTAAATATACGGATTTGAGTGGAGAAAGTTGAAGCTTGTAAAACGAAAAAATCTGCTTTTACGTACAATAGGGACGAACAACGTATTAGCAAAGACTGGATTTTAAAGATTTATGGTTTGAGTGAACAAAAAGATGTTTAAGCACAGGGTTTTCCTTGGTGACAGGGATGAAGATTGAAGAGGGGGTTGAAGGATGTAAATTATGAAGAATATACGGAAACTTATGCTCTTTGTCATTATAATTTTTTATAAAAAGTTTGCAAGTGTATTAAATTTTTCTCTCTCTCTCAATATTCCAGGAGCAGAAGCGAAAATTATTTCACACGTCCGTCTACGAATCCGCCACACAACTCCAGAAATTGTATGTCCAAAGCTGCCGCCGCCTCCCTGCCTATGGTTGTCGACTTGTCGTTGTCAAAGAACTTTTACGAGGCAAAACTAAAAAGAAAGTAAGTCAAATATATAGTTTCTCAGTGTAAACTTGCTTCTTCTCTGCTTAATCGGAGTAGATAGATACTTGCTTTCACTTTTTCTTCTCCACTTCCTCCCTTGGTGAAAATTCAAAGTTGTTGCATTTCTCTTTCATCCCACAAGTGAGATAGATGCATGAGCTAAATGAATTATAGCTGACAAAAACTAATCACAAACTTGAAATCCAAACTAAATTGTTCATGAAAGGATTTTCTCCACCCAACTCCCTCCTTGGAAAACTCTTCTTATTGCCCTTCCTCTCGCTCTTCAAGGTTCTTTAAGATTCTTAGAAAAACAGGCTTACATGTTTCACGTCACACTACTTTCTCCTCCCATTCCCTTCCCTCCCTACCCTACCTCAATTGAAGATCAATCAATCGTAAAAAATACTTTTGACACACATCCTTCCTACACAGAAACAACTTCAGCAGTTACTCTTAAAACAAGCTATTGCTACCAGAGAATTATTCCTAATTTCTCGACTTTCTCCCCATTACTTTCAAGAGAAAGCAAGTCGGCGACTAACTAAATTTCTCCCAGCATCCATCCTAGAACTAGTAACCATGGCAACGGAGGAAACATTTTTCACCATTAAACTAGAACCTCTATATAATTTTTCCATTAAAACATCAGTGTGTTCGCAAATAAATAGGGTGAACGGAGTGAAAGCGACTGGATGGAATGCAGATAACAGAGGACATGAAAACAGCTCCCGCTTCCCCTTCCCTCAATAATACAATAGCTCATAGATAGTAGTGAAGCTAGCTCAAGGCGGATTCTATTCAAAAGTGACAGGAAAAGGGTTTGAACAGTTAATAAAGATTGCCTAAAGTTTCAATAGAACATTCTAGAGGGAAATATTGGAATGTCATCACTGCCAACCTAGTGAATCCAAATGTCAAACGTAGTCTTCGTTTGAAGGCTATCATTCCCTTTCCCTACATTCTCCACATATGCAGCAAGACGCAGCAACACTCTGGAGAGTCAAGTAGAAACATGTTTACATGTATAAGGTTCGGTGGTGAAAGTAAGCAGCTTTCTTTCGAAACCCCTCCCGTATATACGATGCCTGCATATTTGCGGTCTCAGTCAAATAAATTCACATGAGAATTCTTTAGCCCTGCTTCATGATGGACAGGATAGTGATTTCCTTCATGTTCCCAAACTGACACAGCCCAGCCCGCAAACCGTATAAACATGCTGTAAAAATGGGAGATATTCTGTGCCTTCGCTGATGACAAATTTAAAAATTAAATCGAGCTGTCGGCCACGCTGAAAAATATACGACCGCACTTTTTGCAATTTCTCTCTCAAAAATCTCTGTATGCTACAAATAAGCATGCATAAAAGAGGGGAATGACAGAGTTTAATAAAAATTATTTTTACCCTAGGCTGCGAGATTGCTTGGAATTGGTCCGGAGAAGATAATACTGTTGGACTGCCGTACGAAGGTTTTAGCTCGATCACAGATCACATCGGATCTCATTCAGGTAGGATTTACACGATTGTGGATGCATGTAGCAGTGTCTTTTTTTCAATTCCTGCGGAGGACAATATGAAAAGAACGCACTTACATTTTTAGTGGAGAACGGGAGGTGGGCGAAATCATGACCGGTTAATCCTTGAATTCCGCGGGACGCGCTGGACGTTGCTAGTTCCACCAGTAGGGGGAGGTTCGTCTTACGGGGGTGCATCATGCGGACATCTTGGAACCGTCGGAGGGCTTCGTGAAGCAGGAAGAGCTTTATGGGCCCTTCTTCGTGATATGGAGACTAATTTCTTTGATGACTTTCCATTCCATCGAACACCCATCCCGTCTGTATCTGGTAATTAGAAAATCAACTTTTTCCTCCTCACAGTCTCGCGGCCGCTAAAACTTTTAACCTTCAATCAAATCCAAATATTTTCAGACTCACAAAAGAGGAAATGGAAAGTTCGCTCCCATCTCAATCCAGAGCTGGAGGAACTGGAGAAAGTGCTTCACTTTCCCGAAGAAGTTGCGCTTGCCCTTGCTGAAGCGGAAAGTCAACTTTTTTGTCAGGTAACTTCCCTTGCATTACATTCATCCTTTCTCCGTCTTACTTCAGAGATCAGATCAGACTTCTTCTGATGTGGATGAATCCTTGTTCCGTAAGTTTGTTCCAAGTTTTCGATTCAAAAGCTCAACTTTTCCATATCGACTCAACCTAGGTCTCTCCTCTGGAATACCTCCGACATGCAACCATGGAGAACGCTCCCGGTGAGGGCCCCAATTGGGATTCTGGAACACCAAATACTAATCCTCAGGTTGGAGTTTCTGCTCTCATCGAACGATTTAATGAGGTACGCACCAAAGATCCCGTCTTAATCACGTATCAACTTACCTATCACTCCTCCGCTAATCACTTTAAGTGCCACCTTAATTATTCCTACTCTGTGGCATGATCCCAGCTCCTCTCTGCCCCTGTCTTATAGCAGCATCGGAGGTCGCTCGCATGTAGGAATCAGAGTACATATTTTAATGGATCGGATAAATCTGATGGAAACGCAAAGAGAATATGTAAGGGCGGATTTCAAGAGAAAATCTCCCCTCAAAATCATTTTGTCCACTACTTTAATGGGATTTAGTGGTAGAGGAGCGGGAATCTACTTTCGGCTATTTAAATGAAGCTTGTTAGTTTCAAGAGGGAAAATCTGTTGAAAGGATTAAGTAAAAATCAACGGAAATTCAATGGGATTTTGATAGAAAAATAATTACTCCTACCTTAGAATCCGACGAGCATATAAGGTTTACCTCCCATTTTCCAAACGTCCCATTAACGTTCCTCTTTTCTCCTCCATTACAGATTAGTTCATGGATTACTCATTTGCTCGTATCACCGCCCACCCATGACGAGAGGAAAGCAATGCTCTCATGCTTGCTACGGGTCGCTCGAACCGCTTGGAATTTGGGAGCTTTTGGAACTGCCGTGGAAATTATAGCTGGATTAAAGTGAGCTTTTCATTACTTTCCCCTTGAATTTTTAGTATCCTACCCATCCTTTCCATTCTCCTCCACTTTCCCCCTCTGTATGTCCATTTCGTACTTCCCACTAACGCGATACATCGTAGACTAGCTAGTCTACAGACTTTATGGATTCATTCCCACAAATTTTGCTAGCGTAACCGACCAACTCGCTGAAAATTGTAAATTCTTGTAACCTTGTAAAGTCGGAGTAATTAAGTTTTGTAAGACGCGTATCGTATACCGTAGTATAAGGCGCAGATATAGTTCTTATCGTATTAACTAACTGTAATATTTCTACTACGCTTGTAAACTATATAAGATTAATTAACTCATGTAAATGGATATGTAGCTTGTAACAGAGGATCCTCTTTAAAGTTAACTACCAACTAGAGCTTCTACCTATACATAAGATGTATTCATGAGGAGTAAGCGAGTGTAAGATTTTAGCATTAGCATAGTGTGAAAACCATTGAATTAGACTTAAGGTAATTAGAAGTCACGTAAAGAGTAGAGAAGACGTACGGAAAGAGTCGCAGCTTCAAATCTTGCTTCACATCAATACGTCCATGCAATGAAAATTGCTTCAATTTAATTATTACAGAGGAGTAGTGGCAGGGGTTTCTTTCGGCCTCCAGCCGTTAAAGCCAAGTTGTAGGCCGACGGAAACTACTTGCCTCTATGTCTCTGGAACCTCACCTATGAACTTTGACACACGACCGCAAATCCAAGCTTTCAAAACCACCGAAGAGAATGTATAACGTGAAATTCACGATAGTATGTACCTACCACGTAAATTAGGGCTAAAACTTTGTCTTGTAACAGTATGCATATAGTTTGATAGCTGCAAAAGCCTTCACCCTAAATGACATGAGTAAAATACTGTACGTAACACGGGTCGAGCGCGGGTGGGTGGCGTTGAAAAAATGTGCATGCATTTCGTCTAACCACTGACTGACGGATTCCTCATTTGGGGTACAGGTCACCAAAGCTGAAACCTTTTTGGCTGTCACTTCATGAAAAAGATGATGTCGTCCCGACTTTGGATGCTCTCACAAAAGCTCTACTCGGTGAGAAAATACACCTGGGGACGGAATATGGTGAAAGTGCGGTGGAAAAGGAGGGAGAGTGGCAAGCACCGGAATATGAGACAGCACTGCAGAGAGCTTTGAAAATCCCTACATGCCCGCTTGTCCCCTTCTTTGGAGCATACTTAAAAGAGTTACGAGCTGTCCTCAATACTCCATCCTTGGTAGTACTCTCGTCCATGTCGGAAAATCATCAAATTCAAGTAAGCCCCTGCTTTTTTAATGCTTTCTCCTCCTTTCTCCATCATGCATGTCATCATCGGGGGGATCGGGAGACAACATGCAATTCCATTCTCTTCCTTACTTCCTTCTACTTCCACATGATTGGATCCTTGTATGGCTGATACAGATAGAAATCTTCCCCTATTCCAAATGGTTAACTCTTCGTAATTAGATTACTAGTTCAGATTTAAAAGGATTAAGACTTTAGTAGCTCACCCACATATTCCAATTACGTCCTCGACTTCCAAGAGGATCTGAAAACGGCACTACTTTCACAGAGTTACTTACTCACAAAATCCAAATAATTCCCAGGTTTAATTCCGAATATTCGAGAATGGTGTTTTACCGCAATTATTCCGTTGGGGCAGTAGCATTATTGAGCCCACTTCAGTGGAAAAAGCGTAGCGAAAGAGCACCAGTTCCCAATGTTTTGACCCATGTAACAGCTACTGAGCTGCCGAGAGTGACAGCACTTGAGGGCTTGACCGTTCCTGAGGGAATTTTCAATCCCTCAAGCACGTAAATCCGGCACCGTTTTCTCCCCTCAAGCTTCCATGCCTGTTTTAGCACAAACGTTCAACTTGAACTCTTGTAACAAACCAATAGCTAATGCTTTGTGTCCCTTCCACCGATTCTAACAATCCTCCTGTAGGAGAAATACACATACACAAATAGATTAGATTACCACCGTTATTCTGTAATTCAAAATGATCATGTTCAAGGACAGACAAAGAATAGAAATGGAATTTCCTGCAGATAAAAATATTTTGCTGCTCTGGGAGATAATATTACTCAAACTTTAATTAGGGCACTCGAAAATTATCCCGACTTACCGACTTTGAGAACAATACACATCGGCAAAAAACTATCATTTCTCGAAAATACAAACCATCTCAGGGTCCTCAAAACAACAAAAATGACAAACGGAATGATTAACTTTGCAGATTTTATCGGAATTAGAAGGCGAAGACGAATTTTTTACAAAAATAGGACCCAGTGGTCTGCTCAACATGTCCAAGCTACGAAAAGTACAAACGATTCTGGAAAAAATATCCCTAGTTCATCAACATCACGCAAAGCGCCATCAGCGACTGGCATTCCTTCACACAGACAGGTTGAGGTAAGAGCCGCGGACAAGGACTTCTCTGACAAAGGAGTTCAATCGAGAGAATCTTTGGTAAGGGAATGTTAATTTAATTACGGCTTCTTCCTTCATTCCAGCATTCATACAACGAGCATAGAAAGATCTGGGTTCGCTGAAGAGGAAGACATGTCAGACAATGGGGAGGATTTGTTTTGTGGAAGCACCGAGCTGGGAGAGGAGCCGTTGACAGGATCCACCTCTTATCAGCCTGTCCAACCCTTGAGCCATGATCACGGAGTTTCATTTATCCCCTTGGAAAGTAGTAGAAACTCCATGGATTTACATAATCTCCAGATTCTACATCATGGATCAACAGCTCTACATATTGACAGTGACGGGAGAGCTACATTTGTCTGGGTCAAATTGGAACGTTCCTGCGGGACAATCACTTGGAGCAAGCCCGTTTGGAGCTCTCTCAGATTCTCCCACGCTCAACCCGATTTCTTACTCAGTGTCGACCCTGAACTCGTCCCGGTTTTACCCGGCGTAGTCCTTAAATACAATTCTGGGTACGGTGGGAGTGGAAGTGGAGCTGGCTCTAGCGGCACCGTCGGAATTGGTGGAGTTCCGGATGTTGCTGGCATCGGTCTCGAAGAAGGATATGTTGACCTTAATGGAGTCAAAGAAGTTGAAGTTGGATGTAGAGAGATGGATATTTCAGCTGCGATGAAACGGTGAGCCAGTTAATCTGCTTACTTCTAGGAAAATATTAAAACAAACAGTATTCGTCCACATTATTTTATCCGATTGAGCTCCACTAGATCAACAAAGACATATTAAATACAATTTTCAACAACTACGCACCACTCGCCGTACATGAATAAAGATCCCATTCATGACACATCTTCTCTTGGAATGTTATCAAACTTGAGCTTACTTACTTACTCATTGTCAACAGATTCTCCATGGAATCCTGGACGCTATCCGAATGCTGCATCACTTTGGTTTACGGTGTCGTCCTCAGTGATAACAGAAGCACTGTTTTCGTTTTCCCACCCCGATTAGCCTCAACGTGGCTTACTGGTAAGAACCCTATGAATGAATCAGCTTGACACTCAAACAAGAATAATATTTCCATTCCAAGTCTCTCTTAATTAGCCACCGTCTTTCTTAAAACGCTATTCTTGTACCTTCAGGACTTCGAGCAGTTGTAAAATCACTGAGGAGAGTCATCGGAAGGCCGGATCGGCGTACTGCCTGGCTTAAGGAACAGTACCTCCAACTCTACTTCGAAGAAGGTCGATGTTTGGCTCCTACCATGGCTGATGCTATACGGGTAAGCTCCTGTCCTCTCTTAAATTATCTGCAAGTCAGAACACAATAATTATTTTAGGTACTTGCAGTTAAAATAGCAATGATGCACATATTTCTTAAGTATCTTACGTCCTATAGTCGAAGTTCAAGCGCTGAACAAAAGGGCATTATAGTTTCCATAACCGCCATTGACTTATTTTTTTCTATCATCTTTCAGGTATTTGGTGGTAGAAAATGGTCATCGTCTGTGCCCCAAGGCAATGTACCTGACACACCGCCCTTTCGCCGTACAGCATCCGTCAAGTTTAGGAAAAAGCGCTCCCTTGCCAATATCCATATGATCAAGGTATAAATACACTTCAAAATGTTAATTGCACTAATTTTCGCATGTAATATAAATTAGTTTTACGCCTACGTTACTTGAAATCTATCGACACAAGTGCGTAAAACTCGTATTACCTTAATCTTACCTGCTGCACTCCTGAATCATCCTGAACTCATGAAAGTAATGACAATTAAATTACAGGACACTTTCACAAAGGGAACTGACCACTGTCCAGAAGTTGTGAGACCTCCAAGTCCGGTGACACGACCTAAAACCGAAACAAATGATTGCGGAACCCCACCCACGCCCACACAACACCACCATCCACAGTCACTGACACGAATAAAAAGTGCCATGTCCATGCTTCCCAGTCCTGTGATGGAAGGCTCCCCGCAAGCACGTGTCTCTGCTTTAACTCACGAAACAAGACTCACCTTTACAAATTTTATATCCCTCTTTCAAGCATTTAGGTAATATTACAAGTATTTCACATTAATAATTAAATAGAGAGTACATGGTTAAGAGTGCGTCGTATTTAAACTAACTCCTGTAAAATGTGCTCTTTTAGCTTACGATCCCGTAAAGATTTACGTGATCTATTCGATTCGATTGCTGTGACAAGGACGGATTGCAATGCTGAATCATCTTTACCTGAATCTCCGGAGAAAAGTCATTCCTCATCAGCATCTGGTAAGTTCGAAGGAATATTAGCATTGTTAATTAATATGCATGTCAGTTAAATGAAAAACTTGAAGAGCATTTTATTCCCGATATCAGATATAGATAATGGTCATTTTTAGCAATTTTGACATAATAACGGTGAATATTCTTCTTTCAGGTACTACTCCGAAACATGCATCCAAGACAGGATCGGCTACAAGTGGGAACAAACCTGAAAGCAAGTTCATTTACGATGCTATTGCAAGTGCCAGTATAGTACAAAACGGTGCTGGAGTGGAAACATCGAGAAGCCGAGTTCTTACAGCATCTGCACTTTCTGTATTCTTGAAGACTCATCAAGGGGAAAGAAAAACTGAAAATGAAGCTAAAATCATTATCGAGGTACAGTAGCTTTTGTATGTAGCAGCAAAAGATGCTGACCATGCATCTTCAGAGTAGATCTGATATTAACGACAAGTTTTGTTGTTCTTGCAGAAATTCGAGCCGGATCAGTATCTGAAAAGTCAGCATTGCATGTCCTTCGAAGGGTTTGCTCGTTATATGGTTTCGGGTAGCAACCTTGCTTTTGTTAGTGAACGGATTGAACCCCAAGAATCAGAACTTGATCATCCCTTTGCTCACTACTATATTGCTGCATCTCATAATACCTACCTCACAGGGCATCAGCTAAAGGGAGAATCATCCGTTGAACTTTACAGCCAGGTAATAACACAATTATATACACTAGTTTCATTTGGTAACAGCATGAAATTCCAACACTGTTGTAAGAAATTCATCATTCTCTCATTTTCTGTGTTTCACTATAGGTGCTTTTGACGGGATGCCGATGTGTTGAACTTGACTGTTGGGATGGAGACGATGGAGATCCCGTGATTTACCATGGGCATACTTTTACAACTAAAATACCCTTTAGACAAGTTGTTGATGCCATCAACAAGAGTGCATTCCTGGCTTCCTCTTACCCTGTTATCTTGTCCATCGAAAATCATTGCTCACTCCAACAGCAAGCAAGGATGGCAATGACATTTCAAACCGTCTTTGGGGAAAAGCTCGTTGCACGATTCTTATTCGATGCTGACTTCACCGATGACCCCTGCTTGCCATCCCCGGCTCAACTCAAGAATAGGATCCTAATTAAAAACAAGAAATTTCATGCTGAAATCATACCGAACCCAGTCGCTCACTCCTCCTCCTCCGCTCAGGCCAGTAGTAATCCAGCCCCGCGTAACCGATCAGGGAGCAGACCGCAGTCAGCTCGAACGAACAGCATTGTGAGTAACGTGAGCGGAGGGTCGATTAATGATGAATATTCCGATGATGATGTGGAATCCGATTATGAAGATGATTTGGCCGATGGTAAGCAAAAATTAAGGAACAAATCTAATACATGGTGCCAAAGGGAATGGCCCAGAATATGGGCTTATTAATTTTCAACTCTCAAGTTCCAGTTGCCACCACTCTATGTATATTTCCGATGCCATTGTGGTCACTTATGTACAAATGATTGAATTATTTTGAGCTTGACGAACCATTTCTTTTTACAGAGAGGCTCGTAGTTTCAAGACAAGCGTCGGAACAAGCATTACCCATAACTCCCAGAACAGATTCTTTGACTAGCCAGGAATCATCCCACAAAGGTACAAGTGCCAAACGTTTGACGGGTATCCAAGTATTACCCGTTATCTCTAGTCAGTACAAAGCAGAACAGGGTGACTGGATAGTGGAACTTGAAGATTCTGTGCCAAAGGCAAAAAAGCAAAGCAGCCAAATAGCTCGTGAACTTTCCGATTTGGTTATTTACATTCAAGCAATTAAGTTCAGGGGATTAAATACTTTGAGCCCCAGTAGTTCCGTCAGGAACAAGATTTTACAAAAGAAAAGTATGCTACCGGCAGCCAATCCACCCGTCAGCCTGCCGGTTACACCTACGACTTCATCTGTTGCCAGTTCCGGAACCGACCATCATCCAAGAAGAGTCATTAGCAACCATCCAGTTTACCAATGCTGCTCAGTTAATGAAAATGCTGCAAAAAAGCTGTGCCGAAAACAACCTATTCAAGTTATGGCTCATACTGAAACGCAACTGATTCGAGCCTACCCTGCAGGAATGCGTATAGACTCATCAAATTTCAATCCACTTATTTTCTGGAGCTTTGGCATACAAATGGTGGCGCTCAACTACCAAACCGAAGATGCGGCTCTCCACATGAATGCCGCTATGTTCGAACAAAATGGTCGATGTGGCTATGTTCTTAAACCTCCAGTGATGTGGGACAGAAACCACGTTATGTATCGACGATTTAATCCCCTTGAGAAAGAATTCGACGGTTTACATACCGTCCATCTTCATCTGACTATTGTGTCGGGACAATTCCTGAGTCCCAATAATTATCAAGCAAGCCCTCAAGTGGAAGTAGAAGTTGTCGGAATCCCAACAGATTGCGCGAAGCAAAAGACACGGATTATTTCCAGAAATGCGTTAAATCCCATATGGTCTGAAACTTTAACTTTTACAATTCAGTTCCGAGATCTGGCATTTCTCCGATTTACTGTACTTGACGGAGGGAGCGGTGGAAGCGGAAGTGGACACACATTATCCCAACGAGTTGTGCCCCTTAAGGGACTTCGCACAGGCTACCGTCATCTCCGACTTCGAAATGTGCACAATCAACCCTTACCAGTTACTACGCTCTTTATCTATTCCCGCTTAGAAGAAGAGGGTGAAGAACTGGGTATTGGGAACAGGAAAAGCTTATCCAAGGATGATTCCTTTAGAAGTGATGCACCGTCCATAGATGGTAAGGAGTATTATTTTTACCCCGTTGAAATATAATCCAAAATAACTCCAACGCAATCAGGTCTATTAACAAGTTTTCTTTGCCACAGGTTCCCCGCTCATGGGACAGTTGCCACCCAAAGCAGCCGTACCACTGAAACGAAGAATGTTTTTCCTAGTGGTTTATGGTGTAGTATCAGAAGAACCGTACACCATACTCAAGGTGACCCAAGACACTACAGCAGCGGAAGTTATTACAAATGCATTACAGAAAAGTGGAAGGGCTGCTGAATCAGCGAGAGAATATGTTTTGATCGAAGAAGTTGCCCGTGGTTGGGATACCAAGGAAAAGGATCTACCACCAACACAGCGTGTATTAGATGCCCTCGAAAAACCACTACAGTCTCAATCCCAATGGAAAGGAGAAGGGAAATTTATTTTGAAGCGAACAGGAAATGATCCCAGTAGTCGGGCGTGGCTATCGTCGATTTCCGCTAGAGGAAGTCGCTTTAACACCGATAATAAAACGGATGCAAGCCGTGATTCGGATGATTTGAAACAATGGGGTGAAGACGATAATTTCCTTGTGTGCGTCTACAATGTTTCGCCTGAGATTCCCTACGCTATCTTGAAGGTGGGTCACGCTTTATGCAAGCTTTAAGTTTTTCCATTACAAACTATTTAATCATTTCCCAATCCAATATAGTACCTAATTTTGTATTTTGGTTTTCATTCATTAAGGTCCCCGTGAAGAGTACAGCGCAAGACATAATCGCTCAAGCGTTCGTAAAAGCTCGGAGATTGGAAGATCCATCAAAGTTTGTTTTGGTAGAGGAATTGGAGCCGTTAATACCAGCTACGGCTGGACCTAGCACTTCCGAATCTTCTGGATCTTTTAGGAAAAAAGCTGCATCAAAAGCCACAAACAGAATCCTTGATGACAATGAAAACATATACGAAGTTCAGCTGAAATGGAGTACAGTTGGAAGGTATGTCAACAACATTCAGAGTCATTGCACAAATTGTGGGAGGCATGACAGTATGTAAGTGTAAACTTATTATTATTCCAGATTCGTATTACGAGAACGAAAGCAAGCTCATTCACAACTCGGTAGTTCTCATTGTAGCTCCAACGCTAGTACACCACAGTCTGAGAAGTCGAAACAATCTAAAGGAATTCGAGCTTCAACACTGGCAAGACTAACAAAACTAAAACTCCACAGAAATGGAAATAGCAAACAACGAGAGAAAGCCCGACAGTTTATGACGGACAGACATGCAACCAGCCTCCATGATTCTTCGAGTCACACGACTCGTGTGCGGAAGCCGCGTCCACGACGTGGGGCGCACTCCGAGGGGGAGACACTCTCTGAAGATGAACAAACAGACGCAGATTTCCGGACCACGGTTGCCCGGTTGAAGAAAGTATCGCTGAGAAGATTGAGAATGTGGAAACAGTAGTATGTAGCCAACTTAAGAGCAACGCGTATCTTCTCGACTAATGTATCTTAAATTTGTGTACAAACAGCTGGAATCCTAAAAGAATATTAATTGTGATAACCTCAACATTAGGATTCGACAGGATTGATTTTAAGCTACTTAAACTTAATATACTATTCAGGAACGAATGGATGACGTACGAGTTGTACGAGTTGTATTTGCTGTAAAGGTTCAGGTCCTTGCGCATCCTATAAATACAATACACGCAAATTAGGTGCAACAACTTGTACGGAGCCGGCTTTGTGGTCGGTCGTACGGTAGCAAGGCAAGAGCAGCAACAGAGATGTATTGTAACTGTTTAGCTCGATATTTCTACGCAAATTTTTTCTATGAGGATATTTTAATATAGATTTTCTCAAACTGTACAAAGCTCGGAGACGCATTGCACAAAGTTGAAACCAAATTATAGTTACTGTTTGTTATTACAAGTTAGGAAACTCCTTTTGTAGCACTAAACTCCAAATAGTTGGTGATAGTGAAACGTTTATACTGCAGAAGAAGCGTCAAAGGTTGGAATAAGGTTCTAGAAGTAGTCTTTGTACAAGATACGCGTCAATCCCTCACGGAACCCAATATTCCTCACATGAAATCATTAACGGTGGATTAACGTGTGCTTAGAGTGTATATTATTATATATTCACATAACTTATATCTCACTCAGATTATTTTACTCGTTCAATCTCTAAAGCGAGATCGACAATATTGGTCATTTAAGCTTCATACTCCAGGCCTTTAAATGTGAATGTTACGTCGAGTACTCATACTAAAAGAGCATGAGTCGTGCTTAACCGTAAATATGAAACTACTAACGCAATGATAAATTATAAATATCGTCGTAGATATATTATTTTAGTTTCCCAGATGATGCCCGCCTCAATACTCTTCAACCTTCTTAGATTTATCTTAATTTTAATCCCCTTACTTTTAAACCACACGACGGTGAGCCTAAAATATCCTAACCATATTGTACGGAGGGCTGTAAAGGCATTATTTATTCCGTTTAACTCCTCCTTTCATATTTTCTATATTCGTCCTCGTCAAATATACATTGTGACGTGAATGCTTGTGATACAAACTTAACAATGTTCTTATCATAATTTTGTGCGGGAGGGTGGTAACTAATGGTAACCATCTCTGCAACTATCTTAACTTATCTCTCCTCCTTTCGAGTTTGAGCACCCTCATGTGAGTAATAATCTTGAAGATTGTTTAGATTCATCTTCGCTGGTCAAGATGATTCTAGTCTATAAACTGTGATACGAATGAAAGAATGTTTCGTCTTGAGTTTGTCATGTGTTAAAAGAGTGTGTGGAGTTTCACAAGTGTCATTTTTAACCTTGTTAAGTTACCTCTCTTTTTAATCAATCCCGTGTGTCCATTACTTGGTCAACCATTAATTTAGGCAAATCAACCTCTAATTATATCAGGATCCCTTCATTGTCTCCTGCCTGTTAAGTAATTTCAAATAGCCGTGTAAAACAAAATGAAACCCCATAAACTTGTGTTCCTTTTTCTATTATGAACAGTACCTTTGAATTTTCGTGATCTTCTCATCTGTCCTTTGCTCACAATGCGTCCAAGTTCTCATCTTTTCAAGTCGCAGTATTGGTCCAATTGGTTTTTTGTATTTCAAGGCCACGTTTCCACGTTCTTTAATAATGGATCACGAATCTGGTTACCGGTTATTTACTTGACACACTCACGAGTGGAGTGACTCCAAATGAGTTTAATATTCACTTCGAAAAGCTGGTTAGAGACCATTTTAAATGAGTAAGCTAATGACACTGTTCAAGGCAGTGATTCTTCATGTTGTATTAGTAAATTTCCTTCTTCGCAAACGTTTTCCGGAATCCGTATCCTTACTCGAAGACAATTTTTTTGTACCCTTTTCCTTCATATCTTATCCGTTAACAAGGAATCTGAATGCAGCGACCAACTTAGAGATGATCATCAGTAGACCCTTTAACTATGCATGTTTCATATCGGAAAATTTTCATATCAAACAATCTTATCAAACCCCCAAAGAGCGGCCCATCATTACTTGCTCTACAGGCTAAATCAAGCTAATGCAACTAAAAGCTTTATATAATTATTTGTCTAACATAATACCAATTCCTTCGTGTTTCTTTCAGACTAAAGTTACCTGAGGTGAAGAGTTGTGGATTAAGAATGATTTACACATCATGATTTGCGGAAAAAACATTCATGTTTAAAAGCAAACTTTTCATTGCTGAAAGCATGAAACGTGATCTGCAAACCACTTGAATAAACTATTTGTTACTTGATCAAAAGAAATCTAACTTGCATTTTATCCATCTACTTTAATCCATCTTCCAGTCCGGTATTCATTTCTATAATTGATCCTGGCATCCTTGAAGTTGCTTGCGCATACTTATATCTACAAAAAACCCCTTAAGATTATGACTTGGATGCAATTAGCATTTATGAAAATAGGATCGAAGCGGTTAAACGCATTTCTTTTCATAGCGTCATCAAAGTGTGTGCAAAACTAGCATTTTATTCCTTAAGAATTGCATATTGGGTATGTATTTTTAGATTTACTGTAGCTACATTCGCACATAGTGTCGGATGACGCGGGTGCAAGCTAACCTTAGAGATGAAGCTGTTAAAAACCATCCATGAAACATGTGTATTTCACCAATTATTTTAAGGCAAGAAGAAAACCGCACTCAAGGAGGATTGCATTGTACGGGAAAAAAAACTGTATCCAACTTTTTCCAAGAGCTGATAAATGTTTACTGCAGTATATATGCGCATGCATTTTTCTCCTAAAACTTTAGAATTAAACACACTTTGCCAAAATAAAGAATTAGATATAAAACCGACACTTGGCTACGGTCGCAAGTGAAAAACTTCTGAGAATCGGGGCACGAGTGATACACAAATTTAAGTGCGATGTATATAATTAATTAGCTTTTCGGCGTTCAGTAATACTCCCAGGATTAAAAACTACTCGCAACTCAGCGCTCCCTCGTCTACAAATCTGAGATATTCACAATTCAGAGGAGTTCCAACTTCATCAGTAGAATACATTTGGATCATTTCATAATAAATAAGCGTATACATAGGTTAGCTAGCCTTACACGAAGCTGTTAATCCGTCGGAACATAGAAACAGTGCCTTTTCCTCCCAAGAGTGATGGGCACATCATTAAATATCTCAGGTAACCATTTAGCATTCTTAAATTTTTGAATACATTGCATATTTAAAAACAGACAACGAAAACAGCGAATCCATTGAAAATTTTAAGTGTGTCTGCATTACAATAATAGTCAACGCTAATTCATACGCGTTAAAAAAATCTGAATTCAGAGCTTTAATTTGCCTTCTTGCCAATCTCGTCAGGCTGGAAAGGTAAGTGGCACTCCGAAATTCCAAATGGGTAACAGGGTCGTGCATGAGATACATACACTTATACATGCTTATAATTCACCTTATCACGATTACCCAGTTTCTCTGCTCCGGAGAACGAAAATCAAGTTTAGAAATACTATTCGTCTTGACTGTTAAGATTCAGGTATAACAAATATATGAGAGAGGTTGTTTCGGAGTGGCGTCCTCCAGAAAATCTTTACTCTAAGAGCCGCGATAAAATAAGGTATTAGCTTCTAATGAACGAAATTAAAACTTTTCGAGTGTCACGCCATCGTTTACAACGCTGCTGCAGTGTGTGCAGGCAGCCGAATGCTGCAGAGAATCGAGAGGCTACGAGATTCTTCCGCTCAAAGGTAGAGTATGAAGCTGCTGTATCTTACTATTCAAGGCCTTTTTCTTCGCTTGAAGGCCAGAGAGCTGATCTAATAACTGTGTTGAAATTCTATTTAAAACAGTATTCTCATTTTTCAGGTCCGCCACCTCCTGCTGTAATTGCACCTTTGTATTCTTCGAACTCAGCTGAGATGAAGGTTCGTGAATTGTTTCTGTTACCGTTGACTGAGGCTTACGGTAGACGGAGAAGGCTCCACCATGGTGTGAGGGAGACAAAAAACTTCTTGCTGGCACCTCCGGTCCAGTTAAACAACTAGATGGATTTGGTGAATCTGATATGTCTACAATATAAAACATTCAGTAGTTATTCCAGTGGTCAAGGGATCGCAGTTCCCTTTCAAGTCTATTGATCGATTATTTACAAAAGTAGATCACTAGAACTGATGAAATCCTGAATAAGGTATGATATCCAGGAATCCACTTACTTAGTCGATTGAGATCCAACGAAGAACTTCGAACGTGAGTTTTCCTTCTGGGCGGCTACAAGCAAAATAATCAATCAATTACAGTTAGTTCGTGCGAGTTTTAAAACATGCTTTTATATCCGCAGTGTACAACGTTTAGAAAAACTAGTGAACGTACCGGTGGAGGGGCGATGGTTCCGGATGATACTTTGGGATGATGACCAGATAGTTTCGGCCTTTGAATAGCTTTCAGTTGTAGAATCTGCGCCTTAGTAACACTGACAGGTCCACTAGAGGCAATTTGCAATTTATCCTCAGGAGTTGTTAGTCTTCTTACAGGCACAGGAGCCACGAGGCCACTAGTATCACAAGTGGAGGAGAAGTTCACTGGCTCGTTTTCAAATGTAGTCCAGTCTAAAAACGTCGAGACATTAGTTTGATTAAGAAAAGTATAAAAATACAAGCAACTAGATCCTGCTTTCCAATCATTTGGCGTACAGCTATTATTGGGCCATCTAAATTTACCTTTGCTGGGTTTTTTCGAATGCGATCTTTCGACGACGGGCTGGGGCGGAGCTGATGATACTGTTGCTAACGCTCCCCTACACGGAGGAGTAAGGAGCGGATTTGATTGAATTGTATTTGAATCAGCTGGGACAGAAGTTGAAGGACCATTTGAAACAGAATTTGATGAATATACTGCAGGAGCTGGTTCTACGTGTCGATTATAGAAATGTGCGGGGATGTGTAGATTGTGTTTTCTCAACACTACAAGATGCATTGCAGTTTTGAATTCTGATAAATCTAAGCACCCATCTCTGGTTACGTCAGAAATTTGCCAGATTTCCCTTAACTCAATTGGTGGGAGTCGGCTCTTTTCAAAAAACCCTTTCGCAGCCACTCCATTCACCTACAGGAAAGAAGGCAATCATGTTAAGATAAGCGCATACAAAACATACATAATTCTCCACAGTATAATAAATAAAAATTCATTCTCGCGTACCATTCCCTTAATATCAGGTTGAAGGAGAAGAAATTGTTCCGTATAATATTTCTCCTGCTCCGGTGTTATTTCCCAATAGTTGTCAAATGATCCTTGCCTCATTTTGGCACCCGTATGCTCTTCAGGGCCTTCCCCATCGGAAATCGTTGGATCAGCAGAAGATGACGACCTTGACATAGAAGACTTTGATGAATTATCTCCATGTTCCGAATCTAGGAGAATATTAGAAAATCGTTGGAATAACGCACGAACAAGTCATATTAGTAAAGATAGTGAAGTTAAATGGAATTTAGAGCATCATTTCTTCTAACCAGAATTCTCTGAGTCATCTTCAGTTTGTAACAAGTGACAGCTTTCTTCGTCATTACTAGTTACATCGTACACACCGGGTATTCCCTCTTTCACTAGAATCGAATCAGGGGCATCGCAGCAATCATCTTCAGTTTCAACTTCTTCTTGACTGGATGAGTAATTAGGCGCCTCAACTAAATACAAACAACAGTACAATTAGAAGTGAAACATCCAACAGCATTAGTTTCCTACCATCAACTTTCATGTACTCGATTGCATACCTGGTTTCGCTGCCCTTTCCGAGTCAGAGTTAAGTTCAATTAGGTCAGGACTTTTGAAAGCGGATGTACTTGTAGGCTGATGCCAATAATTATCTGAAAAATAATTCAAATTACATCAATAAACACACAAAATCAAATAAAAATTGAAACATCAATTTCAGTGCAGTTAAGGTTTTACCTGGTTGCTGTACATGCATAAATTTTGAAATAGGGGCTTCCATGGCATGAATAACTGATGACTGAAGATTCTTCAGACACAATCAACTTAAATGGAAGACGGTAGGTTATACCGATGCAAACCCGAGAATGTTCCCACTTTAGTAATTACAGAAACTCACTCTTTTAACGAATCTCTACACTTTGTACCAGCCACCAGCCAAACATACACTTGTTCCTACATCCGAAGCAGCATCTTTAAATATATTATCAGCATATGAAACGTATCTCCATTAGTTGGCACTCGAACAAGTGATAATGAACTTGATGGGACGATGCAGATTCAACATTCAGTATCGATATATACGACAGTTTTTTTAACAGTTTTCACAATCCCACATACAATCCACGAAATGGCAGCTTTGCCTAGAAACTAAATCAATGCATGTCCCGGCGTAGATTCTGCCCCAATTGACTCTCCTGCAAAGAACAAAATTCAATCAAGAATTAAAACTGACATCTATAAAACTAGTGTAGATATTTAAAAGCTAATGTCCCTTCCTCACACTGTCAAGTTTCACACAACGACGACTACATATATACAAGAAATTGCACTCGAAATTTAAGGCTATCTAAACTAATACAGATTAGAAACACTTCTGTAGAAGATGCCATTTTAACAGCTTCATTTGTCATTACTAGGCCATGCCAGAATGGTATACACCAGAAACAGAGTTAGTATTCATCAACTTATCAACTGCGCTAATGGCTGTCATAATACATCTCAACTGCATCGGATAAGGTGTGCCTTTATCTAAAATTGATAAACATGTTGCAATCCTAAGATTAGCATGAACATAATCAAGAATAGTTTGGTCAAGGCGGGAACGTCTATGGCTGTCCGCTGTCAACTTCATCCTATACTCCAATAATCCCGTATTCAAACTCAAACGATAAAATAAATAAATAATTATAAACTTTAATCCACCACAAACACTAGCATAGTTTTAAATAAATGAACCTTACAACTCCAATTACCAACCTTCCTTACATGTAGCTTCCAAGCTTTTAGCAATTTCTATTCAATTTAATTAAAATTTCAGGCATCGACTCAACATATTCCACACACCGATACAACCTCATCAATTATGAATACGTACTGCCGTACTCTTTCTATAGTTGTTTAAACACTCCCATTTTTACAAAATCTAAACTTTAACATAATCATATGGCTCCTTCCAAATACTTGCCTCACTCAACAAAAAATTACCAAATCCAACGAAATTCAACCCTCAAATTTATGCATCCTACTCAAAAATTTACCACCTTACTCTACGATTCTCCAGTAGAATTTCAACTGCGTACATACTACTTATTACGGCAACATCATAATAATTCACTCACCTTTCCTAATAATCCTTTTCAATTCCTCCGAACCAATCCCGGTTATTAATATTAAACCGCTTCGTCACCGCAGTTAGTTCTTTCCCTGTACAAACGTCTGTGAGAGGATGGGGATTAATGAGAGACTGAATAATCAATTAGAACTTGGAATTAAATGAATGACATCCTACTTGACTGTCACCTCTCCCTAGCACAATGATGATTTCCTCTTGTTGATTATCTCTCCCAGCCTCCCATCTAATTAACATACAATCAGAATCCTGGATTTTGCAAATTATTCTTCCAACAACACTTCCACCTCGGATCACCACCACACGTTCATTCCTATAAACCATTCACAATTCTCCCTTCTTTTACTACTACACGAGAAGAACAGTCTATTCCTCCTTTATATAGCCCCCCATGTATTTGTATAGTCTTCTTTTCCTATCCTTTATACTGTATCCTTTTTTAGTACTTTTAATAGAGGGATGGGACTATCATACATGTAGAGAATACCCTCAGCCCACACACACATTTTAAGTCTTCTCCGTTGACTCTGCATCAAAGAATCCAGAGTAATAACATTGGCCAACGAGGAGCAACTTCCATATACATACGTGTATCTGTCCTCCTAGGGCTTTTTACCAAAAGAGGATACTCTATAGTCTGTAAATATTTTCCTATCCTCACATTTATTTTCCTTAGGATACCAGAAGATCTAGTCTGATCCAGGTTGTATATGTATATACGGCCGGAATCCCCATATTGCTGCGAGTCCTAGGAAGCCGCTCCTGTATACATGCGATAAACTCCTAGGAGTTGCTCGCTCCACGGCTAAAAAGCCCTTGTATACATCTCTCTTAGCTTATGGCTACGGAGGAGGCTCATTCTTACATTTCAGGCAGGGAGCATATGGAAGAATGAACAAGGGGGATGAATTCCATGTATCACATGGATTTGGTTGGTGGTAAGGGTAAAGGTGGCGAATATTAAAACCATCTATACCTTCTCTTTTACCTTAACAGAATTGCACATCTTCTTTGGATGGCATTCCCTATTGGATGGCATTCAATCACTGCGCTATACGTAGCTAACACACGACGACCAAGGAATAATAAAATGATAATAACATGCAGTGATAGTAACAGGGAGATACAGACATGTCTCCACAATTCAATGAATCGTAGTAGATGAATCCTTGGATTATCTCAACTCCTAAAAGGCTTATGAATTGGAATATGTAAGGTAATATTCAATAGCATTGGGAAGCTTCCATGAAAAATCCAAGTCAAATTTTCTTCAAGAAGCGCTCCAATTCCACAACTCACTCACACACACGCATATTTAACATGCAGTGTGATGACGCTGCGCTCTCAGAAGAGTGAATGGATTAGGTAGGCTAGACAGGACAGATTTCAAAGAGATTCAGCCCTATGGATTGTGAATCTCCTTCTCCGACCTTCTCTTTTTAACTTGAACCATTTCCTTTTATGCAAAAAGATGCAATTAAAATTTGCGTTTCCCTTGCGTAACTTGGATTCCGAATTGTAAAGGAGTAGTAGTAGAACCTTCTACCCTCCCTTCTACTCACATTCACAGTAAATAGGAATATATAGGAACCTGCCCTAAGACATCCGCAATAGAAAATGTCCGTGTCCAACTAAAATTACTCCATTCCGCTTCACTCTGTATACATTTCATCCTCAACTAATTTCCTCCCTTTAATTGTTAATCGTAATATTTTGTTCATGTTTATTAAAAACTTTAAAAACAATTTTTATGCCCAAACGACTCTCCATATAACCTTCTACCATGGACGGATTCCTCTTTCATCCTTAGAAATTCTTTTACTATCACCCACTATTCCTAGCTGCGCCTGCTCTGAGCTGTTATAATCTTGGAATTATCGACATACTAGACAACCTTTGACTTTTCCAAACCAATTCCGAAAACGCTGGAATTATTAGCCCGGCAATCAAAAGAATTCTGTAGCCTTCAAGTGCTTTCGGAAGTATATACTAGGTACTCTTAACGATAGTATAGTACGACATGCGGGGTGTTGCTAAGAAACTGATTGTGCGCATAAACGTTTAAGAGGGGTGATGTGCTATGGAGGGATAGCTCTTTAAGCAAGGAAGCATAGATTATTAAAGTTCCGTGCCTTTAAAGCTTCATGGGTTAACTTGTTTATTATTACCACGCAAATATAATTACTCGTCCCATTAATTCCTAATTACACTTCGTCATAACATCTAGAGGCTCGGAGTATACAATATTCTTACGCTTAACCATCAACGCTACTTCTCCTTACTTCCTCCTTCACTGCCACTCCTTACGAGGGACAAGATTAAACAAGAGATGATCTATTATGTTTCAACATATTTTCATGTGTCGAATATCCAAATACTTGCCCTTCCTCCCTTCTCTATCTTTTTCTCCTTGACTTTATGGATTTTTCACTAATATTCTTCCTGCTCTTATGGGATTCTCTCGTTTTGGGGAAGCGGAGTCTATGGTTAGTGGGCGATATGAATGATTCCCTCTCCGACCATCCATCCTCTCTTCTTATCTTCTTGTCCTTTGAGTTGCTTAGCTTCTTATAGAAATATGTTGATGAGACTTGTAAAAAAGGGCTAATAAGTTTTCCCGGTATGTTAGTAGCAGGGAGGAGATGAAAGATAAACCACAACATATCAAAGATATGCATCAAGCTGCCGTTTGACAATGCCTTCTGCTTTATTGGATCCTTCCGAGTCCGCGGATTAGAATCAAGAATTGCGAAAAGTTTAAATAGTATGCTGCTTCAACATTTTACCAACACTATGCCCTGCCATCTACCAGTCAACTAGGGAACCTTAGAAGAACTTTGCAGAGTGAGCGCGCAATTCAAGAATGGTATTGAAGGACGGCAAGAAATATGGGAGGGGACCTTTAAAAGTTAACTGAGTGAAGGAGTTTTAAACGTTCAATTAGGTGTTCACTCAATACACCTTCGTTGCTCCAGATTATTTACTTAATTGTTTCGAGGAGCGTAGTGATTTTTGAAGTTTTTCTTGTATTTTTGAAAAGCTATGCTTCAATAAATTTCATCTCTTCTCGAGTTCCATACTGGGAAAATCAAGTTTAACCTGTGGATAAGTTTACGCAATTAGCGATTAGCTATAGCCAGAAACTAGGCGTTGTTTCATTTGCATAAGGTAAGTTGTATTTTTGGTGTAGTGAAGAAAGTCGTCAAATTATTGTTGCAGGTTGATTCTAATGTAACAAAGTGCAATTGTAGTTTACACTCGTTAAGTTTGTATTTATTTTGTTTACAGTATTTCATAGATTTTCACCCCTGCTTCACAATGACCGGAAACGCCATGTTGGTAAATCTTTCCCTCATCGCAATGCTATTCGCGTCATTGGGTTCTGGATTTTTGGTCAATGATACAAATGTGCTAATGTATTTCAAAGAAGTAATTGTCTCAGTAACATCTAAGGAAACAAGAACTGTGACGGAAACGTGAGTGTTGCTATTTCTGGATAAAGAATATCCAATACTTCAAACTGGAGTTTGCCAACATGTTCAAGGATTGATTAATTTTCATTCATAATTTTTCCAGCGTTACTTACAACAGTAACAACACAAACATTACTTATGACGTGACTACTGCAGGAGACAATCTACAAATTTCCATGGATTTCCTACCAACTGGTGGATCTAGCAAAGCCATTCAAACCTTCAAATTAAAGTAAGTGTCATACATTGATTCTGCTTCCAAGCGGACGTTGCCATCGTGTTTAATGTGCTGTTCTGTTAATCGGGAAATGTCTGGATTTTCAGTCTTGTTCTTTCGAGTGCCAGAGGATACTGGGCGATGAGTCAAGTTGCAACGGACATTACTGGAACTAATGTTCCGGCGCAAACGAATTTGGGACTCCTTCCTCAAATCACAATGGAAGCCCCCATTGGAAAATCATTCCACTGCAGTCGGTTCGGTAAACTGTACCCAAACTTCAATAGCACCGCCAAACTTGGAAATTTCACGCCAACCGTTGAAATCTTCGGACTACAGGTAAGTTGAACTCCATGGATGAATTCTCGCAGTTTTGGCGAACCAGGCTGCGAACATGTTAACTCACCTATATCTTATGTAGGTGCAAGCCTTCAATTTGACTTCGGAACAGTTCGGAGACACTTGGGAATGTGTCGGATTCTTCTCTGCTGGAATCTGGTCTGGAATATTTATTGTCGCTATGCTCATTGGAATTCTGACATGGGGTCTAGCTATGATAATGGATGTCAAAACCATGGATCGTTTTGATGATCCTAAAGGAAAGGCCATATCGTTTGCCGGTGCTGAGTGAAATAGATATATCAAATCGTGTATCCTAGCGTGACACAGCATCAAGCATTCCATTTTTCTTGTACATAGAACGTGTACCTCGTGTTAGTCGTTGGATAGCCTCAATAGACTGGATGTAGTTCTTATATGTAATTCGTTTGTGAAACATGAGGAAAGATCAACATGGAAGGAAATGTTTCAACTATTTCAATGTTCATTGCTCTTGTCTGGAGACAGAAGCATATATGTGTGTATATCATGAAATCTCTAAGTCAGCTAAATAGTAAGTCGTCCTTGTATTTGTCAAACGTATGTGGAACGCAAGTTTGAATATTCCTTTAAAATTTATTTTGATCGTTTCTTCTAATGAAAACGCGATTAAAAACTCTTTAAGTTTGAATTGGCGAATTCATTGAATTGATCTAATCCAAATGACTGCTGTCTGTATTTCCCTTCATAGGTGCAGAATACTAAGCCCTTCATGCGATTTATTACAGGGTTCCACAATGCTACTTTAAAAGAATTATGCTGTAGTAGGAAAAGGTCAGGAGTTTTGATATATTTCTTTTTATTAATCTTACTATGATTGATCATTGGTAATCGTTAGCATCAGGCGGTTTTAGTACTCAAACAATAATGATTTCCGGTCTCACAGGCATTCTGCGTTACACCCAACCACACGTTTTCCGGGTACAAGTCACATCTTTTCATAAAATTCGTGAACGCAATTATTGACTTGTAACAGTATTCAGCAGAATTTCTAACTGAATTACATGTTTTAGATTGAGTACAGCTAGTTAATAGGATAATAGTTATATCTGGAAAGGAAAGAATTTATTTTGATCTAAAACTTTAAATCGATCCTAATGTTAACGTCATGCTACCATAACGAGAACGAATGTATCAAACTTTTTACCAGTCTTTCTATAACCTATTTACTTAGATGATACATATATACCCTTATATATAACATGAATTTCCGCAAAAGCACAATTGCACAACAAATTCAATCCCTTTTAACGGGATTTGCGTTTCAATTTTAATTACATATCATTAGTATCGTGTTATCAATCCTTAATCCGCGTAGCGTCGCCGCCGCATCAAAGCTCCAATACAAAGCGAGTGTAGCTGATTCTTAAATTGGCGAAAACTAATAGCTAATGTACCTTAAATCTTCGTCTCGAAGCATCTCTTTTAGGTTTAGTAAGCAGCTCCAGTTACTAAACATTTGGGAAGATTCTGGCGTAACTAACCTCCTATCCACCTAATAATTATGTAATAGCCTTTATGTGCAAAAGTTTGCCGCAAGACGTCTACATGTCCACACTAGTAGTGCATAACCTGGTTCCTCCAAACTTGGTTTCGTTTTTCAAAGTGGTTTCACGCAAATCCCCACTTTTCCAACGAAACCAAATCCACAAGCCATGATGATAATTAATTACTCAAGCTGATTTTACTTATCAAAGATACGAAATACAATGCTCTACATCTACTCTCAGCAATAAACACAGTTAACAGTATCACAACCACTCCTGCTAGTCAGTTTCCTCTTTGTAGCAAAACCGTAGTCTTTAAAGACTTCTTTGAATGTCCAGTTTTGGGATTCCGTGACAACGGAAGTTTTGCACAAGTGGAGCAGATTTTTGACAATGACCCATCGACCCCCTTCAGAATTGCGCTTTACAAGCGCACCTATTTCCAGCTGCTACTAGCAGCGCACATTATGTATCCGTAATATGATTTAAATATGATTTTTAAATTTATTTTCATGTCTTATAAATATTATAGGCGCTCTACATTCTACTGCTTGCAGTGCACACGCAATATATGACGTGCAAATAATATTTTACAATTATTATCAACCCTTGGTATAGTTACACAAGGCTCAGACTGAATCTATCTTACAGTCCCCGCAGTACTTTACACAGATAATTAAGAAAAACCTGGGATAATTGCATTTAACTTTAAGAGTATTGCCACGGTCATGCCGCCTCAGCTTCAATCATCCACGCACGTTACAAATCAAATAGATGGCGTATAAACTGGGTTCAAGTTTTAAAAGTTAAACTAATCCGCATTATAGTTTCAGTGTCTTCAACTTTTTTTAACAATCCATGTTTACTGCTCCTCCGAGCTTAAACCCGATACGACAGAACACAATCTTCCAAATTAAGAAATGTCTAGTTCAGAGATCACCCAGGCAGATTTCATCCCACTTTCACCATAATCAGCTAATGCTTTCACTGAGATTCTAGGGTACCTACTAGGGGAAAGATCAAGGAATAATTAATTAGATTCTTTCCTCACAGATTCTGCAGAAATAAAATCAAGGAGAAAGCACGCTTTCATCGCATCAAATCATACCTACCCATTTCCTTTTGGACACACTAATTTAAACACTATAGGCTCTTCTACTTTTCATCATCCCTACTTTTATCCTTATCCTTTCCCCAGAATTTATCGAATCGATGACGAGCTTTTTCCAGTACGTCCGACGCCCGTGAGCGACCTGTCCCCGGGGAAATGACGGAAACTGTAGGTTCGTCAGCATCAGGATCTTCGGGTGCCTCCAAAACCCGATACCCCGCAGATCCTTTATGAGGAGGTGGAGGGATTTCGGAAACATGAGAAACCCCTCCACCAATTCCTTTTTTTGTCACGGACACAGGAGCAGGCGGGATAAAGGACAAGACGTCCTTTTGCTTTAAATTCGTTGATTGACTTAGAGCGGAAGGGCTTGATGGACTCGGTGCTTCCAGCACCCGGAATGTACTCTTTGGAATATTAGAAGATGATGTAGAGGACACCATAGTAGACGAAGTCATAGGATTTGAGGAAGTAGTGCCAGAAGAGTTTAGCGGCAAACTAATTCCTAGAGTAGAGGGCGTATATGTAGGAATCCCGCTAACGGTTGACGGAGCTCCCGATCCAAATACCCTTGGCTGAGTGGAGGTGGTGCTATTGGGGGACGCATTAGTAGCAAAGGGATTGGTTGTAGATGCGCTCATAATTGAGGCAGTCATGCTTGAATTTGTCAACGAGGGATCTACGTAGCCTTTATAGGAACCTACGGGGATACCCGTTGGGATCTTGGTCGAAGGGGCACCGGAAGGACCCACGGATTTAATCATCGCATCAGGCACTGTCCCTGAGATTGTTGATATTGGTCTAGCTGCTGTTGGAGGATCTGGAACTTTAGGGGGAGGATTTTGCCTGGATGGGGGCGGGGGTGGCACGGGATCTAATTTCTTAGACGGTATTGATGTACTCGTTCCATTCCCTCCCTTCCCTCCTGCACTAGGTTCAGGTAATTTCGGAGCAATCATCGAAGCTGTCATAGATGACGCTGGAGTTGGTATACCGGATTTGGGTGCTGCCTCACTCTGCCGTGTTGTACCAAAATTTGAAGGGGCGATCATGGACGTGGTCATTATCGAGGGCTGCTGGGACAGTGTTTTCGCAGCCGGTGGGTCAAACATAAAAGTAGGATCTTCGAGACATTTTAAACCAGCTCCGCTTCCAGTCGTCGCGACTCCTTTAGACTTGTTGTTCGTTCCTTTCTCGGAACCGAAAACCGGGATTCCTGACGACTGAGGCACGTTTGTCGAAGGTACGGTAGCTGTAGCGCTCCCTTGACGACCTCCTCCTACAGAAGGACCACTTCCTCGGCCGGATTGTGCAGCACCAGTTGCGGAATGCGCAAGAGTGGATTTCGGAGACCCATAGCTCCCAAACGACTTGGGCGAAATATGAGGAGCAGGAGAGCTAGTAGCGACTTTAGTAGGTGAAATCGTTCCCGCTGATTTCGGTATCGACGCTCCTGGAGCAGCGCTTCCAGCAGTAGCGCTAGTTTTAGGCGGAGTTGTCCCAGTCTTCGCCACTGATGAACCCCCTTTCGTCCCACTTGTTGAGCTTCCTGAACCTGTTCCAGCAGTCCTTCCAGCAAATCCGCTACCAGAGCTCCCAGTCTTTGTCCCTGTCGTCGATCCCGGCAGTGTCGGTCCAACCTTCGCAGAACCCGCATGTCCACTCGGCCCAGTCTTACTTTGCATAGAGGCACCACCCAGTCCAGATGTTGACTTGGGAGGTGCTGGGGTCGTGGCTGCTGTGGATGTCCTTGATGCCGGAGATGGCGTTGCTGTGGAGGTCCTTGATGCCGGAGATGGCGTTGCTGTGGATGGCTTTGAAGGAGATGGGCTGACGTGCTGACCTGTTGCCGGAGGGGATTTCACCTGCTCTTTGTTTTTAATGGCTGATGCACCCATTCGAGGCGTGGGCTTTGAAGGAGCTGACGAAACAGGGGGCTTGTCCTTGACCTGGCTAGCAAGCTTAGTCGCAGCCTTGTCGTCATGACCATTGATGATTTTCGGAGGTAAAGAATATTGTTTAGTCACAGATTGAGTGGGTTTAGAGGTTCCTGTTGAAGCAGAGGTTGCTGATGCCGTAGAGAAAGTAGAACCTTTACCGTCACCCGTCCCGCCACCTACCAAAAGAATCAAGCAATTTTTTCCCGTGTCCCAAAAAATCCCTTCCGCTTAAATAATTACAGACAATTAATAACCCTCCACGAACCACAGACCATTTTCAACACATACAATACAGTCACAGAACAGAGGCACATTTACATTTCACAGACCGGACTCACTTGATTTTTCAAAACACTTTCCATACACATTTAAGACAACAAATAAGGCTCACAGTTACGCTACAACAGTGACAACAATGAGCAGAGCTAATGCACAAGGCTTCTAATACTAATTGGTGTTAGTAACAAGTTTACAAAACTCGGATTTTAGCGCATACAAAGAGGAACCAGAGGAAGCCTTCCCTAAAACTGACCCATCAAACGAATGTGCGTGGAAATGTCAAATTAACTATGCTCCTATATTATCTTATCATCCCCCACTCTAATTAATCATAGCTGCCTAGTAATAGCATCTGAGAGCTTGTAAGCTAACTAGCCAAAGACTGCATCGTGATTACTGTCTATAAATTAATCAACTATGATAAACAGCCCATGCAATCTATGAGACTATAAATGTGTATTTATTGTAATAATTGCAGGACTAATTTCAAAAGAACATGTAAGCTACATGACAATTCCGCCTCCGAAATAATGTCTAATGCTCGGAAGCAGCTCTTGGTGCAGGAGGATGGTGATGGTTTTTGACAAGGACAACAGTAAGTGAATTAACAATATTTTTGATTCTCAGGATTATCCAGAATATTTTAGTTACTATGAGCAACTAAGAAAATGAGCTCATCAAGTTGATGGATATACGAGCGAGGTTGGGTGACCAAGGAATTTTACTGGTTTTTACCGAGTCACCGAGAGCGGCGGGTATTTAAAAAAATCCGTGTCTTAGAATGAAAGGGGCTCCATTTCGTCAGCAAGTGAGCTAGGCTGCATTGGAGAGGGTGAAAGCAGGTCGAAGCTACTGGTTGTTAGAAATAATGTACCTGCACCCGAAATACTCGAGGACTTCCCAAGAGCGCGGCCACTGCCAGCGGAAGATTGAGTTGTCCCGTTTCCGGGCACCCTACCCGTGGAAGGTCTTTTGCTATCCTCCACGCTTGCCGAGGATTGTAACTTTCCCGGCGCGTTCCCATTCAGGTTACTAGACTTGGTACTTTTTTGGGCATTATCTCTTGAGGGTGCTGGTTCTGAACTCGTCATTGTCGTAGTTGCCGTTGTCGTCGCAGAATTAATGGTATTGTTGTTAATGCTGTGGTTGTTGTTGTATATCCCGGATACTGTTGATAATGGTGCGGAGCGAGTGGAAAAGGTAGAAATGGGTGAAGATGCGATAGTTGAAGCTGCGGATGAGTGCTGAGTGGAAGATGGTAAATGATGAGCATTTCGAGAATCCCCGTGTAGCTTTTCACCTGAAAACAACCCAAACAGATTCACTACTCTGATATTTTCCCCATTTCATGTAAATTCAACATCCAAAAGCTCTACAAATAGTTGAATCCTTGATTTTAAACACAAGGCTCTGATGAGTGTAATTCAAGTACGGTTTATAAAAATTACAACATCAATTCAAAAACAATCATTTCTAGTAGTCCAAATTCAAAAACTCTTTTCTCCAATTGAACTTTGCAGGTAACATATCAAGATATCAAGGGAAATGGCATACACCAATTTTCAATGTATCGCATTCTTTTAGAAAAACTTAAAGGCTTTTGGGAGCTATGACAGATTCTTGAAATCTCAATTCATTCATACATTTCGAGCAAAGAAACTCAAAGACATATCGTGCAACATTCAAGGGCTTGTAATGCATAGATCCGATTTCTGTTTTTTTTAATTCATATTTAAATTTAGTTTCATTCTTATTTAATTTATTTAATTTTTAATTTTATCCTGTCTGTTCTCTTAGAATTTGTAATCAGAGTCGACAGCGTCAAATTCCTTTAAGCTTTAACTCTTTCCAGAGCGGGACATTTTACAGAAGAGAAAGTAATGCGCTCAGAGATCGGATCCGTGGGGAAAGCAGGAGGAGGCGAGAATAGAAAACAAGCAAGCCCTGAGGAGGGTAGGTCAAAGTGATTTTTACCTGCTCTGAATCTTGGACTTGGGGGTGCTACACATAGGAGGGAAATATTATCATTTTGCTCCTTGAACAATATTAATAGAGGTGAAAAAGATGTAGAATATATATATATGTAATCCAATTTTTTCACATCATTTTCTCTCCAATCCTGACTCACCTTCGCGAATATTTTGCGTCACCGTGAAGCTCTTAGTTGTATCCAATGGCACTGTCCAGTTCACTGGATCCGGAGATCGCAGTATAACCTAAAACATAGATGGCGCTCATTAAATACACGGCTATAGATGGCGTCACCATCTACGATCATCAAGCCTACATCACTTCCATCACGAATTCAAACAGTCCTTTACAATCTTACCTGCTCCGGCGATTTAACTCTAGTTGGTTCAGGCGGAGATTTAACTACAGGCTCATTATATCCCAAGTATGGATCAGCCGAGTCTGTAATTTTGAATTATGTCTTTAAAAGGAATGTGTAATGAGTGATCCTGGGATGGGGTCAAATTGGTTGCGAACGATTACAGATACTACATAAGGACAACCAGTTAGTGTGATGGTGGACACAATTAAAGACAAGACATTATATATTTGGTGATTACAGTAGTTGCTCCCTTCCCACTTCTAACTCATCAACTATTTGTATATGTACTCTTGTAAATATCTCCAATACTTTTATGACAGTCACGCACACACGTTCAAATATCTTTTCCTTTCTTCCGCTAACTATCCGAGTCATTATTATTTGATTCAAAATCCGTGTTAGACAGACAAAGGGTTTTTTACGAACCACATCATACCAACGACTATCACCCACCATCATTGCTATCACACTCACAATCATATAAATTTACTAGTTTCTAGCAGCATTCTCTGAATCTACAAATCCCCATTCTCTCGTAATAGCAAATAGGGGAAGATGCAGTGGATACAAGGGAAGAACGAGTACAATTAGCAACCCCATTAAATCCTACAGGTTCTCTTTCGTTCAATCCAGGTTCTACTCCATTTCCATTATGGTGAACTCTTCAAGTTCTTATTTTAAAAGCAATTTTCAACTATTAATTCTTTAACTACTATATAATTTCATTCAGGCTTCATCCATCTCATTCATTGTCCCAAAGACATAAATTCACCATCACAATGCACAAGCCTGTAGCAGCCAAACTTTTTAGAATAGGTGGGCTGGAAGGAGCGAGCGAGCGGACGGTGAATCACAAAAGCCAGCGAGCAAAATTATTCACCAAACAATTTCCATTCCAATTCCCTATACATTAGCGAAACTCTCTTGAATTTTCTCCAAGCGCAGTGCATGCAAGCAACAAATAATTCCAGCAATCATACAGCTTTAAATGTCATTTCAAGAGAGCATATTTTCTTAAAGCAATTTTACAGTTTTTCAAAGGAGTGCAAAAGAGAAATTCCATGCAATTTTTTTTAAAGATATTAATTATTTTTTTAAAATTATAATTTAATTTGTAAATACTGCGGCATGTAGGGAGGCGGATTTGACTGGAATTTTTCCGCATTTAAACTGTAGGAATAAGGCGGATATGGGATCTCAGGTGTAGAGTTGGAAGAATAGATACGGATTTGCCTTAAAAGTTTTGCCCTAGGTCAGGATTTGGTGTATGGGGAGAATATAGTTTCTTGTGTCATTTTAGGTCTAGGAGACAGGATGGAAGGACGATGACTATAGGAAACTAAAATATTAACAAGCAGCTATTAGCTAATAGGAAGCATAAATTAAATTTAAATACAAAGCGCACGTACAATACTATCACACAGTAGAAACAATATTTATCGTAACTAACAAGAGAAAGATTCCTTGACGTATTCCTCACTTTTATCAAATTGTTGCTGTTTCTCCAATTTGGTATTGGAATCCCGGTCACCTTTGCCACTACTAGCTTTAGGGCGTGGACTAGTAGCTAAAGTGGCTGTGTAAGTTCATAACAACAAGCGACATGACAATCATTAGGTAAGTAGTAAGAGCCAATTAAATAATCCCCCTCAAAATTTAGCCCCCTCCCGTTAATTAACAAATATAGCGCAATTATAAACATCATCGAAATCATGGAGAATTTAGCTTCAAATCTCAGTCAGAGAAACACAAAGATATATAGGAGCGAGCGTATGCCACACTTGCGGAGAAGAAATAAGCCAAATTTCCATGTACTCAATCACAGGAAATCATTCATAAAAAAACCTATTTCACAGGCCTCCCTGTATCCCACGTCATTTTTAATCAAACAACTAAGGATAAAGTATTTAACCAAATCCCCAAAAGAGAACCGAATTTAATTCTTATTTCCGTAATTAACTGCAACAATTTTCATTTTCCTCTCTCTCCTGACATCCTTGTCAGAGCTTTAGGAAGTCAAGGAATTCCATTCTTTACACATCTATTATTAATTTCTCAAAAACTAAATTTCCTACTACTATACTTGTAATCCAACCTTTTTTAATAATACTAAACTCTACTGCTCCTACCTACCCTTCTTACTCTAAAAACGTTTTATTTTTTTTTAAAAATGATGCACAAGTACATTCAAATTTTAAAACCCATATATTACAGCTTCTATATATCTTTACAGCGACTTTTTACTGCCAGTCGAAAAATATACTAGGTGCTTCTACACGTCAAACTTTATACACTAACTAAAATCTTTTAGCATCAACTCCTAATGCTGCTCTCAAGTAAAATTCTGTACATTACAGAGATATTTATAACTGCAAAAGAGTAAATATCATTTAACAGTAACTCTACAAACTGCAATATAAATTATAAACTTGCTTTAAATATTCATGTACCAGCACTAACTATTACTTTATTTAAAACATCCATAATAGATATTCATAAAAATTACTTCAATGCCCAATCAACTTCCTAAACCACTTCAAGTCCAACTTTAATTACCATGTGTCTTTACCTACTTGAGCTTTGATTAATTATGCTTGGGAATGTCAATCCATTAAAAGTTGGAGTAATTGCTTTTCAAAATTATAGCAGAGGTTATTATGTGTGTGGTGAGAAAAAACAGGGAAATGGGATTGGCTGGACGGCGTTGGATGGGCTGTGGAGGTAACTAATGCCTCAAGTTTGAGCCACTAGAATCCCTAATCCTTGGCTCCCAACGGATATTTACATTAAAAGTATAGCGGAATCATTTTTTATCTGGAAAAGGCATACATTTTCGGATGATATCCCTCTGGGTGTGGTCAATTGGAAGGATGCGGAGGGAGAAACAAGTTAAGAGTTAGAGCGGTGAAAGTGGAGAAAGTTGTGAAGTTTAGGCGGATAGAGCATGGAAGAGGGAAATAGATAAAAGGGAAGTGAAATATTGTATAGAGCTATTGAGAAATAGATTAGGCTT
This sequence comes from Sminthurides aquaticus, assembly GCA_906901655.1. Taxonomy (NCBI): domain Eukaryota; kingdom Metazoa; phylum Arthropoda; class Collembola; order Symphypleona; family Sminthurididae; genus Sminthurides; species Sminthurides aquaticus. The sequence continues at coordinate 18,685,123 of CAJQTT010000001.1, read as the reverse complement.
TTAGGTGTGATAATAAGGTTGAGAGGGTAAAGAAGAAGTAGTATTTATAAAGAGCAAGAAGAGGGTTATATTGCGCAATTTTCTGTGTCAAATTCATTTAGTTATTATATTATACATAAAAAGAGCTTAGAATTCAGCCAAAATTTTTGGAAAATAAGGATGGAAATAGGGACAGTGGATCATACACAAAAATTGTATGCAACTGTCAAAAATTAGAGAAAACCGGCGAAAGTATCCAAGAAGAAACACGCACACACACAACTCAGAATTATTATAAATCCCTAAGTTATAAAGTATGCTTTCTCCTCAATCCTATTTGAGTTTTAACTTATTTCCAAAACGTTTTTCAAGTCTATATAATTTTATCTGAAAACTCAAACTCTTCTATTTACTCTTTCTGCAGTCGACTCAAGTCAAAATTGCTCCCAAATCATTTGTTGCGAAAAGTGCAATTTTTAGACAGTTCCCATAAACACGCCAAAATTCCACTGAAAATCATGCGATGGAATTGCGTATTTTTTACGCAACTAGGAAAATTATTTCTTACACAATCTCAATTTTGATTAGCTTCTAAAGAGTTCCGAAACGTCCTAAAGTTAGATTTATATTGTTGTAAAGATGCATAATCAAGTAGCGCCGTAACTAACTTTTAGCAACTTTCAACGCCTTACATTGAACCTGCCTTATAAGGTAATTCAGAAATTAAGTTTTTTAAGAAAACCGCTCTTCTTAAATTTGAGTGATCTTACGAAATTAACCTCTTGCGTACTGCTACATTGTAGAGTATTTTAGTTGGTAGCCCTTGTTGCTATGACTGAGTATTTACTTCATGCCCCCTTCCAAACAGTCAATACTAACTGGTAGACCAACATTCAGTGCATGGATACATTAAAGGTAGCCTTGTTATTAATTGGCGCGAAATAGTCTCTATCTCTATATTATTAAACGTGTGGTTTGAACAATTGTAAAAATCATCAATGGGCTCGAGGTGCAGCAATGATTTGTGTGCTGAGACGCTGTTTGGCAGGAGACCCGTCTTTTACTCGTGTGCTACGAAGCTTATAGGCATAGCAACCGGAAAAGGATTGTGTGCCTCAACATCAATTGGCTGTGGAGGCGTATTTGAAATGTTTTCCACGACGCTTATGGTACGCAAGAGGTTAATTTCAATGGACTCCTCAGCTTTTCAAAGGAGTTGCTTCATAACTGTCTACTTAATACCATTTCTATAATTTGTAATGGCAGCTAAAGTAAGTTGTCAATCTATATAAAAGTTTCATGGAGACTCAGAGAAGATGTGATATGAAAGTTGAACTTACTTGGCCTTGGGTGTCGCTGTGCCGTGGGCTTGGGAGAGCAACTTTCCCCCTGTGCAGAATCCAAATTAGATTTCCATCCTCCCGTGCTACTGCTATTGTCTTTCTCACTTACGGATGAGGCAGCGCTTTGCTGTCGAATCGTTTTCCGGGGAGAACGCCCAGGGGGGCCAGCTGACTGTGATCGAGCTAATCAAAATCAAACCAATCATTGTTAACCTTAGCATCATAATAAAAACCAACCAAAGGAGGAATATTGCCTCCTAGCTAAAGTGCATCCCTGTCAGACCGTAAACTTCCCTATATTCCTTCCCTAATTGTCTCCGCATCAACAATACCAGCTTTAACTATAGGCAAACAGATTAGGTGAATGGACCAATATTCGAGATGCAGAAACAGACATCCAGTTGCTCGAGAAATTGCTCGAGAAACATCTACTATGACTACTCCTTCAAAGACTTTGTTTTTAGAGCATAATATTTTTCCCAAGAAAACCCAGCAACATTCATCAGGGTTTCTTAGTAATTTCCTGAATTACGCTAATATACGGGGTGAAATTTCCTTAATTTCGTCGCATTGAGAGTCATGCTATTATGTATTCGAAATAGAATCAGAGCCATATCGAATGTAGTTACTTCAACTAACTGAGACACCTCAATAAAATATGCTGTATGCATATGAATCATCATATGATATGATAAACGTCTTCAACTCCAGTTCATACTCTGTGTATGTACCACCATGTATTACTTGCACCAAAACATTGTGGTATTGTTGATTATATTCATTTCTCCTCAAACGTGGATGTGCAGAGTGCATGCGAGAGTAGACTTTTAAGGTCGAGACTTAAAGGCCTGAATTTTAGTGTTTATCAGGGGAAAGTCGGAGAAAGTTGGGCGAGTGAAACCTGTTTACATTGGGTGGGAAGAATCCCACCCAAAGGCAGGGTTGACAACAAGCTTGCGTCTCGGTGTTCAGGATGAAAGTAATGGAGAAAGGGGTAAAAGAATACAGATGATGAAAATTTTTACCTTCACGTAATAGCTTTAGCTTTTTATGTTCGATTCTGCTTTTAGTAGGAGAATTTCCTGATATTGGTGAAGTGGATGATTTACTAGATGGTGAAAGACGCGATGCGGAAGAGTTAGTTTTGATTTCTAAATCACAAGTAGAAAATATACATGTAGGTAACTGGGACAGAATTACAATACGGACTGAGGATTACTTTGTAATCTTGAATCCAGCCAGTTATTGCTACAAGACTATGACTACAAAAATACGTGTACGACACAAGAGTGGGCGGTTTGATGACGCAAGGAACAACGATTTATATTGCAATGGCGGTGCACGGTAAAAATATTTTCCTATCCTCCAATGAAAGAGGCATCTAGTGAATTCCGAGACATTTTTATCAAGGATAGAAAATTCCATAAATAATGTATGCGACATACTCGAAATCCTTTACCATATAGGATAAAAGTGGAGTGAATACAAGATGGGAACAAGTTAGAAGTGAAAGTCTATAAAGGCACATCTAAGGCTACTACTACTCGTGAGCAATGTCTACGTGGTGCAAGATGTATTTGACAATAAATTGCCTTTGAAAAAACGGCATAGGGATTGTCACGCAGTGGACAGCCAGTGTACTCGCATCAGAGATGGCACATATACGCCATACATTTATGGATGGGGGCTTAGATTTTTTGTATGCGAGAAGGGAAGGAGGTGTGCTCTGAATCACAAGTATGCGTGAGCCAAAAAAAAAGTCAATTCCATTACCTGTCAAATAAAATGTGAGCACTATGACTTAACCAGTACATTGGGCACAGTTTGAACACAGTAGCGTATAGTCACAAGGATAGCGAAGCAAAGTTGTATAAGAGGAAGAGAAAGTAGTGAAAGTGAGGCTATTTCTCTTACCTTTAATCCTGGAAGTCTTATTTTGAATCCGTGTTTCTTCCAATAGCTTTTTCTTAGAAGGCTGGACGGCATCGATATCTTTAAACTGTGTAGGGAGAACAATTATTTCAGAATTAATCATTGTAAAGAAGGCTTCTTAAACCACAGAAATTAGTTGCGTCGTAGTCGACACTACATCAAAGCTAAAATACACTGTTCAAAATAAACTGAAATTCCGAGAAGACTTCGGAGATCCAGTCCGAGGGAAAGTTTAAATCAAAATAAAAAACTCCTCCTTATATAATCCCAATAACGTACTCGTACTCGGTTTTACATGGACCGTGGTGGAGATGTTAAGAGTGCTAGAATTTAGCCATTTTTGCATGCAATTCAAAGAGTAGTAGTCGATAAAAGCTCCTCTTCCTCTCCACAGTAACGAGCGGGCCAAAAGTGATGAAGAATGAATTGCGTGTCCGAGAAAAGAGGCATAATGACCGCTTATTAATGTAATTAAGGAGTGGAGAAAGCAAATGTCGGGAACACCTCGGGTGGGGCAGACCAAGTGAAACAAGGGCAAAAACAGATGAATTTAAAGCAGGGCTCATAGAGAGGGCAAAACTTAGAAATCATACAGCTTTTAAATTGCACTTTTTTCCAACTCTCGTTTGCACGGCTCTTGACTTACCTTTGACTTTTCAAGATCAGAAATCGGGTGCTTCGGTGTAGCAGTATGGGGACGAGCATGAGCAAATTTCCCCGAGTAACTTTTCTTAATATTCTCCTTCGTATTCTCATCCCTGGTGATCGACCTTGAAAAACACAAGGAAAACAACATGGTCACAACTGCTTCCCTGGGAAAACAAGACAGAGTATAGAGAAAGCAAACGTCATCTTTCTCCATGGGGAAATACTTTATCCGACTTTTCACTTATATCTCAGACTGAGATTTACGAGAAGTGAATCTAAACCTAAGTGAAAACTGCTAGTGAATGTTCAAAATCCTATTCCAAAGTCCCAATGGCCCTCTTCCAAACTACAAAACCTTTTCCCTTCATGTTGTTTCTTGCAACAACCGCATTAATATTCCCTATTGACATGCAGTTGCAAGAACACGAGTCATAGCCATGAATAACTAGTGGACCTGTCACCTCCTCGAAATGGTGCGTCTACATTGAAGTAAATAAAAAACTTTTTCCACAAATTCTAGTTTTTTACAGAAAAATTTCCCGCCATTTAAATTTTACATCTAATGTCAAAAATTGGCGCAGAATTTTATATTTTCTATTGTTTTATTTAAATAAAAACAAGAAAAATGTTTTAAATGCCGCTTCTGTTGATACAAAGAATCTCCTACACTAAACGGAATACTCTCACAAGCCACCTCTAGCCAAGAAATTCCGCTCAGATATTTTAAATTGGTTTAGATTCTTTCTAAAGAAATTATATTATCACATTAAAAAAAGGTAGAGAAACGTCTCATGGCGCGGTGAAAGTCAGTGAGAGCAAAGCAGTAGCGTAGGAGAAAGTATTAGACTGTAAAATCAGTTAGACGCAGGTAAGATAAAAGACAAGTGAGAAGACAAATGGGCAACCAACGTACTTGGGTGTGGTTGTTGTTATAAGAGCGAGGGCAGCCAAGGAAGTCCGTCGTGACACTTGATCCCAAACGTGTTGGTGGTAAACTTGTGCTATGTTTTCAGGGCCTAATTCCGCGCCCCAGCCTCGGAACTGTAGAAGGAGTAAAGCTAATTAACTCAATAAACATTTAATTTAATTGAAATAACTCCCGTAATAATCGCATCTTCTTTCGCTCTTCTGTGTTTATCCCGATTAAATGCTAGCGGAACGTCAAGAGGGAAACATTTATACAAACGGGCTCTTTTAACAGACGCCAGAATGGTTCTCACTTTGATTTACTCAAATGTAATTTCCAAGAAAAGCAGACCTTCATTCTATTCAAAGGAAATTCTAGACGGATGTACGCATTTGTTTTAGGGTAAAGAGAAAGCGAACAAAGAGAAAGCACAAGGCCCAAGGTTGCCTTCAAGAGCCGTCATCTAGATTTATTTTAAATGCTAGAGAATCCTATTTTGCGCAATATAGAACTGAAAACAAATTGTATACCGCACTCGCAAGGTCTGCAAATTTACATCAGAAAGAAAGTGGAGAAAGTGGGAGGAGAAGACGGGGAAAGAATATTAAAATATGGCAAAAACCATAGGCAACTTCTTAATTTCACAGGATATTCCGTTCAAAACACAAGTGTAGGATTTGACGTAGAAACCGAACATGTAGAAAATATACTACTGAAGAATTTCTACTACGTCCATTCTGCCTTCTCCTCAACTCTCACTTTGAGTATACATGAATTATGCAGTGTATAAGAAGAAATCTGTAGAAGCTAAAATGTCAAATAAAATGGACGCGCTTCATAAACACACAAGGCCGACATAAGAACAAGCTATACTTTTCCATCCCGAGAATCAAGTTCCTCCTTTGGTTAAAATTCTAGGGAGAAAGTAAATTCTGGAGCAAGTGAAAGTACGGAAGACACTGAATTAAATAGGGCATACCTTGTATTCTCCGGCTTTTTTCCTTAATTCTATAACTTCTTTATACCAAGGATTTTCTTCAGGTGGATGATTCCCCGGTTTTTTGAAAAATTTCCCATCTACATATTCATACGTAGAAAATGGTCGAAAACGCTTCTTGTATTCTGACTTGTATTCTTTTCTGCTGCAAATAGAAAGTATCAGTTTTACCACATGTTATTTTTTCATTTCTTTCACGATTGCATGAGATAAAATAATTTATCTTCACATAAACCAATTAAAACATATTTGCGCCTATGTTTTGCATATCTCGTCATTTCAGTCATAGTAAACTAGGTCAAACTCCACGAAGACACGTACACTACATGAGTCTACTAATAGAGCTATCCCCGTGAATCCATGAAGGACAACTTCGTACAAAATTTGTTTCAGAATTCGCACAAATTCCCATCACGTTCCATCGCGTGGCCTTCAGGTCAAAACAGATTCCAGACTTGGATAGCACTCTAAGCTAACGTATATACGTCTTTACCAGATGACCCAGATGTAAATTAGGATAAACTTTAAATTGTATTCACCTTCTGGAATCCTCAAAAGCCCGGGCATCATTAGAGGTCCCTTCGAGTTGCATGTCTCTTCCCATATTGATTTTCACATCGCTTGGGCGAGACATTGTAAAATCGTTAAAATTCCCAGACAAGTCTGTCATCATCCCTGGGTTCATGTAAGATTCTTGACCACCAGGCGCTGAGGAAGTCATTCCGCCTACTCCGACGGTTGTTTCATCTAGCGAATAAAGTTTAACACATTAGTGCATGCCTCACTTTCATCCCATGTACTACAAGTACGACAGGATAAGCACATGTACAGAGACATAATCATAAAAAACAGGGGAAGTGAAAGCAGGGAAAGTAGTAAGGAAACACCATGTGATCAAATCAACTAGCAATACTAGTGTATAAAATAGCACTTACCCGCACTAATGGTGATCCTATCAGTAATATGTATTTCTTCCGTATGGATCGGTACAATTGTTATTCCAGACGAACGAATTGTGCCCATAGATATGGACTTGCGCGGTCCACAAGGTTTCCCAGCCCCTCCTCCTCCTCCCACACTAATATTCTGTGACAAAGATTTACATTTTATTAGATTACAAGATTTATCCGCACCCATTATAATCGCTCTTAGTTAGCAGCTATTATTATTATTATTATTTTCAGCGAGTTGATGTAGTTAGGCCAGCTGGATTCGATTAAAAAGCTTTGCTGGATGCAGTGCAATTCTTCAAATTATAAAACCCTAGTGAATCTTCAATTTTCAAAAATCCCATGCAGTCTAGAGTCTAGGCTACATGTCTTCACAACCACTTTTCTCAATTTAAGTTGGACACTATTTGAAATGAGTCACAAGCATATAGCGAAAGAGCAAGAAGAAGTGAGCAACAACTAAATGTAGAAGGCATCGTTAGATGGATCCAAGTTATCAGATAAGAAGCAAGCGTCATCAGCCTAGCTGACAGGTGAGAGCAATGCAAAAGAAGCAATATGTGATGGAGTGAGAAAGAGTGAAGCAATACTCTTTTCTTCTTCACAGACTAATTACAAAGATAGACAGGTGATGAAGAAGATGAAATCTTCAAAGCTAATATGCTCAGCGGCCTCACAAGAATTCTCAACACATTTCTGAAAATATATGTCTTGTGTCACACAGTATATGACCAAAGGAGAGAACCTCAATTCATTAACAACTAATCAGCTAAATGTCTTCAACCCTCCTTCAATCCTTGTGTGAGATTCAAGATTGCATAGCAATTATGATAAAGGCATGCGGAAATTACAAGATTTAAACTTCCAACCCATCGATCCCAATGTAAGACACGCTACATTTCAAGCAAGGAAAAGTAACAAGCATTCAAGAGTTATAATCCATGGTTTCTCCATTCCAGCTGGTTGGCTTTCCAGCTATTACAGCATCACGCAAGGTTAACTTAGCTTTTAGTATTGTGGTAAAAGATTGTTTGTTCACGACAGGATACATGCTTTCAAACTATTCACACAATAGCTTTCAAAGAATAATGGACACTCCCCTAAGGACTAAAGCTGAAGTAACTAGATGTAAATACCAAGAACAGTATGACCGGGTTCCATCCAGGACTGCATTATGATTGTGACGCAAATTGCATTCTTTTATCGACCTTCCTCCTTTTCCTAGTTCCTATCCTATGAGCGTTTAATGCAATCAGAGAAAGCATATTGCAGAAACTATTTGCGTCATTCACGACTCTGTGTGAACAGAGAAAACTCAAGCCTGTCTGGCAGGAAAGCTGGCTGATTCTATAGAGGAAACTACATACTGGATGTCTTGTGTGCACTGGGATTTACGGTCAACATGGTTGCAAATCCGGGGGTTGACTCCCAGTTTTGCGAATATAAACTCCTCATAAGGTAAAGGCACGCTCGCATATACTATACAAATATACTACGGGTTGCAAAATCCACGTCAACTCCTACGCAAGCCAGGATTCGTTGTGTTACTCCACTTGTTCAAGTAAGGAAACTTTTCTTTGTGTGCGTGTAATCTGGACCTACCACTTTTCATAAATGAACATCGCGTTATCAAAGTAGAAAGCTTGTGCAGAAAATATAGGTCACTCGCTCATATTTTTGCAAATAGGCAAGCTTGAGATTAGAGACCAACAGATGACAGTGTCGCGAATCTTCGTAGTTCAAATGTCACAAATATATAAGTTAACTTAATTTTAGTTATTATCAAATGTAGTAAAATCGAATCTGCAAGTAATTTAAAGCTAAATTTTCCAGACGTCCTTCTGATTTTTTTCAATAAAGCACTCGCTAATTCAAGGGAATTTTAACAAAGCTGGATAATCGACATATGCTGCCAGGATACTACCAAAGTGCTTTCACTTACTCTCAAAGGGACATCGCTTATGAAAACTTCAGGATATATTAGCTTCTCTTGCAGCATGGCACAGTCTAATATCCTGTCTTTTGCAAACAAACTTCATTGCGTCATATACTCCAAATTGATTTTACTCTCAATACCGCTCATACAAGGAAATTAACTTCCGTATAAACGCATATATTGCAATTCCCCGAATCTTCTACGACACCATGTGTAGTATGATGTGTTTTTTTTTCAAGAAATGCGGAACAAGTGGATTTTGCTCGAAACTACTTTGAAACCTTCAGATTGTAAGTTATAACTGTAGGCCTGAATACAACTACCGAAAAACATAAGCTTGTGTATTAAAAGCGTCCATTTATCTTTCTGGCAACTAATTTAAAACGGATATTATACACTCTTTCCTATGGAAAGGTGAAAGCAGTACGTAGCAAAGTTGCTAACCTTTTCCCAAAGCCTAGTAACCTTTCTCCCAGGTATATGCATTTGAACTTTCTACCTCTGCTGGAAAGCTAGAGCTGAATTGCTGAATACTGCATGAGCTTTAGCGAATAACTGATGCATGAAGTAATCTAGACGTGAGGCAGGACAGGAACCTTCAAGATGGCTCCTTACCACCATAAAACCAGACATGTATGAAACCTCAAATGAAATGTAGTCTGCGGGGGTTTGAGGGCGCCGGCCATACGGGTTATTACTGCTAGTTTTCCTGCTGCATATAACCCAATTCCTTCTCGAAGGAACAAATTGGATACATGTTATTACATAATCGTGTTAAAAACCTTAAAAGAGGCAAAAAAGTATAGAAGAGTAGCAGTCACACATTTTCAAACCAAGATTCGTAAAAACTTGAAAAGGAAAGCTCTACTTCTTGCTCTATTCTACCTTGCTACATATTCCAGCTATTATCCTAAATATACATAGGGCCACGAGAAATGTGATACACCGTATCATATTTCAATAGCCTAACCGCCTGTAACTTCCATCAATTGAGAAAAATAATCGATAATCATCCACTCTTCCTCCATTCAACTGTTGCTGGTCCCATATCCTGCTCATCTTTCAATATTCCTTCAAAACCACTCCCACATAGTTCTTACTAAGATAACATATGGTAGGCACGGAGAAGAGAAATGATGCTTTTCCGTTGTTTAAACCCAGAAAACCACAGTTTTGAAGCCCTTGTCGCACATCAAGGGACTGAGAGCGCAGAAGGTGTGAATAAATTCCCTCGAATCTATCTACAACTGTTCCTATTTTGTAAAATACGACCATTACTAAAGTTGAGGAGAAAGGAAATTGACATTGATCGGATGCAATTAGGATTGTCTATGTGAGCTGGAGAAAAATAGCACCACTATAAAAGCAGGAACAAGAGAAAGCAAAGAGAAAGTTGAGCCTAGAAGAGAAAAAGTTTAATATTCGTACCAGAAAGGAATTTTTTTCCAAGAGATAAATTGAAAAGTTTACCCATATTTTCCGCCACCACATTACTGGGATTAGGAGGAATTGTATATACGCAGAGAGCCATATGTACAAGCTTTTGCATATGATAACATGTTCAATGTGCTGGGAGAAGGGAAAGAGCAAAATTCTTGTATTTACAGCCAGACTAGTCAAATATACGCTTATATAGAAAGAGAAAGAAGATGCAAGTTTAGTATGTATGTAAAAAGTATATGTAGTAGTATGAAATATTGTTAAAAGTTTCTCAATTCCTAGACAATCTCGTAAACATGCTAACGTGAATTGGTGGAATGCAAAAGCTGTATCTAAATGCTGGAACTTAAACATATTTAGCACAAGAGCCGTGGCGTCGTATACTGTAAAGCGTAAAGCTTTAAAAAATTTTCCTTGTAATTCAGTCAACATGAACACTTAGTGCTTCACTCCATAACTTTTCAAAAGTATAGTTTAGCTCAATGAACTACGATAATTAACACTGTTTGGAACGTGAATGTAGTGAGTAAAGCTTAAAGCTGTTATTTTTTCCAAACGTCTCCTTTCTTTCCAGGGCCCGGATTAATCAAGCCTTAAAATTCATATCGATATTACAATGGGTACTAACCGTGGCGTGGATTTCAGGATTTAGACTAGCCTCATACACGGGCCCTGAAGACTTTGATAACCACTCTTTGGTACATCTGTTAGCTAAGTCTGGATGCTTTTTCCGTCGAAATGATGGTTCCTCTTGCCGCCCTTGAGTAATTAAATATTAAATCATCCGTTATCTACCCGCTCTTGTATTACCAATACAGCTTATAATGAACACATAAAAGACACACACATATTTTGAGCTCATTGAAATAGACCCATCGATAAAACAAGCTGAACCTCATTCTGTTTCGAAATCCGGAGAAAGTTTACCGCGTTCAGGACCTACTATCTTATTACACCCTTCCTTGTCCTCTTGTGTCACAGCCTTCCCGGCTTAACCTCTGTGGTCTTGCATAATTTCTTGCGTAGGGATTAATAATACACAACTCCATTTCATTACTTTCCCTAATGAATACGCAAAAAGAGAGGGGAGAACTACATGGATGGATTAAAGTGGCACGTCAAGGAAAGAAAAGGACAAACCTCTGCTTTTTTCAATTTTCTCTACCGACTTTCTCCATGCTATTCATCCATCCAACGTGCATGCTTCCTTAGCATCTTCAACCAGGACTAAATAAAAAACCCTGAGGGAATTACTCAAACCGACTCACATCAAGGAATCCTAGGAAGGTAGATATACTCAACGGTCATCTGGCTGATCGTGTGGTGGTGGATACGTTTTTATTTTTGAGCAGTGAGCACCAGAAACGCCGCTACTTGAGAGTAAAAAGACATGATCATAACTTGCGGCCCTCAATTGTCCCCCAGTTCTCTAACGACACACACGTCTCATTTTCCATTACTCCAAAAGCCAGCTTTGGACTTTGGTGGAAAAGTTTGGATTACAGCTTTTTAGCTCTATCAAAAATACATGCGACTCTTTTCCAGGATGGCTCCCTCTCACGCACGTACCTCCAGCCAACAACATTCATTTTCAATGCAGTCAATTAATTATGTAGCAAATAAGAGACAAATCCCCCTCCCCTGTACTTCCTCTGTAGTAATTCCTGTCTAGTCTCTTCCCTACGCATGTACAGGAAGGAGTAGCAAGTAGCGGAAATCCAGGTATGCAGAACGGCCGCACACAATACGTCTTCAATTGGAACGAATGAAACTATTTCAGGAATTATGCATAGTCTACAAGTCAAAACAACTCTGCAGTCTTGTATTCCTCTCTCTACTATTTTTACCATGGAGAAAATACTTTCTCCGTTGCTTTAATAGTCACTCTGACTTTCTCCTTCCAGCAAAAAAGGGTCACTTTCTCCACAAATTACAGCCCTTGTATACATATCCATAGCAGCTAATCTTTCCAATTTCCTCTTTTAGCTACGACGCAGGGTTAATTTCCTCTCTATTTTTCCACAGACTGTCCATTTTTGCCAGGCACATATCTCAATTCGGTGAAAGCAGGCCTTGTCTTAATGAAACTGCAGACTCGGAAATTGCAAGGCCCAGACAGAGCAAGCACAAACACGATTGTACTATCGATTATCGGCTAACTTAACAGAGAAACCATACTTCCAGTCTACCCTCCTGAAGCTTGATAGATCCGGAGAAAATATTATCGTTTTGGAAGGAAGTGAGCTCGAGAATCCTTTATAGGAATCTAAAAAAAACCGAGACAAATCTAGTTTCCCCTGGAATAACAACCTACAGCGCTATTTTAGTGTATCTAGAAGAAACCCTTGGTAAAAGAGAGGATAAGGACCGGCAGAATTATTCCCCAACCAACGTTTCTACCAAATGATACAACTTGTCCAGTTTGAAACATGAGCGGCATAGAAATTTTCCACAAAAAAACGCACTAGTTGATGTAGTTGGACTCAATCTTAAATTAATGCCAAGAAAAGCGCATTAAATAATCAGGACGGAGGAGATTAAGCTCTTTTTACTTTCTCCTTCAAACTTGAATTACAAAGTTGACCGAGCTTCTTCCTCCCGCTTCTACCCCTTCCATACATTCAACAGAAAACATTACATGTACAATACTTTACCTCCGATATAATTCTTGGCTACTATAGTCTCGTAAATGAAAGCTTTAACGACACACTAAAACCCTCACTCCAACCCTATACATCTATACATGGAACAAGTACGCAGTAACCGCTGCAGACGTCTCAGAAATATTTTACCTTGTTTCGTTTCAATCATTCAAAACATGCTTATTTTTTATAATTTTAGTCAACTCTTTTCATGGAAGGATTCAGATAGAATCCTTATTTTATCCAATTGTTAATTCACCAAAATCCAGTTTTTGTATTAAATTCCCCAAGTTTTACAAAACAATGCTCTAAAATATTCGCCTCCTAACTCTCTGTTCACCTCCTAGCTAACAGTGTCGGTGATACAGAAAATAAACCGTCTCCTTCAATCTGGGTCACAGCAGATATCTGTCCTACACTAACCAGTAAATACACCAAGGTAGAGGAACGAATCCAGGAACCACGTGAGACTAAAGAGAATGCAGCATAGCGCTATCCCGTCATCAGACACTGACAAAATTTCCCAAAGCAAATAGGATAAAATCCGATGGCTCAAGGAAGGTAGAGACGGACAATTTTATCCGCTGCGGTAGGGACAGAATAGTTATTTCAGTCAGTGTCGGTGGGAGCTCGGCAAAAGGCCTTTACAATTGCCTTAGCGTAGTTGTAATTCCGACAAAGTGAATGGCTTCTAAGGTATGTGTATTGGAGAGCGAGCTTGCTTTTATAAGAACCCAGCTTTTCTCCTGTATTTCCCGGTCGTTACAATTCCACCAGGTTGATAATGTCAAAAGGGATCTAATCTAAAAAGAGATAAAATTACACCATGGCGGAACAGAGAGAGCAACTTGGAACAAAAGAGCTTATAAGCTTTCTCAATGTGCATCCCCTACCTACTCAACATACGTATGGACCTGTGTAAGGATCGTCAAAACTAAATCCCTCCTTCACGGAAGAAAGCTAGCGGAGAAAGCAAAAGACAGGTGTTCTAGCTTGTTATGGTCGTCCCAATCTCGTTTCTTCTTTCCCTCCTACAGACTCGTCCTCCCTTTATCCTCCCTCCATCCTTTTCCACATTACATCCAACACAGCGAAACAAATAAGTGACGATGATGGATTCTCCACTTTCTCCACTTTCTCTCCTATTATCTATATAGGACGGTGAGAATGCGGTGGAAGCGGCATAAAATTCCATTCAGAATACAACTCACATTCACGAAATTACGAGACGCTGCAGGTGTGAGAGCAAGCGTTTCGTAATTGACTCAGGATAAAATTGAGAGAGGATTCAAATTGCTTGGGGATTTCAGGTTAATCTAGTGAAAGTAAAAGTACGGGCGCTCCTCCTCTTTGAGCCACCTCCTTTACTACATCTTTATAGTCAAGATATTCAGCAGTATGCATCTTGATTGGAAGCAGTTCTAGAGCTCTGGACGGAGAAAGTGGCAACGACTTTCACCGGCATTGTCAAAGCAGCAGCATGCATACACATTATCACTTCCATGTTTCCTTGTCTCTGGGGAGGAGAATTGCAAAAGGGCAGATTTGCACGGCCTCCAATTTGTTAACCTTATACCGAGGATAAGCTGTAACGGGAATTTGTCTAGTCCGGCTCTTAGTAGATGTTGAGAAAATATTATGAGACTTCCAGAGTTATTAAGAGCACACCTACAAACAGATTGCAGTTACATGCTTGTTTTAGTCATCATCCCTCCTCTCATACAATTCCTTTTAATTTATTGATTAATCTTTCGCTCTTACAATCAGCTCTTACACAAGCCGAAAACATGTTAGAGTTAACCCAAGGAACACACGGAGAGTTACACACACGTCCATGCAATTAATATCTTGAGAGACGCTAACCACCACCCTGGTCGCACCTTGACTAAGAGCATACCTGTCGTGGGAAACACCGTGAGAAATTTTTTCCACTCAATACAATTCCTTAATCAGGAACTCTCCGTACTTCTCTTAAATATTCATAGTCAAAAGCTTCAGAATCCAGAGATTTTACATACGAGTTTAGAAAATATAGCTTTGCCAAATATATATTCTGAAAGCAATCCTCTATTATACGAGGTGAATCATAATACAAAAACATGAGTCTCATTTTCGACCTAAATTCCATAGTCACAAATCCGTAAGGTTGGCAATTTGCAAGAAGGTGAACGAGATCTTCGAGGAGATATTTTCCAACATATTTTCCAGTCGGTGTATACAAGAGGTGTACAGACGATGCGAACCATGGAACGGCATCAGGGCGGAATATGATAGCAGCTTGGGAATATCACTTTTCCATGGAGATTCTCAGCCTACTTTGCTTTCATCATTCAAACCAGCCGACTACTACCTTCACCTACTTTGTACGAATAAAAGAACCGCAGCTGGTTTATAGATGAAAGGAAATATTTTCATTTTTACGTATTCACCAGTGTATCACAGCAGGGCCACGAGAAACCCTTCCAAGACGTATTAACGTAACGGAAGACGCGCGTAGCAATACGGAAATTCAATACGGAGCCTATCAAAACCTGCAATTCCTTTGGGAAATACTACGACTTTGTTTTAATAAGATTGCATCAACTCCGGCAATGTATTGATATTTAATTCGCTTCCCAAAACGAGAGACCTTCATGCTTCAAGACCTTCCAAGGCCGTGGATATCAATACGTTTCTTCGCAAACATATATCAAGGAAAATATATTCTAAAACATTTTTAGCAAGTTTTTTCTGCAAAGTTTTTCGCAAAAATTAAATTAATTTGCATAAAATTTAATGGTCTAACAGCGCACTCAAAAATTACTGTTCAAGACAAGTCATTTTTGTTTTCTCACAGCCCCTCCCTTCAAGTACTTAGCTTCAAGTTAAATTCAAGATTAACTATTTCCATAGCAGTCAGGTCGAACTTGGACATGAGAACCACGTTCGACGATAAGATTAATGAATAATCGTCCTAGTGAAAGCAAATCAAATTCCAATTCTATTCTCGTAGATACTCCAGTTAAGAAGCTTCATCCCTCAAACTCAAGAATGTAAAAATGACGCAATTGTAGATGCATCTCAAGGAGAAATTTTTAGATCAGCATGCATAATAATCTTCTATAATATAATCTAAGCCACGCCTTCCTGATAGGCATCAGATGTCTGGATTTGGCTTGCACTTCAATACGATGGTCGAGAACAATAGATTGAACAGACAGCAGAGAGAACACAATAGATTCAGCTGGACTCTGCACTGACTAGACTGATATCCCTGAATTTTTATAGTATTTAACAGCAAGTATCCGCAATTCGCAATCCTGCCCTCACCAAGCTGTGGTGTGAATGTCCGAACGGAATCTACCTACCGGACAGTCAAGTCTGGAAAGTAGATATATCACCACGCGTCTGAAAAATGCCCTACATTCCAGCCATTCAAACCCTCTCAAGTCAAGTATGCCATTTATTTTATCCACCACCAGCCGTCCCCTCAACTCCGATCGTAAACTTATACAGAGTCAACCAACTATTCACTTCTCAGACTTAATGGATTCTGGCCAGGGCTTTTGTGCAAAGTAATCCTTCTAAAATTCAACTAAATTAAACCGATTAAACGTCCATGTCGCTCCAAAACGTGGCGGCGGGTAGACTTCTCACTTAATTTTTTCCTATTTACTAGTAAACTGAACAGAAAATTCTAATCATTTCTCAAGTGAAATTAATCGCTTTCCTTATAGCCTTTGGGATTAACTGTTCCTTAATAGTAAGTCAGAGAACAAGAAACACAATCCTACAGATGTTTTACAAATAATTTCCCTCTAGAAAACGTGCTCAATTCAAAACTAGGTGAGCAACGATCCGAATACAAAATGAAAACTCCCTAAATTCCCATCTGTTCTGCACTATAAGCGTCAAATCCAGAGAGGTTCAGATCCTACCGAGCCAAAGCCAGAGTTTTTAACATCCAATCGATTCCATTATTGCCATCGTCACGTGAAAGAGAAAACAAACCCGTGCTGCAATCTCCTCTGTACTAACTAGCAGCAAAGCACTTTCTCCCCTTTCAACTCATGAACAAAATTAGAATTCTCATCGATTCTCTCATTCACTGGCACAAAATCCTTAAAGGCGTAATTAACTTTCCATGGGAAAGCAGGAGAAAACAATTCCGCCAACCTTTCCCAACCAGCCGCTTTCACCAAGCCTAACTCTGCCGAGAAAAGTTCAAGGACAGTTCTCAAACAAAAGTCTCTCCAGTATCTGGAGAAAGTTCCAAGTGGATATCAAGACACCGATTCCCCAAGCCCATCTAATTATTATCAGGGACAGTCACAGTAAATTCCAATCTTATGTAAAATTTTATACCGCTATTAATCAGCTCCACTCGCTTCCACATTATGATGTATGCTACTCATAGCTCGCTTTTAAGAGCCAATAAAGGTCTTCATATCCATCCCTCAGTTAAACCACCTCCTCGGGATAAATGCCAGAGATGATTCATAATTTCGAGACAATCAATGAATCCATAAATCTTTATATCAGCTACAAATGGATTGCATATAAGCAGTTGTAGAAAGTCAGCGACCGTAAACATACCGTGTGTTTCATCAGATCTGCTTGCGTTTGAATATCTCGCGCGCTGCTTTCAACCTATCACAGACTCCGATTCGTCCCGTCTGCCTATCGCAGCACAGCATCGCATGTGTTCCACTCTCTCTCTCCACTGCTGCGAGCGCGAGAAAAAGAGGGATCTTTGCCTTTCTTCGGCCATTACTCAGCTCACAAGCATCGCAGCGTTTAGCGGTTTGCATTGTTGCATAGCTTAAGTCTTTCTCTCTCTTTCAGTCTAAGATTAATGTCTAAAGGTCAAAGGGTGCAGCCACTGTAGCGCCTGAGGTCAACTCAGTCCGAAAAAATGACTTTTTTCAGTATAAAATTCGTAGCGTCCGTACCCTTTGACCTATGGACATTAAACTTACACTGAAGGAGAAAAAAAGTCCTCAGCTATGCATCAATACAAGCTGCTTGACTCTATGACGATTATGAGCCGAGAAACGGCCAGTAGAAAGAGTAAAGGTTTGGAGTTTTTCTCGCCACGCAGAACTGATGAAACATACGGTAAAACATACCACAACAAAATAAACTCTTCAAGTAGAGGTGAAAGCGGCTTTGAGTTACTTCTAAGAGAAAGCCCTAGAGCCGCAGGCAGAAAAAACGAGAAAGGCTGCGTAGAAAGATAACATAATTAGGGTTAGAGGAAACATCTCTCTCTCTCTCTCTCTCTCTCTCTCTCTATTTACGTGATGCAAGCCCATCAAATTAATTCAATAATGTAGCTCCGCGAGGAATTCGGTACGTGTACTAAAATACAAAGAGCTCCAAGACTGAGGCCGGACGGCTTTTACTTCAATTCCCTTCATCGCCTCTACCACTTTCTGTCATTAGTTGAAACCTTCTTGGAAGTTTAGTGGAATCCTTGATTCAAACAGCATCGACAGGTCATGTCTGAGAATAAACCGAAAGAGGAAGCCATGGCAGAACTTAGAATCCCGCTTAGGGATGGCGTTAATTCCAACCGTCTTCCCAAGGCTATCCGCAGTCTTGCCATAGAAGAGCAAGGCTTTGGGAACCGCCCCGCGAAATCAGTCGGATATTTGTACAAAGACCAAAACAAGTAGTTTCCTCTGTTGGATCTTGTCAGCCGGAATAAACATCAGCGTAGTAAATTGTGTCAGTAGTTCCATGTTACAACATAACTACAACCGCCGTCTATGAACTGCATACAACTACACTAAACCTTGGTACAAATTAGCTCGTGTGTTTTCAGCTTGTTCAGAAAAACACAAGAAATAATTCAGGGCCACGCCAGCAAAGAACAGAGATTGGCTTTCTTTTGAAAAACTATTTTTTCCAAGGAGAAATCCCGAGTGCAGGCGTCCAAAACTAGTCCAACTTGTGCAGCGCAATCTGCGCAGTTTTTTTTACCGAGCATGCATTCTGGGACTGTCATTATCCACACTCCAGCAGTTGCATGACTCAGTGAAAGCCAGCTGGATCAATGCACAAATAGTTTCGAATTTATAGCCAGCTTCTCAGATGGGTATTCAGAAGATAAGACCATTTTGAAAAAAGTGAAAGCCATTTGGGTGAAAGCTCCTGGATGAATACTGTGTACATGCAGAATCTCCACACAACAATAGCTTCGTCAAATATAGCTCAAACGAAGGATACTTTCTCCAGTATATTCACAGTATACGATAATGGAAGCAATTCAACTTGAAGAAGGATGAAAAGTAAACAAAGTGAAAGTTGAAGATGGAGAAAGTAGATTTTGCGGCTCATAATATATGGAAAAGAGCTCCAGGTCTGAGAAAAACGGAGAGAGGATCCATAATACTTTCTTGCATCAACCAACTGCAAACCTCTGACTTTTGAAACGAATAAGAGAAAAAGAGAATTTCAAATATAGGGACCTGGAGAAAACTACATTGAATGAATGGCTCGACAGCGCAAAAACGCGAAAGAACAAAGAGGAGGAGAAAATAGAATAAAACTGGGACAGGGAAGAGAGAAGATGAGCCGCGAGTTGTATAGAATCCACTTTCCAGGATCTTCTAAAATGCATGTTTCCTTGCAATTCCTACGTTGAATTCAATTGAGGTTATACAATCTCTCTGACATTTTCGTGTCCTCATGATTGCAAATCCCGAAACTAATACACAATGCTCCAGCAAATACTCCAGTTTTCCCAACATCTGGAAAAACATTCCCTGTAAATCCCTGACTGAGTTTCTCCTCGCTTTCCCCAAGGTGGGACAGAGGACGCGGCTGGTGTGGTAAACGAACACCGCTTATCAACTCACTCTTCCAACAATATTCCTCTATCCGTATAAAACCGCAAAACCAAACTCCCAAACATCCCCCTTCTCAATTGAATACAGGAGGAAGCGGCAGTCCAAAAGGAGCAAAATGTTCAAGGATTCAGGTGAAAGTGGCGTATTCTCCTGCCTTCTCTCCACATCTCCTCCACTTCTCAATGACACTACCAAAGGCGCTGAGAGTCAAGAGAATGCATACATTTTCCTATCCAATTAGAGTTTAACCTGGATTCAAAATTTTATGGAAGACGACAAATCCACTCCTGCTTCTCCTCGGAGAAACTTCTCTCTTAGGCAGAGAAAGTTCAAAAGTATTTCCCAACTAACCCTTTCTCTCATCTCTACCTTGTCGTCTCTCCCAGTTGCCCCTCCTTGGAGGATTCCACACGCTTCCTTGTACATATCTTCTATTTCATGGTTAAGCACAATTACGCCCTCCATCCAAGGCAACCCAAGATAATTCATCAAATATTAAAACTAATTTCCCTTTCATCCCTCTTGTATTTTCCAAATGGTCCATTTCATTTTATCCTTATTAAATACAGCCTCGGCTTTACTCTTCCCAGACTCCATAGCGTCTCCTACTCAAACTCCCCTTCTACTTTCACCTCTTTTTGAATAATCCTTGTTTAAAACTACACTTATCCTATCCACTTTCTCCAATACCAAAACCACCACCTTAACACTACCCACACGACGTTTAGCGGGATTCCAGTTCGATTACAGTCAAACTACTCTACGGTAAAACTAAACTTAAAAACAGCTAGAAAAATCTTCCTTCTTTTTCTCTAACAAATCCTAGCGTATCCTTAGAGACAAGGCTAAATTATTGCAGCAAACAAGGGAACAAATTATACACTCACGTTCAACATATGTCCGCTTTCCTCACTTTCTCCAGATAAAAATCTCCTCGATATAATCAATACATCGCTCCTAAAGCAGCCCGTGCCTTCTAAATTCCAGTTTCCAGATACTATCAGTATAAATTTAAGGCTGGGAACGTATTTAAAACAATGTGACCACGATAAGAACTGCCGTTTAAGTCGATTTTATAAACATCCTTTCAACACGAGATGTAGACACTTGAATTCACCACAGACAGATGGCAGAAAATGACGATAAGGTTGAACAGTTTTTTTAAAACCAGATTATCTAGCCTTAGGTTTCACAAATTCCAGCATATATTTCTCGGATTTTAAGAGCTGAAGAGGAGGCTATCGTATACTGTAATACAACAATATCCCCTTTTTAGGACGTTAAACCATGCAATTATAGGGCACAGAAATAATTTAAAATAACACCTTTTCGATTTGTATCACCACACGAAAATATAATCACACCACACGCACAAACGTTTCCAACACAATCGGCTCTAATGAAGACTCCAGCGGATTTCTTTGTAGCTTTTGGTTTTTTAACAAAATATTACCAAGTGGAGAAAGTAGCCACTCGCAGTTAAAGAAAGTGGCTTCAAAATTATAATTTCAAAACAAATTGTCAATTTATCTCCAATTCTTTTCAAAACTGGAAAATGGAGTGTAATTCACTAAATGGCATGGGGCACGGAACAACTACGTACGAATTGCTACTATTTTTTTACCTGTCAGAGCACTGAGAGACTCGTGATGAGTTTGACCGGGCTGGCGTACAACTGGCGGCTGAGTGACATAGTCGTTGTGAGATCCGACGTATTCATGCCATTGGAAAGTGCTGCGATACTCGGAATGTAGCTGCAAAAAGACATATCAAATAAAACATACATGTATCCAACAATAATCTCCGACAATACGTAAGGGAGGAATGAGAGGACTTGCGAGGAGGAGATAAAGGGAAGCATGGCTGTGGTGATTCTAGAGCCACTCGTCGGCTCACCATAAGGTAGTTGGCAAACCTTTAAACGCGCCACGCTATATAACCCGGCTTCCACTTCTCCAATCCTTGGTGCAAATCTTAGTTTCTGCATGTGCAAAATTCCATCCCCTCTTCAAAGCAGTTTGATGGAACTGAAGCCACTCCTCAGCGAAGCTCCAACTCCTCGCAATTTTCACCACTATCCCTTCCTTTGTGCAATGCCAGAACACAACTCGTCATCAACTTGGTCCCTAACCCTGTATCCTACTCTATACTGGCATTAGAAACTTGGACAACGAAGTACACATTCCACTACTACGACAAACTAGAAGTAGGGTTCCAAAGTTCTGAAAACGTCACAACTTTCTCCGCCTCAATTCCATTCAACTTTCTCCCCAAACTAAAACCAGAGAAAGCGACAACATCCTTCCAGCCATGTGCTAGCCCACCGTTTCCAATCCCATTAATCTCATGCTACCGCAGCGGTATTTTGGAATACAGGCCACTAAATCTTTAAACTAAATCTTACGAGTCGCAAAAATATAAAGCACTTGCACCCAGCTCTGCAAAACAAACACAATCTTAGCGACGTTATTCAAGTAGGATTCTTCATTACCTAAACGAGAGAAGAAGCTACTCAAGTCAAAGTCAGCTGAAAAAATGTATTCATATTCACTAAACAGTATTCGGCTTGAGTCGGGAATAGGAGCGCTTTCAAAACATTAAGAGAAAACCACAAGACTGTGAACGTTACATAAAAGCAATATGTAACAAGTGAAAGTTTATAAGGGACTCACTATATTCTTCTCTAAAGGATAGCTGGGACTGCTGGGAGTGGCCGAGTGGCAGCTGGAGAAATAAAAGGTTCCATTTTTTTTCAGCTCCGCTAAAAAGCTACCAAATAAAATTCGCCAAAAATCTAAGGGGATGAACAAGAATAAATTCACCCTCACATCAAATCAAAATCATCAACTTCTCAACAACTATGAAGGCAAAACTATGTACTCTTTCCTTTTTCCTTCCAACAATTCTCCAGTAAAAACCCAGTTTCACACGATAACCTTCACAGCATTATTTCTATGAGATGAGCCTTGGAGAAAGCAATAAGTTTCTTGGTAAATAGGAGAAAGTTGGAAAGAGAGACTCTAAAAGAGCTGCCTACTAATGAGGATGCACATGGTCAGAATCCTAGAAATTCAAACATGTTAAAGCTTCCTTGGTTGGAAGGACTAGAGAAAACTAAAGAGAAAGTTGGGAAGAAAGTTAGTGCCGGTGGTTCATTTTGTTCCTTTGCCAGCTCCATGTTATGTACTCCAAGTTTCTAAAGCAAGAGCAAAACCGGCCGCCAACAGACGAAAATCTCCTCCACTTCTGCAATATTCTCACATAAATGTGCACTGCAGACAAGGATCAAGGAGGGGAGGGTTTTAAAAGCGGATATTATACCAGCTGGCTAGATGCCGCCCTCCCCTACATTCTGCTGCTCGGGGTGGGCGGCAAGCCTTCTTCCTTGCCCCGCTATTCCTATCCTATATTCCTCTCAATGGTGACGAAAGCGACACGAGCCAGCTAATCAAGAGTGAAATAAATAATGGAGGAGGAATTTTAGGAATGAGAATTTCATAGAACGTACATACAGTCCTAGGAGTCGGGTTGGAGAAAGTGGGGTGAAAGCAAGGATTAAGACGCGATAAAACAAGCTCTTAAAAATTTTCAAATAAATCCAAAACCAACCTTCTCAACGGGCATTGACGGGCAAGCGCGACAGAAATTCCAAAATGAACCGATCATTAGTCTGATTTCAGTTTAGAGTTGGTCCGGAAAAACTTGCAACAGCCCCGGCTTCGCCCCGTGTAGCAATCCTCTCTGACGCAATAGACTCGCACTCCTTAGTTGAAATATTACTGTTTCTTCATGCCAAGAACAAAGGCTAGTTACTAATATTAGCTATTCTCATACACACAATCCTCCGGCGTAGCACCCCTCGGCGAGTAGTTTCAGTAACCTTTAGTCTAAAGGGTCGGAACACTGGAGAAAGTATTTCAATTCAATGGGATCTCTTTCGAAGACACTCTGACGTTGTAAACAACTTTAGTCTTTCAATGTCCATTTTTGGATGCTCAGAAGTTAGATTCGCCGAAATATACATCCAATCCTATTACACGAAGCAGCGAATACCACCAACCCTTGGATTTTTCAAACGGCTTGGAGAAAGCCGTTACAAGCCCTTGTTTTCACTGAAAAAAACACCAAAATGAGGACCTGTAAACAATTATAAGACGGTGAAAGTAGCTGAAAAACAAGGTACACTTGAACCAAGGTGCTCCTCTTGCTCCTAGAGATGCAGAAATTTTTAAAGATAAATATAACGGGTGAAAGTTGATGAATAGTTGGTTACCTTGATGTCTTCCCGAGTAGAGGTCGGGGAGGGTTTACCCGGGTGTAAGTTTAAGAGAATAGAATGTAGATAATAGGGAGAAATTCTATGGGAATCTTGTCAACCCTGGACAAGCGTTAATCCAAAGAGAGGAGAGAGCTAGATAGAGAGAGAGAGAGAGAAAAGAATAGCTGCTTCCTGCCTCTTCCGGAGTCAGTATGAGAGAGAATTCTAAACCCTCTATGCACCTCTCCGGACATGCACAATTCCATCAAAGGCTCAAACCATGTGAAGGAAAGGGGAAGATATGCATCCTTGCATACAAGGAATCCTCAATTGTCCAAGCCAACAAGAGGGACGCCGACTCCGAAGACACCCCTCTCTCTATATATATATGGATTCCAGCCATTCCAATTCTCCACTTCAAACGCTCTTTTAGGATATAAAAGCGTAGTCGCGCTCAGCGACAGTCCTTTCCAGACCTAGAGATTGCTCATAGTAGGATGATAGAGCATAGCTGGAAAGTGTAGTGACTACTAACGTTGAGAAAGCTTCCTCTCTTTCAAAGACTTTCTCATTCATGTGCATACTTTCTCCTCCACTACTTCCTCCTCCTTAAACTCTTCTCCTCCCTCCATCCAAATTATATATGCTTCCAGGCTATAGCAGGCTACAGACAAGAGCTACTACTCCTCCAGGAAAAGGTTCCCGGCCCCAATCCAATGCATAGTGTGGAAGAGAAGAACGTGTATCTGCGGCTGGAATAATTATACGGGGCGAAAGCCCTTCACCAACCTCCTCCTGTCTCCACCTATCCAACTGCATTCCCCCAACAATTCTAGAGAAGAAGGGGGACACAATTCCCAGAAAAACCCTCCTATATATAGCCACACAACACATCTCCTCCTTTCTCCCCATTCCGCTAAGAGGAGGCTCTGTCTGTCACTCAACCTGCATCTTTGGAGAAAGCTCCTATATGCAAAGCTCTTCACCCACCCGCTTTTACTCCTCCATCCAACTCCTCCCGCAGTCCCGTCTTTTACGGTCTTTGCCCCATCTCTCCCTTGTCCATGTTGTCGGTTCGCAGGCTGGATGAATACAGTATGACTCTCTGTCTGTAAACCTGGAAGCTATATATAACCAGGAAATGCTACCCGTATTTTCCGGGGTTTAAAGGACGGATCTACTGGCCTATTACTCGTAGATGAAAATCCATGCATAGTATCAACTGCAACTGGGAAGGGCTATCTATCCCACTCTCTAGTTAGGTGACTCACTCAATCTTGTAACGTTATGGGCGGACGGGGAAAGCAGAGAGAAAAAGAGAATCGATCAGACCGTGTACTCTTTCTTCATCACTTTCTCCGCGCCCGCTTTCCTTCTTACGTTTTTTCCACTTTCAAATTTTTACTCTGCATCAATGAATATAGCTATAGTCTCCACCACTCACAATTGTCAGCCATCCGACCTCTTTAACTACGCCTATCAAACTACCCTTACCGTAAATGACCTGCATCCGATGCTTCTCAATTATGTCATGTATCATACAGACTAGCCTGTGAACCCTTTTGCATTTATAAAATGCAGAACCATTGCGAATCCTGCCTTGGAGAAACTCGAACAAATATTCACATTGAGTTATTAAAAAGCTGCAAGAGAGATGGAACGATGATGTTAGCTTCCAGGCCTCAAGCTGTAGATGACCTGTGAATTTTAAATTGTGCCGAGGATTGATACTTTTAGATCTTCCCTAAATAAGAAAATTAGACGACATGAATGATGCCGGATTGTTGCATGAAAAGCGAAAATAAGAGTTAAAATAAGCTCCAGTACTGGAGAAGAGACTACAAGTTTCAAGAGTGGACCCTTTATTGCAACGCTCAAGGTTTTTCTTTCTTTTCCTCGAGTAATTGGCCGAGATGCGAGTTAAACTCAACCACTCCGGATAAGTCCAGCACTTACAATAATATCATGGCTTCCTCCAATGTCAAAACCTCTCTCCGGGCATCCTCTGTAGTATTCCTTGGGGCAGTGCAATAAACTGAATTTAGATGGCCAATCTTTTTAGCCTACTCTCAAACTTCTCAGCCATGAAACTCAAACTTTCAGACGGCTCACCTCCTTCTCAGTCATCATTAAACCTAGTCTTTACATACACACGGACGAATAAGTCTACGTCAAGCTTGATTACCCTCGGCCCTCATCTTTTCTAGAATAAGATCCACAAAAAGGCAGCATTTAGACGGAATCCTGGAAGAAAGTCGGAGGATATTAAATGACACTCACGTCTTGCGCCGTGGGAAACGGTGAGCTGACGCTATAAAACCGGAACTTTCTTCCTTAATGTATAACCTGCAGTAGAGGACAAGTTGAAGCTGGAAGCAGACTTTCTCATAATTTCATTCGTCGTGAAGATTTTTCATTCTCGGATCTAGCTTCATATGTGTGACTGAAACATATCCTCGGGTTTTAAATGTTTCAAGAATAAATATAGTTATAGTTACAAGTCATGATATTAGAAGGATAATTCAGAAAAACTATGCAACTTGCTGAGGTAATCGCTATTGTTACGAGTATTGTGAAAAAGTATAGAAAACTAATTTCCTGTGACAGCACATGCAGTACTTGTTGCTTTATTGATGCAACATAATCAGATCCATGTTTCTCTTATAACATAGAGCACACTGAAACGCTAAACACTATTCTAGCAGGTACAATACTGTCGTGTCCAGTAAATGTGGATTACTTGCACACCAAAATTCAACGTATCTTTCCTTCATTCTTCTTATTCAGTTCCGACCACGTTGTATCTTGCACTAAACGGCTATCCCGATTTTATCCAAGTAAAACGTCTCGCACAGTTCTTAGCCTTCGCTTACAATAATAAGTTACATCTGCATTTTCCGTTTCAGGAGAATAATCGCTACTTTCAAAAGGACCATTTATCCCGAATAAGGATAATTAATGATGAAACCAAAGATCTTCACTTGCAACGATTAATGGATATTTAAGCTAAGAAAGAAAATGAAAATGACCTAGTCACAACGTGCCTGAGGAAATATAGCAGAATATAATATTTTACAGCTGCCAGCAACCAAGGGTAATTATTAAATAACATTGCTCCAAACTACCCTGTAAACTTCAAACACTTAGAAACCTGTCAGAACAGTAACAGAATGATAGTAAGATTAAATATGGTCAAGGTTCTATCTAGCTTAGCTAGGAGTCTACTTTAATACAGTTCTGATGTTTAAGCTGATATTATCGACGATATCAGCCGTCAACTTGCCGTGCTTTGTTAGAGAAAGATGATATTTGCAGGTAAAATCTAACGTTGTCTACGGATTGTGTCAATGTTTCACGGCACACTGTATCAGGGTTTTAATGAAAAACAATCGAGTATTACTGCTGAACTATTGCGGGACAGGATTATTTATGATTCTGTAGTTATCAACACAAAACAGTTTTGGAGCTAACTAAAGTTGTCGTTACTGATAGCTTTCTTTTTTAAAGATAAGATTCACAGCTTGCAGCACATTAGTTGTCGTGTAATCAGGTTCTCGAAGTTTCTCTTCCACCGGCAAAAAATCTCTAGGACTATGGTCTAAAAGACTCTCCTCTCGATCCTGTGAGTAGACCCCCGTCTGGTAAAAAAATAATACCGGCAAATTAATAATTGTGCTTTAACTATGGCCGATGATGGAAATTTAATTCACTCTTACCTCCACTAGTACACTGAAACACTGCTCAGTTTCTTGCTCACATTCAGACGGATCACCTCCTAACAAGTTATGGATATTTCTTGCTCCGATTGCAACAGATCTCTTTGCCGAAACTGGTTGAGACCGGCTCAGGTACTGGTTGTATAAGTTAGCGCCAAAAATATCCGTGTTGATATTGTCTCTGTGTTCAAACAAATCTGTTATGCTTTTTTGCAAGCCCTATTGTTGTAGATGATGTATAAAATAATAGTTACTCACCCCACTGCATACAAACGCTTCACTGGTTCAGTTATTCCTATATGTCGAGCATGTTTAATAACCATCCTTTCTGCGTGGAAATATGTTATTTCGCTAGGTTTACCGATTAGGGCGCTATAAATTAAATCTTGACCGGTTATTTTCTTGTATAGATTTTCCAAGCAAACTAAAAATGCTCCGTGGCCGAATCTGTAAAATGACAACTCAATTGTTATTTCTATATTTGTATCGTAAGAAAAAGTTACGGTGTACTCGCTTCAAATGCTAATTACCGAGGCATGCAAGCTTCAGCCATCCACTGCAAATCCATGTTACACGCCAATATAGGTATATGGGGTCGAGGAGCAGTTTTAGGTGCCTCAGTCGGCAGTCCATTGGTCATTATAACGTCGACTAAAAGTTGAAGTGCTGTTTCCCATCTCACGGGCTCTCCGAAAAGTACGAGAGCCTCAATACGAGGAAATGTATGCTCCAACTGCGAGGGCTGAAAATGACATCGGAAAGCATTATTTCTCAGTACTGAAGTCATTCAATTAATTAGTTAGATCTCTCTTATGTTGAAATCAATTATTATTCTGCAGCAGTACTTACAGATGACACACGCCTTTTGTGATCAACGGCATCCAGAACAGGAAAGGCAGCCCGAAGCTCATCCAAAGTAGTAACTTTAGTAAATCCAAGATTTCTTGCAATATCAGCCACAGGACCCTGGCCTGAGACAAGGACACGTTTATCATGGAAATTTCGAAACATACGCAAAGGCGAGTGTGCCATTACAACTTGATCTTCGTGAACCTACAATAGACACCAGGAGATCAAAATTAACAACTACTATGATAACTTTTAAGATAGGTACAGCATATTTAGCTTACCTCGATTCCAAGCCAGTTTGATAGCTGCTGAGCTTTATCGTGGCGAAGCAGGTTTCCTGCATTCGTTACAAAGACAGTGGGAACCTTAAACTTTCCTCGGTCATCACATAAAATTTTAAAAGCATCCGGTGCGAAGGGTAGCACTTTTCTTCCCCTCACTATAACACCATCGATGTCAAAGAGCAGCCCAAAGTTAACTTGCTGATATAAAAGTAATCAAAAGTCAACAATTAACTCTCTGCAATTCTTGAATGAATCTATCTCCAATTAATTGAAATTTTAATACGACGACTTACCTTATTACCCGTTGTGGCCATGGTCCGGGATCCATTCGTATGCCATACAAGACCCGGCTCCCACAGAGCTTCCAGTAGTTTAGGTCTCACGACCCGGCACCACCGCAAGGCCATGTTTTAATGGTGATCCTAATGCCGCCGATTCAACAAGCCCACCCCGCTTCCAGCACCGTCTCTTAGTTTTCAAGATTTCACAAAAGTTACATACATCCTGTATGGAAAAATAAAAGTATTGCTGTAATTATTTTCATTACAGATTTCCAACTTCACACCAACATACTTGAAGCCATAAAAAATCTCGACTCGTAAAGATTCATTAACATCTATAGAATTCAAGTTGACCTATGCATGCTAACCGAAGATAGGAGGCATGCTCGAAATAGCTTTGACAAAGTATTCTATGGCTGGCACAGACAGGCATTGATTTGATCTTGAGGGAGGACGAGAGGTCTTAAAAGACGTAGGAATAAGGACATTTTAAATTAACAAATACAAATGAGAGGAGGAAGCAAATAAAATTTTCTCTTGCCATTCTGACGTAGGAAACTCATTATCTACTAATTTATGCCGAGTTTTCTATTCAAGCTTCATTTCGACAACAACAAAATTTTATACACAAACAAAACTACATCGCACTTATACTAAACTCAATGGTACACCTAAACTGCACAATATTTTACTTCATTTTTTTGCACTAGTAGCTGGAACATACAAAACTCGAATTTTACATTACTTCGGTAACAGCGATTGCAATTCTGTTCCTCGGCTTTTGACTTTCTTCATGGTCCAAAGGTCTACTAATAAATAATAATACTATAAATAATGCACACTGCTAATCTAATTATCTAAATATTACGAAATTATCCAGCACAATTGCAAATTTTGCTAATTGTTGTTTCCAAGCTATAGAACAGGGTCCATACACTCATGCTCTGCATGGCATTAAGCAAACTGCACAAAAAATACACACATCCACACCAAACTAATCACTACAATGTTTTGAATAAATAACTTCATCTTAATGCAATAAAATATGGATGAACCTTTACCTTTAATATCTGCAAGACGCAACACTGCAATAAATAGGAAACCAAAAACGGAGTCACCGCAGCTTTAAATACTTTAGCTTCGGTGCAGATCAGTGAATCCAATCGCAAAGAGTGCAAGTAAAAGTCCAAGTAATGATGGTATGCTTAAGCTTTGAAGCCTTACGGCTTTTAGGAGAAGTGAGAATCGAATAAAAAGCTTTGCAAAATAAGCACTGGATGTATGGTATGGAGAAGTGAGATTGCTAGAGGACTGTCTAACTTAAGTTCTACCTAAACTGCTCAGCTGTGCAGTACAAATCTCTTATTTAATGAAAGCAAGTATCGCTGCGCTGTCTCCAAGGGTTAAATCGTAAAGGTTTCTCTCCTAAATGCAAATCTACACATTTCACCTTGCCCTCCTTTAATTTTTGCAGTAAAGCGATCGCGAATTCTCTCCTATGCAATTGCAAAGCTTAAAGGAAAGCGCGATTTCAGCCTCTACGGCTTCTTATTCGCGAATGCCATCATACTGCAGAATATACTCTATGACTTTTTGTTACTCGGAATTTTCTCATCAGATGGACCCTGTTTCGGGGCTACTTGGGTGCTATTGTTGCGAAGCGTTTGGACCTAACAGGTAAATTAATGGCAAGAACAACATGTCGGGTGCCTAATTCACTGGCCCTAATTTAAACAGAATATGAGCCCAATAAATATCCACTGAATACCAGCAGCAACGTTTAAAAGCTGTACGACAAGGAAATCTCAAAGTAAAGCTTGACTCAAACCCAAGGGTAATTTCGCTGGCGGATAATTGATAATGGGGGGGGGGAATTCTTAAACAAACTAAAAAGTTTTTATCGTAAAAAGTTTATTGTCCATGGGTTCTGTTCGCATGCAACATCGGAAGTAAAATCCGTCAATCTTGCCAGCAAATAAGACGTCCATAAGGTGTAACATAAAGGATGGAGGAGAACTTTGTTATATCATGGAAAATGGGGATGTAATGCTATGAACAAGACATTTCTACCCGGTCCTAAGATTGAAAAAGTTTGCCAAACTCTTTTTATGAGGCAAGAATTATATATGCGGCTTATCTTAAGCTGGGGGCAATTTTGTAATTCAGTCAGATCCTCGTTTCAAACAAATTCAAGCAAATGTTCACTCGATGATTGCTCCTTAATTTCAGTTTCGCGGAATTTCTGAAAATTTCAATAAACCGCACTTCTAAAAAATTTAAATTTCCCATACTTTTTGAACATTTAAATTTCCCGCGCTTTTTGAAAAGTTAAATTTCCCATACTTTTTGAAAATTTAAATTAAGTGCCATTTCTGAAAATTTAAACCCGCGCGTTTTGATAATTTAAATTTCCCACACTTTTTGAAAAATTAAATTCCCCGCGCTTTTTAAAAATTTAAATTTCCTGCCATTCTTGTAACATTAAATTTTTTGTGTTACTAAAAGGGGGAGTCGGGGAGTCAGCTCGACTCTCACTTCATTAGGTTAGGTTAGTTTATGTCCTTACATCGCGTCACAGGAGTCGCGGAGCACGGGAATCATAGGGGGAGTTCAGCTGACTCCCCGACTCCCCCTGTTAGTAACACCCTTATATTTCCAGCATTTTTCGAAAAAAGCGCAATTTTTGAAATATGAATCTTTACTCATTTCGTCTATGGTTTTTCGTCATATTTATTTGATGCACGAATTCAGTTGAGTATTCTATTTCATTATTTTATTTATACATTGTATTTATATTAGTTATTTTATTTGTTTTTTTTTATTTTATCAATTTCTTTATTTCAGATTTAGACTTTGATTTGTTTTTATTTTTTTACATTTGTTAATGTGTTTATTTTATATTATAATTGATTGTATTTATTTATTTATTCCGGTAATTTAATGTTAAGATAAGTTCTGTCTAGGATGGAGCCTTAATGATCATGAGGAAATTCAAAGGACACGAACGAAGCAAGCAGTAACAGCCGCAACCGTGACGCACAGCCCAAAGGTAAGAGAAGACCCAATCCAGGAGGAAGAACTGATGGCAAGGAAGTAGAACCCTCGTAAACACCAAGAAGAAGCCCAGGAATTATTTCAAAATTTCATATTGTTTTATTTTATTTATTTATTTTATTTGTTATTTTATTTTATTTGCTGATTTTATTTAATTTATTTATTTATATTTTATTTTATTTTATGTGCTGATTTTATTTTATTTGCTGATTTTATTTTATTTATTTATTTTATTTTATTTATTTATTTTATTTATTATTTTATTTTATTTGCTGATTTTATTTTATTTGGTTATAATTAATTTTTTGATGAGTTCTTCGTAGGATACAGCCCTGATGACCCTTGAGAATTCCCAAGGACAAGGAAGCAGAACGTGAAGCCAGGAGGAGGAGCTCAAAGGTAAGTGGAAGGACCCGAAACCTGGAGGAACGACCCGAAACAAGGACGCCACAAAGAAAACGGGAGTTTTTATATTTAATTCTATTTTATATTTTATTTATTTATTCAATTAATTTGTTTTTTTTTATTTGTTCATTCAATTAATTTGTTTATTTTGTTTGTTTAAATATTTATATATTTAATTTTATTTATTTTATGTGGCTGTAATTAATTTTTTGATGACTTCTTCCTAGGATCGAGCCCTACTGACCCTGAAGAAATCCCAAGGACAAGGAAGAGAACGCAAAGCCAGGAGGAAGAGCCCAAAGGTAAGTGGAACGACCCGAAGCCAGGAGGAACGCCCCGTAGCGAGGAATAACAACCTGAAGCAAGGAAGAAGACCCGGAAGCCACAAAGGAAAACAGAAGATTTTTATTGGATTTAGTTATTTTATACATTATTTATTTATTTATTTTATGAATTTATTTTATTTATTTCTTTATTTTCTTCATTTCTTTATTTTCTTCATTTATTTATTTTCTTCATTTATTTATTTTCTTCATTTATTTATTTTCAATTTACTTATTTATTTTCTTCATTTATTTTATTTATTTATTTATTTTCTTTATTTATTTATTTTTAATTTACTTATTTGTTTTCTTCATTTATTTATTTATTTTCTTCACTTATTTATTTTTTTCACTTAATTGTTTTCTTCACTTATTTATTTTTTTCACTTATTTGTTTTCTTCACTTATTTATTTTATTTATTTTCTTCATTTATTGATGCTATTTATTTATTTATTTTCTTCATTTATTTATTTTGTTTATTTATTTTGGGTTAAATAAATTGTGTATTTAGTTTCTTTTAGATTTAACCCAGGACGACCGTGATGGAACCTGGTGGACCAGAAGACACACCCGGAAGCTAGAACGAAGACCTCCAACACAGGACGAATACCAGGATTATTTTATTTGTTTATCATTTATTTATCTTACATTTATTTATTTATTTTATTTTGGGTAAAATTAATTGTGTTTTTAGTTTCTTTTAGATTTAACCCAGGACGACCGTGATGGAACCCAGTTAACCAGAAGGAAGACCCCGAACACAGGACGAATACCAGGATTATTTTATTTATTTATTCTATTTTTTATTTATTTAGATTGGGTTAAACTAATTGTGTTTCTAGTCTCTTTTAGATTCAACCCAGGTCGACCATGATGGAACCCAATGGACCGGAAGCAACACCCAGAAGCCAGAAGGAAGATACCGAACGCAGAAGGAAGTCGCGGGGAGCTATTTAAAGGTAAACGGTGTGTGTGTTTCCTTTTTGATGAGCAGGGTAGCGTCTTCCCAATGCCTTTAACGGCAAAGCGTTTTAGGGAAGGAGAAAGTAGAGGATGGTTGTCTCAGGGTACCTGCTTCCCAATCCCTTTAACGGCAAAGCGTTTTAGGGAAACGGAAGGAGAAAGTAGAGGATGGTTGCAGCAGGGTACCTTCTTCCCAATCCCTTTAACGGCAATGCGTTTTAGGGAAAGGGAAGGAGAAAGTAGAGGTTGGTTGCAGCAGGGTACCCTCTTCCCAATCCCTTTAACGGCAATGCGTTTTAGGGAAAAGGGAGAAGGAAAAGAGGCTGGAGACAACCAGCCGTTAAAAAACGGCCGGCGGGTCTACTGGTGTTGCTCCAGTACTGAAGATGGCCATGGCAGGCCGAAACCCGCTGAAGTGTTTATGTTCCAACGATCAAATTACTCTGGTATTAACATATTCTGGAGAAGCTGTAATCCCTGAGGCCACGAAGCCACAATTCCGCACATCCCCACATTTTTTTGTCTGCTTTTGTGTAAAAAATATATCATTGTTTTTTCGCACATAAAATGATATGTAATATAGCTAAATACTTAAAACCTCGCAGTTGCAGTTTGCACTCAATGTTTTAAATTTTCAGCTGTAAAATGGTGCTGCAACATCCTGTGCATGCAAGTGCGTATTTTATTTTATAGTAACGTTTAATTTTAGGTAAGTATATAGTATGTGAAAAATTTTGTGCAAAAGTTGTGAAAAGTGTTCCACGGAAAGTGCTGGCATAACTAAAATAATTATAGTAACCGTGCTTAATGAAGACGTAACCATATTAGTTTCACTGTGACTTGTGACTCTATGCGTTAAATGGAATTAAGTGTGTTGTTTTTGTCATGAAAGTTGCTTGATACACGGTAGCACCGAGGCAGATTACATTGTTGAGCAAAAGTGGAGATAATCAATCGTCATTGATAATCATTGCGAGCTGATGATTCGTGTATGATTTTATGAGTATCTTGCCTTCGATTGCATGCGTGCTACGTATTCGTGATCGCTATTGTGAAAACACGCTGACGAGGAAAGAAAATCTCATCCAATATTATTTATTTTGTATCGATTACATTTCTCCCTCCGCCTAACCGTGAAGCAATATACCAAGCGAGTCCAGCCGTCTTCTGAATTCATCAAATCTAGAAAATTGCTCTTGTTTAGGTAAGCTAATACTTCAATTTGAAAAACGTTACTATAGTTAAGAAATCCAATAATATGAATGCGTTTTTCTCAAGCATGATCTTCTGCACTGAGGTCGATCTTGTATTTACCCTCCTAGAAGGAACTGCAAATTGTCATTCGATCAGCTCAACTGAACTTGTTTTCAGTCACAATTACGTGTGCGTAGCGGTTGCTTCATTGTTATTTTGCTCATTGATTTCAGTTTTGTCATATTCCCATCTATTTTATGGAACAGCACAAAGTAGAACGTGTGGTTCATTTATATAGTTACAACACAACCCTTCGGACTTCAACGAAGATAGATGGTATACCAGTTTTACCTTGTTGCATAGTTAATATTATCGTGTGTCACCGTATTTTGATCCTACTAGAAATTTGGATTAAGTAATAGGTTGCAAGACTATAAGCCTATAAAGCTTGTCAGTTAACAAGATTTTCGCTTGCATCTTCATTGTAACACCGGAGATATTGCAATTCTCACCGTTAGCTTTGAGCAAGGATTCATATTTTACTGTGGACCACAATTGTTCACTGTAGCTGCAATTTTACTTTTAGCTTTCAAGGGTTGGAAGGACCTAGTGGTGGAACTAATGCGAAATGGATGAATTTGCGGTATTCGTTGGGACGTGGAACGTTGCCACCAAGTTTCCGGGTGAAGATCTAAAGAAATTCTTGGGTCTGGAACCTGACAGCAATGCATATGTCACAGTGCCTGATCTTTACGTTCTTGGGTAAGTTACGATTCACTTAATTATTCGAGGTTATACGCAGAAAAGGTAATCAGATTTTCATCAACTACAGATTTCAAGAAGTTAAATCGCAACCACAAAATATGGTTTGGGATACTTTATTCGAAGATCCTTGGACGGTTAAAGTTAAAGAGACATTAGCTCCTTTCGGCATGGTCAAAATCCAAACGCAACGTATGCAAGGTTTAGTAACTAGCGTCTTCGTCAAACGGACCCATTTAATACACTTACGTGATGTCGAAACACTCACTACTCGCAGAGGATTTGCCGGAATATGGGTAAGAGTACTACACACCGTTCGATAGATCAAATAGTAATAGTAAGGAGCTGCTAGTAATTATTGCTGAATTCGTTTTTAGGGGAATAAAGGTGCAATATCGTTACGTATAGGACTGCATGGATGTTCTATGTGCTTTGTCAATTGCCATCTCACAGCCCACGACCATTTGCTTCAGGAACGAGTGGAAGATTATAAGAGAATATTAGATGGACAGGTCTTTAATCATCCCCAAACTTCTAACATTCTCTTTCATGAGTTAGTGATCTCAAAATATGCCTTCAATAGTTATTATTGTGTGCTTGTAAAATAAAGGTTATGATTGTTTTTTAGCTATGTTTTTTGGTTCGGGGACCTCAACTTTCGCCTCGGTGAAGGGAAATCTGCTGAAGAAATCGTAGAGCTAATTTCGCGGAATCAAATCTCTAACTTGCTTGCTGAAGATCAGCTGAATCTAGTTCGAAGATCCGGTGATGCATTCTCCGAGCTACAAGAGTCCGAAATTACGTTCCCGCCTACCTTCAAATTTGAAACTGGACTAGACAGCTATGATACTAGGTTTGTCTTTCATGGCGTTTCATTCCAGAATCGACAAAAATTTTAAATTGGCACGGGTTTAACTCAATATTTTATTTCAAAGGAGAAGACCCGGCTGGACCGATAGGATTTTGTTTCAAGTTAATTCTAACGTGTACGATAATGTGAAGCTAAAGGTTGAAGCAAGCAAATATCGTTCACATATGGGTTACAGAATCAGTGACCACCGACCTGTCACTTCCATGTTCAAAATCCAAGTTTTCCGACCTACAATTGAGAAGCTTGTGGAATTCCACGAAATCCCCATGTGGATCATAAACGAAAGCAACAAAATATTTTTCTCAGTCTGTCCGACGTTGGAAACTTCTCCTGAAGACTGGATTGCCTTATACAAGGTTTGCAGTGATTAACAGTATTGGTATTTATTTATTATTTATGAATTCAACTCAGGTTGAAACAGTAATTTGTTTATTGATTATTGCAGGCGGATTTTACAAGTTTGGATGAATATGTTGCCTATGTTTACGCACCAGTTGGGCAAGGCGAAGACGTCGCTAACAGTACCCTACAGATGCAAGAGCTTTACAGTCCTGAAGAAGCATCCGTAATATTCATGGAAAATACTATACAGTTCGAAGGATCATACATACTTTTATACTTCTCTCATGCTTCACGATCTATATATGGGATGAGCGAGTCCTTCAATGCCATAATAAGGAGCTAAACTGTTAGCATAGATTAATGCCGTTACATAAACGCCGCTCTACTAGTACTTTAAGCCTTATTTACTCATTAAAACATATCAGACATAATTTTAAGCTTCTGTAGGTTTTTATCGTTTCAAAGTTTTGTATCCATGGGATAGTTTTGCAGCTCGTTTGCTGCTGAAAACTCCTGCGGCCATGTCAGTATTTCTTTTTTCTTGAAACAGTAACTTTTACACTTATGATTTCTTAGATGCGATTATTTTTATTCTTTTTCAAAGTATGAGTTTATACGCGGAAGTAAAGTTAACGCCCGAATGAAACCATTAGGCATAGTCTTACAGTGCCGCGACTAGTATTCTTAACCGAATACAATGCGCAAAGTCTTCAATTGGATATGATCGAAACGTCTATGATAAAGCAATCAATAAGTAACCGATAAAAATTTGTCAATTCCGGCTCACAGCCCATCATGTAGACAATAAGAAGCTGAGTGTAATAAATAAAATGTAGAACAAGAACCGATTCATTTTATTTTTAGTGGTAATGATCCATGATTTCGATTCGAAAAATCCATAATCCACAGAATCTGCACCCAATGTTACGCTAATCGTGACCATAATACGGAATGACAATAAACTATTGATTGGAACTATTGGATTGACAATAACAGTCTGATAATTATTTGATTGTTCTTTTATTGCAGGTGGCGTGAGAGTAGAACTTGCTGCTAAATCTTCTAGAGATGGCTTTCAAAAGTTCGCTAGTGTATGTGGATTCGAAGAACTTCAATGAAGTGTATCCGAAATTCCAAGTCCGCCTCAATGAATGTCATTTCGTTGCATTCGACACAGAATTTTCTGGTCTTCAAGATTCTTTTGTAGATCAGCAAAGGTATTTGAAATTGAAGTTGAGAATTATTCTGCGTATAATGTTTATGTGTATGTGCAGGTTATGACAGCAAACTCTCTTTACACCTAATTTTCTCTCCTTATTACAGTTTGTTTGACAGTCCTGACATTCGATATGCAAAAATGCGACAAGGGCGCTTCAAGATCCTTCAGGTGAATTACAGAGCTGATCAGATAACCTAAGTGAGACATATAATATGGTTATAATTGCGAATCTTTTACCTTTAGTTTGGACTAGCCTTGTTCAAACTTCATGCTGCAAGAAACGAATGGATAGTTCATTGCTACAGCTTCCTCGTGTTCCCTCCGGCATTTGAAGCACCTAAAATTACGGAAACGTTCACATGCCAGGCATCTTGTTTATTGTTCCTACGCATGCATAATTTCGACTTCAACAAGGTAAACCCAGCCAAATGTGTCCAACCGCATAGGATGTTTGTGCGAGACTATTCTGCGTGTGTTTACTCTTCAATTTGTAGTACAATATTCTAAATTAAGAAAAGTTAAGTAACGAAAAGGTGTATTTATTTGTTCTGCAGTGGATCTCCGAAGGAATCCCATATCTCAATGCGAAGAAAGCGGCAAAACTGAAATCTTTCCTAAAAACTCAACGCTCTATCATGCAAACTGGATCCGACATTGAAAAAGTAAATATTTGAAAGCATTTATTGTTTACACAGTCTGATATTACATCATTCGATCTCTTTATGATGACTACGTACATCGTACGTTATGCCGGAAACATTTTGACAGGAATATCATGACGAAAAGTGACGAAAGAGAATAGTATATATTGAACCATTCCTGCAGCTCAATATGGCTACTTGATGCTACCGTTTGTTGAATTGCAGAAAAACTTGAGTTTTAGCAAGACTGCGAAGAAGAAGGGCGAGACGAAGAACAATTTGACGGACAGTGAAATTGAGCAGGTTGTGCGTGAATTGCAAGGGTTCAGCCGTGTTATCGAAGACTTGAGTAAATCCGGCAAAGTGTTGATTGGACATAATGTGTACACTGACTTACTCCTCACATACCAAGAGTTTAGGAATGATCTCCCAGGTAAGTCTCATTTACCTTTCTGAATGAGCGAGAATAAATAAACTCTCTCATGTTTATGCGTTCCTTGCCTCTGGGATGGTCTTTTAAAATTTTAATATGATTACAGAAACATACGAAGAATTCAAAGTGCATATACATGCATCATTTCCTACCGTTTTTGATACTAAACGATTGTCATTCAACGTGAGGGATGTACTCTATGGCTTGGATGAAACTGAAGCATATTTTGATCACCAAAAACTTAGTGATAGCACATTGGAGACCATCTTCTACAATTCAAAGATGAAAGAAGATACTGCTCCGAAAGTCAACTTTCCTGAAGAATACAAAGCAGGTAAATGCACATATCTCATAGGTACAACGTAATATGAACTGTTATCGTTTTCGTAATTGCAATTGTGAAAATGAATTAATTGTGTGGAATCGTTTAGCAGCAGTCGCTATGTTGTCTCAGAGCAAAGGCTTGCACAACTATAGTTTTTTGCAAGCATAGCAATTTGTTTTATTTTAAATATTACGACTAATTTTGGTATCGTCGCTTTATAACCTGGTTCATTTGGCTAAAGAGAGGATATCGGCTAGAGAAAGTAGCAGCGTATATAAACTGCCACAAGATGATGCATCACATTGTCCTGTGTATGTGTACTACCAACCCCTGGGCGTACCATTTGACTTAAATATACAATTTACAAGCTAGAGCTTAGTCTATGACAGAATGCCAGTATTATTTGCCAACGTATCGTTTCATAAGAGGGAAACATGGCTTTTTTCTACGTGGGCTCCTAGAATCTGTTGCTAGAAGCTAGAACCGAAGAGCAACTTTAAAAAGAATTACTCGGAACTATTGTGTCCCTATGCAAATGGAAATAATAGAATCTAAAACCTTGTACGACTACCATGCTATGCTTGCTTTTGGCGAGACATGCTACTGAAAGACCAAGGACCAGGGTAATAGATGAGTGTGAGAAACATTTTCGCAAGCTTTCTTTCATGAATACTTTTCGGCATTCCGCCACCTTGAGCCTTGGAGTCAGGGACATATGTGTGTCATTCTTCTTAAAGATCCCATCTTTAATATAGATCCTGGGAACTCTGAAACAGCGTTCTAGTTTTATCCTTCAGATTAAGAGGTAGTTCTCCCTAGTTAGTTGTGATTTCTAAGCTTAAGCTTTCTCTTGAAAGCACAACGATTTTTCAACAGGTTTATCGCTGCAATCCAAAGTTTTACACATCCTACTCGGATTAACACGAGTCAAATTTATAAATTCAGCGAGAGCTCTGTATTATTGTCATTCTCATGATGAGGCGTCAAAATGATTTCCTTTACTTACTGATGCAAAACCTTGCATCCATACTACTCTGTCCTGTCTTTCCCCCCACCATAATCTCGGAATGTAATGATTATATTTTTTTCATTATAATTTTTTCAGTTCTCGATAAACCGAATCCGGACTCCAGTTCGTTATGTCACCAAGCAGCTTTCGATGCACTTCTCACTGGTTCCCTTTTTATCCAGTTGACTTACCTACTTCAACGACCTACACTCCAGTAAGATGCGTGTTCATGTCATTGCCAAATTTAATATGCGCAACCTATTTTTGTTTACGGCTATTTATAGAGCTTTCGGAAAAATTCTAGAGAGTTATAAGGTTACGTTTGAGACGACGACAAGCTTGGTGGGAGAATGGGATTCAAAGAAAATGTCTCACGCCGACTGCTTGTGGATCATTTTGGTGATGTCGCGTAAAATGAAATGCTTATCCTACACTACAAAGCAGCTGCAGCTACCGTAGATAAAGTGGGATGTTGTATAAGTAGATGTTGAGTTTTTGCACATTTTTTCTAAAATGCGCATCTTTGAATGCCAACTTGACATTTGTTTCGCCTTTTTTACTTTTTATCAAATACAGGATGGGTAAGGCGGAACAAAGTATACAGTTTTGCAGAACAAAGTAAGATTGACAAATGGTATGAATATTGCAGGCTCAGAACTCTACACTGTACCTTCGATGAGGTAATGGAAGTTTGTGGACAATGGGGAAATCATATCAATGCTACAAGATGCACCGTTCCCTACCTCGTAAGTAACTCGTTCATGTATATACATGTTAAATGCATGAAATTTCATGAATTTATTAGATTCCGTTAAATCCTTTTGTCTATAAGAACTAATTATGTATTTTACAGAATCTTGGAGGAAAGGACCCTGATTCTCATCGTCCCGAAAATATTATCATTACCGGTCATCGCAAAAGATTAAATTTACTCAGCACAATTGATTGGGTAAGTTTATATGTATATATAGCAATGAAATCGAATAGGTTATATTTTTAAGCATTTAGTCTGATTTTATACTCTGATCGTAGGAGTCAGGCATTTTAAATTATACGCTTTGATTTGATCGAGAGAGAGAAGTATAAGCACGTTACATTCATGTGCGAGGAAACTCGTGTACAAAACCAAGATGTATAAACGGAAAGATGCGGAAATTTAGTTATAACTTGTATTATAGAAATTTTTCCATGCTTGACTTTCTTTCTGGTTATAGCTGAACAAAAACCTGCCGAAATTCGGGGACTATGACTTGGTACTCCGTGAAAGACGGATCATCATTGCCTGTGGAAATAAAGGATGGTAAGCGAAGCTATATTGGCGGTTATGTTCATGGCCTATGTGTGGCGTGTGCTCTATGGCTGGGATGACCTTTATGTTTCCTCAAACCGTGGAAACTGCGTGAATTCGTACCTTGAGCGAAATCTTAAGCGTCTTTCTAGCCTCTGTAATTTTGTTACTTGTCCAACTCCATCTTTTCTGATAGCTTTGGCTAGCTAGGTAGGTTAATTTCATTAAAATGATACGTGGGACAGTTGGAAATTACTGTGCTTGAAATGAATGGTGGAGGAAGAGGATGGAATTCCTAGTTGTCTGTTACACTCAAAAGTCCTTAGTCGTAGGAAGTTCAAAAGCATCATGGTAAATCAGGTTTCTGTCTCAACATCCAACCCATCCCGGTGAAGATGATTACTTCGGGCAGCAATTTCTGAGGACGGGTGAAAACAATTGGGAGCCGAATCCTCCTGTGCAAGTTTCTTTACTCTGATCCTTTCTATTCCTCAGAGTAAATCTAAATGTATGCGTTAATGTGGATAGAGAGTTCGGGTGGAAGTAGAGGAGCGGAAATAACAAAAAAATCATTTACTGCCAGGTGCTATTCTTAGAAACGACATCCGAATATATGTTTGCAGAACAATGTCGAGCTTTGAATATAAAATATAAAAGAGGTATAAGTAGGTAGAACAAGTGTATAATATAGCAAGTTTCCCTACAACTTACTACCCGCGTCCGTAGCCAAATAATTCTAGCCAGAAAGCTCGGGGAGTTTTTCCCGAGAGGTATGATGAAGGTGGTGGTTGTTGGATCTGATGCCGAAATGTAGGTGGGGCGCTGAGAATGAT
Source organism: Sminthurides aquaticus (assembly GCA_906901655.1). Taxonomy (NCBI): domain Eukaryota; kingdom Metazoa; phylum Arthropoda; class Collembola; order Symphypleona; family Sminthurididae; genus Sminthurides; species Sminthurides aquaticus. The sequence continues at coordinate 18,642,465 of CAJQTT010000001.1, read as the reverse complement.
GCGTGAAAAAGCAATAAGTGATTCCCGAATAGCATTCATGAGAAATGTTCCTGGGTTACGCAATAATTGCCTCTCCTTCCAACTTTTTCATTTCCAGCTCAGGTTCCACCTCAAATTACCAGCCATCTAGCTCAAAGCCCGGGTAATTCATGTAGCAAGTAGCGTGGCAAGCAACCTGTGGCATTACCCTTCTTATTCTCTTGAGCACAATGCATGGGAAGCAGTAGACGATTTCAGAAAATCTTCCCGGTCTGGAAACTCAAGTCATAATCTTACAGAACCTGAATTCTAAAGCAAGCTGTTTCAGCCAATTTTGATTAGGAGCTAGAGCGAATGCAATCAGAAAGTCATGAACGAAATGGATGCTCGTAGAACACATGGCAATACAAACTAAATTAACGCGAATCATCATGTAGCCGCAGCATTGTAAGATTTGCGCTCTGGTTCCACAAAGTGGAAGATATCAATTTTCCATTCTACACTAACCGGACTAAGCGTTAGAGTTGCCTGCCCGCGCCTGCTTAATGTAACTAAATATTGGAAAATGAAATGAAAGCGAGAATTGCGGATTTAGTGCCTATAACTTTTCCATGAGTCAGAGAAAGAAAACTTAGCCTCTTCTTAATAGTTTCTTTCCGACAAACTCTTGTTTCCGACAAACTCTTGTCTTCCACCCAGAAACGGTAGACGTCTGCGGCTTGTGTATTGCAGTATTTCTGAGTAGACGCTAAAAGCGGTCAAAAATTGCCAACAGCCGCTGCTAAATAAATATTTGGGTTCAAAAACATGTATACTCTTTTAGCTATTGTTATTTTCAGGGGCATAGACTATGCCCCATAGCTTAATGTTTTAATCCTGTTGATATACAAAACTTTTGCCAGGTAGTAATTTCCGAGTGGTATAGGCTCAATCAAAGGGATTTGCCCACGCAGAGTACTTACTGCGAGTATCCAAACCTGAATGTTAATAACACTTACAAATCAAACCATGTAATCGGGATGAGGACAAAATTTTTGCGAAAACGTTGCAAATCACATTGCTGAGCTATAATGTCAAGGACGAGGATGTGTGTGAATGCCAAGTGGATTTCCCTGTCTTAACCAACTACTATACCGTTTTATTTAATGTGTCCGGACCTTGATTTAATTAATGTCTTGTTTTCTTTTCAGCTATCGAGGCGTAAGGCGCTATCTGGCGGAAGAGGGCTTTATAATCTTGGAGAATAGCGGAGGATTCCTCACTCGATGGATTAGAAACAATACCAAGAGGTGAATTACCACTTCTTTAGTCAATCTGATATTGTGACGCCTCTTAGACGCCTTATCCCTGAATGTGACAAGGTCCCTTGGGTTGTGATATGTTGAGGCAAAGCTGTAAAAATTGGCAATGGAGCCGCTAAATGTGTGTCTTGAATTATTTGCAGCTTGGTGGTTGGAGGGGCGTGTATCCTGCTTGGAACATTGTCATTGTGGGGTTTGAAAAAAACTGATGCTTTTACGGTAAACATGCTACTGACAGGTCAGTAATAACATGCTAACCTACGTCATCTTAAAAAACTTATATGTTTTGCAATTGTATTTTAATGTTTTGACATTTTTATTCATCGCAATGTATAAGTCTTGTTATTTTCAGAAATAAACTTCTCAGGAGAAAAGAATAGAATGCTATATTTTCCTGGCCACGTTAGTCTTGGTCCGTTGCCATAGGATGGAAAGGCTGACGCATTCATGTGGAAGGAGGAAAGGGTTATGCGTGTCGTAGAAAAATATACATTGTAAAGTGCGTTGCGCCGTGTAATTCGCATTTCCTCTAGTTCCGGTTGCGTTTGAACAAGTTGTTGCACAAGAGCTTGCCAGACATTCGCTTTTCAACCCATATTAGAAATATTTTTAAAAGATATCCAATACTACATGAATTTTCTTCCGAGGGACGTGTTTAGGAATGCGTATAACTTCTCCATTTCCGAGGGAAAATTGCGCGGGATGATGGGTAAAACTTCTTGGACTTGGGAATTCAAAGGAATCCCACTTTTCCACCGCGTGCTATCCGATCTATGATAAATCAGGTTAGAGGACTGGCGAACAGTTTGAGACCAACTTGAATAGCTTGAAATAGTGACGGTTTGAAGTTTGAACGTCCATGTACTTACTCTCGAGACTGGGAAGAAGAGTAGTAGGAGAAAATCCGGATTTTAACTGAGTAGAGATGTGGATTGAGGTGAGTAGGAAGATCATGAGAAGATGGGATGACGATGGGAGCCTGTTTCGGCATTTCTTAGCAAGTCCGTGTGGCGGATTTGTGGGATCGAGAAATCTATTACTGTCGTCTGTCAGGGAAAGATTTAGAGGACACCGTAGGAGAAAGCCGGAGCAACTCGGAAATCGGTGCATAATCATTCCGATGATAATAGTGTGGGGTGAAGAGAGTGTAATTGGCATGAGGGACGAGACAAGATTGGAAGACGAGTTAAATTGACGGCGCTTTGAGTCATTCGCTCCGTCGGCTCAAAATTGGGCGACGAAGGCTGCCACAGAAAAATTACTCCCCAAACGACCCTACCGCTTCGTCTCCACCTTGAGATATCAAGGGACATATATTGCAATTATACTACACGAGAATAATTAATGAACTTTGCTCAGTCCTCCCGTCAGGAATCTGTGTACTGTGGGAGATACGGATACGGGACTGCGGGAGCATGATCACAAACTATTTATAATTCACTAACTGATACCCATCTTAAAAGTTTGTAACGTTAGCACATGAAGACATTCTTATGCATCAATTTGCTTTTCCAGACGAATATGCAAACAAAGCAATTTAATTTCAGCTTCAGCCATGCTGGAGTTTTCAGGAGCTACCATCTGCAGTAGCTACCATTTGCAGTAGCATTTATGTATCGTTCTCTTTTAGGTACAGGTGCCCGGGTCGGGCAATTCAGTAACTTGCATCTGCGTCCTCCGAAAGAGAGAGCTGTGTACCGCTCTTCTTTGGATGAGTGCCTACCCAGGTGAGAATGGTCGGGTAAAAATAATCGTAAGACTTGAGAAACGAGGAATTAAAATGTAGGAGGAGAATGTTTCATGTCAAATCTGGAACAATGGCTTCAGCTCTCCCACATTCCCTAGAATAGAAAGGTGTGAGGTGAAATCTTGGAATGATGCTTGGAACCAGCCCGTGCAACCAGATTTTCTGATCTGGAGCAAAGAGAAAAGAACGATGATGGGATGACTTGGAATGGAACCCGGACGGCATGTCAGAAGAGGGCCAGCAAAGGCACAGCAAAATAAAAAAAATATGGGGGATGCGTATGGATTATCCTGCAAAACAAATACGCACAGGGGCTACGACGGAGGTTAAGAAGACGCTTGGAAAGTGAAATGACAAATGGGCACTCACTTTAAACTGCGTGCTCATCAAGCTGAGTTCAACTAGAATCTCCCCCTTGTTTGTGCTTATTATGCTTCCTCCCTGAATTAGTAAAAGTTACTGTTAGTGATATCTATAATTTGTAGTCGAGGTATTCCGTTCCAGGTCCGGCAAAGGATTTGCGAGGAATAACAAGGATGGAGGTTGAGAATCATAAATAGGGGAGTAGTGAGTCGCAATTTTATCTATCTGTAAGTGTTTTAAAATCTTATTTCCCTTGCTCTTCCTTTGGGAGGTTCTACATTTGATGGAGACGACAGGGTCGTATTTAGTGTGACGTAGCGTAAATAGAAAAAGAATAAAAATCTGATAGAGAAGGTACTTTTGACAAGCGTCCAACTATCAACTGTAGCTAGGTGCAGACCGGGGCAAAATAGCAAGTGGAGAAGGAAAAAAAACCTTGATATACTTTTTATTTTTGACAATTTTGCAAGGGGCGTCCAAGTGTACCCAACGCACACACAATCTCTTTTACACCAACAACATGTGTACGTAACCATAAAGTACTTGTGTAATTTACAAATACAGGCTCCCGAGAGGTGGCACATTCAAGCCAAGCTTTTAAATTTAGATTTTTTTGCGGCGGATTGGCACAAACCCTACCTCGGAGACGGAGAGTGCGAATTTTACTTGTTCGGTTAAATCCAATTCGGTTCTCGGTCTTCTCCTCACTTACTGTCCCACCCGTCGTCCCCCGGCCTGCCTTTCCATTTCTATAACAGTACAGCTTCCTATTCTCTCATCTCCATCCTCGTCATCCATCCCCTCCACACAACCATCCTAAACTTAACGTTCTGTACCTGGGCCAAGAAAGTGATTAAAAAAGGCTGGTACGGATCTCGTTGAGGCCTCATTTGACTACCCGCAGCAGCGCCGGAGCGTTGCTTTTGTCGTTTCCCTAGGATTCATTGAAGATTTCGGTGGTTCTAGTGCGGTGTCAAAATATCTATTAGAATACGGATCTATTGCTGTTGGTCAAGAAAGTGTTGGTAAGTTACGAGCTCTTATCTCAATTACTTTCCACCCTTCACTATCCACCTCTATTGTATAAAATCATAAAATCAAAAATCCACAAAAAGTTACACATGGGGCACGGTGGCACACACCTCCCTTTGTACTTGAAAAGTGCAAGTTTTTCCCTTCTCTCCGTCTCTCTTTGGCTCATCCACCTTCCTGGCCAAATCCTCTTGGGACTTTTGGTTCCAGATCCGAAGTTCGGAATTTGTGCTCAAATTTCTTCATAATCATCATCTCCGGCATGAGAGAGTATTCATTTTGCTCCGTGGCCGAGTTTTTCTCAAATAAGTGTTCGAGCATTCATTCCTTCCATCATTCCTTCAAAGGAAAGCAATGCTCAAAATCACACAGCTACTTGATTGATAAAGTGATGGGGAAGAGGAAGAGTAGCTCTTTCGGGAGAGCCAAATCACCCAAGGTTTACCACCAGCTTCCGCAAAGAGCTTTCAAAGCCAGGATTCACTTGTAAACCATTTTTTAAAGAAAGCATCAGTAGTCAGGAAGAAAGAGAAGCTCTATAGCCTCTACATTTAAACTTTTCCAAGGCGAAAGTCGTCTATCAGCCCACTCAGTTCAGCATTCTCGATAATATATAACTACTTAAGTATTTTACTCCAATACCATGACGTCAAAGAAAGAGATGAGTAAAGCCTCCACTCCAGTTAAATGGTTCCCATTCCCTTCTATCCCTAATGCAATATTGCTGCTTGCCTCCTCTGATTAGCAAACATCCTATTCTAGCCCAAGTCCATCAGAAGGGTGCTTGCACTGGTTTTAAATTAAGGTATGGAAGAAATCTGTTATTTCCCAGTGTACCTTTTCAGTATATTTTAAAGAAGCAAAGAATTTAGCTCACTCCTTACTGTTCTAGCTATTTTCGCTGGGCAGGATTTTAACAATTCATTTTTGATTTCAAAATCCGTCTGATTAAGGCTACTTTCCACACCTGAAACCATACAAGGAAACTGAAGCATAGTTTTGAAAAAATCTAACATTTTTGACTCTGCTAGTTTGGTTTTTAAAACTTTTATATTCTAGCTAAGAGGTATAGCTTCTTCACCTTGAAATTACGTAGCCTCCCGAAAGCCCACCACTTGTTCATTGGCGTAACCCTAAGTTTAGACAGAAATATAGGAATTGGCTTCCATTCCCTCGGTTTTCCTCCTTGAATACCGATTTTGCATTGGGCCCGTTCTAGTGGCTGAGAAGACCCCGTTCCTTTTCTCGTTTCAACTAGCTGCTCCTTTCTCGGCTGACCTTTGAGATGTAGCTGACGTGCTAAATACTTCGAAAACGGCTTAGGATGATAATAATAGCACTAATTCTTGTCTCCAACAGCTGTACAAGTCAGTCCTTCTACTCTCATTCCTAACATGAGGAGGATAAGTGGCCTAGTTAATGCTATATGGAAAGTATACGAATCCTCTACAATTACTTTTAGTGGTTCCCTAAAACACCTTCCACCTTGAGCGTAAGGATAGACGCCAAATATCCATCCTCGTAAATAAGAATAGTGTTCCATTGCCACCATTTTCTAAAGAATCCACAGGTATTCAGTTGATACATTTGCATGGTCCGAGTGTTTGAACACAGTAACACTCAATTGTCGTCCCAAAATTCAATCACACGCACCTAAAATCCAAATCCAGTAATAACAATGGGTTTACATTTAACAGATACTATCATATTTAATTGCATATATACTAGGAGCGTACCTTCATATCCACTGGCAGTAGAAGTTATCTAACAATGCCTTCTCAGGAGCAGATGTCCATTCTTGATCAATCAGTAACATTGAAAATCCTTCAATCTTCCAACTTGTTGCAAAATCCCACAAGGGCATAGGCGTTTGCGTACCAACATTTACCTGAAATAAAATAAAAGCCCGAGTTAGTAAAAATACGGAAGGAGAAGATTGATTGAGGCATTATTTAAAAACCCACGGCTTTAAAAGGACTTCACAAGTAAATTAACATAGGACATTAAATCTGGATTTGAGGAAAGAGCTGAGCATATATTATATGCTTGTAAGAGTAGCGACGGGTCTTCGCTACCTTGAGTTAGCTTATAGACCATAGTCTAGTTAGACCTATCATCCCTTCATTCACTGTCACATTAGGCTCGTGAATGAAGAAACAGTTGTTGAGGTTAAGAGCAGAGAAGTTGAAACTTGAGCGCAGTTAGCGGTTTAGTTATAAGCTGTGGGTAGCGGTGGTGGGTTGGATGTCGAGTACAATGTGAGGGTAGCTAGGACGGGAGTGGTGGCTGGAAGCCAAAGATATTTAGGCAATTTGAACTGATATTTGGAATTTCAAGGAGGATAAATTGGTTAATTGGGTAAAACGAGGAGCGGGAATCTATGGGTGACATTAATTAAGAATGTTCGAGTAGGTAGTGTTAATTAGACTTGGGATTTTTATAACAGCTTCATGATTAGCTAGCTACACAAAGGATCGGCAACGAGGTCACCACCATCATGACGTAAATAACAAGAGAGGAAATAAGTTCAAAAAATAGGGGATGACGAACATGTAAAACGATGTGATAATTTTTAAAATCCTCGTCCTCTCAACCACACACATTGTTAAATCCTCAACGAGATATCGACAAACGTTGTGGAAATAAAATGAAGCCGATCAAAGATCAGAACATCCGAGAAACTGATAGCTGTGCAGGCTTCTTACATGTTCAGGAGCGAAACATGTGGGAAAAGATTGGGATGGCGCTTCGAAAATGCTGGGACCGGAATCCACCAATGCTGAGCTTCCACATTAAAAACCAGATTGGACGTCAGTGAGACTGACTGGGCTGGGAGAGTAGTTCAGGAACTACTAGTGCACCAGAACGGGACCCACTCCTCCCCATAAGGAATACATTGCGACTTGTTCGAAGAAGGAGTGCTCCTTGTAGTCGAGAGCGATGAGTGTACTCCTCCTATAGGTACCCACACACACACTTTTTCGATATGTTGATATCACCGAACTGAATGGGTGCTCCAAAAGCTTAAAGAATATTATAGGGTATTCGTATTGTCTGTGCAGTAAAGTAGTGTATTTTAGCGGATTCAACCAAGAAGGCATGGTTTTATGTTATATCAGTATTGTTTGCATTTGGCTACGCAAGGATATTCGCAATCCCAGCTGCTTATTCGGCCAAAGACTGTGGTGTGTGTGTGTATTGTAGTAGTAGTGCTATTACTAGTGCCAAGCCGGGATTCATGCAAGTTCTTCGAGAATAACCAATGTACACGTAGCGGTAGTAGTGAAGCCCCCGTGTGCGTTCCCTATTCTTCTTCATCCCGAACTTCTTGTAACTTCTTTTGATCCTAAAGCTTCAGTTGAGGTATTCTTCATTTCATCTGCCAACCAACAAATAATAGGCTCTGGGTCGTCCGTCTATGGAAAATATCTTTAATATCAGTAGACGAGTTGAGTAAGGAAAGTAATTTACAGGCCTTTTACTTTTCCAACCTCTCAACAATATTCAAATATACAACACGACACAAAACCTCCTTAAAATTCCCTTCAAACCGCTCTCATCTGGAGTCAACAATTACAAGTTTTTGCCGATTCTAGTGAGTAAGTACTCATTGTCTAGTTGTACAACTTCAAATTATTCAAAATCAGGACCACCCCTCCCCATACTTACCTTCCCCTCAACCAAGAGTTGATGCTATTTTTAATAATATATTATTTAACTGAAACTTGTAGATTCCAAGTACTGAGAACCAGCTTCCTTTTGTGGCTAATAGATAACTAGCAACTAGAGCAACTTCTCTCTCGTCATCCAGATTACACTGCGGTATGGGAAGCAGAGATAGTTTTCAATTTAACTGTTTGTACGCAGCAGTCGCTAGTAAAATCACTTCAATATTAACCGAATCCCAGTAGTTTCTTCAACGCCTCTAAATCTCTTTTTTCAGTCGGATTTATTTGTAGGCGAGACACTCAGTAGTTGATGTTAATCAAGTTCCAAAAACCTCAAGGGAAGACGACACTAGTTTTAAAACTTACAAGTCATCATCATCCCTTGTGACAGCGCTCAAAGTTATTTTATGTCCGTGTGATATATCTTTTGTGATTTTATTATGAGGATTAACACTACAGAGAATCCTACATCTTGAAATACATAGTTGCGGCTCACCTCTCTCTTAAGAAAGTTAGTGAGATTACATCCCAGAGTCCAGTCAATAGTTCATTAACACCAGAGATATGAGGAGGACGAAGGAATTTGCTAGAAGAAATCCCCTATTTCAATTAAACCATAACTAAGGAAGAGTTCGGACGGATATGATAATCCCATTTCAGTATTAATTGTCACTAAGGATACTAGTTAACGCAAGGTGAGTAGTGTGTGCTTTCTCGTGAAGTTTACCTTCCGGAAACTTTCACAACTCAAGAGACTCGCAGAGACAATTAATTACAATTACCACTGGCCCCAGCAAAGCTTGTGCCGCTATTCCTGTAAGTTTTGCTCACAGAGAGATATTAGGAGCATTAAGAAACTGGGTCGTCTAATCCCCACTCAATACAGCAGTCTTGGAGGAGTTGTATACCTCTCAGAGTACGTTAGTTCATTGCAATCCTTAATTAACGTTACCTAGAAGGCCGTAAGTTTGAATTCAAGATACAAATGCCAGAAGTGGATTTTAGGATTTATAAGTAATTTAAACCGTTACCGCATCTTATGTCTTTACATTTAAAGCTGCTAGTGGATTAGGCCGAAAGTGTGTGTGTAAAAACATGGACATTGTTGCGGAGACTTACCATATTGCAAAAACATTTTTTGCCATACCTCCCTCCTTGTCAGGCTTTAGAGCAGTTTGGCTAGTTTTGAGTTTGGTTCTTTTACTCGTGGATCCTGATTCTCCAGAATTATGACGAGATGTTAAGCTTGAAGGAATTAGTAGAAATTATCATTCTCTCTGCTCTTCTACCAGTTAGTGTTATCCATTCATCGTCTTACACTAGCTTCTTAAATCTTCCAGTGCCAATTAGCTTTTTACACTAGTTTATGGAATGTTCCAAGGCTAGATTTTTACACGCACTCAAGGTTTGTATCTTCTTCTAGTTCTAAATTGTTTTACAATAAGCAAGTAAAAAAGTGAAACGCGAAACTATTAATCAGGTGCGAGTGAAATACGCACATGCTAATTTCGCGAATTTCCGGCATATCTCAAGTAGTTTGTTGAGAGAGGAGAACGAACGAGAAGAGCGAGCGCTACAAGAAGGGTAACTTGACAATGTAATAGGAGATTGTATTCAGACGTAGGCAGATGATTGAAAAATTATCGATATAATTTTGTCCCTTAATTTAGCCCATTCGGAATCCAATACTAGTTTATTCAACCAGTAAAGCTTAGTTTCTCTGCAGCAAGTGAGGACATTGAGCTGTAAAAATGAGAATGGCGGAATGGAGTTGCAGCAATTGGATGCTAAATATAAAGTTGCAGGAATTTATGTAAAAGAACAAGGTAGAATTTTGTGTAGTCATGCTTGTATTAGTGTTTATGTAATATAATGTAAGTACTCAATTTGGTTGATTCTATGACGGCTGTAGATTGGGGTTAAGAGATATGGAATTGCGTTACGAAATTTTCCACCAATTGAGCACGAAATCAATTTTCTAAGAGTTTCCCTCCCCGTGTGTGGGATGAGGATTGCTTTTGCGATGCCAGCAAATATAATTTGTTTGACGTTTGGTGACTGAGCACGGAAATGCAAATATTTATCGGCGATAGCATGGAGATAGGGAGTTGAGTTTAATCACACGTTGTGTATTCCTCAAGTATTCGACTCAATCCTGCTCGCTTCTACTATATAGTTGTAATGATCATCTTCGAATTGCAAGATTTCAACTAGTCATCCCGAGTGTTTCGGAAAAGGGGAAAGGAATAGGATTTAGCAGAGAGAAAAGTATTGATTTTGTTAATGTTTTTGCAACCATAGAGACGGATTCAGATTAAACGAAGCAAATAACGAGTTGTGATTGTGTGACGCAGTAAATATTTAATTGAAATCAGCTGTTGCACGTCGGGGAAAACTTTGCTTCCAGTTGTCAACCTGTCTTGTCGAAAATTTAAACTATGTGCTTCGGTGGGACATAATAAACTGGAAAAAGAAAGAGGTGGAGGTGAAATCACATGGTTTAGGAACAGGACGAGATCACTTTGGAAAGTTAAAAATAGTCGGGAAGTCGGTCGGAAAGTAAATACGTAAGACGTTCGGGCTAGACTGCTCTTATGGTTATGTGCCTTATCATGAACCTAGGAACTTCGGAACTGTATACAAAGTAGTGTGTCGTAGAATTCCCTTATTATCACCTCCTTTGTAGTTTTTGCCAGTGTTGTTAGAACTGGAGAATATGGTGCAATCTAGAGAAGATGATATGTGAAACAGGCGTGTTTATCCTACAATTGCTGGGTTAGATATGAAATATAAAAGAGCGGTTTCATGTGAATTGGAAGGGATTGAGGATGTAAGTTAAGCTGTGGATTAGGTGGGATCAATTAGTAAGCGTGTAATAAAAGATGGTTCGAGATTGATAAGGAGGACGGGAAAGATTCGATTATGTAAACCTGGTGTTCACTAATTAATTTTACGCAAGTAAAGACAGAGATGACGGAGGGATGTGAGTAAGAGATCCAATGCATCTTCCTGCACACGATATTATTAATCTTAGCCATGTTGCTTCACGGGGAAAGGAATTGAAGTTAGTTGTAAAATTCTAAGTACTCAAGGCACAGGTTGAGACATCGGCTGAGAAATTCAGTTATGTATTCAAGCATGTGCATACAGAGTATGCAATCTTGGATGTGAGTAGGAGACAGTTGGAGAGCATTAATTGACGTTCTCAATCATATCACAGACCTTCACCTTATTTTTACCCCGTTTCCCGTCTTCATTGAAAATCGGCACGAGCACTTGATAAAGTTAATACTTACATTTTACTTCTCGCTTTTGCAGATCTTGCCGGCTTTGGAGAGGATCAACATATCGTGTTCACCAGTGACCTTTGTGTCCTAATAGGTATATACGAGCGGCCAAAATGGAGGACGGCTTCCAAAAACCATGGGAGGAGGTTGTAGGATATTTCGGAACAGATCCCGATAAGGGTTTATCCGGGGACCAAGTTAAAAGAAATCAAGAGAAATATGGACCTAACGGTAATGAAAAAAACAAATGCAATGCTATTATGTGTGATAGAAAAAGTTGTTTATGAAATGCTGTAGTTTTAGCATAACTAGGAAAACCGCTATTTCCGCAGATTGGAACGTGTAACGTCTTGATAGGTGGAGTTCGGAAGAAGGTAGTAATAATAGCTGTGGGAATGTGATCTTGGCAGTATTTCAGGGACAAATAGTATCCTAGTTCCTCTCTGACAAATCTTACTTATTCCTGTAGCAAATTAAATATTTATTAGAGTAGTTGTACACAGTCTTTTAGCTACCCATGGGCTTTTTATTTTTCTAATATTATTTTCTTAGCGTTTCTTGATCGAATTGCGCACCTGGCTTTAAAAGTAAATCTAGAAATATGTTTTGAGTTTCGTCGTACCTTGGGTATGAGACTGAATATCATGTCCACTGTAAAAACTATTGCGATGGGAGTGAATTAAAGAAACGGAAAAGCTGCCTAGCTAGGATCAGATACTAGCTGAGTAATCTAAAATAAGTCCCGACTGTGTTACTAAATTTAACCGTTGGATTCGAGTTTTTCAGGGCACAAGGCTGTTTCGGCATGTATGTATAGTATCATCACAAAGGCTTGAGCTAAAAAGTTCGGGTTCGCAGATCGAGCTGGGCTTTTGCAAGAGAAAAATTTACTTGATTCAAGTGCCAAAATGTGAATAGGCGGTGTAGCGGCAAGATGAGTTTTATTTTTAAAGTTGAGAGCTGAGAAATATCATGCGAGTGTCGTGTGACTCTTTTCCAGCTATGTAGAGCGAAGTTTCAGGGATAAAAACTAATTGCCGCTATACCGTACGTTTTAAAGAAAGTATTCAAAAAACCAAATGTTATCATTCGAGCTAGAATTTTAATGCTTACAGTCATGCCTTTAATATCAAATGTTTCATGTAGTACAACGTTTGTTAGTCACTGCTATAGTTATCGGTTTATTTGGTGCCCGATTTACAAAGTTAGAATTATTACCAAATCTCTTGAGTCCAGAAAATTGTAGTTATACTTAAGCTCACACCAAAATGGTCGACCGTGTCATAGGGGTTTATGCTACGAATTATGTTATGATTGGCTTGTCTTAATGGATTGTATTTTTTTGAAATTATAGAGTTACCAGTTGAGGAGGGCAAATCGTTGTGGCAATTGGTTTTAGAACAATTCGATGATTTATTAGTCAAAATTTTATTGCTAGCTGCCATCATTTCTTTCGTAAGTTTTCTTTAAAAATGTTACAGATTTATTAAAAGGTGGCACTGAACTGACCTGTAATACTAATCATTCTCTGTTTCTTCAGGTTCTCGCTTTATTCGAAGAGCACGAGGGAGAAATGGAGGGTATTACGGCCTTTGTTGAACCTTTTGTAATTTTGCTCATCTTGATTGCTAACGCTGTCGTCGGTGTGTGGCAGGTAATGTTGCAAACGTTTATGGCAGAAAATATGCATAGTAACGTAATATCGTAGTTTCTTGCATTATAAATTTAATGTGGCTTTGTTTTCAGGAAAGAAACGCTGAAAGTGCCATTGAAGCTCTCAAGGAATACGAACCTGAAATGGGTAAAGTCATCCGTTCGGACAAATCTGGTGTACAAAAAGTAAGGGCACGAGAAATCGTCCCTGGTGATATCGTTGAAGTATCAGGTATGGAATGTTTAAAACTGTCTAAATCGAATTATTCTACAATCCAAGTGCTGCATCACAGATATTAATGTGCTCATTCCTTTTCAACAGTCGGTGACAAAATCCCCGCTGATATCCGTATCACCAAGATTCTGTCTACCACCCTTCGTATCGATCAATCTATCCTCACTGGTGAGTCCGTCTCCGTCATCAAGCACAATGAGGCTGTCCCAGATCCCCGAGCTGTCAACCAAGACAAGAAGAACATTCTCTTCAGTGGTACCAACGTTGCCGCTGGCAAGGCCCGTGGTGTTGTCATCGGAACTGGCTTGAACACCGCTATTGGTAAAATCCGTACTGAAATGTCCGAGACTGAGGAAATCAAGACACCTTTGCAACAAAAACTCGACGAATTCGGCGAGCAATTGTCCAAAGTAAATTTGTTAACGCTAAAGTAGTCAAGCTTGATTGATTGTTGACAAAGGGTGTATTCATAATCTGATTATTTGCGGCAGGTCATCACTATCATCTGTATTGCCGTCTGGGCTATCAACATCGGACATTTCAACGATCCTGCTCACGGTGGATCCTGGATCAAGGGAGCTATCTACTACTTCAAGATCGCTGTTGCTTTGGCTGTTGCTGCTATTCCTGAAGGTTTACCCGCTGTCATTACCACTTGCTTGGCTCTCGGCACACGCAGAATGGCAAAGAAGAACGCTATTGTCAGAAGCTTGCCATCCGTCGAAACTCTTGGTTGCACCTCTGTCATTTGCTCCGATAAAACCGGTACTTTGACAACTAACCAGATGTCCGTCAGCAGGTTAGTTAACAGCATTTTTGGTGTGCAAGTAACAAGTAACGTCTCAGCACAGTGTGATCAACTACTTTGTTTTCCTGTAGGATGTTCTGCTTTGACAAAGCCGAAGGTAGTGATATCTCTTTCCTTGAATTCGAAATCACTGGTTCAACTTATGAGCCTCTTGGTGAAGTTTCTTTGAACAACCGCAAAGTTAAAGCCGCTGATTACGAAGTCCTTCACGAAATGGGAACCATCGCTATTATGTGTAACGACTCCGCTATTGATTTCAATGAAGTAAGATACAGTTGTAAGCTATATAGGCACTAAAATTTATGATACACATGTACGGTATCTTCAATACGTCGGTAATATTATTTCAGTTCAAGCAAGTTTTCGAAAAAGTTGGTGAAGCTACTGAAACCGCCCTTATTGTTTTGGCCGAGAAACTGAACCCCTTCAACGTTAGCAAGCAAGGATTGGATCGTCGTGGAGCTGCCATTGCTGTCAGAAACGACTTGGAAACCAAGTGGAGAAAGGTTGGTCTTTAGCTCATTGATTGCTTACTGGAAATAGAATAACTCACATGAAGAAGAACCTTTTACATAACAATGTCAGATTTTTCAGATCCGAAATCAAAATTTTTATTTATTATGATTTAGGAATTCACCTTGGAATTCTCCCGTGACAGGAAATCTATGTCAACTTATTGCGTACCACTCAAGCCATCTCGCATTGGTAACGGACCCAAGATCTTTGTCAAGGGTGCACCCGAAGGTGTTCTTGACCGTTGCACTCACGTCCGAGTCGGAACTAACAAAGTACCAATGACCTCCCAGATCAAGTCAAGGATCTTGGAACTCACCAAACAATACGGTACCGGCCGTGACACCCTCCGTTGCTTGGGACTTTGCACCATTGACAACCCACCAAAACCAGAAGACATGGAACTCGCTGACTCAACCAAATTCCACTTATACGAAGTCAACATGACCTTTGTTGGTGTTGTTGGTATGTTGGATCCCCCACGTACTGAAGTCAAGGATTCTATCAGGAGATGCCGTGAAGCCGGTATTCGTGTTATTGTCATTACTGGTGATAACAAGGTATTGAAGTGGTTCAACACGAAAATAAGAATTTCATGATTAAGTATCTCGATTGTCTTCAGTAATGTGTTTCTTTCTTTCAGGGAACTGCTGAAGCTATCTGCAGACGTATTGGAGTTTTCGATGAAGATGAGGACACCACTGGAATGTCATACTCTGGACGTGAATTCGATGATTTGAGCGTTGCTGACCAACGTGCTGCTTGTGCCCGATCC
Organism: Sminthurides aquaticus; assembly: GCA_906901655.1. NCBI lineage: Eukaryota > Metazoa > Arthropoda > Collembola > Symphypleona > Sminthurididae > Sminthurides > Sminthurides aquaticus. The sequence continues at coordinate 18,627,104 of CAJQTT010000001.1, read as the reverse complement.
CGTTTGTTCTCTCGTGTGGAACCTGCCCACAAGTCCAAAATCGTTGAATATTTGCAATCCATGAACGAGATCTCTGCTATGACAGGAGATGGTGTCAACGACGCTCCTGCTTTGAAGAAGGTTTGTTTGTTTGCAGAACTTCGGAAACCCATTAGAAACGGCTTGTAGCAGCAGATTTAAAAGTTCTTTTTCTGTAGGCTGAAATCGGTATTGCTATGGGATCCGGTACTGCTGTCGCCAAATCTGCTGCCGAGATGGTGTTGGCTGATGATAACTTCAGCACCATTGTAGCTGCCGTTGAAGAGGGTCGTGCCATCTACAACAACATGAAACAATTCATTCGGTATCTTATCTCCTCCAATATTGGAGAAGTCGTTTCCATTTTCTTGACTGCTGCCTTGGGTCTCCCAGAAGCTTTGATCCCCGTCCAACTCTTGTGGGTCAACTTGGTCACTGATGGTCTCCCCGCTACTGCTCTTGGCTTCAACCCTCCTGACTTGGACATCATGAACAAGGTATGACTGAAATATAGTAAAAGGAAAGAGAATTCACGTTTGATGCATTGCTATAAGTGTTATTTTCACTTCGTAGCCACCCAGGAAAGCTGACGAAGGTTTGATCTCCGGCTGGTTGTTCTTCCGTTACATGGCCATCGGTGGTTACGTCGGTGCTGGCACTGTTGGTGCTGCCGCTTGGTGGTACATGATCTACTCTGGTGGTCCTCAACTTTCTTACTACCAACTGGTACATTTTATCCTCTATACTTGCAGTATTTCGGTCATAGCTTACGAATGAGTTGATTATGGAATAATTTTTTTCCAGACCCATCACTTGCAATGCGCTCCCGACTCAGAGATCTTCAAGGGACTCGACTGCGGCATTTTCCATGATCCTCATCCCATGACCATGGCTCTTTCTGTCTTGGTAACTATCGAGATGTTGAACGCCATGAACAGCTTGTCTGAAAATCAATCCCTGGTCGTCATGCCCCCATGGATCAACTTGTGGTTGATGTCATCTATTGCCTTGTCTATGACTCTTCACTTCGTCATCCTCTATGTTGAAATCCTATCGGTAAGTACTTTTCGAAAATTGCATTTTGGTGCTGGCTAATCTTTTCCACCACACATTTTACTTGTATATCTTGCCTTTTGCAGACGGTGTTCCAAGTTACACCTTTGAATGGTGAGGAATGGATGGCCGTAATGAAAATATCCATCCCTGTTGTGTTATTAGACGAAACGCTCAAGTTCGTCGCACGAAAATACGCCGAAGGTCAGCAAAAATATTTTCACGCTCATTGGATTGTGGTGATGTGGGCTATTTTCGCAGCCTGCATTACGTACATACCAGCGTTATAACCAACGCGCGAATGCTAACGGCAGTCAGCCTTAATCCTTTAACACCAATCGTCGGTGCATTTTTAAGTATCAATTCAGCGACTTGTGCGCAGAAATTACAAATTGTAGAATTGTAGTAATGTGTGCGAGCTAATTTAAATTATCTTTTGAATGAGTCTCAGGCGTGAATTACTTGGTTAATGAGTGCAGGGAAGTGTACATTCTATGATATCTCCAGTACTTTCTTCAATTTGAAAGTTTGATAAATATTTGACTTCTATAACCTCCTTATATTCTAGTATTTCTACGAAATTAACTAACATGAATGCAGTGTAGAAAGAAAGCTAATAGCACATAGTCTATCTATTATCTGCGATAACATTTAAAGCGGAACCTCTGCCTCCAGTTTTACCTTAACGTCAGATTGATAGCGCCACCTTACGTATTACTTGATAGATTTAACTCACCCATAGGTTAAGAAAAAACCTAAACTCAGTTTTGCATGCTTTTTGTTTACCTTTGAGCTTGTAAGGAAGTTTTGGAAGTTGCTCTTTCGTGTCAAATTATGCATAGCGTTCGCGTTCTAGTCGTAATTGTACGAAGTTATGGGCGTCAATTAATCTGTGTATGTACCGTCTTTTTGCAAAAGTTTTCGTAACTTCACTGCAGTTGTAACCAGTTCGTATTAGCTTCTACGCATGTTCGTTAAAAGCAGTTTTCAGCAAGTAGCGCTTGGAAAAACTCTAGCTAACCGAGCAAGTCACTTCAAAATTCGTCAGCCACAATTGAAATTCTACTGTAGGGAAATCAGGCAAATTTTCTCTATTGAATTCACATTAGATTACTCTATGGTATTAAAAAACAACGTGTTATGTAAACGATACCCCTAGTGAAGGCATCGTGTAGTTGAGTGCGAAACCTAGCCATGATAACATAAGCTAAGCATCTGGTGCTATGCTATCATCATTAAGGTGCGAATCCAAAATTCGAGTTGGCAGACAACGTTGAGATTGCATCTCTACGTTTTACACGAACAAGTACTGGTGTATATCAGTGTAACCAGTGCTAGTAAAATATAGGAAACTCGAATCTAGAAATGGATTAGAACGGCGTGTTCTGGCAGCCAGCCACCGCAGCACACGGCAAATATACATAGTATTATATTCCGTGCAAAATCATTGCTAGACTAGTGTAGGATGTGAATCCGAGGTCACTTCTTGACTAAGTTTACACCTCAGAGATCACATCTGGTAGCTAGCTTTAAAAATTTATCGAGCCGCACTAATAGAACCAGCTATAGCTGATAAACAGAGACTCGCTCCTATCTTTCTAAAATTGCGATTGTCACTGTTCGAATCTAAACTTAGACTTTTATCTGCATCTACGTGTCTATCAGAGTCAGGAAAAGCGGGTGGATGACATGGGTTCTTGAATTGGAGTAACCTTTTTTTCCGTTCCCAGATCATGATTTACATAACATTAGCAAGAAAGAAATAGTTTTGAGTGCGGTGCCTTTTAGGATGTAATTATTTGCACCAGGGATTCTTTTGAAAATATCTCTGATACGACGATAGATGTTCACGGCAACGAAATAGGAGTTTGGGTGAAAAACATGCTTTATCTTATGTTTCACCGGCAGAGGCTGTAAGGTGTTAGAGATAACGTTCCGCTTGTTTCCACGAAATTCTTACTATTAGCAGTTGATTTGACCTCACAAATCGCGGATAACAAAGTAAAGATTACTGCTCATGTTTTTTCACTCGAAGTTCTAGGCCGTGACGTTCCTGAATTTTCTCCTCATGCAAAAGCGTGCCCTTCAATTTGGCTTCTACTATTCATGATTAGCAGGTCTAATTAATTGAATTCTATTTAACTGTGGAATCTTCGAAATCGGCTCTTGTCTTGAATGGGTTACAGAGCAACTTGTTACTGATATGTGATTTAGAAATGGGAGATGTTAGGGATTTTCGAGATCCCTTTAGGTTTTCCCTATATCGCTTTTATGGCCCGAAATCAAGAACCGAAAAGACGTTGTTAGACTTATGAGAATGGTGTGTATAGGATCGGAACAATGTATGGAATACAATTGTTGTTACCTAGGAACAATGTAATCAGGCCTAATTCAAGCTACTATAGCTGCTTGTAGCTTTAAAGTCTTCTTGTAGTTGTGGCTGCAAATCAACATTCATTTCCGCATGCATGGCTAAGCAAGTATTGCTTTAGTTGTTAAAGGAGATTTTCACTGCTAAGGAAGCTTCAAGTGTATCTTGAATCTGCGCTTGGAATTATTCCAGCTCCCTTCTTCAGTGTAGGCCCCTAGAAGCATTTGCTTCGATGATCGAAGCATTTACAATACAGCATTTACTTCTATAATGCAAGCAAATACATGGATGCATCAATGCAAATGCATTGGTCTTCTATGTGTTTGCGCGCCGATCAAATTATTAATAATGTACATAAGATGACTACACACGAGTGGCATTTTTATGATTCGGGACAGATTGTCCTGTACGACAAAGGACTCTTTTCTTGAACTGTTCTACGCAGTTAAGCGATGATTTTTGTGTCATAGTAGGCATTTACATTTTAGGAACGACTGCCTCTTCTTGTCTTTTTTAATTCTAGAGGTTATCTTCGGATTTATTTGTACTGCCTTACATGTGCGTAGATACCGTTTATAGAGTTGAAATCGCCACCACTGGCTTGGTAGTACTTCAAAAACCAGGAATATTCGTTTGTATGTTGTTAACGAACGCAACGGTAAATTTTCAATCCGCACGGTCAACCTATACAGTTTTTTATGCTTTATCAGCTGGAAATTAAAAATTTGTGTGCCACAAAACTTTGACCTGTGCAGGTCATTTTAAGTGCTCTAGAGGTGGTTAAAAACGCATTAACATAGGTAAACGCTGCATTTACATTGATGGATCAATGTATTTGCTTGCATTATGGAAGTAAATGCTATATTGTAAATGCTTCGATCATCGAAGCAAATGCTTCTAGGGGCCTACACTGTTCTTAGAACAACGAAAACAAATGCTGATTGCTTCACACAACTATAGTCTCCTACATTTGCGAGGTCTAGCCTCAGTGATACAAACTAGACCCTTTGAAATTCTAACAGTGATGAAGACGTACTCAGACTTAATATTAAAACGGTAGCAGAAATCTAGAAATCCGTGCAAAGTACGGATAAGGATCGGTAGAAAAACAGCATCGTACACTGAACACATCGATACGATGAAAGGTGGCACGGATAGTATTGCCCTTTTAATGGCAATAGCCGATTTGCCATCTATTTCAGTCATGAGCTCAAGGATTTCTTAGGCTCATTATATTAATCTCGAAGGAGGAAGCGTGAAAATTTTCTTTACTATGTGCACGTTTCTTTACTAACAACTTAAAACTTAAGCGACTTAAACCTGTCGACTAAAAATAATAAGACACCCTGGAGACGATATGAAAGAGTAAGGTGGCGAGTCAATCGGATGTATGGATGTGTGTTTATGGGTGATTGTAGGATTTAAAGGTAGCTGGTTATTATAAAGGATTAATAAGAAAGCATTGGGATAAAGCAATTGTAGCATTAGGAAGTGACGAACGAGTTTTTAAAAAATACAGCCAATACACATGTAAGCTATATATCGAGCCAGAACAGTTGGATTTTAACAAGAATGCTGCTGTACTTGAGTTTGATGTTGAGTTTGTGTGTGTGGTTTGAGTCATGATACAAAAAAAATCTATCTTATCTGTCCGAGTGATGATCTGCATTTTTTAATTTGTTATATAACAGTTGATTACGGATAAAACTAACTTATAAGAACAAGTAGAAGATAGACACGTTTGCGTGAACCCTGTTATACTTGCACAATAATAACGGCAAGGTTAGTTGTCAATCCATTGTTCCTCATTTGTAATAATGAGAAAGTTTGAGTAGTACCTTGCGATCATTATGAAAAATGTCCTCTTTTGATTGCGTTTACGTGTTTCCAATTTAATCATGTGTGCGGGGGAGGAAGAAAGCAGTCCTGGCCTGCATTTCTGACTGTGTGTATGGGAAAGTATTTCCTAAAGTTGGAGCTGAGCAGGTTTAAAGGAAAAGGTATATACACCGGATAAATTTAAAATCAAGGATAAAAAATAGTGGATAATCAAAAAAAAATACATTGCTGTTACTAAAAGTCATAGACAATGTACGGTCATGAGAATGACCCCGTCAAAATTTAAAAGATAAGGATAAAAATGAATTTATTATTATATACTCCACTCAGCCTCCTTGTCCAGCTGACCTGCATCATTGACATTAATTACCCTTGTAGTGGGAACGGTACTTGTTTCCGTTTATTGCATCTCGAAACGGATTTTATGCACACTCCGTCCTGCCTCTACCCTACCTGCTATCCCTTCTAACAACCCCAAAAGAATTGTTTGATGCGTGCGGGGATTCTTAGATTTTACTCAATTAGAAATTCGGATGCGGTGATGGGAATGTAATTACAAGCCTTAGTTTTGATGACATTGACGTATGGACCTTGGCAAAAGCTTCCCGGCCGACCGCCTTTGACAGGGGAATGTAGTGATTGTTGTTTGAGCCATTTACCTCCATCCCTCATTACCGCGGTTGTGATTGTGCTTTGTACTTTTCGAGTGGTTTTGTGACACGTTCTGCTGAATGGGTTTGGGACGACAATATGTTCCGTGACGTCAATCCTCTTGTTTGACATGTTCTTCTACTAAAACAACACTCATCCCTACCATTCATTATACCTTGTGGTTTGGTAAGTTGATCGTAACTCTGCAACTGTTGCAACATCCAAATCTAACCCTTAAAATCTTATTTACAGAGTAGTATCCAAAGTAAATTGTAGATAATTTAAGGACATGCCGAGAGATTTCCTCTGGTCCACTTTTCGGACGTTTCAAGCTCCAGTTTTCCCAATTTTTCTAAATTCCTTTATATGCCTTCTAACGAAATAGACTATTTACCCTCTCGTTTACAACCACACATCGGAAACACGTGTGATGAATCTATTTAGCAGAATTTACCTCAGAATCCCGTATGTTTACCCTTAAAACCACCAGTCGAGGGAGAGTAATCGGCATCAGTTGGACAGAACAAACACAGCTGTGATAATTTCTTAAATTTCCCGTGTTCCCTAGCGGAAATTTGAGAAGTTGACGCTCTGCGCGAAACGTTTCTTTACATGCTTTTCTCGAACAAACGCTACAGTTGACGAGAACATTTTCGCGCTTTTCTAGATTATCGTATCCCTGGAGTGATGATTTCATTCATTTTTTCAGCTACCCCTTCAACATTCAGTGTGAAATGAGACTAGCCCTGGGACTCCCAAGTATTGTACCCGTACCTCATCCTTGTACCGTTTTCCTCTTCATTAAGTATATTTACCTTTTTCTATAAATATACCTAATTTACATTTAGTTTACACACATCTGAGTAACTTTGTAGCCCTTATTTCCCTACCCTCGAAACATACACAATAGGTACACACCACGCGGTAAGGTCCCTGTATCCCTGTAAAAACTCCTTTTATTTTTACACAATTTGTATTTCGCACCCCTTCAAGTTTCCTTATCTAATTTACACCCTACGAGTTTTTTTTATGATGAATTTGTTTTTTTTTGCACGCTTTTGTTTGTTTGAGTTTTTATACACGATTGTTTTCTTTGATTTGATCCGTTTTATGCTTTCTCCGCTTCGAATCATCTTGGTACAAAGTTGCTCAAGTGAATTACTAATAATTTTTTTTATAAGAGATTCAAACGTGAGTAACTCATATTCAAATAATGAAATGGAGGTTGTAATTAAACCAAAGGTGGCTTTTCTTACCTTTGATACTAATTTGAATGTGAGTTTCACGTATTTTACATGTCTTTCTTGACTACGGCTATGGTGGGAAGATGGTAAATGATATTAATTGATGATGCAAAAGTTACTATGGAATCATGAAATATTCAAGTCATGGACAAGTTCACTAATCCTGGCTTTCTTTTTATTTACAGCTCCCTCTACTGGCGCAATTTATAGGAAGTAAGAAGGATGTGTGAAGGATAAAAATATAAAAAGCGGAAAAAATTCTCCTTTACGTACATATTATAATATAGCCTCTTTGAGACCCGTTGAGAAATTTTCCCTCAAGGCTTGTGTAACTGAAGAAAAATGGGAATTAGTTCTTGTTATACTATGGATTGGAAGATGTTTTCTCCTATAATTTCCCGTATTTCTTTTCCCGTCTCGCTTCTTCCCCTTTCCTACTGATCTTCTTCTTCTTCTTCTTTGCCCACATCATGTTATGATTAGGTGCTATAATTTGGTAGATTTGATTATGACTCACTGGAATTATATATTAATTGTGTGTGTATACACTCCCCCGCCGGATTCGGGTTCCCTTAAGGAAATCATATACTCAAGGGACGGGTCAAGGCTACACTCTCATCCATGTAATATGCTATAGTTCTAGAGAATCCTTGCACGCTAAATAGGTTGAGATTGGTTTAAGACCCAATACCTCAGCTCTTATGCATTTAACTACGTCAATTCAAAAGTCATTTATTAGTGATGGGAAGATGCTGGCGACCTATCCATCCATGTAGACAGAAGGAAATGAATCAAAAGTAATCTCTCCGGCCTGCTGCTCCATATGTAAATACGGATAGATAAAATGTACATATTAATGTATTAATGTAAATTAAATATCTAAACATTTAAAAAGGATCAATCCGAAGACCATCATAAGTTTTGCGATTATATTTTTAGCAAATGACGTGTGTGTGAATAAAAAGATTCGTAGTATTTTCGAAGAGTTGTGATTAGTAAATAATTTAGTCAAACAAATGATATTATTAAATTACCTCTAGTAAGAATAATAATTTATGAGAGAGTCATTAATTATTGTTGCAAAAAAATCAGGATTGACTCCTAGGAACTACCACCCTTCCCTTGCGTTCCGTCCTCTATTATACGATAACATCTCATGTGTCTGTTGATGGTGACAAACTCTGTACCACCTTATCCCCTCGTACTTAATTTCTGTTCTTGGCAAATTCGATGAGGAATGAATACGGGAGGGAAAGATTGCGAGAGATAGAAACCAAATTTGTGAGAAATACAACTTTAAATTGCAAGAAAAATTCCCCGAGAAAGTTTTATCAATAATCAACACTTATTTATGTATCAACTATATCTTCTTCTTATTTACTCTCTTCTTAACTCTGATTCCTCATTGCTATTTTAATGATAATTACATCAACCGCAGCACTGTCCCCTCTTCCCTTTTAAGGATCAAGAGAGAACAAGTTCAACTGTAGTGCTCATTGTCAAATTACAGGGAATATAATTACTTGCCATGTCAGACATTATAATCTTGTTTACAATCATGCTGAAAGGCTAGCTCAGTATATAGAATCTCTACTACTGTCATTATAGAGCCCAGTAAAGTTGGATGCATAGGTTTGTGGACCAGGATAAGGCCGATACGGGAGAAGGGGAAATTATTATTTAGTTGTGTACAACGAATCAATGTTTTCATTAAAATACCACGTACGTAACTAGCGGTGCTAGATTCTAGATTTATCATGTTCATGTACCTTACGTATGTTACAACAGGCTGTATTTAGTAGAAACGAGTACGTATTCGTAGCGTAGTAAATTATTGAGTCAGTCACAGACGAGAAGACAAAAGATACCTGTGTACATTTTCAGATATAATTATGTAAATCTTTAGTCCCAGTTTCCTTTAAGTTGGAATTACTTGACATCAACAAACTTTGTCAACCCAGGCAAATAATTGCGAATATTTACATACAAAAAACACAAAACTTTGAATAATCTCCTCTGATATTCTTTCTCTCTCTCAACCTATCTGTACTTTCCAGCTACAGGATCTTTGTCTCTTTCTGCTTTCATTACATCTACTGTATTAACACCTTTCTTAAGTACTACGTCTGCCACCAACTAGCAAACTCTTCTGTTTACATCTATTCTCCAACTACACATTTCCCTTCCTCCGACCCAATCAAATATTCACAATCGTCCAGGAAACCACTAAAATCTGTCTGCTTTCACCATTTCCCAACTTGCCGTTCACTAAACTCATTCATTACAACCTGCTTTATCCGAACTTTCACTCTCTCCCTTCTTTCTTTAAAACCCTCTTCTTCAATTTCTCCTCTCTCTCTCTCTCTCTTCTATCAAATTTATTTCAACTAATTCATTGTCTTTCAATGTCTAATAATCTGCTCTACTATCCGTATTTCTGTCTTCAGATTTCTCTACTCTTTCTCTTTCTTTCTTTGCACATGCCTACAATTCTATCTCCCGGTTCAATTCTCTAAAAGTTATTCATACTCTTAATATAACTGCACAATTTACGGTGATGATTGTGTTCTCTGTTTTCATTTGATTATTAAAATCTCCAATATAATCAATCTAATGGATTATACCTTTCTTTAAATTCAAGCATTTAAATTATCGCCACACTAACCTAGGTTTCAAACCCCTCCTCGCATGCCCCTATTCACTTTTTATCACACGCTACACGAAATGTTACAAATCGAGATCATCCGGGCATATTAATTGCAATCCATATTTTTTTTTAAATTGAAGCAGTTTCCAAGCATATTTCTACAGGTGAGGCCACATATTTCCGGTCATAATGTATCCATCTAAATCTCATCAGGACTCCTCCGCTTGACTGTCACTTTACAATACGCTCATTGCATACAATAACTCATGAAGGGATAACACTCGCTACTGGCAAGAATAATTCTCTGATAATTGGTCCAGCAAGTCCAATAATCGAAACATCCTGATGCTGTGACGCTATTGATTCAAATTATGAAAGTGAAAGCAACGAGAACTTAGTGGTTAGTCTCTATAAATCAGCAGTATCGCAAAAATTATAATGTTATTATGCAAGGTGCGGGACCGCTACAGGGCCATTTAAAATAGTTACCAACCATATTTTCCGCCAGCGCCAGCCAGGTAAAAGTATGCGCAGCTAAAAGCTTTCTCCAAATAACCAATGTCCTATTACTGTGCTGGAGAAAGTGAGACTACTGTTTGCTGTATTGACGCTTCTGTGCTTTCTCTCAACCTGTGCAAAGGATGCCAAGTCAACATTGGCTCTTGGGAGGGAACTTTCTAAATTCAATGTTGTGTGGTTGCTACGCGCTCTTTGCATTGGATATACATACACATGGTATGTATAACTTTTTCTGCTTAAAAGCATAGCCTATCTCTTCATTTAAATAAGGATCCTGCGAAAAAGCACGTTCTTTTAAGACTTTGGGAGTCGGCGTTGACTACAGTTTTGCTGACCGTCGAAATCTTTAGTATTCAATAGCGTGGAAATTATTTTGTGAAATCAAGTATTCACAATTAAAATTTAACAGGCCTTAAGTAATTAACAAATTAATTTTACAGTTCATGTTAGTGTAGCGCAACTGTATTTAAGTAACTGACATCGTACTTACTCGGATAGGTACAACTCATTAATTTCAGAATCGCTGTCCGTTGTTAATGCTTAAGTATTTTTAGGATACGGGACGACTAGAGCTAAGGTGAGTTAAGTAAAATAATCAAGTTGTCCATACGGAGCTCCGGCCTGCTAATTGTAATTTAAATATTAAACAAATATTTTCATTTCAGAAATGGCTGCTGAACAAGAAGTTAAGCGGGACGCAGAGGATTCTGGAGAAGATACTATTTTCAAAAGAATATCCAAAGATGATATCCAAGGAGTGAATCAACTACTGAATCTAGGACTTGTTAACCCGGATATGGTTGATGAGCATGGAATGACACCTTTGCAACACTCTGCATACAGGGGAAATGAAGCGCTATGTCGAATTCTACTTGATCGAGTAGGTTACAAATCCTATTTAGTTTTCCAATCATTCACGATTCATTTTCTTGATTTAAATTTTCAGCTTTACTGAGGTGCTTCAAATTTTATGCATATTTAATGTGCAACGTCATTCTATTTTAAGGGAGCTGATGTGAACGGAGGAAATCACAAGAATAACTATACTGCTTTGCATTTTGCTGCATTATCTGGAAACGCTACATTGTGTCAAGTACTTCTCCAAGCCGGGGCAAAATCCTATGTCCAGAATTCCGTCGGACGAACTCCAGCTCAGATGGCTGCCTTTGTTGGTAAGAGATTGTAGCAATTTGTTATTTTCGATGATTCGGATATTCTTGAAAGATGATCATGCATCGTAGTCGAATGGAGCACTTGATTTATTCAGTATTTTTATTCCTTATCTTAGGTAACCATGCGTGCGTGTCCACTATCAATAACTTTGTCGATAGAAAGGACGTTGAATATTTTTCAGTCCTCCAGGGATTGGAGAAAACCCCTAGACTAGACCCAATACTTGTTACCCCTGTCCACAACCTGATTATGCAAGTAAGTGATTCACGTATTAATTAGACGTGTGTATGGTATTAGAATGGGACTAGAAAATAATAGATGACTCTAATCTGCTATGATTAACATATGTACGTGTAGGTCAATTTTCATCCCGTTAAAGTAGCTCTGACGCTTAAGAAAAGTCCATTTTTACTGGAAAACATTCCTGAAGTAATTAAAGCCTTGGCTTTGATTTCTGAACGAGAAATGAAAAAGGTAAGTTCATGATAAGGTTATTGTTAGATAACTAAATTAATTCGCAAAGGAGGTTTTAGTTAAAAATTAACCCTCATTTTTTATTCATAGGGCCAGAATACCAACGAAATAACCGGATTCAAAATACACTTGCTATCATTCATAGTGAGCAAAGTTCAGAACGAAGCACTTGGAGCCAAAGGGCAAGATCCGATTGAGATTTTCATTAAGAAAATGCTTCGATGCAATACCCCCGGGGGAATACCAGAGGGAATGGATGTACTCCTTAGGGAGGGTGTCAGGGCTTTTCCTTTCCACGAAACAACTATTATGCAACAATTAGTCACGAACTTGGCTCATACAAAGGTAAGACTTTGCCGAATTTATGTATATGCTCCGGTGAAGGAATACAGTATTGTAGCAAATGGAGTTGGATAATTCACAAGCAAGTCGTCGATCTGCTGCGTAATGTAACAGAGTGCATCACGGGAATGCCGGATATAACTAGGCAACAGCCTAGCTGATCTTACATTTAACCAGCTTTTACTGATACTCCCTTTGTCTATCAGATCGATTTGTTATTTTTCCTACCAACTTTCATTTGCTGCTACTGATATTTTTACAATAGCAGAGATTTATTCAAAATACCGTCTTTAATTCCTTTACTGCTCATTTAACAGGTATGTGAAGATCCAGGAGCCTGGGGAATAATCTCCAATGTTGTTAACGGGCATAAGGGCTTCCGAGATAACGACCCATGTGCAACTTGTGGCGAGGAGAAAGGCTCGAAAAAGTGTTCTCGTTGTCATTTTGACGCCTACTGTGACAAAGACTGTCAGCTTATCCACTGGTTTGTTCATAAAAAATACTGCAAATCAAAAGCTGAGGAGTATGCAAAAAGAGCTTCCGGAGAAATACCACGTGAACCTATTTCCGTTGAAGATATTCTACCGAGTCGACCATGAAGTTAAAACTTTTTTAACATTTGTAACTGCCATGCAATCAAACTAGATACGTCGTCATTGACTTGATACTTAGTCCGTAAGTGCCCCTTCAGTCTTAGAGTTGCTGCCAAATCATGCTAAGCTAGCTCTGCCTCGTAGATGGTTGATGCATCCGCGTGCAAACTATTAATTTGTATCTTTTGATGCGTACATGTGAACTTCGAATGCAATAGTGTGCAGAACTGGTTATTCGTGTACGTTTTGAACGATTACAAAAGAAATTATTCGGCTCCATAACTTACTTTGTGAAAATGGAAAGTATGTAAAAGTATTTAATTCAACAGATCATTTTTAAACAAGATAGTAACCAAAAGCTAACAAGCGAACTTGAGATTAATAGCGCCTCTAGCTAGATCATCAAGGGCATCATGTGATCGAGTCTAAGAAAAAACTGGTAGCGAAAATAGGCTTTATAAAAGATTGTTCCATGTAATACTACAGAAGATTTGTTGCATTTCGGCAGTGAAGTGACACAATACTGTGCTTAGGTTGACGATGTGAAACCTATTTCTATTTCTTTTTGACTTTATGTATGTTTCCCTGAAATGCTCCTCTTAATTTCTGTGGTAATTAACGCTTCTTGTATTAAATTCTAAAACGCGCTCTACCGCATCTCTCCTATTACTCTTAAAAGTTAAGTAACTAGCTAAGGTTCCAACAGACACTCCTTTTCACTGAGTAACGGGATTTTACATATATAAAACGTATAACTCATTTAGCTTAAGTAGATAGTTTCCGACTTATTCTTTTACACTCTCAGTGGTAGTGTGAGCGCTGTGCTTCATCTGTTAAGTGTTACTTGAGTAGTGAACACAGCCCGGGAAGATGGTAATCAAAACAACCACAGTTCTGCGACCTCACAGACTGCCGTATCCGTTAATTGAGTTAATCTTACTCTCATCAGAACTCTGGCTAAAGGGTGAAGAATTTTCTTTTTCCAACAGTAAAGAGTTTTCTACAATTTCCTCTGTCAGCTTTGCTTTTGTCCACGGAAATGTTACCGTCGGCTTGTTATCCCCCCAAGTACGGTAGACAAAAGCATTGAGCAATGCTTGCAATGGGTTCAGAACCGCCTAAACAGAGCAAATGTTAGAGTTGTTTACGCCCACACAATCCAAAATATTCAGTTTGTTAATTCAAAACTCTTACCATGAGATACCAGTCGAATAAAATAAAATTTCTTGGCAAGTCTGACCATTGAGTCCACAAGAGGATAGCATTAACGAGGTTCGGAATCCAGCAAAAGTAAAATACTAAGTTAATAGACAAGAATTTTAACCGGAGCGTCCTTAATTGTCTTCGCTCTGTCTCAGTAAATCTTCCCGAGACCGACACAACCACTTCTTCAGCCTGTCAAAATGTATCATTAGTTTACCTTCTTCTCCTCAACCAGATAATTCCAATATATTCTTTAAATGTATATGCTCACCTTTTTGGATGCCTTAAAGTAGATAAGAGGATTGGCAATCATAACTATGGCAATAGGCAAGTATGTGAAAATGTAGTTGGGCAAAATCCTTGCAAATGCATTTGAATCAACTGCATGGCAACTACAAAAAACATTAGCTGTTAGTTAATACAATCCACAGTTTCCTTTCCAACTTGTTCCAACCTTAAAATGAAACCATCCCCTACGCAAAGTCACTACACTTACTTCAAATCCGGCAGATATAGAATAGATAGACCCAAAATTGCCAAGAAAGCTGGCAATCCCCAGCACAGCCCATGATACAATTTCGGTTGACCCTGTTCGCCGCTAACGACTCGAAGCACGTCAAGTGCATAACACAATGTCCAGAGACACGTGGCAGTGTAAAAGTATTGAATCCACCCCTAGAGGAAATCAACAAACCAACAATAACGTTCATCCCTCTAAATACAAAGCCATTGAACAAACGTATTTCAAAAAATTTAACAAACTTACTGATGAAATAGCACAAAATAATGTGTCTAAGGATAAGCTCATTGCGGATCCCATCGGGATCAGTAGTTTACCAACTAACCAAGATATGGAGCGGATGAGAACAGCTATGGAATCACAACATTTCATTTTAATTTCATTTAACAATTAAATTTCGTTCCATGAATTGTCTAAATTTTATCTAGCACAATGAAAACTCACCTAGTGAAGCTAACAAATCAGCAGTAGCTAGCCAAACGACAATGTAGCGTCCCCGTAAATACGAATTAGATACCCGTCTATTCCCTTCATCTCTTGGTAGAATCTGAAATACAGGAAATACATCGTTGTTAGTCTAGCGAAAGCAAACTATTTCAGGAAGCTGTCCTCCTATAAAATCACTTTTTATTATCCTTCCTAATCCTTCCTGCATGCATCCCGAGGATACAAAGAATCACCCGGGTAGTCTCATTACCTGGTAAATAGCACCAAGGATTCCAAAGATAGATGAAACGATGCAGACGGCATTGTAGGGTTCGGACCGAAATCCCACAAGTGCGTCTGCTCCCAACCGGGTACTGTTTGTCTGTATACAACAAAACGTCTGGAGCGTCGGATCCGCCATGGCAAGGAGATTATAATTGCGAGACTATAATAAAACAAGTTAGGAAAATACGAGTAATCTCCATGTAAAACCCGTACTTGTTTACGTAACCCAAGTCTCCCTTTTCACTACATCCTGGTTGGCACTCAAATCTTTAATCTTTCACCTCCGGAGTACACAGTATTGCTGTAAATAACTTTGGAATAAGTCTTCCAAAACTGTAGCACAAGTTTCACACCAAGTATCAAGGAAGCAATTGCTGAAATTGTATAACTGCAACTACTTCACCCTCCGGGAGCACGTGTGCTCAAACTATGCAGAGGTGTGGAATTAGAATTATATTAGACTCTCATGGTCAAATCTTGTTTGATTGTATAGATTGTAAACTACTCAAGAGATTATCTTTGTCGTGGAGTCAACAGAGAAACACACTAGAATTCTACAGCAATGAAACAGGATTCCTCCTTCCCTCCCTTGCATTCTTATCTAACAAGAAACAAGTTAAGGATGAAAAACAAGCCAGACACAGAAGAAGAATTCTTTAAAAGCTCTCCAACGAGTTTCTCAACTTAACCCTCCTCTCTACCTGCATCCTACCTCTTCTTCCACCTTCTACCTCCAAGACTAGCTTCACAAGATTTTACCAGGTAGAAAGAGCAGAGCAAACACATACAACATCTCCTCCAGCTTGTATAAGAATCCAGGGAAGCCTCCATATAGTCCATGCATATACAAACAAGATAATTCCCACTCCTCCATCTACCTGTTCTTATAGATTAATCATTCTCGTATAAGTGTCCGATAAGCATCCTGTGTGGTATGGAGAAGAAATCCAGGATAAAAAAATCCCTCCGTATACATACATGTCAATTCCTCCGGCTTCTTCTCACGCTGGACGGAAACAAAAACCAGCAAAAACTTTACTACGATCCTCAGGTAGCTAAAAGGACCATTCATCAAATCATGCGTGATTGCATAATGGTCACATCAAACCTTTTATGTCCTCCCCTCTATTTTAGTGTGCATCACACAGGAATGGACCGATGAAACTGGACAGACTGTTACACCTTTTCAGTGTATGCTTTCTCATTTTATTTTACTCCAAACCAAAGAGTTTCTCTAATTAATGACAAAACCCTGTATGGAAATATGTATGACCAAACTCGTGTTGTTGAAGCTCTTAAGATACCGTTTGCATACTTAGAAACCTTCCACTACGTATAGCGTGCTAGAGATATTAATGTAATCTAATTATGCTACGCACTTTCAGCTATCACATCCATGCTTATCTGTCATGTTTAACGGAACTTATTCTCAGATGTATGGCAGAACAGATTATCCCAGTATATAAACGCTGAAATAGTCTTGATTCCGGCTCTTCTTCCCTATATTTAAATGGATTTATGCTTATCAGAGTTTTGAAGATTTTATACAGCAAAGTTGATAACTATCTTTGGCATAGTTGACACGAGAGACAGAGCCAAGCTCGGTGACACATGTTGTAATAACATTTTTAAAAGATATATATATATCCTATGTTATGACTACAAACGACAATTATGGTAATCAGAAATAGTAGGTACAGCTAAAGCTGTTCCAGTAACTATGCCTCTAAGGTACTCATTGAATTCCGTCTGGTACGGTTTTTAAAGGGGTTTTGTTATAAAATGCCAATAAAAACGTTTCATTGGCTCTGAGTCTATTCTCATTCTTATATGGATTCCCGGTAGGTTTCTTCATTTTTGGTGAATGATATATACCTGATGCCCCGATGGAATTAGTTAGATAAATTATTATTAACCTAAATTACTTTAGTAGGTGGCGCCACAATCTGGCGGTAGTGGATATGATAAATGGTGGTCAAAGATTCCTTGCACTGCTAAAATAACATCGCCGCCGGTTTCTGAGTTTGTATTGTATCCACAAGAACTTGCTGAGTATTAGAAAGAGATACGCGTAGAGTTACTTGAATTTCCCAGGGGTAAGTGCCGCCAAACTAAGAGGATTTGCTACACAGAATGTTCTCGTACGTGTAACATGCGCGAGAGGGGGTCGCTGTGTATATGCGCTTGATTATTCATATCCTCTTTAAGGGTAATTTATCCTTTGAGAAAGAATGAAATTATAATCAAAAGTTTATTTTAGTACTGATTCTTATCAAAGGGGATAACGGATAGGAATTTAGGAGAAATGAAGCAGTGAATCCTGTAAGCAGATTAAGCAACCTAATCTCGACTTTTTCATAAATTATTTCGCAACCGTATTTTTCATTTCTGCATCAAGAAATTCGGGTAAGTTTTCTTGGTGAAAACTGCAAATATTTTAAGATTATAGATTGGGTTCGTACCTTATTATTGCTTCAACAAATTGTAATTTATTTACTTTCAGACATTGCAGTATTACAATCAACGAGGCAGTAACAATACAGCTGCAAAATGAGTCGAGTTAAGAAAGAACTTATGGAGATTGTTCATCCTTACTACATCGTAAATATTCTGATGAGCTTGTCTTTTATTGCCGCAAAGATGGTTCCACAAGTTTGTTGGTTTGTCTTTGATGGTGACTGTGAATTCGAATCAAGACAGACCGAGATACTCTTCTTCTTGCTCATGGTGATTATGATTCGGGCAAGAAAAACGGGATCCATGTCCCTTGCATCCTACCTCCACAATTCTTTCATGTACTGCAAAGTAGCAAATGTCGTTTTATGGTTCTTCGCCTTCAAATTATATGGTCTCCTCTTCATCGCGCTATTCTTCAGTAAGTTTAAAAGTTTTATATATTCCTTCTTAACTGGATCTTGTTCATTGTTGGCCCTGATCGGAGAATGTTGTTTAACGGAATGAATATTTTGAACAGTTCAGGCCTTGCTTCTGCCACAACCAACCTATTCTGGTCCTCAGAATATCCTTTATTTCCGGGATCCGAAATCCTTCAAAGATGAAATTGCAAAAGAAAAGAAAACCACTTGGCTCATTGAATTCTACACTGCTTGGAACCCTTCCTGCGTAAACTTTGCCCCAGTCTTTGGGGAATTGTCTGCCAAGTGAGTGATCAAATTAAGTAAAATCCATAAATTTACTTTCCAGCAATGCTATGGATGGAAAATAATGGCGTGTGTCTAATGCAGGTATCACTTGGAAAACCTCAGATTTGGAAAAGTGGATCTCGCCAGGTTTCCTGAAATTGGAGCCGAATTCAGGATCTCAGATTCAGCATTCACGAAGCAGCTCCCTACTCTGATTCTTTTCAGAGAAGGCAAACCAGAAATGTTCAGACCTAACTGGGACTCCAGTGGAAAGCTTATCAAGTTTCACATGAACCAAGATAATATCATTCAAGCATTTGGCATGAATGATTTATACAAAGAGTGTAAAGAGGAACTGGAACAGCGAAAGAAAAATATCAAGGCGAGCAAGGGACACGCGAAATCAGAATGAATAACATCATTTTATGGCTATAACAATAGCAAGCTAGGCAGCCTCCAGAATCACAATGTAGAAACCTTTATTACGGAAAAATGTTTTATACATTCGAGGTCACGCTAAAGACTTAACTTACCATACTATGTGTTCTTATGCTGTTTGACTAGATGCATTTAAACGCAGACAAGTTCTGCATATTCGCACATAATCCTCAATCTATGTCAGTTATCTCGGTAGACTTATTACAAAACTTGTCTCATGATTCAGCTGCCCACGATAAGTCCTGTCCAGCTGTATACTTTGTAGATGTAAATAGTTAATAAACCTTCCTATGACTTCTTCCTCGCTTTAACTTGCGCGTACTTTATTGAATAATTTCGTCCGCATAAGTAACAACCTCTTCAAATACTTCCAGCATTTGAAATAAGTCAGCGCCACCATTTAACCTACAAACAATATAGGCATCCTCATTCCCCACGCACTCAGAATAGTAACAACGTCAAGCAGTTTGCACTACTGGATAGATGCATTTGTCTACAAAGTTATGCATTCAAATTGACTTCAGTAGGTCAAAGTTGACAATGCTGCAACGCTAAGAATAAAAACAGCTGCACTGCTCCATCTAGGTCCTACGCTATCAAGGTTGCACGGGGCCTGATTTAATCGTTGATGGAGGCTTCACTCTCTGGCATATGGTTGCCATTATCCACTCTCCAAATGTGTATGTTCTTTTGACCTTATAGATTGCAAGTCCTTTCTTTTTTATTAGAACCTGTTCCTATATTTTTCAGTGTTAATATCGTGATATTAAAACTTTGCATAACTCTCCACTTAATACCAATTGTTCGATTTTATTCAAGCCTTAGTTTTGATTACCGCTGCCCAACACTACTCACTTTCACTTAAAGCAATTACATGGAACAGCGTTCGGTATGATAAAATAGACATTATAACAATAATTATCAGATTTATGTCAGTCTTGCTAAAATAATTTTTAACAATGAAACCAAAAATGATATCTTCTGACCAAGGGTAAAGCCTCCTACTTCTTCGGTGGCCAATGGACCTTTACTTCCGCTTGTTTTTTCTCTGCTACCCATGGCACATATTCTTCAAGCAAATATTCAGGATCTTCACTCCATTTTGATTGAAGCCTCTCCTTTGAATCGATCTTAAAAGCTATTAACCGCTGTAAGAGCACCTGCGTTCGAGGCTGCAGTTTAGCCCACGATTTAGTCATTATAGATGGTGACGACACTAAATGCTCTCGCCACACTTTCAAATCGGTAAAAACTTCGCCCTCAAGTAAAAACTGAGCGAAATAACGATATTTATCTGCATTCTTGGGGTGCTCAGCCGCCGTTACTGGGAGTTCCCAACCTTGTTTTCCGTATGTCGCTTTCACGTAACATTTGACTACACCTGCAGCTGAGTCATAATAAGGTGGAGGGTCTTTCAAGGTCTTCTCTATAGTACACATTGTGGAACATAACTGCAAAATCCATTGGGGTTCGATAGCTGTAACGCCGCGCAGAAGAATCTTCCCATTTAGTTCAAACGCTTCCTGATAAACGATCCACATAGGTTGGATCCGCTTCATTGCAGAATTCGAGTGAATAAACGCTAATTCCTCTAGTTCCGCACACCTAAAAAGCAAATTCGTCATTTTTCAAATTATCTTTAATGCATACATTCACCATCAGAGTTATTTTAATCACTTACTTGTACGCGTATTTCATTTTCTGCTTATCCTCGCTATCTCCTACTTCGCCAGCAGTAGCTTTACGAGCGATTCGATCGGGACATCCGCTAAGCAGAATTTGCCGAATTAAGGCAGACTGTTCTTCATCTGGCGGCTTCAAGTTAGGATCAAGGGACACATCTTCCTGGTTGGATATTAACATATTGACATTTTGGGTAAGCTGTTTACGCAGCTTTCGTATTTCGACCATCGCTTTATACCGTAATCCGGCTTTTCTACAGAATTCAAAGGATCCTGCCTCTTTTTCGAACCCTAGAACCGCTTTGATCAGAACAAGCGCATCCCCTACGCATGAAAGACTTGATTAGCAATTGTTCCCAAAAAATAGTGAGGTCCAAACAAAAGTACATAAGTATCGAGAACAAACTCACCAAGTAATGACGTTGGGCCATTTCCAGTCCATTTCCTTCTAGTTTTTACCCAAAAATCATTTGACTCTTTATCATCTGGTGAGTCCAGGAATACCTCCTAAGAATATTAACAAAAGGCTGCAATCTGCATTCCTGTTTCCTAAGACCTACTTAACATATCTCCCAACTTACCTGTACTGTCATAGCCGCAGAAAGCAAGACCAAATATTCAGTTAAGGAATACGTGAAGCTCATGGCCAACATCTTCGAGAAACGCGGTCCAACTGGAAACTGAGCCATGGTTTCTCCTAGAGCCGTGATCCTTGACGGAGCCTGAGATTCCGTATCAGTTTTTTTAGCATATTGTAACGCTCCCAGGTGATAAAGAGTATTCTCCGCCACTGTTAGCTGCTCTTCCCCTGGATGAGTCGGATAAGGAAAGTTATGTACGTTGTCAATAGCCATAGACTTCATCAATAAAACCATGTCGTCAACAGGACGAGCTTTAATTTCTGGGGTAGAGTACTGTGTAAACTCATGCTCATACACAGCCGATGAAAAGATCCTGTAATTAATCATAACTTCGGATCAAAATATTCACAGATTACTTCCAGAAACTTGGATTCAAACTTATCCTTACCGATAGCAATGACCAGGACCTAAACGCCCAGCTCGACCTGTTCTTTGTTCGGCGGACGCTTTAGAGCACCACATGATTTTGAAAGTCTGCACACCAGTTACTTTATCCCATAACTTCTCTTTTACTTTCCCCGTATCCACAACGTATCTGAATTAAACAAGCATAATTGTTAACGAATTCATTACATCTAGCTATACATCTGCAAGGATGAGTCATACCTGATCGAGGGGATGGTAAGCGATGTTTCAGCTACATTAGTTGTTACCACGCAAAGACGAGCACCGGCAGGTGGGGGCGCAAAAATCTATAGAATAAAGCATAATTATAAGTAGGAGCCCAGAAAATCATATTTGGCATGAAGTTTATGTTTTACAATTACTTTCTGCTGTTCATTTGTCGGTAACATCGAATACAGCGGTAACACATGGAGTGGCTCGATATTTGACGTATCTTCATCTGCATCAATGCTCTCAGTATCACTACCTTCAGAACCACTGTCCTCATTTTCTTCGAATGGAAATGGCTTTGTCTCATCCAAATTAATAGTTTTTAGCTTCATTCCTGCTCCCTTTTCCCTTCGAGGCCTCCATTTACTTTCAGGCACAGGCTCTGCTTCGTTTTCCGTCGTCCTTGGAGGAAACATTTTCTTAAGATGTTTACTAACTGTCAAAACTTCTTGTTGGCCGGTAACGAACACGAGAATACCTCCTGGTGGAAGTTTCTTGTGGATTTGTACAGTCTTCTTCAGCGCAGCCTTCACATAATTCTCAGGAGTGACTTTGCTGAAATGTACTTGGACAGGGAATTGCCGAGCGGGTATGTGCACAAATCCAGGCTTTCGCTTGAACAAAATGCTATTTTCCAGAAAATCTTCCACCCTCATTGTAGCAGACATTACAACCAGCTTCAGTGGATCATTGCGCTTTTTCCTTACAAGTACACACCGGGATAGCAAACCTATAGTAAACGACATATATAGACACAGCAATAAAATGAGCAAAAAGTTATGCTTTCCCGTGTTTTACCTATTAAAATGTCTGTGAAAAGTGATCTTTCGTGAGCTTCATCAATACAAATCACGGAGTACTTCTTAAGTAAGAAATCTTGTCCCATTTCTTTTAGCAGGACACCGTCTGTCATAAACTTAATCATCGTTTTAGGGGTCACGTTTCCTTCGAATCTGATTTGGTATGAGACTTCATCATCACTAAGGTTTAGCTCTTTAGCTACTCGGTTAGCCATTGAAATCGCAGCGACCCTTCTAGGCTCCGTTATACCTGATAAGCAAAGAAATAAAAAAGGTTAGTCACTGTTAGTCATACGAGAATGCTAATGATAAATGCAAATGAAGATAAATATCAAACCTATCAATCTCCCATCCGATGTAAAACCAGCTTCGTACAAAAACTGTGGAACCTGCGTAGTTTTTCCACAACCAGTTTCTCCCGCGAGCACAACAGCTAAATTTTCCGTAATTTGCTCCATGATTACTTGTTCCTCTGGTATAATTGGTAGTTTAGACCTAGCAGCGATGATCTCGTCCGTTCTTGAAACATATGCTACTTTCTTAGGAATTTTCGGTTGGACTACTTTGCTGGGTAAAGGATCAGGCGACTCAATGGAATTTGGAACCTGTATAGGCTCCACTTCATGCACAACTTCACTTTGAGGCACAACTTCAGCAGGTGTTTCCACTTCCATTTTAGTCTCAGCGTCTTCCCCATCTCCTTCGAGCTGATCAGTAGGTTCTGATTCTTCTGATTCATCAGCAGAATCTTCAGAATCGGATGTAGATTCGCCAGCAGCGTTGAATCCAAGGACTTTCTCATCAGTTTTTGACTTTCCATCTTTTCCAGCAAACCGTCTACTCCAACTGAGGTATTTTTGCTTATTCTTCAATATTGATCCACTTCTCTTCCATCCTGACTTAGGTTGCTTCCCTTCGGGTCTCGGTTCTTCTTCCATCAAATTGGAGGTGCTGAAACCAGCTGCCAAAGACCTGGTACCTTCGGTCTGAACTTTTATTAATGGAGTAAGCAATTTGTATGTATCGCTATGTAACTGGTAATTCTGCAATTCTGCAACCAGATCTGCCCTGCAGCTTTTCTTTTCTCGCCTTTCAACAATCTTTTCTAGCTTCTTCCGTTGCTTCCTTGATAGAACTTTTCCTTTCGCTTTAACCTGCACATTCTTAACCACTGTTTTCCGTTTCTTTGAAGGAAGAACCAAAGGATTGGATTCATCGTATTTGTGATCGTCAATATCCTGTAGTTGAATTTCAACCTGTAAAGCAGAAATTGATTTCAATTTTTTTGTACTGTAATATGCAATCTTTTTACGTACTTGATCGTAAAATATCGTTTCATTACCGCCTTTGCAGGCTCCAATAGGGAAAAACTAGTTATCCAACATCCAACACTGTTGGATACTACTTGGCCAACTACGAAAGCTAGTTGCCCAACATATTTGACCCAACTGTTGGACAAACGATGCTACTTACCCAACACTTGCCGGTGTTTGTTGGACATCAAAGTTCCAGATACCCAACATCAGTTTCAAATGTTGGACAAATATGATGCTAGTTACCCAACATCAGTTAAAAAGTTGGGCAAACTTGATACTAGTTACCCAAAATCGCACAGTTCTAATGTGGGAATAGGTTAATAAACCGAATAATAATAACACAAGTTAAATACGGATCTGCATTGTAAATATCTTTTATTCTAATGCAATAATGTATTAGTTCAGGACAAATTTAATGAACGGAATCTCATCTGATTCATTAGTAACCAAGACACAATTAAACTGATACCCGTGATCAGAACTCCGACAACATCCAGCCAGAAATACTGGTTGTTGCCCCCAAGGTAGGCCCTAAGTGTGCTAAATATTTGGAAAGCTAGAACCGTGCTCAGATAAACTAGCCATGGCAGATTCCAGCGGTAGTTTCTCTGTGACAAAGAACAATGGCAAAATTTAATAATCTATCGTTTGCGGGGCCGGGTTAAGGAGCATCACGATAATTTTATAATGATATTAATGTAATAATAAAAATATGTATTTTAACTTCAGCAATAATCGGAAGGAAGCTAATTCCTACGTGAAAAATTGATAACGCCAAGCCAGTTGCCAAAATTCCCATCATTGCGCCTGCTTCCTTACGATCATCTGCAATATAATTGAAACAATTTATGGGGTTATGATATTCTAGCGTGTATTTTACGTCACGTCACAAGCTTCACAACTACATTTCAAACTCGCTAACATAAAGTTGATGTTATTTAGAACTACCTCATTTTCCACTTTACATAAGGAAAACCAGGATTTTCGAGAGAATATTAATTTGAGGGTTTACTGTAGAAAGGGTTGGTGGTAGTTCATACTTGGACTTTTCATTCTCCAAAGATTCATACTTGGGTAATTCACACTTGGACTTTTCACACAAATTGACTTTAATTACATCCGTCCAAGACACCATCCAGAGGGGAGGGCTTAAGCGGCAGCAGTGCAATTCTATAAGCAGAACGCTTATCCTTGAGTTAAACTTTAGTCGGTTAGTCGGCGTCCAGCTCCACTTATTACGTTTAAAATATATTTTGTAATAAGCAATAATGCACTTGCAACTTGGCTTCTGGGTTGTATTAAATTCCAAAAATCCACACAACTATGATTTCTCCCATCTCCCTATACAGAGAGCCATTACAAACTTAGGTTGCAGCGCTCAGCAGGCAGAGTGAAAAAGAGAAAGGAAAGGAGCGCATAAAGAACACAGTCCCGTGTCTAGCGAGTGGAACAAAACTGGAAGGAAAACAGTTCCGCTCGTTCACACTCCCGTGACTTCGTGGCTAGAGCTTGCGAGGGAAGAGGTGGGAGGTGCGCGTTCGAATCCCGGCTAGATCTCTGTTTTTTAGCACAGCATTCCCATCAAACCATTGAGTTTTAGTCATATAGTTTGAGCCATTGAGTTTTAGCTGTATAGTAATTGTGAAGATTAGGGGGCGGTAAGAGAAATTCCTTTTTAGAGCAAATACGACATACAACATTCCCTAGCATACAAGCTCTTGACTTTCCGATATTGGGTATTCCACGAAAACAGACAAAAATGGCCATTTTGTCACGTGATTATACGGAATTCTATGACTTCAGTGACAAAATTATACGGTATTCTACGAAAACGTACACATTTTTTATACGATTGTAAATAATCACGTATAATATACGATTTCGTATACAAAATTATACGGAATTATATATTTGTGTATATGCGAACTCCAATATTCACAACAAATTTTGAAAATAAGTTTGAAATAAGCTGGGTTTCGTTGCAAATACATGCGTTTCCTCTGAAAATATACATTGGGAATATGGGTGTATTTAGACAAGTCTAATTTTTCAATATTTAATCCTTTACTTAAATTAAAGAACTGCGTTTTTAATCATTTCATTGCCGGTAAATATACGGAATTAATAACTAAGTATTTGAACACAGAAGTTATGCCTGAACGTGAATTAAATCTGATGAAGTGGTAAGTTTCTGCTATAAAATGTGATATTCGACAGTGCGATACTATCACTATTTTTATCCATAGAGGTGGGAAAAAATGCAAGGAAGCAATTCCATACCACTGGCGTCTAAAAATTAGCTAACGACACCGTTTAAGTCGCGGTGGAAGTCAATATTTCGATTCCAGTTCAATAACGTTTGAAAATCCTATCATAAAACCGACCAGCTATGGTAACAAAATAGTAATTTCTACTCGCATTATATGCTTTTATACGAAAACATATACAAATTATACGAGATTATACGACATCCAAGAAGATTATACGAACTTATACGAATTCAGCGAAAATTATATGATTTTCGAATATCGGAAAGTGGCCATTCTTATCGGTTTTCGTATTCGTATAATTTTGTCTGCTAGGGTTGCTAGTTAGTATTTAATCATGGATTAATTGTTATGAAATCTTAAACTTCCATATATATCATCAATCCTAGATTTTTTAATAAAGCTCCGCCCATTGCATATTCGGTTATTTTCTAGATGGGGTTGGGGTTGATTGTAACGTTGCTATTGCTGTGACTATTTGGAAATTAATGCGTGGGGTTTAGGCGATGCTGGACGGAAGTACACGATTTCATATGGTGTTTATTAATAGTGGTAATTTTATGGGAAAACGACTGTATAGAGGAAGAGGAGGTAGGGTAGTCGGCAATTTAAGAGGAGAAAGGATAAAGAGGGTGATAATCTACCGGGAGAGACGAGTTGCACAGGTCATGTTAATTTAATGCGAAATCGATTGGATTTGAGGGTTAGCACAGAGAGTGTAACATGACCCGCAATCAATAATTTACAGAGGCAGGGGATATTCCAGGTATCGATGACCTAATGGGGAAGCGGAGGGGATAAAGGGTCAAATGAGTAGCGGTTTTTCGATGGGAGTACGAGGGTAATGGTTTTTGTAGGTACACGAGGCAGCGACAATTTTCTGCAATAAGGGGTGGACCAGCTACCACGTAGGAGTTGATTTGCTAAGGGAGGAATTAAACCGACAAATTTAAGTTTGTTTGGTATGGGTTAAATCGTAGTTACAGCATTTAGATGGGGAACCGAGTATTACCGTTGGTAGGCAGCGCAGCAGTAGTTTTTTTTGGGAAGGGGGCTTTTTCCTTCTCAAGCTAGCAGACCACCTTTTCCCACAAAAAGCGCGCGTGAGTAGGACAGAAGTTCTTAAAATTCACTGCTCCTTCCTACTCCATGCCTAAGGACAACCCCCGTTTATACAAAGAGCCGTCCAGATAATAGCTCAACAATATTTTGGTTTTTAGTACTACAAATTGAAAAAATAAAACCTGCCATGGAAACTCCCGAGCGATTGAGAAGATCACACCTGGGAAAATTGGAATAGCGCGAATGCGATGTTGGGTAACTAGTATCAAGTTTGCCCAACTTTTTAACTGATGTTGGGTAACTAGCATCATATTTGTCCAACATTTGAAACTGATGTTGGGTATCTGGAACTTTGATGTCCAACAAACACCGGCAAGTGTTGGGTAAGTAGCATCGTTTGTCCAACAGTTGGGTCAAATATGTTGGGCAACTAGCTTTCGTAGTTGGCCAAGTAGTATCCAACAGTGTTGGATGTTGGATAACTAGTTTTTCCCAAACGCAGCGCACATGTAAAAGAATTCAAACTCCCCACGGAACCCATTGAGTGAGTAGTATTTATAAGCGTAGTAAGCATTGAGTTTATTACTGTAGTCTCTATAGAGTACAATACCAAGAGAAAAAATCCTTGGAGTGTCACCTGTCCTTGATATCTTGATGATTGCATATCTAATTCTAGGGGGTATCGAGTGCTTGTCGAAAACTTGCTTACAGTCTGATCACGAGTTATCGCCGGCAAAGTCCTCTTGCCATTTGTTACTACGGCCACTGATTAGCGACATCAATTCACTAATTTCACAACTTGGGATCCATCGTAACTTTTTCAAGGCAAAGTATCCGTAAAGTTTTACATCACACACTTACAAAATTTAAGAAAATGCCACATCTTAGAATCGAGACTAACGCCCCGACCGCAAAGGTCACAGTAGATTTACTGACAGAATTGGGTAGCCTTGTTGCCAAAGTATTGGGAAAACCAGAAGAAGTAAGTGTACATGCATGATTTCTCTTCTAACGTTTGTATAATTGCATCCTTTAAATAACTAACAACGTTATTTGTTTTCCAGTATTGCGTTGTCACAATTGTTCCGGATCAAAAAATGGTCTTCGGAGGATCTGACGCCCCTTGTGCTATCGCTAACTTGATGTCAATTGGAAAATTGGGAGTGAAGGAGAACATGGCACATTCTAAACCTTTATTCGACAAGATTTGCACCAGCCTTGCCATTGAACCCACGAGGATGTACATCACATTCCAGGATGAGCCATCATCTAATGTTGGATACAACGGAACTACTTTCTACGAAATCTTCGGAGGTTAGCTTCTACTTCGTCATAATAAAGGTGGAAATTAAACTCTATAACTATGATTACCACTTAGATTCAAAATCTATCGAAAGGTATAATATTTCACATTCAAATATTTTAAGTACTTCATGAACCTGCTGGCTTTAAGTTCTTTGATAAACTCAATTAGGTCTAATAAAATTGATGTATGCTTTCTGAGCATTTACTGTCACAATCGTATAGCTAATATGTACAACACTGACAACCATGGCATTACAATGCAAATACAGTCATACTTGGAGATCAGAAACTATTTCGCCACCCCAACCTCAGTTTTTAGTGTGCGTCATCCATCCTTTGTTCATTCGCAACGTCGTACATGGAAGTTCAAGCGGAAATATAAAATATATTTAGTATCACAAGTACAATGTTAGCTTCACTGATTACAGTTTTTTACGGGTAAAATCTACGGTGTAAATTAAGGCCGGCTTGAAATCCTGCTACATAATTAGCTTTCTGCTTTCCATAATCTTCAGCAATTTTTACCCGAATCGGTTCTTCCGCTCCAGCAGGTATTGTGTTATTCATTTCTTTCATTGCAGTATGTGCACTCTCTCGCTTCAAGAATCTGTAGATAGACAAGAGTGTTAATGATGCTTAAAGTACTTGGCACGTTCCCCCGACAATTAGCAGTCATGATGGGTTCGTTATGAAAGGCTTACCTTACAAATCCTACTCCTCGTGGCAGTTTCGTTATTTTATCTATCAACACTGTCCTATGCACTATTCTACCAAACTGAGAAAACATGGATTCTAACTGCTCCGTTGTTATATCTCTCGGCAAATTCGATACGTAAAGATTTGAACCTGTAAATTATTGAAACATGTAAATGTAATTGTATTTCACCCATATTTCAAATACTTTAGTACTTTCACTTGCTCTCACTTTATCAGACGTAAAGAATAGCATTACCTTTAATGAACTCCGATGACGGATAGGCTACAGAAACTTTTATTTTCTTATTCTCTACTTCGAAGCCATTCAAAAGTTCTATAGCTCGAGCTGCATGACTTTCTTGAACGAAGTTGACGAAGCCGAAGCCATAGGAGTACCCCGTCTGAAAAGAGACATAAATTTTTTAGTAGATTTATTATTATTGCTGACCTTATGTGTAACATGGTCATGTTAAATTGTAACTTACTTTTTTATCTCGCATTAGCTTCACACTTTCAATGGGACCCATTGGAGAAAAGAGATTCTGTAGAGCCTTTTCCGTGAAAGTTTGTGGAAGGTAATTAACAATCAGGAAACGTTTCTGGGAATACTCTTCCTTCTTTGTAGCCGCGGGACCGGGTAGCTTGAAATGAAAATTGCTTTTTACAAAATTGCATATAATTTCAATTATAAGAATGTTCAGATGGGTATATACATATATTTCACTATTTCACGTACTTCTTTGTCCATTTCTTGAGACGACATTTTCAAAAACAGTATATATATTCACCATGAAGAAAACATGTAACTAAACCTTTCACACTTGACCAAGATATAAGTCGGATAGTATATAAACTGAATTATATACTATTTTACAAATTCTCATCAGAAATTAATTACCATGTGCTTGATGGATTCAAACTTTTGACATGATCGAACAGATCACACGACTCGTGTGACACGAGTTATAGTGGGTCTGTGATGAGTCAATTGAAGTAGACCTCCTTGGAAAAATTATCTGATTCAACTTGAAGCCCGCGCAGCATGTATACTACATGTAATTAAACGTGCAAAAACTTTTTATGAATTAAATTCCCAAAATACGGCCATACGCGTGTATTGTGTGTGTACAAGATATAAAAGTCTATATAATTTCAAGCTCAAACTCTGCAATGCTTAAATTTAATGTATGTATTAATCAAATTATATACGATTCGTGAAATAGGTAAACCTTAACGATACGATTGATTCTCTTTCAACAAATATTATATAGGTTTCAGCATCGCCACCCTCCTGTAAGTAAAACTCTTAATAGTTAATATGCGTAAAAGCAAAATTTTCAAAATTCAAAGCACGTTGTGTGGTGTCATGTTATTGTGTATTTGGATTTCAAGGGTACCGCACGAACGTTATAAGTATATAATTGTTTAAATTTTTTCAGGTTTTAACTATACATTGATTGGGTCGGAGACGGATCAGTTTCTCCAATTTAAATTTTAGTGATTCTGTTGGCGAACTAAGCTTGTACGAAAAGCGAAAAATTTGCCCATCGGGGGCCTTACAGTCGTACATATGTATTATTCCGAGAGACAAACGTTCTCTTTCGATAATCATTACGCTGCGATAAAAGACCATCGCAATTTCGGATTCTTCCTCCTTAACTTTGGATACAGTTTGTCATACGCAGATAATACCCTCACGTTTCATGAATTGGCTTCTGAAACCCAGACGGAAATCAAGCAAGGAGATTTGTCATCGTATTCCACCTGTTTCGTAGTGTTAATGCTTAGCCATGACTCAACACGAGGGAAAACATGCTGACATCGTTAACGTACTGAATGGATTCGTTGCTCAGAACCCAAATTTTGATGGTTTGGTATCAATATTCAAACAAATAGAGAAGTATCTGCACAATATAACCAGTGGCAGGAATCCATTCTCGGATTTGACGACCAACTGGAGCTTTGTGCTTGATCTAAGGTGAATCATTTCGTTGGATTTTGTGTCTTCGGCGAATTATGATATCATTGTTATAATTTATCAAAATAATGATAACTGAGAATGTCAAGGATAATATTATGCGTATTAATTTAATCTGTTTTATTTTTGGCTTTAGATGCCTCCTTGTAACAGTAGCACTCAAGTTGATAACGAAGGATGTGGTTCAAGCGGAGCAAGCTAATATCGAAAATCGCTTATGGATGAAAGGCTACTACGAGATCCTCCAGGGCTTACGTGCGAAAGCAAAACCGTCGTCATCACCAGTTGATAAAGTTTTAAGAAGCAAGCTACACGAAATATTTCTTCACGTAAGCTCACCATTAAAAATTTGGCATTCAGATGCATGTGTTTTTACGCTACTGATGAATATGATTATGATTTAGGGCGTACAAGTATTTTCTAATATTCTTGATGAGTATGATATCATGTTAAAAACACCTCGCGCTGCCTCGTGGAACGAACGCAAAGTTCAAATTCGGAATGAAAGCATTGTCCAGTCTATGTACAAAATATACACTTACATGGGCGATTTGCATCGATATGAATCCGTCTTTGAGCGCAGCATTCACCATAACAAAATGGCTATTAGGTAAAATAGTGGATTTAGCTTTAAAGTATTACTTTCTCAATATCGTATCCTATAACATCGTTTGTAATTGTATGTGTGCAATGTATGACTTTTAGATTTTATGAACTTGCTGCAAAACTAATTCCAGACAAATACAGGGCATATCATAATTCGGCTGTTGTAAATAAGTCATGCGTAAGTAATTATTACATTAATTACTCTTTACAGCTTAGGGTGCTTGACAAGGCTGGTTGACAATTTTGTGTTCGTTTGTAATATTTATAGAAGGATGCTGTTTCTGCAGCCTATAATTTTGTCAGAGCTCTCAATCTAGAAGGTGGGGAGTCTTCAAGACAGGAGCTCCTCAGCTTATTTGATGAATGGACAAAAATGGTAAAGTTGGAGAATGTTCAACGTGTTGTGCAAGTTAAAACGCTATACTCTGTATTCAAAAGGCGTTATTTGTTTTTTTACAGTACCATCGACAAAAAGCAAGTTTCTGGCATCAACAGTCACGTAAGAATCAGAGGTATGAAGGGAGGAGAACTTACAAGACCATATGGGTGAGTACTGATGTCTCTTCGCTTTCAAGCTTACCTGGTGAATACGATCCACCACAGTTTAAAGAAGATCACTTTCGACAAATGAATGATAAGGAAGTTTTCAAACGATTTTCGCAATCCTTCATAGTATTTCTTGGAATACTCTTCACTAAAATTGGGTAAGGGGCATAGTATAGATCGTGCAATCGGAAATCTTAAATGTGTGTCACTTATTTTAGGTAAGCATGGAATTCTAACTTTTTAGTAAGTTTCGTTTGCAAATTTTCCTAGATCCGAAATGCTTGAATTCGCGGCTGAGGATTCACTCGTATACTTTGAAGAACTATTAAAACGAAACTCGGAATATGTACCTACTCTGCGTGTTGTACAAATCGTTGCATTGATACAGTTTATGATCCACCATATTCAGCTAAAGCGTAAGATCAACTCAACTGAAGGCTCTATGAATAAAGAAAACTGTAAGCACGTTATGTATAAAATAAGATATCAATGTCAAATCATGTGTCCCTACAGACAAACCTCGAAGTCACTTCCTTAATGAAGATCAACCTGGAAAGGACCCTCGAAGTAAGTATGAATCAAAATGTTTTGAAAGTTACTCCAGCAGTATGCTAGCAGCAGCATCCTTTTATGGTATTCTTAGTATGAAACCCAGTTGCCCAATAGCAAGTGGAACGAGTCGCTTCCACGGATAAGTTAGGACTGGTTAGTGTTTGTTCTGATATTCATTACGCTGTGGGAAAAAGTCTAGTGGGTAATTTGATTTGCCAGTGCCGAAGTTTAGCGTTCACGAACCTCCTTGTAAGACCATGAGTGTGTTTACAGCATGTTAATACTTTTGCAGCCCCATTACAATCGGATTGGAAAGTTGCATCCGAAGATCGGTCGACTCTGGGAATAAGCGAAGCCCAGTATATGGAAAATGTTGCTGTTGATTTCGGTCTGGAAATGTTTAGTCTTATGGCCGAGAACTTAGGAACGAGCATACGCTTATGCGACTGGAACAATCTTTTGATCACCCCCATGGCCGCTGGAGTACAGGTGAGCACTTACGATCTGCATTTACAATCATACGTATCATGATTATGAAGATATCGAATGTGATTCATAAAGATATACAAAGATTCCCGGTGTATGTACTTGCTGAAATCCTGAGTAGTCAATACCAGACGGTTCTTTAAACGTAGAATTCAGGGATACCATAATAAGGCGTACATCGTAAATGTTGTTATTTGTGAGGCTGTCTAACCAGGCTTTTAATAATCCCTCCTGTTTTCAGCTATGGGAAGGTTGGTTGCGGAATAATTCCAATTTATGGGCATTTAAGAAGCGGAAACGACCCATCTTTTCTGTCAGGTACGTCAACTAAATTGTCTTATATTCAGTCTATCTTGTAGTCTGGCAATGAATCTGATAGAGTTCTGCCGCAATGCCGAACTGCAAATCTCATACGGGAAAAATTGGTGGATGGAGTGAAATTTGAATCAGCAGACAGTTAGTTAGAATCTCGTAAAATTGCGTAGAATTGAGTGAAGGAATTATGGAGCACTCTGAATAAGATGGAGTATCCATAACCAGAAGTAGACAGAAAGAGGTACATTATACTGTAGGAAAGGATAGTGAATGCAATGCGGACCTCACAGTACAAGTAACCAGCACAAAAGTGACCAAGAATTTATGGTTTTCACCGGTCTCATTGCTAGTGACTAGTTTTTTGCTCGTATACAGGAGTGTCGAGTGTGTATATTGAAGAAAAGATTATAAAATATTTTATTATTGCAATGACCGATCTGCAGGAGCATCTACAGTTTAGGAAGTCCATTATATTTTATTTTTAAAGGAGCTGTCAATATTTACACTCTTCCCGATGAAAGTAGAAGGCACTGACCTGTTTCATTACAAATTCATAGTACAAAGGACGACAGTTCCATCATGCGGAAGAAAGGCTACCTTGATTCTCACAATTATAGTTGGACGGTTATTTCTTGCAACCGGTATAATCTTTGTTGAGTTGTCATAACTTTGCACGGATTTGGGTGCCGGCTATGGTTAAACGATTTAAAACCATAATCCAATTTGAAATGGGCAGGGGAACAAGTAGCATTAATCAAGCCTTTAAGATATGATATCTTTTAAAGGTATAGAGTGATAAAAAAGTGAGATGGATGCGAGTTGCTTCTGTTCTCCCAGAACCACACTGGGTAAGAGTAAGAGTCTTGAGAATCTTTTATCTTCGTCTCATTTTGAACGGCGCTAGGGGAATCGGATCGGATAAGAGTAACTGTAAAGAAAACGGCACAGTGAGCTCTGGCACTGAGGAAGATGCATTAATCGTTTACTATTATTCACAATCACAAAAGAAATTGCACTTTTAACAATATATCGCTGGGTATGTGATGGCCATAAAAAGTTGCCAGGTTGGCAGCATCCAGCATCATGGCATTTGGGAAATCCAGGAAGCCTATTGAAAGTTATGCTGCATAATTATCACGTGGAAGAAAATGTTTCGTTACTTGCGAGCTTTCAACACGAATACGTGCAAGTTTCTTACTTCCACGTCGGAGACTCGGACACCCTAGCTCAAGTTTTATCTTAAAGTAGTGCTTTTGAGATAACGCAAAACGAAGAAATATATTTTTTTAAAAGGATGTATTGAAAAATATATTAAATTGATCGTGTCTAGAGTGTCTAGCTTTAAAGTAAGACTTCTGAGAGGTAATGAGTTATTTTTACTACGACTTTGCCTATGTATAGCCGTCGTAAAAGAAGGCAATTTTTTATAAAGTCAGTCCCGACTCCAACCCGTTTTAGTTCATCCAGGCGCCTCCCGTTATTCAATCAATCGGATTGTAATTTCTCTTATTCAGTCAGGAGTGACCGTAATACCGTCAATAACTCCCGTCAGAAGGAACATGGTAGCTCTTAGGTGCCCCTCGTTGACCACACGTACCCTCAGGACTACTAGACTATGTTTGGCAATAACAGGAATAGTTGTGCTTTCTGGCATGCAAAGACTTTTGAATTCAAATCAATCGTGTGCAGAATCATGTAAGGATGGGAGTTGTCGAGAAAGAACAGAATAAAGCGGCGTATCGAATGTAACGGATTTTATGAATGATGGATTATAGAGCTGCACCAGGAAAATTCGGTGCAGTGACACCGTAATTTTTTTCGTATTTAAAGATGAACATGAGATTGCTATCCTAAACAAGTTTGGATGCGCGTGAATTGCATTTAAGACTACTGTATGAAAAGGGAAAATCGGATTGTAAGTGTAAGTGTGATGAACAACCCTTGTATTTTACTTTACAATTTGCAGACGACTTCTCAGCTCTAAAATGGATAACACTGCCGATCGAGATGACGACGTATGGGCAGCATTCGCGGAACTTGCTAATCAAGTTGAGTTTGTCGTCTTTGAATTTTCTCATTTATTTCCGCGATGTAAAACTTCCGCAAGCGCCAAATACTGTCAAAGACTTGGAAGGTTACCAGAGTACATGTCTCTCTCCGGATTTCATATTTTCGCAAATGCATCACTTATGAATTGTGAATACTATGCCCCGGTTGACGCAGATGTTGTAAGTGAATACATAATGAATACATAGTAGAAATCTACAACTGTAATAACGTTTTGTTGGAGGATTTCAACTCCCGAAGTTGTGTAACTGAAAGAAATAATTGAAAAAAAAAACATTTTTCAGGATCTTGCTTTTATGCATGTGCGGCTGGTAAGAATTTGCGATTTTGCTGAACAGCTATGTGGAAAAGTGAAGATTCTGGAAATAGTTGGCGGATGGGATAAGGTTAATCGATACCGGAGCGTAGCGCGAATAGTGCAATGGGATAAGGAATCCAAGGAATCTTGTGGACTGAAAGAGGTAAGATGATTCTTACGTGACAGTGTCCAGTTTCCCTTCAATGAGGATACACTCCGACTGTTCACTAAGGTTTTTTTTGTCACGGAAGTTTTTAAATATTATTAGTATTACACAGTTTTAAAATGTATAAATTAATATTAATGTAACGGAAACGGGTATGAGAGATTGACGGCATTCTGCATTTGTATAGGGTGAGGGGCGCATATTTTTCCATATTACTTGTAGACAATAGAATAAGCAAAATAATGTTTTACGGAGTCACATTAGAATGGCGGCGGCTGTTTCGAGTTAACTAATTGGATTTTTTAAATCAATGACGGTTTGAGGGCTAATTCAGATAGGATTTTCCGCCGTGGCCATGACTGATGGAGAGTAACATTTCCGACTTTACGTGTATACGATTGCAGTTGTAATTGGTAAAGTAGAATCCCTTAGAATTGCAATTTAAAGGAACGTGGTAGGAGAATGGTGGGACGTGAGGGAGTAAATATTATTATGGCAATATTAGCAAAACAATTTGTTGGTAAAGGAAGGACGGGACTATGACCATGATATCTTTCAGTCTGTCTTTCCGTCGCACGAGATACTTGATTTTGGTACATTTTTCTAGGGAGCCAGAGAGAGACTTGCATGAAACGGTGAAGGGGTCATTGTTCGAAGAAATTTCTTCTTGGTTTTTGTAGAGAATGAATCAGGGAGATGAACTAAAAGATGGCCTTTGATCCGATGAATGGCAAGAAGATTTGTATCCATTAGGACTGGGATCATGAAGAATGGCAGGGACAAGGAGTAGTAGCGTGTTCACGTTCTCAAATACAAGCGTATGAGATTACATGAGGAAAATTCACGGGTGGAACCGAATTTTCTCTTACATTAGCATACGGTACCCCGTTTTTTTAGACTACACGTCATTTCTTTAGGAAGAAAAAGAAGTAGTGCTTTCTTTTGGTCAACAAGAGATTGAAGTGACCGCGAAATGTTCTCATGATGAAATCCCCTTAGGATACATACTGCAAACTGTCTTTTTGGCTCCATGGTGATCAAAGAGCTATTCACACTTGCTCTTGTTGCGTCTGGTAAAGCCGGTGGCTACTTGTGTAAACATTTAACGGGTTATCGTTTATTGTTTTCATGGCTTCGGTGATTGTCTACCACAGGCTGTGTTAGTTTTCTTGATTAGCGCTTCAGGCAACCGGCAAATGCATTTCATCAACTCTTATTCTACAACCTAACAGTATGTCTAGCGCATACTTACGTTCAACAAACATTCAAGAGTGCATTAGGATATGTGCTAAATACCCGGAAAGATTGAATCATGTTTGCCTTTAAACAAGAGATGATGGTTATAAACGTTTCCAAAAGCGGAACTGTGAATGCATCTTCTCATTTGCTAGTTAGATTTGCATTTAAGACCTATTTGGACAGGGAATCAATTGCCTGATTACGTCATATTGATCGAATTTGGGAAAAGGTGCTAATATAAACCCGCTAGGAATTTACCCACCAGTCTCCCATTTAAACAAAATAATGTATCGTCATCCGGAAAAACTAAAAACAGGAGTCATATTTTTAATCATCGGATTTACATTTTTTATATTTGCAGAGCGACTACCAACACTTACTTACTAAGACGTTGAAGAATTTGGAAACCGTCCATGAAATGAAAATGCGAAAATTAAAGCGACCTAAACCTTGTCAAGTTTCTGGGGATTGTAGCAACGCTCGAGTTATTCTACGGACACCCGTCTCTGGAAAGGAGCAACGAGAACCTAGGCGAAAGCGAATGCTCAATTATGAGGTGAGTGTTTAACATCGATTATAATTAAGTTTTTCATATGTATAATATAAGAAGGTGTTCCTGTGTAGTTTTGTCTGAATCGAAATGCTCAAACTTGCAATCTTTATTTTATCATTAATTGCAGCTGTGGATACTCATGGCTGAGTACGGATATCCAACAGAGCTTGTAGTTTGTCCCAAGCGTGTTGTACTTGACACTAACTGCCTGATTAAGGATTTGGAAGTCATTGACACCCTCATACCACATCTTCGGTATCCGTTTTTGCTACCAATTTCAGGTATGATTTCATTTTCCTTACAATGTACCTATCAGCTGGACAGCGATCATCAAATTCTTTGTCCTGCCCAGTGAAAGACCAAATAGATTCCAAATATATTAATTGACGCAAGCCAGCAGCCAGCAGTCTTAAAAAAATTAAATTCAGACCCACGGATTTGAAAAAGTTTATAGGGAATGGAAAAAAAGCCATCTTCAAAACAATGAGTTGTCGATGGAACCGCCGTATAAGTCGGTCTGTAAGAGATACATTGGTGAGACTGGTGTTTATTGCGTCGTTTGCAGATTTTACGATATTCCAAACTTTAGGAACCTCGCTAACGAGTGAAGGGTAGCAAGTAAAGTAGCTGGATGACAGATGCTGTGAGACAAATCTTGCATATGGTGTGAGGTGAGGTGGGCATCTGAAGTGGTGGTCTATGATATAAATCACGCGAGTTTTATTTTTCCAAGGAAATAGGAGAGGTTAAATTGAAAGTGATTATAAAAAGAGGATATTGGATACAGTAAGATTCAGTAATCTGTGCTTGTGTAAAGTATTTAAAGTTATTGCCAGAAGAGGTTGACTGAAAGGAAGTTCAGGTAGCAGGTTCATTGTCTTAGGTTTTTGCGTGTCATTTTTCACTAATTGATATAACGTTGTGTGATTTTGCTACAATACATTTGTCATGTGCCAACCCATGGGTAAATGGTGTTTATGTCACGTGAGAAACAGAGGACTACTAATGCAAGGGACAGTCACTACAAAGGAAGCTTTTTTATCCTCAAGGTGCAAGGACAGGCGGATAACAATATTTAGAGCGACCTATCATGTACGAGATCTTGAATAATAGGTTTGCTTTTTATCGTTCCAATAATCTTTGTCCAGAAAACGGCTGTACTAATTAGTGGTGGTTGAAAGGTAAACAGTAGATATATGATGTAAACTATTTGTTGGGGATCGTTCAAGTTGTATAGAAATGAGCTTTATTCAAGTTAGAGTGAGAATAGGAGGATGAATTGATCGCAAGAGGGTAAAACTGGTTTGTGTTTTATGTGGATTTAGCACTTACTTTTCAAGTATTGAGCCGTATGCATTCCGGAAAACTGTTGTTTACAGGGTTGAACGGGAGGCGAGCTCTGGACTTTCTTGTTTAATGTAAAGTTTGTCAGTTCATGAAGCGTAATTGCAGTTTTTATAGCACTTGTTCCTCCTTGTCGTACCTTTGTTAAAGAGTTTTTGTGTTGAGAGAAGATGAAATTAAGGAATGAGTTGTGGGAGCACATAATGGAAACGGGTAGTTAAAGTTAAATGAGGATGCAAGTGCGTAATGGTGTGTTGATTATTAAACTTTTCGTTTTCAGTCATTCTAGAACTGCGTGGACTAAGTCGAGGTGGACTAACGAATAAGCAAAAGAAGATTTATGGTTCAATTAAAAATCCTGAAGCTAAAGAAATAGTCGCAAAAAATGCAATGATTGCGGAAAGATGCAAATTAATCCTACAATATTTCGAATACCGGTGGTCGTCCTTCAAAGTCGTTACTTCCACAGGGACGTTCATCTACCCAAAAGGACCCTTTGAACACATGCAAGACACTTACTTCAATCCGGAAGACTCAAATGATGAACGCATCCTGGACTCGTGTAAATACATGGAGTATGATGACCTGGACTTGCGAAAGCTTGACACGCCTTTACGCATTTTCAGGAACACTGTCCTGCTAACTGGAGATTTGATACTGAGTGCTCGTACCATTACTCTGGATATACCTACTCGAAGTACTTCATCATTTGCTCATTGGTTCTTTAGCAACCACGACTTGTCCGTCGCTAAGCGATTCCTCTGGGGCTTAGAGTATAATCCGAAGGAAGAGCACGGGCTCAGGTATCATGCTCGCTACATCGACTGGCAAGGAGCTGGGAAGGGGCAAGGAAGCAGTGACGAAGAAGATCTTTCCAACAAATCTAAAAATCAACTCCGAATCATCAAAGCCAAGAACAGGAAGCGGAGGAGGAATCAGCGACTGCGAGGTGTAATTCATTTGAATCCACAACGATTTACATTGTGACAAGAAGCCATGGTGGAAATAGCACGGAAATCCTGGAGATGCATAGGATGATAGCTGGCT
Source organism: Sminthurides aquaticus (assembly GCA_906901655.1). Taxonomy (NCBI): domain Eukaryota; kingdom Metazoa; phylum Arthropoda; class Collembola; order Symphypleona; family Sminthurididae; genus Sminthurides; species Sminthurides aquaticus. Next base: position 18,586,581 of record CAJQTT010000001.1, on the reverse strand, counting down.
GTTCAAGGGAAAGCATTTTTGCAAATAATCTGGGAAGCGTTGTATCCTTCCTCAAGATAGATCCTGATTAGCGGCACACAGACAGAAGCCAACAAGTGAAATGAGTTCAAAGACACCAGCAGCCTTTTGACAAAGTAGAACGTAAGTAAATGGTTCTTGAACAATCTTGTCACAGCGTAGTTGTTGTGAGTTAGGAATGGCGACAATTTCCAGGACGCATTTCTCACGGGGTTAATGAAGGTTACAGATTTTAGAGGAGGGAATGATAGACTGTGGGAACTACAAAAGTCAACGCATTTACACGAAATCATTTAGCTACCTGAGAAAAGACTCGCGCAAGTGATAGATATATGCTCCAGTCTCTTATAAATTCTTACAGAGCTACATACAATAATGCAATTTTTCCCAACAAATCTTCGAGTGCTTTATTTTTTTCAAATTATCTAATAATTCAACAGTGTTTAGGTATACGAGAACAAGTACAATGTTGTCAAACATGTAACTAGAATGGTGCAAAATTATTGGATAATTTCAAATCAAAGAGAGTAATATTTGCAAGGAAATAAAGAGCTGAAATAGTAATTATTCACTAAACATAGCTGTAGTAGGAAATAGTATTAGCACTTCAAAACGTTATTGCAGAATGAGAAGATGACGCAGTTACACAGTATTACATCGCTAAAACTTTACATGACCTACTAGAGCTAAGCGTCTTTAAATACACAATACCCCAAACCCCGACCCCCTACGTCCAGTTACGTGTCAATATGATATCGGGATTGCAATCGGAATTCTTTAAGAACGGATGAGTGATGAGATTATAGATAAGCATATTTGCACATGTTGTGGTAGCTCTTCTCTTGCAGAAGCGATGAGGAAGCGTGGAGGAGGTCCTAGGATTTGGGCTTGAGGATAGAACGAGTGATACCGCTGAGATTGTTTGCATGTCTATTGAATTTGTAGTTCAATAAATTCCTCCATTCATTACGCCTTGTGATGGCGTGTGGAGGGATGATGATGATTCCGACCGAGCAAGAGCAGAGTGTTGTTTGTGGGTGATGAAGAGATGAGATTCCTTTGTCGGCCCCCTCTTTTCCATCATTAGTCTTCCTATTGTAATCATCTTCAAAGGTTGTCGAGCTGATCGTAACAGTTTCTATGGAGAGCTCTGCCAAAATTTCAAACCCTTCTTTCTCACCATGCGTGCTATTCGGATATTTGGGAGATGGGTGCTTGAATCAGGCTATGGAATTGCAAGGCAAGGTTGAGGTTTCAAAGATGAAACTAGGATAATGGCCGGGCCTTGGACGTTGTAGCTAGCTGTAGTTTAGAATCTCAAGGAATTTTTCATCCTGGTCTTTCCAAGCGCGCGGATCCGTCGAGTTCTCCCTCGGATTTCTCTCCTTCACTCCCTCCCGCATCCCGTCGTCCTCCTTCCTCCAACGCCGATTATCTTGACGTCTTACGTCTCTAACTTCAAGCCGGCCCAAAGTCGGGTTCCGTTAGTATGAGCCCAATTTTCATTTCTTTCTTATATTATGATTATGATTGCGAACAAATGATCCGCCGCTTCCTTCCCACTCGAGCAAAAGCATCTACGTGTCCTCGCAATATTTCCATCTCTTCCTCATCCTTGATCTCCACGTGGAAGTGTCAGGGAACTGTTATCCCTTTTAAAATTTAACTTTTTTTCTTTTCTTTCCAACCTTTTAGGAATCTTTTGTGAAGGAAAGCTTCCATCACTGTCCCAGTTGTCTTCTTCGCCCTCCCCCCTTACTATTCCTGCCTTCCATCAAACGCCTTATCCCTTCTCCTTCCTCCATGTCTGTCATCTTCCTTCCGCTTTCGCCTTACCTCTCCCTCCAATGTCTTCCGACATGCAAATCCTACTAGCTTTTACCAGCATGACCTAATACGGTACGCGTTCCGAGTATTTCCATTACTATGTAAAAAAAGTCACCGCTCCCGATTATTAGCAATACTTTTATATTCCATTTCCCCCTCAAGATGTTTAAATCAGAGGTAGGCATGGGATCACGTAGCTTTCTCCAATATTCCTTCTCAGCTACTTCTTTTTAGCTATACCTTATACTTAAGTGCTAATAATCATCAACCCACCCTTTCCCCCCGCAAAAATAATCTCAAACGTATTAAATCCCATTAACCACCGCCCCTTAATCATCTCCCTAAATTATGTAATATTTACATCATTGGCGGCATTCCTCACCCGAATTCAAAAACAGAGAGCGTTTGATGCACATGATCAAATCATTGTCTAATTTCCCCAATCTGGATCTGGGCGGTTAACGGAGCTCATGATGTAATACAACTTTTCTCTTGACCGCCAATTCATGTTTCCCAGTTGAAAGAATAAGAGAATTGGATCAATTGTCGAATAGAATCAATAACAGAATGGGAAATGAAAAACAATTCCTCTCAACCTTTGTCCACCTCTCCTACAGAATATTATACTTAATGCATGTACGTGAAAGAATTCCGATCCCGTTCCCCGCATTAATCCCAGGAGGACAAGGGCAAATCCTCGCGTGCAATTCAACACGTTTCTCCCCATCATCAAACTTGTCTGCAAAAGTTCTATCGGAATCTCTTGATTATTATTGTAATACCAGCATGTAATCCCACTCAAACAAGGGCTTATACGAGGAATACCGTAAGAGAAGCGGTGAAAAGAATAGATCGCTTCGTGTGAGGTGTGTCTATTCATACACAGCAAATTAAATAGTGGTGATGAACAAGGGCGGAATTTTAAATACCGCCACGGGTATTTCGGGTTAAAGAAACATCATTTTACGAGCAAATTTTAATCACCCCAGCACAAATCCCCAACTGATCTTAGCACACGTTAATTATAAAGAGCATTTAATGAGCATAAATACAGTTTGACGGGACCACATCATCACTCTAAGGTATATAGCTCTTTAAAAGCTCATTGATCTACATAGATAATTGATCATGAGGTATTATCCTTATCTCGTTAGCCAATTTTCCGTGACTCACTTCACGGAATTTTCATCGAAAATCCCATTTGAAAAGGCATTCGAGTCCATATTTAGATCCACTACTGACATGCATGTGTTGGTTACGGATTGAGACAGCAGCGAGCAACCTTGAGATTGATTTTAAATTCATTAGGGAGATGAGCAATAGGTGGTTGTAAATGAGGGAACGGATGGCAAAATCCGAGTTGAAGTAACGGTCTTGGATATTCACATTTTGCTTCACGCAGCAGTCACTTGCTCTTGTTTCTAAAAATAGTACTGAGATGACCAAATAGCAGAGGGTGCACGACAAAGCGTGTGTACATGTTTTTCCATCTCCATCTTCCATTTGCTTTAAAGCTATTAGGACAATTAGGAGGCTTTTACAAGGTTGTCACTCCTCATTAGTAGTTCAGAAGCCATTCAAATGCAGAGTGGTCGAACGTGGGAAAATGGCGACAAGCATCACAACCAGCGTAGCCAACCTGGTCAGTGCTTATCCTCTCAAATAGCATACTCGACTACAGTAGTAAACTAATGAAACGCTTCACTTGAAACCTCCAATCTACACATGTCTCAAACGGGATCCTAATTGATTCTGCTTTACCTGATTTGAATGCAAATTTTTTACATAATTCCATGAAATGTCACACTGTGGACATTAAATTCCAAAGACTCATGAGCTCAGAATATGAATAGCTTATGGTTTAATTATTAAAAGAAGCCATCTTGACAATATATAAAACATCGTCACAAATAAAACAAGTCATACAATATTACTAATTCATGGATTTATATAAAGCAGTTAAAATTAGAGGAAAAAATAATGAGAAACAAGGTGTTAAACAGGTTATTAGCTTTTCTTTAGCTCCAAGGCTTTTGCAAAAAAATCACAAGACATTTGCATCTCTATGCAGGTAGGAAAACATTAATCGTTTTACATGCAATTCGTGTATGCAACAGCCACAAAATTTCTACTTTCCCTTACCTGCATTACTTTATATGCTTCCAATTTGTCCTCTAGTTGTAGTAATTGCGCCTCTAGAATCTAGCAAACTAAAAAGCAAAGATAAAATAAGGTAAAAGCGAAGGTGAGTAGTCAAAAGAAAGTATAGCACCGTTTACGTAATCATCAGATATCTGGCTGACAGGAAGCCAGTCAGACAGGCACAGGAGGAGAAAATAGTGAAATCAGCAGACAATTTTGACCGCAAATTAATTCTCAGCCCTACCACGACCATGTGAATTGGCAAATAGTTCCGAGGAGGTTTGAATCAGAGCCAGGTTTTTGTTGAAATTAAATGTTGTTCCACGAAATTCAAGAATGTAGGAATTCGCATTGATTCATGCATGGATGAGAAATACAGAGTTAGAGGTAGGCAAATAGATACGAGGAAACCACAGGAATGAATATTGGTTGGACGTTTTTGGTGGTAGAGTGTATAGTTTGTGTGAGTACTGATTTGTATTCTTTTGAGATAATTTTGCACAGGAGCGAATTTATCCATTATGTCAAAAATTTAGCAAAGGAAGAGCATCATTTTCTCCTCACTTGCCTCACTTAATGATTATGCAATAAAGTGTACGCTAACCCGAACCATCTCTTTCAATCCCGCCCCACCAAAGGGATACAGGCTGGCCCGCTGAGGGAGGAATGTAAATGAATTGCTCAAGGAGCCTCTCGATCTGGCTCAAAGCCTTGCGGGACGGAAGAGGCGGGGAAGGAAGATGAGAGATGAAGGTAGGATGATAAGGAGAGATGAACAACATCAAGAAGATTCCAATGAAAAAGATGCGCAGCCTTGCAAGGAAAACAAGGTTGAGGAATGCAGCAGTATTTTAGCAAACTCATAAACTCACTCGGCCCAAAGGATTTTTACTTGAGGAAAACCAGCCGCAAATACCAAATACCTCCGCAAATCTCCCTGGAATCCATTAACGAGAGCGCAGAAAAAACTATTATTGATTCCACAGATAAAACTGACTCAATCATCGCCCTCAGTAGCTAAACGTTTTTCTTCAACAAATCATCAGAAGGTCGTCATCTAGTTCTCACCCAACAGTCAAGTCTGAATCTTTTTTCCCTAACGACTCATGACGGGCCGTATAACAAACAACGCTGCATCCATATGGAATCCGCCTTGAGTTCTCATCTCAAATCATGACTAATACTTTAACTTCCTACTTGGAGAAACAAGCAATAATCCATCCACTACTCTCTGTATTGTCTATCATCTCTTACGGGGAATGACGCACCTTGACATTCGCTATAGTTGTAATTACTTCCAGCTAATTACATAACGGAGAAAGCGCAGACGTCGTAACTTTAGAAAGAGGGTAGCAGAGGGCTAACGGCTTTAAGAATGCATTGGACAAACAAAAGTATAGAGACTATAAAAACTCCATTTTAAATCTAAATAAACTATCATAATACTATGCAAGTTATTAGCAATGCATATTTAAAAAAGTACAGAATTAATTATGGGTAAATAATCTTCAAAATATCCTAAAACAATTACTACAAAACTGCACACCCATTCCTATTAGTATTATTAACGAATGCACTCACAGCTGCTATTGCTTTTCTATAAAATCATATTCAAGCGCTCAAAAATTAACTTGTTTTGAATACTAAAACAGCTTCACAAACACCGGCCCGACTAGCATACCAAATGAGGAACGCACGCCAATTATTTCCCCTCAATGAATCATCGCATTCTCTAACTTTCCAAGGCTCCACTGCGCATGATGGGCAGTCAAGTATTTATTAAATTTTAATTATTGCCTTAGCTCAAATCCAATCCGACGTTTACATCTTAATTTATCATAAAAAACAGTTCAGCTCGTACCAGTTTACAGAAGGTCCTATCCTAGTTAGTCCGGAAACTACATCCAGCTTCTTTTTGTAGTTTCTTCTCCAAGAATCGTGTACAATTACGAATAATCTCTCCAACCTTTTCCAACTGCATGAACTGGAAAAATATGCTGGATTACGACAAGAATATAAAGCAATTCACTGTCTCATCCTCAAAACTCCAAGGGGATGACATTAACCTTGAAGGATTTTGGGGGCGACAAGATGACATTAAAACTTGTATCCATTTTGATTGCAACAATATTCTTAATCCACACTCTTCATTCCTTCCTCCGTAGAAGGGTTTAAGAAATATACGTTTTTCCTTAATCCATCCTTTTCTTTCCTCCGTAGGATGTCTTTAAGCACACGACGGCGGAAAACAGCAGGAGTAGCAATACTACTGTCAGAGTCTTAGCCTTCATGGAAAAGAATGACATTTGGGGTATGACGACGAGACTCACACAGTATTTGCCAAATCTTAATTCTTTTAGACTGGATCTATCTCCATTGGATACTGACATACGTCGAAATATTTCCTTAATGCTAATATCGTGTTTTCCCAATTTTCATATCCCATCAAATACAGTTGAGAAGCGAATTTAATGTCCGAGTATGAATCATCCCTAGTCTGCGAATATTTCGCTAAACCGTCAGTGGATTGCAAATAAAATAATATCCATAATTTGCTGTGCTGCCCTTTCCGTGAACGTGGCAAATTTTTATTTCGGCATATCGTAGCTCTGAGACAAGCCTTATTCTTGTGTAATCCATGTGGAAATGGTAGAATGACGTTCTCAGTGTCATCTGGCAGGCAGAGGGAAATAGGAAGGTGATAACCCATCGTCATGTAAATAATAATGACCTTCGTTATTGAACGAGAAAATTCGCAAGTATCAATTCTACAAAGTCATGTAAAGCTCTAGAACCTCCGCAGACATACCTTTCAAACCTATCCAATTTTAGGCTACAGAGAACCTTCTCAAACGTTCGGCAGACTTGAGATATTTGCCTAAAAAGAAACATTTACAAAGTGGTTGGAAATCCCGACAAAGGAAATATGTACTATTATCTCAGAAAATTTTGCAACAGAGTCCGCCATATATATTCAAAGCCAATCTATTTTTAAACCTCAAACCGTTGGCAAAAACTAAAGCCTTAATGACCATGCGAATTTTACACTTTTCAAACATCTAAACTTTTTCACAGGTGTCATCTGGGTCAGCGTCATACATGTCTTGTCTGTTTGTCTCCCTTTCCAGCTTTAACAAGATTCAAGCATTAGTTTAGTCGGAATCCAAGCTTACTCCCTGCTGTCCACCTTATCAATTTCTTGAGGTCTTAAAGGCATATGATGATTTAAAGTAATTAAAAGCAACCTGGCGTAAACATTAATTAAAATTGATGCATAATTAATATTTTGGGCAATCAGCGTCGTTACCTTGCTAGTATCATCTTTTGATTACTCCATCTTCGGTTTAGTTGATACGCATAAAAGAAATTATGCAACTTAAGTTTATGAAAGGCAACTGCTTTTGAGGTAAACAAATTCATAGCAAAGAAACACTCAACTAATTACACACGGTTTGCAAAATACGAAAGCGAATTCAGTAGCAATCGCGAAAAAGTTCAGCATACAGCTTCTGTCGATCCTGGTGGTGCCATCTGCTTCAATCCTGTACCGGACAAAATTACATATTTAAAATCCCGTTAATCTCCTGCGCATGCGTTCCTGTAGCGGGAGCAAATATATTCATTTCTGTATTCGCGAAAATATTTCTCTTCTTGAAAATTATATTCGCGACCATATTTCCGTATTCGCGCTTATACGTCTGTCCCAGTGAAACAGATGGAGGAATCACAAGGACACGCACAAAAATTCCAGACATAAATTATCCATTGGAAACAAATAATTTACAGGATGAATTTAATTTTAATTCAGCTTTATTTAATTATTTTTTTCATCGATAAAATATAGGTAAATTATGAGCATTTCTCACGCCTTCCCCTGGGTTTAAGGTGCGCTAAACATGGAGAATGACTACCGGAAGGTGTTGCCAGATCATACCGTGCAAAATAATTTCCATCCTGCCTCTTCAGACTAACTGCTAACATGCATTTCAACCAAGGCTCTTCAAGGAGGCAGACACATAAGATGTGCTAATCTAAGAAGGATATTGGGACGGGTGTGATTTAGTTGACATGTCAATGATTCTCTTCCCCTTTAATCATCATCAACTTCATGAATCCTGCATTAGGATCCCAAATCATTGTCAAATGTAGACATGAAAACAGATTTTGTGTCATTTTCAATTGAGTTTTGCCGGATTTTATTGTGAATCCAAGTGAACATGTTTCAAGTTCGCAACGCCCTCGCTCTTGAAAATAATCTTTTTCTGTCCCATCATTCCTCTAATCTCCAGTCCATGATTGTACAATTAAGAGGATGAGCGCGCGCTGTCTTTGAGAAAGATCATCATTCTCCGTGCGCGTACTTGAGAATGAAATCGATACAAGCAGATACAGAGAATGAATAGCAGCGTGCGCGCTCCTTTTCCGCGCGCTCAAAAAAGCCAACTAACCATGCAGCCATGCACAGGGAAGCAAGGCAAGAATCCTAAGATACATACACTTATCATAATTACCATTCAAACAAGTCCTCCCGCCACACCTCCTTCCGTTCCCTACCAAACCTTCTTGTAGTTTATGCAGAAGATGCGTTCGTGTCCACTAATTGTGCCCTCTTCTTGTGCATCCACTCACTCATTTGTATAAACTGATGGAATCCATGCCGAGAATTGACATTGGGATTCTCAAGATTATAGTGTGAAAGAGCAACTCATCAAATCCAGGAGAATATGTAAAATATACATTTCATACACTACCAGATGAGGTCATCCTGTGAAAAATCAGGTGGAAGAAGGGAGTGCAAACTTAATTGAGTGGACAAGGAGAAAAAAATATACTTTATAACAATTATTCCATCTAATTTTACCAGCTTGCGTGCTACTTGTTCTTCATTGATTTCATGCTAATTTACAAACCCCATTTCTTATCTCACATCCATTTCCGACAAGTCTCTTTTCAAAATCCTTCCAATACTCGCAAAAATTATTTGCGAATCTTCCAGAGCTATCCAGCGCATGAGTCATGTAGATGCGGCTCCTTATATTTCTCTGGGAACGTCAAAACTCAGAGCTTGCAAAAATTAAAAAATCCATTGAAAATACGGGGGCAAACGTCATATAGTTCCATGGACTCTTGCAAGTATTGCGCATTTAAGCTAACACTTGCCAAAGAATTCTGGAATGTGCTTTCCAAGATTTGCGGTTTCAATTAAGATGATCGACCTTGTCGTCCAAATCTAAAACGTTTAACTCAATGTGAATATAAAAAGTCCATTGTCAGGGTGGAACGACATTTACGGAGTACAAGAAAGAAGAAGACGAATGACCTGGGAATCGGGAGCAAGGAATTTAGCTACCACAAAACTCGATAAATAGTAACTAAATCCTTCCACATTCCTCCTCTTTCTTTTAGCAAAAGCAGCATTTTCGATGCCAAAACTCGTTGATTATGTGCCGAGCTGCTTGAGCTAGCCGCGTCGTGCAGGAGGAGGAAAAGATGGAGAAAGACGTGGATGAAAAGAATTAAATGAAGCAAAAACCTGCAAAAATTTGCAAGGACGCGAATATCACGAGAAAGAGATCATTCCACGTATTGCAAGCCTCAAGAGTCTCATGAGTCGGAATGAGGGTTTATATAGCACCTCCTTCAACTATCATTATCACTTGCCAAAACCCCGTAACTTGATTCACGACACAAGTTTCCAAAAATCTCAGTTTCATCCAAATCCAAACCAGTCAAAGGATTAACAATGATGTGTGTTCAAAAATGCAAACGGAACAGAAGACCTCCTTCAAATGAGAAGGGTCAGCTCAGGCACAATGTGCATGTGCTTAAAAGGTGATGATTAAATCAATGATCGCATGTCATTCAGGCAAATAAGTAAATATCGAATTGCAGAGGTGCGCTACGCAGAAATAGCTGGAAAAATCAAGCAAGTTATCAAATTAAAATTCCAAAATACTCTTGCAGATAGCATAGCTTGCGTGAACAGGGGAGACTTTTAGTGAAAGTAGACAATCACACGCTATACCTATATTTGGCAACCCCATAATTTTACCAAAGTATGCAATATTTTTTGCTACTTTTAAAATATTAAAGATTAATCCAAATAAATATCCAAAGACTTCAACTAAAAACCTAAACGTACGATCTTTAAATACAACCAGGAGAAAGTATAGGTAGAGAATTACAAGAGCTGGATGGTCCCAGCAGAATTTTTGCACATCTAGAAATAGTACATTTATAATTTAGTGTGTGATTCGGAGCTCGGTAACTAAAGGTATTATACATTTCAAATTCTGGAAGATAATCCGGAGGATGTAAATGATGTCATGATCCATTTGCCAAAATAATTCTAAGCCAGTCTTAGAAAAGAGGTGGCAAAAAAGCACCAAGGACTGGAATGACATTGTAAAACGCTGTGTAATTCGGAACAAGCCGCCACTTTCTGCAGACATGTACAGGTTGTCGGCCGCTCGTTTAGTCGAATCATCAACTTATATTCTTGTACACAAGCTCCTGACTCCTGGGTTTTTGAACTGGATAGAATCCTTGCATAATCAGTTCCGCTCAGACCAAAAAGATTTTAAATAGGGGATAGAGAGAGAGAGAGAGAGTGAGTGAAATGAGGTATTATTTAAGTCTGATTGAGAGCAGAAACCAGAGGAATACGAGAGGAGGATCGCGCACAAAATTAAACAGTGTCAAATCTCCCAAGAAGACCCTCAAGAGACGGACGTGGTGAAAAGAAGCTGAAGAAGGATCAGTCAGCTGGACTAACCGGACACTCTTGATGAAGAATGGAACAAAAGGAAACGCGATGCAGGATCAATCCAGCAGATCCTGGTTCATATACTCCAAAGCGTCCATGCGTCCCGGCTTCAACCAGTATTAACAATATAAAACAGTCTTAAGGTAACTAAGATCCATATACCGGGAGATGGAGGGCGTCGAAAGAAGAAAGTTGTCGTGAAAAATGTGACGCATGAGAAAATACAGATGGGATGACCGGAGGTGTTCATGATGGAGTTATAGCAGCCAAGAGGAAATGTCCATTAAAAAATTACAAAGCAAGCCGGGTGTGTGTAGTACAGTCCGGAACGTTTAATCAAAAAATTCGCGAGAAAAAAAATCATTTTACTCCATGTCAGTTTCATTAATCTTGGTCTACGTCTCCAATTACAAATTCTACTGTTTGCCCTGGCGTCAAGCGGAGGAGGTGGGGATTTAGCCGCCAGGTCTACCGATGAGAAAGGGAAGAAAGCATGTGCCAGCCGTCCCGGCTCATCAAGCCGGCGCTGTTCATTTGTTTACCATCTTTTCGGGCTTTTAATTGATAAAAAGTTGACATCATTGCCCTGTCTCACCCTTTTCTTACAGACAGGTGAGAGGAGTAAGGTTGGTTCTATCCGTCTGGCGAGATAAATTATCCCCGCCCCTCAAACCCTCATTCACCAGCAACTCATCATTTTAGCCATCTATATAATCCTTCCAGAGAGTGATTAATTATAAGGAGAACATAAATTTAGCAAGTGCACCATCCTATTAACTAACTTTTGCTAAAAAAAATACCGTTTTTTCCAATTTTTCCGGCATCAAAATCAAAGTAATTTTATAATAAATAATTTCTATATAAATATATCATCTTGGGATAACAATTTTAAGCAGTTCCTCTTGAGGAATCCCTTACGTTGAATCCCATAATATTCTCTTCATCATTGAGGCGAGGGAAACCCTCAAAAATCAAACTTGAAACAAGCCTGGGCTTTCACCCAGGAAGCTTTAAAAGAGCAAGTTGGCTCAATGAATAGATTTCGGGATAGCTTGTACTGAAAAATCAGAGGGATTTCAATGGCTGATATACAGAAGCGGGATGCATTCCATTTCCCGTTTTAAACATGTATATAGCTTGAAATGAAAGAGCAAGTCCCGTTGGAGAAGACAACTGAAATTGATTATTGACGTGATGGATTGAATTGATGGGGATTTGTGAGAGAGGTGAGGTGATGGTTGTAAAACGGGGAGGGTGAAGAAGGGAGAGATGGTCAAAAATGGAGCGGGAATATGCAAAAAAAACATAGCCTTTGAAAAATTACAAGTGTGAGCATTTAATGGCCTTGTTTCATCCTAAAGGTAAAACGGTAGAGCATTGTAGAGGATTTCTCCGAAGGGCCAAAAGAAAATTATCTTTGCAAGATTATCCTCGCGTCGTAAACTCGGGAAGAAGGCTATAGACCCCGTGCGCTCAGACCAAGGATTAAGGATCATCATCCATCGCTATTCATCCATAGAAATTCAACGAGGAAACGGGGAGAAGAAAGAAAGAAAGAGATGAGAGAGAGAAATCAAGGGATTATTTCAATGGAAATAAGATATTTGAACACGGAGGAAGGTAAGAGGAAGAGGAGAAACATGTAGATGGACGGACGGATTCAAGATTAAAGATGCGCTCTTCAAAATAGAGGAAAGATTAAGCCCCATCCTCGTAAGACTGTCCACTACGTGTGTCTAGGGTGATTCGGTCAGTCATCTTCCTTCAACATCCTCCATCCTCTTCTCCACCAGCGCACTAGCTACACAAGACAGGTAATAACGTTAATCTTCTCCCCTCATTCCGCCACATTAGCCTTCCCGTCCTCCTATCATCCCATTGCATTTCCTTCCATCCGAATCCCACATTCCACCCTCCAATCCTTCATTTTCTCAGCCAAAATCAAATTTTACCCACACTAATGACAAAGTAGGCAAAGGATGCGTGGGCTCTCCCAACTCTATGCCCATGCTCTTGCAGAAAGAAACTCTTGTAAAAAACTCGGGCGCACTTTAACACCGAGTCAACATCATCAAAACAACGGAAAACCTCAATCAGGGCAACTGACCCACTCCCTTCTCAAACTATACCCAGCAACTTCCTCCAAGTATCCCACTATAGTATCGCGCGGAGAGGGCATTAAATCCCAGCGGGTGAAAACTAAAACCGCCGATTTATTCCACCATCTTTAAATCTCCTCATAACGGACAACCCACTTTAACGCAGCTGGACATGGCGGGCTAGATCTAAAATTAACACCAAAGTAGAGGGCGCCTCCATCGCCGGATCACCTCCCAGATCCCTCCCAGACTGCAATAACACAATGCATTTCTGTGAGTTTCGGGTTGTGTTAGCTCCGTCTTCGGAAGGTATTACGCTTTAATCTTTTATTACGGATGACTATATGGCCGCAGACGAGGGGAGATTTGGGATCTTGAATTTTCTCCCTAACATCTCCCATTCAACTAAACACGGCTTAAGAAATGATGCAATTTCCTAAAGCAAGACATTCAAAAGTATCGATCAGAGTTCAAGATATGAAGGTGTCATGGATTTGACGGCTTAATAAACAAACTAAAGGCCATCAAGTTTTTGGCAAGAAACATCCCAAGGAATATTTCAAACGAGGGGTTATAGAATCTCATGTGAGAAGGTTCTTGAGATTGTTTAGGAAATGCAATCAAGTTGAAGGAAGCAAGAGGTAAAAACAAATATATTTCATTAAGATTATGCATCCACCTCTTCTCCTAAAAGAGCGCAGCAAGAAAAAGCTGTGAGGCAAGTTGAGACAGAAAATATTTTGGCAAAGAGTGCATATCAAATATTTCCTTTCCTCCCTTCCAATCCATCCAACCTTGTTAATTTCAAGCACTTAGAAACAATTTCCTAATTAACATCCCGTCAAGTGTGCAAAGGACGAGCAAGGATAATGAAGCTAAAATCCGACCGTTATGTAAGACAGTAGATGGAAAGACAATTAGCAAGAATGGTGGAGCAGGGTGGCTGCAAGCCACCCTGCTCATCATTCTACCCGCCTCCTCCCCCTCCTTCCAATATAGTCCTATCAACATGGAACAATTAGCTTCTTCTCTCCCTCTTCTCCTACTGTCCATCCTTAAACGGATTTAAGGACATACCGGAAGGGTCTGACGGATGATCTCAATCTCGTCACCTCCTTTGCTCCACATCTCCCCAGCTGAGGTAATGATTATGATTATTGTAAAAGAAAATAAAGCCCACCGTCCCCTTTCACACTCCATCTCCCCCTCCTCAGCTCTGTCCATTTACTATATAATTGCCGAAATTATTTTCCGGATAATCTGTGTCTGCTTTCAAATACCGTAGAAAATTATTATCTAATGGAGCCATCGGATTTAAGGGAGATGTCTTTATGAAATACGGGACTTGAGGCAGAACCCCTCCGCGTCTTCCCTCATTGCCCTCAATTTCTCTTCTTCCTCTCTCCGACTTTGCTCCCATTTTTTCGCAAACTCTGCACACGCCTCTCATGTGATAATCGTCGTAACCGGCAGACTCGCAAATTCCAAACGCATCACCACCACATTAACGAAGCTCATCTCTCCTGACCTTCCGTCTTAGCTGAGGACCCAACGGGCTGAGGCCCGTTGGAGACGCATCAAGGGTGATAATGAATTTTACGATTTGCTAAATATAATTGTGAGGACAAGAAAGAAATTAGTAAGTGTGTCTGCATTTTAATGACAGACACATAGCAAGAGGACAGATTCCCTCCCCTGCCCTTTTCATCCCCTTCTTTCATACAATAGAGAGCCGTGTCTGAGAGAGAGAGGGTAGGCAATGGTGGTGGTTCGTTGGGTGGCAACGGTATTACCGTGCCGTTCTCCCAGTGCGGTGCATCATCCAGAGATTTATTGACGTTCAACCCATGTGCATTTTTATCCCGTCGTCTAACCAATTGTCCCCGTCTGCAGTTTTCAGATGCTGTAATAGCTCCGAACCTACTCTCATTATCCCAGCAAACTGCATGTGGGTGAGGTGTAGTGGGAGAGGGCTGTAAAATTAGCCAAGTAGTAGCCGAAACCATCCCCCTATAACGGCACCTCCCAATGAATAATCCCACATTAACAAGCATGTGGAGCAGGGTAAAAGTCGTTAGCGGGAATCCATTAACCCATGCGGACGTGTGTCAAAAATCCCAATTTTTAAACAATGACAAAAGAGCAAGGCGTTAATCTGGATTTACGAGAAGAATAAAGTTCATAACATTCTTAAACATTAGCTCCTCGTTCCTCCCCCTCCTCCGGGGATGATAATGCATTCATGGACAGCATACCATTTGCATTTCCTTCCTTCGATGCCCTTCCTCCCCGCATCCAATTCCCAAGATTCTCATTGCAATTTCCCGGTTTCATTAATGCAAATATTACGTCCTCCATGGGCTTCCGCCAAAGGCCAAACAATCCATCCACCAGTGGTCTCAGTGGTGCCTGTGAAAAAAAATACCAAGCTCTCTCAGAGTGTTTCGGCAAATCATTTTCAAGTATCAGGCCTAAATAGTAGTTTGTTTTCTTTGCACAAGAAATGCATAGTGCGTGCTGGCTGAGGGGTGAATAAATGTAATTGGGTGCGTGGAATGGATTCGGATAGGACGTCCCAAGATTCCTCCCATCTTTTTATCTTTGCAACGTTTACCCTTCCTCCAGTCCGCAAGGAAGAGGAAGCAAATCAAGTAGCCCAGAGGAGCAAAAATCAATAAAATAAATAACCAGGGAACCCTAAAAACACCAAGGGTAGCGCAGGAGGTACGAAATATGTATACTGGATTATCGAGTTTAAAAGGTAGTCAAGTCTCCTAACCAAAGCGCCTAGCTCCCCGAGGGATGAGCAAGGAGGAGGAGCTTCCAGCTTTTTCATCATCCCTAATGATCATCACAGTTGCCTTTTGCGGTCAAATTCAATTGACTCCTTGTAAATTACTACCTCAACCCCCTCCATTCCACTTCACTCAAACGTGACAATAATCATTTCGCGCTCAAGGAAGAAGGCGATGCAGTGCGCGCCGTCTAAGCGCTTCTCCTCATCTCCTCTCCAACCATCATCATGTATATCATCATCCCGCCGCACTTTTTAAACTTTATCGGAAAATCCTCGGAATACTATACCAAAATCCAACCGCCGACTCAACTTAACCAATTATACTCCAGTACACTAATGTGACCGCATACGATGGGAAACAAAAGCTGCGGAGACATTTTTCCACAACCCACTTCCGTCTTCCTTTTTGCGGATCCTCTGCAACAATCCCTCATCCAAAACTTGAGTCGTACTTTGAGGTTTCAAGCTAGACTCTGTACAGTGGTAGATCCCGTGAGAGAAAGCCGTGTGGCGCTTATTCAGGATTTTTACCCACCCGCTTACGTGCGACACGTGGAAAAATTTCCAACATACTTTGCAAGTAAGCTACAAATCATCTGAGATCATCACCAACGACTCATACCTTATCTATTGGCATCCTCACATGTAAAAGTGAAAGGTACAGAATAGGGCTGGAGAAAGCACAGCTATTAGAGAAAGCATGTAGGTTTATTCTTGCTCCACTCCTTGCATTATACTACTGCGACTCCAAAGTGAAAGCTAATACAGTACATGGACGGCAAATAGCATCGTGGATGCGTCGTGTTTGATTAATGTAAACGACCTTGCCATTTCCAACGCATTTCAAACTTCTAGGATGAGGCAATCCTCGAGCAAAGATAGAGAGACATTTCCATGAAACGCAATCGTAAAATCCAGACTGAACATCCACTACATAGTGCAGATGCGAATTTCAAACCTTTAGCTCTTCCCAAGGAATGAACAAGAAATGAGCACATAAAAAATCTAATGAATATAAATGCCCTACTTGTTTCAATCCATGTCAATAGAATGATAAAACCAATACAGAGGGTTCCTAGTTAAAGCTACACGTTTAAGCAGTTTGCAAGAGCATGCGGGACTGGAACCTCTAGCTTCAAGCTATTACCCAAGGTATTACAGATGCAAATCATAGCAAAACTCCAATTAGGCATCTCAATAAATAATCAATAGCATTCATACCATCATTAAATCCGAGCAATCTGAGCAAGAGGAGAGGGCAAGAGCTTTCTCCTCTCCTCCTTCATCCTTAACCCGCACCCAACTTAAACGCTAATGATAAAATAATAATCAGGGAAGCAAAATCATATTCAATTAAATACGCTTGTATTTCAAAAATATGACAGTAACTGCACTACGGAACACAGGAGGGACAGTTTAGAATTCATCATCTAGCAGAATGAACCCGTGCAAATACATTATGCGCATCTTACTTTGGCAACAATGAAAACATACACAATTATTCAATTCACAAAAGAATCCAGCTTAACTCCAGGCTAAAAGGCTTTTATTCCTTTGATTAGTCAGAATATGAGGGTAGAGATAGCTCAGGATCATGAACCTCCTAGTGCAACATTACTCTGCTACTGTATGCGTGTGCGTACTCTTCTTGGCTACCGAGTAATTCCTCTTCTCTGGAACAATCCTATATTTCCTCAAGTATCCTTTTAATGACGAACAGCACTGAGGAAACCCATGAGATTCCATTCTCACATCTTGTTTACTACAAGAGTAAAAGGCCCATTTAATTATGCAAAACGTGATTGCTCTCTAATAATTAAAATGCAGATTCCCCCCAAACACACACAGTCCCGTCTCACCTGTCTCTCTGTATCAGATTCATTACCTCAAAATCCACTCGCTCAACCAAAATAATCAGCACGAAATCCTAATGTTCCTCTTAATTAGTCCAAGAGCAGTATCACCTCTTATTGATGGCACTAGAAAAGCTATGTGAATAACATGTCTAGGTCATACACACTCTTGAAATCTTGCATCATCAGAAGGAGCTGGATAACATGACTCAACTCTCAGCTTCACCACATAAAGTATACTTAATTTCACCATAGTTTCCCAATAATTCCCTAATTTTTCCCAATAAAACCAATACTTTCCAAAATCCCACCCGATAAAGGCAGATGAACGACGAAATAATGCGCAATCATTATTATATTATCCATATTTAACACCTTCAAATCCATTGCCCATCTTCTACAAGGACTGCATTCGGGTAGAATCCATAGGTACCGCAATCCGAAATGAGGAGTGCATTCCGTATACCTTAAAAAAGGTGTGAGAAAATACCACATACAAAATAACTCAAGGTCAACATTTGCGAAAATTTACAAAATCCGCATTTCAAAAGCCCATCTTTTCGACATTCAAATTTTCCTCGCAAGGGCGATGCCCGATAGGGATGTATGATTGCTAGAAATCATAGAAATTCACAAAAACCGGATAATAATAATAATAATAAACAAAATTGCAAATCGTATTGCATACATTAAGATTATCCCGCAACCCCGCAAAATTACATGCTTCCTTCCAATCATCACAATTAATTCACGAGAAATAATGATATATTTTTATTATTATCACACATTAGTTTCAAGTGCAGTATGGGATTGATAATGAACGTATTTACGTTTCTAGCGTCTCAACCTCCCAGCTCAATCCCTGTACTTTGTTTATTTCCCATGTCATTTACAAATTTTTGGCACTCTTCCTAATTACTTATCGTGTGGGAAATCTTGGATGGAATTGGTTATAGGAACAATGGATAATTTGAGGGACAGCGGTCAATAATGCAAGAAACATGCATTCAATCCCTGTGAACCTCAAACTCACTACCTCCTTCAACATAAATCATATTTGAAAAAATCCATCCTCACACTGTTACCGACGAATTAAAAAAACCTTTTCCTGCCAAACGTTTGCCAACGGTAACGTTTTCCTTGTTGTAGCAATATCATTATGATGGTGGCAAGTCGAGAAAGAAGAATCCTATAAAACTCCACAAGCTATCATTAGCATATTACGAGATTTGGGGGAGAACAAAATTTTTAAATTGGTATGGCATTGAATTCAAGAATTATAGACACAGAATATCCTACGAAGTTTTCACCATCGACCGTACAAAAAGCTAAATGGGCCTAGCTAAACGGTTTTTTGTTTTTGGGCTGGAATTTGTTTAGCAAATTCCGCGAATACTTAATAATTAAGAATTAGTTACTTTTCGTCTATTTGTATTCAATTCAACCCCATATTCTTTGAGGATGAGTCCACCCGACTTGGACGTAATTGATTTAAACATCTTGATGAAAACATTACGCCATGCTATGAGGACACAAACTGTAGAGATAATTAAGGCCAAACAGCAAGTGGTGAAGGATTGCTTTTGTGCGAAAGATTGATTGTTTACGTGTAAACTAAACTAGTATAATAATAATAATACCAATTAATTATTCACCCCACAACATCCCAACCCCATTATTGAGAGGAATGAAACCATCTTTTCAGATCCCAAGGATACATACATACTTTTGAATACTTTTGAACGGAGCATAGTACAGCTATTTATTCCCAAATCTCGCAAATATATAAGGGCTACGTGTAATCATAATAAGGATGATACTTAATTATGGCGAGAAATAAAATAAAGTAGTTGATTAACAGTTATAAAGAAGGTGAATTCCCTTAGCTGAGGTTAACTTATTGCAATCAAAATTTTACTTCATACTTGTAATTCCAGTTCACTCATCATTTGCCCTCCTCTAGCTATAAACTCTGAGGGGGCACTTGCAGCGCCAAAATTTATAGGGATACGCTATTTGCTACAAAGGTAAAGAGACGCCGATATCATTTTAAAAGCTAAATCCACCTTGACATTGAATGTTTTTATGTGCTGTTCATTAAGAGCAATCCTGTAATGACTACTTGCTCCTGTGATGATGTGATTCCAGAATTTATATATTCTCCGACAACAATTTATACAAACCTCATAAACCACCTTCACGAGCCCACTCTCTCAGCGCCATCAGTAGTCAATCAAGGTAATTATGAGTCGTAACCGGTCGCCAGGAGTAGCGAAATTAGTAGGGAGAATTACCAAGTCATGGAACAAGACATTGCTACTTGATCAGCAACAAAAAGGCAGCCAAGCCAGCAACAGAGATGACTGACAACACCAAGATGACGTGATGGATGAGAGAATTCGCGAAAAATCTGCATCAACGAAAGCCTTTCCAACTACTAGTATATGCGAAAAATTTACCATGCCGGAGGATGGCTGATGGAGTATTGCAAAAATATAATTATGCTTTCTCAACTCATCTTGATGAAAAAATGACTGGATCTCAAAGAATACGTAACTGCGACTGCGAGTCTTTCCTGTTGTAAATTACGGAATACGGTGAGTTTTTTCTACATTTTTTCCAACTTTTATTCATCATCATTCCGCAAACATCGCAAGAGGTTGATGAAGGCGGGCGGGCAATGCGGATGACATTGAATGGAATGAGATAAACGTTTTGATTGAAAAAAATAATCGTTCAACACAGCCAGCAGAGACTAAATACTCCTGCAGCTTTTGTTTCTGGCGTATCTGGCGTAAAAGGCGTTAAGCTAATCACACCGGCTGATAGCATACAAACCCTTAATACGATGGAGTACGCGATGGTTGCTGATGCATGTTTTTATGGACCGCCACCTCAGCCGACCACGCCGTACGTTGGCGACACTTTGGCCGACTTACGGTGGCTAACGTGATAACCGCTTCAGCACTTGAACCGACGCCGAAACCAATATTAGCGCTTCAACCGATCCCGTTTTGTATATACATTACAACCAATTTGAACTTCCCTCCAAACCTAATTTTAAATTTTGAATTTCCCGCGAAAACTTGAATTTCCCGCTAAGACTGATGCTAAAGAATTTCCTGCAAAATTTCGAATTTCTCGCAAAAATTTAATTTCCCGCCAAGTCCTAATTTTAAGTTTGAATTTCCCGCAAAATTCTGAATTACGTGATAAAATTTGTGTCACGAAACAATTGTGAGACTGTGCTTGAATAGCCCTATTGACTACTTAACTTTTCACAACAGGTCGACTGAGTCGTCGCACCAAGAATTTAGGTTCGGTTTAAGCGTTAAAATTGGCTTCGGCTTCGGCGTCGGCTCAAGTGCTCAAAGTAGCAGAATATCGGTTTCGGCTCAAGCAGTTTTCAGCCACCGTAAGTCGGTCAACGCGTCGACGACATACGACGGAGTCGGCTCGGGTGGCACTTACTGCATGCAACCTACGCAAATCCACCCCTCACTGACACACAGAACCAAGATGCGCCGATGCGCGGAAGTGTAGCCGTGGGAACTGAAAACTTGGGATATTCATACGTGAATGTGAGCCCGGGTGGAAGTCAGTCCGGGAGGAAACATGTACGTGGATGCTTGTACGTTCGTACCTGTACACTCGTTGCCATGGACGCTTACCCTGTATTGTTGTTTTGCAAACAACGAAACAACCCAAAACTTAAACTTTTGCATAACACACCATATTTCTACTTGCTTGATTCCTTACGGACAAATTTCCACGGACTAGTATCCACACGTATGTTCTTCCCAAAGTGCCTGCTACCGAAGTATAGGCTTCCTAAGTTTTCGTTTCCACGTATACACTTCCGCACATCGATGCGCCACCTCCATCAAATTCTTCACAGAATGCTGCTGGAAACATGTATTATTTAATTTACTTGCCTTCTTCCTTGCACCAAGGATGACGTCAAGGGATGGCAAAGTTCCATAAGATTCGGTCTGAATAAGAATCATCCCTTTGCAAATAAGGTTAAAAAATAGATTCGAGGGGGTGGACTAGAACGCCAGATTGTAAGAAGATATATGGAAGTTAGTAGACAAGGATGAGCATTTCAAACTTTTCAAGGCAGCATACACGAAATGGGGCGTGCAGAGTGGACGTGGGAGCACGTGATTCAACTCTAAAGTCAAGGCGAATTCTTCCAGCAGCGGATTCAATTATCAAATCATGACTACTGCTTGCGTCCACGTCATGAATTATCCATGAATCCACACACTCAAGTCAACCCCAACTCTTGGATAAAATACAAGAAAACACACTAAAAAACGCCTAAATCAACAACAAACAAGCCCTTGTCCAGCGTGTGGGGGCGTAGAGAAACTAATTGAGAATTCATCGAGAACACGGACGAGCACCAAGTCTCCTTTAGTCAACCAGTTTCTCCATCCTCTTCCTGGAATATCAATAATTTTAAGCCAACATTCATTCAGGCAATCCTCAGTTAAATGGCTTACGTAGAGCGGCCACTGGAGTCAGCTTCCGATCTCCACCATCCGCCAAGCCAGTCACTCCCGAAAAAACTCGGGAAAACTAATTCTTGATAATCAATCATTGTATTTTCAAACCTGCAGCATGTATTCCGTGCTAGGAGGCAAGAAGACTATATACAAAAATCGTGACTCTGAGGATTGCAATACTGATTCCATATGCATCTCATCAGACAAACGTCATTATAATAATATCCATTATTTTCATCCTTGGATCAAGTTACCTCCACCAGCAGATCTCTCTCTTAGACATGAGCCGAATAGACGTCAAGCGGTCAAGCGTATAATGTGTGGGAGACTAAGCCGGGTTACATTGCAGAGCAACTGCGTTTAACGCAATACAATCAAGTAAAACAGGGCGTGCAACCCAACTCAATCTTAATTAAATATTCTTTCCAGGTTTATACGCAGATGCGCAGGCGGTGCAGTCCAGGACAAGCGGCAAACTCATCTCTTCAACAGCATACTCAGAAGACTCTCTCAAACAACCAAACCTCACGGCGTCATGTCCTCAGCTTAACATCTTAGAGAAAGTAAGTCTTTTACAATCTCAAGAACAGACAACCTGAGTGAAAGATTGACATAGGGGATGGGCTCATGAGCGCACAAGATTCAAGACAATTTTAAAACAAAACATCAAAATCCAGGCAACGAACCGTCACCTCCAGCCAGGCAGCTTCTCAATACTCTACATTACGCATTATAATGCAAGTCCTGGTCTTCATTTTCTTCAAAAGGAATCCCTCCAAAGAAAACTTTACAAAACCTAGACCAACCATCCACAATCTCATATTAAAGTAAGCAAATTCTCGTCGCCAAGGCAACAAGGAAATCAACAACTTTAGAAAGAGAAAGCACTTCCTACGTAATTCCTCCGAGTGTTGAGCATGTGCGTAGTGTCATAGAAAATTATACTCACACCAAGGCCGACTTCAAAAGGGTTCAAACACAAATCTCAGGCTCCACACCTTTCTCATTACAAGTTTCACTCATTTTCACTCTCAATCAAAGAGAGGTGTTGGAGAAAGTAGACAAGTCTAGTTTTCAATGAGTGCAACCATAAAAAGTGAAGAGGTCTGAGAGGATTTAATCAAGTCTCCGTTATAGCAGGGTAGGGCAACTCACAAAAGCAGCCGCTTCAGCACAACCTTGGCTGCCAGCTCACACTTCAAATCCAGTCACTTTCAATCCCAGTCTTCAGCTCATCATCACCAGGCGGAAGTACAACTTTTGATGCAGACAACGGCTTTTCCTCCATACGGCATTCAATAAACTAAAATGATTCAGCATACATAATTGAATAAATCTTCACAATGAGTGTTGCTCAAGATTAGAGGAAAACAACCGCCGAGCCTAATTCATCCCTGGAGGAAACAAGAAGAGAGACCGCGAAAAATCCTCAGCCCTCCAACGCTTCAACTCCTCTTAAAACAACATTATTTCAAATTCAGTCCGCTCTGTCATGTCTTTATAATAAAACAATAGAAACACAAAAAAAACAAGGAAGAGCTGTAATAAACCTTCATCATTTCAATCATGTCAACTCAGCTCCCCCAGATTCCCCTTCGCTTAATATTCCTAATTTTAGAGCAGGATTCCAACGAAAACTTCTTCTTTAAATCTTTTTTTTCATTCATCGCATCAAAGCATACGCACCGTTGGAAACTTTCAGGATTCAACGAGTTCTGGATGGCGGAAGAAGAAAACGCGAGGGGGAGCTCTCCTTAATAACGTTTGTCAGGAAGGTCATTAGAGGAAGAGAGAGGGGGCAAACAAAAGCTTCTTGAGTTTCAAGATGATGCTGCAATAAATCCAGTTTTAAGAGCAAGAGTCAAGAGCGGATTACGGGAAATTACATTATTCTCCCCAAAAATTACATCCATCTATAACGGGTTCTCTACGCATGGAATCACAAGCAAGAGGAATATTATTCCAACCACAGCAAGTCGAAATACATCCAAGTCTTCAACAATTATTTAACTTCTCTTAAACGTCGAGGAGCAGTTGATGAACTGCCGTAACAAACCATGACTTTGTTACGGCACTTGCTCCACCTGATGATGAGATTGTCTGATTCTGGCGGCGGCAAGCAAGAGCGCCGTTTAATAATCTCATCCACACAACAACAGAAAGCGAGCAATAACAATCCTATAACCTCAGTCAAGCTGCAGCAAACCAAGCAAGAGAAGAACAAGGAAGCGTATTAAATTATTTAGAGGATTATATAAAGTAATTACTGGAAAAAGGAGGAAATCAAATCAAGGAACACTATCCAGCTACAACGAAAGGGAAACCCGCCATCCCAAAATCCAGCTCATCTCTCATAATTAATGAGGGCGAAGAGGGGTGTTGGTCCAAGAGTTTTTCCCCACTATCGCCACCAACAACCGCAACAACACAACCCATTCCCTTCAAACAGGCTGAAAGCAAGAGTTCCGCTTTGTAATAACATAATTGCATTAATCCGCTCCCCCATCCAAGGAATCATTCAGGGCGTGGAGGTGGTTGAGCTAAAAGTTTCCCCCGGGAAGCCCACCTCCCGGTCGGGGAGACTCCTCGCAGTCATATGTGCATGCAACAGCCGGGAATCTCACAGGTAGGAAACAAGTCAAAATTGAGCAAAATAAGCACAGCAGTGTATAACAGAAACTCAAACTACTGATCAAGAGACAAGGGGTGGGTGCACCCAGCTTGGGTAAAAAAGCATCATTTCGCTACACTCTGCCAAGGAATTAAATTGGCAAATTTCTCCAAAAACACCCCGAGAGGATTCATAAACAATACACCTGCTTCACAAAACATGCTCAAGCATCATTCCCAAAAATATTTTATCAACGAGTATCTTGTACAAAAAACTCAACGAATACAAAATCAGCCTTATAAAACTCATCTAATTAATTGAGTTATGCGGTTAATCACTCCAAATTATACTCAGAGCGTGCCTCGTCCGCGCTAATTAGTTTCTTCCTTTTCTACTCTCTCAGTCAGGAGCTTAGCTTAAAAAGAACAAATTAACAAGAGTTATATGTAGCAGCTTTAATCAAACCTCTCCCGTACTTCACCTCCTCCCCACGCAACATAATACAGGTGGGAAACGAGAGCTTATTTCCATCCTATAATACCTTCCAGAAACACTTTTCCTTTACAAAACACCGCAAACAAGTTAAATGTCCTCCAAACCCAACCTTCCACAATAAAGGCAATGACTCCAACTGAATAATTGCTAAATTCTTTCAAACACCCCAGCTAAAATAGCCAAACAAGAACCATAAGTAACAGCTTCAATTACGCAACAGCTTTTCATATCTCCTCAAACACATACTAGCTCCATGTCTATGCTCTGGTAAATGCGTAAAATACTTTCACCCGGATGAAGAGAATTACTATAGAAAGAGCTAATTGGCTTCAAAAAGGCTTTGGTGAAAAAAATCATTTCATCAACTATTTAACCATCCTCATAACCTCTATTAAATCAAGGCTTGACCTACAGCTTTACACTTGAACTCAACCCGCGCAGCTACAACAGTAGCTAAAAGCAAAAGGTCGTACAACCATCTTCCTCCGAACCTCCCTCCCAGTTATCCACACGATATAGGCGAAGAGAGAAAGTGGAGGAGACAGTAGTACAGACCCCGTGGGTACATTACAGTTTATTTAACCTTCATAAAAAACCCTTCCGTTGACCAGGAAGTGAGGATGCTTATCCGTGTAGAGGAGGACGAGCTACTACCTTGGAAAATACATCATTTTCATACAGGATATGCTGCATATAACTTTGTCTTCCTACAATTACCCACACCACAAACACGGGCTTAAGATAATTCCACCAGGTGACATCATGTCCCTTCACTGACAACATACATCACGGACCCTCCCACCTTCTTATAATCCGTCCTACCTGTAATCAGACTATGATTATCGGCTACAGGGTTCAAAAATCCTCTGAGAAACTAAAGCAAATCCTCCTCCTGCTAATATTAAATAACTGATTCTATCGCAATTTTAACATTTACTCTTAGTGAATGGATGAGAAGCGCGTCCTAACTCTTTTTACCCATATCCCTCCACTCCCAGCTCTGTCTTCTCGTCTTCTTATCAAGCAAACCTCTCCGAATCCTGGGAGGAGGAGGCTGAAGCTGTATTATATACGAGTTGCTGTATATATTTTCACTTTATTCTCACGGGGTTGAGGACATCACTCTGCGAGTAAAAGTAAAAGAATTAAATCAAAACGAGGACAACTTAGAGAAACCTGAGGGAAAACGGAAGGAAGCGAAATCAAGAATCCAACAGATAACCCTCGTACATTAACACCTGTATCTTTGTCCATCTTCCTTCCAGATTCACAGTAGATGCTCACTTTTTAAGCTGAGGTTCTTCCTGGCTAAAGGAATGGTTTTTTAAATTTTCCCAATCCTCACCACTCACTGCATTTATATGACAAGTTGGACTTCCCATGCAATAATACAACGTGTAAATACCTCTATTACACGCGTATTATGATCCCCACAATCTCAAAGGTTAGGGGCAAACATAAATCATCCACGCTCTCTACCTTTCCTAGCATTCATAACAAGTTCAAGTTCCCCCATCATCCCAGCTCAGGTGGCTCAGGATGATGATGAGTTTAAGTAATCCAGGTGCGAAACATGAACCAAACTTCATGACAAGGTGTAGCGCGTAGCGCTACACCCCGTTATAGGATCCTCTTAATCTTAGAGTAAATTACAGCATTTACGCCGAAACTGTCAACGCCTTCCAGGTTTAAGGGACTCGAGCATTTCATTTATTACTTTAAGCTTATACTTAAAAAATATTTCCTAAATCATCCTGTTATGGTGACAGTTTCAACGCAATGTCATACGCCATCTTCAATCCCGTTAAGTGTGCGCTACCGTATATAATACGCGCGCCTAACGCAAGCTTGTGTCGCGCCGGAAATCGGATTTAATTAAAGTATCGCTTTACAGCCGATAATATTCTCAAACTCATATATTTGTTCAAAGGCACTTCATTAAGTAACGTCGTCCCAGGAAACACACCTTTGGTCTCTGAGGGAGCGGAAGTAGCTGTCATTATACCTTTATTTACAACAATATCTTTCCAAGCAGCAACCGCACCGTCTTGAATCTCTCTTCCTTCCCCTTCCGCTTTAACAGTACAGAATCTCTTGTAATTAATTTTTAAATCTAATTATATACACTCTCCATTCTTGCCCAGTATCCTCTTGAGCTCTCAGAGATAACAACCGTGCTGAATTCTATAGGGTTTCACACAGCTCCCATTAACTGGCACACAGAGTAGTGTGCTCAATTTTTACTTAGCGTCAGTCAATGGAAATTTATAAATGGCCTGCAATTATCAACGTACACCAGCTGGAATCATTCCACAATCCTTCCAAACCTCCTCAAGTCATAACCCCGCCTACAAGCATCTCCTTCCTTTGACCCTTCTCCTCAAGTACATTTTATGACATGGCGCCCTTACACAAAGGGCACCTTCAAACCAATTCGACGACTTAACTTGAGCCTCATAGCTTTTACGTAGTTAATCTAACCCCTCAGAGGTAGTAAGTCCACCTATATAACACTCGGCTTAGTTTAATACATATTGATTTGTAATCAAAAAATTATAAAACAACAGGAACCAATTCTTCAATAGAATATCAAGCATAATTGAGATGGACAGGCGAGTTACAAGTAACTGAGTTGGCTGGATGATGGTAGCGTACACAAATATTTATAAACCTAGCTCATTCTGAGTAAGAGAAAAATTATTAAAATACTCATTCATTATAATCAACAGAGCTCAAAGAATTACCAACGTGTAGTTTAGTCAACACTTGACCTTCTAAACGTACACAACTCCGTAAGGATTATCATCAGCTCATATTTGATATTACGTCTCAAAGATAGCAATCCTGCGTAGGATGTACCCTTTTAAACATTTACTTCTCATAATACCAGCAATTACATTCCCTAATTCAACCCTCTCTTTGCTCTTGGATGTAATACTAATATTGCGTGGGAGCGGAATGCAAGTTTGCATATTGCATTAATTGCATATTCCACCTGTAATATTCAGCTACTAGGTAGTATTCAATTACGTCCTACTTTCTCTCCAAATAATTTCCTCATGGCTTAAATATTAAAGCGACAAAATAATATTTACCGCAATCCAACCCTCTATCCATTCCTAAGGCTCTAAACCTTGAGGACATCCCCTGTAAAATCCATAGGGAAACGTAAAACAAACGGAAATTAAACAATCTTATCCGACCTTCGGGTGGAGTCAAGTGGAACTGCCTTTCTTCCTCAAAGGTCCAACTTTAAATCAATCTTGCAAGGTGGCCAAGAATTAAATTATTTTCACTTTTTAATTTATAATTTCTTTTACTTTACAGCATCAAGTGGTGCTTGGATCGCCTCCAGTACCTTCAAACATATACTCTCAATATTAGCACAGCCTCCAGAAGGGCAGTGAAGCATCGCTCAATGAGATGTTGCGAAATCAAAAATCGATGGCAAAAATAAATTTGCACTTTTTATTCAAACGTTTTTCAAACACCGGCCAAGTGGTATTTGAAGGCAGTAGGCAAAGACTGCCGGCTTATATATGTATTAATATTATGGAATTGTAAATATTATTTCTGGCTTCTTAATGATGGCCAAATTTCCTTCATCCATCCATATATTCCTTGCATTCAATCTCCTTGTCGTGTTTACAGACTAACTTGCTCACATGGAGGAAACAATCGTTAGGATTTCAAGTTCACGCAGAGTTTTTGGCCAATTCGCAATAATTCTTACAAGTTTAACACACTTAGGCTTGGAAGGTAATCCGTGTAAGAGAGTTATGCAGGATGATGATGTTTCACATTTTCAAAAAGGAAATACTCTTCCCAACTAATTGACAAGGTAGATAGATTTGCCCGTGAAATGTGTAAAATTACCACAGATTCAAACATACGAGAATCATCCTCTCAAGGGATTTTCTCTCCTTGGATTCTCCCCAAGTTACCTCTTTCCTTCTTATATACTTTATATATACTTGATCATCTAAAAGCACTCGGCGCATGCCACAACGTGAGCGTGCGTGGGAGATGAGCAGATGGACATTAGCAGAGACTGTAGAATAATTTAATTATATATTTACTCAGACACCGTAAGGACGGCCAATGCTACATCTTAAAAGTCTACTGGAGAGATATAAGGACGTGGGTGATCGTCAAAGTAAAGCTACATGCTCATCCAGGTAAACGCAACAAAGATTCGTGCAAATACCAGGCTAACAACAATATTGTGTTGATGATTCTTCCTTTTGTGTGTGTGTGGGTATATATTGTTGAAGGTATTCCAGTCCCTTGCTTGACTTGAGTTGCTCAAGCTTGCTTAACAAACTCATGACTTACTCTTTGTACTTGAGTTTTCCAAGACAATTAGTTAGTTGACGGCTGATTGTGTAGCTGGTCAGCGTGAAGTGGAAGACGATGTCCAGTTCATCATCATTATCCTTTTCTTTCTGCACGTTCTCCTCTTTTCTGAATGACAACATGTAATTGTAGGACATTAGTGCAAGCCTTTGTGAGTAGCCGAAATGTCGGTTCTTTATAATACACTTTCTTCGAGCCTCCTTCCAAGGTCCCCCCAAACTGGGATGTGCGAAAACTTGGAAATGTTATGACTGATTCACCTCCATTTCCTGTCTCCTCCAACCTAGTCGCGTCTGTAATATCCCTCTAAAACACAAACAATATCCCTTATGTTCATTACCTTACCTTACAGCTTAACGATCCGCTTCACGACGATTACCCAACAATAACCTGTACAAATCCAAACTACTATAGGTTCCTTCAACGAGCTCCGATCCAGCAGCATGGAATATCTCTGGAAGAAACAAGAGAAAATGGCGGAATCAGCGCGCTATTTAATTTGTATGCGATGTAATCTATTTAAATATTATTGGCAAAAAGAATGAATTTCAAATCTCCCGCCACTTGTATTGAGATTTTTCAACCCTAAATCCCGCCAAAACCTTAAATGGAAACGCAAGATCAAAAATTCAAATTCAATTGTTCAAATATTCAAATTCAAATATTTAAATTCAAGTGTTCAAATTTAAAAATTCAAATTCAAGTGTTCAAATTTAAAAATTCAAATTTCAAATTTTAAATTTAAAAATTTAAATTTAAAAATTTAAATTTAAAAATTTAAATTTAAAAATTTAAATTTCAAATTTTAAATTTGAAAATTTAAATTTAAAAATTTAGGATTAAAAATTTAAATTTAAAAATTTAAAAAAAAATTTAAAATTTAAATTTTAAAATGTTAAAATTTAAATTTAAGGATCACAAATTCCAACAGGTGGCGGAGAATGCACTCAAGACTCATAATCCTACAGTGGATGATGATGTCGAGCTACATAACTCTGTTAAACCTCAATCCAAATCCCTACACATGCTCCGGCCTTTGCCTACGTCACAGCACATGCATGTAATTTGAAAACCTTGACATACGTGTAACCCTCAAATCGAAACTTTTTCTCACCGTGCCTTCCGCCAATTTTTATCCCCGATTTATGTATCCATACTGATCACAATAAAACCTTGTATACCTGAACAAGTTATTTAAAACGTTATAAAATCCACATATCCCACCCTCAGACTGGTGCATCAAGAAGGTGCGAAGGATGCACCTGTATAAGAGCATAGTCGCCATCTTCACCTTAAACGCTCCCGCGTCTTCTCTATTCAGCACCTTTAAATTCGCTCATTATAAATCCTTCCTCTTCATCCTAAAATTCCCCGTGTACTTTAATCACGAATTCCATTAACTTCCCCTTTAGCGTCTGGAAGAAAGTGCAAGGGATCTGGCTCTAAAGCCAATAGTTTTCATGTAAGTAATACCTGGATTATTTCATTAACGCACTCTTCCATGTTATATCGATATCATTTCTTAATTGAACAATAATACCCCTAAGGCCTGTCCTTAAGGAGAATCTATTCCATTTAACCGAATCCATTTAAATGCAGGCCGTACACAAGATAAATTACAGGCAAGTCATGGAAACCATGGAAGCCAAAAGAGAAGAATAATGGATGCAAGCTTAATTCAAGGGCATCCCGCCCTACGGTAGAGGAATTGATTCATCATTATTATTATTATTATTAGTCTTGGCCCAGAGTGACATTTGTAGATCAAAGCAATGGCAAACGGGGCGACCACGCTCTTCATGAAAATCTGGCCTACACGTAGACTCTCTCTAATTGCAGACGTTTATTTATGACTCTCTCTCTCACACACAAGATTGAGCAATATGGAATTGCTTCCTTCAAGATCGTAACATGTTAATCAGTTCGACAGTTATTCAGTTCTTTCCTCGCTGGCGTCCGCATAGACGAAAAAATCCACCCGCCCGAAGTAGAGTCTGCCTGCATTTAACTTTAATTTAATAACCGCTCTCGTACAATAGACAAAACGATGAGGGGAAGAAGGCTAACGCAGAGTGTATATCCACTACAAACCATAGCGAATCTATCTTGATTGAAATTCAATACTTGCACACACTTATTAATAATTTGGTTACCATGAGCAAAAGTCTACGCTATTTTCCACACTAATTGTCTCATATGATTAACTAAATCGGAGGAGGGCTGTTGTGTGGCAAGCAAGCGGGACGCTGATGCTGTGATACGCTTAAGCGTTAGACTCCCAGTCACACATAAGGTTCCTTTCCAAACTGCAGAGACGAAGGAAACGCTTTGAATAATTTATCAAATCCTTCTGCAGTACCCTGCTGATTGTTTACCAAACGTTTCCAAAGTGAACAACACCTTGGTGGAACTAAGAGAGTAACTGATTCATTAACGAAATAAATATCAGAGCGTGCACTTGCTCTTCACTACGCTTACGAACTCGTTCCAAATTATCAAAGAACATATCCTATTGTGAGAAGCATTAACTTGCGTAAGGGTTATGTGCATGAGTGGGCGGCTTCACATTAACCGATTCAATCCAGATGTCAAACCTAATTTAACCAACTGTCATTAAGCATATTTAAAACCTGGCTCGAAGAGTAAATGATAGGTCTGAAGATTAAAAACACTTTCACCATTTTCCCACCCTCCCTCTCACCAGTTTCTCAAGTTCAGGAGCAAATCACCAACCTGTTCCTCTGCACCAACCACCTGTTGATACTAGCTCATCTTACTTACAGTATCCTGAAAACAGCAGATCCAAGGGAACGAATTCTAGTAAAATTCTAAATTGTAAAACTATAATTAATTACCAAGATACTAATTAAGAATTAGTCATAAAAGAGTGCTACTAATCCTACCACGAAAAATTAAAACATCACAACAATGCTACATACTTTTAAGACTCCAACTGCAGTTAGATAACTTTTTTCAAACTCGAAAAAAATTAACAGGAAGGAATCACAGTGCAGTAGCTTCAAAACAGAAAAACAAGAATCCAACCAACTGTAATAGTCATCTACACTATTTGAGCTCACTGCCTCCTGCGCCTCTACCAGCGCATTAGACCTCACAGAAAGAGATGGGAATGAATTCCATGTCTTACAAGAACTTACAAGGCGGAAACGAGTCTGGATTACTTGTCGTGGAACGGAGGAGGATGTATTACAAGGAAAGAGTCGTTCTCATCCTCGGAAAAGAGTGTGAGAATCTGTAGGCTTTCATTGTAAAATCCCGTATTAGTGTATATTTTTCCAATATTTTTAAATATCGAGATTAAAATAATGTAGCTTCATCAGTTGAGCCCTATTCATATTTTTTTATCCAGAACGTGAAATGAATCAAATCCCAGTTATAGACTCTTGTAAAAGATTCAAGAAACGTTAGCATTTACCGTTCAGGACATTTCGGAGAACACGCCAGATTCTCTTCAGGATTTTTTCAATACCTTTGTTCACATCGCATCATCCTCATCACATGCCATACTTAAATATCCGCATTTATTCCTACCTTTAAGGGTTGAACAGAGTTCTTGCCACCGAAAACACGCCAAGCTTCCTACACATTGTTGCCATTTTGACAAATTCAAAACACATCCAAAACTCCAGCCATAGCAGCTCATATACTGATGATGAACAGTCCCAATTCCCAGAAGAACAATTACGCAATACCTTCTTCATCCAGCTCCGATCATAATTGACTCGTAATATACCTCTAGAGCGCATAATAGCAGCCAACAAATAGTCAGCACAGCATCCACTTCGACAGACAGTAACAAGTTTATGATGACTTTATTAAATCTAAATTCCGGCTAAATAACAAATCAATGAGAAACTGCGGACTTTAACTCCGTCCTTGTCCAAAACAGAGAATCAGTTTCAGCCGGGGTAAAGGGCCCCGAATCAAAAGGCTTCTGAACTCTTCAACTGAGGCAGCCAGCTTAATTTCTAGCCATATGTACCACCACACATCCCCTTCATCCAAAGATCTTATCCTCCTATTACACGTACACGCCGCTCTGCGCCAATCGCACTATGGGAGAATTTCAAATCCAGTCCTCACTATATTATGAGGACTCTTGTAAAACAGATGGAGATTCATAAATGGATTAAACCCAGTACTTGTCCTGAGAAACATAAGATTATTATTAATATAATGTTCAAATGTCGACAGAGAAATTAAGACGCGTTTATCTAGACTAGAGATCAGACATGAGACTCATGAAATCCCCCCTCTTCTTCCCCGCTCAAACGTTGATAGAACAAGTGAAAATATATCCTCGAGGGAGGAGCCTTTCCATCAATTATATACACCGGCACGAGGAGTAATGTCCATGTAAACTTGTGATTATGAATGAAAAATCTGACGGGGGTGCGCGGAGAACGTGAGTGAGGATGCAGTAACTCACTTTTCCCAGCCTCCACTTCCACTCAACTCTTATTCTTTCACTCCACCACCTTTCCCCTCGTCCAGCCAAAAAGATTCAAAAGTACACCAACAACGGCTGCTCCCGGTTCATTGCATCCCGATGGAACCCTTGTTTCCTAGAACCAAGCTTAATAGCAATCCCGTCTCTCGGACCCTCAACCTCTCATTTAAACAAGCACCGGGGAAGCAAGCCAAATGTCAAGACAAATCCGAACATGTACAACGCTCAATATGATTAACAGATAAGGAGGAGCAATCTAGCAATACAGATGATGAGATGCAAGCAGGGGAGAGGAAGTGGATCAAGGAGCTCCATCATGTTAGCTTGTGTAGAGATTATAATTCAATTATAAACTGAACACTCCTGGATCAGTAAAAAATAAGTCAGAAGAACCTGCCTACAACTCTACGTCTCGTCTCCCTGGAAGCCGGCATTTCCTTCGCCAATTCTCAGTCAGCAGCCAGTGCTACAATGCTCATTTTGGAAACGCACAAATCATCTCATCATTGCAGGTCAGAGAGTTAAGTGACAGCTCATTTACATAGTTAGCCTCATAACCTGGGGATGAACAGTAGGAGGGATTTGGTCAAGGGATGCTCTGAGAAGGATACATCAGTCCGGCATTGCCCGGAGCTCTCCTACAAGCTCTCTCTCAATGACCTATCATCTTTTATAACCTGAAGGTGACGAAGCTAATTCATTAGCAGTCTAACTTCCCCCTTTTCTACTGCACACTCTGTATTTAGCGGTACTTGATCCGACTCATGACACATTCTCCATTAAATACTCCTCACTCTCCTCAGCCAGTCACTCTCTACCTGTAACTACCTGTCTTCTCCTCCGTCTCTCCTTCCATTGGAAGCCACTTACAGCAAGTTGCGTTATCTGAGCCGAACCGTTCCTCCTGTGACAGCTCCATGGAAGCCAACTTCTCCAAAAATCCTATTGATCAAGAAGAAAGGAGAAGGGAATGAGCGGATTATGGCCAATGTTACAATCAATAACGTTTCCCTTTAAATTACGCGTCATCAAATCCCTAAAGCCTTTACACGCATCATAAAAATTACCTATTACTCACTCTACCCACCATCACCACCACCACTGCCTCCAATCATGAGCCAGGGATAGGTCAATATTCAGAGGAGACGTTTTACCACAGAGAATCCAGGCAAACACAACCAAAGGGGATTCCCAACCCGCCCGTTACATCTCTCTATTTTGATTACATGCTCATTCATACTAGATGATGCGATGGTTGGGAATTCTTGTAAATTATTCAGTAGGTGCACTTGATGCACTTGATTCAATTATCAACCTTCTCTCACTCCCTCAGAAAAGCGGCCCAGCCCTCTTTGTCCAACCAAAAGGGATCGTCATATGTTCCAAGGAAGCAAGGATTGACGCAAGTAAGGTTAGTAACGTAATGTGGATGATGCTAATGCTGCCTAGGTTTCTGTGCTGCACACACTCAAAATTCCCAGAATAATCTGACAAAACGTTTCTTCACAGCCTTTCTTCATAAAGTATCAATATAGATTTTCAAAATCATTAAATCCTTTCAAACTAAATTCATTCAAGTCTAAAATCCATGTCTTCTACCATTTTAAATTAATCATTTTCAATGCGGAAACATGCCACAGTTTTTTAAAACTAATTGATTGTCATTAATTTCTCAACACTTTATTTCGGGCTACAAAGCTTCCTTAAAGGATGACAATTGAGAGCTGTAACTAGAAAATCCCGCTTTGCTCACACTAACTCCATCTACATTAACTCACTTACTAAATGTCAAATGTACGGCACCTTCAATACAACCTGGCTTCCCTTACATTTTACATTAACTGCACGGTTGAAGACTCATTCCTTATTTATATCAGTCCTATTTTCTCAGATTCAATTTGTATCCTTAGAATCCAACGACTTTACAAAAATCACCAATCCGGCATCCTCATCTTCCCAAGTTTAAAGAAGCTCCAAAGAATCATTCTCCAAGGAAATTCACCACCAAAGAACCAGACCCCCAACACCAACCATCTTCCCCACGACTAAAGCTAAGCCAAGAGATGGCTAAGAGAGAGAATCGCGAACCTTCAGTTTCTTACCTGTGAAGCTAGCGAATCCGCTTGCGATTCTTCCATATTACAACACTCGTTCCTGTTGTCTGTTGTCCTCCTCCGTGCTAACGCAGTCCTTGTATTGTATCCCTCTCTTTTCTTGCAAAGCGAGCACTTAATCCTACAGGAAGACAGGCAGGCAGAGGGTTAAGAAAAATACTTGCCATTAACTTCACCTTCCTTCCCAGCCAACCAAGAGGTAGAAGGAAAAGGAAGAAGAGTATATTATAAATCGAGGATTGCCATTTTCTCCGCCGTTCCCGCCGCACCAAACCACCATAAGATTATTAGCATTCCACAGCTCCAAACCACCCCCAGAACAAGAGCCACCACCAGTCTCACACTTAATCTTAACCTCTTACGGACATCATCAGCTTCTTCTTCGGGGATCCGAACTTCCAAAAACCATTGTCACTACATTCTGCTCCACTCATAACTCCGCCACTCTTCCGTCCGCAAACTCTCATCTCGGGTCTCCCACTAAACCCACCAACCATATTATACCAAGGGCTCACCATCAATTCCCAAACAGTCCGAGCTCAACTCTCAGTCAGAGCGGAATATCTACCTTCTTTGGTATCATTTATTTATTTCCAATATCAGCTCGGGATTAAACAAACCCAAAAGTTCTACCCACACACAACAACTCTACTAGCCCCAGTTAATCTAATCCTCCATCAGTAAGTGCATCAACTGGATGGGATTCAAGTGTGCAGTAGAACATATTTTTATAAAAGTGATACCAAATTAGCACAGACAAAAAGTGCAAAATCCCAACAGGAACTTTGTAACAAAAAATCTGTGAAAACCGAACCTCTCCTGGCTGGCTGGGGGATTTTGCAACAAGAGTTTTTCCAAGTGGACACTAGAAACAAAATCAACCAGCTCCCTTCCTTCCTCAAGGGAAACAAGGAGGATGAAAAAATCGTGTTGACGGATGTGAAAGAAGATGAATCTCATCTCCTCCTGGAGTGGAGTTTGATGGACATAGTGGTGGACAGCAAAAGCCCCGTTTTTTCAGAGCACCAAAAAGAATCAACTATTCAAGGCTCATTATCCCGATTATTATATTATTATTCCGAGATAACGCCAAAGGTTTAGTAGAACCCAGTTGAGGAGACGGTGGGAAAGGTGAAGAACCGTACTTTGTGGTAGTTTCCAACTTCCGCATAGTCCTCAACAACCAAACAACATAAAGAAAATCAACTTTGTAAGTACAAATCATATTTTATCAAACTGTTCCCTCTGCCCTAAATTATTATACCAAAATCCGCTATCGCATTTACCTTACCTTTTATATAAGCTGGGGAATTTTTTTTCTCAAGACTCACAAGTCATCACACAAGTCAGCATTACCCTCCACAAATCCCCAACATAATCCCTATGTATCATGAAAAATCCCGCACTTTCCTTCTCACTCCAGAGAAAAAACTCATTTCGTATAAATCCTCTCAGAAAAACTACAGACCAGGGCTTAAATTTCGCTTCAAACCAAAAAATTCGCAAACCATTTTCCCAGCATCCCCGCATCCCAAAGAATCCAAGCCACACGTTTAAAAGCAAGAGCATCTTTACAAAATTCAAAGCTCCCACAACAAGGACAATGCTGGACGGGGTGTGATTTTCAAATATTCTTGCGCTGTTATCCCCTCACAAACACTAAAAAGAACCAGACAGCCTTGCAGTCCATAGGTTAACTAATTAACAGTTTCGACAGTATCTACTACGGCCCCCCTTGCCCCAACACCTTCAAACATATCTTCAGCATCTCAAATTAGTCATATTTAATTCAACAATAATATTTATAGAGTAATAGAGTAGCCACCATCAGAGTTATAGCTAAATTATTAATCAAGACATGACAATGCTTGGTAACCCATGAAAACTCATCGGAGAAAACTTGATACGCTTCATTAGCTTCCGCACACCTTTTCAATTAGTCAACGTGTGTATCAAAAATCCATGCTAGTCCAGCCAGTTTACCAATATCCAGAATTTTATCAAAACAACAAAACGTTTTTTTCGGCTTCTCTGAGTGACTACAAGGATTGCTATTTGTATACTCTTCACTCCACACGAAACAAATATTGGGAGAGAGACCGTGAGGGGAAACCACTTTTACTTTCAACTGAATAAATTAAGTATAACGTTCGTCCTCTTCGTATAAACAAGGCAGCCCTCTTGAAGCAAGTCCAAGCTCATAGAGTGTAGTAGCCGGCATGCAAATTATGTGAAAACTGCATAAGCAACTGTAAGGATCTGCAATTTATCATACAAGGTATGGACAGGTGGGCGACAAGCAATGCAGATGCAAGTAGGGAATTGTAGCTCCTCCACTATTATTCTAGCAAAAGTCAATGAATAAAACCAGTGAGTTATCTCATAATAAGCCAATCCAACCCTCTCTCTACCTTTGTACTCTTCCCTTATGCACATCCCCTCTGAATCTTCTTGGAAAACTGTATTTGACCGGGGCAAACTGTGATTTTCCTCTAGCGTCACCACCACTCCATTTACCTTGCTTACACGCAATATATTATTCAATAATCTCTTTCACTCTCCTCTCTCATCTCAATCCTTCTCCATTACTAAATCCAAGGATGCGATCCTGTCAGTAATCCATCCAGGCTAGTAGAACAACATGTTTTTGCAACTTGCTCGGGATGACTAATAATAATGAAACGATAGCCAAGGGCCCAACGGATTCATTACTGCAAATAACATTCTCGAAGAATTCAAATCCAAATAGTCCCAAAGCATTCCCTTACAAATTTGCAAGCCAAAGAAACACAGAAATATTTCAAACTCATCCAAAGTGTGAAAGCTTCCTTAAAGCTCCCCATCACAAGTGACATAAACAGTCCAGATTCGCAAGAGTGCAACAGCAGGTATGGCACAGAGCAGCTCAGCTCAATATTTTTTTACCAAATTCCTTGTCCTACAATCTAAAAGCATGTCAAAAGCTATAGCTTTTAGTTGGTCAGTATAGCTACTGACTTTGACTTCAATTTCTCCCACTCAGCTTCAGATTGAATCTGAATCTCTCCTGTCATCATCCCCTCTTGTCCTTTAGGGGCAAATTGAATTCACAACTCCCCGCCATTTATCAACTTGAATTGTGGGAATTAGAGGGATTCAAAAGGTATGATAATTGCAAGACAGAAGGTGAGAAAGATGGGGAAACACAATATTGTAGCCCAGCAGTCTTCTTAGTAACAACAACTTCTTACCTGGCATAGACCGTCATCAACAACTTTACAATTATATGGGCTCGTAATAAAGAACAGTATAGGGGGGAAGGGAGGACGCGCTAGGATTTAGGCAACTTATTAACCATATTTTTTTAATAACTAATAACCTCCCATATTAAAGGGCATCCATGCGCTCCCAGTCCATGCATTTCTTTTAGGATAAAATACATACCGAGGAGGCTAAAGAGCAAATCCAGTGCATGACCCCTACTCACCAACCATGATTCTAGGGGATTCAAAAGAGTTTTTCTCCCTTGCATAATTTATGCAGTGGGTGCAATTTCCTTTTCAAAAATTGACATGCATTAAGAATTTATTAGTGATTACGAGAATGGTCAATGCTTCTTCCTCCTGTTCCTAGGCTGTAGGAAGGAGGGAAGCATGGAAAAAATACATCCACCCTCCGTACTGCATACACAATAAAGCAATACCCATCTACGAGATGGATTGATTTTTTTCACAATCTGCAAAACTAATATAGCAAAAGGACCCAGGAGGCAAGAATCCAGGAGGGATGAGAGAGAGTTCCTAAACGAGGGATTAAACGGAACGATAAAACAAAGGTGTGGGAGCAAGTGTTTTAAAATCATCCGAATAAATTTTAAATTAATGTATAACCAACCACCGTATTTGCTGGAGATGCTTTTTCTTTAAAAACAATTTAAAACCCTCTCTCATCCTTTCCTCCCTCCGCTATCCCTTCTCCCGTACCCCTTAAATTAAATATGAGAAAGAAGGTGTGTAATCAAATTCCCCATCATCATTACCCCGCTCACCCTCCACTTGATTATCATCTTTCTCCTGCGTTGGGCTCCAGCTAAAGGTTTGTAAACTGCGTTTACATCCTCAGTTACCTAAACCCTGATGGTTTGATAACAGAGAGAGAGCATATTTTTACAAGCTCCTTCTAAGGTTAAGACTAGGGTCACTACTACAGATCTTAGCAAATACGGAAGTAAGGCCGGTCTGTATTTCAACAAGATGACATAAAGTTCCTTCCGTAGCTAGATTCAAAAGATTCAATTCTAATCTTGCTTAGATAGATGACTCAGAGTAAAGCTAAGCTTATCAAATTCTAAATGAAAGATTACAGTTGATTTTAGCCAAAGATTCATCAATTTTCATCATTTTTAATTAATTACAACTACATTAAAATAGTTTAGTAAACGCCCTTGGTAGCATCAATTCTCTATAATTCCGTACTCGCGCTAAATATTCCACGGCTAAAAATTTAAATTATTTGAAGTCAATCAAAAAATATGTAGAGGCAAAGTTGCAAATCTCAAGTAAACCATCCTGCCCCCTCCCCCCTTATGATGTGTTGAGCAGTGTTATTTCCTTGCAGACAATGCAGCTCATGTTTAGGTTGACTCAAGATTATTGTACGCAAAAA
Organism: Sminthurides aquaticus; assembly: GCA_906901655.1. NCBI lineage: Eukaryota > Metazoa > Arthropoda > Collembola > Symphypleona > Sminthurididae > Sminthurides > Sminthurides aquaticus. Next base: position 18,545,877 of record CAJQTT010000001.1, on the reverse strand, counting down.
AGTAGCAACGAATAGAGCCGGCTTCAACAAGATGCAGATGGTTCTGAGGATTTTAATGAGAAAAATCAAGCATAATAGCGTAACGTAACATGTGCATTCATCCTGTCATTCATAAAAGTCCCATTTTCCCAAGGATCCCAACGTCTCCACCTCCCAGAATCTGAGTTTGTGTAAGCAGAGAAAAGTGCATCATTGTTGGAGGAGTTACGGCGGGGAGAACGTTACAGAATTCCTTATTGTGTCCACATTTTAGCTCCATCCGTGCTATGCATATGTAATCAGGGGATTTTCCTCCCGCTCCTTGCCTTGCCGAACTGACTGACTGCGAGTAGCTCTGGGGCTACCTTGAGTTTGTCTCATGGTTGGCTTGACTCACGCAGAAGAATCTATATGATTTTCTTAAAGGAATAATCTTTCCTTTGTAGGACCAATATTAATATCCAATTATCATCCTCTCTGCATCCCTAAAATTACATCCAAATTATAATTAATTATAATAATAAATTCAAAGAGGATTGAGGGATTTTTAGCAACTTTTCAAAGAAACATTGTAAATATATTTCCTCCCCCTCTTCCGCCTCTCCTGCTTTAACTAAAAATTTTTCATCCCTTCATGTCCAGCGGATAAAAATCATAATCTTATTTCTTCTAAATCAAAGATTTACGGCCACACTCCTGTCAAATTCAATTCACAATTCCAGCTCATCCTCTCCCGCCTCATTAGCAGTTGCTTCTAATTAGCCCATGGACTTAGCCCATGGATTTCAGATGAAATGCCAACAAGAGCTTCTTTTAGCTATACACAGTTCCAGAGCCGAGGGGAGGTATCCTCCCGTCAGACCCCATTTACTCTCTCATCACCTTCATTATTTCAAGAAATTAGCAACAAACCAAAAATTATTATTCAAACAAAATAATGTAATAATAATGCAAAACTAAGAAACACATGTATCCTTTCAAGCAAAAACTAAAAACTAATGCTCCTTGCGAACATGTATTTAAAAGTACACACAACATTATTCCTTCAAGGTAAATTCATTCTCTGATGCATGTAGAGAGAGATGAATACACAATCTTCCCCCAGTAAGAGTAGGCTTCAGAAGGAGCAACAAATAATTAAGAAATTATATAAATAAAAGCTTAGCTCTTTCCAAGCAGAGATTATAATGTACCGGTTGTCACGGTGTAACCTGTCCTCATCCATATGTACACGAGAGGTAATCTAATTAGGAACATAATTTTACAAGGCAAGAACAGCAGGGAGACGAATTGGGAGGATAATATAACACACTAACATTACGCCAGCTCATCTTCATACATCTCAGCAACCAAATCCTAAAGCATTTTTTATCTCAAGGCAGACTACACACTCCCAAATAATTAATGACATAATCCGCTATCTGTATACGGTACTCTTGCTTCATCCCTCTTTGCAAATTTTTTCCCCCAAATTATTGCAAATATTCTAAAACGTAAACCTGTACCTTGGCGGTCTTTTTAGCAACTACGTCGTCATTTATTTATAACTTTTTAAGGTAAACTTCTAGTAGTAACTTCTACCAACTTTGGCAAAACTCTCTGTGTTTTCATTAATTCAAGTTCAGGCCAACATCAAGCTCCTTCTAACTTGGGAGCAGATATCACGGAACATTCATGAGAAATAAGATAAGGTAGAGCTAATGCCCCAGGTCATTCTCTGAATAGTAAGTTAACCTCTCCGAGCTATAACTGACAGCCCTGGGAAAGCGGAAACGATTCAACGATAGAGCAGGTCCGAGGTAAAAATTGCAAAATACTTTGGATCGTAGGCGGGCCTCAGTGTATTTTTATCTTTTCAATCAATCAGTCTTACCTCCAACGGAAAGAAGCAACAAGTGGTATACATGTATCGCTTAGCTTCCAGCAGGTTCTCATTTTACACATTTTGTAATCTTACCCTAGCAGTCTTCCCCATTTAACCCTCACTGGAGTAGTAAGCTTGCGAGCAGAATTTCAAATCAAGACATGTATATAGCATGAAACATGAGGAAAATACCTTGTGAAACGGGGTGCAACATTTCCGTGCGAATTCTGCAAAGATAAACAGAAGAGTCTATAATTGAGTCCACACGAGGGGATGCGGGGGACATGCTTGGTTGCCCTTGGTGATACAGTTGGAAAAGTAGGGAAGAAAAAGTACAAAAGCTGGGCAAATCCTTTAATGGAACATGATTTAGATGTGCATCCAAACCTTTTTCAAACAAACCGGAATGAAAGGAAAAGCGAAATAAATTAATTACACTGTAAAAGATGGGACAAAGACACGAGCAGAAGCTGCTGCTCAATCCCTCGCAAAAGTACAGAGTGCCAAATTACTCAAAAGTCCCGGGCTCCTAATTAGAAAGGACATTTACATGGATATGTGCTTGTTGTACCTTTGATTTTTTTAAATAAAAAAAAACTTCCAAGGAGAAGATGAAACGTGAAAGATTGTGAGAGAATGAGATCAAAAATCCCAACTCATCAAACACAAGTATCATGCGCAAAATATTTACTACAAAAAACTTACATTCTCCCTGCAAATATAAAAGCTACCGCAAATCCTAAGCCTGAGGAATAAATCCCCCACCTAAAATTTCAAAACTTGTTCAAGTAGATACGTTTAGTATACGCACATGTAACTAATCTGTTAAAGGATTTTCATTGCCAGGAGCGCCAAGGAGGAAGATAGAGAGGGAAGTGGTAGACGGAAGAGAGCATGATGCAAGGATTGGAATCAAGAGAATGGGAACATGTTCAAAGATTATAAAAGACTTGAATAATGCATCAAGATAATATTCAATATCAAAGGAAGTGAATTAAGACGGTAGTGAGGAAGGAAGGAAGACTCAGAGAGTAAAGATAGCAAAGGGATTAAATTACAACAAAAAATCCTAAATCATCATAACATGATCACCTTCAGGTGAAATGGAATCCAAGTCTAAAACCAGAATCCCACAAACCACCCTCCTTTAAAATCAGCGGGCACATAAGGCGGTGGCAAAATGCGAAAATAGCTTCCACCGATTCGTAAGAAAATCCTCAAGTAGTTTTCATACCACAAATCCCTACATACAGTAGCTATTGTAATTGTGGTGAAAGGAGCTTCCATACCGGTGGAGACACTTCTGAGGAGCTACATCCTCCCGTAACAAATTACGCAATAATCCGGTGAGCAAGGTGCAAAACCTTAAGGTGCAACTTTTGGCAATTCTCCAAGTTGAAGGCTCAAAAGTTACCTTAACATACAAAGGCAATGCTAAGTCCGGCCTCAGATTTCTCCCTTTAGTGTACAATAGCATTGTTTACAGTTGTCACCCTCAAATTTCTAACAAGAGTACGAGAAATTCCGGGAACATTTAAATACGAGTTGAGCAAGAGAGAGGAAATAGCAAAGAGTAGAGTGGAGGAGTGAGTGTGAATATTTAGCAGAGGGGAAAGTCCAATCTTTTTTAATACAACTAGATTTCAAACAAATTACAAAACGTATTTACTAAATCAAGGAAGGTCGATGGGATGTAGGAGGAGGAGGATGAACGAGTAATTATACATTCCAGCCTTGTATAGCTTCCATATTTACCGGATGCAAGCTTATTACATCTACTCGCCCAGAATACACAACAAGCTTAAATCCCCGCAATTCTTTCCACTACTTCTTCAATTTTTCCATAACCTGAATTCATACCCAAAAGCCCGGGAGAGATTACTTCAGAACAAACTCCAGTTACTCCCTCCACAAATTCTCAGTCTTTTCTTCATGGCCTCTTGGAAACATTCAATTCTTTTCGAAAACTGTTATATACCCGGGAATAATTCCATGGCCATCTCCCCATTGTAACCATGATGACGGGGTAAATGGAATGATGTTTTTCCACCCTTCTTCCTACTACGCTCCCAGAAGAGAGGATCTTGATGCGAGAAGATGAACAAGACAGAGTGGGACATGGGTGTTAGTGCGCTTCTTCTCTAGTGGATGCAGATATTAACGTCTTGTACAACAGGTTCATCGAACTGATGGTGCCAAGAGATTTTTTACCAATATCAACAAAAAATTGGATATTACAGATATAATACAGGGAGAAGAGAGCAGTAGTAGTCGTCATAATAACCTACGTCCCCCCCCTTTACCCCCCTATACACCTCCCTATTAGTAGGAGCAATACACAATTACCAGTTATAGCAGTGGTAGTAGTAGCTGGCGAGGTGTGTAGTAGTGGGTGATTGAGGGGGGAGGGGTGTGGGGAAATCCGAAAAAATACCAAACCTTGCCAAGGATGATGCGGGCAGAGATGATAATAATCCAGAGGACATATTATAAGCAGAGTAGGAATCACACAATTCATTATTGTTCTGTGGAGGGGGGGGGAGATGCATAAGCTAAGACTTACTACCACTTTTTCGCAACCACTCTTTTTCCATCACTCCCCTCCCGCCATCGCGAAACTTGAAGCAGGAAGCGAAATTAGAGAGATGAAATAGCGTGTGTCCATCCACAGGGATCATCCAACTGTACAAACTGGTTTACAAAATCCATCCACCAATTTCCCTTAATCATCGTCATTACGAGAGGAGACTAATCCTTTCCTATATAGCGGAACATTAAATCCCATTATTCTTCCCCCCTTTTACTACAAATCCGAGAGAGCTTTCCGGAAGTTTTCAAAACTTCTACGACTCCCTCCACTCAAAACTTCAAGGCTAAAGTACATTGATTCCCAATAACCAAGTAAAAAATCATACAAAAAGCTTCCCATGAACCAGTCAGCTTACAGTGGGGGGGAGGCAACCTTGCGAGAATTCCTCGGTCAAGGTAGAAGAAAGCAATCCCGCCCAAACACTCTACTCGCTAATACGTAAGCTCGCTAAATTACAGCTGGGACGCCACATGAACGCCATGCTGTAAAACTAGTAGTTGAGGATTCTATTATATACCAGCAGCCGCAACTTGATGGCTAACTTTTAGCTTTAGGGCAGCCAGTCCTAAAGCTAAGTTCTGCAGTAATTAAGTTAAGCAGTCTTGCAGTATATGCAGCAATAAAACACAAAATATTCAAGCCTTAGCCCTGCTGCACATCTGAGGATGCGATCCTAGAACCCAACATGCACGGGAGACATCATAATATCATGTTACAGGACACAGTATCCCATAAAACAATTCTCCAATGCAAATGAGAAAAAGCTACATTCTCCGAGCACGTAGTGTAGTATTTTTCCTCCTCTGCACAATTTGGGCAAAATCACAGCCAGGAATACCTATGAAAAAACGTTTCCAAGCTACTACTAACCCGGCATCTTCCCCTCCCTCCTCCTCCTCCTCATCTTTTATATGGTGGTGAGCGTCTTGTTGCAAGAAGCCGGCTCCTCAGGGTAAAATGACAGGAAGAGAGAGAGACATCCCAAAGGTATCTTCCAGACCGGAGCATCCTTCCAGGCCATACCCAACCGCGGAATTAAAAGAAGAGGTCGGAATTGCGAAAAAGTCAGTTAGTTTGTCTGCAATATAAAATACTCTCATCATCCTTTAAGAAGGAATTCATGAGAAAATTCATCACCCTTCAGACATGTAAGAGGAAGAGGATAGTAGCTAGGAGGAGAAGATTAGGCGAGGAGAGAAATACTTAATGACAGTGATGAAAGCATAAGTGATTACAGGGTTGGCTAAGGCTTCAAAACATTTCCGTTTCATGTCTCATGCGAAATAAAGTCTTCCACTACTCCCCTTCCATCCATGTAATAAGCTCCCGCTAAAGAAGAGAAGAGGGATGATGAGAAGAGGGTGAAATGATTAGATGCGCGAGAGGACACGCATTATCCCGGATTCCTCTAAAGAACGCGGACTTGCACCATTCTCTTGTCAAATAATATAATATCCGTTAGATTCAATTCCATATTACCGTTGTCCCTGGCGTCGGCTCCAACAATTCAAATCAAACCTGATTTGACAGTAAGCTCAGCCTCAATTTTCCAACAGAGCTCACACTCTCATCATTACCCAATCTTACCCTGGTATCCATTTTTTTCAACCAAATATTTCTTAAATCAGAAATTATGGGGTCCATGTAAGGTCTCGAAACTTGCAAACTTGCATCAAGCCTCAATGAGTGAGAGCAGACAACTTTTCACTTTGTACCAAAACCAGTTCCAATATACTATGCAACAAAATCCCCGAATCACCCTCATCATACTTTACCTGTCTTGAGAAATATCTTCCAATAATTATATTTCAAATTTAGCCTACTCTTAAATGTCCCTCTCACCCATATTGAGTATTTACAAGCTTCAACTTTGTTTCTAAATTCTTGAGGAAATCACTATAGAAGCTCAGTAAAATCTTCATTTACGAGACTGGGCAATCAACACATAGTAATTAGAATTACCGTAAAATTATAGCTAAGCTTCTATGCAGTCACAGTTCTCTGGGAACAGAAGGAACGAATATGACCAATATAATTCCCCATTACCCCATTAGACCAATAAATGGATTAGGCTTTGTCACGAGTCTTTAGCTTAAAATCTGGGCAGCTGTAAATATAAGCTGTATTTTACAACAGAATGAATAAGCTGAATATAATGTAGCCGACGGGAGAAATCCGAGAAGGAATCGGTTATTCCCGGAGGCGAAATGGACATCAAAAGAGGATTTGTGTAGAATGTAGTGAGAATCCTGGTTACTTCCAACGGAGGAGCAAGTCATGTCAACCAAGGATGAAGCGGATGGGCTGGCAAATTCCAACACCTCATAGTTTACCACCTCTCCTCCAGTAGTTCAAGTTCGCAATTCTTACCAACTCTACGCTCACGAGTAAACAAGCTTGCAAAAACAAGTGAGATTCATTAAACCTCATTAAATGAATCTTATATATACTTTGACTCCTTCTTCTTCCTTTACTTGCTCTTCTTTTATAAATCCTTGAATATTTCTCAATTCTGAATTCTCCTCAATTATTTCCCTTGTTCAGCAGCAACTGGTAGATGCAACACCTCAGGAATATCATCCACTCATCCTGACCACTCTGAACCATGGAATCCTTGACCATATCTTCCTCACTCCCGCACCCATCCACAAATCAGGCTTAATATTAATGTCTGTCACACTAGCAGCGTCGCGCGCTCCTGTCACATAAATTCAATCCAACATGATCACAAAACACACTTTTCCTTGTACTTTCAAAAAGTACTTGTAGCACTTGTCTTTTTCCCTCGGAAACACGATTTTCAGCATTGATAAGAGCAATTCATTGATTCCTCATCAGATTCATCATCCGATTCCCAGATTCTCCGAGCATACATATGGAAATTCCATGATTCTCAACTTTTTTAAAACCCGTCACCAAACCATAATCTTTAATTGTATGCACAATATACCGAGGGAACGCAAAAGAAAGAATTTACAACGGGATGATAGAAGAGGTCAAGTCCGAGTTAGTTGGAAGTTTAAGCCCTTTTAACCCTCGCTTTTACGTGCGTGTTGAGGGGGGTAGCACTAACAGTATCCAAGAGGGATGCATTCATGGTTGCTTGGTGATGACGAGAGGTGAGCTAATGATTAAGGCTTGTGGTTATATGGGGTGCACGAGCTTTTGGAGGTGAGGAGAGATCCAGTTACTAATTCCGTCCCATCATTTCCAGACTGTCTTAGTTGTCTCCTTAACTTTTATGCCCATCCATCCTTTGGATTTTATGAAGCGAGCCCTACATGTTTCTGTAATGACCATCATGGCAACAGAATCTAGATACTCATCAAAAGGACGTCCTAAGGTAGACAGCCATTTAGGAAAAACTATTTCCTATGAAAGGTGCATGATTCTTTTCGCTCATATCCTACCACTGGCAGACACTCCTCCAGGCTCGCATATCTCTTCTTAAGTCTGTCTGGATTTGAGGAATGATTCTCAATCCACACCGCTCCTCCAACTGAGATACTACATCACGCTAAACTGGATGGAGCAATTTAACAACCCCATGTAATATGTGTGGATTAATAATTGTACCGTACCTGGTTGTAACCAGAGAGCAAGAAAGAAAGCAAGAATGAATCGGAGGGATGCAGGGGGTGAAGGCAGGGATTGGAGATGGAAACATACATAGGTTAATTATGCTCTCGTCCCTGTAAAAAGAATATCATCAATTTCAATGTGAGCAAAAGCCAAATCCAATAAATTCCTCAACCCACAAGTTCAATGACTCAATCCCTGTAAATTAACCTTCTACGGAATTTTAAAAACCTCGCTAAATACCTTCCCCATGGCAACCAACACATGCTTTACATTTTCAACCAATATTTTCCGCACCATGTACTCCATCATATTGTCATAAAACCACCTTGGTCGACATATAGGTAAACTTTTTAAAAAAAAATATGTCATCAATTCACACAAGTCTAAAATCAGCATTGAGTCGTCCCTAGCTTCAGCTGGTATAATTCTCCAATCTAGTTTTCTCTCCACGCTAGATTTTGCACAATCCAATCCCAAATGAATGTCATGGTAGCTTCCAATAATCCAATATTGTAAGTATGCACTTGAAAACTTAAAAGCAAAATCAACTCCAAGTCAACAGTATTAGAGGAAACAGAGAACAAGTACACAGAATCTTCCACCAGAGTGTAACCACGCTCAAGCAACTCAAACTGATCACGTACAATCAAGCCATCAACCTCTTGATTAGAGGCATAGTGTGGAGCAGAAGCATGTATACAGGATAATTTGGAGGAAAGGGAAACCAAAGTCAGGACAATATCATCACGTACAACGACGGATTCATTCCCCGGATAGGTGGTAGAAGAGGCTTGCAAAATCCGCCATATACAACCCTTCCCTTCAACCAGTATCACATCCAATCCTCCCAATTTTCATCCTGCCAGCTAACAAGGAAGGGGGTAGATGATTTTTTTAGATTAATCAAAAACGTGCAGAAAAATATCCCATACAGTAGATAATCTTTGAGCGAGCGAGAGAGCACAATTAATTAAGTACGGATGCACTCCAATCATCCTCCACCACCTTAAACCATCTTCTTCGCTAGTATTTCAAATGGAGCCCAATGAATACTCTGCCATTTCTGCACATCCTCTCTCCATGCAGTTCTGTCCAAGCTTTATTCCTCCCATAACGTCATCATCCACAATTCAGTATTTTCATAATACCAGACACATATTGAGATGCTTTGCCAGACGGGCAAAGCATCTCAAAAATTCTAGACTTATTCAAAATATTTCACACTCCAACCAGCCATCTCGCTTCCAATTTAAATATGAGAATTGTGTCGCATTCAAAAATCATACTTTAATAACAGAGCTACACAGTTGCTTATTCTGGAGTAAACCTATTTTTTAGCTGTACGAATTTCTCTTCACTTCTTCACTCGACCCACGATCATTACTCTGCAGAAAAAGCTTCTTCAACAAGACTCTTTATATATAATCCGGCTATTCTTACCATCTCACATCCACCTCCTCTTAGATTTCATTCTGGAGAGACAAACTCAGCTCCTGAGTGAGAGGACACAGGCAGAGATGACAGTGAATGTGTCGGGGTCGGTGGGGTGGTACTCTGAATATTTTTCACAATTGTCTAAACTCCCTAAAAATCCTTCTCATTTCCTTCAAGCCCTATAAGCTCCACGTTTTTTATGCGGCTCACACCTCGGAGAAGACAATTGCTGACGAGGAGGCGAGGAGGATGAGTGAGAGACTCAAAGCGAAATGAATCCCCAATTCAAATCATTTACAAGCTAGACTTGAAAGAAAGTCTGCTTCTGCGTAGGTTTCTTCTTGAACTTCTTAATGGGAGAATGGTTCTCTCTTATTCCTAGATTACTCTTCCTCCTATATAATACATTTACGTCATTCACTTCAAAACTAAATGTAGCAGACCTAGCCAATAAACCCTACTGCCTTTCATCACTTCTGTCTTTAACAAGATTCCTAAAGGATTTCCAGAAATATATCACCTCCGGGCTACAACAACCCCTGTGTGCACAGATTCAGGGAAAAGTCCAACTAAAGCCACCACCACCATCTTCAATCTGTTTCTTAATTGCAAACCGTGCGAGTTTTTTTATCGCGAACCAACACCATGCCTAAAGAGTGTGTAGAACCAAACAAAGATGATGAGCTCCAAGTCTCCAAGTGTTGATTTTCAGGTTTAAGACCTAAATGAAATTCCCTTGTAGTATTTGGGTGAGAAATTCTTTTTTTCCTCCCAACACCATCAAAAGAATAGTGTGTGACCTATGGATTTAAGAGTTTTTTTTTATTATTTCCTTTTCGTCACCTCATCATTCATTTGCCGAAATATATACAGGTGTAAGAGATTAAATCTGCTGGGAAATACGTATCTTTGAGCCCGCCTCTTAAGCTTCTCATTCTGTCTATACAGCTTATTACTACAGATGCAAAGGATGGGAAAGCTATGAGGGTGGATGGGAGGAATGACTGAAAGTGAATTTTGCAATAATAAGCTGAAAAAGAATCCCATACAACTCAACTTGCCTCCTATTACGTTTACAAAAAGAATATTTTTTCCAACATGGGAAAATTCTTAATCTAAGAATGAATCGGATGATGACAAGATATTAGGCTGGTCTTGCTATTATTTTAGACTATTACTCTGTAATGTCTACCCCTCCTCCCCACCCACCCTCACACTACTCCGGCTCCCATTGCAAAAAAAGAAAGGGACTTATTAAATCCTACTCTACCCCACCACCAACCAAATACTCAATAAGTCAAGTTAAAAATAATAATGGCGCAAGTCGTGCACAACTACTTTAAAACCTCGGTCCAACCGGGGCGGAACCTTGGATTAGCGACATGTCCACCTCCACCCCTTGTATTACTGATCCCATTCATCTAATTAATTATTTCCAAGATTAATGACCGTCTCCATCTAATGAAGCGAGCGAGCAGCAGGAGCGGGCGGATAGAGAAAGGTCAGAGCCAGGAGGACTGTTACACAAGCAAGCATAGGAAACCCGCACTTGTCCCACCAGGTGTCCCTTGAGCAACAGCTTAGTTAAAATGACAGCCCTGCTTCAGATAAGCTTATTGGCCAAAAAAAATCAAGACAGCAACTGGCTTGTAAAGAGGCGGAACAAGTTATTTACTTAAGGAGATTAGCGATCCATGTAGCGTTATAGCGCCTCCGCATGCTTCATCGTCAATCTCACCAAGTTCAGGTTTAGGGTAGGGTCCTTGTTGTTCCTCATCACAGCACCACCACCACCACCACTCCATCCTGGGCTAAATGACAGGTATTGGTGGAGTGGTATATATGAATCCTCCCAGCCCAAAGTGTCCGTTATTATGTCCATTTGACAGGAGATGACATGATTCGAACTGACGTTGAGTAAAATAATTGCAAATTTACCGAGGGGTGTTGCAAAAAACTAGCAGGCTTAAGTGGGATAACTCATGTCCTCCGTCACCCCTACACACATCTCCACCAGTTCCCACTTCCCATAGAACAATCCCAACAACAAGCTCCATATACAACTTACTAGCACTCCGCATTGCGGGTTTACAACTAAGACCCGAATTCTGTATGTTGAACATAATGTTGCCAATAGTAACAATTGATTCAAATTACGGCGAAATTGACGAATGTCGCAAATAATATCGATGAGATCCCAATATTCGCAAAACACAGATCAGCTTGGTATTGCGAATTTTTAAAACTTCAATGTCTCGTCCTCACTTGATATACACTTCTTGCACGCGCCTTGCTTAAGAATTGCCAAATTTTTATCTTATCCCTTCCACGAGAACATAACTCCATCCCAACATGTTCCCAGCTACGCTAAAAGATCATTAGTCATTTAGGAATCCCCTTACGGGACCGGACAGCAAGTCAGTGGGCAGCGCCGAGTGTGGACAGATGAGCGCTACGCCAAGACTTTGTCTACATCATTACCTTCCTAAGCCTACCTTCATTTTCTACCTTCTTCATTCATTACGTCTCTGTCTGTCCCAGTGTCTAGATGGCTGCTTCTTTAAGCTTCGTCAAGAGGAACAAGTGACAGGCCAGACAGTGCAAACAACTCATGACTGTCTCTTCCAGATTGCGGAATTAAGTTTTGTGCGCCCCATCTCATATTTAACCGTGTCTCAGTGCCCCTACCCTACATTGAATAATATTTGACCGATTCAGCAATGAACCACGAGATTCTCTTCTGTGAATAAATAATAAGACGGCTCTCGTTTCTTTATTCTTCTCTTGCAGTGCTCCGTAAAACCCCTCGGACCCGTCCACACAATACAATGAAGTCCCTCTGGAGGAAACATATCAATCCTAGCGAGTTAACCCTAGCTCTATTATTCCTACTCGGAGTCCTCGTCACGCGGATCGAATCCGGTAAGTTTTCTTTATAATTCTTTTTAAAATAACCTTATTATTATTATGAGGAAACCAGCATAGATTTATTACCCATCTCCACAAATACCCCCAATTGAAGAGGAATCAATGCATAGCAAAACATCTAGATACAAGCATGCTATAGAAACATACAACAAGCATGCAACTATGTTTACTTTTCCGAGGAAAAATTCTGCTCAAATTGACAACGGCGAAAAAACTTTTTCAGCATCAAACTAGCACAGTCCATTGCATTTCCCCGCTTATCCACGCAGAGACAATCTCAATTTTTTTTTAACGTTCCGCTGTACCAGCCCAAGGATTTTTACAGCTTTAGGAAGTGATGATGAAGCGTTGCAGAGAAGCGGGTTCTTGAAGAGCAAAAGCTATTACAAGCCCATGCTTCCCAACGAGCATTTTCCTTGCGGAAGGAACAGCAAAAAAATCAACTCTTTGGACATGGCTTTTTCTTAATTGTAGCCAACTATTCATCCTCTTTCCTTGCAAATCACGGAAAAGTTGCCTAGCGCATGCTTTTAAAGGATTCAAACATCTTCCATGCGGTGTCAAAAGTGTACAGCAAAATCCTCAAGAGCAAGTCAACCAACTTTGTAAATTACACGCTTCCAAAACTCTCGATACAGAAAGAGTTAGCTCCTTCGCCCTCCATCTCCCTAGTTTCCTCCTTCTTTGCTTCCTTTCCTGAATTGAAGCGGAAAGTGAATACAAAAAAAGCCGTCCATTCCAACACAAGTAGACTCAAGTCATTCAAGAAAGCTTATTCACAAATCTTGTTTACACTCATTTCAATGTCCCGCATTTCTAGCTTTCTCCTTCAAGGACAATTTATTTCAAGTATATCAATTTTCATTAATGGATTAATGTAATGTAATGGATTTATTCGTCGATATGTGGCCTGGGCCCTTACAACGGTCATTAATTGATTATCAATCAGACTTAATTCCTTTCCCACTGCTCACCCACCTCACACTCAAAAACACTAATTACATACACAACAACATCCAAGTATATCTCACTAAATCTTGAGTACTTCCTAGCTATAGATTCTCCCTAATTATCAGCTCATTTTAACCTACAAGAGCAGATTATATAATGCTTGTGCAAAATCATTAGCCGGAAACCTCATATTGCAACCATCTCATTAGATGAGGTACAAAATTAACACAATCCACCTTAAACTTCTGATGGAAAGGTCAAGTGAGAAAGTAATTCCTTCATAAATCCTCCTTCATCCTTCATAGTTCTTCCGCTAATCCCCCTTCCTTCCTCTTCTTCCTTGACGCTTCGAGACGAGCCTAAGCAAAAACGGAACGCTCATGTCTGATAAGAATCCAGGGGAAAATATTATTATTACTACACTTCCCAGCCTCCACAGACAGCAGACTCACCCATCAAATCTTACAATATAAATCCTCTCTTATCTCCATTCCTTTAGCCTCAAGAATTCACGAAGGGGTGGAAAACCCCTTGGAGTTTCATGAACTTGAATTATATTTTTAAACCAAGAGTATCAAAATAAAATACCCTATAATCCGCTCCCTATATTCAGAAGCCAGTTTCTTGGATAGCTAAAAAAACGTGATTGGGATAGCGTCTGGAAGGCTTTGATTTTTTCCAAGATGCAATTCTTATCATTCATTCTAAATGGGAAATGACAGCCGCATAAATATACAAGAATATAAGGGTGGAATAATAGATTATTTTAGAAAATTTATTCAATACAAAATTCAAGCTAAAATCATCCAGGATGGGAATCAAACAGTGTCTTTTGTCCTTTACCACCACAACTCCTCCTCGTCTCTCATGATATTTTTAACACCAATTCTCCAATACTGCATTCATCTTAAATCCATTCCATTGTCAAGGAATCAACCTCCCTCCTGTGGTCCATCCAGCTTTGTAGCTCATCATTCAATCATATCATAGTCATATGTCTCCACAAAACATTCTCTAGAGTCATCCTCAAAACGTAGTGTGCACGTCTATTCCTTCATTGCAGTCCACAGTCCACAGATTTAGAGAATACACATTACATAAGCTGCTGCCCATCGGACAGACTTGCAAAATCCTTGATCAGAAGGGTGGGTGGAAAACAGCAGGATAAATTCCCCCTCTCTCAGAATAGCTTCTCCCCCATCTTTCATTCATTCTAACTTTATCGGATGATTACATTACCAGAGTTTACCGCTCCAATATTTTTCCATTAAATAATAGGGAATAAGCCATACAAGAATATGCTTTCTCCATCCCCATTTAAAAATTTCGCACCCCCTTTCTCCATATTACCCCTATCATCTTCCTCAAAGGACTTGCTTGTACATAGTCCCGGCACGAATCCTATTGAACTGAACATGAATAATAGAGAGTTAAAAGGAATTCAAATCATTCATTCCGCAACCCATCTCCACACAACATGAGATCAAGTTCATGAGTGAGGGCATATATTTTATCCCACCATCGTAAAATGTGGTAGGGTCATGGAAGAAATGATTATCGTAAATATTTATCCGATACCCCACAAGTTGTCTATAAGGAAATCGGCAACGAGTCGTGGAAAATCATTCGAGGAGCAATGAATCGGAGGAGAATCAAGGCAATCCATCTTATGGAATTATATGCTGATTGTAATAATTGGGGAAAAGCAATAAAGGAGGATAACCTTATCGTTATCCTCACCCCCACCACCCAACGTTTGACCGATACCCATGTACTAAGCGCTTTTTTTTCAAATAACTTCCCGCGGCTTCTCTGGACTGGAATTGTCATAATAGTGGAAACACACACACATCAACAAAACTTGTTAAATATGCTCTTTGGTTCGTCTCCATCATGCTCTCGCGGATTCTCAAATATCCAAAACAGCAGCTACAAGTTGCTGTATAACATGCAGGAAGAAGAATCTCCCGACAACTTTCTACCACAACATTCTGCGCAATAGAACCACAACATTTTCGTGAAACCAGCGTAAAATGTGTGCACGGATCTTCAATAGATCACGATGCAGGATCCGCTGTTGTAGTTGCTTCTGACGGAATTTAAGAGGAAATGACAGCCCCTTGTTCTTCTGTACAGCTTATCCTTTTAAGGAAAAAAACGGAAACGGGATCATGAATTTAAAAGAAATACAGAGCTCCATCTTCATCCCCCTAGTTGGTAGCCCTCATCGTGGGAGGGTTCCAAAAAGTCCCTACTGGGTTTTACGGGCAATTATGAATTCAAACTCTACAGTTAGCTCTTGCGGTTAAGTCCCAATTCTTCCACCACGCTTCACGTTATCCACACTTCCGAAAATAAACATTAAAACAACATTTTTAAATAACATGTTCCCAACGCGGGAAAATTCCTAACTTGTCTCAGCTTTACAGCGCCTTAACATCCCTTCAAGTCCATCTCAGTTTGATTCGTCTCAGCTGATTGAGATAAAATATATTCTATTCATATATTATATATATTTATATTAAAAAATCCAAGCAACTTACACGTGCCAAAGAAAGCCTTTAGTATAGTTTCTACAACTATTTCCAACCGAAAGAGAGCATAAAAATACAAATTAATGTATTGGATTGCATGCATGGTAATTAAAAGAAAAATTACCAGCATTATAGACTAATGGTTTAGCATGGATTCCTTACGCACATAAACTGGTAGTAGAGCTGAGGAGGGATCATCCAGGTATGATTTAGTGGAGGAGCGAGTCAGAAAACTGGTTAAGCATCTTAGTTGGTATTTAATTACGGGAGTGGAAGCCAAGTTAAATATGCATTAGACGGACTAATCATGACAGGAGATTGATTTAAAAGGAGTGCTGGAAGCCAGGCTTGGCGCCAATATGTAGTGGCCAAACTGTAAATTCTCCCCATCCACGCCAATAACTTATCACCAACAAACCCCTCATCCACCATCACATCCAGAGATGCTCTTTTCAATCTGTCAAAAGGAGGGATGAAAGGAGTGCAAGTGCAAGAAGCTGCCAAGAGTTTCACCCCTCTAATAATTCTTACCGCGATTCCTCAACTTACACTCGCAAATTGCTCCGTAATTGAGAAGACAGTCCAGAATCCTCCGCACATGACCTTCAATCCCTGTCTTAGCAGCCCCGGGCCCCATAATAATTCAAACACGAAACGAGATAGAGCTAACAGCCCAGATAAGCTCGGTTTAAATAAGCAGTTACCCGTCCAAACTTACAGATAATCCTATTTCTTTTCCCAATTTACTCACGCCAGTTACTCACTAGGTAAAAATTATAGGCAGGATTCATATCAGATCCCAGTGTCCAATAACCTTATAGAATCTCACAAATGGCCCTCGTCCCTCGTCACAATCTCAGGTTGGAATCAAGTCCGAACCACCAAATCCGTATCTGCGGTTATCAAAATCAATTTTATATTCCAAATAGTACACACACAACTCAATTGAAATATTACACAACCTGAGAAGGTAACAAAAGAAACATAAAGGGGTGGATAAACTTTCCGCCAAACGTCCTTGCCCTTGCCCTGTGGTTCTGAGGTTGCAACAACAACCTTTCAACCAAACCTTTCCATAGTTTCCTCCACCCATCTCTTCTTCCCTCTTACCATTTTGCATCGGATACAGAGAAGATATCAAAGAAAACTAATGACAGCGCCTCAGTCTAAAATCCCAAGTTTTATTTCATAAAAACCCCTTAAATTCCGCATCATTTATAGGAATGTGTAATAATTTATTAGCAAATATTCCAATATTTTAAATAATATAATTAGCAAGAGCGATTCAAAAATCCCGCTTTTCAAAATAGTCCCCACTCCTCGGCTTTTACATCATTCCGTAAAATTCTTTTCGTGAGAAGATACTAAAAAGAGAATTAGAATTGCATATGTGCCTCAGCATTTTAACCCGCACTCTCTTCCAGTTGTTGGTAGGTCCTAATTCTTCCCCTCCGACTTTTATAATTACTTAATGAAAGGGGCGGCAAAAAAAACCCAAACGATTACCCCATCTCAGAACCTACAAAATCCAATAAGTGTTTTTGAGGCCACTACCAAGTCCCTATTCGACACCAATCTACCAGTAGTGGATTGCGTGAGGGCTTTGCGTGGTTCCATTGCAAAAATATTGCAAAAATCCCTCTCTCAAATCTTTCAATTAAACCTTCAATCTTCCTGGATTACAGCTTAGCATTATAATAGAGCTAAGAAGGTGTCGAAAGTAAGTAGCAGAGAATATACATTCAAACAAGAAAAAATTCAATTTATATTTCTTAAATTATCCTACCAAATAATCCAGAAATTACCCATGAGAGGAACTGCACTAAAATTTTATTTTGCATAAATAATTCTTTTTAAAACCACCTTCCCCCTCCTCCATTCCTTCCCTCACCATAGTTTTTGCATATATTTTCATATTGCGAATTTACCAAACGGCGAGCATCAAATTGGCAAATTCCACGGCTTTTCCCGCTTTCATTCCTTACATTACAGTGTCGCTTGGAGCTATATAGAATGACAGTCCTCCGCCTCTAGCCCCTCCTCCACATCAAACATGTAACGTCTTATGTAACGGAATGTCACCCTTCCTGATTACATCACAGATGATAAGTAAATCCTTCGGCTTTTTTTTGCGATCCCCTTCAAGAGAAGAAAGCTTCCATGGAGTCGGGGTTATTATTGTTGGCAAAACGTTTGTCGGCGGTGGCAGTGAATAGGACATGTGATTTCAAGTTGTGTCATTACATTTAAGAGATAACCAATGACGGAAGCAAGATTGAGAAAGGTGAGTAGTATTGAATATACACCAAACCGGATTAAGATTATACGTCAACATATTGGATGCATTCAAGAACAGATCCGTGTATTATAGAGATTGACAAGTGAGGAAGGGGATGATGAGGCGCAATAGAAGAAACAGATTCATACTAAACCCCTCCACTGCCACACCTGTACATAGTAAAAAAATTAAATTGATTCATCCCATGCAATACATCTACTCTACTCCTGTATACGACTAACATGCAAGCATGGTGAAAGTCCTGTTACGCTGTATGAATACCGTGTGGTCACTCATTCACACAACCCCATAATTCCTTCAACCCCTTCTTTTACCACCACCATAATCTTATCCTAGAGGGCACCATAAAACTAATGGAATCACTCCAGAGTTCAATAGACGGAACGCATAATTCCGGTATATAAACACCTGTAAAAATCCTCTCACATAACATATCCTAGATGGCTCCTCCAGCCCTTCCCTCCAATCCATTCAATACCAGGCTCAACAATAAACTTTTGACAACTACAAAAAGCATAGTTGCAATTTCAAGAATCAAACCCCTAAATGGTCAACACATTGAGCCTCACAACAACTACTGTAAATCCTAATTGCAATCATACCGAAATACAAGTCTGGCTGTGCGGATTAGAATGCATTCCTGGCCTGAGGAGGGGATGAGGAAGAGGCGCGTACAACAAAATTCACCAACGCTCCGAGGATAACTGCTTTGTCATCAAGTATTCTCTAAGATCCTTTCCACCTGTAATCATGAGTTAATTAATTTATTTGTCCCAGTCTGAGCTAGTGGTAGACGAGGCATGGGTGTCGACTCATCCCTACCTTCACCCTTTTACTCAGTTCTCCTTTCATAAATGCAGCAGGAGCAGTCGGATAGCAGAATATCCTTGGATAATACACGTCCAAATCAATAAATCTCATCTCCTTCACAACTCCACCCCGATGCATTTCTATGATCTTATCTCAAATGATTGAGTTATGGTAATCATCATAATGAAATATTTACATTAACTTGATTTAATCTCCCCTTTGTTCCCCTCCTCCTGCATTCATTCAACCCTCTTGCACACCTGTAGTCATGAAAATCCAAGAGCATCCGAGTTGATTGTCTTTGAGGTGAATTCATTTAGTAAATGTCAACTTTTTCGCATTTCGAAAATCCTCAGAAGGGAGAATGAGTTAATTTCAAAAAACATGCGATTCCCTGCAATATTCTTATAGTCAAAACTGGAGGAAGGCTCACAGGCAGGCGAATTTATGAAAAAAAGTTTTTCATAATTCCCTCGGATTTCCCCAACATTTTACACACACACGGATAACTTCTCAACACCTCCTCTTTCAAATGAGATTTTCACAATTTTTTTTACCAAACTTGCGACTATTTAAACCCTTTGCTCATGAAATAAATCGCAAGTTCGTGCCTAAACTAAAAACGGGCAAAACACCCTCTACAAACACCATCCAAATTTTGCTACGCATTCATTATCAAACAAGGATGTGGTCCAATAAATCCGCCCACCTCGAGAGCACACGCTTTCCCCCAAAAATATATTCCGTACTTTCCCCGCATTTCCCTCCATCTTTGGGGGGGGGTGTACTCACTTGCGGAAAGGTGACAAAAATCCTCCACACCTTTCCATCTCATTAATCAAGGAAGCGAATCAACTTCCGAACCTTTCCGCTCCTCCTGTCTACGCTTTTACAGTTGACGGAAAAGCAGGGAAAATCCCGAAAGTGAAGACTCAAGAAAAATAACAGTAAGTGAATCTCTTTTCAAGGAGCCAAATCGATTCGCAAAACAAGAATCCGCGTCCCCGTTCTTCGTCCCGTTCCAATCTCTGTGATAGCTGTCCAACACGTCAAGCAGCGGCTTGACAGTTTCGCAACAAAAAAAATTCACACAACAATCAAAGATGAGAGCTTTTTAAGCGGGCCCGTTATTTTTGCAAGGTCGTTTTTCCACCCAGGGCCGGTTGAGAGAACAAGTACTGCCGGTAAAAACGGTAACTCGAAACCCTCTATGCCACTGCTCTTGAGACAAGTTGAAGGATTTTTTAGAGACAAGGATAAAATAATTACCGAGAGTTAAAAGATAAAGAGTTATTAAGAGCTTCCATCACAGCATCCAATAATGAAAGGAGCAGACTTATAGCGAGACGGCTCTTGCCCACTTAATTAACCGTTCCACCCATTCCTCCTCTGCGCTTCCTTTAAACGCCAACCCCCCCCCCCCAATCTTTGTCACTCGCTCACTAACAGTATTGAATATACCGCCTCTCAAAATAAAGTCATCACTATAACAGTTTCCCTATTGTAGAACCTAGATTTGGCTCTTGCGCTAAACTTTCTGCAATCCGAATCCGATAATGATAATCTGAAGATTGCAACTGTCGTCCCCCTCACGCCCTCACCACAATTGAACAAGAAAGAAACAGGAGAAAGACCAAGAAGACTTTCTCACGTGTTTCTCGCTTAGTTGGCGGCCGTCCTGCTTCCCTGAGCATCCCCAACTTTATTCTGCAAAACTGCAAATATTTCCCCCATATCTTCTTTTTTCCCTTCTTCCTCGTATATATAATTATTAGCTCATTCCTTCTTCACCACCCTTGAAAAGAGAGGAAATCCAGACGTGTGTCCCTGCGGTTCGTCTCTCAACTGAATCCGTAGCTTCATACGTAAAGCATTTCAACAAAGCTCATGTTCCCAAACAATCCCAAACTTATTTACATGTGTAAAACTCGGGAAGCTGGCTGAGAGGGAAATCGAGAAGCGTACTCACAGTTCAAGTAGTCGCGAAATGGGCAAGAAACATAACCAAGTATTCTTGTCATCACTACAGATTCGCTCTACCAAAACATTTCACTTTTATCCTTAACCTCCTAGCAAACTCCCACAATAGCCATACAATAATAATGGATAATAATAATGAGCATTTCCCTCTTGCAATCAGCCTAGCGTGACACTTACGTGCATTAACCGTTCCTTCAAACCCACTCAATAAGATCCTCCAAACCCCTTGAGACTTCTTGGGACTCCATAAGGGATTCATCCTCGTCCTTTTGTCTTCATTAACCAAGTAAATCAGCTTTTTCCTTAGACTCCAAACCCCCAGAATTTCTGCAATACTTTTTACCCCATTCCTCCTCCTTCCTTCCTCTCAGTCACCCATCAGCCCATCACCTTCCGCATAGCGGCGCATCCCGCACAACCTTCAACGTACTAGTCCAAATTACATCATCTTCCGATAACATCCAATCCACAAGTCATTACTCTTCTTTTCACTTTTTTCTTCCTACAAAACCCCAGACCAACACGATGAGCAACAACTGCTCTTCCTCCACAGTACTCTTACTGTTACGCAGCCTTCAAACAGCATCTTCCAACCCAAGGAGTCCAAAGCCCTCAAACGAAAACGCACAGTGAAAATAAGCATTATAAGTAATAATATACCAAATTTAAAAACACATTCTCAAACCACCATTAGAAACCATCTATTCGACATTAGGGCGAGCCAAAAGCTGTAAAAAGGAGTGTAGGCAGGCTGTAGGAACTGGGTGCGCGGGATTCGTAGCGCCACCATGCGGCAACTCTTCACTGCAGTCCCACATTAATACAGTCATTCCCATTCCGCCCGACTCGCAAAATTACACTTAATCCCCTCCCTCCCCCTCCTCCTCAGCAATTTAAAGCTCAGCTCAATGTGTATTAACATATTAAATAATCGGCTTGGATAATCATGGAAATAAAAACCAAGCAAATTATCCATAGCCAAACAAACAACACTCATATTCACATCTGTCTGTCTGCGCCTGAGGTCAAAATATTTAGACTGAATTACCGTACGCGTAGCTACAATCTGCAAAAAATATAGATAACATGAGACGTAGCAAGTAACATGGAATCAGCGGTAGAAAATAATTCTCTTTATTATAAAGCTATGGAATCTCGAATATATATAAAGCCGCTCCGGGAACAATAATTGGGTAAAAGCTCGCGAATTTATTGCCAAAGACGGGGATGAACCCCAACCAGAAGCACATATCAAGTCAACTAGCCAAATATTTCCCAGTAACCAAACCCATCTTCCTCAGCCTTAGAATCTTCCACTAGTCAAAACTTGGCTAATGCTTATAAGAACCCTGCTAAAAGCAGATTCCCATCGCCCCGTCCCGTCCAAGGAGAAATCAAAGACAAATCAACTCTCTGTCCTCCGTCCATTACCCATGCAATCAATTCAAAATAATCAAGTCCATCTCAAGCTCAACCTTGTTGTCAAAATTCCCCAAGCCTACCTCTACATTTATAATCGCATTTCTCCAAATACCACGATTACTTTTCAATTAGAATTCCAAAAACAAGTCTACACAAGATGAGTGCTTCCACCAAAAGCCGGCTACATATAGGCTCTTGTACAACAGCCAAATAACAAAACTATCACAAAACCTGTCCGCAACAACTTCTCTAATCACTCCACGAATTAAGCAATTGATAGAGAAATATACTCATTCAACAAATCAATAAAATAATCCCACTCACTCATACCTCCTAAATGTCAATATCAAAAGTTTGAAGCAAATGCAGAAACAGAGGCAAGTGGAAGAATGTAGCTTATTACCAGTCTAAGCTTGTACAAGACTCACGTTTAAAGCCATATAAATAGGAGAAAACACGTATATTGGCTGGAATGGGAGAAGAGTTCAATGTTTTCTTCTCTTGTAAATTCTTGCCCCTATTATTCCTACATTGTATGCTACCGTAGTAAGAAAAACATCCTGGGAAAGAGTTACCAACAAGAGCCTGATTGGGAACTCAAGAGGGAATAAATTAGCAATGGATTCTTTAGATATTCTCCATATTTTTTTCATTCCTCCAACTTGCAGAATCCCACCAAACAACACGCGGGATTCATTTGCAAATTCCTAATTCAACTTCTTCTAAGCAACGAGCTACGGAAGAAACTCTTGGCAGGCTGCGAGAGAATTTCGCTCGTAATAGTAATAAGCATGAGCACCACTTTACAGTTATACTTTTAGCTAAAAAAAACCTCTTAAAATAGGGATATATGCAAGTATTATGGTCAAAACGGGGAGATCTCACAGATTCATTCATTCATCCTCTCGTTTAGACAGGAGGAGGATTAATTACTAATCTTCTGCATAATACTATACTATAAGCCGAAAGTAACTGGATTTGTGAACGAGAATGGCTCTCAGCTTTATTCCCATAGAACATTCTCCGTATTTTCTCTTACCCAGCTTTCCTTTTAATCCAATCTCGAAAACTTTATAGAATTGAGGAGACACGATCTGGGCGGGGATTCCAACAAGAATAACTTTTTCAAAAATAACCGTACCGCGATGTGGATTAAAATAGGCAATCCCACCACCAGAGGTCGCTTGTTCTCTACCCCTTGAAATACCACAAGGTTACCATAAAATCCCCTTAAAAATATTTTACATAATCTTTCACTAACAAAACAACTGGAATAGCTTGCTACTAGCAAGGAAGAGCTCTCCAAGGAATGTGTCCAAGAAATCACGAAAAAACAAATTTCCCGAAGGCGCTCACTCCGAATTCAATCCTCATTAGAATCGCATTCAAGCCCGCAGCTTTTATTGAAACCATTTCTATAGCAAAGCGGCCAAAGCGCTACAGGATTGCATATCCATTCCACGATACAATCAATGCAGGAGGATATAGCTTCCGGTTCACGCAAATCTCGCTCCTTCCAATTTCCTCAACACAAACCCCCTCCCTCCAAAGCCTTGACTTATTGGATTACTATTTCAAAGAGAGGGGTTTATTGAACTTGATATTGAAAAACTTTCAATCTCCCTTCCCGCTCCTGGTATTCGATGACTAAACGAGAGATTAAGGCCAACAACAGCTTGAAGGTGTTTAAAAAGATTGCGTGCGTATCCGCCCTTGTACTATCCCTTGTACTATTCAAAGGAAACTCCACAAAAATCTCCACTAATGTCCTTCAATCCCTTTACCCTATTAACTCCAACCAGTCACTTACTTTCCGTCTTCTTTCCCAAATGAAAAACAAGCATAAAACCAAGGATCCGCAAAACGAGGTAATCATCATCTCTTTTCCCAAGAAAAATAAGAGGACAGGAGAATGGGAAAAATTTGATGGAAAGTACAAGCGTTCCTCCGACGGATTCAATAATGGCAGTCCCGGCAAATGGATGGCGTTTTTCAAAGGGACAGTGTCCAAAAGAGTGCGTATAGGCTTCGCACTCCCGGATAATTACCTCATTCTCCCCCCCCCCTTTTAAAAGATGTGCTAAAATGTAGTTAAGCTCTGTTGATGGATGATGATGACGGATAATTATTATAAAGCCTAGTTTAGTCCAGTCCTCTCCCTCATAATAAACACCCACAAAAATGCATCCAGCCAGCATGCGTAGGAGGAGGGGCGCTGTGGGGATAACTCATTATTATTTTAGAGTTCAACGCTTTCCATTCCATCTTTCATCTTCACGGAAACAACATCTCCCTCCACACACGACCTTGTCGAACATGTAAACCTCAATTTTCCGTGCACTCTTCTTCCCCCTGTCAATCCTGGCTTTTACTACTACTGCCACGTAAAACCAAGCTCAGCTTGTAAATACACCAACACCTACAAATCTTTCATCTTCTTCAACCCATCTCCTTCCCTCCTCCTCCATGGGATTCGCCAACAAACTTTATTCCCATATATGCTCGAGCAGAAAAATTCATTATCCCCAACTATCCCATTAGCTTAAACAGATATGCAAAATGCAAGGACGAGTTTACAGGTTTAGGAGCACCCGTAAACTTCCTCCGATTCCACAGGGTGCACCATTATGTATATCCCAATGCAAATATCCGCTCAAGCAAGAGGGTGATTCCAGACTAATGTCCCAATATATTCTACCTCTTCCTCCTCCATGATTAGCACGAATAGCATTCAATTCTCGTTATCCCTCATGGCATAACAGTACGCCTCATTATCCCACCATGAAAGGTATCATGTACGAAGGAGTACCCTAAAATGTATCATAATTTACGTATTTAGTATCACCAAAAAAAGTGCAAGAACGGTTCCTAAAGCATGTTAGACTAAAGAGTAAGACACCTTCACCTTGAGTCATGCGGTGAAAGTCGTCAACTAAAACCTGGTTTCCTCACCTCATACGCACTATACATAGCATCAACGTCCTCTGGTGAATGAAAACCTAATCAAACATTTTCTTTTCTTTTCCACAGCTCCTGCCATAGACGATGAAAATGCTGAAGGTAAGAAATTCTGACATATACTCCTCCATTATTTTATACTGACGACAAACAAGCCAAACGACAAAAGGATATTGAACGAAGCTCATCCTTATAACCGATTCAAGCCATTGCTCTTCAAATTAAACTTCCTGCGGCTTCCGAATCTGATACATGCTTCGCAAATTCCTCCAACATTTTCCGATCCCCTTGAAAAATTTCTCTAGCCTTGAATTCTATTGCAAAATTCTCAGCCATGCCAGCAAACAGCCCCCTTTATAAAGCCGTTTTCCCTTTAAAAAAGCAAAAGTCTTCAATGAGAGCAACTCCTAGAAAAAAATACAACGTGGATAATGTGCAACTTGTTGTCCATTCAAAACGTGTACGTGTAACTACCAAGCCAACCTTTTTCCCGAAACAATGTTCTCATTTGTTCCAGTACACAAATTTTAAATACCAAACACTACCCACGTCCTCTTCCCAACAACTTAATGCTTTCCCGGCTTATATTCAAAATCCAACCTCTAGGAATACCAGATAATGTCACAGCTCTATCATCCTTCCAAACCTCATCTCTTCTCCTAGTTTTGTACCCCCTGAACCATCAAACTGAACCAAATCCTACACTGTGAGATATTCCTGTCTCATGATGCGGTCAACAAGAGAAGAATCCATGCGGCAAAAAGAGCTCTGATAATTATATTCCCAAAAATTTCGCAACAAAAACAGCAGCAGCAATATGGGAATCAAAACCAGAGGGCGGCTTAGCTACAGGAAGCTGGAGGGAGGAGAATCTCATCTCACAATAAACCTTCTTATAATTCTTCAGTAGCTTCCATCTTTGGAGCTGAGAAATCATTTTCAAATGAACAAACCCATTGTCTTGTTAGACAGGAATGGAAATAATAACTTTGTACTGGATGCAGTAGCTAATTGTAAGGAAAAAATCCCAAGAACAGTAGGATGGGATCCAGGGGGTTGTTCCAGGGGGTGTATTTTTGATTTATGCCTATCTATTATTCGGAAGCTAAAGAATCCGGAATCTTCCATGTAATAGCTCTTTTGAGGCGGGCACAGGATGATGTTCCAATTCCCTCTGCGACATGATCAATTCATGTCAGAGTGAACAAAATAATTCATGAGCGCTATCCCTCCGCTTCCCCATCCGCACGTGCACTCAAACCGCCATTTTTTAGAGACTCAAATTAGAAAAACGTACACCTTTTTAGGCTGCCACCGCTCCGTAAAACGTCATCATCTCCCGTATCTCTCTACCCTCCCTCGTATACTTCTTTTGAAACTAATGGCTAAAAAATCAGGTGAAAACTGCCTTATTGTTGGGAAGTGCGTAATGACATCAGGACTTAGTTAGTGCGTACGCTAATAAATATAACGAGGATGGCTCCAAATGGCGAATTTAAATGTGCGTATGCCAAGAAAAAAATTCAATCTAAAATCCCAGGAAAAACCTCAGAGATAGAGACAGGCGGGAGGAGGCGTAAAATGGGAATCATGCAGCTCATTAGGGCGAGAAGAGGGGTACACGTCAAGAGGAAGAATGACTCTCAAGCTTTTCCTCACCAAATTGATTAGCAAAGAGCACCATAAGTTTTCATTAATAGAAGCTCCACCTTGAATAGATGCTAGGAATGCAATTCAGACTGCATCTCTAAAATCTGTCTCAAACTCATTTACCTCTGTAGCCTTTACCTGTTCAGGTGCGGCGAGGGATTGCTGGAGTGAATCATTTACTCCTTGCCAAAACAACATTGATCATCCTCTTAATGTTTACTTTTTATTTCTCTGCAATCCCAGCAAGAATCATTTATCATCACCGTCACAACTTTAAGGCCACAACTCAGGATTTTATAGAATTAGTCGAGTGGAACTCAGCAAAATCCCTCCATTCCGGATACTCTGATTCCTTAATGGCTAGCATAGCTATCCCCGAAAAAAAACCTCCCAATGATGAGGCGTAAACACAGAAATCACCTGGTCATCACCTACACAGAAAGTCCCAGGGTTTGCCCAAACAAACAGTATTTTTTACCAATTTCCTCAACCCTCCATCCCCTCCCCTGTATTTCTCTCTAACTATCTTTGTCTAAAACTAAAATACTAGAACACCAAGAAGACTCGGAGAGAAGACGCCCTCATTATTATGACACAACAATAAGGAAGAAATCCGCCGTTCTCTTAACATGTGAAAATATCTTAAAGCTATAAGCAATAAGAGAGGGAGGAGGAGCAGAATCAAGAGGGTGGGCAGAGATGATTTACCCAGTTTTTACTTTTCAAATTACAACTCTTTTTTAAACAAGAAAAATTCAAAACAATCCCAAATAACCCGTCGTCAAAACAACAACTATTCACACGAGTTAACACTCTATGGATTTAATGTAGAACGTAATTAGGAGATGTTGAAAATAATAAAAAGGAGGAGCGAATTCAAACTGAAAAACCGCCCCGCAAGCTTGTTATGAAAATTTACAACTTTTATCCAAGTACACGGTGAATTATGCGCAACTTCAACGTCACGAAAGCTGAACATGTGCTTAGAAACGACAACATGAACAAAGCAATAATCCTCTCATCAGCTAATCCAAAGGTGTTTGTAAACAATGGGCAAGGCCAATCTTTTCCATGTATATGACCAAGCTCCCGAACTTGTTCCTCATCATCATGTGCATAATTTACAAAAGCATTCAAATGCTCAAGAGATGATCTTCTCTCCTCTTTGAATACATGTTTGCTGGAGGCAGGATTTAAATGATGCTTTTAGTACGAGATGATTTAGTTGTGATGGTAATTACAAAATATTTCAAAGATCCTAGGGGAGATAATTTCTAGTTTCCTCCATCATCCCGCTGAGTGAGATGAGAAGAATTTGATTGCATGTAATAAAGAAAGCCGTTGCAGATTTAATTGACAGCCTGAGAGATGGAGAAAGCTTTCGCTCACCCTATATCCCTCCACAACGAGCCGAGAATCTCTGGGAAAATAATAAAAGGGTCAAAAGCAAAAGAACAAAAAGGTGTTTTCAATTTTTATTCTTATGCAAAATTGCCAAGAGAAAACTTGCAAGTACCCCATCCTTTTAAACCACATAAAAAATATTTCATATTTCTTTAGTGTATGAGCAAGGAGGATTAAATCATTTTCAAATTCATTCCGCCCGGGAACCAAAGTGTGCAAATGATAAATACAAATCAGGAAGCGCCAACCAACTCACCCCATTTCCTTGTATCACAAAAGGCAAAAAAGGTGGACACACTACTCCTCAAACTAACTGTGTGTGTGTCTGTCTGTATCAGGGATTCCTGCGGTCAGTTTCCCCACCCTTACGGGATTCCTCCGCTTCTCCGACAAACCGTTGGGATCAAATGGCCTCAATGCCATCCTGAGTCTTGGCTGCATCGTGTCATTTAGGATTGCGGATCCAAAGGGTGTCTTTTATAAAGCTTTTCGCGGAATCCACAAAGGATTTTCCAAACAATTCCCAAAAGACCGGCCGGCCTGTGGTCAGATAACGTTGGATTAGATACATAGAGTAACTGTACCTTCTTGAGTGACAGGTTAGGAGAAGACGACGTAGTCCAAAAGCTTTCAAACAGTTCTCAAAGCATTCCAAAATCAAAGCATGATTGCAGCAATTTCAAAGCCAAGGTGCAGATCGAGCAATGCAAGAGTCAACTTTTAGCACAGGACAAGTCAAAGTCAAGGCAAGAAGGATAAAGGAGGTAAAAAGGGATGTGATCATGGCCATGATCATCTGTAGGTGGACAGTGGAAGGTGGGAATCGAGGCAAAGAGTCCAAAAAGCTCCCCCATTTCGGGGCTCCCCGCTTCACCAATTACAATAATGATAATAGCCTTGTTTGATAACAATGCAAATAGTTTTCAAGGCTCCCGCCTATCCCCACTTACGCTCTTAACACATTCCGCCCGAGCCCATTTCAACTTGTTCCGCATCTTTTCTGGCCGTAGCGGCGAAACAATTCCGACTCTCCCGCAATTATTTAAATCTAGGCTGTGAATCCTCCCACCAAGTTAACCTACATACACAAAATTACTTCATTCCCAGAAATTATCCGAAATACACTAGGGCAACAAGGCGGCCGGTGGAGGAATCGTAAAACTTAAATCCTAATGCAGCATCCAAAATTCCAATTTCTCCAAATTTCCGCTACTCCGTCCACCCTCAAACTCAATCCGAGTAAATGGAAAACAATTATTCTACATTTGCTTTGTACGATGGATTCGTCGCAGTCCAATTATTTGAAAAATACTCCAACGGTTTTTCCATCCAGCTCATGGGGCTCTTTGGTATCAGCTATCGCAGTCGGATGAGCCCCTTTGAAATTACCAGAGAGTAGCTTTGACCTTCCGGACCTGTAGCCGTATCACGTATCATATAAGCTTACGTGTCCAGCCGGAAAACGATTGAGAAGGATAATGATGAGGATTATATAATGTGATTGCAGAGTACGGATTAGTTGTTGCGGCTAAAGGTTATCCAATAGTGGTAGAGGGAAAAGGTCAATTCATTTCAAAAGGTCAGCTCATCAAACTTTTGTAGCTTTCAAGAATATCATGGGGTCGTCTGGGGGTGTTAAATAGGAAGGAGCCATCCAAGAATTTACATCTTCTGCATAAAAATTATTGTGGCTAACGGATTTTTTCAATCATTAGTAAATGGTGGTAAGGGAAATATCAAGTGTTTACGGTTTACATGTTCGATAATCGGTCGGGACTCTTGGGTCGTGGTGCTGTTGTGGTGTTGGTGGGATTTGCTCTTGTAGTTATAGTAACCATTTTCATGGTTCAAGGACTCCCATATTCTCCCTAGCTCACAATTCTCCCACAGATAAGTTTACACAAGAAGAAGAGCTTCGAGGAAAACTAGGAAGTGAGAGCTTAAAGAAAGACCGGTTTTAAACAAAACTTCTTCATCATCATCCTTTCATCCTTTCATGCCAAAGGCTTGGATAATAAGATGATGGACACATGAATCCACTTGGTGATAGATATAATATTGTGTACGAAGAGGAGGAGGAGAAAGAAGACTTCTTCTCTCTCTCTCACTCCGACTCGTGTATACTCATTTCCCGTAGCTTATAGTAACAATCCCTCCTATACTTTTACATGTAATTAACCATCATTTCTTTCTTCTTTCACAGGTGGCTGTTACTACATGTTCAATCATTATGAAGAAGGAACGCGTATTATGACCAATGAGCCCTGCTTAAACTGTACCTGTCACAACTCAATGCTCATGTGCTACCTACGAGTCTGTCCCTTTACTAAACCCATCGGCCAGGACTGCACCATTGAAAAGAAACCTGATCAATGCTGCCCCGTCATAACTTGTCCAGAAGGTAATTTTTCAATTAAGTCAATAATTAAATGCCCCTGCAAACCATCCATTTCCCCATCACTTCTCACATGATTCCATTATGTTAGTCCAGGAGACATCCACACGCTGGCAGGATGAGAGCCAAAAGCTCTCTCCAGGGAATATTCGGATCACATGCTCATGACTCATGATGATCCGGGTTACACATGGGATATATTAGAAGCGTAAATGTCTAGTTCACTCCCTCCCAATTTTTTTTAAAAATCCATACACCTTCAATCCATCCTTTTAGAACAGGAAGCCTTGTTCAACGAATGGCAGCGTCTGTCCAAGCAAGCCATGCATTTAAAAAAGACATCAGCATGACAACTTGATTGACAGGAGTGGAGGGAATATTCTTTTCAAAGTATACTGCTACTGACTCCCATCGAAATGATTATGCCAAAATTATTTCAATGTCAGCCTCATGGCACTCGCTCAGTCCTCGATCTGCCCCATATTCATTGTACCTGCCATGGAGAGAGTTTGATTATTTATTGAGAACAGGGCTAGATCCCAAAGAGCTGTCAAATCTCATCACGTCCAATCAAACTAGTTCAGACATAGTTTCTTCTTTTATTAAAAATCGAAGCTTCAATACACATTCAATATATATTATTTTTAAATTCTGAATTTCAAATTTCCCGCCACAATACTAAAGTTATAATTTCCCGCCACAATACCAAATTTATACTTTCCCGCCATCATATTTACTTAATTTTAAATTTCCCGCCATTCAATTTACAAAATTTTAAATTTTGGAATCGCGGGAAATTTTGAAATAAAAAAATTATAATCCCGTAATTTGAAATTTTCCATGTATTCTATTGAATATAGAAACAATATATTTTTTTTGCCTATGTCTCAAAAGTACCAACACTAGTTTAACCCACGTTTCAAGCGTCCAATTCAAACTGACAATTTTAAATACAGACATTCAATTCAGGAATTCCTATAGACTCAAACGTTTCACACTCAGGGATTGCACCAAGAGAAGCATTGCCCACATTCACAAGTTAACATAATTTCCGCCGCAAGCATCTTAACGGAGCTATTACAAGCTTGAATCATGTCATGGGAATGAGGCGGAAGCGCAGACGGATTAATTGCAAAATCCAATCCTCCTTAAATTAAAAGCAAATCTAATTTTAAATCAGGAGAAATTAAGGAAAGGAGGACAGAGGAATGTAATGATGCAATCGCTCTTCGAAGACGAGTAAGGAAGCCGCCCAAATAGCCAATAGCCGGAAGGTATTCGGAAGGGCAAAGACTTGAGTATAGGATCCTGTATGGTTTTTATACTTTAGTAGCGGTGGTTTTAGTTACTTTAGGATTCCGGCTAATTAAACCCTTTGAATTTCGCATATGTCCTCTTAATGATCTGCCATATCCCGTAACGTGTCATTCCGCATGCTGTGAGGTGAAAGAAAATCCGGGGATAATCAAAATGCATCGTCACCTAGAGGAGATCTTCAGGAGATTCAATCTCAAACGAGAAATGATAGAGCGTTCCAAAGGCAGAGAGGAGCTCAGCTGAGCAACCCTCATTGGGACGATGATGAATGAAAGTTTCCTAAAAAATGTTACATTGTGAATAATAATCATAATAATTTACAGTTCCAGTGCCATTATTGCCTCAAGGGGTTGTCTTAACGACAACTTCTACCACTACCCTCGCCACCCTACCTTCCTCCACAACCGAGCTTGCTCCTTACGAAAGAGGATGTGAAATGGACGGCAAATATTATCCTGATGGTGCTCAAGTTGCGTCAGATCCAAACAAACCTTGCGAATTATGCTACTGTATCCGAAACAGGACGGCTTGTGTCATGCAAGAATGTATTCTCCACGTTGAAGGATGCAAGCCCATCTTCGAATCTGGTGTCTGCTGTCCCGTCCGCTATCAATGTGACGGTCTCTTGGAAATCGAGACAACTACCATGGGAAGCATTGGAAACTTGATCAGCACGACAATCAGCAATATGCTCGGTGTCCCTTCATCCACACCGGTACCCGGTGGTTGCTACCGCGACGGAGAATATTATGCCGACGGATCTCAAATCCCAAGCCCGGCTGCTGACCCTTGCAATCACTGCTACTGTTTAATGGGAGAGGTAAGTCTTTAAAAGGGCAAAGAATTCACACGAAATCCTCATATTGTATCCCCTATAAGCTCACAGCTGAGAATTTTTTTAAAATATCCATCAATCTGGCCCGAATTTGTCAAATCTGAAAATGGCTCATAATTTACATTTTTTATGCATGCAGTCTCAACCTTTCTTCATTTCTTTCCCAGGTTGTTTGCGCTGTTCAAGACTGTGGAAGCCCATTGGAGAATGAAGGAGGAAATTGCACAGCTGTCGCACCCAAGGAAGGCGTTTGCTGCCCCGAAAAATATGCTTGCCGTAAGTCCATTTCAAATACCCACAAGAAACAACAAATATATAAAATTCACATCTTATATGACAAATAAGGAAAAGACAACATGCATTTATAGCCTAGGAAAAAATAATTTCTTCATCAACTCTCTTCTTCATTTCTCTCTCTCTCTCTCTCTGAATTATTTATCTTGACATGTAGTCGCCAAGGCCATGTTATTACTTGAAGCAATTTCATGTAAATGGCTTCCACCAGCCACCATTTACAGCCAACGTTTTTTAATCTTAACAATATATCGAATATGTACACACGAATATAATAACAATATAAGGAAAATATTCTCATAGCTATTCCACATACCTTCTTCTGAAAAAAAAAATTGCAAAGACCGGAAACTTGCCGAAAATAATTATTAATATCCAAACCCGTAGCTGGCCTCATACATCCATCCAACGACTCTTCATCTTATATTCTATATATACTTCTCGTTTTTCAGATGGTTCCAGACAGGATAGAAAATATTATACGAATGGTAAATTATCAATACCTTACGCAGACTCTCTTCTTTTCTCTTTTTTATATGTACCTTCTTCTCTGTGTCTGTCTCTCTGGAAATATAACAACCCCCCACACCTTATTTCACCTCTACTTTCCCGCTCACTTCACTTGTACTTTATCGTATTTTTAAAAACTTTTATTCCATATAACTGCCCTTCACACTCCATGCAACCCGCACACGGTACTTAGTCAATAGTAATTAGATTGATACTTAGAAATTAGCCGTGAGTAGTAAAAGAAACTAATTAATTATATTCCGGCGTTCCTTGGTTTCACACGCTACACCTGTGTGAAGGAACAAGTTCAGGGGCTGATTGATAGGGAAATGTTACCTGGTCTTTTAGGGAGATGAAAGGGTTCGAGACTTAGTTGGAATTCAATAGCGAGTTACACCTTTCTCTTGAATCTATGAGAAAAGTTTATGGTCAATTGTTAGGAGGTGATTTTTTTTCGCAAAACGTGAGACAAATCCTGTGAAGAGACATGATTCACCCTCGCCATTGTCTTAGCTGAGATTCTTACCGAGAAACCTACGACTTTAACTTTAGCCTTTTACTCAGAATCCGAACTCAGGTGTAAGCAAGCATTTACAGTCCCAGATGAAAAACAAAGCAGAGAAAATAATTTCAAAACTTGCTCAACGCTATTTAGTTTAGTTGCAGCCATCTTCCATTTGTTTTTTTAAAAAAAACATTTACTTATCTGCTTATCCTGTCTAACATTTAAAAAAACACGTGTACATTTTGCACTCCGTTAGATCTGCCTAGGGCAGGTATTTTTAAAGCATAGCGAAAATTCAAGAGTTAATACATTCTTAAACTAGGCTCATTATTCTTCTTCCTATTCTATCTTTAACCAAGCTCTAAGAATCCGTTCAAGGATTCCAAAAGTTTCACAAACACTTTAAACTTATATACAGTACCATAGGACATACCAAAGGATTTACTTTAACACAGGAAATCGCGCTTTAGTGAGATGCTTAACTGATTTTGTGAAAAGGAAAGTAATTCTGTGCTGCTCTATTACTAGTTTCTCTGTTTGCAAAATCGCCAAAATCTCAACCTTGCGAATTTGTTAAAAACCCACACAGCTTGTGTCACTTGTGTCGTTAATATTTAATATTGTTTGTCTTAGCACTAGCACACTTGTAGTTTAATTATTCTTCTACCGTCCGCTGTAGCAATCAGCATTAACCTTACTTCAGGGGCAGGGCCGTTACAATCTCAAGAATCCTTTTCCTTTAATCCATATTTCTTTTTACAGAATCATCCGATTCACCCATCTTTGACGCTGGAGAGACGACTTTGGCAAGCGTAAGCGTTGCAATGGAAGATGCACCATCCAACGATGAAAATGCCCTTGAAATGGAACTTACAACACAACAGGCCGAAGCCATCATGCTATCATCAAGTAGCGCTAAACCAATTCCAGATGACGCTCCCGTTGAAAGCGAGACTACTCCTCCAGCTGAAGTTATCGAAACAAGCACCACTTCCAAAGTTTCCCAAATCCCGCAAGGTGGCAGCACGAGCGTCAGCAGCACTGCGCCTGAAAAGGAGGCAACAACTCTCGCAAGTGAGGACAGCGATGAAGGTCATTTAAGCGACGACCAAAGTACTGAAACAATTGATGCAACAACCGTAGGAAATAATGACATTGGAAACGAACTCTCTGCCCAATCAACGTCCCCTGCCGTCAGCTCCGCCTACCCTCCTTTGGAAACTTCAACGGACAGAAGCCCTATTAGCGACGCTGGGTCTGAAACCGTAGAAGCTACAACTGTACGAGATGATGCGGATACTCAAGGAGGAGAATCTAACAAGGGTGAGTCTGAGATGAAGGATGAAACTGTAACAGCCGGATCCGCTCCCAGCCTTGATGAAGATGAGCAAGGCATGACATCCCCGCCTGTGATTGTAGAAGTACATACGCCGGAAGATGTTCCAACGGGTCCACCCGCAGAGAGCCTTGTGTCCTCACCCTCCGTGTCTTCAACAACAGAGACAACTGGAGCCCCCGCCGAGGAAACGACTCATAAAAACGTTGACACACTTGTTGATGTGCCAACAACCCAAGATTCATCATCCTTGGGAGAGAATAATGCCGTTGAGAATGGAACAGGAAGTATAGTTGACATGGAGTTGACTACGAGCGCCCCGGCCGGAGCTGAAAGTGACGATACCCAGGCTGAGACTGTCAGACCGTCAGAAGACACCGTTGCTCCATCCTCAACCTCCCCGTCGGTATCCTCTACTACTCCTCTCGTTGAAGAAGCGACTACCGCAGGAGCTCTATTAAATGATGACAAGGATGGAACGACCATGGGTGTTCCGGCTGCTCTTACTTCATCAACATCAGCAGCTGCTCCTCAACTTGAAGAGGAGACATCAGCGCACTCTGTCTTTGAACCCATGGAAGACAAAGAGCTCACAACGGAAGCTAGTGTTATCGGTAGCGAATCCTCCATTTCTGACCCCAACCTTCCTCAAACTACTCCCGCTCAGGTCGATGATGAAGGAACTCAAAACGATGATGCCACTGAGGCCGTTACTCAACACGTTTCCAAAGCATCAACCGCCGCACCCTCTGCCGTCACGGAAGAGAAGCTCACTACATCCGAAACTATTATCGCCGAAGCTACGACTGAAGCCTCTGTGAGTGCTTCGGAAGATGAAGCCAAGGAAACGACTGTCAACAACATACAGGAAGCAAGTACTGAAAAACCCCAAGTTTCTGATGATATCCAAGTTGAAGCTACTACTCCTCAAAGTGAAATCGCCCAGACCACTCAAAACTATCCGTCGGAACCAGAGAATGTAGCTTCTACATCTGCTCCTACATCTTCTGATGCATCCAGCATTGTAACGGAACGTCAAACAACCTCTGCCCCTACTGATATCAACACCGAAGCCCCTGAAGTATCAACTGACGCCAATGTGAACAAGGAAGAAACACCGTTGGAAGATGGTAAAGATGTAGATACTATGGAACTCACAACCGAAGCTCCTGCAGAACCCTCCGTGGAAACTAGCTCCCAGCCTCCTGCAGAAGGATCAGAAAAACCGGAAGTTGATGACGTCGCCCTCACAACCTCTGCACCCCTTGCCGACGACAAGGAAGCCTCAGACTCGCCCACAACAGTTGCCTCCGTTGATGCTGGAAACGAAGCCAACAACGACGATGTTTCCGCCGCGACAACTCAAACCCCAGTTTCCGAATCTGCCAGTGCCTCCTCCGTTGTCACCGAGCAAGCTCCCGCTAGCGAAGCAACTGAGAAAATCCTTGCAACAACTCTTAGCTCCAACGAAGAAGATGGTCAAGTTCATGACGCCATGTCACAACATTTCTGCCCGAGTCCAGCCTGCCCGAAAAATCCACTAGCGAAGCCAACACCGGAAACGACGCAACAACCCCACCTCCCGCTCTTCCCGTTGCTTCAAGCACACTTGCTCCAGAAGAAGAAACGCCTACTACAACAGCTGTACCAGTATCCAATGATAAGGAACCTGTTGACATGGTTGAAACGAAACCAGAATTCAACGTTACCGCTGACGGAGACCACCAGGTCATCATTCCCGAACAAGATAGCGAGAACCAAGTCATCCCTATAATGCAACAACAAAAGGAAAACGAAACACATGCAAGCTCAACGGAAAACGTCGTCATCGTTACCACCACACCCTCTTCAGAAGAATCTGGTCATTTGGATGACGCCCACGCGGATGATAATGAGAACGCCATCGAACACACAATTCACGAAACTCTGCCAACTCAAGAAAGCTCGCCCGCCGCCGTCGCTGACGATAAGGTGGATCAAGTGAACATAGAAACTACTACTTCAAGGGTGGTTTCAGAAATTTCATCTTCTTCAACCACCGCCGCTCCATCTGTGGAAAAAACTACCTCCGTACCAGAAGACCTTGTCGGAGAAACTAGCAGAGCGCCATCTGTGGTTGAACAAGTAAGCACAACGCAAGCTGAATCTGGAGACGACAAGATAACGACGATTGCTCCGGAACAAATTGTTTCAGACTCTGCCGAATCATCAGAAGCTACTACTGAAAGTCTACAATCAACTGTTAGTTCCTCTCTCGCACCAGCTATGACCAGCACATCCACTGAAACTGTAACTCAAGCTGTCGCTTCAGATGAGCCTGAAACTACTGCTGCCTCAGCCAACGACGAACCCGTCGATGATCTGACAACGAACCATGCATCTACTTCCCAAGCGTCCGTACCATTAACTTCCGAAGCGCCTCTGTCATCCACTTCTGAAGCGTCCGTGTCCTCAACATCCTCTGCTGATGTCGAAAGCGTTGATACTACTACGCTGGAAGCCCAAGACAGTCAATCATCCTCTGAAGGGACTACCTCCAAGTCTGTTGAATCCTCCTCTGAAAGCGGCTCTTCAGCTGATAACAGCATCGAAGGATCCAGTACACCTTCTTTTCAAGGCCTCGACGATGATGCCAGTGGATCAAGCAGCAGTTCAAGTGAGCCCGATGATATTTTTCAGACCACCACCGTCCGTTTCACCACAGACAAATCCATCGAATTCACAAGCACAAGTTCCTCGGAAAACAAAGATAGCGCTTCCACTTCAACAGACGAATCAGGAGAAAGTTTCGTATCCACTCATCGCCCCGGCAACAGGGTTCCAGGTGAAGGAAGTTGCTTCGTTGAAGGTATTACTTATGCCAATGGTTCCCGTATTCCTCCCTCTACCCCTTGTCAATTGGCTTGTGCGTGCCAGAACAGTATCGTCCACTGTCTTCTACACCATTGCGCTCCACCCCCATCAGATCTCGGTAACTGCAAACCAGTTTACAAGTCTGGTATTTGCTGTCCCGAATATGATTGTGGTAAGTTTCGGGGTCAAAAAAGCCCTTCCATCTTCCCAAGTACCATACCTTCATAATAATTACTAACCGAATTTCAATTTCCCGCTGTAGATGATGCCAACATCGGACCCGTCGTCACCGTCACTCCTGAACCTGCAGAGGGTAGCTATTCTTCCACCAGGGCTCCTGTTACTATTACAGGTACGCCAGTTAGCGCCACCAGTTCTGTACCAACCAGTGGAGAAGTTGAGCAAACAACAACCGGACCAGTCGATGCTCCTCAGGAACCCAGCCAATCTAGCGTTTCTCCTTCCTCCACCGAAGCACCAGTAGCGCCTCCAGAGACTTTGCTCAGCAGCGCTGCCCCTCCCTCAGAAGAGGCTGCTGTGAGCCAAGGACCCGCTGACGCTCCATCTGATGACGCTGAAGATAAAGACGCTCATCACGACGGAGAAGAAGTAGTTATAACCATGGCTCCCGCAGATGCCACTAGCGCACCGGTTATCAGTAACCTGGAAAAGGAACCAAAGCCTGAAGCTGGAGACGATACCCCCATTGGTGGAGTGGTGCCAGTCCAGACAACTCCTGAACCAGCACCCTTATCAACAGAGGGCAGCACTATTATCAATAGCCAAACTGAAGTATCATCAATCTCCTCCTCTATTTCCTCATCAATTTCCGCCGTATCCGCCTCTTCATCCGCCCCATCCAAGCCACAATCACCCGGACCTTCTTACATCCCACCAACCACCGTCCATCAAGATGAGGCCCAGGACAAACTTGACGCTTCCTCCAGCAACGCCCCCGCCCAAACCGGACCTGAAACCACTCAAGCCCCTCTCCCCTCCATCTCTTCTCAGACTGACGCAATGGCCCTAAACGGAACAACCGTTTCCGCAGCACCACCCGGCTCATCATACCCTGTAACAGTAACGACGACCGTGACTCAATCACCAGCCCCATGGCCATATCCAACCACCTCCACCATCACACCAGCCATGTCCGGCGGAGCTTGCTTATTTGATGGAAAGGTATACATGTCCGCTCAACAAATTCCCAGAGATGACCCTTGCGATTTCTGCTTCTGCTTCCGCGGTGACATCATCTGCTTGCAACAGTCATGTCCTCCACCAATCCCAGGATGTTACGAAGAACCCATTCCAGGATTCTGCTGCCCACGCTATGAATGCCCTGTTGGAAACGGAAACGGCACCACCGCCTCCCCAGTCTTCTCGCCCTCTTACTACCATAGTCAAATGCTGAATAACGGTGGCGCAGGAAGTAACAAGACTGCACCTAACATGATGTCAGGTCCAGGGTGTGAATACCAAGGTGATTATTACGAAACTGGACAAGTCATACTTACGGCTTCCGGGCCTTGTTTGGAGTGCAGGTGAGTCTTTTTTTTAAGTTAATTATAATTAATTATATCAATAAAATATTTGTTCTTTTTTAATTTTTTTAAAATTAAAATTAAAATTTTATTAATATACCATATTTTTTTAATTCCAGATGTGGCTCGACGGGAATGATGGAATGCGATCCTCGGGAGTGTCAACCTGAGCCAATGTTAAGAAAAATGATAGCAGCTATAACATCGAGATGAAGTAGTCCCATATAATAGTTAATTCTCAAGTTTTAAATTACATACTTTCCCACCGACCCATGAGAGTATGTATCCCGTACTATCCAAAGTCATTTCCACTATATATTCTCCCTCTTCCTCCATCCCCTCCCCCAATTTTTGCAAAAACAAACCACCATTTTCTTTTCCAAGAAAAGAAAAATCCAATTGGATTCAAAACATCTTTCCCAACTCCTTTCTCTCATGTCAATCCTTCTCCCTAGTGAGAAAAAAATGTTCGGTGGGATGTCTTTATTTCACAAAAGAAACTTCTACTGACTTGGTTTTAACTGACTACTTAAGACTGCCAATGCCTCCATTTGTTTGTTTTTATATTCGTAAAATTAGTTTCACAATGTACATAAATACTATATAGTTCCACTGGTTGCTTGGCTGTATTACTCCAGTCCACCATTCCTGTAGTTTGTAGCACTATATATAATTATTAACCGAGATTCAAAACTGCTTCAAGCAGGCACATGGATCCGTGAAAAACATGTACTGTATGCATTTTTACTTGTATATCCTTGGGACACAGATGTTTCTCTCCGTCCCTCGGAATATACTTTGAAAAGTCCGAGAGAGTCCGCTCTGCTTTCTCCACCTTTCACTCCAGCAAGTCCTCCCATGTAATACGAGGACCATAACTAGCGGAAGCTACGTCAATGTAATCCCATCCGCCGTAGCTATTAAAGGGTGCCATTCCGTCCATTTTACTATTACTACTAGCAATATCAATTACACAATCTATAGGTATAGTTAATTGTATATTTTTAGTTAGTTAATTACTCTAATCATATTAATTTTATTGCATAAGAATCAAGCTACAGGATCAGAAACATACTGAGCGGAAAGAGTTGATCACTTTCAACTCAATGAGCCGCCGTAACTTAACTAACTAGCGTATTTCCTACTTAAACTTTTGTTACGATCCTTAGAAATTAGTATTAGAAATTATACATTAGGAGTAAAACTTTGGTTAGTATTTATACACATAGACGTTTATCAATCAACGGTGATGCCTGAAACGCATAACGAGCAAGGAAACGTTGAAAACTCACGCGCTACACATACAGAAGGAATGAGTTTCTTCGCTTCGAATCGCGTCCAAAGCCAAATCCTTTGGCTAACAGTAGTGTTAATTGAATGATGATCCCGTCTGAATCATGCTAGGAAGATTATATATTAAATCCGAGTTAATTGGGGTCAAATTGTGAGGGATTTATCAAATTTTTATGTTTTATGCTTTGGGGTAAATAATCCGTCAGGTATTGGTATCAATTAGGTAGGTGAAGCAGCTAAGATGATAATTCTGTATATGCCAAAAGTTTTGCAACAAAATTAGAGGACTCTTCCTCATTTAACCTTGCTAACGTCACTTAGCGTAAGAACAATCAGCAGCACAATTTTTAGTAAATCTCCTTTGCCTGGCATAACGGAGAAATTACGAGGGTGTATTTTATTACTTTTACTCTATTGAGAACGGCTTAACGATACTTAAATGTGGTATACTTGTGCCTTTAACTCATTACTCGAAAAATTAATTCCCCTTGTCCTATCTTCCTTCTAGAGTAATCGGTTCAAGGGTATAATCATGGGGAAATCGGCCATAGAATAGTTACCAGAACTTGTTTATTTATTTCAAATA
The DNA here is from genome assembly GCA_906901655.1 of Sminthurides aquaticus. Taxonomy (NCBI): domain Eukaryota; kingdom Metazoa; phylum Arthropoda; class Collembola; order Symphypleona; family Sminthurididae; genus Sminthurides; species Sminthurides aquaticus. The sequence continues at coordinate 18,504,024 of CAJQTT010000001.1, read as the reverse complement.
CTCAAAACTATTGGGTTAATTCGGTTTCATACAATTCTCGCAATAAAGATAGAGCTTTCCTGTAATTTAAAACCAGTGGTTAAGGTCAACTTCCTGGCGGGGTCTATTTTTATACAAAACGCGTCCCAATTTGGAATCAACGCATTTGAGTTAATCAACTATTGGGATATCAAGTGGGGAAATGGATATTGACGCACAATTGTCAATGGGATACTATACTAATACCGAATCCAATAGGTGTAAGGTTGCTACTAACATTCAATCTAAGTTATTTTGTTACATTGATAAACTAGTTAAGGATGGCAAATGATGTACAGGCATTTAATTTTATTATGGTGCAATAATAAATACAATCAATGAATGTGATGAGTTTGCTGACAAGGAAATATTGCCCCATCAAACATTATAACGGTGATTCATCAAATAAAGGAAAGGCAACGAAGGGAATCAATTTCAAAATTAACTTATTCAAACCTACTTATAAGTATAAGGCACTGATAATAGCTGACGAATCTTAAACTCATCCGGGATGAATATTTTTCGTTATGTGAATTTGCATCAATGAGCGTTCAGAATTGCAAAGCAATAAAATACGTACGTACTGAAGAAAGAGTTATCTGTTCTAACAGTTTTATGTTATAAAATAAATAACTATCATACCAAGCTTTGCATGGGAGTTATTACACATAATCCCTGTTCGCCAAAAGACGCTATATAACGCGAATCACTTCTTGAACCAATAAGTGAGAATTAAAGTAAAGTTTTTGTTTTCTCCGGTTAAAATACACAGCGCCGGGTCATAATTCCACATTTTACAGCGCAGAAATATCCTAAACATGTTCCGACTTTGATGAAAATGGGTGCACGAGCTGAAATCAACCATGCTGAACTTTTTTTTGTCAAAATATTTGTGAATAATTTTCAGGTCATAATTTTGGCCATTTTTGAGCATTTTTATGTTTCACACCAAAACCTTGTTATGCATCATAAACTGCACTAGCTTCCAAAAACATTTTAAAATTAAAGGGTTTTTAGCCAAGTTATGGATAAAAGCAAAATTTTTGTTTTCTCCGTTTAAAATACACAGCACCGGGTCAAAATTTCACGTTTTACAGCACAGTAATATCCTAAACATGCTCTGATTTTCATGAAAATGGGTGCACGAACTGGATCAACCATGATGAACTTGTTTATGCCATAATATTTGAGAATTTTGTGCGAAGTTTCGTGAATAATTATTGGGTCATAATTTTGGCCATTATTTGAAATGTTTGACACCAAAATCATGTTCTACATCATAAACTTTATAAGTTCCCAAAACATCATTAAAATCGATAATTTATGTGCGTTGGTAGCCATATTTTTTACTCGATATGGGATCTAAAAACTTAATTCTGTTTTTACTTCCCACCGTGTTTCACAACTCATCTTTTTCAAATCCTCGGTGGCCTACGTGAGCTGCATTCCCCTGCAACAACTTTATTTCTTTGAGTTTTGTTGCATGTATTCCAAAATATTTGTATGAATTCAATTACAGGCAACAGAATAATTACAGTTTTTACAATAAGAGACACAAGTTTTAAAGCTTAGCAGCATGTCCGTACATAGGATTTAAGTCAAGCGTGTATCCATGAATATGCAAAACACAAAGATGTGTTGTAATTTATACATTTTTATTCTCATTCATTTAACGTCTTCATAAATGTATACAATGAATTTTGAAACACAAGTAACAAACTCTGCAGAACGTCGATGAGGCTGATGGATTTACATATCAAAATAATGACAATAATAATCACAACTTTTCTACCAAATATATTCTTTTCCTACTTAACGAAAAGTTAGGACAAATCATTTTATATCAATAGGGTAGCATTTTATATCGAGTAAGCACGAGCGGGGCCCAGCGCTTACTTGCTTCACTAGAAATTTACAATAACTATATGCTACTAATCATTAAACTCATTCACACAATGGGATACCATCATACTTTGTATGAAAACCTCAGTTTCCACAACTTAAATTTAAGCTATCATTTCTTCACAAACCATCCTTAGAAAGACAATAATTAAGAAAACAAGGTCCAGCAACTAGCATGTTTTAAAGAACATTTTAGTACACAAATTATGCTAGCATCTTAAGTACAAGAACATGGCGTTTAAAAGTTAAGAAGCCCATAAGATGTAAGAAGAGAAGAGAAACTGTAAAACTGAATCCAAAAACAATTCTAATTCATTAGTTAAGATTTCAAAAAATTATAAACACATCCTTACATTTTAAAACAAGATGGGCCAATTTCATTGATTTCTAGGATCGTTAAGAAGCTATTGGCGCGGTAGAAATTCAAGAGGTTGTCTTACTCTGAAAATTAGGGGTGAGTTAAAATATTAAGAACATGAGCATAAAAATCCCCTTGCTTGCTACTTGAATTGACCCAAGAAAGCCTACGTCCTCTTGTGTGAGCCATGCAGGAATAATTATAGGGTATTGAGAAATAGATTTTCATCAACAGCAGATGTAGTCAAGAAAAACATGTACACTCAAAGATTGCCCAAAGTATTTTTCCCGACTAGCTCCACGATCCCGTCATTACAAGCATTGGATCATTTAAAGGGACACGTGATTGGGTGCAAATGGGGAGCTTTTACATATGAGCAATGGGAATACAGAACGCTTGCTTCACAAGAATATGTCTCCCTAAACTAACTAATTATATACGTAGTGCGCAAGATGATGCAATAATGAATTACAAACACAACACACTCCAAAGGATTCAGGCTTGCTCAAGTGCAATCATTAGTAGTTTGAGCAGATTGCCTTTTGAAAGTAAAAAACTTATTTTTCCGTCACCACTTCTCTTCACTTTTCATCTTCACACCCATCAGTCTGAGTGATGGACTTACTTTAACTGTCATAGAGGACAGACAGGAATATAGTTACGAATCGTAAAACTCATTTATCTTTAGTCCCAGTGCTCAAACAAAGTTTCCTTACCTAATTTACAAAATACGGCGTGTAAATATACATGTATAGAGTTGACTCATCTGTACGAGGATTTTATTAATAAACGTCGCTAAAGTAATACATTGAAGCTTATTCAAATATGCCAACATTCCTGTCTTAACAAACACAAGGAATCAACTATGAAAATACAAATCATTATGTCATTAACTCTTCAGCCTGTATTTTTGAGATATACCTTCAAGCCATGCATCCAACAGCTTTGGATTGGCTGACTCGCTTTTGAATTTAGTCTACTAAAGTCAATCAACAGGGATATGCATCGGCAATCTGTGAAAATGACTCAAACGAATCCAATCGACGGTCAAAAGTTATTCGATGAATAAAAAACTGCAGTTAAGATTCAAGCAGAGTCTAGGAAAAAAGAATAATGAAGAATATGCTACTTTAGCTAGACATTATTCTCCATATAGTTCCACAGACTGAGACAAGATGGCGCCAGGATTGAAGGAGAGAAACACAAGTATGTATGCAGCGAAATACAAGCAAGTAGAATTTCAACACTTTCAAATTCCAAAAAGTCATCCCAAGATAAACGAGATTGAAATAAGTTAATAGAGGCGATTAACATAGCTTAGCAGCAAAACGCAAAACAAATTAGCAGCAAAAATTTCAGAAAAACCATGGGAGAAGAGGTTAGCAGAGGAGTGTAGGAAGAATAACATCAATAATTGTGTGTAGAAAAGTCATTTACTTGAGGCTTTACATAGTAGATTTTATATAACATATAGATATTATATTGTAGATGGAGCTATCGTTGTAGGTTCATGGATGTACATTATTAATTTAATATTCTATAGGGACAATTTTTAAAAAAATACACTATAATTGACTAACTTGCTGGAGTTAACGTCTCCACGCTTGAGCATTAGGATCAACTGGAGGCTGCTCATCATTAACACCGTACTTAATACCTTCAAGGAGACCGTTTTGAAAACCTTTAGCTCCCTCAACGAGACCAGAGAAGAGATTTCCTTTCGTTTTGGCCGCTTGAACAACTCCTGATGAGAGCACTTCCGTCGTTCCAGAAACCCAGTCCACAGCAGTTCCCACAGTTTGAGCCACACGACCGCTAACGTCTCCCAAAATATCGAAAGCAAACGGAAGAGTTCCCGACAAACTCGTCTTCGCAGCAGCAAGGGAGGCAATCAAGTTGGAGAACACGTGCAGTAAACTTCCAGTAACATCACCAAACGTCTCCAGCAATCTCTTTATGACAACCGCTCCGGACCTGATAGCCTTTAGAGGGAAACAAAAACAAAACTCATTTTAGAATATCGCCTCAACTCAATCCATATTGTATTTACAGTTAACCAGTTCGTCTGTCCAGCAGCTAGTCCAGCAAGGAGCGGAGAAGCAACTTTTAAGTAGATGGAGTCTGCGTAGATAGCTTTCGTCATTTCTCTACCTGGAGTCCAACCGTAAGTCCGTTGCTGTTGAAAACTGGTAAAAAATGTACATCCGCGGCGGGACGAAAAGTTACAAACGATGTTGCTTAACATTTTGTAAAATATCAATTAAAGTAATCATTTCCATTCCAACTCAGATTACTCATTTGTGCAAAGTCTGGTGCAAGTGTGAGGGAAGTTCAATTATATTTTTTCGCAACCCAAATAGCACATACGCAGACAGTAGTACACACATGCAATGGCCCAAGCGGATTATTAATTACAGGTGACACTACCGTCCTCCTTGCAAACAAGCCAGCATGACACGTTCTCAAATCGAACAAGTCATCTAATCTCAGTCTCACTCTAACACTATTAATACTGACAATTCTCAAACGGTGACCGTAAGGGATTTCGGCTACATTTTCAAAGGACGGAAGTAACTACCTTATCTCCATATTGTCTACCTGAAACATGAATCCGGAAACAACATTTGAAAAGATGGTGTAAAGTGACAAGAGTTTGCAAACAGGCGAAACCACCTGATCTTATCGCGCCACGCTACAATTATTTTTTCCAAACGTTCGCTCTAATGAATTAAATATATTTTATCACATTACAAAACAGCAAGATTAAGGTGACACAAGAGTGGTAGAGCTTAGTTCTGCAGCGCCAGCGCTGCCGTCTTATGTAGATAGTAAGTGCAAAATATTGTATCTTATTCTGGCCTAGAGGTAAACAACATCTTTGACGTCATCTCAAGAAATCGAGAAAATCAGCTGCTATTGTTGCATTTTTTTACTCCTGTCCACTCCGCACCTGTTGCATGTCTTCCGTCGTCGTACCTATAATTATTTTATTCTATTTCGTTGCCCAATCTTTGAGCTCATTCTCGAAGATAAGAATTCTTTCCTTTAGTCTGCCATCACATATATGCTATCACATTTAAAATATCTTCACCCCATTAAATCCTCTGGGTCTGTAAAAACCCCTAAAAACATCTAACCTGCAGCGCAATCCGAAATGCATGCAGACTAAATGGGAATTTACCTTTCCGTTTGATGAGCCTTTAAATATTACAACTAGTATGGAATCCCAAATATCACACAAGTTGCTATATTTGGCTGACAGCAAATAGCAATAAATAAAATGTACAACCCCAACAGTATGGTGTAACAAGAGCAAGGGATCAGAAGAGGTAGAGTAGACTCTGCCACTTTGCTACTACGATAGCGTTGGAATTTGACCTGGATGCAAGACGGACAATGTAACTGAGGGCAAGTGAGGGGCTTGTCAATTATTAAGTTTGTATAATTTCGGTCACGAAGAATCGCCGCCTTCAGCTGCAGTTGTAGTTGAGTAGTCACCCGTCAGTTAAGAGAATAAATTAAATGAACAAAATTAGGTTACCACAGGGAGTTGCTTAGCAGCTTGAGCAGCCACGCCGGCAGCAGCGTCTGTTGTTTGAGCAGCCGTATCTGCAGCTCCAACAATCAAAGGCTTGAGGAGTGACAACGCCAAATTTGGGATACCCAAAATAAGACGGATTACTTGACCGAATACGTTTCCAGTAGTTCCACCCACGCTCTTCAAATTGTTGGCAATAACATCTCCAGGTCCAAGAGCATTGGGTCCGTATGGTGGCTCACGGTAGATGGCTGGATTCGGCTGGTTAAAGTACTCCACTCCCTTCACACCCACCGCGGACAACTGCTCTTTGGCACATGGACAATTCATTATCTTGTCCAACATCGTGTTTCCAGTCATGTATTGACGGGCGATCCTGGGCGAGCTGGAAATAGCAGAGTCAGATGACGAAGCCGAGGCTACAGGTGACGGAATCGTGGGCCTTGTTGATCCACCGCTTGTGGCCGCACCAGCCGGCGCTGACGCTTTCGATCTCTTCGGGTCCGCAAAATCCGCTGGCAAGTTTAATGCTTTCAATACATCAACGATTTCATCCTGTAACATTAAAGACATTAAATATACTAAATATTCAAATTATTATCAGACACTAGTTGCTTGAGTGAACAGTTAACTGTTCGTTAGGAACTGTGTTGTCCCAGGGAACAAGCGCTAATCGGATTCGAAAGAAGTGATCACAAATTATTATTTCATAACCCTCTGACAGCTAATAACAAGGGCGTTGTACTAAAATCCCAACTCATCTCACTCAACCTAATTATGACCCTTCAGTACCTCAAATTTAATTATTCATTTTCTTTATCCTACATCAAAACTCACTAAAGTCTACCTCATTCCCCATCATGACTCGCCAGTTTCATACACCACAGCTTATTCCTACAGGCTAAATTTGATTGACCCTTTTCCCATTAACTCCTCCTCCTAAGCTATAAATTTGATACATTTACAACACCCTTTCTAATACACCATCATTCCTTCATTCACTTTTACCTCAACTAAATGCTAACGCGTTAAAACAATTCAACCCTTCATCCACTTACTCCACCCGGGTGCACCCTAGGCTACAAAAGCCGGGCTAATTTCATTCCAGGTACCACCAAATCAGTACCCAGGTAAATAGGAGGAACCGTACATTAAATACAAATCTAATTAACCTTGTCGCCAGGGTAAAAACTGCATTTAATAAAATAAATTAATAAAAGTGCTTCTAAATTCTCGTTAATTCTATAAACTTTATAAATCATCCCACAGAAGCGCTACTATCGTCTCCAATCCAACTTTCCATCAACAACAACAGATGAGTGAAGATAGACCTACATTTGAAACAGAATGAAAGTAATAACCTTTTTGATATTAACTACTAATTAACCTAAAGAAGGATATCGAGGAAGCCCCCATGACGAGTTCCTGTAATAACTCAACCTGATCCTCATCCTAGCTTTTCATGTAAATAGTTTCAAGGGTTCAGCTAATTCACAGCTTCACACTCAAACCTTTATTAGACTCATCGTGCAAGTTGAGCTTGGAAGCACAAGATCTTGAGCTAAGAAACCAGGGACCTCTAGTGCAAGTTTCACGAACGTATACCAATAAGGAAACGTAAAGAAAGCTACACGCATACATGACAGTATAAACTCATCTAATCCTTTCTACAAACTAACCACTTTAAATCTGCATGCGAATCGCATGCGATGACCATAAAACTCCCCATCATAATTTTGTAGTAATTAACCACGTTACAAAAATTCACTAAACTAGCGGCGCAATATATTTCTCATATATTTTGATTGATGCCAAAATAATTTGATTATATAAAAAAGGTTTATTCAAGCCAAGTGTACTAAATAGCATAAATTAACGGATTAGCAAATACCATGGGATTTATTCCTTTTACAAAGAAACTGAGATTGGAGAAAGCTATAAGGCTGGTGTTGGCGGTTTGATGGGAGAAACAGCTCAATAGATGAAAGGCTGGTACTGGTATTGGATATTCATATTAGTTTAATAAGATGTGATGTTGTACAGGAATGAAAGCCAAGAAACAAATATATACTTTCCTCTTCACTCCTTCCATTCTACTCAAAGCCGTAAGTGTGTCATGGAAGACTTGATTCGCAAATATGTAACCAAGATTCTCTTTGGCAACTCTTTAGGAAAAAACAGCTACGTGATAATAAAGCAGCGTTTTTCTAGCGCGTTCGCTTCAAGCACACACAGAAGCCCGCCGAGCCACCAGCGCCAAGAAGCGCATTCAATAACTTGTAAAAGCGCCCTGACTACCCTCCCTCACCCCCACGTGGGACTTGTGGGGTGACAAAGGGTCTTTTCAAGCAGCATACCTCTCCTTCGTTCCTTAAGCCTTCCTCCACTTACAAGCATCAATCATTTAACGTGGAAAAGTAATTAAAACTGTCATCAACAAAATCTAATGAATATTTTCTACAACACAAAGTCATCCAATCACTGCTCCTCCTTAACTACACCTGCGTTTCTCTAATCCTTCAACCCTGAATCAATATTAAGTGCTAAAATCCTAATCACTCGCTGACAAACTTTATCGGCTTTTAATTAAACCTTAAACATTAGAACACACTCATATACAATAAAAACTCAAATAGATTAAAACTCAAATTTTATCCCATCGCAAGGCAATATGTATATATAGTAATTAGGTAAAAATCTAGAAACCAGCAAACTTACGGATCTTGATTCGGCGAACTGTGTTGTATCAGCATTGGCAGAGGTTGAGATGTCTTCTTTAAGGGTTGAAGTAGGCAGAGATTTCTCAGAGACTGACGCTAACGAGTCATCTGCTCTCCGAAGTCTTGGTGTCAATTCAGACTGGGATAAAAGATCATTTCCTACTTTACTACTACCACCCTCTCCGTCAAAAGTCACTGGCAAAGAGTTACTGTGTGTGCTGCAGAGGACTACGGCGAGTGCAATTATTGTCCACTTCATCATTCCGCTCTTCCCGTAACTGTTCACACAAGAATCAAAAATAACAATTATAATTACAATCTTCAATGCCTCCAATCCCTTTGATTTCAACTCCAAATCCGTCACAACCAAAACTTCAACCGTAATTTCAACATTCCAAGCTTTTCTCTTCAAATCTTCTTGTCTTTTCACTATTTTTTCAAACCTTCACTTCCACATCTTTACCACTCAGTCAATCACTACTGACGTCCACTTTGCTCTACTTTCCAGAATTCGCAACGATTCGCAAAATAAGTTCAAGTAATTCCCAACAAAATCTTTCTGAGAGCTACCCAACGGCCTAGCAACGGAAGTGTATTCCAATCAAGCCCCAACACAATATTAATGAGTGCAAATATTTTGCAACAATTTGCAAAACGTTTTAAAAGTGACGTAGCCCCTATCCGTGGCTCCTTGATGACAACAAATACGCAAATGCATGTCTCTTTCAGCGGAGGAGGCAAGATGAAACAAGTAGAGGAAACTGTTGACTTTACGGGACGGCCATAATAGGTGTGTAGATTCCAAGTTATTTTAAAAGCGAAAGTTTTCAAGCCCAATGAAATTAATATACTATATGCTTCCATCTCATAGTTATACCATTCCCTCTTGCCTAACCACCCTCTCCACCTCTAAACTAACTAAACCTCTTCAAACCCACACACACACACACACACACCTTCCCTCTTCCTTTTCGTTCGTGTATCCCTTGGCCGTTGACCACTCTTATGAGTTTTAATATTACTCCCTGCCCTCCTCTGTAGATGCAGTGGAACCAGGTAATAAGCCTAGTTGTAATAACACGGCACGTAAATATTATTAAGTAGTGCTTATAAGATCGTTAACTTGAATCTTGCTTTGAGGTGTGCTGGTCATGTGCAGAGGTGCATAAGGCGTGGACGGACACACGTTATTCCGCTCCTCTTGTAGCTTCTGTGTAGCAGATAGATTGCAGTTCCTTAAAGATTTTTAAAGGAAATACTAAACGCGTAATAGGTGGAGGCTTGGCCAAGTAAGTAGGATAAGGAACAAGGATTCAAAGAGGGGAAGGATCAAAGAAATATTCATAAACTCAGTATGAGCTTTACTGGTCATCACAGGATTTTACTTCTCGTAATGTGGAAAGGTAGCGTTAAATAATTTTATTAGCGAACCACTTCCTCGACTAAAAAGTATATACCAATTCCTGGGTGCCTTTGAATACCTCTTCTTTCAATCTCCATGTTCATTTATACATAGTTCATTATTCTCATTCTGAGCTTAATCCTACTACTACATCTCAGATCTCACACGCTCACCACCAAATAAATAACTCATGCATGGCTGCATTCACCCTTTTCTTGCATCACAATCAGAAAGAAAGTGCAGTTCCTCAAAAAATATCAAAACTTTCAGCTACTCCACAATCCTCCCATTTAAACCAGGCTTAAATCAATCCAATGTCCATTCTACCTACGCCACATTAAACTCCACAAGCTATTAAACCCAGCTACACTCCATCCAGCAAGATGATATAGCGAGCAAACAGAATCCTTAGAAGTGAGCACCAGGGGGCGCTACGGATTACGACGAGGCGGATGCGGGACACGTTATAATTCATACAGTGATTGCATAGGTTCCTCCTTTTGCTCCTGACCGTAAATATGGTCAGACACCACTTCTCTCTAACGTACTTACTTGACACTAACATCAGTTAACGTGGACATTTTTGGAGAACATTTTCATTCAGCCCGACCAATCTTTGCCCAGCTTGCAAGACAGGCCAGCTTTGTGTTGACATGAATGACAAAGATATGCTATTGCATAAGTTTACACTTGGGATCTGCAGAAAGAGAAAGTTGTCACCAAACAGAGATCCAACTAACGCAACGCCGTTACGCAAGGAAAACCCTAAGGTTAACCGTTTCATACCGAGAATTCTCTCCTACAAGGAAATAAATATACTATTCTTCAATCCAAAGATGATACCCTTGCCTTCTAAGGTGTAAATAATAGCATCATTGCGGAAATCTCCTTACCACTACTACCCTTAAACAATATCATCACCTAGAGAAATTCCTGAAAAGAAAACCCTATTCTCTATTATATATGTAGCAACAAATCTTATCCTCTTTCTCGCCTTAACTTCCTTCAAACCCTCCAAGGAGTAACTGAGAATAATTTTAGAACCCATTAGAATTAAATATCATTTCTTGCATCTCGTTCAACGCATAACGAATACTTGTAAGGGAAATTTTCAAAGGCCGCCAAACGTTGTTTATTTCTTTACAAAAAATTGACCTTTCCTGCTACGCTCTCTACTCCTTGGATTAGGGACCAAGTCCTCCATAAATAAACTGATTACATACATGTTTTTGCGATATTCAGTGGATAAAAACTTAGCGCTTCAAAACACTGTCTAATTCATTTCAAAATCCTAAATTACCCACAGCACAGCCCATTTTCCGTCTCTTCTTTCCATCCATCCGGCCTGTCCTTCTTCAGGCAAAGAGGATGGTCGAATACAAAAAGTAATTATATAATTAATATTATATTATCAATTAGGCTTCAGCTATTAGCTCTTGCCTCATTTCCACTTCCCACCAAATTCAAGGAACATCAACTCGGAAGTTAGACTAATGTGTAATTACATAACCCATCACCTGTGTCTTTGTGTTTAAAACCTCCAGTTATAAACCCTTCTTGACTGCTAATCTTTTACTTATATTATTATCATCTATGCGCACCTTCTCAAGTCAAACCATGTTTCGTGTCCCATCCCTATAGGTGCTGTTAATCGACTTTAACTGTAATGGGCGGGGGCTAAACCAAAAAACGTAATTTGGCGGGAGGTGCTGAGATAATAAATTGGTAATTCTTGCTTGAATTTTAATGATTCAGCGGGAAAAAATACGTCTCAACGCCTCATTAAGTTTTGACCTTCGCTCTACAGAATTCATTATGAGGAGAAAGAAACTGTTGCAAGTGAAGGTGCTGGGACAAAAACAGCTGTAAAAGCGGGGTTGTATCATCAACCCACTACACAGACTGCATCTCAGGTGCAAGTTACCGTTAAAAGAGCGTGCGTGAGAATCGCGGGAATGCAACGTTTAAAGAGCATATGAGAAAAACGACTAAAAACATCCTTTCCTTGACTTATAGCAGATGGTATTATTTATTATCGCATTTTCGAGAAGGATTGTCCCAGGTTTTGTCCGCTACGATCGCAATGAAAAACAACAAGACAACCTCGAATCAAAGTGAATCCCTGGGAATTATTAATCCCTGACTCATATACCTCCACCAAGGCTCCTATACGGCATAAGCCTTTGGGAATATCTCACGGATTATATCTAATGACCGATGAGATGCTGTAAATATAAGCGGATGAGAATAATCAGCAGCTCCTACACTTAATTCTAGCTTTCCCGTGCCCAAGTGTAGTGAATACAAGACAGAAGGCTGATGACGCTGGCGTGATACGCTTTTAGCAAATACGTAACCGATGCAACCAACTTCTTCCTACACAGCTTGACAGAGTGGATAGCGCGGGAAGTAGGAGATTTAAATCGTGGAAAAGAGTGCACAAACTTGACATAGATGATGCAATATGCTTGTAAACTTTAAAGTTTCTACAAAACTCACACCGATTATTATAATCCAACCTTTTGATGACTTTAATGCTAATTTATACCATCAAGAAGATTACAATTTATCCCTTGTTTCTCCCACTATTTCCCACCCTCCTCAAGCTTCCAACAAGCTCATTGTCAACCCGTCCCTTGACATCACTCTCTTGTGTAATACAAACAAACAACATAAATAGCATGGATGGACACATAAAAACTGTCACGAACATCTCCACAGCAGCTCAAAAATCCTTGTCTTTCCACATAAACCATCTTAACAAATCCCATATGCGCAAGATTAATATAAGTTAATCGGATTCTCATGGATTTGCATGTGAAAAACAATCAAACTACCAAATCTCTTCTTTATGACATTTCCTTCATACTCATGTTGTAATTTTTGGGCTGACAAAAATTTCAATAATAAGTTCCAAACTTTTTCAAAAAATTTACACATTAAGCGCAAGGATTAAATAAATTACACATCCGCTAATGAGGTCATCCTTTTAAATTTCAATGAGGCAACAGATTATTATTGAATTTTCAGCCAAAAATCTCCAAGGACGGCACGCAAGAAGCACATTTTAGCGCTTCTTCTTAAAATCCCTAAACGTCTTTTGGGACTAGGGCTTTAGAATTTTAAAATTAAGCTTTCGTTTGTATAAAACAGTAAACGGGTGGCGGGCCTTGACGACTCGTTAACCTAAGAAGGCTTGAAAATATGTTGGATTTTACGGTATCAATGGCACAAGCCATACAGTAGCACAACCCTTCACAATCTAATAAAGCTCACAGCCAAAATGGCACTTGCCATACCACTCCATGGCTTCACTCCTTACTGCAAGCGCGAAAATATTTCAAAATTAACCAAAGGAATAAAACATTGTAGAAATTTTAGGAAGAGCAAATATTATAATATGCATGCAAGGAACAATATTCCCAAGACGATTCCCTTCATTTTAATGATGAATTTACCAATGTTTAGCAGGATGCATTGTAAGAAATGTGATAATTAAATGGGTGGAGCAGACAAAAATTATATTTCCTCCAACTTCAGACCCTGGGCTAAACCTTTCTCCCGCCCCGTTGTAGTAAAAGTAGTCCTAGACGCCACCTACAGTAAAAGAGATTGTAGGAAGCACAAGGAGCCAACTTTCCTAATCTTTTCCACATGTTGTACGTACAAGTAACTTACAACGAATACATTTTGGCAGAATGTAAACCAGAAACTGACTGGCTCAACTTTTGCCAGCTAAATTACAAGACGATCCTCCATGTTAAGAAATAAAAAAGCAAGAAAATGAAAGTTTATCTCTCAGAGGGAATCGCATAATACATGCTCTGATATGTGGATTCATGTAAATTCTCATTTTTTACCCATTTTCCTCGCTAATTTCTCCATAAACATAACTCAACATCCTCTCCTCCTCCTCCTCACCTCCAATTGCCCCTTTAGCTTTACACATTCCCCCCTAAATCTTATTACATTCTTCTAGAGCACTTCCGCTAATACCTGTCCCTCTTCCAGGCCATCAATAAACAATTCAATTCTTGGCAACAATAACTGAAAACAGGGAAACCAGAGAACAGAATCCAGCATTGTAGAGCTCAATAAATACACATTCACAAGTAAATGAACATGATATTCAAAAGGAACAAGCTTCCCGCAGTTTATCACTTATGCTAATGACTCTGCCGGCAATTAAGCGACATTACTCCTCTTGGAAGTTAAACAGCCTCATCTCACCCCGAGGAGAGAGTGGCTTGTGTATGTGACTAGAATCCGCAAGTGCATCTCTACAGGGGCACCATCCTCAACCCGATCATTTAAAAGAGTGGAATAATAATTAATCATATAAGCTACTTTGCAATCCATCTCTCAACGTTGGATTGATTGAGAGCGATTTCAGAATTCTATTGAATATCGATAGTAATGCATGTATAGCAGTGTCTCCTTGGTCACGTCTCGCGCTTGCCCTCTATTGTCCCCCTGCACTGCGCTAGTTAATGCGCTAGAATAATTCAAGCGCAGCGCACCCATACCCTTTCAGACAATCTTTAGACACATTTTCTTTTGTACAGGGGCAAACGCAAATGTGTCTCTCCCTCATCGGCTTTACGATGAGGGAGAGACACAGAGAACTCTGCGTACGAGGGAAAGAGGAAAGGTGACGAAATTAAAATGGTCATAAATTGTGGAAAGCTTATTGAATTCAGTGCTGGGCACATGTAGACTTATACACCCTGAGGCCTTTCTTCGATTTGCCCCTTGGCGCGCACCGCTCCGCTCCTGAGTAGGTCAACAAAGCTTTGTTTTCATTCATACCCCTTCCTAAGCTGTATATTACTTCTATGATATAATCTTAGCGCTACTCAATCTCCTTCTTCCCGAACCACTACCAACAAATACTAATTCTTCTCTGCCATGCTTTAACTGACCTGATTTTTTCCTCCTATAGGGGTTAAGACTGCAGCGCAGGAAGTAAAACTCAAAACCAGCAGCGCCAAACATGAGGTAAACAACATCAAACAAGATTTACAGCGATTCTAGTGGAATTCAAGCTTGTAAAAGAGCGCACCATTTCTTTAAACCACCAACCCTACTGGCTAATGAATCCTTTTCATAATCTTTCCTCACATCATTTCAAGGGTTGACAGATGCAAGAAGGAATCATTTAGAATATTTTCATTTCCCATGTAACTCCTCCTGCTACACTCCTTCTTGACCACTTGACCATTTTACACACAAACTCAGTTACTGCGATCATGTCAACCAAGCTTCTTTACAAATGCCAAAGGGAAACAAATCCGGCTATTTGATAAACGTTTCTTTGCGTGCGCGCGCCAATAAGCCAACCTGTCCGCCATCCTACAATGCTTTAAAGGAAGCTATGAAAATCTCAGTTTCCTTTCATTATCTTCATATTGAGAATCCAATGTACGTGCGGTTAGTTAGTTGTGCAGGGGATTGTGCAAAAACCTAAGAGGGAGCTGTAGTAGCTTCATGTTTGTGCACATGGGTAGCGATCCCGTTATTATTATAAAACATGTGGTAAACTAGTGTGTGTTTTTCTCTTTGCAATTTTACGAGACACAACAAACAAACTTACTACTACTCCCTCACTTGACTCCACTAACTTTTCTGTAGTCTTGCAAAACTTTTTACACTTCCCCCTCTCACTACTAGTTACAGTCCTCCAACTTCTTTTCCCTCAACTCCCCAACAATCTTAACAATTATATGCATAATTGCTTCTCGCAACAAAGAGCACCAAACGGCAGAGAATCCTTTAAAAAATACACATGGATCATATCATACATATCCGCCTTATACTTCCCTCCAATAGTAAAAACCAACGACCACTAAAACTTAAAGACAAATCTGCAACGTTCCTCACATCACCCATCTTTCTGCATTATTAGCCTATTACCTAACATCTTCTTGGAATGGGCCAGAGAAACGCCGCTTACCTTGTATATTTATTTACTAATTTATCACCAATTAGCTTCAACCTAATTTCCCGAATACACAATATGAAAAAGATGTGAATTTAAATCCGCGCAGTTTGGCAGGTGTCAAAAAAAGAGAGAGAGAAATTTTTGCATAATGTGCATGAATTTCCCAAATCCTCCTCCTCTTTAAGTCCTAATCTAGCTTGAATTACATTCGGGAAATGCAATATTGCAAAATTTTATACAAAATCCCCATCAAAGCATCCAAGGATTCTAAAGGATTTCAACAAAATTCAATAGAATCCAGGTAGGTGCATATCAAAATTCCCAACACATCAACATTCATTTACTTACCTATGATTATTAGCAAATATCTTGGATAGCAGGAGCTGAGAGTAAATTGGCAAACAATGATCGTATGCATTTAGGGCTATAATTTGGGTGCTATTCCCTAGAGTTGAATGTCGTAATACAAATCTTTAGCATATTGAAATCATAACATGATCTTGCTCCTCCTTTCTTAATCAAGATTGTGTCAAAATTCAAAAGCTTATACTGACTCAATGAATCATCCTACTGTACTCGGGATGAGGGGTTCATGGTGTAATATATAATCGCAGATCATAATAAAAAATAACAGGTTTCTCTAGAAAATATTCTATGAGTTTTCAGCTTCGCTTTCACAAGGTTGAAGGTATTGAAATCATGGAAACAATTTAATGGTAATCAAAACCAATCCGTAAACAATATTAGATTTCAGCCCAGAAAAATTTTACTTCAGTATGGGTGTTTTGGGATGTTTATTTTAAAAAATCCCCCAAAAAGAAATTTTAAACACCGACTAGAAAAAACAAGTTTCTCTCAAGAATATATTCAAGGAAATGGAGAAGAAGGGCTTTGAAAAAACAAGGAACAAGGAAGGATGACTGACAACATAGAGGTAGCGGTTGGAGCCCAATGGCCATAGAAGAATTTGCAAATTTCGTATAGAATGAGAGAGAGAGAGATGAAAAAAGTAAAAGCAGCCTTGAAGGTTCATTGAATGAGCGTATAGTTGTAGTGACTTTTGGCGAACGCAATTTTCGTGGCGAGTATGGTAAGTATGGTTACAGAGTAGAAACGTCATGAATGAACTCAGTAAGAGATGGCTTTGTAGACAGATTTGAGGTGAGCGTGCGACGCGAGGTTACTTTTCTTCCTATTAGGCTTATGCTTGGAATTACGCGATCCCTTCCTCTCAAGCTGCATATCCTTTCCCAAAAAGGATTGCAAACTTTTCTCAATGAAGGCGCCATCAATTATTTCAAATCAAATTCCCTACGAAAGCCACAATCAAAGTCAAGGAAAGATGAAAGTCAATTCCTTCCTTCCCTTTCCTCAAAGACTGACCGAAGAAGAAAGCGCGAGCCTTGTCTGCTGCACTGAGTGTCAGAATATTGTTTAGGAGGCAAATTACAACGTCGTGGTAAAGGCAAAAGGTGGGAGTTTGGAAATTTATCAATAAAACCGTATAGATGAATGTCATTATAGATGAGATTCTCTTCCTTGGCTTAGTATTTCCGCACCGCATTTTCCCTTCAACTTCCTTCAACTTCCTTCAACAAATTCTTCATTCAATGAGCAATAAAGGCTCTTCAAAAGCCAGCCAGAGGAAGAGAAACAAAACTTTTTGAAAAGAAAACTTCCGACTCCTCACGTCCTCTACTTAGTAGGCTCACCATGTACAATTTAGGACTAATGAAACAGAAAGTTTTCCACTAACAACCAACTACACAATGGATTCCAATCATGAGTCAGCTCCTGGCTACAAATCCATTGTTGTCCGCAATATTCTCATTCCAACGTCATTCTGTCTCGGACCCCAGGGATCTCACATCCATTCCACTCATTAAATCACAGATAATCATAGATCAATCACGAATATCCGCACGGATGTGGCACAGAAGAAGCTCATCTTCTCTATAAGTTATTCTCTCAGTTCAGAGTAATCTTCACCACCGTGTAATAGTCTATGTATGTCGCCGCTCAAGACTCACTCTCAGCAAAGAAAGGTGCGGCACTAGCACGTAATCCTGTCGGAGATTTATGAAATTAACCTGCCATAATCCTCCATCCCTGATGCAACAAATACGTAATAATAAATATGAAAAGCATATTCGGAAAGTTATAGATGAGCGTAGATTTGTCTCGCCCTCTGGTGGTGGAAACGGGATTTTTAGAAAATACTGACTGGGCTCGCAAGCCCGTAAACGAGGGCTTTGAAAATATTTTCAAGGCAATATTGAAGCAATTCCGAAATTTTTAGCCTGTCGTCAAACTATACTATGGTATTTTCTCGATAAATTCAAATGATGAAAATTCGAGCATCGACGAATACAAGGATGAGGAACATGTTGCGAAGAATTCCCTTTTTCATTCATTCCCAAACAGCAAACGTTTTGCAATTTCCTTAAATGAATACCTTCCCTCATAATAATCAAAACTCAATTAATCTTAATTATCTCAAAAACTGGAACATACCGAATTAATATCAAATTCAAAATCCTCGGAATCCAATCCAGGGTTCACAAAGAATATTATTATTCTTTGGGTTATTAATTATCCAGAATTCTAGGAATCCTTCCAACAAGGATTCACACACACTTTTCCACTCGCACTCTCACTGGAGTAATTTAAATATCCAACCGTCCTCGTATTCGTATTCTGTAACTAGCTCCTTGAATATTTTCTAAAAGTCGTTCAAATCTTTTCAAATACACAAACCGGCCCACGACAGCAACAACAGCCGGACGTTCTCTAGCGGAATTCACTTGGCAAATAAAATATACTTGTTCAAGTTTTGCAGGTTATAAGACGTTGTGACGGCCTTCATTTTTCCATATTTTAAAGGGGTGCAATGCAGCTCCCCTTAAAAGCCATGGGGACGCGTATCTTAACGTGATTATCATAGAATTGGAGCTAAAGTAACGGGGCAAAGGAAGAAGGGGAAAGAATAGGAGAGATGGAAAGTTGGACAGCTCTCACTTACTTACTTTTATTATTACCTCTTCTTATTACACACACATGCTCGCAAACTTCATCTCATACTTGCCCCGTCTTCTGCATAACACTCCCCGTCTCATACCATCTCTCCTCCTCAAGGAACGCTAAGGTACACACACGAGACAGGTGAATCACAGGTAAAAAGGTAAACATACTCACGCACCACCATTCATACTCCTCATCCACCGACCCAACCACCACACCCTTTATTATTTAGCTATAGCCGCCACTCATTGTTATCTCCAACTTATCGCCAAGTTATCCATCCTCGTTATTTCCCTGGTTACCGAGCTAATTGTTAGACCCATCCACCCTTATAGCGTATGAGGTAATCAAGTATGTAGAGATGCTGTCATAACGTATTCGCACTATTCTCAAGTGCAGATTGCACAAAACTTTTCGACGGCAGAAGATGTGGAAAAACTGGGAATTTGCATTTCGCTCACTTTCTTCTTCTCCAACCCTTCATCCTCGTCCATGGAAATAACGGTAGAACTGCAACAGGATTTGCATCAGTCACTCACAACTTTTCACACCATCTTCTAGTCAAAGACCGTCTTCCTTCTCGTCTGCAACAGGTGTATTTGCAAGCAAATCTCTCACTCTTCACACTACAACAGCTTACTCCAATCAATACCTGTAACAGGTAACCTCTTGCAAGAGACCCTCCAACAACTTCTTCAGACTTTTAGGGATCAAATATTGCATTGTCCAAGAACAAGCTTTAATAATCCTATACCTCTACTCCGACCACTAATTAATTCTTTTACCTGTCCTCTCCTCCTCTTATCCGCCATCCCTTTGCTCCCTTGGCTACCAATTCCCAAAATTCCAACCATTTCATTACCATCAACAACACGTAAACTTCATCTTTCACGTGCGCCCTACGAAATCCTTTAAACATTTCTTCATCCACCACCGCCGCAATATCAATACATAACCACCTGAGCAAAGAAACAAAAACTTGCTCATTCTTGCAAAACTCAAGCACACGCACGAGACGTGTCCGCCGCTACATACTCACTTAAATAACAATCCTCCTGCCAAAAGCTTCAGCGAATCGGAATCCGGCTCCTACCAACGCAACGTAGCAGCAACCATATGATCATAGACTTGACTTTCATTACATTTTCCAAAGGTGACGCGTTTCCGGCTCTTCTTGGACAATCCACACGCCAGCTCATTCACCAAATACTACATCCATTAAGGGCTTCACAAGATTGCAGCCCTTTCGATGAATCCGAGAACCTCAGGTAAACACATGTGTTATGACTGCACATTTTAAACGGGCGTAAAGAGAAAATCATCTGTAAGTCTATAGCTTCATCTTCCACCAATCCCTTGTAGTACATAACAGTTCAGGAAAACCTGCAAGAATTCCAAGAAAAAATCACAATATTCCACTTTCTCGCCTGTATCATCATCCTCTTTGCAATTCCTTTAAACAATTATCAAAATTTTTTAAACATCATCATCCTCCTCAGCCTCATCCAAACCCATTTAAGGTTATGCTTAACAAGTTTATATGCGCCTCTATCGTATGAATGATTCACAGAATAATTCAAACTTCATAATAATTAAAACCCATATAGTAATAAGGATGTGAGTTAATTAAAACTTGTTAATCCTGTAAACAATAATTTTCTGTTTAAATGGATTAGTTGTACATTACAAACAGGGTCGTGGGTGAACCATTCAAGAGAGAATCATTCAAGAGCTTAAAAGCAAACTTTTAAATGAACATAAAAATCATCAAGTATGGAATTTAAAATATGGCAGCGTTAATTATATCCGCTATAAGATCCACCGATTATAATAAGACACAAGGCTGTGCACACTAAAATAGAGTAATTGCTACACATGTTTGACACTTGACGTTATAGTATCATGCTTACGTCCAATCCGGTTCACATATAATTAAATGGCTTAAACTAAGCTAAATGGAGAGGGGGCGCTATACCAACCATTTAATAAAGCGTGGACGTATCCTTTCTTGGTGGACACTGAAAAACTTGTTGGCATTGTTAACATGGTTTTGCAAAATTACAACGTTTCCCTTCATGTTTCCACCTCAGCCAGGTGTAAGCAACGTGTAACTTAGCATTGACATTTTCATTTCTTCCAAACAATGTCCGCCATTTAATCATTTTCTCTCCCACAATTAAAAATATAGAGCAATTTTCCCTTTCCCTTCAACACACATAATAATATACAATGCAAGGAATTCAATTATTCAAAGATTTATTCCTTGAACCTTGAAAACCATGTAGCCTGATTCTGATCCCTCTTCGCTCAATGATATCTTTACTATTGAATTCAAATTATTGTTAAAAACCTTTTAGTGATTGGTCTTTAAGTGAAACCAATTTTCAGAAAATGCTGCAAGCTACGAGGCTGCACAAGCATTTCCTCGCCACAACAACGGTCTTTGAAACGTTCCGTACACACGACTTCCATCCCACCTGTAACTGTATTATAAATATATCTGTCAATTGATTTCTCCTTTAATTATTTGACAACTGGATTGAGGAATCAGCAGAATACCAAGTGAAACAATTATGCAAAAGTTTCTAATCTTGCACTTTTTCCCCTAGGACAGCACCTTTAATCCCATCGTTTTTAACGGGAAGAGGAAACGAACCAGCCTGCTGCAAGCCTCTAGTGTGTAGTGCATTATGGATGCGGATGCAAAACTAGAATGCAATCAAGAAACTAAAGCAGATAACGCAATCATCTCACAGAATAAAATGTGGGAATCCCAAAATTCCAGTCATCATGAGTGACATAATATTTTCAAAAATTTGTCAGCAAGTCAAAATCCAGTTCACGCAGAGAAAGTGTGTGAGAAAGTAGCATTACCACTATATTTTAATAAAGAACGCAAACAATTAAAAAAAACTAGATTCTTTAATCTATTTCAAACTATCAAGTAGAAGACCAACATGACGACTAATATACAATTATCAATTTAATATATAATTTAAATCAATCAAACGGCAATTAATTCATTTTGAACTTATTCACCGACTCTGTATTTTGAGCAATGTTCAATTAACAGCGACTCATAATAACAAACAAAATTTTTAACCGAAACATAATGATTCCCGCCGTTAATCCTCAATGAGCTATTGGCTTTACAAGCATATCATCGTCACAGATCCTTCCAAATTCCATGCTCATGTGGGCATATGTAGCAGCTACTATGAATTAAAATATACAGCGCTGATGAACAGCGTGCGTGAGAAAAATGTTGATTTTTTCCTTCTCATTCAGACAATAATCTGTACGCAGAAGTAGCTCTTTTAAAAGGGTGACTGATTTGATGGATTTCATGAAAAAAACTTATATCAAGATGAGGGATACATTTTTGACCATCAACCCAAAGAATCTAATATGGTGTCCACTCCTTTTCACCCCATATGTAAAACTGTCACATTGTAGATAATGTGCTAAGAAAGTGTCATTTATCACATGCGAGAAACAGAGAGATGAATGAGTCTGTAACCAGAATTTACTTTTTCTACTACACTCTTTCCAAAAAATTCAATGAATTGTATTAATATCTAAAGAAGGAAACTAGCTTAAAACATGTAAGGAAAAATAGATCATGTCAAGATTCAACCATGTCTCATTCAATAGCCACACGAAATCCTTTAAAAGAATGCAATCTTGTTGTGCAAGAGGCTGAGTTTGGATGGTAAGATTAGATTTTATTTGGGGTGGTCGCGACAGGGCGATGAAAGGCTGATACAAAACGAGTACATCTGGTCTTAAGGGAAAATAGAATATAATTGTATGTAAAATTTATTAACAAACATAAATAAATACCTCCTCCATTGTGAAGGCATGCCAGCAATTACATGACACCTTGAGGGACGAATATCAGGTCAGATCCAAAAGTTTCTTTAATTATTCCTTAAGAGATCAGCATCACTAGCACCCTCCTCTTGCAAGAGGTGAGAGAAATGTAACAATTAACAGGTATGTACACCTCAGTATCGTCCGTCCGTACCAACCAACAACAAGGACGGATTTAACATGCAACAAGAAAAAATATGGGAATAATTAATAAAATCATTTACTTTTTACTTAAAGGCACCATCGATAACTGTACACGCCGCCTCCTTCATTCCAGTCCTCCAATGTGGTCAAGCGGTCAATCATGTGAATAAAGTGGCCGCTATATTAACTTGATTCCGATATAATCAAGTAAATCCATTCCTGTCACCCAAAGACCAATCACCTACCTCAATGTGTCATTGACGATTCCCTCTTCGTTAGCGCACGCTAGCATCTACCACAGTGGCATAGCATGTGCGTTATGTAAAACAATGGAATCAACGTTTCTTACGGCACCAATAAGCGCACGTGTTCCGCAGCGCATCTATACGCTACAAGAACTCTTCTTAGAGCAAGGGAAAGTCTCAGAAGCTATTCTCAAAAGTCCGCCATATAACTTCTCACGTATCCATTCAAACTGCCTCCTGGTCGCAATCTCACTCACCACATACCCTCAGTCATGGCATGTTATTAGTTGACATGGAGTAGCATGTGACTTGACTTAATCTAAATTAGACAGATAGTCATGAGCTCAAATTATAACAAGAGCAAAGGACTTGGAGGGATCAGGTGTTGGAGCGAGGGAGAGATCACACCTTCTTGTGTGATGTATGCATACAATTATTTAATCATGTCCAATCTAATCAAATTAATGTCCTTTCCTCCTCTTATTCCTGCTTATAAGCTTGAATTTTATGCACAAAATCTCTAGAAATTCCCCAACTTGAGAATACAGCCGTGTCCCTCTAAAATTCTCAAGTGTGGGATAACAAAAATGTTCCAAAGGCTTTAACGTTTCTTCATACTTTGGAACACTTATCACCCCCACACATCTATAAACAATCCCTATCACACACACTTATCATTCTCTTGGACTGTGACAAAGGAAACGCTCATCTTATCGCCTGCCCTCTATAATTGCACCCTTAAAATCTGTCAACCCAATCCTTCCTTGCTTGTTATAGCCTTCCTTCTCCTTCCTCATTGAGGGTTACACCATCACAGCCCCCCCCAACAGTTTTATATAGGAGGGTAATTATCCAAAATATAGTCTCCCTTCTCTGTCTAATATCCCTAAACCCCTTGGAGAAACCTTATTTTGTCTCCCTTCTTTCAATAATCCCTATAAACCCTCGTCACCTACTCACCTCCACACTCCACAGCACATGCGAATCAAATCCAGAGCAACAAATTCAAATATTAATACGCCACAATGAGTCACACTTTTAAACCTACAGACTCCTGCCCCCCATTTATTAGTTTTGCAATAATTATTTCAAAAGAACACGTTGATTTGAATGCTGGATGTACAGGATTCAATGACCAGAGCATGATCAAGCCTCCTAGGAATGGTTTTTACCACAAAGTTGTTATACATTTTGGCTACGCAAAGATTCTTTCTTTTTTTCAAACCGCTTTCTTTTTGATTCGCAGAGTCCTACACTAATCAATGGATTCCCTGTAAACTATCCAAAGATTGAGAGGAATTCTTTTAGAATGTTTGCCAATTTAACGTAGGACGATATTGAGACGTACATAGTTTACGATTTTCAAACTCAGATAATTGTCCATCCGCCGACAACACATCCTACTTTTACCAGAAATAAATTACACAGCCCTACCATTATTACTCCCAACTGTAATCATGTTTCAAACGCATTATTCCTCCCGATTACAACATTACGAATGATAGACACGTGCTTGAGATATTACAAGTGAATGATACACAGCAAAATTATAATCATATTCTAATCATTCCTTGTTGTCTCTCGGGCAAATACTCAGAGATGAATGAGCTATTTTTTATGACAATTTTAATTCAGCCATAGTATGAAGCAAGTCCTTTGTAAAATATTTTTCAAAACAGTTTCTCAATTTCATCTGGTACTGCATAACAGATCGATTCAAGCTGCTCAAGAAAATCCGTCTTGTTGTTGAGAGCATATTTTCTGCCACATCTGCAGGAAGGATGCGCAAACCTAATGCGAAGCTATTAAATCCCAATTACTCTCCTTACCCGGAGCAACATTCGACACACATACTTAAGCAACTTAAAAACGTGTCTCATTTCATAATTCTAAACTACGTAGACAGTACTGACCCGAAAAAAACCCTCAATATATCCCTACGATTCATTCCAAGGTAGCAAAAAACAAGTTTTATATAATTAAATAAAGTTGGTTACAAGGTGTAAAAAGGCTGTGGCGGTGGTAGCACATAAAACTTGTACTAAAAGCGTATTCCAAATTCCTACGGCCATTTAGTTCCGAAATAGACAATTAAATCCTCAGACAGAATCCCATCAGCCATTAGCGCTCGTCTCATATTTTTGATAATTGCCAAATTATCATCATCCATAGCAGCACTCTGCAATATCCTCAGCCGTAACTTAATGGGTCAAACCTTGGACCCTTGAAGAAAAATTGTCATTGTGATTACTTTTTTCAAATCATCACAAAATAAATTATTAACCCAGTAACAATAACCAACTTGCATTAATACACTGTACTTGAATTACGGGAATAACGCAGTCTCCACAAATTTGCTTCACAAAACGTCAAGTCAATTTCCTAACTCAAGGGATGCAAAAAAGGATTCGTATGAACGTATGAACACGGTATTATAAAATCCATAAATTCCGTTTTAACGAGCAAAAAAGTATGCAACGGATGCATTCAGATAGACAATTTCTTGAGGGCTGCATAAAATCCGAGCGTTTTAATAAAAGATTCATCCACACGGTGCAGGCTATTGTAGAGCTTAACCCATATTTTCTTACGTTGGAACGGAGATTGGATGATTAAGATAATTTCTATAGAAATAACTCTCAACCCGTCCTGATCACTCAATCGGAAACCGCAGGTGCAGAGTAACAATACAGGAATAAGTTACAACAGCTACAAAATTGGCAAATTTCAGATGCAGGCGGATGAATCAATGCAATATTTATATATACAAGTAATAGCGGAATCCAACTTTCTCAGAATCCTAAAACTAGGGAATATTCCGTAATCAATCTTTCTTCCATCCACCCCCTCAATTCCAATTCATTGTTGTGGAAGGGAAGGGACTTACAAAGCCGACTGCATCAAGGCGATGATATTTCATTTTTTATACAAAATCATCATAAAACCTATAACATACTTGTTGAGCTACTTAATCCATTGTTGCTCTTTCATTACCCCTGTCCACTCAAAGCAGACCCACACCTTTGTCCATACTAGCTTCATATAATCACAATTAAATCCAACAAACTACAATAGATCCCGCGCTCTTGGCATACATACTGCTCCCAACAGAATCATAATTAATGAAACGCCTGTATATCTCTTAATAATAATCAGCACACCTGTCCTGGCTGGAGCAAAGCTAGTACAAAACTATGATAGGCTCTAACGTTTCATACCAGCGCTGGACAATCTCTAGTTTTTTACAGAGCTTGCTTATAACCATTGCATATGACCACAAGAAGATAATCGAGCGAAAAATGTGTACACTTTCATTCCTCGTCGTATCGTAGCTAAATCAAATACATTAGTATTAATGACCATTGCAATCCCAGCATAGTGGAGCACAAAGTAGCATTAGCACACAAGGGAAATGGAATCCGCGGAAAGCGGCCTTTGACAATAAAATATATCGCTCAGGAATTAAAACGTTTGCAGAATCAAGGCTAATATCATCGCCAATTTATTTATTCCTTGACTCGAATCTCAGCAAAGTGATGAAAGGTGAGGAACTTTCCCACAGCTCAGCTTCAACATACAGAGTACACGTCAACCCCTACTACTACATCTCCTACCTGTCAAACAGAAAAGATTAAATAATGCAAGGAGAATGCTGCAATTTGACAGCTCATACTACAGCAAGTACTAAATACTTGAAGATATTCAGGCTCGTTCCTAATTCATCTTACTTACTTATTGTCAATGCAGCATTAAACTTTAAATTGGAGTGGAAATTGAGAAGGTGCACTCTATACGGATCAATGCTCAAGGCAATATAGGTAAAAGGTTCGTTTCATTTGTGATCTCCCTATAATCGGGAGCTTGTACGTGATCCTTCACACTAATAGTTGTATGCACTACGTGTTCAATAGTGCAGAGTAGTTGCAATCATTAAAGGTTAGCTATTTAATGACGACAAATTAGTATAGGCTCAATTCCTCTACTGCAGTACCGACGCTCCAAACACTAATTCTTTTAGGGAAATCCAGAAAAAGTTCTCAGCGGTTTATTAAGAGAATCACATTTATTCTTCATCTGACCATGTGCTATTTGCAGTAACAGCAACTGGGGGAAATGTAAGTCAAGCATGAGGTGTTAGAGATGATGATTTGAAGATAAATAACAATTCTTTTCCCATCCAATGAATAGAGATTATCGTCGCATTTGTTTCACCACACTTCATACGAGCTTATTAGCTCCCCTCCACTTCTGTCGCACAAATTCCCGCCCAACACATCTTACACCTACGTTACGCGACCGCTGTGGAATCAGTTACGTATCATTAAATCCCAATTCACATCCCAGGGCTCAATTGTCCTTCCTTCCGTTACGTGCATATGCGCAAAGTACGGCAGTGTCAAAGACTGTACATCAGGTCAAGTATAGGAAAAGTCGTCGCTTGTCTTATTTCACACTTGCTGGAAGCAATCCCATAGCGTCATTTTATTCCACCTTCAATGCCCCAGTTAATAGTATATTAATGCCGATATTAGTAAAACTTGAAGACAAATTTAAAGGTTAAGATTATAACCAATACCTTGAAGCTGAAACAAAAAGGTTTCAGCTGGGTTGTACGAAAGGAAATGAGATGCACATACATGACCCGCATCAACGTTTTGCATGTTGCATTTAAGTGGAAAGCTATTATCATCATTGGATCCCAGTTGCTGCGAACTAGAAAGCTTTATGGGAACAAACGGTATATTTAAAATTAGTCGGGAAATTCACATTTAACATTAGTTTGAACTTTGAAAATTTTAAAAGTTTAGTTTATTTCAAATTTAAAAATTTAGTTTATTTCAAGTTAAAAAAATTTAATAATTTAAATCTACCTTCAAATACTGGAATAAGGAACATTGACAACCAGCGAAAGTCAATTCAACTTTATAATGCGTCTTAAAATTTAAAAACATTTAACACGTTGACGAGATGAGTGAAAGCAAATACCACAGTACCCTCTTGCTGCTCATCTATTGAAAACAAGCCTGAAATACATATTCTCGTGACTGTGATAGTCGGAAAATCAAGCAATGCTTTTCGTGTAATTGCTATTGAGTCAATCAAACGTTATCCCCACGCATATTCATTCAGTATTCCATCCTTCCCCCAACTAAACTCCTCCACCATACATTGTCAGGTAGTTAATTTATTTTTACGCTGATTAAAACCGGTGCAGATGAATTATAAAAATTCAATTAGTTCCATATAACTGAAGAGAAAGAAACGTCTCAATCGTGCATTTGCAGTTCTAAAAATCGCGCTACTTTCACATTGCATTTTTCCAAACTGTTTGCCGTAATGTATTTTTCCTTCACGTCTCCTTGTCGAAATGTTTCCAAAATGAAAAATCTTTATTGAATTCATTAGGAGAAAGAAGAGAGATTTCATTTGTTAGGCAGGATTAGGGATGTACAGCATGAGAAAGGATGCTTTCAAATTGGAGACTCGAGCATAATCTTATTATCATAACGTGATATTCATAATGAAATGCCAAAGTATTCCTCAGGACCCACGGTATCTCACTCAGTTGAAGCTCCAAGCTAATTGATAATAGGGTAATAGAGGATAATGGAATGATGGGACGAACAGGTTATTACTTTATTGCAACGACAATTTCCATGAGGGGCCATTCCAAAATGGCGAAACCATTCCTTCTGTTAACTCCTCCTGCAAACTCCTTCTGCAAACTACTTCTCCTCACCGCTTGCTCCTTCCCAGCAGGCACGGGACAAGATTCCTCAAGTGATGAGATTGAGATGAAATAACAGCGGAACACTCTTGATTTCGTGGGACAAGCAATGGGAGGGCATGGCCGGATCTCGATTTGATATAAGAGCACCTGACTTATCAAAAATTTTCCTCTTTATGTATTCTACTGGCAGACGTCTGGCCACAATGGCTGGCTAGTAGGAGATTAGCGAGTTGACACACGATATCCCAGAGAAATCCCATCATCCAACTCCTCCATGTCCTCGTCTAAATCCAAGGAAGAGAACGGAAAAAACGTTTCGAGTGAAACCATCCAAAATTTATACACACATATCCCTCTTAATGGCAACGTTTATCTTGATTACACCTCTCTGCTACCATTACTCACGGGGATTCACAAACCATAACCTACAATAAGCATTCCGTGTCCATGTAATCCCAAAGATTACTCGTACAAGAGAAAACGAGGGGAAATCAAATGTAGATGCTGCTAAAGCACGAAAGAGGCAGAGATTCAAACCAGGTGTTTTTTCCAATAGCTTTCAAATCCATGTAAACAGAATTACAGGGAGGTGAATTACACCTCCAAAACTCTTCCACACTTTCGGTCGTTCATCAAGGAACCCGGTTTCATTAATTGCTTTCAATGTACCCTGTAAGCAGTACTGACATTACAAGTAGACTTTGCGATGAGTAGACTGAGTCACCGCTGTCATATAACTCGTTCATCACACTCCCGGCATAATGAGATATTACAAATCAATTCCATTTATATTTCTCAATATATTCCCTCGCCTACAGAGCAAAGACAGAAAGCCCAAGAATCGGACGGATCCACATCATTGCCATTCATTTCTGGCCATCCTTTCAATCAATTCAAAAACACCTACCGCTTATAGTCGTAAACTACCGCCAGTTTTTTCACTAAATATATTTCATCATGTAAATCATGTCTGCAATAATATACTCCAATAAACATCAATTCCCCCGCGTCTCCCTATGTGTCGGAAGATATACGGCTTTGGCATTCTATGAAGTTAAGCACCTTTGTAGAAAAAAAGCACAAAAACTGCCTAATTACCTACCTATACAAGAGAGAACAACAACCCAAGACTAATCAAGGAAAAGATGATCAATGCATAGGAAACTACATGTCTTGTTGCAAAGGAACTTTTACATCTTTCGCGTCTCTGCCAATTTTTAAGCCGTTTATGCTATGTCGCAAAACCAGCTTCTTGTAATCCACTATGAAGCGGTAAAAACGTTCGAGGATTTCATAAGAGTGCAAGTAGCTACAGTTTGAGGCATTCAATCATCAGCACATTACAATAATTTTAAAGCTTCGGCTCCAGATTGCAACTTAAATTCAAACTTGATAAAATTCCCTCACATAATCCAGAGACTGCCGTCTGTATTGAAAATGCAGAAATCAGCTGAGAAAATCAGTAAGAAAACTGTCACAGGATTCTGCCATTTTCTATTTGCCCAACGTTGACCACAATGTAGCTCATTGATTAGCATTGAAACATCGGATTGCGTGTGCATCTCATGGCATTTAAGGAAACTCATCGACTCTCACACCTCAATCAACACATTATCCTTTGAACAAAATCAGCCCCCTCTGCAATCCTAAACACGCAAATGAATATAAACTATCCCAATCTCAATCATCTTCCCATAGTTTCCTCACCTTCCCTACCACAAAGCGCCCTCCTAGTCGAAGCAACTTTCAGCGTCAACTTTCCAGAGGCTAGGTCGGCAGGTGACATACGCAAGAAGAATTGCAAATTTTTCCACTTTACAAGCTCCGAGTAAACATTGCTACTGCTCAAAACGGCACGAACAAATATGCAAACATGGAAATTTCCCTTCCATAGACGCTCCTCCTGCAGCAATTAAAAACCAATGAATTGCACCAGAACTTGGCCCGATTCCCTAATGCGTGTATCGATTGTGCTCCTGCGATTGCGATACAATATTACATCTCTCCTGCCCTCTACAGGCTATAGAAGCACTCCGCCATTCTGCCGATTCCAATACGAGATTCGACAACGAGCAAGATATTCAACTAACGTAATTCAAAGAGAACTCATTCCGACAAGTGTGCGTAAGGAAGGGGTAATAATGACATTGTACCTTGTTGATTTCCCCAGATTCTTGCGTCCCTGTAAACGAAGATTATGTACGCAAATAAAATGCGCATACAGAAACAAACGAGTAAGAAGAATAAAAGCTGGGGTCACCCTAGCACCAGCAATAAAACGACCCTCATGCAGGTACTGACCACGAGGATGTGAGCATTTCAGTGAACCATCTCTCATTTTTTACCATCCCTCTCTTGGATCATATACGTGGTAATGATTACGAGTGAAAAATTAACTGTGTCAAGTCAAAGGGCGGATGAGATATTTTGTAAAAGTCAATCAGCTGGTTGGGTAGTCAGAGGATAGGTTAAGAGAAGTCAACAATTACATGTGCTTTTAGGGAAATTTACATTCCTCCTTCATCAGCAGCGCTTCACATTGCTTACGCTGCGCGCTGAAACGTTTGCCCTGTGTCATGCGCTCCTACCGCGTGTATAGTGTAACTGAACGAATCTAGGGATGGCATATGGATAGACCGTTGTGGAGTCAAGGAGAAGGGAAATAAATACTTTGTAATGGATAATGTGTAACTAACTATGAATGTAATGGGATTCTGATGAAGGGCCAGGAGTCAAAGGGGCGAGAGTGATATCTAATCATATTCATTTTCTTCAAGAGTTATTATAAGTAAGCGCAAAAAGCAAATAAGCAAAAAATTTAAAGCATTTGCAATAACAATTATTATGACATAATGAATCCTACAGCAGCAAGACAAGTGGCTATTGCTACTCGGCGCTACCTAAATGATCCCGTCAGCTCACTACCAGAAAATCTATTGCCAAATAACATGCATCTGCATAAATCAGATTCAGGTAAAACACCTAGGGGAACAATACTTTGCTAATTAAACAATTAAACTAAATCCAGCCATTTGCCGACTCTCTTTTTACTCTACCTGCCCTTAATGCAACTTGCTACACACGTACAACCATGTTTAGTGCACCCTCATTAAATTATTTATAGTTCACGCAGTCATGCTCTAACGTTATTAGCAAACCAACCAAACCCATCCAACGCTCATTCAACCCATCCACTTTGAATGACCCTCCTACGGGACGTAGAACTGCATTAAATAATTCCAGGTGTGAAAACAAAGTATCAGTAAATCCTGCACGAAATACAGCTCCTGCCTGGTTTTACAGTTTTAAATTAATCAGTGTAAACCATTTCACGTAAACCAGAATACGCAAATTCTTCAAAACCAAATCCCAAACCCATTCAAAACTCAACGGGTTAGAATAGGAAGAGGGAAATGAAACGAAATGAGAGATTAGGGTGGGCGATTAACTTTTCCATTTTCGCATGATGAAACCAGAATTATTATTGTGAAGTCAAGTAGAATATGAAGATCAGGCTAGAGAAAGGAATCCGTCCGCCTCGTGGACGCTCCCACCCTCTCAATGAATAGCGTCGACAAAGAATAAAGAAAATCTCAAATGTGCAAATATTCTCCACACAAATTGAAATCATCAACTTGAGAACTTCAAGTATATTTTTACAACCATTTATCTCATTATCTCTCTCAAAAGTCTTACGCTTCAACAGAACCATGAACCAACAGTTTGCTAAGTGAGAATGCAAGCTGAAAAATACGAATAAACAATATGTGCATGTGCAGCAAGTGATTTCACATTGGGCTTTTACTCCTGTATCTTGTGCCCTTAATTCCCCGTGGGATTGCACAACAAATCCACACACAAAGCCCAGATACTAATGCGATGATGGATTCTCATAAATTGCAAAAATGTATCAGCCTTCAAGTCCTACAAGATTTTGCCTTCACAACTTATACACACCATGTAGAGTAGATTCATATATGTCAGCCACAAGTCAAAGATGGGCACTTCTTTAGTTCTCAAATCATAACGAGGTGCAATAAATGAGGCAGGTAGGGGTTGATGCAAATGAAAAGTGAACGGAGAATTAGCTAAATATATGAGCCACAAAACATTGCCATGTGGCTTGGCGGAACTTGTTCCCATGTAAATCATATTACTGCCTCCTGCCTCCTACATTCAACATTATTATTAGTAGCAAAGGTGTAGCTGGAATAAGCATCCACCAACTCCACAAGATCATACGTGACCATCCAACATTTAAACTACTACTTGTCAGATGCATTCTTAATCAGCCCCAGGGATATTACCTGCTCAACACAACGACAGCTGCATCAAACAAACTATCGACCGATCGAGAAATGTTGCAAGTCTAGGAATATATAATCACTGCAACCAATCCCGCATAACTGCATCCTCAAAGGAGGGATGGTCGTCAAGTTAGTTGATGTAGTTCAAATTAGTAAGGCGTCTCGTTGTCCTCGCCACGGGCTTCTTAACATGCCAGCCAGGCTTCTTTATTAGCTAGTTTATAAGAGGGGCTACAAGTCAACAACTAAAATAGGTTGTACGTGCCAAAAATTAATTTATGGGATCAGAAAGCAACGGAAATTAGATCAATCCAGCTCACACCTTTTCAGCTCTTGCTACAATTTTACCTTATAGCTAACGTATACCATAGGGTAATACGCTGGGACAGGGTGGAGCTTTCCCATAATTACGGATCCTATGGAGAGCGTTTATATGAACGTGACAATCAAACGAGAAAAACACAAGGGGATACTGCCCATAATTACAATAGTCCAATTTCCTCATCTTTCAACAAATTTCGTAAGGAGATCAAGACATGCGATCGTTGCTGGTTTCGTCGTTCCCATATAGTTGAAACCAAATTATTACAAGTTCCTCAAACCTGTTGATTGCAAAAAAGCCCATAGTATTTACCCACTACAACCCAACAACCAAGGGACGACGAACCCTTATTCCAAATACAAGGAACTCCTAACCCTCAACCTCTTATGTCTTTCGCTTTCATTTAATCAAATTCAACTTATCATCATTTATTTACTATATTCCCACAATCCTACCGCATAACCGCTAAAATCCCTACGAAACTTCAGCTCCACCCTATCAAGCCTCATGACTTAGAGATTAACTTTAAAGGTGTAAGGAGATTGCCATGTCCTGGCATTTTTCAAAAGTTCACCAGGTAAAATTCCACCAATTCCATAATTAGGTTCAATTAATGCGGTTACAATTGTAGCTTGCGAACAAATTTTCCAGATCCACTCGGAAATATATGCAGCAGACAGCAGAACACAAGGAGAGCTGGGACAAGATTGAGAATTACGACAGACACTTCATTCATTAAAAGGACGACAAGGTGACTTGTGACAGGATGTCATTCAAAATTCATTAATGTAGTTCAATCCTTTTTATGCACATCACCTAACCATCAGCTCCACAAGCAAGGAATCTGGTTGCACGTGCTTTAGGGGCTTTTCAATTACTTTGTAGTCCTCAGATACACTTTTCTCTACCACATGCTCACAATCACGATTAAAATCCCGTTAAAGTGAACAAGATCAATGGCAATGACATAACTGCGCTCGAGCGCCCGTAGTGCTAAAACTCAACTACTCGATTGACAAAGAATCATCTTCGCTTCGCCACTAATCGCCATCAGTAGGACCTGCTCCTCACTTGTGACAAAAAAAGTTTAACGTCCTAGTCGCTCAAGTACTCGAGTCCCTTCAAGGCCCATTACAGAGAAAAGTATACAAGATTGAAGATGTTCGAATCATTTAGCTGGGCACACTGCAGGCTGATTATGAAAACAGATTGAGAAATGTTTGCAAAAAAGCTCTTGTCATCTTTTAATTGAAGCTTTATATGCACAAACGGCTGGCGCGACCAAGCAACTTGCCTTTGTGTCTCCTTCCAAACGTGAGATCGGTGATGCTTGACTCACAGTGGACAGACTCGAGTGTTTGCTCAGAAACGCTGAGAATTAGGAACATTTGCAAACATACTTAAAAGAAACCTCGCAAACTTTTCATATTACAAGTAACAATCATCCCAGAAACGACGGGTAGCTGACGAAAAACTCAGAATTTCAGATAAAATCCAACGCGTGTGCATATTTAAACTATACCTTCCATTTACCATTTCCCGTAAGGGAGGTAGATGCCAAGTCTCCGGGCCCTGTGGTAATCCTAATCAAGGATCTACTGATGAAGCTTCACAGTACTGACGATGGCCATAGCAGGCCGAAACCCGTCACCAATTAAACTTCCTTTGCCAACTAAACTTGTTTCCTACAAGTTCTGAATCACAACTTCTAGCACTTATCGAAAATAAAATTTTAATTAAAAAAATTCTTTACCACTCCATATATTCATGAAAACAAAATATAGTCTGTTTCTTTAAACTATGCGTCGATCAATCCGATTTTATCGTCAAAATCTACCTCGGTTATCTGAAAAAAAATTAACCAATTTAATAACTGTTTCCAATTTGCCTACATTTTTATGTTCACATACATGCAAATACATGTACTGACCTCGTTTTTTTTCAATCGCTTCACTAAAGTGCTATCCTTTTCTAACTCTTCAAATTCTTCTACTGTCAATGCAGCACGCTTTCTTTTCTTGCATATCTTCTTTTCTTTCTTTTTCAGGCGTTTTTCTTTAGATTCTCCCCATGACGCTGTCTTCGTTATACTCTTCTTTGTCCTTTCGTCTTTGGCACCAGGCCAAACGCCAGTCTCCTTAAATTTTTGCAACTTCTTCTTCCTAGACACTTCTCGTTGCTTATCACTGTAAATACATTTGCTTTCAATTAGACCTACTGAATATCCATGCACTCGATTTTCATATTTTTTTCCATATGTATCTTACCCATAGGGAATCGCATTTATATCGATATCCGTCTCTTGGAAATCTTCAGGCGTTTTCCCATGCAGTTCCGACATTTTAGGAAACTTTAACAGACCATACGCCCTAGCAATTTGGCCAAGCTGAAGATCTAAAACCAAAAGATATTCAGAAGATTGTCATTGTTTCTAAAAATGACTGGACAAGCATTATATTTAGTTAGAGTTAAAAATAAACAGTTTTTTCACGAACCTTTAGCTCTTAAAATTAGGTGACATTCATGTTTGCTGTAAGCTTTGTAGAACGAAACGAATGCTCGCATTGCTTTGTCGAAATACCCTCTATCTTTCCGCTGGAACCTCTGTAACTGGATGCTATAATCGGTAGAAGTGTCTAAATGGTCCATTGGTTGTAGTGCGACATCCACCTGTCATAGTTTAAAATATTAAAGATTCCATGTAAACTCGGGATTAGATACAGATATACACTACAAAAAAATTGTTGAATTACCTTCTGAGAAACTTTGATGTAATTAATGTAGTCTACTTCAGACGGTTGCAGGAAAAGTAACGCCTTTCCTTCGTCTCCGTTTCTTGCCGTCCTTCCCGCACGATGAATGAACGACGCAGGGTTAGAAGGAGGATCGTATTGGATAACCCAATCAATTCTCTTTGTGATATCAATACCTCTGGCTAATACATCCGTACAGCATAGAATCCCTTTAAAAATTCAAGACACTCATAATCTGGATAGCCTTCTGAACACATGTGAGTAGAGTAAACTAAAATAACGTTTCCCCTTACCTGTAGTTGACTCTCTGAATTTGTTGAATATAGAAAACCGAGCCTTTTCCTTCATTTTTCCATGCATTGATTTTACATTTGAAACGCCAGCCTTTTGAAGTAATCTGAGAAAAGCACCACAATTATTAATACGTTCAATATTTATACGTATATGCTACAACTTTTGAATAGAATAAAGCACAATACCGCATTACCTGGTCAAAACCATAGAAAAGTACTCTACACACGCACATGTCGCAAAAAATATAAGAATCTTTTTGGGTTGCTCCTTTTTTAGAAACTCTACCAAGACGTTAAATTTATTAACAGGCTCGACGACGCAATAAAAGTTTTCTAACGTCGATGGAACTCTGCCATGACTCTCACTGTCTCTGACTACAACGGAAACTGGATTACGGAGACCTGCCCTTATAAGCTTCAACACCTCTGTTGTTTGAGTAGCAGAAAATAACCCAGTCCGCCTTTGCTTGGGCAAAACTTGCAGAATCGTATTGATAGATTTTTCGAACCCGAGATTGAGAAGACAATCCGCTTCGTCCAATATTAACACCTCCTGTGAAATCAGACATCGATAAATTATCAATGCAACGAATATGCTATTCATGGGTTACTTATTCGCAAGAACGAAACACTTACCAAAGTTTTCATAGCTGCTGCAAGTCGGCTATCTTCTCTTCGCATAAGCAAATCTTCCAGTCGACCTGGAGTGGCTATGATAATATTCGCTCCTTCCGAGAAGAACGTTTCAGCATCAGTTTGAATAGACGTACCTCCAATAAACAGGATTTGTTTCAAATTCTGAACGTCTTCTATTAGTTTCTTCAACACTTCATTAATCTGAATTGCTAGCTCTCGCGTTGGAGCAATTATCAAAGCTCCAACTTCATACTGCTTCCACTTTTCCTGGCGTCTCTGCAATAACAAAAGTATCAGTATCAATCAAGCATTCAGTACATTAAATTAACCTGTAAACGCATATAGCATACCAAATTTTACTACCACGCTTGCAAGCACAACAGATGTGACTTACCAGCAGTAAATGTAGCACAGGTACAAGAAACGCAAGTGTTTTCCCACTTCCCGTCACAGCTTCTGCAGCAACATCTTTGTAGTTTACCAGTTGTGGAATACACGCAGCCTGCAACACCCAAATTCATGTTTAATATCATGGTTTAGTTCCATGCCTTCAATAAAGCATCGAATTTCAAAAATGTTACCTGGACAGCCGTCATTTCTTTAAAGTTGAATTTCTTTATCGCTTTCATGACTTCCGGATGCAGAATCTTTGTTAAGGATTCCCAACTAGTGTCAATTTTGGACCCTCTTTTAGGTCCCATGTTGATTTGCAGAGAATTGACGACGAATCAATACAGTGATTAAATATCTCAATCTCTATTTTTAAACAACTTCCAAAAGCAGTTGAATTCAAACGCTGCAACCTTTCGCAACTACTTTTAAGCTTTCTGAAATTAACTTCGAACCATTATGACACCTCTGCTCATCTAAATTCAAAGAAGCACTACAGCTTTAATTACGTTTTTAAAACAGACATCTTTAACTATACACATTAAATATGTTTAACAAAATCATCAGATGAACTTTGTGTGATCGAATACTTTTTGAAAAACGCACATGGCAAACTCATATTTCCCTCCACTGAATCTGTCCCAATCTGTTTTACTCTATGAGCCGGTCATATAGAATCATCTCATTCCATGCCGTGAGGCTCGTGCGTATGTTATGTACACATAATGTAAAAGGCCTCCAAGAATTCGCAATTTTATTCTGCACGGGCTGAACGAACGACCCAAGGTCTCACACACTTGCAGAGAAACCGCATGATGTAAGAGACGTCAGTCATAAACGTCCCGAGAAGAATAACTACACCTATACCTACTAGGAGTATACCTTCACAATCAAGATTTAGGCAAGGATAATACATTAAACAAGCTACGGACGAATCGCTGACGTCCGGAGATTCGCTCGTACCTTTTCATTGAAGGGTGGGTTGAAGACAATCTCGGAACGAGCTGTGAAATTCCATGATTCTTTCGTCATTCATTGCTTCAAGAGTTCGGGAAGAGACTAGTCTGGTCATATCATTCCGGAGAACTAGGTGAACTTGACCTATTCGGATATTTTCCTTGGTGCTAAAAGCCTTTGAATCAGTTTTCTTAATTGTGTTCATTGTGATCCACAATCAAACAACAAAATGCTTTTGACCAGAGTACCAAAATCTCTCCAAAGCCAACTGGTATGCGCTGCTGCCAAGAATTTCTCCACTGGCACTCCGGTAAGTCGGTTAATCCTTTGCCCTACTTACCTACCTGGGTTGGGTCTTCCTTTAATGAGGTTGCATTGATTCTTTGATTAAGTTTATTTAATAGAAAGCTACAAATTATCTCGCGTTTCCGTCTCCTTTCAGTCAAAAATGTATATATATTCAATGAACGATTTCCGAAAGTAATCTGTTATGTAATAGCCGAACTTGAAACCAAGTTACGGATGTAATAGGGTCAAAATACCATTTTATTATTATTCTAATGTTGTTGTTAATGTTCCAGCAGGAAATGCTACATCGGAGGGCACGTTTTAGATAACATTTAAACGAGGACGATCTTTAAATTTTGATAAACGATAAAAATATATAGGAGCGGATATCTGTTAACTAATGCAATCTTCACTCTTAACAAAAGTAGCGACAACATCCCATGTTCAAGTACTGTAACAATATGCAGCTGTACACAAATCGCTAGTTATCAGTTAAACGATTACGTGAAGAAGATCATGCTGGATTTAGTTAGCATTTGCGGATTTCGAAGGACGGTCACCATGACCTTGAATTTAAATGCAACTAGATTACCTGAGGATCGCTGTACTTCGTAACCATGTTTGTAAAGGCTGTGAAGCTTGTGTCTTCCCAGAAGTTAAGAGTTGAAAGCAAACAGTTGGAATGGAAATTTTGAGCCAAGCAAGCGACGTGCACGACACGTGCATCCAGCCTGATCCATATTGGAGAAGGAAATTTACAAACGTATTGCTGTAATTCGGAATGATGTGTACATAAAGGGCATGTGGTAAAGATAGAGAAATAACTGATGATACAGTTCAACTGTTACAAGGCTCAGGTAGCCATTAAGGGCAACGCAGCTAACTCTGCGTGTCCCTGTCCCTGATTTGACCTAATGTAATGAAGGGATGCCGGTGCATATAGATTGTACAGTAGATGTGGAGATACCAAGGCATTTGTAGCGCTGCAGGAAGTTCGCAATTGGGAAAAACTGAGTTTAGCATGTGACAGATGCAAAAATAGACGTGGCCTTGTGCCACTCAGCTCATGAGTGTTGAGATACTTGTGTGCGTATAAGAAGAGATTAGCCGATCTAGACGGGGGTTTAGCGTTACAGCTGATATTACGGGAGATATTTTTTGTATAACTGTATATATAGCATATGTTTTTGGCGAGTATGAGAAGCTCGCAGGACTGAAGAATAAGTATGAGATGAAATAGGTTCATTTTAGCTGATAGTAATGGGAATTGGCAACGTTTGCAAATTAGTATAGAGGCATTATGCATTCCCTTTAATTGTGCTTAAGTATGCATTCACAATGCTAATCATAGTTAGTCGGTACTTATGCTTAGGCTCGGATGCCCGTAGCTTTAAGGCAGCGTTTGAATAGTGAACTATTAAACTTAAGTTCCCGTGGATGTATATATGGTTAATTGCTGAATATTTGTAAGTTGATGATACTAATGAATGATTTTTCGATATTTTTTTTAGCAAAACAGCAAAGTTGCTGTTATGGGAGCCAGTGGTGGTATCGGACAGCCTTTGTCCCTCCTTCTTAAGCATTCACAATTGATCACGGACTTGTCATTGTACGATATAGTACACACCGCTGGAGTAGCTGCTGATTTGAGTCACATCGAAACTAAGTGCAAAGTCGCAGGGTTCGTTGGTCCCGATCAACTCAAGGACTCATTAAGAGGTGCTGATATCGTCATCATTCCTGCTGGAGTTCCACGCAAACCTGGAATGACCCGTGATGATCTTTTCAATACAAACGCTTCTATCGTCAGGGATCTTGCATTGGCTATTGCTGAAGTTGCTCCCAAGGCTCTCGTAGGAATCATCTCCAACCCGGTATGAATCGCTTAAGTTGAAATGTAGCTATTCTTATGCTTATCAAGATTTTATTTTCTGTTATTTTTTATTTCAGGTTAACAGCACTGTTCCAATTGCTTCTGAAGTATTGAAGAAGGCTGGAGTTTACGATCCCAAGAGAATTTTCGGTGTCTCTACTCTTGACGTCGTTCGAGCAAATACCTTCATTGCTGCAGCCAAGGTGAGTATTTTTTTGAAGCGCAGATGCGATATTAACTGATAATTTTTACATGATCAGTGCTTAACAGCGTTAATATTGCATAACATGGCAGGGTCTCGATCCAGCCCAAGTAAGCTGTCCCGTTATTGGAGGCCATTCCGGAGTTACTATTATCCCAGTCATCTCCCAGTGCAAACCAGCTGTAGATTTCCCTGCTGATCAACTCAAAGCTTTAACCGAGCGTATTCAAGTACGTGAGACACTTTACTATTTTTATAAAACTCTAATACATATTTTCCATGAACGTGATGATTTGAATTAACGGTGATATTCTTCATTTGAGTAGGAGGCTGGTACTGAAGTCGTCAAGGCTAAAGCTGGTGCTGGATCTGCTACTTTATCTATGGCGTATGCTGGTGCCAGATTTACATTCTCCTTGTTGAGAGCCCTTAAAGGTGAACAAGGCGTTGTTGAATGTGCGTATGTCAAATCAGATGTCACCGAGGCTTCATATTTTGCCACTCCTCTCATCCTTGGGGTAAGTATATATTGTAATGCCCATAACGTATAATTCCATACATTTATAGTAAAAAGACCGTTTGTAACACGATCATTGTGTGCAGCCCAATGGTGTCGAAAAGAACTTGGGATTGGGAAAATTGAGCTCTTTTGAACAAGAGCTTCTCAAGAAGGCTCTACCAGAACTTAAGAAGAACATCCAAGTCGGTGAAGATTTCGTCAACAAGAAGTAAATTGGAAAGACCTATAGTAGGCGTATGTCGGATAGTCCGCGTTCTTTCTGGAACAACACATCAGTTTGATCATTGCACTTTATTAGCGCACTAACATCTGTTTTTTTGGTTCCTCGAAAATGGAACATTGTTTGAAACCGTTGTGATTCAGGTTACAAGTTATGAGTGACTGGAACACTCACAAATAAGTATTTTATTTCCGTATTGACTTCTGTTTTGTTTGTCAAATCCATGTGTTGTTAACCAAATAAAATCGGATGACATATAGGCCGTGAATGAAAGCGGAGTGACCCCAATTATGAACTATGAACTATTTTCTTGGTAAAGGTCAGGAATGGTAATACACACCGCAGTTTTCCACTTCATGCCACTTTGGAGCTACGATAAGTAAAAACATCGTGGATTTCTCATAAGTCGCGTAGCGACTATATTTATTATATTCTGAGTGGATAACAAGCCATAAATTCATTGAATTCGATTAATAATCAAATCGTAGCGTTTGTTAGGGAGAAGGGGAAGTTAAGTTTAAGGATGCGAGAACAATTCGAATTTGGTACGTCGCTCTAAGGTCGGACGCTTAAGTCAGCTTTCATAACTTTTTACAACCGTATACAATACACAAGTCAGGACATCTTACAGGTAGTGCAATTTCGACGTTGGTGAAGACTCCATGCGAGCAACATCTATAGTATATGATTAGCGCATTCAAATAACTCCTATAACTGTAACACGATTATTCTTGGGTTGAGTGTATCACCGAGAGTAGCATACAATGAGCAATAAATTCAGGAACAACATGAATTAAATATAAGTACTGCTAACTAACAAAATTTGGAATGAAACAAATTGAGTCGGATACAAGTGACCACCTCGAATCGAAGCCACACAAAGTAAGGACTTAAATCTCATTCATA
This sequence comes from Sminthurides aquaticus, assembly GCA_906901655.1. Lineage (NCBI taxonomy): Eukaryota > Metazoa > Arthropoda > Collembola > Symphypleona > Sminthurididae > Sminthurides > Sminthurides aquaticus. Next base: position 18,461,464 of record CAJQTT010000001.1, on the reverse strand, counting down.
CATATTAGGCAGGTAATCAATCTATCACTACGCTTTCTTCAAATCCGAACTGGAATCAAATATAAACTTCCCTTTAAGAAATGTAGCACATTCATAATGATGAACAACTTGCTCATTCGAACCTTCAAAATCACAATTGTCAAATTGGCTCTAAGGTTATTGTTTTTTTCTTGAATTGAGCATGACGCAAAATTGAAAAATTAATTATCGTCACTTACAACACTGTTAATCAGTCTTATAATAATTTGTGAATAACAGTTAAGTACTGAGAATAATAATAAGAATTTAGAAGAAAATCTTCTTCACAGTTATCGAAATGATGACTTCCGCTTATCACGCTTACCTATACACATATAGCATCGTTCAGAACTTAACGTAGCTGTACAAACAACATTAAAAGCGCCGAAGATTCGTTAAGGTGCGGTGCAGTATCAACAATTCACTTTGGACATGACTAAGCCATCTGCTACTATAATAAGGCGCAGTCTGAGTTTTACTGAGGACTGCTTTCTAATCGTACGTAAATCTCTTTAACATAATTCATTACGTCTTCCCAGATGGGTCTGTCAGCGATCATTTCATTTATGTCCTGAAAATAATACAAAAATTAGACACAATGTACATGATACAAATGTGTAAGACACAGTAAAAGTTAAACACTTGCCGCAAACGGATATAAGCCCAAAAAAGATATGACTTACGAGATTGGAGGTAATTCCGACTGACTCAGCCGCACTGACTGCAACTTTAAAGTTATTCTCACGGTTCTCTGACTTGAGAGAATCGTAAGGAATCTTATTTGGGAGGAAAGTATGCATTAATGCACAAAGCGCCATTCCATCGCACCATGATGTACTAAAATTAGTAATATCGACATGAGGATAGTCAGCCGTCCTATTTTGACACCACTTTAGCAGGGCATTCCGCTTTGAACCCCCAGTGATTTTGACCAGAGCTGCTAAGGGATCCGACTTGTCTGAAAGGCATTCAATAATACATTTACCTTAGTTAACACTCATCTCAAATGTTTCATGACAGAAAAATTGATGGTGCAAATAAAAACACGCTTACCTGACTCAGGCAGCATGCAATTTCTTCTCGTGTCAGCATTTGACGCTGTTCTCAGAACCCGTTTTTCAGGTAAGGATGTATCTCGCAATATATTTTCCTCTGTTGCTGGCAGTGTTGAGGAATTAGCAATGGCATACAGGTTATGTTTATTCTCTTTGTCACTACAATCCATCTCGGATGATATTGACTCAAAGTATTTAGTGAGCGGTAGGTTTAGTTCGTTATTGTTATTGGTAATATTTAATGACGGCACATGAGCTTCCATGTTGTCCGAGTACAAAGATCCTTGGCTTTCGCTACGAATGAATGGAGTCCTTGGAGGAGGAGGCGTAACTTGAACAGAAGCATCTTTGGTTTCGGATCTTGATTCCAGTACTTCCAACTTCTCTCGTAGCAGATAATTTTCTTTCTGTATCGACTCGACTTTCGTTGCAGCTTCTGCTCTGAATTCTTCCGCGACTTTCACAACCATCAGCATATCCGCTTGAAACTGCTGCCATTCCTCCCGTTCATTTACAATGCTACCTTTTTCACATGCAAGGATTCGTTCCATTTCCTCTGCGTGAAGTTGTAGCTCCTGTAATTCCTCCTCTCGGTTCCTGATTTGCATTCTCAGCTCATCTGTGATTTCCAACTCATCCCTGTACTTTGAGTCTGCTTCTTCGTAATCCTTTTGAGCCTGAAAGTAACAAGACGTGAATTATTGCAAAATATCATCATAATATTATACATGGACTGCATCAACTCCAAGATAAAGGTCACAAAGATGTGCCGGAATCAGTTCGCACGCCGTATATTCATACTCGAAAAGCGTGTGAAATTTCCACACTTGCCCTCCCATTTCCACTTTCTTGATGAATATTCAGAGATTATCACGTGTCAGCAACATTTTGCAAGAATTAAGAAACACAAGATTTAAGTTCAAATGCATACAAATTCATGACTAAGGAAACAGCCAGCCTACACTGAAACCTGAGGCGCATGAAAGTAAAAATAGTAAAAAAATCCCCAAAGAAGCTCCAATTCCGACAAAAGTTACATAAAAATCAAAGCTATAACCTCCACATCTCCTCCATCTTTTCGAATTCATTTATATCCTGTGCAAAGGTTTGTTCTAGGAATGAAGAGAATTGTAAATGACTCCAAAGATTCACAAAAGAGGCTTTGGCCTGACAATACGGGTATGCAAATCCACTACTCATTGTTTGCTTTGTGAAACCTTGCAACGGCACGCTAACGATTCAGTCCGTCTTTCCCTGAGTGAGACAAACGAAATGGGGCTCGTGTAAGAGGAAAGGATGAGGACCTCAGAGAGGATTTCGCAAGTCTGCAACTTTTGCGTACGGATGCGAATGGGATTTTCACGACATCACAACATATTATTCAAACTCCTCACCCCCGTACAACCTCATACTGAATCAGTTTCTGCTCAAGCCAAAGCGTCTACTTTCCTCCACTCCATTACCCAACTCAGACAATTTATCTACTGAACCTCCCCTTTTGCATCACTTTTCATTTTCAAATGATCCCCATTATCCAATATTTACAAATTACAAAATTCTATTCAATTTCAGCGCTGATTTGACAAAAAAATCGACCCTGGACTAGAAAAATTAAGTAGTCTCGAGTTTCTCACTTCAAGATTCAAGATATTCGTATCATCCACCTGAACTCAAGGAAAGCATAAGCGTTTTTGGAGACAGAATTTCAGGCTCTATTGTTGTACAAAAGTCTTTGTCTTCCCTTTTCCCTCTCATCATCAAAAGATGTCTGTGAAACGTGATACGAGCGTTGAGGTTAGGATTATACAGTACAGAGGTAGCAGATAAGACGAGATAGGAATGAAAATATTTAAAAGGATCCTCAGACAAGAAATCCACAACAGTTTCAGTCATCTCGTATACCTGCTCCTTTCCCATATCACTTGCAAAAATTCCGCGAAACCCTGAATATCGGCTTTGTTACAATTCCATTTCTTCTTCGCTTCCAAGCCAGACACATGACTAACCCTCTTATCAATTACCTCAGCAGGCAGCCCTACCTAAATCTAAGTAATTGAAATAATCATTTCGAGGTAACGTTTATGACAATATCCACTCAAGTTTGCCCTGGCTGGCTATGGTTAGCAAATAAAAATTTAGTAAACTAACATTACAACCTACTCACTCCGAGTCTATCGTCACCTCACCTCGCTCCGTCAGTTACATTCCGTAACTTTAAGGTATACGAACGTGGGGATGAGAGAGAGTCATGAGGGAATAACTTCGGTAACACTCCAACGATTACTCAGAGTAATCTCAATGCTAAATAGCATAACGAAAGGAAAGATGGTCGAGTGGTAATTTAAATTTGTAATTATTCCTTGAGTAAACGATACTATACACACAGCCCCTCAGTTTTGACAAATGATATTCTTGAAACGTAGCTCGAAATAAATTCCAAGTCTTTTAAAAACATAAAAATCCAAACGTTTATCAACAATTATGGGGAGAGATTCAAGAATTTATTTTAATATCCTTCCTTTAGTAATCTCTTTTTGGGAACGTTCAAGCGAATATATGCAAGGGACATTGGAATTGCATAGAAAGAGGATATGCTATCCAAACTTTTACATTATAACTACTACTAAATTCTCCTAGAAGATCCAAGCACCAGCTTCGAATTAACTGCCCACAGCTAAATAAATATAAGGTTAACACAAAAATCCTCCACAGCCTCATGCATAATTCATGCTGGATATCGCCAAAGAAATAATTAACGTGTCTGCAAATCTGTGTCCTCAAGGTTTCCAAAATCTTCGCTACTATTTATATATACTCATATATTGCCAGACTTACTTAGCATGTAGCTGGAGAACGACGTTGGCGTCTAGCTAAATTCAGACGATCATCAAGTATTATTTTAAACGCTTGATTATCATTGAGAAAATATGTGCAAAATTACGTCGAATCGAGGCGATTCCTTCTGGTACTAAAACTGATAAACAATTAATACAAAATCCCTATTTTAGAGACAGCCACCCCATGTGAATCAGCTTTAGGTTGCATCAATTATAAACTAAACTTCACAAGCATACAGTCAGTTTGCAAACATTAAGGATTCTGAACGAGTAAACGCTGGAAGCCATAAATTAACCTTTGGCAACAAAAGGGTGACATGAGGTCTAAAAAATAGCATTGAGAAGGGTATTAAGAAGAGTCAAAAACTCGTTAAGATTAGATTCAAATTTTGGATACTCACCTTGATGAGTTTTTTCGTTAAAACAGCAGCTTCAGCGTTCACCAAGCTTGCTTTGTGCTCCAGTTCTGCAATGGTCGACTCCAGGGAGGATCGTTCTCGGCGCCTTGTTTCATTTTCTTTTTCCACTTGGATCATTTCCTTTTTCAAAATGTCGATAGTTTGTTCATACTCTTGCTTGATCCCCAAGATGGAGTTTTCAAATTTGGTCTTTTCATCCTTTTGTGCCTGTGTGTGGAATAGAAAAAGAGGATAAATAAACCATTTGCATATCAACCAACTTATAACAAACCCCTCATTCAATCCTACGCCTTTTAACCATTCATACACCACTACAACTAGCTAGAATCATCCATCACGTATTTTTTAATTAACTCACTATTACAAACAATAATAGCATTCATCCCTTCGCCACACACATTTAGCAAACGTTTCAAAATAAGCCAGTAAAAGCTTGGCTAGTTTCATGACTCGCTATATATATTTTTACCGCATGCTTTAGCATTTTCAAACTAGTCCGTCTACGCCAACTTGTAAACCAAATGGGATCATGAGGCTACCCTAATATGAAAGTTACGCGCGGCTTTGTTTAATTCAATAGAGATTTGTCATCCCTCTAGTTTTTTATTCAGTCCCTATGATCCGTAAATTAATCCACATTGATACATTTCAAAACTATCGGATGGACAGATGAAATAAATAAGCGAGAGGAATAAAAGGTGGGGAACCAATCAAGACGCAATCAAACAAGTCAAGCTATTGGAATCATAGGAGCAAACGGCTTACAAAGATACTGTGTGGGCAGAAACAGCAGAAAGGTGAAACGGTAATAATTGAGTTGATGATTTAGATAAATGAGCTTGTTTCGAGATTGGCAAATTTTTCTCCTACAATCAGCTCAAGCTGCCATTTTCACTTGTATAACTAATATACCTGTCCCTGTCCCCTCCCCTACCTCCTCGCCAATCCACAACTCAACAACTCTGATATTGAGCATCTCCTTTTATTCTCAAATTATAATTACCGGTGGTAATGCTAATAACCAGCAGGCTTTGAGTAGCCAGGAAAGGTTATGCAAAAGGGAATTGGATCAGTACTACATTCGAGTTCATTTCAACTGTAGGAATTGACCATTTATTTCATTAACTTTATTGTATACATCTTATCTTGCAGGAGGAAGTCTTTGTAGAAAGACCACCGCCAAATTCTATCACGTCCCACCCTTCCTTTTTCGCATTCAATCTTAATACCTTTAGGGTAGGAAATTGACACGGGACAAGAAGAAATGACTAATATGCATAAATTACTTCAAACCAAAGCTAACTTTTATCTCTACGGATCATCATCATCTTCCCTCGCTTTTTCAATAGGTTCCTCCGAGCTAGGGCTTTTGAAATCTCAAAAAGGAAATATGAGGACACTCACTCCACGTCCCAAGATTACCGATAACCAAAGCTAGAATATACATGGTAGGCGAGGAAACTGTATAAAAATCCGTTTTATTTGCTCTGAATAGTTTATGTAAAGACGCTTATTTTCTCCTCCTGTGAGATTAGCTCCAAGGGAAGAAACCAATGGACTTATTAAATGTATGCTCTCTGTGCAGGAGGAACTGGCTGAATGAAATAGGAAATGATAATAATTTCCCCCCTTCTTCGGCTTTGAATGATGACAAGCTCAAATAAGTTAACAAGTCAGCAGCCATTTAAAATAGTTTGTAGATCTCGTATACAAGTAGAACATTTACAAATTCCACTGCAAAAACGTAAACAAAAGCCAAGTCATTCCAGATTGCGCTAGGAGGAGTTATGCTATTCTACGATTCTCTCTCTCTCTCTCTCTCTCTCTAGTAAGTAAGCGTCTCGAGTAAATGGAGAGAGGCTGAAATAAAGGTTTCCGAAGATTGGAAAACATTGTTGCAAAACATTCGCAAATTTGGCACTTATTCTCTTAAAGAGAACCCATTTTCACACCAAAACAATAAATTGGGGAGTAATGAGGTTAAGAAGTGAATCTCAGAGACATTCAAAGTTTAGAATCCCTTTCACCCTACACACTTAAGATTCACTTGGTTGGAATTTAACAATAACACCATTTCGTCATCTCGCAAAAATCCGTTTCTTTTTCTAAATCCACGTAAATCTTGTGCATGACCATCTCATTTTTTCCATCAATAAAAAACGTTTCATTTCTTTCTTTTACTTCATTCCGAGCCGAAGATCCCCAAGGCTGAGCCATAGTCATGTTCAATGTGTGTGCCCATCCCCAGGAGACCTGGCCTACCCTTAGCCTTTCCGAAAAGAGTGATACATGATCATTTCAATCTGATTCTTTGGTAAACAGAGCTAAGAATAACACACAACAATAGCTCCTACCACCGCAAACCGTGACGAGAAGGAGAATAATTTGTTGCATAAATTCTACTCTTGCGTGGGATTTTAGCTTGTCAGCAACGGGATTCTTCCATTGTTCCCCTCTTTTTGAATCCGACATAATGGCAGCTCAAATCCTCCAACTACTACACCGTCAACACAAGAAACCACATTCGAAATAAAAATCCAAGAATCAACGGACAAGACACAAGAAAGGGCTGGACCATACAGGCTAGACGGAAGAAAAGACGGAATATTATGTGAGTGATATACTTTTTAAAACTGGGAAAGAGGTTGACGGGAATAACTTTTCAAGTGAATGAGACGGAAGGGATGAAGGGACAGTGTAAGGACTTGAGCTAGAAAAGGGCTACACTAAAAGCTAAACAGTTGAATAAGTTAGCTAGGACAGGAGATAAAGGAAACAAGAAGAAAGATCCGCTAGCGGTTACAGACTACCACGCTTTTTAATCTCAAGATTTATAGAAGGATATTTTTGTGTTGGAGAAAGGTAAAATGGAGGTATAGTAGCTTAGAAACGTGCGAGTGCGATGAACCTACAGTTATCTCCTCCATAATTTTTCATCAGTTCTCATCCATCCTCAAGACGCTCATGGTGAACTCAATCACGATTCTCGGGTCTTGGAATTCTAGAATTCTGAGAGTGCGAGCGGCACGGAGAGACTTGATAATGCCAAGTCAGTTTAACTGAGTCACTTTTTCTCCGCACACACATTCCTCTCAAGTGCGAACATGGGCATCAACTTTAGTAAGAATACACGAACATGATGAGCCCAGCTCTTCCAGCCAATTTCAGTAAAGCTCGCGAAAATCAGTCTCCCACACAGAGGACACAGAACCGCACGCACATCCCTTACACACACACACACACCCATGCATTTACTACAGGTTGACGAAAAAAATCCTTCATCACGAAATTGTTCAAACTTAGATACTAACAAATTTTCTCATCCCAACCCACGCTAAAAGCTAAACCCCAGTCACATCAAGCTTAAATTGATGCAGAAAACAAAAAAGCACTACGTACCTGAGTCAAATGGTGAAAACTTTTGTGGACACCCTCGAGATCATCTCTCAGTTTTTGAACATCATCATCACGATTGCGTAACTTTTCTTTTAGCAGCTCCAAGGTAACGTCTTTCTCATGGAGGAGTCGCTCTTTTTCCAAAATAACCGCTTCCAGTCGGCACAAGTCTGAATCCTCGGCTGAAAACTCCTTGACCGCACTCGTCTCTTCGATGTCACCGGAATTTCGCAACGCTTGCGTGTCCAAAGAGTCCACGCTTTTCGAACATGTCACTCCATTCTTCTTCCCTCCATTTCGACCCGAGTCGCTAGACCCGTTCCCTCTACGAAACAATGATTTAAATTTCATCATGAATCCCAATCCACTTGCTCCACCAAATACACTATTCCAGAGTTTGCACAACCCAATCCACACTAACAGTAACAGCCTCAAAGCCACTGTCTGCAATGTACACAGAATTCAATTTCAACGACACTCCCACTTTACAATTCCAATGTCGCTCACAATTAGACAGTAGGAACACGGCGGGGCCCAAAAGACAGCCCTTGTTTCTTTCAAATCCAATACACAATGAATGTAATTACATTATACAATCCCCCCTCCTTCCCTTGCTACACTCTTAAATGCACTAAATTATAATTAATTATATACTCTACTAGTATCTCACTCCCTACTGTAACACCTATAGTCCAACTTTCTTAACTTTAGCAGTATCCAATACGGACGCTGTCCGCTCGGAAAATACTCGGATGAATAAGACAAGAGAAGACGTCATGACGGAAACCCAGTCATCTCTCTGACATCTGACACCCTTTTCCTACGTGGTCCTTCGTCAGCTTACTACCATCAACCCGTGTCACTTGTCCCTTAAAGTAGGCACGCACAAGACACTAGCTTCCAACTAAAAGAGACTTCTCTCCTACTTGAATGAAACAGATACCTCTTAAGCACTGATATTTTTCAGACAGACAATCCTCTTCCTACCGCCAGCCTCCACTTCTACACGAGGACTAAAAGGGGTAAGTGCCTAATGGACGGACTGGCAAGCTTTGTCCATGAATTTATATTTCTACGCCATTAAAATCTCCTATACTTTAATCTATCCATGAGTAAGCATCTACAATCCACGCTACTCAATCAACTTAATCTTAATGCTCGCAAGATAAACCTTGCAGACTACACTATCTCCTCACTTTATATTTCCTCCTATCTCCCACAACACGTCAATACAACTCTCAACTCTCAGTCAACATCCCAGCAACCCTCGAGGGCACTTTATCAAATTTTTTTCATAATATTCTACTTGCTAACTTTGAAAATTGCTATTTTTTTCACAAAACTTTTTCCTTCAGCACACAAGTTTACAACAAGTCAAGCCACTGTAGCCCCACAATCACAACTCCGTACCCTACAGAGATGCACACATTTTCAGTCTCAAGGACCATCAAAACTTGTTTTCAAACACCTCTGAATATATAATTCTGTATCAAACTATTCCATAACAATCCGCAACACTCAGTAAGCTGGCATCAAACAAGCCTTTAAAATCGGCCTCTTTGTAGCTAAAATCCCCTGTCTGCCTGCACTCGGAGAGATGTGAGACACAACTAGATTCGCGAAAGATGTGAAGAGGGAATATATATTTCAGCCCACTGCAGAGACCAGTGCAAAAGAGGCGACGGCAATCCGCTCAACAGGGAAATGATTACTCCACAAGAGTAAAACACGCTCAATGAAAGACAAGCCAATACACACTTGTGTAACGCGAGCGAGCATACAATGGCAAGGAAGAGAAGAAAAGACTTCCACAAAGGCAAATCATACAGAACAGAATGACGGAGATGGAGTCGAGTAAAAAGCAAGGAATAAGCAAGCATTTAGTTACAGCACAACTCTCTCCCTTACGTCTTCCAACGCATTCAACAACCCTCTACACACACCTACCACAAACAATCTTATATCATCTTGAGCTAAACCCTAATAACAGCGACCACCCTCAATTTTGCATTACATTCCTTACTTACTTATTTGCAATCATCTTTGAATCAAAATCCTTAGACCTTCCACCCTCCCGACTACCTCCTTCCATGTCTCTCCTCTCTGACTCACCCCCACTTCAATCAGACGGATTTAATATCTATACGTGTTTCCCTCATTAGTCAGCTGAGGCTTATCTATCCAAAAATATTCCTATGAATTCCCTACACACTCATTCATTCAATATATTCCTCTAATCAGCACTTTTCAAATTCTCCATCAACAACAACTAAATTTCAGTCTCGATAACGTCACAAATTCTGAGGCTAACACTAAACTCCTCCTCCCACTCAAATGTCATTCAAGGGTACAGAGACAAGTCACGGTTATCACGGAGGAATATATAAGGCTTAAGATATTTCTCTTATTTTCTCATATCAAGTCATTTCAAGAGGCAGGTAATCCGTAGCCCGGCCGGACTGATAATGAAATAACTTTTATATCCAGCACTCAAAAGTTATCTCTATTATTGCCTACCGTTCATACAACTCTGGCCGGATCAGTCGTCACTAACCGCTCCGATTCTATACTCTTCCTAATCTGGGATCACTTTTGTCCATCCATTCAGGGAACAGCGGCCGCCTGGATAATGTTTACTCTCACAGTTGATATATATTTTTTAAGAAACAGAATAAAAGATAAGGCAAGGACGGATAATGGAATGGTGGAAGCTAGATGATGAAGAAAAATAGACACATATACATATATAAACCTTGTTTGATTGATTCCAAGTAATATCAGCTCCTCCTGGTCATTGTCATTAACACTACCAACCAACTTCCTTCACTCCTCTGTCCATTAGCCAGAAGGCATAAAAACCACAAACTACAGCGGACCAACAACTCGTAACAAGATAATCTCTCCCTTTCCTCGCCGTTTCCTTTGCATAAAAAGTATTCATTTCAAAAAATCCTCTAGGCTAACTTTTATTTAACATCCTTCAAACTTCAACGCGCACCACCACACAGTATGTAGTCATCCTTTCCTTCAAATCCTCACACACACAAAAAGACGCCTGTACCTCAATCAATTATCCCTTTTACATCATCTATTGCGGATATTGAATAGGAAACCGTTTCCTATTTCTGTAATCACTCGACTTAAACTCAACATACACCCTAATATTCTAATCGTGATTACTCTCCTCTGCTTTTAAGGAAGAGGCATGGGTGCTAATGATGAAAATTAATACTTTTTAAATTCCACCAAGTAGCATCTACTAATATTTCCTCCACAAAAACCTTGTGGCCAATCAATCAGTCTCTCCTTCCTTTAGCTCGTTACAGGTTGATCAGGGAAGAAGGTGTGACTGGTGTCCGGCAACATGATTTAAATCGCCCACACACGTCTCTCCGTCTACCTTTCCGTGACGCTAATACTTGTGAAGGAGGAAAGGACAAAAACTATGATTGGGATTTATAATCAAGGTGAATAATAATATCAACCTCAAATCCGTAGGATGGGAATCGGACGTGTGAGGAATCCTCCCTTAATTGCTCACGTCAAGTCCGAATCACTTATCGTCTTACAGCTTCACAAAAAAAGCAATATCCTTCATTGATACATGCATCCTCTACTACACTCGCCCCGAGTTAGCACTTAAGGATAAATTAATTTTAGACATTCTGTCATCCATTAGCAAATTTACAGGTCAAACAAAAAGAGAATTATACAAGGGGTGTTAGCTCTTCCTCTTGTCGTCATTCCATGCTCCATCTCCTCTAAATATTCAGATCCTCTCATCTCTCTTCTGTATAGAGATGAGCACAGGCTGAACAAGCACCAAGAATATTAGACAAACATAACGTAATGATTACAGTCAAGCATCGATTATCAGTAAACAAATAGCCATCCTCTTCCAGATTATGATTCATGATTTGCTAGATATGTTCCTGGCAGGCCATTGTTAGAGAAATCTATGGCTTGTGTAGGTTATAAGACGCATAGAGATAAATATATTATTAATGGTGCGGAGAAAAAATCCCTTGCAACTAAATTGGCGTAGACACGCTACAAGATGTAATGGAGAATTCACACAGTAGTAGGAGCAAATCATAAAGTTCAAGGTAGAACACATGGGCAAATAAACAAGTTGGACTAATTCAATCTCTCTCCTTTCTTCCTCCTCCCTGTAATGCACCGACACGTTGTCCGAGCAGAATACTGATGGACTTGAAGGAATCCTGCGTCTATGCATGACCGCCTCGCTTCTATTAATCCTATTCAGAAATATTCCTTGGTAATGGCGGCAACTGTTCATGCTAACTTTTCCACATTATTTATTGATCCTCTTTCACATGTTCGCCTTGCATCAAGTAGCTTCAAAGAAGCAGGAGGAGACTCGAGGAATTTCGTTTTAAATCCTTCCAACTCCGGACTAGTATATTATCTACTACAAATTCCAGATCTCATTCAAAACCAATCCACAAATTACAATCAAGTATTGACTCTATCCAAGACGCATTCGCGAGAACATGGTAATCAAATTCTCGTCAAAAATATGCAATCACATTCAACTTAACTAGCAAACAAGCATGTTTATAAGCGTTACAGTCAACTCCAGGACACGGCTACAGTATTGAAATATGGATGGAAGCATTCCGAATCTGAATATTATACCAATAACGATCCAACATTATTTAATGAGCCGCCAGCCCGCTACTCCTCCTGTAATTACTGACAGCGTCCAAGCGATACAGCACAAGGTTCTGGATAGCTTCTCCAAATTGCGTGATATGCTTCATGAATTCCTCCAACGCTTCGGCATAATATAAGCAAGAATTAGCTTGGGCGCTTCATCCAAAAAGGTAGAGAGTAAAAACATCTACGAGGACATGGCTAATCATTTAGGAAAAGATTCACCAGTTTACTACTTGTCTCCCTTCTTTTTGGACACAGGATACGAGAGATTAATTATTTTATGTAGGAAAGGATCCGCGAGGAAACCAACACACACCACCCTACCTAATCCCTTCCCGTGTAGAATTATCGAGTACAACAGAATAAAGATTAGCATTTTACGACTCCTTCCTTTGCTACTTCTCTTTCAGTTCTTCAAGATCACGAATCCTAGGCAATTCTTTCTTTAAACACGCCCTCAATGGAGACACCAAATCCTGTTCTCACATCTCAAGATAAACTTCACCAATACAATCATAATTTTAACTACCTCCGAGATCTCACTATGGTTCTCCACATCTCTCTTTCTTTCTCAACACAATCCGCAAATCCCATCAATGCACACACGTCGGAAAGTGCAGATTTTAAAAGCCAAACTCTCAGAGTTAATTCTCCTAAAATAATAAAAGCACATTAGCTGTCGTCCTCAAGACCATAACTTCTTTTCAATAGTGTGAGGGAAAAGTCATGCTAATCTCTTTCTTATCATACACTATAATTATAATGTACGAGTAGTAAGATGTAAAAGAGGAGGATACACTGCACAACCCTAGATACACACACCCCAGACGCTCCTATACATTCCCTCCCATCATATCATGGTTCTTGAGGCTAATTGCCGAGTGAATATTGCTAACTAAATTGCAAATATACAAATTTGTCTAACGTGGATTTTCCCCTCCAGGCGAAAAATAGTGGAATCCTTTTGGCCAACAAAGAAAACGCAAAGAATTTTTTCAAACAATTCCCAGCCATCCAGGAGAATTTTAACTCCTGTCCCTGCCCATCATCCAATCCTCAGCACTACCCTATTATTTATGGAGGTATAATAATCCTTATGATGTACAAATGCGATAATTAGCGCTATATTGCTCAGTCAGTCAGCTTTTAATTTTCAAACCAACTTCTAATCCCACACGGATCCCGCTTTAACCATTATACAGTCATCCATAGCCAAAAAGTTAATAGCACGTTCCCCAATGAGATGGGACGGGAATCCACATTTCTGCCCTGTAATGTACCAACTTTCCACTCTCAGTTTATGATATATGCAGCAGTATCCCTTAAATCTACATGAGTCAGTGAGTACATGATGTAAAAATATAACAACCCTGTTGACTAAAAACTGTCGGGCTATAAGCTCTTACATGAGCCTAACCTTTTAGCACTACTAGAACAATCAACACTTCCTTCCATCATGTATTCATCACGTACTCAGTCCGTAATAATAATCCATCAAAATCATTAAAACAGCCCGGCAATGCAACACTTAAATTTCCCCATCAGCTACAAGAGCGAAAAATTATTCACGACAACCAAACAAGCGAAACTAAATCCTTGTCCTCAACTTACTCAATCTCCGGTAATTATCAACAATCAATGGCAACTACCGAAAGCAAGGGTACAACAGCAAGTTACCTGCCCTAGAAAAAGTCTTTGCTTTAATACATCCATCTACACCACTCTTGGCGGTCGGACTGTGGACTTATGAAATAAGTAGTTAATTATGCGGCATGTTGTCCGAATGAAGCGGATCAACTATATATATTTCTACCTCTAATTGCTACCCACTGCACCCATCATGTCGTACAAGCGCGCTAATTTTTAATGCAATTTATAGAACCTGCAAACTCAATTTCAAGGACGACGGTGGAAACATGGTGGAAACAAGATAAAGTACGTGAGACTTGACCACTTCTCCATCGCTCATTCTCCTAGCCTGCACAATCCTCATCAAACTCACTACCTTTCTTTGGCAATCAAAATAACAAACTACCTGAGGGAATGAACGATTATACATGTTCGCACCCCTTTTAGCGCAGGAGCTTACTCGAGCTTCTCCTTCAGCAGCGCAGCGATGCCACTAACTGAATACGTTCCGCGCTAACTTGTTTTCTTTGCCCCCTTCGATCCAACATCCCGTCCGTCCCATAATCTATTTATATTTTACCATTTTCAGAGGAACTGGATGTACGAAAAGTGGCCACCAATTGCGATCGCATTACAACGGCACCCATAAACACATGATGAGGGATTTAAATTACGCTGTCGGTGAACCACTATAGCGTTTTAACTAGCCCAAAATTATTGTCAAAGGGAGGAGGAAAACTATTTCCACATAATTAACGTTTATTCTCTCATAGCCATGATGGGAAGGGGGAGGGAAATGTTGTTTAGCCAAAGGGGTGGTTATCATTCTATTCTCAAATTTCAAGGTAATAAACGCGCATTTTCTTTTCAACTTATTTCCTTATTATTATTTCAAACTACCTCTACAACAGGATTCTTCCGTAGAGATGTATGTTATTCTTAAATCCCTATTTTCTCCTCACCATAATCAAGGGCTAATGCTTTACCGGGCTGTCGGAACAGACACATGGAGTAAATCCTTATACTCATGACAAGGAAGGGTACACAATGAATGAGAAACATGACAGAACGCCCACTTTTCATCTTACAAATATACGCTACGGTATACACTGAACATGTTCCCCCTTTCCACTTGTTAATGGGAGAAATAAAAGCTTTTCCCAAATCTTCCTTCTAAATATCATATTAACTCTGAAAATAACATAAATCCTACCTGTAGTCGTGGGAATGGCGGAAAGAGAGCTTTTCCATCCGCAACTAAAACCATCAGTGACACTGACACTGACCTACAGCTTTCCGTGTAAAGTCATAGTTATGACGTTGTAGTCAACAAATCAAAAGCAAGGGATAGTTTCTAAGTTTCTCCTAATGAGTAGAATTTAGAATCCCTTCGTGAAAAGATATAGAGCTGGCTCAAACCTCATCTCATACCGTCCATCATCCTAGAATCAAGTTCGCAAAAGAAGACTAGTAGGTCGGACTTGTAGAAAAATCATTAATTAAGAGTCCCTTCAACTTTTCCGGCCTTGCTAAACTGTAGCAAAACAGAACTCCTCTGATTGTATGCTCTTAATTAGTCATCCGGCACGGAACAAACCGGAGAAGAAGCTCAAAGATGGCTATAGGCTGGTGTGCAAAGAATTATAAACTTTTCCTCAATAATCCACTCGCTCCTACACCAAACCAAGTAAGAGGTCGAGAGTAAAATATGGAGCGATGCAATATGCAACTGCTCAATTATGGAAAGCGGCGCACCTTCCCCCAACTCTACACTTGATGCCCCTTGACATCAGGATTCCGGATTGGAGGACATTTATGGAGGAATCAAAAGAGAGATCTCAGTGTATGTAAAATCCCTCCTTTAGCTTGACGTCAGCCCGACAATAATGGTCACTGACCGATTATATTCTTTTCACCGATTTCGCCGCTGGGCCTTGCACCGTTTTCAGCTCTTTCTCCACTTTGAATCCCTTTGCAAAATATACCTCATGTTCAATTAATTCTGAAAAGAACGTATTTCATGTATTTTTCAAGATAATTCTGCTTTTGTATAAACAGATTTTAAGTTCAATATAATGCATGTTGAACTTTTGATACATGCACGTAATAAAGAACTAATCTTGAAATCTTTCAGAGGTGTGACCCTCCTGTCCTAAATTTTTGAATCTTGAAAAAATAAATTTCTTTTGATTACTTGGCCACCTTGAATTAAATAAAGGATTCGAGTAATATTTAAGTTGTCATTGACAATCACTGATGGGATGGAAAATGAATTAGGTTATGGAGAACAAAATTACGGGATTTAGAGGACTCCTAGACTTGTATTTCAAGTTGAATTTTAAAATAAGTACACATCTCTAGGTATTTGCTCAGCAAAGTAGGGAATTCTGGCTGAGGACCCAAATACTTGAACCGTGTGCATGACAATGAGAGTAATTTGGAGTGAACATAGGATTCCACGTAATCACTAACAAAGGTTCGGAATGTAACTCAAGTACCGACAGAGAGAGGCTTTGGCAGCGGTGGCAAAAATCCTTACGCGTAACTTTCGAACGCATTAGTTGGGTAATTCAAGCAACGAAAATGAGGAGAGAGCAAGAAGGTAAAGAACGAGTTTAAAATTATTCCTTTTACAATCCTTTACCCTCCCTCCACCATATAATCTTCCCTCCAATATTTCCCTCCTAAACTTAATTCAATTTCAACAATGTAACATTTTCTATTTCAATTCCAACAATACGACAACCGCCTTTTCAACAAATAAGGCCCCGGCCCATTTTATGATAATTGTAGTAGATTCCTTGGTGTCGAGGAATTATTGTGTCCAAATTAGCAATTCTCTCATGATGATACATTGTTTACCTCCTCTTCCCGGAGCATCAAAATAATGCTACAAGGAGCACAATTCACATTGTCCCCAGTCCCATGACTTACGGAGGTGACCAAACCGTTGACATTACATTCATTTCAACTTTCATTAAAATTAATCACTATATGCTCATGACTCCTTCAACCCGAGCCAGAGCGCAGAGGTTGCTTCTTCAGGATACTTTTCCCATTTAGCCAACTTGGGCAAAACTCTACCCAACGCTGGCACAGTCCTAAACAATGTGTCTGTGTCAGTTTCAATTGCTCAAAATCTGTACCATCCATCATCTTATTATCCTTTCCGTTACTTCACCGAAAATGATGAAGCGATGGAGAAAGCTAAAAAAGAAGATGCTCCTCTTCTGCCTCCCTCTATCCGCCGCAGAGGCTTTAAACATAATCAATTCAATTATACACTTTAGGTGACCGGGGTAAAGATTAATGGTGCCTAGGCCTGACTTGTGTTTGACCTCCATAGACGGATTCCTGAGCATGCAGTGAGCCGCAGGTCAGAGAGAGTTAACAAGAAGAATAATAATAAACTGTACATACTGCAAATGGGTAGAGCTATTCGACGTTAGAACGTTGGGAAATCCTATAATTGAACTTACTAAAAATGGTTGCTCATCATACAGTTTGAACCTGCACGGTTACTGCCCGACTAATTCTACTACTCCAGTCTTCATTATTGTATTAATTCCACCAAGAGGTCAACTCGTCAAGCAGTCAAATGATAAGTGACGTCGTGTGTTCTCCTACAATGTCCTACTCGCAACGATTCCAAGCTTTTAAAAGCCAAGGACGATGTGCGAACCATATTGAGCCTATGGCAACTTAAGAGACGCGAAACTTACTCATGCTTGGTTGGTGTTGATGAAAAATGAGAGATTGTAAAAAAAAGGACCACGCATTCTTTGAATTGATGTAAGTTTCCTTAAATGTGCATCAAAAACAAGGACATGAGAGATGAAGCTAACCTAACTTAATATCCGTGCTGGTCATTCATGAGGTATATACTCACTAATTTGCTAACACATTACAAACCCTCGCTGAGGAAACGCTTTAGGTATAAACCGGATTTACTGCTATCCTTTCGGCAATAATCGCAAAAGAGACGCAAAAGTCCGATAGAAATTGCGGGGTGGATTGTGCAAGCAAGTTGATTGAAAATTTGTCTACGACCTTGAGTTTTTCGGCTAAGAAAGATTCAGCGAAATATGCAAATTCTAATATAGGAGTGACCTCCAGTGGAAATAGTTTGCCATTCCGCGAAAAGGGCATTTTTCACGCAGCTTAACGTATAAAGCGTTGAAGGGAATAAAAAAGCCCGTGAACATAACAAGAGTCTTTAACTCAGTTGACCTTTGTAAGGTTGCCTTATAGGAATTTCCGTTTGTAAAGTAGGGGGAAATAGAAGGAAATAACAAGCTCATCGTCACTATTTCCTTTTAAGCTGTCATCCAACCACAAAACACATGCATCCACCATCAACACAGCACTATGTAATGGAGCTGGAAACGCAAAATACTCCAAAACCCATAAAGCACAATAAGGAAAAGGAAATCCATTACACCAAATGATATAAATCCTATCCATGTCTCTCTATTTAAGGCTAGCGATGTTTCCGCAGAGCTTCTTGTAACGTTAAGTAGCAACGAATGCACACAACAGAGCAACAGTATAAAAAATCCCCAGTATTAATTTATAATGGATAAGAGCCCACAACCTTAATGCATGAACGTAACTTTTGGGAGTTGTACAAACTTGGAAGATGCTTCTCGTAACACACATTTTGGGTTAAGCTATAGCTATGGTAATTAATTACAGAATGTGAGAATGATTAAACTTTTCAACTTACAAGAGGCAGTTAGTTGATGGCGCCCAGACTGGAGAATCATCAAGGTTAATCGACTGAGAACTGAGTGCTTTACGAGTTAGGGCCGAGTCGTTCTTATTCGTTGTGAAATCTGAGTTTTCATCTATTAAAGCTCTGACTGGAAGGCTTTCAGTCAGATTTGACAAAGTGTTAGAACGAGGACCCGGTAATATTAAAGCTGTAGTATTATGGATTCTAGCTTTGCGAATGGCAGATGGACCAGAGATTGTTGAACTGTTATTCACTGTCTTTAACTTGGTTGTCGCTGTAGATTGAGTTAGAGCGAGTTTCCTACTCGAAGGAACATTAGCTGGTGACTGATTAATTCTACTAGCTGCTGTAGTTCCAGCAGACAACACCCCTCCACCTCCTCCTTTAGCATTTGTCAAGTTCCTTGTCAATCGTGAGTTATTGTTAGATCGGAGCGTAGAATTCCCATTCTGAGCAGAACTTATCCCACCACGGGATGACGAAACACCAAAATTAGTATTTGGGACAGAAGGAAGTACACGTTTAGTTAATGTTGACATTCCAGTTGTTGGCGAAATCTGTGTATTGCAATTACCAGCCCTGCGTATAGTACCGCTTGAAGCTACCACACACTTGCTCCTTGGTGTGGCAACACGGTCCAATCTTCGGGGAGTTAGATCCTTCTCCGGCACTGTTCTTCCATTTGCTCGGGTCGGTGCCATGGTTCTGTTTAAAAGTCCAGCCGTGGTACTCTGGCCCTTGACAGATGCTTTTACGGAAGCCATTGCTGCTAAACAGAAAATTCAAAACCTCATTAGTATCAACACTTTTACAAATTCCCACCTTTTAATCCTTAATTGCTATCCACAGCCTTGTAAGGGCACACATTTAATTCATGTACTACATTTGGAGCACATTGCTGGACTTGGCGCCTAAAAAATGAAATATGATCGGGGCAGAACACGCTAACTTCGGGAGCAATCTATCATCATAAAGCATTAGAATCTTTAATAATTCAAGGGATGAAAGACGACACGGTGCGGAATGCTAGACATACCTTAATTGTAGACAATGATCGTATCTCCAAAAATTAATAATATCTACAACGTAACATGGATATGACACTCAAACCGTGCCCAACATATTTGCTTAGCATTTCCAAAACGGCAGCAAATCCTTGGGGCTCTTTTAATATTGGGTATCAACTTGATTGCTTGAAAACAAAGCTATTTTACGTTAAATGACCTACGACAGGGAAAAAAGTTTGATATGCTTAAAAGTAGAGGGATGATGAGATGCTGGGACAGTTGCTTAGCCAACTACCATTTATGGAATTTTTGCGAAAACTTGAAAACATGTAGAAAAAAGATAGGCAACGTTTAGAATGATGCTGCTTACACGAACAAGATTCAGGATGAGATGCATTGTGACTTTTTCTTCCCAGACGCCACTCTGTCGTGTTCAGAACATGAGGCGTAAATTAAGTACCCTTTTACCAAAGACTATGATGGCCGGTGAAGACGGTCAGAGCTCAGAGGCGAGAAGAGACGAGAAAACTGTGTAAGTCAAAATACATGATCCAACCCATTACACCTCCACATAAATCACTCCTGCTGAGTTTTAATCATCATTTGCCTATTCACTTGACCATATAGAGACCCCATAAGAGGACCATAATTCTGCAGAGTGATGCACGGAAATCTATATTTACTTTCATTACGATAGCCCGCATAGACAGCTCCAACTATCCTAGTGATCAATTACAATTCTACTTATTCATGGCGACTAAAAATACTTTTCCACAAAAAATATATAGCGTACAAAACTACGAGCGCAATGCAGGAGAATCAGCCAAGAGATTTAATTTCCAACTAATCAATTGCCCCAATGCAGAAAGATCTAAAAGGAATATGCAAAACAGTTCGGCGTGGTCCAAATGACGTCCAAAGCTCTAGTCGTAAATGATAGAATCCTATCATAACTAACTCACAATCCATCTACCGAGAAGAGAAACCCCGGAGGCGATTACACTTTTACCAAAAACGAAATCAACTACCACGTTGTTTTAGCAAGTTACTGCTAAAACACTTCACTCTCTCAGGATCATGCTCGCATACTGTGAATGAGGTACTTGAGTCAAATTAAAACATTAAAAATGTTTATAGGTGCCAACGAAATTGAAAATACAGGCTTCATTTCCTCTACAAAACATTTATCATCCCAATCAGCCATGACTTTTCCCGATTAAATCCAAAGCACGAAACGTGTGCTCTTGCATCTAATTTCTCTAAATGATATTGCATCAAACTCCAATTACCGTCCAATCTGCCTTACTTCCTTCAATTTTTCTCCCCTCCTTCCTTTCAAATGATTAATAAAATTTCTCAAACTTTTCCAACAAGCCTTACTTCCCTGTATATCCCCTTTCAAGAAACACCATCCAGAAAAATCCATATTCGTTCCATCAGGAGTAAACAAATAAAAAACTCATCAGTTATTGTTTGCTGACAAACTCAATCATGATACCTCCAAAGATATTGCCATGATCCAGTACCTACTCTACTCATTTTTTTCTCATCAACAATACAAAGAATCAAGACTGCTTTGTAAGAACGAGAAGCGAGCTAAATAATAAAAAAACAGATTGACGTTCAGGAGGATTAAATAATTACTCAATATTCCATATACTATTTGGGCGATTAGCTCCACCTACCTCGAAGAATACTGGACCGGACCAAATACGTTTCGGTAAGTCCAAATCTAAAACTGAATTGCACCCTGGAGGGATTATCCTATCCACAATCCCATCCAACCATCTCCTCAATCTAACCTTGAACTAAACACAAAAGATCCGGGGGATAAACCATGCATTGACATTTAAATCTGGATTAAATTCAGCATGAAAAATTATCGACAACAACGTAAACATCCTTTTCGGTTCCTAAGACCAACAGTAAGTCATCCTAAAATGGGCTCCATAGAGACAAATTACACTAAATATTCGTCTCCTTAATCCTCCCATCATGTCTGCGTCATCAAAGCTACACGACAATAGATTCTTCCAAATCCAAAATTAGTCTATGGTCAGTACCAGGTATTCATCCGTCAGTCAATCTTTCACAGCAAAGCTTACAGCTAACTAATACGTATTAATATCAAAATAAGAACAATACATATAAACCGCATACCAATTCAAAATTACACTATATTCGCTTAAAACGAGAGAGTGTCAACAAATTAGCAACCTTATTAAACTGTTCCACATCGCACCGGCAATGCAAAAGATACAAATGAATGCTTCTAAAAAGTTGGAGATTAATAGCATCAACTATTAGCTACTCAAGCAGGTCAAAAAATACTTTGATACAGGAGATTAAAATGATTAGATGTTACATTAAGTTAATTGTTACCCGAAGTGGTTGGTAGAGGATCTGACAAATTCTTATCCTTCTTCAAGATTAGATTCTTGTTAATTCACATTTCCAATTAATTAATAAACATTATTCCAGCGACAAAACATTCCCGAAATTACCTACTATTCCAGGTAATAACCGCAATAATGTGCATGTCCATTAAGTACCAACCCAGATTAGCACAAGTTACTTAAAGAAAATTGCGAAATTTAACAGGTGATTTCCGATTTGACAGAACATTTAACATAAGTATTATATATAGGGGAGCTGTAGAGTTGAGATACCCATGTGGTTTTAATCACAGAGCAGAGCCACTATGTATGCATACGTTCAATTGGCAAATCCAGAAGAAATCATATGGCTGCTTCAGAACCTTATGCAATACGCCAGAGATTGAATCAATTCTGTGTGCTGCATAATACCTGAGTTTGCTATACTCATCAAGTCTTCAGCACTATATAGTGGTCTGGAGGCGGGGAATGTGCCCATGTGTGTACAATATACTCCGACCCATGGGTACATGTATATATGCGTGGAATCCTATGCTTTTTCTTTAACGGACACTACCCACCCCTCTCTTCGTATGTATTAGCGTGTGTTGCTATGATAACATAACTGCACTGTCGTTGGGACGAAAAATCCGAAATTTTTCCCGCCTGCGACTAGCCCGTAAGTAGCCGGGCGGCGCAGACACATCCTTGCTAGCCGCAACTCCTCGGCTGTGGAGGGAGAAGAAGAGCAGCGTATGTATCCACATCTTAGAAGGCACAGTTGCGAGAGAGAGCGCTGAGCATGCGGCCAAGTCTTTTAGAGTAACGCGTCATTTGTGGAAGAGATATAGCGGAATAGCAGCATAGAGACAGTTGAAAAAGAAGAGAGAGAGAGGATCTCAAGACTCCTCATTGGTTTCTACTCTTGTGCTCAACCAATAAGGAGACAGGATTTGCTCCCAGAGATAAAGCTCCTTAATTTGAGTGGATATGCAATGCATATAGCCTCATACGCAACACACTTCTGCGGACGTCCCTATTTTAACGTATTATGCAGATATTGTGCGTTATCCCTCATTCAAAATTAATTAAAAGTTAAAGCTGACAGTTAAATTTGTGAGGTTCTGTGCATTTTAATTTCCAGGATACATATTTGTGTTGAAGACAACGTAAATCCGAATAAGGTAGAAATTTCTGTCATACTATGAAGCGTTTGTATTATCCTGGACCTTTAATGCTCTAATTTTGTAGACGGATGTAAATATGAGGTCAACAGATTAACATACGTGGGGATATACTACGGGAGATAATTGTACATTAAGAAAAATATTAATTATCAGTCTGGTATCACAGCTATGATGTGTTCGAGTCATATGCATACTGGTGCAAGTTTAAACTTGTTTCTGCATGTTTCATTTACAGAAACACCCGAATATTAGCGTCCTGGGTTTGAAGGAATTTAAAATTGGATGCGACGAGATACCAAGTAAAACTGCCAGGTAGGAATTTTGTTACCATATAAAAATGCTAATATATAATGTAATTTTAGTTTTTCTAGTTGCAAACAATTGTAGTTACGTGAAACGCCATTTGACAAGTTACCTAACCGTTAAACATGTACGAGTTTATGTGTGAGCACTGGTTTTAAAGACTAATGCTAGTTGTGTGGCGCAGTTTTAATGTAAGAGCCCTACTACTGCCGTATATATTTAATACCACAGGAAAAGCATTTAACTAATTTCGCTATATAATGTGGAATACAGTTTGAATTTTGTTTAAGTTGCACAGAAAATTCGCAAAAGTTTAACTTACCCTCGTTGTTAAATTTTGTTTTACAGGAACAAATCGGAAAACAACTTCTGGGCGTTTGAATCGGATAAACCCGAAACGGAGAAATTGAAAACTTTACGGACCAAGTTGAGAAATTCAAGTGATTCAACCAACTTCTGAAGATGTTCAATTTAAGACTCTGGTTGTGACCTAACAGTGAAATAGAAAAGTGAATACTGTGGCAGTACTTGCAACTACTTGCGTCTTGAAAAGGCCGTTCAGTTATAATTACATTTTCAGTACTTTGGTCATTTAAGAAGTGATTGCACGGAACTTGAAAGCGATACTGGGATAATTAGTGCGTCTCGTGATAGGACACGCATAGGATTACGAGATCCAAAATCGTAACTGTTAGGGAAACTTGTATTGTCCGTTCAAGTGGAGCTGATTTTATGCTCCGATAGTTTAAAGTGTTAGTGCAGATAGTAAAGAAGATTTATAATTTTCTTCGAGATGGAGGCTAGTATCGGAGTAAATCTTCGTGTAACAGCGCATTCGAATCAAGGTGGAAGAAAGTACATGGAGGATATGTTTTGTGTTGCTTACCAACCTACATCTGATGAGAGGGACTTACTTTACGCTTATTTCGGAATTTTTGATGGACACGGCGGTAGAGAGGCGGCTATGTACGCGAAAACTCATCTTATGGATCATATTGTCTCGCAAAAGAATTTTTGGTCCGATGATGATGAACTTGTGAAAAGGGCTATTCATGATGGGTTTATTATCACCCACCATGCCATGTGGAAAGAGCTGGGTAAGTCATCTCTTATCTCGATTAAACGTTACTATATCCCTTACAACAGTGCACGAGTTTATTTGCCCTTTTATTACTCGCGATTCACTGATGCGGTACATATTTTTCATATGAAAGTTACTCATCCAAGTATTCACGGTTCTCCGATTTTTACAGAGCGATGGCCAAAAACTGCCTCCGGATTGCCCTCTACATCTGGAACTACTGCTAGTATTGTCTTTGTCCGAAGGGGCAAAATGTATATTGGCCACGTTGGGGACAGTGCAATTATCCTCGGACTTCAAGATCCAGATTCTGCTTTCTGGAGAGCGGAGCAGTTGACCAGAGATCATAAACCTGAAAGTAAAGCTGAAAATGCCAGGATACAAAGGTAAATTGCTGAAGTTTATGACTATGCATCTATTATATTTGTATACCTAATTATTTGCGCATCTCATTAACGATTCCATAGTCATCACGGAGATTTACATGTCTCTCTTTCTTAATCTCGTAGTTCTGGCGGAAAAGTTGTCTGTAAATCTGGAGTTCCTAGAGTTGTATGGAACAGACCTCGCATTGGACACAAGGGACCTGTTAGACGATCGACCCATATTGATGAGATACCTTTTCTTGCAGTTGCTCGCTCATTAGGTATGGAATTCTTTAGTATACCTTGATGCATATATGCCTATTCTTAAAGCTAATGTGAATAATAATAATTTGGTTACCAACCTCGTAGGCGATTTGTGGAGCTATAATTCGGTAAACGACGAATTTGTTGTGTCACCTGAGCCCGACGTATCGGTGGTTGATATTGACGTTAAAACTCACAGATGTATCATTTTGGGAAGCGATGGTCTCTGGAACATGGTTAATCCCCAAGATGCAGTGAATTCCGTTTTCTATGCTGAGCGCAATAATGAAAGGCAGTTACTGTCGTCACCTCCGGATGTGAGTTCATCACAGGTCAAGAATTGGATTAATCCTTCTAAGCGACTTGTAGATCGTGCGTTGGATCGTTGGTTAAATCACAATCTTCGGGCTGACAACACATCTGTAGTTACGGTAGTAATTGATCCACCAGGTCCACCTAAAGCTCAGGTATGTAAAACTTTTGATTACGATGAAGATACTATGTAGCATAATTTCAATCAAGATTTACTTTGAGAGTCATTTTCTTTTACAGGTGCTAAGGCAGAGCCAAAGTAGATCTCACGTGGTCAGACAATCTGTTTCGTCTGTTGTTGACCCAAATACGTCTAAAACTGTTCCTGCAATGGTGTTGGACCCAATACCGGGTCACAAGCCTGCCACAAGTGCCTCTCCCTTCACTGGGCAAAATTATGGTAGTAGAAACTATCTCACCCCAGTCAGCAGTTTTACGAATCATAGAACTGATAATAAGCCATATACGCATCCCAGTGATGCTGAACGCATGGCAAACCGGTCCTACGCTGCCCCGACGATGCAAATTGCTGACAAATATAAAGCATCTTCGTCAAATGAATCGAAAACAAGAAGAATCCTAATGAAAAGGAAATTCGAACCATCCAGCTCATCAACGCCTGAATCCGCACACAGCTCCGCTTCCAGCAACTCTGTTAGTTGTTCTAACGTAAATTTGCCGGCAGAAACAATGAGCAGAAGCCGATCAGAGCACAGAACCGAAGCGCTAAATTGTGGTACCAGTAGAAGCAATGTCAGTCTGGATGGATCCACTGAAACAAGTCCTGCATCAAGAGAAGATGACGTTCAAATCAATGAGATATCGTCCTCCAGCGAGGGAAAAAGAGCTAAGTACTCTGTAGACGAGAGCACCAGCGAATCCCCTAACAAGCAGCGGAAAGTCAAAAGAAACAACACAGAGCCCGGTGCCTCTCAACGACCCTCTACTAGATTATCCTCCGGTCGCAATTCAACTGCGCCTGATAGAAGGTCCGTAGTGCCAGATACAACACCAACTACAACCCAACGATGTTCCCGCAGAGGCATTGCTTCCGCTCCACCAGCGGTTTTGAAAAGTATTAGTCGGCGTCCGAGACCCAAGGAACGGAAAATTGATCACGTAAGTAGTGAGTGCAAATAAATGTGGTCATCTGTTTCCTGTAGGGAGTACTAACATGTGATATCCATTTTACAGAATTCCCCAGAACGTCGACCCATGTCGAAATCAGCATCCCAAAGCCCCAATCAGGAAGGCAGTAGGAACCTCCGATCGGTTTCGCAGAAGGCCAAACGGGTAACAAGAAGTATGAACAGCAAATAAGTAATACCAGATTTTACATTCTTCTCAAAACGTCTTCCTATAGAGTAAGTTTGCAGGTATATACTAGGGCGTTCAGACTATGAATATTAATTCTTTATGAAAGCGTTATATATAATGCATCTCTGCGTGATACTTCTGCTCAAATCTCGGCCAGACTGCTGAGCACCCCTCGTGATTGCGTACGGAGTGAGCTTATGGAGCAGTTCAGTTCCTAAATGACAGTTCGGATATCGCAAATGTTTTTGATTCCGTTAATTATTGGATACATAACATTTTTTTTCGGGATATATATGCTAGTTAGGTTCTGGAGATAAGAGTGCGACAAAGGGATTTCTGCATTTGTTTACTCAGAATTCTTGAACTAGTTCTAGTAGTTCTATTTTAGTATGTTCTTTGGATAACAAAATGTTTGGCAGTACAGGCTGAAATGGCACTTATTCGAATACGTTACAGTGTAAATTCGCCAATATTGTAGAAAATCTGGGTGTGTTCTTCATAGTTACGTTTTATGGTTAAAAATAACTTAAACCAAACGTTTCTGACATCTGCAAAATCTGCGAATAAGATAATTTTTCTGTCGTAATTGGTTAGAGAATCGATTTTGAATCAGAAATTCTCTTGTATGAGCTTATGTTTGTCTTCTCTTGTATCTCTGGTGCTCGATTATTTTTGACTCTTTGTTGAAGGAATTGAGTTGTAACACACGACTGAACTTAGACAGCTATTACTGCCGATACTTTATTTCTTAGTATGGAGTTAAAGGCGGTGGTTTCTATCATAAGAACTATTGTTTTGATTCGATTTCTAAGAAATCGTCGGCGAACCTGATGCTGCGAATATTTATGAACTATAGCCTTCGTTTCGGTAGATTGCTTTTAATAGCAATTTTTAGTTGACTTTACGTTCCAGTTTAGTATAGAAGTGACATCAAGCGTTTTGGTGAATAAGCACGTTGTTGTGATGCTCTCATAATACCAAGGTGGGTGAACTATTTTACCATCAGTTTTTTAGTTCGTTTACAAATTCTTATGTTTCACGCATACATGTATGTATTTAGCTGTTACTGTGACTAAAATATATATATATACTGATGTAATTTATAGTTCTTTTCATGGTGTAAATAGCCATAGTAACGATCAACTCTTAGTGTGCTTCTGGTCGTTCAAAAATATTTCCGTACACGATTATGCTTGGGAATGTTGAAGTGGTGTGATGTACTGTGTAGAACTTCAAACTTGTGTCCGCAAACTCTAAAGATGGCTATATAAGCCGGATTATATAAAATATGCATAAATACCGCAATACCAATAAATGAACATCTCGTGAAATGCTAGTTATGAATTTTTTTTATTTATCGCTACTTTTTAGATTCAATATTTTTCTGAGGCCGTAGATAGTGTCGTTGTTAGTAAAAGTAAGTAAAATAGTAGTAGCAGGCTAAACGCATAAAAATATTTACCGTTAGGTACATATAGGTTGTCATCAAATTATGATTATGGAGCACCAACTGTTCAGTCCGGATTGTGTTTTGATTCAGTTAAGAAACGCGCAAATAAATAGTATAGAGGAGAAACTGCTTAACTAATTACTTAAGAAGAACAACTGTCCGCGTTGTGTAAACTGGTGCTAGACATGTCTCTACAAAGTTTCGCATCTTCCATGTCATCTGCTAATGCTTCTAAAATATCTAGGAGGAGATCTCGATTCAAAGCCCTCATTTTTGGTAGACGACAGACCTGTGCAGAAAGATAACCATTTAAATGTTTCACGTACATGTGTTATTTTTTATCGAAAATTCAAGCAGATATGTGGGTCTAGTTACTTTGGGGAAATTGTGGGTTATCAAGTTCAGGGCATATTTCTTCATATCGTGAGCCTGTATACGGCTAGCGGCCTCAAGAATTTGAATAACGTTTTCAAACGTTACGTTCATTTCCAAGTTTTGCTTGCAAAAAGCCTAAAATAAAGCATAAGCCATCAAATTATTGAGCTTCGGAAGCTATTAAGCTCAATAGCCATCCACAGCTAAAATGCGTGACAAACTGTACCTGCAGTCGATTGTTGGTGAATCCATAGTAGTATGGAGCACTAAATAGGTACAATGAATCTTCTGGGGGCATACTCACTTCTCCACAGTATATGTAGCGAAGTAATGAGTCGAATGACTGTCGCGATGGAATTATTTCTCCTATCTGAATCTTAATAGAATGATTAATTAACAAACATAATTACCGAAAGACTTTCATAATTTCATCGTGGTAAGGGTTGGAATGAAAGAATTCCAATCTGTACAATACGGAATACTTATACAATAAAAGACTTATCAAATAACTCACGTTCACGACACTATCGTCCGGCATAAATGATCGAAACATTCCTTCAAAGTACGTACATCGAGCTGCAAGTATTGCTTTATGGGATGGTATAGCAACACCATCAAGAATTAAAGTTATGTCACAAAAATCTTTTCCGATGGACCGTAGGAACTGGTCCATGTCTTGCTCCAACGTTGTTACTATAGTAAAATCAAAGGAGTAAATGAGTATAAGTGGCTGACATTGGTCCGTCTACTTACAACTCCGTTCATCAGTACATCTACTTACTTTGTGCATCGAAATTAGGTTCGGGTATGGTATGGGATCTAGGCACTTGACGCCTTCGAACTATTTCCACCATCAATGGTTGGTCAAGAGTTTCAAACTCTGTGCTCATTACTATTTGCGTGTAATTGGTCTCTTTTACAATAAACTTTAAACAGAATTCTTTCAGGCAGTACAACTTCAAATGGGATGCATTCTTTAGGGCTTCTAATACATTAGCAACATTAATGGTAGCTTCTAAATACTGAATGCATAGCTGTTCCAGCCATCGCATGTGACACTAAGAAAAGTTAAAACACTATTATTGACCATCCTTGCTAAACATCTGGTTCAATCCAAACGTAATAGTTTAAATTACCTGCACAGCAAGCCGGTATACGTCCATCATCAGTAACACCACCTTCTGACTCATCGGATCTTTGCCTAGAAGTAAGGTTAAGGTGGTTGAAAAATAACTGAGAAGTGTGATTGGTCATCAATTTATCACCCTTCTAGTGTAAACTAACTGAATTATTATTATTCAAACTTACATTGCTTTGTCAAATCTATCCGATCTGTATAAATATATTTGAGAAGTAATTCAAATGCCTCAGGGGATGCATCATGTATCTTCACCTCTAAAAGAGGCAAATCTTTGGCTCGAACAGGACAACCCAGAAGTTTTTCCAAATGTTTGTCTCTTGCTTCTTTGGCTTGTCTTATTCGAGACCTCAGCCACTGAGATCTACATGTGGAACATAAACTGGTATAAACCACTTACACTCATTAATCGGGAATTCAAATACGATTTTTATTACCGTGCTGCGACTATTGGAATATGAGCTGGTATTCTTTTTTCATCAGGAGTCAATACAAACTCGAGATCACAAAACTGTTTGCCTTCTAACAGCTTTCCAAAATCCTCGTGCAGTGTACACTTGGGATAGCTAGAAAACTAAAACACCGACATAATGCAGTACATCCGATCTTGACTTCTTCATGCAACTGTAACAAGCACTAATTTTAGGGGACGTCATACCTGGAATCGATACATTTCTCCACTTCTGATATTGTTATCAATTGTTCCGCCGAATATATACATAGCATCTCCTACGACTGCAGCTGCATGGAACAATCTTCCTGCAGGAACCTAAGGGACACAACAGTATGAAAAAACTGTGACTCCGTTTCTATATTTTTTAAGAATTCTTAAGAGATATTCGCAACTCACTTGAGAATCCTGCGATGGTTGAACAATAGACCAAATTTTCAGATCCACATCGTAACAATAAAATTCGTTCGGTAACGTATTATCAGCAGCTCCACCAAAGACATAAAGATGTGATTCATATGCAACCATAGTATGACCATATCGTCTGGTCGGTGGTGCTGGTGCTCCTCGAAGAATATGCTCAGTCGATATCCGGGTCCAGCTAAAATCAATACAAAGTAGTATTCATCACAATGCTCCTTATTTGTTTTTTCACAGACTTAGCTAACACCAGACTTACAGTTTTTCCTGAAAATGAAATTGAAACAGACTGTTTGTCATTTTGGCACCACTTTGACCGCTGAAAACAAACATAGAATCCCTCGCCACAGCTACTGGAAAGTTGCAACATGTTGGTGGACATTCTCCAGACTGTGAAATTTCTTCCCAAGTTCGCGATTCGCCCTAATAATGTAAATGCAAACAATTTTAAACATCACAACTGCTCCATTAAGATGACCACCGTCCGTATGAACATAAACAAGTCATGAAAATCACGCTTAGATCCTTACAGACAAGGGAATGCACCACATATCATTCAATCTTGTATTTCCATCATATCCAGCGAATACCCATAGTTTGCCATTGTAAACTGCAGCTCCGTGTGCGGACCGAGGAACGGGTGTTCTAAAATACAAATACCCCTTTAGTTAGTTTAAGACTTAAAATACATTTGTCAAGAGTTAGACTTAAAGGAACATAGCTTACTTTCCCACAAATTTCCATTCAGTCCATTGCCCAGTTGAGAACTGATATCGAAACAAATCGTTCTTGTTTGTCAAGTTAATGTTTGAGTGAATATCTCCTGTATAACCTCCAAAAACGTACATTGAATTCCCATGAACCTATAAAAGTTAATACCGGCGATAAAACAGCTGTGTATGTAAGCTCCTTCCGGTTAACAAAGTCACACGAAACTAACCACAGCAGAGTGATGGTAACGTGGGGCTGGTGGAGTTCCGGTCGAGAATGCTCGACCCCAAGACTTTTCTTTTACATCAAACCGGAGAAAGTCGTTCAGCATGTTCTTTCCATTATCTCCTCCAAACACGTAAATTGCGTCCTTGTACGCCACTACTGTGTGCTTGCTTCTTCTGTAAATAGATGAATTAAATAAATCCTAAACTTCCATCGAATAAGCTAATAGTTTTAAAGTTATACTGTATGCTTGACAATTTACCGTGCGCCAACAAATTCGTCACAATCAGGCATCTTCTTCCATCGATGCACCGTCTCGAACGGACCCAAGTCCAGAGTCATGCAATCCGGCGTGTCTGGCCATGGCCCGTCGAATAGAGCACCTCTCGACATTTTATAATGCGAAAGATAACGACAATAACAATGTCTATTTCAACTCTGCATTAGCTATCCGTTGATAGTTTATATTAACTTTCTCCGCGTGCATCTGGAATGGTTCAATGTTAACCAAAATCGTAAAAACAGAATTAGTTTTGCCGTAGGCTTCAATAAAAATCATCGTATAAGCTCCTTTGGAATCCAAGCTTTAACAATTGCTAAATCAACCATTGGCAAAACATGTGGCACCTGTAATGAAATATAAGTGCATTAAATTCAACGAAATCTATGACCGAAGCCGCAAAACTTTATGTTAACTTACCATGTATTAAGGATTTCCTGGGCCTAATTTTAAATCAGAAACAGTTTTGCATCAAGACAAAAAGAGTATCTTGTCTCTGTCTAAGATTCTACGGCGTATTTAAGAGGGATGTATTTGAGTTAATGCTCTTTAACGTAACTAATTTGCCTATTGTCAAAGTTGTCTTTGACGAGAGCCCATTCCGTACCCACTACATTATGGGTTGGACTTTTTCGCGGCCGCGGCCGCACCATCCATGTATGACGTTCTCGTGGCCTCATCCTAAAACGATACACTTATACGAAGGAGATTCCGGTACTAATAGTTACAGTTAGAGGCCCGGGCATAGTGAGTACCTTCCGTTCTCTTCGCCATATGTCAGCTTCAGAGTCGAAATATCAATAAATCTTTTAAGGGTTTCGGCCTGCTTTGGCCATCGTCAGTACTGAAGCAAAATCAGTAGACCCCTCCCAGGACTGCCGACAAAATCGGTTTGTGAACGGTCCTTGATTTGGGTAGGACTCGACTGAAAGATCATGCGTCTACACCGAAATACGACAGCAGCTGTGATTTACCGGAAGTTGCGTGGGTGGTCGTGTTTGGATTGGTACCTGTGGTTTAATTCATCCTGCCTACTTCTTCGACTTCACATGCGTATTTGGTCACGGTAATGTCATCTTCATTGAAAAATGATAATCTGATACGACGGGATAGCGGAAATGCCAAAAGAAACGCTTATTTTTCGAAGGAAGTCGCTTTATTGGAAAATAACAGTTTAAGGATTCGAATAAAGAAGATTGAAGTTATCACTCAATTATCGGAGAAAAAGATGTATTATACAGATAGTACACTTATGATGGGCAATCGTATCTACACAATTTAAACTATCGCATGTTCAGTGAAAGAAGTAAAGAGAACACCGCTCCTTCAGTCCAGAGCATTCGAATGAGATAATATATGCGCCGTCAATCCTGGACCGATATATCTATGCGATTATCAGGGTTTTGGCTGCAACGGAAAAGTGGCTCGCGAACTGAATCCTAGTCCCAGGCCTCTCTGAGTGTGGGTTGTTGCACGCGCAACTTCATATTGCTTCTCCAAATTAGCAAAATACTCGTCCTGTTTCTTCAATGAGTCCTGATCTAACTCTTTGGAGCTTGACGATTCTGAATCACAAAAAGTATTATCAGTTGCAATTAATCAGATTGAAGCAGCTTTAAGAAACCTTTAAATATTTCTCTTACCACCATCCTTCATGCCCATCAATCTTTTGAATTTGGCAGTCATTTTCCCGTCAGAATCATCAGTAAACGCTGCCTTCTTCCAAAGTGAGTTTGAACTAACCGTTTCAGCAGGCTTATCCTGCAAATTTAAAACGATTCAGACGCGATACTTCACATATATATCAGAATATATTCTTCTCAGGATTTCTGAATTACCTTCTTGAATAAAAATTTTCGTTTCTCGATTTGTTCGACTAGCTTTGAAGGATCAACAGGGACTTGATTATTATACTTATTGGGCATGTTGGGAGGGCCATACTGGTTATTCCTCATCTTCTCCAGCTGCTCTTCGTAGTTTTTCGCCATTTGCTGTCGTAATTCTAGCTTGCCTGCAAAATCAAAATCACATTGTGGAAATTCTTGTGTCGGGCAACACTATCAAGAAAGAATCATGATTCATGTTAGTTTACTTCTTTCATGCTCTCTATCATGACGCTCTTGAGATGTAGAACGGGATCCCCCCGCAATCCGTCTATCATGATTCCCATGTTTGTGTCTCCGATCTCCATCCTTGGATCTGTCTGGAGAATGCCGTCTTGATGCATATTTAGAACCTTCATGATGACGACGTCGATCCTTCTCTCGGCTTCTGTAAGTTAGAATCCAGGGTTTGATTGAATAAAATCAGATATTTCTCGTTTTAGATTCATATAATGTCGGACACATTCTTGGTACATATTCTGTCCTACTACTATTACCTTCTGCGCTCTCTTGAATGACGCCTCCGATGTGGCGATCCAGACTTTGATCTCGGAGAGCGAGATCTTTTTCTATCCTTACTGTCTTCACTGGTTCCTAAGCGGCCAGATTTCCCATCCCGATCCGACTCATGATGAGATTTATGATGCTTCACCTGTTAGGAATTGGGACTGAACTGTACAAGATTCATCAAATGAGCATCATTAGCTTGTCCTCACATTTGGAATTCTAACATGTAGAAGCGAGTTCTATTACGGTGCTCTTTAGAAGTAGGAAATAGCGAACATATTGTAATTAATTATATTTCAGAGACTCACCAGCAAGGCTTCACCAACTTACGAATTGTCATATTTGGAAGATCGTGAGTGTGACTAGGTAGAGATGCCAGTACAACCCGAATCCGATGTCAAAACTTTTTATTTCGTAAGAAATGAGGTTTATTTACTTTGTTGATATCCAAATATGTTTCAGCCTAGTAATATGCCCTATGTAATTCATTTCTCGATAGCTACCCTCCTCCCATGTCATATAAGTTTAGCTGAGTTTTTTTAAAAAAAATTGAGCTTGCTACTACACCTATTACGGGAAGTAATAGCACCTTAAGAAATGCACTTAAACCGCTAACTCATTTGTATGCTGCAACGCCAAACCTACTAAATCTACAGATCTGTGAACCTGATCCTGTTATAAAATGCACTCTACTTCTACTTTCTCTCAAAATCTACCAATAATGGAAATCCCTGATTTCCTAGGAAAACCTTGTGCGACCTAACGTCTACTATAGCTAATAAGGTACTAAAATATGCTGCACAAACGCAAATATATACATGTCAAAAAAATTACCTCTTCGTAAGAAGATCCGCTGTCTCGTGCAGATGCCATGTCAACAATTACGTCCTTTTAACCAAAATCCTCTCTGAAATACCCCACAATAGATTCACATTGCATTATGAAGCATCTTTAATTATATTACATCTGTACTCATAAAATAAATTCGGATTAACTTACGTCCAAAATTCACCAGTGTCATAAATTTAGCCACGGCAGTAGGGCACCCTGGCTACGACTGCCAAAAAATAGATAAATTATTAGATGTTGTAACTAAACAGAGGAATTAAAGTGATATTAAAAAAATTAATTTATAAAGCAAATATCGTTCATCTCCTTACGTATTCCATTCAATCAAGAAGAAGCATATGCTTTCTTTCCTCCAAGCTAATTTCTTTCCGCACTTACTCAAAGTCACTTATCTCCAGAATAATAACTCTCCTCAGTAATATGTTGGTAATTAAAGTATTATCACCATCCAAAAAGGTAAACAATTATCCCAATGAGGTGGTTGCTACGGTTTTTGAGAACAATCCGCGTTTAACCAGGAAAAGTACTAACAATATTTCTTTTGTGTTAAATCTCCTTGAAAACTTGATTAAAATTTAGTTTCTTGTTTTTAGATTTTAGGCCAACTTTGTATGTGATGTTAATGCGTTTCCTGGTTATAATAAGGCAAGTCCCATCTGATGCTATAGCAGGGTTAGTCTTTACCAAAAAGCCACAGCCTATATACACGTATCCGCATATAAATCGGCAGTAATCTCCTTAAAAAGTGTGTTTTTGGTAGTGAAGATCAATAGGGTGGGAAGTTAACCCTTACCGACAGTAGCCATGTATTAGAAACATTCGTCGCAGCAAAAGATCTTAAAGGCCTGTACAGTGTACACGTCTTGAATTCGTCGATAACGATGATCTTCCCATGTTGGGTTGGTAAATATTAAAGGAATGCGTGTAAATAGGTACATGTACTCTTACGCTTGTGGTTTGACAGGGAAGAAGAAATATGTGAATGTTGTTGTTAGTGTTCGCGAAAGAAGATTGTGTTAAAGGAAAGGCGGAAACATTTCTATAGGATTGAACATAGTGAAAGTCGCTCTCTCCTCCTTTTCCTCAAGCTCATCTTGTGGTATGATATCGGCTGATATATATATACACCTGAATAAATTCCTAGCGGATCATTGTATACGCTTATAATTTTATCATACCAACTCTCTACATATGCAGCTAGACAAGACGATGCTCTGAATAATATGATTAAATCCTCCCATTTCAACGTTAATAACTGTTCGTAATTCCAAACTGGTCTTCCCTTCGCGTTATTCTGTTCGAACTGTATTAGTGGAATTGTGGAGGTGAAGATCAACATTCCTGCAGGATTTTCTTACATCCTTTCCCCCGTTTTTACATTTTCACACATTTCTAAGGTTTACCCACTTCGAAATGTCAAATAGTGTTCACCAATCCACATCTTTGGATTTAAACAGAACAGAGACTGTGATTTCCTTAAATTAATGTGTCTTCGGCGTAAGTCCAGTCGACAGTGTTTCATCAAAATTCAGCTCGTGAAATAAAACTCCTAGGATTTTGCTCAATCATCTTCGAAATTGGACAAGGAATCTGATCATTGTTGATATCAAACAGTCGGCGGTACTATTAAGAAAAGGTATATAATTCACTTTTTCTAGTTTCCACTGGGTTACGAGGCTGCATTGAATGAAGCAAGGCTTTGATTTGTCAATAGTTTTCATGCTTATGTTTCTATTTCTGCATGAGAGTGGTACTGACTGGGTGTTCTGTTGATTTTGTGTATTTTGATGAGAAATGTTTCTTGTTTCGAGTAAATCCATTGTTGATTCAGAGCTTGATAAAAGAAGATTAGTTTGAGGTTTAAGTCTTTGGGGTTGCTGTCCTGTGATAGTTCCTTTAAACGTTTACGCACAATTAGTTAGGTTCGCTCCTGTTTCATGCGTTTAAAGAACGTAGATGTGCAAACAAACTTTATAGCTTTTGCGGAGGTGGCAATCTTATCTGCATTTCCTCTAGCATTCCCATCGTCGAATCAGAATTTGTTTACTTGGCGTAAAGGGGGTTTATTGGGTAAATACACTGCTTTAAGTCATGCTGCTTCGAGTGGATTGATTGGTTGAGTTTTGTTTTTGTTAAACAGACCGCCCGGGATTTGTGTTTATATTTATGTTTACTTCTTGTTACATGTCGGAAGCAATGTTCTTTAAATTTTAATCAAGTTTCTAATTTTCTAACCTAGGTTCAAGTACTGGATCAAGCCAGGAAACAAATTTTGCGGGATTTGGATCATGAATGAAAGCTAGGATTGGAGTCTCGAGCGAGAGGACGGGAAGGTATCCTGCAAATCCTGCTCTGCATGAGGGAATGCAGTAAAATATACGTTCACCATGTTTCAGTTCATGAGAAAAGGAGAAAAAGATCGAGAAAAGGAGAAGAAACCCGTGGCCAAAGCGGAGAAAAGTGATAAAGGGAGCTTAGGAAAGAAGGTTAAAGACAAATTGTCACCTGAGGACTTACATCGGCTCGATGAAATACGAAGGAGCTTCAAAATCGGGAAGGGGAAAAAAGAAAAACTTCCTAGTGGAATCATCGCTGATTACAGTGAAAATTTTATGAGCCCTCTCCTTGCTGCTAATAGTTCACCCGTCAGAAGTCCATCTGACGGCATTGGTGGCGAGGATGGATTCAGAGGAGTGCCAAATTCCGATAGTAGTGAATCCTCCCTCTCGTCCACATCTGTTTCTTTAAAGGAATCTGCTTCTACAACTTTTCCAGGTGCGTTTCCTCATTAGGATTTGGTATAGCTTTATTTGCTTTATGTTAATACACTTGTAAGGCTGGTGCTAATTTAATTTTACTGCATTTTTAGCTAAACCCCCTCGAACGCCGGTCGTCGCGGGAAAAACGCCTCCCCCTATTCCTAGTAGGAAACCTCCTGCTGCCAAATTCAATCCGGAAAATACTTTGGAATATCAGGCTGCAAGTTCAATCTCCAGGCCACCAACTTCTGCTAGTAGTTCCAGCTTTACTCCAAGCTATATTACTCCTCCGCAAAGCCCCTCCCATAGAACTCTTAACTTATCCAAGTTTTACTGTGTTCCCGAATTGGAGTTATCCGAAAAGAGTTTACCGCATTTGGCTCATAGGAAAGGATACTTTCGTACGTTAGTGGTTGAAAGACAGGTCTCTGGAGATTTCGGATTCTCCTTAAGGAGAGCGTCTATTACACATAAGGTAAGCATAGAATCTCATCGCAGATTAACCGAAACACTTCTTTGCGATGGACGCTTTGGAACGTAACCTAAAGGATATTTTTTAAACAGGATGGGACGCAAGGAACCATTCTTTTTGCAGAACCGTCGCAATCTAAATGCAAAGGTGTCAATGACGTTTTCCTCCTGCCGGGCGATAGACTAGTTGCTGTCAATAATGTCCCTGTTGATTCCAGGGCTCGGGACGAAGTTATTAATTTGATTCG
Organism: Sminthurides aquaticus; assembly: GCA_906901655.1. Lineage (NCBI taxonomy): Eukaryota > Metazoa > Arthropoda > Collembola > Symphypleona > Sminthurididae > Sminthurides > Sminthurides aquaticus. The sequence continues at coordinate 18,422,717 of CAJQTT010000001.1, read as the reverse complement.
GTCGTCTCAGTTCTCCGTTTCATTGCAGGTAACACTCGTTCTATGATACCTATGTAATGGAACGTACTTTGTTTGCTAATGTCATGGAACGGAATGAAAATTTAAAAGATTCGCTGTCGTAGATAGAGCTTCGCTTACCGATTGTGTTTCGTTGTTCTTACATACATTTTTTTTTACTTTTCAGGTGCTTACCAACCCTCTTTGGATCGAAAACATTGAGAGAGTGCGCTATCAAAAGGTAAGCATTAGTTTGGAATATTATCCCGTTACACTTTGCGAAAAAAATTGACATGGCAAGTGAGCTAATGGTTGATCATAAATTAGTCGAGTTAATCAGGATTTATAACCTATTCAAGCACATTGAATTATGCTGACGTTTCAATCCAACAGTTAACTCTCTAATATTATAGTGTAGTCTTGCAATTTAGCGATATTTAAAACTAGGACTTGTCTCAAATATCCTTGTGAGTAGCAACATATTTATTCAAGAGTTTCGGGACTTCTCCAAGTCGAAGTTCTTTGGAGGATTTTAGACAGAATGTACAAATCATGGATAGCAAATACTTAATATATATAGCATATACTTAACGAAACCTATCTAAAAAGTGGCGGGCTGAAACTTCTTTATGTGGTAAGCACAGCAGAAACTAAAGGCATTGTATTGTATGCGTTAAGAAAAAGAGCTCTTGGCTGTGCCTCGAGTGCATCTGATTTATGCCTTGAAAACTGATACCAAAGTATCAATCACAGTCCTTGTAAGGATACCGTGACACACTCCATCACAGGATATTATGCTCTTTTGGTATTCATAAAATATAACATGTGAAGGAAGCGCTATTGGAACATATCTAACCCAGAAATCAAGGCTGACTTATGCACATAGTCACCCGTCAAAACAGATGACCATATCAGGAAACTAGTATGTTAGAAGTGCCAATTTTGTGAATATTTATGAAAATTTTATGCTTAGTCTATCGGGAATACTCACTCCAGCACTGAATCTTCTGCGGAAACTCTTGGCCCTAAGTGTTACTGATTCAGGGTTGAACTAAATTGCTCCAGGGTTATTTCCAAGTTATTTTCCTTTTTAGAAACCGAAATAATGAGATACATGTATTGGTGTAAGAATGCTGCAGAACAGTTCATGTCGTTATTTTTACCTATCAAAGTAAAATAGTGTTTCAAAGGAACAGGGAGAAGTGAAATGAAATCGAATATAATTTTACTCTAGCATTTCGTTAGCTTTGTTTACGCCCGGTTAGAATTTACTCAAGTTTGATACGATTACAACCTCATTATGGTTCAGGTTAGCAATGAATTGGTAAATCTCGTTGCAGTGGTTCCAGTAAAGAGCCTGTTCGTTGCAGTTCCATGGGGTTAATAGGTAGTATGACTCTAAATGGTTTTAGTTTCGGAAATGATTTCGTCCTAGTCTAAATTGGTGTTGTCGGGTAATTTATGACATAAACAAAGACTTCGGATTTGTGGGAGAGTGTGGAGAGTGTGGAGAACGTGTTTTCCCGCTTGAGGCTCTTGATATTGAGAATTATGGGATAGAAAATGAGTTGTGAAAATGAAGTGGTTTTATCAATTTTACCGTTTAGCGTTGCAGGGCTGATAAACTATACATGTTTGGGTGCGGCAGGGAAGCAGGTCGGAGTTTAATGATGCCGAGAGAGTATTGAGTAAAGTGCGTAAGTTTCGAGAGTGCGTGGATTGTAAGATTTGTTCTTCGCTTTTGTAGTAAACTCTTGTAAGGAAGGAATGGTGGGAAATAATGGCAACTGACTGAGGTATTCCGGTTTGGTAGTGGTTCACATGGGTTCATGGTAATGAGTATAGAGGTGTGGATCAAGAATTGAACTCGGAACTGAAGAGGAAGTGAGTCGTAAAAAGTTTCATGGGGATCAATGCTGGTTTCCAAGGAATGTATTGCTCTGGGATTTTGTAGCTAGCTATACACTGGAAGAGTACCGAGAAGACGCTAATTGAAGCCTTGCGGGAGGATTTTGGCTAATAACATAGGCAGGAAGACAGCATGAAGGAATAATAGGTCGTTGGTGAAGTGAAGGGGGGAATGATGTTAAATTGCAATTAACGTTATGTGAAACGGGGATAAGCTGGTAGATTAAGAAGCGATAGCTGAAAGAGCAAACAAAAATAAAGACAATGATGATACAGCTCAAATAGGTGATATTTGACACGGGACCCTTGAGGCTCCAAGGGGCAAAATAGATTTCCTAATGAAGTGATGCTCATTTCCCTCTCCTTTCCTTGTTTCCCAAGAGATACTTGCACATGTATATCTCATTGTTAGTTAAGAAGCTGTCAGTGTCAATCATGATTGCGGCAAGCAATTATCACCCCAATATTTTCCTCGTGTTTGTTTGAGAAGATTTCAAGAGGCTACTGTGGCCCAAGTAACCACGCGTCGAAACTTTGCCGAATTGGAGGAGTTGCGATTTTAAATACTGTAAAGCTAAAGAGCAGGAACAATAGTTTCACCTGTGTTTCGAAACTTTGACATTTTCAAGAAGGTTTGAAAGGAAGTGTTGGATCCTTAATTCTGTGATCGCCAGATTTGCAAAGGATGTGATAGGATCATGTAAACATCCAAGTTTGAACGAGAATATATCACGTCTTCCGTTGGTTAGTACTTGAAGGTGGGCTAACCAAGGGAGTGAGAAGGATTAAGGGTGAAGAAATCAAGAGGACCGTGAGAATTCGAGTCTTGAATGAGCCTCCTTAACTGCCTTTCAAGACCTCATGAAAGCAGTTAAGGTAATGGTTAGTAGGAAGACTTGGTGTAAGATGATCATGAGTCCATTCGAGGCCGGTCCAAGAGGAAGATGGTTTGCGAGAGGCGAGAGGGACATGTGAGTTAGTTTAAGTGTGTGTTTTGGAGGGTGTCCCAGCCATGTTTTCGAGTTGAAAGAAACGTGGATGGGGTGGAAGATGATGGGGCAACGTGTTAAGCTAGCCACAGCAGAATAAAATACGACTAAATATCAACTCGTCTCCCATTCACGATCAGTCGTGTTCGCATCATCCTTACAGTTGCGTGCCTTAAGTTACGCAGAAGGGTGGCGTAGCTTGGATCACACGCTGCTGCACTCTTACCTGTCCAATCCCTCTGGGTTCTTGTCCCAGTAGTGTACCTTGTAGCTGATATTTGAATCTCAGTCTTGTGGTTCAATTCACGAGTGGGAACACAATGTAGCTTATTATTTTCACAGAGTATCATTGAATAGAAACAATCTCCGGTATCGAATGCCGAAGATGATCTCGCTCCGAGTTTCCGACAGTTGATTAGATGGGGAGAGGGATGAAATATCAGAACACGAGATACAGGAACATCCCGACTCCTTGTAACCGCCCTCACTAGCTAACATTGTCAAGTGTTGAAGGTGAGATATTGGTCAAGATTTTTCTCTGTCCAATATTTGAAAAGCGTGTGAATTTTTCGCTCAAACAACTCAATCCGCAAAGAGGGTTTGGAGACGCGAGCCTTTGAACCAACCTTACATGTTTGTAAGTCAGCAAGTTGTGTGTTTGTGAGTGAGGATCAGTTGTTGACGTTGGTAGTGTAACATGCGGGGGGAATGTCATTTCTTCCTGTTTCTCATGAAACAAGTGATTGTGGTTTTGAGGTTTCAGAGATCCGCGTACATCTCTCTTCTTCTTTGCGGCTCGTGGCAAAATTTTTCATTTTCGTGCAAGTGATTTGTAAACAATTTCCTTTTTTTCCCTCATTGACGTGCCATTCTTACTGAGTTGATGTGGGTGCAGGGATGTGGTAAATATAGGGTAGCATCTCCTGCCGTGACATAGGGCCACGAAAAATCCTTGGAGGGTAATTCAAGACAAAAACTAAGGAGCTAATGAAAAAATTTTTGTGTTGGCAACTTGGAAATTCTTAAAAAGTTTGTCTTGAGAAATAGACGCAAACCAACCAGCATGTCATTCGAGTCAAGTCTGAGACAGTCGGAAAAGAATGGGGGGAAAGATAAAAACTTTCATCATCGCTACTGCAAAGGAGATTCTCATGCTCATGGAATACATAAAGTGCAGCGTGTAAACAAAAGCTTCTTCAATCCAGACTCTCCACATGATCGACTCCACAAACATTTGACCAAGAGTGTCCTCGCCAAATATTCCGCATTCTCCAGCGAAATCCCTAATGGTTTCTATGTATGTTCAAACTCTCTATGTAATCAAGCCTTCGACACCGTTAATCAAGCAATCAAATGTATCTTGCCTAAAATTTTATTGATTAGCAGCTAAATGTTATGTCAGTGTAAAGTTGAGGTGAAAACAACAAATTCACGCGCGCTGGAACACGCACACTGTTTCAAACCTCAACCTGGTTGCAATGTTACGCGGTTAGGAAAATCCAGTAGCCACATATCCGGCTAGGTTGGACATAATCACAGAGGACATGTGTCACAGGCTATAATTTCCGTGGTAGCTATCCCCCTTTTTTAAATTAAATAAAAAGGTCGCCGATTAATGAGACTGATTACAGGGCTGACGGTTTGAAAAAGGATGGATTTCTGGCGCATAATAATAGTCGGTTTGTCCATGAATGCAACTGTGGTAGTTTTTCCCCGTTCTTGTAGTGGGTTTAAGAAGGTTTACTTAGTTTTAGGGAGGAGGTGGAAATGTGTAAAGATATCGATGAAATATCTAAAGGTAGCTCCTAATTATGGTCATGCGTGGGCTGGTATGGGGCAGGGATAGGATCATTGCTTGAATTTTTATCAGGATCCATCCATCCACTGTATTAATTTCGAGTATATCAGAGCTTGCTGGTGGTGAAAGGTGTGAGGAAGGGTGAGTGGAAGGAGATTGAAGGTGCTCTACAAGTAATCAACATTCTTAATATGAGCCCTCATGCTTGGCTTGATGAAAAGTACGTACAAGTTGAGGGATTGTGCGGTGGTGAGCATTAATACAACTGTAATTGTAACGTGTGGGCTTGTAATTATTATGAGCTAGGATGCCGGAACACGCCCTGTAAGCTATTCAACTTGTACTAGTTCAATTGTTTCCTAGCACAAGTTTATAGAGAAAAACAGTTCCTGACAATCAGTCAAACGAGAGGCACAGTTTGGAGCGTATTAGCTCATCCCTATGCGAAGGCTAGTCGGGAAGGCTTTGAGTCAACTCAAATATTTTGGATCGTTTCGCATTAGCATAATGAGCAAAGAGGCTGGAATAGGGACTAGGTGTAAAATAATGATTTTCCTTTCAAAATTATCCTCCGAGGTCATTTAGGGGGGTGCTCGTCTTAAAACCCTTGAACCCCGCTCGCCTTTCCTAGCAGTGTAAGTGTCGATTATGGAAACGAAATAATTAAATGAATCCGCGGCACCAACTTCTTTGGTCTTACTCTTAATTTGATGAGGAATTCAATTAGGAAAAAGGATTTTAGTGTAAGAGGGAAACGGATGTGTGAGAGGGCCTTCTTCTTCGAGAGGGAGAAGCGATATACAGTGCAGGCCTTGGAAAGGACAGAACTTAAAAGATGAGGAAATTTTAATTAAATTTCAGCAGAGGTTAACAAGATTTAGGGGAAACCGTTCCGGTTCCTCCTAAAGTTCCTCTCTGCCCACGTGTTAGTTAGATTATTATCCAAAAACACCAAGACACGGGTGAAAGGATTGAAACGAGATGCTAGAATTTGTAATAGGGTCGTAGAGAAGGTTTGTAAATTCCGCCGTAAATCAGAATGCAAGAGTCCACTTACGAGAATGACACTTTTGCATATTGAAATTCAATCATCAAGTAGGTTTTGTAATCTGGTTAGAATAACAATTCCATTGCATCAATGCATTTAGATCGCGGGAGAAAATTATTTCAATTTTTCAAATACTGCTTTGCATTCGGTGTAAGTGGGCAGATTAAAGATTTGGAGGTGGTCAGAGTGATGATAAATCATTGTCAGACTGTCATACCCTCTGAGATGTATTGGTTGTGGGGAGGATTTCTGGGTAATGATGATGCTAGGGAAAGCGGGAGGGTTACAGGTATGCCGAGTGTGTGTAATCCACAAGTTTACTCTGCGCTTAAATCATGGTCAAGGATACGAGGAGTGTGATTGGGAAAAGCTTTTTCTCCCATCACCACTCCAAATACAACCTCTTGGATTGTTTATAAAAAGAAAGTTATAGATGCATAATGCATGCATAGAAATCCAACCAGTTTATTTGAACAGTGATGATTACTATGAAGATTGAAAGAGGGAATGAAATCCCAGGGAGAAACGGGGTAGAAGCTTTTAATATTCAAGGGAGGGATCAAATCTCATGAGGTATATACACGTATGGCATCCGAATTTTCCTCCGATGATGCAGCAGGTGATTAAATTGATTCGGAAATATATGCTCGCTTCGCTCCTTCTTGGATAGTAGCTCTTTGTATTGGTTCGGAGATTTTTAAGAGGGGACGACTGGATTGAAAAACGAGATGATAGAGTATACGTCTCCTTTTTTATGTCTTTCAAGATGATGTATTGGATTGATGATGGTATGGAAGAGATTCAAGACGGATACCTGTGAAAATATCCGTGTAGGACAATAAATGATTGCACTGTGAAAGAGGAGAAGGTATTGTTGTATCATTCCTGTGATTTCCTTTAAATTTCCTCAATCCTTATATGTTAGCGGCGCTATGACAGGAACGCCACACAGCTGATAGAGACAAGAAGAAATACGTGGTGATTATACAGACGAACATGCGGGGACAGTGGTGAATTATGAGTTAAAACTAAACCAACTGTCTTCAACATTAGATTTGAGTTAATGAATTGCAAAGCAAGTAAATTTTGAAATGTTCAAGTTTTCCGCAGAGTATGTAATACAAGAATGTAAAACTTGCCGGGAGCACTCTGCAACCAGAGAGCTTGAATCCCCTTGGAACTCGAAGCTATGGTTGAAGTTTACGAGTAGAACACGACAACAAGCACATCCTTCATTGCTCTTTCAAACAGTCGGTTTACTCCTGGCTGAAAATTTGTAAGATTCAAGCTTAGTGTGATTAATATTCGAAGAAATTCTGATTTTTAAAAACATGATACCGCCTGCCCTGCGGAGGGGCAGAAAAACTAGAGGAAATGAGGGAAATATTATATGAAACGTAAAAGAAGGTAGTTTAATGGAGGAAAGTTGTTAGGAATTTCAATTCTTATGCGAACGTTGTCTAGAATATGAGTAGAAGGTGCATTAAATTCCTTTCAATTGTGACAGTTGGTGGGGGGCTAAGCAACTAAAACTTTCCAAGATGCAGGTATGATATTATCAGAGAAGATTATCTTGAACAGAGATTGAGTTAAGTTTCAAGATGTCAGAGAGAGACAAAAATATGTAAACTTTTATGGATGCCATACCAAAAAGTGTTTTCTACCTGGTTTTACTAGCCAACTAGCCACCTTCCCTCCAATAAGACTCACCTTGTAAAATGCTATTCAAGGAAACTCTAATGACGCAGATGAGAAAGAATGTTGGGATGTGAATCGGCTCCGTTGTACTCGTTGGACAGATTCTTCTGTCCAGGGCTCACTTGTCATGTACTTGTTAGGGTAGCTGGGGAATCTGGAAGCGCGTGTCTAAGGAGCATTGTACGTGAATGGTAATCCTCGAGTATGAATAACATTGCTTTTTTTCTTTTGATGACAGGAAGAAGACAAGACGGATGGAGGAAGCGGGCGAAGAGGGGTGTGGATCGTGCACAAAAACGGGTTTGTAAGCGGACATGTCCTGGAGAAAGCTGAAGACACTGGAAAATGTAAAGTCAAATTGGACACGGGACAAGTCTATGAAGTTGATGAAGATGACATAGAAAATGTAAGTGAATACTAATTCTTTTCTTTTGCTTACACTTCATCTCTGCTTCGTACCGAGTCATTCTGAATTTAGATGGCTTTGTTTTACGCAACAATGCCACGCACTTCATTACTAGGCGAGAAAATTATCGAGTATTGTCTCAATCTTCGGATCTGATCAAGAATGTAAAGACTTTGAAATTCTTCCAGCGTTATTGTTTATTAACTAGCTTTGTTTCAAAGAAAATGATTCGTCATTTTTTTTTAAAACTCGTGTGACGCCAACCCGTTGGGAAATACTCGAGGGATCCCATTATACTCTCGCGTTTCTGATACAGGGATTCGAATATCTTAAGACTAGCCAATGTCGCCTTAGTTTTATTGCTCCAATCGCCCAGGACGCAACTCATTCAAGTTATGATTCTAATGAAGTCTTTAGCTTGAAAAAGGGTTTGTTTGTCGGGATAATTATCATGCTACAATCAAGCGACGGAGTGCTACGCTCAAGATTTGCATAATTTTATGTTCCGAGGCATAGATGGTACGGATCACACTGTCCCATGATCCAGGATCATTGGCCCATTGGGACAGTGTGATCCAAGTGGATCAACAAAGTGGGTCAAAATGGCTTTGGGTCAATGATCCTGGGTCATGACCCATCTTGTCTTTGATCCAATTTTCCATTGATCCAAGGTGATCCATCCTGAAGTGCTTACATTTTTTCCTCAAGCAATAGTAACTTGTAGCGTGTGTAGCATGAGCGATCTATTCTTTACAGATTCGTTACTGAGTGACGGCACGAGAGGGACGATACTTGAATTTTGTGTTTTTGTCTCTCTCTTAAATATCTCGCTAATGTATTGTTTTCACCTCGGGCAGTATGATTATATACTGATATGATATGATATGAGTATATACTGGTATGAATTAATACAGGTAGCATGTTGCATTTACACGATGCCATAGAGTGTGATATGATAAGCTTTTCTTTGGGCTATGGGAAACAGCTTATACGTATACCGTGAATGCTAGTAGCGTGCTCATACGGTTTGCTGAAAACTGACATTACTTACTGCGGTTATTTCGAATTGGAGAAAGGGATAACAAAGGCGGGACACGCTATTTAAAATATTTCCCTAACTTTTCCTCGGATTTCTTGGGTCTGGAGTAAGTTATAATTGAAGATCACAGTGTATGCTATTTAATGTAGATACTCAAGTATATTATTTTCAATTACACAGTCATGAGTTCTTTGTCCTTGCGTGAAACTGATTTGCATGTACCTACTATTTCAGAAAAAAAGGAGTACCAACCCACAGTGGTAACACTTAATAGCAGTAGCAAATTGTAGAGTATGTAGTACGAACGATCTGTTCTTTACAGATTCGTTGCTAAATGACCGCACGATACTTGAATTTGTTGTTTTTATCTCTAAAATGTCTCGCTCATGTATTGTATGCATCTCGTGCAGTATTAATTATACTGCCAGGCATTAATAAAGTCATTTATACGACGGCATATAGTGTGATATGATCAGCTTGTTTCAGTTTCTGAGATGTGTGAAATCTCAGTTTGCATGTGTACTATAAGGGTTAGCAATGTACTCACACAGTTTGCTGCAAACTGTAGTATCTTATAGTACTTTGTACTACCGAGTCATTACTTTATACTATGAGATCAGTACTGTGGTAACTTGCAATAGTGATAAGGGATAACAAAAGCGGGTTACACGACTTAAAGTATATTCCTTGATGTTACTTGGATTTCTTGCATCACTTGTACGTCATTATTAAAGACCACAGTGTAAGTTATTTTTAATTTTCAACTACGCAGTCATGAGTTCTTTGCTTTTGCCTGTTGTAGGGCACAAAACTAATTTGCACCTATTTACGTCTCAACGGAAAAAGTAGTTTCGAGTACCATATATAGAGGATACGCAAAACTGTCATGGGGGTTTTAATTTTGTAGAAAACGACAGTGCCAATTTGATAGAGAGGGAGAGTGAACATCGATTCTGGAGTAAGTTAGCAGCTGAATACACACACCAGGTTTACGTACGATATGGCTGCTACGGCTTGGGTTATGTACACCACTGTGGTTCTGTATGTACTAGTCGAACATCCCTTGAATGATGTCAAAGTAATAGGGAAGTAAGTAGTCGGCAAGAAGCTATTAATGGTAGTACGTAAAATCAGAGTTCGGCGCATTCATTTTAGTAAAAAGTTTAGTGATTCGCATCAATTGATTTTATAATTGCGTGAAAATGAACTCATTTTCCACAAACCCGTGGAAGATTCATTTGATGCCAATGCGGGAGGGCTAACTATTGATGCAGTGGACGAGAAAGTTGGCCCTGCATCTGAGATATATACAATAAACGGACAACTTTAAATCGCGACGTAACAAATGCCCCACAGTCTTGTATAATTAGTACACTTAGTTATCGTCTACATGTTAAAAATACATGTTAAAAAGTTTGTGAAGCGTTTTATTGGTGACTTTCAGTAACCCCTGTGTGCACGAGATTTTTGAAAGTACAAACTGAGAGTGTGCTCCATCAGTTTGTGGCAATTTGGTTGTGCTTAATAGTTCTTTGCTTATTTGCGATTGTAGAAAGGGTTAACAGCTTCCAGAATAGACTATTTTAAAATATATCCGTTCCTGTTCCCTGGAACATTGGACCTTATGTATTTGATTATTACAGACCAAAGTGCATGTGATTTAATGCAGTGAGTTAACTAAAGCTAATTTTTCGAATCTTTAGTCATGGTATCCTACCATGGCTTTTTTTGGAAACATCATACATTTGAATGACCCGGGTATCTTATGCGAAATAAAATTATCGAGTATCAGTAAATACTCACTATTAAATAAAGTTAATTTGTACAACAATGGGTGCGAAATTGTTGAGGAATTTAAATTGCGCCACTAAAAATGCCGGCACCTCGTTCACTGGGCTTTGACTATTCGAGGCAACACTGTTTTGCAAAAAGGAGCTTTGGTAAATAAATCTGCGGATTTGTTAAGATAACGATTTTAGACTGCTAACATGGACTTCTTTCCTGTATATATTGTAACCATGCGATGAGGGGCCAGCGGATTTTATTCAAACCGGTCATGGTGAAGGAACTACAATTAGCATCACACAATACTTCACCATTTCAATTTTAAATGGATTACTGTTGAATCGGCCGCCTATTCAATCTTATAAAGTAATACAAGTGTACATAACCTGTACGTAACCCGTATCTCAAGCAAAGAGGGAAATTCGATGCATCCTTCGGTGCAAGTTTAAAGATTCATATGAAAAACAGTTACGATACGCTATGGCAGGTACATCTTTGGTTGCGTGCACCACTGCGGTAACACATAGGCGTGAAAACTTCAGTTGATTGATAGTGCAGGTAGGCACTAAACGGAAAGCCGAAAACCAGGAAATGCTGACAGTTTAGTCGTTAATGGCTACGCATGAAAAACTGTATTTTTTATTTTATTTATTGGACTTCATTTCGTTTGCAAGTTGAAAGTGGTTATGAAAAACTTTGGGAAACTATTTAATTCAGTTGGTTAGTTAAGTTTTCATATCAAAGTCGCCAAACACCCAGGATTGGGAAAAACATTAATATGTTGGAGTTTTTCGCACCTCCTACCACAAATCTCCACTGTTCCATACAGTTGACAGGCAGTTTTGCAGTGTCGCATCTACGTTTGCCGATGGTTGGAATTCGTACATAAATGTTGGTAGGGATGGGTTAAAAGTTTCTTTAAATGTGAAAGATTTATAACCACAGTGGTCATTTTTACGCAATATACTTTCATGAGTTATAGCAAGAAAGCACAGAGATGTAAATTCCGCGCAAACTTAATCAAGACAATATATGAATTGTCAAGATTGGAGTGATTTGACCCTGAAGTTCGAATACAAACGAAAAATATAAGGAACAAAAGCTTGCTTGAAATTAAATAAAGCATTCCTTAATTATTTGGCCGATTTATCAGTAAATATAATAATGAAACGGAGAAAGTTTACCGAGACTTTAAATTTCTTTTGATATGGTTTGATAAACTTTTTTTTGACTAAACTTACGAGTAGTGCCACACAAAATCATTGGAGTTAAATAAATGGCTAATATTTTACACATGCCTGTGAAGAGTATATTATTACATTATGTATTAATGATAGTTTCTAAAAGTTCGTTTTTGAAATACAATTTACTGGAAGTTTAAATGAACCACTGTGGTGACTATTTTTTACGTTCACATGCTTTTCACTTACTTCCTTCCCGGCAATTACTAAGTTAAAACCCAGAACTTCTATACACCTTGTAATAATTTTAGTAAACTACGCACAGCTAACCGGTAGTATTAAACGTGGTACTAAGACAAAATTGGCCGGTGGATTAAATTAAAACTATCTGATACACATACACGCCTGTACGAAAATGAGTAAACGACCCCCTACTTTTTAAAATTAATCGTGTAACTTCTCACAGGGCAACTGGATTTTGATAAATATTATAATTGCAATTAGTTTAACAAAACTCTAAAAATCCTATGCTAATAAACGGGAACTTTGACTGCATGCAGCAACCAAAATACTCAGTTGAATCGGACTAAATTTTTTGACCATAAGTAAGTCATATAGTGCTATGGTTTCCATGTGGGAAAAGTTAATTTTAATGCCATTTACAATTATATTTCAATATCGTTTACTCAATTGTGGCACGTACAAAAAATTGGTGTTACGCGCCATTGCGCGCTGCACGTGACGCTTCAAAGTTAACGTTCAAATAGTTAACCAGTCTTATGAAAGAGAAAACGGACTTTCTAGTGATATAATATTTATCAAAATCCAGTTGCCCTGTGAGAAGTTACACGATTAATTTTAAAAAGTAGGGGGTCGTTTACTCATTTTCGTACAGGTGTTTATGATTGTTGTAATATATTACCGTGTAGTCCAAGATAGCGTCGGTCTGTTCGAACGGTCTCCCGCGCTTCTTTCAACCTATCCCATACTCCGATTCGTCCCGTCAGCCTATCGCAGCACAGCACTGCACAAGTTCCACTCTCTCTCCACTGCTGCGAGAGCGAGAAAAAGTGGGACCTTTGCCTTTCTTCGGTCATTACTCAGCTCACAAGCGTTGCAGCGTTAAGCGGTTTTCATTGTTGCATAGCTTAAGTCTTTCTCTCTCTTTCATACAAAGTTTCATGTCTATATGTGAAAAGATGCAGCTGCTGCAGCGCCCAAGGCCAACTCAGTCAGAAAAAATGACTTTTTTCACTATAAGCGTTGCAGCGTCCACAAAATTTGTCATACGGACTTGATACTTACAACAACACAGAGAGGCAAGTCTCAGCTATTCATCAATGCAAATTTTGTTACGCTATGATGACCCTGAGCCGAACAATGATCGATTGAAAGGGCCAAGGTTTTGAGTTTTCCTAGCCACCGACGTTACCGTGGACTATACGGTATGTCCATGGGTAATTTCTTTGTACGCGTCAATTGCTCTACGTGTGATCTGCAGTACACGAGAGTTAATATTAACAAGTACTATGGTTCCCATGTTAACATCAACTCCTTATGATATTTGGAAATATCATAGCAGCCACTTTCTAATTAGGTTCGAGGTTCGACAAAACTTCCATTTTCCGCGTGAACTAAGATTAAAATTGTTTGAACACATACATTATCACTGTCGTCCCTAACGCCCAGAGACGTGTTTCCACTACCCTTTAGACTCATCAGGTGCTATATAACCGCTTAAGAATTATTGATCGCCATGATTAAAATTATTATTATTATGTAAATTTTATTGGAGTTCAGTAAGCATTTAGTCAAAATAAAAGTAAATGATTGACGATCCAATCATTTATCTTTTAACCATTCAATGCTTGTTACGCAAGTAATGGTAGCCCGCTAAACCCATAACCGTTTTGGATGTGAATCGGAAATTTTGCTTGAACTTCAATAAAGCAATTGTATTTCTTTTTTTCCCGTTGTTTTTAAAAATTCAAAAAATTTAAAGCGTTAAAATTTAAGAAAGTAACAGCGAACGGCTAGATAAAATATCGGTCGAAGAGGGAAAAATTGTAAAATTTACCAGAACCACTCTGCCCAGTGGGTTTTTGTCTTCAACATTGTTTCATAACTGCCGAACATGACTATGCACAAGCTAATATCCAGACCTTCCCTACGCTTAAAACTCTATCATGCATATGCGTAGGAATTTTAATTATATTTGCTACATGATATGTAGTAAACTATTTGCATATTTACGACCACTGTGGTCCGGTTGTTTCAACCTAGCGGAAACTTATATATATTTGTTCATGAATAAACTGTTTACTTTAAAGTTCACCTCTGGTTTGATAGCCTACTTGAGAAATCTCAAGTAATGCGCTGTCTAGTATTATATTTTCTAGGACGCTGCTAATAGTAACACCGGTTGTCACGGTTAAACCAACAAAACCTTTCATATGCACCTAAAGATATACCTTATTCGGGTTATATCAACGGGCTATCCAATTATGGTATAATTTAAGCTGGCTGAATGTTTAGCACTATATGTCATTGATATCTTTCAAGCCATGCCAGCAATCGAAATTCAAAAAGATTGCTGATTTAAGCACGGTTACATACTATGAAAATCATTCACTGCTTCGTATTCGCATATTTAGGCATGACAATTCATAAACAGAACCCATTGCAATGTATCCCGCATAAAATGTAGTTAAATCAATCCAATTAGCATTGATAGGATGTCGCGAAGTCACTTGCTCCTTCACAGCTCGCGGTAAGAGCAAAGTTATTGCTCATGACATATAAGTTACACAACCGTACATACATACGACCACAGTGGTGACTCGAATTTAAAATCAGCCCCCAGTCCACCAAAAACAATCAAATTGGTCCAAACAAAGTATCAATCCATTACTTATTACACCGACTACTAGCTACTATCGCCAAAAGTTATAATATTTAAAATTTTATAAATTATTATGCTGGATCATGGGTCAATCGTTTTTTGGATGGATCAATGGATCACTGGGTCACTGTGACCCATTGATCCAGAAGAACCTTTTTCGTTAATCCCTTAAAGCTCCTCCCCCTTTCTCTTTTTTGCTTTGATCCAAAGCTGGGACAGTGTGATCCGTACCATCTATGTTCCGAGGAGTATCATCAAGTCTGGCCTTTAGGACATGCCTTCTCTTAATTACCCTCTTAAAGGTTAATAAGTGTTGAGTGCAAGTAACGCAAACGGAATTTCAAAAATCTTCCTTAAAGAAGAAGCAAGGGAGGTTACATGTTGAAATTTTAATAACGGGGAAGGAGGATCAAGTTCCCTTGAGATTTAGTGTGTTTAGAGACGAAAAAGGCAGAGGTTTAGATAATAATAGGGCAAATTGTAAATTACAGCATATAAGAAAGCCATACACTTTGTAACTTGCCGTCAAGAGTGAGTGGATAGTTTGCTCATTGATTTGCGTGCAGCGCTTCCGTATGTTAAGTCGAGGGGGCAGATATAATGTTTAGCAAAAGATGCAGGTGATGACATCTCATTTGCTCGTTTTATGTTCCTTTAATTATTGATGCGTGTGCTGTGTGGTGTATAGAATGGAAGTGAATCTCATCGAGTTTTGCTATGCGCTCATCTAAAAGGTTTGGTGAAGATAATGCAGGGGAAGGAGTGTGAAAAAATACACGGATCTGAGCACGACTACATCGTAAACAATGATTGTAAGCTTTGGTTTGGTCAAGAAAGAACAAGGGCACGAGGAGCGGCGTGGATAAACGTGCGATGGGAGTCCAAAGATGATGACGACAAAGAAAAAACCTCAAGATTTTAGCTTATAAATCTGCGATTATTTTTTACATGTTTCGGGCCGCGCCGGTTGTAAAGATGATTGAAACTGACAACTTTATGGAATAGCTTTAAAGAAAAGACTAGAAACGCAAAAGCCTATTCTAGTACCTTTGTAAGCTGGCAATTAGAATAATAATGAAAGCTGATCGTATAGGATATACAGCTAGGAAATGTATGGAAAGAGAGTTGTTGAAGAAAGAAGATTTGTCTAACAAGAGGGACAGGACAAGGGATGCGATGCTCGTAAGGATTCGAGTAATGGCAAGTGCCTGAGGGTTCATTACTTTAATCTCTCTTGATGTCCTTTATCCTTTCTTTAATTTTTGGGGGAAGCATCTTTGAATTTCTGCTTGGCTCGGACCTAGTTTTGGCTAACGGTTTTAGTTGAATGTGTAAAAAGAAGCTTTTATCTTCAAGGGAATGATTATGGCCATGTGTGATAGGGTTAGGTTTGAGATGCACAGAATCCAGACTTGTTCAATGGGTGAGTACCGTAATGTCCATGTATGGCGGACAGCTGGTTTCAAATGCAGTGGATGCATTTTATATTCATTTCTCTCGTCTTCTTCCCAGTTGCTCCTTGGCTTGTCCTCGGCATCAGACGTATGGTTTGCCTCAATTCTCAGAAAGTCAGCTTCTGTCAGCTTTGCGCCGTGATTAATATTTACGTTAGCTCCAAATGAATTATTGTTAGTCAGGAACCAATTACCCACCTGGATGGACCAACAAGGATGATGGGGCTTTTTCATTTTTCTAAATGACTCCCTCTATAGACGAAATTCACGCTCAGCTAAATTCATTCAAAAGTTAAATGACACATACGGCGTTTTTCAATATTTTCGGCAACAGTTTTTTACCCAGCTGGCTTGAGGATTGCAAGATGGTGGATGTTTTGAGATACAAATAGCGCCGATTTATATTTGCCAAGATGGGCTCAAGGATAGTGATGGTGATGAATGGAGTTTTGCGAAAACCCATGTCGAGCGTTAATAGATTCGCAAATGTGGCTTCCAAGTGCCTTGTTATGTGTGGGGTAGTCTGTAGGATGGAATGCGAATGAATGGGAGCCAGAGGGATAACGTAAAGAATTGTTCAAGATTAGAGGAGAATATTTATACTGTGGGTTTAGATGGTGGCCGTGCTGTAGCTTGAAGGCGAGGTAGGAATTATCAGCGGTCATAAGTTACGGTCGGGCACGGATCCTCTCCTGCCTTGCTAATCATTTTATTATTATTATATGCATCCATGGCCTCTTTAAAGATTCAAATGTTAAGCCCTTCGGTGGAACGAGGGTAGATGATGCACAAAAATCTAGGTCTAACATTCTGCAAGGTATTCATTCCCACTTGATAAATTCCGATCACATTATAAGCTTAAGTGAATTTGTAGTAAAATTTGATATTTAAATGGCCCTCCTTAGTTGTAAGTTTAAAACAATTTTCCCGATGCTAATGAATGCAAATCAGGTACTTGAAGGCAGGGTACTGCAAAGGTGCATTTTTTACATGCTTGTAGCAGAAATTCGAATTTGGGCGTTAACATGAATTTAAAGTTAGATAAAGTCGTGAAGTTTTCGTTAAATCTTTTGTAAATGCAGAAAACAGCTGTGTAGCGGTGAGGTTTAGAGAAGAATTCGCAATTTTTTAATGGTATCATACGACATCAAGGAGTAAGCATACGCACCCCTTATCACTATTCGTCGAACAGTTATAAGGTGTGCATAGAAATAACAATGAATTCCGTGTAAATATAAAACTTTATTCCAAGCCTAATGTTCGATGTTTACCTCTTAAATTCACAGAAAGATTATTGTTTTTATGCACTTTTAAAATTATTATTAATTAATTCTATTTTTTCTCTATTTACAGACCAATCCAGAAAGCTTGGACAACATTGCGCAACTATGGAATCTAAATTTGATAAACGAGTCATCTATCCTACACATCTTGAGGAATCGATACCATTCCTCCCTACCTTTCACCCTATCTACTCATCGAAGTATACTTTACCTGACAAAAAATGCCAAGATGGACACAGAAAACTACAAATTCCTCAAACAACTGGTGCAACCCTTTACATCCTCAAAACTTCATCCCAATCTGATATCCCTAGCTCAACAGTCGTACCGGGCCTTAGTGACTACCAAAAGAAATCAATCCATCATCATCCACGGCGAAGCTGGAGACCCTACAAAGAGAGAATGCGTTAGCGAAATTTTAAGACACTTGTCCGAAGGCAAAGGACCGCATACTGCCATAGGAGTTAATGGAATCTTGGAAGCTAAGCCTCTTTCCGCAATACCTAATCCTAATACGAATAACCCGACTGGAACTTTTTGGGATCGTTTGCAAGCCGTCGAAGAACTTATACACTTCTTCTGTGCCTCCCATGAGACACCTGTAGTCAAAGGAACAAAACTGTATAACCTGGAATTCGATTTAGGAGGAAGACTTGTAGGAATCAACGCGCAGGTAATCCTTTCAGATTGTTTAATCAATATTGCACAATTATGGTTTCACACACATCGCAAAGCTGATTAGGTAGCTTAGCATATCCAAAGAAGAAGAAAAGAGAAATTCAAGCTATGTATATTATTCTAGCTACGAGTTAGTGGTATATTCACCGTGGGAAAAGAGTTTTCGTAGCGGTTCGACCATGGATATGCATGTAATTTTAGGTGATCGAGCATTTTGCAGCAGTACATGTGGATTTGACAGGTTGACAAACAGTAGGATTATTTGTTGACTTCTGGAGGATGTTGTATGCATGCTGTGTAGTGGCGAATGCAGTGTGGATGCAATAATGGAGGGATTACTGAAAAGGGATGGGCGGAATATTTTTATTATTCAAACACGTTTAAGGTCAATTGAGGGTGGATAATTGAGATGATTTGGTAGCGTTCTAAGAAGATATTCAAAGGATTGTGTGAGGGGAGTAGGGTAGAAATGCTTGGAAAGATAAATGATATCTTGGACGACAGGGGAGCTATGTGGAGTGTAAAATGATATGATATTTAAAAGGAAGAACAATAGCAAAATGACTAGCTTGAATATACTGTACCGCCTCCACACTACACTCCGCATAATATACTTTTGATTGCCTCACAAGCCAAGAAGCCAAGGGCAGTGGACATTCAGGGAATTCGAACAAGTTAAATTGAAATTTGATTCATCTATCGAGAGGATTGGGAGCAAATGAGCAAGTCCTTACTCTACTAGCTCTAAAAGCTGGTGGAATGACAGAGCGTTGGTGGTGATTCAGTAGAAGGAGAAGCTACTTGGACAGGATTTATATAATTTTGATGGGGTCGGATTATTAATTGAAGATGTTGTATGGGAAATGAGTGTTTGTGAGAGGGGATTATCAGGTGGAGGAATCAGATAGATTGGTAGCGGATATGTAAATTGATGGCCAACTTGCGTGGGGTGTGGATTCTCTAACTTTCTTTTATGGTCACACAGAATGAGCTGATCAGTTTTCATCTCAATGGAACCGCGTGGTATAAGTCAGACATTTAAAAAAAGCAGTTTCACTCCACAGTCTAGCAGCCGTCCCGTGTATACAGGTCTATCAGTAATGGCTGTTGTTTTTGGTATTTCAATTCCCCAGGAGCTGATGCCCGTAATGTTTATTACCGGAATTTATTAACATGCCTCCAAAATCCAAGAAAAATCTACATGCTATAAGCATGTGGGGTGTAGGTGGAGTATGGGAAAACGTGTGGGAACTTTAATGAAAGCGACAGAGGGTGTTAAGCCTAGCAACATGATGTGGCTGATTTGAAAGCTCGTGTCAATCATGTGGGGCGATTGCAGGTCGTAATTTTGGCAGATTTATCGCCACAGCAATCATGACTTGCATCCATGTCATTCGAACGTAAAGCAAAGCAAGAGCTAAAGTAGCATCGTCATGTAAACCCCTAGGAAGTTGTTAAAAAACTATTATCATGTCGACTGCTTGCACTTTAGGTAGAGATTTTAATAAAACTATGAGATAACAGCGTGGTAACTAGGGATGTGTGTTGCGGTTGCGAGCCAGTGTTATTACGAAATTATTATCATTCTACGCTTGATGCAAGTTAGAATTGAATGCAGCGACATGACTTTGATGACGGATTAGTTAATTGTCTCGTATTGTTTTTCAGATTTTCACACTCGATATGGAATGTATGTATGAAGCGCCGTATTTCAGCGTCCTTCAATCCCTCCATGATTTGTCATCATGTGCTATCGACGTCCTAGGACCCTATCCCCATCTAAAGCAATTACGTAAAGATCTACTTTTAGAAGAAACTGACACAGGAGTGAAGCATTCATCAATGTTTTTCGGGACAGAGATTTTCAAGTCCAACTTGATAGATGAAAACCTTCAGCGAATCGGACGGATTTCTGACGCTATGCTTCTTCTAGGATTAGGAGAAACTTTTACTAAATCCGTGTGGGCCGTCTTCGGTGCAGTGTATCACTTGGGTCATGTCATAGGGGCTCTAAGCAGTGCAATGAATAACCAGAGCAAGATGGAGGCAGCGGGTAACGCTGCTGGAGGGGGGAATAAAGGGAGCGTCTTTATGAAAGCTGTGGAAGGTGGTGAGAGACATTTTAAGAATGCATGCGCCCTCCTTGGCTTAAGCATGGAACGGGTGGAGAAAAGTCTCATTTCCGAGGATTCGGATCTGGGAAGAATGCGTAACGTAATGGGATTCGCCATCGGCCTCTATTTTGAAAGTGTAAATGCAGTCTTCACATCCGTAAATAAAAATAATAGTGTCGGTTTCCGGAATGTGCAGTGCTTGAGCATCAACGTTGTGCAAGTGGGATACTCGTCCGCAACCCCTGCAAGGTAAGTAGTGATGCTCTTATCCATTCATTTACCTGTTTCTCATCTATTTATACTTCAACTTGTCCTTCATTCGTCATTACCTTAACCGACACTCCGCGTTCCACACGCTACGCACAGATACAATCCAGCGCATTACCACCAGCCTCTGTCAAGCGTACGGTGCTGACATATGACACGGCAGATTTTTCATAACCTTCTAGATGAATATTTATTTGACGGGCATTTATTTTCCTATTTTAAGAAGCGCTTTGCATCCCCCTCGTTAACACCCACGTCTCTACTAGATGTGAGTGCCAAATATAAGGTTTTCAAATCTGAGAGCCCGAAACTGCATTAAGTATAAAGTAGTTGATTAGTCAAGGCGGAAATGGCAGAAAATAATAACGAGGAATGAAATTGCGAAAAAGGGACACATTTTTTGTACGACAATTTGCAAAAATTATTGAGAAATCCCGACACCTGGTGAAAGTGTTACATCAAATCATCCATTAATAGGCCATGTTTTTGTTTATTCTTCCTCTTGTAAATGTTTGCTTTGGCATAAATATCTGCAGATTATACAGTTGCGTGGAAGGAAATAGAAAGAGTTGCAACGATTTTAAGGAAAGCAGGGACTCGTCTCCCGTTTCTGTCGCAAAAGTATACAGAGGATTCCCGAGGATTGTATTTTTAGATTTCGAAAAAAAATCCGTTTTGGATTTGATCAGGCGAGGAAAATAGAAGCGTAGATTCTGATTTCCGCCAAATCCTATGCGGAGTGTGGGGAGGGAGGCCATTTGCAGAAATGTAGAATACCAATGCATTAGACAAGAAGAGGGACGGGAAATGAGATTTTTATTGCCCTTGCTTACACATGGTTTGAAAAGCCTGACAGTAAGAGTCAGACGTAAGACAGGTTCGCTTCATACCCATTGCAAAATAGTAAGACTCGGTCGCCCTTCTACACTCTGATTCTGCAGACAGACAGCTTCTGGGAATGTATGTCTGTTATAATGTGTGTGGTGGTTTTTACCGTTAAATGTGTGTATGGATGAAATATTTTGGGTTATTGTAGAAAGCCTGCGTACGTGCAAAATGACATTTAAGATCATAAATTCCCGAAATCCATCACCGTCATAATTGTAACATGTTTCTCGACCCACCAGACTGCATTCTCTCTCCGCTTCCCTCAAAACTTCGTCGTAACTGTTCATGCCCACTAAAATCAGTCTTGGTTTTGTGGTGGTGCTTGCTTTCTGGATTTTACATGCCGTTTTAAACCCTGTAATATGAGACTATAGGCAGCAAGTCAAAGGACATTGTAAATGGGCACAGATAGGTCGCTGATAGAGATAAGAAAAGCTTAATTTATAATCTTGTAATTCAGGTGCGGTAGGATTTTCAAGTACAAAAAAAAGGAATTGCTCAAAGTCAATCCAAGACATGAGTGGGAACATTTTTGTAATGGATGAAACAAGTTGATGGTGCGTATTAAATAAATATTAAATTTGGCGTTATCATGTTGACAGTACCAGCTTTCTCGATACCTGAGGTAATGGAGGGAGAAATGAGGATGACGTCTCGCTTCCTCTTTGACTTGGTGGTGACATTTAGCCAAGTTGAATTTCGCATTATGGCAGTGAGAAACTTAGGGTAGAAATATGCAACAAGTGGGCGTCTGTCTGTATTCCTTTCTAATGGCTCAAGTATGGCACTCATTCTTAGTGGAATCAAAGGAAGGCTGGCAGGTAGGTTGGACGGTTAATGTGCTAATACGGCAGCCGTAGTCCAAGTCAGACGCTGTATGACAGCACACCTTAACCTATTTGTTTATTTGCCCAAACTAAATTCTCCATTAAAGGTCAAGAGCTTGGGATGCGCTCGGATGAGTTGATACTTGTAACGCTGGTAAGAAGCGCCTGCTGCCGCTGCGCTGCATTGGTTGATAAATGTAATCGCGAATCTAGTGGAACTCCGGACGGGCTAGTGTGTAGGACGCTGGATTGTATCTGACTGCAGTCTGTTTCGATGCGCGTATCTAGTAGGGGAGTGACTGGGAAAAGATGGTCAATGCGCTTTGTTAATCAGTGGCTATTGTGGACAGGTTTGGAGATTTGTCAGCAAATTACATGAATGAAAGACTCTCACGGCTGATGAAAGAAGTTAATTTTGACCGACTTACAAAATTATACAAATCCGAGGGAGTTGAACTAGACACCGTTTCTACTCCGACAACCCAAAATGGAAAAGACAAATCTTTCACAAACGGTAACGGACATTTGAAAGATGATTCAGAACTTACGAGCTACTATGATGTCCTCCCACTACTCGACTCTTTTCCAAGTGGACCGTCAGCCGGGATGAATGGGAATGCTAGTGGCAAGAAGGGCGGCAGCAAGGGACTTTTGTTCCTCATTGATGAAGCCAAAGAACCTGCCCGATTCTTGGAGAAATTCGAAGCAGAATTCTTTGGAGAAAATGAATACCGGAACATGTACTGGGTGGACTTCCGCAATACTACCATCTCCTTCTGTCATTCAAATGGAACGAGGATCGTGGACTACGATGTTAAAAAAGTCCTAAGCCATGCGGATGTTATTTCTGCTTCCAAATTTACCAATTTACTTTTACAAGAGTCCCAAAAGTAAGTTAAGTTTTCTCATTCGACCTATCAAGATTAAGATTTCTCTGAATTTTCTTAACAAAACTTTATCATTTTTTACAGGGATAACATCAACTGTATGTTCCTCAAGTCTAGTAGCCCTATTATTGGCCTGTGTATGAGCTCTAGTGCATCGGAAATTAGTCTACGTCGAGCATCCAGCATACGGAGGAATTATGCAACCACTTGGAAAAAGAAGAATGCTTCATTGAATATAAAAATACAAGCGGTAAGTTCATATGCAGTGTGCAAAGTGTGTTGAAGAAGATGAAAATGTTGTGAAAAAAAAGTGCTGACAGAATTTTTTTCCGGAATTCTTACAGGATTATCTGATGGAGATACTGGAACGTACTCACGTCCAGATGCTGCACTGTCTTAACCCTTGCGACAGTTCAAGCCCCGCGGAATTGGATATGGGTGGCTTAAGAAACCAGGTGCGTATAAATGGATTTAGTTTGAGGAGATGAAGGATCAGAGGAATCCGGGGGATGGTTGTTTGATGTAATTTTAATTATTTCCAGATCCGCTCCGTAAGTTTGCCCGACACGATAAGGTTTTTTAAGAACGGCTACCCAGTCTATTTACCACAGCCGGAATTCGCAAGGAAATTTAAATGCCTCGGAAGTCCGGGTCTTGCAGATGGTGGATTGAGCGTTCGTGACCGTGTAGTGGATATTTTCAACAAGCAAGATGTTCCAAATAGCTCGTATTTGCTCGGAAATGTTATGGTAAGTCAAGACATACGAACATGCTCAGATGAATCTTTGTTTGTTCAAGATACTGTAATGTACCGTAGATGACAAGATTAGGTTATCGAACTTATGTGCTTTACTTCCTCCCATCAGGTATTTATGAAGCAGTGGCTGGTAGAGGAATTGGAGGAAAAGCGGGACGATCGACTGGAACCTAAGATAATCTCCTTTCAATCTGTTTGTCGAGGGTATCTATCGAGACGACGTTTAGAGAAAATGAAAATCAAGGATGTTGCTGTACGTTGCGTTCAAAAGAATGTTAGGAAACTGCTTGCGGTCCGCAACTGGTCGTGGTGGAAACTCTACCAGCAAATAGCCCCTGTTCTTAAAGTGCAAAGTTCTCACGATAAACTTCAGTCTGCTTGCGTAAGTGCATAAAAATCTAAATCCTTGTTTGTGTAATACGTATGCTATGAGGCATATAAATGTTCTTCGCATAAACCTTTCTGCAAGTATGTTCCAAATGAATGTTGAATGTTTGTTTTAAAATTCTTTTAGGATGAACTTGCGTCATTGAAGATTAAGTTTGAGAAGGCTGAAGCGGAGCGATCCCGTCTTAAAATTGAGAACGAGAAATTAGAAATTAAGGTATGTTTTCCTTGCGTGCTTTTATTATTTGTTTTGAGGTTGTATCTTTATAAAAATACGCATAGGTATGAGTTAGATTATGTCATCGAGACGTATAAAAATCCATAGTTCCTCCATTTAAATAAGGTGGGTTGAAGCCGGATGTGACGTACCATGGAAGAGGAGCCCGTGTCGGGTTTAAATACATGTGGCCATATATTACAACATCGGCCTACCGCGATTGTAGTATGTAGTGTTGGGCAAACTACCATGTGGAAGTGAATGCTATGGTAAAAAAAAATTGCGAGGATCAGATGTTGTCTAATTCGTTGCATACAAGCTTACTCTCTTCGAAATAGGCAAAAAATGTAGGTGAAATAGAGTTTTGGCAAAAGAAACGAAAGAGAAATAGCTAGATGAGTGTACAGTAAGGCAGTATGTTAAGATTTGAGTGACGGATGAGCCCGTTGGAGGAATGCCAACTTTTAAAATTTTGCATATTAGTGTTCTGCTCAATGTATAGAAAGAGAGCGAGAAAAGTTGCATCCCACAGATCCCACTTATTTTGGCTCAAGACACTAAAATTAGGAGTGGGAACAAGGAAGTTAGTTTATCTGCTCTTCAGTCACGTTTCATCCTCGGACTGGGAAACGAGAATTTCTAGCTCCTTCTAGATCCTTGGTGGAATACGGTTGGGAAAATGAGAGGAAATTTTAGGGAAGGCTCACTCATAGTTTGGCTAAGGTCAATCTGCTAACAATTAAACCCGGTGACTATAAAAACCTTTCCCCACCTCCGAGTTTTGCATGAGGTTTAAATTACACAAGGATCTGGAGATAAAATCTTCAAGTTGAACCAGAATGTCGTCCTACTTCCGTAGTGCGGATCCCATGTTCACGACGAAAAGTCCAGCAAGTCCGTCTACATCAGTTAGCCGTCCAACGCGTGACAAGGAATGGCCAACCTCGGTTTCCCAAGTAAGCAGGCGGCGTTTTGAAGAGTCACTCGCAGATTATGGAAGCAAACGAAATTTAGGTGGCCGGAAGAAACCAAGTTTACCTTACCCGCAGGACGGTGTTGTGATCAGAGCTGGATTTTCTATTTTACCTCCCGGGATATCCAAAACAAGGTTCAAAACAAGATATGAACCAACACCAGCCCATAAAGATCCTCAAACAGATTCTGCTCGCCTCACTGTTCAAATTCAAGATTTTCTCAAACGATCCGATCATATCGAGCATCAGTGGAGGCAAGTAACAGGGAAAAGGCCACATTCGAAGGCTCGAGATAATATCAAAACTTCCATTGCAATTAGAGGCTTCCAAATGAGTCATTCGAGTAGTCTAGCTACTATGGACGATGTTGATTCTTCTTACGTGCTCCAGCACTCGGAAACCATGTCCCTTCTAGAAGTTCCAAATCCTTTCGATGAAGCTGATGAGGACGGTGTTGATAGCTGTGCAAAAGATGTGGGTGACTGGGACTGCTCCGAGCTGGAAAGCTTTGATTTAGATTCTGCTCCAGCCACTAGAGATCTTAATAATGACAGGAATCCAGTTAAAGAACAAAAATCCAAGGTAGATGAGTGCAGACTCCAGCTGGAGTGTAGAATTAAACAGCATGGAGTTTCCAAGAGTATGAGTAAAAGCTGACCGACTAGTAAATAACAATTTAAAAATGCTACGGACTACGAGGTTTTCTCCCATCTTTTTGGATGAATATTTTTCGCATGATTTTCCAATCCAATGAACGAATGTCATGGAAGTGTGTGCGGAAATCACTTATACGAGTAGTTACAAAACTAATGGTGACGATAGAACCCAAGTATTATTATAACTTCCATTTGAAAGCTCTAACGCGATAATTGGATAGTATGAATAACAATGTATTGTTCTTTGAAGGACCAGCATGAACTTTTCATAATGTGACCTTTATATCATGAGGTAATCATGTTGAACGTGAACTTACAATTGAATTTCTATGCAGGTCAACGAGCTGACAGCCGAGCTTAGCGAAGAACAGACTACATCTGCTATAACGTCAGAGAAGCTGGATGCTGAGATTTGCGAGAAACAGAAGCTTGAAAGTGCACTTTCTCAGCTTAAAAGTCATTGTCACAGTGTGGAAACTGAGAAACATCAATTAGAGCTGGACTTGGCGTATTCAATGTCTGATGTCGATGGTGATGGCAATCTGGATGATTACAATGAAGACTCATTGTACAAGTAAGTGTCAATATTTCAATTTTTTCGTTTAATCTCACTTGTCATTACGCCCTAATTCTTTTCAAAGTTTTAATCTCGATCCTTATAATTTTCAGGCAAAGATGGGAAAGAACGAACCGGGAACTGGAAATCCAAAAGCAAAGACTGAAACAACGAGAGCAAGACCACTTGGATCAGATTGTGGTTCTAAAGAAATCGCTAGAAAAGAAGGTAATGCGTCAACGTGTATATGACCAGTTATCGAGTTAATCTTTCCTATACATTCAGAAAATACATTACTAATTATCGCGTTTTCGATTCGATTACAGTGTAGTGACGCATGGGAGGAAGCAGAAGAACAGAGACAAGTAGTTGCTCAGTTAAAACGTAGAATTCAGAAACTAAGTAGCGAATTATCGGACGTTAGATGCTTGCTTCAAGAAGAAAGTTCCCGATCCGCGCTGCTTGAAAAGAAGCAACGAAGGTTTGATGCAGAGTTATCCACTGCCAACTCGCAACTGGAAAAAGAACGAATGAATAGAGATAAATCCAGCAGAGAAAGAGATACTGCTCTCATTCAAAAAGATGCACTCAACAACGAATTACAAGTAAGCAACGTAATTAATTTACCAGCAGAATTTGGAGTTAGCTTACATTAATTACAACGGATACGAGAGAACACATGAGTTAAAAAGATGGCATTAATTAAAAATATAAAAATTAAACTTAACTAATTGAAGGGGTACGTGATATGTCAAGTTCGGAGTGGCTTCGGCTGAGTGAATCTTAATAGCAGGAAACCTCAGAAACTTCTCCTCGAAAATCTGCGAAGGGGTTTCCCAAAAATAACACTGCCATTTCAATCAAAACATTGATCAAAAAGTTAGGATTTTATTAGAGCAAAAGTGGGAGCGGAATCGCTGCATTAAGCATGTGCGGCTTGCTCAGAAATCGGGACCACTCAATATATCTATGTTGCTACCAACAACTGACCCTGGCTAGCATAGGGCAACGTTGTGAGCATAGATACTTGGCTACTCGTCGCTATCCTTCGCACATAGACGCGCTTTAAACTTCGATTCTTTACTATGGCCATAGTTTAGCCATGTATTGATTGGGGTGGCCACGGGGTAAAGAAGTTCACTTACGCGCGCCCCAAAAGCGTTGTCATGAAAAAGTCTTACCCTAAATACGTGCTCTCATTACGGGCTCTTCTAAGCATTAATTCAGAGATAGAGAGCATAGTTTTTAGTCATTATTAGAAATATATATTGGTCGAAATCTCCTGTGTTGGGCCTGCGATATTTGTGGTTCCAAAATACCAAGTAGGTGTGGAATTAAAACTTTTCTTATTCTTGCAGTCCGTCAAATTGGAGCTTCAAATTAAGGAATCCAAGCTAGCTAATTTGGAATCAGAACTTGAGGATTCTAGTCGATTCAGCGGAAGCAGTGAGCAAGTTAATGTTCTCCGCAAAGCTAAGAATGATTTACAAATCAAAGTAAAAGAACAGGTATGTGTTTACTTTCCAAATTTCCTGTCAAATGGTGATCTCATGAGTATTGGTTAAAGTTAAGCATGAATGATTCAACAGGAAGAGGAACTAGATGACTTGGCTGGTCAAGTGCAAAGCTTGGAAGCAGCAAAACTACGGCTTGAAATGCAATTCGAGCAGATGAAAAAAGAAAATAAGCGAGAAATGCAACAAAGGGAAGATGAATTAGAAGACATCCGTAATTCTGCTCATAAAAAAGTTAAAGGTAAGATTTTCGGACTTCATTAATAGAATATGATTATACATAACCGATTTAATTTAATCTCATGCTGTGCTTATTTTTAGCTTTGGAATGTCAACTGGAAGCGGAGCATGAAGAAAGAACATCAATTTTACGAGCCAAGCAGGAGCTTGAACGAAAATTGTACGATTTAGAAGAGCTATCAGCTCATAGGTCTGCATCACAAGAGCAAGTCAGTAGACTTAAACGCGAGCTTAAAAGAACTAGAGCCCTGCTTAAAGACGCTCAGACAATGCTGGAGCAAACTAAAAACGATTCTGTAAATAAAGGACTATTGCGTCAACTCAGGCATCAGTTAGAGGATTCTGAATCTCAAAGAAGTAGAATGAATAGGGCTAAGCAGAAGGTACGATGTCAGAGGTGCTTCCGTGTGTCAAATTATTTCTTCATGTTTACGAATGAAGCTTTAGTAATTTTGGCCGTGAACTTTTATTTTTTCAGCTTGAAGACGAGCTCTCGGATGCGTTGCTCCAGTTGGAAGAAGTAACAAAGGGTCGGAACGAAGCAGAAAATGTAAAGAACTCTCTGCTCCGGGAAAAATCACAAATGCAGCTGCAGTTTGAAGAATACGAAGAACAACTAGCAGAGGTAAGTTTATAACATCAGCGATTTGGCATGATGAATCTCTAGAGTAGATCTCGTAACAACGTTCTTCGTAATATTTTAGGTCATGAGGAAATACAAAGCGAGTGTAGATCAACTTTCGTTGGACCAAAATGCCCTCGCAGAACAGTCCATGCAAATAAGTGAGCTTGAAAGTGCAAACTCAAGTCTGAAAGAAACAATTGCCGAATTAAATGCCAAGCTGGAATCATTAGAAGAAGATCAAGCATCTCAGCAGATCCAGAAGAGATTCCATATGAAGATCAGGGAACTGGAAACACGCATGGAACTGGAGACCACTACTAAAGGTCGACTTGAGGTAATAGTTGCTTTTAATTTTTAGTTTCAATAATAAAAAACGAGATTGTATCGCTTCGTAGTTAAAATTAATAGTCATTTTCTCTATCATAATGTCCTTTAGGGCCAAGTTGCTCGCTTGAAAGAACATATCGAAAAGCTTCAAGAGGACCTTAAGAACGGCCAAACTCGGGAATACTTGGCACTTGATAAATGCAAAAAGTTGGATCGTCAGTTACGAGAATGCAAGGATGAAATCAATCGGATCTCACAAAAGGAAATGGAGTTCCAATCAAAACGGGTAATGTTGGAGAAACAGCTTGATAGCGCAGACCTGGAAATTTCTACCTTAAAGGTAAGTTCAGATAATATGGTAAATCAGTAATAAATTTGTAAAACGTTAATAATTTCTTTATATTATTTCACAGAACGACTTGAAATTGGCGATGCAACGAATTGAAGATTTGACGGCTGCTATAAAAGAATGCGATGAAGTAAGCGAAGATGATGAGGACGAAGATTCATCTACAGAATCTGTGACTTCTGATACAGAAAATACAGAAAGCTTCTCGCACTCCCAATTCTCCATGGATACGGAAAGTACTACAAAAACAAGAAACTTTGCCGAATCCTGTGCTTAACCAAGAACAAATAATCTAAAAAGTTTTTCGATTGAGTTGTTGTCGATTTATTTATACGATGGTGGATACAACCCACCTTTATACGTTTTGGTGCGATTTGAATTTTAGGAAAGTGCTACTTTTTAAATTGGTCTCATGATTTACAATCAGAGCCACTACTATGGCATCTAAAGGTGACATAGTAGGAATACGTAATTACTGACTTTTAGACATTTCCTAGTGATTCGTTAGCCCGCATCTAGCTCAGCTATTGTTCATGTACTTAAAAAAATATAATTATAGCATAAAAAAGGACAAACTCGAGGGGTGCAGAAATAAGTCAGCGAACGCATTTCTGCAGAAACATTTTCCAATATATTTTGTATACTTCGTAAATGTAGTAATTCAGTGAGTGTATCTTTGGTATGCATGAAATGATTGATGATCCGGATTTAGACGGGAAGCGTCCATTTTAAAAAGCTGAGCGAATGAGAAAACTTCTGTACGATTGATTTGATTACAATATTTTATATAAGCATCCGATAAAGACGCATAGGTCACGTTTCCCATTTTCAAATATGGATTATTAGAGATTACAGCGTGTAGTGATATGGTTAGAAAGATAACTGTTATTGCTACAAGACAATACCATGTACAATCAATGTTTTATACAGTCATGTCCGCAAAGCGTGTTACGGAATGACAGGATTTGGCGTTTAGAATAATTCTGGTAGTTACTGCTCTGCAGCATGCAATAGTTAAATTCTAATTTAACCTCAAAATGTCTGCTCATAGGGTAGTAAAAAAAGCTCAAGATGTACTCGATAGAATTCATCACTTTGTTTTTTGTTTCAGTACAATGTATGTACTGATCTCTTGGCGTTGTAGATCCTTAATACAGTAGCCCAGATAATCAGAATAAAGTAACAAAACAAACTTCATTGCAGGAATCCTTTCTTCAGTTCATGTACAGTCCTTTCTCTTTTTTCCTCATTCCATTTGCATCCTTCCTAAAAACTTCTAACCATCTATTAAATTTCCCTACTGTGAAGCAGTGGTCACCTTAATGGTAGATTAAGTATTTCATAATTACTCCTCGGTAATATCTCGAATGCGCTGTTTACGGTGTAGAAAATACTTGATGGTTAAAATGAGGTTTTTGCATTGCAAAATGTACCATTGAAAGCTGATTTTCTCCGGGAAATTTGAACATCTATGAGTGCAGTTTTTTTGTGCCAAAATATAAAACCGGTAGTAGATGGTACGTACATGCAGTTTTAGGGTATACCACGTCTATCTCAAGCACAGCATGGCGAGTTGGATATAGGGTGAGAAGAGGAGCTATATGGATTTACATGTAAGCCTAATAGTTTTTTGCAGAAGGCTTTTAGAAGCGACTGAAAGCCAATCTGTCTCTCTGGTCTTTTTCTTCTAATTAGGAGTTTTAAATGTGATTTATGTTCTCAGTTAAAATTATTGCTATATATTTATTTATTGCACATCAGGCTTTGTAAATTAATTATAGATTCATATGTACACAGTCTTCTCAATCGTCCGCGTGATGGTCCTGTGAATATTATTTAGGGCATCGAGTCACATAACTGTTCGTCGTATTGGCAAAAGTACACATTAGGTATATTGAAGGATCAAGTGAAAGCCATCGAGCCCCCATCTGTCCATTGCGCAATTATTTTCGCTAATCGAGTAAGTGTGAATCCTATTACATAGTTTTGTGGTCCATGTAATTGAATTAGTGTTGTTGGACCTTACAATAAGTTAGTTACATTGAGTGTTGGTGTGCCTGATACTATATATTATTTCTTGTTTAACCACAATTTTTCTGTAATTTACAGCTCTTCTTTCATATTGTGTGTATCTAATTGTTACTTATCAGAATGTCTGTGCGTCAAACTCCTTTGACATGCCATGGCCATACCAGGCCTGTGGTTCATTTAGCATTTAGCGGCATAACAGAAAAAGGATACTATGTCATCTCAGCATGTAAAGGTAATGGGTTTAAAGTTGTAGAATACATTGAAGTGATTAATGTTTTTAACTACTTTTTTAATGTAATGGGTATTTAATTATGTAATGTTTGTTTGTGTTAGATGGAAAACCTATGCTTCGCTACGGTGACACGGGAGATTGGATAGGAACTTTTGAAGGGCATAAGGGTGCTGTTTGGGGTGTTGCCTTAAATTATGACGGAACTAAGGCAGCTACAGGAGCTGCTGACTTTAGTGCCAAGGTAGGTTACCCTACAATATTTATTCGTAGAACCGCAGTTTCGTTTTTATTTCATTGCTTTTTTGAATTTCTAGATTTGGGACGCCAGGCAGGGTACGGAAGAGCACGCTTTTCAACATAATCATATTGTAAAATCTGTTGCTTTTAATCCACAAGGAAATCTCTTGGTGACCGGAAGCAATGAGAAGATTGTCCGCGTCTTTGATCTTCAACGTCCAGATGCTGGTAGGGGAATAAGTGCTTTTAGTTTTATTAATCTGTACATGTATTAAAAAAGTTTCTAATTGGTTTGTATCTTACAGATCCTATTAAAATGATGGGCCATGAATCCAATCTTCGTCATTGTGCATTTTACACGGAAAAGTATGTTATTAGCTGTTCGGATGACAAAACCGTGAGACTCTGGGATATAACTAATGCTCAGGAAATCCGAAAGTTAGAGTTTCCTCATGTAGTGAGTGATATCGAGATTTCCACAGAAAACAGAATTCTTACCCTAACCTACGGAAACACAGTAGCCTTCTGGAACCTAGATACGTAAGTAAACGTTTGGAAATATATTTTAATGGTTACACTAGAAAGGGGAAGATTATTAAACCTTAAATGCTGGTTTTAACAGGCTGTCATTAATAAAGGAATTTGAAGTCCCAACACAAATACATTCCGCCTCGATGAAACCGGATAAATCAATTTTTGTCTGCGGAGGGGAGGATTTTAAACTTTACAAGTATGATTTTGACAGCGGGGTAGAGTTGGGTAAGTTTGAAGAGCAAAAAATTAACAAGGAAGAATACGTTGCATAACATTGTTATTTATTGTACTACTTTAATATGTTACAGAGGCATTCAAGGGACATTTTGGACCTGTTCATTGCGTTCGCTTTTCTCCTGATGCGGAACTATATGCTTCTGGATCAGAGGACGGAACACTTCGACTATGGCAGACTAATGTGGGAAAAAATTATGGACTCTGGAAGTGCGTTCAAGCACCATCTGACAACGGAAGACTAGGAGAGGCGGGTGATGGTTGATTTTGAAACCACCGTAAGCGTAATTATACAGCACCAATAGATTTCATCTCTTGTTACGGTGAACCTTTTGAACTGATGTGAGCCATTGAAATTAGTATTGACATTTTTTCCTGAACCTAATGTCGTTTTGAATTAGAGGATTAACTCGAAAAAATACATCGTCCTTCGAGCTTTCCCTCCTCTCCCTCCTTGTATTTCAAAGATTCTCTTAACCGAATACCCAGTCTTGCAGGCTAGACTTGAAGTTATGGTTAGAGGTATCTTTGCCGGAATTTAGTTTCTTTAGCAATCCTTTCAGTCCAACTTTCATTCAAAAAGCAACAGAGTCTTACGTAATTTAGTCAAGGAAAATTTCAAACTGTGCCACATACTCAAATCAAACCCATGTAATCCCCCAGTAAGTATCCATAAATGCGCTCTCTCTTTCCGAGTGTTGTGCAAAGCATCTCCAATTATCGCAGAAGCGAACTGTCCTTGCGGCTCAATCATTTTTCATAGATAAAATTATGCAAGCAAAATTTATTCTTCATGCTAAATTAATAAACTAGCAGGACCACCTGCTTATTTCTTGCCTTCTGGTTATTTAACTCGAGAAGTAGTATTTATTGTATAAATGTACAGTTTATTTCCACCTCCTGGAATATACCTGGGAAAACCCCAACAATTCTAGGTCTCACATAAATACTGTAAAATGAGGTTAGTTGCTAAATTATGTACATACAAATTATGAAGTCAGACTCGGAGTTGGAGAATGACAAAACATAACTGTTTGTATACTGGGATCCCTGTACCACCAAATATGCTGCGAATGAGCAAGCATAAGCATGTAAACTTATAAGTATTTCCTAATATTAAGCCAAGTGAAAAATATACACCAAGTTAGCTTTGTCAAAACCTAATCCGTAGGAGCGATGATGAATATATTGCATCAAGCTTACAGGAGAGAATAGAAAGTAGCTGTCAATCTGATAACATTCTCCTTGAATCAGTAAAAGAAGATCAGTCTTAAAAGGTACAAATAATACAGAAAAATCAATCATGCCCGAAACGCATGGGCAAAGTCTACTAAAACATTTTTCGAAACTCCTTCTTCTTCCGTCAACAGCTCTCGACAGTTAAAATACAAGCGATACTATTCGTATCAGACAAACTAAAATGTAACGCGTCTTTTCCTCCACTAGCGCGTGTCATAGGAGCATAGTAATTACTAAAGTTAACGGTACTTAATCGGTAAAAACGTTGCAAAAATTCTAAATTACTAAGCAGCTCAGAGCTACTATGTCATGAATTACACTTCGTAATTGATGACCTCATTATAGATCAAGCAAGTCATCAGAAGGCAAACAGAATCCCAAATCATTCCCTTCCTCCAGTCATTATACAATCAGGAACAACCGAGTGAATCAGGTAGGATTGAGCATCTACAACTACTCTACACGAAAAGTCTGGTATTTAACCGAACCGAGACTTTGATACGCTACTTAACTCCGATGACCCATCCTTACCACTCACAGAGTTCTTCGAGGTTGACTGAGGAAAAACGGTGTGACTCCTGCTAATCCCGTTGTTTGTCAAAAGATAGCCACACTGTCGTACACAAATTTTATCTTTACGGATATCATCATGATTAGCCTCTTGCATGAGTCGCTGACAATTAAGGATTTTCAATGAAGCACATTTAGGCTGCAAAAATAGAAAAAATTGTTTAAAACCTCTGAATCACGTACTACAAAATAGCCTATACTCCACCCTGAATTGCTAAACTACTAAAAGAATTAGCGTATCATCACTTACGCCCTCTGGTGCACAGATGCAGGAGACACAAGGAGATGGAAGTGAGGACTCTCCAACATCCAATTGCCGGCCACCGATGTTACATCTCGTCGGACTTGGCGGAGGTGGCATCACAGATTCGATTGTCGGTGACGTCAGAGATACAATAGGTGGGACTCTAGGACCACTTCCAGGGATTTCTCTCCAAGGCTCAGGATTCCATCGTGGAAGACGATCGCAAGGGATTCTTGGATTCCTAAAAACGAAAAACTGAACGCTGTAGTACTCTGATTCTAACTTAATCCCGATGGATGAACTTGTAAAAAACTCTTGAGCGTTTAAGTACTCTCGTTGTAAACGAAACACTAAATGATTCAACTTGTTCTACAAAACTTACAAAATATTGTGCGGTGCATCAAATGCTTGCTTTTGGATTTCCGACGGATTGTCTAAATTGTCGCAAAGTATTTTGGAGAGGGTAGTTTTTCGGATTTCAGCCAATTGCTGATCAGTAAATCTGATGGCAGGATCGTTTGTTTCGTACCAGTAACGATCGCACTGTCGCAAACGTTTGAATTGTGTGCCAATGATACACGCCATCGTGGGACCCACAAGTCCGCCCGCCACACCTCGCTCGGATAGAGCTCCAGTAAACAAATCGATATCATCCACGTGCTTGTAAACATGTTCAAGTCTGACAATGACCTCGGTCGGGATTTCTGTTCGCAGGTCTTGGAAGTTCACAGCTTTCTTCAGGTCGCAAACAGCACGGTAATGATTGTATCCCTGGAGACCATGATCCCGACCTCGATGAATGTTAATTGAGACCAAATCCAATCCGGAGAATTCTTTTCGCTTGTCTTCGAAAAGATGATTCGTTACTTCGTTTGTCACAAAGGGGTCAAGCTGTTCCATGGGTTCTGCAACCATTCCACGCACGATCTCGTCCACCATCAAAGGCTGCAAGTGTATAATTTTCCGTTAACTCATATCATTTAATTTAGCTTGTTCAATAATAATAACTTATAATAATTTACAGTTAGAAGTACCTTCATCATCATATCCGAATTAAAGAAACCTTCCCGGAGGTTAATGTGCGGCATCATTCCATTATACCGATGATCCACACGAGCCAAACTCGGCCGAATCAAGCTATGCCCAAATCTGAATGCTGCAGCAGCAAATTCATTGTAAGCAGTTGCAGGGCAATTAGGATTGTAGCCCATGTAATGACCATCTTGCTGTAGTCCAAGACCATAAGCGTTGGTAATTTTCGCTCCAAGAACCCGCGGAATGAATTCATTGTAAGTAATATGTTGAAACATTGCACCGATAATCCGTCTAGCTTCCATGTACAATCTGTCATCGTCCCAGTGCGGATTCACTCCCCGCAATTGGTCAACCATGTTATTGTGCGCCCGTAAAAATACCGTGTGCAGAGCCGTCAATGCTGGTTGTTCACTGGCCCTTGGATCTCCAGCTTGGAAGCAGTAACCCGATGGGGATTTGCATTCTCGCATATGAGCAATCTGTTCAATGAATCATTAAATTGCCAAAATTAGTATCCCCCACACAATTCCAATCTACCAGTGCTCCAGAATGAAAACCGCCCTACCTGTGGCATAAGATCCTTTCCATGAGTCCCCGGGAAATACGTAGCGTTCAATTTACCCATCCCAGCTCGTAGCAAATTAGACTTGCATTCCGTTTCTCCGTAAATATGCGATGAATCAATGTACGCCGAGTTCTGGTTCAGCTGTTCACGCGGCCCTAGTTTCTGTTGACCTGCAAGAGACCTAGTGAATGGGATACAGTACGGTCTTCCCGTTGACCTGTTCATCGGTGGATAATATTTATCACCCGTCGGCACATCAATCGGCCAGCATTCAGGATGAGTATGACGATAACTCTCACAATCCCGACAGTTCAGAATTGAGTCTCCAGCTCCCTTGTTCACGGGCGTATGCGTAATGTCGTGGTCAAGGAACTGACCGTACTGCATCAACATGAGCGTATGCCTATTCGACAAATGGGACACGTCAACATGGATCGTGGAACTGACGTATCGAGGAGAGGGCAGCGGTGCTTTCGTCACAGACATGGAGCGCGGCAAGTAAATCCCATCGTTGTAAGCCGCCGGAAGCATTCGATCGAAAGTCGACAGGGATTTACCCCATCCCGGATTCCTCAAATTATTGCACCATCCTGAAAACGTTCGGTAACGAGCTGAAGGGTCGCAGGGACGACGCTCCTCCTGACTGTAGCACTGACCAATCCCCATGGAGCTCCGAACAAAGGGACGAACGTCGAATCCACTCAATTCGTTACTCTGTCTTCGCATTGCCGTCTTGAGAGCGCTATCAGGGATTCTGTCGTAGTCGTAATGAATGCTCTGTCGCTTAGCTCGCTTCCCGCCATCCATCTCCACCTGCATCATGTACAGATTCTTAAGCAGATCCCGCGTCGCAAGTTCAAGCAGTATGGACGTGTTAGACAAAGCCAACGCATCAGCGTTTGGCGCGTTATGAGCGTAGGCGGTCCCTATCGGTCCTTTTGAATCTGCTCCTTGATCTGTAAATAGTCATTATCAATCAAAACATTGACTGTGGTCAGCACTCTCAGTCAGCACCATATCTATACGCTTGTATCTTACTTGTAAGCCACAGGCTTTCAATCCGCTTCTGTCGAGTTAGCCACCCTTCTTCAGCCTGTCGGAAAGTACTATCAATCACCCTCCTGGGCAACGCCATGATTGATGCAAAGGCGCTAAATAATCAAAACAAATAACAGTTGGAGACAACAACAAATGACAAGCTCACATTCCTCAATTCCCGGAAAATCCCTCCTCACTCTAGCTTCGACTGAGTCAGACACAACGCTTGGAATTTAAACGAGGGCGCTTCAACTATCAAAAATACTCTGGAACATTGGAAACGGTAAAGTACGGTTACATCATTGTCCCCAAGTCTTGCTCAGCATGAGATTAGAGAGCAAGGAGCAGCAAGTCTCATTTACGCTTTTAGAAAAGAGAAAATAGATCTCACGAAAGTGAAAGTGACAGCTGTCTAAAAGGCGCCGCGAGACGTAGACTCCTAGACTTGAGTTTATGGTCAACTGAATTAATCCCAGGTGCACTGCCATAAATACTTTTGAGGCTTTACATCCGGTTTCTCCCTCCGCTATAAACCATATGCACCTTGCATACTCATTAATACAGATGACCTCCATTATTGCATGTTTATAATAATGCGTGGGAGTGTTCTCATCAGCCATCCGTTCTGACGCTTATTCAACTCATGACTTCATCCACACTTGAAAACGACGACGAGACATTCAAATATACAATTCTTACATTTGTGTCGTATTCCCGCCACTTCCTCCTCTAGCCATCAGATTCCCGTCCTGGCTAATATTGAGTCCAGAGACAACATTTTGCCATCCTAAAATATTAAACCGTTTTAGCTTTGCGAATAATTTTAAAAATTATGTAAGCAAGGTGTGGGCGGATCTTAGCGGATCCTTTACGTTAGGAAGATGAGAGACAGGAATCAGTACAGTATGCTCTACTCCGGCCATGCGTAGATGTAGTAAAGAAGGGAGGAGTTGATTGTATATTCATTTGCATTAGAGAGTAGTAATTAAGAAGACAGGTAAATGCTACAAATCACTTTTAGAGGAGCGGATTAACAAGAATCCTAGTATTAAACACTCTACTCTGAAGAGGACGTCTTGATACAGTCCTACTCCACAGCTAGCAACTTATTCAACAACAACTTCTAAGCAAGGCTTCATTTTAGGTTCAAGGACGTTCAGAATTATGAGTGACGAGATGGAAACGAGCTTACTCAAAGGATTCATCGAGAAGTTTGAAGCAAGATGCGGTCCTTGGAATTGCATCCGTGTAACGAAACGTATCCCGTGATCCTTGAAACGGGACTCTTTCTCCACGCTCTCATCATCTAGAGACTTCTCCATTCTGGCTTCTCTCAAGGAATCGTTCTTCAAACTCCCTCCGGACTCTCCCTCATGATGACCACCATCATCTGATATTCCTTCCGATTTGAATACGAAGCTTACATGTTGATCCCCGGACGCTATATCCTCGGCGAGGACATTAAGCTGCAAAACCGTGCAAAGGACGAGCACGCTCAACGTTTGCGCTCTGAAAACAAGGGAAACCACACAAATATTTATTAAAAGATCATCAAGACATGTACACAGAGAGAACGT
This sequence comes from Sminthurides aquaticus, assembly GCA_906901655.1. Classification (NCBI taxonomy): domain Eukaryota; kingdom Metazoa; phylum Arthropoda; class Collembola; order Symphypleona; family Sminthurididae; genus Sminthurides; species Sminthurides aquaticus. The sequence goes on along the minus strand of CAJQTT010000001.1, from coordinate 18,383,430 downwards.
GGAGATTAAGGTGAGAGAAAGGTGTTCTCTTTGTAAGTGAAGGAATCTATCAAAGGATGAGACATTCATAAGCGACATTCGTAAGAGACAAACGGATCTTTGTAAACTATTTGACACCATTTCTATTTTTACAAAATTATGGAACCTAGCCCCCGAGGGATCTCAAATTCTTTCTAAAAGAAGAATCAAAACCTGCCACAAGATTCCAGTAGTGAAAGAAAGTAAAAGTTGGAGGCGGATCATGTAAATAGTATTCTCTAACAGGATCTATAATTCTCTCTAACCCTCCTTCATCCGAGCTTGGTTTTCTACAAATGGGTCGGACGGATGCATCAATAAGTAAAGGGTACGTCGTGGTCTTGAGCGGGCTTTGGTTTTGTAGTCCCGAAAGAGAACCAAGGGACGCTTTTAGGTAAAGATCAACCAGTTGTAATGTGATGTGACCCTGATTTTTAAATAACTTTTATTTTTCTACTCCTCTCTCTCTTCTCTCTGGACAGAGAAACTCAAAGGGTTCTCTATACCTTTTTCCAGTACCAAACCAAAATACGTGCAAATGTCCGATCTTGAACCGGCAAGGAATACGGAATCCTAGAGAATTGTTTTGTACACGCTTCCACAGAGTGAGGGCGCAGGTGTGTGAGTTGAAGGATATAGTATTCATAGAGATAACAATTTTTACATCCCCTTCCATATTAATATTATTACTCTCTTCAAAAGATGCATCCAACTAGCCATCTTACAACAGAGAAGATAATATACATCAGAGTTTCAACAATAAGCCTCAAACTTGTACATACTTATTATTACAACCTCTCCCCCAATAATGACGACAAGGTTGATGGGGAGAAAAACAGGGGATCAAATTATAAACAAGTCATCCGCTATTCGGAGGATCCTGGAAAAGCTCAATCAAATCAACTATACAAACAAGCTACAATTATTTCCAGAGATAAATGCCCTTGAGAAAATTGCGAGAATAACAGCCCGTCTCTTACTCAGTCAGTCACTACTCGACTCACTAGACCATCTTCCCCCTCGTATATGTCTTCTCTCCACGCGAAGCGTGGGAGGAAAGCCGAGACGGGGTGGGAAGAGAACCACCGATGAGGGATGATGGCGCAATTAGGATTACGGTTCTATCGCAAATGGCTATGCTGTTTCATTTCATACGCTTCCATACCTTCCATGGCCCAAGGAAATAATCTTCTTCGCCCACGCAAAACACGAGGGCACAACAGTATATAGTTCGCAAAGGAAATTCAAGTTTCCTTCCAACCGCCTTCCAACATTTACATGCAGAAACACCAAATTCACCCAGATCAACAGACAGACTTTCCTGGTTTCCTTGGTGGATTTCATGCGGAAGGAGACGGAAATTAAGAAGAGGACAGGTGTGGAAATTATCTTACCTCATGATTCCCATTGTCATGGGGATGAAGGAGGGATGATGATGCTCAATAATATAGTGTAATTTCCTCTAGTGATTATCAATGTCTTCTTCAACCCTTCTTACGTATCTTTCAATTGCAACTTAGCGAATAATAACTCTGCGGAAGCGGAGCCGCAAACTGTCTTTCACAGGCTACATGCTCATGGGATGGACACAGGATATGGGAACACAACAGAGAGATGATTAAACGTTGGACTCAGAATCCAGATCCTCCAACACCGTCCTCGGATAGCACAAATCCCCGCTATGCTGCTCCTTAACTTAACGTTTCCCAAGATCTTCCGTCTCAACAACGACTACCTTCCTTGCTGTCTTCCTGGCTCTGACTCTGTCAACGACTGCCAATCTACTTGATGTCAATCTTGACCGATACCCCTTTCTTATAGCTTTTCTGGGAGAGCGGGGAATATATGTACGAGAGGGGTGCGAGTAGTGTGAAACTCTTCTTGGTCAAGCCCTCCCTGCCCTGGTCAACCTATTCAAGACCTTGCTTTCATTTTCCCTGAGAGCGCAAAGGAAAACCTTAGTTAGATCCACCCCAATAACCGGGCTAGCTATAGCATCCATCCAAAACCTACCAACAACGCCATAAGGTACTCGGCCTATTAAGTAACACACTTTAAGCTAAGAATAAGCTCAACTTTACTAGAAAACATTCTATTCCCTCGTCCTCCTCCTCAGGAGGGATTCATTAAACTATTTCTTTTCCACTCCCTCTCTCATTATTAATATCTTGTAGTTTCAAGCACACAATTTATTACTTTGTCATTCAAAAAGAGGGAGCCGCCAGCTATCCAAAGCTTTATTCTACATAAATCTGTATTAAAATTCAACTAAATTCCTTTCCTGGAGTCCAATCATTGAGATTAAGCTATTACAACTTCCCGCTTCCTCCTGTACCTTAAAACTCCAACATCCTTTTCCTCTTTCGCTTGTCCCGAACATTACCAAATTCAAGCTGTAACTACTAGCTTTAAATTGAATAATTAAGTATTACATAAACTCATCTCCACCACCCCTCTGGACCAGGTAAACTTCCTCATCCTTGAGCTCATTCAAATGAGCTATATTAGGTTACGTGTCATTAATGAATATTACATGTTAGACAGGACTTCACCTTCAGCCTTTCGGCAAGCACCTTCAAACTTAAAAGCTATGAACGCGGAATGCATAAAATTATACAAATCAATCCGGATAAAATAATGCAAAGCAATCTAGCCCCAAAATATTTGCATTACATTCCCGAATCATACTCTTATTTTAGGTCATGCACTCATATATCCAAGTTATTGCAAAGCATTACAACAGTAAGACCGCAGCATCTTTGACAATGTAAACCTTGAGCCGCTTAATAATTAGACTAGAACCCGGACGGAATTCAAAGTCAGATTAAAGACGCGGATTAATCCAAATTGGATTCAAGGGCATCCATCAAAGAAGCATTCCTATAAACTGAGGATATTTTAATTGTGTCAACTCTTGTTTATCTTTACAAAGCTTTTCTCAAAATTATTGAATGTCACATTTTCTCTTGTCATTCCTGAATAAAAGTATCGGAAAGTGTGACAAAGGTGCAAGGATCCAGAGGAACAAGGGCCGAGGTAAAAGGCTCCAGCCTATCCTCTCACTAAGCTTAGGACAATTTGAGTGGCTTCAGCTTTGCCTTCCCTGGATTTAAGGAGAATGAGGTCTGCAGAGGCGTGAACTTCCCTCCTGGAATGGGGATGTAGAAGAACGGATATATTGTATGGGGATAAAATTACTATACCGTCATGATAATGACTTTCTGACCCATGCTTAAATGTATCCGCTCCTCAGACTCTCCTCCACGGAGGAAATGGGAATCTGGAGAAAGAGGTAAAGGCCGTGACCGAAATTTCACTTTCGTCTCCGTCTCTTCTTCTTAATGAATAGATCCATCTTTTAGATTCCAAATTCTTGTATCGGCCTTTCTTATTTCCAGCTAGCAGTTATTACGGCTCATCTCACAATACCAAACAACCATATATGCTTGATGACTATCTCTAGACAGATCTGTATCTTGCTCCGGTTTCTGGATAGCGGTGGAATAACATGCTTGTTCCACTTGACAGGTGCCGGTTCTTAGCTGCCCCACCGTTAAAAGCATCAAGAGTATTCTCGCCGACAATCGGGAATCTTATAAGATGTGACGAGATCAATTTCTGGAAGAGAGGGAAAGTGATAAAAGTGTAGAGGAGGTGGATAACTAAGATTTTGTCACAGCTTTGCGGAACACACAATTTCTTTACTCATACAGTAAAAGAGAATACATAGTTCACAGTTAGTTGCTTTATCCATGACACGTGTCGTCATCGTTTTTACACATACATACATCATGTTACGTCGAGAAGTTCCATACACGTGCCTGTACTCTGGAGTAGCTTTAGTCAAACATGTACATTTAGTCTCATCATATAGATACCATATAGTTCCATACGGAATAATTAACTTGGAAAATCTATAATAATGTAGTAGAATCATTTCCGAGTATAAAGTACTTGGAAATCTCTTTCGTGTCAGGTGTACAACTGTATGGCCGTACCCCAGGCAGACACACGCAATTACATCACTACAGCTCTCCTCATTGTCTCGAGTGAGGGGTGAGAGGATATTTAGATTCAAAATTTAGAAATACCCATAACTTGATCAAGACAGACTACTTAAACATACATGACGAGTTTCTTCATTATATATTATGCAAAGTCTCTACCATGTTTCAATATTAGTCCTTGTCATTCATGTTATACGTCGTCGTCGTCGTATGGAAATGAAAATCCTCCTCCCGCATTCCCAATCAACAATATTCTGTTGTCCAATCAATCAAGTGCCCAGTAGACGCATCACCATTAGACAACATACCCTTTTTGGCTATCATATTTTTGCACCAACTTTTACCAGAGAAATCTACTACATTACGTCGGCATCACACTTTCCGTAAAATTCAGGACACATTCATTGAGGAATTTCTGGAGAAGACAATACAATTTCAACTTGTTATACAGCTTTTTCCAGGAAGAGAGCTGCTGCTTTAGGAACAGTGATTAATGGTTACGTTTCTCAACAAATAGACAAATATACAACCATCTTTTGATGTGGAAGATTAAATCCAATCATAGCAGACCTACTGCCGACTTACAACAATGACTACTCCGTGTCACAACTAATATATAAATCACTGATTCATTTTTTTCACATTCTATAATAACAAATCCAAATTGGGTAAAGATAGTAGTACTAGCTGGTGCGCAAAGGGAGTAATATAGTGACTGATATTTCTCTCTATAAAAAGATTACACACTGGTGATCACGCTTCCTCATTATATTACGTTTCTACTAATGTCCTCACTGAATAATCTTGCTTCCTCCTAAACCCTGCTCTCGACAGTTTTTTGGGCCATCACATAAATATAGAGCGTTATTTCAAATAAACTATCCATTTGTGTTTCATGAGGAGATAATCTCGTGTACTTGTTTAACTGCATTGCCATTGCTTTGGGTAAGCTGCGATAAGTTTCACTCTTCCATAAACCTGAGTGGTGTACAATGAAATGAGCCGTGGAAATTATCGCGAGCTTTTCCGTATAAACTCTTGTATTGACGGTTCGTCGTCTAATCTCTTGCCAAAATAATATGGTTTCAGAAAACTAGGCACAGCATTAACAACAGAGAAAAGTATGCTTGACCTTTGATTCCTATAACATAAATACGTACATCGTCTGAGTACTGGAAATGCCGTTCAGCGTAACGGACCGAAATGGATTCACATTCAATGTAGTCTTCTTACTCCCGAAAGAGCGGCAACAATTATGCATACTTTGCGGTAGCAATAACTAAATGTTAGCGTTGATAATAAAATAAAAACTATAGTCGCCTGTGTTAGAGTCTCGAGCCGAAGAAAGAAAAAATGTGTTAACTCTACTAGAGTATGTGCAGTGTTTTAAGTGTGTAATGTATATGTTTGTTTTTGTAGGCATATAATTACAATTAATTCCCTCCACAAAAGATGCCATTTATCAACTTTTGCCGATGGAAATAAATTAGTACATATTCTTACAATTTTTGACAGCGCAACCCCTATGAAATAAGAAAATAAAATGTTGTCGCTCTCATATACTTTTCCTCATGAAAACTTGTAGGAATCACCGACTTTTGCTTAGATTTTAAGAAAACGACTTACAACTGTGATGCTTGAGTTTCAAATAGTATAGATTCCATCACGTCCGCCACTGAGATTCACATTACACTATTTTCAATTTTTCCGAGATTCGGCTCTGAATTAATTTCACCATTAACGTAATTCTCCAATACATCGGTGGCGCTGTACATTTTAGTTTCTTCTTAATCTCAATGAGAGAGAGACTGGTTACATGAGGCAGGTCAGGATACGTGTTGCTAAAAAGCTTCGTCATCTGAAGATGGTTAGAAGTCAAATCGAACAGGGTTTAGTGTAGCGGTTGGTTTGTGCAGAGTTTAGGACTCAATCAAAGGAGAGAAGGTCAGCGTATCTGATCTTTGCTGAGGAGACGAAGAAGAGGGATGACATTCATTCATTCCAACGACATTGTTCTTCATGTGGTGTATCTGATTCTGGTGTTGATTTTGAGGACTTGAAAAATTCGTAACAGCGTACATCTCAACAAGCTGGGTTCGCAGTTCCTCCAACTCTTCGTCCTTGCCCTTCATAAGCGACTCCCTAAAACGTAGGCAAATTGTAAAATTAAAAAAAAAATTAGCCTCAAACCTATGAAATGTAAGACTGAACAAGCAAAACTGAAATGTTCTGTTAAAAACAAAACCGAACATATACATATATCGAAATTACTGATACAAACAGTTACGCATGGCTTTGATAATTTTGCCGATTTTTTTTACCTGATTTGCAATTGTCGGCGGGCTTCTCCAAGTGCAGAGAACAAATCTAGTTTTAATCGAGTTTCTGCATTTAAACTTGATTCCAACTGAGCATTCTGATCTTGGAGAGCTGTCAGCATTGACAGCAATCTGGCTGTCTCTGCAGTTGACTGCAATATACAAAGGATGATAGCAATTAATAGCTGAACTTTACCATCAGTTATATAGCAATTCGTATTCAGTGTTATGGTTACCTCTTTATTTTTCTGCTCATGAAGCAACGTCGATTTGACATTTTGCAGCTCTCGTTCAGTCCTCTGATTGTTCTCTTCTAGATGCTTGATATCTCTGCGTAAAGCTTCCTTCTCCCTATCAGCATCGCGAAGCTTGCGTCGACAGTCTCCTGAACATTCCAGAGAAGCCTGCCAAGAGCCAGTGAAATCAGCATTAAAGATACCAAAAATTCAGCCATTTCACAGTGGTGGTATTTTACTGATGTGCTTACCTTTTTCTGCTTGTTAATAGCATTCTCTTTCAGACGTCTCTCTTCTACGAGCTTCTTCTCGTAATTTTGCCGCTCCTCTTGTCCTTTTGATAATAAAGCTGAGTATTTTAGTTGAAGAGATTCCAACTCACCCTGTAATTAATTATCGAAATTTAAGATTTTAGTAATTTTCACCACCTGCTTGCATAATTACAATAATCATCTAATGCTCTACCTGAAGGGTAGCACAATCTCCCCTGAGATTTCTCTCCGATGTCATGTACGACGAAATTTGACCTCTGAGTTCAGATTCAAGCGTTCGCATTAAGTGAAGGTCGCTGCGTAACTTTCTCACCTCAGACTCCAATCTGAAATACAAATCAACAAAACTATGGTGTGAAAAACCAAGCAAAGCACCGTGAGTTTTAATATTTTACGAACAAGAACTTACTTAATACAACAGTCATCTTTCTTCTTTTTCGCCACTTGCATACAATTGCAAGGTGGAGACGGGCCATTGGCATTTACAACGGGAGTAGCAACAGGAGTTAACGCAGCAGCTACTACAGCGGGCGGAGATCCCAAAGCGCAGGTTGAGTTAGAACCACTCGGGTTCGAGTTAGAACTGGGACTTGATGAAGTAAAGGTGTTTGTATTACTTGTATTGTTATTGTTGTGATGGTTTTGTTGCTGAATTGTGTGATTTGAAGCATTATGATTTTGGTTGTGATTCGCTGACGGCAGCTTATGTGATAACGCAGAAGCTATGGTGGGATCCCCAACACGCAACTGAGTATCCCCGACTTCCAATGACTTTCGTCGGGCCACTGCTGGCGTTAAGGGTGATTGCAGCTGCTGCTTTTTAACTAATACTGCCTGTCCATTACTTATCACCTCATTATTGTTCACGGGAGGACTTATGAACGGAAGTGCTTCCCAAAGAACGGAGTACAGAACCTGAAAGCACAAGTTATCACAAATATAGCAACCAATACCGAAAATGATATTTCGCAATCAATTCATTCACACTTCGATAATTACATGCCTCATTCTGTCGCGCAACGTCGTTCTTTGTACGCTGCTTAAGTCTTGCTCCAATGAAGGACTTCAGACCAAATGCTATTGAGACCAATGGGAAACCCACGCTACGAATAAAAACATAATGAAAATCAATATAAAGGATTCCTAGAAAATGAACAGATTTACGAAGTAAGTGCTAACTTACCAGTGGGCAGCAAGTGGGCTTAAAGGTTGAGTGGGAAGTGGTCGAATGGATTTACCATCGATATAAATAAGGGTAGGTAAAAGTAAAAGAGGACCCAGTGGGGCAAGACTCCATCCTACTTGACCCCACACAGCAAGTGACGCTAGTAAGTACAACCAAGGGGCTGGAATGACCCCTAAGCAAATCACATCCACGGACACCACAATACATACCAGGAGAACTGCGAATGCCTGTAATTAAATTGACAGTGAACAAAAATTAAGGGAATTACATTTATCCTAATGATTTCACTCCAATTAAATCCATAAACGATGTCCTGGTAAGTATAACTTACAACTCCCTGAAACTTGTACGCCTCGTAAGAGTTGTGCAACAGAAGGTAGATGGGATACAGATACTCAAGACGAAATTCAAGAATAAAATCTCCACCCATGACGCAAATCCACAAGAGAAGCAGCTTCACGTACACCACAAGGCTGAAAATATAAAATCAGTCAAAACTCATTTCAATTAAATTCAATCCTCTTTCATCAGCTAATCAGTTTGTAGGATCCTGCATGAAAAAATCCCGAGCTATTACATCAGATACCTTCCAGCACCGAAGTCTCCAAATATTCTAGCACGGGATTTACTGCTAGCTTTAACTGTCGGTTTTGATATTAGTTACATTTACCTAATACTATTTCTAAACATTTAATTATTCTCAGCAGTTGTACTGGATAAAATATTACAAATTCATCCATCATCGCAGGCTTGAATATGCAAGCAGAAAATGTCATGGATTTTACGTCTACTTCCAAGGAAATTATGATTATTACAAACTAATCAACAATTTTGACAACAGCAAAAATTTAATTTGACTAGCAATTCCAGAAATTATACCTTGTGTAAAAGCCGTCGTAAAGTTTAGGAATTTTCTTCACGGGACGGCGGGTTTTGCTGGAGTCCACATTCCGCCGCTTCATTCCGCGTTGATGAAAGCTAAATAATTATACTTTACATTTATCAAGTGACAAATCTCAAATATCGTTTTCAAAACTACAAGCTTTTGATAAAATAATGTCCGATTTCAGTAGGATTTTGCGAAAATTTTGTCACTAATTTCAAGCGTTTCTGCAGAGTTTCAACTTGTGTATCACTGTGTGTGTGTGTTATGTTTTTGTCTGGTGGTCTATGCGCTCTGTATAGGTATGCACATGATACGTAAATCAATCCTTTTTTGTTCATTCGCGATGATCAATGAAGTATTCATACCTTCCCACTCCAACTAGCCATGTGACTTGCGTTCGTGACGGATGCAGTAAACTCTATGACTTTCTTTCCACCTCCAAAACGTACTCAATGTCCTTATAGCTTGGTGTCACATGATCGTAACTTTCTCCGGGCAGATAGGTGCGAACAGGCGCTAAACGATGGCGTCACCTGGAGGTAACATTTACAACTTACGGAAACGTTCCATGAAATAAATAGTCCGGGCAGAAAATTATTCGCTTTGTTATTGTCACTTCGACGTGATTAATTAAAAATATACGATACTTGCTCCATACCAAACTAACCAACCACCAACCAGAGCAAGAGCTCTTTACTTCTATGGTTGGGTGAAAGCATTGCTCTTCATTTAAGGATATCTCTTAAACTGATGATTTATGCCAAAGAGTTTTTTGAAATTAATTGCGCAATATCCAAGTAAGAATGCATATGATACGGAGTTTCGATTAAGGCACCACCAACACGTACTTTAAGAAGAGGTGATGATTTCTTTTTATTTGGAGTAAATTAAATACTAATTATTATAAACCTTCTTAGCACATACTAAGCAATAATTAATAATTAGTCAATGGCACATGCCAAGCTCAGAGGTGAGATATGCATTTCAAATCCAGTTTTCTTCCAACTCTTGTAACGGATTTTAAATACAATTTGAACGCAAAGTCTTTACAATTAATTAAAAATCTACCATATCCACTATCACCTTCATCACACTAGACTCCAGATAGATATATTACATATTTAAACTATCGGCTTTCCGACTCATTATTACATATACTATAATACTCGTTCCGAGGGAAAAGAGTACACCGAAATTCTCTCAAGTCAGACTCATTAATTTAATCAAGTATTACATCTCCATTTAAGGTAATTGCTCAGGTAGCCACGAGGCTTATAGAAAACAGAAATTGGCAAGTAATTGAGCAGGTCGGTACCTATATAATTGTACATCAATTGCATGGGAGTTTATTGGGACAAATCCTCGCTACAGCAGTGAATTCAGAAAGGTTTTCCACCATCCTAAAGCGTTGATAACATAAATAGCATTCCAAAATCCTTGCACATGTACCGGCAATCATGTACAGTAGGTCAAAATTGACAACCTACTCGCTTTTTTTCAGTCAAAGCACCACTCATTACCCAAAGGGAGGATCGGAGCGTAAAAGTGAATTGGTAGCCGATAATAACGAAGCTAAATCAGCACCTGCCCTGATTCAAGAAGATATTCTCTTACTTTCTCCTCTGCTGCCAGTCACAAGACTCCATAGAAATTCCGCTCATCCTAATTTCTCTCACGTCGTTCCGGTTCCAAGGATAGGTTCCTAACAATACGTTGTAATCAATGTATAAAGCATAGCCGACTGGTTAGCCAAATTGCGCTGGAATATTCATTCATTTTCGAGTTTTACTTTGCCGAATAATGCGAACTTTCACTGATTCAACGAGTTTAGTTTTGCAAAAAGAACAAAAATCATAATGTTAACATACCAACTAAATTAACTCAAAATCCTACAAATATTTCATATTATACAAATTTTAAGCTCTTGTAAAAGGAACGGCAAATCCGGACGAAGACAAGTTTCAGAGTGAAAGTCGCGTCAGCAGAGCTTCGTGCTAACCGTGACGGGAGATGTCGCTGGATCAGTACGGGATTTTTTCCCGCAGAGATTCCCGGCCTCGACTTGAGGAGCGTAAGATATGTTAGACTTGAGAAGACTCTTCCTGATGAGCCTTCTCGGTAAATGTCATGACGAGCTCCAGTATTCAAGAGGATAGTAATGAGAACAAGTTTCTAATTGGTAATCAAGAGGTGTGAGTGAGGACAGGTACAAATTGTTGAATTAGAGAAAATCCAGGGATTGCACAAGAGTCTGGAAAAAGTGTGAGAAACTAATTAGGAAATAATGGGTAAAGGAAGAATAGATTAGAGTTGTAATTCTCTCACACTTTCGAATGCTGGCGTATACATACTTGAATTCCCTCCCTTATAAACTACTTTAGGAAAATATATAACGTGTATTTTAGTTTATTCCGTCTTTTTTATCGAGGTACGATCAGAGTCCTCCTGCTCAATGAGGACGGTATACGAGGAGAAAAATATAATTATCTATCCTCTCATTTGTACGTAGACGTCTTTGACACAAGAACAATTAAAAGTATTTCAACCTAGAATCCGCTGTGTCCAATCTTCCCCCCTTCTTAACTCCCTCACATTTAGAGTATTTCCAAAAAGCTAGCGTTTAGCCATCCTTTACCTTACCTATGAGCATATGCACATGTACCCGTTATCTTTATAAATAGTTGGAAACTGGTGGATTTATGAGGAAATTCAAGTAGTACTTTATATTTCTAGAGAATAGAGCCCTAGGAAGGTATAACCTTAGGCTATCTACACTGGAATTGTTCTTTGAACAAACTACTCTCTCTCGGGGGGACAGAATAAGTTCTGGATCCTTATGTAGAGGGGAGGAAAGGGAACTAAAACGGATGGAGATCACAAGATTCTCCTCTTTGATTCCCTCCGCCTCCACCGCCACCGCCGGACCTCACTTCGTCGCTCCCGATGGTTGTAGGGCGCTCTTTCGCACAAAACCCGTAGTAGCATCTCTTCATATAATTCCCGTAAATTAAAGGATTTAGACATGAATTGGACACCGCCATTATGAAAAATGCCTCCTTCAGTCGCAAGTCGAACGTCTTTGCCGTATCCCAATCCAGTATGTACCTGAAAAAATATAGTCAATCTTTCAAGGATCTTGCCACTTCAAAGCGGAAGCAAGTGAAAATTTTCAACCAACATCAATCCGCCCTTCCAAGTAGCTTTCATTCCTCTAAAAACAAATTCTCCTTCCACCCTACAAGTTCTACATGTAAAATCTCATTAAAAATTCCACATGCCCGCATAAGTGGATCACTACCAAAAATCCCCGAATACATTTAGCAACACATCAACTAATTAACGCCTATCCAAACTTTCAAAACTTTCACACCCATTCAAATGTGGCAAAACCCCTTAAACAAAAAGCAAGTACAAAGAGGAAACACAGTGAGAATATTTCCATGCAAGCTATTTAAAGCACAAAACCATTCTACCCGTCTTTCCAAGTACGCAATTCAAGTAGAGTTTCCTTCCAGAGCTAACACATTCGCAGAATTATAAATTACGCAAAGCGTATAAACTTGTGAAAGCACACACAAGTTTATGACGAGAACCAAAAGAGAAAGTTTCCCAGCATAAATTAATTCAATACAAAGTTTGAGTGCGGGAATAAAATTCGCTCCACTGATTCACTTTCTCGGAATTCTTCACAAAATACACTTCACATTCTAACATGCACCACCACAGCCTCAAAAGATGAGATCTATTCTCTCTCTAGCCCACAACAACCTAGACTTGTAACAAGTTGAGCAAATGACGGAGAAAATAAATCAATTCTTCACTATAGCAAGACTAAAAATCCGTCGTATGGAATCTGTCAGGCTTGGTTTGAAAATTTTAAAGGCTGAACAAGTCCAAGCCTTTCATCAACTTTTAAGTTTAGAGTCCGACCAAAAGTATCACTTTTTGAGGTGGCTAACATTGTAAGTCGGGTTTTAAATTTTCGCTTTCTCCAAGGAGAAAGTTACGAATGGATGAGAAATTCGCATGGCCAGAAAGTGAAGAATAGTAGTGCAGTTTCCGGAGAGATTCCTAAAATCTATGAGAAACTTTCTCAAAAGACCAAGCGAAACCTAGGATAGAAATAGGAGTCCTCCCTAAGGAAATGATTCACCCTCGGGGAAAATATCTAGTGTTTCATCAAGTAAGCTATAACGCAGGACAATAGTAGGCCATAGCAGTTTGAGTTTATACGCTTGAATAGAGTAGTAGGACAGGGGCATGAGCCATCTCTATTCTCTTTTCCTCTGCCCCTCCAATCCTACCCCATTCAACAACAAGATTAATGACTTGCTCAAAATAATCCCATCAAATTTTCTTCCTTCAGCTTTCAAACCTCAGCCAATTGCAAGGGAACCGGAAGTCGTAGAGGAAATTGCAATTTTACAATCTTCCATCCAGCAGCCCCGCAACCCACGTCTGAATGAGCTTAGGCTAACTGGTTTAGGAAATGTGCCCTCCTGAATTTTCTGCCCACCAGAATCCAGCCTCCAAAAAACCTACATCTTCACCTTCCCTCCCCGTCATTTCACATCCACGTAATCCCACTTGCATGACAAAACTTTAAAGGCGTGTAACAAGTAGCATTTCCAAGAGAAAACAAGCACACAAAATCCTATAATTTGCGTCTGTCAGACTTGAGAGAAAGCCCTTGGATCTACTTTCTTTATCTACTTACACGGAGAAAGCAACAAAACATCTCAAAACAAGGCCAAAGAAATTACACGCATATCAAGTGAAAGAACCATAAGAGGAACACAAGTACTCAAAAAGAAACTTTTTTCTAGGAAAACGTTTTGGTGAAACAAAAGGCACGCAAAGGGCGCTTAATAAATACACATCTCTACAAAGCAAAATCTGCTAATCTTTACTCAGCAACCAGAAACAAGTGAAAGCAAGATTAACATCTACCAAAGCTGGGAACATGTAAAAGGATGTGCAAATTACAGGATTTCATGGATCAGCAGATACATTATCAAGCTATTAATACAGTCGCCCCTCTCACCCTCCTCTTACCAGCAGGTCATGACGACATAAGGCGTCCAGCATATTACAAAAGCTGTGATTATTATCATAGTGAGAAAGAAAGCCTTCCGCCGGGCTCGGCTTATACTGTTCGCCGTGTCACTCATCCGGAGAAACTGGCTTCCTCTTCGATGAGCAGTCACATTTGCGGTCGGGCTGCCACTCACTGTGCAAGAGGTATTCCCGTTATTACCCGAAACGAAGGCGGGACTCCCCCCATTTGACATGGACGTCTCCCCTCCACCCCGCACACTCACCGGAGTTGAAGGTGTACAAACGATTGCTGTCACAGTGTTCCCACCACTCACAGACGAGGCTGTGGTAGCAGCACCCGTAGTCGTCCCCGTACCTCCCGTCCGCCTCGCTGATCCTCGGGCAAATGTTCTCTTTAGAAGGATTCGGCTTGAAATCATCAGTCCGTCAGAAGAAACTCCAGAGCCTCCGGTTGTGGCTTGAAGCCGATGCTGCTGCTGGAGCATCCGTCGATGATACTCACTGATATTCTGGTGTTGCCGGGAGCGGCGGGTCACCTTGATGAGCACGCTCACGTAAGTGAAGAGTATAACTACAAGCGGTACAAAATACATGGCCGACACTGACAGCATGTTGTACAAAATCTCATCCTCCAGTGAATCGAAATAGCCAAGAGTATCGCATTGCTCCACCGTTTTGTAGCGGGGATGAGTATGAACGCTGTATATCAAACTCTGCAACAGAAAACCAAACATAAAAGATTAACACTTCACCGGAGGCAAGCTAAGCTTGACAGATGGTCAAGGAAAGGACTTCAAATAATTAAAGGAAAACCCCCCGAGAGTTCCTATGGACTCATACACTGTTCCTATTTCAACATCCAGATTAGCCGAATCCAAGCAAGGCAAATATTGAAAACGTTTCTCCACCCGACTTTCAACCCCGACTTTCTCCACGACTTTCTCCTTTCGTTCTTCTCCCGGCAGCTTCATACAATCCTTTTAAATGTTTAGCATTAAATCATGGAATGGAGAAAGTTTTAACCCTCCTCCTTTTACCGCAAGGACTATGCACACGGAAGAGAATACCAGTAATCAGGACATTATGACGTTTAAAAATTATCCGAGGGAAACAATTCTATTCTACTACTCCTATTCAATCCTATTAGCTGGAGGACACATAAGGAAACACAGTACAACTAACTAATTCTAATCAACCTACCCGAGGAACGGGATGAGAAATTATTCAAAGGGATGAAACTTATCAAATTCACAGAAGCAAACCCCGTTTATAAATTGAATATATTCCCAACCCTTCAAATACCTCACGTTTCCCTACACAAAAACATATTCACAAGAGCCTATATGTATCCAGCTATAAGTAGCTCTTGAACTAACATCACACTATCAGAATCAAATATCAAAATAACTTCACAAATTGATACGAATCTCTATGAGTTTATTATGGGCTAAGCGTGGTGTGACCATATTTCCCCGCAAACCACCATCTCAAACCTGGCTATCCTCATTTAAAATAAACTCAACTATAAACTAATAAATCCTCGCAGTAATTAATTGCAGTAATAGGGATAAACTAATAATCCTCCTCCTTTACTTCCTCAAAAACTTAACCATCATGACTGATGAGCATTTCCAAGTAATACATGCATCCACGAGACAACCAGTTGAATTCCTAGTTTTATTGGTTAACTCTTGTGTTGCAAGATATAACTGTAATAATACTTTCACTTCACCGCATACTATTTTAGATACCCGGCCCACGTACACTTCAAAATTCATGTATGCTACATGCAGGAAACCTGAGGTATTTCCACATTACACCACTTAACTAGTCAAATAATTAATAATAAACGCGTGTGGGTAGAGTTTATAATAATCTCATTTTCGGGATGCATATCATAAGCCTGGTTACATGGTCAAAGTATTACAACTGAATAATTTCCTCCCTTTTCCACACTCAAACTTTAATTCACTTCCTTTATGGGACAACCAACCCATTCTCCCCTCCTACTTCAACTTTCTCTTTAATGAAACATGGAGGAAGACATTAATGCAGACGAGATTTATCAAAATGTGGAGTGTGTGAGCTCTCCCAATCCACCCTACCACCATTCCCCCTTCTCATTCTTTCCCGTCCTACACTTCATTACGAGGCTGGAGTAAGCCACCAACCCTGGATGACCGGGTAATACACCCCAGCCCGGGCTTAAGGGAAAGTTGGGTGAAAGTTGCTCATTTCGTGACTAGCAAAGAATAATGAATGGCTCAAGGGCTGAGTTCAGTCACATAGTTTCCTTCATACTCTCTCGCCTCCTCCCTTTCTCCAAGAAATGCATGACTTTCTTTGGAATTCCAGGGAATTCCGAAGAACATTTGCAAGAAACAGGATGCAACCCTTAGGTGGACAGAGACTTCTGGCTGTGTATAATATTTTCCCGATGCATCCTTTGTCCTTGGAAGGTTTCTCATGCAAAGCGTTCAATGAGCAACTTTTGACTACGGATCAAATCTCAGTTATCCTGCTAATAGTGTAGAGAAAGAAGCGTGGGCTGTGAGCGTGTGGGTTTCAGAGAGGGAACGTAGGAATTTCCATCAATTCAAAACTGGGCAGAATACCAATCAATGTAGTCCCTTGAGCGGTTTTATCATGAATATATACTGTATAGTAACGGGCTACGAAATGGAAAACCGGACTTTAAGCATCTCAAAGTAAGTGGTTATATAGGCCAGCGGGCGTGGGAGGGGATTCTAAGAAATCAAATTGCAGCGCATATTGTGAAGCAATAAGTTTAGGTCAAACTGTTAACGGACGAGTAGCCCATTATCTACAATCTGAAGCTGGAATAGTTACGGATTTTAAAAAAACGAGCATATAGTCAAACAACCGACGAAAACTAAAATTTCAAAAATAAGTAAAATTGACATACAATTATAATATCCTCACAACTATTTCTTACGTGTTAGGAAGAGAAAGCTGACTTTCACCAAAATTTACAAAACCCTCATCACTACCCCTTGTACTGTTCAACAGCATCGCAGGAGCTTTGCTGAATGACTATGGGATGATTTTTAAAGACAATGGAGGTGGAGGCAAGTGCAGAAAAGTTGTAGTGGAGAAAATATTGGGGCGTGAAAGTATTTTCAAATAGATTAGTAAAATTTTAACATGACAGCCCATGATTTAGAACGAGAGAAGAGTATTGGCAAGTAGGGACGAGTAGGGACTATGGCTTTCTAGCAAGAATGCTTATATAATTATCGGAATTATGTCAAGAGAGAAGAATGTCCAAATGAGAGAAATTAAAGGGCAGGGGTGAAAGCTTTATTGACGTGCGAGATGAAACCTTGAATTCCCTTTGGGCTTTACAGGAGCAAGGCTTTCATATATTTCTAACTTAAGCATATGCATAAGCTAAGGATGAAGATAAAGCATACCGAAACCTACTCTCCTCTTAGATGAATTGCAGTGCGGAGTGGTGAAAGTAATGAGAAGATCCTGATTGGGGCATTGGGAAGAATAAAGAAATGATAGATGTGAAAATCCTTTGACAAGTATTCCAAAACAGCTCTGAGTGATGGAAAAGAAATGTGATGGGTTGAAGCTGAGAGAAACATGCATGTGCTTTTCCTGCACAATTTAAATCGCTCTAGGGCATATCTCACAGCAACGTGTCATCACGAATCATGTAAAAGGGCACAAATCAAAGTAAAACGTGGAAATATCCAAAAGTCACGGTCTTTAAGATTCTCTCCTTTCTTTAAATGAGAGAGCCGTGTCTTTTTCCACACTCTTCTTTTGATTAATTTTCGCTTTACTTATTTCACCCTGAAACATCAACCACGACTCTGTCTTCCATCTTGGTGAAAACAATTCCAGGAAAGCTAACATTGATCTTAAAAGAGTAACTTAGAGATACATGATACTCATCAAAGTCTTGCAAGTGTATTAATAAATCCTGCCATTTCCGTTACAAATCACAGTTTCCTCCTCCTCCATACTTACTCCCAACTTCAAAGCCTCCCCCCGGAGGAATTCCAGTGAAAGCAATTTTTAAGAAACTGTAACAAATCATATAGACTCGTCCAACTTTCCTTTTACTCATCCATTCCCATAAAATCAAAGCAAGCTGTAACTGGATAACTACAGAGAACCTTAAGAATTAAAACCGGTGTCTAAGATCAACCTTATCCAAGCTTGTGCGTCATTCCCAATACTACGAATAATTATTCTAAAAGCCTGACAATAATATAAAAATATCAAAACTTTTCGGCTCATCAGACCATCAAATTCTGAGTATACTTCTACCATATTTGTGATGGATATATTATTATGCTGTTTCTGAAAATATTTCCTAGGGTAAAACTAGATAATCCTTCCATAATACAGTTCTCTCTGCCTATTTTTTCCATAAAAGAGAAAGCGACTTTCACTAATTGCATCCGTTTCTTCAACACTTACATTGAATCTGAAATATGTATGCCCAGTAAGATGATCATGTATCCTATTTAACTTCATCAAGTCATGCTTAGGATCGAGACTACCGAAAGTTAAAAAAGAATTTTGGATGCATAGTCAGATGCAAGTTTCAGAACTTCTCCTGCATTCTGCAACATGAATGCATTATGCCTCAAGCTACAAACTTTCAGAAACTAGTCCTCCTTAAATTTCCCAGTAAGCGCTTTAATACTGCGCAGAGAAAGTGGAGTAGAAGCATTATAAGGAGAAATGCACTAGTTGCAGAGAAAACTAGGGTCAGAGAAAGTATGGTGTGCAGACGGATTTGATCCGGTGAAAGTAGGTTAGAGCAGGGTATGAATACGAAGATGAGCTGCTTGAAATTTTAGACGATCGAGTAACATGTTAAAGATGCATGCATGCTCGGAATAATCGCAATAATACTACATAGTATTCCAAGAATATCTGGACAACTATTTCATGGCGTTTCAGGGTGAAAGCAGGAAGAAAGCATTCAGAACTTGTTTCCTTTTGACGTAGGATTATTATCGCTTTAATTGATTAAGCGGGACGGATTTAATGAGAAGAGATGAGGGAGAGTGGTGGTTTCATTCTTCTTCCACACTGGTACAGACTGCTATGCTACATTAAGCTTAATGTAGGAATCAGAGAATCCTCGGAGCCTTCCAGAAGACGAGATGGTAAGTGTGATGTGAGATAATTCTGGTTTTGTGGTTCTTCTTCTATGTAGAGAAATTGCCTACCTTGGGAACAGGGTGATTCCTGATAATTGGGAGAAAGTTCAATGGAGCGATCACTTGGAAATAATGTATAGCTTATATCCTAATTCCTTGTCTATTACGGCTCGTTAATAGTATGTAGTGAACTAGCTCCAAAAATTACTTCCGCCTTACAGAGTCACTCCTAAAGGTAAAGGGTCATACAAAGGTAAAAACAAAAGCGGAGCAATTAAAACTAACTCAAGAAGAAAGCGGCGAGGGGGTTGTAATACCGAGTAACTTCGGAATGCATCTTATATGCTCCAAAGGACTGGGATAAAAACAGGCCCCTCCAAAGAAAACTACCACAAAAAGGAAAAACTCCAGTCGAGTAACTGGATGATCCCAATTTTTCACATCTCCCTTAGTTTCAACGCTAAAGGAAAATACCGTGAGAATTGAACGGATCATTGATAATACGTGGTTGAGGAAAAGTTGCGCAATAGAAAAAATATTACTTTCAACGAGATCACTGGATCGTTCCTCATTTCGGGGAACAGAGAGAATCTGTGGACACAAACCTGATACTGGCTCATCATGCAGATGGAATACAAAATATGGAGCGCAAATGTTTTCTGAGAACTCGTCATCTGGGCGGATCTGCTGTTATACTGGGTGAAAGCAGAGGCAGACGGGACGACAATGATCGCCAATTTTTTCAGCAAGAGTGGAATAAAACGCTCGCTTTCTAAAACTTTCTTTTCTTTCCCTCTTCAACTTGAACGTAATGAAAAGAAGGAAAGTATGAGCCTTGAATTTAGAGATAACATTACCGAATAAGATCTGTCTCGTTACGGAGATAGAGGCTCCCCAAATGGTCAAAATCAAGGAGCACTACAAATGAGATGCGGGTAAGGAGGAGGGAAAAAAGAGAAAGCGCCTACTGAAATGGGTACTTGACTGGATTTATTAGGCCTCATACTTAAATTTTTCATGCGAGATGAATATCGTTTCTGGTTAATGCTAAAACCTAGTCGGAGAGTTTTGAGTTTGCTTTTCGCGTTGCTCTATCCCAGAGAATAGAATCCAAACAAGCGGCTGACGACACATTGGTGAAAGTCTTGAAGAGTTGTAGACTTATCCACTGTAATGTCCACCAGACTACCAAACGGAACTTGCCATACCTTGATTGAGATGAAATGATATAACCCACTATATCTTTCATCAACGCTATGTGTTAAGCCTTGGACTTATCGTATATTCTTCAACTTGATGGTTCATGTCATCATCAACCATCAACGCAATATAATGCATATGCATGGAAACTAAAGAGTGCAGAGGGGAAGGGAAACACTAGAATTATTTAGAGGAAAAGCCAACGCATTTGAGCTCAGCTTATTTAGTTTATATAGAGATTAGAGACCAGCTGCTGTCTTGTTATGGCTGATTTTAAGGATTATATACTTACAGAGTGAAAGCTGTTCAAGAAGTGATGAAAGTGAGTGCGAGAGTAATTAAACCTTCACTCCCCCATTCTCAACGTCTACAACATGTTTCCATTGAGTGAGCTCGAGGCAGTCACTCGTATTCCTCTACATGTGTAACTCTTACAGGAAACCCAAAAGGATGATGATTTAAAGGAGACAAAGAGGGAATGGTGGTGAAAGCGGGCGGAGCTGGTGCGAATCCGCGGGGATGTAGCGGTGGAGAAAGCAGAGCGCTTTCTCCGTCTTTTCATCCCGCCATGAAGAATATCTTGAGGACGGGGATAAAGCGAGAGGCTAATGCAGAAGGAAGGGCTCATGTCTTTCAATTTACCAACCTCATCATGTATTCCGAATCCTTCCTCATGTCTTTACATAGGGAAGACGGTTTCAAGAAATTCAGAGGGATTTGTTTGAAATAAACCCTTTCAAAACGCCGCTTTGCCATCCTACATTTATGAACAGGATTCCGACATGTTCCTCCCTACTTTTTCACACTTCCACATAGCACCGTACAGAGTGCACGACATAGCCTCCTCAAGAAATCCTCATTGGGGAGGTGTACATGGCGAGAGATGATTTAGACCCAAGATTGAAAAGAGCGGAGGCGAGTTCTCTTGAATCCTCAAACTGGGAAAACTACTCTGAGAACACGCTATACTCCAGCTTTGTTTCCTCTCTTACCATCTACATGATAAGAGTCCGAATAATCCAGGGACACAAGCTACACGTACTTTTACATCCTTCAAAATCCACCTTCCAGCTACAAGCCCCTGGCTTGAAGTCAGAGAACCTACGCAAGAACTAATGCAACCATGTCATGCCCGAATTTCTTTTATTGTTGCAGAATGGATTGAAATTATTTCAATTTTATATTTAACAAACCGAAAGCAGCGGAGAAACCAACATTCCCGACTTTCTCCTACAACTCCTTACACGGGTCACAGTCAAAGATCGCCACCAGAAAGTCCCCAAAGCAGGACACGCATGTGTATCCCTGGATGCACGTCTGCGGTCATGTCAAAACATGTCCTAACTCGGATTAACTTGAAGCCGAATCTCTTGAAATGAATCAAAAACAATAGGAGGAGGAGGAGACTGCAGAACACATGAGGACATTCGGGTTAACCTAAAAGATTCAGATTAAAACTGTTGTGGTCTCTGCCATTCAGAAACATTCTACGGAGTATTAAGAAAAACTATCTTCTTTAACCACATTCCTCCTGTAGATCCACAATCCACTCTCTTCAATTTCACAAACAAGTATATACATATATACAATATATAGTATACATCAAACCCACCGCCTTTGATTCCTTCTATATATTTTCCGAAAAACAATCGAGAAAGCATTGAGTCACGGCACTCAAGTTCAGTGACTGAACAAAGAGCTTTTTTAATACACCCGAATTTAAGATGAAATTTCATGTCTAGGACGAGAATCCTCTTGCTTTCTCTCAACCCTTGCGGTTATCCCAACTCTCCCGCCATTGTACCCGTAATGGAGCTGTCTTTTTTTAGCACTTGAGGATAATACCAGAGACACTTCCTTGTTTTAAAAGCCCGTGTGTCAAGAAAAGTAACGGCGGAAATTTATAGCTCAGCTCCAATACTGCAAACCCTACTGAAGAGCTCTTCAAATATACCAATACTTCACTCCCCTTGCACCAATTGGGAATACCGAATACCGAGTTAGCGTTAGCGATAGCCTATTCCCCAGCCTTCTTCTTCCAATACTTTCTCTGAGATAGCAACTGTAAGGAGGAATTTCATTCTACAAGACAAAGACAATACCCATCTATTTCACAGGAGCCCTGTATCCTTCTTCCACCCCTAACAGCAGCGAACATAAAGGAGTAAAGAGAGCAAGACTTTCTTTTCCATCAGACGGTAAAAAGTAACTTGCTATGAATACAAATCGGTTTAGAAGATGAATCAAATAGCTGCCGCATCTGTGCGTAGCTTATGTTCCACATGTAGAATACAATAAAATACAACACAAGGGATTCTCTCGCTACATGTGCGCAGAATGAGTGAACAAAAACTAAAAGCACATATCACAAATAGATACCAAAGTAATGAAAGATCAACTTCTTTATCCTTTTCTTTCATCAAGAGAAAGTCCTTTCTCTTTCGCTCCTCTGAGCTTAACAAGACTGCATATGTGCTTTTCTACAACTGCATTGCTAGTAAAGCTAGCGTGATGCAGATGCATCAGATAAGAAACGAGATACAGATAATTATATGCATTTCCATACCCTGTATAAAATTACTTATTGATACATTGTTCCTATATCAAATTTCACCTACTCATGATGGCTTAGTATTTACCCTTCCCGTCTTTCTTTACAACCCACCGTCCTTGTTGCTAATCTCGTAGCTACAAGATATCGAGAAAATAAACTAGAGTCTTTCAATGAACCTTTACAAACATAAATCTCTTAACCTCCACGGATACGGACCTTTACTACTGTATGTGCAACGTAACATTTCACCTCAATTCTCCGTCAAACTTTCCAACTCCGAATCCGGCGACTATACGCCCTTTATAAAAATTTACTCTTATTTCTACTATTCATAAAACCTGAATTTTAGGGCACAGCAACTTTAAAATTCATTACAAAAAGGCTGGGAAACAGTCAAGACTACAGCTAACTTCTTTTCAATCCCCGTCATTCTCAGCTACATGGTTCTTGGGAGAAAGAGAAAAAAAGTCAAAGTCAACTCAAAACTGGCTTGTCCTGAAATAACTTACATTTCTTTCTCTGCCCTTCAAAGATCATCCCAACCACGCTCAAATCCGCAAAGAAGTTTTAAGGCTCAGAATATATAAACTTAAAATAAACCACAAACTTTCACCTTTCTCATTTCCTTTTCAATTCCACGCAAAGATTTTTTCCACCTCACATGCTTTCCAAAGTCACCTCGTCCTAAGAGTTTCTATTAGGCTCAACTGGGTTCGTTCCACCAGTTTCTACAACTTCATACGCAGTCTTTCAAAACAGCAGACGGAAACGACAAAGCTCTTGGAGAAAGTTGTACGAGTCAATGAACATATTTTGGAATTCCGTAAAACGCTTACAGAAGATATGGAAAAAATTCCAATGTCACGCCTCAGTTTCAATCAAGAGCCACTTCTTAGGAATCCATGAATCCGCTAACCATCGAATCGAGAAAGTTCTCCCATTTTTCTAATTAGACTAATGGCAAGAATGAAGATATGGCAACTATAACCATATTATGTGACAAGACCAACATCCTTTTTACGATTCCTTCTCAGTACTAAATAATTTCCTAAAAGTTCACAACTAATAAATAAGTCTTGAATAGAGTGTGGGGAAATGCATTACAAAAATCTATGGGAAACCCAGAGAAAACTTGTCTTGGAGCAGCTATACTCCCGTGTTGGATACAACAGACGACAACTTTTCAATTTATCTACGTATTTTACAGGAACGAAAGAGATATTTTTAGACGCTTATTAAGCTTTATTACAGACAGAACAAAAGGGACACGCTCACACGGTTCTTGGGAAGCGCATAGTGTAGCTTAACCATGGCAGCGGCGCTACACGCAACAGAAATCAAAAGATAAAGGCAAATAACACAGCTTGAATTTTTAACAAACATTTCTAAGATTCCAACAACAGCATCTCTTTGCTTGCGTTCTGCAGATTTGAATCATATATATATATATTCCCACGTACTGTCTGGGGGCACAACTCTCTAGCTTTTAGCTTCTCTAAAATCCTAGTGTAGTACTTGAATTGCTACTTCCAGAACCAAGCTTTGAAATAGTTATGTCTTACAGGTGGACAAGCCACACTACAATTCACTCCATACCTCCCATCCTACACAAGCTACATAAACTGGCTCCTGGAAAATAAAATAAAAAGTGCAGACAAGTATTTGTGAAGATCAAGGGACGTTTCAAGATTAAAAATTAAATTTTAATAGTACGCTTATACTTTAGGATATATCCAGTTTCAACCCCAGCATCTCATCCATTTTACATCCTTTATTCATACTCAAAACCTCCTCTACGGAAACTACTCTAAACCGGATCACGTTGTCCCAATCCGAGTCAGAGGAAGCTTAGTTTGCGCAACGGAAATCAAAGGCTTCTCACTTTTATTATTTCTCCGAGAACCACTACCTCCTTTACTTGTATCAGCAGCTTCTAACGGTGCGCTAAAAAGGATTTCAAGCAAGAAACTCCCTTTACACTCCTTATTACACTCTTTTCCGAGCTTTGTGTGCACTAATGATCAAGTTGTAAGGCACAAGATTACTGCGACGACCATCAAGGAAAAAGGAGGGCAAAATTAGAAGCGAAAGAGAAATTAAATTTCTTTTTTTTCCTCCACTCCATTCCTCCTTCCTACTCTTCCCACTGCTGTATGCCGGTAGAAAGCATATGCTGTGAATTATGAGAGGATCACCCTCTGTCCTCTTCCACTTTTAAATCAGCAAGGGAGGATAAGGAAGAATATGTACATGTATGCAATACCTAAGGCTTGGAAGGCGCCTCTCAATTGTCGACATTGATTCAGCAGAAAATAGAGATGACTCGGGTTCAGGATCTGTCAAGTCAGGTTTTTGGGAGAATGCATGTACATCCCGGATCTTATTAATTCCGACAGGATGATAAAGTATCCGCTAAACTCTAATACTCAACTTCGCCCACTTCAACCTTGAAAAATAGGAACGGAAGTGAAAAAAAACTCCAGTCTCCCATGCTGAAAGTCAGTAAATACTTTAAAAGGTATTCCCAGTGAGGATGTTGTAAAAAATGAAGCAAGTTAGCATCGTTATTCTTGATTATTAATTTTAAACTTGATTCAAATTTAAACGAGTTCCGGGAACGTAACATAAAAAAGGCAACGAGAAGCACTATGAATCACGGCTAAGTTTAAATGGGAAGCCATCTAGGTTATCTTCTTTCAAGCAGAGTAACGGAACTTTTCCATGTTACTATACAGTATAATAACATGTGTCTAACAGCCTAGTACACCACCATATATATTTCCTCAACTAATAACATTTAGCCAGCAAACAGTTTAAACCTGTGCGTGGATGGTACACATGCATTGGAGAAAGTACAAGACTTTCTCCTCCACATTCCCACCAAGTATACATGTGTTCCCCTAACCCTAACCTACAGACTTTGGCTAGTTAACTAACTCAACTAGAACTCAATTTGGAACGACCGTTTGAAACCTTGTACTTTGACGAGCTGACTCTAAATCTAAAACCGCCAGCACCTCCTCCCATCCATAGCCGGGGGGGGACGAGTCAAACTTGTACGTGAAAGATTTATGAAAGAAAGTCATCAGAGGGCTCTTTAAATTAACCCTCGGATTCCATTTAGTCCATAGTCCATACTCAGGTAGCAAACGCATCAAGGACAAATAAATCCACATTTCTCAGAATCCCCAACTTTAATCAGGAAGGGGAATGAGATCTTTTGATGTCTTCAAAAGTAAGTCGGAAAAAGATTTATCGGATAAACCTGTGAAAAGCGTGTTTACTTTGGCCTTAGCTTCCATCAAAGATATTTGATGATACAGTGAGAGAAAGAGTGAAAGTAAGGACGAGGCTTTTACAAGAGACCATAGACGCAGTTGACAATGAACCTCGTAAGAAAGAAGATACCTCAGGAGACAATACGGTGAAAGCACAGGACAAACACCCACACGTTCATCCTGTTGTATCTTCCAGGATGGGGAATTGCTTAGAGGAATCCAAAATGTAGTGGCTCAGATACCTTCTTCAAAGGCTTTGTTTGGACGGATTAAATTTTAGTCCTATTCTTTCCTCTCTCTTTTCTCTACTCCAAAGCCTTGGCTTATGCATAATAGAAATGACGGTAAAAATTGAACGAGAGAAAAATCCTCCTACATCCAAAGGATGGCCACATACTTTTCTCCGAGCATTATTAGATAGTTTACGAAATGAAAAATTGAGAAAGAGAATGAAGAACAACTCCTTTGAGACGATTCTATTCCTCAATTCATGTTACTAAATGTGTAATAACAATTTTACCCAGGGTCAGGAAATTACTTTTCCTTGTACTATATCTTCCCCATAAAGTAATAAGAGGGATATTACAGTTGATAAACATCCGACATTGTATAGAATGTGATGAAGGAATTTAAATTTATCTCATCATCCCCCCTCGGAGAAAGTCCCGCCAGTAGCAATGTTGAGGAAGGTTCTCGTCACTGGTTCAGGGTTAGCAGCATGCTTGCCGAGGGCGAACCGCTTCCCGCCCATCATCTCCTCTATGCTGCTGAGAGGCTAAACTTTTTTCATTAGCTTCTCAAAAGAGCTCAAGTAGGAATATCATAGACGGCTTATTATATGCTGGAGACGGAGAAAAGCATTTGTCCTCAAGACGAGAGAGATGCCTCTTATATACTCTTCTAAAGCAGTGCTCAAACCAGTACTTGGAACTTTGAGGGAGACATCTATCTTGACATTGCTTCAGATGGTGGAGTTAAAAGCGTTATATTATGGGTTGACCTTGTCTCAAGTAGGCGTTGCCAGAGACAGGAGCTATGATAATGGAGATAGAAAAGTGAAAGTGGAGAAAGTAGTAGGGGAAAATACTTTTAAGACCCTGATGAAGAGTGAAAGATGGGAAGTTGAGGATAGGATATGCGTATGCGAGTCAAACATTTGGAAAGGAGAAAGTCATACAAAAATATGTGTGCATCTTAGTGACGGCGAGGAGAAAGTTAAAATAATAGGCTAAAAGCTGATTCAATATTCTGGGCGTTACAGAGGCGGGAACGGCATAATGAGGCGGGAGCAGAGTCTTAGGATTTTAATACTCGAGAAATAGTAATTTATGGCTCGACTTAATGTGCTTACTTGAGGTGCGGCGAGGGCTATGGCGAGTAACCAAGCGAGAATGAGCATGTTCCGAACTCTTCTCATTCCTCCAATTACTTTCAGAGGGGATATAATTACATAGAATCGATCCAGGCTGATGCAAATTATGATATTAGAGCTGAGGTAAAGACCGAAAGCTCGAAAGAATTGGCATATTTTACAAAGAATGTTCCCTCCATTCCAGTAGATGGTAATCCTCCAAAATACTTCTATCGGGATCACAAAGAAAAGAACAAAGAGATCCGCCAGGGACAAATGAAGGATTAGGACTTTTATCCGGGAACGATGACACTTTCTCCATAACTCACTACCCACGGATATGAATACGGACAGATTCCCAATCGCACCGATAATGAACAGGAGGCAGTAAGTTAGAATAAAGTTCCGGGAAGAAGAGCTTATCGTCGGTAACTCCGGTGTAGGAATCGGACGAAGAAGTACGCTTGTTTCCGACGAAGTCCGCTGCATCGCATACGGGAGAGACGTCGTGCTGCTACTCGTGTAGGAATCAAGCATAATCCCTGTTGCTCCACTGCTAACAGTCTCATTTAAAATATCCAGGAACAATTCCATTGTACTATCTATCAAACTATAAGTGTTCTCATTCCCTCCGGCTTTCAGCCCTTCCGCAACAAAGCTGTCACGTGAACTTGGATCATAAAGGGATTGCTGCAGAGAAAATTCAGAAGAATCCGCCCCATTATTCTCCCAGCCTTTCTCTATCCTTTTTAAATAAAGCCAGTCCGTGGAATAGTTTCCCAAAGAGCTCGTCGTCGTCGACGTCATCTCTTCCAGAAACGACATCATTTCAATTACTCTTACTCTCCCTATTCTCTTTCTAACGAATCCTCCTCGTAATGTAATTGCACTGTATTTTAGTGTATGCTGTGCACACTGTAAGACACAAAATGTATCCTTCTTCCACTCCCTCCGTATTCACAACACCGTACACAAAGATTGTCTCCTTTGTCCCAGAATTCAGTTTCCGAGAATCACGAAGCTGTAAATAGATTTTCCACAATTCCGTCAAGACATCACAAATCAGTTTGTTATTGGGAGGAATAGAAGATGGTGGGAATAAAATCCTTCGCTAACTGCATCTTCAGCTTTTCCAACCCCCAGATACGTTTATCTGTAATCCGGCATTGATGTAGTTGGGACAGACGTACCGGAGGAGAGCCTCACGGAATTGAATAGAGTCCAGAGTGAAAGCCCGCCGATGACGACAGTATACACCGCAAGTCTAGAACCAGAAAACACAAAGTACATCAATGCCAATTTCAAGGCAATCAAATAACCGTATCGTCGGAGAATTTCCTCCTACTAAATGCTTTTGACTTGATGGGCATTCAGTGTAATTTATTGTTTTACTAAACGAATTCCCACGGAATCCATGGAAACTTTTATGGATGGAAACATTTTTATAGAGTGCAAAGTATTGGAAGCCGCCGCCTCTGCTGAATCAAACCTTGATGCGGATGTCGAGTTGAATTCCAAACTTTTCCTCAACAGAACATGCTCCAAGGCAGCTTTATTCATGCATAACAAATCGGTTTTCAGAAGAAAAAAAGTGGAGAAAGCAACGAAATCCTCCACGAATGAACCTCTAATCGCGGATGCAGCTGGGGCGAGACGGCATGAGGGATTGTAAATAATATGGATTTCATTCAATTCTGTATCTGCCGGAACAAGTTTAGAAGAGAAAGTCCAAGCAGCATTGCGTGTAACACTCAAGATAAAACATTCCAAAATTCCAGTAAGCTATAATCGACGATGAAATATCTGAACGAGAAACATGCTAAAGTTTATTTTCCTCCACTCTCTCTAACTGGCTGTCTTAAATACTTTACTTCCTGGAATCAGAAACTGCTCTAGAACTTTCTCCGCTTTCTCTCAATTTTAGAGACAATCGAGTGGGGCTTGGATAGGCATTTGAATGGCATGTAGTGACAGTAGTTTTACGTCACTCACGCACTCTGTCAGCAATAGGCAACGAGTTAAAGATGCCGGATCTGATAAATACTGTATCAGTGGGACCCTTGCCAAGAGAATTGTGAAATGGAGGATAAGGAAAGCGAGTCAGAAAGATTTTCCCTATCATGTTACTTAGGATTTATGAGAAAAATCCTACAGAATCCTTTCCTAACCCGCATTCTTTAGTTTCCATCAAAGAGAAAGTTATTTAGAATTTAATCTAGTGCATGAAATTCAAATTTTTTCCCCCTACATTTTTATAAGACAGACAATAGAACATGTGGGGGCTGACTCACTTCGGCATCTAACAGCCACCTCCGCAACGAGCCACAGCTAGCCAGCACGTCCTGGAATAGCAAAGTAACCGTATGCTCAACTAAATCTACGACCCATCTTCCCATGAATTTTCTAAGCTCTTCTTCACTGGATTTATTCCAGCTTCAAATCAAGCTACCGCATAAAATCATATAACCCAAGTACAGCTCATCTTTCATAAACCTTCAACATATTCATACACTTTATCCGCATATTACTTCCGCTTCAATTCTCAATATCCATTACGATACATCCACTTGGATGGTCTGTTAATTGCTCAAAAATTACTCTATATTAACCACACGCTCATGAATAAAAGCGTATAGATTATTATTCCTCCAAATTCTGTCCGCTCCAAGCATTCCTTTATCCTGTGGTATCCGTGTTCAAGTAGGATTGAAATGTATACGTATTGAGCTCTTCTTGCATAAATAAATGTAATCTTAGGCCGAAAATAAATACCGCTATATATTCTCCCATGGGAATCCATTTACTTTCACCGGAAGCTTCTCCTCCTGAATCCAAGCTTTCCAACTTTGCAAACAGTGTTGAGCCCTATTCCCAATGGACAGAAGCAGAGTTATTATACAGTATAATCAGGTCCATAGGTTCTTGAGTTGAATCCGCAGTACAAACTAAATCAAGTTAAACAACAAGAACCAAAAATCCAAAAGTAAGCACAAGATAACAAAAAATTCAGAGATAAACCCGTTTTTAGAGTAATGCCGGATTTACACTTCAACACTTGTGTAAAACTTGTGTAAAACTTGTTTAAAACTTGTGTAACACTTTCATATTCATATTTGCGGTTCAAAAGACCCGCAAATATTCAATGTTAATCAAATGGAGAACATTTGTGTAAAACTTTTAGATTTAAAGTGTTGAAGTAGAAACGGCGTTACTATGGTAACTAAACAAATTTTCGAAAAGTGTTACACAAGTTTTACACAAATGTTGTAGTGTACATTCGGCATAAGTTTTTCTTCTTCAAACAATCCTCTGCTTTCTCTTTCTCTCTTTCTCCATGATTACGCCCAACTTTTCTAACACTATTTTTAGGCTAAACTGTGTCAAATACAATATTCATTGGTTCGGATTTACTTCACACTCTACTGTGTGTGGCAAACCCAATTTTCTAGTTGCTTTCTCTTTTCAGTGGGTGCTGTACGGGCCGTATCCTCCACTTGCTTTTTAATCATTACAATCTATGGGCATAGAATATTTTAAATTCTCCCTCCTAGAGTAACTTTTTTGAGGCAGATCAATACTACAAGGATTAGCAAGGAAGGAAGCGGTTAGAAGATCTAGACAAATCGGAGTTGATTAAGTATTTCCCGGAAATCTTCAAGGGTAAGCTAAGAAAGAATACAAACAATCCCGGATTTCCCCTCCGAGTAAAGAAAGTCAAAATAAAGTGAAAGCGAATAAAGAAATATTGTATTAATAATAGCGACGTGAGCATGAGGCTAATATATCGACCATTTTATTACAACTTGCCTAGTAAAAGAGATTTTAAACTATTAACATTACTCAAGTAATCCTGTTTTTCCCTGAGAAGCTCAATATATGGCCTTCCACGGAAGCTTACATGGGAGTTGAATACAAGGGTATTACATTTACGACATATTATTTAGTTAACGAAATTGGCTACGCCAGTTAGCATTATAGTTTAGTATAATCCGTATATATTTTTCTCTTCAACGAATTTTCTTTTCAGTTGTCTGCTATATGCAAGAGGGAAATTGAGAAGCAAGTAAGAATAAGCCACAGAACATTGGGGAAAGGAAAATGGAGAAAAGTGGTTTCCGTTTCCTCGGTAGCAGGTGGCAAGGGAACATCCTTTTCCTAATCTCAATCTCACCCTCCACCTTTCAAATCCACGAGGACAAATGAA
Source organism: Sminthurides aquaticus (assembly GCA_906901655.1). NCBI lineage: Eukaryota > Metazoa > Arthropoda > Collembola > Symphypleona > Sminthurididae > Sminthurides > Sminthurides aquaticus. Next base: position 18,351,712 of record CAJQTT010000001.1, on the reverse strand, counting down.
TATAGTCGCTATCTTTCACAGCTCCGACGACTTATACAACCACATTCTCTCTCCTTAGTCAAATCATGGAGAAAGTGAGGAAAAACTTGGCGGCTATTCAGCAGCAGCAGCCCGCTCCCTGCCTTCTTCCCTTCTAATGTACCGAAACTGAAACAGCTTCTTCTCCACCAGCTCTGAAACTATAAATCTCAGCTGTCGGACTGGAATTATTAAAACTTTCCACATCACTAAACCCTTAAAGTAGGACAAGAATATTCCTACACCAGGTAATTTCAAACTGAGAGAATTCCATAATAATGCTCACAAAGTAGACAAAATTCAAGAGGGAGGATCCCATTCCAGTACTTTTAGTAATCCGCGACGAAAGTTAAGTTCAAAGGGTAATTTTTCCTTTAAAATCCACATTTGCCAGCAGAGGAACGCCGTTTGGAATGGTGAAAGTCCAATTGAGACAAATAGCCCAAGTATTCATTGAAAGTTCAATAAATAGTACCATTATTGGCTTTTCCAAAGTTTCCTCTAGCATCATCCTTAGAAATAGAGGAATTCATACAAGTGAAAGTATATTGAAAACCAGACAAGGACAGCCACAAATCCAATCGACCTTGACCCTAAGAAATAACGTGAGAGAAAGTTGGGAAGGCCAGTGTAGATGTTAAAATGATAAACGGGGATATTCAAGACAAGTTGAATGGTGGGGGAAAGCCCCGCTGCAAGATGGAACAAGTATCGGATTATGGGTTAACTTCTACATATTTCACTTTACCAAGTAGCATAGTAAGCAGAAATCCGTGCGGAAGAAAGTCGCCTTATTCTGTGGCTACGACGTCAGATGGATGGCAAAGGTTTCAAGTGTTTAAACAAATCTCTTCCGAGAGAGTTTAGAGAAAAGCTGATTTGCATTCCGAGAAACTTATCCAGATTGTCTAAACACTTGATTCCAAAATAAAGAATAATCTTACTATATACCATTCCGACGTATCCTAGCTACAAAGTAGCAAAATCACAACAACCAACTACACCATCCAAGCAGACCCTGCCTCCTCTCCCTCCACTACTACTTGACTAATGTAGACTTAAACCAAGTGCTATTGAGATCCATGTAAATTCCATCATCCCTTCGTTTTGAGACTTGGTCAATATTGTAAATCTTTGATGTTTTACGAGTGCTTTGAAATACACACGAGCCTTCCTTTATTTACGCACAGCTTCTGGACAGGTTGAATTTTCCAATGTCAACACAGACTCCCAGCACTTAGTACCAAGTTCACGATTCAGGCTACGCTATCCTTCCATCCATCCAGTCCCTTTGTCTCCCCTCCTCATCCCCACAACACTTTTGTGGAGGAGGAGTGAAAGTCTAAAACAAAGAAACAGATAACTTGAGGGAAGAGGAGGGATGACACATATGCTTTCCCTCTGGCTCGTGACTTACATAAGCATTGCTTCAAAAAAAGAGGTGGAAATTACCACCCTCCTTTCACACCCTGTCTGTATGACCTACTCGACATGCAAGTACACAGCCTTGCTTTGAAATATAGAGGACGTGGTCCACCGGCTGCCTCCGTATTTTTTTTCACACATGTATCTCCTTTGCGTTATAGGTGAAGAAGTGAGAAGAAGCATGACAAAGTTTTTTTACGAGCCAATTTAGATGAAAATGTTTGGGGAAATACGTGACGAAGAAAGAAGATATATAAATACTTTATAAATAGAGAAAGTGGGAGTCCATTGATTCTTTCCTGGTGAAAGTATACTTTCTCTTCAGTGTACTTCTTCTACTTATCCGTCCTACTACTTCCCCAATGTCCGGTATGCAGTCTTGGGAAGAAAGCATGCTTTCCCCAGTCTTTGGAGCTTCCAACTTTCTCTTCCAAACTGACCAAATGAGCAGGAAGACTGCAACTCCAAGTTTTACAACAACTCCTTTTTATCTAGGGGCCAATTCCGTGGTTTTCAAGAATTTCTCAGTTTTGTCTTTCCGCAAAAGTCGTCACATGTAGGCAGATGAAGGTAAAACCTGTGAGACTTGTATCAGCAGAGGGCGGATAAAAGAAGCCGGATAATTCAAGTTTACAATTTCCAATGTAGCAGAATCTCACTTGGAATCCACTTGGTCATTTAATCAAAACTCTTCCTACGAATTCCTCTGCTTGAACAAAATGCTTTGGAAGGTGGCATTGCTATAGGACTCGAGGGAGTGTGGGCCGATGGTGGCAGCAAAGCTTTCATCAAAGTTCAACCTTAGTTTATTCCATCCCTTCCTTTTGTATCAACAGTTAAGGGAAATGATAGCCGTCGTTTAGGCCTGATTAGCACAATTTATTTCTGAGGGCCCATAGCAACGTCAAGCTAAACACCTATTATTGAACCTGACATGGGATTCTATTTCCAGAAAATACGTAGGAAACTCTCCCTGCTCGTATGTGTAAAGTATAAATCGTATGACTCTGTGAGGCGATGGGTGGAAAACTGCCCTGGCTTGACATTTTTTCAATGGAATTCTAGTACTGAAGGAAGCATAGGAGTTTTCAGACATATTTCCAAGAGTTGACAAAGAGTTGAATAGACATAAAAGAAAACAAGATAAACTTGAATCAGGCTCACCTTTTTTCCTCTGGCAGAAGCGAAGCTAGCGAAGAGAAAGTACAAGTTCACTTCCGAGGAGCGACAGGGAATGCACGGGGGCGGGGTGGTGAAGTAAGGGTGAAAGTTGGTGGTTTCTTCCCGACCGAGAGTCAAACCAGTAGCAAATTGGTAAAGATATAATAATCTCGTACGAGTAGAATTGCTAGGAAAATTGTCACGTTTGAAAGTAGAAACCTGGAATTGAGATCGTAAAGGAGATATGAGGAGGAGGAAGACGGCCGTTCAAGACAGAGAATGTCCCACTATTTTCCTGGATCCAACACTACTTTCACCTTCCCATCCTCTCCGTAATTCAATGAAATCCTGGCTCCTCTATCTCACACAGTTTCAGAGCATCTCGCTCAAAATCCTTAGAGGAGGAAAATACAGGAAAGAAGATGGAGAAGAAATGGTGGCCAGAATCGTTAAAAAGATGGAGAAAGCCGGTATATCAGCAACGCTCCTCGCAACGTGAAATTCTCAAGCTGTCCTTGTAAGTTCCACACAGTTTTTCCTCGGATTTTCTCACACTTTCACAATCTTCCAAGTCAAAAGGTGGAAAGAAAGCTAGCGTTCATTTAGGACAGACAAAATCCAGTGATTTCTTCCAGAAAATCCACTGTCCTCAACTTTTCCCCAAAAGTCTGAGCTAGTCCAAGCCAATGAATAAACTATTTCAAAGCACATTCACTTTTCCGAGGAAAAGTTTCAACTTTCACCATCAATTCTATCACTTTCTCCATCTGGATGCACCTTCCTTGCTTTCTTGCAACTGAAACCGGCTATTAGGAATAAGGTCACACACTATGGAATCCAAGCAAGTCCTGCAGACATGGAGTTTTCTCAAAAATTGGATTCACGTTCAAGGGATTCAAGACTATCCCACTGCTGATTGGCTCTGCTCCCCGGCCGTAATTGACAGTCTTGATAGACACGATGGCTCAACCGGAAGTTGATCATTGGCGGGTAACCAATCAAGTTCAAAATTACAACCCGGTTCAATTCAGGACACAACCTCGAGTAATCTCCTCCTCAACACTAGTGCATTTCGCTTTCGGGACACTGCATTTGAGCATTGCAAAACACTGCAGCAGGTAAATTACAGATTTGCCCCCGTAGTATCCTTGGACAAGACGACACAAATATCCGAAAGAAGAGCAGATTTGCAGATTAGTATTCCCCAGGATAAATTCTCTTTGTATCCCTCGCGTCCCTTTATGGATGTGATGGAGAATCGACAAAAAGCTTTAGGCGGAACCCCTTCCAGCCCAAGATCCACGTTTCCCCTTCATACTGAGAGCAGCAATATAATTTCTTGATTTTTCGCATACACAAAATAAGAACCCCCTCGAAATGGATGGAGACAATGTACAAGTTCCGAGGAGAAAGCTGCTTCCGCTAGCTGCAAGCATGTTGGAGACGTGGTGGGTTTTAAAAACTTCGGGGGAATTTGCGGTAATTAAGACTTTCTAGTGCTCACCAGAGCTAGAAGAACTCCTAATGGTTTGCCAATTCAAAATTCAGCACCATCCGACTTTCTTTCTTTTCTTAATTAGTGCAAATAGAGAGCCAAGCGGAAAAGATAACGAGCAGTTGATAAAACTCTTGCAATAGAGGCAGAAACAAACAAGTGATGCAAAAGCTCCTTTCTGCGGGCCCCGGGATTTTGATCCTACTTTGTCACTCTCACGACAAAGAGAAAGCAAAACTCGGAGTGAGTGCGAAAAGTGAAAGTCGCGCTAATTTTCTCCACCACTACTTTCTCCTTGCACTCCTTCAGACAGAATGATCCGGGAGCTTGGGAAAGAGACAGTAGCACCACCCATCTAACCCTTCCACTCTTTTATAGGCTATCTCAAACCACTGCTTATGCTCAGTCTCATCCTGCTGGAGGATGGAAGAGGATTTCTCCGAGGATGCTTTCCAGTCAGAGGGTCCCTACTTGAACCTTCTTCTTTTCGGAGAAGGCATTTCAAGAGAAATTCTCCACAGGGCAAGAAGGGTTCCATCCTAGCGAAATAAAGTCAGGCCTCAGCAAACGTTATGAGACAATCTCTTGGATGACTTAACATTGCGGTGATGTAAAATGTGGGCAGAGGGAACCTCCCACGCAGAAAAACTCCCTCTACAATCCTTCTTTAATGCTCTATCATTTCTCTTTACCTTCTCCCAATCAAAATCATTGAATCAAAGGAAACTCGACAAGATTCTTTCCAGTAATTCCAATTTTACAAGAAGCAGCTATACGCCATGGGAAAACTACTCTGGGAACAGATACAGAGGAAATACTCGATTCGGGCTGATTAATTATAATTACATTCAACATCTACTCCTCAATTCACATTTTACAATGAATACATCTATACAGGTGAAAGCATGGGGACGCATTTGATAGATGAGAATCTGATGAAAGTTTTATTGGGCCCCAACCAAGTCTCTTGTGTTTTCTGGAGGAAACTTTATTCCCACGATGTTGCGGACAAACTATAAGCTATAATTGGCTAGCATTAAAAGCGAACCACACAGAGTTAGCAGATATGACGGGGGATTTCACTTTCTCCACTCTTAACAAATGAACGACTCACGGGAAGCACCCTCTGGATGGAGGAGGCTACAAAGTTCAAAGGGAGAAAGTCCCTGGAAATAAACCTCATTATAATTCACGAGAGAAACTTTAAACTTATATTTCACCAGGGGTAACTTATTAATAGTGGGCGATAAATCAGGGGAGTGTGGATCGAGTTAATATGCACGAACACATCCAAAAATCTTCTCAAGGATTAGGCGATTTCCAGTCAAAGTTATACATTTAGCATGCAATTGTCAATAATCCCGCTCATTCACGTCACAATCTGGTATAGTCGTTCCGAATCTTTGATTCCATTCAGCCGTCAAACCTTCTTGATGGTAACATGTTTTGGGTCCTCCAGTGACAAATGAACCTTCATTTCATTTGTTCATCCGTCATTTCATTACTAGTCAAGGATTTTCCAAAATTCAATTATTCACACAACAATACAAAAGAAGAAGAATAGCAAGGACTAAATCTCATTTTACTCCACTCCTCTTCACAGATGTTCAGATTTTATTTTAAAATTACGAGAATGAAACGCAGTACCTTTCAGAGTATATTTTTAAAAAACTCTCTACCCTACCCCACTATAAGCTTTCACCACAGCTCTACTCTCTCACATGTCACATCAACCCTTATCCGGATAGTCAACGATTCTTCATGGACAACAGAGACTCCAGAGCAAATCCAGGAAACAAACATAAAGCATCAACCAGTATTTCCCCCCTCCCTTCCCCGCTCGACCACGTATAACCCTCCAAGGGCAATTCTCAAAACCTTCTGTAGCACTTCAATAATATAGACTTCAATAATATCAAAGGATTCAAATTCAACTCTCTAAAAGCCATTCCTATGAACTTGGCCGCCTAGTCTGAAAAACCACTCTAGAAAATTCATCCTCCTGGATAATTTCACTGTTCTCTGTAATACCCAGCATAAATTGAAATGAATAACGCACCCAAGTAGCCTCAAGTAAGAGATGTGGATTTAGCCCGTCAAAACAGACTGTCCTACTTGTGTTAGTCGCTGTACTGTCTGTAACTATGACTATGAGGGACTGGCCAAAGTAGAATCCCTACTACAATTATTCAAACGCCGTAGGAAAATCCAACGTGAATAATGGAATAGACGTAATGGAGGGATTCCCTGGTAATATATTTTAATGCTATCCGGAACGTTTCCACTAATCTATGGCCACATTCCCTATTTAGTGCTCTCTTCCTTTACGGCTCAATGAGTAATGAAGCATAATTTTAACATTTAATAGGTCAAATGATAGTGTGGGATGTAACGTATACAGTATATTGGCTCATTTCATACCTGAGGAGAGTACTAGATGTATAAATATCGCTTATGCAATAATTTTTTATATAATCCCTTCATATTGGCTCATACTAAAATTTATGTGTTATTTTTTAAAGTTTATTGTGATTCACCAAAATAGGGTCAAACAATACAAGGAAGACTAAGTTTCGTCTCAACAACTCATATGCCTTTACTAAATTAGGACAAGCTTTTATTTACATGCGTATACAGAAAAAGAGTAGAACTATGCAAGAGATATTGCGAATATATTTAGCTATTACATACCACCACGTTATTACAAGGAGAGAGGTTTAGTATAAGACGCTCCCTATCTGATTATCGCTGTCCGCAGTACTTGCGTATACAGTAAGATACACTGTACTGCTCTGTGACAGTGTTATGGAAATCCCAGAGACAGTAGGATTTTGTGAGCCAAATTGTGAACAAATCCCTCAGACAGAAATCCTAGGGAGGAGAGTGCAATAGAAGAATAATGGATGCGATGATGAGATGAACCACCGACCGGCGGAAACCGGAAACACATTTTGCCCAGATTTCAAATAACATCCTCCAGAAACTCATCCAATCATATTTTCCGTTACAAGAGCGTAACAAATTGAGAAAAATTCTCGGTAACACCACATCTTCAATTACTCTTCGGATTTTGGAAATAGCTTATTTTACTTGTGAAAATTACAAACACATATTATCCCCGTATCCCGCTACAGAGTATCTATGTATGCATGATAATTCTTTATGGGTTTTCTTCGAAACTGGGAGCTTGAGACTACCACCTGGATTTGTAGTTACAACAATAACAACTGAATTCTACTAAGCTTATTTACACACAAAGTGTATTCATGTATCCAGTGTAGCGAACAAGGTCTGGTGAAAGTCTGCAGTTGTTGTTACAAGAAATTTTCATACTTTTCTAGAATCGCATATGTAATATATGCAAACCAAGTGTAATGAAAGTTTCCCCAGTCTGTCACTTTCACTCAAGCCTACAATTTAGTTTTTTCAAAAGCTGTACAAACTCCGACTTAATAGATTCTCCAAGGATTTTGCTTTCACCAGGGAAAACACCATATTCATCCAACGTGGCTCCTGAAGAGCCTGGAAGCGAGTTATAACAGCCTTTCAAATCGTCTCCTCAGGAATACCTACATTAGCATAAAAAGCCTTCGGCTCACATGGAGAAATAAGGTGTGCATCTCCTAAGAATTCAAAATGGAATAACTGACTTAAGGAATGCATCTGTAGAACAGTTCAAGGCTGCTTCCTTCAACTTACTCGCCTCTCCCATGTCCTAGACCAAACCCCTTCCCATGCATAAAAGCTTGTCTGATTTTTCAGGCCCGCCAAAGAAAATTCAATACAGCTAGGTTACATTTATTTATGCAGTCAATTTGTTGTACTTGCCTCTCTAAAATTTCCTTTATCGCTCGTCCCATTGCATTTTTTCGCAAGTAGGGCTGCTGCTCTGAGAATTTGACAAAAAACACAGCGGATTATTCTGCCCATAGAATGCGTTTTAGCGGCAGCTATATTTATGATCCTTGCAAGGATTTGAATTTAGGATTTGCGGAAAACAAATTCTATCAGCATCCAACTGTGACATATGAACTGAAAAAACATTCGAGTTTTACCGGGAAGCACGCCAACTTGGGACGTATAGCGCCAATTCTTGGAAACACGATATCCTTCAGGATTTTAGTGAGAAACCCAACTCCACTCCTCTTTCTTCTCCCCCTCTTAGAGACAAGTAATGAAGGAAAAATTTATGACAAACTTCTAGTCGAGCAAGCATAATGAGAAATTTTTAAGACAGGCATTTCTTGATTCCATAACCCTATCATCCCTCCTTCCTTCCGCTCCTATATAAAACTTGTTCAGGACAGGAAGAGAAACCAATCTTAAGCAGATTGAGACTGTGGAAGTAAGAGGGGATAAAAGCCGAGAATGATTCTCATCTTGGACCCCATGCGGGTCTCTCGCAGTGAGACAGACTCACACTTTTTTGAGTACGTGTAAAAGCCTCTCTCAAAAATACTCTTTAAAAGGAAAGAAGCTGTAAAATGAGTGTAAACTTTTTACACACTTTTTACCTTCACAGAGAACTCATCTTAAATTCACATAGAAATCAGGCGTGAAAACTTGGATAATTTTACAAGTCTTTCAAGGGTTTGGACGTGATTCCCCTCTTGAAAAATCTAATAGCAGTGTGCTTACATACTGACAGCGGGCTCTATTGAGAATATCTCAAGAGACTTTAAAGGAGAAGTGCCTTTCGGAGCACAGATGAGGGTCACTCAGGAAGTGAATGAGGGAAAAGAGGAAACGGAACGGGAGAAAGCGGTGAAAGCACATCATCTTTGTTCGGAGCTACATTCTTAGGTGCCATGCCTTATAAAATCCCATCTTCCCAATCTTATCATCAATCAAATTGAACAGGGTGTAGAAGCAAGTCAAATGGCTCGTCAAACTTTGCAAAACCATCTTCATTTCTTCATTTTCCTCAGAGCATTTTTATCCAAAATCAGATATGAAAAAATAAACCAGTCAAAAGTTCATGTTGAATTTCCTGTTTCTTGAAAAAAGTGTTCAATAGTTTTTCTGAACTTTCATTTGCAGTTTACTGAAAACTTAAGGATGCAAAAAGCCCGCCTCCACGACATCCGTCTAGAAGGAAATGGCTTACCGGATTTGCCTATTATTATTCAGTTTCCTCATTTTAAATGAAAGAGCAATGATGTAAAGGAAAATACGAGTAACCGCCATTTTACAAGCCTTAGAATGAAATCATTTAGCTGTTATACAATGTTTGGAGCAAAGCGCCAAGAATGGGCTGAGTAAACAAACACTACGAATATGCATCGGGCTGTAAGTGGTTCGGATTGTGTGTAACCAGTGACAGCAACATGTATATATTACCTGTTAATACATTAAGATAACCGGTTGCTATTATATTTCTTAAAAAAACGAGTGGGACTTGAATCAATTACATTTTCTCAGAATATTTCAAGAGTAAGGAAACCGAAAGTTCAAGGAAACCTTTGTTGTAAGATGATGAAAGAGCAATGTAAAGTCCTGTTGGCTAAAAAATTGCTTCAGTCAGTGCCAGTGAAAGCAGGATCTGTTACGGCATAATGGTGTTAATCCAGATTAATATGAAGAGCATCCTCTTTTATCCCTTGGAGAAAGCTAAGATGTTCAAGAGCAATGGCTGCAAGAGATTTCCAGCCGTCACTATGAATTAAAACATGCTGGTGGCTAGGTGAAAGCACATGCGAGTACAGGTGAGACATGGACTTCTAACCTTTTCCCTTAATCTCATAGTCAAAGTAAAAACAAAATAACTTTCTCACCTATTACAACATAGCCTTTCCGCCTCTTCTCATCATGAATCATGAACAGTGTAAATAGTGTTGCATGAATGAATGGAGTTCAGTAAAATGTTACCAGAGGAATATTTCAACCTCCTTCAATGCATCACCCTCCTACGCGCTCATGATACTTTCATTACTTTCACCCTAAAGACTCCAGGAATGATGCGACCTATTACACCACCGCCCTTGTTTATCCTCCCTCTGACTACAGAATCATCAAATTTCTTCGAGTAATTACGGAGATAGCTTCTAATGATGCAACATCCTAAGCTGTTGTCTCCACTAGCCTCTGCAGGAAGCAAATGTCATCCTGGCCGCCCCTGCTTTCTCCACGCAATTAAACCATTTCAAGACACGTTGGTTTACGAAATCTTGGTCACACATGAACGCACAAGGATGACCCTCATGAATAAACATTAAGATTTTCCTCATCCCTTTTCACCATCGCCCACCTTAATACAACCCATAAGCTAATCAATCCAGCTTGAAAACTGCTTTTTGACTCCGTCTCCATTAACTCATCGCAAGAAGAATATTTAAGCATAGGGTTTGAGTAGGACATGGATAGGAAAAAATTAATTTAAAAGATACGATAAAAAGAATTTTCACCTCTCCAAATCCTTGTTTAATAAATTTCAAAAAATTATTGAATTATGGTAGCTGCAAAATTTTTTGAGAATAAACAATATAAATTAGCGGTTACATAAAATCACCTTCGTATCTCCAGACCCGTACACGACTCAAACGCGAGACTCGTCCATTACAGGTAATGCAGATTCTGGATAAAGTTTAAATTTTAAATGAAAAATGCGTATCATTAGAATGTAGTCATAGAACCAACACTATGGATTTAAATTCTACTACAGAATCACTATCCCAATCCACGCCATGGCTGTAGTAACGCTCTCATTCAGATTAGCGCTTCAATCTATGTATTATGTAATATATATTCCATCCCCCTGGAAAATTTCTTCCCGCCTACTCTTACTCTACGCGTCGTCTGTATCCCATCATAAAGATGGAATAATCCCCCTTTTACGCCCGCCGTAAAACGTCTTTTATTCAGGGCATTAGAGATAATATTAATGTCTAACGTAACACAAACCTACCTCTCGGGGGTTACCTCTTCCCGAACGCTTTGAATAAATTAGTCATGTTTTTTAATGGCAAAACAGTACATGCTACACGTCCCATGTTAGCCAGATCAAAGAAAATACTTAATTGCAACAGCCACTGGAGTCCATGAGTAATAAGAGCCCCTGGAAAGTTTTACCTGCATTCCCACCATAAGCTTCCCCTTTCCCGGAATAATAGTCTCTTCGACTGTATCCTTATTAAGGCGGTTTAGTGTAATTTCAACACAAGTAGAGTTCTAATCTAGATTGGTTTCCAAAACCACAAGAATGCTTTTGACATCAAGATATACCTCTCAGTGGTCAGTGGGAGAATTTAGGCACTACTCATGTTTATAGAATAAATTGAAAAACTTTTATGATTTTACGCATTTATTTCGCTCGTGCTTTTGCGCATTTAATTTTCATTTATCCAATTTTCAAGTGATTTAAAGCTCCTCTAGTGATAACAAATAGGAAAAGCAATTATGTAGAAAATTTACCCTTGTTTTTTCAAACATCCTTGTACCTTCCAGCCTCTCATTGCTTGTTTCACTCTGACTAAGAGAAGCCGTGTTTAATTTTTTGAATATTTCCCAGAGCAATCATGCAATTTTAGATTACGAACAGAAACTGAATTATGAGCCCGAGGGTGCTTTCATTATTCAATCAAAACAGATTTTCTCAAAACCAAGTTATAGGATTAATTCATGTAAGAGTTTTACTACTAAAACATTGAGTAACAAGTACCGGATATATCCGATATTGTTAATTTCATAGTATATATATTCAAAATTTCAAAACTGGGGCGATCTCATAGATTACTTGACCAACGGAGGCAATGTTAAAAAACCCGGTACAACTATTCAAGAAACATGGAATTCTTCCACGACCATTTTTTCTTTGCCTTCGTCTTGGTGTGCCGCAGCGGTAAGGACAAAGAAGGGCTTGGAATTCTTGATTTGAGAGCCATACAAAACCTCTTCAAGACATACCGAGCAGAAGTCTGGCAATTTTCATAGGCAAACCCAAACAACGCGACAGCACCGCCAACGGCCAGGATTGCGAAAGCGGTATAGCATTCCAGAAACTTTAGCTCAAACTCAAGTAGTACGTAGGGTAAACACCGAAGCTGACTTTCCATGTTATACCCTTTGAAGTAACGATCATTTAATCCCCGCTCAATAGCCATGATCCCCCTATAAGATGTATCAAAAATTAGCAACATTCTTAACCAACTTGGTCCAAGTGTAAAAAAGAAAGCCGCGTCGCAGGTAATTTCAACAGTTTCCCCAAGGGCTCCATCTCAATGAAGAAAACAAGATGGAACATCAATGGAGAAACTAACGGCATATTATTGCGTTTAGGAAATACCACTTCAGGTTTTTATAGATACACTCGATTAACGCTTACTATTTCAAAGGTAGAAAAAACCTTGAGAGTATGTATCTTCCAGCTAACACTCACTGTATAATATCCGTCCTACGTCATTCTACTTTTAGATTTAGCTATAATACACGTATAATTAGTCAGCTAAAAAGGATTCGTCAGAGTATCATGTATAATTACGCCGAAAATGTATCTATCAATCTCATCATCCTTTTTGAAGTGACATGAAACAGTGGATAATAGAGTCTGGTATTAAATCCCACTTTCACGATCCTACGCACAAGAGCCCTCCGCGTAACTCATCAAAGCTGTTAGCTCCGTGTACTACTAAATGATTCATTCATATATCAAGAGCTAATGTAAATGTAAATGAGAATTAGTTTTATTTACCTGTATCGAAAAACCTCATGATAGGGCTCCCCCTTCCGAATAAACATGGCATCCTTGAGCTTTGCCCCAGATTTACCTCGGATGAGCTCGATTTCGCAAAGTGTTTTATCGTCATAGTACTCAAACCCCACGGAATAAAACCCGTCTCTTCCGATTATCAACGCAAACTTGTCTCCAGTCATTACCTTTTGTACAGCATCCGTGTCACCTTTGTAATAGCGTTTCGAATTCCCGAGGATTCTCCTTGACTCCGCTTCATCCTGGTACAAACAAAGAATAAGGTAAACGCTTTTCAAACAAACCCTCGCGGGCTCAAAGAAATAAACCCCACCCCTTGAGAACTTCTTCAAGGAACAAGAAAGAGAAACGAGCATAAAAGAAGCTTTATTCAAGTGTCCAATGTAACGTACCGTAGCAAAGCTAGAGATGGAAGCGGGAACATCTGGATCAGTAAACACTTTGAAATCGTATCTTTTGAAATCCGAGAAAGATTGTATGGGGATCGTTGGTGTTGAAGCAGCAGCCACAAATGCTGCAGTGTAATAATTGTAGATGACAAAGCTAAGGCCAAGGCCACAGACAAAAACGATCCTGATGGAGCCAGTAACAGGGCTTTTACTCCATCCTTAAAATTTCAAATTCCTTTCTCAAATGTCAAAAATCAAAACGATTAATTACGCCATCTCAAAATGATCGAGTGTCCTAACCTTGTTGGCAGTACACCCCGACAGCCCAGATTACACACTCCAGCCACGTATACTCTTCTCCAGCGTCCGCGTAGCGAGAAAATAACTTTGCTGTTCCGACGTTGCGAAAATTAGCGTCTTTCCTCCGAAATGCAATTATCCCTCCGCAAATAGCGAGTAGAAACCAAGCAGCAAATATGGCGTACCATAGAGCATTTGTAAAAGGAATTGTAAAAATGTTACGGGCGGAAGTGATGGATGGTTGGCGGAAGAAGGTGAAGGACCTAAATCATTCATTTCTGACGTAACAATTATAACAGTTCCTCATCCTTGGAGGCAGGGTGAAAGGGAAACAATTCTCCACGCTCCCACACCCACACTACAACTCCCTCACAAACGATCTGACACATCCATTCCTTCAACCGCCTCTCGTCTCCTCCAATTACTTCCCGGAGAACAACAAAATCAAGAGAGAGCAAGCGGGGGACGCATAGAACAAAAGTTGAGCAAGGGAAAGGCCAGAAGGAGAAAGTGGAGAAAGCCGGGGGCGGAGGGAGAATCTGTGTGAGGAGTGTTGTTGTCAAGAGGGAGGTGATGCTGAGGAGGGCTGTGTGTACATGCAACAGAGGAAACCAAATTGGATTAAACCGCCCCAACTTACTCTTCTGTTAAAGTCGGTTGCATAAAGGCAAGACACTTTGCCCTGTAGTATTCCATCGTAGATGTGGAAACGCATATGTCCGCTTCATAATTTAAAACTTGTTCTCCCACACCATCAACACAGCTTCCATTCGTCCCGGGGGTTACCCAACCCCTTCCAAGAACGGCTTTATGCCTGAGGATGGTAACAAGAATGAGGAGAACTCTGACAGACGGAGAAAGCTTCAGGCTTTCATAACTTTCTAAAAAACCCAACTTTCTCCAACACAGACCAACTTTGACTCAAATCTTAACCCTCCTATACCTACCTCCAACCATACAAAACTTACGTAAAGTTCAGTGTCATCTCCAAATCCAGCAATAATTTAAAAGATGATCCCGAGACCAGAGTGACAGTACCATCGATTACCGTTATGTTCACCTCGGAAACGTAAACAGCGTCCGGCTAGAAAATCCAAAACCAAATTGCTTCAATTCCAAACTGACAGTCACATTTTCCTCCGTGCGCTTTCCTTACAAAATGCTTTTCTAGCTGATAACTAAATCTCTGTACTTTGGAATACATCCAAATCCACACGTTGTCCCACACATGCACATTCCAGCCAGGGATCGTAACATACCTGTGCAACAGCTTTTAAAACCACCCCAAACATATCCGATCTTCTGAACGACCAGCGGAGCAATTCTGAAGTATGAATGTAACTGCAACTGACTTCGTATTGGGCACTCAAGGACAAGGATTGACATACCGGCACTTGAGATTGTATCCCATAGATCTCAATTATATCAATCAAATCAAACGGCTCAGAAGGACCGCCAGAGGGAGCTTCAACCGCCCATACAAGAAGGTATATTTCATCCGCTTGCCCAATATACACGGCATCCTCTCTGACAGCTTCCGAAATCTCATTTACAGCTTCCCCAAGGTCAGTCTCTTCTTTTGGATACATTTTCGGCCATGTTACAAAGTACATTAGCCGGCTTGTACCATGAATCGACGTCCGATTCAAATAACTTGTGTGAGTTGACAACTGAAACCAAAGTGAACGGCAGCATTTAGGAAGGTAATGCCATCAATTTTCAAAATTCATCAATTACCGCTTTACTCTATATTTCCTCCTCCAATATTTCCAAATATACCGCTATACACCTGAAGCAATCCTGTGCAAATCCTTGGGAGCGATATAAACATTTTAATTTCTAAATGAATAATATGCACGAAATGCGAATGAGGGAGAATACCCGGCTACTAAAAGGATACAGCACATTGAGAACAGCTATAGCTAAAACTATACATGACTACAAAATTTCTAATCATCAGCTTTCACTTGGATAATCACTAGATTTCTATTCAAAAGTAGCAAAATCCCATATGCATAGACTAATTTTACAAGCTTACTAATCCATTCAGTCCCTCACCAAATTCACAATCTCTAGGAAATTATCCATGGATGAGGGAACCAAGTAAAAGATTGTAGAGACTCCGTATAGAGACTTAGTCAAGTTTAAAATCTCATATCCCCCCTCGAGGATCCAATCTTCGGGCTGAAATGCAATTTGAAACTTTTCACCAAACCATCTCACCGAAGATACAGAAGAACCTGAAAAGAAGAAAAACAATGGGAAAGTACAAGTGTGAGAAGAGAAAAAGAGAGAAAGCATCAAGGAAGAAGGCGGGGTAGAAATCCGAGATTCCACGGAGAGATTAGATAGCGTGTAGGAACAAATCCTCTCGAAAACGGCAAGCAATCAATCCGCCCTTAGTCTTCTGTATATTTATTGACAGGAAATAATACAAACAAGCTTCGGACTAAATTGTTTCCGGCTATTAAGCTTACCCTGAAAAGGAGAAAAGTTTCCACACACAAACAAATCGTGATGCGTACCATAGGAAATCTCCGCTTCAAATATCCGGGAAAGGGAAGGAAAACTTGGAAGGGAATTCACATTCCCAGAGCTACGTCCTGTAAACAGAATTGCTACGGGAAACCAGCTCAACACCACGTCAATAAGCATTATTCCTCCTAGCAAGAGAGATGGGTGAGAAAGTCAAGCGTAGACTCCAGAAGCCTGTCTCAGAAGAGCTTCCTAGAGGAGAAAAAGTAATTGATTTCAATCACCTTTTATAGTAGACGAGAAAAATTTAAACTGAATTCAAATTATAAATGATTTACAAACCAACTCCTCTCTCTAATTCACAATTTAAAACTAATCTGGACGACAGAGGAGGAATTTAGCGAGTCATTCATCAAGACGAAGGGGAAAAGTTTCTTTTGTAATTTCTCTTTTATAAAAATATCCTTCTTATCATACGGGTGGAACTCCTGTAGTATACATAGTCAAGGCAAAAAAAAACTCGCACACGGTCCACTGAAATCGGCTGCGGGCAATTAGATTCTTAGTAGATGCGGAATTTCCTTCTCTCCTATGCATCCCATGATCTCACCCCAGAAACTCTTGTATATATTCGCTGAAAAGCTGGAGAAAGTCGGACTACTGTATGTCATTGTGGGATAGACCTCTTGATTCGCTTCAATAATTTCTGCCCGCGATTAGCTCACTTTCTCCTCCTCAAACCCTCTGTAGTCTAAAGTCTAAATTCACTTGCCCAATCATTAGGCTTGATGAAAAACGGCTCCATTCATCCGTACACAGAGAAGGAATTCCTATGCTTTTTACCCGGAATCCGAGCTTTCATATGGGGAACTCAATGTAAGCTTTGGGGGCTTTGGTGAAAGTCATAATCTTGTGTCACAATGCCCCGGAAGTCATGCGAAAAAGAAAATATTAGTTCTAGCTTTCACTCCCGCTCCTCTAGTTGTAACATTGTCGTAGGGTAAATACTTGTTCAGCTATTACAGCCGCTCCCCATTTTAAAATGCTAACATCCACCAAACTTTATACCGTTACAGTAAATGACCTCATGAACAAACTGGGCCAAAGCCATGTGAAAAGAAATATACAAGGGTTCCAGGGAGCAATTAATAATTCAGGAAAATATTTGGAAAACTTGCGATGCAAATATTTTATCAACCTTCCTCCTCCTTCTTTTCTCCTCTCCCTTCCTTTTCCTCTGAAAGCAAGAAAGCAAACTAGCAAACCCGCCTAAAATTTTACTCAAGCACCAGCCTCATTTGCTCCGGATCAACTAGAATTATTCCCTCGGAAATGTGATCCTCAGAGCTGGAGCTAGGAGAAAATTTAGTGCAAGGGAGAAACCAACTTTGAGAAAAGCACCACAAATAAAATCTTACTGGCTGTATATGCTAATGATATAATTAACCAACTCTCCTTTTTAGTTACTCTTGGAAAACCTCCTTTTCTATTATTAGTAGGCCGTTTCAAAGTAAATTATTTCCTGTCATGAACTATAGCACGTAATAGTAAATGCAAGCGTAGCATGGATATAAGACTTGAGCAATCCCTATACCTCAACAACCATAATTTCTAAATGAACCGCAAGGATTATTCAACGTCTCCCTGGGAACCTCACATCCATCTCTGTAAGCGTGAAAGCCGAAAACGAAACCACACTTGCTACTATTACCCTAAAAATATTTTACACAATTCCACCGACAATCCTTCAAGCCTCAGAGATCGTCGAAAGAACTTTGAACAAAGTTCTTCCGCCTAAAAACTATAGCTGCCATGTTGAGCAGATAATGAGGACTAGTTCTTCGGGGTGAGACTGAACAAGCTATCTGTACTTTGCGATTTTAGATTACAGCGGGAAGGAACGAAGCAGTTTGGGCAGTGCCTTGGATAACATTAGATTAAATTAGCTCGATGACAATACATGGAATTTAAAGCTTAGATTAATGCTCTTGTAGTAGTCCGTGAACGGAATCCGAACGTGATCTTACTTGAATCCGTATTTAGAATTTAAATCACGCATGCATGTCTCCCTCTGTCAATGTGTGTGTCGCCCCCCAGCCATTCCTTCTCACTCCCTTTCAGACTGAATTCCAGTTGATGAAGACGGCATTTGAATTGAAAACGGAAGAAAGGCATCATCCTATTTCCCCACACAATCCTCCACGAGCCATAAGATGCTGGGTTGGGGAACGTGGAGAATTTACAAAATTCCATGACCAAAATTAGAAAGGCATTCCCTGGGATTGGACGCTCGTGAAAGCCTTTTCCAACTTCGTGCCAGAATCAAACATATCGTTAATGAGTTCCGTGTAATCCATCAATTCATAAGATGACCCTACCTTCTTTCAAGAAATAAACCATCTATTGTGTAAGGAACTTAAATATTTAAACCTTGCACTTCATCAGATTCCCTGTAAGGAATCCAATTACAGGTCTTGAATCAACAAGAACCTTCAGTAAATTATCGATACTCGAGGAAAAAATTAAAGCTAATCATCCAGAATTGTCTCCGTCCTCGATGAAACGGATGGCTAACCTAACCTACTACTGCCAAATTCGAAACGAATACACGCTTAGCAGCCTCCGTAACACGAAAATTCTAATATTTCCCCACCGGGTGACACATTGCATACCTCAACATGAAAGTTTTACCGCGAATTGCCACAAAATACCAATTCAGGGATGTAATCCGTCTTTTGCTTTCACCGCGATTTGGCTTAAAAGAGCAATACAGGGAGTTCCGCCTTGTGCTTCACCACATGCTTATGGCATAAAGAGAAAGTAATTCTTTCTGGTCGTACCTGTCTTAGCGACACATAACGGCACAGTGGAACATTAACATGTCTTGATGTACCCCAAGAAATAAGCCATCGAGTAACGAGGATGCTCTTTTGTGGGGGAATTTTAAGCTTGATATGTACTGATGCGAAAGTCTATGCGAAAAGAAAAAATGTACGAACTCATACATAGTTAATTTTAGTAACAGCTTAGACAAGATCTCTTACTCTATGGGAACGAGTAAGAGACAAGTCCATTTGGGGAAAAAATACCATCGAGTACGGAGAGCAAACACGGCAGTAGCATAGAGAAACTAGCGGGAAAGTGCGTTCAGTTAGCAGCTAACGAATTTTATTGGTACCAGTTACCCATCCGTATGTATTTACATGTAAAGTGTGTGGAAGAAGTTTTTATTTCTGTTTTGACGGTAATTTTGCATTAGAAACATCTGAGGCACTCTTCTTCTTTATTTTATTTTTACGTTGTTGACGCTTCTTCATCTTCAAACGCTCCTGCTGATTCTTCTCATTACCTCTGACTTTGTTCCCACGTTTCTTTCTACCGGACTTACGCTGCTTCTCATTTTGCTTAAAACGAGCAACTTCCTTCCGATACTCGGCTTCCCGTATGTTGTTCTTCTTGTGCACTATTTTTTCTGCGTGCCGAAAACCTTGGGGATTAGGCCTAGCATCCTGAAAATAAGAGAGTGCTTAAATAATGGCACTTAATACTTGTTGCACAAGATACTTCAATTACTCCGACTACATGAAACGTCAAATTTAAATAGCATAAAAACAAATCTGTACCTTTCTTTCGTCGTATGACCCTGCATATAACTTCAGTGGATTACTGACATGGGAATCCGCCATGGAGGACACCCAGACAGAAGGATTGGGCCGATTTGGTGGTGGCATTGTATCTGAAATCAACATTAAAATTAACCGTATTATTAAATGTGGCTCACATTTTTGAATTTGAAAACAGTCTGATGAAACTAGAGTAAAAACAGCACGAATTAGTTTGTCAGATTACATTATGAGGCGAAAAAATATTATAGGAACAAGAAGAATTGTCAGATAAAAAAGTTCATTCATTGAAAATTAACCAACAGATTTACATACAACTGCTTCCCACTACACTCACAAAGATTACAGCATGAAACACAACAAACGCAGTTCGCGCAATAACAAACATCGCAATTACCATCACAAGCAACAAAGGAAGATAAGGTTGAACCTATTTGGCAAACCGACACATTACTTAAATTATAAGTCTTCAAAACATGCTTACGATAACATTTTACCGGTAACTTTTTAATTAAAGCAATAGCAATCGAAGCAGCACCATCCCTCCCAGCTCTACCCAGTTCCTGCAACAGCTGCGCATCATCAGCTGTGTCTGCAGAACTAACAACTACACGAATATCCTTTACATCCACACCGCAACCAAATGCAGAAGTTGCGACTAAAAAACGAATACAGCTTGTCTTACTACGAAATTCTTCCAACAGTTCTAATTTCTCACTATTTGTAAGAGATCCATGAAACAGAGCTACCAGAAAGTCAAAATTACATCCACTAGCGTTGCGCATTCTTTTACCCAAAGCATTAGAGAAAGTTCTTAGTACAAACTGCATGTCATGAAACGTTGAAACGTAAACTACAGTTTTATGAGAAGTGAGTCCATACTTCAAAATGTTTTTAGAAATACCATCAATTACATTCTGGAGATTGACCCTCCCATGTGGCTTCAAGGAGATTGCGACATTCGCTCTGAAATAATATTAAAACCGTTCATGATACAATGTAAACTAAATATAGCCCCGATTTTGAAAGCCAGGATTCATTTTGGTAAGTGCACCTACCGATCAGGAGGACAACTAAAAACCCGTATGTTTGATGGAAAACCCAAGCTGGTCTTGATTTCGCCAAGAGTTTCTTCTGTAATGGTTGCACTAAAGCATCCAATTCGCAAACGAGCAGCACTTCGCAATTGTTTCAATTTACCAAGTGAGGGCCGAAATTCTTTACCCCTGAACAGAAAAAATGTTAAAATTACTGATAACGAAATGCAATGGACTACTCTAAGTAGTTTTTCGATCAATTACCACTCTTTTACAAGATGAGCTTCATCAATAACGAGAAATCCAGGCTTCACTTGCTCCATCCAGGAAAAGAATACCAAAGTGCCAGCAATCTCTGGTGAGATTAATACAAACTGGACCATTCTTGTTTCTGGAACTAAAGAAAAGATAACTTTGCAAAACCTGGGTAGCTGCTTGTATGAATGTAGGCTTATGTCACTACCTAGATCTTTATGCCAAGCTTGTGCAGACAATCCAAGTTTTCTTAATGACGTAATTTGATCATTTGCAAGAGCAATTAATGGGCATACAATCACCATAATCGTGGTCTGCAAATAATTCAAATCAAATCTGTAAAACTAATGAAGTAACTTTGAGATATTAGTATTCAAAGAATATATTGCCTTCGTGAAGTCACGACGAATTAATCTACTAAATTATATAGCAATTCAAGAACTTGATTACTTTTTGCATGTCAAAACTATAATCAATTAAAGCAGCCGCTACATATATCATAGTTTTGCCATATGACGTCGGGAGACATGCTATAACGTTGTTATATGCGAATTCTCTTGCAACTTCTAATTGGGATTTCCTTAGCGGGGGTAACAATGGAAACGTTAGCCTGACGCTGTCCCACTCTGGAGCATCTTCTTCCTGCTCATCCCATTCCCACACCGGCAGTATATTTTCGTCAAACTCTTGAACAGGTGGTTCTTCTACTCCTTCATTGACTTCCAGTATATCCGTGAATATACTTCTGTACGCATGATCATCATGGCAAATCTCCCTTATGCGCTTCATTAGCATCCTTTCATCCTTCAAATGTGGGTCATAAAATGAAAATGAAACGTTTTCATGCCTTCTTGCGATC
Organism: Sminthurides aquaticus; assembly: GCA_906901655.1. Classification (NCBI taxonomy): domain Eukaryota; kingdom Metazoa; phylum Arthropoda; class Collembola; order Symphypleona; family Sminthurididae; genus Sminthurides; species Sminthurides aquaticus. Next base: position 18,329,971 of record CAJQTT010000001.1, on the reverse strand, counting down.
GGGTCCAGTAGCTTATGTTGTAAATACAGAGTAACAAATTTTGGAACATCAACTTTGAATCTTGTGGTGTTCTTGGAACTGGAAGGACGATCTTCGCCTAAGATATAAATCATTGCGTGTGAAACTGGAAACGTTTTTTCTGTCTTAAAAACAACCATTAAATTACCGATAAGATCACAAAGGGCGTCTTTTACTTCTTCCTTATGCAAGTACGTTTTTGCTCTAATATTAACACGCGATGAGTCCCCACGTACTCCTAAAGATGATTTAACACAATCTAAAAGAAAATAGATGATGGTGATCATATAATTTGTGTAAACATTTGATAGTCCATAAATACTTTTTATGCATACCTCTCACGGAGTCATTGAAATTCTCATTCAACAAATCCATTTCTATATTGCAACCAGGTAATCCCTTCTTATTGACGTACCGATTGTAGCGTAAGTTGAACGCCCCAAGTTCTGGCACACATCCGCTTTGGCTGATTATGAATTTAGCGAAAATTCCAACATACTTCGGATGTTTTCTGAAGCAAACCAATGACGGACATATAGCATGGAGAAAAGATTGATTAAAACAGATATCCGACCAATAGATTTCAAGCATTACCCTGAACAGTATACAATGTCTTCCTTGACATGTAAAAAATTGCGGTCACCATCCGCCTGTGCTACAGCCTCACGTCTATTCATGAAGTTTAAGCCTTCAAAGATCATAGCTCTACTGTATTGAGCAACCCGATGTTCTTGAATTTCCGCTACGTCGGTACAACTGGAACAGTACCACTGATTGGGAATTTTCTTGTTGTGTTTCAATACACATTTTTTGTGGTACCATTTTATTGCACACGCATTATTGGAACATCCAATCATTTTGCTGTCTGCAGCTCCTTGACAAATGCAGATTTTACTGAAAAAACATGGATGTTGCGAAGTTGGTAATTTTAACAAATGGTGGGCTTTTATGCATATGTGATATTAGACATAACCAAAATGTGTATTACCTGTCGTCCCAGGGCGTATATATGACAAACGAATTAAGTTCTGCGAGTATAGCTGAAAGTTTTGATAAAAAAGCGACGCATGCATCACCATCAGCAAGATCAGGAAAGTCCGATGGAATCTCGTCAGTTGCAGAAATTCCAAGTTCACGCATTGCATCTAACACGACTAGTCCTGTAGTAGTTTTCTCCAATAACTCCTTCATAGCGTGATAATTCTGTGTGGCTTTGGTATTCATATCCCTCTGACCATTCATTCTCCATTGAATATTACTTAAGGAGCCCACTGATTCGACCGACGATTTGGAGTAAAACTTATCAAAATAGTCCTGCAAAAGTGTACACAACATAAAAATCTCGCTCTGATATTATAGCCAACATGATACGATGTTGCTCACTTGTAGGTGTAAGAATGCGACGTGGAATTCCCCGTATGTTGGCTCAACAGTCCGTAAATTTCCTGACACACCCCGTCTTAGCACATTAATGTTTTTTAGAGAGTTGCAGCTGAAGGTATGGAAGAATCAACTAAGTTAATTAACGCCGTAGGTCATTTAAACTAGTAAAACAATTACAAACTTACTTTTGATGAGTGAGACCGTCACCGGCTACAACAATTGGTACTTCAGCGACTTCGGGGAGGTAGCCCGCAATGGTTTGGAGGACACCGATGGTACCATTGATAGAACTTTCATCTTCTTCAATGATTCCCAATGGGATCTATGTTATAATTTGTACATTAGTATCACAACATGAACTTGTCAAAGAATTGAATAACTTTAGTTCGGTTAGGTTACACACAATTTCAGATTTTTGGCCAGCTTCTATGGCATACTTGTGACCTTCGAACGTAACCGCTGCAGCAAAAGAGGGATGATGAAAGCATTTAAGATGCTGATACAACATCTTAGCGACTGTTCTTCTACGGTACTCGTGTAGTTGTAGCAGCTCTGATTTTGTCGGAAGAAATGTTTCGCGTAAGCGTTCATCCGTTTCTACCAACGCATTCGCGGAAATAATTATTTCTGGTCCGGATCTATCTTTCATCGGCATTTGGATCCGGTTTCCAACTGCCATGAACGTAGTCCAGTTGACACAACTTGTTGGATTCTTGTTTCCTTGGTTTCTCGTAACCTCGAAAAAGTTAAGGTTATCGAAAACAAACGAAAATAACGCTTTCTGAACAAGGACGTGTTTCTTTGGATGTTCATGTGATGTTAGAGCATAGGCACCTTCTTGTATGATCTATGTAAAGAAGTTGGATGTGGCATACATTCATAGAAAAGCAATATTATTTGATAAGTGGACTGTTTTACCTTTTTTCTCTGAAACATGAGCTCATCCGCTTGATTGCCAACTTTTTTTGCCAAATCTAGGTTGGAGTTATAAGAAACTCCTATTCCGAGCTTATTTAGGTAGTGCAGATTCTGTAAAGCAATACAATTTTGGACAATCACGGTAAAGACCAGAATTTCAATGTTATTTTTATGATTTCACCACTCACGTCTTTATGCCCTCCTTGAGACCATAGCAAGAATGTTATGAGTTTCTGGAATTTGTTGTTTTTCTGACTTTTGTGGAACATGAGAACCGCTAATGCAGAGATACCACGTCGGAGGTCTACCTCTGCTTTGGTGACCAGGAACCCAGCCAAAAAAACGCAAAGTAAAGGACAATTGGATTTCAGGAATGCTGCAACATCGCCGAATGATAAATCACACCCGCTTCCGTCGTCGGATTGTTCTGAAGTCGTGAATAGTTTGGACTCATGTAGTGCATCTATTTCAAGCTTTAACGCTGGCTGCAGAAAATCGTACTCCTTAGGATATGGTACAGGCTGCTTTACTCGTAGACTTTCACATGTATACTCGTTGTGCTTAGAGCGTTTTGAGACTGGTGTAAGCTTAGTTGGTGAGAATTGTTTGGAACTGAAATTCATCTTTCCTCCGCTTTCCTTCATTAGAGTCACATCATCAAGGTTGAAGCTTTCCAGCTCCTCGTCGTCATCGAAAGATTGGTGGCTTACAACTGTATTTATTTCATCGATCCGTATGCACGATTTAACGTATGCGTTATGGATTCTTTGAAGGATGCTAACACATTCCAGGCACATGGCAACACAGGCTTTGCATGAACTGCTTTTGTCAACAGACGGCAGAGATGAGGTTTGCAACGCATTACTGTAGCTTCTGAACACAGGTATAATTGAAAGCATGTATAAGATGGACTTGTTCTTCTCTGTGATGATCGTTTTGAGCGTCCGGTAATGCAATCCAAATTTTTCTTCGTGACTTTCACAATGGATGCAATGCCCCAAAGGAATTTTAGCTTCATCAAATGCATGGAATAAGCCACACTGTTCCATTGGCTGACGTTTTTTTAACTCAGCCAGCAATCCGGTGTAGTTAATTAAACTGGAATGCGCTGATATAATTTTGTCTTTACACTGCCTAAAAAAGAAGTCTTCGTTAAATTTTAACCATATCGGACATTTAGTGACGTAGGTGCGTCGCGATGATAATTAAGTACGCAATTACCGACAAACACCAGCGAGTTTTGATGATACGGCTACTGGCTTTAATACCCGCAATTTAGTAATAGCTGCGTTAAGAGATATCCCATTCATAATTTCGACCGACCCATCCGTACAGTTTTTCTTCTCTGACTTGCAGACGCAACAACTTCGACGACCCGTCATAATTACTGAAATCAAAATATTGCAATGTTTCATTAGATAATTCTAATGTATGGCCAGTTATTCATGCCTTTTTTCTTCGGTGTCCGCTGCTAATACCGTCGTGTCGATCTTTCACACCATCTTCTATTCATGTATAGCTATAATATCTTCGTTTATCTCCTTAATACCATCGTATACATGATTATAATAATCATATATATGATCATTACCATCGTATCTTTGATCATCATCGACGTATCTAGACTTAATACCGTCGTATCTAGCCTTAATACCGTCGTATGTAGCCTTATACCGTCGTATCTGTCATTAATACCGTCGTATTTGTCATTAATACCGTCGTATTTGTCATTAATACCGTCGTATCTGTCATTAATACCGTCGTATCTGTCATTAATACCGTCGTATCTGTCATTAATACCGTCGTATTTGTCATTAATACCGTCGTATCTGTCATTAATACCGTCGTATCTGTCATTTATACCGTCGTATCTGTCATTAATACCTTCGTATGAAGCCTTAATACCGTCGTATCTAGCCTCAATACCGTCGTATCTAGCCTTAATACCGTCTTATCTGTCCTCAATACCGCCGTATCTAGCCTTAATGCCGTCGTATGTGTCCTTAATACCGCCGTATTTACCCTGCCTACTGTCGTAAGTACCGTCATGCTATCCATGATGGTGACTTAGGGATGTGCCCGAAATAGAAAAAAATCGGCTAACTTGGTGGGAAACTAATGAAGCCGATCCCCTGACTGATTGTCTACAATTGGCATATGATACATATGGTGTCACCCGACTGATCGGGAAATTTTTTGCGAGAGTCGTTTTAGATTTTTTGAAAAAGTTTTTTTGACAGCCCTGGGAGTTAGTCTAGCCTTTTTGACCAAAGGTCAAATGGCTTATGAACAGTCTCACCGGGGCCGTACCGAAGCGAAGATTAAGAACGGCTAAAGTAGTTGGAACAAAGAAGATAATTTACATCTTTAACGTGGTTGCAAAAATACTTCAGCGTTTAAATATTAAGCCTTTTACATATGAGAGAAGACCGTTGAACAATCCACAGCTCACACTGAATTAATTTCAATTGCGGAGTGGATTTAAACTTAAACTAGTTGATGACACCCTTTAATATTACTTACCAAATGATTAGTAGATCCGTATCCAAAAGTATAATTGCTGCAGGCATGTAGTTCTTGCTTAAATTTTAGCACAAGTAGTAGTTTAAGGGAGTGAAAACTGAGAGAAAATAAAATTATCAGCATGCGAAAGATGCCTCCAGCTTTTTAAATACCGTGTCTTGCTAGCTGCTGTCTGAGCGCACGTGGTTACCCCCTCCTCCTCGTGCTCGCTTTTTTTCCTACAGGAAAAAAAGCGAGCTCACCAAATGGACTTGTCTCTTACTCGTTCCCATAGAGTAAGAGATCTTGTCTAGAAGGTACAAGACATTCCTGCTTTTGCTTGAATAGTATTTTATTGTAGATGCTTAATGTTTAGTGCCTATGGACGTAATTTCAATTTACATATGTTTAGGCAAGTTAAGCCAGCTCAAGGATAATGTAATCTTTGACTTTTCTAGGTCATGATTACGAAATTCCAATGAAGAAGTGGTGCTGGGTGCACTGGATACACATCCGCATGTTTTATCATGGAACCTCAGAGTTCCCAACGAAGACAGTTACAGCAAGACAGCATTAATTCTAATGGAAAGAAAATAGTGCAAGTTCATTCTCCGATTTCTAAGCAACTGCCAAAAACATTTATGGAAACGCTTATGAAGCAACGCCCAGTCCTGCACAAGTATTCTCCGGAACAGGTGGAAGTAGTTTATCATCGCCGGACTGGAGATGAAGTTGTTGCCCGGCGCCGGTCTAAAGCGAAATCGAATGTAAAGTTTTCATTTATTTAAAGTACAGCGGATTATGGTGAACGAAAACTATATACTGATGGTTTTCCCTTTGAATTTTCAGGATAAACGCAAAGCAAATAAACAAGCATCGGGTAATGAGTCGAATTTGGATACTACCGTGACCTCGGATGTCGGAGAACTGAGTTTTGATTCAACATTTACAGAGGCAAGTTCGCCTCGTCCGGCTACCGATTCCGTTCAGACACCGCAAATTAAATCCGTTCACGAGTTGTTGTCAGGAGCAACGGATGTGGATTTAACGGTGGACCACGCTGTACAGAATGGAGCTCTCAACTCAACGTCAGATAATTGTAGTATACGTAGTAGCTTGCAGGATTGTAACGACGTCGAAACTGTGCAAACGTGTCTTGACAGACTTGATCAAGTCGCTGCTATGATTGTTTGTATGAATGACAATATGGCCAAGATGGAATCCCGAATCAAGAACTTAGAGCTAGCAACGTCCGCTATCGATGCTCGCAATAATCTTCTCTGCAAAAAGTTCACCAAACATTTGAATCTGAATACTTCCGTAGCTTCAGATATGAAGAAATTACAGATTTTGCTCAACAACAATGTGGTGAGTTGCGTTACATTTACATGTATCGTTTTCAGATAAATGTCTTGAAACTCTTAATCTAATTAGCATGTTTTCCCCAATTTCAGAACTCATCCATGGAGGCTGCTGCTACGCTTTTGAAAAAAGCTGGTGTCCGTAGAACTAAGGATGAATCAAGAATCTGTTCGGGACGACATGAAACCTCGGTGAATCCTGAAATTCCAGTGCCTGTACATGATAAATCCCTGCCTTCCCCTAGCTCGTAATGGAAAGAGAAGCTTTTGAAAGAAATCCAATCTTCCATCTCGTTTCCAGAAGCCGTAGAATAGTCCGGCCTCCTCAAAGTATTGTGAGTGGAAGGGGAACTTTATGAATTTTAAGTGTAAATTATTCAAACGCATTTACCATGCTAACCCAAAAGGCTTGCTAGTTACTAACCATCAGCTTTACACTTTCTCACTGGTCAGAACAGGGGTAAGGAATTATGTTTCCGACGGAAGGATTATTCAATTTTATTTTTACATATACAAGGAATCGACTCGTAATATCCTAACGATCTTGATCTTAATTTCTTACCTTCTGATATGTATTACGAAGTTAGAAACGTATCAAGTATTGACGTTTGTGCGTACTTTGTCCTTTTACTAGTCTAATCTTTGTTACCATTCAGTCTTCCCATAACTGGAAGAACTGCCAAGATTTAAGTTATATTATTATTTTGATAGTATGACTGTGATGTTCTAAGCTCAAGTGGATAAAATGATATTCTCAAACATTTTTCTATTTTATTCATTCGTAACGTGAAGTCTCAATTTTCTGTATTCATTCTATTTATCCATTATATACAAATATCGTCCAATTCATTCTCGCCCGGTCACGTCACCTATTACTCTATCTTCAGTCTTCTACATCTATATCCACAATAGCAAAACTGGGAGCGCAGCTGAAAATACCTGATATCTATACCGTGTTTTTGTTCAGCACCCAGTCAGACGAGACTGCAGCTGCTTTGATTTTATCATCTTCGTCTGATTCCGAAGAATCGTCCAACTTTTTCTTTCTTACTTTTTGCACGACCCTTTTAATTGGCTTCGATGATTGTTGCTCCTTAAGGTCACGGGCAGAGATAACATGAGGACTTCCGGAAAACAGCCGAATACCAGCATCTTCATCTTCTTGGTACTCGACAACTTTACGTTCCTTCTCCTTAAATGTCCTGCGATACGTTTTGCATAGTGTTACACGTTACTTCCCTTGAAATCACATGATTGCATCATATTCTCGTTATAAAAAAATAACATACGAGTCTAGCATCTCCGACAACTTTTTGTAAACAAAGTCCTTGCTCTCTTCAGTAAGCCGGAGTGGGTGCACAAAATGACCAGAATGCCACTCCGTCCTGTGTTGTTCCGATTTTGATGTACACGAACTTCCAGCTGTGGGTCCAGTCTGTTCGGAACAATCCATCACATCCTTACCACCGTCTAAAACAGCGTGTAAAATAACAGTCATAAGCGTAAGCAGATTCTACGCTTAGCGTGATGCCCGGTTTCTATCAAGTACTCTATATTACCTTTTTTCGAGATAACTTTGAAGTCTGGATCTACTGCTGATCGAAATTTTTCCGCATCTTCATCATTCGAATCCGATGAACTTGAGGAGCTCCTCGGTCTTTTCTTAGATCCCATGCTTAATTCGCAGATAAAGTTGTCGTCCCTCCTCACAAGAACGTTTCACAGCCAAACGGATGGCACAAATCCAAAACTATCTGAAATCCGGGAAGTCGCCATCAAACTGGAGCTGTGAAGATCAACAACAAGTAGTTTCATATTATTAGCAAACGCTTGACGAATGCGGATACAACCCCTCAACAACAGAACCGGAAACCGATGCCGTTCAAGCGGTTAACACATCAAAACAAAGGAACACACAGTATTAAAAACGACTTACACGAGGCTACGATGGTGTTGATGTTGGATTTATGACCATCATCCTAAATCAGGAATCGTAGTGCGAATTTCTAAAGAAACGTTGAATTATTGCAAAATATTATGCGAAAATTATCGAATACCATAATGCATTTGACTTCTCGATATGTGCATGCAATGTATGCAATTCTTAATGTTGAAAAAATAAATATCTACCGCCGGTATGTGCACATGTGCGAAAATTGATATCGGCAAACCTTCGTCTAGATATTTACGTCAGGGCTGCATTTGATTCCCCAAATGATTATCTGGAACGCAACCGGACTCATGAAAATAGCGTTGAGCCTACACGATGTGTTTCCTTACTCCATGTACGGACGGAGCTTGTCTTCCTCCTTCATTGTTCATTTGGTCTAGTCATACATAAATCCATAAGAGTGACACAGAGATACGGGAGCAAAACCATCGAGGGAGGATACTGCAGGGTTAAATCGGTAAATAATTTTTACTTTAGACAGCAGTTATTTTAGCATGTCGAAGAATTTTTCTTGGGAAGTAGGAGGTATTAACTAAGCTTTAATTTGCAACAACATTAGCAGAAATTAACGAAAAAGTAGTTGCCAGCTAGGATAAGGGAAGCATAAAAGTTCTGGAAGTAATAGTCTAGAGCTAGCGGCACGTATAAATATATGCGTATGCACATCTGAAATCTAAGGCGTTTATCGAGTTGACGTGAACTGACGCTCCCACCCTTAAAGGTTCAGCAACATATCCTTCAAGTCCTCTAAATTAATTACGGCATCTTTGGAATTTAGTGACTGATACAACTGCTCTGTCGGCTCACTTGCGGAATAAAGTGGAACTCTTAGGGATAATTGTAGGTCTCAGGGTTTTTGACATTTCGTAAGGAAGAAAATATTCCTTGAATTGTCAAAATATATACGCCTGTATTTTAGAATCAGTCTCCGAAATTAGTGAAACTGAGTTAAAGACCCATGTCAAATGTGGAAATCTAGTGACTTTGTTCTTATGAATATACATGTCATTCATTAGTTTCTTGATTCTGATACACCTAGGATAAAACTGCTGTTAAGAAATAACCGCAATAATGACGGACGCCAAGTATTTCACGACCACCAAGAAGGGGGAGATATTCGAGCTGAAATCCGAGCTGAACAGCGACAAGAAAGAAAAGAAACGAGAGGCTGTAAAGAAGGTCAGAGAACATACTGAAGTCCAAGCACGTAATTTACGAAACTTTTATAATCAAAGGTTGTATTCATAAAATATTTTTTCGAATAGGTTATTGCCTCCATGACTGTTGGCAAAGATGTCTCAGCATTGTTTCCTGATGTCGTCAATTGCATGCAGACAGACAACTTGGAATTAAAAAAGTTGGTCTATTTATACTTAATGAACTATGCAAAAAGTCAACCGGATATGGCGATCATGGCTGTAAATACGTTCGTAAAGGTAAAGAAATTTTGCATTTCCATGTAAACTTTTAACAAGAACAAGAGTGTAGAAAACCGAACCTGTCAAGCGGGAATTAAACCCGTTGAAATCTTTTATTAGGATTGCGAGGACCCTAATCCTTTAATCAGAGCATTAGCCGTAAGGACAATGGGCTGTATTCGTGTGGACAAGATCACAGAGTATCTATGTGAACCACTAAGAAAGTGTTTGAAGGACGAAGATCCATATGTTCGAAAAACTGCTGCCGTGTGCGTGGCTAAATTGTATGATATCAACGCCCAGCTTGTCGAAGATCAAGGATTTTTGGAACAGCTGAAGGATTTGCTTAGCGATTCCAATCCAATGGTATGAGGCTCACTCTGTAAATCACTATGGGAGATGGATTGCAGTGTATAGGTAAGTATGCAGTAACTGTAACTTTATGTTAACTTTCCAGGTGGTTGCAAATGCAGTGGCTGCATTGTCCGAGATCAACGATTCCAGTCCGAATGGAATTCCTTTAGTTGAAATGAATGCACCAACGATCAATAAACTTCTCACAGCTTTAAATGAGTGTACAGAATGGGGCCAAGTTTTCATTCTCGATTCTCTGTCGAATTACAATCCCAAAGATGAGCGTGAGGCTCAAAGGTATGGTATAGTTATAAAACTCGACATGTATGTAAAGCATATATGAGGAGTTGATCGTCTTATGTTAATCGTTTCCGATTTTATCAATTGTAGTATCTGTGAACGTATCACTCCGCGACTGGCTCATGCGAACGCTGCTGTTGTGCTGTCAGCAGTTAAGGTGCTAATGAAATACATGGAGATGATCAGTGATACCGAATTTGTTAGCGTTTTAACCAGGAAATTGGCACCTCCCCTTGTTACCTTGTTGTCTTCGGAGCCAGAGGTAAGTGTCCATTGAATAATACATCTGGTGAAATGGAGCGATCGAATAATGTAAAAATTATTACATTGGTAGCTAACTTTTATCATCGTGTGTAGGTTCAGTATGTCGCGTTACGGAACATCAATCTCATCGTACAAAAACGACCGGATATTTTGAAACATGAAATGAAAGTATTCTTCGTTAAATATAACGATCCTATTTATGTCAAGTTGGAAAAGTTGGACATCATGATTCGGTTGGCTTCCCAAGCAAATATCGCTCAAGTTCTATCGGAGCTCAAGGAGTACGCAACTGAAGTAGATGTAGATTTCGTTAGAAAAGCTGTTAGAGCCATCGGGAGATGTGCTATCAAAGTCGAACAATCAGCAGAGCGATGCGTTCAAACCCTTCTTGATTTAATTCAAACCAAGGTAAGATGCTGATAAATTATTTATTTCGAACATAGTGTAACTTCAAAATCACTGTACAATCGCCTGACATACTCATTAGCTGACTTTTTTCTATCTTAGGTAAACTATGTTGTCCAAGAAGCTATCGTCGTCATTAAAGATATCTTCAGGAAGTACCCGAACAAATACGAAAGTATTATTTCTACATTGTGCGAAAACTTAGATACGTTGGATGAGCCAGAAGCAAGGTACGTTATAAGCTAGTGACACATCTAGTTGATAGTAGATTTCCCTGCTTCCTTTACATTTCACATTTCATACTAGTAGATTTACTCATCCGGATATAACTTAACCTTATATGACCTTCGTTCTTCCAGGGCTTCAATGATTTGGATCATTGGCGAGTATGCAGAGCGAATCGACAACGCTGATGAATTGTTGGAGAGCTTCCTTGAGGGATTTTCCGACGAAAACAGCCAAGTTCAGCTGCAGCTATTAACTGCCATAGTAAAACTGTTTTTGAAGCGACCGACGGAGACCCAGGAACTAGTTCAGCAAGTTCTGTCTCTTGCTACCCAAGTATGTACGAATTAGAGATTGACAAAGAAATATAAAATCTGGACATGGTGTAAACTCTTATTTTACGCTTTGTAGGACTCGGATAACCCGGATTTACGAGACAGGGGTTATATTTACTGGCGGCTCTTGTCTACTGATCCCGGGGCAGCAAAGGAAGTAGTGCTTGCTGAAAAGCCCTTAATTTCTGAAGAAACTGATCTGCTGGAACCGACTTTACTGGATGAATTGATTTGCCATATTGCAAGTTTGGCTTCCGTCTATCACAAACCACCCAGTGCATTCGTGGAGGGTAGAGCTGGACTCAGAAAAATTCTTCCAGCTACATCTAGGTATGTTTCAGACGAAGCTTCATTTCGCAAGTAAAACTCAGTGGCATCTTCTAGACTGGGGAATGAGGACATTAATAATTACATTTAATTTAATGGTGGGAAATCGCATTTACAGTATCAGCAGGGCTGACCTTGGAGGTGAGACTCAGCCATCTATCATACCGTCACAAGGCGATCTTATAGGGGATCTCTTAAACATGGACATCAATCCTCCTCAAATGATACAACCCGCAATTCAGTCTACTACTTACCCTGGTGTTGACTTACTTGGCGGTGGATTGGACGCATTGGTATTTATTATATCTTAAATTACATTTAACATTAACCTATATTCAATTGCATGAAGCCAATTTGCCATAATTGATTCTATCGATACTTTCAATAGTACGTATAATGAAAGTTAATCAAGTTTCGTTCTAATTTCAGCTTGATGTTGGAGCATCACCAGCGCCAGCACCAGTTGCTGCTGCACCAGTAGCAGCTAATCCGATGGGTGGCTTGTTAGGAGATATATTTGGATTAGCTCCTGCAAGTACCGCTTTTATGGCCCCAAAAACATGTTGGCTTCCAGCGGTTAAAGGCAAGGGCTTGGAAGTTTCAGGAACGTTTACCCGTCGGTAAGTGCTCTCACTAATTCTACCTGGACAAACGCTATGATATTCTTATTGAAATGGCTAATTCTGGGCTTTGCAGAAGCGGACAAATATTTATGGATATGACATTCACAAATAAGGCTATGCAGCCAATGAGCGACTTCGCGATCCAGTTCAATACAAATAGCTTTGGATTACTGCCCGCACAGCCTCTTCAAGTTCCAACGCCATTACAACCGAATCAACCATGTGATGTTTCGGTGCCCCTTAAAACAAGCGGACCGGTGCAGAAAATGGAACCCCTGAATAATTTACAGGTACAGTGACAGCGGAGAAAAGTTGTGCATGGTTCAAGTGACTGACCACTTCTGGTTTAAAAATAAATGAGTGTGTATTATGTATGTTATAGGTGGCGGTGAAGAACAATGTTGGAGTGCTGTACTTCGCTTGTCTGGTTCCTATGAATGTGTATTACGTCGAAGATGGGCAGATGGACAAGAGGATCTTCCTCCAGACCTGGAAAGACATTCCAACACAGAACGAGGTTCAATATAATCTTACGGGCGTTTCCTTAAATTCTGGTAAGTGAGATACAAAATACAAGATACGACAGGGAGTAACTCTATCAAACCATGCTTACCACGGCAAACTAAAAGGACTCTCTCGGCTCCACGTACACTTAATAAGAATACATGTATGACTTTTACTTCTCCCCTCAGATTCGGTGGTGCAGAAAATGCAGCAGAATAACGTTTTCACCGTCGCAAAACGAAATGTAGAGGGCCAAGACATGCTTTATCAGTCTTTGAAGCTCACTAACAATGTTTGGGTGCTGGTGGAGGTTAAGATACCACCCACGAATTCTCTTTACACGGTATGTCCTGTAAGAAACTGGTCCATGGTATCAAAATACTCATTATTCACTTTACGAAAATATCCTACTTTCAAGGAACACCCGCTTACATCTTCCTATTTGCTATCTTTTACAGCTGAGCATAAAATCCGTAGCAGTGGATGTCGCGCCCGGAATATTCCAGTCCTACGAGGCTATTTTGCGAACATGAAGAGGGAATAGTAATTCAAGCCGATAGAAGAATTTTGTTAACTTGGCGTTTATAGCTTATTCCCGTGTATCACACATACCATGTTTTTGCCGGCGTCAGCCGTTCCATATTCCTTTCCGTCATCAAGAGGCCTACGGAATTTAAATATTCGGTAGGAACTTGGGATGAAAATTGTGAAAATGAGCAAGTTCCCACATGAAATCTCATGTACGCATCTATTAGTTGTAGCATGTGAATGAAACAGGATCATAATCATGAATAAAGTAATATGTATGTTAATAAAGTATGTCGCCATGGTCATTTCAATCTTTCCTCAAGCCCTGCACCATCTGTCTCTCTCAGTTCGGAGTGCAGAAAACATCACTACGAGGACCAATTTTCCTAGTCTTCTTCTCGCTAACACTCGCTTTCTGTTCACTATATTATCTGTTTATTACAGTCAACTCTATATCCGTAATGCATTTGTGCAATCCCCAAACCTTTCCCCACCTACAAATCACTCCGAGTACAAGCATCTGTAATCCCCAGAGAACCTCCGTTTGTAGAATGGATCCAATCTCTCACAGACCCAGTCATGAACTGACGAGATGGTCAGTGACTGAGCACAGCGTTCATTCTCAGTAAACGCTGCAGCAGTAAACAGCTGACGAAATGTGAATGAATTGACACAGAATCCTGCCCACTAGATTTGCAAAGACAAGAAACTGTGAGTCAGAAGGGAAGCCTCTAAGCAAGGACTCAAGGACAAGCACCTTGACAAAATTATGAGACGAGTGTGGCTGACAATGAGACGTCTGATAAGCAAAGGGCAGAAGGTTGCAAGAGTGTAGACAGGAGTTTCTTGTGTGTCCTTGTATTCAAAAATGTTTCTCTATACATCTACTTGGATGATTCGATGAGAGGAAATCAATAGGTAAACTATTATATAGTTATGTAAGGGCACGGCTGCTTGGTTGACAACAAGAGAGAAACGTAGAGAAGAGTACCAACGCCAAGGTGGCCCATCCAAACAACCTAAAACTTGTATGGGAAGGACGTGTGTGTCTTGAAAGTATCCAAATTTTTAATGTGGCACTCATGGCAGGCAAACTGTCATCTTTCATCTTCAGTCTTTCTCCCAGCATGTGATGGAAAATTTTTAAAATCCCACAAGAGTAGTGAATTATAACTAAGTTACCACATTCTCTCAAGCATCCCTTCAACAGGGAAGCTTTGAAAGCATGTATCAAAATCTAATTTCCACAACGCTGTCTAAATAATCAATCTTGAGTGAAAGGATGAACAAGGTAAAGCTACCGACATAGGGAGAAACATGCTCACAAAATTACAGACTCCACACGTCGACAAGAGTACAAGATAGAAAAACTATAGGGGCATAATAAATTGTGTAAAAGCAAGGACACTCGGCTTTGCCTAGTGACGTATCCATGTGCTCCCATAGTAAACTTAGAAGGAATCCGCCTTATTTGAATATTCTCTCCAGGATTCACCGGATCATCTTTTAAAACATGGTCCTCATCATTCTGACGGAATATCATTCCAATTCAGTCTTACCGTCCTAAAGACTAAGGAGGAGCTCCCTCACAAACTTTTCTTATTAGCCAGGAGAAAGTAAATTAGAGAAAGTCCGCTTTGGATGGCGCTCAGAGTAAAAGGAGTGGAACATGACTCATGTTACAGGAGTAAGTAAACCAGAGGGATTTCACTCAGAGAAACAAGGGGTTGAAAAAACCGTAAACCAGTCTTCGGAAAAGAGCATATATACATATATTTCTCTCAGAAGCTGGGATACAGGTGAGAGGATGAGATGAAGAGATGAGGGAAACCCACATGAAGCAATGAGGGAGAGCCGGAGGAAATCCCGGAAGGAAGAGCCCGAGAAAGCAAGGAGAAAGTAGACATTTGCTTGGCGGTAGCAAGAAGTAGGGGAGACAGGATGTAGGACACTCTGAAACTGGAGCACCAAGCTAAACTACCTCCTGCTAAACTGAGTCCTTGAACAAAGCCTCTATGGACTCTATGGTTACATACCCGGAGCAAAAGCTAGAGTCAAAGTATGGAGAAAGCAGAAAAGGAGGAGTAGCCAGAGAAAGGAGGATAACTTTCACATATACTCATTTATACATGCTTGTATCTATTTGAACCAGTTTTCGCCATGCTTTCTCCAATCCAACTTTCTCTCTATATCCAAATCCAACATGACACAAAACTCTCAGCGTATAATCTCTTCCATGGCTATTCCTTCTTTCCCCACACAGTTTGCAAGGAAACCAAAGGACGCTACACGACACTTGACCATTCCTTTACAGCCTGTAGCGCGAATTATGCACTATATAGCGAATCCTATTATTCGCAACCTTTTCCCACTCTCTCTCTCTCTCTCTCTCTCTCTCTCTCCACAAAATAAGGTTATCCCATCTTCAACAATCCGCATACATCCCTCCATATGTAGCAAACATATTTTTGCAATACTCACTCTCCTTGGGTTTATGACGGAGACGAGGGCCAAGTATATGCGAGGAACATCGCGAAAAACTTTGCACGGCCCTATGCTTTGTGCGTGTGCGGGAGGGCTTGTCCTGGGTAAGACAAAATTGTAGACTGGCTAAATGGCAGACCGTATATATTTTAAAGGGCTCTCGTCTCACAAATGGTAAAAGCAGAGAGAGAGAGGAGGAGGAGGAGGAGAAAAGAGGTATTGGCTGGGAGAGGAGATTCAGTGGGAGAGTGCGGACTTATTACGGTGGTGTGTGTGTGTCTGTAGTGGAGAATGGTTTCTGCATGGTTGGAATTGTCGGTGTGGTTTTAGCCTTGTGCTCGACGCTTTCTTTTACTATTAAATCCTGGAATGGGTTGGATTGTAGTGGCCACAGCTAGGGATTAAATAAAAAAAATAATAATTCACCAAGAGACACTCGTCCAACTTCTCCGTTATATTTAGCTCGTGTTAATATAATTAAATTTAGGAAACGCAAAAGACAGAGGATGAGATCCTAAAGCCAAAAGCTGTTTAAGAGCCGCAGGTGAGAAAATGTGTGTGCGTTGAAGGCATATATAACTTTTTTATCCTATTAAAGACTTATTTGCGGGGAGGGAGGAGTGTGGAAAATTTTAGTTATACCCGGAATCCGGGTCAAGTTCAAAGCAATTAGTAACTAAGCCTTAATTGAAATTAAATAAGCAAGCTCCCCTTCCAAAAGTCCGATTAGCTCCAGGGCTACAAGAATTTCCTCGAAATAAGTTTCTTCTTCTTGGTTTTATTCATTTGAAATTCAATTCTAAAATATTTATGTAGCTATATTCAATTCAATCTTTGAATTGAAGCAATTGTACAACACGAGGTATCCATCAAAATTGGCGAATTTGCGACCAGGTGTGTGAGAGGTGGAATTATTAGTCTTTTTGTGGTAGCGGGAGTTGTAGGAGGATTTTATCTATTCCAGCTGAATCATCTAATTCGTCTCTATTATATATATAAGTGGTAGAGTTTAATATTTTTCACTCATTACCCATACATGTCTTCCAAAAGGCATAAGAAACAAATTGGGAAGGCGGATTCGTATGAGGTAATGTCTGTCATATGTGCAGGATCATATCCCATTAACCTTCATTCTCTAGTGAATCATTACTCTTCATCCTACATTCATAATTTACTTATGGACTTGCGTAGGCACATCTCTACAAATGATTTCCTAGCATTTAGCTAATGCCTCTGTAGTGCAGTATTATATGGTAACTAATTTAATTTATCCTCACCACCACCTACCTTGATACAGTGTAAGTTAATAATACCAATCAAGTAGTAACGTTTCAAAGGGATACAAGTCCGAAACCAAAGCCGACAATTTCTTAGGAGCTTCAAGTATAATTGCATCTCACGCTGGAATTATTCCATTATTTCTTCAGAATTAGAGCAATTCTCAAACTCTGGGATATTAGTAAGGATAGAAGAACTGTGGATTGTGTAAAAAAAATTGAGGGACGCTAATTGAATGCTTTTATTTATTTCAGATCAATTTAATCGACGAAATCCGAAATAAATCAAGGGCGGATTCATAGCAAATATCCAACCTTCCAAGCCAACCCACAGTCTTCGTCATTATCTGAGTATTCCTTGTCATCCTGGGAGTGTCAAGGGACTTTTGAAATGATCAGAGTTAAGCAGTAAAAATATTCGATATACAGTGTGATTCACTGCTTTAAATACCCAAGGAGTGCGACCGAGTGGAATAGAATTTTCCATCTAGTGCCGGATAAAGTCCTCATCTACAAGTTTCAGTCATTACCCGGTGCCGTCAATTCTTTCGATGAACTGGCTGGTCAGTTTGTCTACGTTATCCTTAGGTAGATAATCCTTTCTGGGCTTACGAAACTTGGCCTGGAACAATACCTGCAAGTATATAATTAGAAGTATTTATTAATTAATCTACGCTCTCATCAAATCCTATACTGTGTGTTCTTCCCAAATCTTTTAAGAGGCTTGTCATTAATCCTGTCACAGCAAGATGCTCATCAAAGAATTGTAAGTGCTCTTCAATTGTTTCCTAAATGCACCCCGTGTACCTAAAGTCTGAAAACAATCTGCCTTTATTTGCCAAATAATTGTGGCTATTGCCAGCGTTTGGTCCATGTAATACCAAATCCTGGCTAGGTCAGAGATGATTTATTTGATGAGGGTAATTTATTTTAGGATAGGCTAGTCGGGAAGGGGCTAGACTGGTGCTAGCCACACAGTTATAGGTGGATTAATGATTGTGCTTGTTGCAAGCGGATGAGTTTAGTACTCGTGTCTGGGTTTTATTGATGCTAACTTTTATTGAGGAGCTATTAATTTCATACCAATCAGAATTGGGATTGAAAGCTAACACATGTTTATTTGCGGTTCTTTATTTCGAACCAAAAGAGCAGAGATCAGAGTGTAGAATTAAGGATCACAATCCTTCAAGGGGCAATGTCGATGTGAGATTCATTAATCTGAACTTCTTTTCTATTTTCAGCCGCGTTGTGATGCCTCTCACTGTTGAGGAGGTGAGACTTGTTTCGTGGATATCATTTGTATAATAATAGGAGAATTTTTTTGATAATTCTTGACCTTGATTTTTCAGTACCAAATCGGTCAGCTATTTTCGGTAGCTGAAGCAAGTTTGAACGAAACTGGTGGTGGTGAGGGTATCGAAGTAGTCAAAAATGAGCCATTTGACAACCACCCCCTTCTGAATGGTCGATACTGTAAAGGGCAGTATACTTATAAAAAATACCATTTAGCAAGGTATATTTTTGAATATGTTCTGTATGATTACCATATAATTGAAATGTTACCGCACGTTAAAATTAATATACTTACTTTTTCCTACGTTGCAGTAAGGTACCTGCCTTCATTCGAATGTTGGCACCCAAAGGGTCTATGGAAATCCATGAAGAAGCATGGAACGCTTACCCTTACTGCCGTACAGTGATATCTGTAAGTAACGTTGTTTTTCATTAACTTTGGTAGCCATGACAATCGAAGGTTGGTGACAAAGGTCACTTTTTACCTATTGTAGGCGACATCTTGATTTTGGTTTTTACATATAAGCAGTAAGAAATATTTACCTTTTTTTACAGAATCCAGGATACATGAAAGAGAATTTCTTCATCATCATCGAGTCGCTTCATTTACCTGACAGGGGAACTCAAAGTAATGTACATGAGTTAACATCAGATAAGTTAAAGCAAAGAGAAGTCATCATGATCGATATAGCCAGCGACCCAGTGGCTCCATCCGATTACAAGCCACTCGAGGATCCTAGCAAATATAAATCGGAGAAGTCAGGCCGTGGCCCTCTTGGGGGAACGTGGAGAGATAATGTAAGCAAAACAATGTATAACTACAAGCGCGTGTAAAATACGTAGGTGTTAGAAACTAGAGGACATGCTAATATTTATGTTCATTATTCTCTCAGATGAATCCAGTGATGACGTGCTACAAACTTGTGACTTGTGAATTCAAGTGGTTTGGTTTGCAAAATCGCGTAGAAAACTTTATTCAACGGGCGGAGCGCCGTTTATTCACTAACTTTCATCGGTACGTGACTTTTATTCCTTTCGTTTCTTTATTTCTCTTTGTATCTGCAATCACTGCACGACTGATTACACATTATTATGCTTACTATATAGGCAAGTTTTCTGTTGGAGCGATCGCTGGTACGGCATGACCATGGATGATATACGAGTTCTAGAGGATAAAGTTCGTAAGGAACTAGACGGGGTAAGTTGCCATCTCCGTGAAACATAATAGTCCTATTATATTTGCTTTTACATCACGTTCCCTTGTAAATACTTGGTATTTACTAATTGCTCCGATTTGAGAGCAGTCCCCAGTTCCTCAAAATATTTTTTTATTCTTAATCTCAAACATTGCTACGTAATTATTTTAAACCACCACAAAAGCTTGAGGGTGAGACTAAAGTTTTTCATTTTTGTTTCAGAAACGAAATACTGGACAAGTTCAGGGAATGAAAGCTGAGTCTGATTAGTTCCGAAGTAACCATAACAGAGCACAATAGCCAAAATCGTTCCTCGCGTAAATGTGCGAGGGGTCTCAGATTTATTGAATCGTTAATGTACGTTAAGTGTTTTGAGACTCATATCCGTTACAATTCGACTTTAATTTGACTGTACACATGAACGTTTAAAGTTAATTGAGTATTTTCGGAGTATGCGGGACGAAATTGTACACCCATAGTGTCTTCAACCTGCATGCAGTTACTTGCCGAACGATTCAATTTTTGCCCTCAAAACTACTATAATACATATAACCATGATGGTTTCGTGTTCTCGTTTTGCGTTGAACTTACAAACAAGTAGTAATGGCTTCTATTTATTTTTTGTTACGATTATTGGATTACTTTGGGAGGCTTTTCCTCGAAACATGGGTTATTATACTGTATGAAGGAATATGGCTTTCTTACTGTAAAAACTAGTCTGATGAACTTTATTGGTGTGTGAGTGATACCATCGCGCCGGACATGTTTTTGGTCTTTGTAATTTGTTCTTTCGTTCTTTGTTACCTTTCCATTACGTACATGACACTTACGGTACGTATTATCGGCAATAATTTTCCCAGGATGGATACTTTGTCTGCTCATTATGAGCGCCCTATGTTATCCATTCTGGGAGATTGACACTCGTTGTTTGTTAAATTGTATTGCTTTATGTTCAAATCCGAAAGCGATTCCATTTCATTCCCAGTTCACACAAAGTGTGTCAGATTCGGTTTTGCGTTGAGACAAAAGCTCTTTAGTCACAGTAGGATCCCGCCGGTAAATCCATTGTAGTGGTAATGATACGCATGCACCTGTACATGTACGACACCATCAGACTTGTCAAACGAAGTGCAACTTGCAATTTCCTAATGTAATCAATGCTTTAACGCAACTAGCTACTGTTTGCTTCCCATGAGTACGAGTTCTCATACCATGCGGCACCAAAATATCGTGGTACAGTTCAATTTGGTCAGTTTCGGTGCCATTCTGAATTATTTAGATTAGAATATTAGTTGAAGCTATTAAATTCGTCCTGTTCCAATTGTGTGAAGCAGAACACTATCTCATTACCTGTCTTGCATACCATTGCAAGCCTTGAATCCTAAACTCAAGGGCTATTGTTATTCATCTTCAGTGACATTAGTAATAATGTATTGGAATGCAAACTCAGGTTCCTGATTAACAACATTTATTCTTTTCCAAGAATGCTACCTGTACTGAGGAATGAGCACAGACACCCTCTCATTCTACTATAGTATTTTCCCCGCACATAGTTAAAAGGATGTGACTACCTTATTATATATTGATACAAATATCTCAAAGCGCTTCGTATAGCTCAGAAAACTCTATTCCCTCTGAAAATTTTTGCGGCAAATTATCTTGTCACATGTTCATGTGAGCAAGATAGACTAGCTAAAGATTTAAGCAATATATTTTGATAAGTGCATGAAACTCTAAAAGTCCACTCCTTGTATTATGTCATTTTTGTTTTGACTAATCTCACATTTGCAACCTGCACGAGAGACATTGGAAGCAGGGTTATTTCAGAGCAGATACAGCTGAGGTCGACCTACTAGAAATCGAAATTTTCCATTTCGGTCCCATGTAATTGGAAAATGCTGTAGTGTAACCTGTATTTTTGCAATCTTAACAATATTCGGATTTCAATAAACGGTATCAGCATACCAAAGTAAATCCCCTTAGACATCAAATAGGAATCATAAGTTTGTAGGATTTTCCAAAACAGAGCTATGCGCAAGCTATCGATAGTAAAGTAACCCTCTTATGGTTGTGCAAGTATTAATGCTGAAAATCAAATTCGGCTGTAGAGAGCTCAAGTTTGTCACCATAGTTTCCACGTACTCCAAAAAATTAGGACCAAGGATCTTTACAATCATAAAAAAGTTAAGCTAAGTTAAAAGAAACATTCAATTATTTATATTTCACCTATAAATCAAAACCAGCTAATCAATATAAATCTTCGCTTATTCCTGTCGAGGTGCATGTTGAGGAGAAGCAGTGAGTTGAGCTCAACTCATTGCAAAAAAATCCCATGTGTAGATCATGCAGAGTATTTAGAAATTTGCCAAGCATCGCACAGTTAACGTCAATTGTCCGTTTAAAACGTTGAATGTATTGTAAATATGAGAGTGAGCAGAATTTAATGGAAGCGATCATCATCGCATCTCGCTGGAAGGAGAGAGAAAGTCGGGAAAATGCATCCGTTTTTGGTCAATGTGAAGGGACAAATAATAACTATTCCAAGTAAAATAACTATATAAACCCCGAAGCACATTAAATTAATAGTACCTAATTAAGGAAACTGCAAAAGTATACTCAAACAAGCCGTGTGGCTTATGGTGCGATCCATTCAAGTGAAGGAGCAGTAAAAAACCCATCTGACCTTACTTCTGTACGTAGCTACCTTCTGAGTTTGTATAAGCCAGTAGATTGGCAAGTAAAAACTGCCTCAACCAGTATATCGACTTATGGCGATAATCACTATAGTTACTTAATAATCCATCATTGTAAACCTTCTCCTTTTTCGGAATCCTGACTGGTATTTATGGTGTCTAAAGTTACGCTCCGGGAAGACAAAATACTTGTCATTTGTAGAGAGGAAAAAGTCCTCAGCGTCGAGAACTACTGAATAATTAAATGTAACAATTATGTCCCTTAGCTCGACAATGCTAGTCATATGTGTATGAGCCGCCGGTCAAATCCGGGCTTCTCATTCCAATCCATAGTTACATCTTTAAGTGTTGTAGTAGTAAACACTAGAGTCTATAGGAATTCCCAATTACTAGCGGAGTATTCCCTAAAATATCTATAACTTCGCCATTTTTTCCCTATCTTTGGCTATAATTGTCAATTGCAAGGACATATCCTTGGCAAAACACAATTTATCAAAACGCTAGTTAAAAGACCTCACAAATAGGCGACTTGCACTTGATAGCTGTGTTTGTAGCAAAGTAATATTCCCTACACGGGCTGGAGTCTTTAATTGACGTTTCTTTGGTCGCTATAGGCAAGAATATTTAGGACTTAGCCGACGCTAAAAGGAAAAACTCGACTATTCTCTTCCACTTGTAACCTATTTTCAAAACAAAGTTAATGTTTTTAACTTGTTGCTTTCCCCTTAAGAAGATGCTCAAAGGAATCGTTTCTTATATCCGAAGAGGGATCAAGTACAAATTTTTTTCAGGCACGAACCTTGATTGAATGTTGCATAACTAAAGGACGACTTTTAAATTTTTTCAACTTAACCCCATTTTATGTGAATCCTGACTCCTGTATGGTGGTGAAAGTCGTTTGATTCATGATCATCACATACAGTGCAGTCCCATTCGTCACATTTCCTTTCTTCTGTTTACTTTCCAAAAAATCTCTTTTTGTACACTCCTCCTCCATAATTGTAATCTCAAGTTTCATGTTTGAACCATTTGTTAAACACACTGTGTTTAACACAAGATGAGCCGGTCCTAAATACCTTATTATTTCCAAACAAACACACACAACATCGTCCTCGCAGCGTTAATGTATGCAAGTTTAGTGTGGTGAAAGTAATAGCTGACCACAAGGGATGATGAAGCCTCTGAAACATTTTTCCAACGTTTGTTGAGCAAACGTTTCACGAGTTAAAGCAATGGAGATTGTGTCATGAGAAAAATGGTTCAACCTGTTAGTTAAATTATAAACTCACATCGATATTTACCTACTTTACTTCAACAGAATAATGTCATTACTAATAATTAATGTAGTCTCCTGAGTGCAACCATCGCTCACAAAATCCTTGTTGAAGACTAATAACCGAGAAAGTTAATCTGTCTGTACAAGAGTACATCTTTTAGGCTAAGTAACCCGGGACGCAAGTAAAATCCAACTTGTGTCATTGTCATTATGGTGCTAGGGAGGACTGGAGTGGGCGTCTTTGTTTAATTCTCGTGGAATTAACTGGGGAAATGTGTGCAAGGGATGAGGGGCGAGGAGTGTGGGATTACCTTCAAGTCAGACTGTAATTTTGACCTCTGACACTCCTTTCGCCGCGCCACCACCTCAATATGACCTTTTCACACCAATAATGTATATAAAGAAGAGATGACAAGAGTTTTTTCCTTTATTGCACTACGCAATCAAACTGTAATCAAAGATGGGTGTAGCTCGTACCATAGGGGTATATTTCACGTATCAAAAATATTTTAGGGAAAACAAAGAATATGCAACTTTCCAATTAATCCACACAACTACGTGCATATTCTATACAGATTGTAACCAACATCACAGACAACCTCCAGGAAAAAATCTCAATTGTAACCACATCACGTAAAATATTAATATGGATTAATACAATTTCAAACGTGAGTAACATACGACTAGCTGGCAAACTTGAAACATTCCAACAATTCATGTATCCGTAGCGAGTAAAATAGTAAAAAATATACTATCATAATAATAATAATAATACGACGAAAAAATATCATCCTCTTAGATAAATATTGGGTTACATCCAAAAGTCCCATCTACTTGTCTAAAATCCTAGCTAGCGACGGTATTATTTCAAGAGAAAAATACTGCGGCAATCCTTGTTTGGAAATACACAAAACTACCCCTAATATACATACATAGTAGTTACAATTACTAACATTGTAAAGGAAGGAGCAAAGAGAAAACCTCACATATTAACTGTATCAATGTCATAGTGTTGGAGAAAGAATAATAAATTCAAAATTCAAGCAACCCAGGGACTCGACATCAAAATTCATTCGCATTGTCCTCCTCCAGAATTGTCCAATCTTACAATCCTAAGGTAAAATTACATTCCCGCTAATTATCGCTAATGACTAACTAAAGATTACATTCAGTCTCACGCCAGTATCAAGAGACTCTGCAGCGGAAATATCTCAAAGTACTACTTAACCATCATTCTATTTACCTAATAATCCCTAATCCACAACTTTATCAAAAGGGTTTCCTCCTATTTCCCTCATTCCATGAATTTTAATGCATTTTCCTTAACATCACAAAACATTTGGATTTTCGCGATATGCTCTTTGAAACCTGAGCAAAATGTAGCATAGAGCCAGCCGAGTCTTTTATCTCAGACGAGTCCATGATTGCTTAGCGATATCTCACGAAACCAGTGTTAATCTTCTCTACCTCTGTGTCAGTTTCGTCCACTACGGATTGGAAATGACGATACTGGGTAAAACTTTTCCCTCCGGCCATCCCATTAGGGCTTGCAGAATCTTCAAAGCTGCGTAATATCTTCGTAGGCGGTGGTCCACAAAAGCTACCGTATCTGGAGATCATTACGACTTGATCGGGTGGAGAAAGTGCGTCCTCTGCCTGAAATGACGCAAAGGCGGACCGCTCCCTAGGACGCGACTTGTGAGAGACGGCAGTAGAAGCTTCGCTGCAGGAACTCAAAGCTGGCGAACTCCTGGCAGAGGACGCAACAATCGTGTACGCATTATCATCCGCGTAAGTAGAGGCTGTATCCATTGAACTATGCGCCCGCTGACGTCGTTCAAGAGCATTTTTTCGGATAGCAATCAAACTAGGCCCTGGAAGCGTACGTTTCGAGTTGGTCACACGTTGCAACTTTGCCACTTGATCAGCCTGTAAAAACAATGTCAAAGTATACAAGCACCTTGCTCAAGACGCAACGAAACTAAGGAGAAGGAGGATAATTAATTATTCATCTTACCGATATCTGCGATTTTACAACATGAACCTGATCGTACTCCACAGCCAAAAAAACGTCGTCTTCTCCAATACATTCCTCTGCGCCACAGTAGAAATCGTAGAGTTTGAATTTTTTCGAAGCCACGTGATTGTAAGCTGCATAAGTAGCTTGCAGTTTCGAGTAAAACTGGTCGTAACTCCGCTCTAGTTAAATCAATTAGAAAAGCACGAGTAAGCCAGGAGTATGGGCACTATTATCCTAAAAGCTAGTATATTTCAACTCCAAAAATCTATGCAAAAATGGACACGACCAAAAACAACCGAAAACAAAGAAAATAAACTCTCAACGTTTTTACCTTTATACAATGCATCCGCCACTGCAATTGTCGTCTCATAGCATTCCCGACCATGAACACTTATCAAATCCATTTTGTACTGGGGTGGCTCAATCTCCAGCTCATCACACAACTTGATTAATTTTACGAGAATCGATGGACTTATCCTTGACCCCTTCGGCACTTTACATCTTGGAACTTCCATAGCCGGATTAATCTTCTTCAGATTATCCAACAAATCCAAAACTGCAGCTTCCTTGGCAAGGATTTTTCTAGGACCTTCACCTTTGCCTGAAATCATATTTCAATAATTCAATTATCGAGTCACATCCTTGTTTCCACCAACAAACTAAACAATAAATTAAACTCAATAAACTAAACAATGATTTTTAGTACTGTAACTTTAAATTCAATCTTAAAACACTTACCACGAATTTTACCGTCTCGAGACTCCCAAATTTCGCAACGCCAACGATGGCTGTAAAATTCAGAATGTGTTTCGTTTCCCATCGTGCTGATTTCCATATCAAAAACGTACCCCGTCTCAGAAAGCATTCGCAAGCAGGATAATGGAGTATAAGTCACTGGTTTCTGTATTTTCATGTGCTCTTCAAACTTGCGTTTTCCTAGATTCTGAGAATAGTTACAAACTTCCATTTTCTCCACTTCCACCTTTCCAGGGCTTGGAGGCCAAATACAACGAGAATTTAAAGTATTCATTTTCCCAAATCAGCTATAGATAATTTCTTCAAAATCTTCTTTTTGTAAATAATTCAAAACAGCCCTTAAAAAATAATATCCCCGCAGAAATCCTCCCACCTCCTACTCAAGTATCTTTCCAGTTCAATGTCGAGAGGGCAACTGAGACAAACCAGCTAGCCTATGCTCGGACCCGCTCGGACAAAGGAGAACAAACGTTAGCAACAAACTCCCTTCTCTCTCCACATGAGCTTATGTTAGGGCAGAATGGAAACGTTTTAGAGTAACGTCGTCTCTGATTCGTTAGCGGTTACCAGTGACGACCTTGGCTCAAGGGCGAACATTCTTCCTCCAGGTAGATCCTCCTACCTAGAGAACAAAGCCTTTTGGACTGCTAAACTGCTATTGGATAATTGGAGGAGCCTGCTTGAAGGGAACCCAATCCTCCAGCCTTCCAGGCATCGCATATACCAAAGTTAAGAGACTGTGAAGTACCTGGAACCCTTGAGGTAACTATAGAATCACGTGTTCAAACATGAAATCTCGGATTTTCCCCCTAATTCTCCCTATAGGTAGTGGAACCAGAAACGAACCTGTCCTTTTCACAGATTTCCAGCCTAGATAGCCTCCTACAGTCATTAGAAAAATAATCAATACTTGTGGTAGATGGTCGTTGGTAATAAAAGCTAGAGAGGTTTCGGCTTTGCGGATTCTGTTCTCGAAGTTTGCGGAGAATATTTTATTATTCATCATTTAGTATGCATTGGATTACATGAAGAAAATGAGAAAAATTAGAGTCATATATATATATATATATATATTACTTATTCAGGGATGAAGGAGCGAGCCCATAGTTTTAAATTGAATGCGGATTGGCATGGAGGAATTGGGAAAGCAGTTGGTTCATGCGGTAAAAGGTAATGAAACTTTTCGAGAAATCAAAAGAGAAAGCTATGCTATTACAAAATCCCATGGAAGAAAGTGGAGAAAGCAGGAGTGTGTGTGTGTGTGGGTCGGATCTCTCACCAATTCGGAGCATGCAGTTGAAGATTGAAGAGGAGGAGAGGCTTAAATTTCTCATACGTGATATGGCTAAAGCATGCAACTTTCTCCAGCTCTCTGCGGTAATCTTTGAAATCTGGTGGCTTCTTTGAACCATCAGCTGCAGGTGTATTTTGTGTGTGTGTTTTAGTCCATGTCTTGGAGCACTTCTCTCACATTGATAAAGATATGGAGCCCAAGTGGACAAGTGTTTACGTTCCGTTCTTCATCCTCTTTGAATTGGATTAATGTGTAAGTATTTTCAGATTTGTTTTTTGTATAATATAATTTAGTAACGCATTGTATTCTTTACTTGAAATAATTATTTAATTGATCGCAATAAGTGCAAGCGGTGAATCATATACTTTGCATGCAGAACTTTGGTGAATTTAAAGGATTTCCTAAAACAAAATTTAAAAACCTTATCCGTAATCCAGATTTTCCAGGATTAATTATAAATTATTCTGCGACGGTTTATCTTACATTTATGCATCTTTATTTAATTGTTAAATAACAGGAAAACTATTGTATTTCTTCTCGAGGACAGTTAATGGGCTTATGTTTCTAGCTTGATTTGCATTCGAGTTTTCTTATGTTGTCCAACGCTCGCTTCCAACTTCCGCTTTTAGAAGTCTTGTACTGGATGTGATTTAGTTTAAATTGAGGAATTTGAATGGCTTTTAATTGACTCATTTCCAAGGTTTTATACATAGATTGAAAAGGAACTTTATTTAATTTACATTCATGACTATATATAATTAATGGCTAACGAGTATGTATATATTCTGCAGGATAGACACGATGCTTCCCGATGGCCACACGAGGAATATTTGAGGATGGAAAGACTACATCTCGACAGTTGTCTTGGAATCGGCTGGGGAATATTAAAATAATGAGATTTCCTTCAGCTGTAGTTATCGGCGCTGCAACAATATTTTTGCTCTATCTGGTGCCATGGCATAATCTCCCCGCCGTCCCTTCGCCGATTAATCTTAAAAGTTTTGAAGAAAATCAACCAGTCCCTCCTCGGATGGGAATTCGACACATTTTCCCAGCCAGCCACATACCATTAGCCTCAGATCTCGTGGCTGTACCTGGGCTGGTCTCATACCGAAATATTCATAATTCTAATGCTACTTTCAATGCTAGTGGAATCGACGTTTTAGTTATCCTTCATATCCAGAAAACTGGGGGGACATCCTTCGAGAAACATATCGTTCAAGATCTGAGAGTTGAGAAACCATGCTCCTGCTGGAAACGGAGGAAAAGATGCAAATGTCCTCGACCTGGTGTTGTGATAGCTGGTTCAAGTAAGATAATCTATGAGTGACATGGCAGTAGTTTATGATTTCATTAGGGGGTTGAGACTTAATGTGCCTTTTTTCTGTGTATCGCCAGATTCTACTGTGGGCGGATCGGCGGAAGGAACTAAAAGTTCTGACTCGTGGCTTTTTAGCAGATTTTCTATAGGATGGGCATGTGGCCTTCACGCAGATTGGACAGAGTTAACTGGGTGTGTGGATGCTGAACTTAATAGAGCTCGTGGATCACCGGCTGAGAGAAGGTGAGAAGAAAGAAATAATCCTTTGAATTTGTTAGTGGTAAGAGTCGTGGAATAATTATTTTTTCATGTGTTGCAGATATTTTTATGTCACTATGATACGGGATCCTATTCACCGATTCTTATCAGAGTTTAGGCATGTGAAACGCGGTGCTACCTGGAAAGCTTCTCGGCATTTCTGCAATGGGAGGATGGCTACTGCAGATGTACGTATTTTTAGCTTAGAATAATATATGAACGAGTCCATTCATATTTAATGGGCTTACTTATTCCAATCTTTTCCAGGAACTTGGGAGTTGCTACGGTGATAGCAGTTGGACTGGAGTTACTTTGACTGAATTCCTTAACTGCCCGCACAATTTAGCCTTTAATCGACAGACTAGAATGCTTGCAGATCTTACGTTAGTCGGTTGTTATAACAAGTAAGTGCATCAGGCTACATGAGCAAACTTTTAATCACATCTCGGTGGAGATTAATGTGTCGGGATTCTTATGTATTCTCCAGGAGTTTTATGCCTGAAGAGGAACGGAATCGAGTGATATTAGCATCGGCCAAGCGTAATTTGGAAACTATGGCCTTTGTAGGTCTCACTGAATACCAAAGGGTGGGTATTACTTTAGATTAAAATACAGTTAACACCATCTAACGTCAATGTCTCTGATTACATTCTTTTCTTGCTTTTCTAGAAATCGCAATATGTCTTTGAAGAAACCTTTAAAGTTCGCTTCCGGATACCTTTCACACAGAACGAAGATACGTATTCTAAAGCTACTATGGAGAAAGCGTCCCCAGAAGAACTGGAGTTGGTGCGAAAAGCTAATAGCCTGGATTTAGATTTGTATTCTTTCGCAGAGCAGCTCTTACATTCAAGATTCGAAGACCTCAAATCAAGGGACAAGGACTTTAGCGACCATTACTATTATTTAGGCGAAGACAAAGGAAATCATTTCTCGTGGGAAGATGTAGAAAAAGAAGATTAAGTAGTTCGGCATTTCATGAAATGCCTCTCTGTATTAACATATCGTTTAGGGGGATTCGCCAAAATTTAGAATAACGTCACAACAATCATCTACTTAGGTTATATTGGCAGATTTTTCAAGCAATTTTAACAATCATGATAGAAGTCACTCTATTGACATCTCAAGTCAACTATTCAAAGAATTCTATGGTGATTTAAATATCTTCTATACATATCGAAAACATAGATTACAGAGGAAAATTATTCGGGTCATTCAAGTTCATATCCCCGAGTAAGCGTTAAGGCTAACTAGAGTGTAGCGTATGCAGGCAAATTAGATAGATGCGTGTGCAGGCAAATTAGAGCATAATTCTAAACACAGTTCCGCCCGATTATGTAGCACTATTCTAACTGCAGAGAAAAGTATTTATTTACAAGCTAGATAGAGTTTTTATCGTGACAACGCCTTATTTCACGGATCTATTTATGAGTCTTTCAGCGCTATTAATTTTAAAGCGGACCAGTATCTTTACTACACGTTCACCAATGTCCATGGTTATCACAAGCATTTTTATTAATGGACTCGCTAGCAAATTGCACAATCACTTCTCGCAAGCTTGAGTTATACTGTTTTTATATATATAGCTACTACTATCATTACTATGAAATCTATGCAACATGCAGGTCTCCACTCCCAACTCTAGTAATAATCAAATTAGATGTTATAATCTAAAATTTTTAAGTATGAAGAAAAGGTGCTAGTGTGTGGTAGAAAATACCGACACTTTTAGGGGTTCCTAGATTATGACTTTTTTGCACATTGCAAGATATTCTGAATTTTTTATCGTTTTAATACTCTGCTTCTCCTCTTACTACGCTGTACAGTAGTGAAAAGCTAAAATCCCAAGATACATTATGTTTACCAATCTATAGTATGGTTCTATCTCTTGCAATAAGCTAAAATACACAAATACTATTTCATGTCTATCTCTAGCTATATCAAGTGGTAACAGCAGTATTGAGCATGGCACCTGTAACTGGCACTAAAAATGTTTTTGACATTAAAAAGCATTGTAAAATCGTTTGTAATTTATTTCCACGTGGAGAATAAATCCACCGTATTCTAAATTCCTGCTAACGATTACATACTGTTTTTTTTTCAGTATCAGCTCAAATAACGTTGAACCTGCACGACATTCATTTCCTCTCTGTTATTGCAGACAATTATATGTCCAGGATAGAGTTTGAATTATTTGGTCAGTACTTAAGGATGATTAATCCCACCCCCACTTCAGATCCTATACTTTGTCTATATAAAATGCTTGCGAAATCAACAAGGAAAGTTGTACAATCAAGTCTGCGTTCCGCAGCGTGAAGTCACATCGCATTGTAAATCCGTTAAGCATGCTACAATAAAACAGGATGAAATTACAGATCGCGAAAAGTGTCTGAAGATAGTATAAGCTTTCCAGGAAGCATTGCACAATCTGCGATAATGTTATCATTTAATTATTCCATAAGTAGCAAAAGCTTACTTCTTACAAACACTTCAAATAGCTTCATGTCCCTGCTTATCTTGTTTCAAAAATCCTATATTAGTACTCTAAACATGCGAATTTTCCGGCTGCCTGACGACTTCCTTGCATGATTAACGGGGAATAAGAATCTTTAAAAAAGAGTGAGCATAGTCGCAGGATGTGTTGCATATTCCAAGTCTGCTTGAACATAACCCCCAATTCAATCACCTGGCACGGGTGTTAATTGATTATGGGTGAAAACGACAAGTAACGAAAGTAGAGAGCGTTTCCCAAACCGACTTCCTTTTAATAATAAAATCTAGTACTGGCGGTATTAACAAAGCAGATCAAGATCAGGAAGGTAGTTATCAAAGTACTTATTAGTTGCATTCTGAGATAATTTCTACAAACAATCTAAGAGTAATACGACAGATTAGGTGGAGAAATCCGAGGAAAGTTTCAAAAGGATGTGAGATTTCTTTGTTGGAGATTCAATCCCAGATTTATTTACAAGATTCCGCCCGTGTAGTTTAAGATTTGGTAAGAAGGAAAGCTGTACGCGATGATGATCACGTTCTTGTAAGATTATTTAGTCGCTTCCACCTCTTGTGATTTGGGGGTAGAGGAGAGCAACTTAAGACACTCTTGCATGTATTTTTTATTGCGAAATCAACCTAGCGGAACGGTTACAAGAAACAAGGTGGGCAAATGCATCCCGAGCAACCACAAACACAGGGTTTAAGGTGGTGGGAAAGTAAAACATTTGGCTACTCGGCTTCCTCGAGATTGTTGCGCCAGTTAAATACCCAATACATCTTTCCCTTGGAGATTAAAATTACTTTCCTTCCTCAATCCCATCCCTCCCAACTAATTCCTGTACAGTCTACTTGGTTAAGTTGCCCAGTTTTTTCGCCCCCATCCAAAGCCCAGTTTCATATTTGAAACGGCCGAACATAGGTAGCTTTGACGCTCAAAAGCGTCTCCAAGGAAGCCGTTGCTAGCGAACGATAAGCGTCGTCGGCTCCGTGGGAACTCTTTTTGCTTCCTCCTTGCTCTTCGTAATTCTCAATGAGAACCCATGCTCAGTCAAGGCATCAAGTTTAAGCTTGCGTAATCCTGAATGGACAGAGCGAATCCGTTGAGGAATTTACTCTTAAATCCAGAATCCAAACTTTAAACCTTCAAAATTATTTTTCTCTCAGATTCTCGCTTCTGATTATGGGGAACAAACGGAAGCCTCTCCACCCTAGCGACTCCTCCTCCCTTTTGCCAAAAGCGTCCATGTATCTTCCCTTAAGGATCAAACGCTTACAAGTTTCAAAAGAGTAGAGCAGCTCACATAGCGAACTTAACGCGTTTGAACATCAAACAGAGGAACGATATAACACACAAACTATTTCGTATGATTCCGTTCAAGTAGCTCTCATGCTTTCTGTCCACGAAATAAAATCGTTTTTGGTCAGCCCCAATGTCGGTGGATCTCAAGGGAGAATCAGTTGCTCCCCACCAGCGTTCAAGCGTATTCAAGAGCCATGACCAGTCTTTTAATATCATCATGCAACCACTCATTCTCAGCGTATGGTTCATAGTGTAGAAACTTTACGATTCTGGCCTCTGTTTCAACGCAACTCGTAAGTTAACGTGTCTTTAAAGCATATATACTGTGTTTGTGTGGAATCAAATTCTCAAAAGGATGAGTAGATTCAAAATTAGGCTCAATACTATGTGAAGCAAGACCATAGTCTGTGCAGAGCCCAATTTAGAGTCAAGCTCCTAGAGGTGCTCCAAGGGAAAACACCACTCCACTTGTCATCCTAATCATATGAGTGAGCAACAAATGATCCCTGGAGCTGAAATTAGTGTTCCAATTAAATTAACTTTTAATTTCTCAGGATAAAGAACAAGCATGTGTCAAGATGGCGACTAGAGTTTGGATTAAGTAGCTTGAAGTTTGTGTTTAAAACTTTTAAGTGAATTACGCTCCGGGTTTCTCCGCAAACAAGATTCATTTATCCCTAAGGTGAAAAAGTGTGATTTACTTGAATTATATCATTATTACCGAAATGAACATCTGAGCTTAGTAGTCCTAACGAAATTTCAACAATTTTCTACCATTTCTGCTAGAAATCAAACGGTTCACTTGAGCTTGTCAAACATTGAAACCCTGGGATCAACAATTTCTCTTGGCATTCCAAAGGTTTGTAAAATAGATTTTGCTCCTTATATATAAACTTGTTCATAGTTATAGCAAATAAAATTATATTTCACAACTAATCGCTAATTTCTTACATTTGTTTTAGACCTTGGTTTTGTTGGGAATCAAAACAGGGACGAGGATTCAATTATGATCTGAGCAGGCGTGATGGTTTGATAAAAACTCCTAAAGTTTATTTTGGAATGGTGAGTAAGTTTTACACATACATTTCGCCGATACATATTGTCATATTACAATATGTATCGGCAAAACTCAATGCTTAATTTCATCCTGAACAGTACTGATGCAATTGTCTAAAAGTCGGAATATCTTTTAAAGGTAGTTGCAGATGGATGGCATGAAGCAAAAACACTGGACTAAAACTTAAATTGTGCAAACAATCGCGTCATCAATCCAAGTCAATCATGTCGTACCTTCGGGGTTCTGCTAATTATGTGTGGTGCACTACTAGTGTATTAGGGAAAGGTGCTACCGGTGCTGTATTTCAAGGAGTTAGTAAACATGACGGGGAGCCTGTGGCTGTTAAGACATTTAATCATTTAAGTCACATGAGACCTGAGAATGTACAGGTTAGGGAATTCGAAGTCCTCAAAAAAGTTAAGCATGAGAATATCGTCAAACTACTTGCCATCGAGGAAGAACAGGATGGGAGAGGTAAAGTTATCGTCATGGAGCTTTGTACTGGAGGTGAGAAATTCATTTTATTAATTCAGTTATCAGTGTATTACAAGTCAGAAATAGTTAAGCGTTTCCAAATTAGCATCCTTCATGAACCAGAAACTATTTCTCTGTTACAGGCTCTTTGTACAATTTACTGGATCATCCCGAAAACACATACGGCCTATGTGAAGATGATTTCTTACTCGTTCTAAGTCATTTGTCCGCTGGGATGAAGCATCTAAGGGATAATAATATCGTACATCGAGATCTCAAACCGGGAAATATTATGAAATATGTTGCAGAGGATGGTCAAGTTATTTTCAAACTCACAGACTTTGGTGCTGCTAGGGAACTTGAGGAAGATCAAGAATTTATGAGTTTATACGGAACAGAGGAATATCTTCATCCGGATATGTATGAAAGGGCAGTCCTAAGAAAACCCGTGGGTAAAATGTTCTCTGCTAGTGTTGATCTTTGGAGTATTGGAGTCACCTTGTTCCATGTTGCAACCGGTAGGTTAATGAAATGTTTTGGTATCAGTTCAAAAAGCAGCCCATCTTTTCTATTATCGAGAACCAACTTGCTTTTCTTTGAAATGTCTTAGGTTTTTTGCCCTTCAGACCCTACGGAGGTAGAAAGAATAAGGAGATGATGCACTACATTACTACTAAAAAGGAATCCGGTGTCATATCCGGTTGTCAAACAGCCGAGAACGGCCCTGTGGAATGGAAACGTGATTTGCCCAATTCTTGTCAATTGAGTTTGGGCTTGAAGCTCCTTGTAACTCCCCTCCTAGCTGGTCTAATGGAAGCTGATCAACGAAAACGGTGGACGTACGACACATTTTTTACTGGCGTCGAGAGGATTCTTAAACGGAAGATAGTGAATTTATTCTACGTTAACAAGATACAGTCCTTAAGAATCTACATGGATCCCGTAGAGAACAAGTCTTTCAGTAGCTTTCAAGGACTGGTACAAGAGCAAACTGACATCCCTCCAGAGAATCAAATCCTCTTGTACAACGATACCAATCTCAATCAGTGCTGGGTGGAAGAAGGTCGAAATAGTAACTCCTTCATCTTTACCACAACAGATTCCAAGCCCATCATCTTGTGCCACCGTGAGAATAACAATGTGTCCTTAGAGTGGGATGTGAAAGATCTACCAAAGTTCCCGAGTTTTCCGAACCTAGTGAATGTGGAAAATGATGCAAGTTTAGCAAAATTATCCTGTGGTGTAGGATACTGCTATAAGCGAAGAATCACCAAAGTATGCCTTAGTGTAAGCCTCATCGCTGTTGCTGTCCAGACTGTTGTCGATGTCATTTCCGTCGAACTTCGAAGGGTGTCCAAAGAAACTGCACAATATCAGAACATTATTCACACGATAGGACAGCAACTTGGGATGATGGCTCAAATGCAACGTGTCCTCTCCACCATCTCCAACTATGCATCCACGTCCGAAGGTGACGCTAGCCTCATAACACGTATAGACAACTTGAATAAATTGACTGAACCTCATCAAAGCCATTTTCGAAGCCTTACCTCACGATTGCTTGATCTGGAGCAACCCGTCAAGCAGTTGCTTTCAAGATTCGTTGAAAATGGATCGCTAATTATGGAGTGGAAGCAACCCACAATGGTAACTTTTACAACTTTCAAATCTCCAGCCTGTACAAGTCCCATACCAAGGTGTTTAATCAATAAATTTAAACTAATCTTTTTTTTTGTAGGAGTTGAAAGACATTTCGCGAGCCCCCAAGAAAGCAGCCACACATGTCGCAAAACTTCAAGATTCCTGGCAGCACCTTCTCCGTGATCGCGCCACCCGAAGTCTCACTTACAATGATGAACAATTTCATATACTGGAAAGAATTAAGATGCAGGAGAAATCAAAATGCTTGTCAGAGCTTTTGAACGAAGAGTGTCAACTTGTACTTGTCCGCTTAACGGAAGTACTGTCGGACTGGTACAAGCAAGCCCAGGCTGCTTTCATCCAAACAGAAATCCTAGCTAAGGATATGCATCAGTTTGAGCAAAGCATGGAAGATTTTAGAAAATCCGTGGATGACATGGCTGAAGTGTACCAAGGTGACCTGGATCAACTCACTGTCAACTTCAAGCATTTCCAACAACATTCGAATCGAACGAAAAGTGCAAAAGAACGGATTCAAAGTATTTGCACACAAGAAGCTAACTATGAGCACGAATCCAATAGTGCTAATGCCATTCAAAAAGCATCGCGAAGAGAGCAAGCCCGATCCATGAGAAAAGGAATCAAGGATCTATCTCTCCTGCAGGAAGAAGTTTGGACTGCCGTTAAAGAAAACGCTGACTTAGTGAAACAACTTCAGGATGTCGCTTTGTCTCTTGTTAGCCCAGAAAGTGCTTTCCGTATTCCATCTTCTAATAACTCTAGGGCCAATTTTGATACTTCGCCCTCAAGAAGTGATAACTGACGGATTTAAATTAATTGCTGGCTGGCCTTGTGAAGGGATGCGTTTATACTTTGCATCATAATCGCAGTGTGCAATACCGTATGTTTTACTTAAATCCACATGAACAGGAAATAATTGTGCATCCCTAATTAGCTTTGAAGCTGTCATGTTGTGATATAAGATATTTACCAACTACGAAGATAAGTTTCAAGTCATCTTTTTACTTTTAATAAAAGACTATTTTAAATCAGAACCTTCGTTTTATAATTTCCATGAGCATGCAGAAATAAATTTTTAGCCCTAGTGAACGCTGTAAACATTTAGTTTTAACGTTCAGCAGTAATTACATTATTGCTATGATTTATTCCGTTTCATTGATTCCATGCGTACTTTGATTACTATTGTAAAAAAGTTACTTAGTACGAATACTGTGATGATGCGGTAGGAGCGCCCATGTGCGATTAATGCAATTCCTAACTAACCAGCAGCGTAGATTTAACGTATCTTCATTTTCCATTTTTTAAAAAAGATTGAAAAAGCACTAACTTACGTTCAGTATAAAATTTCTATTTATAACTAGTTGAAAATAGAATAGATTACAGCTAAAGTGAGTATGTGACAGTGACAGCTCATAATGCGAAAAGCTAGCCTTGATAAGGTATGCTACAATTTGGATAATATCAAAACAGCGATCATGCATTCTGACCATCAGAGGCATTCAAAAAGAAGTTTTCTTAAGGTCAGAGTAAAACTCTACTTAACTTATGCCAGAATGATGACCGAACTTAAATGTAAATCCCATGCGAATACATTGCAACCTCGCGGTGTATTTACGAAATTACCAGAGCTGTTAAGGTACAAAACTTCTCACAAATTTAAAAGCCCTTAAGAAATAGAATCGATTATAAGTGAACATTGATGGTATTTTGAAATCGTCATAGAATCAGCTATTAATCTATGACTGAGGTACTTCGTTTCAGGCCTTTCGAACTATCATTTTTTACCTTCCATAACATTAGATCTAAAGCTGCCCTAGCATCTTCAGCGCTGTCGTGTCCCCCATCCCCAACCTGAATTATTTTACCCAAATAGTCGGCACTTAAGTTTCTCAAAGCTCTTTTAAATGGCAAACCTCTTTTGTGTGGAAATACTACGGAAGTGTCAATAACAGTATTATGAATCAATTTTAAAGCTATCAGATCGTTTTCTAGACTGTGCCCAATTATAATCGAATTTGGTTTTACATTTGCCATTATTTTCAAATGGACATCCGATATCGTTGTCGACGTATTAACTAACATTGACTCATCAATCCCACTGTACCGTGTATTATAGTCCAGGACAGCGCGAGGAGGTTTCACAAGAGTATCGTACCTGGAAAACAAGCCAATTTCTGACTTTAAAAACAAATCCTTGGAAATACATCATAAAAGTGTTGCTCAGAAAACTTACAAAATTTTCCCGTCCACCCCAACAAACGTTGCACGGGCAAGTTCTGAACCACCAGTGGTATACACCATTTCACAATCCACGGCGATGATGTCCCAAGCGTCCGTTCCCATAGTATCAGAATTGCCTGGTTCAAGAGCAGCGCAAATAAAGTTCTTCTGGTAATCTTTGGCTTTAGTCGTATGAACATGGCATACAGCCGTACAACAACCAACACTATTAGACTCTCCATCACAACAGTTGTATCGTGCCTCAGCGTTGCCGGTGCGGGCTGCGATAAAAAATGATTTTTGTCATTCCCGTGCTTTTATGCAGAATTTCAGCGATTGTCATTACCACTTACTTCTACGTCCAAATTTCCTCCCCGAGTGGTATACACAAGGTTCTTTTGTCTTAGGAAATCCTTCATCGTCTATGGTAAAGCTGGCCCCACACCTGTCACAAGTTTTACGGTATTCGTCGTCAGTTCCACGCTTAGATGCTGCATCGTCTCTCGGTTTTATTATAGCTAGACCTGTGCACCCTATTATGAAATTCAATATACATTTTACATTAATAATGGACTAGTAATTCGAGTGAGAATCATTCAAGTTCAAACAATATGAGCTGCTGCTTCCTTGATTCTGAGATAAACAGTAATAAGTGTTACTTTGACAATTATTGTATGCCATCTGGCTCGTACCTTTGAAAGAAACAGGACATTTTACAGGAAATCCGTGATCCTCCAACTCTGACATTGACAACAAGTACTCTGCCATCTTCGAGTACAGTTGCACCCCGACTGGACGGTAAACTGCTTTCTTTTCGATACTCCATGATATACTGCTACCAGCTTTCCCGGCCAATATTTCATTGTGTGAAACAGTTCGAGTGGTTCCACTAGTTATGGATCCCCCTGAAACACATTCCAAAACCAGGTTTTATTCCAAAAATCTCTTTAGTATTGTAACTTTCGTCACCTTTTTTCAAGCAATAATTTTGGAAATGAAAACAACCTCGAATGCAAACTGCATCCATTCCCTAGGGGAATGGCGACTCCGTATATACTTTACCGAGGTTGCTTACTTATAAAACACATGTTTTTGCTTGTATATTTATGTTCTGGGCATATATTGGAGAACAATACAACTAACTGACGTACTGCATGGGCAAATAGCCATTCCATTGCTATGGAATGCATTTTCTTGTAATACTAAGGAGCATGATGTAGTTTTCGTAAAGTCATATTGAATCTAGCGGCATTTACGTGACCTGGTTCTAAATTTAGTTGCCTAGGATGCCGGGCGAATAATTACTTTTCTTACCTGGGGTCTCAGAACTAGTTTCTCGGTATTCCTTGCGCAGTCTCGTAATTAGATTCACCGCTGAACAGGTATAAACTTGCTTAGAACTACACTTGGAGACAAGAGACTTCTCTTCCTCCTGTGCCCGCATTCTTGCAGAATCTCCATCATCATATATTTGTACACATTCCCGGAAAATCTGATCCATGAACTTCTGTCGCACCAACAAAGGTATTTTGTTGCGGGAATCAGGAACAACCGTAGGAGCAGATCCAGTGGTGGCGGATAAGATTTTCTATAAGCAATATACCAATAAAGTTAATATGTGGATCTTTGGTTGTGGATCAGTGATTCATATTCAGATTGCACCTTATGAAGATACAGGCAGTTTCTGATACCCGGAATGAAAAATAAAATTACCATTGGAACGTGTGCTACTCTTTTTTCCCCTTTTGTAGCAGTTTGACATAATGTAGCTGGAATAGTGGGCTTTGAACCATTCGGTATCGGTGCATTGTTGCTGGGTTTCGTAGGAGGTTTGACAAGAGCGCTAATATTTGTGACGTGAGCAATCCTCTTTTTAGAAGCAGCGCTTATAGGAGTAGCTTCAGGAGGACATGGTGGCGGAGGTGGTTGACTTGCAATCGCTTCCTGTGCTGCCTGAAAGCGTCGTTGTAGCTGCTCTGACAATGATTCTTTTCGTTTCGGTGGCACGGCGACGGAAGGTTTGATCAAACTAGGTTTTTCAGCCCCGTCATGGGCCACTCGCTTTTTCCCCACCTG
Organism: Sminthurides aquaticus; assembly: GCA_906901655.1. Classification (NCBI taxonomy): domain Eukaryota; kingdom Metazoa; phylum Arthropoda; class Collembola; order Symphypleona; family Sminthurididae; genus Sminthurides; species Sminthurides aquaticus. Next base: position 18,289,402 of record CAJQTT010000001.1, on the reverse strand, counting down.
TATTGTTGGTTCCGTTTCACTAGAAAATGGTTTTGCTTCCGGCAGAGTTTCTAAATTATAAGCACTGGTAACTTTGTCATCTTTGTTGTACTGTTTAAAAAGAGTGAAGCACTCGAGAGCTATCTCTTCCGCATCATCATCTTCATCAGAGGGGCACAAAAAGTTATCCCTTACATCATCAAAATCATTCTCCATGGTGGTCTGAATATCATCATCGTCAAGTGTCACAACTTCTCCATTAAACACATTGCTCGCTAAAGATTTTTTAACTTCCCTCAGTGGTTCGGACTCGGATTTAGATCGTAACTTGCTGGGAGACCCTGTATCTGATTCCGCTCCAGCCTTAGACTTATCCCCATGCTTGGACTTGTGAGAAGAGGATTTTGAAGCTGAACTATGTCCGTTTAATTTCTTTGACAAGTTACCATCACTATGCTTGGAACTAGAACTTGAATCAGAACGATGACTTCTACTGCTACGATGACCGGAGCTGGTACGATCAGATTCTTTGGATTCCTTTTTGTCTTTATGATGCTTCCGATGCTTATCCTCCGATTTGTCACTACTCGTGCTACTTTTACTTTTATGAGATCCATCTTTTTTGCTATTTGATTTACTAGACGACGACGACGATGATTTTCTATTGCTATGATCCTTGCGTGACTTACTCTTCGAATCCTTCCCAGAACCGTCGGATCCACCACAATTACCAGGTACACTTGTTTCTAACTTTAACTTTTTCCTGTCAGACTCGTCTTCTATAAACACGCTAGATTCACTATCACGTTTTTCCTTCCGAGACAGTCGTCTTCCCGAACTACTACTCTTGCTAGGACTGCTCGTAATCGCCGATGAACTCCCACCCATTGCTTTGGCCTCTCCCCGGGTAAGAAGATCTGAGAGCGCTTCTGTGGTACTCGGAAGTTGACCTTTGACTGGACTCCTCGCTGGTGACTTCCCTTTACCTTCTGGGCCAACTCCTTCCGTCGTTGTTTCTAACATCAGCAAAGCAACACAATCAATGCATGTCAAAAATATTCCAGTAACAGTGAGCTTTAGCTTGTGAAATTTTGGTTAATGCCTTTCTTACCTTCATGACTGACCCCGTAGTTACCAGCGGATGACTCCTGTCCGGATGCCTGTCGTCTTGCAGCTTCAACATCTACACAGAAAACAAATTAATATGTCGTCTAATATGAAAACATAGGAGGAGCATATCATTTACGTCATCCTCAAATAATTAAGTATGCAAAGGAACACCGCAATTATGTAACATGTCATTCTTCGTACTTACCGGATCTTGAATGCCGAAAACTACAATGAGGCCTTTCACATAAACCAACCACAAAGTAGGGGCAGGGGAATGCTCGGAACAATCCGAGCGTGGGTAGCATTTCAAAAGTACGTAATGCTACTTATAATTTAATCCTCGTCGTGGACTTGTCTCCGTGTCAAGGTTATTACACAATTGGGTCGATCTCCACTCATGACAGTTAAAACTCGGTTTAATGATACGCAAGAAGGGAATTGCACATTCTTGCTGACACTGCACTTCATTAAAATTTTCTGTATATATATATATCATGTCAGTGGCATGTCGGCGATGAAATTTTCAGGTAGTATTCTCAATAGCCAGAGCCCGAGTTCTACACGGGTGCTATAGTTAAGATTTAATATTTATAAATACATGCAATCATTAGCAGTGAGTTTTAAACTAAATTATAGTAAATATTAAGCATGAACGAAGTACATGTAGACTTCGCTTCGGCCTCTTCAATAGAGTATAGTATCTATATTACTACATAGCTTCTTGGGATCAGTCACATAATATGTAAGAGGGAAAATCAAGATGCTATCCATACAGCTCCAATCTCACCCTTGGATTACATTGGTTACATGGGTAGTGGTAAATATCCTTGATTCTATTTGAATCTTATGGCGGAATAAGCAATTGGTTTTTACACTCCCCCCAAGGCATAATAGGGCCCGCATAATAGCATGTATACATATACATAAATGTATAATTTTAAGAATTTCTTTCCAATCGGAATCCTTGATTCAAAGCAGGTAGTTCAAATCACTAAATTAATGTGGTCAAAAATTTTAATTATATATTTTGTTTTTATTCTCGAGTATAACCGACGCAAAATACGATTAAATCGTGGATCTACTGAATAACTTATGGCGTTTCAATGCGTCAGTTAAATGATTCATACTAGAAGGAATTCAAAATTATTTACTATATATATATGAACGCGTTTATTAATCCTTTACATTAACGGATTGAAATACATATTCTTCATTGTGTACACGTTGTAGGCGAATGGTTAATTACTTGATATAATAATAATACTTGATCCTGACATTCTTGCTAATAGGATGTCATGTTGTACCTGATCACTGCGGTGGTAAGCAATCTGCGTAAATATATGTTGAACGGACATTGAACTTTTATGTATTGTATAAGCAAACTCGATTTCGTTTTTATAGGAAGGAACGGTATAGCACTTGATGAAAATGTCCGAGGAATATGAAGACGACGTTGACAGTGTAGCTCATCAAGCTTTGGTGGAGCGACACTTACGACGCTACAACAACTTTATGGAGAAACATTCTGTTCGTTTGATAGGAACGTTAGAGAGGTGTTTTAAATATCCGCAAAATCTCGGAGAAAGCGTTTTAGAAGACAATGAAGCGGAGAAGCAGAGGTGGAACGGTGCTAAAGGTGCTAAAATCAATGTCAACAGTTCAGCCTCAATCGTAAATACGTATGGTTTTACTCACCATATATGGGATTATCCCTCGGACCCCATCCAGATATCACCTGAACCTGTGGACTTGATGTATACAAATGGCTTTGAATACCTCATCATGTCAGCGGAAGTTCCAAGCGGTTGCAATCCAGATGTAGCTAAAGTAATGTTGGTACTAGTCACCGTTGTAGACCAATTGAAATCTTTAACTGATAAAGGATGGTCGTCTATAGTGGAGAAACTCATCTTGTACGGAGAAGGTATCGATGAAGACCGCCTGAGTATGCATTTAACTGAAGGAAAGGGCCATTTAGTTTTTTCCCAGTTCCTGAGTTGCTTGTATAACCTGGAGGATTTTATTGACAAGTGTTCCTGTTTGCTATCGCACACCATCTTACAGCTCACATCTATATTTAAAGACAACAAACCGCAAGTTGTATCGTCCCAAGGCTTGCATTTACCATCGGTACTTCTAGAAATTGCCTACCTTTTAGGACTTTTAGCTGTCTTGGACGAAGTCATAAGCAACCAGACTTTACTACAAGAACACTGGGCAAAGTACAAGAGGATGATCCGGTCGGTGCGAGCTGATAGTGCATCTTTTGGAGTTGATCCTCCAAATTTAGTCAAATTAGAAATGGACTTGGAGAAGCTGGATAAGCAAATAATGAGCGGGCGGATTTTTCAGACTACGACGGAAAATGTTCTGGTGGAAGTGCGGCATAACGGCGGGAAGACTTCTGGATGCTTTGCGGAAAAGATAACTATCGCCGTTACGAACTGGTGTGGAGGATTGGAAAGAGACTTCTTGGAGGGACAGGATGAGCTTAAACCGATCGCTGTCGCTGCATTCTTTGGCTTCATGTCGGTATTAGTGCCAAATTTTGATGCTAAAAAACTGTTTCCTAAGGTGGTATGGGATACTTTAAGAAAGATACCAGCAGTACATATCGGCGGCGGATTTCTGTGGATGCCGGAAAAGTTTTTTTCGTCCATGGATCGACTGTGGACATTAAAAGCTCCGGATGCTAAAGCAAGACAGTCAGTTAACTCTTCCCGATTTGCATATTTGGACGCTAAAGTTTCTTCGCTAGGGAAAGATGTCCTCCAGTACCACGTCCAGGTTGCTCAGTGGTGTACAAAACTTCAAGAAACATTCTACTTGAAAGACTCCAGTCAGCTTACGAGAGAAGATTTAACCAAAAGATGCAATTTACTGTTGAATGGTGTTAAAATGACTGCCACTATGTCACAATCCTTCAGAATCGTAATTAACCTGCATGCAACCTTGGGAAAGCCAGTGAATAAGCATGTCGTAGCCAATTTATGCCGACTCTTGGAACTGATCAAGACTGTCCAATGTACTGTGCATCGCTTCAATACCCACATTGCAGAGTCTACATCCACAATATTACAAAATGTAACATACATAGCTCTAAGCCAAGTTATTAGCTTGAAAAACTACTTCTTGACTTTGAGGGATCCAAAACGAACAGATGACACCAGAATGGATACGTTAGCCGTGCTGGGAATATTGGAACACGTTTTACGGGGAAGTCCTTCGAAAACTCGGATTGCGATTGCTAGACTAGCAGTCGAATGGATCAACGCAAGCGCCCGGCTATGGAGAGAGGAAGATGACAATGGAATACTCGGTAGGCTGAAATTTACACTGATGCTTTCAATTGTGTTGCAAGTTAAATCTAATTTTGATTGATTTTTTACTTTAAAAGCCGCAGCTATCGACAGGGTCCATCAGATGCTGGAGATGAAACGGCGGATGGAAAGAGTTTTCGACTCCAGTTTTGTGTATTGGCACAGGATAATCCTGTCTTCTTATTTCGGCTCAGCATACGATAGCAAAGATACATCGAAGATTAGGATGATGTTCATGGTCCTCAATGACTGCAACCAGAAGATACGACGTAGCAGTCCTCATGGAGATATGGCAAGCATTAACTTCGAGGAAGAAGTTAAAAGTTGTTTTCAGACTAACCTTGTGGAAAAGTTGTGTCGAGAAGTTGAAATGCATCTTAGGCTGGCTAGTCACACTCATCTCCGTCCATCCAATCAGCTTTCTAAGAACGAAAATACTTCTTGTCAGCAAGATCTTACGGACTTCCGAAGTATTCTTGACATTCCATCTTTACAATTCCATGAGACCAAAATAAATTTGAAGTTTATGGTAAGTAAACAGCTATTTTCTCGGTATAACTTAATCATAATTAATGTATCACATAATGAGTATAACATACGTTGACCTATTATACTTATTTAGGTTGAGCTGTATCTATCAAAAACCTTCTATAACTACGCATCCGTTGCCCTCCACGATTGGTACTCTTACGCAAAAATGAGGGTACTAGCATACAACAAGTATAATCTTAAAATCCAACACGACCATTTACCAGGGCATTCTCTTGAGCAGGTTAGCAGAATTTTGGAACTAGTTGAGTAACCGTGTGAATAAGTTGCCGTGACTCAAATTTAATTCTTTACAGGGATTAGATGTTCTTGATATTGCGAAGAATCTAAACCGGTTTGTACAAGAATTCAGTTATAATTTAAATAATCAGGTGTTCGTCCAAGTAACTTCATTCAGTAAGCATGTGGACACGGTCAACATTCGCCATATGGCTAATTCTCTAAGGACTCACGGGTCTGGGATAACAAGCACGATTATCAACACTGTCTATTTATTCCTGCACGCCAAAATACGCAACTTTTCGCAGTTTTTATTTGACGAGCAACTAAAATCTCGCTTGGCAAAAGAAATTAGGATATTCAAGCAGTTGAACTCTTCAAGTAGCCAAGCTGTGCGAGAATATGCAGAAGATTCGATTACCTCGGGTGCTGCGCTCAGTACACTTAAAACCCAGACGTCGTTTTCCTATGACCGGGTATTGAAGTTTCAAAGAGGGATACGTAAACTTGGCGTGAGTCCCGAAGGTTATTCTCAACTTGACCATTTCCGTATTTTGATTACGCACATCGGTAATGCTTTAGGGTAAGTACCAGTCAAAATTTTCTATGAGTTCGTCTTCCATGCCTAGCTATCTTCAAAATAACTTACGTACTGCATGTTGACCAGGTTTGTCCGGCTAGTGCGATCTGGAGGCCTAAACTTTTTGGCAACAGAATGTCGGTTCGTCAATAAAATGAGAAAACTGCGTGAAGAAGGCCAACTACCGGGAGATTCGCTGCAAGTTGGTGTTAGCGCCACTAATTTATCCGCTACGCTGGACAGTTTATCTTCAGCAGTCTCGGATAGTGTCGATTATCTCAAATTACTTGTACAAGGGTTCACGGATGCTTGCCGAGATGCCAAGTAAGTGTTCATAATATAACATTCATGTCTAGTGAGCTTAATTAAGCTTAATTACTGGGAGCACTTCAAATGCGTAATAATAATTAAATTTTAAGTCCTACGTACTATGTAACATTGCCATTTTTAGGAACCTGCATTTGCGACTTTTCTACGCAATTGTGCCTGCCCTTACCTTGTCATATGTGGACCATATCCGCTCTTGTAAAGAAAAACTTTTAAAGAAGACTTCCCCATCTCACGCACTGTTTACGGACGATGGTTTCGCAATGGGTTAGTTAATTTTCAGTGAAAACAAGCAATAGATGATCTGTTAGCGAGCATCAATCAGCAGTAAGTGTTTTCATGTATTATTTGTCTATTATTCATAGGAGTTGCGTACTTGCTGAAAGTATTGAGTCAAGATCACGAGTTTGACTCTCTTCAGTGGTTTACTAGCGTAAATATTCGCTTGGAGGAGGAGAAGTCCATAGCCGAAAAATCCGTCCAGGCTGCAAAAAAAGACGAAAAATTGCAACAGGCTAGCACTCTTACGGTGAAACGAATTCAGGACTCGCTGAACGAATTTCAGCTCTTGTGGTACAATTTCAGCTCCGCTCGTATATTTTTTCAGCAGAATGTCAATGACACCGAATCGAAGTGAATTGAGAAATTCTGATAGCGTGTCAACTGTGATAGTGTTTCTTATCATGTGTTGCATAGTCGTAGTATTTCTTTTCTAGTAGCCCTGGTAAGCAACTGCAAGAAACTTGCATGTATCTTCGCAATCATATAGCTTTGAATTAAAACAGCCTTACTAATAGTAATAGTGCTGCCTAGTGAAATAATGAAGTCGCAATACGCGATCGAAAAAAGTGATACAACGTGCCAACGGAACAGATTCATTCGTCTGTCAAAACTTTCGGTTAATCTTACTGAACTACTTGTTAAGTTATTTATTAACAATATTTTCAAATTAACATCATTTACAAAAATATATAATACATTTGCTATAAACAGGTTAAAACTGAAGGGTAGTTTGGCAAATAAATTACCTGCCATAAAGACATTACCTCAATCATATTTAAGATTCATCCATCAAATTCATGCCTGAATACACAAGTTTTCTCCGAAACTCTATACAGGTTTTGATCAAGCAATACGTACAACTGCTAAATACGTAACGGGTGTGTGAGCTTTACATCTAGGTTATCTGAATACACTTTTACGTTAGAATTAGAACTAGTTTGTACCTTCAAAATATTGTGTAAGAACTGGCTGGAAACACGACTTAAAATACTATTTTCCGCTACATTGAAAAACCTAATGTACGTAACTCTGATTTTCTGTATTACATAAGTACTATGGCTGTAGTGCAGTTGCTTCATTAGTTAGTAGGCGTATTGCTGATGTCAGGGACAACAGCTTCGTCCGACTTTGTAGTCACATTGGTATCACCTATGGGAGTCACGCTTCCGGTATCCGTAACAGTGCTTTGTGGGGTCGGCGCAACTGCAGTAGCCGTAGCAGCTTGTACAACGGGGGTATCCGCAGGTATCGGAGTTCCTGGTCCTTGAAGTCTGACAGCTACAGTTGGAGCAGTCGAGACTGGCGCAGTAACCTATAATTGTTCACAAATATGATCAAATTAACGTATAGCAACTATGCAATAAATGAATAAGCAGAACGAATTACGAATTTGTATGCATTAGTACATTTGTGTTGATACTATGTGTCAAGTATGGCCTTGTGACAGTTTGTTGTTGATTCAAGAGTACAGTCTGGCCACCGATCATCTGAAAAAATTCCAACTGTTTTAGTTGGCCAGTTAACTTTTAATTTCAGAACGAAGTAAAGAATTCTCTAACATCTAACCTGTATGGTTCCAGTTCGGACAGGTTGGTTTTGCTGACTGATTCGAATAATGCCAGGTTGGCCCTGAGATGTAACAATCCCAGTCGGAATGGTGACGGTTGATACCGCGGAAACTGGATTTGAAACGGTCGTTACGGTTGCATTCACTGCAGATACAGAAGTTACAGGCGCACCTGCGGCTGCAGTAGATACAGCTCGACTCACTGATTTTTGAGTCAGCAGCTGGGCCTGTAAAACTCCCCCTTGCTGACTTTGAATAGTTTGCCCGGGTTTCAATGCACTCTGTACAGATTGCACATTTAATGCCGATTGCAGTTGCTTGGGAGTAGCCTGAACAATGAGCTGCGGCACATTTCCCTGGGAAACCTGGAATAAGAGTTCAAAAACCAAGAGTTAACTACAGTGTAATATGATATTAGCCAACTTGGCAAAGTCTATACCTACCACCGAATACAGTGACCACATCGTGCTCATACCTGGGCCATGTGCGCAAGCTTCGATGCTGTTGGTTGTTGAGGTTGCTGCTGCCTTCGTTGCGCTGTTATCACTTGCTGCTGTACAGTAGTATTAATGCCGGACTGCTTGGGGACATTAGATTTTTGGCCCACAGTTTTCACCGAAGAAAATGACAGTGGAAACGCCAAGCCCGTTCCTTGGCTAGTCGATACAGATGGTTGGCCAGGTGATGGCTTAAGTACTGTGGCTACCTGGGCTCCGCTTGTACTTGTGCCTATCTGATACCCCAATTTCTGCAAACGTCAATAAGAAATCAGAATCTTCTATCTCACGTTCCCAATAATATTGTTGCACAGGCGCATTGTTAAACTGAAAATCAATATTACCTGAAGACCGACAGATGTGATGATTTGGGCGGCAGGAACTTGAACTTGCTGGGTTCCAGGCCCTTTCGTAGCTGTGATTTGTCCCAGTTGACTTTGACCTCCAGGTTGGGCAGTCGCAATAGCCACTCTTGCTCCAGGAGCGGCAAGACCATGTTGTTTCAAGAATGCTGTGATCTCTGCATCTGACACTGTGCGAGTAACAGTTTTCCCTCCAACAGCATGTTGTTTTACAAGCTGAAATATAAAATAGTGTTAGTGTAAGTCTCCAGCACTTGCACCAACCTACATCTTACAGCTTGACTGTCACAAGAATATACCTGCATCGTTACAGTACGTGGACCCTGTGGAGACTGCTGAGTAGCAGTGATCTGCTGGCCGAGCTGTCCTCTGTTGATACCAGCGGTTGAAAATGATGATGTTGTAATACCAGTAGATACATTAACACTTGATACTATTGAATCAGACGTCGTCATTGTCATTAAGCCCGTTGATGTCATAGCTGCAGATGATACCACCGAATTCAAGGCTTGCGCTAACCCTGAAGGCAGAACAAGAGTTGAACCTTGATGACTGGTTGACTGCGGATGTAAATGAACATGGACTTGTGCCGGCTGAGTTCCTTGAGCAGCCTTTGTATGAATGAGCTGAGGTTGAGACGTCCCAGATAAATTTGACTGGTACGCCATAACCACCTGCTTGGGACCCTGAATTTGTATTGTGGTAGGCTGACTGATGATCTGTGATTGTGCACCTTGTTGCTGCGAGGGTTGCTGCACAACTATAGGAGCCTGTCCGGTCATCATAACTTGCTTCGTAGAACTTTGCAACTGGATTCCTGTGGACGTTATCTGCTGCTGGCCCGATTGATTCATTAAACCAGGTTGAGACTGAGTTGCCACATGCAACTGTTGAGATGAAGAAATACTGGCTACGGCCGACTGGTTTGATCCTGATAACTGAATCTGTATTGGCTGACTTGTGTTCTGTTTTTGCTGCTGGTTCAGCGATTGCGGATAAGCCATTACAACTTGCTTCGTACCTTGCACTTGAAGTGTTGAGGCTGCCATCTGCGAAGCCGATCCCAGTTGTGACTTTGTCATGGATGGTTGGCTAATAACTATTTGCTGCGGAGTGCTGGACTGGATTTGTTGTAACTGTCCCCCCTGCTGTAGGGAAGTCCCTGACTGGCTAGATTTAATCTGGGTTACCTGTAGAGCAATTTTAGGATGTTTCTGGGATAACTGATGCTGTTGGAGGAGTTGCAATTGTTGCTGCAACTGATTATGTTGCTGTGATACAGTGTACTGGCGCTTCGTAACCAGGGCCGTGTTGCTAGTACTAGTAACCGCACTGGAAGACGCAGTAGCTACTCTCCTGGCAATCATTTCCTGCAAAGTTGTGCTACTCGATGGGTGGTTAAACTTAATAACAGGAAGATCAGTTGACGAGACTTGTTGCTGTGCAGCTGCAGCAAGCTGCTTCGCCTTGTGAACTTCGCTAGCAGTTGATGTAAGCACTGTTCCTGATGAAACGGATAAAGGCTGAGATTGAAGGACTGGAGCTCCTGTCATTGAAACCATTCCAGGGGAGGACCCCATTGAGGATGTAACTGGTAAGCTGCTCATTCCAGCGCCACCAGTACTAACTGAAATGGTCGAAGCTGTAATTCTGCTACTTTCCGGAGTGACTGACGAATTATAAGGTGCAGCAGTTACAGCATGGCTTGCTTGCATCGCGGTTCCGCTCGCTGCTGCCACCGCTGCTTGCTGTGCAGCGTAAAGCTTCCTTCTTTCCATTTGAATTCGCTCGAATCTAGCTTGTGCAATAGCAGTAGCTGTAACAGGAGCATCGACGTTAATGCTGTGCTCCGATAGTATCACAGCTGCTTGTTTTACAGCCTTCACATGCGGATTTGCTGGCAAAGGCTTCGAGGCGACACGCTTGGTAGCGATATTCTTTATCACGTCAAACTTGGCCATGTAGGTATTCAGGAGCTGTGAATTATTGTCCGCTGTTATGAGCTGTGACATCTTCACAATTCGACCAGTTCTAGAAGGTGATGGAGGGCCAACCTTTATGAATGACTTAGACTTCTTTTTGCTTTTACTAGCGGCTGGCTGTTCGTAGAATAATTCCCCCTTTTCCCTTGGCCTAACAGTGCTCTCGTATCTACAATTGAAAATTCCATTAAGCTCTTATTTTCTGCGTTCTTTCAAAGTTCTGAATATAAGCAGTGTCATGAAAAAGGATGTACCTGTTTTTGCATTGCTTCGGTGTTCGATAAATTTTAGACGTAGCATTAACCATCTCCGCAGCGAGATCCCAGTTTGGGGTTTGAGCTAAATTCACTACTAAAAGTGACAACGGCATCTCCAGTATGTTTTGAATCGTCTGCATGAAATATCCCAAACGTCAAGCATAGATCTTTAAAGTTAATAGTTAAGAACGCCATGACTGATGATTTTCGTCATCTGCTTACCTGGAGCAGAGCGTTGTCCTCTGCTATCATCCATTCTACAGTTTCGTGCTGCGGCGGTGCGGATGGAGTTTTAGTACTAGGTGGATGCACGATTGGGAATGTAATTGCTCCTGGACCTAGAGATGTTTTCGGAAGTGTGGTGGTCCCCATTGGCCTACAATTATACTTTTGCAATCTATGCTCTCTTCTTAACTTTGCTAAAGCAGGTGATGGTCGGTCAAACAAAGACCTTGGAGGGAAAATAGGTTCATCTCGCCTAGCAACTTTCGGCGACTTCTTCTCCATGGAGCTTACGGTAGTTGACGAAGCGTTCGAGCCATCCTCGTCCATAAGGACTACCTGTGAATGAATGGGAATCGTTGCTACCTGCTTTATAGGTGCAGGAACGATAGAAGCCGGCGATGATTTCTTTTCTTTTTTTGGTGCTTGATAAACGGGTGGTAATGACGTCTCCGGGATGAGTCCGTAGTCGTAAAGGAATCCATGACAATAATCTACGTAAACATCCATTTCGTCCGATGGAGGTGTTGGAGGTGCCCAAAGCTGGTTTAAAATATATGTGTATGCGTTTTAGCGTATGCATGAAAGTTAAGTGTCAGTAAGCATGCTGATGGCATCATGTCTCATTCAATCGAATGCAACCAGGATCAATAACTGTTGCGAAAACGCCGTATACGCTTCGCTGAAGTCAAGATCTGGTCGGATAATGATAACTATATGCAAGAAATATTGATGACCTTACCGGCATTAAATCCTCACTGCCACCTTGAGAGATCCAAACCTGCAAAAATCGGAACAGACAACGACATTAATTCTCTGTTATTGAGAACGGGATACCTTACTATATATTCATCCTACTTTCACATGGCATTAAGTTAAGGATGATAAAGGTTTCGTGAATAACTAGATCAAGGGGTTCTGGATTTGAGAAGAGTGCTACCGAAAATAAATACAATCCAAACGTCATTTACAAGGTTATCTCAGCATGTTCACGGAACTATCATTGAAATTAAGGTCTACGTTTAGATGGGCTCTTTCCTGAACTTTAAAATTCGATTTCATAAATTCCAGAGTAACGGAAGCTATAAGCTCCGTAATCCTTCTCTAACAAACCTAACATCACACCTTTCCGATTTTTGCAGATTTGGTCTACAGTGGCAACATACACATATTACAATGATTATAAACTGTAACTGAAATCGTACAACCGCACCAACTGGGTTTCCAGGAACTTGGTCAGAGTACCCTCTAAATATCTAGATAGGTACCACACAGCTGACACTGAAGACGTGTTGTAGCGAATCAGCAGTATAGTATGTAAGAAGTAGTTAACTACCGGAGCGACACTAACGAGAGCAGAAACTTTAAACACGCAGCTGATTGAAATTGCGTAAATGCACGTTTGAAAGATTCCATTTATTTCCTTGTCGCACTCTTTTAAAAAATTCTTCTTAAAATTATTTTCTGGCTTCATCACTTTTGTTCAGAATTCTGTTTCACATGCGATCGGCTGCGCAAAACTTTAGTTACGCCATTGGCATTTCTGCATTCGACCCGTAAAGATACTACTGGACGCTTCGAAGGTGACTGCAGCGGTGGGGAAAGTTTTTCATTTAAGCTAACTGTACTGCGTCTACCTCGTCTTGTCTGCCCTGCTTCCACGTGTACTGAATTATGACTAGTAACTGCTTCACTTGAAGTATCGCCGTTGCTTCCGTTGTGATCTCTGAAGTTAGGTTCACTTTTACCGCTTCCTTCGATACTTCTGTCGCAATTCGACAACGTGCTAGCAGGCAATAGCTTAGTGTCTTCTGCTACGACTTCGCTATTATTCACTACAGTATTTACTCTTTTGGGTCGACCTGGGCGCCGTTTAACGGGCGTGGTAGTACTTAGATTTTCTTGTACTACGGCCTCGTTTTTTATTTCATCAAGCTCCAGCTTTAGAGCAAGGGGAGAGTTCTGCAAATTCCTGTCTTCGATTCCAGGATCTGCTTCCTCGTGGGCGCGCAGGAATCTTCTTCGTGGCGATGTGGGGGAAAATTTCTTTTTCAATGGTACAACCCTTCGTAATTGGTATGCTGTTTTTTCGGTTCGCACAAGGTTAGACGGGCTACTGAGTGAGCTTCCTTTGTTCGCTCCAAGCTGTACTTCAGATGGCTCCGATGATACAACTTGTCTCCTTGTTCTTCTATTCACCGGTACCGTAGAATCCACATCCGTCAATCTAGAACGTCTGGATGCACTGTTTTGGGCCTGATTGATGAAACTTTCGGCTACAGTTTCTTCGTCACCGGATCCTGGAGATAAGTTTCGTTTCCGTGCAGTAGTTAATGCGACGCCCGCATCCGTGTCGTTCTGGTTTGGAAGGGATTTGTTTCTTAATTTATAACTGCCATCTCGAGTCTTACCTTCTCGGACCCTACTCTTTACCAAAGGTATACACCGTCCGTCGGTTTTTACCGGCTCTGATTGAGAACTTATACTCTGATTATTTAGTCTATTCGCAGCCTTAGGGGGCCTACCTACCCTACGTTTCGGAGGCTTGTCGATGCTGTCCTTTATACTGCCTACACCTGTGTAACTTCCACTCTGAGTGTTTTTATCAGACTTCACCTGATTTTCTGCGTCTCCAGAGGCATAAGTTATCATTTCTTCATCATCACTAAAATCTCCGAGACGTTTTGATCGGAGTTCCAACTGACGGGCTTGCTCCAGTTCCCATTCTTTCTTCTGTTGCTCAAGTTCTTTCTGTGCTTGTGCTACAGTCTCTCTCGACCAGTCATCGATTGTTCTTTCCATAAACTTGAGCGCGTAAATCTCCACCTTGGAAAGCTGTTAAAAGTAATTAATCAGATAATGTAACCACAATATAGTGTTTTCCTTAAATTGATGGATGAAAATTTAAGTGTGGGATAATTCAGAACTGCATTTCACTACTAAGGAAAACAGGCTAGCTTAACCCTGTCAGTAGACATTATTTTAGCAATACTGCAAAAGATAATGATCATAGTGGTCATATCTGATCGGTAGTGCATGTATAATAACAAATACTAACGACCGGAAGATCCTACCTCTGCCATGATGGATTCCATTTCTGCATCAATAGCACTGGCTTCTGGAATTTCTTGACCCTGTGAAACACGAACAAGTTACCGATTAAAAAATATATACTCATGAGAGCACTGGGGTTTCTATTAATAAAGACATAATTTGTAAGCATTCCCGTACATCTCCAAGTTCTTCTAGCGGTATACTCTCGTCAAATTCGGCCAACTCTGCAGCAGCTTCGGCCTGAACGTTTCTGGTAGCTTCAACATCAGTCTCATCCTCAGCCGCAGCTAAGGCAGACTCAAATAGCTGGATTTTATTTCTATCAGTATCTGGAACTTCTGGATCGGCTGGAAGAGAAGACTTCGCCCTTTCTTCTATTGCGACAGGTGTTTGATCCGTCAGACGTTTCAACGCATCATTTTCAGACGATTGCACGTTGAACAACTCGTATATGGAACTCTGTAAGAAGAATATGTTATAATACATGAATACATCTTCGCAACATTCTAACTCACACATTCTAACTCGAAGTCCAAAAACCTACCTTTTGGAAATAGGCAGTGGTGAAATTTCCACCCTCTATAGCAAGCTCGGATAGGAACCGCTTTTGGTTGGATTTTTTTAATATATTTTCCTCTATAGTTTTCTCACTGACAAGTCTGTAAATGTGGACATCTCTAGTTTGTCCAATTCTGTGGCACCGGTCTTGGGCTTGCGCGTCCATTGTAGGATTCCAGTCACTGTCATAGAATATAACTGTGTCTGCACCTGTCAAGTTGACACCGATACCACCGGAGCGTGTCGATAGAATGAAACAGAAAATTCGCTTGTCTGAATTAAACTTCTCCATCAAAATCTGACGCTGGTCAATACGAGTTGAACCATCCAGGCGTAGATAAATGTGGCCGTGGTAATTCAAAAACGCTTCCAACACATCAAGCATTTTGGCCATTTGAGTAAAAATGAGGACTCGATGGCTTCCACTCTTCAAACGACGCAACAAGCTACAACAGAAAAACACACGATAACGACGAAACACTCATAGTCAACATAACTTCAAGAAAGGGTAGTAAAGATCCTGTACCTTTCAAGTACTTGCAGCTTGCCGCAATCGTATTGTATTAATCTGGGATCGGGGAACTGTGTAGCCATGGCTGATAGAATGGGATGAAGCATTTTAATTGGTTCTTTCAGCCCTTCACGTAGTTCCTGTTGAAAGAGCTGTTGATTTGCATAAAGGGATACATCAGGTCTGAATATTCTTGACGTCGTTGCAGTAGATGAAACAGCAGGTACATATAAGATAAATCTTCGCAGTATCGGTTGGAATTCCTCCAGAACCTCTTCCAACGTCCAGACGAGATTCATTAAGGCTTTGGTATGCCGCCAAAGAAGCAGAGGATGATTACGAATATGATTGGAGGTAGAGTTCTTTACTAGCGATACAGATGCAACCTCCTCATACCCTAAATCAAGATTTTTCATACGTATTATTACTAGAACAGGGCCGATTACCCAACGCATGATATAGTACCACAAACCTAGCTTGAATGTCTCACGGCCATCTTTGGGTGCACTTTTCCTGTACGGCAATTTCAGGTGTCGAATTCTCGTGCCGTAATATCTCATCATTGGCAGACTGCCGATAACACGACATTGATCAACAGCATCGGTGCCAATAATTGGTAAAATTTCGCAACGCCTCTGGTTAATAAACTGCAGTCTTTCAATCAAGGCTTTCCTATTCCTTAAAGACCTGGCCTGGACGTCCGCCTAAAAACCAAAACAGGTAAGTAACTTTGTATGATCAATGAGCTTGATACATAGTTGTGAGGGAAAGGGCTTAAAAGTTGGCATGCGAGCCAACTCAATTAGCCATTTTCTTAACTTCATTTACTTCCATTTGTCGGACATAACGTAATTAATACGCAAGCCTAAAGATTAGGAAGACAGTAAATATATTTTACAGAAAAACTAATTTACCTCTTGGAACTCGAAAGGATTGTAATTCATTGCTTCAACCCACTGAGCTCCAGCGGCGTATCGTAATCTCGCATCAGATTTCGACTGCCTATCGGAATCTTCGAATGCAGACGTAGACCTATCGTCATCACCAGAACTACAGGAATCATCGGCTGTTGCATCTTCCATAAATTCATCTCTCGAACTATCTAATTCGTCTGTGTCCCGCGTAGTACTTTGCAATCTGCTAGTACGCCTTGAAACCTCTCGCCTACGTCGCTTCTTAGGAGGACCATCGTCCGTATCCTCTTCTGTTGTGTCAGATACATCAGACTCGTTGCCTTCCTCCAAGCTATCTTCATCATCATCGTCATCCTCCAGTTCTGAGCCTTCATCTTCCGGTTTGATGTCATCATCATCTTCGTCACAAGGTAAGATTTCATTTTCTTCGGCCTCCATTATCGGTGATTTTACTTCCGTTACAATGGATGCATTACCTAAAATTGCATAATTATTAGGAATCTAACTAAGCAATAGCCGTTTACAGATTGAAGACGCCGTTTGGCAAACGCATATATCAACAAACACAAACTAACTGGCTTAGACGACCATAGATTACATGATATAATAACTAGTTCACTATCTGTGTACCTTCCCGAAGATTCCCTTCAGAAACTGTTTCATCTGCGGTACTTTCGATCACTTCTTCATGCAGATCAGAAAATGGTTCTTCGGCGGAGTCGATCAAGTTAGGTGCCTGCATTATAAGTTCATCCAGTAACTTTAGAAGGGATTATCTACAAAAGGAGCAACTACAGTGACATGGTAGCTGTTACGCGAAACTCACCATGTCAATGGTATCGGATAATCTCAATGAAATGGGTCTGGGAGCAGTATATCCCACTGCTTCGACGAAATCATCATCCTCCAGATAAGGGGTTGGGTCATCAGTAGTCATTAACAAGAACGAAATTGTAGCTTTGGACCTAGGTACCGACGATGATATGTCTGAACACCATTGAGAGAATTTACTTTTCTTCGGGCTGCTGCCTGAAGTTTCCTGCATCCCGACAACCTCCTGCTGAAAAACGGAAGTATCATCGTCTACAGAATATTTTCGCTTGAGAGTAACGTCATTCTTGGCCATCTCAGACGAAAAAAGGGTAACGTCTTCCTCCAGTGGTCGCAGAGCCCGTATTCTATCGACTTGCGTCTTTGTAAAACACTTATCCGCGCTACTCAAAGAAAACACAGCATTTGTACCCATCTGAAAATAGAAGCAAAAATTATTTAACACCTAAGATGAAGCCATGCAAATATAATGCTATTATCCATGGTAAGTACCTTCATTCCGTAATTATCAATTCCATGCCATACTATTGAAGGCGTTAGGTAGGTCAGTCCATCGCATTGAAACGGTGAAATCACAGGTCGTGGTTCAAATAGGTTAGGGTGATTACAAACTTTACGAAGCTGCATCAAAACATTGATGACGCTCAGCAAATTGCCAGAAGACAGCGTTTCTTTCGTTCTGTTAATGAAACCAAAGATACAGTTACGTGCAAACACAAAAAATTTCCAAATCCGAATTTCGACTACTTCCTAAATACTCACTTTGCTCTTGACATAAAGTCTTCGTATAAAAATCTCTGCCGCTTAGATAAGCGGCACATAACGACATGTTCGTATTTCTGCGGTAATTGCTTTTCGACCTCTGATTTTAGCCTGCGTAAAATGAACGGACGAAGTACCTGCACAACACTCGAATTTAGTACATCGTGTCAAAATTTAAAACAATTCATACGGTAACAGCCAACAAAGCAGTACCTTGTGTAACCGACTGATAATAGCTTCGTTGTAATCCGAATTTCCTTCAACCATTCCACTAACAGGATTGGAGAACCATTCTCTGAACTCTCTATGAGATTGGAAGACATTCGGCATAAGAAAATGCATTAATGACCACAGTTCCATTAGATTGTTCTGTAGAGGAGTTCCGGTTAATAATAACCTCCTGTATAACAAAGCGAGAATCAAAATTTAAGTTTTTATTCATGCGTGACTGAAGATTACTTATATTGTAATTAGTAAGTTGGTACGCTCACCTTTGAGTAGAAAAGTTTAGCAACAGCTGCCACCGCTGAGACTTAAAATTCTTAATATTTTGAGCTTCATCTAAAATTAAGTACTTCCAGCGCTTCCTTCTAAATGCAGCATGGTCTTGTATGACCAACTTATACGATGTTATACAAACATGGAACGCGTTCGGTTTGGTCCAACCTGTAGATGTTTGTATTTATTTTTAAATGTAACTTCCTCAAAGCTAAAGTGCGAGGAAATATGAGACATACCTGTTCTTTTCAGTCTTCTTTCTTTTATTGATCCATAATATGTGAGTATTTTAAATCCTGGACACCATTTCTTGAACTCCATTTCCCAATTCAGCATTACGGAAGTGGGGACTACAACCAAGTGGGGACCCCAGTTTCCCTTCTCGCAAGCCAGGTGTGCAAGAAGAGCTATGGTTTGAATAGTTTTTCCGAGCCCCATCTCATCGGCCAAAATCCCATTCAGTTTCTTTTCGTACATCGTTACCAGCCAATCCAACCCAATGTGTTGGTACTCCCGTAGTTTATGATGCAGCAGAAAAGGAACTTTGGTGACAACCTAAACAAACGATTCATTAACGTTATGGCCACTGCTAACAGACCACAGTTCGTTTATAAAAAACAAAATGCTCACTGTTGTAGACGACAAAGTGTATCCCTTTGGTTGGAATGATTCCGCCATTGCAGCTACCGAGTTCAACGCCGCATCCTCATGATTTTCCCCCGCCTACAGAATTCGATTAAATCATATTAAATCTTCAGTTTTGAAGAGCGAATATACCGTTTACTGTATTTAGCGATCATACCCTTTCAGGAGCAAAAGTTTGCAGCAAAGAAGCTAATCCCATCGTTTGCTCTTCATCTTCAGGAGCTAATTCTTCTTCCGACAGTACATCGGATTCATCCACATCGGTAGACTGATCACCATCATCCGAAGCAGATCCGGATTCCTCCATTTCAGACTCATTTTCAGTGTCAGAAGCACTGTCCGGCACGTCGCTAGCATCCGCAACTAATTCAACAGCCGCATCAAGTGCGTCAACCGGTTCAGTTTCTAAAAACAATACATAGAAAAATAACTCACGCGTTCTAGCCTGTCCTAATGTGTACTAAATCGAAATTTACAATGTCGCCGGGTCTTACACATCCAAAAAACATTGAAAATTTTATGAACGAGTTATCACCGGTATTAATTTTCCCTTTTTCCATTTTGCAAATTCCAAGATAAAATTTGCAATTTCAGGACAAGGGTAGTAATAGGGTCTCAACCTCCATGTCACCATTTCTATCCGAACTCTTCATCTATCTATTCCTAAAACACATGGCGAAAGTACATACCTTCGGATTTTACAGGTACATCTATAACTTCCTCAGATTTAGGTACAATCTCATCAATGGGGGTAGCAGTTTCCTCGGTTTTAACACTTGATTGATTTTCATCATTTCCTGAGGAAACCGACGATATATCTTCTTTAGTTTCCGTTTTGCTTGGGCCAGTGGGATCTATTTCTGAAATTCATCACATTAAAAGTTATGCACGTCATAAAAAACGGATATCTCACGCGACGTTATCCCATTTTGCTTACTTTCAATTCTCGCAGTCCACTCGTCCAAGTATCCGGGAGGGAGATCATCCAATAAGTCGTCTAGAGACATCTGACCGCTTCGTTTAAGCTCATCAAGCTCATTAATACTGTTAGTCTGACCCTCATCGTCTTCTTCTTCTTCTTTGGCAATAGTTTCTTCATCGTCTTCTTCCGACTCCTCCGCTGGTTCGAACTCATCTAAATTGCGAAGAAATCAATTCATGAAGCATGCAGCGCTGATAAAACCCGACCAATGTTTAAAACAAACTCAAAGCGTTTGACAATACCATCGGAAAGATGATCTTGTTGCTGTTGTGGAACTTCCTCCGGACTTTCGATTGGCACTTCAGGTTGGTTAATGCTATCAGCAACAAAGCTTTCGGCAAGCATACTTGAGTATTTCTCAGTTTGGTCGACGATATAGCTTAATTGCTGATCCAGAGCTTTCTTTTTCATTTCTTCGATCCGAGACTGCTCTTTATACTCTACTATCTGTTGAGCATTCGACCAGAAGTTTTTGATCTCCTTGGCAATGAAAGATGCTATACGTCGCAGTCGAATTTCTTCTTCTTTCTCCGCTCTTGCTCTCTCCACCTCCAGATCACTCCAATATTTATCAACCATTTTTGCGCACTAGAATGAAACATTAAGGGTCAATAAACTACCGGCTACATTCGAAATACCAATAATACCAATGCAGCCAATATCCGTACCTTTTTCGAAGCTAATCGTTTCCATTTCCGTTCTGTGGCAAAGTCGGCCGCGAGCCAAGTCATTTCCTCTAAGAGGTAGTCCCAGTGTGATTTCACCCTGGCTGGTTCTTGATTTCTCGGTAACCTCTTGTCATACCACATTCCTTCTTTCTGAAGTTCAGATATTCTTTGAACGACAGATGCCTCCGCTTTAAGTTTTTCATTATATTTTTTCGGTGGCTGCCCGCCACCCGGTCCGGATGGTGCATTGTTGGAAGTTTGCGGAAGGTAGTTAGTGGAAGGAGTTGGATTGAATCCTAAGCTGGACCAACCGTGACTATTCGACTGTTGCGACATGGATGGATTAAAACTACTGGTAGTCCGCCCACCAATTTCGATAAAATTGCTAACACTATTAACATTATGTGATTTAACACTGGCATCTTGCTCTGCGGTCCGGTAACTAGGCGTTGATATTCCAACGTTGAGATTAGCACTTTTAATTCCGGTAGCACTGATAGAAGGACTGCCGGCACTACCTCCCGCAGCAGTCTCATAATGAATTGCATCGGTTGTGGAAGGAGCTGATGATGAAGCGGAAGTTACGGATAAAGTAGAAGGTTTGGGTTTGAGCGGGGAATTTTGCGGAACTCGGCCAGTGTACAAAGCTCGTAATAGTAAATTCGGATCTTCAGGATCAAGTGTTTTAAGTTTAAGAAATGCCAAAAGGGCACTATGTGCTTTCCTAACATAAGTATCAAAATCAGCATAGGTACAATTTCTAACGTTCTCAAGGAAAAAGGATTCCGCTAGTATTTGTGAATATTTAAGAGCTACTGCACTCAGTTCCCTGTCGTGCAACTTAACCAAAGTATTCTGTCTTCCACTTCGTCGTCTTCGTCGCCCTCCTCCATGTCGTCCGTCGTCATCATCGTCATCTTCTTTTATACTATTATTATTTGTTACATGTACATTATCATTTTCTAAAGTGCTGCTATTATTTTGTGTAGGTATTAAGTTATTATCATCGTTGCTGGATTTCACAGAATCCTCACGCATCCTGCCCCAACTCTAAAGAATTACAGGCTTCTGTCTCTCACCCCCAGTCTAATATGTTCACAAAAGGTATTTGATGAGATGATGTAGTGTCTTGAGTAAGTTCACAAGGGTACACAAATATGCATACTAACACCAACCAACTTTTGCATTAACAATCCACTTGAATTATGAACCTAAACAATCCTATTATTTTCTTATATTATGGGCTTACTTGCGCTGCTGTCAGGAATCCAGAGGATTGATTGGCGGTAAAGTAATTTATAAAATTTCCAGCGAATGAATCAAGGTTAAAATAAAGTGGTAAATTGAATAATAAATATCAAGTAAATACTCCTCACCACCACACTCATTACTATTGACACTAAATCATAGGCGTGAGGTTAAATAATTATTTCATTATTATTATTTTCTTCCTTTTCTAATCTGTGGCCACACTTCAGTAGGTGCCGGATCCCGTGAATTTTCTGTACTAATTTTACAGAGAGGGTGCATCGGCAAGCGTGTGTGCAGGGTATGCCTACGATAGGATACAGGTACAAGGATTCTTGTCGACGATCCACGGCTTAGGTCAAAAGTTGGCAGCGACGCGTCCCCGCCGAATTTTCCTTGTGTAAAATCCTCCCTCTATGCACTTCTCCTTAAAACAAGCTCCTCCTGCAGCAGGGATTAAACGAGCAGAGCCATTCAAACCGTCCGTTTTCCGTCGAGGGCACTATATGATTCCGTCTCCCCTCGCTTTTCCATAGAAAACGTCTGTTTGAAGGAGAGAGAGAGAGCCGATTTCCTATTTCTTTCCGCTTAGACTCTCATGAGCTACTGACAAAACCTGAGAACTGCTCAAATTCTCTTCATCCTTCCTTCTTTATGCATCCGCGCTTCCCTCTCCTGCCTCCCCCTACCGACCCCCGACCCGCTGGACCAATCAAATCCCTTCCTCCCCATCCCTAGCCACACCCCATCTTCTTCCCTCGTCTTTTCAGCCGGGCGTGCTCTCCTTCCCAAGACCATGCATGACAAACCCATACAGGTTTTCTCAAAAGCTGGGCTCTAAAAGTGGAATGGAGCGGTGTGCGCTAAGGACAGAACGGAGAAACATTCACCGTAGTTTTGCTTACAGTTTAGGCCACTCTCAAAACCTGGAACCCCTGACCATTTCATGTTGCAGTGATGGACGCCATCAAGGACGGAGTCGTAATAATAATCTGCTGTAGAAAAAAAACTATTAAGAAAATCTGAACCCAAGTTCAACGAGCTGGGGTTAGGAAGCATAATATGAATGCAGTTAGTTAATTACCATTTGTTTAGTTATTGCTTTTTGTACCCAGGTAAGAGTACGAATTTTAGTTTCTAATTGCCGCTAATCCAGATGGGTAATTAATAGTAGGAGGATATAAATGCGATGCTGCATTTAACCAACTGCAGTTAGTTATCCCGCCTACTCTTGAACGTGGTTGTATATATATTAGATGTAAATTTGTGTAAATATCGCGTGTATGGGTCGAGCTATTCAATTAATTGCAGTCAGTTAACCATTCTTCTTAGATATAGTAATACCTTTTAATATACTCTTCAATTTCAGAAACGTCTCGAAATTACTGTAGTTCACAATTGTAATCGTAAGTTTGTAAATCAGCCAACATCTCCCAAGACAGCTGACCCTGGCAACTCCTTAATTACCTTCGTACTCGCATACATTATCTGAGGTTAAGGAATGTACCCGGCTTTCCAAGAACACTAGAGGAATTCTTGTACTGATTGAGCAATTATTGATAACTTGCTTGAAAATTCATAAACTAGGATTTCTAAAATATGAGATTATAGTAACTCATCAAAAATGCTTCCCATCACCATGTCGCCCAGTAACTGCATTCCATATTAATTGAGCGTACTAGCATCAAACATGGATCGCATTGCTGTGGAGTGAGCAAGTTTGTGTAATTCTAAACTTTCAAGTTCTCCAACATCATGAATAGATGAGCTAACTGCAGGAGGTCACTACAATTAATAGGGGATCAAATTAACGGACTTTAACTCCTAATGCTTTCCTTGAATATCCCAGGTATCGCTGGAAAAATGTTGGAATTGGTTCAGTAAAGGAAGCATCTTCGGGAAAGAAAAGGAAGCGTGTTCTGAATGAAAAATTCATTATGCCGAGCTTGCATATACAGTTTCCAACATCTAGTTTCGGGAACATCGCCAACGCAACGATGGCTTTACGTTGGAAAAGAAAGAACTGACGTTTCCAATTGCGTATCTTTAGCATATACAGCCGGCTGAGATTATGTAAGAGTTGGGTGAGAGGACGGAACGCTGCGAAGGCTTATGTCATGAACACTTATGCTTCTCGTGCAAAGTGTTCCGTGCGAATTACAAGCGGCAATGAATCATGGTCATTGCCATGGCATTCCTCATAATCTTTTACTGATTGAAGCGTGTAATCCCAATACTATATTCTAACTCGGCTTTCACTGCTTCATAAAAGCTTTTTCATTGTATAGCTGTTGTCGAAACAACTTAAAAGCGCGCGCTGCACTGGCAATCGAAAAGTTTGATAGTTAATATTATGGTCAACTATGGTTAGAAGACAAGGTTGCGGGAATACGTTGGTAACATTTTCTTTTAGTCGTGAGTTTCCCGGGAAACGCTGACGCTTTTTATATGAATGGTCGTTGATGTGGCGGAGTTGACGGTTGACGGACAATATAAATTTTTATACTGGTGTCAAAACTGTCAAGTTAGCATGCGCACCTTTGTTAAGTTCGCTCCCAACGGTTACAGCGCAGCGCACTACTTCGTTCCAGTGAGAAGGATTAAGCCGGTTGCCCAAGTGTATGCATAGTGCATAGTGGGTCTTGTCAGGAAAGATGATTGCGAATATTAAAGGTTATCTTATCGTCTAACAAAATCGTAGATGCAGCTGGTGGTATGGTGTGTGTTGTTGACTGATTGAAACTATTGATCGAAGCTGGTGAAAGATGATCCACTCACTCGGAGCTGTAATGTGCTACTACGCTACGCCGAGATTCGCCAAATGCTCTTGCAACGAATCCTGATCCTGACTTGAACTATAGACAAATAAGCACAACTCTAGATACTATGTATTCCTCACGGAAAAGGTAGACAAAGCTTCAGTCCTGGAGTCTAGCATTGGAATGTCTTTGTATTCCTAGTGTGGGTAACTGAATGCTTGAGGCAGAAGTCATGGAAAGGAGGCAGATAGTAGCGTCGTGAGTCAGCTTCGGGGACGCAAAACGTGCGTAGGATAACAAAGACGTACTACCGACCAGGTATGCGAGAACAAAATTAGTTCTGTATTCAAATTCTCTCCAAATCCAAATTCTTGCCGATGAATATTCTTCGAAATCTGCATCCGAGATCAAATTAGGGGATGAGCAGGCTGGAATCAACTGTCACTAATTTCATGTCCAGGTTATACTTGATGATAACAATCAATATCTCAACGGTTACCATCTGTGTATCATCTATACAGTAATCATTCACAAATTAGACCAGACGTTTAGTGATGAAACTCCTAAAATAGTGGGCACAGGCATTCTTGCTCTGGAGCAGTGCCCGATTTACCTTAGAAAGCTAAAGATTACTTGACCTAACTATCATGAAAGGATGTCTTTTCATTTTGATTAGTCAAGCATGACAATAACACCTCAGGTTAACAAACCAGATAGATTTGATTTGTTTTGACAAAATTAGCTGTCAACAATATATACTAAAAATAACTGAAAGCTTGGTTTCAATATCTACTAACTTTTGTGCGAAAGAATCAAGCTTGTGAAGCACTTAGTTTTGATAAGAAAATAAGGATTTCTGTGTCTTTATGTAATTAGAGAAACATTTGACTTTGTACACTTTTGTACAACGAATTTAGCGTAGCTTGGTTACAGTCAAAGTTACCTATGGTAACATACAGTAGTCTAGAAAAGGTTCGTTTGGTTGGAAGGCTTCTAGATTCCAAGTAAGAATCTCTAATGCATAATGTACAGCAACAAAACATGTGACTTTAAACAGTTTCGCAAGTGAAGGAAAAAATAAGTACTAAAATTCTTTCTATCTGCGCTTATACACGCTAGGATTTAGTTTCAGAACTGGTATTTTCCCATTTCTTTCATTACATGCTCTGACTTTTGTAAATTCAAACATAAAAAATACTTCTCCCGTCGAATGCAGCGTTTTGTTTTGATTTTTCTCGTTAGCTTCTTCCATCTTAATGTTGGACACAAAACCGAATTTTTTCATCTTCCGTGCGAATAGGGAGTAGCTATTGTTTTGAAAACGACTAGCGACTTCGGCAATCTTCAGAATACCCCTGTAGGATAAACGGTGAAAAGTGAATTTAGCCATTCCGAGTAAGATAATAAGTCAATTAATAATGCACTAATTATCGCCATACTTACTTCGGTTTCAATATTCTATTAGCTTCTCCTATATATTTTCCAATATCGATTCCCATCAAAGATAAGCAAAATACTGCGACATTTACACTTCCGTTTGGTAGAGGACAATTACTCATATCACAGGCGGTTACACGTTCATTGAGCGCGTACAAGTCAAATGAATGTACCGTATGTGGCACAGAAGATGCTAATCGAGCTTCACCGCAACCAAAGTCTGCTATCACTGATTTTTTCGGTATTTTCTCCAGGATCCACGTTATTATTAAATTCAGTGGGTCTTCCGGCCACTCCTTAATCCTTTCGCTGTACGTTTCATGATACATTCGAAATTGTTCTGACGATCCAAATGCTTCTTTTGGGTCGTCGTACGTGACGTTGTCAAGCTCTTCGTTCACCTGTCTAAAATTATTTAGATACATGATATCAAGTACTAAAATTTAAACCAATAATTCTTGGATCTCATTTCACATGTATCAACCTAGTTATTTTTACCTGAACTTTGCGGCCTGGAGTCGTTTTAACATTTTAGCACGTAAAGATTTGTCAGATTTCGACTTGGAAACAGGAGATATCGCTAATGTACTGCTACTAGGAACTTCTTCAGTCACCCCTTTATTTTTGCGTTTTTCGCCCCATTTATGCTTCGTCTTTTCTGGTTTTGGTTCTGAAATTGGCAGAGACTTGAACATTAAGCGATTATCCCAAAGATGAAAAGGAAAACTGCAAGCAGCAAACAATTGCAGTAATAAGCTTTGTTGCATAAATCAAACTAATATCTACTTACGTTTCTTCTTCGGCACAAGGCCAAGGTGATTAGATTTCTGCTTCGATTTACTTTTTTTCCCCATTATCAATCAACAGTAATGGATTAGAGAAGACAATTTTAATATATGTTACAAATAGTTAATATTCTATTTTGCTAATTGGATACGAATATCTTAATTTTGGTTATCAACCAGCACTACATAATGATTATTTTGTTTTTAATCGTATTACAGCACTATCTGCATTTAAGGAAATTCACATGTGCTTTTTACCAGCCAGCAACGCCTAACTTGTTGCCGACGATCTTCTATGTCGAATGGAAATTCGTCATTACTTGGAAATCAACGGTACCTCCTAATAATGAGCTTAAGGACATGGAATGACATAGTGACGGCCACCTTTCCCCCAGTTCATTGCTACTTTCCCTGAACCATGCCCAAGCGGACAACGGGAGAAAGTACTGAGGGTCGCTTTTCTATTCGCCCTTCCTATCTTTCTCATGTGAGCAATGCCCAAGCAGCCAACGCGAGAAAGTAGTGAAGGGTCGCTTTTCTCTTCTCCATTGCAGCTTTTGCTGTGAGCGATGCCCCAGGGGACAACTAGAGAAACCAGTGAGGGTCGCTTTTACCTCCTGACCGAGAAACATGCATGGTGACCTCCCGATCTGACCTTTGAGACAGGTTCTGCTGATAATGCCTCAGGCGATGATCACTACAGGGTCAAAACCCGCTTTCCAGAAATACGAAAATATTCGGGCCAACTTGCTTGCATCTATTTCTTAAGAGTTCACAGAACACAAAGGTGAGCATGCATTTGTTAATGACGCTTGTTATTCTTTGGTCGAAGCCTGTGTTAAATTTCATAACAGGTGGACCTACATTAATAGAACTCAAACGTTGATAAGGATGCAGCTTTCATAAATTATTTTAGAATATAATATTATTTTGGCCTGATTTTTGCACCGATTCAAATCGTGGAAACACAATGAATGCAAGAACGTTTGAAAGCCAGAATTTATTGTTCTTTACGAAACTGCACGAAAAATGTAGTTTTTGAATCGGAAATCGAATTCGATAGAGTTTTAGCATAATAATAGGTAGCAAAGCAGGGCATGGGAAAAATACACTTCAATAAATAGTGTCGTTTCGTAAAAAGTTAATAGACCGTCAATGAATTGTACTGATTGATCTAAACGAGAAGCACACTCGGTCTGCTCTGCAACGGCAATGGGAGAGATGGTTTAGCGTGGGAAAAGAAGCGTGAACAGCAGCGTAAGTGGAATAGCGCACATTAGCATTAGAATAGAACTGCATATGATGCAAAATACGAAACGATCCTTCTTCTCCTCCGCGTAAACTGTGTCACGACGAATCAATTATTAGCGAGGAAATGAATTTCTAAGTTTCATCTACCTTCATAGCATATCAATCAGCATCAGAAGAATATCATAGCATTACTGCAATGAGATTCCGAAAAAGGGTGTATTTTAAGTGTACGTTTTATTTCGACAGGCTTCTATAAGATTTGCCGTTCGTGTACCTTTTCCCTTCAAGCGAAACCCTAAAGTTATGAGAGGCAAAAACTTGCAAGTTTTACGTAACAAGTTCACTTGCGTTTTCCTTCATCTCACAAAAGTGCTCTGTCAGTCTTCATTCCATTACACAGCATTAAACCAGATAATCTGTAATCCCTTCCCGGATGCTCTTACCTTGCCACACTCAAATTATTCGCAAGTTAATCGTAATATTCCACTCTTCCGAGATGCACAACTATGTCGATCCGGTATGGAAGATTAACCATGTGATTAACGCCTTACTCCAACTCAAGGCAGTAACTGTATCATCTTATAAATTCTGTAATCTTTGAGTTTCCTTGCCAAACGGAACACCGATGTGTGTTATAACTTACTGGCGCACGTTAAAAGTTACATGCACAAGAACAACAAAATATCTGTACACGTTTTGCTAATCTAGAATGCAATCATGTCACGAATTTTAAATAGTGTTCCTTTGCCACATAGCCAGTTGCGTTAATAAGCATGGGAAACAAAAAAAATGTGTTTGCCAGAGTCCAAGTAAAACTTCCAGGTCATAGATGTGGTTACCATAGTTACCCAGTTCTGAATCCGTCATAAGCTCCGACACAGTAAAAAAAATCCAGCCCGTACCCCGTTAATTAGCTTAGCACTTTCCTTGCACCTTGCAAATTTAACACGTTCCTTTAATCCCTGCTCGGTATTCTTGATAGCTAAAAGCTATAAACGACCGTTGCATTAACTCCATGTAATTTCGCGTCATACAAGCTGTAAAAGCCCGGCATTTGCACTCAGAACAAGATTATTCCAAGGGTGAGCCTTTCTAAAAAGTACATTCGTATTAACGACATCATAGAACGGGAAAATGATCAATTCTTTTCGTAACATGTGCCATGTGGTGCATTCCTATGCTATTGGCATTTAATCGACACGCCCTGTATCACACGCTCAAATCAAAAATATTATGCTAATTTTAGTACACTTGGCGTAAACAAACTGGCTTCATCATCTCCACAGATTTTCCGTATAGTACCAAATTACAGGCTGATTCAAACAATTAACGCTAATGGCAAGTAACCTATATCAATTTTATGGGTTTAATAAGAGGTATCAGTTTAATTTATGGCAAGTTTTAACCTCTTGTGCCCCATAATTGAGCATGAAGCTTCTAAAATCTATTTGTGTTAGCATTATGTAAAAAAACAAAACGCATTGTTTAGGTACGTACAGAAAAATGCCGATGGTGTTTTTGAGCACAGGCTATTGAGTATTTCCTCCGGTACTTAAACCCATCAACCGGAAGTATATGAAGAGGGTAAATAGGGCCGAGCAGAGGCAGCAAAATTGAAAAGCGGGAGGTGAATTATAAAAGAGAATGGGTTTGGATGACAGGTATACATGTTAGTGATGGTCTTGGAGAAGCCCGTGTAATTGGAGAAAGTAGCGCTGGGTTCAAGTATAAAGCCTGTATAGAGAGAGAGTTACTTTAGAATACACAATGGCTTTCCAGAGTCGCTACTTTGTGACGATAGTTTCTTTTGTGTAACATTTAAGACCAAGGCCCGAGAAAGTGTCTTTGATATTCCAGAAATGTAGGATGAAGAATATATTGATCGGTTTGAGTGCGGTTGCGTTCCCTTTCTCTCCTCTTCACGAGATTCTCTATTTCCGAAGATGTGCTCCCCAGGACTTTCTCCACAAGCAGAGCGGAACGGGAGTCTGAGAAAGTTGGTCCAGGAGGAAGAGGGTTGGAAGGTATTTATCATTCATTCCTTTCCCCGCTCCCCGTCACACGCTTACTTGCTTCCTCGGTGGCTCCCACTCCCGCTGTCCCGCTGCCTCCTTTTAGATAGATCTCATTCCATATAGTTTCTCCCCTCTTCTCCCTCTTTCCTTTCAACTATCCGTTTCCTGTTTTTCAACTCTATCTCACTCCTTCTTCGGAGGAGCTAGGAGAAAACACTTCTACTTCTAGTTCAGGCAAGAGCTGAGCTATAGCTCGCTTCGGTCATGCTAATACTAGATTCTCATCAAGTTTAACCCTTCTCTTATTAATCTTACATTTGACTTTCCTACGTCTATTAGCTGTGCGACGGGGGTACTAAGTACTAAGATTCAAGTGTCGCTGGTATAGGGAGTGATATACAGGGCATCAGTTAAAAGTGCATGTGCATCAGCAAGTTCTACGGCAGAAGAATAATACAAGACCAAGAGTTTTAAAAACTCCTCACTTTCACTTTCCTTTAACCCTTCCTTAATTAAGGATAATTAAATCTCCACCACCACCAACAGCTATACCAGTTAGATATATTTATAAAACCAACCAAGAGAGGTTTCTAAAAAGGGAAATTAACAAGAAACGAATATCCAAAATCCTATGTACGTTACCTCAAGTAGCACAAAATTCTCACTCTTT
The DNA here is from genome assembly GCA_906901655.1 of Sminthurides aquaticus. Lineage (NCBI taxonomy): Eukaryota > Metazoa > Arthropoda > Collembola > Symphypleona > Sminthurididae > Sminthurides > Sminthurides aquaticus. Next base: position 18,258,561 of record CAJQTT010000001.1, on the reverse strand, counting down.
TTCATAATCTAACGTGTATCCTTGCTCAGGCACTCAGGCAGGGAAACCCGGACAGTGCGGCAGAATTGTAAACCACATCACCGATTCCTCATTTCAACATGATCCGAGTCTAAAAAGTATGAAACCCTAGTTAATATACAATATCGCCTACAGTTCCCGATATTTTAGCTATCCTCATATCTCTTCCAATCCCTGGTCACTCTTAATTGAGCACCTTCAGTTTTAAGCTTGGAACCTGCCTTGCCCTGGCGTAATCCCGGGAGGCGAGTCAGGAACAGGTAGGCAGGCTGGAAGGTAAAAAGTATTGTAGCAGCGGAGACAAACGAATTAGGGTTAGGGTAGGTGGAAGAGCCAAAGACAAACCCAAGAGCAGGGATAATAATAATGCTCCTTCCTGGGATCTTCTTGTGCTGGTCATCAAAAGATTAGGAAATATAATGCTTTGCTTCACCCACTGTGCTCGCCGCTCACTCCACAACAAATATCTTCTCGGCATTTCCGCTTTCTGTCTTCTCTTCATCTGTGCTCAAGTCATCCAACTCCAACGGAACCCAATCGTATCCACCCCATCCTTCTCCCCCTTTTGCTACACTTTCTTCCCACATCCTCACACTTTCCCCACGGACAACACCAATGGTGCTAATGGAACGAAAAACACTCTCTACAATAACTACAATAATGACCTCCGACTCAGTCCTCCCACTATTCGCTGGTCACAAGGAAGACTGGATAATCAAAGAATGGTACGTATCACTTCATTACTACTTAATACTAATACAACCAATTAGAAACTAATGTTGCATCAGATCAATCTGTTTGATCTAGATCTGATCTAGATCTGATCTGAAATCGCTATTTAGATCAGATCAGATCACAGGCTTATTTTTGATCTACTAGCATTGTAGATCTAGATCTAGATCTAGATCAAAATGTGATTTGATCTGCTTCGTGGACATTTCTATCAGAGAATGCCATTGGCTCAGCTCTCTCATGCATGAACTCTTATGCAGCCTATTTATGCAGTAAATCTCGTTCCAGACGACAGCCAATAGAGCAAAACTACTTCGTTTCCGTTCTTATAAAACGGTATTTCTACACTGCTTCACACTTATACAGCACCCCAGGCAATTTTAAAAATGATAACTACTAGAAATTTCTTGGCAATGTTGCCTAAAGCTACGGTTATCTATAACCCTACGAAGCGACCATCATCCTTATCCAAGCTAGACTTCGGACTCATCCCAAAGCGTACTCGTTTCATATTCCATTAGCTGAATACAACGATACGATGTAGTTTCTTTGCTTACATCACTCCGAACTTCCGAAATTATTGAGCTTTCCCATTCCTTTACTTCCAGCTCAAGATATACGAATGGACATGGACTGGATCTCTTTGGGATGAATTAATGAACCGCTTCGATGTCTGTTTAGCTACACAGGTAATGTACATGTCATTTTATCATCAACCCTGAGCAACTCCATCAAACCAATATCTTTAAAACTCTCTTCCTTCAAACAAGGGAATGATACTAGTAGTTACTGCTTTCCTCTACTTTGTTATCACGTGTGAGCTCTGTAGTGGTTCGCTAATCATCCAATAGTTTATAGAGGGGTATCTAAAAATGTACTTGTGGCTTGGATAAGACGGCATCTCATAAAAACAGTCTTACTTCCCCTCCTACACTTTAAATTCCCTAGATAGAAAGAATATACGCTCAAAAAGTAGTCCCGGGATTTAATGCTGTACAAAAATAGATGGAACCCAAAACAAAAAACGAGATTCTGGCTTGTACAAAATTCTTTCCATTTTCGAGCTTCTTCTAATAAGATGCTGAATTAAAACTAGCAAACAAGTTTCAAAATTCACTAGTATCGTATCATGATTGTATATGCAACGGATTGAATTGTCATTCTTGCTATTTGTCCTCGCTTAGTAGACCATCACAAGTTTCTGCTGTAAACATCCTAGATTTTGTGCGATTGCGAGGTAGGATTCAAACAACACCATCAACGAATTTATTTTCGCTCCATTCGTTTTGGCGTCTCTTAATTCGTATTTATTAATCCCGGAAATCACCAAGTTGTAGCACAAAGAATATTTACTCTTGTGTGTAGCACGAAGTAAACTATGATTCCCAACTGGCCTAGCACTATAATGAGGAAGGGAGGTCTAAAAGGGTTTTGTAGAATTCAGTTCCCTTCTTCCCCACATGCATTATAGGCATCACAGTCCCAAACCGACCCAACCAAGCCCTCCTGGAAATGGAATTCATAAATCAGATGATCATTTCCAATTTTACCGCTGTATATTTCCCTAATTGCGATGGATTCATCTTACCTGTATGCACGGATACACCTACCCATATTTTTAATATTTTACCGTCACCCCATGGATACGCCTCACAGTATTCAGGATAATACGGGAAGAAAAATCAAGTTTCTCCATCTTTCCTCATGTCCTTGGTTCATCTCCTCATGCTTAGTCTTTAAAAGGCGTTGTCTCTTTAGAAATTATGACGATTGTTTGTTTAGAAATAAGCTTTCTCTAATCCATCCCAACCATATATATATCCTATTATACTTAGGATGAAAATGTAAAACTAATAAATGAGAGGCAGGAATACTGGAGAAAGGTATGTTAGGGCTCCTGCAGCAGGAATAAATCGTAGCTACACAGGCTTCAGTCTCCAGACTTCAAAGAATATAATAAGTATTAGAAGAGAAGGTGGCAAGCGGAGAAGCTCTTAAAATACAGCATGATACACGACTATATAGCGTCTAATTCAATTATCGTATTAGATTACAGCTTAGAAATACAGGTACTCTTCTGTGCAGTCATGTTTGTCATGTATGGAAAAGCTATAGTTTTATGAAAGCAGGAGCCATAGATGAGCGGCCCACGGGTGGGAAATTAAATTAACAAGTAGTAATAAAGCTCTATATGCTTTTGGCTTTGTTACAAGTACAATATTCAGAGTCCATTTCCCAATACGCCCTGGTCGCGTCGTCTATAAAGAAATCAGACCATCCTTATGGGCCTTTTGCTCCAACTTCAAACTTAAGCAGTAAAAGTATGAGAGAAAAAGGACAGCTAAATCAAATACACAAGTTTGCAATTAGTCCCATATATAACATTCACCCGCTTTCAAACCATATGAACATGTTGCTCGGAATGGTCGAGTGGTAAGGTTAGTAGAACACGTGCTTGAGCAACACGGGTATCAGAGAAACTTTGGCATCAACTACGGCAAAAATACGAATCAGAAGAGGGCAAGAGAAGCTAATAGCCGTCCAGCAGCTTAATAATATATATTGAGGCTAATGGATTGAATGATCACCGTATAGAAAGGAAAAAGGGGGGAAGTGCACCTTATACAGCTTGCACCGAGTTTTCTAGAATTGAAAATACGGGCTACTGTTCAAGGGCACTGTGAAACAACACAGTAACTGAATTTAACTTTCAAGTATTCCCATACTTTTCCCCCATTAGCTTCTTGATTTCAAGCAGTAGAATGTTTGAACTTTGAAACAGGCTTATGTGGAGAGGGAAATTACAAACGTTGAATCGCAAATCCCTTGTGGCTTTCTTCGTTTGAGTTTCAGGAGAAAATATAGTTTGAGCATGCGATCATGGGAAACGGTGCGGTGGGGAGCAGGCAAGCCGAGGATTCTTCCTTGTTTTCTTTTCCGTCTTTTGTTTTCCTGGGGTGAGTTTTATGCTCCTGAAGAGGAATTCCTGCGGTGGTGAACTCGTTTGGAATGTTTTCAACCCATCTCTCCTGTCCTGTCCACCAAAATCCCTCTATATGATTTTATTAAAATTATATCAGAGAAAGTCCAGGATTCCCACTCCAGGATTCCATCCTCTCCTGTTCTTCTCTGATAGGTTTATATAAAATAAATTCGAGATGAGTTCCAAACCATTTGATAAAGAAAGGCGGGGAAAGTTGAGGAGGAAGTAATTTCAGGATCCTGACCACCACACATACAAATGTCTCTTTTAACTACATGAAGCTTTGATTGGCTTTCAGGGTTCCATCAGCAGGATACCGTCTATAGGAGAAGTGGCAGAGAAATGGCTGGGACCCATATCCATGGCCGTGTATTTGCGCAAGCCGGAAGAATGGCCAATTTTAAACATGTTCAGTATTTATATGCAGAGATGCAGCGAACTCTTCGCTCAAACCGTATCAATACACGTCGCCGTACCTTGGAACTTTGATCCAGCCCTAATGTATTCCGATGACAATGATAGCTCACGATTCGATTTTACACCATGGGAAGATTATCCCTGCGGTCAACCTCATCAGTTCCTCAATGCCATCGTTGAGAAACTCCTACCCGATGGAATCGATCAAGGTGCTTTATTCCCTCAAAACCATATGAGAAACATTGCGAGAAAGGTAAGAGCATGAATCCATGTTTACTTTACATTATTCCCTCACATGTACTCACTCCGCCCGTCCCCGCACCGCATTATAAATAATGGAAACGCAGCCAGGGAAATGATACAACAGAGAAATACTTTTATGGATTTTTCCTATCCTTACCTATAATACCCTCCCTTTAAATATCCAGTAGAGAGCATATTGCTGGGAAAGAGGTGCTGATGGCGCTCACGGGTTTCGCGGGGAAAAGCATAGCTCAAACCTCTGATTTTCTCTGAATTTAGTCATTAATTTATAAAAATATTCGTGCTATTTAAATCCAAGCTTCAGAGCTTCCACCGCCCGCCCTCCATCAATAAGTGAATGAGAAACTGAGGAACAGGTATATACACAAGTAACGCGGAATAGCGAAATTTTTCGCACCTTCCGAGGATGATTTATTCAAAGAAATCACGTAGCTTGAAACCCGCCGTTGCCATCGATAGGGAATATTTGTATTTTTAGAGTGATTGGAATTCCAAGGATTTTATTTGAATAGAGTTAGCGTGTTTTCCGTTCCTTAGGAATCATCCCCGTCACCTTACCTCACTCAGTTCCCAGACACACTCACCTGAGCATCTCTCATCAAATGATTTATATCATCTTGAAGAAGGCTCACTTACCTCATGATTATAGCCCTGTATTCTTTTGTGTGAGGGAAAGATGAGAGATTTGGGGCAACATCTATAGCATCAGAGAGTATAGCCGATTTCCTTGGCGGATGAGAGGATAATAGAAAGATTGGAAGCGGATCAAAAAAAATACCAAATCCGCCGTCCTTCAAATCACAAAGAGCTCTTCTCACCTTTCATTTTCTCCATAATCATGAGCATAGAAACATACACTCCAGTTCCATGCTGCAATAGTCTTAATGTCCGTAGCAACAGATTCCATACTCTATGCTGTATATCTCTCTCAGTCCCGTTTCAAACACGATTCAACACCGTATCCCCACCTAATCAAATCAATGGCTACTTGCATGATACAAACCTATTCATCTCCACTTATCCCTCCGACATTTCAACAACGAACGCCCCTCTCAACACGCTCCAACACATTGTGGTGAAAGCATGTCTTTTTTCCAGTTCTCTCTCTCTCTCTCTCTCTCTCTCTCTCCCTCTGTCCTTCCCACCTAATCTATTGTCTTCCTCTCCTTTCTCCCATACTTTCACCCCTTTCCTCTCACTCTTGAAAATGCTACGAAATCACGTAACTTCCCCGACAATAATCCCCTTCAAACAGCCTGGCGCTAATGTTAGCCATAGCAAACTTCCTTGAAGCTCCACTAGTCTTTCTCATGTTTGTACATAAACATGCAACCCGTAAGTCAAGTGTCTGTCAAAGCTTTTCCCATCTTAGCTACAAATTTACATGAATTACACACACATGTTCTCAACATTTAAACTTCCCTTAGTTAAAATCTCTTGTTTTTAAACATTGAACATGCGCGTAAGCAGCCGTATCCTGTGAAAAATAGTGCTTTTAAAAAAAAATTTGTAGAATTCTGACAGAATTTTGAACAATTTAGAGAAAATTAGAAAACTATAGAAGCACACGCTACTTTTTCTTATGGAAAAATAGCTTTTCTTACCAATTGTACTCCTGGCAACAGATTCCAGAAAAGAAAAAATAAGACGTGTCCACGAGTAATTAGTAATTATTATTATTGAGACAATAAATCCCGGCTGGCTTCTGTATTGTGTTACAAGGTTTCGTCTGGAATTTTCTTCCGACGAACAAGGCGCGACTTTTATGGCAATGCATACCCTTAGCCGTTCCACCTACATATTAGCGACTACGGCCACCTTTAGGTGCAACTCAAGATAATTTAAAATAAAAGAAATGTTCGAGAAATTCTATTTGGTATCATAAATTTTTAGTGGTTTTTCCAGTATTATTCTGCAAAAGCGTAAAACTAGAGCGGATAGCGTTTTTCGAACGTGAAAAGATTGCGTCAAACAAGTTAAACCGAAGAAGATCAACATTTTCGCAAATATTACACCTTGCTTCCATGGCTAATGCCTAGTAATGAATAACTGTATTCGAGGAGGCCCATAGGCGGAAAGAAATTTTTTAAAGAGGTAGATGAGTTTCTTTGAGAAAGAGTTCACCGCAACTTGTAATAGCGTATCTTCATACAATACTTCCTTCTCGGTCTCTCATTCTCTGGTTGCGCTTTTCATTTTATAATGGCATTTTAACAATCATATCTTTATAACAGTCATACACGTCTAGCACAAGAGCTGTCTGATAATTGGCAATGATGAGCGTGTTACCCATTTTACAATTTCATCATTTCTTCCATACTTTGCGAAGCTGTATCATACAGACAAGTGAAAATTATAGGGCGGCTACAAGGCTTATTTAATTATTTTTGTTCAACATTATCAATTTCGCACAACATCATCAAGCCAACTCCTAGAGCTATATAATTAATATGAACCTTGCGTTTCACACAAAAGAAATATCGTTGAAAATAAAATTAATAAATCCACTTTTTTTCCAGACTTGTGGGACTAAATGGGTATTCATGACAGACATTGATATCATTCCACGCTGGAACTCGTCCCTTCTCCTTCAAGAATTCTACGATAGCCCCAGCTCCAAATGCACCAAGTAAGCAAAACCTATTTTAATTTTACTTAATCCGCTCCTCATTGCTGATGTGTTTTATCCCCTACTGTGTAACCACAACTATGACCCACTTGTTCGATTCTAAGACTCAAATCTATTCGCTATTTTAACTACACCTTAGCATTGATCATACCTCCTTTTTTATTAACTCTTTCTTAGTCCTACCTGCTTTAAAATCAAACTTTCCTTTTCTAATCTCATCCATAATCAGCCAGCATCCAACTTTTAAAAACCTACATGGAATCTCAGATGAGGGAGATCAATCATAATCAAATGCCGTAATAGATACTGAAACGTGACCGAGAAGAGTTGTTAGTTTTACGTGATTATATACAACTCAATTGGTAGCGTCGTGGAGAGAATACGTTGCATACCTCATTCATATCGGGTTGGTAAGAAGTGATGACAAATGAATGTCAAAAAGTTATCCCAGGCGGGGGCAGAGGTTAAAAAGATGTACAGTTTAGCCAGAAGATGGGGTACCAACTTTTAAGAGTACAGAACGGAGACAAGTGTAATCAATTATAAATATTTTATCAACATGTCTTGTACGCTTCAAGATAACAGTACCGAGATTTGCTCTTAAAACACGGAATATGGGTAGAAAAATATTAAAAGGACCTTATAGCTTCTCCTTTTGGAAATCTCAAAGGATCCACGGCTTTATTTGGACTGTAGTCAAGCAAATTGGAGAAATGATAGCTCATATAAATCATGTTATGGCATTTCTTTAAACATTATATTCGCCCTGATTTGAAAGATATCAAGGATCCCTCCCTCTTCCTCCTCCCTGTAGAACAGCAGTATGGATATAAGCTTACATACATTAAATATTGACTGAGCATAATACGGATGCTAAGAAATTAGCTATTGTAATTGAGACGTTGTCAATTGGGTTACGTTGACGTTGAGGGGAGCTATAATGTTCTTCTATCCGAACAAGGACGATAAGGGACTGGATGGGGTGTGGGATTTCTGTGTGACAGACAAGAAATGCATTTCTTTTATGATTATAAATGAATCAACAGTAGGATTCCCTATACGTGTATTCTACAAGGTACTAATTGAGACATAATATTGGATTTGTAGGTGCGCTTTTGTCATTCCTGTCTACGAGCTGGATTCCGCAGTCAAATTCCCAGAGACAAAAAGACAATTAATTGATTACTCACGCACAAGGCTGGCACGCCAATTCCACGTCGCCGTTTATCGAGAAGGACATCATTCAACTAATTATACCATGTAAGTCTCTCTACGGATGATTTTTACAACGTCTGCCCTCCACGCTTCCGTCACATCAAGTCTAGTCAGCATCAGCAGCACCCTTTTGCAGTCAACACTTTTAATAAATTTAAACTAAAACCCTTCTTGCAACCAAGTTTTAATTGAAAGGAACATAATTTTACCTTTTCAAACCCCTGGATCATGAATTCCATAGTTAGCATTCCTCATGATTCCAGCTGATCAAAATTAATTTGACTTAGCTAACCCCCAAGTCAATTTCAAAATATTACAAGCTTTGCCTCAATTATTCCTCTTTCCCTGATCAAACTAAAATGACTTTCATGGATGGAATTCAGGGTGATAATACGGAAGGATGCGGGAATCTGTATATATATATTTCATTTAATACGTGAGATGACTCTTGATGTGATGGAAGACTGGCAGGGAATTTTTATCTTCTCTCTCTCTCTCTCTCTCTCTCTCTCTCTCACACAATCTGTAATATAATGGCTTTTGGAACACAGGTGGGAGAATACCAACTTGGAGGACGGACCTGTCCAAGTATCTCATGATATTTTTGATGTCGTTCGACCCCATTACGAACCCTTTTATGTGAGGTACAATATTACCATTTGCTCTCTTTGACTAAAATAGCAACTATTTTTTGCTACTGCAGAAAATGGTAAATGTTACACATTTACCTCCAAATAGTTGTTACAATGGGGCGTTTGTACAAGTAGCGAGTGTAATCCTACGTATTTCAGTGACTGACAGCCGGAACGTGGGATGACTTTTACGCACAATTCCCATCTGTTTTGGGGAGATGATTCTCTAGTTTCTTTACAATATATAGAAGCGAAAGCAAAATCTAAGAACCAGAACATCATTTCTAAACCAAGTTAGTGCAGGTAGATATATAGAAAATATATACAGGGCCAATATAGATGACGCAGAGAGCAAGGATTTAGTTGTACAACATCCTCACAAAGAGCTGCGTTTAAATTTAAATGTGAACATGACTGTAAAGGCAAGCTTGTAATAATGGTGAATGATCTGTTTGGTAATTTCCCCATTTTTGCTTCATCATTTTTTTTAGCTCTGATGTCATTCCACCTCATGATGAACGATTCATAGGATACGGATTCACAAGGAGTTCACAGGTAAACAAAAATCACTCCTCCTTAATCAACCATTTGCATCACATTATTATATCCCTAAATCTGCGAAAGATCCTGGATGGAAATGGTGGTAGGTACATTACAGTATAGGTAGATGAAATGTGCGGGGTTATGAATACGAGACGCGTGGGAAGTAAAAGGTGTCTCGCTATAGTTGACAATAAACAAAGCTCTGTCTTGTAGACTTGCAAGATTTGCAAAAATTCCCGTCCGCTCTTCCCAATTTATAACCTTGGTTCATAGGTATTTAGTACTGCTGCTACAATAGAGTATAGGAAACGGGAATCATTAGTAGTGAAGCTTTATAGCGTTTCAAAAGCCCTATATAGGATCTTGTAAATATTCTCATTTACAAGAAGAATCCCTGCTCAAAAGAACACCTTAAAATATGCTAATATCTAAGGGAGTCTACGCATTAATTAAATTATGGCCACGTGCACATGATTACCGCCGCGTAGGAGGTCAACATTTGGCAAACCCCTACGCCTCATACATAAACTTATAGCTCATTCAAATTAGGGGTATATACCAACATTATTTGCTCCTTCCAAGCTCGTAATTTCCATTATAATTAGCCATGTACCCAATTACCTATGTATGCAATCTCAACTTTTAGTCTCCAGTTCTGGCAAATGTGAAGGAAAGTAAATGTGCGAATTCCCAATCCTCTGCTCATCTCTTCCGACAATGACGTACATACATAGAAGTGATTTTTCTGCTCATAGGTGTCCCCTTTGAACACTCTGACTGGCATTCAAAAGTGTTCTTTACGGGATACATCCGTTAGAGGTTCGCCGGAATGGCAAATTATTTCCTAATCCTATTACAACCCTTATAAATCCAATGAATAACAACGAAGCAGAATACATAAAGCCTGAGTTAGCTCCGGTTAGTTAGAGTTTCCAGGGAAGATGGCCGTTGAATATTGAGAGAGTCTCCTCATCAAGGTTAAGTGCGCTTCAATAAGGGATGAGGCATTGATGAATATAAAAGCGAGCTATGAAAATCCTTAATTTCCCCTTCGTCACTACCTCATTCAAATTCCATTAATATTAAAGTAGGACCTGGTAACAAGGAATAGCTGTGATTGATTGAACTCTGATAGGATTATGGATTTTACCATGAAGATAAAAACATTTCGCGTAGTCCAAAACTACAAGCAGAGAGAAAGAATATTGAGTGATACCATAGAAACTGTACCCGGATCCCTCCGAATTCAGAGATGCAATTATTTTTGCGAAACGGAAAATTACTTTACTGTATCCGGTAAAGGCAATATGAACTTTTTATTCAAGCAACAGGATGCATGGGGATGCGTTAGAATTAAATCGTAGACGGCGCACCCAAGAGAAGCGTTAAAACGCTACTATTTTAGTTTAGTCGCCAGAGGTCAGAGAAATCATTCATGTGTGTCATACAGAGTCTCATTAACCACAAGCTAGTATATGAGTATTGAAATGAGATCATCTGTATCATAACAAACGGCATTTCCATTCACCGCAAATCATCTCTCACTGTGGGAGGAAGGTCTACAAAGGAACATGTTCCTTGACCATAGTCACTGGTCAATATGTTTTTGTGTTTAAAATTCATGTAACGTCATGCTAATACGGTCATGTGAGAAAATCCGAGAGGACACTTCCACAGAAGACAATAAGATTAAGACAATGAGGGTCAACGCTCCTGTGACATTTCTGCGGGGCTTGTGTATTCATTTTTGGATGATTTAAAGACGTTAGGGAGGGGAAGATACCCCGACCTAACAAACACGACCATGTTCGTCTAATTTCTCCATATTTTCACACGTCAGAGCCCATAAGCTTTTTAAACTGGACGTGGTGGAAATCTCTCCCGCACCTATCTTCTTCAAGTCTGCATAGCCAAGCTCCTCTTCGTCCCACTAACTAGACAATACTTTTACAATTATGGCAGGAATGAGAAATTGTCCTCAATGCACTTAGCATACCAGACAAACCTTATATCAGCCCCCACCTGTCTAATCTTATTATGTCTCTTGTTCATCAAAGTTCGGACGGAGCTTTGCTAAAAGTCTTGTAGCCTTTACGGGAATCAAGTTTAGTAGCAATGAGGAATCCTGATGGGTGATACAGATTTTATGCGTAGCAGCAATCATGTTTCTGTTTATGTAACGGTAGCAAATAAATACGGAATTTATAATGTCCCATAAATTCTATTTAAATGACGGGTAATCAAAATATTGAATTTGGCGGGCAATACTGCATGTCAATTTTTTAAATTTTAAATTTTAAAATTCAAATATTTGAATTCAAAAATTTGAATTTGGCGGGACATACTAGATGCAATTTTTTACATTTAAATTTTTAAATTCAAATATTTGAATTTAAATACTTGAATTTAAATATTTGAATTTCAATATTTGAATTTCAATATTTGAATTTCAATATTTGAATTTAAATATTTGAATTTGAAAATTCAAAATTCGAGCTAGAGAACTGAAAAGGGCGGGAAATTTTAAATCGGTACTTTCCCACTTAAATGCATCACTAATGACTGCGCACACGTCACAATCCTACTAGGGCCAAAATTAATTGAATTAATGCTTATTTTTACAGGTTTTCGAAGCTCGTGTAAACGGATGGAAATTCCATGTCCTCACACCCATGTTTGCAATACATTGGGGTCTCCAAACACTCAAGTCGCTCAAGAAACCCAGTGGGAAGTTGGTTCACCGACAAGAAAAACTAAAGGGTCGCACCTATACCAAGTTTACAGATCCCAGAAGATCAGAAAATTATTATAATTCACTACTCTTCAATGAATTTGTAGCAGAAGTAAGTTAACAGCAAGCTTGAGCATTTAAAAGGGAGAAAATCCCATTTTTTACAACTCCAAAAAACGCAAAGAGAGAGAAAGAGGCGCCAGTGAATTGAAATAAATATGGCATAGCTTTATTTGACAAGTGTGATGACAGCAAGACGACTCACCAAACAAGTGTCAAAGAAGGAGAATGTCACAACTGAATTGCAATACTTGCCTCCTGCCCCTTCAAAAGAACCCTCCAAGGAAATAACCCATCCCTATTTCATGTAGCATGCGAAATTCCCAAAGAAGAAAGAAACCAAAAGAGATTGCGAATATTTTGCCCCTTCTTAAATTACATCCATGCTCAAATGAAATCTAGAGGCTTGGAAGAGCCTAACAATTTTCTCCTTACCATAGTTAGAAAGCCAAGGAGGAGAGTATAGGACGGACGGGTCAGTCTCATTCTGACACCAATAAACTTTAGATTCAGCCCACAAAGTCCATTGATATCCGGTCCACGTAATTAATTACCCTGATTCTTGCTGTACGAGTCAAGACATGAACTGATTGCCACTCCGAGGTTATGGTTAGACATAAAGGATATCCCTTACCGACAGGATGAATTAAGATTATATAGATTTTTCTTGCGGGAGAGAAATGGGGAGCGCCAAGCTTTAATGTCATGCTAAACGGGAATATGCGGTGGGTCAAACGAAACGTACTTAAGCTACAACTTCCCACATGTCCTTTTTCGTAGATCGATACACTCCTTCCCTCCTCTTCACTTTTATTGATTACATCTCGGGCTTTTAATTCATTCATTACAAAGCTGAGGTGATGCAGCGGATCAGTCAGTGTAAATAATCTCATTCTTTTACCAATCTCTGCCCCTAATTCCTTGGTCATAACTCAAACCCTCCATTTCTTCTATTTTCCCTTCAAGATGTTACGAGTTACTTTATTCCTGAAATTTCCTCTCTCTCTCTCTCTCTCTCACTTCACCGCTAACCAAAAGTAAACAGTAGACACAGTTAACAGCGTTACAAAGTCGTTATAACGAGTTTCGAACCCTCAAAGAAAAATCTAAATGTTCTAATGCTACTATTTCTCTTCATTTCAGCTGAAAGCAAAACAGAATATTAGTATGTCAAGAAGAAGATATTCTCGAAACCGTGGCTCAAGTACTGGATAATTCCGGAGAATACATCTTATTTCAATGTCTCCTCATCTTCTGAATCATCCTTGAAAATGGAATAAATGCATCATCATAATATTCAGTAGATTGTTATAGTTTGTTTTCCGATTAATTATACGCCTTCGGCTATCACTCACTGGCACTGTACAGATTGATGAAACTCAAAAATGCTTCCAATAAATAAATGTGATCGACTATAGTAGTTCTTCAATTATCCTCCCCAATCCATTAGTATGAATTTTTCCCTCATTAAATTATATTTCATTTGTCGGCTGCTAATGACGCTTGGCTCCGCCAAAAACCGATTACGGTATACAGTTGCTACTTGCTTCTTGTTAGCTTTTGTAGAATGCATTACATACTCAAATTTCTCAGTCGCAATCACGAGGTGGTCGCAATACGGCTTCAAAGATTTACGGCTCAAATATTCCGCTCTTCCCATCTATAAAAACTTCTGAACATGATCAGCGCGACCTGACCGCCACACTTACCTTCACCTGTCTCAGCAGCGCCAAGAGCCACAGTACACACAGAGGAATTTATGAAGTCAACATTTTGGTGTGGTCCAACATATTTGGGCAGGTCATGGCATTAGGAAATGTTGTCCTAGGTGATTACTCTCATTCTACATGTAAAAATAATATCCTACGTCTACCTGAATCATGTACAACGTAACTTTGGATCACTCATTAGCCCGTTAAGGGAGACCATTTTTAACACTTGCAAAACTCAGTCCAAATCTTGTTAGTACGAAAAAATCAAAAATGGCGACTATGCCTTTGACTTTGTCAAGAATCACAGCATTCATGTTTCTATATAGCATTTACTAAATACTTGTACTTTCATGTCATATATTTCGGATTCAGGTCACCTCATTCACAAACTAAGCACATGCAGTAGTTCACCACCTAATTCATTCCGCCTCATTCATCATCAAAGTCAGATTATTATTGATTTTTCCTTCCAAATACCCAACTACAACAAAGCACGGACTTGTATTAATTTCAGCAATGAACAAGCTCAAAAATCCCCTTAAATATACACAATTATCTCCACCTCCACTTCTTTGAGTTTCAAAAGTACACAACTAATTCTGAAGACTTTTGTAAACTGTTTCCCCATGCAATAAAGATTAGTGAATGCAGTGATATGCTCAAGTTTCCATAATACTCAACAAGACAGAAGATGCGCTAGAGAAAGGACGCTGTGACGACTGAGGGCGCTGATATTTGAGAATTTTATTTTCACGAGCTCCCCCAAGACGGAAACGTCTCATGCCTGACACTGAACAAGGATGAAAAATACATAATCCATTAAATAAAGAACAAGTCGTCTTCTGTATTTCAGTACAAATCCTTATGATTTTATAGGTATTCTTGTGAATTATATATTAGGATTACTCTCCTGCAGCGCAAGACGTACCTCGGCCCTATTCTTTTATTACGATTAGTGTGTAACTAAACTAGCGTGATGGATTCCTCTTCAAGGGATTTTATGTAAACCTCCATTCTTTTCGTAACACTGATTCGCTTTCGCTTTTCTCACTTTTCACCTCATTAGTTAAGAGCTGAGCAAAGGCATAAATAGCACCACCTAAACACTCAACCGGAACATTCTTCTTACACAATCCAACCAAAGAGCCAGTGCCGCCTCTCTGTCTATTGTGCAGCTGATTGACGGATTGTGAAGGCTGGAGGATCCTTGCAAAAGCTCCTTTCCAAGCTTCTAACAAACTCCCACCTCTTTGGCTTCAAGCGTTCCAGAGGATGAAGCAATTCGGAAGGACCCTCTGGTCCTCGTTAGCCCTCCTGGTGGCTGCAATAATTCAAGCTCGAGGAGGATTCGCACAGGGACAAGAAGAGTCAGGAGTGGAGGAACAAGACTTTAGATTACGAGGTGATCCCGAGGATTTAACTCCTTTCCATCCAAAGCACTTTCAGCAAACTCCGCCAAAACCACTTGAACTCCCCAAGCCCATCCTTCCAAAAGTATGGAAATTCTACAAGCCAACCAAGGGAGAATCAGCTGATTTGGCCGTCGCTGCCACCGGGCACAAACCCCGGAAACAGTCCTACAATCGACATTACAACCCCAAACCCCGACAATACTCCACTCATAATCGTCACTCGGACGGGGGACAAGGGAAAGGTGGCTATCATAAATCCGACTCTTATCAAGGCAAGAACGGCTACTCTTCCTACTCCTCCTTTGATCGGGCAAATAAAAACGACTACAAGGATGCCGACCATCAGACTTATGGCGACAAGGATGGTGGGAGCTCTGGTGGGAGTCATGGCGGCTCTTCCAACTATGGCAATTACGGCGGCGAGTACGGCGACGATGGCAGATCATACACCAGCGCTGGAGAGGATTACAAATAAGTTTATTATAGCATTTCATCAACCTAAACCTCACAACCTCAACTTCTTCACTCGATCCTGTGTTTTGTATACCCTCCTCCACAATTCTTGGCATATTCAATTATCACTCGATGTATTTAACTTTATTACTGTAAATTATCCTTTTGTTTTGTATACAAATTAATTTTACTAATTATTATTAACACCGCTGTAAGGATTAACGTAGAAACAGGCTGGAATGCACGAACTCAGGTTTTTTATTAGCTTCCTTGATACAACTAAACCTGTGTGGCATAAATTTAAAATAAATCCACAATTTGCATTACAAAAATCCTAAAACCATCCTAAACTAACCAGCTTAATTTCCATTCTGCATTCTCTCATTGGCGATCCTGCAAAATCTTTAAAAACTAGTTTCATCGATTCGCTATGTGGTCTGGAGAAAGTTGTATTTACTCGAGACTTGTTGAAGCCTATATTCGGGATACAATGTTCTTGTGATTTTAAGCGTTGATATTTACATTCAAAATAAATATATTTTATCAAACTTTACATCATTTCTTTAATTCATATGCTTACATTTAAAACGACGTTACAGAATAAAAGAAAATTATAAACACGTAGCAACTTTGATATAGCAAACGTTTGACAAGCATGTGCGTATCTTAGAATTTTTAAAAAAATTCTAAGTATCCTTTTAAAAAATCCCCTCAAATTTCCCATAATCAAATGAAAAATCTCAGAGTACGGAACATGCTAACCCGCAACTGAGATGCATTAACCTAGTTTAAGGCTGGAAAAAACCATCCTCCTTCATATCCCTTCATTTCGCATACACAAAGACCTAACAAGCTTAACCATCTTAATCTACGATCGAATGCTCGTAATTCATTTCTTTAACGCTTTCCAGGATTTCGTAATAAGATTCTAGATGACTGAGCTAATTTAAGGATGACTGAAACCATGTTGCAATATCTCTTAACTAGTTGAGATACGGGTCTTGAGAGTATTCGCGGATAATCTGTATTATTCCATGCAAAATTCTCGTCTTCACGCTTCATTATATAATTTGAGAGCAACTTGAAGATGATGCTTCCAAACCAACCATCTCCTCCGGCTCATGATGTTAAAGGTGAGGAAATCAAGATTCTAAACTGGGGTTATGTCATAAAGACTGATTCAACTGACACAGAAGAGGTGCACACAAAATTTCAGTTCACTTCCCCAGTGTCATGCTTGGATAAGAGCGCGTCTGAGAGAAGATTGTTCTAATTTTCAAAATTTTCTCACACCACTCACTCATTTCAAACCCACTTATCTTATGGTTACAGGAAGGTGCACACAGGTAGAGTGGGTGCGAGCAAGAGGCCTAGGATTCCTCTATGAATCATATACAATTCCCAGCATTCATCAACAAGGAAGGAACAGAAATTGTGGTTTTTTAAATTTAGAAAAGCGTCTTCCCGAACCGTCCCTACAACCGCGCTCTCTTGTACATCCAATGAGAAACCACTTGTAGTGAGAGCGAGACGCTCAATTAAAACTCCCTTTTGTTGACTTTATGCTTTGCATTCACTGAGCAGCACCATGGGCTATTGTCCATGGATTTGACATGGCACAAGTAGAAATCTGATGAGTCTTGTCTCATTCCCGTCTTCCTATTATTCCGCATCCGCTCAAACCCTAGAGCTTACATACGGGGAACAAGGAGCAGGAAGCGATTACCAGTAGGATTTCTCTCAACTTATTCACTGTATTTGAAAAGATTTCCTAAAATTTTATGAAAAACCCTTCCTCTTTGAGTCATTTTGACAGATATCTCCGTTACACCGCGTCTGCCTTTAAAAGGGAATCTTATAACAATCTTCTTTTACTCTCTATAGTAATATCCGAAACGATAACGGAGTTAATGAGCTTATCATCCAAGGATGTAATACACGCTCCCGCGCTTCACGGTGTATAACATGGCAGCTAGCTGGCCCGCAGCGTTCAAGCGTGGAGCGCTCCTGAGGGAATCGTAATCGTAGCGCTTATGACAGGAGCAAGACAGAACCTCGCGATAGAGTGTGAACTCGCACGCGGGAGTAGAGCGCTTGCAGCAGACACCTCAATGATAATTGAAAAGAGAGTGAAATGAGACTAATTTATCAAATTTTAAGAAAGGGCGTGATTCCCCGTGAAAAACCAAATTACTCCACACTATATTCCTTCTCATTGAGATGCGCAGCAGCGTCTTTTAGCCCCGCTTTTCACATGATCTCCTCTGGGAAGACGCTTACTCCTCTAAGGGCCCAAGGGTCTGATGTTTCGCATTGCTATAGGAAACAAGGAAGACGTCCATTTACATCCATTCCTTGATGACATCCTTTTTACGCTTAACCTGTTTGTCTTCCTGGGGATAGGAGGTAATTTCCCCCCAATAATCATATAAATAGACTCGAATTATTCTCAAATACCATCATTCTCAAGTCTGCTCTTCAGCAGCTCATAGTGGCTCGGGTTCAGGAACAAGGATTTGGAAAAACCATTACTTAAATGTGTTCAAGGGATTGAAAATTTTAACAAGTCTCCCGCCTGTGGAAAAGTGGTCATCAAGTTTTCAACAAAACTACCGGGAGCGTGCGCAAGTAGAGAGTAACTCCCGGATACTCCGTCAGGAGGGCAGGCATCATGCCCACACATTTTCCAGTCTTTGTCTTCGCGACAATAGCAACAACCCTTCTGTGCCTTACACTCACCCCGACTCCAGTACATTCCCAAGCTCTGTTGTTAAGTGGCCCCGGTGAGAGAGCCGCTGGGAGCCCTGGTGTGACTTACAGGGACGACACTGACAATATCGTACACACAGCCTCCTCGGACGCTGAACAGGAGGGTGACAGTAGCAGCGACGCCGGAGACGCCGACTACAGGGACGATGACGGATACGAGGGGGAGGCTAGTGAGGGAGATGAGACAGATTCTTACGACGAGGGCGAGTCTGAAAGTAGGGATTCAGAGGGCAACCATGAGGAAACTGACGGTCATGACGAACCCGCTGAGACTAACCTTCAACCCCGATTTGCTCTCCTTGACATTATTTACGGTCGCAATTTGACTGAATCTAACGACACACTCGCCGTCGGCGAATCCAAACTTAGCGAATCCCGGGTAGCTTACAATCCCGCGGAAACCGAAGCCGACCTCGAAACTGCTGCCACCGGTTATGGTGGAGGCGGAGGCGGGTAAGTATTCCATATGCTTTCTCCACCTCTTCTTAGCAAATCTCTGATAAAAAATCTGCTAATCTTTTAAATTCCCAAGTCTTTGGAATAGGTGAAAGTCAAAATTTTAAAATTATTGTAATTTCTTTCAGCCACGGTGGAGGAGGACACGGAAAGGGAGGAAAACACCAATCCAGCCATCATTCTAGCGGAGGACACAAGGGACAAAAGGGTTATCACAAGTAATTACCTTTATTTACTTCCTTCGAAACCTCTTTAAATCCAATACCATCGTAACAACTATAGAGAAAGTTCTCCCAAACTCTTAAGGCTATTTATTTAATTGCTCCAGTTTTTTTATTCTTACAAATGTCTAATTACATAAAAGGAAATCAGAAATTATTATTTTCTCTATATTCGGTCAGAAATTGAGATCGAGCAATCCCAAGACGTATAGCTAAGCTCCTCTGCCCTCACACGCACGCCAAACTCTCCTATACTTTCTCCATTCCCCTCTCCCATTCCTATATATCACATTAAGGCATTTTTTTTATCAAACTTTCTCAACTACAGACAAAGAAACGTTTTTTATTTCAAAGCCAAAATATTAAACCTTCTGATTTGATAGTTCAATTCATAAGCAATTCAAATCCATAGTAGCTTAGATTACCAATGTCAGTGATTATCTGATCATTCTATCATCAATTAGTTTAATGATACGGGTTTAATTAGGGCAAATAATTCATTTGATTCTTATCCCATCCTCCTCTAAGTTAATTTCGATAATGTCTAAATTCAAAAGGAATACATTATTATAACGTTGCAACCATCTCATTATCACAGATATTCCGGCTACAAGAAGGGCCAAAGGGGACACAATAAGAAGGATCAGCACAAAGGTGGGTTGCACTAAAGAAATAATACATCTCTCATTCCACACTAGTAATTAACTCATTCCTCCTTAATTACCAGGTCATTACGGGTCCAATGCTGGTCAATCCAAAGGATCTAAGGTGAGCTTCAGATTTCATACTTCTTTGTCAGTATTCTCAGTATAGATTCTGTCATACCAAGATTCCATCTCTCTTTAAAGAGTTGAAAACACCTTAAAGTAATTCATTCCCGTCCCGCCCCGCCCGGGCTGGGAACTTGTATAGAGGAAATATAAGATTGAAAATGGAATGGCAGAATAGCCAATGCTGTAATTAATAAAATTACGGAAAAACCCCTAAGGCTTATCAAATAATATTATGTATTTTCATTTTTAGCAAGGAGGAAAACATTATGGAGGAAAACAGCACGGGAGCAAAGGATCCAAGCACGCATCTTATGGAAAGAAGGGCGGTAAGTCATCGCAACTAGTATTTAGTACTCCAAACCATCCCTAGAATTCAAGATCAAGATCATACATTTCATTCAATTCTACATACATACATCTCCATTCCAGGTCACAAGAAGGGACACTCCACCAAAGGCTTCCATAATACCTACCACAAGGTGAGTTTCTCCAAGTATCACAACGAGCATCACCCTTATTACAGCCTATTCCCTCATCACATTATATTAATCATATTTTCCTCTTATCCCTACTAGGACGAGTACAGCAAGAAGAAAAAGTTCTATGACGACTACCACTCCGGAGGACATCATTCTAAATACGGAAACTACGGATCACATCATAAGGATCATGGCGGTAAGTTGAGCCTTTGGCTAGAGTCTTTGTCAGTTTATTAATAGGAAACGTCCATCATTTCTCCTAGACCAAGCATACAATATGAGAGATGCTGCAGAGTCGAGGCAGAGCATCCAAAGAAATCTCGATATGGATGAAATTAATTGCATTTTTTTTATTATTACACAGGTAAGAAATATCACGGCAAGCACCATAACGGACACTGGAAAGAGAAGCATCACGGAAACAAAGGACATTACAAGAAGGTGAGAACCTAGCACAACCCTCCTATGAAACCTTTTCCAAAGCGCATAGCTAGCAAAATTATTAGCTATAGCTTTCAAGAGTCTTCTTGAAAAGAAGAAAAAGAACCATGTGAATTTAATGAACAAAATCTCAATTCCAGGGTAACCACGATTCCAAAGATCAAGGTCACAATGGGAAACACGGAGAGGTAAGTCGTCAACTTGACAAACTTTTGCATTTATCTTTATTATCCCCTCGTCTCTACTTTGAATCTTAATCCTCCTCCTTAACACGTAATTGAGAGAATCTCAAAAGAGTCATAGAAGCAATCCTAGGATACTACGGCACTGTATTAGCATAATACACATCAAAACACATCTCAGAAAGGAGGTGACAACTTTTTCCCTCCAAAGCAAAACATCCAGTGTCCCCCTCCACCAACCCTCTCCACGTATATAATTCACTAATACACGCATGTATATCATTTTTCAGTCTGGACATCATGGATACCACTCCTCCCATGGAAAGAAAGGTATGTTCATGGAACAACTTATTATGAGCCTCCCAGAAGAGCCCGCTATTACTCTTCCACTGTAGCAAACATACATCTTCCAATTATGTTTGCATATCATTAGGAGAATGTGGGGAAAAAAACTCCACATTTAATTTATGGCCTCGGAGCTAGAACAACTGCTCCCAGTTTCTCTCCGATGGAAGCGCAGTATTTATCGTATATCATTCCTAATCCTTGTCTTCTCTTTTGTTCTCTTGCAGGAAGTAGCAACTCCAAGAAACAATACGGCGGTAAGTAGAGAATAAATGGAGTTGCCTCTTAAATTCCCGCATATTTTAGCAAACAAATTCAACCAGGAATTCAATTACAGATGCTAGCAATCTTTTTACACATTTAATCTGCTAGTAGCCCCATCTTCTTCCATCTTAGCCCTACTCCCTTGACAAATGAGTCTATCAGCTCATGGCTCCTTGGACGGATAAGGGAAAGAGAAATAGTACACCGCATACTCCTCCTCAGAGGATTTAATTCAAAAGAGTCGTTTGAAATAGAGACAGGTTATGGTGAGAATTGGCAAAGATGGCCGCTCGCTGCCTTTATGCAAGCCTGCTCAGACAGAAGCCTTCACACTGTAGCGTAGGTCCTGCCTGAGAGAGGCAAAGTTCAACCATAGATTCAACCATAGATTCAACCATAGATTCCTCAGTTATACTCAGGGTTTAGCTCTGCAATCTCAGGGTGGAAGGTGTGCAGATCACCCAGGTGAGCGAGATTAATTAAACTTCTCAACATGGATGGAGGTGACACTACAGTAGCCACTCCAAACGTGTTTCTCTTGCACATCTCTACAATTATAGGAATCAGCTAGCCGGTATGGTTTTAAGAACAGGTGAGAGAGAACAAGCCAGTGGAGTGACTTAAATCTTGAGCTGGGCTAATAGCCTATACAACTGCCAGGAAGAAGATGATAGTTTCTGGATGGCAGAGTAATTATTTAGAATGGAGAACAATCATAATGGACACGAGGAAATGATAATATTTCCCACCACCCCAACTTTCAATTTAGATTCCTCTTCTTCCACCCCACCCTCCTCTCCATGTATCATAGCATTAATATCTTTGATTTCAGAGCAGTTTCTTAGCATTCATTGTAGCACTCTTAGCAGTTGATATTTTCCAGCCGCCTACACGTAGTGTAGTCATCATCTCTTAAAGTACATCATAGCATCGTATTCTCTTTCATTTTCTCTCAGGATATTTTATTACTACTTGATTACTTCATCATGAGAGAAATGCTATAGCATGAGGAAATCCAATCCTCCTCCCTCCCAGCTAGTTCCACTTGTAAAATACAAGTCCATCTTTCCTTACCTCCCTCAAGATTTTTTAAAACACCACCAACAATAATCCGCCCACACTCTTCAAGAAAAAGTTAGCTTTTGCAGCAATTCTATATAGCAAGTGGGTTCTAAACGGAATCAGAGGGAGGCTTAGTTTTAAAGTTTCAGATGATGAGGAAGAGAGTTCCTTGCTAATTTCATGCAAACATAATTGCCAATTCTGAGTGGGGTGATAAAAGTTAGTAAGGTCTTTTGTCAACTTGTACCATCATTTCCCTCTTGCTATAAACAGATTTCATACACCCAATTTCTTTTATTTTTTTCCTCTTGGAGTGGCAATCTTTGTATAGGACAAGCTAGACAAGTGTCAGGAAGATGACAAGTGCAAATTACTAATGGGTGGAGGTTACTAAATTCTCCAGTTTTTCAACCCTTGCCTAGGCATGCGAACGACATTAAAGTAATGGCAATCGAGTAGCGTGGGTAGAGAACTAGGAGTAGACTCCAAGAACCTGTAGTGCTCCTGGACAGGTGTGTGATTGCAAAAAGTACCAAATTACATGTCCTCATTATTTTCACGCAACCCTCTCTATAGGTCACGGCGGTGGAGGTGGTGGGCACAAGGGATATGGCGGCGGCGGTGGAGGTGGTGGGCACAAGGGATATAGCGGCGGCGGTGGAGGTGGTGGGCACAAGGGATATGGCGGCGGTGGGGGTGGTGGACACAAGGGATATGGCGGTGGTGGTGGAGGAGGCGGCTATGGAAAAGGTACACTAAATAACAACTACTAACCCTCCAGCAATTTTTTAATCACCCTCGAAAATGTCGCAAAGTCCTAGCAACAATTAAGGGTTCTCTCTTTGCAAAAATTACGCTTTCACCCTATTTTGCACACTTTTACTTTCTACTCACTTTCCCTCAAGACCCAATGATGGTCCTCCCTTTCTCAAGTGTCTATAGGTTA
Organism: Sminthurides aquaticus; assembly: GCA_906901655.1. Taxonomy (NCBI): domain Eukaryota; kingdom Metazoa; phylum Arthropoda; class Collembola; order Symphypleona; family Sminthurididae; genus Sminthurides; species Sminthurides aquaticus. The sequence continues at coordinate 18,234,822 of CAJQTT010000001.1, read as the reverse complement.
AGATTTGGCTATGATCAGTCGCAGCCTTTGGCGATTGAATTCACACACGCTTACACATTCCATTAACCGATTTTCAGGTCACGGTGGTGGTGGCTATGGAGGTGGTGGCGGCGGCGGCGGTGGACACAAAGGAGGTAAACATTACCCCATTTATTAAAACGTTCCGTCGCTAATCCTTTAACCAGCTACCGAATCCTTGAGCAAGGAATCCCAGCAAGCACCACACGTACTTTAGTTTCATCCATGCACGCAATCTCGTATATAGCCTTGTTTGCTTTCTGGGAAGGTGCGGTTAACAAGGGTTAACTTGTTGACAAAATCCAAGAGATGCGCTCTAACAGCTGTCAGACACGAGAACATGATCGCCCAACAGCTTATTACCAATTCCCTCCAACAGGATTCCCAGTAACTTCTCACAAAACCCTCACTAAATTACATTGACAGTTTGCGGTTCTTCGCATTAGTAAATTGATTTTACCAACGTCTCCTCCTCCCTCCCTTAGCTTCTGTAGCCACAAAGAAGATAGACATATATTTATCCAAATCCCACCAGCTACCTTCCAAGATAATAACAAATGTATTATTGTGGTCAAATTTCCATGCCATTAACACTTGATTGCAATCATGGTAGGGAAGACAAGGAGCAGAGAATATAGCAGCAACAACCTACAAATCATGTCCAGTCCATCTTGACCAATTTATCTAAACTTTCCAGGTGTGGGCTAAAGGTCAGGTGGTAGGAAGGCAGTTGATTGTTTCTTCTTTCAGCTCACTTCTTATACGTTTTGCTCAGGATTCTCAAGCTAAACTGACCTCCTCTTTCAAGGAGAATACACTTGACCACACTAACACTTTTTACCTCATCTTTCAACAGGTTACGGAGGCGGAGGATACTAAAGTGGCGCTCAAAACGTATAGACTGTCATCAATCATGCTCGAACCAGAATCATCAAGATCAAGACAGAGGAGAGCACAGACAAAGGAAAATATAACAAGAACCAAAAACTCAACCGCAGACAATCAATCCTCTTTCAGACCCAGGAGAAAATTAAATCTGATGACGCAAGAATTTAAATTTAATTTCACTACAAAACAAACATTAGGAACCAACAGCTTTATCAAATTATCACCTATCCTGCTGAAATCTGCCAACTTTCTTCAAAATTATCCTCCTGATTTTACTGCAATTTCCTTCCTCAAGGATTTAACTTTTCACGTTAAGGTAATTGGAATCATAGTTATTTTTTTCCCAAACTCCCGCTGTCCTTAGAGCCACGAGATCGTTTACAATCCAGCATGCGTCTGAATATATATTTACTATATCATTCAAAAGTTTTATTTTTGCAATCTCTACCTTATTATAATTATGCTTAGTTAATCCAGCTCGCCACCCGCATCACTTAGAACGTTCGGTAGCGCCAAGAATATAGAGTCATTTTACGACATTCTCAAAAAACGTTATTTTTATATTTGCCATCTTTTATTCAATCAATACCTTCTTCTTCTTTCCCTCAAACCCACTCAATTTCCGAGATTAGGATGCTTTAACTTTCGGAATTTTGATTATCAAATTACCTTGAAACTTAATTCACACATCCTTTCAAATTATCCAGAAAATGTACAAAAAAACCTTAGAAAATCCTCAATCTTAGTCTATATACTTCAAATCCATTTCCCCAAAGAAAAAAAAGTGTTCTCTATGTATAATTTTACCTGTCAAACTACTCAATTATTAAGCGATAAGGAGTGCAAATCGTACACATCTTTTTTATTGCACTTGCTATCTTTTTGCATTAAAATTCTCAATACAAATTGATGCAATAACCGATCAAGAATAAATAAATCATCACAACTAAAATCCTGCCCTTCCTTATTCCGACAAAATTTCCCTTCTGATTCTCTAACAGCTACATCAGCGTCTTCAAAAGCACTCCGATTCTAAAGTATTCAATCTCATCTTAAAATGGAATCAAAGCTTGGAACATTCAAGGAGGGAACTTGAACCAAATCAAGACCACAGCTACATTGTACTCAGTTTTTTCCAACAGAACAAACTTGGGATAGCTGACAGAGGATGGAGATTGCAAAAGGAATGAGATTTAGCATTTAAAATTATACAGAACCCCTGGTGTTTCCAATTTATTTCATGTCTTCAGAATGAATATTGAAGCGTATTTAGAACCCCTTGTCCAACCTATCTACCTCCTGGCTCCTAAGCACATGATTGACAACCGCTGGACACTGGACGGTAATGAATGATGATTCAATACTAATATGGAACACATATTGTATAAGCTACAAATTGGACTTTCGCCAAAGAGCCATACGTTTCTTCATTCAGTAGTCCTGAATCCTGATCCTGAGCTTTGTTGACATTACATCTACTAATGACTGAGAAGCACGGCGGTGGATGAGCGGCTCCGAAACTTGTTTTCCTCAAGTATGGGAGTCGAATAATTAGTTGTCAGCTTACTTTTACCCCACGCCCCACTACATTACGACCGAGTACTAAAACTTCAGAATCCCATGTTTACCTTTTTTTACTCTCTGCCAATTTTCCCTTTTCGTGCCGTGTAAGCCGTAGCTTCCAATTTTTCCTCTCTATCAATGAACATCTTGTTATGGGCGGCAGGATAAATCAATTTGCAAAAACTTTTCACCAGAACAAGAATTTCAAACTTGTCTTTATCTTATAAATTTTTATTTCAATACTCCGCAAAGCATCGGTTAGTCATTACCAAAGGGATTTCTGAGACTTCTGCGTTTAAAAAATATAACTTTTATAAAATTCCAGTATTTCCATAATTTCTTCAAATATATGACAATTTTTTTTAAATATTGGCGGGAAATTCAAATTTTCAAATGTGGCACTCAATTAAAGTTGTAAAATATTGGTGGCAAACTCAAATTTTGAAATGTCCCAGCAAATTTTTTTTAAATTACCGCGATATAGCAAATTCAAATTCAGAATGCAAAGCCGATTAATATAGTTATTATATATTTAATATATTATTGCATGCCATCCCCGTAAACTTCACCGCTCAACCCTCGTCAAGTGTGCCGAAACCAAGAACAGAACTATTTTGATTGATGTTGTCCTATACTGGGCTCCCAGCATTTCCTCGTGTCGTATCACGTTACCTAAAACGTAAACTCTTGTACACACTTTTACTTCCGGCGTTCCAAAGAAAGGCGAATGCTGTTATTACCTCAATGAGCTTCTTGATTAAAGTAGGATGACTAGCTATGCTCTTGGAAGGAAGACAATGAGAGGTATGTATGCTCTTGCGCAATCAAGGTCAGTTTCACGTTAACAATACCACCACCACCACCTCTCTTCCACCAACTCCACATAGAATCCATTCAAGACTTAAGAGAGTGTAGGGATTAGATGAAGATCGAGGGTGTATGCAGATCCACGTATGCACAACACAATAGAAGACGGTTTCCATCCGACTTAAACAGCTTCTTGAGTGTGGGTTTTCAAATCAGTATAGACGCTGCAAAGCCAGCGTCGCTATAAACTCTGCAAGGAAACAACAACTTCCGACAGGAAATTTATATTTATGCTAAATACGGTGCGGTGCCTTGCATGATTGTCGTGCTTGGAATACCATACAGGGAGCTTAACCTTAGAATTGTCACCACTTTAATGTCATCCTCGATGACCTACAAATGTAGGCAGCGGATTTCACTCCGCAGTCACTATGTAATATCCTACTTTGTGTACTTATGCTTAACCAGTTAGCTCCCTTTACAAGAAGCTGTATGCTTGAGTGGGACTGGAATTGATGCAGACTCATGATTGCCGGATGGAAATTTTGCACAAGTAAATACGTACATATATGAGATGCCAAGGACAAGATGATGTGATAAAGGATGGTATGAAAATTCGCAACAATTATCCCAGAGAAGACGCAATTGATAACTTTTACTTTACCAATTTCCCCCGGAGCTCATCAAATATCAAACTCTTCTTATTACTAGGATCCACATGGCATTGAAACTTTAACTTGTGCATTAATTTTTGGGAATAATATTAAATGTCATGCTTAACTTACTTCCAGATTGGGTAAAATGATGCAATCATTTCCTCATCCTCCTCTCCTCTTAATGGCACGAATCCACGCAGTAGCTAGAAGCTATTTGGCGTTCAAAACTGCACAAGTATCAGCTACCACCAGGTCAATAAGGTATAGCATATTATGATAGCGCTTTATAGTCGTAGCCAAGTGCAAAATCGACAGGAAAAACTGAAGGCTTGGCTGTATGGTAATACGATATATGATTCCGAAAACTAGAATTATCCTCGTCTAATGAGGAGCGTAAAATACGAGGAGATTTTTTATAAATTATCTTGGCCTTGTGGCATAAAGGGCACGAATTGTAATTATTTAGGCATTTATCGGGACCCAAATCCCATCTTAAAGGCTTGTAATTGAGGAGGAGCTGATACAGTAACAGGTTAGAGCGCAGATCCTCATGCTACCCATACAGTCTTTATTAAGATGGGATGTCTCAAAACCAACCTAATTGGCAAACTTTGCGGTCAAGCTTCTTTATAGCGCCTTTTCCAAACGTTTTTTTTTCTACACATTACCCTAAACGTATCTTGTTCATCCACAGAGCAGGCAAGAGTCCAGGCAAAACTGCGGCGAATTTTAAAAAAAAAACTATTAAATTAACAATATGTTAACGATTCTTCCGCGTAACTTTAAAATCCTTAATTGCTAGCGGCAAAGGAAGCTTAGAAGCGAATTCAAGTTCAAGTTGATCTGCCCTTTTCAAATACCCAATATCCTCATCAAAATAGGAGTAGCATAGGAAGGAACCATAAAATTTGCCAACGTATAAATTATCATCGCATGGACTCAACTCCCGAGAACAACATTTCAACAAAGGTAATAATCAAACTCATCTTGGCTAATTTTTTTTCGCCAATTGGACAGTACATTTTCTTTATAAAAAAATACTGCAGCTACAATTTCAACGATAGCTGCTGGGATATCCTTATTTTCTTTATGTCGTAAATCATTTTTTGGCTTGAATCAAATAAAGATTTACTCCACACAGCACACTCCATGAATCCTCAAGTAGTTTCACTCCTTTCTGGTGCAACAAAAATAAAAATTACCCAACAAACATGGGCTTACCTATAACTGTATCAAAAACTAGTCAAGACTCCTCAAGAATAATGTATCCAACATCATTTAGGATAGTTTTATATAAAGCTTTTATTGAATCCAGATGGAAGCAGCATAACACTACCATGCACTTACCTTAGCTTCAAAAATTCAAAGAAAGAATCCACCAAACCTGCTCCAATCCATCCCCCGCCTTCCTTCCCATTCCGAATGAGCAAACTTGCAAATTGGGATTATAAACCTCTGCTTGCTTAAATCCGATAGACCCAGCAGTCCTAACCACTAACACAGTACACCAACAACAAGGATTTCAACCATGTAAATGGAAAAGCCGTAACAAGTGCGAAGAACCTCTTTTGGGAGTGATGATGACCGGTGGGGTGAATGGTACATTAAAGGGGATGCCGGATTATATGCACATCAGCAAGAGAATCATAACCTCCGTGGTATTATTCTTTCTGGTTTTAATATCCACCGCGTAAAATCAATATGTCCGCCTCCAATTATCCTATACACAGGCATGACCCCGGTAAAATATAACCATTAGCTACTGTTTCAAGAATCCAGGTGGTCAAGATTTAGGAGAGAGATCACTTTTTACGACCCTTCCTAACCAAGTCGCCGTCGTCCAACAGTTCCGTCTTTTAAACCAACTTTACAATTTTCCAAACGAATCCCTAACCTACGCGTTGTCATAAAATCACTTCCTACTCACCGTATTACTCCTCTGTGCAATACAAATAACCCTTATACATAATGTTACTTGAGGTGATAGGAATTATGATACAATAGACCCGTCATCATTATCTTCCCTCCCTATCTTTGTAATCCTCCTTCATTACATCTTATCTCTCTACCAGTTCGGTCCATGTATTCTGTCAAGAGAGGAATTCAACAAAAATTAACTTGTCACCCGCATCTTCAACTATATTTCATAGAATAAATCATCTTCAAGCCAAACTCATTCAAAAACAACGACCAGAGTTCTCCAAAGGCTTTTTATCCCTTGAGTCAACTCCGACCACAGTCCATCTAGATTCTAACCTACTCAAAAACCAACAACTCCGACTTCTATTGGTTAGCCGAATAGCATTGTGTTTCAAATACTTTGGTTCCATTTCCATCCTTTTTTCTTCGTCTAGGCATGTTTAAAAATCCTCCGTTAACCTCCCTGAATACAGGTAGTATATATTCCAAGCAGACGCATGCTTCAAAGATTCAAGCCGTACTTGAAGCAAGGAAACTCAAGCATATATAATTAGCCTCCTATGATTCATCCACATCTACACCTACTTACACCTATTTCCCAGTTATTTATTGGCTGGTTCGTCAAAAGGTGGTCCGATTATGAGACCCGAAAGGGTTGTAATCTCCTCAATTTCGTTTAGCCAGGGGATGAATAGCACACAATAGACGGAAGATATATCAAGAATAATTGGATTATAGGCAACAAATTAAATCATGTCAACCTTATCAAATATTCTTCATCTCAACTGAGGGACACCAAGGTATTCAATGTCAACTCCTTCAAGAGTTTGCCCTGCATTCCGCGGACTCCATTATCTCACATCTTTGATTGATGTCTACTTATTTAATTTAAGAGGACCATGTGGGATTTGAATGGGTAGTAATTTTAAAATCTCCCTTTTGTCATAACCTCAAGTAGCTTTGCAAACAAGTGAGAATAATACAAGAGCAACAGCTTAAACTGGATGCATACGAAGCTGAGTTGAGGGATGAAGCTTTGTTCTCAGGAGATGTGACATGGTGACAGGAAATATTTACGACATGTTCCTTGAACAGGCTTTTTAAAAACACAATACACACAGATCTCAGCTAATAGATCCATCTCAATTTGTCAACATAACGGACTACAACACTCTATCAGAGGACTGGGGACTCACTGAAATGTGTGTAACTCTGCTTCTTATTTCTTTACACAGATTCAACTTCATCCTTCCGTTCTACAACGAATATCCTATAAACTCTCAAGGCTCGTATACAGAGTATACTTCCATTCAAAATTCTGGTGAACAGGACGACTTTTTTCCCACCCGCATCCTCACTCACATGCCTTCAAATGACCTGGGAGGGATGCGTGCCCAAGAGGAATTTGTAGACTAAGATCCACCTGTTTACCTCTCACGTTTCCATTACCCCGCTCAGACGATACCCATACTTGAGGCTTGATTCTTGCAAGACTCCCTCCAGATTCCGTCCACCCCTCCACGGGATTCTGCATGCGGAAATGCAATCCAAACTAATAGAATACACTAGGCGTGAATCCGGAAAACGTATCCATATGGATTCGCATTTTTAATAACATGAAATATCCAGCCTGTTCCCCTGTCTCGAGGAGTGGCTGCAAAGACTACGGCTTCTGGAAGCGACAGGTGGATGATGATCTTCAATCTTGTAATACGGACAGGTAAAACTGACATGGATGAGAAGAGAGCGAGAGAGAGAGAGAGAGTGAGAGATGGAGGAAAGAACCGGGAAGTTGTTGGTAAATTATTCATCATAATTTAATCATTCTATCATGGCAAACATCCAAGAGTCAAGTGACTGATTAACCAGGTGGTGCACTATGAGAAAGTAAATACGGAAGAAAGCAAGTGAGGGGTTCGTAGACGGATACATTCGCACAAGACCAATCCAATTCGAGGCGTTCAATCAAGGATTGAATAATGGTTACATGTGTTTTTCTTCTTATTAGCTAAATATCCTTACGAGTATGACTGCAGTTAGCACATACAGTCTGAACTAGCTCCTTGGTTCATAGCGTCTCTGGCAGAGACTCTCTGCACAAGAGTGCACAAGATGCACTCCAAGTCCGATTATATCCTTGTCGGCGTAATTATATTTCTAAAATCCTCAATAATCTTGAGATGATGCAAGCTCACGATTTTACTTAAACAAGGATCGTGTGTCGTCATACAAGCTTGTAATTTAGTTCCTCCAACCCTCCGTACCTCTTCCATGTCTTCCCTTTTAAACAGAATCAAAACTTTCAGTTTTCAACATACAATTTATTAAATGTAAACAAGCTCTCCGGGCAATTTATTTCATGGAAGAGGTAAAGAATTGCATTTTACCAAATCCTCCTAGGGTTCAAGACTTATCTCCACGACGTGCCTTCCGATTCAACCAAAACCCAACCCAACGCTAAATTTCTAAAAACCATTCAAAATATTCGCAAAATATTCTTCAAAATCCTCAAAAAGCTAGTGACATCAGCGCTATAAGAAACAGCTAGACGATGGCGCCTTGGATTCACAAAACAAAACAGCTGTCACAAAACCACGCTCACCATGTTTAAAATGCTGCAAAATCTGCATTAAATCTTTTTTCTCATCATGTAGCTAGCTCCAGTGAGGACGAGACAGGGGGAGACGAATTATACGAGCTTAATCCAGCTCTACCGTCAGCTAAGCTTGAAAGATTGGCGAAGCAATTCCGCGCCAAGTCTGTAGGCGGTGGTCGCAGGTGGTTGTAGAGTTTTCGTCTTTTGTATATAATTCATACAAGAACCTCTTGCTGGCTGGACACTTGTGGTCAGTGTGTGTGATGGATGCCAAGGAGTGGATGACTCTCCAGGTCGGGGTGGCTTGGATTGGGGGCGGTGAGTTAGTCTATGCTGTGGCCGCTCTCTGTATATGAATCTCATCTTCCAACTTTATGCAAAGTGAGATAAGTTACGAGAGAGAGAGAGAGGAAAGGCGGGGTGGTAAAAAGTTTTCTCAATTTCCTCCACAAGGTTCCATCCATGGAGAAACTTTGTGTAGGTGCAGCAACCTCCCTTTCCTCAACAACTGACTCCCCATGACTCGCTAATAGCAATCCAGGATACAACACCGTATTTTTCTTCCTCCAAGTCCTCTCCCTTGCTAAATCCGCAGGGATGATCCCTCCCTTATAATCCGGTCAACTTCCTCCACAATTTTTCCCTCGTCCTCCTCCCCTCTTCCTGGATACCAATAGAACAGGGTGGGCCTTGCTTAAGTTATTGATGAACTTCTCTTTGAAATTCCCTTCAACCAAGGGTACACCTGCATGTTTACAATTCCAACCATGTTCATGGCAAGACCAAGTCGTATCATCTCTTATGGGTGCATCATGACGAACTGATCCCTAGAGCAGGGCTCTCGTACATTTTAATTCAAAGAAAAACAGAGGGAGCATCACTACAATCCACCTTACTCCTCTCCTTACTCTTCATCCCTCATCTTCTTCCTTCATCTTTGACTTGCCTCATTTCCTTCAACTACCAGAGATCACACTCATTTCCTTTCACTCTCAAACATGACCAAGCCACATTTCGCACGTCCTCTCCGCTCCTCCGTCCGCCCTCCTCCTCACCACCAACTCAGAGCACAAGCCATCATCCATTGACCAAATCCTTTATTCACTTTTATTCCCTTCAATCCGCCAGTCACAAAGATTTTTCCAACCCCAGCCCTATTTTTATTCCATCACCTACCTGTTAAATCCTCGCTAATTTGTCGGCGCACTTTGATTCGGATTCTCATCCTTGCATTAGTTTTCACGCCAATCAAATATTTCTTCTTCGCACACTCCTCCAACCTCTCACACTTTCTTCGAACCAAATCCAATACCAACAAACGTCAACTCGGCCATCATCGCCGTCTTTTTTCAAAATTCTCTAGTTTCCAATTCCTTCATCACCACCACAACTCCGTGCAACTCCTAGGAATCTCCCTTAAATCCCTTTAGTTCGCCAAAAATCCGCAAATTCTACAACAATCAAAATGTTAAATCCTCCGCCGTGTCTTCCAGTGCTACCCAGTGTTAATGGAATTTAATTTTTTCCACCCCCGAGTGCCCGGTGAATCATTACTTGTGCTTCTAATCTTACCTACCAGGCCTTACCTCTATCCAGTCTCCAACCTCTTGGTTATCCTCCAGTTACAATGAGATACGCTTTGAAAATACTGGAAGTGGATAAATACTTTTCGTGACAATTCATTTTCCAAACAACTGTCTGTGAACCGTGTCTGCATCTGAATTACATGTGTCAAAATTTGGTGGTGCCATATATAAAATACTAATAGTTCAGTGTGATACAGGAGGTAGTCAATAATTAATTATTAAAGCGTGGATTGTAGTGTGAACCGTGAGAAATCAGAGTGAAAACTACATGTGTGTAAAAACCAAAGCAAAGGAAACGCTCACATCCAAAAGTTATCAACAGAAACACGTGTCTACACTTTTAGCCATAGGCTTCTACCGGTTCAAGTGCATCTAGCGGAGCTTTCTTACGGTCCGCTCTTGTGCTTAGCTTGCGGGAGGCAAATAACCTTGGGCGGGTGGATATAAAAAACCGAGAACAACACCTGTACTCTAAGGTAAGAAAAAATATCCGTTAAGCAATCCACTACACTCCAGAGCCTTTAGTGCACGATTCATAAACACTTCCTTACAATTTTATATCGCTACATCCACATTTTCTAATTCACATCTATAATAAACTAGAAAAATAGTATATTTCAAATATATTCCGTCGGCTGTCTTGACTGTGCTTAGCAATGCTTATTATAGACTTTTGTGAAATCTTAAAGTATTCATGCACACACGTTTATTTGACCCCTGCTAACCATTATTTCAAGTCTTTTATATTTCATTTTCTCATTACTTCATCTCTTAGCATTGATTATGATGTAGCTTGAAACCACAGACTAGCAAGTGTTTTTTGAAAAACATTTTCAAAAACACCCCCAATTCACATCAATCTAGCAAAGTCTAAAATAGGCATTAGGCCAGAAGAGTATATATAACAATTTCAATTAATACCAATTCCAATCTATAATAATAAATACAAAACTAACAATTAATTCCTTACCTCGCCTCAAACAATTTCTTTTTCAATATCACTATTATCTGTCACTAATACCAAATATTACTCCAACTCCAGCATATTCCAACAATCCAACTCAAACATTCCTAAATTCGGATTAACTGCAATTAATCAAACGGTAATCGCATTAAGCTTGTAAGAGTAAAGCTCTAGCCACTCGCCTCATTTCATAACCATAGGGATAAGTGGATTAGGATTTTATAACAGCTTCCCCTCCTCAACCAATTCAAGTATGCCTTGTTAAACATGCTAAGCATCCCTCTTAAACCTTCATCTTGTAACCATAACTACATCGGATTTGCCCACTAACTGGACAAGTACAGCTGGAGTAGCTTCAAGAGTTGATGATGGGATTTGTTGAATTACCATTTTTTTCTCGACCCTCCTAGTCCTTTTTCCTGTCCCTGTCTGGATACCTTGAAAAACGTGTGATGGAGCAGGTGTAGCGTTATTATTACCAGGGTGATATTAATTTGGCTCAAGTCTTGAGCTTAAGGTTGTGTGAAGATTTTTTAAGAGGAGGATGCAACAAGTGCTTGTACACAACTCACTCTCTTACACATCAACACAATTCAAGTCTGTGTAATATGAAATAACTCTGGACGGCCTGAATGAGATTCAGCAACGAAACAGCCAGCATAGCAGTGTGTTAAGAATGTGGGGGAAAATAAGACAACGGTCAGTGGATGACGCAGAGAAAAAACAGAGAGCATAGAAGATAAAGGAGTAGTTGCGTTGGGGTGTGATAAGATTCCTCCAACAGGTTTTTTGCCCCGTCTCTCTCGTAACTTGTGGAGCGGTCAAGGGAAGCCCCTGAAATCTTATTTGGCCCGTCCACCTGTGACTCTCTCCCTCCGTTTCCCGGGTAATTTCAATAGAAACACACTTTTCTGAGACGCCCGATGCAATCCTGGCCATCAAAACTACAGGGTCATACCCATTCCAACCACTAAAAACACCTCACTCCAAGTGTAATCAGCTAAACCCATAAAACCCTGTATAAATCAATGAGAGCACCCCCCCTATACAAATTGATCCAGGATGAATGAGACATTTGTCGTTGTTTCAAATTTTAAATTCTTTTAACTTTGAATTGAGGCCCAGATCAAGCTCCAGGGTTTATTTTTCTCCCCTCAATGCTCTTCTGCAAATTATCCCTTAACTTCACTCTTCAAGTCCATCATATCGTTAGTTCTGATTGAGTCATGGCTAGGAAAGAGGTGCACTATAGGCCCTTACCATAGAGACTGGACTCAGGGACGTGATTCAAGGAAGCATGTTCATTTTCAGAACGTTGGTAGCTTAACGTTAACGTCATTCCAAGAAGACCTAGCAAGACTTGAGTGTCTAAGGACTATCATGGACGTGTGGGTGAAGTGTATATATATTCCCTCAGTTAGCAACTTCTCGTTGGCGTGTTAGTTTGCGTTGAGAGGTACATGATGATAAAAAACGTTGGAGGTCAGTCAGCATTTGGTGTATGAGTGTCATGTTTGCGCGCTCAGATTTTTGCAACGGGCATTTTCTCAAAAACGGTTGACATCTCAAACCATATTCTCTCATTCTTCTCAGACCTTCACCCTATTCCCCTTATATGGAGCTGCGACATTGCTATTTTCTTCATCATACATATCCGGCTACCCTTCTCCCTTAATTCCTATTCCACCAACTTCAATGAGATCACATCATCCTCCTCGCACATACACACACTCTTGCCTAATAAACCACCAGCTCGCAATAAGCCGGGCTTGAATCATCCCCCACTACCGTCAACTCATGTAATCTTCTCCACATAGCCACGGACAATCCTCAAAACCTCCAAACCTTCTATCCAACCCCCACAACAATCCTACTCGACTTCAAAAGTCATCCTTACGTGGGCCCGCCAACTATATTCCATCACAATCATTCATTCTCTTCTCACTCTCCTCCACTTTTATATTCTTCTCAACCAATTTAATCCACATTATCAAACGGTTATCCTTCTCAGCCCAAACACCTACTTCCTTCTCCTCCTATAACTCCTATCACAACTCCCATCCTAACTCCCAAGGGTGGGGATGAAGCTAAAATGAGTGGGAACATTCTTCATCCATCCCCCAACACGTCAAAGTCAGCTCTCTCAGATTCAAAAGCTAAAAGAAAAACAAGCGTCGGGCTTGATTCACGTAATCAAAGACGCCGATAATCATGTAATCCTCTCCACTTTCTCCCACCGACTCCATTAACCTAGTCCATGTGCTCTAATGGCAGACAGGTAGGCTAATGTGTCGACAATCAGCAGTGCTACTGTAGTATGCTTTCCTCCTACTAACCAACATCACGTAACTCCCCTTGCAAAATAAACTTTGGAATAATAATCAGTCCATTTTCCTCTCTCCTTCGAATCCATCAAGCACAATTACAATGAAAGCAATGAGAAGGAGGAAAATGTGTACTTGAATTTATAAATCAGACGTCAAAACCTTTATTTTTATCCATTCAAAGGTCACGGCGAGATGGTTGTCAGTCCACTAGTATCCACCATTGGGAATACCCAGAGTATTCATCAAAACCTCATCCCAATCGATGCCTCACAATCCTTAATCGACTCTGGACGAGTTGGACTTGACTACATTGTCGAAAATGCCGATTACGTTCAAAAACTGGCCTCAGGTAAGACCATTTTACTTTCACCCGCACGCGCTTCCTCCTTCAATCTTCCAGGTGAAAGCACGGTACACTCACAAACTGTATACCCAAACCTGCGCTACGGCTACTCCCAAATCCTCTTGGCCACTTGCATCAAGGAATCCATGTAGCTCCACGACAACAATCCTTCTCTTTGTTTGTCTGCCAAGTCTATAGCTGCTCCGACCACATGGCGGACCCCGTGCCGGGCTCCTATGATGCAATCCATGAGTCGGCATATTACTTTCTCATTGTTTCCACAATTATCCGATCATCTAAATGATAGAACCTCAACCAAATTCAAAATATAGAGCAAATCACTCCTCCAGGTCGTAGGTGGCAGAACCCAGACAAACTCCTCTCTTGCCGTTACTTGAAGTAACGTACTTCAACGCGTTTTTAAAAAACCTCAAGACTATTTCCCTCTCATACAATCAAACAACAATGCATTTCTTCCAGCACAGCTACAGCTCCTGTGAGACAATGTAGTGATGAAAAGAATAAAATATCCCACAGGTGTGCCACACAGAATAGACTGATTATAAAACAAATTGCTATATAGCAGCGCTGCAGTGGATTCGCTCCAGAAAATAACGCAGACGTTATTTAGCCACAGTTTTTTTACACATCATATTGTCATCAAGTAAATAAACACAAGGTTCATAGTCCTCTCTACCTGTGTGGAAGGCGTATTTATTCATCATCAATCCAACTTTGCTTTGGGTGGACGCGGATGGATGAATAAGCCATTCTTCAAACATACTCAACAAACATCTCTCATCATGATGACAAGCCCAGAAACATTTACCAAAATACAAGGAGCGAACCTAATTCCGACACATATATCCTCAAGCCACAGCTTTCTTCTCACCTATACTTAGCAACTGCTTAAACCTGGCTGCATCATCCATCCTCCCAGCTCCCAAGACCTCGAGATTAAAAGTTAAAAATAAAAGACAAAAAGAATAAATCAAGACAACAAACAACCTTCACTTCCACCAGATTTATGAGGATTCCCATTACTCGATCCTTGTTCACTCAGAAACTCACATGGATCTCATCTCTCTAAATTTGGCAACTATCGAGGACATGGGAATTATTCCAACTGGATTGTATATACTACTTTAATTACCAAATCATTTCAAACATACACACCATCCTGGGCTAGAAGACCAGTGTCCAAGGGATCAAGTACATGTATTCATCGCACAAGCTTCATAGATAGATATTTGCAATAAAATGTGCGTATATAATAGCTAATTTGCGCATAGAGAAACTCAAAAGGTGCGTGTCCGTCAGGATTTTAATGCGGCAATACACCTTGAAGACTCGAGATATCATTTAAGATACATATTAAAAGGCTCCAACTTGCTCTGAATGCGAAATATGAATGGGCGGATTTGGATCTATAAACCCACGTGTAGTGTAGGCTCCCGTCATCATCAGAAACCCATCATGATTAATAATCATCCACTCTTTCCTAACATCCTAACCCAATGCCCCTTAGTCACCTCTAAACTTTCATTATGATAATATTCGTCGCTCATGAAAACGAAATCATGTGTAAATAACCAATCCATCCAATTCCACTAAAATCCCCTCACCTGTCCTGCAGCAACACTGAAATTGCATAAAAGAAAGAATGAAAAAATTGATCGTAAATATTAAATGTAGCCGTCTCGTCCACACCACCCCCCTCTGACGGATGATTAAATCCATTCAAGTGGAACGGCAGTAAAATCTCAGAATCCGAGAGGACTATATATATTTCGCTATTAACCAGAAAACCTCAAGAGTTTCCTTGTAAGAGTCAATCAGTATGAAACAGGTGGGAGCTTTGCACGATCTGAGAGAACCCCTCAAAGCCTTACCGCTCAGGATCAACAAGTTTGAATCACGTTAACGGTGGGAAACAATCGTAGAATCCAATCGATTCAATCAATCCAACCGATCTCCTCCAACTCCTTTTCCACAAGCACTATTGTCAGTATTTCTTGCAGAATTTTTAACGCGCTTCTCCTAAATCCGCTACATACATTTCCTTTTACCATTACGAAACAAAGACACATTCTATTTTATTCCCAAATATTTCACGAGTTTGGTCCATCGTCTTTGAAAACTTTTCAAAGTTTAAAAGAAAATTATACCGTGTCGATATATATTTCAATATATATTCTTTAGCGCGTTCGGGCAAAAAAGAGGCCGCGGATCAGTATTTTTTAATAGTCATGTGTGAACAAGCACTGAAACCATTTAAACTCACTTCACTAACGCTCACTTAGCCGTCTGTATGAGAGAGTGATTCCCTTCTCTCGTAACCAACCAGCTCAGCTATAAAAAATGAGTTATCGCCATTTGAACAATATTTTTCCCAAAACGTTACAAGGATTGCCGCTAGTGGGAGGAAAAAGCCGCACTTCACAAAATACGTACCTGTCAAATCCATGTAATACACTTGTCATTTTCATTGAACAATATGTAGAAATATTTATCATAACTAGCGGATGGACAGTTAGGGATTGTGCTCATGAAAGAGCATGATAAACTTTTACTTTCTTTGACAATCATGAGTCGAACGGCGATACAAGCGAACATCTTTTGAAATTTTTATTGGAAACCAAGAATTACGGAAACAATACATTTCCTCCTAATTAACAGATGCGCTCACACCATTCCCTTCTTTTCTACATAAGTAACAAATGCAGAAATCCTCTCCTAGGATTTTAATACATTACAAACCTTTGTTTCCGTAGCCTCCAGCGAAGCTTATCAATGCTCAATTCCTACAATAGTGTAAACATTCCCCAATCTAGCCTTGTGTAACATGGATTCAGCATTGCATTAACTGTAAATAGTGAGCCCTGTATGTGCTATTTGACTACAAAATCAGTCATAATTATAATAATGCTAAATTTAAAACGCCTGTTTACATGCCCCATTATCATTCCTACATTATCCCTTAATCAAGGACGAAAATTAGCATAGTGCCCCGTCCCAAAAATCCATGAACCTCCAATGCTGCAAATTATTAAATCCGCCATCTCATGAATTTCGCAATAGTATTTATGCTAATATTGGAAATTTAATTTGCTCTATTTGCAGCACTAGAATCAAAGAATCTTGTACTGAAGAAACAAGTTTTTGAGCTTCTCTCCGCTCTATGCGTATACAGCACTGAGGGATACGCAAGAGCGTTACAAGCTCTGGAATATTTTAAGGTGAGTTTGTACTCGAAACAATTATTTTATTCATTTTAATTTTAATCATTTACTATTTTTACTCAAAACGTGGTTCTTTTGTAATTCTGAGTTTTAATTCTTGGTCTCTTAGAGACTCTTTAAAGTAGCGCCCTCTGGTCGAGTTTGTGAATTAAATATTAATCCAAACAAGCTTCTTAATAAAGAAAATTATCCTAAGGAGGATCTAAAGAAAAGATATTCATTTTCCCACGAACATGTAAGTGACCAGGACATGAAGGATGACATTAATGTTAAAAAAACCCTGGACACATTCACGGGATTAGATGAGATGGCTAGATTATTAGAAGAATCTTCCCAAAAATTAAAATGCAAATTAATGCAGGCCCAAAAATGCTTCTAGCATGGTATGGCGTGACGCAAACGTTTTTTTGTCTTTATGATACATTCCAAAAAACTTTTTCCTTGACTTGACATTTACAGTCATCACGAGTAAATCATCAAAATCCTGATCATAAGGGGGTCACATGCATACATCCATGCCTGAATCTCTTCTTTTGATCCTCTTGATCCCACCTTAAAATATGACTGACCATATTGCTACCGTCAATATTTTAAAGATTCTAAATCATCAAGTATCTTGTAACGTAAATCAGTCCTTGAAGAATTTACACAAGTAAAATATTACAGAGGAAGGCGATTAAAGGATGAGTTGCAAAGACGGGAGTGTGACACCGTGACATTGGACACTATAGGCTAGCCATAATTTACTCAGACTCAGACCATCACATGTGGACGACAAGATCATGTTATCCTCTAACCGCGGGCCATGCCGCGGCTAGCCTATGGTCTGAAAAAAAACAGAGAAATATATATAAATATATTTAAAGCGAAAGCTTGTATAGTGAATAATATTATTATATACACTGACGAGGAGGGCGTCTGCTTTCTGGATTTGTAAGCAGGAAAGAGAAAATCCAAGACTGTCACCATTTCACTACCACATGACTTTCGCCAAGGGTGGAGTGTCCAACTTGTCCGCAAAAATTTCAGTCAAAATGAATAATGAGACTCTCTTACTCTTCTAGGATTAGAGGGATGAAAAGAGATTTAAAATATTTAGACAGGGATCGATAAGAGAATAAGCAAAGTAGCGCGCATGGGTGCGGTAATTTTCTGTGTGCAAATCTAATTTACGTACGTTTCCCCACAGGTTCACACAGGCTCGAGGTATCGTTTCAAATTCCTTGTAACGGAATTACGAAATGGATCAACAATCGAGTACAAGACAGCCGTCCTGGCTCTTATCAATTGCCTAATTTTAGCAACTCCAGATTTGTCTGAAAGATTTCGTATTCGCTCAGAATTCATTGGCCTCCGCCTTCTCCAAGCTCTCACAGACTTAAGGTAAGTCAATCCAAAAACAAGACTTCTCTTTCTCTGTCAGCTGTTCTGTAACTGTCAGACAAGTACAGAGATTTCAATAGCAAAACTTATTCAAGCCGTGAGCATCCATGTGGGAGCAATCTTCCGGAAAATTTTGCCGGAAAACTCATTTCCGGTTTCCTCTATTTTCAACATTCATATTTTTTTCTCATTTATTTTCCCCTCATGTTATCCTATATCTCAAAAAGGAGATGGATTTGCTTGCGGGAATAAGGATTTTTTAAAAAAATATTCCTTCTAAAATTAGAAAATTTCTAGGAAAGCAACAGCAGATAAAAAATCTTTTCCTCTCTCTCTCCCTCTCTCTCTCTCTCTCTCTCTCTCTCTCTCTCTCTCTCTCTTGAAGTTTAAAGAATACGCAGCTTATTTAGAAAAGCATTTAATAGAGGACACCAGGACACGTAACAAGACTCCGTTCACAGAATCTCTTGAAAGAAGGGAAAACATAGTTTTAAATAGTTAAGGGCGGCGGAAAACGCCGTTTTTGGCTAATCTAGGCTTGTTAGCAAGGCGAAACATTTGATTTGTGTGAGGTTTGTCTTTCATTCCCTCCTTTCCGTATGAATAGGCATAAATCCAAGGAACATGCAGACTTGGCAGTTCAGCTTGATGTATTCGAAGAGCAGAAGGAGAGTGACGAGAGCCAAATCTCCACAACATCAACCACTGGAATAGACTTGTCCAATCCCTTGGAAGTTTTTGATGGAATCTTGAGCCAAATCTCGGACACTCCTCAAGAAGTCCCATTTTTGTCAATCCTCCAACATCTCCTTCGCATCGATCCCAAAGAGCCTATCTCCGACATGATTTGGGATTCCGCAGAACGACTCGTACACAGAGCCACACTCCTTGAATCCCCAGATGATGCACGCCGTCTCCTCAAGGCTCCCAGCCACTCCAAATCCATGCACAAACTCAAAGGTAAGTCAACAAGTCCTTCATTTTCCGACGTCCACAAAAATTCAAATCCTCAATTCTTTCCACAAGCCCGCTTCCCTCTTCCTTATCAATCCCAAAAACTTTCTCCCGTCCTCGCTTGCAAATCTTCCGTTTCCTCCTCCTCTTCAATCCCTAAGGATAAATTAACACCATTTTTATAATTGCCAGCTCGGCTATCCCATCCTCTCATAAAAAGTGTCAATCATATCTTTAAACATGGGAGCTACCATCAGCTCCCACTCCTCCAGTAACACAACTTTTAGTTATCGTCCACTTTTCCCCAACGCCACACACCATAGTTTGTCAATTCCCACTCTGTAACTCCTTTAACCCTCCATTTGCCACTACGTTGCTCCCCTGAGTCAACGTTGCGTTTAAAGCCATCCATGTCTTCCAAGACAAGGGAGGATGCATTGATAACAACACAACTTTGTGTAGTTGCTCCCAAATCTTGATTCCTAGTCTTCTTGAAAAAGAGCCAGTGTAGATTTTTAAGAAATAATAAACCCTTGGTCATCCTTAACATGCTCCTCTCCCATGACTCGACGTAACACCTCAACGCATAACTACTTGTTGGGCACAGAAAGAATCCCAAGACCAACAACTCTACACCGATGTCACAATCTCACATCGGCCGGATTCATGGAACCATTAGTCCAAATACATTTACAATTCACTCATTCCATCACCAACATATCCGCCCGATTCCCATCTCGTATTTCATGTATTTCCACAAGATTCATTTCCCATTCCTCCTCATCATCTTAGCCACATCATCTTAGCCACATCATCTTAGCCACGCATAGTACTTACCCTCCTCCGCGGATTCCTCCACTCCATTTAGTTAGCTAATCATTACCTCTTACTCCTCCTAAACCTCTTGTCATCCCTCAACTTGTTTCCTTCACTTTCTGCTCAACATTATTATTTCCTATCTATGGGCACTACATGGCTAGCCTTACCTTGAGATGTAGTGGATCCATCCGCCATCTCCTCACTGGGATGGCATCCCGAGGCTTTGTCAACCGTCAACCTGCCTCTATAGGGAGTAATGGTGGGAATAATATGATAATAATAATAACAATATAAATATTCCCATCCTCTCTCTCAAGGGATTCCATCTCTCCTCCTCCTCCTCCCTCATTCCTTATATATTACTCAACGACGATTAACATCATCTTGTCCTGCACATGGGCTCATGCAGTTAGCAACGTTATCTTTGGATGCAACCAACCTGACCGAGTAGTAAGCCATAACTACCATCATCTAACCAATTCATTGTCATCTCTCTCTCTCCGCATCCTTGTCCTAGCTCTTCCACCTACATCTGATAACCTTAGCAAATTCATCATCTTAAATGCTCATCTCAGGGAGGGCTAAGCACACACAACCATGTCATTTCTCATCCTCCTCATGTCTGCTTCCACCTGGGTCGCCACTAGTCAAATATTCAAATTCCACTCCATTCCCTCCCATTTTCCAACCCTTCAGATCATCCATAGATATGAGAGAGTGGATAGTAATCAAATCCAATCCCGCACTGGAACCACCATTCCATCATGCCAATTAGAGAACCCAATTCTCGTAGTAGTAACAGCATAACTTCCTGGCAAACTTTCAATTTCATTTTCATATTAGCAGCTAATTGCAAATATAAACATAGCGGACCACCGCATGATTATATTTGCAAGGCATTTCCAAAAACCTTTTCTCACACCTTAACTCAGCTCTTGCTAGCTAAGTTGGCTCATCCATTGATGGATTAGGCTCCTCCGCTCCGCACGCATTGATAATAGATACAAGAGTCCTACCTGCCATTTGCTTGTGAGGATCATGCTAATTAATATTATTTCGTACCTTCTTGGTTCAAGGAAGAGAGGAGAAAATGGCAATCGTTTAGCAATCCGGCCTCAAGCTTTAGAAATCCTCCAACAAGGACGGCATCATTAGCAATTACTCGATTTAATTTAATCATGATTAATGAGAATCAATGAGCTTTTAATTAAAAGAATCTTACAAGGGAACAAGAGTGTTGAATCACTCTGTCAATATTGATAGAAAGTATAACGAGAGACGTACTTTACAACATGGACGACGCAAGGAGGGCAGATCGGGCCGCCTTTTTAAGACAACCTTAACATAATGAGAGAGTCCAATAATTAATAAAGGACCTTTCACTTCTTGCTACATCTGAAGAAGAGAACTTGAGAATTGTGACTCTGTCTTTGAGTTTGGGTAACAGGAAATGACCCGCTAAAGCTAGGATAACAAACTCAAATAGTTAATTCTCTACAACTTTCACCTGGATTAATTAATAACCATTGTCAGCGTATTCCTAGGCTAAAGCACAAGCCCAGGGTAATAGCGCCACCAGAGGATAAGGGTAGACAGAGACTGACCCAAGTGTTGCGCAGGAGACAGGCAGGTGAATGTAGGGACAGGTGTAATTTGATATACTTGTTTCTTGCTTGCATAGTTAATTAAATTTATAGCTCATAACATTTTTTAACCCTCAACTTCCCCTTATATGCTCGTCTTAATCCTTCTACTCCCATTTCACTCCGAGACAGACAAATGTAATCATCAATTACTCCCTAGTTTATATGGAGCGTAGAGAATATAGAGAAATTAGCCGAATCTTGCCAATTTTCAATTACTATATAAATATTTCTCCATACCAATAAGGTAGAGGAGGGTACAATAATGGCCTGCAATATTCTACAAGAGAGAGAGAGAGGATTGAAGCAAAATAGGCATATGCGAATTTTTTCCTCACGCACATTAAACTCTCCCTCTAATTGGCATCAAAGACGAAAAGAATTATGTGTGTCATGCATTAGGGCTGTTTACAGAAGGTTAGTCCCTCCCTCTCTCAGACTGGCTGCTGTCGTCTTAAGGCAGAGGAACACGAAGCGACGGCTTGGACTCAGGGATTCTCCTTTGTCTTTTCACATGATATAGGTTGATATTGATTATAACCATTTTTTCAAAAGATTTATGAGAATATTCCTTCACTAAAAATTAGTCACACCAGCCCCCCGCCCGCTCATTATCAACATTATAATCAACATTATTATTATCAGTTTCTGGATTTAGAGCGAAAAAAATACTATTCATTCAATGCAAATTTACCGGATCTTTCCGCGACATTTAATGGGCCTAGCCCATTCCATGCATTTTTAGACCCATATGGACGCTTCATTTAAATAAATCCTCTACCTCTCCATAAATATTATTCCATCAAATAAGGGAGCTAGCATTCATTTCTGTATTTTTATTTCTGCAAAAAATTTCACGCCTTCAATTATAGGTGTGTGCAGATCTTGCTATTTGCAACAGGTGAATGAATTTTAACATGCTCCTCCAAAAGCTTCTTAACACCTGTTCCCCTCTTCTGGCTAAAACTGTCCATAAACATTCCCACCCCACGACTCCTCATTTCCCATTCGTCGGCTACGGTCCCATATAATTATAAAACTGTGACTGATTTAATTTGCAAAAACATATTCATACAAATCTTATTCATTACTTCCATCCTATAGGTTCCAGCGGGGGCGAGCGATGCACCTGTGTTTGTCACAAATCATGTTCCGACCGTAAATCATCCCTCTCTGTGAGCATCGTCGAAATCGGGAACGGCAACTCAAACAACTCATCTCCTCCACCTCCTCCCGTCCCACCCCCTCCAGTTGGTGGTCCTCCCGCACCCCCGCCTCCACCCCCTCCAAACATGCCTCAACCCCCTGCACCTCCACCTCCCCCTGGCGGGCCAGGACTTAATGGAAAACCGGGCAAGGGCGGTCAACCAGGTCACCTGGCCTCCTCCTTACCCAAACTACCTCAACAATCCATTCCAATCCCGAAATCAAAGATGCGAACTGTCAATTGGAACAAAATCCCTAGCGGTCAAGTGTTAAGTGGGGAGGGGAAGAACTTGTGGGCACGATTTGCAAAGAGTCATTCCGATAGGAAACTGTCCATGGATTGGGCAGCCCTGGAGGGCCTCTTTTGCCTCTCAACCGAGAGAAACGGTCTGAATGGAGGAGGGACAAATAGTGGGAATGGGGGCGGGAACGTCACGCCGGAGAATAATAATAATAATAATAGCAGTAGTAGCGCTAATAACAAGGAAAATAATGGCACAAGCCCCTACCCCGGGAGACGCCATGGAAACGACGGCGAGAAGCGGAAAAGGGAAACTAACGAGGTGAGAGAGAGTCGTGATCCAAAACCAAGTCATTAGGCAAAGCAAATATGGAACACAAGAGTAAAATCCAACCTCGGACTTTTAATCCACCTCAATATTTCTTTAAATTACAGGTTATCCTCCTCGATGCAAAACGGAGTTTGAACATCAATATCTTCCTCAAACAATTTAGAAGGTGAGTATTTTCTCTAAACATTTCCACCAAAATATTGCATAGTCCCCAGGCAGCAAAAATAGTAAATATACCTCCCCGGCAACCACAAAATATCCATCCACTTATCACACTGTATTTGGATGAATACATGAATCATCGCAACATGCTATTCAACGCACATAAATTACCTCGATTCCCTCCATCTTAAAACGGTGGTGCTAATGGATGGGCGAATGCCCATCCATATTCCAAAATCCTACCCTGGAGGTAGGTATGCGGGATTATTTAGTGTAAAATCTTATTCACCCCCACTCGTCCACCTTCCCCTAAGGCGATACACTCTTGTATCTTAAACGAGAACCCGCGCGCAGCCAATTTCAACTTTTAGTAAAACTTTAATATTTTCCATCAAAACTTTTCAAATTTTTACAGTCCTGGGCGCAAAACCCCAGTTTGGCAAAAACAAAAGCTTCCATAATCCAATTCCTTCTTGTAATCCTTTAAACAGTTCAAACGAGGAAATGATCCAGCTCATCGTCCAAGGCTCTTCAGAGGACTTTGGAGCGGAGCGTCTTCGAGGTCTCTTAAAAATCCTTCCCACCTCGGATGAGATTGATATGCTCAAATCCGTGTCAGAGAGTGATAAGAGTCGACTCGGAAGCGCTGAGAAATTTCTTCTACAGCTCATGCAAGTCAACGGATATCGACTTCGCATTGAGGCTATGCTCCTCAAGGAAGAACTAGAAGCCTGTGTCAATACACTTGAATCCTCCATCACTGTCATTCTTCAAGCTGCACAAGGTTTCCAGTTTTTATTTCAACAACTCCTCTAAAACATCCATCACGGAAAACTGATGAGGAGCACCAACCAAATCCTCTCCCACCACTCTTATACCTTCTTCTTTTAGCTCTAAAATCAAGTACTCGCTATCTGTGAGGGCTAAAACGCAAATGGCAATAACTATTCCATGATTGAGCAATCAAGGATTTCACCACATAAACACTATATACACACACAAAAGCTAAATACTTTTCGAGCATCAGTTTCTTTAAACCTTTAGCGAATTCCTAAATAATTTTCTATCGATTGAAAAGATGAGAAAAAGCACACATGTCGTGACTCTTTCATCCCCTTTCTGCATCCACCTTTCAAATATTTATCCCAATCATCAAAAGCTTATCATCAGCTCGGTAGCTTTAGAAAAAAACACCAAATCCATATTCTACCTTCCTTCGTTATCCAACACTTGTGAAGATGAGCTTATGCAATAACAACTATTCCTTACCTCCCAGTTTTTTACACCATTCGTCTAACGAATCCTTTATAACATTTCTCAACAGATGTCAAAACCTCTCCGGAATTCCAAGAAGTCATATTTATGATCCTCGTCGCTGGAAACTTCCTAAACTCTGTAAGAATTCATGTCTTTCACAACCTTCCCTTCAAAACAATACAGCGACCCTCAACTCTAATCCACACTCGACGAGATCGCAATAATTAATTAATATCCCCTCAAACCCTGTCAACACGCTTCTGTAATTAATTTCCAAGCCCTGATAACCAAAAAAATATCAAAATCACGTACACGCAGTCCTACCAGCTAATCAAGTGTAAACACGGAGGAAAAATCATTATCCTCGGTCCATTACCACCCTACTACATTCCCTCATCCCCTTTCCTAAAAACAGTCACTCCCTCTACACTCCTCCTATGCGAATCAAACTCAAAGAATCGGTAACCAGTTCTCAATTATCACAGCCTCAGCTGTATATAAACCTTCCAAGTGTTAACTGGTTCTTCGGAGCAAATCACCTTAACAGTAGACTGCGATACTTGTCTCAATAAGGCTATATTATCTGTCGTTTATTAATGGCCAATACTTTTTTTATTTTTTCCTTACCTTTACACTCTCTTAATGATTCCATCCGTCTATTGTCAAACGAGATTCGTAGTTGATTCGGAAGCTAAACGGCATGACTTTGTATTTTACAGGGCGGATATGCTGGAGATGCAGCTGGTGTCAAATTAGCATCTCTTCAGAAAATTGCCGACATCCGGGGCAACAAACCCGGGATAAGTCTTCTTCACTTTGTTGCTATGGTGAGAACAGTTGGATTTTTTATATCATTACTAAAACATATTCTATTCCAATTAACTTCTTGTATTCAATCTTCACCCGGCGGCGCCAGTCACTAAACCTACAAGTGTAATTTTCCAGCATGGGAACGACAACGAAATCATAATTAATTCTATTGGTATATTAATGACAAATCTGCTGTAATCCCGTCTTGCAATCTATTCATGATTGAGCGGCATCGTGTTATGAAGATACCAAATATGATAGACATTTCTTCAAACTATATGTGGCTTAATTTCCTGCAACCTTTTTTTTACTTCTCATAAAAAGTAATACGCTATTCTTTTTAATCTTTTCAGCAAGCGGAAGCAAGGAATCCGAACCTTATTACATTTGCCAACGACATGGTTGCGCTGGAAGAAGCTTCCAAGTATGAATATAATTAATTATTCCTATAATTTCAATCAAAACTTTAGTTATTATCGGAAAACCCTGCAAACCTTGTCCTCCAGAACGGCATGCATTGGCATAGCAGCAGGGAAAGTCTTACACGAGTTCCCTAAGCAAGCCTTTTAAGGATTCACGTAAAGGCATTTAATGGGAACGGATAAGAGACAAGAGAAAATACGTCTTTATAATATTTTCAGGACGAGCATTGATCAGCTTCGAAGTGAAATAACTTCCGTCAAATCAAAAGTTGCGAATATTCGTCAGCAAGTAGAAACTCCAACAGCCCCCAAGGACATTCTCGACCAATTTGGGCAATTCTTTCAAGTAAGTAATAATTTCATATTTCCCTTAAATGATAAATATTCCTCCAAGCTACTGCCTGTACGCAATAGGCACAACCTTCGCATCAATTTCAAACTTAACTGTGAGTTCCCTTCTTAATATTTGCCAATCCGGATCATCATGCGTGCGTACACACATTCTTCCCAAGATTTCTACCATTATTAATTAACCTATTAAATGTCGCTAAGGGAAATACAAGACTACAAACCGGTAGTCATGATGGTAGCTCAAGGGATAATTTCGATATTTTCGCATGCATTTCTTAACTAATAGCATCTTAAAATTGCAAACAAACATTAACACGCACAAGTATGCTCGACAATTTCGTACAACAAGTCCAAACTAGCTTAATTTTAAGTTATTCAAGTAAAACCCTTGAACGTTTTTCCCCCAAACCTTAATCATTACAACGCAATCTTAAGTAGACATGTCAAGATCCAATTTCCCGTCCGCTTCAAGATAAGGGTGAAGGTGATTGGGCATCTTGAAACACGTGTCAAGACAGTTTTAGGATTAGCCAGAGTTAGTGGCAATCAAGGCGTAGGAAACATACAAAAGTTTTAAAGAGCAAAGCTTTTATAAAAGGATGATGGATTGACGTTTAGACGGGGAGGAACAAGTGTTGTTAGCAACACATTTAAATTTTAAAAAGCAATACCCAAACTCATGTCAAAGCTAAGGAGGGAGAGATAGAAAAAGGGATTCTCGGAATCCTTTCAACATGTGATAGTTAAAAAGAGGATTGTTATTATGTAAATTAAAATCACGTTCCCTGGCCCCAGCGTAAAAGCCGAGACCGGATCATAATTATTACCACAATAAATAATTACGAGTAAAACTCCACCCAAACCCCATCTGTCTGTAATTGCCATGGAAACACCACCTTTCCCTTGTCCATGAATGAGTGACGTTCCGAGGGAAAGCCTTAGCTCATAGCTAATTCTTATCCCTCCCCATAATTCCCACCTCCTTCTCCGCCTTTTTATAATAACTTTCCATAGCCAGGCGAGAATGGGCACGGCAGGACATGTATTTAAAAGTTGTAAAACTCATATATAACAAATTCTTTCCGCCACCAGGAGGCAACCGGTCAAATCCAGGATCTGGACAACTTCCTCGGCAAAGTAGAGCTAGTCCGCATCGACTTGGCGGAATTCTTTTGCGAAGAAGTAAACGCATTTAAATTCGAAGACTGCTTCAGGATTCTTCACTCCTTCACCACAAAATGGAAGCAAGCTGCTGCGGATAATGCAAAGCGAAGAAAACTAGAGGAAGAAGCCGAAAATCGACGCAAAATACAAGAGGAGCAGCGCAAGAAGCGAATCCAGCTTGGTTGGCAAAATCAACCGGATGGACCGGGGTCAGAGCAGGTGAGCATGAATGGGTGGATAGCACCAACTTGACAGACTTATACACTTCCCTCATAATTCCCACCCTAATTAAATACAAGCAGAAAGACAGAAAGCCAGGGGGGTTATTAGGCCCAGGCCTTAAAAGGCCAGGGCATTGATTGCCGATTTGCAATTCCTCAAACCAAACCAAACCTCCTTCTTCTTCTCCCTTATACTTCTCCTTCTCCCTTAAAAAGTTCAGGGAGCGGGATTATTTAACAACAACTTTTAGGCGTGAGTAATAAGTTAAAGATTGCAGAAATTTTAAGACAAGTCCTCAAGCTAGCAATACAGGTCTTGGAGATTTTTCCTCAAAATTACATGGGATAAGCTTTCAGGGAGAGATGCAAACCAGCTTCTTTCCCTTTTTGTACAGAAGTCGTAATGGATAAATTATTGAGCTTCGGCTAGAGACTCTTACTAAAAGACTCGCGTAGTATTTATCCATCCTCCAACAACAAACTTCACTTAAGGACTTTTATAAGCTCAGAGAGAACAAGGGAGTCTAAGGACGAGAAATACCCATTTCCTCCTCCCTATCATAATCCTCCTCATTTCCATCAACCTCAAACTTTGCCAGCTCAGAAAGAGGGAGGGTGAGAAAGATTGAAAAAATAATGGACGCACGCAGATTCCTTTTTTGGAATCACATCTCGTCAACCTCTTCAAATTGGTCATTACGTATGCAGCTTTTCAACGCCATCAAAATCTACCAAAGAACTTGTCCAAATCAGACACCCTGAGTTATTACACCATCCCAACCCTCACACACTTTCCTCCACAACCCTCTCTTCATCATCTCCTTTTCACACACAAATTCAAATTTAGAAACCCATTTTGTATCTGCCAAAAGTATACTTGCAACTCCAATCTTTAAAACACTTGTATCTTTCAGTCTCTTTGAATTTTTCAAAATCAACCCATTCTCACTCAACTCCTCGTCCCTTTTAAAACGTTTTACGCTTATAAAAGTTTCATTTTAAAATGCCATTCATATTTATTCCCAATCCTTGCCTAAACTTAAGAAATGTCTCACTCAAATCCAAACATTAGTTCCTCGATCCTATGTATTCCAACATCTCCCTCCGCCCTCAATACACGGATTCTTAGCATGCTGTTTCCCTTATTATTATCATTAAGATGATGGTGCTTCGAATATACCAAAATGGCAAAGTATCAAAATGGAATTACGAGGGCATCTGATGGCAGGTGGATTGGATGGATGTATAGAAGAGTTTTCATTTGGGATTCTCTTGGGTTGAGCGAGAGCGTTGGCTTTGGATATACTACGATTAGGAACGACTCTAAAAGATGCTCCTTTTAATTAACCGTCCTAAATGATTTCACCCTTCAAAATTTCAAGGGAGGGCGACAATTAAACACCCACGAAACTATTTGTCCAAACTTGTACAACTTTTCAAGGGTGAACCTTTCTCCAAGCGTCAGCCCTCTCCTCACACACCCACCCCTAGCATTAGTCATTTACAGGCTTTAGTCTCCACCGTTTTATGAGCCTATTTATTATTATTTTATGCAGCTTTCCAGCCAGCCCTCTCTTATCAATTCTCAACCATTTTCTCTTCCAGTTCCTCTCGTTTACCCTTAAAAACTCTTCTTTGGATTCCCATACCAACTGCCATCTTTTTTCAAAAAAAAATGCACCAAACACTTCCGTCCACAATTTTACACCATCTTCTTAAACCAATCCGCTCCAAACCCGGCAATCAGTCTGCAAAAGATGGCAGCTATTTAAAAACAAAGCTTTGAGCAGTAGCTTTGTTCCTGACTGAGCAAAATTATATTTAGTGGCATCATAATCTTCTCTTGTGAATCCTGAGAAACAGCTATGTTCCTTGATCAAGAGAGACGGGACACCTACGGGAGACTTTCCTAAATGTATACAGATCAATTCAATTTACTCTGAATTACGAAACATATGATACGCCCTTTAATTCCCTTACCCTTGAACTCAAAACCCCTATCATTACAAAACTAAACTTGAACTACAATATCAAGAAATCCTCAAAAGATGTAGCTATGAGCTGTAAAAGAAACGAGGAGGAATATATAATTTGAGCCTTTTTAATATTTTTCTTATTTCCCCAGAACAAGGTTGCACTAAACCCCGAGGACGAAATCTTTATAGCCTGCTCTCCCCGGATTGTACGGCGACGCCTCGGCTCTTTCTCTGATAATCCGAATAATGGTTCCAGCAACGATCAGCTCGCCCTTCCCTCTCCAGGTATTCCCGACATTTGTATATCTTCTCTTTTGGCTCTACACGTTTTATTACAAAAAGTTGCCTCGCTTGTATTTAAAAGATAACGCAGAGAAGATAAGCAATAAAGTGGCACAGCAATAATACAAAGTACACGCCATGGTATATATTTAAAACGAGATCATCTAAATTTTAGACACGACCCCAAACGGATCCCTGCGTAGGCGTAGGAGTCGCGTACCTTCAGATGAAGATGAAACCGGACTCATGGACTACCTCCGATACTCTGGGACAGATGGCGCTAGGGAGCGGAGGCCTGGAGCTGAACAATACGGTTCCCTGGATCGCTCTTGGTCAAGGAAGACTCGAAGACGGCCAAATTTAATGGACTTTGTTAACGATGATCGTGAACGCCCCGTTTCTCCTGCACCTCATTCAGACCTCAAAGGAAGTCCCACAAATCCAAATATCACTTTAGAAAATTCAGCTGCGGAAACCAAGCATGAACACCCAACAAGGTACACGCTAAGCATTTTTACAAAAAAAAACTAAAATTATTTTTTACTATTTTAATACTAATTCATAATTAAAATAATAATAAAATCCTTCCATTTTAGGGAATGGAGAGAACGAATCGCAGCCTGGTTTGTAGATTTGGAAAACGGAAACGGAGAAGCACCAAAACGACGACCTCCTCCCAGACGCTTCCAGCGTCGCTTGGGTATTGAATCCAGGGGTGAATCCGCTCCAAGAGGCTTGGCCACACTTCCTGAAGGAGAAGTTGGTCAAGAAGAAGGCTCAGCCAGTGCCTACCAACGAGTATACCCGGATCGAAAGCCTTCCCTAACGGTCAATACTGATATAGTCAGTACTATGGAGGCAATAGAAGGTAAGTGTAGACTCTTTAGATATATCTCCACGACAACATGTTTTCATTTTCCACAATCTTCCATTTCTCAATTCCAGAAGTCCAAAGCCCTGTGAAGGATAAATCAGTATGGCGCAGACCTTCACTCACAACAAGTATTTCACAAGATTCCAGCAGTTCCGCCAAGAAACCAACCACACCTGGCACACCTGAAGTAATTATAAAATCCTGCAAATTATCCAGACCATCCGAATATTTAAAATACAATCATTTATTTCTCTCTTCTAGAAAACCGACGCCCGAAGATCACTAATTGGTTCCCTTGGCAACAAGTCTGCAGAGGACGAGCGTCTAGTGCTGTACTTACCAGAAGACTCCTTGTCACAAACCGTGGGAACGCTTCCAAGACGTTCTTCCCTGGGTCGGAGCGATAAGCAAAATTCCGTTGAGTTCTCCGATTCCGATACTCAAGGAGGCGGAACTAAAGAAGGATTCGATAGATTCGCATCCATCCGAAGATCACGCCGCTACAAGAAGGGTCCAGAGATAACTTTGAACACAAACCTCAAGAAAGACTCCTCCGCCCCTTCCACTCCAAGCCCCCAGCCGAAATTCATTTCCAAAATCGATATTTGTTCCGACGGTCCTCTTCCAGGCTCCAACGGAGCCAAACCTAGCAGTCCCAACGGAGATAGTGGCCAGCATAGCGGATTATTCACCAGAGCATCCTCCAGAACACCCATCACAAAAATCCGGCAACGTAACGACTCAAGAAGCGCTAGCATGATCGAGCCTCGCCACGTTAATCTCGCTCTAGGCCGAACTCCACCAGGAGGACACAAGCCTGGGGATAATACACATGAAATAAATAGCAGCTCTACCGGAACTGGCATCACAATCAAGGCAAATAGCCCTGGCTACATCCGCCCTGATTCCGCATCCTTCCCAGTAACCAAAACTTTCCTCAGCTCCTCCCCTCACGCAAGTACGGAACAGGATGAAGGCTTCGAAGAGTCCCATAGCTCTCTGTCCGAAACCAATAGTCAGTCTGAAACACATAACAATACCGGCGGCAGTCCGCCAGCTCAAAAATCAATTATTAACACAAATACCAGTAACGGTAAACTCAAGAGCGGAAGCGGTCCACACCACCCTCCAAACAACAACCACCGTTCTTCCTCCGCCATCCAAGAGAACGGTAATAGTCTCTTCAGCCGTCACACTTCCAGCAAAACCCCTTCATCCTCCTCCACACCTATCATTGTTCAAGCAATCCGGAAAAAATCACGGCAAGAGAACAACGACACCACAAACAATTCATCGTCACCACCACCACCAAATCATCAAACCCATATTAGCAATAATAACAAAACCAGTTCCAGAACTAGTCTTCTCAGCTCCAAAAGCTCACTTAACAGTCAAACTACAGTGAATACGGTCCGAGAAAATCCTCCGGCTGAAAACGGGGGAAAGCATAAACTTTCTCCAAGGTCCAGCGATTCATCCGTCAGCTCCGTCATCATTTCAAACCCCAACAACGCATCATCCAAGAAACCCTTCGTATCCTCCGTCAGCCCAAGTACTATGAACGCTCGCAATAACCTACTAAGCTCTCGTAATACAAGAAACTCCGACTCCTCCTCCAACACCATACTAACTCACGACAAAGAAAAGATGGCAAATCCCAAAGCTTTTACGCCTAGAATCCTAAGTTTCATGAGACCCACGGCTTCGAGTCAAGCCAAGGATAAAATTGATCCGCCCAAAATAAAAAATGTCATCAAGAAGACATTCAAGTAAAACTCATTAGCTCATCATCACCTCTCTGTGATCCAACCCGCATCCAAAACCCCATCCATATTTTCCAAAATCCTGACATCAAAATATGTCATCATTTCAAATTGACTGAAAGAGGGTATCCAACTTTACTATCACTTAGGATAATTAAGTATTTATAGATTTAAATAAATTAGCTCATCAAGGAAAGGTTAACACAAAGGGTAATTTTTCCCTACAATTCCATTTTACCTGGTCCGAAACTAAACCAAAAACGTAGTGTAAACCAAACTCGCCCCTATTATGACACCTCCCCCTCCACCTGTAATCCCCCAACCTTGTAGTGCTAATCTTGAATTATTAGAATCATACCGAAAACTAAAATCTCAACTCTTGTCTTTATGTCTCCAAGCAACAATTGTTGCAAACAGGTAAACAATAGAATTCAATTTTTCAAATACAAACGCCATTCCATACACTAATATACTTGAAATATGCGAATATAGCTCCATTCAGTACTCAAAGCCCAATAAGTACCCTACTTATTTTGTATTTGTCAGTATTAATACTTACGTAGCCAACTAAATTAGGAATATAGTTTTTATCAAAACTTGTATATTGTATAATTACATGTATAGCTTTAAACAGTATTGAATATTGT
Organism: Sminthurides aquaticus; assembly: GCA_906901655.1. Taxonomy (NCBI): domain Eukaryota; kingdom Metazoa; phylum Arthropoda; class Collembola; order Symphypleona; family Sminthurididae; genus Sminthurides; species Sminthurides aquaticus. The sequence goes on along the minus strand of CAJQTT010000001.1, from coordinate 18,201,406 downwards.
AAGCAAAAATCCAAGGAGAACAAACATGGTTCCCTTTTCCAACACAGAGAACTATACATCCACTCCAAACGAGTACCTTTATATTATTCCTTTGATTACAAACGAGAGATGATGTATATATTTCATTGGAACATAACTATAGCGAGGAGCTCTTATTTACAACTTTACAATTGTAATCATCCAGCCCGCTCCTGGAATAAATTCAAATTAGCAAACTTTCAACGTTTCAACTTCGGCTAGTCCAATTCTCTCATTTTCAAAGCATATCATCACAGCTAATTAGAAACCTTCCAAAGTTTGAATCCGTAATTTCTTTAAAGGTAATCCATCCAATCCCTCTTTTTTCAGCCATTCAACTTTTCCCTCCCCCTTCAACTACACTACGATTAAATTCTACTGACAGCTTCTATTTTCAAAAACCCAGATGAAAAATCAATACCTTTTCACTTTTCTTCTTCCTCAAAGAATCATTCTGCCCGACCATGCATACCGAGCAGCCAAGTTTGACGCATTCCCTCAAATCATTTCTTCCAATACAGGCTTTGATCTTCCTTCCGAGAACCCGGAGCTTCAACTTTGCTAAAAATAGATGCAAACTCATAGTTACATTTTCTCCTCCGAACATGAGAATCACCATCCGCTCCTGTCCTATCACATCCCCCCGGCTGTAGTTCAAGCAATGTGCTTTCACCACCACTAACCCGCTATCCAATGGACCCTCTTCAACATATACTTTACATTTTCAAAAGCACATGCTCCAGCCACACATTCCATCATCATCCCAGTTTTTAGTCACAGCTTCGAGTTCCACAATGTCTACAAGAGTGCAGAGAAAATGGCAAGTCAATCCGGACTCAAGTATTCGCAGGAGAAAGCATATGAGAGAGGAACGTGCTTTCAACTTTCTCTCTCACGTTCCTGAACTCCTGATGTCAAATTCCAGGTACCCCGCTCCTCCGGGCTGCAGCCCGTCTGTACATGGGCAAAAATAGTGCCTACGCCAAAAAAACCCGGCAAAAAATAAAACGCTACGGAAATCCACTAATATTGCATCAGCATCATTACCTTGAGTGTTTTTAATTCTCAGAGGAGCCGCTCAATAATTGAACATCCGTTTGTAATTAAACTCAACCCTACGTCCTAAAGATGCAGAGAGTTATTAAATTTCTTTTAAAACCTCCGCTCCAAATTCTTCCTAAACTCACTCTAAACTCGGTTATAGCCAGAGAGCTTCCAAGGCAAGCTTAATGAAAGGCCATGGCTACCACCTTACGTAAATCCAGTACGGCCCGTAATTGGATGAGCGAATTTCGTTTAACTCCAATGTCACCGGGTTGGAACTAAACTAAAATCGATTCCATCCCATATGGGTGGCACTCCTATTGGCCTGTATGTAGACCATCTATTTTACTTTAGTGTCATCAGGCCGCCGGAGTCGAAGGTCGTCCTCATGAGTCACATGCACATACGAGTCTTGTTTCATGAATGACAAGGAGCAATACCTCTTCCCTCCTTCCATTTTCACACTTGTCAATTTCCAAATTTATTATATACCCCAAACCCTTTATCCTTGTTGGCCTAATCAATAGCTCCGGTGTTAAAATCAACTCACCCAAAAATATTCATAGTATCCTGCAACTCAATTTCACGATTCTAGTTTGATAACACCTCACTGGAGATACCTCCTCTTCAAGGTCCCTATAATTTCCGTCTTTCTGCATTTAAACCAATACCTCCATAGCTATTGGCCAGTTAAATTTCAAAATTAAAACAATTTCCCAAACCAACCACTTCAAACCTATAATCCAAAGAGTGCGTATTCATTTTATCAAGACAGTCATGAGTTTCGATGAGTTTATAAATTAGAGTTTTGTTATGGGAAAAAACAGGAAATTTAAATCTACTGGAAATAAGTTTTTCAAGGTTCTTTTGTAACCCGATCAAATTTTTTCCAAATTACATTTCCTTCCTCAAATTTCCTATATCCTCTCATCCATTTCTGCTCATAGTTTCTCCTAGAAGAAAGAGACAACTGCAGAATAATCCTCTTATGCTTCACACAATCTTCCCAGCCTCCTATCTTCGGGTATAGGAGCACACTGAGATCAGCGGGTACTGAATTTCGCAAAAAAAAACACTCTTCATCCACACCTGGTAGGTTTACCTGCGCATATTCCCAAAAGTCTCTGTAGAGACCAAGATGAAATCGGGCAAGAGGACAAACAACTATACAAATCATTAAAACTGTCAGCTACAAATTTAAGGCCTGCTGATTAAAAAATAATTCAATCCTAATTAAATATTCCCTATTTAAATATTTTCTCTTCCAAGTTTGCTAAAAGCTTTTCAAGACGCTCCCTTCCATTACAGTTTCATGAAATTCCTGAATAAAACTGATCGGAAATCCGCTAATTCTAACGGTATCTCATAACCTATTCTAGTTTAGAATCGTAGTGGAAAATCAAATCATCCGTCCTATAAAGCGGGGCTATATTTTACCCCTTATTTTTACTCAATTCTAAATGGAATTTTAAACGAGCGGTATGCCTTATTATTCCTATTATTTTTATTTAATAAACGAAATGGTAGAACAAACACGAAGGTCCAACTGGAAATCCGTCACGGTAGGGTAAAGACGAGAGTCCAAAGTGCGATACAAACCTGTACCAAAAGAAGCCGAAAGGAAGGGAAAAAAATATTTTGCAGGAGCATTATAATAACCAGTAGCCAGCAGCGAAGCAGTCGGAAACAATAAAGAAATCCGGAGGAGATAAATCCTACCTGTGCTTGAGAAGAATGGGACTTGACTCGCAATAAACAAGGGTTTATGATCCTCCCGAGCGAAGCACAATTAAGATGAAGGACAAGATAATAATTACAACTCTTTTTTCCGTAGTTAACAGGAGATGATTAAAATGAAACGGATTTGCATAGAAGTGAAGAGCTCCAAACGTCAGGCAGAGGGCAGGGGTGAGAAGAGGTGTAATTATTTCCTGGAAAAAATATTCATTATCCAGGTGCGTATTCTTTAAGACGAGTAGGAGTTAGCCCTAGGCAGATTCAGTACGAATATTTAAACATGAACCAAAAGTCCCTCCCTGGGAAAATAGATAAAACCTGGGAAGCGTTACCACGAAAAAGCAATCATGTCCAGCGGAATTGCAAACTTTAGTTCTCGCCGAAACAGCAGCTTAAAAGACATACGGGTCCTCGTTGATGCCGGCTATGGGTTAACGAGGTATGAGATGAGGCAAGAGGCATAACAACAAGATGGATATTCTTAAAACAAACGTCACATACAAAAATCTAAATTATTTACTTGTGCAAGTAAATGATTTCAGATTTAGTGAGGCTGGAACAAGGATAATGGTTTCTACGAGATGCGATAGTTAATTGAATTCCATCCCAACTTTTATAATCCCAGCCGTGGAGCCTTTGTCACAATGACAACTGAAACTCATAAGAAAAAATATTCCTTTGTATGCAGAAATACTTTCAAGGAATCCGAGGGAAGATCCGAACGTGTACAAAGCGTTGGCAATTTATAGACTTGTTCCAAATTAATAGCTTTACATTTAAGGTATATGAAGAGTGTGTATATGCGTGGATAATCCTCGGGTCGTTACTCATTGCCAAGGTGAACCGACGGCGAGCAGTAAAAATATACAAGGACAATCCTTTTTTCGCCAATTTCAAATCCGGAGGCTCCATATGCCCTCCCTCCATTCGCCCACCTCCTGGATTAATATACAAGTAAATGGAGCAAGCTGCATATAAATTTTAAAAACCTGATCAGCACCTCCAGCTCCCACTACTATCCTTTGTCCTAATCCCTATAATAAATCCCAACCATTTATTTCCCTTATGCAAGGTCATGCAGTAATCTTCAGCGGGGAGTACACGCGCCTTGTCGCAAAACTTCCTCCTCATTAGTCCTCCGCTCACATAAAACTCCAGAACATCAAACATGATTCCAAACATATCCACTTTTTTCCCACTCATCGCCCGTTAAAAATGGTTTCTTCTTCTTCTGGACACAGAGCAAGGATATAAATTTCATTGACACTAATTTTAAATACTGGATTCTCTACATGGTGTCCTTACATGAAAACCGATGCTAAGGAGCACTTGCTTCATCCACTCATTTACGCTCCCACTTGTCCACTTTGTCATGCGTTTCCAACACATCCTTAACCTGCTACACTCCTAACATTCCAAAAGCTTCATCAATTCCTTTGCTTATTTTTTAGAAAAAATCATCCACATTTCAAAATAGCCCACCTCCCCGATCACAAGAGCGCGTAGCGAGCGGTGGAGGCTTGTAGCTATTCCACCTCCAACATTCGTCAACCTTCTGTCCATCCCCTATATATTTTACCATTTCCCAATTAATTAACTAGCTACTTTCTTTCCCATTCTTCAGCGCTATCCTGCTCCATTGGGGGCGTAGAAGAATAAAGCAATGCAATTAAAAAAGAAGCCGCAATGCAAATACACGAACATTTAAAACTTATAATTGTTCATTTAATATAATCGTTTAAGCCACGCGCTTCCAGCGGGATCATGCAGGAAGCTTAAAAGATTTTGGAAAATATTCAAGGAGAATCTAGTGGAGAAAAAACTGGAAACAAGTTTTTCGAGCAGGCTTGGAAATTACGATATTATTTTTTCCCACCTCCCCCATCCTTAGCACTTGTCCTCTAAGTATGGTAAACTCTTTGTAAATCTTGTCTTCATCTCATCATCATGGGGATATATAAAACTATATTTTTTTCTCTCTCTCTTCATCCTAACCATAATAAAAATTCCCATTGATATCCTATATCAATGGTAAACCTTCATATTAAATACATACTCAGCGCACATCTCATCTTTGATTGACACGTGAATAATTACAAGACAAATCTTCAGACAATTCTGTCCTTTTCACACCCAAAGACTCGCCTTTACACGCCAACGTCCATCTCTCCGCATTCCTTAATTTTCAAATACCAAAAGTCAAAACTGTTTCCCCAAAAACCCCATCCCTATGCATATACTGTCTCTTTTGATCCACCCAGAGTAGGATTGAGCTCAAATCTCCAGCTACCTGCTCACTTCCCTTCCCAGCTATCCATATCCTTTCTCATCATTTCCTCCTCAGAAATTAAGTTATGAATGTGACGTTCTTATTTGCGTGATGATGGACGGCTTTATTAACTGCTCAAGGCCTGCGGCAATTTCATTTTAAATAATTACAACCATACACTTCACCTCCTACTCAAACTTGTTTATGATACAGAAAAAGAGGAAGCCCTGTATTCAATTTTAAGGGGCTAGTTAATGAAAAATGTGTATTCTAGTCAACATGTATCGTAATTATCCCACAGTCCCGCCTCCAAAACCAAACTCCAGCTTAGTAAGTTAAATTAAGTTAGTTAATCCTAGTGTATACACAGTCAAAAAAAATTAGGGCTGCCTGAGAACCTGGAATTTACAAGTAAATTAGACTTTAGCACCGAATAGCTAGGATCAAAATTAAATTCCAATGTAAATATATATTAAATGTAGGAGGAGTTGAAAGAAACAAAAGAACCGCTCCACCTCCTCCGTCCCGGTTATTAATCCTCAATTAAAAAACCAACGTACTTCAAGAATATTTCAAACTAAAGGCTGAGGAAAGGTAGACAGGGGAAGGGGATACCAAAAAAAAACTCGTCCAGACACTGTCTTCCTCCTGGCCTGGAGCCTATATCTGTTTCTTGGGGGTCAGATCCTGGGATAACCTGCATGAGATCAATAAATCTTATAAGGTGCCCCTAAATTACGGATCAAACTAAGGTAAGGTCTTAGCGAGGTAACTAAAACTAAGGGCATGAACATTGTCTAGTACCCCCACTAGCTAACTTTCACTTTGTTTCATCTTGGGATCAGCCTCAAAGTGCCAAAGATGCTCCAGTCCAGGACAAGATAGATTACGGATATTATTGGATGGAATGCGGTTGTCCCTTTTAATTTACCTCCAGGCTGGTTGATCTTGAAACGCTCTTTGCTCTTAAATCCAGAGCACAGCACAGCATGTCTCCACATCTTCCTTGAATTTCTTCACGGACTGTGATCCATGGTATCCAAAATTCTTAAAAATGTCCCAGACAATAATTTGTCACGACCTTTTTACAAATCCTAGACACTCTTTCAACGCACCTTCCTTCCAGCCCCCAAGGCATGCCTAAACATTTCAAGGCCTATATGTTGTGCAAATTAATGGCCAGACAGACCATCTTTGATCTAAGAAACAAATCCAATGACAACATGCAGGAAGACTAGACGTGTAGTAGTAGCTATAGTATGCATATATTTCCCTGCAATTAAAATGGATGCCAGGGGCTGTGGTTGATGATAGACATGCTAGAAACCCAACAGTGGGAGCCTGGAACCGGCTCTTGTAAATTCAAAGTGACCAAAAAAATATCATACTAGTCTCAACTTGGGAGACCTGTTTTCCCTCAGCTTTCAGGAAACTTTTCCATGGAATAAATCAAGAATGCGGCAATCCGTCGCTATGAATCACAACTTTTATTTGAATCCACACCTGGCTAAGGCAAAGCCGCGGAATTGGATTCAAAGAGAACAAAAAAACTCCAACTTTCCCACATTCGAAACAGTATTTTATAATTCCAACTTGCTATACAGAACCAGGATGGGATGTCATGTCTAGTGACTACTACCTTTCGGATTAATCGGTACTTGTTATTCACTCCCGTTGGAGATGCGGACTTTTCTCTGCGAGTATGAGCTTTATCCGTGTGCTCCCGGCTTCAAATTATTCCCAGCCGCAACCCTCCTTGGAACATCCTTGGTGAAGAGTCTGCCTTTGAAGTGGGTAAAGGAGCTGAATCCCAATTTGTAGGTCAACCCAGACACACTTGTCCCGCCCGGATCCGGCAACTCTGGCAACAAGCAAGCCTGCGGATTGAGAGACGCGTGGAAACCGAAAACACCCGAAGTGAAAGCACAAGGAGGTTATACACAGAGAATAGGATCAAAGCGCTTCTTCTAACCTCGCACACAGTTCTCAGGATTATAAATCATGCGGCATGCAACGTGACTAGCTACACCTGCATTGATCCTTGAGGAACAACTTGGGATGGAGCTAAAACGGAACATGCGGGACCAAGGAGAAAGTCAGACTTTCACCATGTATTCTATCCCATTCTTTCATGTATTCTTCCTATGATTCCATATGCCTACCATGTTTCATGCTACCACCGTATATACTTTCCCATCTCCGCAGCACAAGAATCCTTTCAGACTTTCTCCAGTGCTTACAAAAATGACACATGAACACATTTATATGAATTTACATGGCGCTCAAGTTGCGACCAGAGCTTTGAATCCGGGATGAGACAGGAAGGAAAATTCATTATTTACTAGCCCTTTATTTATTTAATAGTACTTTAGTCTATAGACTTTATGGTTTCCTCTTCAAAATGCAAGGCACTCCAGTCTCAAGAGTCCGGAGAAAGTCAAAGCAACCCCCGCAAGAATAGAGTCATTTCTCCTTCCCACCCACAAGCAGCTTATATTTCTCAACATTTGTAGCATATAATCAATCCATTCCCAAAGCCACCCATCCAGGATGATGACGAACACTTTAAATTCTTCTCACTCCCTCTCAACTCTAGTTGTAGCAGTACAAGCCATATTTACGTTTAGTTTCAACTTGACCATAACATCTACCACAAAAGCTGTTTCTCCAAAACAAAATCAAAGCCCATGCTCATATTTTCATAGCCAACGGCGCACGTAACCCTCCAAACTTCAAACCGACCACTATTTTCCAGGGATTATTGAGGGGCAGGGGCGGTGAACACTTTTACACAATTATCCAACGTCCAGTCCGCTTTAATTTTCCTATATAATCAAAGACAAAATCCAGGGACTGGGGCAAAACCAACCAAAGTCGTCATCCACTCAAACATCCACTCTTTTACATTCCCATTATGTGTACTTTGAATCCTAGGATAAACATCCTACGCCTATCTACACATTTTAACCAAGATAAAATTTAAGGAGGCTGGGAGGTTCCGTCTCTTTAATCCTATAAGGGAAAAGATCAGGTTATATAAGCAATTCAAACTAGATTTTATCTTGTCCCCAAAACTAGCTTCACTAACAACTTCTCGTCTTCTCTTCCTCATCAACAACGCTTCTTCTCTTCCCTCTTACAGATGATTCAGAGAGGAAAACAATGAGGACTGACTTGGATTGATTCTTCTCAAACTGATCCACATGCTAGCTCAGCAAAGGGCGGATGTGCATAACCGGTAACTATGTGCCTTTAGCTCTGATTAAGAAGAAAAAAAAAACATTCGACACCCTTTCCAATCCTCCAACAGACCTGCCCAAGCTTGAAAAACAAGTACCTTTTCAAATGGCTTTTAAAACACGTCCACAACGCCATCCTTGAACGTTGTCGTTGTCAACGGCAAGTCCCCAGAAATTATTTTCTTGATAACACAGTCTTGTAACAGAGGACAGAAATAGACGAGAGCTCACTAGACGTAGCTTCAATATAAGGAACCATTTTATTTTTCTCAAATAGCGTACATCCCATCTTACAAAAATCCCTTTCAACATGTAACTATAAATTCAAAAACTAATGTGGCATCAAAATGGAACAAATCCAGGATAGCATCCAAAAGGACAAGTACTTAAACTTCAAGCCACAAAACACGAGCTATTTCTAACCGTAATTATATTTCCCTTGGGTCAAAAGAGATTAAGAAAGGAGAAATTCTAACATCCCCTCCTCTTATCTTAAGGGCTCATATGCATAATAGTCAAGTGTATAGACGGGGTCAGCAGAATTATAGAACACAGTATTCTTGGAAGGCAGGCCCCTTAAGAGGACTAGCTACCTGTTCCACAAGAAAAATCCCATAAATAAAATTAAAGAGAGGTCACCTAGACTGGACAAAGGAGGAGGCTAAGACAATGCGCTATCCCAACTTCCAAGTCTTTTACCCCTAGGATACCATCCTTAAGAATTCCCTACCTTCATGAAGCTATAAACCCAGAGACCAGCCTCGCAGCTGAATACCAAAGTTCAGCGGGTAATACGCAGTTGTATTCCGTCGTACATTTTCCTATACAACCCTCAAACTTTCTCCAGTCCACTATTATATACAAGTGGCAGAGCAAATACTGTAAAATCACGAGCTACAAAATCCGTTCGAAGAGCAATTTTCCAAAAACTATTACAGCCTTTTACAAATCGCCGCGCTTTCACATCCCAGCGTTTGCTATATACTTTACCCGCCGCTCAACTTTAAATCCTAAAGTAGTCACCCAGTGTGCCCTATATTTCTCCAAAGTTCACATTTTATTCCAGCAAGCCCTATATATTCCAAAGAGAAGGTGAGAGGATTAATATTTCCTATTCATTCCCATGGTATCAGAGCAGGTATTGCTTTTGAGCTTTTATTCAAAGTATAGCATAGTCTGCAGGGCTAAAAGCCAACCCAGCTGTATCCTTAAAGGTAGCCTCAACAACAAACACTGTATCCTCCTCCTCTTCCTCCTATGTCCTATGCATGCCTCTACCTCAGCCAAGTGAGTCAATGTAGGCATAGGACTGGGCGCTCCTCTCCCCGTACACACTACTCGTACCTCGTGATCCTCATCATCATCATCATCACAAGAAGAGAGGAATACAGGATAATAAATACGGAGAGAGAACACATGAGAAGAAAACATCTCCCGTCTTATTGGCGCTCCGAGGAAATAATAATATATATAACTAGAATTTTCAAACTTTATCAAGTCTCAAACTTTCAAATATCTTCTCCAAGAGTGTAATACAATCAAGTGATCCAGCCCATCCATTAAACTCACCCTCCACAACCAAAACCACTTTTATTACGTCACACTCATTCACCGGACTCTCCAGTCACTTCAAACTCTTCCTCCACCTCTGACCATGGGTCGTCATCCTTAACTATCAATCCAAATAATAAACCGTACACACAGTGTTTCTTCAAAGTTTTTCAAAACAGTTGACACGCCTGGGTTCCGTAAACATTTCAACAACCGTCCTTACAATCATCAACTAGTTTCAAACGATACATCAAATACTTCAAAAGTGTTAATTTATCCTCTTGCAATTACTTCAAAGGATTTCATTTCAACAAATATTTATTATTACAACTAAAGGTAACCATCTTTCATCTCTCTCATTAAACACCTTCACTCATCCATAAATATTCTACTACATCTATCTCCAAATCGTCCCATGGACCAATACACTTATCAAACAATAATTACTTTGTATCCTTATTACTGTCCTTGTTAATTCCCAGTTTTATTTACCCTTGTGAAACATGCCAATAGGATAGGATCCTTATTTCTTTTCATTTAAACACTGTATCCATTTAATGTAGTTAACAAATATATAGCTCCATCCTTTACTAGTTTACCAACAAACTTATTACCAACACTATGTACATACATTTAATCTCCATCATCTAATAGTTCCCATCACAGTTATATATAAGCAGTTAATCTCTCTGACCTCACATAGTTTCAGTATATATCAGTTTCCATATATCATCACTCCCATGTATATCATCTCAATGGAATTTTACATTTATTACGTAACATTAGACTATATAGCAGGAGCGTCATAATAATAATATTCCTCGTATTTAAAATATAGTTTTCCATGTAAACATTCTCTTTTTATTCCACAATATCTTTTAAGAGACATGCTCTTCGACACTCCCCCCCTCCAACACAATCCTCCAACAATATAATTACATTCTTTTCGGTAGAAATATATCTCATTTTAAACTAAATTCCGCATTACATCCCAACAAACTACAGTCTGTAGCTAGCAGTCGAAAACAAGTCAGCAAAAACCAACTCAATCAACTTTCACAAAGTATTCCTCACAGACTTTACTCATTCCCACCCAATATTCTCGACTTCTTATAAGTTCACTTAACTTACTTTGTCAGCTGTGCATGCTTATAGTTGTTGCACCAACCTTACCTTGAGCTATACCATATTCTTCAAAGACATTCCGAGGATATGCATCCTAGATTCAGGGATTGTAATATACGGCTCTTTTACAGTATCGTATACAGGGGAAGACTCCTAGAGTTCAGCGATGGCGATTAGGAGGTAATTATTGTGATAGCTGTTGAAATGCGAAAAGCAATGATATATGAGTAAAAGCATAAATTCCAGCAGACTATATCATCAATGTGTGAAGACTATTGTGCGAGTAAAACAACTAAAGCATCAAGGGGAGGTAGAGAGGGCACAAAGGCAATAAGGGGGAACCAAATCCGCGAGGTACAAAGTCCAAATTGGCAAATGCTGAGAACAAGTGCAAAGGTAGGGATTCTCTCGAGTTATAACTACTTGAAGCTCCAAGCCCCAAACTTGATGGTTATAACAATACTTGTATATAGACAGAGTTATATAGCTTCGAATATTATCTGAAAATACTTGATGAGAGCCGAAATGCATCCTTCTGTATGTGTACACGGAGAATATAATATTCATTGCGTGCACGAGTCTTGAGTTTGACCTTGCGACGAGGGAATTCGAATAGCAAGCCTTGTGCTCCCCATACACTTTGCCAACTTGGAGATAACTTTTGTACATATTAGAGCTAGGGAAAAGTGTTCGGGCTTTTAAAGACGCAGTCTTTGCCTTCATCCCTCCAAGGTTTATCCATGTGACTCCATTAAGATGGATGCCAAACACACGCATAATAAATATTTCTCCTGTCTTTTAAACGTTCCCATCAGAGCCGTCCCAGGTATATAGCGGATAAACTAATTATACTCTCAAGCTCTGAATCCGAGTTGAGAACAGACTAAGAGACGCTTTCAAGAGATGAAACGATTAAGTTATTTCTCCGTATCATATATCAGATTTGGCAAAGAAAATATCCTTACTACTGTCGAGGTTATAATGCTAAAACTCCTATAAAGGATAATGACAGATAGCGGGGCCGAGGAGATTGAGTTACAAAATTATTTATACTTTTTCATATTAGACCCTGTAGTGTATCCGTGTCAGAAATTGCCAAGTATGAGAAGTGGTATCATTTAGCTAGAAACCGGAATTGGAATCCGTCGCATTTCCCCTTTCAATCCCCATCGAATCTAGCATCTCAATTCTGGAACATGATCCGTGTCTCAAAAATGGCGGATAGTAGTGCAATTATTATTTCCATCATTCTCATCGTCTTACCTTTTTCTAGATTGCCTCTTCCTTGTGAGGGAAAACTGGAACCCAACATTTTCAAATCTTTAGCACAGCATCAATCTCAAGGATAAAGTCGTCATCTTGATTCCGCCTTCAACTCAATTATCATGTGAATACACAGGTGAGAAATGAATCCTAGAGCTTAGAGACTCGCTGGACCTATTAGGTGCGGATTGTCAATTTTAGTATTACTTCTATTCCCCTTCCTAGAATCCCATGTCAAAGCTTTGATGAATCCAAAAGTGCACACCTGAGAAGGTGATACAAGAAATCAAGCGACCATTAATTCAGCCATCACGAAAAGAAATCAACTCAAGGATACCTCCGTCGTATTCAATTACCTTCCTGGGAATAAACTATCCTATTACCCATAGTGTCTGGAAATTCAAACTGATTATTCACATTGTCAACCAACTGGTGGGAGATTGGATTGTGAAAAAAACTTGAATTTGCCCTGTACTCATTCGGGCAGAAGCAACATCACAGCGTACTGGGTTCATTCAAGTGAAATTCAACTGCAAACTTAGATCCTAGGCGGAGATCTCATTAAGAGAGTCCCGTGAATTAACCCATTGCTCAGAGAATGAGTCTCAAAACACTTCTCGGTGTCGGCATGGAGAGCCTTGACAAACTACCAGAAGACATACTCACACTTCCACCTGGAGAGACAATTGATGATGAAGACTCCCTCACAAAATCCCTCGAAATAGGTAAGCACATTATTCTTTTTATTTTCCCTCGTGAATCTCACCATCCATCCAGAGTTTCTTCGAGGGAGCCTTGTTGAAACCCGTGTAAAACAAATGCTTGCCCTACGTATATCTTTCTTTATATTTCCTAACGTAAATCATCAATCTCAATCCCGTATGAAACATGAGGAATCTATACGCTTCGTTCATCATCAACGGAGGACAGCCTCTTATTATTATTGCATAACCTCAACACAGCCATATGCGTTTCTCTAAATTCGGTAAACTAATGGACAAATCAAAAAACGAAAAACCGTGTTGCAACCCGGCACTCAAGCGCTTCAAAAAAGCCCGTATTCACAATTTTAAATTTTAGTTCCTGGTCCAGTACCTAGGCTGTATCTTCTCAAAGTTTGAAGTCTTATTCTTTTTCTCCAGAGGAAAATACCTGATTCATACGCATAGAAGCTCTTCAAACAGATTTTTAAAAAACCGGGTTCGTGCTTGACAGTTTTGGCTGCTAAGAAGCTGTGTGAAAGCCTCAAGCTTCTCCCCTTGGAACCGGATTAGTGAGTTCACCTGCATATTTTGACAACTTTTTGTTCCATGAAATGGAAAATGTATTGGCTTAAATTCAATGAAGCGAAAAAAACATGACTAGAAAGAATGCCGTCTCGGCCATGCTTGAGATTTAAGTGACTTAGTACGCATTGAACAGCGGGGAGGTTAATTCCAAGATATATCATTATGGAGTCAAAGCGCTTTTTCTCAGTACACCTCCTGTCATCATCCTAGCATCAAAAACAGATTCGCCTTTATCTTCTCAAATCGTCTCGGCAGGAATGTCCCACTACGAACCATCACATTCATCTGACTGACGTCACAATTCTTGCCGAACCTTCCTCCCCGCTCCGGCTTTCTGGACCTGACAGTCCCTGTTAGATTCTGACGAGTTTCTTGAACAAACTCAGAGAAGATTGAACAAATCTTCATGTTGATCGTCTCTCGGATTCTATGAAAACTAATGTTTTTAACAAGAATATACTTTTACCCTGTTTCAATCTCTATCCTACTCTCATCTCCGCATCATTCTCATGGGCTATATCAAATTAGAAATCAAACGGTATAACATATTCAGCATGACATTAGCATCTCAAGGTAATCATAGATTAACATGTCATTGGCTCCGCTCAGTCAGGAAGAAACTATTGTAAGACAAGTCGCACTATAGTCTTGCCCTATATACTCTAGCTTAAAACTGCCACCATTTTATAAACATTCTGCCATGAATTACATACACAATCTGGCCGTGTCAGAGTTCAACTCTTGAGAATGGGTGCTGACTATTAATTATTTCTCACATGGACATTTATTCATTAGAAGATTAAAGTATATATTACTAGTTCAAATGAAGCATCAGACATAAGCTGGGATGTTATCTTAAGCTACAACCTTGAATCTGAGACATTAACATCAACGCAACATTTTACAATATACAGTTTAGCTCCAACTGCAGAAATCCCAACAGCAATTTAATTACAATTTAAAAGTCGTCAATCATAGCTAAAAATAATTTTCAACACCACAATACTAGAAGACACAATTCATTCAAAAATATCCAAGAGTTTTCAAGTTCAAACTGCTCTTTGCTACATTGGTCTGAGACTTTAGAATCTTTAAAATAAGCTAAAGTAACAAGGATTAAAAACCAACTTTTATAACCTCCTGCTAATCTTTATAAACACCAGATGTCAGTCCTGGATTTGAATTTATCAGACTCCAAATACAGAGAAACAGAAGATTTGCTTCAACGCTTAATGTACGGGACTCTTCATTCTTCAACTTCTTCAACTTCTCTTCAACAGTTTGAAAAAATCTATAGTTCCATGCCCTACAACCCGTCTCGTTTAATAGCGCTCTATTAGACTGATAGCTTTCTCCAAGTGGTAGCCCCACATTCTCGTCTTGAATAGCTGGACAAGCTCAGAAATTCCAGACCTTTGAAAACCTTTAGAAGTACCCAGCTTTTGGAAATCATTTAATTAATAGTAATCTTAGCATTCGGCTTGGGAATATTTACTTTCAATCAACACAGGTTCCTCTGATGAATCCCTAAGAAAGACCTATGTGTAATCCACGCTACGCACGTCTGCCCACTGGTAGAAGTAGCTTTTTAAAATCATGCTGCTTGTTTTCCACACATCCAGCTATAACCATATAGCTTCTTTCTATAAATTACATGGCAAGTCCCATTGAAGGCGCTAACCTCACTACGTTTAAATGCTGATAGCAAGTGCCGCTGATAATAGTAATGAGATGGGAGACTATAGATTGAACCTCAGAGTAAAGCATACAGGTGTAAATGGCACAACAATACTCTGTAGCAGCATGATGATGAATATCTTGCGTTTATGTAATGAATCCAGGTTATTACTGCGTTTATAGAGGACTTGCGTCACTTTTATTTGTTTTTGAGGCATTGCTAGCTAGAAGTAGTAGCTCTGTGAGAGAGTTCTAACTGGCAGCACGGTTTAATCTCCTTCAGCATTCAAGGTCGACGAGTGTAAGTATATACGTTTCTACGGATGACGGAGTTAAGATGTGGTCGTAGTAGTTTTTATTCCCATTTCAATACATGACCAAATACACGTCTGCATCCTCCATTTCGTCTCCTACCTTCCACAGGGAAACAAAAAGAAATGGATGATGACTAGTATTATTGCGCCCTCTTAGCTCTTGATTTATGAGAGCGAGCTTCCATTCATCCCTTGTCTTCCCTTGTCCGTTCCGTCGGAAAAGAATCATAACTTAATATTAACTACCCTATTAAGTAGTAAACCCCGAGTTTTGATTGCACTAGTTAACTCATCTCACCCATCCATCCTCGAGGAAGCAATAAAATGGATCGTATCAATATCATTCGGGAGCTGCTATAAATCCTCTCCGCGTTGCATTTCCGTGTACCAATTCTTATACTCCTGGATGTATCCGCCGAGTCTTCCGGAAATCATACTAATAAACATCCAGGCTAGACTCTTTCCTCCATATTTTTGTATCAGACAAATCACGCTGGAAGAGATTTCAACTCTGTGGGTTTCATCTTACACGTAGTGCATATCGTGGATGCAGTGCTTTCACCCGGTGAAAGCGGAAGAGACCTCTCTTCCTCTCCGTGCATGTCAACTTCAGCATATCCTGACCTTCACAAGGAAGCTTATAAGATTCGAATCCTAGGCTCAAGTCTAGGCTTTGTGAGAATTTCCTTCGCGCACAGCACGGATGCTGGAGCTTTTGCATAAGTTCTTGTTGATTGAAGAGAGCTGGAGAAAATCGATTGCGTGTGATAGGAATGTTAGAGCGGTAGTTCTACTTCCCACATTGAAAAATGATGGGAATTTGGGGCAAGGGTACTTGATACACGACATGGAATCTATAGGTAACCTGTTCTGTAAAGTCGGTGAACATCCAGAAAATTTTACCATGATTGATGAATAATGGTAGCATCTTGAGAGCATGTTCTCCATGGTTCTCTCCGAAATTGCTTTCTCCGAGCTTCTGGCAGCTTACATCTTCTTAAGACTCCCTGCGCTAGGGAGCAAGTAATTTCCTAAACAAATGGATCATTTTCAAACATGCAGAGGACAGGGACAAGAACAAGTTTCTTCGTCGTCGTTAGGGACGTTCTCGATGATGAGTTGAGGATGTCTTGTGATATGGTGAAAGTAGGAAATTAGAATCTTCACGCTCCGCGTCAAAACTCTCTCCAGTGATATCAACATCCCTGGTAGCGAAGCAAGTGTTAGCTTTCACTTTTTTCCAAAGCAAGATAAATCGTCCGAGCCGGACTTGGCTGTGTAGCTCTTACCCTTAATGTCTGTGAATTGTTTCAAAGATGTGAAAGAAGGAGAACATTATTTTCAATAAATCCTTTCTCCGGAATTGAAGGATTCCTAAGGACAAAATCATAAATTTACATTAGAATATTATGTAGCTTCCTCGTCATTAGAAAGAGTGCAAGTAATCCGGAGAACCAAAACTCAAGGCAAGGAAAGCATGTGTTTAATTAGTTTCAACAACAAAATTCATTAGTATGGACATACGGTGTCTGCTTCGCGTACTGGTTTAAATACGTCAAAACGGAAAACTATACATTTACTGTATTTGAATTTGCCCGCAAATTATTTTAATTTACATTGCAATTTAAATTGTAAATGGCGGGAGTTTTTAATTTTGTGCTTCTGCTAGGTTTGAATTGAATTCCCGAGAAATTCTTATAAATGTTTGTGCTTCAGATATAGAATTGACGGTAAATTATACGAATTCCGTATTTTTGATATACAAGTCAGTAGATGGGCACTCGTTTCAAACTCACTTCTTCACACACCTAACAGCATGAATCATATGAATATTTCGTACCGACTAGAAACATCGAATCAGTTACACTTCTACGAATTTCACATGGATACTGCAGAAAACGTAAATAATGTACAAATCATCCTTCATATACGGATGATGCGAATATGCTTTAAACATTTTCCACGCTTCTATCTGCCCTGAGAGCTAGACCCTAATGATGGGAATTTAATACCAGAGGACTTGCGACTGCGACAGCCCATGCTTTGCTTGCTTTTAAAATTTTATCACCACAGTTTTTGCATTACACGTGTATGCAAATCCTCCTATATCTTTGCAATATCATCACATCTACATTTTTATAACGATTCCGTATTCCAGAGTCTTGTGTCATAATCTTCTACTTCTCTCCATGGAGGTAGAAAATCTTGGAGCAGTTGGTAATCAATAAAGCTCATTCAAGACATTTAAGATTTTATTCAAGACGTCTGCCTTCTGACAGAACCTTTCAGTCTTAACGAAACATGATTTTCACTCAAAACTTATGGCTACAACATGTTCAAAAGTAGCAACTTGAGATCTTATGTAAACTAGCAAATATTATGCATACAGATAGAATTATAACTACAAAGAGAAAATAGGATTCATGTGAGTATTTGAATATAATCTTGTCAATAAGATTAGCTACAAGCATTGAAAACGGATTCCAGTGGTTTGTGCAAAAGAAAAGAAGAACGTATAGCAGATGAAAGCCTGGTTCACAAATAAAGCGTTAGCTATATAACAGGGTGGATAACTAATGCTTTCACCCATTCCAAAATAAACTCCAGTTAAGAAGAAAGGAATCCTAGAGAGTCTACAGTAGAATTTTGTATGAAATATCATAATCAATCAGGTGGAAACTGTCGATTTGATTGTGGTAGCGTGAAATGAATTTAGAAATGGATTCAGCGTATGTTTCCCGATTAAATAATATATTATGCATTGTGGTAACCGGTTAAAGGTGATGGACGTATATGCGCTAGCTGCAGAGAATTTCCAGAGTGGAAAAGGGGTAGACTGACTATTAAAACTGGATAGAAGCTATAGCGAGACTTGATGAGAAAGTGGAAGAGGTCATATTTCTTCCAACTTTTCCTTTGGAATTGTTATAATCTCGTATAAGAGAGGTAAAGACGAACAAAGTTGAAGTGGTGATGGATTTTCTCAAGTGATCCTCTGGAGCTTTAAACTAGTACTATTCCCCCACTTAACCTCAAAACTGGTTCAGGCTTAAGGAAATGTGGCGGATGATTCTTCAACAACGTTAGGACTCAATATATCCGCTTGGGCTCCACCTATACCTAAACATGGAGAAGAAGTTTAAAAATTTCCATAACGATACATTACAGGTGTTCAAAGAGTTTGTTGGAGGTTCGCTCCTCCAAGTCCTATTAGATAATCAATGAAAATTTAGCTCGGAAAAGTTCATTTGGACCTAGTTCCTTCTAGATTACAATAAGTTTCAAATCCCGAAACGCAGAGCTTGTATAACGCGTGGAAAAGATAAACAACGTCTGGATGCGACTACGTGAGAGAATCCTCATAGGCTTTACTATTTACCCAAAGTCAATTAGAGGAACAAGGTGAAACTGTATTCATATGGTTAAAGGTACGTGGATGGGCGGAGAAAGCAGTAGGGACAACCAGATATAAACCAAAAGAAACTAGCCGCCGGCTTCCTTTCACTCCAAGAGAAAGCACAGGCCTTGGAACCCTGAGTGAAGAGGAGTCGCTCATTTTGAAAAACTCATATTGTAGGAGGTAATATGAATACCTGGAGTCGGGAGTTAAGTTGGCATGTGTGTAATGGATTGTTACTTTGGTAACTTGAGTGATACGTCTGTGTTATTAGAGAGAGGTCCCGTTTTCTGCAACGTGACTCCCTTTCTCCGGTATATAGCTTGAAATCTTGAGCGCGCCTTCCCAACTAGCGAAACAGATTCCTCCTTCCCTTCTCTTGGCTTCCCTGCCTGTAAAAGCTTGGCGAGAGAAGATGGAATACTTGGAAATTCTTTTAGGCTTCTCAATCCAGAGAATACATATGCATGTAGAGCCAGGTGAGTTTTCTAGTTTGTCAAATTGTGAGCCAGAGTGTGTGTGTGAGGGGGTTAGGGGAACTCTTATACCAAGTATCATGACGAACGTGAGAAATCCAAAAGCTCGGCCCAAACTATAGTTGAGCAGCTATTGCGAAAGTTAGTATAGTAGTTAAGTGGGGTTGGAGGAGAGGGGATTGGTAAACATGGATGCATGATGGAGCAGGGACTAGGCAAAAACTAGTAGACAACGCTCCCTGTATCATTCCTACCTAGACGCTTCCACAAACCATGTAGTTAATGTGAGGCTAGCATAAGAGAACTACTAGCAACAACTCACTTGACTAACTACGATAAAACTTGTAGTGTGCGCTTGGAAAATTTCACCAAGGACGGCTCAAACTTATATATTTTCTCTCTTCATCCATTCTCCCAAGCCGAGACTCTCATAGATAGAGCTCAAGAAGTGATAGAAGCAGCAGTCTCTCATCTTTTTTCACCATATTAAAGCCTCAACTCCAGCGCTGCTCCACTCTATGCAAGCAGCGCTACGACGATGCTAGATACACTCCTTGTATAGTTATGTACAGCCATGTACAGAAGGTCTGGAGAAATATTTTAATTCCATCACAGGTTAGTTAGAGACGCAGTCACTTACGCTTGTCCTCCTCCTCCGTCTTCAATGTCTATATCCTAGTTTGCTCCCACCTCCTATCAGCGTTTCTTTAGCACGCTGAAACGCTAGACTCCTAGCAAGCTAGCTAGCTAGCTAGCAAATCGCGATATATGTAGCTCCTCCTCCCCAACAGACGCTAGTAGAAACAGTGTATAGAGTAGTAGCAGCGCTAGAGCAAGACCCGATAGTTGAGCTTCCATTCCATGTGCAGCTGGATACGAGCTGACTCTGAGGAGTAAACTTTTCCTTCATCAGCTATCCTGGGATGACTGAATGACTCTCTCACTTTTACTCGCGCTGGATTTTGCCAGTTGTAGTAGTATCAGTCAGTAGTCTTAGAGCAGAGTGAAAGTCGGACACACACTCAGTCCACCTCCTCGCTCTCTCTGTGTCATCAGAGTACGGATTCTTCTCCTGGAAGCTTATGCCTTCAAAACAACTGTAAGGCACGATACTCCAGCCTAGGACAGAGTCGCTTGGACAGTTCCGAGCGTACAACAAGTATTTGGTGCTATAGTTTTCGTCAAAGTGTGACCTGTGATTCTTCGTCTACGACCTACTGCCTATCTGGGCTGGAGAACGTTAGCAAACCTGGAACATTTTAGTACAAAGCTTCTGTATTAGCTAACGTGTGTTCGTAGTGTTCCTTCCAAAATCCAAGGGATCAAAATAGAGGCTGGGAAAAAGTGTCACTTCCAAGGGATTCCAATAGTTTAGTTTCCAAAATATAAAGTTCATTCTCCGCACGGGATTGTCCCGTCCTTGGGGCAAAACAAATACAGGGTAATGATGACTAGCGATATTTCTGCGGAAGCTCGCTGGAGAAATTATCAGCAACTTATTTGGACGCAACAGCAAATACATCTACAAATTCAGCAACAACAGCAGCAGCAACAGCAGCAGCAACAACAGCAACAACAACAACAGCAGCACCAGCAACAGCAACAACAACACCAGCAGCACCAGCATCAACTCCAAAGTATGATTTGTGAAATTTCAACGATATTTTTAATAGAAAAAATCCCCAAAATCATGTATTTCCTAGTCACCACACACACATGCACGCAGGTAGAGCGTGCTCAAGTTTTGTAGAGTTCATGCTTTGGGACAATGGTGACCCGGGTACACGGTTCAGGAGGCGCTCTATAATTCCACGCTTTCAGATGGATTCCCCGATAAAAGTATTTCTCAAATATATTCCAATCAAGCCAGAGTTTAGATGTTGTCAAAGTTCCTGGAAGCGGTAGATTGAAAAGATGCAAAGGTATTCCTTAACCGCATCAGGTTTTAAAACTCTTCCCAGGGCAAAAAAGCCCTAGGAGGCTATCAGTAGCTTCCATGTCTATTTTTCAAAGATAACCAAGATAGGAGGACAAATGAGGGGATTCACAAGTCTAAAATAAGTACCCCTTTATTCATAGTGTCAATATCAGTGGTATTACCCCGTCTTATCACCTTTAGTCCTCTTCAAAATTAATATTTATCACTACAGTTTCTTCCTTGAGTGGATACGACCACCAAGTTCATTCCTTTCCTCCATTCAATTTTACTCATAGGAAATAAGCTGGGAGTGAGAAACCTTGTTGTTCTCATCCTATCTCCTAGTTTCCTAAAGTAGCAATCAGGAATCACTATACCCTAGTTGCGCTCTGTCCTTTTCATCGTCCGCACATGCAACAACGGAGGTTCACTCCTGGCAAAGATGGTTAGTTGATCATGGTCGTGACGAGTGTCATTCCCGTGCTCATCATCCCCATTGTTTTCCGTCGCATCGTAAAACTACAAGCCCAGCTCTATTGAACTTTGATCCTCTTGTCACACAATAAACAGTGACGTAATAATAATAATCATCATCCTCCGCTCCTTTCTCCTCTTTAAAGAGCTTCTCCTTCCTCCGACACAAACACTACTGTATCCCCTCCTAAAATCTTCTTCCAGTTGATGCACAAGTCGTTAACATGCACACGGGGTTATCAGACTTTCCTTCCGCTAGCACCATTCTATTTAGCACCATTTAGATTCACACTGACCCCTATACTCTCGGAATAGTAACATGGACGCCATTCCTTATCATCAATTCTTAAAAGTATCCCTCATCCCGCTATACACCATGTACCGTAATCCAGGAATCCCTCTAAATATATATAAGACCTCGTTTATTCAATTCATAATCAATCCTCCAAGCTCAAGTAGCAGTTATTAATTACGGGGATTCATTTGTATACCTTCTGGAACTTTCTAGCTCTCATCCAATCCCTATCTGTAATTCAAACCTTATCAAATCACCACCACAATCTTTTCTTTTCTCTAATGTTCCGATTGTTTCCCTTGAATATTCCCAATCCCCCTCTTCCTCCCCTACAAGGATTAAGAGTTGCAAAAACCGCTAAAATCCACGTCGACAACAACATAATATTATTCTGTACACTCATCTCGGAAGGTTTGGGTTCAATACTTATCTCGTAACCTCTTCTGTTACACGGCTCCCTCTTCCACTACATCAGCTTTTGCCTATTCATCCTCCAATGTATGCTGGCTCTGTGCAATCAATCATGAGGTCGAAGGTAGACAGTTGGCACATCACACTACTTAGCAGCCACCTTATTAAATTGCGATAGTAATAATCCCATATATTTTATCCTCTTTCCCGCTAGTAATAAGTACATGAAGAACCTTTCATCAAAACTCACAAACCTTCAGCTTCATTCTCCTTATTGTCTCGTCTCAAAGGCATGTTCATGCAGTTATAAATTCTGCGTTGCAGTAACCTTCTCCACATTAATGGATACATGTACAAAATTACTTCATCGCTCCTCCGAATTGCGAATATGGGCACTAGCTCAGCAATCCAGGTAGTAGATGTAGTTAGAATCCATTAATTAATTGTCATCCATCCCATTTACATTGTAGTGTCTTCGGTGGGTATTTTCAATTATTTACATGTACTAATTTCCAAACTGTCCTCCTGCGGGGAAAACGTCTTCATTAGCGAATCCGTTTCCATGTCTTAAAAGGTACAGCTCTAGTTCCAGGCTGCTTCTAACTCTGAATCAACTTTCCATGTATCCAATATCCATCCTGAGCACAATTAGCTTTAGAATCCAAACCTCCAATTGCATCAATTCATTCAGTCCTATAACCACTCCAATCCAAGGCTTCCGAATTCATAAATCTCGAATACAATAAGGCAATACTACGACACAAATATCAAGACGCAGTAATCCCAATTCTTCTTACAAAAAAAGAGCTTTTAACCCTTTCTCCGTATCCTGTGTTAATGCAGGTTAGTATACTTGATAAGCTAACATAATAAATCACCTTGACCTTTCCTGTCGCAGTAGCGTCTCGATAGAAAAAAGCTTTTACATAAGCTGCTTAACACCCTTTCCGAGATAAATATTCCAAAACTTCTCCGGATCAAAATCTCTTAGGGAAGAAAAGTCAGATTTTTCCGGAATTGGAATAATCCTAAATCATTCCTGCGTAATATTCTAAAATTTCAATCAGGATTTTATCCGCAATCTACGTGCCTGCCCTGTTTCTATGTTAATGCCTCACGCAGTCCTTGTTTTATCCTTCACTCAAACTATTTATCAAATATTCCTAAACTACAAATTCATATCGTTCGTCTGCCAATTTCCCAAATTTTTAAATGCAGCCATCTGTATAAATCCTTGAGCAAGGAACTACTATAGAAAAATGCAACGTGGCAATATAGTCTCGCTTACAGTAGGTCAAAATGATTTCCAAAATTTCAAGCTGTCCAACAGGAGGGTTTGAGTATTTGCAAAGCACCAATAAGAGTATCGCATAATTGTCGAGAAGGTGTGGGCAAAGTGATACACTCAAGGGAAATAGGCTCTCATGGATGATGAAAGTAATAAATATAGGCGGTCCGGAGTGCACCTCCGTCTTAATGGTAGAATAGATGAATTGGGTTGGTTAGAGTGTCAACATTCTTGAATTATACCATGTAGAGTTTATAGGAATCAAGGTAAGATGAGAGGAAGAGGCGGAGCTCAGAAGAGGCTTGTACTAAATAAGACATAGGAGGCAGATATGATTGTCATTTAGCCAGTTTCCCCTTGACAGATCACAGCCATAGTGCCATAGTTATATAACTAACCTTTTTAAGATAAGTTAAGTAACGAGTGTTTTGGCAAATAAGTAAAAAAAATAGCAGTGTCATTAACTTCACGCAACAACATGTTTGACTTTTCAACATTCATAGGTAACACATTTCAATAACTTTTTTCAACTTCTATAACAATTCCATCTCGTGTTAGTCTTTTCCACGGAGTACAAAACCCCTGAACTAAATAAGTTCTAATAATTTTCAAAAATCTTAGAAACTAGACGGTAACATTTTCGATAACCCATTTCAAAATAGTTTTAAGACAATCTCAATAGTGCTATAATTAATAACGGAGAAATTCGACACCTGAATAATAACCACCGTCAAATACAGTACATGACCTTTCGGGCAGTTTCAATCCAAGTGTTCTGATCTTGATAGGGTGTAAGTAATTAAGCGTATCCCAGTAGCTCACTGGTCATGAAAATATTAATTAGCGAAACAACAGAGTTAACTAGATATTTTTATCTGTGTGAACTTAATATTCCTCAATCTTTTCCTCCTCTTTTTCTCCTTGCAACCGACAAACATTTCCTCCACTGTATATATAGTAGTCTGTTAAAAGCTGCTGAAAGGGCGTAAGTGGTTATCATATTATTTAAGGTATGAGGGTAATATCTGTAATCATCTCATCAGTGTCAAGTATGAAAACTAAGAAGGCACGGAGGGTTTGTTTGAAAAAGTTTTAAACAACTTTATCCCATCACGCTGTAACGAGAAGCACCTTCAAAGGATTTCGTGCCTATTTGTTTCTCGAGGTTAGCCAAAAAGTTGCTTAGGGTCCGTCTCTAATCTATTATCTTGTTCATATCTTACCTGGTTTGAGAGAAAAAATGTGCTCAACTTTTTACAACCACTTTCATGGCTGTATCCTCCCTTAGCAATCTTGTATAATATCATAATACATGTATCCTCCGATGATCCTCCATACTCTTTCCAGCTGATGCGCAAAACAAGTTGAGAAAACTTTCCAAAATTTCACACAAGCTTCCTATACTTTTAGCTCTGCTTTCCAAACTTTATCATCTTTCCGAATTCCACACCCGTCTTCCACCTTTTCATGTTAATCGTGTATTGCAAAGGAGGTAGCCAAAATAGCCTGCTCCACGCCCACGAGTTATTATATCATCATCGGGGGTTGAATTCCATATAGATTTATCGGTTTTTGGATCGATGAGGATAGTTAATACTGTTATAAATATACAGAGTCATGGGAATTATTGAGGCAAATCTTGGAAAATTTTCAAGGATTTAGGTCAAATCAAGCAACATTTTTCAATATAAGGCTCAGTTAGTTTCCTGGATTTCCCCATTTTTTCATAAAAGATTAACCGGAAAATATTAACAGGTTAATTCCTGAAAATTGTTTTTCATTATAGTCATATTAGATTGTGCGACTGGAGGTTGCGGACACATGCTTCCTTTTCCTACGTCGCTTCACCACCACCACGACGCAGTCATCCTTAAGAGCATTTACTAACTCCAGAAGCCTCTGTGAGGAGCAGCTCAAACGAGTTTAAAGTAAACCCGAGTACATCTGACCTTGACTTTGATTTAGGGTTTAATGGTGATTATTTCCCTTCCAACCATATATTTTCACATGGATCTTTCAGACAATTCTGGCTTTAAATTTTCCACGTTCTAGCCTAACTTAACGCGTTCATGAAAAATCCTCCACGTACCCCTGCACCCTCTCAATCTAACCAGTACTTTCTCCTAGTATTTCTCGCTCCCCCTACTTACTTACCTTACAGCTACTAACTTGAACATGAGCTATATTTGTGAGACAAGCAATTCTAAGAAGGTACAAAAGACTGGGACTCACATGGAAAATAATTTCATCAAACTTGCTACTTTTAGGATCAAAAGGTATTTTCCGATAGTTATGCCATCCTCAACCAGGATTTAGTAAATCCTCAAGCCCGAGTTATTCTTAGAAGACGTGTTTAATCCCACGTCTGTCATGAAGTCATCAGATCCTCCTGGGACGAGCCTCCTGGATTATAAAATAGCGGACTCAGAGGAGCAGCAGAAGAAGCTGTTGGAACGAGAGTTATGTTGAGGTGCATATATTTTTCCCCTCTCCATTAACAAGGCGATGATATCAGGTGATGAATACTGCAAAATTTCCCGCACCTCCTCTAGTAGCAAGAAAGGCTATAGTTAGTATCTCTAGTTAGTTGGCTCTGCGCATGCATAAGGAGAGAGAAAGATTGCAAAAGTTGAGGATCGGTAAGTGAATGATTTATGGTTCCCTAGTAACAGGCCTATGAAAGAGCCCATGACGGAAATACGTCAGCCGCTAATGTTTCCAGTGACACAATCATCCAAGAGACAGCCTTTGTCCTCCTCATGATAAAGACACGTCTCTTCATTATTGGGTGAAACAGCCTAGAGAAAAATCGCTAATGATTTCTCTACCTGTACTCTGATACAGCACTCTCCTTCGGTAACAAGCTGAAACAAAACACGCTTAGCGAAATTATAGACGGCTCTTTAGTTTTTCCCCATTACCCTCTCACAATGAAAGCCATAGGAGCATCCAAAGATGATACATTTCATACGGAACATAATCTTGAGAGGAAAATACAAAAAAGTTTTAAATTTTCAAACACTCAACAAGGTGTTAAAAAATTAAAAAGGTATATAATGATGATTATTTCTTTAAAAGCCAGCCCTTGGTGCATCTGTCCTCACAATAAAAATCCTTCCGATGGAGGCTGTAAAAGAGCTAAGAGGAGGAGAGTAAAAAGATTCCACTGGGATTCCCAGATTGCATTCTAGAAACATAAAGGGCATATGAAGTTTATTTTTTGCCACTTTTTATTCAACCAAAAGCTACCAGTTTCCACGCTGTAACAGAGACGAGTAGTCTTGAGTCTTGTCAGAGGAGAAAATCCTTTATCGAGGAGGGGATGTAGGATTTTAAGGCAAGGTATTTGTCATGTCCCAATCCTCTTCCTACACAGTCAAGGACTGGAAGCCGTAGAAAGGGAACGAGACTGCGTCAGATTCCTGTACCGCCCGGCTTGCGAATTCTCCATCTTTACAACCGCACCAGTCCTTACCAACCTGGTGAGCTTTCCTCATTTTGCAAGTCAGAAACTTTTCATTGAGTAAGCCTAGTTTGCAAATCTGAGGAGGAAGGACGGGAAGAATATGCGTCGAGAGAGGATGCTGGTGGTAGGAGAATCTTATTAAGGTTCAATCATCGCGAATTTTATTTCGTCAAAAGATCCTTATACTTTTCCCACTACAGTGTCACTCTCCTCAAGGACAAATCAGCCAAGTTTCATAGCTCCTCAGTACGTGGCCATGGTGAACCGGCGCAAGTCCTGCCTACCAATCTGCGCATTTTTATTCATTTCTTCCAGGCAGTTGAAATAAGTACGAAAGTCATTCTACAATTCTCAAAATCATCTTCAAACCATAGATTACTTCGCATCCATAGCTTAAATTTAGCCTCCCCCTTAAGAGACATGCGGTGGAGAAAGTTTTATAGCTGCGGGAAATAAAAGTACCCCAATTCTTCTCCTTCATCCATCAACTCTACCCATCATCCTGCATTCCTCCTTATTCACCTACCGTAATGGGATTTGACCACCCCAACCAGGATCAAATCCCAACTATAATTAGAAAGACAATAGCCACGTAGATGGAAAACAGAGCTTTATCAAGTATTGTTTGGAATAGTCTTTAAACACCAGACTCTCTGCATAGGTTTTAAGTAGCTTTTCTTCTATGGCATGCTAGGCTGGACTCTGCGTTTTAAATTATCTCAAATGAAAATTGTGTAGTATCTCATCAACAAACTGTGAGCAAACCCAACCTAGGCAATTTCCTAATACTTTATCAGACTTCAGTCTGTTGACGCATTCGTAGTTAATAATAGCTTTCTCCGGAGTCATAATACTGTAGACTTACGTTTCACTTCAGTTTCAGAGAAAATTATCTATGGCTTCCATCATGTTTAACTCTGCTCCGGTAAATATCATGATGCAGCTTTTGTATTATACGACTTGAAGGGAGACCCGAGCTTATGATGCAGCTTTCAATCTAACTGTATAGCTTATAGGTTTAGCAAGTGCCCTCGAGAAGAATGCGGTATCTACTGCCTAGAGCACTTTTGCGGATTTCGGGGATAAAAAACAGCCCTACATAATTTAAGACTAGGCTAAAGAAAAATGGCTTGGACTTTTGGGTGAAAGCTGGGAGATACAGGTCTTGGTCCTCATAAAAATACTTTCACCCGCACCGTCTGACGTAAACATAAACGGGACGTGATGTTCCAAACGAGTCCCACTCCGGAGCAGCTCTCGAATAAAATTACGGAGATCAAGCCGCATCTAGCAACAACTGCAGATGGCATTTTTACTAAAGAAAGTAGAAACAACTCCAATTTAGAATTAGAAGCTCACATGACAGTCCTCAAGTTGTCCTCACAGTTGTCTCCATTAAGCGCTAGGTGGTTATTATGCTTGCACTATAATTAATCCTTAAATACTAATTGGGAACGAACTGTCGCTATCACCACTGGCAAATGCACCAACAGGAAAACAAATACATTTCAAAATATGCAAAGATTTATTACAAAATTACAGGGACCACCCAAATCTAATAAAATGGGATGGGTAAATAATCAACTTTTTCTACCACAACCTGTAAAAACTAGTGGTTTAAAAAAAATCAAGCTCATTAGCATAAACCTAATGGATTCTCCAGTCTATTGTTGATCCCTTGGTAATTGTTTACGTCAGCCTCCAGTAGAGTAATAATAATTCTGGTATTCATGTCTGCACAGCATCTACCTGTTAGTCCAATGAGGCTAGTTTTTTTTAAAACTACTAAATCATCAAGAACCAACCAGAATTATCGAGTATGAATGCTAGGTACGAAGGTAATAATTATTGGTTTTGTAGTATAAGGCGTTGAGAAGGAAGGGCAGGAAACATGCATAGTTGATTAAAACCTCAAGGATGTGATGAATAACGAATAGTTAGATTAAATCAAAGAAAACAACAAGGAGGTTTCCAATAGGTGATGGATTCTTAACAAGTTTATTGCTTATGCTCTACTCAAACCTCCCTCTTTACTCCTTTCCTTCCATCTTGAGTGTTTCCAAAGGATTTCATTGTTTTCCTCACCATTCCAGCTTTTACAATCGTCAACAATATCTTGTACTGCGTTACAGTCTGAGCCGTGTTACGCTCGCATGTTTGATACAGCAAGAGCTACCTCCCTTCATGTTTCCCATAGCTTCTGCTTCACGAGTAACATTCCTTCATAATATTTTCTTTGTTTTCCCTATCCTAATATTCAAGGATGCTAGTTAAGATTGAAGGTAGGACAGAAACGTACGTTTGGGGGATAACAAGTTGGAATGAAAATATGCAGAATGTCCAACATTCTCATGGGCTCTACATGTTTTAGGACTAAAAGAATTCCAATTCATTACATAAAATTGCCAAATTCGCGAATCCTTAGAACCAAGTTTTAGGGAGAACCGAGAAAGCATGAATTTTGTAGCGACCCCGTTAATTTATTCATAGTCTGGGCATGAAGCAAGTTTTAGAGAGGGTCTGGACATGCGTAATGACTGGAAGGACGGGTAGAAGTTCCGGGAGAAAAGCCGGATTGGTTCTGAGCCTTGTCAAGAGACGGAGCACGTTGATTGCCATGTGAGAACCCAGGAACTTTATGTTATTTCCCCCGTGTTGACTCCTAAGGAGTTGTGCACAAGGATTCCGTCTCTCATTAAGTCAATACCAAGCTTGATGGGAGGTTTACAAAGGTACTTTAGTTTACCAACTCAAGTCCGACTCAACCACGCTAATATATCTGAATCCATCCTTCCTTCAATCCGTCTTGTCCTCTTCCTTTATGCGTCTCTACATTTTCGTCATCTTCTTTATGGGCTGAGTAAAGAGATTGAGTCGGAAGGGCAGGACGAGTGGGACAGCTATAAGCTACTCCAACAGTCCTCCACTCTCACGTTGAATGCCGCGTGCCCCAATAAAAACGAGCTTGGAAAAACCTGTTAAGTGACTTGGATAGTCTGTGAGCCAATGATGAGTCCCACGTAGCAATCTTCTTCTATGGCGGCTTATTCCTGTCGCTCCTGCTGCCACCTACGAGCAAGTAAATTTCTTTAAGCTCGATCAAATTCTATAAATGAAATTGTCGTCATTTCAAGTCATCAGTTCATCAGCTTAAGAATTCTCACATGCGTTATGCGATCAAGAAGTCTAACGCGGCGTCGTCGCTGTAGCGATTAGAAGGCACCACCCCCTCTGGTGGCCATTATTTGCTAAAAACAAATATTTTCACAGATAATAATCAAAAGCCATATTCTTTCATAATATCAATAATCTTAGTTTACAGCCTCTTGTTCCAAGTGTAGAAATGGGTTATATAATCTCACTCTTAATTCATCCTAAACCGCTCTTGTGTCATCATCTCGAGATTTGTTTATAGAAACTACATGGGAAAGTAAACCCGTGTGTTGATGCTTAGTTCGTAGTAGCGGACAACAATAACTTACTTTATATTTTTTTTTCGCTATTCCAGATGGAAAAACGTTTGGGGAAGTCTCCGGATTAGATCCGTCCTCTATGCTAATGCCCGGACTTCCGCCAATGGGCCCCAGTGACGGGGAGAAGAAACCGGACGACAAGAGCAAGGATGTTCTGGATCCATGGGAGTCCTTTGATGCACAAACTGCTTTCCTCGGACCCAGTTTGTGGGACAAGAGGTTACCCTATGATGGACATGATTTCAAGGTGGGTGGTGTAAGTGTTAAATCGGACGATTCCAAAAAAAATTCAGTCATCCCCAAATATTTATATTTTAATACGCAATTTACAAAATCCAAGCAACTAGTTTAATCCACATTTCTCCTTCCATAGCTGGAATACATGGACTTGGAGGATTTCTTAACAGAAAATGGAATCCCTGTCGACGCTTCAAATGAATCTGGATTCTCCGGATCCAACAAGAATGGGATGCTTTCTCCAAGAACGGAAATGATCCCACCAGTTGCTTCTCCTTCAAGTATTTGTTCACCACAATCCCCTTTTCCATCATCTGTCCAGTTCATGGCTGGACCCTCCAGAGGATCAAGCCACGCTTCTGGAATACCAAGTCTTAGTAGATCCGTCTCCTCTACTCGATCCCATTCATCCAGATCGCCCTCGCCATCAGAAAGCTCATCAAGCTTAATGCATGAACCTGCATCCGTCACGTCCGAAAACTCCCAAAGTGGTAATTATCTTTTGTACCCTTTAACTATAAGCTCAACGCAATCCTTCAAATGCTATTCCATCCGCAAGGATGGGAAAGCATTCACAGTGAATGAATCAATAGTACATTACCATGGATCTACTCTTTTTATCAAGTCACCCTCCCTCCCTAGCCTCCCTCCTCCTCTTCCCATCCACAGCAATGCTTATTAGCATGCAATTATTTCAAATCAATTCACTTTCCAACATCTAGCAACAGCTAGCATCCGTTCCTCTGTTATGTATCCCTAAAATTAAAATCCTCAAAACTTTCTCTGCGCAAACGTCGAGGATTGACC
Organism: Sminthurides aquaticus; assembly: GCA_906901655.1. NCBI lineage: Eukaryota > Metazoa > Arthropoda > Collembola > Symphypleona > Sminthurididae > Sminthurides > Sminthurides aquaticus. The sequence continues at coordinate 18,169,638 of CAJQTT010000001.1, read as the reverse complement.
TAGTTCCCAGTTCGCAGAACTTCTCCGCTTTGTCAATCCTCGCTCCAGCGTAGAGAAATTGGATATATAACTTTTTTATTTTTACAATACCCATTTTTAACTCTTCTCTGAACCTTGGAAGCACGAGGATTTTAAGGGGGTGTGACTTGCATATCATACTTACTTAGGAAGCCAGCACAGATTTTCACCCTTTTTTTCAAATTTCAAATCATTGTAAAAATCATAAAATCTTGTGCTGGCTCAAAGAATAGTATCGATAGTATGCGAATCCGTAAGAGATGCAAACTTCCTCTGTACCAATTGATCCTTCAATCTGTATGCAAAGGGGTTGCCCAAGCAAAAATTCGAATTGATGTTCCATTCTCCATAGCGGACATATCTTTGGCTTCGGTTCCAGGACACGACTTCGACCCTAGAACCCGGGCGTTTACGGACGAAGAGCTCAAGCCTCAACCAATGACTAAAAAGTCTAAAAAACAGGTAATTGACTAGAATCCTTCCTTGTACTTGTTCTCTGCATTCATGCAGCAAAATCCCCCATTCCCTCTATATACTGGTCCAGGATTATGGTTTCCGTATGATTGGTAATGTAATTTCTGCTGTCTGATTTTGGCATCGGGTTATTACAAACTGTACACCATTTGCTTTGCCCCCAACTAAAGTTATTATAAACTCAAAGTGACTCAAGAGATTATTCATTCCATATTAACCGCAGTTATTCAGCGTGCTTCTTTCATTCTTTTAATGAATTAAAGCAAGAGCTCGCGCAGAGCAAGTGCAGTAACTAAACACCGTACGAACGAGAACTTAATTCTCTGCGTTTGCCAGAGGCAATTATTACCAGTTTTTAATGGGAAATCCATCACTCATGCGCCTTGTATTGCCCCACAGCACAGTCTTCTAGTGTGGATATAAACTCGGATTGATTTATCACATCCTCTGGCACCATAGTATTTCTTGACACTTTTAGTTTAGCAGTGCATTATTATTATTTTCAAACTGTCCTAATCCAAATTCTCCTCCTCCTCCACAATTCCATCAACTCAATTCTTACTGACCAGTCCGACTCACCCTTGAAAATTTCAGAAAGACTTCATCATTTTTTCTTTGTATGCAAGTGAAATTAGAATTTTAAGTTTACCGAGAAAGGAGACCAAGAAGTAATTATGAGCCAGAAAAAGCGTGTCATTCCCTATTTATACCCACACTAGTAACTGATGATGAAAGGACTAATGAGATACTTATTTTTCTTACTATGTGCACTTGGATTATTTTTACCACTGCGGTATAGAATCGGATGGTGCTAATGAGAAATCGAAAAGAGGCAAAAACTACACACTTTTAAAATTATACCTTCAATGTTTTATGACAAAAAATCCGAATTTTAGCGCTTAGCATAGCTAACGCGTCATTTAAACCATTTTCCTCTTTACAGTTTGTTCCTGACGAGGCAAAGGACGCAAAGTACTGGTCCAGAAGGAAGAAGAACAATATGGCGGCCAAGAGATCCCGGGATGCTCGGAGGGTGAAGGAAAATCAAATCGCCCTAAGGGCAGGCTACCTCGAAAAGGAAAATCACGTAATGCGAGCCGAGTTGGAGAGAGTTCAGAAGGAGAACGCCCTGCTAAAGGAGCAATTAAGTCGCTGTAGTCGCGAACACTAAATGGTTTCTTGCAGCCAAAGAAAAATGCGTCCGTAGAGGACAATTGTTTGCAGCATTTCTTTGTCTGCGACAAAATATTTGATGTAAATCAACATTTATCGCTGTTAATACTATGGTTAGAGTAATTATTTTTTGAGAAACATTATAGACTACATGTAGACCTTAAACTAAAGAGTTAATTTTAACGTCACGCTATATAGAACAATTTTCAGTTCTCTTATGTTTCATCCCATCCGGATTATAGCGGAGAGATGTGCGCATGCATAGCTGCAGACCAAGAGAAGCGGAAATCAAACATTTCTTTTCTTTATACACAATATATTACATTATGTTTCCCTGCTTTCCAAGGCAGGCGTGGGTTAAGGGACCTTCTTTTTTCATTATCCTCTTGTACATTACGTAACAAACACATATGATAATGAAGAAACCCTTTAGCGTAGTAGAAGGATTTCCTTGTTTTTATTATATCTTCATTTAACATATATATAAACCTGTGTTTTCCTCCCAAGCACAAAAGTCTATACTGTAGTTAAAGTTAGCCTGTAGGTTCTGTACATTCAAGACAAATATGCATAGTACAGCAATGGACGGTATCCTGTATTTTTTCCTAGCAGTGTCAACAAGTCTCTCTTTAAGAGAGTGATAGTAATTATTATATACTTACATATATCATCAACTTTATCTTAAGTAAAGTAAAATCCTCATGTGATGCGACTCTTCTGAAAGGTGAATATAAATGAGCCAAGGGTATACGAGAGGAGACAAAATGAGACAGGTGATAGGATGTAGTACTTGTTTCCCTCTGACCAGCCATCTCCGCAATATTGGGAAGAAATGAAGCTAATTGCAATTGCATTTAAGCTAACAATTGTAAGCTACTCTCAGCTAAATGACACACCCCAAATGGTTTCCACATGGTTAATGTTAAAAGACCAGTCATGCGAGAGAGAGAGAGAGAGAGAGAGAGAGAGAGAAGAGATGCAAGCTTTTGGAAGAATATATATTAAATATTCTTGCCTAAATGTCATCTAATCATAGCTCAGATCGAGTAAGAATCAAGTCCGTATATATCTTTAGAAAAAAATATCCTTACAAAATAAAGCATGGTGCTTGCTACTGCGTACTATGTATATAACATGTTTGCGTGGACATAAACAGGGTGAGATGATACTCCTAACTGACTGGTTGTAATCAGGGGACTCATTTTCAAATGTGCTTATTGATATGAAAATGTTGTATAAGAGCCAGTCACCTTACCTTTAAGCATACATACCTTGTAATCAATTGATTAAGTGCGTAATACCAATATCAAGGTATACAGGTTGGCTCTATGTGGTGAGAGCCATGTTTCGTATATGCATATCGTATACTTGAACCAGTACATTCGTCCATAGGTTGGAGGTGAAATACTCCTGAAGGCTCTTGCATGTTCTTTGTTTAGTTGGAAAATCCTTGGGAGTCAAGTTAATACACTTAAATAGTCGTGCAGTTATGTATTAAGTCCTGTCGTAACTTCAGTAGGAAGAAGAAAGTCCTACTTCTATACTTACTAGAAAAATCCGTAGAAAAAGTACCAGGGCCACCTACAAATAAATGACTAAACATTTTCTTCCCTATATAAACACACACTACTGCATTGTTCAAAAAGAATGTACGAGTACAAGGATTGACACTTACCCTGCTAATCCTATTCACATTCAATATGTGTCGCAATCTTTGTCTTAACGGCTTCATTGTGAGCAGTAAAACTATTTACCTGTAACAAGTGTCGTGTACATTAGGAGTAGAACAAACTAGGAGGAGAGAAAAATGACCAAATTCAACAAAGTTCTATTTGTACTTATCATGTAAACTGGCAGAGACTTATCCATTGAACAGAACAGAACCTGAATTTTTATCGAGAAATTATATAGTAGCTGCTAATATTCATGCATAGACTGGATAGAAACGTTCCTGGAATGTATTCCCTGTACTCGAGGAGCTTTCTCCTAAAACGGACAAAAGTTATCTCTGCTGGGTCTTCAAGGAACCATGCTCTGACCTCCAGGGCCTAATACAATGCGTTTGTATTTGTGAAACAACTGTTAATCTAAGCTTAAATTCTGTGTATTGCTGTTCTAAATGTTTCCATAGTGTGGCATTTATCCCAATTTAGCAAGGTACAGTGTAAGTCAAAAAATTAACTACCTTTCTTAACCCCTACGCGTACCAACGTTAAAGTCCAATAATCTATCAAATCTTACTAAGCTTCAGGGCTGCGTAGATGACTTACTCACTAGCTTCAAATTCATTGTGTGAGTAGGCTAATTGGAGTTAAGATCAAGAATGGTATCGGCTATAACATCAGTATATGGATGTAGGTAAAAACGATGCTGGGGCAGTATTACGATAAGCGTAAGCGTTTGATGTCAGCATTTTCAATAGGAGCAGAATTGAGTAGTCTGGTTGCAGCAGCCATACTCACGTCATAGGAGTTTATCTGATTGTAAAATTTGAAATTGTATGCCTCAAACAGAGGTGGTATTTTTAAGTAGTCAAGTGCAAATGGTTTCACACTTGGAATGATACGCTGCAAGTGCGGCATGATTCATTTTATGCGTGCTTTAGCAGACTTATTGGTACTTTTGCTCCGTACCTTTATGCAATTCCGCAGATAGCCACGCATGTTGAGTAATGCAATTCATAATGTACAAAATATTTGGGAACTTAAATAGAAACATGTCTATTCCGTAATGATTTAGTACCTAATTAGTAAATCACGATCAAAACCGTGTAACGAAATACTATATTTAGATGTTCTCCTCTTTTTAAGCTATCAACTCAAAACTTCGAAAACGCGGGTGGTTACAAGCTTTATTTATTTGCATCACGGCACGTCCAGATTTCTAAGCACTAGTGAATTTCTTTACTGGTCTTATGTCTGAGTAGTCCCAATGCGATTATAACGTTTCGCTAAACAACTGGGTTTGTATTCATCGTAAGCAATCCTAGAGTTTGGCTGGTACAACTCGTGTAGAAATCATTTCCGTAACATACTACTATTACATGTTAGTATCAAAATTATATGCTAAAATTAAGTATCACAGCTAATCATTCCTGCATCCTTCACTATACTAGATTAACTTTACTAGAAGCCAACAAACGGAACTTCAAGTTTTCCCCACTCCAGTTAGACATCATTCAGATTTTCATCGGCAACACTAACAGCATTCTGTGACGTTGAAATTATGAATATCAATCTGAAAACGATCATGTTCAACTCTTCAAAAGTTTCACACTACGTTTTAAAATGATTGGATGGCTTGTTTTCAGTACATGCTCGTCATTTCAACATTTCCAAAACTCTACAGATTCGACACACTTCTAATTTGTTTTACCTGAGGGCTAGTTTCACAATTCAAACTTATTCACAAGTAGTGCTAACATTATCATCTAAAATCCGTAAATAAATTTCTGAATCTACCCCAAACTTACAGCCTTCTGAAATCGTAATTTATTCCTCTTGAATCAAAATCTCCGTCCTTCCAATCATAATGCTACCGCTGGCATACTGCTGGAATGCAAATTCTAAGCACCTTCCAGGATTTTATTCGGTAATGTTTGATTACATCAACCAGGAATCTTCATTTATTTCGGCAGCTGATATTGTCCACCCGAGTACGACAGTAAGTTCAATGAAACCTTTTCATCAAGAAATTTCTGTAGAGCTTCAACGCTGCACTCTACGGTAGCAAATAGTTTCAACATTGAGTGTATTCGTGTCAAGGGCAGTGACTCCAGATTTGTTAGCATCCCTTCAATGTAGGACCAGAACATCTGAAAAAACGATCGCAATATGAGTGCATGATTTTAACTGTAATTACAGTAAGGTCTATCATATGCAAAATAGAGAAATACCTGGAGTTCATCTTCTCGCTGCTTCAAGGTGGAGGTTAATGGAAAATCTGATTCTGCATCTTCGGAAAATTTACTTGTATTCTGTTGGAGATTGCTGTTGCAATCCCCGAAGGAGTCGTTAATACAATATACTCCTTTTGCAGATTCTAGTAAAACTCCCTGTAAAACACAAAACCGAAAGGTTTAGTTTCAAAAGCATAGATGAATGTATTCATTTCAAATAGGGTCCTACTTTTGAGATCCAATATGCAACTCTACTGTGTAAGGCTTGAGGAGACACGCCGACAACCTCCGCTAAAGCTGCTTCGTCCCATGTATCTGAATTAAAGAGGATTTAGTAAAACATTTAAATATTTTCTCACATCAGGATCATCATCCCCTGATTGCTTGCAAAGAAATGTTTTGCTTACCTTTTTCACAGAAATGATAAATAATGGATGCTTGCGTAGGTGTACAGGTAAATTGCAACAGTGTTCCGTTATGTTCAAGTTCAATCTCAACTGTTCCGACACTATACTGCCACTCGAGGGTGCGATTGCCTTTGATCGCTTCAAATGCTTTCGTGTATTTCTCGAATGCTTTGAGCACCACTTCTGGAAGCTTTAAAGCTTCTTGTTTAAAGGTTGGCCAAAACTGAGCTGACACGATAAGACCGGTGGCAATAAAATCCTACAAAAATAACCGCAAAACTATATAATAATCCCATGCAAAAAAAACTATGATACGTTTACTAACGTTTGCAATAAATCGAACCTCGTCCGCGAGAACAGCTCCTTCGTCATCGTAAAATCGCGTATTTAACCGTTGTGAATCCGACACGTCTTTCAGCATTACCTCACATTTTTGTAGATTTGTATCACCAAATCTGTTGGAAACACAAAAACATGAGAATATACATGTATCTATCAACACAGAGACAGTTTTATACAAAACACATGGAACATGAACCGAGATGAAGGCATTACCTTAACTTTAACAATTCTAGGCATTTGATTTCTCGCGTAATGGGCCCAGGTCTTGGCATTCTAAGCAATCGGTCTGCCAGCAGTGCTCGATATTCATCGATAAATAGAGATTTTGATCCGTAAATAGAAACTAGGGCCTGAATTAAGTCTGACTTCCTCAAATTGAATTTGTCTCGGGGAACGTCAATCGGATCTAAAGATTTTGATGCATATCTGAATCTAAGGTTTATTCAGGTTAGCCAGGCAATTACTGAGTAAAGTGTATTTACCTGGTGTCCATTCATTCCATGTATGACAACATAGACGAGCCCGTCGTTCCGAATAGGTTGGGTTACGAGAAAGCTCCTCAGCTAAATCCCCTGACTCATCCGTCAAGCTCACCAAGATCACGCGAACTGTTTCTTCTCGATGTTTTAAATACTCCCTGCATTTAAATGATTAAGTAGCAATGCTCTATAGTTACGACGTAATGTCAGAAAAGCAAATTACATAATAACACACTCACCTCACAGGTGGGGTAATAAGCTGCACTAAGATACCACTGGAATCGACGAACTTTAATGCTCTAACGCAATTGCAATAGGCATCAAGTACACTGTTGGTGCTCACACCTGCATTTAATAATCTCCGCTCCAAATCCCATTTCAGTTTTGCAACCAACATGTTTCTTAAGTTATTTGAGTGCATGCATGTTCTCAAATCCTCCAAAATTGGCTGTGAATCCGGAAATTCTGTAAAACATTTACAATTTCATTACAAGCAATGCCACAGGTAATAGATACTTCCAGCCGTAAAGTCAAGGCGCATTTCTTTCATTTACCAACTATAATTGAAAACATTTCGTTTATAATTGCTTTTCCATATATCTCGAGCAACAACTGTGAAAATTCTTCGTATCTGCTATCATTAGCTGGCTTTGGTGTAGAATACGGATAAACTATCTCAATCCAAGGCAAAACCTTACATTTAAGCCACTGTAAGGATAAAGCAAAAAACGAATTACTTTTAACAATTAGGAAACCTCGAACGATACACATACCCTCACACGCGGTTCTACTATTCAATACCTCTGTTAAATCATCTAAATGCGACGTTTCATACTTCCCAGTGCATGTTTCCTCTACCCTCTGACCCATTTCACGAGAAATTACTGAGTACACAACGGGACCGGCAAGCTCCTCCATTAACCCGAGACTTTGCAGCGCCCTACAACCAAAAAAATAAGTTATTTATTGAAAGCACCTTGAAGTGGTATATAAAACTACTGTGGACTGCATTGATTAAACCAACAAAACTTTTCGATTACTTGTTTGCGTGTTGAAATAAAGTCACTATTTTCGGGCATACACATATCCCTTCTCCGCAGATATCACATTCTTCTAAATCTTTTGAACCGGCATTTATGTGTACGCTATCATCTTCAGAAGCTTCTTCCCTGACGCAGTTCATTGCTTTAAAACCGCACGTATAAAACATGTCGAATATTGAGTCCACTTTGCTGGTATCCAAGTAAGTTTGCTCCCCGTAGCACATTAGTATGCCAGGAATATGATCACAAACGAATCTGAATGCGTCGAACTGATGACCTCGAAATTTCAAGTAACAAGATCCAAGAGATCCAGGATTTACTTTCGACACCAACTCCTTCGCCAGGTTCAATGATGCTGTATATACCGCATTGAATTGTCGCCACTCATCATTACTGCTAATTTGAATATCAAAGGATTTCCAAAATACTGAAGGTGCAGATGTAATTGTCCATTCCAGTTTGTCCTCTATTGATTTCACGCTCGCATGCTATTGTAGCAACAGGATTCAAAAAAAAGGATATTTTCATGTTTGACAATGTTCATATTCCTAATAAAATTTTACGTTCTCGTCAATCAAGGGGTATATAACAAACATACCACGGTGTCAGCGGCATTGAGTGTTCTATCTTCAGATGTTGAGGGTAACTTTGGCAAAACAGTTGAAAATTCCGTAATTTCATTGTATTCCATCCCTGGTCGAAACTTATTCATTTCCGTCAACTGTGCAGCAGCATTAGATCCAAAAATCGAATTCCTGGCTGAAGGAATTCGACCTCTTCTGGGAGTTCGCATCTGTTTTGTTTCAATCCCTTGATCCAACGAAAACGGGACGGGTACATATCTAGGTGACATCTTCAACCCACGACCACTGCTCCGGTGACGCGCGCTTCGCTCAGAACTTTTATCTTTTACACTGCTGGTAGCGTCGAGCGGCAAAAAGGTGAGACATCGGTCACACTCATCCTCGTCCACTGTAACCGGCGATAAGTATTTTAGGCCATCGCCTCCTTCCGTCGATTCCTTTTTTAGAAACGACTCATCCACTTTGTCGAAACCAAACATGGTTGCAGATTGCTTTAACTATGCTACCTGAAATATCAATTCCAATCAAATTTAATGCGCTGTAAAATGAATAAACATAACTTATATTATTCCATCATTAATTTCTTACCATAATGACTTACCCTGATCGCTATTTCTTGATAGGCCAAATTTCACCGGTGGAAATTTATGTATATAGAGAATATCTTATATGACATCACCATTCATACTTTATCTATTCAACCACGCTACCCTTTTTAAGTTCATTCAAATTAAAGGTTTCAATTTTATAAACTTTCAGTTAGTAAATAAATAATAACACTGCGCGGGCAAAGACAATTTTATATAATTTATATTAATATATTCTACATTTAATAGACCCCGTTGTGTGTTCCCGCTTTCGTATTTTAAATTTGCCCGTTTCGAATGAGCCATAGAGTAAAAGCGGTTCGGTGTCCATGGCAAACCCATGGCAACCCATGGCAAACCCATGGCAACCCATGGCAACCCGTGGCAAACCCATGGCAAACACATGGCAACCCATGGCAAACCCATGGCAACCCGTGGCAAACCCCATGGCAACTCATGGCAACCCATGGCAACCCGTGGCAACCCATGGCAAACTCATGGCAACCCATGGCAAACCCATGACAACCCGTGGCAAACCCCATGGCAACTCATGGCAACCCATGGCAACCCGTGGCAAACCCATGGCTACTCATGGCAAACCCATAGCATGCATGGCAACCCATGGACAACAGGTTCAACTCGCGCGCTTAAGTTAAAGAAGAAACGCTGGAGCGCTTGCACAGGACAAATCGTTTGTGTAATATAACCGTCTGTAGAGGATAGATGCTGAAACTCTTCATTCCATTTTTACGTATCCTTCATTCATTAAGTTTCGGAATCGCGGATAGCGATGGGTTGAGTAGGTATATTCTTTAGAACCTTGAGTGCCCTACTGGTGGAACCTAGTTTCTGTTTTCCCTGAATAATGAGGGTGGAAAAGTTAACCTCTTTGTCGGAAAGTCAAATTTACTCAGGTGTTACCTAATAGAGATTTTAAGCCCACTCTCACGTGGCCTAAATTACAAAGAAAATTGCCGTTTTCCATTGATTTCAATATTCGGATGGTTAGTACGGATTTTTAAATTTCTCATTATAACTCATGTCAGAAAATAGCGAGCCGAAGGGTGTAGAATTACCATGAAGAGAGCAGAGTTAGCAACGCTCTTTCTTGAGCAATCATTCAGGGTACCAAAACCCAAAATTGTCCAAAAATCGAAACTTATATCGAGATGTATGTGTTCCTGACCGAAGTTAATTTATAAAACGCTGGATCATGAGGGATAGGAAAACCATGTGTACAGGGCAAGGCATGTGCACAGTCTGCGAGTAGGCTGAAGACGAGCGAAGCGAGCTTTTCGGCCTAGTATGTAAATACAAGGATTGTAGGAGACAGGCGAAATTGTCCAAAAATCTAAACTGATCCGAGCCTTAGTTTTGCAAATATTGTATGTGTTCCTGACCGAGGTTAATTTATAAAACGCTGTATCATGAAGGATTGGAAAACCATACCATGTTCGCAATCATGTTCCAAGAGGTTAACTTTAAGGCATGTTACCAGCTCCCTCTTCATGTTTTTCAAATTTAGCCTTCCTTCTACAATCATTAACGTGAATTTTACGCTCAATATTGTAATTTTGAATGCGCGAACTAGGCGGGGCCACGGACAAGCGGGGTTTCCGAGAAAAAATGAGATCAAAATCCTGGTGCGCGCTACAGCCGATACTGTAGGGTATACTACTGGCTCGATGCCACGGCTTGGTGGCAATAATCATTCCATGGCTCGCTATGGAAGCATATTCAGATGGTTCCCTAATTCCTTGTTGCAGAATGAAATTTGATACTTTGCTGCCCAGCACATGCTTTTCAGTGTTAGGAAATATTAGGTTATATATACAGCGTTTATTATAGCATTTACACATTTAACTGTTTTATATAAATATAAATACTTTTTGAGGCCCAATTTTAGTGGGTATGAGCAGAACTACCGGTATATATATATGCTGATTGTGGGATCGGTGCACGTGCATTTTGTTTTGTATGCAATAGTATTCATTGTGGAGATGAGTTGGGAAAGTGTGCTTTACCATCGCAAAAACAGTAAATTAATTAAGTAACATTAAATTAAAGGTATATATATATATGGTTATACGGAATGTGAGCAGCTAATTATAAGTTCTGGGTGCTAATAGTTTAGATTATGGATTATTAGATTATGGATCTCACAGGTTAGTAACAACCAAATCAATCATTTATTTTATACGGAGCAAATCAAATTCATCCACGGTAGCAAAGCATAGACTGTAGAAACTACAAACTTTACTTTTCATTTCAGCGTAAATTTTTCCGGAAACCCAAGCAGCAGAAAAAGAAGGCTGCTCTGATGGGTAATGAAGGCTTCTTTAACGTGAAATGTGCTGCGGCTTTTCGTCGTTTAAGTCTACCGTTTGAAACTGGAATTGTGGCAAAAATTCTACACTAAGTACTGACGTTATCAAACATAACTCAGGTAATTTCAATTAGGAAATTTTGATTTCGGGTGTACATGTTGTACTGGAAAATCAAGGTCGATGAAATAATTTGTGTAACTTGGTTATTCGATGTAACGCAGGAAATCAAGGCAAGCTGCGGTACGAAGAATTAAGACACAATGTGATCGAATACGTAAAATCGTCTGCTGGATCTATAAGCGAATACCTGGGAGCTGTAAGTCCTATTGGTTTCGTGATAATAAATAAATAAACTAACAATCCTAACATCAAGTGTTGAAAGGGACGATTGGAGCAGAATGAAAAAATCACAGTTCAATGTAAATGGCGTTCGGAATCAATGCCGGTGCTGTTGGTAGTAAAGGTTGTTAAAAACACAAGATAGCGCTCAACTAACTGTTGATATTGTGAGCAATATGGACCTATTTGAGGCATTATTAGTTCAGAAACTGATGCTTGCAATGAGGTAATTTATGTTTCACTACTATTATATAAGTCTGTAGTTTTTCCGTTGCGCAATTCTTTGGATCGCTATAGCCATCCCCGGTTTGACGCTAATGTACACGTCTAATGTGGAGGTTGGTATTCTGCTTACAGATCCGTTTGGCTGGCTGACCCACTTCCAGTGGTCCTATTATGCGGAAACCAATAGCACCGTTGGATTGCTCGCCTTCTCCTCACCCCGTTGGACCACCCAAACTAGGATTCTGGAACAAAAAATTTTTTTGTTAAAAGGTCCGGAAATCGGAAGGACCCCCCCCTTATGTGGCAAAATGGGACGAAAAACTTGATGTCTGGGATTCGGGATTTTTATGGCCAGGTAAGGTAAGCCGACCACTAGAAAACGAATGGTGTAGTCGGTTTTTCCATTTGCCTATTCGTTGGATCGCTATAGCCATCCCCGGTTTGACGCTAACGTCTAATGTAAAGGTTGGTGTTCTGCTTTCAGATCCGTTTGGCTGGATGGCACAGTTCCGGAGGTCCTACGACAAAACCAATGGCACCATTGGATTACTCGCCGCCGCCTTACCCAAAAGGACCACCCAAGCTAGGAATCTGTAACACAACATTTGGAAGTGTAAATTTTGCTCGAAGTAAGGTCTCTTAAGTTGAAAATTTTCACGAAAAACTTTGTGTCTGGGATTCGAGATTTCTACGTGCAGATAAGGTAAACCGACCACGAGAAATCGTTCGGCGTAGTTGGTTTTTCAATTGCGCCATTCGGTGGCTCATACCAGGCATCACAGGTTACTAGCCCTAGGGAACGGCTGACGTTGAGTTTGATGTTCTTCTTTCAGGCTCTATTGGCTGCTTGACGTAGTTCCAGACGTCCTACGACCAAACTAATAGTACCATCCGATTACTCGCCGCCGGCTTATACCATAGGGCCACCCAAACTAGGATTGTAGAACAAAAAAAAATCAAGTCAAAATTTTGCCACAAAAATGGAAGACTCCCCTCTTTGGTCGCAATATTTGACCGAAAACTTGATGTCTGGGATTTGGGATTTGTATGGCCATGTGAGGTAAGCCGATCATGCGAAATCGAATGGCGTAGTTGGTTTTCCAATGTGTCCATTTGTTGGGTCGCTATAGCCATCCCCGTTTTGAAGCTAATTTACACGTCTGATGATGGGTTCGGTGCTCTGCATTCAGGTCCGTTTGGCTCGTTGACATAGTTGCAGAGGTCCTACGATGAAACCAATGGCACCATTGGATTACTCGCCGTCGTCTTACCCTAGAGGACCACCGAAACTAGGATTCTGGAACAAAAAATTCAAAGTCAAAATTTTGCCAGAAAATACGAAGACGGGGGTCAATTTGTTTCACGGAGTCGTTCAAATGTTGTGGTGCTCATAAGGTTCAGAGCTGCAGCAGCTAAGGTGGATCAGAACACACTTGTGCGTCGAGATCAAATAAAGGTCTCATATGACCTGGCATGGACCCAGTTTTTTGCGAATGGAACTGTATTTGCAAGCGTTCCAAATTCAAAGATGCAGGCAATTTTAAAATCGTAAATATGTTGGAAAAAGCTCGTGAGTTTGATTCAGAGCGCGAGGAGAGATGTATGCGTAGCAAGATACATTCAGAAAAGCAAATGGATATATTATGAACGCACGGATTTATTATTAAAAAACGAGACCTTGCATATCCAAATCCATTCATCTTCAGTTTTAACTGCTACACGTCGTAGTAGAACAATAAGTTACTAACAGATTATTAACTCTTAATGTTACAAGTTATTAGTGACGGTGACACACTTGATGATACTTGGTTTTACATTGTTTATACGGAAATAGCCGTTCAAATTTTATTTCTTAATACTTCTGATAGTTAAACTTATCCTTTGGTGATTCTCATACTGGTAGTGCACTTTGATGTGCGGCTAAAATAACGTCCCCTGAGGATGTAAGGGGTAATTCAACAAAACTTTCCGTCAACAATTGAAAACCTCCACCACCAAGTGGATGCCCGGCATTAATAAATTGAATCCGACCATAATAACCGTTAAGACTAAGGCGAAGCAACGCTCCGTTTATACATAAGGTATGTTCACAGCAGCATGATGAATTACAATTTTTACAGGTCGGAAAAATCATTTGACTCTTTGAACTTCCGAAAACAAGAAAACTAACATAACCATTGCAATCGAATAGCTGTTCTAAAGCACGTAGAACAATCATACTGAAGGAGTTCACTTCCCAGGATCCGTCACAATAAACAGTATTTATACTTTAACTATACACGACCGGAAATGAAAAGTTAGTTCAGTGGACGATATCCTTTGCATTAGAACCCCCCTACCGGAGACCTGGACAATGGAAACGTGCTCAGCATCTTTCATAGCTAATTTTTAAACGAATAGACCCAACATTTCTGTGCGGTTATCGATAATTCATGAATGAGAACTCCAAAAAATAGGAAGAATACGACGTATAACGACACAGGCATTGAAATCAGTATTGATCGATGCAGCTCATCTACAAAGCTGGCAGGGATCTCAGATATGTATCTATATGATATACGGCCGTTAAAAGAGGTATTCGAATGTATTTGTCAGCCAACACTTCGGTGTAATACGATAACATAATAACTCATTGCTAGTCAATTTGCGATTATAGGTAACAGAAACAAGGTTTTGTGGCGGGTTCAAATCTCGAAATGGTTCTACTATTAATAATGACCTTAGAATGATCAGAGGCTACCGTTTCGTAGGGAAAAAGCTTGTAAATTTCTACCTGCGTAAGAAACTAGTACTGGCACCACTTATACAGAGGATTACGTATAAAACGATTGGCAGTCAATCCTATCTTAAATCGAAATTGCGCTAATCTCAGGACAAGTTCCTCTTAAGAGAATGCATAAAAATTATACACGAAGAGTAACATATTTTTCCACGGTATTCATAAACATAATCAAAGAATATATTCAATCCATACAGTTTATCGTCACCAAGTGTGTAAAAGAATACCTAGTTAATCCTCATTAAGTCCATCAAACATAAAGGACAATACCGCTATGACTGCAGCAACTATAACTGCAAGAATGTAGAACACTGAGCTGCGTCCAAATAGTCACATTTGAGTGGACTTGACATAACTAAGTACTTTCCGGATACTTTCTAATCTCTTATGAAGACTGTTCATACTAAGTATTGCCAGCTGAGCTTTCGTGTCTAATGGCAATATAGCCAAAAGCCACCATGTCCAGGCTGGACCGTCCGGGTTTTCGATCCAATTGTCTTCTGGCGCAGGCATTTCACCGAAATGAGCATGAATCCGCTGTCTTAAAACTTGATTAATAGATTCCAGCCACACTCTGGCCTCTGAGTACACTTGGTTATGGATTTCTTCAACTCCTGAAAATCAGAATTAGTTATTCGTGAGTAATGCAGTAATTTAAATACTAATATAAATTCTGTTAAGAAGGTACTAGTTTGCAAAGAAACCTACTTGGTCGTTCCTCAAGATCAACAGGGCGATCTTGCAGTATCTCCACACAAGCGGTATTGTAGCCGTCTTTATGGGATTTCCGCAGGATCTTGAATCGGCATTTACCCACCGTGTCTACTACCGATCTCCCATCAGCAAAATACTGAACATTTCTGATATGAAGCAGTGTCCCATATTCTGCATAGTTGTGTTCACTGTCATGCACATAACAGCACATTCCGAATGCTTGACTGCCCGACTCCACAGCGCGCCTTATCATCAGTCTGTAGCGTGGCTCAAATACGTGAAGTGGGCAGGGTATAGTTGGAAAAGCCATCGTGCAAACGAAAATAGGTACTTCCAATTTGGAATTATTCCCGGCGTTCGTAACCTGTTCTATTTCATCCTGATGTTGTTGGACACGTTCTGCATGCTCTTCGGGTAGTAACTGCAGGATTGCAAATTCAAGGAATTGTGTTATAGCATGCCGCCGCATGGCTAAATATTCATCTAAAGATGTTTTGCACAATGGACACGCTGGAGAGTGATCTAAGCTTCTTTCCAGGCACGATCGACAGTATGTGTGGCCACAAATAGTAGTAACAGGTTGATGTAATAATCTGTAGCATAGTGTACATTCTATATCGTTCACGGAGATCAGTGAAGAATCCAAAGGCCGAGTTAAAGGAGGAATTCGGGGAGAGTCAACAGTCTTATTAGATTTTGCTTCGACCATCATGTCGCTCTGCACCCGTTTTACTTCTTGCAATGTCCTTTCAAAAAGTTTCAACATTCTTGATAGCTGGGAATCACTGCAAGACTGGGAATCACTCGAGAAACTGGTCTTTTTCGGCAATTGCATCTGATAACTGCTGAAAGAGCTAGGGATCCCGGTATTGAATTTTTTTCGTATTTTACCGTTCACTAACTTTCCTTCACTAGAATGACCGAGGGTTTCATCACCACTAGAATTGTATTCGGACTCGTCCTCATCCGGAACAACGTCAAAGTTGTCCTTGGTTTGGCTAGAACTGATTTTCGGATATGGAAATTGTCGCTGGTCCATTTGCATTCGTCTTGTAGATGAACTCAAGAATCCCCCCGTTGCTTGCGATAATAGTTTGTGCAACACCTTTGCCATCTGACTTTTTACTGAATTTAAAACGGTGTCATCAGTTGATCTTGCTGCTTTGACTAAACAAGTGCACATCGCTAAATTCACAAAGGCTTCTTCAAATCGTCCCAGGGATACAAGCACCAAAGCCTTCCTAAAATATCCTTTTGCCCATAAAGGACAGTGTCTAATGGCGGCATCGATATCGTTCAACGCTTCTTCGCTTTTTCCTAGTCCTGTAAGCAAAACATGCGAACGATTTCCAAGTGTTAGGTGGTCGGTTGGAGCTGTAATAACAAAACAAGGAATGCGTTATATAAACGTCAGAGAAATTCTCCCGATCAGTTACATATCCCGTTGTTCATAATCCCAAGATTCAGTTAACCAGCAGTACTTGCAGTGTTGGGTACTGCGCGTATCGTTTGTCACTGCCAATGTCAGCAGTTTCTTATATCTAAGATTTTCAAGTTTTTAGATAAAGATAGATTGGACAGAACAAGCATTATTACTGTACAGGAAAAATCATTAAATCAACTTCTAAAATCATTAACTGACTATACCAAGCTATTGATAGCCAACATCACATCATTTCCGAAGTATCCTTCCAGCAGCATTAAAGTAACCAAAACCACTTCGAGAAGAAACATTTGTAAATCAGGTTGAACTAACGTTAGCTGTAAATATCCAATAGTCTTATTACTAATAGCTAATACTAGAAATCTGCTAATAAACAAGGATAAGAGGGATGTTAGAAAGGTTCGATACCAAGAAAAATCCCGCTGAACTTCAATAAACTCTACACTTATCTCAACTTTTTCCTAATCCGTGACAGAATAGACGTTCATAAACAAATGTGAAGGCAATTTCATTCTCCAGATTGTTGTATAACTCAAAAACAAATTCTAGGATTTGTATCTGTAAGATTCCAGATTTAGTGTAGCTGTTTGTTAGCCTCTCATCGTGTTATATAAAGCGATTCTGGCTAGATAATGTTGATCAAGGCTAATCTGAGATAATGTTAGATGCGACTGAGGCTCGCTTAATCGTAGTTGCTACAACTCCAACTCGCACTGCATCAAGAGGTATAACTAGCGACAGAGCACAGAAGTTGAACGTCGTCGGGCCTTCCGAAGGACTTTAAACTCTTCAATACGGTACATCCAGAATCCTCCGAAACGAAGCGAACCGATTTTCCATTAACTCTTACTCAATCATTAACAATACATCCAAAAGCTCAATGTCCACGAGAACGTCATAAATTACGGGGGAAAGCAAACAATGATAATTAAATATGAACGAATGAAAACAGCAAAACAATCAATATAGACCGAATGGTGAAGTTACATCCTTGCCACTGCAGTTACATACAAAAGTGCACGCTTACGTTATCCCCATCGAGAATCAAAGGATACTGAATCTTGGGATTACAAATCACTAATGTAACCTTAATAATGCTATTTTCTAACAGGAATAATAAGTCGACTTACCGAGTTCCAAGGCCTCAGAATATTTTGCAAGCGCAACTTCGCCGTTTTTCCCTTCAAATAGAGTGTTGCCTTCGTTTCGAAGCGTGGCTGCTTTTATATGACAAGCCCACCATTTATTGATCAAAAATCCTAGCATCACGTTTAATTTTGATTGCGTTGTGTCCACTGCACTGAAAGTATGTTTGCATCGTCGACATGGCTGACCCACTGACTCTTTCTGAAGGCACTTCCGGCAGTAAGAGTGACCGCATTGTGCTGTCACCGGATCCGTAAGGACACCAAAGCAAATTGGGCAAAGGAGCAGATCCAAACCCGCGAAAGCTCCGGTATTTTGTGACTTTGGAGGAGGTGGGTTTTGTACTATCTTGTCACAATAGTGATCCACAAAAATCCGTAGTTCATCTGATCGGACAGATCCAGCCGAGTTTCGGTACATGTGTAGCAAAACTTGGATCGCGAGCTTCAAGTCTTTGTTTTGGAGGGCAAGGGTCATGCCAACAAGGTTGGCTGGGACTTCTTCCATGGCTGGAAGGCTGTCACAGTCACTAAAGAAACTGCTACTATTCATATTGCTACAATCGCTGTCTTCCTTCTCAATGTTCTCAACACTTGGGTTTTCTTCCTTAGGACAACTACACAGATTACTTGAACTTGACCAAGATTCTTCACTTATACCACCATTGTAATGACAACCACTGTAACTATCGGTATGAGCTTGGACCATCTTTTCTGTACCAGACTTGTTCCCTTCGCTCATGTTTCGGCCTTATGTCTTTATGGCCGATGTCTCTCAAGTCCTTTCAAACCTCGACACGCTTTCATTTCACTACAAACAACTTGAGGCGTTTCACAAGCAACTGTCACATCCCGACTACTCTTAAGACTCCAAAGGCGCACGAGTTTATAAACACATTCTCGTCTAGTTACCTCACTACTTCACTTGTCCTCTTCCACGGGTCTTGGCACTTCTTCCTTACACAAAATATCCTTATAAAACTGCTACAAGCAACATAGTCAGCGCATAAGCGGTTCTTCCTGCACCCTCCAAACCAGCTTGTAAACACAGCGATGAATTTTGGTAGACCAACTATCCAGTGTATTACGTAGCTTCAACCCGCACTCTTGACATCTGTATTACTTATTGGATTTCAAGCAGTTTCTCAACAGTTCAACTTCCGCCCGATTTTGCTCCAACGTAGTATGCCAGTGATTACACGTTTAAATTCCTATATGAATCTTCAATCTCATGTAAATCGGATCTTCTCTTAATGTTTCGGATGATTACTCACTCAATGGTTGATCAGAGTCAGGTTTGCTGAATCTAAAAAAACAAACGAATAATTATATTAGTAACCCGTTTAGTAGAAAAGCATATTCAAAGTACAAGTCCAATCTTGCACACCACACCTTTCACATATTTAAAACTCTCCTCAAACAATGAATCCTCTCAGGCCAGGAATCAATGTACTAATTCGTTCACCCAAATCATATAATTGCTTTTAAAAGTGGTAGATAATCATACACAGAGCTGCTAAAACTACATCATTACATTAGGTCGCCTTATTATGACCCCTTCCATCACAGAGGCTATCAAACACGTGCATGCCACCTTCAAACTTTTAACAGCCCAACAATCCACAACAGCTAATACCAAAGGCTTTCTCAATGTTACATTCTACAACAGAGTATTCCCAGAAAGAAATCTAAACCGCCTGCTTCAAAGCATTTTCACAACGTACTATCATCTCGACCCAAATGCTAGAAGGCTAACTATCCGAATCCTGCACATTAATCATTAAACAAAGAAACGGAAACTAGCTCAAGCTGTATCCCTGCTTATTTCTTCAACTCGGAGTTATATACTTTTCTAAAGAATCTCATATCTTTGCAGAACTGACTTAAAAACCTGGAAAAATACTAACATAAAATTTTCGAGACAAAAAACAGGGGCGTTACGTAAGCTTTTCCATTGATAGCCACAAGGAATACGTAAGGATAGGGAGGAGCGTGCACAAGGATATGAAGGATCTGCTTATGCAAGAGCACTTACAAACTTCACAGTTGCTTATATTAACGTTAGCCGAGGGTCAAGAATGGTTTGCCTTTGAGCAGCCTCAGTTAATTCGAGTAAGTTATATAACACAGCTCTTATGATAGCACGGCTGGCAATGAAAGGCTACGTTCTCATAACCACATATCGCATTATAAAACCACCTGCCAAAGCACCTTGAACAAACTGTATAAAATCTCTCAGCTTTCATAATTAGGTTCATCTAATCTTCCTTTCAAAAAAAACAAAACCGAAATCAAACAAATTCCTAAATCTCACACTAAATCTGCTACACAACAGAAAAGCCACCCCTCATCAGAGCAGTACACAACCACCTTTTAATAATCCTTTCAAACACAGTAAAATCCACAATTACATAAACAACATAAATAACATTCTTGCAACACGGGGAGATTAGTCCATGTGGTCAGCTTGTAATAACCAAGTATCCGAGACTTTAACCCTTCAATTTGGAACCCTTAAACCATTATTGATGTAATATAACTCACCTTTTTTCTCAACCTCGGAAAAACTCATTCGCCACCTTCAATAATTAAACACTGGAATATTTAAAACCGGAAGCTGAAACGCTAAGAGGTCACACTCGTCAAAACTCCACACAAGGACCGAAACAGGAAAAACTCTGATTACGTAAACCTCACAAAATTATCTCCGACACTACCGACGTATTTTTCTCAATCTTCCCACGTTGCCAACAACACTTTTCCGCAGAATTTAACTGGACTTAATGTGACCCTCAAGGGCTTTGATTTTTAATTGACAGACTTTAAATGTAGATGAAACTAGGAACGGAACCCAGCTTTTATTAACGCCTGCCCTTTGGTGAAAGCATAGAGTACTAAAGCTCTCTCTGCTGGGGCTAGAGAGTGAATGAAACTCTTGGAATGCTGTTAGTATACACCAGAAAGGGGCTGTTACGAAACGCAGTTCAAAGCAGTGGGGAGACAAGCTCAGGATTCAAAATCCCTCGAGTTTCTGACGGCATAACTCCACCCACCCACCTCCCTGTAAACATTTACCTGCTATAGCTCCGAGATAGCATGTAGTCCATCCTCTCCCCATACACGTGACACGTGAGCTCCTCTAATGACTATATAAGAATCATCGACATCAGCGCGCACCAGCGTCTATAGCGCTTTTCCTTTAAGAGGAAGCGCATACTATAGTGAACGCTCTTGATGCAAGCAAAAATGTTGACCCTCATTCCCCAGCCGCGGACAAGTAAGCGTGCATACAAGTCACGTTTACGGCAGGCAGGCAAGCTTATAGGTCGTCCTGAGGGGAAATGGGATTCAGCTTTGATGTGTGCAAAAAGTGAAACGAGATAGTGCTCTATGCATCTGCCTTTGTAGAAATTGCGAATGTATGCGTCCTTTTAGTCACTCCTGCTCTCATGCAAATAATACAACCATATAGTAAAGGATTTGCGTAAAGTATTATCGCAACCATATATATCGCGAATTATTATGTTATTCTCAGCAGCATAGATGTGGGTTTCGCAAAAGAGTTACGTCCATATATTATATATATGTAGCTAAAAAAAAGCCCTAGGAGTCTTTGCATGTGGTACATAAATGGCGTATAGTTAAGCATTCTACTTCACTAGTCGAGAAATTCCCAAACGTTCCCAAAGTTTTACTAAATTCGCAAACATCCACACTGCCCTTGATGTTTACTACACGCTTATAGCCATCTAAGCCCTCCTCGCCTCGGCTTCAACCCACCACGTAAACAACCTTTCTGGGAATCCTCAACTTTGCAAAAAATTCTGTCATCCTTTGACTTCATTCCTGGATGCTACTAAATCCTCGTCCTACGTCTTCCCCGTTTACTTGCATATTTCCCTTTATTATTCTCAACAACTCATAATAGTCTGCCTCCATAATGCTATTCCTTCAAACCTCTCTGTGCAGGAGCAGACGCTCTTGAGATGGAGCTACATTTAGCCGGCAACGCTTCGGTCCCTCACGACTGTATCGGGATGAAGACACGTGCGCCAATAGCTCAAAAATCCGGAATCTTCTTCCCGTACCGAAATCCTCGCATCCGTGTTTGCAATCATCCAAAACTTCCCATCTCGTTTCTATGGCAACGTGAGTAGGCTTTGAATCTCACCCCTATGACAATTAATATACCGGCATGCTAATAGTGCCTTCGTAAAAGGAATGAGTGGGGCCAGGTTTTTCACTTTTCTTTTACAGCAATGCCAAACCGCAACTACTCTAGTAGAACCGGCATCAAGCTGCTACAAAGTTGCCCTTTTTACTACCAAAACATGTCACACTACCTTGGATTTTTTCCATAATGCATGCGTCCCTACAACATCCTCTCTCACACCTGTCCTGGCTACAAGAAGCCCCATTCTGTGAAACTTCCATCATTGAAAACACACTTTACAGGCAAAGTGCAAATATACTTGTGCATAGAACTCTACACCGGACTGGCTGGGCTTCCATAGCCCACACCTTCTTCTGCGAACACGAGACCAAAATCATCATAGTACCGCCCATTCCTACGAGAAACATTAAGGCTTTTCTTGTATGACCCAGCACAGCGGTTGCATGGATCGCTGCGACTTGTAGATCTTGGAGTGGATAAACTCCTAGAAGCCTTTTTCCTCCTCTCTTTCCACACATACAATAGAAGGGATCCTGTTCTCCTTAAGGAGGATTTTTCTCTTTATATTTTCAAAGATAGAGCGAGTGAGACAATCCCTGCCACCCGACTGACGCTTCTACTTCCATATTAGTATACACGTTTCATACAGGTGACAGAGTAAATCATATTTTTTACCACCCAAGGCTCAGCTCAGGATATTTTAAGGTGGTAGTTGAATGATTCATTAACGAATGAATTATTGCCTCTAAATGTCTTCATCATATGAGCACAATACAATAACGCTAACGTAAAAGTAAGGATTAGAGACACGCTTAGGCTTTAAATGAAGACATTCTGATGACCGAGGATCTTTTATGCTTCACGATTAGTGAAAGCGGTCCGCTAATCCTCAAAAAATCAGCGAAACAATTACAAGAAACACAAGCAAGAAATATTCGCCAAAAATTCATGCTTTCCTTGAGCTCAATAATTGCAGCATATATCCTTTAAAAAATAAATCTTTTAAAAGCCCCTTCAGTCAAAATTATTAAATATAGAAATACAGCAAGGGCTGGAAGATCCATATGTTGTATCAACGAATTGGCGTAGCTACTGTTTTGATTTTCAAGAGAGGCTTCGGTCGGGCTTAGAAGAAATGAGGAGGTTTCTAGCGGAAACGAATCCTCCCGGAAATGGTAACCCCTATATCTTTTGCAATATTCAGCCCTGTAGAACAGCATAGGCGGGGAGGGTAGGGTAATAGGTGATGGCGGCTATGAGTTCATTCTTCTTCTCCGGATTGGCAAAGACGCTCTATGTGGACGCTAGACTGAGGACAAGAGCGAGTCTCCGAGCTCTCCGGATACCATGACAACCTATATTTAACAGTTTACCTTGAACTTGTCTCCTGTATGTGCGGCTTTGAATCAATATGGATGAGATCATGTACTCCCAGGGAACTGATTGCGTAACCTCCTCAATCCTGGTCGTATGATTTCACGAGTCTCCCTCTTCTTTCCTACTCGGCTCAATCTAACATGTACTTCTCTCTAGCTTTCTCTCCCTCTCAGTCTCTCGCAATTCTTTGCCCTTTCTCAAGCCATGTGTGTTCGCAAACGCATGACTGGAGGAAGGGGATTCGGCGGCGGCGGTGGGTGAAAGCGGGGAAAGCAGGGAAAGCGGGGAAAGCGTCCTCCAGAATAGTAGCAGAGAAAATTATACCTCTATTTGCATCCATAACCACATCATTTTCAAATCCACGCAGCCAGTAATTTAATTTCTACGTACCCCACTCGCTACATATAATAAAGATCCGAAAGCTTCCGGACTGGGACGTCTGTCAAGCCCCACGGCTTCATTAAATAAACTATTGTTCTGGGGTCAGGTAAGGACAAACCTACAGCTTCTCCAATAAGCTGAAAACCCCTAAGGGATGGCAAATCCTCGCGAATCTCAGCTTTATTAGCATAGCATCAAACTTGAATACCAAGATTAATAAGGTCATTGATAAGGATGAAAGGACTTGAAGAATCAAAATGTAGATTTGTATAAAGGACTCAAGTGAACGACTTGATTGTTGGGATTTGGGCCTTAACGAGTTATGAAAGTTGGCTGTGAGAATGGGGGAACGTGTCTGCTATCCTCGTGTCTATTTCATCACGTTGCTAGTTAAGGTTGAGTGCTTACACTAAAAACTCACTCTTCCTCTTCCCACCACAGATAAGTATATGCCTAGGAGTAGTATTAAATTGTATATTTACACACACAATACTTCCTTTCACAGTTTCCCTACATCCATCTGACGCATACATCCTTTTCAAGTTTAACATGGTGGACAAAGAAAAAACTACTCTTAAAGACACAGGGATGAGATTACAACTCCCCTTAACTGGCCTCACTCATGCCAAATTCCTAACACCCCTAACCTTCATATTTTAGGTTACTGCTCTGAAAAATCTTTAACATGACCGGGCAAAGAAGATCTTTTAGCACTGCATAAATCAAAACAGCCCATAAGAAATCAGTTCAAGCAATTCTCCAGAATAAACCAACGTTCACGGCACTAAAAAATATCAAGTCAATTTCCCTTTAGCAAGAACCCAATTTGCGTAATCAAATCCTCATAACCTGGGAATCTTGACCATTAAATCCGCTCCAGTATTTCCATTTCTGTGAATTTACATTCCCAACTCCCTCTTCTCTCTTTCTCTCTTCTTGTTATCCTAGGTTCGGGATCCTTTTCCTAACAAAACTACCACACGCTTGCCCTTGAAACAGCGAGAGAGAGCAATACGCTATATATATTAAGCCACCCAGATGGACGAACAAAAACAACTTTTGCCAACGCCAGCATACCTGAGTGATTACCTAATACGTTATGCAGAGAAGGAGCATATTGTAGAGTTGCGCCTCACACAAGAGTCCACCTTTTCTTCCATAGTTTTTCCCCATTATTCTCGCATCTTACGAAAGAGGTGATTTAGCTCGCCGCGCTCGTAGTCATCATCCATTTCCTTAGGTAGCAGAGCTGAGCTTGTGAGATGTGGGCGCGAATGACGTGGACTATGTTTAGATTAACATGTGTCAAACCCTTCATTACATCCACAGCTATAGCGTATTCCATCCAGTCCACATCCCTCTTTTATAACGGAGGAATCAATTCTGGGATTTCTGGGATGATATCATTCCGGCATGTTCTTCATGCAGAAAACCAGCTGGACGTATATTTCACTCCCAGCCTTTTCAACCTTAAATCCCAATGCTTTTATGGTCTCCTTGCTCATCAAGAGCTGAGTGAGGAGAGAAGCTCGTGCAAAAAAGATGAAAGGGAATAACATGGATAAGAGCTTGGTTATGCAAGAGAGTTGTGCTGCTCACGTTTGTAAAAAGAGCATCATCACGATATGACTGGAACAAGTGCCAGGATAGCATACAAGATTAAATCTTCTAGAGCAATTCCAGACTCTTACGTAACCCCTTTTTTCTCTCATAAACTTTTCTTCGAATCTTTAGCCCCAAACTTATCATATTTCAAAAACCCCCCCTCTCACCTTTTCAAATCAAGCTCCTCGTCCAAGTCCCACTCAATCAAACTCCCGTTTCAAACTTGTACAGTTTTATCCGCAAACGTTCCGTAAGAGCAACTAACTCTCCCTGTAATTACTAACGTCGATAAGACGTTCGCTTCCAGCGCATACATATAAAGCGTTGAGCAGCTTGTTATGCAAACGATAAGATTATGATAAAAGGAGGCGCCAGAGCAGATGCAAAAATTCACACAAATTCCCGAGAACTCCATCAAATTCTCTACGCCCAAATGCTTTCTTCCAGGAGCAATCAAACACACGAGCTCTTTGTTTTGGCAGAGGGTCCTGGATTCTACTACAACTTTAGAGACTCACACGAGAGACACGTGAGGAGGAGGATTGTATCGAAAAATCCAAACCAATTATTAATTAAACGTGTGCCGCGTCTATATTATTGCAAACCTTTATATGTATATATATACTCTCCGAGCAAAAGCTCACTCCCAACCAAATCCTTCTCTATATCCAAGGTCTTGACTCATTCAGGTGGACTCACTCTCTATTAACGAGGAACATGCTATACAATGAGAGAAAGAGCTTATATCATCATCACCTTACCAAACATTTGACGTGTGTAGTAGCGAATTTATCTGCCAATAACTTTATTTCTTCCTTCTCCTGCGTTACGGGGATTCCGTAACTGTAAACTGTAATCCCTCCCGTCATCCACTTGAGCCTTCCAGGATCCTGCAGGAACAAATTATCAAACAGCTCGGACCGGATCAATTCCCCGCTAATTCTGCCCCTCACACTTCCCAAACTCAAATCCTCTTGACACAGCAAGCAATTGAACTTGCAGAATTATCTTATTATTATTATACTTTTAAAATGTAGAAAATTAGTGCACAGTAGCAATCCTATGACTCGGACAAGAAAATATCATCTACTTGGATGTGGTGGCTCTCGAAGAAGAATTCTCTTTACTTGCTTTCGCCATTTACTGGGATGATAACACACGTTTACTTGTGAAGCTTTCTGGGACTAGAATCGCGAACGTTACCTAACCGCCACAGGGAATACATATGAAACTGCTTATGTAACGATGCCGTCGGGTCATTGTATGCTCGTACATAGTAGCCTGCCTTTTCCGCATTCGCTTCAAGCTCATCCTATTCTTTCTTCCTCTCCGCCCGCCCGCCCGCCGCTCACATCATCTTTCAAACCTATTGTAGCCTTTGGGATACTATATAGTTTTCAAGGATTGATTTGATGAGAACCAGCTTACTAAAATCCCTCTTATCCTAAGCTTTACAAGAACATTTTAGGAGCCGGACATGGTTTAAGGGATTATTTTCACGAGAGTATATCTACAAGGGAAATATTATATTTCAAGGGTCTCTAATCCCTCAGAAAACCCACTCATCTCTCTTCCTCCCACAAAAGGAAAAGGTGCGTCAAAAATAAATGTTACATAAGCGCATCATGCGTGAGGGTTCCTCCCGTTCCCGTAGCAAAACCTGGAGCTGTTCTCGTTCTTCTCCTAGTACGCACGCACCAACGTTTCCGTTATTCAACAGAAAATATATCCATCCTTCCAAACTTGTCTTCCTTTTCCTTTAGAGTCTAGAAGGATTATGGTTATATAAGCAAAGTTTTAATTAACATAGAAGCACAGGTATGACAAATGGGAATGCTATATGCTCTGGGTGCAATAGTCGGAGAAATATTATTGTGGGTGGGAATTCAAAGTGCTATAGGATCAAAGTCTTGATTGGTTCCTAGTCAACGTCTTATCATCTTTTTCTAAACAAATATTATCCAACTCATGAGACTTAACTTGGATTTAACTCCATGGGGAGGTACATGAAGGAGTTGTGGAAATCTTACACAGCTCACTTATAATTCACTGGTCCTCACCACTCTCTCTCTCCTTCTAGAAAGCGTAGATACACGGCTCTCTTTAGAGAGAAGTCATATGGTCTCGTGTGAAAAATTCTACGAGCGCTTCAACATCAATTATCTCCATCCTCCCGTCTACTTTATATCATATTGCATTTATTCCATTCCCACTCAAACCGCCTCCCAAATCAACCAACTACCTTCCATCCCTTCCAAACTAGACTCGCAGCGCAGCGTCTCTAAATCTTTCCCTCGTCCACAACCTTCAACTCATATACTTTCCATATTATAAGGCTTCCAAAACCCCACACACCTCACCTTTTACCTCTCCACTCTTCTCATTTAGTTTATATAAATATCCTGTCAGAAGAAGCTTCAAAAATCTCACTAATTCACCACAGAATCCACCACCACGCTACCTGGTGGCAGCCTCCTCAAATCAAGCCTTTCAACAGTTTTCATTCTAGAGAGAAACATTCCACAACAATGAGTAGCGGGGACACAGATGTTTAAAAGCAACGATCCTCTAGCGACCGCGACATAAGAATATAAGAGACGGGAAGTGAACATAAGCAAGACATAAAAATACCAATACCCACTCCCTATACATTAGAGCTCAGACAAGAGTTTATAATTATTAATTTATATTGATTTACTCATGACTTTTGACGATTCTTAAGATGATTTATTTCTCATCCCATTTACAGCGTACGAAATTTCCATGTCGTATTAAACATGTGCTTGTTATGACACAATTGAAACCACCTGTGAAGCATGTCGAAGGTTTATATTATGAATGTAATTAACAAAAGTCTGTTTGTATTTTCCAGGTGACCATTAGCTAAATTATGCAATCCTCTTGGATTTATGAGATGTTCGGCACAGGTGGAGGCTTGTGGCTAGAATTTATAAGGGTTGTCACAAATTACAGGAGATGCTTGAGGTATAGGCAATTAATTAATATACCTTCCAGCAAATGAACAAACCGAATATACTAAATATTGGGATATATAATATCTTACAAGCTGCAAGGAGAGAAAGTGAATATTCTTCCCATTCCCAGCAATGCCACCGCCCAAGGCAATGAATGATTCTAGGAATTTTCATTTTATTTTCGTGATGACAACATATTTTTTCCCTTCCCTCCCAACAGTAACGTGGCAAACCTGAGCGAAAAGTGCGCATAGAGAACAGATACAAAGCTTTTTTATAAATATATATTCTCTTCTCCAACCACGCAGAGAGAAGAGCTATATGATGAATAATAAATTGACGAATCCTACAGGGATCTTCTTTACGTAACGTAACTTCTTTCTCTCTCCTTTGAAAGAGAAGTAGCAGTATCAAAGCTGTTAGCAGGATCAAACTTGCATGAGGGCATTTATAGTTCCAACGAGGGAAGTGCCGGATGTATCCGCCAAGAGAAAGTTGGAGAAAGCGCACGAGGAAAGTACAGACTTATCGCTGTAGAGTAAGAGTTCCACGGCTTTACTTGTATTCCTTTCATGTCAACTAGACACTGGAGGAAGGAAGAGAACGAGTCAAACTTGTTGCTTTCTCCAGCAGAAGAGGAGTGATGAGCTTGTGCGCAGAACAAGTATCAACTTGAAACGACATAACGAGTTAACGCTTAAATCGATAAAGGTTTATGAAACTCGCTTTCCTCACGTGTATTCCTCCCATGTTTAATCATTTTCCTCCATGTGACCAACATCAGAGGAAGAGATGAGAGAAAGCCAGTCGGGCACATGCATCTTCTACCGCCGCATCCATCAATCCAAGCAAAATACTCATAATAACCCATCTCCAACAGCTTTTACAACCTCGACGCTCATGACTATCCTCGTAACATCCATTACAACAGAAGACCATTTAACATTCCCATTTGCAGAGATTGCTATTCTCATAGTTTGAGGACAGTGGGAAGCTGCATGACTGTACGCGGAGCGCTTCTTAATATATGCAGTCCAGTCTGCTAACGTATCAAAAGGCAAGCACAGCAGCGCTGATTACACAAACCCCATTACAATAATTCATATTTCCGACATATTTTATATACAGACAGGGCTCTGGCAGTATACGACGACACAGTGAACATGTAATAATCCCTGTAGTTGAAAGACAAACTTTCAACAATATGTTTACAACAAACTTGCATTACGTAAGAGCAGAGTATTGAATTAGGATCAACTTTGCAATTTAACTCAGCTCCTTTGGCTCCCTTGGCTAGAAATCCATTCTGGAGTCAAAACAAATATTTAGTACAAGGAAACTACAGCTCAAGCCTTTCAAGTACAAGAGACGAGATAAGAGAATGACTAATTACACACTAAAAACATTAGCTACACGGACAAAATAATCAATTTTTACGTAAAGCCCCAAGGCAGCAAGTACCGATTTTTATTCCAGTGTCTCCATGCTTATAATTAACAAACAACTATACATTTATAATCCCTATTAGGTTAAAGGCGATCACGTCATTTCAAACTGGGTGAAAACAGTTCACATCACAGTGTTTCATTCCCTCAAAAAAAGCTTCGATTACTTATCCCCGACACCATCTCCTTGTAGATACCTACATTTAATTCTAAAACGAAAATAGATAGCAAGAACATGATGACCTGCTTTTGGCATCAGTCTCCTTTATCTCCTCACCATATATCCCTCAATAATAAAGTGTACAGAAAGACGATGACCACAGCAGGGTCACAGTAAGTTTATTCAAACGAGGAAAAAGCTAGATAAAAAGCTACGTATAGAATACAAAAGGGCCGGTGAAATGGAGTTATGTAAGAGGGTGAAAGTTGTTATATAAGCGCGCTCCACACCTTCAGTTTTCTCAAGGTTTTGTCAATACGTCCGCTGGAACTTGTCCCTTTTATTCCCCAACTCAGTTTCATCCATCAATAAGAATAACACAGAACATATCAAGTGCTGACAAGAGATGACAATTAACTCAGTATATAGCGTCCAATCTATGACTGGATGAATGGGAAGCAGACTCACGTTTCTCTTATTTATTCTCTCTCTCTCTCTCTCTCCACTGTAATCTGCAATGTTTACAGGGATTTGCACACGACATTATGCTAAAACTCCCTCCTTCATAATAATATTAGAAACAAGCAAAGAACACGTCTACACTTTACCCCACAAACGGGGAGGGAAATAGGAGGTTAGTGCAAATGATTCAACTTCCAGAGGGAGCTCGAGCTTGCATTCTAGATCTCTCTCGATACCCATCATTTCCTACCTCAATACGATGAGTGTATGTGATCAGGATAGGCGGCGAGAGGATATTTATATAAGCGCTTCTTATAAAACTCTAGACTCCGCTCTAATTTTCTAGCACATGGAAATTGTATAACCATTCCAATAATTCACTCTTTAAAACTTTATTCCTCTCTCTCTCTCCCCCTCCATCTTCACATCTTCAATCTTCCTCCCGATTATGTTATATACGCCTCATTTCTCTCTAAGATTATTAGCTTATTCAAGATTCAAATGCGAGGGCAAGGACAGATGGTTACGCGTGTGGCTAAAGCCCATTTAATACCTCACGTGGATTTGTATTTCAGTTCGACGCAAAAGAGCACACTGCCCACAACACGTTACACAAAACGTCCATGATGGATCCCAGTTATTTGCCTCCAGCGTAACGGTTTTATAAACCCTGTTACAGGATTACTCTTTTATGAAATTATACTACGAAGATCCGGGTTGCGTAAACTAGTATACATAACGCCGTCTTTTACCTATCCTTAAAACTACCTCTGAAATAGTACATGGGTATAATCCGCATCTTTCTGCTCTCATTTCGGATAACTAACTACAACCAGAAGAATGAGTGCATATTAGTACCTCCCAGCAACATTAAACAAGCTTCTTAGTGGATTCTGAGATCTCTTATACGATCGTAATTCCCAGGGATTTGCTAGTCTGTAATTGACGTAACCATTTCTCTCAACAAGTCCATCCTTTTGAGAGCTGTTATGCCCTACGGGATATATTTCCAGTTCAAACGTAGTGAAGAAACCCTTCTAATGTACAATGCAATTAAGACTAGTTATGTAATGTACTCTGTAAATAACTTACGGATACGATATATACATTTTAAAAGTCCAATCAATTAAATTCCATACAAGTCAGTATATCCGATGCTAACAAAGTATCAGAGTGGGAGCTACTGAATCCAGAGTGAAAGTACATGCCAGAATATTCAGAGATACCAATAAGTTCCTGATCAGTAGAGGATTCAGACTAATGTCATTGAATGGACACCAGGCTAAGAAACAGCAATATTTCCAGTCCAAGATTGGCTAACTGCAGAAAGAATGGACATATGCATGCAAGATTCCAAGACGAGCGTCTCACCTTCTTAGGGATTAAACGGGAAAGATTACGGGGTATTTCTACCTTTACTCATTTAACAAGACACTCTCTCACCTGGAGTACAGACAAGGTTGCAATTTTTTTATACCGTAGTTTATGGCTTTGCTTAAAACTAAAAGATTCCAGATAAAACCTCGGGATGGAGCTGATGAGAGTGGATAATGGAGCATTATAATTCATTTCAATTCGCGTGTATCAGATGAAACTAGTTTGCGAATCCACCGCATTTTGACTTCCACAGAGAGAAATGGAGAAGGCCGCGAATCAACATGGAAGAGAGTTGAAGGATAGAGGAGCGACTGGGTTGCATAACATGATTGCGAGGTGGTTACGAAACGGGAGAATTCATACTAGCTGAGCTCCACATTTCAACTTAAAAAAGAGTTACGCGCACATGCTCAGAGCGTTCCTCGACCTTGTTATATACATCACGTTTCCATCCCTCCTACAAGTGTAACCATAGCCACGTCAATTCGGGTACACTTATTCCTTGAACGTAAACAATCTTACGGAAGACAGCTACAGCTTATGAAATATTATCAGGATTATGGAACAAGGAGGAAGGACCATATGTCCAGAGAAAAATAAAGAACAATAACAAAACTCCTCCAAATTTCCCAATATCCTATCACAAAGCTTCAAGTAAAAGTATGGCGTTTGTGGGGAAATTTCCTTTCTCCAGCATGTCCTCCGCCGTACCGTGTACCCATCATTAGTTAACTCAAGTCCGTAGAGGATATGGTGAATAGAAACTTCATGCAAGTTATATAAGACCCTAGGTTTTTTTCTCCCCTTTCATCCTTGTACCGCTTCACGTTAAACTAGTCGTCAAGAGGTATATTATTCATTCATTTTTATTCTAAATTCTCCAAAACTTCCAACGTTTTCCATACCCTATTATTTACATTTCAACTCCACAATCAAAAAAGTATATAACCCACCAATAAAGAATACTATTATTTAACTCTAATATCAAAATACCATTGCTAGTAGAATTAATATCAACTTTAATTTCAATTCCTCTTTATGCCCTAGCGGAATTCAATTACGGTCTTTTATATAATAATAATGACAGCCCTTCTAGCAACTCCAGCTATCTTCTTCTTTCCGACAATATCTTCTCTTCCTTTAAATTATAAAATGATGGACAAGAGGAGTATATAAAAAAGTTGAGCTACGCGAGCAGACCGGAACACATTATGTAACCATTATTCCTACATAGGTAGCAAGCACAGTCTGGGTATTTTTTTACAATTCTTCTCTTACATAACAATTCATCCTGGTTACCTCCGGCAATACAACAGACCTTGCTAAACTTACGCCTTCTCCATTTCTTGGCTATATCCCCTCAACTCTAGCATTTCCATCAAGCACAGAATTCAATTTCAAACCAACTATTCTATCCACTTGAAGGAAATCAAACATCTCTCCCTTCCGTCATCCCGATTCTGTTTAAACACAACACTCCGGAGAAAGTTAAACGGGGAAAGCTGGTAAATAGTTACAAAATCCATTGTTACTATACCCAAGTATTTTCTGTTATCCAACCACTTAAATCCGCCAATTCCAGAAAATAAAATTCCTTTCCAATAAGTTGCCTTGTGAAGTTCTAGGTAGTCTCCTTAAAAGTCCTCCTACTATGTAGCTAAAAGGTACATTAGTTCTTCTTGATATGTCCATGAAGAGCATATATGCATTATGTAAAGTATACACATTCTATTTTACATTTACTTTGTTATGCATCCTGCATTATGAAATCATATTGCGCCTATAAAATAAAGCAGTTACGAATATGGATAGGTGAAAGTCGCTTGGTTCTGGGAGAAAGCCAGAATAATCATAGGACCTATTACGTTAGGAGAAAGTGTCATAAATAAGATGCAGAAAAGGGGTAGATCGTAGAGAAACCCAACAAGGAACAACTCATGGTACTGGAACTGTTTATCATATTTGCCAAATAGTAAATGCTAGTTTTCCCTTAATCCAATCACAACTTTTCCGTACTGATACGCCATTACATTAAAATATACCGAAACCAAGTGCCATAAAACAAATTACCAAAATCTCCCTTTCAATCAACTCACCATCAATTTGAAAAATTTACTTCCTGCTCCTACTTTACTTCTAAAATCTGGTTCTCAGTATCTATAGATCCAACTTAAAGTTTTGATTAATATCATATAGTAATTGTTATATAACTTGACGTAACCCATATTAAAATTACCTAATATTCTAAGGCGGTAGTTTCGTAAAATAAAAGCCAATTAAGTAGAGATATAGAGAGCGCGCAAGTTCATACTTTCATATGTCAACCCTTTTAACCAAATAAACTTCGAGTCAACGAGGCGTCCCGTATAACGAGGGATTAGTGAAATGTCGTTAAAATACGGGTAGTACATTTTTCCGCAAATAGCAACTAGAAAATAGCTTAAGGGTTATAAGAAGCAGAGAGGGCCGATGAAAGCAAGCATAACCATTAAGATATAATATGGTAGTGGATAACAGCCAAAACAATAACACTTGCTCAATTATTAATCAAACCATCGGAGAAAGTCCTACTGGCAATACACTTACTTTTCCAAGTAGAGGGACTCTCTCTCATCTCAATGGCTATTGGCTGTCGTAAGATGAGGAGAGCCTACGCATCCATGGGTACCTCTACCCTTGCCGTCTCGTTCTGGAGCATGATCCACAAAGTAAAATCCTCTCAATGGTTTCCTAACCTCTTCATGTTAACTTTTCTCAGTGACTCCCGTCATCCACTTTCTCCGCGTACCTTGAGAGAAAGTATTAATTCCGCAGTAGCACACACCTACGCAACCAAGTTTATAAATGACATCTATCATTTCTTTCCAGCAACATGGCTACAAGTAACGTCATAAACATGGCTACAAAAGTAACGTCATAATTGATATAATCCAGCATCTAATTCCTCAATTCCAAAAGAAGCTCACATTCACATTGTACATGCTTTCTCCTCAGTTTCCACGTGAGCGTTTTAGCGTTTTCCAACCAGATGACAATCATCATTTTCGCAAAATATGTACACTCTCAGTCAACTCCCACCGGACTAAAAGCCTCCTTGTATAAAAGAAACCACAGCTTAAACGTGACATTATATTAAATTGGAATTGGTTACAACATAGCTTTGTAAAAAACCAGATAATTTACCCGCTGTCATGTTCATGTCTGTACCAGCTTCTTGATAAATGTCTGGTAATTTCATCCTACCAGATTTATGCAACACGGAGGCAAATACAAGTTATAAAATTATCATAAAAGGAGAATCAGTTTATAGCCGGGTCTGTAAGAAACTAAAACAAGATTCCAGTTTGAAGACTGACAAGGAGAATGTATGTGCGCAGAGTGAAAAACACATAGCTTAGCGTTAACGTGAAAGCTGCAAGTTTTCCTCAAACAATTTCCTCATAATTTCCTGCATCATCCTTTTTAACGCAGCTAACTCCCAATTCACACGTTTTTACACGTGACATTTATGTAAGTTCCATAATTTACGCAACAGATGAGATCCAACAGCTCATCATTAACTAAACCACGTATGAATGCACCAATAATGCAAGCTACATCTATAGCATTCTGTTAGCTTCTGCCTATAGCTCTAGCAATCACTTCCTAACGACTTGTCTATAAACCTGTACAAGGAATAAATCTGGATTTCCAAATTACAATTTTCTACACAGATTCCCAGTTCTGTGTCTTTGTTGCCATGGAGAGACTAAAATCTCAAAAAATTCCCATTGAGCTCCTCTTGAATTTTCTCTTTGCTTTTACCGCAAGGGAGGAACAAAATATCTTATAAAAGCACAAAGAACATTATCCTTAAAGTTATTAGCAAGCAGAATAATTAACGCTTTCATTAACTTGCACGTAAAACTAAATTAAATGCGCTGCGCTGGTATCATGCCTGATTAAGACACGTTTCAAGCAAAAAATCCCTCATATAATGTAATCCATTTATAGTTAGAAATCACGAACGCGTCCACGTGTTTTGTTTATCTCTCCATGTATGTCTGGTGTTGTACAAGACGGATCACCAGAATCGTGGCTTACGACAATGTCAATACGCAAAAATCCTCACATAACCTGTCTCTTTTGAGTCGAGATAATAACAATAACTAAGCTTATGAATGTCATTTACGACGACCAGGAGTGAGTTAGAACGGGGAAAGCAGCGTGCATTTGAGCATTACACTTCTTGCGTAACTCATTTAATGCGTGGATAGTGTTAATTTAAAAAAAAACTCAATGGAAGCTAGCGTGGATAAAGAATTACATGGATTCTTAAAGGAAAATTTACAAGGAAATATTACAAGCCTGTAAAGACCAAATCAAGTATGGAATATGACGTCGGTAAATCATAAGATTCATTAGGATTCAGTCCCATGCTAAAGATTGTGGAGAGAGGAAAAGCTTTAAAGGAAATGATAAATAACTTAATGGTTGAATAACTGGTGACACATAAAGTAGTTACGTAAATGGATAGATTAAACCTTGTCTCCTCTTACGTAGTATATACGCGTTCCATTTATCCTACTAGAGTGACACTCCTCCCAAGGGACCAGTCACTCATACTCCTACTTGACTCACCCTTTAAATATCTTATAATTTCCCCCATTGTCCAAAAAATCATCTAGTTTCACACCTAATTACTAGACTCTCAAAACCAGCAAAGCTTTAGTTTACTGTGAGAGAATATGGGATTGGATAATAATAATATTTGCGTATTCCTCACTCCAATCGATAATTACTCCGCTGCTGGCCCATTATGTAACTTGCTATTCTTCCTTCTTACATAACGCTGAGCAAATTATAGGGGAATTTGCACACGCCTCATCCTAGGGAGGCAACATAAATGTTCCCAAGCTATGCTTGCTTGGCCAGAAAACCCTGTAAGTGTGAACCATTAGTTAATTTGGCATGTTTAATAGCATGGAAATACATGCTTCCTTGGTTCAAAAGCATTTTATTATTCTCTTCTCCGTTCGATTCAAGCATTCAGGTGAGAATGGCAAGTCCTGGGCTTCACACTCCTCCATGCATCAATCAACGTGTGAGGTGAATGCATGCATTGTGTACAAAGAACTCAACAAAATCCTGCTTATGATGAGCTTAACGTTTACACTTTGGGTAAGTAAGGCTACATCAATAAATAAAAGGGAATAAATCCAATTCCAGCTTGCCTGGAGACGGAGAGTTTCAAATGGGTCTGCAGAAAATAATAGAAAATCCCAACACGTCTTCAGAACTCACCTCCTACAGAAGCCATCCAGTATTGTCCATTTTTCAAAATCCTACGAGTAAATACATTATATATAGCACTGATTGCGCAGAGGATTCATATGATGAGCGTTAATGAGCTCGCAAACTACGAGTAAATTAATTTGCAGAGATGATTCCATTTCCCCCTATTTATAAATCTATGGAGTCGAGCAGTATTTTACGTAAGCTGACCATTTGGTAATAATTCGCAATTATTCGCAAAAAATTAGAAAATTTTCTTCTCACATACTGCCTACAGGTATTTCCGCTCGTGTTTCCTTGAATTTGAATTATATATGTTAATTATAGGGACAGAATATCCCCGTCAATTTCAGAGATGAGACGAGAAAAGCTGAAAAGTCGTTATGGCAACAAAAAAGAAACAGGTAGGCTACTTTAAAACTTTCTTGCACTCCTCCTCCACTTCCATCACCGGAAAGCCTTTGTTATCTCTTTTAAGGCGACAAGTATTCCAAATACTTATTTATATAGTATAAATACTTCTTTCCTATAACAACCGGCTCATAAATTAGAAATTACATCTAAGAATCCATATCCAGAGGGCGCAGAGAAACGTCAAGGAAAGTATTAAAACTCTTTGTATTACTCGTTCAGTGCATATTCAAGCTACTAGTTTCTGGTGAACTACGGGGTGATACAAATGCACCAACTTCTTCACAAGAGAAAAAGGTATCAGCCTACCTGTTTGCATATCATTTACCCACCAATCGACCTTGAAGTGTCAGCAAGAGCCCATTAAAGCATTAGTTACATAATCTCATTTGACGTGTACTCACAACAACACAGCTTCTAATGTAATTCCGCCTTCTTCTGTCTATTATCTTTTTCCAGCTAGTCCATAAATACAGTTGGTTCCTTCAACTTTTGGCTTCAAATTGGACGGGATAGATTCGTCAGTTACAGTACGGCATATCATAGGCATAAGAACGACATAGAATTTATGCGCCTAGTAAGTTTTGTACATCCAGGGAAAGTGCCTGTTCTCTGGCTTACGATTTTCATAGCAATCTAAATGCACTGATTCACCTGTGAAAACATTATGAATTCCTAAAGCAAGAGGAATCTCTTCCTGTCATGTGAATTCAACGATAAGTTTAGATACATTTTTCTGAGGTAGAAGGCGTTTGTTATCCTGGAAATTCCACATCTTTTCTCTGGTCCTGATCGATAAATAGCAAGCTGCACACTTAAATTAGCGAGAACGTAATAAATTGCTATATGTGTAATAATTAACGACATTCATATTATGTACGAGAAACCATTTACTTATTACACGATATCGTAAAGTTATAAACAATCTATCAGGAAATCATTATCACTTGAAGTTGTTACTTATTCTGATTCTGAGGTACATCTTAGTGTCAACTTATACGTAGAGAGAATATACAGACTCGCGTCAATTCATACGGACATTATCTAAGAACTCGTACTTCCATACATCTTGAATGCTCTCCCTCAAAATTCTTCCCTCCAAAATCATCGTAAATTGTACAAACCATATATCTCTGTTAGCGCAATTTCAAGTTAAAACGTAAAAACCACGTCACTAAAATATACCAGTAATCGACTAACTACTAAACCTACGCTAAACATACCGTTCGTAACTACCCATTCACTAAACGCATACAAATAGCTATGTTACTGCTCTAATTTATCTATATACAATAAAACACAACTGCAGAAAAAGCTAACTGATCCATAAAGAAGGGCGTTGCTAGGCATTACAATGCATGCTCAACACTCTTTTCCTATAGTACATTTCTATCAAGAGCCAGCATTCTTGTCAACAGCAAGGACTAGATAAGAATCTATTAAGTTATTTCAATTTTTATTTGTGGCTAGAATACAATGCTGTTTATAAGTAACAACAGATTTGATTGATTCTTTACATCTTCATTCCAGTATGCCGGCAGCACAAAAATCTTGTAACTAATTGTTGACGGATTTAGCTAAATATATACATTCCTTCAAAAATTAGGAGATTGGATACACATGCGTTACTGTGCCAAATCCTCTGGCATCTCCCTCCCGGAAAAGTAGCCGTGCCCCTACTTTTATATATTCGAGGTTACGGATGAACCGAAATGTTACTAGAGCCCCGTCATCAGTGCAAAGTCGGGACGCTGATGAGATCTCTTCCACGATTGCTGTTTGCCTCACATTTCCGATGTAAACAGTTGTCTGAAATTTCTTCGCTATTGAAGTTGCATGGTACTGTACATACACGGCGGCCTGAAATATACAAAGTCATGTTATGAGCAATCAATGTAATTCTTAAAAATTTAAGTACTTTTAGCATGTTTGATTGATGATTTGAAATTACCTGGAAGCAAAAACAAGCACGAGGGTACTGCGATACGCTTGGACTTATCAACACCATGCCGGCACGAATATCATTCATTGACAAGTTTAATCCTAATGAAGCGCTTTGGCTAGCACGGACAGATCTGCATGGTGTTTTATGGCGTCGGATGGAAGTAACAGATACAGGGCGAAAACTACCGTCAGGGAATGGTCCTGTTAAATTAATTAATTTAAATTAATTTTCGTTCATAAACATCACACATCGCCGAGTTGGATCAGTTTTTGAAGTAATTACCTATTAAAAATTGAGTTCCTTCGTGCACGACTCCTTGAGTTAATAATCCTCCAATTATTGTATGCATCTTGCCTTGACGAGGTATTCTAAAGGTTTCATCAATTTGAAATTCGGGATGTAACTCCTAAAAATAAAAATGAATTTTAATTGATCGGTAAGTTAGTGAGTCAAGTTCAAGATTTAGATTTAAGATAATTTTCGAAACTTACCTCAAGGATTTGCCGCTGTTTTACGTTTATCCCAGGTGGTAAGAGAAACAGTAGTCTAAATAGTAATGATAATCCCTCTCCTGACACACTAGAGATACAGAGTACAGGTACGTTCTGATCGGAACCAACGACAGAAATGATATCATCCTCGTTTTCAACACGAAAAGGTTTCATTGGTACATCTGCATTAAGGAAGTATTTTTCAATGTCGACTAGAGTCTTTTCCAGTTTTCCAGTTGTAGTTAAATCTATCTTTGTGACAGTTATAATCACGGGTATCTGAAATGAGGAAAAAATTTCATCCTGAGTATGCGTAATTTTAGCACATGCTCGGTGTTAGCAGCAAGAAAAGTTACCTGTAGTGCAATCGCAAGAGAAAGGTGCTCTTGTGCATGTTTTGTAAATCCATGTGCCCCACTGATGACGAAAAGGATATAATGAGGCGAGTAACCAGTTACACCCCTAATTGTGGTGCGTAAGTATTTCTGGTGCCCAGCTAAATCGAGTAATGTCACAAGCTTCGTGGAAAGTTCACAAATCGTTTTTGGACTTCCTTCCTGGTAATTTATTACACGGCCCTAAAATAAAGGAACATCAGGTTCAGCAAACTTCAGTTACAAATGCCGTCCGAAGCAGTGGCAACTACTGAGGCAACATCAACCCTTTTATATTAATCAACAATTACCTGAGGATCGAAACCCAAGAATTCATGACCTATAGAACTAGTCCTTCCACTTTGGATTTCATGAAGATGATTGAACATATTAAGCCTAGCCTTCCCCCGCCCATCGTCTAGTTCTCCTTGTGTTAGTACGCCAAGTAAAGTTGACTTTCCTGTTTAAAAATACGAGGATAATTAAAAATTGTACATATTGTCTAGAAGTAAAAAATGTAAAACACTTGCATAAACCACTTACCAGCGTCAGCGTTACCCATCACAGCTACTCTAAGATCTATAGTTGGTTGGTCATCCGGAATCTGAAATAAACACACCGCTATTAGTCTAATGGAATCCCGGAAGAGTTAGGACGTTCAGTGAACTCCGTAAAAGGTTACAGTTGAGCACTAAGAACAAATAAAGATTACCTTCCTAACCAAAACCTCAGCTACGATCTGTCCAGGAGTGTCCGGATGGTGTACAATAGTTTCACGCAAAACTGTAGTCGTTGCTCCCAGTTTCACCGCCATTTGGTTCAATGTACCAAGACTAGCAGACATTTCCTCAGCACTGAGCCCTCGTAGCCGCCCAGAGTCCTCGACACCTGCAACGAGCAAAAGTAAGATATAACAAAAATCCGATACGAATTCATTAAAAACATTTAAATATAACACATTAAAAACAGATGCTTTGATTTTGTATCATATTCCAAACAACCACATCAAACAAAAATACTTGCAAAATTCTCACCGATTTCATAGATTGCTTCGCCCTGTCCTTCTCGTAGTCTCCATTTCATCTAAGAAACAAAATATCAAGGTAAAAATACTTAAGTATTATTTCAGTATTGTAACCAATAACTTTCCCAAACATTGCTTACCTGAGTTACTAGGTGCTCAAATCGTTGCTTTGAGGGATTAATGAGTTTTAGTTTGTACTCAATATTCCCTACTTGAGGCTCTGGAGGAAGCGACTTCATGGCTGGCAAATTGTTTGCATTGCTAGTCCGCAAAACGTTGCCGTTCTCCTCAACGTCTTGGTCGTAGGAAACTGAAGCCACTGGCTCATCCGAGTTCCCCGGATCAAATAGACTTAGGAACGAATCCATATTTTAACTGTCTGTTGAAAAATTAAATACAAGTTAATTAATATTTAATTAGGATTAGCAATAATCAACTTAAGAACCTTTAAACTCACAGAAACTTAACAAGCAGGAGTAAATACCCTCAATCAGGAATCGAAACAAGGGGAATAGAGAGAAAGAGCAAATTCAGGATACCCTCGAGCTGGAGCAAGACTACCAACAAATGACCTTTCATAATGAACAGAAAGTGACGGATACATTGCAGAGAGAAAAAAACAAAGCGCAAGAGAGAATTTAAAAAATAAATGGGTCGTCTTCAAGGAGTCAGGAAGAAATAGAGTAGAGCCCACTAGCACACTACTCAAAGTTGTTGTCAAGGTAGGCATACTCATGAAATTAAAATACAGCACTTGATCTTGACTTCGCATTTCACGGAGTGGTGGTAATTCCAGCTACTTTCCCCAACCTGCTTGACATTCAGTGTCATGTATCGTCAAGTTCCGCAAGCATTCGTTTCGCAACTTGTATAAAACCGTAGCTACAAGCGCTTATCTTTCAACATACTATAACCGTTTTTCTCATTTCAATCCTGTACATGCAGCTTACGCCATTAACAATTTCACGTCTCGACGTTGCCAATAGGAAACGTTGGCGCTTTCACAGCCTCGTATCAACCTATTTTTAATCCCAGGAGTTTGTTTATCAAAAACAAACGGTCCAGCTCTACTCCACCAACTCTAATACAGATGTGAACATATACACACTCCTGGCATCCTACCTTACAAAGAACCGCTAACTAACCTGCCAAAATACCCTTGGTAATAGAATAATAAATTTCTTCTCGTACCTTTTAATTTCTGCTTCTGAAGTAAGAAGTATTCATCAACGTCTCTTGAGAATCAAAAACGCCTTTATTTGGATAGTTTCTGATTATGAAAATCATTCCGACGAAATCCAGAATTAACAAAACTTTAAAACTTCAAACTTTAACTATCTTCATAACTTCCTTTCAGCTTCACAATTGTCCTGCCACTGTCAAAATAGCTAACAATCACAGCAAGATAGACCCTAGTAAAAAGCTGATGAAATCATTCCCTGCTTTGCATCACCATAGCAGTAAGGCCTAAACGTAGCGGAGATGCGCAAGCCGCATGAAATTCGGAGTGAGTTCTCAAGAACCTTTGTACGTAAAACTCCCCTTCAACTTCCTTGTCCTGATCCTAAAACCATCATTAATCCCTCCTAGTATATAATTCATAGTCGACACTTGGTTTCCTTCAAACACGACCAAAAAAGCTTTTCAATTATCTATCGCCAGATAAGAGCAAACGTTGCTAACTTCTACACTTAACTGCTTGCCTCCCTTTTATTGGAATTCCAGAAAATAAATGATAACATCGATATCTTTATGATGAAACTACATTGCTTCGGCTTGC
The DNA here is from genome assembly GCA_906901655.1 of Sminthurides aquaticus. Lineage (NCBI taxonomy): Eukaryota > Metazoa > Arthropoda > Collembola > Symphypleona > Sminthurididae > Sminthurides > Sminthurides aquaticus. The sequence continues at coordinate 18,126,405 of CAJQTT010000001.1, read as the reverse complement.
TATCCGTAGCAATGGTCCTTGTCTTTGCATACAGTCGAATCATCTGAACCAAAGAATGTACATCATTCTGCAGTGATTTTTGCATGCTGCATCACACTTTAGCATTTTCCGTTCAAGGACAAACTGTGAGAGTTAAAGGAACCAAGCGAAGAAAAAACCCCATGAGATCACGCTTGCTGAACTGACTCACGAAAATCTCACAATTGCCGGTACCAACGCTACAAGCGTTCCGCAGAAATCGGATATTTGTTCTTCACAAAGAACCAAATGATATTATTACCCATATTTTATAGATAATACTAACCAACCAGTATTTTAGTACTTCTTAGTTAAATGTCTCTTTTCTAGCGCAAATCTTCTTCCAATGATACATAATACATATTAAATTTTTAGTTGCGTAGCTACAAAATGATCAAATCGCATAAAGCACCGTGTAAAACCGGCCCTCCTGTACGTCGAGTGAATGTATATATACTATTGACAGCAGCCAAGTCTTACGTCTTGTTTTGGCTTGTGCATGGGTTATATAATTGACTAGTATGCTTGGTATTTCAATCCAAAGCTACTTAATTGTTATCTGCATTGACGAAAGCAACAAGACCTTGCAGACTCATCGTCACAGACTCAATCCCGCCCATGTGAATGACATATAGTGATAGTATTTGGTACAGAGGTAATTCTGCTTAAGCTAGCAAAACTCGTTCCGCAAAATTATATCATTAACAAAACTTACGACTCTACCACTTGATTCTTTTTTAAACACTAGTTAATGATTTCCGCATGCATAGAACAAAGCTTTGAGCGGCGTCCTTCCAAAAAGCATGAAATCACAACTAAGGCTAACATAAATCCACGGAAGCATGAAAACTGTTTCTATTCTCTATCTTTCCACAAATCGTGGCAATTTTCAGATGCAGCTTCATAATGCTTAAAAGTACACCTGGAACTAACACCAGCCCAAATGGTTTTCTTTCATACTCACTCCGGACGTACACTAGAGAAATCTAGCAATTAGTGTTAATTAAGTTCTATCTATTCCTTATCATGAAAGTACAACTACTATGCTCGGATACTTCAAACGGTATCCAAGATTGCAATCCACGAAAGCATCGACAACTACAATGGGTATGTTTTACAGTAAACACGAAGCCTGGATCCGATATGTAGGTTGGTTCCGACCGATAACACAATAATGTACACTTATCAGAAAAGCAACGTACTGATAGGGAATGCCAGCATCAAGTCACGTGACCTTTGTAATCGCAGATGTCGAGTTCACTGTGCAGACACCGTGCATGAACAGCTTGTGCACACATATAAAAATGTGTTTTATTAACTTCCAGTCAAACTCTTAGTATGCCGTACGCATCCTCTCGTCTGCTAATCAGCTGAAGGATAAGCAATTACATAAATCATTTATACGAGTTTTATCTTGACCGAGAACTACGTGGAACTTGCTGAATTCCTATGATTGAATCGGATATATTTATGCTCTAAAAAGCGGGGTCTTGTACCTATATCTGCATATCTTCTCCAAAACTTAATTTGTTCGAGATTCAAGTGGCGCGTTCATGAGCTCCATCCATTCTACCATATGAGATTTGTTGATCAACTTTACGCAGAATGGCCGGAAAAACAAATATAAGTTTAGGAGGGAGGAAAGAAAGAGACGCGGGAGAGGATTACAGAGGATGCCAAAAGTCAAGCAGCCATAAATAGATGAACTTCAACCAAGTATATAAGTTTGAAGAGAGTTCCATATAGTATCTTACCTAGCAACCGTCCGCCCAAGTTTCTCCGAAAACAAAAAATCCAGTACTCGAAGCCACACTCTGTCGAGTTACACTTGATCAGATTCAATCCGCCAAAATAACTCAACACGTCTTGAACAACTTTTAAATCGACTAATACTGTAGTAATGCTATTAAGCTCGATCCTAGGGTTAAAGATGATCTTCGTTTTGCTCTTGATAAGTATTCCATTATATTGAGCTTCTTGCTAGGGTATTTCATGAGGGGGTCCAAAGATCACTGGAATTTATTTGCACTTGTTACAGGACACTCCAGAAAATATCCACTTCGATAACGTCTGCTACCCGTCCATTTCAATTAATGTACACATTAGTAGGCTTCATCTATGCCACCAATTATTATTAACCCTGGGCGAGTAAAAGGAGGACAATCTTGAATGGCGCGATTCTAGGGAAAGTAATAGTGTGAAGGTAGCAGGAGTTAAATAACCCTCGTGATGTGATTGTGAATTGTGGGAGTACCAGCAGGTATGAAAAGAGTATTGACTCCTATCAGCTGTCTGTCAGGTCCTCCCTATGTTGTATGTAATTCAATAAATCCTGAAATAAATTAAATACCAATTAAATCAATTCACAACAATATTCAACAACACACCTCAACCACACTCATTCCGTCGCCTACAGCTTAATTACGACCATTCAAATATAATGCCCCGACACGGTACAACATCTGTACAATTCCTTAACCCATAGATTGGCCCATATTTAAAACATATTTAATAAAATAATTTATTCTTAACATTATATATATGTTGCTCACCAGTTCAAACACGGAGAATTTAGTTCCAAAACTCTTTAATAACCAAGCCACAATTTCAGAATTCAATGCGGCAATAATTTCCAAAAATTTAACGAGACAGATGCTAGCTAACTACTGTCAAGTAATTAGAAATATCCTATTCCCTAACAGTGAACAGAGATCACTCACTCTGCAGCTAACTAAATCCAAGCAGATAAGAGACACATTCTCACAATCACCACACACACGACTGCAGTCAACAAATCCGCCACAAATTAACGTAGCAAAAACTACACCAAAGTATGCACGATACAAGGTGGAAAAGAGAGAATGATACCGCCGAGAAGCACGGAGCAAAAGCAATCCCCTTTCCAACGTTCAAGCTCTCTCGCAGCAAATCCTCCTTCCATTCGGAAAACACTGCCAGCTTCAAATATTTTCCTTTTGTTTCCTTATGAAATTCGCATTTCGCATGTTGCTAAAAACTTCAATCTTGTACCTCCAAAGGTAGAATAACCATACACTATCTACTCTACGGCAGATCACATGCGAAAAGCTTACAATATTTTATATATTCTTTTCATATTTTCGCAAGGATAATAGAGCGGCGTGTATACAGTGCACATTAGAAACAATGTTACGTAATCTGCACATTCTTTTTTCTCAGTCCACACTTTCCCTTCCATATTATAGACCGTAGATCAGGTAGCTTTTTGCATAGCTTCATTCCCTGGCGTTTTCCCTTATAGAGACTACGTAATAACTTAAGTGTGCTATTCAAACTTATCATTTTCTTCGCAACGGAAATCCTCCACATGAAAAACATACGATTCTACGCATAAACATTCCGCCCGACACGTATATGTACGGATCAACGCAAGAAGCGCGTTGATAAGTAGTCGTCGTTTGAAAGAGAGCAAAATGAAATACCCGCCTTTTCCAGTCAAACGTTGCGCCCGTTTTGCAAATTCTTCAATTTCAATCTATATTTTCACCTTATGAGCGCTGCTCTACCTGCCTTTGAGCGAATTTACAAACCAATCATGTATAAATCCGCATATCTGTGTATATACCATATGAAGTTGATCGAAAATAGCGAAATTAGGGGTTTTTTAATGTAATACGCTACTCTGACAAATTAATGTTGTGTCATTTTAATTTTAAAGATTTAACGAATGCATTATCTGAAAATGCATGACGCATATCATATGCATGAACCATATGGTTAAAGGCCTATGTCGATGCTAAAAAACGTTGAAATCCATCGGAATCGTTAGAGATTTGTAGGGGGAACGAGAATTGAGCGGGTCGGTGCACAAATGAGGTTATGGATACAACCATATGTATTTCACCTCGCCAGTGGCAGAGGGAGAGCTTGTATATCATAATTAGCAACAAATAGCTGCTTTAAGGACTGAAACGTTAAAAAACGTTAATCTCAAGAAACTACTGTAAGCATATGGAACGCATTCACTCCATGGTTTCTTGTGTACATAAAATTTTGACGTTATTACTTCCCTCCAGTCGCCGTCCTTGAAACGTCCCTTAAATACCCGAAAAATAGGGACCTTCCAACCACCCTTACAACTATTTCGTGACGTAAATTACAACACGAAATTAAAAAATCCGCCCTCTCCTTCCTATTCAAATGCGAAGATGAGGAGTGGGAATTTTGAATTTTGCGCTGTAATTTGCGTCACAACACAGTTGTGAGAGTGTGGTTGAAAGATTCAATAGTCATGACGGGTTTTTCACCATTGGGTCCCACTCCTAAACAGTTTTTACATACATATGCATACCATACTAGTGTAAAGCCACTTCCTATACTAACAAGGCTATGCATACACAATCTCTGTAAAAGTTGGAAACACTTCTTTGTATTCTCTTGGCTGAATCTCTCAGGAAGCTGGCGAAGGACGAGCCTTTCCATGGTTTTTACAGCTTGTTTTGAGGTGCATGCCTTATAACGTGGAGCTTACTTCTAGCGTCCTAGACGACGAGATTCTCTCCACTATTTTGGTTTGCATTGTTCTATAGCGACGCTTGTTGACTCTGGAGGAGACTCAACACTCTCAGCAAGGAATAGTGAGAAAATATAGTAGCAGTGAGACATTGGAAGATTTTTATTAGAGATTAATGGTGATTGTTGTGGTTTAAAGATTAATTATGTGTGATTTTCAATGAAATTTTCTAAAATACTAGATTCAAGTTTCGAGGAGGTTGCGTAGATATAAAAAAGTTACAAGCCTAGTTAACAATAAAAGTGCACGGAAGGGAAGAAGATAATAAATTCCCTCAGGATATTCTATTGAATCCTTGACCTTGACTCAAAGCCATAATGGACCGTGTAAGTAAAGGATTATTTTTAATTGTATTTTATATTGTTGTTAATCAGAAATCATTTATATCGACGTATCAATTTTGAGATGGTGTCATGTCGGGAGCTCACATTTTTCATAATTTTCTCGGAAAAATTAATCAGAGTTACAACTAATACGAACCAAAAGAAAGAAGATCGAGCGTGCCGGTGATGAATCCAAATATTCGATTAATAAGCGTTGCCTCAATTTTATTTACGACTTACAGGGATATGACATGCAGGATGAAGACGGGGTGAGTCCGAGACGGGACCATCCGGGAGGTCGAGACAGATCCAGATCTGGCTCTCGCCATCGACGAAGCTATTCCCGATCTCGATCCCATTCTGCATCACGAAAGAAGTATTCGGCTACCAGCAGTCGTAGATCAAATCGATCAAGATCCAGATCTAGGGGACGCGGTAGAGGTGGAAGGAGCCGATCCAAAAGCCCAACAGGCGGAAGGAGGAGACAACAGCAAGCAAACCGGGTGAGGGTAAATTTGATGACGAGCAATTATAATTTTACCATTTTCATGATCGAGTCAAGAATTTTATTTGGATGATGGAAGTTTGGGGAAAATTCACAGGAAAACCCATCACCTAACAAATGCTTAGGCGTGTTTGGGCTGAGCCTGAGAACTACGGAACGAGATTTGAGAGATGTCTTCTCCAGATATGGACCCATAGAGGAGTGTACCGTGGTAATTGATGCTCAGGTATGATTTCTGCTAATGCAATCCTTTTATACTCTTCGTATACATGTGGACCACTTGGATTAATTGAGTCAATTATACCTGACAGAGCGGCCGATCTCGTGGATTTGCGTTTATGTACTTTGATGCTGTGGAAGATGCTAAAGCCGCCAAGGATTCTTGCAATGGTATTGAAATTGATGGCCGTCGTATCCGAGTAGATTTTTCAATCACTCAACGGGCTCACACTCCTACTCCTGGAATTTACATGGGGAAACCAACGTAAGTAGGAAATTCGCTCGTGCTCAATATTATGCTTGTCGAGGAATCAATGCTGTTATATATATTGACTTGTCGTCTCTTTATTTCAGGATGGAAGGCAAGCGTTGGGGTGGAGGAGGTGGTGGTGGACGTGGTGGTGACGGTGGAGGCGGAGGCGGGTTCGATCGTCGTAGGAGAGATGGGAGAGATGATTATCGTGGTGGTGGTGGTGGAGGTGGCGGTGGTGGCGGCTATCGCAGATCGCCATCACCTCATTACCGTCGAAGAGGTGGACGCCACTCTCGTTCACGATCCTTCAGCCCTCGTAAGTACTATTAAAGATGTAAATATTGTTCGTCTAGAGTGTTTTAAGAAGTTTCCAATACCTTTGTCCAGAATCAACAAGTTCCCTTTTAAGACTCAGAAGTCGTAGTTTACTTTTTCAAAATCTGCAAATGTCTCTAGTTGTCTGTCCTCTATTATTATTACATAGCACTCAATTTTTCGTGCTTAATTTCATTTAGCTTAATGCCATTATTACTAAACATGAATAAATAATCGTTTTGGGGTATGGTATTCAGATTGAGTGAAGAACATATCTATGAAGTAAGGGAAGATTCACGAAAATTTGAAACACACAAGATTAACAAGAGCGTATGCGAATGAGCGAAGGTTTAAGAACGCTACACAAGTCTGAAAACGTAGAAATGGGCAGACCTCTGACTGGGTTCGGTAGGGAATGATAAGAAAAAGGAACGAACACAGAAAAATGAAATCCAAGTCCGGCAAGAAAAAATGAACATTTTGCTAAGAAAACAGAAATTCTAAAGAAAATGGACTGCGAATTGAAAATCTGCTCCTATTTGCGGGTACGTGCTTTTAATTTTACGTGTTCTACGAAAAACTCCGTATTTTCAGAGTCAATAAGGTAACGCATACGTTTATGCTTAAAACTCTGCCTTTCACGTTTCATTGTTGATATGTATATATACAGTTTTAAGAATAGTTCTAATTTCTAACGGGAGTCCCATAGGTTCAAGTTGGAGTAGTTTCAGGATATGAAGGTGAATGGAGTACCATGGTCAAGAAATCCTTAAAAAATAAGCCAAGTCGGTTTCTTTCGAGAATGAAGAAGGAGTACAAAACTTATAGAAAAGAGGATCTACGGTCATATCATAGCTACTGGAATACTTCAAATCGAAGCACTTTTGCAAGAACCATTCCGCTTATACGAATCGTGCCAAAGTAGTGAAGCAGTTCTTACCGTCTATTTGGTTGACACGACTTCTTCGGTGTCATATGTTTTTACAAGTGCTGAGAGTAACCATAGCCAGTAAGGGGCTTCGACGTTGTTACCTTAGTGTTGATTGAACTTCCAACTTGAGAATTTGGAGACATAAGTCTGAAGAGATATCCTCAAAAATAAGCTTATCCTGCCAGAGTAATAACATATTCCAGATTCTCTGGTTAGGAAACGTCCATCAGATTTCACCAGTTATCAGGTTACAGAGATGGCGATGGATTTTGACTACGTTACATTGATGTGGACCAGATAAGCTGAAGTTAATGTACAGTGCCATGTTAACTTCCTTGCAGTGGACTGCCTCGGAATGGTAAGAATCACTGTTTTTAAACCCTGAGATTGAGTACACGGACTAGATAATTCCACTATTCTCAAACTCCCCTCAAGAAGTTAATTTCATTCATTGTACTCTACAAGCTTATATTTTTTTGAATAAACCCTCACTATTTTCTTATGACCCGCAAACATGCAATCCTTCCGATTCTTGTGTAGCATGAAATAATAACGCGAGGCGTCTTGGCGGTGCAGTGATGGTTTGGTTAGAAGTATAACGACAAATTTATTCTTAGGTTTTTCGTTTTTGTGAGCTTGTGTCAGGGAACAAAAAATTTTGCCTTCGCTGTCAGCATGAGGACAAGAGTGACGCGCATGATTTATATACGAACGGATTGTAGGTGCTAACTACACGATAAATGGCAAAAATTATGATTCATCAACCAGGTCACAAAGAGAAAGCGCTGCTCCAGGGACTATATACTGTTGATTACTCCTTTTCTTCTGTAAAACAAAAATCAAATTCATTATGATGAATTCGAATATGGACTGCACATTAACTATGGAAACTCCAGGCTTCCCGCGTGATACTATACTTAAAAATATTGCTATCAAATTACCTGTGTTGTTAGTATTTCCGTCACCATCCTCATCATCCGGCTTACTATCAGGCTCTGCTCCAGTTTTGTCTGCTGGCTTATCCGTAGCCTTATCCTTTTCTTCACTAGTTTCTTCAGTCTCGTCACTCGAATCCGGTCTACATCTCGGTAATTTCTCTTTGGCTTTCTTTTTATTCGCTTCCTCGTCGCTGGAAGAGTTGGACGTTAATTCGTCGGATTCGCTTTTTGATTTATCGGACTGGTCAGAGTCGGGACTGTTTTCTGCGCTAGTGTCAGCAACTAAACCTGCATCATCCTCACTTTTCGTCACTTTCACAAGGAGAAAAACCAATGAGAACGCTAAAATGGTTGCTAAAAAACCAATCACTAAATGCTTTTCCTTCACCATTTTGGATGATTTACGATCTGAACCGTGGTTATACTTTGAGCAATACTTTTGGATATGTCCAGCTTTGAAGAACAATAAGAAATAATCAGCTCAACTCGGATTTCTAGCCGGATTCTCTTGTTTGTCTTGTTACAATATGAGGCTGGGCGAGATTCTCGTCCAAATTTTTATCATTTGCATTACGCTAGGATTTTTGCTACAACTTTTTGCTGTGATTCTAATAATAGCCAATACGTCCTAGATTGCAAAACTTGCAAACCACATCACCTACTCACTCGGAAGATTCGCAACTTGTCGTCAATTTAAAAATAGATGCTTTCGTCCTACGACTAGCTTTGCCCTACCTGGCCCCAGAGGAGTATATTGTTGCTCAATTTAAAATAAAGGGTAGGATCTAGATCTTGTGCAAATACTCTTCTCGTATTTAATAACTTCCTTGTACTCTAGCGTAGCCTACTTGATTTTCCGGTATATCCAACTTCTTCAGAGGGAATGCATCCGTGTATTTCTTCTGATCATCTTGGTGCAATTAATGGATGCTATAAACCCCTGTTGTTTCCAGTTGAAATTATAGCTGTTGGACCTGGTTCTTTGGGTTAATTAGCTTATTAACCTATTCCAGAAATTCTATGAAAATTCCAACGTTCTGGCAACAACTCAAAGGCATGATTAGGCTAAACTGTGCTTTTAAGGTGGACGCTACCAAGGCTGGCATTCTAACAAATGTACGGGGATATGAACTTCAATATTGCTAGCGTTAACTAATTCGATGATCGCAGATTGAATTTTTTCGCAGCCCGCAAGCCAAAACTAGTATCATCCAAATGTCTACTCCGTATGCTAAGATGTGTATATATTTCTAAAGTATTGATGGCATTTGAAACGAAGCTGAAAACATATTCTGGTACAAGCAATTACCTGATGATTTATATTACTCTCGGCTCTGACATCAACTCAACGTTAACGAGTTTTAACTTTTAGTATATAACGGTTTTAGTGGATTACAACTTGACCATTTTATTCTTTTACATGAGATTATATATGAGTGAGTTTATTTATGAGTATAATTAAGCGCTAGCAGTTTACCTTAATCACTGCTAGAGTTTTAGTTCAGCAAACTTCATAGTGATGAGGTAAAAACGTTTATTTATCACACACGCCTCCCTTGCAGAACGAATTGCATAAACGACGAAGGTTTCTAGCTTATCTAGTGGTCGTCGGTAAGGAAACACAGGTCCGTACATGTTCTGAATTCTGGAAAATTTAAAGTGCACTATTTAATTTAGACTCGTTTCGGCTACGGAGTTATTGTTATTCGTTAACAATATAACCAAGAAACGGACAGAGTCATAGTTAAAACTTGAACTATGATACAGATTGCTAAAATTCGATAATATTTGTATCAGTTCAAAGCTATATAAAGAATTTCTGATCTTTCTAAAGCGGACATCAGAATGCACGCATTAACTGGTTGGGGTAACAGAGCTGCAATAGCTCTACAAACGAGTCTGAGAATGGATGTGAGTAACTTTCTTAATTGGCTAATGATTTACTATCTTGATTAAAGAAACAATATATACAAGAAAAGATATTGAAAAAATGATGCACTGAATCTTTACAGGTAGCTATTTATCCGCTCTCGTTTTTTCAATCACGCCACTACATTAAGAAGAAACTGAAAGTGCGAAAATACAAGGAACCCAAAGTTCCTCTTCACTTATTTAAACAAGATTTTACGGAGCCACTGTCAGGTTCCGTAATTCATCCTGGAATCGTCGAAGATCGTGACCGAGAATTTTCTAGTGATCTCGAATCACTCAAGTCGAAAGGGTATGATTTTAATATTTACATTCCCATAAAAAGCAGGGGACATCGAGACTAGCAATAGCTTTGCCATAGTTAGTTAACACTGGGTGTCAACTCCTGTGTTTCAGATTTCTGCGCTTCCAGAAACCGTATACTCCACCTGAAGATCTTCAGGAGCGCTTTTTGGGAGTCGTGTACTCCGTTTTACCTAATGTATCCAAAGAAAGACCCGAGGATCTATTCAGCTATGACATCAGTAATGCGGCTCTTAAGTACGAGCTCCTAACAAAAATGGGTGCAGAATTTCAGCACAATGTGCCCAGTTCCATGTTACCGACTTTGGGATCTCTAGGTCAGTTCAGCTCGCATATTGCACAACGTGATAATAGTGTCAAATAGTACAAATGTATGTTGCACTGCACAAGGATTAGTTTGGTTAACATCAAGGAATGTTGTAAATTTAGGTAACGTCTATAAGTTTTACAAAACAGAGGTAAATACAAATACACCCTTTGAAAACCTCATTAAGCAGCCCGACTTACCGCCTAATCTTCACGTACAAAAAGATCCTGTACGCTTCACATCAGGTAATGTTTTTTCTATACGACGTTCTGCTGATGATGTACACTTTTGAGAGTGCAGTCTGGTTATGGTATTGTGTTCTATTACTTTCAGAAACGAGTCACTATTTCGACGGAATTACAGCTTTTCCTAAGCAGTCAACAATCGTTACAGGTCTGAGAGCGAAAAAGAAGTATGAAGGTTTCAAGGCCAAGAAGTCGTGGCCTTAGGGGCCTGATTGGTTAAGTTTATTTTGTGCTTTTATAAAATAAACTTAGTGTTTTGCATTTCTCTTCCGAGTCGTGAGTAACGTAATGCTCTACGTTCTACATGAATAAAAGGCTATTAGTATCACAATTAATAAATAAAAACTTGACTCTCGAATAACTCCTGACGATCCTGCGTCGATTAAATAATAAGCTATGAATTATTTTAGTTCAATACTTCAGTGAAGTGTGCAGGAATTTTACGTTTAGTAAAAACCGGCTCACAAAAAACAGTTCCTTTTAATGCTTCTTGTGCGGTCCGAATAATGACTTCTTCAGACTTTTCGAGTCTCCCTAAAATAATACACAATTGTGGTCATGATTAGGACGGATTATTTATATATGCTGCATATATTAATACTAAAAAGATTAGTTTACATTAACTTACTGGTAAACCAAGAAGAAGTTTTGCCTTGTCTTCTTCTTGCCTATTCGGCCGAAGATCGTGCCTTGTTCGTGGTTGACCCAAAACTTTTTGCTTAATAGCCTGCGTAGATCAAACATCGAGGAGTAATTTCATAGTTTTAACAAACGGAGCATTCCCATATTATACATCACAGAGAAGATTTACGACCAGAGTCGCTAGAGTATTCACCTGCTGTAGCAAAACTTTTTTGCTGTGATTCCGAACAGCGACAAGGAAATCTAACCACGTCCAAGTTATATTGTTGTACTCTAGTGTGGGGATATTGACTTCAACGTCCTGCAGATCTTCTATGTTCTTGTCTTTCTCTCCTTTATAGCTTACTCTAACAGGTACTTCAGGAACTTTCACACATATGAACAACATGTTTCTTTCTGCCCGTTCTTTCATTTTTTCAACATCGTCTTTTTCGTTCATCGAGACGTAAAATTTTGATTCTTTTCGTTTCACACGCGGCCGCTTTCCTTTCGGGTTTTGGATACCACTGTTTGAAACAGTCGAATCTATGGTTATGGTGCTACCGCCGGCAACCGTAGAGGATACAGATGAAGACAAGGAACTGGATGGAACGGAGGCAATAGAATCTGAATCGGATGAGCTAACGTCCACATCATCAAGTTTATCCGGATCTTTTTCGGGGAAGCAAAACTTAAAGAGTGTCTTAAAAAACTGGTATGTCATGCCTGGAAATAAACACGTCAATATCAGACACGGTGATGTACGTGATTACTTTCACGATTCGAACTAACTAACTTACCTATTGTTATCGGCGAAATATTGATTTCAAACAGTTCTTTCACAGCAATGCCCCCAACAGGAGGACGATCCCTGCAGAAAACTCGGAGCGTCCTCTGTAGACAAAGACAATAGTTAACACTTTTACGTATTATGCGCCATGCATTGCTACTTCTTGACTTACCTGCCTATCCACAGGCATGCTAGCATGTATTAATGTTGGCACCAATATTTCCTTGTAAATCTGGTTAGGCAGGAGATTCGTTACCGTGATGTAGCCAAGTTCGCACAAGTGCTCCACGGAATCGTCACTTTTTGCAGTTTTTGTATACCTGGCAACGGCAGAAAGATGGCACAATTCAGCACTAATTCCTAGCAAACAACGTCTTGATGGAGCTGCACAAAGCATGAATAATTGTCACGAATTTTCTTACAAAAAGTTACTCAGGACTAAGTCAGCGATTCCAAGCTGACCATCCGTTTGTGTCAGCCTCCACTGGGCATGCTTGAAACATATTTCATACACACGGACTAACGAAACATCTTTATTGTCCCGCTTTCTTGACAATCGTTGCGTGGCTGCCAATTTCGATTCCTACAATACAGAAAACGAAAGGTTGTGTGGTTTTAGTTTTATTGTGCCTTTCAAGGATACCCAAACTTTACTCCCTCAAACGAATGTAGGGCAAGTAAAACATTTAAAAAACAAAAACAGTTTACCTTATAGCACAAAACCATCATATGAAGTTCTTCTCCTTTTGCAGCTACTTGTTCTTTTGTTTCGTTAACCTGATAAGAACAAAGAGTAAATATGTGAAATACACTCACAATTTTTATAAAAAAGCAAAGAAGAGGCACATATTTCTGGTACCTGCTGTTGAAGCGCTACTTTCTGTGAAAGTAGGCTGTCGTTATCAGAATCATCGTTCAGTGATTTTTCTAACAAGTACATCTCCTTTTCCAGTCGTCGCAACTGATTTACTTGTGTTCTGAAAAATAACACCAAACTTGTAACTCAGCGCCTCATCCATTTTATGATTTAGGAAATATGAAAGACTAGTGGAATCTATCAGTCACGGCGTAGCATTCCACTTTAACTGTATTTTTGCTGAACATAGGCTAGGCTACTCTCCAGGAAATGACTGAAATTCTCCCTCTCTTACTTTTAAATCAAATACAAATGGTGCATTAGTGCCCGACCAACGTAAACATACCTTAAATGGTTTTGAAGTTGCTGTATGGGTCTACGTTGAGCTTCTGTACTCTGTAGTTGAAGTTTAAACCGCAGCCTTTGCAACTTTTCAAAAGCTTCCTTCCTCTTTGGGTCAACGTATAGTACTAAATTATTTACGATGTCCAGGATCATCGCATACTACAACAATTATAATCAATTAAATTATATTCTAAACCAAACAACTAAAGTAATGGCACATCCTCATCATGGAAGTTGCGATAATAACTGAAATCTGCTTACCTGTAATGAATTTGTAAAGATATTCAGATCATAATGCATGAGCGTAAAGGCTTCCACAGGCTTATTAATCTCGTCCCAGAGTTCTAGATCTCTAGGAGCAGCTGGAATTTCAGGCACTCCAGATGGAATCTTGTCAACTCCCGTTTCCCCAAAGGTAGTATAATAGAATTCACACCGACATCTCGAAACAATCCTTTGTAGCTGAACGGTGCCGTTGGATTCATCACTCCATCCTCCCACCTGCCAATCATAATTGTTAATTCAGTAACCTTGAATAATCAAACAACACAAGAATTGTCTATTTTGCAAATTCCACATACAGTTTCGCTCACAACACCCCCAACACTTTGACCACTTCCAACCATTTCAGGCTCGTTCGGCATTGCGGATGAGTATCGCTCCTCGATATTTTCGACAGAGAGCCACTGAATATTTTCTGCAATTTTCATGACACACATAATACGACTATTGTATCCATAAATTCAAGAAAAAAAATGTTATGACCTCACCTTCTGGAGATTCCGGACTTCCAGCAGCAACAGTAGCATAGTACTGCATCCCTTCCAACGCACCTACCCATGTTGTTTTAGGCACTATTGTTCCGTTTTTCCAAACGGGTTTGTGTTCTCTCTGGATTATATGAGCTTTAGATGCGCTAAGAATAACATATCCGCTTGTTTCGCATCCTTTCAGCAAAACCTGACAGTTCACGAGTTCAACTACAAAAGTCAAATCAGAGACACATACTTAGTTATGTTTCCACTTAAACTGATTGTAATTATGTAATACACATGAACGGGAGAGAATCGTTGATAACAACGTAAACTTACTCAGCCATTTCTGTAGAATCACATCATCAAGAGAGCTTTGCGCTAAACCGTGTAAGCTTTGCTGCGGCGGGGGTGCCGCCAGATCTTCGGAAAAGACTACACCACGACTTTCTGCTTCGGATATCAACTTTTGCAACAACGAAGCCGCAGCACTTTGTCCTTGAATTCCACTCAGAGGAGATGATCCCATTTGATTCCTTGCTCCCTAGAAACACAGGAGACTTGCGATACTGCACGCTGGGTTCAGGTATAGAATTATATAAAAATGTTTGTTTCTTTTTTACTTGCGAATGCGTTGAAGGAGACAGCACTTCCGGATGTCGTGGGGTTAATTTAGGATTACCATTCCCATTTTTCGACTTCAAAGGGCTTCCTGATGGTCCATCATGCTTACTGAAGAAGCTTTTTAATGCTTCAGTAGATAAATTCTTCTTCAGTTGCTAAAGGAAAATACACTGGTGCGTTAGCTGGAAATGAATACTTTCGCGATAAAATGAGCTGCAAGGGTTTAGAAGAATACCTGCACTTTGACAAACGAATCAAACAGCGAAAAAGCGACATCTCGATTGCTTCCCGTCCATGCTCCTTTTAGTTCATGCACAACTAGTCTGTGCTGAGGCGTATCTTTCCTGCAAAATTTAGTATTTGCTGATTATATCTGTTTGAGCGAATGCGTATATTACGGAGTAAGCGTTAAATCGTTATCAATTTAAGTTGACTAACTTGCTGCTACCAGCGTTTTCAGCTGCTCCAGAATGTAACAGCTCATCTCGAAGGTATGATAACTTATCGATGCTCATAAAAAAGAATTTTTCTATGGGCCTTGCGATATAGTTTAACTGAAAGAAAAAAGGGGACCCCAATGTTATTCTTAGGGACATATGTTAGAAGTGTTCTGGGAATAGTTGTGGTACTACCTCGCTCGTGCTGTCTTGTTGTAAGGATGACTGCAACCATATTTCACTATCATTCAGTTCGCAGTTTACATAAACCACGCTCCAGTCAGCCTTTGGACGATGAATGAGCCCATCGCTCATGGGTAGCAAAGTTAAAGTGTGTTCTAAATTTACGTTGTTCAATTTTATAATAGTTATTTAGCCTTAACTACCACTACTACTAAAAGTACACACCATGTAGTCTTAAAAAAGTCTAATTACCTGAGCTACTGGAAAGTTTACCACTTGATATTTCGATTCCGCTTTGCATTGAAAACGATACCCAATAACATACGTCAAAGCGATTAAGACTAACGGATAGTCGGATATTCTTGTAGTGTCGACTAATCGGAACTTTTCTTTGCTTCGTGTTGTTAAATAAGACTCCCCGTCGAGTGGGACGAGTTGTGCCAGATAAAATCAACTTCAGATTTTCGAACCATCTGTGTAGATTAAAAATGGCATCAGGATTAGAATCAAAAAGGAGTAAAACAATAAAAACGAAAAACGATATTGTTGATTTTAGCGTACCTGAGAGTACTGCCGAATAGTTTAGCGGCAGGAAAACTATTCTGTGCCCTATTTGCTCTAGTTTCAAGGCTGATATCCATATTTAGATTTTGAGATCGGAAAGCTCTGTATGAGTCGTGTTCCTAAAATACATATATCTGTGTAATTCCAGGGGCAATCCAAATACAGATGACCGTAAGGAAGAATGGAAATTGAATATCAAATATCCAATTCTGTTTACCTGGTTACTTGAATACTCGGGTAGCTTGTCCGGAGCACAAGGTGAAACAGAATGGTGATCGTTTGCATCGGCAAGACAAACCCACCTCAACTTAAACGTGAGGCGAACATTAGGTAGATGAAGCATCCGACAATCATCATATTTTGATGCTGTCCTGACGTAAATGTTTAAATCGCCCTCGAATATAATTTTACCTGTACACAGATATATACATTAATTTCTTTCTTTTTAAGGGAACTTCCAAAAGGCAAGACGCGAGCTTACCATTCATCCAGGCGATTGCAACGTCTGTCCATGTGACTTGCATTTCTTCCGTTGTGTTGTAAGGGTTGAGAGAAGCATGTAATAAGTGAGTAAGCGTATTCACTGCAAGATATAATCTCCCGTGAAATAAAAACCTAATCTTATCCCAGAATGGCAATGGTCGACTTGGGTCTCTGGCTGGGGAAAGAATGTTTTCGAAAGCCAAATTGCATTGCGCTAGTACAGGCTCCCAACATGGACCAAAAGCCATGCTTAGTGCTTCAACGTCACAGTTAAGGTCGTAGTACCACTTCAAAGTATTCATATTTCGATCCACGTAATCCGCTGCGAAAGGTCCGCCGATTTCGATTTCTGATCGCCTTGTTGCTAATGATAGTAAAAACCACTTTTCAAAACCACAATACCGTTGACCATGAGGCTGCGACTATACTAATCTTACATCTTTTTGTTGCTTGTGCTTCCGCGGCAGCAAGCTTGCCCCAATAATGAATATTTCTAGAATCCATCAGTGGTTGGGGGAAGTCCCGTAATTGAACACGCCACTTTGTAACGTCAAAGTGTATAACCCTGCACCACAAAGTGCTGAAATCGAGGGCACCATCCATCGGCCAAGGACTGTCCGGGTCCAGTTCTTGTATAATATGTATTATTTTTTCTTTCCCATGCATTGTTGGATCCGCCATGGTTATAATTTGTACATCATTTAATTCCCATAGAAGGAGATGCGATCGAATGGCCTGCTTCTGCAAACGAAAAAGTTAATGTTTTAGATTATAATTACACAGATATGAACTTACTAGATATCGATATTTACCTCATATAACTTCTTTGATCTTTGTACATATATTGTAGAGCTTTTTTCTTTTAACTGATTTCGTAATTCATCCATTTTGGAAGACGACATTAAAATATTGTTTTTGTATAGTTGATTTATTTTCGCATCCAAAACTTGCGTCCTTTTTAGATTTTCAAAGTACTCGTCTTCTAGTAACTCATAGTTATCTCGGAGTTTCACTTCAAAAGGATCATCCCCAACTTCTATCCGGGCGGATTTAATCTAAAGACAAAGAAATACATGGAAAACAAGAGCTCATGTAAAAATCTCACGTTTTTTTAAACATTATGATGCCCTACCTTGATGAATAAATCTGACCAGACTGATTTGAGGTCAACAGTAACATTCTTTCGTTGTTTCTTCAACCATTTAAAGCAAGAAACAAACTCTTCATTGTATGCTGAGGCGAAGTTGTATCCATATGGAAACGTTAACGCAAAGACAGACATCTCTACAAACCTGAATTAAGAAGAATTTGAGAATTAGCGTTGTTTATGTAGTAACGACCAATAGGTGAGCTAGTTAAGTCATTGTCAATAATTACCAGCTTTGATTCTGCTTAACGCTCAGTCTTGCACTTTTTCGATACGCTTTCGTTATCCCGTATGTTTTTGGTCCCTTACTAATGCAAAAATCTTCACACTTCCCTACCCGGGTACCATCAAAACTTATTCGTAAAGCCTTAAAACTCATGTCGAACAGGTCTGGGCCTTTCAGTACTTTAAAATTTTCTAAAAGAATCAAACAATGACACCAAAGGTTGATGGATGTTTTATGAACGTCGACAGCAATTATTCGTATGTATATACTGTTTTCCTGATTATCAATCTTACATACCTGCTTTAAACTTAACCGAGTGGTTTTTCGCTAACTTTGCTACTATCGAAAAAGATTTTTCGAAAGTAACTGTAACTATTTTTGGAGTAGTCTCAGTCTCCCCTCTATCAGAAATCTTCGTTTCATCTGGAACAAAGGACTTGTTAAATTGTCTTGATCAAAAACTAGCCACAGTTCAGGTTCCTTACTAATATTATACTTACTGGCTGGAAGAAGAGTCTTCACTTTATCTACAAACTCGCTAATTTGCAAATGCAGCAGAGGACTCCAATAAAGCTTAGTATTCAAGTTTATGCATACATTATACTGCAAACTGGCATCTTCTCGATGAGTTTTCAACTCCGCTTTTGGAATTGTTAGAAGCGGATTCAAAGTCTGCATACGACAACAGTAACAATTACAAACTTCTACTTGTAGTTTCTCGACAATAAAAAAACGTCCCATAATGACTTACGCAATCACTGTAATTTGAGGATGAGAAAACCTCAAAGCCCTCGACACTCACAGTCCGATTCATTGTATCACTAGTTGAGAAAAGTGTTCCCAGGTCTGCATTGAGGCAAACTACACACAGTGATCAAAATTACGTCATGACACATAATTTCACTATCCAACTCATTCATCAAAATACATCTTGACTTTTAAATAATCACACTTACGATTATTTTCAGATACATAAACTAATTTTGAGTCAAACACCTCGAGGTTAACGCCTTTTAAATAGGATTGCAGAGTTTTTCTATGTTTGCTCTCCTCCCTAAAATTACCACAAAAAGAAATTAAGCGCCCAACCGTAACTGCAATGAGCTGATCAATTATGTCTTTTGAAGTCAAAAATTACTACATTACCTATTTGCTGCGTCAACGACAGATACTTTCGGAATCGGAAGGACAGTTTGAACAAATTCTAATAATTTTGGTATTATTTGAAACCTACTTCCACTTAGTTTGGCACCTATTTGTTCTCGTTGCAGATGAAAACCTAAGAGGTCAAAGCTAACTGGTCTGTACATACCATCTTCATTGTAGTTCAAGCTTGTTACCAAATTTTTTATCACAATTTCAACAGAACTCATGTCATCTGACAAAAACTGTTTAAGATCCTTGCTATCAGCAACAATATAAACACTATTCACTGATCCATGCTTTTCGTTATACTGCAAATCCAGTTCGGAAATTTCAAACTTGACTCCCGCTGATTGGAATGCTTCCTGCAGGATAAGATCGTTACTGTCTGTTGGCTCCACCTTCAAAGTACACAAGAGTTTAAAAAACGTTCATTATTCTAGAAAAATAACGACTGAGGTGAGATTCGACAAAATTAATTTTACGATTCTAGAATTTGACATCAGCTTAATCTTGGAAAATTGCAACATCCTTTCGTACGACTTCAAGCTAAAGCTTGTTATGTCGAGATCTATTTTCAGATCCAGATTATCCAGCTGGAAAAAACGGGAAATGCAAGTCATTTCAATCCTCTCGCACAGATGTAAAGCCATATGTGGATATCAATGCTTGTTTATTTATACCTCACCTTGATATAATTCGAAAACTGATCCACCGACAGACACTGATGCGGGTCTGGCTCGATACGAATGAGCCCTAAATCAAACTGAGACTCGAAAGAAATAGTTTCGACGCTTTCAATTACAGATATTTGACATCTAGAAGTAAAACAAAATCCAGATACTCTAGATTCAAAGTTGGTCTGGCTATCTTCGTCGGATATACGACACTCGGTTTCAAAAATCCTGATCTTGATTTCCTAAAAACAAATACTATGATTATGACAAAAACCAACTTCGTGTGCAAATTGGCCGGAGATGGACTGGATACCTTAGGAACGCACTGAGTAAGCACCATATCTTCCATCTTTTTTATCCAAGACGAAACGCTCAGGCCATCTGAAAGCGGGGATTCCACCGGTCTTGTTTTTTGGAAATTGCTTAGCAGGTTTAAGCATCGCTCTTTTAACTCCCATCGAATGATCAATCGCTCAACTTCAACGCTGAAATGCTACAGGTAGAGATTGTGAAATTATTGTCATCTTGGAAACTGGCACCATGCATGCCATCAAAAGAGATCACAGCTTACCTCTAAAAATTCACCAGAATTCCTTGGGCTAAAGATAAGATTGAGTCGGAAGTCAAAGTTATTTTCCAACAAGGTTAAGCCAGATTGACCATTAAAGTAGGAGCTACCCAGAGGTGACTCCAAATCCTCATCCGTGGGAAGCCAGTTTTCGCTAACTCTAGCTTTGACCCTTTCTAGATTAAGTACAATACAGGCACAAATACTTGTTCCTCCGACGGTGGTGCAGCCGTCGACAGATACATTTTGAATTTGAGTATTAAAATGAACGCCCTTTCGCTCATCGAGGTTCACCCAGCTCCACAGATTAACTTCGTTGATATGAATTCCGAGAAACTGGACGAGATTAGAAACAAATGATGGTGCCCGTAATTTCTTACGGCGAATGGGTGTTCCACTTGGCGACCCTGAAGATCCACCACTTTGGTTCCAAGGTCTCCTATGAGTCTTTACTATACTTGCTACTGTAATCACAACTGACAGCAATTTCGGTGCCTCACTGTTCACAAAACTGCTTGTAAAGCCGATCCTGTCTATAAACTGAGAAATTACGAAACAATTAGAATCATCGTCTTTCAACTTCAGCAAAAGTAGGAACAAGTCAAACATTTTAATGCTAATATACATGAGTTTGAATGTATATATGCAAGATTCGCACTTACTATAGAGTATCCATTTGTGTTTACTCTAACATTTCTCAGTGCCAAGTATGGTAAGGTGATACGTCCAATGGTAATGGAACAGTTGTATTTGTACTGAATGATCCATGCTAATACAAATGGGCAGAGTCTGAAAACAGTAATGACATAACCCCACAAGATAAAAATCCAAATTCTAAACAGCATCGAGCCTTAATAGCAATATAAAATCAAAACTTTTTCTTACCTGCTCAAAACCAAATAGAGTAAAATTATATAGATAAAAAATAATTCCGCTCCGCTGAGCAAGGACACTTTCAACATCTTGGAGGTTTCAATGCAGTTGTTGTGAATCAAGTTTCAATCTATAAAATCCAGACATCACAAAACATTGTATTGGACTTGAGAGTGACAGACAAGTGACCTGCCAAGGATTTGACAACCTCCCAGTAGATCGTAATTCACCTAGTCAAATAAAGTGCACCGTAAATTAAATTAAACACACATAACCTATTGTAAATGCTACACTTTGGTTAGACGCCGTAAGTGGGCTATCAAATTAACATCAAATTTATATAAATGTATTAAATAGTCTTCCACAACCTCATGAATGATGAAGGGTGCGCTAACTGTTATTAAGGACGATTTTGGCGACTGCGACGGGATCGCTTTCCATAGAGTATCACATTAGTTCAAAATTGGCGGATGGTTCGCAACTCTATGGTCAATGGCAGTTCATACGCTAAAAGCTTTTAGTAAAACGTTTATACCGGCTACTTTTGTCAATCAATGCGTAAATGTGGCCTATTCTTGACCTCCACGAATCCATGTGGTTATCTATATCGCTTCCAACAATCAGTCCTGGCCAGGGGCTTAAATGTGAGCATAGACAGATCTTGTCTACTAATCTTAAATAAATCACGAGTTACCTGGTAAGTCTAAAGGAATGAGCTTGGTAAGGGTACTTGATATGTCAAGTTCGGAGTGGCTTCAGCATAGTGAATCTTTATAGCCGGAAACCTAACCAAACAACTTATAGTTCTCTTCGGAAATCTGCGCCCTTTGCCCGACCCCAACCGAATTAGAACTAACCCAGACGGAAGGTGGATTCGATAGACCTCGGATGGAAGATTTGTTAAATGAAGATTTTTCTATAATGAACCATTCACTATTTATAAGGGTAAGCTTGTAGATTTGTTATTATATATGTTCTAATAATTTTTACATGACATCAAGAGTTAGGTTTGATGGTGATATGTATATATGTTTATTGATTATGTTTCATAACTTTATAGGTGTCACGGGACAATATGACTTCGGTCCTATGGGATGTGTTACAAAAGCCGACTTTCTCAACTTCTGGCGGCAGTTTTTTGTTCAGGAAGGGGGTATGCTCGAAGTTGCGATTGCAGTATTTTGACTCCGGAACCTGTACTCAAGGCATCAGGTCATGATGATCGGTTTGCTGAACTGATAGTCAAGGATGAGAAAACTGAGGAATGTTTGACCATATCTGAAATTAAAGGTAGGAACCGACTAGCTTGTTTTTGTGATTGCTGCTTCAGTTTAGGCAAGTAAAGGACATTGCTATGTTTAAAAATAATCTGGTTATGAATATTGATTTGAATTACAGCGAGGATAGAAACAATTTTGTCAACCCTTGATGGTTTGAGTAAATCTGATATTGAAGGGAGCATGCAATAATTCAAGATTCTAAGCCCGCGATTACTGGAAACGCACTAAGCCTGCCGCTGGAATTCAGTTAAATGTGCTCAACATCTATCGGACCGGCTGGACAACTGAAAGGATTTCTACAACCAGAGACAGCTCTAAGGGATATTTGTTAACTTTAAGAGACTACTCGAGTTTTCTCAAGGGAAACTTCCTTTTGCGACATCACAAATTGGCAATCCATTCAGAAATGAGATCTCACCTCGTCACGGGCTTCTTCGAGTCAGTGATTTCACGATGGCCGAAATTGAACATTGTTGCGATCCCGCTTGTTTAAGTCATCCCAAGTTCGCGGAAGTTAAGGATACATTGATGATTCTGTATTCTGCTGCATGCGATCAAATGGATGGGAAACGACCTATCAGGATAACTACCGCTGAAGCTGTGTCTTCTGTAAGTTGATAATTTTACTGCACGACAATTCTGAATTTAGTCTCGCCGAGAATATGTATGACTTAATTGGTTCTGTTTTCAAGGGGTGGTGGCTAACGAAAATGGAATTGACTGTTAATTTGTTATCTTTTAGATTCGTGGAACTGCAGATTGGAGACGCGAAATTCAAGATTGATAAGGATGTACTATCAATCTCGAAATTACAAAAGACATTTCACGCGGAAGAATTTGTACTCAATGTAATTGAACCAAGTTGTGGCATCGGCAGGATTCTTTACTCTATCATCGAACAAAATTTTAAGATGCATCCAGAGGATGCTCAGCGAACAGTGAATAACTTTACTCCTCCTAGTAGTTCCTTACAAACATAATGTTGCTATAACCTAATCACTGATTATGAATTTCAGTATTTTTAGTTACCGCCTCTCATTGCGCCTATCAAGTGTTCGATACTTCCGTTAAGCAATATACCAGAACTTCTTGCGTTTGAAGTTTTTGTTAATGGGTCTACGTGTCATTAGAGTTTAAAACAACACTATTTTTACTTACATCTTAAACTGCATGACCAAAACAATTTGACACTCGTATACACGTAGTAGGCAGCTAATATAAACATGCTCCGGACTAGTGAATATCTAGTAGGAAATATGGAATTGGGTATTATTACAGAAAGCTACTTCGGAAGGATTACCATAAACAACGGGTTTTGCCCAAACTAACCGACAACTCCCAGAATGGGCTATCGTTTTGAAACATTTCAAAACGCCTAACTGCATGGCGTTCCTGATCGTCGCTCGAAAGGAAAACAGAAATCAGCTGATAGCCAGCTGATAGCGTAGTAACAGGGAGGAGGGCTGGGAAGTGTGATGCAGGAGCAGATGAGGAGAAATGGGGTTTCTGTGCAGGGACTTCAATGTTGTTGGAAGAACGCTGCTGCAGCAGTGCTAGATGGGGAATTGTCTTCTAGGGTTTTATGCATACACGTAGTGTGAGGTACGACAGCGTTTTGGATCTTGTGAGGATTTCTGAGCTCGTCCTAACCCCCTCATCTGCAGCAAATACATAATGCTTTTCAGCATAATATACAATTTGGGGCAAGGGGCTGGTTATAGGAAGAAGATCAGATGCAAAAGCCCAACATAGCCATAGAACACAGAAAAAGTATTCGAGTTGTTGTTGTTATGCTAGAGTTGTGGGTGATGGGATGATGATCTTTACGGATTGCATGACTGGTGGCACTCGTTGGTGAAGGCAAGTGATTTGAGCGCAGAACTGCACAGTTGAAGGTTTTACAAGTGCATTTATTTATTATCCATCCCTCGGATAGGGAAACTAGTGGGTGATTAACTGTTATAGCGAATAGGAAAAGGACCAGCAGCGCAGAAGAAATCAAACGCTGAGGCAACGCTGGAAGTGCAAGTGCAAAGTGCAACCTTTTGTCCAAGGCAGCGAAACTGTCGCAGAGGCTTGTTATTCTTGTAACTAACCTCACTCTGGGCACATCCATGGGTAAGTTATTTAAGCAAGCAAGTATTTACACAACAAAGGTTAGGAGTTATGGAACTGACTTGTAGTTGGGCGTTCTGTTTAGCCTAATTAAATGCGTGTGTAGCAGGAAGGGATTTCGATTCAAAGTAAATAATAAATACAAATATAGGATGTGGCGGCAGTAGAATTTTTAAACTCAGGCTATATATAATTTGACTATTCAAATTATTTTAGGAATTTGGAACAAGCGAGTTTGTGCAAGAAATTATTATTAGTTTCTGCAACCAGAGGCTATTTCTTATTTATGCTTATTGGGTTTTACGAAATATTACACCATAATTAACCTAGGCACAATTGGAATTTGACGTGTTAATTCAAGCTTATAAAAGGACTACGCAGTGTGGTAGTGGTTAGATCCGGATGGATAATCTTGAAAGAAAAATATTTATCTCAATATTTTGCGTGGTTAGCTGAGAGTATTGATCAGTCAGTGTTTTTCAACTTACCTGAGGAAATATATGATGGAGCTACAGCTTCGAGTTATCTGTACGACATACTTTGAAAATAAGCTCATCATCTATATATATGCTGATGCAGAAGTTGGATAACGAGGCTGCCACCTACAGCGTAATTTAAATACGCAGATTCTTTAATGGCTGATGAGGAAGTTTATAGCCATTCTAATAGTGTGGAATGGGTAACGTAAGAAAGAGTATACGCTGTAGGTTGTGATAGTCCCGATTAAGAATAATTGGTGTAGCTAGGAAAGTTGGTAGCCAAACGACGAAATTTGCAATATTTTATACGACTGCGGACACGCGAAAACTATTAGCTGCACTTTATGCTTACTAATAATTGCATTTTTTGACATTTCCAGATCGTATGTTTTGACATTCTCCGACGCTAAAGGGTGGGGACAGGGCTCATGTTGAGGACAAAAGACTATAGGACTTGTTCGTAATCCTCGCTGTTCATCCTTGAGCGAGAAATGAGTGCGGGCACTGTAAAACGGGGGTCCGGGGTGAACCTTACTGGACATGGGAACATCGTGAGGCCACAACCAGTGACAGAACGGACTTTAATGGAAAGCGTGGCAGGGCTGATCAATGAGGTCGGATTGTCAACACAGGTATTAAACATATTTTGAATACCTAAATTATCAAATATAAGGTGGTTTTTATCATTATGTTTTTTATCATTCCTAGCCGTACAACGGAGCAGATGATAAGGAACACAAAGTTCTTTGGACCAAGATTGATAGTCAACCATATGATCTCAAAAATGGAGCTGATATTCATGGAGACGGGAGTCAGACACAGAGGTCTCTCATGATCACACTAGGGTATGCAAACGGGGTTCAGATGTGGGCCATTCCAGCGACTGGAGAAGCGCAGGAAGTTTTGTCCTGGAAGCGACCAGGGGTGAGGATGTTGAGTATACTTCCGAATCCGGAGGATATCGACGCTGATCAGTATGGAGCAGCCCGTCCTGTCGTATTCCTCTACGAGGGCGGTGGAGGAGGGAGTAGCCACCATTTGACATTCACGTCACTTCGGAGCGGTGACGTGTTGAAGGCGCTAAAATTCAGTCATGCAATATACGACGTTAAGACTAGTGAATCCGCAATCCTAGTATCCTTTCTCGACAAAGTGATCGTCATTGACCCGTGCAAGTTTGAAGTACGGGTTACCTTGACTACGTCGGAGGTGACGGGTCGGAACATGTGGGGCGTTCCATGTGCACTAGGGTCTACCTGGATTGGTTTCGCGGACCGAAAATTGTATCCAGCACTTCAGTCTTCAGGAGGCGTTGAATCAGCTGTAACCCCTTCCTATACGGCGACGGTGCTCTATGCTGCCAAAAGCCTGACAAAGGGGCTAAAGGGCCTGGGGGAAACGGTGGCAAGTAGTTTTGTGGGTCACCGCGTGCCTGTCAACCCTGACACTGTAGCCAATTCAATAACAGAGCCTGGTGTTGTGACCGTAGTCAACCTTACGGAGCTCAAGAATGGAGAGTTTACCATGGAGGATATAGCATGCGCAAATAATGGTGCAGCAAACCCGGCAGTGATTGCACACTTTCTTGCTCACGCTTCTCAGCCTGTGTTTGCAATGAGCTTTGACCCCTCTGGGCTTTTAGTAGTGACGGCTGATAAAACTGGCCATGATTTTAACGTATTTCGGCTCCACCCTCATCCATTGGGATCATCCATGAGCTCTGTTCATCATCTCTACGTCCTCCACCGGGGTGACACTGGAGCCAAAGTCCAGGACATATCCTTCGCACCGGACTCGCGCTGGGTAGCTGTGAGCACATTTCGAGGAACGACTCACATTTTCCCCATCACGCCTTACGGCGGTGCCATCAGTGTTAGAACCCATACAGGTCAAAAAGTAGTGAACCGGTTGAGTAGATTTCAGCGGACAGCAGGATTGGACGATACTCCAACTTCCGGTCGATGCAGTCCGATCACATCCACGTTTAACGTATCAGCGACATCCGTAGGAGGAAGTAGCAAATCCCTGGATCTCTTTCATTTAGGGTCTCCATACCCGAATCCGCGTTACCCCCCGTTTTCGCACCCTGTCGTCGTACCTCCCCTTGCACAGTTACGCCAGAGCTTCATGACGATTTCAACTTCCCCCAAGACCTCTCCACCGACCAACAAATCCAAAGCTGGTTTGCTCACTGCAGAAGAGCGTGTCTATGTAAATACCATCTTTTCCGCAACCCGAGGCTGGCTTCTAAACAGCCCGCCCATCATACCTTCATGTGATAAACGCAAAAAACCCCTCGTCGAATCCCTCTTTGTTTTAACTTCCCACGGCAATCTTGTAGAGTACATTTTGGAACCACAGCCATCCAGTGGTAAGCATTGTAGCTATATGTGTGTAGCCAATCAACACTTGTTTTACACCAAGCTTTAAATTAATTAAACATTAATCTCCTCTCAGCTGCAGCACAGAAGGAGAAAGTCCATGAAGATGCGCAAATTGAACTCTCAGTTCATGCAATGGCTGAGTGGAACTTTACTATACCAAGCTTCCGAAAAGAGTTACAACCTCCCCTGATTCCTAATAACGGCATAGTGTCACTACCACCAGATTTGAACGGAAATCGTAACGCTGACAAAGAATGGGGTGGAAGCACTGGGGAAATTGACGAACCTTCCGACGAAAAATGGCTTGCATACGTTGAAATGAGCACGCATTCTGGTCCAGTTCGACGTCTATGGATGTGCCCCCAGTTTTCCTTTAAAGTATTCAATCAAGTAAAGTAAGTGCTGATTTCGTTCGTTTTTTAAAATAAAACTTGTTGGCATGTGACTAATTCTTGTCAAATCTTTCTGTAGCTCGTCCAAGAATATCAATGCGGAAGTCGGGATGGTGGATGTAGAAACCGTTGAAGTATCCGTACGAAATCGCCCCGCAAAGTCCAATCCGTTGAATATGCCCATGTCAACTAACCTCTTACCGGAAATAATATCAGACAATTCAGGAAGTAAGGCGTTTAACCTACATATATTTGAATGTTAACTATATCAAGAAATAAACAAATTTGCAATGTTTTTTGCACATTTTGGTCAACTCACAGGCAGTTTGGAGCAATCACCACATTTTACCGACCTCACTGGAAGCGCTGACAGTGGCACAGTGCAAAACGAGTCTCAAATCAAACAGAATCTTGCGGAAGCAATGATGGAAAACTGTGCAGTCGCTTCGCGCGAGGCTAGCAACGGTAAGTGCTCAATGCCAAATCCTTATCTTTCTTGATTCCCCTCTGACCGTTTTGCGTTGCTTGCGAATTACAGAGGATGGCCACTCTCTTCAAAGTAGTGATGATTTGAGTTCCCGTAGTCTTGACTCCTCAGACTCCAGTCAGAGTTCTGTCGATGCCTCCGAAGCCCCTACATTTAGTATTGACCTTGACCTTGGAAATGCTGAATGACACTGACACTGGAGTAGTTGAACACTTGCACTCAAACATTTCATTTTTCACTTTCGTTCTTGGTTTTACATACATCATGCATGCCAAAATTCTATGCAACCCAAAGTCAATCACTCCACTTCTTTTGGATTTATAATTCCATCTCCTGGATGCCTGCAAGATTATCCACGCTGAGTTTTTCCCCTTAAAATCATAATTTTTCTGCACCGGTACTAATTCCATAGGCTAGCTTTTATATTTTTACTGTAGCTTTAGACTGTCTAACTTCTCTTCAATGCATGACTCTTTAAGGTTGCCAAATGACTTGATGCACTATTTTGTGATTTAACCTTTTAGTCGTAGAAATGATGAGCATGAAAACCTTTTCACTTGGACATTACAAAGAGTGCCTGATTGTTAGTTCGAATTCAGACTATATCTATCTACTCAATCCCGGTGAACATTATTGCGGTATAATGAGATTTAGCGTTTTTGGCTTAATTTATAGAGTCGCAACGTCGCAGACGAAATATTAAGAAGCTATGCGTCAAGACAGCTGTATGAGCTGCATCCAAATAAACTAACAATTCCGCATAATGAACCTATACCTTGGGTCTGGATGAATGTAAATTATCGCTTTAGCAGGCTGGTATTCAATGCTAGGAGCGGTATAAGTGGGATTATATAGTCATTAATGCGGCCGGACTGAATTAGACGATATAGCCATACGCTGATGGTTGACACGAATCCATCCTTATCCTTGAACAGTTAGGAAGTATGTAGTGTCGACCCGAATCCCTGTCCTGTAGTGGCATCGTAAAGGATTCTCAGATTGTAGCATGCGACACGAGCAACGTTTTGAAGCTTAATCCGACCGTTCGCGTTCCTCACATCGCATCCAGCTGATCATTTACTTCAAGGCAATTAACTCCAGGACCAACAAGGACATCCTGGTTTCAGTCAGCATCGAAATAGATAATCTGAAAACCATGCTATCCTTAATCCTCCCAAGTTAAGCTACTGCCATACTTGGAGTCAAACATAATGCCCTTAGGGTAAATTGTTTCCCGTCTTTTGATAATTATATATATGATACTTGGTTTTGTATATTTAATGTCGCATCGCAGTGATAATAAAGACAAATTGCGCATTTTTGTCATATTGTTCAGGACATGGAACTATCTTTTTAATGCTAAATTGCAAGATTTTATCTGATTGATTATTAAGTCAAAACGAAAGCGATAAATACCTGCCGTTAAAAACAATAGTTTCGTGAACATTGCAACTTTTGATTTAAATTCGCCTCTTGGTGCATAAATATTTGCGAACAAAAATTTACATTATTTTTAGTGCGCTAAGATAATGCGCAATTTAACTGCTACATATTAGCTGCGGGATAAGAGAGCTCTTTAAATATGTAATGCTCTCATGTCGCCAGAAGTAAAAAGAAAGCATTTTGGCATCCGTAACGGAATAGTTAAGAAGTGAGAAGATAATGTTTGAAGAAATAATACTTGAAGTAACATCTTCAAGGTAATACATGAGGGCAGGACTTTAAAATAGTTAAATGCGTTGCCAGATATAAAAGGCAATCTCTAGTAGTCTGATAACAGTTTCACTTTCAACATTAGATACATTTGAATTTCCACGGCTACTGTATTACCGAGATGAATAGCTGCTCAATACTGAAGGCGTATAACAATAGCTATTTAGTCATACATCTACATTAAAAGATCTTAGGCATGAGGAGGTACTTAATTACACTCATATAGCTATGACACTAACTTGGTTGATTGGATTGAAGATGATGATCGAATGGAACAACTCTATTTTCGAATCAATAACGATATACATATGGGGTCGCCAGTCGCCAGGAACAAGATAGGGGTAAGGATGCTATAGAGGATTGTGGAACTTGGTATTTACTCGTAACGCTGCTTTCTTCGAGCCGCTCTCTGTTTATCGAAACGAAGTTCCATTTCCTCAAGCACCTTTGGAGTGTAGCGAACAACCAGCTTCACGGAACCTTGCGCAGCTTTCAACAATTCCACAGCTTTCTCATGATTCTCGCCATCTACAGACTGGGGTCATAAGAATAAATTCCATACAATCAACCATATTAAAATAAAATTCAACACGATATTTTATTTTTAAAAAACAAGAAAAACTTACAACCCCATTGACAGAGAGCAACTGATCTCCTCGTTTCAGTCCTCCATGTCTATCAGCTACACCCCCAGGAATTATTCTTGAAATGTAAATCGGAGAATTTTGCTCCCTTCCTCCCATCACATTAAAGCCAAGACCTTCGTCAGTTTTTGGAAGCTCTACAACTCTAGGATGAGCGTGACCCTCGCTGGCAGCGAAAGCAGCGACGGTGGCTTTTGCAGTTGCCGAGGCGCGGATATCTGGAGATCCTTGAATGTCAACGGTTTGATACATTTGCTCATATATCTCCCGTACTGCACCGAAGAACTCGCTTTGTAGAACTTTCTGTAGCGCCGCGAGCTTTGTGGCTGGAACTTCTCCACTTTTCTGAAGGATTTCGAGCAGCTCAATTGCTCGTTTAACATCTGGTAATCAAAATTAACTTCCATGTAATCGTGAATGTAATGCTATGCAAAATTAATTGAATGTAACTTTGATTCGAATGAGCAAAATTTATAACTCTCATTAACTCACCCCTTGCCAGCGTAAGTTGGTGCTCCATTTCGATAGTCAGCTTGCTGCTGCAGATATTATTGGTGATTGGGCAAACAGACAATAATCGATTCCTTCTAGCTCCTCCCCCTAAAAATTAAAACCACAAACCATTAAATTCCTTGACTGACTCAGAATTTTAATGCGATTAGTTAAATCAGACTGTATTTCCCAATATTTCTTCTTCAAGTTGTTGATAAAATCTTTGTGGGTCAAATTTTCCACAAATCGTAGCCCTTAATTGTACAATTCAAAAACTCCTCGAACATTTGATTCATATAGCTCATCAAATGATCAAAAGAGTTCATTTTCAGAATTAACTGCTACTCTACTAAGAGTTAATCTTGAAAATTTAAATTTATCCAGTATTCTTACCTGTTTTGGTTGTAAACAATGGAAGCGGCACCCGAACTAACAGTCAAGGATTTTTTCTCTTGGGAGGACGATCATTGGAAAGCATACGCCCATTCTTGGTTGAATATATGTTACAGCAGCTGTCTGGTGACATCTCCGGATCGAACACATGCAATGTTTACATGCAGTCGGTGCTGTTGGGAATATGCTTTAAACTAAAAATAATTTGCAGCTATATCTTCGAAATTAGCAGTCCATTCAATAAATAAATTGTCATTAGACGTGTAGCAATCGAATCCATTCCATAATAAATCCGTATTTACGTACAAGATTAGCTTATTTAAGTTCACGTACAAACGCATCTTTAAGGGATTTAAAGCAGGCCTTTAACCCATATAATCCGGCTCGATGCAGGTACAGCTTAAGCTGAGGATTCATCCGACTACATTGACGTATGTTACTTTTTCTTGCTGACCATTTTACGTGGAAATGCCCAATTCTAAATTCTTACTGTATGTAGCTCGGCTAAGTCTGGTCAAATCTGATCACGCACTGAATGTAGTTGGGAGTTGGGACCGTCTCTGCGAGCAAAGGTAAAGTCAGCAGCCGTCCGCACTGCCGCTTGCATAACGTCCTTTGAGAAATTTCCATGGTCGTGCACGTTGTAGTGGGTTTAAAATTCGAGCAGAGCATAACTTTGGTGCGGGTTCACGTGCAGAAAATTTCGCTTACCGGGAAATAATGGGCAATTAACAAGCGAAATAATGGCTGCGACGAGTAATAGGTTAACGAGGATAATTCTTCGCCAAAAATCATCGGTTTGTAGTATACCGATATGCCCTCCGGTAAATCGTTTTTTGTCGACTAGTAGTTTTTCAAATTACCAGTACTTAAGTAGATTGAAATCGCTAAATATTCTACCAGGTAAGCTGCAAATTTTTTCGAAATGCTATTAATTCCATAAGATTCAGTTTCAAAGTTATGAAGGAAGAAATTATGCCGCATATTCGCACATACGAGGCTTACGGGAAGGCGAAATTAAGTGACATATAAATGCATTGAGCAGAACTATTGCGTCATCCTTTCATTGTTGAACGAGAGATTTTAGTGTCAATTTGATGCATTGATTTATTGTAATACATGTTAAAGGATGTGTTGGTTTTTGCAGGTTCCCAGGGTCTGGTTAGCTCATTTTTAGGTAAAAGTAGATATTTTCACACATCGTACGCTTTAACTCAACGAAAAAATTATTACGAAACTCTTGGAGTACCCAAAAATGGATCAGCCAAAGACATAAAGAAAGCCTACTATCAGCTCGCTAAACAGTTTCACCCGGATACAAATAAAGGTGACCCGGATGCTGCCCACAAGTTTCAGGAAGTTTCAGAAGCGTATGAGGTAACTTCAGATAACACCGAACTAGACAATGTCCTTTACTCTGTGGTAATCGAGGAAACGAATAGGCTTCAAGGTGCCTCAAATTGTAAAACTTCATGTAAACTATTAATTTCAGCCTTCTTTGGCTTTTCGATTATCCCGAGAGCAACAGAGTAAAAGATTAAGTCGATCACAGAAACACTCCTTTACTTAATGCTATCTTACTTTATATAGGTATTAAGCGATGAAACTAAACGAAGAGAGTATGACACCTGGGGCCAGACTTCTGAACAAATGGGAAGAGCTGGGGCAGGAGGCGGAGGGGGCGGTGGAACTAGAGGGTATCAGCAGTCATGGGACTTCCATTCAAATATTGATCCGGAAGAATTGTTCAGAAAAATTTTTGGCGAAGCAAATTTTAGAAAAAACCCTTTTGGCGATACTGATTTTGAAGATTTTGCTGAGTCAAAGTTTGGGTACGGTGCTGCTCAAGAGGTAAGCGGTTGATTCCATTTAAGTAGCGTAGCCAAAGAGATTTCCAAGTGGTTGAAAGAACATTTCTTATTCAATCTTTACAGATAGTTATGAACCTGACTTTCCAACAAGCAGCAAAAGGAGTAAACAAAGACGTGAATTTAAATGTCGTAGACACTTGTCCCAAATGTAATGGAACACGTTGTGAGCTTGGCACAAGACCTGTCAAATGTGAAACCTGTAATGGAACAGGAATGGAGACTATTGCAACCGGTAAATACTAGCTTCGATTGGCCATTAGTTACTCGTATTTTCGTGCGTCTGCTTATTTCTATGTGTTATTTATATGTGTTATGAATTGAATTTAGGACCTTTTATTATGAGATCGACTTGCCGGCATTGCCGCGGAAAAGCCCAGATCATTAGGCATCCATGCACTGAATGTGAAGGCAAAGGAACTATTATTCAGAGAAAGAAAGTCACGGTACCTGTTCCTGCGGGTAAGAATAAGAATTATGGTTTACTAGTGGAAATTGAAACGAACATCAAATAATGACATACGTACTATTATTTGAGTCTTAAAATTCTGTTATTTGGTCATCTTTAGGTGTTGAAGATGGTCAAACTGTCCGGATGCCAGTTGGAAAGAAGGAGATATTCATTACATTTCGGGTAGATCAGTCGGATTACTTCAGACGAGAAGGATGTGACGTTCATTCGGATGCTGCTATTTCTGTTACTCAAGCCGTACTAGGAGGATCTACTAGAATCCAAGGAATTTATGAAAATTTAACTGTCGACGTAAGAATGGAACGGAACGCTGTTCTTTTACCCATTATTCTCCGATACGATAGTAATAATATACATGAATTTTTGCACAGATTCCTCAAGGAACATCATCTCACACCCGCATACGCCTAAAAGGAAAAGGAATAAAGAAAGTCAACGGATTTGGTTACGGGGATCACTACATACACGTCAAAATTCAAGTTCCGACGCGGCTATCAAAAGAACAAGAGGAATTAATGAGAGCATATGCAGAGCTTGAATTAAACACGCCTGGAACAGTTTCAGGAGTAGAAACGAGTAAAACTAGCAGTGGTAAGTCCAACATGTTAACAAATATAATAAATAAAGTTAAATCTTTATTAGGTAAAAGTTAAGATAGGGATTTTGAAACACTAAAACAGCAAGATAATTTTGTGTATGGACAAGGACCGAGTTACAAAGGTACTCAACAACATCGCGCTTCAAGTGAAGAATAGAGATGTCTGTTAGGTTTTGGTAGTCGACCACAACCGAAATCGTCCCTCAAAACCTCATCCGTGTTATAATCTTGAGTTTCAACGATATCTGACAACGGTCCCAATTTGGCCGATATTTGTGCCCCTAGATTTCTGATTCGTTATGATCTTTGCCTACCTAGGAGTGTTACTTACACTGTATAGCAGGTCGTTTTGTTAGTTGGAAAATACTAAACCTGCTAGAGTTGATTTACGTGCAACCTTTTAGTTTTCAATAAAATGGAAATCTCGAATTCGAGATGAGAAATATTTCTAGTATTGCGCAGACTTTGAGCATTTTAAGCTTTCCAGTTTTGCAAAGTCATGTTTTTGAATGATTAATTTTATCATTATTTGAATTATTTCTAAGGATGAACGCATTCTATTAAGAAGAAGCCAAATTGTAATCAACTTCCGTGTGGAATCGGCAATCATGACTTACATTACTAGTTATTCCGTATTGAATGACATTGTCTTCAGATACTGCAAGGCGCCATGAGAATCGGCTGACAAACTACTTTTATTGTTTAGGTTTCATGATTTGCGGCTAGTCTCACTTTTACGAAGTCCATAAATAACGTAGCGTTAGAAACCATGTACGGAAGAACTTGAAGACTTTGTACTAGATTAACTCACTTGTCAGTGCATTACGAAGCAGATAATAAAGCCGGGTCATGCACAGAGTCACTGCTGGAAATGGGGTTGTCATTTTGTACTGAAATTAAATTTTGATAGCATCCTAAACGGTTTCAAAACTATTTAAGTGACAGAAACTAAAGCTACGACGATCCCACTCTGTGTCTGTTTAAGACGAGCCTATTTCAGTACAATCCGAAATGAGCAAAGGCCCGTCTTAAAAGAACACTCATCGTTTATGCACCACCAAAAACCATCCAAGGGCTTTTTTCTCCTTGACTATACACAAAGAGAGCAATCTGCTTACATTCAAATACATAAGGGATACCTACCCGAGTTATGCTTCATATCATCAGTTGAAGCTATATCGCTGAGAATAAGGTGGAGTCGACGGGGATATATGCACCAAGTATAGTCTCATCGGCAGCGTACGGTAGAAGAATTCCTTCGATGCGACAGTTTGGTATTGCATTGAAGCTGATTCATCTGTTGTCTGTGCGCCCACTGTAGTTGTCCAGATCATAACGACAATAACACTTCCCGTTCTTGATAATAAGCAAGTTGTTGTGATCATTGATCTGTGTCATAAGTTAATTAAAATACGGGAATCCGAAGACGCTCATGAAAGTTTGATTACAAGGTAATACGAAATAACAACTTGTCGTCTTGAGTTACGTTACAATCTATTCATTAGTTTTGCCGGTCATCATAGTTCGTTTGTTGAGATTTTTACTATTTGAGGACGAATGATATTGATGACTTTTAATTGACAGCAACAAAGTATATCCGCTGACTCATCAGCATAAGGATTCCACTGACGATGAAGAATATCTCAATAGCAATGACTAAAACTAGGACTTTATATATTTACAAATGTAGTGCTTTTTGGGTTAGGCGTGACTCTGCGAGGGGATAGGCTGATTAATTGAAATTAGCAGCTAAAGTAAATCTTTGCCCATGGTTCTTATTGAGTTGAAATACGAAATTAATAGTTGTGTTTTACTGTAGTAACGGTAATTAAAAGGGAGTGTCGGTTGACGGTCGGTAGAATTTCCTAGTTTTGCAAGAGGAGGTTAAGTAGTTTGGTTACTTTGATTATGAATGTTTTTAAATGTTCTGTTTTTGTTACAGTTAACACCAACGTGTAAAGCAAACAGTTCGCGGTTTAAAGCGGTGGCTCAAAGCAGTCGTTCTCCTTCAGTCCGATTTTTCATGTGGGAAACATCAGAGGATCCAACCTGAGCTGAGAAAATGAGTGTCGAAAAGGTATCCTTAACGGATGCGCTATCCAACGTTGATGTGCTGGACGAGCTACCGCTACCTGACCATCAGCCATGCATAGAAGCCCAACCGTGTTCGATAGTGTATCAAGCAAACTTTGATACGAATTTTGAAGATCGAAATGGTTTTGTTACGGGAATCGCCAAATACATCGAAGAAGCTACTGTCCATGCGAGTCTTGTAAGTTTTGGAGATGCTATATATGCTCGTAAATCTGCGATGGGATAAAATTAAAGAAATCGAATCATTTTCTCGATTTTTTAGAATGACCTTCTCGAAGAAGGGAATGAGCATGCTGTAATGCTCTACACCTGGCGGTGCTGCTCAAGAGCCATACCACAGCCCAAAAGCAATGAGCAACCCAACCGGGTGGAGATTTACGAAAAAACAGTTGAAGTCCTGGCACCTGAAGTCAACAAGCTACTTAATTTTATGAGATTTCAACGAACGGCTATCGAAAGATTTTGTACAGAAGTGAAAAGGCTATGTCATGCTGAGAAAAGGAAGGATTTCGTGTCAGAAGCTTATTTGCTAACTCTTGGAAAGTTCATCAACATGTTTGCAATCCTTGACGAATTGAAAAATATGAAATCAAGCGTGAAAAATGACTATTCCACCTATCGCCGGTATGATTGCATTTATTTGAAAGTTTCATGTCCGTTGAAAGTTGGGCTGTTAGCTACAATAAGCACTCTGTATTTTTTTCTAGTGCTGCTCAATTCCTTAAAGTGATGTCTGACTCGCAAGCTTTGCAAGAATCACAAAACCTGTCTATGTTCCTGGCAACCCAAAACAAAATTCGCGACAATCTGAAAGAAAATTTGGAAAAAATTCCATGTTACGAAGACCTTTTGGCTGATGTTGTTAATATCTGCGTTACCATGTTCGAGTCTAAAATGTATTTGACGCCAAGCGAGAAGCACATGCTTGTAAAAGTAATTGGCTTCGCTCTATACCTAATTGATACTCAAAATTGCAATATCTACAAACTGGACCAGAAGAAAAAAATTCGACTCGACAAAATCGATAGGATATTCAAGGTATTCTAGAGGCAATTTACAATCTCTTACTGCTCTTGCACAAAATCTTAACTTGCTCATGCATTTTCGTTCTAGAACTTAGAGGTAGTGCCGCTTTTTGGAGATATGCAAATAGCACCATTCAACTACGTGAAGCGTAGCAAGCAGTTTGACCAATCCAAATGGCCTCTTTGTTCTGCGTCTGGAACACTAAGTTCACAAGCGGACCTCAACAAGTATTTACCTCAAGTCCGAGACGATCACATTAAATACATAAGTGAGCTCGCTCGCTACAGCAACGAGGTATGCATCAAAATAGAGTGGCGTACCTCCGGTTGTGCTAACGGTTGTGTAGTGAATTACCAAGTTTCAAGTTTTCCTTTAAATTGTGCATAGGTGACGACAACATATAAAGAGGCTCCTCGTTCTGAATCCGAAAACGAAGAAATATCTGAATTAGCATTACGAGGCTTACAGTTGCTATCTGAGTGGACTTCAGTGGTGTCAGAGCTGTATTCATGGAAGCTACTTCATCCTACGGATCAGCATCAGAATAAGCAGTGCCCCGTTGATGCTGAAGAATACGAAAGAGCTACCAGGTACAATTACACCGATGAAGAGAAGTTTGCGCTGATTGAAGTTATAGCAATGATCAAGGGATTGCAAGTTCTGATGGCAAGAATGGAAACAGTCTTTACCGAAGCAATAAGGCGAAATGTGTACGCGAAACTGCAGACGTTTGTACAGAATATTTTAAGAGAGCCTTTGAGGAAGGCAGTGAAAAACAAGAAAGATTTGATTCGAAGGTAACGTTTCACAAACCCCCGTGTTTCTTTATTAGAAATCATAAAAGTTTTACACTAAACTAATTTATACGTTACAGCATTCTAGTATCCGTAAGAGAGACTTGTGCAGACTGGATTCGAGGTTATAAACCAGAAGATGACCCAGCAATGAAGGGAAAAAAAGATTCCGACAATGGTTTTGAGTGCAAAATACCCAATAAGAACGTTGGTAAGCATTTGCGAACTATGCAGATATGTAAGATATTCGCAAAATCTCAGTTGCAATATGCAGCGTAATTATGTTTTTATGCCCGCAGGACCTTCATCCACTCAGCTGTATATGGTTCGGACCATGCTGGAATCATTGATCTCGGAGAAATCTTGCGCAAAAAAGACGCTTCGAAAAGATATTGATGATCGGTATCTGCTCGCAATAGAGCAATTCCACAAGAGCTCGTTTTACTGGAATTATTTGCTGAATTTCAGTGGTAACTATTGCAGAATAATCATTACTGGTACAACTGGATGAAAACATGCAAGTATGCTCATGCTATGTATTGTATTACAGAGTCACTTCAACATTGCTGCGATCTATCCCAGTTATGGTATCGAGAGTTTTACCTGGAAATGACCATGGGCAAACGAATTCAGGTAACATTCTAATTAAAAATGATCTTACAGATTAGGTTACAGCCACTTTTATCTACGTCTGGGCATTATCGCACACATGGGTATCAGTATGAGATCAACGGCCACTTAGTTCAGATCAAAAAGGTAGGACAAATCTATATGTGGCATTCTACCAGTCTAGCGGGCAATTAGCATTTCCGCCAGCTTTATAAGTCAACACATATCAAAATTAAATGCGCGTTCTTTCGTTAGGCGGCCATCATGGTCAACTCAGTCTCATACACTCGGTTGGTTGCATGTTACAACGCATTTAGCAATCTTGAACCTCGACAGGCGTTATATATTCAACTATAGACTTAATTTTTGTTGCATTTTTCTGCTGTTAGGTATTTTTCATCTTTTGAAGGTTGAGTATGTTCGATTTCCTTACTTCCGGTTAAGTTTAACATTTAAGTGAAAAGGATACTAGTGAAATGTGACGCTTATGTACAGTTGCCCGGCTATTGTATTTTTTAATGTTCTGTATGGCATCATTGTTTACTGGGATGGCGTACTAAGTTAAAATTTATGAGCTTATGTGATGTTGGATTGAAAACTTTTTGATTCATAAAGCGATGCACAGTCCAGCATCAACATAATGAAGAATGTACCGACCTAGTAACAATGGAGAAACGAATTCAGGTACCCTTAACGAGGCTCGTCCTCGTTCAGCATAATCAATCAAATTAGACATAAATCTTTTGCTTTACTGATTGGGTTTGATAGTTGGATTACACCTTATCTTTAGTATCACTTTGATGCATCATGCATGCAAAAGAGTTAGTCGGAATGCATTTTGCAACTCATCATATCGTAGAATCACCGCAAGTTTAATTTGAGTTCAAATGTTAATCTCTATAGATGGTGAACTAAACTTATCTTTTACGACTAATCATGATGGTGTTTGCCTCTTGGTTTGGTACGCATCGCAACTGCAGATTAAAAATTAGCTGTAACCAAATTTTACGCTATACAGGGTGTTTTATGATTTTACTCTCCATTAACTTAGCGGCTTTGGAGACGGAGCAGCTGCTAATCTTTAATCATCTATCATTTTGTTTTTTGTGCCTTGAAGTTCTCTTCATGCAGTTTTTTGACAATTAGAACGCTAGTACTTAGACTAACCACTATTTGTACTATTGTGAGCCATCAGCTCAGTGTGTGGATTTGGTATGAGAACGAGTTACTGTGTATATTTAGCAGCAGTACCGCAATGTATGTCGTTTGTCCAAATTCGGCACTCATAAAGTTCTCATTCAAGTTTGTTTCGTGAAGTGTATTTTGAGATAGTGCTTTCAATATGTAGTTTCAAAACCTGTAGCCGGATTGCACAAACCTTCCTTTTCACACCATTTGTTTATGTTCTGATTCACTTACTTGATTTTGCATTGCAGTTCCCAATCGAGATGTCTATGCCTTGGATCTTAACTGACCATATATTGAAGACCAAGGAACCTTCCATGATGGAGTAAGTTTTGATACGTTGTAAACCATTAAGCAGCATGCAAGTTAATAAAGCTCGAATTTACTATTGTGGTTAATCCATGTTCTAGGTACGTGCTATATCCTTTGGATTTGTATAACGACAGCGCTCATTATGCGCTTACAGTATTTCGAAAGCAGTTCTTATATGATGAAGTCGAAGCAGAGGTGAACTTATGCTTCGACCAATTTGTTTATAAATTGAGTGAACAAATTTTTATCTACTATAAGCAACTAGCTGCAAGGTAAGAAAATTATCTCAATTGTAAAGCAGCCGCAATAGCAGTAATAGTTCGATGTATAGGTCAATTCACATATGAGTATTTCTGTTTCAGTATTCTTCTCGATAAAAGGTTTAAAGAGGAATGTGCGGCGCAAGAAACCTATTTTACGTACCCAAGAGCCAATCGCTATGAAACGCTAATGAAGCAACGCCACGTGCAACTCCTCGGACGGTCTATCGACTTAAACAAACTTATCACGCAGCGTATAAATGTCGATTTGCTGCGTTCTCTTGAACTAGCTATAACTAAGTTTCAAGGTGGAGATTTAACAGGGGTCGTGGTTAGTGAAACTTTTAGATCTTTCTTGTATTGATAGTTACATGTAAAACTAACTATGGTGGAATGGAACGTTTGTGATCAGAACTCTTCAGTTTGAAGACTTAATTGTTTAAATATTAACTAAGCCTTGTATTTGCGTGCAGGAACTAGAAGGACTGCTAAATGTTAACCGTCTAACCCACAAGCTGTTGAAAAAGTGGTTGGATGGTATCGATGATTTCGAGTGGATGCTTCGGGAAGCAAACCATAACATTCTCGCCCCTTATGGAAGGATTACCTTGCACGTGTTTTGCGAGCTGAATACAGATTTCCTACCAAGCTACTGCTATAATGCTGCGAATGGAAGGTAACTTCTTAAACACTGCGTCAATGATTGTGGTACGTTATCGGATTTGTTTTACTTATACTTGCCTTTTAAAAATTGTCAGATTTGTAAAAGCATTGGGTCTCAGTTTCACGGATCCCAAATTGAGTCATCGTGAAAAAGCTCCGCAGATGGCTCATCATTATGCGTGGGGATCAAAACAACTTAATGCAGCGTACCAAATGATCTACAGTCAATATTCAGGTAAGACTGAAATACTGTTCTCATTTAATTCAGTTATCTGTGTGTGTGTTACTAACTACAACTTTGAACTGTTATTACACTTAAAGGTTTCATTGGCGCTCCCCACTTGCGAGCGATTGTAAGGTTGTTGGGTTACCAAGGAATAGCTGTTGTAATGCAGGAAGTTTTGAAAGTAATTAAGTGTTTAATTACAAATGGGATTTTCCAATTCACGAAGATTTTGATGGAAGCCATGCCAAAAACATGTAAAATGCCCATTTACGATTACGGATCCCCAGGTAAATTCAGCATGTGTAGCACTTTTGCGGTTGATTATGAAGCCTATGCAACGTGTTAAATTGTTTTTTTCAACTCACATCTGGTTGCATTTAATCGAAACAGGAATCCTGGGGTTCTATCAAGAAAATTTGAACGATATTGTACAATATCCAGATGCTAAGATGGACTTATTCCAACATTTTCGCGAAGTTGGGAATGCATTGCTTTTCTGTCTTTTGATTGAGCAGAGCCTTTCGCAGGAGGAAGTGTGCGATTTGCTTCATGCTGCCCCATTCCAGAACATTTTTCCGCGACCCTTCTGTAAAGGTAAAGATAACAAGATAAATTATGCTTGGCAAGTTTACAAATACTGAGCAATCTCTATTATATTTTAGAGGGAGAGAAACCAGAGCAAAAGCAAAAACGACTGGAAGCAAAATACGCCGCTCTACATATAATTGAGAATATTGAGAAGTTTGGAACAGAGAAACAAAGAAATTTAGCGAAAGAAGGTGATCTCCTCACGAAAGAGCGTTTATGCTGTGGACTCTCGATCTTTGAAGTTATCCTGAACCGTATGAAAGAGTTTTTGAGCGATTCCATATGGACTGGACACCCGCCGGCCAACCGGGTTATGAATGTTGAAGAGTGCACGGAATTCCATAGATTATGGTCTGCGCTTCAGTTCGTGTATTGTATCCCGGTTGGAGAAAATGAATTCACTGTCGAGTAAGTGTGCAATGGGTTATATGTTATTTTCTGTTTTCATGTTTTGTTTAACCTAATGTCAAATTTTATTTTTTTGCAGACAACTTTACGGAGAAGGTTTAAATTGGGCTGGATGTGCAATCATAGTTCTTCTTGGGCAACAAAGGAGGTTCGAAGCGCTCGACTTTTGCTACCACATACTTCGTGTTCAGAGGGCTGATGGAAAAGATGAGAATGTTAAAGGAATCGTAAGTTTTGACATAATATGGTGGATTTTAAGGCATTTTTTGCGATTTCAGCACGCTATCTTGTTTTACATTGCAGCACCTCAAGCGGATGGTAGATAGAATACGAAGATTCCAGGTATTGAACTCCCAGATCTTCGCAGTTTTGAACAAGTATCTCAAAGCAAGTTACACGGATGGAGATATGCCTGTCGAGCACGTTCGGTGTTTCCAGCCCCCGATTCATAAATCAGTAGCAGAGGCGGCAGTGCCGCAGGGTTCGATGACCCTCGACCGCAATCATCAATATCACCGATAAAATGCACAGCTCCTTAAATTGGTTATGCTGCAGTATTCAGTCAAGAGTTACTCTATTTATAATTTTGATTATCTATGAATATTTTATTACTAGTACGCACCAACAATCAGCCAAGCGTCAAGTTCGGACTTACTTTATCAGTTCTCATTTTTTGCAGTACTTGCTGAGTCAGGTATGCACAAAAGGAAGTCTTACGAGTTGGGTTCCTTGTTGACATTCTTTAAAACTTCGATGGGTGATCAATCACCTGATTCCATTGTCCGAGGATCGACTTGCTTGGAAGGACCTGTACTGCGCAGTATTGAAACTCAATATTGCGAAAAATGTTGCCAGTAGATAGTTTCTTGGTTAGCAATAAGATATCGGTAGTTACTATCGGATTTACAGTTAATACATGTTTAAAGAGGTTTTAGAACAACCTTTGTACTCTTTTTACCTTCAGAAGAATATTGTATGAATAAAATCTACTCATACTTACACATCTGCATTTTTTATGCGCACTTTTTTTAAGCTACATCATTGAAAATTAGTTTTTTTGTGTCTGTAATTTGTTTTTCAGCGTATCAGTAGTTTTTAAGTAAAATTTTAAGTGTGGCATTGCAATTCTTTTAGCAGATGGATGATTCATTTTTATTTATAACAAATTCAGTTGTATACATTGTATAGAGCATGAAGTCAATTCGACAAATCTCAAAGATGAGGAACTTGTAAGTCAGTGTATCCAACACCCTTTAATGCGTTCTGATGTATAAACATAAAGTTTGGGACTCTGTGGGGTTATCTGAATATAAATACGTATTATTAATCTGCAACATCCCTTTACCGATGTTTCCTGGCCACATTTAGACCAACACACAAGTTCTTTCGAGACCGCTGAATCTGAGAAACTACAAGTAAGATTAGACTTAGATATCCGGTAATTCTTCTTCTTCTTCATCATTCTGTTTGATAGTACTAAAAGCGTCCCCTTCATCGTCAACTGGCGCAGCCGGTGGTTTGCGGGGAATTTCTCGAGCTATCTGGGGTTGTGGTTGAGGAGGTTCAGCTACCGGTGGGGGTTTTCGAGGTTTTGGTTTTGGAGGTTTGGGTTCAACAGTCCTTTCAGGACGTTCGACCCTTAAAACGGGAGGTAAACTTGGGGGCTGAGGGGTAATGGGTCGAGGGGGCAAAGGACTGCGGTCAGGGCTCCGACTACCAC
The DNA here is from genome assembly GCA_906901655.1 of Sminthurides aquaticus. Lineage (NCBI taxonomy): Eukaryota > Metazoa > Arthropoda > Collembola > Symphypleona > Sminthurididae > Sminthurides > Sminthurides aquaticus. Next base: position 18,082,076 of record CAJQTT010000001.1, on the reverse strand, counting down.
TTCGGCTACGGCTTCTGCTCCCACTACTGCTTCGACCTTTCTGACTTCGATTACTGCTCCTGCTACGATGGCTACTATTTCGACTCCGACTTCTCCCGTTTCGGTTGCTACTCCTGCTTCGCTTGGACATATGTGCATGAATACTATGATCGTGGGAATGTGTTCGTTTCCTAGGCTCCGGTCTTACATCTTTGGCTTGGTACTGAACATTACTATTTGATTCCGACGTATAATCCAACGGTGCAAGTAATGCGGAAGGATCCGTATTGAAAAACATTAGGGCAAAATCAACTAATAATTTGTGTAGCTCTTTTCGGACACTCGAACCATTAAACAATTCTGAAAAACACAATAAACAGGAAATCAGCTGTCAAATCTGGTTCTACACGCAATCATGGCCATCTATCATTACTTACCGCGACCAATTGGGACCATATCGGTCATCATATGTGATATGTTTACATTTTCAACACCGAATTTTTTTACATGATCTAAACACGCTCGTCTGAACGCATAAACCCATCCACTCTGGTATAAACGTTCTCGCATCAAATGCTTGAACCTGTAAAACAGCAATTAAAAATCCTGTTATTTCATGCCACTAATACGCGGGGGCTTTTCTAAGCTATTATAATCTACAATACAATTATAGCATTCACTACACAGTACACAATCGTAATATATCGACTACAGCAAACAATCCAATCAAGAAAACGGTAACTCACAGGGGTAGCTGGCCGTGAACGACAAGCTTTTCGTAAATAATTTCTTTGACTTTATAGCAGCTCATCGGTTTCATACTCATGTAAGACTTCTTCTTATCCTTTTCATCCTTGGTTTTATGGGAAATCGCGCTCCGTTCACCTGAGCTACTCATCGTATTAACGTCGAAATTGTGAATCATACATGTATGATTTAATGACCCACGGTCTCATAGAACTCCACGGTTATAATTGTGCTCTGGAATCCAACGAGCGACATGAGCAAATGGAGAAGCTTAACTTGACGTCCGCAGCTTTACGATACCATTTTATACAATAGATAATTCCATTCCATGATATTGAAAAAGTTCTTCTCAATCTTGGCTGTCTTCTGGGAACTAAAGCCTTATACTTTCGCATTTAAGGTTTTTTAAGGTCGAATTTCATATCCAAAACAAATTACTGATCAGGGACGTATTTAAAACTTGAGCACCTACAAAAAGTCAAAAATAGAATTTGAGCATTGAGTGAAATAACCAAACTATTTTCTTGACAACTTGAACATTATTTGACATATCTACCTGCAGTGTTGAGCACGTTGATTCTCACATGTCTCCCGTTGTGTTCAGGAGCTTTAATCCCACAAATCTGATGTAGCTAAGCTTGCCCGAAAGAATTACTATAGTGTAACTGTAATCACAATAAGCACTTTAGTGTTTAACTTTCGCGAATTTGTTTTCAAGAGTGCCGATCACATTGAATGCGAGTTAAACGTGGTTTATTTTCACAGCTGATGCTGGACGTTTTTACCTGCAAGCAACAATAATCTTTGCTGCCCAAACTTGCTGCTAGCACATTATTTAATTCATGATCAATTATACATAATATTAATCGCTTTCTTAAATGTTGACAGTAGCTTTTTTACGCCCGTAGCGGTCCCGGGATCAGCCGGGAGCATTAATACATGGATATGTACATGTGCAGCAACATGTGTATGGGTATAGCTCCGCAGGGTTCTCAGACTATAGTCCATCTCTTTTGTGCTTTCGCTCACAAACCAAAACGTTAACGGAATTTCTGTAAAATACTTTGAACGTATTATATATAAATTAACTTTTCAATTAGTACACCGTATCCCTACTGCAGCATGTCTAGTCAATGAATTAAGCGCTATGCATTATGAACCAACTCGTTTTGAATAATATATATACTTATATACTCTTGAACCGTAGCAGAATTCAGGCCTATTTTCCGGGAATGCAATGGCTCTGCAACAATTTACTTTTAACAGATAACTCCAACTAAAAAAGCCAATATATATACTGCAATGCTGAATTGGAGATAGCGCAACATTGAATAGGTGGTTAAGATAGAGGTGAAACATCGTTTAAAAAAACTTTGGAAATATAAACGCCAATTTGACGTGAATTTATTCAAGGATTTATGCTACATTGTGTTCTAAGTCCCTAGGCCGGAAAAGAATTCCTTTGCATTCGCTTGGCGTGATGAAGGGAGATGGTGCTTTAAATCTTTAGCTTTAGTTTCTTTAGTAGCTTTCTTGATTGCCGGAGGAAGGGTAAAACTCTCTAGAAATGAAACATTCCAAAACCTAACTACTTGGTCATGACAAATTGAAGATATGAGGTGACCATCATTGCAAACATCCATTGCCTCCACAGGATAATCATGTTTGCCGATAATTCCACAAAATTTCATCGGGAAGAAATGAACAGCCCTAATTGCTCCATCCTCTCCTCCTGTGAGTATCATCTTTTCTGTTATTGGAATCATGGCATTGATGGCTTCTTTGTGTCCATGATACTCGTCACAGTGATAGCCAAACTCTCCCCAATTGAATAGAAACATTTTCCCAGCTTCATCTCCCACGACTAGCTTTGTATTCTCTTTTAGTGTTCCAAGGCAGTTAAAACCATTGTCGTATGGTTCGGATTGTGTCTGAACCTTCTTAGCCCTGGTTTTGAGAGCAGAAATGGATCCATCCGTTGAAGATGCGACCAAAATTTTCCCGTCTGCATCAGCCAGCATGGAGGATATTCCATCTTCAGCTACTTTGTGCGAAAACGATATTCCGGACATTCTACGGTCCCAAGCTAAATTTAAAAGTAAAAGTTGTACATTATTAAGCATTTAGGTGGTTCATCCAGGTTACTATTCCATAGACTCATGTTACAAACCATGCACGTAGCCTTCTTCATCTCCTATGGCGTATATGTTCTCATCCACTATGCAAAGCGCAGTTCCTGGCTCTCTGGAAACGTGAAATACTGCAGGTTTTAGTACCAAAAAATATTTTTGTCCCACACATACACTAATATCATTGACAAACTTCAAAATCCACGACACATAAAATTATTACATTTTTTAACTTACTCTGATGAATTTTCTATCTTCCGCTCCACTTGCATTCCATCTGCATGGTATATCACAAAGTTAGTATCATTCATTAAGGCACATATTTTCGTACCATCCGAGGAAATTTTTATATCACGTGTGGTAGCATCTTCATGACTAACCGACTGCAGTTCCTCGTTCCCCTCGTTTGAATATGAGAAGCTGTAAATTGAGAATACCATTATTAAAAGACTCATGCATGCTGTCTCATTCATGGTGTTCAATTTTACTTTTTCAAGGGACTTACAGTCGAATATTTCCATCATAATCTCCTACGACTATCAGATCGTTCACGGGATGAAAGGATATATTACACGGCGTCGAAGGAAGCTCAATATCTGGAGGTCTAGTTGAAGGCTTCTTTTGCTGAGCTAATTTTATGGCCTTGATCACTTCATCGTCCTCCAAGTCATCCTCCGCCGCGTTTGCTTCGGCAGAAGTGGAAGTACCAGCCTCAGGTTGACTTTCATCGGAATCTGAATCATCGGTATAGCTTAAGTCACTGTCTTCTGAATCCGACATTTTAATCGCAGTTATAAAGTGAAGAAACAAAAACAATTAAATCCAGCAAAACTGCAAAACTCTGAGATTTCCTCAGGTAAAATGTACGAAGCGTATTTCGTTCGCTTAGATTTACTATGTTTTCAAAAGTTTATTCGAAAAATCAACGTTTTAAATCTCGTTTATGTCGGTTTGTTTATGTCTCGTGCGGATGCTCCGAGTACGTGGGGGGTCACTCCAGTACTACATCAGCCGACACAAACTTATAACATTGTACATGAGAATCAGGCTTTTTTGACTTAAACATGATATGCGAACGGTCCCTGCGAAATTCAAAATGAAGCCCGCCACAGCAACCACGATGTGTGAATGACCAACTACCATATTTAGCCCAAAACACAAATTCGTCGACGAGGAAGTTACTTCATGCACAAAAAAACATTTGGCATTATGCATTAAAATTATCAGCGATGGCTATATAAATACACTTATGTAAAGCACCAATGAAGCACTATGTACTGATATTGAGGAGAATGAATTGGGTACATAAGCACTGACAATCGAAGGAACCGCGCAACCTTTCGATTTGAGCAGATGAATGATGCATCCATAAATGCTGTCCACTGATGTTTTACAACCAAGATGTTTTGAAGTAAAGGAATGACCACCCACTCTTATAGCTTCGAAAGGAGGTGAAAAGATGCCGACCGCTAGATGCCTAAACTGTTGTCAGTTACAGCTTCTACTGATAGAGCTTCGACTTGTCCAATAACTTCATCCATTCAAGCTGCGCGCGTCTCAATTTGACGCAGGAGTTTAATAAAAGGTCTATATTGAAGCGTCTCGTGCCAGTTGTTTTTATAATAAAAAGTACACTTTAACGTGCATACTCAGCGGCCGCAGATATGCGCTATTAAGATTTTGGGATAGAACAGTCGGGTGATACGGAAGGGAATGTGTCTGAAGCCGAACTATTTTATCGGTTTGAGTTCTCGATATTCTCTCATGCACCGACATCGGCCGGAAAGGAACACCGTGGAGGTTTTGGTGTTAGTTAAAAACCAAAAATATAGTTATCCCCATGAAAAAATATTCCAAACATATTTGTCCTTTCAATTAAGTTTTAATTGTCCTGCAATTTGGAAGAATCATGACAAGGAATTAAAAGTTTTGCGTGCTAAAAGTACCCGGGACGTATAAGTTTTAGAATGGTTAAGTTTGAACGCGCGAATTGATAGTAGATAAACTATTAAACGGGAGTATGGAACTTGCCGCAAGTAATTAGTAAAGATAAAGACTTATCAACTCAGTACACAGGTGTGTATGTCTGTTATGAAAATAGTTAGTGTAGTATTCTGCTCTTACGACTGATTAACAAAATAAATAAGAAACAATTGTGTTAGTGGTGGATCGACCCAGAAATCAAGTTTCAAGTTCAAAATTGCGTTGGTGAGTGAATACTTCGAACCGGGTATATTTGCGTTAACGTAGTTCCGTCCAATTCCCTTTTATAGCCCCATTGTTAGACTGAGATCTTGTCTACCCCATTGTGAAACTGAGGTTGACGATACCCTTGCATGACTCTGTCACAGGCTATAAATACCAAACTAATTTTGATTACAGAAAGTTGAGCTGACATCAATTTACTTCGAGAAGCGACGAGGCCCTGAATTACACGCCTGAAGAAGACGATCTTGCTGTTGTAGTGGGTGATACTATTTGTATAAGGGTGTATACCCTCTAGGGAAATCTTCAATTAACCTTGTTGCATTCTGGAAGCTTAAAATCATGACAGCCGAAGGTGTAGACATAGACTTGTATGCAGATGATATCGAGCAAGATTTCAATGCGGTAACTCTTTTTGCGGTTCACGTCTTTTGAAAGATTGGATTTCAAAAACAAAGTATGTATAACATTTTTTTGTTTAGGATGAATTTGCTGGGGAGGGCGTCGATCTTTACGATGATGTGATCACAACGACTGGTGGGCGAAGAGATTCCGAGGGTGGTGAAAATAATCAGCCTGGAGAAAGGCCATGTACACCAAATAATGTTGGTACCTCGCCTGTGTCGAGCAAAACTAATTCTGGTAGCAGTAATCTCGATCATTCCAGAGGGGATAGAGATTACATACAACCTTTGCGGAAACATCAGGTCTACATTGGCAATTTAACATGGGTAAGCACATCAAGAATTCGTAAGGATAGTTTCGAGCGTTCGAGATTCATTTGAATTATAAAGTAAGGGTCGTGCAAAACATTATTTTAAATATGGCTCTAGTGGACATCCGACCGAGACATCCAGGAGGCATTGACGGACATCGGAGTCCATGATTTCGTGGAGGTGAAGTTTTATGAGAATCGAGCAAATGGACAGTCGAAAGGATATTGTGTTCTGACGGTGGGATCTGAAGCTTCAATCAAGTTAATAAAGGAGAAGTTTATCAAGAAAGAACTCCATGGTCAAACGCCTGTGGTTACACCCCCTACAAAGCAGGCGCTTAATCAAGTAAGTTAAAGAAACAAATTAAATTTATGTGTTGTAAATACTTACTTTCCGCGACCAGATAGTAACAGCCGATGGTGATGATCTAGTTCGAGGCTCAGTCGAAGACAAGGCCTACACCTGGTCCAGGGGGCCCTGGTGGTAATAACAGTGGAGGAGGAAATATGAATATGAACAATATGATGGGGGGACCCCGAGGACCTATGGGTCCGATGGGACCACAAATGGGAATGGGTGGTTATGGCCCGAGAATGATGATGGGAAACCCCATGAGAGGACCCCGAGGTATGGGTCCCGGAATGGGTCCGCCGCCAGGCCATCGGAATATGGGGCCACCCAATCATCAGAATCCTCAAGGACCTGGGCCTGGAAATCAGTTTTCTCCACCGCAGAGGCCACCAATGCCTCCAGGACCTCATAACCAAATGCCCCCTGGCCCTCCTCAACGTCCACCTCCTGGTATGCCAATGTTTCAAGGACAAGGGCCAGTTGGACCGCATGGAATGCCTCGAGGCCCGATGCCACAAAATATGATGGACAGAGGTCCTCCACCACGACAGGATTGGAATCGACCTCCTATGAATCCGTATCCTCCGCATGGACAGGCCCCTCTCCCTCCACCAGGTCCTATGCCTGGACCTATCAGACCGCAAGGTATTATTCCTGGCCCACCACCTCAACCTGCTCCCCACATGAATCCCGCATTTTTCAGTCAGGGGCCATCTGGCCCTCCTCAAGGACCTCCACAATCGTACAACACGTCCCCCAGACCTGTACCCGGAGCACAGTATCCTCCAGTTGAACACCATGAATCTGCTCCTCCGCTCCAAATGAGTGAAGTTGAATTTGAGGAAGTCATGGGAAGGAATCGAACAGTATCAAGATCTGCCATTTCCAGAGCAGTCACCGATGCAGCTTCTGGGGAATTTGCTAGCGCTATTGAAACATTGGTCACAGCAATTTCATTAATAAAGCAATCTAAAGTCGCCTCCGACGATAGATGTAAAATACTAATCAGTTCACTTCAGGACACCCTACATGGAATTGAAGCAAAAAGTTACGGCAGAAGCAGAGGTAATATACTTCGTAGACTCTAAGCATGCGAAATTTCGTGGCTCGCTCGTTTTTCGAATGTGTTGTCCTATGTTTTTTCAGAGAGATCTCGTTCACGGGATCGAGAACGTCATCGAGGAAGACGTCGAGAACGATCTCGTAGCAGGGAGAGAGATTACCGAGATCGAAGCAGAGAGAGATATTACGAATACCCGCGGGAGCGCAGTCGTAGCAGAGACCGCGAGTATCGTGATAGAAATCGAGAGGAAAGGTGAGGCTTGCAAATTGAAATGCATTCTTCTATAGTAAAGCATATATGAGCTTTATTCTAATAACTAATTGCTAACAATTTCAGCAGTAGCAGGTACTACGAGGATCGTTACCGCGATAGAGAGAGGGAGCGTGAACGAGAAAGACCTAGGGTCGAGCCAGACCGTAGCAGAGAACGAGAGAGGGAACGAGAACCAGAACGAGAGGCCGTGCATAGGCCACCAAGGCACTAAGCCTTTCAACGTGGTCATCTTTTTATGAAAGATAAGATGAATAAAAGTTTCATTACAGTTTATGTACTGAATGAAAAAGATTCTCGGATTCTTGTGTTTGAATAGTCTCAGCGAGTCTTGACTATAGTGATGTTGTATTGTAAATATTTTTTCCTTTAACATTTGTCAAACATTAGTTTTTACGATAAATACCTCCTGAACACAGATGTAGTACTGTTAAATTGTGGTTGGAAGAAAGCAATTTGTGTTGCTTGGCTGGATTTTTGGAAACACAAATTTTGTGTTACTATTAGATACAGAATTATCTCAGTGTATGTTACATTCTTCGAAAATAATTCGGAAATAATGATTTTCGGTATTTACTTGAAGTTATTCAAAGAACGGAAAAATAATTTACTATAAGGTAACTATAGTATGCTCTAGTAGTTTTATTTTGCTGTATATTAATTTTTTTAAAACCTTGGGAATTGTATGGACACTGAAAGACTAAAATGTATGATGAAAGCTGTGTGCGTGTATAAAATATTTAAGGGTCTACATGCTTTGTACAATTGTGCGTTATGGCACAAATGTATATGATGTTATACAATTTGCATTGAATCTGTATATTTACTCGCATTGCAAAGGACTTCGATTTTTACGGCTATTGTGATTACTGATAATCCTATCTTCAGTTTAAGTAAGTCGCATTGAGACGGATTACAGCAGTATTTTCAAAACAATTGTTTTATTAGCCTTCCTTAGTCTTTTCGTTTTTGTTGTGTGAAGGGACAGGGAAGGGCTTTCCTATTGACAATGCCCGAAACTATTGAGACTGATACGTAATATTAACATTACATAAACATTTTGTATTTACGGGAAAAAGGATGAAATGTTCAGCACTAGGGTTGTTTTGTCAGTATTATACGCAGACTGAAGTATGTTTTTATAGTTCGAATGAGAAGTAGAAGAATGTTACAGCTACCTGCTTGTTTATCCCTTGAGGGTGAGTATAGCAGATTTTGTAAACGTTTTGACTGGTACATGTTACCTAACTTAAGCTTAATGACAAATAAGGACTTCAAATGTGAAATTATAGGCTGGACTTGATTTCGGATTTTAATCCGAAATGCAGTACAGGCATGCATCAGTTGCATGACGAACTGATGACGAACTGCTAATTCTTGTCATAGATTACAAGCTGTGATATCTACGAGATTTGAAGACTTTCTAACGATAGCAAGTTTTGTAAGCACTATGTGACTTATGTTGAGGAAAATTAGGTATGTAGCATTGCGCGGAGCTGTATAGCGTGTAACGCATTATCGGATTAGGTGGCTAGTTGTACAGCCATGCCATTCAAAACTACTGCATAAAATAATTAATGAGAACCTTCGGAGTTCTGTGCCTATTAGCGGCAGGGGTAACGCTTGCGCAATTGTAAACTTTATGATCAAGGCGACTAAGAAGACGTATGGAATTATGGAGACTGAAAGGATTCAGCTGAAGCAATAATCAAAGCCAGCAACAGAGAAGATGTCCATCGAATCATTGGTATTAGACTGTAATAAGCCATTTCACTCTGAAGGTACGTTTCCTTTATTGTTTTATATTTTCTTCGCTCGTAAGTAGGCTAGAAATTCAACCTGTCTGTGATTAGTTAATGATAATTACTGCGCGATGCATGCCTATTGTGTGCAATTTGTAGTTTCGTACAGTAACTGTCGCGCATAACTTTTAATACATTTCTATCTAGTCTAATAAGCCTAGAATAAGTACCATACGAACACATGAATGATAACTCCGAGAGTTGTCGCGCCTGGCCTTATGATGTAAGATAATAATCCTAAACACCTATGTAGTCGCATCATTTGCTAAATTTCCGCACGTGGCTACTTTCTTAGTACTGGATTGTGGCACTGTTTGTATCAATGGATTCAGAATTAGGGAATACCAAATTGCTGTTTTCCGTCGTGTGGTGCAATTAATGTGCGCGGATGTTCAATTTGGCTAGTACCAGAAACGTTTACAGAATTATCATGACACCTGTAAAAGCGCGCACTTGCATATTTTTGTACCGTATATCTTTTCATTTCTTAAAATATTTTCGTGGGTTGTTACTACTTCTGTTCTGCGCTGTTATACCTCAACTGCCTCTTTTAATACTCTTTGCATGATGTATTTATGACCCAAACCACTCATTATCAACCGTTGAACGATTTTCCGCTGTTCCTCAAACGGGGTGTCAGACTCGGGTGTCACGTCGCATCATGAACAACGGCTATGTTATATCACGCGCAATTCTTATTAAATTTACGCTAAATACTTTAATACTTATGGCTAGTAATGTCTGTTACAATGCAGTGCGAAGCCGTAAATGCTAATCAGATGAAATTAGCTTTTAGATGTGTATTGCGCGACTACTTTTTAGTTGACAACTTTACTAATGTTTCTCAGGATATACAAATCTCGTTCTGTTGCATTAGATGTGATTGATTTGCGCTTTATTCCCTAACTAGTCGGTATGACGCTTGGTGTCTTTAATTTTCTTCGTTTCGAATACTCACTGATGCAAACGGGAGGCGTTGTGTTTACAATTATGATATTGAAACTAAGGATGCGGATGATTTCTCAAGACGGGCTACCAGTAGCTTTGAGTCTTACGAAAGTCCCGTATAAGAACTAAGTATAATTTATTTTTATAAGTAATTTTTTAATCAAAAACTGCCTTACGCAAATATTTGCCGAGCTACGCGTGCATGCCTCCTCTATGTCCTAGTCGTTAAGAACATTAAGGGTTTTTATTCTTTTCAATTATTTCCAAGAAACGTTCAGTTGTATGTTCATGCCCTGCGCGAAAATAGTATCTACTGATAAAAGTAATTCAGTAATGAAGGTAAAGTAGCAGGCTCTACTGCACTTAACTAACTTAAAAGATGTCATAGCTCCTTACTTGACAAGGCGAATTCAATACGCTGCAGCGCAGGTACGAGTTGGGTAAAATAATTTCCAAACATCTAGAGAATATCGATGGCAACCCGTTGTTACGGGACTCATATTTGCCTCGTGGCTTATGAATGGAACTTGATGACAAAGTCTAAATATAAATTAAATTCAAACATTTTGCAGATTCCATTTATACAGTTTCTTTTAAGTATACGCATGCTAAGGTAGCGTCGCTGTTGCTAGTGGCCCTTGAAGTTTTAGTCTTGTCTAGATCTGACAAGGTTAACTTTGTAAAAAACCATAAGTCATTCGTAGAGCCACGCAAAAGCTGGTATATTTTCTAGAAAGACACAACTTGTTCTACAATAGCATTACGTTGTAATTGAGGAGGTGTAGAGCAATTGAAGTCAGTAATCATTTCATCCATACAGAGTTTATATTCTTGGGGTGTCCAACTTGAAGGATTGCATCCCCGGTAAACCTTAGGGTTGGACTTTTTCATGGCCACGCGGTGGCCATGGCCACCTACTTGGGGCTGTGCGTGAGTGACGTTCGTTGCCATGGCCATCCCATTCATACCTATGGATATGACATTTGAAGGGGTGGCCATCACGTTTTATGTGGTGGCCATCACGTTTCATGTGCTGGCCATCATGTTTCATGTGGTGGCCATCACGTTTTTAGTGGTGGCCACATCACGTTTTTAGTGGTGGCTACATCACGTTTTTAGTGGTGGCCACATCACATTTTTAGTGGTGGCCACATCACGTTTTTAAGGGTGGCCATCACGTTTTAAGGATGGCCATCACGTTTTCAATGGTAGCCACCACTGAAAACATGATGGCTACCCTTCAAACGTGATGGCCACCACTGAAAACATGATGGCCACCCTCAAAACATGATGGCCACCACATAAAACATGATGGCCACCCCATAAAACATGATGTCCACCACTGAAAACATGATGGCCACCCCATAAAACATGATGGCCACCACATAAAACATGATGGCCACCACATAAAACATGATGGTCACCACATAAAACATGATGGCCACCACATAAAACATGATGGCCACCACATAAAACATGATGGCCACCACTTAAAACATGATGGCCACCACTCAAAACGTGATGGCCACCACTGAAAACATGATGGCCACCCTCAAAACATGATGGCCACCACATAAAACATGATGGCCACCCCATAAAACATGATGTCCACCACTGAAAACATGATGGCCACCCCATAAAACATGATGGCCACCACTGAAAACATGATGGCCACCACTAAAAACGTGATGGCCACCACTGAAAACGTGATGGCCACCCTTAAAACGTGATGGCCACCCTTAAAACATGATGGCCACCCCATAAAACGTGATGGCCACCCCTTCAAATGTCATATCCAAAGATATGAATGGGATGGATACCATGGCCACGAACGTCACTTACGCACAGGCCCAAGAAGGTAGCCATGGCCATGGCCACCGCGTGGCCATGAAAAAGTCTAACCCTAAACCCTAATGGCTAATGACCAAAATGGCTAATAGATCTTGAGTCTTTCGCGCACAGTACTTATCAAATCATCGTGAAATAATAATGAACTATGTTGCAGTTTGGGGTGTCAAGCGCTAATACCTACTGTTTTTAATCATTGACTATCAATGATTCAGCTTACATAGATTATGTAAGCTGAAAGGTTGTCTTCTATGTTCATCTGACATCATGCTCTAGGTCTGAATAGTATTTACACGCCCTATGGAGCTACTGGACGAGCGAATATTAAACCAGTTGCAGAATCCAAGATTTCTTTCCCAGATTTCTTGAGAAATAGAAATAACTCGTAGATTTTATTCCTCCCAGTACCATTCATGATTCATAAAAGCTCTGTCAAATACAGGACTAAACAGGAGAACAGGACTTGGAAGAAAACATGCAATGCTTTTTTGTATCGTGCTTGGTGGGTAACATAACTGCTGCCTTGTGTGAAAGAGCATTAAGATGAAGGTGAAGACCGTCATCAGAATGGTTGAGATGGTTGAAACCCAGGTATTCCAAACTCATCCTTGCAAGTAAATGGTCCTAAATTACTTTAAAGCACCATAGAGCAAGTGTTCTCGACTAGTGAAATGTGTAATTAACATTATGATTCATGAACGTCAGTCAGTAAGCCTAAGTTATCCACATACTATATTCCCTTGAGTAAAGAAAAGCTTTACTTCATGGTTCGATTGTACGGTAGTATTCTGGCGTTTCTGTAACTTAAGCTCGCAACGTTGCTGTGCCACTCTTGTAGGTACCTCGTATGGTCGTATCTTTACGACCATACGAACTTGCCATTTACATTATTGCAGAGTACGTTTAAAGCCTCTAGTCGCTACCCAAAGCTCCACATATCGCAAACGCTTGACGTATTGAAATGGAGCAGTATTTTAATTTACACGTCAAATTACTTGTAACAGTATCCATTTTTTCAGTCATAGGTCCTCATTTCTCTCCTCTCAGAAAAAGGTTTTAAACGGGGAAGCTGTAATTCCAGTTTCACAGAGTTGAAATATTCGAAATCACACACAAAATCGTTCCCACATGAAAGCTACACGCAATGATCTCGATTGAGAATATATAAGCGCTACAGCAGCGGTGATTCAGATTCACTCTTCCACTCGGCGTTCTCTAGTAATGATAGCTCAACTGAAGTCGGTTCCTCTTGTGTAGTGTTGTGTGATTCGTAAAGGGTTTCGGTGTTCAAGGTTAGTTTCTAAATCAACCTACAGTCATTTACCAAGCTGGTTTACTAAATTGTCTTCATTTAATTTGATTTCAATAGACGCCATAGTAATTTAAAAGAGCGACACTGGGCTCCCAGACTTGTGTGTATGTCACAAGGGAGCTGGAAATTCATTTACTGATGCATTTTTGTTTTTTTTTACATTTACAAATCTTTCTTTTTCATTGTGTTTGTGTCATGTTTTTGAAATTGAAAAAGGTTAACTACAATCGTACGACCGTTTGATATTAACTTGAAGCGGAGGTTTCATAGCACAAAACCCCATTCCACGCAGAATGTCAAGGATGAGGAAAAGGGAAGATGATTCTGGGGACGAAACAGAAGTTATCGAGATGATGAGCTCGGATGACGAATCCAATTTCGGGGGAACAAGAGAATTACAGATGCGGCTAAAGTTCAACAAGAAGGTAAATGAAAATGCGGATTTCATATTAAAAAAAATCAGAAGCAAAACTGTTTCAGCTTAAAACTCATTTCCTTAAAGTCAAGTATGTTTGTTGCACTGAAAGATGTGTTCCAGAAAATTTTGAACCATTTCGATGTGTGAAACTTGTGCTGTAGCTAGAATTTTTCCACGTATTGTTTAGGGTTTGTGTTATTATTTGAAAATGTAAGTAACGAATGAAAACTTTATAATTTAAGGCCAAGGCTCAAACGATTCAGGCAGATCCTTCGAACCCTGGCCCAAGTGGAGGGAACAATAATAGAGACCCAGCTTTTGGACCTATGGCAGAGCTGAGTCGCATGCCTCCTGCTGGTTTGTGAACTACATTTCCACGCTATTTATATTTCTTAAGTCCAAAACGGCAGTGGGAAACTTGAAGTGCAATTCCTTGACCTTTACAGCTAGCGTTACTACTAACGTTACAATAAATCAAGTTGAACCTCCAGGATCACAGGATCTATTGCCTCAAGAACAGCAACTCCTACTTCAGCTTATTCAGACTCAGCGAGCTCCCAACTCAGCAGATCAACAGCAGCAATTAGCCAAAATACTGGGATCTAATCCAGGACTGATGACTTCCTTCATTAATCATGTGCAGCAACAGCTGCAGGGTCAACAGGGTCCTCAGCAACAGGGCCATGGGCAAGTTGAATATTCTCGTCCGGAAACACAAAATCTGGTGCCCGCTGTAACTACGGGTGGGCAAGATCAGGGACAGCATGTAATTCAGAATCAAGGTTAGCAACGAATTCTTGACATAGTATGATTTTGGTCCACAATTTTGTCACCATTTGGAATCCATATCCCTAAGTGGGACTAACATAGTAGTATACTAACATAGTAACAATATAGTTGTATTTGTATATTCTGTTTCGGTACAGTATCGCTTGGCCAAGCTAATTCTAAGACAAGCCATGTATCTACCGAAGCTCGTAGTTGTTCTGGACACTTGAATCAGCAATGTCAGCAGCACCAACCATCACTGACAAATCCAGATGCGGAGAGGACAAAGCTCTTACAACAGCAGTTGATCCTTCTATTACACGCGCATAAATGCCAGCTTCGAGATTATTCTCAAATTCCCCAACGTCCTCCAGTAAGTGCAATCCTTTTGAGTAATTTTGAGTTTTATTTTCAAGATCCAAAAATTAAATTGGCCGATATTCTTTACTCATGCATTACAATGGGCATGATTCCAAGCTATGCCCAGGAGCGAGATCGTCGTCATGCCACAACTCAGTTAGTTATTAGGAGTTTTTAGTATATGTTTTAAACTCCGATTATGTATTTTTGCAGTGTTCACTTACACATTGTCGAACGATGAAAAACGTCCTAGTTCACATGAGAACTTGCTCGGCAGGCAGAAATTGCCCATTTACTCATTGTTCTTCCTCAAGGCAAATTATTTCTCACTGGAAAGGTTGTTGTAGAATCGATTGTCCTGTATGCATTCCCATAAAGCGTGCAGATAGAAATCGGAATCTGCAACCTCCCGTAGCTCATGTTTCTGGACCAGTCCTTCAAAGCAGGCCTCCACCCCAATCCGCTGTTCCTAACGTCGTCAGCGCGAATTCCCCGCTAACCGGCGAACCGCTTGGAAATCTTGGATCAAACTCTGGTGGCAATCAGCCTCAGACTCTCTTGGGCATGACCGCGTCGCCAGTGGAAAGCACTAAGCTTTGGCATCCGTCTGTAAGTTCTAGTGACAGATCTAGCTGTATTTTTAAAATAGCAAATGCAATTTTTCCCGTACCGGACTACGATACTTCATACTTACACATCCTTTTCCACAACGCCAACAAAATTGAGAGAGATTTCTACGTAAAAGCCAATACGAGGTCAGAATACTATAATCTTGTTGCTGAGAAAGTACACAAGATTCAAACGGAACCTCAGGAAAGGCGTCAGATATCAATTCTACAACCACCCTTAGCTACATAATTGCTGGAACGCCATGGTACAATATTCCTAGACTCCTGCAGTGTGTAAGTGGATGGTGCTTCGGTCGAACCTGGCACACTGGTTTTTCTTCTTTCAATCGTCTTTAGGCTACTCTAGAATCTTTTAGATCTGTCCTGTCTAAGTTTAAATTTGAATTACATTTATTTCTCATGTACCTAATGGTTACAATCACTATTTGCCATTGTACTGTATAGCATTAGTACGAAAAAACCATTATTGAAATGAAAAATAGAGTTATATAGGAGTTTATAGGGTGGGTA
Organism: Sminthurides aquaticus; assembly: GCA_906901655.1. NCBI lineage: Eukaryota > Metazoa > Arthropoda > Collembola > Symphypleona > Sminthurididae > Sminthurides > Sminthurides aquaticus. The sequence goes on along the minus strand of CAJQTT010000001.1, from coordinate 18,066,021 downwards.
CGTGCCGTGCCGTCACAAAGCATAATTTTTTTAACGAATAAAACCAATACTTCGTGTAAGTCAAAACACCGGATTCACAATATTCCAACTTCCAACTACATTTACAGGTATTGAGCTACACTGCACTATAATCTTATTCTGAATAACATTCAAAGTGATGATCCAGCTGAATTTGCTAACCCTCGTCCGGCATGGTCAGCGAAAACTTTAGCTGCAAAATAAAAATTTGATTTAATTTATAACAGTGATACATTCAAGACCAGTCCTAGATACTCCGCTTTGGCGAATTTTAGTACTTCATAAGACAAAATTAGACAGCTAAATGGTCGCAGCCGTATATACTCACCTGCTCGAAATAAACCGATTAACAGAATAAAGGATATCGAGTGAGTTAGCATGGCTTTCTTGGTCTTCTCTACCTCCTCGAAGTCAGGATCTGGACAAATAAGTCAAACGCAACAATTAGGATCATCCTATGAATCTGATCAAAATATAAGCTGCTATAGTCTTAATTACAGACGGCCCTTAAGATTCTTGGTCGAACATAATTTCAACAAAACCAAAATTCACCAATCAAACGCTAGTTGAGAAGAATTCATTCGTGGCTACAAACTGTTCAGAAAACTTACCACTTCTGTCCTCGAAACTGATGCTATTCATGACTATTCCGAAGATTTATAACTTGAAGCACTCAGGATTTAAAGTCGTAACAACGATTAAAGCGATTTATATACGTTTGTTTAACTTTAAGTCTAAACTTTAAATCCTCGTGCTTTAATACGACCACCCGAATGTACACAATAGCCTGTGAATAAAATCGAACCCCAATATTTTAAAACTACATAACGTCCAAATTCGCTTTATAGCTGAAATCGTCGGTAACAAGTTATTCCGAGGCTTGGACTACGCGTTTCGGCTACATATCGTTCATATTGATGGAAAATTTAGGGTGGATTCATACACTAATAAACCTATTGCACTTCCCACAAAACTAGATGGGCCGCTGAGTTGACGCACATACCGGGAATAGGTCTATGCAAGCACTCTCAGAAGACGTGCACTACATATGCACGCACATGCTGCCAGCAAGGCGGAGACTGACAGTAAGTTCACAAACTGAGCATGCCAAAATCGCCTCCATCGTCCACAATGTACTTACACATTACCTCCAAGTTTCAGAAGCAATTTATGCACGACCCCTCCACATGAAGAGAAAGAGTTCTCGCCGAATCTCATTCCTTTCCAGACTCCATCTTGGCCAGGTGCAGAAGATTCCGGAGAGAATTTTTCTAGATTCCATCGGATTTTTGTGTGAAATTGGTGAGACCTTTTACAGGTGAGTTACTACTTTGATAATTAGGTGTTGTTTAAGAATCCATACTTCCTTCTCCAAGGATTTTTCGCTCCTTGGGTGGGACATTGTCTAAAGTTAGGAGAGCATCTCGATCATACTTTTTCGAAGCGGTGCAGTAGACGATGCAATTTGATTTTGTAGTAGATATTTTCAATTCCTAAAGAGCTTATTCGGTTGCGATTGAAGAATTAGCTTCCCATATTGTTGATCGCTATTTCGTGCATAGGTTAAAGAAAGATTACATTCTAAAACACAAATAGAGCGTGAAGACTTGAACCGAGCTGTTCAAGGCTTTCGGCGAATTCTTAGTTCCAAATAACTTCCAGTTGATGGTGAAGGTTTCCGAGAAACAGGAAAGGTTAGGACAGGACTGAATTCATAAGTTATTACAATCATGAAATCTGATAATACTCGAAGTTACGTAAGATTGTTATAGAGGTATACAACAGAAATGTGGTAAGGTGAGAGTTTTTATAGCAGTACTATGAATGAACATTTGTGACTTCGACTCGTGCTCGGAACATCATCATCGGTGATCATTCTGAGTTCGGATTTAGTGGAATCAATGCTCGGAGATTGGGCAAGAGTTGACAGTGAGAAATGAATAGGTTCGGAAATATTGGAGTACCTTTATTAACCGATTCAAGCTTTGGGTTTTTCATTGTGAAACAGAGATAATGGGATTGACTGTTAAAGGAAGTAAAATCCTTATTACAAGGCGCTGATTGCGTCATAATACAACAAAACTAGGAAATCTGAGATAACAGTAATTATGTTCAGGCGGTATGATAGGAAGGAATAAGAGAGAGCACATGATGGGCTAAATATCGGACGGGAAAGAAAGCTATATGTAAACCAAATGGCATTGAAAGAAGTCACGAGGGCACCTTATGAGCAATCTGCACATGCCGAAGGTATTCGGAGAGAAGGTATAGGAAAATATATGCTATTATATGCAAGCCGTAAGCTTGGGATATTTTAGAGTGCATACGAATAGTTGTTTGGTGCGGGAACTTGCTACAAATGTTATAGCTGGATAGAAGGGCGAATTCTATCTGCATGCAAACTAGCTTGCTTGCGAAACCTTAGCGAGTAGTGGTCTACTTGGCAGGAGAAATTGGAACTCCTTTGAATATGTAGTTGAGATGTGGTTCAAGTCGGTATCTGGCAGCAGTAGTTGATGTTATTGGCAATGCTAATATTTTTGATGCCGAATTTACGCTGGCCACCATGTTTATGGCACGCCGTTCAAGGTTCTTTACAGCGTACGAAATAAGAGTGTGAGGAGGAACCAGGTGACGCTTAGGGTTTGTAATTAATTTTGTGTCGTTGAACAAGATTTGAGTTTTTTATGAAAAAATGGCTGGAATTAGATGCGGTGAAATCCCTAAGTTTGTTCATTCAGCATTTAAAGTTATTTTTTACGTCTTATTTGTTGTAGGAAGTCAACATGTTGGATTCACTGATGGATTTGGCAAAAGCCAACCCTTTTGTCAACCCTTTCCAGTCTGCAAGATGTAGCGACGGTGAACAGCCAGCTTTACCTAAATCCGTTGTTATTCCATCCAGGAATATCGCTTTTGCTTCAGCTGCACCCAAGGGTAAGAATTGGTTGATTTGGATGGAGGATTCTATGACAGATCTATAGAGGGGTTCAAAGAATAATAATATCCTTCCGATTTTACAGAGGAGTTCTCTTGTGAATATGGATCTCCAAAATTCTTCGCCCTCTGTGGTATGGGAGGAATCATTTCCTGCGGAGTCACTCACACTCTTGTCGTACCTCTTGATTTGGTCAAGTGCCGACTTCAAGTTAACCCCGACAAATACAAGAGCATTGTCACTGGGTTCAAGGTGAGGAAAAAAACGATGCGTATCAATACGTTTCCAAGTATTAATTTTATGAAAAGCAACGGAGCTAATGAAGATGTTATGCTTAACAGGTTACGATGAAAGAGGAAGGAGCCAGAGGACTTGCCAAGGGCTGGGCACCTACATTTATTGGTTATTCTATGCAAGTAAGTTAAATATGAGTACAACTTTATTAGCGAGTGAGATAGCTAATCGGTGAAGAAAATGTTCTTCGCATGGGTATTTGTATACATTTTTCAATGATGTTGTTCGATTGCCGTTGTAGGGTTTGTGCAAATTCGGATTGTACGAGATGTTCAAGGTCCTGTACGCCGATGCCATTGGAGAAGAAAATGCATATTTGTGGCGTACATCTTTGTACTTGGCTGCTTCTGCATCCGCTGAATTCTTCGCTGACATTGCCCTCAGTCCCATGGAGGCCGTCAAGGTTAGTTCTGTGCTGAAAATATTAACATTTAGCAATATCAGACACTGATTTAGTTTATAATAGTCATCGAAGCACGCTCCTTAGATCCATCTGTTTCTAAGTAATAGATGAATGAGTCATAAGTGTGCGAAAGCAATATACCTGGGTTATGAATTTCTCAGTCTGGCGGGTGTGTAAGCAAAATGTTTCAATGGCTCTCGCTGAAGCCAGTTATGATATTCGTAATCCGGACAGAAGAGTAATTTAGATTTAAAGTGATTAGTTATTGGGTAGATGGCTACAATCAAATCGAGAATCTCCAATTAAACTAAACTTGCTGAATTTATATTAGGTCCGCATCCAAACCATGCCTGGTTTTGCTTCTACTTTACGTGAGGGTGCTCCCATTATCTACAGACAAGAAGGTCTCAATGGTTTCTACAAGTCACTTGTGCCACTTTGGCTCCGACAAATTCCTTACACTATGATGAAATTCGCCTGCTTCGAAAGGACTGTCGAACTTCTTTACAAGTAAGTTAAAAGCACGGATTAATTTTGGATGTAGTTTTACGAATCGAAAAAACATTATTTAAATGGATTCAAACGTGTTTAGGCACGTTGTACCCAAACCACGAGCTGACTGTACTAAGGGAGAACAGCTTATGGTTACCTTCACTGCCGGTTACATCGCTGGTGTGTTCTGTGCTATCGTCTCTCACCCTGCTGATACCGTTGTATCAAAATTGAACCAAGAGAAGGGAGCATCCGTCGGGGATGTTGTAAGGAAACTTGGTTTTGCTGCCATGTGGAAGGGTCTCACCGCTAGGATCATTATGATCGGTACTTTGACTGCTGCCCAATGGTTCATCTATGATGCTGTTAAAGTAGCCCTGGCTATCCCACGTCCACCACCTGCAGAGATGCCGGAATCTTTGAGGAAAAAATTAGAAGCAGGATCTAAATAAGTTGTTGAACAAGATCAAAGATAACGAGTTCCACTGGAATGGACTCACATTTTGAGAATAGAATCAGAAGTGTCAATAAAGGCGAGTGTAGTTTGAAACTAAGGTTTTTTGAGAGATAGATTTTGACTGGTGGAATTCTTCTGGATCATCATACCTGCTTCGGAGAAGAGAATTTTTTCAGTTTCTCGAATGTGTTGACGAATTCAAATTTTATTTATTAATACCTACAGTCACACATTCTCAGGGAACGCATGCAGTAGCAATACATTTCTAGAAGCGGAGGTGTTAGTTTCTTAAAGGACCTTGTCTGTCAGATGTGGGAATTCTCTGCATGATTCCATCTAATGAATGATACATGCTTTAATGTTCTTAATGAGTGGTTTAGTTTCTTGTCAACCTATGTTCCGTCTTAAAGCAGTAACAAAGGTGCTTGTAATCAACACTCACTAATAAACATACAATATGAAACCATCTCCACGGTAGATTGATTTATGGGTATCAGCCGGATCAAACTGTCGGTAGCATTTTAGTTTGATGAAGGTGGTTAGTTTAAGTGAATCCACCCAGAGATTTTTAAATGAGAAGCTGCGGGTTCGGTTATGTTTTCATTTTTTCAAAAAGCTCAAAAAAGCCCACCCACCTAAAGGTCATAGTATATTATCCCATTAGGTAAACTGTGAAATCCTGCTGAAATCTCAAAGTGTGATGCTTAATCTTTAAGGAGCAGTGCATCCAATAGTCCATCTGCAAAGAAAGAAACAAAGGTGAATTAGTAGTTACATAGTTACAAGCTTGAAGATGATGAAGAAGATGCAACGGTCGGCCACGGTTGAGGCGCATCAACATCACATAAGCGTAGGAATCCAACGTGTGAAGATAGGGATCTGAACTTGGTTGTAAAAAACTTGAAGATAGGGGTTTCGTTGTGTATGATTGTTCCGAAGGAGGAGTACGCGATATAATGAATGATAAGAGTCAAGCGTTGTTGTACTGTTGGAAAGGATAGTCTGCTACAAATTATTTGCCGAGGCGGAGGTGTGTAAATAAGTAGAAAACATGGAAAACCGCAGGGTTAGCGTAATCGTAATTTTGGAATACAGTTATGTTACATAATTTCCTTGAAAATCCTCTTGTTTACCGCTCATCGTCCCCAATTAGCTCATGAGGAATAAGTTTATGATCCTAAGCGCCAAAGGAGCATAAATAGAGCTACGGCTAAAAGCTGGCCAAGTCCTTCTTGTTCCTTGATGCAGACAAATGGACTGATGCAGTTCAGTATCGAATTAACTTTAATAAATTTTCACACAAGTTTAAGAAGGCGCTTAAACCTTAAGAATGTTAGTACTAGCACACTCACTAAGTAGTTTTCACACAAGAAAGACACATGTAATATTTTCCTTATATTGCCGTATCAATAGCAAGAAGACGAAATGGCGATAAACTTGCGAATAATCAGGAATATGCCGTGTAATGTGAGATTATACTTGAGGTTGAAGAGGATTCGCGTTATCCAAATTGTTACGCAATCACTGCTCTAATTATTAAGTGTTGATTGTTTAGCAAATTACCAAATGGTATCTGGAATTCATCAAGGTTTGCCCTTAATGTTACCCTAGTCAGATCCACTCAAAGCTTCCTATCAACCTCACAAGTATCCAAGGAAGTTATCCGCTAGTGCCCTTAAAGTAGGATACAGAGGGTTCCATTTCAGCTTTACTGTTTTAAGGTTCCGGCAATTTGACTCGTTGATGGAGGCTCCTGGGTGGGTAAACTTACATTGTACGGAGACGAAAGAAAAAAGTGAGATGGAGAGAGATACAGCAAGTATAGATGAAAAAATAACGGCAGCTGCATTAATTTAGAGCACGTGGTTTCTTGGATGATTTATTAATATCCCCAGGCTCCACCATGATCTCCGGATGTTGCGTTTTAGTTGAATCACTCAAGAGAAAAGTTTCAATGCAGGAATATCAAGTGACAGAAAGAGCCCGCACTTATCCGTACCCTTACGAGGGTAAAACAACCTCAAGGGTGGGTGGCTTCTATCTGCACAAGCTGTCGCTGTCAGCTTGTTGCCAAGCCCAAGAAAGAGCTCTTTAAAAAGAAAAAAACAGTAGCAGATAGGTATGGAATCGTAAAAAGATATGGATTGTTTCAATAAATACACTAGTTTCCAGGAAACTGTGTGCACTGTCCCGGAAATTTCACCATATTTCCAGGCTTCCTGGTCTGGGTTGAAAATAAGTTGATAATGATTAACGTGAACTCCTAGGACCCCGGCTCAAAGAGTACTGGAACTCTTCCTTTGATAACAGTTGATGTGATATTAATCGTTGCTAGGGGAATGTGAGTTGGAGGAAAGGCTCATGAATCTCTAAGTAGGACAAGGTAAAGAACTACAGGTTGGATTGGATTGAAACTGAGTGGATAGAGGAAGCAGATGGTCAGGTGTGTAGGAACTGGACAATTGTGTAAGGTAGACAAGGGAAACTTTTGTAATCACCAACAATCCATCCCAAAGGTGGGCGGAACATCAAGTGCATGGCTCTACTTTTATACGCTGCAATGAAAAGGATAAGCGACACCAGCTTTCTATACTCCTTCCTCCAAATCCGACTCCTTTATTCTCCATCCTTCGCTTCGAACGTCTTCCTGGATCTGGAAGCTCTATTCCAGCAAATGAAGAGAGGGCGAACAAAGCTTACAGCTGAATATAAAAGTGAAAAGCGTTGAGGGCAATTACATGATCAGTTTTCAACCTTATTTAGTTGCGCAAGCCTGCTACAAACAAGGAAGCCGGTTGCCTTGGCCTGGTCATGCGTTACTAAAAATGCTGATCCAAGATCCAGCTGTGAATGAATAGGAAAGCGGGTTACTATTTTATTTATTATTATGAATAATGAATCTTGCGTACAGCCGTGTGGTTACAGGCTGCAGCCCAGCATTGAGCCGCTCTTCCACCTTTAAGATCCCCAGCGTTAACGGAATAAATAAAGGGTAAAACTTTATAAAAAAAACAACAAACTTGTATGGTTACAAGGCATGAGGAACGGTAGACGAAGCTGCGGTGAGAACAAAGTTGTGTATAGACATGTGGTTTGTAATACAGTGGACGTAAATGCATCCTTCTGTCTGTATACGCAAGCGTCGATGGCGATCCACTGGCCGAGTCCAATTCATTCTTCTGAATTGGTCCATACGACAGCTAAAAGATCCGACGATAATTGCTGTTGACCAGTCGCAAAATCTTCAAAAGTGAGGTACATATTTTGTGTACTTTTTAAAAACGGCGTCGAAATTTAAAACAGTTTGCCATTTCGTTTATTCTTTAATATTTTCTCCCCAGAACATCAAATCGAGTAGCGTTGTTCATTCTTTACTCTGTTAGTTGTTACTCTTCATAAAACCTTGGGTACTTATTACCAGACTTCTTTACTCTCAATCATGCAAAGCGTTAAAAATAATCAGGAAATATAGGAACCTTACTGGTTCCTATCTGGGATACTACGATAAAATGCTTCTTTTCCAAACAGAGAAGAGAACCCGTAGAAATAATTGGAGATACGCATGCAGCCAGTAAAGCGGAGACAGAAGGTCCGAACGGAGGCCTTAATGCATTCTAAGACACGCTTTAAACTCAAGTCATCTGTCAGACCCTTGGAGATGATGTAATTCATATACATCTCCATCCATACACCGACAGACAGATGCCAAGTACAATTTCCAAAAACTCTAAACAAGTAAGTTACATCAGCACAAGACATAAAGGAAGTGGGACAGGAGAAGGTGGTATCGTTTCATAAACCGTCATTGGGGATGATACAGCACTGAGCTAAGAAAAGCTTACAAATTGTACCCCTCCATGCTTTACGATAGAAGTACAGGACTCTTACAAACGCATGGACACACAGTTGGTTACCCGGCATTTCTAGTTCACTTTTACCGAATCCGAATTTGAGGAAACTGTCCAAAGTCCAGAAATTAGGCTTGAGGGCTCACGACCGTGGAAGTGAAGAGCAGTATTCTCTCACGTCACGTCCATGACGCTAGGAGAAGCTTTACATCATAGGTGAGGAATGAGGAACTAAACAAGTTAGTTAGCCATCCATCCGCTATTAATGTGAAACCTGGGAGACTGGAAACGTACCCCCATGCAGGAGTGATGGAGACTAATTAGAAACAAAATATAGCGGCAGGCAAGATAGATTCCATAAGGTTTCTGGCTACATTTTCATAGAGATCCTGTAAAAATATTACTGGAGAAGTGGTGATGAAAGTGTTGTGTGATACACACTCTGGCCTCATAACTAACGGAAGATTACAGGCACAGAATATGGTTTCGCTCAGAGGACATATGCTCAGGTCGGAAAACAACGTACAAAAACTGGGATAGGACCGTCAGAAACGCTGAAAGACGAGGCACGTTTGTTCCATGAAACCGGCTGGTAAGGAAACAACATGTGTTGGGAATTGTAAATCCGGATTGTAGTATTTAACGTGATCGTATCCAAGTTACTAATTGCATGCATATGGAGGGGGTTAACGTTGTAGGAGGATGACAGAATGGTAACTTGGACCGGGTCGGAAGTTTGAGGAAGAGGGAGGGACGCAAATGTGTGTACTTTGGAGGGACTATGGATTCTATGGGCCGGGCCGGGACGACGGAAGGCGGGACGGGATATCTAGAAATCCTGAAGGACACTTTAGTCTGGAGGGGATGTGGGGGGGAGGTATGGGGAGAGCGGAAGTGAAGGTAAAGAGAGAACTCATTTCAACGAGTCATTTTCCTGACTGTTTCTATAGTTTCCACACCGTTTGTTTCTGAGCCCAGAAAAGTAGTTAGGGACGAGGAGGAGGAAAATACAGACTGCTGCGGATTTTTGTATCCGTATGTTTGTAGTTTCAAATTTTATCAGCAACTATCAGCTCATATCAGTCTCCAGCTCCAGTCCCCTCCTCCAACCAACGGAAAAGGTTAAAGGCCTACCTGCCTACGCTAGTTGTACAAGTCTACTCACAGAACACAGTCACATCCGTTTATATTTATTAGCTATCTGGGAAATTAAAGTGATTCAAATCTTAGTTATCTAACAGGGTGGTGGTGAAAATAGCAGTTTATATCCGACATGGCATAGATATTTTCTGTGCACAGAGAAGGTGAGACACAAGTTACAGGATCTACACCAGGTGACACTTTTACACAGAGGACGAGGACAGGATGTGTGTGTTTTCAGAAATATTACAAGTTATGGAATCCAAGGACGGACATGGTGTCTGAGCTTGTGTCTGTGAATGTGTGACGGATTTCTCGGGTTTTTCAATTGCCTGAATAAAGACTCGGCATTAATCTCAAAACCACCTCAACATCCTGGAAGAGCTACAAGGAGAAATTATCCCTTGGATCCACCAGCGCCTTCATCTACCTTCCCTACCATCTTCAAGCAAGCAAAAGCCTTAAGGTTCCCCTAAAAAAAGCCTGAGGAGCTCACGAAGAAACCCTTAGAAGAAGACTTACAGTCTGCTTCGTGCTCCTCGAATCATTAGTTTCAAGATACAAGGGAAACGAAGAGTTGTAAAGGCTTTTACACTCAAACCTAGAGCTGCAGCGTTTGCTGCATGAACGATGAACGGCCCAAGGAAGGAACGCTCGGAGAAATTGTGAGTAGAGAAGAAACGTCAAGCTACGCTCCTTGTAGTAGTAGTGAACGCTGAAAGAGTGAGGGAGCTAGTGGGAGCTTCCAAGTCTTTCCCTCTTGAGTTTGGTATACATAGAGCATCTCCCAGAGGAAGATCCGCAGTCGCGTGCGAGTCGCACTCTTATTCTCTACACGAACGTGTCTCCTCAAGTCCGTTAACAATCCAGTATATTTCAACCAAGTTTCTTCTGTGAGTGGCTCTGTGAAGTTATTCTCTTACTGCATTTCCTCGGACACTCTCCCGGCATTAATAGGTGAACACATGAAAACGCTTCCGCTCTTTCCGAACACCTGTCCACAAGGAACAAGGATGCGTTACCCTGGTGTGGAGAGCTCCAGAAGGGATCTCTAAGTACCCTCGCAGGTGGTTCCTCATACTGGATGGAGAGACAGAAGGGGATTTAAGTACTCCTCTACTTACTCGTTAATAAATAAGTGTCTTCTATTTTTAAAAGTCACTTTTCTTTTAAAGAGAGAGAGTAATCCTACGCTATTCAGTTCTAGATTGTGGATTGAAATCAAACGGTTTAGTGCACGGGACTTTTCCTTCAAAAAAACGAGGCAAAAAGTGATAGAATTGTGGAAAAATATCATCGACTCCGTGCTTAATTCTAAGCTGCAATTGGAAACAAACTGGACTCTGGAGCTTTAATAAGCAGGTAAGCATTGAGATTAAACCCATCATTTTATATTAAATTTTTTAAGAAATCTCCGGCAATAATAGGATCAATGGTCTTACTCTTGGCAAATTATTCTTCGTAAGCACAAATCTTTACCTCTTGGTGTGCATGGCTCAAGGATTACCAAGGATAATCCATGTGATGAGCGTATGATTTTTAATATAGTAATCCTATTGCTGGAAATACAGGTTCATCAAGCTAGAGCATTTAATCTTATGGAATCAAGGATACGCTCCTCAACAACTTTTTCTCTCAATTATTATAGCAAGTTATGAGGACGGAAAGTCCGGAAAGTTTTTCTTCAAAATATTTTCTCATCATCATCTATCCTTGAGCGTTGTGTTCCAGCCAATGCTCGGATGGATCAATCTAACTCATGCCAAAAATCCTAACTTAATATCTACTGCATACGATCCCATCTATCAATCCTTGCGGCCTATTCGTGAACGCAAAATACTCGAAAAAGGCAAACACATCAGCTACCTGAGTACTCCAAAAGAATAATTAACTTAAAATGCACTAAGGAAATAAGCTAATAAGAAGTTGGAAAAGCCAACGTCGGAATTCTGTAATTCTAGTAAAAATAACGAATAACCCAACTCAGACATTTTTGAGCTGGGAATTGTAGAAAAAATATACTCATCTTAACCGCGTCTCTCTGGATTGCGTGCACGGACAAGTTCTGGTGGAACGTTTTTTAGGTGACGATTACGTCATCTTTGAGCCTTTTCCTAAGAGGCTGAGTTGTGCAGTGGGCTTGTCTGGGAGCAGTTTTCAACGAAGATTATATCGTTCAAGTTTTAAACAGATTATCAGTCTTTAAGCAGCATACAAAGAAGCGGAGAAAAATTCTGACGGAGACGGATGAAGAGTGAGGGAGCTGGAAAAATAATTAAAGCTCATCTCAAGCTTTATTTTCTTTAAGGACAGTTGAGTGACAGAGCAAGAATTCACACGCATCCCTTCCATGTCAATAATCCTGCTTAACTTAACCGAGGAATGAGTCCTTCCAAAGGTCAATGTGTATTACACAGTGGACCATTTTTAAACTGGCCTCAATGAGGCTCCTTTGACCTGTGGACGAATGGCTAAAACCGAAATCCAATATCGCTAAAGGAAAAGAGTCTGGTAGTCTGGTCATCAAGTACTTTCGCAAGCCTTTGTGTTCCAGTTTTAAAACAAGACAACGTGCAGAGTTTCTGTATGCCTTTGCTTCAACTTGTGAGAGAGAAACTCTTGGCCGCACAGCAAGAGATATGGGATTTTCTCGTGGGATTTTAGAAACCTATCACATTATTGTTTCTTTTTCTTTGCCGTATTTGATTCTCGGCATGAGCCCTACTAGTGAAGCTAAAGGCAAGGACGGTGGGAGAAAAGGGTGAGAGGATTGTAAGTCTGTTGTAACTATTAATTTAAAGCTTCCCCTGAGTATATCGTAACGATTCGCAACGCTCCAAAGTTCCCAGCATCCTTCACACTCCCGTCCCAGCCAGCCAGGTAAATGTACGAGGATCGTAAATACCCGCTTAATTTGTTTACGCATACGCTGTCTACCTTTCATTTTCTCTAATAAAAAACAAAGGGGCTTTTATTAAACAAGTCCCCCCACGTAGTTGCAACTTTCATGCCAAGTCCAACAGTACGGTTACCGATATATATAGCTGAATGAGAAATATCGTAGAGCCGGGCAAGAGAGGGAGGAGCGGGGAGAATAAGTATGATTAAATTGAATGAAAACTCTTTCTAAAGGACCACGGCTTTTCAATATTCATGCCATATAAAGAGTAGAAGAACAAACAAGTGAAGGGCGGAAGGGTGTGGATTCTGGAATATTGGATGCATGTCAAACAGAGGAGTGTACTAGGGATTCCTTTCAATGTTAGAGTAGAGAGGACTGGTCAAGAAACTACAACTGGACAATTCTTAGAGCGTCGTAAAACACAGCTATACCGCAGTTATAGCTTCACCTCGTCAGCTCGTATGAATTATTGTGGATTTGACATGTGTCCCAGACGTGTAGGAGGTAGGAATAAATAAGGCTTAATTTCAAGGATTGAAAAATTGGAAAGTGGGAGTGAGAGGAAGCTCCGACAGGGTATTTAGTCAGTCCTTTATTTGGAGAATCATGGATTCATGAGTAATCCCCTTTCCAGGGTATTAACTGCTTTAGGGGATTAAAGGAAAGAATACATATTTTTCTATTATATAGTCTCATTTCCTTAGAGAGCAGTCATGTTATACCAAGGCGTGATGAGGAACAGTATTTTTGACTCAAAAATAGCAAGAGCTCATCTCCTTTTGCTGATCACAGAGCGTTTCCTTTAAGTTTACCAAGGGACTTAAGTGTCTAGTAATTCCGTTTCGGTATGCTCTAGACTGAATTTCGAAACAAAATCCAAACTAACTGCGTTGATCAAGAGGGTTCAATACCGTCTAGAAACTAGAAACAAAGTTTATATAAAAGGACATCCAGTGACCGCTAAAGTTTCTTCTATTCCAGCGAAACCGTATTCAAAAATCCATTATAGCTTTCCCAGGTAGAATCAGCAAGCAAGCCCGGCCCGCATTTCATTGAGGAGAGAATCCGGCTCGCCCGGAACTCGGTAGCATGGCGCAATGAGGGTGGGCAAGTTGTGGGAGGAAACTTTGATGGACATGAAAATCCAATTTATAATTAATACCAGGTATAGCGGCTCTTTAATGATATGTAGATAGGGTTTATTTGTAGGGTAGCCGAAAACGTATAGAGCAACATAGTTTAAGGCAGGTCTAAGTTTCCATCACTTATTCCAGCGACAGATTGACAGATAGCACTGCGGAGGAGGTCGTAGTCCTTCCTAGCAGCGCATGCTCCGAGGTATTTCATTCATAAATCCATCCAAGGAGGCATAGCGAGTAGAGAAGAAAAGCAAGAAATGCAAGCAGAGACTAAGGCGTGTGAGGGGAAAGGTGTAATCTACAATATTTATTTATCCTCTTTCACATGAGAATAGTAAATTCTGGATCCACTTTGGCAGAGGAGAGGAAGCGAAGAGGACATGTATTCAAGTCAAATAAGGCGATTGACAGAACATAACAAGTAAGTGGGAGTTTAGGTGCTTATATTGTCACAAGAAATTGCTCGAGAACCTTGCAGGAGAGGCATTCATTCATGCGGAATTATAACTGCTTATAGCCCGTCCTTATTATCCGTATACGGCTCTCCTTGAATGGGTATTATGTTGCTGAAGAATACAAATTTAAAAAGGAAGAAGGTGTAGAGGAAGGCATAAGTTTCATGTTGCACGAACCAAGAGGGCACATCAATGAGAATCTTCAGACTTTCCTCTTCTTTGACTCCCGGCTTAGAGACTTGCCTTCTTCTTCCTTAGCTCCCGCCTTTACTATTATGTCCTCAGGACATTGTTAAGTTTTCCTCCAAAAAATCCATTTATCCTTATTGTACTAAGCTCCCGTAATTTGGAATATAGGAAAGCGGTGATATCGAGGAGAATGTTGACAGGGCTTAGGACAGAATGAAACTCAATACTTCTAATCCCTCTATCTTCCGTCCGTCATCCCGATATTCAATAGGATTCAGTTTGAATCACATTGCCGAACAATCTCGTTTCTTCTCGGCAGCACTAAGCAAATTCCATATATTGTCCCTACCTGCCTTCCTTGCAATCCTTAACATGTTTTTAGCAATGCATACAGTTTTACTCAGAAGAGCTACACCAAAACTCATTCTCTTCCCAAGGGAAATGCTAACGTTAGACACATGCTAAAAACTATAGGAGAGTAAGTCGTTGGCTGGATTGGAGCAAGTGTGTGGATTAATTGCGGGTTCAAAATAATCCTAGCTTTATTCAGTATTCAGTATGGAAAGAGGAAACGTCCGCAAGGACAAGAGTACACATTTTCTAATTTATTTCCTCATAGAATTATATAGTTAATACTGGTTATTAAGTGAAAGTCGTTAAAAGAAATGAGGGGATTAGGATTATGAAATGTGTAAGTGAATTAATTTGAGACAGGAATCCTTTGTATAAACTACTCCGAGGAAAGCCGGAAAGGAGGGAAATGGTCAGGCCATGGCTACTTATTATACCCGGCAAAAACAGCTCCTCACGTCAAGGAACTTGTGTATATGTATAACCCTCCTCATTTCCCTCCGGGTTAACTAGTAGGCGGAAGGAAGAAAAGAACCGGGCTCAAACTTTCTATGCATCATTTCTCATCACCACTTTAAATCCCAGCACGGGAAAATCAAAGGTGTAGCTCTTCGGTCAGACATTGTAGAACACTTTGAAATATTTTCTCATCACGGGTATATACGCTAGTAAAGACAACCATTTTATTCACATTTTATGAAGGGAAGCCTTCCCTTGGAAGGAAGGAAACACGGTGCGTGTGGGGGAGAGTAGGAAATATAAACAGGTTATGCCAAGTAAATCCCCCACATACTTCAAAACCCAAGTTTTCACATATGTCACATGCTTCACATGCATAAATTTATGCGAAATTTCCTTAATTTATGCGCCAAAACTTTTTCTTCCCAGACATATTTTCGCAAGAAGTTTAAGCAGAGAGTAAGCATATATATGCTCACAAGTCTTCAACAAGTATAAATAAAACTTTTGACGACATTAAAAGGATAAGCCGCGTACTGCACATGCCGCTAAGCTTTGTGACCGGAATACCGGTCGTAGACTACGTATAGCATAGTGCAAAGGCTTCCGAGGAAAGAAAACGGAAGGAAAAGAAGAGAATGTCGAAAAAACATGCCTGAAAGTGTGGTCATTTTATTCGACATTTGCAAAAACAATCTCATACTATTTTCCAGCTGGAAAAACGGGGTAAAGTAAAAAAGGATACAGATTTAATGGCGGCAATATTAAAAGAAATTCGGAAGGACCACGGGGATATTTTTGTGACAAGTTCAGAAGTTCAACGGACAGGAGGAGCAGAGGAACAGGTTTATTAATCTCCTGCCCTGGGCTTAACCCAGAGGAAACAATGTTGCTTAGCTACCATGGTAGGGGCTCAAGGGATTAGAGAAAGTGGGGAATGACAGGTGGACCCGCTCGGAGAAAGCAGGAGGAGAACTGAAGGGTGAAAGTCAGTGGTGCTACATGGACTCAATAGGGGTAGTGAGGGCTTATATGCTGCATGAAATATACCTCGTTATTAGTATGCGTTACAAATGTAGCAGCGGATTTTCATGTCACCCTTTTACACACGTATGTTCAAACATGGTAGTCAGAACATGGGGAAAGTTTCAAATAATCCGGCCTCAGTCTGACTCAAAGAAGAAATTTTGAACAATGCGGGAAACTTTTTACATTTCCCTCAACATACCGGCCGGTTTAGACTTAACACTCATAAAGTTACTCTTTCCCTGGGTAGTCTAGTTCCATAACATGTGAGTACATATATTTTCTGAGACGTCGGTGTAATAGAAATAAATATTCCTTAGCTTCCTATGTATGTATATGTAGACCGTAAACGTAAAGCTTGAAGAGAAAGACTGAAGGCTGCAAGATTGTAAAAGATGATGAGAATCTTGCGTGTGCATTCCGATTTGGTATGATCCCAGAGAAAGTTTGCCAGTCTGGAGAAGGCGGATTCCCCCACTTCTTTACAGGTAGGAAGAAGGAGCTGCAATCAGTTTGTTGACACAAGCAAAAAATCCAAGTCACACCTCCTCAATTCATTCAACTCCTTCCTTTGTCGTAAACCCAAGATTTTAGATCAATCATAATCACAACAAATAATTCAAGAGTCTTCAAATCAAACAAGCCAGATGGACGTAACTGTCTCCGCTTTTCCCATTGGTTCCGGTACTTTGTAATACTCTTTGAACCAAGTACCGATCACGTGGGTTTCGTCTCTTGGCCTGTACAGCGGCCCGACCACAATCTCCAACAAGCATGAGCCCCTAATACGTTACCATACCTGTCTCATTTAGCTTTCACATGGCTCATGGCAAATCCAGGAGCAGTACTGCTGTAACAGCACCAGCAATTACCTTTCGCAGCTGGAGGTCAAACTGTCAAACTTCGATGAGAGATGCATGCATGTACATTTCCGCTAACCCCTGTAACCGATTTCCTCCGCCTAAAAGTTTAATTACAAAACATGGAGAAACGGTACTTGCTTTTCATCCATTTAGATTTCATAGTTTGATATACATCTCAATAAAATCCAATGGGCATAATTCAATAGAATTTCCTCTTCATAATGCCCCATGTACATGTTCATTGAATGTTCATCTCGCATTTATTTCTATTCTACCCTTTTCAGATATCGTCGAACATGAAATCCGTCTTCGTAGCTCACCTCTCACCTATCAATTAAATCCCTAGGCTCCTTTCCTTAATATAGAGAAACTAAAAGTAGCAACGTTTTCTCTTCAAGATTCTTATTTTAAAAATTAGCTTATTTAATGGGGAACCCGGGATATCTTAATCTTTCATTTTATTTTTACTCGCTTTCCGACCCGTAGAAAATAATACAGGAATTAAAATAATACTATGCTTCAGGTAGACCCAGAATACGTGAGCTTGCGTAGCAGAAAGTTTCTTCTCAGCAGTTATGAGCTAATTAAAGTACTTCCAGGAGCGATGGCGTTAGATAAATCCAGGTGTAACCTTCCCACCATATCCTTCTAGACCATTCCGATAATATTATGGGCGTTTTTGAAACGGAGCTGCGAAACCATTAAATTTACTGTACAGGTGTTCAACTCCGGTGACACAGGCTTTGCATTCCGTCTATAACTAACCGCGTGCGCTATTAGTTGTAACTAAATTGACATTAAGTCATGTGGGGATTTATTTCAATGAGTATTTTTATTCTGACATTAATGTTGACGCCAAGTTTGCTGGTCTCTAATCCGAGTCAAAAGATTTTAGACATTCCCAATCCGGGCTACGCCTTTATGTATCTTGGGGACGGAACATTAAGGCACGTGAGCTCTGAGCGAAATAATCCTGGAGCGCGGGTGTCTGCTGCAGTTTCTCTTTGCACCAATGTAAAAGTTATGATAAAGTCTCCGGGATATTATTTCCCTGAATTACGAGGTGCGATTACACTAGGAAAATTGCCCATTAATGCTATTCCTGAAACGGAATATTGCCACGAAACTCGCTCCCATAGGTACGTAAATACCGCCTGTCGCATTTACTCCTTCCAAGTCCGTAACAGCATTATGAGTTTTGAGGGACCCGAAGGAATCAAGCTTGCTTGCATTTATGCTTTCCAAACCCGTCTTTTCTCTTTGTTACCCCAGCCGTGTATACATTACGGATGAATCTGGGATAGTTGGGCACCAGAATGAAGGATGTAATTCCTACTATGACAGCTTCGTTCAAAATTCGCACTCGCTAGCTAAAATTATTAAAAGGCTGTGGGTACGTGGAAATCGTGGGCCGAAAGTAGGATCCGTGTAAAAACAGAGATGGCTTCCTCCCTAAAACTTCAAGTTGGAGCGTGTATGAGGAGAAGAAAAATTTCAAAGATGTGAAGAAATTGTGCCGTTTTTCTGGGATTGTAGGAAAAAATAGTGTCACTTGTCTAGCAAAGACCCGAGGGAAATTGGTAAACGGGAGATGTTCAAGGTTTAAAATACTTAATGTAGCCAAAACACTGTGGTTTCCCCAGTAGCCTGCTCTACTTGCACACACACACACACACACACACACATGGTCTTTAACGTGTCTGGCTTTTTATTGAAAATATATTTACCTAATTCCACACTTTAAACTAATTCTTCCGGGCTGGTACATGCCTATACATCAAGTACAGTGTATTTTCATTTTGCTCAGATTTCTGGGGAAATCAGGCTACTAATTTTAATTTTTTCAATCATTGATTTCAAACAAACCGCTTTTGTGACCGCCTAAATTTAGACAGACAATCCATCCATTCGAAAGAATTCATCAAACGTGTCACAAGAACTTGTGAAAAAACCATGTGGTATTGTAGCTCAGTCTGTGGATTGTTTTGATCCAGATTGCGAGTGGGAAAGCATGTTGGTGGCGAGCGATGTTGAAGATAGAGATGACGGTAAAGATATCCATCGGACTGTGTGTTAACTACAGGAAGGAGAGAACAATGTGTTGTTATATGGCAGGAGACAAGAGAGTGGGAGGATTGTTCTCGTTTTCTTATTCTTATTCGCCTAATCCAGATTAAATTTTACACATTCTCCTTGGGGACGAGAGAAATTTAGCCCGACTATTCATATACACATAAGTTAATGGATGAAAAACTGAGAAAATTCTCACGAGAAAAAGCTTCAATTGCCCTACTGTCTCCAAATAATACAATAGAGAATATATACATCCACGCTTCTTCCTCTACTCCTTGTGCAGCTCTAGTCTTGTTGTCTGCGCTGGCTCCTTGCACAAACCAATTCACCTGTCCTTTCCACCTTTTGAAGCTTGAAATGGCACAACTTCTTACAGCTCTTCCCATTGCTCTTAACTCTTCTCAGTCTTGTAATCCAACCTTTCGGATCTTTCCAAGGGAATCTCTATTGGCGTAACTTAGTTACGACCGTAACTGTACCCCTCCGAGTCAATAACCAACTCCCTTCCACGATCTCCCTCAAACTATGGCTGTCAGCCAGGAATAGGGTTAGCAACTTCGGTTCTGTCGTCTTCCTCCTGTAGTTTTGGGTTATCAAAAACATTTTGTAAATTGGGAAGGCGGGGAAGACACATGTACGTACCCACGCCCCGTCCGTAATTCCAAGCATCCCAACTTCTTGAATAGCTTGACAGCAGTCCATGCATCCCAGGAATCATAAGCAAAAGTGATGAAATAAACCGGGTACAAAATAGTCGGACTGTGTGGGAAAAGTTTCAGTCTTCTCTCTCTTTCTCTCTCTTGGAAATCCAAATCCCTGAACTGAGTGTATGTATCTTGTCAATTATTTATCAAAAGAGAGGTTCAACTTGGGAAAATAAATTGAGAGGGAAAATAAAATAAGCAATCGGGTGAAGAAACCAGAGGAATAGAACCGGTTCCCTCTTGCCTGGTAGAAGTAAAAAATACAACGTCTATTATGCGTTAGTGAAATTAT
Source organism: Sminthurides aquaticus (assembly GCA_906901655.1). Lineage (NCBI taxonomy): Eukaryota > Metazoa > Arthropoda > Collembola > Symphypleona > Sminthurididae > Sminthurides > Sminthurides aquaticus. The sequence goes on along the minus strand of CAJQTT010000001.1, from coordinate 18,045,978 downwards.
AAGTTTTTAATGCTGTAGATGAGTTTTATTACTAGGAATTCTGTGTCATACGTATTTATTTTTCGTCCATTTTATTGTCCAAAATTTCTCACGTTCTGTCATGCCCCCTGCCCTGCAGTCAAGTATATTTGTGTGGATGGATTACATAGGAGAAGAAAAATGAGTGTCGTCAATCTTGTGTGACGATAGCTTCCTGAGAACCACAGGTGCGAAAACAATATCACTTTCCTCTCGCTCTTCATGTTCTTTTATGCTGGCTTCGGGTCACCTCCGTGTCGCCGGAGACGATATTAATGTATTTCAAAAATAAAAGCGAAATATTTACCAAGTAAATAGCGTAAAAACTTTTTTCCAGGCTCTAGTAGGCTTACACTTTTAAACAAAATCAAAAATTCTTTTTTAGCTTAGACCTTAGCAAGGAGGAGCAATGAATAATTCAATAGAGCGCTGCGCTTTTACGAGGACGCTGTAGAGGTGGATGAGGTGAAGGGCGGAATGGTGATTAGCAATTAATAATTACCACCCCGGACTCAGGTAGGATTATGCGTGTTAATTAGCCTATTGAAGAGAGATTATGATTAATCTCTCGCTTGGGAGTAGGTCACCGTATTTCAGACTTGAGAGAATCTGGGAAAAGGGAGAATTTATTTCGTTCAAAGACTAAAATATTCTCCATCTTGTTTAATAAATAGAGCTCCGCTCAATGGGTTTCTTGAGGCACAACCCAGCTACCAGTCGAGTCCCCACAATAATAATAATGACGTTAATGATGAATCCATTGATGTGAATTAGGGCGCGGGTGTATGGGAATCAACTTGTGATTCTGGTTCAGTCAAACAGTCAATTCAAAAGAGCTTTACTTCAAAAGAACCATGTTTTCATTCAACCAAGACTTTGTTTTGATTTTCAAACGTGTAGGGATAGATGATTATTAATTAGGCTTGCGTAAGTTGGAGGATTGAGCTCTGACGGGAAGGAGGTAATTGTTTAGGTGCGTTATTGTTAATTGATACAAAATTCAAATGGGCTTACTTTGGAAACGGATGGGCTTATCTCATCATCCCACCTTTCTTTGACAGTGTATCGGAATCGCGTGATGAACCCCTTGCTGATGGTGTCCCCTTTTGTAATTTTCACATGATCCCAGGACGCAGTCAGTGTGGGAATGACATAATAAGATTAATGCTACACGAGTAGTTAATAGTGGACGTGCGACTAAATGAATCCATCTATTGCAACATGAATAGAGAGAATGTACAGCATTTATAAAATCTATGGGGTTGAATCATAATAAGCTATACTTGTATTTGGTAATTATTAATTAATCCTTTCGGACTTAATATTGCATCTGTTTTAATCATAGGTTTACTTGATGGTCACCGGATGGTAGTGTCGGTTTAGTATACAAGAGCTGTAATGGCTAACAATGTGCCGACTTTACCCACTGGCTATGGTTACGCACTCCATTCTATACGTTTTCATCCAGTTTCCGCTCGGACAGAAAGTATATTACTATGTCACACTCTTCCGACGCGCCGTCCCTCCTTGGAGGCATGATAATTGCAGGATTATTTACATTTGAGCTACACCTTCAAGTAATATCCCAACTTGCTTTCTTCGTCTCCTTCTTCAGGGAAGCGGTAGCCCGAAAAACTGTGACAGCCCGAAGGAGTAACGCCCTCTGACATGGGGAGAGGTAAATTGGGCGGCGGCGGGTTTTGGACCCAGACATGTTTTACCCTCAAATCCCAGATTTAGTATGAAAAACCTAGGGTGAAATTTATCAAAAAAACCATCTTCAACCGTCACAAGTCTCTCAAAGGAGCAACGCATTCCTGGCTGACACCTTTCCCAAAAACCCGACGACAAAGTGTCCAATCCCACCTCTGCATCCATCTAACCTCTTAGCTGATAAAGCTGAAATGATATGTTTGATAAAAAAGCAATCGTTTTGACAGCTTAAAACGTCCCACGCAAGGATGTATATAACCTCAGCTCCCATACTTCCTCTCCTCCAGGTCATAAGTTTGTTAACTCCAACACAACAAATGAAATTCTTCTAGGAATCCCAAAAGTTTTTACAACATTTTTTCCTAACCCCACAGTTAGAGTTATATAAAACCCAAATCAAGATAAGATCCGCTCTTTTTTCATCCTAATTAATAGCTGCATGAATCAAGAAAACCGCGGGGGCTTTTGGTATATGCACAGTTAGATTGGTAACAAGGCAAGCCTTAAATGGAAAGCCAATTATGTTTTTACTCGGTTTCCTTTGGTAAATAATTCCGAGCGAGTGGGAAAAGAATTATTCCCTAAAACACGCTCAACCGCTAACAAAATCAAACAGTATTTCCAAACCCATTTGAAACAATATTTTACGTATTACTTTCTGGGATTTCGGGATTCTTTAGATTGTTTCATTACACAAAACAAATACAAGATTTGTGGAACTGAGGGAATGAAAATAAATAGAATTCAGTAAACAAGGCAATCAATCCTTTTCACCGCACAACAACTCATTCAAGTCAAAGAATAGTTGGAGGACTAACTTGGAAAGCTGATTGTAGATTGTTTTGGCGATATTCACAATTGTGGATGTTTGAGCGTGATGAAGCTGAATGATATGATTAAAATACTAATGAATACGACGCGAATCGTACCATCCGCTACCGTCCTTGTAATAATTTTCACCTCTTTTCAGCTTTACAGGGGATTATTTTACTCATTGATTATGTGGTGGAATTCAGGCTAGTCTAAGAGAAGCGTGAGTGTGGTAAAGGACTATATAATTGGAACAGAATGAGAACATGATTGCAAATTGCAAACTTCATTTACAGGTCCTGCTCAATGAGTTTGTGTACATACATCTGTCATGCTTGGTATGATTCCATCGAGACTGTCGATGATATTTGTTTTAAAATCCACGAGCATCGAATACAGATTAATTAGATAATTTAAAGATAATTAGAGTGCAAATGAATAAGATTAGCTCCGTGGACATCAGAATGATGCGGAATTTTTTGCAAAAAAATCCTCGTGAACCACAAGCAGAGTACACATGTAGAGCGTGTGGATGAAAGGATCTGGTAAAAGATTTCATTCAACACAGATTACGGGGAAGCATAGTTAATTGAAGAGAATCAGTACGGATCTGCTCGTGGTTATACGTCTTAATTCATTTGTAGTTTGTATTGCACAGTGACAAAAGAGATGCTGAAGTGGTGTGGGCGTAATTGTTTCAAACTTGTCGAGAACAACCCAACCAGAAGAGATTGAATTGAGACGGCGTGGAGGGAGCGTAATGTGAAGCGTAAGGCGTAATAGGCTATTTGTTTAACTAATAATCCTCACTTACCTCCACAATTACAACTGTTCATCCCGTCACAATGGTGGATGATGGGGTCCGTTTGAATAGACTAGGGTTATGGTTGACAGTTATGTAATTGTAGATGGTTAACTCAAGAAAATGAGTTTCCTTGTCCTCTTGGTCGAGATTCCTGTAAAGACTCGTTTACGTACTGAGCTGTGTGGCTGGGATAGAAACAGAGAACCTGCAAGATGAACAACCGCTCCGTCCTCTCTTTGCCTTTGATCTGTAGTATTGCTGGCACTTAGAATCGGAGGCCGTTATGCAATTACCAATTACCACGCTAATAATGGCACTTCTTGCTGTTCTACACCGCGCAAAGTCCGTCAAAGCAAATATAGGTAAACCAATGATTATTCCAAGTGAATTTCAAAATTAGCAATCAATAACCTTCTCGCGGTTTAGCTGGTGGTAAAGATTGGGAATGTTTTAGATTAATTAGACCCGCGTTTTTAATGAATCATTCATGAACTGCCAGAGGGAGGCACGGTGAGTGGTGGGGATAAGAAAAACCGCCGCAAACACTTTCCCACTTGTCTCCTGTCAAAAAGATGCGGTGGGCTAGGATGCTCACGAGGTTGCAGATGTGTGTGGTTTACAAATTAAACGCAAACGAGAATAGCCGCATGGACAGCAGCTTGGAATACAAATGACAGGATTGTGTAGCTAATTTGAAGAGGCGTTTGTCATTAAACTACAATTAGTTTCCTTGCGCCACTCCAGTTTCAAAATCCTCCTCGTCCTCGCATTCGTATTAATTCTATTTCAAATTAGCTCATTTCCTTGCGAGGAGGCAATAAGGCAAAGGACAGGTTTCAAATTAACTAGTGGTTGAACATGATGAGCGAGCGAGGGAAACAGCGGTTTTAAATCACCCATTTTAACATTTGTAAAAGTAAAATGAATAATGAGGCGCTATGATTCAAGCTCCATAATAACCATAGTAAAAGAATCCACTCAATGGATAAAAGTGAAGGCAATCTGTTTTGCAGAGGAGGGGCGGTTAATTGGCAAATGTAGTTGAAGTCTCATCAAGTGTTGACTCTTTAGTGAAGATGCTCAGAAACCCATGTGCTTCAAATCTTCTTTGGCGTGAGGGCGTGACGCGAAAAATATTTTCGAGTAGCATCAAACAAAATAAAAATGCACTTCTGTAATAGTTTGGCAGCCTTACTTTACCTTCTGGCTTCTTCACCGCAGTAGCTGTATCTCTATGCAGCTCTCCCACCTTCCACAGATCAAGTTAATTCCCATCACGTTTACTAAACCTTCATGTTCTCTTTACCGTTCAATCCAATACTGTGCTCTGTCTACAAGGAATCCAAACTGTGCAAGGGAACTGCCCAATGCCAGGAACGAATCATAAATTGCAAAACCATTTTGCACGAAAACAACTGGCAAGATTTGCTAATTGCAATGTTCCTCCGAAACCATTTTTTTCTCAATCCTATACTTTTTATTCCATGCTCCTCGGCAAGGTAAAGGATGTAACTGGATTTAACAATCTTCTTTTAATGCCCCTCTCTGTTTTATATCGACATGATGTGGGCGGGGAGATGATGTAAGAAAAGAGTAAAAGTATTGGTAAATAATTGAGGAAGACTGAGAGTGAGGAAAGAATTAAAAAAGTATTGGACATGCAGCATATATAAATCAATACAAGATTCTTTCATCCTTGGAAGGTGCTCGTTAAAATTAATTTTCCAAACAGTCTTTCAGTATTCCTCATTGAAAACCCATAAAACGTAAGCACGGACGGTGACGGAAGGTTAAATCCCAGAAGACCAATAGAGGATACATTTTATAGCATTTAATAACAATTCCACAGAGAATAAAGCAACAAGGTTTACTCCTCCGCCATTTCCGTCACATTCACTGTATTTCGCAAATATGGTGATATTTTATAGGCAATTGGAAAAGGATTTAATTGCTCCGTGAGTAGAGGGCGGGGAAGGTATCTTGTGCACAGTTCTTGGTGAATCATGCAGAAGCAGATGTAAGGAGTTATGGGTGAATGACAGTTGAAATCCAAGGGTGATTACGTCGGAGTTTTTATTTTTTACCAGTAAAAAACAAAATACTCTCAAGGTCTCGGATATTTTCACATTATTTCTTATAGCAAAGGAAATTCCGTCACATGTGCATAGTTTCCGTAGATCTCAGGTGTAAAAGGAAGGAGCGATGGCTAAAATGGAGGGAATGACATGCAAAGGTATTTTTCAAACAACTTTCTGCTCTCTTCAAGGGTGCAAGGATCCGTAGATCCATGAGCTATTAGCTCAAGCCCGAGGATGATAATGATAAAGAGTGAGATGCAATCCTCAATCCTACGTCAAGAGGGAACCTAGAGAATACTATCCATGTAAAGCCATGAATAGAAGCTACACATGAATCTTCTCGCGTAGTTTCACGGAAATAACAATACTACATCCTCTTTAGATGTTTCTTGACTCACTGCCTCCTCCAGTCCTTTGAACAGTTATCAAAGTCGGTGTGCTTCCTTCAAGTTATATGACGTGAAATGGAATTATAATTTCGTCAAGATGAGACTTATTTTTAATATTTTATTCAGTCCATCTGTGTACATACGCCTTAAAAATCCTTCCTAAGATTTATAAACCCTCCAGCACACTAACACCTCAAAGGATGACAGTCTTCCATATTTTCTCTTAAAGAGGATCCAATTATTATTATTATTCCCTATTGTATTCCCATACCGCACAGAACAAGAACCAACCAAAGATTTAAAAGCAAGAGTATATACTTAAGAGCTCGATAAGAAGTCCAAAGAGGGAATAGGTGGAATCCGGAGCTGGTAAAAACGGGTGATGAAAATAACAAGTGTTCTTCACAAGTTTCTCCAATCACCCTCCTTAGTATATACTTTAAAAATTCCTTTCAACAACACCCATCTATATTTAAATATTTCTTTCAAAGGGCTAGACTTGAAATATTCGAGTAAATCCCTCCGTACATCTCAGCAACACGCTCTCATACTTATTCTTTCAGATTTCAAATCATTTTTTACGATTATGGTCAAGCGTGGCGATGGGAAGAATACAAAGGGATGATTTGGTGAAAATTTAGAGGACGTCGTGCTTTAAACTCCACAGTCTCCCCGCTATTATCCCAAACATTTCCTCCGTCTCCCTCGTTCTCTTCAATCCAACATGTGCAGGACTATGGCGGAGAGAGAATAATAGAAAAAGCCATCCTTTTACTCTAAATACGTTAAATGGAGCCAAGGAATTAGAATTAGAGCAGCCAGAGAATCCACGAGCACTGTCAAGGATTTCACCGGAATTACCCAAGTATTTAGTCATGCGTGACATGCATAAATATATTTTCAAATCATAGTTAGTCTCTTCTATTTTCCCTCATCTCAATTCCCTCTCATGATTCCTTGTACGACGTTGAGATAACATTCCATTACAAAAACTCTTAGGAAATCCAGACTCCATGACACTTCTTTAAACTGTGGAGCGCAAAGACAATAAGATATTCAGGTAAATTCAAATCCTGAGTTTAAACACGTGAAACATTTTTAGAGCCAAGCAAAAGTTATTCAGGGAAAACGTGTACGAGTTAATAGAGAGCATTCAAGAACCAAGTTCCCGTCTACTACGTGGGCATGCGTTGGTTCATCCTGGGGAAATCTTTTGCACTAATGAGAGCGAGTAATGAGTTTTGTAAAATGCCTTAGGCTGTATGAGCATGCATGTAAGCCTGGCCGGAAGTGTTAAAGGCTGTAAGTTCTTGCAGTTCCTGGTAGCCAGCTTTTAGGAAAGACAAGAGGGACCTCTGAATGTATGGCTTGCTCTCCGTCTTCAAAGCATATGTGGCAGATGGGTGGAATTGTTTATCTTCAGCTCCCGTTATGCCCACACAATCCCTTCTATTCTTGGTGACAAAATCTTTTCATGAAGCAACATGTCATCTCCAAGCCCATGGTGGGACAGATGCTACCACCGCAACGCATCCCTTCAGTCTACGCCCCTTGAACCCTTCAAGCTACCAAAGGGGTAGCCCTCTCCTTCTTAATTACACTTATCAGCTGCTGGATAATATTTCTCATTGTACAAGCTCCACGTGCGTGCTGTACCCTCCTTGGGATTTCAACTGTCACTCACTGGGGCAGAGTGTCATTTATGTGTTAAAATTAGACTTCATTTCCGGGAAGACACAAATGACCTATTCTTAAAATAGCAGTACAGCAACCTCCTACGCCACCTCTGTCCAACTAAAAGTATTTTACCTTGGTTTTCTCCTCTACGCGCTCCCTTGTTTAATCAGTAGCTATTACGAGTAATCAAATAAAATATTTTATTCAAGCTATATGTACATCTTAGAAACTACAGTCTTGGGAAATCTATGATTTACAACAAGGAAATGAAAAGAAAAATTGGAGCAGGATAGAAGCTATCCTAATTGCCGGTTTGAACGACAAGGAAGGAATGTTTTATTTAAGGTATTGTGACACATGAGTGGGAGTTGCAACAGAGGTTTTTACAACATTGCGATATTTGCAGTTAATACTGGCAAGATGCATAGTATTTTTTGCAAATCATTATTTCCAGTTCGTGGCATTTTCTTTCTTCGTCTGAAGTACGGCGTAGTTACGAGCCGAATATTTTCACCAGCATATTTACATCAAACAGAGCTGTATGCTGAAAATAAATTTGAAATATGTAATTAGTTATGGATTGCAATTAGAAACATGACTGGTATGTTGTAGTATACATAATTGTTTGTTTTATGTCTCATTGATATCCTACCTCCTGATCTGATAAGTGTAAATGGACATCAATGGGCGTACCGTTGTGATCAGTAATTTCAAAGATGCGTAGGTCATCTGTTTCTGTGATTGAGGATACGCCCATGATAGCAATCTATTAATGGATAACATTTATTGTTTGGTTATTACTGAAACTACAAGTATAGAATTAATTGGCTTTCACCGATCGCAATAGCGATTCCGCCCCATAGTATATGCTATACTCTTTTTGCGTCTATATAGTAGATTTATATAGATTCTAATGTATATTCTCTATAAATCTAATGTATATCTACTAGTTTATCAAATTGTTAACGGCTTTTACCGATCGCAATAGCGATTCCGCCCAATAGTATATACTATACTCTTTTTGCGGCTATATAGTAGATTTATATAGATTCTAATGTATATTCTCTATAAATCTAATGTATATCTACTAGTTTATCAAATTGTTAACGGCTTTCACCGATCGCAATAGCGATTCCGCCCAATAGTATATACTATACTCTTTTTGCGTCTATATAGTAGATTTATATAGATTCTAATGTAAATTCTCTATAAATCTAATGTATATCTACTAGTTTATCAAATTGTTAACGGCTTTCACCGATCGCAATAGCGATTCCGCCCCATAGTATATACTATACTCTTTTTGCGTCTATATAGGAGATTTATATAGATTCTAATGTAAATTCTCTATAAATCTAATGTATATCTACTAGTTTATCAAATTGTTAACGGCTTTCACCGATCGCAATAGCGATTCCGCCCAATAGTATATACTATACTCTTTTTGCGGCTATATAGTAGATTTATATAGATTCTAATGTATATTCTCTATAAAAAAAACTAGGCTCATACTCTTTTTATTTTACACCAACAACTCAAGGCTGAAAATTAGAGGGTGATGGATAAGAATAAAGAAACTTTTAAATAGTCCTCACTCATCTTCTTCTAAAAGAGACTTGCATAATTACAGAGAACAAGGAAGGGCAGTCGTAAAATTCTAGTTTAGAAATACTAAGAGAGATAAAAGACTCATTTTACACTCCTCTAATTGCTCAATTCCCATCTTAGAAAATCATGTATTCCAAACGAATGTAAACTTGATTCATGTAGTCATCTTCTCTTAACGAGTCATTCCCAAGATTTCATCTTCTGCCATAGCATGGCAAAAACCCATCACGAGCTGAGATTCTGCAAAGAATACTGAGGAATCTAAAGGATTCATTTCATACTCCAGTTAACACCTTTTTCTGGCAAAGATATGGCAATGGTGGCGGAAAAATTGTTATAAAAATTTCAAAAAAAAAATTAATAGCCGTTAGATTACTCTGCCGGAGCTGATGTGAATGACAAAGGTGTTGAACATGATGGGAATTTAAGCATGGGGTGGTGCAATCCACGGTATAAAAACATGCACAAAGTACCCTCTGTCACAGGCCAATGTTTATGTCAATCAAGAGCAACTCTTTGTAAATTCAAATCATCACACCCAACTCCTCTTCATTCCTGTCATAAACAAGTTAATCGCAAACATGAGAATCCAATTTTCCCCACCCTTAAATCCCCCTCAATCCAAGAATCCTCTTCTATAGTAAAAGATCAAGGAGCCGACCTAATCTAGAGGTTTCTTGTGGTTCGAATAGAAATTATGCTTCAAAATAAAACGGATGAAATCTCCACATCAACACGAGCCTCCATTCTGTGGTAAGATTATTTGGGTTTAACCTCCCGGCTGGTGTGTGCTATAAGAAGATGCTATTAGGACAACAACTCCAAAACCCTTAAAGCCCCTTCTGTCCCAGGATGAGCACCTGGTTCCACATTATTGGTAGCCGGTCTAAAGTAAATGATAGGGCGGAAAGACGTGTTAGGAAACCAGGGTGAGGCCTTGTTTGTTTTAACTCTTGTGTACTCAAGCCCCTCTAAAGTATTACCTGTCCGAATTGATAAGGAACAGAGAATAATGAGACAGGGGCTCGGCGGGCAAGGAAATCTTTCAAAACTCAATCAACAGACTTTTCCTTAAAGCTGGAGAACTAGTTTCCCAATCTTATGCTTGGATCAAACTGAAAGTTTCTCTTATTATTACACGTGTATGAATAAGCGGCCTCTTTAAGGTTAAGTAGCTTCTTGAAACCTTCAACTCACTGGTTATGGAAAGTTATGAAGGAATTGCGTTTGAAACTCTGGGAAGGTTGCCAAGTAGCCATGAAGACATTCAATGCCTGCTTAAGCCAAGTTCTGACACTTTATCAAACCGAGTGTCAAGTATGAAGACAATGTGTGAAATCCGTCAAAGACTTCTTTCTTCAAGAGCTCAAAGCGATTCAAACAGTTTAGTTCTGAATACAGTTAATGGAAGATGCCAAATATCCTTACAAGTCAGGTGACATAGGTTACTACAACTTGCAAGTAGTTTCGTTAACTTAGCAAGATCAAGTCACCGCAAAAGTGAAATATGAAACTCCCATTGTGTTTTTTCTCCTTTGTAACCGTTTTAATAATTCCAAAGTCACATTCCGCCGCCGTAAAGTCTGAATTTCTTCCCGAGTTCATTCTTCATTCTTGGATTCCAGATGAGCAGCAGTTATAAGGAATGAAGAGATGCGTTTGAAATTTTTATAAATGTGCCATGTGATTGCTATAAGGAGTAGTGTCTTCAGTGGTATTGAATAGGTGAACTCAAGGGGAAGTTGTTGGAGCTGTTGGGATTCACAGGAGAATTATTCCATTGAAGACGAGGACAAGTTGGTCTCCAAAGAATTTATTTACAAGGGATTCGAGAGGAGGAAGCAGTAAATTTTGAAAAGACTGCGGACAGAAGATATAGAGACTGTAATAAGTTAACATTTTTTCAACTGGGACATTAGGCATCTATTTCATAGACGATTATCGGTCTTGATTCTTGATGATGATTGTATCCGTTCCTCTTCGGAGGTGTTTTTCTATTCAACTCTCAACAATCCTCCCTTTCAAAATCCTACCACACGGAAACTACTCTCTGGTGGGTCTGGATTCTTGGACTTTAAGTTACGACAACCAAAAGAGTAGGTCGGTCTCTTACGATGCTTCCTTCAGGGTCTACAGTAAACATGCTTTCCATCCCGCACAAATTGCCCCGGGAGAAACAATCTCAAGAGCCTTTGTACACATCTACGCGCGAGGATATTCAATTCGGATTGCTTGAAATTCTATTACGGACCTTGAAGAAATCTTTTAAAAACTTAATTGCTTGCGTCAAGTATCGATGAGCCAAGTCAGTGTAGCTGATTCCTTGGGCCGCCACATATTTTCTTCTGTAATTTATGGCCGTATACTATTCAATCCATCCGCCCTCCTCTTTTCATCTCCACATCCTCAATAATATTTCTTTACGAGCTTCCTAGTAACATTTCCAAGCTTAGCATCATTTTCTCGGATAGCGCACCTTGAGTCAAACTAACGAGGAACAAAAGATCCCAATTTGTTTTGACACTTGCGGAACTTCACTCTGCGGCAGTATTATTTAGCGAGTCACTATGTCATCTGAGTGAATGGTCACCTTTGCGTAGGAAGCTGTGATTCAAATTTTAAATTCAAGAGAACTCATCCCCGCCAAGAATTGTATGAAACCAGCGGCAACAAATTTAAATCTCCTCAAATTATGTATATAACTGTACAAGCTTTGGAAGAAAATAATAATGACTCGGTCCTTTGAAAATACTCCAAATTGGTTGTGGGAAATGGTGATGGAGGCTCAGCTAAATTATAATTTGTCAATCTCTCCATATCGTCTAGAACAAGATTAAAGATGGAGCGAGTCCCAATCATGTGTATACTGTTAGATGGTTTTAAAAGGAACTTGGAGAAAAAGTGGATAAATGTGTTTCAAATATTCCGACTACAATCTCTGCAGCGTAAATAAGCTACAGATGGGGAAAAACAGAAGATGGAGCGAACGTCAAAATAGCAAACGGGGAATACAGGTGATGAGGAGAGGGTGAGAAACGCCATCCAACTTAGAAAAAGTAACGATGAGAACAAATACCATAGAAACAAGAGAAATTTTCGTTGCACAATAATAATTAAACCTGTACTATATAGTCTGCTCTGTTTAGACTACAAGCAATCCATCCAATTTACGCTTCTTGTCGCATCCTATCTACAAATCCTGGGAAATTCGGGTTGTGGTAAAAAAATGCAAACAATCTCCTCCATGTAATAGAGTCTGACGGATCCAAGATTGAATGAGGTGATGAGGTCTTGAAGGGAGTTTAGCAAGATGAATTGAACGAAGCAAGGCTACAAAGCAAACGCTTTGGACTTACAGCTCCGACCGTCAAGGTTGTTCAAGTTGAGAATGGTGAGAGAGGGCAAAACAATTATAGCTCTCAAGGGTTGCGTAGGGCGGTGAGAAGATACATGCATCGCTTCACTTTATGAATCAAAATTGCACGCTGTCAAAATAAGGGTCGCTGCCTTCAAAATCCTTCAACTACAACTACAACCATGTCCTCCTTTACCTTAATCCTTGAGACCGTATGCTGGAAATTCGGCAATCCACCTTACCTCTTCTACAACCATCTCACACAATTCACCCTCTCTCAGCCTTCTCGTTTATAATACCTGCCCGCCCTCTGCTATGTGCATATCCTATGCTTATGCAAAACAAGCGATCGCAATTTCCATCCCCCCTCTTCCCAACTACCAACTACGGCTAAAGACGTTGCAAGCCTTATTTTTATTCACTGTGTCCGCGGATATTTTCCCCATTGAACCTACAACCAGTGATAATGACTAAAATTATTGATTGCAATTTTACCTCCTCCTGCAGCACTGCCAAGCTATTAGATGTGATTAGACTCCCAAGGATTTAACAGCCCGTGAAAACATGTGTAAACTTGTAGATGTATCTAGCTGTTGACGCATAAATTTATTCGCGAAAAAATTCGCATTTTCAAAATCTAATAGTAGCTATATAGTAGACTTAAATCATCTCCTCCTCACTCAGGAGAAGAAGCCATCCAACAAAGTTTCTTTGATTTATAGTGAAACATAAGATAAATACATCGCATAAAAAACGTACAATGAGGTAATACAGCTTCGCGAAAAAACTCTTGAGAGCCTTGTTATTTAGAGACGCTAATAATAAATGTTCGAGTTTTCAACAGTCTGTTCCTCGAGTGTGCGTGAGGCGGTCATTGGCTAGTTTAATATATGATTCAAGTAAAATCGTGAGAGACTCCAATGACACGATTCCAACCTAAATTACACTACAGCCCTGGGAAGAAGAGATTAAAAGATAGAGGAGAATTACAGTGCTCGGAGGCGAGGGAAAATACAGGAGGATGTGTCAAGAAAAAATAAGAGTTCAAAACAGCGAGTTGAATGAATACCACATGTTTTATAATAAAAAGAGAATTCAAGTTTGTGGTGCAGAGGATTAGGCAATCTTGAGATTCGGTCAGGTGGAAAATATTCCTGGCTACTACTCCTCCATTCATTACGTGATTTTCGAGAGATATTAAATTACTCCCTCATCATAGCTACATATAGCGTAGAAAGGAGCAGGATTCACAAAATTACAAAGAATCATCCTCCGTAATTGGGATACGAGATCCGGAAAAAAGTTGTTTACGTAACTAATGAAATGATGCATGAAAAATTAGCGCTAAATAAAAAAACTATTGCGAAACTCTCCATCAGTATATGGCAATATCAACTTTTCTTCCTTAAGAGAAAAAGATTCCTTTAGAAGATGCAGTCATTTGCTCATCCCCCTATTGCATCTCCTTGGCTCTTGTTCATTCTTTGAATGAAGCTTGCAGTTTTCCGTTGAAGATCCCTGATTTAAAAAAGATAAAAACCGCACGGACAATGACGCAAACTTTCGAGAGCATATGTGTGTAGATAATGAAATGTGGATTTCTTGAGTAAGGGAAGGGGTAGGTTAAGAGTAAGCTCTGAGAAAAGAATGAGCAAAGACCTTTTATAATTCTTTATCTCCTACAAAATCCTTAATTTCGATTACGTGTGCATAGCATCCACAAAGAGTTTCCAACCCTCCTACATAAGCTCGTAGTTTTTAGATAGCTTTATGTATAGCTCGATTAAGAAACTCAAATTCTTAATGAAACAGAATCCGCAAATCTCCACTCTCATTTTATATTTTAAACTCATCCCCCTTCTTCTTCCCAGGAATCCACTCCCTTTCCCAATACAATGTCGGGGGGAATACTTGGTCCGGAAAGTTTACTCACTCCCCCGTCCTTATAAAATCTAAACTTTAATTAGAAACAAGAAGGAGGCTAAGCTAGCAAGTTAGTTAATGAGAGGCACGATCCAAAAAATTCCCAACCTGCCATCCCTTCTTCCGCCACCCCTCCTCTCGTCAGCACCAGGAGAATAATATATGCGCGGATGGAACCGACTTCCATGAATAAAAAACACCTTCCCCGGAAACTGCTCAGACAGAGGATTTGCGTGCTTGGAAAGATTAAAACTCTTGTCACTCCTACGTCTCACTGAAATCCAGAAAAATCTCGAGGAATCAGAGACACCTTAGTTACGGTTGCATTCATTCAGGCAATTGTCGGATAATCTTTTGAAAAAAAGTTCCAAAATCCTCCCGCTTGGTAAAAACTAAGCTGATTAGACTTGGTTCCACTCCCACTGTTACCACAGCTTTCTGTTTCCATCAGGAGGAACGGAGGAAAGTTCTTTTGAGCAGAGAAATTTTAGGCTTCCTTGGATGATGCTCAATTTTTCATGCCCACATGGACACTGTCCAGCCTATGGCCAGCAACCAGCTTCCTTTTCGTCACTCACTATTGGCGGGTCTTCATTTCTGAACCATTTTTACACATCCACCCAGCTTATATGTGAATATAGTAAAATACGGTTTCATTCAGAAAAGCTCTGCGCTCTCCCAGCGTCATCACAATTCAAAGACAGGTTCTTAAGAAAGAAAAGCGTTCAAGAAAAGTATATAGCTTTTACTCAAGGTAATTGTATTATGGGACCGGATGAAGACTGGTTTTACCTTGGATCTTTTCTCAACTCCCAGCCCTAGCTTTCAAGTTTACGTATTCTGAGTCATTTCTGTATAGAGAATAGATGACGAGAATGACAGGAAGTTGGTGGGACGGATGAAAGCAAACTGAAAGTTACGAGTCCTTCCGCTCAGAGGCCTCAAAGTTTCACCTGAAAATCTCTCATCCAATAATTAATCTACTCTAATAACCCATTAACATGTATGTAGAGCCAAAGACCGATGCATAAGTGAGGCGCTTCAATAACCTCTTAGTGATCTCATATTTTTTAGCTTCATCTTGTGAATCCGCTTCTCTCATCATCTCCACAAACTCCTTGATCATCCTTCCTTGCATTAGGAGAAATCATTTTCTAATCAAGTTTTCTAGGCTCAGTAATTAAGTTTTTTTTCAAAAAAAAAATCTAGCGATAATCCAGTCTAGATTGCGTGTGAAATCCTTGGAATTATTTGCATATCTTCCTTCTGTACCTTTTCCCAATACAAAATTGTCGTGTAGGCCGTAAAGCATAGCGGCAGCGGCGACTTTCAAAGGAAACCAATCCCCTTGTTCAAGGGAATTGGAAAAGGTTTCTGAAACTGCATCCGCAAGGACTGCTCGGTAGTGTTGAAAGGCAATGCAGATTTGCATTCCAGGATCCATATAATAGATTCAACTTTGATTGATGGATTACATGTACAATTTAGGCAAGTATGCAATGAGATTTATATAAAAATGAAAAAGCATAGAGCATAGCACATAAGATTGTTATCACAGTTCAAGTGTTGATTAAACATTCCATCTTGATGGCCATCTGCTCCCATCATCTGCCTCAAAGGAATAATACGTTTCCAATCAAATTAATATTCACTCCAAGCTTGGATTGCATATCAATCATATTGCCTCGTAATCATCATCATATCATAAGTATTTAAAATTATTCAAGAATATACCCTGCGGCCTCAAGCTTCTAGCGTCCGGATAGCCCCCTGTTTCCTTGGCAATATTCCTACCTTGTTACAAGCTCAGGAATTCAATTTACAAATATGAGAAACACATTGTTGTTGGAAGATGATTGAGAAAGCTGAGGATGACTCCTATAAAACTTTCATTTTCACACAAGCTGAATATGATCAATAATACAGTGGGATGGCTATGGAGAAGAGAGGTTGATGACAAGTGACCGAGTGATGGATGATAATTCATGGGATAGTTTACACATTGTTTGGAGGACCCATCCTCTAATTGATATTTACGGGAACAATGGAATGTGTGTCGCTGGGGATTGTGGGACAACAATGGATTTTCTAAATCAATCTACAAGCTTCTCCTATTATCCTATTTCCCTGAGTAATAATAATGGTTACAATTTTAAAATCCACCCCATTGACCTGAGTCATTCAGCAATGGCTGAGCACGCGACGAGGACCACAGTCTTCTCAGGTGCTCCGCTGCTCCGCAGCTGGCAGCACAATCTTCAAGAGATTCATCAGTTTTTAAAATTGCGACAAGGCGTTCATTGAATTACATACAGAGGAGAAGACAGCGTGTAAAAAGTTCCAAGCAACCCGCACAGTTATTATTGCAGTTAGGATGATTCATGGAATCACTTGAGTTGTTTTTTGCAGCCCTCGACGTAATAATGTCCTCGTGTCACTACAACAAGTAATTCCTTTTATGAGGATGGAAAGCTTGGTGGGTGGGGACGGATTTGTCCTTGCAAGTCAGAAAATGCGCTAACGTTCCGCAATTCTAAGCCGCTTTTCTGACCATATTCAAACTGCACTAGTTTTCCCAACAACATCACAACCCTCCACACTGCCGTCACCTGTAATTAGAATACCCTTGCCATGTAGCCTCCTTCCCACGCTCATCCTCCTAATTCGTATCATCAACTCTTGAAATAAGCCATTATATTGTCACATCTACCTAAGAACACGATACCTTAGCTTTAGGTGAGTGAGTGCAATAATTACGTAATCAGAGCAACGAATTCCAAGTCTTGCACTAGCATGTCTTCTTACAGTGCCTCTTGTAGGGATTCCAAGGACATTTCCCTTGTCTCAGCTTGAATGATTGAGGCAAAGCTACTCTTTGCCAACTTCAACCTTTCTGGGATTTTCTAGGGTCAGAGGCTAAGCTAATACGACATTGCATTCAACTTATTATTTCGTTGCTAGATTACGTTAGAACTAGACGATCGTCCATGACACACTTGTCATCAATTCTTCCTTCCATATACCATAATCCTGGTGTCAAGGTTGAGCAACATACGTATACGCTATAATTTCAGCCAGAACGGAAGGATCTTCATGTATCTAAAACAGGAACCACAGGCTTTAGTCATGCTCCAAGTAACGTTCCAAAGAGTTGTTGAAGCTTTTATTGTTTATAGAAGACGCACGAGAAAAATCTCTTGGAACAAAACTTTTTAAAATCCTTAAACAAAACCAGGGTAACGTTTACAGAGAAGAATGAAATTTTTTAATCTAGGGTAGTGTGATCTAGAATAAAAATTAAAGGCATTGTAGATTTTGTTACGAATACAAAGCTGGTACAGTTTATAGGAGGTCAGTGTTTAAGGTAATTTGGTTAGTGGATGGATATTTACTGCAAGTCCTGGTAGTTGTTCGAGTTAGTGGTGCGTTTCATACGGACTTTGTAGCACAGAATCCGGCTCTGTGGCTAATTGTAAATGGTAGTGGATTAGATTAATGTGCGGGTGTGATATACATGACTGATTTGAGCGACGGAGGAAGAAAAGATATAGATAATCCAGAATCATGTATCCACATGTTGCTCCCTTATATTCTTGTTGTTTCCATACGAGGGAAATGAGATGGAAATAAGAGAGAAAAAAGAGCTTCTATTCGCTTCATTTCCTTTTAAGCAAAATTCTATTTTTTGTCTCATCATCCTCCTTCTATTTCAAAACTTCCCTCCGGTTTTAGGCCGTGGTTGAATAAAATAAGACAGTTGTGTGTGCAAGTGGAGCGATCCTATTTACGGACAAAAAATCCTGTGACATAATAATACCAGGTGAAAGAATTGTTAAAGGACGCATGGTTTGGCATGGCTGAGTAAATCCGAGCGAGCTGGCTTAATGTTACATGTGCTAATTCAATTTCAAGGATTTTACTCTGTTGTGTTGGTTACAAAAAGAGTTCAGTGGAAGGATGATACAGCTCTTCATTCCTCCGGGAAGATAATCAAAAATACGAGAAGATCTGTGATGCTTGCTGAGTTTTGGCAGGCGGGTAGAGAACGATCTGCACAAACTTATTTTCACTATTGTCGGAAAAGTTACAAGTTTAAATGATTATGTCGGAAGAATCGGCGCGTGGTCACCCCATGGGACTGCGCTCTGAACTAAGGGGTTGGTTTTAGTTTCGTATATTGTCCGGATAATGCCGGTGTAAAAGCAAGATTGAATAAAGAACAAGGCTGGAAATAGACGATTCCAATTTTCTTGTTCACTCCAGGGGAAAAAAACTCGAGGATTATACCTTAAGGCTTTTGTTGGTCTCAAGGAAGAATGGTGCGTAAGAGAAAGAACAGAGGGAGCGATGCAGCCAAGGGTTTTTCTTATTACTTGCGCCCATCGCTCCGTAAAACTTTAACACATTTCCCTGCTATATCTCTACGATACGGGGGCAATCACAAAATACGGCCAAAACATCTTTGCTTCCAGTCAGTCTCATGTAAATTCCAAAATTTACGCAACACGTAAATCTGACGGGATGATGCGGTAGAGAAATCCAATAATTTCAAAAACATGACTCTAGGGTTTTTGCATCCCCCGAATACAGAAAGACAGCGGTTCCCTTTAAATTCTCTTACTTGCCTCTAACTGAGCCACTCCGTGACGGAAGGGTTGGCTAGACAGGTAGAAGCGTTAGTTTCGGAAGCTTCGACTCAGTAGAATAACTCATCCGAGATGAAATCTTAATCGCTTCAATGCTCACAACAACTAACGACGCTTCTTCAGAGCAGTGTAGAAGACTTGCCAGAAAACGGATGCAAGAGACAAATCCTTAGGGAATGCGATGTTGGGGTTGAAAGGAAAAATAAACCGTTTGGAATCATCCTTACCTCAAAGGGGCGTTTCCCGGGGAGAAAAATACAAAAAATCCATGTGCTTCAAATTCCCCCGCTAATTCATCCCTCATTCATACATGGACCAAGTCTAACACACATTTCTTTTCCCCTATTTTCAGATGTAATCCTCTTGGCGGTGTCTAGCGAGACAGACCAAGGAAGAAGAGCAAATTAAAATGTCACAGCCACCGCTTTCATCCGCATTTATTGCCATCACAACTGCCATTCTTGTCATCCTAGTCCAGGATTATTCCCATGCTCAGTCTGTACATCAACAACGGGCTACCGTGGGTGAGTAAAGTCTCTTCCGATACACATTCTAACTATCCCTACACAACACAAATTACCACCTTGAATAATAAGAACGTAGACGGGAGCCGACTCTCACTAGCGACAGCTATAGTCTAAAGCTGAGAAGAGTTGCGTAGAGGATTTGTACATTGTCTCCATCAACATTTTATGGATGACTGAAAATAATTTTGAAAAGAGTTACACCACAGACGCTTATCCTTCAACCTTTTTATTTTCATCAAACCATTTTCAAAGTTGAATTATAATTCAAGTAAAATTACTACTCATCCCCTTTCTCAATTAATCCGCCTCTGGGATTCATTGAGAGGTTCACAACATGAGAGAGATCTCTGAGAAAGAAACATATAGATTCTTCCAAGTAACACAATAAACTTTATATAGTTTTTCAAAAAAGTTACAAACAGGGTGGCAAAGTAGTATATAATTGTGCCATAAGGATTAACTTTGGTCGTTATAATTTGTAATGGTTAGAAGATGATGGAGATAACTTAGGGATATAGTGAGAAAACTCTCGATTCTTTATTGATCAACAACCGCAAATACAGGAGCTTGTAGGAAAAGTGGTTTTCTAACTGAGGGCCAGGTTCAAGGCTGAGGCTTTCCTGTCTTTAAGTTTTTTTTTCAAGTGAACAAGATCTTCTTTTGGCCAATAAATGTAGCTTCATGAAAACGTTAGCGTTCTGTGGCTCACTGAGTGAAGTGTGGTGAAAATTGTAGATGAGAACAAGAAAAGTGAGATTCTCAAATACGTGCATCAAAGACAGCCAAAGGGAGGCCAACTTTAAAGTCTTTGAATAACAAAATGTCATCTTGGTCCTCTAAAAGTTTTAAAGAAAGTTTTCTAGCTGTATCAAGGCTGAGAAAAATCTGACCTAGCCTAATTGCGGTCAAATTAAACGTAACTTTCAGTTTCAAAAGCCAAATTTTCAAAATCTCTTTTAGTTACATTCCCAATAACGCTAATAATTGCCTAGACTATAGCTTTTGCTAATATCAAAGAGTATACAAGACGAAATATTCACCAAGCTTATGAAATTTTGAGTCATATGGTTTATTTGCCCAAGGAGTTTTCCTAGAGAATACCAACACTCTTTTGAATGACAGCATAAGGTTCTGCGGGTTATTGGTGTGGGCCGGCTAAGAACAAATTCAAGCACCAAATTTGGGGGACATTAAAACTAATATGATGAAAATTCAATGAGCGAACATGCCATATAACCATTATTTTTATTGTGTGTTTGTAGGTGTGCTCGTGGATTTACATCAGGCTGTAAGTCAACCAAACAGGACAAAGAATATTCCCAGGGTTTTGTGCGGAGCTTTAAACCTTCACGCTTTTCAACAACTTGCAGCCGTCAGATGGGCAGCGGAGATCATCAACAATAAATCCTGGCCTGGGGAATACGGAATAGGTGAGCTCATTACGGGGAATGATTCTTAATAAGATATAGTGAGAGTGCTTTCCTTTCTCCACAACAATTCCCAATCCAAAACAAGGACACGTGCCTGTTAATTAACAATTTTCAAATGCCCCTAAAAAAGAAACAAATCTTATCAAATAAGATCGTGTTGGCCGTCCCTTCATGGCTGACACTATGCTAGCTATAGCAAATATATTGCATGATTACAATTGGACTAATCCGCAGGGCGGAACAATAGATATTTCCCAGCTTTCAACTACTACTTCAACAACAATTCCATCCCACTTTGAGGTGAAAAGTAATAAAAGCTTCTTGCTACACTAATACGACCAAAGCGTGATTGTCAAAGAGAGCTTCAGACATCAACTGCAGAGGAATTATTCAAAGAATGCAAATACAAGCTCTTGTTTTCAAAGATGGATGGCGTGCGAGCATGTGCCGCGGCTAACTAAGATACTAATTAGTTACTTAATTCAAGTCATTTTAATTCATAGATATCGTGGTTCACGACACATGCGGAGAAAGTGGAATCGCCATCACTGAGACGAATCAAATCGTCAAATGGGCCAACCAGAATACAGAGGAACCGCTTGTGGGTAAGGAAACAAACCTTTTTTCCACCATATTTCTTCTCTGTCAGCAGGCTGCAAGAGCTCTATATAGTAGGGTGAAAAATAGGGAAACGTGTTGAGCAAATAAAAGATTAAATTCAATTTCTCATGCAAAACCCCGTCCCGCAGGAAACCTGTGGTCAAACCAGACAAGATTCCCCATATCCTTGCTGAACAGCTATGAAAGCTTGCAAAAGCCAAGGAGTGTAAGATATGAGCAAGGAATTGAATCATCCCAATCATTATAAAAGTCATGAGGAAGTAGCAATTAATCCACACAAAATCCCACTCTTCCCCTTCACTAGAGGAGTGTAATGGTAACTTGCCAAGGATAATAGCCCAGTAGCATGTATTTATCCTCTAATCTCCATCATTCTCACACGCTATAACAGCAGCAACTAGGAAGAGAGAGAGAGATGCGAAATAGGAGAGCGGAAGAGATTCATGCAAATTACAGGGAAGACACATGTGTTCCATTACACATTCTTCCAACCCCTCTTCTTCTTGCAGGCCATTCCATAATTTGCTAAACGTAGCTACGTAGCCTCAAATGTCAGAATAGACAACTTCTATCGTATATACATCCTATAAATCAACAAGATCTTTAACAGCCACTTTGTTTTTAACTGGGATGCTATGCACATAGCAACCTTTTTTTAACAGAATTGAATCCTCATTTATCTTCCTGAGAGTAGGCTAGGTAAAAGCACGACGGAAGGAAATTACTCATCTGGATTATAGGATGTAAGTAAAAGCGTGCTCCTATTAAAAACAAAAGCATGAGGCCGACCAAAACAAAACCAAGAAAACAAACAACTAACTTGTAGAGGAAAGGGAATGGAGACCGTGTGAATGTAATGAATAGCCTTCCGTAATCTACTTTTATTTCTTACAATTCTTGTGTAGAGCATGCAAAGGGGAAGAGAGGCTAATGTGAAATAATAGATATTATCAAAGCTTCATCAAGAAAAACAGAGATGACCTGAAAAATTATTACATGAAAAACAAGAGTTATGTCGTCTTGAAAACTATCCTAGATTAAAGCAATCCCATCTACGACCACATTCTTAAGAGATATGATTCAATACAATTTTAAACCAAAGAACAGAGAATGTATATACACACTGATTAATTCCATCTTGCATTATTTACAGGTGTTGTCGTCATCGGAAGCAGGAATAATGAGCGGATCATCGATAAACCCTTGGAAACCCTAAACAAGGAAAATATATCAGCCGTAGTAACTTCCGCTAGAGCTGCAGAACTCTTACTTTCTAAACATCCTAATGTCTTCACGACCTCACCGGACATCTCCAGTGTGACCGAGGTAAGCTTTTCAGTCAATCCAACACACCCGCATTCTAAATCCTTCCACCCATCTGTCCTAAGAGCACTCAAGAATATATACGTCAGAAGAATCCTCGGAGAAAATTCCCACGGCTTACTTAGCTCTAGAACGAGCTGCAAATATTTCCGGAATCTGATAAAGCGTGACGGAGAAGGCGTGAGACTAGTAATTGCAGCGTTAGTGTTGCATGCTTTCCTTGCAGCTGTAAAAAATATTGTCTAGCTTGGAAAAGGCAAGAATCCGTAGTTTATTCTACAAGGATTTTTGTGCGCCTTGGTTCATGGGGGAGGAGTTTTGATAGTTTCAACTGATTTCCCGTCCCCGCTCCAACTTAGTACCGATTGAAGCGGAAGTAATTGTAGGGTTCAAAAGACGCTCGAATGTTCGCATACAGTAAGAAGTGCAAGGGCAAAAGGTGATGGTTGTACCTAGCTTGGACCACACTCTTTGTATTTTCGGCAATGTAGCTGCTAAATTACGTGTAAGTTAATACATACCTTTCCACAATCCGCCATCTCAGCTCTTGCGACTGGAAGGAAGAAGATTATTATTAAATCCCCAGATATGAAATGAGGGAGGAGGTTTATGGCAGTTAGTATAATTTCGGGAATCAAACGTCTTCGTGTGAGTAAAGTTTTAAATTGACCGGATTGAAATTTTTTAGGAAATCCGTATAGAACTAAAGGTTGACGTGATTAGAGCAACGCACGGATTTCATCACTTCCTATTCTTGCCTCAAAGTATTTTCATTTGCGCTCCACATTAATTGAGTATTTATTGAAATCCTTACTTTCAGGCTATCCTTGCCCTCATCCACCAACTTGGAAGTAACTCGGTCGCAGTCATCTCAAGCTGTTCACACGCTATAAAACGTTTCGAAAGCCTGGCGGGAACGGAATTAATTGGAGCTAAACATTACCTCGTTCTCCAAAAGGACAACCCTATAATTTATGACGCCATTATCAAATTCCTAGAGGGAGAAGCTGTAAGTTTTCCCCTTACTAATCCTCCATGTGCTACTCTCCTGTGCGCATATACTATTACAGCAGCAAACCCAATTATTAATTCAACTTTAAATACTGTATCCATTAACTAAAGATTATAATCATCAACAACCAACTTGTATTTACAGGGCTCTGTGCAGAGTGTCGTACTTTTCCTTGAATCCACGGAAATTGAGAGACTTGTGCGTCAGAGTGAAGGACTTGGAAAATTTAAGCGTGTGGGTGGATCTAAAGCTTGGATTCTCGGATCTGTTGGAGTAGATCAAGATCTCATTCAAGACTGGAGCAAGACATTTAATACCAATCTACTCGTCATCCAACCCCACGTTGCCACCATTCCAGACTTTCAGGAGTATTTTCTCACCCATATCCAGGTATAGCCGCCCTCTCTTTCTCCGCACTTTCTCCACGGAGAAAGCAGCACTCCCTCGTATCATGGTTCACCTTGGCTTTCCTTTCTCTATATTCCAGGATGCATTGACCTCCTCTCAAGTGGGAGACGAAACGAGAGAGTACATTCAAAAAACTTATGGATGCAATTGGGCAAGCAGCAGGACACTCGGCACCCTCAAGTCCTACACTTCCTGTACTTCTTTGGACCGCAAAGCCCTTGCGGCCAAGTTTCATCCTGAAGCTGATGTAAGTATACACTTGCAAAATTAAAAACCCTTAGAATCTTAGCCTTGGTAGGTATTAATTATCATTGAATTTTACAGATAAGCTTCATTGTAAGCGCTGTATCCGCCTACTCTGCCGCACTGAGATTAGCACAACTAGAAGTTTGCACAAACGAAACGGATTGTGACAACGTCGAGTTGACCAATGGAGTGACCGGAGCTTTAAGGAAATTAAACTACCCTGCCGAACAGCCAACCCAAACATATCAAAACGACATGGAAATGTCTTCCCAAGAAGGAGCTCCTAAGGAAACAACTGTGGCTAACGGACACGAACTCGAGGGCACTAGAGGGCGCATAAATCAGCAAGGGAAACTTGTTGGTAGAAAGTACGATTTGTTTTTGAGCAGATCCAACGGAGACATTTCACAGGTATTAGCCTTTTCAAAAATTCTAAATCAAAATCTTGCGGCAAGCCCCTAATTTTCCTACTCTTACTCAATTTCAGGTCGGACAGTATTCTTCAGAAACAGGCTTGATGCTGGACATAATGCTTGGACTGAACCCGGCATTTGATCCAAACCTATACGATTCCTCAGAAACAGTAGATGCGAAACTCCTTGTCCTAGGTCAAGGAAGAAAATCCAAGGCCAGCATGAACCGGGAGGAACTAAAGTATTACTACGAGAATGTCAATCCAAAACAACTCTCCCCGGAATTTTACATTTCCCGCGTTTGGGCCATGGCCGTAGTTTCCGTCGGCATCACCGGAGTTTTCCTCAGCCTCTACATCCTCGTCTACGTTCTCCTCCGAATGTGTGACGGAACCCTTCAAGGGAACCAAGTCCTAGGTATCCTATTACTCCTGGGTGTCATGATGCTCTACGGAAGCGTCGTCATGTTCGTCCTTCCACCCGGCCGTCTTATGTGCAACTTGCGAATATTCCTCCCGTCCTTGGCCGTCACCATGTGTTACGGCATCCTCTTGCTCAAACTGATGCAGCTCCGATCCCTCGTCGCCCTTGGACTCGGTGGCAGAGTGTCATCCCTCAATCAATTCGTCACCCTCCTCTTCATCCTTGCCGTCCAACTCGCAATTAATCTTCAGTGGTTCCTCACCCGACACTACAACACAGACTTCCAACCCGAGCAACTCAACGAATGCGCACACCCCCACCAAACCTACCTTCTCCTCCACTCTTACGTCGGTGTCCTCATAATCGGAGTCTGCCTCTACGGTCTCTCCGTCCTCAAGATTCGTCGAAATTACAACGAAGCCCGATGGGTCACCCTCGCAGCCTTCCTCTCCCTCCCCATCGGCCTCACCTGGACGCTCATCGTCTTCTTCGCCCCTCCCGACATCCAAGAACCCACTGCCTCCATTTCCTTCCTCACCTCAGCCACTGTCATCTTATTCACAATCTTCATCCCCAAGCTCAGCACCATCAGCAAGCAAAGCAATTTCATTAAGCGCAAGGATGTCATGGCGCATGCCGGCCCAGGGGGCTACAACGGCTCCATCTCTACCATCTTCACCACACTCAGTGACCGAGGTCACGGCACGCTACAAAGTCAGAAGAGGTCAAATTCTAACCATAGTCATCATCATCATCAGTCAACACCCTACCCACCTCCTCCCCCTCCCATGCCCAATGCTAATGGCAAATCCGTAACTTATTCACCTAGGCTCACAACCAACATTTTTAATTCTTCCTCAGCCGCCACATCACTCGCGAGAAGCGTCTCCATGAAAACACCTTTCTTTGATTCGCCCAGCAGAGGAGCATATCCTTGAAAATTTTCTACAAATTTAAACCTTCTTCAAAAGCGAATAGTGTCCAAAAACCAATATCCATTTTTCTACCTTTTTCCATCCACTATTCCTTCTTTTTGTACTCGCAATTAATTAAAACTGCCCCAAGTATCCGCCCCTCCACCTCCTCATTATTATTATACCCTCTTCCATATATCCTAATTCAAAAACTAGATGGGAGCTTATATATTTAGCAGCAGAGGTTCTGCAAGTATGAATGTCGTACTGAAAACTAAAAAAGTATTGCCCCCGGTGCATGGAATTTACGAATTATATATAGGCTAGAATCAAGAGATCTTGTATCGTATTATTATTATTATACACTTAACCTATCTTAAAATCAAAGTTAAATACAATAATTTACCTTACATATATGGAGAAATCGGTTAAACCTCAAGGGAAAGCACAAATAGTAATAGAATTTACAATTCATTTCTCCGTCCTCCTAAAATAAAAAAGTAATACAGAAAAGCTCAAACACAGGACTCACCCCTTCATCAACCAGTCCAGCTCCAGGGTCATCACGCTGAAACCCTTTTAACGGTATAAGTCAACTGTAGCAAGCATTCCAGAGGACTGATACTAGTAAAATTAGTATTACACGGTGACGGCCTTCCTTCACATTCAACTAAACATGAAACTTATTACTCCTAAACCTCAATCTGTACATCTACAAGTTAGTGTTCAAAGCAAACTATATAATCCCAGGCATTAGAGTAGTTACATTTAAATAAAATACCATTATTTAACCTTAGACTGTATTCTTACAAACTCAGACAGCTACACTACCAAAATAAGAAAAGAAATTAATACATCTTTTCTGTGTATACGTAGAGGATAAAATGTACATGGATCGGCTAAGGATATAGACATTACATTGAACATTACATTGAACATAAGCATCAGTTAGTGACACTAAAATATTACGAGGTCAACACTAAAGTAGTTTAACGTCAATTAAATACTCTTTTCTAGCACTAATATCTTTGCTGAACTTTGTAATGGGCCCTTGTTACTCATACCATCATTGATAATGATAACTAATTGTAGTACGTAAGAAGATGGATACTCCAACGCTTGTACCTTGACGGACAAAGTTCCAGGAATACTTGAATTCAAAACATCATGTCTACATCTAGTTTTTTCTCGTTTCTTTCATCGCTGGACTTTAATGTCATTATAAATACATTCATCATCAGAATTTCACCTTTTGTGAGCGATAAACGTGAAGAAAGTCTAAACAGTCTATAGTATCTGAGATAGTCTTTTGCTTTCCTTGTTTTAATTCCATTACATTTATCATTTATCCAGCGTGTAGTGTATAAATCGTTCGCTCAAATACGTTATAGTTTGTGAATAAATATAGTTTATGCATTTAATAAATCCGTCACATTTCGTACAACATTATTTTACATAAGGTTGTGATGATACTGATGAATACAAAAATTAAATATTTACCACCCTTACCAACTCCTGTATTTTTTCTCATCTCGCATCTCCTCTCATGTCTCCTCCAATTAAGTAATCAAGGATTTAGCTAAAACGGTTTTGCATCTTGGACGTGGGAAGAGTTAGCGTGAAAACGTTTCCCAGTCGCTCCCTCCCACGCATTCACAACGTTTAAAGCTCCGGATTTCTTAAAAATTAGGCCAAACATACGTGTTAGGCAATTAACAGACAAGTCTATTTTGGGATAGCTTCATTCATTAGTTTCCCAAACGTTGGCTCAAGGGTAAAAGGATGATTCAGAGCGTCATCAAGGGCTCAAAAGTGGAAACTGAGAACGTCCTTGAAGGATTTTCAAAAGGGATTAACAAAGATGCCTCCAGCGTAAACATTTATGACCACCACAACCAAGTAATGGACACCAGAATAGTTGGGGTACATATATAATGTGTGGGAAAATATTGCTTTCTTTTCCTGATAGGAGAGGGCGCTGGGAGCTGATAATTTTTCATTGTGGTAGGAAGCTCTGCTTTAATTCCTTGGATACTTGCAGCTAACTCAAGCGCTGTAACCTGTTTCGGAACGTTACTAAAAGAAGGGGTTACAAAGAAATTGTATGACGGCTTCCAAGTTACGTAATTCACCGGACAGTAAAAGAGACATGTGATGTGATGACATGTTTTTAAATAAAACTCGTATTTTCCTGGAGTTTCCGCTATTTTTTTCTGTGAGTTTTGGAGTGATGATGTGATGTGTGCAAAGTCAAATTTTATTTACAGTACCGCATAAGCCACTGAACCAGGAACTTTCCAATTAACACGTAGCCGAGCAGGCCGAGGATGAATGAGGCAATTTGCAAATTCGTCCGAACTTGGCGTGGAAAATCCCGAATTTTAGTTAACCTATCGCAAATGTCCATAAGAATATAACGTTTGGTAAGGATGTACTAAAAGAGCTGAAATTTCAAGCTAAGATACAAGTTATAAAAGCGTGGGAACAAACCTGTAGTTCCAAGAATTCACCTGGCTGGGAAATACTAGACAAGATATGCAAACAAATCCTAAATGGCACTTAATTCGCATAGTATGGAATTCTTCTAGTTTTTTTAAATGAGAACATAATTTCACGAAATTTAACATGTCGTTATATACAGTAATTAAGCGGTTACAATGTATTTTCTACCAAATCTAAATCTTTTGCCATTTGAATTCAAATTTTCAAATTCAAAGTTTTGAATTCAAATTTTGTCAAAAGATTTAGATTCGGTAGAAAATACACGAAATCTATTTTATGCTTCTCCGTAACTATAGGCCCGGCCCGATAGACTAAATAAACATGATTTTCATCAACGTTCCATTTCAAAGCTTTAACTTAAGCATCATATCTCACCTCCTGTACACCCAAAGCTCAGTATCACACAGCTAAGGTCAGTTAAATTACATTTGGGTGAGTAATCCAGAGTACGATATAAAATGTGACACAAAGCGTAATCCCAAACCCATCTGAACAAGCATTAATCTATATTGTGCAGTCTATTTAATTAAAATGATGCAATCCGTCGTGACAGTGATGATCACATTAGATAGTCACTATATAAGAGCCAGGCTAATCTTTATTGACTAATGCAAAGGATTGGTTTTGGTTTCATGCAAATTCCAGGCTGATTGACATTCAAAAGCTTAAAAACCTTTGGGAGAATGAGGTGAGAAAACCAAGTTATGACCAGCCTTTACGAACCTTACCTGCGGTCAAGGTTTTCGAGAATCTGAAGTTCTGAACCCGCAAATTCATTAATTAGTAACAAGCCCAACGGTGACTCAGTTAGTTCGTGCTTGGAGAGATAAATACCTTGTTTGCAGATTGAATTGAAAAACTACACAGGAGGAACCTAATGAGATCATTGATACAACCTCATTTCGAGCTTACATGCAACGACTGCTTATTTCAGGAGGACACTTCTTCACTTGAGCTACATTTATTTCTACCAAATGAGCTCTACTCTGGCTCGATAACTTGTTAGTGATATACTTTACTTAAAAATCAGTCTTTATTCTTAACCATTCTTAACATAATTTTTAATTGGGCACTTTGTAGCTAATAACCATCTGTTCAACAAATTAATTTTCTGAAACAATTTGCATCCAAAAGCGGCAGATGATGCCATACACATAATTGCGATACATACGAACTCGAGAGATGAGAGAAAGCATTTGAAAATTACACGTGTATTTGTTGAACATCTCTTCGAGTGAATCATGTTCTAGGACTTTGTGGGATATTATGTCATCAAGGTGCTACGGGATCAATGTTTTTGTAGGTGCAAAAATGCAGATGACGTGAGGGTGTGACGACGCATACCTGTGAAAAGGAATTTATGATGATCATCAACTAATTTGATCTACACAATTAATAATATTTTGTACAATAGACGACAAAATGGAGCATTTATTAGAATCGTTTGATTTCTGCTAGACAAACACCCCCCATCCATCATGTGACAACAGACGATAAGGATTGAACTACAACTAAATAATTACAGTAACCATGCGAAACTAAATCAAGGCTTCTGATAATTACATGCTATGCATACAGCACACTTTTCTTGTCATTGAAGCTTGAACACGTCAGAGGTCAATCCAATAATAATCATGGCGGGAGAATGTGCGGGGGAAAGTGAGACGGGGTCCAGAAATTCGTCCCTGACACCAACTCTTCCTTTTAGAACTAGGAAAAATGTGGGTGCATTGCAAAAAATGTTAATGAGGATGATATTTGGGATAAATAAAAGGATTGAAACGCGATGATGGAAATACAACTTCCGCGGGGACGGAAAGTGTGGGAGGGAAATGAGCGGAGGTGGGGTGGGCGTGAGGATTTCGTGAAAAACGTCGTTGACAAGCGCATTCTTCCATAAGATTTGCTTATTAATTTTTATTGAAACGTTGGTCGAGTAACTGACTTGATGCGCCCCATGTAGAACGAAGCCAGTTCGTTAGCAAGTAACGATGACGCTGAGAGTCTAGGCTCGCTTATCCTGAGAGTGGGTCGCAGATTCGCAATAACCGGTGACGTGCCTCCAAGTCAGGAAAAATCCGCTCCAATTGACAAAACTCAAGCAAGGAGAAGAGAGTTGCAATTTAGCGGAGATGGTACGTGCTGAAGCTACAAGTCTGGATGATCCGTTCCACCATGAGCCGAGAGAGACAATCAGAATCGGTGAAAAGAAATTGAATGGATGTAGCCAGTAGGATTCATTCATGCAATTTTCTCTTACTCCTCCGCAATCACTGTAACCGGAAGCTACGGAAACTGTCCCACTTTCGGGTTACGTAAAGCATAAACCACCACCCTCACGTACGCATCCAAACCCGTTACACACAGCACATCCGTTTCATTTTCATCGGACTACTTGCCCACCCGAGAAAAGTTACGGGCGTTATCAATGGAAAACGTCATCAATTACACTCTTAATTATCCCCGTGGTCCACTTACGGGTCTTCCTATGAGAAATTTAGGCATCTATTACCGGATACACCAAAAAGTGTAACGCTGCGCGGGCGGGAAGAACATGTAGCTGTTATCTATCAAGTCCGCTCAAGCATTATGTAACAAATCGAATCGACTGAAACCCAGTAAGCTGTATCTTGTCTTGTCTTCTGAAGCATCAACTTATCCATCTTTCAGCAATCCGGCTTACCAATTAACGAGATGAGCGGCAGCCCTGTTCAAAATAAAGTGCGTAGCAGGGGGAGGCAAATTCAAAAAAGAATTCCGCAAGAATTCCATTGGAATTTTAATGTATTTTAAGGGTAACATGAAAAATTCAAGCGCGAGGAAATACGAACGGTTTTCGTAGTAGTATATATATTCATTAAAATCCCGCTCGTCATCAGCTAACTCTAGCTTTGTTCTTTTCAGAATGAACGCTTTCAAAAGTCATACTCAACCGTCCACCACCAGAATGGGTTCACTAAGATTTAGGGAAGACAGGAGGAATATTTATTTCTATGATATTCTTCTCTCTCAATGATGCGCCAACCAAGAATAAGGTGAAGAAAGGACGGATTTTTCTGAAATCCAAAAATCTGGATGCTTATGGATAGGTGGCTCATGTCAGAAAAAAAAGATTATTATCCATGTGAACATTGGAGACAAGGATGTAATTTGGATCGGATGGAATGTTTATAGGGATCATCA
This sequence comes from Sminthurides aquaticus, assembly GCA_906901655.1. Classification (NCBI taxonomy): domain Eukaryota; kingdom Metazoa; phylum Arthropoda; class Collembola; order Symphypleona; family Sminthurididae; genus Sminthurides; species Sminthurides aquaticus. Next base: position 18,013,954 of record CAJQTT010000001.1, on the reverse strand, counting down.
GTTTCCCTTCCTCCATCCAATCAACCCCTACCTGGAGAAGAACTCGGCAAAATGAGAACATCTCAAGGGAAACAATGCATACACCTTTCCAAAGATGTTGATGCATGGCACTTTTAACTCCACTCTCCCCATTCAACCCCGCACAATGAGACTCACATTAAATATTGTACATTCACATTGTATTCCAAGGATTCATAGACAAAATCCATTGCACACACACACAAACACGGGTCGCTCCTCTTTGAGCCTCTATGGGCCTCCACCGCCATTCCTCCCTTCCTACCCGCCCGCCCGCCAACCTCCACCACCACCACCCCCAGCTATGAAACCAAAGACAGAGGATTCCAAGCAGCTATGACGATCATGACTTCCGTACGTAGCTAAACTTTTAGCCCTAGTCACAAAATAGCCACAACAAGAGAGCATCATTCCCTCCAAGGATATCCGTGTGAGAATTATGGAAAATCTCAGAGAATCTTTAAGAATTTAGAGAAAAACAAGAGTCAAAAAAACAGAGAGACCATATCTCAAGGAAGAAGAATGAGTAAGTAGTCTGAGCCCAACCATCCCTTTTCAAATCCAACAAACTATAAATCCTTTCACACAAAGAACACACGCTCCTTCTTATTCTTCCCATGGCTCCAGTCCACCCGCATTCATGCCAAAATTACCACCACGTCCCTTTACATGAATTTCGATGAATTAGTAAATATATATATCAATCTTCAAAAACAGAGGCCAACTCAGAGCTTGGGAAAGCTTTTTAAAATATCCTCTAGAAAATTCTCAAATATTTCACCCAATATATAAGCAAGGAGCTAATTCGCGATAACTACCTCTCAGTTTTCCATTACTTTAACACTCCATAGAAAAGTCAGTAAATTAATTACCCCCTTGTATTTACCTTGTTAATAGGCTGTAATGGGCTAATTGTAAATCCTAATTGGATTTTACACGTGTAAAAACAAATGTAGTCGAAACAAGATTCTGATAACGACTGCCGTAATCTTATCAACTTCACTGGCTCCGAAAGCATACACACTTGATTCAAATAAGCCTCAATAAGCGTGACAAAGGACCTTAGACAAGTCCCACAGATAATTATACATTATCCCATCTCCGTACAGACAGATTCCTCTGATTTATTTGAAACTGACAAGTGTTGATCAACTCCAAAAGGTAGCTATAGCAATTCTGAATGAAGGCGGTGAAAAGAGAGGAATAATTATAACATGACATCAAGAGCATGGCCTCTTCATTGTCACAAATCATTCCGCTCTTTGTAAATTATGAATGCGGACAATGAGAGAGCCTCCAGTGACACACACCAGAGACATAATCTACAAGATCCAGGTAACAAGTATGGAGATGGGGAAGCTCGGAGGATTTCTGGCATTTTCCCTGGCCGATTCAGTGTGTGTTACAGATTCGACGGAGTGGCGGTGGGCTCAGTTGTTACTTATAGTACATTAGCTAAATGAACTTCACATGCTCTTGTTGAGATGAAAAAGTGTCGCAAGATAATAAAACACTTGTTTTTCCTTGGAGGAGAGGGGGGAGGAGGAGGAGAGCAAGATGGAACAAGGCATCTCCCAAGAGGCCGCTGCGCCCTTCTTCTGAAAGAGACGTTTTTGAGAAGAATAACATTTTCTGTCGGTTTCCAAAGAAAATTAAAGAGGTTTGACTTTCGATTGCTTTGTCCAGGACTCAGCAAGGGGTCAAGTGGAACCTTAAATCATTCCCAATTCCACCTTGAACAAATATCCTTTCACCATCCATGTTTCTATTTTTCCAAAAACTTTACCCATCCTCACCACCTACTCCAACACAGTCCTCCTCATAAGAGTCCTTCTGGATGGAGGTGTATTATAGCACCGTGTATCTGCTCTTCGTCTCAAATTTTACATGTCCCTACCTCCTCTAACCCTCCCGCCCCGACCCGCCGTCCAAAGAGAATCTCCGACAAAAATTCTTCTCGTCACCATCCCAACACGCTGACAGCAGCCTTTATTTTAAACAGATCCCTCACCTCCTCTCAACGTGTTACTTTTCACACGACCATACCGTTTCTGCAAATCCAACCTCAACAGAGCTCAACCTCTTCCTCTACACTTACAAGCACGTCCTCCAGGTAATGACCATCAGGGACCTCTTCTCCCGCCTTCGCAATCACGTTGAATCTACCAAACTCTGGCCAAAATCCGGGAAAAGTTGGGGCAAAACTCGCTTCAAATTTCCAGTTTTTTAGAATTTTTAGAAAATATCTTACCAAAAATACCGTTCCAGATTTCAGTCAGCGTTCCAAAACTTTAAGGCTCTCCAACACAAATGCCACCGTTTGTTCCAGCACTATGACGGAGATAGAATGCACGGATTTACTATTTACTCCAAAAACTTAGTAAAGTCCAAGGAAGACAAGACAGCAATAAGATGGATAAAGGATTTTTTATCCACCAATTTTAGAACCCGTTCAAGCTCAGCTATTATATTTTCCGTTAGGGCAATTCCTTCAAAATCCCCCCTCACTTTCCTCACCTGGGAAAAAGCTACAGAAAAACTCCGTACGCCAGAGTGTCTGGTAGCAAGTATTTGATATAAAAAGCTTATCTAACGAGTTTACTGTAACAAGAATAAAAACATCCCACCCTCCTCCGGCCTCATCTCCTCCAATCCTAAACAAACAAATCCAGTCTACACATAGTATGCGGTGAAAGCCGTCATCTTCTCCAGCACGACACGTGTCTCATATTCCTCTTACAATTTTACAACCACGAAATCCTAACCTATATCCACCACCATCCTTAGCAGATATATTACAAGATGCACACGCTTATATATTTACTCTCTCAAACTTCCCTCAAACCCCAGTACCACACATCCTCTCAACGTCTAAAGCTAAATCTTATCATGCAGGTAATTCACACTTTTTTCAAACAAGGGTCAAAATATTTCTCATCATCCTTGGCCTTAACAATAAAAATATTAAATCATATTTCAAAAAACCCTATATATTTCAGACATAAACCAATCCCATAACATACTCCAGGTAATCCAACCAAAGGATGCTATACTGCTTCAAACAATAAAGGCAATCCAAGAAGAAACAAAACTCAAACCGAGGACAAACTGATGACAGTCAAAAAAGTAAAAGCAAACACCCAGGTGAACGCCGTTGAATTAAACCAATTAATCCCGTCGGCATCTCCTCAAATAGCAGTAAAACAAAGTTTTTTTTCAAAGGATTTACTAAATTTCCGCATTAAATTCAATAATAATTAACCTTCCATCCGACTGCCAGACATTCGGGGACATGACACACGTGTGGGTTCCTCTCCAACTCAAATTCCTTTGAGGCCAAACCGAGAACCTGCATGAAATCCAGGATTATTCCCGCTAGAGTGGGTCATGGATACTTCCTCAAACCTTCCCCAGACTTCCCTCCCGCATTTAAAATAAAGGATACCCGACAAATACCTATTATAACATTCAAAAAGCTCTATTTTTCCGGCAAGTTTCAAAACAATTTTTTTCACTCATTCTTCACTTCAATTCTTTTGTCAAAATGGACAGAGATCAGAAAGGCAGAGAGTGAAAAGGTTAATTGTAAATACAGGTACAATTTCTTGAACATGCATCTTCGCAGGGGTGGTCAGTGAGTGTGTCAGTGCTGAACCTTTGCGCAAAAAAATTAGAGAAACAGACTCCAGAAAACCATCTATAAGATAACGCCCGCCATAAAACTCTAAGGTAAAATCATTAATGACCCGCCCGTACAATGAAGATCGCATGAGTTGTGTCAACCTATACGTCGTCCTCTAACCCTTGTAATGTTTTCCTTTTATTTTATTCCTCCTTTTCTCCTAGTAGCGATTCAGGTCAAATCCCTCCACGAGAGTTATCACTCACAAGAGAGAGAGAGGATTCAATAGACTGTATAGAGACCATAGATTGCTCCGTTTAATGACGAGAGGAGAGTAGCGGTGAAACGGGCGGATATATATTGGCTACTTCATAAATAAATCCTCCGTCAACCCATGACGCAGTTACAGAGACCCGGGCGGGTTGACTTTTAGATTTTTTTTCATATTTTTTAGTTTTTTCAAATCCATCCCTTGGAAAGAAAGAGGTCGAGGTGTTGGTGGACATTAGGATGTTCAGCCTCCGCGAGAAGACATACTGCCCAGGAGGTTTTTTACATCAAATTACCCTTCTCATAGCGTCCTGGAATCTTGTTTTGGGTCAAAGTGAAACGTTCTGGACGCTACGTGCACAAGGGCACGCTCTTGCATTCCGAATGATAAAACCTCCAATGGTCAAGCGTCAAGCTTGGCTCGCAGTCGATTATAATCCAAAAAGTAACAAGGAAAATCCAAGAATAACCAAGCTAAAAATACGCCAACTGATTACGAGTTGTGCCTATATGATGTCCGCAGAGCTGTTGAAGTTTCAGACAAGTCCATGCGGAGGCGAGAAGATTCGCAAATTGGCGAATATGCAATTAAACATTCCCTTCCAACATGTGTAAACGGACAACAGGATAATGGAGAGCTAGAGGAAGAATCAGCGGAGATTAGCGCAATGGAATTATTGTTTAGACTATTTGGGGTTGTGTGTGAGAGACAGAATAATTGTAGAGAGGAGGGTGATGATGATGATGAGGATATGCAAGAAGAGAATCCAAGGGAAGACAACTTCTTATTTGAAAAAGTAAACTGAAATAACCCCGTGTAGTAGTAGTTAAATTAATTAGTTACCTCAGCATAGTCAGAGCAGAGTAAAATTGTATCAAGTAAGAATCACAAAATAGTGTAGCTTACAATCAGATTGATGAAACAGTGAATAATATCCTGCGTCCATTTCTCAATGCAGTAGTAGTAAAATAAGCCCTTCTTTCCGCGGATGGACAGTGGTGAGACCTCCTCACTGTCCATCCGTCTGCAGATATACACACACGAGGCAGGACGACACATTGGGAGGGAGGGAATGAAGCCGGCTGTGTGAGGAATGGATTCAATGAAAAAATTCTTTTACCTTTGTTTCTCCGATACTTGTACAACTTGTAGAATTGCCTGCACACACACTCTCATTTCCTGGAATCATGATCAAGCATCTCAATATCATCATCATCATCCTCTATCCGTCCCAGCCTTCCATTCTCTTAAGACACCTAAATGAAGTTTAATAATCTTGCCCCTTCTTGGATTATATCAGCTTTTGTACCAGCACCAGCCTCGTAACAACCTAGTACCAACTTTCTTCCCACCCTTCTACCCCAACGCAACGGATCTTTCCTCATCCCTCTAATAAATTTAAACACACGGCTCAAACCCTCCAACCGCATACACATCTCGCCTCGAGTACGAATTGAGCATATAGTTAGTCAATTTATTCCGCATCGAGCAATCCCATTCTCACACCTGAATTACACCTGGCCGGAGGATCAGAAAATAGTGCAAGCTCCTGTGACAAGAGGTAATAAGGAGAGGGGGTTGACATCCCTTGAGCTTCCTAGCATGCTTAACTCCATGGCCATAGTTTTCAAATTCCTTTTCAAACGCAATCAGGCTTAAAACGCTTCAAGAAAATATTTCTACATTTTACCTATACCTTCCCTGTAGCGCAATTATTGGCGCTCTAGTACATGTATTTCTTTAAACCAGCGGGAAAGTCATGAAATCCTCTCTTCTGTAGCTTCAGTTTATGCAAAACAAGAGATGCATTTACGGCAATGCATTTCAAGCTCCTACTACAACCCAAACTTGCATTAACAATCTCAGTCTGAATTCAATCAAAACGAGCTTCTCTTTCTGTATAAACCAATAAACTTTTTCAACAAACAGCACAGTCGGTTGTAACGCGCGTTTTTTTTACATTTTAACTTGATTCACGCACCCAAGCTCCTCCTCTTCAAATCCACTCTCCCAACCTATTCTCTTCATCTCCTTCCTTTAATTAAATCCAAATAACAAAATGTAAATAAAAAAAGTGTGGCCCTCAATTCTCCTCTGTGCCTCAAACCATGGGGCTAAAACATATAGGCGGGGAGACAATCACCATACCCAGTACATCCAGTAGTACTAGCAGTGGGAATTGCAAAAAAAATTAAATTCTCCGCCTTTTAAATAAAACCTTTTAACTCTAAAACTAAAAACAGCAGTGTATTCATGTTCCTTCACCATTTTGCAAATTCTCAGCAAACCAGATTATATCACATTCACTCCGAATGGTGAGTTATGAGTGATGATGATGCAATTGCACGGGATTTTCAGGAGGACCCGTCCAAAAACACCAAGTAATAATACGTTACTAATTAGGAAGATGCAATAAAGACGCGGACAAAGTGTGGGTGGTTTTCAAACCAGGACCAGCAAGTAAACAAATGACTGATTTCCTCAAAAGTAAGGTGAGATTACCAGGAAAAATATGACCGTTTCTCATCTTTATTTAGCGGCGAATCAGTGTTTGAGCTTTGCAAAAGACATAGGCTGTGTGTGGGTGGAGGACGACACGACGGGACAGAATTATTCTTCATTGACGTACGTAAGACGCTATAGGTTAATCAAGAGTGGGCATGTGAAAATTGGTTTCCTTTCCTCCGTATGCTCAAAGTGTTTTGTATTAGCTATATATCTGGCAATATCCGTGTATTCCAGCTGCCAATGCCGTGTATGCCGTCACTCCCGGAATTTGCAGTTGAGAATTGCCAATTCTCTAAGCAATCCTTCCTCCGTACGTTCCTACCGTCTTTACATGCATCTCCTTCCAACAGATCAATTGAAGCTGTCAATGAAAAAGTTGCAGAAAACTTATTTCCTTAAGGCGCATATTAGAATTCAATCGAGAAAATTAACGCTAGTTTTCCTTGTCGGCTCAAAGGATGCGGATATGTTTCAATGATTTGGAATACGAGCAAAGATCCGGATGTGACTTATTGTTTTCAGGAGGACGGCAGATGAGCCTTCTCATCTTCAGTTCTTTATGCGCTCAACTCCTCATCTTACTAGTCCATTCCTCCATTCTCTCTTCAAGCGGATCTTACCATCAGAAGCATAAATCTCTCTTCTTTGCCGGCTTGTACATTATTTGTTGCTACACAAGAATCTGCTAAGCTGATTGATGATGAATCCAGCAGATACATGAGCATCTCCCTTCCCCTACGAACATTGTCTTTCCAAATACGCGTACTCAATTCAATTATGCGCTGCTAAAACCGTTAGAGAGCTCTTGTCCGAGACAAAAAACCATCAGAGAGAATCCATCTTTTACCCGGGTTAATGTTTTCAAGGTTAAAACTCCCGGATATTTAGGATTAGCCTAAAAATCCAAAGTCAAATACTTGAAACTTTTAAATTCCGCAACTACACAATCCTCTTTCAGGAGCTTCTTGGGGCTGGTTGAGATAAAAACGAGGATGTTGCGTGCGGTAGAAGCGACTTGGAGGGGGTTGGGGCTGATTGAGAAAGGGTTGGAGAAGGGAAGGAAAGCCAGCAAAAGTGTAGTAGTATAAGGAAGAGGAAGGAGAGGTGGTGGGTGGGGGAAAGAGAGACAGAAAGAAAGAGAAGAAAGGAGGGAAGTGCGTGTGTGGAGGATGCGTAAGGGTAAAAAGAGTTGAAAAGGATTCTTGATCAAATTTCTTGGAAAATCAGTGAGGGAGCGTCCCCGCCCGCATTCTACACCGTGTAATTCTATCATCAATGACTGTAATCAGATGGACAAATCCCTTTTCATACAGAGGCTTGATACATAGTCCGCTCTCCTCCGGACACCTTGTCAAATATCTGCCGATATGCATGAATCAAAATTCAAAACTTCCATCAGAGAGTTTACATAATCCTATTGCACATTCTCAACCACCTTCCCACTATTTCATCCCCCTCATCCTCTGTACAATCCTCAACTCTCTCAAACACTCAGACTAACCAGAGCAGATGATACATCTCCTTCTCATCATTACAAACGGATTTCAATTAAACAAATCAAAGCTTAAGTATTTTAGGATTAAATTACCTGCTTCACATTTCACAAAAATTTACGCCAAGTCCTACCAGCAGCATCCTGCACAAGAAATGCTCAATAGCTGAGTCTCACTTTGCCCCTTTCGCCCTTTAGGGGTGTCTATCACATCGCTTGCCAATCAGTTAGTCAAATCAGTCAGCATATTTTCCGTGAAACCTTATTAAATTTCATGGAGCTGAAGCTGACCACTTTATTCTGCTACGCGAATCTGCATGTTCAAGTGACCCAGGAGTTTTCCATGCCGAGTGTTTTGTGGCACACAAGGTATATGGAATTCCAACTAGGGATTCATTGTCCTTTACGTCATGGCTTTCACGCTCCCTCTGAGTACAACCGTTAGAAGAGGACGATGTGCTGAAAGATAAAGGGGAAGAAAATGCACATGCAAATTCCAGGAATCGTGCATCAGCACCACCTGTCAAACTAATGCATCTTCCGTCAGCATCTTATACCTTACGGTCCAAGCTGTAGATAATCATCCGTTGAAACAAAAAGTTGGTTCATCTGCAACTTCAAAGACGTCAATCCAACCTACGATGCTACGATGAGAGGTCGCAGCTATAATACGCCTCTTTTTTCACAGGTCCATCCAGTCGTCTTGTTTCTCTCCTAGAGAAATACTTTGTCACCGACAACCTTCTCACCAGGCTTCAAAACAAACTCAAATCCATACAAATTTATATTAATCCTATTTTAAATTATCTAAGGCTTGTTAATTTCCAGCCAGTATCTTCTGGGATTTCCTAAAGTTGCTCATAGTTGTTCTTAGAGTTTCAAATTATATATTAAACTAAATAATACATGCAAATAATTACATACGTGTGCTCATTATAGCCCCTAAAAGTTTACAGAGACAAGGAGAAGGAGGCGGAGTGAAGGTGGTGGTGGCGCAACTTTCTCCGCCATTTACAATGGATACAATACTTGCTTCAGAGAGACTTTTTGACGTTGATGACGAGTGCTTTGGTGTGAAATGAATGAGGGCTTCCCAGGGAAAGCTGGCCACTGGCCGGTGTACTTATTTGGGAATGACGAAAGACTAAAATAAGATGGCTAGCCTTTTTTAACTTCAAGCAAGGGGGCCATAGCTGTTAAGAATAGATCCCTCTTTAGACACCAACACCTGAATGCATAAATAGACTATTGCATGAGAGACTAAAGACTAAAATTATTTTAGTCAATCTTGAATAAAAACCTATAATCTATTGTCCAAGCTTTGCATGATGAGGAGCTCATGAAAGAAATTGGCTCCTGCTTCTGAGAGACATCATCGCGAGCTCAAATGTAGATCGTGCTCTGCAGGTTCTGAATATTGAATAGTCAAAGAGTCAAAGAAACAAAATACAATTGTAATGAATGGGACAAGAATGAAAGAAAAACAAGGACAAACATGGGCATGATACAATGTCCGCTCGTATTGGTTTCTCTCCCACATCAAATTTACTTGGGCTTTGTCCATAAATTATATAACGCTTTCGGGGTGGGTAGTCCCTCAGCCCTTGTGTTACCCTATTGTTACATATGGTAGTGGGTGGTGCTAGACATCTGTAACATAACGCTAAAACTTGAGACTGATTCGTCAAAATATTGCGGGAATCAGAGGAAATGTTATTATACATTTATTTTATATTATGGAAACTATCGAGGAGGTCGTTTAAGCGGGTAGAAATATCCCTGAAAATATGAAGAAATTCTGATAACCGATATTTGTAGTTGGATGCAATGCCCTTTCTCGAACTTGGCTCAGAAAGCAGCAGAGAAAACAAGAAGAAGTCAAAGAGTACAGAAAGAGTCCCACTAATTTGTCAAGCAAGAGTAACAAATGAAATAAAGCTGGTTTTTTCTAGTTTCTGATTGCAATTATTCAGTGAATTTATGTAGTGTTACTTGTAGTAGGGGTCCCCTTGTCAAAGTGTTATCTAACGCCGTTGCAGCGTTACAAAGTGCGGTAGCTAGTCCTTTTTTCTTGAAATCAGCGTTATGTAATTTATGGACAAAGCCTACTCCATGCGTAGTCAATCCATCCTCTACCTGTGAAGTCCTATCTGTCTCTCTCTCTCTCTCTCTCTCTCTCTCTCTCTCTCTCAAAACTTTGCAAACATTCATGTATATTTCCCACCAAACCCGCCTCTTCACCTCCTCCATCTTTCTGCCCATGGGATGATGAAGGATTGAGAGGAATTGACACTACCATCACCCCGCTTTCAACTCTCTCTGTATTACGTGATAAAGTGGCGTGGTGGAAATCCAGATGGGCATGCCACACACGTAAGATTCCAAATAAAACATGTTCCAAGGGGACAGGTAAGACGGATGAGGGGGAGTGTATCCATGCTTTTAAGGCTACCGTCCCTCATGGTGGGGCTCCTAGATGAGCTTCCCGAGGACGGAGTGAACAGGAGCCATCTATTTTCTCTACACATCAAATCTTTGGTGGGAAGAGAAGAGCAGGCGAGAGGATAAATGGATTCGGATGTGTTCGAGAAGCGGATACCTCCTTCATCTCAATGGGGGGCTCAAATAGCGGCAAAAAGGTTTGATTCCTGCTCCTGGCTTAAAAGTAATTAATTACACCTCATCCCGTCCTCTCACCGTCATAAGCTATAGGCAAATACACCACTTAATCTCTCTTTACCTCGGATTGGTCCAGGCAGAGAAGAGCTCAGAGGCAGTTCTTCCTCAACCCCCTACCTTCACAAAAACTTGCAACTACTCTTATTAAATCATTTACCCGCCAATTCTCCACAAACTTATGAGCTTCCTCCGCCATTTTCTCACATCAGAATCCCCGCAAAATATTCCCTCATTGTATTCTTGCATCATAGCTTAATTCAACTTTTTGCAAACGTACTCTTGACAAGAGCGAGAGACTTGTTAGAGGTAAACAAAAGTTACTGGCTATTACTCCCTTCCTTAAACAATTATAGCTAGCCGTCATTGAGCGGCAATACCTTAACATCAGACGCATTCGGGATTTTCAAAGGCATTTACCTAAATTATCAACAAGATTTACTCCTCAGTTCTATGATAGAGGTAGATGGGGGACAAAGTCCAAAGAAAAACCCATTTACTTTCTCTCTCGGATCTATGGTGGAAAGCCTACGTGGGGAATTAAGAGCTTCTTCTTATAATTCAAGTTTATAAGGATTAAGCATCTTATAGCGTGACAGAGAGGGAACATGTTCATTTCCTTCACAAGATTCCACAAATATATTCCAAATATTTCAAATATTTATTTCCATATATTCCAGACGTCTCTCTAACATTCCTGTCAAAACTTGCACCCAACACAAGGGCACCACCACCTAAAGGAGCTAACCCTTTCCGAGTCCATAAGGGTCTAGGTCTTCCGCGTCCTCTGCCCTTGTCTCCCTCTTGTCCAGTACGACGTCATTCACTGCTACCTGAGAACCAATTTCGCACCTTCACGTCATAGAGACAGGTATATGAGCAGCCACAGACCGCTCACTTCTCCCTTCCACACAATTGTCAGAACGTAAGTAGACGGAATCAGAGACAATAAACTTCCGCATCCACCTTAGCCTCACCTCTCCCCCTTCTTTCCATCCCCTTCTTATCTTCCTCATCTTCACATTTTCCCATTCATCCACGTATATTTATAGACAGGAGAAGAGCCAATGTGTGGGGTGAAAGAATGTATGGCAAGCCCGTGAGAAACACCTCACAGGTAAACTGACTGAATTAACCATCATTTTACCTATTCTCAATACCAATTTCAAAACCAATCAGGTCCACCACGAGGGCTATAGGGCTTCCATGTTACCAAGTCTACTGTACTAAACTATTCATAATTCTAGAGAAATATGCCAACATTTTTTACATTCCTCCACAATTACTCATCCTCCCACTCACAAGAACTTGGGGACCTTCTCCAGGAACTCTCCACAGTGGAGACTGTCACCAGATTATTTTATTTAAACAACATAATCATATTTATTTTACCAGCTCATTCATAAATCCATGTACATTAGAGGAACATGTAGTAAATATTTAGGTGCAGGTAGTAGAGGAGCATCAAGGTGTGTGAGTCCCTGCACGTTTACCTACCCGCACAATAGAAATCCACTCCTCACACAAGAGAAGCTTCAAGTAATCATAGGCAACAAGGAAGCGGAACGAAATGAAGGGATTAGGAACTGGGAAGACAAGGCCTTGACGTATCCAGAACGACTTTCCGTCCAAACGGCAACTCCTTTGCGTTTGTAACTGGAATCATTGAAAAAAATGTATCCACAAATCCCAAATACGCCTCGTGTAAAAATCCCTAAAAATAATCCGTATGCTCTTATAGTTTTTCAAATTCATTCATTCATGAATAAGAGGGAAGAACTGTGGGGCGAGGGGAAACTATTTGGAATCCCAGGGCACTTGAATGAGCAGTGGGGTGATGAAAATAACCAGGCACCAAATTACCAAAGGATAAAAATATTGCAAATTTATATGCAACATTTTTAACATTATTCTGCCAAGCAATTCGCATTACACACCCAAGGAAAAGCTAGCTCAAACTAAACACAAGTTCACAGCTCATTCCTTAATGTATTTTTCCATAAAATTGCCTAGATGTATGTATGGACAATTTGATTTCCAAATCTATTGACCCCCTCGTCCGAAACCCGTGTACGTCATAAAAAAACGCGATTATTCGCACACTCCAACGTCGGATTCTGTCATCATAACTGTTAGAGCTTTAAATTTACCCAGTTAATTAGGAGCCAAGCGCTAGTAAATTAAATGGAATTATAAACGTGGTGAGGACTGTGTTGAAGCGGAATTTTTAAATTCATCTAATTACAAATATTTACACTGCCAAAATGGACAATCCATCAACATACGCTACTCCTTACGTCCGAATATCTGGAATAGGAAGTTGCAAAAATACTGTAAATTGCCCCCATAATGTCCTCAGCCCTGGATTTAATACCTTGTAATACACTGCAGATCCGTATTGCTACTATTGCTCTTTATAACCATATGCAACCTCTGCTTCAGCCAACGATCGCGTGCCCTATTAAATAGCAACTCCTGTATACATTTGTCTTGGAATACATGTGGCGGGATGCAAATACTTTTTGCACAGATTTGCCAAACCATTTCTTCTCCTCCTCAGGCTTCCACTCTCGTTAGAGACGAGAGAGGAGGAGGAAACTGGGAGCTGTGCGATACAGAATCACACAAGGCCTGCTCTTCAAGCTCCCAGTATTCTTGCTCTCTCATAACATTTCTCAACTGATGATTGGTTTAGTAGAAAATTTGCCTAAGCTGGAATTTACAAGTTTGACTTTCAGATTTTAATGATGCGTCAAGGAATAGCCGAGTTTTGCAGTCTGTAGAGCCTTTTTATTTTCCATTGTTGTCAGATGGCTGTTCCATATATATTTATGCACAAATTATTTCCCTCAAAGTCAATTTCCTACATGTATAAACAATGGGGCGTGCATGGGATTTAATGACCTTTATGCTTGGTCCCAACTCAGCATAGTCACAAACAGTGAGCTGATATTTGGCAACATCAAGGGATAGCAAAAATAGAAATGTTGTGCAGCATGCGATATGGGCGTTTTACCCTTCAAGGTTGGGAATGTAGGCGAGATAATGTTAGTTGGCCTTAAAGCTTATAGCTTGTGTGGGATATCTGGTTTTTAAGAGAGCAGATTGTTGGTGGCTTTTGCTTTGCAGAATAAAACTTTTCCTTGTGTTGTGCGCATCTCAAGTAGCTTCAACCCCACACTCAGAGTCTTCAAGTACGTGAGAGAGACGGGTACTTTTACTAATTTAGTCTGTTATTCCTCCGGTTGCTAAGTAACCCGCTTACGGGCTGGAGTTTTAAAACTTGCACAATAATAATTCCTCACACATCTCTTTACTACCTCCTTGGATTCCACTAGACCACGAGGAGAGTATCATTCAATAGCCCACGAGAATATCCAAAAAAAAGTGTAAATACCCTAGAACACCAGCAAGATTATTCGGATTTCCACGCCGCGGGAACCAGGGAAGCAATACAAAGCTAAAGTGCTGGAGAATTGGTTCAAGGAGCTCCTCCTTATAACGACAATCTTCAAACAGGAGAAGACGCAAAGGATCGTAATTAAACAGGTAAGCAAAAATATTCCAATTACACCTTTAAACATTTAGCTATCATAAATCCAGACGCGCGCGCGCAAACACACAAGCTAATCTTCAATCAAGCTAAGCAAATATATGCGAGTAACCCCAGTGTATATATAATAGCTATTCTAATCTAACAAGCTTGTCGCTAATCAGCCATATGTTTTCTATGCTAATCCGAGCAAAAACTTCCCATATATAACTGGCTATGGCTACTAGCTTGTAAAGTAAGTCAATGCACGCTGAGGTAAATTAACTCCTTACTGAATCCAAAGGTGCCAGACAGGTGGCAGTAGTAAAGGAATCCCCTTACCTTCAATATTGCATCATGACATGCAGCATTATGAAACCTCTACCTATTCTCCTTGCAAAGATTATCAAGAGTGAGCTAAAACAAACGTAATCAACGCAGCAGCACTTTTTTACGGAAGGCACTCCAACGTCGTCAGCGAATCCCGTGAATTTCTCTACTACCTCAATTCCATATGTATTCTGTGACCTTTGACCTGTAACGTTTCTAGCACCAGGGAAGCATATGTTAATGTACACAAAAATACAGGTCAAAGTTAAATTACCCGACCCTCCAATCTCCATATGACCTTGCCATTACAAAAGTATCGAAATCCGGTAGGCGGGAATCATTGACTGACAGAAGGTGACAGACAGACTACTTTGATTTACGCAAAAAATCCATGCCAGCCCTCACCTTCCTGGTATGAATGATGCCTGTTGACGAGGATGCAGGGTCTTCATTACAGGTGTTGTGCCTGCGTAAATCAAGAAGTTTCTAGGACATTACATTAATAGTAATATGCGTGAAGACGGATCCACCACCGGACAGTGATGACGCGCTTTCATATGGACAAGATCATTGCGCTTAGAATGCGTTACAGACGTGAGCAAGTCCTTACGTAGGAAATTTAAAGTAGCTGCATTTAAAAACCAGGACACATTTCTATACTGTTAGCTCCCAAGCTCTCCTCCTTCATACGTCATAAGAGTCATTTATATTAAGCATAAACCTTCTAATTTTAGCAAACAGATCCTAGCAATGAGAGTGAATTATGACATATGTTCAAGTATGACGCTTGGAAGCGAGGAGATCCTGAATCCCAAGAAACAGCATTGGCGCCTCTTCCTCGCTTTTCCCAACTTGTCAACAAGCTGAGAAAACAAAGGCTGGGTTTTCAAATCCTCCCCAGGGCATGTGCATGACAGGCTTACGAACCAAGCGCCGCTAAAATATTCGCAAATCATATGTCTACGTCAACCCGCGCCTACGGTTACCTTTTCAAGCATCAACAATAATCCATATCAATCTTCTAAAGTCGCGAAAAAACATTAGCGCTTCAATAAAAATTTGCAATCTGCACCAGTGCATGCGTTTCCTCTCAACGTGCAATAGCGCTCATGTGGCATTAACAAGATTCCATGCAATCTAAACGAGCTGCTAAAGATTGGCAGCGTATATAGCTGCTGCATGTTACGAGGATCTGCTGCCGCTCTATGAAGTGATTCAATTCAATATCTCCTGTCACGCTGTATCCTCAGATTCCCGCCTCATTTCATATCCGCTCACAAAAACCAGCATGTTCATCAGAAAAAGTGAACCCGTGTAAACAGTCGGAAACGAGTCAATGCCATTGGGCCAAATGTCATAGCAACCACGTAGTACAGAGACAAATTAGAGGGAATGACTCAATTTCAAACATTTTACAAGATTCCGCATATACGCTTCTAATATAAGCTCAACCAGTATAAAAGACCATGTATACATCAAAATGAATGCGAAAAAGAGGAGAGCATAAGTTTTGGTGAAAAATGCATAGATTTTTCCAACTAACCATCAGCAGCACTACACATATTTCCTCTCCCCCTACTGCGACATTCAATTTTTCTGCACAAATATGAGGCGAAGACGAAGACGACGGAACTGGTAGATAATACATAGATCCAGCTTTAATTTTTTTATAACTATATACACATGATAATTCCTACTTAATTCACTGGGATTTCATGGGGCAGTTATTTATAATCCCTGTCATCCAGTTCCCAAAACGAATTTTTAACCGAGAAGCCATGAGTGAATTGCTGTGGTTTAAGGATTTCTAACGCAATTATTAGTTGGTCCCTCAATGGCCGGACCTGACAAATCCCTAATCAAAGGCTCCTGGACGACACTTGGCTTACTAACGCTTAGTTTTCACCTATCCAATTATCATTATCATTACTCCTTGACGTTACCTTTACTCGTGCTTGTGCTTGAACTTGTCCTCCTCCCTGCTTGGAAATGCATCAGAAACCGGAACTAACCCACGTCACTCGGCCCTCTAAGCCTGGTGCCGTCCTACACTCCTGTGGAGCGCCGTCTCGTCAGAGGAGATGCAAGGTACACACTAAAAATCATGATTCATAAAATATTTCCTCCCATATGTAACCGCCCTTAGCTCCACTAAATAATCCATGTGCTTTTCAGAGTATAGTATTGCACCTAAAAATTAAATTAACCCTGTACGCAAGAAACCTACCTAGTTAAGTCAATAACTTTTAATTCTGATTGTGCGTCTAATTTAAAAAAAAAACATGTAGCCAATATCCTCTCGGTTTCTACTTCATCTTAAGCTATAGCTAATCCTCTTCTGTCTTCTTGTCATTTAAATTATTCCGTATAGAGGTCGGGCAAAAGTTAAAAGTTCATTGAACATTAAAAAATATCTGCTATTTCAGGTACTTTTCAACGATTCTGTAGTATTTTCCTTCTCATTAGTCCTTGCTCACCTCCAAAAGCTTGCAAAATAATATCCGCAGGACATTTTAAAGCTTTTACCACTTCTGAATCCCATTTCTTCTATAGTTAATTTGATGTAATCTTGGCGGTTTTACAACGCGCGTGTCAAAATTAATGACCTAGTCTACCCACCTCCAACAATGGTTAGGTAGGTAGGTGAATTACAGGTATTGTTACTCTGATAACCATCAAAGTTTCAGATCAAAGCGGTGCGAATAAGAGGCAGCTTTAAAGCATTCAACATGCATAATTGTCACGAATTCATATCCCCCCCTCAAAATCATTAATAATTTCAGGTACTTTTAATGTGTCGCACTTTAAGTTATAAAATGCGAAATTGTCTTCAATACGAGCATAGTGTTAACACGTTCTACACGGATTCCTAATAGGACTATATAGGATATTTCCAGTTAGAAAAGACAGTTTCAATCAGAGAGCTAGAAAATTTTAACCAGCGCATATTTTAAATTTTAAATCCTAAAGAATCCTTCAATTCTAGGAAAAAACAGCTGAGAGCTAAAATTCAATGATTCTCACCACGGATGGTAAACGTACAGTGCTAACTCCTTATAAGTGTATGTGATAATTTTTAAACGTTTATGCTTAGCACGTCCTATTAGAAAACAAAGTAGTACATTTGAACCGAAAAAGTTTCCCGGGAACCCGGATTTAGCAGCGCCACGTAAAACAGAACAAGACCTTGCATTCCCGGTATGTATTCCACGCCAAAATCTTATCTTCCCCGAGAAATAGCCCCAATATATTATTAGCAAATACTAACGGGAAAAGTACTCAAAAATTGCCAAATATTAAAATAGCAATACGTATAATAAAGAGTATCTCAACTGGACCAAACCCATAGGATAATCCATGATGGCATCAAACCCTTTGCGGACACGAGAATTAAGGATATCCGCTAAAGGAAGTGTGAGGATGCTAACGACATGTATTTAGTAAACAGAGTTTCTTTCCATTCATTCCCCTCCTCTCCTCGTACGCAAGCGGTTTCTTGCTAAACCTCCACACGTAACGATCCGATGGTCAAAGTCTAGTGGAGGAGGAATACGTGGGCGTTTGCATACAATATTAATCCGGAAAATTCTTCGGTACTCCAAATAGGATCCTATCGTAGCCTCTGAAGGAATCCCCGCTATTATTCATCATCAACATTGCAAAAATACCTGCATACAGGTACGTGGAGTAGCAAGCATTGCCGAAACTAGCTTTATCTTTAGTTCCTAGCTACTTAAAAGCTACTGAGAAAAACAGTCGAGGAGGTGTGAGGTCGTAAAAATTTACGGGTATTTACGTTTTGCGAGGGGGCGAGCTGAGATAATTACGCATGTTTAGTAGGAGCTAATTCCACTAGGGCTTTCATTCATTCATAAATCACAGAGGAATGAATGAATGCAGTTTTACGTCTGTATGCAGAGGAATCATGTTTGTTTGTACTAGGAATATGTGGGGGTGGGAAAGCACGTGCTTCTTGTTATAGTTGCATTGTATGCAATATACAGGGCCGGATGCAAATGACGAGAGTGAAATCCCCCAGGATCAGTCATCCCAGATGCGTCTGCATAGGAGGAAGGAGACAAGGTTGCGTGCGAATAATTCGCCAAGGAAATGCCATCACATGGGGATATCCTCCTTTCCTTAGGTTTTTTTTGCGAAGCCTTGTCCTCCATGTGCAAAGCTCTTCAAAGAGGACAGTCAAGTGCATGGGAGGAATTCGCGAAAATCAAAATTATTAGCCCAGTATGATTAGAGATGGGACGTAGCCACGTAGCTGTACAGTGACTGGGACAAGTGTCTGATAAAACGTATATTGCTCATCATATCAGCTGTTCTCAGCCTTTATGCGTAAGGAGAGATGCTTGAGCTCCAAGGGATTTTTTCCCTTTGGGGACAGCAGGATATGTGTATAGTAATCACATTCGCGTTAGCTTCTCTTGTAGCAACAAGCTCCGGCGGCGGCCAGTCTTTGTGGGGGCACATCATATATGTGAATGATGTGAACAATCAACCGCTTCCACCTCAGGCTGGCAATGAGCTTTGGAAGACGAAGAGCACGGGCCGGAGGTGTGTATGAACGTATTACCTGTGCGGCGAGTGAATGCATGGGCTTAAATCGAGCAGAGTCTCATACGTTTCCTTGCTAGAAAAACGTTGGGGATTCCGGTGAAATTTGTGAATGAATGATATCAGCCCAGGTGATGATGATCTCATAATCGCCAAGTCAGAGGCATCATGAATGAACCCCGCCCTCTCAGCCCGTACTCTGTCATCATATTATGCGGAGCACATGGTTCTGGATTTGGAGGCGGGTTGGCGGCAGCATTTACCGGGCGGCTTACATGGCAGATTGCAGGCAACTCTCCGAGTTTTTGCTAAAATATTCCACATGCTTTTCCTTCCTCCGTTGCTCATCACCGGAAACGCTGACTCCATCCCAGAGGCGCCGCAAATCCCCTGTTTACGTCTACCTGCCTGTGGGAGGCCGGAGGAGACGCTAGCAAGTAGGGAATGTAGAACGGATTTGTATAATATGTTCAAAAAAAATCCAGTCCTCCCGACAACCTCCGTCTTCCAAAGACCAGCAGGAGTTAGCCAGAATTCGCAACATTAATTATTTGCACTGTAGTTTTACACGCGAAATGGCAACTATATATTACCCGGGGAAACATCAAATCCAAAAGCGTCTGTATTCCGGGACATCCAGAACCGCCTTCTTCTAAAAGGTCGCATCTTTATACAACCCTCATTTGATTATGATGGAGCGTGGGCAGGATTCCCTTCATGTAAAGCGGACGGGGTAAAATGAGAAGAATCCTAAAAGGCCCGGGGATTTTCAGAAACGTATACGACAACCAGCTCACACACACTGTGTACAAAGTCCGCTTTCAAGGGAGAAGACCCCAATTTTTCTACCTGTTCAATCCTGGCCAGGGTCCCTATGGAGGTTGGAGCAGGGTCAGTAAAAATAATACCGCCGTGGACAGGAATCAGAGAGGATTGATTACCTGGAGTGTGTACAGGTTGGATGCGGTGGTGGAAGACACGCGGCCCATGAGGGGATAACGTCCATGTGGACAGTAGTGCGGAGGCGAGAGACGGACACAAACTCCTCATCTTGACTTGTGCGATGAGGAGTTAAGGACATAAGATTCCCTGTGTTAAGAGAAGGAAAGCCGGAGGTAGGAGTAAGTGTAGGGACAAATCCATTGAAAAGTATATGGAGGGAAAGGTAGGACTCGCAGGACGGACGGACAGAGCTCATGGAAGAAGGTGGGTAGGGTGGTGGGGGTGGAGAATAAGATTTAAAAAGGAACCTTCCACCTTTTACCAATCACAGTATTAATTAAAGAGGCGACCAGAACAGACAGAGGTGAGAGAAAGAGAGCAGCTCATAGTTGTTGCCATTTCATTTACCCAAAAACCATCCAACACACACTTTACGCTCCTCGCGAATCGGAAAAAGAGTTTCTCCTCATATTAGTCATCTCGGATCACATCATCCATTCTTCATATCCTCCCAAGCCCACATTCAAGCTCATTCCTTGACAAAGCGGCAAGCGTGGAGGGTCCTTGTCAACTCATTCCAATCTTGTATTTCTCCCGGCAAACCGCTATCACTCCGATTTAATCAGTAGTGGTCAATCCCTCAAGCCCTCACTCCAACCTTCCTATCCACCAGTATAATAGCTATCCACAACTATAGTTTTCCTCGCAAATGGAAATTTTACGCAAACTTCATTCAAGGGAACTTCCCGAGCAACAAGTTCAAGTGAAAGTGGCCAAGATTAGAAGAGATAGGCTTCACCTCCATATTAAAAATAATAAATTATCCCAAATGGAGCAACAAGTGTTTGTGTGTGACTCGCTCCCTAATCAGAGCAAATTCCCTCCTAAAGATATCCAACGGATGTCATGGGGACGACGGGACTCTTCCAGTGTTCATCCACATTGTCCACACCATCCCCATCACGACCCACCCAGAGTTCCCACCTCCGGAGACCACCTCCTCCCCAGCGTTACTAGCGTTCCCGATAGTGTCCTCACATCCTCCCACCCCTCACAACACAATCCCGCATCAACAACAAACCCTTCAACTTGTCATCACAACAATCCCTCAAATAAATTCCTGAGGAAGCTCCAGAGGAAATCATCAGGTTTGTCCCCGAATTTTTACACTTTTCCTTCAATCCGGAAACTTGTTTTCCGCCAACCGCTTTTTATACACACTTTCTTGCCCAGTGATTCCGTCATCCTCCCTCTCCTCGGATTGTCCCAGTGACTATAATTTATTATTAATTAGTTTGATTGTTGCATAATGTGCGTGGGTGGCGGGAATTTTTGATTTATCCTTTATTTTTTAATAACTACTATTCTCGTCGCTATATACATTCAACGCCCTACCATAGATTTTTCAGAAATTATCATCTTCATAATCATAATTAATTAGTCACATAAATGTCAGCCTTAGAGTTAAATACAAAAGTCCACTGGCTATAAGATACCACGTAGCCTAATTACACATGTGCCAGCGTCAGATTGACCATGCAGTATTATTACCTCACATATCCAATTTTTCATGGACACACTCCCCGCCGTCTCCACTGAGAAACGAGGAGGCAAGACGAGGAGTAGTAACCACAACTTTGTGGACCCACCACCTGTTGGTAGGATTTTATTAAATTTCCACATTTTTTGTTGTAGAAATTGTAGTTTAGTAGCTTATAAATCCCCGTTATTTTATAGAGTAAACCTTCAATATGGCGCCCAAATTCAAAACCCGGCAGTAGCTAGCAAATATTGTAGTGTAGACAATATAGTTTTTCAAAAACCTAGTATATTTTTCTTCACCCAATCAGTAGTTTTCCAAATAGCGAAATTCAAATTATCAAGTGCTGGATTTCAAATCCGATTCATCTCTTCTCTCAGTATTAGAAAATACAATTTCCCCCTCCAACCCTCAACTTTAACAGCTATTTTTCTACATTTCCTACACAAGCTTGCAGTGCTCTAGCCCTTGTATCTTCTCCCTCCCTTCCAACAACGTTTCTCTCCAACAAGGGAACACCATCTAACTTTAGAACGGAGCGGGATGCAGTTTTACTTTACCCCGGTCTATGCAGTCTCTACAAGGAATACTTAGTACCCGGCTAACATCATGGATAATCCACCAAGACCCAAAATTAAATATTGGTACTAAAACTATCCCAAAAAATCATATAGCCATATATAGCAAAATACAAACCAATAATCTGTCATTTAACTCTATCCAGTGGGTATAGGAGCATATATATATAGATTCCTTCGGTCCCATCTTACATCCTGCAACCGTATTTTATAGAACCGTTCCGTGTAAAGTTTAGTTTCTTCCAACAACCCGCGCTTCTTCCTCCTTATCATGTCCAGCATAACGTCATCCCTCCACTTATTCCCTTGACCACAAACGATATTACGTCCATCCTGAGAAGAGCCCAGTCAACGCTACACTTCTACTTCCTCATTCACAGGGTTCCAAGAAGTATTAATATATAATTAATATTCTTAATTATCCTTCCGGTTTCCGCAACTAAATATACAACATCCTTTCCTGCCATTCACCCCTTTGCTTTCTGTGACGTATTTTCTATAATTATCTAAAGCACACCAATCAACGCAAATCATGGCTACTCGCAAATATTTGCAAGCTTGAATTCCAGCGCGCGCGTGCCAATAATCTATTTTCTCATGTATGTAACTTTTTAAAGGATGAAATTCATTTTTTTTTTAAAATCTTCTTTTCAGGGTGGAGGCCTTCGTTTTGTATCCTAGCCGGTCTCGCCATTTTACTACTACCTCTAACAATGTCTAACCCAGTTCCAAACGAGCGCTCCAGCTCAAGTCACTCCTCAAATTCTCCTCCAGGGTCCCAAAGGCATGCACGACACAGTAAGTGGATCAATCCCTGCAAGTTTAGTACTGCACTAGCCCCGCCAAAAAGTGTATCCCAGGCGGAGAACATGCAAATGTATCGGAATATCATAGATGCCACACATAAAGCTATCATCCACGCCAGGGAATTCATGCCACGATACGTAAGTGCCCATCATTTTTAAATTTTTAAATTTCATTGCATCATCATCCTCCTCACCTGTAACAGGATCACTGACACTCGTAGATCCGGATCAAAATAACCCTCCAGATTAACTTCCATCATAGAGAGAATTTTCATAAAGAGTAAACAAAGACTGGACAGATATGCAAACCCGGACTTGACCGCCTTTCCATCTCTGCATACATTTAAGGATACACGTTTACCAAGCCACACACTTCAGCTCCAATCCCATCTTCCTAGCATTGTCTGTTTGTGTGCGGAAGATAAAAGCTATAATTACCTAGAAATTCATCCAATCCTTACTGTGATTCAGTCGCTCTAGAACTTGCTTTCTTTTCACTCGGAGCTAGTTTCCGCTGCAGTTGCTCCTCTTCCAGAAGCGTCCCAGTTTTTAGAGGTAAATAATAATAGGCTAAACTATCCATATTTCCAATCAACTCCTTTTCCCGCGTAACAGTAGCCGACGTAAGAGAAGTAGCTTTTCAATCCAAATTCACACCACCAACCAAGAGCAACAGGTAGATGTAAGAGCGTAGAGAAAGGGCTCAGAGCGCCAGTGGAAAATCCCAAAGGTCGCGCTTCACACGCTCATCAACGAATTTAGCATATGAGCGCCCTACCAAGTACTCATTCGTGGAGGTACTTTGGGCAATAAACAATTGCAAAAAAAAATCCTCAAGGGTTTCTCTTATTGAGAATTTAGGTAGCTATTAGTTTCTCCATTCTCAATTGTGAACATTCCTTGAGACTTGACAAATAGCACGGGTGACGTTATGAATGATGGGTGCCATAAAATGAATCAGAGGAAGATTTCAGGTATACATTGATTAACTTCTTCACAAGAACCCAGGCTTGAAAAGCTGTCTATGCAATATTTGCAACAACCTCCTTTAAACGTTTCCAACATTCCCAAATACTTTCACTCCATCACGTGTAGAGTAAAAAGGAAATCCATAGCAAGGTTACGTAGCAAAACGTTCCAACTTAGTCATTGATTAGATTCATTTCAAGTTATGAATATGCTGTAGTGGAATGTCCATTAGTCGACCAACAACATTGGAATCCTCTAGTTTATCATCCACTGCACAGCTCAGGTTCAAGATGAGAGGGTAAAGACACAAGAGACGAGACGGCAGTTAACTCCAATCCTGTACGTCTTGTATACAGGTGAGCAAATTCAGCTCTTGTATCCTGCAGATGATTCATTCCAATCTTAGTGGGTTTATTGGTAACGTTAAGGACAATTTTCCGTAGGATTGGTAACAGTAGCGTCTGGCTTGTATAGCGTGTGCGATTTCATCAAGTCTCCACAATCATCTACATGTCATTTACACGTTATCAATCCTCATTCATTAATCATTTAGTAATTTGATGTGTATTGAGGAAGAGGGCGTCCTGTTTAAACGTGGGCGATAGCAGCTCAGCCAGACTACCTCAATCTATGAATGAGCGAGCGTAAAAATCACTCCAACCTACATGACTCGTCTTGACGCTAACTTGAGGAGATTTAGGTGATAGATTCAACCCAGGGTTTTTGCGCCAAATTTTTCCCAAACATCTCTCATTGCAGCCTTGGGTTATTTGCAATCCAGGCCCGAGATTATGTACTTGCATGGTGCGTGATGTATGTTTTTCCAATGATTATATAGTACCTGAAAATTTCCAAGGAATGAATGAATGCAATTCTGTTAGTAGACCACCTGGAGCGTCTATGTTAAATATGACGTTTCCATATTGCTTTCATGCTACGTCCACCCATACCCGCTTATTATTATGCAACGTTGAGGGGTCAGTTTGGAAAAATTCCATTGATTCATCAGACATAGGCTAATTATATTTTTATCCGATACGTTCTCTCCCAATCCTTCTGCTCATTTACCTTTCGTAGGAGGAGTACGCGAGTACGATTCCCCAGCCAGGATTCGTCATCAGCTTTTACAATGATGAAATTAAGGGGGTGGGTGCGGGAAATTGGGGAATGTGTCTTCCGAGGGAGACGATCATCACAGACAGCAGTATAAGCTATGGAGTGTGTGGAGGAGGATGAGCTAAGAAGCTAGGATCATGCTTTTTGGTAGAGTAAAAAATAATATAATGTGGGGCGAAATTATGACCGAGGCCAGGATGAGATTACTGGGTGATTCTCAAGAATGAATCACAACTTGTGAGCTGCAGACAGAGATGACGTAGTGGGGACGAAGAATTATACAAGTCAAACTAACCCGCCTCCCAAACTGTAATTGTAGTAATGAGAGTATAAGCTAGCTAGTGTCATTGTAGTATGTCATCATCAAGCGGATGCGATAACTTACATTCATGCAAACATTGCTCCCTGTCTTTATCTCGGCGAGATTAATGAAAGCATAATATGTTTAGTTTAGAGACAGACAGTTTTGCAGTTAACAGGATTTAACAGCTGGCAACATATGATTGACAATTTTGGAATGCCAATCTGATTCATGACATAACGTCCTTCTCACTTAATTGAGATCATAAAGGAACATGACTGTGTTAGAGCATTTCAGAGACTGTCAAGCTCTTCTAACAAGCATACATTAGCTCAACCATGTTTAACCAAATGATGGCATTTTGAATGTTTATTGTACAAACGATTCATCACTCCGGTAACGTGTTTGAATAATCAGTTTTTATTCAATACAGCCCAATAATTAATGAGATGATAAAACCCAGGTGTGTTGTCTACATTTACTAAAATCAAAGGATTACCTCATTGGATAGAGGAGGGCTCTAGTAGGGAAAGCTTGGAGAAGGCATGTGTGGTTTTATTCACATTCGAGAAATAACAGATAGCGCGGATTGATAAAGAATGTGGATGACTAATCGCGAACACAGGTGACCACCGCTTGGCTTAGGACCTCTTTCCACTTGAGACCGCTCATGAAAAGTTCCTTCTAAAACATGGATCAAGTAAATGTAGTTAAAATGAAAGTAATTTCTAAAGAATTTTCAAGTATGGTTTTCAACAACTTTTCCCTGGAACACAACTTCTTAACCTGCCGCGGGTAGAGCAGTCAAGGGACGGAAGAGAATCATGTGAGGTCCCTCATTTCATTGAGACTCACCTCTCAGTTGATAACAGTTTGTAATTCTCATTCTCGCGGAACAATGATTATAGAGGGCGGCACTCTCCCTGCTTAATGTATCTCCTTTGTATAGTATTGGAATTTTTCAGTAATTTCCTTGCCACCTTAACTTTAATTTAAAATAACAGCCATGACATTAAAGCAGTCCTTAAACTTTTATCTCGGTGAGAGACGCTCACGCTTTGTCAAACTAAAAGGACAGGGGTATAGGACAGAGTTGGGCGAGTGCCCTGTGGAAGCCATCCATAGTAAATCCCTTTGCTACGTGATCGACTAATCGGAGCTAAAGATAGTTGGGGAAGGCTTCCAGGTTTGTTTTGCAGGACGGATTAGCGATTAGCATTGTTGTAAAGAGGGGATTAGAGAGGCGGGTGGAGATAAGAGTGTCAACACCTCCACCATACACAGAGGAAATCAGGAAAGGTAAAAAATCCTTTGAATGAATCCAACACTATGGCTGACGCAAGAAAGGTCTCGTTTCAAATATTTTTTCAATCTCATTAATCCTCACGTGTTCATCTCCACGTAATTTCCGCCCAAATTCTTTCAAAATTATACACGAGTCACCTCCAAGGTAGAGGAGTAGAAGAGAGGTCAGTTGGAAAATCATGAATGAACCTCCGTTCAGCCCTTGTTAATAATGAGTATTTGTACAGAGCGGAACAAGAAGAGCTGGTGATGAGAGGGATCAGAGGTAGTAGTTAAAAGATTCCATAAACTCCCGGGAAATTGGCCACCTCAAATCTCCTAAAACTACATATCCGCTAGATTACTATTTACTCAAAGAGCCGCGCTTGAGAACAAGAGTTAACAAAATAAAGACAGACCGTGTACTAATGAGGCAAGGTCTCAAGGAATTAGAGCAGCAGAGGGTATTCTCAAAAGTCTTGTGGTAAAAATCAACGTTAAGATTCGTTTAGGATATTTTATTAACGTTTTTCAAAAAATTTCCACTCGCTCCAGTCGTAGGGCTCTTCTTGTTCCAACGTGTTATAGCTGTATATGAGGAGGCGGGCGGGGGAAAGGTGAAACGAGAGGGGTCCGCAATGGAGATGAAAGAAGGGTTGCCCTAGAGGGCGGACCAAGGGCTAGTGGAATACTTGTTAATATTATCCAGATCCACATTGACTTTGACACCTTGTCATTTCGTCTTTCTTTAACAAACCGCAAAAGCTTGAACGTTATGCCCCCTATTTACTAGCTCAAACTCTCAGAGAGTCTTGTAAATTTATTGGATAATTTCTCCGCTCTATTGGACCTTGAGGAAGAGCAATAGAGGACCCGAGCGGCGGCATGACCACAGCCAGGGCCCGACCCTCCTCTTCCGCTCTCACACTCACACACTTCCCAGTCCTACTTCATTGTTTTCCTCCAAAGACAGAGGGATTGTAATATATGGGATTGCGCTTAAAAATAAATGTGGGGCTTAAACATGTCCATAGACCGACGCATCCTCAGTCAACGCATGTAATCCTCCAAAGGCATAATCATCCCGGCCACAGGCGGAGGTATCCAAGAGGTCAGAGAGAGCCAGGTAGATTTAGAGGCTCGTGAATGACAAACGTAATCATTTTGTTATTCTCTCCTACCTTACCCACCCTCCAATTGCAAGCTTTTGGGGAATGTTCTTCAAAGTCAGTCCTCATAATGATGGACCCTCATCCCTCAACAGAGGGACAATGGGATTGTGGTGGTGTGGCCAACTTTGGAATTCATTCCAATTTCTTCCAACAAAAACCAGACCGACACACATTTAGAGGCAACCTCCGCACTCATTATTATATTTATTAGATATTCATCCCGGATCAAACCTTTTAATAGAAATTCTTCATAAAAAAGAGAGTCCACTTCCATACAACGAGAGGCTCATGTCAAGTTGTAGCAAGTAAAAATCATCCTCCGTCTTGTTACAGCTCCCTCTTTGAGGCAGGTAGAGAGAAGAGGTAGCAGGTAGGCAGGCTGTGCGAATCTTTATCATATCAGTCAAATTGTATCCTGTAGCTAATGAGAGTGTCGTACAACGTGAGCACGTCATAGCACTACTCCATAGCCTCATCCACAAGGCTAATTCATCCAGGATCTTTCCCCCTTAATAGCTCCTCAACACAATCATCTCATCCCGAGAAGGATGTGAATGGAACACGGGTAGATCCTCTCTTAGCCTCCCAGAAAAGATAACGTAATTGGGCTTGTCTCTGATCCGGATCTTGTGGAAAGATGAATGGCGCGGGGAATGATGATCATGATCGCTACAGCTTGCAAAAGCGGTGCAGCATACACACATGTACATCCCAATACTAAATTCAGCCTCTCTTTTTTACAGTATGAAGAAATTTTTGGAGAAAAACTTAACCCAGGACATTTGAAAGACTTCCACGAACCTTGGCTGGTGGACGTCATGAAACGAGTAGGGAAATACCTGGGCGAGGATGTCGAGCCGAATGAACTCGCGGATTTAGATGTAAGTTCTACACTTGCTCAGCTCCCTTCTTGATAAATTTATAACGTAGCTTCGCTTCATCCGTCGAGGGTAGATTAAGGATACAGTAAACAAATCTGTCTGCTAGTACTCAAGTAGCTGAGACGTCCAAACGCTAGTGTTTCACCCGGAACTTCCAATCCAGGGGAAGTTGAGGAGGTAGCGGAGAAAGCAGACATTCTCAATCCCTCTAAATAATTCCCCATCTATACATAAACTCCTTTCTCCTCCTAAACATTAGTAAATCATGCCAGATAAAGAAGAAGAGGACGGGAGCAATTATTCGAGTGTGAAAAAAAATCAGTTATGGAACGACGGAAATATCCGAAAGTATCTCTAAACATAAATTTCTAGCCCTCATCTCCAGTAGCACAATTCCAGTGAGCATCTCATAATGAGGATATAATCACAGAGAGAATGATCCGCCCTTAGTATATCAGCGAATCTTAGGCGCAAATATCAATCCAAACGGATTATTACCACCGCCTCCTCCCAACTAAAACACCGAGATTATCTGCCCACTCCATAAATACGGATTCTAACCAACGCCAAAATTCAAAGAATCCTCTCCGTCTCGACATGCTTTTAACGTGAATCAACAGAGGATGATACGGACTTGTATATAGCTTGTTAGGATAGAGTAACCAGAGACGGATCTCCGTAATTAAGACACCCACATGGGTTTGCCCTGATATATAAATACAATATGCAAAAGGATGCCGATTCCGAGGACAGTTTTACCTGCTTAAGATAGGAAACAGACATTTTCCTGTAGAAAGCCGAACCGCATGTCTTCAAAGTTTTCAACAAAAACCATTCAATTATATCAATACCGCTAACTTTCCCCCCACAACCCCTCCACCTCTTTTATAACCCTTCTTAACCAATCCTATTTTTTCATCAACAGGTTAGTGAACATCTTCGAGCCATGTACGAAGGATTACAAAAGTTTAGCGTGGGACTCGAACAATTGGTACTTGACCAATCCGTTTATTCCGGTAGCTTCCACGCCAATTTTCACGAGTGTGAATTCAAACTTAAATATGTAAGTATTATTTTCTTATTCTTACCCAGTATTCTCTAATCAAACTCTACCAAAACTTTGCCCCGGCTTCTTCTCCCCAACCAACCACCAATTCAAAGTCTTCATAACTTCTTGAATTATTATAAAACAACAACTTTTAGCTTGTAGAATTCAACCATATTTTTGTAGCAACTTACACTCGCCCCAATTTTATGGAACCCAACGTAGTAAAGCAGCCTACTACACTAAAGAGCCAAATAAAAAACGGCCCTGTAAAAAAGCCCCGTTCCTTTTTTTAACCCATGTCAATAAAACATGGGCAATCTATTACTAGCTTTTTTACACGGGCTCTTGTAAAAAAAATCTTACAATCCTATATTGTAACTTATGACCTAGGAGAATCCCTTCACAATTTACCCTTTTAGCGGATTCAGGCAATAGTTTTCATTTTTCTTCTCATCTTCCCCCTCAAATCCTTTCCTTGTAAAGGGTTCTTTAGGACAGTATGGATTGGTGGGAATGTATTTTATTGACACAAATCCATCAAGGATCAGTTATTCCAGCCAGGGAAGAATGAAGAAATAAACGGTGAAAAATATAAAAACCGTTAAGATTTTACAAAAAGTTTTCAAAATTACATCAATCCAGTTATCCAGATTACCTACTCCCTAGTATATAACGTCACACAGCTTCTCAGCTCTTCGCCAGGCTTCAATGTAATGTTATTATGGATAATACAGTAGAACTGCTTTCGGACCGGATCCTGAGATTAAGGTAATAAAAACGGTTGAATAGCAATGCAATCCGTTTCAGGTCAAGCTTAGGATAATCAAATATATGGTAGTTTTATCTAGTTAATTCTACAGACAAGGTATGAGTCAGAACAGATGAGTTACTAGGAAACCACTCTAGGGTTTCCCCTCCGACTAGTCTTTAAGCGCAAAAAATGTTCACGCTAATAATAATCACCTTACGATGACCACGCTGCCGTAGCGCCTCGTATAAACCCAGCAGCATAGTATAATTGATGCTTCCAGTAGTTGTGGGATGACGACAGTACATTTTTTACACCACCGGTGCAGTTTCCCAGTTCTGATTTAATGAAGCCTACTTTAATATAATCAAAGAGCCCAAGAAAAGTATAGGTAAGTTGTATAGACACTCACCTGTTGAACTTCTTTTTGGGAAACTCCGCCAATCTTTGCTACGAGGTTAGGGAATACCAGGGCGGCCTCTTCTTAATTGAATGAGGGCGAAGACACCCAGGGAAAACTATAGTGTAGGTTAGATTAATCAAGTTTCACCAGGATGCCAGGTGTTTGGAAACTTCATGAATCAATCAAGATTCAAAGAAACGATATTTAGGCAAAAGAGCTGGGGCAAAGCAACACACTTACCTTTCCGTCCAATATCAGCTGTAAATCAGGAAACACCTCCTGATTTCAAAGTCTAAGAGCTTGCTAATAATCAATTCCATTTCCTTCACAGATCCTTTGCGAAATCCAGATAGCCATGTGGGAGAAGCAAATCCCTTACACAGATCAGACCCGGGACTTGATGGAACAAAGACATCGAGATATTGACTCTGCCACACAGCGGAATATCCGAGACTGGGTCATATTTAAGGACTATGTAACGACGCTTGAGTATTTGATTCAAACGTTTAACTATTTTCTCGTACAAGCCGAGAAATCTAAATGAGGAACATGCTGATGAGACGGCTTCTTAATGTTAAAGCCAAAAGTTGAGAATAATCACCACAGTTTGGATTACATGAATTTGGATTTCAAATACTACAACAAAGTTATTATTTTCGGCCAGTGAGGAGAATGACGAGTAACAAAATTCCTAGTGCAGAAACTCTTATTTCCATACTTTCATACTATACAATTACAATACAGCTTAAGCAACTAATTTAGAGACGAGTATGAACGAATGTAAAGTTTCTCTATATTTATTTTTTTTTCACACAAATTTTACATACTGATATAATTATTACTAAAAAATACAATATAAGATGATAAGCTGTACTTAACTTTTAGCCTTTACAGACACACAACTCACACAGTGAAAACATGAAAGAACAACAAGATATTAATGTATGTTTTGAACCAAATAGAATGAAAGCTGAAAACTTACAGGTTTCTCCCCAACTTCAATTTAGAGATCCGTTAGATTTAATTGCTCTCTTTAAAATGTGTGTGAGAACCGCTAACCCAACACAACATTTCTATGTCAATCCTTACTACCTACGTAATTAGCCTCTGACACTCGTCTTTGGTCTCTTAAACATTGTAATTTACTTTTACCGCTCCGCTTACTTACTCAAGTAACGCACCACCTTCATATAGGTTGTGTAATAATGTAATTAGCTACCTAGTAATTATTTAAATTATTAACCGGGATCATTCAGAATTGCTTCTGATCCCAAGTCCTCCTCCTTGTAAGTAATTTAAGTCCTGTAATGGAGTAATTTATTCAGTTAAATCAAGGTTACGTATTTATTACCTCTAGACTTTACAATCTTATAGTTGTATTATCCTATTACATGTTTAATCCAAGTGTACCTCGCAAAATGATTCAGTATTATAAGGTGATGGGAAAATTGGTTGTGACAAGGGAAAAGGTGTGGACTAAATCGGGGCTTCAAATCAGGATTTAGAATCCGTAACCAATTGAGATTATAAGGTCGCGCAGTAGTCTCTGTCTTCTGTAGTTTATCATACAGTGTGTGGGTCTTAATTTAAAAAGTGTCAGCAGCTGTGATAATTAATTACAAGTGTAACTTTAATTAGCTGTAAATTAGGGATAACAAAACTATAGATAGCTTTTAAAGATTGCACCGCTTCGATTGAAACTTTCCGAATATCCTCTCAATCCTCATCGGACCATAGAAGAAAGGATTTCGAAAAAAGTATATACATATATAC
The DNA here is from genome assembly GCA_906901655.1 of Sminthurides aquaticus. NCBI lineage: Eukaryota > Metazoa > Arthropoda > Collembola > Symphypleona > Sminthurididae > Sminthurides > Sminthurides aquaticus. Next base: position 17,981,378 of record CAJQTT010000001.1, on the reverse strand, counting down.
ATATAATCTCAAAAATAACGTCCGTTATATCCTGGTGCTCGCTCCATAAAAGTCCCACCAACTACATTAATTGAGCAGTTAATTAATCCTTGTATCGAGTTGTACTCCAAATCCCTCATGCATTTCTGTGGTAGTGCTGAAAAGTTATTATTATTTATTTATTGTCTTCATCCTTCCTCTACAAGTTAGGCATTAGATCAAGAATCCCAAACGTTAGACTGCTTAATAGTGTATGCGCCTGAGAAGAGTTCTGAAAGTGTCTCAAGATTCGGAATTCAATCCGCGTATTTAATGCGTCTGAATGAAGTTTGATCTTTTTGCGGAACCTTGTCATTCCCGAGGTCACCTAAGTCTAAAATATGAAATTATACATTATCAATCAACGTATTCCAGTAATTAGCTCTTCAGGAGGGGACCATGAGTAAGAGAAGAAGGATTAGTTGTTCTTGGTAGAAATGAGATCTGTGTGTGTGTGTGTGTGTGCTTATAGCTTCCTCTTCTTTACTATATTTATCAGCATAATTATTATCATCATTAATATTGTTAATATTATGAGCGAGTCCAAAGAATTGCGTAACCTGTGACGTACGTAGTACCAGTGTGTAGATGGAAGTCAAATCTTTGTTTCTGATGAGGCTAATTCAAACTCAAACAACTTCCCTTATCTGCGAGTACTTTTAAATGTATAGTTACCAAATGTAAATTATTCCCTCAAGAGGTCGGGCCAACAATGTTCAACTGTTATAAGTGTAAAATGCATGTAGCTGGGATTTTTAGAGCTGGACTTTTATGTCATGTATGAATCATGTGAGAAGTGATTCCAGGATCAAAATGCAATTAAGAATTAATCAAATCTGTCTAGCTCATGATTATCAGAAAATTCATGGATATCCTGGTGAATTAATGTAAAATCCAGTTGTGGGTCGTTTATAGTGTTGGTATGTATTGTATTTAAACTGTGAGGTAGAGAGGAAAGACGAGAGTTGTATTACTCGGGTGGACTGGAGTTACCAGGATGTGAATCAAATAGTTAATTTATCAAGTATACAGCAATCGAAACCTTGTGGGAAAGTACAATTCTGAAAGTGAGTGCGAGGAATACGTATCCAAGGAAGGTTATGGCTGAATGTTAATTAGTTGTTACGAGTGATCTTGCTTGTTTTTCCCTTTTGAATATCCGAGTCAAGTTCCATCCATTATCTCTAGTAGTGTAGCTATTTATCGGTAATTCATCAGTTACCGTAGTCTTCATATGGCCTGATTTTTATTTTCAGATCTTGTTTTTTAACATGTATATATTATACAAACGCTCTTTGGAGATGGTATTCTGTAGATTGTCAAGTTTCAGTTTACTGGAAACTGTAATTTATTCTTCGCACCAGGATATTTTTAATACTGTTATGTTTTCAAAGTATAGCATTGTCTCCTGATTGTTCTCGCCTTAGTCTGTAGGCAGCTGCGTGACGAGAAAGGTGTTGTGATTATTACTTGTCGTCGTCGCTACAAATGTTCATTTGACTGGGCGATGGGAGTAATGATTACTACTATAAGAAACCAAAGATAATTAATGTGCTAAATAAATCATATTTCAAAAGAATCCTAACGAAATTCAGTTTCATTCCTTTCCATCCTGGGCACTTTTGCATACTTCAATCTGCATTTTTAGCTAAAACTTTGTAGCAATAGGAATTTACGGATCAAGATGTGAAAATGACTGGATTTTAACTTTGAATGAATCACAATTCCCGGTATTTATTCACACGCAACTATATCCCAGCGTTAAAAAAGTTTAACGCTTCTTCTTCTTTTTCTTGTTATAATCTTTGCGGGCACCTCCTGAACCACCCGGAGCGGTACCGTCACCTCCTCCAGGGCTGTCTGGTTGCTGGCTTGCTTGAGCTTTAACTTTAGCCGTCATATCACTGCAAAAGATTAGCCAATTAATAAATTAACTTAAACTCCAAGAAATAACCGATGATGAATAGAAAAACTGCTTACAATTGAGCGGCAGCTTCAGATGTTGCGCCCTGCGTTCCTTTTCCGACATCCACCTTTCCTTTGTTGCGATTTTTTTTAGGTTTATATCCACTGCGCTCGTACTTGGGCAACCATCTTTCAGGATCCGGCTTTATGTTTGGATCGATGTTTGCTGGAAGCTTCTTCTTCTTCTTCTTTTTCGATTTCACTTTGCGGAAGTTTTCGGCAGACGCATTGCTAGAAACTGCTTTCACTGGGCTCGTAGGGGTGGAATCCGTCTTTTGCCCCTTCTTAGCAAGCTTCAGGTTTACTTGCCAGTTCGGAGACTCTAGCGATGCGATATCGTAAGTATCAGATGCTGGATTCGGCAGCCTCTTAGTTAACTGCTCCGCTTTAGCAACGTCCACCTGAAACAAACACATTTCGGTTACGGGTTTATGATAAGTTAATACGAGAGATGGCAACGGCCTTTTGTTTTCCATACTGCTAAATCGTAAGAAAGTCATGGTGCTTAGTTACCTTCGAGTATGCAATAACTAGCTGAGCTAAAATTGACATATTTTCCGGTTGAAGCTTGTTCTGCTCTTCCAAACTTTTGATGGCATCTTTATAATCGCCCTTTTCCATCATCAAGGCCACCGATTGTTGCCATAGGACGTTCATATTATCAACTCCAGTCTGTAATTTTGTGAATTCAGAATTCTAATACCTTCGTATTTGTATTTGTTAGTTATTGCTATGGATTTAGAAAACCTTGTTCTTCCTGTAGTATTCAATAGCGTCTCGAATCAATTTCCCAGCAATATCGGCCTCTCCTTCGGCTTGATATAAAGTAACCAATGCGCTAACTATTCCCGGCAAATACATATCTTTTCCCAAACTCTTCAGGAGGTCAATGGCTTCTCGACGTTTTCCCTATAAAACAACAGCAAATTACATATATATGAGTCCCATGACAATGTTATGTCTTTACAAACTTACATGATTGTTACAAACTTTAATTGAGAATTAACTTACCGAACGAAGAATCTGCTGAATTAATCCCAGCCGAACGTACAACGCAGTTTTCGGATTTTCTTTAGCAGTTTCATCTAATAATTTCTTAGTCGCATCCGTTCCATCGACTTTAGCCACGACGGCAGCTCTCACCAAAATTAACTCTTCCTTCTGCTCCGGATAGTTTTCTAAAAGCTCTTGACATAGCTTTTTGCACGCGTCCAACTAGTTTGGAAGAAATATCATTATTACTATCATTACCAGAAATTTAACATTTGTAGCACCAACGTTGTGGGGCCTTCCGTACCTGATTTGTGTGAAGATTGAAAAGGCACTGGTTCACTTTCATATTGTACAGCTGATTTCTCGTAATCCTCGTCTCTACTCCGTCAGTGTTGATGGTTTTGATTCGTTTCTTTGAATCGAAAATGTTTTGGTCCTTATTCAAACTCAAAATGTTGTTAGCAGCAACAGCAGCAAGACCCGTATCACTTGGCTTGCTTTTTAAAGCCTTCGAGTAAACATGCATTGCTTCCTTTGGTCTTCCAAGTTTTTGGGCGCAATAACCTAGCTGAACCCTGGTGGAATATAATCATAAAATTAAATTAGTGATCCCTGCCACAAACTCAAATCTTCACTATCAAGCATAATAGGTATAACTCAGTAGCACACTACCGTATGATTGCTACTTCATCCTCAATTTCCTCTTCAGGCACACTGTCTTCTTCCAAAGACTGGATACATTCCTGCTCTGCTGCCTTTAGTGCGACATCTGCTTCCGCAAACTTTCCTTCGCTAACAAGAACACATCCCGCATTATAATTATGCTCGAAAGTATCTCCTTTAGTCATCGGAATGTTTTTCTTCTGCAATACAATTACCATTTCGTATATTAGCATTACTTCACAGCATTCAATAACATATTAATTTTGAATGTGCTAATTACTATTCCATTGAATCCCAAACAAGCTGATATAGCCAGAAGGTTAGATTGCCGTTCGCTTTCCCATTCATCGTTGGAATTCTTGATAACTTCTCGGTATAGATCATAACATTTCTCAAACTGTTCTTGACGATAGTAAATCTGCGCTAGGAGTTCCGTTTTGCGAGCAGAGTTCTCAGGGCACGCAACAAGAACTTCCTCTGCTTGCTTTACATCATTTAGCCGATAACAACAGTATGCCTTTTCAAAACCCAAGTTCCTATACATATAAAAATAAACAGCGATATTAAAAACGGTTCGTGCAATTTACACCTGCATTAGGACTTTAAAAGGTAAAAGCTTAGGAGAAATTAATTGTTACGATGAAAGCTTAGGATTTTTTCCAAGAAAGTCAAGAGCTTCCTTGAATTTCGAAAGCTGGATGCAAGCCATGATTTTGGCTTCAAATGCAGTTTCTTCGTCCGGAAATTCATGCAGAACTATAATTACAAGTTCCGCCACATTAGTTCTTGCCACTGTTATTCCCCACTTTTGATTTCAGTGGATAACCTATTCTAATACACTTACGCCTGTTGCAGGACTTCAGCATCTTCTCATAATCGGAATTTTGGTTCCATCGATGCACTTCCGCATAGAGCGTAGACTTCTTTTTCTGCCGATCCGTCGTGTCCCCCATCTTCGATATTTTTTAGTAAATCACTTATCAACGTCCTACTTCAAAAATAAAACACATTACTCTCAGCATTCTATTTTGGATTGTCTTGAAATTAATTAAACAGAATATCAATCAAAATGTATTACCTTCAATCCCAACCAAAGTGCAGATGCACTCCTAAATACAACCCCTTCAGCAATTAAGTTATGATTTCCTAAGCAAGAGGCAGTAAATTACAGTTTAAACATACGTCCAGAACAAATTGACCTATCACCTTAACTATTCAGTGTGTCAATTCCTGAACGCACCAGGAAATACCCTCTACTATTGTATCACTCCGTATGTTTTCACAGCGGCTCAAGCAAAAAAGTGAGTGGAAATTTTTAAACTTTGGCGAACTTTATGCTCCACGTCAACAACTGCAAACCATTGAATTTAGCAGATCGAATCTATGACTCGTCGAACTTTAATGTACGTTTCACCCAATTTCTAAACCTTGGAATATAGCGTTACTACACAACTCGTATTAATAATCATTAAAATTAATGTTGAGTTTAAAAATGTAACTTTGAGATGTTTTTAATATTATCAGGAATTAAGTACAATTCCCAGCTATTATGAGGATCATTTATCGGGAAGTAAATAGGTTATGAAGCTTGAAACAGTTGGGAGGAAAATTTTGAGACGTCGCGTCATTTTATTTTGGTGTTAAATAATTAGTTTCATTAAAAAAGACTTAACTGGTGATGGAATAATACTGAGGAAGGTACCCGGAATCTGAAATTTCTCTACATTTTCACCTCTGCCAGCCGCAAAGCTTGCATGGGTCAGAGGCAGTGGTGGTGGTGAGAGTTGGAGAAAGTAATACTATAAGAAAAGGGTGATTTAAAACTTTTCCAAGACTGACCTCCTCATTGTTATTCTAAGTTTAGCATATTAGCACTTCTAGGACACATGTTTCCATCATCGCTACTCATGGCTTTTCGAAAAAAATAGCAGCATAGACATTCCACTGTCTTCGTGTCAAGGGAGGGTAGTATGGAGTTGGAGGGGAAGTTATAAGATAAGATGGCAATGCTGAATATATATAAGACTAGAAAAGTTATTTTCTTTTCATGAATTCACAATTTTCCCCACAAACGCTTTCACTCTCAAAGAGTAATCATGGACATCTAGTAGTCAACGTGGCAAGGTTTGCCGCTGTGGAGCTGAATAAGCCGCATCCGCTTCACGTTTCTGGAGTTGTCTTACTCTTTCTTCCTTCTACCTTTATTCTCTCTGTCCATTACTCTACATTCTACATCACAGTTGGAGAAGAATTGAGATGACAAAATCCTTGTCAGTCAAACTGACTGTCAGTTACTAACAGCAAGTTTTACCATACTATCCCCTTGGTTTTTTTCAAGCAGAGTTTGGATTGGGTCAACGAATACTACTAATCTCTTTAGCTTTCTTCAAAACTAGAAAGTACACAGCAGGAATTTCAAAACCACCTTGTATGTACTAAAAAAAGATTTCAAATCAAAAATAAATTTAATGCTAATGAGAAAATAAATCTAGAACGAAAATATCTAGAGTAATACTTGTTTCCCGTTAAAATTCTGTCTACGCTTCAACCTATTCAGCTTACAGTTACAGGCAACTGAATCAAACGAAATGCTACATGAAAAGAGGAAGTTAGCAAGATAAATAGGACAATAATAGAAAAACTCTACTCTTAGACCCCAAGACGGCCAATTTTGACGTGTCACCCGGGGGTGACACATTACTTTCATCAAGTTTTGGGGTCAAAACATACTAGGATTGGACTCATACTTAACATAAGTTTGACGAACGGGTACTGAACGTATCAACTACTAAAAAATGTGATTTAAAAAACAAAAATTGCCTTTCGATTACAATTTTTTTATTGTTGTTTGAAATTCGGCTTTTTACGTAAATGACTTGTTCTGCACTTAAAACTATGTGTGAAAGTGTAATTGCGGTAGAATACACCGACTCTTAGACCCCGAGACGGCCGATTTTGGCGTGGCACCCCGGGGTGCCACGTTACTTTCATCGAGTTTTGGGGTCAAAACATACTAGGATTGTACTGAAACTTTACACTATTCTTGAGAAACGGGTAATGAACATATCAACTACTCGAAAAAGTGATTTCAGAAACAAAATTTGCCTTTTGATGAAACAGTTATTGTTGTTTGACATTGATGTTTTCACTTAGATAATTTGTTGTGCACTTAAAACTATGTGTGAGGTGTAATTGCGGTAGAATACACCGACTCTTAGACCCCGAGACGGCCGATTTTGGCGTGGTACCCCGGGGTGCCACGCTACTTTCATCGAGTTTTGGGGTCAAAACATACTAGGATTGTACTGAATCTTTACACTATCCTTGAGATAGGGGTAATGAACATATCCACTACTCGAAAAAGTGAATTCAGAAACAAAATTTGCCCTGCGGTGAAATTTTTTGTATTGTTGTTTGAAATTCACTTTTTTACGTAGATGACTTGTTCTGCACTTAAACCTATGCGTGAAAGTGTAATTGCGGTAAAATACACCGACTCTTAGACCCCGAGACGGCCGATTTTGGCGTGGCACCCCGGGGTGCCACGTTACTTTCATCGAGTTTTGGGGTCAAAACATACTAGGATTGTACCGAAACTTTACACTATTCTTGAGAAACGGGTAATGAACATATCGACTACTCGAAAAAGTGATTTCAGAAACAAAATTTGCCTTTTGATGAAACAGTTATTGTTGTTTGACATTGATGTTTTCACTTAGATAATTTGTTGTGCACTTAAAACTATGTGTGAAAGTGTAATTGCGGTAGAATACACCGACTCTTAGACCCCGAGACGGCCGATTTTGGCGTGGTACCCCGGGGTGCCACGCTACTTTCATCGAGTTTAGGGGTCAAAACATACTAGGATTGTACTGAATCTTTACACTATCCCGGAGAAACGGGTAATGAACATATCCACTACTCGAAAAAGTGAATTCAGAAACAAAATTTGCCCTTCGGTGAAATTTTTTGTATTGTTGTTTGAAATTCACTTTTTTACGTAGATGACTTGTTCTGCACTTAAACCTATGCGTGAAAGTGTAATTGCGGTAAAATACACCGACTCTTAGACCCCGAGACGGCCGATTTTGGCGTGGCACCCCGGGGTGCCACGTTACTTTCATCGAGTTTTGGGGTCAAAACATACTAGGATTGTACCGAAACTTTACACTATTCTTGAGAAACGGGTAATGAACATATCGACTACTCGAAAAAGTGATTTCAGAAACAAAATTTGCCTTTTGATGAAACAGTTATTGTTGTTTGACATTGATGTTTTCACTTAGATAATTTGTTGTGCACTTAAAACTATGTGTGAAAGTGTAATTGCGGTAGAATACACCGACTCTTAGACCCCGAGACGGCCGATTTTGGCGTGGTACCCCGGGGTGCCACGCTACTTTCATCGAGTTTTGGGGTCAAAACATACTAGGATTGTACCGAAACTTTACACTATTCTTGAGAAACGGGTAATGAACATATCGACTACTCGAAAAAGTGATTTCAGAAACAAAATTTGACTTTTGATGAAACAGTTATTGTTGTTTGACATTGATGTTTTCACTTAGATAATTTGTTGTGCACTTAAAACTATGTGTGAAAGTGTAATTGCGGTAGAATACACCGACTCTTAGACCCCGAGACGGCCGATTTTGGCGTGGTACCCCGGGGTGCCACGCTACTTTCATCGAGTTTAGGGGTCAAAACATACTAGGATTGTACTGAATCTTTACACTATCCTTGAGAAACGGGTAATGAACATATCCACTACTCGAAAAAGTGAATTCAGAAACAAAATTTGCCCTTCGGTGAAATTTTTTGTATTGTTGTTTGAAATTCACTTTTTTACGTAGATGACTTGTTCTGCACTTCAACCTATGCGTGAAAGTGTAATTGCGGTAAAATACACCGACTCTTAGACCCCGAGACGGCCGATTTTGGCGTGGCACCCCGGGGTGCCACGCAACTTTCATCGAGTTTTGGGGTCAAAACATACTAGTATTGTACCGAAACTTTACACTATTCTTGAGAAACGGGTAATGAACATATCGACTACTCGAAAAAGTGATTTCAGAAACAAAATTTGCCTTTTGATGAAACAGTTATTGTTGTTTGACATTGATGTTTTCACTTAGATAATTTGTTGTGCACTTAAAACTATGTGTGAAAGTGTAATTGCGGTAGAATACACCGACTCTTAGACCCCGAGACGGCCGATTTTGGCGTGGTACCCCGGGGTGCCACGCTACTTTCATCGAGTTTTGGGGTCAAAACATACTAGGATTGTACTGAATCTTTACACTATCCTTGAGAAACGGGTAATGAACATATCCACTACTCGAAAAAGTGAATTCAGAAACAAAATTTGCCCTGCGGTGAAATTTTTTGTATTGTTGTTTGAAATTCACTTTTTTACGTAGATGACTTGTTCTGCACTTAAACCTATGCGTGAAAGTGTAATTGCGGTAAAATACACCGACTCTTAGACCCCGAGACGGCCGATTTTGGCGTGGCACCCCGGGGTGCCACGTTACTTTCATCGAGTTTTGGGGTCAAAACATACTAGGATTGTACCGAAACTTTACACTATTCTTGAGAAACGGGTAATGAACATATCGACTACTCGAAAAAGTGATTTCAGAAACAAAATTTGCCTTTTGATGAAACAGTTATTGTTGTTTGACATTGATGTTTTCACTTAGATAATTTGTTGTGCACTTAAAACTATGTGTGAAAGTGTAATTGCGGTAGAATACACCGACTCTTAGACCCCGAGACGGCCGATTTTGGCGTGGTACCCCGGGGTGCCACGCTACTTTCATCGAGTTTAGGGGTCAAAACATACTAGGATTGTACTGAATCTTTACACTATCCTGGAGAAACGGGTAATGAACATATCCACTACTCGAAAAAGTGATTTCAGAAACAAAATTTGCCCTGCGGTGAAATTTTTTGTATTGTTGTTTGAAATTCACTTTTTAACGTAGATAACTTGTTCTGCACTTAAACCTATGCGTGAAAGTGTAATTGCGGTAAAATACACCGACTCTTAGACCCCGAGACGGCCGATTTTGGCGTGGCACCCCGGGGTGCCACGTTACTTTCATCGAGTTTTGGGGTCAAAACATACTAGGATTATACTGAAACTTTACACTATTCTTGAGAAACGGGTAATGAACATATCGACTACTCGAAAAAGTGATTTCAGAAACAAAATTTGCCTTTTGATGAAACAATTATTGTTGTTTGACATTGATGTTTTCACTTAGATAATTTGTTGTGCACTTAAAACTATGTGTGAAAGTGTAATTGCGGTAGAATACACCGACTCTTAGACCCCGAGACGGCCGATTTTGGCGTGGTACCCCGGGGTGCCACGCTACTTTCATCGAGTTTTGGGGTCAAAACATACTAGGATTGTACTGAAACTTTACACTATTCTTGAGAAACGGGTAATGAACATATCCACTACTCGAAAAAGTGATTTCAGAAACAAAATTTGCCTTTTGATGAAACAGTTATTGTTGTTTGACATTGATGTTTTCACTTAGATAATTTGTTGTGCACTTAAAACTATGTGTGAGGTGTAATTGCGGTAGAATATACCGACTCTTAGACCCCGAGACGGCCAATTTTGACGTGTCACCCGGGGGTGACACATTACTTTCATCAAGTTTTGGGGTCAAAACATACTAGGATTGGACTCATACTTAACATAAGTTTGACGAACAGGTACTGAACGTATCAACTACTAAAAAATGTGATTTAAAAAACAAAAATTGCCTTTCGATTACAATTTTTTTATTGTTGTTTGAAATTCGGCTTTTTACGTAAATGACTTGTTCTGCACTTAAAACTATGTGTGAAAGTGTAATTGCGGTACACTACTCGAAAAAGTGAATTCAGAAACAAAATTTGCCCTGCGGTGAAATTTTTTGTATTGTTGTTTGAAATTCACTTTTTTACGTAGATGACTTGTTCTGCACTTAAACCTATGCGTGAAAGTGTAATTGCGGTAAAATACACCGACTCTTAGACCCCGAGACGGCCGATTTTGGCGTGGCACCCCGGGGTGCCACGTTACTTTCATCGAGTTTTGGGGTCAAAACATACTAGGATTGTACCGAAACTTTACACTATTCTTGAGAAACGGGTAATGAACATATCGACTACTCGAAAAAGTGATTTCAGAAACAAAATTTGCCTTTTGATGAAACAGTTATTGTTGTTTGACATTGATGTTTTCACTTAGATAATTTGTTGTGCACTTAAAACTATGTGTGAAAGTGTAATTGCGGTAGAATACACCGACTCTTAGACCCCGAGACGGCCGATTTTGGCGTGGTACCCCGGGGTGCCACGCTACTTTCATCGAGTTTTGGGGTCAAAACATACTAGGATTGTACTAAATCTTTACACTATCCTTGAGAAACGGGTAATGAACATATCCACTACTCGAAAAAGTGAATTCAGAAACAAAATTTGCCCTGCGGTGAAATTTTTTGTATTGTTGTTTTAAATTCACTTTTTAACGTAGATAACTTGTTCTGCACTTAAACCTATGCGTGAAAGTGTAATTGCGGTAAAATACATCGACTCTTAGACCCCGAGACGGCCGATTTTGGCGGGGCACCCCGGTGTGCTACGTTACTTTCATCGAGTTTTGGGGTCAAAACATACTAGGATTGTACTGAATTTTTACACTATCCTTGAGAAACGGGTAATGAACATATCCACTACTCGAAAAAGTGAATTCAGAAACAAAATTTGCCTTTTGATGAAACAATTATTGTTGTTTGACATTGATGTTTTCACTTAGATAATTTGTTGTGCACTTAAAACTATGTGTAAAAGTGTAATTGCGGTAAAATACACCGACTCTTAGACCCCGAGACGGCCGATTTTGGCGTGGTACCCCGGGGTGCCACGCTACTTTCATCGAGTTTTGGGGTCAAAACATACTAGGATTGTACTGAATTTTTACACTATCCTTGAGAAACGGGTAATGAACATATCCACTACTCGAAAAAGTGAATTCAGAAACAAAATTTGCCTTTTGATGAAACAATAATTGTTGTTTGACATTGATGTTTTCACTTAGATAATTTGTTGTGCACTTAAAACTATGTGTGAAAGTGCAATTGCGGTAAAATACACCGACTCTTAGACCCCGAGACGGCCGATTTTGGCGTGGCACCCCGGGGTGCCACGTTACTTTCATCGAGTTTTGGGGTCAAAACATACTAGGATTGTACTGAAACTTTACACTATCCTTGAGAAACGGGTAATGAACATATCCACTACTCGAAAAAGTGAATTCAGAAACAAAATTTGCCTTTTGATGAAACAGTTATTGTTGTTTGACATTGATGTTTTCACTTAGATAATTTGTTGTGCACTTAAAACTATGTGTGAAAGTGTAATTGCGGTAGAATACACCGACTCTTAGACCCCGAGACGGCCGATTTTGGCGTGGTACCCCGGGGTGCCACGCTACTTTCATCGAGTTTTGGGGTCAAAACATACTAGGATTGTACTAAACTTTACACTATCCTTGAGAAACGGGTAATGAACATATCCACTACTCGAAAAAGTGAATTCAGAAACAAAATTTGCCTTTTGATGAAACAGTTATTGTTGTTTGACATTGATGTTTTCACTTAGATAATTTGTTGTGCACTTAAAACTATGTGTGAAAGTGTAATTGCGGTAGAATACACCGACTCTTAGACCCCGAGACGGCCGATTTTGGCGTGGTACCCCGGGGTGCCACGCTACTTTCATCGAGTTTTGGGGTCAAAACATACTAGGATTGTACTGAATCTTTACACTATCCTTGAGAAACGGGTAATGAACATATCCACTACTCGAAAAAGTGAATTCAGAAACAAAATTTGCCCTTTGGTGAAATTTTTTGTATTGTTGTTTGAAATTCACTTTTTTCACGTAGATAACTTGTTCTGCACTTAAACCTATGCGTGAAAGTGTAATTGCGGTAAAATACACCGACTCTTAGACCCCGAGACGGCCGATTTTGGCGTGGCACCCCGGGGTGCCACGTTACTTTCATCGAGTTTTGGGGTCAAAACATACTAGGATTGTACTAAACTTTACACTATTCTTGAGAAACGGGTAATGAACATATCGACTACTCGAAAAAGTGATTTCAGAAACAAAATTTGCCTTTTGATGAAACAGTTATTGTTGTTTGAAATTGATGTTTTCACTTAGATAATTTGTTGTGCACTTAAAACTATGTGTGAAAGTGTAATTGCGGTAGAATACACCGACTCTTAGACCCCGAGACGGCCGATTTTGGCGTGGTACCCCGGGGTGCCACGTTACTTTCATCGAGTTTTGGGGTCAAAACATACTAGGATTGTACTGAAACTTTACACTATTCTTGAGAAACGGGTAATGAACATATCAACTACTCGAAAAAGTGATTTCAGAAACAAAATTTGCCTTTTGATGAAACAGTTATTGTTGTTTGACATTGATGTTTTCACTTAGATAATTTGTTGTGCACTTAAAACTATGTGTGAAAGTGTAATTGCGGTAGAATACACCGACTCTTAGACCCCGAGACGGCCGATTTTGGCGTGGCACCCCGGGGTGCCACGTTACTTTCATCGAGTTTTGGGGTCAAAACATACTAGGATTGTACTGAAACTTTACACTATTCTTGAGAAACGGGTAATGAACATATCCACTACTCGAAAAAGTGATTTCAGAAACAAAATTTGCCTTTTGATGAAACAGTTATTGTTGTTTGACATTGATGTTTTCACTTAGATAATTTGTTGTGCACTTAAAACTATGTGTGAAAGTGTAATTGCGGTAGAATACACCGACTCTTAGACCCCGAGACGGCCGATTTTGGCGTGGTACCCCGGGGTGCCACGCTACTTTCATCGAGTTTTGGGGTCAAAACATACTAGGATTGTACTGAATCTTTACACTATCCTTGAGAAACGGGTAATGAACATATCCACTACTCGAAAAAGTGAATTCAGAAACAAAATTTGCCCTGCGGTGAAATTTTTTGTATTGTTGTTTGAAATTCACTTTTTTACGTAGATAACTTGTTCTGCACTTAAACCTATGCGTGAAAGTGTAATTGCGGTAAAATACACCGACTCTTAGACCCCGAGACGGCCGATTTTGGCGTGGCACCCCGGGGTGCCACGTTACTTTCATCGAGTTTTGGGGTCAAAACATACTAGGATTGTACTGAAACTTTACACTATTCTTGAGAAACGGGTAATGAACATATCCACTACTCGAAAAAGTGATTTCAGAAACAAAATTTGCCTTTTGATGAAACAGTTATTGTTGTTTGACATTGATGTTTTCACTTAGATAATTTGTTGTGCACTTAAAACTATGTGTGAAAGTGTAATTGCGGTAGAATACACCGACTCTTAGACCCCGAGACGGCCGATTTTGGCGTGGTACCCCGGGGTGCCACGCTACTTTCATCGAGTTTTGGGGTCAAAACATACTAGGATTGTACTGAATCTTTACACTATCCTTGAGAAACGGGTAATGAACATATCCACTACTCGAAAAAGTGAATTCAGAAACAAAATTTGCCCTGCGGTGAAATTTTTTGTATTGTTGTTTGAAATTCACTTTTTTACGTAGATGACTTGTTCTGCACTTAAACCTATGCGTGAAAGTGTAATTGCGGTAAAATACACCGACTCTTAGACCCCGAGACGGCCGATTTTGGCGTGGCACCCCGGGGTGCCACGTTACTTTCATCGAGTTTTGGGGTCAAAACATACTAGGATTGTACCGAAACTTTACACTATTCTTGAGAAACGGGTAATGAACATATCGACTACTCGAAAAAGTGATTTCAGAAACAAAATTTGCCTTTTGATGAAACAGTTATTGTTGTTTGACATTGATGTTTTCACTTAGATAATTTGTTGTGCACTTAAAACTATGTGTGAAAGTGTAATTGCGGTAGAATACACCGACTCTTAGACCCCGAGACGGCCGATTTTGGCGTGGTACCCCGGGGTGCCACGCTACTTTCATCGAGTTTAGGGGTCAAAACATACTAGGATTGTACTGAATCTTTACACTATCCTGGAGAAACGGGTAATGAACATATCCACTACTCGAAAAAGTGAATTCAGAAACAAAATTTGCCCTTCGGTGAAATTTTTTGTATTGTTGTTTGAAATTCACTTTTTTACGTAGATGACTTGTTCTGCACTTAAACCTATGCGTGAAAGTGTAATTGCGGTAAAATACACCGACTCTTAGACCCCGAGACGGCCGATTTTGGCGTGGCACCCCGGGGTGCCACGTTACTTTCATCGAGTTTTGGGGTCAAAACATACTAGGATTGTACCGAAACTTTACACTATTCTTGAGAAACGGGTAATGAACATATCGACTACTCGAAAAAGTGATTTCAGAAACAAAATTTGCCTTTTGATGAAACAGTTATTGTTGTTTGACATTGATGTTTTCACTTAGATAATTTGTTGTGCACTTAAAACTATGTGTGAAAGTGTAATTGCGGTAGAATACACCGACTCTTAGACCCCGAGACGGCCGATTTTGGCGTGGTACCCCGGGGTGCCACGCTACTTTCATCGAGTTTTGGGGTCAAAACATACTAGGATTGTACCGAAACTTTACACTATTCTTGAGAAACGGGTAATGAACATATCGACTACTCGAAAAAGTGAATTCAGAAACAAAATTTGCCTTTTGATGAAACAGTTATTGTTGTTTGACATTGATGTTTTCACTTAGATAATTTGTTGTGCACTTAAAACTATGTGTGAAAGTGTAATTGCGGTAGAATACACCGACTCTTAGACCCCGAGACGGCCGATTTTGGCGTGGTACCCCGGGGTGCCACGCTACTTTCATCGAGTTTAGGGGTCAAAACATACTAGGATTGTACTGAATCTTTACACTATCCTGGAGAAACGGGTAATGAACATATCCACTACTCGAAAAAGTGAATTCAGAAACAAAATTTGCCCTTCGGTGAAATTTTTTGTATTGTTGTTTGAAATTCACTTTTTTACGTAGATGACTTGTTCTGCACTTCAACCTATGCGTGAAAGTGTAATTGCGGTAAAATACACCGACTCTTAGACCCCGAGACGGCCGATTTTGGCGTGGCACCCCGGGGTGCCACGTTACTTTCATCGAGTTTTGGGGTCAAAACATACTAGGATTGTACCGAAACTTTACACTATTCTTGAGAAACGGGTAATGAACATATCGACTACTCGAAAAAGTGATTTCAGAAACAAAATTTGCCTTTTGATGAAACAGTTATTGTTGTTTGACATTGATGTTTTCACTTAGATAATTTGTTGTGCACTTAAAACTATGTGTGAAAGTGTAATTGCGGTAGAATACACCGACTCTTAGACCCCGAGACGGCCGATTTTGGCGTGGTACCCCGGGGTGCCACGCTACTTTCATCGAGTTTTGGGGTCAAAACATACTAGGATTGTACTGAATCTTTACACTATCCTTGAGAAACGGGTAATGAACATATCCACTACTCGAAAAAGTGATTTCAGAAACAAAATTTGCCTTTTGATGAAACAATTATTGTTGTTTGACATTGATGTTTTTACTTAGATAATTTGTTGTGCACTTAAAACTATGTGTGAAAGTGTAATTGCGGTAGAATACACCGACTCTTAGACCCCGAGACGGCCGATTTTGGCGTGGTACCCCGGGGTGCCACGCTACTTTCATCGAGTTTTGGGGTCAAAACATACTAGGATTGTACTGAATCTTTACACTATCCTTGAGAAACGGATAATGAACATATCCACTACTCGAAAAAGTGAATTCAGAAACAAAATTTGCCCTGCGGTGAAATTTTTTGTATTGTTGTTTGAAATTCACTTTTTTACGTAGATGACTTGTTCTGCACTTAAACCTATGCGTGAAAGTGTAATTGCGGTAAAATACACCGACTCTTAGACCCCGAGACGGCCGATTTTGGCGTGGCACCCCGGGGTGCCACGTTACTTTCATCGAGTTTTGGGGTCAAAACATACTAGGATTGTACCGAAACTTTACACTATTCTTGAGAAACGGGTAATGAACATATCGACTACTCGAAAAAGTGATTTCAGAAACAAAATTTGCCTTTTGATGAAACAGTTATTGTTGTTTGACATTGATGTTTTCACTTAGATAATTTGTTGTGCACTTAAAACTATGTGTGAAAGTGTAATTGCGGTAGAATACACCGACTCTTAGACCCCGAGACGGCCGATTTTGGCGTGGTACCCCGGGGTGCCACGCTACTTTCATCGAGTTTTGGGGTCAAAACATACTAGGATTGTACTGAATCTTTACACTATCCTGGAGAAACGGGTAATGAACATATCCACTACTCGAAAAAGTGAATTCAGAAACAAAATTTGCCCTTCGGTGAAATTTTTTGTATTGTTGTTTGAAATTCACTTTTTTACGTAGATGACTTGTTCTGCACTTAAACCTATGCGTGAAAGTGTAATTGCGGTAAAATACACCGACTCTTAGACCCCGAGACGGCCGATTTTGGCGTGGCACCCCGGGGTGCCACGTTACTTTCATCGAGTTTTGGGGTCAAAACATACTAGGATTGTACCGAAACTTTACACTATTCTTGAGAAACGGGTAATGAACATATCGACTACTCGAAAAAGTGATTTCAGAAACAAAATTTGCCTTTTGATGAAACAGTTATTGTTGTTTGACATTGATGTTTTCACTTAGATAATTTGTTGTGCACTTAAAACTATGTGTGAAAGTGTAATTGCGGTAGAATACACCGACTCTTAGACCCCGAGACGGCCGATTTTGGCGTGGTACCCCGGGGTGCCACGCTACTTTCATCGAGTTTTGGGGTCAAAACATACTAGGATTGTACTAAACTTTACACTATCCTTGAGAAACGGGTAATGAACATATCGACTACTCGAAAAAGTGATTTCAGAAACAAAATTTGCCTTTTGATGAAACAGTTATTGTTGTTTGACATTGATGTTTTCACTAAGATGACTTGTTCTGCACTTAAAACTATGTGTGAAAGTGTAATTGCGGTAGAATACACCGACTCTTAGACCCCGAGACGGCCGATTTTGGCGTGGTACCCCGGGGTGCCACGCTACTTTCATCGAGTTTTGGGGTCAAAACATACTAGGATTGTACTGAATCTTTACACTATCCTTGAGAAACGGGTAATGAACATATCCACTACTCGAAAAACTGAATTCAGAAACAAAATTTGCCCTGCGGTGAAATTTTTTGTATTGTTGTTTGAAATTCACTTTTTTACGTAGATGACTTGTTCTGCACTTAAACCTATGCGTGAAAGTGTAATTGCGGTAAAATACACCGACTCTTAGACCCCGAGACGGCCGATTTTGGCGTGGCACCCCGGGGTGCCACGTTACTTTCATCGAGTTTTGGGGTCAAAACATACTAGGATTGTACCGAAACTTTACACTATTCTTGAGAAACGGGTAATGAACATATCGACTACTCGAAAAAGTGATTTCAGAAACAAAATTTGCCTTTTGATGAAACAGTTATTGTTGTTTGACATTGATGTTTTCACTTAGATAATTTGTTGTGCACTTAAAACTATGTGTGAAAGTGTAATTGCGGTAGAATACACCGACTCTTAGACCCCGAGACGGCCGATTTTGGCGTGGTACCCCGGGGTGCCACGCTACTTTCATCGAGTTTTGGGGTCAAAACATACTAGGATTGTACTGAATCTTTACACTATCCTTGAGAAACGGGTAATGAACATATCCACTACTCGAAAAAGTGAATTCAGAAACAAAATTTGCCCTGCGGTGAAATTTTTTGTATTGTTGTTTGAAATTCACTTTTTTACGTAGATGACTTGTTCTGCACTTAAACCTATGCGTGAAAGTGTAATTGCGGTAAAATACACCGACTCTTAGACCCCGAGACGGCCGATTTTGGCGTGGCACCCCGGGGTGCCACGTTACTTTCATCGAGTTTTGGGGTCAAAACATACTAGGATTGTACCGAAACTTTACACTATTCTTGAGAAACGGGTAATGAACATATCGACTACTCGAAAAAGTGATTTCAGAAACAAAATTTGCCTTTTGATGAAACAGTTATTGTTGTTTGACATTGATGTTTTCACTTAGATAATTTGTTGTGCACTTAAAACTATGTGTGAAAGTGTAATTGCGGTAGAATACACCGACTCTTAGACCCCGAGACGGCCGATTTTGGCGTGGTACCCCGGGGTGCCACGCTACTTTCATCGAGTTTTGGGGTCAAAACATACTAGGATTGTACTGAATCTTTACACTATCCTTGAGAAACGGGTAATGAACATATCCACTACTCGAAAAAGTGAATTCAGAAACAAAATTTGCCTTTCGATGAAATTTTTTGTATTGTTGTTTGAAATTGATGTTTTCACGTAGATGACTTGTTCTGCACTTAAAACTATGTGTGAAAGTGTAATTGCGGTAGAATACACCGACTCTTAGACCCCGAGACGGCCGATTTTGGCGTGGCACCCCGGGGTGCCACGTTACTTTCATCGAGTTTTGGGGTCAAAACATACTAGGATTGTACCGAAACTTTACACTATTCTTGAGAAACGGGTAATGAACATATCGACTACTCGAAAAAGTGATTTCAGAAACAAAATTTGCCTTTTGATGAAACAGTTTGTATTGTTGTTTGACATTGACTGTTTTCACTTAGATAATTTGTTGTGCACTTAAAACTATGTGTGAAAGTGTAATTGCGGTAGAATACACCGACTCTTAGACCCCGAGACGGCCGATTTTGGCGTGGTACCCCGGGGTGCCACGTTACTTTCATCGAGTTTTGGGGTCAAAACATACTAGGATTGTACCGAAACTTTACACTATTCTTGAGAAACGGGTAATGAACATATCGACTACTCGAAAAAGTGATTTCAGAAACAAAATTTGCCTTTTGATGAAACAGTTATTGTTGTTTGACATTGATGTTTTCACTTAGATGACTTGTTCTGCACTTAAACCTATGCGTGAAAGTGTAATTGCGGTAAAATACACCGACTCTTAGACCCCGAGACGGCCGATTTTGGCGTGGCACCCCGGGGTGCCACGTTACTTTCATCGAGTTTTGGGGTCAAAACATACTAGGATTGTACCGAAACTTTACACGATCCTTGAGAAACGGGTAATGAACATATCCACTACTCAAAAAACTGAATTCAGAAACAAAATTTGCCCTGCGGTGAAATTTTTTGTATTGTTGTTTGAAATTCACGTTTTTACGTAGATGACTTGTTCTGCACTTAAACCTATGCGTGAAAGTGTAATTGCGGTAAAATACATCGACTCTTAGACCCCGAGACGGCTGATTTTGGCGGGGCACCCCGGGGTGCCACGTTACTTTCATCGAGTTTTGGGGTCAAAACATACCAGGATTGTACCGAAACTTTACACTATTCTTGAGAAACGGGTAATGAACATATCGACTACTCGAAAAAGTGATTTCAGAAACAAAATTTGCCTTTTGATGAAACAGTTATTGTTGTTTGACATTGATGTTTTCACTTAGATAATTTGTTGTGCACTTAAAACTATGTGTGAAAGTGTAATTGCGGTAGAATACACCGACTCTTAGACCCCGAGACGGCCGATTTTGGCGTGGTACCCCGGGGTGCCACGCTACTTTCATCGAGTTTTGGGGTCAAAACATACTAGGATTGTACTGAATCTTTACACTATCCTTGAGAAACGGGTAATGAACATATCCACTACTCGAAAAACTGAATTCAGAAACAAAATTTGCCCTGCGGTGAAATTTTTTGTATTGTTGTTTGAAATTCACTTTTTAACGTAGATAACTTGTTCTGCACTTAAACCTATGCGTGAAAGTGTAATTGCGGTAAAATACATCGACTCTTAGACCCCGAGACGGCCGATTTTGGCGGGGCACCCCGGGGTGCTACGTTACTTTCATCGAGTTTTGGGGTCATAATATACTAGGATTGTACTGAAACTTTACACTATTCTTGAGAAACGGGTAATGAACATATCGACTACTCGAAAAAGTGATTTCAGAAACAAAATTTGCCTTTTGATGAAACAGTTATTGTTGTTTGACATTGATGTTTTCACTTAGATAATTTGTTGTGCACTTAAAACTATGTGTGAAAGTGTAATCGCGGTAGAATACACCGACTCTTAGACCCCGAGACGGCCGATTTTGTCGTGGTACCCCGGGGTGCCACGCTACTTTCATCGAGTTTTGGGGTCAAAACATACTAGGATTGTACTGAATCTTTACACTATCCTTGAGAAACGGGTAATGAACATATCCACTACTCGAAAAAGTGATTTCAGAAACAAAATTTGCCTTTTGATGAAACAATTATTGTTGTTTGACATTGATGTTTTCACTTAGATAATTTGTTGTGCACTTAAAACTATGTGTGAAAGTGTAATTGCGGTAGAATACACCGACTCTTAGACCCCGAGACGGCCGATTTTGGCGTGGTACCCCGGGGTGCCACGCTACTTTCATCGAGTTTTGGGGTCAAAACATACTAGGATTGTACTGAATCTTTACACTATCCTTGAGAAACGGGTAATGAACATATCCACTACTCGAAAAACTGAATTCAGAAACAAAATTTGCCCTGCGGTGAAATTTTTTGTATTGTTGTTTGAAATTCACGTTTTTACGTAGATGACTTGTTCTGCACTTAAACCTATGCGTGAAAGTGTAATTGCGGTAAAATACATCGACTCTTAGACCCCGAGACGGCTGATTTTGGCGGGGCACCCCGGGGTGCCACGTTACTTTCATCGAGTTTTGGGGTCAAAACATACCAGGATTGTACCGAAACTTTACACTATTCTTGAGAAACGGGTAATGAACATATCGACTACTCGAAAAAGTGATTTCAGAAACAAAATTTGCCTTTTGATGAAACAGTTATTGTTGTTTGACATTGATGTTTTCACTTAGATAATTTGTTGTGCACTTAAAACTATGTGTGAAAGTGTAATTGCGGTAGAATACACCGACTCTTAGACCCCGAGACGGCCGATTTTGGCGTGGTACCCCGGGGTGCCACGCTACTTTCATCGAGTTTTGGGGTCAAAACATACTAGGATTGTACTGAATCTTTACACTATCCTTGAGAAACGGGTAACGAACATATCCACTACTCGAAAAACTGAATTCAGAAACAAAATTTGCCCTGCGGTGAAATTTTTTGTATTGTTGTTTGAAATTCACTTTTTAACGTAGATAACTTGTTCTGCACTTAAACCTATGCGTGAAAGTGTAATTGCGGTAAAATACATCGACTCTTAGACCCCGAGACGGCCGATTTTGGCGGGGCACCCCGGGGTGCTGCGTTACTTTCATCGAGTTTTGGGGTCATAATATACTAGGATTGTACTGAAACTTTACACTATTCTTGAGAAACGGGTAATGAACATATCGACTACTCGAAAAAGTGATTTCAGAAACAAAATTTGCCTTTTGATGAAACAGTTATTGTTGTTTGACATTGATGTTTTCACTTAGATAATTTGTTGTGCACTTAAAACTATGTGTGAAAGTGTAATCGCGGTAGAATACACCGACTCTTAGACCCCGAGACGGCCGATATTGTCGTGGTACCCCGGGGTGCCACGCTACTTTCATCGAGTTTTGGGGTCAAAACATACTAGGATTGTACTGAATCTTTACACTATTCTTGAGAAACGGGTAATGAACATATCCACTACTCGAAAAAGTGATTTCAGAAACAAAATTTGCCTTTTGATGAAACAGTTATTGTTGTTTGACATTGATGTTTTCACTTAGATAATTTGTTGTGCACTTAAAACTATGTGTGAAAGTGTAATCGCGGTAGAATACACCGACTCTTAGACCCCGAGACGGCCGATATTGTCGTGGTACCCCGGGGTGCCACGCTACTTTCATCGAGTTTTGGGGTCAAAACATACTAGGATTGTACTGAATCTTTACACTATCCTTGAGAAACGGGTAATGAACATATCCACTACTCGAAAAAGTGATTTCAGAAACAAAATTTGCCTTTTGATGAAACAATTATTGTTGTTTGACATTGATGTTTTCACTTAGATAATTTGTTGTGCACTTAAAACTATGTGTGAAAGTGTAATTGCGGTAGAATACACCGACTCTTAGACCCCGAGACGGCCGATTTTGGCGTGGTACCCCGGGGTGCCACGCTACTTTCATCGAGTTTTGGGGTCAAAACATACTAGGATTGTACTGAATCTTTACACTATCCTTGAGAAACGGGTAATGAACATATCCACTACTCGAAAAAGTGAATTCAGAAACAAAATTTGCCCTGCGGTGAAATTTTTTGTATTGTTGTTTGAAATTCACTTTTTTACGTAGATGACTTGTTCTGCACTTAAACCTATGCGTGAAAGTGTAATTGCGGTAAAATACACCGACTCTTAGACCCCGAGACGGCCGATTTTGGCGTGGCACCCCGGGGTGCCACGTTACTTTCATCGAGTTTTGGGGTCAAAACATACTAGGATTGTACCGAAACTTTACACTATTCTTGAGAAACGGGTAATGAACATATCGACTACTCGAAAAAGTGATTTCAGAAACAAAATTTGCCTTTTGATGAAACAGTTATTGTTGTTTGACATTGATGTTTTCACTTAGATAATTTGTTGTGCACTTAAAACTATGTGTGAAAGTGTAATTGCGGTAGAATACACCGACTCTTAGACCCCGAGACGGCCGATTTTGGCGTGGTACCCCGGGGTGCCACGCTACTTTCATCGAGTTTTGGGGTCAAAACATACTAGGATTGTACTAAATCTTTACACTATCCTTGAGAAACGGGTAATGAACATATCGACTACTCGAAAAAGTGAATTCAGAAACAAAATTTGCCTTTTGATGAAACAGTTATTGTTGTTTGACATTGATGTTTTCACTTAGATAATTTGTTGTGCACTTAAAACTATGTGTGAAAGTGTAATTGCGGTAGAATACACCGACTCTTAGACCCCGAGACGGCCGATTTTGGCGTGGTACCCCGGGGTGCCACGCTACTTTCATCGAGTTTTGGGGTCAAAACATACTAGGATTGTACTAAATCTTTACACTATCCTTGAGAAACGGGTAATGAACATATCGACTACTCGAAAAAGTGAATTCAGAAACAAAATTTGCCCTGCGGTGAAATTTTTTGTATTGTTGTTTGAAATTCACTTTTTTACGTAGATGACTTGTTCTGCACTTAAACCTATGCGTGAAAGTGTAATTGTGGTAAAATACACCGACTCTTAGACCCCGAGACGGCCGATTTTGGCGTGGCACCCCGGGGTGCCACGTTACTTTCATCGAGTTTTGGGGTCAAAACATACTAGGATTGTACCGAAACTTTACACTATTCTTGAGAAACGGGTAATGAACATATCGACTACTCGAAAAAGTGATTTCAGAAACAAAATTTGCCTTTTGATGAAACAGTTATTGTTGTTTGACATTGATGTTTTCACTTAGATAATTTGTTGTGCACTTAAAACTATGTGTGAAAGTGTAATTGCGGTAGAATACACCGACTCTTAGACCCCGAGACGGCCGATTTTGGCGTGGTACCCCGGGGTGCCACGCTACTTTCATCGAGTTTTGGGGTCAAAACATACTAGGATTGTACTGAATCTTTACACTATCCTTGAGAAACGGGTAATGAACATATCCACTACTCGAAAAAGTGAATTCAGAAACAAAATTTGCCCTTCGGTGAAATTTTTTGTATTGTTGTTTGAAATTCACTTTTTTACGTAGATGACTTGTTCTGCACTTAAACCTATGCGTGAAAGTGTAATTGCGGTAAAATACACCGACTCTTAGACCCCGAGACGGCCGATTTTGGCGTGGCACCCCGGGGTGCCACGTTACTTTCATCGAGTTTTGGGGTCAAAACATACTAGGATTGTACCGAAACTTTACACTATTCTTGAGAAACGGGTAATGAACATATCGACTACTCGAAAAAGTGATTTCAGAAACAAAATTTGCCTTTTGATGAAACAGTTATTGTTGTTTGACATTGATGTTTTCACTTAGATAATTTGTTGTGCACTTAAAACTATGTGTGAAAGTGTAATTGCGGTAGAATACACCGACTCTTAGACCCCGAGACGGCCGATTTTGGCGTGGTACCCCGGGGTGCCACGCTACTTTCATCGAGTTTTGGGGTCAAAACATACTAGGATTGTACTGAATCTTTACACTATCCTTGAGAAACGGGTAATGAACATATCGACTACTCGAAAAAGTGATTTCAGAAACAAAATTTGCCTTTTGATGAAACAGTTATTGTTGTTTGACATTGATGTTTTCACTTAGATAATTTGTTGTGCACTTAAAACTATGTGTGAAAGTGTAATTGCGGTAGAATACACCGACTCTTAGACCCCGAGACGGCCGATTTTGGCGTGGTACCCCGGGGTGCCACGCTACTTTCATCGAGTTTTGGGGTCAAAACATACTAGGATTGTACTGAATCTTTACACTATCCTTGAGAAACGGGTAATGAACATATCCACTACTCGAAAAACTGAATTCAGAAACAAAATTTGCCCTGCGGTGAAATTTTTTGTATTGTTGTTTGAAATTCACTTTTTAACGTAGATAACTTGTTCTGCACTTAAAACTATGTGTGAAAGTGTAATTGCGGTAAAATACACCGACTCTTAGACCCCGAGACGGCCGATTTTGGCGTGGCACCCCGGGGTGCCACGTTACTTTCATCGAGTTTTGGGGTCAAAACATACTAGGATTGTACCGAAACTTTACACTATCCTTGAGAAACGGGTAATGAACATATCCACTACTCGAAAAAGTGAATTCAGAAACAAAATTTGCCTTTTGATGAAACAATTATTGTTGTTTGACATTGATGTTTTCACTTAGATAATTTGTTGTGCACTTAAAACTATGTGTGAAAGTGTAATTGCGGTAGAATACACCGACTCTAAGACCCCGAGACGGCCGATTTTGGGGTGGTACCCCGGGGTGCCACGCTACTTTCATCGAGTTTTGGGGTCAAAACATACTAGGATTGTACTGAATCTTTACACTATCCTTGAGAAACGGGTAATGAACATATCCACTACTCGAAAAAGTGATTTCAGAAACAAAATTTGCCCTTCGGTGAAATTTTTTGTATTGTTGTTTGAAATTCACTTTTTTACGTAGATGACTTGTTCTGCACTTAAACCTATGCGTGAAAGTGTAATTGCGGTAAAATACACCGACTCTTAGACCCCGAGACGGCCGATTTTGGCGTGGCACCCCGGGGTGCCACGTTACTTTCATCGAGTTTTGGGGTCAAAACATACTAGGATTGTACCGAAACTTTACACTATTCTTGAGAAACGGGTAATGAACATATCGACTACTCGAAAAAGTGATTTCAGAAACAAAATTTGCCTTTTGATGAAACAGTTATTGTTGTTTGACATTGATGTTTTCACTTAGATAATTTGTTGTGCACTTAAAACTATGTGTGAAAGTGTAATTGCGGTAGAATACACCGACTCTTAGACCCCGAGACGGCCGATTTTGGCGTGGTACCCCGGGGTGCCACGCTACTTTCATCGAGTTTTGGGGTCAAAACATACTAGGATTGTACTAAATCTTTACACTATCCTTGAGAAACGGGTAATGAACATATCGACTACTCGAAAAAGTGATTTCAGAAACAAAATTTGCCTTTTGATGAAACAGTTATTGTTGTTTGACATTGATGTTTTCACTTAGATGACTTGTTCTGCACTTAAACCTATGCGTGAAAGTGTAATTGCGGTAAAATACACCGACTCTTAGACCCCGAGACGGCCGATTTTGGCGTGGCACCCCGGGGTGCCACGTTACTTTCATCGAGTTTTGGGGTCAAAACATACTAGGATTGTACCGAAACTTTACACTATCCTTGAGAAACGGGTAATGAACATATCCACTACTCGAAAAACTGAATTCAGAAACAAAATTTGCCCTGCGGTGAAATTTTTTGTTTTGTTGTTTGAAATTCACGTTTTTACGTAGATGACTTGTTCTGCACTTAAACCTATGCGTGAAAGTGTAATTGCGGTAAAATACATCGACTCTTAGACCCCGAGACGGCTGATTTTGGCGGGGCACCCCGGGGTGCCACGTTACTTTCATCGAGTTTTGGGGTCAAAACATACTAGGATTGTACCGAAACTTTACACTATTCTTGAGAAACGGGTAATGAACATATCGACTACTCGAAAAAGTGATTTCAGAAACAAAATTTGCCTTTTGATGAAACAGTTATTGTTGTTTGACATTGATGTTTTCACTTAGATAATTTGTTGTGCACTTAAAACTATGTGTGAAAGTGTAATTGCGGTAGAATACACCGACTCTTAGACCCCGAGACGGCCGATTTTGGCGTGGTACCCCGGGGTGCCACGCTACTTTCATCGAGTTTTGGGGTCAAAACATACTAGGATTGTACTGAATCTTTACACTATCCTTGAGAAACGGGTAATGAACATATCCACTACTCGAAAAAGTGAATTCAGAAACAAAATTTGCCCTGCGGTGAAATTTTTTGTATTGTTGTTTGAAATTCACTTTTTAACGTAGATAACTTGTTCTGCACTTAAACCTATGCGTGAAAGTGTAATTGCGGTAAAATACATCGACTCTTAGACCCCGAGACGGCCGATTTTGGCGGGGCACCCCGGGGTGCTACGTTACTTTCATCGAGTTTTGGGGTCATAATATACTAGGATTGTACTGAAACTTTACACTATTCTTGAGAAACGGGTAATGAACATATCAACAACTCGAAAAAGTGATTTCAGAAACAAAATTTGCCTTTTGATGAAACAGTTATTGTTGTTTGACATTGATGTTTTCACTTAGATAATTTGTTGTGCACTTAAAACTATGTGTGAAAGTGTAATTGCGGTAGAATACACCAAATCTTAGACCCCGAGACGGCCGATTTTGGCGTGGTACCCCGGGGTGCCACGCTACTTTCATCGAGTTTTGGGGTCAAAACATACTAGGATTGTACTGAATCTTTACACTATCCTTGAGAAACGGGTAATGAACATATCCACTACTCGAAAAACTGAATTCAGAAACAAAATTTGCCCTGCGGTGAAATTTTTTGTATTGTTGTTTGAAATTCACTTTTTAACGTAGATAACTTGTTCTGCACTTAAAACTATGTGTGAAAGTGTAATTGCGGTAAAATACACCGACTCTTAGACCCCGAGACGGCCGATTTTGGCGTGGCACCCCGGGGTGCCACGTTACTTTCATCGAGTTTTGGGGTCAAAACATACTAGGATTGTACCGAAACTTTACACTATTCTTGAGAAACGGGTAATGAACATATCGACTACTCGAAAAAGTGATTTCAGAAACAAAATTTGCCTTTTGATGAAACAATTATTGTTGTTTGACATTGATGTTTTCACTTAGATAATTTGTTGTGCACTTAAAACTATGTGTGAAAGTGTAATTGCGGTAGAATACACCGACTCTAAGACCCCGAGACGGCCGATTTTGGGGTGGTACCCCGGGGTGCCACGCTACTTTCATCGAGTTTTGGGGTCAAAACATACTAGGATTGTACTGAATCTTTACACTATCCTTGAGAAACGGGTAATGAACATATCCACTACTCGAAAAAGTGAATTCAGAAACAAAATTTGCCCTTCGGTGAAATTTTTTGTATTGTTGTTTGAAATTCACTTTTTTACGTAGATGACTTGTTCTGCACTTAAACCTATGCGTGAAAGTGTAATTGCGGTAAAATACACCGACTCTTAGACCCCGAGACGGCCGATTTTGGCGTGGCACCCCGGGGTGCCACGTTACTTTCATCGAGTTTTGGGGTCAAAACATACTAGGATTGTACCGAAACTTTACACTATTCTTGAGAAACGGGTAATGAACATATCGACTACTCGAAAAAGTGATTTCAGAAACAAAATTTGCCTTTTGATGAAACAGTTATTGTTGTTTGACATTGATGTTTTCACTTAGATAATTTGTTGTGCACTTAAAACTATGTGTGAAAGTGTAATTGCGGTAGAATACACCGACTCTTAGACCCCGAGACGGCCGATTTTGGCGTGGTACCCCGGGGTGCCACGCTACTTTCATCGAGTTTTGGGGTCAAAACATACTAGGATTGTACTAAATCTTTACACTATCCTTGAGAAACGGGTAATGAACATATCGACTACTCGAAAAAGTGATTTCAGAAACAAAATTTGCCTTTTGATGAAACAGTTATTGTTGTTTGACATTGATGTTTTCACTTAGATGACTTGTTCTGCACTTAAACCTATGCGTGAAAGTGTAATTGCGGTAAAATACACCGACTCTTAGACCCCGAGACGGCCGATTTTGGCGTGGCACCCCGGGGTGCCACGTTACTTTCATCGAGTTTTTGGGTCAAAACATACTAGGATTGTACCGAAACTTTACACTATTCTTGAGAAACGGGTAATGAACATATCGACTACTCGAAAAAGTGATTTCAGAAACAAAATTTGCCTTTTGATGAAACAGTTATTGTTGTTTGACATTGATGTTTTCACTTAGATAATTTGTTGTGCACTTAAAACTATGTGTGAAAGTGTAATTGCGGTAGAATACACCGACTCTTAGACCCCGAGACGGCCGATTTTGGCGTGGTACCCCGGGGTGCCACGCTACTTTCATCGAGTTTTGGGGTCAAAACATACTAGGATTGTACTGAATCTTTACACTATCCTTGAGAAACGGGTAATGAACATATCCACTACTCGAAAAAGTGAATTCAGAAACAAAATTTGCCCTGCGGTGAAATTTTTTGTATTGTTGTTTGAAATTCACTTTTTAACGTAGATAACTTGTTCTGCACTTAAACCTATGCGTGAAAGTGTAATTGCGGTAAAATACATCGACTCTTAGACCCCGAGACGGCCGATTTTGGCGGGGCACCCCGGGGTGCTACGTTACTTTCATCGAGTTTTGGGGTCATAATATACTAGGATTGTACTGAAACTTTACACTATTCTTGAGAAACGGGTAATGAACATATCAACAACTCGAAAAAGTGATTTCAGAAACAAAATTTGCCTTTTGATGAAACAGTTATTGTTGTTTGACATTGATGTTTTCACTTAGATAATTTGTTGTGCACTTAAAACTATGTGTGAAAGTGTAATTGCGGTAGAATACACCGACTCTTAGACCCCGAGACGGCCGATTTTGGCGTGGTACCCCGGGGTGCCACGCTACTTTCATCGAGTTTTGGGGTCAAAACATACTAGGATTGTACTGAATCTTTACACTATCCTTGAGAAACGGGTAATGAACATATCGACTACTCGAAAAAGTGATTTCAGAAACAAAATTTGCCCTGCGGTGAAATTTTTTGTATTGTTGTTTGAAATTCACGTTTTTACGTAGATAACTTGTTCTGCACTTAAACCTATGCGTGAAAGTGTAATTGCGGTAAAATACATCGACTCTTAGACCCCGAGACGGCCGATTTTGGCGGGGCACCCCGGGGTGCTACGTTACTTTCATCGAGTTTTGGGGTCATAATATACTAGGATTGTACTGAAACTTTACACTATTCTTGAGAAACGGGTAATGAACATATCAACAACTCGAAAAAGTGATTTCAGAAACAAAATTTGCCTTTTGATGAAACAGTTATTGTTGTTTGACATTGATGTTTTCACTTAGATAATTTGTTGTGCACTTAAAACTATGTGTGAAAGTGTAATTGCGGTAGAATACACCGACTCTTAGACCCCGAGACGGCCGATTTTGGCGTGGTACCCCGGGGTGCCACGCTACTTTCATCGAGTTTTGGGGTCAAAACATACTAGGATTGTACTGAATCTTTACACTATCCTTGAGAAACGGGTAATGAACATATCGACTACTCGAAAAAGTGATTTCAGAAACAAAATTTGCCCTGCGGTGAAATTTTTTGTATTGTTGTTTGAAATTCACGTTTTTACGTAGATAACTTGTTCTGCACTTAAACCTATGCGTGAAAGTGTAATTGCGGTAAAATACATCGACTCTTAGACCCCGAGACGGCCGATTTTGGCGGGGCACCCCGGGGTGCTACGTTACTTTCATCGAGTTTTGGGGTCATAATATACTAGGATTGTACTGAAACTTTACACTATTCTTGAGAAACGGGTAATGAACATATCAACAACTCGAAAAAGTGATTTCAGAAACAAAATTTGCCTTTTGATGAAACAGTTATTGTTGTTTGACATTGATGTTTTCACTTAGATAATTTGTTGTGCACTTAAAACTATGTGTGAAAGTGTAATTGCGGTAGAATACACCGACTCTTAGACCCCGAGACGGCCGATTTTGGCGTGGTACCCCGGGGTGCCACGCTACTTTCATCGAGTTTTGGGGTCAAAACATACTAGGATTGTACTGAATCTTTACACTATCCTTGAGAAACGGGTAATGAACATATCCACTACTCGAAAAACTGAATTCAGAAACAAAATTTGCCCTGCGGTGAAATTTTTTGTTTTGTTGTTTGAAATTCACGTTTTTACGTAGATGACTTGTTCTGCACTTAAACCTATGCGTGAAAGTGTAATTGCGGTAAAATACATCGACTCTTAGACCCCGAGACGGCTGATTTTGGCGGGGCACCCCGGGGTGCCACGTTACTTTCATCGAGTTTTTGGGTCAAAACATACTAGGATTGTACCGAAACTTTACACTATTCTTGAGAAACGGGTAATGAACATATCGACTACTCGAAAAAGTGATTTCAGAAACAAAATTTGCCTTTTGATGAAACAGTTATTGTTGTTTGACATTGATGTTTTCACTTAGATAATTTGTTGTGCACTTAAAACTATGTGTGAAAGTGTAATTGCGGTAGAATACACCGACTCTTAGACCCCGAGACGGCCGATTTTGGCGTGGTACCCCGGGGTGCCACGCTACTTTCATCGAGTTTTGGGGTCAAAACATACTAGGATTGTACTGAATCTTTACACTATCCTTGAGAAACGGGTAATGAACATATCCACTACTCGAAAAAGTGAATTCAGAAACAAAATTTGCCCTGCGGTGAAATTTTTTGTATTGTTGTTTGAAATTCACGTTTTTAACGTAGATAACTTGTTCTGCACTTAAACCTATGCGTGAAAGTGTAATTGCGGTAAAATACATCGACTCTTAGACCCCGAGACGGCCGATTTTGGCGGGGCACCCCGGGGTGCTACGTTACTTTCATCGAGTTTTGGGGTCATAATATACTAGGATTGTACTGAAACTTTACACTATTCTTGAGAAACGGGTAATGAACATATCAACAACTCGAAAAAGTGATTTCAGAAACAAAATTTGCCTTTTGATGAAACAGTTATTGTTGTTTGACATTGATGTTTTCACTTAGATAATTTGTTGTGCACTTAAAACTATGTGTGAAAGTGTAATTGCGGTAGAATACACCAAATCTTAGACCCCGAGACGGCCGATTTTGGCGTGGTACCCCGGGGTGCCACGCTACTTTCATCGAGTTTTGGGGTCAAAACATACTAGGATTGTACTGAATCTTTACACTATCCTTGAGAAACGGGTAATGAACATATCGACTACTCGAAAAAGTGATTTCAGAAACAAAATTTGCCCTGCGGTGAAATTTTTTGTATTGTTGTTTGAAATTCACGTTTTTACGTAGATAACTTGTTCTGCACTTAAACCTATGCGTGAAAGTTTAATTGCGGTAAAATACATCGACTCTTAGACCCCGAGACGGCCGATTTTGGCGGGGCACCCCGGGGTGCTACGTTACTTTCATCGAGTTTTGGGGTCATAATATACTAGGATTGTACTGAAACTTTACACAATTCTTGAGAAACGGGTAATGAACATATCAACAACTCGAAAAAGTGATTTCAGAAACAAAATTTGCCTTTTGATGAAACAGTTATTGTTGTTTGACATTGATGTTTTCACTTAGATAATTTGTTGTGCACTTAAAACTATGTGTGAAAGTGTAATTGCGGTAGAATACACCGACTCTTAGACCCCGAGACGGCCGATTTTGGCGTGGTACCCCGGGGTGCCACGCTACTTTCATCGAGTTTTGGGGTCAAAACATACTAGGATTGTACTGAATCTTTACACTATCCTTGAGAAACGGGTAATGAACATATCGACTACTCGAAAAAGTGATTTCAGAAACAAAATTTGCCCTGCGGTGAAATTTTTTGTATTGTTGTTTGAAATTCACGTTTTTACGTAGATGACTTGTTCTGCACTTAAACCTATGCGTGAAAGTGTAATTGCGGTAAAATACATCGACTCTTAGACCCCGAGACGGCCGATTTTGGCGGGGCACCCCGGGGTGCTACGTTACTTTCATCGAGTTTTGGGGTCAAAACATACTAGGATTGTACTGAATCTTTACACTATCCTTGAGAAACGGGTAATGAACATATCGACTACTCGAAAAAGTGATTTCAGAAACAAAATTTGCCTTTTGATGAAACAGTTATTGTTGTTTGACATTGATGTTTTCACTTAGATGACTTGTTCTGCACTTAAACCTATGCGTGAAAGTGTAATTGCGGTAAAATACACCGACTCTTAGACCCCGAGACGGCCGATTTTGGCGTGGCAACCCGGGGTGCCACGTTACTTTCATCGAGTTTTGGGGTCAAAACATACTAGGATTGTACCGAAACTTTACACTATCCTTGAGAAACGGGTAATGAACATATCCACTACTCGAAAAACTGAATTCAGAAACAAAATTTGCCCTGCGGTGAAATTTTTTGTTTTGTTGTTTGAAATTCACGTTTTTACGTAGATGACTTGTTCTGCACTTAAACCTATGCGTGAAAGTGTAATTGCGGTAAAATACATCGACTCTTAGACCCCGAGACGGCTGATTTTGGCGGGGCACCCCGGGGTGCCACGTTACTTTCATCGAGTTTTTGGGTCAAAACATACTAGGATTGTACCGAAACTTTACACTATTCTTGAGAAACGGGTAATGAACATATCGACTACTCGAAAAAGTGATTTCAGAAACAAAATTTGCCTTTTGATGAAACAGTTATTGTTGTTTGACATTGATGTTTTCACTTAGATAATTTGTTGTGCACTTAAAACTATGTGTGAAAGTGTAATTGCGGTAGAATAAACCGACTCTTAGACCCCGAGACGGCCGATTTTGGCGTGGTACCCCGGGGTGCCACGCTACTTTCATCGAGTTTTGGGGTCAAAACATACTAGGATTGTACTGAATCTTTACACTATCCTTGAGAAACGGGTAATGAACATATCCACTACTCGAAAAAGTGAATTCAGAAACAAAATTTGCCCTGCGGTGAAATCTTTTGTATTGTTGGTTGAAATTCACTTTTTAACGTAGATAACTTGTTCTGCACTTAAACCTATGCGTGAAAGTGTAATTGCGGTAAAATACATCGACTCTTAGACCCCGAGACGGCCGATTTTGGCGGGGCACCCCGGGGTGCTACGTTACTTTCATCGAGTTTTGGGGTCATAATATACTAGGATTGTACTGAAACTTTACACTATTCTTGAGAAACGGGTAATGAACATATCAACAACTCGAAAAAGTGATTTCAGAAACAAAATTTGCCTTTTGATGAAACAGTTATTGTTGTTTGACATTGATGTTTTCACTTAGATAATTTGTTGTGCACTTAAAACTATGTGTGAAAGTGTAATTGCGGTAAAATACACCGACTCTTAGACCCCGAGACGGCCGATTTTGGCGTGGCACCCCGGGGTGCTACGTTACTTTCATCGAGTTTTGGGGTCATAATATACTAGGATTGTACTGAATCTTTACACTATCCTTGAGAAACGGGTAATGAACATATCACTACTCGAAAAAGTGAATTCAGAAACAAAATTTGCCCTGCGGTGAAATTTTTTGTATTGTTGTTTGAAATTCACGTTTTTACATAGATGACTTGCTCTGCACTTAAACCTATGCGTGAAAGTGTAATTGCGGTAAAATACATCGACTCTTAGACCCCGAGACGGCTGATTTTGGCGGGGCACCCCGGGGTGCCACGTTACTTTCATCGAGTTTTTGGGTCAAAACATACTAGGATTGTACCGAAACTTTACACTATTCTTGAGAAACGGGTAATGAACATATCCACTACTCGAAAAAGTGATTTCAGAAACAAAATTTGCCTTTTGATGAAACAGTTATTGTTGTTTGACATTGATGTTTTCACTTAGATAATTTGTTGTGCACTTAAAACTATGTGTGAAAGTGTAATTGCGGTAGAATACACCGACTCTTAGAACCCGAGACGGCCGATTTTGGCGTGGTACCCCGGGGTGCCACGCTACTTTCATCGAGTTTTGGGGTCAATACATACTAGGATTGTACTGAATCTTTACACTATCCTTGAGAAACGGGTAATGAACATATCCACTACTCGAAAAAGTGAATTCAGAAACATATTTTGCCCTGCGGTGAAATTTTTTGTATTGTTGTTTGAAATTCACTTTTTAACGTAGATAACTTGTTCTGCACTTAAACCTATGCGTGAAAGTGTAATTGCGGTAAAATACATCGACTCTTAGACCCCGAGACGGCCGATTTTGGCGTGGTACCCCGGGGTGCCACGCTACTTTCATCGAGTTTTGGGGTCAAAACATACTAGGATTGTACTGAATCTTTACACTATCCTTGAGAAACGGGTAATGAACATATCAACTACTCGAAAAAGTGATTTCAGAAACAAAATTTGCCTTTTGATGAAACAGTTATTGTTGTTTGACATTGATGTTTTCACTTAGATAATTTGTTGTGCACTTAAAACTATGTGTGAAAGTGTAATTGCGGTAGAATACACCGACTCTTAGACCCCGAGACGGCCGATTTTGGCGTGGTACCCCGGGGTGCCACGCTACTTTCATCGAGTTTTGGGGTCAAAACATACTAGGATTGTACTGAATCTTTACACTATCCTTGAGAAACGGGTAATGAACATATCGACTACTCGAAAAAGTGATTTCAGAAACAAAATTTGCCTTTTGATGAAACAGTTATTGTTGTTTGACATTGATGTTTTCACTTAGATGACTTGTTCTGCACTTAAACCTATGCGTGAAAGTACAATTGCGGTAAAATACACCGACTCTTAGACCCCGAGACGGCCGATTTTGGCGTGGCACCCCGGGGTGCCACGTTACTTTCATCGAGTTTTGGGGTCAAAACATACTAGGATTGTACTGAAACTTTACACTATTCTTCAGAAACGGGTAATGAACATATCAACTACTCGAAAAAGTGATTTCAGAAACAAAAATTGCCTTTTGATGAAACAGTTATTGTTGTTTGACATTGATGTTTTTACTTAGATAATTTGTTGTGCACTTAAAACTATGTGTGAAAGTGTAATTGCGGTAGAATACACCGACTCTTAGACCCCGAGACGGCCGATTTTGGCGTGGTACCCCGGGGTGCCACGCTACTTTCATCGAGTTTTGGGGTCAAAACATACTAGGATTGTACTGAATCTTTACACTATCCTTGAGAAACGGGTAATGAACATATCGACTACTCGAAAAAGTGATTTCAGAAACAAAATTTGCCTTTTGATGAAACAGTTATTGTTGTTTGACATTGATGTTTTC
Organism: Sminthurides aquaticus; assembly: GCA_906901655.1. Taxonomy (NCBI): domain Eukaryota; kingdom Metazoa; phylum Arthropoda; class Collembola; order Symphypleona; family Sminthurididae; genus Sminthurides; species Sminthurides aquaticus. Next base: position 17,945,006 of record CAJQTT010000001.1, on the reverse strand, counting down.
ACTTAGATGACTTGTTCTGCACTTAAACCTATGCGTGAAAGTACAATTGCGGTAAAATACACCGACTCTTAGACCCCGAGACGGCCGATTTTGGCGTGGCACCCCGGGGTGCCACGTTACTTTCATCGAGTTTTGGGGTCAAAACATACTAGGATTGTACCGAAACTTTACACTATCCTTGAGAAACGGGTAATGAACATATCCACTACTCGAAAAAGTGAATTCAGAAACAAAATTTGCCCTGCGGTGAAATTTTTTGTATTGTTGTTTGAAATTCACGTTTTTACGTAGATGACTTGCTCTGCACTTAAACCTATGCGTGAAAGTGTAATTGCGGTAAAATACATCGACTCTTAGACCCCGAGACGGCTGATTTTGGCGGGGCACCCCGGGGTGCCAGGTTACTTTCATCGAGTTTTTGGGTCAAAACATACTAGGATTGTACCGAAACTTTACACTATTCTTGAGAAACGGGTAATGAACATATCGACTACTCGAAAAAGTGATTTCAGAAAAAAAATTTGCCTTTTGATGAAACAGTTATTGTTTTTTGACATTGATGTTTTCACTTAGATAATTTGTTGTGCACTTAAAACTATGTGTGAAAGTGTAATTGCGGTAGAATACACCGACTCTTAGACCCCGAGACGGCCGATTTTAGCGTGGTACCCGGGGGTGCCACGCTACTTTCATCGAGTTTTGGGGTCAAAACATACTAGGATTGTACTGAATCTTTATACTATCCTTGAGAAACGGGTAATGAACATATCCACTACTCGAAAAAGTGAATTCAGAAACAAAATTTGCCCTGCAGTGAAATTTTTTGTATTGTTGTTTGAAATTCACTTTGTAACGTAGATAACTTGTTCTGCACTTAAACCTATGCGTGAAAGTGTAATTGCGGTAAAATACATCGACTGTTAGACCCCGAGACGGCCGATTTTGGCGTGGTACCCCGGGGTGCCACGCTACTTTCATCGAGTTTTGGGGTCAAAACATACTAGGATTGTACTGAATCTTTACACTATCCTTGAGAAACGGGTAATGAACATATCCACTACTCGAAAAAGTGATTTCAGAAACAAAATTTGCCTTTTGATGAAACAGTTATTGTTGTTTGACATTGATGTTTTCACTTAGATAATTTGTTGTGCACTTAAAACTATGTGTGAAAGTGTAATTGCGGTAGAATACACCGACTCTTAGACCCAGAGACGGCCGATTTTGGCGTGGTACCCCGGGATGCCACGCTACTTTCATCGAGTTTTGGGGTCAAAACATACTAGGATTGTACTGAATCTTTACACTATCCTTGAGAAACGGGTAATGAACATATCGACTACTCGAAAAAGTGATTTCAGAAACAAAATTTGCCTTTTGATGAAACAGTTATTGTTGTTTGACATTGATGTTTTCACTTAGATGACTTGTTCTGCACTTAAACCTATGCGTGAAAGTGTAATTGCGGTAAAATACACCGACTCTTAGACCCCGAGACGGCCGATTTTGGCGTGGCACCCCGGGGTGCCACGTTACTTTCATCGAGTTTTGGGGTCAAAACATACTAGGATTGTACCGAAACTTTACACTATCCTTGAGAAACGGGTAATGAACATATCCACTACTCGAAAAACTGAATTCAGAAACAAAATTTGCCCTGCGGTGAAATTTTTTGTTTTGTTGTTTGAAATTCACGTTTTTACGTAGATGACTTGTTCTGCACTTAAACCTATGCGTGAAAGTGTAATTGCGGTAAAATACATCGACTCTTAGACCCCGAGACGGCTGATTTTGGCGGGGCACCCCGGGGTGCCACGTTACTTTCATCGAGTTTTTGGGTCAAAACATACTAGGATTGTACCGAAACTTTACACTATTCTTGAGAAACGGGTAATGAACATATCGACTACTCGAAAAAGTGATTTCAGAAACAAAATTTGCCTTTTGATGAAACAGTTATTGTTGTTTGACATTGATGTTTTCACTTAGATAATTTGTTGTGCACTTAAAACTAGGTGTGAAAGTGTAATTGCGGTAAAATACATCGACTCTTAGACCCCGAGACGGCCGATTTTGGCGGGGCACCCCGGGGTGCTACGTTACTTTCATCGAGTTTTGGGGTCAAAACATACTAGGATTGTACTGAAACTTTACACTATTCTTGAGAAACGGGTAATGAACATATCCACTACTCGAAAAAGTGAATTCAGAAACAAAATTTGCCCTGCGGTGAAATTTTTTGTATTGTTGTTTGAAATTCACTTTTTTACGTAGATAACTTGTTCTGCACTTAAACCTATGCGTGAAAGTGTAATTGCGGTAAAATACATCGACTCTTAGACCCCGAGACGGCCGATTTTGGCGGGGCACCCCGGGGTGCTACGTTACTTTCATCGAATTTTGGGGTCATAATATACTAGGATTGTACTGAAACTTTACACTATTCTTCAGAAACGGGTAATGAACATATCAACAACTCGAAAAAGTGATTTCAGAAACAAAATTTGCCTTTTGATGAAACAGTTATTGTTGTTTGACATTGATGTTTTCACTTAGATAATTTGTTGTGCACTTAAAACTATGTGTGAAAGTGTAATTTCGGTAGAATACACCAAATCTTAGACCCCGAGACGGCCGATTTTGGCGTGGTACCCCGGGGTGCCACGCTACTTTCATCGAGTTTTGGGGTCAAAACATACTAGGATTGTACTGAAACTTTACACTATCCTTGAGAAACGGGTAATGAACATATCCACTACTCGAAAAAGTGATTTCAGAAACAAAATTTGCCCTGCGGTGAAATTTTTTGTATTGTTGTTTGAAATTCACTTTTTTACGTAGATAACTTGTTCTGCACTTAAACCTATGCGTGAAAGTGTAATTGCGGTAAAATACACCGACTCTTAGACCCCGAGACGGCCGATTTTGGCGTGGCACCCCGGGGTGCCACGTTACTTTCATCGAGTTTTGGGGTCAAAACATACTAGGATTGTACCGAAACTTTACACTATTCTTGAGAAACGGGTAATGAACATATCGACTACTCGAAAAAGTGATTTCAGAAACAAAATTTGCCTTTTGATGAAACAGTTATTGTTGTTTGACATTGATGTTTTCACTTAGATAATTTGTTGTGCACTTAAAACTATGTGTGAAAGTGTAATTGCGGTAGAATACACCGACTCTTAGACCCCGAGACGGCCGATTTTGGCGTGGTACCCCGGGGTGCCACGCTACTTTCATCGAGTTTTGGGGTCAAAACATACTAGGATTGTACTGAATCTTTACACTATCCTTGAGAAACGGGTAATGAACATATCCACTACTCGAAAAAGTGAATTCAGAAACAAAATTTGCCCTGCGGTGAAATTTTTTGTATTGTTGTTTGAAATTCACTTTTTTACGTAGATGACTTGTTCTGCACTTAAACCTATGCGTGAAAGTGTAATTGCGGTAAAATACACCGACTCTTAGACCCCGAGACGGCCGATTTTGGGGTGCCACGTTACTTTCATCGAGTTTTGGGGTCAAAACATACTAGGATTGTACCGAAACTTTACACTATTCTTGAGAAACGGGTAATGAACATATCGACTACTCGAAAAAGTGATTTCAGAAACAAAATTTGCCTTTTGATGAAACAGTTATTGTTGTTTGACATTGATGTTTTCACTTAGATAATTTGTTGTGCACTGAAAACTATGTGTGAAAGTGTAATTGCGGTAGAATACACCGACTCTTAGACCCCGAGACGGCCGATTTTGGCGTGGTACCCCGGGGTGCCACGCTACTTTCATCGAGTTTTGGGGTCAAAACATACTAGGATTGTACTGAATCTTTACACTATCCTTGAGAAACGGGTAATGAACATATCCACTACTCGAAAAAGTGAGTTCAGAAACAAAATTTGCCCTGCGGTGAAATTTTTTGTATTGTTGTTTGAAATTCACGTTTTTACGTAGATGACTTGTTCTGCACTTAAACCTATGCGTGAAAGTGTAATTGCGGTAAAATACATCGACTCTTAGACCCCGAGACGGCCGATTTTGGCGGGGCACCCCGGGGTGCTACGTTACTTTCATCGAGTTTTGGGGTCAAAACATACTAGGATTGTACTGAAACTTTACACTATTCTTCAGAAACGGGTAATGAACATATCAACTACTCGAAAAAGTGATTTCAGAAACAAAATTTGCCTTTTGATGAAACAGTTATTGTTGTTTGACATTGATGTTTTCACTTAGATAATTTGTTGTGCACTTAAAACTATGTGTGAAAGTGTAATTGCGGTAGAATACACCGACTCTTAGACCCCGAGACGGCCGATTTTGGCGTGGTACCCCGGGGTGCTACGTTACTTTCATCGAGTTTTGGGGTCAAAACATACTAGGATTGTACTGAAACTTTACACTATTCTTGAGAAACGGGTAATGAACATATCAACTACTCGAAAAAGTGATTTCAGAAACAAAATTTGCCTTTTGATAAAACAGTTATTGTTGTTTGACATTGATGTTTTTACTTAGATAATTTGTTGTGCACTTAAAACTATGTGTGAAAGTGTAATTGCGGTAGAATACACCGACTCTTAGACCCCGAGACGGCCGATTTTGGCGTGGTACCCCGGGGTGCCACGCTACTTTCATCGAGTTTTGGGGTCAAAACATACTAGGATTGTACTGAATCTTTACACTATCCTTGAGAAACGGGTAATGAACATATCAACTACTCGAAAAAGTGATTTCAGAAACAAAATTTGCCTTTTGATGAAACAGTTATTGTTGTTTGACATTGATGTTTTCACTTAGATAATTTGTTGTGCACTTAAAACTATGTGTGAAAGTGTAATTGCGGTAGAATACACCGACTCTTAGACCCCGAGACGGCCGATTTTGGCGGGGCACCCCGGGGTGCCACGCTACTTTCATCGAGTTTTGGGGTCAAAACATACTAGGATTGTACTGAATCTTTACACTATCCTTGAGAAACGGGTAATGAACATATCAACTACTCGAAAAAGTGATTTCAGAAACAAAATTTGCCTTTTGATGAAACAGTTATTGTTGTTTGACATTGATGTTTTCACTTAGATAATTTGTTGTGCACTTAAAACTATGTGTGAAAGTGTAATTGCGGTAGAATACACCGACTCTTAGACACCGAGACGGCCGATTTTGGCGGGGCACCCCGGGGTGCCACGCTACTTTCATCGAGTTTTGGGGTCAAAACATACTAGGATTGTACTGAATCTTTACACTATCCTTGAGAAACGGGTAATGAACATATCCACTACTCGAAAAAGTGAATTCAGAAACAAAATTTGCCCTGCGGTGAAATTTTTTGTATTGTTGTTTGAAATTCACTTTTTAACGTAGATAACTTGTTCTGCACTTAAACCTATGCGTGAAAGTGTAATTGCGGTAAAATACATCGACTCTTAGACCCCGAGACGGCCGATTTTGGCGGGGCACCCCGGGGTGCTACGTTACTTTCATCGAGTTTTGGGGTCAAAACATACTAGGATTGTACTGAAACTTTACACTATTCTTGAGAAACGGGTAATGAACATATCAACTACTCGAAAAAGTGATTTCAGAAACAAAATTTGCCTTTTGATGAAACAGTTATTGTTGTTTGACATTGATGTTTTCACTTAGATAATTTGTTGTGCACTTAAAACTATGTGTGAAAGTGTAATTGCGGTAGAATACACCGACTCTTAGACCCCGAGACGGCCGATTTTGGCGTGGTACCCCGGGGTGCCACGCTACTTTCATCGAGTTTTGGGGTCAAAACATACTAGGATTGTACTGAATCTTTACACTATCCTTGAGAAACGGGTAATGAACATATCCACTACTCGAAAAAGTGAATTCAGAAACAAAATTTGCCCTGCGGTGAAATGTTTTGTATTGTTGTTTGAAATTCACGTTTTTACGTAGATGACTTGTTCTGCACTTAAACCTATGCGTGAAAGTGTAATTGCGGTAAAATACATCGACTCTTAGACCCCGAGACGGCCGATTTTGGCGGGGCACCCCGGGGTGCTACGTTACTTTCATCGAGTTTTGGGGTCAAAACATAGTAGGATTGTACTGAAACTTTACACTATTCTTGAGAAACGGGTAATGAACATATCAACTACTCGAAAAAGTGATTTCAGAAACCAAATTTGCCTTTTGATGAAATAGTTATTGTTGTTTGACATTGATGTTTTCACTTAGATAATTTGTTGTGCACTTAAAACTATGTGTGAAAGTGTAATTGCGGTAGAATACACCGACTCTTAGACCCCGAGACGGCCGATTTTGGCGTGGTACCCCGGGGTGCCACGCTACTTTCATCGAGTTTTGGGGTCAAAACATACTAGGATTGTACTGAAACTTTACACTATCCTTGAGATAGGGGTAATGAACATATCAACTACTCGAAAAAGTGATTTCAGAAACAAAATTTTCCTTTTGATGAAAAAGTTAGTTTTGCTTGACATTGATGTTTTCAATTAGATAACTTGTTCTGCACTTAAAACTATGTGTGAAAGTGTAATTGCGGTAGAATACTCCGACTCTTAGACCCCGAGACGGCCGATTTTGGCGGGGCACCCCGGGGTGCCACGTTACTTTCATCGAGTTTTGGGGTCAAAACATACTAGGATTGTACTGAAACTTTACACTATCCTTGAGATACGGGTAATGAACATATCAACTACTCGAAAAAGTGATTTCAGAAACAATATTTGCCTTTTGATGAAAAAGTTAGTTTTGCTTGACATTGATGTTTTAAATTAGATAACTTGTTCTGCACTTAAAACTATGTGTTAAAGTGTAATTGCGGTAGAATACTCCGACTCTTAGATCCCGAGACGGCCGATTTTGGCGTGGGACCCCGGGATGCCACGTTACTTTCATCGAGTTTTGGGGTCAAAACATGCTAGTATGGTACTGAAACTTTACACTATTCTTGAGAAACGGGTAATGAACATATCAACTACTCGAAAAAGTGATTTCAGAAACAAAATTTGCCTTTTGATAAAACAGTTATTGTTGTTTGACATTGATGTTTTTACTTAGATAATTTGTTGTGCACTTAAAACTATGTGTGAAAGTGTAATTGCGGTAGAATACACCGACTCTTAGACCCCGAGACGGCCGATTTTGGCGTGGTACCCCGGGGTGCCACGCTACTTTCATCGAGTTTTGGGGTCAAAACATACTAGGATTGTACTGAATCTTTACACTATCCTTGAGAAACGGGTAATGAACATATCAACTACTCGAAAAAGTGATTTCAGAAACAAAATTTGCCTTTTGATGAAACAGTTATTGTTGTTTGACATTGATGTTTTCACTTAGATAATTTGTTGTGCACTTAAAACTATGTGTGAAAGTGTAATTGCGGTAGAATACACCGACTCTTAGACCCCGAGACGGCCGATTTTGGCGGGGCACCCCGGGGTGCCACGCTACTTTCATCGAGTTTTGGGGTCAAAACATACTAGGATTGTACTGAATCTTTACACTATCCTTGAGAAACGGGTAATGAACATATCAACTACTCGAAAAAGTGATTTCAGAAACAAAATTTGCCTTTTGATGAAACAGTTATTGTTGTTTGACATTGATGTTTTCACTTAGATAATTTGTTGTGCACTTAAAACTATGTGTGAAAGTGTAATTGCGGTAGAATACACCGACTCTTAGACCCCGAGACGGCCGATTTTGGCGGGGCACCCCGGGGTGCCACGCTACTTTCATCGAGTTTTGGGGTCAAAACATACTAGGATTGTACTGAATCTTTACACTATCCTTGAGAAACGGGTAATGAACATATCCACTACTCGAAAAAGTGAATTCAGAAACAAAATTTGCCCTGCGGTGAAATTTTTTGTATTGTTGTTTGAAATTCACTTTTTAACGTAGATAACTTGTTCTGCACTTAAACCTATGCGTGAAAGTGTAATTGCGGTAAAATACATCGACTCTTAGACCCCGAGACGGCCGATTTTGGCGGGGCACCCCGGGGTGCTACGTTACTTTCATCGAGTTTTGGGGTCAAAACATACTAGGATTGTACTGAAACTTTACACTATTCTTGAGAAACGGGTAATGAACATATCAACTACTCGAAAAAGTGATTTCAGAAACAAAATTTGCCTTTTGATGAAACAGTTATTGTTGTTTGACATTGATGTTTTCACTTAGATAATTTGTTGTGCACTTAAAACTATGTGTGAAAGTGTAATTGCGGTAGAATACACCGACTCTTAGACCCCGAGACGGCCGATTTTGGCGTGGTACCCCGGGGTGCCACGCTACTTTCATCGAGTTTTGGGGTCAAAACATACTAGGATTGTACTGAATCTTTACACTATCCTTGAGAAACGGGTAATGAACATATCCACTACTCGAAAAAGTGAATTCAGAAACAAAATTTGCCCTGCGGTGAAATGTTTTGTATTGTTGTTTGAAATTCACGTTTTTACGTAGATGACTTGTTCTGCACTTAAACCTATGCGTGAAAGTGTAATTGCGGTAAAATACATCGACTCTTAGACCCCGAGACGGCCGATTTTGGCGGGGCACCCCGGGGTGCTACGTTACTTTCATCGAGTTTTGGGGTCAAAACATAGTAGGATTGTACTGAAACTTTACACTATTCTTGAGAAACGGGTAATGAACATATCAACTACTCGAAAAAGTGATTTCAGAAACCAAATTTGCCTTTTGATGAAATAGTTATTGTTGTTTGACATTGATGTTTTCACTTAGATAATTTGTTGTGCACTTAAAACTATGTGTGAAAGTGTAATTGCGGTAGAATACACCGACTCTTAGACCCCGAGACGGCCGATTTTGGCGTGGTACCCCGGGGTGCCACGCTACTTTCATCGAGTTTTGGGGTCAAAACATACTAGGATTGTACTGAAACTTTACACTATCCTTGAGATAGGGGTAATGAACATATCAACTACTCGAAAAAGTGATTTCAGAAACAAAATTTTCCTTTTGATGAAAAAGTTAGTTTTGCTTGACATTGATGTTTTCAATTAGATAACTTGTTCTGCACTTAAAACTATGTGTGAAAGTGTAATTGCGGTAGAATACTCCGACTCTTAGACCCCGAGACGGCCGATTTTGGCGGGGCACCCCGGGGTGCCACGTTACTTTCATCGAGTTTTGGGGTCAAAACATAGTAGGATTGTACTGAAACTTTACACTATCCTTGAGATACGGGTAATGAACATATCAACTACTCGAAAAAGTGATTTCAGAAACAATATTTGCCTTTTGATGAAAAAGTTAGTTTTGCTTGACATTGATGTTTTAAATTAGATAACTTGTTCTGCACTTAAAACTATGTGTTAAAGTGTAATTGCGGTAGAATACTCCGACTCTTAGATCCCGAGACGGCCGATTTTGGCGTGGGACCCCGGGATGCCACGTTACTTTCATCGAGTTTTGGGGTCAAAACATGCTAGTATGGTACTGAAACTTTACACTATCCTTGAGAAACGGGTAATGAACATATCAACTACTCGAAAATATGATTTGAAAAACAAAACTTGCCTTGCGAAAAAAATTTTTTATTGTTGTTTGAAATTCGGCTTTTTACGTAGATGACTTGTTCTGCACTTAAAACTATGTGTGAAAGTGTAATTGCGGTAAAATACATCGACTCTTAGACCCCGAGACGGCCGATTTTGGCGGGGCACCCCGGGGTGCTACGTTACTTTCATCGAGTTTTGGGGTCAAAACATACTAGGATTGTACTGAAACTTTACACTATTCTTGAGAAACGGGTAATGAACATATCAACTACTCGAAAAAGTGATTTCAGAAACAAAATTTGCCTTTTGATAAAACAGTTATTGTTGTTTGACATTGATGTTTTTACTTAGATAATTTGTTGTGCACTTAAAACTATGTGTGAAAGTGCAATTGCGGTAGAATACACCGACTCTTAGACCCCGAGACGGCCGATTTTGGCGTGGTACCCCGGGGTGCCACGCTACTTTCATCGAGTTTTGGGGTCAAAACATACTAGGATTGTACTGAAACTTTACACTATCCTTGAGATAGGGGTAATGAACATATCAACTACTCGAAAAAGTGATTTCAGAAACAAAATTTGCCTTTTGATGAAAAAGTTAGTTTTGCTTGACATTGATGTTTTCAATTAGATAACTTGTTCTGCACTTAAAACTATGTGTGAAAGTGTAATTGCGGTAGAATACTCCGACTCTTAGACCCCGAGACGGCCGATTTTGGCGGGGCACCCCGGGGTGCCACGTTACTTTCATCGAGTTTTGGGGTCAAAACATAGTAGGATTGTACTGAAACTTTACACTATCCTTGAGATACGGGTAATGAACATATCAACTACTCGAAAAAGTGATTTCAGAAACAATATTTGCCTTTTGATGAAAAAGTTAGTTTTGCTTGACATTGATGTTTTAAATTAGATAACTTGTTCTGCACTTAAAACTATGTGTGAAAGTGTAATTGCGGTAGAATACTCCGACTCTTAGATCCCGAGACGGCCGATTTTGGCGTGGGACCCCGGGATGCCACGTTACTTTCATCGAGTTTTGGGGTCAAAACATGCTAGTATGGTACTGAAACTTTACACTATCCTTGAGAAACGGGTAATGAACATATCAACTACTCGAAAATATGATTTGAAAAACAAAACTTGCCTTGCGAAAAAAATTTTTTATTGTTGATTGAAATTCGGCTTTTTACGTAGATGACTTGTTCTGCACTTAAAACTATGTGTGAAAGTGTAATTGCGGTAAAATACATCGACTCTTAGACCCCGAGACGGCCGATTTTGGCGGGGCACCCCGGGGTGCTACGTTACTTTCATCGAGTTTTGGGGTCAAAACATACTAGGATTGTACTGAAACTTTACACTATCCTTGAGATAGGGTTAATGAACATATCAACTACTCGAAAAAGTGATTTCAGAAACAAAATTTTCCTTTTGATGAAAAAGTTAGTTTTGCTTGACATTGATGTTTTCAATTAGATAACTTGTTCTGCACTTAAAACTATGTGTGAAAGTGTAATTGCGGTAGAATACTCCGACTCTTAGACCCCGAGACGGCCGATTTTGGCGGGGCACCCCGGGGTGCCACGTTACTTTCATCGAGTTTTGGGGTCAAAACATGCTAGTATGGTACTGAAACTTTACACTATCCTTGAGAAACGGGTAATGAACATATCAACTACTCGAAAAAGTGATTTCAGAAACAAAATTTGCCTTTTGATAAAACAGTTATTGTTGTTTGACATTGATGTTTTTACTTAGATAATTTGTTGTGCACTTAAAACTATGTGTGAAAGTGCAATTGCGGTAGAATACACCGACTCTTAGACCCCGAGACGGCCGATTTTGGCGTGGTACCCCGGGGTGCCACGCTACTTTCATCGAGTTTTGGGGTCAAAACATACTAGGATTGTACTGAAACTTTACACTATCCTTGAGATAGGGGTAATGAACATATCAACTACTCGAAAAAGTGATTTCAGAAACAAAATTTGCCTTTTGATGAAAAAGTTAGTTTTGCTTGACATTGATGTTTTCAATTAGATAACTTGTTCTGCACTTAAAACTATGTGTGAAAGTGTAATTGCGGTAGAATACTCCGACTCTTAGACCCCGAGACGGCCGATTTTGGCGGGGCACCCCGGGGTGCCACGTTACTTTCATCGAGTTTTGGGGTCAAAACATAGAAGGATTGTACTGAAACTTTACACTATCCTTGAGATACGGGTAATGAACATATCAACTACTCGAAAAAGTGATTTCAGAAACAATATTTGCCTTTTGATGAAAAAGTTAGTTTTGCTTGACATTGATGTTTTAAATTAGATAACTTGTTCTGCACTTAAAACTATGTGTGAAAGTGTAATTGCGGTAGAATACTCCGACTCTTAGATCCCGAGACGGCCGATTTTGGCGTGGGACCCCGGGATGCCACGTTACTTTCATCGAGTTTTGGGGTCAAAACATGCTAGTATGGTACTGAAACTTTACACTATCCTTGAGAAACGGGTAATGAACATATCAACTACTCCAAAATATGATTTGAAAAACAAAACTTGCCTTGCGAAAAAAATTTTTTATTGTTGTTTGAAATTCGGCTTTTTACGTAGATGACTTGTTCTGCACTTAAAACTATGTGTGAAAGTGTAATTGCGGTAAAATACATCGACTCTTAGACCCCGAGACGGCCGATTTTGGCGGGGCACCCCGGGGTGCTACGTTACTTTCATCGAGTTTTGGGGTCAAAACATACTAGGATTGTACTGAAACTTTACACTATTCTTGAGAAACGGGTAATGAACATATCAACTACTCGAAAAAGTGATTTCAGAAACAAAATTTGCCTTTTGATAAAACAGTTATTGTTGTTTGACATTGATGTTTTTACTTAGATAATTTGTTGTGCACTTAAAACTATGTGTGAAAGTGCAATTGCGGTAGAATACACCGACTCTTAGACCCCGAGACGGCCGATTTTGGCGTGGTACCCCGGGGTGCCACGCTACTTTCATCGAGTTTTGGGGTCAAAACATACTAGGATTGTACTGAAACTTTACACTATCCTTGAGATAGGGGTAATGAACATATCAACTACTCGAAAAAGTGATTTCAGAAACAAAATTTTCCTTTTGATGAAAAAGTTAGTTTTGCTTGACATTGATGTTTTCAATTAGATAACTTGTTCTGCACTTAAAACTATGTGTGAAAGTGTAATTGCGGTAGAATACTCCGACTCTTAGACCCCGAGACGGCCGATTTTGGCGGGGCACCCCGGGGTGCCACGTTACTTTCATCGAGTTTTGGGGTCAAAACATAGTAGGATTGTACTGAAACTTTACACTATCCTTGAGATACGGGTAATGAACATATCAACTACTCGAAAAAGTGATTTCAGAAACAATATTTGCCTCTTGATGAAAAAGTTAGTTTTGCTTGACATTGATGTTTTAAATTAGATAACTTGTTCTGCACTTAAAACTATGTGTGAAAGTGTAATTGCGGTAGAATACTCCGACTCTTAGATCCCGAGACGGCCGATTTTGGCGTGGGACCCCGGGATGCCACGTTACTTTCATCGAGTTTTGGGGTCAAAACATGCTAGTATGGTACTGAAACTTTACACTATCCTTGAGAAACGGGTAATGAACATATCAACTACTCGAAAATATGATTTGAAAAACAAAACTTGCCTTGCGAAAAAAATTTTTTATTGTTGTTTGAAATTCGGCTTTTTACGTAGATGACTTGTTCTGCACTTAAAACTATGTGTGAAAGTGTAATTGCGGTAAAATACATCGACTCTTAGACCCCGAGACGGCCGATTTTGGCGGGGCACCCCGGGGTGCTACGTTACTTTCATCGAGTTTTGGGGTCAAAACATACTAGGATTGTACTGAAACTTTACACTATTCTTGAGAAACGGGTAATGAACATATCAACTACTCGAAAAAGTGATTTCAGAAACAAAATTTGCCTTTTGATAAAACAGTTATTGTTGTTTGACATTGATGTTTTTACTTAGATAATTTGTTGTGCACTTAAAACTATGTGTGAAAGTGCAATTGCGGTAGAATACACCGACTCTTAGACCCCGAGACGGCCGATTTTGGCGTGGTACCCCGGGGTGCCACGCTACTTTCATCGAGTTTTGGGGTCAAAACATACTAGGATTGTACTGAAACTTTACACTATCCTTGAGAAACGGGTAATGAACATATCAACTACTCGAAAAAGTGATTTCAGAAACAAAATTTGCCTTTTGATGAAACAGTTATTGTTGTTTGACATTGATGTTTTCACTTAGATAATTTGTTGTGCACTTAAAACTATGTGTGAAAATGTAATTGCGGTAGAATACACCGACTCTTAGACCCCGAGACGGCCGATTTTGGCGTGGTACCCCGGGGTGCCACGCTACTTTCATCGAGTTTTGGGGTCAAAACATACTAGGATTGTACTGAATCTTTACACTATCCTTGAGAAACGGGTAATGAACATATCGACTACTCGAAAAAGTGATTTCAGAAACAAAATTTGCCTTTTGATGAAACAGTTATTGTTGTTTGACATTGATGTTTTCACTTAGATGACTTGTTCTGCACTTAAACCTATGCGTGAAAGTGTAATTGCGGTAAAATACACCGACTCTTAGACCCCGAGACGGCCGATTTTGGCGTGGCACCCCGGGGTGCCACGTTACTTTCATCGAGTTTTGGGGTCAAAACATACTAGGATTGTACCGAAACTTTACACTATCCTTGAGAAACGGGTAATGAATATATCCACTACTCGAAAAAGTGAATTCAGAAACAAAATTTGCCCTGCGGTGAAATTTTTTGTATTGTTGTTTGAAATTCACGTTTTTACGTAGATGACTTGCTCTGCACTTAAACCTATGCGTGAAAGTGTAATTGCGGTAAAATACATCGACTCTTAGACCCCGAGACGGCTGATTTTGGCGGGGCACCCCGGGGTGCCACGTTACTTTCATCGAGTTTTTGGGTCAAAACATACTAGGATTGTACCGAAACTTTACACTATTCTTGAGAAACGGGTAATGAACATATCGACTACTCGAAAAAGTGATTTCAGAAACAAAATTTGCCTTTTGATGAAACAGTTATTGTTGTTTGACATTGATGTTTTCACTTAGATAATTTGTTGTGCACTTAAAACTATGTGTGAAAGTGTGATTGCGGTAGAATACACCGACTCTTAGACCCCGAGACGGCCGATTTTGGCGTGGTACCCCGGGGTGCCACGCTACTTTCATCGAGTTTTGGGGTCAAAACATACTAGGATTGTACTGAATCTTTACACTATCCTTGAGAAACGGGTAATGAACATATCAACAACTCGAAAAAGTGATTTCAGAAACAAAATTTGCCTTTTGATGAAACAGTTATTGTTGTTTGATATTGATGTTTTCACTTAGATAATTTGTTGTGCACTTAAAACTATGTGTGAAAGTGTAATTTCGGTAGAATACACCAAATCTTAGACCCCGAGACGGCCGATTTTGGCGTGGTACCCCGGGGTGCCACGCTACTTTCATCGAGTTTTGGGGTCAAAACATACTAGGATTGTACTGAATCTTTACACTATCCTTGAGAAACGGGTAATGAACATATCCACTACTCGAAAAAGTGAATTCAGAAACAAAATTTGCCCTGCGGTGAAATTTTTTGTATTGTTGTTTGAAATTCACTTTTTTACGTAGATAACTTGTTCTGCACTTAAACCTATGCGTGAAAGTGTAATTGCGGTAAAATACATCGACTCTTAGACCCCGAGACGGCCGATTTTGGCGGGGCACCCCGGGGTGCTACGTTACTTTCATCGAATTTTGGGGTCAAAACATACTAGGATTGTACTGAAACTTTACACTATTCTTGAGAAACGGGTAATGAACATATCAACTACTCGAAAAAGTGATTTCAGAAACAAAATTTGCCTTTTGATAAAACAGTTATTGTTGTTTGACATTGATGTTTTTACTTAGATAATTTGTTGTGCACTTAAAACTATGTGTGAAAGTGCAATTGCGGTAGAATACACCGACTCTTAGACCCCGAGACGGCCGATTTTGGCGTGGTACCCCGGGGTGCCACGCTACTTTCATCGAGTTTTGGGGTCAAAACATACTAGGATTGTACTGAAACTTTACACTATCCTTGAGAAACGGGTAATGAACATATCAACTACTCGAAAAAGTGATTTCAGAAACAAAATTTGCCTTTTGATGAAACAGTTATTGTTGTTTGACATTGATGTTTTCACTTAGATAATTTGTTGTGCACTTAAAACTATGTGTGAAAATGTAATTGCGGTAGAATACACCGACTCTTAGACCCCGAGACGGCCGATTTTGGCGTGGTACCCCGGGGTGCCACGCTACTTTCATCGAGTTTTGGGGTCAAAACATACTAGGATTGTACTGAATCTTTACACTATCCTTGAGAAACGGGTAATGAACATATCGACTACTCGAAAAAGTGATTTCAGAAACAAAATTTGCCTTTTGATGAAACAGTTATTGTTGTTTGACATTGATGTTTTCACTTAGATGACTTGTTCTGCACTTAAACCTATGCGTGAAAGTGTAATTGCGGTAAAATACACCGACTCTTAGACCCCGAGACGGCCGATTTTGGCGTGGCACCCCGGGGTGCCACGTTACTTTCATCGAGTTTTGGGGTCAAAACATACTAGGATTGTACCGAAACTTTACACTATCCTTGAGAAACGGGTAATGAACATATCCACTACTCGAAAAAGTGAATTCAGAAACAAAATTTGCCCTGCGGTGAAATTTTTTGTATTGTTGTTTGAAATTCACGTTTTTACGTAGATGACTTGCTCTGCACTTAAACCTATGCGTGAAAGTGTAATTGCGGTAAAATACATCGACTCTTAGACCCCGAGACGGCTGATTTTGGCGGGGCACCCCGGGGTGCCACGTTACTTTCATCGAGTTTTTGGGTCAAAACATACTAGGATTGTACCGAAACTTTACACTATTCTTGAGAAACGGGTAATGAACATATCGACTACTCGAAAAAGTGATTTCAGAAACAAAATTTGCCTTTTGATGAAACAGTTATTGTTGTTTGACATTGATGTTTTCACTTAGATAATTTGTTGTGCACTTAAAACTATGTGTGAAAGTGTAATTGCGGTAGAATACACCGACTCTTAGACCCCGAGACGGCCGATTTTGGCGTGGTACCCCGGGGTGCCACGCTACTTTCATCGAGTTTTGGGGTCAAAACATACTAGGATTGTACTGAATCTTTACACTATCCTTGAGAAACGGGTAATGAACATATCAACAACTCGAAAAAGTGATTTCAGAAACAAAATTTGCCTTTTGATGAAACAGTTATTGTTGTTTGATATTGATGTTTTCACTTAGATAATTTGTTGTGCACTTAAAACTATGTGTGAAAGTGTAATTTCGGTAGAATACACCAAATCTTAGACCCCGAGACGGCCGATTTTGGCGTGGTACCCCGGGGTGCCACGCTACTTTCATCGAGTTTTGGGGTCAAAACATACTAGGATTGTACTGAATCTTTACACTATCCTTGAGAAACGGGTAATGAACATATCCACTACTCGAAAAAGTGAATTCAGAAACAAAATTTGCCCTGCGGTGAAATTTTTTGTATTGTTGTTTGAAATTCACTTTTTTACGTAGATAACTTGTTCTGCACTTAAACCTATGCGTGAAAGTGTAATTGCGGTAAAATACATCGACTCTTAGACCCCGAGACGGCCGATTTTGGCGGGGCACCCCGGGGTGCTACGTTACTTTCATCGAATTTTGGGGTCATAATATACTAGGATTGTACTGAAACTTTACACTATTCTTGAGAAACGGGTAATGAACATATCAACAACTCGAAAAAGTGATTTCAGAAACAAAATTTGCTTTTGATGAAACAGTTATTGTTGTTTGACATTGAGGTTTTCACTTAGATAATTTGTTGTGCACTTAAAACTATGTGTGAAAGTGTAATTGCGGTAGAATACACCGACTCTTAGACCCCGAGACGGCCGATTTTGGCGTGGTACCCCGGGGTGCCACGCTACTTTCATCGAGTTTTGGGGTCAAAACATACTAGGATTGTACTGAATCTTTACACTATCCTTGAGAAACGGGTAATGAACATATCCACTACTCGAAAAAGTGAATTCAGAAACAAAATTTGCCCTGCGGTGAAATTTTTTGTATTGTTGTTTGAAATTCACTTTTTTACGTAGATGACTTGTTCTGCACTTAAACCTATGCGTGAAAGTGTAATTGCGGTAAAATACATCGACTCTTAGACCCCGAGACGGCCGATTTTGGCGGGGCACCCCGGGGTGCTACGTTACTTTCATCGAGTTTTGGGGTCAAAACATACTAGGATTGTACTGAAACTTTACACTATTCTTGAGAAACGGGTAATGAACATATCAACTACTCGAAAAAGTGATTTCAGAAACAAAATTTGCCTTTTGATAAAACGGTTATTGTTGTTTGACATTGATGTTTTTACTTAGATAATTTGTTGTGCACTTAAAACTATGTGTGAAAGTGCAATTGCGGTAGAATACACCGACTCTTAGACCCCGAGACGGCCGATTTTGGCGTGGTACCCCGGGGTGCCACGCTACTTTCATCGAGTTTTGGGGTCAAAACATACTAGGATTGTACTGAAACTTTACACTATCCTTGAGATAGGGGTAATGAACATATCAACTACTCGAAAAAGTGATTTCAGAAACAAAATTTGCCTTTTGATGAAAAAGTTAGTTTTGCTTGACATTGATGTTTTCAATTAGATAACTTGTTCTGCACTTAAAACTATGTGTGAAAGTGTAATTGCGGTAGAATACTCCGACTCTTAGACCCCGAGACGGCCGATTTTGGCGGGGCACCCCGGGGTGCCACGTTACTTTCATCGAGTTTTGGGGTCAAAACATAGTAGGATTGTACTGAAACTTTACACTATCCTTGAGATACGGGTAATGAACATATCAACTACTCGAAAAAGTGATTTCAGAAACAATATTTGCCTTTTGATGAAAAAGTTAGTTTTGCTTGACATTGATGTTTTAAATTAGATAACTTGTTCTGCACTTAAAACTATGTGTGAAAGTGTAATTGCGGTAGAATACTCCGACTCTTAGATCCCGAGACGGCCGATTTTGGCGTGGGACCCCGGGATGCCACGTTACTTTCATCGAGTTTTGGGGTCAAAACATGCTAGTATGGTACTGAAACTTTACACTATCCTTGAGAAACGGGTAATGAACATATCAACTACTCGAAAATATGATTTGAAAAACAAAACTTGCCTTGCGAAAAAAATTTTTTATTGTTGTTTGAAATTCGGCTTTTTACGTAGATGACTTGTTCTGCACTTAAAACTATGTGTGAAAGTGTAATTGCGGTAAAATACATCGACTCTTAGACCCCGAGACGGCCGATTTTGGCGGGGCACCCCGGGGTGCTACGTTACTTTCATCGAGTTTTGGGGTCAAAACATACTAGGATTGTACTGAAACTTTACACTATTCTTGAGAAACGGGTAATGAACATATCAACTACTCGAAAAAGTGATTTCAGAAACAAAATTTGCCTTTTGATAAAACAGTTATTGTTGTTTGACATTGATGTTTTTACTTAGATAATTTGTTGTGCACTTAAAACTATGTGTGAAAGTGCAATTGCGGTAGAATACACCGACTCTTAGACCCCGAGACGGCCGATTTTGGCGTGGTACCCCGGGGTGCCACGCTACTTTCATCGAGTTTTGGGGTCAAAACATAGTAGGATTGTACTGAAACTTTACACTATCCTTGAGAAACGGGTAATGAACATATCAACAACTCGAAAAAGTGATTTCAGAAACAAAATTTGCCTTTTGATGAAACAGTTATTGTTGTTTGACATTGATGTTTTCACTTAGATAATTTGTTGTGCACTTAAAACTATGTGTGAAAGTGTAATTGCGGTAGAATACACCGACTCTTAGAGCCCGAGACGGCCGATTTTGGCGTGGTACCCCGGGGTGCCACGCTACTTTCATCGAGTTTTGGGGTCAAAACATACTAGGATTGTACTGAATCTTTACACTATCCTTGAGAAACGGGTAATGAACATATCAACTACTCGAAAAAGTGATTTCAGAAACAAAATTTGCCTTTTGATGAAACAGTTATTGTTGTTTGACATTGATGTTTTCACTTAGATGACTTGTTCTGCACTTAAACCTATGCGTGAAAGTGTAATTGCGGTAAAATACACCGACTCTTAGACCCCGAGACGGCCGATTTTGGCGTGGCACCCCGGGGTGCCACGTTACTTTCATCGAGTTTTGGGGTCAAAACATACTAGGATTGTACTGAAACTTTACACTATTCTTGAGAAACGGGTAATGAACATATCAACAACTCGAAAAAGTGATTTCAGAAACAAAATTTGCCTTTTGATGAAACAGTTATTGTTGTTTGACATTGAGGTTTTCACTTAGATAATTTGTTGTGCACTTAAAACTATGTGTGAAAGTGTAATTGCGGTAGAATACACCGACTCTTAGACCCCGAGACGGCCGATTTTGGCGTGGTACCCCGGGGTGCCACGCTACTTTCATCGAGTTTTGGGGTCAAAACATACTAGGATTGTACTGAATCTTTACACTATCCTTGAGAAACGGGTAATGAACATATCCACTACTCGAAAAAGTGAATTCAGAAACAAAATTTGCCCTGCGGTGAAATTTTTTGTATTGTTGTTTGAAATTCACTTTTTTACGTAGATGACTTGTTCTGCACTTAAACCTATGCGTGAAAGTGTAATTGCGGTAAAATACATCGACTCTTAGACCCCGAGACGGCCGATTTTGGCGGGGCACCCCGGGGTGCTACGTTACTTTCATCGAGTTTTGGGGTCAAAACATACTAGGATTGTACTGAAACTTTACACTATTCTTGAGAAACGGGTAATGAACATATCAACTACTCGAAAAAGTGATTTCAGAAACAAAATTTGCCTTTTGATAAAACGGTTATTGTTGTTTGACATTGATGTTTTTACTTAGATAATTTGTTGTGCACTTAAAACTATGTGTGAAAGTGCAATTGCGGTAGAATACACCGACTCTTAGACCCCGAGACGGCCGATTTTGGCGTGGTACCCCGGGGTGCCACGCTACTTTCATCGAGTTTTGGGGTCAAAACATACTAGGATTGTACTGAAACTTTACACTATCCTTGAGATAGGGGTAATGAACATATCAACTACTCGAAAAAGTGATTTCAGAAACAAAATTTGCCTTTTGATGAAAAAGTTAGTTTTGCTTGACATTGATGTTTTCAATTAGATAACTTGTTCTGCACTTAAAACTATGCGTGAAAGTGTAATTGCGGTAAAATACACCGACTCTTAGACCCCGAGACGGCCGATTTTGGCGGGGCACCCCGGGGTGCTACGTTACTTTCATCGAATTTTGGGGTCATAATATACTAGGATTGTACTGAAACTTTACACTATTCTTGAGAAACGGGTAATGAACATATCAACAACTCGAAAAAGTGATTTCAGAAACAAAATTTGCCTTTTGATGAAACAGTTATTGTTGTTTGACATTGAGGTTTTCACTTAGATAATTTGTTGTGCACTTAAAACTATGTGTGAAAGTGTAATTGCGGTAGAATACACCGACTCTTAGAGCCCGAGACGGCCGATTTTGGCGTGGTACCCCGGGGTGCCACGCTACTTTCATCGAGTTTTGGGGTCAAAACATACTAGGATTGTACTGAATCTTTACACTATCCTTGAGAAACGGGTAATGAACATATCCACTACTCGAAAAAGTGAATTCAGAAACAAAATTTGCCCTGCGGTGAAATTTTTTGTATTGTTGTTTGAAATTCACTTTTTTACGTAGATGACTTGTTCTGCACTTAAACCTATGCGTGAAAGTGTAATTGCGGTAAAATACATCGACTCTTAGACCCCGAGACGGCCGATTTTGGCGGGGCACCCCGGGGTGCTACGTTACTTTCATCGAGTTTTGGGGTCAAAACATACTAGGATTGTACTGAAACTTTACACTATTCTTGAGAAACGGGTAATGAACATATCAACTACTCGAAAAAGTGATTTCAGAAACAAAATTTGCCTTTTGATAAAACGGTTATTGTTGTTTGACATTGATGTTTTTACTTAGATAATTTGTTGTGCACTTAAAACTATGTGTGAAAGTGCAATTGCGGTAGAATACACCGACTCTTAGACCCCGAGACGGCCGATTTTGGCGTGGTACCCCGGGGTGCCACGCTACTTTCATCGAGTTTTGGGGTCAAAACATACTAGGATTGTACTGAAACTTTACACTATTCTTGAGAAACGGGTAATGAACATATCAACTACTCGAAAAAGTGATTTCAGAAACAAAATTTGCCTTTTGATAAAACGGTTATTGTTGTTTGACATTGATGTTTTTACTTAGATAATTTGTTGTGCACTTAAAACTATGTGTGAAAGTGCAATTGCGGTAGAATACACCGACTCTTAGACCCCGAGACGGCCGATTTTGGCGTGGTACCCCGGGGTGCCACGCTACTTTCATCGAGTTTTGGGGTCAAAACATACTAGGATTGTACTGAAACTTTACACTATCCTTGAGATAGGGGTAATGAACATATCAACTACTCGAAAAAGTGATTTCAGAAACAAAATTTGCCTTTTGATGAAAAAGTTAGTTTTGCTTGACATTGATGTTTTCAATTAGATAACTTGTTCTGCACTTAAAACTATGCGTGAAAGTGTAATTGCGGTAAAATACACCGACTCTTAGACCCCGAGACGGCCGATTTTGGCGGGGCACCCCGGGGTGCTACGTTACTTTCATCGAATTTTGGGGTCATAATATACTAGGATTGTACTGAAACTTTACACTATTCTTGAGAAACGGGTAATGAACATATCAACAACTCGAAAAAGTGATTTCAGAAACAAAATTTGCCTTTTGATGAAACAGTTATTGTTGTTTGACATTGAGGTTTTCACTTAGATAATTTGTTGTGCACTTAAAACTATGTGTGAAAGTGTAATTGCGGTAGAATACACCGACTCTTAGAGCCCGAGACGGCCGATTTTGGCGTGGTACCCCGGGGTGCCACGCTACTTTCATCGAGTTTTGGGGTCAAAACATACTAGGATTGTACTGAATCTTTACACTATCCTTGAGAAACGGGTAATGAACATATCCACTACTCGAAAAAGTGAATTCAGAAACAAAATTTGCCCTGCGGTGAAATTTTTTGTATTGTTGTTTGAAATTCACTTTTTTACGTAGATGACTTGTTCTGCACTTAAACCTATGCGTGAAAGTGTAATTGCGGTAAAATACATCGACTCTTAGACCCCGAGACGGCCGATTTTGGCGGGGCACCCCGGGGTGCTACGTTACTTTCATCGAGTTTTGGGGTCAAAACATACTAGGATTGTACTGAAACTTTACACTATTCTTGAGAAACGGGTAATGAACATATCAACTACTCGAAAAAGTGATTTCAGAAACAAAATTTGCCTTTTGATAAAACGGTTATTGTTGTTTGACATTGATGTTTTTACTTAGATAATTTGTTGTGCACTTAAAACTATGTGTGAAAGTGCAATTGCGGTAGAATACACCGACTCTTAGACCCCGAGACGGCCGATTTTGGCGTGGTACCCCGGGGTGCCACGCTACTTTCATCGAGTTTTGGGGTCAAAACATACTAGGATTGTACTGAAACTTTACACTATCCTTGAGATAGGGGTAATGAACATATCAACTACTCGAAAAAGTGATTTCAGAAACAAAATTTGCCTTTTGATGAAAAAGTTAGTTTTGCTTGACATTGATGTTTTCAATTAGATAACTTGTTCTGCACTTAAAACTATGTGTGAAAGTGTAATTGCGGTAGAATACTCCGACTCTTAGACCCCGAGACGGCCGATTTTGGCGGGGCACCCCGGGGTGCCACGTTACTTTCATCGAGTTTTGGGGTCAAAACATAGTAGGATTGTACTGAAACTTTACACTATCCTTGAGATACGGGTAATGAACATATCAACTACTCGAAAAAGTGATTTCAGAAACAATATTTGCCTTTTGATGAAAAAGTTAGTTTTGCTTGACATTGATGTTTTAAATTAGATAACTTGTTCTGCACTTAAAACTATGTGTGAAAGTGTAATTGCGGTAGAATACTCCGACTCTTAGATCCCGAGACGGCCGATTTTGGCGTGGGACCCCGGGATGCCACGTTACTTTCATCGAGTTTTGGGGTCAAAACATGCTAGTATGGTACTGAAACTTTACACTATCCTTGAGAAACGGGTAATGAACATATCAACTACTCGAAAATATGATTTGAAAAACAAAACTTGCCTTGCGAAAAAAATTTTTTATTGTTGTTTGAAATTCGGCTTTTTACGTAGATGACTTGTTCTGCACTTAAAACTATGTGTGAAAGTGTAATTGCGGTAAAATACATCGACTCTTAGACCCCGAGACGGCCGATTTTGGCGGGGCACCCCGGGGTGCTACGTTACTTTCATCGAGTTTTGGGGTCAAAACATACTAGGATTGTACTGAAACTTTACACTATTCTTGAGAAACGGGTAATGAACATATCAACTACTCGAAAAAGTGATTTCAGAAACAAAATTTGCCTTTTGATAAAACAGTTATTGTTGTTTGACATTGATGTTTTTACTTAGATAATTTGTTGTGCACTTAAAACTATGTGTGAAAGTGCAATTGCGGTAGAATACACCGACTCTTAGACCCCGAGACGGCCGATTTTGGCGTGGTACCCCGGGGTGCCACGCTACTTTCATCGAGTTTTGGGGTCAAAACATAGTAGGATTGTACTGAAACTTTACACTATCCTTGAGAAACGGGTAATGAACATATCAACAACTCGAAAAAGTGATTTCAGAAACAAAATTTGCCTTTTGATGAAACAGTTATTGTTGTTTGACATTGATGTTTTCACTTAGATAATTTGTTGTGCACTTAAAACTATGTGTGAAAGTGTAATTGCGGTAGAATACACCGACTCTTAGACCCCGAGACGGCCGATTTTGGCGTGGTACCCCGGGGTGCCACGCTACTTTCATCGAGTTTTGGGGTTAAAACATACTAGGATTGTACTGAATCTTTACACTATCCTTGAGAAACGGGTAATGAACATATCGACTACTCGAAAAAGTGATTTCAGAAACAAAATTTGCCTTTTGATGAAACAGTTATTGTTGTTTGACATTGATGTTTTCACTTAGATGACTTGTTCTGCACTTAAACCTATGCGTGAAAGTGTAATTGCGGTAAAATACACCGACTCTTAGACCCCGAGACGGCCGATTTTGGCGTGGCACCCCGGGGTGCCACGTTACTTTCATCGAGTTTTGGGGTCAAAACATACTAGGATTGTACTGAATCTTTACACTATCCTTGAGAAACGGGTAATGAACATATCGACTACTCGAAAAAGTGATTTCAGAAACAAAATTTGCCTTTTGATGAAACAGTTATTGTTGTTTGACATTGATGTTTTCACTTAGATAATTTGTTGTGCACTTAAAACTATGTGTGAAAGTGTAATTGCGGTAGAATACACCGACTCTTAGACCCCGAGACGGCCGATTTTGGCGTGGTACCCCGGGGTGCCACGCTACTTTCATCGAGTTTTGGGGTCAAAACATACTAGGATTGTACTGAATCTTTACACTATCCTTGAGAAACGGGTAATGAACATATCCACTACTCGAAAAAGTGAATTCAGAAACAAAATTTGCCCTGCGGTGAAATTTTTTGTATTGTTGTTTAAAATTCACGTTTTTACGTAGATGACTTGTTCTGCACTTAAACCTATGCGTGAAAGTGTAATTGCGGTAAAATACATCGACTCTTAGACCCCGAGACGGCCGATTTTGGCGGGGCACCCCGGGGTGCTACGTTACTTTCATCGAGTTTTGGGGTCAAAACATACTAGGATTGTACTGAAACTTTACACTATTCTTCAGAAACGGGTAATGAACATATCAACTACTCGAAAAAGTGATTTCAGAAACAAAATTTGCCTTTTGATGAAACAGTTATTGTTGTTTGACATTGATGTTTTTACTTAGATAATTTGTTGTGCACTTAAAACTATGTGTGAAAGTGTAATTGCGGTAGAATACACCGACTCTTAGACCCCGAGACGGCCGATTTTGGCGTGGTACCCCGGGGTGCCACGCTACTTTCATCGAGTTTTGGGGTCAAAACATACTAGGATTGTACTGAATCTTTACACTATCCTTGAGAAACGGGTAATGAACATATCAACTACTCGAAAAAGTGATTTCAGAAACAAAATTTGCCTTTTAATGAAACAGTTATTGTTGTTTGACATTGATGTTTTCACTTAGATGACTTGTTCTGCACTTAAACCTATGCGTGAAAGTGTAATTGCGGTAAAATACACCGACTCTTAGACCCCGAGACGGCCGATTTTGGCGTGGCACCCCGGGGTGCCACGTTACTTTCATCGAGTTTTGGGGTCAAAACATACTAGGATTGTACCGAAACTTTACACTATCCTTGAGAAACGGGTAATGAACATATCCACTACTCGAAAAACTGAATTCAGAAACAAAATTTGCCCTGCGGTGAAATTTTTTGTTTTGTTGTTTGAAATTCACGTTTTTACGTAGATGACTTGTTCTGCACTTAAACCTATGCGTGAAAGTGTAATTGCGGTAAAATACATCGACTCTTAGACCCCGAGACGGCTGATTTTGGCGGGGCACCCCGGGGTGCCACGTTACTTTCATCGAGTTTTTGGGTCAAAACATACTAGGATTGTACCGAAACTTTACACTATTCTTGAGAAACGGGTAATGAACATATCGACTACTCGAAAAAGTGATTTCAGAAACAAAATTTGCCTTCTGATGAAACAGTTATTGTTGTTTGACATTGATGTTTTCACTTAGATAATTTGTTGTGCACTTAAAACTATGTGTGAAAGTGTAATTGCGGTAGAATACACCGACTCTTAGACCCCGAGACGGCCGATTTTGGCGTGGTACCCCGGGGTGCCACGCTACTTTCATCGAGTTTTGGGGTCAAAACATACTAGGATTGTACTGAATCTTTACACTATCCTTGAGAAACGGGTAATGAACATATCCACTACTCGAAAAAGTGAATTCAGAAACAAAATTTGCCCTGCAGTGAAATTTTTTGTATTGTTGTTTGAAATTCACTTTTTAACGTAGATAACTTGTTCTGCACTTAAACCTATGCGTGAAAGTGTAATTGCGGTAAAATACATCGACTCTTAGACCCCGAGACGGCCGATTTTGGCGGGGCACCCCGGGGTGCTACGTTACTTTCATCGAGTTTTGGGGTCATAATATACTAGGATTGTACTGAAACTTTACACTATTCTTCAGAAACGGGTAATGAACATATCAACAACTCGAAAAAGTGATTTCAGAAACAAAATTTGCCTTTTGATGAAACAGTTATTGTTGTTTGACATTGATGTTTTCACTTAGATAATTTGTTGTGCACTTAAAACTATGTGTGAAAGTGTAATTTCGGTAGAATACACCAAATCTTAGACCCCGAGACGGCCGATTTTGGCGTGGTACCCCGGGGTGCCACGCTACTTTCATCGAGTTTTGGGGTCAAAACATACTAGGATTGTACTGAATCTTTACACTATCCTTGAGAAACGGGTAATGAACATATCCACTACTCGAAAAAGTGAATTCAGAAACAAAATTTGCCCTGCGGTGAAATTTTTTGTATTGTTGTTTGAAATTCACTTTTTTACGTAGATAACTTGTTCTGCACTTAAACCTATGCGTGAAAGTGTAATTGCGGTAAAATACACCGACTCTTAGACCCCGAGACGGCCGATTTTGGCGTGGCACCCCGGGGTGCCACGTTACTTTCATCGAGTTTTGGGGTCAAAACATACTAGGATTGTACCGAAACTTTACACTATTCTTGAGAAACGGGTAATGAACATATCGACTACTCGAAAAAGTGATTTCAGAAACAAAATTTGCCTTTTGATGAAACAGTTATTGTTGTTTGACATTGATGTTTTCACTTAGATAATTTGTTGTGCACTTAAAACTATGTGTGAAAGTGTAATTGCGGTAGAATACACCGACTCTTAGAACCCGAGACGGCCGATTTTGGCGTGGTACCCCGGGGTGCCACGCTACTTTCATCGAGTTTTGGGGTCAAAACATACTAGGATTGTACTGAATCTTTACACTATCCTTGAGAAACGGGTAATGAACATATCCACTACTCGAAAAAGTGAATTCAGAAACAAAATTTGCCCTGCGGTGAAATTTTTTGTATTGTTGTTTGAAATTCACTTTTTTACGTAGATGACTTGTTCTGCACTTAAACCTATGCGTGAAAGTGTAATTGCGGTAAAATACACCGACTCTTAGACCCCGAGACGGCCGATTTTGGCGTGGCACCCCGGGGTGCCACGTTACTTTCATCGAGTTTTGGGGTCAAAACATACTAGGATTGTACCGAAACTTTACACTATTCTTGAGAAACGGGTAATGAACATATCGACTACTCGAAAAAGTGATTTCAGAAACAAAATTTGCCTTTTGATGAAACAGTTATTGTTGTTTGACATTGATGTTTTCACTTAGATAATTTGTTGTGCACTTAAAACTATGTGTGAAAGTGTAATTGCGGTAGAATACACCGACTCTTAGACCCCGAGACGGCCGATTTTGGCGTGGTACCCCGGGGTGCCACGCTACTTTCATCGAGTTTTGGGGTCAAAACATACTAGGATTGTACTGAAACTTTACACTATCCTTGAGATAGGGGTAATGAACATATCCACTACTCGAAAAAGTGAGTTCAGAAACAAAATTTGCCCTGCGGTGAAATTTTTTGTATTGTTGTTTGAAATTCACGTTTTTACGTAGATGACTTGTTCTGCACTTAAACCTATGCGTGAAAGTGTAATTGCGGTAAAATACATCGACTCTTAGACCCCGAGACGGCCGATTTTGGCGGGGCACCCCGGGGTGCTACGTTACTTTCATCGAGTTTTGGGGTCAAAACATACTAGGATTGTACTGAAACTTTACACTATCCTTGAGATACGGGTAATGAACATATCAACTACTCGAAAAAGTGATTTCAGAAACAAAATTTGCCTTTTGATAAAACAGTTATTGTTGTTTGACATTGATGTTTTTACTTAGATAATTTGTTGTGCACTTAAAACTATGTGTGAAAGTGTAATTGCGGTAGAATACACCGACTCTTAGACCCCGAGACGGCCGATTTTGGCGTGGTACCCCGGGGTGCCACGCTACTTTCATCGAGTTTTGGGGTCAAAACATACTAGGATTGTACTGAATCTTTACACTATCCTTGAGAAACGGGTAATGAACATATCAACTACTCGAAAAAGTGATTTCAGAAACAAAATTTGCCTTTTGATGAAACAGTTATTGTTGTTTGACATTGATGTTTTCACTTAGATAATTTGTTGTGCACTTAAAACTATGTGTGAAAGTGTAATTGCGGTAGAATACACCGACTCTTAGACCCCGAGACGGCCGATTTTGGCGTGGTACCCCGGGGTGCCACGCTACTTTCATCGAGTTTTGGGGTCAAAACATACTAGGATTGTACTGAATCTTTACACTATCCTTGAGAAACGGGTAATGAACATATCCACTACTCGAAAAAGTGAATTCAGAAACAAAATTTGCCCTGCGGTGAAATTTTTTGTATTGTTGTTTGAAATTCACTTTTTAACGTAGATAACTTGTTCTGCACTTAAACCTATGCGTGAAAGTGTAATTGCGGTAAAATACATCGACTCTTAGACCCCGAGACGGCCGATTTTGGCGGGGCACCCCGGGGTGCTACGTTACTTTCATCGAGTTTTGGGGTCAAAACATACTAGGATTGTACTGAAACTTTACACTATTCTTGAGAAACGGGTAATGAACATATCAACTACTCGAAAAAGTGATTTCAGAAACAAAATTTGCCTTTTGATGAAACAGTTATTGTTGTTTGACATTGATGTTTTCACTTAGATAATTTGTTGTGCACTTAAAACTATGTGTGAAAGTGTAATTGCGGTAGAATATACCGACTCTTAGACCCCGAGACGGCCGATTTTGGCGTGGTACCCCGGGGTGCCACGCTACTTTCATCGAGTTTTGGGGTCAAAACATACTAGGATTGTACTGAATCTTTACACTATCCTTGAGAAACGGGTAATGAACATATCCACTACTCGAAAAAGTGAATTCAGAAACAAAATTTGCCCTGCGGTGAAATGTTTTGTATTGTTGTTTGAAATTCACGTTTTTACGTAGATGACTTGTTCTGCACTTAAACCTATGCGTGAAAGTGTAATTGCGGTAAAATACATCGACTCTTAGACCCCGAGACGGCCGATTTTGGCGGGGCACCCCGGGGTGCTACGTTACTTTCATCGAGTTTTGGGGTCAAAACATACTAGGATTGTACTGAAACTTTACACTATTCTTGAGAAACGGGTAATGAACATATCAACTACTCGAAAAAGTGATTTCAGAAACAAAATTTGCCTTTTGATAAAACAGTTATTGTTGTTTGACATTGATGTTTTTACTTAGATAATTTGTTGTGCACTTAAAACTATGTGTGAAAGTGCAATTGCGGTAGAATACACCGACTCTTAGACCCCGAGACGGCCGATTTTGGCGGGGCACCCCGGGGTGCCACGTTACTTTCATCGAGTTTTGGGGTCAAAACATAGTAGGATTGTACTGAAACTTTACACTATCCTTGAGATACGGGTAATGAACATATCAACTACTCGAAAAAGTGATTTCAGAAACAATATTTGCCTTTTGATGAAAAAGTTAGTTTTGCTTGACATTGATGTTTTCAATTAGATAACTTGTTCTGCACTTAAAACTATGTGTGAAAGTGTAATTGCGGTAGAATACTCCGACTCTTAGATCCCGAGACGGCCGATTTTGGCGTGGGACCCCGGGATGCCACGTTACTTTCATCGAGTTTTGGGGTCAAAACATGCTAGTATGGTACTGAAACTTTACACTATCCTTGAGAAACGGGTAATGAACATATCAACTACTCGAAAATATGATTTGAAAAACAAAACTTGCCTTGCGAAAAAAATTTTTTATTGTTGTTTGAAATTCGGCTTTTTACGTAGATGACTTGTTCTGCACTTAAAACTATGTGTGAAAGTGTAATTGCGGTAGAATACATCCGACTCTTAGACCCCGAGACGGCCGATTTTGGCGTGGGCACCCCGGGATGCCACGTTACTTTCATCGAGTTTTGGGGTCAAAACATACTAGGATTGTACTGAAACTTTACACTATTCTTGAGAAACGGGTAATGAACATATCAACTACTCGAAAAAGTGATTTCAGAAACAAAATTTGCCTTTTGATAAAACAGTTATTGTTGTTTGACATTGATGTTTTTACTTAGATAATTTGTTGTGCACTTAAAACTATGTGTGAAAGTGTAATTGCGGTAGAATACACCGACTCTTAGACCCCGAGACGGCCGATTTTGGCGTGGTACCCCGGGGTGCCACGCTACTTTCATCGAGTTTTGGGGTCAAAACATACTAGGATTGTACTGAAACTTTACACTATCCTTGAGATACGGGTAATGAACATATCAACTACTCGAAAAAGTGATTTCAGAAACAAAATTTGCCTTTTGATGAAAAAGTTAGTTTTGCTTGACATTGATGTTTTCAATTAGATAACTTGTTCTGCACTTAAAACTATGTGTGAAAGTGTAATTGCGGTAGAATACTCCGACTCTTAGACCCCGAGACGGCCGATTTTGGCGTGGCACCCCGGGGTGCCACGTTACTTTCATCGAGTTTTGGGGTCAAAACATAGTAGGATTGTACTGAAACTTTACACTATCCTTGAGATACGGGTAATGAACATATCAACTACTCGAAAAAGTGATTTCAGAAACAATATTTGCCTTTTGATGAAAAAGTTAGTTTTGCTTGACATTGATGTTTTCAATTAGATAACTTGTTCTGCACTTAAAACTATGTGTGAAAGTGTAATTGCGGTAGAATACTCCGACTCTTAGATCCCGAGACGGCCGATTTTGGCGTGGGACCCCGGGATGCCACGTTACTTTCATCGAGTTTTGGGGTCAAAACATGCTAGTATGGTACTGAAACTTTACACTATCCTTGAGAAACGGGTAATGAACATATCAACTACTCGAAAATATGATTTGAAAAACAAAACTTGCCTTGCGAAAAAAATTTTTTATTGTTGTTTGAAATTCGGCTTTTTACGTAGATGACTTGTTCTGCACTTAAAACTATGTGTGAAAGTGTAATTGCGGTAAAATACATCGACTCTTAGACCCCGAGACGGCCGATTTTGGCGGGGCACCCCGGGGTGCTACGTTACATTCATCGAGTTTTGGGGTCAAAACATACTAGGATTGTACTGAAACTTTACACTATTCTTGAGAAACGGGTAATGAACATATCAACTACTCGAAAAAGTGATTTCAGAAACAAAATTTGCCTTTTGATAAAACAGTTATTGTTGTTTGACATTGATGTTTTTACTTAGATAATTTGTTGTGCACTTAAAACTATGTGTGAAAGTGCAATTGCGGTAGAATACACCGACTCTTAGACCCCGAGACGGCCGATTTTGGCGTGGTACCCCGGGATGCCACGCTACTTTCATCGAGTTTTGGGGTCAAAACATACTAGGATTGTACTGAAACTTTACACTATTCTTGAGATACGGGTAATGAACATATCAACTACTCGAAAAAGTGATTTCAGAAACAAAATTTGCCTTTTGATGAAAAAGTTAGTTTTGCTTGACATTCATGTTTTCACTTAGATAACTTGTTCTGCACTTAAAACTATGTGTGAAAGTGTAATTGCGGTAGAATACACCTACTCTTAGACCCCGAGACCGCCGATTTTGTCGTGGCACCCCGGGATGCCACGTTACTTTCATCAAGTTTTGGGGTCAAAACATACTAGGATTGTACTGAAACTTTACACTATCCATGAGAAACGGGTAATGAACATATCAACTACTCCAAAAAGTGATTTCAGAAGCAAAATTTGCCTTTTGATGAAAAAGTTATTGTTGTTTGACATTGATGTTTTCAATTAGATAACTTGTTCTGCACTTAAAACTATGTGTGAAAGTGTAATTGTGGTAGAATACACCTACTCTTAGACCCCGAGACCGCCGATTTTGGCGTGACCCATACTAGGATTGTAGTGAAACTTTATACTATCCTTGAGAAACGGGTAATGAACATATCAACTACTCGAAAAAGTGATTTCAAAAACAAAATTTGGCTTGCGATGAAAATTTTTTTATTGCTGTTTGAATTCGGCTTTTCACTTACATAACTTGTTCTGCACTAAAAACTATGTGTGAAAGTGTAATTGCGGTAGAATACATCTACTCTTAGACCCCGAGACGGCCGATTTTGGCGTCGAAAAAAGTTGATATAGATTAAGACTGGAGAGGATTGGTTGAACACCGCGTTCTGGGGTTCCATTTGTACACGAGAGAGAAGAAAATTTAAAGGAAGAACGAGTAAAGGCTCTCAGAGTCATATGTGCGCGTCTCCGTGCTACATCCTCCTTCATCTATCCATCTTTTTGAAAGAGCATCGGATAATTTTCACATTTCCTTCCCTGGATGGGATACGTATTAGATCGGAAGGAAGGTGGAGAGTCAAAGAGAAAGAGCAGGAAGAGGAGCGGAGATAAGAGGAGATGAGGATTGGAAGGATACATTAATTCGGAATCTTGATCTGGAGCCTATGATCGCAATTAATTAATCTTGCTTGAGATCAAAGGTTTGGAGGGAATGATTGATGTGTAAAGGAAAAAGAATCCAACCGGTTTCACTTCCTTCCATCCTTTCACTCTCTACTTACTCCTCCGCCCCTCACTCCTCTATTCCCTCCCATTGTGAACCAAGAAGATAATCCAACTCCAACATCTTGTTCCGTAACCTTGTTATGCACTATCCAAAATATCTGTTCCTCTTGAAGCCATCCCGAAACAAACTAACTTACCAACGAGTAAACACAAATCCCAGGAATTATATTAAGCCAAAGACCAAATACGCTTCTCTACATACTCTCATTCAAAGGCTTCGAAGGAAACTCTTTGGAAACTCGTCTCATTATTCTAGTTTACTATTGGAATTCCTTGATTTTACAAAGCATCTCCATTCGTAAACATGTATAATTTGGACCTCTTTCGCCTTATTGAAGAATATTAGAAGCTTTCTTCGTAACATGAGGCAATAACACGTCCTGGGAGAAACCTGAAAGACAAGAGAAAGCTCTAGATGCTCGTAAGGAAGATTCAAGGCGAGATTAGAGCTAACAATAAGCAAGAAGGTAGGAGGCGAAGTGGCGGGGATGTTCACTCGCCTCTAATGAAGCTGGAAAAGAATTATTGTATTATGCTCTAGGATTGTTGTCAGAAGCACCTCGTTAAGAAAGAAGCTGCAATTATCCTAGGCTTTCTCCAACCTTTACGCCAGCCTCAACAAGCGCCCAGCTCCCTTTCGAAGCACGCACAACGCTCCTCCTCGAGGGAAAGCATGGGAAAACTTGTACAAAATCCTCCTTTTTGTACAATACGGCATACGAAGAACAACCAAATGAATTATGTCTTGCAATCATCATTATTTACAGACCAAAACGACAAGCCTCTCTTATTATGCCAGGGTAAACACACATGACCCTTTCCTGAGTAGGTTTTCCTTTCTGTAGAACGTATGCAACGCATTTGTGGGAAAGGCCTAAAAAATCTATGCTTTAACCAAAAATTCCAGACTTGTTCTAAGTGAAAGTATTATAAAAGAAACAGTTCACTATTGAAAGAATAGACTTTTTTGCAATATTCTTCTATTACCACAGCCAGGACTCAACTACAGGCAAGGAGAACGTCCAAGTGAAATTCAGAGCCTTGAACGCTTTTTGGTATGGTAAGAAGAAACTTGTTCACTAGGTGGCACCACTACCAACATCTTAGCTCCAAG
Source organism: Sminthurides aquaticus (assembly GCA_906901655.1). Lineage (NCBI taxonomy): Eukaryota > Metazoa > Arthropoda > Collembola > Symphypleona > Sminthurididae > Sminthurides > Sminthurides aquaticus. Next base: position 17,910,304 of record CAJQTT010000001.1, on the reverse strand, counting down.
ACAAACGGACCACATAATGCCTGCAAAATTCCCGGAAGAGTCCTTGTACTTACACATGTATATTAGTAATGCATCATGATGATGGAAGAGAGGCTTGTTCTCGGAGCAATTACTATAGAGTGGAGGGGAAACTATAATTTGATTTAAACTGGAAATATAAAATTGAGAAGGGATGAATTTTAAATCTCGTGTAGTTAATGTATCGTGCATAATTTGAAGACGGCCGGCGTAATCTGGGAATGACAAAGTCCCGCTTCACCAAAGGCTCCAGCCCTATAAATTTTTAAGCTCATTTCTTCTTCCGCTCGTCTTAATTGATGAGCGATTTAATTACCAAGATGAAAAATGAAGCTCCCTTTTACAATTCAAATGAGTCCGAGGCTCAGGGGCGTTAACTGCTTCAATGTGAATCTCCGATGAATGTCTCTAATCCCAGCCCCCATTTGTATTTCTAACTGCTTCTGGCTGGACAGAGACAGTTGGAGATTTAATGGAGAAAGCACGAGAGGCTTCCTTTCCCCCCGCTTACTCGCTCCCCTGTACCTATTTTATTGCCTTCTTTCAGTCAGTATAAGTGTAAAATACTACGAGCCAGTAGCCAACGGATACTTTGTCACATGTAGTTCTCACACTCATAATTCCAAACAAGAATGTAAATTTCAAAGCTCATTTTATACATACACGCTGGACGCTGGATTCAGTTGTATCCTCCCACTGGCCTCCTCCTCCGCTTCCCTCTTTCACTCTTTTCCAAAGTAAGTTACAGCGGAAACCGGGTTGAATGGGAGAAAGTCCCTGAGGTCGGCCCGCTCTTCCTGGTATTTGTGAAGTATTGCCAGGGAGGGGAGGGAGGGGGATGAGCAAATGCATGTTTTTCGTACAAGGAGTTGGAGTCCTGAGAAAAATAAGGTTGAGCCTGAAAAACGAGGACGCGAGTAACAATAATGGGATAGGTACAACTGCGTCCTGGATGGTGAGTTTGAAGAAAGTAGAATTTATTGCACATTTCTCCTCTGCCCGTTTGAAGAAATATTCACTTTGAAGACTTTCATTACTTAAAGTTATTCAAGACGAGAGCAAAGACTAAGTGGAAGACAGAGAAAAAGTGAGGATACAGAAGCTTTTGAATGAAAGATTGTAGAGAGACCTCCCTGGGTATCTCATCATGAAGAATTTTGAATCTTCAGGGAAAATCAGCCTCCAACAAAGGAAACAAAGAGAAAACCTATTTTCTCAAATCATTTAGCCTTCATAACCTCCAAGGAACCAAGCATAGGAGAAAGCACAGCCTGTGCATATGTGCGAGGGAGAAGAAAACCTTCTCCTTGAGCGAGTATAGATAACTGACTGTGATGATGGAATATCGAAATTCAGTGCCATCTCTCCATGTACTTCCTCCGCCCCTCTCCACTTTCTTTGTTTTTCTTCGGAGAAAGCATCGGGAGGATTTTCTTTTTATTGAACCTACCACTTGAAGGTTTTCCAAGAAGACTTCTTTGTACATAAGTCAAAGTGGCTGAGAAAGTCCGCAGTTAATTTTCGTACATGTTGTACGGAACTCAAGGGGAATCCATCTAGTATGTGTGGAGAAAGGAACAGAATTCGAGTCTCATTGTAATGGCTGGAATGGGGGAAAACTGTGTTCCGGAGAAATAAAATATAGAAGATGAAGACAAGGTAGGCTGGGATGGGCAAGATTAAAATGTGATGATTGTCCTGATTTTCTATAGCCGGAATTCTACCCAATATTCATTACCGTACATGGTGGTTTGTTTTTAGGAAAGGCAAGAAGGAGCGGGCAGAGGAGACCCATGTATGAAAATTATGCTCTTGTAAATATGCTGTAACGATGACTTGTGGGCTGGAAAATGGGAATGGAGGACAAGTTGTGTGGGGAAAGCGGAGAAATAATATCTAGGTCGACATGGGCTGTCACAGATTGAAATAGTATTACAGAGTTTCCCGAGTAAATCAACCTAATGTGACAGGATTCAAGAAGGGTGTAGAAATGAAATTAATTTAATTGCAGGCGTAAAGAGGAGAGAAAATTGCGTGGGATTTTAGGCGGGAAAATATCTCCCCAAAACCATTTCCCTGATAAATTTTCCCTCACAAAAGAGAGAGAGAGAGAGCTGAAAGATGAGCATTATGGGAGAGGAAAAGAGAGAAAGCAACATTGGAGCCCAAGCTTATAGAAAGGAAAAGGATGGGAAGGGCTGGGAATTTTCTCAAAATATTTCCTCCTCACTCTCTCTAATGCATACATTAGTTTAAAACGTTACTTGAACGCCCATTGACAGGGAAGTAAAAGGTTTTGGGTGGAAAGCTCTCCTGAGTGCTTGTTTTGCTTTCTCTTTAGCAGCAACATTATCTAGTGTAGGAAAAGCTGGGAGGAACACCGATTGGAAGGATAACAGAGTATTCTTTCTGATGCTGATAGGGTGTGAACAGGGGACATCGCTAGTCATTCTGTCTCACCTTCCCGAGAACTTTCTCCAAGTACCCTATTCCAATTACTTTACTCGAGGAGAAAAGGTGCATCGAAAGAGATAGCAAAATTCCATGAAATGGAGGACCATCCTAAATGGAATAAGCGACTAATAGTAGACGAAGAATATTGTATATTCGCTCTAGTATTTGGGTAAGTCAAACCCAGTAAAATGTACGGGACCGACCGAGCTTGGGACAACAGGAGGAAAGGAGTGAGAAATAGTTATAAACCAGTATGAGGATGAGACCTACATTATTTTCCCCTTTTTTCTCACCCACAGTAAAACAGAGGATGCGGTAGAATACTTTAGGAAAGCTGGAGAAGGGATGAGAAAGCGGTGGGAAGGATTTTGAATTTTACTGGGACCAAATACTCGGGCAGAGAAAGTCTAGAATGGAGAGGAAATGGGTGGGAAGAAAGATATTTGGAGAGAGGAAGTGAAACAAATAAGTTACTCAAATAAATGTTCCACAAAATTCAAAGAATATAGCCCTCTTCTATTCCTTATGCCCCCTTCCCCTAGCCTGCTTGCATGTACTAGGTCAACTGCATGCAGCCGTCCGGAGAGAAAGTACCCTCCCAATAGCCAAGCGTGGAGAAAGTCTGGTAGCCCGAAAGAGATACGAGGGGTGGGATGAGGTGGGACATGGAGAAATTATGTACATGATCTCCCAGTAACTTTACCACTTTTAGTCCATCTCTTATTTTAACTATAAGAATAACAAGTCTGAGGATATTGGAGCTTTTAGAATTTTAAATCAATAGGAGAAAGCAGTAAAACAGGATAATAGCAGCGCCGCCTTAGCTACAGTGGACCGTTCCCTAAAAGAAACTCTGAAATAAAGCCAAATAGGTTCGAATTAAACTTAAAGGAAGGCTATACGAGAAAGTAAAATCATTAAAATGGAGAAAGCAACGCCTTAAAGAAAAATATCTGGAATAATAACAGGTTTTTAATACGGTGCTCACCCGGTCACTGCTAGATTGGGACGGAGTCAAACAAAAAGAGCAAAGAAATACATACTATTTCAAATTAATGACACATTCCCACTGCTAGCCTAGGGTGAAAGCGAACAACTAAACCAATCCGATTACCAGATATTCCAATTACCTCCACCTAATCACAATTTTACTTAAAACTAGACGCCATAGTAAAGCGGGAAAATAATTTTCAAACGTGTGTTCGACAAGTAGCTCCGAGTGGAAGTCATGTAAATGGTACTTTCCCCGCTGATGTCACCGTATAAAAGGCGGCAACCCTATGAATGAGACCCGCGTTTTTGACAGGCTACATTAGTTTCAAAGGGAGAAAATTTGATTTACAAAATGGAATGGGTGGAGCAAGCTCGGTTGGAATCAAATAACATGTACGCGCCTCCATGAAAATTCCCAGGAACTCATCTATTAAATCTCTAACTGGCTTGAATAATGAAACCCCGCATGGGGTATTCACCTACCTTCTTCCTCACATCTCTCCACCAGCCAGCTACCGCATCCTCTTCCCCAGATTGGTACTTTCTCTCAACGTAATTACGATAGTGGAGAAATTCAAAGGCTCCAGCTTTCCAGCTGGGACTCTCATTCCATCTCCTACCATCCTCCACCCGCATATTTTACACGCTCTATCAACTTTCACCAACCAATCCCTCTATTCACCTCAACCCTATATACTTTCTCTCCTAATATTAGCTCATCAGCCCTTAATGACATCCCCTGTTTTGTATTCCTCGTCTCCCCTCCCTCTTCGCAATAGATGAGACTCTTCATTCTATTGCGAAACTCAAACTCGCTTCAAAGAATATTCCCGGCAAAAATCATTCGAATTCTTTCTACAAGCACATTTAAACACAATCCCATAGTCCACAGATAATAGCAGGCATCCAATGGAATTTATTTCCCATGCTAATGAAAAGGAAAGGAAAACAAGTTTCCTCACACATACAACCAAAACTTTATTCCAACTCTGATTGCTCTTAGACTGTGAAGAACTCAAGCCTTTAAACATATACAACACAAACTATAATTTCCTCTCCCACAAGACCAAACCCCTTGTCTATATATTTGCGAATCTCGTTACTTGATAATCTCCTCTTTCCAAATTCCAACCATCACAAATCCAACCATTGTTAATAACAAAATACCTCAAGTCTTAATTAACGCGAATCAAATAAGACTCTCCAGGATCCTTGTCAATTTGTAATCCGACTAAGCTTAGCTCCATATCTTACTTTCTCCTGGGATTCTTCAAATCTTTTGTACTCGAATTAATTCCCTTTGATTGTGAGAAGTGCTCCTCTTCTGCTATACAATCCTCTAAAGCGGAGAAGAAGTATCAAGAATTCGCTTAAATTAATTATAACCGACTAGTCGAGTTACCGCTCAATTATTACCAAAATACAGCCTTTAATTCCGGCTTCTGCAGCTCAATGCTTCAAGGGACAGGGTAGGAGGTATATAGATTTATATCAAATCTTTCAAATTAGATAAAAGTATCCTACTCCTCTAAAGTATTGTATTTATAGCTTTAACTTCTTTATCTCAGAATAATTCAATAACTAGATTATAATTTGATAGGGAAGGATTTCGGCAGAGAGTGAAGGAAAATGTATCATCTGTCAAGAAATCGGGATCCATGACGCTGGAATTCTACCAAGAAACGCCCGTATCATCCATCAACAGTGCACAGTCAATCCTCAAGAAGTTGCCCAACTACTCGCTCCATTTCTAAGAACGTGTCAACTATAGCACTAGATTTATTTAAGATGGAGAGATTAGATAGCAAAATCCGGCCTAGCAAAGAGATTGAGGAAGAGAATGGAAGAAATACTTTCTCCAACCGCTTAGCGCTTCCTTCCAAGGAGAAAGCACATAGGAATCATTTTTGAGCCTTCTAATTGAGATTCGGAAATACTAAATTACGAGAATCCCATCCCGACATGAATTACCCGCTCTGTAATTTGTAGGAAATCCTCCCAAGTTTCTCCAGTCTCTGGCTCTGGAAACTGTTGGGATGGTGTATAAATCGGAGGGGAAAGCGATTATGCAAATGGAGGTGGAAAAAAGTCCTAAGCCTTTCCGTCCGCTCCTAAAAGAGAAATCCGAGAAGACCTACACGACAATCCTTTATTGTGTGAGAACTCATGGATGACACCACTTGGCGTTTTATCTTACAGCTGTAGCACGTTTTTAAGAAAATATATAAGCATAGATGATTACTCCCACACAGCTGCATTGTACTCCAAATATTCTGGGAATCATGTGAGTGAGATAGCTTCCAGAAATCCATTAACTTGGCTCATTTAAGTCTTTTGTAAATTTTCTAAAGGCATCCATGCACAAAAAATCAAGTGGGTTACCTCAATACAGCAGGCTTGAGAAGATGACGTGCCTATTAGTAAATACAAGTTTGAGGCTGTAAAGATGAAAGAGATGAGGGTCATTTGAGAAACATTTTCCTACACGACTCCTTGTACCCTAACATATGCTAGAATAATTTAGCGAAATAAGAAAATAACATTATTTTATCCTCAAGTCCTTGAAGGAAATATTTGGATCTCAAAATATTTTTCCCGGACGAAAATTCCCTAATACTTACTTGTTGTTAACAAGTAAAATAACTTTTTATGACCAACAAATTCAACTGAAGCCACGAGTGTGGCCAAACAGTTGGAGCACCAAGCAGAACAATATTAGAGTCCCAAAGATCACTTTGTGGCAGATGACACAATGGAAGGAGCCCTTATAATCTTAAAAACTGACAAAAGCACAAGGCAAGCGCAGTTGTAGTAGGTTAAGTTACGGCTAATTCAAATTGAAAGTTTTAATGTCCACGAAACAGACACCTGCATAATTGTAACTGCTCTGTCAAAATTTAATAGCTTAAATTTCTAGATTGTGGATACTGAAGCTGACTAGATCGAGTTTTTAGGAGAAGCTAACCATTCAAATGCTACCAAGAAGGCCAAATCAAGAACAGGATAACTATCAAAGAAACCAGAAGAGGTTTATTTAATTCGCATGCATAAAATCTTGAGATGAATAGCCGTACTAAAATGCAATAGCTTGGTGAAAGTTATTCAAGGTCTTAGCACATCGCACTACTTCTACTTTCACTTTTCCAATAGTTGTCTCCGCATCTTTTTTGCGCCCTCAAACATTTCCTGAACCGAGTTGCCTTAGAATGAAATCCAGGATATTTCAATGAAGTCTTCTTTGTAATCCTCCAGCTCAAGTAATGGATGTAACTTAATGGAATCAAGTAAAGGGACATGAAGAACTTTACAAGTAAATCTCATCAATCAGGGTACGTAAAAACTAAGATGGGATTGGAATTTAGATGATGGAAAAATGGGAGGGACAGGAGGGAGACAGGCAGGAGAGGGAGGAGAGTTGGGGACATATGGGTGAAAGGCTAGAAGGTCACTCTTGTAAAGACGACAGAGGATTTGTACTAGACGACCTATTTAAGATATGTGATGACCACCAGAGAGAATAAATTAGACGTTTTCTTTAGAGGTTTTAGTGTAACAAAAGGAGGTTGAGAGAGTTGAGAGCTTGTGAGACGGGTTGATATCTGGCAAGAGGGGTGTAGACGTTTGGTGGAAGGATGGGAGGGACGGATGAATTTGCATATTTCACAAAGAGAGCCTGGATACAGAAGAGCTATGGAGAAAAGAGAGGAATATGAATGAAAGCGGAGAAAGGACTGGAGAAAGTACTCAAGGTTTTATGTGTACACAGAGTAATCTCGGCTCACATTTTCTCTCAAGCAGAATGCGTTTTCTCATCCCACTTCTCGAGTCAACTCGCTCTTTGCAGAGGTTGACATAACTTTTCCAGGACTTAAGTCACTCCGCTTTTCTGAGAGGTATATAGAGAGTGGGATGGAGGAGAGGAGGAGGTTTCCAGTATAGATAAAGCCAGTGAAAGCATAGAGAGAGAGACAGAGAAATAAAGTTGCGAGAAAATATTATCGATCCTTGTTCCCCTCATCCCTTCTTCCCTAAAAACACAAATGGATATGGAATGATAATAGGAAAAATTTGTACTTATTCCTTGACTCAATATTTTCTCTTCTTTCGGATATTACCCGGGCTTCCCAGCCTCCCGCATCCCATCCTTGTATGTAAACCATCCGCAAAAAAACCGACTAATCGATAATCAGAAGCCAAGGATGATTCTCATGTCAGCTCCGTCCAGTGTTTTTCCATTCCAGAATCCGGGCTTCCTTTACAAAACAACTTCTATTCCACAACTTTCTCTTTTTATTTCCATTATTGTATATAGAACATGATCTACAGACCTAATTACAGATAGAATACACAAGGGCGGGACTACCGCTTAGAAAAGAGGTTGTAGTTCCGGTAAAAGCATTTTGGATCGTCTCCCGACCTCCTCCTTCAAGGAGAAAGCGGAGAGACTAGGGAGAAAGTAAAAAATGTTAAAGGAGGTGCGGTTAGCCTGAGGTGAAAGTGGGATGTCTAAAATTAATACACGACGATTATCTTGGCGTGAATTGAATGAAAAGTCGACAAGGATTTAGTAGACACGTTCCTTTATCTCGCTAATAAATTACAGGGAAGAGAAACCGTAATTGTAATGTATTTCTTTCTCCGCCCACTGTATTAATAGCTAGTCAATGTTTCTTCTGAGAAAGAAGAGCGATAGAGTCATGATTCGCATTCATCATTCCAATGGCTCCTACACCCAAAATTTTCTTCCCACTCCAGTTGTAGCCTTCAGTCAGTTTCAACCTTTGTTCACCTCTGATTTCCAAAGCAAGTGCGCCTTTAGCTACAAACTTTATCCCTTTGTACCCAGATACTTACAAGTTAGAGACGTTAGGCCATTGCTGAGCCTAGATTGATTATTGTTCAGAGGGGAGGAACAGCAGGAATGAGATAAAATGTACTTTATAAGTTGACAAGGAAATATTTCTACAAATGCCCACCAAAAGCTCACATTACTTTAAATGCTTTCACTGGAAGAGCGTGTACTTATACATATTCGGTCTCAAGTTGTAGCATCCCTTCTTTCCTCAGTCTCTTCCCTTGTAGATGCTATTTGACTTGTCGTGCTAGTTTTTTTGATTAATTGCTGGAAAGAGTCCTTGGGCCAACTTTTCCAAAGGATTTTATCCTCTACTTTGTTTCAAGTATTCATTCTTTGGAACTCCAATGTTTACACGTGAGAGAAAGGTGGCCACCACTAGAGTGCCTAGTATTTGCCTATGTAAATTTTGGATGGAATAATATTTTTAGAATGTATGAACACCGCTAGTTCTCACTCAATTGTCTCTCATTTGAACGAGACGAGTTTCCCACAGAAGAGACTCAAAGTTCCCCGGAATCTTCCCTTCAAATATAAACAAGTTCCTATCCTCTGTTTTTAAAGAGTTGATAAAAATGGAAGCCATTATTTTAAAAGAAAATTAAGATCCACCTCCTTCTTCTTTACATTCTCTCTAAAATGTGCTGAATCCTCCGAGTCGCAATGTAAGCAATGCAAAAACAGGGCCTTTGTTCTAGTTTTTGGTCTCAGAATTTTAATTTTCCCCAAAATTCTATTCAAATAAAAACGCTCATTCATCATGAATTGATTTTCGAGCCGAGAAATATCAAGTCTGACGGCGGAGAAAGTCAGCAACCTACGTAAAAGTTAGTGTGCTTCAGACTGCTCCAGAGAAAACAAGTTTCCCAAGGAGAGAAAGTTGGATTTACCACGAAGTCAAAACTTGGAAATAAAGGAGAGGAAAAATTCTACTCTCACATCATGTGCTTCTACGTAAGATGTAAAAGTTTTCGTCACGCCGCAATGATCTATCCTATCGCAGTAAAGAACGGCTTCCTCCCAGTTAGTTTTTACGCCAACCTCATATATGACCCCGATGAATCCTTGGATTCCGTTAGAACCAACGCAGGATTGAGCAGCACCAAGCTTACGTATTTACACACACCAAGAAATAACGATATAATGTTACAATAAATCTCTTATCGATGCATTAGTACTCTCGTTTCATCTAGACTTGGCCAAGAAGCCATAAGATTACTTTCCTAAGAGATTTCTCCAGCTTTCTCCTGCTTTCTCCAGCCCACGCTCAAGATTATACGCCGACATCATTTCAAACCCATATACATGGAAGAGAGGGATGTTCGGAAATATTCCACTCTCTCCACTTTCTCCATAAATTCTTTTGTGCCGTACATCTGTTCCGCTTGTAGGGTAAGCTCTGCCGCTTTATGGCTTTAGATATACCTTAAAGTGGAGTTTGATTACACTGAGGAAAAGAGTGAAAAAATATTATAGATTTCTTGAACGGGATAGAACGGCCCGAGTAAAATATACTATATATGCATTCCAATTCGGTTATTCGGCTTAGCTCTTCGCAGTAAATGCTAGACGAAGATAAAGTTGATGTAATACAAGTTGATACAGTTTAAAAGCAGGTGAAATATATTATCAAAAGCCCATACATTTAAATTTACTATCATCACCACTAAACGCTTTATTTTACATAGTATCTTGTACAAAATCCTTCCAGCTAACACAGTGATTCCTCTTGAACTATATATATTAGGCAGTAGCAATAATTTCCCGGATTTAGTAGCTCTGCACACTATGAAAAGGTTTTATTTCGAAATTTGCGTACAGGTACACCGACGTAAGCAATTTTATCAAATATTATTTAAGTGTATTTTAGACCGCTGCACAACCAGTTAATTCCATCAAATTGGTGAGATTACAGCAGAAAGATTTTTCATCAATGTAAATAATAAGTTTAATTAATTTTAGCACATTAATTTTAATATGCCTTCTCCTATTAATATTGAATATAATTAAATCATTATATAATACCTTGAATTGTTCCCTATTTTTTCAAACCATAAAAACGTTATCTAAGTGAACCAAAGCTATACTACAAATATTTAGACGTGTAAATAGTGTTTAAATGCTAATTAAAAACTGTAAAAAACTCCACCCCTTTTGGCTCCCAAAAGCGTTTTAATTAATCTGTAACAGAATTAATTCCAGGTGGAGGGTCACGTGCGCCAACGTCTGCATTGGTCACAGTAAAGGTGACAGGATTTGTGGGCTGGAAGGCTCCCACTCTAGCCTGTTGTTTCGGGGATGCTGCACGAAATTTTGACTTTCCCTTATTGACGAGGAACATGACGTTCCATGAGCCAGTAGCACGTCGTAGCCTAGCAAGCTTTTCCTTTTCTAGCCGTTCTAGCTCAGCAGGATCTGGTCCAACAAGGCCGGCGAAAGCTTCGTTCGGATTTGATTCCATAAGTGCAACCATATCCGGATTGATTCCTCTTCCCTTGAAGTAGCCTGTCACTTGCTCCGGGATTTCTGCTAGAATCTCTTCTGCTAATTGACTTTGAGCTGTGAGGTTGGCGGATTCTCCGAGGATGTTTTTTACGGCAAACGCTGCACCCGAAGCTTTTCCTGTCGATTCCCCAGTCCTCTTCAACCAGGAATCCGCGCTTCGATACTCTACAAACTGAACGATATCCCTTTCAGCGTACTTGCCCATGTAATTGATCTTCCCTCCGTCATCACCGTCAAGCTCTTCCATAGATTCAAAATTCGCTTCCCCAACTCCAACAATCACGATGGATATAGGCAACGTGGAGGCTTTAATTATCGCCTGAAATTTTAAAACAAAATCCATACCAGCACTTTCACTCAAAAATCCCGTGGAGAAAGAAGTAGAGTTGAAAAATAAGACTGGAAGTTTGCCTTATCCTATCCTGCTCCAAGTACGACCTCTTACCTCTTTAGTTTGTACTAAATCAGTAAGAACTCCGTCCGTGAGGATGACAAGAATATAATAATGCTGACCAAGTTTGCAGTTTTCTGCAAGAGCTGAGATTCGGTTAATGACAGGTGCAAAATTTGTAGGACCGAATAGCTGTACGCGGCTGATACAGCTCCTGTAATTGACAACCAAAAACTCATAGATGATTGCGGTCCTTCTCAGCAGGGAGGACGAGTGGGGAGGAAATTGGATTTCTAGCACATGTACTCTCAACAAATCCAAATTACATCCAATCCAATCCATGGTATATATGGATTCCGTGTGGACCAACCAGCGGCAAGGACATGCATACATGTAACTCGTCGTAACTAGTTTTACTCTTGTTCAAGTCCTCAACTTGGGGCTGGAGAAAGTCTTTTAAGAGGTTCAAGGAGGGCGGTGAAAGTACCTCTAGTGATAATTACATGGGGTTTGACAGGGTGAAAGCAAATTTCATCCCAGAGAGAAAGTCCAAAGTGAAGCTGTATAAGCTAGAACGGAGCACAGATTACCGGCAAGCTCAGAGAATTGGGCAACAGAAACTTGTGTCATTTCACTCTGAAAGCATATAGCAGATCCTTGTTTACCTTTCACTTGAACCTAAAAGCCCAACTAGTCACTATACCGAGGGATGTGAACAGCTAACTTGATGAGGGATTTAATTTCCAAAGGATCCTTTGTGGACAGACGGCCTCCAGAGTCAAGATTCGAGAGGAGACAAGATCCAGTTACCTCTTTACCCCCACCCCCTACACATGTCAAGTAATTTCCGGCTTCTCTCAGCCCCACATTTCTTTATCCGCCCTCAAGTGGCTGGCATAAAAATAAGAGGAATCCCCTGGACGGCTTACCAAACTCGGGGGAGCTTAGCCACCCTCCCCATTCAGTCTTCTCCAGGGATATCTAAGAGAGAAAGTCAGAAGACTAACCGGAAACAAAGCACTTCAGACTGATACTACGGGAATATATATGTCAAGACAGAGTACTATAGTACAGAGTAGTAGTTTTAGGTACGCCGGCTAGTGAAGATGAGCACATTTATAGGTATAAGAAATTCCAGTGACCAGTTTCTGAATCCGTCCGGAGGAATTTCCCTTGAGAATTCCCGGAAAGATAGGGAGGGCAGGATAACCGCCCATATTATGAGCACTACTACATACATATGCATATACTTTGATTCCTGGACTTACTTGTAAGCTTTGAGGACTCCTTCGATTCCTTGGCAGCTTGGATTATTGGTAAGTGTGACGGGGAAGAGATGAGAGGTTTCTCCGATGGGAGGCACTCGGGCTCCGAACCCGTAAACCGGGAATATCCCTGTATTGTCATAATCTTTAACGATTAATCCCGTCGCTACAATGGCTTGCTCGTAGGAGTTGGTGATGGAGGGATCCGGTGATATGTGATGGAGGGATGATGGGTTCGTTGGATCACCGTTAGAGCCTGGAGAAAGGAGAAAGGTGGATAACAAGAAGCGATGGCGCTCAAAGTACAGCTTTCACCTCAACGCTTTCTCCAGTGAGACGGTAGTAATCCTACAACTTACTTGTGAAATCTATAGAGAAACACAAATGGATTTTGGTACCCGCTTGGATGAAGTCAAAGAATGTGAACACTGGGGTGACTGAGCAGGACAAAATTGAGATACTGCTCCTGGAATTCTACAGTAAGATACACCATCCCTTCTTACTATACTTTCCCCAAAATCAAAGTCATTGAGTCAACTCTCACGTGTATATCATTGTATTATTTAAAGAACAAGTACCGCTCCCGTTCGTGTAATCAACTGCATGCTCTCATCCATCCCGTTTGCCATACGGTTAAGCGTAGTGAAGCAGCAGCCCACGAGCTCACTTTCCGCTTTGATGTTTTTCCTCCAAGCTTCCAGCTTGAGCTGCCGGTCCTTGTCACCGTTACATAAACCCCTCCCCGATATAATCAGTGTGGGCCAGGTAGGGTTGGATCCTCTCATTTCCTTGCTTCTGTGTACGACAGTGTAGTTACCCCCATCGTTGATTCGCGATACCGCGAAAAATGTTTTTGGCATATAGCAAGTTAGGAATGAGCCCAGACCCGCGCCGATCAGTTTCAGACAGATCTAGCTCACATACAGAATAGAAAATGTATCAGATTAAGATTCAATGGGCTCCTCAAAGCGCCCTCTTAACCCGAATTAATCGAGACATTCAAGAGGTAATTCAGGATCAGGTAAATTACTTCATCTTTCAAGGTCATGAGTTCCTCGGCGATAACGATAATACTCCCATTCCCTTTATCACTTCCCCCCTCTTCCATAGACAGTAGGTCTGCGGTATAGCCCTTGGGACCCGCAGACACAATGTTTGCCACCGTACATTCTATGTAGCCAATCGTCTCAGCTTCTTCCAGTTTGGCTGTCGGTGAATCCACGTCGTAAACTTCAAATCTCAAGTTCTGTGACTGCTCGAAACGATATTCCATCGTTAGCTAAAATATTTAGAGAACAACAACCCTTTCATATTCATGACGCTGGAGAAAGTCTCATAATGCACGCCGCCTTTTCTATCCACCCCATCCTCCTCCACCAATCTACATGATTCCATTAAAAGTAACTGCTGGTATACACCAAACACCCCAAAACTCTCTTACTTTTGTTGCAAAGTCGGGATTTAAATTATTATCAATTTGTTCTGTTCTCAGGAGCTCCACCCATTTCTTGCTGTTGAAGGGCCGATTGTATACGACACATATGGGATCTGACTTTGAGAGCACATCTTTGTTGGCCAAGTTCCTAGCAGCGTGTGGAAAAATCAGATATATGAAAAAACCTCATAGCGTAGCGTCCCTTCATCCATGAAAAACCTTAATTCTACCTCTATTTCTTTTAAAAGATGGGATTACCTGCAGGATATTGTTATCTCAATGGTTGAAGTTGAGTTCATGGCGGTTCCCGGTTGGAAGGAGGGATCCGCCTTTCCTTGCCTGCACACATTACACTTATTAAAATTCCAGTTAGAGGAGAAAAGAAACCCGTCAAATCACCATTACGTCTTGGAGAAAGCGGTTTGGGGAAAGGTAAAAAGTTAAGTTGGTCGTCTCTTCCGCGGTAGACCACCATCATAAGCCCCAGGAAAAAGTAAAATAGCCTAGGGACTCGGAATGTATATAGAACATCTCTTACTCTTCTCCGCCGGCTTCATCCGTGGCTCCTACTTTATTCGACATCATGATGACTCTCTGACTACGAGATGAAAAATTCCACCAAAGCTTCCTTATTCAGGTAACGGAGAAAGAACAAGTTAAAACCTTTTCGCCTTTCACTCCCTTTCTTCTCTAATCCCCCTTTTCATCCTTTCCTTTTATTTGAAGCACTTCACGGGGAAGAGCTTATAAATATGTTAAAAATCCTCCACTCACTATTTTTTCACTCTCTTTTTCTCTTCTTTAAATCCAGAAATACGAGGTGAAAAACAAAATACAAAACTCCTTAATCCACAATCCTTTCCCACCACCACCAACTTTACCTGAGGAGCATAGCGGAAGAACTGAATTAAAATTAGCTGCGGGCCAAGATGACCGAGGGAAGGGGCTGAGCTGAGAGGTAAGCGAGGACGTTATAGGAGTTTAAAATCTCAATAAATCTTGACCGATAGTCTTAACGACTACGGACAATACAATCTCAGCTAGCCATATAGTCATTAAAGCCACCACTCACTTAATTCCTAAGGGCAAGGAAACATGAAAGGGCTAAGTAGGCATGCGTGTTTTAATTTTCTTGCATTTTAAACGTTTCAGTAGTACACGTCAACGCTCCTCTCTCTCCTTGTTCTACAAGACCCGGCATGTGTTACAAATCAAGCTGGGGAAAACAGACTACGGGAGCAATACAAGAGAATGGCTATGCCGACGGCCATGTACACAATAAAATCAGAGGTGTTTGCAGGAAATGGGAGAACGGAATACATGAGGAGAGAAAGCATGGATTGAGAAGTGTACAAATACAGGTACTTGCTTACACATTTTATCAGCTTTCACTTATCTTCCTCAACAGCGCCCTTCCGTACTGTGTGCATATCTTGTAGGAGAAATGATTCAAATTTCCTCCTTCTCTCTCTCCGCTTTCAAGTACTGAAACAAACTTTACAGCTACATGAGACTTACTCGTACGTACACTCAAACTTGTATTCAAAAATGTCCCAGCCCCGAGGAATACATTTACAGCTTTCTCTTTGAAATAAAATATTTCGCCTCTGGTTAACATGGATTTATGCAAGTCTTGGAGTGAAAACTCTGCTCCCCTAGTGCAGAGAATCGCTTGTACTATGGCTAGAAAACAAGCGTTCCATCATTCTGTAGTATGAACTTGATTCCCGACACTCCGGAAAGAGGCAAGGAGAAAGGAGAATCTTAGGAGAGCTGGTTGGATTAGTTGCTGGGAATTAAATTTGAAGCCTTGAAACCCCACATCTATTCTTGTCAGAGGAGCTATTTCAGAGAAATCGTTATGCTTTCCAGACATTTAATCAAACTGTATGACGTCCTCGCGTGTCAATAACCCAAAATGTTTTAATCAACAACGAGTTGGAATTCGTAGAAACGTGAATGGAGGACCCTGGTGGAGAAAGCAATGGACTTAGTATAAACTATGGTAACCATAGGCCAGTACCATGCATGGAACTGCTCATGTAGTAGAGTTGGATCTGTGAATTGTCTCCCCGTTTTCGTTTTGGAGACTTTAGCATATAGAAGAAGAAGAAGACGAAGGCCTTTGAGCTCAAGAAGGTGAGGCTATAATCAAAATTTTATTGCCTTTCTGTAATGTATAATCATGGAGATTATCATATGAATTTACAATTGACACAAATCTCCCGTCCTCTAGAATGGAGGTAGGTCAACTTCGTCTCCGAATCATCACTACACTCCTCACTGACCTCCCGTATAACAACTTTCAAGTACAAAGTCCATCTTACACGAGTATTAACTTTTATAATATGTCGTATATATATATAATAACGAGTATTTTATAATATTCCTCTCATTTATCCTATATAACATACTTGTATTTACTTACTAGCCAACCCCCGACTCTACCTTATACAGAGGGTCCGCCAGCTGTATTTGCACAAGCTGAATTGTAAGACAAAATGGCCATTTTGATAGCTACAGATTTCGCGGTAGATTCAAAAGAAGCACAATTTTATTGACCTCATTGTGTCAAATTTTCATTTCAAAATTTTGAAAAATGCCGAAGACATTGGGATCTGAAGTTGAAGGCCTAATTTTAGCTGTTTACAGAGGAGGAACGACTGGTAGGGTCATTGCGGATGACCTTATAAAGTTGAGTCATATCATTTTTTTTCGCTCAGTTATTAATCTTCAGCATTTTGTTCATGAACAAAGAAAATTCGAAGCTCAGGACCTCTCATCGCCAAAAATGCAAAGACCTAGTTAAACTCATATTTCGAGTGCTACACGAAAAATTGACCTGTTTGCGGCTAAAGAGAACCCACCATCCAAAAATGAGATTCCCATGTCAGTTAATGTATTTGAGTCGTCACATCGTCGAGAAATTATCCAATTGGGTTTACAAAAACGGAAAAAATATCGACATTATACACTCCTGGAACGCCACTATAAGTTACGGAAGACCAATTTTAGATGGCTGTACGAAAAGTGTTTGGGAGGTCACAGGTCGGAATGCGTGACCACACTAGATGGGGCGCTGTTTGGGCTTCCTCATGTTAATGGGTAAAGTCGAATTTATTAATGGAGGACTGGAACAGAGGTGTTGAAAGATTGGGTAGTGCGGAAGGAGAAGTTGCCTTACCCTTAATTCCTAGTCCGACGGGTTATTAATTTGTAATGCTATTCAAGATAGATTTTTTCCTGCATTTGTTCATAATATTATGAAGGAGTTTCCGACGGTTCGTTTAAGCTTTTAAAGAGCTTGAAAAGATAAATGTAAATGTAATGTAAATGTATTTCGGGATGCTGTTTATTAGACAGCGCCGACTAGGCACATTATTTCGGCCCATCGCGGCTGGTTTGCACCAAGTCCCTTTGTCCATCGCGAGGCTCTATCTACTATTGGCTTCCAATTCTAATCACCAGTAGATCTTCTCCGGGGAGTGACTCTACCCAGAGGACTTCAACCAGCCTGTCACAACGGGACAGTGGTGGACGAAGCACCCGATCCCTATATCTACCCCGTACCGCCTCCTTTCCCAGAGCCTGGAGGTTTCACTGAGCCGAGTAGATAGAAGAGTAGGATTAGCATGGCTTCCCGGTGAGGGTCTAGGTTTCGAACCCAGTTACGACTGAGTCCGGAACTGTAACCACTCCACCACAGGGCCCTCGCTGCTTCAAAAGATAACTGGAACCTGTTATAATTGGAGTTTTACAAAATTCGAATCTCCGTTTGTTAACATAGGCTGGAAACTTTTTTTTTCACCCCGCCGTGTTTACCATAACGCTGTGACCTATTATCTGAATCTCTAACTGCTGAAAAAGTTTGGTAAAAGCGTAAGAAAATGGGCTTCATTTTGATGTTAGTTTCACCACCAACAGCCAGCAACTTTCTTCGCAGTTATTGCTTCATTGTTGTGCAAATACAGCTGGCGGATCCTCAGTACAACCTACCCATAAACATTTGTTCCGATAATAACAACCTTTATACCTGGAATAACAGCAATACTTTCTTCATGGCATTCATCAGCTAGTCACTCTTTCAAAATTTATTCCGTAGTTTTAGATATATATATAATGGTGTCCTTTTATATACTGAATGAGCTTCTGGATCTACCGCTTGCCGAATGCTAAGGATAATGGTTCAGTTAAACAATTCTTTAATACTTCATTACACTCCTCCATTAATACATATATTTACATAAGGTTACAAGATTTATAAATTTATATACTCCTGTATTTAATTATTTGGCAGTCCTTGGATAGATTATAGAACTCGTATATGTATATGCATGTGTCTACCTCTTACATAAGGACGCTTCCACCAGTTGTCAATAAACCTTCTCTAGTCAGCTTGAGAGCTATGCGTATCGGTGGAAAATACTGAATTTAATTTTTTGATTCCCAAAAAACTCAAAGTGGGTGACAAAGTATTTAAGGAAATTCAAAAATTTAAATTGGATTCGGCGGGAAATTCATAGCTGCATTTGATATGGCGAGAAATTCGAAGCGAAACTCAATTGTCAAATGCGCCAAATTTCAAAATTTAATTATTTTCCTTTTTATTACGAGATACGTCGGGTGTCCGGATACAATATCCGAGTTGAGTTGTTTAAAGTTAGACAATCAATATAAACCAAAACCTTAACACGTATTTCCTTACTCTAGTGGTCAAGATCTCTGTCTTGGTTTATTCAAACCTGGGAAAAACCACTCATCTCTGACGATCATTGAGCGTTATATAGTTAAGGAAAATTAAAAAAAACAACCACAGTAACATTGACTGGAGAAACTAGAGAGACTCCTTTTTGAGCTTGCAGATTTTGTTGCTCTTAATGTGCCCTATTTAGTTTGCAGATATCATTATGTATCTAACAAATGCTTGGAGCGAATGGGAGCTGATTGATTTTTCACAGATTATACTACAACTTTCACTTGGTAATTGAGATTGTTGACTGGTAAAATGACAAATGAAGAATCCCTCATTTTCAGAATAAAGTATATCAATAGAAAAGTTTTGAGATCTCGATGAAAAAAAAGTTCCAAAGAACTTCTGCAGTTCTCCGAATAGCTGGAAGGATAAAGATTATGGAAAGAATAGAAAGAAAGTGATATAGCATAAGAAGAAGCCTGCTCCCAGGGAAAATTGAGTTATTGTTCTGCGTGTCATGATTAAACTTGCTATAGGATGGATGTGCGCATACTTTTGAAACAAATATGTATACTAAATTTTAGTTTAAAGTTAATTCTTTTACCGTCCCAAGAAAAGTTGTGAGTCAGAAATGAGAGATCTTGGAAAGAGGAAGACAAGAAAGTGTAAATACAAAGTAAGCTACAGTGCAGACAAAACAAAAAAGAGTTTCACCCCTTTACACTTGATATAGGCTAAACGAAAGTTGGGTAGAAAGTCTGCTACTTGAACGGATCCATGACGAAACCGCTGCGATCTACATTTTTTAGTGCTTTTTTTCCTTTTACCTTGAAACTATTCCATATATCCGAGCTAGACAATTCAAACGGATGAATAAAAAGTTTTTCAATGAGGGAATAACTGGGAGGAGAAAGCAAGAACGGTGTTAGGAAAAAAAATGTTCACAAAAGTTGGACAGCTCAAGGAAATTTTCTTGTGTAAAAGAAAGGCAGTCTTCCATCTTCTCAACCCATTTTACGACGCTATCCTAACACACGCGCTTTCTCCCTATCTGACAGGTAGATGTTTTTTCAAGCTAAAATTTGCAATTTGCGTCTAAGACGATAAGAAGCGTGGAAAGAAATAAAGATTGAGAAAGTATTTCAACCAGCTGATCGCATATTGGTATCTTGGACTACTGTTGATGGAAAATCAATGCGATCCACGCGGGTGTTTGGGGAGAAAGTAGAGGTATTCAACTGAACAAAGCCAAGAGACGTTTCATCACATCAACTAGAATAGTTCAAGAGCCACCTTCTACAGCAAGTGGAAATACTTTCGGGTTCGTATTTGGGCTCTTCTTTTTCCACCCGGTATAGAAGGTAGTGAAAGTTGGACTTGATTTTAAAGCCGACTTTCCCTCTACCTTAAGCGATTCCTTCTTCTATCGGGGGCATTAAAATGGCGCGCATTAAATTTTGTCACGGAGATCTAAAGGTCCAGGACCTTTTACAGGCGATAGATAAAGTTGGCTTTCAAATTCAGTGGAATTTGGTGAGTGTATAAATGGAAGAGTGTGTGGAGAAAGTAACATGTGTCCGCATTTTTTACCGACCAACTTACATAGCTCACACCTGCTCCCCCCGGTAATTCAGCTCTTAATCAAGACTCATCAGTATTCAAGACGAGGGATGGCAGTAGCAGTTACATAAGAAAAGCATGGCAGAGCCTGATAAAGTAGTAGCAGCCAGAGAAGAAAAGCTACTTAATTCTACACCCATGAAAAGAAAAGCCACAAGAATCAAACCTTCATGATGAGACGCCTCCTTGGTCCTCCTTCAAGAAGTCGTGTAAAAAGAAGACTCGTTTTTTTTCAAATCAAGTACTGTACATATACGTACTCCCGTAGTGCTCGGAATGAAAGAAGGGTAATCTAGCTAATGACACATGCTGGTGAGTATTGGATAGTCGTACCGTACAATGTTAGTAAAAGTGTAATTTAAGTGCCTGAAAGCGCCGCTTGAGTATATGTATGTATGATATCCTCCCTGCACATACTTACAATCCCGTCATACCGCGTCATCCCTATATACCTCACACCATATTTAAGATACAGTAGCTAAATATCAAGTAATCCCGTACTTGAGCATTGTTATGTTAACCGCTAGAACATGTCCGGTTTTTGTCTGAGCACTTTCTCCTTCCCGATCCTCGTGGTACAGGTATAGAACTATATTTCTCGTCAATATTACGTGGTTGCGCCGACTTAGAGATTACAACAATACATACATGACTATGGCTTAAATCTAGATTACGGAGCATGTATCGGTATAGAGTCGTATATGTATTCTATGATTCTTGTGTATAAATACTATTTTTCCAAGTCATGAATATTAGATTTCCTCCAAGACTAGTAACTTCATGGTTAATAACAAGTTATGCATCGCCGTAAATCTCATGATTGCGGAGATGAATATTATCTTTACTCTAACTTGAAAACTATGCAGGTCGGCTACTACCTGCTTTTAATCGAATCCCACCTTTGGCTCCTACTATTTCCGAGAAACGTTTATCAATTGGCATCCGATCATCGTAGAGTGAAGGAGCCTGAAGAATGATTCCTGCCGTTCCAACGAGGACGGCCAGTGTGAATATCCATAGAAAAAGACGATCCAAAACAAGAGCAACGTATTTCCAATCCTCCTTAACCTGAAACGAAAAAATCCATAAGCATACACTCCCTGGAATTAATTAAAGGTGAAACTGGATTTCAAATCCCAAATTTTCATTAAATATACCGTATAAATCAATTCTTTCTCTTCTTGGAAAGAAAATGAATAAAAAAAACTTTATTTTTTGTAAAAGGCAAAAAGGGAGCGAGACGTAAGTTTCAGCTAGGGCTCGCTGAATCCAAGAGAGGGGATGAGGGGCTGGCTGGTGGGAAGCGTAAGTGATGTGGTTGAAGACATGCAAAGGAGGTAGCTTTTAATGATTCATAATCCCATGGGGTTTCGTGAAAAGAAAGCAAGAAGAGAAAACTACGAGAGAAAAAAACAAGGATACACTACAGTGATGAGGAGGAGCGTAAGTGAAAGAAGAGAAAGTGAGAAGAATGAAAACTGAGAGGGAGGTATTGTAGTCTGGTATATGGGAGTAACAAGAATAAATAGAGAATGTGTTCATAGGAGAATATTTGTGTAGAAGAAGATGGGAAGGGAGCAGGGGAGCCTGTGTATTTAATACTGCTGTATAAGATAAGAATTGGATAAAGTGGAGAAAGCAGAGAAAGTGGATTGAGGGGGAAGGAATGAAAACTCTCGGGGGCAATAATTCTCCAGAGGACGGTTCAGAACATAAGCATAGAATTTAGAGAGGCATATGGGGAAATCGGGATGGTCAAACGGTGAAAGCATTCTCCAACTTTCCCCCACTTGTATTCCGAGTGAAGAAGGGGTTGAAAAAATAGTCTTACTTTGGTTGAATCCTCCTGGATACGTGTGTGCCTGGCTATGAAGCGAACACCTGCACAGGCACGATGGACATCCGGGACGCAATTTCTATTCGAACAAGGTGCAGTTACTTTTGGTATGAGAGGAGAAGGGAGGGGAAGCATATCATCTGGGAGCCAGCTTTCCGTTGAGCCATCGTAGCTTGGGTAACCACCGTGAAGTCGGCAGCTTCCACCCGTATCTGCCATCCTGCAACACGTACAAACACAATGTATTCAAAAACAAATGAGTTAATCCACCCCACCCCCTAAAAACTTTCTCTCCTTGTCCACACTTTCTCTCGCCGTTACTACAACTCCCTCGATTTCCACGTTAATCAAACTAAAGCTGCAATCGTACACTACCTCAAATATCTGTCAAGCATCAGATTCTGAGACAATGATTCCCCTATACGAGAGCATTAATTTCACTCGAAAATCCCATCAAGCAACTACACGAGAAATATATATAAGAAACGCTACTTTTTTCATAATCTGTATGCCAGACACAGCTTCCCATCAACAAGCTATTCTAGTAACTGAAAGCAATTTGTAGTTATCTAACAAAGTTGACTGACTGACTACAGATTGTTTTGAGAAAACTATACCCCGACGCATCTTCGGACTCACCAAATGGCCTAATATCCTTGTAACAAGTCGTCTCAACGTCAAGCTTTCACTCCCAATCCGTCCGATCCCACTTCATCTTCATCTACGTTTGCCTTGTCCAATACCTCGAGTGACAGCAAGTGAGAACATGTTCCAAAGCATTTCCCTCTGTCATTCCTCCAAGTACTTTCAAATTATGTATGATGATGATGCAACATCATCCCTCTACTTTCTCCCTCAACTATCCCCCCAAACTTTGTTATTCTTCCAAACCTTCTATGTAAATGTCAATGTATTCAAACTCATTGTAGAACAAAGGGTGTGCAGTATTTCTAGTAGATTGACTCATTTCCTAGTCCACACGCCGAGTGCGAAACCCCAGGGAGTTGTTGGCTCGCCGTTATATGGCCTGGCGTGAATCTGAAATTGTTTACTTCTAGCTGGTGGGAGGAAATCCTTGAAAGCTTGTAGGTGAGATGTAAAATTACTGGATAAATTCATGATATCGCCTCGCCACACCTTAAAAACAACTCGTCGAGGAAAGAGCTTCTATCCGAGAACAGAGTTTCCTTATCCAACAAAGGGAGAAAGTAGCTTTTGTCACCATTTCACTAAACTTTCCTCTAATCCTGACGTCATCTCCACAACTTTCCACCCGCCATCAAAATTATTGATTCTCCTCCCAACTCAAAGTTCAAACTTTTCTCAGAGAGAAAGTACATATTCTTCCATATATATCCATGAATACTATCTAACGCTTATCATTCTCGAACGTAATTTTATTTTCTTCACTTTTGACTACATATGTCAGGAATCGTTAGACTCAATACGAAAATTCTTCACCAGCTTTCACTCCCACTTAGCATAAGCACACATGTAATCTCATCCACAGTTCAACAAATTCAATACAGAAAGCACAGATACATAAGAGAAAGTATTGTACCGTTGCCATAGTAACTTCACTCATTCCTTGTATGATTGTTATGGAATATCAGACTATCGACTTTTACAGCCCGGTAGGCATATATAAACAATATTCATTCGTATATACATATATTTTCATACAAGATACTTAAGGATTAAAACACGCTGTACGACTTTCAGAGACCATGAATCCGATCAAATTATTCCTTCCGAGACTAATTTCATGTCAACTTTCTATTTTGGTAACAGAAAGTTACAAGAGAAACTAATGTAGTTTAAAGAGTTAGATTCACGCATAACATTTATATCAAACACCCCACAAACTTACCTCCTTAAGCAGGCTTCAAGTGGAGACTGGGAACGTGGAGGAATATCTCCCGGTGATTCGTCCGGCCAAAAGCTGTCCGTATGAAAGGTGGAACTATTTTCCGTCCGTATCATCAGGACACTCTCCTTCCACTTGTTACTGTAGATAGAAAATTGAAAACGGGATGAGCATCATCAGGATAATCATCAAAGGAGGCACCATTCACAACCAATTATCCCTGGGACACCCTCCAATCTACCCGCCCAGCTTACCGCACATTAAAAGAGGCCACCAAATTTCCTCTTCCCAACTTAAATTAGTGAAAGAAGAGGATGCTAGTAGGAGATGAGGTTGGAGAGAGGTTGAGGGAAAGGAGGAGAAAGCCTGATTCTATAGAACGTCAAAGTACAGAGGACCCATTCTAGTCTGCACATCCATTTACAAGGCCCGCCTACCGTCCTCTACTCTCCTGGTGCAATATGAATGAAAGTGAGGTTGGCGGGCGATTACTTGTGCTCCAAGAAAATGAGAGCGAGTGAATTGAATTTAGATGGGAACACGTCATGTAGTATAAATATGTAAGATGATACGCCAGTAGAATCAATTATTCAACCAATGCATTTTCTTATTCCAACCCGGCTTTAAACAAAGCATTCTTGTCTCAACTTTACCCACCCCAGTGAACACAATACCTGGAGAAAGTCCTCCTCTACCTGTCCTATAGTCTACTACGACGACTTCACGCTTCAATGCTTATTAGCTACTCCTCGTGGAAATCCCTCAAGGATATGAAGCTATCCGACCATATAGTATTCAATCATGTACCTCCATCTTCCCCTCATCCATGCAATGAATATATGAATAGGGATGCCAGTTAATTGAAAAATTTCCCCTGTGCTCGTCTAGCCATACCTTAAACGTTCCTCAAGCGCAAACACCAACCAGATTATCAATTTTTCTTCAACCTCAAAACATTCTACAGGATATGGAAAAATCCTAAATCCGTGGGTTTTTATTGAAAGAAATTGATATTGATAGTGGCAGAAATGGGCTTAGTTGGATGTGGATTACGTGGTTGAATCCGGGATTATATACGCGGGAATACGCCATAGAAAAAAAACCATGTCCAATGGAGAGCGGTGGCTAAGCAAACGGAACGTGAATCACGTTCAAAATTAAGTCCATTTCGCAACGATCAGAATATCGAAAGCAGGGAGCGAGAAAGATGTGGGGGGAAAGGCTGGGACTTGAGCTGGAAGGATGACAACAGAAGAAAATTGAGTTTTCAAAGTGATCCATCCTTTATTGGAGAGTCATGAGAGAATTGGAAGGGAGACAAGGTAACTAATGGATGACAAGCTGTAATATAATATTTGAAACAAGTGTAGACAGGGTAATGATAGATGAGCTAGAGGCTGAGGACTCAGAATGATGGAGAATGTGAATAGAAACATAAAAACCTACTCTAAATGTATCAATGAAGAAGAGCAAGAGTCAATATACGGTAGAAGCATCAAGTTTAAATGCGGGGCACGTTTACTTTCTCCTACTTTCTCCCTCCACCTCCATACACTTGTCTTACCTATCCTCCTTAACTCAGGACGGAGGACAGGATGAGCAAAGATTCCCTAACTCACACCACCTTCTCTTCGTGTCTCAACGATGCCAAATTTTTCCCAGGGATCTAACGTGTAGCGGGACATGGTGACTCTTAAACCCAAGTGGTGGGCCTAAGCAGTATCAGAGCTATGCAGGATAAACCTCCCCTCCTTCTCTTCCGGTATGGAGAAAGTGATGAGAACCTAGAGCTACACAGTAAGCTCAAAAGGCTTCGACCGGGTATAATGCTCCAGGAAGGAGTGGTCGCGGAGAGGCCTTTGGAACAAGATAAAACAGGAAGGACTGACGACGGTGGAAGAGGGTGAAAGCGGTCGTTTCCCACGCTAGCTGGCTCCCTACCGGAAGCACATTTAATTCTGGTCGCGGCCCATAGTCCTACTTTCCATCTCCCAGCCAGCTCCAACAAGGAGCTTAACACGGTTCAAGAAATCTTTCCGACTCCAACAACCCCAACCATCTCATACAGACAGACCCATTTAATGGAGCAATGAAGAGAAGGAGAGAAACAGGCCGCCGAGCCCTGGCAGAGAGTGAGAGTAGAAGAAGGCTCATTCAGATTGTGAATCAGAGGAACGGTTATAGGATCCTATCAGCAAGCTTTCTTGCAGACCCAAGTATAGAAACTAAGGGTTCAAGATGGCCCTGATTTTAGTTGTTCATTACAGGGAGAAAGTCTGTGTATTATGTGAATCATGAATCCTTTTTATTTCTCCGTCTACTCCTCAGGGTACACATTTTTGGGCTTCCGAGAAAGAGACAAACTCCTCTACAAATAATAAAAGCTTTCATCCTTTACCTCCTCTTCTTTCTTTGAAATTGCAACATAACGGAGAAGCTCAACTACAGGAGGCAAAAGCCAGTGGAAGCTAAGGTAGAGAGAAATGGGGGGGGGGGAGAAGAATAAAAGAAGCTGCATAAAAGAACGAAATGGAGAAAACAAAATACCGTGGAGCATATACAGACACGTAACAAAACTCATTCATAGAGAGACGGAAGAGATGTTGTTGGATGATGTGTACATATGTGGGGAAAGTTATTATTTCCACCCAGCCTTGCCCTTTGCCTCTCGTCTTCCTCACCGCCCGCACGTAGTTCTATATTCTCATCATACTAGCTCATTCACGTATTCTTTTTCTTCCGTCCCCGAGAAGGCCGAGAAAAGAGGTACATTTTTCATACTTTTCTCCGGAGAAAGTCGCAAAAATACCCGGATTTTTTCCCTACCTCTGCAATTCCACCAACTTCCACTTCTCTGCCTCTGGATTGCATCTACTATACCCTTTCCCCTCTCTCTCTCTCTCTCTCTTACCCCATATTACCGGGCTACTCTGCATTCCGAACCTGTTCGCATTCCATTAATCTCGATATCGGGTTATGTGAGAGGGTGATGGGTGGTGAAGATGGGAATGATCTGCAGGGAATAATACATCCAACTACAATTTTCTTTAACTTTCTCCTACAGCCTGAGCTTAAAGCTGAGATTAGTTTGCGCAAATGGCATGCTCTTTTACCACAGACATTGTATTCACACAACGTCTCCGCATCATGATGTAGATAAATATATATAAATATTTCAAAAGTTTTTTCAACTTTTAAGCTGGATTTCTATGTTTTTTCCAATCCTAGATTTAGGCTAAAAACGAGAGAAGATGCACACAGAGTCAAGTCAACCGACAGCCAACAACTTTCTTTAATCACCCTTCCAAAATCACCAACATCCCTATGCACACGTAACCAACTGATTGGCGGCTGGAAGGAGGGGAAAGTATCCTAGAGAAATTTTTATATAACATCTAAATTCAGTTGCGATCACAGCCAAATTGCATTAACTTGCCAAGGAAATGTAAATTGGAGAAAGTCAAAGGTTGGGATGCTACTGAAAATAACATTTATGCAAGCTCTCATTAGTTTTTCTCTCGGATGAAGCGAACATTTTCTCATCATTCTCCATGCATAGGAACAAAATGTACGGATTCCAATTTTCTCTACGATCACTCAAGCTTATGAGGCCTATGGAGAAAGTTCCGAGGAAAATGTTGATTTGAGGAAATCCTGTGCAAAACAAACTACTTCCCAAATTCTCTTTTGTTGCAGACTGGTTTCTTTGAAGATTTTCCCCGGATTAAAAAGTATATTTCAAGACATCCCTTCTTCCGTATAGGTAATTGCTTTAATTCACAGCCCACAAGCTCTCAAAGGAGAAAATTCCCTTCAGTAAACCCTGTGCAGGCTAAAGACTTGGAAGACAACCGCAATATATTCCACTCTTGTGCATAAGAAGATGCAAAAGAAAGCATTCCCAAAGAAAAGCTCTCCGCCAAATAAATTTCAAGAAACGTTGAAAATACTAAATCCAACTTTGGCTGTAACTGAGCAATGTTTTGGAAATAGAGGAATCCTATTTGGAGAGAGAAAGGAAGAACCCATGTTTTCTTCAATTCGGGTCCTTTACATATGAATACGTGAGGAATTTACTCTGGGAAATTGGATTGTACATCCAGAGGATAGAGGGTCTGGAAAGAAGAAAGGAAAATTATGGGGTCTGTGGGTTAGACCCCTTACATGAAATTCTCGGTTAGATTGAGCAAGAACGGGAAGAAAGCTATAGAATGTATTCTAACCATTCAAGTCTTTGACAAAAGCTGGGTGGAGAAGCGCGGAAGCAAGTGCTCAGGTCGGGATGGTAATCGGAAATGGAGAGAGCGGATGGTCATACAAGTCTTTTCATGGGAAGATGCAAAGGGAAAGTTTGCCCAACATTTGAGATCCACCATTAAATCAGAGAAGGATTTATGATGCATGCAGAAAAGCAGTTGGATAGTAGGGATAGCCTCAGTCAATGCCTCCAGAGTCAGCAACCAAGCTAGGAGGTAAAGAGCACTTGGAGAAAGCATTGTACACGGAGCATTGAGGGCAAATAGGGAAAATAGTTATGCATGAATTTAAATCCGATGAATGGTAGGATGGAAGAGCAGAGGATGCATCCAGCCCTGCCGTACTCTCATGTAGGTGGAGAAAGTACAGAGAAAGCATGGTACATGATCTTCATACTTGAATCTGAGCTAGAGAGATTGAGGAAGAAGAAGCAAGGAAGCCCAAACCTCTCTGTGGAGCCAGCACATACAACTTGTGTAGCGAGAAATAACGGAAATAAATGTTGAAAGATGGTTGGGAGGAGGCTCGGCTTGGTGATTATTATTATTATCATGATGGGAGATGTTCTCTCAGCATCTGTATAAGAGGATTACCCATGGGTGCAACTACAAGTACCTTCCTGTATGAATTCATATAGCCCGTTATCCAATTCGCAGCTCTCTTATCGCTCAAAAACATCCTATACATACGGGATATAACCCACCCTCAACACGCTACACAATACATAAAATACACTCTCCCATTATCAACATAGAACCTATGGAACAATGTATACAGTTTAGCTCGGAGAGTACCTTGAAAATGTTGACATTAACTCAATCCTTCCCGCCCTCCGCCGTATTAAGCCTATTCTCCCATGTATTCTACCATGTATATCCAAAAAACGCTCCTAGAAAATAGCCTCCAACCTCATCGCCTACCCTCCTCCATCCCCGCTAACTTTCTCCACGCTAGCTTTCACCCAAATAGAGCCACCACCACCAAACCCCTCTCTGCATGTATCCTCCATCCATTTTGGACAATACACAGAGACTGAGCGGAAGCGCCACCATGTTGCAACCCAGGAAGATGAGCATGTGAAAAACTGTGGGAGGATGCATCAATGTAATAATGAAAAATGATCTTTAACACCAGCCCGGAGAAAATCCACACCCCGGACCGTTCTACAATTAAGCACCCGGAGAGAGTGTCCTTGGACTGGCTCGGCTAGAGCTATGTGCTTCTCCTCCTCTATGATGATGTATGAATCCTTCTCGACAACTATATCTTGCGGAACTGTGAATAAATATGGCCAATCAAGGATACACCTACTTAAAACTTTCACGAGAACCAACTAAAATCCGCTTTCTCCTCAGCTACCCACCATTCCTCCTGGAATCCCCTCCGAACACGCCCCCATCAATCAACAACAAGAGCCTCCACAACTCTTTTTTCTCTCTCATTCAATTATTTTAGCCTCAATCCTCCCCTCCTTTCTCTCCCGAAAGCTACATCTCAATCCCCAACTTTCCCCGCTCTTCCTCCATATAGCTCATCATCCCGGTGTTCTTCCCCCGCAACCCCGCTATTATTACAACTTATCCTACGTTTTCCCTGGATTTAGCTTCCCCTGAAGGAATCCCATCTCCAGTTAGAAGAGAAAGTGGTCAGGGATAATTAATTGCGATAGGGAAAGTCAGAGGCTGATGGAAGACCCTAGAGAATTGAGATACATCAATAACAAAATAGAGACTAGTGTCCAGCACACTGTCCAGGACCTCCTCCAGGAACAATTCACTAAAACCATTTCCCCGAACTTCTTTTATCCCTGGGGAAAAAGATGCGGAGATGGAGCAGAAGGAGGACGACGACAAGGGACGAAGGACAATCTTGGATTGAAATATTTCACGTGAAATAAATGTGGGAGACATGGAGAAGAAGCACAAGGGTAGATTGGTAAAAAATAATGAAGGAGGGAAGGTGAGACTGTGAGGAGACAGACAGGGAAAAGGAGATAAAGAAAAAGATGGAGACAATAAGATGAATAAACAAGAATGGAGAAAACAAAAATAGAAGAATGGGCACAGATGCATAATATTACGGCAATTTATCCACTTACCGATGGGTCTCAATGCAGTAATGAGGTCTTCGCATCACCAGAAGCCTTGGAAGAATGTGAAGGAAGACGCGGCGAACCCATGGCGCCATTGTGTGAGTTTGAGGTGAGCGGAAGTGAACGTTGAGAACAACTACAGTCACGCATATACTGAAAACATTCATTTAATTTTTTTAAATACTCCACATTCCGCCGCGCTTATATGACCTTAGTTATCCTCGTTTCCAGCAGAAGGAGTAAACTAACGGGCGTAAATTCAACTCATAGGATGCTGTATTGTATCCAAAGAGAATCGTGTATAGACATAACATAAAATGTGACACTTTCTTCGCATCCGCCTGCACGACTGCACCAAAATTGACGCTTCTAGTACTTGTTCCAAAAAAATTGATTTTTCCCATTTCTTTTCATCCTTCTACACGTCCAGTCCTCCTTCCACGGTCTAACTATTCTCTGACTTTCTCCTCCCAACTTTCTCCAACGTGCTCTAGCACTCCGGCTCTTTCTCCTCCATCAACTTTCCCCTCGTGCTGTGTAACACATTACCCTCAAGTACTTTTCTCTCCCACCATTACTCTTAGATAATTTCAACGCGTAGCAATAAATTTGCAATACAAAATAACTAAACACACTTTGGTCTTCAGCTCTCAACTTCTTAACCCTGCAACGGATTCTCGCAAATCCAAAAACACTCATTCATGGCCTCACTTGAGTAAACTTGATGAAGAGAAAATCTATAATTCAAGTTGGGATGCTTCCCTGAATTTGTGTAGAAATCTGTGAGAGGACTAAAAGGATTTTTAGCTGATTCAGCTCTAGCTCTAGGGAAAATTCGAATAGAATGTAATGCAGTGTGGATGCTTTAACAGCAGAGTTCATAAGATGTAACAATTTTTGCATAGCTCTACGCAACTTACCTGATTGAGACGAGTATCATAGCAAATATGAGATACTTTCCCAGTAGCGGCACTACTAAACTTGTCGGTGGAATAATTTCAACAACTAGCAGAAAGAACACATGGAGACTAATAAGAATTGAGATTGCCAAAGTCACCTGGAACAAAACAGAGTAGAGAGTATAAGTATTTCACCCTTAAAATCTCATCATTATTTTACTAGCGCATTATAATTATTTTTCAACTTGTTCATCAAACAAACTGATTTGAGTCAGAGGCGAGAAGTTACAAAATATAGCCAATCAAATATATAATACAAACAGGCTACCGAGGATTTAAACATCAACCAATCGTATCAAATATCGAGACGGATTGAGCGGGTCATTTTGAGCAAGCTGTTTCGATTCTATGGCCTCCCAATTGATGTTTTTTATGGCTACAAAATCCCTAAAAGAAGCCTTTCAAAGGGAAGATATTTAAAGAGAGGACATTTCAAATGTTTGGACGTCGAGTCTAGAAGAGGGAGAGGAGAAATTGGAGAAAGTCCTCTGAATTATGTTCATGACTTTCTTACGATTTCATAAATGTAGGACGTGCTGGGGACGGAAAAGATTACAAGTGTTGAGGATGGTAGACTGCGGGGATTCACATGAGAGTTTAATAATAAATAAAATCATATCATCTCATCTGTCACACATTCCCAATAATAGTTACATCCTTCCCCACTGTTTATTGTGTACGTGCAATAAATTTCATAACATTTCCGCCGTATAGTTATCTCGCTGGGGTATCAATCCTCATTTCTCATGTCAGCATCTTCCCAACGATATGACCGCATCTTTCCCATTTGAATCTTACCCTCCAACCCAGATTCCCACTCTACTGACTCTACAAATACTATAGTCAGTTCCTTCTCGTGAACGAATTTCAAGCAAGAACCCTTGTCTTTCCGCGAATCAAGGTTGGAGAAAGCAGGAGAAAGTTAGCTGTCAAATCATGGCCTTAAATACACCTGTCATTTAATTTAATCAAGATTAACTTAAAACAAAGCAGCGTTTAATCTGCAGATAAAACATGCTAAAAATTAAAACTTTTCATAAAGTCTATTTAGAAGCCAATTATATTCTCCCTTGTCCTCCATGCAATCTTCAAAAATGTGTTTATAGTTTCAGCAGGATTTTCGCTTTATTCACCTCCGGAAGAATAAAGGAAAAGGAAGATGCGATGGATGTATAAAAACTCACACTGGATAATAATTTAGGGAACAGCATGACAAATTCTGTTATCGGGTGAAAAAATACGGTGGCGATATGGCTAGGATTCAATTCAACCGGGAAATTTATAGCCGGGTAATAAATGTTCGGGGAAAAAGGTGGAAAATGTGGGAGTTTAGGTAGGAGGGCAAGTTTAAAATCTGGCACGTGGTCTGAGAAGAGGTCGTAAAAGATGGTATCTTGACTCAAGGCGGGCATTAAATCCTAAATGGCGTCAAGAGATAGGAAACCTTTTAAAAGCTCACACTAGAGGCGGTTTAAGCTTTCCCGGATTTTTCCGTTGTTGATCCAGAAACCAAGTAAATAAATAATAGGGTCCAAGTTCATCTCAGCCGGGGGACAATTGTTTGGGTGGGAGAATCCCCGTTAATGCGGACACTTTTAAAAGAAGAGTATAGGTAGAGAAAATTATTGTCCCTCCGTCGAGATGGGTATTCCATGTAGCAAAGTTTGAGCAATGTTAATGGAGTGAAAACTTTTCTTTTCTACTTCTTCTTCTACTCTTTCCCTCCACGGAGAAAGCTTATTACATTGGGATCTTTGGGAAACACTTTTGGCTCCGAGAGAATCCTACGTGTAGCCAGTGTAGCGTGGGTGGAGACTAGTACGAAGAATGTCTCATTTAACTTGTAGTAGGACCTTCTCTCTCACTTTCCAAAGAAAGAGAAAAGAAAAAAGGAGAAAATTAGTATTACTCTACTTTCACCCGCCCACTCCTTTCTCCAACTATCCCCTCCATCCAAACCTATGGAATTCCCTCAAAGAGTTTGACGGGACCATGTATGGAATCCATCCATCCAACTCCTAAAATTCCCCGCCAAGACCAAATCAAGAGGGAAATAGTTTCAAAGCTAATTCCTCTTCCGAACAATGTTGCTAACAAGTTAGAAAGTACGAGTGTATTATTAGATTATCACCTTTTCTCCAGAATCAGATGGCAGGTAGAAGGTTAAAACCGTTAGGAATGATATACCCATACATGGAATTATTAGGTTTACTGTGTAGAATAACGTCTTCCGTCTCATCGTTATATTAAATGTGATGTCTAAGTAGGGTTCGTCGCAGCAAGTGTAAAACTTTTCATTCCTGCAAACAGTCACACAATTAATCATAACACCGCGGATGAGAAACATAATACCAAAAATACCGAGAAACTTGCGAGTACAATTTCCTTCCCCCGTGTGCACCTCCCTTCCATGAGCGCCTATGTAGAATAGCGAGTGGGTGGGGAGGGAGAAAGGGGTGGAATGGACACGCATTTGTTGTACCACAAAAGGTGCTGGTGGTACATGGGAAATTTCTCTTATTTGTAAAGCACGACGGTAGGTCTTCTTCCACCATTGAGTATGGGGTGAAAGAGTGCTTTCTCCCGAGTGAGCTAACTTTCTCCATGTTACATGACTCTCGAGTCTCTCTTCTAGTTTCTACTACAATGGTGTCTACAGGGTACTTGCTCCGTGGGAAGAGTCGAAAGAGGCATGAAACTGGAGAAAAGTAGGACTTGAGAGTAGAGAGAAAGTAGTAGAAAGGGATGAGAAGAGAAAGCAAGAGAAAGAAGAGGAAAAAAACTAGGGAATTACAAGAGGGAAAAACAACAAGACCCCCGCGAGCAATGCTCTGGGATAAGGAGCGGAGGAAAAAACTTGTACTCTTTCTCTCGTTCTAATTCTAAAAGCTCTTCTCTGTGTAGTACCTCACTGCTGGGACTTCTAAGATATCCCATTCAACAGAAGGATAGAATTCGGACAGATCTATACCATATGTGACGTTCTTGAAATCTTGAACTTCTTCTAAATGACGGAGATCAACTTTAAATCCATCGTAAGTCCAACTTCCGAATTTTAGAATGCAAGTTTGTACGTCAAAAGGAAAGTATTCTACATCAATTTCACACGAGGATTTGTAAATTGCCGGCGGCTTCCATTCCACAAGTCCATTGTAATGGAGCGTCGCTTTTGTGGCAAGAGTCACTTCAAAGCTTCCGTCCGCACTGTAACCAAACACATGTACACGCTATATCAATTTTATTCACACGCTTCACTTTTACCCCCACAACTTTAACCTCTTTAACTTTTTCACCAGCTCCGTCCAGCCCATTTCCGCTAAACAATATACACTTCATTGACAAGCCGAGCTCTGCTTTCACCAGGCTTCACCACTTTCACCAAGCGAAATATTCTACTGCCCGGGTCACGTAGCATTCTGACCGTCTCCATCTTCTGAGACGATTCTTCTCTTCAGCACCTAGCACACACAACTCTTAAAATTCTAAAAAGGATAGCTCCTTCCCGAGAAAGTAATCTCAATTTGTGCGAAAAAATTTTTGCCATAACATAAAACTATTCCAGAGCACTCCCTCACACTCCTCCTTTTCCTCCCTCTTTAAACCATCTTACACTC
Organism: Sminthurides aquaticus; assembly: GCA_906901655.1. Classification (NCBI taxonomy): domain Eukaryota; kingdom Metazoa; phylum Arthropoda; class Collembola; order Symphypleona; family Sminthurididae; genus Sminthurides; species Sminthurides aquaticus. The sequence continues at coordinate 17,875,449 of CAJQTT010000001.1, read as the reverse complement.
ATTTCATTAATGTTTCAAACTTTCAAGAATTTCTCCTACAGCTTTCGGATATTGATGCGCCAACTCCTTGAAATGCCTGCATCAAATTTTACACGCTCACATAATAGCACTTCCGAAACAACCTATACTCCTTCCCCGTCATCTCAACTTTCCCTGCTGGAAATGATGGTAACCTCGTCAAATATTCTTCCAGCTCATCCTCTGCCGCTTCCCTTACCTCCTATCATCTACCAGCTACTTGATACGAGGCTTGATTACATCGCCTCCAATCCACCACCGATACTCCTATTCCTTTTATATTTCTTCCATACCAAAGATAAACTTTCCCTCCACGCTCAAAAACTTTCTCCGCATCGCATACTCTTCTTGCAATTCCTTGCGATTTTCAGAAACCATGTTTTAGAATTTCAAAATGCATGCTCATTCTGCCGCTCAGAACTTGTACGACGGAGCTTTCCAAGTTTGAAAAGTACGAGAGAAAGTTTTCGCAATATTCCTTTACTTGTCCTAGCTGGGCTAGCCGCGTCGACTCTAGGGGTTGGAATAAAAATGTAGATGGTAAAACCCTTGGAGATAGTTTTCTCTGTCCTTATTTAGCTCACGTATGAAACTGTAGAGAATTATCTCATGCAGAGATTTTTTCCTCAATAACAGCTCTGAACAATTTTCATTTACGAATCTAAATGCTATACATCCGCAAAGACTTTCTCCAGTTGAGAATGTGCGTTCTAACGCCATACAATCCCACCCAACTGACACGCACATGAGGAATTTACTAGCATGTATGCTTACTATCAAGCAGATTGGTCTCTTCGCATACAACTCTATGTTCGAAACCAAGTACACCTCTGCTTAATGTGGTGAAAGCGTTGAATAAGTCTCCTATTTTTCCTCGCTTCCATTATAGTTGTCGCTTACTTTTTCAACATATTACTGAATATTTAAAAGCATAAGAGCCTCATTCTAAAACTTGAGTTTTTCAGCCCAACTTTCTTGTATACGAGTAAATTCATTCACAAAAGTTGCCCCGATTAATTAATTGCTCCAAAGGGGCTGCTTTGTAGTAAACATGCATACGTAGTAAAAGGAGAAAGCACCGAATTCTCCTTCGCCTGAGTAGCTCACATTTACGCTTTCGTCATCTTCCTATTCTCAGCTAGCTTCGTGTTTGCCTACAACTCCTCAGTCAAGAGGAGTTTCGTCAAACAATTAACTCTAGACTAGACTCCACGCCTTCAATAAAATAGCACCGTATTTCACTCATATTTATACCCTAATTACTCGCCATCAAAGAGCTATTCAAGTATAGTTGTCCTTTGAGGCCAAGGGTGGGTCTTTAATAATCGTTTCACCCATCAAAAATTTTAAACGAGCAAACAATTCTAATTGCTAAAATAAATCATACAAACCTGTAGAAATTCTTGCAAACTATTCGCAAACTAGTTCAAGTTCTATTTATTTAATAACTTCGTAGAATTCAAAGGACCAAACTTGCTTCCAATCATTCAATCTAAATTACATTTCGAATTTTTATACCTTAGCATATTCCACATTTTTTATCCAAAGAGAAACCATAATATTTCCTTCATATTGTCCAAGCTTAAAAAACAAAAATAACTTACTTGTTGTAGAGAACAATGTCAGGTCGCCATATATGATCAGAAGGCACGTGTAACATATGAACTCCGCCATATTCATTGGGGTCCCAATTGAGCTTGTAGTCGTACCAGGACTAGAGTCAAAGTAACCAACAAAATATTTAATTAGTTTCATCATTCCCACTTACTTTACATACTTACAAATGTACTTGCTCCATGTATAGGTAATGTGCATCTTGGATAGATTTCATTACATGCTCCGTTGCTTGTAAATATGCATACCCCTCGCCCTCTGTGTGAGTGTGTGCTAATCCACAGTATTCTGCTGACTGGATCAGGAGAAAGCATATGTGTGTAGGAGGCAGTACATAGGACGGGCGGCATTTAAAGAAACCTTTTTCATGGATTTATGTTCCGCAGTGGAGGGGAAGACGTATTGATCACTCCTTGGCCACTTGCCTCCTGGGTTATCTTCAAAAAGGGAAGGAAACGCAGAGGAGAAAGGGGGAACGCAGTGTGTAAAACATGGACGAAGACAGCTAGTAAGTAGGTTGGCGACCCAAGATGATGTACGCCAGGGATTGAGGGTTCAAGAGGATGTAGAACAAGTTATGAGGGACAGGATTGTGAGCGGGAGTGGATTTCTTCTCATCTATGGAGTAAATGTAGTGTGGCTTCTGGAAATGTGAAACCAGAGGCGAAAGTGACAAGAAAGTCGGGAGAGTGAAAGTGATTTGTGTTTTTGCATAAAATATCTTCGTAGAGCTTCTACAGCCTGGACGATTAAGTGGTCGGCTGGATTTGAAACAGAGTAATAAACTATGATCGAAAGAAGTGAAATAGTTTTTCCCTTTATATAGCCTCTTCCTCCTTGCTTTCTCCTTCTCCTCCTCCAGCCCTACTTCTTTTGAGTGTAAGGAGTTCCGTTTATGAGGAACGTTCCACATTTCATGGACCTCACAACTCAAAGCTTCCAAGGGACACTAGCTAAGGCAAGTTATATAGAGACTCACGTTCTTCATTAGAACAATAGACATGTCTTGGAAAGATTGGAATCAAGACGGGACTTTCACTCTCCTAGCTCAAGGTAAAAAGGTAGTTAAAAACCCATTCTCGTTTTTATGATCAAGAATATAGTGACGTGAAATGAATTCAGAGACGTGAGGCAAGATGACATGATGCTGGGAGGCTGTCGATTCCGCCAGCCAGAGCTTCATCATTCCCCAACCGCTTTCACCTTATGCATAGCAAGAATATTACCTCTACCGGAAGCTTGCCTAACTTGTCTCAGAGAAAGCATTAGGGCATACATGAGGTAGCTTTAAAGGCAGGGCTTCCTGCAGTATTCGTAGACTCCGTGACTTTCACTCTGGGATATGGTATACGACTTACGGTGGAGTTAATGGCCGTCCAAGGGCTTCCGGTACCCTTATTTTTGTGTCTGGGGAATGCCAGTAATGGGCGATTTTTACGACGCTCAAAACCCATTTCTATCTTCGATTCTGTCCCAGGAAAAGAATCAGCTTTTTTTAGGCATAAAAACAGGGCTGGACCAATGGGAAATGATATATAATAACTCAACCACATTTTTTGAATGCCACCAAAATATCTGTTTATACGGAAAATGGGATAAAAACCAGGAGGAAATAGCGGAAGAGCTTATATGTTCTATTTTATAGCGCATAACAACACTTGAAAAGAAAAGAGGGAATCAAATGTGTTTTGAGAGGAGAACCAAATCCTTGAATCCCAGATGTTTATTTCCCGCTCCTCAAAAGATTCCATGTTTTCCCTAAATATTTCAAGGATTTTAACTGTCATACCCAGGATTTTCTCCTTATGTAGCTGTCAAAACCGGGAACGTGTAATCCTCCTCCCATTATCAGAATTTCTTAAAAACAAACGCAAGAGGGAAAAAGGTCCGAAACAATATTGTAATAGGCAATCCGCACTCTTGACGAAAAGAGAAAGTAAGGCTCACCCTGAGGATGAACGGGCTAGTGTAGGTAGGCTCCCCCTTGTTCATGGAGAAAGTTTCTTGTACCTAGCCTTCTATATAGCCCTCTTTGCTATAAGTTTTGGCAACAACTTTCTTAACATTAAATAAAGTTGATATAAACTCCTGGAGAAAGGCGAGAAATGGCGCAAAGGGGAGCAAAGGAGGTCTATAGAAGAAGAGGAAGGAGCAGTGAAGCGAACTAACGGGTAAAATTGACAAGAGAAATGTTAAACTAACTACACACAGTTTGATACAAGTTTCCTCTTGTTAACAAGACAAGCTATGGAAGCATCCTTGCGTAAAAGTCTATATGTTCACTGGGGATGCGGACGGATTTGGTTAGTATCCCGCCTGGATTACTTCACAACCTTGTCTTTCTCTTTCCGGTGGTGTATATGAAGCCAATAAACTAGAATTTAGGAGAACAACTTCCGGGAAGTCGATTAAGGAAACAAAAAATAGAGCCACCTCTCTTCAGCTTCCACAATTTATCTATACGTTTCTGTAGTAAGACAAAATATTGCAATTCAAAAAGAAAGCTCGTGTAGTCTTTCTCTTCCGCTGTTTATACGTTCTCAAAACTAGAGGCACGCGGTGGAGGGGAGGTTAGAGACCGCACAGTAGCCTGAATTCACTTATAGCGGCAATAATTCAGTTTCTCCGGTTCTAGGGGTCGTAGAAACTGACCAGAGGCATTTTTAGAATGCTGAAGACTTAGCGAAGCCGTTGTGGCCAGTTTTTAAAACATCAGCGATAATCCGTAGGTCATTGACCTGAAGTGCCCTTTGACCTGACCTTTGACCAAAAGCTCCAGATAATGTTACCAAACCATGTAAAATGTCAAAACAATGATTTAGACGTTTTTTCAGAAATATCGGTCACCGCATTTAATAAATAACAGCAAAAATCGGTATTTATGCCCACAAAACATGCCATCTTAAAATAGCTATAACTTTGTAACTCGCGCGTACTTTTTTATGAAATTTTTAGAATACGATAGCCAAAATGATGTAGTTTGTGTGTAGTAGAACTACACAGGAATATACTTTATAACGGAATGATTCACAACCTCCAAACATAGCTCATATTCGTAATTTGACCACCGAAGGGTCATGACCCTGAAGTCAAAGTTATGTTGTGACATACATCAAAGAACGGGCTACTCAGAGCAGAAAACCGCATGTCGCTACGGTTGCTATCAGCAGAGTTACAATAATCTAAACAAAAGCGTTCATATCAACGTTAAACATGTCATTTCGGTTTAGGATTCGTGAATTCAAACAGAAATGTAAAATGTAGTTTCTTTAGATTATTGTAACTCTGCTGATAGCAACCGTAGCGACATGCGGTTTTCTGCTCTGAGTAGCCCGTTCTTTGATGTATGTCACAACATAACTTTGACTTCAGGGTCATGACCCTTCGGTGGTCAAATTGACCTACGAATATGAGCTATGTTTGGAGGTTGTGAATCATTCCGTTATAAAGTATATTCCTGTGTAGTTCTACTACACACAAACTACATCATTTTGGCTATCGTATTCTAAAAATTTCATAAAAAAGTACGCGCGAGTTACAAAGTTATAGCTATTTTAAGATGGCATGTTTTGTGGGCATAAATACCGATTTTTGCTGTTATTTATTAAATGCGGTGACCGATATTTCTGAAAAAACGTCTAAATCATTGTTTTGACATTTTACATGGTTTGGTAACATTATCTGGAGCTTTTGGTCAAAGGTCAGGTCAAAGGGCACTTCAGGTCAATGACCTACGGATTATCGCTGATGTTTTAAAAACTGGCCACAACGGCTTCGCTAAGTCTTCAGCATTCTAAAAATGCCTCTGGTCAGTTTCTACGACCCCTAGAACCGGAGAAACTGAATTATTGCCGCTATAAGTGAATTCAGGCTACGCTATCTGTACGGATGATAGGATAGAAGTGAAAGCTGAGAAATCAAGTTATTTGAGAGAAAGTTTAAATCCTATGAAATTTGTTCAGATCGGCTGAGAAGATTGTGTTAAGGTGAATGATGATAGCAGATTTCAAGATCATAGGGATGAATGAAAGCTTGGCTTGGGGGAATTGTTTGAAAACAATTGGTATAACGAGGAATTTCCGGCTCTGTTCCAGGGAGGACTTTCTCTTTTGAGGAATTACCAAGAGCTAGCCCGAGGCGGCACAATTTACTTTCTCTTACTTTCTCCCCGAATCATGCAATATTCAAGGTAGCATTCCCCGCATTTGTTCTACTGATTACCCCCAAACTTAACGTCATTTCCCAGCCTTCTGTGCAGCTTCAACTTATTTTTCTTCGGCCAGAGAGGTAAACGTGCAGACCTATAGGGACAGGAGAAAGTCAGCATGGCAACCCTAGGCTAGAACACCGGAGAAAGTCCTCACACTGCTTGCTTGCATATTGATAGGCAGACTAGTGTGTTATAAGGCTAGTTTCCCGTGACAGGGGAAGAGTTTGAGTTGGAAGATGCGTGACTTGGAAAATAATAAATCAACGAGGAGATTTTTGTTATTCTACGTCAAAGAAAAGTTTCATGTAGAAACAGGACTGGGACCATGTTTTCCAGGAAATTACACCATTCCTCGTCGACCATAGATAATAAGTTCAGAGCAAGTAAACCTTCCTACGCTCCTCCCGTCCTAAATGAAAACAGCCCATCGGATATATAAAACAGACTGGGTAATCATAGTAATCCAGCGATAAGAGAGAAGAGTAACCCGGTTTTGGCTGGGAGCGACAAGATTGCAGATACCATCATGTGACTGACTGGGGCTGAGATTTTTTGGAGTAGTAAAATGCTTTGAACTCGACAGATCTATGTGTGCTTACAACCTTGTTATTCCTTCCTGAGCCTGTATATGCATGCATTCTTGAGAATTCCAGGACTAATCACAAGTTCCCATGCACTAGCAACTCGTCATCCCATTAGAGATGATTTATTAGCGAGCTTTCAAAGTAAAAAATGTCTTGTTCAAGAGAAAGCTAGTGTGAGTTGGAGAAAGCAAGAATATACCCTATGATAAATGCTGCGTGTATTCGAAGGAGCCGGTGAAGAGGGCAAAAACATGATTATTTTAAAAATAATTGGTATTTTAAAATAATAAAGTGAAAGCACGTTTTACCATTTAGCCTCAAGGATGCAAGAGAAAGCATGACATGTAGACTGTTGCTCAGCAAGTGAAAGCGGAACCGAAAACATTGTTTTGTTTATGCTACTTAAACTTTCACCAGCCGTACTTATGCTTCCTCTTCTCCGACTTGTACATGATCGGAAAGTAATTGTGTGGAAAGTTAGTTTATAGATGGAGTCGAAAAAAAAACTCGAGGAGTTTCTTAAAAACGAGAGAGAAAAATTCTTGGCAGGAAGGGAAGAGTTATATGAAGCCTTCAGAAGGCGTAATTACGTATCCATAGGGGGGAAGGGCGCTGCTGAGTACTGAAAAGGGAAAGGACCGGTGAAAGTAGGAAAGAGAAAGCAGAGCAAGGAATAAATGGCAAGAAGAGACTAATAGACGCCATAAAATGTGTAAAAATCTCAAGAAAATAAACCAAAGGGATTTTCCTAAGCGGATATAGCTTTCTCTTTAGGATAAGAATCCTTCTACGTAATGAGAGAAAGGATGGGGAGCCTAAGAGAAAAGAGAAAGTAGAAGAAGAAAGACAGGAAGAAATAAAAAAGAGTACATATTATAGGAAGGCTCAAAATCTTCTTCTAGTAATTAGTGAGATGGATCGTGTATGCCCCCTATGTTTTTCCTAAAATCTTAGAGAATATCCATAACGTCTCAGCAAAAGCCTACACAGCTTTCTCCATCCTCTTTGGCCTCTCTCTCTTCTATCCGGCATCAATTAGGATTAGTCTTCATAGCATGAATTTTAACTACGAGCCAACTCTCTCATTATAACATATTCCTTCCTCCTTTCCCCTCACCTACACTTAATTATCCCCTCCTTGCTTTATCTTTCCCCAGCTCATCCTCCGAATTTTCTTAACATCTTCCCCCAAGCTCATCATCTTCTCTTTTCCACATGGATTCCAACCAGCTTAATTCTAGCTTTTCTCCTTAAACTTCTTAAAGTCCAGCTCATAACTGATGAAAATAATCTAGTAGCAGAGGGAAGCTCCAGCTCTAATAGATGGATGTTTGCGTGCACGGAAGCATACATGATCTCATTTGGGTCTCTGGGAGGACACGAGTTTAGGAGATGTCTATAAGGAAGCTAAATCAAATTCCGGAATGCCGAAAAAATTATTACTATGATGAAACCATGTAGCTATACATAGATAGAGGATTACAAAGAGTGTTCCATGTGACGAGTATAAAATTTCCTCAAGCAATTTCTTACCTGCTCCACCCATAGATTGGTCGTCATAATCTGGTTCTTGAGATTCTGAAAAGATAAAAAAAATCATATAACAACTCTGATGCTGATACGCTCGTGGAATCCCAGTTTTTCAAGGAAAAAATGATAATTTATCAGCGTCAATGGGGAATCCCTTAGAAATCATTCTTTTTACTCTATATATATATACCCGGGTTTGGAGGACGGATGAGAGAACAGTGAGACGTGTACTATGAGCAAGGGGGAAATCCTCGAGAATTGGGTGGTAAAAGAATCTAGGATAAAGTACTGACAGCTCTGGATTCACTGGATATTGAGCTAAAAAAGATGAGGACCGAGGGAAAGTTTTGCGGTTGGTTGATAAGCTCGAGGAATCTCCTTACCGAGAGAGAAAAGAACGAAACCAAGATTGGAAACTTTCACATTTTATGCCAAAGGCAACCAACTCCTTCAATTATGGGAACGAGTATTCCTAGAACATAACCTAGATTCCATCTTATTCAACTTCCCAGAACTCAGTCTGGAGAAAGCTAACAAGGAGTTTGCATTTTTTCTCACTTCCATTCAAGAGGCTCAAACCTTCCTGAAACATGTCCGGGTGACGTAAAAGAGGCAATAGGGATGTCGTTTTCAGCTCCCTTTCACCTACAGACTCCTGCACTGACGAAGGGGGCGACAAGAGTATGGAAGCGAAAGAGTTTCAATTTGAAAAAATTTATTTATAATTTAACGGATTCTTTATCTGCCATGGAATCTTCTCTTCTTGGATTCCTCAAATACACAAGAGTAATAAGAGCTGGGAAATTCCCGTGCCACCTCCGACCTACATGGGATGACTGTACATATACATGCAGAGAGGGATTTGGAGAAAGCATTTAAATTACATCAACCTGTTTTTTTATATTGTTCGCCTGGTGACAAGAGTATCTTTGTCCTCCACGTGCCTGCGCCGCCACATGATTTATGACACAGCAGAATGCAGAAAAAACTAGGCAAAGAAAAGATATTGCATAATGTGCGCAGTATGATGTTTGGAGGCAGCCATAGCGTACTACACGACTTAGCATTTCCTATACAATTTTCACACACGTACGTAGATCTAAAACTGTAGGTGTGTGGGAGGAGCTGTAGTATGCAGGGATGAATTATCTGAAATACTTTAGAAAATATTCCAGGGCTGCTATATTTCATCGATGGAATACAAGGGAAAGCGAGTGAAAGTATCATTTCTCCGCGGGTATTTCAAATTATCAGGCATCTGCAATTTTATTTTCATTCTGAATAACACTACTATGGGATAAAAATTAACTTCCCGGCTGTATTAGAGCGTAAAGATTTTTAAATTTAATTGCAAAAGATGAGAAAATCCGTATTTGAGTACCAGAGACATAAAGTCAAATACGGTGAAAGCACGGCAAGCAATATTTTATGTATCAACATTGGGTGAAAGTAATCCTACGCTATATGAGAGACATACGTCAGATATTTTACAGACTTGGAATGAAAGAAGAAGAAAGATAGACGGATGATAGCTCCCACATCTACTTTCACTCTTATATCGTGTGTAAATGCAAAAAGAAGGAGGATTGATCATTCCCTTGCAAACACTCTTCAGTCTCGCCTCCCCCTTTGCGTTGCGTTGAACTGAACATTTACAGTAGCGTCCAAAGTCCTGGAGCGTAAATGTTGGACGCTCTTTTTCACACATGTCCTCCTCATCTCAGCCAGGGAGGAGAAGCTGGATTAGATGAAGGGTGTGGATAGGGAAGATATGGGCTACCGCGGAGAGGGGAATGACACGGGATATGTGTTAAATCCTCGTGTTGAGTCTTGGAAAGCGTAAAGCGTAAAGTTTTGCAAAGAATAGAGAGTATACGTTCTGCTGACAAAGAGTGTGCGGGGAAATTTACTGGGAAGTGGTACTAAACAAGTAAAGAGGTAAAGAGCGGGAGAAGAGCTAGTATATAGTGGGTGGAAGAGATAGATAGAGGGGTAAGCTGATGGGAATTCGTTGAAAAGAATGAATAGCGAGGCTTGTTAGCAGGGATTTGAGCGTGGGAAAAATAGTATATGCTACCCATCCCACCCTTTTATCCCAAGCCTTAGCCAGCCTTAGAGTAGAGAAAGTGGAGAAAGATATATGGCTGAGAGACTATTTGTGGGAAGACGGGAGCGTAAGGGAAAAATAAGCGAGTAATAGAATCCCGAGAGTGAGGCTAATCAATAGCGAACGAGCTGTAATACATTACAGGATCCCACGTCTCCCATCTCATCCCCACCCACCACTGGAAACTAACCATCCAAGGACCCATACGTAGCAAGAGTGAGAGTAGTGAAAGCCTGAAACCAAAATGAAACAAGAGCTACTGAGTCTTAAGGCTCAAGGAGAAACTAAGTGTGGGAGAAAGTTGTTTGCACGGATTTTACACATCTTCCATTTAGTGGTTTGCTATACATGATCTTGAGAGACATAGGGCAATGTCGGAAGGCTTCTTCTATAGCGTCACCCGTGCTCCAATATCACTGCATTTACAACTAAAAAGTATAAACAGGTAACAAAGTCCAGCCTTTACAGAGGAGGAAGAAGAGAAGCGCAAATAAATGAGCAGTGCCTCGGACTACAACAACCTCACCTTAGTCTTAGTCTTCCTTTCTCCTTGTTATTCTTCCACTCGAGGGCTCATCAAGTAATAAATGAGCAAGTCATCTATCCGATCCCTTCCCCCTCCCGTCTCTCAATCTCTGTCTTCCAGACAGAGTAGCAAAGGCTACAGCCCCATAATCAGACTTTCCCTCTTCCCCATTCATGCTCCCGGATTACCATAACTTCATCAATATTACGACGGGGATGCATCTACAAAACTCCATCCTACTCTTCCTCCTAGGCTTGGATCTAAAATTCTAAATCTTTCATTTTTCATCCCAAAGACTCTTCGATCTTCCATCCCTGACTGGCATCTACTCCTTCCCTCAATCTTTCATCCTCCGAAATCTCTAGAAATCCGCAAACTAAGCCAAAGGCTATGAGCAAGAAGAGAAAGTCCGCGTACTTTCACTTCCACCCCTACTTCTCCTCTGAACCATATCTCTGTCTCGAGCATAAATCCAGAGCTGGGAACTACATGCAGATAAAGAGGGGAAAGTCAATGAGAGAAAGTCCAATTGTTGGGTGAAAGTAGGGGATGAACGGAAACTGTTCCAGAGTGCTGTTTCTACTTCTAGCATTTCCTCTCTATTGAATACACAAGACCTAGAGTTGAGATGGTAATAGCTATAGTGCACAAGTGTAGACTTAGCTGGAGAAGGGTATAGGTTAAGCAGTTTTCAGGAGATGCTCCAAGATTCATTGCTCTGTCTAGCTATCACTCTTGCACTGTCTCGCACTCGAGACTATACCAGTTTACATACGATTATTTAAATGCCAAATCCTGTGATGACTCTAAGCTGGAATGGATGAGCATCGCTCACAAGTGCACCCCGTGAATCCCTTTGGATTACTCCGGATGGAGAAAGCGGGCTAATGGACGCATTGTGAAAAACAATAGGCGCTAAGAAAATGCACTCCTGCAATTCAAGTTAAGCCACTGAAGTAATATGGGAGTGAAAGCATTCAGGAAGGAAATTGTAGGAGGCTTTCAAAGCAGAAGGAAATACAGTAAATAAGAAAGAGAAAGTTAGGGCGTATGATGAAGCACCAGGTAACAAATGAGGTTAAGCGGAAAATACAGCCCAGTACATGGAAGGTCCTGGGGTCGACTTGGAGGTTTAGCCGGTAGCAAGGAGGACACACCTGGTCTGAATTTACTCCATTACCGATAATAATTCAAGAGATGTTATACGAGTTTGAACAAAGTCCCTAAAGTAACTCTTCATCTTCCTCCTCTACCCAGTCTGCTCTGCAGTGTGGATAGCCTCCAAGTCATCTTCAATATAAACTTTCTTGAGGATGAAAGAGAATGTAGAACGTAGATAGACTTGATACTAACGTAGGAGCGAAAGCAAACTCGTCCAAATACACCAAGAAGATGAATTAAAGGAAGAAAAACTAGAATGGGAAGTGAAGAAGCTGGGTCATGGGAGAAGAAAAATTCAGGAGAGATATGGAATGGAAGGGCAGACCAAGAGCAGAGTAAAGGATAGCAGAGAAAGTACGGATAGAAAAATAGTGTGAAACAGAGCGATGAGCCCAATGTGTCCAAAGGATAATACCGGAGAAAGTGGAGGAGAAAGTAGGGAGAGAGTGGCAGCTTCTAGTAAAGTTGTGAAGATACTGAACTATTCCCACTCATATGAATCCCCTTGGCTGGTAGCAGTATTCCCTCATCTTCCAATTGCCACTCCTCTATCCCTCCTCCTTAACTTCCATAGGACTTATCCCCTTTGAGGCGGTAAATGTAAGAAAAGATTCAAAAGGTGGGGGAGGGGCGGTGTGGAGAGGCTTCCTTAAAAAACTACCGTATCCTTTATTCTAAAACCAGATTCCGCATTTTCACTCACTTTCTCCACTTTCCCTCAACTTTCTCCACTCATCCTCTCTCCTTTGTAGCGGCCAAGTCTTTCCCTTTGCAAACTTTTACCCGGGATGAGGCATAATCAGCCCGCTCGAATTTCTATTCATGCTCATCTTCTGCTCTAACCTCCATACATTCGTATTCGTCTAGCTCAAAAACTGCCTATAGATTATTCCCCATATCGGAAGCTGCAAACCTGGCTTCATGATTCAACCCTTCAGTTTTCAGAATTGCATCCCATGCATGATGATACTGCACTATCTTCTGAGCTGCTAGATCTCGGCAATACTTGTAAGATAGGAACATTTTCATGCAATATTAGGGTGATAGGAATTACAGGATCGAAAGTGGAAATCATTTAGCATACGTATTACTACCCCTCCACTCCACCACGACTCCTTCCTCTTGTTCCACTTTATGAGAGCATTTCAGAGCTTGTCCTTAAATCCTTAGCTGGCGATGGAAGAGGATGGATAAGCAAAGGAAGGAAGAAGTGAATATATAATGTTGTCTGAACACTGAAGCTGGAGAAAGCTAGCAAAGAGAAAGTACCTTCCTATTGAGCAGAATAGAGCCTCTGCTAGACTTGTTTTCACAGCCTCATCTCTGGTAGCTGGACTATTGAATTGTGAATTGGGGTAGTGAAAAAATATCTGGACGAAGCATATACACCATACACAAAACAGACACACATTTATTTACAACTAACGGGAAGAAGAGCCAGTTTCAAGAGAATAGGCAAAACTATTTTCTCCATTAGGCTCCACTAATGTGGGAGATAAAAAGTCAAAAGTTTTTTCATGTTCCACCAATCCAAAGAGAGACTTTCTCCAAACCATTCTTCCTCTGTATCCTCACAAAGGCGGGCCACCTAAAGAAAATAGAGGACAAAAGCCATGAAGCAGATGGTTGGCATCTAGGGCTAAAGTATAAAGAAACTTTTTCTTTCCTTTCCATACGGAGGTAGTGGTGGAAAATAAAAACACAGTTTACAATCCACATCTATTTTCTTTACGCTAGAAATCTTAAACCCCTTAGCTTATTTCTGCTTTCTCCCACACACACCCTTGGAAAATTTCAATTCACTTTTATTCCATCTTTTCTACAGGATGAAGAGTGTCTAGGCAAAACTCAGAAGCTTTCCACATCCCTTTCTTTAACCCTCCTGTATAGTTACTTCAACGAAGCAAGTCAGTGCATAGGTACTTTCTCTTGAAGAAAATTAATACATATACTGAATCTATCCTAGAACAAAGACAATTCCTGCAGAAGATGAGGCTATCAAAATCAACCTTTTATAAGGCTGAGACGATGACGGAAGCTGGAAACGTTTAGGAAAATTGCAGTGATGGTCTAATGGATTGCTATTACATTTTCGCTTGAGTTTAAAATATGCAAATATATGCTCTATTCATGCCCATTACCTGGAGGCAATTTCATTCACAGCCTGAAAATCCTTCCTTGGAACCCTCTAAGCTTTGAAGGGATGATGAAACTGTGAGTAGAATTAAGTTTATTGAGAACTAGTAGAAAAGGTGTGAACACAATGAAGGTCAAAAGTGGACTGTGCATGGACACACTCTGTGTACAACAGAAAAAGAACATACAATACCCCCTCCTCAAGGTTATGTAACCCAAGTACCCCACGCTAGGGATGACTCACTACTCACTTCTTAGTATTACAATGTAGAATCGTACCGTAATATTCCATATTACTCACACTTTCCCTCGATTCAAATTGTATAAACACTTGAATTAACTTATTAACATACCAATTAAATCCAGGTATACAATAATAATAACTCTCAGACAGAAAAACTATAGAACATAATAATTACAATAATCATCAAGTCTGTCTAGCCATCTTGATACAAGAAGTAGTGAATACAACAAATCAAAATAGTCATTACAACTTTACACAACTTGCCCCTTTCCAACAGGCGTAGCAGTAACAATAATCGAATTTGGATTCTTTCTTTTTATTTTGCAAGCAATTACAGCAATGATAATAGCAATACCACTCACGGCACAACTTATTATTGTAGTATATAACATGGGATGACCTACTTTAACATTAGGCAGGGTATCAAATTCTGGGTATTGCTCCTCAATGTCTATCATAAGGGATGACCAATTTACTTTTGGCTGCATATGCCAATTCGTTTTCACAGTGAAAAGTGGATCCAATCTGGACTGCTGCTCGATATGAACTCGAGAGCTACCGTAGTGAACATCATTTATCGAGAAATTCGATGAAACAGAAAATACATGAATTTCATCTCCACACTTTCCTGGAATACCTTCCACAGTCAAGTTTGACTCTGGACAATACACATAGTACTGGCCATCATATGGCTTAATCTGAATAAACTTTTTAAAATCTAACGGATGCCGCTTCTCACAAGAGTCAAGTTTAAAGAAGCGGCTCGAGTTACCCGGGTAAAAATCACATCCGTGCGTTGGGGCTATGATGAGAGAAGAATCAACGATGTGATCCACATTAACCGCATGGACACACTGCTTTTCAGTTGAGATGATGGCATTCATGGGTCCCGAGTACTTTATAGTACAAATGTCATCTCCTCTTGCTACCATCAAGTTAAAAGGGTCCGCCTCGATCAGGTACAAATGGTCGCTGACGACTGGAACCACGAAGTCCATGTAGAGTTTGGACTCGTCCTCAGACATGTAACAATTTCCCGGCCGTCCTTCACTAATGGGACAAGAATCTGCGCAAGGCAATGTAAAATTAAAATAATCCATGAATGGTACATACATCTTTCCCTTTTTCCATTGCCTCTGTGCTTCTTGAATAATCTGTTGTCCTGTTTCGAATCTGGTTATCACATGAGCAATGAGAAATATGGTATCGATGCTTTTCTCCTTCAGCTCATCGTGATCCTCTTGCAGAAGCTCGATCTGGGCTAACGCATCATTAAATTTGCGCTCCAGTCTGGTTAGGTTCCGAGCCAGACCTTTAACAGTTGCTTCAAGCTGGGATATGATCTTCCCATCAATTTCCACAGCAGATGCCAAATTTTCAATGTCCTCTTCCTGTTTGGCAGACACAATAATTCCTGCAGTACCAATAGCCGTTCCAACTGTAGCAAGTATCGTAAAAGCCGCAACTAGTAAAGTAATCAATTCCCTCTCCTGTCGCGATTTTAGCTCATGCCATTTCTTCTTGGGACACAGTTTGATCAATTCCGACATCACATACTGTTGATAAGCCTCGTTGCACTTTCCCTTAGCTCGCTCAATCAGATCCGTGTGCACCACTTCCTCCGTAAGTAGATCACAAGGGTTCATGAAATTTATTTTGTAGTCGTAACGGTTGTGTCCAGCAGTGACTTGATAATTCTTGCTTTTCCGCCAAAGCAATGGATGGTTTGGCTGTCCAGCCACGCTGACGAGCAAATATAGTAGCATAACCAATGTTATTTGCATCCAAGAAAACGATTTCATACCCAATCCTTTGCGATTTTCCTCCAACTTGGTCCGCATCAGAGGCTTGGTCAAGCTATCCGCAAGCTGTTTAACTGTAGATATTTCCTTCACTTCAACAATTCCTTTGGCAACCAGGTCTCTCGTATAATGATACTTCACATCAATATGCTTGGTTCGTGAATGCATCTCTGGATTCCGAGCTAGACGAACAGCATTTTGGTTGTCACAGTAGATAACTGTAGGCTGAGGTTCCTCATGCTTCTTATCATGATATATAACTGTCGGCTGGAACTGAGGGTATCCAACCTCCTCCATGAAGGACCGAACCCACTTGACTTCCTTGGCGGCAACTGACAGTGCGATGTACTCCGCTTCCGTAGTTGACAATGCAATGCAAGTTTGCTTATTGCTGGACCAGCTTACAACGGCGCCGTTTAGCATTGTTACCATTCCACTCGTCGACTTCCGTTCGATTTTGTCACCAGCATGGTCCGAGTCGCTGTATCCCACCAGTTTTAAGTCCCCGAAAGCTGGATAAATGATTCCGTATTCCGCCGTGCCTTTTAAGTACCGCAAAATACCCTTTGCTGCCTTCCAGTGCTGTTCACCATATGCATTCATGAACTGAGCCAACCTTGATACCGCAAACCCAATATCTGGACGCGTGCACTTTGCTAGAAATAACAACGCTCCAATTAGCTGCCGATACGGTATGCCTTCTGTAACTCCCGTTACACTGTCAAGTTCTGTGTACGGCTGCATCGGCACATGGGTTGGGTTGCAATCCGACATTTTGAATTTCTCCAGAAGATCCCTGATGTAACCAGTTTGGAAGATTCCAATGTTCCCCAAGTTATCTTGAATAATTTCCAATCCCACGTAGCTGTTGAGAAGTCCATCAGTAATTTCAAACCTTCTCTTGATCCCATTGATAACCTTTGTTGCTGTTGCTTCTTGTGATGACAAAAGAAGACCATCATCGACATAAAGGGCGAGGATAACCGTGTCCTCGTCTACTTTGCCCACAAAAACACTTGGTTCATGTTTGCATGGGACCAGACCAAACACGGATTTCATGAATTCGGCAAATGTTTCTTGCCAGCAGCGTGGTGCCTGCCGAAGCCCATAGATGCTCTTCAGGAGCCGTAGAGCATTGTTCTTTCCCTCAAGCTGGTACCCATCCGGTGGCTTCACGTATATGGTTTCCTTCAAATTACCATGTAGAAAAGCGGTCTTCACATCAAATTGCTGTAAGCACATCTTCTTTACTGCAGCGATGCAAAGCAGAACTCGTATGGATTCGTAACGAGCCACCGCTGCAAAAGTCTCTGAGAAGTCGATTCCTTCTTGCTGCTTGTAACCACGAACTACCAGTCGTGCCTTGTAGCGAGAAACCGAGCCATCTGGATGTCTCTTAACTTTGTAGACCCACCGCATGTCGAGCATTTTCACTCCTTGAGGTTTGACAACCTCTTCCCAAGTCCTGTTTGCTTCTTGACTTGCAATCTCTTCGTTCATGGCTTGGATCCATAGCTCCTTGTCAACTGACTCCATAGCTTCCTTGTAGTTCTGCGGTTCCCGGATGACCCTCGTTGAAAACGTCTTTGGCTGCTTCAACTCTGCTTTGCTCCTAAGCTTACTTGATATAACCTCCGGGATAAACCAACTTCCAGATTGTAACTGTTTCGGGATTTTCACTTCCGTTGCAACTCCTACCGGCACTTCCGCTCTAAATTCCCCCTTCTTTGTTTTGAAGGTAACTTCCTGGTTTGCTCCGCATGATGGTCCTGGTACTGGTTCCGGAACTTCATGTACATCTTGAACCGCCCCCGCTTGACCGTTGTCCTCGTCAACTACTGTTTCCCGGTCATAAACGGAATCATCATCACTTTCCTCAAACAATTCCGGTTCTGAGCCCTCTTGTTGTCCCATAGCTGCAAGTCTTGTACCATCTTGTTGAAGTGCAGCTGCTCCCTCCGTTTGACAGACACCTGTTCGGAGTTGTTCGATGAAGTCCTGAACCCGCTGTTTAGTATTCCGCTTGGCCAACTCTTGTTGATTGCGATCATCCTGTCTCTGGACTTCGGCATTGCGTTGATTTGCGGAACCCTGTTCCTGGTTCCGAGAAGTAACTTTTGATTCTTCCTGTCGATTAAATTCCACCCGGCCAGTTCTCGAAGATGCCCCAGCTCTATTTTTGTCATCATTTGATTTGTCTCCAACAATTTCTTCAGTTCGCTCCTCTGGTTCGTCGACCGTTTCCCGCATGAATGCTGCAAACTCCCGGTCGCTGCAAGTTGTCTCCTCCTGAACCTCCTTCCCGGTCCACGGTTCATCTTCACGAAATGTAACATTCCTTGAAGTGTAGATCGCTCTTGTTGAAGGGTCGTACAACCGATAAGTACGTTCCGCCGAGTCGTACCCAACAAGCCTCATTTTCTGACCCTTAGCATCCCAGACCTTCCGCTTTGGATCAGCTACATGGTCATAGGCCACACAGCCAAACATCCTGGCATGTCCCAAAGTTGGTCTGATACCGTGAACTCCTTCGTACGGGGTAATTTCTGGACTCTGCTTGTTAAGCACCCGGTTCAGGATGTGCACCGCACATGAAACTGCCTCCCCCCAGAGGAACTTGGGCAGTTTAGCTGCTAGTAGCATGGTTCTAGCAGCATCTTTGACCGTCAACATTTCCCGCTCAATCTTGCCATTGGATTCCGGACAGTAAGCAACCGTAGGTTGATAGCATATCCCCTTTTCTGAAAGAAACTTCAGAAGTCCTTTATTCACAAATTCAGTTCCCTGGTCAGTTTTGAAGAATCGGACCTTGTTACGAGTTTGAGTCTCCATGTAAGCGATGAAATCCATGACACATTCAGCAGCTTCTGACTTCTGCTTCAGGAAGTAGGCGCATCTGAAACTAGTAGCATGATCCTTCATCAGGAGGAAGTAGCTGGATCCTCCCAATGACTTGATAGGACTTTTCCCGGACAAATCCGCGTATAGCATTTCCCCAGGCTTGAAATTAGCCTCCGACTTGGATCTTGGAAACGGTTTCCGCTTCTGCTTGCCAAGCTCGCAGTCTTCACAAAAGAAATCACCCTTGACATTTTCAACTTTAAGTCCTCTCGCTGCGCCCTTCTTTGCAGTTTCCAAAATGTAGTGACCATTTATGTGGGCAAGTCTACGATGCATACGCTGAGCCTCTGACATCTTAGCAAAATTAGCTCTAGGTCCCAAGGGTTTACGGAATTGCATAACATACAGCCCTTGATCATAAAATCCAACGATGTCATCAACACCAGGCTTCATGTATGTGACCTTACGTGAATCCTTAGTCACAATGTATCCCTTCTGCACCGCCATGACCACTTCTGAGAACAGATTAGCCGCCCCTGGGAAGTATAATACGTTCTCGATAAGCCGAGCCTCCCATCTGGACCCAAAGCGTGACTCAACCTTGACCGTCCCAATCCCATGAGGCATTTCCTTCGTATTGTTAGTCATCGTAACTGGCTCCCCTTGGTAGGGATTCATTTCCACGAAATAGTCCCTTCTCCCACAGAAGTGATGAGTAGCCCCTGAGTCACTGTACCAAATATCTTCGAATGAGTCAGCAGATGCGATTCCCATAAATGCCCTGGTATTATCCCGTTTGCCTGGCTTTTCCTGTTCCTTCGGAGAATTCTTATTCTTCTGACCCCCGAAACGACATTCGCGCTTGAAATGGCCAACTTTGCCACACCGATAACACTTTGGCTTTTCCGGACCTCCTTCCTGGTAATTTTTCTTCTGCTGATGTTTCTCTCCATTGCTCATGAATGCCCGAGTTGCTGAACCACCATTCTTCACATCCGTGTCCTCCATCTTTAATTCAAGCTCCTCCTTCTTAAGTCTTGCAAGGAGAGCACTTCGAGTTTGCGATTCTTCAGGAACGGAATCCCATGCCTTCTTAAAAGCATGATACTTAGAGTCCGGCAGAGCATTCATTACCTTGGTAACCAACATAGATTCATCCTGCTTCACTCCCATGTCTTCTAGAGCCCAAAACAACTGTTCAAGTTCCATCATTCCGTCAACTGGAGATTGATCTTCCCTGATCTTAAATGCAAAGAATTTCGCCATGGTTTGCTGCTTGTTCAGTGCACTTGAGTCAGAATTCGCATCCTTCAGGCGGTCAAACATTTCCTTCGACGTTGAACAGTTATGAACATGGCGAGTCTGGGCATCGTTGAGGCTATTCACGATGATTGACATAGCTTCCACGTCCTTCTGGTCCCATTTTTCTTTTTCCTTTTCTTCCGCAGGTCTTGCAGTTTTCCCATCAACGATGTCCCATAATTTAGCAGCTTTCAGCATCAAAGTCACTTGAAGCTTCCACCTGGCATAATTCTTGCCATTCAACTTGTCGATACTTTCCGTCTTATACGACACTGTAGCCATTTTCCTCAATCAAGTTTATCACGACAATAAAGTTAAACTTTCAAATGTTTTTAATCACCACAGTCACCACGATTTGCAGCTTGTAGCCCAGCTGTACCAAATCTGTCCCCTTCACCACGCGTTAACTAGTTCACACAGGAAGTAACTTTAACCAAGTTCCCTTAACTTGAAACCCCTTAATTCTTTCACTTAACAAATGCAGTTACTATCTTCAATTAGTACAAATTGCAGCTAAATCACCAGCTGTACCAACTTGCTTCCCCTAATTTTCCCGAAGAACCTTACTGCACTTTGATCAGCACCAAACGCTCTGCTACCATGTGAGTAGAATTAAGTTTATTGAGAACTAGTAGAAAAGGTGTGAACACAATGAAGGTCAAAAGTGGACTGTGCATGGACACACTCTGTGTACAACAGAAAAAGAACATACAATACCCCCCTCCTCAAGGTTATGTAACCCAAGTACCCCACACTAGGGATGACTCACTACTCACTTCTTAGTATTACAATGTAGAATCGTACCGTAATATTCCATATTACTCACAGAAACAAATATGACTATAATTTTCCTCATAGTTTAAACGCTTAGGTTGAGGGTAAAGGGTGGCGGTTTTAAAGGAGTTTCTGTTTATAATGAGAAGCAAGCTCTTAGCGGTATATATCAAAATAAAAATCCTCCAAAATATTTTCCTTAGTATTAACTCACAACCAAACTGCCGGAAGCGTGCAAATTCCAAGAGAGAGTGCTGGCTCCAAACTGCTAACCGGAAGCGCGCTTAAAGGAGGAGGCGCTATCACGAATATTCCGGAGACAAAAACCTTTGGATCTAGTAAGGAAGTGATGAGAGGAAGAGCAAAGCGTATTTTGTTATAACACAGCCCTTCCATCCAGAGTATGAGCTAAACTTGCTGGCATATTATACCGCAACCCACCTCTCTGGAGTCAGAACATCCGGGATTGACAAAGATTGGTGAAAGAGGAAAGCCAAGTCCTGAAACAGCTTATCCCTCCGCCATTGTCGGGAGGAGATGTATGCTTATTTTGATAGCCATGGAACGAAAGGGCGGCTCCATAGGTTGTATGGTTCGTGTGTCAGCGGGTTTTGGAGACCCGAAAGAGAAAGTCAGGAGAAAGTATATGCATGAGAGAGGGGAAAGCAAGGATTACTGCCGCAGATTCAGGAGTGCTACGAGCCAGCTTGGAATAGTTCCCTGCGTGACCATGTGAGAAAACATGTGTTGGAAGACTAGTTGAATAAATTATGCAGATAGCATTTTGTTCACAAATAAATCAAATCCACCCGCAGTTGGCAGGTGACAGAGAATATCAATCAAATGTTAACAAATCGATTATTTACAAAAAACCAAGTCCAGAAATCAAAATCACAGATATCTGATCACAGAAACTTGACAAATATTCCCGGATCAAGCAAGTGTGTCACTGTCCGTGTCTCCGAATAGATGAATCGAAATTCTCGGGATCTTTCTTGAGTGATCAAGGATTTATTCAAAAGACTAGACTTGTCACAACTAAGAAGAGCGTTGATATTTATTTACTTGAAATATTTTTACTCCACCGCATTCAGCTTTCTTCGAGAGATTGGAGCGTCAAAAGACTCTGATGTTGATAAATCAGAATCAGGGTATGGGCATCGATGCAATGGGAAACTGTAAAAACTAGTGGCAAACCTAGTATCCTGAGTTTTGAAATGAGAGAAGCAAAGTTGACAAAGAAAATAAACTGTATCGGCGAAGGGATTCGGGAATTTGGTGAGAGAAAGTGGAAGAAAGTACGAGAAAGTGGGAGAAAGTCGGAGAAAGTTGGCAAGATTGCTGGAATCGAGGAAGACGTTCATTTTTAGGAGATGTGAGAATATTGCAGAAGGTTTCAAACGTGATTGGATACATGAGACTGATGGAAGATTGGAGGAATCAGAGAAATTTTTCTCAAGTAGTTTGAAATGAGATAGGAATAGATAAACAAATTATTTCAATGGGCGAGTGCGATGGAGTGTGTAGAGAAGAGATCACATGTTTTTCGAGACATGTATTCCTAGTAGATGCAACTTTGATTCCCGCTACATATCACGTAGTCGGAGAAAGGAGGTTGAGTCCTCTTTTAAAAAGATTACAGACGTGAGATGAAACCAAATGAGTAAGAATGCTAGTCTCCGACGTAGGATAGAAGAAGGAGAGTCTTGGAAGTTTCCTAAGACACTTCCAAGACACACACGCAAATCACTCCAACCAATCCACCTATAACACTTTTATCAATTTATATCCTATTGTCCTCACATAAATGAACGAGAGCCGCAATACTTGCACGGAAAGTAAAGAGGGAGTCGAAAATAAGGGATATCAGAATACGAACCGGCTATTGCGACGAGTATTGGAGAAGTCAACGAAAAAAAGTTTGTGATCGCATCAGACTGACTTTCACCGCTCAAGAAATGGGCTTTCCTCCGAGTAGCGAGTTGAGAAAAAAATTTAATAAAGAACCAACTTTGTTTATGAAGCAATAGAACTAGAGTGGAAAGCGGGGAGATGGGCTAAACGTAATGCTTTCGCCGGAGAGATGCAAGTTAACTTCTTCTTATTCTAACTTGCCATCACATCTGGAATTGGGTCAGCAAACTTGTGTGACTCTTTCTATTAGTATCACTTTCATATTACCGCTACTTCTCACAACAAGCCTATAGCTTTGGCCCTGCTTCTCCTTTCCCTCGATCAGTAAAATTCACTTTCCCAGATATCATTCTTATCGGCTTTCTACAGCTTTCTCTCCTGTCAGCTTCGACGGGAAGACAAGGGCGTATTCCAACCAACAATAGAGAACCCTGCACTATGGCTACTGAACCAAACCCTACGTCTCAGATCTATAGTTTGCATGAGCAGGAGAGAAAGTCTCATTCACATGTCCATCATTTAGCGGGTGACATGCCCGTAGTCCTATTCAGCTTTGACAGCGAGGCTTCTTCACATGCAGAATGCCGACTAAGCTATAAGGTAGATACAGTATATCCAGGAGTTAGGCAAACCCCTGGGTAGTGGACCATGTCTTAATTGACCCATCCTCCAGCTGGTGGCTGAATCGTTCTTGCCACAGAGAAAACTTTTGTAATTTGGGCATCAATGAGGATCACAATCGGCTCCTAGCTGTTCCTAGCATCCGAGCCGATTGATGTTTTAGTAATCTTCTGGGACACATCAAAAACGGACACATGACGTAGAAACAATGGAGGATTCTGCGCCAAGAATGCGCCACATCAACCATTTGAGTGACCCATTGGGAAATAATTTTTAGAAAATAATACACCACTCATTAGCATGGTCAACAGCGGGAGTGGCAATTCAAAATATGCCGGACAAAAGTACGGCGAATAAATTCTTTTTTGCAAAGTTGGAAATTATTTCAGAAGACAGTTTAGTGGCTAAGCTAATAAGAATTTACAATGAACGCACATAGATATTAGCGGAAGTGGGGGATAGAGGAAAAGAGGTTTTCCGGGATTTCGTGAGTCAGAAAGTAAGTGTGGGTTAGTAAGGTGTGTGTATATACAAGAGAAGGAATTTGAATCTACCAGAGCCGTCTCCAACTTTCCCCGAGAAACTTAGGGAAGTACATGGATGAAAGTTGAGGAGAAAGTACCGTGAAAGGGGCTGAATTGAAATGGTGGGCTGCGAAATAGTATGCATGAAAGCAGAGTACTGGTAAAAATTAAATGAAATTTTAGGTATGCTGGACGAATTTATTTTAAAGCTGGACACCCGAGGGACACAGAACGACCAAGGGCGAGGGGAAGAGAAAGTGGGGAAAACAAAAAGCTTATACTTACCACGTCAATAAGTTGCGATAGTTTCAATCTTATCCACACTTTAAGATTATCCGACGTGTTGACAACTGGTCGGACAAGTTTATTATAATTAGACAATAAATCATCGTAAAGTCTTTTCGCATCTGGATTCCCTCCTTCCACGGGGGCGTAAAACCCCGCCAGGAGGAGAAACCAAAGGACGTACATTATGCTCATGATTAGTATTCTGTTAATCAGATCAATTTCTTCATTTCAGAAATTGCAAGGAGCTCTCTCCGCCTTGGATTTACAGCTTTTGGATGTTAAATTAGATTCAGCGGTTTGGTTATTGGACCTTTTTTAATATGCAATTAAAAATCTGAGAATCCACATTAACTTTCTCCATAGTCTCAGTCCAATGGATTCACTTTTACTTATTTTTCAGGGGGTTATAACTAATTCACAAAAACTTTCACTCCTGCTTTCACTCTGTAATGAGTGCGTAATCGAAGCACTGACTTTTATTTCCCCGAATCAACTGTACAGAAATACAGAAGCGACACTTTCACAAGGGGAAAAAAGGTGGCACTGTGCTTCGGAGCGGCTATTAACTGAGGAGAAGGTATCCTCATGATTTGAAGTTAAGGGCTACACTTTTTAAATTTTGTAAAATTAATTTCAAGCGGGCGCCGGATTTCAAGCTGTTAATTGCGGTCTTATCCGTGGATTCATGTTGAGCGGGGAGCAAGTTATGGGAAGGTTAGACGAAATAAGGATCGGCAGACTGCTACTTTGATGAGCTGGCGGAGATGAAGGGAAATAGAATGGTAGAAGAAAGCTATTTGGAGGGGACGAGAAGTGGTGAAAGGTTTGGGAAAGGAAGCAAGTGACGAAGAAGCAGAGTGAAAGTCGTGCAGAGACTACAAGGAATGAACATCATTTTCCTCGTGCCACATCCAACTGAGTCGCAGGAGGAAGAGAAATGGCGAAACTACTTTCACTTGGCTCTCGATGGATTCCGCGTTCTGGAAAACCCTATCACGTTTTCCTATGCAGTAGTAACATTTAGCTCAAACACTATCACGCTCTTCTCCACTAGTCTCCGACTCCAGTAGGAGTGAAGCAGGGAGCTGCCCGGAGAAAGGAGTCGGGTGAAAGCTCTTCTCAGTCTCTCTTTCTCCCTCTCCTCTCTCACCAACATCTTCCTTCCCACAACCCATCACCAGTTTTTCTAGGCAAATAACAAACTTTCTAGTAACTACCTTTCCATCTCATCCACTCCCTTCTCTGTTTTCTCTTTTATTCCTCTTCTGTTTCTCCGTCTTGAATCTTCTCAATCATCCCATCGCTCATAGTCACACAGACTTGCTTGAACGTGCTAGTAAGCGACACATTTCTCCGCAACTTTCTTCTCCCCCCCACCGCCACATTCAAATAATGAGAGTAGCAGAATAACACATCTACCGCAGCCGTCCGTCCACACAAAAACCTTCCAACAAGAACAACTCTGGTAACAAGTATTACAGTACGGTTTCTGGCAAAAACCAAGATTTAAAGCAACATTCTTCCCTTGTCTTCCAATCCCACGGAGGCTTAGCATCTTCCATGCTTTCTGGGATCTACATTAAATACCCCGAGAAAGATAAAACTGCCTGGAATGCATGCATCAAAGATCCCGTGGGCGATGCTAAAATTTGCAGACTCGACAAAAAATCCCATTCGCGACAATCAAACCGGAGGGCATTCATCAACCCATCCAGCGTTTTTTTCATCTCCCTCGTCCCTCCTCCCGACTTTCTCCGCATTGCTCGTATCGCTTGTGAAAATACCCGGAGAAAGAATTGGATTCCCGCGGAAGGGCTTCTACAGGAGTCATCTTGAATTTCTCTTCAAATCTCTCACTTACACCATCTTCCTACAGGCCTTTTACATCCAACCAACCGATTATCCCTCCTAATCGCTTTCCCTTTACGTCGTATATAGCAAGACTTGAACTATTCCTCCTCCTCCCGGATTGCCCACTTGCCGCTCCGGAATTCTGGTCACGTGGTTCCCTTTGTATTCTCACTCCCTAATCTACCTCGACATCCCTTCAAGTGCCTGTCAATGTAAATCTACAGCGAGACTATTGAACTTGCATCAGTCACGGGATTTAGATTCAAATAAGCAAAGGCCGCTTTTCCCTTCCTACTCCTCCTCCAAAGTAGTTTCTAAGCACATAAATCCTTCTTTACTATTAAAGAAATCATCATGTTGTTGTTAGTGAAGGGGCTTATGCCTAACATTTCTTTTACAAATCCAGCTTATATGGATGCGTGTGAAAGTTGGAGAGAAAGCATAGCCAGTGCTCGGCTATATAGAAAAGTCTGGCATGAGAACGAGGACCAGGCCCCTCCAAGGGAGAGAAAGGAATCTGGGAATGAAATGAATAAGAAAGCACAGGATTGCTTTCTTGCTTTCTAGAATTCAAGTCTTAGGTGTCGGCTACAGATATTGGCCAATATTGATCAAGTATTTGAGTGAATTTTCTCAAGAGGATTAGATCGGGTGAAAGTAAGCGCATAAGCGCGCAAGTAGGTTTATGTCAAGGGGCAAGATGAATGCTGTGCCACGGATTAAGGAGGCGGAGAATAACTCCGAGTTCCTTGAATTATAGCAAGTACATATAGACATACGGAAAAGTGAATTCCCGGGACATTATCCCGCCCGGGCAATCCAAACAGAGTCACGTGGGAGGTAGTCGGAATTAAACGGTTGGAAGGGAAATTGGAGACGGCAAAGCATATCATCCGAACATACTCATGTTTGGAAGGCTTCAGGTCTTACGGAAGATTGGGAGAGCCGCAGTCTAAGTGTATCGTCCCTATTTCGGTTACGTTAAATCATATTACCTCCTTCACGACTGATCCATCAACGACAGCTATTTCTCAATTTCACTCCTATCATTTTGTCAATATCCCCCTCTTCAAGTACACCACTCAAGACATCCTCTCAGATTTCTCCGACGGATATTCTAAAAGACGAAATTCAATAACATGGTTTGCTAAAATTGGATTTTTTATATCACTCGCTCCCCACAGAGAAGCGGAGGGTAGGCCATCTCGTGTACACCTAAGCTCAAGGCTTGTCCTAAATATTTCCCTCTGTTTCCTTGAAATATTTTCCAACTTCCTCCCCTTTCCTCCATCCTTCCCTGTTTACCACCAGTATCTTAACTCTCTCTCTTTTCTCTCTCTCTGTCACTCTCTTTCTGTTAAAAACCAGCTTCTTGTCATATTATTTCCTTGAAATTTGTCAATAGAAACCCGTGCTTGAAACTGCTGGTTAGCTTAATCCTACGCCAGGAATGGCCAAAAACATGCAAAGAAAAATACTAACTTTTATGATAAAGAGAAAATAAATACTCGATTTCAATACCAGTTTAAAAGGAAATGACGTTTATGTCAATTTGCAAAACATTTTAAAAAGGTAAAAAAATTCAAAGGTACGAAAGCAAATTTTAATATTGGCGAAATTTTTTTTAAATTGCGATGCAAATTATAATTTTCAATAGATTGCGGGAAATTCAAATTTTAGTGTTGGCGGGAAATTGAAATTTTAGTATTGGCGGGAAATTTAAATGTGCTTAATTTCCATTAAAATTGACAACATATAGCTCCATCTTGTTTTAACCTAGACCTGACTGGAAAGTAATCGACTAATTAGAAGGAGGTGGGAGTATGCAATGAAGAGGTGAAAGCTTAAATCATTGGTCGAGTACAACACAACCTAAATGTGTTTACCAGTTCATTCACACACATTCATGATGCAAGCGATTCTAAATTAAGGGTGTGAAGGAATTAACTTGTACAAGAGAGCCCTTTTAAAAATATAGCTTAAGTATGAAAAGAGATTTGGAACTACACGAACCGAATTAAATCAAGGACTGCAGAGTACAAGTTTTAATTCGATCAAATGATGTTTGAGGGCTTCATTAGCATGAGAATAGCATTTAAGAATACTTGAGATGCCTACCACAAATTCCATCGCATTTAGTTGGACTCAGAAGCAAGTCTTAAGGATTTTGTTTACATATACTCAGACTAGGAGGAAGTCTATCTCTACTTGAATGAAAGCTGGAGAAAGTTAATACTTTGAATGGATTAATTACGTGTACAGTATACATTCTCTACACACAGTAAATGTCCTCCTTAATCAGAAACTGAGTGTAACTGATTTGGCCAGTACTGGTTAAGTTAAATAATTGCCTGGAAAGGAAAATGATGGACGAAGAAAGTGGTAGAAGGGAAACAATGTTCTCGTTCCATGGAACATGACAGCTTGGGCCCGATAAAGGTATACATGTTTAAAATCATCTTCTCAAGAGGTTTTTAAGCAATACACCGTGGCATATGAGGTGGGGAAAGGTTTGTGGTAAATTGTGGAGAGAGGAAGAGAAAGTAGCTGAAGTGATGGTGATAGGATGAAAAAATAAAACCCCCTTGCGGAAGTGCTCTGAATGAGGCTCATTAACTCTTGGCTCTGAAGGAGGGAGTGGTATATAAATAATGGTCATTAAATTGTATTTTACGCACTTCATCATCATCACTCTCGCCTATTTCGTGCCATCCTCTTTGCCGGAGCTTGCTTTCTCCTACCTCTCCTATCCTTCTCCCCGTAAGTTGCTCTTACTTCTCTCCACGTGTTTTTCTCCCACACTTACGAGGTTTTGTCGGAGAAAGCAGAGGCGACAATTTCCCTAATTTTATGGCTAGAGAGTTCCCTACGTTATCAACCTTTTCTCCTCAACCTGCTCATTACGCTTCCGAAGAACGTGATCAAAAGACAGGAGGAAGAGCTCAGAGAGGGAATAGCTGATTCGGATGGATTTAATGGGGCATAAACCAGAATCTGTTTACAGCACCGCGTAAAACAAGATTGGAGAAAGTGCAAGATTATGGATGAAAAGTTTTTGGCAAATGTTAAATTACATCCCAAGTTTTACATACCCTTTCCTCTTAGCCACTCACTACTCCTCCCTTACCCTTTAATTTCTCTTTTCCCTAAGCAAGATACTCCATTCTTTCCCATTTACATCTCCTTCTCGTAGTTGTTTCAACCGCCGTCAGGATTCAACACTTTCCCAAGTTTCCTGTCCGGGAAATTATAATGTAATTACTCTACTGAAACATGCAACGTTTTTCAAACATTTCATTCAGTCTAGTCCTCCCTAGCTCTGACCTGCATCATCTGCCTTAGCAATGCTAGTCATGATCAAATAAATTTTTGGTCCTTGATAAAAGCCTACCAAAACTCTCTCGCTTTCTCCAGTACATGTATCCCGGTAGTTTCGGCGCTGGCCTAGCTAGAAAACGTTTTTGAAATGCATTATTAATTGAAATAACCGCAAGAGTATCACGCAAAAGGAGGGCAACGTATGCCCTCATATCGGTTATTATGTAATTCAAAACCAAAGGCGCTAAAAACCCCATCAATCGCTCTCTCCATAAAGCTAAGATCCTTTTCTTATAAATTACGCTCAGATGGCTAAAGATGAGGAGAAGGGGAGAATGAGGTTCTTAAAGTTGTGAGAGTTTTAAAGCTTGTTTAATTTCCTAGCTTGAGTTACGCTACTACATAAGATTGCCAGGAAGAGGGCAGAACTGTAAGGACTCGTTGGAGGCAGATTGGCTCAACCAGTCTTGTTGACTCGGAGCCTATCAGGAAGTGAGAGAGTGAGTGGAAAGAAAAAGAAATTACAGGGGAATGCATAGAGGAAAAGGGTCATAAGAGGGAAAAGTCTCATAAAGGTTCCCGGGCTAAACTTTTCCAGCTTCCTTCCAGCACATTTCGCTCTCCGAAATGTGTATAAATGGCAAATTCTCTTCCTGATCAAAATCTACCTTGGAGGGAAAGAATCTTTTATGTTTCTCAATCTTCACTTCTTCCGCGCCTCCGAGCACCGCCCCCTCTCTATTACTTTCACTCTTCAACCATTTCCAATCTTTTCTTCTATATCCATATCAGTGTCTCCTTGAACACAAGATGAGCAAGGAAATTCCCTTGGAAATGGTGATACCTTAAAAAGACCGCATCTTTCAGGAAAAAATTCATTCAACAAACTGAACAACTTTCTCCCACTTACAACTGAATTCTCCGCTCCCTCCTTACCTTCTTCAAAAGATACATTAGGTGAAATTCAAATATTTTTTTATTTCTCCGCAGTGGGAACAAACACAGATAAAATACGGATTTCCGCCCCAAATCTCGCATACATACCTTACTAACCATAATGTAGACTGCTACAATCAAATTCTCAACATGTCCTCATCCAATCCTCCCAATTCACTTCCAACGTTTTCGTTCTCAGACACTCCTACATATCCATTCCAGTTAGTTTCTTTGTAATATTCCTCTCGAAATTTCCTCCTGAAAACCTTGGGGTTCTCCAACAAAAACACGATCATCTTCTCAAGATCTACGTACATATCCATGAATTACCCAACCTGGTTCCCTACCGATATGGGGCCCACGCGCTAGGAATTTTACAAATGCTTTTATCTTCTCATAGGAATTTAATTTTATTTGATAAATAGATGTGGATTTACACAACAAATACATTTTCATCTATTAGCTTAAGATGCCTTGTGCCTCCTGTCCTGGAATTGGTTTCTATGAATGTCTTTTCCGCAATTTTAAATTCCGAAAGGCTATAAGCTTCTTTCCTTTACATTCCATACTTTCTCCCACTTCCGTAAAACCACCGTAAAATCTCGCTTATAGTCCTACTCCAAGTGATTCCACAATCACAAACTGGAAGCTAAAACGTTTTCGGTAACTGTAGATTTTGTAGTGAGAAACTATGTACATCAAGCCGTTCCACTCTGGTGAAAGTTGAGACAAGCTTAGAAAAGCAAAAGCCGGATTGCTTTCTCCATAAGTTGTGTCAACTGTAGTCTTACTCTGTATTTTAAATGTCCATCCCTTCCTTCTCCTCCTCGTTTTGAATTCAGGGTTGGCATGGACAAAACAAAAGTGGACGAAACTATTGGTTAGAACCGTCCGAAAGACGGACAAAACGAGTTTCGGACGGACAATTTAAAAATAACACGACATCTAGTGGTAAACTATAAATGATTCTGTCATTATAGTTGAATGTTTCTCCTATCCAGTTTTTATATTTTGGTGTTAAATAGTATTTGTTTTATTATAAAGCCCCCTGAACCTTTGCGAATATTTTGAATATATATTATGAATATTTGGTAGCCGAACATTTTCTGCAGAACCTTAGTAACGTATGGAATAAAAAATGCTTCAGGTTCTGGACTGCTATTATTGGAAAGAGCGTAAAACATAGTTCAAAAGAATTTTGATGCTAATTTAGCATCTATTCACTAAATTAATCAGTCAAAACGAAGCTGATAATATTAAATACTAACACAAATCCTCGATAAGTTTCAGTATAGGGATAGTTTTGTCCATTCTATCCGTTTTGTCCATTATGTCCACTTCTGTCCATTGGACGGACAAAAGCAAAAAGGAAGGACAAAATGCCAACCCTGTTTGAATTAGCCATACTTTCTCCTTGAAGAGGCAATATTACTCCTCTTTGTAAAAACATTGGCTCATAGGCCAAAGACCAATTGATAAATCTGTGCGTTTTGCATAGTTTGGTCCATGGATGGAGGATTCACATGGGTGCACGTCATGTATATTGAGGAGTAACTAAAGAGCGAAGAAAACACTTGAGAGCAGCATACACAGCCTTGGCTAGATGAGCCTATAAAAGAATTGTAGAGAAAGTTGCAACCTTTCCCAATACTTTTAACCAGGAAGCTACATTGCTCCAAGCACTTTACTTAGCTGAGCAATATCTTTGTAATGAATTATTCATAGAAATGGTGTTTACATTTAGAGTAGAGTGTATCTTGACGGCTTTGGCTTGTTTCTCACGACAAGGCAAAGCTTCCTTGTCCCTCCTCTTGCCAGCAAGTGGAGGGACAGAAGGAAAGAAAGTTGGATTTGAAGAAGGTGACGCAAGGGGGAAGCAAGTGAGACCTCAGCAGGGTTTATATGCTACCATGCCGCCTGGATCCAATCGGCAAGCTTCATGGAGTTGATCCATTTATTTTCACTTTGCGGCAATGAAGAGGAAACTGTGACATAATTAGCCTGCCTGGTCGTCCCTCATTCTGGCTTAAATAGAATTATAAAAGAGGGCACAAAATTTGCTGTCCCCAGCCCACCTCCTCTTATAAAAAGCCACGCTTGTTTACAAAGCTCTCAGCCTCCCTCCTTAAGAGTGTAGGCTTCAGTTAAATGCATCCTGGCTCTGGCTTGAGTACAAAGACAGATTTTCACTGAAAGCCTATTCATGTGCACGTAGGGTGCTCTCCCCTCTATCCGATTAAATCCTTGCTATCCAATTGCATTGTGGTGTCTCCACAGTGCCGTCCATGGCTTCATTAATTCCTGTCGGAATCCGTCCCCTGCTCCAGGTGCTGGAAATGATCCATTTTTCACTACCAATCCCACAAGACTCAGCCACACCTTGCGTCCCAATCATCTATTATTCCATAGACCCTAAACGTCAGAAAATGAATATGCTTTCTTTGGCGTATACCGGAGCCAAGCCAGGAACAAAGACCGATTGTGGTGGAATTAACCCATCCTATTCTTCCGGCTAGCATCAGGCCGATGAGATCAATTTTCTGTTGTGACTGGCATGTACAAAACTAACGGGGCCGTTAACCCCGCGTTAGACGGCGAGAAAATTGGAACTACAGAGGAATATCCTAGGAGAGCTTTAGTGGGAGAGATATGCACCGTATTTTATTCTAGCTGGAGGAGCAGTGAAAGTCAAGAATGGAAGGGACTTGGAAGGGATCGTGGTATTATCTTGAGGGAAAAACATAAGTTTATGGTACATAATGTTTTTGAGGGGAAACGAGCGAGAGGGTAGGCACAGAATTGAAACTCCTAGACCAAGAATCACGTCGCGTACAACCTTCCATTTATCCGACTAATGCTAATGTAACTAGAAAAGCTCAACTAAAAAGGAACATGATTTATCTTGTGATTCACTGGAGGCTGAGAAAAGATTGGTAGGTTCCGCACACACAGTGCAGGAGGAACATACACGTACTGTCCCCTCGTATGAGTTGCGCTTTATGTATTCCAGGGCATAGCCCGCGTTTCCAGGTACATATGGTGTAAGCGGGGAGACATTTCTTGTACGCCGATCTCAGTTTTCTTGGTTTAGATGCTGTGGAAATCTTCATTACAAGCGGATTCTGAAATTTATTTTTTTCAATCGTATCTGCAGCTCACACCGCACAATATTCTGGGCTGCAAGGAAAGGTAGCGCTTATGGTTAAAGAGGAAACCATGATTAAAGTTTGTCTAGCGAACACTTTTGACGTTAGACTCGCCTTTAGCTCTCACAGGGAAACAAAAAGTGTATCCCAGCGGACATTTCTTATGCTCTCCGTGGCATACACCTAATGTTTCCTTTCGACACCCTTTGTATGATAAACATGAACTGACACAGGAGACAGCTTGCTGTGGAAACCCTTAAATTTTAATGCTTTGTAAATTATTCCAAAATTAGCATAAGATAAGTCAAAGATGTGAAACTGAATGCAAAAGAAAGTAGGATTGAATACAATCAAATTCTCAAAATAGAGCGTTTTGTAATGCATTCTTACTTTCTCCACTAGCCGTATTCAGCGAGGACAGTCAGTTCTAAAACTATACTCTTGGAATGAAAGAGATTATGTGTCACTAAGGCTATCTGAAATTTTAGGAAGAAAAAGTATAAGCGTAATAGCCCAAGTGTATGAGAAAGTGAAGATTCCGTTACATTTCATATCAGTTTATGCATATAGATGGCGCAGTAGCAGGATTTTCAAATGTTTTCTATTTTTAGGTATTCTATACAGTATATTTAGCTTGAAGTAGAAAGTAGGGAAAAAGCTTCTTTCTCTCTTTGAAGAAGCTTACAGGGGGATACAATTCCCTCTACCTTGACACAGATGAAGGAGGTGACGGGAATCTTATATAAGCTGTGTGCCTTGTAATTTTTTGTTATTCGCAGCCTATATATGTACACGTATTAAGGGTGGGTTGAAAGTATAAGGGAAGATTTGTGGAGGGTTAGTAGGTTGCACAGTGAGATAGTTCCTCAACGATACGGAACAGATACTGGATGTGCTAAAATAAAAGGTTTTGCCGCCTCTGAGGCCAAAACTGTGCAGTAATGTAACGAAGATTTCAAGCGTGTAAAGTTTTCATGCTCTTGTAAACATTAGGATATTGCTTTTTTAAATATTAGTAAACACGTGAGCTAAAGAATTTATGCAAGACTTTCCAAGGAAGATGTGAAAGATGTGCGTACGGTTGCTGCAATAAAACTAAGAATCATTGGATGACTCCGACTAGAACGGTCGGTGGAAGTGAAAGGCAGCTTTAAATTAAGTTAAATGCCTTATGTGTGCCATTTATTCAGTGAAAACACCATAGAAAAACTTCATGCGGTATTGACCGGTCCTGCAAGTAACACAGTGTCACTATTTTCGTCTGGCTTCTCCTTCCATGTAAATCAACGGAAAGGAAATAAAAATATATGTTTCATCGGTATTATATCTATTGAATTTTCAGTCAAATAAACTGATCTTAACAATACTTGCACCCAAAACCTGGTTTTTTTTCGACGGTTGCAGCAGTGACCAGAATAGTTCAAAAACTGGCTATAACTTAAATGTCAAATTGTGGACGGCTTTCACCGATCGCAATAGGGATTTCGCCCCATACTATATAGTATACACATAATTTTGGATATTAGTAGTTTTTAATTGATTCTATTCAATATATACTGTATATCTCATGTAAAACTACTAGTACATAACTAAAATGTCAAAGCCCCATGAGATTTCGCCCCATACTATATACAGGGTGATATTTTTACGATTGCCACGGACCGTTCAGAGACAAAGGCAGGCTCAGGAACTTGCTAAGCTAAGGCTAAGGGCCTATGGCTTCAACATGCAAGAGATTGCACTCATTCTGTTTCCTCTCCTTCCTGCTGTACTGCAATCGCCATTCGCTATTCCGCCTCAGCTTCTGAGCCGGTAAACGAGAGCCAGACGAGCTCTGCACTCTAAAAAGCTGAACTGTCGCACCGTCCCGCTCAATTGAGAACTTGAGGATACCCCTTGCTCTCCATGCTTCGTGGCAATCGTAAAAATATCACTCTGTAGTATATACATAATTTTGGATATTAGTAGTTTTTAATTGATTCTATTCAATATATAGTATATATCTCATGTAACACTACTAGTGTATAACTAAAATGTCAAATTTTGGATGGCTTTCATCGATCGCAATAGGGTTTTCGCCCCATACTATATAGTATATACATAATTTTGGATATTAGTAATTATTAATGGATTCTGTTCAATATATACTATGTATCTCATGTAAATCTACTAGTATATAACCAATATGTCGAATTGTGGACGGCTTTCACCAATCGCATTAGCCTATTTTTCAATCCGGTAAAAACTGGCAGAACCGACAAACATTATCCAGCATATCTCCCAGATTTCAACGAGGATTTTTAAAATAGTTTACTGGAGAAGGTATTCAAGTATTCTAAACTTGGTTTGATCACTACAATTTCAAAAATCGAGAAAAATGACATTTCGTATCCCTGCCGTTCTTTAACACATGGCGCCCTGTGTTAATGAAAGGCAATAAATGAAAATGTATTTTTCTCTTATATTGGTTGTTTTGACTTTTCAGTCAATTTTACTGATCTTGACTATACTTGTATCCAAAATCTGGTTGTTTTTCGACGGTTGCAGCAGTGACCAGGATAGTTCAAAAACTAAAAAACTGGCAGAACCGACAAACATTATCTAGCATATCTCCCACATTTCACCAAGGATTTTTAAAATAATTTACTGGAGAAGGTATTCAAGTATTCGAAACTTTATTTGATCACTACAATTTCAAAAATCGAGAAAAATGACATTTCGTATCCCTGCCGTCCTTTAACACAGGGCGCCCTGTGTTAATGAAAGGCAATAAATGAAAATGTATTTTTCTCTTATATTGGTTGTTTTGGCTTTTCAGTCAAGTTAACTGATCTTAACTATACTTGTATCCAAAATCTGGTTGTTTTTCGACGGTTGCAGCAGTGACCAGGATAGTTCAAAAACTAAAAAACTGACAGAACCGACAAACATTATCTAGCATACCTCCCACATTTCAACAAGGATTTTTAAAATAATTTACTGCAGAAGGTATTCAAGTATTCGAAACTTGGTTTGATCACTACAATTTCAAAAATCGAGAAAAATGACATTTCGTATCCCTGCCGTTCTTTAACACAGGGCGCCCTGTGTTAATGAAAGGCAATAAATGAAAATGTATTTTTCTCTTATATTGGTTGTTTTGACTTTTCAGTCAAGTTAACTGATCTTGACTATACTTGTATCCAAAATCTGGTTGTTTTTCGACGGTTGCAGCAGTGACTAGGACAGTTCAAAAACTAAAAAACTGGCAGAACCGACAAACATTATCTAGCATACCTCCCACATTTCAACAAGGATTTTTAAAATAATTTACTGCAGAAGGTATTCAAGTATTCGAAACTTTATTTGATCACTGCAATTTCAAAAATCGAGAAAAATGACATTTCGTATCCCTGCCGTTCTTTAACATAGGGCGCCCTGTGTTAATGAAAGGCAATAAATGAAAATGTATTTTTCTCTTATATTGGTTGTTTTGACTTTTCAGTCAAGTTAACTGATCTTAACTATGCTTGTATCCAAAATCTGGTTGCTTTTCGACGGTTGCAGCAGTGACAAGGATAGCTCAAAAACTAAAAACTGCCAGAACCGACAAACATTATCTAGCATATCTCCCACATTTCAACGAGGATTTCTAAAATAGTTTACTGGAGAAGGTATTCAAGTATTCTAAACTTGGTTTGATCACTACAATTTCTAAAATCGAGAAAAATGACATTTCGTATCCCTGCCGTTCTTTAACACAGGGCGCCCTGTGAAAATGAAAGGCAATAAATGAAAATGTATTTTTCTCTTACATTGGTTGTTTTGGCTTTTCAGTCAAGTTAACTAAAAATAACTATGTTTGTATCCAAAATCTGGTTGTTTTTCGACGGTTGCAGCAGTGACCAGGATAGTTCAAAAACTAAAAAACTGACAGAACCGACAAACATTATCTCGCGTATCTCCCACATTTTAACAAGGATTTTTAAAATAATTTACTGGAGAAGGTATTCAAGTATTCGAAACTTTATTTGATCACTACAATTTCAAAAATCGAGAAAAATGACATTTCGTATCCCTGCCGTTCTTTAACACAGGGCGCCCTGTGAAAATGAAAGGCAATAAATGAAAATGTATTTTTCTCTTATATTGGTTGTTTTGACTTTTCAGTCAAGTTAACTGATCTTAACTATGCTTGTATCCAAAATCTGGTTGCTTTTCGACGGTTGCAGCAGTGACAAGGATAGCTCAAAAACTAAAAACTGCCAGAACCGACAAACATTATCTAGCATATCTCCCACATTTCAACGAGGATTTCTAAAATAGTTTACTGGAGAAGGTATTCAAGTATTCTAAACTTGGTTTGATCACTACAATTTCTAAAATCGAGGAAAATGACATTTCGTATCCCTGCCGTTCTTTAACACAGGGCGCCCTGTGAAAATGAAAGGCAATAAATGAAAATGTATTTTTCTCTTACATTGGTTGTTTTGGCTTTTCAGTCAAGTTAACTAAAAATAACTATGTTTGTATCCAAAATCTGGTTGTTTTTCGACGGTTGCAGCAGTGACCAGGATAGTTCAAAAACTAAAAAACTGACAGAACCGACAAACATTATCTCGCGTATCTCCCACATTTTAACAAGGATTTTTAAAATAATTTACTGGAGAAGGTATTCAAGTATTCGAAACTTTATTTGATCACTACAATTTCAAAAATCGAGAAAAATGACATTTCGTATCCCTGCCGTTCTTTAACACAGGGCGCCCTGTGAAAATGAAAGGCAATAAATGAAAATGTATTTTTCTCTTATATTGTTTGTTTTGACTTTTCAGTCAAGTTAACTAATCTCAACTATACTTGTAACCAATATCTGGTTGTTTTTCGACGGTTGCAGCAGTGACCAGGATAGTTCAAAAACTAAAAAACTGACAGAACCGACAAACATTATCTCGCGTATCTCCCACATTTTAACAAGGATTTTTAAAATAATTTACTGGAGAAGGTATTCAAGTATTCGAAACTTTATTTGATCACTACAATTTCAAAAATCGAGAAAAATGACATTTCGTATCCCTGCCGTTCTTTAACACAGGGCGCCCTGTGAAAATGAAAGGCAATAAATGAAAATGTATTTTTCTCTTATATTGTTTGTTTTGACTTTTCAGTCAAGTTAACTAATCTCAACTATACTTGTAACCAATATCTGGTTGTTTTTCGACGGTTGCAGCAGTGACCAGGATAGTTCAAAAACTAAAAAACTGACAGAACCGACAAACATTATCTCGCGTATCTCCCACATTTTAACAAGGATTTTTAAAATAATTTACTGGAGAAGGTATTCAAGTATTCGAAACTTTATTTGATCACTACAATTTCAAAAATCGAGAAAAATGACATTTCGTATCCCTGCCGTTCTTTAACACAGGGCGCCCTGTGAAAATGAAAGGCAATAAATGAAAATGTATTTTTCTCTTATATTGTTTGTTTTGACTTTTCAGTCAAGTTAACTAATCTCAACTATACTTGTTACCAAAATCTGGTTGTTTTTCGACGGTTGCAGCAGTGACCAGGATAGTTCAAAAACTAAAAAACTGGCAGAACCGACAAACATTATCTAGCGTATCTCCAACATTTTAACAAGGATTTTTAAAATAATTTACTGGAGAAGGTATTCAAGTATTCGAAACTTTATTTGATCACTACAATTTCAAAAATCGAGAAAAATGACATTTCGTATCCCTGCCGTCCTTTAACACAGGGCGCCCTGTGAAAATGAAAGGCAATAAATGAAAATGTATTTTTCTCTTATATTGTTTGTTTTGACTTTTCAGTCAAGTTAACTGATCTTGACTATACTTGTATCCAAAATCTGGTTGTTTTTCGACGGTTGCAGCAGTGACTAGGACACTTCAAAAACTAAAAAACTGCCAGAACCGACAAACATAATCTAGCATACCTCCCACATTTCAACAAGGATTTTTAAAATAATTTACTGGAGAAGGTATTCAAGTATTCGAAACTTTATTTGATCACTACAATTTCAAAAATCGAGAAAAATGACATTTCGTATCCCTGCCGTCCTTTAACACAGGGCGCCCTGTGAAAATGAAAGGCAATAAATGAAAATGTATTTTTCTCTTACATTAGTTGTTTTGGCTTTTCAGTCAAGTTAACTGATCTTAACTATACATGTATCCAAAATCTGGTTGTTTTTCGACGGTTGCAGTAGTGACCAGGATAGTTCAAAAAATAAAAAACTGGCAGAACCGACAAACATTATCTAGCGTATCTCCCACATTTCAACAAGGATTTTTAAAATAATTTACTGGAGAAGGTATTCAAGTATTCTAAACTTGGTTTGATCACTACAATTTCAAAAATCGAGAAAAATGACATTTCGTATCCCTGCCGTTCTTAAACACAGGGCGCCCTGTGAAAATGAAAGGCAATAAATGAAAATGTATTTTTCTCTTATATTGGTTGTTTTGACTTTTCAGTCAAGTTAACTGATCTTGACTATACTTGTATCCAAAATCTGGTTGTTTTTCGACGGTTGCAGCAGTGACTAGGACAGTTCAAAAACTAAAAAACTGGCAGAACCGACAAACATTATCTAGCATATCTCCCACATTTCAACAAGGATTTTTAAAATAATTTACTGGAGAAGGTATTCAAGTATTCGAAACTTTATTTGATCACTGCAATTTCAAAAATCGAGAAAAATGACATTTCGTATCCCTGCCGTTCTTTAACACAGGGCGCCCTGTGTTAATGAAAGGCAATAAATGAAAATGTATTTTTCTCTTATATTGGTTGTTTTGACTTTTCAGTCAAGTTAACTGATCTTAATTTTACTTGTATCCAAAATCTGGTTGTTTTTCGACGGTTGCAGCAGTGACTAGGACAGTTCAAAAACTAAAAAACTGGCAGAACCGACAAACATTATCTAGCATACCTCCCACATTTCAACAAGGATTTTTAAAATAATTTACTGCAGAAGGTATTCAAGTATTCGAAACTTTATTTGATCACTGCAATTTCAAAAATCGAGAAAAATGACATTTCGTATCCCTGCCGTTCTTTAACACAGGGCGCCCTGTGTTAATGAAAGGCAATAAATGAAAATGTATTTTTCTCTTATATTGGTTGTTTTGACTTTTCAGTCAAGTTAACTGATCTTAACTATGCTTGTATCCAAAATCTGGTTGCTTTTCGACGGTTGCAGCAGTGACAAGGATAGCTCAAAAACTAAAAACTGCCAGAACCGACAAACATTATCTAGCATATCTCCCACATTTCAACGAGGATTTCTAAAATAGTTTACTGGAGAAGGTATTCAAGTATTCTAAACTTGGTTTGATCACTACAATTTCTAAAATCGAGAAAAATGACATTTCGTATCCCTGCCGTTCTTTAACACAGGGCGCCCTGTGAAAATGAAAGGCAATAAATGAAAATGTATTTTTCTCTTACATTGGTTGTTTTGGCTTTTCAGTCAAGTTAACTAAAAATAACTATGTTTGTATCCAAAATCTGGTTGTTTTTCGACGGTTGCAGCAGTGACAAGGATAGCTCAAAAACTAAAAACTGCCAGAACCGACAAACATTATCTAGCATATCTCCCACATTTCAACGAGGATTTCTAAAATA
The DNA here is from genome assembly GCA_906901655.1 of Sminthurides aquaticus. NCBI lineage: Eukaryota > Metazoa > Arthropoda > Collembola > Symphypleona > Sminthurididae > Sminthurides > Sminthurides aquaticus. The sequence goes on along the minus strand of CAJQTT010000001.1, from coordinate 17,834,370 downwards.
GTTTACTGGAGAAGGTATTCAAGTATTCTAAACTTGGTTTGATCACTACAATTTCTAAAATCGAGAAAAATGACATTTCGTATCCCTGCCGTTCTTTAACACAGGGCGCCCTGTGAAAATGAAAGGCAATAAATAAAAATGTATTTTTCTCTTACATTGGTTGTTTTAACTTTTCAGTCAAGTTAACTGATCTTAACTATACTTATATCCAAAATCTGGTAGTTTATCGTCGGTTGCAGCAGTGACCAGGATAGTTAAAATCCTAAAAACTGCCAGAACCGACAAACATTATCCAGCATATCTCCCACATTTCAACGAGGATTTTTAAAATAATTTACTGCAGAAGGTATTCAAGTATTCTAAACTTGGTTTGATCACTACAATTTCAAAAATCGAGAAAAATGACATTTCGTATCCCTGCCGTTCTTTAACACAGGGCGCCCTGTGTTAATGAAAGGCAATAAATGAAAATGTATTTTTCTCTTATATTGGTTGTTTTGACTTTTCAGTCAAGTTAACTGATCTTGACTATACTTGTATCCAAAATCTGGTTGTTTTTCGACGGTTGCAGCAGTGACTAGGACAGTTCAAAAACTAAAAAACTGGCAGAACCGACAAACATTATCTAGCATACCTCCCACATTTCAACAAGGATTTTTAAAATAATTTACTGCAGAAGGTATTCAAGTATTCGCAACTTTATTTGATCACTGCAATTTCAAAAATCGAGAAAAATGACATTTCGTATCCCTGCCGTTCTTTAACATAGGGCGCCCTGTGTTAATGAAAGGCAATAAATGAAAATGTATTTTTCTCTTATATTGTTTGTTTTGACTTTTCAGTCAAGTTAACTAATCTCAACTATACTTGTAACCAATATCTGGTTGTTTTTCGACGGTTGCAGCAGTGACCAGGATAGTTCAAAAACTAAAAAACTGACAGAACCGACAAACATTATCTCGCGTATCTCCCACATTTTAACAAGGATTTTTAAAATAATTTACTGGAGAAGGTATTCAAGTATTCGAAACTTTATTTGATCACTACAATTTCAAAAATCGAGAAAAATGACATTTCGTATCCCTGCCGTTCTTTAACACAGGGCGCCCTGTGAAAATGAAAGGCAATAAATGAAAATGTATTTTTCTCTTATATTGTTTGTTTTGACTTTTCAGTCAAGTTAACTAATCTCAACTATACTTGTTACCAAAATCTGGTTGTTTTTCGACGGTTGCAGCAGTGACCAGGATAGTTCAAAAACTAAAAAACTGGCAGAACCGACAAACATTATCTAGCGTATCTCCAACATTTTAACAAGGATTTTTAAAATAATTTACTGGAGAAGGTATTCAAGTATTCGAAACTTTATTTGATCACTACAATTTCAAAAATCGAGAAAAATGACATTTCGTATCCCTGCCGTCCTTTAACACAGGGCGCCCTGTGAAAATGAAAGGCAATAAATGAAAATGTATTTTTCTCTTATATTGTTTGTTTTGACTTTTCAGTCAAGTTAACTGATCTTGACTATACTTGTATCCAAAATCTGGTTGTTTTTCGACGGTTGCAGCAGTGACTAGGACACTTCAAAAACTAAAAAACTGCCAGAACCGACAAACATAATCTAGCATACCTCCCACATTTCAACAAGGATTTTTAAAATAATTTACTGGAGAAGGTATTCAAGTATTCGAAACTTTATTTGATCACTACAATTTCAAAAATCGAGAAAAATGACATTTCGTATCCCTGCCGTCCTTTAACACAGGGCGCCCTGTGAAAATGAAAGGCAATAAATGAAAATGTATTTTTCTCTTACATTAGTTGTTTTGGCTTTTCAGTCAAGTTAACTGATCTTAACTATACATGTATCCAAAATCTGGTTGTTTTTCGACGGTTGCAGTAGTGACCAGGATAGTTCAAAAAATAAAAAACTGGCAGAACCGACAAACATTATCTAGCGTATCTCCCACATTTCAACAAGGATTTTTAAAATAATTTACTGGAGAAGGTATTCAAGTATTCTAAACTTGGTTTGATCACTACAATTTCAAAAATCGAGAAAAATGACATTTCGTATCCCTGCCGTTCTTAAACACAGGGCGCCCTGTGAAAATGAAAGGCAATAAATGAAAATGTATTTTTCTCTTATATTGGTTGTTTTGACTTTTCAGTCAAGTTAACTGATCTTGACTATACTTGTATCCAAAATCTGGTTGTTTTTCGACGGTTGCAGCAGTGACTAGGACAGTTCAAAAACTAAAAAACTGGCAGAACCGACAAACATTATCTAGCATATCTCCCACATTTCAACAAGGATTTTTAAAATAATTTACTGGAGAAGGTATTCAAGTATTCGAAACTTTATTTGATCACTGCAATTTCAAAAATCGAGAAAAATGACATTTCGTATCCCTGCCGTTCTTTAACACAGGGCGCCCTGTGTTAATGAAAGGCAATAAATGAAAATGTATTTTTCTCTTATATTGGTTGTTTTGACTTTTCAGTCAAGTTAACTGATCTTAATTTTACTTGTATCCAAAATCTGGTTGTTTTTCGACGGTTGCAGCAGTGACTAGGACAGTTCAAAAACTAAAAAACTGGCAGAACCGACAAACATTATCTAGCATACCTCCCACATTTCAACAAGGATTTTTAAAATAATTTACTGCAGAAGGTATTCAAGTATTCGAAACTTTATTTGATCACTGCAATTTCAAAAATCGAGAAAAATGACATTTCGTATCCCTGCCGTTCTTTAACACAGGGCGCCCTGTGTTAATGAAAGGCAATAAATGAAAATGTATTTTTCTCTTATATTGGTTGTTTTGACTTTTCAGTCAAGTTAACTGATCTTAACTATGCTTGTATCCAAAATCTGGTTGCTTTTCGACGGTTGCAGCAGTGACAAGGATAGCTCAAAAACTAAAAACTGCCAGAACCGACAAACATTATCTAGCATATCTCCCACATTTCAACGAGGATTTCTAAAATAGTTTACTGGAGAAGGTATTCAAGTATTCTAAACTTGGTTTGATCACTACAATTTCTAAAATCGAGAAAAATGACATTTCGTATCCCTGCCGTTCTTTAACACAGGGCGCCCTGTGAAAATGAAAGGCAATAAATGAAAATGTATTTTTCTCTTACATTGGTTGTTTTGGCTTTTCAGTCAAGTTAACTAAAAATAACTATGTTTGTATCCAAAATCTGGTTGTTTTTCGACGGTTGCAGCAGTGACAAGGATAGCTCAAAAACTAAAAACTGCCAGAACCGACAAACATTATCTAGCATATCTCCCACATTTCAACGAGGATTTCTAAAATAGTTTACTGGAGAAGGTATTCAAGTATTCTAAACTTGGTTTGATCACTACAATTTCTAAAATCGAGAAAAATGACATTTCGTATCCCTGCCGTTCTTTAACACAGGGCGCCCTGTGAAAATGAAAGGCAATAAATAAAAATGTATTTTTCTCTTACATTGGTTGTTTTAACTTTTCAGTCAAGTTAACTGATCTTAACTATACTTATATCCAAAATCTGGTAGTTTATCGTCGGTTGCAGCAGTGACCAGGATAGTTAAAATCCTAAAAACTGCCAGAACCGACAAACATTATCCAGCATATCTCCCACATTTCAACGAGGATTTTTAAAATAATTTACTGCAGAAGGTATTCAAGTATTCTAAACTTGGTTTGATCACTACAATTTCAAAAATCGAGAAAAATGACATTTCGTATCCCTGCCGTTCTTTAACACAGGGCGCCCTGTGTTAATGAAAGGCAATAAATGAAAATGTATTTTTCTCTTATATTGGTTGTTTTGACTTTTCAGTCAAGTTAACTGATCTTGACTATACTTGTATCCAAAATCTGGTTGTTTTTCGACGGTTGCAGCAGTGACTAGGACAGTTCAAAAACTAAAAAACTGGCAGAACCGACAAACATTATCTAGCATACCTCCCACATTTCAACAAGGATTTTTAAAATAATTTACTGCAGAAGGTATTCAAGTATTCGCAACTTTATTTGATCACTGCAATTTCAAAAATCGAGAAAAATGACATTTCGTATCCCTGCCGTTCTTTAACATAGGGCGCCCTGTGTTAATGAAAGGCAATAAATGAAAATGTATTTTTCTCTTATATTGGTTGTTTTGACTTTTCAGTCAAGTTAACTGATCTTAACTATGCTTGTATCCAAAATCTGGTTGCTTTTCGACGGTTGCAGCAGTGACAAGGATAGCTCAAAAACTAAAAACTGCCAGAACCGACAAACATTATCTAGCATATCTCCCACATTTCAACGAGGATTTCTAAAATAGTTTACTGGAGAAGGTATTCAAGTATTCTAAACTTGGTTTGATCACTACAATTTCTAAAATCGAGAAAAATGACATTTCGTATCCCTGCCGTTCTTTAACACAGGGCGCCCTGTGAAAATGAAAGGCAATAAATGAAAATGTATTTTTCTCTTACATTGGTTGTTTTGGCTTTTCAGTCAAGTTAACTAAAAATAACTATGTTTGTATCCAAAATCTGGTTGTTTTTCGACGGTTGCAGCAGTGACAAGGATAGCTCAAAAACTAAAAACTGCCAGAACCGACAAACATTATCTAGCATATCTCCCACATTTCAACGAGGATTTCTAAAATAGTTTACTGGAGAAGGTATTCAAGTATTCTAAACTTGGTTTGATCACTACAATTTCTAAAATCGAGAAAAATGACATTTCGTATCCCTGCCGTTCTTTAACACAGGGCGCCCTGTGAAAATGAAAGGCAATAAATGAAAATGTATTTTTCTCTTACATTGGTTGTTTTGGCTTTTCAGTCAAGTTAACTAAAAATAACTATGTTTGTATCCAAAATCTGGTTGTTTTTCGACGGTTGCAGCAGTGACCAGGATAGTTCAAAAACTAAAAAACTGACAGAACCGACAAACATTATCTCGCGTATCTCCCACATTTTAACAAGGATTTTTAAAATAATTTACTGGAGAAGGTATTCAAGTATTCGAAACTTTATTTGATCACTACAATTTCAAAAATCGAGAAAAATGACATTTCGTATCCCTGCCGTTCTTTAACACAGGGCGCCCTGTGAAAATGAAAGGCAATAAATGAAAATGTATTTTTCTCTTATATTGTTTGTTTTGACTTTTCAGTCAAGTTAACTAATCTCAACTATACTTGTAACCAAAATCTGGTTGTTTTTCGACGGTTGCAGCAGTGACCAGGATAGTTCAAAAACTAAAAAACTGACAGAACCGACAAACATTATCTCGCGTATCTCCCACATTTTAACAAGGATTTTTAAAATAATTTACTGGAGAAGGTATTCAAGTATTCGAAACTTTATTTGATCACTACAATTTCAAAAATCGAGAAAAATGACATTTCGTATCCCTGCCGTTCTTTAACACAGGGCGCCCTGTGAAAATGAAAGGCAATAAATGAAAATGTATTTTTCTCTTATATTGTTTGTTTTGACTTTTCAGTCAAGTTAACTAATCTCAACTATACTTGTTACCAAAATCTGGTTGTTTTTCGACGGTTGCAGCAGTGACCAGGATAGTTCAAAAACTAAAAAACTGGCAGAACCGACAAACATTATCTAGCGTATCTCCCACATTTTAACAAGGATTTTTAAAATAATTTACTGGAGAAGGTATTCAAGTATTCGAAACTTTATTTGATCACTACAATTTCAAAAATCGAGAAAAATGACATTTCGTATCCCTGCCGTCCTTTAACACAGGGCGCCCTGTGAAAATGAAAGGCAATAAATGAAAATGTATTTTTCTCTTACGTTGGTTGTTTTGGCTTTTCAGTCAAGTTAACTAAAAATAACTATGTTTGTATCCAAAATCTGGTTGTTTTTCGACGGTTGCAGCAGTGACCAGGATAGTTCAAAAACTAAAAAACTGACAGAACCGACAAACATTATCTCGCGTATCTCCCACATTTTAACAAGGATTTTTAAAATAATTTACTGGAGAAGGTATTCAAGTATTCGAAACTTTATTTGATCACTACCATTTCAAAAATCGAGAAAAATGACATTTCGTATCCCTGCCGTTCTTTAACACAGGGCGCCCTGTGAAAATGAAAGGCAATAAATGAAAATGTATTTTTCTCTTATATTGTTTGTTTTGACTTTTCAGTCAAGTTAACTAATCTCAACTATACTTGTTACCAAAATCTGGTTGTTTTTCGACGGTTGCAGCAGTCACCAGGATAGTTCAAAAACTAAAAAACTGGCAGAACCGACAAACATTATCTAGCGTATCTCCCACATTTTAACAAGGATTTTTAAAATAATTTACTGGAGAAGGTATTCAAGTATTCGAAACTTTATTTGATCACTACAATTTCAAAAATCGAGAAAAATGACATTTCGTATCCCTGCCGTCCTTTAACACAGGGCGCCCTGTGAAAATGAAAGGCAATAAATGAAAATGTATTTTTCTCTTACGTTGGTTGTTTTGGCTTTTCAGTCAAGTTAACTAAAAATAACTATGTTTGTATCCAAAATCTGGTTGTTTTTCGACGGTTGCAGCAGTGACCAGGATAGTTCAAAAACTAAAAAACTGACAGAACCGACAAACATTATCTCGCGTATCTCCCACATTTTAACAAGGATTTTTAAAATAATTTACTGGAGAAGGTATTCAAGTATTCGAAACTTTATTTGATCACTACAATTTCAAAAATCGAGAAAAATGACATTTCGTATCCCTGCCGTTCTTTAACACAGGGCGCCCTGTGAAAATGAAAGGCAATAAATGAAAATGTATTTTTCTCTTATATTGTTTGTTTTGACTTTTCAGTCAAGTTAACTAATCTCAACTATACTTGTAACCAAAATCTGGTTGTTTTTCGACGGTTGCAGCAGTGACCAGGATAGTTCAAAAACTAAAAAACTGACAGAACCGACAAACATTATCTCGCGTATCTCCCACATTTTAACAAGGATTTTTAAAATAATTTACTGGAGAAGGTATTCAAGTATTCGAAACTTTATTTGATCACTACAATTTCAAAAATCGAGAAAAATGACATTTCGTATCCCTGCCGTTCTTTAACACAGGGCGCCCTGTGAAAATGAAAGGCAATAAATGAAAATGTATTTTTCTCTTATATTGTTTGTTTTGACTTTTCAGTCAAGTTAACTAATCTCAACTATACTTGTTACCAAAATCTGGTTGTTTTTCGACGGTTGCAGCAGTGACCAGGATAGTTCAAAAACTAAAAAACTGGCAGAACCGACAAACATTATCTAGCGTATCTCCCACATTTTAACAAGGATTTTTAAAATAATTTACTGGAGAAGGTATTCAAGTATTCGAAACTTTATTTGATCACTACAATTTCAAAAATCGAGAAAAATGACATTTCGTATCCCTGCCGTCCTTTAACACAGGGCGCCCTGTGAAAATGAAAGGCAATAAATGAAAATGTATTTTTCTCTTACGTTGGTTGTTTTGGCTTTTCAGTCAAGTTAACTAAAAATAACTATGTTTGTATCCAAAATCTGGTTGTTTTTCGACGGTTGCAGCAGTGACCAGGATAGTTCAAAAACTAAAAAACTGACAGAACCGACAAACATTATCTCGCGTATCTCCCACATTTTAACAAGGATTTTTAAAATAATTTACTGCAGAAGGTATTCAAGTATTCGAAACTTTATTTGATCACTACAATTTCAAAAATCGAGAAAAATGACATTTCGTATCCCTGCCGTTCTTTAACACAGGGCGCCCTGTGAAAATGAAAGGCAATAAATGAAAATGTATTTTTCTCTTATATTGTTTGTTTTGACTTTTCAGTCAAGTTAACTAATCTCAACTATACTTGTTACCAAAATCTGGTTGTTTTTCGACGGTTGCAGCAGTGACCAGGATAGTTCAAAAACTAAAAAACTGGCAGAACCGACAAACATTATCTAGCATACCTCCCACATTTCAACAAGGATTTTTAAAATAATTTACTGGAGAAGGTATTCAAGTATTCTAAACTTGGTTTGATCACTACAATTTCAAAAATCGAGAAAAATGACATTTCGTATCCCTGCCGTTCTTTAACACAGGGCGCCCTGTGTTAATGAAAGGCAATAAATAAAAATGTATTTTTCTCTTACATTGGTTGTTTTAACTTTTCAGTCAAGTTAACTGATCTTAACTATACTTATATCCAAAATCTGGTAGTTTATCGTCGATTGCAGCAGTGACCAGGATAGTTAAAATCCTAAAAACTGCCAGAACCGACAAACATTATCCAGCATATCTCCCACATTTCAACGATGATTTTTAAAATAATTTACTGCAGAAGGTATTCAAGTATTCTAAACTTGGTTTGATCACTACAATTTCAAAAATCGAGAAAAATGACATTTCGTATCCCTGCCGTTCTTTAACACAGGGCGCCCTGTGTTAATGAAAGGCAATAAATGAAAATGTATTTTTCTCTTATATTGGTTGTTTTGACTTTTCAGTCAAGTTAACTGATCTTGACTATACTTGTATCCAAAATCTGGTTGTTTTTCGACGGTTGCAGCAGTGACTAGGACAGTTCAAAAACTAAAAAACTGGCAGAACCGACAAACATTATCTAGCATACCTCCCACATTTCAACAAGGATTTTTAAAATAATTTACTGCAGAAGGTATTCAAGTATTCGAAACTTTATTTGATCACTGCAATTTCAAAAATCGAGAAAAATGACATTTCGTATCCCTGCCGTTCTTTAACATAGGGCGCCCTGTGTTAATGAAAGGCAATAAATGAAAATGTATTTTTCTCTTATATTGGTTGTTTTGACTTTTCAGTCAAGTTAACTAAAAATAACTATGTTTGTATCCAAAATCTGGTTGTTTTTCGACGGTTGCAGCAGTGACAAGGATAGCTCAAAAACTAAAAACTGCCAGAACCGACAAACATTATCTAGCATATCTCCCACATTTCAACGAGGATTTCTAAAATAGTTTACTGGAGAAGGTATTCAAGTATTCTAAACTTGGTTTGATCACTACAATTTCTAAAATCGAGAAAAATGACATTTCGTATCCCTGCCGTTCTTTAACACAGGGCGCCCTGTGAAAATGAAAGGCAATAAATGAAAATGTATTTTTCTCTTACATTGGTTGTTTTGGCTTTTCAGTCAAGTTAACTAAAAATAACTATGTTTGTATCCAAAATCTGGTTGTTTTTCGACGGTTGCAGCAGTGACCAGGATAGCTCAAAAACTAAAAACTGCCAGAACCGACAAACATTATCTAGCATATCTCCCACATTTCAACGAGGATTTCTAAAATAGTTTACTGGAGAAGGTATTCAAGTATTCTAAACTTTATTTGATCACTACAATTTCAAAAATCGAGAAAAATGACATTTCGTATCCCTGCCGTTCTTTAACACAGGGCGCCCTGTGAAAATGAAAGGCAATAAATGAAAATGTATTTTTCTCTTATATTGTTTGTTTTGACTTTTCAGTCAAGTTAACTAATCTCAACTATACTTGTAACCAAAATCTGGTTGTTTTTCGACGGTTGCAGCAGTGACCAGGATAGTTCAAAAACTAAAAAACTGACAGAACCGACAAACATTATCTCGCGTATCTCCCACATTTTAACAAGGATTTTTAAAATAATTTACTGGAGAAGGTATTCAAGTATTCGAAACTTTATTTGATCACTACAATTTCAAAAATCGAGAAAAATGACATTTCGTATCCCTGCCGTCCTTTAACACAGGGCGCCCTGTGAAAATGAAAGGCAATAAATGAAAATGTATTTTTCTCTTATATTGTTTGTTTTGACTTTTCAGTCAAGTTAACTAATCTCAACTATACTTGTATCCAAAATCTGGTTGTTTTTCGACGGTTGCAGTAGTGACCAGGATAGTTCAAAAAATAAAAAACTGGCAGAACCGACAAACATTATCTAGCGTATCTCCCACATTTCAACAAGGATTTTTAAAATAATTTACTGGAGAAGGTATTCAAGTATTCTAAACTTGGTTTGATCACTACAATTTCAAAAATCGAGAAAAATGACATTTCGTATCCCTGCCGTTCTTTAACACAGGGCGCCCTGTGAAAATGAAAGGCAATAAATGAAAATGTATTTTTCTCTTATATTGGTTGTTTTGACTTTTCAGTCAAGTTAACTGATCTTGACTATACTTGTATCCAAAATCTGGTTGTTTTTCGACGGTTGCAGCAGTGACTAGGACAGTTCAAAAACTAAAAAACTGGCAGAACCGACAAACATTATCTAGCATACCTCCCACATTTCAACAAGGATTTTTAAAATAATTTACTGCAGAAGGTATTTAAGTATTCGAAACTTTATTTGATCACTGCAATTTCAAAAATCGAGAAAAATGACATTACGTATCCCTGCCGTTCTTTAACATAGGGCGCCCTGTGTTAATGAAAGGCAATAAATGAAAATGTATTTTTCTCTTATATTGGTTGTTTTGACTTTTCAGTCAAGTTAACTGATCTTAACTATGCTTGTATCCAAAATCTGGTTGCTTTTCGACGGTTGCAGCAGTGACAAGGATAGCTCAAAAACTAAAAACTGCCAGAACCGACAAACATTATCTAGCATATCTCCCACATTTCAACAAGGATTTTTAAAATAATTTACTGGAGAAGGTATTCAAGTATTCGAAACTTTATTTGATCACTACAATTTCAAAAATCGAGAAAAATGACATTTCGTATCCCTGCCGTTCTTTAACACAGGGCGCCCTGTGAAAATGAAAGGCAATAAATGAAAATGTATTTTTCTCTTATATTGGTTGTTTTGGCTTTTCAGTCAAGTTAACTGATCTTAACTATACTTGTATCCAAAATCTGGTTGTTTTTCGACGGTTGCAGCAGTGACCAGGATAGTTCAAAAACTAAAAAACTGACAGAACCGACAAACATTATCTAGCATACCTCCCACATTTCAACAAGGATTTTTAAAATAATTTACTGCAGAAGGTATTCAAGTATTCGAAACTTGGTTTGATCACTACAATTTCAAAAATCGAGAAAAATGACATTTCGTATCCCTGCCGTTCTTTAACACAGGGCGCCCTGTGTTAATGAAAGGCAATAAATGAAAATGTATTTTTCTCTTACATTGGTTGTTTTGGCTTTTCAGTCAAGTTAACTAAAAATAACTATGTTTGTATCCAAAATCTGGTTGTTTTTCGACGGTTGCAGCAGTGACCAGGATAGTTCAAAAACTAAAAAACTGACAGAACCGACAAACATTATCTCGCGTATCTCCCACATTTTAACAAGGATTTTTAAAATAATTTACTGGAGAAGGTATTCAAGTATTCGAAACTTTATTTGATCACTACAATTTCAAAAATCGAGAAAAATGACATTTCGTATCCCTGCCGTTCTTTAACACAGGGCGCCCTGTGAAAATGAAAGGCAATAAATGAAAATGTATTTTTCTCTTATATTGTTTGTTTTGACTTTTCAGTCAAGTTAACTAATCTCAACTATACTTGGAGCCAAAATCTGGTTGTTTTTCGACGGTTGCAGCAGTGACCAGGATAGTTCAAAAACTAAAAAACTGACAGAACCGACAAACATTATCTCGCGTATCTCCCACATTTTAACAAGGATTTTTAAAATAATTTACTGGAGAAGGTATTCAAGTATTCGAAACTTTATTTGATCACTACAATTTCAAAAATCGAGAAAAATGACATTTCGTATCCCTGCCGTTCTTTAACACAGGGCGCCCTGTGAAAATGAAAGGCAATAAATGAAAATGTATTTTTCTCTTATATTGTTTGTTTTGACTTTTCAGTCAAGTTAACTAATCTCAACTATACTTGTTACCAAAATCTGGTTGTTTTTCGACGGTTGCAGCAGTGACCAGGATAGTTCAAAAACTAAAAAACTGGCAGAACCGACAAACATTATCTAGCGTATCTCCCACATTTCAACAAGGATTTTTATAATAATTTACGGGAGAAGGTATTCAAGTATTCGAAACTTGGTTTGATCACTACAATTTCAAAAATCGAGAAAAATGACATTTCGTATCCCTGCCGTTCTTTAACATAGGGCGCCCTGTGTTAATGAAAGGCAATAAATGAAAATGTATTTTTCTCTTATATTGGTTGTTTTGACTTTTCAGTCAAGTTAACTGATCTTAACTATGCTTGTATCCAAAATCTGGTTGCTTTTCGACGGTTGCAGCAGTGAAAAGGATAGCTCAAAAACTAAAAACTGCCAGAACCGACAAACATTATCTAGCATATCTCCCACATTTCAACGAGGATTTCTAAAATAGTTTACTGGAGAAGGTATTCAAGTATTCTAAACTTGGTTTGATCACTACAATTTCTAAAATCGAGAAAAATGACATTTCGTATCCCTGCCGTTCTTTAACACAGGGCGCCCTGTGAAAATGAAAGGCAATAAATGAAAATGTATTTTTCTCTTACATTGGTTGTTTTGGCTTTTCAGTCAAGTTAACTAAAAATAACTTTGTTTGTATCCAAAATCTGGTTGTTTTTCGACGGTTGCAGCAGTGACAAGGATAGCTCAAAAACTAAAAACTGCCAGAACCGACAAACATTATCTAGCATATCTCCCACATTTCAACGAGGATTTCTAAAATAGTTTACTGGAGAAGGTATTCAAGTATTCTAAACTTGGTTTGATCACTACAATTTCTAAAATCGAGAAAAATGACATTTCGTATCCCTGCCGTTCTTTAACACAGGGCGCCCTGTGAAAATGAAAGGCAATAAATGAAAATGTATTTTTCTCTTACATTGGTTGTTTTGGCTTTTCAGTCAAGTTAACTAAAAATAACTATGTTTGTATCCAAAATCTGGTTGTTTTTCGACGGTTGCAGCAGTGACCAGGATAGTTCAAAAACTAAAAAACTGACAGAACCGACAAACATTATCTCGCGTATCTCCCACATTTTAACAAGGATTTTTAAAATAATTTACTGGAGAAGGTATTCAAGTATTCGAAACTTTATTTGATCACTACAATTTCAAAAATCGAGAAAAATGACATTTCGTATCCCTGCCGTTCTTTAACACAGGGCGCCCTGTGAAAATGAAAGGCAATAAATGAAAATGTATTTTTCTCTTATATTGTTTGTTTTGACTTTTCAGTCAAGTTAACTAATCTCAACTATACTTGTAACCAAAATCTGGTTGTTTTTCGACGGTTGCAGCAGTGACCAGGATAGTTCAAAAACTAAAAAACTGACAGAACCGACAAACATTATCTCGCGTATCTCCCACATTTTAACAAGGATTTTTAAAATAATTTACTGGAGAAGGTATTCAAGTATTCGAAACTTTATTTGATCACTACAATTTCAAAAATCGAGAAAAATGACATTTCGTATCCCTGCCGTTCTTTAACACAGGGCGCCCTGTGAAAATGAAAGGCAATAAATGAAAATGTATTTTTCTCTTATATTGTTTGTTTTGACTTTTCAGTCAAGTTAACTAATCTCAACTATACTTGTTACCAAAATCTGGTTGTTTTTCGACGGTCGCAGCAGTGACCAGGATAGTTCAAAAACTAAAAAACTGACAGAACCGACAAACATTATCTAGCATACCTCCCACATTTCAACAAGGATTTTTAAAATAATTTACTGCAGAAGGTATTCAAGTATTCGAAACTTGGTTTGATCACTACAATTTCAAAAATCGAGAAAAATGACATTTCGTATCCCTGCCGTTCTTTAACACAGGGCGCCCTGTGTTAATGAAAGGCAATAAATGAAAATGTATTTTTCTCTTACATTGGTTGTTTTGGCTTTTCAGTCAAGTTAACTAAAAATAACTATGTTTGTATCCAAAATCTGGTTGTTTTTCGACGGTTGCAGCAGTGACCAGGATAGTTCAAAAACTAAAAAACTGACAGAACCGACAAACATTATCTCGCGTATCTCCCACATTTTAACAAGGATTTTTAAAATAATTTACTGGAGAAGGTATTCAAGTATTCGAAACTTTATTTGATCACTACAATTTCAAAAATCGAGAAAAATGACATTTCGTATCCCTGCCGTTCTTTAACACAGGGCGCCCTGTGAAAATGAAAGGCAATAAATGAAAATGTATTTTTCTCTTATATTGTTTGTTTTGACTTTTCAGTCAAGTTAACTAATCTCAACTATACTTGGAGCCAAAATCTGGTTGTTTTTCGACGGTTGCAGCAGTGACCAGGATAGTTCAAAAACTAAAAAACTGACAGAACCGACAAACATTATCTCGCGTATCTCCCACATTTTAACAAGGATTTTTAAAATAATTTACTGGAGAAGGTATTCAAGTATTCGAAACTTTATTTGATCACTACAATTTCAAAAATCGAGAAAAATGACATTTCGTATCCCTGCCGTTCTTTAACACAGGGCGCCCTGTGAAAATGAAAGGCAATAAATGAAAATGTATTTTTCTCTTATATTGTTTGTTTTGACTTTTCAGTCAAGTTAACTAATCTCAACTATACTTGTTACCAAAATCTGGTTGTTTTTCGACGGTTGCAGCAGTGACCAGGATAGTTCAAAAACTAAAAAACTGGCAGAACCGACAAACATTATCTAGCGTATCTCCCACATTTCAACAAGGATTTTTATAATAATTTACTGGAGAAGGTATTCAAGTATTCGAAACTTGGTTTGATCACTACAATTTCAAAAATCGAGAAAAATGACATTTCGTATCCCTGCCGTTCTTTAACATAGGGCGCCCTGTGTTAATGAAAGGCAATAAATGAAAATGTATTTTTCTCTTATATTGGTTGTTTTGACTTTTCAGTCAAGTTAACTGATCTTAACTATGCTTGTATCCAAAATCTGGTTGCTTTTCGACGGTTGCAGCAGTGAAAAGGATAGCTCAAAAACTAAAAACTGCCAGAACCGACAAACATTATCTAGCATATCTCCCACATTTCAACGAGGATTTCTAAAATAGTTTACTGGAGAAGGTATTCAAGTATTCTAAACTTGGTTTGATCACTACAATTTCTAAAATCGAGAAAAATGACATTTCGTATCCCTGCCGTTCTTTAACACAGGGCGCCCTGTGAAAATGAAAGGCAATAAATGAAAATGTATTTTTCTCTTACATTGGTTGTTTTGGCTTTTCAGTCAAGTTAACTAAAAATAACTTTGTTTGTATCCAAAATCTGGTTGTTTTTCGACGGTTGCAGCAGTGACAAGGATAGCTCAAAAACTAAAAACTGCCAGAACCGACAAACATTATCTAGCATATCTCCCACATTTCAACGAGGATTTCTAAAATAGTTTACTGGAGAAGGTATTCAAGTATTCTAAACTTGGTTTGATCACTACAATTTCTAAAATCGAGAAAAATGACATTTCGTATCCCTGCCGTTCTTTAACACAGGGCGCCCTGTGAAAATGAAAGGCAATAAATGAAAATGTATTTTTCTCTTACATTGGTTGTTTTGGCTTTTCAGTCAAGTTAACTAAAAATAACTATGTTTGTATCCAAAATCTGGTTGTTTTTCGACGGTTGCAGCAGTGACAAGGATAGTTCAAAAACTAAAAAACTGACAGAACCGACAAACATTATCTCGCGTATCTCCCACATTTTAACAAGGATTTTTAAAATAATTTACTGGAGAAGGTATTCAAGTATTCGAAACTTTATTTGATCACTACAATTTCAAAAATCGAGAAAAATGACATTTCGTATCCCTGCCGTTCTTTAACACAGGGCGCCCTGTGAAAATGAAAGGCAATAAATGAAAATGTATTTTTCTCTTATATTGTTTGTTTTGACTTTTCAGTCAAGTTAACTAATCTCAACTATACTTGGAGCCAAAATCTGGTTGTTTTTCGACGGTTGCAGCAGTGACCAGGATAGTTCAAAAACTAAAAAACTGACAGAACCGACAAACATTATCTCGCGTATCTCCCACATTTTAACAAGGATTTTTAAAATAATTTACTGGAGAAGGTATTCAAGTATTCGAAACTTTATTTGATCACTACAATTTCAAAAATCGAGAAAAATGACATTTCGTATCCCTGCCGTTCTTTAACACAGGGCGCCCTGTGAAAATGAAAGGCAATAAATGAAAATGTATTTTTCTCTTATATTGTTTGTTTTGACTTTTCAGTCAAGTTAACTAATCTCAACTATACTTGTTACCAAAATCTGGTTGTTTTTCGACGGTTGCAGCAGTGACCAGGATAGTTCAAAAACTAAAAAACTGGCAGAACCGACAAACATTATCTAGCGTATCTCCCACATTTCAACAAGGATTTTTATAATAATTTACTGGAGAAGGTATTCAAGTATTCGAAACTTGGTTTGATCACTACAATTTCAAAAATCGAGAAAAATGACATTTCGTATCCCTGCCGTTCTTTAACATAGGGCGCCCTGTGTTAATGAAAGGCAATAAATGAAAATGTATTTTTCTCTTATATTGGTTGTTTTGACTTTTCAGTCAAGTTAACTGATCTTAACTATGCTTGTATCCAAAATCTGGTTGCTTTTCGACGGTTGCAGCAGTGAAAAGGATAGCTCAAAAACTAAAAACTGCCAGAACCGACAAACATTATCTAGCATATCTCCCACATTTCAACGAGGATTTCTAAAATAGTTTACTGGAGAAGGTATTCAAGTATTCTAAACTTGGTTTGATCACTACAATTTCTAAAATCGAGAAAAATGACATTTCGTATCCCTGCCGTTCTTTAACACAGGGCGCCCTGTGAAAATGAAAGGCAATAAATGAAAATGTATTTTTCTCTTACATTGGTTGTTTTGGCTTTTCAGTCAAGTTAACTAAAAATAACTTTGTTTGTATCCAAAATCTGGTTGTTTTTCGACGGTTGCAGCAGTGACAAGGATAGCTCAAAAACTAAAAACTGCCAGAACCGACAAACATTATCTAGCATATCTCCCACATTTCAACGAGGATTTCTAAAATAGTTTACTGGAGAAGGTATTCAAGTATTCTAAACTTGGTTTGATCACTACAATTTCTAAAATCGAGAAAAATGACATTTCGTATCCCTGCCGTTCTTTAACACAGGGCGCCCTGTGAAAATGAAAGGCAATAAATGAAAATGTATTTTTCTCTTACATTGGTTGTTTTGGCTTTTCAGTCAAGTTAACTAAAAATAACTATGTTTGTATCCAAAATCTGGTTGTTTTTCGACGGTTGCAGCAGTGACCAGGATAGTTCAAAAACTAAAAAACTGACAGAACCGACAAACATTATCTCGCGTATCTCCCACATTTTAACAAGGATTTTTAAAATAATTTACTGGAGAAGGTATTCAAGTATTCGAAACTTTATTTGATCACTACAATTTCAAAAATCGAGAAAAATGACATTTCGTATCCCTGCCGTTCTTTAACACAGGGCGCCCTGTGAAAATGAAAGGCAATAAATGAAAATGTATTTTTCTCTTATATTGTTTGTTTTGACTTTTCAGTCAAGTTAACTAATCTCAACTATACTTGTTACCAAAATCTGGTTGTTTTTCGACGGTCGCAGCAGTCACCAGGATAGTTCAAAAACTAAAAAACTGGCAGAACCGACAAACATTATCTAGCGTATCTCCCACATTTCAACAAGGATTTTTATAATAATTTACTGGAGAAGGTATTCAAGTATTCGAAACTTGGTTTGATCACTACAATTTCAAAAATCGAGAAAAATGACATTTCGTATCCCTGCCGTTCTTTAACATAGGGCGCCCTGTGTTAATGAAAGGCAATAAATGAAAATGTATTTTTCTCTTATATTGGTTGTTTTGACTTTTCAGTCAAGTTAACTGATCTTAACTATGCTTGTATCCAAAATCTGGTTGCTTTTCGACGGTTGCAGCAGTGAAAAGGATAGCTCAAAAACTAAAAACTGCCAGAACCGACAAACATTATCTAGCATATCTCCCACATTTCAACGAGGATTTCTAAAATAGTTTACTGGAGAAGGTATTCAAGTATTCTAAACTTGGTTTGATCACTACAATTTCTAAAATCGAGAAAAATGACATTTCGTATCCCTGCCGTTCTTTAACACAGGGCGCCCTGTGAAAATGAAAGGCAATAAATGAAAATGTATTTTTCTCTTACATTGGTTGTTTTGGCTTTTCAGTCAAGTTAACTAAAAATAACTTTGTTTGTATCCAAAATCTGGTTGTTTTTCGACGGTTGCAGCAGTGACAAGGATAGCTCAAAAACTAAAAACTGCCAGAACCGACAAACATTATCTAGCATATCTCCCACATTTCAACGAGGATTTCTAAAATAGTTTACTGGAGAAGGTATTCAAGTATTCTAAACTTGGTTTGATCACTACAATTTCTAAAATCGAGAAAAATGACATTTCGTATCCCTGCCGTTCTTTAACACAGGGCGCCCTGTGAAAATGAAAGGCAATAAATGAAAATGTATTTTTCTCTTACATTGGTTGTTTTGGCTTTTCAGTCAAGTTAACTAAAAATAACTATGTTTGTATCCAAAATCTGGTTGTTTTTCGACGGTTGCAGCAGTGACAAGGATAGTTCAAAAACTAAAAAACTGACAGAACCGACAAACATTATCTCGCGTATCTCCCACATTTTAACAAGGATTTTTAAAATAATTTACTGGAGAAGGTATTCAAGTATTCGAAACTTTATTTGATCACTACAATTTCAAAAATCGAGAAAAATGACATTTCGTATCCCTGCCGTTCTTTAACACAGGGCGCCCTGTGAAAATGAAAGGCAATAAATGAAAATGTATTTTTCTCTTATATTGTTTGTTTTGACTTTTCAGTCAAGTTAACTAATCTCAACTATACTTGGAGCCAAAATCTGGTTGTTTTTCGACGGTTGCAGCAGTGACCAGGATAGTTCAAAAACTAAAAAACTGACAGAACCGACAAACATTATCTCGCGTATCTCCCACATTTTAACAAGGATTTTTAAAATAATTTACTGGAGAAGGTATTCAAGTATTCGAAACTTTATTTGATCACTACAATTTCAAAAATCGAGAAAAATGACATTTCGTATCCCTGCCGTTCTTTAACACAGGGCGCCCTGTGAAAATGAAAGGCAATAAATGAAAATGTATTTTTCTCTTATATTGTTTGTTTTGACTTTTCAGTCAAGTTAACTAATCTCAACTATACTTGTTACCAAAATCTGGTTGTTTTTCGACGGTTGCAGCAGTGACCAGGATAGTTCAAAAACTAAAAAACTGGCAGAACCGACAAACATTATCTAGCGTATCTCCCACATTTCAACAAGGATTTTTATAATAATTTACTGGAGAAGGTATTCAAGTATTCGAAACTTGGTTTGATCACTACAATTTCAAAAATCGAGAAAAATGACATTTCGTATCCCTGCCGTTCTTTAACATAGGGCGCCCTGTGTTAATGAAAGGCAATAAATGAAAATGTATTTTTCTCTTATATTGGTTGTTTTGACTTTTCAGTCAAGTTAACTGATCTTAACTATGCTTGTATCCAAAATCTGGTTGCTTTTCGACGGTTGCAGCAGTGAAAAGGATAGCTCAAAAACTAAAAACTGCCAGAACCGACAAACATTATCTAGCATATCTCCCACATTTCAACGAGGATTTCTAAAATAGTTTACTGGAGAAGGTATTCAAGTATTCTAAACTTGGTTTGATCACTACAATTTCTAAAATCGAGAAAAATGACATTTCGTATCCCTGCCGTTCTTTAACACAGGGCGCCCTGTGAAAATGAAAGGCAATAAATGAAAATGTATTTTTCTCTTACATTGGTTGTTTTGGCTTTTCAGTCAAGTTAACTAAAAATAACTTTGTTTGTATCCAAAATCTGGTTGTTTTTCGACGGTTGCAGCAGTGACAAGGATAGCTCAAAAACTAAAAACTGCCAGAACCGACAAACATTATCTAGCATATCTCCCACATTTCAACGAGGATTTCTAAAATAGTTTACTGGAGAAGGTATTCAAGTATTCTAAACTTGGTTTGATCACTACAATTTCTAAAATCGAGAAAAATGACATTTCGTATCCCTGCCGTTCTTTAACACAGGGCGCCCTGTGAAAATGAAAGGCAATAAATGAAAATGTATTTTTCTCTTACATTGGTTGTTTTGGCTTTTCAGTCAAGTTAACTAAAAATAACTATGTTTGTATCCAAAATCTGGTTGTTTTTCGACGGTTGCAGCAGTGACCAGGATAGTTCAAAAACTAAAAAACTGACAGAACCGACAAACATTATCTCGCGTATCTCCCACATTTTAACAAGGATTTTTAAAATAATTTACTGGAGAAGGTATTCAAGTATTCGAAACTTTATTTGATCACTACAATTTCAAAAATCGAGAAAAATGACATTTCGTATCCCTGCCGTTCTTTAACACAGGGCGCCCTGTGAAAATGAAAGGCAATAAATGAAAATGTATTTTTCTCTTATATTGTTTGTTTTGACTTTTCAGTCAAGTTAACTAATCTCAACTATACTTGTAACCAAAATCTGGTTGTTTTTCGACGGTTGCAGCAGTGACCAGGATAGTTCAAAAACTAAAAAACTGACAGAACCGACAAACATTATCTCGCGTATCTCCCACATTTTAACAAGGATTTTTAAAATAATTTACTGGAGAAGGTATTCAAGTATTCGAAACTTTATTTGATCACTACAATTTCAAAAATCGAGAAAAATGACATTTCGTATCCCTGCCGTTCTTTAACACAGGGCGCCCTGTGAAAATGAAAGGCAATAAATGAAAATGTATTTTTCTCTTATATTGTTTGTTTTGACTTTTCAGTCAAGTTAACTAATCTCAACTATACTTGTTACCAAAATCTGGTTGTTTTTCGACGGTCGCAGCAGTGACCAGGATAGTTCAAAAACTAAAAAACTGGCAGAACCGACAAACATTATCTAGCGTATCTCCCACATTTTAACAAGGATTTTTAAAATAATTTACTGGAGAAGGTATTCAAGTATTCGAAACTTTATTTGATCACTACAATTTCAAAAATCGAGAAAAATGACATTTCGTATCCCTGCCGTTCTTTAACACAGGGCGCCCTGTGTTAATGAAAGGCAATAAATGAAAATGTATTTTTCTCTTATATTGTTTGTTTTGACTTTTCAGTCAAGTTTACTGATCTTAACTTTACTTGTATCCAAAATCTGGTAGTTTATCGTCGGTTGCAGCAGTGACCAGGATAGCTCAAAAACTAAAAACTGCCAGAACCGACAAACATTATCTAGCATATCTCCCACATTTCAACGAGGATTTCTAAAATAGTTTACTGGAGAAGGTATTCAAGTATTCTAAACTTGGTTTGATCACTACAATTTCTAAAATCGAGAAAAATGACATTTCGTATCCCTGCCGTTCTTTAACACAGGGCGCCCTGTGAAAATGAAAGGCAATAAATGAAAATGTATTTTTCTCTTACATTGGTTGTTTTGGCTTTTCAGTCAAGTTAACTAATCTTAACTATACTTGTAACCAAAATCTGGTTGTTTTTCGACGGTTGCAGCAGTGACCAGGATAGCTCAAAAACTAAAAACTGCCAGAACCGACAAACATTATCTAGCATGTCTCCCACATTTCAACGAGGATTTTTAAAATAGTTTACTGGAGAAGGTATTCAAGTATTCTAAACTTGGTTTGATCACTACAATTTCAAAAATCGAGAAAAATGACATTTCGTATCCCTGCCGTTCTTTAACACAGGGCGCCCTGTGAAAATGAAAGGCAATAAATGAAAATGTATTTTTCTCTTATATTGTTTGTTTTGACTTTTCAGTCAAGTTAACTAATCTCAACTATACTTGTAACCAAAATCTGGTTGTTTTTCGACGGTTGCAGCAGTGACCAGGATAGTTCAAAAACTAAAAAACTGACAGAACCGACAAACATTATCTCGCGTATCTCCCACATTTTAACAAGGATTTTTAAAATAATTTACTGGAGAAGGTATTCAAGTATTCGAAACTTTATTTGATCACTACAATTTCAAAAATCGAGAAAAATGACATTTCGTATCCCTGCCGTTCTTTAACACAGGGCGCCCTGTGAAAATGAAAGGCAATAAATGAAAATGTATTTTTCTCTTATATTGTTTGTTTTGACTTTTCAGTCAAGTTAACTAATCTCAACTATACTTGTTACCAAAATCTGGTTGTTTTTCGACGGTCGCAGCAGTGACCAGGATAGTTCAAAAACTAAAAAACTGGCAGAACCGACAAACATTATCTAGCGTATCTCCCACATTTTAACAAGGATTTTTAAAATAATTTACTGGAGAAGGTATTCAAGTATTCGAAACTTTATTTGATCACTACAATTTCAAAAATCGAGAAAAATGACATTTCGTATCCCTGCCGTTCTTTAACACAGGGCGCCCTGTGTTAATGAAAGGCAATAAATGAAAATGTATTTTTCTCTTATATTGTTTGTTTTGACTTTTCAGTCAAGTTTACTGATCTTAACTTTACTTGTATCCAAAATCTGGTAGTTTATCGTCGGTTGCAGCAGTGACCAGGATAGCTCAAAAACTAAAAACTGCCAGAACCGACAAACATTATCTAGCATATCTCCCACATTTCAACGAGGATTTCTAAAATAGTTTACTGGAGAAGGTATTCAAGTATTCTAAACTTGGTTTGATCACTACAATTTCTAAAATCGAGAAAAATGACATTTCGTATCCCTGCCGTTCTTTAACACAGGGCGCCCTGTGAAAATGAAAGGCAATAAATGAAAATGTATTTTTCTCTTACATTGGTTGTTTTGGCTTTTCAGTCAAGTTAACTAATCTTAACTATACTTGTAACCAAAATCTGGTTGTTTTTCGACGGTTGCAGCAGTGACCAGGATAGCTCAAAAACTAAAAACTGCCAGAACCGACAAACATTATCTAGCATGTCTCCCACATTTCAACGAGGATTTTTAAAATAGTTTACTGGAGAAGGTATTCAAGTATTCTAAACTTGGTTTGATCACTACAATTTCAAAAATCGAGAAAAATGACATTTCGTATCCCTGCCGTTCTTTAACACAGGGCGCCCTGTGAAAATGAAAGGCAATAAATGAAAATGTATTTTTCTCTTATATTGTTTGTTTTGACTTTTCAGTCAAGTTAACTGATCTTAACTATACTTGTAACCAAAATCTTGTTGTTTTTCGACGGTTGCAGCAGTGACCAGGATAGTTCAAAAACTAAAAAATTGGAGCAGGATAGAAGCTATCCTTTTGTGCCGGTTTGAAATACATTTTAACACCTGGTAGTACACATTGTTAAAAAAATTATGCAAGAAAAAGCATGAACCTCAGGAGACGGCACAATTCTTTCATATCACCATGGTATCTTGTTCGTTACTGCTATGTATTGAAATGGCGCGCAGATTTGCTTGTGCAAACTCATCATTTTCGCTAACTTTCTTGGTGTTCCACCGTAGTGGTAAATTTTTTCTAATTCAAGAGTCAGAAGAATGAATGATCGAATTTTGGAAATTCATGTAACTAAGACACTACAACAGTAAATCTGGTGAGCGGTAATGGTATGTTTAGGTATTCGAACTGTAAAATTGTATGTTGTAAAAAGGAGTATGCATCTATCCGTCTGATTTTCCCGTTACATTTGCAGCGTTTCCTGCGGTAACTACTAGGAGTATACTACAGTACAGGAATGCCGGCGCTGTATATTACGATATTGGAATTAGTTTTTCTGCAAAAATGTAAGAAATTAC
Source organism: Sminthurides aquaticus (assembly GCA_906901655.1). NCBI lineage: Eukaryota > Metazoa > Arthropoda > Collembola > Symphypleona > Sminthurididae > Sminthurides > Sminthurides aquaticus. The sequence continues at coordinate 17,810,625 of CAJQTT010000001.1, read as the reverse complement.
TACTACTAAATAAGCATCTCCTTATCGTACCCTTTCTAACAAATGTCGTTTTTAAGTGAAGCTACAGCAGAAACTGGACTATAAAAGGCAAATTGTTAACGGCTTTCACCGATCGCAATAGCGATTCTGCCCCATAGTATATACTAAGTTCATTTTTCGGATATATAGTAGATTTATATAGATTCTAATAGATATTCTCTATATTTTTAATGTATATCTACTAGTATATAACTAAAATGTCAAATTGTTAACGGCTTTCACCGATCGCAATAGCGATTCTGCCCCATAGTATATACTATTTTCATTTTTCATATATATTAGATTTATATAGATTCTAATAGATATTCCCTATATTTTTAATGTATATCTACTAGTATATAACTAAAATGTCAAATTGTTAACGGCTTTCACCGATCGCAATAGCGATTCTGCCCCACAGTATATTCTATGTTCATTTTTCGGATACATAGTAGATTTATATAGATTCTAATAAATATTCTCTATAGATTTAACGTATATCTACTAGTATATAACTAAAATGTCAAATTGTTAACGGCTTTCACCGATCGCAATAGCGATTCTGCCCCATAGTATATACTATGTTCATTTTTCGGATACATAGTAGATTTATATAGATTCTAATAAATATTCTCTATAGATTTAACGTATATCTACTAGTATATAACTAAAATGTCAAATTGTTAACGGCTTTCACCGATCGCAATAGCGATTCCGCCCTATAGTATATACTATGTTCATTTTTTGGATATATAGTAGATTTATATAGATTCTAATAAATATTCTCTATATATTTAACGTATATCTACTAGTATATAACTAAAAAGTCAAATTGTTAACGGCTTTCACCGATCGCATTAGCCTATTTTTCAAACCGGCAAAAACTGGCAGAACCGACAAACATTATCTAGCGTATCTCCCACATTTTAACAAGGATTTTTAAAATAATTTACTGCAGAAGGTATTCAAGTATTCGAAACTTTATTTGATCACTACAATTTCAAAAATCGAGAAAAATGACATTTCGTATCCCTGCCGTTCTTTAACACAGGGCGCCCTGTGTTAATGAAAGGCAATAAATGAAAATGTATTTTTCTCTTATATTGTTTGTTTTGACTTTTCAGTCAAGTTTACCTATCTTAACTATACTTATATCAAAAATCTGGTAGTTTATCGTCGGTTGCAGCAGTGACCAGGATAGCTCAAAAACTAAAAACTGCAAGAACCGACAAACATTATCTAGCATATCTCCCACATTTCAACGAGGATTTCTAAAATAGTTTACTGGAGAAGGTATTCAAGTATTCTAAACTTGGTTTGATCACTACAATTTCTAAAATCGAGAAAAATGACATTTCGTATCCCTGCCGTTCTTTAACACAGGGCGCCCTGTGAAAATGAAAGGCAATAAATGAAAATGTATTTTTCTCTTACATTGGTTGTTTTGGCTTTTCAGTCAAGTTAACTAAAAATAACTATGTTTGTATCCAAAATCTGGTTGTTTTTCGACGGTTGCAGCAGTGACAAGGATAGCTCAAAAACTAAAAACTGCCAGAACCGACAAACATTATCTAGCATATCTCCCACATTTCAACGAGGATTTCTAAAATAGTTTACTGGAGAAGGTATTCAAGTATTCTAAACTTGGTTTGATCACTACAATTTCTAAAATCGAGAAAAATGACATTTCGTATCCCTGCCGTTCTTTAACACAGGGCGCCCTGTGAAAATGAAAGGCAATAAATGAAAATGTATTTTTCTCTTACATTGGTTGTTTTGGCTTTTCAGTCAAGTTAACTAAAAATAACTATGTTTGTATCCAAAATCTGGTTGTTTTTCGACGGTTGCAGCAGTGACCAGGATAGTTCAAAAACTAAAAAACTGACAGAACCGACAAACATTATCTCGCGTATCTCCCACATTTTAACAAGGATTTTTAAAATAATTTACTGGAGAAGGTATTCAAGTATTCGAAACTTTATTTGATCACTACAATTTCAAAAATCGAGAAAAATGACATTTCGTATCCCTGCCGTTCTTTAACACAGGGCGCCCTGTGAAAATGAAAGGCAATAAATGAAAATGTATTTTTCTCTTATATTGTTTGTTTTGACTTTTGAGTCAAGTTAACTAATCTCAACTATACTTGTAACCAAAATCTGGTTGTTTTTCGACGGTTGCAGCAGTGACCAGGATAGTTCAAAAACTAAAAAACTGACAGAACCGACAAACATTATCTCGCGTATCTCCCACATTTTAACAAGGATTTTTAAAATAATTTACTGGAGAAGGTATTCAAGTATTCGAAACTTTATTTGATCACTACAATTTCAAAAATCGAGAAAAATGACATTTCGTATCCCTGCCGTTCTTTAACACAGGGCGCCCTGTGAAAATGAAAGGCAATAAATGAAAATGTATTTTTCTCTTATATTGTTTGTTTTGACTTTTCAGTCAAGTTAACTAATCTCAACTATACTTGTTACCAAAATCTGGTTGTTTTTCGACGGTCGCAGCAGTCACCAGGATAGTTCAAAAACTAAAAAACTGGCAGAACCGACAAACATTATCTAGCGTATCTCCCACATTTTAACAAGGATTTTTAAAATAATTTACTGGAGAAGGTATTCAAGTATTCGAAACTTTATTTGATCACTACAATTTCAAAAATCGAGAAAAATGACATTTCGTATCCCTGCCGTTCTTTAACACAGGGCGCCCTGTGAAAATGAAAGGCAATAAATGAAAATGTATTTTTCTCTTATATTGGTTGTTTTGACTTTTCAGTCAAGTTAACTGATCTTGACTATACTTGTATCCAAAATCTGGTTGTTTTTCCACGGTTGCAGCAGTGACTAGGACAGTTCAAAAACTACAAAACTGGCAGAACCGACAAACATTGTCTAGCATATCTCCCACATTTCAACAAGGATTTTTAAAATAATTTACTGGAGAAGGTATTCAAGTATTAGAAACTTTATTTGATCACTGCAATTTCAAAAATCGAGAAAAAGGACATTTCGTATCCCTGCCGTTCTTTAACACAGGGCGCCCTGTGTTAATGAAAGGCAATAAATGAAAATGTATTTTTCTCTTATATTGGTTGTTTTGACTTTTCAGTCAAGTTAACTGATCTTGACTTTACTTGTATCCAAAATCTGGTTGTTTTTCGACGGTTGCAGCAGTGACTAGGACAGTTCAAAAACTAAAAAACTGGCAGAACCGACAAACATTATCTAGCATACCTCCCACATTTCAACAAGGATTTTTAAAATAATTTACTGGAGAAGGTATTCAAGTATTCTAAACTTGGTTTGATCACTACAATTTCAAAAATCGAGAAAAATGACATTTCGTATCCCTGCCGTTCTTTAACACAGGGCGCCCTGTGTTAATGAAAGGCAATAAATAAAAATGTATTTTTCTCTTTCATTGGTTGTTTTGACTTTTCAGTCAAGTTAACTGATCTTAACTATACTTATATCCAAAATCTGGTAGTTTATCGTCGGTTGCAGCAGTGACCAGGATAGTTAAAATCCTAAAAACTGCCAGAACCGACAAACATTATCCAGCATATCTCCCACATTTCAACGAGGATTTTTAAAATAATTTACTGCAGAAGGTATTCAAGTATTCTAAACTTGGTTTGATCACTACAATTTCAAAAATCGAGAAAAATGACATTTCGTATCCCTGCCGTTCTTTAACACAGGGCGCCCTGTGAAAATGAAAGGCAATAAATGAAAATGTATTTTTCTCTTACATTGGTTGTTTTGGCTTTTCAGTCAAGTTAACTAATCTTAACTATACTTGTAACCAAAATCTTGTTGTTTTTCGACGGTTGCAGCAGTGACCAGGATAGTTCAAAAACTAAAAAACTGGCAGAACCGACAAACATTATCTAGCGTATCTCCCACATTTTAACAAGGATTTTTAAAATAATTTACTGCAGAAGGTATTCAAGTATTCGAAACTTTATTTGATCACTACAATTTCAAAAATCGAGAAAAATGACATTTCGTATCCCTGCCGTTCTTTAACACAGGGCGCCCTGTGTTAATGAAAGGCAATAAATGAAAATGTATTTTTCTCTTATATTGTTTGTTTTGACTTTTCAGTCAAGTTAACTAAAAATAACTATGTTTGTATCCAAAATCTGGTTGTTTTTCGACGGTTGCAGCAGTGACCAGGATAGTTCAAAAACTAAAAAACTGACAGAACCGACAAACATTATCTCGCGTATCTCCCACATTTTAACAAGGATTTTTAAAATAATTTACTGGAGAAGGTATTCAAGTATTCGAAACTTTATTTGATCACTACAATTTCAAAAATCGAGAAAAATGACATTTCGTATCCCTGCCGTTCTTTAACACAGGGCGCCCTGTGTTAATGAAAGGCAATAAATGAAAATGTATTTTTCTCTTATATTGGTTGTTTTGACTTTTCAGTCAAGTTAACTGATCTTGACTATACTTGTATCCAAAATCTGGTTGCTTTTCGACGGTTGCAGCAGTGACCAGGATAGTTAAAATCCTAAAAACTGCCAGAACCGACAAACATTATCCAGCATATCTCCCACATTTCAACGAGGATTTTTAAAATAGTTTACTGGAGACGGTATTCAAGTATTCTAAACTTGGTTTGATCAGTACAATTTCAAAAATCGAGAAAAATGACATTTCGTATCCCTGCCGTTCTTTAACACAGGGCGCCCTGTGTTAATGAAAGGCAATAAATGAAAATGTATTTTTCTCTTATATTGGTTGTTTTGACTTTTCAGTCAAGTTAACTGATCTTGACTATACTTGTATCCAAAATCTGGTTGCTTTTCGACGGTTGCAGCAGTGACTAGGACAGTTCAAAAACTAAAAAACTGACAGAACCGACAAACATTATCTCGCGTATCTCCCACATTTTAACAAGGATTTTTAAAATAATTTACTGGAGAAGGTATTCAAGTATTCGAAACTTTATTTGATCACTACAATTTCAAAAATCGAGAAAAATGACATTTCGTATCCCTGCCGTTCTTTAACACAGGGCGCCCTGTGAAAATGAAAGGCAATAAATGAAAATGTATTTTTCTCTTACATTGGTTGTTTTGGCTTTTCAGTCAAGTTAACTTATAATAACTATACTTGTATCCAAAATCTGGTTGTTTTTCGACGGTTTCAGCAGTGACCAGGATAGTTCAAAAACTAAAAAACTGGCAGAACCGACAAACATTATTTAGCGTATCTCCCACATTTTAACAAGGATTTTTAAAATAATTTACTGCAGAAGGTATTCAAGTATTCGAAACTTTATTTGATCACTACAATTTCAAAAATCGAGAAAAATGTCTTTTGGTAACCCTGCCGTTCTTTAACACAGGGCACCCTGTGTTAATGAAACGCAATAAATGAAAATGTATTTTTCTCTTATATTGGTTGTTTTGACTTTTCAGTCAAGTTTACTGATCTTAACTATACTTGTATCCAAAACCTGGTAGTTTTTCGTCGGTTGCAGCAGTGAGCAGGATAGTTCAAAAACTAAAAAACTGGCAGAACCGACAAACATTATATAGCAGATCTCCCACATTTTAATAAGGATTTTTAAAATAATTTACTGGAGAAGGTATTCAAGTATTCGAAACTTTATTTGATCACTACAATTTCAAAAATCGAGAAAAATGACATTTCGTATCCCTGCCGTTCTTTAACACAGGGCGCCCTGTGAAAATGAAAGGCAATAAATGAAAATGTATTTTTCTCTTATATTGGTTGTTTTGACTTTTCAGTAAAGTTAAATGATCTTGACTATACTTGTATCCAAAATCTGGTTGTTTTTCGACGGTTGCAGCAGTGACTAGGACAGTTCAAAAACTAAAAAACTGGCAGAACCGACAAACATTATCTAGCATACCTCCCACATTTCAACAAGGATTTTTAAAAAAAATTATTGGAGAAGGTTTTCAAGATTTCGAAACTTTATTTGATCACTACAATTTCAAAAATCGAGAAAAATGACATTTCGTATCCCTGCCGTTCTTTAACACAGGGCGCCCTGTGTTAATGAAAGGCAATGAATAAAAATGTATTTTTCTCTAACATAGGTTGTTTTGGCTTTTCAGTCAAGTTAACTGATCTTAACTATACTTGTATCTAAAATCTGGTTGTTTTTCGACGGTTGCAGCCGTGACAAGGATAGTTCAAAAACTAAAAAACTGGCAGAACCGACAAACATTATCTAGCGTATCTCCCACATTTCAACGAGGATTTCTAAAATAGTTTACTGGAGAAGGTATTCAAGTATTCTAAACTTGGTTTGATAACTACAATTTCAAAAATCGAGAAAAATGACATTTCGTATCCCTGCCGTTCTTTAACACAGGGCGCCCTGTGTTAATGAAAGGCAATAAATAAAAATGTATTTTTCTCTTATATTGGTTGTTTTGACTTTTCAGTCAAGTTTACTGATCTTAACTATACTTGTATCTAAAATCTTGTTGTTTTTCGACGGTTGCAGCCGTGACCAGGATAGTTCAAAAACTAAAAAACTGGCAGAACCGACAAACATTATCTAGCATATCTCCCACATTTCAACAAGGATTTTTAAAATAATTTACTGGAGAAGGTATTCAAGTATTCGAAACTTTATTTGATCACTACAATTTCAAAAATCGAGAAAAATGACATTTCGTATCCCTGCCGTTCTTTAACACAGGGCGCCCTGTGTTAATGAAAGGCAATAAATGAAAATGTACTTTTCTCTTATATTGGTTGTTTTGACTTTTCAGTCAAGTTAACTGATCTTAACTATGCTTGTATCCAAAATCTGGTTGCTGGTCGACGGTTGCAGCAGTGACCAGGATAGCTTAAAAACTAAAAACTGCCAGAACCGACAAACATTATCTAGCATATCTCCCACATTTCAACGAGGATTTCTAAAATAGTTTACTGGAGAAGGTATTCAAGTATTCTAAACTTGGTTTGATCAGTACAATTTCAAAAATCGAGAAAAATGACATTTCGTATCCCTGCCGTTCTTTAACACAGGGCGCCCTGTGTTAATGAAAGGCAATAAATGAAAATGTATTTTTCTCTTACATTGGTTGTTTTGGCTTTTCAGTCAAGTTAACTACTCTTAACTATACTTGTAACCAAAATCTGGTTGTTTTTCGACGGTTGCAGCAGTGACCAGGATAGTTCAATAACTAAAAAACTTGCAGAACCGACAAACATTATCTAGCGTATCTCCCACATTTTAACAAGGATTTTTAAAATAATTTACTGCAGAAGGTATTCAAGTATTCGAAACTTTATTTGATCACTACAATTTCAAAAATCGAGAAAAATGACATTTCGTATCCCTGCCGTTCTTTAACACAGGGCGCCCTGTGTTAATGAAAGGCAAGAAATGAAAATGTATTTTTCTCTTACATTGGTTGTTTTGGCTTTTCAGTCAAGTTAACTTATAATAACTATACTTGTATCCAAAATCTGGTTGTTTTTCGACGGTTTCAGCAGTGACCAGGATAGTTCAAAAACTAAAAAACTGGCAGAACCGACAAACATTATTTAGCGTATCTCCCACATTTTAACAAGGATTTTTAAAATAATTTACTGCAGAAGGTATTCAAGTATTCGAAACTTTATTTGATCACTACAATTTCAAAAATCGAGAAAAATGTCTTTTGGTAACCCTGCCGTTCTTTAACACAGGGCACCCTGTGTTAATGAAACGCAATAAATGAAAATGTATTTTTCTCTTATATTGGTTGTTTTGACTTTTCAGTCAAGTTTACTGATCTTAACTATACTTGTATCCAAAACCTGGTAGTTTTTCGTCGGTTGCAGCAGTGAGCAGGATAGTTCAAAAACTAAAAAACTGGCAGAACCGACAAACATTATATAGCAGATCTCCCACATTTTAATAAGGATTTTTAAAATAATTTACTGGAGAAGGTATTCAAGTATTCGAAACTTTATTTGATCACTACAATTTCAAAAATCGAGAAAAATGACATTTCGTATCCCTGCCGTTCTTTAACACAGGGCGCCCTGTGAAAATGAAAGGCAATAAATGAAAATGTATTTTTCTCTTATATTGGTTGTTTTGACTTTTCAGTAAAGTTAAATGATCTTGACTATACTTGTATCCAAAATCTGGTTGTTTTTCGACGGTTGCAGCAGTGACTAGGACAGTTCAAAAACTAAAAAACTGGCAGAACCGACAAACATTATCTAGCATACCTCCCACATTTCAACAAGGATTTTTAAAAAAAATTATTGGAGAAGGTTTTCAAGATTTCGAAACTTTATTTGATCACTACAATTTCAAAAATCGAGAAAAATGACATTTCGTATCCCTGCCGTTCTTTAACACAGGGCGCCCTGTGTTAATGAAAGGCAATGAATAAAAATGTATTTTTCTCTAACATAGGTTGTTTTGGCTTTTCAGTCAAGTTAACTGATCTTAACTATACTTGTATCTAAAATCTGGTTGTTTTTCGACGGTTGCAGCCGTGACAAGGATAGTTCAAAAACTAAAAAACTGGCAGAACCGACAAACATTATCTAGCGTATCTCCCACATTTCAACGAGGATTTCTAAAATAGTTTACTGGAGAAGGTATTCAAGTATTCTAAACTTGGTTTGATAACTACAATTTCAAAAATCGAGAAAAATGACATTTCGTATCCCTGCCGTTCTTTAACACAGGGCGCCCTGTGTTAATGAAAGGCAATAAATAAAAATGTATTTTTCTCTTATATTGGTTGTTTTGACTTTTCAGTCAAGTTTACTGATCTTAACTATACTTGTATCTAAAATCTTGTTGTTTTTCGACGGTTGCAGCCGTGACCAGGATAGTTCAAAAACTAAAAAACTGGCAGAACCGACAAACATTATCTAGCATATCTCCCACATTTCAACAAGGATTTTTAAAATAATTTACTGGAGAAGGTATTCAAGTATTCGAAACTTTATTTGATCACTACAATTTCAAAAATCGAGAAAAATGACATTTCGTATCCCTGCCGTTCTTTAACACAGGGCGCCCTGTGTTAATGAAAGGCAATAAATGAAAATGTACTTTTCTCTTATATTGGTTGTTTTGACTTTTCAGTCAAGTTAACTGATCTTAACTATGCTTGTATCCAAAATCTGGTTGCTGGTCGACGGTTGCAGCAGTGACCAGGATAGCTTAAAAACTAAAAACTGCCAGAACCGACAAACATTATCTAGCATATCTCCCACATTTCAACGAGGATTTCTAAAATAGTTTACTGGAGAAGGTATTCAAGTATTCTAAACTTGGTTTGATCAGTACAATTTCAAAAATCGAGAAAAATGACATTTCGTATCCCTGCCGTTCTTTAACACAGGGCGCCCTGTGTTAATGAAAGGCAATAAATGAAAATGTATTTTTCTCTTACATTGGTTGTTTTGGCTTTTCAGTCAAGTTAACTACTCTTAACTATACTTGTAACCAAAATCTGGTTGTTTTTCGACGGTTGCAGCAGTGACCAGGATAGTTCAATAACTAAAAAACTTGCAGAACCGACAAACATTATCTAGCGTATCTCCCACATTTTAACAAGGATTTTTAAAATAATTTACTGCAGAAGGTATTCAAGTATTCGAAACTTTATTTGATCACTACAATTTCAAAAATCGAGAAAAATGACATTTCGTATCCCTGCCGTTCTTTAACACAGGGCGCCCTGTGTTAATGAAAGGCAAGAAATGAAAATGTATTTTTCTCTTATATTGTTTGTTTTGACTTTTCAGTCAAGTTAACTGATCTTAACTATACTTGTATCCAAAACCTGGTAGTTTTTCGTCGGTTGCAGCAGTGAGCAGGATAGTTCAAAAACTAAAAAACTGGCAGAACCGACAAACATTATATAGCAGATCTCCCACATTTTAACAAGGATTTTTAAAATAATTTACTGGAGAAGGTATTCAAGTATTCGAAACTTTATTTGATCACTACAATTTCAAAAATCGAGAATAATGACATTTCGTATCCCTGCCGTTCTTTAACACAGGGCGCCCTTAGTTAATGAAAGGCAATAAATGCAAATGTATTTTTCTCTTATATTGTTTGTTTTGACTTTTCAGTTAAGTTAACTGATCTTAACTATACTTGTATCCAAAATCTGGTTGTTTTTCGACGGTTGCAGCAGTGACCAGGATAGTTAAAATCCTGAAAACTGCCAGAACCGACAAACATTATCTAGCATATCTCCCACATTTCAACAAGGATTTTTAAAATAATTTACTGGAGAAGGTATTCAAGTATTCGAAACTTGGTTTGATCAGTACAATTTCAAAAATCGAGAAAAATGACATTTCGTATCCCTGCCGTTCTTTAACACAGGGCGCCCTGTGAAAATGAAAGGCAATAAATGAAAATGTATTTTTCTCTTACATTGGTTGTTTTGGCTTTTCAGTCAAGTTAACTACTCTTAACTATACTTGTAACCAAAATCTGGTTGTTTTTCGACGGTTGCAGCAGTTACCAGGATAGTTCAAAAACTAAAAAACTGGCAGAACCGATAAACATTATCTAGCGTATCTCCCACATTTTAACAAGGATTTTTAAAATAATTTACTGCAGAAGGTATTCAAGTATTCGAAACTTTATTTGATCACTACAATTTCAAAAATCGAGAAAAATGACATTTCGTATCCCTGCCGTTCTTTAACACAGGGCGCCCTGTGTTAATGAAAGGCAATAAATGAAAATGTATTTTTCTCTTATATTGTTTGTTTTGACTTTTCAGTCAAGTTAACTGATCTTAACTATACTTGTATCCAAAACCTGGTAGTTTTTCGTCGGTTGCAGCAGTGAGCAGGATAGTTCAAAAACTAAAAAACTGGCAGAACCGACAAACATTATATAGCAGATCTCCCACATTTTAACAAGGATTTTTAAAATAATTTACTGGAGAAGGTATTCAAGTATTCGAAATTATATTTGATCACTACAATTTCAAAAATCGAGAATAATGACATTTCGTATCCCTGCCGTTCTTTAACACAGGGCGCCCTTAGTTAATGAAAGGCAATAAATGCAAATGTATTTTTCTCTTATATTGTTTGTTTTGACTTTTCAGTTAAGTTAACTGATCTTAACTATACTTGTATCCAAAATCTGGTTGTTTTTCGACGGTTGCAGCAGTGACCAGGATAGTTCAAAAACTAAAAAACTGCCAGAACCGACAAACATTATCTAGCATATCTCCCACATTTCAACGTGGATTTTTAAAATAGTTGACTGGAGAAGGTATTCAAGTATTCTAAACTTGGTTTGATCACTACAATTTCAAAAATCGAGAAAAATGACATTTCGTATCCCTGCCGTTCTTTAACACAGGGCGCCCTGTGAAAATGAAAGGCAATAAATGAAAATGTATTTTTCTCTTATATTGTTTGTTTTGACTTTTCAGTCAAGTTAACTAATCTCAACTATACTTGTTACCAAAATCTGGTTGTTTTTCGACGGTCGCAGCAGTGACCAGGATAGTTCAAAAACTAAAAAACTGGCAGAACCGACAAACATTATCTAGCGTATCTCCCACATTTTAACAAGGATTTTTAAAATAATTTACTGGAGAAGGTATTCAAGTATTCGAAACTTTATTTGATCACTACAATTTCAAAAATCGAGAAAAATGACATTTCGTATCCCTGCCGTTCTTTAACACAGGGCGCCCTGTGTTAATGAAAGGCAATAAATGAAAATGTATTTTTCTCTTATATTGTTTGTTTTGACTTTTCAGTCAAGTTTACTGATCTTAACTTTACTTGTATCCAAAATCTGGTAGTTTATCGTCGGTTGCAGCAGTGACCAGGATAGCTCAAAAACTAAAAACTGCCAGAACCGACAAACATTATCTAGCATATCTCCCACATTTCAACGAGGATTTCTAAAATAGTTTACTGGAGAAGGTATTCAAGTATTCTAAACTTGGTTTGATCACTACAATTTCTAAAATCGAGAAAAATGACATTTCGTATCCCTGCCGTTCTTTAACACAGGGCGCCCTGTGAAAATGAAAGGCAATAAATGAAAATGTATTTTTCTCTTACATTGGTTGTTTTGGCTTTTCAGTCAAGTTAACTAATCTTAACTATACTTGTAACCAAAATCTGGTTGTTTTTCGACGGTTGCAGCAGTGACCAGGATAGCTCAAAAACTAAAAACTGCCAGAACCGACAAACATTATCTAGCATGTCTCCCACATTTCAACGAGGATTTTTAAAATAGTTTACTGGAGAAGGTATTCAAGTATTCTAAACTTGGTTTGATCACTACAATTTCAAAAATCGAGAAAAATGACATTTCGTATCCCTGCCGTTCTTTAACACAGGGCGCCCTGTGAAAATGAAAGGCAATAAATGAAAATGTATTTTTCTCTTATATTGTTTGTTTTGACTTTTCAGTCAAGTTAACTGATCTTAACTATACTTGTAACCAAAATCTTGTTGTTTTTCGACGGTTGCAGCAGTGACCAGGATAGTTCAAAAACTAAAAAATTGGAGCAGGATAGAAGCTATCCTTTTGTGCCGGTTTGAAATACATTTTAACACCTGGTAGTACACATTGTTAAAAAAATTATGCAAGAAAAAGCATGAACCTCAGGAGACGGCACAATTCTTTCATATCACCATGGTATCTTGTTCGTTACTGCTATGTATTGAAATGGCGCGCAGATTTGCTTGTGCAAACTCATCATTTTCGCTAACTTTCTTGGTGTTCCACCGTAGTGGTAAATTTTTTCTAATTCAAGAGTCAGAAGAATGAATGATCGAATTTTGGAAATTCATGTAACTAAGACACTACAACAGTAAATCTGGTGAGCGGTAATGGTATGTTTAGGTATTCGAACTGTAAAATTGTATGTTGTAAAAAGGAGTATGCATCTATCCGTCTGATTTTCCCGTTACATTTGCAGCGTTTCCTGCGGTAACTACTAGGAGTATACTACAGTACAGGAATGCCGGCGCTGTATATTACGATATTGGAATTAGTTTTTCTGCAAAAATGTAAGAAATTACTACTACTAAATAAGCATCTCCTTATCGTACCCTTTCTAACAAATGTCGTTTTTAAGTGAAGCTACAGCAGAAACTGGACTATAAAAGGCAAATTGTTAACGGCTTTCACCGATCGCAATAGCGATTCTGCCCCATAGTATATACTAAGTTCATTTTTCGGATATATAGTAGATTTATATAGATTCTAATAGATATTCTCTATATTTTTAATGTATATCTACTAGTATATAACTAAAATGTCAAATTGTTAACGGCTTTCACCGATCGCAATAGCGATTCTGCCCCATAGTATATACTATTTTCATTTTTCATATATATTAGATTTATATAGATTCTAATAGATATTCCCTATATTTTTAATGTATATCTACTAGTATATAACTAAAATGTCAAATTGTTAACGGCTTTCACCGATCGCAATAGCGATTCTGCCCCACAGTATATTCTATGTTCATTTTTCGGATACATAGTAGATTTATATAGATTCTAATAAATATTCTCTATAGATTTAACGTATATCTACTAGTATATAACTAAAATGTCAAATTGTTAACGGCTTTCACCGATCGCAATAGCGATTCTGCCCCATAGTATATACTATGTTCATTTTTCGGATACATAGTAGATTTATATAGATTCTAATAAATATTCTCTATAGATTTAACGTATATCTACTAGTATATAACTAAAATGTCAAATTGTTAACGGCTTTCACCGATCGCAATAGCGATTCCGCCCTATAGTATATACTATGTTCATTTTTTGGATATATAGTAGATTTATATAGATTCTAATAAATATTCTCTATATATTTAACGTATATCTACTAGTATATAACTAAAAAGTCAAATTGTTAACGGCTTTCACCGATCGCATTAGCCTATTTTTCAAACCGGCAAAAACTGGCAGAACCGACAAACATTATCTAGCGTATCTCCCACATTTTAACAAGGATTTTTAAAATAATTTACTGCAGAAGGTATTCAAGTATTCGAAACTTTATTTGATCACTACAATTTCAAAAATCGAGAAAAATGACATTTCGTATCCCTGCCGTTCTTTGACACAGGGCGCCCTGTGTTAATGAAAGGCAATAAATGAAAATGTATTTTTCTCTTATATTGTTTGTTTTGACTTTTCAGTCAAGTTTACCTATCTTAACTATACTTATATCAAAAATCTGGTAGTTTATCGTCGGTTGCAGCAGTGACCAGGATAGCTCAAAAACTAAAAACTGCAAGAACCGACAAACATTATCTAGCATATCTCCCACATTTCAACGAGGATTTCTAAAATAGTTTACTGGAGAAGGTATTCAAGTATTCTAAACTTGGTTTGATCACTACAATTTCTAAAATCGAGAAAAATGACATTTCGTATCCCTGCCGTTCTTTAACACAGGGCGCCCTGTGAAAATGAAAGGCAATAAATGAAAATGTATTTTTCTCTTACATTGGTTGTTTTGGCTTTTCAGTCAAGTTAACTAAAAATAACTATGTTTGTATCCAAAATCTGGTTGTTTTTCGACGGTTGCAGCAGTGACAAGGATAGCTCAAAAACTAAAAACTGCCAGAACCGACAAACATTATCTAGCATATCTCCCACATTTCAACGAGGATTTCTAAAATAGTTTACTGGAGAAGGTATTCAAGTATTCTAAACTTGGTTTGATCACTACAATTTCTAAAATCGAGAAAAATGACATTTCGTATGCCTGCCGTTCTTTAACACAGGGCGCCCTGTGAAAATGAAAGGCAATAAATGAAAATGTATTTTTCTCTTACATTGGTTGTTTTGGCTTTTCAGTCAAGTTAACTAAAAATAACTATGTTTGTATCCAAAATCTGGTTGTTTTTCGACGGTTGCAGCAGTGACCAGGATAGTTAAAATCCTAAAAACTGCCAGAACCGACAAACATTATCTCGCGTATCTCCCACATTTCAACGAGGATTTTTAAAATAATTTACTGCAGAAGGTATTCAAGTATTCGAAACTTTATTTGATCACTACAATTTCAAAAATCGAGAAAAATGACATTTCGTATCCCTGCCGTTCTTTAACACAGGGCGCCCTGTGAAAATGAAAGGCAATAAATGAAAATGTATTTTTCTCTTATATTGTTTGTTTTGACTTTTGAGTCAAGTTAACTAATCTCAACTATACTTGTAACCAAAATCTGGTTGTTTTTCGACGGTTGCAGCAGTGACCAGGATAGTTCAAAAACTAAAAAACTGACAGAACCGACAAACATTATCTCGCGTATCTCCCACATTTTAACAAGGATTTTTAAAATAATTTACTGGAGAAGGTATTCAAGTATTCGAAACTTTATTTGATCACTACAATTTCAAAAATCGAGAAAAATGACATTTCGTATCCCTGCCGTTCTTTAACACAGGGCGCCCTGTGAAAATGAAAGGCAATAAATGAAAATGTATTTTTCTCTTATATTGTTTGTTTTGACTTTTCAGTCAAGTTAACTAATCTCAACTATACTTGTTACCAAAATCTGGTTGTTTTTCGACGGTCGCAGCAGTCACCAGGATAGTTCAAAAACTAAAAAACTGGCAGAACCGACAAACATTATCTAGCGTATCTCCCACATTTTAACAAGGATTTTTAAAATAATTTACTGGAGAAGGTATTCAAGTATTCGAAACTTTATTTGATCACTACAATTTCAAAAATCGAGAAAAATGACATTTCGTATCCCTGCCGTTCTTTAACACAGGGCGCCCTGTGAAAATGAAAGGCAATAAATGAAAATGTATTTTTCTCTTATATTGGTTGTTTTGACTTTTCAGTCAAGTTAACTGATCTTGACTATACTTGTATCCAAAATCTGGTTGTTTTTCCACGGTTGCAGCAGTGACTAGGACAGTTCAAAAACTACAAAACTGGCAGAACCGACAAACATTGTCTAGCATATCTCCCACATTTCAACAAGGATTTTTAAAATAATTTACTGGAGAAGGTATTCAAGTATTAGAAACTTTATTTGATCACTGCAATTTCAAAAATCGAGAAAAAGGACATTTCGTATCCCTGCCGTTCTTTAACACAGGGCGCCCTGTGTTAATGAAAGGCAATAAATGAAAATGTATTTTTCTCTTATATTGGTTGTTTTGACTTTTCAGTCAAGTTAACTGATCTTGACTTTACTTGTATCCAAAATCTGGTTGTTTTTCGACGGTTGCAGCAGTGACTAGGACAGTTCAAAAACTAAAAAACTGGCAGAACCGACAAACATTATCTAGCATACCTCCCACATTTCAACAAGGATTTTTAAAATAATTTACTGGAGAAGGTATTCAAGTATTCTAAACTTGGTTTGATCACTACAATTTCAAAAATCGAGAAAAATGACATTTCGTATCCCTGCCGTTCTTTAACACAGGGCGCCCTGTGTTAATGAAAGGCAATAAATAAAAATGTATTTTTCTCTTACATTGGTTGTTTTGACTTTTCAGTCAAGTTAACTCATCTTAACTATACTTATATCCAAAATCTGGTAGTTTATCGTCGGTTGCAGCAGTGACCAGGATAGTTAAAATCCTAAAAACTGCCAGAACCGACAAACATTATCCAGCATATCTCCCACATTTCAACGAGGATTTTTAAAATAATTTACTGCAGAAGGTATTCAAGTATTCTAAACTTGGTTTGATCACTACAATTTCAAAAATCGAGAAAAATGACATTTCGTATCCCTGCCGTTCTTTAACACAGGGCGCCCTGTGAAAATGAAAGGCAATAAATGAAAATGTATTTTTCTCTTACATTGGTTGTTTTGGCTTTTCAGTCAAGTTAACTAATCTTAACTATACTTGTAACCAAAATCTTGTTGTTTTTCGACGGTTGCAGCAGTGACCAGGATAGTTCAAAAACTAAAAAACTGGCAGAACCGACAAACATTATCTAGCGTATCTCCCACATTTTAACAAGGATTTTTAAAATAATTTACTGCAGAAGGTATTCAAGTATTCGAAACTTTATTTGATCACTACAATTTCAAAAATCGAGAAAAATGACATTTCGTATCCCTGCCGTTCTTTAACACAGGGCGCCCTGTGTTAATGAAAGGCAATAAATGAAAATGTATTTTTCTCTTATATTGTTTGTTTTGACTTTTCAGTCAAGTTAACTGATCTTAACTATACTTATATCCAAAATCTGGTAGTTTATCGTCGGTTGCAGCAGTGACCAGGATAGTTAAAATCCTAAAAACTGCCAGAACCGACAAACATTATCCAGCATATCTCCCACATTTCAACGAGGATTTTTAAAATAGTTTACTGGAGACGGTATTCAAGTATTCTAAACTTGGTTTGATCAGTACAATTTCAAAAATCGAGAAAAATGACATTTCGTATCCCTGCCGTTCTTTAACACAGGGCGCCCTGTGTTAATGAAAGGCAATAAATGAAAATGTATTTTTCTCTTATATTGGTTGTTTTGACTTTTCAGTCAAGTTAACTGATCTTGACTATACTTGTATCCAAAATCTGGTTGCTTTTCGACGGTTGCAGCAGTGACCAGGATAGTTAAAATCCTAAAAACTGCCAGAACCGACAAACATTATCCAGCATATCTCCCACATTTCAACGAGGATTTTTAAAATAGTTTACTGGAGACGGTATTCAAGTATTCTAAACTTGGTTTGATCAGTACAATTTCAAAAATCGAGAAAAATGACATTTCGTATCCCTGCCGTTCTTTAACACAGGGCGCCCTGTGTTAATGAAAGGCAATAAATGAAAATGTATTTTTCTCTTATATTGGTTGTTTTGACTTTTCAGTCAAGTTAACTGATCTTGACTATACTTGTATCCAAAATCTGGTTGCTTTTCGACGGTTGCAGCAGTGACTAGGACAGTTCAAAAACTAAAAAACTGACAGAACCGACAAACATTATCTCGCGTATCTCCCACATTTTAACAAGGATTTTTAAAATAATTTACTGGAGAAGGTATTCAAGTATTCGAAACTTTATTTGATCACTACAATTTCAAAAATCGAGAAAAATGACATTTCGTATCCCTGCCGTTCTTTAACACAGGGCGCCCTGTGAAAATGAAAGGCAATAAATGAAAATGTATTTTTCTCTTACATTGGTTGTTTTGGCTTTTCAGTCAAGTTAACTTATAATAACTATACTTGTATCCAAAATCTGGTTGTTTTTCGACGGTTTCAGCAGTGACCAGGATAGTTCAAAAACTAAAAAACTGGCAGAACCGACAAACATTATGTAGCGTATCTCCCACATTTTAACAAGGATTTTTAAAATAATTTACTGCAGAAGGTATTCAAGTATTCGAAACTTTATTTGATCACTACAATTTCAAAAATCGAGAAAAATGTCTTTTGGTAACCCTGCCGTTCTTTAACACAGGGCACCCTGTGTTAATGAAACGCAATAAATGAAAATGTATTTTTCTCTTATATTGGTTGTTTTGACTTTTCAGTCAAGTTTACTGATCTTAACTATACTTGTATCCAAAACCTGGTAGTTTTTCGTCGGTTGCAGCAGTGAGCAGGATAGTTCAAAAACTAAAAAACTGGCAGAACCGACAAACATTATATAGCAGATCTCCCACATTTTAACAAGGATTTTTAAAATAATTTACTGGAGAAGGTATTCAAGTATTCGAAACTTTATTTGATCACTACAATTTCAAAAATCGAGAAAAATGACATTTCGTATCCCTGCCGTTCTTTAACACAGGGCGCCCTGTGAAAATGAAAGGCAATAAATGAAAATGTATTTTTCTCTTATATTGGTTGTTTTGACTTTTCAGTAAAGTTAAATGATCTTGACTATACTTGTATCCAAAATCTGGTTGTTTTTCGACGGTTGCAGCAGTGACTAGGACAGTTCAAAAACTAAAAAACTGGCAGAACCGACAAACATTATCTAGCATACCTCCCACATTTCAACAAGGATTTTTAAAAAAAATTATTGGAGAAGGTTTTCAAGATTTCGAAACTTTATTTGATCACTACAATTTCAAAAATCGAGAAAAATGACATTTCGTATCCCTGCCGTTCTTTAACACAGGGCGCCCTGTGTTAATGAAAGGCAATGAATAAAAATGTATTTTTCTCTAACATAGGTTGTTTTGGCTTTTCAGTCAAGTTAACTGATCTTAACTATACTTGTATCTAAAATCTGGTTGTTTTTCGACGGTTGCAGCCGTGACAAGGATAGTTCAAAAACTAAAAAACTGGCAGAACCGACAAACATTATCTAGCGTATCTCCCACATTTCAACGAGGATTTCTAAAATAGTTTACTGGAGAAGGTATTCAAGTATTCTAAACTTGGTTTGATAACTACAATTTCAAAAATCGAGAAAAATGACATTTCGTATCCCTGCCGTTCTTTAACACAGGGCGCCCTGTGTTAATGAAAGGCAATAAATAAAAATGTATTTTTCTCTTATATTGGTTGTTTTGACTTTTCAGTCAAGTTTACTGATCTTAACTATACTTGTATCTAAAATCTGGTTGTTTTTCGACGGTTGCAGCCGTGACCAGGATAGTTCAAAAACTAAAAAACTGGCAGAACCGACAAACATTATCTAGCATATCTCCCACATTTCAACAAGGATTTTTAAAATAATTTACTGGAGAAGGTATTCAAGTATTCGAAACTTTATTTGATCACTACAATTTCAAAAATCGAGAAAAATGACATTTCGTATCCCTGCCGTTCTTTAACACAGGGCGCCCTGTGTTAATGAAAGGCAATAAATGAAAATGTACTTTTCTCTTATATTGGTTGTTTTGACTTTTCAGTCAAGTTAACTGATCTTAACTATGCTTGTATCCAAAATCTGGTTGCTGGTCGACGGTTGCAGCAGTGACCAGGATAGCTTAAAAACTAAAAACTGCCAGAACCGACAAACATTATCTAGCATATCTCCCACATTTCAACGAGGATTTCTAAAATAGTTTACTGGAGAAGGTATTCAAGTATTCTAAACTTGGTTTGATCAGTACAATTTCAAAAATCGAGAAAAATGACATTTCGTATCCCTGCCGTTCTTTAACACAGGGCGCCCTGTGTTAATGAAAGGCAATTAATGAAAATGTATTTTTCTCTTACATTGGTTGTTTTGGCTTTTCAGTCAAGTTAACTACTCTTAACTATACTTGTAACCAAAATCTGGTTGTTTTTCGACGGTTGCAGCAGTGACCAGGATAGTTCAATAACTAAAAAACTTGCAGAACCGACAAACATTATCTAGCGTATCTCCCACATTTTAACAAGGATTTTTAAAATAATTTACTGCAGAAGGTATTCAAGTATTCGAAACTTTATTTGATCACTACAATTTCAAAAATCGAGAAAAATGACATTTCGTATCCCTGCCGTTCTTTAACACAGGGCGCCCTGTGTTAATGAAAGGCAATAAATGAAAATGTATTTTTCTCTTATATTGTTTGTTTTGACTTTTCAGTCAAGTTAACTGATCTTAACTATACTTGTATCCAAAACCTGGTAGTTTTTCGTCGGTTGCAGCAGTGAGCAGGATAGTTCAAAAACTAAAAAACTGGCAGAACCGACAAACATTATATAGCAGATCTCCCACATTTTAACAAGGATTTTTAAAATAATTTACTGGAGAAGGTATTCAAGTATTCGAAACTTTATTTGATCACTACAATTTCAAAAATCGAGAATAATGACATTTCGTATCCCTGCCGTTCTTTAACACAGGGCGCCCTTAGTTAATGAAAGGCAATAAATGCAAATGTATTTTTCTCTTATATTGTTTGTTTTGACTTTTCAGTTAAGTTAACTGATCTTAACTATACTTGTATCCAAAATCTGGTTGTTTTTCGACGGTTGCAGCAGTGACCAGGATAGTTAAAATCCTGAAAACTGCCAGAACCGACAAACATTATCTAGCATATCTCCCACATTTCAACAAGGATTTTTAAAATAATTTACTGGAGAAGGTATTCAAGTATTCGAAACTTGGTTTGATCAGTACAATTTCAAAAATCGAGAAAAATGACATTTCGTATCCCTGCCGTTCTTTAACACAGGGCGCCCTGTGAAAATGAAAGGCAATAAATGAAAATGTATTTTTCTCTTACATTGGTTGTTTTGGCTTTTCAGTCAAGTTAACTACTCTTAACTATACTTGTAACCAAAATCTGGTTGTTTTTCGACGGTTGCAGCAGTTACCAGGATAGTTCAAAAACTAAAAAACTGGCAGAACCGATAAACATTATCTAGCGTATCTCCCACATTTTAACAAGGATTTTTAAAATAATTTACTGCAGAAGGTATTCAAGTATTCGAAACTTTATTTGATCACTACAATTTCAAAAATCGAGAAAAATGACATTTCGTATCCCTGCCGTTCTTTAACACAGGGCGCCCTGTGTTAATGAAAGGCAATAAATGAAAATGTATTTTTCTCTTATATTGTTTGTTTTGACTTTTCAGTCAAGTTAACTGATCTTAACTATACTTGTATCCAAAACCTGGTAGTTTTTCGTCGGTTGCAGCAGTGAGCAGGATAGTTCAAAAACTAAAAAACTGGCAGAACCGACAAACATTATATAGCAGATCTCCCACATTTTAACAAGGATTTTTAAAATAATTTACTGGAGAAGGTATTCAAGTATTCGAAATTATATTTGATCACTACAATTTCAAAAATCGAGAATAATGACATTTCGTATCCCTGCCGTTCTTTAACACAGGGCGCCCTTAGTTAATGAAAGGCAATAAATGCAAATGTATTTTTCTCTTATATTGTTTGTTTTGACTTTTCAGTTAAGTTAACTGATCTTAACTATACTTGTATCCAAAATCTGGTTGTTTTTCGACGGTTGCAGCAGTGACCAGGATAGTTAAAATCCTGAAAACTGCCAGAACCGACAAACATTATCTAGCATATCTCCCACATTTCAACGTGGATTTTTAAAATAGTTGACTGGAGAAGGTATTCAAGTATTCTAAACTTGGTTTGATCACTACAATTTCAAAAATCGAGAAAAATGACATTTCGTATCCCTGCCGTTCTTTAACACAGGGCGCCCTGTGTTAATGAAAGGCAATAAATGAAAATTTATTTTTCTTCTATATTGGATGTTTTGACTTTTTATTCAAGCTAACTGATCTTAAATATACTTGTATCGAAAATCTAGTTGTTTTTCGACGGTTGCAGCAGTGACCAGGATAGTTTAAAAACTAAAAAACTGGCAGAACCGACAAACAGTATCTAGCATATCTCCCACATTTCAACGAGGATTTTTAAAATATTTTACTGGAGAAGGTATTTTAAGTATTCGAAACTTTATTTGATCACTACAATTTCAAAAATCGAGAAAAATGACATTTCGTATCCCTGCCGTTCTTTAACACAGGGCGCCCTGTTTTAATGAACGGCAATAAATGAAAATTTAGTTTTCTTCTATATTGGTTGTTTTGACTTTTCAGTCAAGTTAACTGATCTTAAATATACTTGTATCCAAAATCTGGTTGTTTTTCGACGGTTGCAGCAGTGACCTGGATAGTTAAAATCCTGAAAAACTGCCAGAACCGACAAATATTATCTAGCATATTGTAAAGAGCTTATTTGGATCGTGCTGTATGAATGTAAGATGATTGGAGATGAAGATTTGGATTGGAGAGAATGAGATGAAAGTCGGCTGACTTGACGCTCAACAAACAGTATGCCCGTATGGGTTTACGCGAGGATTGAATAAATGAGAGTGAAGGGAGAATGGAATCATAGACTTTGGAGTGAGAGGTTTATTTAGTGCTAGCCCTAAGAGCCACGACAAGAGAACTGTCGACTGGGTCTATGAGACCCAGTTTTATACTACCTGGGAGGTGACATCAACTACCGATCTCACACTCCCTCACAACTAGGAGCACGCTAGGCGCTCTTCCTGCATTAAAGCATCTCCTAATCCTTACATCCCCGTCCTACTTGAAAAATATTGTCGTCAATATTTGCGTAAAAGAAAAAATTGGAAAAAAGGGAGGTGAGAGAAACGTAACCTGGTGTACGCTCACAAAAGGCAAGGGGCCAAAAATTGAGGAAGAAAAGTTAACAGTTCGTGACGGGAATGGAAAATTCTCTTGTCCAGAAAAAAATATATATGGAAAGAATGTGGCTGTAAAGAACAGCTAAGGCAACCATGGAAACTTAAAACTCAACTTAAAATTAGAGGGAAAAGAGGTTGCAAGGAAAATTCTAGAAGAAAATGATTGTCAGTCAGACTAAAATACGTTTTAGAAAAAGAAGAGAGGGGACAATTGATAGTGTAAACGACGGTCTCTGGCTACGAGAAACTGATTAAGTTTCGGGTAAAAAGTACTGACCTCGCAAGAAAATGAAAAATAAAGAAAAACTGTTTAAGAGGAATAAGTGTGATAAGTAGAAGACAAACGAAGGGGGCGAGAGATACCGGTTGAAGTGAAAGGCCTTGATGATTCAGAAGATGAGGCTCGTTGCAAGATGTCAGAAGGGATCTCGTACAGTGGGACCTCGTCCGGGAAAACGATGATAGGATCTTCAGGGCTCTCAATTTTTATGACAGGGTTTGTGGGTGTATCTGATGGTGGGTCGGGAGTGTGCTCCTCTGGGGTAGTGGGTGCGAAATTTTGGAAATCCATGTTATCGTAGACAACAACCAAATCAGAGTGGATGACGATTTTTAAAATACGGGGATGTTGGTTTTCCCATGTTGAGGGATCGTTGATCTCCAGGACACGAATGTTACGGTGATTCAAAAGGTCTTGGATAGAGAGACGGAGAAAGTTGTCGGCAGTTAACAAAGATGGGCGAGTGAAAGTAAGCTGTGCGATGGTTTGAACTTCGGAGTAGCCGGATTGAAGAAAAGGTTGTGGAGGCGGTTTATACTGAGATAGAAGAAAAGAATAGAACTGCTGTTCACCTGTCCCGCGTCGAGAATTTCTTCCTCGGCGGCGTAAGGTGGAACCACGAGAACCTCTACCACGCAGCATTTCTCTAGTAATTTCTCTTGCTCACTGTAAGCCTGAAGTGTAGAGCTGTGACGCCGGCAAATCAAGAAGATAATGTTTGTGGGGATACCACACAATTCCAATTTGACAATTTGAAGAAAATGCAAATTGAACCACGGATTCAGCGTTGTCGTGGGCAGTTAGAGCAATAGGCGGATAGCAAGTGGTGAAATAATCCGCCTCGGAGGGTGAGAAGCCAGAAGGAAAAGTTGAAGCAGACATGGTGAAGAAGCAATTTCTCCGGAAAGATTGATAAGAAGGACGAAGAGTGACGAAAAGAAATAGGGGGGAAAATGCGAGGTCAGCGTCTGGAAGATTCTACACGTCCGGAGCCGGAACCCTTACTTCAGCTTGGTTCCCACGATGAAAGCTAACATTCACGTTGGGTGTAAGTGGCTTGTAACACAAGTTGTAGAAGTATTGGAGGCCTTTGGCTATGCCAAAAAGGATAGCAGACGTGACAATAAAGATAAAGGAATATAGTCCCAGGCTGGAATCTGATGGGTAACTAAGGGTGGGAGGAACGATAGTGGTGGATTTCTGCTCCTTGGCTGCTGTAAGTTGAGCATCCAATGCGGCAACTTGGGGAGGGATGTATGGATAATGTAGGGGATACTGGATGGGATTTCCTTGGGATGAGGGAGAAACGTACGGGATTATCATGTTGTTGGGATGGGCAACGGCTGGATACACTGAAGGTTGTGGAAGAAGTCGGTCAGCAACTGCATCTGCCGCAATAAATGCACCGCCGTTTAAAGCTGCCTTGCCTCCTGCCGGGCCGGCCGCTCGCGCCGCACAAGGAGAACTTGACCGATGGCTTGTAAACCTGGGGCTGCTTGAACAGAAGAGGGTTGAAATTGTAGAAGGGCGAAGACGAGGGAAAAATTGAGAGTTGAAGGCATGTTTATGAATGATTCGGACGGGATGACGGATGGCTTCGGACGTTTATCATCAAGAGCCGTTCCAGGACAGACACTACGAGAGAATTAAATCCGCGTATTTAGGATTGTGTTTAATATTTGCTCGTATTCTTTCACTTCTTCGCAACTCCTGGACTGGTATTTGCTTAACTGTGGGAGGCTCAGAATCTGCTGAGGTCAGTTCCTGTTGTCCGCTATCCTGCTCTACGGTATTAATGGGATCTATGCTACTAGTTGCTGGATTTGTAGGTGGAGAAAATATTCCTGGCTCATCAAAAGAATATTCGTAAGGAATATTTTCATAAGGATTTTCTCTAAGAGTGGATGGCTTAAGCTTAGAAAAATGTGCTTTCTGGATATTTCTTCTACCTAACGAATTCACAGCTTGTAACTTACAATTATTAAACTCGTCTATCTCTATAATTTTATATGGACCGAGCCAACTGCACCGTAACTTCTCTGATTTTGCAACTACTCCATACGGCACGTACATCCTAACTATGTCTCCTTCTTTAAAATTATTCCTGCCGTGCACTTTGTCATAACGTAATTTAGCTTTATCTTGAGATTCCGTAATCCTTACTCTACATGCTTCTCTTAATTTGGCTATATTTTCTATTGCTGGGTACCCAGGGGATAGCTCTAGTAATGAATCAATAAGTAACCGGGGTTGTTGCCTGTAAACTGCTTCGTAAGGGGATACGTAACTAAATTGCTGGAGAAATAACGCAAATTTCGTAATTCTAGCATTCGGGTCATTTAAAAATTTTAGAAAACACAAACTATGATGATTTGTGATAACGTATGTCACAGGTGCTTGCCACAAATATGCTCTAAAATATTTAAAAAGCCAAACAATGCTGAGCAATTCTTTCTCTGTTGTGCTGTACCTGATGAAAGTTTTCTGGATGCGAATGCTACGACCATTCTTTTGCCTGTCATTTCGCAATCTTGTTGAATAAATCCTCCTACACCTAAACCGGATGCGTCGGAATAGAGGTAAAAAGGCTTGGAAAGATTAGGATGAGCTAGAATAATATCTTCCGAGCAAAGTCTTTGCTTGAGAGTTTCAAAACTCTGTTGTTGCTCTTCCTTCCAATAGGACGTCAAACACTGCCATTGTTTAGCTTGTTTCAGATTCATGGTTACGGGAAAATTTTTAATCGCCTCTAAATGCTTGTCTGATGGTCTCACACCTGCACCGGGTTATTGTAATCCTAGAATTTCTATCTCTTCCTGTGCGAAAAAACATTTTTTTGGATTTAACTTCAGATTACACTTTTCTAACTGCTTGAAAACTAAATCTAATCGTTCCTCGTGTATTCTCATCTAAACTGCATTGATAAAAACCGGAATACATGTCCATGTTACTAAATAAAGAATTACCGTTCAATGTGTCAAGAATAGACTGGGTTGTGGGTAATGGATATTTATCCTTCTTTAAAACGGAATTGAGCTTAACGTAATTTACAACCGTTCTATAGCTTTTATCCTTCTTAGCTATTAGAAACACGGGGCATGCCCAAGGTGTATTAGCTTCTACCAAAATTCTAACGTAAACAATTCTTGAATTTGCCTATTTATTTCTCTACGTATTGTCTCTGATGCTCTAAAGGGTGGGGAATAGATGGGAGGGCTGTCACCAGTGTCTAAATTCATAGGCATTATCGTACAGTTCCATAAGGATGCTAAATCTGTAGCAAAGCAATGGCGTTATTTATTCAATAGCTCATGGATTCTTTGCTGCTGTTCTGTTGGCAATTTCTTATTTACATTAAATTCAATGGGCGAGGGGTGAGCTGGAATTTCCTCTGGATGAGCTAACGCAAACAAGAACTTGCTCAAAGATTCTTCACACATACCAAGGGTGGTTATGTGGGGTAACGTGATAGGGTGCGGATGAGGATTTGCTAATAAGACAAATGGATTGGAAGGGGAAATAATGCAAGGAGGTAGGATGACATCATGCTTCGTATTAAGCAATGCACTCTGTTCTAACCCAATTTCTTCACGGTGCGCTAATGCTACTGGAATTTGCACACGGACTTCAATTACGGATGCGGGTGGAATTATTTGCCGATCTGCTAGAGTGCATTTTTGCCTGACATCCTCGATGCAATCCTGCATACTTGCTAAAAAATTTGCTTTGATACGGAATGGAAAGGGAGGAAGATGGTGTGATGAAAGCGTGAAATTGTCATAATTTAAAATCATTTTGTTCGCTTGCAAAAAATCTGATCCAATGATGAAAGGTGGGTAAAGTTTATCCAAGACAATAGCTGGTTGCGAAAATTTGACGAGCTCAAAATTGATAGAGACAAGTGCTGATCCAATAGGTTTGACTTTAGAACCATCCGCCATAACTATAACTATGTTCTCTGGCGGAGGTTTGTACTGATTGATAATAAGCCTTGAAACTAAGCATTTTGCTGAAACAGAATCCACTAAAGCAAATACTTCTCTGTTATTTACTTTTATGTCAACCATGGATGTACCTGTATCAACTTTACCCACAAAGATAATTACTAATTTAGATTCCTGATTTATTACTGATTGCTTGACTTGTGATGAGGATGAAATTATTGCTATTGTTGATTTGCTGGCTGAAACTCCTGAGCCTGACAATTGAATCCCTGTTGCTGGGGAATTTGCTGATTTTGGTGAGAGATTTCCGGTTCTGGGCGTCTCCCTCGCCCTGCATTCCAATTTTTTTGTCTCGTTCAGCACTCGCTAATCCAATGACCTGTTCTTCTGCAATACCTACAGTATGGAGTGCGCTCATTTCCCTGTCTTTGGGAATTTTCCTGCTGTGAATTTCTATTACCTCTGTTTCCTCCGCGATAGTTTCCTTTCCCTTCGGAATTGCTTCCCTGGCTAAATCCAGCTGCGGCAGCGGATGCTTGCTGCTGTAAAAGTGTTGCCATCATCGCCTCAATATTGCTCATAGATGCTGACTCAGTGAAATCTGCTCCGTAAACATCTTTACTGTAGTATGCTCGTTTCAAAAATTCTAACAGCTTATCCTGATCCTCAAAATCTTGTTCCTTTGGTCCGGTCAACCGGAACAGATTCGGCGTTAAACCCCTAATCAGATGCTCACGCTTCTTGTCCCACTTCATGTCCTTCTCGAACTCACTACATTTGCGCAGCATGTCATAAAAATATGACTCAATTGTCTAGCCTTGTCTCATTTTTCTGTTTCTAACTGCGGCTTCCAATGACGCTGTATTCTTAGCAAAAGCCTTTTAAACCTATCCTGCAATGCTTCCCATGTTGTGCCATCAGCTATCATGACTTTGTACCAAGCATTTGCTACCTTCCCAAGGAAAACCTGAAAATGCGTAACCTTGCCATCCTCTGGTAACCACAATGTTGTGGCCAAAATCTCAAACTTCGCTAAAAAATCCGTTACATTGTCCGTTTCCAGATCAAATGGCTTGATTTGGTGAATGGATGACATTGTGGTAGCCATATCCCAGAATCCTGTCTCAACCAACTCTTCTAAACCTCCTGTTGCTGTTCCAAATCTTCTTCTTGCTGTCTTAACGCTGCTAGACGCTGCTGCTCTTCCTCTATTCGCGCTTGCTCACGTTCTAAACGTTTTTGCTCCTCCAGAATCCTACGGCTATTTTCGCGGATTTCTTCCTGGTGGCCTTGCTCTGCGTTATGCTTCCTAAAATATTCCTCAAACTTCCTTACTTCTTTTTGGAAACGTTCCCGTTCCGCTTGCAAAAATCTCCAATCTGTGTCAATTTGCCGCTGTTCCTCTTGACGTTGTGTACGTAAGATTCTTAAACGATCCAGCTCTTGATGAATCTGCTTCACTAACTCTGTTAACTCATTAGGTTTTACAGCTTTTTCCTTGTCAGCGTTTGATTCTAAACTAACCTCCTTATTCAGACGCTGCTGTTGATTATCTGCGGCAGACAAAATGTCTTCTAAACTTATTGTGGCATCAGATACATCAGAGCTGTGTACAGAATTGCGCTTAAGCTTAACCTCTTTATACAAGTTACGCTGAAACCTTCGATTACGCTTCAAGTGTAAAATTCGGGGATCAGAAAATAAACCCGGTATTACTCCGTTATCCTCGTCTGAGCTAGACCAAGTTTGTTCATCAGTTACATAACCTGCTTCCTGATGAGGGTTTAAGTAAATATTATCTTTGTCTTCACCTACTGAAACATTAGCTACTAATTCCTGATTTTCATCATTGGAACTGCTGTTAGAGCGAGAGAAATGAAAAGCTGTTGTATCTCCTTCCTTTACTGTAGACTCACTACTTCTTCTATAGTCTGTTGTAACTAGAGAGGATGCGGAAGTGCCTGGCATGCTGGCTTCTAGAAGGTCTGATGCGGTGAACTCATCATAAACTTCGGCGGGTACTACTACATCTACGCTAACGCCCTTATCGGTTTACGCCGTCTATTATCGTGAAGTTTGTCTAAATCCGTGAAATCATATTCAATTGACTTATCTTTCCTGTTCATGAAGATGAATATAGTATGCCGGGAAGGAAAACGCAAATTACAATAACTCTTGTCTTAATCTTGAATGCTAAGTTGGTTTGGATGCCCTGTTTTATGGAACTGAAATTGAGTACACTCGTGTGAATGAACTATAGCTGGTGATCCTAGGATCGAATATGAAATGAGAGTTCAAGATCCAACGTGAAAAGTGTGAAAACAGGATCTAACGTGAAGTACTGTAGGCCTGAGGATCCAACGTGAATTATGTGAAAATAGGACCCAACGTGAAGTTGTATACAACGGAATAAACGCGCTAATCTGTCTTTGACGAGATGATTATGCTCCCATTTATGGTCGACCTGAGCTCCCTTGTCGCAGGTTTAGGGTTGACTGTAGTCTCTCTGGGGCAAAGTGACGCAAATTCCGGTGCTGGCTTCGGAATTAGAGGAAAGTAGAGGTTGTTAATAAAAGAAGATAGAAGAGCGGCCGCGGCTGTCCTTTACCGGAAAGTCACTTAAGTCTATAACACTTGCACTCTCAATTTCACTTTTCAGTTTCAAAAATTAGCATATAAACGGGTGTCTTCCTTTCCTGAATCACAGAAGCCTCATGGGCCACCATGTAAAGAGCTTATTTGGATCGTGCTGTATGAATGTAAGATGATTGGAGATGAAGATACGGATTGGAGAGAATGAGATGAAAGTCGGCTGACTTGAAGCTCAACAAACAGTATGCCCGTATGGGTTTACGCGAGGATTGAATAAATGAGAGTGAAGGGAGAATGGAATCATAGACTTTGGAGAGAGAGGTTTATTTAGTGCTAGCCCTAAGAGCCTAGACCAGAGAACTATCGACTGGGTCTATGAGACCCAGTTTTATAGTCCCTGGGAGGTGACATCAACAACCGATCTCACACTCCCTCACAACTAGGAGCACGCTAGGCGCTCTTCCTGCATTAAAGCATCTCCTATTCCTTACAATATCTCCCACATTTCAACGAGGATTTTTAAAATAGTTTATTTGAGAAGGTATTCAAGTATTCTAAACTTGGTCTGATCACTACAATTTCAAAAATCGAGAAAAATGACATTTCGTATCCCTGCCGCAATAAATGAAAATGTATTTTTCTTCTATATTGGTTGTTTTGACTTTTCAGTCAAGTTAACTGATCTTAAATATACTTGTATCCAAAATCTGGTTGTTTTTCGACGGTTGCAGCAGTGACCAGGATAGTTAAAATCCTGAATAACTGCCAGAACTGACAAACGTTATCTAGTATATCTCCCACATTTCCAAGGGGATTTTAAAAAAAATTTACTGGAGAAAGTTTTCAAGTATCCCGAACTCAGTTTAATCTCTAAAAGGTCAAAAATCGAGAAAAATGACATTTCGTATCCCTGCCGTTCTTTAACACAGGGCGCCCTGTGTTGATGAACTACAAGAAATGTAAATGTATCTTAAAATTGGCAATTAAATGCACTTAATATTGACGAAAATGACGATTAAAATTAACAAATGTTGAAAAAAAGCGCTAATTGGGCTTCAACTTCCCCTTTTTTTGACTTCTTTTTGTCGATTTTAATTGTCACCAGCTTCAAATAAAAATAATTTGAGCTTTTGCCACAATGAAAAGCTGCAACTAATAATTGATCTCAAGTTTTTCGACAATTAGATCTTGCAATCAGGGTTGTTACAACTCAGAAGTCGACGACTCCACGACTCTGGCGAGGCCTCCGACTCGGAGTCTGAAGACGACTCCAAGCGACTCTCGACTCGCCACGACTCATCCAAGGTGACGCTTGAGTCGACTCTGTCATTGAGTCGACTCAGACCCCTCATCACTGATCTGGGTTGCTTATGGAAATTTGTTATCACAGACATGTGTATTTCTTGCTCATTAAGTTTGAGACGATTAAGTAGAAGCTAATCGATTAAAGCCCTTGGAACTAAACTGAAACTCGGCCGAAATTAAAAATTAAAATTGGCAATTAAATTATTTGTCGGGTGCAATTAAAACCTTACAATTAAAATTAAATCCTGTCCTCCGACAATCTAGCTATACAATTCAAACTAAATTGTTTCCTGCTGATTATTAAATGACATTTAAATATACTTAATTTTGACCAAAATTAACAAAGTTTGACAAAAAAGTGCTAATTTTGCTTAAAAAGCCATGTTTTTTGACTATTTTTTTTCGATTTTAATTGTCGTCAGCTACAATTAAATTCTGCAATTAATTGAACTGTTGGCATAATTAAAAACTGCAATTTATAATTAATCTCAAGTTTTTCGACAATTAGATCTTGCAATTAACAATTATTACGAGAATCTCAGAAATTCAAAATTAATAATTTAAATTAAATTTTCAGGTTAATTATTAAAGTTTCAATCGATTGAGTTTATTAATTAACCTAACCTTGGAAATTAAATATAATGGTTATTAAAATCAAGGTTGGGTTACTTAATAAACTCAATCGATTAAAACTTTAATAATTAACCTGAAAATTTAATTTTAATTATTAATTATCAATTGCGTAGATAGTCGCACTAATTGTGAATTTTCGAACAATTGATATCAATTATTAATTGAAAGATCAAACTGTCAAAAAAATTGATATCAATTATTAATTGCAGCTTTTAATTATGACATCAGCTCAATTAATTGTTGACTTTAATTGTAGCTGCCTGACAATTAAAATTGGCGTAAAAAAAGTTAAAAAATAGTGAAATGTTTGCCAAAATAGCCATTTTTGACAGTTAATTTTAGTCGTAATTTTTGTGATAATTAAGAGCATTTAATTGCCAATTTTAATTGCAATTTAATTGTCTGCAGCAAGTAATTCAATTTTAATTGTACTGTTTAACTGCTTGAGAAAAGGATTTAATTTTAATTGTCACAGGAAGGGATTTAATTTTGATTGTTAGTTTTTAAATGTGCCCAAGAAAATAATTTAATTGTAGATTTTAATTTAAATACCATTATATTTAAATTAATTTTAATTAGGAGTGTTAGTAAGAGCAAGTCTAGTTTTATTGAAGCAGCGAGAAATAACGGCAGCTTTAGACAGGTAGACGGTAGACATGATGAAAAATGGTAATTAAATTATCCATGACGTGTTAATTAATTTTAATGACGATTGTAGGTCAGGTCAAGCCTAGTTTTGCTGAAGACATAAGAAGTAACTGTAGCTTTAGGCTGAGGTTGACATATGGATCACATGAAAAATGGTAATTAAATTGATCATTATAGGCAACATCTGATCACTGAGGAATCCTACTAAAATTTTATTGTCACAGAAAGAGATTTAATTTTAATGACGATTGTAGGTCAGGTTAAGCCTAGTTTTACTGAAGACGTAAGAAATAACTGTAGCTTTAGGCTGAGGTTGACATATAGATCACATGAAAAATGGTAATTAAATTAATCATTATAGCCAACATATGATCACTGATGAATCCTACTAAATTTTAATTGTCACAGGAAGAGATTTAATTTTAATTGTTAGTTTTTAAAACGAAATGGAACGAGGTTTCTTAACGACCATATCCTTATTGTCATTGACTATTTATTTTGAATCTATCTCCACGAAGAGTTTACAAGGAAATTGGCAAGGCTCACGGTCGAGTGCGTTCGCAATCAGTTACGCGATAAAAATGAAAAGAAAGCTTTATGAGGTTCGGATAGAAAGTATCCGTTTGGTTGATTTTTCCAGTTAAAAATGGCGGTTGAAAGGAAAAGTTTACAAAGGGTGCTTAGCGGAGGAGAAAGTGATAAAAAGAGAATACGTGAACACTTTCTCCTTGATGTAAGAGAAAGTATTCACGAGAGTCCGTCGGAAGTCGAGGCGGAGGAAAGAGAAGAAGAGATACATGGAAGGTGAAAGGGTGTTGGACTTTTTCGGACGGCCAGATTTATAAGGGGAACTGGATAATATGATTTTTTTATTGCCGGCTCTTGTTGTTGATATAATAAATACGCTCCAGGATCCTTCACTTTGAAGAACATCCATCACATCAGTTATAATAAAGTGAAGAGGAATTTGTGATGGGAAGGAGTTACGTGGTTCAAAAGAATTTAGCCTCAGATTTCGCAAGGAACAAAAATAAATCCTTAGCAGAAATTCATTCTCCTGGAGCACTGGTCTGAAAATCCCTCTATTCGATACAGAAGCGGAATAATTGAAATGGAAACATATACTCGATTAACTCGATAATTTCTTCGAAGGATATATCTTCTTGCAAAAACTAGGTTGAATAATCTCCCCAACAAGCCTTCCCGGCTTCATCTCCGTGTGCGGAACTTTGCCATCTTATTAAGGGTACTAAATCTTCTGTACAATCTCCTTCCAGTCCTCGTCCCGAAAGATACTAAAAGTACAATTTATATATAATGATTGATTATCAAAAGTTTAAGAATGACAAATATTTTATAACGTTCTTACATTGTTCCCGAGTTTAATTTGCACGAGTAATTACTATGTTAGGTATGGAATAGGAAAATAGCCTTGGAACTTACCCGGGAGAAATTGTCGTACATGGGAAGCACAAACTTTCCCCCGCGCCTCCAACCATTGCTTTCTGCAGAATACACGCATAGAAATGTATCACTGAGTAATACTTATCATGAGTCTTCTTTTTACAGCGTTGAGTCAATCTCGTCTTGTGCAAGAAGGCTTGATTAGAAATCGGAAGCTTTATTGGTATATGTGGCAAAAGTCCAAAGCTGGACCATTGCCTTTTCTGAGGACAATGACTTTCGCCAAAATTTGATAGCATCAAAACCATTTAAAAGCTCTTTTGGATCATCTTGCAAAAATTGTCCTAGGGTTTTACGTATCATAATCCTGAAGCCGTGATTTCTCCTCCTGACGAGAATCATGACGCTCTTAGCAGAAAATATTCGGGCAGAAATCCTAATTCTGCTTTGATAAAGTCTTTACGTTTGACAGACCCACAAGTACGACTTTATGCCACGTGATTTTTACAGTTCGGGGCACACTGCTGTTTTTCAACCCTTCGAAAATTAGCTTAACTCGATGGAAATGAATAAGTTTTGTATATTTTTCTTTTGTAGGAATTAAGTGGCAGAACATTCAAATTTAATTATCTTTCAGAGAGCATCAACGTTTTTGTTTTGAGACATACATGTATGCTGATCTAGTATGTGATTTTTTCAAGGAGTTGAATTCGTGAATTTGGGGTTACTTATTAGAATTACTTGATAATTAGGGAACGATCACAGCAATTATGTAAACTCTGCAGAGCTTACACTTTACAACTTATTTTGGGTTAGAATTACACCGTGATGACAGAATTCTTATACAATACATATATACGTTTTCATTTTGTAACATTCAAGGAAGAAGGTACGCAGGGTTTGTTATGATCCAGCCAAAACCCCGATCTCAGTTTTCATTCTTTAATTAAAATTAAAAAAGAGTGCCTCTCACTTGACTTGTTATCATTCAATATTTCCTTTGTTTTTCTTTGAGCAGCTCTAATTATAACTAACCAGAGAGGAAGACGATCAAGTTGAACTAGGAAATTTAATTATTGACTTTCCGCTTACACCTCATCCAGTCATTCACTATTTCAACCAGTCCTCTCAAACTGAAAACTTGAAGCAGTGAAATCCGTTGTTGGAATCAAAGAAGACGAGACCATGAAACATTCTGTCCCGTATATGTAAGTTGCATTCATGAAGGTCTTCTCGCGAGAATGTTTTTAATTTAATATATAATACTCTCGTCGGAAATGAAAACGCCAAATGATGAACCTTCCATACATTTCCGTAAGCTACGTAGGAGTAAAAACATTTAATGAAAGTTTAAAGATAGCCATTTGATAGTAGGACGTAATTGGGGAAAGCCATTAGAATCTATGAGGGTCATTCCATATGGGAAATAATTACAAAAAGCCAGCTAAGCTTGAACTGAAAGCGTTTGGAGTCTTTATTCTGACACAAGGGTGGAGAGAATCTAGAATTTTAACTAGCGAAATTCCGGATTTCTAATTTGTAAGTAGCAGAAGACTATTTTATTTTAATTTGATCTGGGTTTGGCAAAGATAGAAATCATTGGTCTGTTCGCTTCGCAGTGTCAAAAGTCATTTACTCTAGGGTTTTCCAGCCACTGTACAAAGAATGCGGATGTCTCTGTACGTGGGTGGTATAGAGGATGAACGCATAGAGGGAGACACATTACGGTCTTCAAGTGCGAGAGGTATTAGGTGTCTCAATATGCCTGTCACTATACACAAGTAACCCTTTTGCTCAACGTTTAAGTTATCGAGCAATGCAAGGAAGCATTCGATTCGCAGATTTAAGCAGCTTCGCTTTAAGGAAATACTGATATTGTCAGAAAGGGTCGAGGTCAGGAATTATTCTTGATTCCTAACGAAGCAAAGCTGGATTTAACCATAATTTCTGAGCCCTAATTTCAATGCTTCTTGTTATAGAACTTGAAAACTTAAACTATACAAAGATAATTATTTTCAGTAATACTCTAGAACGCGTTGGCTACGCTCAGCTATGGATATGAACCGCAGTGGAATAACATCAAATTTAAAATTCCCGCGAATTCTGTTTATTAGAGGAGCCCGCTGTTCAAATTTTCAAAGTTCCCTCCATTTAAGTTTTTTTAATTGTGAAATATAATTGGTGGGATATTAAAAATTAGGTTAGTTTTGCGAGATTATAAACAGAATTAGAATTCTAATTCCAGCGCTTTCACTATTTTTAAACAGATTTGACGGGAACTTTCAAATTAAATTTTTTTATCTTTTTCTATATGGGATAATACTACATATGGTATTAAAACAACGAGCGATCACAGTAGTTTAGTATAACTCTAATAGTCAAGCTTGGGAATACAATAAGTGTGAATATTAATTCGCTTACATGTAATTATAGATTAAATACTTCTTTCTACCTTTTCAATAGTGATTTATAATTTCCGCTTAGATCTTCAGGTATTATTTTATATTACAAGTTTAGTTAAATAAAACAAATTTTTGAACAGTTATTGAACCCAAAATTTAAGGTGGTTAATAAGATTTCACTCAATTATAAACTGACTCTTCGTTGTGGCATCATGATAGGGTTTCATATAGCGTTTGCATTGTGCTGATATTTCAGTACGCCGTATGTCTGTCCTTAAAGTAGGAATAATTCACAAGCTATATAACACGCGGGACTCCCATAAATCCACCGGCGTAGAGGGGGTGTGAAGTTTGAACAGAAGCCAAAACAGAAGGGGTTGTGCGTCCGGGACATTATGGCTTACACATTAGAATATTACACGATGTAGAATCATGTTTAGAATTCGGATAAGTCACAACATGGGTACTGGTACTGTTAAAATATGCTTGAGAAATTGTGCTCTTTTCCTAAGATAAGGATATAGCTTGTTGAATGTTACATCGGGGACGAAAAAGCTATTCGTTTCTTGTCAACTCGCAAGGATTTACTTCTGAGACAATACTTCCTCGTGGTGACTTGATAAAAGTTGCATCAATTCCCGGTGAAAGCTGCTTTCTCTCTACACGTGAGGGTAATTAGGCTCCACCTCGATTTCTGCAATACCGAAAAAGAGAAAGTGATATAAATTACAAGCCCTTCTTGGGAATAGTTTCACCAACACTCAAGCGGGTGAACAGGTGAAGATTAGAAAATCATACGGGTGGCAGGCATATTTCCCTCTTTTGACTTACATAGGAGAGCCTGGTTTGGCGGTTGCAGATGCGATCTCGGATAGGCGAATATCGATTGGAACGCGAGAGTCGTAGAGGGTAGGAGCTTGTAAAATGATCCCAGCAGTACCAGCCAACACGGCCAGTGAGAATATCCAGAGAAATAATCGATCTAATACCATAGCCACGTACTTCCAGTCCTCTTTCACCTAGAACAAGGATAATTTAATAGCGTAAGACGATTGTGGATAAAATAGTGGAAAGTGCAACTTCTTCACATCACATCACAACTTCCTTCCATCACTCCAAAGCATGGAACCCGAACGACCGAGGAAGAGAAACAACTTAAGAGAAAGAGTTTTCATAAGAGAAAATAAAAAGATGGAAACAATTCTCTTTAGAAGGTCTTTCCCATCAAACTTGGAGAGTGTCTCTTCTTTGCTCGAGGAAATGAAATATTTCCCAGCAGCACGTACAAAAAGTGTGACTTGCGAAAAAGTGGACGTACGTTGGTAAATCAAGTTAATAATACACAGGAAATTGAATGGGAATTAATTTTAGCTACGGATGAATTCAATTCATCCCTGGATTTAGACCAAAGAAAACCCTGGACTTACACGTATAGATTCCTCCTCTCGCCGCGTGTGCTCAGCTATGTAACGAACGCCGTCCACGGCTTTGGATACTTCCGGACAACCCCAAGAAGATTTCTGATGCCTGTCATGATTGCTACATCCGATATCAGGATCCGTTTCTCCATCAATCTCGGAATCCTGAAGCTCTGTTGAACGCAGGAGGGGATGCTGGGAAGCTGCCCGGGATGGTGGGCCTGGTGGTGGAGGTGGGGGCGGTGGCATGCCGTTACCATGTATCTTACAATTACCATTCAGCCCAAGTGCGTCCGCCATTTCCCGCCTATTTCAAAACGAAAATTGTTAAACACATGACACAAAATCCTCGAGATTGTACATCTAGGTATTTCCTTTTATACAAACATATACACCGTCCCTTGTAAAATATTGCTACGGAACCTAAGCTTCGAAGCAACTTCTAAGCAATGTCTTAAATACACGAAAATACGTGCAGAATATTTTTACACATTTGTGCAAAATTTTATTTTATTTTCTAAAAATTCTCAATCATATTTTGTACGAGGAACTACATTGATAACTCCGTTTAAAATTCGCAAAAATAATCTAGAATACTTGAATGCTAAAGAAACTGATTTGTTCCGTCCAAGAAACTAAGTTTAAACTTTCGGAACCGTATAAAAAGGTTTGATTACAAAAGAAAAACTGTTACTTTTCCTTAGATGCAAACTTGTAAAAACTTTTAAATATTATAATATTAATTTCAGTTTTGTACAATAATGCAAAAACCTGTTTATGCGAAAATTGCGAAACAAAAATCCTAGCGTCTAAAAACGTTTCGGAGAAAGTTGCATCCAAGAGAAAGTACGCCAACAGAGAACCCGCAGGAATGCTAAAGCATATGACCTGGCAAACCAAGCTCTCGTATCATGGAAAATAAATAGGACTTACGTTGGAGAATAGTCATGATGATGTGTTCGTGAGCCGAGGAGATCTCCTAAGCCAAGTGCATCTCGAATATCCCTTAATTGAAGAGGATCATGGAATGACAGCGTTGGCCTCAATTCTAAACCAGTACATGTTCGGACCAATAGTCTTCCGCCGTTAGTATTCATTGATTGCCCACCAGTCTTGCCTTGCATCCTATAAATTTTCAAAATATCCTACAAAAATCCATCTTCCTCCCAATAGTAAAGCACTAGCTCAACACAAACAAAGAAACACATCAAGAGTCCATGTACGTATAGCATATAGGTAAAAAATATCGAGGAAAAGCTTCAAGTACTGCTATACATATGCTCTCATTTCCATGATTCACATATCAAACGAGAAAGCCTTTCCACGTACAATCCTATGCATATCCAACTCGTATGATATCGACTCTAAGACTCTGGAGAAAGCTGGGTAGCGCATTTGGGAAACCCGCTTCCACAAATCACATGAAAAACTATCATCAATCATCAACCTTAATCTATATATCATTCTCGAGTGAAAACCATCAACTATCACTAGATTCTCAATTGATACATAACTCATGTCAGTGGGCGGGGATTTGGGCTCTTCCATATCCTTCGGACTAAGCAAGAATTTAATACGCTCTTGAAAATTGAAATATAATAAGCAAGCCACTGTATTTTACAAGCTTAGCTCAAATGCACAATCAACAATGGATCCGTTCCAAAAGCAAGAGCAGCTAAATACCCTTCCATGGTGAGCTCTTCAACGGTGCATTGTCAATATCAATGACATTTTTTAATTAATCCCCCATCCATTAACTAATCTAAGCTACGTAATCATTTCTTGATGGTAATCAAGAGAGAACATCCTCCAGCTTTTAAGTTTCATATGTAGCAGTGTATTGTAACGGGAATGGCGGATAAGAAAGCTTCAAGAGAATTTCTTCATGAGTTTTAAAGCACATATCTTAAATATTTAAAAGGAAGAAGAAAAACAGTCAACTTAAGGTAAGCAGGAGGCAAGAAATTTATAAGAGTTGACAAACCTCTCCAGATAATATTGCGGTCGTCGCATCACCAACAGCCTGGGAAGAATATGAAGAAATACCCGGCGGACCCACGGAGCCATTGTATGAGTCTGAGGTGTCCGGAAGTGAACGTTCAATACTACAACGGTAACGCATATGCTGAAAGTTATAAAGCAAAAATTAGCCACCATTCTCTTGTAAATATTTCAGTATAGTTTCTAAACAAATATTTTCCTCGTCCCTCCTGCTTCCAATACCCACGCGGCCTCCAGTAAAACTAATGAGGACCTATTCATAATCCAAGAAGAATATGATATTTTTAAATCCAAAAAAATCAGTTGGACACTCTGGTGGATATTTCTAGTAACAGTGTAAATAAGAGCGTCAATATCTACTAATTAAACTGAGCTTGTGTACGAGATCTGTGTCATACATGAAGTTACGAATATCAAATATGTCATCTGCTGATCTGCTACCAAAAATCCTACGGGTCGCTAGAAATTAGACTCCCTTCTGAAACGTATAAAAGAGAAAGTCTGAAGTGGCTGTAATTTGTTACGAATGCTGTCAGGATTGAGTTTTCAGGTCTTGAACTTTGCTAGCCAGAACGCTCAGACTTTCTCTGATTTTCTCTCCTTTAGGTGAGTGCCCAAGTTCCGAGGACAAAACGTATTAGGGTTTTTGTATTTAATACATAGCTTTCTCGGAAGGAAGAAAGAAAATAAGAGAGAAAGTAGGAGAAAATATAATCGCTCTCGAGGCGGTTGTCGACTTCCCCAAAACACTTACACTCCAGCCAACCTTTCTACTCCAATCATTGAATTGGTGGTAAAAGTCCTGACAGGGAGAAAATTGTGTATACATCCACTCTCTCAAAGAAGTCTGTAATAAGCCAAGATTTCATCTTAGATAGAAGGCTAGGCTCTCCAGCCCTGTGTGCAGTCCAAATTATAATCCAAAGCTTCACATAAGAAAATCAAACCCTGCAAAGCTGAAACCTTATACAGAAGACTAAGAAAGAAGAGAAGAACAAGGAAGAAGCTGGGTTGAATAAGCCGGAACTTTCTCTACGTGTAGACGTGTATATAAATCATCGCATCAAATTTTACTACGCTGGCCCTCGCCTTAGTGCTCATGCAGATGTCGTCAAGTTAGAAAAATCCAACATCTGTTTAACATACCACATCTAGTTTTGACATCCTCTTTGACATTATGCCCGAAATTAGTTGGAGCTGGAGAAAGCCGTCGAAGAGCTGTTCATTTATTTTCTCTAGTAAAATTTCAACATGCGGCAATTAAATACTTGCGCCGCAATGAAATATGCTCCTACTCTCCCTCGCAACAGGGGCCTACATCTCAATTCGTCTCTATCATAAAACGACGTCCAATTATCTGAACAGAGGGGAATGAGAAGACTAAAACAACTGACAGGATTGAGAGCTTGGGCGAATAGTCGTTCTGCAGGGCTGGAATTGTTATTCTCATTCCTTGCATTTCCAAACGTAGTGCATGTACACCCCTGGTACAGCCAACACACTTCAAGTACTGAACCGCACCTAATTTTTCAGTAAACATAAAGACGCAAAATGGAAAAATATTCTTCAACCATATTTGCGCAATCCCTACCGTTTCTAACCGCAGCTTTCCTTTCCGAAAGAGATTGAGCAAATAACGTTGAGCTTCAAAAAAGTGTTCTCTTCTTTCACCAATTCAAATGTCTACTCTTTTCAGTTAGTCGGGTGGGTGAAAGTAAGAGAAAGCAAATCTCCTACTACGCATGCATACAGACTATACTCCGTACTTGGCGTAAAATTTAGGTACGTACATCGTGTATAGTGAGCTCAAATATCGTAGGCACAGCAGAACTACAGAGCTAGAATAGAACCAATGCTTACATTGCACATTGACTTTACTGCACGTATACATCCGACAGAATTAAATCAAAATGTTCAGGATTGGGGAACGTGAGAAATTATAATGAATTGTCTAATTGCGTACGAGGTTCCTTTCCTTGAAGAGGTAAAGCTTTTTGGGACGCAGAGTGCAGAACAGAGAGCCCCGATTTGGGAGGGCCGGATTGTTATCGGGTAGGAGGGGATTCGGAGGCGGGGAAAGCAAGACAGATATTATTTAACTCGTAGTAAATTATTTTCGGGAAAAGTGTTATACGGTCTGAACCTGATTTTAGCCAGATTGACCTGTCTGTAACGCAAAGGGCGGAAACTATGTATGTTTCCGTAGGATTCGGATCTTTCTCTACCCGGGTTATTTCCTCTCCCGACTTTCACTCGGGCTTGAACTGGTAGAACACCACGAAGTGAAGCACCAAGATAAATTGTATCAATCCAACTCAACTTACCTCACTGTATCTAGAATCATGGTGAAAAGTACAAATTTTCCTAGTAGCGGAACGACGAGACTTGTCGGCGGAATAATTTCTGCTAGCAGCAAGAAGAACACAGTGAGTGACAGGAGAATAGATATAGACAAGCTGACCTGTGACATAAAGGAACACGTTTAGAAATACCCAGATTATGTAATAAGCAGCTTTCTTTTTTCTCATGCCAACTTTCACCCGCTCACAGTTATGAAGAGGATGAAGGATTGGAAAGAAGCATGTAAGGATTTGCTAAATTTGATACATCTTCCTTTCTTCTCGAGGATTGAAAGCACTTGTAAAAAACGGGGTAGGGGGGAGATAAAAAAAGGAAAAAATAGGATCTGAAAGAGGA
This sequence comes from Sminthurides aquaticus, assembly GCA_906901655.1. NCBI lineage: Eukaryota > Metazoa > Arthropoda > Collembola > Symphypleona > Sminthurididae > Sminthurides > Sminthurides aquaticus. The sequence goes on along the minus strand of CAJQTT010000001.1, from coordinate 17,768,158 downwards.
GGGGGGGCAAAGAGAAAGTTTGTTGAGAAAGAAAATATAAACTGGATCCTTTACATTTATTTGGACTCAATATACCTTCTTGTAAACATTATTGATTGGGCAGAGGTAGGGTGAAAGTGAAAAGGATTTTTTACTCCCTCCCTTAAATCTAACCCTGTCTTCTCTAATAGATTTATTATTTGTTTCCAGCAACTACTACAACCGATACTTTATCCAACATTTTCCCACAGACTAACCCCCCTCCTTTCCTTCCCACGCACCCCACCCTTCGGCAATCTACTACCTTCCTTCAATCCTCTTCCCTTAGAGAAGAGATGGGGAAAGCAGGAGGGGATGAGAGAGCTTAAGCTTTATTATTTGAATAAAATACAAATAACGTAATGAAAATTCAAAGAGCATACGCTTTCTCTCTCATCTCATGATTTTTAGTCTGCTAAAACTGCTATCAATATATAAATATTATTAAGAATATCCGGGAGGTTAGATATCCTTGATCCTCATTCCAACCGGTTTCTATGATCAGGCTGGAAATGTATGATTTCAAGCACTGGTTAGTATTAGTTATACCATATATGAGCTTTGAGGTGTAGAACTCAACCAGATCAGCTCATCTACGCTACGGGGATTTTCTGTTTCAGAAGACACCAAAGAATATGGGAGGATGTGGTGCTAAAGATACGCAGAGGAATTAGTACTAGAATCGGTATTTTCAATGCTACCTATAGTCCATTCCACGTTTTTCCAATCTTCGAAACAAGTGCATGTAATGAGTTTGGGGGGAAGCGAGGATTTTAGAAGGCTGGGGCAGTTTTTGGAGACGGAGGAGGTTGGAGAAAGTTGGGAGAAGGGAGGATGAAAAGGATGGAGGTGTCAAATGGAGGAGCGCTATGTGTATGTGTTTCGACTGGTTTCCTCCGGCTTGATTTATTGTTTCGTTCCTCCTAGACACATGGAAGACGAGAAGGAGAGGAACGAGAAGAGGTGGAAGCGAGGAAGGAAGATTTTGAAAGGAGGAAGAGGAAGGAAGGGAGGGGGAGAAAGGCAAGGTGAAAGTAGAGAAGATTGATTAGCATTCTCACGAGAAACTTACTTTTTCTCCCGAGTCGGACGGAAGGTAGAATACTAAGAGGGTAAGGAAAGATATACCCATACAAGGGATTATAAGATTCACAGTGTAAAACAATGTTTTTCTTCTCATAGTAATATTGAAAGTGATATCTAAATAGGGCTCATTGCAACAAGTGTAAAACTTTTCATTCCGCTTAGCCGGAACTTCTAAAATGTCCCATTCAACGGACATATAGAATTCCGATAAATCCACACCTACGTCTACAGTGTTTGTCCCTTGCTTCTCGTCCACATGCCGTAGGTCAACCTAGAACAAAGAAAAAACATGGTTTTATAGTACTTTCCCCATCTCCTGTTCCATACCTGCGGCTTCTAGTATATGCATGCATTCGATGCACCCATATTAACAGATGAGGTCTTTGGGACACTGATTGAGGAGAAACTTAAAATTATAGGATCAGAGATGGCGAAAATTTCCATTCCCTACAAGATCCATCATTGATAGGAGTGGGAAATCCAGTTACTTCAGCCTAGGCTGTCCTCCCAAAAACCAGGTACACGTCAGTGTACGTTAGTGAAAGCAGGGATCATGGCTTATATACTGGACTAGGACCAGCAAGAGATGCATTTTTTTGGACCACTCTCGTCAAATGCTTTCAAATTAAGCCTCTCCTCGCGTAAGGGCACATTAAATCCTTCAAGACACATCTTCGAAAGTAACCAAAGATCCTCTACGAAACTGGGTTATTTTCAACAGAGACTATCGTTTAAATTCTCGTGGTTACGACTAGCCAAGGGGCATGAAAACAAGATTTGATGAATGTACTACCGTTCTAGTTCTTGGTCTACCGGTTAGCAGCTCTGGCGAGGATTAGTAATAAAACCTTCGCCAGACCTGATTCGCCCAACCTCTTTGATGCTATTGTTTAAGGCTGCAGCCAACTCGGAAAATATCGGAATATAAGCATGCATATACTCACAATAACACACAGTTTACATAACAGAACAGGTGCTAAATGAGGAAGACACTGCGGCCCCTATAGGAACTTTTCCTCTTCTACCCTGGTAGAACCTAAGTATAGCAGTAAAGTAAACGATGAACATATACTGAGAGGGATTTGGGAGAAAGTTTTGGGAACATGGGTTTTGTAGGCAAACAAATCGCTTCTGGCAGCTAATTCCGCGGACTCCCCTCCGGCAGTTTTCAGAAGGTTTTTAAATTTTGCCTCCGGAAGCATGCTTGATTGCGTTTTTATTTTGAGATCCATTCAAGGAACATGTTTATTCCAATCGCCGAATCAGTAAAAACCTTTAAATTCCGACCTTCTAGGAATACGCGCCGTTTGAAGATGAGATTGAGAAAACAGAAATCAGAAGTAGAAGACGTTCCTCCAGGCTAAGATGGCGAGAGAAGGATGGAAGGAATGGGTTTAGTGCGTGCATACTAGGTAATCAACCAGAAGCTCTCAGGTACATCCCAAATATCTCATTTACCGACATATCAGACGGAATCAATTTTTCACACAGGGAGAAAACCTGGAATCGGGTGAGTCGAAATTCTCGCTTCCACAACTTTTCATTACATCATTTGCTAAAATTCAGTTTCCAATATTTCCCTACCTTTAACACTTCGGTGATTCAAAAATACCCGGGTAAATTTAAGATTCATGTAAGTGAATCATGCATCATCATACCTGGAAACCGTCGTACGTCCAGCTCCCGAATTTCATGACGCATGTTTGCTCATCAAAAGGAAAATATTCGACGTCGATTTCACAAGAAGATTTGTATATGGCAGGCGGTTTCCATTCCACTAAACCGTTGAACGACAATGTAGCTTTGGTGGCCAGCGTCACTTCAAAGTTCCCGTCCGCACTGTTAATACAAAAGGAAGAGATTGAAAAAACATTCGGAACATTATCCAGACAGGACGGAGATAAAGCATAAAGTGTTCTCGATTTGTCTCTCAGATTTCGCCATTTGCTTTTCCCAGCGGTGCCCGAAAGAGTGCATATTATCTGCGGTAGCCTTTGCTTCCCTTTCTCTTTTTTGAAAAACTCACAAACTATTGTCCAGCATTCAGGTTTTTTGCACGACTTTATTGCTTTGCCCTTTCTCCTCTCTTTATTTAGAGGGGTACCTTTCCCAGGATACTTTTTGGCTGCGGCACAACTTTCTCCAAGTCTGTGCACGTACTTAAATTGTGAGATAAAAATATCCATGTTCCTCCCCACTTTCCTTCACCAGGAGTCCTCTTTTATATTACCTAAAGTTCCGTTCCGGGAAAGTACAAGAAATGAATGGATGCTAGTGATTTCTTTTTTTTTCGCTAGAGAGATGCTTGAATCTTGGATATTTTTCTCCAAGTCGGGACAACTGGGAAGGGAAGACGGGGAGACGAGGGCAAGAAGGAAAAGAAGAGAGCTTTTCAAAATATTCCGTTCAACTGCTTTCATCCATAAAAACCATACTTTCCTTTCTTATCTTACTCCCTTCCCCTCTGCTCAGGGATCTTAATCTCTCAAGAAGCAAAGTTTCAAAAACAAGGCGAGAAACAATGTTGCCGCCGTCATTAAAAAATTTTACTACTCCCTACCCTCCATTAACACTTTAGACGAAGCGGCTTGAGAGAGTAATCAGCCTAATCTAAGCATTACTTATTGAGGACACTCTCAATGGAGCATAGAGTCGCCAATCCAAAAACCGGGATGCTCGGGAGGAGGCATCCAAATATAGTCCAAGAAACAAAGAAACCTGGAAGATGCTTCCAACTGAGTCTGCCATACTTTCTCACTATCTCCTCCTGTTATATATATTCAAAAGAGTCGCTGGCTTGCTTCTTATTCCCTTGAAATGATATTTACGCCCGCAGCCTATTTAATTTAATTACATGACTATATTCACATAAATTAATCCATGCAAGACTAAGATAAGAGAAAAAGAAGCAGGATAGTAGCCATCCTTTTGCCGGTTTGAATTAAAATTTTACAAAGTGCTACCAAAAGTACACGGCAAAACTATCTAGTTTTATGCTATAAGTTTGTGTAACTATTTGTGTATGGCTATTTACTCAAACATGATTAGGAATTTCGTTAATCGCTTTTGTATTATTTTAGAACTGTTGTATGCATTCCTGACATGATGCATAATATCGTTTGCAAGTAATAATCTGTGACATTTTCTTGATTGATCTGTACTACAAATAACGTCACAGGCACAATCAATGCAGTTATAATGAAGAGTTATTTCGCAATCCAGACAATTATATAATATTTTTGAGTTGAAAAAGCAGAAAATATCACAAGAAAGAACCGAATAGGACCCCAAAAAGGACCCAAATGAAAAAAGGACCCAAACAAAATAAGGACCCAAATGAAAAAAGGACCAAAACAAAAAAAGGACCCAAATAAAAAAAGGTCCCAAATGGAAAAAAATACTTAAATGGAAAAATTGGAGCAGGATAGAAGCTATCCTAATTACCGGTTTGAACGACAATGAAGGAATGTTTTATTTAAGGTAATGTGACACATAAGTGGGAGTTGCAACAGAGGTTTTAACAGCATTGTGATATGAATGTACTTAATTCTGACAAGACTCATAGTATTTTGTATAAATCATTATTTCCAGTTTGTGGCATTTTCTTTCTTCGTCTGAAGCACGGCGTAGTTCTTTCTAGCGGCAAAAAACTGCCTTCTAGTATATAACTAAAATATCAAATTGTTAACGGCTTTCACCGATCGCAATAGCGATTTCGCCCCATACTATATAATATATCCTATATTTTGTCTATTTAGTAATTGTAAATGGATTCTATTGATTATAATCTTTATATTTTATGTATATCTACTAGTACAAAACTAAAATATACAATTGTTAACGGCTTTCACCGATCGCAATAGCGATTTCGCCCAATAGTATATAATATACTTTTTTTCCGGCTATATAATTGGTTTATATAGATTCTAATGTATATTCTCTATAAATTTCATATAAATCTACTAGTGTATAACTAGTATATCAAATTATTAATGGCTTTCACCGATGGCAATAGCGATTTCGCCCCATGGTATATCCCTACTGCCGGTTTGAAATCACCATCGTTACTTGTTCATGTCTACTGTTTTCAAAGGCGGCAAGATTTGATTGCCCATTCTTACCATTTTCGCAAAGTTTCTTATAATTGTGCTCCAGTGCAAATGTGATATAATTTCGCAAGGTGTTGCAGTCAACTATTACGTATTGTTGCATTTCTGTATATTAATACAACTACCGCGATGCTAAAACTGTTAATGTGCCGGACAAAGGTTGAGGTATTGACACATATTATGTTATCAAAAATAGTTATATAAATCTATCCGTTTGATTTCCCTCTTATGTTAAAGCGCTGTTTTCTGCGCTAATTCGTAGGAATATACGACACCCTGGGAGAACCAATGCTGTCTTGCTATACTGGATAAATTTTTCTCTATGGGTGTAAGATAATACTTTGCAAAGGCTTTGCCGCAGCGCCTTATAATCCCTTGGCAAGTCTTTTTCTAATACAGTGAAACCCCCGAACCCTATCTGAAGAAAAGGAAACATAACCGCGATTAAGAAAAGGATTGAGAACAGCCGTAACACTGATCGGAATGCAATTACAGATCATATACAGTGTCGATGTAGTGTTTTATACACGGATAAACAGTATAACGCATTGTTGACAGCCATAAAGCCGTTCGCAGCAGCAATTCCACCCCGTTTTATACATAACGTGTACTTTTAGGTAAACGAGGGTAAAGACGGTGTAAATAAGTATATCTCAACTATATTTCCGCGTATATACGCTATATATCAAATTGTGGAAGGCCAAATCAGATAGTGTTGTTGGAATATAGTGTAGATATATAATTTCAAACGGGTAATAACGCATAGCTTTACTGTGTATACTCATTAATACACTATATATCAAATTGTTGACAGCCAAAACGCCGATCGCAATATCGCACAATAGCAATTCCGTCTCCTTATTATAAACTTTCTGTTTTATATATAAGATATAATGTAATTCTTGGTAAAAAATGTAGATATATGATTTCAAACGTGTAAATAAGCATAGCTATACTATATATACGCTTTAATACACTATATATCCAATTGTTGACAGCCAAAACGCCAATCGCACTAGCCTGTTTTAACAAACCGGCAAAAAGGACCCAAATGGAAAAATTGGAGCAGGATAGAAGCTATCCCTTCTGCCGGTTTGAACTCCAATCGAGTGGTGACCAAGATATTGAAAATTGTATTTGTAATGGCTACATATACATCATGGAATTGTTGATTGCAAAATAACTATTAGCAACAAATTCGGTTGCACTAAGCGACGCATTTGCAATCAACATTTCCATTGTACAAAACAATGCACTTGCAATCAACAATTAATTTGCAATCAACATCGAAATATAGACGGTTGCGCTGATGATAATAGCTACTCAGTACAATAGCTATTCGATACAGTATATTAATAATGGATATATAGTAGATTCCTATAGATATCTATAGATACCTATAGAAACCTATAGATACCTATTGGTATATACTATAAATATACAGCAGATATACATATATCCGGGAAATTGTGGACGGCTTTACCGATCGCAATAGGAATTTCGCCCCATAGTATATACAGTATATTTATAATGGATATATAGTAGATTCCTATAGATACCTATAGAAACCTATAGATACCTATAGAAACCTATTGGTAGATACTATAAATATACAGCAGATATACATATATCCGGGAAATTGTGGACGGCTTCACTGATCGCAATAGGAATTTCGCCCTATAGTATATACAGTATATTAATAATGGATATATAGTAGATTCCTATAGATTCCTATACATACCTATTGGTATATACTATAAATATACAGCAGATATACATATATCCAAAAAATTGTGGACGGCTTTACCGATCGCAATAGGAATTTCGCCCCATAGTATATACAGTATATTAATAATGGATATATATTAGATTCCTGTAGATATTAATAGATTCCTATAGATATCTATAGATACTTATTGGTATATAATATAGATTTACAGTAAATTTACATATATCCCGGAAAAAGTTGGACGGCTTCACCGATCGCATTAGCCTGTTTTTCAAACCGGCAAAAAGGACCCAAATGGAAAAAGGGCCCAAATGGAAAAAGGACCCAAATGGAAAGAGGATCCAAATGGAAAAAGGATCCAAATGGAAAAAGGATCCAAATGGAAAAAGGACCCAAAATAATATTACTGGTATATTGTACATAGACCTAAATCTTTAAAGTATGGGTGCAAGATAATACTTTGCAAAGGCTTTGCCGCAGCGCCTTATAATCCCTTGACAAGTCTTTTTCTAATACAGTAAAGCCCCCGAACCCTAACTGAAGAAAAGGAAACATAACCGCGATTAAGAAAAGGATTGAGAACAGCCGTAACACTGATCGGAATGCAATTACAGATCATATACAGTGTCGATGTAGTGTTTTATACACGGATAAACAGTATAACGCATTGTTGACAGCCATAAAGCCGTTCGCAGCAGCAATTCCACCCCGTTTTATACATAACGTGTACTTTTAGGTAAACGAGGATAAAGACAGTGTAAATAAGTATATCTCAACTATATTTCCGTGTATATACGCTATATATCAAATTGTGGAAGGCCAAAACAGATAGTGTTGTTGGAATATAGTGTAGATATATAATTTCAAACGGGTAATAACGCATAGCTTTACTGTGTATATTCATTAATCTTAACTATAAGATAGAAAGTTTGTATGTACAGGAGGAAGCCTTTTCCCTGGAATCTTTGCTCTCTTTGCCAATTGTTTTGTTCTCTCTTCGAAGAGTAGATGTTAGAGCTTCTTCCCTAGAATCTTTGCTCTCTTTGCCTTTTGTTTTGCTCTTTCTTCAAAGAGTTGATGTTAGAGCTTCTTCCCTAGGATCTTTGCTCCCTTTGCCTATTTTTTTGCTCCCTTTGTCTATTGTTTAGCTCTCTTTGCCTATTGTTTTGCTCTCTTTGCCTATTGTTTTGCTCTCCCTCTCTCACGTACGAGTTGTAACTTTTCCCCTAGAGCATTAGTTCTCTTCTTCGCTAGGAAATTTGCTCTTTCTCTTCCAAGAGTACAAGCTAAAGCTTAAAGGTTCGACGGGAGAGTTACAAGTTCGACGGAAGTGCTACATGGGAGATCTAAAGGCTAGACGGCAGAGTTACAGGTTTGACGGAAGCGCTATCTGTACACCGGTAGAGCTTTCAGTTCCACGGGAGAGTTACTGGTTTCAACGGAAGTGCTACATGGGAGAGCTAAAGGCTAGACGGGAGAGCTCTGTATACAACTGTAGAGTTACACGTTCGATGGGAGAGCTCTGTGTACAACGGTAGAGTTACAGGTTCGACGAGAGAGCTCTGTGTACAACGGTAGAGCTATCATTTCCACAGGATAGCTATCAGTTCCACGGGAGAGCTATCAGTTCCACGAGAGAGCTTTCAGTTTCACGAGAGAGCTTTCAGTTCCACGAGAGAGCTATCAGTTCCACGGGAGCTTTCATTTCCACGAGAGAGCTATCAGTTCCACGGGAGAGCTATAGGTTTGACGGGAGAGCTATAGGTTTGACGGGAGAGCTGTAGGTTTGACTAGAGAGAGCCTTTGATATACCCCTTTCTTCGATTCCATAGCTCTAACTTGGAATTCATATCTCAACCGCCAAACCAAAAGCTCCAATGTCAAACTATATACTGTAACTATAAACCACCAAACGAATAGTTCTCCCGTCGAACCTTTATGCATTCGTACAAAGAGCAACGGATTCGAAGGGTAAGCTATACATTTAGACGGAAGGGCTATGTGTTTGTTGGTAGAGCTATAGGTTGAAGGTATTGCTACAAATTTGAACAGGAGATCTATGGGCAGCAGCCTGTACATACAAAATTTGTTTCACCGCAACCCCCGGGCGAAGCCGGGTCGCCAAGCTAGTACACTATATACCAAATTGTTGACAGCCAAAACGCCGATCGCAATATTGCACAATAGCAATTCCGTCTCCTTATATATATATATATATATAAAACTTTCTGTTTTATATATAAGATATAATGTAATTCTTGGTAAAAAATGTAGATATATGATTTCAAACGTGTAAATAAGCATAGCTATACTATATATACGCTTTAATAAACTATATATCCAATTGTTGACAGCCAAAACGCCGATCGCACTAGCCTGTTTTAACAAACCGGCAAAAAGGACCCAAATGGAAAAAGGACCCAAATGGAAAAAGGACCCAAATGGAAAAAGGACCCAAATGGAAAAAGGACCCAAATGGAAAAAGGACCCAAATGGAAAAAGGACCCAAATGGAAAAAGGACCCAAATGGAAAAAGGACCCAAATGGAAAAAGGACCCAAATGGAAAAAGGACCCAAATGGAAAAAGGACCCAAATGGAAAAAGGACCCAAATGGAAAAAGGACCCAAATGGAAAAAGGACCCAAATGGAAAAAGGACCCAAATGGAAAAAGGACCCAAATGGAAAAAGGACCCAAATGGAAAAAGGACCCAAATGGAAAAAGGACCCAAATGGAAAAAGGACCCAAATGGAAAAAGGACCCAAATGGAAAAAGGACCCAAATGGAAAAAGGATCCAAATGGAAAAAGGACCCAAATGGAAAAAGGACCCAAATGGAATAAGGACCCAAATGGAAAAAGGACCCAAATGGAAAAAGGACCCAAAATAATATTACTGGTATATTGTACATAGACCTAAATCTTAAAAGTATAGATGTATATATACCTCAACAATATCTATCCTTATACACAGTATATTCGATTACAGACAGCTGGAAACACTGATCGCATTAGCCGGTTTTATCGGACCGGTGAAAAGTAGGAGTCACAGCCAAGTGCAAGATCAAGAGCGTTTGGATGTGTATTGAAAATGCAAACTGAGACTGCCATGCCACAATTTTCAATGGTAAACTTTTATGTTCCCGGAGGATCGCCAAAAACAGGTCTTTTGTCTGCCTTATCGCTTCCCTTTACTTCCACGACTTTATTCTACTTACTTTCTCAACGCTATTAGTGACTCTGCTGTCTCACATAATTAACCGAGACACAACAAAGCAAAGCGTCCAAGGTCTAAAAATTTCTTTATGTTAACAATTGATGTAGCTAAACTTCTAACGGGAACAAAAGTTGTGGTCGAAAGCCCTGTTTTCCGTGTAAATTTTCGATCCTTTAAGACGTTTATTAGGCTCCAATCGCGCAAATATCGATAGTTTATGCTTTTTTGAATCTTGAGAAACCGGATTTTAGACCTTAAGCAAAAATCATAAAGCTAAACTTCTGATGGGATCAAAACTTATCCCCGAAAAACCTTTTATGTTTTGCGATTCTTATGGCCAATTTTTATTATTTTGTCATTTGTAAGCCTGGTCAGAGCAGAAGTGACTTAAATTACTTAAATAAAACCTCTCTTGTAGTCCTAGTGTTAAAAAAGTAACTTTGACCTTTAACCACTGACTCAACTTTCTCCCTCTTTATTATCCTGGAGAGTTTGTATAGTGGAGTACACATAATTATAAAAATTCCATTTACTCGTAACGCTCAAGTGTCAATTAACTTTTGAAAAACTCAATGATACCATCATGATGCTAAATTACTCTGCAACTGGTTAAACCCTTAAGCTCTTCTCAATTCGCATATCATCGTCGAGAAGCTTGAGCTGCAGAACTTTACAATACAAGCAGATGTAACTTGTTTTATAGGAAACTCTACCCCGCCTCTATTTCACTTTAGTTACATAAATCTAGACGCTGCTCAGCCACTCTCCATCGATGTAAAGAATAACAAATGAACTAGTTCCGGAATCCTGACAAATCCTCGTCGAAGTCACTCACTTTCTCCGGCGGAAGACCCGGGACATTTGCTTTACTTGAAAGCCCCGTCTTCTAAATGACATGCTTCCCCTCCTTGCGTGAAAGAGAAAGTTGAGGTTAAATTCGGAGGAGAGCGAGCGAGGGATTTTGTTTTGACTGCTGCGGCTGGTAAATATTCTCGCATATTACTCAATGTAGCGTAAAACCAGGAACATCAAGCTTCTACCCCGAGTTGGTTTTTGCATGCAGGACTACGTAGAACGACTCGTTTCAAAGTGGAATTACATCCTGCGCTCCGAGTTCCAACCGACACTCATCATGAACTCCTCCTGGAGAAGAGAGATAGAGAAGTTGAAGCGAGTGGGAAAATTAAGACAAGGACTAGAATAGGAAGGGAAGGGAAGGAAGAGAAAGATTTATAACTGAGTGAGTAGTTAATACTTTAGAGTTATGCGGACTAAATGAAATATTATGAGCGGTTAATAATTTTCGAGAGAGAATTCTGTCCAGAGTTAAAAGTTGCCGAGGAATGCATTAGGATAATTTTGTAATAATTTCAAGATTCGCAACAAGGAAGGAGGAGGAATCATGGTGAAAGTTACCATCGAGCAGTCTCGCGAAACTCTTCCCCTCGGGATTAGCACACATTCCCCAAAGACGAGTATCTCTCTGCCCCACTAATCATTAATATTGCATGCCTCCTACGAGTAGATGGTACGTTGGGATAGTGAGAGAAGATTCGCACATGGTCGCAAATGGTGCTGGTTGAATAATGGGCGGGGCTGCAGTTTTATTATAATTCTAGCTATGGCACGACCAGTGTGAGCAGGACACTTTGACAAATTTTCATCCGTCTTTTAACTTGGTAAGGTTACGTACGATTAGTAATCAGTACGAAGAGGCATGCATGTCCGGATAGAGCTAGTAGAGCGGAAGAGGCGGATGGCGCCTACGTGGTACGGGTGATATGGAGATGGGATTAATGTCCCTACTATTTTCGTTTCAATCTAGCCCATTACGCATACCGGAGGACAAGTTCAGTGATTACATTCCCTTCATCGGATTCCGAAGTTCACAGCGGGATTAAAGGAATACCGGAGGACGAGTACAAATAAGGATTCAAAAAAAAGAACAAACTTACTTGTTATACAGGACGATGTCAGGGCGCCAAATATGATCGGAAGGCACATGGAGCATTTTAACACCGCCGTATTCGTTGGGGTCCCATGTCAATTTGTAATCGTACCAAGACTGGAAAAATAAGAGAGAAAAGATTAAAGAGCGAATGGAGAAAGCAGAAATTAGGTCCAATGGAGGAAGGGTAGGCAAGTGGGAAACTTTCCCCATCTAATTCACTCCCACGTCCTCAAGACAATTCTCCCACTTAATTCCCCAGGTATCGATTGACTCCTTTGCGACGGATATACTGGAATCTGATTAATTACATTTCTATTACTCTTAATTGATCTTGCCTTATCCGAACTTGATTTTTAGGTTCGCGGAACACTGATCCACGACATTCTGATCCCCGGTAAACTCATCCCTGGATAACTCGTCACTAGGATAAGTGAACCTCTTGCATACTGATCTCTAGGTAAACTGGTCAACCGGGTTAGTGGTCCCCAGGATTACTGGTACATGAGGAATACTCACCCACACATCCTTAGACCGGTACACTTTTTAGAATAATATGACAAACATAGCATGCAAATCGAAGGTGAAAGTAAGCAATTCTCGTCTAAGCTTCTTGTTTTGCACTGCAGCTATTTGGCAGCAGTTAAGTAGTGACTCTGTTAGTGACAAGTACATTAAATCATAGTAAACTCGATTTTAAAATGGCTCAGTACACTACTACGCATGTTTGATTTTTTAGAAATTTTAAGAGGAGTTCAGGACGAGACGATTGAAAATTTAAAAAAGGACGAGTAAAGGGGACCAGTAATCCTGTGTACCAATTATCCCAGTGGTTCAGTTTACCTAGGGCATCAGTTATCATATGTATCAGTGTTCCGGGGGATCGGTCAACTGGTAGATCAGTTATCCGGGGTCCACTTTACCGGGGTTCACTATTCCATGGATCGGTGGACTGATTACCGATTTGTACTGAGGTAAGACAGCACTACCGGGATCTGACCATCTTATGTCTTCCGCCAAGCTCAAGAGCCTCCATAAGCAATACGACCACAAGCCATTCTCTTAACTTATTGAGACCATTAGGAAAATGAGCTCGTCGAGGGCACTGGGGAACAAACGGAAAACAAATCAGCGAACCTTAGGAAGCATATAGCTTTTGGATCAATGGAATACACAACTTAGTGCATATTCGGGGCTTGCACTGGTTGGGATTAAAGAAAGTCGAAAGAAATAATAAAGTTAGACTTGGCGGCGTTGCTTGTATATTTAGTAGGATTGTGACTGGAGAAAGTAGGACTTTCACTCGCTCAACTTATTAGGACTTGAGTTTTATTATCCTCCAAGATGATATTTTACTTTTAGTTCACCGAATTCCTAACAGGCCTCCCCCTCTTCCTATGGCATACGGAGAAAGTGGGAGCGGGAGTAATTAAAGTTTCCATCAAATTCCTTTGGCTCCTCTCCTCTGCGCTGGCCTTGAACACAAAACATTATCGACATTTCCTGATATCCAATAAAGCCAGCTATTTTATCCACACTCTAGGAATCTTCCAATCAGATGGTTTACCATTCCAAAGCGGAATTTACTTTAACTTTACTTCCCTCATGAACACCCCGCCAAATTGAAAGAAAAACTTTACCCAAACAATTTCTCTTCCAGACCGATAGTCTCCAAACTTGGAGGAATCACATATTTCCAGAAAGATTCTGAGAATTCCCGTCAGTAGTGCATACAGAAACCCTTTACCCGAATTTAGGTTAGCTACCAAAAACCCAAATCACAAATAACTGAGCCAAGAAATTTAGAAACTATGTTTGTTATACTTCTGAATATTATGGTAGAGTTGTAGTACTATCCCCTTTGCTTGGTGTAGGTTAAACAGCCACCCCTAAGATTAAACTTTGCGATAACTTTCCTTCTCCTAAACATATCCTTACGATTCCTTTTTAATTAAATCCATTCAAAAACCAAAAGAAACAAGAGTTCCGAGTTGGTCTGAGTTTGGTGGAACAAAATTAAATGATGATATGGGATGGAAAACTGCGGCCCCTTATCTAAACCATAGGAAAAGGGCCAGTCTTGTACCCGAAATCTACTTTTGATTTTAGGCATGAAAATGATCTTTCAGATTTATTGGCTACAAAAAATATAAAATATTCATTTACCTGTTCCACCCATAAATTGGTCGTCATAATTTGATTTTTCAAGTTCTGAAAATAAAACCAAAATTTACAATTAGAAATATGAAACCGGCTTCATAAACGTACTATTTGGTTTAAATCCACACTGCTTTACTTGTAGCAACGTTTTGCACCCTTTAAAAAATTATTACAATTTTAAATTTAATTTTTTTATTTTATATTATTGTATTTAATTAAAACAAATTTTTATCAACTGCGTAACCAATCATTCAAGTAGGCGTACTTTTTGAAAAATTTGGAGCTCTAAAATTAAAATTTACGATAAAAATTCTTAAAGAGATATGAAAAATGAAGCTCGTATCATATAAATACACTACAGCTATACTCAGTCAAATATTCTTATAAAATAACCTCTAAATTATCAAGCTATATCGAATGCAAATCTCAACACAAGAAAAACATGAAGGAAATTGTGACGGGATTGTTCTAGGGGAACCAGATTAAAGGAATAACATGAAAGGAACCGAAAAGTTGGGGAATTGAAGCGCAGAAGGGTGGAAAGGACGGCATGACTTGAAGTTGAGGTTACTATGAGTGTAGAATGTAATTTCCTCTTTGGGCTGAACGGATTTTCCTAGTTATCTTTGTGTTCAAAGGATTTAGGAAATCTGTAAGGCAGAGAACTAGAGGAATTAAGGAAATTTGAAATAATTAAATAGAGATAATAACCAGGATGGGAGGAGACAAGAATAAATTGGAGTAAAGGCTGCACAAGTAATTACTGAAAAGAGCAATTCATCAAGGATTTTCTCTTTCAAATTTTACCGCAACGTTTCTGTTACCTGTAAAAGCAGTGGGAGCCGAAAGCACATTAAAAGGTAACGAGAGAAAGATGAGTCATGTTTCCAGGCAAGTTAAAACTTGGTAAAAGGAGACAAGGTGGATTGAAATTAGAATTTGAACTTAACTTTCTCCACTTTCTCCTCCCCTCTTCTCGAGTTTCCCAAGGAGAGAGGATCCTTGGACTTTCTCCTTTCCTATTGTAGCATCTTTTTATGAAATAAAACTTGTTAGATTTTGACTTTAAGATATGCGCTAAGTTTTGAATTTTCTGAAAGCGTCAAATGTTCTGAGACCTGTGGGAAGTGAAAGCCTGTGCGGGTCACGACCTCGTTTGTAAATTTTTTTGACTCTCTAAAAAGTGCAAGAGCTTTGAGTTCATACGCTTAAACCTCTGAAATGCGACAGAAAAACTTGGATCGTGGTGGCGACGGACTGTGAAAGTTGTGTGACTCCCTTTCATCTTCTCTCTTATTTATTCGGGTTTGAATTGTAAAGTTTTCAAACTCAACTCCCAGCTACTTGTCTATGCAGCAATTCAACAGCTGGAAACATGCATGTGATTCTCTCCTCAGTTTTCATCTCGTTTTTAGCCCCCAGAATACTTTTCCGATGGTTCCGTCCCTAGGCTGCCGTTATAATAACCGCGCTCTTTTCCATACTGGCCCAAAAGGATGCTTTCCCGAGAAAGCAAAGCGGCGGAGAAATTACCTTTTGGAATATGGCGTTGGAGAAAGCATGAAATTTTGAATGTTTAGTGGCAGTTGGTTTGAACGTGGTCAAATAGGCGGTAAAGAGGCTGTCTCTGTTATTCAAAGAGGGAAGAATAAACTAAAAGAGCTCTGGTTTCTAGTGAAAGCAGCTCTGAGGCATGTTGCATGTAATTAAGTAAGGGTGGGGAGGGAAGAGAAAGCTGGCTGGCCGTTGCTACAAAGACTGGACGGAAGTGAAAGGAGGAGTGGGCGGAGTATTTTGGTTCCGTTTAGTGAAACGAAAATAAACCGAGAGCCTTATTGGAGGATGAAAGAAAGGACATAATTTGAGGGCGGCTTAAAACTTTGGAATTTTATTTCAATTTGCGAACCAAGTTATATATAATTCCCGCCGTGTTCTCTCTAGTTGCGCCCCACTACTATTTCATGAGGTTAATTCTTGGAAGGGATTTTCTTTGTTCCTCAATCAATGATTTACTTGGCCCACTCCTCTCCATGACACTTTGAGCGGAGAGAATCCCCTTTTCGCTTTCCCCTTCACGGTTACCAGCTTTAGCATAAACATTACATCGATTAAATTTCCATTGAATTAGCATCAAAGATGCTTATGCTACTAATATCCCAACCAACTTAGACTCACTTAGTCAGCAATTTCAAAAGCTAATAGGAAGAGGGAACGAGAAAAGTAGTTGGTGGAGGAGCTGGTTAAAACAATTTCTCCCTCCTTGTCCAAGCTTGACTTTCTCTTTTCTGCGCGAAACTTTCTCCTCCAAAGACCACTCTGGTCCTTGGATTCGCTCTACTTTCTCCTAACTGAAATAATCTATTTATGAAGTGTATATCAAAGGAAAGTGATGAAGACTTGGCGCACTTTAAGCATGGCCATATAATACTAAAGTTCATTCCAAGTGATGATGCTATCATTGAAACCCTCCACTGTAGTTTACCTGTACCTGTTCCTCGATGTCTCAGCTTTTACTCCAGCAACTCCATCATTTTATGTTGACACATTCTATGAATAAATTACAATCTACTAAGTCTGAATCCCTGTTCATACTTTCCCTTCAGATTTCGTATCTGACGCTAAGCGGAACAACTTTAGCTTCAAATACACTGCAAGTTCCCACGGAAGGATACCCTTTAAATCTTCATCCCGCGTTTCCCCGTCCGTCACAGAAACAAAACTGATGCCATTTCAAAACATGCAACTCCTCATTCCTCAAACTTACATCCGGTTCGGGGCATGGTTGCAGAGAAAATATAGGCGTTTCTTGTCAAATTAGATTTAAAAGCAACAAAGACAATCAACTTATTCCTGGAAACTCGCAAACCGAAACATGGAACCCTACAAGAAACCTGCTTTAGCCCACGAGCTATTTTACTTACTTACCTTGAAACAACTACTCCGAATGGTTACAGTTTAATACAGTAAACTTCCAGGCAGACCGGCATATAGTTTGTACTTGGAACGCTGAAATGGCCCAAACTCCAATCATCGTTTTTACTCACGCTAAATTGCAGAACTTCAGTAGAAACAAAACAATCCTTCTGGCGGCAAAGAGGAATCAAGGTTCAAAAGCAACCACAATTCTAACTTGTACTAATATTTTTGCAAGTCCAACTCCCCCCCAACCCAGAGACTAATAGGCTTTCAAACTATTCAGCTGTGCTGATTCATCAGCAGTGATAATCCTTCGCAAGAGGCCTAGCAAAAAGTTCCCAAAAAAATAGTAATTCCAAGCTCCTTTTTGCAATTTTCAAAAATGATTAAACGGAACGAGAAAATTGAGCCATTACGAAACAAATTAGAGAAAGCTAGAATTTTTAAAGTGAATCATTTCAACCGGAATTGGTATAGTCTTACATGGATTTGAACAAGGTTGAGCCTTAAGAGAAAGTTTAGTGACGGCCAGGAGCATTAAAGATGAGCGATGAATGTGGAAAGGAGTCTAGTTCTAGTAGGAGGAGGAGAGGGAAAGTGAAAGTGGATCCAACTCCATGCATAATTGATCCATTTCCAAGACTTGACACAAGGGATGGATGCAAGACTCAGCAATCTAACAATTCCTTTTATACCCTATGGCAAGGAACCTATGTTGAGCATATGGAAAGAAATGTGCGAGAGAAAAGCGGGCTCATGATGGTAGGAGGGAAGGAAAACAGTTACATATTAATCTGTGGTGATTCTATGAGGACGATAGTGGTTATGATTATGAGATAGCAATTTGGAATGGTGGGAATGGATCTGATGGGCTCGTTCCCATTTACTTAAGTAGCGTCTCCTGAGAGGTCTTTGTGGCTGGTTGTAGTAATTGAATGTTTCATTATACAGAGTTGCGATATGTAGGTTCCATAACTTCCAACTACAAGGTGATTCCAATTATTTAGATAGTAAGCCCTATATAGTAGCAGCGCAAAATACATACGTATACCAAAACTCTAAAAGTATACCTGCCATTATACCGGAAAGTGCGGTGAAAGTTAGAAAGTTGGCTAGCTTTAAGTAAAATTAAAAGAGAAAGTCCTATTGTAAGAGACACAGAGTTCAAACATGACGCTCTCTCCTGAGCTTATAATAATTTTAAAAGTTGGGTGTTGATTTTTTAAACTTGGATAGAAAACTTTACTAGTTCTCTATCCAGGGTTCTCTGTCCAGGGCAGAGGATATCGAGAGAAGGGGTAGGAACAACTGTGAGGAGTAGAAGAGGTTCTGGAGATTTGGAAGTGGATGCTCTAAATGAATTATTTGTGACGTGGAATAATGGAGAGAAGATGTTAGGCTGGGTGGTATATTTACTGCACGAGTGAGCCACTAGACTTGGAAGTAATCATTGATAATTTAGAGCGGAAGGAACGAGGTGCTCTTCCTTTTAGCGGATATTTCCTGTAGTTTAGATGCAATCAAGATTGGTCAGTTGTCGAAATAATTTCAACGAGTTTACTTTTACTCATTTCAGTGCACAATCTGCACTGCACATAGAGAAAAGTTTAGAATCATAAGGGTTCAGGTGTGAAGCTGGGGAGGAAAATACTTCGAATGTCAAAGGTATACGTCACCAACTCGCTTGCTCCTTTCTTCCCCAAACTTTGAACGTGAATCCGAGCTGGGATGAGGATAAAGAAAAGGCTTAGGAATATGCAATAGGCATGGACAGGGAATAACATGTTATAGGCTAACCATAAGCCAGTGAGCTGAAATCCGGTTATTTGCAAACGGGAAAAGAGAAAGTCCTCCTCCAGCAGAGTTGTAGGTGGGAGGAGGAAAGTAAAAGACAGAAATGAGGAGAAAGCTTCTTTATTTAGCGAATAATATGTAGGAAGATATATATGAAAGGAATCCGCAGTTTAAAAAAAAGAGAAATATCAGGGACGGGGTGAAAGTTTTCCGACTCAAGGATAATCTCCAGAACATTATGTTTAAACTACAGATCCGGGGGAAATGTCTGCAACTTCTCTAAAATCCATGCAATAAAGGCAACCATCCAAGTATTGGATTCAAAGAGCAGAGCCAAGAGCGTTGTAATTGGCCAAACTGCCATTCCTGAAATGTACGAGAGGATCAGAGAAACAAAAAAACCGGGGTAAGCCCGGAGAAAACTACTTTCTCTCCTTTTACGGGTTAGAATTCAGTCACTCTTATTATCACAGTTCTAGAAACAGAGCAAGAAAGCGTCGGGATACGAGTGTATCAAATGCATGCAATCAACGTAAAAAATCCAGCTGTATCTTTTGACACCAATAAAACATGTCTCTCCTGTACATGAAGCATGCCATTTATCCTACCATCTCTCCTCCCTCTTCTACGGCTCATGATAATGATACACAGCAACTTAAACAGACCTCACATCCACCATTAATTTCTTTGCCATAAAAGGCAGATAATTATAGTTTGTATATTAAAATAAAAATTCAAGAGACTTTGGAAATATGGGCTAAAATAATTACCATAAAATTAACAATTATAGTGACACATTTAGATTAAGCATGCTAAAGTTTATTTCTCCTCCAAATAAATTATGTATCATTTTTATCTACCATGTTTCAAATAAGTTAAATACTTTCTATAGACACTGTTTCAAAATTCAGAAAGGCAAGCATACGCACACTACATGTATCTTCCTGCGTCACCTAAGTGACTTTAGTACTTTTGAGATGGCAGGAAGACAAATTAAATGATTCCCTTAGAAAGGCCAAGGTTGGAAATGTCAAAGATTGGTGACTGTTGGTCCAATCTTAGGATGCTGGAGGAGGACACTTAATACGTATTTATCCCCCTTGACTGGTTTTTAATTGCTAAGGAAGTAGTAAGGGAGTAATATGATAGTTTACAAATGGTTAGGGGTGGAGGAGGAGAAAATCTGTCATAAAGTTTCCTCCGACCTTTCACAAGACAATTTCATTTCTCCCAGGGTAACGCTAAAGGAGAGACTTTGTTGGGACACATGCATGTGAGTATGCACTCGGGTACGAGTTTCAAAGATTTCCAACAACTTTTCAAACCAGCCACTCTCAACTCTGAATTCCCATAGGAAACATGTTTGGACTTGAAGCAGTACTGTCTCAACTCTGATGGGCTCCGAGCAGCTTCAATCTCCAGGAGAAAGTAGAGAAAGTCTGAGACGGCCCATACCGTAGAACGTAGCCTCAATTTCAGATTGAGCATTAATTTTTAATAGAAAGTCCTGAAAGCTGTGAAACTCAGGGTAAGCATGCTATTGTGCTAAAGGTGAAAAAATTATTAAAGGAGAAAAGCTCCCTCTCTCTCCCTCTAGGATTCACTATTAGTACATGCTGGAGTTTAACTCGGAAGGGCATGAAACGGAAGGGTTATTATCGGATGGTATGATGAAAAATACCTTGGGCTACGGGAATACTCCCCTGGAAATATTTAAAGTACTCTATGGAACAGAGAACAGATCCAGCTTCCAGCAAATCTCATCATAACTCCAGCATTCTCGAACGGTATGTCTATACCGCAGGCCTAGTGCCTATATATGTTACCCCGGTAATTTTACAACCAGATTTAAGCAATATATCCATGCAACGCTACCAAGAAAAGAAAGAACATAACGGTTCTCTTGGTAACCCAAAACTTGATCCATCCAAGGATTTTTAAGTTACCGACGTAGTTTAAGCCAGATGCTGACTACTAAAGCCTGAGCTGACAGGAAATGGTTGCAAGAGGAGTTGGATTTAAGAAAGAGTGCACATAGGTAGAAGGGTATCGCATCGCTCCTCGTGCAAGAGGATTTTCTCCATTTTGCGAGATCAAGGAAATTCAATACGCAAGGATGCTCACAGATATTTTTCAGCTCCCAAAGACATGCAGACGGAAATAAGTGGTTTGGAAATGTTCATAAAGAGGCGGGTATTATCAGAGTTATTGCAGTTTGGCCAGCTAAGCTAAACAATTTGTGGATTATTTCAGTTACTTTAAGTATTGGTGAAAGTGGTGAAAGTGGTGAAAGTACAAAGGTGAAAGTGGTGAAAGTACAAAGGTGAAAGTAGTTAATATAACTGAACTCGTGATACCCGCGACCGCATTATCCATTTAGAAAAATGGCTGGAATATTTACCCTCCTTCCCCTTACCGCAATTGAGCTTCGTTCCTCATGGTTCACTATCCTCAGGCATAAAAGCTCGACGGGGAAAGCGAAGACGTTATCGATTATTTCCCTCTAAAACTTGCAAATCTTCCCGGTATCTTGTCCGTCTATTCAGGTTGTACATGTTCAACTGACTGACGAGAAAGATAAGTTGAATTGAAATTCCTCAGATACTTATTCCCAGGACTTGCTACTTGCATTCCCGATCCTCCAAACATGGTCTTAAAAGAGCCATCACATTTTGCCTCCAGCATCCAAGATACAACCTCCTCTCTGTATAACACACTTTTCCATCTCTTTAGTATCTTCCTGTCTGTCCTGTGGACTGCATTGAAACAGACGGGCATGGAGCAAAAAAACGTGCTGGCTTTTTAATGTAATCTGACAGAGAAAATTCTCACAACATCTGCATAACGTTCCAGCGTTGGAATAAACTGTCAACCTTTATTTTTAATTTTAGGCACCGTTTATTATATTAGGTAGCTAAGGTGAGCCCGCCATCTGAAACTTTCTCCACCAATAAACCTCACACTGATTTAGCACAAACGCTGGAGAAAGTCGCCAGATTTTTCAAATATCTGAGAGAAAGAACGTATTTTAATGGATTCATGTATACTTTTAATTTCTTCTGTCAAGGAGATGTGTTGCACAGCTTTACAAATAAAAAACGGCTTCAATTTAAACCATGATTATTGTATTTTAATTTATTTCATGATGACAAGTGTAAGCCCTAGCGCCTCATACTTTCTCCAACTACTTTGTGTTGGCGGAAGGCGTTGAAATCCTTGGAGAGAGTATAGTATTTATGAAAGGATTAAGTCAAAATGCGGTAGTGTGCAATAGTGAGCTCTGATGATCTCGGTAATACACTAGGATGAGTTTTCAAAATCTCCGAGCTAGAACAATATATACATGTTTTGAAAGTCGCAAAAGAAAATACAGTCAGAGAGGAAAACGGAAATCAAAACTATTGGTGCGGTTCCGGAGAGAGCGTACGCTCTTACAGTTTTACAAAGCAGGACCAAAGAGC
This sequence comes from Sminthurides aquaticus, assembly GCA_906901655.1. Classification (NCBI taxonomy): domain Eukaryota; kingdom Metazoa; phylum Arthropoda; class Collembola; order Symphypleona; family Sminthurididae; genus Sminthurides; species Sminthurides aquaticus. The sequence continues at coordinate 17,745,723 of CAJQTT010000001.1, read as the reverse complement.
AAGGATGCGGAACTGTCGAGTAATTTGTAAAAGGACGAATGCAGACAAGCTATAGGAGAGGACTGAGGACAGAGAGCAGCAAATTATTCGGTGGTTCCAGAGAGGAAAAGAGAAAACAGGATGTTGTCTTATAAATTTATAGAATCTATAATAGCATTGACTCAAAACGCTGGATCCGCTTTGTTCAATTAGAGAAAGTTTACTTTCTCCTCGGGCTGTTATCCATGTCAACACTTTGCGTGATGGATACAAAGATTTTATAATTATTCCTCTATCCTCTCTCCGCCAAAGTTACTATTAGTCATATGCTTCGAATATTAAATAAAATTATCCCATATCTCAACCGCATCTTACTTAAACTCTCTTTCGTAAAGCAGTGGGTAAAACCATCCAATATTTCACTTATTCACAGAACTAACAAAAGTAATTTCAAAATCCATACTTACCACATCGATGAGCTGAGATAATTTAAGTTTTATTTTAACTTGAAGAGCATCTGAAACGTTGACCACAGGTCGAACAAGCTTATTATAATTTGACAAAAGGTCATCATACAATCTCTTGGCATCCGGATTTCCCGCAGAGCCTAATTGAAAGTTTACAAACATGATCAGCATCACTATTATTGGTTTAGTTCGGTGGGGCAAAACTCTTTTCCGTCCCAGTCTTCCGACCCACGGCGCCACTCCACCGTCCTGGCTGACCTCTGACCCAGCCATTGTTTATTCCCAATCCACTCGCTCTCCCCACCGGAATCCCACACTTTGGCACATGCAACTTCTGACAGGAAATTATAGACCAACCAAGAAGATCAAGTCAGCACCTCCATAGCGTATCACACTTCTATAAAACCTCTGGAGCACAACCTAAGCGAGTCCACCTTGGCTCCTTGTCACTAACTGTTGGGCATGAAATGCAGAACTTGGCCTCAAAAGGCGGGCGGGAGGACGAGTCTCTACGCTGGAAAATAAGTCCAAAAGCAGACGGGAGGAATGGAAGGGGAGTGAAAGTAAAAACCGGGATTTCAGTAAATTTGTAACGAGACTGGAAAATGAAGTAGGTGTATGAAGGAAATGTTGTTCGTAATGATGATTTGTTACTGAAAAGCACCGGAAAAAGCGCCGCCGTCAGTTCCTCAAGGTGGGAGAGCTTACGCAGCACATGTTTTAAAGACTATGGACGTAGATCAACTCTCCCTCCTCTAAACCTACCCCTTTCCCCAGAAAGTAAACAACGTGATGTAATGGGAACAAGCTCCGCTTTCCGTCTGCCTAAAAATCCCACAAGTCTGAGGAAGCGCTCCGTAGTGGAGTGACTCAAGTCTCCGTGGACGAAACGGATAGAATAATAGCTCTAGCGCCTAGCTAGCGGGAAATATGTTCGTAGCACTCGCACAAATTCCCACACGTATACAAAGAGTGTTGGAGGAGAAATTTTCGGGAGACAAAAAACTAGGAGAAAGAGATGGAGAACAAGAAGAAGACTACGGAACAAGAAGCGGAATACTTGGAGAAAGGACTGTATTCAAAGGAGAAAGCGGAAAGAGCCCGAGAAATGTCGCTGTCCTTGTGAGAGTGAGAACTGAGAAGTGAGTAGGACACCCTTGAACTGATCTACAATCTAAGAGCGGATGGCCTAGTCCTCTGGAGTCCCAACTATTTGCTTCGCTGCCTTCCCTCCCTTCCTACCGATAGTCGTTAGAGGAAAAGTGAAAGCAAGGAGGCAGAATAGGGGGTATGAGTTAGGGCTGAGAGAACAAATATATTTTCCCAAAACACACGTATTCCTCCTTCCGCAGCCCAGTGCCAAAGGAATGGTGGAGAAAGGAGCTATGATGTGCGGATATATGAGGGAAGGAAGCGCGGAGAAAGTCCTCTCTCCTCCTGCTCATCATTTCCTCCACAGAGATCCCTTTCCTTTAGCTTCCTCCCACGGACTTTCTCCATAAATCCACCGTCTCCTTCGCCACTACACACCGCTCCAATCCTTCCTGCCAGCCCTCTTCTTCACCCATTCCCTCGGCTCTTTTCTCCTCCTCAACCTGCAAGGATGCGTGAAGGATGTAAAATCCACCGCCTGGAGTAGTACAGGTGAGAGGAACAGGATTTTCAGTCCTCTCCATCCCTAAAATCCGCTATGCTCCGCGTTTCCTCACACGGCTTCCCCCATCAACATAATTTCATATCATCACTCCGGCTCCTTTTCATTTATTCACATATCAAATGAGAAAACCTTATACCTCTCCTCACACCTGAGCATAAGGCATTTAGGATACGGGACGAGCGTTTAAAGTAGGGACAGTCTGTCCACAGAGCGGAAGGAAAAGGTGCTAGATTCTATGCTAAGGCAAAAATTTCACGCACACGAAACAGAGCGAGAAACTTGGAATTTCAAATTACCACTTTCACCGTATATCAACCAAAGTTTTTCCGCTATTACACCGAATCAAACATGTCTGACAGCACCCTCCCCATGTCCCAACCTCGTTCGATTCATCATTAATAATTCATACCTCGTCTTAAAATAATATCCTCACACCGTGTTTCAGATGATGATATAGTAGCAGCACTGAGGAGAGTGAGAGACGGGCGGGTGAAAGTCAGGAGTAGCAAATCCGCGGCTGAGTAACACTTTCTCCATAACAATCAAAATTATCCAACCTTCTTTGAACAAGATGGAAAAAAGCTTTCCGGGAACTCATATCATTATCACCTACTTTACCTTCATTCTTTCCCTACATGCTCTGCAATAATTCCTTCCCGGAGGACAATTTTCCCTGTACACTACACACCACCGCATCATATAGCATTAATTTAATCATATAGCTGAATTTATATCAAATTTCAGCCAAAAAAACTACTCTCATCTTCTCTTCCACCCTCTGTCAGAGATAGCTTCTTCATGTTCTTTGGATGTAAAAAAAAGAATTGCCTTTATACCTTTGATAAATCCTATTCCACAAATAACAATGACTACCTGCCTGGAAGGGATAAAGACAAAATTTTAGCTTTCTCTCTCTCTCTCTGTCTCCTCCATTCCCAGAAATCTCCTCCTTCCCAAATACATCTTTCCCTAACCATAAAATGATAAAAGGATTCCAACTAAATGAATGTATTTTTCTCCTTCATTTCATCCACAAATTTCAAACATGATAAATTCAGGATTGTCTTTATCCATTCCTCCAACTTTCTCCAGTCCCACATTTAATTTTGTCCTTTCCCATATTATCCCAATCGGAAAAGCTCCTAATGGAGAGTTGTACACCCAATAGTGGAGATATGGTCATGGATGAATTATTGACGATAGAAGTGCAGGAAAAAGTTTTCATTTTTAAAATAACGTGGAGAAGAATACTTCTACCCAAATAGCCCTATAGCCTTTGAAAAAAATTATAGAACAAAGACACGGAGGAAATGGCACGTATGGTAATGACCAAAGCCACACAAAGAAGAGATCCTTCCTACAACCTTTTTCAATGCAATTCCAAAGGATCAAAGAAAAAAAACTTTCCTGTCCCTAGCAGCACTCACATTAAAAACATCAAGGAATCCATCCTTCCTTCCTAGTCCGCTATTCCTCCACAAAACTCCTCCTTGTTTTCCAATCCTCCATTCACATCCTCTCGTGTCTTTCACAGTCTTACCCTTCAGTTTGCATACATTTCTCAACACCTCTGACACTGGAATTTCGACATCCCAATACAAGAATAGCAAAAGAGGCGAGTTCCATACGAGGATTTATAGGATTGATAAGCCAACCCATTTATATCACGTTCTACTCGATGAAATTTTCCACTTTATGCTACATCTAATCCTGAGGCTGTCTCATATTCTAACGTTTCACTTTCTCGACATTTCTACACCGGGTAGTCCCAAAAGACAGAGGCGCAAATTCCGTGTCCAACACAAGACAAGGATGCAGCTTCCATCTACACTTTCTCCTAAAAAATTCATATCATCTCTGTACCAACATACCCCCTTGTTTCTCCTCTTTCTCAAAATATTCTCCTACTTTCTCCAGAGAACCGAAACCCTGGCTTAAATTCTGTCAAGGGTCAACAGATGAGACATTATTGATACGATTTTACCTATACTGACTTGCCCTTGCCAATATTCATGAAAACAACATCAAAATTCTTCTCTGTTTTTTAAAACTAAAGTTAATTTAATTTCTTTTCACTTATCTCGGTGAAAGCTAAGAATCGTCCATGCGATCCAGAACCAAGGCTAAATGACGGTGGTGCAAATAAAAACTATTTGGAAATCTACCAAAATCTTGAAAATATCCCCTTCGGATAGGGTTCCTACCGCGTGCGTGCGAGAACTTTTCCACTTATCTACTCCTTACTTTCCTCTTGATCCACTTGCTTCACTAGTACTAAAAGTAAGTGCTTGGATTTAAAATGCTCAAGAGTTAGAAAATACGTTGCTGTAATCCAATATTTCCTCCTCTGGTCCCCCTCCTCTCTGTCTCAGATATAAAATATTCTCCAATTAATCAAACAGGGCTGAGCGTATTGGGGGGAATGTTAATTTCTAAATCGGAGAGGCTGTACCGAAAGCCTTGGTATTGGAACATCAGGGAGAAAGTAGGAGAAAGCAGGGAGAAAGCACCATTCCGCTAAGTACAATAGTCGAGAAGCTTTTCCAGATTCAACGAGTTGTTCACCCTCTTCCGAATCATCAAAGAGTAATCATGAATAGAGGCAAATGAAAGTTTCGGCCCGAGTTTAAGAGAGCCCTGAGCATTCTTCCACTCGAGATGCCAAGTTGTCATGATAAAAGATACAGCTGATAAGGATATAAGCTATGAAAAACTTCTCACAAGGGAATTCTTCCGAGGGACTATTGGGATGGATTGGATACTGACAAGGGATCAAACTTGATATGGATTTTATAAGTTTTCAGCACACATTTCATCCAGACATCCTCCCTTCCCTACTCTTCACATGAGGAAGCCAACCGAGGACGTATACGGACTTTATTCTGATTGATTGATCCCGGCTCTTGCCCAGCAAGAGCAAGTACCAAGTAGAGAAGTGTACTTTGTCCGCTCTCGGATGTCATGATTTAGATTAGGAAAACACTGAGCACTTAGCTCTGAATGGCGGATATGAGCGTAGAAGAGCAGCCTTCGTTTAGTCACGACGACTTAAGAATTCAGGCTCCCGCGTCTCCATGAAGATTACAGTATGAAAGGGAAAGTATTCGGGTTGGCCGTTGAAGAAGCGTTGGAGAAAGTAAGAGAAAGCAAGAAGCGAATATCGATTACCGAGCGTGTCCCTACTTTCTTTTGTAGTTCAGGTGCCCTCCTCCGAATCCTACTACTCTCCTCTGGTCTATTTTCTCTTTGGCTACCATGAATCTCTCTTTTTTACTTGTCGCCTTTCACTCCATCACCCGGCTTTCCATATTTCAAACTTTTGTCAAAATATTCCTTCCACCTCCTTTTTCTTCCAAGAACCAGCGAATAGATTTATCTATTCAGTATACAGCCACGAACCCGTTTTTCTCAAAAAGTCCTCAAACTTCCCTCATCCCGTCACTAGTACATGGCGCTTCCTTATACATCCTATAACCTTTGTCTCTCTGACGTCAAGTAAGTATTTTCTAGTTTTTAAATTCCAAAGGAGCTGTCTTCTCACAGTCCTCTCAAAAAACACGGAAAATCCTTAGCATCCTTTAGCATTGTAGTTTCATCCATTCCCGACTGCACGATGAGTCAAACTCCTCTGTGAATTTCAATCCGCCCACCTGTACGCCTTCTTCAGCAAACCAGCTCTCTCTTTGAAGTGGAGGAAAGAATTGAAGGAGAGCGATACAGGGAAACCGAGGACAGGATTAAGGCAGGAGCATACCTGAAGGAGCTACCAGGGGATGCTTCACGGCAACTTGTGGGACGCATAACCCAAGCTAACGCACTCAACATCCGCTCATCACAGAACATGCTACTTTACATTTTCAAACGTCTTGGAGAAAGCAAGAGTCTTCATTGACTGTAGGAGCTCTTGAGTCTCTTATGTCAAACGTACTTGAATTCACATCGATTTTCCAGTTTTCTTCCATGAATTTCTGGCAAACTTCCAAATATGCCACCTCTCGTTTACTCTACGCTCCATTCCACAAACAATAAGATGAAAACCTTTCAGCTTCCCACAAATTTATCTCTTCTTCTCCCCGGTATCTTAAAGCGCACACTTCCTTTTAACACACCGGCTCCAGTCTTAGCACCATTTCTCCTCGTGTATATTAGGCAAACAGCCTGCCACAGAGCGGAATCTCCCACAACTTTCACCAGTCCAAACTTTCTCCTCAGCCTCAACTTCTATTTTTCTCCGCTAGATGGCTTTCACCGCGCTCCTGATACTGTTGTACTTCCTAATCTCCCCGGTTCCAACAAGCTTCTCTTCAGTCTCTTCAGTTATCTTTTCACCCTCAGCGTTTGCATCTTCTCACTAGTAGGGGCATGTACGAAAACTAGAGAAACCTACTTCTTTACTCTCTGCAATTCTCCAAGGTAAGTTAAAACTTTCAACTCGGGATACTCCGTTGTAAATGACGAGCAAAATCTCAAACTTTTAACAACCAAAAATGAATTTTTATCGAGTCATCGTAGTGAGGTCCTTCTTGGATATCATTGCGCTTATGAAGCACATGTCATTTACGCAACGCTGTCGTCACAAAATCCCTACCCATCTCTCCCAGGTAGGTGAAAGTATGGAGACATTCATCTTGGATTTAATAAAAGCTCGTCTTTACCAGGATTGGCACGCACCTCGAGAAAAGTTTGGTCGGAGAAAGTAGCTTATTCGCTACATTAAATCATCATTATTTAGCCATACCTGGAGGAAATGTGAAAGCACAAAAAGCATCCTGCGTGGATCAATATATTGCCAACAGAATATATCTAGGAAACCCAAAACGTTGCTTGCATCTGAAACACGCCGAAACTCAGCTTAGTTCCATTCACAGTATAGTTACTGTCAGCGCGCACATAGCTGACTTTTTTCAAACTTCCCGTGCAAGTTTTCCCGTCTACTTTACATTGGAGCTACACAGGGAAATTACCCAGCTATGCACGCGCTCAAGCTACATAATCAACGTAGTTCCCTCATCTTGTTGACCATAGCAGGCAACGTTTAATAGATTTAGACATTACAATACTTGAAGCTCCACCCGGATTACTAAACACTCCATCACATGAGTGAAGCACACCTCTAAATCCGCAAGGCCATAAAGATCTTCTTGGGGTATTTCAAGAAAAGAAAACAGGGTGAAAGTTGTGCCCAGACTCGTTTGAACAAAAATCGAAACACACATGGTGTCCCTATCACTGTTCACCTGGTGGAAAACCAGGACGGATTCGTTACTCTATCCATGTAATCCGCAAAGCTATCTCTGTCTGTGAGACACTTGACGTGACCGCAGATGGTCACCCTCCCAAAACGGGAGAAAACTAATCCATTCCACTACTCAACTTTCACCGAACCTTGATGCTAGAAATTATTGTACAACATGTGAGGAGCTTTTTCTACCAATGAGACGCCAGGGAAATTTAGCACTGCATACACTAAAATTTAGCTCCAGCAAATCCTTTCACATCTGTGCTGCCGATTATTATGGCTAACTTTCCCTCCAACCCGAAATACGACTGCATATTGCGAGGTGTCATTGCAGGAGGATTATTGACATATTTGTGAATTGTAAAGAGTGTTGATAAAGCATTTGGGCGCACAAAGACGCCAAGGATTGTGAATAAGCTGGGTGTCTCAGAGCTGAGCTAGAGAAACTGGTCATGCTCTGATACCGTTGAAGAATGAAGAATTAAAGGAAAGGCAGGATAAACTCCCTGAACAGAAGGAATCGCTTCGTTTCAAAAACCCACCTAAAAGTGCTTTCACGCCTGGCTTAAGTCTAAAACGCATGAAATTGTGTGCAAGTTTTGAGGAGAACCATCCCAGAGAATTCCTCTGCTATTGTGCCAAAGAAATCTTTAATGGACAGAGGAAATGGTTGCAGAAGAAAAGTATAGAATATCTTGACATAGTAGAGAAGAGGAAACACGCTCTGAGACGGGACAAAAGTTGGCTGAAAAACCGCACGTTTTCATAAAAGAGCCGAGAAAGTCACACTTTCACACTCCCTTCCTTCGGACAGAAACATTTGGCTAACCGAGGTCCGTGTGTCGAAGGTGAGATGGGGAGCTGAAACTTTTCCAACTTCTCTGTGTATCTTTTTATTTTCCATCTATCCGTTTCCATTATTATCCCGTCCCGTCACCTTTTGTTAGCCCTTACTCTCAGGAGCAAATACGAAAACGAAATGAGACAAACTTGGCTGGATACTACTAGCCAGCAACAGAAAATACCATGGCACAAATGTAAAACCCTGTCCAACATCATCAGTCACTCATCCACCCACCCCTTTTCAACACATACTCGGCTATCCTCTCTACGGAATATAACCGATTCAGCACCTGCTTTGTCTTCTTGTCAACAAATTTCCCATCTGATCATGTAATTCCATTTCTTCTTCCATCAAAATTTACCACATACAAATTTTCACACACCTTCACTTGGAGTTGTGTCAATTTTTTATTTCTTCCCCTCTCTCGCAGCTTACCTCGGCAAATACAGGGCTTTTCATCCCACACTTACTGTAGCTCTGTCACATATCCGCAGCTAATCAAACACGAGTCGTTTCTACACATGTGGCTTTTTCAGAAATACTGCCGTTCCGAAATCCGCTTTAACAACCGTCTTAAGTTTCCACCACATTGCGTCAAATTCCAACCAAACTATTGGGTTTTCAACAAAGGTTGAAATGTGTCATTGCCTCGGTGACCTTCTTCTACACTGCCGTTAGAAGCGTGTAAAGAGTTCGAAAAATGCGCTTCTATATATTTAAAGTAATAAGTACTCGCTGTTTATGTGGCTGCTGAAATTCTGAAATCAAAATTTTCCGTTAAAATTCACAATTTGAATTTCCCGCCACTTTTTAAATTTTGAACGTTGTGTTCACATTTCAAATTTTAATTTCGGAGTTGATCCATAGAAATAGTGAACGGACAGTACGATTCAAAGAAAACGTCTAAAATCCGGTCCAATTCGAAGACTTAAGAATTTTTTACAGTAATAAAGTCTTTTGGCTTGAGTAATCCAGACACTGAGAAGTTTACGGAATGAAGGAAATTGGAATTGATACTGTACTTTTCTTGAATAATGAAGAGGGTAGAATAGCTTCGCTCAGAGAGAAAGTAAAGAAACTTGAAAGAGTAAGACATCTTGATGGAGAAAGTAAAAGAAAGGCAGGAGGGGGGGCTTACGGAAATAACTAGGCGAATGGAATAGGTATACATAGTAACTAGTATAAAGTTGAATATTTTAATGACAGGGGATAAAATGACGCGAGAGAGTGTGAAAGAATTGAATATGGAGTGAAACTTAATTTATAATCCATTCATATTAAGTTTGAAGGATGAATACCAAAATCTTACTGCACCAACTTTTATAAATTAAGGGACTTTCTCCGGAAATATGTTGAGTAAACAACTTTAGAAAGCTTCACTTCTCCTTTACTTTCTCAGGATCCTCAATGTTTGTTCAATGGAATGCGGGCTTATATGCACACATAAAGGTTGCTTTCTTCTCTGAATTCGCACTCCGCAAGGATTTCAAAAGGATGGAATGAAGGCCATGGGTATTTCTAAAAAAAATAACTTTCATTCCGAGCCAGTTCAAAAGGATCGAGAAGGCAAGGACAAAGAGAGAGAGAAAGAGGCTAAGAAATACGAGAGCAGGCACGGAGAAGGAAAATATGACATGGGAATAGATTCCACCATATTAGCTCCTTGTGTTTTCTTTGGGGAGCTCTGTTTACATAAACACCTGCAGTATACTTTCCTAAGGCTATTTACCAGAACATAAACCAAACTAGAAATCTTAGTAGAATTTAAATTAAATTCAGTTAAATAAATTCCAAGTCTTAGCTTATGTAAGACTTATGAATAAATCATACAGTACAATCTTAAGTCGTTCTCAGTCCATGGAGATTGTACAAAGTATATATACTTTTCTCCATCTGTGTACCTGGAAAAGGTGCTTATTGGTTTCAAGTTTTAAAACTTAATAAAGCATTACATTTAGATCACCATCCAAGTTAGCTAATGACAAAATACAGAGCATCAATTCTTCTTCTTGTTCAACGATAAGAGAAAAAATAAGGCATTGTGAACCAAAATAACATGTGGTAGCAAGTCTAATCAGAAGGTTGGAGAAACTTATTTTGTACTCGGTCAAGAAATGCAATTCGTATTCGTTTTGAGAAAATCCCAAGTATTTCTAAGATTTTATATTATGTTTCCTTTTGCTTCAGACAATAAGAGAAAATATATAATTTTCATGTAACCAGAAACGGGCCAGCGAGTTTCTATACATAGCTATTGTAAAATCCAGACGGCATTAATGTTCCGGCCACGGAAGAAAGAGACAGATGAAGCAAAGCTAGGGGATCCAAAAGAAAGCGGCGAATGGAGATGAAGCCTCAATGCTTGTACCAGACGAACAAAGCTATAAACGAGGCCATGAGGATCGCGAGAAAATTTGATTTAAGAATAGCGTTCCCTGCCAATTCCTATCCAAAAAAATAGGGAAAGGCCAAGAAGGGAAGGTGAAATAAAAAAGTTTATATACCAAGCTAAAAAGACAGAGGAATAGGCATATGGAGATGCCGACCAAAGGAGAAAGCAAAGAGAAAGGTAGGGCTGGAAATACACAGAATCTTGTCGTCCCACGCAAGGGAAAATAATATATATATATGCTAGAATACTTTCCCTCCCCTATGCTCATATAGAAATTTTCCTTAAAAAACCTGGGGGGTCGGTTGGCTAAGAGGATTCCTGTTTAACGATATCACTATTCAAAACCCTAAACTCAAGTGCTGTCTACTGTTACTCGTAGGTTATTGGATAATACAATACAAGGAAAGGCTCGCAATATAGTGACTTCATGAAAATCTCAGCAAAAAGAGAAAGGTTCACCAAAGGTTCATGTAGAGTTTTTATTTTCAACTTTCTTCTCTCTCCTTTGATTCTCTCCAAGGGAAAGCAAACTTTCAAGCTCGGATCCCTTTTCATAATAGATAATGTAATAGAAGAAGCGGATTATAGTCACATCTGTAGTTTATTGCAGAGTTTTACAAGGCGCGACCCCCACCACCCCCAGTATCTTCTTCTGTCCTTTTCACTTGATCATTAAATTATTCATCCTCCATTTTCAATCACAATTCTCTAGTCTCGCCAAACCTATTTTACATGAATAAAGAAGAAATACTTGAACCTCCAGAGAGACAACCAAAAAGTCACATATTTCTCTTTCTTCAACCCTATTATTCCATTCACGCATGTTCTCTGCTTTCTCCACTTTCTCCGCTTTCTCTACTTTCAGCTATGGCTTCAGAAAAATATGAGAAAAAAGAGTCCAATCCAATCCCTTTGATAATAGTCTACCTAAAAATCAGTTTATAATCGCCCGCATATTGCTTTCCCGGTTATTTTTCTTCTCTCAATCATCAAAAACTCTGCCACTGGAAATCCAGATGATCGACGAGGGGTTTGTTCCCGTAATCAGGAATGGCAACACAAGTCGACTTATGGAATAAGGTAGGATCGCGTTCTATCAACAAAATCCCAATTCGTACGCAGACTTTCTTCTCCATGTAATGGCAGAAGAGGCGTCAAACAGAGAATCAAAGTCATAAATACAGAGACCATGAAACTTTGAAACAAATAGCTTTACCTCTGCTTTTAGCATGTTCAAATATAGCTCCTTCAAAGAAAGAGCTTCAAGCTCAAAGAAGCTCCTAGAGAAAGTATATAGAGAAAGTAAGAGAAAGCTGCGATGCAAGGTGTGTTACCTCGGACCGACTGACGAGGCAAGATAGAATCATGAATCCTACTTAAGTCTGTTTTATGAGCCCTTCCTACCCCATAATTACGAGATACGAGACTCCTATCCTGCTCTTGTTTCTTCGCACTGCACTGACTTCACCTCAGTATGAGATGATGACCAACTACACACTCTTGCAACAACCACAAATGCTCCTCTATTATCTCGATTCAATTGGAAATAAGAGAAAAGATAATTGTGGTGGGAAATGAGCCTGGATGACGGACAAGTTGGTACAACGTACTCATAGAGTGTGCCTCGAGTTGATACGGTCAAAGCCTGAAGCTTCTGATTCCACCGGGAGAGAATTGACGGTATTGTGTAATAATAGGTATGATTTCAAACCCAGCGTAATGTGACCTTGTGATTTAAGATTAGGAGTTTTGAAGGTTCTGGAGAAAGGGAAAACAGAGTGAAGATGAAGAAGAAAGCATGCTCGATTCCGGGTGGAGGGACATTTCAATGAAACCCGTCTTGCTTTACTACAGCTTTACACAGGAACACAAGCCGTTATGGTTCCAGAGCTAAAGGAGGATAGAGAGAAAGCATTAAAGGCTTTCTTAATAATCCTGTGATGCGATATCGTAACTTTTTCTTACGGCTATTAAAACAATTAGATGAGGCTATTACGGGATGAAAAGTTTTTCATTTTCCCTCTTCCAAAAACTAAATATTAGGGAAAACATAGTGTGAGAATTATTACGGTAAGAAAAACATATCTGATTTTGTAATTTTGTTAACCCCAACGCACAGTCTCTCGTAAACAAACATTGGCAACGGTTATAAAATATCAACAGTTTTCCCGTATGATTAACGAAAATATCCAGCTACAATCTTTATAATTATAGACATGGATGGAACCAAGTTTTACAGTACGTAAGCATAGATGAAAGCTACGCTTGCTTTGCATTGCTTTCACCAACTTCACGATGCAGGTAAAATCGGTAGAATGTACCGCATTTGCAATAAAATCCAAACCATACCACGCAATTCCGGGAAACAAACCAGATATTCCCCTGGATTCATCAAAAAAATGTTGTTAAATCGGTGAATAAAGTCAACATCGGGTTTTCATGTGTATTTTCATCAAAAATATTACTTGAGTCACTGTCGGCTGAGTGAAAGGTGTATGATTTTCAAGAAATCAGAGCATGCAGATGTGAAAGATAAGAACGGTTAAAAGGATTCAGATGGGATATAAAAAAACAGGAAATGGAGGGAGAGTAAGAGAGACAACAAGAGCGTATTGGATTTGAAAAATGATAAAGGTTTATTTTATTTCAATGGGATTTTATGGGGAATAAAAGCCAGGGGAAGAAGGTGCGTGAAGAAGAAGCCTTAGAATGAACAAGTCGGGAATACTTTTAAGAGATGGTGCAGTTGCTTGGATAAGCTTTGATTACAAGCTTATAGACCCGGGATAGAGAGTAAGATGAAAGGGCGAGCAAGGTAGAAATGGCTTGTTTGTTGCTCACTTGTTGTTATAGCTTGCTCTTCCTGGCTGGTAGCGATCCATCACGAACGGGGTTTGAAGGTTTAGGAGATGAATGGCAGTATGGGAAGATACATGAATGCGTAAATAAATCATAAGGGCTCAACTAGGACGGCTCTCCTTTCACCAAATAACCTTCATCAATTTCCCAGTCTATTGGACGGAGGAAAAGAATTCGGAGAGAGATTATGCAAAGGAGGTCGTAGATACAGTACAAACGAGCTATCGGCATGCGGCAACCGGATCACGTTGTCGAGAAAGTAAGGGAAAGTAATAGAGAAACGAGTAGTTTGGATAACCATCATGATAAAAGTCTCGTATCAAGTCCGAAAGGTTCGTTTGCTGTGGTAAATTTTAGATTATGCTCCAAAGCGCCGAAAGTATTCCACGTTGAGCCTTGCAGAAAATACAGCCTTCCAGTTGTGGAGAAAGTGGTGAAAGTTTTTCAGGGTTTTACAGCAATATATATGTTTTTCCAAACCCGGGCACGGGCACACAAGCATAGAAGACATAGTCAAGACGGAAAACAGATGGTTATACGATACAAACCAGAGTTTATGTTTTCCAAACTTGGCCTATGCGCTAGCCCCACACTTGAACTATTCCCAAATAAAGCTAATTTCGTTCTATAACTTTCTAAAATAATTCTTCCCTCCTTCTCGTACTATAAGTCATAATTTCTAGTAATGGAAATCAGAATATTATATGAAACTCATATAATATTTAAATCCTCTTTGCATGGGGTGAGAAATCCCCTCAGGCTCTCCTCTCGTACAAGTATGAGTTCATCGTACATCCAAACAATTGCACACAATTTGTAACCCTCCAGTATTTATATTTTCCAAAATTTTACCCTTTCAGTTTTAGGGCAACAAATACAAGAAAATTATTAGTCTAAAATAATAACCTCCTTTATGCAATAAACCCCCAGGATATAATTCAAATGCTATCCATACGCGAATTAACGTGTTTTCATCCCACAGAATGTAATTATTTTAATTCACTTGCATCACAGCTCTCCCCCTACATGTTAGAGTATCGCCCGGGCGTCATCTACACCGTGTGACGTGCTTCAAACCAAGGACAGTCCTGTACTTTTGGAACAAAACCTCAAGGGATGAAAGATAAGTCAATACTTGTAGGACAGTATTCCTTTAAGTTTAGGATAAGATGATGGGATGTGCGTGTACCCAGATTTTGAACAAGGACGTTTCTCCGAGGGGTAAAACGAGTAAAGAAAAAAAAAGAATGAGCAACGAAGGGATATGTGTAGAAAAAGAGGATGAAGCGCAATGCGGAAGAGTGGAGAAGGAGAAAGCATCACGCACACACATCTCCAGCCTCCCCCTTTCTCTTCACCACTGAAATACATCCATTAGCCCCACCGCGCACGTACATCCCACTCCACATTTAACTAAATCTTTTACTCCTCCATCCCTTCCCCCTACCATTATATATTCTCTCCCCATCATTCCCATGAATCTAATATCACAACACCCAAATAATTACCTACCAAACACACTCCTCCGCTCCACAAAACACACTCATTCACACCTCAGTCTAAAACTTTAAATATAATCTGGTAGAATCAGATTCCCTCTCTCGTCGTAGTGCAAACATTAGATCATTTTTATGGAGAAAGTCCCTCATTTCCGCCCACGATGATTTATACACATCGCCTTCTCCATAAAAGCTTTCTCCAGTATCTGCAGAACCACTTTCACCATAGCAGGTCTACCATACCTAACTTTCAAAATGCCTGTTGGTTAAAGAGTTGCGGTCACCGGTCAGCGCT
The DNA here is from genome assembly GCA_906901655.1 of Sminthurides aquaticus. Taxonomy (NCBI): domain Eukaryota; kingdom Metazoa; phylum Arthropoda; class Collembola; order Symphypleona; family Sminthurididae; genus Sminthurides; species Sminthurides aquaticus. The sequence continues at coordinate 17,730,492 of CAJQTT010000001.1, read as the reverse complement.
GTTCCTGCTGGACGAAAGACTGCGACTGGAAGTTGACGAAAAAGTTTTGCTTTTTCCCACACGATTAGGAACGAAATGTGTCGTTGTTAGAACGCTGGCATAGCCTATGCCGTATGCATTAAGATGGCGGCTAATTTCTATTTTTCCAAATTGTAAAAAATTACCTCCGATAAACACAAGGAGACAAAGGAGCGACGGAAGGGTTGCTGACAAAGCAGGCATTTTGTATGTGCCTGCTTTGGGCCGTTGCCCTGAAAAAATCAAACATTGACAAGTCAGTAAGCTTTACAGATAATGAGAGCAGAAAATCTGAATAGAATAACACACATGGTGTAGCTAAATCAACTGCTGGCGGTGTAAAAGGATATCATGGGGTTGATTGAATTGAATAACCGGTCAAAGTTCATCATTTTCACAATCCATAGTCCTACATTGCGAAATCAAGCCAATATATTATTACTTCTGCTCAGCGAGACTCTCCATCGGAGCGGAAAAGCCATGAAAAACAATATTTCTCCCTCTTCTTGTAGACCTTCACGTCTGTTATTCCACCAATCTTTCCTTTCTACCCCACGGACAAAGAGAAAGTCCTCGATTTGCATAGCGAAAGAGAAAAATAGAGAGACGCTATCGACGAGATGAACCAAGTTAGCGTAAACATAATATAACAGCTCTCTAAACTACACCTCTGGGAAAACAAAGAGAATCACTGGATTAAGTCAGAAGCTAGTCTGTATTCAAGTCACTTTCCCTCCTTATTAAAATACATAAGCCAACTCCGAAAGCTTCCTACATTCTTCTGACCTATCAATAATGTCTACTAGACCACCATCTAACCCTGTTAACCTCGTGGAAAGATGCAAGCAAATGTAGAAGAATGTACATATATTCTGAGTTTATCATAATTCTATTCCACATCCATGTATCTCGCTCTCAGCCAAGCTCTTAACAAAACAAGGCTCAATAAGCTTCCCTACTCAAGCTTTTCCTAGAAGTTTAGAGATGAACTTGCGGTATTCTTATAATATATCCACGGAAAATAGTCTAAAGAACCGCTTTCTACAGTCTATATAAATTTAAATTAGCTACTCACAGCTTCCCGCATATACTACAAGACTAAAATTCCCTCACTGAGGCCTCACTTGGGTGAAAGTCTTTGTTCTTTAAAACAATATGAGATTAATTCAGTAACACATTATACACTACTGAACCATCAATTTTCCCACGGGTTCTGAAAGCCAAGCAAAAATATAAAAACCCCTCTCCTGAGTGGACACTGGTATGACCTCATTGACCACAAACTTTGGAATTAAGAGAAAGTTGCAATGATGAGCAGAGCAGCCTAGCATACAGTGTGGATAAAGTGGTTTTTTTATGCTTAAACCTGAAACCTTTCTCCAAATTACTCTGTGTTGGACGAACAATAAAAGGGCTGCATAATTTCTTTATAAGAAAAATGCTTTTCATTAATTACAAAGAGAAAAGTTACCTGTCTACCTGCGTGCAAGAGCCTTCAGCCCCCCACAGTCTCAAAATTGGTAACTCAGGAGAAACATTTCGCGAACACAGTGTATAATGCCAGAAAAGGGCCAAAATATAGCTTGAGCGCCCTGGAGAAAGTAGAAAGTAAGAAGAGAAAGTAAGAATGAATAATCTCGTGCTAGCACCACAAATTCAGGGGTTGCTTCGAATATATACGTCTGGTCGCTCATTCCGACTGAGAAATGCGGTTTCTATATGCAGACGAAAATAATAAGAATGAGACTTATGTGGAGGTGAAGAGTCGGATGTATATAATGTAGAAATGAGAGTAAAAAAGACGGAGAGTGCTTGAGAAGAAGATTGAAGATGAGATGAGGGACTTTTTGTAAAAAAGGAGGATTCCAGATCGGCTTAGACAAACGGTGAGGATATATATGATTTTGACATGCAACTTCTTGGATTGGGTCCTGGGAATCTATTTCTTTGTCCAGGAAGACGTTGTGGGAAGATACATGTGTCTTCCATTATGCGAGTAACATGGAAAGAACAAGTTGGAATCAAGAGGAGGAAAGATGTCCATCCACCCCAATACCAGCCCTCAACTTTTTGGCGGCACGGAAAAAGAAAGTCAGACAAGCTCCAAGTATGAGGGATAGTTGGGGAAATTAGTAGAGAAAAACAAGACTGCAAAAGGGACGGAAATACGAATTGGAGGACGCTCTTTTAAGAGATTCCGATTTTCTCCCGCTCCCGGATCCGCTGGGAATTAAAATGCACACAAGGGGACACCCCCATGAAATATTACGATAATGTAACTTGGAACAAGAAGCTAAAAAGTAGCCAAGATGCCTCAAGGAAAGGATTCCGGCCCCTGGAACTCCTAGAACTGGACAAAGGAGGGAAATGGATGGCATTTAAAGAACGAGTTATGAAAGCGAGTAATACGAGGGAGCAGCCCAGATGAAAAAGAAACCAACATACCCCTCTAAACCCTCCCCCCGTAAATACAATCTTCTCGTAATAACTTTTCTAGCCTACTTTCACCTATCCCCGCCCTGTCCGCTTTCAGGATGATCGTCTTGGGGACTCTGGAGAAGCATGTATTGAGAAGGGATGGAGCAAACAGCTTTTTACAGCCCTCCCGGGATAGTCACCATCACTAATTCATCCGATGATACCTCAAACAACAGCGTCCAATACAATAGCCCCTTGGAATATACGCTCCAAGGATCAAGACAACAACCTATTCAAGGGCTCCCCCAATTTCTCAAACACGCCGCTACCAACAACATCCTTTGTCAATCCTCCTCGGGGAGTATTTACATAAGGACGTATCAATTACTCACTGAGTACTACAAATGAAACAATCCTAAGCTCTTCCTCTGTCGTCATTTCAACGAGGTCATTAACAAGCCTATGACGAATCCTCAAGTCACATCGACTAAATTCCAAAGGGCTTGCAACAGTCATGGCTTATAGTTTAAGTTTACCAATTTTATTATTTTAATTTTAGTATTAAAATCAACTTTTAAATCCAAATGACTTACCCTTCCCACCGCAGCGCTTCCAACTCATCTGGTTTCTTATAACACCTCACTTAAATCAAAATAAAGCTTCATGATATTCACTGATCACCCTTGTTTTTTTCAATGGATTTGATTTAATCTAGTAATTACACAGGATTCAGCTTGAGGACGCGAAACTTGTAAGAGGCCGCACACTAAACAGCTTTCACGCCGGCGTCTAATTCCCTTTTACAGCACTAAATGTTTCTGCTCGTATGAGTTGCCTGAATCGCACAAGGGGTAAACTGGATACACTCTGGTAAGTTTTTGAAAAATATCCTAAACTTTCACAAAAGAAAACGGGATTAAGGACAGCCATTTAACAATAATGGAATTTTTTAGGGAAAGTCGTTTATTGAAACTAGGATTGGTTCTTCTCAAAAAAGACGGCTTTGTCAAACTCTTCTTGTGAATGACTCAAGAAAGAAAAAAGAGAAAGCAGGATACTACTTTCTCCACCGTTCTATCACGAGGCTAAGCATGCACCCTCACCGGCCCTCTCTTTGGTTGCAAGTGAGAGAAAGTGTGTGTACAGAGCTTGTTTAGCCCTTGCTCTTTCCTCGTCCTCGCTACTTTATCCTATGGCGCTCCTGGCAAATTCTTCTCTTCTGTCTCAAACTACTTTCACCATCCATTCCCTCATACCCTTCTTGGTCACCCCTTTGTATACCTCGTACGAGAATCCATTCCCACACACACACACTCACACTAGCCGTCTTCCTTCTTCTGACTGACATGAGATTTGTGTAAGAAAATTTCATTCCGCCTCCCTTCTAACACCACCACCACCACTTTACACACATCCACCCTCCCAATCTTGAGTACTGTGCTGCTAGAGAGATCCGCATTTTTCTTCCCATTTCACTCTCAACCCGGTTACGCAGCCTTGTTTCCTTATTCCACAAAAGCCTCTGTATGAATGACCATGTATTCCTTTACTCCAGACCCTCGTCCTTTATTAAGTTACGTCTGGATTAATATAAAAGAATCACACTCGTGAAAATGGATAAATTTCCCAACCTCTATCTTCCTTCCTCACACTTATGAAGAGGAGTACAAGCTGGCCCCGAGTAATAACGAATCCTCGTACCTTTTTTCTCACCCCAGAAGCCTTTGCATTCCCAACCATGTTTTAGCTGCACGGGTGAAGAAAAACGCTCTTTTCCTTATGCAACTAACGAAACGTATAGGTCTCAAGTAAGTTAATTTTCTAATTCCGTGTTTTCAGGCCTCGTCTTCCGCTAATTGTCTGTTTTCAATTATTCACAATACCCACATCTCAAGGCATCTCCTTAAACTTGTATGTGATTCCTCCTCATATGTTTGGATTTTCTTCTTGCTAAATGTACACAAGAACCTTTTTAAATTTGTTAATCCACATATCCCACACATGTATTTCCTAATACGCTTGTCGACTTTCTCCGCCCGCCTGTCCAAAACCAAGAATGGGTGCAGGAGAGAAAGTTCAAAAATTCCGCTCACACAGTTTGTATCTGTAGTAAATACAGATTACAGACACTAACTTTAAGTTAACTCACGCGAAAACTATGTAAATATGTATAAAAGGAGTTGTTTAAATTGTTGGAGGGGACCTAAAATATACATGGGCTGAAACATGTGTAAAAAAAGTATCATTGGAACTGCGGCAAAAAATAGTACGGAAGCGCTTTCTCAGGAACTCATTGAGAATCAAGGCTTGCTTTCCCTTTAATACAGTCCAACCCAAGCTCCTGCAATTATATTTCAAAATTTCAAACAATATACTTCAAGCTAAAGATATGCCAAAGCTTTTAAGATTTCAATCTTTTCCATAGTCAAGCTAAATATTAAATATTATAATTCCAAACATTTCACTATTCTTTACTTACTAGTACCAGAAACCCGAATTTCCAAACTAATTTGAACCTTTCCAGAATTAATATAACACAGTGTATACAATCACAGATTTTAAAACTATTCACGTTGTGGTATTGATTCCATGTTGAGGTCTTGTAAAACGTTGAATATGCATGTACTGTGCATGATATTGCGGCCATTTATTTTCCTAGCCAATTGGAGAAAGTCGAAGAAAGCAGGTGGATTTAGTATTCAGTTCGCTCCAATTAGGCAGCTCCGCCGTATATAAAGCTTTACGACTAACTTACCTATGACTCCGCAGCATGTCTTTTACAAGTACATGTAAAAGTATTTATGGAAGAGGATTCGATAAAAGCGTGGGTAAAGTAATGGAGGAACTCAAGCGAAACTGAATCAAAAACTTTTCCAATGTTATGCATTAAAGGGCAACTTGCATACTAAGAGCCTTTTTTGGCTCCAGACTCTTCTTTTCCTCACCCCGGAAAAAGTAAGCTAAATTGATTTGTCAATCAATCATTATCATCCGGAATCGGATCACTTCCCAATTTTCGTCCCCGTCCGTCCAACTAAACAAACTTTCTCTCAGCCCAGCTTTCAAAGAAATTCCTTCAGCCCTCAGCCCCGCAAGCTAAGGAATGGATCCCAAAAGAATTGTCTTATTTACAAACAAACCACTCTGTTTTCCTCGTTTCCACAACGTTATACGAAGGCATGCATACAATGGGCCTGCCTTGAATGAGCACGGATTAAAACGACGCAGTAACGATGATTTTATGAGAAATTAATATTCGCTTTACTGTTGCTATACTTCAAGCGGCTGTCTGCAACTCAACTTTCACTTCAATTCTCCAGTCTGGAATTCTCCCCTCTCGCAATGGATTATTAGTTACATTTGCAACTTTCTCTCTGTGAATACAGCTGTACGCTGTTGTCTACTATGTGGTGAGGAGTTCAAGGCTGATATTCCGGAATTACGGAGGCTTAAAAGGTCAATGAAAAAATCCTACGTGATGACACTTTATTAAAAGTGTGGTGAAAGTTTAGAGTGAAAGTTAAAATGAGAGAAAGTGGCTCTTTGGTTTAAACCCATCATATTTGACATTGACAAAGCGCTAAATTTTCTTCCAAAGAGGTGATGCTTCCAATTAAAGATGACAATTTTGAGCTCATCAACTTCAAATACTTGATAGAATTTTATATATTTCTGTTTTCTATAGTATTGTCACCGCCCCCCTCCTTCAACATCCCTCCCACCTCTTTCATTACACTACATAATGATACATAAAATAAATAAATCAACGACTTATTTAAGCTCCACCGGAGATTGTCTCTAATGAAATAGGATCCGATCCGCACATAGTTTCGCTTCAGTCCTCAAAATTGATGACTTGTGTATCGCAAAAGTAGCTTTCCAAGGAACCCATCCTTTCTTCCACCTTAATTACGTCTCATGAAAAGACTTCAGTCAGTTCCTAGCTGGAATTGAGTTTCTGCAATTGTAAAGATAAATAAAATCACATGTCCTCAGCCTGTCATTCAAAATTAGGTGTGGCAACTAGTTCCAACTACTATCCCTAGGCAAAGGCAAGATAAAATCAATTATTATCAATGATACCCGCCAAGGCTACTACGCTTTACATGAATATGTAACATGACTTGAAATCCGCCCCAGTCCAAGTCACCCGACTTTCTCCACTCAACTACATTAGCTTCAGCTACTCCACATTGTCCACTGCCCGCCCTTATTTAAAATTTTTGGGTAGATACGACAGCAGGATTCATTTGCATAGAGCTGGGGGAATTCAAAAAACTCTATCCGCATATACTTACCCGGTGACAGATTATATTCAGATGGGAATATCTCGCTCCGCTTGTAATGCAACCCATCTCCCGCCCGAATACAATCATCGTAGCGACGCAAAAGAACCCGCATTTCAGACCACATATCCGGATTCGATTTGACAGCCCGAAGAACTTCATTTAAATTAGATGTCCCGGATCCTGGAATTGTTTCCATCAAGTAAAAACTTTATTTCCATAGTCATTTCCAAAGACCAGTTGCCTAAGAGGCTTGTACATTTATGTAAATTCCACAGCTCATGAGGTCTGCCATGCTGCTGCTATGCATTTGTACAATACTAGAGCTGTACATTTGGATTTTTAAGCTACATGCGAACGCTGAATCTAATGCATTTTAAATTAAACTAACTTAAATAACCCACAACCCAGCAACCATATTTGACCCTACCACAAGCCCTGCGCTACAGTTTCAGTCAGAACCTCTCTAAACTTCTACGTATGGTAAAAACGCAGATTCTTATTTTCGGAAGTGAAAGCAGCTTATGAAGCGTAAAATGAAAGCATTGCAGGAACAGTAAACCATTCTGCAAACTACCAACAACTCCAGAGCTAACGAGTGCATCTAATCAGCTCACATTTTTTCCAATGTTTTTGGCACCAAACGTTTGCAATTTTTTTACTAACTTTCCCAAAACATTTTCCATTTTAAACTAACTTGTGTGATTACTTTTTAAATTTCATAACTGCAATCTTTAAGCTTTTTGCGGGTTCCAGTTTAGCGTAATCCTACACTGACTACAAAACTGGTGGAAAAATACAAAAAAAAAACGGCAAACTTAAACTAGTTTTGGAATGGGTCGTCAAAAAACTTCTTTGTTAATGCTTTGCTCCTTTGAAGAAATTCTTCTGGAAAAAGAGAAAGTTGCTCAAAGAATCCAGAGCTCCAAGGCCACTTTGCAATTGACAACAGACACTATATATCTACTCCTTCTTATGTGCAAGTTAAGTGTGCAAAACTTAATAGACTTTTGCCGATTCTACAGACATTAAACAATCTATCCGACTTTCTCCACCTATAGCCCTTCCAGTGCTATAACCCCTCCTTCCTTTCTCTCTAGGGGGGGAATAAAAATCATAATAGCGCAATGAAACGCAGATCTTTAAAGGTTTTTTATATACAATTTCGCCTTTTCTTTCAAACAATACACGGGATCTAGCCTTCCAAAATGGGGATTTAATGAGCAAGCTTAGATACTTTATACACGCCCTCTGGGATTTAAAAACTGACCTAAAAGTTGTAGTAAAAACTGTAATAGTCTGCTATATCCCAGAACAATAGTAGTGCGATAACCTCCAGAGATTTCGCAACCGCATGACGCCAGCGGTATCGTTAGAATGTTCAGATGATAAACCTCCACCTAATTTTGACAACTTCAATCAACATCCATCCACTGGAGATAATTTTAGTTAAGACAGAACTTGAAACGACTTATAACTGGTAATGGAAAAGGCAGATAGAAACCATATAAACCCAAAATGTAATATGAAACAGGTAAGCAAAATTCAGTTGAAATTGCGGAAAGAAAGGATTGGCAATTGAGTGGAGGAAACGGGTTATTGATGAGGCACAAGAAGTAATTGATTAAAGAGAGAACCAGGAGCGGAAGCTTGCTAATAAATATTACATACATAGCAAAGGAAACAACTTCTAAAGTTACAGTGCTAAATACAGAGAGAGAGAGAGTAGGTATGCTTACGCTGGCTACATGCGTGTATAGCAAAAACTAAATGCACTTACCCAATGCTGCAGCGAGGGCAATTAACGGGTTCCTACCGCATCCGTCAGATCTTTGCCGTATTTCTCGAGCAGAAGTGATTGTGAGGAGAAATATAGGGAACTGCAAGAGGAAGAGCACGCTTCCCACCCGAATAATTTCCCATCGATTCATAGCTAATGAAAATAAATACTCCTTGGCTTCAGGCAATCTACTTTCCTTCTACTTTCTCCTCAGCTAATAACTATTTCCCCCTCCGACAGTCTGCACGCAGGTAAGCAAGGAAACAAAGGTGTATCACCAACCACCGCCGGTTTTTCCCTCTATTTAGACCTATCCTGATTCCTCCTGGAGAAATAATAGACTAAAGATAATCGTGGCGCTACGCTACCCGACAAATGCGAATCCGCAGACACTAATCCTGATCTTAATGATGCTAAATTTATTGGAGTCGATCTCTACCCTAAATAATTACAGTCTTCAGTTCCCTCTTCTGCTTGGGATTTTTTTTACTTTCTCCGCTATTGAGATGAATGACCGCCTGGACCACATTCACGAGTAGTCAGACTGAGATGTACACTTCGTCGCTTTCTCTCTGTTGCTTTTATATGAGATGATAGAAATCCATCAAAATTGTAGCCTTGAGAAAATCAGCGCCACAATATTTTTAAACCAGTTAAAGCGTGACAAAAACTGTGACATGTAATATTCCCATCATCACTTTCGTTTAGTTTGGTGAAAGTTGAGCGCAAGCTCAACTTTCACCAAACATAGAATCAGACATAACGAGCCACAAAAAAGGTGTCTAAGCAATTTTCTAGATTGTCAATAACACAAATTTTAGATTCATTTAAAGTAAACGACTTATCAAGCCGGCGTTTATTTACGGCTCCTCACTTGTTGCACATCTGATTACAGCCAGAAGAGGCAGGGATTACTCGGGGAGAAAGGCAGGACTGGGGAAGACAAAGACTAATGGTGTAAATTTCCTCTACTCCAGGGCAGCTGTTAGATTGTGAAGCGTAGGTGGTTCAAAGTGTGAGATTCGCTGGGTGGTCCAGCAGAATAGGGCGTGTATAAATTGGACAATCAAAAAAGCACTCGATCCTGAGCAGTTAAAAGCTCGTATGTGGGCGTGGGAAGATTTCAATTCGTCCAAACATGCGGTCAACATGTAGAAAATTCGATTTCATGCCATGCTTTGTTTGTGGGTAACATTTAAGTCAGAGCCGGGGTGGGGGGAAGGTAAAAATACTGGTGAAAGTACCGAGTTTATTGTCTCATTGAGCAGTTTCAATTTAATCTTGCATTGGGTTACAAGTAACGCGGAGATGTGGAAGATAGCCAGAACATGTTTAGTTTCCTTGCATATCTTCCAATGTTGCCTCCCGCCTAGGAGTGAATGAGGACGGAGAAAGCGGGAGAAAGTCCCGGAGAAAGCATGGATAAGAGAAAGGAGAACAAGTTATTACATAACATCTTGTCCGGCTACTTTCTAGTCCAGAACTAAAAGAACTCGGGTTCGATAATAAGGAGGTTACATAAACTACACTGACTTTAAAGGGGGAGGAATAAGGGAAGGGTAAAAAAAATAAAAATACATTGGATTTGCAATTTAACCTCTTGGCACAAAAGTCAAGCCCTTGCTGCTACGCTAACCAACCTTGTTGGTATCCTCTTTGAAATATATACATGTATCTATTGAATATTTTATCATCATAGTCCTAACAAGTTGTAAGAGAAAATTTACAAAAGAGAAAGAGTTAAGTGCACATGTTTTTTGGAATAGGCCAACTTGGAGGACTCGGCTAGCGTCTCTAAGTGCTATGTTTCATTCAAGGAGAAAGCATCCTACATACCCCTACTCCATGTACTATGCATCCAAAGATTTCATTTTCTTCTCTTTTGTTTTGGCTGCGCTGGGATTTGGGGTGTAGAGATGCCTTAAACTTGGCAGATGGAGGCTGGTAGTTGGCGTGTAGTTGGGTTAGGTGCTGTCAGACAAAATCCGGAGAGTCGGAGGTCTCATGGTTCTCGGGGCAAGTTGCGGTAGAATGATGAGAAGGGTGGGATTCCTCGTTGCTGCAGCTGCTTCTCCGACTACTCCCCTCACTCCCACTCCCATCGCTCCCAGTATTCGTGGAGAAAGTTGATGCGGAGAGACATGAACGACTTTTGGATGTTGCCGCTCCCAGTAAATGACTTCCCTCTTCATCTGAGCCTTCAATTTCATACCAAGGTTTTGGAGGACCGCGGGAACTCTGCGAGAGAAAAACAAAGAGAAAAATCATCTATCAGTGCCACTAGGAAAGGAGCAAAACATTATTTTCACCATAAAATCATCCACGGAGCAGAGGTGCAAGAAGAGAAGGCACAGGCTGTATACAAGGCTCAGGGAATTGTAAATTCTGAGCGAGCACGTGAATATTTGCATAACTGTTCCTGACAGCAGGAGAAAGAGCGCGTGAAACCTTCTGTGTTAAAAATAAACACTAGCCAACTCATTTAAAATATTGTGAGAATTCCTTAAGTATATTCAAGGGCCGTATTTCATTCAGTCCCAACTCTACCTCGCCTCTTTTCTCAGTTTCTCTCGGAATAATTTTACCAAAAACGAGACTCCCGTTCTTGCTCTTGCACGAATTGAAAACAGCAGCTGCTGGAGAATGCTAGGAAAGATTCACTACACAGGTGAAAAGTACATCCCCTCTCACCAGTCTTACATGAAAATGCAATACATGACAGTGGAGAAATAAAAAGAGACAAATGTTCCTCAAGCAGCCAAAGCTTTTCAACTTGAAACGCCACAGCTAAGTGAAACCAGCCGCGGATAACTTGTTCCGAAGGAAAAAGATTCTCCTCAAGGAATTCCGTGGGCAAATTTATTTTTTCGCCTTAGAACCGGCAGACAAATTTTAAGGTTATACTGGCGAATAGGTTGCTGTTGCTGGTGAGCTGAGCATGTTTAGCGAATTTTTACTCCACTTTCTCCGAGAATCATATACAGAACATACATGTGACTAGAATCCCTTCTTCTGTATCAAGTTAAGGATGAAGAATTTTAAACTTTACCCCCTGCATAACAGTCCCTATTGGTATGGAAGACACTCACGTTGGGGATTTAAGCGTGAGGAGCAGGATGATTCAGACCGGAGAAAGTTTTCGATAAATTCTAACCAAATTCAGATCAAGACGAATCCAAGGTGAGATCGGACAACTACGCTACTGAATATCATCTCACATCTCTTCTCTTCATCTCCCAAATCCTTGGCAACCAAAGGGAACCAAATTCGGCCAGCAAAACATAAGGGGAATATCCAGAGAAAGCATAGTGAAAGTAGAGCGCTCCTGGTGGTCAAGATACAATTTTATGTAGCCACCTTTAAAATAAGAAGACAAGAAACCGTTACCTTGTTGATCCGATGGATGTGTGAACGAGGATGATTTCCAGAGGCTACAGGACGCGTCCGAATGATGGCAGGCTTATTGGCTTGGATATTGGCAGAATTTATTCCAGCTGGTCTTTTACTTTCTCCCCCATCATCATTCCCCTTCTCATTAGCCATAAAGGAGTTTGAGCAAGTCAAAGATGAATCAGCCTTCTGAGCCCCAAACCCCCTTTCATCCATCTTCTCCCGCTTTCCACCATCCTCGTCTTCCTGGCCAGCGTGGACGGAATCCTTCCCTGCCTGTTCTTCCATCTCAAGAATATCATCATCTCCATGGATATGATCTGGAATAGGAGCGACCTTGATGGGATTTCCCTGCAGCGGATAGGTAGCGGATTCAGTTTTTGAAAGTTCAGAATTCTGGGATGCATGGGAAGGGGGTGGTACGAGAGCGGATTCAGTTCTAGAGGCCTCAGAGGGGCACGGTGATAAACGACCTCCTGATTCCAGTATCTCTTCGGATGGGATCAAATCCGACGATAACCATGAGGATTTCCGTAGAGGGAAAACCAGAGCTCCGGAAGACTGTTGCGAGACTGAGGAGTGAGATCTGGTCATCATCATCATGACAGGTGTATTTGTGTTTGACGCACCCGCCCCGCACACCCCTCCTGACACAAGTCTGCAAACGTTCAATTCCAATGAGCTGTCCTCATCTTGCCCAGGATTGAACCTAAACGAATTTTCCTCCATCCCATTCACAACAATATCCTCCTCGTAGGGGTATCCCTGCCTCTCTTCCACACTGTTGTCCTGGACGGTTAGCTCCGAGCCCGGACGGGAATGAGAGTTTCTTGAAACCCCTTCTCGTGACTCATGGATGCTGGATGGGGAATATCCAGACTGGCTACTGGACACTTCCGTCTCCATGCTTTTCATCCAGCGTGGAGTTGTTTTCGGAATAATTATCCCCGACGAAGCCCTGCCTCCAGCAAGCTCCGTAGTATAATACAAGGGCTCCGAGTGCTCGGAGGACATGGGAAACGATATGGGGGTTGAAATAATTATTTCGTAGGAGCTGTGGGAAGGATTCCCGCCCCCACCACAATCCTGTATTCCCTGCACCCGGGCTGGAGAGACCTCCCATAAATTGCCCGTATCCCTTTCACCACCACTACCAAAGCAAGTGGAAGCAGGGCTGTTGATATTGCTGTCACGGCCTTTTGATTGCCCGCTTCTGCTTTTACAACCGTCCACACCCGTGTCAGCCTCCCCTTTCAACGCTATCTTTCCTGAGGGTTTGCGAATTATTTCATCATAGATCTTCTCCAGGTTGATTCCCGCTTTTCCCTCACCTCCTTCTTCTCCTCCTTCTCCTCCTAGCTTCCCTACTTTCTCCGAGGATGAGTCGTTTAAATTCCCGCTGTCCTGGCGTAAGTGACGTGTTCCCCGTATTAAATCCGGTGTGAGGTAGTTATTCTGAAAATTAAATCACCGATTAGAAGCCAACCAATTTCCGGAGCTATAATCTTCTCAATTACAAAGAAAGCTCAAGAATCCCGGAAGGTATTATACACACTCAAGAGGAGGAGGTGGGAAGAGGGTGCGCTCCAAGGAAAGTATAGAAAAACCAGTACAAAACCTGAGGAAAAACTCTGGATTCTCTTGGAAGCGTGGGAGAAAGTAGGGGAAGGATGGGAGAGAGGTGATGATCATCTTTTATCATCTTCTCCCCCCAATTTGGCACCTCTCCTATTTCCCAAACTTTCTTTCTCTTCTTCATGCTTTCTTTTCCTCATCATCCCTTTCCTCCACCGCCCCCATCATCATCTCCCTCATTGCAAACTGGACAATCTCTTGCCACATTTTTTTTCATCAACAAAAACGCAGGAGGTGGTCCGAAGAAAGAGTGGCGCTCCTTCTCTTCCTAACTACCATCTCATTGCTTTCTCCCTCCCTTCCCTCTCCTCCGAAGCTCGGGTCGTCCATCAGCGTATGGCACGGACAAGATTCACTATTATTTTCACACCGGAACTTGGTTGCGTAATGTTCCCAGGAAATCGGCTCCATTTTCAACTTGCAGAAAGTTATTGTAGGCCGGAGATGATGTAAACACTCCCTCTCAACCCCCCACCCTTTCTTGACAATTTAACCCATTTTCTCTCTCAAATATTTTCCTTAACGAGCCATGCAAATGAGAATCTATAAATGTGGCCTTACACGGCAACATTCTTTTAACCATTCACCCTCCCACAGCACAGCTTTCATCCACAGCCCGCGGCCTAGCAAAAATCCCATCATCCATGCCCTACGCTAAATTTCCCAACTTTCTCCTCATTTTCCCCGCCTCCCCAGCCACGTATAGTAACAGCTACTCTCATGATCCCAATCCTACATGGTCATTAGAGCGAGGTGTGGCGGTGGGAATAGAAAGTAGAAGCTTTTATTCAAGCTTCTATCAAATGATGTCCTCCTTACTCTCTCTCACTTTCATCCAATCTAAGCCCCGCATGTTCTTACCTCATCCTCTTGTTAGTCCTTGCCCGGGGTTTACTTAAATGAGGAGAAAACTAGAACCCTGTCTGTCAAACCATGTATGCCTAGAGAATTCACAGTAATCTTTTCCCGCCCATGCAAATTTACTTAATTTCACTTCAACTCAAATCCATTACGCTCCCTCTAAGATTTTCATTCCATTCAAACATGCATTTATCTCATCCACTTTTCTACAACATTACCCTCAAAACTCATCCTTCATCTTCCAACAAGCCAATTATCCTGTTAGCCCTCAAAACCATCTGACAGAGCAAGTTAGTCGCGAAAAACGAATCTTTACCTTATTATTAATACCTTCCAGGCTTTCTCTCTACACCCCAAAGTAAATTACCTCTCCTGGCTCACACGCTTACGTTATTATTCCTCTGGTGAACACAAGAAAGAAAGTCTACGGACCGTACAGACAGCCAAGTTCAGTGAAAATAGAAGATTCAAAGGTAAAAAGTCTGGAGCTAATGTCTACGTACAAGGAGAAAAGTGCAAACCCTTTTTTCAAACCTTGGGTTGGGGGCGCTGGGGTTCGATTACTTCCAGTACAGTTGCTCCCGGAGCTTCTGGTTCCCCCTCTACAATTCCATCTTTTCCACTCTTGGAGCTGAGGTGAAAGCTTTCACCGGAACAATCTGAAACTCTTGTATCGTCTGCAAAAATGTAGAAAAAATTAGTTAAAAAAACTTGAAGAATTTAAATTTCCAGACATCCCGCCAAATTTAAAATTTTAATTTCTGGCAATTTAAATTATGGTGGCGCGAAATTTGTATGCCTTTTTTATTTGCCGCGCTTAGTAAAAAGATCCAAGCTTTGCTTTAACACCCTTACCTTGTTTAGGCGGGAAGACCCTTGGACAACTTGACGGTACCATTCTAATAAGGTCAAGGTTTTGGACAGTGGTCTGAGCTGGAGGTATGACCTTCTTAGGATCAGTGATGGGTTGACTCGAGTTTTTGGTGACTATTGGTGACAAGGCTGATATAAGTGTATCATTAGGCGGCAATAGCCAAGGAGCAGAAGAGATGCGGGCCGTAGAGCTAGATGATAGAGGGCGCTGTTCTCCTCCATGGCCGCCTTGGCCGAGATGAGAAGCCTGGGAGAATTGCGGAAGTCTTGACGCGGCTAATCGCTGGGATGGGCAGAAGCGACGAGCGTCATCATCACTGCTACTACTCTCCGTATCAGAATGGTCCAGATCAGATGAGGATGCGCTGAGCACTGCTTCCGAAGCAGCGTTCTTTGAGCGGCGTGATTGAAGGGTTGCGAGACGTTTCCTGCCATTTCAAAAGTTTTTATCATTACCGCTGGTTATTAGCCATTTCTTGTAAATGAAAAACCATATAGCAGACATGAATACGAAAGAATCGGGGAGGTTCTTGGAGTAAAAGCTGTTTCCAGGACTGCTTGCGGAAGTAATAAAAGTGAAAGTCGAGCGTTTCTCTTATCATGACGGCCACACCAGAAAACTGTACACGCGCTAAGTAAGTACGAACGGCTTGTGCTCTGGAATTATAGTCTTCCCATCCCTCAGCAGTTCTGATCTAACCTTGAGAATATTCTAATGCGTTCAAACTCCCGTCAAGCTTCAAAGTAATGGTAATGCCCGGCGGGAGAAAGCTACTGGAGGGGGGGGGGGAGTATTAAATGACGAAATCAAGAGGGACAAAACTTACTGTAACAGATCCGGGCTTCCTGTGCATCGGCTACTTAAATCCGCATGTAACGAGTTTGGAGAAAGAGAAGACGGAGGAGTTGAAGTTGACTTGTTGGCCACGGAAGGATTCACGCCTGGAGAAAGCAGACTTGTTGTGGATAAAGTAGCGGGAGAGCCTGTGTACGCTTCTGAAGGAAGGCTTCCGGGTGATGAAGGAAACCTCTCTGCGGAA
The DNA here is from genome assembly GCA_906901655.1 of Sminthurides aquaticus. Taxonomy (NCBI): domain Eukaryota; kingdom Metazoa; phylum Arthropoda; class Collembola; order Symphypleona; family Sminthurididae; genus Sminthurides; species Sminthurides aquaticus. Next base: position 17,714,191 of record CAJQTT010000001.1, on the reverse strand, counting down.
TTTTGCTCCAGGTTTTTCCATGCTTGCTCTGCTCGAACTAGTTTGTGCTCCATACCCGCAAATCTACCCCCATTCCCACAATTTCCTCCTAGCAGAAGAAGAGCTGTTTCCTCCGAGGATTTTGATCCACTTAGCGGAAAGTTCTTGATCAGATCAACGCGCTCCTTCACAAGCCATTTCCCTACCCGTAAAATCTCCCTGCAAATATACAAGAATACATTTCAAAACAATCATCTTCCCCCAAACCCCTCGTCATCCTAGACAGACGCCAGCCAGCTCTCCAAAACTGACTCCTTTTCTCCGCGAAATAATCACCAAATCACACACTCCAGGCCTTGTCCTCCTTGCCCGTATCTCTCCTTGTATCTCTTTTTTAGTAAGTAAGTAGTACGTAGCTTGGATAAGCCTGACGGAAGTAGAGCGTTGACGCATATCCGATCCAATCTCCTACTTAAATCACCTAAGCGCTTCATATCCACACACATCCACATTTTCCACTTTAAACCCACGTAATTACTCGGAATGAGAGGAGACGAGGGGGCTTTAAATTTTTAAAGTATCCTTCTTCTAATGGATAAGAATCCCAAAGCAATTTAAAACACCATCTATTCTCAACCACGAAGATACCCCCAAATTTCTATAGCTTTTATCAAGCCAACCCCTTCCTCCCTTCCCCTCCCCTATCACTCCATCCATGTTCCCAAACTAAACCTTCAGGAAAGATGGTTAATGAGATTTGAAAGCGCACGTATTTTTCTCTCAACTACACCCAGCCCACTCCCACGTTAAGCAAGGAGGGAGCAGATAACAAAATTCGGATATCTACCTGAAATGCAGTCTCAGAGTTTCATGATCTCCTTGTAAACTTCTAAGCTCCTCGTGCATAGTTCCCAGGTCGTTGGACATGCTACCCGCAACTTCCGACATCATGAGATAATTGGCACATTCCAAATGGCGCTGCCGTAAAGCAATATCCGATGGCCTCCACCCAAGCTCCGTCTGCAAAGTTATGTAACACAATATAATATAAGAACATTGTCACCACCAGACAGGTAATAGCGAGAGTGAGTGGTGAGAAATGTGAGATCCATAGGGTGGATTTCGAGTCCTTTCTCGGGCAAAAAAACGTAGAATATTTTTTTTGCCAGAAACTAGCAAAAGTTATTTTAATTTTTTAAAATTCCTATTTTTCTAAATAAATATATCAAAGTATTTTGTTATGGGAATTTTAATTTTTTTTTCTCTTAAAAGGTGTCTGAACCCGAAAAATTAGCGTGTACACTCTATTTGGTCAATTCAATATCGTGTTGCCAAACCAATATCAATACCATAATCAACCCAAAAATACACACCTGTGCCAATGGATTTCCACCCGACAATATCAGCTCATGACAGACTGAAACAGATCCGGCTTTAGCAGCCATGTGTAGAGGCGTCAAACCACCCCTATCTCGCATATCAATTCCGATCCCCCTGAAATTCAACAACCCGATTAGCCAATCCAGTAGTTTCATCCATGAGCCAAACATGCTAAAAATCTAGTTCAGTTTATAAACACACCCACTTGCAGAACTGCATGCTTCACTCCTTCACATCTCATGACAAAATAAGACCAAAAATAATACTCCATATTAATCCTTCATTTTTAACGTCATACCTACCTGGATCGTAAAAGCTCTGATAACCATCGAACCCCGATTTCGTTTCTGTAAAGAGCAGCGAAATGCAGCAAAGATTTCTCACCCTCTTTAGGCACCAACGCTTTATCACCCAGACTTGTTTGTAGCACCAGCCATTGGAAACACTGTAATTGCCGTCCCTGTAACATGCAACGTTAAAATGAGCATTATAATATTTCTCCAAAAGCTTACAGCAAGCACACCATGTCCAGGTTAGTACGTCCCAAAAGTAAACGGTCATAACGAGCCAGAGCACAACAACGCTCAACATTCAAATTTTTAGCACCATTTAAATCTTCTTCTAGAACACAACCTAAACCAAGCCTATTTTCTTCAAAGCTCAAAGAATTCCTCAAATATAAGAAATCCTTTTAAATATTACAACAGAAAAGGTTCATTATGACTGAATTATCCTTGGTCCATTACCCGACGACAGATGTAAATTTCAGGGAGCATTAAAACCAGAAATGAAAAACATAACTCCATCTAAATCCTCCCACTTGATTACTTTTTCCCAGTCCTACCTCATCTCTTTCTACTTTCTCCTCCTTCCGCAATAACCTTGCTTGAACACAGCGTAGAAATCCCAGCAAAATACTTTTCACAACCGTTTACACTCAATCCTCAACAGCCTCCTAATATTTCTTTTAAAACGACCTCTACAAAGTATTCAAGAACCCTCAAAACAAGTTTATAAATACCTTGAGAGCTGTGAGAATGACGTTCCTGCCTGCACGATTTTTGTCATTCAAAACTGCATCTGCTTGAGAACCCAAGATGGACACTAGCCACTCAAGTGTCAAGACGTGACCATGACGGGCAGCACAATGAAGCAAAGTATTGCCCTGGAATAACAAAATTATCACAGCTCTATCATTTCGTTAGTCGAGCATTCCGTTTGTTTTTACAAAAACATTGTTTATCATTTATAGATTTCCACCAATTTCAAACAGCCTCGTACCTTGTCATCCACTAAATGACGCATCAAAGTCGGATCTAGAGAATCCAAGCCCTTGAGCGATTCTTGCTGGAAAACAAACACGGAAACTTTCTATTACAACCGCAATCTTCCCAACTTGACAGCTTTCTCAACCGATAATCAAATTAACAATCCCTACCAGCTCTTCCAAATCCCCATGTTTAGCAAGGCGGAAGATGTTGCATATCCAGTCTGGTGTTCTCTCCTTTGATTTAGCTCTTCGCAAATTCTGACCTCCGTCGCTCAAGTGTCCTCCTAAATCCCTCTCGCTTCTTTTCAATAGCCGCCTGGGCATGGAAGAGAAATTAGGTTGGGATGAGGACGGATGAGACGCAGCAGAGACATTTCCGGGATTCGTCCCCTTCAAACCAACATTTCGCTGAGGATTTCGTTTGTTGTTGGGTCTAACGCCGGGAGGAACAGGTGGTGGCCGGGTTGTTGGGAGCTTGCCTTTAATATCTGGAATTTGCGGATTTTGAGCTCGGAAATTCTCATAGTCCTGAGCAGTTCTGTGGAGTAGAGCTGCGATAGCAGGATTAGGCTTCATGGACGCTTCCGGACGTCTCCCATTCCGGCTTCCTCCGGATTCAGAGTCGGATATCGCAAGCTCGTTCAATGCTGTCAAAATAGACAGCGTCTTGGGTGCCAGACCCATGACACCACCTGCCCCTCCTCCGTCACTCCCTCCTGGATTCTCCATTGCTCTTGGCGAGAGGTGTTGGAGGTTCTTCTTCTGAAACAATTTTAAATAGTATCATTTAAATCTTGATTCAACAGTCATCATTTTCTTTTCCCTACCTTTCACAAAAGCTCCCCGCTAAAAAATCAGACCGAGTGCTGCTAAAGATGACTTACTATTCTTTTACTCTGAGCTTAATATTTTAATTTATTAACATGGCTACCTTTTTCGAGACATTTGACACAGCTTTAGGCGACTGTTGCTGATGGTTAATGGGCGGCCGATGAGGGGATTGATGAGACGATGCGTCGTTAGACCTCGGAGTTGGATTCGAGGAAAGATTTATTATACTGCTGAATAGGCTGTAGGCACGTCGAGATGGACTGTTTCCCCCAGGACTACTTCCTTCCTCTCGACGTCTCTCCGTCTCCTCCATTAAATCTTAGCCTACATTCATAGCCGTAACGTGTCCAGCCAGTACTTCATAATCCGCTCCTGTTCAAAATCCCAAAATTATAGTCAATTAATTAAATCCGTCAAAACAATCTCGTGTCATGAGTCATGACAGACACCAATTAACCCGGCTCTAATCTATCACTCTTCAAGAACGTGCTGAACACGGGTTAATCCGTTCCCGGTTTCGGATTAACGCCCTCACTCATCGCCTATGCCTTACACTATTGTTCAATTCAACAAAAAGGGTTCTTACACAGAAACTAAAGCAGTTCTCTCAGCGTTCTTTGAATCCCGTCAATGGATTTTCCACCTTCCCCTCCCGCTATTTCACACTTGGCAAGCTAATACTGCAGGTCGACAGGGAAGGATTGCCTCCTAAACGGCTTGATGGATGGCGGAGGTGGAATAAGACGGTTTGAGACAATATTTTTACTTGAAACAAATCCCTTTAAAGTGGAAGAAATGTCGTCTTTGAGAGAGTTTCCACGCTCCCAGCTGTATAGATGTAGAAGACCTGCTTCCCACGCGATTATTCACGGCTGAAAAACTATAGAGATCTCTCAAATTTCACTCTTTAAATCCACGACAAGGCCGGATTTATGCTAGGGATCAGGTGCACTAGTTTGAGGCTGATGACATTTGCAAAGGTGGTTTATATTTACCAAGGCGCTACACTTTTTCTTCCACAAATTCACAGAGTATTAAATCAGAGATGCTTCGTGATGGTTATTTACCCTCGCTGGCTACCGGGATAACTGGGTTTTGATGGTGAAGAAGTGTTGGTTTGTAAGTAGCGGGGTGGTGGCGACATTCACCCCTTCAGGAATGCGTAACCTGGAAGGCAATAAGAGGAGCAAGAGTAATATACTCCAGTGAGTGCGGCTATTGGAATTTTTGGCAACCTGTCCGACCGCTTCCTATTCTCTGTTTACCTGTTTTCATAAATACTTGCTTGACTTCTACCGAGTGTAAGCAAGGGACACGGTCGTGGCAGAATATACATTGGGAACAGGAAAAGCTTAGCAACCTTTTCCAAACCTCCAAAACTGATTGAGTAAGTGGGCAGGTAGTTGCGGAGGTTGGTTGAATACGAAAGGGAATGATGACTCCTCCTTAATTTCTCGTTGGCATCTTAAGAACTTGCCCTGGAGACAAAACAAGCCAGGTGTGTAGAAGGTCCTACCATTGTTGCCCACTATCCGGCCCTGCATATGCATCAATACTCATCCCCAGCCTCACTCTCCCCACAACACTCAAAAGTAAATGATGCTCAAACCTTATGGATGAGGATGAGTCCGCTTCCTATTTTTCTTCTTTCTTACCTGTCTTCTTAACAATCCCTACTTATACCTGCCCCTCCTCGTCTCGGGAATAACAATCCCTCCACCTGCAGTAGCAGCTATACACTCTCTGCGGGAATCACACCACTTTCAACCACATCAAGTACCGTCGTTTCAACGAGAATATCGTAGTAAACACCATCCCAGACACTCTTTTATTTTCCTCCGATATATTATGTAGCATCCGCATTCAGTGTCTTCAATCTCATTCCCCCATTCGTAATCGTGTCATGATGGGCCATCACATATCTTCAATCTTGGACCAGCTACTGTTTCCTCCTGATGCATGTTTCCTTGTTGTGTGTCCACAAATCATTTGTGAATTGTAACTCCTCAGCCACAAATTCTTTGGCTTCATAGTCTATCGACTTTTTATGACGAGTGAAAAACACTGGTAAAACGACGTAGAGCTTTAGTACGACGCGCAGCGAACAAGAGCGTTTTTCCCGCTACCTTCGCGCTTCCTAAGGAATTGTATTGAATGGGGCAAAAGCGTTCGCAAAATGTAATGGATGCGGTCAAATCCCTTGGTGTGAGGATGCATTCACCTGTGAAACTACAGAATGCTACAGAATTCCTTCAAGAGGGTAATGACAATAGACGCAAATATCAAAAGCGTTCCGCTTTTAAGACGTAACGTAGGCAGTCAACGATTTGTTAAATGTTTGTCCGTGGGACGCTGCACTGGCAGGGTGAATGATTCGGAACAGACTTGTCTGGGACTACCATGAGTAATTTATATTCTCATGTTATCCGGGTATGCAACTATACGTCTACCCGGGCTTTCACACCTTTTTTCATTTTAGTTTTTAATCACGTATAGCTAAAACAAACAGCAAAACGTTTGCAAAGACGCTGCATATTCGACTGTAGTTATGACTGCCTAGATGTTATCCGCTTTGTAAGGAATCCGCATAGAATTATCAGATGTACGCATGCATACGGCTTACATTACTGCTAGTTAACTATATCAAGAACAATTAATTAAGTTAATCCTCATTTATCTCTTCATTTACCGCTTCCAAAAGCTTACGTAGTTTAGGCTCGGATCCCTTATCGACGAAAACTTCCATGTAAGATGTAATCGTCGGTGAGAGAACCCTACTACCATTTAAATTCATCAATCTTTTAAAAAAATTCATATGCTCTCCAGTCCAACTTTTATTGTAACAGACAGGGATGGGTTTGAAGGGTGTTAATCTGTCACTGCTTAAAGATGAACTAAGATCTTAGGAGTGATGACCCGTCTCGGACAGCACGTGGACAGCTCGTATTATATTGTTTTCACATTGACTCATCGTGATATGTTGTCAATCTAATTTTTTCCATTTGTAGAAGTTGTGAGTTTTCTAGTTTAAATGTGTTGGTGTAATTAACGCGGATTTGATTGGGGTGTAGCCTAGTCAGTTCCTTACGGCTTCTCATAATTGTGCAAAGGTAACATAACCTAACATTATACTTAATATATCATTTTAGAACTTTACGTACAATCTGCAGATGAGCTTAACTCTCTTAATTATCCATGTGTGGCTTTAACTTTGCCGATTTTTTACCGTAGGGTGGAACGAAAATGAACTTAATGGTTCATTTCAGCAATTCATTATTTTTTCTATGAATATAAAACGTGGATTGAAAGATGATCGTGGAAGGAGGAAAGTATCAAGTTAAGCTCGTGCCATCGCATTGTCATCGAGAGGAGGTGATGATAGAAATTATATCCGCCCTTGATAACCTCTCCTTAATAACCGCTGAAATTTTCAATTCCATAACGGATAAAATCGGAGAACAGCGAAGAGCTATCGGGGAGCTATCCAATCGAGTCACAACTGCTGCGGAGCAAGTCAACCAAATCAAGTCATTAAATGAAGGGATCAAAGTCGTTTCTCCTGCCAAATATCCTTACTGTCATGGAGCTGATGGGGAGGAGAATATATTCAGGAATAGCTTCAAATCATTAAAAGCCAAAGCGGTTCCTCCGCAAGGAAGTACAATCAGCCCTGGAATACTGGATAGTTTGCAAAATCGTATCGACATTTTTCATTCACCTGTTAAAAATGCATCAGATCTACTTCAAAATTTTCATGCCCGAGATGTTAACGCTGCTAGCATGACGATAGAACGGATTGAAAATATTTCAGAAAAGGGTTTGGGAGTACCAGGAGCGGATTTGAATACGGCAGACTCGTTTTTACTTTTTAATACCGCAGAGAATCTGTAAGTTTAAAAAATTGCTGTAAATTTAATCATTTCCTTTTGTCATTATCCGTTATATTTTACGTATGTATATTTTTTCTTCTCCCTGCAGATATTCTAATCTAAGTGTGTTCGACAAGAATGCAAGTAAAAAAGCTAAACACATCTTCTTGCAAAAAGAAGCAGCAGAAGAAGCGGAATCAAACATTCCTACTAGTCACACGGAAAACCTACTATCAAATGGCGAAGACGATGACTTTTACTACAACCCGTCCTCTTTCACTATTCCGGAATTAGATGTTCCTGATCTATTACCAAACCTACCGGGTAAGGTTACTTCTTTAATACTTATTTCTCAATTTCTCATTTATCATGTCTCACATCGCGATTCCGTTTCTTCAACAGGTATCGCGGGTAAAATATTCTTGTCACCGCAAGGACCTGAAACAAGCTCTGCTATGGTCACTCGTCCTAGTTCTATAACGTTCCAATCGGGGAACACTACTACTACCAGTAATTCGACAATATTTTCTGCAACCCCTACCACACCATTCGCGTCATCTTCGCCGCTTCTTTCAAATGCGTCGACAGGGCTTCCTCAGAATGTACCCGTGAACGTAAAACCAATAAGCATTGTCCCAGGAACTATACCTCCACCGCCACCCATGCCCCCGATAATCGAAAACAAACGTGAGGATAAGCCTCCAGAGTTTAAAACTTCTATTCCAACTTTCTCTACTTCTGCTCCTCCACCCCCTCCTCCGCCCCCTCCACCGCCTCCTCCACCAGAAGTGCAACCTCAAAAGGATAAAGACGAACCGGATGCTGCCAAACCTGTCAAAGCTAAACTGCCTCCCACACCGGACATTCGATCCAACCTGATGGAAGCAATCCGAGCGGCTGGAGGTACAAATTTGCTCAAATCTGTCAAAGACAGAAAAACCGCGAATGTGCCAAAAAAAGAAGAAAAGAAAGCTGAGAATGGGCCTGTTGACATGATGGCAGACTTGAAGAATTCTTTAGCCATGAGGAGACGTGTAAGATATTTAAAATTCTTCCAAAACATATAATTATTGCAATTTTAATCTTCTGAAGTTATATAATCGTTGCTCGTAATGTCAATTTCCAGGGTATTTCTGGGATGAACGATGCGACAAGACAAGGAGGGCTAGGAAATATCATGAGCAAGCTTGCGGCTACTATACCGGCTTTAGAGGACTCGAATGAAGAAGCAATCGGTGGAGCCATTTCGGATGATGACGATTGGGATGCTTAGTGCTGCAGATGGGTTAAAATTTACTCTTTCGGATTTCGTCAATATCCTTAGCGATTCGCATCTGGTGATGAACATGTGATAATACTTTATTGTTGAACCCCAACGTCCTCGCAATGCCTTGTGTTGAATACACCGTGAAATTATTTTCATTAAACTTCTTGTAGGTATTCTGTAATCCGACTTCAATCACATCACCACATGTATTATGGCAATAGGTTAGCAGCTCCAGATCTCGACGATATTTCCTACAATGGGCTCTCTGAGAAGTGAATAGCCATCAGATTTCCCGGGACGTTGGATCAGTACGTACTTTTAACTTACCTGACACACATTTAGATTATCCTGTCCTAATTTCGCCCACTAAAGTTCTATTTAGAATATCTTTATGAAGCTGCACAATACGCAGGCCCATGCGAACCAGATACACCTGTGATAAATATCTTAATAGGCCGTCTGAATGAAGATGGGAGTGTTAATACAGTAACAATAGAATGGAAAATAATTTGGGTACTTTCCTACACCAAGGACTGCACCCTCGCCTTATTTAGCCCGAGATGAGATAAAATCCGTATGTTTTGGCGACATTCATTTCTGTTTGGGATACACGTGCACTGCTGTGGCGCTTATTCACAGACGCTTCGCTACAGATGTGAACATACTGTGTCGTAAAAAGTCTGAATATGAGTCTTACTACTCGCAGAGCTGCCGTTTTATATTTCAGAAGATCCTCCTATCAGATACAGTATTCACAAATGTTCTCGTGCAGTGCATCATACACCTGTTGTTTTAATTTAGGATAAAAAATAATCATGAACTCGCACAACCGCTTAAATATGTTCCCACACTTACAAATGACGTAACGAGCTCACTTTCTTCCTTCTTGATGACTCAACTAGCACGGCTAGTTCGTTTTTTACATTGTAACATGGTATCATGAAGAGCTTATGATCTGGAATGGGTAGGCAGCAGCGCAGAGAACGTTCCCTTTCATAGATCACCACTGCTCACCTGGTAAACAATGCTTTAAATACAGTCCCTCGCCGGCAGAAGATGTATGCATGCCAATTATGATGACCACTCTGCTCTGATGCGCTAATATTTTCACTCTGTAAATCCTCTTAAACCAACATTTTCTCAATGCCAACCTTTTCGCACAACGTAATCCTCCTTGAAGAGCTAAAAAGTTTAATTACATTTTCACTTTACCCAGTGGTCAGTTTCATCCTCGACGTCCGACCACAAAGGCGCCGATGAAAACCTCAACTCCTTCTTGCATTCTCATAGTTTCTATTTCAACTTTGGCTGAGCTTTCCCAAAGTCACATTTTAAAACGCGGTGCAGGAATTTTCCATTTGAGCTGTACATATCTTACACAGTTTATTCACTTTCCACGGGTCCAGAGCTGCTCAAGTTTGTAAATTTTTGCTTCAAGTTATCGAATTGGTGTTCAGTTTACCCCTAGCTCAAAGTATTGGCATCATGGGGACAGCTTCCATCCAATTTTGTGTCCTCCTCCTATTTGGGCTACAACTAGCTAGCGTTAGCCCAATAACAACGCGTCAAGTGAAAGCCCTCAACGATCTGAATGTGAACAACGAAGAAATAAATGGACCTGCAAATGAGACGGGGAGGGAAGCAAGATCCTGTTTGTGCATGGAATACTGGAACTGCGCAGCTCGGTAAATGCTTAAATCAAAATCGTATCACATCTTTCAATGCACAAGTTATGATGTCTTGTTAATTCATTACAATCTATATATTAGTCAAGGTGAACCGTACGCTTATTGCGGAATATCCGAGACGGAAGTCTGTTGCTTCTTGGAAGATGACAAATTAGTAAATTTAACGGCTGTTACTGCCAATGTTACAGCCATTAACACCACTTCCGCTCCAATCTCGCGTGTAGAGACAGAAGCACCCCAATGTGGAAAGCAAAAAATAGAGGCAAACCTTGATTCCGCTGCAGAGTTTCTAGAATGGCCATGGCATGTAAGCACTACGACAAAAACATTCCTTTTTTCTACCTCACGGATGAGCTTAAGTTAATTTTTCAAAAATTCCAACAGGCAGCAATACTGGAAAACGAAGATGATCTTTACATTTGTGGTGGATCCCTCATATCTCCCAACCGTGTAATGACAGCAGCCCATTGTGTAGCATCCTACATCAAAGAATCACCAAGGCTAAAAGTACGACTTGGAGAATACGATGTGTCCACCAACGGAGAGCCGTTTCCCCATGTGGAAGTCATGGTCAGCATGGTGGCCATACATCCTGAATTCAATAATTCCACTCTGGAAAACGATATCGCAATACTTGGGCTAACTCGTGATGTCAATTACACGGATAACATTCTACCCATCTGCTTGCCCCCTAATCAAGATAATCCCAAACCCGTATCCGTTTCCCGTATTCGTCGATGTGTTGTAACCGGTTGGGGCAGAAGGAGAGAGGAGGCCCCACATTCCATCATTCTGAAGGAAGTCATCGTTCCCATTTGGGGAAGTGACGATTGCCAAAATAAACTCAAGACAAGTTTCGGACCGGGGTTTGTCTTGCCGCCAGGAGCAATTTGCGCCGGTGACGAGAAACGGGACGCATGTGATGTATGATATAACAGCATTTTAAAGTGTTGATTGACAGTGTCAGTCTACGTTAAAACCTGTATACATTGATACATATTTGTTGCAGGGAGACGGAGGAGGTCCATTGGTTTGTTTCACTGATGGCAAATGGGTCCAGGAAGGAATTGTATCTTTTGGAATTGGATGCGGACGAAGAGAAACGCCTGGGATTTATACAAAAGTATCCTGGTTTAGTAGCTGGATAGAAGCATTCCGTCATAGCGGCGTAGCGACTCAAAGTTTAACTAGGTAGTTGTGCGCAATTGCATTGATACTAATATATATCTATGAACACACACGGTTTTCTTAACTTTATACTGTCAAAGAAACGAAAACTTATTTATTTATGAGTTACATATAATGCACTCTACCGTGTCCATTATCCTTACAAGCCTAGCGTCAGAATCAGATGTAATTTTCTATGGTAATTCCTGGTGTTTACGATATGTGTACTTCAGACTACCAGTACGTGAATGCTTACTCTGTGCTCTGTTGTATAGGAGAAAATGTAAAATTTCTACTTTTGTAATGTTCAACTAAGCGTGCAATTAAGCGTATAACAAAAATGTAATTAAGGTGAAAAATAAATGCTAACTTGATTAGGATGTTTAAGATCGCGAGGTGCTATATCGAGGTCACCATTATTTGATTGCATCTTTGAAGAGCGCATTATAATCGTATACACATTGAGATATCGTTTTACAATATTCAGAAGTTTCAGTGCTAATTATCTTATGGAATTAGTTTCAGCAAGAGATAGTAAATACTTTTTATTACGTTTACGCTCTCAAACTTGACATTATCCTCTGGTACTTTTGGTTTGATCGTTTTACGCTCCATTTTAACCTCCGAAAGGAAACCTTCCCTCAAAAATCACACACAGAACGCACAATTAAAAACAAAATATGATACGGCCATAATTCCTCCCATACATATAAAAATTGGAGCAGGATAGAAGCTATCCCTTCTGCCGGTTTGAACTCCAATCAAATGTAGTGACCAAGATATTGAAAATTGTATTTGTAATGGCTACACATACATCATGGAATTGTTGATTGCAAAATAATTAGTAGCAACAAATCCGGTTGCACTAAGCGACGCATTTGCAATCAACAATTCCATTGCACAAAACAAAGAGTTTGCAATCAACATCGAATTGTGGACGGTTTCACTGATCGCAATTGGGGCTCGTCCCATAGTAGATTCCTATAGATTTCTATAGATTTCATGGATGCCTATTGGTTCATACTATAAATATACAGTAGATATACATATATCGGGGAAATTGTGGACGGCTTTACCGATCGCAATAGGGATTTCACCCCATTATATATACAGTATATTAATAATGGATATATAGTAGATTCCCATAGATATCTATAGATTCCTTTAGATATCTATAGATTCAGATACCTATAGATACCTATTGGTATTTACTATAAATATACAGTAGATATACATATATCCGGGAAATTGTGGACGGCTTTACCGATCGCAATAGGGATTTCGCCCTATAGTATATACAGTATATTAAAAATGGATATATAGTAGATTCCTATAGATATCTATAGATTCCTATAGATGATACCTATTGGTATTTACTATAAATATACAGTAGATATACATATATCCGGGAAATTGTGGACGGCTTTACCGATCGCAATAGGGATTTCGCCCCATAGTATATACAGTATATTAATAATGGATATATAGATTCCTATAGATTCCTATAGATACCTATTGGTATTTACTATAAATATACAGTAGATATACATATATCCGGGAAATTGTGGACGGCTTTACCGATCGCAATAGGGATATCGCCCCATAGTATATACAGTATATTAATAATGGATATATAGTAGGGATTTCGCCGCATAGTATTTACAGTATAGTAATAATGGATATATAGTAGATTCCTATAGATATCTATAGATTCCTATAGATACGTATATACGGGAAATTGTGGACGGCTTTACCGATCGCAATAGGGATTTCGCCCCATAGTGTATACAGTATATTAATAATGGATATATAGTAGATTCCTATAGATATCTATAGATTCCTATAGATATCTATAGATTCCCATAGATATCTATAGATTCATATAGATATCTATAGATTCCTATAGATATCCATAGATATCTATAGATTCTTCCCTATAGATATCTATAGATTCCTATAGATATCTATAGATTCCTATAGATATCTATAGATTCCTATAGATATCTATAGATTCCTATAGATATCTATAGATTCCTATAGATATCTATAGATTCCTATAGATATCTATAGATTCCTATAGATATCTATAGATTCCTATAGATACCTATAGATACCTATTGGTATTTACTATAAATATACAGTAGATATACATATATCCGGCAAATTGTGGACGGCTTTACCGATCGCAATAGGGATATCGCCCGATAGTATATACAGTATATTAAAAATGGATATATAGTAGATTCCTATAGATATCTATAGATACCTATAGATACTTGTTGGTATTTACTATAAATATACAGTAGATATACATATATCCGGGAAATTGTGGACGGCTTCACCGATCGCAATAGGGATTTCGCCCCATAGTATATACAGTATATAAATAATGGATATATAGTAGATTCCAATAGATATCTATAGATTCCTATAGATACCTATTGGTATTTACTATAAATATACAGTAGATATACATATATCCGGGAAATTGTGGACGGCTTTACCGATCGCAATAGGGATTTCGCCCCATAGTATATACAGTAAAAATAATGGATATATAGAAGATTCCTATAGATATCTATAGATTCCTATAGATACCTATAGATTCCTATAGATACCTATAGATACCTATTGGTATTTACTATAAATGTACAACAGATATACATACATCCGGCAAATTGTGGACGGCTTTACCGATCGCAATAGGGATTTCGCCCTATAGTATATACAGTATATTAAAAATGGATATATAGTAGATTCCTATAGATATCTATTGGTATTTACTATAAATATACACTAGATATACATATATCCGGGAAATTGTGGACGGCTTTACCGATCGCAATAGGGATTTCGCCCCATAGTATATACAGTATATTAAAAATGGATATATAGTAGATTCCAATAGATATCTATAGATTCCTATAGATACCTATTGGTATTTACTATAAATATACACTAGATATATATATATCCGGGAAATTGTGGACGGCTTTACCGATCGCAATAGGGATTTCGCCTCATAGTATATACAGTATATTAATAATGGATATATAGTAGATTCCTATAGATATCTATAGATTCCTATAGATATCAATAGATACCTATAGATACTTATTGGTATTTACTATAAATATACAGTAGATATACATATATCCGGGAAATTGTGGACGGCTTTACCGATCGCAATAGGGATTTCGCCTCATAGTATATACAGTATATTAATAATGGATATATAGTAGATTCCTATAGATATCTATAGATTCCTATAGATATCTATAGATTCGTATAGATATCTATAGATACCTATAGATACTTATTGGTATTTACTATAAATATACAGTAGATATACATATATCCGGGAAATTGTGGACGGCTTTACCGATCGCAATAGGGATTTCGCCCCATAGTATATACAGTATATTAATAATGGATATATAGTAGATTCCTATAGATATCTATAGATTCCTATAGATACCTATAGATACCTATAGATACCTATTGGTATTTACTATAAATGTACAACAGATATACATATATCCGGCAAATTGTGGACGGCTTTACCGATCGCAATAGGGATTTCGCCCTATAGTATATACAGTATATTAAAAATGGATATATAGTACATTCCTATAGATATCTATTGGTATTTACTATAAATATACACTAGATATACATATATCCGGGAAATTGTGGACGGCTTTACCGATCGCAATAGGGATTTCGTCCCATAGTATATACAGTATAAATAATGGATATATAGTAGATTCCTATAGATATCTATAGATTCCTATAGATACCTATTGGTATATAATATAGATTTACAGTAAATTTACATATATCCCGGAAAATGTGGACGGCTTCACCGATCGCATTAGCCTGTTTTTCAAACCGGCAAAAAGGGTGTGCACATTTTAACCATGGACCGATCTTCAAGCTTTGAAGCATTTTGCTAGCATCGCAAGGAGAAAAAAGCAATGGAGAAAATACGGAAAGCAGTTCTCGTAAAATGTTTATTGTGCAAACAAAAACTGCTTGGAGATCATTTCAAATTAAAGTGTTGCAGTCGATATTGCTGCTCCGATTGCTATGGTCGGATAATTAAAAGCACGGGTTGTAGGTACTGCAGCACCATCATGATACAGAATGATGTTATTCCAATCATGTAAGTTGTCTTTTCTTGTTAACTGCAAACTTGCAATTCTTTAATGCATATTATTCATTTACTACAAACCAACTTCTTCATTAGCACCGCTTCTCGCATTTCTGAATCGAGTTACTCGCAATGTTATTATATTTAGTTGGATTCGGCATTGGCAAAAAGGCTTTATCTGAAACTGGACATTTGATCAACACTATCATTCTGGCTCAAACGTGCCTCACGTGTAGGTAGCCTAGTTGCCCTACTTAATTGCATCGAATATCTTTATGTAAAATCCTTAAAATTCAATAGTTTCAATTAGTTACACAAGTACTGGGATATCAGAGAAAAATTCTAGGCTCAGTTTATTTAACCTTGTTCGGGTGTAGCAAGTAGCAGTTAATATGCAAAGTTAATTAAAACAGTGTTTCTTATTTTCTTGACAGCGCATCATCAACGGATTCTGGGACGGCAAAAGCGGATCAATCAGGATCCAAATCTGTTCATTCCAAAACAGGAGGTACCAGCTCTGGCAAAAAGTAAGTCAAGATGAGAAATAGGAATTTATTTTAGTTTTTAATGAGCAATATCATATGGATAACCATTCAAGCCATTTTTCATAATTCTACCTTCTATAAGCTGGAAAAGCTGAATTTACGATCGTTTCGACGCCAATGAAAGGCCTTATTACTTCTTAATCAACATAATTATGCTTTCTAGCAAAACAAATATAAAACGATTTAGTTTAGACGTGAATACGCTAACTTCCGAAAATTTTGTTTTTAGGACAGTGGGCGGCGGAAGTTCGGATACGGAATCCATGTACAGCACTACAAGCGCGTCCACAGATGATATGCGGGCTTCCCTGCAGAGATACTCCCCAATTGCTGCTCACACATTTAAACGTAAGTTACAATTTCTAGGCTCCCACACCCGCATTTTCCACTGATTTCTAGCAATAACGTGTGCAGTACATTCGACCTTCACATTCGGAACCTATTGTTATACTTTCAGATTTTAGCAAGTGGAGGGTACCGGACGAGGCAAAGAAGCGAAATGCTAAGGGAGAAGCTGCGGGAATGAGCGCCAGGAAAAAGCAGAAGACTGCAAATAAGACGGCTGTTTCTGCAGGTAAAGTATTATTGCAGATCAAATGTCTACAGGGGGACTGCGCACCCCCATGTTTTTAAAGTTCTGAAGGAGTGATTCTAAATTAAATATTATTTTTAACTCTTTTTTCTAGATGAAGCGCCACAAGAAGACTCAATGGACGATGAATGAGCGCGGAGGAGGAGAGAATACGGATCCTGCTGTTTCACCATCTTCATGTCTACTACTGTGAAAAGCAAATCGTCACGGGTAGAGTTCAAGTACACTGGTAATGTTATCTTTCCTTCCTTCAGATTCACCTTGGGATCGATTCTAAAAACAAATGAATAAAAATTCGAGTTTAAATTGATTCCAACAATGTGTGACTTAAAATGCTAAAAGCACATCCGATTATTAATTACTCACTTGACCCAAGTTAAAGCCAAATGTGGAATCTCACTCAATACATCAGAAGACAGTTGAAGACCAACTTTCCATGCCCCGCCTTCGAGTTTTAGACCATTCAGGACAAAATTAGTGCCCATGCCCCCTACTACAACATCCAAAATTAATTCTTCGATTGACCATCCATTGGCTTGAGCTACGGATTGCCTCGTAGCTGTGAAGTAGGCCTCTGGGTTAAACAATCCTCCAAGCCCAACTGGTGTACTCTGAAATAAAAATTTAGATGTGTGAGTAACCGAGTACAGTTAGGAAGTTACCGATTCAATTGCTAATCTATTTCATAAATACCTCTAAGTGTTCGACGCCGCTGACGACCAGCGTCTCTGAAACTGTGATTAGTTGCTGAATTCTTAGCGCAAGGTCATTAATCCAACTGATGACAGTGCAACCTCGGGGTACTGGGTACTTGCCACCCCAACTATCAGGGATGATTCCACGAACGAGTTCGGATATAAGCTTGCGATGGTACGACGTTTGTTTCTTCTCGCCCTATAAACAGAAAGAGAGTTACAAGTTAGAACACGAGTTGCACTAGTATCACCACGTATTACATAAATTAACAAAGATGTATACCTGACAAATTGACTTCACATCAAGCAAGTCAGACTTAACCGTCTGAAGCAAACCAACTCCTGCAGCTACTTCTCGCTCGAAGAATCGGTACAAGGGTCGCTTGATGTCAACTGATCAACTGTGCGTTTAAGCGGAAGGAGTTTTTCTGGCAGTAGTTTCAACCATTCTTCAGCGGAAACTCGTAGGGTCCTCATCCAAGCAGGTGTGCTTCCATGCTCCTCATCACCAGCTTCCACTTCAATCGTAGCAGGGAGATCTTCGTCGTCTTCTATGAGTTGTATCTTGAGTAACTTTGATACCATTTCCGATCCCCTGTTGGTTAGCAGTACTTTTTCAGCATGTGTAGGCAAGCCTAACCACGCAGGAGTCTGCCGATGTCCGAGGCCAGTAGCCCAGGTGAGAAACTGGTCTCGTCGGATGGCATCAGGCATGGAAATATCACCGCCATCAGCGTTGGCCACAAGCAAGAACTCTGATTCAAAACTACGAGGAGTGAATAACCGATGGACGAAAGAAGAGAGGAGGCGAGAGTCAAATTCGTTATCCACTTTGCCACCATATATTGTTTCTGATAGAAGCGTTTTGAGGGCATCCCATAGAACCTTGTCTGGAGGTAAATTAGTGCGACCCTAGAAGTAACAAAAGCTGTAACCATGTAGTCACGATCTGAACTTTAACAATAATAATAATAAAAAAAAACGGAATAATTTATAAAAACATGACCACAACAAACTTACCATTGCCGTAGAATCGATCCAAGCGTCGAGTGTATCACAAGCTACACGAAGATCTGCTTCATTAAATTCGTAATATTTGGCCCATCCCAACGGAACATACCGCAGACGTTCTTGAACGACAGCATGGAACCATGCAACTAAAAAGTATAGCCTTGCACGTTCACTTGGAGCTTTCATCATTCTTGCCGCTGCTACTGTATTGAATGTTCTTAATAGATTCGCTTTGATGCCTGGAGGTGGTTCAAAAACGAAGACCCGTCCAGCACGAAGCAAATTCACAGGGATCTTCGGGTGAATATCCATCGTCAAAAACAGTCGGAATGATGCGTGTGGTTGAAGGGAATGCATCTTCTTCTCCAACTGCAACAGCCATTGCGGTGCCAGGTGGACATTTTTCAATAGGACCCATCTAGAAAAACAAAAGTGCTCATAAATCCTACAATAATCAATGCGATACACTGGGCTTCAGTCGTTGGCATTCTAATCACATCAGCAAGATTATATTATAGCGAAAAATCCAATTTGAATCATTCTTTTCATTTGAGGGAAAGGTAATCATCATTACAGAATGGGACTAACAACTGTCTTATACATAACTGAAAGATATAGATTCTTTACCTTGAACAGGTCCTTAGTGATGATACCCAGGCGAGCTGAGTAGTCTTTCACTGTGTTGAAATTTGGATTGCCTTTCAGGACGGAGTGGAACATTTCCAAGAAAAGCTGGAGCGAGTACTGGTACAGGAAATGCATCTGGTGCAAGTTTGCCAGCGTGAAATAAATCGAGGAACATGCCTGAGCAAGCGGATGTACTGTTGTGACACCGAATCGATTTCACTGATCACCTTATCGGTTTCTTCAACTTTCCGGGAAATGTCAGCAGCCTGCAACTTAAGATTCTCCAATGTTGTGATGACGCTGTCATCGTCAAGAATCTTTCCCTTTGCTTAATTCAAAGCACCAAGGAGCGATTTCTCTAGATGCCTTAGTCGGACTTAAAACTCACCTAAAAACGCAGGATTTGTCACAGTTTTACACATACCCCATGAGCATAAAAAAATTAGGCAAATTCTTATATGTTGCATCTTAAAGCGTACCTTGAAGTTTGAGCAGATCAGAGCGTTTCTTGTCGATATCAGGGCGTTCAGCTCGCAATACTTGGTTCAAGCATTGGCTCTGCAATGAGGCTCTTGTGACGGTGAAATTAACGAAGGTAACTCTGGAGCAAACGTCAGGCGGAAATTCGACAGTTGGATCTCTTGTCGACAAGAAAATTACGAATGAAGGTGACAAATCAATGTCTTGCTCTCCAAGAGAAATTAACACTCGACCACCTGTCCTTCGTACTTCGCAATTCAAAATAGGGTTCAAAATAGGGTCGTAGGTTTCAACGTCTTGCACCAACAGCGGATTACCAAAACGTAAAGCAGACTCCAGAATTTTTCCTAAGGTACACAATCAAGTTAGTTAATTCCATTGCTCTCGCCACAATCAATATGCTTAACTCATTCTCCGAATTTGTAACCAGATTTCAGCGCATCCCAAAGAAAATATCTTGTAAACTTACTAGAGGAGTCGTCCAAAAAGAGGTTTTCGCGAGTTTTCTAGCACAATATTCTTTCATCAAGAATTCCGTGGCTTGTCCTGAAGGATCGATTATAAATGGGTACCTATTGAATCTCTTCAAAGAAATCGCATTCTCAGTGCAGAGGTCATCGTCAGGTAATGAGTTGTCTTTCCACCGGAGACGCTCATCTGGATGACTGAGGTACTCACAAAGCGCAAGATCCTGACGATAATTAATGCCGGCTTTACCAAGATGCTCACACCAGGTGTTAAATACGTTTTGGCGATCAAAGTATACAGCGTAGGCCAAGAACCCAGAGGACAACAACACATCTCCAACAATAGTTGCCATCTGCCCTGTGAAAGCCTCGCTACTTCCTTCCACCGGTCACGTTCCATTCCCAGACTTTTCAGCAACGCCATAGAACGTTCAACCTTGCTTTGCACAACTACAGCTACTGCCATAAAATGCCTAGTAAGATCATGTACAAGTCTTCACATTTTGATAGCGCATATTTGAACTGAACAAGAGGATGAATCCATCTAGAATGAAGCCGGACTAATTTTGTAGCATAGGTTTAGTATACAGTTGATTCTCATGTATTCCAAGACTGAAAAGAAACCACTCGAAACCATTAATCATACTTTCTAACCTATGTAAATCTGACAACGCCTTGACGAAGTTCTCAGTAATTAAAAGCTGGAATAATTCCTAATGGCGTATTTGGAAAATATCTATTTGGTGTAGGATTGCACAAAACGAGATCGGTGACTTCTGCGTATAACATAGCAAACAACACTCCGCTAACCCTAAACCTCCGTTTCCATTATGAAAATCATATTGCATATTTTATCTTCCTGGTTTTGGAGATCTAGGCGCATTGAACTGATTGCTGAAACTGGGAAAACTACGCGTCACGTAGAAAATCAGAATACTTTATTCTGGCAACTTTCATTTGTAAAATGTATACAAAGAGAAAGTGAGAGATATCAATCCGAATGGAACAAAAAAGTGGATACCTTCTCAGTTCAGTCACCTTAGTTCTAGTATTAAAGCTACAGGGCATGAAGTAATAACGAATTCATGCTTCAGGAAATACAATAGTAAAACAATGCGTCTAAGTCACGCAGAGGAAAAAATTAATCAAGTTTAGTATGCTACTTAAATGTTCCGATACGTACGAAATAACTACAGTGGTTTGGCGCTGGCTACTACTACCTATGACTGAAATACTGCTTAGCTGGGTTTAATAAAGTACCAGTAAGGATATCTAAAAATTCATAAGCTATTCTTGAAACTTGGTTTGCATTGTGTTCCTGTGCCACCGGTTAGTCGGCCACAACTGTGCGATTCAAACCCGAGGCAAAATTCAGCTGGAATTGGAACTCTCGACAGATCATGGCTCATAACTGCCTTCCTGCTGGTCAAAGCAATTTCTGTACTGTGCATGAAACTAATTAGGGCTGAAAAGTTTTCCCATAAAACTGCTGATTAAATACTGATCGACTCTGATTCCCACTTGGGGGAGGGGGTGGTGGAATCAAATTTGATAAAGGTACGCCACCAATAATAGTAGAGCATGTGCTGTTAGACGATGAGGTTAATGTTTTACTGCCTGTGTTACCTGATAAAACATTTCCTCCATAGGTACTATGCCCACGATTCGATGAACCCCGAACTGAGCCATAGGAATTTGAGCTATGAGAAACTGAAATTCGACCTCCTCTACTCTGATGACGCGGCTGGTCGAATCTTGAACGACGGTGTCCAGAAGGAGATCGGATACCAGAAGGTGATCTTGAACGGAGTCCCGACTGCCGTCGGTAATTCGAAGAATTCGACGGTGACCACTGTGGTGACTTCCTACTTCCCAGTGGCGATCGAGGAGAAGGTGATGAGGAGGATCTTCTACTCTTAGAAGATGGCGGTGAAAGTCGTTCGACTGTATTAGATGTTGTGTATCCATTCAAGGGTAGGCTTGGCTTCAGGTTTCGGTCACGTCCTGCATCTGCCGGGCTGAAGTTGTTCTGGGACGGAAGAGGGGGCATACCACACTGTTTCAAAGCAGCCGGCGTAGGAACTGACAATCTGTGACCCATACTCAAATGGTTAGATGGAGCTCCGAGACGAAAATCCTCTAATTTTGGTGCAAACATGTTCTCACCTACAAATCAAAAGTTGCACAATAAGTTGATGGTTCTTACTGGTTTTTACTGAAATTATTGTAATGTAGTAATGGTCAACAACGCATGAAATATATACCCGAAGTTTCCGCTGAATTTGCAGACCCAGGTAGCTTGCCAGAGGGCGTCTGGACGGAGCTTGGTGATTCAGGTACGGCAGGACTGGATCCGTCAAGCCTAATAATTCCTAGATTGGACAATCGACGGCGCAGTTCTTCTTGTTTTCTTTCTGCCATTGTTGGTGTTGGACTCCATGGCCTAAGAGGTTTACCTGTGAAGAATACATATAGTGCCTTTCGAGGAATTGTCACAATCCTTAATGAAACTAGCTTTATAGTTCTCTGAATTCGTACCATTTGCAG
This sequence comes from Sminthurides aquaticus, assembly GCA_906901655.1. NCBI lineage: Eukaryota > Metazoa > Arthropoda > Collembola > Symphypleona > Sminthurididae > Sminthurides > Sminthurides aquaticus. Next base: position 17,691,623 of record CAJQTT010000001.1, on the reverse strand, counting down.
CACCATTTAATTCTTCGTTCAGTACAAGATCTGGTGTCAAACAATTTTCCGGCAAAGGCGGAAACGGCAAATTTTGAGGAACGAGTGCTGGAGGTGGCTCGTCATCTCCTTCTGATTCCGCAGGCGAAATCTTAGGGCTCTGCTCCGTTTCAGGCCGAGATGAATCTGCGTCTGACCTTCCTCCCTGCTGTCTTTTGCGGTACTCCAGAATTGATAACTGCAATGCAATGTAAAAGCGCATTAAAAAAACCGAACAATGCAGGGCAAGTAAACTAATGTTATGAGTTTCATGTACATATTCTGTATTAACCTTTCGTTTCACCGGTTGGAGTGCAGTAGACTCTCTGAGACCATTGGTCTGAGCAGCAACTGAAGATGCAACCCCTGCAGTATCGTCAGATCAGAGTCTGGCTTGCTCTTGTTCTGTTGAAGGAGCTTATCTTCAAACCGTTGGATTGTATTATTTGACGACACATTGGATCTCGGACTCCTATCTGGATTGATATCATACTGATGGAAAGGCATATTAATTCCGACTGGAGCATTGCAAGTCAGTGTAGGAGGTCCTCCGCCCGGAGAAAAGGATGCTATAGGCAACCTGCTCGTGGATTTATCCACGCGCGGATCACTGAAAGTAGTCTCGGGTCCACTTGCTTGCGTTATCTGCGCAAAATTATCCGACAACTTATTATTTGAAGGATTTCTAACATATTCCCGGACTATGGCTTCTTTGACGCTAGTAGGTGTCCCAACAGCGCTAATCGGTGGTGTAACTGGACACAAGTTGGATGCCGCAGGAGATTTTCCTTCTGTCTGATCCCATCTACTTCTTTTCACAGATGGAGTTACGGGGCAATCATTTTTTTCAGGTGAAGAATGGGCTGATTTCGCAAGTTCCTTTTCCGAGGTTTCTGAGATGGTTTGATTCGACAATGATTTTAGCTGCAGCAATTCTGTAGTAAGGGCAACTTCGTCTAATTTTTCTCCACTGCTTTCCTGTAGGATCTTTTCTTCTACCACCGCGCTGTTGTCCAGACTTTCTCTGTCCATACTTGTTTCGAGAGATTCTGGTGCTGAACTGCTGGTGATATCTTCCAAACTCGGTTTCTTTGACGGTTCTGAGACTATCCCGCTTTTCATTTCACAATCCAAGTTTTCGTCATCGCTGGTTTCCACGCTACGTCCGTGTAGAGAATGAAAATCAATCCTGTCCTGATTCAATGGCGTACTAGGTGATTCGCCATCTTTCTCTTCTACATCTTCATTAACGAACTGATTCGTTGGCGTAGATGCTGGTGTATTTGAGACTTCAGAAGACATAGATGCTCGTGCCAGTCTTCTCTTCTTAAAAGGAGCAATATGATCTCCGCTTGGACTGACTGAAGGAGACTCGGGACGAAAGTTGCACATGTTGTTGATTGTTGATGGATCAGTTTCTTCACTTATAGCTTGTCGAAGCCACCTTTTCTTCGCAGAACCAGAATCCATGTTCCCCAGGGTGATATTCAAATTGCAGCTACTGGGGAGCGGGGACATGCTCGCATGCCCCGGCGATGCTGACGATGAAACAACAGTCGGTGGAGCCACCATGGTTGAGGTTGCAGAGCTCGTCCTTCGGATATATTGTGAAGGCAATGGTGATGTTTCAGAAACCGGCACAGGCCCAGTGTTATGAAAAACGTGTTCGACTTTCTCGTTCATCCATTCTGTCATGAGTAGCTATAAATTTGAAAATCAATTTTCAGTTTTGAAGTTAAGCAATACGACACTTGTTTAACTTTCAAATCTAAATCGATCAGTAAATGCCGGCGGTGGGGGTATAGGTATAGCTGCTCATGCTGCAGACACGTTCAATAAGAAAAGCTTACCTTTTTCGTTTCAGGGAACCGAAACGATGCAGATGACCCCTCCCGCTGAGGCGACATGGATGCTCTACACGCATCATCTGCGAAATTTATATCAGACTCGGTGGACCTGGACCTTAGATCACCGCCTGATCCCGAGTTCCGTTGCGTAATCATTTGCGGCTTCAATAGATTTTTGTTTCCGCTGCCCGAACGACCTCTTCTTTTTCTAAAGAAATGAAACAAAGAGTTAAGATGATTTTAAATTATAGCTATATTCATGATATTACGGAAAATGCATACCCTTTCTTTCTAGCAGGCGCAAATTTAACCGGCAGTACGTGCTGCTCGCTGCAATCCTTGTCATCTTTCTTGTCTTTCTCTTTGTCTTTCTTTTCTTTTAACCGGTATTCTTTCTTCTTCTGAATATTTTCCATTCTCTCGATGAGCTTTAAAACAGATTGGAGCTTTCGTTCTTCTCGTGACTGAAAAAATTTAATTAAACCATCTGATATTGTATTTAGATAATTGGCAAGTGCAATTGCACTGTTCGTAACTTCAACACTTACCAGTTTGCTCGCGTCAGAACTCGACTGACAAGGAGCACTGCTTGTGGTAGGGGTAACTGTCAGTTGGAAAGTTGATGAAGAATCAAGAGATGAGCTTCCCGCTTTATGGCGCTGCTTACAAGGTGTTTCTGATTTAATCTTCTTGCTACTCGCTCCTTCATCCCCGATGGACACTAGAGAATACCGGATTCGCTGGGATCTTTCCTTCCGATTGCTAGTTAGAGGTGTCGACGAGGCTACAGGAATTGGGTTGGATACGCTCTCCACCTCATCCTTTACTGAAACATCCAGCAACACTTGACCCGTCTCCATGTTACTTGCTGTCGTGGGTGCATTTGTAACTGCTTCAATTTGTAACTCTGTTGCCGTATCATGCGAACTTTCTGGATTAGATTCAACGCTTACACTGGGTTTAAAATCACCGGTAGAATCTTTTTCGACTGCTGATGCGCGTCGAGAGCTAAACCTTCGTCGTCCACCGTTGTCCTTACTCCTAAAATTCATTAATTAGCAATAAATATATAAAGTAAGTCTATGTTTCTGAACGCCTTTGGCTGAACAAGTAGCAGATATAAGAGACTGATAAACTTACTCTGAGATGTTTTCCGAATCAGCATTAGCAAGAAGTCCATTCTTTCTGCGCACATCAGTTGAACCTCCGCCACTCTGTGTCATAGGACTTGGACACACAGAATCCAAGCCTGGTCCAGATTTCGCTGCGATTCCAGTGTTACTATCACCTGAGCTCATTTCATTACCGCAATTAGCGCAAGGTAGAGACTGTCCAGTAACCACAAAACTGCTAGATGTAGTGAACGCATCTCTCTCATGTGGGATTGTGATTTCTTCGTTTGCCTCAATAGCGCGAATGGTGACAACATAAACGTGAACCGCTCCTTTCCCCACGGTATGCTTTATCACTGCATTCGGACAGCAAGACCTCCGTATGAATCTAGCAGCGTTTCCATACTGCCGGCAATCAATACTTATGCATAACCCACTCGATGGAATTTCATGAAAGAAAGTAAACGGCTCGGGATAGACTTCTTTTGGGCTTACAGTTGTAAGCTTTCGGCTGCAAGATTTCAGATCAAGTTCAATTAGGTTACGAAATTGAAAAGCACTAGAATAAGAATTACATTTCAAATATGCCGAAAACATGACTTACTTTCCAGGCACATACTGAGAGAGAGTTTTACATTTTCCAATAAATTCTAAGACTGCACTGTTGCTTTTAATTTTCTGCTTCGCGACTATAACTTTCAACGTCTTCTCACTGTTTAGGGAGAGGTTCGAGACGTCCCATACTTGGTCGCCCATATTTTTGGTGAAATCAGGAGAGCCTTCAGCAGGAGATTTCTGCAGTTTGGCGCGTAGCTCTTGAGAGTAATTACACGCAATAGCTTCATCGTAGCTATCCAGCCACGACGACGACGAGTATGGACAACTACCTTCAGGATATTTTAAGCAAGTTCCAGGAACTGATGATGCTGGCGCATCCGTGACGCCCGTTTTTCCAATATCGATAGCTTCTATCTTCATTCCGTTAGGACCTGGAGGATTAAAACTTGGATTGCCACAGGGCGACATGAGATGAGGAGGGCTAAGGTCGCCATTGGATAGCGTTCGCAGTTGCTGAAATGACAAAAATGTGAACATTAGTTAAGGTTCCGAATACTGCAGAATCACGACAAATAAAACGGCGTGAATAAATCATGAGTCTACTTTACCTGCTTCCTTGGAGCCTTTGTCCGTTTTGCTTCGTTAAAATTCAGGGATGCACCAGATTCCAGAGGCTGCTCATCCGATACATCAGGCCTGAAACTATCATCTTTGTCATCTCCAAAGGAAACTCGATCGGAGTGAGGCTTGACATCATCGTCGTGACAGCCGTTTAAGGGCGACGAGGGATGACTCCGTATTCTCTCCTCACCGGTTATATTACTGATGTCTTCTGTTTTTATAAGCAAGCTAGGATCGTTAATGCTCCTACTACCAGCATCATTTCCGGTTTCATCTGTATTAACTTGATCCTTATGTTTTCCTAAGAAGTTGATCCTTCGCGTGTAAGTGCGTTTCACTCTGCCTTCCACAGACTTTCTTCGTCTTTCAGGAGCGGAATGAATGCCATTTCGCATTTTATCCTTCTTCTCCTGATGAGTACCAGGTATAGCTCCACCAGACTTCCTCCTTCGTCCTGTGGGAGTGAATTCATTCTCGCTTTCGCTAAAAGCGAATCCGTTGGTAATGCTTGGACGACCTCGCTTCTTAGCCTTCACTTATGGAAACTATCAGTAGGGCTTTCGCTAGTTGGGGATTTCAAGGGACTGACAGGTGAAGGATTGGCACCTGCAGAAGTTGGGGAGTTGGCTTTTGATGGGCTTACGTTACCGTCGTGAAAAACGTTGAGGCTGCCCGGAATGGACATCATAAGAGTTGTATCGAATGCCAATCCTCGCTTCATAAACTCTCGTTTCCTGAGTTGAATAGATCGAGCTCGCGATTTAAACACCCATCTGGGCTCGCACTGCTCACAGAAGTACACTTCCGGATTCTTAGTTCTATCGATGCCCATACAGTCAACGTGCTGCCAAACATAACACTTATCACAGGAAATCATGTAACCATCGTCATGAAGGTAATCGCAAATACACCGAGTAATGCCTTCATCTCCACCGTTTGGATTGGAACTATCATCATCAAGACTTCCACTGCTCCCTGGAATTTCATTGCCTAAATCACCGGGAGAGCATTGCTCCGATTTCTTCAAGCTGGAAATGTCATCCATGCTATGATGTCCCTTCAAACCAACGGACTTGTGTATTCTTTTCAGTTTCAATTTGGGGGCCTTCTTGACACGAACTCTCTTTTGCTTCGGCCGATCGGTTAATTTCAAAGAGCAGCCTTGGTCTTTTTCTCCCATAGGATTAGACTCATCCAAGAACCTCTCGTTCCTATCATCCCTTACATCTTGGGATGCCTGTGTAAGCTCAGCTCAGGGCTGTTAGAAGGTTCTCCGAACTTGGCAAAATGATCCCCGTCGTCAGTTTTGATTTTTGCATCTTTAAAACTGCTTTTCCTTCTTCGAGATCCACTTACTGGGGGATGCAGCTTCCGGGGGGAACCACCGCTGACTCCAGCAACTTTTCCAACGTCATTTATATTTCGCTGTTCCAATTTCGAGTTGATATTACTGATACATAGGGGAGATACACACTGTGGTAACCCAACCTGTTGTAATACAGTTTTTCCTTTAGGGCTAACACTTTTACTGCTTGTAGAAAATGAAGGAGAGGAAACCCCACTAAGAGTTCCTGGACTGTTGCTACTACTTCCGCTGAGAACAGGTCCTGTTTGCCGGATTGGTGGCGGTGGGTGATAGATGTAGGGTGTTATTACAGGTACCGCTGAGCTCATAATTGGTGAAGATGCGGATGACAAAGGAACCGGCTGAGCGACGTAGTTGTGATCTTGAAGCACTACTTCTAATGGAACCCTACAAGGTATTGGCCGAATCGACACGTGGTGTTGGGATTTAGGAGCAAGAGCCAGGACGCTTGGTCGAGACATTGGCGGTGTCCACGGGCTTGGTGAGGATTTGGACTGGACAACCGATACATGGCTTCCTTCACGCACAGGATGATTTTCAGAGATAGTAATCGGCTGTTCGCAAATTACAGATTGCTGTATAATTGATTCACTACGAAACTGGGGTTGCTGCTGATGAAGTAACAAGGGTAGCTGAATCGCAGTAGCTTTCTTGTGAACAAATGATGATGAATCTGCTGGGGTCACTGTTTGAATAGTGCATACAGTTCCGCCTGATGATGAAGTCGTTAATTGGGACGGCTGCGAAGAACTTGAAGCAGTTCCGTCAGACGTCGATGCCGTCGTCGTTACATCTCCTCTGCTAATTGCTGCCGCTTGCTCGGCAGCGGCTTCCAACGCAGCAGATACAACGGCTTCCAAATGTACAAGCATGCTACTCATTCTGGTCTTACGCTTGACGAAGCCGATGAAATTTCAGCACGTATGCTTAGCTTTGCTTAAAGACGATGTCGCCAAATGCTGGACTTGTGGAATTCTTCATGCTTGTTGAAATAATGAATTTGGCGGTCAGAGCCTGAAAAACGATTTGAATTCAAAAATTAACTCCCACACAATAAAATTTCACCTACGCAACCATTTCGTCAATTTCGCATAACACATTAAGTAAGAGATAACTACCTCAAAAATAAAATACGATATGATTCCTTACACAAATCACTGAATTCTAATCCTGATCATGCTACCCAGAAACTGTCACGTAGTAATTAAATTAACAGAATACAGTACAACTTACGTAGTTTCTAAGATCTAAAAAAAATCCTCTAAAATGACTCCTCTTCTAGTACACATATATATTGCAATTTGCAATACATAAAAGTGCAAATTTAATTTTTGCAGCGACTATGTCTATACGAATTCACAGTCACTTATGCATGTGCATATAAATTAAAAGGGTGACAACAATACGTGAAGCACGGAGGAGTTTTTGGTTTGGATTGGAGGATGATAGATGAGGAGGAGAGGAGCGACTGGAATGGATGAACTTTAGTACTCCAGCACACGTTTCTAGACACTATAGCAGTGGCAAATGTGTATGCACGCCCTTGACCACTATAGCCCTAGCTGATTGTCCTATAGTAGAACGGGGGTTGGGCTTGCACAATCCAACTTTGGCACTCACCCTTAATGCTATATGGTTTCAATTAACGGTCTTTTTGGTTTGCAAGGCATGTCGCGTGTGAGCGGCTTTAGAATAGTGGAGAAGGGTGCAATAGGAGGTGGTCAAAAAGAGTTAATGTAAAAGCCGGTTTTAGTGAAGTGAGAAAACAATTTTTATATATATTAATATACATTTAACTATTATTATTTTAATAAAGTGAGGGAAAGTTGAAGGATTTGACTTGGATGGAAACGCTGCGTACAAACACTTGGTGGCGAATGTGCAGTTTCCGTCTAGTTAGCCAGTTGGCTGTCTTTTAGGTTGTGTGGATCTAATCGATTGCATTCCGCAAGAAGGATATTTAGAACTTTATCCTACTGGTGAAATTTCCGATCTTTACGTATACAGTCTCAAGTAAGCGTACACCTACTGTCACCAACCATTAGGGATATGTGCTGTACTCTAGACCGCTGCTCTTGTGTTCTAGCATACTTATGGTGTCACCTACGGCATTAGGTGTAAGCTAAATCCTATTTTCTTGCTTAAAATGCCGTGGACATTTTAATTACGCATGGATTTTACTAGTTGTTTTTACAAATCATAACTACATGTTATGGGTCACAACAATCCGGGGTGCAAGGAAACGCAGCATTTCATGTTTGCAGGGAAAACTTATTTAAAGTTTATAACTTTCAAGGTATACGTAAGAACAACGTTAACGTCCAACTTTCCCGCGTTCCTGCTCATGTGGTGACAGCTCTTGTACGCTACGGCCACCCGCCTTGTTGCATTTTGGGCACAGCTGCTGTTTCTTTTACACAGCTAGAGTATTCTACGACGGGACTGGTATATGTTCTAGCTAATCCACGACCCCTGCCCTTCCGTATACCAATGCAACCGAAACCGAAAATATTTAAACTAGAAATGCTAAGAGGTCGTTCAAGTAGCAGGATGGATGAAGCTAAAGTGAGTACTCGGTGATAAATACGCTATACTAAATCAGTGTCTGGTTTGTTTATTTATGTTCCGGATGTTTAATGCATAACATACGTGTTGACTGCATGATGAAACGTTGTAATCTAATAATACAGTACGGTGAGAATATTACATCGATTTACTCAAGAATGAAAAGATCTTACGAGATGTGATCATAAGCTAAACTTTTGCTATTGTTTGAGAGAGATACGTTAAGTGCCGCAGTATTTATTTAAGTGTTAAAATGAGCAAAAAAGTACATTTGTGTGCGGTTTGTAATGCACCACTGCAAGATGTGACATTCATCCTTCTCTGCTGTATGAAAATCGTATGTTTAACATGCTACAAGGGGGTTAAGGGCAAACCCTGCACTACAGCATCATGCTCAGAAACTTTAGTTCAGGGCATGAGCTTAGAGTACGTACTTTGATTGTTTCAATTTTGATATGTAGCTAAGAAAATTTGGTATCATTTCACATCAAAAATGTAATTAACATTTGGACGAATTAGCTAGCTGAAATGATGGTTCAACGTTTGTAGAAGTGAAAATGTAATAACGTGGGCAATCTGGTCAAAAAAGTGCAGATCAGTAAAATTAACATATCTGCACAAAATTCTCTAAACATTTGATAAGTGTATTAAATCCTTAAAAATATTAAAGGGGTCTGCAAAATAAAAGTGTGTAACTGGATCTGAGGGCTTAAGGATCCAGGTATCTGCACAAATTTTGGTCAAGAACAGGATCTGCGGATCTACAGTTCAGTAACAACCGTGTTTTATATCCCTCAGTTTGTGATACTTTTGCAATTAAATTGGGATGCTGTGAGTTGAGTGCTATAAATTTCTGGTTAACTTATACACATTTTTACGTTTTTGCAGCTCTTTGGAACTGGAATGTATGCTGATGGAAACAGATGAGGAAGAACCGATGGAGAATACGGAAGGAGATCAAGAAGAGAGTGGGCAGAGTAGCTACCAAGCGAGTACTTCAAAGTAAATTAAGCGTTTTATAATTTACTTGTTCGTATCCTACTGTAAAGTCTTACTTACATGCGAGGGGATAATAGTGAAATGGGTCTTTTTCTCCCGCTTAAATCCGAGGTTGTCATATAATCGACGTCGTCATATTAGGGAGATTTTACTCTCATCAAAAACATGTCTATGAGACTTTAGAGTACTATGATGCTGTGTAGCGTTGGGCTCTGTAACCTTAACTTTATATTTTTTAATTATGTGTTTCAGTACGGATGACCGGATTCCTAGAGTTGCTGTTGTGGAATCCAGTTCGGGATCGCCATTGGATCGATATAATGCTGCGAGCATCTTTGATTCTGTGCAAAGTGTGCCGCAACAACAAAGTAAGTACCTTATATCAGGAATTATCTTACCTACAAAGCTATGAATGTCGTGGATTACGAATTGACTTGCCTAAAACGTTCATCACAATAGACTTACGATCGAGTTGTCCGATGAGGAAAGACGAATATTATGGTTAAAGTAAGAAATAAGAGGGCAACTTTGGTTTGTCGTTGCTTGGGGGGAGAGGATTTCATGTCTTGTATGTGTTTACATATGCACGTTGAGTTTCTGGTTTAGGGACGGAAGCGGTTGTTAACGTTTAATGTGAGCCTGAAGTGGGGCGTAGAGGAAAAAGTGACGACCTGTAGATATTAGAAAGAAAAACGAGAGAATAAATGTGGGAGACTGTTGTTGAACTGCAAAATTCGGGAAGAGAAAGTAAGAGAAAGTTGGAGGGGAGGATGAGAGATGAGATGGGGATAAGAAGTATGTCATGTTTGGAAGGAATGGCAGGAGTGGTCGGTAGAAGAACAAGAACAAGTGCTCTGTTTGTGTATTCGTTTAGTGCTTACTGCGGCCCAAATTATGTTTGGTTCACCCCCCGAACTCTCACGTAACGGGTGCAAATTTAATAATCAGCCAAATTAAAGTTAAGGCGGAATTTGCCCGCAGCCAATGCTTGGCGGCATTCCGTCCGCATTGGCGGAAACTTAACTGCGGAAAAGAGTCCAGCGGAAAACTTAAGCCGAGGATTTTTGCCCGGCCGAAAATGTCTGCGGATTAATCTCCTGCGAAAAACGGTCCGTACACCAATTGGAGTAGGAAATGCATATTTCATTGGATAGGGGTGTGGTAATATTTTGTTGGAGAGAGGAGGAGAACGTGGAGGAGATTTCTAGACTGGCTGATGTCATAGAAAAGAAATTAAGTAGAGGCAAGTATTGGTTAGTAAAGCTGCAGCACATTGGTTCCCTTACAATTACCTACCAGTTTCTCATTATGATTTATAAGCTTATGACTCTCCCTAGGTGTGAATAAATGAGGACATTTTCTAATCTTTACGACTGCTTTCTCCAGTCTGGTTTTCAGACTCCTCTTGAACCGCTAACAAACAGTTATAGAGGCAAGGGTTCCTCCTGTAGGATAAATGGAGAAAGCATGTAAACTTCCAGTGCGTTTCATAGAGTATTGGGCGAAATTACGACTAAATTTAATCGGCTCTGGATTTTTAATGCTCCCTTAAGTAAGTGCTGTTGAAGCTGGGGAATTGAAAATAATTTACCAAGAGCGATACTGTGCTGAAAATTTAGGCATTTAGCTTTTAGAAAGGGAATATTAAATCATAGCCGATTTAAATAGCCATGTAAGTAATTACTGTGATGTAAAAAATATTATCTGTTAAATTAAATGGAAATTAGTGCCTTCTTGGAGTATGAAGACCAATAGCATGTAGCCACTTCCTTCTATAAGCATAGAGGGGCTTTCGCACTTAGTAATCTTATAGATACAAAGATTCTAGTCACACACATGTATGTGAAATTGACGTCATTATGTCACAGGGTTGGAGGGCGAGAGTGAGATTCTGTAAGATTCAAAGAGCTTAAGGGGATGAAAGTCGGGAGAGAGGAGGATGCGGGGATGTTAGTTAGGGAGGCGGTAAGACAGACTACCCGGAGAAAGCTAAGAAGGTTCAGGATTTTGTAGGGATGTGAAATGTGAAAGCGAAGAGGGAGATGCACCACTCAATCTTGTCATCTCATATCAGTGAAGACATCATGTCATATAGGGAACGTCAAAGAGGATGTGGTGGAAATTTAGAACGCAAATGCTTTTAACGAAACCCTTGGCGCTTTCAAGCGATCCACAGTAATCAGGGTGTGGGTGTGAGGAAAAATCAGTTACCATGCTACGGCGGAAGCAGATATTGCAGGGCAGCGCCACTACCTTCAGGCTTCTCCACTTGGAAAATGGAATCCTGGGAGATGTTCTTGTGATACGTTTGTTGTACGGAGTTTAGGCTTAGAGTTAAGGATCGTGCAAGATGGAAGTGGGACGATTGCTAAACGGGAGAAAGCATCTGATGGTCCTTCTTGAGGCTGAGGCTTTTTCTTGAGCTACAAGTGTGTATGGCCATACTTAAGACTCCAAGTTGGAGATGGATGAAGTTTATCCAGGATTATTAACTTGCATGTATAATGCGAAAGGAGGGTTGGGATCCGGGAAGCATTGCACATTGACATCCTTTGACTAATAGTTCTAATTAGTTATGTTGCGAATTCTCAGATTTCGAGCAGCCTCAATACTCTGGGAACTCCGAAGGAGGAGAAGCTGAGCTGCTGCAGCCAGAGTTGCGCCCAACGGCTCGGAAAACTTGGAGTCAACCAAGCCCACGACCCGCTTGGGACGGGATAATAAGGAGAACTTCCCACAGGGTACCAGAGGACCCGTACCCTGTGGGTCCTCCAAAGAGAAAATATCCTTATAATCGTCGAGTAAAAGAGTGGCTGCGAAATACCTTCCAGCATCGGACCGCCACTGTAGAGGAGGAGGAGGCGGAGGAAACGGACGCGAAGGAGGCGGAGGCGGATAAGCTGCTGGATAAGCTGGAGCCCATGGAGGAAGAGCCGCAACAGGAGCTGCTCCCGGAGGGACTGCCTGCTGAGGATAGGGAAAAAGATCTCCAAGAGTAAGTTTATCTTGAAAAAATTTTTTAAAAAACATGAGGGCTTTAGATGTGTGAGTCCACACCTACACACCCAGGCGGAAATGAGCGAACGACTTGGATTTTGGAGATTTGTGTGCATCTGCTAGTCTTTGAAACATTGCATAGCTAATTGTCCTACACCATTTGATAGAGCAGCTTTTGCTCTACTTTGCGCAATTTTGGTTACTTCAGCGCGCTCCATGATGTAGCTGTAACGCCGCGCGCGAAATGCTTTCTTTTGGGGTGCGACGCATATGAACGAACGTTGGTGATATTTATTGTTTTCTGAGCAAATTAGATCGCCTTTATAGTTAATTATAAAGGGTATTATTGCTTTAGTTTGCCACATAAATTTGAAATTTTTAGCTTCATGAGTTCATTGGCAAACACAAGTCAAAGTTGCCGTTCAAAAGCATGCAATTTTTGGAGACATAGAATGTTAATTGTGATTAAGCTTATAATTAACATCAGAATTTAACAGTAATCTACTCCACCAAATGCCTCATAAACCAAGCAACAGTTTGATGTCAAATACTATTCAAAAATGATAAGATTTGCATATTTGCACAAAGGTCAAATCCTACAGACAGAGAATGCAACTTAATGTCCTATTGTGCAGAGCAGTTTGACAAAATCCCCATTTACGGGCATGTTGAATTACCAATGTATAAGGTTTCTAGACTTTGACTTGTGTGCAAATATGCAAATCTTATCATTTTTGAATAGTATTTGATATCAAACTGTTGCTTGGTTTATGAGACATTTGGTGGAGTAGATTATTGTTAAATTCTGATGTTAATTATAAGCTTAATTACAATTAACTTTTTATGTCTCCAAAAATTGCATGCTTTTGAACGGCAACTTTGACTAGTGTTTGCGTTACAGCTACATCATGGAGCGCGCTGACGTAACCAAAATTGCGCAAATTTGTAGAGCAAAAGCTGCTCTATCTAACGGTGCACGACAATTAGCTATGCAATGTTTCAAAGACAAGTAGATACACACAAATCTCCAAAATCCAAGTCGTTCGCTCATTTCCGCCTAGGTGTGTATGTATATGAGAGGATAAATTAAAATTTAGGGATTTTATTGCTCCGAAGAAGTGCATCGACGTTTAACATGGGCAGACTCTGATACAGCGGAACGAGTGCAATTAAACGGAACTATTAAGTAATTTAAAATGACAATGAAAAGCCAACAAACCAAAATGCGCACTAGCCATGCTGCTCCCTCGCGCATCCTTGTTCTTGACGTTCATTCATGAATACCAAAAACGTACTCGGTTAAGTGCTGGAGATGACGAAATATTTTAGAATTTTATTATAAGTTAAATATACGTGTCATAATCAAGCTTTTCTTCTCCGCGCGCCACCGTAATCGTCTTAGCCTTACTATGGAGCAAAACAATCTTAAGCTTAATTCAGCGCTAATATCTTGAATCATTAGGTAATCTACAAAGCATGTTGCAGGCTTAGGCATTGTAAATCTCATCTTGAAGCTAGCAGACTGTTTTGGCGCAACTTGAGATTTAATTTTACTTAAACGGAAACTGTTTCCAAGTGCGCGCTACTGGCACTGCACTCACCTGACTTTTAGATAATTAAGCACTGGAAAGAAGGACTCACAATACTTTTCTTTTGGCTTTTGTCAGTTTAGCTAAAGCTTGAGCAGCTTTTAATTTAATTCAAGAGGATTTAAAAGGGATGGTCATTCTCATTCCTTGGACATTTCGTCTCTAGTGCATAATCAAAACGTTTGCAAACAAGGTTTTCAGCCTTCAAGCAAGCTGTAAAATTGCGAGAGGAAGTAATTCCATCCAACAATGCAGTCGCAATTTGATCTCATTTCAGCTTTTAAAGTTTGCAATTTTTTCTAGATTCGAAGATATCTTCTTGGAACGTGAGGAAGAAATTGTCGAAGAACCGGGGGATAGTAGCATGGAAATGGGGGGGAACACGCAAGCAGAGGACTATAATGAAGCCACGAATATGGACGTCCAGGACACACCAGGAGATCTTTCGGAATCCCAAAGCAGCAGTAAGTTAAAATTATGTTACACACTGTCAGTTACTCATAAAGATAGCAGTTAGCAGTAGTAACCCGTCTTCTTGCACTGTCCATAGCATTACGCATGTAATCCATTTATTTAACAAAATCCTTCCAAAATGTCACAAGATATTTAACAATGAGTAACCACTACGTTTCGAACAAAACAAACTTTTTTGCTCAAATCTTCACGATGGGTGAAAAAACTATTTAAATGACGGTAAAATCCGTAATAACTTTCTGCCATTTCTTTCTGCCTTGTGAAAACCCCAAAAGAATAGCTCATTCCGAATTAGTCTTCTTGAGGAGTAGTACCGTTTTTGTGATCATCTTGCATATAAGCCTGTGTTGAAGAGAAAGTCCGGTAAAAGAGGTACCTGTATGAACGTTAGGACAATATATGTCATCTATCTAATTTTTCAGATATATTTATTTCGTATACTCTCCCTAATTGGTGGTTCGATTCCAGCTCGGAATCGAGTTCCGTGTCCGAGTTTTCCGAACAGGATAGCTGGAGCCGAGATACAGTCTTGGATTTTGATTCAATTACTATGGTTTCACTGTCTCATGGTCATGGGAACTCACAATCCGATCGGTAAGAATCTAATTTTTTTCATGAACTTTTTCTGCTGATTTGTTTTAGCCAACCATAATATTCCGCCTTGCATCTCCTCGTTATGTCATTGAGGAGCTGATGATGATCAGGATATGTCTTTGAATTTGTCTATCAAAATTTATGAGGAGAGATGTTGGAAGTTTGGTAAAGGATTCAAGGGAAAGCCTGCGGAGAGATGGATACGATGATGGAAATGAAAGGATGATGAAGGAAAATCCAAACTGGATTGGCGACTTTGTGTAAAGTATTATGAAAAAGATGTGATCTTTTTCTCTTCCCCACCTCTCCACGTTTGATGATCAAAGATGATGCAGTAATTGCTGTTGTTTTTGTGCACAAAGTTGCATCGTTGGGAAAGTGAGAGGGTGATTTGACGGTGGGAGAAATTATATTTGACTGATTCCTGTGTGGTGCTGTAAAAGTGGTATGAAATGCCAAAATTTTGAGATTGTAGCCTCGGAAGTTTAAAAGGAATGCGTGAAGATGAGGAGTTATGGCGGGGAAGTGATTGATGGATAGAGTGTAGTTGGGTTGTGCTGCCTATGCATCGCAAAAATATTTGCCATCTAGCCTTGCTTTGTGGCAAGTTTTATCCAGATCATGTGATAGGAAGTAAAAGATTTTTTTTTCGGCTCTTTGACGCAGACTGGAAAGATGATGTGGACAATCGGAAGCTAAACGAAAATGGATGATGGCATTCATCCTTATTGATTTTGTTGTAGACCTTCGAAAGGTTATTTAGTTAATTAATGGCAGCCTAGATCCGTTAGGCTTGGCTTGGAGGCAATGTAAAGCTGTGAATGGACGAATATGGTTTAACCTGATGGAATTGTAGTGAAGCTTGGAAGATGGAATGTCTTTGAGCGTTACTTATAAAAGGTGATTCAAGAGCTAGTAATGAGACTGAAAAGATATTTAAATTTGGTTGGAGGACTTGTTTTCTCTGAAATGCACACTTCCCCTATTATTTGCCAAAGGTGGATGGGAATGATATTGGACATGGTTGGATCGGGTCGTGTTTGGAACTATGCGTGATTGAGTCCCGTTTTGTTAACTATATACGGTTATATGTTATATTATGTTATACATTCATCTTAATTGTAGTTATTTTGGGCGAAAGAAGCGAGCGTTATACCTTTGTGCAACTGCAAGCTTGATGATGGAGTGAAGATTGACGCGCATCAATCCCAGGATCAGCTGTAAATGAAAGTACGACTTTTAGGACTCTAGATTAACCTGATTTTTGTTTTTCATAGTTCCCCAACGATCCATGAGGACTTGCCTCCACCTAACGTTATGGAAAAGGAATTCGATGGGGTAAATGTAGGCACGTCTCTACTAGGACCGCTAACTCAACCCCCTGAGGATTGTTTGAATTGCGCGGAATGCAAAAAAGTATTATCATCCAATGATTTCTACGAGAAGGACGGAAATCCCTACTGCGAACAGGATAATAATAACTTCTTTTTACCGAAATGTGCCGGCTGCAAGGCTCCTATCAAACAGGATCCCTCGAGTTAACAACCCCACAATCCTTCAGTAACTTCCCGGACTAGTGTTCATATCCTTCTTCAGAGGCTGTTATATTTAATTACAAAAAAATCGAATGTGCTTATCAGTACAAAAACCATAACCTCATGTTCTTTTCCGACCTGTGGACTTAAATATTGTCAACTAGTGTTACCTTTAAATTATTACAAGTAAATACGGAATTGGGCTCTTCAACGGTCCAAACCGCTTGAACGTGCGACGATTCTGAGCCGAGTTATTAATTAAATTAATTAATTAATTTACTTGGAATGGGTGCGGGGATTTCAGCCAGTACTCTCCTGACCGCGGATCTACACTTTTGGCACATATATAAAGGGCGCGCTCCTCCTCCCTAGCCATTCAGTGTTCGCTCTTCCTCGTGGTCGGACCTCTACAGTATTGCCCCTCCCTGGTGGTCCCCTCAGTGCTCCTCTCAGTGCTCCCCTCAGTGCTCCTCTCAGTGCTCCCCTCAGTGCTCCTCTCAGTGCTCCTCTCAGTGCTCCTCTCAGTGCTCCTCTCAGTGCTTCCCTCAGCAGTAAGTTCAAATTTAAAAAGTATTTTTTTACGTTTTTTATTTATTTATTATTTATGTTATCATTTGATTATTTATTAAATTTATTTTTACCCTCCGTTGAGCGTCGAAGCGTGAACGTGCGAGATGCGACTCCAGTTTCAGTGAGTGATGCAGATTCCAATGTAAGTTTTGTTTGAATAATAGGTTGGTCTTGAGAAAGGACAAGCTACCACTTACAAAGATCTTCTGGCAAAACTACCCGCAGGAGATGGAACTTTGGTGGCCGCATACAAAGCTGTTGAAGCTAAAATGACGGAAGTTACTAACTATGTCAATGAATGGTTGTGTTACCAATCGTTGTGGGATCTTCAACCAGACCAGCTTTATGGACGACTTGGAGAAGATATTCATTTATGGTTGAAATGCCTCACCGACATCAAGTAAGTACAGGCTATAGTGTTATTATCTACCGAAAGTTTGCAAACATCGAAGCTAATGATCGTAATCCTGAATCTCACAAATTTCAGACAAACGCGCAGTACTTTCGATACAGCGGAGGTCAAGCGTTCCTTTGGGCCTGTCGTTATCGAGTACGGAAAAGTACAATCAAAAGTATCGTTGAAGTACGATTCTTGGCATAAAGACGCTTTGGCCAAATTCGCAGCCTTACTTAAATCACAGATGACTGCTTTCCATTCCGACGTTGCACGGGTAAATGAGCTTTTTATGGTTTTCGTAGTATTTGTTATACAAAGTGATGAAAATCTCGGAATAGCCTGACTTCTGTGATCGTTGTCTGTCTACAGACGCTGATTTTCTTGATCGATTCAATCTCTAACTTAACTGGTGTCAAGGAAGCATTTGCTGAAGATTTTATTTCTGTGTTGTCATTTTCAGTCACGCACGGATCTGGAACAACAGCGTATCGAGACTTCGTCTACGTCTGAAGCTGTTGGACTTATAACCTACGTTCAAACTTTAAAGAAGAAAATGTTTGAATGGGAAGAACGTGTTGGGGTGTACAAAGAAGGTCAACGAATTCTGGAAAGACAGAGGTTTCAGCTACCCAACTCCTGGTTGCATATCGACAGTGTGGAGGGTGAATGGAGCTCATTCTCGGAAATACTGAAGCGCAAAGATTCTTCGATTCAGATTCAAGTCGCTAGTTTGCAAGCAAAGATCATGAGCGAAGATAAGGCCGTCGAAGGGCGCACGATGACGTTCTTGGGTGACTGGGAAAAGGAAAAGCCCGTCAAGGAAGATTTGAAGCCTTCAGAAGCTTTGAAACAGCTTCTCCTGTTCGCGAACCGATACACGAAGCTGAAGGATGAACGAAGCAACGTCCTACGTGCTAAGGAAGCCTTAGAAATTTCAGGTAATTATTTTTACTCCCGTCAATATTACCTCTACCTATTTGTATATGGGGCTAATGCCTGTTTTTGTATTTTTGTCTCAGGTATTGGTAGTGAGACCACAGATCGTTTCAGCATTGCCTTGGAAGAACTGCAAGACTTGAAGGGGGTGTGGAGTGAATTGTCCAAGATTTGGGAACAGATTGATGAGCTGAAAGAGAAGCCTTGGCTGAGCATTCAGCCCAGGAAAATTCGTAAGCAAATCGATGGCCTTCTGTCACAACTTAAGGAGCTGCCAGCCAAGCTACGCCAGTACGCATCTTATGAGCATGTTAAACGACTTCTTCAAAGCTTTGCTAAAGTAAGTCAATTTTAAATTTGGAACATATACACGCTAGTTATTTCCATGATGACATTCCTACTGCATAACTATCTTGATGATTAAATATCGTCTACAGATCTGATATTGCAGACTATGATGACGATGGCCTTGGGATTTAAGCAAATTTTATTGTGTATTTTTGTCTCTTGCAGGTGAATCAGTTAATTATCGAATTGAAATCAGAAGCTCTAAAGGAACGTCATTGGAAGAGCTTGATGAAATCTCTTCGAGTAAATTGGGTATTATCCGATTTAACTCTCGGTCAAGTTTGGGACATCGATTTGCTCAAGAATGAAAAGATCTTAAGAGATGTGATCATTGTGGCACAAGGAGAGATGGCTTTAGAAGAGTTCTTGAAGCAGGTACGCGAAAGCTGGCAGACCTACGAGTTGGAGCTCGTGAATTACCAAAATAAGTGCAAACTCATCAAGGGATGGGATGACCTTTTCAACAAGTTGCGGGAACACATCAATTCGGTTGCTGCTATGAAATTATCCCCGTACTACAAGGTTTTCGAAGAGGAAGCTAACGCTTGGGATGACAAGCTTAACCGAATTTTAGCTCTCTTTGACGTCTGGATCGATGTACAGAGAAGATGGGTGTACTTGGAAGGAATATTTCTGTCCAGCCAAGACATAAAAGCTTTGTTGCCGATGGAGACATCAAGGTTCCAGAGTATCAGCACCGAGTTTTTGGGACTGATGAAGCGGGTTAGCAAGAGCCCTAAAATCTTGGATGTACTGAACATTCAAGGTGTGCAGAGATCGTTGGAGCGTCTAGCGGATCTGTTAGGAAAAATTCAGAAAGCACTAGGAGAATATTTGGAGAGGGAGAGATCTTCGTTCCCCCGTTTCTATTTCGTCGGAGATGAAGATCTGCTTGAAATTATCGGAAATAGCAAAAACATTGCTCGTTTGCAGAAACATTTCAAGAAAATGTTCGCTGGAGTTTCTGCTGTTATCCTAAGTGAAGACCAGACGACGATTAAAGGAATAGCGTCTAGAGAAGGGGAAGAAGTTTCTTTCATCAATCCAGTTGTAGTAACTGACCAAAAGGTAAACGAGTGGCTTTCCGCTGTTGAAAGAGAAATGAGGACATCTCTTGCGACGCAGTTGGCAAATGCAGTTAATGAAGTCGCCCAGTTTAACGAACGGATCGACCAGAGATTGTTTATGGAATGGTAAGTGAAATCCAGCTGTCAATTTGATCCATTGCAACAAGAGTGACTTTACTTAACTAACTTCTATTCCGATGATTGCAGGGTTGATCGCTTTCCAGCGCAAATAATTAACTTGGCGGCTCAAATATGGTGGTGTGATGGAGTGGAAGTAGCTATAGGTAATAAGGATAAGTTGGATGCAGTTGTGAAGCGGGTGGAGAATACCTTGAACGTTTTAGCTGACTCCGTGTTACACGAACAGCCCCCGCTCAGAAGAAAGAAACTGGAACATTTGGTGAGTATTTCATTTATTTTCAAAGTAGCATTATTAATGGAAATTATATTTCATGTTCTCCCTTGGAATACCCTTACTTACGCGTTGTTTTCTTTTCAGATAAACAAATTCGTCCACAAGCGAACAGTACTCTCCTGCACAAATGGATCAGTTAAAGGAGCACATCCGAGCTATTTGCACCGAAGAATATCTGGTCTGTGGAGAGAACGCTTGGATGGAGAAGGTAAGTATCGCATATCAAAATAACTTGGTAATGTATGGTTTCCTTGAACTTAGTTGCTTGACCTAAACTGTCACTTAAACACCCTTGCTTCTTATTTAGTGATTGTTTATTTTCTACGGAGCCTAAATGTCTGGGCAGGAGTACATTCTCATTACAATGGAATATGCTCCAATCCATTTCAGGCGATAAAAAATCCATAGATTAAATTGCGTTACCTGTACTTTTGCAGGTCGCGTTTCATGCCTATGGTACACTATTAGTGTGATCACGCGTTTATCGCTTCGATTACGCTATGTTAGCTTATTTAAAGTGTTTTTGCGTTTCGGTTCTGGACTGTACTAGCTATTTAACTTATACCACTCTTTATTGAACGTCTTGTCCTAGATTTAAAGTTCCATAATGTCTCAGTGTATTTAATGGCAATTTTTCCTTGTAATTATTCATGCTTACGAAGGGATATCATGGAAAATCTTGGATAGAGAAAGTAAGTTGTTGGCTGAATGAAAGGGCTCTATGTAGGAGTACCGGTGTGGGTTTTTATTAATGCTGTAAAAATATCAGTTATCCGTGGGATTCGTTCACAATCTTAGATTTCAATGTTTTAGTTACGATGTTGCTGCAGCCATACCTTTAGCTCCGATACATAAACACTACTGTAGTGACCGTGAAACCTAGTTAAGACAGTGAGAAGACGCAAGACGCAGACGGCGCGTTACTTTAACTAATGTTAACTCTCTTTACAGGTTCTACAACTTTATCAAATTCAAGCTCTGAGTCATGGCGTCATGCTTGTGGGAAGTTCCGGTTCCGGTAAATCAACGGCGTGGAAAGTTCTTCTGCGAGCCCTGGAGCGTCACGAAGGTATCGAAGGAGTTTCCCACGTTATTGATCCCGAAGCACTGTCAAAGGAGGCCTTGTACGGATTCATGGATCCTAATACGAGAGAATGGACGGATGGTCTGTTCACTCACATTTTGAGGTATTTTTTCCTGTGTTTGAATATTACCGAATTTCAGTATAGCCGGTTGAAATCACGAGAACGACAGACGAAATCATAATGAGAATGTTTTCCTTCCGCCTTACAGGAGAATTATTGACAATGTTCGAGGAGAAAGAGGAAAGCGTCAGTGGATCGTTTTTGACGGTGATGTGGATCCCGAATGGGTTGAGAATCTTAACTCGGTACTGGATGACAACAAGCTTTTGACTCTACCAAACGGAGAGCGCTTGGCTTTACCGCCAAATGTTCGATTAGTCTTCGAAGTGCAAGATCTGAAGCACGCGACCATGGCCACAGTTTCTCGTTGTGGAATGGTGTGGTTTTCACACGACGTCCTGTCAACGGAAATGCTATTCCATAATTTCCTAACAAGATTGCAGAACATTTCGTTGGACGATGGAGAAGAAAACGATCAATTCGCTCGTCCTTCAGAGAAACCAGCAGGAGATGAAGTGTCTCCGGCTCTTCGGGTAAGTTTTGCACTTTTTAAGAGTTTTAATGGCTTAGACTATTAAGAGCCTGAATGTCTGGGCAGGAGTACACTCATTATACCCTTGAGTAGTTCTCTAATCCATTGAGGCGAAAAAAAATCCCTAGTTAAAATTGCGTTGCTTGTTTCTTCTGCAACTACTCCAGAATTGCTTCTGAAAACTTTTGACCATTATTGCGAGTACCGGAAAACACCTAATGGAGTCGTCCTTGCTCCTATACAGGTAAAGTACCTTTTTCACATCCTTGATTAGTAGCCAATATAAAATGATGACTAACATGGGTGTAACCTTGAATGGTCACAAAGACCTATCTGTGAGTTCTTTTTCGTCATCTGATTTCAGTACTAGAACTATTTATAAATTAAGGAAGATCCCGTTTTAGATATTTGCTAGAATTTTGTGTTTACTCGTTTTCAGCTTGGAAAGTGGCTAATTCTTTTCTGTGATGAGATCAATTTACCTGATATGGACAAGCATGGAACACAACGTGTGATTTCCTTCCTTCGACAGCTTGTTGAGCATAAATTCTTTTATCGTACATCCGATCATTCTTTGGTGCGCCTCGAACGCATCCAGTTCGTCGGGGCCTGTAACCCGCCCACGGATCCTGGTCGCAAACCACTATCTCACCGATTCTTGCGACATGTACCAGTCGTAAGCTTAAATTATCAATTTATATTAATTTTTATTGTATGTAATTTAGGTATCGCCAAAACCTACTTAACACCTGGTGTGAGCATCTTGGTAAAGCCGGCATTAATTATCGTCAGGATCTTGCGCTTTGTGAGTATCTCAGTCATCCAGATGAGCGTCTCCGGTGGAAAGACAACTCATTACCTGACGATGACCTCTGCACTGAGAATGCGATTTCTTTGAAGAGATTCAATAGGTACCCATTGATTATCGATCCTTCCGGACAAGCCACGGAGTTCTTGATGAAAGAATATTCTGATAGAAAACTCACGAAAACCTCATTTTTGGACGACTCCTTTAGTAAGTTTCTATAAGATATTTTCTTTTGTATGCGCTCAAATTAGACTGCAAATTCGGAGAATGAGTTATTAACTTGATTTTGTGCCTTAGGAAAAAATCTTGAGTCTGCTTTACGTTTTGGTAATCCGCTGTTGGTGCAAGACGTTGAAAGCTACGACCCTATTTTGAACCCTGTTTTGAATCGCGAAGTACGAAGGACGGGTGGTCGAGTGTTAATTTCCCTTGGAGAGCAAGACATTGATCTGTCACCTTCATTCGTAATTTTCTTGTCGACAAGAGATCCAACTGTCGAATTTCCGCCTGACGTTTGCTCCAGAGTTACCTTCGTTAATTTCACCGTCACAAGAGCCCCATTGCAGAGCCAGTGCTTGAACCAAGTATTGCGAGCGGAACGTCCGGATATCGACAAGAAGCGCTCTGATCTACTTAAACTTCAAGGTAAACCTTAAGATGAAACACATTACTTTTTGGTTTATGTTTTTGCTTATGTGTTAGGTGTAAAACTCATGACAAAGCTTGCGTTTTCAGGGGAATTTCAAGTCCGACTAAGGCATCTGGAGAAATCCCTCCTTGGTGCTTTGAATGAAGCAAAGGGAAAGATTCTTGACGATGACAGCGTCATCACAACATTGGAAAATCTTAAGTTGGAGGCTGCTGACATTTCCCGGAAAGTTGAAGAAACCGATACGGTGAGTGGTGAAATCGATTCGGTGTCGCAGCAGTACATGCCCCTTGCTCAGGCATGTTCCTCGATTTATTTCACGCTCGAAAACTTGCACCAGATGCATTTCCTGTACCAGTACTCGCTCCAGTTTTTCTTGGATATGTTCAACTCCGTCCTGAACGGCAATCCAAATTTGAACACAGTGAAGGACCACTCAGCTCGCCTGGATATCATCACCAAGGATCTGTTCAAGGTAAATAATCTACATCTTTCAGTAATGTATTAGACGGTTATTCGTCCTATTCTGTAATGATGATTACCTTTTCCTCAAATGAAAAGAATGATTCAAACCGATTTTGTGCGCTATAATATACGTGCTAATATAATTTTGATTCAGTAAGTCTAATAGCATGCGGCAACCGGAGGATTTAAATCGCGTAATTCGTTTTTCTAGGTTTGCTCTGATCGAGTTACGTGGGGCATGGTAGACATACCATCAGCCATTCTCGTTTTCGTTGCCATTGATTTTCTCAAAGAGGGGGAACTACTTCCTTTGACGGGTCTACCGGTGTGCTCCGGTACCGATGAAGCTTCAGCAGGCAGAAACCCGTAGGTCTCAACAGAATTAGGTAGGTCCACCCCTTCCCTCCCCTGCCCCCTACCCTCCTCATTCCCCGTGGAGAGAGGCGCAAAGTCCCACTAGGGATATATTGCGTTCTCTCTTCCACCCCTTCCCTCCCCTGCCCCCTACCCTCCTCATTCCCCGTGGAGAGAGGCGCAAAGTCCCACTAGGGATATATTGCGTTCTCTCTTCCACCCCTTCCCTCCCCTGCCCCCTACCCTCCTCATTCCCCGTGGAGAGAGGCGCAAAGTCCCACTAGGGATATATTGCGTTCTCTCATTTAATTATGCCTTGAGCATTTAATTATGCCTTCCCCCCGAGCATTTAATTATGCCCCCATATCCTAATTATGCCTTGAGCATTTAATTATGCCTTGAGCATTTAATTATGCCTTGAGCATTTAATTATGCCTTGAGCATTTAATTATGCCTTGAGCATTTAATTATGCCTTGAGCATTTAATTATGCCTTGAGCATTTAATTATGCCTTGAGCATTTAATTATGCCTTGAGCATTTAATTATGCCTTGAGCATTTAATTATGCCTTGAGCATTTAATTATGCCTTGAGCATTTAATTATGCCTTGAGCATTTAATTATGCCTTGAGCATTTAATTATGCCTTGAGCATTTAATTATGCCTTGAGCATTTAATTATGCCTTGAGCATTTAATTATGCCTTGAGCATTTAATTATGCCTTGAGCATTTAATTATGCCTTGAGCATTTAATTATGCCTTGAGCATTTAATTATGCCTTGAGCATTTAATTATGCCTTGAGCATTTAATTATGCCTTGAGCATTTAATTATGCCTTGCGCATTTAATTATGCTCTCATACAATTTCCTGGAGTCGTAGGGTATAATGCTTTCGCATTATCACCCGCCGCCCAGGAAATTGGCACCACGCTCTCATACAATTTCCTGGAGTCGTAGGGTATAATGCATTCGCATTATCACCCGCCGCCCAGGAAATTTGCATACTTTAGTTTCATCGGTCTAGGTCTGCTGGTGTTGCTCCAGTACTGATGATGGCTGAAGCAAGCCGAAACCTAGGGAAATGACGAAAGCAATGTCATGTCGGTCCAATGTATTGCAGAGTTCGGTCTTTGAAAGAATGAATATTTTTGCTCGTATGTTGCCAAGTTACAGATTTCTACAAGTTTGTAACTGAGATTTTATGTTTTTTTAAACAGACTGACAAGAGATTGACTGATGTCATCAAGTCCAGAGTATCGTGATTTCATGGTTGAAAACAAAAGGGCTTACATTGAAGCCATTAACTCATGGCCAAATTGTGAACCACCGGAGGTTTTTAAAGGTAGGTTGCGTTTGTTGAATTGGAAATTATTAGTACAACTTAAGTTGGATGAAAGTTTTTGTGTTTTCCAGATATTCCCTTGCTACAAAAGACATTGGTGCACAGTACTTTCTTGGAAGAATTCGTATTTTGGATTGCCCGATTCAAATTCCCGCAAAAGATAGTATGTTTCTTATTAAACCTGTTACCTGAAGGAGATTACAAAGTGAAAAAATGTTTTGATAATTTTCTTAGTGGTTAGTTTTGTTATTAATGTTTGTCATTTATCATATGGTGTATTTTTTGCAGGAGTCTTTTACCCGGGCTTTTGGGTTTGAATTTTTGACTCTCTTTCAAGGTAAGTCGATCCTATCATATTACAAACGATAGCGTACTCCGTATTAGTTTATTTTGGTAATTGTGTGATACAACAAGACATGTGGTAACAATGTTACTGATTGTATCATATCCAGGTATGAATGTGAATATTCGTGAGATGAATCATCACGTGGAATATGAACCCAATTCCTACTACGCTGCATTCTCAGCTGAATTAGAAGGAAGTGCTTCCCCTTTGTGGAATATCGTGTCGCATTTACGAGATAATTCTACCGCTTACCTGACGAAGAATTTATTAAGACATTGCCGCGCGCAGCTTAGTGCTTACCAGTCCGGATTATATCTCAGTGCCTTGCCTGTAATCGACGCAGTGGAAGTAGGAGAAACTTTGCCCAAGGTCCTCATAGACTTCGATCCCTCAGGGATTCTTTATCCTACGAAACCAAGCTTGTTACCTTGGATGATAATCCCGTATCCCAAAATGGAATGGGCATCAAGACAAATCATCTGGATTCAATGGAACATAAATTATTTGAAGATGCCAAAAAGTCTTATTCAGCTTTGTCAAATTGGGTCGAGAAGAAGTGATTTTTCACACGTCATGCTCCTTCTGCTACCGAGTACCGGATAACGGATATTTGTGCAGTGATTATTTAGCCCATCGTCCTAACTTATAAGCAATAAGTATGGAGACTATCGGTTGTAATATTTTTTATTTAAGTGTATGCAAACATTTTCTACTTCCATTTTCGAACTAGCTATTAGCTTATATAATATGGTCAACGCTGAAGTCGTTTGAGCATGTTTCCAGTATTGCAGTAACTTGTTAAATGAAATTGATTATTTGTAATTTCTTATAGATAATGTCGTAAGGGAAAGTTCTGGAACTGTACACATCAACTGCAGTTGGTGGATGAAGCAGTTGCAGTTGCAGATATGAATAAGTTACACTCTCATTGTGTATAAATGCAACCGATTTGTAACGGAACACATTTGAAGACTATGTATAGTAGCAAGATACAAACTGGCAAGACACGATAAATGTTAAAATAAAAATATATTTTCTGAAGTCAGCTAACTTTAGAATTATCGATTCCTCAATTTTCTGTTTAGTTTCCAACCATTATATTTGTAACTGGTTGGATAGCGTCGTAAAGCCCCCGTTGAGAAAGTTTCGAGCAGTTCAACATTATATGTACAACATTGGAATTATCAAAAGCGCAAAAGCCTTATAGAGATGTACATATTAGAGTTAAAATTCTACCAGTTGTTTTCACAAACGTACTTAGAAGCAAGATTATCTTTTCCAAGCCAGGAGTTCAATTAGTTAAAAAATACGTTTGCAAACAGTTTCCAAAAATTAAAGAAAGTACCTTATATATACTTAGCTTAACAACGTGTCTAATGCAAACTGAATCAATAGAGATTATCTTTTGTTTCGCATTATGAACATCCACAGCTATCTCATGCTTAAATCAAATTTCACAACTTGTTAACCCAATAAACTGCAAGAAGAGCCTAGGTTATATGGTCTGCGTCCAAGAAAATTGCCGAAAAGTATCAAGATTTAAATTTTTAAAATGAGACCCCACCAGTACCTCTTATCCTGTATATAATCATTATTCTTACGATTCGTAACACTCCTTTTCTCCCCAGAAAATTATGATAATGCAGTCCAACCGCAGGAATCCATTCACATTTTGGTTATGGTCTGTGCTAAATGTTGATGAATCTGAAATTTACATGCATGTGGATCCGTCGTAAATTCCCACAAAAGCTTTTATAGGATCCCTGGCCGTTACACCACAATTTAATTTCCACAGGGTCAAGACAGCAGAGAAATGTACCAGTTCACACGTCAATTCTACCGTACGCTTTCAAGGGTTTTTCAGTAGCAGAGAGCAGTTTCAAAGCCTCCTCCGAAAAAGAGTCACCTCAGCCGTCTATAGCGAAATGAAAGATGCAAATCCAATCAAAATCCCGTCAGAACATCCGTCAACCACGAAGCTAAAGGTCAAGTCCATGCTGCCAAGAATTAGCATCCACACACTTCGTCTTGTTACCTCCTCTCATGTCGGACGCCACACGCTTCATGAATTTGTCTTGCAGAGCGCTTCTCAACCGCATCGCTTTTCACGTAATTAATTAACTGTTATTAAAATATCAGAGCGGAACTAAGATTTCCATCTTTGGGATGAATGAATGTTCAAGATTAAACCCTTTTTATTATTTTCCCTTTAGTGTATTCTGATCAACGAGAAAACATCTGAGGAAAATCCACCAAGAAGAAAGGGAAACCCCAAGAAAGTTCAAGGATTATTTACCTCATTCCGTCTTTACCGGAACTAGGCCTGCCTCCAAGCTGTCATCAAGACTTGAATAATGTTTCCTTGTCTCTGTGCCGGTGGTAAGGAGAAATAATAGCTCTTTAAAACATGAGACAGCAGGGTAGGGATTCATTCAAATAATAGAGATGCAAGATGAAAAATTAGGCAAGGATAATATAGTTTGTTATTGTCACGTCACGCCACGAGAGTGAAAATGTCTGCGTACCATAAATTTAAAAATTATCGTACGTCCTTTGACCTTTAAGCCTTTTCTCAGGATGAGATGAGCTTGAGAATAGAAAGCGGAATTGCATATAATTGGATTTTTCGTTCCAAGGGTTTTTAAACCCAACGCGTCTTTCAACTTGAATGAATCAAAATAACTCAATCATCGACTTCATTACTTGCAGAGGAAATGCCAAAAAGGAAACACTTTTTTAAAAAGCGCAGCTCAACGAAAATTACTGTAAGTTAAATCTTTTAAATATAGCAAAACCCTGTATCCTACTACCGAATCCTATCCGAGTTCAAATAAGATGCATCCGTACCTTTGGATTTCCAACAGGAAGACGTCACTTCTTCTGCAAAGGATCTACGTCCCTATATATAGCTAATACTCAAACAAACGCTTTCAATCTGTAAGCCCCAGAAAACAGCATCTTTGTTTTTACAAAACCACACCGTAGTTCCCATAACCAATTTTGCCTCCTCCGTCCCTAAACCTTTTTGTACGGATTTTCTGAACGCTGCGCTGATAATAACTCGACCATGATGGGATTCTTTGGTGGCCAACGAACAGTAGCCGTTATCATCAAACTCAACGCTTCTTTCGCCCGCACTTAAGAGAAATTTTTCAGACATTTTTTTACAAAATTCATCATATATATATACATGTACACTAACCAAGCTAAGTAGTTACCAATTCCAACACCAGAGGAGCTATACACAGAAGCGAGAAAAGCCCTAGGACATTTTTTTGCATTTTCTAAAGCCCTAGGACATTAGACCAGCCGCAGCGCAAGCCACAGCACAAACATTTTAAGAACTTACAACAAAGATTACGAGAGGCAGTAAAATTTTACAGTTTCCTCACACTTAAGTGATTCATTCAAGAAGCGATGGATGATGAATTTGTTTTAAAAATTTACTTTAACCCTCTGCGACGTTTGTTTATATGTGTTCCGAGTGAGGGCGGCTCCAACCTCCTGCGCTAATTCAGGAAAGTAAGGAAGGGAACGTGGCTGACGGACGGTTGAGAAGAACTATAAAATTATCTGTATTTTTGCAAGCAAACAGTCGTGGAACGAGACGGACAGGCAGGGTATTGTGGAAATTACGGATGGACAAGAGGGATTCTTCACAAGGAATTGGCCACGAATTTTAACGGATATTTAACTTACAGCGCACGCTCATGATTCCTTTGCCCTTTTTTTGTTACTCTACCTACCACCATGCACTAGTTCTTATATAGGAGATGAAGCGCGGATGGAAGATCGGAGCGCTGAACGCTGCTATTACTTACGTATTTCTCCTCTGGCTTTTCCCGCAGCTTGATGCAATTTCTACCTTACTTTATTTACTTGTTATGCCTTCGAGATGCGAAAGTTTTGTGGAATGTAATAAGCCAAGAAAACCCAAGGAAGCATGTTACACAGGATCAAGAAGAGCGGAGGATTAACGCAACAAAGTCTTGGATCCTCAAGAGGAAATAAATAACCAATCATCATCATCATCTACACCATTCACGTACCAATTCGACCTACATTTTCCTTCAAATCCTCCTCCCTCAACAAAGCGTCGTACGAATAAATATAAATTTACTTTTCAATCCCTATATACGCTTATATTCTGAACAAATAACTTTGTTACTGATTCTACTCAATTTCAGTAACTGCGCTGCGAGAGCACTACCAGCGCCGCGCTTCCTCGCCTAACAGTGTAACAAGTAAGGATGAAGCCGTGTATTTAACAGCCTTTGTCCAACCTGTCCGTGCGTAAATTAATATGACACAAATCCAAGTTCACCACCGATTCTTGGTAGCGCCGCGCTGTCAGCGCAGAAGCACTTGCCTTCCGACTGTTCCGACTATCATATTTGGGAGGGTGGAGGAAAAGTAAATTATGGCTGATAAATTTTAACAAATTAAAATGATAAATCCCTGGCCGAGTTCTCATTGAATGATGACTTGGAACATACATGAAGCTTCTACAATTCCACCTCTAAGGATCTGGCAATAACGCTGCTCCTAAGTAGCAGCGTCAGCCACTTCTCCAACTTTAATTACATATTACGGCCCTTGGAGTACAAGTGAGGATGATGAATCGCTCACTCACACATCCTCCTCATTATCTATAATCTTCGGAGCATAATTAAACTTTGGATGAGGACGGAAGACGAACATTGCTTTATGAATCTTAAGCTACGCTTCTCATCGACGCTGCTAATGTTTAGAATCCCTTCCAAGCGCACCTCGTCTCTCCACCTCTCATTCTGTATTCTTTAAAGGCCCAGCTTCTAAAGAAGAAAAGATATATAATTGTGATTCAGATGATGCATTTATCCTTTTATTCCCTCTTATCATATATTTCAAGACGCGGATTATCCATCCTGATCATTGTCATCCCTCAGTCATCAAATGTCAATTAAGGGCGATGCGGAGCATGGTCACAGAGGATGGTCAGTTGGACACCACCACAGCCACAGCGCGGGATGATCAGGACAAGAGCGCGGCGCTGTGAATCTTACTTGGAATGATACCCAATTATATCGCTCTTGGAACTTCTAATTTACGTTTTTAGATAGGGACTAGGTCAAGGGTCACGCATAAAAAAAATTATGCATGATGTATGTGTAGCCATTACAAATACAATTTTCAATATCTTGGTCACTACATTTGATTGGAGTTCAAACCGGCAGAAGGGATATATAGTAGATTCCCATAGATATCTATAGATTCCTATAGATTCCTATAGTATATATAGAAGCTATCCCTTCTGCCGGTTTGAACTCCAATCAAATGTAGTGACCAAGATATTGAAAATTGTATTTGTAATGGCTACACATAATTCATGGAATTGTTGATTGCAAAATAACTATTAGCAACAAATTCGGTTGCACGAGAGAATTTTTGATTGCAAATGCAAGAGACGCATTTGCAATCAACAATTCCATTGCACACAACACTGCATCTGCAATCAACAATGGATTTGCAATCAACCTCGAAATGTGGACGGTTTCGCTGATCGCAATAGCGATTCGTCCCATAGTATATACTCGGGGATATATAGTAGATTCCTATAGATTTCTATATATTTCTATAGATTTCTATATATTTCTATAGATTTCTGTATATTTCTATAGATTTCTATATATTTCTATAGATTTCTATAGATTTCTATATATTTCTATATATTTCTATACGTTCCTACAGCTTTTCCTTGGTTTCCTATAGATTTCTATAGATTCCTATATCTTTCTATAGATTTCTATACATTCCTATATCTTTCTATAG
The DNA here is from genome assembly GCA_906901655.1 of Sminthurides aquaticus. Taxonomy (NCBI): domain Eukaryota; kingdom Metazoa; phylum Arthropoda; class Collembola; order Symphypleona; family Sminthurididae; genus Sminthurides; species Sminthurides aquaticus. The sequence continues at coordinate 17,660,164 of CAJQTT010000001.1, read as the reverse complement.
ATTTCTATACATTCCTATATATTTCTATAGATTCATATGGATTTATATAGACATCTATGGATATCTATTGCTTCATACTATAAATATACAGTAGATATACAAATATCCGAGAAATTGTGGACGGCTTTACCGATCGCAATAGGGATTTCTTCGCCCCATAGTATATACAGTATATTAATAATGGATACATAGTAGATTTCTATGGATTCCTACAGATGCCTACAGATATCTATAGATTCCTATAGATATCTATAGATTCCTATAGATATCTATAGATTCCTATAGATGTCTATAGATTCCTATAGGTGTCTATAGATTCCTATAGATGTCTATAGATTCCTATAGATATCTATAGATTCCTATAGATACCTATTCGTATATACTATAAATATACAGTAGATATACATATATCCGGGAAATTGTGGACGGCTTTACCGATCGCAATAGGGATTTCGCCCCATAGTATATACAGTATATTAATAATGGATATATAGTAGATTCCTATAGATACCTATTGGTATATACTATAAATATACAGTAGATATACATATATCCGGGAAATTGTGGACGGCTTTACCGATCGCAATAGGGATTTCGCCCCCCAGTATATACTGTATATTAATAATGGATATATAGTAGATTCCTATAGATATCTATAGATTCCTACAGATACCTATAGATACATTTTGGTATATACTATAAATATACAGTAGATATACATATATCCGGGAAATTGTGGACGGCTTTACCGATCGCAATAGGTATTTCGCCCCATAGTATATACAGTATATTAATAATGGATATATAGTAGATTCCTATAGATATCTATAGATTCCTATGGATACCTATAGATACCTATAGATACCTATTGGTATGTACTATAAATATACAGTAAATTTTAATATATCCCGGAAAATGTGGACGGCTTTACCGATCGCAATAGGGATTTCGCCCCATAGTATATACAGTATATTAATAATGGATATATAATCGATTCCTGTAGATATCTATAGATTCCTATAGATACCTATAGATATCTATAGATACTTATTGGTATATAATACAGATTTACAGTAAATTTAAATATATCCCGGAAAATGTGGACGGCTTCACCGATCGCATTAGCCTGTTTTTCAAACCGGCAAAAACCGAAATCTCCAGTCGATTTCTCATGGCTCGTTAACCTGATCTGCAAATAAAAGCCATCAATCCCCAAGAAACGCTTTTCGCCATATAAATTGACCAAAGGATTCAATTTTTTGGCCGAAGTTTTCACTTGGCAATTTTTTCCTACATAGTCCTCGTTTCTCTAGTCCACCGAGGTAAGAAAACCGCGGGCATTCCAATGGTGCTATTGGATTGGAAGTCTGGAAGTGGGTCAGCCAGCCAAACGGATCTGAAAGAAGAACATGAAACTTAACGTTAGCCGTGCCCCGATGCTACAATCCTGAGATGCCTGGTATGAGACAACGAATCGCGCAATTCCACGAGAAACCGAATACACCATTCGTTTTCTCGTGGTCGGCTAACCTTAGCTGGCCGTACAAATCCCGAATCCCAGACATCAAGTTTTTCGTCCCATTTTGCGACAACAGGGGGGGGGGGTCCTTCCGATTTCTGGACCAAATTTTAACAAGAAAATTTTTTGTCCCAGATTCCAAGTTTCAATAGTTCAATGAGGCAAGGAGACGGCCAGGAATCCAACGGTGCCCTTGGTTTATTCGTAGGACCACTGGTAGTGGGTCAGCCAGCCAAACGGATCTGAAAGCAGAACACCAACCTCCACATTAGACGTGTACATTGGGTTCAAAACGGGAATGGCTATAACGATGCAACGAATAGGCATATGGAAAAACCGACTACACCATACCTTACCTGGCCATAAAAATCCCGAATTCCAGACATCAAGTTTTTCGTCCCATTTTGCGACAAAGGGGGGGGGGGGTCCTTCCGATTTCTGGACCAAATTTTAACAAGAAAATTTTTGGTTCCAGAATCCAAGTTTGGGTGGTCGAACGGGGTAAGAAGAAGGCGAGAAATCCAACGGTGCTATTGGTTTCCGCATAGGACCACTGGAAGTGGGTCAGCCAGCCAAACGGATCTGTAAGCAGAACAAGCAACCCAAACCTCAGTCGTGCACCTGAGCTTCAAAACTGGGATGCCTATGGCGAGCCAAAGAATTGCGTAACGGAAAAACTACAGACTTATATAATAGTAGTGAAACATAAACTACCTCATTGCAAGCATCAGTTCCTGAACTAATAATGCCTCAAGTAGGCCCATATTGCTTACAATATCCACAGTTAGTTGAGCGCTATCTTGTGTTTTTAACAACCGTTACTACCAACAACACCGGCATTGATTCCGAACACCATTTCCATGTCACAATCCATTTTTCACATCCATGTCCAAAATACATTTTTACAACTTTTCTTAAATGTGCTATCCGAAGGTCATAACCACAGGTTTGCATGTGCAAGATCTGCTATTTCCTCTTGCTCCTCCGCAGGCGTGTCTAAAATCAATAAGAAACATTACATTGAACTGTGATTTTCCCATGATGTGCCAATCGCCCCTTTCAATGCTTGACAATACGATTGTTAGTTTATTTATTTATTATCACGAAACCAATAGGACTTACAGCTCCCAGATATTCGCTAATAGAGGAAGCAGACGATATGACGTAGTTTCACATTGTCGCTCACATTTGTGTCCTAATTCTTCATTTTAGCTTGGCTTGAATTTCTGTGCCAACCAAAGTTACACAAATTATTTCATCGACCTTGATTTTCCAGTACAACATGCATACCCTAAATCTAAATTTCGTAACTCAAATTACCTAAGTTAATCTTGCTAACGTCAGTACTTTGTGTAGAATTTTTGTCGCAATTCCCTCAGTATCAAACGGTGGACCAAAACGACCGAAAGCCGCAGCACATTTCGTTTTAAAGAAGTCTTCATTACCCACCGGAGCAGTCTTTTTTTTCTGCCGTTCGAGATTTCGGAAAAATTTATCCTGCAAGAAAAAGTAAAGTTAATATTTTCTATGGTCTATGCTTAGCTACCGAGCATGAATTTGATTTACTCCGTACAAAATAAAAGATTTGGTTGTTACTAACCTGTGAGATGTTGAGGTATATTCCATGATGTAAACTATGAGCGCCCAGAACTTACAATTAGTTGCTCACTATAACCAAGTGCATTCCTTTAATTTAATGTTACTTAATTAATTTACTGTTTTGGGTATCGTAAGCACACTTTCCCGACTAATAGACCATAGAGCAAGTGTTCTTGACTTCTATTTAACACAGCAAATTAGAAAATGCGATCCTACACAATGAGGGTTACCGGGGGGCTATTTTCGATTCTCTGCGAAATGGGTCTACAGCATTATCGCTGGCTTTCGAGTATATACAATATAGGGGCCCGGCCCGGAAGGGTTAAACGAGCATGTTGGATCTGTGGATTGGGGATATGCTTAATGTTGGCCGAGTCAATTTCCTGCATGGCCTAAATGGCGTGGTGGCTTCATGGCATGGCCTGATGGCTGTCATATATATGGCAGGCTAGCGGGGAATCAAATTTTGCCATCGAGCCATACGAGTCATCGAGTAAGTTACCTACCAACAGCCGAGCCAGAAAAATTTGATTACCCGCTTCATGGAAGCCATCAGGTTATACAGGCCATGCAGGACAGTAATAAGCATATCCCTTTGTTTTTGTTTTCATCATTGCGCAGTCGTCTTGAGTGAGTAAAAGCGCTTCAGGTGTGTGGGACGAAAGATCACATATAAACAAATTACGGATTAATTACAGATATAAATACAACTAACATTGGAACATTTATTTGTGGGTTAGTTAAATTTTTTTTAATGCAACATTTGAATACATGTTACTACACACATTGATAATTTTGTGGTGAAATTAGATGCTTGAACGCTTGCATTCGTAAATACGATTGCACAAGTGCATTGGTTTATTTTTGAACCTGTATATAACCCAAATTGTAGTTTCGACCGTTATTAAATTATCCACTTCATGCAATTGGGCATCTCCCATCAGCGCTTTTTTAAAGACAGTGTACTTTTAATTACAGAAGTAGCATCGGACTCTTATTAACTCATCATGGGAAAGAAGAAGAGTAAGAGGAAGCCACCGCCAAAAAATAAATCAATTGAACCTTTGGACACACAGTTCAACTGCCCGTTTTGCAATCACGAAAGAAGTTGCGATGTGAAAATGTACGATTTTGATTAACATCGAATGTTTCAATTGATAATTGTTAAAAACTTCTTTTTTGTTATTTTGCTTGAATTCATGTATTCTGCTCACAGGGACAAGACACGCAATACAGCAAGGATAACATGCCGAGTATGTATGGAGTGTTTCCAAACGCAAATCAACTACTTATCGGAGGCTATTGATGTTTACAATGACTGGATCGACGCTTGTGAAACTGCCAACTAGATATATCGACGTATTCTGTTCATCTGGATTTCAGATTGTATCTCAACACGTTTACGATTACCCAGTTTAGTGTAATTGTTTCATTACTTCCGTTCAGGAAACCCAGTATGAATAAGCAGCTCTGCTTCCTGACCTTCTATAACATTTTGCTCGTGATAGTCTGTAAATAATTGTAATGTTAAGACCAAGCTTTGATATCTTGAATTTCAGTCGATCGTACAATTTTTTAATTCTATGTTATGGATTTTTCGACAGCTTTCTGGTGTGCTTGATTTCGATCCTGAATGATGGCTCCTTTGTATTGTTTGGTGTTTGCTTAACATTATCATTCCTACCGATAAATATAAACAGAATGGCCCACTTGTATGAAGAGTAAACACAAGACTTTGATATGGATGGCTTGGAACAACTGAATCTTGTTTAAATTTAATTCTTGATTGCGTGCTTGTGAACATAATATGGTAGCAGAACTTTCAGCAGCTGGTTTCCGACCATTAAGAATGAAATGGTGGAAAATTCGTTTCTACAACTGTTGACTTCGAAGCAGTTTCAGCAATTCTAGAATTTTCCTCCAGTTCAAGCATCGACAACTTCCGAAAAGCTCCGGTAGTACATCTGCAAGCTTAGCTCGTCGATCAGAATGTACTTGCTGCGGCCCAAAAAAGACGTATGTACAATGTACATATACGTTCTTTGATATCACCATTTGCCATTAGGCGTATCAATACTGTACACATGAGTCGATCGTAGCGAAAGTTGCTTGCCTTTTCGGCATTTATATATTTTTCAAGTCAGTTTGGTTAATCACTTTGATTAGATGTATAAGGCCGGAGATTTCAGCTTTTCTTTATTTAACTACTAAGGGATTACTCTCTTCCTCGCATCCTTACTTTCACGTGAAACGCTTTCGTTGGGTCAACCTCTTAACCATGGTGAAGTATTTTGAAAATTCATCCAATTTTTTGTTTCCGTGGGAGCAGGTCGCTAAGGCCTTTTGGAATCGCTATCCGAATCCACACAGGTTTGTGTACTTCGTATCAGATTCTTAAACCAACTTTGTACTGTCCAGCTAACCTTGAAAAAAGTCAATGGTTGCATCATCTTGGAATCTTATTCTTCTTTTCAGCTCCCATGTGCTTTCTGAAGATACTTTATTTCGGGAGATGAGAGGAAATGAATTGTATACACGGCGTCTCTTAACCAAAACTAATCAAGTACCAAAATGGGGTGCTCAGTTTGTGAAAAGCAAGATAGTATCTATTTTAGAAGAATCGTACGTAAATCCCAAGGACAGAACAATGGTGACGTATACCCGGAACATAGGTTATACCCGGGTCATGGTATGTTTTTTGGAAGCTAGTTTAATCATTATCCATAACTGCAGCTCAAGTATAGCGAGGACAGGGTGAGACGTGAGACTATGCCTACCAGAACTAATTATTCTTTAAACTTTTCAGAGCATAGTGGAGAAAGTAACCTATAGACCTAATCCGAGTAACTCCAAGGAGACAATAGCAGAGCGAAAGGCATGGGTGGATTCACAAATTTATGGTTTTCGACGTGCCATCGAAGGATTTGGGATCAATCGATTCCGGAAGAATTGTTCCAAAGCAGCATCAGGGTTCAACTATGTCTTACAGAACTACAAAGGTATCTGCTCATTCAGCTAATGATGTGGGATAACGAATGTCAATGGTTATTGTTAATTCATGGAATTTTCCCTCCTCAACATCCTGTTTTCAATGGGATACTGATTGGGAGTGGGATTAGATCAACATTTTTTTTGTAGTTGTAAATATACACTAGCTTTGAGTTTTCAGTTGTTTGTAGCAACGTAGTTGACTAGTTGGCTAAAATTTGACAGTGCCTTCCATGGCACTATAAGTAGAAGGTGGTTACTGCAATTAATATAGGCCTAGGAAAGGGGACAACAAGTAGTAACTTGGATATATTGCAATGCTTCGATGCAGCTCCGTATCCGTATATATAAGCTTCGAACTGTTCTCCCCAGCGTAGTATAACTGCATTTTTTCATAACTGTCAAAGGTGAAAGTTTCAGTCTTTGCTTTACGTACTTCCTAGCTATGACAAGAAAAACTTTACTGTTTGTCGAATTTAATTTCCGTACTTCCAAACACTATCCTTGACTACAGGATCATCTGTGTTGTTTCGAATGATTAGAAACGTGAAAACATGTAGCTTCTTCTTTGTACGATGCTTCAAACCATGTGCTCTAAATTACATGTACCTAATCAGTTCTACTCGTCTAGCTGACTACAATTTTTTGCTTAGAATAGACTGGCAGAAACGTCTTTGTATGGGGTAGTATATTATCCTCTGTTACAATTTAAGAAACATTTAAAAGTTATAGCAAAACTTTAAAAAGTTGATCCTGTATATATCTTTATTGTTATCCCTGTAATATACTAGACTCTTAAACTAGGTCATTCTGTTGTAGACAGTTACCTTTTAATTCTACTCATAAACGTATGTCTTCTCTTTCTCTGTCGCTTATGCTATAGAATGGTTTGGATGTAGCAGGTGTTCTAGCACTAGTGCGTTGCAAGTGACAACTTCAGGTGTCTACAAGGAAATAGGTGGAAATACGATTCAAACTTGTAACGGCTTGACCTAGAAAAGAGTGTTTTTTGCAGATAGAATCGTGTACCGGCTGTAAGGATGTGCTGTAAACAATATTATGTCCATTTCCGACTGGACGCCGTTGATAGTTGAGAGCTTCGCAAAAAATTCCGAAGAATGCAAGAATGAAACGCAGTGTGTGGTTACCGGGTTACCGTCCCTTCCAGAAACCTATACTTATTCGAGAATATATCCAGCACTGTGCGTATTATTAAGTTTTTTTTTGTAGCATGTTCAGCGAATTTGACAAAGTGATAATAAATCGTTAATTCTGTAACACAATATCACTGACAGCGGGGACGGTTCCAGTAGCAATCAAGGCAAAACTTCAAGGTCGATTCAAGACAGGTGCAATAAGGAATGTTATTAATCTAACACAATTAAAATTCTATCGAGCTGAGCGTCCGTACTGAAATTCCTTTGTACCTCTGCTACAACTACGGAATTGCAAATTCAAGAGTTCTAATAGCCTTGGCTGCATAAATTATTTATTGTGCAAGTAATCGCAAAACTGTTAAAAATAACTTCTTTTTAAAACGAAACATAAAGTATTTTTTCTTCATTGCGATTGCCATCTGGTCAGTCTAGCTTCAGGATAAACCAGCATAATCTAGGAAGCTCCAGTGCAGTGGTCAGCAAAAAGTTATTTTAAGACGCTAGACTGCACGAGTCAAAGTACGAATTACAAACGTGTATACACAAGATATTTTTATTGCGTTCATAAAAACGATAACATCAGCCAAATTCTTTATCGCCACACCCAAGACCAGCTGTATATTCTATAAAAAGGTGAAGTATTTCTCGGGAGCAAATTATTTTTAAGCCCAGGTGAGAGGCGTCTGCTATTCTCAGGAGACCGGAGCAACGTTTTCCAGGTTAGCTCAACCGACGCGGCATAAGAAGCTACCTAATATATTATTTAATGAATTATATGCTTCCAAGTTTCCTTACCGCGTCGCACCAGGTGCTGCATGAAGAATAACGTATGCTCCAGCAGCCTTCTGTTTACATAAAGAATTAACAGACGTCTTATCTTTCTCGGATATAATTAATTCCTTGGAAATATTATCTCTACGGAACTCTATTCCTGTTTCATAATTGAACGTTCCAGTACGTGTGTATTTCTGGTTCAATAGAATTTTTTTCAAATAAGGCACTTGTCCTGATCGTGACCAGTGTCCTGCATACAGAGAACATCATAACCGGATTTGTTAGAACGCACCCCATATGTAATTTCCTTCCTGGGTTAAAAAAGCTTGAAGCCTTTATGTTTAGTTTATTAAAACATCTTGTTAGAGAACTGTATCTGCCTTGTAGCTCTGTTGCAAAGGAGTGCCTCAAATGAATAATGCAGTGTCGGCCCAAAGAACCGCATCGTTTCATTGAATAATTTAACGTTTTGTTTCCAGAGTGTGTTACATTTAAAAACTTGATTGCGCCGAGTTTTTCTCCCGCCTTCCTTGCGGATTTTTCTCCAGGCATTAAGAGGATAACCTGCGACGAGGAAAGACATGACTAAAAATGAGCTTTGCAAAAATAACGAGGCCAAGCAGTTGATTACAGAATGAGTTTGATGCATTATTAAACTACATCATGTGGTACTTAACAAGGGCAGAATACAGATAACATAATAGTAGCATCCATGTACAGCTCCCTGGCATTCCTCCCAATAAGAGCGTGAAGTCTCAAGCTCAAGAAAAAGTTAGGAGCAAGCCCTGGAATTAAATTGCCAAGACATTTAAGTATAGGATGTGGATTCAAATGTATGAACAATTCCGTGGAAGCGCTACAAAAGATCTGTATGCAACTGACAAGAATTGTAGGAAGTGATAAGAGCTTTTAAATCCTTTGAAGGGATTCTTACATGAACTTGAATGTAGGCGCATTCCATTTCCGGTTCCAGGACATTGGTGCAGACAGAGGAAAGCAAGAGAGAGAGAGAACATAATGAGCATTGTATTCCTCTCGTGGTGCCAAAGCCATAACTTCTTGAACAAATAAAACTTGGTGCTACATAGTTTATTTCTTGGATTGTGGAACGAACCGGAAACCGGAGGGCGTACTAAGGAAATTAAAAGTCATACAGTATAGTAGTTTCCATCCAGTCCAAGTCTGATTAAGGAATTCCAGTTTCAGGGTGATTGCAATGCAATCATTGCATACGCGACGGTATATTGAAAATGCTGGTTTTTAGAAAGACTGCTGAATTTTTTAAATTTATCCATTCCTTAAAACTTGTCCTTCAAGTTTCATTAATCCCGATGAGTAGAACGATATTTCTCAATCCGACATGTACAGAGAAAAAATAATTCAAGGTCTGGGTTAAGACGGGATACGCTGGAGTGAAAGTAGAATGAATTCCAGTTCGTGGGTGGGACAGGATTGAGTATGCCGGATCTCTATTCATTTTGATTGGAAGGGAATCGGAGAAAGTCCGCATATAGCTGTCTCTCGTCGTCTGAGAAAAGTCGTGGTGTGAATTGGAAACAAAGTCCTTAAAAAGTCACTTTCTCCGCCCACGCTCCACTATCATGATGTACTATCATGAAATTTCCATACGGAATTCCTCAACAGAACGTTGAGTAGCTACAGGGATGCGATGCAACCAATCCTTACTTTCTTTCCCCCAAAGAAAGTCTTCAAGAAAAACTAAAGATTGGCTGGCTGTGTGCTGTGGAGAGCAAACTAGCTCTTGTATCTCTCCTCCTGCCAGCAGCTGTAATTTCTTAGACCTCTTTTCCCACATGATCAAGCTTCTTAAAAACACTTTCATTTCTTCTTAAATTACAGTGAATTAAAGCAATTAAAGCAATATTGCGACGGACGAAAGCTCACTATGGAACAGCTTAGAACATTTACGGAAAAGCGCGGAGAATGTTCATAAAGCTTCAACGTATCCTTTACATTCCTACCCAAAACGCTTTACCCATATGAAGGATAAGAAGATAATAGGCTATACATACAGGATGGATGAACATAATATGATTTTCCTGGGATTGTGGTTGTTGATAACAGGGGATAAACGGTATGTATTAGTGTATACTAAAAATATGCAAAATAGTTGAGGCACGGGAGAAAGCGCGTGTGATTCTCAGTCTCGTAGTCGTAAAGCGGATAATTTACCGGAAAGGGGTGTTCGGCAAAATTCGGCTTATTGATTCAGTGTATAGGAGCGTGGGAAAGGCCTAAGGTGGAAGAAGGAAATCTATGTTGTATCGCTCTCCAGTGTGTCAAAAACTACTACACCAGGATTCAACATATCCAGCGAGAGAGAGAGAGAGTGAAAGCTTTTCGTTTGCAAAGTGGTTCGTAACAGGAGAAAGTAAAAGCGTATGGTCCTAGTGCGGCGGACTATGTGGTTAATGCTTTCTCCCCCAACCCAGCACGTATATATCAAGAGTGGGAGTTGCTAAGTTTTGCTTCCAGAGAGGGGGATGAAATCTTTATGATTCCCCGAGCATAAGTGACTCAATGACTCACATATTGGGGAAGATATCCTTCCTTACCCCCTCTTTAAACTTGCGGAAAACTGTAAGAGAAAGTCTGTTTTAATGCATTCGGGAAGAATACGATGGTCTTGTATAAGAAGAGAAAGAGGATGTGGGCACACTATCTATAGGTCCTGGATGTTATAAAACAAGTGTTTAAACAGACTTTCCTCATCTTAGATATCAGCTTTCCCCGCACTCGTCTCTCATTTGACAAACTATTCCACTTTTCCTGTTGTCTCACAAGGAAACAGGGATGAAGATACGCAAGGACTGGTGTATGAGGGTGAAAGTCTGGATTTATTCAATGGTACAGCTTTGAGGAAGGTGAAAGTTAGTTTTCAACAACTCGCAGGCCCTATCATAAACCATGTTGATTGGAGGAAAAATTGTCAAGGATTAAAATCTCATGTGTATTTCCACGTACACGGAAATATACTTAGAGATTCCTCCCGCACATAGCCGGGTATCTGTATTTTACCCGTGTGTCCTGCATACTCGTGCAGGGACTTATTACCTCCTAGTAAAGCTTATATATACCATTCTTTTTGCTTAACCAGCAATACTCATGTGCTGTATTACAATAGCCGCTTCAAGGAAGAGTCTTTTGAAGGAGAGTTGAGTCAGACTGAGCTTAGAAGAGGGGAATGGATGGAAGCGATAGGCATGCAGTGCTGTAGGAGGAGAAAGAGAGAGTGGAAAAGCATGGAGAAAGTCGTAGAGAGGGAGAGAAGGAATAGAATCATGGAGAGAATCCGAGACTAAAAGCTAAAGAATCCTGCAGAGAAGTGGGAGAGAGTAATACGAGAGGGTTAGGCATGAGGGAAAGAATAAAGGATAGAGGGAGGGAAAGCAAGAATTTTCTCCGTCCATCCACCAAAAGTAATAGAACCAAACAAGGTGAACAAGTTTCAGTGCATTTTTTCAGTCCTTTGAGCAGTCGCAGCAGGTGAATTTCCCGAGGATTTGATTCAAATACTTTTACTTTCTCCACTACGGAAGGAGAGAGATGGTAGCCAGGATGTTAGGAGAAAGGATTGTCACTTATTATTTCACCGTCTCCGTCATCACCACTCTATCTCTTGTCAATCCTCCACTGTAATCCCAACCTTCTCCCGGCCAACCATCTAAATCCCGCTTCATCATCTTCTTCGTCTCCCACCATTTCTTACAAGTCTCCAAACTCGCAAGTACATCCAACAACCCACCACAAAGTTTATATAAATTATATCATTACATCCCATCGCACCCGTCACAAAAACATCCGCAGTCATCTCTTTTCCCTGTGACCACCTTCTATACTCTCTATCCTACCAGTAGCTAACCCAATAAGAGCGGCTGGAATTAATATTACAATCCGCCATCCACACAAGAGAAACCACACACAGGATTTTTCTACCGCCCAGTCACACGCAAAACCCCGCTTATCTCTGCCGGGTTGTAAGATACTCGCAGAATAAGGATTACCCTATACCATTTTACTACTAAACACACTAGTATTATCAGTAGTAGTGGAACACCAGGAGTGAGTGATGGAGATTATACAAAAATATATATCTCTAAAGCTTTAAACAAGCGCTTATGACTCCTGTCTCTGTCAACAAATTCCCAACTTCCGTGTAAACTAATACAAAACGTCCTAATTATTACTGACGTAAACTAGAATTGTGAATAACTCAAGTGCAGAGTCCGGTCCATTTTAGAGGCTCAACAAATCCACTTTCAACACAATCCCCTGCCCTCAGCTTCTCAAACACAAAGTGCTCTGTTTATTTCCTCCAAGCAAGCTCGTATTCATTTTTCCCAGTGTCCAATACGTGGAGACTCAATCTGCACTGTCTAAAGGTAAAAATTATAATTCATTTTGTAACCATTTAAGGCATTTACTAAGCTTAATGTTTTCAAAATAGAATTTATTTTACCACATGCAACTGCAGTTAATGTGCTAAAACACATTAACGACAGACAAACTTTCTCCCTTATAATACAGATAAAACGAATATCAAAGCCTTATTATGTACAAAATTTTCAATAACCGATTTGAACAGCATTGAGGAAGTCGATCCTTTTGCTTCTTTACTACTGCTTCCCTTATTCGTGGATGGGTGAAAGCTTAGAGTGAAAGTCCTTTGAGCATATACATTATATAGTCTTTCCGGTTTTCATAAAGCTTTTCAAAGTTGTCCGATTCCATTTAATGAACCTATGTACATATGTACCAAAAGAATGGCAAAGTGAAAGGAACGAGAACCCGCATGGACCCGTTGGGAGAAAGTCCCAGCGTTTAATTGTGACAGCTCAAGAGGGGGAGTGGCGGGTGGGAACAGAGTTGGGTAAAACTATTTCCTAGGGCAAAAATATGCAGATTTGTTTCTTAGAAAGAAGCGTGATGGAGAGTGGCAGGAAACTAATCCAGTTGAAGTTGAAAATCCGGGTTCATCTTGAGGGCAGAAGGGTGTTTAATTATTTTCTATATTTCTCTTTGAAGCATGGAGGCTTATTCGTCATGTAGTGTATTCCAGCAGAGAGATAGAGCTAGTAGGAGGAGAGGGTGCGCATACCCCATGGGCTTTATCCAGCGGCTAGATTATTCATCCACTCTGCGAAAAGTTGGAAAGTGGGATTAATGGAGTTGATAAAGAGTCAAAATAAAAGTTTAAGCCATTATTTACGTCTTCTCTTTTCCGCAGACAACAAACAGGGATTCCGCTACAGAGCTTTCCGAAAACTTGACACAAAGAGAAAGCCCATACTGAAGATTTGGCCACTTTCCCCAGCAACCTCAGTCTGTATGCACTTTATTGTCGGCGGTGTTGGAGAAAGTCACTCATCCTGATACAACACTATCTGCTTTCGCCGACCCTTCTCTCCACAGAGCTATCACCCGGCCTTGTGAGCAGTATTTGTCCAAACTCTTCAAGGACAAACACTAACTAGAGAAAGAAGAAAGGAAAGCAACCGAGTGAATGAAACTCTATTTACACTATAGTAAGTGAGTGAAAGTCTTTTTGCCCTACCCGTGAAACTTTACAACAAACCCTCACAATCTTCGAACGTGAGCAGAGCTTGAATAACTCAAAAGTGTTCCATGAAGATGATAAATTCTTATGAAAATAACAAGAATTCAACCTTGTCCGGCAAACGAAAACCGCTTCAACTTTTAACTGGAATTTTTAGTCGAAGAAATCGTCAAAACATCCCGCATAACTGTATCACCATTATTATGCAAGACCCAAATGAGAAAAGCTCGTGTGGGAACCTTGAAGAAAGAGAAAACGACATGTGGTCATCCTCCGAGGCTCCTCTTGAACCTCGGGAAGCCCTTCATTCTCCCTACCATGCTCGTACAATTGATCAAGATATGGAGAATTTAAGATTGAGTCGTCAAGATAATCCATACCTACAAGTAAGCCGCTCTTCATACATGCATATTCTCAAAAATGTACTTCCTTTGTTTCCCTTCACATGCTCCCCGATAATATCTTAGTAAAACCGTGTCAGTAAGTACGTAGCTCGCTTCCAAGGGTAGAAAATGTTCAAGAATTCCGATCCCATCCACATTCCCCAGCATCATTCATATTGTGCAGTGAAAGCTTAATATCCTAGCGCCTGGGAACGAGGAGAAAGGCACAAGTAGACATGGGTTGGAAGCCTTTTTTATCCAAACTGCAACCATCATTTCAAGGGTATCAAATCCATGTATCGTTGAAGAATAAAGGCATGTGGTAGATGGAAAGTACACATGCTCCTAACAAAATCTTCGCAGGAGGAAACTGAGCTAAAAATATTATAAGCTATACATGCAGGTAGCTGCCCTAATTTCCTACTCCATATCCTAGAAACTGCTTTCTGATTTCCGGTCGACCAAGAAACCAAGTTTTTCACATCTTATTTGGCCGTCGCTTCCAGAGAAACAAGAGAAAAAAATCCCCTTACTTTCTCCACTTTCTCCTCCCAACACCCTCAAAAGTAACACCCAACTTTCACCCTACCCCAAAATCCTATAAACTCTCATCCTCACTCACTTTGCTCAATCTCCAATCCGAGCTCTACGTCAAGAAACATCTAACCATATAAATTAAACCCGAGGTCACAGGGGAAAATATAATTTAATTCCGCCAAATTTATAACAACCATGTGAGATTTCTAAAGAATAAAATATATACAGCAAGTCCTCAATTCAAGTTTATAGGTAATTTAATTCCGGCGTGGCAAGGTAAATGCTATAACTAGTCTAAAAGGAAGCTATGGCACTCGCATTGAGCATGATTGCATTACATACTTTGCTTGAAAATCTCACTGTATATATATTAGAAGGAGTGTGTGTGTGGGTAGTCAAATTGGATGAATCCTGAAATGATTGGAACATTACACTCCTTTTAAGAATCCGTGAAGCAATCAATCAAAAAAATCCTCCTAGTTTCCCATAGACTGAATGGAGGGAATCTTAAGTAAGGAAGGAGCAAGAGGGCACAATGAAAAATGAAGAGGCTGGAGGAAGGAGAGCGAAGAAGAAGAGGGAATGGCGACGGGAGAAAGTATCTCTGTTAGAGGAAACGTCTCCAGTCTCAAGGTCCCTTGTGTTCCCGGTTCCAGGAATCCTAGGCCGGATGGCTGAGTTTCAGTCAGATGGAAGTTGAGGCATAAGGAAGTGGGAGTAAGTATATATGAAATCTTGAAAAGAAAAAGTAGATGGAATTAGGTATGCACGTACTAGTATATACAATAACGACCTCTGCCATCCCGAAGACATGAGGATGCTCCAAAAGAAAGTCTCTATCAAATACCAAGAGAAAGGAGGAGGGCGGAAATAGTTTCACGGATCCAAGCAGATTGAGAATGCTTTTCCTCTCATGAGCAAAGAAAAATGCTTTTCAATCCGTTCATGTCCTGGATCCACCCTTGATTCTCGTTTATTATGGAACCATTTTAAAGCTACTACCACGACTACTTTCTCCATCCAATCCTCTCTCCTCATCCCGCAATACATAGTGTCCTTCTCAAGCAATTTCCTGAATCCCAGGCTAGAATCCTTTTCTCTAACATCCAAATTATCAGAGCTTAAATTCCCTGTAATTTGGCAGGGAATACGTGATCCATTGCGGATCTCGTCTTGGATTTTATGGAAGCAAAGATGAGCTGGCAAGGTAACCTACTGTAATGAAAATCATAGCCACATAGCCAGAAAAGCCCTAGGTGAAAGGGGGAAAAGAGCAAGATGAGAAAATAGCCCGTGAAAGCAGAGCCTTGTTTTTCTCATCAACATGAAAACAAGCTTTACCTCGCAGTTTCCGTAGAATCTCGTATAGGAAACGAGAGCTCCATGAAAAACTAAAACAACTATGAAAAAGTTTGCATTTTTACCTCCTGCATTGAGCATCAGCAGAGCACCCTCTACTTTCTACCGCACAGGACCTAACGACTCAAGTTAGATTGCAATTACAGCGTATATAACATCTCTCCATCTTACAGACCATGGAGGCATACATACAGATCCTCTTGTCCAAGATCAGTCGGAAACGGGACAAAAGAAAGACAGGACGTATGTGTATCTTTACATTATATGAAAGAATGCATAAACGTTCAAGCCGGACGGACGTGGGAGGATATTTCGACAAGGAAGAGAGAGAGAGAGAGAGAAACGTTGAATGCGACAGGAGACGCTATACAAGTTTCTAAACTTTAGAGCCAAGCTTTAATTGACATACTTTAGCTCTAATTACATATCTTTCCGCTCCTTTCACTTTTCCTTGAGGCGGGTGAAAGTAAAACTCTTATGGCTTTCACGCAAAGAACTATCACAGCCGGCTCTTCCGTGTACGACTCAGCGTATATGCCCAAGTAGCTACAGACAGAGGACCGTATCAACTTCCACTTTGAGAATAAAGGAGGTAAAATGTAGGTTAGTTTCCCTCAGGTTAGTTCTGTAGGATTGCATTAACAAGATCCCGGTCTCGTCCTCTAGTATCTAGGTTGCGGTCTAAAAGAGGCCGGAGAAAGTAGGAGAAAGTCTCTTTCTTAAACTTGGCTCCCCGTAATCGGATTAGAGGTCATTTATTTTAGATACTCAAAATATGCATCCATTATTTCTTACTAATTCTGAGAATCATGATAGCATTATTACGTGAATAATAAACCCATTATAAAGGAGAAAAATTAAAAACGTCACTAAATTACGTCAGGAATGAGTGAAAGCTTCGGGGAAAATCCTCATTCCGAGTTTATTAGCCTATAAACTTCCCCCTACATATTTATTTAATTCCTCTTCAGAGAAATCTAAAACGTCAACCCTAGATTATATCAGATACACTCTAGGAGCATGTTGATTATATTTACACAGCACCAATTTACTATGTAACATATACCTTGATGGAGCTCGAAGGAAAAAAAGTGATTGACATATAGGACAAGATTTTAAATTAAAAATCCCAATCTCTATTTGAATTGGACAAGCTCAAGATAGATATAAGCTTGTTCACATAGCACACGAGATTCTTCCGCTATATATCTAATAATTTACTTCCTTGTGTCCACATAAATTGTGGACGTGACCGAGTACTTGGGGCTGCTTGGGTAATTTCTATATACACCTGGGATCGTGTACGCGAAATAGCTCCTCTTATCAGGTGAGAAACATGGATGGAGAATACAAGCATGTGGTGATAAACATTTTCGCATACAAAGGCAGAGGTAGCAAACGCTGGAGGTTGTCGAGTATAAAATTGTTTCAGAGAGCCGATGTGGAATTGGCTCATGTTCCAGCATAAGAGGGCGGAGAGGGGCTGCATAAACAATTATTATTTGATTACATATCCTATGCTCCACAACTTCCGTGACTTGTCCTCCTGTCAAAACCTGGTCCAAGCCATTAACTCATTACATTCCGAGCGTATCATTCCAGTTCCTCCTCTTGGGAAGCATAATACAATTTCATGGATTCTCTAATGCTTGGAATCCTACTAAAAGTTTTATAATTGCACAAAAAGCTTCACGTCATTTATCATTTCTGTAAACTTGACTCAAAGACTAATGTGTAGGATTCCCTCTATTATTCCTCCACAGAGATTGCATTGCAACTCTTTTCCTCCTCTCCCTCTCCTTGCATACTGTATCTTCCATCGCTCCGTTCATCATGTTCCTTTACACAAGCCGATTGCATACTCGGATTTCCTTATGTTTCTACCCTTGCTACAAAACTTACGTTTAGTCCTAGGCTGAATGTCCGATAAGTGAACAAGTCCAGCCGCTTTCCCCATGTTCTTTTCCAGGAGAAAGTCCAATGCAAAATTTATCCAAACGCATACATAAATGGCATTATTTATTAGCGGAAGATTAACAGAAGAGTCGTCA
Source organism: Sminthurides aquaticus (assembly GCA_906901655.1). Classification (NCBI taxonomy): domain Eukaryota; kingdom Metazoa; phylum Arthropoda; class Collembola; order Symphypleona; family Sminthurididae; genus Sminthurides; species Sminthurides aquaticus. Next base: position 17,642,219 of record CAJQTT010000001.1, on the reverse strand, counting down.
TTAGTAGCATGCCCTGATTACAAATCTACGGACGCAGATGTTGGTATGGTTGGTGAAAGTAGACCCAAGCTCCATCATGACTCTCTTCTCTGACTCAACTTTCACATTCTCTCCCATAGGAATTTTCCAGGAGAAAGTTATTTATTTAGAGAACTCCAGTATCAAATTAATCCTATTGGATACCATACAATAATTGGAGCTACTATAAATAATTCAACTATTGGATATACTGATAATATAAACTAAACGTGTTTTCCCACAACAATCCCATCCTTGCCAATTCCCTGTGGTTCTTTCTGGAATCCATGGCTTACAAGGTTTATCCGCCTCAAAGTGGTAGCCCCGCCGGCAGCGGCTTTCACCCTACCCATGTTCATGCATTGTGGTGAAATTCTTTAGTAGAATCCGTTAAATGTATAACACCCAAAAGGGGCACTAGCAAATGACGCGGCTTTGAACCTCAACACGAGGTATATAACACGAGGTGTGCATGTATGTATATATCTTTGGGAGGCAGTGAAATTTCCGGGAAAGTACAATCACATTTCAAGTAATTCAAGAATGGCTAAAATTCTTTATGCTTAAGTCGAGGAATAATATGAAAGCTGAGCTGCTGGCAAACGCGGAAGTTTGTGCAAGAAAAGAGAAATTGCTTTGTGGTGGTCTGACAGGTGTAATTTGGAGGTGGTATAATCCGAGCATAGGAGTAATTTGTTAGCGTTCCCTCAGATTAAAAGCTCCCTTTACGATTGATTTGGGTGATGGCGGAGGCTGGAGTTTGTAGGAGGAGGAGGAGAAAGCTTGCTTTAGTGGTCTTGTAAACACATTTCGTCTGTCACCCCCTCAAATAGTTAACGTAAATTCCTGGCAAGAGTTTTCCCATTTACCACCACGGTGTGAATTAGGGCAATAAAATCCAGATTTCCGATCCCAGATAATAGCCAAGAGCCTAGGCAAGGTTCAGTCACTTCGCAAACTCGGAGATCGTAACGAGCAGTGAGAGAATAAGGAAACGCGGTTTATCGATTTTATTTAAAGCAAAAGCCTGCTATATGATGCTATAGGAGAAAGGTAGGAATAAAATTGAAATTTCAATTTGAATACAATATAGGAATAAGTCTGTATTCAAATGCGAGGAGAAAGTAGAGGGAAAGTATCCTTTGGGCTGGATTGGGTGAGATCGTTCTTAGGTAACTTTATTGTATGGCTGACGTGAAACAGAATAATGTGTCCGTAAATGTACAAGAATACCCCTTGTAAAAATCCCCTTAGCAAATCCAATGTAAATTGCTAGATGTATCCGAAGAATTTTCTACACTTGGAGGCTCTTCGGTAGCACGGAAAGGTGAAAGGGTGGAATTCTGAAATTCTGTGGGAATTTTTTCAAAGTTACGATAAGCGTACACCGATAGCGAGGACTGCGAAAACAAGGGACTCATGTTTTAATGTATCCGTGATATATATATGTTTCCCGTTTTTCAGGTACTTGCAAGTAGAGAATGCTTAAACGATGGAGACGGGGACGGTGATGACTGTAGCGAATACGAAGAGAAACACCTAATGTCAAAGGTAAAACTTTAAAATAGTTTCATTCCCTCTGTGTTCTTTTCAACTTTAGAATTTAGAAAGAGTGCGCTCAGAATATTAAGGCAGGTGAGATAAGTATCCAGTTCTTATTAGAACCTCTCGTGCCTAGTACAACCCAAGGAGAAACTCAAGGTTCAGGTGGTTCTCAACATAAGTGTAAATTATAATAGATCTAAGAGCCCAGGCCCAATAAGGTTAGTGCCATTCCAAAGGGCTTTCCCTCCGTGAAGAACTGAAAACGAGGAAGCAGACATAGGCGAGGGAATGAGTTTCATAAAACAAGTAATTCGATCTCCATTCACGAAACAATTCAGAATGTTAATGAGGAGAAAATGGGTTGGATAAAAATAGCATGGATTCAGATCCAGTGAAACAAGCAATAATGCCTTACGATACATGTAGATATTCAGATCCCAACTTAGGCTTGAAATCAGGCTTCCAAGAGAGTGAAAAAGTAGGATTAATAGCCGGTGAAAGCAGAGAGAAGACTGCGCTTCTCACACGACTATGCGTATAATATTCAAGAATAGAGCCTTAAATGTGGTGGTAGGATGTGCAAATCAATTTTGGAATATACAGAATTAGGGAATCAATCAATACTGCGATAAAGGACGGAACATAGGGAAGTAGCGATATTTATGGAGCAAGCCTACAGTTCTAGTGTTGTGTGAGCTGGAGAAAGTTGCGAAGCGTGTTACCAATGAGACTATATAATTCCGGCAAGAAATGGCTCCTCAGTTTGTGTGCACGTCGAACCGAGACCGAGTTGTATTTATTTGCTGATCCTCGGATTCCCAGATATCTAACGGTCCCTCCAGAACGTGGCAATCGTAATGTGAGAAAGCTAAAGCGTACCAAGGAGCAAGAAGAGTAACGCCTAATTGTAAACACAGGTAGATAAAATAGGTGTGTGTGTGTGTGTAGTAAGTTGCTTGGTGGAATTTATGAGGTACATTGTATAGAATAGAAAAAGACGCCAGAGGCTAGCGGACATGTAATATTTCTCAGCAAATCCCGCACATGTACACGCAAATCGTGAAAAAAGGATTAGTTGAAATAAAGCCCGGGGAAAGCGAGGACAGAGAGAAAGAAGCATTTGTTTACCCTCCTAAATGGAACAGATGGTGGTCGTAGGGGCAGGGACGTGAGTGAAAGTTGCAGAGAAAGTAATCCGTTGGAATTTTTTTCTACCAAAGGAATTTGCAATAACCCGGAGAAAGTAGGATTGAGATATATGGGAAGGGATAAAAATTAGAGGAGGTAGGTTTTTTAGGACTCACCCAGCCAGCAAGCAAGCACTATTGTTTCCAGAGGATACAATTTTTAATCTGTGGTTACAGGAGAACCTGAGCGGGTCCCGAGATCCTTTGACCCTTGCGGAAGTACATGCACGGCTGGTCCGTAGTCCTCCGCCGATTATGTGGACCAAGGGCCGTAATTCAGAGCCATCTTTCAGTCGACTCACATCCCGCGTCTCCGTCAACGGAGACGATGACTGCGTATTCCAGTTTCCTCCCTTAGCGAATCATCTCATGAGCCCCACAAATTCCTGTAGAAGTCATCACTCAGGCCCGCCTGGGATGTCCTACAAATTTCTAGCTCCCTTTGATTACAACTCAAGAATCCGGGATAGTAATCTAGAGGCTGTAACCGGCAAATTCAATTTGTCGCCCCAGCCACGCCGGAGACCAGAATCAAAGAATCGGGCCTTCTCATCCGACTTAATGTCATGATTAATTCTATCCAAAATTCTATTATTTTTTAACTGCTCCCTCAAGAAATCAATCGGGGAAGTAGACTACCCGTTTACAACGACTACTACGACGACGACCACCACCACCACTTCCGCCACTAGCATCACAGCCAGAGCCAATCCCATTCATCCCGGTCTCCCAGGAGCTCTTTCCAGGCCAATTCCTTCGGATCGGGAACAAGGATGGCGTGGGACACGGAGGCTGATTGGGGTAGGACTAAATTGCACATTTTCTATGCTACTACTCAAAAACATCCTCCGTCAGCCTCCTGTCCCTCAAAATAAATGAATCAAATAATCAAAAGATAATCACAAATATCCGCGGAGAATTATTGTGCGTGTCGCATTATTGGGTATTCTCATTCCGTCAGAAGTAGAATTACTTATACACTTGTACATATAATCATTTTTCCATAGAGTATTCATCACGTTGTCCTATAGTATTATAAAAAACTGTATTAACTAATACTAATAGTTAGAGCAGGGCACTTGTATAGGCCTTCATATTTTCCAAGCTCTATAAACATATACCACTAACTTGTATCTAATCTCCACAATCAATGCAATGTAAATATCTAATCTCTGTAATGTGAGAGAGAGGAATACAAGTTCAGTAATCATGGGACGCTTCAAATTAGTTGAAGACTTAAGTTATATACTACAGAAATTTCTATAGCCTTTTAGAAGAAAGAAATAGCAACTATAGACTCCAAGTTTTTTCCCCGCAACCTATTAATTGGAACTGTATAATGTGAAATTTCCCCTCCTCCAACGACTAGTACATCCTCCTTATTACCTTACCATATGCTTATGACTTTCTCTGCCCTCGTACGCTTCGTCTCCGGTAGACAACAGCCAGTGTACATAGCCTTTCAAAGTCCTATAGCAATTATAGGCTTTACTATAAATTCCCGTGCAGCGCAGTCCATTGAGAATTATTGCGAAAATAATTACCAACCCGGATGTAAATAGCTCGTCACGCAAAATCCACAATCTCTCAAGGTTAACTCTCTCAGATACATTCATTTCTGTAGACTCACAAAAGAACAAGAAACTAATCATCTCTTACACATGTACATGCAACAAGGATGAAACGGTAAATAAAGAATCAAATACTGGAGAAACTGCAATTATCCACAAGTGAAAAGTAGCATGATCAAAGAGGTGCTTGAGTAAGATTCACGTGCACACCTCCTACGCCCTGTCACAAAGTTGAAAGTACATGCATACAAAAACTTTCACTTTCCTCACAGTCTTTCTTCTTCACAGCTATCTCTTCTTCTCTTGGCTCCTCCAAACCAGCATGTGGAAAACGTGATATAAAACGAAATTAATATTTATACGTCTCGAGGAGAAAGCATATCGAGAGAAAACTCGCCATTCATAACTCAAACTTACGAAAGGCGGATGGAGCTCCTTTCCTTGCTCCATACTTGATGTTACGAAAGCTGCAAGTCCTTTCATAAGGGATTTCATTGGGCGGAGGAGCAAAGTAAAATAAAGCCCTTGTTTCTAAAGAATAAAGAAATAATAAAGTAGCGGAAGAAGAGATACATCCCATTTGTTTGCACGCTCAACTTATCAGACATTACACACAAGCAGGAAAGTTTGTAATGATGGAAATAAAGGATTTAGGGTTCTTACAATAGAGGCATGGACCCGAGCTTTCATCCTTCTCAAATGATTACTCCGCAACATCTAATCTCAAGTCAAACAGAAAACACAAGTTCATCTCACGTCACTCAATCAATCTTACAGGACGTGACCCCAGGACAAATACAATCGAGAAATGACCAACGTAGAATACAAAAGTTGCAAACAGAGTTTTTGTATTCTTTGGACGCCCTCTGGTATTATCGTACAAAAGAAACCAAAGCGTACCAGGTTACTCAAGTCGTAATTAAAGCTGACGTCAAGGCAATCAAATAAATGTCCAAGGTGAAAGTAACTTTCTCCGTCATTCATGAATCGCGTCTCAAATGAACGAAGATGCAGGGTCCTCGGAAGAAACGAGGACTCCAAGTTTTTCTACGCAGGGGAAACGGGTTTCTTCAATTGAGCTAATTGAAATTTTCAAGAATGGATAAAAGCGCAGGGTTAGATAGAATAGAAGCCGTATCAGAACTTCACTCTCCAAGGAAGGGTCTCTGGGGCAAAACAGAGCAATTCCTTCTACCACCTGCAATTAAGGGCAGGTGAGCTTCTTGTTTACTTTATCAATTTCAGGAAAAGATACGTTCCCATATTGATTGTCTACCGAGTTCCCTTTTAAGTGAAGGTAAGAAAATCCGAACGACAATACTGCTCCACTGACTAGACACAAAGCTTTCACAAGAAGAATAGAAACTGATACCAATTCCGTAGTTGCAATTAACGTCTCCAAGAGAGCTCTAAAAGCTTTTCTGGAGCTGATCGAAAAATAGTGAAACGTAGATCGGGATATATACTATTTTTGAGCAAACTCGTTCTGCTCTTGTTGAGTTAAAAAGCTTCTTAGTGAACTTGCATCGCCCCAGCTCCAAGATTTGAAAGTTGATTCAGGCATAGACTTTCATTTCCCACAATTCCATCATTCTCTCGTACAGCATAAGGGAAACAAACGGAGGACAAGAATTCTTTCCACATGGGATGAGAATTACCTTCCCAGTATTGCAGAAGAAACTGATATTATATATATATATCTCGGTTATGGCCAGATGGATGTTGAATCTTACAGCACCATTTGGACAATTAAGAAATGATTACTTTTACAATAATTCAACGAGGAACACGTGTAAGGGCACTTTTTAATAATAATTCTTAGCTTGTCAACAAAGCCGATCGCCATCTATCTGCCCACATGTTCTATGCCCAAGAGCCAGGCTTATCTACTTTTTCCGTCGAATCTCCTGTGGATGAAAGTTACCTGGGTTCAAAGCATTCCACAACTTTCTCTCGTCATGAAACATAGTAGTAATACTTTCCTAATTAATTACCTCTTGAAGGCTATCATAAAGCTTAAGAAAAGATGAAAGGTAGAAAGTTCAAGGGGAAGGAGCGAAAACAATAAGAAATAATTTTCTACAACTTTATCCAGCCTGATTCTGCCTCCTTTCACCCTAAACCTACTATTTGTACACAGGGAGAGAAAGTTTCTCCATTGTCAGCATCTGTGAAATGACGCAATGTTTTTCACACAAGTCCAACTTTTCTCTTTTCTTTCTACGTTGCTTTCCTCCACCTTCAAAAATATGTTATAAAGCAAGCTTAACCAAGGTAGCGTCATCTAGGGTATGAGTTTGAGAAAAACACAGATTTATGTACTTGTGACGAATCATCCAAACATTTCAAAACTCGACGAGCTCTTAATAATTATTGAGAAAACTCGGTTAGAGGGCGGATGCATGTGAAACGTACAAGGGAAGTAGAGGACTCTTTGTATTGTTACACTTCCACCTGAAAATAAAACGGGAACCCAATCCCCTGTTGTGAAAGCGGAATTTTAAAATTAATTCCTTATTTCCAATTATATAAACACTTACTTTTGAGACCGACACTTATGTATCCTGTAATGACTGCGGAAATGCTAGAAAGTAATGTATCGTTAAAGGATAACATTCTAGATTTGATTGAGGGAACCATAGTACTGGGTAGGAGATAGGAAGTTTAAAGTGACACATGAATGACAAAGAGATTTTCTACTTTCTCCTCACCTATACACGAGGAGATGCAGGAAAACTTTCATGAGTTTTTACGAGAGTCAAGCTACTCCAGGAGAGAAATAAAACGAAGAGAAGAAAGAAAATTTATCATCAGCTCAAGGTTGAATACAACCCGGGTTTGGAAAGTAGGATAGCAGGAGAACTAGCAACAAAAGCAAAGTCGTGTGGGCGTCGAGATGAGGATGGGAAAAGGAATGTCAAATTTCCGGAACATCTTCCTTGACTATGTCAGTTGATGTTGACTAAAGAGGATGTGTGGGGTATGTCAGGTGGAATACCATATACTTTCTTCAAGTATCCAGGAATTTAAGCAAGTAGTGAAACTACGTAAAGGTACTGAAGAGAATACAGCTCAACAGCTCGTGAAGCCATGACGGCTGATCCTCTCACAAATTTAATTCACTTCTCCTCAACTCTTATTTCAAGACGGAACTTATTGCACTGTCTCCCTACCTATCGTTATATAAAACGTCTCTCTTAAAACTCAAATCCCAAGGAGTTTGCACAACCGAATGTCGGAGGTGCCCGGAGAATGGTCCCGTATGTTATGCATCCTCGAATTCTCAAGGAAGTGAGGCAGAAAAACCTGTTGGAAGCATGTGGACTTTTTCTCTGGAAACTTTAAGAATCCGCCATCATGTCAAGCTTCACTTACCTTCCTAGGAAATCGACAAGCGATAATTTCTCAGCCGAGTTGCCTCTGGCATTTGGGGGCATGAATTTCAGATATTTCCATCAGCCTCTACACACTTTATATTGGTCAGGAGAAATTTCTATGTGAATTGTATTGTGTCACAGTACTTTGTCTTCTATAATTGTTGAACCTTGCTGGACGAGGTTCGCCTACCCTACTTTGATATACTAAAATGTAAATTTAATGGAAGCCAGGTTTGATATACTACATGTACTATACTATATTTTTAGGAGCTGAATATTATTCAAAGATGTTCTTGTTATTGTTACTGGAAGTACTATTTTACCATAGACCGGGTTTGAGCATAGCTTAATGGCAAAGGTTAGCTGAATTACGTCGCCGCTGTGATTGTGAACTAATGATTGTTCAATAAAGCCATCGCGTCAAAATATTTAACAATCTTGCAACAATTAATAAAATGTTCCACCAGAATACCACTTTTTCTAGCAACCGCAACCCGTTTAATCTGAAAGTTCTAAAAAATGTTTTTACAGAAACTGCTTAGCTTTGATTTTTTAAGTATCATTTGATGCCACAGCTCAGATAGATTCGTCAATGTTCATCTAATCCCGATCTACTTCGCCGAGAATTCAAGACGGGACAGAGATCAAGACCTCAGTTGACCTCTCTGAAATATTCTTTGCTCTTCGTGGGATCTGGCTTGATGGATGGCGACTCTGGTTTCCAGCCCGCAGGACAAACTAAAAATTGAATTCATAACAAGTATGAAGAATAAGTTTATCGAAAACCTACTGCAGATTAATATAATTACGCTTACCTTCGCCGTGTTTTTCCACAAACTGGAATGCTTGGAGGAGTCGCAGCGTCTCATCCACAGATCGGCCCACCGGCAAATCGTTCACTGTAATTTGGCGTACAACTCCATTTGGATCGATAATGAACAAGCCACGTAGTGCCTACAAAGAAAAAACATTTCTTAACTTGAAACCCCCATGCTTGTTTCAAAAGTTATCAAAAAGCATCATCTTACAATTCCAGCTTCTTCCAACAAAACTCCATAGTCTCGAGCTATGGTTTTGTTGTAATCGGCCAACAAGGGATACTTCAAACCACCGAGGCCTCCGTCCTAAAACACAAGTAATTCTATATGCAAATCTCCAGATGGGGCTTTTTAGTTTATCCATAGTATTCTCAGCGAGTATTTTTTTACTTTGCGCGATAAGTTGATCCATGCTAAATGAGAATAATGAGAATCGGTAGAAACTCCAACTACTTCGGCATTTATCGTCTTGAAATCATCAATTCTGTCGCTGAAAGCTATGATTTCGGTGGGACAAACAAATGTACTGCAGAAGAAAATAGAATTATTGCAGCGAATTCATGACGATACTCATTGAATTAATAGCAACTTCTTAGACAACAATACTTACAAATCAAGCGGATAGAAGAAAAGCACAAGGTACTTTCCCTTATAGTCTGATAAAGTGATGTCCTTGAATTGACCATTGACAACAGCAGTGCCTTTGAAGGCAGGGGCAGGTTTTTGTACTTGTGGTGCATACGCGGCGGCCGCTGTTAATAAAGAAATCAAACGCTTGAGTTGAACATTCCAAAACACAGATACATGCCTTTTGCAAACATACTCAAGAATAATGAACTAACTCACAAGTTGACAATGGTGCGCTCAGTTTATGGCATCGGCTCAAGGATTTTGTCTGTAATCATAGTCAAGGAGCAATAATTTTTCAAAATTCTTTTATCAGTAGTTCGAATTGTCAAGTTATGTTAAACTTACTAAGAGACTAAAACTTCTAAAGGCAGACATCCTCGCTAGCGATACAAAGGTTCGGATTTCCCTGTAAATGTATATCGAGAGATCAAGATTTTCAAACGCAGACAAGCAGACTTCGCTTTTAGTTAGTGCTGCTGGCTACTATTAGTGACGCTTCGGTAAATCTGCTAAAATGGGCATAAGCTTATTAGAAAACATTCCGCTGGTGATTACGTAATCGATATTGAGGCGGTGTAAACTAACAGCTTACGTTTAATTTGTTGAATTTCGATAAATTGATTACAAACAAGTAATCTTTGGACAATTCTAGTATCAAATAATTAGCAATGAAACTAATTAAATAAACAATTTTCGACTTCGAAAGGACTCGTCAAGAACACTTGCACGTGAGTAGGCTATTTTATTTGTTATTATTGGGATCCCCGGTTCATCAACATAGCGTCGTACTAAAATAAGCCATAATTTCACACGGAGATTTTAGGCACAAGGTATGAAATATAAATATATATATTATATTCGATGTTTTCGCTTTTTGCATGCTGCGATGCCGATTCGTGTTTCGGATAATGTTAAAAGTAAAATATATATATTAAACAGTGGCCCGGACGTTTGGAAACACTTTTATTGAATTTTTTTAACACTAAACTTAAGCTTTAGAAGGTAAATTTAGTTTGCTGTTTAAACTAACTCTTATCTATACTGCTATAGTTGCTGTACTGTTTATCATTTTTATGATCACAATATCAAACTTCAATTATAATTAATCGAGTGCGAATTTTCTTTCAGAATTCTCTAACCCATTATCAATTATTACCAATATTTACGCATGGCAGTGAGTATTGTTGTAGCAGCTCTGTAGCCCAATCGAAGCCATGTTTCTGACAAATATTTTGCTCAAGAAAGTCAAGTCCAAGTAAGTTAAAAAAGATTTACCCGTCTTTGGTCTTGAATGAATTCACAGCATCCGAATTAGAGGGTAACATTAACATGTTTTCATTACAGGCAAGTACTTGTTGTAGCCGAGAGCGTTGTGAGCGGGCATCGTTTATTTTTGCCAAGGGATCGAACTGGTGACAAATTAGAATTTCTCCGTTGGGACCCTTTCGGTATGTACATGAGGTTAAAATTAAATTGGGATTAGCGTTAGTCCAAAACATGATTTGAAATCCTTCTAATATGTTATACAGTCAGGACGGAGTCCGTATACAGAGAAGTGAAGAAGCTGAAGGGAATAAATGACAATCCAAAGCGGTGGCGGCTGTATTTTCCCGTCTAATCTAACAAACGTGGTTACTGCCTCACTAACCGTAGTCAAATTATCATCTAGTTAGTTTTAAACCAATGGCCAGCAAGTCCAGTAGTGCTACCCCACAGAGGCCTGGTAACCTTACAGGATCTGTACGGGTTTTGAACGACCTTGTTGTTACGTTTTATAACATAGTACAGAATTGGAAATCTTCCGTCATTGATGGAGTTCGTCAGCTTCAAAAAATACAGTCAAACTTGTAAGTTATCACTGTATAAATAAAATAGCCAAAAAGCTGCCGAAGTTGGAAGTTAAGGCATCTGTTTCTGCTTACAGGGAAAGTCCGTATGAGATGGAAAAGCATTGTATCATTGTTGGGTGTCTCGTAGCTGATATGGTGAGCGCATTATGCTTAGTTTGGAAGTAGCAGTACCATATTCATTATGTGCTAAATAATCACTATTCTTCTCCATGCTTTTTATGAAATTTAGTCCGACAAGGCATTGGAAATGGAAAAGATTGTTATTAAACTGGAAAATCTTGCCAAACTTAATGCGGACAAGCCCAAGCCATGTCGGACTTGGTCATATGACCGAATAGGCAAGGGAATCAGTATATATCCCTGGTTTTCGGTCGAGGCAGCTAATCTAGAGAGATCCTAATTGAATTTGTTCATGTATTAATGCAGCACACGCGGTTACGAAAATCACAGAGGCTCACAGAGAAGAAACGTGTCTGCGGGAAAGATTGGTGAAAGCTATGGAAACGAGAACTCCAGAAGAGCTGGAAGCAATTGTACTGATTTGGCTGCATGCTAATGTTGTGGATCAGTGGATTGACGCCTGTTTAGAAACCTTATTAATGGAATGTCGCCTCAAATATTGATATGTGTAGAGTTTGTCTGTCTTCGAGACGTCGACACAATAAAACAGCTTTTGCAAGTCCTTAGTGAATTGTGAATCTACGAAACCGATACTGTTTGCCCCATATGCTTCATCAACTTCATAAGAAACAAGAAGTTTGTTTCCTGCAAACTTTATAGCATCTGTGAGACTTCACAATTATTTTATATTATAAATAACATTGCATTATTCTGAGAATCAAAACCTTAAATCACATATATATATATAATGCAAATGAATTCTGAGACAAGAAAAATAACTTAAACGGCCATAAAATTCCTTACATTTGGCTACCGTCGGCCAGGAAATTGTTCTACTGAAGGAATTTCGACCGTTTAGAAAAGCCTTTTACAGTATTATACGCTTATACGCAAAAGGGCCTTTTTATTGGGTCATGGCAAAAAACACTGATATGGAGTTTATATAAATATATGCATGTGCTTTCGATCTGAACATTTCATAAGGCATTAATAACTTTTAAAACTAACTAGACTTAATTACTAGAATCGGTCAGTTTCGAAACATGTTTCAAAATAACTGCACGGATTGCTTATGATTATGCTAATTACGAAAATGAACCAACATAAAATTCAGTTTCAGTAGTGCTCGAGTGTTAAACATTTATCGTGTTGGTGAGCTAATTAATTATTAGCACTGTATCAAATAAATTTGAAAAAATCTTAGTAGTTGACCCAGGTCGGAGGGTTACGAATATTTTGAGAAGCGGAACGTGTTCTTTGATCTGTAGCGCAATGCTGTCTATTAAGAACTTGCAACGATTGGTATGTATTGAGAATATCATTTTTTACTTTTCATTTGGGAGTTAGTTAATTACGCACATCCACTCATAAAATTACCTACTGGTTTTACAGATAATATTAGGACGTAATCTTCAGAAAACTGAAACCACATGTAAGTATCAGTTTTGTCTGATTCTGTGTCGTTGATCCGGCTGTACAACGATGGCACGTAGTAATAATTATTGATATCTGTTTAGGTATCAGATCTATGAAATCATGGCAGCGTCCAGTGTTGCACGTCTTGCAATCCAAAAGGCAACAACTAAAATTTCAAGCCATCAATGGTGTGAAAGTACGACCAAGATACGAATACATTGATTGGTAAGATACATTTTAATGTAATGTGTTGAAGAAAAACATAATATCTCAAATCTAGAATTAGACAACATTTCTAACTCTGTTGGTTGATATGTAGGAACTACAAAGCGGAATTATATGCGTTCGGAAAGCGATTGGGGGAGAATTTCGACGACCGACTCCTCGGTGTCGCTCTTACTGATAGGTCATTTGTGGTGAAGCAATTAAAGGAACAAGCAGACTTAAATATGAGCGAGCACGTCGGTGATATTCCAGACAATGTACCGCTAGCAGTAGAAGGGGAAAGCATACTAACAACATGTGTTGAAGAAACGTTACGTCGCGAATATCCTAAATTACCAGAAGACGGTATAAAGTAAGCACTACGAGAAATTTTCCATGCACAAAAGCGTTTAAGTCTCGAATTTTTGTACAGCATTTTACCTCTTTGCAGTTCTATAACGGCTTTCTTGACTTCAACCTCCATGCTTTCTAATATCTGTACACTACTTGGAACAAAAGACCTCATACTATGCAAGGTAAATGCTTTAGTCTGGTAACTATTCCAAGCACCTTCATTGAAGTATGTAACGATAATTTTATATTTGTTTGTCCTTATTTAGGATTACCCTCCAAGTCGGGAGACATATGCCACCGTCTTTAAAGCTATTCTTGCAGTGCTAGAAAAGTCTTCTGGGCCGGAAAGAGTACATAGGTTCATCTGTGACATCGTTCTGACCCAGCTCAGTGGATTGGATTTGTTTGATATTTGGCAAATAACCCATCCGTGGTCAAAGTTGACATATGTCATGAAAAAGCATGGAATGGGTACACCAGAGCCGAGACTAATTGCTCAAGCCGGACCAAATACTGTTTTAGCGGCCTATATTGTTGGGCTGTACGATACGAACAAAGCTCTAATGGGAAAAGGTATATTTTTAATCAAGCAACTTTATATTTGAAATAATAAAAAAGTATTTTATTTACTTAAGCTTTGTTTCCGCAGGATACGGAGAGACAATTGAAATAGCGCAAGAAATGGCGGCACGAGACGTTCTCCGCGAAATGTTTGGAATTCGTCGCCCTGCTAACGGTTTCAAGTTTTTAGCAGAAAATACACAGGACCACACAAATAGGCTCACGAGTTCTAGTTAAAATGTAGTATAAATGTTTAAATACTTATTTGTACTCAATCTGTAAGTCAGTTGTATGTAATATACAACGCAATAGCAATGGTAAAGTTCTAGAGTAAAACTAATCACTCGTGAAGTATTAATTTATACAGAATAGGGTTATCCTGCCATTATTCATACGTTACACGTTATCGATGGCCTACAACTTATCTGGTTTCGATTTGACTGTCACATCCGCCATTAGCACGCCCTTGTCGTTTTTAATTCTTACCCGTCCATTTGGATACCTCGTTTCTTGAGATCCATCATTATACACAATCTTGTACGTTCCATCCGGATAAATTCTTTTCTTGTAATCCGGTGCGTGGATTTCTTGTTGTCCGTTCGGTAAAACTATCTCTTTTTCACCGTTAGGATTCAGTCTGAGCACTGTATTATCCGCAAAAATGCATTCTTCTGTTCCAGTCGGATGCGTGTACTTAACACAACCATTTGGATACACTGTTTCAACCATACCATTCGGATTTCGTCGTTCAGTTTGTCCACTGTAAGCCAATCAACATGTGTCAGTATTAGAATCACTTAAAACACTTTCTTATAAAATAATACGAAAACGCACTTAGCAAATTCAAAAAATTCAGCCCCGCTGCTGTAGGTTGTGTGCCATGTTGAGGAATCAGCATAGTAGTATTTGATTGTACCGTCTTTTAAAAGAACTCGTATGTCCCCATTTGTGTATATATGCCTGTAAACAATTCAAACTTGCATTAATGAAAGTTTTTCTACGGAAATATCATACAGATAACCAATTGATACCACTTACCTAACTTCCGACTCATCTCGAGTAATTATCTTCTTCGTCCCATTTTGATACGTTACTTCTGTGTCCCCGTTGACTAAGGTTTGCACGATTCCTCTATCTATACTGGGAGCTTCATTTGACTGATTTCTGCAAGTTCCAGATCTTGGTTCTATAAAATTTAAACACTGCCGTAGTTACGAATAATGCTTCGGTGCCTATATGTTACTACAAATTTACTGAAACTACCTCGTTACTCACCTATTAAATTTATTGGGGGATCACACAACGACGGATCTATAAGCGGTGTGACGGTTTTCTCTCGCTCTTTAACAAGTCGTTCATATTTTTCATTCATCACTTGTATGCTTGCGGTAGTTTCCAGGAACTTCCTCCCTAATTCAAGTTGTAAACCGTCCACACCTTTCTGAAGCTTTTTCGCACTCTTCTCCCATTTTTGCGTTGCGAATTTCTGTTCTTCTTCTAAAATTTGCGTTTTCTCAACAACTTCAACTTGGCTTTCACACCATTTTTGGCTTTTAGCTCGTATTTCCGCTTCCAATGTCTCTATTTTCTTCATGAGAAGCGTCTGTGAACTTTCATTCTCTAATTCAACTTTTGTTAGCTTGCTCTGCATTCCGTGAAGAACTTCCATCATCTGATCTTTGTAAGCCCACCATTCAAGAGTCACTTTTTCCATTTTATCCTCCATAAACTTAATTCTGGATTTCAATTCTAAATTTTCTCTCAGTATGGCTGCAGAGTTGGTGCTCTCCTCCATCACAGGAACTTTAGCAGTAACGTTCGTCGGGGTCTTTTCCAGTTGTTCCTTTAGAACCTGTAAATCCTCATCGTTGATTACAATAACATCGTCATTATGTGACTCCAAGTCATCGTCGTCCGAGTCGTGAAGACTGGAAATAGTTGATGACATGGCATCCGAGAACATACTTTCGCATTCAGTATTCCCTTTAGCGTCATCATTTTCCGCTGACAGCTTCATTTGGAGGAATCTAGCCGCCAAAGAGGAGGTCGAACAGAAACTGGATGTCCCTGCAGCCTTTTCTAATGCCTCGAACAAATGCAAATCATCTTCTTCTTCCTGTCTTCCCTGAGAAATGAAGCTTTCTTCCGGTGTCACTATTTCATTTTCAAAGTGTACAGATTTAGCCACATTATTTCTGTTTGTCCCTTGTCTTTTTCGGTTCGGTGTTTCGTTTCCACATATCGGTACCCGCTTATCACTATAATTTGCTTCCTCATCTTGCGCCCGTGTTTTTTGACCATGCTGTACATTCTCAGGAGAATTGCTGCTCCCTCTGTCTGTCAACGAATTACGCTTGGCTTTCTCTGCGCTTGTACACTGACCATTTTTGTAAAAACGGAACAGGCCACTGCCTCGTTTCAGAAATGGTCGCTTCCCAGCCTGCAAACGGTACAAAGTAGATATTATACTAATCATACAACTAATGCAGTTACGTTCGACGTTCTAAAATCAAACAATATTTAAATTACCTTCCAATCCGCACTGTCCAATCCTTCATCCAGTTCAGTGTCTTTAAATCCTTCATTTGTGGGTATTTTGGGATTCGTAGAATCCTGATTAACATTCCGACGAGGGATTCCCTCAGCTTTACTGGCTCCTGTCATTTTTAAGGAGGTAATGGTGAATTGTACTGTAGTTTACATTTTATATTTGGCAGGGGAGTTTATATTATATATATTAGAATTGGATTGGACACGGCATAAAGAACAGAGCAATAAAGGCCCAGGATAAATCCTGCCAGATGTGTTTAACTTTAAAGCTTTGAAATCAAATAAAAATGTTCTCAAGAGATGTGTTTCATAGTTTCTCTAATTGTTTGCGAACACCAAAATTCAACAACGCAACATTCATATCTTTTGTATGATTTTATTTAACGTAGCATGGTGTGCAATGAAAGGATAAATTTGTAAGAATTAATTACGCAGAACACTTTTCCCGCTTTGCTTATACGATTTTCGCAGGCTTTTGTACCGGTTAAAAATAAATACAGTTTTACTCGATGGTTCTTTTGCTACCTTCGCTTCGCACGCATGTAAAACAATACAGTGCCCCCCCCCCCACGACACGGGGACAGGGAATCTTTTTGGCTGTAGGTAGCCATTGAAAACTTCATCGCGAGAGCGAGGGACTACCCCATGAACATGACTACCCCCACCACGTGCTCGTCATACTTTATACATTAAATATGTACCACATCTTCAACTAATAAGGAGTAGCACACTAATGTCGTCTGCTCTTCAGTCAGATCCTATTCACCGTGGGAACCTCTTAAGGTATGGACTATCCTAAAGGGCATAGGAATAGAAATTCAAATAATGCCCTTACGGAATTCACGGACAGCGCCTAAAACGGCATGGTAAAAGTAATACCACACCGCTATTGAATCATTTCAGCCGATCATGCTTTAATTCAATTCTTGTGCAAACAGAAGTAAATTTTAAATACTTGACATCTAACTGCTGAAAATTATGCACGTTCTGTCCGAATTTTAAAAGCTAATATTGTGATTTTCGTTAGACATCATTAAATTTTTTAGTTCCTATTTCCCGTTGCCGCTGTCACAAGGAGAACGTCTTTTATATTTTTGAATCACGACTGTATCAAAAGGGAAGATTTCTGTTTGTAATCATGTCTGCAGTTGAAGAAACTAATGGAAGCCCGGTTGTTAAGGTAGAAGAAGATGTGAAAACGAGCATTGTTAAGGTGGAAGAAGATGTGAAAGCGAGCATTGTTGAGGTTAAGGTCGAAAGTGAGGCCAACGGGACCGCTATTAAAACCGAAGTAGTAGATGACAAAAACTTGACGGTGGAAGTCGACGAAAATACCAAGGAGAAGGTTCTAGCGCAGATGGAGGTAAGCTTCTGAATTTAAAATTAATTACCTATTGAATTAAGCTGTGAAGTTGAAATTATGAGTTATAATGTATGTCTCCGTGCTCAGTATTACTTCGGCGACGTGAACCTCCCGAGAGACATATTTATGAAGGCAGAAATGGCCAAGAACGATGGATGGATCGAGTTGGCAACAATGATGAAATTTAACAGATTGCGCAAACTTCTCTCAGAGTAAGTCCAGTTTGGTAAATGAATAACTCTTTTAACATAGGTTTTGAAATCTACTGGTTACTTCATAAATATCCTGTACATCCTACAGTTACGAAGAGAAGCAGTTCACTGCTGTTGTGTTAGACGTGCTGCAAGGTTCATCCCTCATCGAAGTTGATCCTACCGGGACTAAACTTCGTCGGAGCCCTGAGTTTCCAGCACCAGAAGGGCGAGGAGACGATAAAACTTTGTACCTGAAAAACTTTTCCAGAACTGAAACAACACTTGATGAACTACTAGGTAATTCATAAACTACTAGTACTAACTTGCGACTTTTGGAGCACTGAATAAGGAGTTTGGCTCAATGGATGATAGTATAATTCTTATGCAGATTACTTCAAGAAAAATTTTGAAGGTGTGGAAGCAGTTATAATGAGGCATTACAATCGGAAAGCATTGGAAAATGGAGAAATAGTTTTCAAGAGAGAATTCAAAGGTTCTATTTTCCTCGTCTTCAAAACTGTTGAACTCGCTGAGAAGCTGCTGCAAGAAGAGAAAACAGCTTACAAAGGAGTCGATGTAAGATTCTTTTTATATTTGATGCGCACTCATGTGTTCCTTTACTTGCGGAGAACTAACGAATGGCCTCTTCCAGTTGATTAAAATGATGCAAAAAGACTACAACGCTAAAAAACTGGCAGATATGCAAGCTCGTACGGAAGCTAGGAAGAAGAAAAAGGAACAACACCTGGATGTGAAGGAGTCTGAAGAAACCGAGAACGCTCCCCAAGAGCTAGCACAGAACATTTTCGTTAAAATTCTAGCTGTGCCCGAAGGTCTTTCTAGGGAGGATATCAAAGCTAGTTGGTCAGCTATTTTTAAGGATGAAGAGGGGCTCCAGGTAAGAGTATTTGCCGAAGTACGTAATATGAAGGGTACCACCGCATTGGACAGTGTAAACTAACAGTCTAACTGATTCTTCCAGATTGCATTTATTGATTTCAATCGCGGTGAAAAGGACGCGGTACTTCGTCTCGAGAAAGCCAACGCTAGTAAAGAAGCTGTAGAAATTTTATCTAAAACTGAAAATCCAGGGAAAATCTCTCTAGGAAAAGAAAATGCATTGTGTGAAGTAAAGGAACTAGAGGCAGCCGAAGAGGAAACCCATCGAGCCCAAGTAGCTTTGAAACAGCAAATGAGACAGCTCCAAAGAAAGAGGCAAGGAGGACACCGCGGTGGCAACCGCGGAGGCAACCGAGGTGGACGTGGTCATAAGCGACGTCGTCATAACTAGATGTTTCTGCTTTGGAAATGATATAACTGAATAAGCTGTCGTATAATTTGGTTAAGCAAGATGTATAGTGAATATTTTTATGACCGGGTCTCATGTTTTTGAACGTGTACCATTTAACCCTATTATGAAATAGTACCATCTTCACTTCTACTTAGGTATGATTTTCACTTCCTTTTAGTAGCTAGCAGTTCCGAACCTACTTCTTCAAATTACCCTAGCAAGTTTCAGTTTCCAATATCGGAATTTTCTATTAATAGAAGTGACAAGAGCAACTTGTTAGCATTTAGTTAGGATATAAAGTAATGAGTAAGCAGCATGTGTGCAATTATTCTATAACACAGTTTAACTGTGAGCAAATTATAGATTACTGGCTCTTCATTTGCGTTATTATATTACAAATCCTCGAGATATCCACGTCTGTATAACAGTCACTCCTAATAAGGACAACTAATATTATTGCATCAGGCTGACCAGACCCTGCATTCAGAGCGTCTATGATTGTTTTTATTACTGTTAATGTTATTAGGTTAGTGCTTCAGAACTACTGCTACTTTCCTCATATTGAGTATAAATTGTTTTTCGATAATCTTTTTTTATAATTGAGCTGGACGCCTTTTAGATGTTATCATTAGCTGTGGACAGTAAAGAATATTACAACGTAGATGATATCTATTGGTTTTTTAATGTCATCATTTGGGTTACTAAAGCTATAAATGTCCTTCAATAAGTTCCTACTACTAAGGATTCACCTTTGCCCCACTAGATAGATTCGCTGATGCTCTGCATGACGATTATGATTGTTGTGGGCTACAAGGTGCCATGGTTTAACCTTGCTGCGGATTTAGCTTAACGTAACATTCGGAAGACGGCCTCTTTAACGTCCATAAGAATAGTTTTATTTGCGAATCGAGGAAGTCTTATCATATAAATAGTTACATAATACATGGCATACTAACAGCAGTAGCCAGGAAGCTTTTTTATGTACATAACAAAAACCATAGCGTTAAATTGATCCTAATTTTGAATCCTACTTTAAAAAGATTTCCTATGTTGTAGTTTTCAGTATGTTACATTTGTACAGCATCAATGGTGATTTTTGATATTTTCAAAGCATTTAAAGCATGAAAGTTAATACTAACGCAGTTTGGTTTTCAATCAACATAGTAACTTCAAACGTCTGGAAGCAGCTCATTGCAGTGCCTGTGAAATCATTTTGGTTGTTAAAACTCATCCGAATGTCCTGCGACTATTCTATGAGGAAACATCACGTTTACGGACAGATCACCAATACTCTAGCATTACCCCTATTCCGTAGTGGCTTGGAGAACGTAAGCGAAATTGTGCGGAAGATTTGTGGGAGAAACTCAATATCTTTTTGAAATCTCCTAATTTTGATTTAGTATCGATAGCTGAAATACAGTTATTACGGGCTGGGTGGTTAGAGTAAAATGGTGCCTGCTCTTCTATTATTTATCCCTATCCTGTAGTAGCATTACTGTAATAAAGAGATAACTAAAATGATATTTCTAATTCTACGCCAAATTTCATTAATGTTGGGTTGATGAAAATGCATGCGCGTCCATTGAGATGGCGCAACGGAAACTGCTCCTGCCGGTGTCTAATGGTGAGCTGGTTAGCGCGTAAACAACTTTAGGATAAAGTAGGTGGCTAGAAACGCGCGCCATCAGTGTACCGCGCAGCATTCTCTTGCACTACGCCAAGACTGAAACTGGCTTAAATCTAAATTGTGTTTTTTATACATCTGGAGATCAGCGGAAAGCCGGGTTTTACCTGTAACCGACATTGTAGACGGTACTTATAAGCCCACATCCATCTAGAGCAGCTACCCCTTAACTAAATTAATCTTATGTATTGTGGTGTTCCTAAAGTGCATAGCCAATACTCCTTCAGCGGATGCTCATTCAACCGACCCAGCTATAAACGATTAGGTCACCGAAACTTCGAATAACCTAGCTGGTTCTAATTCCCATACTCTCAGTTATCTTTTCAACTAAATCTTTCAGTTCTCCCATTTATACCAGGACATCAGCAATTTCGGCGATTTCCATTTAGAATCTCAGGTAAACTAGCATGCAATTTTGCAGAGAGCGTGCACTGTAGAATCTTAATCTATAACTGCACTCTTCCGATTATCTACCGTTCGAGACATCTTACGCATGCAGACAGCAACAACCACCCTTCACTACAACCATTTGGCGAATATCAAGGAAGCAATCTGATTTATTCTAAAAGCAGTAAACCATCACCAAACCAAAGTAAGTACGCATATTAACCATTAATTACTTTGGTGTATTTAAGCATAGTTTTTCTGCGTTTCCGTGAGTTCGTTATTTTCATGCATACTTTAGTTACTACTATCGACATCGACACTGTTTTCTGTAATCGTCAAATCTATAGCTTGACGGCAAATGAATACCTTCTTACCAATAGCGAATCTGCAAATTCCTGATGGGATTAACTATGTACTACATCGAAGGAGCAGATCATTAAACGCGAGAAGGTAGCAACCGTGGCGCTTCCATCACCGTGGTATAAAAGCAAGTATTGTAGACTTAAAACTTAAAACCTTAACTAATTATGAATTGTCCGTTGGTAGTATATACAGGCGATTAACACTTTCGCTGGCTTATAATGTGCACTGAAGTTGAAGTTCTTAATCGGTGATAACCTCAGTGGGAGAAAAATTGCTGCTGCCCGGACCGGCGAATCTGGGACCATCTGGATAACCATTCTGTTCTCCTGTTGGGGATTTTAACCTTGTTGCCCACGTTACTTTAGTACCACAGAGACTGGCCATTATATCCTGGAACATATTAGGTTATAATTATGCATCACACAAATAATATAACTAGTTCGCCCCATCAAATATGATTTCTTCAAACTTACGTTGTAGTTGGTGTCCATTCCAGCTGTTAGCTGCTTGTTTTGCCGAACAATTTTGTACAAAGGTTGCAACAGCTCCGAGCATTGCTGCACTATTTGCCGATAATTAAGAGCTTCCGCCATGGATTCTTCATTCGCTTTCTGAAGATATGCTTCCGATGCTTTACGGTTGTCAACTTCTTTCTGTAATATTCAGGTATTAGCTCCACATTCACAATAATGTCATTTGGTTGCTGACTTTGTACTTCGAAACAATTTTACCTGCAATTCCGTTAATGCTAAGTATTCCGATAGCGACAACGACACCTGACCATCATCTGCTCTAGCTTTAGCTTCAAGTTGACTCTTTGCTGATTTGATTTCGCATTCTATAGTTCCAACTTGGACCTCACTGCCTCGAATCCGTTCTCCAAGAAGACTGACGGTGGATTTAGTAGAATCAATTTGTTTCATCATTTTGTCTACTCGCTGCAACAGAAAAAAAGCTCAATTATTTCTCATTTCTTGTACTACACGCCATTTGATTGTATACATAACGCTGACGTTTTCTTGACTTACTGGTTCATTTGCATTTTGGTTTAGGGATCCCAGTGACTGGATGATACCCAAACGCTGTGTCTTCCATTGAATTTTCTTTTCAGCTTCTTTGCGTGCGTTTGTGAGCTTGATTAAGTCCTGACTGAAGGTCCTACGTTTCTCCAGTAAATTTTTCAAAGTTCTGAATTCAATCGTATCATTCAGTGTTGTTGATGTGAACGTCTCGTTCAAATTTAATGGTTTCAAAACGGTAATAGTTGCATCCGCAGGAGGGATATTTTCAGCATCCAACTCGGTAGCATCACATTCCATCATGTACTGCACAGCAAAGAATAAATTTGAAATAGTCACTAACTTGAAACAAAGTGTTACTAAAACTTTTATATTGTAGAGGGATAACTTACATCCTGATCGGTAACAGTTGTGGCATCAACTCTAGGTATAGCGCAGCGGCATTTCTTTTCCTTCTCTTCAAGCTGCTTTTTGAGACTTTCGATTTTCTCTGTCATCTCCTCCATTACCTTTCCGTATTTGGTAATGCAGGCACTTACTGACATGACGTTCTTCTTAACCTACATGAAGTAAGTACGAAACCTAGTTATTCCACTGTTTGGATGATTTCTATGCAAAGAGGTCAGATACAAAAGAGTCTACTTTACCTGGAATCTGATACGTTTAGCTCGGTCTGCATATCGAAGCGTGTTGTAAGTGTCTTCGTAAGATAAATCTGATGGGCTGACGTTAGCTATCATGACAGTTTTACAATTTCCTCCAAGTGAATCTTTTAAAATCCTGGTAAGCTTGGAATCTCGAAACGGAATATGACGTTTACCATCCGCTAATGCATTAATGCAGTTACCTAAAATTGAAATGACATGAAATTAAGCTGTTAGAATGGCACAAACCTTCATTTATATAACTTTTAGGTACACTTACCCAATGCCAGCAAGCTTTTATTAATGCTTGCTCCCTCTTTAAAACGAGCTCCTTGGAATCCAGTGGCTGCACCTCGTTCAGAACCAGCTAAGTCAACCATTACTAGTTTGCTGACTTTTAGATTGGTCCTAGTATCTGTGAATCTTCCTCTGAGTGTGATGAAAACCTGGAGAAAACATAACGGTTACACACGTGAACTAATCCTGTTATGTGAATGAGAGTGAGCATTACGTTAAGAATGTATCAAAACTACTTACCTGAAAGACAGCGTGCGACCTCGAAGATTCCGCATTTTGATCAGTTGGGTGTTGTGAGCGCAAACTGTTTCCATCTGCCAACATTTGAAGCAATTGTGCTTCATTTTGCGGCTTGTGCATACTTAAATTAGGAATCACTACACCATTTGCATTTTCCAGTACGTTCAATGCACCCGTGAATTCACTATTTAGAAGGTCCCTGACTGTTTCATTGTAAACCTAAAAAGACGAGATCAATTGTTAACAATCCAAGGGTCAAGGTATATTAAAAGGTAACATGTGCCCTCCAAACCTCTAAATAGGCAACCACGACTTCAGCCTCGTACTCTTCCTTCAATTGCTCCAAACGCTTGTAGAGCTCCATCACCGTTAAAAAGGTCAAGCCAGGGTTATCCTGAGCTCCTAACATTGTGTAAGTCTTCCCAGCGCCAGTTGCCCCGTATGCAAAAACTGGAACAGAAAACATTTGCATAAAGGAATTGCAAACCAGGAAACCAGAAAAGAGGATTGGCGAGCCAGAATATCAAACAGGGGGCATTGAGCGACACCAAAAGGCAGTGTGCTGCAAGCAAGCTTATAGCTATACGGAACTGCCGTGTCAGCTTTTGCAACTACCCTTTGAGACTTACGCCTTTAAGAAATACGAAGCAATTTTTAATCTTAGTTAGCTACGAATGACTACTGATCAATCAAAAATGCGTTTTTGTTGGTTTGCATAACCAAAATAATACTAATTAGTATATAATGGCTTAAAACACTAATATGTCTGTTATCTTACCGGAACAATTGAAGCCACTCAAAATGGTGTCCAGAATGGGTGAAATTGTGCCTTGGAAAATAATTTCATTATTATGTTGGGGTCCGTACACTTGATCAAAGCAAAATTTCAAGTCTTTTTGGGGCTTCTTGAGCATATCTCGATTGCCTAGAAACGAGCAAATAAACTTTACCAGGGTTTACCTATAAACATTCTACAAACGCGCAACAGTTTAACAAGCATCGATGCAATAATTTAACATTAATCGTAACTGCATAGCAGTACCAAAATCCCAGCCCTTACCTTTTTGCTTAACCCCATGGTAGTAAAACGCATCCTGGTCTTCTTTGGGATCGAATAATATAAGTTTTTCATCCACAGCCACAACAACAGTTCTGTAAGGAAGAAGTAGTATGATTGCAACTTCAATATGACAAACATATGATTAACGCAGCAAGCTATTCTTAAACTGATTAACTCACTTGTGAGCCAATGCAGACTCCCGGGTATTTGTGGGACGGACACGAACTATGACTTTAATATTTCCTCTTTGAACCGCTGCATCTGTGGGAATTCCTGCTGCAGCGGAAGCAGCAGCAAATATCTTTGCTGCTGATGCTTTCACCACAGCATGTTGCTGCAATCTTTTGTTGACTGACAGCCGTCGTGCACCAATAGTTCGGTGAGTTAACCCAATTTTGTTACGCATTTTCGGAGATACGTTAAGCCGTGGACGATTCGTGGACATAATCAAAATCAATGCGGATCGCTGGGAGGTTCACATCTTCGCCTGAAACATAATTTCACCACATAATAAAACCAATCCTAATCATAACACAAATTGCCAACCCTAAATCTGAAATAGTAGCTTCAGGATACACCTAAAGTGAAACAGAAAATTCCCCAGCGCTGATTTCACTGACTACACTGACTCTTAACTAAAGCACTTCTGCAAACAAAATAAACGGTTTTCTTTATGAACCATAAAACAAAATAACTAAAACCCTGGTATCAACCCAAGATACACCTCCGATTTTGACATACCTAAAACACTAATAAGTTTGAGCATTCTTAATTGAAATTTTTATAGCTACTCAGCATTTGTTATTAAATAAATGTCAAACAGTAAACAGTCATTGTACTAAATACAGAATTGACAATTCTACACCTCAAACCCATTGGGAGGGTGCAAGAAGAGTAACACCGAGGGAGGGGTACAGCACAGTTAACAAAGGATGAGACTGGATATTTAATAAATCAAGTATATCCAAAACCTTAAAACCTTAACCGATACCGATATTAATTAATAAGAGCTAATACTTACGGAATATTAATTTATAACTTTGTAGTTTCCCATAATTGATAATTGGGAAGAAAATAGTTAGGGAAGTTGGAGAGCGAGCCACTTTGCACTTTAGTTGTTGTAGGTGTAAAAAGTCTTTCGTATTGAAGAGAATAGCGAGGAATTGTTGTCCGTTACAATTCTTCTGTCTAATAACACGGCACTGCTTATGCATGTGTATAGGTTTCCCTCCTTTCTCCTCGGAGCCCAACTGACACCGCGCAACGAGCCGCTGCCGAAATTCAAATTTTAAGCATGTCTCCCTTGATTCGTTCATTCTAACACAACTACGCCCTCCGTGCTAGCTCATTGGGTGGGTTTGTTGACGCTCCGGCCGGCCTCACGAATCCCAGCCCCTGTTTTCACAGGATTTAAATCTCGTTATACATAACAACAAGGCGGTTAAAAGAAAACCCTGTTTTCAGGATGAGGCTCTTTATGTAGCTACATACTCTGTGTCCACAGGTATTACCTGTAATTAGCTGCCTTGCAGGTTCGTACAGGTATATACGCTTTGCTTTAAACGCACAATACCCTGTGAGGTCCTTACATATTGCAAGAATAAGCGCTTTAAGTTTCCTCTTTTTACGTTTCCTTGTTGCTCATACTCTTATGCACAACTTCGCAAGTAAAATCATGCTATACGATTCGCAATTCGCAATGCTAAAACCCGCCCAACTCGCGAATTTCCGAAGAGGTTCTTTGATTTCAGTGCTCGATAAGATCCCAACTTTGAATGATATGCTATTTTAATCCGTAAAGTATCCTATTCCGCGGTTAAGTGTTTCCACGGCTTCATGATTTTTGCATAAAACTAATATTAAATTGCGTTCCATCGGAACCTTCATAGATTGTAACATACATTTAAAAATATGAATATCAAATTCCTTGGAACACCATTCCTCTTGAAAATGTCTTCATGTTTAAATAGGATAGGGTATGACATATGTCAATACTATGATACTAATCCAAATTTAAACTTTCCTAATTGGCACACCCTTTGCATATCTATGGATTTAACTTAATTGAGACGTTATTAGGAATTGTTTTACTCAACTCGCTATATATATATATATGGTTGAGTTTAACATGCTTCATTCTATCGGCACTCTAAACTTCGTTTCCGATCCACTAAACAATTCTTGTTTTCATCTGGGACGATAGAATTCCGATGTAAGGCAGATCATAGGACCAGGAGAGTTGAGAGGGCAATGAATGAATGAATCGTGCGAATGAGAATTTTAATTCAATTAAAATACTTCGCATTCTAACTCAAGCACATTCTAAACTTAACTCTGAACTTGTTCAACAAGTCCGGGTTGACGCTGTAAAGATCGAGATTAAGTCATCGCAGCGCATCCATTTCAGAATGGACCATAAGTTCTACAGTAGTTATTGCTTATAACGGTCACGTAGGGGGACGCTAAATTTAACCGTTACAACGAATAAACCGTTATTCCGATACGTTTCTCAGCGCTAAGCGCCTGTAGGGACTTCAAATCTCCCCTGTTATAACGGATAAACCGTTATTCGCCATACCGGTTCAAGCAATTTCTACTGTATAAGTATGACGCATCAGTGTTTTAAAAACGTTTGCAATGAATCGCAATAGTATCTGTAGTTCATGTACAGTCGTTTCAAGAAATACAAATTGTATCCATCAAAAGCCTAGAACTTAAGAACTCTCATGTCTTTAGGGCTCAATTGCTGTACATAATTTTTTGTACAGGATTTTATTTACTTTTCATTTCTTAAATTTTAATACCCCTCATAAAATATTATATAAAACTTGACTACAGTACCCAAAAACTGGATATTTCGACAAAAATTCCAGCATAGCTAGGCGCTAAAACCCAAGATTTAGGCGGGAAAGGAGAAAGAGCGGTTGAGGATAGTGTGTCCATCTGAATACAATAGAAATGGATTCAACGCTCAACTGCTATCTGACTCCAACTCAATGCTTTCTGATACAGAGGAGGAATGCTGGAAGAAGGCGAGGGAAAGTTGGTTTGGATAAAGGACTCTAAAACATATATACAAGTAGGTGGTGGTGGCTCATCGGACTGGATCACGATGCTATAAGGTTTGAGTGAGTGACTGCTTTAATATTAAAAGCTGGCTAAACTCATCCTGTGGTTTTCTCTTCGAAGACTATACGGTTCCGGCTAAAATACTTTATTGCAGCACTTAAATTCGGCGTAGCCTCTATAACAATTAATTGCAATTCACAATTCAATTTGTTTGAGAATAGTTATATATAACATTTATAAAATCAAGCCGTGTATCCTAATGGGTCTAATACTCCAATTATTTAAGTTAATTTGAGTTCAATCCAACAACTATGGTTCGGATTAGTCTCCGTCGGATTATCTGTTAATATAATTATCTTTAGCTGGTCTGCGTGATTAGGTTTATTTTTGTTATATTATTTTTTAATCTGTTAGGGTAATAACGCTTCAGTTTACATCAGTTGGAATTATTCAACAAGTTATCACGAATCAAGAAGGGATTTAAAGAAACACAAGATATGAACTAACCTGGGTCCATACCAAATTTCCAACCTGGACAGTAACTACATTCAAATGTAAGTATATACAGCAAGTTCAAAGTTCAGCATTCGATAATAGGAGACGTTTGTAAAATTAACATTCAAAATTACGGAAATAACTAGACAAGGAATCTTGTTCCGTTGTTGAGGGGACCACTGCACACAGCCACAGCATCTAATAGTAATAGTACCCATCCATCGAGTGAACAAATACAGTGAGCTAATAGATCGAGTGAATAGAGTGAGCTAATAGAGTAAACACAAGGACGGGTTTATCATAAACTCTTCGATTTCAAGGAAACGACTGATTTACTAAATTTTTTTAATGTTGTAGTCCAAGGGACATCAAATGATTTTGGTGTTTAGAAGTAAGAATTGTGGCAATGTTATTTTTATTAAAGAATATTTCTTTTTAATTTTTTTTTGTAGACACAATGTCGACTGCTATCAAGATCAGCTCTGAAAACTTGAAAATACGTAAGGTTGAGTTACCTTCCCCCAATGGATCCACCTCATCCCATGAAAGCTCATCCACGGATGATTCTGAAAGCGGGCCGAGTCGGGCAGAGTCTCCGAGGTAATTGAAATAAATAATGTTGGGACCATCGTCTCATCAAATTACTGCTTGTACTATCATGTATTGTTGGATTTTCAATTAACCAGTCCTATTGTTTCCACCAGGGAGAAAATAATGCTCATATCAGGTAGCTGTCTTAAGGAAGTCGAGAAAGCAGTTATACAAGAAGAAACGGAAGATCCTGACGATGCTGAGACCGGTGAAACTGTTGAAACGTCCAGTAACGAAGGTGACACTAGCGATGGGAGTACTAGATCTCCGTCACCAACAGTGCCTGAGGGACAGTATGAGGTAGAGAGGGTTGTCGACTATAACCGGGATGAAGGAGGAGACCTTTACCTAGTTAAATGGAAAAATTGGGAAGACGAATTTAATACATGGGAACCACCCCAAAACTTAGTCAACTGTGATACAGCTCTGTTTCAGTTTTACTTAGCCCGGAAGGCAGAGTATGAGAAAGTTATCGGCGAGAGTGAATTTTATTTTACTGGAAATGGGCGCAAGAGACGCCGTGGACCAGCGTTACCCCAAGTGCCGCCCGATCCCAGACCAACCGAAGTTAAGGTCAAGGAATTTTTTGAGAAATATGGAGTTCTAACGGAGGACGAGATACAGGTAGGTCTCTACAAAACATATTCCTCGTAGTCCAATCCTCCGATCTGTCAACTAACCCATTTAATCTCTTTAAGAAATGCCATGAGAGCATACCTCCTACAACGAAAAAGAAGACTGACAATCGGGCAGTAAATTTGAAGCTCATCAGAACACTCCATGAAGCTTTGGATAACAAGTTAGATGAAGAAAGCATAATGAGGCTTCGAACGCAACTCATAGAAGCAGAGTATTGCCGCAGGCGGGCTGAACATAAAAGTGTTCTTAAGGTACGTATCCATGTTTCTATTTAGCTTGAAATTAGTTGACAACATCACTAATCTACAAGGGAAGGCGCCCTTTGCATCTTTGTGGGAAACTTCTATTGATAACTAATCTGTTGCAGACTTGGGAGAACCATATCAACTCGATAAGTGAGGGGAAACCAAAACTGTTCATTGAAAATGATATCGACTGGGAGGGTCCCCCGGAGAACTTCACGTATATTAATGACTATTTGACGAGTCCTGGCATCATCATTCCTGATGATCCTCCTTTCGGATGTGGTTGCTCAAATAATTGTGCTGACGATAAAAGTGGATGCTGTTCGACTAATGCCGGAGTCAAATTCGCTTATACTCATACTGGAAGGTATAGAACTTTGTTGAAGTTAAAAGAAATCTGATTTTTGTCGTATTAAAGTGTGTCCTGCGGAGGGTATAATTTTTACGTATTGTTACTAATTATAGATTGAGGGTACCGGTTGGAGCACCAATCTATGAATGCAACAAGAAGTGCAAGTGCGACAGCAGTTGTCCAAACAGGGTTGTACAAGATGGACACAACCCAACGATGCAGTTTTGCATTTTCAGAACATCGAATGGGCGTGGATGGGGAGTGAAGACTTTAAAAGTAATGGCCATATTCTACATCTAGTTCTATTTGAAATTACGTCGTAATGATACTTCATTATAAACGTAGGGTTGATGTGTTAACAAGCTATTTATCCTTGCAGTCAATCAAAAAGGGGACTTTCGTCACCCTTTATGTAGGCGAAGTCATTAATACCGAAGAAGCTGAAAGACGAGGAAAATCTTATGATGCTGAAGGAAGTACATATTTATTTGACTTGGATTTCAACGAGGGAGAATCATGTCCATACACAGTTGATGCAGCACGTTATGGCAATGTTGCTCATTTTATAAACCATTCATGTGACCCTAATCTTGGAGTTTTTGCTGTATGGGTCAACTGTTTGGATCCTAATTTGCCGAAATTGGCGCTATTCGCAATTCATGATATCTCGAAGGTAAGCTAAAATTAGTCAAATAATAATGGATTATGTCCAGAATGCAAATTAATCACGTCGTCTACCAATATTTCAGGGCGAAGAAATCACTTTCGACTACAAAAACCTCATAATAGAGCACGAGGTGCGAATGACGAAGGAGTGCAAGTGCGGGACGAAAACGTGCCGAAAATTCTTATTCTAGGCGGATCAGTTGAAGTGCATGGATTGAAGCATTAAGAGAAACAAATCTGGTGTTGATATTGAACTATAAGATCGTAGGTTTACAAGGTACAGTCTCAGCTGCATGCTAATTTGCTCACTTATTGTGCTCGAGAACAGGTCCACGTATAATTATTTATAATGACTGACATTGAACAACACTTGCATGTGCATCCGTGTGTTTGCATGACCATGTCGCAGCGATTGTAAGTCTAGTTGTAGAATAAGTAGGTATATAAATGAAAGAAATCAGCGATATTCAGGGAATACTAGCATGTACATGGTTCTGACAAAAATTCGTTACCTGTTTCCTCGAGAGTTTCGGCATTACACATAGTGCGTTAGTCATTCGTGATTACCTGCACTCCTTTTACCAAATTGAGTCTCGTTTATTCGCTTGCGTAGTTGCGCTACATTTCCGAGTGGAAATTATAGTTAGTGGATATCTATGACGCCCATTATATATAGAATTTCGTTCTCGGGTCGACGCATGCAGAGCTATTCGCGATACCAACATGGATAAACGGCCTCCAAGCGCAATTTGTGGGATTTGCAGCTGGTTTTGACGGACGTTCGAATGGTGTTTAGTATTTACGTGTAAAAGTTTGGTAGCAGATTAATTAATCAGCGTGGTAAATATGGAATTGATGAGTGAGTAATTCTATTTTCTTGAATGAAAAGATTGAGGTAGTTAGCCCGCTCGCAGATTACTTCAGAAGATGGATGTATTTTCTACGGGGTGAAGATTGTTTTGTGTTGTATCGGTGATACCTTACATTTCCTTTAATTTTTGTGACTTAGGCAATATTTAAATTTTGGATAAAATCAGCGAGTCATTGTTAAATATATATGACAAAAATGAAGCAGAGTGATGCTAATAATACAATGGCTTACTTTCCCACGTTTACTGTTCACTTCTTTCGATGTGGTGCATTGGTATATACATAATTACAAATAATTACGTCGTTGACGATAGGGTTCCAGGATGGAGACACCGGTAGCAAAGAACATTATAGATGACAGTTAATCTCAACAGTAATAAGTAGATAATATTTTGAAAACGGAATACTTTGCAAAGTAGAAGTACCTGCAGATATACTAAAAATAGCTCGAATCTTATAAACCGAGCAGTTAGGCGTTACATGCATCAAGTAATTCCTCCTACGTCTAACTCACATTCGCCCAAAGACTTCCACATGTGGCACTACTCAATAGCAACGAATAGCTGTACATCTTCATTTTCAACAAACTTTCATAATAATTACACTTACATTATTTAGGAAATGTAGCAGATACAGCCAATGATCACATCAAAATTCATGCACAGCTACATCACAACATCGATTCCCACATTTTCGTCTCCAGCAGGGTACGTAATGCACGAGCATTTCTCCACAGAGGGATTCTAATATTATATTATATATACACATCTTACAAGTTAAAAATTATTCACAATCAGCATATATTATTCATGGAACGGCTCAATATTTTAGAAAGGGAGACCGTAGAAAGAAGCCTATCCTATTAATAAGTGTAAAACGGTACTAATGAAAACATCGAACCTTGCAAACTATTCATTATTTTTTACACAATTCACAATAAGCTTCTGAGTAAGAGTAACACGCTCCTTTCCTTATGCACGACTTTGCTAAAGTATCTATTAATATAAGCGTACCAATATTCAATATATAAGTTCGTTGAATTAGTCCGTTGACGGAGGAGACAAAAATTACTTCCCTTAGATACTTAGCGTAATAAGCTATTTGTGCGCGTTAACGGTGAGATTTTGTAAAATGTAAAAATCGACCTTACGCATACGTTTCCCACAAACTCTACCACACTACATTCTTCAAAGAAATCTCATGTTGTACCGAAAAAACTACGCTACAGATTACAGCCGCTACATTGCTAAGTTTTACTGAGTGAGATAACGGTGCCATGATGGCGGAGGGTTAAAACGTTCTCTTTTCCTTGGACATCTCCCAGCCAAGTGAATGTAAGATCCATAAGCACAAGATGGCGCTTCACACCTTCCGGTTTTAATGCACCTAGAGTAAACAAAAGTAGTTCTCAAGCATGTCCTCTTCATAATTTTTAAAATTAAACACCCAAAAACCACAACAAATTAACAAACCATTTGTCTTGCATGCTAAAAAAGTCCTTCCCTCGCTTGAGTCGCAAGCACTCCTTCTGCTTATCGAAACAGTCGCACGAGCAAGAGCCGTCCGGTAGGACTCGTTCCGCATAATTTGTCGAGCATCTGCACCTGAACAGTATTAAACCAGATTAGGTTTGAATCAGAATAATTCCCAAAAACTACCATTTCAAAACGCAGAAAAGCTGTATCTCGGCGAGGTGCTAGTTAAATCTCAAAATTACTTACTGCGGACTCCGTTGTCTATGATCGGGCTGAGTGTAGGGGTAAGGATCCAAGGATTGGTCACCGTTACTTGTTCCTTTTGACCCCCCTGGATTGTTGGATGAAGTTCCGGAAGGCCGTCCTCCATCTCGAGGCATAATGTCATCCATTCTGTCACGGCATTCACACTCGGTGTGGTTGTAAAAGACAAGACGTTCAACAGTCGCACCCTTCGGGCTGTCAGCGGTGTAAGTCTGCTAAATACAAAAAAGTAACTCATGAAAAATCAGGTAAACACTACTCACCATTTCTTACAGTATCTGGGAGGTTTATTCAGGACAGGTTTATGCTGTCCCAGTGTTTCAAGTCGCACCGCTAAGCTGTCATTTCTATACTAAGAAGATTCTGTACACAACCTTTTTCCTGCATGAAAATCCGCCTATTTGACTTTTTCGCCTTTTGAATTTCAACATTTAAACATTCTGATCCTTCACGGTAACGAGCTTCAGTTGTTATGGTAGAAAAAATGTAATCCCTTACGCCTCTTACAATAAGTAAGTTGTTAAAATCTCAGTTTTCTTGTACCCACACGCATAAAACCACATGCATAAAACGATCCAGTTTGTCCTCCGGCGTCCTCTAAATTTTACTGTCACCTGTAATTTTACTGCAGTTTCGAGAAGATGGCAAAATGGACTTTATGGATGGAAATGAAAGAGGGTGGTAGACTGTAGCTGTCATAGTGTGGGCTTTTGCATCTGTCAGTTTTGTGGGAAGTGGTGACTGCCAAACGGAATGAATCAAGGTGTGTGGGAGATGCTTGGAAGAGCTTCAAGGAATTCAAGTGCTATTTGAAAGAGAATGATAAAATTATTCCAAAGACCCCACCGATTGTCATAGATGTCAAGATTACTCAGATTAAAGTGTGGTCGATTTCAAAGGCTTGTGTCGCTTTTTACCTTTTAGGAAATAATTCGTAAATTGCAATAACCATACAAGACTGCTACATGCTTATAGAAATTGCTTCACAAACCCAGTCCCTGTCTTCATGTCAAATCACCTTCCAACACCTTTTGTTAAACTGAATAAATTCTAATCCCTTCCTACGAGAGTGCACCCAGGATTTTATTGGCCGCATACTTTCCCATACAGAATCCGGACAAATCTTTTTCCTTCCCAAAACATTGTTTCACGCAGCTGTATGAAAAGAATGCATGAGGAGAAATGAAGTCGCGTAAGACAATCACACAATTCCGTAAACCAAAGTTCTGCTTTCGCACACGTGATTAATGATTAACTTCGGAAGAACCGCTACATGTCTCAACCAAGAGTAACTTCGGCGTTGGGAGAGCATTAGACTACACTGACATCGGCAGACTTACATGGACAGCACAAAGGATTCGATGGGATTTCACCGTACACTAAAAGTGTCCGGAAACTTGGATTGCATACCTCATCCCTCGGAGAGACGACAACGAGCGTGAAGAGCCTCAAGATGGAAAGATTTATGAAGGATGAGTAAAAATTTCCTGATATTGACAGCTTATTGATTTTAAGGCTAGGAAAATCTTCCTCATGTTTTTCGGCTTGTGATTCGCAAAAGATTATTTCTAATAGAATGTAATTGATTCGGTGGGGCGGAAGCGGTGAAGAATCATTATTCAGCCCCGCCTTTTTCTCGTGAGGGAGGCTAAGAAGCATAAGAAGCATGGAAATAATTTTTCCCATGTAGTAATCCGGCGGTTCTTCTGTCTCTTCAACTCTCCTCCTCTTGACAATTAAAAAGGAGGTCTGGTCTACCAAGTCAGTGTAAATCCACGTGCCGTGAGGTGACTGGAGTGATGGAGGTTGGGCAGCTGGATTCTCAAGTTTACGGCAATATTTTGTCAGAAGACCCATACACGCTTGTACTGGCAAGTAATGAAATGGAACAAGAGTGTTTTTTATTGTTTTTTCCTAGACAGCAGGCAAAGAAGTTGGTTAGGCGGGTTGAGCAGAGGGCACACTGGCACGTCAAAAGGTTAACACGTCGAGGTGGCTGCCAGGACAAGGGATGGAATCAACAATGTCCATTTGAATATATCAAATCTTTGCAAAATCCTCAATCCATTTCCCTACAATTCTTCAAGCAAGATTGATGTTTACGCAAATAAAGGTGGAAACTTGAGAGAGTAGATTTCAAATGCAGTTCCTTCTACCCTCTCTCGTAGAATCATCTATCAAAAGTGTCAAGAACATTGTCCGGGCCTTCAGACCGGACTGTCTCCGACTCTACGTGTCCATGCTCAAAACACCTAAAAGACACATCCTAATGCTCAAGCTCATCCAATGCTCTGAATTACCATGATGGCTTTTTCAGCAGAGATGCAAACTCTCTGAATCAAGGTTTCGTCGTTATGTCCTACAATCTGACCTGTGTGACCGCTTGGAACACAATCAAGCACCTCAGTAGTGCGAGCATTGACATTTTGTTTTTAAGAACCTATACCTTGCAACCAAGGATAATCCTTGGTTGCAAAAGAACTATTCACCAGGTTAGCAGTAGACAGTAGATTGAGAATACAATGGGGCATCTTAAGAACGTCATAAGTGAGATATTCCGGCCTGAATGAGTTCCCACCTCAATACTTTGCAAGTCGTTAACTTTTGACGAATTTGAATAATTGCAATACTTCAATGAGCAACACGAAAACACATGTTCGAAGTGTGGGAAATCAGGAAAGGGAGAAAACAGCATTGTTAAAAACATTTCTACCCCTTGCACTTAAAACACGTAGCTACATCCTTCCCTACATCTGTTCTCTACATCTTTTCTGTCCTGATTATGTTAATTAAGGACATTAAGTAATTAGTGATTACTCAAAGTAATCACTTGTCTTTACTTATGTCTACTTGAATTCCACTTTCCACAGCACAACCTGCAGAAAATGACCCAACCATCACCGTCTCCTCAAAAACTGTCTGCAATATGCAAGAGATGCGAAAAATCTTAGAGGATAAACGCACGTGGGAATTAAGGCTAGCCCCACCCACCCTGTCAATCCCTCTCTCTCTCTCTCATATTCTTTCTGACTTACTGCGGATGAATGAATCAAGTTTCAGACGCTCCCACAAGTCAAGATGGAGGTTACAGAAGGCATTTCATTTTTATGGCAACAACTCCTCAAGTATGTGCGCACTGCACTTGGGTTGGCGGGGTTGATTTACGTTGAAAATGAAAACTTTTTGGAATCCTTTCCCCACTTTACAGTTCGTTAACTTACTTTCTGGATTCGAGGGCCCAGCACTGAGCAAAGATAGATGCGGAATGAGTTTTAAGGGAAAATTATAATCCCGCATGGAAATAACGGGACGCAGTGTGTGTGATGTTCTTGCGGATTTGAGTGAGTTAAATCCCAATTATTCAGCGGTAGCCTCCAGCTGTGAAGCAAATGGAGGACTTGCACTATGGAAACAGGTAGGACGCGGTTATGAATGAATGAGTGAGGGAGTGCTTACCGGAGGAACACAAATTAAGACGTTATATGCTCACAGATAAATAACAAGTATACATCAAAACCGCATTGAGAAAAACAAAATAGCAGCCAACCGTGTTGCATTCAAAACTATTTGTAACTAGGTTTCATAATTAGATGATGCATATTTAAAAACTTTTCGTATAAAGATCAATTATTACTACACATCTTCTTCTTGAATATAACAGCGCCACAAATGTACTACATTTTAAATTAAATCAACGAAATCCTCTTACCGTCACGTAGAAAGCCAGCTCCACCCTTTGAGTAGATTTCGCCGAACATGTCTTTGACTCGTAGCGACAACATCCCGTGTCATCTGAACACTGGAAGAGGATCGTGCAATGAGGAAGATAGGTTTTACCCGGGTGTGGGTAAAAATCCTGAATTCGGACTAATCTTGGCTTCGGCACGCTGCAGCTTCCTTCCTTGGTCACCTTCACAGCATGGTTTATTGCTTCTCGGATCGCCGTTTCTGTAAAAACAAATTTTGTGAATAACCAATTCAATTCAAAGGCTCAAATTAGGCTGCACGCATGAAATGACATGTTTCAAAACTTCTACAGCATACATGGAAACTGCAAAGTAGCTTTTTATAATATACGAGCTTTTCCTTCTTTCTCCAGCATTGTTGGAATTCAAGAGAAAATTAAATTCAAGAATGCCAACACAACAGAAGGTAAAAAGCATTGAAAAAAATAATCGTGAATTCCAATTTTTCTCCTGCATCTCCTGGATAACTTTGACTAAAAAATTCAACAAAAAGTTCGAGCAAAGTTGCTGACAGCAGCATTTTAAAGTAAACACATAATTCCGTTCCAATCAGAGTAAAAACTAAATCTACAAGACAGACACGTGGACAATCCAGCAATCAACGAGAGAACCTGATATTAAACAACCTCCAGAAACTCTTGATTGAAAAACGCAAAGAATCCTCAACTCTAACTTGTTTCCACATCGACAAATTGCAGACAATTAGCAGTTTAGAATATTGATTGCGCGATGATGCAACAGAATATTCACTTTGTCCGTGTTTTCAAGAACCAAAACGTATACATGATAGTAACAAACGAGAAAATGCGTCATCATCAACTTGTTTTAAAAGATTAAGGATTATCATCTAATCTGCGCTTTATTGAGACATAAAAGTTTGTCTACGTTTTCAAAACCTCCATCTTTCCAAGACATCTCCAGAGGTTAAAGCGTAGAGAACATTTTAAAGTCATGTGCTAAATTGAACAATTTGTAAAACTTTAATCACTTTAGCCAGTCAACCAGAGAGGATTATGGAAAGTGAGTGAAATGGTTAAAGGTGATTTCATCAAGTGAAAACGTCTGGGAAAATGAAGAGATTTTCCATTACAATGAGCTAAATTATCGACTACGTCGCGCAGTTCCTGTGGAGTTCAAGGGTATCGAGATAAGATGAGGTGTAAACATTTATCATTATGACGATCGTGATGATGGGGGAAGGCACGGAGATGGTATGCAGTGAGACGCTTGAAACCATTTCAGATTCCGATAGTCAGCTCTAGGATACGACGAGAGAAAGTGTACTTGCAATTTCAATGCGGGTATCAAGAGCTTCCTTCCAAATTCCAAGCAAACACATGCAACGTAATCAAAACTTCTACACTGGAACTCATCTTTCCACACTATTGTAACTACACTTTGCCCTCTCTCCAATCTACACCAATACGAAATCACTTCCGACCAACTGGTAGTTCAGCAAAAGCTCAATCAAGATCAAAATGAGCCATTCAAATCATGATACAAGATACTCCAGATTGCAACAATGGATACGGAGGGAGGATCAGAAGCTAACGCCTCTGGATGGCGTCAAGTCAAGGCTTGGCTTGACCCATGGACGGACAGAGCGCTCAATTCCTTATTTGACCTTAGCAATTTTACGAGAAGATGGTGTTGTCCTTGTAAAACGCATCCCGACTTATTATGATCCAATTAAGATGCTATTCCCCGGCTCTTTCCTCTCCCAATACGGTGATATGTAATAGAAAATGGCGTCAATTTCCGCTCTAACGATCTGATAAACTAGTCGGTGAAACCTAAAACTCCAAACACAAGTCACATCACATGTGATGACTCGATGAAATGAATGAGCTTGTGATTCTTTTCCTTATTGGCAATATTTAAGCAGATCAATAAACTGTCTTTGAGGACCATCAGTTTGACATGCAATGCGTCCCAAGCCGAACCCGCAAAAATCATACAATCCAAGCGTTGAAACGCGACGCTCCCAGCGTTAAATCAGTCTACAGGCAGGTGAGCAAGGAAAACAAGTTTCAATAATAATACCTGGTGTGACAGGAGGCGCTCGCTGTGCGTGATGGTGGTGATGACTATGATGCCTCTGACCGCTTGACGTTGATGCAGCGTTTCTCCTGTACTGATCCACCCCTTGACGTGTTCCCAGGTGTTGCCATTTGTATTGAGAGTATGACATTACTGGAGGAGCTGGAGTCGTTGTTGTAGTTGTCGTTGTCGTCGTCGTAGTTGGCTGCTGATGGTAACTTGCGGCTCGGCTCCGGTAGCTCTGAGGGTATGAATATGATGCACGCTGCAACCAAGAAAAACACACATTTAAATTAAATGTACACCATCCCGTCTTCCAGAGCGTGGGAAAATTAACACTCACTCTTCGTCCTTCCACAATTGTCATTCAAGCACCACGTAAAAAATGACCTCACGACGATCACAAGGAACGATCATGATCACACAGATCATGATCGTTCCTGATCGTTCCTGATTGAAATCCTGTAACACATGCAGGAGGATTTCAATTTAAAATATTTTCTAAATTTATAATCTTTTTAATACCTCCCTCTTTAAACGGTATTTGGCGAATGTGTCAAATTGAAAATGAGGCGACAGTCTCTGAGCCTGAGTGCACACCCCTTTAAAATCCTCCAAGTGTGTTTAACCACACAAAGACATTCTCTGGGTCTGGGATTCATGTTCAAGTATAATGCCAACACATTTTCATAATGGCATGAAAAACCTTGTAAAACTCTACACACCCACACCTACTGCATCCCATTCTCAACCTCCGTCATCTCACCTCAGACCAAAGAGTTTCAAAACTCTCCGTCCGGCCTACCATCTCCAGCAACCGTGGTCAAGTAGTCAACTTATGATTTTTCCCTCGGACAAAGGCATAGGCAGAGAATGCTAATGCAGATGCAGATCGACATCCAACAATTCCTCAGCTTGTCCCAACCCTAGGCTTCTCTCATGAATGGAGGGCTCATGCAGTGTTTGATTGTTGCACTTTTGACCAAAGCATCTACAACTTATAACAACGAGTTGACGAAAATCATAGAGGCAACCAACTTCAACTCATGCAAGTTCATAAGGGATTCAAAAATTCATAGG
Organism: Sminthurides aquaticus; assembly: GCA_906901655.1. Taxonomy (NCBI): domain Eukaryota; kingdom Metazoa; phylum Arthropoda; class Collembola; order Symphypleona; family Sminthurididae; genus Sminthurides; species Sminthurides aquaticus. The sequence continues at coordinate 17,601,944 of CAJQTT010000001.1, read as the reverse complement.
CTCCATCTCTCCCATCTTCAGCTTCCATTGTTTGCTTCCTCATTACTTTAAGGACCATCCAGTACCCACTCATATCTTGTATGAAATCCACACTTGCAACGGATGCTTCCCAGTCATAATTTCCAATACTCCCTCACCTTCCAACCGAGACACATATGAAATCCAAACACTCATGTCAACCCTTCATCCAGCCGCAAACAGAACAAGAGATGATGGGTAAGAATCTTGTAAAGAGACAGAGAGAGCCTTAAGACACAACTTTTATCAGCCCGAAAAATCTTACGCATCACTCCATACGATAACTCTGACAACAACTTCCTTCCTCCACAAGCACAACAGCTTCTAAAATCATTAATGGAATCCGTGGAAAACAATACAGAGAAATATCTTTATGGCCGCATCAAACAACTATATTTTCACACAAATAAGCGCCGAGTTATGCCGCACCTTACCCAGATTACAAGTCAAAGTTCAGTTTCTCATCAGTCCATTCATAAGACAGGCTACGGAAATCACACATGGCACTCTATCTAAAATCCTAGGAGTTGTCCACATGATAGCTCATTTAAACGGTCCCATTAGTGGACCAATCCGATGCTTGTTATGGTCAATATAACATGGTCAATGTTTTCAACTAAATCCTCAATAAGTCCACTAATGTTGATCGGATCGATTGAAAATTTTACATCTAGCCGTTTCTCCTAAAGCACTATGAATTAAAGTATTAACATTTTTTTTATTTATATCAACGCACTTATGCTATTTAAATCCTTCAATGGGTCAGCACCAGTTCATTCATAACATTTTTATGATGACAAGCATTCTCCATACAGGGTCGCTCGTCGCTCCAGTCCAGAACGCCTTATATTTTTTGACTCCATCACCATTCCAGGAAATCTATATACTAATGTGCTTTCAAGCTCAAGGTTACATCGCCAAGGGATATCCATTCAAACACAGCGTAAAAATCAGATCCATATCGGTGAAATACTCAATTTAACGTAGAACAGATCACAAGAACTAGAATATCATTCATGGATAACAAATCCTGGAGTGTGTAGAGTTTGAGGCCTCACGCATCGTAACATGTTTAACAGTGTGCTGGAATTATTCCTCTTGTACCTTTCTTATTCCAACGTTGGGTAGTCGTGTTAGGCTAATGCTGAAAAAATCATGATCCAGCATTATTCAAAACCAATGAGTGTGACTGATTGTATTATTGGCAAAAAACTCAACGTTCGAGACTACACAGAGAGAGGAGCATTATAGCTTCTTTCACAACTTTCTCCCACCTTATGCTATCCCAGCTATGCACAGGCAATTAATAGCAATATGCTCAGCAACTCAACCGTCAGTAGTCGTCCTCGACATTCTTTTCTGACGCGTTAGATCCACTTTGAAACTAATTTCCTAGAATAAAAACCGTGGTCCTTCAAATCGGCCTGTAGAGAGCAATCCAGGTAGAACATGGCCAAGGTAAGCGGAAATCCTCCCCAGCAGGACAAACCTTGGAGCTGGTCAGACACACATTGAATTTTTAAAAAAGTTTTACATTTTGCAACCTTTTACGCGTACTACATTCAGTCACAGCGGAATAACAACCAAATCCACAAGGCTCAAGCAGTGCTTGACGTGCACTTGAATCTGTAATCATGCTTTGTAATTCATCCCGGAGGAAACATGGCAAGTTAAAACCAAATGAAGAAACAAGAGTGACAAGTACAAGGGTTGATGAGGGTGACAGCTCAGTTTGGTTTCTGTGTCACCTGGGAATATATGTTTGAGGGCTTTAATAAGATTTGGGTCAAAAGTGTCTGGGAAATGCCTGAAAAAACGCACGAAACTAACGAAACATGATCTTTGACGTGCTGGCTGATGAGCTTCGAAGCCAAACAAGAGACGCGGGAAAGGAGATGTTACTCACAATCCTAGAGTATCGGTGCCGCACCGCTGATACTCTAAGATTGTGAGTCGTATCTCCGACAATGCCATCCACAGATAGTCCTAATACCCACTGTTAACAAGCTAGGATGTACATCAACGCATGTCCTGGGCAGGATGCTCGAAGATGTAAAGGATGATAGCATCACACCTACTTTGTGTAAATGCACTCAAATCTCAAACTCTAATCAGAACAAGTTAAAATCCAGTGTGAAAATAATTCTGGAATTTCTTCATATACCGGATTTCTATCTCCGTCTTCTGTTCAAACCGTATTATAACGCCTTCAAGAAACCTATCCGAATCTTCTCTCAGGTTTAGGGCTCCATGTCCAGCACAAGTATCATACTCTCGTACAAATATTAAGTTTCCATCAAAATGAAGACGTAGATATTGTGACTGGAACCAGGACCGAGAGTGTTGAATCCAGAGGAACAGGGTTCAGTCCAACGAGTATGCCGCAAGTCTCTCTCAAGAAACGATGAGTTTTATGCTCCTATCTCGTCGTCTCGCAAGAAAAGGGTTGGAAATGTAAATTCCACCCCTCTGTATCAACGATGGATTCGAATGGGCCACGTGGAGTTTTAAAAAGTACAGGTAAACTAATTCCTATTTTCTAACTCCACCTTCAAGAGAGAAGATACTTTCCGCATCCTCCTAATACTAATGTATAGGATGGTCATCAGATGTGGAATTGACCGCTCAAAGAATAATCCGTCCCTCAAGAAAAAAATAATTTACACTCCATGAAAGTGAGATGAGGAAATATCCGAGAGCGCAACCTATATGATTATCATCTGGAAGGTGATGGTGATTGGAGGTGAGGTGGCAGCTTTTCTCTGAGAATTTCTACCATTTCCACATTCTTCTTCGAATACATAATCTAACTCAATAATGCGAGCGGCTCTTCCATAAAAAGCATGATTGGAGCTAAGGGATTTGTAAAGATAGGAAATGTTGATGCGTACAGATTACTATTCGACAGACTTGTCCAGAAGAGAGATATCTATTACAAAAACCAGAAAATCTCCAGCTAAAATAAATTCAGATATGTATATATATATTTTCTCTTTGCATCAGTCAATGCTCCGGGCATTTTAAAAATCATCCGCTTTTTCTACCGATTTTCGGGGTCCGTCTCCCTTCATTATACGCTGTATACTCTCAATATATTTCCATCCACAGGCCGAAGCAGGTGGACGAAGAGTTCCAAATCGCTAATCTGACATACCAGTGAATATTTTAAATTCAATATCCTGGACCATGGTTCCTGGTTTCTTAACAGGGCTTGATTTCCAACAAACGAATTTAAACAACATTCAAGTATTTTTGTAATCAAAGTAAAAAGTACAGCTTTGAAATTACTTGAAGATTCAAAGCCCCATCTTCATGAGGTCAATAACTATTGGAAAAATCGATTAGAAATTAATACACAATTTACCTTCCTACTAAGACAACTTGTTTCAACTTTGCGTTTCACATGCCAAAAAGGCTGGGACACGATACAGAAAGTAAAGGCTTGCTAATGAAATACAAACGATTGAGCATTAACTGATACGAGCAGAACCAAGAGAGCGTGAGCCGGTTTACGATAAAGGCTCCTCAACAATAATTAAGGCTCTTTTGTCATAGTAATCTGGTTAAGTAGGAGGGATAATAGATAAAGAAAGGAGAGAGATGCACAGCAGAGAAAGGATAAATTATAAATGCATGTGTAGCAGGTGAATGATGAAGGTAGTAATGAAATTAGGGGAAATGTCTAGCCGTCCTTGCAGTAATTACAGACTGGATCGCCGTGGTAAAGATGAATTTATGCCAGCGGGAGCTTGTGAAGATTCAAGATACGTGTGCATAGAGCATCTCTACGCTTCAAAGCCTGGAGGGAGGGCAACATAGTAGTAATCATTATATTCATTCAATAATTTTTCACTTTACCTCCTCGCACATGTAATCATTTTTTATTCTGTGTGCTCAGACTCCCTAGTCCCGTTCCCACTGACCACGCACTGACCAGCTTCAGTAGGGAGGTGAACGGCAAATCTAACGCGCTTGTAGTAATACAGCGGCAGGAGGAGCAAATAAATAATGCAGTTCCGGATTTAAATGGTGAAATAAATTATAGGAAGCTGGTGGAAAAAATCTTTCAAACCTCTCCAATCAAACTCGTGGCTAAACGCAAACCAACAACAATTAAGAGAAATGACGCAAACTGTCCGTCAAACCTTTACTCCCCCGTCCCCTCTCACTCAAAATATGGCCATGTTCAGGTTAGCTTTGTTTGCAAAACTTCCTATCTTTTAAAGGGATGTCCGTAATGGGAAATTCTCAGAGTTTCCTCAGACATAGGAGGGCCGCCTTTAACAGTTATCTCATACTTAATTAAAATTCATACATACTTAGCACGACCACACTCGGCAGGAGTCTGACTTTAACCCTTCAGTCGTGGACGCATGAAACGGTTAAATTCAGAGGTCAGTAGTCAAAAATCACTGGACTTTATGCTCAAGGAGAAACAAAATCCTCATCATGAGCAGCAGCTATAGTATGCACATCAATATCCTTGAGTTTAAAATAATTTAGAGGGAAAGCAGAATAGCGGATTTAAAATATCTTGATGAAAGAAGCGGAGAAATCGATAAAACTTTTATTAGTCGTAAACTTGTAGCTTTAGCTTCGTAGGAAGCTCTGAAAAAAGACATCAACCACATGAAATTGCGCTCTTGAGAAAAACCAACAAGTAACATCCAAGTCCCGTGTCTAAAACATGCACAATTGAGTCTAACTGATTACTTGACAACTGGAGAAGTTGTAACTACATTGGCAAGACTTGTATTAGAATTAGCCTTCAAATTTCCCATAAATACTCTCACATTTATATATGCAACTTTACGATCGGTCTGACTGGCCTTAATATTGAGAATATTGTCGTAACTAGAAGACGTCTAAGCCGAGCTGTTTTCCAGTACAATCTTGGCATGTATCCAGCACGATTAAACTTAATAAATAAAAAGAGCAATTTAGTTATAAGCTGGTAGCTTATAAGCCCGAAGTCAGACCTCATGCAAATCTTCGAAACACAGACTGATCTGAGGTTGTAAGATCAAGCAGAGATTCAGAGGACCTGTGATCTTTACAATAAGAAATAATACAGCGAATAAATTCCCGGCATTAATTACACAATTTTTTGAATGAAAATGGGCGCGCATTGAAGGGCATTTTGCATAATTTGACAGCACGGGAGCGGATTAGGCCGTGATGATGAGGGAAATCTGTTGAATTCCTCATTCACCCCTCGTCCTCAGATACCGTCTACTGCAATTTGCAAATGTGGGCGAAGGGGGGAAAATACATTTTTGCGAAGAAACCAGACAAGCCTGACTCTGCAACACTGTCAGTATCTTTTAGCTTCCTTCCTGGCTAAAATATAATGACTCAAGTTCTGCATTATGCGGCAAAACTTGAATTCCTCCACGAGTGAAAGAGATGACTGACAACATGAATCCGACTGTCTTAATTGAAGAGAGGTAAACACGTGAGATGAATAATACAGGCATTTAAACGCATGTGGTTGCACTCTCAAAGGCCGGGTCTAGCAAACCAACTCCACCTCCTTCAACAGGCCAAATGAGCGAAGAATCCATTATCCGGGATGCCTCTTTAGCGTGTCCATTAGAATAAACCTATTGTCTCGGAACCACCAACAGTACCGAGTGGGAGAAATCCACTTCTTAAGGTAACAGACAGCATGTTTTAAAGAGGAAACTAACTATTGAAATTAGTGGCACAACTTGTGACCCACCGCAAGTTAGAGAATATGTATCCCAGATACAAAGATGAGTCCATGTGCTTAAAAGCACTCACAACATGCTCAATCCATGTTATTCAAACATCATTTTTTATCATCCTTTAAAACACATGTTTCCACCAAATTCCTATCGCTTACTTAGCAGCTCATAAGGGAAATTACAAGTCCAACTACAAGAAGCTTAATGGCTAGCATGGATGTCAAACAAAAACCAAGACAATCATTCCCTACACCCTCCTCCAGCTCCAACTAATTAAATCCAGACAATTTATGCAAGATTATATTAAATGGACCACCACAAAGTGGAGAGTTTGGGTGGCAAACAAGAGTCTTTGTGCCGCTAAATCAAAACGGTTCAACCTGCATAATAACTAGTTCAACTCATTCTTGAATTTAAAAAACCATCGACAAAATATCAAACGCAGACCGAGCCACATCACATTACAAAACACATTCTGTCGCTTATGCTAGATCGGGGGCTGATGGCTACAGGGGGTTGCAATCATATAATAACAAATGTAAGGTTCAACTTACAGATACAGTCTTTTCAAATCCAGAGAAGAAGATGACAAATGATGGCTAATAAGATACCCAAAAGACTCACGCCACTTGTCCCTCTAATTGCATCTTGTTTCAAAAACATTTGGCCTTGCAATGAAAATTCAATGAACATGCTGTAGCCAGGCTCGCCTCTGAGAACTCCCCATGCAATTCTAAACAAACTCTGTCCAAGAATACAAATGACCAATCCTTGTGAACCCAGGATCGGAATTGGAAATCATGAAGAGCATTTCTCAGAGAGGAATTTATTATGTAATTTAAACCTCGTTACATCTTACTCACCCAGTCACTAGTAATACCGGCATGCGAAAGATTATGAGACAAGCTTGGAGATGGGATTCTCAAGAGAAGAATAATCTATATGAACCAGTATGGGATACCGTTTGTTCGGTTGATGGAGTGTGTGCCCTCTCCCTATTTTCCCGCATGTACCTACCATGCGTAAGATAGAGCCTCGTCCAGTTACATGCAATCCTAAACCACATCCCACCTTCCTAGTGCGCTGACATCCATCTTTAGCAATCCACCATATTGTTTAAAGCACCCGCCATTTTGCGTTAACGCACACACCATATGTTTAACGCATCCGCCTTTTCGCGTTAACGCATCCGCTATTTTGTGTTAACGCATCCACCATTTTGCGTTAACGCATCCGCCATTTTGCGTTAACGCATCCACCATATTGTTTAACGCATCCACCATATTGTTTAACGCATCCACCATATTGTTTAACGCATCCGCGTTTTGCGTTAACGCAAAATGGCGGATGCGTTAACGCAAAATGGCGGATGCGTTAAACAATATGGTGGATGCGTTAACGCAAAATAGTGGATGCGTTAAACAATGTGGTGGATGCGTTAACGCAAAATTTTGGATGCTTTAAACAATATGGTGGATTGCTAAAGATGGATGTCAGCGCACTAGGAAGGAGGGATGTGGTTTAGGATTGCATGTAACTGGACGAGGCTCTATCTTCAGCATGGTAGGTACATGCGGGAAAATAGGGAGAGAGCACACACTCCATCAACCGAACAAACGGTATCCCATAAACCAGTGCTGGCCTTCCTCTTGCGTTCCCATCCTCTTTAAGCGAACAATTCAAAGCAAGGAACACGAAGTGGGAAACAGGAAAGATTTTACAAGATCCTCTACGTTTTAAACATGAAGCCAAGTCCACAAAATAAGCTCACAGAGATGAGGATACTTGGCTTACTGGAAGATTATGGCCCACAAGTCTTAAAGTGTTTAGCAATTGTAGTGGAACCGGACTGACTATTTCTACAGGGAGACTACAACGGAACTTGGACAAGTAGACAAACTACAGTAATAGCACCACCGAGTAAAAAATATGTGTCGGCTATGAAATTTGTCCTCATCTCTGAACCGTCCGCTCTGTAGTATTGTTATCCTAATTGATGTTACACGAACAAAACTCCAATCTTCCCCTCCCTTCATACGTTATGGAATCAGCTTCACAATAACTACAAAATCCTGGACAAGTCCGAAACTATCCAAACCATCCACCAACAACAAATTCCAAACGGGTGTCACGTTCTCTTTCCTATTAATTTCCTTTTGTAATTTCACCAAAGAATCTCCAGCGTCTTCTTCCCGTTCCAATTCCGCCTCCAGCTGTAAACATAAACCCTTCCAGCCGCAAGTATATACGAGAACGTCTGTGTTGCAAGTAGTAGGCACTGTCAAACTATATTGTAAATTCTAAAATTGGTTCCTAAATTCAAAACATATCCCTCATCAGCTGTAGGTGATAGACACGATAGAAAAGTAACTTTATTGGAATGCGTAGGGCTACAGGAATTTATATCTAATTGTAAATAAAAGTCCTCCAGATACTGATAGCTGTCATAATGTTAACAGTGACGGAAGGGTGCTAATTAATGACCAACTCCACTCGCACATATGTTTGTCCAAGTTGACAGACTTGAAGGGCTTGGACAAAACCACCCTGTCACTCTACTTCATTCAACTCACATTCATTCTTTTAACTTTCAACCCTGGACGTGTTCATTAATCTTATGAATCAAGAGAATATTGAAAGTTTTTTTAATATTAAATCTAAATTTAAATTAAATCTCCATTTATTTTATATTCACAGACCCTCCTATCATCCCATACAGAAAAACACGGGTATTCTAGCAGTCGCCCCTCAGCCTGTTCATTTGAAATACTTACTCCAGTCCTGTAGAATTGGTCTGCCCTGTAGCAGATTCGGATACGGCATTCCAAGCTCCCTGATACGGATCCTACCATACGAACATGCCTCCAACGGCCCACGTAGCTATAGCGACAGCCGGTTAACAAGGGATAACCACAAAACAGATGAGAGGGTCAAATTGTTGGGGATCATCCAAGAACCGACAAGAATAGAGTGTTTGTGTGTGCATGCTCGGATGAGTGTGGCTGAGATTATTGGAATGACAAATTGGGTATGATTTCTCATAAATTTCGGGAAAAACTAATTCTCCATATTTACCCGGAATCCGGTAGCAGCGAAGCAGAATGCGTAAACGATAGATACACTGAGGAAGGGGGATGATGCACATGAACGGGGCAGAAAGAGAAACCATCAAATCCATGGAGCTTACACAACCCTCTTCTCTGTGACAAACACAATAGATGCATTCGTCATTAAAATATAGAGGGAGGAGGAGAAAGCGAGGAATCGTACGCGTTGAGCAAGGGATTCATTCTGGCTTTCTGCATCTTTGGTGTTTAAGGGCATTAAGGAAGGGCCAAAGTCCACCACAGCCCGTCCTAATAATGACGACAGCGTGCTCAAGGTCTGGGATGATGATGCTGTTACTTAAATAACCTATTTTACGCGTCCCAATCTTCCGGAGAACCCATAACGAGTAAGTACAAGAGGGAACAAAAAGCCCATGTTATCAAAAACGAGACAGGATTTCTATGACTGCGGAATAGTAATGAGCTTAAATACATTAGTTATAGTTTATAATAGTATTAGTTTAGGGGAGCATGTTCTGAGGATAGTATTACAGAGATGAAATTAAGCTCGTCATCCCCGCATTATTACTAGCAAACACCGCAAAGAGATGAGACCGCCTCCTTTTTTCTATTATTATCTTCAAGTATGTATTACAAAGAATAAGGGATGGGTTGATGGGTAGACGGAATTGCTAGAAATGGGGTGCATACAGAGCGGACATCTGTTGGAGGGATTATTCCTCAGAATATTTCATAGTGTGTGTTTGTAATCTGATCTGGAGGTAATTCACCCTCTAGGGTTTAACACTTCATGGAAACTTGCAAAATATTTTGCAATTCTCTACATCGTATGGATTATGTCATGGAGAAAGGAAGTGATGCGTTTATTGTGTGGCAGCACAATAATGCACAAGCATGTGAAGCCAGTTTCCTCCCTTGGTTTATGTGCCACACAAGTATCCCACCACACTCAAAATCCCCGTATATTAATAGAATCTCAAGACGGTTAGACTGAAACCTAAAGAATTTTAACGACACTTGACAGCTTCCAAAATGTCGAGTGGCAAAAAGTCTTCTTCCCCTACATACGATTCATAGCAGACTCTAAAATGAATTGCTCGTGCCGCCGCTTGAATACCGCAAGGAAAGTGTGTTAGTAGTGTCAAAGTAGGGCGTTGATATTCACACCACCACTCCGAGTATTCCCTTCCTCCGGACAAGAGCATCATAGATTGTAAATAACCGAAACTCTTTATTCATCACAACCCACAGATTTCAAGAGAGGAAAAACGCATTTACTGAGCGAAACCCAAACAGATGCAACCTCTCTCGCTCTCTCTGATAAAGATTCAAAATTGGATCCTCCTATAATAAATCCAAGATTAACCAGAACATAACTTAGGCGGAAGTGAACCAAGGGGAGACTACAGCATTTGTGTAATCCTATATACAACATTTTATGCAACCTTTCCCACTTGTACGAGTACCGGAAACGTTCAAACATATTTCGCACTTTACGCAAATTCTATACAAGTGTGAAACGCGGCTTGCTGCTATCAAGCTAACACGTGCTTTTGCTATCGGAACGACTTTGTTAAAAGTTTCGAGAGCAGCTCTTTAAAATCATACAAATTACGAGTATACAGCAAACCTTAAAAGTTCACATGTTTTTCAATTTTTAACACCAACTTTTTCCCTCAATGGTTCCATGTACCGTGGCCAAAAGTCTAGAAGGTAGAAGACTATATAGATTTAAAGTATTGTATCTTAATTAAGCTTCCTCAAGGCTAATTAGTAAATCAATTCCAGACCGAACAGTTTATCTACCACCGAATTATTGCCACGATTATGATCTCAATTTTCAAAATTGAATAAGATTGGATTAAAAGTGCGTGCAAAAGCTGTATTCAAAATGCCAACGGCTATCGTGGCTCATTCGTGGAACATGCAGAGGAAGAAGTAGTTCAAGCAAGGTTTCAGAGAAATTTTAATGTGTGGGACAGGACAGAGTAGTGAAATTCTTGTATCGTAATTCATCCATAGGAGGGAGAGAGAGAGCAAGGGAGAGAAATTTGTCGGCCTCAAGCTCATCAGAGGCAATGAATCATTGTAATTGAGTAAAATTCACCTACAACTTGTGTAAATGTGGTATAAATTTCATTGAGGACTGAATTACAACATGGTATTCGCGCCCTCTTCCCTTAACTTGTTTAGCTGTCCTCCTGTCCTACTACTCCCTCGCTTCTGTCGTTCTTACTACGAGCAACTAATGGAGCTCATTTAGTCGAGTAAATGGTGATTTACAAGGGGAAAATCATACTTTACTTTTTCCTTCTACCAACCACTCCATACACAGTTACTTTGTATCTTAAGCGTGTAGCATAATGGGCCTCCTTTGCACTGAACATGATATTAAAATCTCCAAGTAAACCCAAGTACAGGCCAAGAGGCCAGACAAGTGGGAGAGAACAAAGGGACACACGACCATGCAGGAATGGAATACCCTAAGGACTAGGGAATATTGAAATTAGTAATTTCAAAACATGTTTGAATAAGTTAAACACCCTTCAATCTTTATTCATATCCGACACCAACAACACGTGGAGACTACAGCGTGTGTAATTTCTCCATTTTGTCATGATAGAATAGAGGGAGTACTACAACAACATAGCCTCCTCAATGATGCATTTCTTTTTAGAAAAACGGGCCGAGAAAAGCCGATTTCCTACATTTCTACCCAACAGGCCAGAATCTTTTGGAAATTTCAGTGAACCCAGCTCCTGGGCCCTGCAAATCTTTAATCAGATTCTTGATCATCACTTTGACGTCCAAGCAGTCTGACATGATTCCAAGGCTATGATTATTGTGGCTGCTTTCTTTTGAATATTTAATGCGCCACGGCGATACTTTGATTCACAGCCTCTGAACCAGAAGAAAGAATCCAAAGCCTTTCTGGTACAGACAGGTCATGCAAAATCCTCAAATTCACCGCCACGCCGTACTACCTTGAACCCTATGGTGTCAACGACAAATTGGGTTAAGCAGATAAGTCAAGTTTTAAGGTAAAAGAAGACAGCGCATCTACACTAAGCACATCTCAGTTCAGCGAATACATGTAGTTAGTCCCCCAGAGCAGAGGTGATTCAGGATAAGTAAAGGAAATTAGTCTGCAAAGGAAATTGGTAGTTCATGAGATGCTAATCTTAGTAAATCCCCTCACACCTCTACCAAAACCTTGTCTCTTTACCTCTCTTCTTCCCTCTCACAACGGCTCAGACGAGAATCCAGGAGGTGTGATGAAGAGGTGGGGATAAAATACACGGATTATAATTACATCCAGAGGAGAAGAATGGAACCAGAGGAAATCAAGAGTAGAAACGAGGGATGAAATGAATGAAATGAGGAAATGAAGCCTTGTTCCTGAGAGTTGTAGGAAGGAAAGGGAGGACACGGGATCTTGAGGATCTTCCACAGATAAATGACAAGATGGATTGATAAAGATATCGCCCCTCCCAAAAGCATCAACATTTTTCCATTAAAACTCCACAAAATTATTATAATGCTTTCTGGAATCATATAGGATTAATGGACAGTCAGGGGGAGTGGCGAGGGGATGGAAGAGAGACTGACAATAATGGAGGTTCCTGAAGTACTCTTCAAGAAGAAGAAAATTAAAGAAAACATTCAAGTGGATTTAAAAGAGTTTTACCGAGGAAATTAAACTCACAATTTGTGGACGCAATCCAATAATGTTGCAACAAACACAAAGAATTAAGAATTGCTGAAACCCAAAGAGATAAAAACCTGGATGAAAGCAAAGGATTTAAGTTCATAGCGAATGAAAATTACGTCCACGCCATTTTTGGCCACTTCTTTTCAATTCCAGGTAAACAGCCACTAAATGTTCCGGTCATTGCGTCCAGCTTCAGACAACCGAAGAGTAAAACGTTAGCGGGAAGATTAGAGGAATACCGTACTCTATAGGGCGTTTACTTTCCCGCGGTCTAAATTGCAAAATTAAGAGGCGGACATCATCTTCCACTCCATCCATAGACAGACAGAAAGGGTAATGAAATGAGCAAATATTTTGGTATTAACGATTGTGTATTAAGTCATAATCTCTATCCGCCAAGACTGTAACCATTCCATCCGGATTCTCTGAATGGGAGGGTAGATTTGTATTCCAGGATGCTTGGAGGCAGCTCCGAGTTTTGATGCATGTCGCGTAAAAGCGAGAAGATGACCAGGAGAAAGAGGTCTTGTGCAGAGGAAGAAGACGGCGGAAGATTGCTGGAGGATAAATTACAGGAGATGAGAGATGAGAAGCGTGTATAAATTAATGTGCGGAGGAGGGACGAAGCCGGTTGAGAGAGCGAGAGTGTTCGTAGGAAACGGGGTAGCCTACACGCACAACTACAGTCTTTTTGGCTCATGGTTATGCAATGAATTATTACTTGATGATGAGCAACAAATGAGAAATGAATGAGAACGGCGTGAAGGCGAAAAAACCTAGGAGTGCTAGCCACGAACGGAAAGAGAAGAAGTCGGAAACACGTTACATTAGGTGCGGTTTTAAGTTTTAAACAGGGACGAGATTAGGTGAGGCAACAAAGAAAACCATCTAAACGTTCCGCAATTCCGCCAACGTGTTCCATCATCCCATCCTCTTCCAACCCAGAGCGGGCAGGTAAGAGTGATTCCAGTGAATGAGTGCAGGACGATTGAATACATTTACGTATTCTTTCAGATCCAGGTTAAGACAGACCGAGCATAGCCGCTTTTCAAAGTCTGGGTGTGATGATGAAGCGGGGATGGCCCTGTATCACAGCATCACTTCTTCACTCACATCTCTCATAATTGCATATTCCTTCTGAGATTTCATTGAGAAAAAGATGCGGGAAGGTGTGAGGAGTGTATGGGGCTAGAGCTAAGAGAGACACTATTGTGTAATCCTCGTAAAATCCTTTAAAAGTACGCTCGTCCGTATAAGAGATCACCACATGCCTCACCCACCCCCATATGATTCTCCACAAGATATTCCTCTCCCACCTGGGCGGCTGCACAGAAAAATCCACAAGCCTGTATGCTCCTTTTACTAACTTGCCCTTGCCGACAAACTCCTCCGTTCCGTTTCCCTCCCTCCAACGGACCAAACCGCTTCTCGTCTGGATTATCTTGTTCCGATAAAGGACAAGACTTTTGACGCAAGGGTGGAAGGTTAGATAATTCCTGGCTGCAGATAAAAAACGTGTTTTACCCCTAATATCTTTCCTTAACTCGCAATCAAACGCTTCATTTCACAAAGGAGCCACCAGAGAAGACTGGGTATAAATGTACTGTAATTCCAACAGTATTGAACAAGACAAAAGACTTGAGATATGGTGACACTAATACTACAACCCACCACAACAACAAATCTAATCGCGCTATAACAAAACGGGAATGTAGCTTCCTGGTCCGCGTAGTTTCCTCATATCCGCCTTCATAAAATCCGCGTTCCGCACCGAGCACGGATGGGCGAAAATGGAGACTGTGCGTACACAGTAAAATAATCTTTTGGAAAACGATTATCTCAGTCTCACAACTTCCATATTCTTGCTCAATCTGAGAGAGAGAGCAAAGGGCAGGTGCAGAGGGCCAGTCAGTATCGAAGGGTGTATATATCGGGTAACGATCATGCGAAAGTTTCAATCCAGCCCCAGCCCAAGGTTTATCGCGTAGTTGTCCATCGGACACTGTAGATGAAGCGAGATCCGGAGAGATGAACAATAATAACATACAATACAAGAGGACAAAGCGAGGTAGAGCAACGGGTAGGGTGGATGAGATTAAGGACTAGATAGATTGTAGGGCGGGCGTGTTGTTATTATAACGAATTTGATGGGTGTAAAGTTTCATCCATTGTGTCATCGGGTGCAGTTGGTGTGAAGAGGAATTGCACCTAATTATTCTTGTATCCAGGGAGGCGGGATTCGAATTAAGATCCTCCAGACAAAAGCAGTACAAGAAAGGGCCCACGTGCCAGGGCAGAGGGCATCCGCGGGTTAGATTATTTTACAAAAGGCTATACGTATTGAATCCCAGTTAGCCGGTCCGGCCAATATTTTTCCTGCGGCACTACTAGTAAACAGTGTGTCAAATACTAATGTGAAACGTTATTACGCAAAACTGCGGCTGGACCGTTTCAGCAAGTAATTCGCAAGAAAACTCGCAGTGTTTCGTACATCAATATTATAGGCAATGACGAAGAAGAGGCACTCAAGATGCGGAAGAGATGGAGAAGGTTTAGCAAGTACGGCAATTTAGAATACAGATAATTCAGAAGAGTACAGAAAAACTTATCATCATTTCTATCCAATAAATATTAATGTAATGGTCAGTCCATGACAGACAGTATTGTCAAAATTAGGGATAATGGAACCATAAATTAAAGTATAATAAAAACATGCCTTCATTGATGCGAACATGATAAAAGTATCAAGTCAAAATATACACTGAGCAAGGGAGGAAACAGTTGCAAGAAATGCTCCAGTTTCCAAAATTAAACCCATCTTTTCAAATTTTGAAAGCAAAGTTTTGATAACTATGCTACAACACATTAGACAGCTTAAAAACGTAGCGAGTTTTACCACAATAACTTGAATTGCTTATACTCCAGACTATCCCAACACATTGAATTCAACTCATCCTCTCATTCCTCTCACTCATGTAAAAAGTTCTTGAGTGAAGGAATTGTTACAACGAGCTCTTGGATTGCATCAAATAGTTTGCTTTGTCCAACAAGATGATTTATATCCTCCTCCCTCCTTCCCATTTGTCCATAATCCTCAGTTTTGTAGGGAAGAATGCTACAAGTATGGTAAATTTTTTAAATTCTAAAAGCTTTCCCAAGAAAAAAGGAGTCTCTAAGTCTACGAATCCTTGATTCAACATCTAGCAGAAACATGTTGTGTAAGTTATGCATTTGCTTCTACAACAAATCTCCTACATCTTTCTTTGTGTTCCTCTTTCGGATGAATTGGAATAGATTGTGAGTGAGTGAGAGTGGATTGGATAGAATCTTGGGACGAACATATTATCAGACTGCGTGTAAACCAACTTGCTCCCTGTCCTATTTCCTTCCAGTAACTTGTTTCGTAGTTAGAGAAATATTCTGACAAGGCGGCAGAGCGTTAATGGCGAGGCTTGTATAAGAGTGAAAAGTAAGGCGGAAGTTGTAAGAGCGAGGGGAGATGTGTCGTCCATGTCATGTGGCGCTGGGTTAGTACTTTCTCTTGGTTTCATTACTTGATGGTTCGTTGCTTGGTGGAAATGTATGCTGATTTTCAAGAGAAATCTGGAAAAATATCATACGGCAGTAGAACAAGAGGCTGTTCTATACGTTTCGAGATTTTTTCTCAGATCCAGCAAAGACTTGATGGATGCGGAAAAGGATACTCAAAGGATTCGAGTCAGACAGAGACTTATCAGAAAGTTGCTTTCCACAGAGACAGCAGAGTGACTGACTGATGAGAAGATTTTTAGTCCGGGCTAAATCTTTCGTTTCCTTTAACTGATTCGGAAGACATGACATGAGAGCGGACTCGGTTTATTTCTATACCAAAGTGGTACTGGAATCCTTCCTCCCACCAAAGAAGATGGAAAGTGTATAGTACGGCACGCATATTTACGCACTCAGTCAGTCTTGTGTAACGCAGTTACTGGATTACGGTCACTCGTAAAAATTTAGGAAAAACTTAAGTACGAGCCACTTAAAGAAAATGGCAACCCACACGCGCGTCCCTCCAGATGAGTGACACGCATTCCTAAATATTGGCTACTATAAAAATCCTTCTTCCTCCTGGCGGATCAATGACTTATCCAATCTTCTTTTAGAGCTCCGGCGTCCGGAAAACAGCGCAACGACGGCCGCCATCCTCTCCCCCACCGTCCGGTTGAAAAGGTTTGGAATGATTTTAATATTAGCTACAGTGAGCGTAGCAAGATCGTTAACTTTCAACTTTCCGCCAAATTTGAATTTTTAATTCTCCTTTTTTTGAAATTTGAATTTCCCGCCAAATCTTTAAATTGTAATACCGCCCAACCGATGCGCCAGTGCCGAGTTTTTCCGTTAACAATGAACTGTCCGTAGATCTTTAAATTATAATATTCTAAAAATGGCCTATTTCTAGAAAAATAGAAAGACTATCCCCTTTCCGCTTTGCTAAACAGCCGTAAATTATTGGACTTTGTGAGTGGATGGCTGTTTCTTATCTACACTCTGACAGAGAGTTCTGTGGTTAACGGCTTATTTGGTGCTTACGCATTCTTTGGCCACAATTACAATCTGCAAACAAATATGAATTTTTAATTTTGGCAATAAATTTAAATTTTAAATTTGGCGGGAAATTCAAAAAATCTGGCGGGAAATTTAAGTTTGAAAGTTTTTCCGTTCAGTAGACAAAATATTACAGACCAGCAGAGGTATTCCCGGAAAAAACGAATGTCGCATGAATATTTCTTGCAACAGCAAGAGAAACTATGTATTAACCAAGGCAAGGAGGACATAGAGACGATACTACAGACTGAGCTAATATTTTTGCATTCCTTTTGAATGAACTGTTAGAAATATTCAGTTTCCAAGAGAATATGGATTCCAGAACGGTGGAACAGTTGAACGATAGAATGAAATTACAGGAAGAAGGAAGTGCGGCTTCATGATGCCGATTTATAAGAATCACAAAAAGAATCCTAGTGGACGGAGAGGATAAAACTCAATGTTTACATCCAAAGGATTTGTACAAAGCGACATGAATATTTTAACCCCCCGTTGAAGCCTTCCTTCCGTCAGCCCATTCCTGGATAAAGGGATAGATGGGAGTGAAAACGAGGGGTTTTCCAACCCCGTTCCTAATGCAATAATAATAATCAACGAGCATGACAATAAATATCTTCCCATCCCTCCTAAATGCAATTATGTGTTAGCAATAGATGATATTTACAAAAATTTATGACCCAAGTAATGGCACTGGGTCTAATGTGGAGAAATTCTAAGGGACCTCCACTGTCCTCCACACAGTAAGATCCAAATTCAAACCCAACTGGACCCTTTCCCTCCTCTTGAGTTATGCCACTTCAAATCTCACTGGATGGGTTTACCAGTTTGTAATTTTCAAAACCAAGCAATTCTTTGTCCAACTTCGAGACGATACAGTTTCTGGATGGATGAGTTTTTGCACGCAATAGTAGCCCTATCTTTTGTAAAACATTATGACTCGTGAATCACTTTGATAAAAGCTGCTTAATCACAAGTAAAGCTTGTATGACCAATCTTGTTTGCCTTTGTAGAACACTTTAATCTAAAACACGATACTAGATGAGTAATCCGCAGGTAGGTAAGTGCGTAGAGCAATCAACGCTTAGCCTCCGCTCTAGGTTATTGTTGATTTTGTTTTTTTTTATAAAAAAAATCGCCATCCTGTCAACTCCTCCTGATAGGCCAACATTTAATTGGAAAACTGCATGGTGGGCTTTAAGTGTGGATAAGGTAACGGCGTTTCAAGCGTTAAAGCTAATGGAAAATAATTAAATGAGCAACTCGAAAGATTAGCTAGCAATGACCAAGGTGCGGCAATGCCCATTATGGATTTGGGTAAAACAAAATCCACGTGGTCAGCTCAAAATCCTCCTTCCTTTGGGCTTTGCAGACAAGGATGAATTGCGAGGGAGATCGGAGGAGTAGATGGTGCATGATGAGGAACGCATACATATTTTAAATTGTGAAACAATGATTTCGCGATAGACAGTGGGGAGTTTTGAGTGCGTGAGAGAGCGAAATGTTGGCGGTGCGTACGGTATTAGAGATGCAAACGTGGATGAATAAAGATGCACGTGCGTAATTTTTCGTGATCGTGATTCATCGGCTCCGTTCGCTGATAACCCAGAAATGCGTGGTGCGAAGCAAAACCCAAGGTTTATCGCTATCATTCAATCCTCATCAATTATCCTAATCCAGGCGAAATTCAAGAGAAATTTTCACACACTTTTAAACAATTTTAGATTCACGGATACGCTAAACTTTTTAAAAAAAATCTTCTCCTTGCTTCATCGCCTTTAAATAAAATATACTATGTTGTACAACAAAGTCGAGACAAAAACAAAATAGTTTAAACCCAGCGATCCCTGTACTTTCAATCCAACTCCCTCCTCGTCTCCCAGCCAGTTGAGGATGAGTTAAGGAAAACCGGGTAATATGTGACAAATGTCATTAGGATTGAGGAATGAGGAAGTGGAATGTTGACGGAGCAAGATAGAGAAACTTAAGTGCTAAAAAAGAGCTGTAAAATGGTGGAAGATGTGTTTCAATTTTAATGTTTGTAATGTCTAGTCCCGGCTATGGTGAAGAAGATTCGCTTCGTAAAAGTTATGCGTAAAAGTCTCTTGCGTGCGTGCGTGCGTGAGTGAGTGAAAAGCGGGAAGATTCCTCTCAACTTATCTTCTTCTTTATGGGCTTTCGGATTTAAAGACAGGAAGCGGTGGGGGGATGAATCCATGTGTGATTTTCTCTCCCTCTTTCTACGTAATTATCCCAAGCTTGCACACTTGAGAATCTTTGCATAATTTGCATTCTATAATCGTACGTAGGGCATTAAAGTAGTGGTGAGGTTGTGTGGTTCTTGGAAAACAGACTCTACCGAAACTGCTGAGGAATACAAGGGGGAGGAGACAATGATAATGTTGTTAATGAGGTTTTACGAGGGTTGCGGTTAGACCGAGTGGGAATTTTGGCTTCCCCTGGTTTTTCAGAGCTTCACAGTAGCAGGTTACTACTAGCGACTGTAGAATGCTTTAGGAAACTATTAGAGAATCTTAAATTATATTCTGGGCTCCATAGCAACAACCGAGGACACTAGGAACGACGGAAAAATATAATCGCAAATTTTAAACTCAGTTTTTAAAAACAACCTCGTCAAATCCATTCTAAAATACAGGAGCTTGATTCCATCAACTTATTTCCAGGAGTTTTTAAAAAATCCTCCACATAGTTAACACCTTGTAAAACTGTTCATCATCAATGTCTTTAAATCTTTAGTCAAGCAGAGCATCCGAGATGAAAATAGAAGAAACTCCCTCGGAAAGATTTAGTATCATAATGCAAAATGGACAGAAAAAATCTCTCTACAGCTCTGTACATCTCCCAGCTCTCTTCTTCTGACAGTCAACTTAACGTATGCTCTCTAAAATGAATTATTGCATGACGTCTCACACAAGAAGATACAGAGAGGGCCATCCTTCCTTAAAAGTATCTTTCCACTGCCTCATCTCATCCATCCTCTCCACGGGATTCTTGCAAATATTTAGTTAACTTTCAAGGAGGATGATGCTCTTTTGGAGGGTGGTGGTGGATTTTCTTAGTATCCTCCCTTCCCTCCTCCTGTCGAGCTTTCCTTGGACAAATACATTATTTTCGCGAAGAAAGAGGAGACGCAAGACGTGAAGACACGCGTCCTTTCACACCAAACTTCCAGTTGGAATGTTTCAAGTGGCAAATCCTCCTTGGAATGTCTGAGTGCAGTTATTCTTTAAATAAACACCAATCTTCTTCCCCTCGGATAATCCCGTCGTAAACCGTGCAAGACTTAATGGCAAAATCCGCAACATGTTTCTACTCCAACTTTGACGCTTCCCTCGTGGAGAACTGCTAAGAGTTTTTACGCGAAAATGAATCAACTTTATCCTCAACAAAAGGTCCCCACATAGTCAAAACAATACACACACAAAAACAACTAACTTGCAAAAGCACAGCATGGCATCAAACCAGGCACGATCTTCGACCTATGCGCATTAAACGAAAGTTCAAATTACTCCGACCAGCAAGGACCAACGTTTCCCCGGTAGATTAAACAGTCGAGATGGTTTTGACCTTTCATATTTTGAATTTAAAACTCAAATCCATTTCAGCTTATTGTAGTGGGTGCGTCGCGTGGTCAACACGTCGTGGTGCTTATGGCCAACGCACCAAATCAAAGCTTCTCGCCACTCCAAAACACAACGTCCCGTGTACGACCCAAAGACAAAGCCACACAGGGTCAATGGAAAGAGTCGGGAGATTTCCTAATCCTCATTAATCAGATCCTAATGCAGGGATGACCTTAGGATAGATTCGCCAACGTGCCTTGATGAAAATGGGCTTGGAGAAATGAGAAGATGCATGACTGGAGAGCTTCAATCTGCAATCCTGTGGCTTCACCAACTTTAAACTCCAACGCTTGTACAGCGTCTTGTCCTGTCCTCCGACCGTAAAAGTCCGTCAGTCATGCGCTATGACATGATGAACAGGTTGATGACGAAAATGATACGCTGGAACAGATGAATGCTTCAGGTCCTCCCTGTGTGGTTAACCCAAGCAAACACATTCCCATAGCAAACCCTATGCAATCCTTCTCTCTTCCAAACTCTATAAATGGTAATGAGGACAATGTAGTTTGGTGCAAATCAAAATTGATAAACTTCCGCATAAGGACCTATATTAATTACAAGGGATATCCTCTCTCAGTCATTCCTCTTCTGTATTGACATGAACAAACAGAGAGAATCATCAAGAGGTTCCATACTGAGGCTCAATAACGATGCAAACATTCTCAACCCTATTCTGCATTATTCCGCAAACGTCTCCTCAAGGATGAGACATGATCTACATACAAAATTAAAACTCATCTCCAAAAAAACATGTCCCATCAAATAGCTGACTGATAGTGCCTCCTGAACCTGGCAAAAATATCTTAAATCTACAGGTCAACAGATTCAAATGTGCCATCACTACCAGACATCATCCCAGAGACCGTAATCAGAGTTCAGAATTCCCCCGAGTTTGTCATGATTCCTTCTTTCCACAAAAACGTCCCCATCTATTTCAACATGCAACGATATTTTTCCTCAAGTAGCCCTCACACTAAATCCTTCCACATCTTACAGGCACAAATTCAGTAGCCAGGTGAAGTAGCTGCTTAAAATAAGGCTTTTAGACCATTCACTAATCTCCTCGTTTTTTTATGCAAATACTTTTATAGTTCATCAACAACTGATAGATTCGAATATAAAAGGGCCTCCAACGGATGGTTAAGACGCTTTTGTGCACCAAGATTAACATCATGTCACGATATGATTAACCATGCAAGAACAAAAAGGGGAAAGAAGACTGGATGCAAGCATCCTTAGTTCTTGCTGCACCTTAAATCGAGCGTGTAGCTGGTGGGCTCCGAAAGCATCATCTCTAAAGGACTAATTCAGCAGGTTTTCCAGAACATCTCTTGGTTCGAGAGTCTCCCAAGCTGCATGGGGAACCATCACGCTTCCTCATTTTTACAGCGTAAATAAAACCTTCATAAAGAGACACTGATGAAGGAAATCAAAGATGATGGAAATACCTTTGGAACAACTATCGCTATTTGTATCGTGAGAAAGATAACATCTTCCAGAGCCATCACAGCTCAGCTTCCATGATCCTCGGAAATCAATGTAATCGGGAGCGAATAAGTATCTTAAACTATTAGAAATGTTTGTAATACACAAATGGAAAGGTGATGTAAATACCAGAGAACTGGACACACCAACTAGCCAACACACTTTTCTATCTTCTACAGATAATGCACATAAGCTTCAAGTTTTAATAATTAATTTCCTTTAATTCACGTCTTCGCAGGTTCTTTTACCGGAGCTATTCAATTCCTTTTCCTGCTACCTTCCTCCGAAGTATCTCCCGCATCAGGTATGCTTCAGGACACAAATATTCCTAATGCTTCCTTAATGAGTAGACGCAGGAGGAGCGGTTACCCAAGATGAGATGACAACAGCATCAAGAACCTCCAGTCTTCTTTCTCTTCACAGATCCACCGGACCTATCCCTTTTCTCTATGACCACTCATGTGTGAATATATCCAAGGGTTGGAATTTACTCTCATCTCCAGCGATTCGTATGAGCATGAAGCAGAAAATATGAACAAGAACCGCACGATAAGAATGATGAGATTACAAAACCTTCACCGGCAACTCATTCAATTCCGTCCAACCTAGGAAGAGAGCAACGCTAATGCTATCCACCTGTCTTTTCTGAGTAAAGCAACATGCAACTCCTTCAGCTTGTCTCCCATTTAACTGATTGCAGATAAAACTCTTCTGTCTTTATAATGTGAGCTAGAGCTAGCTGGGATTAGGGTTGAGCCGATTCTGGACGCTTATAATACTGCCACTAATTTTAAGAGTATTTATCCAGAGAGTCGGTAGCAGGTTAATTATAGGTTACAAGACTTGTGCCAAACCGGAAATCCACTGTCCAAACTAGACATGCAAAAGTATACGGGAAATAGACTTGGAGGGATCCGTCAAGGTTACCCAAAATAGCAAAAACAGAGAGGGTGGACTGAAAAGTGATGAATGCATTTGTGCATTCAAAATAATTCAACCCCTCCTCAAATCCGTTCAAGGTCAGTTTTAAGGGGGATGAAGAGGGTGGGTGAAGGGGATGAAAGCCAGAGTAACGGTGAATGGGGTGCAGTTTCTGGAAATCCGAGATGTTGTCACTGATTTCGGACAGTGTGTGTGATTTGAGGGAGAGATTAAACAAGCACGAGAGGCTGGCCGCCGCCGCAACTGTCATTTGCCAGATAAATACAAGATAGGAAATCAATGAAATGGTCTGGAACTTGGGTTTATAAGAGGGTGAGTGGAGCTAATTGTTTTTATTCAAGGCTCCCCCAACCGGGACAAGGAGGAAGGTAGGGCGGGACGAAGGGAGACAGAATGAAGGGCTGTTGTTTTCAACATCCTTTAAGTAATTGCACCACATGCCGATCCTAGAATCAAGAATGGCGGGCCATGCAATCCATTCCAACTTCCTATAGTGTAGAGAAGATAGATTTTTCAGAATAAGCTAGCGCTGGAGAGCCACGAGAAAAATCCTTCTTCAATTCAGCAATACGAGAGCTTCGGACAAATCAGAGTTGCATGTTTCAAAAGTGTGTACCACAAACCTCCATACCCAATCAGCCTCACTCATTATCTCCTCTTCAATCTCTTCAAGTATTCGTAGGTGGTGATTATTTCTCAATTACTATTATCCCTTCTTCACGTTTCAATTTATCATTTTCCATGAATAATTTTCTCTATCCCCTGCACGCAAACTCGGACGCAGAAACAGAAGAGCGCCACCTTCCAGTTCTCAGTTCCAGTCACAAGAACCCCTCCTCCGCCATCCTCTAGGATTAGTTTAGCCTTTCCAGCTATTGCAAATGACATTTACAGATTATATTACTTATTTTAAGCTTTTGAGTAATGCCTTTTAATTAAACGTTAAGTGTGTTCAAAAATGCCTTCGGCAAGTCATGCACTACTCAAGAGGAAAACTGGGAGGCCAAACTCCTTCAAATGACCCCACCACGAAGCATACAGAATGACTGAGCCAAGATGCTAAGAGCTGGAACCTCAATTCTAGACCCTGAGATAGAATCTTCCATTTAGTTCTAACGGAGCGGAGATTCTATAGCAAAAAATCAGCTCAAGAGGATTAAAATAGTTCATGTCTTGCTTACTATAGGCAGCCGTAATAATATCCCGACTTGTAATGCCCCCTTCATCCCTGGCTTCATCTCCTTAAGCTTACAGTCTGTATTCTTTGCTATGATACGTCTTTGTACCTGGAGTTTGTTCTTCTTGCTGGCGATCCTTTAGAATTCAACAACATGAAACTCCAGCCGCCACAGACTCACACGCAAGTGGAACGAATATCGCGTAAACTTTCCAGAAACAGCTTCAAGAAGTGTAAGCAAAGATTTTTTTAAATGTCATAAATATTAATTATTGGCATAATTGATTTTGATTGAACAAAGGGAAATCTGCTGGATGCCGTCGTCAGCGAGCAAGAAAGAATGGGTTGCAAACGTTTTTGCAAGCCCACGTAATTGACAAAGGAGGCGCTTCTGTACGGTAAGAAAACAATCATCAATGAGGAAGCTTGAATTTAAAATAACTCATGAAGGCTACATAATTCTTGTCGAGAAACACAAGAACAAAATAAATGCTACATGGCCTTGCTAGAAGCACGCTTATACGCTTGCAGCGCTTTGCCAAGACGATACAAAAGACGACTTGAATCATGAGGATGCATAGCTTTTCTTTCTTGTAACAGTTTTATAAAATGTGTTGTCAACTCCTCCGGTTTTTCTATGCCAACTTCATTTTTCCATAGAAACCGGGAAACGTCTATTAGTCAAAATTTTGTTCCACCACCTGCCGCCAGGCATGTTACGACTCCGGAGTCGGCGACTCCCACGACTCCTGAATTCGAGCATTTTTAAGTTGCTCCAAGCGGAGGTTGTCCGTACTAATCCCTGAGTCGCTGAGTTGTTTTCGTCCGACTCCGACTCTCGACTCAGCTCAAGTCTGCTCCAGGTGGATACAACTATGCTCACTGATGATATGTTGCCTATACTGATTAATTTAAAATTAAAAGCTGCAATTAAATTATTTTTTTGGACACAATTAAAAACTAACAATTAAAATTAAATCTCTTCCTGTGACAATTAAAATTTAGTAGGATTCATCAGTGATCACATATGTTGGCTATAATGATTAATTAAATTACCATTTTTCATGTGATCTATATGTCCACCTTAGCCTAAAGCTACAGTTATTTCTTACGTCTTGAGTAAAACTAGGCTTAACCTGACCTACAATCGTCATTAAAATTGATTAACACGTCATGGATAATTTAATTACCATTTTTCATCATGTTGACCGTCTACGTGTCTAAAGCTGCCGTTATTTCTCGCTGCCGTTATGTCTCGCTGCTTCAATACAGCTAATCTTGCTCTTACTAACACTCCTAATTAAAATTAATTTAAATATAATGGTATTGAAATTAAAATCTTCAGTTAAATTATTTTCTTGGACACAATTAAAAACTAACATTTAAAATTAAATCTGTTCCTGTGGCAATTAAAATTTAGTAGGATTCATCACTGATGATTCATCAGTGATCATATGTTGGCTATAATGATTAATTTAATTACCATTTTTCATGTGACCCCAGCCTAAAGCTACAGTAATTTCTTGCTCCTTCAACAAAACTAGACCACACGAAACCACTTTCCATGGATAGATGTCAGTTGCATATAAAACCTGACAAATGTACCAGTACACATTTCTGTTATAACAAATTTCTATAAGCAACCCGGATCAGTGATGAGGGGTCTGAGTCGACTCAATGCCAGAGTCGACTGAGTCGAAATCTTGGGTGAGTCGTGGTGAGTCGAGAGTCGCTACGACTCGGCTTGAGTCGCTGAGTCGCAGGCCTCGCCAGAATCGTGGAGTTGCCGACTCCGGAGTCGTAACAAGCCTGCCTGCCGCTCTTTCCTGTTACCTTTGCATTTTTACCCGTTATATACGCACGTACATTTCAAAGGACGCACTTGCTAAATGCCCCTGCATAGGACTAACCTTTGCCTGAATCACCAGCCCACCGTGGAACCAAATTTACGTTTCTGGCAGGTAATTCTTGGAAAGTAGCCCAGTTGAATTTTTTAACGGTGGGTGACAGGGTGACCACGCAGAGAACAGAAGTGTGTATGAAAGAAATACCATATCGAGGAGAGCATGTATATTTTACGGCCTGTGAATATTAAGGAGAATTGCAAGAGTAGAAGGTGAAAGTGAGGACAAGGGAAGAAAAGAGAGGAATCCAGTACATACGGAAGACTTTTGACTCAGAATGAGAGGGTAGTTAATGAATCCAAGTTGTTTTTACGAGAACCATTTATTATTATTTGAGACATTGAGGTGGGCATAATGTCATCTGCATTTCCTAAGCCCATATTCATAGTCAATATGGCCTCAACAAATGGCAACCTCCTCCTTTTGCCTTTCGAGCTACTACAAATGTCCCAGAAACGGGAGCACAGATTATGAGCAAGACACAGATCAGTAGCCGCCAATCCTTTGAACCCAAAGCTCTTACTACACGCACACATACAGCTAAACATTCATTTTCATTACTATACCCTTCCATTGTCTTCCTCTTGCGTATTCCACCGTGCGTTAGCACGTGCAAGAATTAAGACGACAAAGAATATAATTTATTACATCTAAACCACCCTGGCTAAACTCTCTTGGATTATGATTGCGGAGGCGGATTTACATCCAATATAGGCAACACTTTTTCTTCTCTT
Organism: Sminthurides aquaticus; assembly: GCA_906901655.1. Taxonomy (NCBI): domain Eukaryota; kingdom Metazoa; phylum Arthropoda; class Collembola; order Symphypleona; family Sminthurididae; genus Sminthurides; species Sminthurides aquaticus. Next base: position 17,574,971 of record CAJQTT010000001.1, on the reverse strand, counting down.
CCTGGCTTTCTAACCTTATTCGCTCTTCTTTTCCTTCCTTACTTGTAAGTATAAATATTTTTATTTCTAATTTCTTTGAATTTGCTAATATCCGGACATTCATACACCCGCCGACGCGCAATGCTTTAACAGTAAAATAATTCCGTAAAGAATAACATCAATCGGAAGGAAATACTCTTAGCATTTTTTCTAAGCTCCAGAGAAATCCAAACAACCCCTTCCTCCTCCCCTATCATCTGCTTCATATCTTGTACAAATGTACGGAATCGCAGTAAAATTTAATAACCTGTAAGATTTTATAACCCACAGCCACTTTCTCTAATGCTCCTCCAACTACAACTGGAAAAGCTTCCCGTACTTGCCCTTTTCACAGTCCTCCATGCATGCTCTTGGGTTAAGATTTAAGATCACAACCAGGGCCATGAGCTGAGAAGCCGCATTACTATAGCAGGCCGATAAGAGCAAACCAGGTAATAATTCCCTCCAGATTCCGGCTAAAAGGATGCAGATTGGAGGAGATACATTACGAAACATTTTTACGAGTCTCCCCCACCACACTCCTCCCCCAAGTTAGTCTAAACTATCCGAGTAATAAGCAAGAATAAACACAAGATTCCATGTCTTCCGCTCCCCTCATTATTATCATCATCCCTTCATTTCTAAAGATTTACAGCGCGCTACAAAATGATACAAAAGCCTTCTTTACCAACTAAACTGACCAAACACCTCAACTGCCCCTCTTCCTAAACATTCCAGCCGAACTCTCCAGAAAAATTCAAAATCCACCGTGAATTCCACCAGAAAATAATAATTGCAATACAGCACAATGCAAAATATCTCAAAATCAACACCAGGACCACCCGGAATCCCGCCATCTTCTTTTCTATCCACTAACACTCATTACCACCAATATAGATTTCTTTGCATTTTTTTAACCTCCACCAGAATGTCTACCCCCCATTTCAAGCCTCCATCATGGAAAAGAGGATTGTGATAATATTTTACTAAAAAATATCCTACAATTGTTAAACTTTCAAAAATCAACAGACACGGGAGGAGACGTGACCAAGTTTTTGCATCACACACAGTACTCGCCCTGTCTCTGGAAAAGCTAGAAAAATGCCTGGATTTCAAAATAAGGGTTACAATTCCCCCGGGGCGTAAACATTGCCGAGCGATTACGAAACGCCAGACGTGTGAATGCAGAAAAAAATGCAAAGAAGGAGCTCCTCAAGGGAGCAAAAGGATCGTCCCAACAAGGACCTGCGGATGCGGAGGAGATGTAGTCCTGGAGAAATGCATACTTGGCTATGAGGTAATGAGGGACTTGAGGGAGGGAGGATCATAGCTTTTACATGAATAATTACCATTCCACATCTTAGCTTCAGGTGTAAAAGTGTAGCAGACGCTTCCTCCTTCCTCTTCTACATCCAGCTTAAGCTAGAGATGACGATGATGGTGAAGCAGATGGAAGAAAGGTGGTAAAGTGCGTGAAACAGTGGGAGGCATACGGTGTGGTGGGATTTGACTTATTCTACTGGGTCAGTAAAAGAGTGAAGCCGTTGCTGGAAGATCCAGAGGATTTTATTGAAGCTTCTGATAAGTGGTGATGCTTAAGTAAATCCATTCATCTTCTCACAACGTCCAGTCTTCCAGACTTTTAGAGTCGATCCTAATCTCAGAGATTAACAAGTGTCTAAATATGAACGAGTATGTAGAGGGATGCGAAGGGGAGGGGCAGAGGACTGATGGAGCAACCCTCCGGCTTCCAACCCTTTTTGTACCTCAAACCATAAACGAGAAAGAATAAGGGTCAATCAAAGACACGTACACCTTCCATCCGGTTAGTAGCTGCCTTCACACAGCAAAGATGTGTAATTGAAAATTTTTAAATTTCCATGAACATTTTTTACACTGATTCCCATCTACAACTTTAAACAATAGCCCTGTCTCCAGGACGTCAAGGTCTTGGAAAATTTAAAATGTTAGATTAACGTGGATCTGGATGCGTATTGGCGGGAAGTTTTTTACTTCCCAGCAATCGGCTATCAATCAAAGAATATGATTACAAGGATTCTGCCGCGGCCTCTCGCTAAATATAAGGCAGAGTATACAGAGTTTACTGGAACATTGCCCTTGCGGGAGATTCATTAGACGTAATGGATGTGTACATGGAGATGAGCCATGTTTATGATTCCAGTGCATGAGTATTCTAAATCCTGTGTGTTTCCTCATAAACGAGATATTGCGGAGAAGCGACGTAACAGTTACGAGAGTCAATGTATAAAATTATTAAAATCCAGCGAATTCTCTTACGCAACCATGAAGAAACACCAGGAAATTCTCTTGCATTTTATATATATTTGCGAATTTTCGATGACGCTTGAAATATATTGTAATTGCTAAGAAAAACGTTTCGCTAACGTTCGATTGATATAAAATTCTGCTTACCCACGGTGGCAACTTGTCCGCAAGCACTTCTTCCTCCTCCTCCTCCTCCTCTTCTTCATAGGAATCCTCATCCTCGTCATCCAGATCCTCGTCCATATTTGCCAAACGATCCGCAGTTGCTGCAAGCTTGCTTGAACTCTTTCCACGGGGAAGCGGGTCAGGTCGGGTGCTATGGCCACGGGCCGTCACATTACCCAAACCGTTCGTTGCCAACGGGTCATAACTTGAATAAGAAGTCATATCCGGAGACAATGATTCTTCGTCCTGCAAAAATACCAAAATCCTTAATCATGTAACCAAGTGTCAACAAGTAACCGCTACGTTAGACACACAGGGCAGATTATGAACATACCGCGATAATGACCTATTGGAATTCACCCTCATCTTTCCTCTAGCACCTACCTCTTACAGTCACAACCTATTCAATTACGCTTTTCTTAAAGCCGTTATTAGAGGTTCAAGTTTCTAAAGAATATACAATCACGAGTTCTGATTACTCTGCCGTGGATCCCATCTACAAAGACGACAACATGACAAAAGAGTATAGATTTAATCGGATAATCATGTTGTGGATCCGTCATATCACTTTGCTTAACCAGGGATTGATTTACAGGAGAAGAAGAGGTGAATGATTAGGACGAGAGTGGGAAACAGTTCAATTGTCAGTACCAAACATTTGCAACTGTAATAATACAGTGGAACAGAATAGCGGCCTCAAACTAGCAAGTTGCTATCAAATGTCTTCACTTCCCCGCCTCCAATTGCATTTTCTTAATCCTCTAAAGGTTACACACTTCCTTTTAGTGTATGGAATAGAGGATTCATGGTTGTGAGTTAATTGAAATTAGATGCAGATAGTCGTTTACAATCATTAACTTCGAGATTAACTTGCACCCTGCACACGACTGGGATCAAAGGATGCCAAAGGAGGATTTTACAGCAAGCCTTAAGTAAGCCCCCGCCACCTTATAAGAGAGAGCTTATCTTGACAGATAAATGTTTCATGCATGCACATGAGTATATAGGGTGTCAACTTTATTTTTACTCCGAGCAACAATCTTCTTCCAACATGACCGTAATACATTACTTAAAGAATCAAATACTCCAAGGAGGATGGATGCAGCATGTCGGATTTGCTTAAACACCCTCTCGCGCTAAGAGACGCTAAATACTACATCAAAATCATCTTAACCTTCACACCTACTTATCCTAGAATAATTTAGCAACCATTTACGATAGCTATCCTTCCCGCCACCACCACCACCTCTTCAGTCAGCAACAGTATAAGACGACTACTGTATCTCTTCCAAACTTCCAGCCCTATCGGTAGTAAAGACTGCAAAATCGGCCCATAGAATATGAATTTAATTGCTGACCCAGGATCATATTCATGATAAGCGAATGAGTCACTCACACCGAAGCTGGAATTTTTCCAGCCTAGTATTTACGGATTAAAACATACTTTTTCCCAGAAGAAGTGTTAGAATACATGGTTCCAGTTCCGCGAATCTGGGCGCTGATAAGAAACAATTTTGTGCAAATAAGTTGATGCGGAAAGCAAACTCGTGTATTCCACTCATCCTGCAAATTTTCCTAGCTTGAACCAACATATATCAGCACGTTTAAGATTATGAACAATAATTATCAGCAATGCTGATTATCCCAGGATTAGAAATTTCTCGCGTATTTTTTCCTATATTTATGTTATTACGGATGAGCAAGTAATTTTCCTCTTATTCATTCTTCCCATGTCGTGCAAAATTGCTGTATCGTTTCATTTCAAGGCTGCAGAGATATAATTTGCTAGTTTTGACAATAACTAGGCGGTTCAATTGAGCAACCAAGGAGCTACTAAATTTTATTATATCTCATTAAAACATATTGTTATATTGTTAAATTCTGTAATTAGCGTACTAACTGACATCCTAGACTGAATTCTAAGCTAAAAAGTTATTGCAAACATCGTGAAATTTTGTCATGCAATCCTCTAGTACGTCACTTCGCCGGATGTTTCCAGCACGACACATGACATCTTTTATTCATATCATCCGAAGCAAATAACGAAAAAGAAGTGGGATGAGATAAGTGCGGAGTTTTATTTGCACAACAAATACAAAAACCACAACAAAATGTGCACCTAGTCCCTTGTCGGTTTAGCTATCCAGTTAGTAACCTCCACATGTGCTTACAGCACACATCTGTGAAAAAAATTCGCACAAGTTGGACGTAAGTAAGCTAGTTGTTTCAAACTAGCTCATTTGAACCATCTGCAAATTCTTTTTTTTTAAAAGCAGCACTAGGCAGTTGCATTGTTTTTTAAATCGTACATTCCCCTTCCAGCTGTTTTACTAATCAATTTCAAAAGAAACAATGGCAAGACACGGGTTTTTGAGATGGGCCGCGGCAACGCTGATGGTCCTGCTCGTGATTACAACACTAAGCGGCTGCGAAACAGTTAAACCGGAAGTTTGTGGTAAAACCAACGAAAACTGCATTGATACTTTTTGCTGTGATGGCTTTGTTTGCAACGGTGAAACCTCCACATGTTTCCCTGCAGCACCCACTGTCCAAAGGTAAGTTAAAGTTTTAGCCCTAAATATATTTATTATACTGAAGTTAAACCGTTTACGTTAATCATAATAATATATAATCCTCATGTTCCTCAACAGGCCACCCGGAACACAAGGAAAGTAACAAGCCTCCATTTCTGAGAATTTCCCCTGAGAATAATATATGATGCATATATTTTCTGGACACTAAAAGTTCTATGTGCATGTACTTACATTAAGTTGGACCTCAACTAGTTTGATATAGATTTTCAAGTACTGTTACATTAAATCTGAACGTCAATAAAATGAGTTAGCATGCAGTTGCTCCATTAATAGTAACTCTAGTACAGAAAGAAGCTAGTTCCATTCCAGCCACATCAAGCAGCACAAACACTACATTTTACCCATCTTTATAATTTCCCACCTTTCGAAGAATTCACATTCAAACATCACTCTCCGCAATTCCAATTTTTTTAATTTCCAATCTAATTATAAGTTTCTAACCATCAAGTTTGAATTCCACGTTTTCCCGTTTGATTATACAGAGTAATGCATTATCTTTGTTGAAACAAATTCAATTTCAGCTACTGAAAACTAAAATCACGATTTTTACTGTAGTTTCATGATGCTATGGCAAAAAGCATCGGTAATGCTTTAAACATTCATGTTGCTCTCCTTAAATGCAAAAATTAAACTTTCATAATGATAATTTCGCGTTTCAAATAATCCTCAACCCCAGAGTTAGAATAAGTCAGTTCAGCCTGCTCCATAACTTGAAGTACTTGATTATCTATTAAAAACAAAGTAGTTCAAGGAACACGCTCATGTTATTCAACTCATTAACAGTAACCAGTTTCTTTCCAGGAATCAGATAAAGGGACTAGTACTTCCGTATATGCAGTGATAAAATATGTTAACCTTCATCTTCGTAGTGGGAACAAGTATTCACAAGCCATCCAGACTTTGGACGAGAACGTTAGAGAATTAAATACCTCTTCTAAAAGGTTATTATTGCTGTGGTTATCATTGCTGTCCGTTCACCCATAGTTCCATTTAGCAAGAGTTTTTAATTTTACATGGATTTCTTTACAGATAACTGAAAAAAACCTATCTGGATTCCTTTCCATCACCTATCATGGCAAAAATTGGCTCTCTTCAATACATCTTCGCCTTAACCATGGTTTTCTTAATGATCATGTCACTACTAAGCACACCGGTAGACGGAAGAAGTGAACCGCGGAGGAACAGGCGACGAAGGAAGCAAATGGAGACTGAATGTGACACGGCATATGCGCCATGCCATGAAGGTTGCTGCGAAGGCTGGATTTGCTATGGAGAAACTAGCACCTGCTTTCCAAATACGTAAATTACAATATTCTAAAATTCCATTACTTCATAATGAATAACTGATTTAAAATAATCCCCATTATTTTCTAGTTTTGACTATGATAACTGAGGTGTTCCAAGTATCCAAACGTTGGTGGGCCCACTACTAGAATATTTACGTTTCGGAATCGACCATCCCATTCCCATTATGGGCGATTGAATTAACTATTTCGGAAGTTATCCAATACTAATTGTTTTTCGAGAATGTTCATTTGATTAAACACAACTGCACAGATTGCATTCAAATACATGCATATAGTGAATGGCCTTTGATTTTAATGGAGCATTTAAACGTTTAGTAGCAAGCATTGATTTAATGTTAAATTACATTTCTTGATCCATACACAACACATGAAAGTCGAAGCATGTACATAACACTCCAGCAAAATCCCAACATCCCATTTAACTATACTTGCGCTATTAACACCGCTGTTCCCCGCTTCTAATGCCTTTCATCACAAATATGAAATATTCGCAGATGCATTCAGGATTTTCAAGGGTCTTATTCGAGAATCCAACTTAAAGCTGTAGGCGGAACTTGAAATGCGCTTAATTGCAACACATTTGATGCTGTACAAGTATGTGCAATTTCCGGGGACGCAATTATCATAGTTTGCCAATTTAAGGGCATCCTCTTGAGAAAATGTCATCGTCATGACTCAAGATGCAGTAAGGGACCAAGGATTAATCAAATTCAATTAGATTCTACAATCTCTACTCTGTTAAACACGATTATGCCATGCAAGTGCCACACGACTAAAGAAGATAAGCCAGTTCCAATATCTTCTCTTGTAGAGAAACCGTCCACGAAGCATCTTGAACTCCTAACTGGCAAATTCGCCAACAATTTCAAACATCAACTCCATAACTGCACATAGAAATCTACAGACTACAACTCATCTCGTACAAGGCGGGACAGAGATGGCCCAGATTGAATTCCTCGTACAAAGCATGGAAAGAGGATCGTGCTCGGGCATTTGAAAAAGATTATTGACGATGGAAATCAGGGTACACTGCAACAAGTGACTGCCTACTAAAAGAATTCACATTAATTTACAACCTTTTAAAGACCCAAGTAAAAGGACAGAGTAACGTCTACTTATGGTTGGAATTATTTTAGACCATATTAATAATTTTATAATATTATCCTACGTGGATTTACTGTTTGCAATGTTTCAAAATAAGCGCTCCATGAGTTTTAAAATCCCTACAAGTCATTTATAAAGATAGCGCAAGGAATAAAAGCATAAGATGCAATAAAAATGAGCAACCCAGCTGCAAGGTACGTATGCAGTGAATAAAACTTATTTTTGCAGTAGCGGAAAGCACCATATGCCACTGACAGTCCACAAAAATTGCCAGAGGAGACAGTCAATGTCCCCACGCCCATATTTGCTAAACTAAGGACACCGCTACGGTAGCGTTTCTCCCATTGTATATCTGACACACAGTCTGCATACTCCTGAAACACCATCCCGCCTCAAGTTATCAAGTATAGCTGTGCTGTGAATGGGATTGCGGGATGCACTCAAGAAAGATTATGATGATTAAAGATTAAATGCTTTCATGGAGGGTTGTGTACAGAGAGCTAATGACGCTTTTCGCAAATACACAATGGAGAGACGCAAAGCACAAGCCAGTGGGGAGGCATAAGTGTGCTAAATTACGTGTGACATTATGTGCGAAAATATTTAAAAACCTTTCAAACAGCCACCTTCCTACAAGCTTACAAACAAGAGGAATTGTAAATACTCCCTCAGATACCGCCCTGTCTAACTGAACAAAGTTCATCCCTGCATTACCTACCCGTCTTCATGAATGATCCTTCAAATATGTGAACTCTAGTGACAAATGGACCAAGAAAAGTAAATAATTACAGCTAAGAGCTTTCATGTAATTTGCATTTTTGCAAATCCCATCTCGTGGACAGCCTCAGCAGAGGGGATCGTGAATAGAATGAGATATGGCGAGGGTAGAGCTCATAATCCTGTGATTACTGTCACTGCTTTAACTACTCTAGTGAATTATTTTCCAGTTTCTCCTCCGCACAGCTTTGAAGGGAGTGTTGGTTTTAAGAGAGAAAAGTAATTGAGTTGCTCTTATAGATATAGGGAAAGCGACGAGCATCTTCAGATCCGTAAGACGACACGTATGCCATTTGGCTCCGAGCTTTGCAATTTTTCCAACTACAATGAATTGGCAGTGTGGACGACATTGAAACATAAAAGTCCACCTTATCTCCCTTGTCAATCTGCCCTCTACTTGCGATGGATGTTTGACTTAACTTTAACGGCTGTAATAGAATTACATCAATGCCAAAATCAATTTTAATCCTCCTTTAATTCTCGGAGAAGGACGTAGCTCCAGACAAGAAACAATTCAAAGGTTTTCAGTCGCCTCTCAAATTCAATTGATCTACATCCCATCAAGGATGAGTGAAACGTAGCAAAAGCGTTTAAAACATTGTTTAAACGAAAATTAAGCGAGAGAGAAAATATTTCCGAGGTAAGCAAAAACATTTTGCTAACTATAGCAGTAACTAGCAGCATGTCTCGCCAAAATGTGTCGCCAATTTTACATGCTAAAATTATGGCGACTGTGTGAGACGACACGGGATTTGCTGCCTCATTCCAACTGGACTTTTAGCCGAGTAACAACTGAATCAGATTTAACAGCAATAGAAATTGAAAGGATGATTTTGCAAAACCTGAACCTAAACCAAATTTCTGGCATCAATATTTATAATCAGCAGTTTCTACTGTTCCAACCGGGGTGCAGACAGAAAAGTTAGCAGACAAGCTTTGTAGTTGACGAATGGAACAAATCCTTACAGATAGCGCCATTGAATCAAATTACATTGCTATTAAAATTATCAACGGGACAATGATTCCTTTAAGGACGGAGTAATTGTGAAGAGTTTATTGTGTCTGGAAACTTTGTCAAATATTTCCATCTTTTATAGGTAGTCTATTATCCAACTCACAAGCTCAATAAGGACACACAAGATTATGCAAATACACGAAATAATGCTCCTCACAGCCACAACTAATGCAGAAAACGTTGACAATACTGAGCGCACAGTTACATTTAATGGACCCCACAAATCTGTCTGCTGTGGCCAGCCAGTCTTGCTTCACGCCTCTCGATAGCTCCTTGTAGTTTATCGACGTCAATAGATCCTGAGTTGAGATACCACATTGGTCTATGTACAAGGAGATGATGCTTATAGTCACAGTACGAACAACCACAGGAAAGAATAAACCGTCCTACACGGATTGACATGTTGTCCCACATTAAATTAATTGGTCTTTTGAACTTGATGGACATAATCCCGTTTATTCCCCCACAATTTCCTCTCCGTCCAATCCATAGACAAGAATAGGAAGACCCACAAAACGTGACACATTCGCGAAAATCCCATAAACTTTTTTTTCCTCTCGCCTGTTTTTCTACCCCACCCAAAACGTCTGGTAAGTTTTAGACTAAAACGTTTAGTTGCAGGAGACAGCCCTGAAAACAAATTACTACGAAATACGATACAGGAAAAGATGGTGAGGATAGTAATTTTGCAACATACCTCAAATACAAGGATTGAACTTTTCACAGGACTGGTTTTGCGGAAAAGGTCAAGCTTGTTTATTCAGTGTTCAGGAAATGGTATAACAGATGTCAGACTACAAGGTAAATAGCCTCAGACAGACACAGAAGAAACAAGACTTGGTGTCATAGTCATGGTAGTTTTAAATGGAAACATTAAATCTATACTTTTCTAGAAAAAAAGGGCTTTCAATGGTATCTGTATTTTTTCCAGAAAAACTCTTTTAGCAAACGGCACGGGAAACACAATACTGACAAATCTAAATGAAAAAAAACTTATAATTTCCTGTAAAAACTTGAAAATAGAAACAAACTGCTCGAATGTACGACAGCCAGAGAATAACGAATGAGTCACTGACGGAAATAAAAATACGCATCTATAATGCAAAATCATTATCAAATATAGTGAAGAAGATGAAGAAAGACGACAAGTGAAGAATGTAGGATGAAACAATTACCAACAGTTGCGACTCTCTCTTTGGGTAAAGTGACACTTGAGAGAATTACTCAAGATGCTAGGCTTAAGGCCTCAAGGAGGGGAGACGTGCCCAAAAAATTTTATTTGTCTGCATAAATTGATGCAAGAGACATTTAGTATCTCCAAACTCTTTGACACTTGAGCACATGTGTGTGCGAGTGAAACTTTCAAAAGTCAAGTGCTCAATTCATAAATTCTCTTTGCATGGATACAAACTGTCTCCGTGTTTTGACTTTCCATGTCACAATAGTCGGTAACGTTCTAAAGAAACTAGAGAATTTATTAGCCTCCAATCCCCGAGGTACAAGGAGGAAACGTTCTGAGGTCAGAGAATCATGTGCTCTCCTTATGGTAACTCCTCTGAAAAGTTAAGTAGGGATCATGGACTCAGTCGCGGAAGTCACAAAAATTGTGCCGGATTCTGCACATAGGACGAAAAGCAGAGCCTCGTTCTTCCAGACCAATAAAAGCTCAAGTTTAAATCGAATAATAACACCGCTAAAGATCAGAAATAGTTTTGATTTTTTTCAATCATCGTTTAAATCCCTAGGAATACGAGAGATACAGAAATAGAAACAAGAATAAGCAAGTTGAGTGAAAGTAACAAGAATGTAAATCTATCATCAAACTAACTAGTATTCAAAACTGAACTAGCAAGTTTCTCCTAGGAATCTATCAACTACAGAATCCTTGATTCTTTAAATTTTTCTATCACGTTAACGCCTATGATTGCATGTCTAAGAAATATCGGAATGGTGTGATTGCAATTACACTGAATTAGAAAAGGGTCAGAAGGACATGGGGTTTACTATATGCACTTAAAAATAATTAAATCATGATGATGTTGCATTTCAAAGAGTGAGAAGTAAATGCATTATCGGAAAATCAGGAATTACTCGTACGCTTGTTCACAGTACATGCTAAGATGATTGAGCGAGAATACAACACGCCGCACTCCTTTCTTCATTGAAATGCAGGTATGCAGAGGTAGGGTGAAAATAGATAAAAAATCATTTTTTTTTCAATCCAAATCAAAAGCATGCTTCAATTACAGATCAAACCTACTCCTCCTTGAATCTCTCACGAAATGTAGGAAAGCTTGCTGTTATTATTGCAAATGTCTCCGTCTATTGTTGTCTTCCAGACCACATGCATGCACCTTCTCTTGGAATTGCTACCATCTTCCAAAGGCTAACAACAATCTTAATAAACAAGTTGATCCAGTTAAACCAACAAAATTACATATTCATCGCGCCTAGTAAATAGACGAAAGGTGTCCAAGAGAAATGGAGGATTTTGGGATAGTCAATTATCTGCAGCAGTTAAATACACACAATCATATATTTTAATCATCATGGAAGAAGGACGCTGGGCGTAAAGGTTGAGAGAAAACTATGGAAGGAGTGTCAAAATGGCAATAAATTATGCACAGAATCGAAATTAGTAAAAATTATTGGGATTGAGCCTGTTTGACGAGCCACTGTTGTGGCGAAATTGGGAATCGCCTCTAGTTATAGCTCCTTTTTTAATGATGCATGATGAACCTTTAGCAAGGAGCAATTAAATGGGGAAAAATTGCCTCAAAAAAACCATCCCTTGATTAACATTTAAAATCCTTTAAACAACTAAACAAAAGTAATAATAATGAACTCACTGACCTTGGGATCATCTCCAATGGATCTATTGCCGTCCAATCGGTTGCGAATCCGGTCAAGACTTTTGAAGCGATGATGCGAGTCCTCCCTCCTCCTTTGGCCGTCATATGAATGAACGGAAGAATGGAAGAGTTGAAGAATGACGAGTACTTGGAAAAGACATAAAAGTCTGGGGAGCTGCATTTTTAATTTCAAGGTTTTCCCTCAAATCCAGAAAAAAGTAAACTTCCGCTCTGGGAGTTTAACGAAGAATGCAGCTTCCGACGGAGGTGACGTTGGTAGTGGGCGAGTGGTTGATTGAAGAATCATAAAATATGGGGAGAGCTTTTGAGAGATGAGGCGGGGAATATATATTTCCACTGATGAGAAGAGTGAGCGCGTAGGCGGGAGTTTCTGGGCAAGGGATTCACCAGGTTGATAAATACGAAATTCTTTCTCACAAAATTTTTAGTTCAGAGGCTCAAGTTCCTCGTCCTTCTCCCAAGTGTATCGGTAAATTGCCAACGTTCAAGACAGGGGCAGAAACGACCTGAAATAATAGATATAGCAGTTACAACTTTAAACTTGCAACAACATTTCAAGTACAACATTCACTTTTCACCAATCCCATAATTCATAACTCAGCAAACCCTCTCTAACTTAACACACCTCCTCCCCCTTCTTCTTCTCCTCTTTCAACCCATACCACCCTCATAATTCTTGCAAGAATACGAGGGTGATGATGCTTCACGTCCATCCTTGTACACAGGAGCAAGTAACACGTCATTATCATTTCAGTCATTCTTAACCCACAATACGTAGCCCATAACACCCTTACTTAATTCTCTGTTTGTTATCGAAGGCGATTAGCCCTTTTGTGAAGAAACTAAAGGATTGAATTGTATTCCTCCGTTCAGGAGGAGACTGAGCAGTTTATGTCGATAAAGGTGTGGACACAAGGAAATAAAGACATCAATCTCAAAACTAATTGTTATGTCTGCAAAAAATATCCATCCAGTAATAAACGGCATTGCCCCCAGCTAACTCTTGTCCTCGATAATTCAGATTAAATCTCAAGAGTAAAAGCCTCTCGTAAATTGCAACCTGCCTGCATGCATTCGGTAGACAGTCTCTTTACTCTTTGCCAATCTATCTTTACAAAAGTCATTTAAGTTGCTTTGAAACTTTGCAACACTGTCTGCTTCAGGAACAATCAAGCGCCCGCTTTCTCGCCAATTTTCTAGCAACAAGTTCCAGAGAAATTTCGAACCTCAACCAGTACAAGACTCGAGATATAATTGAACGCCGCTCGGCTTCAGACGATCCAATTACTCCTTTCAATTAATATTCAAAGCACTTAAATATTGATAACGTTGAGGCGGAGCCCAATCGCCGCCTTAGTTCCACACTTCAATCAAGGTCGAATCCTTTTTCAACTGCCGCATCTTGATTAGCATTTCTTTTTCCCCAGACCGACACACTTAAGGTCAGTGTCAGTTCCAAGGCTTTTCTAAGCAGCATCAATATATTCATATTCACTTACGCTTAAAGTATCACAGATTTCGTGATTCACTTCAGTGAAATATTCATGTATTTAAAATCCCTAATTTCTGCAAATCTCTCTCTTTCTATAAAACCTCGATTCCTGCAAATAATTTCATCATTAATGAACTTTTTAAACTCCTGAACGAAACTCCTTTAGCACAACGTAAAATGCACACTAGCTTATAAAAATAAATATTAGAGAGATTGCGTCCCGGCGCAGGTAAAGATTATCCCATAGATTCAAAAACTAGGAAATGCAATATCTTATCAACCTCAGCTTCAAATCTGGCTCCCACAATGTGTGGAAGGATATTTTGCATCTGTCTCATCCTCTGTCTCTAACTGGGGATGATGGAAACAAGGATCTGGAGAACGACCTCATGTTCCGGACCCGTTGGCAGAGAAGTTGACGAAAGCACACCGTCCTTGTAAACCTTTCTTCACCGCACACATGGAAGTGCATTTGGGTTTGACGGTCTGACGGTGCATAAAGGAAATATTTAAAAAAGTATGCCGTAATGTACTAAGGTGGGGTTATAATAGAAAACAGAGAGATGGGGAAGATGAGGAGCAAGTGCGTTTAGCGGAACTCAACTCAGGCTTGAGAGACAGTAATGGTCCATGACGTTGTTATGGAAAGAGTGAGAAATATATATATTTTACCATCTCATTTCTCAACCCTTCATTTCCTCCACTGCCACCACCAACTCCATTCCTGGATCGCATCCGTGAAATGTTTAAACTCAGAGAAATAACTTCCCAGCCAACTCTCCCCACTCCTGTCATTATCTTCTAGCTTTCTACATTTTTTCGATGACAACCAATACCACCAAGGATAACAAACCCAGGAAGATGAGCCCCTAAACCACGGAGGGGATGGAACAAAAAGCAATATTTAATCCTATGACCTGTCTAAAATTACTAGCGGACAAATTGCTATTTTAGTACAAAGAAGACATGAATATGCTCACCCTAGTTTTCTCTGTCTAACGTAAAAGAGTGTAGACATAATGTCTAGGAAAATTGTAAGGCATGTCAGAGGAAGGAGCGTGTGCCAGATTACGGAACAAGTTCGGAGAAACGAGAGCCTACAGAGTATGGACTAGAAACCCTGGCAAAAGATTAATATGGTCAATTTTCAGAGTCTTGAGAGCAAATTAGGATATTGGGAATGCGACTGGAAAAGTGATTCGGATATTTTTTCTCTTTGCAGGAGCTTTGAGTATACATACAACCAACCCGCCTTCCTCATTCCTCCAGCCAAAGAAACAACAAATCCCAGCCAAGTAAAATCATGTTAGTGGGAGAAATGTCGAGAAAATCAAAGAAACAACAAATTACAAGGATGACAAAGGGTTTTCCTAAACCAAGAGTCAAGTTACGCCAGAGAAAACATGAGAGAGAGAGAGAGAGAGATGGAAGACAACAGCAAGCTATTCCTTTTCTTCTCAAACATCCTTGTAGAGACAAGGGAAAGCGATTGTGGCAAGACATGCTACAAACTTTGGACAAATCTTTGGAGAGACGCAGTCACTTTGTAGCCAATTCATGAAATCCAAATCCATCTCCAGAAACAGGAAGGCAACAACAAGAGAAATAAAATGTATATGAATAACATGATGCGAGTGCAGGATGCAGCAAACCCTTCGAAAAAACGCCAAAATCCTTCATGTTCAAGACATGAAACTGACAAAATAACAAAACTTGTAGACAGCTAGCTAGGAAGCTGCGTTACATCCTTACATCTAGTGTTCAGAGACTCGAAGAAAGCCTGTATAGGTTTTGTAATCTGACTGATCAGTAAAACACACTTTTTATCTTAACTTACTAGCTAAAACTGGCTAGAATAAACTACAACCTCCACAGTTTACAACGCGTTTCCACAGTTTAAACTTTAAACAGCCAACTCCAACAACCAGTAACCACGTAAAACAATCTTCCTAAACGGCACTTCCTACCTTCAATTTCCTCATTCCGAAAATATTCCATTTCAGTGACCTAGAAAGCTTGGATTACGGTGACGAAAAGTGGAAAGAGCACCGGAACGGATGAGTGACAATGAATTGTGTCAAAGATGGGATGGTTCAAGTGCCAACACACCTTTCAACCCTCTGTCAACTATTCCACACAAGTCTATTACAATCAGTTACGCTCTTTTGCAAAAATTGCAAAGAGCATTCAGGAGGGGCGGGAGGAAACCAACTATTTTAGCTACATTGCCCCGCTCGCTCAACGCTACCCGGGTAATTTTCTTTCCCTTGCTCTGGCACGGGTACGGCATTCCCCGTTTTTACCATGGTAAATTCTAAGTAGGTTAGTAGATTAACCTTGTGCAACTACACAAGTACGGGTGATAATTACACTTAATTACTGAATTCAAAACATGCCTACCGAATAAACCTTTGTAAATCTTCAAATCGCTTCTTGATTCCAAAATCTTGTAAAAGCACTTCACCACTAGCAACTGACGCACAATTTTCCTCAGTGAAAATATTATAGAATAAAAATCTTGAAACGTTTCAAAACCAAAACACTTTCACTAGGGACTTTTATCCCTTGGAAGAGAATAAATGTGCACACGCTTTCACAGCTTTCTTTGGCACAGTTTCATTAATAATCCTCCGGGAACTGTAATTCACAATTGCTTCGTAGAATCACTCACTTTGCAAACCGTAGCAGTTAAACCAAGAAAAACAACATACTTTTTGACATTTCTCTTCAACCGTGGTCATCTGTCTGAACTGTAGAGAAAACAAGGGAGCGTACACGCGTGTCCGCCCTCAACAAACGCACTTCACAAACTGACTTCAGGCCTTGGGCTTTCGCTTCTCCTAGTCGATGCATCTCTTTAGGGGAAAACATCTCCTCGTCCATTCTTACTTAAAACATCATCTCCCCATCCATTCTCCCCTGGATAGAACGCCAATTTTTATATACTTATCAGCATCCCTCCTCTTCTCTTCTTCCCTGCATGGGACGCTTCTTCTTTTACGATAGTATACAACAGCATCTCATCCTTACCACCGTAAACTGCACCCAGAAACTCACCTTTCATTCATTCATAAATTCCACCTACAAGGTAAATTACACCAAAGGTAAATACAGACGAAACAGACATTGAACCATTGTACGTTACCATATTCTGTATGTTATACCAGGCGGCACTTACAGGCTCTCACTACACGTTGCTCGAAAATCAGAAACTCCATTGCATCATCACCCTCCTTCGCACAATGACCAGTTCCAGTAATTCTTCGAACCTCTTGTCACTCTCTTCTGAAATCCATGAATAATTAACATTAATTGCCAATCAATCAGATGTAGTAAAACCCAACGACCTCCAGCTTTCAGCTCCATACATAACAATACCAGTCCCAATATTGTCCAGAACTGAACAACAAACAATACGGAAACGAGTGGGACCCATCTCATTACA
This sequence comes from Sminthurides aquaticus, assembly GCA_906901655.1. Lineage (NCBI taxonomy): Eukaryota > Metazoa > Arthropoda > Collembola > Symphypleona > Sminthurididae > Sminthurides > Sminthurides aquaticus. Next base: position 17,557,895 of record CAJQTT010000001.1, on the reverse strand, counting down.
AAAGTTCGACTGGAACAAAAAGCTTTTATCGTACCTGACAACCTTGCAGGATTAGCCGGGGCTGGTGCTACCATGAACTGATATAAACGTACAAACTGCACCGGAACTAATTTTTTTCGGAACAAACGCTTCAAAATCAGATATTTACCATAGAAAATAGCTCACCAATCCTTGCATCGGTCATGCAGCTACGATAACTGGATAGAGCAACAACATATGTAATCAAGTACGCTGGATTGCATCAACTATCAACTAGATCACTCATCGTTCAAACAACCAGAATCCGTATAATCCGTTGTATAATAACGGCATAATCACTTACTCACTCTCGGACTTATCAGTTAAAGTTGTTAAAAATGTTTCACTTCATACTATTTTTTCATCCTCAAATTAACCAGCAATGCATAATGCATAGCCGAAACAGGCATGAGCCCGAATAAATCTTTCACATCGCAGTCGATGAAGGCTTTGAGGCTTCGGTTTAAGCATAGTCTGACTTTGATATAAAACTAATCGGAGCACAAAATTTCACAAATAAAGTTCCACCCTCTTGAAAATGCTTAGCCCCGAGAAATAGTTAGCGACAAGGATGATTAACATTTAGTTCAACTAAAACAATGACAAATAAAACCCTCACAGCCCAAGGAGCTCCGTAAATGTTTATTAAAGGAAATTGTATGATGTAAATATAATTTACCGGAGACCACCATAATCAGTTAAAGCGAGAACACAGTTATAAAAAATTCCTTCCGTAATACTACTAGGAACACTTTACTATGCTACTAAACAGCTTTCAAGAGAAACTATAATTTTCTTGACGACTTTTCTAATTCCAATTATTTCGAGTAAATCCTGTGGCACACAAAGCTAAAACTACGTGTTATACTTTCGAAATGATCGTATTAACTAATGTATTTCTATTTATACCATAAAAGCTTAAACCATTCCAACCCCATTCAAACTGCATGTCTGTCTATACCATAAAGCACGCCGCTCAAATGCTGTTAACAGGGACTTTGCCGCAGTAAAGGGTGGCGTCGCTAAGGGGTTATGCTTCAATTCAACTTTGACATAGTTCCCAAAAAAAAATCGTTTTAACCGGATTTTCTCTATCGCTTATTCTTTGCTTCCCAGTTTCCAGGCCATACCAACCCAGGAATTCAGCGAAATCTTCGATTTTGCTAACAGCTGAAAGCTCTGACCTTTAGCCTGGACAAACTCACAGCGGAAAACATAGATTGCCAACTTAAATGGCATTGATACGGAGTGGTTTTATTGAAAAACTGATAAGTGATAGGATTTGGCAATATCAGTTGAAGTTGTGTCGAAGATGAGATATGATCCAGGGATCCGAGATCATGTAAGTTTCAATCGAGACACGTATAAAATAAGAGGATTGTAAGATGAGTTTAGAAACGAGGGGGCGTGGAAGCTCAAGTCAAAAAGTTGGAAGGGAAGAACTGGCTGAAAGTGATTATGGGATGATAGCTAAAGTAGTTGAGAAAGAGCTTTTAAGCAAAGACAAGCGTTCAGGATAATAATGCGTACTGGAGGTTGGTCAAACCCCTGTACCCCCGGTTGCGTAGGAACGATCCTAAATCTATGCATTCTGTAGTAGTATTCCCGGAAAATGCATCAATTCGGTTAGATAGTAATGGTGAAGCATTAGAATGAAATCGTTGTCAGATTTAGAGCCGGCTACTATAAAAACCTTTGCCAGCTTCTTACTGCTTTTAGTATGATTTGAGAAGAAGAGAAATGTAAAGGTTTTTCTTTTACTGCTTCTGGAGAAAGTTGTTCCGTCTCTGAGTGCAAGTTTACTATTATTCTTGCGTGTGAAAGCTTGCGATATTGACATTGTTTCCAAAGGAGAAGAGGAAAAACCGGAGGATGAAGGAAAAGCAAGACTGAAGACAGGAGAAAGGGAAATCACGAGATACGGAACACAATACAAAAGAGATACAGAATTAAGAACCAAGGAGTTGGAAGACAGGCAGGGAAGACATCATGGCGACTCCATACAATATCTTCCAAGATCTCAAAGAAAAAAAATGAGAATAACGAAAAGCTATAGTAGACGAGAGAAATAGGGAGGGAGGAATTTGGCATAATTCCACAAAACTCAGATTCTTATGCAGCAGTCAGAGTAGTGGCACATTTTCTTTTCGAACAATTCTTCCAAGAGTACGTGTACTAGAATTTCCGAGTTTGCTTAATGTGTAAATAACAAAATTGGAATCAAGTTCAGCAAGGTCTGCGCCATTAGTAGGAAGTGTAGAAATCAAGCAAGGAGTTTATGTCACATGCCGTTATCGCTTCATCGCCAATTCAGACCTTTGACCCCCAAGAATTTCTGAGCAGAACCATTCCATTGAAACTCAGACCTCCTTAAGCATTGAGAAGCTTAATAATTTTTACATCTTTTCCTTCCGTCTATGGTCTATCATTTTGTCAGTGAGAACTGAGAGCGGAAAGAGGGTAGGATAAATGCCCGGCTACTAAATCTACTTAAAACGAAATCCACGATGCGATGATGAAGAGCCTTTCGAGAAAATTGACATGGGGAAGAACTCCGAATGAATTGGCTTGGTCAATTCGTCCGAGTCTAGGAAGAAATCACAACAATTAGGGAAAGCTCGCGTAGATTCTTAAGGGATGAATGATACATTTTCATGAGGGATGGCTGCATGACTGTTGCATCATTCTAACAATATAAAGTATTCTTAGGTATGTACAGAGTAAGTTAGGCTTCCGTATCGCTAGAAAAAATGAGAGCGAGGGGGAAAGTTGTGGTCCGAAATGACTCATTTCGGATTATTACATCTCCGATTCGGAACAGAACAGGGTAGTGATTCGTAAATCATTACGAGAGCGTGAAACTCAAGTCCAGGGTACTGCAGAGGGGAGCAGACTGGAGAGAATAGTGAGCCGTCCTGACTGATTTTTAAAATTCCCTTCCTTGACCCTCCACTTTTATCTGGAATTAATGGATCTAATTTTCCATTGATTTTTTCGCGATCCATGATATTGAAGAATTTGCCAAACCATACATAATTTCCTTATTCATTTCATATAGTATCATTACTACACGTAAAAAATGCTTGGATTCCTAAAATCTGTCCTGTCAGGAGTACGACTATATAAACCTTTTTCAAAAATATATTTGGTCAATACATAAATCAAATGAATTTCATAATAACAGCGATGCAGAGAGTGCACTGCCAATGCAGCACTGCAATCTACTTGAGAGTGAATTGGTTCAGAGCAATTATTCTAGGGATTACAAGGATGTAACTTGGAATCTGAGACGACGGCAAACTGGATAGCTGACATATTACTGACAGAACAATGGGAAGACATATAAAGAAGAAAGATGTGTGATGTCAAGAGAGAGATGAGTACAGTTTCATAAATATTTGGATGTATGAAAAGCTGTCTGAAACCAACACTTAGTGTAAGACCGCTCTTATTGCACTCATCCTTGTGCTAACTTGGATACACTGTTAGGTTATTTTTATAAGGCAAATTCGTCTACCATCCTCCATGCTTCCTGATTTTTGACATCCAGCCATTCCAGCGTTTACAAGAAAATAGCCACGAAGAAAGCATGGCTGCAAACTTTCTCAGAAAAGAAACTGGCTGGACTCTAGCAAGCATGCAACACCAGTATGATATTTGTACTTATACGCTAATTTTGGTCTAACTACCTATTAATCTTCATTCTTTTTAATTTACTGTGTGATCAATCCCTACAGGTAAGAGTCAACTCGTGTGGGTAACTGCTTAAGGAATTTAATCATCTTGCGGTTTTATTGACTAGGAATTCTATTCCATTGAGTGTAACAACCCAAATATAATTAAAATCTCTGAACGTTGGCTTAAAAGCTCATAACAACTAACAATTTCCTGAGGACATTAGCATCTAAGGCAACTATAGTACTAGCTTGCTCAAAATAAATGCTCTTATACCATTAGCGAATCTACAGTATAGTGGTGCTCGTGCACTTCTCAGTACAGGAAATATGAAAAACTTAATTCCAATAATAAATAACATTTAAAACTAGGGGCAGGCACCCACATACAAACTGCAGGAAAATTACAATTTGTATGTTGAATAACATTAACGCGTAGTGTTAAAAACTACTAAACACCAAAACAAAATCAAAATAAACTGTTACTTTTAGACGTAACGTTTGAAGCCCGCATACATTAAAAGCATTAAAACTGCAGCACTAGGCCGGTTCATTAAAGAAGTGCTTCTATCAGATCCTGATGAACAAGATGAGTTTTCAGAAGTATCCAAATCAAAAGGAAGATCCGCATACACGCTTCCGCTTCCAAGTGTCTTAATAAACTGATGCAATTTCTCCATGTCCAGCGGATCCCCAGCTGATGCCCACAACGTGAATGTAGAACGAGGGAAGGCTAATTGGAATTCATATACATGGTCCTCTAGAGTCTCCGCTATTAATCCGGCGCGGACTGGGAAAGTTAATCGGTTCCCAGGGAAATACTGATCAAAGTCTTGAATCAATTGCTTCATCTCCTGGAAATGGAACCTTTCGTACCGTCCGAGGTTGTAGCAATCTAAATCAACAATTGTACCAGTTCAGTTACCGGTAAATCTACTCCATCAGTATTTTGTATCAAACGTTATAAGCATAGTCTATATACATACCAAGTTTTGTAGTCCAACCCAATGAGAGGATCGCATATGGAAAATACTTTTGGGTCAATTGTAGGAATCGGGTTCCATTCACAGGCCTCGTCGTGGAGTTCACTGGTCCGCCAAGTACATCCGCGTTGAGCATCACAGGAAAAGTAATGTTCTTTGCATATTTTTGCATAATCCTCAGCGCAGGCTCCACTGCATCAATACTTTTGAAATCCAGCTTGATCCCCTTCCTGACTCCGTGTGCAGTGGCGTTTACAACTCGACCAATAAACTCAGCAAAGGACAAATCCGATGTATTTGCTGGAGGATGAGCCATGATCGGAACCACGACAGTCGATCCATTTCGGAAACCCAAGGAGATATCCGCTTCCAGCATCATAACGTCTCCTTAAAAATATCAATAAAGTTACACATTACTTTACGATCCATCATGACAAAACTCTACTAAAGCAAAAAACCACATCAGTCAGCAAAACCTACCACCAAGTCCCTCTTCCAGCAACTGTTGCGTGTTAACTGCATGGGCCCAAGTAATGTTAAGCGGGGAAGCAGGAGCACCGATACCAAAAAAGTAATCCAGTGGGTCGCAAATGCTCTTGTGACCACAAATGACCTCATCCTCCCCTCTCACACATGCTTGTACAAACGCCATGAGCAAGATCAGCGTCAGCCGCAAATCTGAAATAGAAACACATCAAATCAAATCCAATCCACAGCGGTAGTGATTTCAACTACAGCTTTACCCTTAGCCTATCAGCTGAATAGCTGATAGATATTCCTTAAGATTACGTATAATTATCTTGCTTTGCAATATTTTTCCGTGTAACCAATAAACGAACATTACCTCTAGTGCTAGTTCGAGCCATTTTTATCACTCTACAATCAACACTTTGCACTCCAAATCGGCTACAAAGTATGGCAGACAAAAGAAAATCTACAAGCTAAAGCTATGCGATTTTGGCTCTGAACAAGATCTTAACACAAGATACTTGAGCTCGTCTCACTGAAACCGGCAAATCCCTCCTGCACTCCGAGCTGACTGACAGGATCGTCTGAAGGAATAAGCTATTATCTAGAAAAGTCGTCTCGATTCCCTCGAGTTCAAGCCACTTTTCCACTTTTTGGCACCTTATGACAAGTTGATTCTGTCTTGGTGGAAATAGACAGGTATTCAGGGCCAGCCAGGGAATAATGCACACAATTTGAATACCAGTTAAAAACAGCTCATTTACTTAACACGACTGGAGCTCAAGTACCGAGAGATACACATAATCTGATAATTCCTCTCTTGCTCACAATAGAGTCATGATACTTTTACTATCACTGAACTTGGCGTTTGAATAGGCTCATCAAACTGAACCGTTCAAGACGATAGGAGGATAGAAGGGGCAGGCAGCAGGCTAGGCGGGCAGGCAGAAGAGTAATCGATTCTCAAGACCTCGCAGCCCAACAGCCAATCTAGATTACAAGCTTAATCGCAAACTTTATGTGAATCCTATGCAACTCATCAAAGATGCAAAAACGGATGATGAGACGACGTCACAAAATTACTACAAACCTCACACTTGCTTGGGTTTCAGTTACAGTAGCCTAGAATTAAACATGCCTTTCTTCTGGAACAGAAACTTGGGTAGCAAAGCAGCTTCCTCATCCTTGTACTGAAATAAGTGTAATGATCGAAACCATGAGCTGGAACGTGAAAACATGACGAACTATGAACAACCTCTTTTGACGCACAATTAAGGCTCCGGCTCTTCAAAAAGCTTGGGCCCTAAGCCCAACAGCATGTAAGCTTCCACAAAAAACATGGGCAACAATCCCATTTTTCATTGCGTGCCCAGCCTATACGTAACCAGCTAAAAAGTAACATTGTATTCCTACCCCGCCTCCTCCACGCAGACTTGTTTTACTCCATTTACATATATTTTCTCAAGTACTTTCCGAGCGAATATCCCTGGGGCGTCCTTATCCGTATAACACATCTCAGGTTAGATCTCACATCAAATTAGTCCAGAGAGTAGGATAAGTACAATGAAAAACAAGCAGCGATGGATAGTGAGCATCCCCTAGCATGAGGTTTCAAAAGAAGATAGTAGCCGCTCGTCAAAATCCACAACGTCTCCGTAAAACATCCTGTATTTTCTAAAACCCCAAGGTTTTATCACCTTTGCAATTCCAACACAGTCATTTTCTCCCTTCCTCACAAAGAAATGTGGATTTCAAGACAACGTCAAAAGCACGTAGATGAACCTGTATGCAAATTCAAATTTCCTTGGGACGTAATCCTCAGTAACCGAGCATCTTGTTTGCATATTATCACCACCCTCCAGCTTAAACCAGTGCGGGTTTCCACAAATTAATCATAATCCTTGAGCTTGAACCAAAGAATTGGACGGAATCCAGTTCTAAAGAATCCAAAATCCACCTACTACGCTGTAGTTCATCAGATGATTTTTGCTTCCCCGGAAATAGAGACATCCCTTGATGAGTGAGTGGGAGTCACAGACGTTCAGCTACCGAAAAGGATATCACTGGCATATACAAATGTATGTTACAATTTTGCATTGGCCATTTGCGAGACCGGGATGACCGTTAAACAGCTCCTAGTTTGACAGACAGCTCATTTGGAATAAGGAAAAGGTTATTGAACACTTCATAACTGCATAATAGTCTAATAAAAGATCATGACACTTGGAACCAACACCATATTTCCAACACGATACAGCTTCCTCTCCAGTTTCCTTCCTTAAAAAGATTATCTATTCCTAGCAAACATTGAGCCTCTTTAAATTAAGTGCGATGTTACTAAATAAAATTGTAAGGGCGAATACGTAACCAAGAGGAAGCATAACACTATATTTTTCACTCCATATTTTGGCACTAGTTTTCATGCATCTTCAAAGTAATATGCCGCTTACAAAACTTCTTTTGTTCATACTGTACCCCTCTGATTGCTGTACAATTGCCAAAAATGCTTAAAAGAGTCAGAGGATTATTTAGCTTTGGATATTTGAATATGACCCAAATAGCGTCACGCAAGCACGATTCAAAAACAAGCCAAAAGATTCTCAATTTTGCGAAACTTTCAACCTTCCTGCATCTGCTCCCCTCGCGAAGGATTATATTAGGGTTCCAAAAATGTAGACGTAATAGCTTGTACAACAAACAACACACGCTTAATTGACTTTGGTAACGACGTCAGCTGTGATACTGTCCAAGTACTATCTGAATATATATATATATATATATATATATAATTATATATTGGCAGCTTCTGAAGATTTAATTACGGCATTAAAATACATTTTAGAGCAGGAGATAAAGGAAGAGTAATTGATTGCGAGAAAATTTAATACCGGATGACAATCAATATCAACAGTAACATAATTACTATTATTAATTAATAGACAATACAAAATCAGGAAAATCACTTACGAGATCAGAAGATTTATTGATGATTGAGTTAATCAGAAAGTTGAGGAATACACCGCTTAAAAATGTACTGAAGCCGATTTAGCCCAAGTGACATCATCATTTTGTAATATCTTAATGACGTTAGAGCATCTTCAAATCAACCCTTCTCGTAGGATAAGACACCATAGTTAATCAACGAGAATTAATTACTAATGTAATTCCCTTTCACACATAATCACAAACAACTTTCGTAAACATTCCAGAGCGTACAAAAGAATCCATTCTAAAGACAATTCTGTATATAACTACGGTTTAAATACAAATTAATGAAAACAGTTGTCTTAACTTAAACCTATACTGCGAAATTACGTCGTAAATTTTGGCAAACCTAACAAAAATCGCTAACGACTGCAAACTAAACCCTACACATGCTTCCCGCCTACAAATAATTCAATGGCTTTTGAACTTTATTCGTATTCTCTATGCTCTTCACACTACAAAGTGATTCGTTAATAACATAATTACAGCGTTGTTAACTAACTTTAAATCCGGGAAATCGAATAGTTCTAGACATTTTTATTCAACATTTTTTTTAAATTGTAATATCACAAAATTCCTTAATTCTAACGCACACCGATAAAGTATAAATGAAGTTTGGGAAATGCAAAATTAATGTTTTCGCCCGGGATCGAACCGGGGACCTTCCGCGTGTGAGGCGGACGTGATAACCACTACACCACGAAAACTCGCTTGAAATATAAGGATTCGAAACCTCTACAGTATCAGCTTTGTCATGGACAAATTCCCATAAGAATTTTTCGCAAATCATCCACAAAATCGCACTAAATATGATTCTGCGAAAATCTACGGATAAGAATTCGGGTATCGGTTTCATGGTTGCATCAACGGAGTGTCAGCGGTCGCTTGGCAACCCATTCTTTTACCCCTGGAGCCTCAAACACAGTGTCCTGATGTTTTCTCAGTGCGCTGTAAGGTTGAACAGTTTCTGGATACACCAGAATCTGAGCTTGCACGATATGAGCCACGTAGAAATCCGCAAAGGTCATCTTATTTCCCAACAAATATTTACCTGAAGCCATAAGAATGTTCTCAAACTTACTCAGGTAGAAGGGAGTCGTCACCTGGAGATATTTTTCCAGTTTCTCCTCTTTTTTGTCTTGGCTTGTCTCAAATACATAATCCATGTAAGCTGTATCCGCAAAAATTCAATGAGAGCCTTGCTATAGTTTTAAAACCCTTATATACAGGAAAGGATCTGAGATCTAATTCAAAAAATTTAATACCTTCGCGTAAATCAGCCATTGAGCGCACGTACTCATTACATTTTGCAGTATCCATATCCGTGTCACCACCGTATCCATGTTTTCTCCCAAGGTACTCAAGTATTACCAACGACTCTGATAGAACAAAATCCCCATCTTCCAGCACCGGCAACTTTCCCCATGGTGTTTCTTATCAATTCAAAATGAAATTTCAAATAAATAGCCCACAACACTCCATCTCCTTTCGTAAATCTCTAATTTTTCTTACTCTCTTTGAGAATATCCCACGTATTTTCAATTCGCACATCCTCAAATTCGATTCCAGCGTGAGCGAAAAGCAATCTTATAGGCTCTGCTCTGCTTCGAAGATTAAAGTAAGTTAATTTGTAAACCATTTTAAACTTTAATTCCAGGTGAATCTGTAGAAAAATATATTCCTAAGGTAAAATTTTACAAATGCTGCTTCTCCAAGGCTGTAGATTAAGCTGAGCACAAAACTTTTAACAAACTTCCTCTACCATCCTTAAACGTTATCCATATCGTCAATATTGCAACTCACAGCAAGTGTTTTGTGATATGTTCATAATTGTAATAATATGCTTCGTAATTCTATGCAAGTCATAGAAATAGATTTCTGGTCCTACGTTTGTCTGGACAGAAAATCCCAAGGACGTGATTGAAAAAACTTAAGTGAGAGAATACGTAATATTTCCAGAACGTCTGCCACCTACAATAACGACGTTAAGGAAGATGCACAAAAACCTCAAGGACCCGTCCAATTTAAGCCATAGTCATCCATCTTAAATGCCTCAGCTAAAAGTTAACTTGGTTTACATCTAAAGCACTATTAGCACTAGAATCCATTACCTTGCTTGCATCTACGGCATTTTCAAATGTATTGCCGCATAATGTCGCATAATTTGTCGAGATATCCGCCATTGTCTGAAGAAAACTGTGTTACTATTAATAACATTTCAAAATAACTGTGTTCATGATATTCTTAGCACGAACTTGCATTTTCCATGGAACCATTCGACCATACCATGCACACCGTTCTACATACGAAACAAAATCAAGTTTTCAAGTCATTCCATCCCAGCTGGACACAAATGCCCTATACACGTCTCAGTTGAAGGCGCATAACTTAATTGATTTAGTACATTATGCAAGACCAAGAGCTGTCCGTCCTGCAAAACTGACAAATTGCAGACGGCAGGGTCATGTAAAAAAACACAGACAAGGATGTGCATTGAACAAAAGTAGGACAATAAATTAAAATTGCATGTTTTTGTGGCTTCCAAGGGCAAAGTGCAACTGGATAATGAAAGAGTGGTTACATTTAATTCCATGTCGACAAGAGTCGGTTACGTTTGATTATCCAAAAAATTCAAAACTCATCATAGAAGCTCATGAGCTTTACACCAAAAAAACAAAGAGAATTTAGCCAAAGATTCCGAAACGGTTTAATCTAGTGTAAACATTCCTCCCTTAGTGTTTTTATCTCCAGCTGTGGAGTACACTGGGTTTAGTGTTTGTAAACTCTCGCTAATCTTTTGTGGCCACACAGGATATACAACTCAAAGTTCAGCAGAAATCGCTATTTCAGTTCCACTTTTGTCCTCAACAGTTGATATTGATGTATTCCAAAGCTCCATTACCCCACCCGCACTCAAAATAACCAGGTAAGAATAAGGTCTTTTAAATATTCTCTTCCTTTCCAGAATGAATGGTTGGAACGTAGGAAGCCAAAGCCGCTAAACTCACAATCTCTCAAGGGTTTTTCATAGCTTAAACCCTGGAAGATAATACTGAAAGACGAAAGTGAGATAGGATAATAATTGCGTAAAGTTCAAGACCCTGGTTACCGGAACGCAATACATGAGAAGGATCCATCCTAATGGTAACATAATTGCTTATCGTGACGTCAAACATTTAAGGTAAATTTATTAGTCAAAGATTCAAGAGAAACGGAAGGATAAGAAACATGCTCCCACTAAATCTATTCTTAATCTTAAATACTGTAAAAACGCTACAGAATTAACATCAAAAGCGACGACTACCACCCTCTGTTATCACAATGAATATGAGTATGGTAGTAAGTATAAAATGAAAAGGAGGATCAGTTTTTGCTGTATATGCGCGGAATCCCAAATAAGCTAAATATCAAATCAGTTATTGCATTATCATCATCACGAGGAGCAAGGAATGAGGGGAAATGGAAGAATGAATGAGAGCGGGGCAGAGATTACTAGGATATTAGTATTTGAGCCTTGCTTCACATATCACATCTTTGACATATACGAATGAGTGACAAAAAGTCTTTGTCGACTCAATAGATGCGTTTTGTTTCCTTGGAGAGCTGAGAATAGGTAAATAGATATTAGATGTTGAGGGTTCTCTGTTGAGGATGATTAGAAGGATATAGTTTTGTATGTGTATATAGTATCTTGTTATCGAGAACAAAATGGTACGAAGAAACTTCTTTGGCTTCCTTGTTTCACCAGAGTAGTTTTCCTCTGGATTCCTGCGTCTACACCTACTCAAATCATTATTATATAATCCAAACCCTCACCGGGTTCATGAGACATTCCAATAATAGGTTAACGTCAAACCTGTTTGACTCTCCTCCTCCGTAATATTCACAGCAACTCCTCAGAAGAGAAACAGGTCGGCAAGAAAATCCCTTGACCCGTTTCTTTCTATTCCTCTTCCAGGCCATCACTCCACTAACCTGTTCCGTCTCCAGGAGACCACCACGCCAAACTGTGTTCTTGTAGTTAGTTACCAAAATACGGATCCTTCGGAGGAATAATTCAACAAAGTGCAAGGAAGAGAGCTAAAGTGCTAGTGCTAGCTAATTCCGGATTTACAGTGTTGTTCTTGTCAATTCGTAAAAAATCCCCCAAAATACAACATGGGTAAAACTGGAGGCAAGAATGGAGTTGCTCCAATTCAGGTTGTGTATAGTGGCGAGGAGAAAGTTGGACTTGGGGAAAAGTCCCCTGACGATCCTCCCGAATATGTGAGGAATTGTAGGAAAATCACCTTTCTAGGATTCAAAAGTACCATTAACTTGGACACTGTCCCTCTTAAAATTACGCTATTTCTATATTTTGGAGGTAAGTTACAATTATTTCAATATTTCTTTGAACTCCATCAATAAATAAATCATCAATTCAGCAATATAATACATTCAGTACTTTTTAATTACTAATTTTTTATTACATTGTATATTTAAAGCAAAATTAAATTAGAGCTAGTAAAAGTGGCAAGCAACGACCCTGTTAATTAAAAAATTAAGCTTTCCTGATACAGGTGAAACAGCGAAGACATACCCATAAATTAATAGAATTTCAGGTAAAGATGGAAACGAAAGTTAATCTTGTTTGGTATGAGCTCTTTCCCGATGACATATAGGATAAAATAATCTCACGTAAAATTATGTAGCAAGTAACCTACAGAGTAGCCAATACACCTGCTCCAAAGGTGTGCTGTCCACTCAGCGTTACGTCTACCTACAGTCGCCTTTTTCTTTCGCATAAAAAGCTTCCTATGGCCACCTAATTAACAGTCTTTGGATAACTGTGTAAGCACAAAAACGTGCAGTCTCTGAAGAATGCTATTATATAGCTTTTAGTTTGATTATTATATACTGTATCGGCGCATGTAAGCTTCCAAAATCCTGTACACCATCTCCCTATATAGACATCTTTTATGGAGCTTCTTCTTTCCACCAGAGGATAAACTCAATTCTATCAGGCTTTTGGAATCCTCTGTCATGTGAATAGAGCGTTGTAGACAAAAATCTCGACAGCATGGTGACAATGACAAGGAAACCGGTTTAGAATCAACGATAATTGAATTTAACCATTCTTTCCAACATAATTAACCTTTTCCGTTTTCCTCACCATTTTTTCAGCTATGGCAGCTATTCTACCCTATTTGACAATCCACATGCTAGCAATAGGAATATCTATTAGCGAAGCTGCAATTATATACGGTATACTTCCCTTTACCTCCTTCATCGGACCTCCTTTGATAGGTAAGCCATGCATGGGAGTGCATTTAGGTTTGCCAAAATTAGCTATAAATACTACCATGTATCCTTAATGTGTATGATTTTTTCCTACATGATCCGCAGGATTTCTTGCTGATAAACTGGGACAGTACAAAACAGTTTTAATAATCGCAACGTTTTTAAACGCCTTCTTCCACACAATGCTCCTTGCAGTGCCTTTTTACTCAAAAGCGTCGATAGAGGGAGCTGCCAGTTTCCACTACGATTACTCCAACAACGAAATCCTCCTCAGTCCCCAAAGTGCTCAAGACTGTGGGAGCTTCATGGAATACATGACAACGTTGAACAACACGCTCATCCCCACAACCTTTAGCAACTGCTCCTCCAATCAAGATTTCGAATGGCCAGAGCCCTTTTTATCCACCACTACGGAAGCCTCCATTTTTTCCCAGGAGAAAGCCATCCCAGCATCCGAAACTTGCTTTCTCCAAAACTATTATGACGGAAACGTATTCTTTTCCTGCGGATCCGATGGTGGGAAATTGTTGAAAAATACCGAGAATGCAGTATCTTTAGCCCTTAGTTTCCTTGGTTCTTGTTCCGCTAAAATTGCCAATGTTCGAGTCAACGTTGAGAATGCGACAAGGATCTCGTGTCAAACAAATCTCACTTACCAAACCGGAAGAGAAATTGAATACGGCTCTAATGCGCTCACCTTTTGGCTCTACTTTCTCATTCGAATCGTTGCTACCATCTTCATGAACTCTTGCTTCTGTCTTCTTGATGCTACCACTTTGGCTGTGGTCAAAAAGCAACCTAAAGCCGAATATGGATCCGAAAGAATATGGACGGTCCTGGGAACTGCGGCCATTTCACCTTTAGCTGGGCTCTTGGTTGATCTCATGTCCAGAGGGCAGGTGCAAACGGACTACTCTGCAGCTTTCTACGTCGCAAACGTTCTCTTCTTCTTTAATATTGTCGCCTACTTTATCATCAAGCTGGAAGTAGATAAACCTGAAGAAAATATATTACAGTGAGTTATGATTGAAGACAGCTTAATTAAAACAAGGTGTGACAATCCGCTTACCTGGTATAATTGTAACTTTCAGTGACGGCCTCCAGCTCTTCAAATATCCAGAGGTCGCTGTGTTCTTGGTTATGATTTTCTTGATGGGGAACATGTGGGGATTTGTAGAATCTTACCTCTTTGTCTTTCTCAAAGATGAGCTTCACGCCCCCAATTATCTTCTTGGTGAGAGTGAATCTGAAAATTCATTAGGCAGAGATTAAGAAAATTCAATTCAAATTCTATAAAAACACAATATTCAAATTTAATTCATTTTCATAGGCTTGACCTTGACGACGGGATCATTGGCTGGAATCCCATTTCTGTATGGGTCTGAAAGGATTGTAAACAAAGTCGGCAGAGTCAACCTAATCGTTATCGCCTTTGTTTTCTATTTCATTCGTTTTATAGGCTACTCGTTCGTTGAGTAAGGTCAATACATTTCAACTATGAGTATATACTGATGAGCGTCCATTCGTTGCATTACTAACACATTATATTATGTCCTTAATTGTTAATATAAATTTTATCGTCCTTAGGAGTCCTTGGTGGTGCTTTCCCTTTGAAGCCATGGAAGCCTTTACGTATCATCTCATGTGGACTGCTGCTGCCACCTATTGTTCAATCCTTGCTCCCAAGGGTTTACTTGCAACGCTCATGGGAATCATGGGTGCTTTGCATTACAGCCTGGGTAAGAATATAATAAAAACCCAAGGACCTAGTGCGTAAGGTAACAATAATCTAGAAAAAAATCAGTTTTTCACCTCTACTAACCGACTCCACAATTACTTTTATCATTAGGTAAAGGATTTGGAAGCTTCCTTGGAGGCTACCTCATTAAATTGGCGCATGTGAGGGAAGCATTCCGATACTTTGGCGTAGCAGCGGGTATCTTTGCCGTCATTTACTTTTTACTCAATATCTTCTGGCTAAAGAAAACCGTCAAGAGACGGAACTTGAAATGTAAGTCCAATTTATACCATGTATTCATTTCTGGCTCGGACTTTCGGCGTAATTAACGCTGAACATGTTCTTCTTGCAGTGGCCGTGGCTGGAGAAAACAAGCCAAGCTTTCCTCAAATTGATGCCAATGCCAACAGAAGCCCGAGGAATGGTCCAAGATTATTTAGAGATGAAGGGGAAGCGTCTGAAGCTATGCTCCCGCTACCTACTTAGGTTTGGATGTGGCGACCATCTGATTCTGTTTCTTTTTGCAATCTTGAAAAATCCTTTCAACATGCACTTCCATGACCGGATCTTTCCAGAGGGTGTGTCAATTTATGGAGGGCAAGAAATTATAAGCACTGTGTTCATATTCTAAAGGTTTTTTCCTTCAAATGCACCGGCATCGTTACATCATCCTGTGCAATATTAAATAAATCAATGTGATTCAGAAATATGCTTTTACTCTCCCACATTAAGACCGTATGCTATATTCACAGAATGCATTCAATCCACACAACGAAATAGCGGATCAATGGTAGCGTTTTTGTTTAAAATATTGTCGAATAATAAGAAACTACTTGAAAGCGGCGCGGGTTGTTAAGAGGCAAAAATAAATAGTAATTATCCGTTAAAAACAAAGTAGTTCAAGTAACACATTGATGTAAATAAGACTCATTAAGAGTACAAGTTTTATTCCGGGAATGAGATAAAGGGACTAGTACTTCCGTATATGTAGTCATAAAATATATTACTTTATCTACGTAGTCGTGAAGAAGTATCCACACACCGACCAGACTTTCGGCGAGAACGTTGAAGAAGCAAATACAAGGTAATTATTTGCATTTTCAGCAGTGCTGTAAGTTCATCTATGATAGGTTCCGTGCAAACGTTTGATTTTAACGGGATTTCTTTTCAACAGATTAACTATTTGGATTTCTTTTCAACAGATTAACTATTTGGATTTCTTTCCATTATCCAGCATGGCAAACACTGGAATCCGTCATTACACCTTGACCACAACCATGGTTTTCTTCATCATTATGACGCTACTAAGCACACCGGCAGACGGAAGAAGTCAGATGAAGAGTAATTGAAGCAAGGGAAATCAGCTATGTGGCAAAGGTTGCTGCGAAGGCTGGGAATGTGATAGAGTAACTAGAACTTGCAGTCAAAAGTTTCGGAAACCCCCCAAGTTTTACAAGTACTGATTTTAAATCATTCTCATTATGTAATTTCAGCTTTGACGTTTAGCTAAACGTTGGTGGGCTAACTATTTTATATGATATTTGTTTTCGGAAGCGAGGATCCTTCAGTGATATCGCCAAATTCAGGACCAGGCATTTATGTTGAACCCCTAAACTCCAAGTAAGAGTCTACTTGCCTAACTAATCTCCGATTTACAGCACCCGTCGACAAGAACGTTACACTTGTTCATTCGTGACATCAGATGTGGGCGCTGTATTGGCAACCTTCAACAATGCTGATATTAAAATACATGGTTAATTTCAACTAAACGCACTTCGGCGAATCGATGGCTGCTATCTTCACAAATATAGTTTAAAACTTATTTAAGTCAAGGGAGATTAGCACTACTCACATAGTATATGATCAATTCAACTCTTTCAGAATTTAGCAATATTACCTTTATTTCTAAGAATATTTATTTACTTCCAAATAAAATATATTGTCGATAACATTCAAACATAAGGATTGGATTGACATCTCTTCGCACAAGCGGGAGAAACAATAATAGCGGCCTGGAATAGAACCAGCACCTCGCATGCACTAACGCTCAGCCCTCAGCCCACTGATCCAAGGACTGGCGTAGCTCATTCAGCGATGGGTATGCGCTTGCTGTCGGTTGGTTACGTAACGCTTGTTAACCCGTAGATAACATATCGAGTGTTAGAAATGCAGCCCCTACCCGGAACTGCTCTCTACTATTAAATGGATGGCCTATAAATGAGAAGACGTGTAGTTAGGACAATAATAAATGCTTTAATTATTGCTCCTCTTTTTCTCCTTTTAACTTTCCTATAAGCTTAATCTTAAATGTAGATTATCTAGGATTAAACACACTTTTCCTCTTAACAATTTTTCTGCTCGTCTTTTCACGATCCTTCTCATGTGCTGCCCTCTAATTTCTAACATCGAGCGTCTTACGCACTGCTACAAAAATCGAGATTTCAGCTTACAGACCTAGTTGCTATGACTAAGTTTCTTTTACGAGCTGCTAATTTCATTCACGTAGCCCACAAAATGTCTCAATATTTCTGGAGATGACAAATTATTTTAATTGCCATTAACAGTAATTAGCCAAACAGGATAAGACGTACATTTGAACTGCACTTCAATTCAATAATATGAGGCTGCATTATTTGTTTGTTTGGAAATGTGTCTCAGCACACATATGGGCAGGAGATGTGGGTATAATTCGTGTGCGAGGACGCCTACAGTCATGGCAACAAGAAACGATTTTTGTGCAGGGACTTTAATTAATCGCCAAGGAGGGCGGAATTCAAATGATTGCTAGGATGCTTTATATGGTGTGCTTTGTTCGATTGCTGAGATCTTAAACTCTCGTTAACGTTACCTTTGATTACTGTAGGTCAAAGGTTACTGACGCTGACACCAAATTACCTCGGAAACTGGTTTTTTTTTCGTTCAGGCGCTGCAGCGTCGCTAACCTTTGACCTACAGAAATAATTTTAATGCAAAGTAGAGCTTAACGTCTCCGCTATCGAACAGTGAAATCAGCTTGACGCTGTGACGCTTTGGAGCTGAGAAATCGCGTGTGGAAGGAAATGGGAAGTCCGTTCCTCCCTTCTGTACGATGCCAGGCAATACACTGGAAGTGGAAGAAGCGGGCGGCTGATTCCCTTTCATTTTTCCAGGACGTAACACTAGACGGGCGCCGCACGTTAACTTATCACGTGCGGAGGCTAAAAGAATCGAATGTGCGTTTTAAAATGGTAACCCGTTATATTGAATTCAATGCTATGTTTCACCAGCACCAGCTTCATTGAATAAGTAGCCGGCATTCGCAACAGTCGTCAAACAAGTTTCTGCAAGCAAAAATTAAAAATCCGTTAATTTTTTTCGATTTTTCTAACATTAAGATTAAAATTCTTCAAGGAAATTTCAGTGCTGAAAAACATGAAAAATTTATCCGGCCCTGGGTATACGGGTGGGTGGAAAGTAATTCGCACGTTAAAATGTAAACACAGTATTTTGCACAAAATTTTGCATCAAAAGTTGTGCATACAAAATAGTTTGGGATGAAATTTTGAAATCAGGTGGGTTTCTAGGGATAATTGGCCACGGTAAACTTATTCGCACCATTGTCTTTTCTAACCGATCATGCATTAATCTGGAATTCCATTTTATCAACTTTTAATTGCTTCACCTGAGCCCAAAATTTCTTAAAATTAACAATAACTCTCATCTATCACTTATATCTAAGAATATTTAGAGTATGCATAATCTGGTTTGAAATTAAAGTATTCTCAACGAAACAAAACTTCTTCATGGTTTTTTAATCCCTTTATTCCTTCATACCAAATCTTCTCTGCATTATGTAACGCACTGCAAATACTGAGGAAGGTGGAGGATTACACAAAAATATTCACTATAGACTACCATAACAATTGGTCAATAGTAGCATGGGTGTATCCCGAAAGACACGCTACAAAATTACTGTGCACAACCTATACGATATTATTTTAGGGTGTGGTAGACTCGTTTCATTGCTATAGAGTTAAAGAAATACAAGCGATTTCAATTTCACAGCAGCGCAACATTATTTCCTCAACTCCTGCTACTCTTGCCCCCATAGAGACATGAATTCCAGCAAACGATCGGAATTTTGACCTTGTATTAAAATAGCTGATTCAGAAGGGTTGATCCTCGATGAAATAAAACCAAGAAAATGGAATCTCCTTCCAGTTGAATTCCCGCTTCAAGGAGATTTAAGAGAAGCATGACAAAAGCTTCGCAGTCAAAACTTCAAACACTTCGTCCTCCAAGGTTATGCGTAAATACAAATTAACTGGAGACTAGAGGTGGAGGTGCTTGCTCCAAGTTGTGCTAAAAAATTAAGAATCTTGCCTTTAATAAGTTAGAAACTATAATTCCAACTTTATGCAACAATGATTTTGGATAATTAGCCAGCACACTAATTACCTGGGAAGCGTCCTAGATACATGTAGAGCTGAAAGGCTAAAGGCTTCATGGAGCGTGGAAAATGATGCAATATCGGTACGCAATCTGGAACGTGGTTCAAAGATAATCAGGGGGTACGCGCCACAAGCAAGGATGATCACGACTGGAACGTTAAAATCTGGGGCTAATTGATGGGAACTTCAGACCAAGACTGCGCTACACACATCACGAGAAAAAAATCTCTGTGTGAATTCTCTTTAAGAGGATTAAAGGGAATAGCTTTTTTTCAGATGATTTATGAGCCCAAAGACGTCTTGTGTGAAGAGCGTGCATTGTCTTGTTATTTGCAGAATTACTGTATCCAATACAAACTACACACATTGTAATTTAAAAAAAATAAACTTATTAGAATTACGGAAGATTCCGAGATAAAACTAAGCAAAAAAGATGTCGACCTTGAATCATAAAGTTTTTAGGCACAGTATTAGCTTGGCTGGAGTTACAAGATGGAAAGAAGCTGGAAAATTCGCAAACATATTTTACCATTCCAAGTATATATTACGTGAGAACTTGTGTATGGTTTTAATTGGATCTGCGAATACCTGTAATTAAAACTTTTCCAGGGAACTTTCAATAACTGTTAATTTAAATCTTTGCATTCCATTTGTATCTCAAATAGCGACAATAGGAAAATAATCCTTCATTTTTGCAAGTCTGATCTAGGAAAATCGCGAATAAATAAATTCCCCTTCCAAAAGTGCATCTTTCAGGCTGGGTTTATTGATACGTTCACAGTGCTAAGGAGATTGATTGAATGTTGAGGAACAAAGCTGATAAACTGATGCAAAAAGTGATTAGTTATAAGAAATAGCAAAATCACGTAGGGAATATCTGCCTTTATATCCTTGTCAAGAGAGTATATGCTATGAATACAAATGTTCGATAATCCAAGCTGAAGAGGATTACGTAGCTAAAATGATAATACAAGCTTTGCAGGTGAGGCTGTTTTGCAAGCATGTATAGGGTTGATGGACAAAAGAGATTTGGAACGTTAAGTATAATGTTGGACTGTTGACTGATTCCTGAATCTCACCCGGAAATTATTCAAAGTCAGTTTGCTTTTTGTGGGCTGGGTGTGCAATTGTTTTGAAGGAGCTCCGCTAAAGATACTAAGAAGAATGATGGGTTCAGTCAGATTGTTTCCATTGTCCAGCAATGTTCGGAGGAGGACGAGGAGAGAGAGGCTGTAATCCTATACGCATCTTAATGTCTTCAATCTTACCCCTTTGTCCGTGTGGAGAAAAAATGTAGCGGCGCTCTGATGCTGGGCAAAAAATGTAAGGCGAGAGATCTAAAATTCCTGAGATATAAAAGGGCTGGAGAGGGGAAGATGGGTATTCAGTCTCTTTCACAAGTTCTATTAACCTACTTCAAACTTCAAATTCCTCTAAGGACCAAAATCACCGCCAAGATGATGAAGATCGTAAGTGTTCTGACTTGGAGTGCTTGTTTCTTGACTAGTGGATAAAACAATCAAACAAATTTTAATTTAATTCTGTGCTATCTATTCAGGTTGCTATTCTCGCCCTCGTCGCTGTTGCGGCCGCTGCTCCAGGTGCCATCATTGCCACCTCTGGACACCTCCCAGCTTCAACTGGACCTTTGACCTACGCCGTTGCCCCAGCTTTGACCTATGCCGCTGCTCCAGCTTATACCTACGCTGCTGCTCCAGTTGCCGTTGCTCATGCTGCCCCAGCCATCGCTGTCCCAGCTCCAGTCGCCTACCAAACCGGAGTCAAGGTCACCCACACCGTTGAGCCCGTTGAACAACACGGATACCAAATCGCTTATTAAAAAACATCCCCCCGTAATTCTTGACTGGCTTTAAACCCCCTTTTTTGTGGTATTTTTATCATCAATTTTGTCACTGCACCCGGGAAACATCCACCAGCCACCCTTTAATGAATCAATCTTTAAAATTCCTTACCAAATGCCGGAATAAATCTTTCATGCAGCTGCATTTCTAAAATTCGTCCATTTCTAGCCCATTTATTTTATCCGGCAGCGCACCCTGACGGTTTGCGGTTAAAGCACGAAATCCGTAGAATGCTTTAAATGCTCAAGACAAGATAGTGCTCAAAACCCAATATAGCTATGGGTCCTCTATGGCAAAAAAGCCCAAAGGAAACACTTCTTGAATGAAGTAAGCTTATGATTCTCGGTAGCGCCATCCAACGGTGATTTAGTGGCAAAGTTTCAAAGGAGAATTCGCCATCATGGAAACATCAAAACAGTATCTCAGAGATACTACGCAAATTCATAAATTCATACGTATATAATTTTTTTATTCATGTCTTCTTAAGGTTTTCTTCATCATGGTTTTCACTCAAACAGGAAATATTTCAGTTTTGTAACATTATATAAGAGATGTACATATAGCACCGTAGTTACCCCGCTAAAATCATTAGGTGTAGCAGTTATGTAATGTATACTATATACGTCTTCATTCTGAGGTAACCATAGTTTTTTCTTCGTGTTAACATGCTGCTTTTTTCCCTCCCGATTAAGCATAAATTACAATCCACTCTATACATGCAAGTACAGAGGTTGGGTGGGTTGCGGTGTAGTTGGCTTTGTCGCTAAGTTTTGTTTCGTGTACCTGTGTGTGTGTGAGTGAATGGGCTGTATAATTTCCTTGATATTCTAATTACAGTTACTGCTGAAATCTATCCGAGCAAATTAATAAAAGAGGGCAATTGCAAAATCCACCGCTACAACAGACATCAACCTGTTGCTTCTCTCTCACCTCTACCCTGCTGATGAGGGATTCGCATATCAATGTTTCCCTTACAGCTTACTATAAATGACACACAACCGTAGTTAATTCTTTCCTGTCTTTTAATGGCTTGGATTAAGAATTATATTAACAATTGAGTCATATGCGTTTAAATTGCTAAATGGTTTTAAAATCAACTTACAATCTCATATACAGCAGTTTTGAGTACAGCATTATCATAGTTAGTTCTTCCTTGATTTCCTAGGATTTTCGGCATTAGAGGCTGATGCATGAACCTTCTTCTCTCTGACTCTGACGATGACGGAATTTATGTTTATCATGTTAACAACACACAAGCTGCTAAACATGCCATCTTGTCTCAAATGAGTCCTCGTCGTTAGCGTATAGATCCAAAGAGAATACGTAACGTACACGTATGTAGGTAAATTGATATTATTCTCTTGTAGTATGTTATGTTAAATTGATTCCCAAATTATTATGGACTTGTATTATATTATTGGCTTGCACACTGGAAGGAATTCATTAAATAGTCACGACCTACTTATAGCAATCTTCGTCATAAGAATGTACTTTAGTTACTATATAGCAGCGACGCAAGTATAATCTTCATCATCCTGTATGTACCGAAGTAGCAATAATAATAACAATGGCAATAATAATAGTAACAATGTCATGGAGCTGTAATTAATGTAGGAATAATAGCATTGCATCCATCTCATTGTAATACACCCTTCATAATTACAGTATAGCTGTATTTTAACGGTACATAAATAATTAAATATGTATAATGGAGAGGAGACTGTAAATATTCTTATCGATTTTAGAATAATAGATTATCAAGTATGAGGTTTTCTAGCCTTTCCATAAAAATCTACATTAAAGCTGATAATAATCTGCTGTTATTTAAAAAATCAAACTTTTAAAACCACAATTTTTCAGAGTTCTCGAGAAAGCGTATAAGCATATTATTATGGGCGGGTGGGATTTATATCAGCTGGGGCATCGTGTGGTAACGTCAAACCTTGTCACCTTTAAGTAGACCAGTTACTCGGGTAATTATTCTCGTTGTAATTAATATGGCCTCCGAAACACTATTTGTTATAATACAAAAGCTTATCCTGCATTTCATTTTCAAGAACATTCCGTTTACCACTTATGTATAATTCCTCCGAGTCGGCGGGGAATTCAGATAAAATTACTCATGCCAATTGTATCTTACTTTTGGTAGGACCAATTCTTGCATGACGTATTTACTTACTAGAGTGTATTCCGTATTTATCAACATTTCTCTCTCTCTCTCTCTGTTATAATTCCATGAGATCACTAGACGCCAGGTTTCCTTGGAAACAAGAAAAAATCACTAATCATTTTAAAATTCATTTAAAACAAATCTTTCCTTAATTTCCTCTTTGCTGGTAGTGTACATAGATGCATAGTTGTAATTATTATATTCTTATGCTAGCATTTGGGCTTTAATGGAATAAAATCAGTTCCTATACATTCAACTGTTTTGCTTCTTCTTCTTCCTCTTATCATTTCCGTCTTCTAATGAAATTATCCAGTGGTTTCTATCAAAACTGGAATACCATGTTGGAAAAAACGTTTTTTTATATACGAGTATAATATAATATTACTTAAACTATGTTAATTTTTCACCTCTACAAGTATCAAGTAGTAATTATACATGTTGTGATAAAAAAATTCGTATCCTATAATATATTTATGTAGTCTATGTATAGTGTTACATAATAATATATTCTCACTTGTTTGGGTAATTCAGCTCCATTTCCGGAGCCAGTTATGTAGTAAATCCTCGTATGTTATTATGAATATTATTTTCATAATAACTCGTCTGTGTATACCACTAAAAATTGTGTTTTTAATGGAGCATGATACACTATTAATCTGCTAGTTGTGTAGTTATAATTACTTGGTAGTCTTACAGCCCATCACTCTAATGCGTCTTACCTATGCTAAACCCACGGCTGTCCTTACGACCATCCGCTCCTTTCGATAATTATTATTACAGAAATGTATTTGAAGCATCTTCAGAGGAAATAGAGAAAGAGGAAGAGGTGTATTAACAGTACACGGTATTCATTTTTTCAAAAATCTTCAACCCCCCTTTACAGTTACCTCATCCGCTACTCATCACTTTCCTAGTGTACATTCATTTATGTTATGAGAATTCTCGTTCAGCGATGGGGAATATTTTAATTTAAATCTGCGGTGCTAATGACAAATCCCATGTATTAAATAAAGGGACCCTCAAAAACCAACGAGAGCAATTATTCACCCTCCTTCCCTCCATGGACCTGCGCTATTGGGTATGGCGATTTTTTTACATATGTTATTTTACAAATACGAGTTCCTCCCTTCTCCTTGAATTTCTCTCATAATTTCTTATGTTTACTCTGTAAGTTAAGACGTGGAGTCGAGAAATGACCATAGGAAGCGGTCAAAAGAGCTTAGATTGGTGGACTTGAGGAATATTTTTAAGAATCTAAATAGCATACAACAAGCAACTTGTAGAAAATCTCGGCGCTTTCACCTTGTCATTGCTGAAAGGCTCTTAATTGTATACTGTATTATCTGCGGTATAATTCGTTGACTACTTTTCCATTCTCTCTTGTTACGGTCGTGAGTATAAGTTTTTGCGAATTCTAATTGCGAATTTTAATGCAGAATAAAGCAAGCTTGGTGAGAAGAGCAGCAGGCTGAGGAGAAAGCAGGTTCAAGGCAGCGTCAAAGGTACAGAGAGAGGGTAGGAAGGAGGTTGCAAATTTCGAGAATGGGTCCTCATGCATAATGCTTGGTAACTGAATATCAAAATTTCCAAAGTAGTTTACAGAAACATAGATTTTGTAGCTTTGCAAAATACATAACTTCCCAGTGGAAATTCCTAAATTTTTAAAAGTAGAAAGAGAAAGTAGAAGCTTTCACAAATTTTTCCGTTGCTGATATAACTTTTAAGGATATCACTTGGGATTTCTGGAAACATTATAGAACGTAGCAACACATAGGGCTAAGGAAACCGTGTTTATAAATCCGATATGTACAAGGGTTTAAACGCAACTCCTTAAACAGGCATTACTTCCTCTCCCAGGTCCCGAAAACATTCCAAAATTAAACGATGAAAGGTCCTCCCTGAAAACTAATTGTCGGACTTTTATCCATTAGCTCCGATCCGTGCCGCCATCTGGATTCTATAGTTACAAGTATTTCCTCTTCCTTGGGACAAACTAAAGCATTGATATCCCAAGCATACACGCTTCTAATAAATACTTAGCACATATAGTGTAACGGATTAGCGATATATAAAACTGTACATATGGCAGGATTTGTATTCGGAAGCTAAAACGTTAGCGAGTGTATTAACGTGTCTGCTACATGTCGTGAGACGCGTGACATACAAGGGGTAGCGAGCGTGTCTTGTCAGCGATGAGGAGGCAGTCTCGTGTACCATTTAAAGCGATAATTAATTGGTTACTCAAGCGATATGAGGGGTCCTTCTAAAATTACGTTTTTCAAAACAGCTAGCCAGCGTGCATTAATAAATAGCACCAATTCAAGCAGCCGCGCCTGGCCTCCAACTAGTGGGAATTTGCAGTGGAAAGATATATGGGTCGCTTTTAAAAATATTGGGACGTATATATTAGTTATTTTAGCAAAGCTTAGTTTCATCTTAGTGCAAGCATAACTCCGGCATAATTAAGCGTTTGCACACTCAAACTTGTAGTGACATTAAGGCGGAAGGATTTAAATTGTCGAGGGAAAGGATGAGAAGGTGTCGGGATATATTTGACGTTAATTGAAGCTGAATAATGATATATACCGCGAAAAAGGTCCTACGCCAGGCAATTATATGAAACAGAGTCAAAATACGAGCCATATATCGCTAAAAACAAGGGGCTCAGAGCTTTGATGCAATGCGAATAAATGCAATAATGCAATTTTAAACGGGATATTAATTTTGTTAGTTGGAAGGAGAGGATTCCGAACATTTCCGGTAGGATAAGGATTACCAGCAGCAGCACAGCTTTAAAGACAAGAAGATGCGGATTCATGGATTCATCGAGGAGATGGATGTAGGAAATGACGATGAATGAGAGGAAATCAGGATATGAGTTCCCCGAGGAACATGTTAAACAGAGATTGAATCAGTAATTATTAATGAACGAGGATGAAGGATGAGGGCTCTATGAGGTTTTTTATAAATGCTTGCCTCCTTAAGCGTAAAAATTGAAAAAAGGCGTAGCTCGAACAGAAAAAGAAGAATTCCTCCGGGGAGAAGGAAAGTTTACTTCGTATTACCGATATGATGAGCTTATTGTTTTATCATTTGCATGATGTGGCGATAGTAGTATGGTGAAATTGATACAAGTGTGTGTGAAACACTTGAAAACGTTCTCTCAAGGTTTCCTCCAAGCACCATCAGTCACAAACTGACAATATATATATATATATATATATCTAAACGTATGTAATGTAGTAATGAATTACAATCAAGTCATTACAATTAATTAATCCATAATGAATTAATTACAATTAATCCTTACAATATAATATAATGGATAATGTACATGTCTAAGACTGGATAAAAAATTTTAGCGAGCAACAATAACAATATAATTTAAATGTTTCATCACATTCACTGTGGTCAACTGAAATCAAGTGTATTCCTCACGACCGTTCATACAGGAGGATACAGTGTACCTCTTCAATCAGGTTTTACACTTTTAATAGTTGTGCTTCGTCCTCCCTCTACCCTTCATCCTCTCCCACACATCCTAAAACATACTCCTCCTCCCTCTACAATTCTAAATTATTGAGACGCTACAAATAAAGGACCTGCCTCTCAGGAGGGTATATACAGTCTGGCTTTTACCGCTTTTTCTCGTAATTCCAGTCCCTCAGGATTTATCCTCAGCTGACATTTATCCTCTTCTCGGCTAACTTGGATTTCTCGGATTTGAACAAGTCACACTTTTCGGGTTGATAAGATAATCTATAAATGATATACGCATTCATCCCACTTGTGAACGCATTCTCTCCCTGCGAGGATACCCACTGAAATAAGTTAAAAGTCATGGAGAAAACAGCTCGGAGAAAGTCCTAATCAATCCTATACACTAGTAAATTAGTCCTGCTCCGTCTCTCTTTTAGTATTCCCTTCATATTTGCTCCTCAATTCTCAAAATTCTGAAATGAGCTTTAGGGAGCATCCGTATCTCACACTGGTAATAATGGAGTTTTTTTACCTTCTATATAAACGTCTTTTTCTGAGACTTAAGCGTAACATTTTCATTTGGGATTAATCCACTCTCATCCTGCTCATCGGGAATTTCCACGACGGAATCCGGCCTGCTCAACCTGCATCAGCTAGCTACTACCGATAATACGGAAAAGGGAAGAGGAGGGGTGAAAGTTGGTGAAAGTCTAGGAAAAGTAGGAGTAAGTCCTAGGACTAAAGCCAAGCCAAGAGGGATCTATATAGCTTAAATATAAATCTTCGTTGTTATCTCGTACGTAAACCAACTTTTAAATTAATATGAATATGTTTTTCGGATAAACTTGGGAATTTAACATATATTTTAGTGTAGTAGAGGCAAAATGAACTGAGAGGCTCAAGTATGATGTCATTTCTCATATAGATATATATGTATACAATATTGTAACTCGACGAGGTAGAAGACAGGTAAAGGTTATACACTAGTTTTAGTTAGTAGCTATAACAGGAGGGTAGCAATTGGTCAATTTTAAATGTATTCTTGTGTTTCCGTAAATAATTGTTATAATAACGGTAGTATATATATATATATATATAATAGCTTAACGTCTCTTCGTCCCTCCTGGTACAGTTTTTGATTCGTTGCAAAAAAGCTCTCAAGTTTTTAAACACCCAGAAAAGACAAATGATGGCTGTGTGGTAGTGGTGGTGGCTGCTCGGTAGCGAGAGAGGAGCAAGGGCCAAAAGTATCATTTTTTTTAAAGAACCATACTATAGGGATTGCGGTAAAAACTGAATTCTGGATTTATTGAGGCAGTCCTTGATAATGTATTTCTTTATATATATATATATGTATCAAAGCCAAAAGCAGGAGGTTTCTTTTATTTATTTAGTAATTCAATGCATTATAGATTCCTAGCTTCCACGCTCCTTCATCTTCCCTTCAAATTCATTACTTTTATATTAGTTATCATATTATTCAACTAAATTGGAGGATATCATTTATTTCATCAATATTATACGGGACTTTCTACATTCCTTCTTTATTTATAAATAATTTTATATTGTAAACTACCTCATTATTCTGGATTATTATTCCCTTTTTCGTAATGGACTCCTATTCTTTAATCCCTACGCTTCTGTCAGCAAAATTTTTAGCAATTAGCAAATCTGTAGTTTGTGTATGTCTTCTTCCCTGTTTCAACTATAGAATGTATATCCGGCATTACCTGGAGACTATTATGCGGTGGAGGAAGAGAAGGATATTATAGAGTTGTGTTGCAGGATAATGTAGAATATTTTTCCGGCGGGCTTTGCTTTGCAGTAGTAGAATTCTATTTCCTACATCTTCTACAAATAGTTTTTACAGGATAAGAATAAGCCTAAGAATATTTGTTCTTTTTCTTCAAAAAACTGGACGGCGACACGTTGTAATGGAGTGGAACAACGAGCTGCACAATAGGTAAGAAAGGATATTTACTATATATATATATATATATTATTAGCTATACCTCTCTCAATCCAACCTCCAATCAGCCCTCATCCATGCTATTATTAAGCGGCAAGGTTTTTTATGGCTCAAAAAAACCTCCTCATTGCACTCAACCACACTCCCTCACTCATTAATTTTACCTACTCTGTAACAACGCGACCTTGACAGCGGTTCTTAGTAAAAGATTATATATGGCTACATGTATTTCGTAAAGATTCTTAAAGAGAGAGAGATAGAGGACTTGGAATAAGGAAGGGGGAGAGGGTTGAGACGACGACGACGGCGTATATAGCGGGAGCTGTGGTAAAGCAGAGGAGGGGCAAGCTTTTTTAATCATCCGACCAAATCCCGGATTTAGTGCAGATTAAATACTAAAGGCGAATCATGACTCGTGTCTTGGTAGGACATGTACAAGTTCAAAGTAACTAATTAAGTGAAATGTTTGTAATGATAAAGTATGTATGTGAGCGAGGTTTAAAATCTCAATCAAGATTTGCTAGGCTTACTTGATGATAATACAAAGGAAGGCTAGCAAATTCATGGTCTTTAATGGGTCTCTGGATTAGAGGCGGGTATTGGAAAGTGGTCATTTCTTTGTCAATATCATTTATCATACGTAGTATCGGAAATTAATGAACACATTCTCTTTCTTTGATGACCTTCACGCGGATCCTAAGGAGGGGGCAGTACTTTTCTAGGATTTTTCTTATTCCTCCTCGTATTTTGAAACACTCTCAGTAACGAATCCCGAACACATTTAAACTTATATAGACCAACTACAACTTAACTCCGAGAGTCCAACAAGAGAAGAACAAGACTGATGAGAGAGACAGACTGCTCAATATCTGGGTTTAGTCAGGTAATAACGTTCAAGAATCACTCTTTCTTCAGCGGCTAGCACTATCGAATTTTAAATCCGCAACACTCCTCCTACTAATAAAAAGGCTTGGGATTTAGGATTCCTGCTCTTTTCTAACCTACACTATATATATATATATGTATCTTCTTTGAGCTATTTTTCAAGTTGGGCTGAATTGAAAAAAGTTACACAAAAATCACTTGACCATAACCTCCTACTTTGTAAATCCCGACTTGATAAACAATATTACAGTCCTGCCCAGCTGAGGTGAGTGGTGGTGAAAGTTACAGTTGAAGGGAAAGCGGTGTGATAGGTAGGGAAAGGTTACGGAAAATTTTATAACGGCTTAATAAAGGCTCAAGGGGAGGGATAAGTCTGGGAAAGTATTTATGGATAGCTTGCTTAGCATAGCGCTTGAAAAGAGAAAGTCGAGGATTGATTGAGGGAGAGAGAGGAGCTGGAGAAGAGGGCATTACAGGTATTTTAAAGACCAGACTTCCGGTGAAAGCGTAATTCCGATAATTATCCTCTTTCCTACGTACACACCTTCCGCTGTACATTTCCAGTTAGGAGGATACTTTAAGAATATTATATATCTATCATTTCCACTTTCATCATCTCTCCCCGCCTAACGGAAGATACATAAAGGAGGATGAGAAGGAAGGGATTTAACCGTATAGTCGCAGTGAAGTTAGTATTCTCGTTGTACATAATAAATATATGTAGTACGTGTAGTAAGATAATTCATATATATGTATGTAGTTTTAAGAGTGTTTATAGCACTAGGAGATTATAGCAGATGTAGTAGACGTAGTTATAGTTAAGAGTAACAGTAGCTTTAAGTATAGCTGTAAGAGTAGTAGAGTAGTCGTAGACGACGCAGTAATAACAGTACAAGTTGTAGGGTGCCTGAGATAAGAGTGATTCGGGCGCTTGGAAATCAGATTTGGCAATGGATCCTGGTGAGTCTTCTTGGCACAGACAGGGAGTCGATGAAGTGACATGCATTACACTAGTACGACTGAGGAAGATACCGTTCCCTGTAAATTCAAACAAAAAGTCAAATTAAACATACACTTTTACCTCTCAATATTCAGCAATGTACTACTAAAAAATATCCAAAAATGTACAAGTTCTCTAAAAGGAATTAAAGGATGGGAAAAGCAGATGGGATGATGATAGAGGGCGCTGCGGACATCTTAAGGATTAAATTCGCCGGACAGTTGACCATACTGGTCTTGGTCCACACAAGATTGCTCTTGTGCAGAATCAAGTCCATGGAAACTACGGCATGATGAGGCGGACGTGGGCGAAAGTAAAAGAAATCCAATTATGAGCTTCCGGAATGTTATATTCTAGCTGATGGAATTAGCAACTGTGAGAGGATACTCCAAGTCAAGTTTATTTAGCGAATTTAGTTTCCATTGGAATGTTTAGAGGGAGGCGGGATGAAGAGCAAAACTTGATGGGATTCCGTCTCCAAATGTGTTGTCAACGAGCAAAAATACCAAGGGTTAATATCCATGTTAAAATATGAGCAAACTCTGGACGAGGGAAAAGTTAAAAGACGATATTGAATTCCATCGAGAAACAAGAATGTTCATTAGCCGATTACTGAGGATAAAAGCAAAGCTTCCAGTCCTCACTGTCTATATGACGGGTGAAAGTGGGAGAAAGTTTCAAGAGTTTCCTTCTTGCCCAAATAAACTAGAGGTACGTCGTGGTACGGGAAAGTAGGGAATGTAGAGAGGATTACTCTCTCTCTTTGAATACCCTCCTCCTCCGCCTCCTCCCTCTTACAGGATTAAGGTCGAAATTGGCTGATGAAAACAAAGTTTATCTACTCATGGAGCTGCCAAGAGATTGGGATTGAGATTGGGGGAAAGAAGATATTTGATTGAGTTTACTCATGACTTGGAGTCGGAAAAGA
Source organism: Sminthurides aquaticus (assembly GCA_906901655.1). Classification (NCBI taxonomy): domain Eukaryota; kingdom Metazoa; phylum Arthropoda; class Collembola; order Symphypleona; family Sminthurididae; genus Sminthurides; species Sminthurides aquaticus. Next base: position 17,526,025 of record CAJQTT010000001.1, on the reverse strand, counting down.
GGATTCAAGTAAAAGTGATTGCTTCCCGGATTGTTTGTTCAAATCTTAATGCATCTAATTGGAACATTTCAACATTGATTCCCTTCTGGATCCAAGGAAAGCCGTCTCCCTCTGTATACACAGTGAAGTCTGCTGGACGACTCCAACAACGACAGTTTTTTGGGCAGACTTTTCCAAAACATACTCCACCATGAGTCTTCCTCATCAATGTTGCAACGAAAATAATAATCAAACTGACCGTTTCTCCTTACGATAACCCGGCAACAGGTAAACGAACAGGACGGAATGGCGGAAGTAAAAGTTTTCAAAGTCAAGAAGAGTACCTCCAAAAGACTCTTAAAGAATTCATTGAGATAATAAATCAATTTTGACGAGAGTCGAGCTTTTGTTTCATTAATATTAAAGATGAGCGTGGGAGCTAGGGAGACTGGAGTTGGTCCAGACTCTGTAGTGGTCATGTCATGCGGTCTTCCGAGTAAAGAGAAGTAGAGATGGGAGGGAAGATGAGGGACGTGAAAAACTAGGAATGGGGAGGATGGAGGAGAAAAGTGGAATTAGGATGTAGTGTCGTTAAGAGGAAAAAGTAACAGGGAAAGCACGGAGAAAGTCGAGAAAGTGGGCAGGGACAGACATATAGAATGTAAGAGTATGGAGGAGACGTAGAATAGGGAGAAGATGTAGGATGGAATATAGCGGATGCTATATTAGCGAGTCCTGGAGCAGTAGTGAGCACAAGAAGAAAGTAAGTTTTGCAACATTTTACTTTGGCCTACATTTGGCAACTCCTACATCGGGCTTATGCCTCTCAACCCCTTCTCGATCAATATCAATGCAGCGTTTCGCCTTCGCCTATGCACCAAAACTGGAAAGCAACTGGAGCTAGTCCCTCCACTCCCTCACGCCGCGTAAGAGAAAGCAGAAAGCAGACAAACGAAGCCGAGTGAGCAAAGGCTTGCAGAGAGAAAAGCCCAGCCAGGCCAAAAGAGCCAGAACGTTCGGATGAGAGAAAGCGGTGAAGGACGGAAGAATATTTTCTTCAAATGTGTTTATAACTAAACTTTCTCTCATTTATGTTAAGGATTCTCCTCAAGAGTTTCCAACTGTGGAAGAGAACTAGCTTAGTTTTGTTCGCAAAACCCAGGATGGTCCTAAATTGTAGAGCGCTATAGCGATTCAAGCCAAATAGAATCCCGGTTTTCTAAATTCTGGAAAAGAGGGAAATGAAGAATAAGATGCAGAAAGGCTTGCAAGACTTTGCAGATACATTCAAAGATTCTTCTAGCAAAATGACACAACTCAAATCCGTCAAACCTATTATGGAGCCTCCTAAGAATGACCAGACAGTGAAAGTTTACATAGTAATATTACGCCCAATATTAACAGTTTTTCATTAATCAGGCGACTGACTTAATAGCAGCAAAGGAGGACAGTAAAATCCGCTCTTTTGTACACAAGTTCGATGAAGCTCCCTAAGAAATACCGACATAGAACATTTCAAGCCTAGATAATATTTTGTAGCTCAAATATTCATCATTTAACCCACCATGAAGGCACAATCCTCGATATTTTAGACTAAATCTATCACTAAATCTAATGTTTTAGACTACGTCAGTCAAACCCATCATATCAAGCTGCACATTTTATGACTGTACCATTTCTTGAATATCGAGCTAAAATACAAAACAACTGCAGTTTCCGAGTTAACTCCCTTTTACTGCTACTAAAGAAATAACGTGAGGTATAGTTACTATGACTGCACGCATAAGCTTGCAGAGTCTATCCGATGATATATTTCTCGGAGGCTCCAAAAGTGGCAATGAATTTAAGGCAAATTCGAACATATGGATCCATGTGTTTGAATCTCGGCGGATATTAGTTGGAGTAATCGGTGCTACAGGATTAAATTTGGTATCCACCTATGCTATATATAGCGGAGATGAAAGTTATTAAACTGATGGGCCGTACAACTCTTTTCGTGCACTTCCCGGGGTGAGGTTTTCAATTTGATTTGCTTTTCTCCATTCCCAATCCATAGATACACCATCCTTGCCGCCATCTACTTTAGTGGCATCGTCCCCAGACTCGCGTTTCATCCTCGCCTTTCTCTTACATTACACGTTCCTCCTTCGGTGAAAGGAAAGATAGGCGTAAGCGGATACTTTCTCCCCTCAAGCTTGAAGAGAAAGCAAGCTTTCACCGCTGATACTCTCGATCCCAAGGAAATTGGGAAAGGAAATTGGCAGAGGGCCAACAAAAAGAAGGGTAAGGACACAAGGAAGGAGGGAACTAAAGGTGAAAATTGCAAAGGTTTTAAAAATAACCACTTTTTAACTTACCGTGTGGTCAAACGTCTGTCTCTATGCGAGGCGTATTGCTATTCCTAGGCTTGGGATTGGCATTGCCGAGTTTCTTTGTATACTCTGCCTCGTTCAGCTCTATGATATCCGAAGATGATTCTGATATTGACCCAGTATCGGCTTTCGGATAACCTATAAGAACAGAACAGTTTCAAACATTCATCCTCAGCTCACTTTCCGCATTACTCTCACAACCCTTCCTCACGGAGACGTCATTCAGAAGAAAGCATATTAAAGTTGAAGCAAACGCTCTTATAATCCGCCATGTGGGATCCAGCATGTCCAATCCAGATTAGAGCATAACAGAACCGTTAGGAAGCATATCAAGCTCTTAATGCTCAGTTATTGCCAAGTCATTCTAGAACATTATACACTCCCATTTCTCAGCTTCTTCTATACGCTATAGTATGATACTTTCTCATGGAGTTTCCTCTGCGTTAGAGTATTCAAAAACCCTATAATAGTTAGAGCGCTGAGCGGCAGGTGCGCTAGTGAGAAGCTCCAAGCCTTCTCACGCTTTCACCTACTTTCTCCATCACCCGGATGGAGAAAGTATTCAATTCTTTTTACAGATCCTATAGAGACTGCATCCATCATCAGCTACAAGGCGATTTCCACTACATTTTGCCTTCACGCACAATCTCCTTGAGCCCGCTCTCCAAAACATTCGCGAATCAATTCCACAATCCCTGAAAATCCTTTAATAATTGTCCATGCACAAAGTACAGAAATGACCTTACCTAATGTGCCAGGAAGGTACGGACAGCTAGTAACATGGTTAAAGTTTTGCGACTGCATCTCCTCCTGGTCAGTTTCACGATGATAGAAGTAGTTGAAATTGGAAACGATGACAGGCACGGGTAATGCGATTGTCAAGACACCGGCAATGGCACAAAGCGAGCCGACGATCTTACCCCAGACCCCCACCGGCCTATATTGAAGACATAGAAATACAATATATTAAATCCTGAACGCGTTCCGGAGAAGAAGAATTCCGAGAGAAAAACTTTATTTCAAATGAGAAAGAGGAGAGAAATATGAACAAGGATGAGTGAGTGACTACAAATTGCAAATTGGATTAATTAAGTATACTCAATATAAGAGCTCATATACTTTTTCATGATAAATCACTAAAAGAAAAGAGGAATAATGTTGCGGTGCACTGAATGAAGACAATAAAAACTACCAAACCAATAGGAGAATAGAATTTGCTTTTTTCTTGCAGGTAAAAATAATGCTCTTACTACTACTTTAGTTAGAATCAAAAACAAATCTAATATTTTCTGTATTCCAGTTACTACTCCTCTACCTTCCATGTGTTATTTGTACATGTGGAATATTATTTAGCAAAAGTAGCTTCAAGCACAACAAATATTTCCGCCACAAAGACAATAAGATTATGCACAAGAATCTCAATTCGTCAGAGGTTCCGGCAAATAACACAAATGACAGTTACAGGAAGAAGCGGAGAAAGCGGGAAGGAAGATTTCATCATTCAAACATGCATGAGGGTAAACCTATTCATGAAAAAGTATTATAAGAACCAGAGAAAAGCCATGAGCTTTCACAAACCCAACTCCCAAACACAAGAAAATCAGAGGTGTAAGCAGAAGAGGAAGAGAAAAATAAAAGCTTGTGAAAGTACATAATAGGATGAAACTGGGCTGTGTGAAGGGTGGAGAGAGACAGGATCTCAAGGAGGAGGGCAAAGAGTGGTTTTATTGGATTTTTTTCAACTTTTACTGCGCTTTTAATAACCCTTCTAGCAGAGAGCTAGGAAGAGGAGTGTCGTAAGATAAGTAGTGAGGACGGTAGTGGAGGAGAAAGTTGGAGAAAGGTAAATACCATTCCGTACTCATGCTCCTTTCCCCTCTTTCCATGTCTCGATAAGGAATGCCATGTTCTCGGCAAAGGGAGCCCATTCCGTCCGTCGGAAGGGGTGAAGGGTTTGTAAACAAAATAGGACAAGTGAACAACGCTGTGCAGTCATTCCAAGAGCACTTCATGAATCCCTAATATCCAATATAACGGGACACAAAAACCATGCTTTATATGGAGCGGGTGGCAGCTTGGCACAGTATCCCCAAACCTAGAGAGCCGACAAGGAGATGCGAGAAAACAAGAGCTGACGACGCAGGGAAAGCGGGATAGAGGAGTGGGTGTCAGAAGAGCAACGAGAGAAACCTCAAGACTAGCCTCGTGATCCTCAAACTTGATTTACAATGAGGGAATGGTCATTTACCAAGCCTTGTTAACATCATAAAATTATGGCAAGGAATACACTAATGTGGCAAGGGGACGGGGTTTCGTAGAGAATAATTCACAGCATCTAGGACAACCTATGCTAAAAAACTTTAACCAAATCATAAATTTCAATTTATCCAGCCATCTCCACCTCTGATAGAAATCTTCAACTCAATCGTAAACACGACAGCAAACACGCTCAAATTCTCCCTACCCTCATTTTACTATAGCCCGGCCTTCTTAATCGCCATCCAACCTCGACTATAATCCAGCCTAGATTTACTTTCATAGCCTCCTCCGTTGATCCTCCCTTGAATAACGGAATACCTTCTCATCCAGCATAAACCAATGGCAAAAGGGCGTGAGTGAGCTAGCTCAGCCGTCGCCAAAAAACCCTTAAAGGGAAATAGCACTGTTTTTTGTTGTAAACTTAAAAGAATTTTTATACAAAATAAACCAATGAAAAATGAGCAAATAAATCCAGAACATGCAGATCCAGAATCAGCTCCAGAGCCTCTAGCAGTATTCAAACGCATAAAAGAAAACAATATTTTATGGGAAAACTGGATGTGTGGACATATTCCTTCAGATTCACTGTAATCTCAATCCCTGTTTCTAGTGATATAATCCCATAAAAATATTGCTGCAGTAATAATTTGACCATGTACCACCTAAAAAACCGGCCTGAAAACATAACAGAGAAAGCTAGCTGGCACCAGCCTGAATAATCCGTCACAACGTATGGAGTGGCTTTAGAAAATTACAGAGTTCAGCAAAATCAAAAACTATGACGATTATATGCACAATCTCCTGGGAATATCTGAGTGAAATTAATACTCATTTCCATAATTTGCAATCAAGTGGCCTCCTTCACTTGATTTTTTAGTTGGAGAAAGTTGGAGTGGAGATTAATATGCAATGGAATAGATGAGGAGTGAAAATACACATAGCAGGTCCGTCAAGAAAAGCACCAAAACTAATTCTCGCTTTCACTCATTTCGATACGTTCTGCACGAGAAATTTTACCCCATTGCAAAATACAGGGACGTTCATGTGCACATATTGATGAATAATAAGATGACGGGGTTCTAAAAAAACAGGTTTTACATTTATAAAGGCTGATGAGAAAATTCAGTAAAAAAATACAAAAAGTCAATAGATGAAATACGGAATCAAATCAAAGCCTGAACTTGGAAATTAGACGGAACACAAGCAGTAGTATGGAGAAAGTTACTGCAGGTTTAAGCCTCAGTCGTAAAACACGGTGGAAGTAGGAGACGTATACGTAGTGAAACCTGCAGGAACCTGGCACAGCTTTCACCTCTGCCTTGGAAAAGGTACATATTTGAGGGAGAGATTGTGAGATGAATCTGGATAAGACGCTGCCCTAAAAGTTGTAAAGTAAATCAAGAGAGAGCCCGAGGAAAAGAAAGAGATTCCGGAAGCGTGTGACTTGTGATGCCATTCCAGAGAGAGAAATGCAGAAAAAAGTAGAATGTTGCAGGTGAGAGGAAGAGGAGAAAGTAAAAGCATTACAAAAGTATGAAAGCGCAACTTCCTACACGGACCAGGGGGGGACAAAGGTTAAGAGAAGGAAGACAAAGAGAAAGTCGGCGTTCAAATAATTTAACATTTTTTAACATATGACAATCCAAATTTTCAAGCTTGGGCAACGACTGTGAGCTATAGAGGAGCGAGAGTGCACGGGGTTAGAATAAAGTAAAATTACTCTTCGTCTTTGAATGAGAAGAGGGAAGGCAAGTGGGGGTGGGTGTTTGTGGTGCTGAGTTGCTCCAGTCTTTTGCTCGAGAAAGTATGGAGAAAGAATCAAATTGAAAGAAACCCCGGAGCTTTTATTCCCTCTAACCGAAGGCACATAGAGAGACTCGGGAGAAAGTAGGATATTATAGATTCCCAGCTATAGCTATAGATAAAAGGCATAGATAAAAAGTTGGTGCAAAAGAATGAGGTGGGTGACGAGGAGGTGACTGGGTAGGTTGGAGAAAGCATGGAGAAACGTCTGGGAGAAAGCATAGAGGAGAGTGAAAACAAGGAGAAAGCAAGGGGATACCGTCCAAAATTGATTCAGACCTACTTTACATTGATTTTTTATATTATCTTTCTCTATGGATTCTATGGAGACTCCTCAATCCTTTTCCCACTTTCAATGAACTGAGTGGATAACGAAATGGGCCCAATAATTTTTCACCTACTTTCATCTCACCTGGGGAAACACATTCCGTCCCGGTCTGAGATGGCTCGGAATCCTCGGAAAGTGTGCATGGCAATTCCGGGATATTCTCAATTCTCACTGACTTCTTTCCTTTCAAAGAGAGAAAGTCATGGAAACCAGCTATCCTATTCTTATCCTTCCCAGCTTTCCCGATCCCTTCTACTCAAGTCATCCCTGATAGGGATTCTCTATAGCCTTCTCTCTCTCTCTCCTAGTATTTATAACTCTTCTACACGACCAACAACCTAGTGTCTCCCCAACTCTTCAACATTCTTCTCTAATCAATCAATCCTTTGTAAAGCTATACTCCCATATTGGATCCAACTCCCTTGCCTCTATTCAGCAAGGGCTTCTATCTAAATAGAATCCCAAAGACCTAGTCTATTCACCTCGTGGACCGCGAGAAAGCAAATAGGGTGAAAGCAGAGGTTAAAATTCCCCATCAAATCCTAACACTGCTGGAGACTGTTGTGAACCTGTCTTCAGGGTTATTATGTATCTGTCTTCCTATTCAAACTGTTTACTAATAATAATAAAAGAGTTTAAACGGCATGTTTTCCTAAGCCCCAGATGACACAAGAGCTCAGCCCAGGAATAATTCATAATCGCCTCTACACGGAGTAAGACAGGAAGCAGTAAACATAGGAATGACGTTCCATGGATAAGTGCAAGTGGAGGGAATGTGTAATCTAAATTCTACTAAGCTTTATGAGAAGCACAACAAGAGTTAGTCAAAGCCACAAAACTGAGAAAAGTGCCAGTCAGTCTGGTGAAAATTGTACCAGCTTTCAAAGTATTTTCTAGAGTCCGCAAACGCTTGGTTAATATCATCATTTAATGAGTCGGGAGGAATTTGATACAAGGGTAATAGTGAAAGGAGTGCTAAGGGAAAATCTTTATCAAAGCAGGAGAAGAAAGACGAGAAAAACATGTCAAATTCTTCCATGGCCAAGCATGTAAAGACTGTAGAGGCGCAAATATAAAGCGGAGAAAGCAATGACTTAACAGGGAATGTTATACTTGACAGGGCGGACGGACGGATGCTTGCAAGAGTTTATTATTTTTCTCAAATTGCAAGGGAAAAACATACTCCTTGATTCATTACTTTTAATACTGTTATGACTAATAGGAGGAGGTGAGCAAATCTAGGATTTTGAAAAGTATAAAAATCCCTATCCAGTTGTACGTATCAAGAAAAATTCAATTCTCATCTGTAGATTAGGCATTTCTTATTTATCACGTGTTATCTCTAATTTTTTTAAATTCTAATCTAACATTTTTGCCTTACTGTGCGTGTTTTTCATTTCTGAAGCCATCAAATTACTAGCTCCAACTTCCACCTGAATTTTACATTTTTCCTCCATAATCGTTGAGTTCGGCACTAGCCACCCTAAATTTATTCTAGTTTCAAAATAACTAACAAATCAAAGTATTCCCGTAAGGGGAAATTTTACGCAAATCCAACAAAATTCAAAATCCGTCTCTCTCAAATTACTATTAACTTGACCTTTCTAAACTCTAGTAGAAGGGAAGCTAAAATGTGTACAAAATTGCCGTTTCGATGCAAACGTTAAACGCCCATTTCCATAGCTCCAAAAACGCATTCTATGTGAACAGCTTGCGGTAAATAGAGTGGAGAGGATGAAATGAAACCATAGCGACGCAAGACTTTTTCCACAATATTCAACAACCGCATTCTATGAAAATACGCCTTAACGGATCCCATTAGAAGGCAATGGGACCAATAAGACAACAAGCGACATCACCGTAGGGGCCAAGCTATTCTAAATCATCGGAACTAGTAAAAGTAAACTAAGTGATAAAATTTGCGAATAACTTTGTATGGCTTACTACTTATTTATGAACTGCTAAGGGCATAAGTAATACTAATAAAACAGATTGGCTTTGAGCATCGTAATGAAAATAGAATTCAAGATAAATTTAAAAACAATTGCGAATTAAGTATTATAAAAGCATCAAGAATGGGGTGAAATAGACGGTATATTTTATAATTAAGCAATTCAAAGTGATACAGGTGAAAGTGCTATTTGACGAGTGGTGAATAAAGTAGGATTTGAGTAGAAAGAAAGAAAGAAAGAATTGTGGATGATAAAGTGAGTAGGATCATACGTCATGTCACCATAGCCCACGGTGGTCATGGTAACGACTGCCCACCAGAATGCATCGGGAATAGACTTGAAGTAAGAATGTTCAGTGCCAGCCTCAGCGAAGTAGACAGCACTTGAAAATAGAACCACACCTGCAACATGAAAGGCAGAGGGGACTTGTTACATAACACAAAACACAGAACATACGACGTCCATTAAATAACATCAACCTCATTTCAACAATACCGTCTTTGCAATCCTGCAATCCGGCTCCCAGCACAACCAATACACAGTTATAATAATAATAATCCTCCATCCCAGATTCTCTCCCTGTAGCCATTGTTTTCATTCCTTTTTTTTCTCTTTTAAAACACATTTATGCATTCTGTTAAAATTCCAATCATTGCCAAATTGCCATTTATCAACAATCCGCCCCCTCCAGCGCCACCAACCAGCTTTCAAATAGGCTATCCTCATCCAACAGCCTCCGCTTCAGCGCAAATCTCAACTCAGCATATCAACCATAAGCGCGCGCGCGAGTAATTATATCTGTCTTCTGGATCACCAATTTCTACTACCCCAACTTCCCGCCCCCGCCTAGACCATTCACCATAATTCGCTATTCTTTGTCTCAAGAGCCGTAGTAACCTCAGTAGATTTTCTAGGATTAACTTTAAAAAAACCGGAACGTCCACACCGATATGGGTTTCCACCAGCTCCGGGAACAAAATAACCCTTCTTGTCTGTCAGGGTATACAGGAGAAAGTTAAGGGAAAAGAGAGTGATTGAATGACAATTTGACAGTGCTGAAGAGTGGATATAGGCTTCTATAATATGTGGCGGGCTGAATGACTGACTGAATGTGTGGCTGATTTGGAAAAGATTTTAAAACTTTCTGGGAGGACAAGAGTGTTGTCAAATGTCATGGCTTGGGGCAATTTGTCATTTTGTACGAAAAGTATCCTTTTTTCACCTCCCCCCAGCCAGAGATCGTGTGTGTGTGTTAAGTTATTTATGCATCTGAGTTCCTCAAAGGATGTCAATTGTTTTTTCCCAGCCCCTTCTTTACAACACTTTCCCAGCCTTCCGAATCCTTCCATCTAAACCAGAGAAAGTTGGTCTCCAACTTATCCTAAAACTTGCTTTCATCTTCCTTTCTCTAAGCTTTCCTTTCCCCTACTTCTCCTACACACATATTTTTACAAAATTGTGCTTTCTCCCTCACAAAACCCTCCTCCCGCTTCTTCGCTAAACCAGCCTTGGGCTTAAACCAGACTAAAGTCCCCGGAGCTTCTGGACTTCTTCTTGTGAAAATTCGCACTTTTCCGAGGAGAAGTTGAAAAAGTTTTTTCGTCAAGTATTCAGTTGGAATACATGACGTCAGAGAAAGTTTCAAGAGAACAAGAATAACGCTCTACTTATTCCCGAATATACTCCACAAATGTATCGCCTTGTGCTAAATAAAGCCCGCTTGAGCTGATGCAGGAAGCTCACATCCCTTCCTCGCTCCCTCTCCACAATGATAATGGCTTATTCTTCTATACGATTTTAACCGAGAGGCTCTGCGAAAAGAACATGACAAACACGAGCCAATCAACAATTAACATCCGTACAATGTAAGCAAACAATCCTTAAATATATACCGCCGAAAATAATTTATTCCCATTGGACGCTCATCCATAAATCGACGCATCGATATAAACGATAAGATGCGAGGGACCACGACAATTATTGCGCATGCGTATTCCTTGAACCTCATCCCCCACCCGCCATTAACTTATATGTAAAACAAAACATTTATCACACAATCATGTCGAGCTTATAGTAGCAGCCGTCGCTATAGCACTAAAATTATTTCCAACAAGGAAACAACGTTGAGAAGAGTCGCATCATCGACAACGTAAAGCAGTCGTCACCTTTCACAAAACAATAAGCGTTTGCCCTTTCCCTTCAAGTCCCCTGCCCTTAGTCCCATTGACCCCACCAACCAGCTAACATCACAGCACCACCAATTACATTCATCAATCTTGAATACGTTCAAGGAATTCCTTAATGTACACTTACATTATTCCAGAATAAGGGTAAGGGAGGAGATAGCTCAGAGAGAGACGGAAGGATTACGAATATTGAGCTTCTAACTGGAACAAAACCTCCGTTACCGTTACTCCAAGGAGCATTTTATAGCAGCTTAGTATTAGCACAATACGATCATGAGCTCCGACGACACTCAGCCAGCCAAAGATCCTTAATAGCCGGATGCTAACTCAATATATTTCGGATGCAACAGTTAATTATTCCACATTTTTTCAAGCATCACATGAATTATCTTTAAATGCGATAGCACGGACATTTAAGGATAAACATAAGGCTGCTGTATATAGTTTAGGTCACCTCTCCTCCAGGATTATATCTATATATTTACCCTGTGTTGTGTTTAAGGTCTGCGAATGATATAGGAGCTAATTATTGTAAAATGTCAAATTCTTAGAATCTAAAAAAATCTTCTCGGAGAAATCCAAGTCTATTCAGTCATGTAAAATATAGGAACCAAACTTGTTCTGGAGACTTTCTCGTTTTTTCTCCTCCTTATTCCAGGCACTAAAAAAAGAGTCCTGGTTGAATACTAATTAATTATAATAATGGAATTACGACGATAATTTATAGTTCCGCCTACTGTCAAATTATTAATTAATCTTGTCCGAAAATATGTAAGGCTGGAGAAAGTTGCGAGTATACTAGTTGGGTTACTCATTTACCTCATGTCACCGTATCCAACAGTCGTCATGGTAATTACTGCCCACCAGAACGCATCTGGAATGGACTTGAAACTGGAATCGTACATATTAGAATCCGCGTGGTACACAATGCTGGAGAAAAGAATTACACCTGGAAAAAGTTGTCAAACTATTTTCAGAAACATAAATCAGAATTAAAATCACACCATTACTTTCAACCAATTAAACAATATTTTCTCTATTTTTCTATCCCCAGTCAGTAAGAGTTGATGGTCAGAGGTCAGGTAATTGGAATAATTAAACGTTTCAACTTAACTCTCTAATTATATCAAAATACTCTCTCAAATTAAAACAACGTTTTCAAGGGTAAAGACGCATACCATTGTCGACAAACTCAAAACGATTTGATTATGGATGAAAGAGTCCCTTTCACCCTTTCATAAGCTTTGCATAAATACATAAGTATATAAATGTGATGTACAATTAACTTAACAGTAGTACAAACACCCCCGCGCTGTAGTATATATTTTTTAGCAGATGAAAGAAATACATTTCGCGCAATCATTTAAACCAATAATAATCCATAACTTAAACCAGCTGTTTCTGGAACAGTCCGTAATCACATAAAGTAGGTAATGTAATTGATTGATTGGCTCGGATTCGCTGCTTAATTACAACTCATCACATGTACCTAGTCTTTCAGCTACTACTTGAACGTTTACTTGTATACATGTGTAACTCCTCCCGAATCATCTCCCTTTATAATTTTTGCAGAAGAGACTATGCGCGCAAGTATATCTTCCTTTGCTAGAGAATGCATAGTAATAGCGCCAACTTTCCCAAGGTTCGAGCATAGAGTGTGTGCTAACTGTAGACGTATAAGAAAGTTGGAAAGAATGGAGGAATAAGATAAGGCGCGAGAATCGTATTAATGTAGAGAGAACAAGTTTGCTTTTGGCTGAATAATGGCTCATTTTGTTGGTTTGGCGCGGCAGTAGAGAGAGAGAGATAGAGAGAAAGTTGTTGTTACACCAGTAAGTACGAGACAGTAGAGAATTATAGCATTATTAACAAGGTAATAATAGAGAAGGAAGAGTTTGGAAACGTTCTGGACTCACCGATAAATAGGAAGAAAATGAGCAACCCAAGTTCTCTCATGGAAGCCTTAAGAGTTCTTCCGAGAATTTGCAGTCCCTTCGAATGTCTGGAGAGCTTGAAAATTCGGAACACTCTGACTAATCGTATAACTCTGAGAATGGCAAGTGACATGGCTTGGTTAGATGCGGAGTCTTGCTTCGTCTTGGGCACAATCGGCTCGTCGTCATCTTCGGCGAGGACCGTTGCCAGTGTCAAGAAGTACGGAATGATTGCTATCAAGTCTATGATATTCATGACGTCACGGAAAAATAACAGTTTGTTAGGACACGAGGCAAATCGGACCATCAACTCAAAGGAGAACCACACTATGCAAATGGTCTCAGTCAAAAAGAAAGGGTCCGTCAAGTCAGGCACTTCGTCTTCCTCTACCAACGTTGTATTGCTGGTCAAATTGTGCAGCGTATAATGTTTAAACTCTGGAAGTGTCTCCAAGCAGAAGATGACAATAGAAAGGAGGATCACGAACACAGAGATAATGGCTACAACACGAGCCTGCTGCGAACTCTCTGGGTATTCAAATAACAACCAAACTTTTCTCTGGAACAAATTCTCCGGCAGTGGCTTCTCCTCTTCTTTAATGAACCCTTCGTCCTCCCTGAAAAATATCAATACACAATCCATCAGCCGCCAAACTTCAAAAATCAGCCTTTGGCTAAATCAGCCAACATACATCCAAACATTTTTCAATGCCCCCCTTCTTAGCGCCCACCCCAACTAGCTCCCAAATACACATTTCAAAGAACACGCAACTTTTTCTCGCAGTACATCCACTAAATCCAAGTATTAAATATAGAGTGAAGCCATTTCACACTCTACCGTATTTTACGAGAAAAAACAATACTATAAGTAAAGTAAAAGTAAATCCGCGCTTTCTCCTGGAAGAGCTGTAGAGAAAGTCGTCTCTAAGAATGCTAACGAATAACGCGCGGATCACAATTCAAGAGAAATAAAGTAAGAGCAATGCTCAGCAATAACAGCCATGTATATAATTATGTATGTGGGCAGTTTATAACTTGCCAAAGTCATCTACTAGAGGGCGCGCATATTTTTCCAAGGCAGCATAAGAAAATCCCATCTCCTATACGGATACCACTCGGAAGAATCCAAGTGACATTGAAAACTACTTGAAGATAAACTGCTAATTCTCTACAACTGCATTTAGCAATTCAGCTTCACTTTATATTCACTACTCCTGCTCCTACCATGTAGCATTGCTGCAAACTACGGAAAAATAGTCCAAGGAAGGCAGGAATTCGTGTAAAGCTATATCGCGGGTTGGAAGGATTTCGGGAAAAGGGTCATAAATCCATGTAAACATTTAGACCAAGACATTATTACCTGAATTTATTGGTGGCCACTTCCCCCAGCTCGTAAAACTTGATTTCTTCTGCGAAGACGTCGAGAGGCACATTGACAGGCCGCCGTAAGCGGCCTCCACTTTGATAGTAATATAGGATGGCATCGAAGCTCGGTCTGTTTCGATCAAAGAAATATTCGTTCCTGAGAGGATCGAAATACCGGATCCGACGAGCTGGATCACCCAACAGAGTATCCGGAAATTGATTAAGGGTCCTTAATTGTGTTTCGAACCTAAGTCCGCTAACCTGCAAAACATTAAAATCAAACAACGTGTTAATTTTCCCACACTTTCTCCACAATCAGTTCAGTACTCTCTGAAGTATGTCCAAACTCGGATTAAGCTACTTCCAGAGAGATAATTGTATTGTATGCCGCTCCAAGTTCTGGGCTCTTTCGGAAATTGCCAAAGTTTACGCAGAATACAGATAGACATCATACTTAAATTAACGATTAGCTTGAATTCCAAATCAAAAAGCTAGAATCTCAATAAATCCTAGAGATGTATGTATATACCTTTACATAATATTTATGACTTTGAGTCTGTGATTTTTTCCATACGTTTTGCATCCCGCCTGGAAGCACAGATCGAAGCAACTTCAATCTACCTAATTGATCCAGCCGTATGCAAAGTAGTCAAGAGAAGCTACGTGAGTTGTCATACTCTTCTCTGATATCGCAACATTTATGCTTACGCACGCAGTCCTTTCACTTGAACTTTCTCCCAGAGTGACTATAGGATGCTGAAAGAGGAACGATTCTAATGGCAAAGAGATCCTCCTTGTAACTCTATGAGATCATCCGCGGCTTGGACGGAGAGAAAAAGCCGAATTTACCAACCATCATCATGGGACTCTAATGCTAGCACTGCAAACCGTGGATCCAAAGGAATTTTATAAAATGTACTTGCATAGCTTCTCCGTAACATTTCAAATTGAGAATGGTGGATGCCCGCTGTCAGAAGAATGGCTTCCTCCTACTCCTCCTCCATGGAAAAGAGAAAGTCGAGATGGAGGAAAACTATTTTTATGCTTGCTTTGTTCTCTCCTTGAGTATCTCGAGAATCCAATTTTATACGCATGGCTTATCTCGTTTACTCAAAAAATCTGCAATGTCATTATAAATTTTCCACCAAACTCTCTTGTACTCAGAAAGAGCCATGATGCTCTCGAATCCAGTGCGTAGGCGAACCATTACTCAATGCAAATCAAACCTAGCCCTCCTCAATCCCTCCTATATGCTCAATCCTCATGGAAACCAAATCCCACTATATTTACGCGTCTCTCTCACTTATTCGTAAGTTGTAAAACTCCACCATGCCGTGCAATGAAAAAAGACAATAGAGAGACGCGGCTATATAGAAAACTAGAGGATTTGATGAAAGATGCGGAGAAAGCAAGGCGGATTAAATACTCCCGTGATTGATGGCACTCAGCAAATCTACAGAAGCGACTTTCTCCTCGTCTTTATCCAAATCTCTCCGCATTTCTATTTTGTGACGAGCTCATACAAGAGCGTTACTTTGCCAGAAGAGCAGTACACGATATACTCTTTTTCTCTGCTTACCCAAACGATCAAAAATGTATCCTAAGCGCAGTGCAGTATGAGAAAATTAAAAAAAAACTATTGATTCCAACAACATGCCTAGTCCTATCTCTTTGATCCCTTGGGTTAGTTGATTAAACCAATAGAGTAACGGCACAATATATCTATTTATAGAGTTAATTTTGCAATCGAACTCCAAAGAATTTTAAAAAATAGCCCTTAAATTCTAGAAATCATGCTGATTTTAGAAATTCCTCAATTGGAAATACGTCCATTTTCTCTGTTGCCCTATCAACGATTCTTTTTATTCCATAAGTATGTCCATCCTAATTATGGCGGCAACTTTGGGAAATATATAGTTGCTAAAATACACGCATGTTAAATCCAGTAAATACGGGTCACCATGGGGGGTTACCAGGGTAAAACTTTTAATTTCTCCTATTGGAGAAAGTCTAAAATCAGCATTCATATATAATTAACGAGTATCTTGACTTACATTGATAACAACACGTTCGCAGTCTTGATGGTTGTGCGGAATCGGCTCGAAATGTCCGGTGCCTGTCAGGTGGAGAGTTTGTGGCGTTGGCCCTTCATCGTCTTGGCTGCTTAATTTAGGTAGAGACCTGAAGAGAAAAATACGGTAATCAATCCAAAATCCATGTGACTTAAAATTCCAACATTTTCCCCTTCCAATCACCACGATTGTGTACAAAAGCCAGGTCAGCATTCCCGATATTTCTGTCTTTACATTATGAGGAGTGTGTAAAACTCACATGTAATGAATTGGTCAATATTGGGGCAAAAAAAACAAGAAAATATTGTAGTAAATATACAACTTTAGGAGAGGGACTTTTTCTAAGGACTAAAATTCAAATTATCAAGGAGCGCCTAGTGCCCAAGTTATGTGCGAAGGTAACACAAAGTATGTGTATCCCATTCCGTAAGGCCAGATTCTTAAAATGGAGGACGTGGAAGGAAGAGTGGGTTGACACGTGTGTCGAGGGCAAAATAATATTATAATCATGGAACAGGTGTGGGGCTGTAGGGCAGGAATGTGGGAGTTGATGGGTGAGCACTTGATTGGTTTCCGTCCTGATGCCGGCAATTCAAGTTGTATACCAAATATGGATTTCAGAGTGCTCCTCTCCACCCATCCACCGGATTCTTCAAGAGCCAACTCTGGGGTGAAACTTGTGGATGGAGAAAGTTGAGAGGAGGAGGAAGGATCAAGAGACTGGAGGAGGTGAGTTGGTAGGTGTAGAAGAGATGGACAGAAGAGCTCTTCTGTCTCCTCTCTTTCTGTATACGAGGAGAAAGTTACACAGAGCTGGCTCGAATAGGGGAAAGTCGGGAAGGAGAAACTTTATTCCAGTCTCCGTGTCTGGTGCATTGCAGGTATTAGAGTGGTGGAGTGATTTATGTACATCCTTTACGCGTACAGAGGCATGGGCTACAACTGGAGAGAGCGAGAACAATTTTCTTCCTGCACTTATGAATAGCTACGAGCCTAGGGAAAGAGGAAAACAAAAACTATTGTTTCAGCCATGACTCTACTCATCATTTAATCCGCGTATCATGTCACACAACACAGGCTATCAACTATTTACCCTGAGTTTATACATTTCAAGAACAGAAAACCCTCAGTAGATCCAACCTCCAGAAACAAAAGTCAATAGCTAGAATTTAGCATGTTCCAAAAAAATTTGCCAAAACTTTGCTCTCCAAAGTGTAAATGAGGGGTTACTCCAAATCAAACAATCATGACCGAAAGACAGCACTTGTATTCTACAATTCCAACTCCGTTTTTCCTTATTGCTTTCTCCACATAATTTTTTCGGTGCTAAAAATATGTTCGTAAATATCAGAATACATTCAGAGAAAAAAAGGGACGGAATTTCTCTATCTGAATTTTCTAAATACTATTCAAAGTGAAAGTGAGGAGAAAGTTGTACAATACGTTATGAAAATATTATGGGAATACTCCAAAGCCTCTTCCTCCTGGATTCCTCCTTCAAACTATACCGAATCATGTAACCCGGAAGAAATGTGGCGGAGGCAGAAACAAGGAGTATTTGACGGGCAGCTTATAATTAAATAGTAATCGCTGGGCTATGAATGAGATGAGCTACAGTTGCTTCTCTCCTCCTCACTTCAATCTGTAAACAGACTGTAGAATGACGGAGAAAGCTCACGCCTCAGCTGGAACCACTCCGGAATAGAAAAGGTAATGAGAAAACAAAATAGCCTCATTCCCTCACATTATCGTTCCCAGGATTATGCATAAATAAAACTCATTTCTCTTGTTGCGCAGATTTTAAGCTTCCCTCACCAAAAGAGAGCATAACAGGAGAGGGGAGAGAGACCCTGAATAAGATTGAGGAAACCAGATTAATTAGCTTCCCACCAAACATTTCCCAGATTTAGTACTCTAGGTGAAAAATAATGAGAGGAGGACACGAAGCTTTGAAAACCAACCATGGGTTTCACACCCGGAAGACGGCTCGTGTTATTGGGAATTAGTTATCAACTGCAATTGAACGCGACGTACACGAACAAGAGAAAAACTCTGGAATTATAGAACACAGAGAAAATAGGGGAAGGGCGGACAGTTGGATTGATAAGCAAACGTGGACGCGGGAGTGGACCAAATAGGAATAACTCCCCGGAAAACACAGAGCAAACGTATGGCGGGTTAGCCGCATGTATTCTTCCAGAGTTTGGACAAGAGCCAAAGAGAGGAAAAGAAAAGGGAGAGAGGAGAAAGTGGATTGGAGGACTGTGTTAATTTGAGCTCAAGATGTGATCGACTGCTCTAAAAGGCTCATCCTAGCATTCAAGACGTGAACTCAATCCTCTGCCACTTTTAATCCATGTGATTTTAGTAGGTGAAAGCCATACTGAGAGTAAAGTTTGGATTGTAGCAAGCCCCTTCTACCCAGCTTCGTCATGAGATGGAATTTGAATAAAGGAGTGCAAGACGGAGGAAAAAAGAGAGCTTTCACTCGGAAAAAGGAATCGGAGATTTTAGCGAGGCTGAGAGCTGGGCTGGTTAGGGGAGAAAGTCGGGAGAAATATTTGATACATGTTTACAGATCGAGAGGAAGCATAGATACAAGTGAAAGGGAAGAGAGGAGGATGGATGGAGGATGAGAGGATACTATAATGAAAGGATCCTGCATGGATGTGGTGGGATCGTGGAGAAAGTCGGCAAGGAGAAAGCAGAAGAGCTATTTCTGTTACCATTTTCCCACCACCCCTCCTCATCTTCCTCTCCTCCCTCTCCCTCACCCGCTGAACACGGAGGAGAGTGTGCATGTGCACAAACAATTCAACTTTCCTCACACGTTGTCTCTCATGTGAAGCTTTCTGCAGTACAACATCCAAGTCCTTAGAGTCCAAGTCTCTTTCCTTCATCTTGTTTTCCCTACATCCATTATTCCCTCTATCCCGGATACAACGTCTTACACAAGGAAGGATGGAATTTTTTAAAAACACGGGAAGCCGCTTTTAGTTATCGCTTTAAATTTCTTATAAGAGCCTGCGCTCAACCAGAGCGGCAGATTCAAGAAAGCCTTACAGCACACATCCCGCACCGCAGTGCTCAACTTTACTTTTGACATGAGGAGAATTGGAAAAAATTGATTACCCTTTGATTGAATCAATGGGAAATGATGATATTCCGGGCGGGCAGTCGTAGGGTGACACCGTACCTTTGGTAATTAGACAGTCGGAAACGATGGAAGTAGGGTTTGAGGGAGGGTCGAAGAGAAGAAAGTGTGGATGGTCTACGCCTTCGGGAGATATGAGTGAAGGCGCTAGACCCCACTGGTCGTTTAAATCCAAGCGAGAAATCTTGACGGATTTTTAGCGCTGGCCCTGATGCACTAAAATGTATTGGATCGGAGCATGGGAATTGATTCTTCCTCAACCTTTTAACAATTCTACTTGTTTCAACTTTTCTTTACGCAAAACATTTTTCCAAACTTATCACACCAACCACAGAGCTTTCACCCGTGGTAGAGAGGTGGTAGAAACGACGCTACGAGGAGTAAAAAGTTATACTATACAAAAATTTCCTGGAGCAGTTTATAGTATTTTTTTCCAAGAGAAACCTAGCAACGGGAGGAAGAAAACTCATAGGATTTTTTCTCAACCACGACCCTGTAGACACATGTTCTCAAAGTAATCATCACTGCAACAGGAGGGAAGAGAAGAGGACATGACAGTAGCCGACGTAAAAAAACCCGAGTAGCTTGATGATAGAGAGATACTCTGTCTTTGTCCCAGACGGGTTTAATCTGTTAGGTTTGGAGAAAGTTCGGACGATCCTGGACATAGGCTATCATGACATTTGACGACGTCCCAGTGAAAGACTCTTTTTTTCCCTAGCCCAAGGCAGGAAGGTAGAATAGAGTGGGAGCAAAAACTAAGAGTTTCCAAGATGGAAGAGAAAGGAACTGTTGCAGAAGATATTATAGTGTACGCCTCAAGGAGATGGATTCAAGGGGTAAAGAATGGAGAGGAAAATGGGGGAGGGGAGTGGGGGAATTGTGGCGGTAGTGAGGCCACTAAAACACTGGTGAAAGTAGGGAAAGGATACAAAGTCTGAGGGAATCCTAGCTTTTTCCCAACAAGCCCTATCCTCCTGACTGTCTCCCACTGTACGGCCGCCACTGCACAAAACCAGATACTGGCTCTTCCCGATCAAGAGACGGAGGCAAAGAACGAGTAACAGTGTACAAATATTTTTCAGTCTTCTTGAAAACACTAGCACGCTCCAGCCCACCAAGTACTTTAATCCACGTAACAGTAGCGCTTGTAGTAGTTGCGTCCAACCAGAAAAATCTGTTAGAATTTTCTTCTTTCCTCCATATATTTATTTTCTTTTAAAAAAGTTTGCTCGCCGGCAGGAAGAGTTGAAACACTAGGACGACGACAAGGGTAGCCTGGGGCACTCAAATCTGTCTTGCAAACTGTGCACAATTCGCCAAATAGGGAGGATACGAGGGGCGGGGGTGGGACGGAGAGGGGACGAGGATAATGATGATTGCTGTGGGAATGGATGAAAGGATGATGGGCTCTGTACAAGATATGATTGAGAGGCTCAAGCATGACGTGGAAGGTAGAAGAGGAGATGAGAGGTGAAAGTTGGTGAAAGTTGCTCAAAGTAAGGGCGGCTCTTGCGGAATCCCCTAGATTCCTTCTCCTCCTTTCTCTTCACGATCCGCTCAGATTCTTCCAGACCACCCTTCTCATAGCTTGCTAACTCCACCAGCATGGTATGACCAATAACTCTTGTATCGCTGAAGCCTCGTATTCTTTCCAACACCCCGCAGTAGCTATGGAAATAAACCTCGTAATCCTAACCGAGTGGTCCACGTCCAGGATTGAGCAAAAATTCACTAATGACATCATTTCCTTGATAATCTTCTTCCGCCTCTCCCACTAAACTCACTCATTTCATTACAAACACTGTAGCAGCCACCAGTCTCAATGTCAGAATAGCCGTATCACTCCTAACTGGTAATGTATATGGCGTATAGTTTAGTCAGAGGAAGCTCAGCTCCTCTCACCAAAGTGGGCTGTATCCCTCTCCTCTCCAACGCAAGCCGAGACGATGCCAGAGTAGGAGTAGGTTCAACGATAGACTGTGATTTCACTGGAGAAAATTGTAGAGAAAGTTGCTCAGAGCAAGCCTACACTCCTCTGCCCGTGAGGTGAGTTGCATGGGATTTTCCAATGCTTCTCCCATCCAAAAACTAGTCCATGGATAGGCAACGGATTTTCACAAGAAGACGCTCAAACATATTGCTGGATCATGTATTTCAGATGATTAATTGAGTCAAGGCTGACACCAAAAGCGCAGTGGTAAAAGTGTTATGAGCTTCCGAGAGCTTCAAATTTCGTGTCCCAAAGTAGGAGAAGCCGAGTATTCCCTGGATTCCCTGATTCCAAAACTTTCTCCCAAGACACACACGATCCAAAAGAGCCTCAATTCTAGCCTCTCTTCTCCCACTGCCTTTGCTTCATTGAATCTGTACAGCCTTTCACGTAGCAGAACGTAAAATAGTATAAACAAAATTGCAGATTTTTCCGATGGACGGTTACACACAGTGGAGCACTTCTTTTTTCTCAATTATTCTTTCCTAAAATAGCTTTATTCTGTGGCGGATTGAGATTAAGACTAGTAGCAAAAGTAGCTTGTTAGTTCCACCCTCAAATCAATAGAAGATCCAAACCAGATTTTCGATCCCTTTTTCCTTGATCAAAATAGAGTCCTACGGAGAGCAGATAAATGTAGCGTTGGAAACGGTAGTTGAAAACGACGGATTGCTGAAAGCTGTGCCTGATTCTGAACTTGCTATAGGATTGCAATGTTTTTGAAACAATTTCCCTCCTCTGCAAGTGTAGAATTAATTTCCGTTCAAGAACAAGTTCCAAGTTCAAATCTAAGACGGAAGGTATAGACGAAGACAGAAAGGCATTGCTAGCAGGATGGCTTGAAGAGGTTCTATAATACCAAGAGCAGAGTAGAAATGGCAGAGATGAGCCTAATTAATCCAACTACACGCAATTGGGTAGATTCCAAGGATGGTTTCCAGTAACGAGTTGTAAGAGGCAGCAGGGTATTCGGAAGGTCGCGAATAATATACGGCTGATTATATTATCGGAGAAAAACAATTCCTTTCTCCTCACTCCTTCCCCGTCCGTATTCCTTTGGATTTACTTTTAAAAATACTTGAGACTTTGTCAAGTGAATGAGAAGAGTGTTGGACAGATCCGAGAGGAGAGCAGAATTTTCTGATTATTATGGACGGCTTTGTAATGGTTCAAAAGGGATATACAGCATTAACAATAGGTAGCTTTCCAGCTTGCACTCCTTGTATATAAGCGCCCGTATGATGTCGGCTTCTTATCAGCACGCTGGCTCAACTTGGTCCAGCCTTTGGATTACTACAAGTCCAGGGAAAACTTGGCTCCTGTCATACAAGTTGATCAACTAGAAAATCGCAGTCATTTTTCAAGCACTCACACGAGCCGTAGTTTGCCAAATACAGTGATGGAGTGTACGCGGTGAAAGTAGGGACAGAGATGATGTAGCTTTCACCCTAGATTATTATTATTACGGAAACTACTAGTTGAGCAAGACACGCCTTGTAATGAATCCACGAGGAACTGATTTCAGTATACTAATCCACGAAGAGATAAACAAATCTCAAAGACGATACTGGCACCTGGTAAACTGGAGAGCTGACGGAGAGCTAGCCACGCTAATTCTTGCTCTTCTGCAACTCAACTCCCTCTCTTCCCGTACTTTGTTTCCATGGAAATCTCTTCAAAGACTGCACTAGTTTATTCAGTACATTCCTCAGTTCAATACCACTTTCATAACTGCAAAAGTTTTCAAGCCTAGAGAATAATTTATGTAAACGATCCGGATGGATGTGAAATGGGCGAGAACTTGGACAGCTTATGATCACGGTTAATATGGGAGGAGGAAGAAGAAGAAGAAGGCAAAAGCCCTTATCCAGAATTATAGATACACACGTGCATTGATATCCTGAAGAGAGAGAGAGAAATAACGTCAAATCTATGGCAGGAGAAAGCAGGAGAAAGTTCACTGGATAGATAATACAGCACAGAACGTTCCAGCAGCAGGATATCTCTCAACTATCAGAGGTTTCAGTTTTTAAAACGGGGTTTCTTTTTCCCCTCAAACCCCTTCCGCTTCCAATCCACTCATGTTTCAAGGGAGAGGGTAGAAAGAGACTGGGTATTATAATACCCGCTTGAATTGGGAGAAAATTCCCAGAGATGATGCTACACACCGTTTGGGAGCTCGTTTCAAAAGCGGTCGTGTGGGCTGAATGTGTACGAGCTGGATTGAGTGAAAACTAAAAGTGGGTTGCTTTGGGATGTTTGAGTTGGTAGAGAGCCCCGATAACCGGTTTCAACTGTGCGGAAATGAAGAAACGGCAAAAGAAAATTCAAGGAATGAGGAGGATTACACTCGCCGGCGCACAAGCCTCTCTCCAACCTCTCACTCCCCGGATGGAGGATGGCAAACTTTCTCATCCGTCCTACTGCTCTACTCGCCTTACTCATTGATTACCATTGTAAAGTGAAATGGCCGTGTCTATCTCCACTTCTCCATCTTTCAAATACGGGACCAACTCCTTCCTCCTAGCCATGAACCTTGCAAAATTTCATCCCATCCTAAAATCTCTCTTCCTCCACAACGCTAGGCTGAACAATTCCGCAAACGCTCCACAAGAGCAAAGAAGAAGACCATCATATAGGAGAGAGCTGGAGGAAGAAGAGGAGAAATAGCTCTTCCTTTCTCCTCATCCACTAACCAGCCACCAACCCAACTTATAGCTACATGACTAATACGACAGACTATATATAGGAGCTTCCACGGCATATAATACTCACTGAAGGAGGGGAAGTGGGGCTCCTAAATGTGTACATAAAATTTTCACTCTCTCTTTCTCCTGCTTTCTCTTCCCATCCCGGCTTTCCTCTTCCAACCACCATTCCAGCCTTTGTCCCACTCAGCCTTCCTCTCTCTCTCTCGCTCTTCCTTCCTCCTCTCCTCTAAAAAGGCGTAAGAGGCGGGGAGACAAGAAGAGATTCTCCCTCCCTCACTCAAGGGGAAACTTTCATCCGTAGTGACGCATGTAAGGAAAATAACATTTTCTTAGTCTCCCTTTTTTATCATCTTTTATACTTGCCAACACTCGCAACCATCTTTGGAAGGGCAACTCCGACTCCTGTCTACATCCACAGGGAAGGAGCGAACAAGGATGTGAAATAAAAAATTCCTACACACTCATTCCATCCTCACCCTCGACCACGGCCGCCGGAGAAAGTATATTCACCCAACCAACTCAAAGAATAAAACCTTACAAGCCTTAATCATAGTTACACGACCAAACCGTTCAAGATGAGAGAGAAAAATAAAAAAAGGAAGAGAAGGAGCGGATAAATAAACTCCCTGCATTCATGAACGTGACAAACACTCCACAACCCCCCAACCTCTAAGCTTACAAAGAGGCAAGCTGTCAAGTATAAACTCTGTGCAATCAAAGGCTTGGCCCGGAACGGGGGGAACCCTGGCTGGAGAAAGTCTACCCCACTTTCCCCTCCTCCCTCCCTCCGCTTTCTACCGCTCTACCCTTCTTGGCAAATGGGAGGGAGGAGCAGAGGCTGCTGCGGCTCAGATGTTAAAGCATTGAGCCACTTTTCATGAAACACTGAACATGAATGCGTAGTACTACGGCAAACCGACCACCTCAAACGGTCCACCATATACTTGAGAGAGCACATGCTTCTGAAAGAATCAAGTACCTTGCAGGTGTAGAATCTGCTTTGGCATACGCATGATGAAGAAATAGAGAAATCCTCTCGTTGACCAAAGAAACTTTACTCACACATGGCTCGTACAACAAAACCCGGTTCATAAGATGTTTAGTGTTGGCGCTCCTCGGCGCTAGGCTACCCAAGCGATAAAAAATCTGCTATATGGATCCCAAAACTATACAAAGCTTTCACTTTGAACCCCTCCCTATACCCCTTTAAATCCTAGAGTTCCTTTTCTCAATGTTATCACCATGGAAACATACAAAAATGCAAGGTAGTAAGCCGACAATATATATACAGTCCGCTGTTTCTATTACGACTCTTTCTAGTTAGACTTGCATTATTTTCAAAAAACGTTTCCGATATCACAAATTAGTAAATCTTTGATTTCTTGGGACACTAAGACTACAAAACCAGAGGGTGCTTCATCGCTCTGAACAGAGCTTCTGTGACCTATTCTCTAATCTCAGTTCCAGCCTGACCCAGCTACCACTCTGGCTAGCCATACAAGCTAAATCATGTCATAATCCAAGGTAATTATTCCAGAACCATTCAGAGAAATATGGAACAAGGATATAAAAAATTCATATCTCTTTGCCCTCAAAAGCCATTCTAGCTGAAACTGTTTTCTGAGAGGAGAAAGCTGAACAGGGCCATGGATTACTTTTCCTAATAGCCTACAATCCATCCCGCTAGGAGACACAATAATAGCAAGGTTGAGCAGCAAATCTAGTCAGCCGCAGTCCAACACAGATTCCTGAAAATTCTGATTTCAGCTACGACTCAGCTTCCATAAGTTTCATTTCAAATCCATCTGGTATATTAAAGATAAACGCTAAATTAATGAGGAGATATATTTGACGCCACAGCACGGATTCCACGGATTCTGGAAAATATTACCAGCGAATTTACCAACCGAAAACCGAAATCAACCGAGAGTGATAATCCAGGAATATGTCTTCCACGTTTTCCCCGAAACCTGATGAAGGCTTAGGCACTATTGTCTCTTGCAGCACTAAATGACAAAACGCATTACGTTTTTTCCGGATTATGACACGAGGAAAATACCGCAAACCTCCTCCTGATAAGACAGCCAGGGAGCAGGAATCGAAAATTGGGATTGATGATCATTATGAAACGTCATGTTTACGTAACAAGGAGAAAATCAGAATATGAACAGATGCATCCAGATGGAGCCCCAAAAGGGCTTCTGAAAATAAGAGCAGGCTATTCATGCTACTCCGAGGCTATTGTTTCCAAAATTGACAGACATTTGGTATGATTTTCGTCTTATTTTCGTCGACTATAGCTATTTGGCTATGCTGACGTTGTAAAAAAGTGAGACATGGTTTCTATAAATAAAGAAATACGAGGATTGCTGGGAATAAAGTTAAGGGGCTTTCCAGAATTCAGAATGTCAAATTATAAACGCGTCCGTGAGGCACTATAGCAGATGAAGACTGGGACGTGATTGGCAATTAATTGGTTGTAGATAGTGTGAAATGGAGATGCGACGGAAGGAGCTACGTAACATGTGCACATGTGCGTGGGAAGAAGGGTTGCGCGCATAGACTGCAGAAGATTCAGGGGAGGCAGAGAAAGAGGAGAAAGTGGAGAAAGGAGAAGAAAAAAGAGACAGGGAAACATACACGTGGTTGGTTGTTGGGGAGAGTAGTCGAAGATATAGTAGACTAGGATTGTAGATGAGGAGAAAGCATGAATAGTTGATGTAAGGAGGTGAAGGGATGGGCAGAGTGCAACTGGCAGCTCATATAGTCTGGCTACAATCCGCCAGAATAGTCGGAAGGATTCCAGGAGAAAGAGAGAGAAAGAGAGAGAGAGAGAGAGAGAGAGAGAGAGAGAGAGAG
Organism: Sminthurides aquaticus; assembly: GCA_906901655.1. Lineage (NCBI taxonomy): Eukaryota > Metazoa > Arthropoda > Collembola > Symphypleona > Sminthurididae > Sminthurides > Sminthurides aquaticus. The sequence goes on along the minus strand of CAJQTT010000001.1, from coordinate 17,499,058 downwards.
AGAGAGAGAGAGAGAGAGAGAGAGAGAGAAGAGGAGAGAGGAGGTGAAGGTGTTACTTTTATCAAGTGGTAGCGCATTGCGGAGGGACGGATGCATTTGAATGAAACATGATTATCTAGCCTACTATATCCTTTTCTCTCCGACTTTCTCCGATACCCGTATTTTCCTCAACCAGTCCTCCCTCCAACTCTGAATATCGGGTACAAGGAAACGTTTTCCAGAACATTTTTCACATCCAGATTAGTTTGTAAAAACCCCTGTATTTTCTACCACAGCGCTCTTTAAAGGATAAGTCTGATTATTTCCCCACTTGCTTTCTCTTTTCACGCTCTCGTACTGGCTCAGCCACTACGAAAACCCTCAAGAGTTCCCTCATCTGCAGAATCCCTGTCATGAGGGAAAGTTACGGAGGTGAAAGCTCTTGCTACGAATGAGCTACCCAGCCCACACGAGCATCAGTAGAGCGTCAGATAAGAATCTAACAATGTATCCTTAGAATGTATTCTTAATTTTACCCAGTCTGCTTCATAGACCACTCCTAGACGGCTCAATCCCGCATCGTCGTAGTATTTACTAGGCCATTGTTTCTATGTTCAGTTTCAAGTATATTTCCAAGTTGCAACACAATGTGATCGCCTCGGGAAGTTTTAAAGTAGCTAGCATATATGGCTCCTCTATCCAGCCTTAGCAGAACTACGAGAAACTGGAATCGGATTCCAGCATTCAACAACCTAGACCAACTCCTCCGAACTTGTTCCAGCCCATATATACTCCAGCTTTAAGAGACTTTCTCTAGACCTTTCCGTCCAATCCAGTTGCCTCCGCCTATATTTTCAGGACAGCCAAAATTCAAATTCACAAGGTACTATATTCGCAAAATCCAAAAAAGCAACAACCCAATCGCTATCTACGTACAATAATTTCGTTAATCTACAAAATCGTTTGAATGATCGTAGGAAAAATTTCATTTCCGTAGAAGTCAGCCCTGATTTGTAGACAAGCTCCAACAAAAACAGCAACACGAACTTAAATTACAAGATATAAGTTGCTGTAATGGAATATAAGAGGCTGAGTGTAGCGTAAGAAAGTTCGAATAAGAACTCATAGAGTTTTTGTTGGAAGTGAAGTTGTAAATTAAGTAAACGATGACCAACTATAGCAGTAGACACATGGCTGCTGGAACTCGAAGGTAAGACTAAGCTGAGAAAGAAAGCATGGATGAGAAAGCATGGAGGAGAAAGTGCGAGGAGAGAAATCTAGTGTCGATTCAGGAAATCTTTTCCAGAGGCGAAAGCACTAAAGCGACTTGTGGCCTGCAGAGGAAGGAGCGGAAAGAGGCTACACAAGGCCTTAAATTATATACACAAGTGAATCAAGAAGTAGAAAGCGCAGGGGCAGTTGATTTTTAGTCCTTTTCCCAGTAGGACTCTGGAAGAGAGAACAAAGATGGATAAACAGTGAGGAAGCTGGAGAGGGAGAAGAGAAAGCTAAGAATCCTTTCCTTCTCCATAGATGGAACCACCTTCCTCCTAACCGCTCCAAAAATTTATCCTCAGATGAAATGTCCGGAAATTAGCCGTCTACATTAACTATGTATTGGGTGGAGGGCAGCGTAGAATGGTTGAAAAGGCAGTCTGGGAACTCGTTCACAGAAACGGCCATACTTAAAAAATAATCTTTGAAATGGATTCAAAGTCATTGTGATGAAATTGATTTCTTTTTTATAAAGAAACAAATAGCTCCTGCTTAGAAGCACAAACGTAGTTAGGAAAAGATTTGCAAGAAAAAAAATAAATGGCGAGATAATGCGATTAGCATTGTGAGAAATTCTTCAAAGGAATTAGTAAAGATGAATCCTATTTTTATCCATGACTTCCGTTTTAAATGATGCTTAATGCAAGTTTAGATTAGGATGTAGAGCGTATTAGCTTAGACAAGGGCCGTCATATATTTGGGATTGGAGAAGGTGCCAAAATCTTAAGTTGCCAGTTGCCAGACACTTGCAATCACATTCTCTCGCGTTAACCGTGGGAAGGAAAATGAGGCGTTGGCACTTCCCCGCGTCAAAAGAATTTAGAATTAATTATAGAAAGTATATAATGTCACTCATTAACGTCCCTCTCCGCCTCTTTCCGCTCCCCAAATCATAATAATAGACTTTAGGGCCGTCAAATCTTGGAACCTGATCCGGTGAAAGTTCAAAAAGATTGGTGAAAGTTTTGACTTGAGTTTAACAGCAATAATCCAAACCGTTTAACAGAGTAACGGGATAAATATCCATGCAAATCCTTCTTGCAATAAATCTCAGAACCATAGAGAAAGCATATATTCCAATCAAAATTAATTTTATATAGAGGAGAAAGCTAATTTAGCACTTGTATGTTACAGACATGTACAGGTGGGAGAGACAATTCATACAGTAACTCATGAGGATCAAGTCAAAAGCATGAGAGAAAGCCTACATGTATAATTTACAAGCGTAGATACAGACATTTATACTGTGAGAAGCTGCATACACAACTACAATCACAGTACAGCACGTGTATGCTTAAGCAAAAACTGTTTAGCTATGGAGAAGCTATATAGTATAGTGCAACGGCATACATATTCTTTTTTCCTTCGCACTGCCAGCCAAGTCATTGATTACGACTAACTGGGGTAAGGAGAGGACATGTACATGGAACAGCTTGGAATAATCAACATTTCAAATCCTCAAATCATCTATGTAACTAACTACACTGCATCATTTAATGAGCACCACCACCACATTAATGTCCTTGAACTACAGTATTAAATACGAGACATTATATGCTTTAGGCAAAAGGAATTCACGCGAAAACTAGGCCGAGAGAATCAACAACTAGCTCTCAATGGAGGACAGCCAGTGTCACTCCCAGCCTCAGAGACTGACATAGAGAAAGAAGATATACAGAAGAGCAGAGGGTTGAGAAATACCGAGAAACATTTTAACAAGCTGCAAAGCGACAATTACCCAAACATATAATGACAGATGCAATTTAAATGGGAAAAGGAGGGTGGCGGCAAACATAATTTGGCAACTTGTGTTCACCCTCAAAGTAAAGGTCAAAAAGAGGGAAAGTGATGGATTGCACATTGCTTACTATCCAATAAAGGGAAAAGGAATCAATCAACAGCTGTCTTAGCTCAGAGTCTCAGAGCTTTTTAGCAGAGCGAAGAAATCCGTGTCAGGGTGGTCGCTAAAATACAACCTCATCCCGAGGTAGCATGGACTAATGTTGAAAAATACACTCCGAAACATGCAAACCATGTTGAGGAATCTCAAAAGATGGCCGAGTTTCGCGGGGCCTTTTAGAAACCAGCTTTCCAAATAGCATAAAGCCGCAGGATTGCAAGAGAGGTTGATGCAGAGGAGTTTTAAGCTCCGCTTGTTTCTACGCAGGACGGTTTTTCTTGAATTTCAAATTATTTATACACTTTTACATCTTTCCCTTCCTCCCAATCCATTCCTCCTACCCGGCTCACTAACCATCCGTAAGTTGTAAAAGTGAAATATTGGCCTAGCATAGAGCTCACACGATGGGATCATGTACAAAATTCGCTAGGGGATAGTAGCGTCGAGGAAATAGCCTCTTGCCACTCTTGCGCCGGCACATAGCATGCTAGCAATCTCAAAAGAAACTGAATCGAGCAAATATTTTTAAATTAGCTTCATCTTAAGTGATCGAAAATGATTTTTGAACACTTATTTCACTACACGCAGCCCACCATTACAAACCCCACAGATTGTAGCATCATCAAAGGAAAATGTACCGTCGGTAGTCTCACTTTCCCCAGGGACACAGCAAGCGGAAAAAACAACTCACTCCGTCCCTCTCCAGGTACAAGTGTGCGTAATTATGAAAAGTTTCAAAGTTACATCCAAAAAGCGGAACATGAGTAATGGTTCAAAGTAGCTCAATAAGATAGAGCAACAATGCTTCAAAAATTCCGCCCTCTGTGTGTAGCTAACATTCCCTCGAGCAACCCGATTTTGACTACAGCAGAAGAGAGCTCCTTTTTATCTCCCATATAATAGACGAGCAAGAGGCAGTATTAATATCGTTAAAGCTTCTCTATCCCAATTTCAAAATATTCAATATCCAAAAAGCGTTATCGGAACGTGTTCTTGGGATAGAAAAGAAAAAAAACCGGAAGATGGATGATGGGTGAGGGCTCTCTTCTCTGACGGATGATTTGTCTTACAGCTCTAGCTTCGCACAGCCAGCACTGGACTGGAGTTAGATAAACAATTTATTTTAGACTTGCGTAAAGTTATCTTGCCCATCGTAACCAATATTTACAGCCACTTTTACAAGAACATTTTAAAAATATGCGCCATTTTTTTATTACTATCCCACATGAAATTTTCTGCCTGTTCATATCCAGGTATTTCTAATAGTAAATCCAGTAGAAACGCTTGAAATCATTCGATCCTGCCTGGACATGATCACTGCACAAATCTACTGCATAATGATTGCTATCACCATTTCAGCCGATGATCTATTTTTGTAAACAATCAGGAATCGGGAACACATAAGTCATTAAAGTAGGCTGAAGGTGAGAGATTTTAAGCGATTAGCATCGTGCACTGCAACAGGAAATCGAGAAGCCTTCAGAGTGGGATAGACAAGGTCGGATCTGTTGAGAGACATGCAATTTCTCTTTGGAACGGCTGTAAAAAATAATCTCAACCATTCTAAATACAACATTTTTAACAAAATGACCACATGCTCCTGCCGGATCTCACGGTTAGTGCAACTTCTAATCTAGGACACAACCAACAGCGGCTCTTTCAAACAGAGATACTTTCTCCCCGAATTTCCCTGTATATATTATTATTTATTTCAGCTCACAGCTAATACAGACCATCATTTAAAACCAGTGAATCATTAGTATCGTACATGTAGACCTGTATCATATCAAAGGCTGAGAACAACGAGTATCTCTGTACGTACGTGCGTAATTCGAAATACTAAAAAGAAAGCCAACACATCTCAGAACTTTAGAGTTATAGTCAAAAGACAATATGGATTTTAAACCTTTCCTACACACATTACTCGATCCTTCCAATCATTTCCTCCTTCATTCTTCCCATTTACCATATGAAAGTAGTGCAAGTGCAAGACATAAACCCCTTCTTTTATTCCTGTCTCAACAGATGGAACAAACTGTAATTTTCTGTAGCATCCTTTCCCTCTAAAAATTACGACCAAAGTAGCTTACCCGTTGTACATTGCACATGAATGTTTCCAATACATTTTAAAAGTAATTCAAGAGCTATACATAGTTTTAGCAGCAAGATGAATACCCCCTCAGATTCCATTACAGCCAGAGCATAAAATCTTACAATCTGAACATAATCCATCACCTGTTACAATCTTTTCTCAAGTTTCGAGAATTTTGCTACTATCGATCCCGTTAAAAACCTATGCGATATTACGTGAAACACACAACTACAACCACCCGGCTCCACAATAGTTGAGAAATGAAACTTACGCAGAGTTTACTGCATCAACTTCTACGAAACTTTTACCAAATTGTCATCTCATCAGCACAGACTGAGCCACACATGTGCATACTAAGAGGATATGGACAACATTTCAAAACATGTACAGCTATTTTAGAAACTTTCATTGAAACTCAGCTTCCATTTATTCTCACAGCGGATTCCAAAGCTGAACAATACGAGTACCCATTGCCCCTTCAGCAATTACAAGATAAACAACACAAAAGCTTGCACATATCTTTGATTTTAAATACACTGCAATCCTTTGCGATGATAAAATCGTTCCACCACTTTTCTCTTCCATCTTTGCGTAGGTTGTGATAGCAAAAAGAAGGAGTTAATTGGAGACATATACACTCTTTGCGGAATCTTGCATTCAAAGAATTCTTGTCGGGATTCCAAACGGGCTTCATGAAAGCTCTTCTTAAATCCATCCCATAATATTTTACTCTAGTGCACCGAACGTGTCCACCGAACGTGTCCCCATTTATGCAATCAGTAAATCCACGCTCATGGCAAACTAATATTAGCGTAGAATTTATAAGCAGCCTACTAAATTCGAATGCAAGATGACGACACCGCTCTGCGTCATAATATAGCTTAGCATAACTACATTTCAAATAAGAATCAAAACCATATCGGCAAAAATTTAACCACATGAAGAAAGAGCTCCATTATCTCAATTCAGCTTACCGTCCATCATAACCTAGAAACTTGTATACGTGGATTAACAGGCATATACACAAGACACGCTATCTTTTTGATGGAATCTCTCTTTGAGAAGATTAATCCGTCACGCCGAATAAAGGTACAAGGATGAAGAGGAGGAGGGAAGGTCGTGTATTTTATCTTAACACAACTTGCCTCTGTCTTATTAAAAATTAGGAGCTGGATTGGCGGTATATAGCAGCGTATATTATCATCGCCTTCATCTGAACAAAATCATAGAAATAGCACATTGCATAGCAAGCTAGGTTATGGATATTTAATTTATCGGGACGATTAAAAAAAACTGGTCCACGTATTAAATTATTACGATACTTTTGCGGCTTCATATACGCGGGAACTTTCAAAAATCCTAGACATCTTAGCTCGCACGATATAATCTAATATTATACAAAATCCAGGTTCTAATGGGATATCAAGAGAAATATAGCGGATTTAATGACGCAAGGTAGTTATTCACCTTGATTTACGTAATTTGGGACACAGATATAGACAACTATAAACAGTCTTACTATCTTCTGAATCCTCAATTAAGTAAGTGTAAAGAATTATGAATACACCTGATACTGAGCTAGTTTCCTCCCGGAGTCGGAAGATGAAGAGAAGCGCGAAGAAGCGAGCTCGCGGAGATTAAATTAATTAATAATTTTATACAACCAGTGGAATCCTCCCGTAGCTCATCAACGTTTCAGCTCGTCAGCTACCTCCTAAATGTGAAATTTAGTAGGTAATTTTCTTTATCTTCCCGAGTTATGAGAAAATTAATTATTAACAATATTTCCTATGTTCGTAGACGAGCAGCTTTGAGATTAACAGCTCCACTGGAGAAAGCACAAGGAGTGGACAAATCTTACAGGTAGCCATATACAACGGATTGAATTTTAAACCAGACTTCCAGACACATACCCTCCAACAATAAACTGTATTTTTTGGTATGGGAATTTTCTTTTTTATACACAACAAAGCAATCCTTTTATACATATACAATATAGTATTTATAAAATCCTTGCAAATCTCTACTCACTTCTACCGATTTCTTTCTCAACAAAATTCTACTTTAACAATCTAAAAAATTCCTTTTCTGCCTGCACTACATTTCTTCTATCCCATAAAAAATCGCTTCATTTTTCATCGCTTGGGTATCGCACAAGCCATACTGCAAACGGCACCAAGAATCCCGAGCTTAATCTCTATAGAATCAAGCACATTAACCTTTTAGCCAAAAGCGATTTTCTGATTATGTGGTAAACTTATCTCTTGGAAACGAATTTCCTCCTCGCCGCAACCTCTTATCTTAGTGAAAGCAGGAATGTGGATAAAACGACAACCCTCCTCTTTCTTCTTGTAAAAGGCTGCGTCAAACTATTCCAAAGGTGCAGTAGCACAACTCCTTAAAGCATATAAACAGCTCTTGACTTACATCAAGAAGCTGTATGATACACAAACGAAGTCACTAACTGCTCACGACTGCAAGATACTCTAAAAGGGTAGATGGTTTTTTAGGCGGAGGATAATGGAATTAAGTGTGGGAGATGAAGGCATTTTGGATATTTTCCTTGGGAAAAGAGGAGGAAAGTGAGTAATGAGAGGAGACGAGGAGGAATGAGAGGTGGGGAAAGGAGAAAAGAACAACAGAGAGGATTAGGAGGTAGAATGGATCGTTAGAGAGCAGTGAGGGTGGTAGTGGGAGTATGTGTGACGAAAAGATTTTAAAAGGAATTTAAGAGTAAACCATTAGTTTTGTAATGTGTATGCGGGGTGGGGAAAGAAGGTGGGGCTTTGACAGAGGCAAGACAAGAACTCATCAATTTTACAAGATATATTTGGATAAAACCGAGCATTTACAATTTTCTCCCCTCTCTGTCTCCTCCCTCCTCAACGCTCAACACTTCCATCAACGTAAATGCAAGCTGGGAATGTACAGGTACGTACGCTACTACGTGTGACTTGCAGCCATTTGAGTAAATGAGAAGTAAAAAACTTTTCCATCCCACCCTTCATCATCCCCACTCGGAAATACAATTTAACAAAACTCATCACCCAAACTTTCTTCTCTCTTCCTAAACCCACTTCCCTCCATCCATCCCGTCCAAAGCACAACCTCACCCTATGCCGGCAAAACACTGGGAACGGAGCGGATGCTTCGGAGAAAGTCAACCTTCACCGTCATTACCCCTTTTCTTTATGTCCTCCATGTCCGCTATCGAGGGCAATCCTCTGACTGAACCACCTATTTTGTACCAAGGATGTGGTCCTCTATTTTTCCTCGTAAACTTCCTCCTCCAAAAGCCCCCTTATTAGCCTCCTCACTCCATATTCGCAGAAGATTTCCACAAAACTTTCCCATATTCTTTCTCAGAAAGCGGAAGAGTCGCGGCCCGGAACGGAAGAGTCAAAAAGATTGGGCCCTCCTCCTCTCCTCAAACATCTTACTCTCCAACATGGATTAAGCTCCCCGTAGAACCAAATTGAAGTATTCCACGCAACGTGTTTCTCCTCAACTGATTTCCCTTTGTTCTATTCCAGGCAAATAGATGCATACTACATGAACGTCCATACATTTCCTCCCGGACGAGCCAACTATGGAGGAATATTAGAGCTAGAGTAAAACACATTCCAGGAAATAAAAGAATAATAACAATGAAGACTATGGGGTCGTGGGGGAAGAGGGGCAGGTGGGAATCTCCCCACCCGTCTGTCTCCATACGTAATCAGCAAGAACCCCCAGCTTGCTTTAATACTATCATCGTGTACAACAACCTCAACCTCCAATGCACAACCTGACGATTTTAAGCATGCAAGCTTAGATTCAAGCACCATTGTAGCTAGAATCCCAGCCAAAAGGTTGGAATACAAAGGCTTGTGCGGTTATATAAGGAAGATTAGATTAATTAAGTATATTTCATCTTGTAACCTAAAGAATAATTGCAATTAACACATGGCGCCGGTCGGCAAATAGTCCAAGGAGAGGAAAAACCCTTAATGGTTGGTAATATTGTAGATTCAGTTGACATTTCGCTTGGAAAAGAAAAGCGCTCAAAACTTTCTCCGTCCTCACTTTCTCCCAAACTCTCCACACTTTTTCCAACCGACTGTAACACTAAAAGAGAAGCATAGCGCCTCAGTGAAATGAACCGGTTTGTCCCCGCTAAATTACGGATGCTGTCAGAACATATCCGGGATCCATATAAACCCAACCACAATTGATTCATGAGGGTATTTTATCAAGTGAAATGCATACAGCGACAGCATTATTACAAATTTTCCCGAGCATTATTATTACTATGCATACATGCGAGACTGATTACATCAAAATAGCTAGCTGTACAACTTTGTACACTTCAGAAGCGTTCAATTAAGTCCCTTCTCCTCAACCTACATGTATTATTCAACCGGGAATAAAAATAATTTATATCAGTCAAAAACCAGTACCAGCAGCATTACAACAAGGTTTTTTTTCTACCATCATAGCCCAGTAATATTTAATTTAAAAAAAAAATTATATAATGCTAAATCCCGACCAGGAAACACCAGCCAGCCATAGCATATTTCATATCCAAATATTTCTTAGCTTTTCAGACCCCTCCATAGCCCGAAATGGCTCATGCGGAGTGAATGAAAAATAAAGAGAAGAATGCATGTGGCTTTGCTTTCTATTCGTAAAAAAGTAGGCTGAATTGTAAAGTCCGAGTGAGAAAAACCAGAGAATATTTCTACACCTATTTCAACCAAGAATTTTTAGGTAGTAAACTATAGGTTCGCATAGCTCAAGTATATAAGCCATGGCAATCTAAACAACCTGGAATAGTAGCGGCGTGAAGACAAATGGAGAAAGGAGGAGGACAATTCTAACACGCTGCTTCCTTAATCTGTGGGAAGCCCCCTGTTTTTGCTAGCCTCTTCTGAGGCCGCTTCGGAAGAGAAAGCACACGGCAAAAAAACCGTCGCTGACAAGTATTTGTTACACCTGTAAAAATATCAGCAGATTCTTTTGTTATGTTAAAAACCCGTCCAACTGTTTGTAAATCAAGAACCCGATATGTGACGTAAGAGGCAGACCGACTACCTTCGCGATGAAAGTATTGCTTGTGTATGAGGTTTGTATGGACTTGCATTGTAGCTACCTAATTTCAAAATATACCTTAGAACGAAAGCTTCTTCAGTCCATACGGTGGAAGGGGACAAGGTCATGTGGGAAAAGTTTTTTGAGATTCCATGCACGTGTATTCCTTTCCAAAGTAGCCTACCTTCCAGCAGTACCATAGCATAGTACCACAATATTCCTAATGGACGTGTGCAAACGAGAGAGGGTAAAAGTAGGGAACATGATACACACGGTGAAAGTAGTTGAAATGTTCTAAAGGAAGGATAGACAGAGTATTGGATGTAACTCTCGTAGTTCGTATATCAACTTCCGCAGAATTAATTAAAGAAACACACTCACATTAGATCCATGGTTTTGCTTTCATGTGGTTGATGTTGATAGCATCTTTCGGCATAGATTTTAGGATTGCGGCACAACCCAAAAGGATCATCGCCCATACCATAAATCCCTGCTACTGCTGCCATACTCATGGAGGCAGCGGGTTTTTGACACAAGTCAAGCACACTCACTTGTGACGAAAATCCTTGATCCTCCTCAAGAGTACTCAGTCTGGGACAGAATAATAAATCTGTGCGTGCAAACAGAGGCTTTCACTTTAGCAGAGGACACCATAATGCAAGGATTATCCTCTCAAACCAGATTTAGTTAAGCCACCGTATTCATTCTTAAACAGTACTTGAATTAATTTTGCTTTCACCCTCTAACTTTCCGTTTCCGACTCGAGAAGGGCCTCACTGAATTCTTATCCTTCTTGGATTTGTCATAACTTGTATAAGCATCACCCACGTCCAGAGTAGCCAACTGAGAGCACTGCATGTTTCAAAAACGTGCCTCAACTTCCAACATGCACACCATCCATATACTTTCTCCAAGTTTCAAAGTCCCAACTTTCTCTTGATATGCTTATCCACACAAAAACTCACATCTTCCTCCCCCACTCCTCCAAATCCAAACTGAGCGAGTACTGTTCCAGTATTCTGGAAACTTTCTCCGAAACACAGTCAAGAGTATGAGAAAATTGTACCTTGCAATCCACTGTTACACGCTCAGCGTTTAGTCTGACTAACAGGCTTATCCCAGCCCAGTACCCGGAGGAATGTAAATCTCTAATACTGATCACAATACAAGTAAGCTGTCACATTGATAAATTCTGGAATGCGATTTAGAATTTGAGAATATTTTCGACGACATGAGCATGGGCAACATTCTACCTCCTCTATGTACTTTCTCCGAATGAACATGTAAAGATTCGAGCACGTTTTCACAGTTATTTCCAAAAGGCTGATGACAAGGTAAATAATGGGCAGAGAATTGAGGCATTTTCCTCGTGTCACTCTCACTCTCAAACTTTCTCCAAAGAATGCTTATGATACGCTCCATAATTACACTGGGCAAAGTACACGAGTCAGATGTATCTAGCAAGCTTTGTAGTGTCTCCGAAATCCATAAAGACAGCACAGAACACTATCAAAATCAACGAGCAATTATCAAGTCAATCATCATATTAATACCCGGTTTCAGTAAGGTCCCCCAGTGTTAACAGTGCACAATCCAATCTAAAACACGACACAATCCTCAACAGCACCCCCTCACATGTCACTCCTTCCTTTCCAGTGCTCAAGCAAGAGCAGTTCCAACTTCACAGAATTTCACCAAAGCTTTACATATATCTAATGAGTATCGCCGGCAGAGAATTGAAAATAGCAAATCACTTTAAAACCCACTCGAGTAGAGTTGGGTGAAAACAGTTTCCTCTCAACAGTAGCAGTATTGAAAAGTGAGGGCAATTTGTCGACTTTGGGCAGAGAGAGTAGTTTCAAAAGAGGAGGGTTATCCAAGTGTAGATTACTCGGGATACCTGGGACTCCTTTTCCGAGAAACGCACAACAAGTAGTGGATGAAGAAAGAGTGAGAGCGGGCTGAGTTAGTTTCCCTGCCTACCCAGGACTAGGACGGGAATGTGAGGAAGAAGAAAGAGGCAAAACCTGGCCGGACTTTAATAGAAAATTGTGAGAAGGGAGTCGAAAATTGCCAGAGGATTGGGATGTATAGATGAGTGCTACGGGAATAGGTTAGAGAAAGAGTTGGGAGAGTGAGCAGTAAAGTAGAAATGTGGGAAACGGTGGAAAGAATTTCATGAATTTACTAGCAAACTTGGCTCTTTTGTATGCTTCACCTCCAGTCCGAGAAACAGTATATACGAGGAGGGGGTTGATGAAGCCCAATACACACTTGAAAGCAAGCCTGGTGAAAGTTGATGATGGAAAATCCAGCCTATAACTCGGCGTAGCTTTGTCCATACACACACACTTTTATGTGGGGCGGTGGAGGTATCGGTACGAGTGCAAAGGTGATCTCCATCCAGCCAACGTCTCTTCCTGAGCTGGGATCAGCAAGGATAGCGCAGTAGGATGTGTACAGTTTAGCCTCCCAAAATATTAATAATAACTGGGTGTGGGCCGGAAGAACTGGGAAGGTCTGGGTCGAGTGCGGATGGTACACGTGGTTCGTGATGGGATTATCGGAGAATCACTCTCTTATTTCGAGTTAATAATACGAGCTAAGTGGGGAAGAGAGAGAGAGAGAGAGAGTAAATGTGTAGGAGGGTTTGGGGTAGTAGGGCTCTGGCACAGGACAGGGGTGATGATAGAGTCAGAGAGAAAGCAGCACAAGGACGGATAGAGCCTGTGCAAATCCACGGCGGCGAGAAGAGCGAAAATTATGAGCTGCTTTATAAACCTGAGCCGGCTTCAATGTGATGGCTGGAGAAAGTATGAGGAGAAAGTAGCTCTTTTTGAACAAACTCCAGAGAGACGAAAGTCACATCAACATTGGAGACACTCTCCTCGCTCTCCCCTCATGAGCTCCTCACTGCATCATCAGAGTATCCCACTAAACTTGGTGCAGAAGATGAGGGAGATGCGGAAAATGAGGAGAAACTAGAGGAGGAGAAGGAGGAGGACGAAGACGGTAGGAGGTATACGTTTAAACGTATATATTACTCCTAGTAGCCTCACTCCATCCACCCTCAATGGGATTTATAATATAAAACCTTTTTCCACTCACTTTTCACTAGAGGAGTACTCGGGAAGAGCAAGTCTTCCACTAGCGCCAATCCCACTTTCCTCAGCACACTGCTCCGGGAGCAACAAATCCTCTCCTATTAGAACCATCTCTCTCCTCCACACACACATGCATCCCTCCTTCATCCCACCACCCGAAGAGCAGATAGTAAGAATCCAGTCGGCCGGAATCCGCTATATTCTGCTTTCTTCTCTTCCTATACCGCACCCCCCTCATCCCTCCCCCGTCTATGTGCTGGGGCCGCTCCGCGGCACCATTCACCCAACAAGGATGGCAATGGAATATGGATAGCCATTTCCGCGGAGCAGGAAGTGAGGCAGAGATGCGAAACCTATGTGCCTCATGAGCTTCAACAAACCGGACAAAACTTCAAGTGGACTCACTCCAAACATACATAATGCACTAGACAGACTAGCACTCTTCCTCTTACTCCATGTATTCCAGTCCGGATCAAAATGAAACATAGCCAAGGAAAATAATAGAGAGGAAAGGTATAGTATGCGAAGGTTAGTGCATCATCCACTACGATGCCCAATCCCAAACAAACAACCTCTAATCCCAGCAAGAAGAGAAAGTAAGAGAAAATTTACTACCGCCTGCTTGTCCAATTCAAACCATTTCACCCTCCCCTCTTTCCCAACCCTCCGCCAACCAAATTGTTAGTCTTAACCAAGAAACCCCTCTCCGACTATGATCGCACTACCGGAAACAATCCAAAGCAATGCAGCCAGAAGAAGCGCATTTCTCCCGAGACAAAATTAACTTCAAACTTTCTCCACAGCCTACATCTACAAGAACCCTCATGCTTGGAGAATCAAAGAGATTCGGATGGATTCCTCCTACGAGAAACTGATCAAGATCCGCGAGACGTCGTGAAAAAAACCCAGCATGTAATCTGCCAAGGACAAGATGGACACCAAGACATATAGTGATTCAGTAAATATAAGTTCGAAATACACACAAAAGATAAACACAAGTAAGTCTGATATATCTCACTTTTCCACTCCCCCCCTACCCCCCACGTAATGAAGGAAGTGAAAGACATCCATCCTACCTAGAAAGCCAAGGAACCATTCCGGAAACCACAGCCACTCTACCGGCTAAAGGTGAGAGAATAAAGTAAGGGGGAGAAGCTGTACTGATTTGAGGTCACTAAAAAAACTTCCACCATGGATTCGGGAAATAGCTAAGAAGGCAAGAGAAGCTAAAAGTTGAGATCGTAAAAACAGGGAAACGAGAGGGCCGTATCTGTATGCAAACATGCAAGTCTCTATGCTTGTCCGTATCTGAGGAAAAAGAGGGAGACGCCGTGGAGAAAAATCAAAAGACGGGAGAATAAAAGAGTGGCAAAGATTGTTAAATGTGTGAATGGTTATATTCTTCCTTGGAGTTTAACGAGGGATTCAGGGTTAAGTCAATTGGTGCAGAGTCATAAAATGGGAGAAAGCAGGGGAAAGTTTCCTCTGTCACACTGTCCTCCACTTCCAGCTCCCCTCTTGTCCACCATGCTCAACCCTGTGAAACTACAGAACCCGCACTTGATGCCTTATACGGGGAAATCAGGGGAAGAGATTAGCAAAGAGAATCTGCATTTTATATGGGCTATCATGTAGTAGTGTTCGTTTAAGTGGAAAATGGTTTAGGATTTATCTACTAATGGCCAATGACTTTTTCTCTCACAGACTTTACTTATTCCGGATGAGTGTTTTCATAAAATATAGCGGATGATACTTTTTTTCCCGTACCCGTACCCACTACATCCAGCCATACATCTACAGTTCGTAGACTTGTATCTAAGAGCTTTTGAGTTAACTTGAAAAGCAAAGCTTCCATGGAAAGTTATGTCGTCAAAGAGTGTGCCGAGTTTTATGGACTTTTGTATTGAATTTCCAGGACTTTTACGGCCAGCTACTCCTTGGCGAAGAGCCCCGTATAAAATTATATAAGAGCATCCATGTGGTAGGAAAATGGCAACAGCTTCGCGCACTTTCACAGATTCAACTTTATACACTGATATCCTCCTACGAGTTTCTCCACCTACCACTACAGCCAACTTGAGTTCTACTAGTTGAGCATAGCCAGCATAGTTGGAGCAGTCCTGCCTGAGTTGGGGGAAAACAGACAAGAGAGCAAGTGCTCACGGAGTAAAACCATTTTCTTTTTTCTACACATGCATCTGGCTTTTGTGGAAAAGAGCGTAAAAAACAACAAGGTTTGATGGAGAACAGTATGAAAAATGTAAGCAGAAACTATAAGATAATACATGTATCCTCCCGTCGTTACTTTTTACTCCAGCTAAGTTCACAGCGTTTTCCCCTTCGGCAACTTTCACTGCCAAAACTTTCTGCGTGTGTGCAGGAACGTATGTGCAAAGACACCAACAAGAGCGTTGGATAACCGGGGGCTGGACGCAAGTGCAGATTGGGTTAAAAGTCAAACCACATTTTTATTTAAATCACTCAATCTTCCAAAGAGGAAGGGAAACAAGAACGCTCCCCCCAATCGCTGGAGAAAGTATCCACGATGAAAACATACGACCGTCTTTTATCTACAACTGGAACGTCGACTTTGAATCCCTACACAGTTTGTACCGTAGCTGGTACAAATAAGAAGGGCAGAGCCAGTTGGGACGTTGAGAGATTCAGGACGGACGTGACTCTTTCAAATGGATGAAACACTGAAAGAAACTGAAGGAACAGAAGAGCTTGGATCAAAGTTTCGTAAAGAATCATACAAGTTGAGCAGAGCTTGAGCCGACGGCATACAAACAATTCTTGGTTTCTTGTAGGGTTAGTTAGAGTTGATTGAAAAAATAAAACATATAATTGAAGCGCTTTCTTTCAAACTGCCACGACAAACTGTGGTGTCGGAGCAGCAGCAATCAGCCCGCTACGACATTAAAGGATGGGACTATTCCGCTGGGTCGGGAGAAAGCAGGAGAAAGTCTTGCCCGGCAAAAATGAAAAAAATTTGAGAAAGCAGCAGCGGTTGGACGTGAAATTATTAGGGCAAGAGCAGTAAAAGAGGAGCAGCCATTCTCCTCCTCTCCTTATTTCATGTAACCTTGAGGAGCTAATAAATGAACTGTGAAAGGCTTGTCGGAAGGATTTTAGTTTAGAGGGAGACGGACCGAGTGTATGAGGTAAGGTGGGGGATTGAGACAGCTTTTTGGGAGGAAGTGGGGTCTGTGCCAGCTTTTAAGTTTGCAGCCCCTCTTGTCTGACTATGAACTGGAGGCTTTTTTCCCGTCCGCACAAAAAGATGCTTGACGTAGTAAAGTAATTTCCTCATCGTAATGCTGGCTGACCTCGTTCCTGGGATTTAGAAATTGTGAAAAGTCATAGGACTCCATGCAGGAGTCAGGATCGCTTCTTCGTATCTCAATGAAATCTGCTTTCTCCGGGCATCTCCGCGAGCCTTCCTCTCACTCTCCCTCCTCACATCACAGCCTAATAGTTGACTCTGAGGGAGCTGTAAACTGGTCTTTATGGGATTCATCCAAGCTTTCCGACGCGAAAACAACGAGTGAAAGTTTCTCACCGTAGGAGAAAGTACACAGTGTAGTTTTTACACAGCTATACCCGCACTTGTACGGCAGTATGCTAGGGTCATTGCTGAAAGTAGCTGACGGCTGCGACCCGCAGCCTTTAGCTCAGCTAGAGAGGGTACTCTAAGAGCATCATAGTACACTTCCTCCCGCCTCGAAATACTCAGTTTCAGCTGGCGACATGTAGGCTAAACGACCAAGAGACGCAACTTTGTTTTTACAAGCATCCATGGAGAAAGCAGAGAAATATTCCACATCAATGTACTCTACCTTTGAGACTAGGGGCCTATTGAATTATTAATAAGATACAACGAGTAAGTGGAGGGAGGACTTGAGAGGCCGATGGAAAAGCAAATCTGGATAAATATAATCCTCCGTATGGCGGTTTGCAATCATGGAGACAACTGTCTGAGCTTATGCTTGTAGGCGCATTGTGTGCTGCTGTAAAGCATGTTTTTGTAGCGGATTTGACAGAGAATAGAATTTTTCCTACAGTAATAGGCTTTGTAGTTTACAGCCACACTCGTCTCCAAAACTCACGCCAGTCTCTCTGAGAGTTCTCTGGGGGTGACGTTGATGCTGAAAGCTGCAAAGAGAGGGGCCACAATCCCGCGGCTTCTTTGAGTCCTGTCCGAGTGAAAAGAGAGACGGAGAATAACAAGACAACAAGAGTGAAAGCAGAAGAGAAAGTACAAGGTTGGGGCGCTGAGATCGGACAACAGAGAAAATATATGTACTTTCAACTTATACACAAGGATAGACCTCTTTGCATCTTATTTGTATACTTGTTTCTTCAACCCATGCTTACAAAGCCCTTTCAAGCTCTTCTTCTTATCTTCTCGAGTATAAAGTACAAGAGAAAGGAAAAAACAAGGCTGGAGGCCGGACAGCGTTTATAAAATTTCCCTCTCTACATTTCTTCTCGTACATACATCGCCAAGTAGCAGGCCAATGGAATCATTCTCCGAATAAAGAAGAACAACATTTATGAGGACCCCCCCTGCAGGAAAATATGTTCCTAGTTTCCATACTTTCACTACTACACACACCAGGCCTCCAGTTATTACCATCATCATTACTTTTACCAGTGCGCTTCGCCTCCGTCTTTACTTAAATTTGGTCCTATTCTCAGATAATTTCTTACCATTCTTACAAACCCTCTAAATCTTCCAGTTCGCTAACAGATATCCCCAGCAGCAACACTTGCTACCTAGCATAGATATTTCTTGAAACTTCTCTAGCAGTTGTTAAAACGGAAAACAGCAGAGAAGAGTTTGGAGTGAAAGGTACGGGAGAAAATAAAAAGTACTCCGTAAGGGGTAAGATGAACGTAGATAGTCAACGAATATTAGAGTCTAGCTCTGATTAGAAAATAAAGTAGACCATGCGAATGACGAGAGAAAGTGGAACACAAGTGGGAGGGGGAACATGAAAGAAAGGCGGTATGATTTTAAATTAATTCAATACAGAAACAATTGGGACGAGGAGAGGAATAGGAGACGGAACATTTGTAATTTAAGGGTACAAGTAGAGCGATATATATTTACATAGATTTAGAAAAGAGAAAGGACAAGGGGTGAAAGTATTTGGGGAAACGGATGGAATTCCTAATGAATTTCACCGTGTAGTCGAGATAAAAAACATTTTCCAATTCAAAGGGAATCCGAGGAAACAAATGGATTTTTAGATCTAGCCAAATTTATCTTTTTTGGACATATCTTCTTTTTAGAGAGTGGTTTCCACATATACAATACATACCAATTTTCGTCTTGCATCTATTTCTGTCTACATCCGTCTCTCTATGCTAAAAATCCTTTGGATTTAAAGTAAACACATGTAAAATATGTCTGTACAAGGGAAATACGCTCTTGCCTGGAACCCTCGCCAAAGTCTAGTGCTCACACTGATGGGAAGAGCGTCGGCACAGAGAGCTGTGTAGTTGATTAAGCTCCTGGATCATTCTTTTACTGCAATCGTGTGGATTCTGCATGTGTTGAAGGCTTGTAGTAGTTCAGAGAGAGAACAAGCTTTGGAAAATCAACGGTTTCGTATCCAAAGCAAGAATAGAGCGAAAACTAGAGCTACAATCTTTCCGAACATGAAAAGAGACGCATGGCCCAATCATGAAACCCGATAGAATATAAAACATTTACAGAGTTGCATTAGGATCCTCTGCTTCAGAAGTAACAAAAGGATGCGGACACTGCGGAGGAAATAATTTCTGTTTGGGAAACAAATGACGTGCAACGAGTTTCAGGCCGTGGCAGTCGCTACGAGATGCAAGGGCGACTATAATGTCAAGTAATCAATGTATAGCTTCGGACGCGCGATGGTGTATCCTGTATCCAGTTTCCATACTAAATAGGAAGACAAGGGTGTTTACCCACGCCTACAGACCTGAGTTTTTTTCCAATGTAGAGCATCCCAGGGAAACCACGAATCCAAAATTTTAGCCCCATATGAGTAGAAATGGCAGATATATAAATTATTTACCCCGTCAAAAAACGCATCGCTTATGGGAGTTTAACATGGTGACAGCGGCCGATGCAATTCCCCCCCCCCCGCTCCATTCCAAAGCATACGTTTTTTGACGGGGTAAATAATTTATATCTCTGCCATTTCTACTCATATGGGGCTGACATTTTGGATTTGTGGTTTCCCTGGGATACTCTACATTGAAAAAAAATCTCAGGTCTGTAGGCGTGGGTAAACACCCTTGTCTTCCTATTAAGAGATCTAGCAGAATTTTTTTTAATGTGGTGCAATTGCTGCCAAGTGATTTGAATTTCCCGCTACATTTAAAATTTTAATTTTCCCGCTATATTTCAAATTTGAGATTCCCGCGAAATTCAAATTTGAAAATTCCTGCGAAATTCAAATTTGTTTTTTGTGAACTGATTAAAGGGGCCCAAAATGTAAAATTCGGTATCGGTTGCCATCTAATAAACAGATAATTGATAGTAGATTTAAAAAAACCTATTTTTCGTAAAAACAATCATTTTACACTGAATCTTGCCTATGACTATGACACTGGCTATTTTACACTATGATAAATAGTTTATTTGCAAATTATTTCGTTGAATTTACCTTAAATACTTTCACCCACTGCTCTCGTATCCCTCAGTTTTTGCAAGGATGTGTGAAACGTTCAAGCGAGTCGTGAATCTCGAAAATTGGTTAAGTCATTCAAGTTTATACGCAAATTACTTCCACAGTCTTGTTGGTCATAGACAGTTCCTAACCGTCTTCCAACTGGATCCACTGTCTTCAGTCTAACATATATTCAGTGGAACATTTACGGGCAAAAATAAATTTACAAATCTGTAGATATATCGCCTATACCAAATCCATTAGATTTCTACTTTTCGGAAAATTTGCTTTGAATCCTCAAACAAGCTCTACCACAGAACTACGTAGTTACACAACCCCCAAAGAAGAAAGTTTCGAAGAAAGTCGAGGAGAAAGTTGAGAAAGGATGCTTGGAGGAGAAAAAGTGGAAATATGGTTAAAAGGAAGATAAATATTAGTGAAATATGTAAAAGTTTCCTCCGGGAACGCTTGAATGATGGAAGTTGGCATAGAAATATTTAGATTGGTTTTGCCATGGCTGCACATATCCGTAAAACTTGGAGGCTTGGAATAGGAAGATGAGCGAGAAGAATTCTGAAAGGTTGCAAAATTTTATGACCTCGTTATTACATCGGAAGAAGAGAAACTATATGAGACTGATAAGGAGGATAGGAGATAGGACACGTTCCAGAATGTTATTTCAGAGAGGGTGCCAAATTATTTGCTTTCATTGACCGCGCGTTAATATTCTCCATCCTCTTCTCCCACTATGATGCCGCTTAACTGACAGAAAAGCGGTAAGAATAGAAGGTGTATACATAGCCGATAATCATACAGACCTACATAGTAGAATAGTAGTGACCTTCTGGCACTCGGCCGCGAAAATACATTATAGAATGTAGAATACCTCCGTTGAGCTCTAGCTTTTGAGTAAAAAGGTTAGCTGCTATTGGTTAACGCCCCCTGCAATCCTTTTGCATTGCCCTAACCTTGTGGATATAGTCATCGAGAATTTAGTCTAAATGGCAGGCGCAGGCGATAATTGCCGTTGCGGCTAAATCAAAAAATCCCGCTTTTGCTCCTCTAACCAGATCTTCTTGCCGCGACACAGCTGATAGAGATGTACGGAGTTAACAACTAATTTTCCAGAGTTAAGAAAGGCGACATGGTGACACTCTGAAAGACGGGAACTCTAAAGAGAAAGCACGGACGGAGAAAGTACTCGTATCTTCCTCTGCGTACGCGTGTATGAGTTTAAGTGTAAAAAATTTAGCGGGAAGGTGTGAGCGGAGTTTTATAATTCGCCTCCAGGGTAAATGAGTATGAATTATTCTATAATGTATTAAATATCTCAAGATATCAAAATGTATGCATTTAAACATGTAAAAGTCCGTCTACTCCCTCTTTTTCGAGCTACTGGGTACAACAGTGTTTGGAGGGGCAGAGGCCGAGAGAGAGGCAAATAGCAAGTATAAAGGCTAGAGCTCATGGGAATTTTATTGCTCGTGAAGTAGTAAAGGTTATTCTAGTGGAACGTGATAAAACTAGAAGTTCATAAAGATGTGAATAGGAGACACTAAAATGGGACTAAAGGTGGAGAGGATCAAGGAAAGAGCTGCCCGTCGCCCAGGGTCATACTGCAGGGAAGGGAGAGAAGTCTAGGAAAAAGCAAGGGAAAACCCGTGAAACTAAGAAAACTGAGGCATTAAGTATGCACATCAACTCTCTCTACGCACGCATCCAAAAGTTTCTCCTCCTTGCCTACATTATTTTCACATTCTGTATCTAATAAGAGAAGACGTCCTCCTCTCCTGTTTCGCTTGGCTCTTGCGGCTACTCGGTTGAGAATCATACAGAATTCTAGAGAGTTTTAGTAATAGAATGAGAGAAGCACCCCCCAGAAAGAAGCTATTCCCTTCTAGCATAACCTCTGCCGCACTATATATGCTAACTTGAGCAAAAGTTTAAAGGAGTGGGAGTAGTAGTATTATATAATTTGTCCATGCATTTCCAATGTGTTAGTCTAAGGATTTTCAAATTGGATAGCTCAGTCCTCATTTACCTAGCATATTTCCTCCCCGCTCTTTCCTCCTAGGAACGGATTTTCTCCTTTGTTAATGCTCTATTGTAGACACAAGCGCGTAGGAACATACAGAGTCCAAGAGCAAAGAGAGAGGAGGAATGAGGTAGAGAATAATAGGGACGGGTAGCTATTTTCACCTCCGCTACTCCTCCCATTAGTTGCAGTTATTTCATTTCGTGAAAATATAGAAAAAGCTTATTTATAACAGAGTATGGAAGAATAGTCTACAACCCACACTTTTATCCGCTACAACAAAATTTCGCAAACTCGTGAATCATCCTCCTCAGCCCACCACTACACACACCTCTTCCATTAGTTTATAATACTCGCGGAAACTAGAACCCAAACGCGGAAAAAAATCCGGGTAGGAGAAACTCCCTTCATACAAATCAAATATACGTGCATAAGTAGAAAATACAATCATTTTTCACATTTCTTCTTGTATATGACCAAGCACTACTTCTTCCTCCCGAATTCACTGCTTGCTTCTCAACTTGAAATTTCTTCATTTTCTTCATATGCTTCTAATTTAAGTTAGTTATTAGATGGGCAAGTATGCAGAATTTTTTAATAATATCGTTCGTGCAGAGAAAATTGGCAAAACCGCCCCTCTGCGGGAGTGAGAGTCCTGTAGAAGACTAATGTAAACAAATCATGATTTATTTAATCAGTGTATCCTTTACCACGACTCTTTACAACCAACTCGCTCCGCTCCTAGTACTTTCTCCGGCTTTATCTAATTTACAGTATAATTATGCGCAAATCATGACCAACGAAAACGAGGGGCGGAAGGCGGGGCCCTGATTTAAAGTTTTACTGAGTGCTACAACAGCCGTACGGGACAAGCAGGCCAACGGAGAGAAAGGTACTTGACGTGAGCCAAGCCACTGAATCCATCTGGTGGTCCAGAAATGCATTACCAGAAGTTGCAGCTTTTTCCTTGCGGACAGTAAGTCGATTCCAGGGATATGCAGCATCTGAGCGTAGCACACCCCACAATTTATAGAGTCAAGGTAACCGCAATCCGGTTAGTTAAACTCCAAATCATTTCCGTTGCCCATAAGACGTAAATCCAAATGTTTTAAACCCAGGTTTTTCCCAAGTTATTGCAACAGGCTCTGAACGTAGCTTTAATCAAATGTATTATTTACACTTAAAATACATTTTAAAAACTAGCCTAAACCTCTACTAAGAATACCCGGGAATGAATGAATCGCATCGATTTCAAGCTGGGTAATTCAGCCTGGGTTAAGACTTGGCTCAAGTCGCTATAGTATTTTTTTCAAATTCCACATTTACATTTTCAAAAACTTTTATTTTAGTATTTTACATATTTTAAATTTCAACTTATAAAGCTAAATCCGCCTTAGAGAACACATCTCGGTGGAAATATCTTCAAGGAAAAATCCCTATAGGACACCTACAAGGAGCTTTTTCGGAAAGGGGAGCGGCCTCTATGGGCAGAGGAGGAAACTACATGAGCCGAGTAGTCGGAGGATGCGAATGAACCCGAAACGGGATACCGGGTACGGAAGGTAGTGTTTTGGAACGCAATAAAAGTCATGTCACTAAGGTAGTAGGTTAGTGTGCTCCGATTATTTTAACAGGACAATGTACTTAGAGGAGAATACGAATATTACACACATGAGAAATGAATAAATCCTCGAGAATTCACCTACATTTCTACCCTCAACAATTTACCCAACTTTCCACCAACATCCCAGAATCTTAAGTGGAATCAAGACGTCCGACCCGGAAAATTCTAATTATAAACAGAGAGAGGGAATACGCTAAGGATTTAGCAGAAATTCAATACGACCGAGGATGAGCTGTCCTAATAAAGCAAACCTATAAGCAATCCCACACTAGCTCATTGTTCATAAATCTGGCAGATTAGCGAGTAGATCCGGATTGCAATAAGATTTGTCGGCAAGTACGCTGCTTGTATATTCAAGATACGCAGAAATTACATAACCATGGATAAATAGGTAATAATAATGACTGTAGATTAAAGAGCACGCAGAACCGCATCCGTCCGCACAGAAATAGATTTTCCAACGGACAGACGGTAGACGGAAAGCAGCGGATATAGTAATTGCATTCCTGTGGACTGAATACGGAATATCGATTGAGAAGCACATATATATTCCGCATTTCCGCAAGATCCTCCATAGAGTCAAGTCAGCCAACTGTGTCAATAATATACCTTGTGTAGCGAGTTGTAAAATTTCCCTCCTCCAACTCCCCTTATTGCTAAGTAAATTGATGAAATTTTTGGCAACCTTGCCAAAAATTACAGCAGGTGCTTACAGACAGATCCTACTCAAGTCGTTTCGAGATACTAAAAACCAAGAGATTTGTAAAAATATTCTAGCGGAGAGTTTGATCACAGTTATTCCACGAGGAACTCAACGTATGACGTAGGCTAAGAAGAGGGGGTAGACATGGTGAAAACTTAAAATTATCCCGCTACTTTACTCTCTCAAAGTAATAATATCAACATTTGTGGGTGGGAGGAAACAAAGAAACTCCCTTATTCAATCCTACACGAGAAGAGTTGGGAAATGTACAACGTGGAGGCGGTAACTGAGTATTCTCTTTTCTAGTTAGTGTCCCGAACATCTCACCAAATCCTTTGACATGTCCTCGCAGAACAAGGTTAACAACATCACCGCGTCCACCCCAACTTGTTCCGCCAGAAATCCAAAAAAGATTGCTACCGGCTACATGGAGATGAGGACAGATTGAGTGAATAGAAGGTAAATGATGTAGCGCTAAAGGAAGGATGAGCGACCTTGATTTCAAGTAATTCCGCAAATATCATATCGTTGTCGTTAGTAGGAGTTATTTAGCAGGGGGGATAAGGGTGGACTGAAAGACTACGTCCACCTCTCTTTCAAACTTTGGAACATTTAAACTCACTCGTGTAGTAGTGCTTGGAAGAAAATTTTCAAAAGTTACACTTACCCGCCTGCCACTAGGATCATCTGCATCTTGCCCAATTTCCTTTACACGTCCTTGTCACCTCTCAGTTTCAATTAGACATGGCTTACGCCAGCAGGGTAAGCCAGCAGAACAGCAGAAAAATTTCAGAAGCACGTCGTCGCTACGTAAATACGGGGAACAACATTGCAGTAAATTTCAATCCCACTTTGATCAGTGATGATAGTCTCCAAATAGTACTTATTGTAACGCAACTTTGAATCTCGTATAGGAAAATCCATTATAGGTATTAGTAGGAGATTATAGTGGAATCAATATAGCTTATAGTCAAATTGAGCTTAATCACAAAGTTCCGTTACAAACATCGATCTTTCAAATATTTTCATGGACAATCTAAGGTTTTTCCGATTCACGTATATTTTTTTAATTATCTGCGCATCCGCTCACAAGAACAGTACACTATGAAACCGGGCGTTGATGATGACCTATAACTGTCCCAAAGAGCCACTCCTTCAAGAGGGAAACACTGGTAGGTCAAAAGACTACAACAATAGTACATTTGAGGACACACATTTTATTGGATGGTAGATTTTAGTAGGGAAAAGGGCGGCAGTTTGGCTATGATTAATAAGAGACGAAACGTTTGTGTCTACTCCGTGTACTCCATTCTACGAAGGGTGGGTAGAAATGTGATAAGGGAATCAACTTTCCCGCATTTCCTTTCTCTATAAATCTTCTCTTCTTCTGCTCGCATTTCAGTTTAAAGACGACACAAGTCATTACCTTTACTCTTGTGCCTTGTTGCATTATAAAAGGGGTGGGGAAGGTGCTATCAAATATTTTTCAAAATCCAAAGGAGTATCCCAGTTTTACTCTCATTCAGAGATTATGACGGATGCTACTCACGGCATTTCAAAACTGGAAAATCCGAGAGAAAACGCTTCAGGAGAAACCTTGCTTCCTCATATGCTAGCCACACATATCTGCAAGATGATCTCTCACCATCTCCACGACACCGTCTTAGACGCATCCCCATCCTGGTAAACAGGCAGTTCCCTAACAACTCTTCCCAAATTCCACCCGAGCACTTTCTCCAAGGAGCAGATATTGGAAAAGCTTAAACTCAGCATTTCTAATGTCACTGTAACTGCAGGGACTATCACGGATCCGGATTAAGCGGATCTTCCGGTGCACAGGTCCAAAGGATTTAGCAGCGAATCCAGATCAAAGACTGGCTCATCTTCCAGAGTGATTATATAGTCACAGAACTTTACTGAATCACACAACTGTTTCGTATAACTGGAGTCGTTCAATAGATTCTGCAGATTCCATCCTCCTTTCTATCACCCTGTAGACGGAAGAAATTAAATTTAAATCTCAAATGCGTCCCTCCCACCACACTAAATTGATCATTCTCGGCTTCTTAATTACACGGTTAGCCGAAGGCTTGAAAAGGCGCTTAAGAAATGTTCCAAATATTCATATCCGCATCAAGATTAATAAACCTCCCGTCCGTCTATCATAAACGTAGAAGAGCAAGGGACACAGAGCCTATCGTAGAGAAAGCGTATAGCCAAAACGCTATCAAGACAGCTGGACGGAACTTCGAGGCCGTTAAAGAGGGCACATATAAGGAGAAAAACCATCAAGACTAAGGGGCGGCTTTGCCAGCCAGAATGGGTCGACGGGTGCAAGAGTGTGGATAACGATATGAGAAAATGTCGTAATTTCACAGACGATTGCATCCAAAGAAGAGGAATGAGAAAGCTGAGGATCCCTTGTTCTGGCGAATTTTTTTATACCAACTTTGAATTATGTGACATCAAGTGGTATTTCCAGACTCCAGACAAGCCAAAACCTGTAGCACTCTTCTCCAAACAGGCTGAGACAAATAAATTCAAGTATGAAATATGTCCGATGATATAAAGCCAAAATACACACAACTTTCGACTGGTCCTCTTCTCTCATATTATTTATATACTTAGAAGAGGGAAAGACTTTTGGAGAAAGTTATAAATTCATGAGACTTCTTTACTCAAGATCGGCCTCAATAGATTTCCTTATGAATAAATTATCCAAAAATACCACAACTAGTCTCAGTTCCATGTATGCTCACAAATATGACTTGTATTATATTTTGGATTCCAAAACTTTTTGAGATATCAACAGTTAATCCCCCAACCCTATCGCATCACATCATCATCATCGCAGCATAGAGCACCAGCTCAGCATACTCTTTGTCTAAAATCCTCAAGCTTTCTCCAAGTTTTCTCTTCAGTCGAGTAACTTGAGGGCAAGCAGTATTCCCGCTTTTCCTTTCTCCAAGTACAGGTACAAGATTGATAAGTTTCCACCGAAATTGATGGAAAGGAACGACCTTAATTGAGTTCAACTTTAGATGACAGCTGGAAATGCGCATAAATTCTTCGTGTGACCATTCATTTTTTATATGGAAATGTCTAGATGAAACAGATTGTCGATTGATTTTAAAATTGGATAAACTGGAACAGTTATGAAAGAAAGTACAATATAGTTCAACTAATGCTACTGATGATGATTTCCGAGAGAGCCCGATTTCTAGATAGAGCTGATGAAAGTCAGAGAGAATATACGGATAAAGTGAAAATCCGGGAAAATGACGTTTAGATTGTGAGGGGGATGGGGAAATCAATGACAATTTTATATAGCTCCCCTATTCTGGTGGTTCCTTGTGTTAGACTCTCCGTCTCACAGAATCGACCCGTTCATTCAGTTCCTCGAGCCGACAGACACGGAGAGGGCTACACTTGTAATTTCTATTCTCAATCTAGTGACTCATGTGGAGAAAGCGAGTCGTCGACGACAAGGACAGCAGACAGCTCACCTGTGCTCCTCCCGTTTTTACTTGAGCAAACTAAGCTAGGTAAAGAAAGGAGACTACTATGGGAATAAGACGGACGGAAGAGAAAGCGCTCTACTGGAACAACGCTAGACGGCCCACTAAATCCCATCCATAATAAAAACGCATACAAATATTGGCTACCACCAAGGGAGTTTGTTAACAGGGCCATTATTTCCCTTTCCACCAACCTCTCAACGCTATATTTAGCTCCACTATGTAGCCAGCTCTACGATACTACAAGTTATATATACATGCCTGAGTAGAATGTAGCCACCACATTACTTACATACAGCTTCTATTTATAGCAATATGCCTGTCAAGCCACGCAGGCCCTTAACTACTCAATTTTAAAACTAAAAATCATCACAAAATTATCACGTCTATACAGGAGGACCTGGATTTCATTTAGTGTACCAAGACTTTTGGCAGATCCAAACAACATTTCGGAAACACAAAAGAAAGACATATGTGCAAGAGAAGAATGGCTGCTTGTAGATCAAAAAAGGGGGCTTCTTTAGTAAGTGAGCTACAATGGGAAACATAGCAACAGAAATTTAAGTGAGCTACAAGTAGTCGGGTGACATCCTTCTAGCAGTAGCAGTTAGTGTTCAGAGTATTTTAACCTTACCTAACCCGCACCAAAAATTTAAGGTTGTCTATCGTAACCTAACCTTCACTCGCTCAATGAGGCCCTCGTCCTTAGGTCATCGGTCCGCGAAATGCCGTAGGCATTTCGCGGAACCTTCTGACCTAAGGCCTCGTGCCTCATTTCGCATCGTTCAGGTAAGGTTACGAAAGCCAACCTTAACGTTTTTGTTGCAACACCCCGAATAGACTAAGGATTGGAAAATCAGTTGTGTCACCCGACTAGCTACGAAATAGAAACAATCAAGCGTTTCTAAGGGAACAGCGTAATTGTGTAGCTCACTTAC
This sequence comes from Sminthurides aquaticus, assembly GCA_906901655.1. Classification (NCBI taxonomy): domain Eukaryota; kingdom Metazoa; phylum Arthropoda; class Collembola; order Symphypleona; family Sminthurididae; genus Sminthurides; species Sminthurides aquaticus. The sequence goes on along the minus strand of CAJQTT010000001.1, from coordinate 17,470,161 downwards.
TAAAGAACAGCCCAAAAAAGTATCGATTTTCAGTAAAAATTTTATCTACTGTTTATGGGGGGATGCATAAGTAAATATGTAAAGAGGGAGAAAGCAAGAACGTGGAGAAGAGCTTGCGAAAGAGGGTATTTCGTGGGCAACCAGTGATGATGCAGTTGGGAATAACCGGGAGTGAAACGCGGCGAAGGACTTAGCTTCTTCAAAGGATAAAAAACTTGTTAGATCCTATTGCATAAGTCATTTTTCATTAGAGTAAAAGCATGGACTGGGGATGAGTCGGGTGTATTCAGGCATGATGGGATGTGCGGGACTGTAAATGCTTGGACGCTTGATGACGGGACGGTCCATTTTGGGTGAAAGCGGAAGATGAGGAGAAAGTGCACGTGGACAGTTTGTTCGGGTGAATTGTTCCCATGAATAGTTTTCCGAACTATATATAGTATATACAGTGTGTCGCTAGTTAGGAAAACACATAGAAATGATTGTGGGAGAAAGTAGGGCGAAACGTAGGAGAGTGTGCAGGGAAGCACGTCGCTACATCTATACGAGCCGTCGTTTTGTCCCGCCGAAGGGAAAGTCTATAAACAGTCCTCGCGTAGTACGAGATTGGCGGGACAAAGGATTGGGAGAAAGTCGGTTTGAAATTAAGCTACCGTCTCGAGGACTTATATGTCCCTCTCTAATATTTTTGATTATCTTCTCTTCAGATAATTCAAAAGGAGGGCGTGACGCAATCTACCTAAAGATTCTTTTATTACTTTCTCAAGGTAATTTAAAATCACTACACCCTCTTCTGTCAACCTTCCAGTCCAGCCAAGATTCCTCATTCATTCACCGTTCCACTCCAGTACCAACACAGTCAGAAACTTCTCTTACCAGCTCCTACAATTATTTTAGCAACAGCTCCTTCTTTGTCCTTTCAACTTGCTGCCCTCCTCTGTGAGCTACCAGTTCCCATTGTAAAATCTGGGACAATCAGTATACCGTAAACCCCGAAGCTTATTTCCTTCCCATGCTTCGATCCAGCTATAGTTTCAAGCTTCAGTTATACTCAATCGAATATTCTAATTCAGTCAGTGTCAACAGACTAGGCAGAGGTTTCAATCACGAAGAGCTTTCTCTTTAAAATTACCTACAAGAGAATATTTCTCGCGAGCAATAACGTTTAGTAGAGGAACATGTTTTTATTTTGGCTTCCGACTGCAACAAAAACCAAGCTTGTAGTCCCTCAAATCATTTAATCATTTTATGCGAAACCCATTGCAATCGCTAATGAATGGAAGCAACTCCTTCCAAGTAAAATCTTTAAATCTCTCTTCAGTTGCATGGCAGAAAGGCAGGACCAGTGCCTTAAGGGTAATCGCGGGTTAAATATTTGACAGATCAGCTGAGCTGGAAAATAGGACATATGCAAGCTTAAAAATATGGTTAAATCCGAAGTATTGCGGTCCGCATACCTAACTTTGCATATTATCGCGTGGCACGAATTCAGGTACCTTACCAGGAGAAAGTCTGGTAAGATGATAACAAGTAGATGGACGAGAAAAAAATACAAGAGAATATTTCCGCTTGATAAAAGACTCGGATATATTGCGGAGAAAGATGCAGGGTGGAGACCAAGGATGGGAACACTACGGTGAAAGTGGAGAAAGGAGAAAGTGACAAGGGACATAGTTGGAGGGATGGATAGATATTTTTCATGCATGGGAAATAAGGAGTTGAGCTAGCGTGAAAGGTAAAGGTAGGTACGTAAATAAGTAGGACTGCCATAGGCATACAAATGTCATCGCCATCATCCAGACTCTTTCCTCGTTATGGGAGCAAGAACGTGCCCAGGCAAGTCAGAATCGAATTTCTCATTTTCCATCCTCCTTCCTCAATAAGCTCAGGGACCCTCTTTAACTCCCTCCATCTAATTTCTGTGGTTTGAGTGAGCTGAGCTAGCTCCACTAACTGGAGAAAGGGGCTTCTTTCTCCAGCCGACAGCATGCCTTACTCATGGCTCATGTCGCGAATTCCATCCATGCATGTCCTATGTACTCCCATTAGGAATCAGAATAGAAATCCTCATCACCAAGGATACCCTTGACCTCACCCACCTCCCTATTCCTTCGCTCTATACCTACGTACGTAGTAGTGTGATAGTGCAGAGGAATGGTTGGAAGCAAGACGATAAATAATTTATCAACCAAGTTAAAAATGGCTCCAGCCATTATTCACTTCCATCCCGTATATAGTCATCTAGTTGCTTGCACAACAGGCTCTTTTTCAAAAAAGAGTCATGATGATGAGCTGAAGAACTGAGTTTCTCTCAATGATTAGTAAAACCATTTAGTCAATCCCACAATATTATCCAGCACAGCTCCGTATTTTTTTACGAATCGTCATCCAACTCAAACCATATTATTTTTCTTCCTATCTTCACGGATTTGCGAATTTATAAATCCCAGTTTCCAATGACTGCCAACAGAGCTTCAGAACAACACTCCCTCAAAATTCATGCTCAGGAGGAAACAGACGGATAGCACGTGTTTGTGACCAATTTTAATCATGTCACCAAATCACATGGATGAGCGAATAAATACTCCAGTGTCAATACTTTTTTAACCGGGTGAAATCCACATTACTGGGAATATTTCTACAATATTCTATTGAATATCAACATATATACGTCGATCCTTAACAGTTTATTTCCTAAGAATGAGAAGAAGAAGAAGAAGAAGAAGAAAGGGAGAAAGTCAAGAGGAAATTATATTCCATATTTGACGGAGATTTCTAATAAAATCAGAGGATATTCAAAAAAATCCAATCTTCCCATTTCCTTCTACTAGAATCCTGACAAAACGGAAATTGACAATACAATTTTAAATTCCCAAGCAAGGGATATAGAAACGTGTCTTTCATTGAGCTACCCGCGGATATTCACATAAAACCGAAATCAGGAAGGAAACCGAGAATGATCAATTTTGACTCATGTCTTCTTTTCTATCACCAAATCACTTACAATATGGAATGAAGCTGTAGCTAATAAAGAGTTCGTTGCAGTAATGTATCACAAAACCATACGTTCCACCACTAATTACTTTTATCACTCAACTATACCTACATCATTCAAGTTAGCTTCCAGTTTCCAGTAGTGCAACGCATTCTCCCACATTTTCAAATGTCTTGTCCCTACCCATAGGTAGTATTGCTGCAACACTGATTTCATGGCAGCAACAACACTTTAACAATTACTCGTTACAATTGTCACGTAATGAGTTTCCCGCCCCGTTTCTCGGATCCCAGTACAGGTGGGAAGACAAGTTCAAATTTCGACCATTTTAACAAACCAACATGAATCCAGCTCAAATCTTATTAACACACGACACTAATTAAACGATCGGCTTCCACAACAGTCCCCCCTCACAAACTCCACTTCTTCGTACCTTTGTACCTTCAATTCCCACCTTCTAGTTTTCACTTTTAGTTTTCAGACGACAAACACCACTTTTCACCAGTCTTCTTTCTACACCGGGATTTCCAAAGGAACGAATCTTTTGAAATCATGTTCGACGAGAGGAGGGCAGAGTCAAAAAATCAGTGTGTGCTCTTCAAGAAGTGGGGAATTTGTTGTTTTTTCCACACATCAAGGTAGCAATGAAGAGAATGAAGAGCACGAGTGCAGGAGAATCCTAGCCGGGGATTATCAAGTCTTCCTGTGTTGTGAGGCAGCAGCCCGGAGTTGGAGATTCGGAGAGCGGTTGGTGTGTGTGAGGAAGCGTGGGGGATGGATTTTAGCAGAGCACGAGTATTGTGTGCGTCGAGGGAGTGATGAAGAGGTGGATGAAAAGAGTTGAGAAGATTAGGAAGAGGAGGGTGAGAGTAGTAGAGAATAACGGGGACAGTAGTGAGTTGTCCAACAAGATTGTTTTGACTCTGTCCCTGGGAGAGTGAATGAGCCGTGAGATTCCTCTGCTTTCATCCCGGATTTTCTTTATCGTCCATAGAAAGAAAGCGGCTAATAGGGAGAAAGTCCATTTCCTTCAACCAAACGACCTTCTCACTAGAGATGAGAAATAATTAGCAATGAGCGAAACACACGAGACTCTCAACTGGCAAAAGGTCCGTAATAAATTTTATAGATTCCAAGAGTATTGTTTATCCTGCTGGAATCCTCCTTAAATTCCCAGGTCGTCTTCAATAATGCCACAAAGATTCGCAAACTTGATTCCGACGAGACGTGAAAATTTTCAACCCACAATATCATCATGTGCCCATGCCATTTGCCCGATTGTTAACGATGATGGAGTGTACTGGAACTATGGCCTTTGGTGTAGGAGTGAGGCAAGAAAATGTAGTACACACGATATTGGATAACACAACACACTGGAGCGAGTTCCAAAACTCTGGATTACATGGATGTACTGTATATATTCAACTTTTCCCCAGCCCCACTCGTTTGTATACCGGAGAAAGCTCCTTCGACTCTGGGTGAGAATGATGCGGGAAATGAGCTTCTTCTGTTGTTGTTTTCCATAGCTTCTCAATTCAGTAGAGTAGTAGTGTGGTGAGGAGGCTATCTAGATGTAAAATCCCGCACACTACTATCAACGACCCGTCAAGACGTGTTCCGGGAGAAAGTCTCATATGTTCCTTTCACCCGAAATACCAGGGTATGGGAGAGTTGAGGAGTGATAACCCGGTTTAGAGGAAAAGAGAGAACCCTGGCATAGCCGAGTTTAAAGCTAGTAGGTAGTACGGTGAGTCTCTACTCTCCCAGTCGGAGAGAGAGGCATAGAAGGGGATAGGAGAAAGCAGGGAGCCAGAAGAGAGGACGAGCAACGGAAAGAGAGGCAGATATGCAGGATTCCTACTACTAGTAAGCTTCAGAAGCATAAGTGGAATCAAATGAATTTTCACTCTCCGTCCATCCACTTTCTCCCTATACTTTCTCCCTGGTAACCTCAAGCGAGAAGTCGTGAGAAAGAGAGAAAGCAAGCTCCGTTCAGCAGAGGGCTAGGGCTAATGGCTGAGGGGGTACTCATTTCTCTTTTTCTTTAGCATCGTAATACTCGAGAATTTTTTCAACAATCCTTACTTATTCCACTTGTTTAGAAAAGTGGGCATGAATTAAAGTGGTAGGAGAGTTTGACTTGCTTTTCACCCCCTTTCACTTTATACCTCCCCCCACCTTGTTTTCCTCTGTTTTACCTTAGAATCCTTCCCAGAACAACTACTACCCTCCCTCAAGTGGTAATAGATGGAGAGCCTTTGAAGGTGGGAATTCGTGGGGGTCTTCTCCAGTCTTAGAATCTTACAACTCTCCAAATCCTCCTCTTTCCTTTTAGCTTTCAGACTCGAAAGAATGAATCATGAATACAAGTAGGAAAGCACAAGAGGAGTAAAACCTCGGGAGACTGCAGGGAAGCTTCCTTGCTCCTATATGTATAACTCCTCGAAGGACATTCTCATCGCCTGACCGCAGTCCTGGTGGTAACCCGGAGGAGTTGATGAAAATTTTACATGTTTCTTACTTACTATACTTTCTCCCTCCCAAAGTCAAAAGAAAGCAATGACTCAAGTCGACCTGCTTTCCAAAAAGGTTGATTTGACTCAATTTGAGCAGTGTAGCAGAGTTCACCGTCAAGCACACGCTCAACCTCTGAATCATTCCCTCCAAGGAAAATAAATCCTGAAACGTATATTTCCATAGTACGCGGAATTTTGCAGAAAACATTCCTCTCGCTGATATGACTTTATCTTTTCCCGCATAGTACGAGAACACATTGCATTTTCTCACTCTTTCAGAACATAAACCTTAAACAAGGAAAGAGAAAAGGTAACTTTCACCTATATCCTCCACCATGCACTAGGTAGCATACAACATGCAGTAGCTCATAGCCTACAACTAGGGGTTGCATACTTTACATTTTCTACATAACAGACATGTGTGAGTGTGTGTGTTAGTATAGTAGCGAGCGATGACGGTTATGTAGAAAGAAAATGGCAAGAGAAGAGTGAATGAGTTTATGCGGTAGGGACAGACAGGGAGCGGTTTCCAGCGGAGAAAGTCGAGACACGAGAATCCAAGGAGCTTATAGAGTAGTAAAAAGCTTGGAGAAAGTCCGGCTGCAGTGTACACAGACTTTGCGCAGCTCTTGCGCACCGCATAGTCATCAGCATTGGAATCGCATCCTATATACTACCACACTACCACAAGCCTCCAAATTCTACTACCCATCATGAGCCCAATTCAACCGGATTATGGTTACAATGTATTGCCAAACTAAAAAAGGATTCCTCTACATCTTTTCTTCCTCGTCCTCTACGTGTCATCCCCTCTCTTCTCCTCCTTGGATGCCGAAAACAAATGCCGAATATTAGTCAACACTAACAAGACCCGAGATATTTTATAAAATACAAAAATCCGTTACATGATAACAGAAATCCGTTACCAATAGTCGTCTCTTACAAAAGTCTTACAAACCTTCTCATCATTGGTCTCTATCGTGCAGCGATATAGCGAGCTTATAAACATGAATGATGATGTGACGCTTCGAATTTTGACAGTATAGTTAGTAGTTGTAGGCTAATTATACTGCTAAAGCAGCGATTAACTATGCCTTGATGGTAGCAGATTATACGAGAAGATGACCATAAGACCTGACTTTAATACATGTAGCTTCAACCTAGAGAATTATATTTAACGCCACAGTAGCGGATAAACGGGATGGCGTACGCGTTTATAAATGATGACATAGGAAAGAGTACCATTATTTCAAGGGAAGAGATTAGGGAGTTAAGTTTATGCTGGAAACTTATTCAGAGGATTTGTACTTGATGCGTGTATGAAGAGGAGAAGGTATATATATGAGACGAAGGAGATTTAACGGTGTCAATTTAATAAGCTCACCTAGTAGTACAACAGGCTAAAGGAGAGAGAGGGACAGAGAAGCCGGAAAAGTAGACTACTAGAATGTGATTTAAACATGAATGATAAAGACGGGTATTTTAAAGAATCCTCAGAGCTGGAGGGGAAAGGAATTGAAAGGATTCGTTGAATGTTATTTACGGGGCTTAGTTTGCCATTTCCAGCTTGTTTTCACAACGTAAATAGTTGAACGGTTGTTTTTGAAAACAGACTTTAAGGAATCATCCCAGCTATAGACAGACCCCCAACGCGCTGCATGAATAAATTTGGCATCGATTATAACGCCCTTCAAAAATATATTCGAGAAACTGAGGCTGTTCAAAATACTTGGTAAATACGTGATACGACGTCAGTACAGAATTTACTGGTTGATGTTACAAAGATTTTAAAATTATATGCTGCTTTCAATATGAGATATTACATGATTAAAATGTATGTAGACAAGGTGTACCAACCATTGGAAGCATAATGACCCAAAAACTCTAGCACATGCGCACCAGAGTTTAGTTTGTAGCTAAGAATATCATCATGCTACAAAGACGCTACAAAGACGCTACAACTGGCGCTTCCCGACTGCATTCATTCTATGAGAGGCGAATATTTACGTGTTTTATAGCTATAAGCTTATTCAATTGCCGTTTTTGGAGAAAGTTTCACTGAAACCAATATGAGCTAGCGCAGGTGAAAGTTTAGCAAGCATATTCCTCTTTGACCTCACAAGGAAAAGTATCAAACATCAAAATACGGTAGGATCCACCAGCATCTGGCGAATACAAGGATGCACTGAGAAAGGGAATAAAATCAAAGCTTTTAAATTTAATTCGTACGTATAAAATGGGCTGGCACGCCAAAAGAAAGAGATACATTCTCAAAATGAGCCGGTATATAACTAAAGATGCATAGAGATTCCGAGCATAGTGAAATATTCCTTTAGATTCTGCATCTCCACTCCGCTGTAGAGAATTATGTATAGCTTCGGAGATACATTGAGTAAATTGGGTTGGTGAAAGTGGAGAAAGCATGGAAGAGAGGGGGGGGAAGTAAACTCAACTTCTAGCTCAAATGGCGAACAGGAGTATGCCTAGTACATCAGATAGTGTAGTAGCTGTAGAAAGGGAGAACAGAGACGCAATGCGTCACTTTGGTCTTGAATAGTATAGAGATTTCTCAACTTTCTCCCGGCTCCCCCCAACCAACCAACTAACAGAGTCAGTCTTGTGTGTGAAGGGTAAGCAAAGAATAAGACGTTAGTTAAGACGGCTCCCATCCTACTTTTCAACTTCCCCTCCATTGCAAACCTGTATTCTTCAACTTGCCGAGTTATTGTAAGTATAGCTCCAGGGCTGCTTCCATGATTCTTGCTTTACTTTCTTCAGATTTTATTGTGTGTCTCTCTCTCTTCTTATCTATCCTCTCACTCTTAGTCATGCTCCGGTACTTGGGTTTTGTACTGTGGCCTAGGACGGGACCATGACAAGTATCATGCCAAAATAGAGGACCCTCCCATACATGCTATTATAATCATCACATATAAGGATGAATGTCCGCCTCTCTCTTGAGCGTTACATACCCTCCGAGTTTACGTGATACTAAAAGGACGAACGGAATTCAGAGACAACGTAGAGTATATAGTGGTTTCTTGTGCTAATGAAGGGGGGGCCTTCTGAAGGAATTATATTTAGTGCAACTGATAGCAGGAGAAAGTTATTTTCATGGGAGAAAGCGTGGTGAGAATACTTGTAGCCCAACAACCAGTCCGAAACACAGTCGTCACCAGGCTCGTTCAAACTAAGCTTACGTTCAAAATGAAAGTACAAGTGCTCCCCCACCCCAAAATGAGCATCAATCCTAACTTTATTAAGACGATTAGAAAGAGAAAGTAGCCAAGGCATAATACAAGTGAATGAGAAAGTTGGGAGACAGTAGAAATAAGTCTTTATGCTCCACCAACAGAATCAAGTATTATACGTCAAGCGAAAAACTTTTACTCTCACAGAAACCATCCTTCTGGCATTTTGTTTGAATTCTTCTACTCGTGATGAGAATAGGGTGTACAATCAAAATTACAATCTTATACTGCACACAACAGAGGGGGGAAAGTGGATTTCTTTTTCAGACTTTTGCTGTCCTCTAGCTTCAACGGTTGAAACTGATTCCCAAACTAGTTCACCCTGCCTCTTCTTTCTCTTCCTACAGAAGAAGCTACGAAACAACTCATTTCCCTAACCTCTTGCTTGCCTACGACTATACATGGTAGAGAACATCAGCCATCCTTGCTATAATTGCATATTATTTTCTACGTCTCTTCCGCACAATTATGTTTTCCACGTAGTCCATTGCAGTCTGTATAGCTTTCTTATTAATGTAGTAGTATAAATCGATGATGTATTTAAATAGCGTTAAATGGAAAACAGTGAGATTCAAAGGCTAACCATTCAAGTATAGATTCGTGCCGAACTTTATAAAAGGAGAGCAACTTATTTACATTTTTTTCATCCTCATGCACTCCCCCGGTGGGTGATATCGACTTTGTCAGTCTCCCCAAAGATAGCATCCACCCGGCATACTAGACGGGTGAAAGTTGTTGCAGGAGAAAGGTTTAGAAAACGAATACATTCAAGTGTCTACGACTTTTACTTTAAAATCCCCAGGATTTCCTTTTCGCAGATTCAACTCAACACAACATGGAATGAAAACCAAAGGGCGAAGAAGAGCAAAGGCAAATTTAAATTCAGAGAAAGTACATCCCATATTTTCGTCTATTTTATCCAGATTCTACACACACACAACTCGACTGTTCCATAGTTTGAAAGGCGCGTAAAAGTTTTCCATCTTTGACATCCGAGAAAGTATGTATAGTACACATGTAGAGAGGAGGGACTAGTGGAGAGAAAAAGTAAATTGATGTTTTCCGATGGCATCCTTTTCAAGGATAGACAAAAGATTTAGGAAGGGAGGGATGAAAACGGGCGGAGTAGATGGACAGATTGCTAGGAGAAAGTCTTAAAAAATTCATGGCCTCCGATTCCCTTTATGTTGCATCTTAGCCTTTAGTATACATCCTGCCTCAGAATCCTTCTTCAACATCCCGCCTAACCTTCCCTCGAGTTCATGTAACCAGACTGAACACAACCTGGAAATCTGGTAGGATCAAGGGATCGGAGCTCTACGTGAGGGATAAACCTTGTTTTCAGCTCGAGCCATAGCTCCTTGTTCTTTTTAATTTTTTCTTCTCCACTCGACCACGTCTTCCCTTCCACTTGGAGGGGCTCTGTGGAAAGATACATGAGGGCGATAGGAGAAAACAAAAGCAGGGATGACAAGAGGGAAACAGGAATATATTTACGTGACGCATTCAACAAGATGCCTCCTCCTCTCAGGAAGAATAGGCTCCAAAAGACAAGGCTTGGAAAGTACTTGTCGAATAAGAGTTGCCAAACAATAACTTGACACAAGAACGACACGAAAATAAGTAACAAAATACGCGAAACATCATCCAAATTCTCGAGGAGGTCTAAACCGTTGGGAAAACACTTATTTATCCAGAGAAAACCCAGCAGCATTATACTCAAATATAAACGAAACATTTGTAAATATCGGAAAACAAGTTGACTAAACAGCGCGTAAATTACCCTAATACTCGCATTTTTGAGTACTTTCTACACTTTCACCAACACTATTTGCATGGAGAAAGTATAGAGACTTGTCCAGCAGTGCCCTCCAAATATGGAACTAACCTAGCCGATTATACCGTTACTCCAACTTTGTTGTACGCGATAACATGTAACTGCGTACCGCGCACGAGATGAGGGTGGTTACAAAGCAAACTAATAGGGTAAATGAGCGGGAATATTTTCCGCAGTGTAATGATAATTAATAATCTGTGGGTACAATTCAATTTGTGCCTCAAGGAAAATTTTACAGTCATGCTTAATTCCAATAACGAATATAATTTACTCACAATTCTCTAGCTGTTCTCTGAACCAATGATTCCGGTATGGAACACGAGCTTGCTATAATGACACCCGTCATTGCCCATTCACGTATTGGACGGAGAAAGGATCGGAACTTTAACTTTCCCGGATTTACACTTGAAACTTTACAATTTTAGCCGGGACTCTTAGTGCAGTAACACATTTCATCAAGTCTACCAACTTTACACGCACAAACTTGTATGAGAGCGCCTTGGAAAACTACTTCATCCAGACCTCCGTCTGCCAGCTTCCACCCGTAACGATGTTGACACTACTCTTTCTTTTGCTACATGAAACTGCGGATTCAGAAAGTCCTAGCCGAATAAGTTCCAGCCGTCGTCGTCCGGATTCCACGTGAGTTAAACATTAAGACTCCGTAAGACCCGCAGACCAGCAAAGGAAATGGTGAAACGTTTTAGGATGGAGTCGGAAACCCAGAAATAGAAGCTTAGTTAAGGGGCGCACGTGATTGGAATTTTAGTATGAGCCAGAGTGAGATTGGGTGAGAAGATGGATAAAGGATCACATAGTTACCTAGGAATTCGGCGGGAAGAATGGCCGGTATGCGTCGTGGATGCGCTCCAGGCGCTGCTGCTACACTTGAGGTGTGCTCTTGGAGCGCAGCGTGTTCACAGAATGAAAGCTAAGGATAAGACACTGAGTGAAGCTGGGGCAGATTCCGACGTTTGCATGTTTATAAACTGCGGAATAAAATTCCAATAACCAGGAGAGAAAGTCCCGTGCTTGGCAGTGGCTTACACATTTGTCATCATTGTAGTTAGAGAATGGTGGATTTTCCTCAGCTTTTCAAATATTGGTCACGGCAGTGTGTGTGTGCGAGTAGGAATCATTGCTGAAACAGACTTCCAAAAAGATTTCCACAGGAGAAAGTAACTCATTCAAGAGAGAAGGTGAAAGAAGAGAAAGCTACAGCTTACTTTTTAAACCGCATTTTAATGCAAACAAAAAACTCCCGTGTAAGAAATCTAGCTTTTAAGGGCGCAGCCCCCGTAGTAAAAACCTTGAGCATTTTCTTTCTAGATGTCGTGGCAGTGTTGGAGAACGGAGATTAGCTTCGATATCATGTATATGGCTTGTAGCGTGTCAAAAAATTGTGTCAATCCGTGGAGTACAGCTCTCTGGTGCTAAACAATACGAAAGCTTCTCCTAAATCTTCAAAGCTTTCCCCTAAATGGATCTCGCTGAGCTAATATTCCACCTTAGCGCGTGCCTACTCAGTACAGGATCCAGTTCTGAATCTTTTCCCGAATTTCAACTCTTTCCTATCAATCCAACCAACTTTCACTCCCAAAGCTGCAATGAATAATAAGCGGCCAAAGATGGCTGATTATAGGGTGCGAAGCCACTGGACAAAGAGATGCACCAAGTTCCTTGGAAACGTAGTTTTTTAAATTCAATTTCACACAGCAGTCAAGTCACAGAGACAAAGAAAGGACGTGGGTGTGACTCTGAGCTTATAAAGATTCGCCACCACTCTCAACGTGAGGGCAGAGGGGACACAGTCTGTATACCAGTTGGTGAAAGCATGCTTTCTTCCATGAATGTTAAAATGTGAGTGTTGGGATATAAAGGAAAGAGTTATATATGGCTAAATGTAGTGAAAATAATGGAGGAATTCTCGAATAAATCTAACGTAAAACCGAGCAATGAGAATACAAATGGAGGTACTCGCCATCCAGGTAGTAGTTTTGGTTTTAGTATAAAGAAAATACTTCTCTCTTACTTTCTCTCTACAGCACGACAGAAAATTTCATGATTTCACAAAGGAGAAGAAACGGATACACAAATTTATATCCTTCAAACTCTAGCTGAGACGCTGAGATTTTAAAGAAAAGTGAGCAATTAAAAATATACTCAAGATTTATGAATCCCAAGATTACGAATAATTTACAGATACAGTTAAGCACCAAAATCCATCAACTAACCACTTCCTTGTCAAACGCTTTCACCTCACAAGCTCTTTCTCCCTCCCTTCCGTTTCGAATAAGTTGAGAAATAATAAAAATCAAAAGCCAGGCCACAAACTAACATACAGCAAACTCAAAATATAACCGCATGGCATTCATAATGCTTCATCAACTATGTGAAACATGTCACGTAATAACATCGAGATCGCCGGGTGTTTGTCAAGTGAAAGTTTGGAACTTTCTCTAGCCTAAAAATTATTCTTCTATAATAAAAGCTCTAAGAGACTACTGTTGATTGAACACATGTAAACAGTTTTCATTCCTCTCTCACACATGCTCTTTCACCCTGCATCAGTCTGAGACTGGAATTTTAGGCCTCATTGATGAGAATACTTGGAAATACAGACTAATGTCTCGCAATCCGTCAACGCTTCTCCCAACTGCTTCCACCTGTGATTCTCCCCTCTTTCATTGAAAAGCAAGCCTTGTTAGAAGATGTGTAAGGCTTGAAAAGGGATACGGAAACAATTGAATTAATCTTAAATACGTTCATTATTGTACCCAAATTCCATCCGTAATTGATTCTGTATGTCTGACGACAGGCTGGAGCTGGAAAACTTCCAACATGACGAGTCTAAAGCGAGAGAAGGTGGTGTTAGGGAAAATCCTAATTTGGGTCCTTGGGAAACCGCCAGGTGTGCCTCCTATTGCTCCCCTTTTCCTTGGGGAAGAAATGATTAAATTTCCCGCTTTTGTGTACTAAGCTAACTGGCTCCGACTTGTAACTCAAGCTAGCATTTTAGTTTCCGGCAACGTTTACAGGCGCAGAGATTTAGACAGGTCGGAGAAATGTTTGAACGGGACTCAAATGACTGCACTGCACACAACTGCTCAAACTTCCACAAGAATAAAATTCCACGAGAGCAAATTGATTGTGTAAGAGTACTTACAGAGTGAGGGGATTGAAATATACGGAAAGGTGGGAGAAAATACTCAGGTGGGGAAGAAGAAAGAGGAAAGCAGCTCAAAATAATTTTGTGTGACTGCAGGTATGAAGGCAATGCAGATATCCTCAGCTCACGCATACCATTTCTCTCTATTCCTCTGCTTTCCCCTCAAACATTTCTATATCTTTCCTCTACATGTAGAAATTCTAGTGTTTCACAGCATTTCTCTCCCCAGTGTCCCAGTTTCAAACTCTCCTTCAAATCACATTGGAGATGCTGTAATAATGCTTTTTCCAGTCTGTAACAACTCTGCCTAGAAATAATCCCAGCTTAAGTTGAAAAAGGTTTATGTTCTACAGGAAATTCCCCAACTTTCTTTTAGCATTAAAATTCGAATTGCTAGCTCTAACACTCGGAACCCTCTTTTAAGGATTTAAAATACCAAACTTTAAAATTCCACTGCTCTGCCTGCCTTCCAGCGGGAGAAAACATAATCTACGAGAGAAAGTCCTTTCTCTCCTGATTTATCATTTTCAAAACACCCAGGGAGATAGCACTAGCTGAGCACATGGAGAGAAAGCACCAACTTTCACCGCAGCGTTGTAGACTCGACAGCGCCATCTATCCCCACTCTCCTTAACCCGATTCGTGTTAGATGCTCTCTCCAAAAACGGAGACTTCCAAGATTCCCAAAGTACAAAAATTCCTAATGATTTACCTCGTGACCAAACCTGCATACAAGCATACAATTCATACACATTTCAAAGGAGCAACTCCTCATGTTTCATTCAGCGTTACTACTTGAAGACCCAAAAATTTCCTAATTTCCATAGAGTCTGAACAACTTCTGCGGAAGCAATATACAAAACTTCTAGGAAGGAGTGTGGGAAATATTTCAAGGAAATTCCGTGACACTGTCACGTTAAAAATGGTCGATTTCGTTATTCCATATGATTTGTATTCAAATACATTCAGTGAGTCGGATGATGGCCAAACTGGATTTTAGAATAGAATGAACAAGGACTTTGAAATCCGATTAAAGCTTCGGCGGGACTGCGGCAATGATAGATACACAGAGCTCACAACGCGTGGTCAGAGAAGACAAGAAATGATAGAGCCGCAATGCGATAGATCCGAATCTATTGTTTACAGAACGGATAGCCAATGCACAGACAAATCCAAACTTATCTATTCCTCATATCATGTGCAAGAGATAGCCCTTCGATGCATACAAATTGGAGAAAGTCTTTCAAGACTTGAATATCAGATCTGACGGAATTATGATTCCAAGGATTATGGCTAATAACTCAAACTGACAGGTGATAATTGGAGTTTTGTTTGGCAAGAACAACCTGCCAACCCAGTCATAGCTACCTACAACTATTCAACACATTAAACCAGTCTATGCATACAAATCCTCGAGTGAGTCAGATAAAATCTGCAATCCATGGAGGAGGACACTGTAGGCAGGAGAAACTATAGGGATTATTTCAGAACTTGAAAGTTTTCACTGCTTCCCAGAGCATGAAAATTAATGAGCTTTACGACGACTCATGGATCTCCGTCTAGGTAGATGAGCAGATTCAATTCCTCTCTTACCTTGGCTCTACATTTTGCACGAGGCAAAATTCAGGAATGTTGACAACAGGATCGAGGCTCCTTGTAATAACTACAAACAGCGGGATCTATAAGAATTACTTCCACGAATGAACCTGGTACGGTGACGAGTTGAGTAGGACAACCATCTATTTCATTCCCATCAAATCCTATAAAGGGTATCCTATTCCAACTTGGCATTTACCGAAGACTACGACATGTAGATAAGTAATATTAATTCAACCCGAATTCTTATTGGTCGGTCAATAGCACCAGACTTACTGGCTTGCTTCAGAGTCAAAGTTATTTAGTTGTAGAGGAGGGTCTCTGATGACGACAAAGAGAATGTGTTCCAGCTATGGCTGGATTTTCCTTGTATTTTCACAGTAAATATAAACGACAACATCTAAAGCGATTACTATAATGCAGAGAAAGTCAGCTTCAAAAGCCCGTCCTTGTGTAGTCTTACCTCGGCTGCCTGTCGGGATACAATGAATCATTTCACAAAAATTAGGATCTTCGTCAAATTTTAAATACATTTTACTCATCAAGCTAACATTTTTAATTGCTTGTGTTGTGCCTTGTATCGGTAAATAAGCATTAAACATGTCTCTAAAAAATATGTTTCATGAGCAAAATAAAATAAAGCAGATCCTCTTCCTTTCAGTCCCCCAGCTTTCTCCTAAGGGTACGTGCACAAGAGAGATAGTCCAAATAGGGCACGGGGTTGCAGAGGACACGAGTTTAACAGGGTGAAAGCAGCGTGCAGTGCACATTTACTATAACCCTCGTCATAATGCATAAAGGGTCCTTATACTTTATGAAATTGCATGCTGGCAGCATTCTTATTGGTGATGCGGATCCTATATGCTATCATGGTAAAGACCATTTCTGTGAGAATAGGGTAATCGGGCCGGTTAATGTCTGTCGTACGTCGTATTAATTCGGTATCCATCCAATGATTGGCCAGAGTTTATTTACGAGCATGGCCAAACTTAAATAACTCCATAACGGAAAGGGTGATAACGATAAGGATAACCTAGGGAATTACTGTATCCTAGAAGAAGCTCTTCCAAGTGGAGTGCAGAGAGGAGTGCAAGACGACACATGGCAGAACTGACTGAGAGTGACAAGATGGTGCTACTACAACAAGCGTGTTGTCATGTCCTGCTCCGGGAACGTGTAGTAATAGTCCTATTTCCTTTTGACACTAAAATGCTCTTAATGATATTAGTGGAATTCAAAGTGGCAACTAATAGGATGAGCACTTGTTCGCCCTTGCCTAAGTTGATGGGAAAATAAAATTAAATTGTATTTGATTTCCCGTGAAATTATCCTTTGGGGAGAGACGCCAGTGAAAGCGGACAAATACTGAAAGCTCTTAAGAAATTATATACCATCTGCAGGCTTCACGGTGGGCAAGCATTACATATATACTTTAAGTCTTCCTCGATATTATTTTACAACAGAAATAGAAGAGACAAATTTCAATACGTCAGTCATCCTTTAAATAGAGAAGAAGCACTACATTGTCACCACGTTTTTAAACTAAATTAACCTTCTATTCTATTAAAAAATCCTTCAATCACAGGGCACATTGCTTTTGTCAGGAATTATTCGTCTGTGCTTCAAAAAACAAATCCGTCCCGTACTTTGTGCTATTACAAAACGTTGGCATTTAAAAATCCGTGTAATGAGCAATGATTACTACAGAGTTCCCGCGATTATGATATAAGGGACGGAGTGTTGACAAGTGTGACCTGTGCATGAGATTTGTTTTACAACTATCCATGCTGAGAGTGTAGAATGAAAGTAAGCTTTTCCTCATTTTCTTCATAGAATACTATGTAATGAATTCGTAAAAGAACAAATGAAAGAATACGTACATGGGATGCCGGTTCATGCCCATCATCTCCCCGAAATAATCAGTCATGGCAAACATGATGCTTGCAATATTAGGCTCCGTCCGCCCACACGCAATCAGATAAAATAAATCCCCACTATTCCACACTTTAGACTTGAAGAGTCGCTTCCAGGTCTTGTAGTACACACATACACACACGGGTAGTTTCAGGAATGGATTTCTGGGGGGAATACTTGCACATAATTAAATTTAGATCGCTTCAACTATACTATCCTCCCTCCTATTTATTGAAAGATAGCTCAGCAGCACTCTGTTTTTAAGAGCGCGATCCGAATTTCATTATCTCATTCTACAACGACTGTAGAAGGGCCGAAAACAAGTCTTGTTCTTCCGCTTTCAAACGGGACGACTTGAGTAGCAAACATATGCAACTCTCAGCACTCAAACAAATCTTCACATAGTATATCCTTCTTTTATTTCAACCCACATTAACACTTGCACAAAGGAAGGCTTATTCTTCTTTCAGGCAATGAAACACGACACAAACTTGTTACTTCCCTATAGTAACTTTCACCCAAACTATACGCAAGCGAGGAACATTTCGTACCCCTTGAAAGAAAAAAAAATACGACAAATATTTATTTATCGTAAATTTCATTTAATTTAACCCAACTTGATTTAACTTGGAGAAGTCGGGAAAATAATTTTTTTAAATTTAATTCCACAACTATTCAGGAAGTAATTTTATCTGAAAAAACACAGGCACGAGCACGAGATCACAAGACGACTCTTACAATTTTAACCGTATTTTTTAATCTCTCCAACTTATATGCAACACATTTCAAAAAACGAGACAAAAAACAACAAGAGTTTATCAAAACTCCGTCCAATCTGAATGCATGGGAGTAGGACAAATCCGTCGGATCTTTATGAAATAATTCGCGAAACAGGTTTTTGCACAATTAACCAGACTGGTGTAAAATCCTTTGAGTTCTTCCAGCTATGTTCAAACCCAATGAAGAATTCCATAATCGGGAGTAGAAGTTGGCTATAAGACGGCTTGTATTTTAAAATAATAGCTCTTCAACTGCCTTTTTCAGTTAGCGGAAATAGCGGGGTTTGTGTGTGGCTCATCCAAAAAGACAGCGTGACGGAGAAAGTGGGCCTGCTAAACCGCCAAGCACCAAAAGCACTAGTTGATTCAAGGATACATTCTGATGATCATGATGCTATAAAAAATTGAACGCCCACAAGATTAAAACCAACATGGTTCATATCTTTTGCAGGCTGACTCAACTCCTCCGCTGTCTTCATCTACTCTTCCCTCCATTCCCTCAAAGAAGATCACTCACACTTCCCGTCCGAAATTAAGCCACCAGCCGGGTATTAGCAAAAATTTGATTGAGACAAAAAATGTTCCCTCAGTTTTTCTCGCTTATTTTTATGGACGAGAGAAAATGGGATGGGTAGAAAAGCCGGTGTAGAATCTGAGAGCTTGGCGGGGAGTGGATTAAATATTTTTTTTTCTTATTCTTGGCCTCGTTCTCCTTGCTAACTCCTGTCGCTGACATCCACCAACCAATGGCGGGTAACACAACCTCGGCCAGATGAACAGAGGCACGGATTTTATTAGGCTCTCCAACTCAAACAAGGATGCAGTGATACCCTACAAGTAAACATGCCAACTTTTGTCTCACATTCTCAAATTAGTTATTTTTCAACACAACCATCCAATCTCTCTGTCAGCCACAATCCGCTACACACTCAGACTAGCTCAAACGACACTAGAAACACACACTCCTTATGAACTCATGTGTAGCAGAAAAACTTCCCCTCCTGAACTCCTCTCAAACTTCATTCACCAGAGAGAAAGCAAATAAAACTTTCTCCCACAATGGCCACAACCATTTAATAATTATGATGAAACTGATACCAGCTTTGACTCTCACTTTAATTAAGGAGTGATTAATTAGCAAGAGATTCACATTTCCGAGGTATAAGTCAAGAGGATTCGAGCGAGTGATATAGGGCCAAGAAAGTGCAAAGTACTACTAGTCCCTCAGTGTTTATCCCCACACTTGCTTTCTCCGCAGAGCCACCTTTCTCCGAGCTTCTGCTCCATGGACGGAAGGTGATTTGGCCAAGAGTCTTTCCCTCTTAGAAAGTACAAGAGGGCCGGGACTGGTAAATAGAAATGGATAACTACCAGGCAGAACTCGTTTATCATATTTTTATTCAGAGTGAAAGTACTGGAGGACCCTGAGACAACTCCTCGCCCTGTCTCCTCCTACTCTCCTCACATACTGCTCACTCCATAACTGAGCAAAAAAGATGACAGCAGAAGGGGGATAATCCGTGTATATTCCTTGTACCGGAGGAGGAAAAGGACTTGAAGAATTCATTATTCAATACAGGGTGCAAATAAGTTGCTCTGAGATTCATGGAACCCCAGAGGTTATTAGACGGCGGCAAGACATTGTACTCCCAGCTTATGCGACAGCCTTTCACAGAAAACAGCAATGACGACGATACTCATCCTAGCAAATAAGTGGGCTGACTTGAAAGAGTGTTGCTTTGAAAATAAAGACAAAACACTCTTGGAAATTGTGGTAAGAGATAATCCGGGGGAAAATAGAGAAACGACAAGCTCGAAGCCCCAATAGTATCTTCCAACCAAGCTAACAGGCTTGAGCAGAGTCAGAGTGTAGGATTTAGTAGATGATACACTTGAATTTAGATTATGCCAAGTAGATTTCTGATAAGCGCAAAGCTGGATTGCTATCGCTATCCATATCGGATGTAAATATATGGGAATATGCATTAAATAGGGACAGACAAAAGGTGAATATAGGATTGGACGACTGTGGATTTAGTCAACATTTTTCTGCTACACATACATCTGCGGCTTTGTCAACACCACAAAGCTGTACTGTTGTTGACCTCCGTTTTCTAGCCAATACAATTTTACAAGCCCGTCTTTATTCTGATCATCAGCTTTAGCCTCAGTCAGCTTTGGTCCGTGAAAGCAACCGCCCATGGATATACAGTAATATAGAAACACATTATCCTGACAAACTTAGGGAAGCCCATCAAGAGAGGGGGCTTTGAGCAGAAGATTTCATCTAGATTTTCTCTTTATTCATATGCACACCTCCTTACTGTCTGACTTGCCAGAATTTTTTACTATTGAACCAGTTGTATCAACCGTACTCCAGGTCTGGAAACCTCTTCATGCATCTTCAATAATTGCCCACGAAGGAATTCAAAGAGAAAGCTCTGCGGAAACCCTTTACAAACAGAGCAAACGAAGGCCTGTATACGAAGATCCATGGCTTCTTGAGAAGGATAGTATGTGTGCAATGCACAGAAAGAGAAAGTACTCTTCGTAAACATGTTTCAATTCTTTTCCTTTCTTCATAACGAGTATAACTTGTGTAGAGGTTCTGCTCTGCTCAAGACAATTGCAATTTGACTACCTATTCAAAATCCCCACTTTACTTTCTCCACAATCCCGGCTAGCAATGGAATAAGAAAGCGGCATGAACGAGTCAAGCATGAGAATATACTCATCACCCTCAAATGGCATTTGTAAATCCTAAAAACCTTTCCCGCCACTTCCCCCCTTCAAGCCAGCATCGCGGGCCCATTCAAATAAAATGGAAAATTCAGCGCCAGCCTTCCTCCCTGTATTCGCCCTTCTTCGTATCAGATATATCAGATACGAGAATCAGTAGAAGAAAATCTTGACTGCTAGCACTCAATACGAAACTTGTACCAAGTTTACTGCAAATATCCCCAATACTTCCTTTTTTCGACGCATTACACACAACGTTTACTATCCTCTTGTACAAGAGCAGTCCTCAAGTATACTTCATGTGATGTATACACTAAAACTTTACTTTTCTATCCAAATCTCTTCAAATGATACAACAATAACCGTATCCACTTATACCGAGTGGTGTCAAGAGCTTGAAAGTCTGTGGAGTGAAAGCTGAGTCTTTTCTTGCTTGTAACTCAACCATTTAGAATACAAATACAATACAGGAGTCAGCTATGACTATATCCTTACATGCTGCTAGCCATATTTCTCTCACAAACCAAGTCAAAAATCTCAACTCTCTAGGTTTTAATAGACAATTAGAGGAATTTTCAAGAAAACTGAAGCTTTTCATTTTGATTAGTTCTAACATATCTAATTCTGTCGCTACGTGTTTTTAATTAATGTTAAAAGCCAGATATTTCAGCCAGGCTAACGAATTTTAAAGTAAAACACCGTCATAATTCATAAAATCTTTATATATACATCTGCTACATTAATAGCTCTAAAAATACCGGAAAATCTATACATGAACGTGTAGTAAAACGTGAAAACTTTGTAACATTTTTATAAGAAAATAGTGCATTTTCAAAACTTTTTCCCATGCTTCCCCTCAGCTAGGAAATGGCTTAATGAAGTCATTGAATTCAATTAAATTTTAAAAGCTTTCATAGTAAAAAAGACGAAATGGATAAGAGGCAACAGAGGAGGATAATGGAACCGTGACTCATAAAATTCACGAGCTTCTTCTCGTTCCTTATACAAAGATTCAACAAATACATCTAAGATGAAGAAAAACAGCTTTCCCCCAGGATATAAACTCCATGTTTCCATCATCTAAAATTCAAATACCGTAGGGCCATTTTAAAGAGACTATATACTGTTTACAAATGTACTAACCTCCTGGACAAGTTTGGATGGGGCAAGAGAAAACAATCCCAGCGGAACGTAAAAACACTCACAGGAGCTGAGACGAAATTAATTATGCAGGTATATCAACAAACAATCATGCTTTACAGTTGTTTTTCAAATTCACTGTAGTTAATAGCTCTTTTTACATATATATGTAATTAGGTTTTAAAAAACTGTACATCTGTAAAAACCTAAAGCTGAATTTCTTGGAATCCTGTAGAGGCGGGACGGAAGAGAATGCCTCCACAGAAGAGCCCAACAAACACAAAAGCTTCCTTCCTTATATTTCTGCTCATCGCACCTGCCGCCATCTACCCGAGCGACTCGGAACTACTACTCGAGTGAAAGGGAAAGAGAACATCCACGAGAGCGAAGAACGAGAGGAAAATATTTCCCTGCGCTAATATTTGCAAACACTTTCCCGCTTTGCCTACTTTCTACATAGCTCATGATTTCTTGTATATTGATCACGCCTCACAGAAGAAGCCAAAAAGGGAAATTGCGTAAAATTTATTTGCACGTGCGAAACGTTTCATACCGTTTTCCTAGCAATTCCCTATTTCACCTTGATTCGAGTCAATTCGAGCAAAATTAGGTGAGCATCCACTCATACTTACACGAAAATTGTGACAAGGGTGTAGCATGATTCGTCGCCTGCGCTGGAGGGCGAATAGTTGTAAACATCGAGGAAAGAATTTGCGTCTCTTGAATCGGTTGAGTAATTTAGTAAACATGATGATTGCATAAGATAAGGCGTGCCATCAAATCAATTGACTAGTGCGAGATGTATTGACAAATGACATATAAATTACCACCACGACCTCTCTTGTCATATCTATTGTCAAAGTTGTTTTTATAATGGCCAAGGGACACATGTAAAAGTACTGTAAGTAAATCCTGAAACTTCCAAAGAAATAACCTAGAACAACAACCACTTCAAGCAAGATGATAGATGTCATGTGATAGCGTTATATTCTAAAACTTTTTGTATTCTTCTTCACTTTGTGCGAACCGGAAGTGAACACTCGGTAAGAGATCTTGAAGTCAATTGAAAAAATGGAAACACAATTCAATGATGGATACATGTATCATGTTCCCAGCATAAGAAGGAATCCAAGGAACGAAATTGCATTACTTCTAGAAGAGAAATTCTGTTTAGTGACTAGAGAAAATAGAATGGGAAGACACACTCACCATGGCTTGAGTACACGATCATGAGCATAAGGGGCTATCAAGCCCAAAGAAGCAGCCCAACTACTTTGGATAAGATTCTGCATACTTACCTGCAAGAGAGAGAGAAAAAACATTGAGAATTAATGACATTGTTACAATGAAAATAGAGCACAGAGGAGAAAGCATGAGAAGAAAAGAGAATCATCTTGCGAAGACGTCTCAAGTGCACGCCCATTCATATTTAACGAGAACCGGGACTCGAGATGGCGCAACTCTGGGAGTACCAATTGAAAGCGTCATGATAACCACCGAATTATGCATTACCTTCTAGTTAGCTACTAACAAAAAGCACAAGGAAGTTGTAGTGAGTGAGTACACAGAATCACACAACTTACAAACATGACTGAAAGCAAGGAGAAAGTAGTCAGGAACAAGTTAAATATTCTCAATCCTCAGCTCACTAGTCACAGAATTTTACCGACTCTATGCATTAAAGAATATCACTGCAGCTACATTTGCTTCATTGACAAAACCCCTAGAACCAGCTTAAAGCTCTCAATTTGGTATGCCTATAGTAAACGTCTCAAGTATAATCTGAGGCAACGGTCGGATACTGAATGGAAAGTTCATATAGAAGACATCAAGACTGCTGGATTTTTTTTAAATTGATGCGCCGAAAAACACAGGCACAGGCAGAACGCACATATTGAACAAAGACTTAAGAGCCTCGAGGGAAAGCAAAGGAAGGCGTGTGTGTGTGTAGATGATAGAGGGAAGGAGACAGGGACTTTCGGCGAAGGAGTTGGGCTCAAAATAAATGGCTGGCGGGTGGCGGAGAATACTGCGGTAAAAATACATTCATCATTAAAAATGTACTGCAATTGATTATGTAGTATCGATCCCCATTCGCTCTTGCAAATGTGTCGAGGTTTTTTGGCGAGCCTTAGAAATTAAAAACAGCATCACATACGCAAGTAGGCGCGCACATTTCAAAAGAGGCCAAAGAATATCAAATTCTCCGAGAAAGCGTAAAGTTATTAATGAGCATAAGACATCAAGAGAGGTAGGTTGGCTCATGAATTCATGCTCAGGTAGGCTGTAACTGAGGTGGAAGTAATGGATCGAGTAAAAATATTCCAATAGACCCCACCAGCTTTTCTAATTCAAACTAAGAAGAGAAAGGAGAGAAAGTTAATGTCATATTTTTCCAGTTTAACTTTTTGAACGGGAGCTCCATAGAATTTCCCTGGCTTTCACTCCTCGCACCGAGGACTTACTAATGAGTCCGAATGAGTTGGATGACACGAACGGGAGGAATATGGAAAACAGGAGGGTGTAAGTGGTATGGCGATGGCTGAATAAGTACGTAGCTTTAGTAGTAAACCTTTTCCGGTTGGGTGAGATTCGGGGCGTAAATTTTTAATAAGGGGAGTTTTGCAGGGGGAGAAAGTCTATACTTTCCCTATAAACGAGTTCACGCTTTAAAACTTATCATGTGTGAAAAGAAAATGGCCATTCCAAGGGGTCGTACATGTCCAAGAAAGTTAAAGGAGAGAGGGGAACGCGATCCTCCCACTTAAGAGAATACAGAACCATGTAAAACACACGCATCTAATCACAATGCCAGAGCGCTTTCTATACCATTCTACCTATGTATCTTTTGGGATGGCTACAAAAATTCCTACGTACCTTTTGTATACGCGAGCTTTCATAAGGGCCGCTGCCGGGATACTATTAATGCCTTTCCTACTTTACATGTTTTTATATGAATAAGAAAGGGGGAGGAGACACGACGTAAAAATCAATAATTTTTCCTATTTCTATAATTTCCTCAAAATCCTAAGGCCATGAATACTCAGTCTGAAACCTATGTATATTTCGAATTAAGTATAGCACCTATCAAACCAGCTCCAGTACTAGCATAACCTAGATCAAAATGACGGGATTTCGGAACCTTGAATTTTGAGAGATACAGCCTGGAGAAAGTCAGCGTGGGAAAGTACCACTGGTTAAGATCCGCCATAAAATAAAATATAATGCTTCGAATTAAATTCCCCCGCTTCAACTTTCAAAAAATTTTAGGGAAAGTCATAAGAGAGATTGGATCAACTTTCTACACATGAAACTTATTAGTTGGATACAAAGAGAAAGCAAAAGTAGAAACGTCTCCTCAAAACAAATCTAGTGTTTTAAGCAATGTTCTGTGTTGTGCGTACTCCATGAAAGGATTTTACAAGATCTGAAGCAAATCTAAGGAAACGGCCGAGTAAACAGAGGATGTTCCCTTGATTAAGACACTTATAAAGGCATGGAGATCGCAGGTGGTGGCACAGAGAGAGGAAATTGCCTTTTCCCAAGTAATCCACCCCCTCCCGTGTCTGTCCCCCGTACATGTGTACATGTTATGAATGCATTCAGTTCCAGCAGTGTTGGTGAGTAAGACGCATTTTCTCAATCTCAAACCAGGACAATGGATGTATAAAACCTAAAAAAGCCAAGCCCGGAATGGAAATAAGAGGTGAAAATGCGAATTTTTTCCACCATTGTACTCGGTTATATATGACAAAAGATTGCAAGAGCCGGCTTAGTGGTCGAGTTGTTCATAAAACGAGAGACCTACCTATCCTCTGCTGCAGCAGGGAGCAAGTCTGAAAGCGCTCTTTAAAGTGGAGCTTGAGAGGAATATAAATATGAAGAGAATAGTAGGAGACGGGAGTTTCCTCTGGTATCAGGAGGAGCAGACAAATGGCAGAATGAGGACGAATACAGAGAGAAAGTAATGACTTTGAGGTACACCTGCAAGTCAGACAGAAGGTGGTGGTGGTATGAAGGATAGTGGAGAGAGATCCGCAGGTAGGGAGTGGTGGTCGTGTAATTGGAACCAGGTGAGGTGAAATGTGTGTTGTAAATTTCGCTGAGTTGCCGCATTTTCCCCGCCAATTCCCTCAAGCTTATACCAAAAACCTCTGCATTATTTCATCCACAGGATTTTCCATAAAACAATCAAACAAGCATACTAAATAATAGCACATGAATAAAACCCGGAAAGGAAGGACTCAAGGAGAAATATCCAAAAGTGGGACATATGTCAATAACTGTGGAAGGGAAAGAGGCGGGAGAGAAAGTGAGACTGAGAGAGGGAGAAAGAAAAGAGTCTCGTAACTTTATGTCATTCCGCTATTGCATTTAATGACATTGGCTCCCTCAAAAGAGGGCATATATCCACTCAACTACTTTCAAGTCCTTCGTGCGTCCAGTGCAAATGTCCAGACCTGAGAACCAAGGGATAGCATAGCTATCCCCTTTGGGATTGTACTTCATGTACTTGAATACATGTACGACTGAGTATCAAAATTGCTACAATTATGGAATGAATTTCTATGCATCATGTGCTTCGCGAGTGTGAAGGGGATTTGCACATTCCCAAAGAAAGGGAAAATATTCGCAAACAAGCTCCTCAGTCTTTAGCTGCCTATAGCTTTACCTTGAGCTCCGGCATACGGTATATATTTGATATGCATGATACAGTATAAATGAACAAGGAAAGGAACATAGAACAATCCTGCTCACCTCCCGCAGCAATTCTGAGAAAACTGACTCTGAAAACAAGGGGAAAGTACATGGAGAAAGTCAATCTGGGTGGTAAAACGTAGAGAAAGTTTATGGCAAAGCTGGATTCATACCATGTCAAATATCTGCCCAGTCATCCAACTGAACAATTAATTGACCAACGTCATAAAAACGCATCGAAAATAACCAATCACTCACTCTCATTCCTTCTCCCGCTAACAAATCTAAGCGGGAAAACGGGAGAAAGCTGAGCATGTAAGCAAACATGTACTCATTTCACGAATACGTAGATTTTATCATTCCTTATATAGGAAATACCAAGCACGCAACAATTCCTGTACACTCTATATAAGATTCTCCATTTTCGCTTATAGTCCGCTAGGTCTGAGATCTCAAAATCTTATCGCTCAACAGCTACACCTCCGTTTAAGTGACAACTAAGGCGAATTTCTATTCTAGAGAAAGCTTTGTCGTATCCATTGGGTGCAAAGCTATTTGCTTTCTTCATTCCGCTGTATTCCTATCCTCCTAAACCAGATCGTTAGTGAGGACAAATCCAATACAGACTTACCCGGGCTATCCGAAATTCAATCGAGGAATGCAATTTCCACTCCCCGGCTTTTGCGCATGCACAACCAACGTGACGTGACAGCAAAGGAAACTAAGACAAGTAAATGATTACCTGTCAACCTCCAAATTTATCTTACAGAAAACATTAAACGGAAACCAATGTTGTGCGTATGCTAAGAATGACAGCTTCAGCCTAGAGCTTCAACAAATCCCACTCCTTTCTCGTGCATATCCAATAAGACTCACTTGAATTCAGCAGGCTTAACTTCTAAATTCTAATTTAGATTCCCATTTCCTTGTTTTTCAAAAGAGTTAACCTCATTCCAATAAAGCGTGGACAAATTTAAATTTAAATTTGATGCTAGCACTCACAGACTCCTACCCAAATATTTTACAGTCATAACCAATCATAGAGGAGAAGAGCTTTGTAAGAGGACATCAATGGTAAAAAGTGAAAGCATTTGACTACTTTCACTGCAGAGGGAAAGTGGTTGAATGCGGTAGAGAATTTAATGCTTTCTATGCAGTGACTTAAATAAAGTGGCGGCTGGAGTTGAGGAACAATAAAGAAAAGCCAGTAGTAAAAGAAACGGATGGGCTGAGGAAAAATTGATGAGATTTTTTAAAGATGGGCGCAGGGTATAGATATACAACTTAAATTTCCGTGCGTTACGTCCTGGATCTTCAGGATGATATGAGGTAAAGACCGAGTCAAGATGAAAGTTGTAGAATACACGCTATGCATCTCCCTCCGCTATCGCCACTCTCTTGCAAGAGAATGAGAAAATAAATTTTAAACATGTTGACCCAGGCAGATTTGAAAGAGGGTGGTAGGATTATATGGACGAGAGCCGAAGAAAATTGGGTGGGACGGGTCTAGGACTCAAGGATGAGGGGAAAAGAGACCCTAAAATACAGGTTTTATCCTCGGTGGGATGAGTAAAACGTGGACCACGCGGGACCACGAGCAAAGGACGAAGCACATGGGCGTAAGTGGTGTCAAAAGCTATATGCTACGTATCCTATTTGAGTGAAAGCAAGAGGGTGAGGTCTGTGCGGCCGCTTTTATTTCCTTCAACTTATATGAGGATTTTTGCTTTTCATCAATAATTCTAGACAAGTCTAAATATTCCGCAATGCGTTCCTCTCTTCGAAACAAGACTAGGAGAAAGTGCGACTTGGAAAAACTTTCTCCTCAATACACATACAGTCTTTAATCTTCCCGGCTCAAAGATGGATAGAGCGATAATATATGAAGAATTTCAGGAGAAAGCTAGAGTGAAAGTAAAATTTACTCTCCAGTAAATACTTCCTACAATGCAGGCATAATAGGAAGAGAAGGCAATATATATCACAATATACTGCACAGGATACCAAGAGACCTACTAATTCAAAGTTTTCGGGCAAAGGCGTTGGAATGGGTGAGAAAGATGAAGCCTGAGAAAGATATACAAGAAAAATCAGTTTCCGAGTCAGAATAAGGCTTGGAAGCAAGCACAAAGAGATTTTCGGAATCGGGAAAGAGAACTTATTAGAATAGAAACAGGCATGGCAATCGGCATAATTAAGCCAAACCTCAAGGCTATTCCAGTCCGGCTGAGTCCTACTAGTGCGTTCATCCAAGCACGTTACTCCTAAAATACTTTCTCTTCACTCAATCTGGACCTGGTCCCACCAGGCTGGTCGGAAGGAATGGAGAAAGTGACTAAGGAAGTTCCACGGAGTAAACCATTCACCTCGTAAAGATGCTATTCTCACGCGAGCTAAATAGGCTATGTCATATAATAATCAAAAATCAATGAGAGAAAGTGGCTGTAAATCAGGCCGGAGAAGGTATGGAACAGGGTGGAGATTCAAGGCAATAAGACCAAGGAGCAAATCATGATTCCAATATAAAACCTTTTTATGAGTTCCTTACAAGATATCCTTGGTTTTATACAAGCTTTTTCAAGACAGAAATGAGATAAAAGAAATTATACAAATAAAGACGAGTCTTTGATCACAATCTGAGTCAAATGCCGTGCGTAATAGTTCAGACCCAGAGATCTACAAGTGTTTATTGCTCCTGTTCCCTTGAATCTGATTTAGAGGAACCCAGCCCCGTTTCTTTTTCCCAACCATTGTCTGAGAATAGAACCCAAATTATCAACGAGCAGTGATTCAATTTTATGGGGAATAGTTCAATATTCAACAAGGAGAAAGTTTTAGCTTTCCGAGAGCATTATTCTCCCAGCCGTCCCAAGACACTTCACGCCCACCGGAGGCAGTCTTTTAAAATGCTTTCAAAAATCTAATTATCAGTCTAACGAAAGTAGGAGATGACCATAGCCAGTAGCTTTCACAGCTTAAAGGGGAACAGAGGCAGAGAGAAAGTAGTAGTAAATCAAATCCAATTGTGGTTCAAGGCAATAATGGATGAGGAAGTGACGAAACCGGAGATGAAGGAAAAAGCGTCCGTATGCGGGCATGACACGTTCAAATTGTAATTCTTCTTCACCGTAACCGAAAGGAATAGATGAAAGTAGAATTTCGTAAATCGTGAGGAAATTAGTGAGAATTAAATTCTCTGGCTGGTTCGTGTGGTTTCGTTCGTCTGCATTGCAAATGGGTGGAAGAGAAGCATCTAGAAAAGCGACGTGAGATGATGGAATAAGAGAATAAACGTATTCCTGGAGCGTAGCAAACGCAGTCATAAAAGTTGCAAACGTAGTGAGGGCACACGTAGAGGATAATGACGAGAGATGGACCTTGTTTTCGTACGGACGTATCATAAGGAATTCCAGAGAAACGGAAAGCGTTAGGGCGGAACGGTTAACGTTCAGCGTGAGGTAGAGGGAGGGAGGGGTGAGAAACTAGAATACCGGGGTAATATGTAGGTAAGCTGGGAAGTTTCGCTTTGAGAGGGAGTAGTAAGTGGGACAGTGGTGCTGGAAGTCTCAAGAGGACGGGTAAAAGGCAATGTTAGGGTGGAGCTGAGCCCAGAATGTGTAATTGACAAAATAACGAAGATAAACCAAGTGTTTACTAACGGAGATTAAGCGGCGGAGAGGTGAAATTCGTATTGTAAACGAGTTGAGGAGAAAGTAGAAGGCCACCTCCCCATCCCACCCACTACTCCTAACGTGATGCTGACTCTTGCTGATGGAACTGCGTCAGACGTAAATAACATGTGAAGACGAGAAAAATCATGGAAAAACATGGCAACGTTCTAAGGAGAAAATCATTCTAATGGGCCTTGGACAGGAAAGGGTAAAATTTGGCTGCGGCGAAAAGCAACTCTAATCGCAACCTGTATCGGGAAAAGCAAGAGGGAAAAGGAGTTCAAGTCCTCACTCCGCCTGTCCTCCACAAAACTTTCACGTATGCCATACAATCCGAGCAATTTGAATCCGAGGTGGAGAAACTAAACTACCGCATACAACATTTACAAAGAATTGAGAAGAGCAAAGCTCACCAGCTCACAAAAAGGATCGATGAGACTCGAAATAATATTTAAGACGGCGCAAGAATACTAATTACCGCCTCCGAAGGCCCTTCTCGTCAACAAATTTACTCATTAATAGCCTCATTCCCCCAAAATTATGAGGCAGAGAGTCACTGATGGAGAAAGCAGGAGAAAGCAATGTGGCCTTCTCCTGGATATGACGTTTCAGCTAACAAAAAGCTCTGAGGGAAAACTGTGAGACACGGTTTATTTTCATCCCAGAATATGGCGACAAATTCTTATCATCCATTGGATTGCTCCATAATTAGATTTACATGGAATCAGGGTAAATTCCGTTTTAGTGTGATATAGAATTTCTAGGAGGAGAAAGTCATATGGGTTAAACATGGCAGAACATGTTACCGGGAATGTATAAGATATTATTTTTCTTCCTTGTGCTTCAGATTATGCCGCCTTAGTGACATTCGTTTTGAACTTTTGGTCAAATACCCATTCAAAAGCTTCAGAGAAAAATCCATTTACAGTACACGAAAAATCCCAATTCCATCCTCTGTGTAGTCACATCACTGAATCTCGCTTCGGTAAATTAGGTTTCTCTGAGATTCCACACTAGAACCCTTCTTGCTGAGGCTTATAAATTAGTAAAAGAATCACCTTTCCATAGCCGCGGTTGCAGTGTACAGGAAATTCAGTTAAAATCAAATTGAATTTCGAGAGCGGAAAAACGAGGATGGCATACAAATGAGTCCATAGCTACCAAAATCCTCGAGACTGGATTCTTTAAACAAGTACAACAGTGGACAAGTAGAACGCAGATAAATCGACAAGTATGTAACGTTACCCTACCTATGTACATAAAGTACCTAACCTTCCCTTTTGATAGCCTCCTTTCTTTTAAACATTAAATATTACAATTCTGAAACAGAGTAGAAAGAATCATGGGAAAGCATACTGTGTACGCCAGGGTGGGTTAAATCAAGTCGCCATTTCTCTGGTCGAAAGCTGCCATAATCATTTAGAGAATATATATTATATATATATATATATATATATATATATATATATATAATATATATATATAGAGAGAGAGAGAGAGAGAGAGAGAAAGTAAATTAAATGTTAAAATCCTCAAGAATCCTTATGAATTACGCTACATTTAAATTCACCGCCAGACTAGGATAGAGTTATCCGCAAAAGACTGTCGTCCTCTCCTCCAGCTTGGTTGAGCGTGGAATTAAAATTACAAATTTCCAACAGAAAGTAATTCCAATTTGAATATGTAGATTGAGGAGAAAGCTTTTGGCAAGGAAGCAGCAAGCTTGATTGGGTCAAGGAATACGGAATGTGGATTCAAATGGAACATGGAAAGAGAAGGCCTGTTTCAGTCAACGGAACGAAAAAAACATTGACATTTAATGGAAAACTTTTACCGACTTGTGAATTGATAGGTTTGAGCAGAGAAAGCGGATACATGAAGACATGAGAGAAAATTTACTTTTCACAAACTGGCTAAACTAATAGAAGAGATAAAAGTGGAGGCGGAAGCAGCAACTGTCGACTCCTAGACAGCCACAAGTATTTCAAGCAGATATGCGAGCCTGGAGTGGAAGCGATAATGTGGAGACATATGCCGGGAGAGAGTTACTTTTTCAAAAATAGTCAACGCTTTTCTAGAGTTCATGTCGGCGGACACAAACTGATGAGGAATGCTCTGGTTGTGAGATGTGTGAAGACTAAATATTTGCTAACAACATGTTTGCCATTTTAAAAATAAATAGCATAAACGGCAACTAAGTCAGCCTTACTCAGCGAGACTGCATGAGGAAGAGGAATTATACGATTTTTAAGAATATTTAGTCCCGCCACTGTTGTTACGGAGAATCATTTACATGATCTTGACCTAGCTAAACCCATTCTAACACAGTACCGGGCGGGCGAGCGGGATTCGACAATATCTATATGGAAAGTCCTCGAAATTTTAATAAACGCGGGCACGGTACTATGCCTTGAAGTAACGAACAGAACTGATACTGTGAAGCAGCATCATTGATGCTTTACTCCTCTTGAATCATTGCGTGCAAAAGAACATGTATTAAATTTGTAATCTTCAGAGAGACATGATGGAAACCAGATGACTGGAGGGTGGTAAAAGCTTTGTAGATGAAAGAGTGAAAACGAGTGCGGATAACTTGAATGGTGATGACAGGAAACGTTACCTATTTTTTGACTGCGCCGCGGAGTCCTGTGATGTGAGGGTGATTAACTTTTTATTCC
Source organism: Sminthurides aquaticus (assembly GCA_906901655.1). Classification (NCBI taxonomy): domain Eukaryota; kingdom Metazoa; phylum Arthropoda; class Collembola; order Symphypleona; family Sminthurididae; genus Sminthurides; species Sminthurides aquaticus. The sequence goes on along the minus strand of CAJQTT010000001.1, from coordinate 17,437,178 downwards.
CAGCTCCAGCAATAGACATTGCCGGAAGGGAGGAGCGTAGCAGTCCGAAATGGTAGTTAGTAAACATGATGAAAGATGGTATTAGTATTCGAGGAAGAGAGAATTAATATATATTTACTTCACAAGGACAAGTCTAACGTACTAGAAGTTAGTTGACGCAAACTGGAAACTAGCACATGAATTTAGACAGTACAATTCGTCCTCTTCAATTTATACAGCGAATCCTAGAAGCGATGGATTCAAAACACTAGTTAGTTTTCTTGAGGTTAGCGTGGGAGGCATTACATTTATTACAATCTCCATGCCTTAGCTGCTTTAATCCCAATTATCGGAGCAAGTACCTATTCAAAGTCTGCATACATCCGAATATTTCTTAAATATCAAATAGAGAGAAGGAAACAAGGTCTTCTGGCATTTAATATTGCGAAGGTATCAGTCAGTACGGATCCGATTAATTCTTGATATCTCTAGAGAGAAACACGAAAACTTTCCCCTACAATCATTCCCTACACCTCTTGCTCCAATGGAGACGGGAAAGTAGAAAGTTTGCAGTGCCCCATCACCATCTTTTTCAGCATCTGTCAATTTTCTTGGATGAAAAGTCAAAGTTTTTGAGGGCGAGTTGGAAAAAGCGATGAAGGATATGGCCACCTTTGTATATACTTTTTCAAAACTCTCGGATGAAAGAGACAGCAAGCACACGTTGAACAAACTCAGAGGTTTGGATGATTTTCTCTTGAAATTCTACTTTCACTCCTCTTGTTCAAGTGAAAGTTAACTGGAGAGCGCTATATTTCCCTACATTTTCAAACTGAGTCTTATATAAATCCCTGTGGTACGGGCAAAGACTACGGACGGTCAAGGAAGAGAATTGGATTTTCCGAATCGTAGAGGTGCTGGTGACTGCCTTAGCCTCCTCCGTCTACGTCTTGGTCTCCTCTGTCTTTGTCGGTATGATTGAGACAGCAGCTGAGCGAAACAATCCGCTTCTTTCCGCTCCTCGTCTTTCGATTCCGTACAGAAGATGAGGAGGTGGAAGCGGCGGCGGGTGAAAAGTCCTTCTCGAAACGAAATGTTCAACTTATTCATCTGGTCATGTTTCTTCCGCTGTATCCGCATCCTTTTCCATATCTGGGGCGGGAGGATGAGTGATGGAAAGGTGTGCACATTTGGAGGAAGACACAAGATATGATGGCGGCTCTAGTAAATCCATTTACTTTCTCCATTCTTTTACATATGACCACTTGAGCCGGCCTAATATTTTTACAGCTATCTCTCGGATTACCCGTGTCATTCTCCGCTAGTGTCAGATTCATATTAGGATAGCAGAAGCGATAAAGGGGGCACAATAGAAGAAATAGATGATATCGGATTCCGTCCAAAATTTCAAACAACTTTCCTCTTCTGCATTCCAAAGGCTTGAAATCGTTCTATTCACCAAGAGCGGATGCCACTTAATTCCTCTTTAGTCGCACTGATTTTCCTCACATATTCAAAACAGCTCCGAACCAAACTTGTACACTTGCCCATATGAGATATTCACAAATCCCTATTTCACCCTTTTCCGTATTTGTCAATTCAAGCAAGTTATAAACTGAAACATGATAGTTGGGGATTGTGTGATAAGAGGTTTTAGCTCCGAATTATTCAATGGATGCCACGCAGAGAGGTGCGAAGAAGCTTTCTGTCTTGCATTCTTTCCAAATAATCTTTTTCGACGATCAAGGCAAAAAGTTGACGAACCTCCTTTAAATATCAACTTCTCAATGGAATTCAGGCGAAGATACTTGAGATAGAGATAGAGGACACACTTTACTTTTCCCGGTTTATTTCAGAGGAAAATTCCAACACACAGAGACACACACGGCCAACGTTTTACAGTACACTCAATAAAACAGTAGTAAACACGGAACGCATTATTAGCAGCAGTATAACTGATAGCTGCTAAGCTGTATCAGTGTATCAGTTAACAGAGGAGCAAGCAGATATTATACGCAATATGTTTTTTAATTTTATGGCTATGATAGAAAACGAGATTAGATGGAAGTTAAAAGAAAGGCACGAATCCTTTAAATATTATTCTTTAAATTCCCTAAATGTTATACAAATGCTTTCCAACTTTTATAAGAGCAGCGTTGGAGGAAGAGAAGAAATGTAAGCTTGTGTAGTAGTAACTTACGAATCGTAACTTTATGTACGTGAGATAATCCGAGATGAAGATCATTTATATCATGTCCATGTCCTATGGACTACATCTAGCCTAGCATACCAGTACTTTACAGGGAACGACGAAACGTTAGCAAAACACTTCTTTTTCGCACAACCCTATATACACTCAGTAAATATTTGTTTTCATGCACAAGATCCGGCATTCTCTCAAGGAATTCCCATCGCTGAATCCATGATAATAATCCCCCAAAACACTTGATACGCAGAACACTGAAACACGGAGAGGGACCAACTGTAAACCACTGGAGCACTTTCACAATTACCCATCACGTTCATAGCAGTAGTAGAAATCAAGTAGCACTATTGATATTATCCGAAGAAACCATTTCTCAGGCCCCATTTCATTTTCAAATTATTTGCTTCTAGCTTAAAAGCACTGTGGAACTAACATCATGTTATGGAAGAAACGGCCGGTGATAACGAATAGAGAAAGTTTGGACCACAATACGAAACGAGTTTCGTAGAAACACAAATCCTTAGTTTTAAAATCTCGCAAATTTCTTACGTCTAACCCCGAGAACATTGTTCAAATGAGGTGACAACAAGCTCACCTCTCAACTTTGAAGCGGAACGTAGAACAAGATGATGTGTCGCGCATAGACTTTCACCAGAACTACACTCGATTCCAATCTGAATAAAACTCTGGGTTTCAGGGTCTGATTCACTAGTAGTTCATGTCCGAAGCATCTTACATTACATCACTTCAGGAGTTACAGTAAACATGGAACGTTTACGACGACGCACAAAATCTGGACTGACTGAACATGTATCTTGCTTTCACCCTTCAGCGGATGCTTTCTCCGACCATTCCTCTCCTTATTTGAACCGAAGATATAACCGAGTTTCCCTTTCCTTCCTTTTGCTTGCAGGCAATTTTTTGATGCTTCAACTTTTCGATTGCTAGGAAATGTCCAATTGGGAATATCCCATGTGAAGAGTATAGCGGGAGGCTGGTGTTAAGGAAGATAAATATGGATGAATGAGGTAACGTTTCTGGAGTTGACGGGGGGAAGCTGGAAAGGAAGCGGCCCTTTTCTAACAAGACACTGCCAAACCGAGATTCAATACCCGGAACTCAGTTTTTTCCTTCCAGCTTGTTGAATCCAAGTGAAACTAATCCCATGGAGAAAGTTCCTGGAGAGCGACAAGTCCGAAAAAATGAGCATATCAGCTTTCCCTTCATTCCCACAAGCTTCCAGGCGGCTTAAGGCTGTCAAAGCTTTTCCTTTTGATATCCATGATACATAAAAGTAACTTAAAAAGCTCAGGTAATTGAGTTACGCCAAGGAAAATATTTCAAAACTTCCTTATAGCAAAATATATCCTTTTCATCCTCCCCACTCAAATAGTTATCCGTTCCGGCGGAAGTATCTTGTTAATTGTTATTTGACTGACTTCACACACTGTATGGATCCTGAATAAGCATAGGATAGTTCAAACACTCGTTCACCTAGTACGTAGCAGAGAATCACTTGATTGAACCGTCCACAAAGTTAAGCAAATGTGCATTTTAGTTATTTAACTCTCTTCCAGTTAACTCTTGAATTCCCGCTAGGAGCACATGCTGTCCACCCAATTTTTTTCCTTCACTTGCGCACTGGTAGATTAAAAATTGAAAAGTTTCATCTGACGACGACCAACTGAGGAAAGACTTTGTAGCGGTTGCCGGGAAGGAATTCTGCTCCCACATTTTTATTGTAGAAAATAGTCAAATGTATACATATAATAATCCCGTTTGTAATTCCACCGATACCCGAGAATGAACGGGCATAAACAGCTGTAAACGCTCTCACTTCTTTTGTAGCCTCTTTTCTCCCTGTAGTTTTGCTCAAGGTAAAAATAGCACAGAGTAGAGATGTTGCAACAAAATCCAACCACGCTCACTCCTCTCTATATCTTCACGACTATCTGTTGCGGACGGGAGGAGAAACGGAATGAGATTTAGAGAATGAGAAACAAGTTATTCTTCCGTCTCAAACAAGATACACAAGGTTAAGATATTTTGCGAACATGTATATATAATCCTTGCTACTTCGTACTCGGAGCGTTGTTGGGTGATGATATGCAGAGCAGTGTCTAAATAATCTTCCTTATGAGTTTTTCCAAGTCACACCCAAGATTCGCACCAGGAAAAGTCCCATACCATCTCCTCAAGGAATTAATGCTTTTTAGCACTAACAACTCCCACCGTCCTTATATTAGGTGTCAAATCCGGGATTTCCACCTTCCTTCAATGGGAGGGCCGGGGCTAATTTCCTCTTACCCTCTCTACTTTCTCCAATGTACTTTCTTTTTTCAATGCCCAGGCTTTCATGTCCAAGGAGCGGGGTGAAAGGCGGTGGACCCGTACAGAGTGTACTCACTCGAGGACAACGTAGCCCATGACTGACTTACTCGACGGCTGAGTAACTCACTTGTGCGAGTATGAGAGCCGTACCTGCCTGACTCACTCACTAACCTGACGGGAGAGTCGTCAGAGTTAACTGTAACATGCTCAGAGAATCCACGCTCACAGGAGGATATGGGAACCTAAAAACTCAACTTAACCAAGTCTCTCTTCAACTCAATACCGTCCACAGTCTTTTAGTTATTAGTTCCCTTCTTAGGTGAACCGGGGCAAATTGTAGCAGTGGAAACTCGGTTGCGACTCACTTTCAAAACAAGTACTCCCGCCAGTATGTAAAGAGAAGAATACGGAGGAGAATCCAAGGAAATATAATATACCGCCAATACAGTATACAATCCGAGTCCATGTGTGTAGCCAACTCTAAAACCTGGCTCGTCCATTACGAGAGAGCGGGTAAAAACTGCCTAGCCTTTTTACCAACAACACTCAACTGTACCCGGCTAATCCACTCTGTCCACAACAACCCATATTACTTCGTCCTCAACCAACCGATACACTCACTCCTCTGCATTTACTGTAACCCAACTCTGGATTTCAAAATGCAGATTCCTTCCACAAGAATTTCTTAAAACTCATCTCCGTCTAAATTCCAAGTTCTTTAGCCCTTTCTCGCAAAACTACTTACCGCAACCCGTCAAAGTTAACCCTACTGCTCCTCCATCCTCCTGTCTTTCTCTGTCCGTCCTACAATCAGTAGAGCCCGCTATAGATCCGTCGAGGAAACAAGATTCTCTAAAGAGTTTCCAAATAATCCTCCCAAACTTTAAGATGGTGAGAGGTAAATGCAATCCTTGGACGGAAGCTGTGCTGGTGACGTTCCTCGTACATACATCAGTCAAAACACTGGGAAGAAAGCTTTTCTTAGTCTTTGTTTTCAAGAAAAAAAGTATTCAAGTATGCCACTTTACCGCCCACACTGTATTCACAGTGGGTAGGTAAACCTCAACACATTTTAGAGGAACACTAGACTTTTTCTTCAACCACTTTAACGACGTGCCTCTGCCACTCCGGCGGAGAAACAACAGAGTCGTAATACTCGCAATATAATAAATACTAGGAGGTTAACAAAGTCATCTCCGTTTTACCTAATTCCACTTCCACTCAGTACTATTCTGTATTAAAAAATAATACCAGAGTTTATAGAAATTCATATATTAGCTGCCGATGAACTATACTATACAGTCACGCACTATTCCAAAGAACACACCTCAAAGTCTGAAATTCTGCGACAAAACAAAAGAATTTAAGGCCCATCCTCACCCACTCCCGATTAAATTAAAAAACAAATTCTCCAAACCATAATTAATTACCTTCTTCTGCATCTGCACGAGGGTCACTTATTTTCACAGAAAGAATATATATGAGGCCAATTTACAAGATTTTACCACACAATTAACACTATTTCACCAGTACCGGCAATTAACGGTTAATTATTATTCCGATTAGAGCATAATGCACACAAAGGAGAGGGGTAACAGGATTGTACTCACTAGGATTTGTATCACATTTTAACACTTAATTACAATCACTTAATCCATTTTTATTTAATATTAACACAGATTTCGAGACTGATGCTCTTTACCACTTCATGGTTGTAGATTGACTGATGTAAATCATTCAACAACAGTCATACGAGGGTTATAGTCAACGGACAATTTTCTTGAATTTCAAGTTTCCCAGTTTCCTGGGCTTAACTATGGAGTACTTAAGGAGGAGGGAGAGAAATTACTACTCATCGTCTTGTCCACCATCTTGGCGCTCCATCGTCTAATCGTCTTGTCCCTCCAAGACCATGTGACCTTTCTCTTCCGCCTCCTCCTCGGGATCCCCCTCCTCCTCCATATCAGTACACTGTTAATGGTTAAGCCCACCGAACAAACTTCAAATCAAATCTATGACAATTTTTCTCCCTTGACAAACCTCGCCTAACTTTGCAATAAAATATACATCATACAATCTACATCTGTATGACAAATTCGAAACTTTTCCACACGTACTAAATAATTACTAATTAATCATTAAGACTTAAAATATTACACTAGTCATAAATCCCGCCTCCTCTTTCCCTTATTCCATCATATAATACCTATAACCTTGTTTAAAAATAATACTTGATGCTCGCAATAACTTATGCTCATTTTAGATCTTCATGGAAAGATATTCAGCAAAAACTCCCATGTTCCCCATGACAACCAGTCTTTACACGCGTTTATGCTTCTACCCTTCAATCAAATCCCAATTTTTAACCCTTCTTGTAATAAGCATAAAATAATTATTACAACGCTCTCATTACATTTTTCGACATGGCAAACTTTTTGAGCAATTAGTTTCCAATTTCATTTGCTGCTACAACGCGAAAGAAGCTACATCTGAGCATACAACATATGCAACCTACGGATCTGCCGTAAACTTGTTTCAGTAACCGTACTTTCACTTCCTTGAACTCCTCAACCTTAGAGAAAGCTGCGAATCCTTTCTCCTACAAAAAGGAGTTAACCAAATGTAGAGACTCCTTCTCCATTACCGTCTACATAATACCCTGTTTTCCACCAACTCCTCCATCCGATGCTCTTTGATCTCGTCATCACTATTATTACAGGTCTCATCGTGTCCGTTTCCGGTACTAGAGTCAAGCCGCGGTAGACTGAATTTGAATCAAACAAGAACCTTTTGGCTCTGCTACTTGTATAATCCTTCTGACATGGAATCAAATCTTCCACCTCAGTTTCCAAAAAAGAAAAAAAAGCGCCAACTCCTTTTCCATCTTTCTCCCTTATACACCGTTCCACCCTTTCATCTTTTACTTTCTCCTATGATGCGCTACAAGGACGGGAATAATGCTTACTCCATTCCCTCACCACCATGGCTTTCAAGTTACAGTCGTTATAAACAAGTTTAAATTTTAATACACCTACAGTGCAGTGAATAGAAATTAGAGACATCTGGCAAAACACTTGGGCACCAGCTCTCGCTCGAGTGATCTATCAGTCTCAGGAGAAATTAACCCAAGGAAGTCGAGTCAATACCGGCTCCAACGGGTGGATACTAGGAGTCAGCGTATGGAAATCGGAAATTAAAATACCCAAGTTTCAGGTAAAATTGCAAACAGGAGAAAGTTCCCAGAGATACAAGTAGGAGGAGTTGGAAGATGTAGTAAAGGAATCAAGTAGTAGAACCGCTAATCACCCCCTGTAACATATTCCAGCAGAGAAGCTAACCATGAGGAAAAGTAGCTTCTACCCCACTCTTAAATGTAACTCGGAAACTACAGAACATAGGAAGATGATGTACAGGCGGCGCTGTCTCCCGCTAAACCAAACCCGGGAGGAATATTTTGCCTTAGGAGTTGCAGAATTTCTTTGAGCTCAGCCTCTGTAGTTGCTTGTGAGCAGATGGAGAGTTTGAGGAGATGAGCATGTAAAAACCCGGCTTCCTCCCTGTGCTATTCCTGCGAGCAACAAGGAACGCATCTCATAGGAGCAAGGGAAAGGCAGTCGGGACGAAGTTGAGGCGAAGGCTAGGGAAAGCCCGGGGATTGCACATACTTTGTAAAAGGAGGGAAAAACTTCATGGGAGAGCTCAAGATGAATGCGGCAGATGCTGGGAATCCTCATCGATTTGATTGCGGTACTATGTGGGAAGCTCCACAGAAACGTACCGCTCCTGACATCAAACAGAGGATTCGGGAACTGGAATGGAAAGAGTTTATTCTCCAACTCGCGCTCCTCATTCCATCTGAACAACCACGGAGAAAGCTCACCGCTCCTCCTCTGTCTTTGTTTTCACACCCCTCCTCCACTCACTCTATACCCCGCCCGCCTTTTACTAACCGAGAAACCCACCCTCTCTCCCGCCATTCATCATCCTAAAATGCAAGGCTTGCGGGGAGATGGGTGTGGAGGAAAAAATATAAATTATTTTACCTCCTTTCTCCCAAATTCAAAGGGCCTTGAAGTCAAGTTTAAGACAAAGTTTAGCAAGTTTTACACAACTCCGGAACCGGGGCAAAGCATACAGGTATGTTGCGTGGGGGCGGGGAAACTCTATTTAATAATAGACGAAATGAAAATAAATCTAGTAGCTAAATATAGAGGACGGAGGAGTGTGGGACGAAATTCGGGATGACGCTTGTAATGTCTCTGTCAATTATCTCCGCCAGACTACTCAGAGCTAAAGGTCACGAGCTAGGAATGCATACCCGAGTCACTCAACTGAACAGCCTTAATCTGCAGTCTACCACGACCAAATCCTTCAGTATTCCCAAAACTAAAGCTTGCCTCACACAGTACGTACATGCATCCCCGTAATTATACAGTATATACTGGGCTTTCACCGGAGAAAGCCTAAAAACGGTACATAGTTAAAATACCATCTTTTCCCAGCCTAATGCTAGTAATTAGTACACGGGTGTTAACATTTACAAAAATCCTTTATTACTATCCATAATACCCGGGCTAACCTTTTCAATTTACTTTTTCCCTCATCCCAACACAAATTGCAAAACATCTCATCTATTTCCTCACGCGTGGACCATGCTTGGAACAGGTATCATCTTATTTTCCACCGACCGTACTAAGCATTATCAGTAAGAAATAGCAAATGCGTCCTAAAAGATCATTTACACGGTGGAAAAGCCTTAGGATACTTTGAAATTGGTTTTAAATTCAAAAACCTTGGCACAACTCCTGTTAAATTCATTCCTTTTAAAAATCAGTGAGCTGTAGTATTTTTAATTCTCTTACTCATGTAGGTCCTAAAGAAGAGTTCACCCTCCTTTAAGTACTATTTGGCAAATCAGATGAGGGGGAAGCATTATTTTTTACAACAAGCCCCAGATGAAGGAGGACCTCAAATAAAATAAAACGGCAATCTAAACAAAGAGCACATTCTTAAACTTTTCTCAGATGAAACAAGAGTATAAAAAATGTAAGAGAAGACTTAAAAAGTTTATTTTGTGGTTACATTGGATGAAAAGATTGTAACAGAGGGAGAAGGAAAAGCTTGAATCCTTCCTCGTAGCTGTCTAAGTCAAAAGTGCTTCTGGGAAAAGCTCGAGTGAGTTTTAACTCCTTCGCGGAGTGGGTAAAAACCGTCCAAGAAGAGCATGGAGAAATGAGATGTTGCACAAGTTCATATTTAATGCTCTATTTTTAGAAGGCTTTGGCAATTCAATTTTTTAGCCAGCCTAGCTATGTACTCGAATGCAGAATTTTCTAAGGTTGCGCAAGTCCAGCCTGAGCAACGGAGCTTACTCTTAAGCATCATCATGTATAGTTTACTACCTTTGCTGCACGGCTTTTCCCGGAGGTTCATAAAAATTTACACTGCTAAAACTTTTCTCAAAATTTTTTAAACTACTTCCAAAATCTCAATTTTCAAAAATCTTATCTGAAAACAATTATTTTCAATTTTTTAAAAATATGTACATGATGAAATATCGATGATGCATTGATGTTTGGAGAAAGCTACGCGGCGGCAGTAGAGACAAACTTTCTGCTTTTATATTTAATGTTCAAATTTCCGGCCATATTTTAATTTAAAATTTCCCGCCATATTTTAAATTCAAATATTTAAATTCAAAAATTTAAATTCAAATATTTGAATTCAAACATTCTATGTAATTTGTTTTGATAAGATGGCGGTCTCAAGTCCAGTATTTTACGGAGAATCCGAAAATCAAGATCATTTCGGACACTTTTGGCTTCCCGACTTCATGAGCGCGTTCAAAATGTTTACAGCCTACGCCTACTTTATAGACATGCAAAATTCAATACGCACATAGGAGTAATTAGGATGCCGTATTTAAAAATCAATATGATTCTCAAAGTGTCGGAAGAAATTTCCTTATGGTCAATACCGTTAAATCTGAATATTATTTAAAATTTCCGCTTACTGACCATAACATCATCTACTTATCAACATACCTACGCACTACTGTTTAACTTTTTGCACAAGGGTTTCTAATTGCTGTTTATTTATCTTTCCCTGTCTCTATAACTGGCGGTCTAGAAGAAAAGGAAAAAGCTCCCAGTAAGGCAAAGCTCGAGGAGAAAGGTTTGTTCATGATAAGAAAGAAAGAGACGAGCTAGAAAAGATGCTTCTGGAATTGCGAAAGACAAAAGAGGAAGAGTTCTGTCAATAGTTTTGATCACGCACACAAAGAAATAGCATGGTTGTAAAGATGCGAAGTTGATACGAGTACAGTAGGGTTGATTCAGCTCCAGTTTTACAATTCGCCTAGAATGGGGAAAGAGAAAGATATCAAATAGAAAGCGAGAGGCATTGCTGCTACATCCTTTTAAGGTTAGAGCGTTGGAGAAAGAGTAAAGCACAGAGATTAGGACACAGGAGAAAGTTGGAGAAAGCAGAGAAGTCTATTCCAACTCCTCGTCCAATCAAGTCCAGCCCAGAACGCGACAGTTATATTGCCGGACGAAGCAATCATGATGGTTGTTAATCAAAGGGAAATATATCGTGGGAAAAGTTTTCGTACGGAAATAAATTTACTCTTTCCACGAAAAACACAAATAATTCTAGTCTTGAACAACACGAAAATCCAGACCTTGCAAATAATATCCCGGGCAAAAATGCAAAACTTGTACTCGGAAGTGTGACGAAAAATGCAATAGTGTATCCTCCATGAATATCGATTGTATCTACCTCAAACTTTTGTAAAAAACTGGTCACAGAAACGCAATATCTAAAAAGAGAGAAAGCCAGGAGAAAGTCTAACATAAATCCCTTGACCCAAAATCCGCAGATACAGTAAGAAATAATTCATTTTTTCAGTTCACACCTCCACCAACTCTACAAGCTATGGATCCTCTTCACAAAAGTACACGGAATCCTCTACCGCTTCCAGGTCACTAAAACGCAAGAAGGTATTGAGAATAATGATTGTGAATGAGTGAAATAAATATGTCGGGAAGAAGTGAAAGGGAGACAGTAATGGAGAAAGTAACATCTGTAAATTCCCTGAGACTCGAGCAAAAGAAGACATTATCTATGGGTTGCGAGGAAGAAGGGAAGGAAATGGGGATACTATAGAGTATTATGAGGGGAAATAGTAAATGAGAGGAGGGATGATATGCTCAAATGTGACACCCGGAGCTATTCTCAGTCGGATTCCGCCAATAAAAACCTGTTGATTCTTCTTCTAAAAGGATCGACAAAGCAAGTAGAAAATAAGGGACACCATAACTACTAGTCAAACCAGTACACCACTACATCAGTACGGCTAACATGGACTATTTTTTCGCTACCTCCAAAGCCACACAGTGTCAAACGTAGTAATCAAAGTAACGATATGAAGATTGAATATTAAGATTATGGATTTAAAGTAGGAAATAATAGGAGCAATGCATCCGACACATGCTTAAAGGTTAATGCAAAAAACCGTAGGTGTGTACTGTGTACTACTAGTAGTCTCACGAGTTTACACTAGGAAAAAGTGTTCTCTCAAGATTATTTCAGGATAAGTTGAACAGAGTAGCAAATAAAATAGTGGTACAAGTGTGGGTGGGCTACTCCTCAAATCCCTCCTCTTCTCTAGATTGCTAAAATTCTTTAGAAAGTTTGCGAGCAAAGTACGCTATCGAGTGAGGGATTGAACCCACCCGGGCGTACATGACAGAAAAGGATATCGGGAATTACTCACAATCTCTCTCTCCTCCCGCATGCCACTTAACCCACAACTCCCAATTAATGACGTGAACAAGGTTAGCCCAAAAGTACTTCTCCGTGTTTTAACCACGGGGCAATGAATGCTAAAACTTCGGCTCAAGGACACCAACTAAAGGGCAAAGCGAGGAAATCCTGCTATAGTATCATGTAAAATATTAATGGCAGCTGGAGCGGACAGCTCCCAATGTCCACTCGACGACTCGACCGTCTATTTCCACTTTTCTCCAGCTCGCATAAATTCCACTAGAGGCAGAGGAAAGAGAAAGCTTGATGCGTATACTGATTCCGTTTCAGTTGTTATTAGTAATCAAGCTGAACCGCAAACTGCAGAATCGGGAGCACTTGGATTCGCGGCCACCAACTCGCTTCCCCTCCTATTTTTCAAGATTTAGAGGTAGCCGAGGAGGTGTCGCGAGATGAAAGCGAGCTAAAAGTAAGAGTCTGGGGAGACTCTATGAAAAGCTATTCTTTAAAATTAGAATAGAATCCTAGATGGGAATAGGGATTATCGACTCGTGGGAACCCCAGGATTTTCATACATTTATATCCCCCTCATTCCTCCTTAGAGTAATAATCCTTAGGGCTGATATTCCAAAATTTTATAATATTTCAAAGCGTAAGTTCATCAAAGAGCAAACTATTTTCAGGATCAAAATTTCAAAACTCCAAAGCTTAAAATTTTAAATGCAGCAAATCAAAAATTAGCCACAAAATCAATATCAGAATTGGCTTGAATTACAAATCTGGAAAATTTCAAGTAAAATATGCGGCATTAAAAAATTCAAACATTTCAAAATATTAATGACAGTATTGTACAAAAAACTGAACATGAATTCATTAAAGTTTCTAGGACCGTCATCATTTACACCCCAAGTACAGGGAGTCAAAACGCCCCTAAAGAGTTTATCAAGGAGTTAAAAGAGAAACTCCTTGGAGGATAGAAACGAGGAAAACACTGACCTGCTCTTGGAAAACCGGGAGGAATCTTTCCGAGAGCAAGATTATTCGTGTGCCTCAACAACCGTAAAAATATAAGAGCAGCCCCTGCACATTCTTGGAGCATCTTCATAATAAAGCTACACAGACAGCATTGCAAGAGACATTCTTCTAATAGAGCTCACAGCCGAGTCGAGAGAGATATCAATGTGTCCTAGTTGTAAAAACATCTCCGTCCTCTCTCACAAGATGGTAACGTAATAATGATGAATAAGAAAAGTGGTAATAGCAGTTAGTTGCGGTGGAGGAAGAGGTGAGAGGCACAGTGTGTAGGAAATAGTATTTTCTCAACACGAGTCCCACCAAACATCCGCTCCACAATTCAACAGATATAAATAGAAACAGAATCTATGTCAACACTTATTCAAACTTGGATCATCCTCCTTCCGTCCTTCTTATACTCCCAGCATAGCGTCCTCACAGAGCTCACTGTCCTATGTCCTAGTGTTTCTCCGATTCCCAGAGAATACTTGAACGTGACAACTTTCCGTCTCTTCTCTACATGAAGCTGTAATCTTGGCCAAAAGTTTCCCCCAGCCCACCACCAACCACATGAACAAAACCAGATTCATGCAACGATAAAACATACGGAAGGAATGAAAACCAGGAGACTTTCTTTTCCCGTATTCTTCCTCTCTTTCCGTACAAGGAGCTGCCTAACACAACGTCTTATTCTCATGCATCAATGGTCACTGCAAAGCTGGGAGAAAATGAGTCCTCAACTCATTAACTTAAGTAGATTTCATCATGATACATAACAAGCTGAAGCGCGTTTTGCAACAGCTCCTTCACATTTTCTTTACCCTTTATCTTCAAATGAATTCCTTTAGGAACAAATCCTATCCAAGCGAATAATTTTAGTAGAATTTACTAAAGTCAAACGTAGTTTTCACAAGCAATTTCACCAAGAAAGTTTAGAGCGCGGGAACGAAAATGCTTTGAGGATCTGATTTAAGGAGAAATTATGCACCACTATACTCAACGGCCGTAGCTTCATACGCGACGGTATGAATGGAAAAACATGTTGGAAATGATGCTTATATAACACCGAGTACTAATTCAGAGTCAATTTAAACATGATACTTACGTGTCATTTTTGTCGGCAGGGCCATGGGACGCGTGTTGACGGCCCCGCTCCTTGTGGACGATCCCCATTAACTTCATCCATGGATTATTGGCGCCACCATGGCTGCCCATACCTCCGCTTTGCCACATCTTGGATATTAAGTCAGTCAGTCAAAATTAGAAAGCTGTAAATGTAAAAAATCTAATTAGGCACACATCTGCGACAATTGCGTGAATTAATTAGATGCACATAAGAATGACTTTATCTTCCAAGGACTTTCACCAAGCTGGTGAAAGTTTGAGACAGCAGCACTTTAATGGTCAGGACTAGAGCCAAGGGATTAGAAACTCTGACCCAGTCACGCAGTAAACATAAAACGCAATCTGGGAAACCAATTTCATTCCTGTCATCAGCGAAAACATTTAAGATGGATCAAAACACTGAGCTCGAGTTTTTAAAACCAAACAAGGCAACTCCAATCTTCTCTCAAATTCATATACATACTTATTCTCGCAACTTTATCGAAAACGTGGATCCGTGAGTAGAATTTACATTCATGTTTCAACGTTTATATACGTAAATAAAAATCCTAAAATATCCTTGATTCAACCTTTTATCTTCCAGCTCAAAATCTCAACCGCACATGACTTGACTTTTTAGCATCCCTTGGACGCATATGTGGTTTACCTATTTACGTAGCATCAGCTATGCTCCAGTCAGGCATTTTATCACATGTCTTTTAGCTAGTTCAACTCTTTCCCTTGGCAGCAAGACTTAAGCGGAGACTGAAAGCGGTCCATTTATTGCATGTAGCCAGTCCATTCTTTCATCTTCTAGTTCTATATACTGCAGCAAATACTAAAAATTGAGAGTCATGGCAACAAAAATGAAACTTTGCAGACACCATGTACATGCAAAACTCAATCATGCATCATCATCAAGGTCCGACCATATCATTCACAAGTATTGGAAATCTATTCATTCTCGTAAAACGAAATGATTCTTTGCAGAGCTAAACCCGATGACTGTATTTGCTGGCTTCCAATTCCACTTATCAAACATTCAACCGATCGAGAACTAACCTCTCAGAGAAGGGCGTTAGAAATTTCCCAACTCACCCTTCTTCCAATTCAAACTAGATGCTAATGATCCTGACGGATTCTGTGCTGCTTTCTTAATTACAATTCTAAATTACCCTTCTCTTCTGCCTCTCCCCACCGGAAATCAAGGCTGGGAAGAAATAATTGAAAAAGGAATGCTTTCAGAACCAAATGCCAGTCTGCTATAATACTGTTCGGATGTTGCTTCTTCCGGGTATATTCAGCTAGTAAATATATTAGAAAAGATCCTTGTATTTACTCAAGTTGTAGAGAGTGGAAGACAATTAGATCACAAGAGAATACTTCTACTTAGCCAAGGTACAAAGCTACGCCACACAGTTCCTGTATAACAAGTCAAGGAATACATGTTGCATGAGAGAGAAAGCATGAAAACCGGCAAACCCCCAAATTCAAAACTATGCGTCGCAGTAGTCCATGACTAGGGAAAGTTAAGAGAGAACCTTTCACATGATGTATATGCTTGTATGCTTTAATTTATACAGCATGTGAAGGAGAGTATGGTACAGATAATGCATCCCAAAGTAATGGTCCAGAGGAGCAACTTTCTTTATCTTGATGGAAAACCCCGAGAATTTAAACGCAAGGAAAGGAAAGTAAAAAGTTTCTCGAGCTAAAGAGAAAGCCGTTGGGAATGGAAGCGCCTCTCTAAAGCCAGCCCTCATCAACTTAAAACCTAACTTTTTGAAAGGAAGTCAAGACTCCCAAGGGGGTTGTTAATGTCTTTTTATAAAAAACCATAAAGGATCAAAAGCTAAGAAACATGTCCAACTACACCCTCGCCTCTCTTATGCAAGCAAACATGTTTATGATTTAAGAGGTGCATAATAGTTGAGATTATTAAGTAATTTTTTAAAACTTAACGTCTCCCTCTACAAATTCCATAGAACATAATTATAGCTACTACTATATACTTCAGCCCACGGCTATGTGACCATCAATTTGCAAGTGATAGCAAGCTTGAAGCGACTTCAATACACGTTCATCTGATTTCACTCGAGTTCACAACGGCTATAATTCAGTCAACAATCCTTCGGAGGTCGAGTCGCTACATACATGAACTTTCATAACTTTAACATATCTTACACTTTTTCCGAAAGAATTACATATCGCAGTTCAAATTTTCCAAACATTTAGAGGATACTCTGGCCTTACAAAATGAGGAAATACTAACCAGATCCTCACTAATCTTTGACAGGAGGTGAAAGTAGTGAAAGCGCATATTAAGCATATCAGTATAGCAGCATCGCTTCTGCGTCTTCTAAAAAAACTCAAAAAATTAAAATATCATAACACGGAGAGTGAATACCATGGAATTGTGGTTTGCCTCGAAGTCCAGGCTTAGAAAATGTAGGAAATGGAGAAACATTCATTTCAACTTTCTAAAATATCATCATGACTCACTGCCGCGCGCGCTTGTGAAAGCGCTTTAGGCTTTCTACGCCATCCAGCAATTCGCACGAAAAATATAACATTAGCAGCTATAGCATCCACATTCCACAGCCCATCCCAGCGGATGCTACAATGATAGCTTCTTTAGCAACAGCTTAAAATCCTCCAAGTAGAATCTATCCAAATAAACGCTTCAACCTTGCCCTACCGTCGTAACATAGAGCGAATGAGGATATTTTAACAGAGGACGGCAAAGGACAAGTTTCCAGAAACTGTAAAATCTTGACAAGATGACAAGCAGAGACGCATAAATAGAATCTGGGTATCCCAAAGGCAGAACGTTAACAATTATAAGTGAATAAACTCTACCAAAATCCCTACTGCCAGACTTTCACTTTTTACACGAAATACCCTCCCGCAAAAATAAAATACTCAACGTGATGCTCCACTTTTCGGTTTTCCCTCACTCCTATTGCCTATACTGCGTGGGTGGATGTTGCAGATAAGGCACGAAGAGGAGATAACCAAACGCTATAGCTTCTTTGCATAATTAAAAAACCCGTAGGTACTGTAAATAGCAAACAAAAGATATGCTCCAATATGCCTATATTATTTTAGAAAATAAGTATATCGTCCCAATGTATCTGATGACATATGTACAGCTATAGATTTCTCATCCATGCGGATACATGGTAGCTAGTTGGAGGTCGGCAATTTGAGTAAACAATTATGAAAAATGTTTCTCTTACATTATACGCTCGAAAAATAATCATACAGATGAATAGAGCCGGGAACGGCCACTTCTGCTTTACGAAGACTATTCTCCACTTAAATTTGATTCATGCTAACATTCACGAAAGGAAATGGGACGCATGATTCAAAGGACACGACACAAGGATAAAAGAGAGGGGTGAAATTACATGAGGAACACTAATTATTTTGGGAGGAAACTTGGGAGGAGAAAAGTGGAAGAAGGTGTGAGCGGCGGGTAGGGAAAGCCTCCCATTCCTAAATTCAAGGAGGCATAATGACTCAATTAATTCAACTAAAGAGACAGCTAAAGGGAGTTCCAGGATATAATTACATTACAGCTATGTCTACATTCAGCTTATAATCTCTTCTTACGGAACTTTCTGTACTTCTTCATAGCTCTTTAGAAATCCACATAATATTAATCCAATAGATCCTCCCACGGAACGCTCCAAGTTATTAGAATGGTCAGTGACTCCTAGACAAACATTACACGCAGCCTATAGAAGAACCAAGAAAATCGATGCAACGACAACGTCCCGAAGGGTATTCCTGGTAACTTGAGACCGAAATGTCTTCCCAAGGACTCCAGCTGTCCGGGAGAGAATCGGGCCAAACCTCTTCTTTGTGGCTCTTGAAGATGAGGTGTAGATGGAAATATTGCTTCCATGTGTGAATGTGTAGGAGAAGGAATTTTTAGTAGCCTTTCTAGTTGAAAGACAAGAGGGAGAAAGTATTCCAAAAGGCCCTCTGGATACAGCCTAGACATCTACTGTACGTGGATTACATAGGCAGGGTTTCGGAACCTATAGCTAATGCTTATTCTTTAAGCTGTTGCTAAAAAGACATTTCACATTGCAGACAAGTCCAAGTTCTCTGGTTGAAGAAACTTTATTTCCATATGGTATTATTTTGACGGGGTAATCCACTAGATTCGAATGATTACTCCCGTTAAACTGGGGATAGCTGACACTAATTGGTCTGGGATTGGCGTGAATGACAATGATCAGCAAAGAAATACGCACCTCCTCCTTCGGTTTAAGAGGACATGAATCCAAAAGAAGCAACTCGAGCTTGCATCTGTAGGTATAGGCTTCAGCTTCAGTTAATTCTTACAATACAAAAAGCAATGAAAAAATTTAACAAAATATAATCCAGACTCTAACCGCAAAAGAAACAAGGGTTAATTTTTTAAGAGGCACATGACTAAACCATGCAACTATGAAATTATCATACCCAAATGTAAATTATATTCAGTTATTTCAATAGTTTTTAGTTTCAGGATTGATCAGGTCCTGCCCTGCTGTGTGTGTCACACAAAGGTTCAAAAATATTATTTATGAAACTCGAATGCAACGAAATACAGGTTAAACAAGGATGATCAGACTAACCGCGGGTTCAATTAGTTCAAACAGCAAAAATAAACAAGAGGACTAGGACGGAGAAAGCAAGTTTCGCAACCACGAAAAAGCCTAAGGTGACTGCGATTTAAAGAACGGACAATTTGCGACCCAGACTCAACTATGGAAGAGAGTTCCAATTTCCAGGAGAAAGTGAGCTTGGAGGAGAAAGTAGAAACTTTTCCTAACTGAGGCATCTCATCAGTAACGATTGACTCAAAATTGTATGGGCTTAGAGTGTTCCAGACTGCAGGCTGACTCTAAAGGTACTTTCGCAAATCCTCTCCACGCGTGTATCCTATTATTTTTATTCCTCACCACTTTGAGTGCGGAAAAGAAGGAAAACATGTGTCTGTAGAGTACGTGCTTGGCTGGGAGAGATTTTGGCTCTCAGCTTTCTCGCTTTTCTCCCACTCTAAACCGGGACTAGTTCAAGAGGTTTGGGGCGTGAGTCTGGTTTCGGGACTTGACTTGCTCCATTCCAGATTTCACTCTCTTATTCTCCCAACTGCCCGCCGCCGGTTAACCAAGGAAAGAGAAAGGAGCGCTACTATGCCATCACTCCCATCTGTCCCACGTAGTAGGTGAAAGCGTTAATAATTGATGGAGAACATGAGACTCTGTCACTTTTCCACGCTCATTTCAATTATATCTCGAAACCTCTATATGCCGGTTTGGTGCTCCTTCCTCAACAGAGCAAGTCTAGGCCGAAGCTGAGCAAGGTATACAGTGCAGGGAAAGCTAAGAGAAAGTCTATAAAGCGGACGCTTACCCAACTCGCCTTTCTCTCATCAACTTGGACACATATGCTTTCTCTGTGAAATCACCTCCGCCAGAGGCTTGGGAATCAAGGTAAACGAGGATTTTCAGAGCATCTCCATAATTATATAGCCAGAGAGGATTTTACTTTGAGGATGGGAAGGGAATGAAGATGGAGAGAGGATGATGAAAGTACAGGCGAAAATAGATGTGCTTGTGGGATGAATAAAGTTGGGATCCTATTACGATCCATTTATATTTTCCTATACGGGAAACTGGCAAAGAAAATATATTCCAGATGATTATCTTTTCCTACACTTGCGTCCCCACCATTCATCTCTTCCATGTCTTCATCTTATCTACACCATCTCCGTCTCTTGTAAACTCTTCCCTCTCGCCCAGCTTTGTTGACTCTTTTCCTCGACCATGTCGTTCCAAACAGCTTTTGCAAAACGCTTACACGCCATACGCTAGCACAGTCAACGTGGTAATGCATTCACGGCTAAAATACGGCCAAACGATAGTAGCAACTATGAATCTCATCCCTGTGATTATGAAAAATCTTCTTCACATCCCCCCCTCCACTAGCACCTTGTCTGTACTAATCAGGAAGCTTAGGCGTTACTTTCCCAGCCGAGAGACAATAGGTGTGCTCCTCAATAATGGATGTGGAAGAGATGAGAATAAATGCCTTCAGATTCACACATCCTCCACTCTCATTTTCTTCTTTTCAATCTAATCCCCAGCCAGTCTCAATCTCACGCAGTGGAAGCTGTCATTTGTAAAGAAAGAGGCAAAGTAAATGAACTGTGTAAGCTCTCTCTCTAACTCTTTGCATATTTCCTACCAGAGAAAAGAGAGAAATAGAGGTAGAAGAACCTACTAGTATTTTATCCAAACCAGACTCTTCTTTTCTCCAATCCCTTAAGCTTCTTGTAGCAGCTTCTCAGTTTTATGGACCATATGGAGCCGTCGACCAACAGCTTTCACCCATTAACTCCCGACACCTCTACCACCTACACCAGTCTCTTCCTCCCCACTCTTTTAACACTCTCCTCCCGTCACTACATTAAATATAATTTTATACCCATCCAAATATTCCAATGATCAAAAGGCCGAATTTTTCCTCTCTCACCTCTCCCCATCCTTTCCTATCCATGCATTCAGCTCAAGCTTCGTGCCATATAATCTCCATGCTCAGCTCTCCTTTTGAAAATGTGCCAAACGGCTTTAAAATCAATGCTAATCAAAATTGCAAATGCAAATCGTATGCGCCTTTCCAGGGAAACTTTGGCACGTGAGGCTAGCACAATAGCTTCAAATGGGCTCTTACGTACATGCGCAGGCAGGATTGGCCGGCAGATTCAACCTTGGAATTGAAAGTGAAAGTGAGCGAAAGTAAGCGAGTGGTGAAAGCGAAATGGAGTCGGAAGTATATAGTGAATAAGTAATTAAATTGAGGCAGCTCATAATTCATATTTATACAATCTAATCGGAATTCATTCAGACTGATAAAAGAGAAAGAGGCGGATGGAGAAAGGAGGGAAACAAATAGATGTGCTACTGACGAAATGACTGGAAACTGGAGCGATTCCGAGCTGGATATACAGCAAACCCTTTTCAAATGAACAAGAGGAGAAAGCTATTCAGGGACAGACATACTAGAGTTACAATTTACAACAGCCACTTCAAATCCTCACTCCCTGCGTATGACGGCTATATTTAATCTTGTGAAAGGAAAAGACATGAATGGTGAATTATAGCGCTTATAATTATCTGATTGGAAGTGGCACGACTGGAGGAGCTGGATTCAAAACTGAAATGTCTGCCATCAAAAATAAACAACCATTCCTAGGCTCTCCTCAACCCTACATTCCAGCATTCGTATATAATTACCATCAAGCTTTACGCTTTCAATTACGAATACATGAGCTAAAAATCAGTCGAAATGTTATTGTAATCCAAAAACAAATTTTCTCACCTTAAGTATGGAGTATTAAGAGGAGAAATTCCCTTGAGATTCTTCAAGAGAGAGTAATTGATGTAGCGGGAATTAATGGAAACCCTTAATCTTGCTTTTATAACAAAGTTGAGCACTGCAGATTTTCTTTACAAATATGTAATGAGAGCAAAACACGATTATTTCTCATTAATTGAACACTTGCGCCAATTTCAAACTGGCTATATCTGAGTATCACTCAACACCAACACTACTCATCCAGACGTAGAAGAACTGGTGATTCCATTAATTTCTTTGGGGTGAATCTCTTAATAATTTCGTCGTACTCTTCAAACACTGCAACGAAACATGTAAAAAATTAAGGCATATCCACAACAACTTTCTCCGTATACCTAACATATATTCCTTAAATAAGGAGTACATTCAGAGGCAATAGGTATATACATGTACAAGTAACTGTTGATACATAGCCAAAGTAGCCAGGATTTAGCTACTAGGAACTGCGGTAATGAGGTAGATTCATTGAGAATTTAAGTGAAAGTGACAAGGCAAAGGTTGATCTAGAAGCAAGGAGAAAGTAGGGAAGGGTAATGGGCATATATTTTCTGGATTGGATTGCAGTAGTTAGTTATCATGTGTAAACTAAGTGGCTTGTAAATAATTGAAGGAAGGAGGAGAAAGTTGGGAGGAGAAAGCGGAGAAAGTATTATTGGTAATATGAGAAGGTGTACGCTGGAAGATTGGAAGATGTTACTCTGAAAGCTTGGCAAATTATTATTATGGAGAAGAAGGCTAAGATAAAAACCGTGGATGGAAGAGAAAGTAGAAAAAAACCTTTCTATAGCTCCAGTCTTTTCCTCCATTCTACGAAGGGAGGGAATTCGATACTCATTTTTGTTAGATTACACGATATCTCTCTATGGTCCTCTGCGGTCTAGAGCTGGAAGTGCGATCTACAAGTAGAAACACTAGTACTCTTCCTCCAAATAAGTTAAACATGAGAAAGGGTTTAAGGAATTACTTGGTTGGAGCGAGTGGGAGAAAGGGGAGTGCAATCAAATTAAAACTTGATACGCTAAAATTGGCTTCTGGTCTGCATTAGGTATATATGGGCACTAAAATGAGAAAGCATGCGTCTCCCAGAGAAAGTTACGATGAAATTGAGTAAAATCATGTAGGCCATTCCGTATGTATGGAATCGTAGACATGAGTAAGCTTAGTGCATAAGCCTTTAAAGTTGGACGACATATGTGGCAAGTCTTTCGGACTCCTAACTGCAATCCAATCTGGGAACACATAAGATCACCCTAGAGTATGAGTGAATGAACGCATCTTTTAGATACATGCCACGAGTATGCCTCTCAACCAACCAACACAGTACTTTTTCAAACTGAATACATCCGATATTGCGACCAACAAGAAAAAAATTCATACTTTTAAACATCATTTTATATAAGGAAAGAAACGGCAATTTGTTTTTCTATTTCCTCCAACTCTGTTCACTGTCCCTCCCTGGTTTTAAGGTTCTAGCGGCGTATAAAATAATACTTGGTGTAACTTGATCAACCTCTTTTAATAACTAAAAATTCAAATTAGCTCACGCTCTTCCCGCCACAACAGCAGCGGGCCTCTTGGAGAAAGTTTATGGCTGATAAATAGTCAGTTGGGATTTCAAAGTTGTTCCGCAAAAAAAACTAGTTGTTACATATTACTCTACACTTAAGATGCAGGATTAATTATGACGGAATGAAGAATGCTTGCGTGTATGTGTATGCCATTCATCGGTAAAATTCCTTTACCAGGAGACTCGTATAACCCAATATTTCATAACTAAATGGATTCCCTGGAGGTGAAAAGGAAAAGAATTATAACGACAGGGCACAAGAAAAGTAATATAAAACTAAGGGCAAAGTCAGACAGGGTTATGGAACAGGAGAAAGCTTGAGCGGAGAAAGCTTCAGCGGAGAAAGTAGGAGATGAGGCTCTGGCTTAGATAAATTAGTTAATTAAATAAGGCTACAAAGAAGTTGCTAGAGCGTGAAGAGATGCTTACCTTCCAAGTAGTAGAGAGTGGTGAAAGATGAATATTTTTAATATAAGGTATACTTAATTCAATTAACTTGCATTTCTTTGAAGGTAAGATTATAAAACTGGGGTTTTTAGAGCAATATCAAATTTTATATAGAGTTATATGTAATTATTTTATGTAAGGAGGAGTAGATGAAAAATTTACGAATATTTTAATACTCCACGAACTACCTCTCCTACAAAAGGATCACTATCCCTCCACGGGATTCAACCTATGGCGAAAGATATTTTAAATAGGATTATAGGCAAATGGGTGTTAATTAGCCTTTAGAATTTTTAGAATCAACTCCTATATAATAATGGATTCAAAGACTATATAATAACCCTTAGCTTAAAACTGGAAGATACTTTGCTCCCTTAATACTCTATATATTTTGGTTTTAACCGGGATCCAAATGTTGATGCTTAAAAGATTATGATAATCCCAGACGTTGGTTCAACTATACTTTGAAAATTTCTACACTCACTACTACTGTTACACTTAGTACTTCGTTGCGAAATTAAGGCAACTGTGGGAAGGATATCGGGTCGTAAACGGCTAATCCATTTCATTTTGAGTACGACCGATAGATTTCAAAAATTCTCATAATTACGAGATCATTACACTACCTTACTCTATCAATTCCAAAAGTGCTATCAATTTTTAAATATTCCTAGTACAGCAATTCCTTAAAGCAGGTAGGAAGATATAAACTACCTTAGAGCCAAGTAATAATTCCGAAGAGATGATAATTATTTAGTAAAAAAGGGGCAAGGAAACTGGATTGCCCTCAGGGCCGCGGCATGGACTAATAAGACTACGCCGTTTCTTGGATTATTATTAACAGCCACTCCATTCATCTTGTATATTCGCTAACGTGTTTTGCGGACAAAGGAATCTCTCTGAAGAAGAATAAACTAAACTACCACCGGATTCCCAGACTTAAAAACTCAAGGGACTACATGTGCAGTCGTACATGGCTAGTCCCACAAAAATAAAGATGCATTCAAGAAATAGTTTCAAAGAAGCACTTGATGCAGAGGAGACCAAAGTTTCCGGAATCAATCCTGGATAGCGGTTAGGAGAAAAACCGGGGAATCTGTATTTCTTTAATTGTCTCCATTATTCTTCCTTGACTTTCTTCCACTTGATTCACAATCAAAATAATTAGCGAGGAAAACAAGAAAAACGTTGAAGCTGGGAACATGGACTGAGATGACACCAGCGAAAGTAATTTCCGCAAAGAAGAACCGTAGAATCCGATCACTTGACATTCATACAAGACTATGATTTAGGCATCAAGTTCCCAAAAATCCCAATAAACGGTAGCTTATTTCACGCATATAGGCAGGGTGAAGAGAGGAGCAACTTTCACCAAAGGACCACACACGCAACCATACCACGTATGATGAACACAAAGCCCAACAATAATTCTTCCACATATATCCTCCACTTTAAGCTGTTGAAATTATTAGCGACTTCCAATCCAACTTTTTCCCACACTCCAACAACAACAAATCAACAGCTGAATCTTACTCAAAGCTTTCACTTGAATATCACACAATTTCCCACACCACTGACTTTTTTCCTCAACAACTTTCACTAATTCCAGCCGCCCGAACCTGACTCGGTGGAACGACAAGTTGAAAATCCGCTACTTTCCCCTTGGCACAAGCACCGTGTACACGACTATATTTCCTAGAATCCGAATCCTCATTAGGTAAACATCACTCTTTGGATTTTAAATTCCAACCGGAAGTGAAAGTTCCAAACTAGTAGTGCGCAAGGTTTTTCCCAAACCGACTTCGTTTTAGGTGAGGCAAGGAAATGCGGAACTAGAACTCGGCAAGGACGGGTAGTAAAAGACGTGCGTACGGATAACGGGTTAGAGCACAAGGAATTCTCTTGTCTGATTTTAATATAACTGAGTTGGGGACTGAGAAGAGAATAGGTTGTGAGAGGATCTCCAAGTTTATTGTTTCCCTCCTGACAACTTTTATTACATTCCTTGGCTGACTATTTACTGAAAGAAATCTTCGTTCACTTCCTCCCTTCTAGCTTCACGCTCCTGTCTTCTTCCCTCAGACTTGAGGGTGATGAGAGAATGATGTGTGGGATTGTAATTCAAAGAGCCAAGCATCCAACCTCGTACATCCCAACTCTAGAAGCGAACCAATGTAGCGGATTACATGTACGGCCAAATAATTGCTTTTGTGACAACAAATTGTTATCTCCTCTTCATCTCCACACAACTCTTCAGCCTGAATTAAAACGGAACCACTGGATATTCTTCAATTTATTAACTTAATCCGCAAATTCTCAAGCCAAATTCCTACAGCAACAGGCAGCTTCACCTTTGACTTGTTCTGTAGTCAGCTGATTGACACCCACGAATCACAGCGACGCACAATAATCCCTTCCACCCTCGTCTCTTATCGCCATTCTAAGCACACATTCCCTCTTCGAAGCAAGATGACGGAATACAGACTGTTAGCAAGGGTCCTTTTACCACTTGGCCTTCCCTTCTAATCTCTTCGCGGATTGGCGTAAGAATTTGCGGCAAGGTGATGTAAATACTTCCAGAGGATACGTTCTTTCCTGTGGGGCAGTAAGCAAGTAGTCATTTGATATTTTAGGAGAAAGTTATCCGGGGAAAGTTTCCTCTAAAGCATACAAAGTCTGTCCTTTGGTTTTCTGATCTGTCATAGTAACTTCCACCAACACAAGTGCGGTTGATACTCAAAGGATGCTAACTTGTCACAAGTATAAGCATGTCCACCGCTGGCGTGGTTAGGAGAAAGTGGTGAAAGACACAAAGTGGAAAGCGGACGGACAGAGATTTGAGCGGGGAAATTAAATGTCTCTCCAGAATTGAAAAATTCATGAAGGAAATGTAAAACCCGGGCTATGAATCAGTTTAATGGGCCAGCTCCCGAGCGCCGCTCTTTTTCAGAGCCAAATCCTATTTCACAATCCACGGAACACCACACCACAAAGATTCCAAACAGTCTCTCACACACAAACTCCGTTCCTTCCGGCACACAGCTCGAGAAAGTAATGAATGAAAAAATTTGCAAATTTTTTTAAAAAAACCTTCAATTTTATTGTCTTTTGTGTTAGCGGTAAATTAGAGGGTATCCTCAAAGTTCTCTTGGGAAGAGAGACAAGAGGAGGTCGGGGGGATATGCTGTGGGAGATAAGAAGAATCCGATATGTGCTCTGTTCCCTCCTTCTACTTTCTCCCACTCTCTCTCCTTCTATATCCTTCAGATAGCAGAGAGCGTCTTGGGTTTGTAGTCTAGAGATTTTAAGCAAGGACTTGCCTTGCTGTCCCGTCAACGACAAAATTGCGACTAGGCCAAACTTGAGCTGTACACAACATCTCTCCTCACGCTACTATTTTCTCCCTCTCTTTCTTCCGCTTCCTCTCTCTCTCTCTCTCATCCTAAGTCTGGCCGACTCCCGAGTGTATGTAAAGGAAAGAGTGCTCTCTTAAACCCTCCCTCCAAGCTTTCAGAGAACAAAATCCTACAAGAGTCCTACAACGACGAAACGGAGGTAGCAGCCTACATGGAAGAGTACAACCCTTTCTTGATACAGTTGACGGATTCCGGGAGAATATGCAAAAGCCGTCGTACTAACTTCAGAATACTCCCCGCATAGATAGAGAGGAATATGGAAAGAGAAAGATAGAGAGAGAAAATTACAAGGTAAAGGATGAAACGCTCTTTACCATCTAGCACAAACCCAAGGCAGCGGATGAACCGAAATATACGCAAGAAGAGCAGCAAGATGAAAACTACTATATGGCTTCTCTAAAAGAGAGATTCCTTCCGCTAAACCTCGTACTCACCCAGAGACGCTTAAGCTGGCTCCTCAAATCCGAATTTTCCACTTATGCCCTACAGTAGTAAGCGCCTTACAGGAGGAGGAGGAGGTAAGCTTAAGCGAGCCGCCCTCCCAAAAAGCTAAAAACATTTCCAAAGTAATGTCAGATGCGAGATGTCAGTTAAAGAGAAATTGGAAAACCGTCCAAATTAAGTTTGTCCCTTAACTCAACCCAGTCCTCAGCCAGCACCTCTCTCTCATAGACTTGCTAATGAGAATCAGAATTAGTGAAATGAGGAGAGAAAAATAAAACATTATCATTCCTTCTCCTCTAAAAATCACCCAACTCTTTCGGGGCAATGAGGAGAGGACAACATTTTCTTTTTCGTATTTCTTCCTTGGGAGGAGCTTTCAACAGTCAAACCTCGCAATTCCATCCTTGTACGCAATTGCTTTTCACGATACTATAGCAACTGTGAAAATGGATGAAGCTGAGAGCGAAGCGTCTTAGAAACCAGATTATCTTCTTTACTCTTTTCCTCCCACGACTTCACACAGGGACCAGAAATGCGTAAAAGGAGACAACAAGCAGCAGTTACCTGTAGTTAACGAGGAAGCAAGCCTGTAGAGGACAATGAAAGAATAAAGCACTGGCTAACTGGCAGTGCTTGGGCAAAGGCTAGGCTTGCGGGTGACAGGGGCTGAATCCTGGTCATCACGATACAGTCAAGCGGGTGAAAGCAAAAGAGAAAGTCTGTACCAAGTATGTGGAGCAGGTGCGTATAGGCGGTGAAAGTCAAGTCATGAGCTTAGTTTATTTAGAGAAATTTTAAAGTGAAAAAGTAAGGCAGAGCAGCAAGATGAGGAGGTTGGCTTAAAGCTCTTGATCCCCAGTTTGTCAGTCAATACCTTTTAGGGAGAAAGTGGTTGCCAAGGAAGAAACATGACGCTACTTAGCCTTCCGGACAACATAGTAGGAGCAGAAGCAGGAGGAGGAAAAGAAAAATAGACTAGAAATAAGGTAAGCTGAAGCCCAAGGAAGGAGGGGCGGGCGGGTGGAATGACGGAGAGAGAATAAAGATTGATAAAAGGGTAAAAGGTAGGGAGAAAATAAAATAGGATTCCTCTTAAGCATACGACTTGGAGAAAGTCGAGGGACAAAATAAAGTAAACCGAGTCTTCTTCCACCCGCTGGCCTCAGGTTAGCGTCATAGAGAAAGCCTCAGAAGAAGAACATGTCGAAATTTCCAAGAACCTCTCTCTTCCTAGTCATGAAACCTATCTCATAGATGAATCTTTTACTCTGTGCTCTACCCTCAAGAAATTGGAGGGAAAGTATCGAACCTTCGAGTCCTTACTTACGTCTTTATTTCCTCCACAGCCTCACTTGGATAACAGTTGACGCATGTAGAAGACGGAATGGGACCGTACCTCACTTCCTGTCTCCACTTTTCTTTCTACCTTCAACTTTTTTAAACCACATCTTACGACAATTCCTCACGTAAGGGAATAGCATGGGAGCTCTCAAATACACGGAAATCGAATATAGAGTCCCTCATGGCTTCTCTACCCTTACAATCCTCTAATGAATGTAAAGGAGAGGAAACCATTAAATAGAAAGTTGGAAACCACGAGGAGAAAGCACTGAATGAGATACTCCTCCGGAAACCAGTACAATCCATCCCCTCCTCTTCTCTCCGCATCAAATGTATCTCAAATTGAGTTGCGGAACGAATGAAATCCAAGCCACAATCTTATCGAATTTTTAGCAATATCTCTTTCAACACATGCTTTCACCCAGTTATATCAACCCTCTCGATTCCAAATGAATGTGGGAAGAGTATGTGTGGAAAAGAATATATATTTCACTCAAAAATAAAACGTCCTTTACCTGCGTAATATATTGAAAGGGACGACTAACTTTCTCAGATACTATCTTTAAAATAAAAAATAACAATGCAAGTTATATACAATTTTTACAGGTGAAAGGAGGGTGAAAGTCGCAGGATGCATAGCATCTTTTTGTCCATTCCCAGAATTCCACTACAATCCGCAATACCTTTTCATTCAAAGATAGCTGTATCGATTTATGGCTCAGGTCTCATGAAAGCTTATTCTACAGCCGTACTATATAGTAATAAGATTATGATGTTCTTAAAACACCCACGTGTGAACTACAGCAATTCCACATCTAGATATACCTCATATATACTATATACCGTCATACTATGCCATGAATACCATCACGAACCTCTGTAACGCATAAAGCTTAGTATGGGCAAATGTCCTTGCTGCCTTGAACTTGCTTTTATTATCAAACACTATATACGCGGGTCCGTATCTGTTTAGACCATCGCTACCTCAATTCTATAGGAATTGGAGAGAACGTGAATAGACGAAAACCATATTACAAGCATGCTGGTACTAGGATGAGAAAGGGATTCCTCGAGAATAAATAGACTGTGGCGAGATCCAACGAGGGAATTGAGAGAAAGAATAGATGCAAATCCCTCTCAAGTTGACACAAGTGAAATATCGTGGTCGGACTTTCTCAGAGGACAAAACAATGGAGAGAAAGCTAAAAGACAGAGATAAAGGACCACCAACTCGGAGAAAGGCAAATCTATTACACTCAAACAAGGTATCATAGTTTCCATGGCATTGACTAAGGACTTACGCAGTTTTATCATCATCTCTTTCACCTCCACTGAAACCATGGTGACCAAGCAGTTGCAATACTAACAGAACACTGAGAAGCATCAAACACCTCAACGGAGGCGGATACCCTTGAAATAATGTGAAGCAATCAAGGAGTTGAACAGACTAACAATTTTTAAATTAACCAGCTCTCTGTCGTAGATATTTAGTTGTTGACTCTATGTTCTTTCCCAAAGTGAAAGTAAGGGCGGATTCTCATGTTTTAATTGGACGGATAAACCAGGAGAGAAAGCAGGCTCAATATATTCCGGTGACTGTAACGTACATGCAGAGTAGGATTTTGAATTATCCGCTCCGCTTCCGTTTCATTGACGAAGAAAATGAGTGGAATGATAATAGGACCGAGAGAGTTAAACAAATTACAGGATGGATGGAAGTGAAAATGAGGGAGGATAGCAAGTCGGGGCAGAAGAATCCTGGTTTGGTTACCAGTTGTAAATAACATTATTTAATCCGCAATAGTAGCGGATAGTTGGAGTAAACAAGGTCTGCTGTGGGTTTATAACAAGCAGTGTAGAATCCGCAAGACCGAAGGCAGGCAGGCCATTTAATTCTCTTACTCGAATAATTCCTCATCGCTTTCCCTAGCCAAGCCCAGCTTGCGTCTCTCTCTCTTTTACAAAGCATGAAAGCTCAAATACACTAAAATTATGTAGATTCATGAGAGTAGGGACGGCCGGAGCATCCGTGGATTAGATGAGAAGATACATGATAGAGCTAGAGTAGTTAATATAGTAAAAGCTTAACCAGCGGCAGCCAGCCAGGTACAACTTGTACCAGACGGGAAGATGTATGCGGCTACGGAAGAGAAAGGATGAGATAGACTTTGTGCAGATGGAAAGTGTGTTTATGGATTTTAAATAATTACCTTACACACGTAATTCATTCTGTGTGTTATAATAAAATAATTCCTCACCCTTCTGCCTTCTGGTGTAGCAGTCCAAAGGGAAAAGTAATATTATAATAATAGAGAAAGTAGGTTGGGCGGGCTTGAAGCAAGTTATTCGTAGAGATGTCATCAATTAAACCCTTGATCCGCATCCCCCGACACCGGGATTTGGGAAGCGTAGCTATAGAGTCCAATAAAGCGGGATAAGACGAGAAGTACTATAGAGAAATGGCAAGTCAAACTTACAAATCTCTCTCACTCACATGTCCTCTCGCTCCTCCGGATATGCAAAACCCTGTAGTCATTTCCATCTTACGTACTCTAACATGATGGCTCTGTTATATGTATCTTGTCAAATCTCTCCATCAAACTACACTCACTACAAAAACGTGTACGTTAAACGAGGACATGGATTAAACATTAAAGAGTTCACGCTGCCAAACGTTCCTTCTTAAGGGTCGCTACATAATTTTTACGTAAACGTTAATAATATACGTAACATAAAGATAATCCTCGTGTGTTTTCCGTAGATATGCTCATAAAATCATTTTTATTTAAACAATATTCAAGAATCTCTGGAGGCGGATGAGATGGAAGGGCGATGAGTTACAATGATTATTACAATGATTACAATGAATAATGAATTACTACAGGAGAGAACGCAAGTTCGGGAAAGGACAACAAATGCCTCATGCCAGCAGATAAAATTGCGAGAAAAATTAAATGAAGCGGGAAAAGTGAGAAATAATCAGACGAGTCTCTACGAAACGAGCAGCAGTAAAAACAAATTTTAGCGCTAACATATGCTTTCACCACGCCAACGACAACCATAGCTAAACGCCTCTTATTTAAATCCGTGGGAAGCAATGTCTTATGGACCAGGCAGAGATCTCCAAGGGAAAGGCAACCTATTATTAAGTTGCTCCGTACTCCCGACTGTCCTGTCTCAAGAGAATATTATCCTTGGAGTAAATAGGCAACTTCCGAGAGAGACGATGCATAGTCAATGAATGATAATAAAACAGTTTTCCCCATCAAAATCTTCACAGAGTGTGTTTCAAGCCAAAAAGGAGGCGTCATCATGTCCCAACCAACTTCCCATCTCTTCTTTCTCTCAATTCTTGCAGTAACGTAGTCAAACAAAGAGTTACAGAACTGGACGAGAAACCAGAGGGCTTGGAGAAGGACCCGCTAAAGAAGGATGCTCAAAGCTCAAGACCCAATTTCCGCTTTTCCTCTCATTATCCTGTCCTTGGTTAAGAAAGCAGCAAGCTAGTAATACGCAAGAATTTCTTCATGTGATTCATCATTTTCTGTTGAGGAGGTTCGAAGCTTCCAAATGAAGAATTGCCGTCCGAATATTGGCGAGAGAAGATATGATTCTAAACCTTTTTCTAAACGAATTAGGGAGTGAAGCGGATGTGTTGGAGAAAATACTCACAAAAAAAAAATCTCTGCCCCTCGCTCAAATCCGTTTGAGCCGTTGCAAAATTAACAAGTTCTTGCCTTGAGACAATGAGAAAACGAAAGAGCTAACACTCTTTGCCTAAAATCACAATCGAAGAAGGCATGAGAGAAACTAAAGATGGCAGCAAGTTAATTCCCCGGAGCGGCTAAGGTGGTGTGTACATTTGGTTACACAAAGAGAAACAATGCCTCCGCTGTAACATATCGGCTTGTAGTTACAACCAAGCTCGTCTACTTACAAGTCAACACTGTAGAGAAAGCGTTCAAGATTTTCAAAGCTTATGCTAGAATTTCAAGTAGTGTGCTTACATATATTGCTTAATTTTCTTGCTTCTAGCTATTCTCTCTTCTCAAGGAGTGAACACAGAGCATACGTTTTCACCTTAAAGATTCTGAGGAAGACAGGAAGAGAGAGGTAATTTCACTATAAGCTCCTTCCTCTACCCATGTGGTTGACTGACTTGATGGGAAAAAAGGCGAGAGACAAGGTAGGTTGCAAACTTGCTCCGCAAAGTTCCTGCTCAGAAGTATATGCGAATTTAAGCAGCTTTTAATCTCCACAGCAAGTTCCTATCCCTTCCATACACCACCAGCTTCAAACAGCCTCGGACTATAAGAGAAGAGAAGAAACTAAAGATTTTCAAGACAAAAATAAGAGGTTTTATATTTGATTTCACAAGTGTAGCTATGATGAGGAATAAGTTTCACAAGCATCAATCAAGGATGAGGCTGATGGAGAGAAAAAATGAATTGACGAGAAAGCTATAAGGATACACAGGAGCTGAGAAAAATATATTCTACCTCACGGCACAACCTTACACACTCGCCATAAAACATGCTGAAATAAAAGAAACTCCCAACTTCCGAAATGTAACATTTTTCTACTCGTTTATGTAGGGAAGCACATGTGATATCCTGAAAAATGGCTGTATTGCTAGCAAAGATATGCCAATGGCAAAAGTTGTAGAGTAAAATCAAGATTCAGGATGCGGCTACGAGAAAAGCATCCCTTCCTCCCGCTTTCAGAGTAAAAATATATACAGGAATCAACCTCCCTATATCATCTACTACTATCTTTGCAACGAAAGCAAGTCAGTCTAATATAGACGGCATAGTCTTCAGAGCACTAGGAATTAGGAAGAAGGCGGGTAGAGGTTTATAGCAAAAGAAGCGAGTCAATCCCGGTAAAGCATCTTCTCGAGCATCCGCGTAATGGGAATGTGTAATTTTTTTATTATTATTCTCCCGCAGTCCCAAGTCTCCCGTTTGGCTCTCTCTCTCTCTCTCTCTCTCTCTCTACTCCCTCCCCATAAGAATAGAAAGAGGAATGGAGAGAATAGCTAGTCAATTTCCATAAATCCATGATTTTATTAATAACTATTTACAGTCCGCCGGCTGGGACTCTGTAGCTTCTCCTTTTTTCACTTCCACATTATATTCTAAACAGTGTCGTCCTCCTTTTTTATCCAAATTATCCGCTTCAAGAGAGACGGGTAGGAGACGCGAGAGAGAGGAAGGCGATACTATTTCCTCTCTCTCTCTCTCTCTCTCTCTCTCTCTCTCTCTCTTTCTGGCCAAGTCTTGTAGTTGTCTTGTTATACAGTTTACTCCCTGAGCTTGGGAAGATAAATAAGGTGAAAGGTTTAAACAATACGGTAGCATACCACAGCTGATTCATACGTGGAATAAGACAGTAAAGGAGCGAGGCAGAGAGTAGCAAGAATCTCTAATCCAACCGCACAACCCACTCCCTTCTTCTCGTGCGAGGAGAGAAAAATTCAAGGGATTTCATCTATGGACCACTGCGGAAGGAAGAAAGATGATGCGTGGAAAAACCGAGCTGGTGACTGACAAGAGCTGATAACGTCACATCTTTCCGCTCCACCTAACTTTCACCAGCCATCCGCCCTCCCCTCCTGTCTCAACAACCAAGTCATTTTCCAATTCAATTAACCCAAACGGAATTGGATTTTAATCCCGAAAACCCAGGGTCACTGACTAGAAAGAAAATATTAAATATATCTTGACAAACTATTAAATGACTAGTGAATAAAACCATATTGCATTAGCTAAAACTTGGCATCCCGACTTATACACCCTATTAACCAGACCCTCGCTTTCTTTTCGAGCTCAATCCCTCTTGAAAATCCCTGATTTTTCCAAAAACTTTCTCCACTTTCACCGTAGTTTCTCAGCCAAATATTCCCTGAATATACAAGTACCCTGTAAATAATTCATAGGAGGGAGGAATAAATCTACGGATTACTGAACAGACCATAAATATCATCCCACCCAGCCAGGGCGGATGATGAACAGATGCCAAGGGAGAAAGGTGAGTGAACATACCGAAATCCGTCAGTGGACGGAGGAGCAAAAAAACGCATGAAGCATTTTCTCTTCTCACGCCGCAATCACTACTCTCCTTTATTTACCCATTTGATCCCTTTCCAGTGAACTAATCCACTGGAATAAATACGTGAATCTACTGGACTAGAACCATGCGATCATTATGCGTATAAGCTACCCATGAGTTACACAAGATTACATCTCTCCATTGAGATTTAATCATTATTTTTATTAGGAATTAGGAGAGCTGGATGCGATTCTTATGCTACTCCGACTTTTCGGAATGAATAGCTCATATTAAGGGTGAGGGGTCAGACTGTGAAGCTGCCAGATTGGCAGAGAAGAGACGCCTGAGTTATTTCCATCAATTTCCATAACCTTATATATCCGTACACTCATCTTTCCAAACCATGTTATAGTCTATTCAAATGTTTTGGTAGGAGGAGCAAATAGAGAAAGTAAGTGGGTAGGAATGAAGTCTCCAGTTGAAGTTGTTGTCTCCAAATGATTATGCAGTCTTTCAAAGGCTGGGCGTAGGGATAAAAAGTGTAAGGAAGCGTAAAAAGCATTTACTTATGTGTAAGAAATGTTTACATTTAAATAAGAGATAGTATAGTGAAGGGAGCGAATGGGAACGCAGAGTTTTATTTAAGCATGCGGTGAAAGCAACTTAGAGAAAGCAAATTTTAAACAGCGAGAACGTAGAGGATCCGTAAACTCTAATATCCATGCAAATTGACTCCCGTCTTGAATTTCTCCCAAAACTCTTCTCCGCGTCTATATGAGAACCAAACTCAGGTAAAAAGTCAGCTAAATAATACTTTTAAAACGAATTTCATATTACCTTATTATTATACTAGCAAAGTTCCAAGTAGAAACGACTCAGAATCTTCTAAATTTACTTTCTCCCACAGGAATACCGACTTTAATGCGTCAAGATTAAAAAACTCAATCCACATTTTCACTTTTGCGTAGGTAAACCGCCATATTCTTAAGCTTCCGAATTGAGCAAATTACCCATGAAGCAGGGCAGAAAACGACCTTGTTTATATATTTCATACTTCCCGATTGTTGCCTTCGACATGCTAGAATGTAAACCAAGAGCAAGCGTCCAGTCAGAGCAACACTGTCAAAAATAAATCAATAATCAGTATTCATGAACACAATACAGTAAAAGGGAGGAGAGCAACTGATTAATTTGAGAGGGGCAGAAATGTTATCGATTTATTTTCAAAATCCTTCGACTATGATAAAGATAAGGATTCGCTTCGAGAGAAAGTCCTGAAGAAAGCAGTGCTGCAGAGTACGTCTACATAGGAGAAAAATAAACACATTTAGAGGAAACACTATAGCAACTTTATCTATACGAATTCCTCTATTGTTTCTCTTCGCTCCACTGGATAACTTTCTCCGAGGAATAGAGTTTGCTTATTCTGCATTTGAGAAAGCAGTATGCATAGTAAGTATCCCAAAAATATGCCAACTTAACGAAACGTCCTCAAATCCTCATATAGCATTTACTTACGCACTTGGATGAATTTCTAGTAGGAGGAATTCCTCCTCGCTGGTAGTAGAAGAGATTCGAGGATGAGATGCAGAAATCCTGAGAGCCAAGGTTATGCTATACAATTCCCTTAGTATGCGATTTTCTGATAAGAACCGAATAGAAGCTTCCCATGGTTTACATAAATACAATCCTAGAACGTTTCCTTTAGCGAACAAAGTTGAAAGAAACTTTATAGCAAGTTAGGGGAAGATCTTGAACTTGTTTCCTATGACCTGAATATATTTCTGATTACGCTGGAATAGAGGAATGCCACGTCAAATCCGCGCTCGTAATTCCTATAAAATGTCTGCACATAAATGCAAAAGCATATTATTATCCAAGACGGCAACATTCATGACAATGACTGCAGTCAAAGTTTCCAAACTTTCCCTTTTTCTCGTCCTGGCGTCAACTTTCCCAGTTCAAAGGAAACTCCCACCGCTGAGCTCTATAGTCACTCTCAACTGCTTCCCTTTGCTATCTAATGCACCGTTTGTATGTTCTATGAGCTCATTTTTTTTAAATTCCTTTGGCAAAACTGCTAAAATAAATTCAACCGGAAATTTCGCAATAGACTGCAAAGCTTGTTCCAGAGCAGAGACTATCGAAAGCCCAGTAAAAGCCCTCGTTTGTAGCGTCTTATTCTCTTTATTATCATATTTATAATCCGGTAATATATTTTTTTTAAACCGAATAAAACGGCCGTGTACACTCGAGGCGCAGTAATTCAAGAGTTTAAAATAACTAATTTAATTCCTGGAGTATTGCGAGATAAATTCTGATGCTGACCTCTAAGCTCGACAAAGCTTGACTCCTAGTAAATGAAAAACACATTTATTTTATAAGCTTGCTCGTATCAATCATGGCTAATTTTACCCTACAAATCCAGAACTTACCTGTAGTTTCATCAATGTAATCCGTGTATTTTGCTACATTCGTATAAACACCTGGACGTTGGTCTCTCGCACATCCATACCCGAAAGAAACCACACCTATGGCAAAATATCTTCCAGTTTCCGGGTCTTTATAATCGATGCTACCACCTTTAAATATGCAAAAAAATTAGGAGAAAGTCATCATACTATTTTCTATTTTCTAAAGCCTTTAGCACAAGCTACATGCCTAATTTCAGGGTCAAATAAGCTTTGCAATTTTCAACAGAATTCAAACACTAACCAGAATCTCCTTGGCACGTGTCTTTCCCGGGGTTATAAGTGCACAACATCTTGTCGTTGATCTGACCCTTATTGAAAAACGGTTTGCATTCTCCACTAGACAGAACAGGAAGATCCACTTTGTGCAGGATGGAAGGAGTCGTGGGAGCTCCTTCCTGTAATGTCCCCCAGCCGGAAGCTATTACTGAAGTATTTGAAAATCCCTCCTCCTTGTATTTGTATGGAACACAAACGGGTCCAATCTAACATAACAAACCAACAGGTAGCTGGATTGAGTATGAGGGAAAAATCACTCATCATCATCACTCTCCAGTGACGGCTTGTGTCCCACTAAAAGCTCACGCTTAAAGGTCACGAAAACGAGAAAGCGAACAAGGAAAGTAAAAAGAGAAAGTCATCAGAGAAAGCCAATAAAGTATGCGCAAAAACCTACCGTATCAGACGCTTCCAAGGGACGGCTCAGTTTGAGTAAGGATATGTCTAAAACAGGAAATCTTCCATTACCAAAAAACGCAATTTTTACCACCCAATCCACCACTAACTTATCCTCAAAAACTTACCGTTATTGTAGTTTGTCGAGTTATAATCCGGATGCTGGTGAACCTCTCCGACCTCAACAAATTGATTCTTCGTGTCAGTATCTTTCGTGAGGTCATGGTCACCTAAAATAAAAACTTAAACTCTCTAAAATTTTCTTCATTTGATCATACAAATATCATAAAAACCTATACCTGCGTTCACAAATAGTGGAAATCCTTTAGTAGCTTTCGTGCAATGTGCAGCAGTCATGATCCATTCGTTATTAAGGACTGAACATCCGCAAAAAAATCTTAACGAAACGGAATTATTGTAATAAAGGGCGCATCTCCAAGGGAATTCATTCTTCTCAGCTTCGATTCCACCAACTATTTTCTCACTCTGTCAACATTTTCAATTCCAATTAAAACTCTAATCAAAACAATCCATGCTGATATCAAAATTATATTTCAAACCAGAATCTCTCACTTTTCCTCGTCGTAAACCGCATTCACACTCCTCCTTTTCTTCTCCAGGATTCTCTCGTTTTGAAACCTGTAAGCGCTCACCATATTCCACTGGATCGATCTGAAGAAACTCCAGTTCCTGATCGTAATCCTGGGATGTAGGACTGCTGGAGCAGGCAGCAAGGAATATTGCCCCTACAACCAGTGCGTAAGATCCTTTGAAACACATGCTATAAATTAAGAATAGAGACACACGAGAACCGGGTGGGTGAAAGCGCTTCGTCAAGTGAATCCGATACTCTTCGGGAATCTAGTATAAAACAGGGAAAATCCAAGGCATAACGTCATGCTCAAAATTATATACATTTTCCCTACTCTAGATTCGTTATTACCGTAAGGTAAATACGCTTGTGGTGGAACCAGCAGGAACAAACACGTAAAAAGTATGTGGGGGATGACGTAGTATGGATTTGGAATAAAATATTGCTGGTATTTAAAACGGTAGCCAAGGATGCGGAGGATAGATTCAATTCATTACTCTTCTCCAGCCCCGCCGCTACCTGCTTGCAATAATCCTTAATATTTATGTCAGTCCTATCAGACGTCGCATTGAACCTAAGCCTACGGAGTACCAACAACGAGAATACGGATCAGCCATAGTGTAGCACAAGACCGTCATCCATCCAATAACGTCAAACAGAGGGAAGAGAGACAGTGGCAAACCTTTGTTTACTTCCACTTGACACTTTTATTAATTACGAGCTCTGGAATGTGGCACTGAGGTATAAAATACACAAAGCTGGAAATATTTTATCGGCAACAGAGATGGCTCAGTGCTGTAGAAAAGCCCTTTAAAAGCTAATGATGCGCGCTTTTATAATGTACCAGAAAACTTCTGCCAGTTATACCCCGCAGTCTATGCGGTTAACAATTTTCCCATTGTGCTCACAATTGCTAAAAACGCTTCCACATACAGTAGTATTCTTATTAGCTTTACCTCTCCGACGCTTACACCCAAGCTATACATGCAACTTATTCTGACGCAAAACCACTATTTTGCACTAACACACCAAACTTTCTCCATATAGGTTTCCCAAAAGTAATTGCGTCAAATACGAATACGGGATTCTTAGCTCATCAAAATTCCAAATATGCCTTACAGTCACCATAAAAATACTCTACAACTATTATGCAAGCTTGCTATGCCGCTTTCCATATTTCCGATGCAATACCTCAACAGAGGCCTCAAATCTAAAAGATCGATTCAACAACTGGATTCTAGTTCAAGATTAGGATTAATTCTTCAAGTTCAGTACGTTAGAAACGTCATCAAATTATCTTCATTGCTATGGCGCTATAGGCTGTAGTCGATATGCAGAAAAGTATTGATTTTAGAGCAATCCTCATTCGGTCATAATTTCAAGGAGAAAGCAAAAATCCAGGCTACTTGTACCGCACTAAAAGTCAGTGGCAACTCTTCCAAAAGCATACACAAACCTTTACTTGAAGTAAGCAAAAAGGCTGAGCCCAAGACTCTGCAAGACTCTGTTTCAAGTGTAGATTTATAAAGTGCAAAGTTAGCGGGGTGCTGGCTAAGTTTGTAATAATAATAACAACAAGCGGGACGTCAAAGTAGAGTCTGTCGAAGCAATAATAAAACTTCTTGCTACGTGTCAACGACTTCAGTCGGCTTTTATTCCTCCTTCTTTAGGACTACGGTGTATTCATGAGCCGACATGCCGCGTAGTCGCATAAACCTCTTGCGGCAATTTAGCTAATGTTAAACCAAGTCTTCGTGAGTGATTAGAATTAAAAGCAAGTTATACTGGCTATAGCGAAAGAGGAAAACAAGAAATAATCTGCATGGGTGCTAAGCAATGAAAAAACAAAATCCCTCAAATAAACCATAAACTTTAGACAAAGACTATAGAAAAAAACGCCAGAGATGAAGAAAGAGAAAGCATTTTTTTTATATTCTCACAACTTTTACCCCCGCCTGCAAAGGGAGTTAGTCTTTCTTTAGCCACGGCTTTTTTCTATTGCTTCTCGGATTTGCTTGGAATTACCTAGCAGGGACATCTGTGAGACTGAGTCTATTTTCTAGTTTAAGCTCAACAAGGTACGTCTAGCTTTCTCTTTCGCACATCGTTTCACATAGAGTCGCGCATATAAATAAAAGTTTCACAATAAAAACCAGCATATAACAACTTTTGCAAGCCCATAAAATAGCAGATGGAGAGAATTATTTACGCAAAGCATACAAACGTTCCTTCTTCCCACCGCACTCCCCTGTTTGAGAGAGACGGCAAGTGTTTTCTTATTTTGGTCATTGCGTGGCGAATAATCACTTGCCGGATGATTCTCGTGAGAATCCAGTAAATCTCATGAGTGGCGGTGAATTCCAAACGCAATTCCTACTACCGAATTGTATAAGTGGGTGTCGAGCTTTTGGATTCTTTTTAAAGAAACACCCGTAGGAATAATAGGAAGAATTAAGAATACACAGGTATATGTGTTCCCACGTTTGTGTTATAGTCTTGGAGAAAATTCTCTATCGCTCTGTAAAGAAGATAAACAAGGTTGAAAACAATCATAGGGCGATTGCCTACACATTCTCTGCTACAGCTAGCCCGGAAAATAGCCAACGAAATAATAATGTTCGATTTTAAGCATGGAAAAGCGGTTTACACTGGACAGATCAGAGGAGAAAGTAGGTGAAAGCTTTATAGGACAAAATCCCAATATAACTTAGAAAAACTTAGTAAAAAGAACGTAACGTGCCTTAAAACAGCATTTTAGTGAACAAAATTTAAAAAACTAGGACAACTAAGCTTATGGGAAGTCCTTCCTTTTCCCCAGTCCACAATAATGTCTTATTCCTCCGACTTTGTTTTCCAAAATATAAGCTGCAACTAACAAAATTGGAGAATATACAATCCGCAAAGCATAAAACTTGAAAAGACCTTGATGCAAAAAACTATTTCTTTGTTATCCGTGGAGGGAATTTTAAAAGTTTTCAGACAATATCTGCAGTGAGTTCTTGAAAGAATACAAGAGAAGAGAGTGGTAGAATGCATACGCAAAGGAATTTTCAAAGATGAGAAAAAGTCTGCTGTGAATCATAAACTAGAAATATTTGCTCAAACGTATATCCATTTCCCTCCAAGCTTAGTGCCATTATAAAGATTAAACGTATCGGAGCAAGTGAAGCGAAAAGAGAAAGCAATAGTAACTCTTGGGATATGTGAGAGAGAGGCGAGAGGAATCACTAAGAGGAGGAAGAGAAAGAATTGAAAAGGTGAAAGACCAAGAATAGAAGACTTGTGGTGGAGGGATGAGTTATGAGGAGAAAGTTGGGAAATCCACATGTGGTAGAAAACAGGGAGAAAGCAATTACTTGCATTATAAGGAATAAATTAGCTAAATGTGGAGTAAAGCAAAGAGTGCGAGTGAGGGCTCGGGAAAGGGGAGAATAGAAAAAAGTAATTGTGTCTGGATAACGGAAATGAGAAAAAGGTGAAGAGCCATATATTTTTTCCTAACATGTTGTAAAAACGTAATAACGAGCTACGCAGATTTATTATTAGGAAAACCAGCAAAATGTTGTTCCACGCCCATAAAAAGTTGAATACTAAAGCTGGAAAGTGGCTACCTCATAAATTTTCTCAGATAAAGCAAAGGTATAAGGACTATACTGCCGTGG
The DNA here is from genome assembly GCA_906901655.1 of Sminthurides aquaticus. NCBI lineage: Eukaryota > Metazoa > Arthropoda > Collembola > Symphypleona > Sminthurididae > Sminthurides > Sminthurides aquaticus. The sequence continues at coordinate 17,394,695 of CAJQTT010000001.1, read as the reverse complement.
GAAGGAGGCGAGGATGAAATTATGACACGAATAAGTCAAGCGCCCCGCCGCTAAATAGCAGAGATGTAGCTTCCTGGTCGATCCTTAAATTAGATGATTGAAAATACTCCAACTTATTCTAATATTAAAGTATCAAGAATTCCAACAACGAGTGCTTAAACTAGTGTAAGAAGAGAAAGTATCCGGGAGAAAACAGGAGAAAGTAAATATACCTGCAGTCGATGTTAACTACTAAATATGTTCAGTTTTCAATCAGTATTTTACCTTATTTCTTCATAGTAAAATAAACAATTTACGTATGTAATGTTATCCTCTGTTACCTATTTATTTTTTCCTAGCAACCTCAACAAGGACACATTGCTCGCATCTCATCCAAAAAAGTTTTCCTCTTTCTTCTAGTTTTAGCTTAGAATTTAGAATGCAGTGATTGAAGAATATGAGTCAAGTAAAAGCAGCAACTAAAGCTTAAAATAATACTCGTACTTCATTCCATAGGACCAAACAAACTGTATTTCTCCCCGGAAACAAACTTTCTCCAGGAGGACTGCGAATGACTATAGCGTAGTTTCATAGATCTGAAGCATACATGATGCTATAGCTATCACAACAAAGTATAAACATTCTGTTACAATACTTTCACAGAGAAAGACTACTTGAAATAGTTTTGTAAACAGTCAAGTGCGCCTATAGGCGGATCTCGTTAAGGAATTCTCCACTGCAACTGTACGTAATCTAGTCAATTCTTGAGCAATTCCATGCTTCCTTTGTGTGCTTAAACTCACTGTCTTTGCATCCGTAGAAAATTGTTTCGAGTCAGAAGAAAAACTGCTTTTGCTACAAGCAGGTATTTTTGAGTTCAAATGCAAAGAATGTGCCATCTTTTTTCACAAGTATTTTGCAAATGGTGCAAGCAAACACAGGCAGATGAAATATGGTGTTTATTTCGTAGCTTCGGACTTGAGTCTTCGGAAAGAAAGGATTACAGAGGACGAGCTCTGGCTGGGAAAGGAGACGGAGCATCAAAGATTTCTTTCCATCCTCACACGCCTCAGAGAGCACAAAATAAGAAAGAGAAAGCAGAGGGAACAACTGTTGGTTTGAGGCGCATTTGCTCCAAGGAGATGTATTCACTATACGATGGAACGGGAAATGACGGCCATGGAAAGTTGAGACAATGAGATGCTGAGAAAAAATCCTACACATTTCTTGTATTCTCACCTTGTTCAGGGGTAAGAGTTTCTAGAATCCTGGACGTGATGGTTCTCTTATCCATGCGTTATATCAATATATGGAGGGGCAAAATAAAAAATCCTGGTTGGCAAAAGCTAGTAGGAGATAGCAAAGAAAGCATAAAAAAGAACAAAAGAACTCTTGACAAGTTTCAAGAAAATGATTTGCTTTCTTCAAAAATCTCCTCGTATATTTTACTATACACTCAGCTCGATTGTTTTAGCTAAACTCGAGGTCCGCATACAAAGCGAACGGAGAAAGTGGAGAGCTGTAGGGAGTGAGCGTATTGTTCGTATTTCTCCATGCTCAAGACAATGAGTGATGAAGGCAGAGTAGAGGGAATGCGGGTAGCAAAGCGAAACTCACATTCTTTGTCAACAGCTCCAACAATCATCCAACCTCATCTTCTTTCCTCACCATATGGCAGATTAATTAATTCTGAGAGAATCCCGGGTAAAGGAAACATGTGAGAATTTTATCACTCATTGCAAAACTGGACTGTACGTTTTGAAGGAAGGTGGATTCAGAAAAACGATTTCCAAGCAGTCCTTCAGTCCTTCCGTTCCCCCTGCATTTTAAACAGAAATGATAAAAAAAACGGGGCCCACAACGCTATCCGTCCACCAATTTAAAGCCTTTCGCCTGAAAAGAAAAAAGAGAGGCGTCTGCCATGCGAGCTATTGGAGATTCAAGCAAAACTAAATTGAAAAGAACAGAGCACATTTGTCTTCGTCACACATTCAGGCGGGGACTCCTCTCAGCATAATTTCCGTGAAGAGGAACATCATTTGAAATGGCACTAACCAAATGACTGATGCACCATTCCCTTTCTCCGGATTCTTTTACGTTATCCGCCCTTCCCAGGAGATTAGAAACCTCATCAGTTATTAAGAGAGGTTTCAAGATACCGTTCAAGGAATTCCCAAGCGAGTGTGAAACCTCTGAACGAGGGTCGGAACCACGGAACTCATGAGTTTCTGGTATTCTTCTTCAAGGCAATCATTCCAGGACAAATAGGAATCAATTTCTTATAAAAATTAACCAAAAGCTTGAAAATCCCACTAAAAATCCACCTTCTCGACCAACAACAGCAAATACAAGCAACTTTAAACTGTAATAGTATTTAGTGAAAATATCCATTCGGAGCCTCAATATCCGAATCAGAATAAATTAATGGAAATACTTGTATACATTTTTCATATTTATTTCCAGGCCTATGCGATCCATCTGCTTATCCGATAACATTTTTAAGCATCCCTCCCGCGACACCCTTCCTCCTATTAAATAGGCCATTAAGTATAGTATTTATCTATGCGGAAATCATGGTGAAAGGGGTGTGAGGAAGGGTTCTCGGGAACAAAGGCAACTGTATAAAAGAAGGAGCGGTGAAAGCGCTGGTGAAAGCACTGGTGAAAGGAATAATAAATGATGCTCCAGCTAGGGCTGATTAGTAGGCAGTTGGTAATAGAGAGTCCACGAATCCTTCTGACCTGAGGCGGTGGATTTAGGCAGAGAGAGGAAACATTGTGGGCACAAAGGAGGTGATGCTTTAATTAATGAAGACTTGTTCCAGAGTAGCAATGATTTTCCATGTCCAAATAGAAAGGCAAAGCAAACAATGTCTCTAGGAATGTCAACGAGGTCGTCCCTTCCTTCCGCCCAATCCCGCAAGCTACAGCAAATAATAGCATTCAGCATGCGTGCGTAACCTTGCACAAAGCAGAAAGGAATGAAACTAAAATTCCCCAATCTCCATTGTACATCCTGCTAACCAGTTAGTAGATTTTACAGCCAAGTACGTTCTTGACATTGCCGGCTATCAGAGGAACTAAAACTAAGCCTATGTATTAGTGCGTATAGAGTCTGCAGATACGTTTCAAGTCAAAGTTTAAGGATGCTGGACAAATAAGAATCCAAATACTCTTAACCGCACATCTGTTGCATATACACACAGCACCGTTATGACAGGGCAGTATCAACCACCCCAATGCAGGGAAACTCTATAGTTAGACATAGCAAACTGACAAAAAGGGATGAAGAATAACCGCAACCAGAGTAGGACGCAACGGTGAGAAGATGGCTTGCGGTTTAGCTTTGCTTATTAGAGAACTGGAGAAAGTAGTAAAGTTTCCACAACGAGATTTAGGCGCAGTCCTTATATATGGCTTAAAAAAGGGAAAAGTCGGCAAGAGGAACATTTCAGTATCTCTTGAGTCCCTGATAGACTATGTATATATATATATATATCCTCGGATAAAGCCGTACGGCAGACGAGACTTCCAAGCCTCATGCTTTAATGTTATAATAAGACTAACTTCCGCTTTCCCCTTAAACCATTCTACAGACTTGCTTTTCCTTTCTCCGACTTTAGGTAGTTTTAGAAACTATCTTCCAAAGAGAGATGGAGAGAGAATGAGCTTCAGTAAAACACATTTTCCCTTCCGGGAGGGAGACCAACTTTGAGGTAAAGCTATAGTACAGTTTTTGGTCATACACGAACGCGTTCCATGGAATCTATAGGAGAAAGGGGAGTAATAAAGGAAGAAATTTAGAGAGAGAGAGAGAGAGAGAGAGAGCTTAAACTAGGGAGGATAATTATTGTAACGGGTGTCTCAAGTCTCGTAGATTCATTCTTCATGAAGCAGGCAGGCATTGCTTGAAACTGGTCCTATAGGCCACCTATAAGGAGAATATAGCGTTGGAATGAGAGAGAGAGATGGAAAGAGAAAGTTAGGAATCCTATAAAGGTATGAAGCATTCCAAGGGTTTTTAAGAGGAAGATGGATGGGAGAAGATAAAGACAAAATAAGAAGAGTATAGTATATATAAAACCAGTAACAAGTTCAAGATGGAAGGAGCTTCGATTTAAATTGCATAGAGCTACGTAGCCGGAGGTAAGAAAATAGAGGTGCACAAAGGGAAGAGTAGGAGAAATGGAGAAAGTAAGAGAAAGTTTCCAAAAGTCATCCGAGTATATAGACTGGAGGATGAAAAACTTTCCCCTCACTCACCCACCAACTAAATGTTGTTGAATGTGGAAGAGACCATGGAATGTATTGTAATGGAATGCAATGAATAGTTGATTAAACGAGCAATAGTCTTGGAACAAGGACGCTTTTCTAGTATATACTAGCCTTCTCTGTTTTAGTAGGTTCAAAAGGGCGGCAAATCTATAGGGAATACGGCTTCATTCCAAAAGTGTGATACCTTTCCTGCTCTACAAGTGCCTCCTAAAAGTCATCCTCTCCGGAAACATCTCTCTCCGGCAAACTTTCCCTTCCAGCAGTCCAACCGCCAGACCTTCCATCCCCCTCTTTCCAGTAGCTCCAGCACCGCATCAGGGCAATGAAGCGTAGACGACTGGAAGTGGAAGCTGACGAGGACAACATCCACTTTCCATCAAAGGGAGGCTTCAATATGTAGTTGGCAGCATGTAACATTAGGACGAGAAGACAGATGACGTAAATAGATTGAACACTAAATCAGATTCTGTAGCGTTCCATGTAAAGGATAGCCCATTCAACTTTGGAGGAGACGCCGTGTAAATGGCATCCGAGTACATAACTTACAAGACGCAACCTTTCTCATCTCTTGGCCCACTTGACAGAAACTGGCTCTGGAATTCATTCCAATTCCTTCCAGAACTCAAAATACAAGTTGCAATAAGAAAGTGGTAACCACAAAACCACGTCGCATCTTAAAAGGAGAGGAGAAAGTCAATACGTCTCCAACTTTTAGCTCTGAGTTATGTTCGCCTCCCGATTGGGTAACACATCTTGACAAATTTCTCATGTCTCCCTCAGAAAGGTGCGTAAGAATAGGTGGGAATAAGCAGGTACTTCTCCCGTTTTAGTCCGTATACGTTTTTCTAATCTCGTTTATAGTACAACCAAAGTACAAACGAGATTTATTAGTCGCTGACCTGTTAATTGCTCCCTGTCAGCAATTCTTCCCAAAAGTACTAGTAAATTACTTGGCCATGCTTCACCCAACCGCTTCACAGGGAGACGTCAATGGAGGTAATGGATACATGAAAGCGATGACAGGATTGTATGCTCTTTATTGAACGTAGATGATAGATAAGGGAACTGGCACCGCCTCTCCAAAACGCACACCCAAAGACCAGGCTTCGGCAGCAGGATGAGCAATTACCCACAAACCTTACACACATTCTACCAAGTGCTTGGTGACGACAAAACAAGTGTCACAATTTTATAAACTTATTGGCAACACGCCTGCCAATTGCTAATGTAACATTAGCCTTGTAGTTTTTCAGTACAGCCTTAGACGGAGATGTAGAGACGATTGAATATATATACAACTATGGAAAGCTTGTTTAAAGAATCCTAGATGTGTCTGTAGTATGCACAACCCGCACAACTTCTATTTCGAAAACAAAAGCCAGAGTGAAAAGGAACAAGAGCAAATCTCTTTGCCAGAATCATACTGTAACGAAGGAAAGTATCAATTTCGCAGGAATTTCATCGAGACGTTTAGCATGGAAAACCTTCAACTACCCAAGCACAGGAAGAGCAATCACATGCTTGAGAAACGGAGAAAATCACGTGGATTTCAATAGAGAATTTTGGGACTTGCGACCAACAACAACGCGTTAACCGCTGGCAAGTGCTTCCACTTGTGGTTTTTATAATTGCCCTCCGTTTAGTAAATATTGAGTAGGGTCTTGGTTTATAAAACGGCAGAGAGGGCCAAAAAAAGAACTTTCACCATTCAAATCCTACAAGGCTCCGCGCCGGGAGTAAAAGACTCTCGGAATACTGTAGATTGAGGAGGCAACTAACAACTTAAGTATAAGGGGAAACAACTTTATTTACAGCTTGGTAAGATTAATTTGTCTCTATTATTGCATATAGCCCAAGGCAGCATCTCCCTTCTTCTTCTTCTTCTTCTTCTTCACTTTGGATTATTCCTTATCCCAATCCTCTTTACACATCAAACTATAAGAAGCTTTGAATAATTCTGCACGTTAACTAAAACTATCCAAGATTGAACATGCGAACCTCGAGTGTAGCCTCAATGAGCATATAGGAGAAAGTTGTAGATTGAGCCAACTGCTATGCCGCCAACTCAGGCTTTTGTGCAGCTCTCCTTCAACAGAGTGTGGCGAGTGTACCACTGAATAGTGGATCCTGGTGAGACAACTAGGTAAGAGACGAAAATAGTTAAACAACCCTCTTAGCACCACCTGACTCTAAAAATGTACTCCGGCCGTACCACAAATAGAATACAACCAAACTGAGTTACCCATCCAAAATTATACTCTCATGTGCGTACGTAGCCTTGATTACATTTCATCAACCCAATAGCAAACTTTCCTAGTCTCCCTTTAAGCCGCACAAGCTCCCTCCTTCAGGGATTTCTTACTCAACGTACAACACTCAGCCAACTTCAAATGTGATGCACCACTCACCAGAATGAGAAAGAATCCCAATAAGCATTTTATCACCATGAAAACTTGTAGCGATGAGAAATTACGTGAAGAAGAGATGCAACTCAATGATTGAGATCATAGAATTCCCAAACTAGACACATGCTGAGTTTGTTTGATCTATAAGTGGGCAGATCCTGAGGATCAGTAGACGTTTTCTCATCATAGAAATATTCCACAACATAACAGCCTTCCCACCAGAAGTTCCATGGAATCAGATTGATTCGCAACAAAATCCTTGCATCACAAATGGAATACTCAGTTCCAGCTAGTTTAGCAAGAAACCATACGAGTGGGAGTGTACAGGTGGTGGTTTTGTTCCGGGCCTCATGGAAAGAATAATGGATGACCAGAGATGAACCGGAAAATGTTCCTCCGTGGGATTTCCTTCCGAAAGTCATCTCCAGCGACACATGATGATCAACGAATGTAAGCTTTATATATAACGAGGATTGAGCTGTGAAGAAAGACCAGGGGCTGGTTAATATTTTGGACCACGTCCAACCAATAAATGAAGCGAAAACAACTCAATCCTTTCGAGGTGTGAATTGATAGTTTAAGTCCGTGTTTTAAAAGTTTGAAAAAGAGTCCAAGAACATGCTGAAAACATCGTATTTTTTCATACATCAAGTACACAAGTATCCCCGAATACGAGGCTTGCAAAAAAAAATTCAAAAGCGTAACAAAATAGAGATAGCTGTAAAATGTCTGAAGAAGCATTGCTCATTTAAAGTAAAATACTCCCCAGACCTAAATATTTTCCAAGCAAAGCAAAAATTACAATTCTGCATACCTCATAGCTATAATTTATACTGAGAAAATACAACTGCGTGGGTACTACCATGTCCACGTTCTCTCAATGCTCACCACGATGCGGTTTTGTCCCTCTCGTGTGAGCAGCGTATCATTAAATTGTACAATGTCCTGGGTGGTCAACTGGAGAAAGTAAGAGAAAGTGTGATGTGAACAGGCTTTCCCAAGAATACACTCCGCCTCTTCCATAGCCACAAAACCAAGCCATTTGAAGAAAGTGCGAACTTCTAATGGAAGGATTCCAAGGGATCTTCCTGATATCAATAATATAGTTTGTACCAAGGATGATGTACATGTCATCCAAGATACACCACCGTCTACAGTCAGATAACTTCTGTCAGTTTGCGAGAATCTCTAAAAGTAGATTAGCCTTCGAGAGGAAATGATAAGCATGGTTATTGGAGGTGGTGTAGTCTTGTCGGTGGAGAACCAAGTTTTGTCTGGCTGAATTGGACGAAAAAGTTTTGCTCTTCAAGTCATACCAATTCATGGAGTCATCTGGTTTTGACAAATTCTTCCAAGAAGTAGTGACGGCGTTGAGTGAGTGCGCTCATGTGAAATATTGAAGTATCCAACGCTTTCTCTTCTCAAAGGACTTTCTCCGATTTCTTCAAGGAGGGAAAGAACGGGAAAAATCCAATAAACTTCAACTAACATGTCTCAACAGTTTCTGACAAGCAACCTTAATAGCAAACTACCAGATTTCTCCTAATGCTCCACACTAATAGAAAACAAACTAGAAAAGAAGGTTTTGCGTATTTCCATACGGTCTGGCAACTTATCATTTCGGCTACTGGTTCTCTAGACGATAGTCATTGTATGAATTTAATGAGGAATGGAATTCCATGCAGCTGCACATTTGAAAGAAAACAAACCAAGTTAGGAAGGACACAAGAAGAAGACGAAGATATGTGAAATAATAGAGATGAACGAGTTAAAGGAGAGTTGAGAGGGATTGGAGGAGGGTAAAATTGAAAACGTCTGGATTTCCTGCAATTTCCGAGGAACAAGAAAAGCGAGTTGACTGCTCCACACGTCATTGCAGAAAGTTTTCGCACATCGTTACTTATTTAATTCGTTGGTTTATGCTTTCAGAAAAAGTTAAGTGAAATAGGCTGTGAGATGGCTGTTAGTAAGGGTGAGGGCAACAAGTTGTGAGTCATGAAAAAAACGGCCAGACGGACCGATTCCTTATTAGCTTTGAACCATACACCATTTTTTATTACGCTCATGAATTTTACAATGGACGGACTCTCTAGCCCCCTTTCACATTTTTCTCCATTTTATGCAGCCGAACAACAGTCAGAAATATGAAGCCTGATTTATAATGGTCCTCAGTCAACTTCTATGAGATGCAGAGATACCGTAAGCGCGTTCATAGCTGAGCGACCACCCTTATGTAGCTCCAATGTAAAGTAAACGGGAAAACTCGCGCGGGAAGTTTGAAAGGGATCAGCTATGTGCGCGCTGACGATACCAAAAAGAACTTACTCTGAACTCATCTTTGCTTCAGCCAGCCAGCTCTCTTTCTTCTTCCTGTATCTACTCTGCCTTCGTTTTTTCCCAGCTCTATATTCTCTAACTTTTCCTGTCTGAGAGGAAAAGGCGGGTCACAAGCTAGTAAAAGAAGGATATATAAAAATATTCGCAGTATTTTTCTTAATTCTTGGAACCTAGAGAGGCTCCTTGGGTTTAAATTTTGAATCTAAGGAGAGACATGATGTTTGTGATGCACGCTATTCTGACTATTCTAGTAATTGCAGCTAATTATTATTAGTATTATGTCTGTGCTGTAAAGAGCGGGGAGAGAAAGGATGCGAATCATGTGTTGAATTTAGGGCATAAAAAACAAAACATAAATACTACTGTTACTACGGCCAAGGCATCTGCGCCATTCGGAAAGAGGGCAAGGAAGCGGGTAGTCAAGTAGGAATGCGGGAATTATGCTCAGATAAAACTGGGACTGCAATTATCTGAGACAGGATTGTCGGATGGGTGAAATACCCAGGATGATTCATAAACTGACTCACTGACCGTGCGATTGAGTACACTTGCGATGCGAATTGAGAGAACGAAACAATGTGATATGCAGCGATGATTCCGATTTTGGCATCATATCAATCGAAAAGGGATTCTGTGGGTACATGAAAGTAATATTTAGATGCGTTGCACATCAGAACATGGTGACTGTTTTTTACAAGTATCGACATTAAAACTGATTGACTTTTTCAATACCTCTGATGCGTTTTCTTTAAAGAGTCCAATCCTTACGCGTGTTTTACGCACTTAAAATGGTTTATAATCATCCTCTTGCTTTCCTCTTCTCATTGTAATCATCATAAAATTTTATCTGTTCTTTGCTTATCCTAGGCCGAACTGACTGCAAGGCTAATGCAAAATGTTCGTCTTTTACTAAACATGCCTTGATATCCTCCTCAAGTGCATGAAGTCCAGCCTCTTGACACACTGCTGTTATCTGTGAATCATAAAATTAACACATATTCAATAATTATGGTTATATATATGCTGAAACATGTAATATACTGATTCTTACCTCTGCACCAGAGTATCCTTCTGTATCCTGAGCCAGCGCTTGAATATCTACACTCTCACCAAATGGCATTTTCTTGGATTGGATCCTAAATATTTCTTCCCTCGCCCTTAAGTCTGGTAAGGGTACATACATAATCCGATCCAATCTACCAGGTCGAAGTAATGCCTGCAGATATACAGATTACAAAAAGTAATTTTAACTGGCTGCAACATTACAGTAACTTCAAATACAAATGAAAACTGCCATATTACCTGATCAATTATGTCTGGTCGGTTTGTAGCAGCTATTATTGTAACATCCTTTAATGGCTGTATGCCGTCCATTTCAACCAACAACTGCGCTAGAACACGCTCATGAACATTTGATGATCCGGATGATGATCCTCGCTCGCCGCCAAGAGAATCGATTTCATCAAAAAATACAATACAAGGAGAAACTTGACGTGCTTTCGTAAATATTTTCTGCACAGCCTTTTCTGATTCTCCCACCCATTTACTGAATAACTCGGAGGCCTGAAATCACCCAAAACAACAACGACATAATAATAGAGTAAAAGGAAAAACGAAAAGATTGCTACAACTGGATATCACATCGCCCTTATACATTTCGCGTTACTAATTTATCACTGTAAAACGACCAAAATAAGGAATTCCGGTCTAAGGATATTTTAACATTTTTTAATAGGGTCGACAAAACTTAAGTTGAAAATTTTTTGTCCTAGATTCCGAGTTTTGGTGGCTCTTCAGACATAATCCGACACAGTGAATCCATTGGCAAAGTCCATTTCAGTGCTGGAACAACAGGAGAGCCTCAGTAGGTGGTACGGGATCCTGGACACAACTAGGCCAAGTACCATGACCACCCCACATTCCCGTAACATCACCGTGGCTAAACGGTTGCTCCAACTGGAAAACCGACTGCACCAATGGATTTCTCGTGGCAATTTATACCTGAAAAACCACCAAAATTAGAAATCCACGACACAAAGTTTTTTGACATTTTTTGATAGTAAGGGGGGACCCTTATCACTTTAGGAGCAAAAAATTAAGTTGAAATTTTTTTGTCCTAGATTCCGAGTTTTGGTGGCTCTTCAGACATAATCCGACACGGTGAATCCATTGGTAAAGTCTATTTCAGTGCTGGAACAACAGGAGAGCCTCAGTAGGTGGTACGGGATCCTGGACACAACTAGGCCAGCACCATGACCACCCCACATTCCCGTAACATCACTGTGGCTAAATGGAAACCGGATTTCTAACTTCGACATGTAACTTTCATCTGATCAGAACTAGCGATAACACGAAAATTTAATCTGTACTTTGAAAAAAAAATGGTAATTTTGACATACTTTCACAGCTATGAAATTTAGTCCACTTTCGGTTGCAATGGCTTTAGCTACCATTGTTTTTGAGCAGCCTGGCGGACCAAACATTAAAATTCCTTTGGGTGGAACGATTCCCATACGTTGAAAAACTTCGGGATGTTTCAAAGGCCATTCGATCATTTGCCTCAACTTCAATTTTAGCTCATCTTGACCCCCAATATCGCTCCATTTTACCTGCAGCAACAAAAAACGCTTAATTTCAATGCCTCTTACTACTGCTTTACTTGCTTCTTACGATTGTTGATAACGATGACAGCAGTGAGTTGATTTTGAAATTTTCAGATGTTAATAGGATTTGTGTTCGGCTCACATTAGGCACATCGATGAGAATACTTTTCATAGCAGATGGATGAACTATTTTCAAAGCTTCTCCCACTTCTTGCATACTAATCCGATCGCCAACGTTGTGTATCCCGAATTCTTCCCTGTCCAAAAGACTCCGCTTATTGCGGATAAACTCAGCCTCAGAAAACAATCCGCTCAAATCTGCACCAACATATCCATGAGTGGCGGAAGCAATAGACTTAATGTTCTCTTCAGACAGTCGATGATCGAACTTTGAAAGTATTTTCCAACAAATATCCACTCGCTCAGCATACGCGGGTACGCTAACCTCAACTTCTTTGCTAAATAACTGCGGTGACCTCACGGCAACATCTAAAGAGTCGATCTTAGCAGTAGTGGCTAATAAAATTACTTTCGAAGTCATTACACTCATAAGAAGGGAGCGAAGTTTATGAGAAAAACTCAAACTGCTAACGTTTTTAGATTGCGAATTGAATGTTAGCGATGCTATTTCAATGTCTTCTATTACTATTGCGGCTGGCTGGCTGTGGGATACAAACACATAAACATTTATTAATACCTTGATTTGCGTATTGCTCTACGAACTAATTTTAATTCAGCTTACTTGGCTAAGGCTTTGTTGACGGCATCTTCTAACTTCGTAACCACGACCTCAGACTTAAGATATTTTCTCGACTTCGAATGAGGTATTCCATATTCTTTGAAGGACACGCATGTGATATTCATACTATTGCAAATCGCGGAGATTAACAAAGTCTTTCCAGTACCGCTATTGCCGTAAATCAGCACACCTGGAGGCACTTTAATCAAAATAATTTGATGATTTTTGGTTAGCGATTTACATAATCAAAAATCAGTTGTACTTTAAAATTACTAAAAGATGGAAGTTATCTGGTTCACCTTTGGATGCTCCAGAGTAAACAAAATTAATGAAACACTGCAGTTCCTTAATGGCACCGTTTAACCCACCAACGTCTTCTAATGTTGGCAGTATCTTAACTTCAGTTTCACAGACTTTGGATTGAGGATTAGTTACTGTTATTTTTGTTTCAAAGACAATCTCGTAGTATTTTAGACCTAATGACTGCATTCCTCCTCCACCTTGCCCACCTACCGTCATCTTGCCTACCTTCCTACAAAGAGATTCTTCTAGAGTTTCTGCGTTGCTATTGATACGCGATACAACGACATTGATTGTTTCTGTGAAGAATCGTACGGAAAATCTGTTGCCTGCAGTAACTATTCTTCCACGAAAGTTTTGCAAGAAGCATGAGGAAAATTTTGCCGGGTCTACTTCCCGATCATATCTGAGCTCAATATCAATAGTGTCTGCAGCTTCGTGAAAACTAACTCTAATTTTCTCAACAGAATGTGGACTATTTTTTATTAATTGAGAGTTCCACAACAGTGCCTCATCAGTTAAAAAAGCGTTTGCAGCAGTGGTTGTGGTATCGTCAACTACAGGCCAAATCTGCATTGCGACAGGAGGTGCTTCTGAATTCGGTTCTTCAAGATTAGATGACTCGCTACCGATGTTGGAGACAAATACCCAGGTAAATGATTCCAATTCACATTCTCGCATGACGAACTCTGGGACGAACAGCATACAATTACCAATGGCCGATTTTACGAATGGCAATTTCAAAATAGCTGCAAAAGCAAGCACAGATTAAATTTGAATTCTTACTTTGCTTCATTTCGAATCAGCGATAAATTCAATGTATTTTTACCTGATGTCGATGCCGGCTTAGCTAAACTTATTATCAGGACTCCATTTTCAATCATGGGAAACAATGCATTGCATTTAGTTTCCGAGTGTTTCGTAGCATTGGATTTAAGTAATCTAACGCCACAGATACTGCAATCGCTCCAAATCACACCTTGCTTTGATTTTCTAGCACTCATTCTTGTGAGTTTTAAGATAATTAACTACTGTTACAATCTAGCAAATTAATAGTCAAGAACTCTTGCTCTGTTTGCTGGTCTATACAAATGATTGTTCATCATCGGTGCTTAAGCACACTAAAATATTTCACAAAATGTATTTCACTAAACTTTTAAATTCGAAAACATTAAAAATTTAAGGCTTCATGTGACAAACTTTTGGTGGCTGTCCAAACTGCAAGGATATTAACTGTGTATAATAGACACTAAAAGTCTTAAAAGGATAAAAGACTATCAAAAGATGAGTGAGCAATAAATATGTACGCGCGATTAGATAAAAAATTGCACATGTTAATTTGAACAATATTTCTCCCGCCTATGCTGTAAAGGATATCTAAGCTTCTAACAAAATAAGACTAACTTTACCTGTTTTGATCAAAGTTAGCTTAAACTAGCCTATATAAATGTAGGTATAAATTAACGATGGAGTTCTATCACTGTGGGGAAGCACAGTTATTGAATAGGTCTTATAACTACAACCGTTTAGTCTTTAACATGATTTAAGTTGTCTACCGGAATGCATGTGACAGAGTTTTGGAGCTAGCAATTGTCAATAATAGGAGATACGGCTGCAGCCCGGGGAAACATCTTTTTCACGTGTGCTCCAAAGATGACCTTCGTGTATGGTACAAGTCTACAAAGATTCCTTCCACACACACTAAGGCGCCATGGCTTAGTTGGTTAAAGCGCCTGTCTAGTAAACAGGAGATCCCGGGTTCGAATCCCGGTGGTGCCTCAGTAATTTTGTTACTTTTGCAGCGGATTTTGTTAACGTTTCATACAGAACGGTCGACCAAATGCTTAGAAATATACTATAAAACGTTTTTTAATTTTTCAATACCAATTTGACTGTATAGTTACTACTTCAACACAGTATAACACTCTAAATTAGGTAACACAAAACTGTAAAATATAGTATAAAATGACTTCAAGCTTATTCGATATTCTCGTTACACATGACGATTCCTCTTGGGGCGGTTTGGATGGGGCCTATAACGGATCCAGCGCTAGCGTAGATTAGATTAAATTGAAATTCACATAGAAACTACCTTGATGGTCCCAACAAGTTCAACTTAGCCTCTAAGATATTTTGTACATCCTCTTTGTTGGAAGTTCTATTGAAATCATTTATAGCAAGTAGCTCCTTTAAGGTTGACTGTTTTAGCTGCCATCCATAATTTTCAATACAAGTGCGAAAAAAGTGCGCTAGAGATTTATCTTCTGGCTTAGACTGAAAAGAATTCCGGAAGATGAGGAAAAGGTGAGCAAGGACTTGCTCATCCATAGTTTTGCGATTCTCAAATAACGTTGTGCACAATTGGATCGTGTGCTCTGAGAATTCTATGGCTTCAGAAAACATCCAGGAGAGAAAGAGCCTGGAAATCAAAATTAGATTACGCATTAATCAAGAGCAAGATAAACATTACTTCAAAATACGGGGTATCAGTATTTTGTTCAGCGTAATGTATATTTACCGCAGTAACAACCCGTTATCCACTATTGCAAGCAGTGGTCTTGGAATTGTCAATTGCCGTTGAAGCATCGGAAAGAAAACGAATTCTGTAGCCACAGAAGAGTCTGCAGCCGCCATGTACTTCACTGCCTGTATTATATCTCGAATGGGCGTTCCGGATGAAATCTACGGAAGAGAATTTTATCAACATTAATAACCCAATTGGAGTGATGTATGAGATAATACTCCAATGAATTCTATGTATACCTTTGGCATCAACACTTTGCTCCCCAAACAGACAAGCTTCCTCTTCCGACTTTCGTCGTAACCTTTCCCTACCACGTAGCACAGTTTTTCGCAAATGTTCAATGGTAGTGTCTCTCCGAAGGGTGGTTCCAACAATTGATCAAACTGATTGTCAGTTAGTGCTAGGACAGCTTTTTGTTCTTCCTCGCTTTCCTTCCATGCTTTACTTAAAAGTTTTGTTCTAATTGGCTCCACGGTGATTCGATCAGCATTGTTATCAGGTAAGCCTTCAAGTTCCGAAACATTAGAAACCGAGATTCCTGCCTTTCCCGTATTACAACCTACCTTAGGTTGGTTACCATTGGGAGCATGTATCATCGTAGCTTCCTCTGTTGTATACTGTCGTTTGCATTCTTCAACAAAATCCAAATCCCATTCAAAGTTTCTCGTGATCGTTCCTTTCGTCCGGGGTTTCCCGGTGCGTCCAAACAAAATTGAGGCATCGTGTTCCTTCACAGGTTTCAAGGAGGACAAAATACGGTTTAACTTTTCCGAGTTACGAATCATAATTATATAGCTGTTAAGTGGGAGCCGAAGCATATACACACATACTAATCATTGGCAATTTTGTACTACTAAAAACGCGGAATGAATGTCACATGTGTTCACTACTATTAATTTCGCAACTTACATTATATCAGGTTCATTTTTTACGATCAGAGATATTCTAAATTCGGCTTCGACATGCAGGTAGGAAGCGACATTAATATTAATGCACTTTATTTAATCTACAAAAATGTCGAATTTGATTCTCTTCATGCACGCATAGTAAATTCCTTCACATTTTTTCTGACAAAATTTCAAAGAAACCCGCGCATTATTGTCATTGGTTCCTTCCAAATTGGATCACTGAGCGTCTTGCAAAAGCTAAAAGAATACATACATATTATGTAACACTCTCGTGCAAACCGGCCCTATATGTATGTACACGCATATACCGTAGAGCAAAAGCACTGCGAAATCTCGTATACATGCAGTCGATACTAAAAGTGCACCGTCCTGACCTCCTGTATATAGTAGTATTCTGGGTATAAACGGTTCTTAAGTTAATGTATATATGTACGGTACAAGTCTGTTAAGAATTAATTCCTTCCGCTTTATAGGCGGTCATAGTTCAATCTAGGGATATTTTAAGGAACGTATTCAGCATTAGTGATCGTCCTGGAATTTTATTAGCTATATATATATATATACCTAATTTCGGAAGTGAAGGTAAGAAAATGTAACCTTAGCATCAATTATACTTTTATTCGAAATTTTATTGAATTCTTAATTAGATATTAATTTTTTCGATTGTTTGATCCACTATGTAATAGAAGAGGGGCTCAATTATTTTTCTCCACTCCACAGTTTTCTGATGATAATAATTCTTTCATGATCAAAATTTTCTGTTCTTCCTGAATTCTTTAGGATTACCCTCGTCGTTGCTGTTCGAAAAATGTTTTCAAATTGAAGAGATTCACAATGGATTTACCAGTTCGCAATATTTTGTCCACCCATCGAACACAAAGGTAATAATAATAATAAATACAATTTGTCTCTCATTGTCAATCTAGTGTTCAATATTGGATTATTGAGCTTATGTGATATTGAAATTTGTTGATGCTTTCAGGACTTGGATGTTCATGGTTTTATCATGATTGGAAACTTTGAATATACATAATTTGTGAATCCGTGAGTACTTTTGCTCTTGTTTTAAGAATGTTTCAGCCAGATGTAAATAAGTTGTTAAAATGTGCTTCTGTTTTATTTAAACAGATGAATGCTCAAACGAAGCGATGGAGGTAATTCAAATTGTAGACAATGATCATATTTATCCTCACTATTCCTCTTTACCTTCCAATTGGGGTGAAGGAGTCATTTCTTTGGACGGAGGCCTGAGTGATGGAATGGTTACAAGTGATATGGTGTTTGCTCCATTGGGAGCTTCAACAATCTCTCCCGCTTATTACGTGTTAGCCGAAGATGGAAGCATACACCCGGTTTTACACGAAAATGACCTTGCTCTTTTTGCGCAAGAATACGATGACGACGAAATACCGTAATGCTGATTATTGAAAAAATTGTATGTGATTGCAGTCATTTCCGTGCAAATTGAGTAATAATGGTCTATTAACTCTTTTAGGCCTCACAAGTTGGATCATATGTATGCCAAAAAACCTAGAGAACCCGGAAGTGAAGTTCCGAAACCCGTCCGAAGGAGAGTGCGAAAGAAAGAAGTGACTCCAAATAATGTATTTGTTCGAGAAATTGTGGACGATGGCCCACCCAAAATCAATATTATCCGGTATGTACTGCAAAATATTAAGTTCTAACGATGTGACTGCTTCGTTAGCATAAATCATCTATTGTTCATGCTCAACTTTCAATATTCCTACAGACAAAGACACTCAATGGCATCATATGGACCGAGTAGGCCAAAGATTCTGTCATCACCTCATAAATTCTCTAATGTAAACCAAAGTACAAATAGCTTTTCCGGTTCCATGCTAACAACTCCTACTGTCGTTCAGTCTCAAAAACCCAAAGAGGAAGAGAAGAAAGAAGAAGAAATTCTACCGACGGATTTAGGAACAGAAGAATTTGAGGATTTCAATGCTCCATCCCCTGGTGCAGTAGTAACTGTGTGTGATGGTGTTGAATTAGACACTGATACCTTAAGCTCTCATGCTTTGAAAATCCCTAAAATAGTGCAATATGTTACAAGTGTACCGCATCCAGCAGTTGTGGAAAACCGAAACTTGTCATTAGACTCCATCGGAGGGCCAGAGGATGAATCTGAATTGTTTTTTGACTTTCATATGGAAGAAGAAGTTGATGGAAACATAGATGTGGACTTTAATGAAATCAATCCTTCCTGCAGTGTCGACATTTTACGTGACAATTCATCATTTTTTCCTAGAGACTCGGTTGTCGACGTGTCAATACTACTTAGTTCAGATTCATTAGAAGAGCCGGAGAGAGTCAAAGATACGCCAATGGTGTTCACTGAGGTTGAAGCAGACACGAATGATTGTGTGCCGCCTGAAACAATCGTAGAATTTATTCCTCGAAAACGTGGAAGACCTCATAAATCTGCTAGTGTAATCGAGAAGACTCCTGCAGCTTTAGACGATCTATCTGCCGACTTAGCTACAAATACGATAACTCCTGTTCGAAGATCTTCACGTCCTGTAAAGCTTCCTTCACGGTTGGATGACATGGACGAAATTGGAACTTACGGGAAAAGGAGAAGATAGTGACCAAATTTAGTACAGCTAATTAACATCGATGAATTCGCACAAAGACCCTTGAATGCTAGAGCTCTTGGTTTCGCAATAATCAGTAGTTCTGTGTTGTATGTGACAGTTTTGTGAGACTTTTCCGTAATCATTAGTCAATTTTGTCAGCATTTTCGTTGATTGATAAAAGATGAAAGCAATGTATGGAATCGGTAGCTAGACTTATTTATATTACCATCGTAGGGTGAAACTGTAGTAGTTGTTAGTATGCATTTAGCTAACATTAAGCAGAATGAGTTGAGTTTGGATAATATGTACCGACTTAATACACATAATGCAGGGATTTATAAGAAGGTTGTTCAGTTTCTCCAATTTATGAAAATAAAACAAAGCAAAACTGGTGACAACTTATCAGAAGACGCAGCATTTTCATCGCTTATAAATTTAGGGGGAAGCATTGTGGTAGTACAATGTAAGAGTTTTACTTGTCATATTTGACGACGACCAATCACACATCTGACGTGCTGTATTCCAATGAAATAGCTTCAATTACAGCTGGAATTAGTTAAAGTGCGATTCAAGTAAGAATCTGGCTTAAGGAATAAGTAGTTGATAGGGAATAGATGCTGAATTTGTTAGTGCAACTGGCAATCGTCGACCAAAACTGGTGTAAAAAATGCATTTTAGATGCACCGACTTCAGAGTAAGCTAAAAGAGTGATTAGACGTCTTATGCATCTTATTATATTGAATTACTTCCAAATATTAGGAATTATCCTTTAATTTAATCAGTAGAATTCAAAATCAAATTCAAACGTCACAGCTTGTATTAAATTAATCAGGACTCTCTTAACAACAGACGCTTTTGGTGTAAGAAAAGCGTCGAAGCGTGTTCATTATTATACGAGAGCGATACTTAATTACGTGGTACACCATAGACCCCAATAGAATTGGTTGTCATAACCTAATTGACATTTTAATATAACAAAAATGGTAATACTTATTGCCAAATATTAAACACCGTAAAGAAGTAATGATGGCATTCGTTGTTCGCTTTGGGGAACACATTGTTTCAGCGTCGGCCGCCTCTGCTCGCCTACATCGTCATAGCTCCTAGTAAAATAATTATAAAGGTTTCAGTTCATTGTTGAGGTTATTTGTTTTTAGGCTGATCACCTCTGCTAAGCAGAGACTGAAGGGATGGGAACAGCTTTTTGTCTTGGGAACTAAGGGAGGCAACATGTTGGAATCCACATGGTTGTGAAATGTCAGTTTTCTTGGGCCGGATGTACTTGAGAGGTTTGACTTTAACTTTGCTCTTCTTTGACTTGATTTTTGAGCCTGATAAGCTAATGTTTGCAAAATCCGAAGTGAGTTTGTCAATACGCTGTGAAAATCTTTCTGCAGCTTCTTCGTCATCAAATGACAACCCAACCACCGTGGAATGGTTTGTAGAGAGATGCATTGTGTGGAATGTCGGAGCATCATCACTCACTTTGTAACTGGTAAGATTATCGATAACATCTTTCCATAATGCTAAACCAGATCCTAGCTCTGCAAGTACAATCTGAATTTGTCGTTTATCTCTGTTTTTAGTTTCACCAGTATCGAGCAAGATGACGGGAACTCCCGTGTATTTAAGAATCCAATCGTTTGGCGCTCCATCATCACTATCACCCCCGAAACCGGATACCCCTCTCCGAGGCGATCCAATCGGAGATTTTGACATGTAGTACAAGTTTGCAAGAGAATCCGCCACAAACACTGTTGTTTTCCGACCTCTGAGTGCATGCTCAATTTTTATAAGATCAGAATCCGCAAGTTTAGTAGCTGCTGCAGTTGGACTAGGTGAGGAATGACTGGCGGATGCAGTCTCTTCCGACGGACTTATGCTCGCAGAATATTCATCATACTCTGCAGTGTGTGGAGACTCGGAATGTCTTCTGTGATCAAGACCCTGTGAATGCTCCGAACTTCCTGCAATTGATCCTTCGTAGTCGGGGTCTGGAATCTCATAGTCGCATCCTCCAGAGCTTCCGGAAGAGTTCTGATAGTACTGAGGACTTTCGTACTTGAGGGACAGCCTCTTGAGGCCGATTACCGGACTGCTGTCGCTAGATTCGTTGTACGGAGGGTATTCAT
The DNA here is from genome assembly GCA_906901655.1 of Sminthurides aquaticus. NCBI lineage: Eukaryota > Metazoa > Arthropoda > Collembola > Symphypleona > Sminthurididae > Sminthurides > Sminthurides aquaticus. The sequence goes on along the minus strand of CAJQTT010000001.1, from coordinate 17,373,894 downwards.
CCCTGTAGTGTGGCTGATGCTTCTGAACTCGTCCCGTCGTCTTGTACGGATCGTGCACTTGTATTCTGAACTCGTCGATGGAGCTCACTTTGTAAGGATTCGGATCGTCTTTATACCGCAAATCCACGCCGGACTTGTGATGGGAAAATGTGGAAAAGGTCGACTGATACGGAGCATGGCTTCGGCTTTGTGAAAATGTAGGGGGCGGCATGTGCCTCGCTGGCAACTTGTCCTTGACCACATCCAAATGTGGTGTGGAAGTGTATTGACGAAACGACTTTTCGTCCCCACTTAAGCGGGCTGACATCATCTTGAGAAGGTATAAAGTGACGCGTACGAAATTATTTATCTTTACATAAAAATATTATATCTGTAACAACTAAATCCCTTACAGCTAACAATAGGTCTATTCGATTTAATACGGTGTAGAATTAGTCACACCAGGAATTTACAACTCTTAAAATACAGGAAATATTAGGCACTCCTCACATACAGTTCTTAAATAGCTTTTGCGGAAATACTCTTCCGTGTGTGTAATTGTAGCTGGCACTTGTTAGAGCCCAGTATTCAAATCTTGTAAGCTATGTTCCTGGTCTCTCCACGATTTACATCTTCAAAGTAGATTGTTCCAACCAGAGAAACACGCAAGGGTTTTTGCAATTTGCTTCGGTAAATCCGGCAAAATCCCCAACTCCTTTTTGAACCAGACCCGGCGTTCAGACCGTTTCAGAGCCCAGATGAGGACGGACTGCGGGGCTTCCGCTAGCTTTCCTGCGATACAAGATAAGAAAACACATTAGCCGATTGTCTTTTGTTGCACCGTAAACGAGGATAAATTATCGACGGATTTAAGGGTGGGACTTTTATCTCCAACTGTTAAATTCCGTTTGAATTCCATCAAGTAAATGTCTGTGTGTGGGATGATTACGGGAATCGTATCCCTACCCCAAACCCATGTCACTAAATGACGTAATTAACTCGAGAATAACCACTAGCCTCAGGGCCATGACATATGAGCTAGAATAGAATAACATTTCTTCAACATGCCCATCAACAGATCCATCAGGAATGACTTAGAGTTTCATAGATCCCATTGGTGACCTCTGACTTGAATTTCAACTTCTAATTCCCAGTCTTAAAGGTTTATACCCTCTAATTGATTGCATTTTTATTTTCCTCAAGCTCCTCATAAGCTTTTTAAACCTTGAAAATCTTACCTTAGTCTTCCCCTCCATAATCTAATACAAAACTACAGTTGTTCTTCACGCACAAAAAATATCTATCCCAGAACCCTCCCAATTATCCTACATCCCTTACCATCCTCCGGTACGACGGATAATTATATCAAGTGCGAAAACCTTTCATCTCCTATGCGTAACCAACCTAGCATGATTCCTCTTCTGTCGGATCCCCCTTCAAGGATCTCCTCCTCTCAGCCTGTGCTCAACCTTACGGCATCCAATCACATATCCTTCTGTCCTCGGAAAAGGTCGCGAAGGCTGACCAGTTATCCAAAATTTGGAAGGAAACAGATATTTACAACGCAGCTCGAAAAGGAAATATCAATCCTAAATCTTTCCAGTCAATACACAACCTCAATAGGCGTTCGTATACAGTTGACTAGCGCTCACATAAAATTACCACCAACGACGTCTTATAAATCAAGTCCTTCCCAATTCAACTACCATTAACAATTCCTTCCAACGCCGCTTCCACTACCGCGTAATAGGAATGAATTTCCGCAAACAAATACACATCCATCCAAATCTCCGCAAATCCACACTCATCTAAATCTGTATCAACCCAACGCAAGTAATCGACCATCGACTAAAAATCCACCTTCAAATGTCTTTCTTCAAAAGGACGCGAGCTTGTTAGCTGCAGACTGCAGAAGCTCTACCTGGGAGCTGATGTGAATTTTAATTTTTTACTAATGTCCTTGTATTATGAAGCAGAAAGAAGTGTGAGAGTATTGAGTGAGAGAATCCAGTGAACCCATCATCCTCCCAGCTCACCCTTTGTCTCCATCTTTGTGGTATCTATTTTAGTCTTGTAATAGCTGACCATTGAGAATGGCAGGGGGCAAGATGCGGTGAAGAATGCAGTTAAAACGGCGTGTCACACCCTGTAACCCCACTACCATCCCCAACACCTTCTCAACCTTTCACAAAGATGACCGATTATTCCGAAACTGTAAAAAATCCTATATTACAAGCCTTGGAATTATCAGAGTATTACACAAGGATAGTCTGACCCTTGCAAACTCAACTTTTGGCAGACATGCTCCGTGAAAGGCTTGGACAGAAGTAGGGAGTTACGTTACTTTACTATCTTAGGGTGCGGGAACCAAGGGAGTTTGTAAGGGAAAAAATAGTACAGGTAGATGATGCCAAAAATGCATCCCCACTCTGACAGATCCACTAATCCGCCGCTACTTGTATATTAATTCACCTGGCTCTGAGGCCGTGACCAAAGGGTTCAGCGTTAGCAAGTCAGAGAGCAATCCAGCCAGGTAGGCTGTGGCAAGTTATTAGAAAGAATACAGGAGTGTGAGCGTAGAGAACTAAAGGATTAAGTCATGAGCAGCAAAGTACAGCGTGTAACGGTGTGAGCAGGATAATTTGTCTTTATCTGAAGCGTGCAAATAAACTTGCATGCTTCAATTCATTTACGCAGTTGCTCATTCCAAAGCATTTCAGGGACTTTGGATTTCCTTGGCTAAAGACAGCGGAAAATCAGAGTTTTATAAACTTACTTTTCACCCCTAACATTCAACCAAGTCAGAGAATAGCCCTTCACTCGGCTCATTCCCTTCCGTATGCTACGCTTTTCATGCGCATCTCTCATCTCTTAGCAACCCTTTAAGAGAGGAACCCGAAGATGCGTATGCGTTTAGCTTTCCCATGCGGAAACTGCTATGTTCATCACAACAAAACTTAAAATGTATAGAAGCAGTAAAGCATTTAAATTCATCCTTGTTCTAACAAGTAAACCAAGGAACTAAAGACGGGTTTTTGCCATGCAATTTATTGGTCATCCGTCCAGCCAAAACCCGATTTTCTTCAAGAATTCTACGATGTATGCAACTTGTATGAGTTCATGACCAAGTTAGAGTCCCATGAGGCCCAAAACCAGGGATGAACAATGGCTGTAGCACAGTTAATAAAAAGATAATATAGCTAGAGGGAGGTGTGCGATAATTATTTACAAGGTGAGACACTTCATGAGAAATTAATGAGACTCAGCTTGAATTTCCGGAAGATAGGAGATGAAGTCAGATTTAAAATAGTCACCAGGGGAGATAGAAATGAGTGGTAGGATAGATGTGAACTTTTAGAGAGACGCGCTTTACTTTTTCGCTAATGGCTAATCTGTGTCAGAGTGACTAGCGATACGACAATGTGATACTTTTGTTTTTCGGTTCATGGCCCGCCGGGAGAGACTCCCCCCGAGTTCTGACTCTCTGACTCAACTTGAAATACTCTGATTATATCGACCTAAATGATCGCACAGGTAATTGAGTGCGAAGGGTGGAAGAGTGTGTGTGTCACCCAAATCTAGAAGAAGCTCATTCAAAACTCAGCGCTCAAGCACCCAAAGGAAAAGGTAAAAATTAGCGCAAAAAACCATTTGCTCATGCAATTGCTATGGAACGGTAGAAGGGTAAAACATAGCACGACTCAGTAGAATTGGGTGATTTATGTACTCTACCTTCTCTACCTTCTCCATCTAATGAAATATATCTAAATCATATGTAGGGGACAAAGGATACAACGGAAGAAAGGGAGGAAGTATGAGCGGAAGTGAAATCAAGGGGAGTGCCAAAGAGCCGTAATAGATGCTAAAGCTAAGTGACAATGAGCAATGAGGATGAAAAATACACAGGTGATGCATGCCTGGGAAATGAACGAAGCTACTCTTCCAATCATTTGTTAGGGTTAGATCATTATTATGCGGACGTTGTTCTTCCTTTACTTCAGACAAACGATGTAACCTTTATAAGTATATCCAAGACAGTATAGGCAGGGGCAAGGGACATTGAATTTTAGCAGACAAACAGGGGTACATTCAGGTGGGCAAGGAATGTATACGGACACATGAGGCCGCTGTCGCAAGCAAAACAGGGGATATACTACTAACCCGTTTACAAATGAATTGTAGTAGCATATTTAAATAGGAAACAATTAGCGAAAAACCACAGGTAGCTTTCCGAAACCCCAACGAATATTCTAACCCGCTATTAAATCTCCTATGTTAGAGGACGCTAGAAAGGTTTGAGGAGACGACGAATCCTATTTCATACTTGCTGAAATGTAACTTTGCAGAAAAAACCAGACATTGTGGAGGGACAGGTAAGAAATTATATCAGAGGTGTGAAAGATGTGTATATACACTTCCGCAGATTCCGTCTGAATTTATTAACATGTCTGTGGATTTTTCATAACATGATCCACAGTAGAGTGTTATTAAAAAAAGGCAGGTGCCAGAATCTGAGTGGACAGGAGCAAGACGGATAGTTGCCATTTACCTGTCTTTTAATGAAAGGTTGCATAGACCTAATTGAATTGTGCTGAGCGCGGTAGGGATTGTTAATTATTACGCAAAAGCGATGAAACAACTGTTCACAGTTTGCATTATGAGGCGGCGCTTGGAATACAAATAAGACAAAAGTTCAAAGAGGAACGAGGATTCTCTCATGTTTCCTCAACAGGTAAGCGAGCATATTTCCGGAATTCCATTCGACTCCTCATTCTCCACAGTATATATAGTCAGTTGTGGCAAACGTAACATGGAGAGTAAAAAGAACATGATGATATGCGGGGCAAAAGTAATGCGCTTGACACGGGGGTAAATGTAACATGGGGCAGTAAGCGTACACAGAAGCTACACTGACGCTGCCATAACAACGTGCTTCACTAAAACACCCATGTTATATTTCCCCACATTTTCAACAAGTTACCTTTGATCCAAATGGCATGTTCTTTTTCCTCTCCTTGTTACGTTTGCCTGCACAGAACGGAATCCGTCCCTTATCTCCCTTCCTCAATCCTAAAATTCCATTTTCCAATGACATGAATGATATTCTCCTAAATTTCCAACAATTTTTTCCTACTTGACATGTATACTACCGGAAATGAAGCCGCTGTATTTGAATTGAGTGGAGCTTAGAATAAATCTTAAAAATGAAAATCAACTAAAACAATCAACTACTAGAGCTTCCATGTGTGCAACTATGAATTAAGAAGCAGAACAGAGAAATTTCAATCCTCTGGGTCAGACTGGATTCTGTGTTTAAAATGGCGTGAATTTTAAATAAATTAACAGGTTGAAAAGATGCGAGTGTAAAGAAGCTATACAAGGTCTTGTTCCAACTTTCAAAGTATATTTTCCACTTGCTTGCAGCTTAGCTTGATTCTTCTGTGGCTCTTGTTAGAATAATGTAGGATGGACAGGGTGGTAGTGTTTGTGACTTGATACTAGGATATTATATTAGGATAAAAGAAAGTTTCAAGAATGCATATGGACACGCTCTCTTAGAGCTTAATCTAGGTTGAATAAGATGGAAACCTCCTTCTGCTCCCCATGTGTGATCTAATTGTGACAAAGACTTGACACGTGTTGACGTCTCCGAAAACAATCCCACCTCATCCCTCCTTCCAAAGGATATTTCTATCCTTTTCATTCGCTTCAGGAACTTTCAATGAAAAAAAATCAGAACACTCCAGGAGAACGCCTGCGAATAGAATTTGTGCCAATTCACGCCAATTTCCCCCTCAATCCAATTCCTTTAGGATGATAGAGTAGGACTCTTAAATTTCATTCTCTTCTGCGGGTTCTTGAAACTCTTTACCCCCTTGGTGGTTTCACCGACCTCACAACAGCTACTTGACGTCCATGAAAGAAAAAGCATACAATGTATATGGAATCAAATTACAACCTCACACTCAGGTGACAAGTAATTTTTTACGCAGCTTCCCAATCCACGCTTTCCTGTCGCCGAATTTGTGCCAGCGAGAAAAGCCTCAACTAATTGCCGTCGGCTTTTAGATTCACTAAATTCTTGCCTGTATGGATTTTGGTGAGGCAAAAACATTAAATATTGATTTTTCAAAAAATCCATACCCAAAAATTTTCATCCCTCCTTTCACCGCCATAATATCGCCAATATGTTCTTATCAATACGTCTTCAAGCATACTGCTTTACATACGACCAAATTAACTTCAAGCTACGCAGTTATGCAGAAAAGTAAACTACAAGAACAGCATCAACCAAACATAATTTCTTCAGAGACCTTGCAATCTGCAAATAACTACAGGAAGGCGGTGATGCAAGTCGCAGTAAGGATTAGTCACAGCACTAAAACCAGTCCTCTGGTTTCCAACGAATCGGCAAAATCTTAAATACAACCAGTATGACGCCGATCCTTCAAATCTCTTTCCATAACAAATCTAAATGATGTCATCACCACGTTATGAATCAACACACCGCCTATGGTATCTACCTCAGTGTTGGAACTATGAGCAAGGGCAATTCTGCAAGCAAGTTAGGTAAACTCTTCTTGATAACCACCTATGAAAACTAACGTGACGTCAAAAAGATAGCATGCTTATAATGCGCTTTAAAAGTTTTTTTTACATGTGTTCCTACTTCTACACTCAACTTTTATGTGTTCCCACAATTCAAATTTTCAAGCTAGAATTACCGGGATGCTGAGTCAAATGATACAAGGAAGTGTAGTTGCAAAATTTTCTCATAAAACTTCTACATTTATGGTCAGATGCAAATTATCCAGTAACAACATGGCTAATTTTATTTCCATTTTCCTCAGAACCAGTGGGAAACCGAGGAAGGAAATTCAAGGTGAGAAAAGTTCACCATCTCCAGCTCGCCACCATAAGGTACAGAGGACAAAGGTGAGTCAATGTCAAAACGGAGCAGGTAGCTACGTAGGTGTGCGCGGTGGATTTTGAATAAATTATAGAATTTAAATTCCAAGGTGATTATTAATTGCTGAGACTATCAGAGACGCGCCAAGAGCCGGAAGAAGCAAAGCGCCCCCTATTTCCACCCCACGTTCCGCTCAATATCCTCTTTAATAATTGCCAATTATTACCCCTCTGCCTGTGCTAGAACCTTCAAGAGTGCGTTGATTATCAAATCGATAATTGCACATATTTCCTAACCTTGTTTTCCCAGAAGCCAACAGTTGCAAATTTTGCAAGGGTATAGAATCGTGATGCTGAGACATACTATCCCATTAACAATTGCAATTGGAAAGGAGGGTGAGAAATTTATTTAATTCCAATTAAATATCATGTGATAAATGGCAAGAGACGCAACTCGGATTGGATTACATACATCAATAATAAACGTACTGCAGGGTCAGCAGTCAGCAGAACCCTGAGAAGGATTGCGAGATACAAAGCAAACTTGTATAATTTCCATTAATTACACAACAAAATTCATGAAATTTGAGTAGGACGTCTCAAAGTAATTATTATTTTTAATAGATAGCTACTGACTAAACGAAATCCAATCCTCTGCTTACAGCAATGCAGCATGACAACGGTTAAGATGATTAGTAATGTTCACAATTTCAAGAATATCATTAGAACCCCAGCTAACTTCATTTAGCTCAGAATCCTCAAGCTCGTTCATCAATCCCTATTCTCTTGAAACCCCACTAATCCATTTGTTTACATATTTAAATATTTAAACAGATATGATTGTAGTTAAGTTTAGTTTAGATAAGTAGCGAGACAGCGATACAATTCCTTCCTTTTAAAACCCATCTAATCAGACATAATCAAACCAAACCGGGGTTAAGGGATGAAGGTTACAATACGCGTAGATCCTAAAACTACATGACTCTTCCTCCTTATCGCCTCTAATGATGCGAAAACCAAGTCAAAAGTCAGATAACTTTATAGCTACTTTAGGAGAAATCCAGATGAGATAAGAAAAGAATACACAAGTATTTAAACAGATATAAGATAACAAGACGGGATTCTTCCTGATAAGATTGGACTGTGTGTGCGTGGGCGGATTATATTCTGCCAATTCCATATGGAATGTCACGGAATCATACCAGCTCCAACAAACTTCAACGACACGTAGTTAAAACTTACAACAGAAGCTTAGCCTGTAAATTGGACAAGCCTGACTACGAGAGATATTATGTGGGTGGCGGGAAGAGTATCAGATGATGCCGTGTAAAAAAACGTTTACAGGGGGAAATATGAGACCGGTTATTTCAAGGCTTGAGGGGCAGCGTGTGAGAAAATTTTATGGGAAGAGCAAATCAGGATGGGGACAAGCTCTTCTTGGAAATATGCAACTCAAAGCCGCGAGAATAAAAGCTGAATATTCTTTTTAGTTGAAACACACTAAACCGTTTCTTAGTATTGAATCGACTGAAATTATGTCGGGATTCTACATTCCCGACTTGTCGCTTCACAGCCCCACTATCACGTACACGTAGGGAAGGAGGATGGAGCAATTATTAAATTCCCACATTAAAGTAAACATGCTTTATTTTAAAGGATTTCGATGGAGGTCAAAATATGCCGAGGTTGGACGTGTCAGGAAATGGAAGAGTGTTCAACTAAAATACGCCAGACCAAGGGAAATTTCAAACGCATCCTAGCAAGGAAACAAACTATCATTCAAGCCTATATTCTTCCTCCTATTGTCTGGAATGGTGGGACACTCTCAAACCTTGTTAACACTTCAAACTCTATGCTGCTGACCACCACATGCCAAACAATCCAAAGAGCTCGAGTTTCTCCTAACAAGCTTCTACAATATTCTCTTAGCGTCAATGCAAGGACGAGGAATATATTATTATTACAATACTTTTCCTCCTCCTCTATTACCTCCAATACAACATTCACAAAGAATGAGAAAAATCCAAACAAGTGTGAAGTGAAATTCAAGGGAATTATGAAACTTATTTACCTCACACATAATTTCTCCCTCAGAACAAGAGGAATCATTTATTTCAAAAGTGCAAACCTCAGCTCTTTTAGTTCTGATGCCCTAATCCTGAATAATCAAAAACAAAGTGTCTGCCCCAACGTGAAACTCAAAGAGAATGAGGATAATCATAAACAGTAATAATCCAACCCTAGTTAGACATTGTTACAATTTTTACGCATTCCAAAAATAAATATTACCCAACACTATTCATACGGAAGAGAGAAGCAAACAGTTGTACAGAAGCCAAAATATACGCAATATTTATTTAAACCCACAAAGCTTAAAGCTTCTACATGTTCCACCCTTTGTTCTTATCGTGCACAACCATCAGGAATTCGGAATGCATTATTGCATTCTTTTTGGCAAAACGTTGGCCAAAACAAGCGCACGCTATTAGCAAACATTCCCTATGAACATTACTCACGCCACCGTTGCGATACGTTACACATTTTACATTCAGTGACTCAATTTCATTAATTTGTTCTGGTAAATATTGGATTCAGCTCAACCTGTAAACTATAAGGTCATTTCATGCCTGAGTTTCCTTGGAAACAGCGTGTGAGCCTTTTTTAACATGAATACTTCACCATCAAGAGATAAGCCAAAATATTCCATCCATCCAACTCGCTTAAAACAGTTACGCCATTAAGGAAAGCAATGGCAAAAATTGTTCAAACATTCCAAATCCTATAGCAATTAACAAGGTAGATTAAGTAACTGTGCGAAAAATCCAACTTGCAGCTTGACCAATACTGGATCTATACCAGGATATGCGCTGCAAGAGGAAAATTTTCCTTAAATCTCCCAAAGAATTGCGCATTCATATTTCCCAATTTAAAACCCATCCACGTGCCCGCCCTCGCATCATCAGCCCTCTCCAACCCTTAATGACTCTTAAGGGTGTGATCCTCTTGTATGTACATGTAATCAATCAAAGCTCCGCATATTTTGGGCATAATGATAAAACTTGGCCTGTATTCAAGCTGGAATTATACAAGCCTTTATAATAATACTTCAGCGAGGAATTGCACATGCTTACAAGAGTCATAATGAACTTATAGTACTAATATTGCTCATAACCCGCCGCCCGCGTCCTTCATATCTCATTCACAAGCTCTTCCCTTGAACCCCCTCAAGCTTGATAATGATAGCAACAAAAGTGATTAGAGGAAAAGAATGATGAGATTCTGTAAACAATAAGCGACTCGACAGAACCTGAGCAAATACAAATATACAGCCAGAGACGAGAGAGAGAGAGAGAGAGAGACTTGAAAATGTTTTAGACACAAGTAAAGTGCAGCATGCGTCTTCCCAATCCTCTAAAATTCACAGAATTGGTAGCGTATATATTTTACACGCCGTATGAGCCATTATCATCACCAACCACTAAACCTTGTTTACATTACCAACCATTATCCGGAGCTCTTAAATGGATTCAATGATTCAATGAATGGATCAAGGCATAGTGGAGTGACAATAGTAATGAGCTCATAGTTTTACTACATGTTTAGTGACAATTAGTCCCATGCTTATGATCCATTTAACAAAGGCTCCAGTAGCTCCTTCTCCTCAGAATTTTAAATAATGTCATTCCACACTCTTCCTAATTCCGAATCATGCAAACATGGTTCAATGGAATAGCTTAAGCCATTCTCTGCTTCCAACGCGTAATCTTCTCCAACGAATGTCGCCTCCATTAGCTACCAAAACCAAACTAGTAAAACGCAATCCTTAAGTATTAAATCCCTACGTCTTCACCAAGCACGAGACCAAATTATTAAACAATGCTTCTCTTCTTATTCTTCTTCCTCTGATACTAAAAAGCAAAGCCTGAGAGAGGAAAACCAGCCATGTGTCCTGGCCAACCCAAACGTTGCTCAGTTGCTCCTCGTCTTACGAGCATAGGACACAGACAGTAGAAAAGCATCATTTTAAAACTTTTGCATTCAATTATATAAACCTTGCTCCCCCTTTCTTATTGGATTCTCTGTATTATTTCTATTGATATTCTGCAGATGGCCTAGGAATTTTCAAACCAACAAGAAAACAAACAGAGGATATGACATGACACTTTCCAACCTCTTTCTTCCCTCATCTCTTCTCCTTACTAATTTCCTCTGTGAGGAACAAATTACACTCACCACTCACACCGCGTCTATTCAAAGGAGCTCAAAAAGGAAGCGTAATTCCATCCAACTCAATAACGAATATCCGCCCCTGCCAAGGAACAACAACGACTTCACAAGAGCAATTTAGTACACAAAGAGAAAATCCGCGATGCTCACTCAGATTCCTCATCCTCCTCTCTCCCAAAGAATCTCCAAGTCTCTACTAAAGCATTGTTATCTAAAATTCTACAGTCAAAAATCCCTCGAGGACTCTTTGCTTACAAAGTAAAAATAAGAAAGTAAAAGCCGCACAACAGGATCAACACAAAATCATTGCAGCTCTACAGCGGATGCTTGCAAAAATCTGCGATAAACACTTTAGTTAATCTATATCTAATAATCAAAGCTTGAAGCTGCGGTGAGGCTTGAGTTTATAGTATTCAAGAGGAGAAACCATAAGGCTGATTTTATATTCCTTTCCTGATTCTAAACGGATAAATATTAGTGGTTTCATTAAAACCAATTTTTAAAAACCTTCACATCCATTTAAAAACCCAACCGTCTTCCAAAATACACTCGTCTTCAGTTTAATGAATGCACTTTTGCCAAAGCCTCAGCTTAACCACAGCAGGGAAAATACTCTACAAGACTACAAGCAAGGAAGAAGATACAAGCTGAATGGGGGAGGAGGACGCATTTAATACTAAATTATTTTAGCAAGGCTAATTATCCCAAATGTGTCTGTCTCAATTAAATCTCATCTCTCTCCTTCCTTCTCCCGCTCAAGCTCAAGAAGAGGCTAGACGCAGTGGATATTCGCAAGATTGTAAAGGAGATGCAAATTAGAAATTAGCTCTAGCCTCAAGAATGAAGAAGATGAGCATGAATCAAATGTTAATAATAATGTGGGAGAGAGATCGAGAAGAAAGGAAGACATGGAAGATGCACTTAAAACGTGCATGTGGATTCAAATCTGAGGACAGAGCGTATGTCTTGTGGCTTGCATCATCCAAATCTAAGTCAATGAATGACTAAAGGAACAAGGAAATAATGAGATATGAAGGGTTTGGTAGTAGTGACTGAATTTTATTTCATACGAGAGGCAAAGCACATGCGCTTTTATTTAATAAGAAATTTAAAGTGAAATCAAGGGTGTCTCTTCCCTCCCACAACATTTCGTTTCCTCGTCATCATCCCTTCGTCTCCCTCCCTCCGTCATTACCATTTCTGTATAATTATTATTAATTCCTTGAGAGGAAATATAGACAATTAAGCTGACGGAACTTGGAGAAACGTGTCCACACTTTTCATCGTGATGACATATTTTCCTAGGATGGCAATTTGCAAAAATCACGAATCCCTTTTTTACAGACAGGGAACTATCTCGGGACGGACGGAGTGCAAAATTTTCGCATCATTTCTTTTCCCTGTCCGCAAAAGCACTTTCCACTAAGGGTTGCTAGGGGCAACGTTGTAGCTGACGAGTAAGAACAAGGATCTCATCAGATGGATAATGCCTTAAAACTTTAATACACTCAGACACAAGCAGAAACAGGGATGAAAATAATTCAGTTGCATGACAAAAAGTGAGAATCTAATTAGGTAGATAAGGGTAATTGCGTGGAGAATCTTGGCAAATTTCTCAAAATAATGTGTATAACATGTACTTTTCTCTTGGTACATGCGGGCACCCATCGTAATAACAAATGGAAAGCAGGTGTAGCAGTGACTGATGCATACGGATCTTGCCACATGACAGAGAAGAAGTGAAATAGGAAGTGCGGCAAATTTACCAGTCTTAGTACGCATCCACAAAAACACTCCAAGGGACGCCACCAACTTAACTTCTCTTCTGACTAGATGAGAGTAAGATCATGGATTTTTATTATAAAAATTGTTTTTCCTAATCAAAGTGACATGGTAATTTTAAATCAGAAAGGTAATATAAAATTACGAGAGAAATGAGTTGAACGAGCTTTGAGGAAAAAGTAAGAGCGGAATAAGAACTGTTTTCCAAAAAAAATAAAGAAGACGCTCCTTCTTGTCATCACAAAATGTCAACGTTCCTCATTTCGCTCCTGGGAATAATCTCGATGACTTTTACTTTGGTAAACCAGAGTCTGACACTTGGACGACATGTACGTGAGAGAGATAGCGTAGAAACTAGTTTGAGGGATAAAGATAACAAAGATCATAGAGATGCAGCTACAATAAGATGCGCCAAGATGACAAAGAATTCAACAAAATATTCATAGAGAGAAATTCTCATGTAACCTGTGGATAATAACAGGAATAGAGGAGAAACACTCCACCAACAACAGAAAGTAAAAGTTAGAATCCACGGGACAGCTAGTCGAAAATGGTTGTGCGAAAAATAGCAAGTCTCTCTCACGGGTTTCTATCTCTTCACAATTAATTTGCACACTCCAATTGTTTGACTAATCAATATAATGAACACTCGTCAACTCATAAGCAAAGACAAACAGTCCACCACGCTTGTTATACCCTCTCTCCTGACGCACGAGCCTTAAACTAGCTACAGGACCACTTTCAACTTTGACAGTCCAAGCGAGTGTATTGCAAATATAGAGTTGCTGTCATGTGACAAAAACGCAATAGCGCAGCGCCAAACTAAAGGTGAAATAACAATCCCATGTACTATACAAACTGAGAGGACAGCGCAACAGATTGTACTCACAGATTATCCGAGAATACATCTCATTCAACTGACAGCTTATACAAGTTAACAAAAGTACACACACACACACAGATTTCCTTGGACATTGACATGATCCTCGGTGACGACATTTTTGGACGCTGCTACAGCGCAGGCACAGCGCAGCTAAAGGCAGGGCAAACAGGACAGAATCATTCCTAAACAAAAATCACACAATTTCCTTTTTCGCTGGAACTTCAAAACCTTGAGTGTCCAAAAAGATATCCCATCGCCTCCCCCCATCCTACAAGCCAAAGCTTCAAGTCCGTCACCAACCACCAGCAGGCCGGCTAACTCATGGGCCTTCCAACAGGTGAAAGATGGATGAGTAATTTACCTGAGTGTGTGTGTGGGATTACACGGAAAAAACTATCAACTTGTCAACAATCCAGAACCACTATATGCGATTGCTTACAGCAATCCAAAATTCAAAGCGAGGGTCCAATCCCAGCCTATAACGATAAATCCACCATGTTTACTATGCACAACCTGTGATTCAACAATTTATAAATCCAAACAGGATAGTAGTATCGTATATACCACAGGGTTAAGGAGCAGCAGGTAAAAAAACATGGGTGATTGGATGAGTCATGGATAGAATATTTGTTATCCATTGTTGGCCGTGTAATCCCATAGTGACACTCCTAAGGTCGGAGGAACATGATAAACACTTCCTTCCGCGAACCAATATGGATCAGACAGCCCCTGGACTAATCTGGCTCCAACCCTCATCGAGGACGGAAAATCCCATTTCTATTATTCCACCCAAGTATATATTTAAACTCATATCACTTTTCTTTCACCAAACCCTTGGAAACTTCCAACTGTTTTTGTTTTCAAAATTTCAGCAGAGAACCTCCAAGGGATTTAATAGAATCATCCTCTCAACTCCAGTCTACAATTTATTAGTAATTGCCTGAGAGAATCTGGAATTAGTTCCCTTGGACCCTCAAGATGTTAGAGGTGGGTGAGAACGTGGGAATCTAATAAGTAAGGCAGCTGAGGTAATTTAGTAATTGCAAAAAATTACCTTTAGAAAAAATTTCCAACGTTCTCCAAAAGATCCAATCCGCAGACAATTAATGTCCACAACAATGCTAGAAATGTTCACTTAAATCCAAGAGTCAATAACAAAGAATCCACTTGCAAAATTACCACCAACACATTCAGTTCGTATAAGCGGCAATAAAACTCTTATTCCTTTCTTTCCTCCACCGATTTTCCTAATTGTTATTGTTTACAGGAAGGCACACATGTACATAAAAAACACTCTTGGGAATTTCAATATTGCCCAACTTCAGCAAAGCCGCTTCCACACAAAACACACTGCCTCTGAGAGCTATCAAAGAGTCAAGAGCTCAACTACTACTGACGCGCTTCAAGGATTGAAGCTGCATCAGAGGGGGCAAGGAGAGGAGGAAAGTCTAGATGAGAGCGCAATAAGAGCGCGTAAAATCCATTATATCTGCGCTCTATCCCAGTGTAGTAGGGGATAAATGACTCATCCTCACGCCTCTCATAATAATTCCAAAGACAAGAGGGGATACTTGAGTGTCTTGATGAATGGCAAAAGAAGAGAGCTTTGTCCAAGGTCCTATAATGGAAAATTCAAAGAGCCTCAAGCCAACTTTATGCCTTGCTCAAGGGAGAGGATGCTAAACGACCATCAGAGGTGGAATTAGAGAGTATAGGTGACGCAGGTAAACAAATTACAAACGAGAGCCAAATGGTCAGCTGGAGTTTCAACTTTTCAGCCAAGAGTCGCACGTCACACCAAGTTCACGACGATGATGACGGAATCCCCAAGGAATATATATATTTCTCTCTCTCAGAATTAAGGAAGAATCAAGCGCTCCTCTTGCTTTTGTTGTTGTTGACATAGATCACGTCATAAGGGCAAGATCTGTTCCCTATTACAGCCCTTTTGCCGGACACTAATGCGTCACCACCAGGTGAGCACGATGATGAATCCAAAGAATGTATTCAAACAGTTTAGGGAATGTAAAACGCAGGAATTTATCCCATGTCTTCATCTAAGAGAAGTGTGATGGAGAGAATGGAAAATTTTACAATTAATCCACCAATGTGATGACCTCAGGCGCTGAAACATAGAAGATTTAAACGACCTTGTCCACTTGTTATCCCATCCACAGATTATCTTCTTATTAGATGCTTGTACAGATAGTTTTAAGAGATGATATGTTTCCCATCCACTCCTTCTTCACAAGGGTCGAGATGGCTCTCTCGCAGTTATTATTGTTATTAGCAAAATAATTCAATATTCCCGATTACACGCAGATAAACAGATGATCATGTTGATATTTTGGGGAGCGTCACAGCTGAGAGACGCTTGAGTGTGTGGGGCAATTGATATTATCAAATCTGACACCTCAATAAGGGAATGCAGGTGCCTTGAGAGGAGGATTTGAATACTCAAGACACTCTCAAGAGGGCGCACAATCAGCGGGATGGAAGAGGTGGTGGGTAAATATTATGGGATTAATGAGCCTGTATTCTGACTAATGTTTTGTCATAAAACCCAGGTAAGATGAAGCGTCATGAATAGCAACTAATGAATTTGCGCAAGCTTCAATCCATGGATTATAAAAATCCCAACGCACGAAAATCCATGACCCTTCTGACACTCTCGATTATCCTTTTGTCTTCACCGTCCAAGGAGGCCTTGCTTTTGAGCTATGTTTCGTGCTCCCGGCTTGTACTTATATACTTGCGTAGAATTGATCACGAAAGGTTTTTTTTCAAAAATTTTCCCTATTAGTTCCAAGGATTCTGCCAAAAATCCCCACCCCGATCACACTATTGCAATAGAAGAATACAAACCTGGCGAACAAACACTGAACCTTTGACAGTTGGTGAGAAATTCCTTGGACTCTTAAAGATTCTGTCCGTCGTTATACAAACTTCGAATCCACCAATTTAGCAACCTATTTCCCAGAAAATACTGATAGGTCAAACAAAAAGTGCTCCTCAATTAACAAAACCTAACACTTGAGCTTGTTACCTGATAAAAGAATTCAAGAAATCCTATGAAAACTCACCGACTTGTGTCCTTAGCAAAGGCTGAAAACCAACTGTGAGAGCGAACTTAGCTCTGAGAAGGAAGTGTTAGTAGCAAAAGGTTTGGGCATCCTACCTTGCAATTCCGCAAGCAATAAGCAATTTTCAAAAAGCTCTGCATTCTCATGGCAAATTGGTGCATGCAAGTAGAAAAGCTCAAACTCAGTGCATAAACCCTATAGCTCCTTCCCCTCTTTACCTGTACTACACAGCAGGGACTAACTCCATTTCAAATTCAATGTATTCTTCACTAGCTTTAGTTCTCATACCACGCAACATGGATTTTGCACTTACTTCAGTTGGAACGCCGGACAGGGACTTGAAACCAGCATAGTAAGCTTGCATTTGGATGAGAACTGCGAACAGAAAACTGCGAGAGTTTAGCTCTTGAATTTGCAGAGACCCACTCATCATAAACCAAAAGGTATTCGCCGGAGGAAAACAAGAGTTTTCCATAGGAATATGTCAATCTTGTCGAGGAAACCACTCTCTCCCTATTCAAGCATGGACATACTCCCAGCGTCACGACCTCGGACACCTGACCATATACATTTACGTAAGCTCCCCCCTAGTTAAATTCTCCTGCCATTTGAGGAATGGTCACGGAGCGCCAGTCCTATCCTCGGGAGAATGCATGGGGCTGGGCCGTTTCCTTACATGCTGCTGTGAAAATAGCAAATACCGGACCGGAAGGTAGACAGGCGGATTTTGACATGAGAGGGAGGAATTTCGCAATGTCTATTTATGGCAATTGCGAAAATAAAAGCATGTGTTCAGAGTTGGTTGGAGTAGTATTTGTTGGAGTGGTGATATGAATTGTTTATCAATCCTCCAAGGACAGAGCAGGTAAGTGACACGGAAAGGAGAAATGAGAGGGATTGACGGGCAAATGAAAAGCGGGTAACTCAGTAACTCCAAGGTGAAAGCAAAGCCATGCCGCCGGATTACAGCAAGAATGCAAGGTGAAATTGTGGCGTGCGTTGGATGCTACGTAACTGTTAAGACGAGGGGAAATGGTTGGAGGAAAAGGAAACGAATGATTTCCTCGGACAATTTGTGATGGGCGGATTGTTTCTGATCACTTCCAAGCAATTATTGAAAATGGCAAGGAAAGAAAACGAGTAGTCTCAATAACACACGGCGCTGGTTTGCAAAATTCTTACAAAATAGTTGCCAAATAGCAAAAGTGAGATATGGGAGGATACACGTAGGAAATCCAATCATAAAGTTGGAGGGCTTGTAGAGGATTTTTACCTCTGTGGCGCAATTTTCCGATATCTGATCTCAATTACGATACGGTGAAAACATAGGTTAACAGGCAAAGTAACGCAACTTGCCTTCAAATTGAACCACTTTAAATAGGATTTCAGGAAAATTAAGAGGAAACGTTTAAACTAAATGCAACTAGTTTTTACTGAGAGGGATGTGAATTTGAAGCATAACCGATTTTTTTCAAGACTTACATGTTCATGTAAAAATTTCCACACACAAGCAAGCTTCCTTGGCAACGACTACGTTTCAGACATGTTTGTAAAACACGAAGCACGAGGTGTAATGCACTCCATAATTACGGATTGGGTTTCGACAGGAACCGGAGCGGAAATACAGACAGGACAATTTCAAACTTCAAAACAGCGGTATAGCTTCTGATCCTGTATGATGAGTTACCATAGATACTATGCAATTGCTCCAAGGGCTGAAATCATTTCCGTCATCAACATACCAGAGGGCCTTGGGTTTCCCTAAGGCTATTAATTAGCCTGTTTTTTAAACTAATTGTTCTTGTGTACAAGAAATACTATTAACACCAAATGAATCTCATCCACACTCTTAGAAAGCCCTCCAAAACCTATAGTTTCAAACAGTAGCATCGCTCTGATTGGTGGTGGCGGATACAACCAAGGAAATTTTTGTTTTAACACCGCCTCGGTTAGATAAATTAACAAAATTAAGATGACACCGTTTATTGAAGGAATTAGGCTTTACATGATTTCTTGCATTTCGCATTTTCGCCCTACTCGTAGATGTGAACCAAGCACATTCCTTTTGCTGCAAAAAAGTAGAAGATGATGCCGCGTTGCGAAAACCCTCTGGGAGAAAGAGCTTGTGGCGCAAAGAAGATTTTAATTGGAAAAAAGGTTCAAATAATCCTAATTTCCTCCTGCTCCGGTTTCCACGCTTGATAAAAAACATGCTCCTGCGTGGAATATTATTATTCCCCCCACACACGTGAGCGTAAAGTGACTACTTGACTACAATGCGGAGATGAAGATAATTGCGGATTCCTTGCAAAAATATTATTGTAACATGCTCCGAATATCCTAATGGAAGCTTCTGCGACTAGCATTGTAAAGATGGCTTTGTGGTACGGCAAAAAGGGAAGACGGGGAATATGATTCATTAGCTTTACTTACAGCTAGCGTATGAGGGAGTTGTCACGGTATTTGAAGCTTAATTTTCAACGTTTCCATTGTTTTGAGACAGCATAAACTAGAGCTTCGCCTCGAGTCCTCAGCAGGAATTATGCCTCAAGATCACTAATTCATTCTATGCTCTGCTTCTGAACTACTCATAATACACAGTTACTGAACTGCATTCTGCATTTAACACACAGATCCATTAAAGTCCTTCCACAAACTCCTTCTTATAAAGGTTAGACTTTTAGGCAAATACGCCAACTATATCATTGCAATACAGTATACTTCAAAGGCTAAAAAGCAATATTTAATACTTCCCAGCAAGTTTCGCAAACCTTGGTCACAAATTCCCAACCTTTACGGCACTGCCCGACGACAGGAAGAGATAAAACAGTTACAAAATAACTCCAAACATT
Source organism: Sminthurides aquaticus (assembly GCA_906901655.1). Classification (NCBI taxonomy): domain Eukaryota; kingdom Metazoa; phylum Arthropoda; class Collembola; order Symphypleona; family Sminthurididae; genus Sminthurides; species Sminthurides aquaticus. The sequence goes on along the minus strand of CAJQTT010000001.1, from coordinate 17,354,179 downwards.
AAGTAACCATCAGATGGATTGAGAAACAGAGTAAAAATGTTGTCTCGTTTAAATTTCGATGAAACAGCATTATATTTAACTGATCAATAAGCGTTCAGAGCTAACAATCCAGCATTGACAGTAGCCGACGACTCGGTGCATGCTATGCTTGCAAGTTTTAGGCGTCAGCAATGTTGAATGTCTTGTCTTGAACAATAAAAGTAGACATTATCCATCTAGTAATATAAATAATTACACAACTTACATTTTCTTTCCCTCCTGTCGCATTTTCACGTTGCAATTCCAGTCTATCCGTGCCTACCAGCAACACTCCGGGATTCCTTAGTAGTATCTATACTATCGAATATATTAAATATCAAAAGATAGAAATAGCACAAGGGAATTCAAAACAGAGAGAGAGACTTTGGGAAATAGGTCTCTGATAATTCACACGGGGAGAGTGAAGCGCATATCTTATAGCAGTAATTCCCTTATTATCCACATAAATAATTCCTGTAAAATATCTTGAACGGTTAGCAGAATCGTGCCTTGGTCGTCTCGTTTCAAATCCAACTCTGTCATCTATTCCATGTGACGTACTCCTTTAAAAATAACGTTTAGCATTCTAGGAAGTAAGTTAGTTTGTAGTTCTGCAAGGACAACTTTAAATTCGCGTAACATCTTGTCCTACGTGCTGTCGACCAAATGACATTTTTTACTCCTCTTTGTGTATTTAATCTATTTTCAGCGGTTAAATCAAGAAAACTAAATCCTTTGCAAAATACCACCTTAGCTATTTTTATTTACTGAAATTGCAAGTTATATAAAATACGTCGAGGATAACTGTCATTCCAAGCCATAGTTACCAGCGTTACCAAGAAAGAGTGCACACAATAGTTTCTGAGCGACAAGCTGTTGCTAAATTAAATTACTATTGTGAATTGATAGGGATGAGTTGAATCAGGCATATTATGGACATTCTCCAAGCATAATTAATAAACTGATTGAAGGATGTGAAAGGAAGAGAGCTTAGCTGAAGCTCGAACCATTGTTATTCTACTATTAAGCCTATTTCTCATTCTTCATTACGAAGAAAATAAGCATTTTACTCAAGGGATCATCTATAAGGCAAGTTTGTATGATGCTCCTGTAAATAGAATCTTCTCATGAAAGTTAGAGTAATAACGCGCTGCGCAAGCGGGTATTACGTTGCCAAAACTGCAAGGCGATGCAACGCAACAAGCTTTGTTCCACAGGCCGCTTAAGCCATAAGCGGATAAGAGAAGAAATACAGGACAAAAGTAATGGACATGATGAGGGTGGTAAAACAAGCTGAGGATTCTTTGAATTTTACCGTCTTTGGATCTTAAAATGTATGCAGACGAGCAGAGAAGATGGTAAATGATTTGATGAAAATGGCCAACACTATATGGTATAGTTAACAATGGATTGAATTGTTGTTTGCGTGTGGCAAACTGTGGTGGTGGCACAGCTAAAGTTTTCCAACAGAATTAACCCAGCTCAGTTGACTTAAGTGACAGGGAGGAGGGATGAATGAGATGGTCTTGCATCATTTCCCAAGAGTTGAAGGATTAAGACTTGCTGTAGACGGACAAGCGTGATACCGCGGTGGGGAGATATTCACGAATTTATAAGCTATGAATGGTGAGATTGTTTTCTTATTATATCAAACAGAACAGGAGGGAGTGGTGACTTGAAGGGCATCTTTTCCCAACTATCAAAAGATTGCGGTTACTCTAGGATTGCATATTTCATTACATTTTAATAAATTGCAAAACAATTCATTAATCAAGGAAGTTTTATTAGAAAATTCAACCGAGGAACCGCACATTAAATATTAGAAGATGCTGCTAATTCATGGTTAACGGAATGGATTAAGCAGTGATCATCAACGAATAAGGCAAACAATAAACATAATAATAATTAGTGAAGACGCGTGGAAATTAATAGCACATGTGAATGTCCGCGACCAATAAACCGTGAAAGAGTAATGGAGTCATCCGTACAAGCCATGCGGCCAATCAACAGCCAAACGAAAACGTTACTTATAAGCTTTTCACATTGTTTTTTAGTGTTATTAGAATATTTGCGATTAATTAAGAAATGTATGCTACGGTGATGCAAATCCCGTGCGGTGAAGGACTAACGCCGGATGGGGTGAAGGCTTGATAAGTTTGTCCAAATTGATTAATGCCTATTAGCTATTGCTTATGGGCTGAAAGACCTCGGATCTGAGAGGAAGAAGAGAATATGTGTAAATTACAAGTCAAATAAATTTCAATATTATTACGTGAACATAAATGTTAAATATAACCTCCGCCATGAGAAGATTCGCGCAATTCAAGATTAAGCATGCACTCTGTGCAAAAGCTAGATGGAATATTTAAAAAATTCACGCTCAGAGAAATCCAATCTTGCCAATCTTGCAAGAGAACAGGAAGATGCAATAAAACTTGTATTAATAGCTGCTATTACAGAGACACGGGATGAGGACTCAAGGATATTGCAAAACAACTAATGGCAAAGGTAAATCAAAGGCCGTAGTGCATCTTTTCATCACAGCAAAATAACTCCGACAGCTTTCATCCCGCCAAACTTTACATTCTGATCAGTGATCAGGTGAAATGAATTGCCATCTTTGAGAATATATATCCCATCAGAGTTTTGATCCTTTGACAGCTTATCTTGAAGATTCACCTGCATTTTGTGCAAAGAATAGTTTCCAATCACAATCTTACCGTCCTTTAACTCCAGCTATTGAATCTTAATCACGAGCTACAACAAAGCTAATTTTCAAAGGTAGAACGTGAGTAATTAGTGGGAAATTACAACCACGTAGAGCGGATGTTGCAGGGACGGCGGCGGATGGTTGGGAATTATGCAATTGTATTGTTAACCTAAGTTGATGCAATCATTTCAGCTCTTCACTAATGAAAAGAAAACAAGTTGTAAGATTGAATGGTAAATGAAGAATTCATCCTTCATTAAGGCTGGAAGGTAGCGTATTTAACTTTAAATTATACAACTCTGTATATTTGCTTTCTTAACCAAGTTTTCTCAGTTTCTGATCCCCTCACGGCTCTCGTTGGTGTGTGCTAACAATTTTAAATATTTCTACAAAACGGATTGAATATATACATAGAAAATACTCAAGAGTCATCAAAGAAAAGGTAGGAAAAATTACAAGTAATGATACCAATTATCGTGAATCCTTACATACATTACTCCACACAGCCAACATTTCCTCCAGCCCAACAAATTACGCACTCCCGTTAACAATCATACTGTACTATTACGACTCGCGCGCTACGCAATTCACGTGCCCGCTTAATTTTCTGTATTTTAAAATATTTCAATTCTCTTTCTATACATTGATACATGCACGGCAGGGCAATCTTCGCTTCTAGAGTGTTGTTAGGGGGAAATGAAGAAGATGGCAGAGGAGGATGAGGCGTGATGCTCAGGAGGATGATGCTCAAATAATTATTGGAATGATGATGGCTTTTGGTGACAGGAATAATTAACTGCTTCCGAGACCCTCCATTAGGTGTGAAGTTAGAGAGAATTTCAATTCTTTTAAGCATGTTAGGTAAGAGAAAATTAGTGGTTATAGGAAATAATATAAGGAATAAATGAGCATCATGTCAATAATCATTTTACTCATTTTTCCATTATTATTGCCAGAATAGGTAAGTGATACAGGATGATGACAACATAGACGGCTCCCCACCACCAGGTAGCGTGGACGCTCTACCGACCTGTGGTAACCATTATCGTCCTCACTTGTGCAGCTATAGGCTACCACAGAAGGAACGACCTAATGAGGAAAATACAACATCAATGATGCTGCAAACCCAGACGATGACAGGTAGTTGTTCATTTCTTAAAGTTTCCAATCCTGCAGAATCCAAGCTTTGAATCACTTCCAAGTGCAACTCATGAATAATAGGATATATGGTAAGAAGGCCGGGGCATTGTTTTGGGAATCCGCGCGGTAGGTAAAAACGTGAGGCACTTAAGGGCTACCACTTTCCTCCTACACTGCTCCTACGCTTCATTTCATGGATTTGTTACCTCACGTGGAACAAGTTGTAAATCCATAAGCTGTCCACTCGCACTCTACTGACCGGCTGAGCTATGGCAATGCGCTGGCAAGCATATAAGAATTATTGAATTCTAAATTCCAAATTATTAACGTACTGCATGGCGAAGTGTGTAGCAGTGCAGTTCCTATAAGATCCTGAAACAAAATATGGGAAGAACACATATCATGTCAAAATCCTCCGTGAAATATATCCTTGGCGGCACCTTTAAGAAAACAGAATACAAATCCTCGCACAAAAGGCCTCAGTCAATATCATTCAAAACAAGATTACAATCCTCTTTTACTCCAATAGATTAGTGGGAATAACACATTTTATATGCGCATGTAAAACGATGGAATTCAATCAAGGATAACTTATTGAATGTTGCGTAAGGAGGTAGATTCATGCAGGTGAATGATGAACATGTGAGGATGCGGGACAGAGAAGGTATACACTAGAGTTGGGTAGGGGTGGATGAATGATGATTTGTATTCATAAATCTGTAATGAATGCAAACTTTGTGCGAAAGGATAAGCTTCAGCGAACAGAGTAAGATGCAGTGATCCCATAGGAAAACAATAGCCAAACTTGCCAAACTACTACATCAGCTCCTCTCAGGCTTCCCAGAAGAGGTGTGTGTAAATTGTTTCTCGACAAACACATGAAACTAATGCAGAGTGTACGATATGCTCAGATTAGCAAAGAAACAGGCCTATGTAACCTAGCAAGTGGAGCACGTGATTTGCAAATTTAAACATGGATAGCAAATTATAGGGAATCAATTAATTGTATTTAATTTACAAAGAAAAACAACCAAGTCGATTGTAGGAAACTGTGTCACCAAAGGGGAAACTATCATAGAATCCTTGCAAGTACAAATTTTAACGCTGTAATCGGAGGCAGCATTTCGCAAATAATTGTAGCCAATTTCCCCCGTTCGATGCAGATCATCAAAATATTTGATAATCTCTTCTGAAACCTAATTAATAAATTTGCATTTTTAAATTATCAAAGCAAAGGATTGAGCCGGAAAATTCAATCCTAAAGTTTCCAAACCATGTTCATGCAGTGTTCAAGCATGGGACCGGGAGCAAAGCCCGAGGTTCAAATTATTATTCCATCGGCAATCTAAGTTAAGTAATCAAGTGAGACGGTTAGATAAAAACAAGTAAATCCTTGTTAACGGGGAAAAAAGAGTGGGAGAAACGGGGAATCTAGTAACAGCCACAAGGTTATTATGAACAGGATTTAAAACCAAACCGGGAGTGCAACTACGGATCGTCACGATAGCACAATCCTGACGAGAACGGAAGAGGCAAAAAGATTGCAATTCAATTACAATGTACAAATTCCCATCCCTCAAGAATGCTCCACGAAGCAGAGCATCCGCCTAATATCAGATTGAAAGACGTGCAATGAAGCAAGAGAGAACACAGTGAATGCAACTTGCGGAAATCCATATTCTGACCGGTAAAATCTCAGGTGATCAGAATTAGCAATGTTATTTTTCATAAGGCTAAATGTTCCCTCTGAGCATGTGGGCAAAGTAGGAAATGATAAATCCCAAAGTGCGAGATTCAATTGAGATGAAGCATGAATTGAATAAATAATTTCGAAAGCGAGAGTTTAAAGAGGTAAACGAGGCTGAACCCATAAAACTTACCCTCAAGTCATTCAGTAGATAAAGCTGGCCATAACAAAAGATTCAACAATTATCGAGCAAAGAGTTTACGTTGTTCTGGATTTGCAAAGCTCTTTTGAAAAACATGCTAAATGTGAATCGAATTATCGAATCTAATCCAATTAGAAACTAAATCATAGGTTCTTTTAAATGGGAAATGTGAAGCAGTGCAACATTATCAACTCATTCGTCTCCTCGCAGTATGCAGCTAACTGCCCCAGGAAATAAAAACAAACTTTTCGAGCTTGCTTTCAGGAGATTACAGAATCAAAAATGTAGAGTAACTTCTCCAACCAGCTGCCCAAGGCAATAAACTCAGATTTATTCTTGCAGTCTTTGGCTTGGGGTTATACATAGTATTCACGCTCCAAGTCTACAAGTAAGTCTACAACAAGCAAGTCAAAAGAAACGGCTATCCAATACTGTCATTAGCGTAGAAAATTTAGACTTGAGCTCACGTCAAGCTTGAGACAGATCTAGAGATCTGTATTATTCTTTCCTTAATTGCAGGTACAAAATAAACAAATTGCCGGAGAACATTCGCGAAAAATCTCCTGGTACCGATTATTTATCGCATGGGATTGAATTTTAAGAGACGCTAAAAAGCATTACGAATCCCAGCCTGACACAGTTTGAAACACGTAAATTAGATTCGCGTGATCACAATATTTTGACGGTGTGATGGAGTTTGTAACTGATTCCTGTAATCCGCGGAGGTTCTTGAGGAACAATCAAAGTCTCAGAAGACACAAAGCAGAAACAGTTTACAAGCCCTAAGGATTAAAATCCAGATACGCTAAATCTTATTACGTTTGCAGTAGGCAAATGAATAGCACAGACTCTTCAAGGAGCAATAAGAAGGTTTTTACGGAATTATCTCCAAGTACAGAAGAATAATGTAGCGGGGATTGACTGTTGACAGGAGGCTGACAGCAGAAAGGACCAGCCGGTATTTACCAACTGTCCGTTTAGAACTACATGACAACCAGTTTCAATTTATTACATTCCTTCCTCCTTCAATTCTCCAAAGATTAAGGAAGAAAAGTAGTTGACACATCATTTTCCATCCTTTGAATCATGTCACCGCTCAACGAGCTCAGGATGACGTTTCCTAGGAGATTTCGAGATTTACTCGAGAACTGTCCACGAATCGAGAGATTAGTATTTTCAAGGAGTGCATTATAGTTACAAGAGGATGAGGATTCTACATCTTGTCAGGTTACATAATAAGTGATGCTTCCCCTTTAAATGCATCAAATATAAAATGAATGAATACTAATCCAAGATAAGGTAAATTAAATGGCAAAGTAATGGCTCTTGCAAATGGAATAACTAAAAATATAATAATATAAAATAAATAATGGAATAAACTTCTTTCCAATCTCTGCTTACAAAATTTTTGAGAAGATGAGAGGTACAGAAGAGGGTCACATAAAGGCTAAAACGGAGAGCAAAGATTGCGCCAAAGAAACTATTGTGGCGGTAAAAGTTTGCTGATTGACAGCCTTTACGTAATTTCATTCAACTTTAGCATAGCTTGTTATTTGTTATCACAATATTCTGGTGAAATGATGTTTATTATGGAAAGAAACACAGATTAGACATTAAATGCTGTTTAGGTGGGCCATTTGAAGCCTTGCATAGCTGGTGGTGTTGGTATTATTTGGATATTTAAAATTTTACATTCTTTTTATTTACTAAATCTCTTTCCTTCTTGATGTTCTGCTGCAAAGCAGGTGGAGAGGAGAAAACTAGGAAATCTTCAAAGATTTTTATAGAGTCCACTAAAGAATTGAGACAATTGAGAGAGTGAAGGTGTACACTTAACGTTTCCTTCATGGGCAGTTAGTTTAGAGAGGAGCGCAGTTTATAAGAGATCAGCAAACCTTTTGTTTTCATGACTTTTTAAATGTGATTCTTAAACTGATGAATCACACTACAGTAGTACGTCATTTAGCTCTGGTGTAGGATAAGGTGAAGGTACTGCATAAATTATAAATGAAGCAGGTAAAAGCGGAACCCTGGGGCGAAGGTAGCCTAAAATAATTGTCTTGCTAAATATTAAAAGAATTTTATGCATGTTATGCAGGAGACGAATAAAGGAACAGAGGCTGAGAAAAAACGGCAGATGAGAATCGTGTAACGCAGTTTCAAATATTTTAACGCTAACATTTAAAGTTAAATGCGAGGAGAAGTTTGCTTTGGACTAACTTTCCCATCGAAAGGTCCGATGTAGTAACGACGCGTATGATTTAATGCATATTTAAATAATTTTAAATCAAGTGTCTTCCTTGTCATACACCGGAATGGCATCCGCGGTTTGTATCATCTTGAATAGCTTTCGGCTGCTCAAGAATTCAGTCCCAGCTCTGTGACACTTGACTTGATTGCTCATGCGGAATAATAATGATTTGCAAATTCTTTTCCGTGGCCCCTCAAAGGTAAAAGTATAGATGAAATCTATGAGAAAGTGTCAGATTCCCTTTCTTGCCTAAGGTAAGGGTGGGATCAGATCTGTAAGGAGTCTGGGAAGACAAGAAACTATCGAAAGGGAAATGGCCCATGTCTTAAACCAATATCTTTAGCCAAACAAGGTAAAGTGGTAGTGTTAGGTGGTGAAGCGTATTAACCAGGAAATGTGACTTCCTTGTTACTCAAAGCAATTGCTTCCTTTCCGCAAAGGCAAGCACCATCCGAAAATGTTCCCGAAATTAATTCGCGCTTATTCCCAGGAAACCTGTAAATCGTCGAACATATAACTTAACCTTCATCCTCTTAGATCTTTAGTAGTGATTACACCGACTGGTGGAATGCATCGTAACCGAGTTTTGAATTTGAAAAGAAATTTAAATCTGGCCAATTCTGTTAGTAACAAATTTTAATTTTCCCGCCAATCCTGTCCATTGAAATTCAAATTTTCAAATTTTTCCACCAATCCTGTCATTAAAATTAAAATTATAATTGTTAAAAAATAAATTCAATCAAATAAATTTGATAAAAAGATAATTTAAAAAGGCTAACTATTTCTAGCCCTTAGATTGGAAGGCTACGATTATATTTTAAGTATGTGAATTTGGATTTTATAAATACGATAGATAGAATTGGCGGCTGAAATGAAGTATTTTCAAGTTTAATAATTCAAGTTCTTCAATCAACCCTGAAAACCTGCTAAAGTGAACAGTCAAGCTAAGAATTGGTAGCGTCTGAAATGACATAATTCATTCTTTTACTTGCTCTGTGAAACTGAAAATCCCAATTTGTCACGTATTATACATTATATTATTGCGGAAAAAGCCTTGACTACGACGGACAGTGCAATAAAGTAGCCATTGAAGGTTATTAGGCTCGAGGCACGGTCCTTTCGAGAGGATACTACGAATATCGCCGCATAAACGAAACTGAAAATACGACGGATGCGAACGAAAAGATATTAAATTCCAAAAGAGCGCAAGCGGAGATTATTTCTATTTCATGCAGCACAATCAATTCAACCAAGATACCGTAGTCAGACTCGTTAACACAAGGAAAATGCACATGATTTTACGTCGATACTATGTTTGTGAACAAAAAATTATGGAGGGCAGTGTGTATTTCCCTTGCATTCCCACTAACCGTAGAATCAATTTTCCAACGAATAAAACAATACGGAATGAGAACGACGTTTTATCTGCTATTAAGTTTTTTTCCTCCTCAGCTTCGGCTCCTTCTGTGGGAAGACCTATTCTTTAAAAGTCGGCATTCTTCTGGTTGCAATTGTGGGGACAAGGCTTAATGGACACGTGGGATATTATTTTGTAATGTGCAGATCCTATAGTGCGGGCTGAGCGTAAACGAGCTGTGTGACACAAAAATTATGAAAATGGGATCACAAAATTCCCAACAAAGAATCAAAACTGAATGAATGAACGTGTAAATCATGCATACTATTTTATGAATATAATTGTTTTCCCATAAACGTCTCTTGGTTATAAATGTAACAAGTATTACAAGATGGCAGTGATATTATTATCCTTGCTTCAAACAAAACTAGTTCATGATCCTCTCATTATGTCATTATTTTTTCTCATTTGCATTAAGAGAATTGTATAAAAACCCTCTGCAGCTTCACCTCCTTCACTTGGGAACTATGCATCCCATCCTTCATAGTATGTCCAAGGGTTTTCTCTGTTATAGCGATTACTTATTATTGTACAACGGATATTGAAGGAGCTCCCCGAGCTTATATGAATAAAACTACTACTACTTCATAGTATGTATCACAGCCGAGGAACAGGTGTTGCTGAATTAACCCAGGTAACATCTTAGCCTTAAATTAGCCGTATTTCCCAAATCCCAACAACCATTATATTTCACCCACAGCAAAACAACTACTAAGGGTGGAGCTGGATCTAATACTACAGACAATTGAATCTGGAATTTGGCAAGAGAAACAGCTACTGCCGCCTCAAGATAGTGGATAGGGTGTAAAATACTGATTAATTGAAAGTTGATTGAACACTGAGAAGCTCCCAGCCTTTGTGCAATCAGATATTAGAGGCGAGGAAAATGAAAAGGTAATTGCTAATTACTTGATCACGACGATGAGCATGAAAGCAAATACTCCGGCTCTGTGTCACAACACATGTTCCCTTTAGGATACATAATAGAATCTTACCGCAATACCATTCGGAATGAGCTACACGTCACACGTAACAACATCCTCAAGGATTTGAACCATTTCTCCTGTCTTCAATCATGCATTCAAGCAGGTGCATTCATCAAGCAATTGGGATTCCAATCTAAAGCAGTTATCATGGCCCAACTCTGGGGTAAACCAGGTACAAGAATAGTATTTGTATTGCACTTACAACCGTAATGTACGAGGAACCCAAATCTTAACCCACTGCCCCAATCACCTCAAGTGGGTAATCTAAAGAGGTAGAATTGACCTTTGAAGTCGATACTGTAATTAAAAATCTAAATATTGACCAAGGCCAAAAATAAAATCATTAAAGAAAAGGTTAAGGCTTTAAAAACTGGAGCGATAATATTAGATAAGGGTTGAAATCATATAGTTAATGGATTATTGGATTTATGCATATCAGAAAAGATTTAGAAACCATGGAAAGCTTTGATGTATTTAATAATGTCATTAAAGAAAAAAGAAACTGGACGCGCAGAGGAGAGATTACAGTGGCGGCAGTGGCTTAGCGGTTAGGAAAAAGAAAATAGAAATGGAATTAGTGTAATTTCCAAGTCACATTATGTGGTCTTACATGGATGTTATCAATGCAAACAAGTTAAGTAGATTCATATCAAAAGTCCACACAGCCTTGCGCAACTTTCAGTCTCACACAACAACCTGTAAGAATCCTGTCTTGGCTTCTTCTTCCAAAGTGCTATAGCGTTGACGCCTCCAACTTCATAACTTGCAAAAATATGTCCGCCCTCTCTCCCCCCTAACCCACATGCATACAGAGAGAAGTGTAATTCCACAAGGTAATTTACTTGCTGGCTAAACCATATAACAGAAGCACCATTCTTTTTCTCTCAATTTTTCCCCACTACTGCGGTTCACACACCCTGTGCTTTTGTAAGCTTGCAAATGTTATGACCTATAGCAAATTAAAACTCTTGCACAAATCCTAGTATCCTCCTGTTTGCCTCCTAGAAGACATTTTTCGGTAGACTACGCTCTCTGCCAATTGAAACTGGATCTTTTTGTGGACTAGTTATGTACTTTCGGACATGAACTACTAAAACTCTGCGAATGTCACAAGAAATGCAGTTTTATTGTGTCCACGAGCATGACCATAAGAAAATTGCACACATATCCAAGCATTTTCACCCGTCACATACACACACACACAATGATATTTTGACAGGTAGGACTACAAAGTCTTTGGAGCTATAGTTAACAGTTGATTCTTCATGGACGCAAGCGTGGTGAATTTACAATGAACTGATTTTCATTACTCTTTCCTTAAAGCTTAATAAAGGTCAATTTAATAACTCAAGCTAGGAGGGAAAGCTTCCAATCAATGAATTAAGCCACAATAACCCCTTGATCCTTCTCAGGCCTAGTTTAAGCCGCAAAAACTACCAAAATAACCTTATTTTGCCTTTAATTAGCCACTTTCTGATGAATCAATTAAAGGGATGAAAGGAAAAATTCCAACGGGATTCAGGGTAAGAATCAACAATTTCAAGCTAATAATTGACGGCCAAAGACATACTTGTCAGACAACGAGTCCAGTAGAGCGGCGAAAGGGAAACGATGTGGATTTCGTCAATTTCGTGGTAATACAATAACCAATTCTTATCAAACGGGGGCATGTGGTCGGTAAATGTTGAAAACAGGTGGATACAGTAAACATCTCTTTACACCTGTGCGTTCTTCCTTTACCTGCCGCGCGGCCCAAAAGATTTTCTATCTTTTAAGAAAATCGCGTAGATGTGGCTTTTGACACGGCCACGCGGAAGCATCTGAAAAATTTGTAAAACAGTAATTCCAGTACTACAGTTAAAATTAGAGAAACAATTTACTAATTTCCTATCCCTGGGGAAAATGAGATATACAACGATCCAATCAGGCGAAGAACCAATATTAAAATTCATGCATTTGGCCCAAAGACATTTTGGCGAGAATGATGCCACGATATGGGATTTATATGTGATTTGTGGTTGTCTTCCTAGAAAATTGAGGTTAAATTATGGTGTCAGTGATTGGTGAAGGAAATTCAGGCGGGTACGAGCTTATACATTCCCATTTATCAAAGAGTTTTATGTTGAAAATTCTGCAAACTAGGAATTACCCTGGTGAAATAGTACAGAACGGAAAGTAAACGTGAAAAATTTAACTGATGTATGAGCGTAGGAATACAGACTATTGGGCAAGGCAAAATCCTCTGCACCCATCCATCTGTGGGCTGTCAGTACGCCGTTTTGTAGTTTCTATAAAAAACCAAGCTGTAAAACATAATCTGCATATCAATTCAATTTTTTGAAGGCTCTAGTCACGAACATTTTAATAAACACAAACTCTATTGAGACATGAGTAATTATATATAGCAACCCCTTGCTCCCGTTCCATAGAAGAATTGAACTTGTGGTTTTTGCAAACCGCAAAATCCCAATTTTTAGAAAATAAATGCTTTATGCAATCGCCCTCTCTGAAATATATAGCAACCCGAGGCTTCTTTGTAGACCTTGTAAAGGTGAAATCGGACAAACACAAACTGTGTGAAATCCGCCCAGAATCATGCGATCCTTAACGATGCAACGTAAATTGGCGTGAAGAAACAAACAGCTGAGTCAGTGTGAATAAAAATGTATAAATCCCAGCTAAATCCCAGAGTTATTTCATACAAGAAATCATCAACAGGACTGACCAAATACCACATCTATTATTCAAACAAAGTTGCAAATTATATAACCTGCGAAAAATATTACTGAAAAAACTTGTTTCCTGCAGTCTAAGGGAATTTGTAACGTCATGTAAAATGTTATTTAATTGAAACTATGAATTAAACAACACATAAGTAGAAACGCTAAATAACATCCGGAGTCGATTCAAAGTTTGCAAAAATCAATGTGACAAATTTCAAACCTGTACTTTAAATTCAACTTCCCAAGGAAATCGCAAATTACAGCACAATTTCTTACAGCAAAATACAGCACAACAGCGCTAGACAGTAAGTAAGAAATGTGCATATTGTTTGCTGCATTCATTGCTTGAGTTTGCAGAATTCTTTCTGGAAGCATCGTAAATGTAGTTAAAATGCGAATAACAAAATTAGTTTGTGGGAGTGGACAACCGAGTCTGGAAGAGCCATTATATGGGATTCCATTGCAAAAACTGGATTTCCCAATCCTAGATAATTTTGCAAATCCTTCTACCGCCAGTCCTCATTCACCTTCAGGCTAGCACTTACTGGATTCTTGGACTTACTCAAGTATACTAACGATAACAATACTGGGTCCACGTGAGGCATAAAAAAGTTGATAAATAAGAACCAGAAATTAAACAAGTAAGCTAACTAAATAATCAGCTTTTCTCGTCGCTTTTCCAGCAAACACATTTATAATTCCAGCATGCCGCCACCAGGCTTCCAAAATGCAGGTGACCTCGTTACGCCCCTAATGAGATAGATAAGCTGGTCAAGTAAGTCTAGTTCCAAGCTCAAGGTACAAAAATATCATATACTTTTTAAGGCTAAAAAACCTACGGCCCATCTTGATAAAAGTTTTGAATCATCGTCCCTGAACCTTGCTCTCACGTGGGAATTAAATCGGTTATCAAGTCATTCTTTTGCTAACGCTGTAAATAAAGAAACAGTTTTATTACTTGCATTATCCCCCGAAAATTATTTCAAGATTGCATCGTCGCTAATTTCTCCGCGCAAGCTTAAAGATATCGTGGCACTCTACAGTACATATATACACTCCATGGATTATCTCCCTAGCATACAAGCTCTTGACTTTCCGATATTGGGTATTCCACGAAAACAGACAAAAATGGCCATTTTGTCACGTGATTATACGGAATTCTATGACTTCAGTGACCAAATTATACGGTATTCTACGAAAAAGTACACATTTTTTATACGATTGTAAATAATCACGTATAATATACGATTTCGTATACAAAATTATACGGAATCATGTATTTTTAAATATGCGAACTCCAATATTCAAAAAAATATTTGAAAATAAGTTTGAAATAAGCTGAGTTTTGTTGCAAATACATTCTTTTCCTCTGAAAATATAAAATGAGAATATGGGTGTATTTAGACAAGTCTAATTTTTTAATATTTAATCGTTTACTTAAATTAAAGAACTGAGTTTTTAATCATTTCACTGTCGGTAAATATACGAAATTAATAACTAAGTATTTGAACACAAAAGTTATGCCTGAACGGGAATTAAATCAGATGAAGTGGTAAGTTTCGGCTATAAAAAGTGATATTCGACTGTGCGATACTATTACTATCGTTATCCATAGAGGTGGGAAAAATTGCAAGGAAGCAATACCATACCACTGTCGTCTAAAAATTAACTAACGACACCGTTAAAGTCGCGGTGGAAGTCAATATTTCGATTCCAGTTCAGTAACGTTTGAAAATCCCAGCATAAACCCGACCAGCTATGGTAACAAAATAGTAATTTCTACTTGTATTATATGCTTTTATATGAAAACATATACAAATTATACGAGATTATACGACATCCAAGAAGATTATACGAACTTATCTAAAATGAACTTACACCCTCATCCTGACAGAGAATTGCTACTGGATGACAAGTTTCTGGATAAATTTTCGCGAGTATTTCACATGTAATTTTGTGCATATTTCTCGCAAAATATTTAGCACATGTCCGAGAGATGTTTTAGCTAATTTTTAAAAGCAGTTAAAATATTCAGTATGCTACGTGCCATTACTGGTAATGCCGTGAAAGATGAGAGCAAAACAAGATTGTAAATCCAAAATAAATATGCCGTCATATACACACTAAACTCTTTTATTTTCATAACCTGAAAGAAGAGCGGAGAAGGTCGTGCTTCAATTATGATTTCAAGGACACCTCTGTCCAGTATGCAAATAATTTATGCTAGCTAATAGCCAAATCCTGTAAAGAATAGCATCTTTTTGGCTTAAACCCTACCAACCAATATTAGTGCTGAGTCAGGCGATAGCATATATATTATGGCTTAATTATTGAACTTTTAAAGGATCCTCTTCCTTTTCATAGACAATTTCCTTATGAACAGCGCGGAACTAATGATATCAGTTAATATTTATGCTAGTTCAACTTTTAATTCACTAACCGAGGCTATCAAGATAAATGTGTTCGATGCTGCGGTGCCTATGACGAACAAATATAAACTTTAAGTAATAACTTACTTAAAAGAAGATGCAATTCCCAATTGTAACCTGCAGTAGATCCATTACATCGGCTATGTGTAATTGTAATTCAGGCCGGTAAAGGATTGATGGATTGGCTTGAACATCCGATGATATCACAACTGGTTTTCGATTATCCTTCCAGCACAATGCAATATAGTTTATAGGCCTTCACGCAGGATTCTTGGCATATGTAACTTTCACATTCCTTGGCTCTTCTAGCTCCTCCTCCCGTTTATCATCTCTTAAGATTGTAAGACATGTGTGTGTGTGAACACTCGGAGAATAATTCTGGAAAATTACGGCTGAGGACACGATTTTCATAAAGATTTTTGCAAAGATACAAAAGGACGTAAACAGCAAAATGCTTATCATAGCTTCACGTGAGCAGAAAAAGAAATCTTGTGGATAATTTTAAGCAATTTTCTTAAATCATACCGGACTTGCAAGCCCCGAGTACAATGGAATATTAAATGAGGGGAGGAATACGTAATCCTTCCTCGTCTAGTCTACTGGAATCTCTTAATAAACAATTCGCAAAATCCCAGCACGATCCCTCCAACAACAAAATTGCATACTTTACTTCAAAAGCATTGAAGGCATAGTGGAGTTTGCAAAGTTCCCAATGCGACGCCATGATTAAGTAAGCTTCAATTCAAGTCTCGAGGTTGTAATCTTCATGTACGCCGTGCATAATTTCATAAAATCCGTCAAGACAAGATCCGTTTAAAATAGTCAAAATTATAGGACGGATTTATATTCCTGAATTTTTTTAATGTGCCACAGAAGCAATGATGATGAGTTACTGCTAAAAGAGTTGAGGGATAGTAGAATGCCGACGGAGGCATTCTTAAGAGTTTCTCTCAGATACCGATGATGAGTTTTAATAAAGTAATAAAATCCTTGTTCCGCCTACTCGTAATAATCTTTTCCCTAGAGGAAGGCATGCAGGATCGCTGTAATCGCGTGTACGGCAAACGCACCTTATTACACAGTTGGTGCACATGAATGCATCCATCGCTCCTAATAAAATCCTTTCCGATTTTAAATTCTCTTTACTATAAGCAATTTTAAAACATTTTTTATAAAACCTTAGCTAATCGGTAATTCCGGTTGCATGCAATGGAATTAATAAGCGCGACCGGCTTGTGATAAACGTAAAAGTTTTCCATTCAAATAAATCTGAAGCTCAAATGGCTATTCTTATCCTAACATCAGTAGTTGATCCTCATTAAATTCCGCTTCAATAATATGCGAAACTTCAAGTTTCTTCTCCCATTCTAACAGCAATCCATGTATCCTCGCTGTATTTCAATCACAAATCGTTGAGTCCACATCCATATTTAAAATTCCGTTAGCAAACACAGCATTAAAGAATAAGAAACGGCTCGGCTGTAAAAAATTCAATTCCTTTTCAACTTTTTACGAAATGATTCCAGCTAGTTTTATTCTATTTTTGTTTGAATTTAAAGAGCTGCAAGCGTGGTGGTGTAAATGGACAAACCAGGTTCTTATTGTTTCTCTTCTTCTTGCAACGAATTGTAAAGTTGAAGGTTTGAAAGCGAATTCGAATACGATTATTTATCTTAACTTGTTCCGATACATTCCTATACCAATTTTTCCGCGCCATCCAGAACAGGTTATTTAGGGAGAATTGCAACCCAGGATTGGGATGAAAGTGAATGTGAGCGGCTCACAGTGAGCCAAGTTGCTGTAGGTATTTCCATGTGTGCCTACTTACCTGATATTTATTTTGCAAATTACTTTACCGTGAATACAAAGTCTAATTGTATTTACCTTGTTGGGAAAGCGGGGGTTTAAATAAATTAGGGCCATGCTAAATATGTAAAAGCATAGACACCTTTGGCAGAGGCTCAGGCAATAGAGCAGTGCAAGAATCAGCGTAAAATAATATTTCTTTACTTAAAGAATTGTGAAAGGTCCATGGCCTAAAATAGGCGTTCTCGTTATGCTCATTTATTAGGCTGCCTTAAAACCGTGTTTTAGGTATTTTAGGCGTGTTCCTTCCATGATCAGTGCTGACCATGAATAAAAAACGCCACAGAGCTCGCGAATTCATTAACTTATTTCGCCTAGAATTGAATGTATTCTTCAACGCATACGCATTAATCACTACAATCCTCCACCCTAATAACAAGTCTCCCATTCAACAATGTTAAGAGGAGCCAATACAAATATAGCGCAAAAAAATTTATGCCAATTTACGCCTTTTCCCTAGCATTCATGAACACGATGCAAAATTTCAAATACATCGTTTTTTTTGTACCGATGCACCATGCACTCGTCACGGCTGGGATTTAACTGTCCAACAGAGGCTATTCATTCCTTGCACTGTACAACATGTTTCCAAGGAAACAAATAGAACGAATAATAATAACCAGACAATTTCCAACCTCACAAGCCACAAGGACAAGAAGAAGACCGGCATGGATTTGCGGGCTTGAATATTGAGGTGATGGTTCTGCGCCATAAATCGGTAAGCGGTTTGAGGAAACGGAGAGGCCTGTGGATCAGTTCCATTCCGTCTATCAGTACAAGAACATAAACGTCTGTAAGAAAGAGGGAACTAGCGGTAGAGAAGGCATTTTCACATCTTGGCTAATGCTCCTACTTACAGCAAAGTACTGATCTGTAGGATACAGAGGAATCCCTCTGGGAAGGTAAATGATAAATGTTTGTGAACTTGTGCGGAATGACATTGATTGCGGTGCGGTGTGGCGTGGGATGTGCTCTCCTCAATAGAATCCGTAATAGGGGTGTGGACGAAAGCAAAGCAAAGACTAAAGAAAGAAAGCATGATGAAGAATGACGGGAGGATAATAGAAATACTTCCAACTCTCACGATTTACTTCTTCTTATCTTTGAAAGAGAAACTTGAGGACTCTATATCTGCAGGACTTTACCACTAAAATAAGCAAGACTCAAACACATGCAAATATATAACGGTCAATGTACCAAATCTCACTCAAGGAATCCAAAGAACACCTCTTTCCTCCACCACTCCTACAGTGAAACCTCGATACAGCGTAACGTCAGGGGACAGCGGAAAAAATACGTTATAACGAGGTTTACGCTATATTGAAAACATGTAAAAAAATATTTTATGAGAAACTCAAAACGTAGCCTAAACTTTGTAAAGCGCCTTTTTTCTAAATCTCCAGCAGTAGAATTCTGGATCTTAAGGCCCCATTTCACGACTCAGTTTCACAAATTCTAACTTATTTACCCATGTAACCGAGTAATTGACTCAATATTTTGAGAACTGTTCACGCGAAATGTCATTTTACAATATAGGAGAATATGATATTCCTCATTCGTATAGCAAAGTTTGTGCACGTCTAAAAATTTGAAGTTTAGCGGCAGCCTTACGCTATACGGAGGTAATTTTCAATGGGCTTTGTTGTGGAGGGTCTAACAATTTGCTACGCTGCATCGAAGGTTACCTTATAGAGAAATACGTTGTATCGAAATAAATTAACATAGAAACAGGAAATTTTGCCAGGGACTGCGTACTACTACGTTATACCGAGGTTTACGCTATATCGACATACGCTGTACATAGGTTTTACTGTATAAAAGTATCGTGTATTTGGGGTATACAAAGCCGCCGCTATTATAATCCTCGTTCTGACGTAACTTTATATTCCCTCCGTCTTCCAAATAACCACCTACTGTAGCATATGAAAGAGGATTTCGGAGAACGAGGATGAGTTCGACCGATCCAAGCAGGGAGGTCGAGAAAATTACCCTTTGAAAGATCATGAGGATGAATTGAAAATCAAATAGCAAATGCTTTAAGGGAGGTAAGTTATTGGTAGGATGTAATATCTTCTGGGTTGTCGATCTTCTTGACGACGACTCCCGAGTAAATGATGCGTGGGATTGTTAGGATTGAAGGTTGCGGATTTTTTTACCGGCTCCTTCAAGAGAATTCTGAAGGGGAAACCCTATAGCATTAACCGCGTACGTCTACTGGGTCCAAGTAAAATAGTAGTTCCAAGCTTTGTACGGGATAATGGGATGGGAAACCAAATGGCTAAATTGCGAATAACAAGTAGCAGTAAATCCGCAAATCAGGCAAGGCTTTGATGAAATAAGAGGGCGAGACACAGTCAATTGGCAAAACTCTTTTAGCGGACTTTCAATCATAGCTCATCAGAGATCAGAGCACAGCCGTAAAAGACATTGACCATGTTCGACGAATGCGTTGTAGAGTTCAAATGGCCTCTGCGTGGGTGTCCAACTGTCAATAAAATAGGAGGGGTCCGTCTGATTACGTGCGGTGTGGGGGGCTTGACAGGTGGAGTTTAAACTTTGAAGAATGGCAAAGATATGATTAATGTGATAATGTTGGGAGGATAAGAATCCCGTGTCTTACCTTGGAGGATTATGGAAGAACCGTATTTTTCGCAACATTTTTACTTGGATAATGACTTCACGTAATGGACAAAACCGGGACGTACAAATGACGTTGCGGGAGATGGGAAAAAAAGAAGAGGTAACAATAATTTCTACTGCGCAAGTTATATAGCAGTCCAAGTCTGGGATTTTAAGAAGCAACCAAGAGATGCTATGCGGTGCGAAAGAAAGTGAATTATCAGTCTGTTTTCAGGTCCATCACCTGTGCGTGCAACTTTTCGTCAAGCGTTTCACACATCAACCTTTTAACTAAATCTCGCCTTATCTCCTCCAAACACATCACACTACCCCTCACCCCTTCTATATACTTTTCTCCCCTCGTCTCCCTTTGCTGAATACAAATAGGGTTTCAAGAAATACTGCAGCATTCCTTTTACTTTGGAGAGCTTTGAAGATTGGCGTGTGAAAAGAAAAAAAACTCCAAGTTTCCATGAAAGGCAAGAGCGATGTACTTGCAGAAAACATTTGCAAAATTTTAGCACGCATCTTCATAACCAAGACGCTAAGCTAATTGGCCTCCCTCGCGGCTAGTCTTGGGGACAGCTTAAATCCTGCGGGTGCTAAAAGAATAAGAAAATAATTACTACCACTTGACTGAATCCATCAACATCATTTTTACGAGCCAACCAACATTATTAGGCACTCAAACAACCAGAGAAATGTTCAAGGTAGCTGGTATTTAATATTTACAGAGATGAGAAGTTGTGACGCTTAAGATATTAAAATTTCCTTGGTAGTATTAGCGTCAAGTAATTCAATTATCAACCAGCTCACACTTTAGTTTTAGAGCAAAGGCGGATTTAGGAATGATGACCAAGTGGTAGTGTGTGTTGAAAATCCGAGCCGATCATATCAATGCAATTTTTTTAAAGCAGGCTTTTGCGCGTTGTTTCCTCAGCAAACTTGGAATCTCCTCTAATTTATATAATTTCAATCTTCAAGAATCTTTTCGACATATACGGACACAAAATTTTAAAGCTTACAGAATTTGGTTCTAGAAATTAAAAACCGGCGAATAATTGTATGCTTAGAAGCCAAGGAAGCGTGTGGATAACTTTATAAATATGGACTCACAATGAATATGAAGTGAAAAGAATTTCAGTTTATTATTATGACAACTCCCCGGTGAAATCCTTTAGTTTGCCACAATGAATCTGCTTTTACATCCTAATATTGCCAACTTTTAACTCGAAAGCGTGCTTCTAAAATTTAAAATATGCTATAGTGTTTTAGCTACAGTAGAAACCAATGCACAGGAGTGAATAAATTGCAGGAAAAGTGTGAAAAAGGTTTTGCCTAATTACCCCAAGTTCTTGAACTTTACATTGAACCTCCACGCCTTGCCGTCACCCATTTCAATTTCAGTCTTTTCATATCATACGTACAACGTCACACTTCTTCCTCAAATCTTTGTCTCACTCATTTAACACGATACATTCATTGCAACTGAAGTAAAGAAAACGATAATTATGCAGAAGAGAAACCAAGTTTAAGTTTACAAAGGACTGGGTGGGAAGGGTTAGATAAAAATAATAGCGACAAAATTCACAGATGCACTTTAAGATATTATGTTATGCAGTTAATTCCTCTTACTTTGACCCGACGTAACGCTGGGCGCATTAAATACATTTTTAGAGAAAGTAAAGCACATTTTAGAGTACTTCATTTCGTTTCATATTTTCAGCTCGACGATTGAAAGAAGAACTGTAACGGCTTTTAGATTATTAAGATAAACATCGGGTTCATATGAAATTATTAAGATTGATTAAATAATGCGAGGATGGTTCGCCGATTGGATGCAGCATCACACGACAATTCAACAGTATGACAAACTCCATTATCACCATTACCGGCCTTACAGATGTTCAAGTATAAATAAGTTTACTCTGTAAGCATGAAGAAGACTGGCATGTTATACTACGTCTTTTCCACTAAAAATCCAACGAAGATGAATTCAATTCTTATAACAGTTTCACTTTTCTACAACCAGAGATAAAAGATTCAAATTCATACTGCAGCACAAATATAACGAGGCCAGTGTCTTACAGTGTTTGTAGTATTTGTATTCGTATTTACATCCACATATGATTGAAATTCAGGTGATTAGATTGCGTTTTGAATCCAAGCTGTATTTCTCTTTCCGCTGTGGTTACAGTATGAAGTCTTCGTCTTCACTAGGTTTTTGCCATTTAATAGTTGGGAAACAGAAGGACATATATAAATGCCAAATTGGGGACAGTATCGTATGGCTAAATATAGTATTTCAAGAGTAAAATTACGAGAAGCCTGAATGAAACAAGAAACAGATTCATGTTTCCCTGGCAATCAACTAGATTTCATAGAAACATCATTATCCCTCTTTTCGCAATTAACCTGGCGGTCTGTAGCAGTCATGTACTAGTAAAAATAACTCTACGACCGTTCTAAGACCGGGGTCTTCAAAAGCGCTCAAGTTAAATCAATTAAAATAGCTAGTATTATTATAAGCAGAATATTGCAACTTGATCAAGTATCTGAAATTTACTTCCAGGAAAGCAACTATAAAACGTTTTACAAATCCGTAGCGTCACTTTTTAGAAACAATCCAGCGCCATCTAGCGGCTTTGCATAAAAGAGCGTAGTGTCAGTTCTTAGATGATAGAGTAGAGCAAAGATACTCTTTTAAAGAGAGGGAAATCCACGACTATTTTTCCCGAAACATGCAACGCAACCACACGCAAGCCGAAATCTGTAACCTGCTGTAACGAGCTTTTCTTTAGCTAAAAGGATTTTATCCAAAAAAATTGGAATGCTATTCCGAATGGATAAACGAGATCCAAATGATTTATGAGAGCGTCCGAAAGGAACAGCGGGATGACCTCCAGATTTCAGACTGGACCGCGGACCGATCCGGGATATTTGTGGGAAATGAATGGGTTCGCTACAGGTTTGGAATGTGGTGCGGAAATTACAGGGAGTAACATGCAAAGAAACGGGAGTGTACCTTATAGGTACATCACATGTATGTCGAAAATATGACGGAGACAGGCTTTTGCTTAAGGGCTGAGAAGGTGGATGTAAGGTGACGCAGGACAGGGCTTTTCAGAATCCAACCTTCTT
This sequence comes from Sminthurides aquaticus, assembly GCA_906901655.1. NCBI lineage: Eukaryota > Metazoa > Arthropoda > Collembola > Symphypleona > Sminthurididae > Sminthurides > Sminthurides aquaticus. The sequence goes on along the minus strand of CAJQTT010000001.1, from coordinate 17,330,990 downwards.
TGATTCATGACCAGACTATTAGTGAACATATTTTGCTGTCCAATAGGAGCAAGATAAGGCATTTCTTATCTATATACGTGTAACGAATAAAGAGGGAGAAAGTACATGTACTCCGAAGAAAGTTTGCGGATAAATGGATGAATACAGAGCAAGAGAATAATATTTATAAGCCGGGTTTTTTGAGGATCAAGGAAATGTTCCCGCTAAAGCTAAGAACCCTTTTGGCAGACATATGAAATTGAGGCGGAGATGGCCAGATGGGGATATAGATAAAGCCGGTGGTAAAGAAGAGTTTAGTTATATTCGTCTGGGAATAATAGGTGAGAGAGAGAGAGAGGACAAATAGAGGTGCTGGATTCCCCTCTTCCGTATCGAATAGACCGTGAGATATAGGTGGGAGTAATCTGTGGCTGCGGGTTATTGGAAAATATTGGAATTTGTGGTCCCGTCCGGGTAGAAGCAACTATCCCGGCTTGACTTAGCTTCCACTTTACTCAGCTCAACAAAAAAATGTTGGGAATAAATAGAGTTATACAAAGTGACGGATGGGATTGGCTCAAGGAAATCCCATAAATCAAATTAATATTGCAAATATCCTTCCGCCGTGTGACAAAAAACCCCGAAAAGAAAACAGCACGCTTGTATAATCCTGAGGAAAAGTATATAGGGAACAGAACTTTTTAGCTGGGAATCGAGAAAATGCATTCAGTTCAAATAGAAAGTACACATGCGAGAAAGCAGGGTTCTAGTGCAACTTAAAAGGCAGAGAGAAACACCCAGGAATGTCATTGTTACAAAAGCAGAGGCGACTCAGGAATTTCAAAGCCTGAAAGTACAGTGCAGAACAGTAGGAGAAAGCAGCTCTGACTTTATTCTCACAAGATTCAGAGACAGTCCGCTGGCAACTAACTTTGTGCAATAGAGTCAGCGTGTCATCATGAAGAGAAGCTGTATACATATCCGGACGAACATTGTGGCACTGGAAAGAACATCCTACTGCAGACATTCGTATAATATCTTCAAAGCTCTTTGAAACTAGAGGACGGAGAAAGTTGTAAGGGCCTCTCGTAACCTGGCATGGCAATGCGGTACAGTAGCGGTGGAGGAGAAGCAAGGCCGCGAGACGCGGGTAAAATATATGAGAGAGCTATCACGAATCGGATCTGGATCGGATGATTACCCTGGCACACTTAACTCTTGGATGACAAGGCAAGTGTATGCAGTGCAGTATATAGACGAAACTGAGTTATCCAAAATCCGAGAGCCAGATGATACGGTTGATGGAAGGAGACAGGAGGATGATGAGAATGGATTTATCATCTCCACCGTCCTTCCACGTACCCTCCAAAATCAAAACTATAGCATAGCTATGCTCAAATCCCATCAACTTTCTTCCCCGTACCACTAACCAGCAAGAGTTTAAAATGCTACGACGTGAAAAGTGGAAAGACGAGCGTAAAATAAATCATACCAGAGATATTAGAAGCGTAAGGAAGAATCCCTGCCCCCACAAATTCGAATCGTGGAAACTACTATAACCGCTAAAAATTGAATCTGCTAAAAAATCATAATCCATGCTTAATTATGAGGCAGAATATGAAACCGAGCTATCCAAATTTTAAAAGCGAAGCAGAGAAAGTAGGGCTTCATAATGAACAGATTCGGAGAAAGAGCCCAAGGAGAGAGAAAGTCTCAATGGTTTCAGGAATAATGGGACAGAAGCTGGATGATGAAGAAAAGAAAGACTACGAATCGGGTAACCCGACTTAAGAAATGAATAAGCACAGACAACTTCACGAATATAACGCTTCAAAAACTCCCAAATAGTACAAGTAGTAAACCGACTATCCTCCAGACCAAAGCACTCCAAAGCACCAAAAAATACGCTAAAGCTTTATGAATAATCCTAAACAGTGTAATTTGATCAAGAAGAGTCAAGATAAAATTCCGAAATGATTACTAGCCACAGATCTAAGCAAGAGAACGAACGGAAAATCATTAAAATAATCGTAATTCAAGAAGCTAAGTTATTAATGAGAAAACTCAAGAAGGTCATATTATTATATTTTTTCAGCAAAAGAACAACGTGGTACAGTTCCAAATGTAGCGGAAAATCCAAAGAAAGAAGCTCAAAGAAAGTTTATGAAAACCTCAAGACAGCCACCAAGCACACACAAATCCCGCCATATGTTTTACAAAAAACATCATAGAAAATTACATCACAAAGCCGGAACAGATTACTTCAAGAGCGAATTGCAAGACTGAAGAAAGGAGCAAGTGAAAAGGAAAATCTTTTTCTCCTACTCAGTCGGCTGTTAAAAACATAGTACTGCAGAGCAGACTAGAACAGCTTCAATTTTCTAAAATCCGCGGCGGATGGAGTTGCAATTCTTGTAAGCGGCTTGGACTAGAACTGTCGTAGAGACACGTAAGGATATATTGTAAAATGGTGCTGGAGAAACCCATCAAGGGCGCATGCTCCTCTAATTTATACAACATTTTTCATGTCCCTTGCAAGGACAGAGGGATGGAAAGTTTGATGGGAAAAGTAAAGTAGTTACGAACGAGTGAAAGTTTCTTTAACGTACACATCCACCAGCCCGCAACGCAAGAGTATGGGCGGATTGTGAGTGCGAAATCAGAGAAACTCTTTCTCAACATCCTGTAAATTGGAGCGGAAAAGCTTTACATTTTTAGTTTATTATAGAACCCATGGAAAAATGACCGATTGGATTACAGGGCTCAGCATGCGGGAGGATTGAATTAAAATGTGGCATTCATGAGCACTAGGGGGTGTAAGGAGACAGGGAAAAGTGTGAGAGAAAGATTTTCAAATTGGAAAGCAAAACTTGTTAAAAACAAGCTCCACGCTTCACAGTCATGCTCATTGTATGAGCCGAGGTGTAGAGTCAGCCCAATGACTGACTCCATTGGAACGTGAGAGAAAGTATTTTTAATTTTGACTTGAATGAGTAGAATGAATATTCCGGAATGCCATCAAAAGCACGGCTAGAGGCGTGACAAGGAATAAGAAAATATGGTAAGAGCGGTGAAAGCAAAAAGTGTGAGAGTGCTATAAAAGAGATAATGTAAAAGTAGTGAGGCTTCTACGCATTAACGCACCAAATAATACTGCAAGTAGAAAGAAGTGAACTTATTTTCCTGCAAATCCTGGCAGAGAAGAAAGTTATGGAGAGAAAGCACACGAAGCATCCCAGGACAGGACTCGAGAGAGGAGAGGAAGGAGAAAGGTTTTACTTGTAATGTTAGTGTTACTCTTAGTAGTTTCTGGATTATTTTTCATGTGTGTACTAGCAACAGCTTCTGTAAGATGGTAGAGTATGGTGGCGGGAATCCGGGGGTAATGGAGAGGGGAAACTTGCAAGATTTTATAGGCTTGTAAGTGACAGAGGGGGTTGTTAATGAATCCAGAGAGCTGAGCTACATGGTTAAAGGTTGAATGAATACGAGCAAGTTGATGAGCTCATGGCCGGGCTGGCTTCCTCAATTCCTACCACAGACTCCGGCTCAGACCATATAAGAGATGAGCTGGTATCAACAAACTAGAGAAAGCTACGTGGGCAAAGTAGTAAATGAAACCCGGAGAAAGAGATAGAGGAAAGTGTAAAGATCTAGAGGGAGTGGGTGGGTGTAATTAGGAGATTCTCGAGAGAAATTGGACGAGCTCTTAGGAGCAGGCATATACAAAACTCTCATTGTTATTCTCGGCTGAGCGGGATTGGAATAGAGCAAGTAATGAAATCAGTTAGAAACTATGGGAACGGTAAAACTAAGGATGCAGCTGTCTGCCTGACTCGCTCCGGGCTCTCGGTGCAGTCTTGCAGTCTGGAGAAAGTTGTAATCATGTGTAGTAAATGTATGGAAAATGAAATGGTGTAACTTTCACTCTTATTCTTATCATAGGTGAAGACGTGATGATGAGAAAGGGGTGGGTGGCGAGTACGGGAGAAGCGGGGGAGTGATGTAGGACCCTCCATCCAGAGGTTAAATACACTTTCTTTGGGTTAAGGCAACCAGCCTTAGATTATTAGGTATGGATGATGAAATGTTGATATGTTCAAGAAAATTGTGACTGAGGGAGGGAGAGCAATAGTTTGGCTCGGAGCGGTGCGGCAGACGGGAGAAAGGCTTCCGCTAGTATCAACATGAATGTATTAAAGAAATGGGATTTATGGAAAAAATATACTAATGGACATGATGGAAAAGGCCAGAGTCGGGAGAGCATGCAAAGAGAAAGCAGGGAAGAGCAGAAAAGAGAAAGCATAGTGAAGCATAGTCATAGACAGCATACAGGAGAGAGCGGAAGAAAAACCAAAGAGGGGATTTTACAAGGGTATGAGAAATAAGCTTTTCCCTCCTCGAATGAATGTGTGTGTATGGGGAGGGCGGGGTGGGGTTCAGAATACAAGTTTTACCACCCCTCTCCCCACCATACACGTACAGAGTATGAGATGGATAAAGGAGCGGGCAGAATTCAAGATGGAAAGGATGAGGAAGAGCGGAGAAAGAAGGGGAAAGCGGAGAAAGGAAGTTGCATTTGTAGGGAGGGGGTTGCTCTTCTAAGGGTGGTAAGAGCAAGTTTTAGAGTAATAATCGATAAAGGCGTGTCGGATCTGCGTCCTCGGAAAGGCAATAGAGAAATGGCGCGCCTCTCATCGCTCACTCCTCCCGCAACCCAAGAGAAATTCGGGCCGGGTAGGAATAGCCCCATACGCTCAACCAGATAGAATCCACACCAACTCTTAAATGTAGTAGTGACGGAGGGAGGGGGGTTGAAGGGTAGCGGGTAGAGTGCTGCTCTCCTGTCGTATGAGATGAGTGCCGGAGCAGCAGGCAGAAGAAGCTAAGGTTTATGTGAACTGCAAAGAGGGGGGTAAACGGAGCACTGGAGAGAAGTTGGATGAAAGAGAGAGCTGGATGGATAGAAGTGTATGTGCATTGAGTGAGAAATGGGTTAGACTATGGGGTGGAGGGTTCGTGGAACATAGGCGGAAGCATATAGCACGGTGCTAGAGCCAGGAGAACGATGATGCGGTAGCTATATACGAGTACATGTGCGAGGAGAAACGTGGGCAGATTTCAGAGAGGGGAGCTGCAAAGGGAGAGAAAGGCTGGGAGAAAGAGCCAAGAAATGAGTGATTCAACTTTTCAAAGTGCGCCTGGTGAAAGGTGGAGTGTGTGAAAAGGGATATAGCGTATGTGTGTAGGCTAACAGAGGAGAGAGAGGAAGCGAGAGGAGAAAATAGGGAGGAGAGAGGAGATGAGAGGAGAAAGGACGAGCATACATACACTAAACATAGTGGTTGGAAAGTAGGGGGGTGGGGTTGGATGTGAAAGGAGAGAAAATACTTGAAGAAGACGACCAAGAAGAGGGAAGGAGAGAGTCGGGGTGAGAGGATGAAGAGGAAGAGAAATCAGTGAATATTGGGAGAAAATATGGAGACTCGGATTTTACATCTCCCAACACAACTTTCTCCGCAAAAATCCACGAATTCTCTCAACTCTTCATGTGATTTTAGTAATTATCACAAACCATCCTCCTAGATTAACCCCCTAGTTTCACTCCATTCAAATCCTCCCACGCAACCTTTTACAAGTGCTTTATTTTTCAACTTACCGGATTCACACATCAAACCTGTAGGCCTAACGCAAAGTGTAAGCAGTCGCCAAACAGACAAAACACAGTTCCGCAACTTGCAAGCTCCTGGCCTTGTGAACAGTTAGTCCTACAACTCCTGTAGTGGAATCATAGAAAAACCCCCAAACCCGCAACAAATGTACATGCCTCCAGGCGGTCCCGAGTGACATTTCCCTTAGTGTATGATATTGCTAATTACCCACTTCCCATGTGCAGCAAGTATCCACAAAATTCCAGTGTATCCACCTATTCTGTATCCGGCCTATTCTGTCCTTGATACAGTTCTGACAGAGGGGAAGCAGTGAATATATTCTGTGAAAGTGCAACCGTTCATTTAATTCATGAAATTTAATTCGTAACAATCCTCCCTTTATGATTCATCCTTGATTAGTGAATCCCACAAGCAATGTGTATCTCCTTAGCAAAACTACACCCATCATAACTCCCACCAATCATTCAGTGAATCATTTCAGCTTTATCAGAGATATGATTGCCAAATTGTAAACAAGAAATCACAAGATTTGAGCGTAGTGAAAAAGTTATGATTAATCCAGGAATGAATATCAAAAAATAACCGCAATCGCCCCATTACAGCTAACCTTATGACGCAATGTTCCGACAAGTGAATTACGTGAACCTTTTCCTCTTCTCGTGTAGTGCGTTTTGGAAAGAAGATAGAATCTTCTTCTTTTCACCAATCCCCCACCGATTTGCTATATAAATTATTAGTTGTGAGATATTCCTAGCCCTAACTGACTTCAGACCGAGCCTGGAACCAATAGCATCCTTGGCCCTTACACTCTCGTAGCTGGATTTCCTGGATCCCTGGATCAACAGAAATCAAAATGCAGAAGGAGACGCACGTCGATCATTTGCAGTATGTTGGCCCTTATCGGCTCGAAAAAACTTTGGGCAAGGGTCAGACAGGTACGAACATCGTTTACAATTCTCTCATCCTTGGATTTTACCCTAGTCACGACTTGTTTTAGTATCAGCTTTTTAAAAATATCTGTCACATGCTTCAGTTTATATCGCTTACTCCGTACTGCCATTACCCATACCGCAGTATAGCACAACTACCATGACACAAAGACGGTAATTTTCGCTCCGACGTCCATCAATTATCAAACAGCAGTTTCACTTCCTAAACGTGTCCTCTTATTGTAAACTATGTTTATTGGGACGTAAATCGGCTGTTAGCTTCTGAGTTAGGGACTCCTCCATGCCCAGTAGGTCTAAGAATTTTAGGACCATGGGTTTCTGTCATTTTACATGACTTTTTCAATACAATGACTTCTGATCATGTCCTGGTCATTATTTGATAAGAACAGTGGCATACGTAGAACTTGCGGTTGCTCCACCAACTCCGGTTACGAATCAACAACTTTCGGATTGATACATAAGCGGTAGTGCATTGATGCAATACAACATTTCCCACAACCGGTGCCTAATCTCTCAGCAAACTTGATGGATTCAACAATAACTCTTACAGTTTCCTTAGTTTTTCTGGTATACGTAGGATGTTTGAAGGCTGAAGGTGCGAATGATTGATGCACAAAGTTTAAAAGGTGGAAAATTCGGAATGAAATTTAACAACGAGTCAACCATAAAAATTGCTGATGCGACAAAACATGCAATATTTTCTTTGCTCCCAATCCACTCATACATCCGTCTAGCAAGACTCGTGCCGATTTTAGACTTTGTACAAATGGGAAAATATTTATTACATTTGCTATGTTGCCCTGGTAACCACATCCTTTCAAGTCTTTTATACTTCTTTTGAGAAAATATATTTTTCCAAACGTTGCTCCAATCTCTTAGCGATTATGATTAGCGAATACAACACAATAGCGATTATGATGCAGTTTCTAACCGCACCATAGTATAATAACAAATCCTGTTGATATGAAATTTTTTTTGAAAAGCACTCTTGTTCTCATATCAAACTCAATTCATAAAAGTCTAAAATCAGCATGGTTACCGAAAAAAATTCAATTGAAAAAGTGACTAAACAACCACCATACTTTTTACAACCACTATCAACACTATAAACATCAGTTACACTCTTCAAGAACTTAATCTATTCAAATCAAACCGAGCATTTCTGCATTTGATTATTGAATTTTAATTTGAGCTGTTTCTCATTAAATCTTTCAGGCTTTATCGCTTTGCGAAGATTAATAGAAACTAATCTGAATAAGACTGGTGGAATTATTAATTCTTGGATAAGTAACTTCCCAAAGAGGATTACATTTTAAATAAGCCGGTGTGGTTTGAGTACTTGAGACAGCTTTCTAGATGATTGCTGGAAGGCTATGAAGTAAGACTATAGCCAAAATAGAGAACAGCGCCCAAATTAAAATACAGAAAAATATTCTCATGAAAAGGGGGCTCTGAAAAAAGAGCAAGGATCAGGTCCAAACTATGAACTAGCACTAGTACTTTATTAACCACCATGTATTTTTCATCACAAACTGACAAAGACTAGGTCATGAATGAAGGAGAGGAAAAGGGAAATACGTATAAAGAGCTGCGAAAGGTTGGTTCGTGTCAAGGCTTCCATAACCGGGTTATTTATGACAATTGCTCCAGGTGAATTATTCATCTCAAGACGTTTCTATAGTTTAGTGGTTATGAGGAACAAGAGAATAATAAGGAAAAGAGCAAGGATGATATGTAAATCCAGGAATGCGTTACAAAGAAAGAAATACATACTCAGACGTATAAGCTCTAATTCCTCATTCAGTGGATGTCATTATTAGCATTTCTTCGTAGAATCGGAATTGACGTTTGTGAGAACAGTGGGGTGGTGCATGACGTCGTGGGGATGCCGAGTAGTTGTACGTAGTTTTAAAAGAATGCTTCAATTCAAACAGTTTGACGTCAGAGATAGAGAAAGAGATGGAGAAAGGAACTGACAGATTTCCTGGCATATTATGCGGATGGAATTTATTTCAAAGACGCTCTCCATGCAGATTTAAAGGATGCCGGGAGCAGAGTCAAATTTAAATTTCAGACATGACAACCGACATTTGGATGCAAAGCCTCTCAAACAGAGGAAAGACACCTAGACAACCAGGTGATCCTCCCAGTTATACCGGGCAGGGATGAACTCAGGAGCTTCAACAGCAGACGTGTGTATAATACATTATAAATCACAAGTTTAGCCGAAATATGTAAACTCCAAACTTTCCATATGCGGCAACATAAACTACAGCCGTAAAATACTCCAATAGACAGCCTATGAGATTATTTATTTTTGCAATGCAGATTCGAAACAAGATTTTCATTTAATCGCATTAGCTTCTGGTGGGAAAAACAGCAGACACACAATGCACACGGAACTGAAACGACCCGACTGTAAAAAATAAATTCAAGTGTCCTCAAAGCTCAAATAATAATTAATTAAACTTTGCAAAACTAACTGCATCAAAGGAAATCAAAGATGTTTGAGAGCTTTTCATTGAAATAGTCAAGGAGAAGGAGAGTTCAATCCCAACTGTCCCAAACTAACTAGGACAGATGCAGAATAGCCAAACGGTTGCGATCAAAGCAAACACTCGGCACTACCACTCTCACTGTTAGTGTGTTAGTTCTCATTAGTAGATAAAGTGGAACATGATCAGATCGGATACAAGTAGATAAGGAAACTATGGAAACTTGTCATGGGGGAAGCGAATTAGAATTTTAGAATCGATACTTGGAAAATAATTTACGATAGCCATACACTTCTACTTTTTATCGCAGCTTCCGCTAGAGAACCCCTACTATAACATTCACTTCCCACAGAGAACATTCTGGGAAACACAAAACTAGGAAATAAACCCGGAACCATATGACGCTGCAAAGAAGATAAAAGAATGAGAGAAAGTGGAGAAAGCACTACTACTCGCGTACACAGAAGAAAATATGCGCTTTTGTATGCATTTCATTGCCAATTAACGTTGAAGCATTAACCTCAAAACAGACAAAACTGTAATCAGCAGATTCGCTAGCACATCTTGAATTATTTGATCAAAACAGGCGTATTTTTCGGAAACGTAATTATTTTTTACCACCCATTATTTGAAAAAATAGCTAAAAATAACAAAGAGTAGTTTTACCCCTCGTATTCGTTAAGAAAACAACGTAAATTCAAAGTCTATGGTACGCAATAAAATGTGCCCGCTTTAAATCCATCTATTGTTATATACTAATGGATTACCTTTATTTTACAAACTTAATTCATTAAACTTAAATCATTGCATTTTACAAAATCCTTATATAGAGAGCTGCTAAGTCAGAGACAATTTAAAACCTTACAAAGTTAATACAATGAGCAGAGAGAGAGAGGCCAAATTTGGGGAGAGGTCACAAAACTAGAAAAGCTTCCGATGGCGGTGAAAGCTGGAGAGTAAACATTGGCCTCTACTTTCATGTTTACATTATAACCGTCAGCCAGTTAATGGATCGCCTATGAGTGTGTCTGTATGTGTGTGGATTAGTAATTGACAGTGGGAGGGACGCAGTGTAAGCATCCTGTGTGTGTGTGAGTAGAAAACTGAGGCATGTGGGAAATTGTTTTGACTCTCCTAAAAGCCGCGTCCTTCGCGACTCATTTCACGTCAAAGCAAAAGTTAATGTCTTTTCTATTTTTTCCAGGACTGGTCAAGCTGGGCGTGCACTGTGTGACTGGGAAGAAGGTAGCCATCAAGATTATCAACCGGGAGAAGCTAAGCGAATCTGTGCTGATGAAGGTAAAATACTGTGTTGGAGGCGTTGCGGAAAACAAAATTAAGGCCATGAGCCACACGTTATGGGGCGGGTCATGAAAGAAAATTAAAAGAAATATTAGAAATGAAACCACTACGTGCCCAAACTCAAAACATGAACAGACGGGATTTTTTCAAGAGGTCTTACAGTACTTGGACACTTTGGGTGTAGTTGAAGAGGAGCACGTATCGCGGATCAGAGAGGAGAAAGCAACAAAATATCGAATTTCAAAGCAGCAGAGGCTTCGAGTGAGCACGATGAGAAATCTGGTTTCAAAACTAGCAAATGTATACAAGATTTAAAAGAATAAATATCAGCTTTCTCTGACCCTAATAATTTCGAATGGTCGGGGGTTATCCGCTGAGCTGAGTAAAAGAGAAAGCCTCATGGAAAAGAGTTGATGGGAAATGTAAAAAAGAAGAAAAATTATATGGGCCTTTCTCTTCAATACTTGAATGAGATGGGTAGTAGAAAAGCTTGAAAAAAGCAAGGACATGGAGATGGAAGCAGTGGCCCGTGATGGAACTATACACAGTTCCTCCGTGGGAAATATGCGTAGAAGAGAAATTAGGATATGTGCAGTGTAGACGGGTTAGGTTGGATAGACAGCAGTTGGGCCTCAGCAGGATGGCTTACGAATTTATGTATGCTCCTGGAGCAAATATAAGGAAGGAGACGAGTGAAAGTTGGGCAACCTGTTTTGTTTAATATTCCGCTCATGTTAGGAGGAGAAAGTAGTTATGTATGCACTCAAGTATGATGGAAATTTCTAGTGAGGAAATGATGCCATGATGATAATCATGACTTTCACTCAAAGAGTTAAGGATTATAAAGAGAAAGCGAGCGGATTTATTAGGAGAAGAAAAATCAAAGCAAACGTCAGCTCACGCTTAAAATGACAAGAAACAAATAACAGTCTATTTAACGTTCATATAAAAAGTGTAATTATTGTTAAAGGAGTCTACCTCTTCAAGTATATCGTTTTGCATGAATTTACGCAGTGCAGTGTCTAAAGTTAAACAGAGCAGAATAACAGCTACAGCTAATAAATATAAAATAAATAGATAATCACAATGCCAAAGTATTAGAATGCAGTCAAATTTATTAACCTGAAAATATTCATGAAATGAAAATCAAATATCTGTTAGAAACTATAAGCATTACTCTTGTCCACACCACGAGAGAATGGATAACGGTTCTATGCAGAATATTGCTTTCTATTCCGAGAAAATCAATACATCAATGCCCTACCCTGATGTTTGTTTAAATATTTGCCTGCAGTTGAGGGGTAACACTTTGGGAGATGTTAGAAGGGAAAGCACATACTGCGCCTCAGTATATATACTTGTTTCCCCTGGAACGGGAAAAGTCTTTCCGAGTGAATAATCCCTGATTTTTCCTCCGCTCTCTCTCTATAATGGGTTTGAGTATTACATTTACTTCACACTAATTCTACTAATCTACCTTCTTTTTACTGCCAGGTGGAGAGGGAGATTGCGATAATGAAACTTATCGAGCATCCTCATGTTCTAGGCCTATTTGATGTGTACGAGAACAAAAAATACCTGTAAGTATCAAGTACCGTTTTTCTTTCAATTTTTCACATATTCCCGCTGTAATCCCTACCAACCTTACATGCTTTATCCTCTCATGTAACCTGAAATCCAATTTAGAAGCACGTACATCAAGTTGCGTGAGTAATTTTAAAATTTCAACCTTCTTTCCATGCAAGCTGGAGAAAGTGGAGAAAGTTGAATCCACCTACCTCCAACTTTACCTCCCTATCTGATAAAGTACATGCATGATGCAAGGGTTGAGGAGAAAAACATGGAGAAAGTGTGGGTGAAAGCAGTAGAAATTACATCGCGTGCTCAATGCGAGGGTCAATATTCTGTGTATGAATTTTCACAGTGAAAACCAGAGCAATGCTACGTTCAATAAAACACCAATTAAACATAGCCAACTTGTTCATAACATCTTGTTTACCTATAGCTTCTATTGCGTCAGAATCACGGCTTATAGCTGTACTAGCATCAAACTACTAATGAATTCAAATGTTTTTAACGTAATCATTTCTTTAATTCTTAGGTATCTTATCCTGGAGCACGTTTCCGGGGGAGAACTTTTCGATTACTTAGTGAAAAAAGGTAGACTGACACCCAAGGAAGCCCGGCGATTTTTCAGACAAATTATTTCTGCCCTGGATTTCTGCCATAGCCATTCCATATGGTAAGCACAAAACTTCACTCTGCTCGGATTCCTCGTAAAGCTTCAGAGAAAGTGGACGAGGGAATCCAGTTTCAACTCCCCTTTAATAGTTCAAGACAGGGCATCAACTTTCGCCAAATGTCACAAGTCTACGACTTTCCTCATTAAGACTCCAAACTTTTTTTCCCAAATTATCCAACTTTCTTTCAAGAGAATAAAGGCAAAACCCGGCTTGGTGACGTAAAAGCCAACTAGTCCAACAACTAAAATCCTCCCAGAAAAAAATCCCAGTTTACTATGGAAACTTCGGGTATAGATAACCGAACCCAGATGCTCTCGTAACACCATTCAGAACACAGATCAACCTTAGGCAAAACTTTTCACGCAAAAACCAAGGATAACAGCAAAACTACAGGAAAGCAAAATCCCTGCAACAACCGAGAGTATTTACAAAAATTATAACCAACCTCGTTTATCATCTTTCACCCTCCGCAGCTTGCAACACTATATTTCTTAACAGCCTGAGTAAAATGTAACTATTAAACATATGTTGCTATGAAACAAAGGAAATATAGCATTTAGAGCCAGAAAAACGATAGACGCAAGGAGAAAACCATCATCAACATTTAAAAGAAAGCGAGACGACAGAAAGAAAACCATTTTATAAATTTTATACATTCTCTTTGACGTAATAACCAAGAACTTAAAGAAATATAAACCAGGAAGCCACAAATTAACCACTTGTCTGGAGACAACTAAAATAACGGATGAATATACATTAGTTACATATATAACATACATGTCATACAATATTGTAGGAGGATACTAAATTTAACGGAATTTTAGCAAATATTGTAACCTGCATATCAAATACAGCCAAAACCAAACAGGGACGACCTCGCATAAAGAAAATCTTGGTTCCGGTAGCATCTAGAGGCTTATGACAAGCTTGGTGAAAGCCAGGATGGATTTACTTTTTAAATTCCATTCCAGAGGCATGTGAAGTTAGTAGCAGAGTTAAGTTGGAAGAATAAAATAGCAAAAGTTTGAGTGGAGAAACAAAGTTGGAGAAAGGGAACAAGTGTACTTGAAAGCTGGAAGAATATAGGGAAGGAAATGAAATGCAAAAGGGAGAAGAATATAGTAGTGGCTGAGAAGAGAGAAGTTGGAGGATGAGTTATAAATAAATGTCGGATGATTGTTCGAGTACAAGATGGAGAGAAAGAACTAGGGCTCGGCAGAGACACACTAAAGTAAAAGGTGTATGAATAGGGAATATGGTGAAAGTGTATCCAATTTCCTGTAATACCCAGCGGAGTAATTCAATAGTTGATGTCAAAGTTTATGTGGAGGGCGAAATAGGAAAGTACTTACGAGAAGCTCGAGTATTCCTCTAGACTTGAGTCAAGAGAAAGGTGTCGTCTGGCACGGAGAGAGGAGTAGTTGACAAGAGTGTATGACTGGGCTTTGGAGACCCGTCACAGGCTGGGAGAGAGCGTGGGAAGGCACGGTGAAAGTCAGGAAATGTATATATAGTGTGTGACGATTGAATTGGGAAGGGATATGCAGTGTGGTGCTGAGGGATTCAAATGAATTGGCTTGGGTAAGATAATAAAGTATTGATATAGATTTTGAGGAGTGATGGACTTTCTCGTTGCTTTTCAGCCACCGTGACTTGAAACCTGAAAACCTTCTACTTGATGAGAAGAATAATATTAAAGTCGCAGACTTTGGTATGGCCTCACTACAACCGGAAGGAAGTATGCTGGAAACCAGTTGTGGCTCTCCTCACTACGCCTGTCCTGAAGTGATTAGGGTAAGAAAATACATGTACACCTCTTGGCTAGCCGACCATCCTTAAATGACTCAACATATATTACTTTCCCGCAACTACGTGCGTAACGACGAGACATATATACGAAAGCTTATACGCACGAATTCTTCCTTCCAAGGCTGCTACTGACTGTAGTTGTGGCAAACATGATTGATTTTTCTCCACTTTCTCCCCCGCTTCTTAATAACGAGTTCTTCTCAAGAAACTCAGTGGATATACCCGCATTAAAAGCAATCCTGAAACCGGTTGGTGGTTTCTGATTTCATCAGGGATTACATGTTGAAACTTTCCAGATTTCCGTTGCATAAGTACAGGATTTTGCGGTAAAAGAAAGATTTTTATAATGCCATCCGAGCGTACGCCTCATATTCTCGGTTTTCCGCTACAAAAATACTTATACATGCCTCTACACAACCAAGTTTTTCAGCAACCCGAGAAGCATACAGGGCCAATCAATGTTTATGCTCGAAAGTTGGAAAACTTCGAATACGTTTGCATCAACTCTACTTACTTCCTTGGTTCTAGTCTCGGTGAAACTGGGTAGAACAAAGAGTGGTTAGCGACGATGGTAGGCTGTATTGCGGCCGGAACGGGTCTGGAAGAGAGAACTTTCCGAATTTCTTCACACGCTAGAAATATTCCTAAACAGGATGGTGAAGAAAGTTTACAAGCTTTGCTTTTAGGCAAGAACATGTCTAAATAATGAGAGTCAGGCTTCCTTGAGTATATAAAGGTAGTATTTAAAGTTTTACGTTTCCAAGTACTCATAAAATAATAATAAGAGAGGGAAAGATGGTCAAGTAAAGAGAAAGTGAGTAATAGGGTAACATTGCTAGATTTTCCTTGGAGAAAGCAGCAAAAGTAAGTTTTCATGCTACAGCGTTCTCACGAGGAAATGGCGGCCAGAAAACCAAAAGGAAAACCAAGAGTCCCTCCAACTTCCGACCCAACTTCCTCTCCTCTGTATACACAGGGGGAATAGGAAGGCTGAGCAATAGAAAGAGAGAGCAGCGCTCTTCATGTGTGGCTAAGGAGAAAGCATTCAACGTCTCCTTTCTCCAAACACCCATGCACCAATGAAGCCTTCCCAATTGAACAATTTATACAAACTTGGAGACATTTTATATGGTCCAACTATTGAAACTAGAAGCAGCGCAGTAGATCCTACAGTCGGAGACAAAACTAAGCTTTTCACAGTGTATACACGGCTAGTTTTCAAATTCTAGCTAATACTAGCCAATGAAACCCTTGCCTCAAAACGTAAATATCAAAAGAATCATTCTGCAAAGGAACACAGCCCAAATTGCTAAAGGACTCAATGAATTTATAACAATAGTGAAAGCAAGGAAGTAAGAGGGAAACGCGTCATGTCAAAAAAATATTGTTCCCGTACTTTCTCCGCCTGTTCTCTGACTCAATATTTTATAATATCTGCGACGTGTTTTCAGAAGGATAAATAATATATTTTATTTATAAATCCTATTCTTTGAGGACAAATAGTAGAAGGCCAGAGAAAGCTAGTGGTAGACGGCTAGAGAAATAAGCGGTGTCATGGCAGCGGACGCGGATCAAGCTAGGGGTTTACTGGGAGATTTTCAAAAGTACTTTGATATTTTTCTTATGGTCTCAAAACAGTTTGTTTCTTATATCCGTTTGACACGATAGTGCAGGGAGAAAAGAGAAAGCAAAGAAGAGGGAAAGAGGGGGTGAAAAGTACTTGAGAGGGAGGAAGGATGGATTTAGCCTTGTGTATAGCCCTCTTTTCTCCCTAGTAGACACAGAGTTAACGTTCAAATCTCCCGCGCGTTATGTCGTCCCCGTCCGTGGCCCGCACATTTCTTCTTTTCCACGAGAATCACTGGAATTCCGAAAGGAAATTGTAGATGACATTTATACTCTCACTGCATTACGCACCAATCTTACACTAGAGAATACCAGGGCCAAGAACAGTAGCCTGACAGAGCTTGGGAAACCAGAGGGGGAGAAAGTATAGAAGGGAGGATAAAGATGGAAATAATAGAGAGTAGAAGAGAATAGATGTGAAATTGTTGAGTGCAAGGAAATATTTAGACTCCCCCTCCTCTGAATTGCATTTCGTTGTTTTTGGGACCCAGGAACGTATAGGGATTCGAAGAAATAAGTTTACCATGTTTCCCTTACATGTTCTCGCATACTGTAAATGTTACGATACAACTGCATTAGATACATCCTGGAACCTCTCAGTGTGTAAGACGAGGTAGATAGAGAGAGAGTGAATGGAATTCCTAAAATTCGAAAAGGCAGACATTAGGCCAAGATTTACTGAGACTCAAACTACATAAACGCGGATTCCGTCCCAACAATTTAAGTACATGTAACTCAAAATCCAATTGTATTGAATCCACGCAAAAAGGAAACGAACCTTATCTGCAGTTTTATATGCTAGTAAGTTTTTTTAGATTTCAAAACAGAGGATCATACGCCCTAGAAAGTAAAAAACAGGACGTATTTAAATAAACTCAGCTACTATCAGCTACTATACAATGCTGAATGTTATTGCTGGAGCAGGAAATAGTACAGAGAATGCTAAATTACGTGTGTGGGCGGGTTTGAAAAGTGAAATCCATGTGAATACGTCAACTGTTTTTGCGAAACGCTTCCCAGCCCGTTCAAATGTGGGGTGACAGATGAAGCGAGAGGATGAGAAACTGAAAGACAGGAGCAAATTGGAATCCTTCTGTAGGCTTACTCGGATACAGTGTCGGAGCTTAATGAGATTTCGGGAGATGCGGATGAGGCGTTGAGCCAAGAATTGTCTTCACACTCGAGTACCTTCCCGAGGATGAGGAATCAAGGGTTGAAGGACAGGAGCGAGAAAGCAAAAGAAAGTAGCGTAGAGTCGTGGATAGAATACCTTCTCGCTGATGTATGCCTCAAAAGAAGGAAAGAGAAAGCAAATATTTATAGGAATCTCCTTCAAGAGAAAAGTTCCAGCCTCTCTCCATCACATTCCCTCTGGAAGCATATCCTCCGTGTCATCTGGGATGGAGAAAGCAAATGGAGTTTTTGGCCTCACCCAAAAGATGCAAGTAGAGAGGACGTGCGCGAATAGATGTAGGCACCGGAGAAACTTTTTCTACAAGTAATTCAATCATTCATGACTCCAACCCTTCTCAACTATGAATTAATTCCGTATTCTTCTTGAAGACGCAGTAAAGTGTAATGGAATAGCGTACTTTTAAATACGTATACTCACTCAAGAAAATATTCTTGAACAAAGAAAGGCAAACTTTGTTTACCAGATGAATCAAAGCGAGATTGAATGAATGGGACGAATCTGTTCTGAACCAAGCACTTTCTCCATGGAGTACTTTCACTTCTGTGTTCACTACCTGCAGCTAATGAAAAGCATAGTAATTTTAGTAGCATTTACACGTGATAGTTTTAGAGTCATTAGGGCGATTTGGTCTTAAAGCGTCTGTATGTCACGCCACAATCCTTACAAGGCCGCAGAACATATTCCCAGCAATAATTGATAAGATGAACCTCGTAGTACTCGAAATCTCTTCCCACTTCCAATGTTTCTAAACCAAAGAGACAGGCAATGTGGTCATCCGGAGCTGCAATTCCAATTCTCAGCACCCCGCCGTATCTGCTATAATAAAACACACGCACTACTAAATTCTCTTTAAAAACAAAGCTAATGTACAAAGGAGTAAACTAAGCAAGCCTCAAGGAAAGCGAAAGCACACTTAGGGGATGGAGAAAGTAAAAAGAAAGCCGGAAATTATCTATTGGAAAACGTGCGTGCCTGCTCTATGCGTCTATTAACATCTACAATATTCACTTCATACCCAGGTCATAAACGATTTTCTCCTTCAAGATTTCTAAATGGAGATTGCGTTTGATAAGGTCAACGGTCTTGAGTCTGGACTGTACCACACAGTCCAGACTCGCCTTAGTTTGGCTGGGAATACACAAAGAATTCCGTTCAGAAGAAAGTGCGTGCCATAAAATACAGTGTTTACACTATGTATATACAACAAGAATGGCAAATAGAAGAGGGTAAACAAACAAGAGTGAAAGCGCGGTGAAAGTAAATTGGAATCGTAAACTATTCCACGCCATCCCAATGCTTTGGCCGGATATGATGAAAGAGTGAAAGTTAAAGCGTAGAATCTCTCAACAACCTACTCTCAGTTTCCAACGGTTAATATAAAATAACAAATGTATTCTTTTTTTTACAGGGAGAAAAATACGACGGGAAGAAAGCAGATGTATGGTCGTGTGGTGTGATTTTATATGCTTTATTAGTGGGTGCGCTACCATTTGATGATGACAATCTTAGGCAACTCCTCGAGAAAGTAAAACGTGGCGTGTTCCATATTCCGCACTTTGTTCCACCCGAATGCCAGAATTTGCTCAGAGGAATGATCGAAGTTGTTCCGGAAAAAAGATTGACGGTAAGATTATTACAACTCCCTCTCAAGTTTTACCACATGTTTAATATATTATCATATAGCCACATTATTTAATAGTGAGCCCCAGCATTACGTTCGAAAGCAAAGATGCAACCCCCTGCAAAGAAAATATTTCTAATACAGTGCTTCTTAACTGTATACAAAATTGAATTATAAAAAGTAAATTGGGAAAAGTATCTGCAGTTAAATGAGCTTAGTTTCTGTACTTTTATGCTAAAGTTATCTAATTATCTTGGTAATTATAGCAAATAATTTTTAGAGATTTGTAAGAATCCGGGTGAATTGTTCAAAGGTGAAAGGTAAAAAAGACAGGCTGGAACTTTCGTTGAATAGCTTTGTTGAAATTGGTATGGCTTGCTAAACCAGTCCTTGCCAAATCGACATACTAGCACAACGTCCATCTTTATGAAAGGGACAGAAAATACAGGGTGGACTAAGCTGTCATTTTCTCTTAGACCCTACTGAGCTACAATAGCATTGAAGCACAGCTAGGGTGAAATACTTAAGAATCAATTGAGAGAAAGTTGGCTTGTTGCCAGTCTTTTAAAATCACCACTTTCTCTCTGGAGAAAGAAGACTTTCTCTTTCATAGCTTTCCCTTGGAGTATATTCCTGCACTTTAGTTCCATTCAGACGTTTACGTGAAAGAGCAGAACCACTGCTTCGCATAATAGGAAGGAACAAAAATCATCACAACCCTTCCGTAGACGCTTTGCCAGCTCGTTTAGTAACAGGAAGTAATGTTGAAAGGTAATAATAATACAAGTGGTAGTAGTAAACTACTACACGGAGAGCAAAAGTTTAGGCACTATACCTAGTGCAATAAAGTTTTACATATTTGGACTTGATCCAGCAATATTTGTAGCATCAAAAGCATACAGTTTCTCAGGATATTCAAGTGCCGGCTTTAAAATTATTCAATGGTAGCCTGTACACGATGCGCCATTTGTGGTATCCCAGGTAAATACAAGTCTGTAGAATTCAAGCAGCGTACTTACTGCAAATACGTATACAGTCACCGGGATAACTAATAATGTTATTCTGTTGTGGGATGACCAAGAGGTGAAAGCACAGTGCACCATATCCACTATTTCAACATCAAGTGAAAGTCATCATTGACATTAAAAGCTCAAAAGAACCGAAGACAAGCATAAAAATCGAGAAATATTTCCGCCAAACTCCAGGAGATTAAGTCAGCATTTTTACGATAATCCATTCAGAACACGGATTTTAAATGCCCAGAACATCAAAAATGATTGATGAGCTCGCATTGAAAAATATTTTTTTTACGATAAAAAATATTTCCAGTCATAGAAAGACTCAAAGCTAACTGCAGAGCCAGTAGAGTTCATAAATCATGCCAGCATAAACGGCGTCCTCTTATTTTCTCATAACCGTATTGGTTTCTTTGCAGAAAACTTGGAGAAAGCTCCAGAAAAATAAAAGCTTGTGCTTGAATGAACTGGAATTGACCCAGTCGTTGAAATGACTTTCACTTTGCGCAGCTCACAATTCCCACACATAATTCATTCCATCTTCTGACCCAAATAGTCGCAGTTTATTTTAACATTCTGTACGCTCCAAATATTGAGCTCATCCAGTGATATTGATTTACTATAAGTCAGTCAGTACGAGCTTCATACAGTATATATATATATTTGTTCATTCAACACATTCTCATACCTACAACAGTATTTCAGAATCTATGTAGCGGTGGGATACATAAGACAGTGTAGGACAAGGGCACGCATACCTGAAGGAAGCTCTAATATAATTACCTCACGTTTGTGTCAAATAAAATAAGATGAGCGGAAGTAGACACGGAGGGATCTAACAAGGTTACGCTCGTTACGTTTCCCAAGTCCTCGTTAGAAAACAACAGACCGAAACGTTGAAATCATCAAGCAAGCTTATCAACCTTCATTTCCCAATTTATTATCATCATCAAATTTTTAAAACGGGCCATCGATATTAAGTAATTGCTTGAGAAAAGTGAACGTTTCAAATGGGTTTCCCGGGGTAATTACCATCAGATTTTGGCCAAGTTACAAGTAGATACGGGTGGAGGGTTAGAAAAACCATAAATGTAGAGCTTTTACTATACGTGCTTGACCTTTTCCTATGATAAGTTGCTATAAAGAAGCTATAGGAATTATTCAGAGCTAGCAAGGATTTAGCAAAGAGGAAAACGACGAGGAGTAAAGGCAATTTATAGCATTCTAAACTTCTGCAAGCTTCAAAGATAAGGAGAGGATGCTGGTGAAAGTTGAATTTAACTCCATCCTTACTCCTGATGGGGCAATTAAAGTGAAAAGTATTGAGAGCAAGAGCTTATTCAGCCATGAGATACGCCGCTCATTACAGAAAGGACAGAAAAGGGCGTGGAAGAAGAGCATACTTTGCTAGAAATACGCTCCAGAAGCAACCTCAACTCCAGACTCCTTCTGCAGGGAAAGCAAAATGATGATAGAGCCAATGCTTTTGTGTCGTCACGATATCCGTGGAAGATCCCAGAGGGGACTGGATTGTTGGATGTTGGCCAAAATTCGATTTTTTCAAAGAATATTCAGAAAGCGAGATTAAGAACGTTGACTACACATAGTCACAGTACACATATCCCTCCCTGGAGAAAATTATGTGGGCGTGGACAAACCTCGTCCGGAGACTAGTTACATGAAAACTTAATTAACATTTTTTAAACGCCTTTGTGTTTACGTTAACATCTATAATGTTATGATTAGCACTACCGTCAAAGATGCGATAGAGAAAAACCATTTCTTGGTGTGTGGGTGGCTAAGAATTGATTAGAACTTTACAGTATTGATCGTTATTAAGACGGAAAAAGACATTAATAATGACGTCTACAACTCCACCATACTTCTAAGCATTACAGTCTATCTGACTACAAACAAACTATATTTCATTGCTTCCATCTTCTTTTTACAGTTAGCTGAAATTAATCGACATTCCTGGGTGACAGCTGGTGGTAAAGGAGAACTTGAACTGGAGCTCCCAATGATGGACGTCGTCCAGACACACGTCATCCCGTCCCAAGACGCTGTGGATTCTGATGTGCTCCAAGCCATTTCCAGCCTGGGATGTTTTAAAGATCGCGACAAATTAATACAAGAACTTATTAGTCCAAAGTAAGTGGCAATTCCATCAAATTAGCCCAACTCTAGATCAATCTATAGTGTTAGAAGAATAAAGTGAAAGTCCTGGTTAAAAAATTAGGCGGAGAAAGCCAAAAGCAAGAAAGCTCAAGTAACAAGGCTTAGAAAGAGTCGCTTTAGTAGAAGATACCCGCCTGGGACGGAGCAGTGTAGGACTGACTTAAACTGGGCTATTTATAAAGAAGCACTTGTAGCTGCCTCTTGACTTTGGCTGTATTGACAGAAGCTTGTATTTCATGCCAGATCAGGAGGTCAGTTGAGGATATAGCTTACGGAATTGAATAGATACCAATTACCGGAATCCATTCCAGAAGGGAGAAAGAGACACATTGTAGAAAAAACCGCAAGAGAGAAGATTGATCGAGCTCATTCATACAAAGGCATAGAACACTAGAACTTCCAACCAGCTCTTCTAACTTTCTCCGTAGTGAAAGTTGTATGCAAAATCAAATAGGAAAACGGCGAAAAGAGAATCTGTCCAAAGGTAGCGTAGGAGTGTTATTATACTTTCCTATTTAACTACTACTTGTAACAGCGTTATCTACTACTTTCTCCTCGTGGACAGCCTCTCGAGATCAAGTGTTTGAGGATGATGAGATTTAAGGATACAAATGCTTTATTCTTTCCTGGCCTCCATGCCAACATGGTATAGTTCCTGTGCCGGATATGACGATAAAGCGGACAGGTTATGGACATTCAAGAAAAGTTTTTAGCATAGACGGAGAAAGTGAAAGAAAGCAATTAGAAAGCCAAAAGCTATAATACCTTCGACAGTTTTGCGATTTGCGTCATCAGGGTACTGTATATTAAGGAAAAGGCTATAGCTTCGACGCACACATTGCTTTGATTGCTACAAGGTTTCCGAGTTTTCAACATTTTCTTTGAAGCAAGCGTTGAAAAATTTCATGCTTCAAGAATTTTACAAAAAGGTAGTCGTAGTATCTTAATTTCATCCACCCTTCCCAAGAAACAGTCCTTTTACTTTTACAGTTGAGGTAAATAAAGTACAGAAGAAAACAGACTCAAAGGAAGTCCATGTTTTCGTGAACCCAAAATTCAATAAGTAAACAAGTATTTCAGAAGAAGACCAAAACCCTTAAGCTAAAAATAAAAGAGTCAAGGTTTCCCAGTTTTACTTGCTTCTCAAAATATCAACTTACGAAGCAAGAGCTTCTCTGCTTTCTCCGCAACTTTCTTTAGCTCTTCAGTGATGCATAAAATGAAAGATGCAAGGGCTGCAAAAGGCAAACTAAGGTAAATATACTCTAGGCAGTCTCCGCTGAAAAGTAATATTTGGTAGGAAGAAAGTCTGAGGCGGGAGAAAGTAAAAAGTAAACTAGATACTTTCTCCACAGCCCATACATGGTAATCATTAGAAACTCGAGGAGATTACGCTCCAAATTGCGTGGGTGAAAGCTCCATGTAAGTCGTCGCACCAGAGCAGAATCCAGAAAGGACGCGGAACAGAGTGTATAGGGTCTCGAAGGGGGAATATGGCAGTGAAGTAAAGTGGAAGACACGGCCGGAGAAAGTATTCAAGGCCCTAGAAGAAGTGGCTTAAATTGGGTAGAGTTTGAGAACGTTGAGCTCGTTACGGAAAGCACGGAGGGTAGTTGGGGTACATGTCACTAATAAGTTTTGTTATGATGATCAACGCAGTCACAACACGGAGAAAGTAATCTATTTTCTACTACTGGATCGCAAGAGGAGAAAACCTGCTCGGGAAGATGAAAACGAGTGCTTAACTTTCGGAAGGCGGGACTCAACCTCTTCCACGTCAAATAACCCTTCAACCTGTTCCACCTCCTTGGACCCTCCGAGGAAAAGAATAGATAAAGTTAACGGCAGCACCGCCGCATATCAGTTTGAACGAATCAGTGAAGGATCTCCAATCACGCCTAGACGTCACTTGTACAAGTAAGTAACCTCATCCTTCTTCTAACGATATCCTCTCAAAGCAAAAAGGTTAGGTCGATGGGGAGCGAAAGCAAAGGGATTTCAGAGAAGGATCCCCCAGGATCCGGGTGACAACCAAAAGGAATATTTTACAGACTCCTTTTCTTCTTATTCTTCTCCTCCTCCCAAACACCTCTGCTTGGAAAACATACTGAACCTAGCGTGATGTGCCCTTCTGGACGTGGACCAGACTAAATACTAAATTCCTCTAAAGCTTAGAGGGCTCAGCTTTTCTCTGCTGGGAGTGGGTGTATGCGGGTAGAGGAAAGCAGAAAAAGAGACGGACATGGTAGCAAATCGATAAACATTCTAGTCACACAAACTCGCTTCACATTAAACCAAAGGCACTTCATGTGCCGTCCTACACAGACTGAAATTCCACACCAACTATCCCTTCCGTCACTTCTTCAAATCAAAGTGTATGTAGGCATTGGAAATCCTTGTGAAGCAAATACAGGGTTTTTAGCAAGTTAGATCCAGGTATGAGCGATATTATAGGTAACTGTAGTGCAGAACAAAAATCCCATAGCCAAATCCCACGACTTTTTTACGGCGCGGTTACCCAAGCGTTCAAATAAATTGGATTCTCATCGCGAAAAAGGGTTCATGGAGACAAGTTAGCAACATTTTCAAGATGGATGAAAAAATACATCAAATATACTTTAAGCTGTTAACTATTACGTATTTTATTATGTCGGAATTTTTCATCTACTAACTTTAATTCAATTCACCCTGAAATGGATTTGAGCAGGCTTTTTCAAGTTGTTGTTTGGTATTTTCTATAATAGCTACCGCGAGTAATATTTGAAAAGTTGGGTAAATAGTCAAACAAAGAAAGTTTCGCGATAGCACTAAATCCAAAGTCTTGAAATTTTCCACAGCGATTATTTCGGTTATTGCATTTAAAACCCACGCAAACTTTTTGACCGCTTGGGATTTAGGCGGAGAAAGTACAAGTTTCAAACCAAGATTCTCATTGCCTTTCCAATCATCTCACGCCTACAGCTTCTAGCTCAATCAGTTTTTCGATCATGTTTATAGCTTATGGATACTGCAATTACAGTAAATGATGACATGCAACTGAGCAACGGCCTTCTCCATATTTATGTAGCGGTTGCTAAGAGATAGAAAGCTATAAAGTTGTCTATCCCACCCAACGTTCTCAGGCTCAAGTAGGCAGGGAAAGCTGAATGAGCGGTTATTAAATGAGAGTGAGATTGAGGCAATTGAGCAGGATTTCAAGAAGAATATTAGCTCCGGAAGAAACTCTGAGCAGGTATAGAGTGATAGAGAGGAAAGTGGGCATAAGGAGAAAAATTACTACGATTAAATGGGGAGAAAGCACTAATGGGTAGAAATCTTGATTTATACGCTGTAAAATACACATTACTAAATGTACAGCCCGTGAAAAATCCGCCAACAAGTTTTTCCCAATGGCGTACTTTCTCCTAGCCTTGAAAAAATGATTTTGTCTCCCAAGAACGCCTTATGAAATTGAGCTACTAAGAAGAAGAGGCAGTGAATTCATGAAAGCACTTGAGCCATCGTTAGAGAAGCTCAACCTTCTTTTTACGAGGGATGGATGATGCTTTAAACAAGTATTACACATTCCCTATCTCGAGCCTTTCCCTTACGGGGATTGAGTCTAACTTTATTTCAGAGGAAACTTGTGGTGGTGCAAGCATAACCTGGAGCTTAGATAAGGGGAATGAATAGGAGGAAGGGGGAAAGAAATCAATGGACCGAGTTCCCTGTATAGCAGACTCTTGTAAATGATACTTTTAAGCTTTCTCTTTTAGGGCGCTATATAGCTTCCACAAGTATGCATTATACTGAGTAGGAAGGAAGGGGGGCTAGAGCATTGAGCCATTGAGCAGGTACTGGAATAACTGGGAGCAGGATAAAGGACATTGAGAAGAAACTGAAGGAATCCCTCAAGGGGACGAGGCTCAAAATATATAGTGTATCTATTTTTCTTAGACTTGACGAGCAACGGAGAAAGCAGAGAGGCTGAGTGAGTGAAGAAGCTGGATTTGAAATAGGATGAAACAGATATAGTAGCAGAGTGAAAGAGAGGAATTTCTTCCTTTAAGTTATTATCAGTCTTTTCATCGCTGGGGAAATGTATCTTATCAACTTCTAATGATGGAATCCATGTCGTTGTGGGTCTTTTGGGAGCAATAATATTAGCGTATCTTCCCACAGACTTCCACAAACCTCCTACATTGTCCCGCTAAATGAAACAATTATAGAACCTCCCAATCCAGCCATTACACTACATTTTTAATTCAAACCATTCCTCCAGAAGCTTCAAAGGTCCTACCTTGCTCTTAACTGCAGCAAGTATTCCAGAAGCTTTCTTTTTCTTGGACACTGAACAACGTAGTCATTAACTAGGGGTTACAATGGACTAAGGAACTTTAGAAAATGGGCAAAACCATTAAAATCGCTCCCAGCCCCCCACACTGACCTACCTCCTCCCGATTTGTTGAGGAAGAGTGAAAGTTTGAACGTTTCGCAAAACAAGATTTCCGCTACACGAGATATTTATCTCGCATGTAGCTAAAATGTATCAGAAGCTGTATGCTGAGAAGACAATCCGCAAACTCGTTTCATGGAGCAGTATAATCAAGTTTTTCCGGGAAAATTTCAACTTGATGTGCCGGAAAAAGGATTGCCAAAGAAACATAGAGAACACAAGGACCTGATGAATGAATTTAAAGAGGCAAAGATTTTCCATAGAGAAGAATTAAGAGAGAAAAAAGCTGTTGAATCTGTATAGGGATTGAGAGGCGAAGAGGAGAAAGCTGGTGAAAGAGAGGGAGCGTTGAATTAAGTTGATACATAATAGAATTTGGAGAAAGTTGTAGGTGAAAGTTAGGAAGGATGATAAGTTTCCTGGTTGGAAATGTTGGAGAGGCTGAGAAACAATCCTTTGCTTTTTGGTAGCATTGTAACACCCGCTCTTGGAAAACGCTTCCGCATGTACAATTCCCTTCCCTTGAGCAATTGAGAGAAAGATGAAGAAAATGTCTGGTACATATACCGGCTCTTTCCAGAGCATCCGCAGAACATAAGAGAAAGCCCGAAAAAGCAGGCTAGTACAGTACATAATATTTTGCAGCTGCACTAGCGAACCTCTGACCAGGAACAAAGCGGAAAGATTCTTCTACAAATTCTCGGATTTGAGGAAGATGCATCCACACAAGGAAAAGGCTAAGAGGAGAAGCGTCAAAGTAGGATGCATACATTTTTTCAAGGGGCTTCCATGCACAGTCAAGTTTCTAGCTTTCCCCAAAGTGGGTAGGAGGAAAAGAGAAAGTTTGGGTGAAAACCTTATGGTGTTTTAAAATTTCTACGGCTTCAACTTGAAGAGAACGGGATAGTATATGAAGAGTGGGACATTGATTTTTAGTGAAAAGGGCTTGAAAAGTGTACGATGGGAGTGAGAGGGGCACTGGAGGGGAGGGGTTATGCTAGAGGCGAGAGGCTAACTAAACTAAACGTGAGGGCGAGGAAGAAAGGGCGGATGAAGAAGGGAAAGGAATAAGCTCGGCTGAGCTGGGAATTGATGTAGATGTTTAGAGAAGAAGGAGAGAAAGAGAATGATGATTAAACGGAGGTTCAAGATTTTTTCGCCCATGGGGAAAACGGCTGAGGTTTTTCTCCAATTCCTTGCATAGGTGTGGTGGTGCA
This sequence comes from Sminthurides aquaticus, assembly GCA_906901655.1. Classification (NCBI taxonomy): domain Eukaryota; kingdom Metazoa; phylum Arthropoda; class Collembola; order Symphypleona; family Sminthurididae; genus Sminthurides; species Sminthurides aquaticus. The sequence goes on along the minus strand of CAJQTT010000001.1, from coordinate 17,303,252 downwards.
CCTCAAAAGAGTTTCCTGTCTATCCGAAAGACGACTCCTACAAGCCTAGACAAAGTCTCCAGAGTTACACGATCCATACTGGAGCGAGAAAAGAAAGATACTTTAGGAGAAGAATTGTCTTAGCAAGCCCTATTCCGACTGTACCTGACACGGCCGAGATTCCGGATAAACATTCTCTTGCGGTCGGTGAAAGTCTGGTGCGGCCGGAAAGGGTAAGATTGCTTTAGGAAAAATATTTCTTTCTCTGTAGTCCTAGTAGAGAACCAAGATGTAGCTGGGATTTGGGATGAGCTCTCCCTCAAGGGTGGACCTTGAGTCTGGATGCTAAGCTTAGAGACAGGCTCTCTTTCATTGAATTATAGCTCGGAGAAAGTGTAAAAGGACTTGGAGAAAGGACAAAGTGACTTTGCGGAGGTGGAAATGGAATTGTGTGTACGCAGAACACAGCCCGAGTCAGGAGGAGTAAAAGGGATGAACCAAGAGTAACTGTGTGGGCGTTGCAAGTATAGGAACAAGGGAAACGGGAGAAAGTCCACAAGTGTTCCTAAAGCTACAAATCCTGGAGTGACACGGAGTAAGGATGGCAGGCGTTCTGAGACACACTCTTGAAAAACCAAGCTGTTATTCCCCTCTTTAACAAGTCCAAACTTATGCAGTCAAGAGAAACCAAGGAGAAAGTTTTTCCACCTTCATAAACTGTGGTCCAGAGTTCCAGATGGACGAGCAGCTACGCAACTTAGGGAAAATATTTCCACATGAATTAGAGACGTGTCGTATTTTCATCCCTTTGTGAAAACAGCAATGATAAATTCCACATAAATTAAGAGAAAAGTGTGATCATGAGTACGGCGGTCAAGTTAACTGGAAAGTTGGCTTTCTCTTCCATTATTTCCGCCCAATCCGCTCCATAGTGTATGAATGAGAGTATACACTCATTTGCGGTCCAGTATGTGCGTGGGCTGGCTGATGGAAAGAGAAGTGACATTCAAAGGCTCGTAGCTTAAAGAGAGGGAGGAAAGCGCGGCATGGGGCCAGCAGACTTATGTAGGGATTCAGACCGAGTGAATGAGGAGGAGACAAAAGAGACTATGGAGACCGGGAAGACTTTAATTAATATTTGGTGAGATGGATTCATTGGTTTCCTCCCGGCTGGAATGAGAGCGAATTCTAGAAGGAAGGCCCCGACAATACGCACCCCGGCCGTGGAGGGAATGAGATGTAGGGGGAGATGTGGGAAGGAGCGGAAGGATATTGATGTGTGAATGGAATATTTAACTTACTCTCCTTTCAAGGGGAGAATCATGTGGTTTTGGGGTATGCCTTAAAAGAATGCCACATGAGAGACTTGCCATTCCTTGAAAATGAGAGAATTGTTTACGAGAAACCCATAGCTAATGCGAGCATGGAGAAACTTTCTCCCACTCAAAGAAAATAATCACAACTAACAGCACAACAAGTATCCTCACATGTAGCTTAATGAAGGTTTTGACTTATACGCGGTCTGTACTTGCGGTGGTCCTTGGATATTTTAAATATCCAAACGACACACAGGCCTACACATGCCAATAAGGAGGTGCTGATGCTTTCACCACGAGGAGAAACCCTACGCTAACCCCGCACCATCCCTTCAACGTACGTCCCTCCCTCCCAGCAAAAGAGAAAGTTCCGTTGCTCTCCTACTCAATATGTAGACAGACGGAAGGGAGATTGAGAAATCCAATAAAACTTATGTGTATGTAGGAGTGGGTGGCTGGTTAAGTTGTTACAGTGTTTAAAGTTTTTCCTCCCCAGACTCCCTCTCGGCACTTTCTTGATTTGTCAACAAGAGAGCAAGATGGATCCTCTTCCAGCAGATGACAAGAGCGGGATAGAATAGAGTGGGCGGAGAGAGGGTGGCGAATAATGTTTTATTCATCCGAGTGAGGAAACAAGAACATGTGGAAGAGACGAAAGGAAAAATAGGGAAAGAACTCTTTGGTAATTACACAAAGGAATTCACATAGAAGGAAGCGTGGAGGAAAGGGATGATGTGCCTCAAACTAATACCGGAAGGAGTGATGCAAGCCTTTGTAGTTTTTAATTATACGTCATGTATTCCCTACATAAGACGGATGATTGAAGCTGGATAAAAGGGTGGATGGCCGGAGGGGGATTGTGTTGAACAATGGGGAGGAGAAGAACAGAGCATTGTAGCTAGCAGTATATCCACAGATTACTCAGAGGGACTGAAATAAGAAGACCGCAGACTGGCGGATACGGTTGGAAAACAGGGAGGGAGAAAGTACGGGAATGACAGTATATTCACAAAGAGATGGCTCCGTCAGGTGTGGAAACTGTGACAGGGGATTGTTAAAGCACGTAATAAAGTGATGCGAATAGAGATGAGTGGCTCTTTTTAAATGTTCAATGCTCTTCGACACGGAAAGGGAATTACATAATGTGCCTGAATTGTGAAGAGAAAGGAGGAGAAAGTGAAAGCATGAGATCACATAGTAACAAGTGACTCTGCACAACTATAGAACCAACCATGTCTAGCTCTTTCTACCTTAGGAGCAATAAGAATTGCAGACTAGGAAAGAAAGCTTCCGGCTGGAGAAAGCAGGAAAGGAGAAAGTGGAGAAATCATGATGAATTCTGTTTAATTTTAACTTCATGAACGAGGAAATGGAGGATATGATGTCTAATACAATTTTCCATTTTATTTCCAGTCGTCATCGGCGACCAAGTTTGCATTTAACAAATCATTCATCACTCCTGTCGTCGTCGATCCCCTCATCACCCGTCCCCTCGCCAAAAATGCCACATCGAGTTGCAAACCAGAGCTCATCCAGCGGGCTCAACAACGAACAAGAGCCACCTGGTATGTCTGGAGTTTACACCAACCCAACTCCACCTGGCTCCCCGCATCTTGCTCACTGGAGATCTAGGCTCAATACACTGAAAAATAGTTTCCTAGGCTCTCCTCGCTTCCATCGGAGAAAGTTGCAAGGTAAGCAAAACACTATAACTGTTTATAAACATGGCTTAGTTGCTAATCTAACATGAACATAATAAACAAGTTTTTTAAATTGCAGCTTCAAACGAGGAAGTTCATTTAACACCGGAAAGCTCACCCGAGCTTACAAAGCGTTCCTGGTTTGGTAGTTTAATCGGATCGGAACGAGATGAGGCTTACACGATTCTAGTTAGAGGAAAACCATTGGCTAGCGTTAAGGCTGATCTTATACATGCGTTTTTGTCGGTAAGATATATATGCTTGAACAATTTCAAGTTACTTGGCAACGAAAAACAATTACCGTTACAGGTAAATCTTAATTGCTTTCAATATTCTTGTCATTCCCAGGTGGCAGAACTAAGTCATAGTGTAGCAAGTCCGATGTCATTTAAAGTAGAGTACAAGAGAGGATCCTCAGGTCCAGCCATGTTTCAGCGTCAAGTCCGATTCCAAGTGGATATATCACCAGTTCCAAAACCACCGGGTCATCCCACCTCCTCCGAGAGAGAATTCCTGTATGCAATCACTTTTATCCTCCTATCCGGAAATATACGGCGCTTCAGGAGGATATGCGAACATATTCAATCTCAAGTGTGCAGCAGAAGACCTCCCCCGCCATCCCCTAGGGCGTCAAGGAAATTCGGCAATTCCGAACAACTAAGTGAAAGCTCTTCATGCGGTTCTGACACTTCTGATCGACTTTCACCATTCTCCACTGCACCCTCTCGACAGGTAAGCCCGTAGAGGATGGTCCACGGAAATCCCTTTGATCTTCTCCTCATGTAATTACACTATCCCCTCCACACGCAATCCTCCGTCAACAGGCTTCTTTGCACTTGTTAGTATTACTTGGATATCCAACACAAGGGCTTTACCAAAGAGATGAAAAAGGTGAAGCTTGAGCCGTGTATGACACTCTCCGCTCCTCCGCTCATCCTCTCTTGTCTCTTTCATAGAGAAAACTTGTAGTCGTTGATCCTAGTGAATTGACAGGAAACTCTTTGAATAAGCTCCGATAAAGTAGAGCATGAACGAGTAGTATTCAACTTTTCTTTACTTTCCAACGTACATCTTTCGCAATTGAAAATTTCTGCTTGGAGAAAGCAAGCATTCATGTAGAATTTCAAGAATATGGACATCGTAGCTTTCTCCAGCCTCAAGTGTTGCTAGGGCTTTTGGTGGGAAGAGAAAACACATGTTGGCAGTTTCTCAGACAGCTCCAAGCCTCCTTTGGATTTGTCGATATAGTTAAGTATGATGCGTCCCAGGAGGTTTTTATGGCTGGCTAGGGATGTGCTGAGCTAGATGCGAAGGCGAATTGTGAACGGAAAAACTTTCCATCCCTCAAGCTAATCCTGAAGAGGGAAAACAGACGTGGAGAAAGTCCGGGAATATGAAAGGCGTCGTCCTGAAGTTAATGCAATTTTGAGATACTTATCAAAATGATACAGAATAAAAGAGAAAGCTACGTAAGCAGTATTCCAAGGGGACGACAAAGCGTAGACACACACGTTATAACTTCCAGAGTACAAAGCCAGAGAAAGTTTCCACGGAGAAAGTATGGAATTTCAAATCCCATTTTCCCTCCTCCCAGTCCGTGCCCTCTACAATCTTGGACTCTGTGTGATTAACTTTGATTTCATTTACAGGTGGAATCCGATAAAGAATCCGATTTTACTGAAGTCAAGAAGCAAACAAAAGACATTCGCGGGAGCGTTAGTGAGAACTCGTCCACGTCTCTATTACTTTCCGAAATCAATTGTGCTAAGGCTAGTCACGGGCAGCATCAGAGAGTGAACAGTGTCAGTGTATCCTCAAGACAGCAAAACGGTAACGGTAGTGCAAGTAGTAACGGAAACAAGCCAAAGGACTTGAACTTGACGAGTTGTGCTCCCAAGCCGACGAGCAACGGGACAAGTGGCGGCTTCTCAACAGGACCACCCAACGCCAGTCCACCCATACCCACCAAGAAAGAGCAAATAGTCTGATGTTCCGAAACCTCCACTGACACAGTGTCACCCAGCGTGTCTATCAATGTCTCGGCCACCGCATCTTTGTTACTCATCAACGACGATTAGAACATTTCCCACTCCACTTCTTCAACTCTAGCCGACATAGGGACAGCGAGCGAATCCATAATCTGCCATCCTCCGGAACTTGTTGAACATTGTTGTGAAAAAGCATTGTAATAACTGGCTCTACTTGTGCTGCCCTCTTCTTCCTATACGCTCACACGTAGCAACAAATCTTGTTCCATAATAGTCATACTTACTTGAGGGAGGAGCAGCAGTTAAAAGTGTGTAGTAACAGCCTTGTAACTTTGTTTCCTTGAGTCAAGTTGACGTACGTGTGTGTGTGTAGAAAAGCGAGTCATGAATGAGCGTTTACCCATCCTGAGGTACGCCAATTACCGTGAAAGAGAAATATACACGTTTCCATTACTTTATCTTCAACTCAAATCGTACTATCAGCTAGGAAGCTAAGAGTGAAAGTGGAGAAAGCAATCAGATTTTCATATTAGAGAAGCCCAAGATAGGTAGAATACTATGACACGCTACAAAGTCGGAATCCGGGATGATCAATTGTAATGCACTATAGTTGCAGAGAAGTGTAGCTGCAAGCCCTTCTTGAGAGTAAAGTCCTTTCGCAAATTAAATTAATACTAAATCCTCTATATATCTAAATATATATATATTGGAAATTAAGAGAACGTCCGTCAAAGTCCGTTTCCATGTTAACAGTAAATAATTACAGGTAATCCAAATTTTCTTTTTCAACGTAACTATTCGCAGAAGGTTAGCTACTATAGCAGGTAACACAAGCTAGTTCGAAAAACTCGACGAATTCCAGGAGGTGGGAAAAAGAGCTCACAAGAGGAATGCATCCGCTACGTTTATTCTACGAAAAAGTTTCCAACAAACAAAACAAATCAAGGAAGAAGCTTGTATTAAGCAGAAACTGATTAGTTCCTTCCAACCCGCCCTCCAGTGTAGTGGAGTTTGCTTCCACAACTTAATCCTGGCGCAATCTTCCCGAATCTCCTCTCACCGATTAAATAGATCCCCCTAAATCCGAAACGCAGCAGTAGTCTATCGCCTTGTACCAAATCCAGGGAGGGTTTCCTCAGAGAAACATTGTCTAGTAAATAGTTGTAGCCCGAACAAAAATGAGAACGTCTCTCGCACCAAATCACTACTATTGGGACTCGGAATCCTATGTATATAGAAGAAACCAGTAGCTATTAGCTAGTACGCAATACTCTTAGCCGCTTCGTTAGTCGCAAAATTATCTTCAGTTCCAGGGCCAACTTTATTTACTCGAGACGCGTGAAATACGGGAGGTGGAAAAAGCTTTCGTCATTGTTGTCTCATGAGTTCATGAGAGAAAAATTGGAGAAAGCAGTCCGAAAAGCATTCAGTATTGTTAAAACACCCTCTTCAGAGTTATACGATATTCTGTAGATCTCTCAAATCTTATTGTTAGCTTCCCCAGTCAGCTTATATGCATTACTTCCGCTATATATGTTCATTACTATATTATTATTATTTCTGCTTCAAATTCATGCATTAACGCGTGCACAATGACAGGATGTTGTCGGATTATATTAAACTTCCAAAAATTAACCTTAATCACTCATACCGTTACTCAAGAGAAAGCAAAACTTTGCACATTTTCCCCAATCAATCTTCTCACCCACTGTAATCCTCTGCGTGTATGCGTAGATTTGGCCGGATTACTTTTCAAATTTCAAGTTGAGCGCCGGAAGGAAACTGGATTAAGGATAATTATCCTTTCCAAAATAATTTTATCAATGACTGGCTTCTATTATGAATACTTGTGTCTGTGTGCCGCTACCCTTTGATTTGTAACGATCCATGTAAAGAATACGGAGAAGCGATACATTTGAGAGGGTGTTTGGGAATCATTCGCTGCGTGATTTTAATTTAAGTGTAATTATAATTGTAGCAAGTTTAAAAAGTAAGCGAAAAATCCTAGAGGCCAGGGGTCAGAGACGAGCATGAGAAAAGGTTTCCAGGGCAGAAACCATTATTTTCAATTCAGCCTATAAACTTGTTTCGTATTGTATACCACATAAGTATAATCAACTTCAACCTACTAGCTTTAAGCATATATTATGATATCCATGATGCTTATGTCATTAAATCACTAGGAAGGACGGGAAATTAAGTTAATTAACCGCTATTATATAATCCTTACAACTATTATCATGTACGTACTATTAGCATATAATAATAGCATCTAACTTCCTTCTCCTACAACAACAAAATACTATACTACTACTTAACTAACCTTGCAAGTTGAGAGGTTCGAGTATGCTGTATGTAGAGACAATTGCCTAATTTAATAATAAGCCATCAATAAATTTTAAGACTGGAGGGATTCAATGGATTATTAAAAGCGAATGAAAAGTACATGAACATTTTGAGTAAACCATGCCGAATTTACACTTGTATCCAGAGAGAGTTCAGATAGATGAGAAAAGCTACCTTTGATTTCATACATATATCACAGCCCATATTACTAAAATCAAGGGCTAACATATGCATAACGGCCTATTATCCTGGTTATAGATTTGCGTGAAATGGGGAAATATTCAAAACCTTGTTATGTTGCCAGGGGCAACCCCGTATTTCAAGTCTTAAACATACTTCTACATTATGAAGCCCTATTTCCCACACGTGTACGCCGTAATCTCTAAGCATTTATTATGTTGCAGTTTGAAACCGCGCCGCAGAATAACAGTTGTTGTAGAGTAGATATGATAAACTTTTTGAAAAACACTGTATGTTCTCAATTCATACTCAATTAAGGAATGTCTAAAATCGGCTTAACCAAGTTTACTACCCCATGCATAGGCTACTATGGGATGAACTCATGAACTCAATGTTTCCGTGGATATATGAACGATACTCGGCAATTAAATGAATTACTACCGGAGCGGTAAAATCCACGTGATCCGCGTAGTAGTAGCTGTATTTAATAACGTACGACATTGACACATTGCGTAAACACATTCATTAATTACATAAAAAGACACTGGCTCTAAAAACAGCACGTTACTACGTTTATCATCATCATCCGCCACCAAGTAGAACATTGTCTTTCTAAACGTTTCTCTTAAAACTGTAAAGTACGCACCACAGCTAATTGATTGACTTATTGATTGACTAGTAAGCACATTCCATGTGCTTCTTGAGGACAGAGCTAATAAACAATCAAATTATATTGTATTGTACACACATTTTGTAAGCTTTCCCTAATCTTCCCCCACTCAATCCTTCCAAAATCCCACTTAAAACCTTCCCAACTTAAACTTCTTACAGCTGAGAAAAAATAGAAACAAACATTATTTTCTCCTCTTTCCCAAATTCCGTATTCAAAAAGGAAAAATTAAAACAAGAATTGAAAAAATCCTGGTTGCTAACCAACTTCTTCCACACCAGTAACTGCAACAAAGACCGTTATCTAAATACGCAACCTACAATTTTTTTAGCTAATTAAATCCCGGAAAGTTTCGCTATTATTATTATTTTACCTTTCTAATCAGTATTCCGAAACGTTTTTACGGCAGAAATTCATGGTCAATCAATATGTGGGTTGAATCCTATAATCTTATTTGCTTCACCACAAAAAATCGATATTTTATGGAAGCAGAAAGGTGAAATGCTTTTTAAAAATTACTAATTAAAATTCTCATCTTTTCAAGAAAAGGAAATAACATGAAATCCAACTGCTTTAGCAGGTAATGTATAAAAGGAATGGGCCCGCTTTCCCCATTTGCTACTAAATAATCTTAAAGCTTTAAGTAGTACTGCGCACCGGAGGACCAATTAAGTAACATAGCTCAAACGTTCCAAGTACTGTATGCATGGCAGGATAAAATTAGCAATCACACCACAAGAAAATCAACCTTTAAATTAATAAATCCATAAGTTATAACCGGAAAATAGCCAACAATTACAAAGGTGGGTGGGTACGAACAAGTACGATTGTACAAAGGGGACATTCCCAACAAGTTTTGGATAAAATTAAGACAGACCGTTTTAAAGCTAGCTGCGCAAGAAATGGCTTTAAATCAAATTACTTTCCCATGTTACAGTGCATCATCTAGGATTACATTGATTTGAGATCCCCGAATAAACATATTATTATTTGGCGCATTGTCATGGCTGTCTTGTGTGGACGTTGAATAAATAAATATGGTTTGGAAAAGATCAAATCAGGTAGGATGACAAGCTACAAAAACGGGAAATTTAAGTACGACTCAAGTGTCCCACTAAAGAGGAAGGATAATATAATAAGACGCGTGCGGATGAGTAACATATTTAGAACCTTTTAGATTATTTTCACACCTTTCCTTCGAGACTAGTAAAAATCATGAACATCTATAGAAACTACTAATAAAAAACTAATCTAGAGTTACGCAGAACCAGTTGTCTTGTTAATTATGTGAAAACGTTTTTCCAATAACAATCCAAATTAGTTTAATCCTATTATCAAGTATATACCCTAATCGTGAATTGGCTTATTTAGTCTAGCTCGTAGTATATGATCACACATGACCACCTGTCCTTGTTCACTCGAAAAAATCACTAGATACAATATAGTGATAGTTGTTCAAGAAAGTTATTAGCACAATCTGCTCCTCAGAATCATCCAATTCAACACACTTGGCTCAATTTTAGCGCAGTAAAACCTACCGCAACTTATTCCGTAATGAACGCTTTCGCATCGTCCGACCGACTTGTATTTTAGTACCGCCGTCACCCCGTGAGCTCCGTTTTCGGACCAGAGCTCGCGCTTATAATTCCCTGATTGGCTATACCCACCGACCAGGGCGAATCTAGCAAAGATGCTACCTAATAAACGGTGGTGCCGACGTTCGCTTTCAAAAAAGTTGGCTGATAGGGGGCAGCACGGCCGTGCTGCCACTATTATCCTTTGGAGCATTTCCAGGAGAGGGCTGAGCAGTTGTCACTTGAAGCTGTCTGAAAGTCTCGGGATCCAATACTTCAATGGAATATGTTTGTATTCGATTTGAATCAAAGATCCGTAGGATTTGAGGCTCCAAGTTTCGACTTAGGGTAACGTGCTGAGTTTGATTTTGACGGGCTTGATTCAATGCTTCTTGCAAATTTTGCGAACTTTCCGATAACTGATTCTTCAGAGAGTCTATCTCTTGATTACTCCTTTCCTTCATCTCGTGTAGCATTGACTTTAGTAGCATCCCAGCTGATACTAGCTTTTCAACAGCCTGTGAAATGAAAACATTTCATTTAAAATTTCAAACATCGATGAGCTTGCTTAAATATTCTTGAATACCGACATAACTTTAGCTGTAGCAGCCTTCAGTAAGGAAGAACATTTATACTAATTATAGGAACGCTATTAGTTGCAATTACGTTAAAAATTTCCAAAGAAAGATTGTTAAAATGAAGCCAATTTTGAAGTATTCCTCCAAGGGTAAATTTACCCTTGGAGGAAATTCAAGGGACTACTTCGATAAAACAAGTTATTCTGCAAAAATACAGGATAGAATGGGATGTGTCGGTAAGATCATACAAGTCTCCAAACGAATGAATCCTTAAGGACTAAAAACCCTTGGAATATTTCTCAAAGGTTTTCCTAATCCTAAGAAGCTCAGGATACTTTGAATTCTTAGCAGATATTTAACTTTGATTGCGCTATAAGTTTCGAGGTTACTGGAATAATATTATACGATAAGCCTTACGTCTTCCATAGTTTTCCAAGCGTCTGTATTATTGGCCGGAAGGGAGGATTGAGTTATTTTCATTAATGCTGCGGTTAAAGGGTTGAGTCCGGACGCCATCCCTGCTGGTGTTATAGGAGTCACAACATCCGAGGACTCATCCGTCGTCGAATCCTTGGAAGTTAATCGCTCAAATTTTATCCCTTTCATAGAATCATTGTTGCGGCTCTTGCGTTTTCGTTGATACGGAGTAAAAGGTCGTATAGGTCCAGTCTGCGGGATGATTCAAAGACATTTTTTCAATAACTTCCTCCTTCCTTGAACAAAATCCTTTAAATAACAAATTCAACTTACGGCTGTAGCATCGTCCACACAATTCGAGCAAATGCAGCTAGATGCATGAGGAACGAGGAATTTTTTGTCAATTAAAGTTTGAAGCGTCCTCCCCCCGAATCGGATACTTCGCTTCCAATCCTTACTATTTCCTCTCCCGCAAATTGCTTCAAACTCTGTTGGCGTGTACCAGTCATTCCCAGCCTTGATGCATTTCCCTTTATTCCCAGACCCGAATCTGGATTTATGGAGCTCAGCATTTGTGTCTTTACAGCGAACGGGAAGGATATCCGCGGATACAGCATCTTCCCACGTCAGCACGGGATGAGCTTGATTGTTGGATTGCGTTCCACCTTGGGACAGCGGATCGTTTGAACCGAGGGAAACCGAAATAGGTGTTACGACCTGAAAGAATCAGCATTAATTACTTGTATTTTCACTAAAAGGTCCTCCAACACTCATGAGATTCCTACTCACTTCCATGAAGCTGTAGCTAAGAATAGGATGCATAATTTGTTAATTGATTCTCCAGGAGAAAAAGCTCTCAGTAAATACGTTCTCAGGGCTAACTACTGTACTTTCCACATAAAATTCTATTGATTTCCCAAAAACCGCTCCAAAGCATCCGGCTATCTAACCAAGTTTCTTCCCATTACTTTAATAAAATATCATTATTATCATAATCCAAAGCCCATCATCTAGATAATTCCAGTTAAAATCAGCTGTCTTCTTGGACGGAACAATTAAAATTACTGATTTGAAGTCCGGATCAAACAAAAACATTGAACACAGAGAACTCATGCGTGTCTGCGTGTGGCACTCAATGGCAGAGGACAGAAGCTGCTTAGAATATAATTACCGTTTCAGTTTCCCCAATAACCGAGTATTGGCATGGAGAAAGCGTTCCGACGACAGGTATTGTTATGATTCCAGCACTGTTGGCAGTAGTGACGTTGACACCATGAATATTGACATTATTGTGAATGGACACAACTTGATCATTCTCGTCCCCCTCAACCTTGATTCCGAGTTCCTCGGATTTATCTAATCCGTCGTGGGATACTTGAATAATATTTTGATGATTGTGATTAACACACATCACATTTTGGACGTGATCAACATCGGCAATATCCGTTCCGTCCATTTGACCATCATCGGTCTGTTCCGACATTTTTCGGTCCAACTAAAGGACACACGTTAGTTTTGAGTAGCACAATTCTTCTCTCGGTTCCGTCCGTCCCACCAAAATACCACAACGATGAGGAGGTAAAACAACTTTACATCATGTGCACTCACACCGCACCCTAACCACCACTAACCTCTTCATCTTCACAATCCCCCCCAATCCTAATTTGCACCACAATTTTAATTATCACACTCAACTCACTCGAGAAAAACGACTCGGGAAACATCCATACGAGCATCCCACTATTCCCCATACTATTTGATCACAGCCTTCTCTCATCCCTACCCGTTATCTTACATAATAATGGCGACATGGGAACGGCTTGGCCTTCCCTAGCCTTATTCCATCCCTACTCCAGCCCAACAACAAACCTTGCCAAATATTACTCTGCACAATCCACCTATATACTTTCCAAAGAGAAACACTACCCGGCCCTACATACCCGCCAACTCTAAAATCCGGGACTCATATACTCTTATCCAGCTAGCCATTATAGTTTTAGAATCCATAAGAGCTCCAGAGCTTCTCTACTAGAGGAAGAAATAGAAGCAAATTCCTAGTTACTACAGCATGCATACAAAATCCTAGCCCTATAAAACAGGAAAAGGAGAGAAAATCCGCACCGCAACTTCCTACATATTCCCTCCTACTACCCGCATGTATCCTCAAGAAATATTCCCAGCTTTCGTGACTAACTCTCCTTTACTCATCAATTTTATACTTCTCCTTTCCTACCAACTTCTCTCACTCACCACAGTCACACAACAACACACTACATACAGCAATTCGAGGCGCCTGCGTCACCTTATCGCAATTCTGTGCGCATATCCGGGAAACAACCTCTCTAAAAGTTAGCACTCGTCCGTAGCATTGTACAAGCTCTGTCTTCTATTCCGCTATTACCCTCTCCCCCATATCTATCCCGGCTCCTAGCAATCCCTCTCCTACTACCCCTATGCAATGCTAAAAACTCCCCCACTTCCCTTGTAGATTATATAGGAAAAACATGTTGCTAGGTAGGTTGAGAGTAGCAGGGAGGAAGAGGGAGGATTCGATAGTAACCCGCCAGAGAATTCCCCGATTCTCCCACAACAAACCCGAATTCCCTCCCGCCTCTACCTACTATATTCTACCCGCTCTCTCTCTCTCTGGGATATTATACATACCGAGGACGTCGATTGAGAATCGCAAAGCGGGTGATGTGAGGATGATGATGGCTCTTAATACCATTTCCCTAGTTACTCCAACCAGATTCATCTTGGGAGAAGAAAGGCTTCAAGGAAATGATGAGCAACTCAATTCATCTGCGGAAGAAGAGAGTTACATGAGCAAAATATCATCATTATCATCCTCCTCTAAAATGAATCAATCTCTCACATTTCCAGCCACATCCCCACAATTCACCGCCTAACTTGAGTTGGAGCTTTTAAAGGAAAGCGGAAATCGTTAGGAGCCCGTTAAATGCTTCACTAAGTCCTTCTTTCCGCCTTCCCCCATTCCCCCCCCCCGCAACAAGACTTCTTCAATCCCCCATTTACCTTCATGTATCAACGCTCCAAAAGGCACGCTAAAAGCACATGGATGCAACCCGTCTCCCAATCCCCTCCGCCCACTCTTACACACCATCCCCTCATAAATTAACATAGCACTTACCTCCTCTTGTAATTCTAAGACGATCCTCCTCCACCATCATCACACACAAATTTTTCCCCATTTCAAACAGACGGACTCGCCAACTAACTATTCTTCCAGCACAATACAAAACCATGATGACCAAAGCTAGTCATCACTCCCATCACACGTCTCCTCCGTCTCCAATATGTACTGAAAGAAGGCGAGGAACTTGTTGAAGACGCTATATAAGAACGTACTCAAAGCTTCTACCGCTCACTAAACACAATACTTTCATGCATAAGCTCCTGCTTTTAAGAATAGCAAAACAAGGTTTGATGGACTTGGAATAATTGATGAGAGCGGATCACATCCGTATGCTCTCCTTCTACTTAGTTAGGAGCTGTCATGATCCTACTTTTTTGCAACATTCACAACCATTCAATAGAGTTCAGCCCCTCCTCCTCATCTTCAAACCACTTCCAGGAATAGTTAGGTCCGGTAGAGTTTGGCAGCAGTAGATTGAATGCGCAGAGTAGTTAAATTCCGTCTAAGGCTTTTAACTTCCCGTTGATTATGCAATCCAAAGAAGACGGCGAGTTTTTTTCTATTCCAAGAAAATAGATTGATCCCTTCTCAGATTCTGACCTCGGTCGTCATCCATGAGTTTTCACAAAACACTGAGTTATGTCTTCCCCCTCATCAAGGCCGCAACGTTCCGTACGTATCCCTACGCGCTACTCCTCCAATAATTACAACGGCCCTCGTCCTCTCTCCAATTCCTCTCTTCTTGGAAATATTATTTCAAAACTTAAAACATGATTCACTTCTAAATAACGTTCAGTCTGCTTGCGGAAATAATGAAACCATAAAATATCCAACAATCTGTCTCTCACATGCTTTTTTTATAATCAAGTACGAGGAGGAAAGCACGCTCACTACATGAACGTTTCGCAGAAAACCTCCTCGCCATCCTGATATAAGTCAGGTAGGATCCTAATCCTCCAGATTAAATGGCATGGCCATAGGGAATAGAAAACCCCAAGACCTAGGATCAATTCATCCTACTTGTTGATACGGTGAGGGACGGACGGAAGAAGACGAGAAAAAAGATCCACTGAGAAGAAAGAGAGCAGAGAGAATTTTCAAAATTATCGAAAAATTCAAGAAGAAGATTTAAAGAGCAATTTCAGATGGAGATTTTAACATTTTTTCCCTCCACCTTCATATGATTGAGGAAAATGATAACCAGAGTGATATGCCTATGTGGCGGGTAACTTCGGGGGTTTAGACAATGTATGGTAAGAGCAGGGAATACACCCTATATCTTCTTCACATCCACCCTAAAGTCTCGAATACAGTCCATGGCTTATAAAGAACTTTTTTCCATATTCCTTTCCTTGATATTCTTCACGTGTCCGTGTCCTGTATATCCTAAACCCCCTCTTGCACAATTCCTTCCTACACTTCTCATCAATTTTCCCGAAATGCTCTACTCTTTTTAGCTTTCTGCATTCAAAAGACTAATTATAAAACTAAACTTTTCACCTGCCGTAAAACAGAGACTAAAACTGAGTAAACTGTCCATGGCTAACTTGGATATTATGCCAATATTCGACTCAAACCTTTTTAACCATCCAATTTTAACTACAGTACCACGACGAGGTGAACTATATTCGCGACTTTACGGTACAAGAGAAGATGGCAAATTGCAACGTACTGGAATCCAACCGCGCCATTCGTTACATTTGTCCTTTGTCGTCATCCCTCTGCGAAGAACGCTTCCTAAGGATGCCGTCGGCCATCATAGCGGGCAGACCGAATCCCGCCCTGGCTAGAAGAACTTGAAGAATCCGTGAAAGATATGGCAAAGACGTCCTCGCCTGAGATCTCCAGTAGTTCCAGAACAAGGCGGAAAGCAGGAAGAGGTGGGATTGAAAGGGGCTGAGATTTTCATAGCATTCCTTGTCCCTGTTACCAGCGATTCCTTGCCTGTGTCAGCGGTGTTGGTGGCAGACAAAGGAAAAATCTCATTCCAGGATTGTGTATAAGTTCAATCTGCCCCCGTTCCGTAGATCAAACGATACAAGTCTGAGAAGATTTTATGCTCATTTCACCATCTGAAAAAATAGACACATTATAGCTCCCGGTCATCCCGAGTTATTCCTGTCTTTTCCTACTATCCTCTCACGGGCACATACATCCACAAGCGGGTAAAACGTTTAGAGGGTGGTAAGGGGCGGGAGGATTACAAAGCTGACTCCTTGGCTATCAGGGAACTAAAAGTTCGGAGGAGGATTTAAGCTTCAAGGAGGGAAACGGTGAATAAAACTGGAGTTTAAGTTTGGAATCATCAATTACTCCTACAACCCCCGACCTTACCTCAGTGGTCCTCCTGGATTAAGCGGGACGGAAGGTGGATTTAAGAACGTCAAACCTACGGCTGGAGAGGCTACCTCTCCTCTACCAACATCCGAAAGTCAAAACATGTTGGCTTCAACGCAAAAAAATCGCGAAAGATTTGCCATCAAAAAATCCTACAGCATTGAGGTAAGCTTGTTTTCATATTTTTTTTAGCAACTCAATTGCACCACCTGTATCAAATCCTACCGCATCAACTGCCCCTGGAACCAGGTAAACCAACCAAAGCTCATTCCTCACCTCCCCCCTTCTCACCTGCACAACCCCTGGATATTTGTTAAAATTTAATATCTCTTTAACTAAATTACCCCGCTTGATCGTGCCTATTTTTTCAACGTCCTTAACTTTAGTAGCTTCATTCAAGTTAGTGGCTAAAGGTAGCGGTGACTGAGTTAAGACGCGGCAAAAATATAGATTCAGAAGACTGGTCGTGAAAGATGGAATAGAGAAAAAAATCAATGACTAGTCAATTCATTTTTATTTCCAGCCACTAACAAGATTAGGTAGGGCGAGCTCCATTTGCCTCTCTGCAAGTCATCTGGAGAAACTCCAAATTGCTGGAATACCCGAGGCTATTCCAGCAAAAATTCCAGGAATAATTATCATTTTTTAATTTTTTTCAATCTTTCTACACACAACTGTATTTCAACTATATGCGTGCCGTATGACCATTAAAGAGTAAACAGAGTGATTTGGCAGAGCTGCCTTAAATAGGGAAACCCAAATTAATTTAAAGCTTTCTTATAAAAGTAAATCAGCCAAGGATTAACTTCCGTACACACCATCCTTCATGTCACAACAACGTTTGTCTAACCGCAATGTCATGGAGCTATCATATTTTTTGCCCAACTTTTTACTTACTCCAACTACTCCTTTGGCGATGCATTCAGCGAAAAAACTTGCCTTGTCTCTTTACCTGCAAATCTCTGCTCCCACAGACCAACAAGAGTACATATGATATGTTTAAACATCAAAGATTGCCCACATTCTTACAAGGGAAGAAATGATTGGATAATTGAGCTATAAGTGAGCGCGTAAGGATTATGAGCGTTTGGATTAGGAAATCAACTTTTTCAAAATACAGACGACGACGTGAGCCTGTGACAGGGGAGAGATTAGATGCAATTTTTGCAAGGTGTGCAAACCCAATAAAAATAAAGAGTGCTGCGTCTCCTCATAGACTTGCTGGGAGGAATGAGGCTAGGAAAGGAAGTGAATTTCTTGATTAACACTAAGCGAATAAACGTATGAGGATGCAGTTAACTTGTTGGTGAACGTATTTAGTTTTTAATCTTGTTTAGAGAGCTCGTGGGGTTTTAAAGGTTGCTGTCGATGGGGTGAATGATAAAAAAATATTCCATGTACAACAACACCAGGAGTACGCGTATATTTTATATCACAAAGGGTTACAGTTAAGAAGGAAATGTAGAGAAACAGTTTCAAGAAGAGAGGCAATACATTTAACGCTCTTCTTGTCCTGGGCTTTTCAATAGATTTTTCCTATTGACCTTAACGTTCTCTCTCTCTCTCCCTGGGTTACTACAACAACCCATCCAGCTTTCCGTCATGGTTTTTACATAAGACTTGTCGTCGTAATTAGCTTTGCTCAGAATGTGATTGGTGGTGATTGGGAACTGAAACTAATATTTGAGATGCAGGATGATATGTTATTGTAGTTTCCCTCTGACCTTGAGCCACAATCTTTACACACAAATCTACAGCTGGGATTTTAAGGAAGCTTTTAATGAGAGTGGAAAAATCTCTTGGATTGTGAAATCAAAAAAAAATATCAATCCTCCTCAAATTAAATCGTTCTCTTAAAGCGAATTACAGACTACCGGTCCTAGTACGGCCTGCTCTACCTCCTCCTCCTCCCTATTATTTACACAATAGATTCCCATCCTCGTCGTCACCATGACTCGTTCAAATAATAGATGGACACGGTTTCCTGGATAAAAATAAAAGCATATTCAACTTAATTGTGGAGCAAAAAACCTGTGGCGTAACGGTAGTCCTGCTCAATCAGATGCCGGCTGTTATCAGTTGCGTTAGCAAGGAGCACCACTTTCTTTTTTGCCCCATTAAGCAAAATAAGGTGTGAAAGAAGTATAGGGAAAAACTGTTGATGACAAATCCGGCTATATATTTTCTATATATTCTTCTATAATTCCTATACGTTCCCCCCTCTCTCCTGGGGGGAAATGTAGCCCCCATTGACGCAGTTTCATAGTTCTGGAAAATAATGTCCAAAAGCTCATTTAGTCATATCATTTTACGTCAGCAAAGGCTCCGTTCCCCAGTGACACAGCTATAATTCTCCCATCCTTTACCGCCTCATCCTCTTCACAAGAATTATTTCTTCAATTTTCAATTACCAAAATAGGGGATGGCCGCAGTACACTGCAACTTACACACTGGTAGCACTACAAACAGGCAGTTCAGTTAGGTAATAAGTTGATTTCTCTCTAAGCTTGTAATTGCAAACACAGTAGCGTACGAGTCCAAGAGCCTGAGTCTGACAGAAGGCTGACACATGGAGGAAGGGAGATGCAAGTGCAAAAACAAGTTTGCACCCTATTATGCTTGCGTATCTTTGCGAATCAATACGCGCTTTTGAGCTTCGCAAGCATTCAAGGGCTTACAGAATAAAGGGACGTAAACTTTATTGTATTGTACTAAAATTAAAATGCAGTACAAAATACATATGATTCACATTCCTGTTGCAGCCTAATCATCCCCCTTACGCCGAATGTAACCTGTTATCCATCCCACATTATATTCAAGTTAAAAATAGCTCAAACACACAATTCTTTTACCATCATAAACTAACCGCGCTATCATAGTTTAGTTGACACGTGACTTTTCTCCCTCTTCTTTTCTTCTCACCATAGAATCCTTGAATCCTCCCGCAGCTTGACCCCAGATTATTGTAGATTGTTAGCAAAGAAGCGACAGCTCTAGATTTTCTAATCCTGTAATTTTCAAAGCAGAGATATTATACCATACCCCTACCCTAGCTACCTACTTAAGCTACGCTAAATCATCGAAATTCCACCGAAGAAGCGGTGCGTCAAGAGGATGAAACCAGATTCGCGAAATTACCTGGGAACTCCTCGAATCCTACGGATTCTCAGGAAGATGAGCATGTAAATCATTTCTTGTAGTGGACAGGGAAACACTATGAGCGAGCAACAAGGGAAGATACCCTGAGTCAGAACGTTAGGCCAAGAACCTGTTGGTAGACAGCTGACCACATCATATCCTAGCAGCGCTGCGCTCTCAAGACTGGGTCGCGAAAAGCCGGAGCAGATATATGCCCCAGTCTTTTTACCTCACAGTTTAATGAACGCCGCGAGTTTGTTTGGCCTCCTTGGAGTAGCTGAGGCATGGGTACGCTATGGCCACATCCATGATTTAATGAAGGTCAAGCCGTTTAACAGATTCCCATCAGAGATGGCTGGATAAATTGATAAGGAGCCCTTGAGAGCCTTAAGGCATATGACACGACCGGCCGTGTGTGAGGAGGAGGGGGAGCAGAGTAGTACCACATCCAAGGCTTGGAATATTTAGAGAATGTTTCGTAAAAATAAGAGAGGTTGCATGTTATTTTGAAGGTGAGGGTTGTGAGATGATTGCTCCTTCTTGATATATAATCCGTTATAGTTAATTGGAGGATAGTTTTGTGATTTCCGATCCACAGGATTGGAAAATAACTGGATAGGAAATGCAAAATGAAATATGCACCAACAAGGCTGAGGCGGAGACAAGGATTTAAAGATATTTAGACTTTTAAAGGTTATCTTGGGGATTTGTGGTGGAATATTATCATCAATTTCTAAATCAAGATTATTATACAGCCGAGAGGAAGGGAACAAAACTTTGGAATTGCCATGAATATGCAGGACCTGAAACTCTGCAAATCTGCAAGAGTTCAGGGAATTGGTGGATGAGGTAAGTTTTCCTCCTCATCACCTCTTCCTCTTGCAAGAGGTGTAAATGTCTACCTGAACATGGTAGACAAGGAGGTGGTGGATGGAGGCTTGCGTTCAAAATGTCTCAGCTTCACTAGAAGAGGTGAATTGTCTTTGTAGGGAAGGTGGTGGTGGCATGTGTATATATACATGTGATTGGCCCGGCATCATTTCCCTCCAAAGCTTGGTCATATGGAGATGATGTTATTGGGAATTATTAGAAAAAATTCATTGCCATCGCGATGGAAGCGTGGCGGCGGGGAAGGTATATATAAGATGCAACGAGGAAGAGATCCTCGAGACTATTATCGGTAGGATCTTCGGCAGGGAGTTTTGTCTTGTTGGCCAGAAACTGATTTTCCTTCTGGAATCTTGGCTCCTGGTTCTCTGAGAGATTTTCCAAACATCCTTTCATCCCCTTTTATATACCTTTTCCTCCAACAATTATATAAAACGGCGGGAGCGAGGGAAAAATCGTGGAAATATTGCTACGCAGTGCTCTTCTTCTCACCACCATCATCACACGCTGTCCTGTAAACAATCACCTCATTTATTGGCTCATCAAACATCCATCCATAAGCTACTTGATTCCAACCGTCCCGTAATTAGAAGCGTAATCCCAAGTGCAAACCTTCCACAGAGAATCTCTCATCCACAGCAGTACTGTATACATTCTGTCTACTATTTTGCCGATAGTATCCTTCCGCGTATCCCACCCCTCAAGTGATTAGCAACTAAACGTTTCCAAAAATTCTACTCAACAACCGGTAAACACCTTTCTTTTTACCATCCCCTCTAAAAGTTCCTCATATGGCTTGTTGTATTTTGTACAAATATTTAATAACAAGCCTCAATTTATTTGAGGCCATGGATTGAATTTTTTAAATCTATTTTCTTTTTTCCCACCTCTTTAAAACTATCATTTTTTTCATTTACATCCCAGGGGAAATATCTAAAATGGAAGACTTTTTACATAACGAATCCGACTCTGACTGCAGCTCTGGATCTGTAAGTGTTTTATTTTTTTAGCCATATTTTTATTTTCCATAAAAGCAAGCTCAAAAAACTGGACCCTACGTTAAGTAAGCCTCGGCTTGAAATAGACAGGATTTAGCTAGCCTAGTGACTTTGCAATCTTTTCCTGTGAGGACAGGCAAGGTAATTGTTTGAGGAGCAAGATTTTAATTTCCGTTCATATCTTCCACGCCCCATGGATTGTGATCCGGGGAGATGGAGCGTGGATGAGATGCGTCATAGAGAGAAAGTCAGAACTGCCTCAGGCAGGAGAAATGTTTTGTAGTTGACTTTGTAATGATGTCATGAAAGATATTTTCTTTTCTTCCTCTCACCCTTTAAGACGAGAGGATAGGCGGGGGAGGAGAGTGAAAGCTTATTTCTGAGTGAAGACAAGGGCCCGGGAAAGCATATTTCAGAGCCAGATAGCCAGATTTGCACTTTGAAAATCCATCAGTTTCTTGTCTCGACATCCCCATTTCAAAATGCCTAGGGAAAGACGCCAACAAATTTCCTGTCCAGTCTCTCCTCAACCAAAATACATGTAGCTAAACCGCCGAGGAAGAGAAGAATCATAAGGCTTGGATTATTAACATCCTGCTAGTGGGCAGGCAGGCAGAGGGATAGGGGGAATGAGGGACGAGGAGAAAGTATCATCCCCGTCACGTTCTAGTATACCAGAGGAAATCCAAATTTTACAAAGAATATGGTTACCAACGTTACAAAGAATACGAACCTTCTGTGAAAGTCAGCTAACCGTTTCCTTGGTTACTTATTTTTTAATCTTCATTTCCCAAGCGTTCAACCATTCATGTGTGTAGTCGTCGTATATTTTACGATTCCCCGGCTTGAAAGTTATTTCTTGTTCGCAAGTAAAAGCTGTGGAGAAAGGGCGGAAGTGAGTCACGTGAAAGGGTTGGTAATCGAAATATTCACCAATATTTTACAACAATTTCACACACCAAAGGACCAACTTGTGGTCGCTTTTGCGACCATAGACCTGGCTGTATCCAGCCTCAGTGTCCAAGCTCCAAGTATCCACCAGTCGTTGAGTTGGACTCCTGAAAGGGGTTACACTCCATGAATGATTTTGTCAACCTTCAAGATATTTATCATAAGCTTAAGCTCAACTTGACAATTCCTCACGTGGACTGGCCAACGAGGAAATTGCATTAGCCAAAAAAAAAAAGAAAAAGATTGAGCAGGAGCTAGAAGCTTACAAAATTTCATTCACACCGCCTTCCTCTTCTTGGCCCTATTTCTTATAGTCGATTACTTGCCCTCTCGCCCGTCACAAACCTCATGTCCCCTTTAATGCATCCCCAAGTCACCCACTCGTAATAAATGCTTCCGCACTCCCACTCTAACATTTTACTAAGAGACTATTAATCACTCTCTTTTACTCCATCCTTTTACTCCAGTCCTTGGCTCCCTAGACGTGAGATGCAAACAGGTTTTTCTTGTAGTCAAAGCTAAGACGCTACAGCGCCAGCTTTCACTCTCCTTACAAGAATCCCCGCTAGTTGCCCCTTTTTGCCTACAGTCTCCCCCCCCCTGTACGAACTTTCTCAAGGTAGTTGCTTCCGATCAACAAGTCCCCATTGTCCTACACTCTTAATCGTTTCTAATGATATAGAATGAGTAAATCCAACGACAAAGGTAGTTAACACCGCCTTTAATAAGTACATAACTCCTGTAGTTTAGTGAAAGCAACAAGAGTGAGGATTAGAGTGAGGTTTTATGTAGCTCTCCTCTCACATTTGCTACAGGCAGAGGACTCTTACGATGATGCGGGAGGAAGAGAAAGTACTCTGAACTGCCGAACAAGTAGCAAATGGGCTGGGAAAGTCAAGTCAAAGCGTAAACGCTTGTGAAATACATATGAAAGATAGCGTGAGTGGGGAAAAGAAGAAAGGAACTGCATTTGCAAAGCAATCAGGAGAAGTAAGTAAGAGTAAATTAAATTCAAAGGAAAATTTACTAGTGCTTTCTACTCCTCTATAGCTGCTGCGGGTTTTTCAAACGAGCTTTGAGAGAAACTGCTAGATATGAATAGCGGAATAAAGTGATTAATAATCAAATTTCGAGGCAAAATCGACTAGAGTTTGATCTGATAACCCTCAAGTAACACCTTCCTCAGCAGCGTTGACAGGGAAATTCCCACGTTAGTCCGCCTTCAGTTTCCAATCCAAGGACTTTCTTAAACGAATTTTACCCTGTATTGGAATTGAGAAAAGCTGGAAATAACTATAGAGTAGATTGCTAACCCGCCTTGTACAATTCCCACCAAATTCAAAAAATATTTTTACAAATTTAAGGTACTGGTCAGGTTTATTTCAGTAGTAAGGAACAGGAGGAGATTCAGGGTGAAGAGAAACCAGGATGTCTCATATTCCAAAATTCCCTCCAAACTAGCCTTGGTCCAGGGATAGGGTTAATGTATGCAAGGCAAGCTGTTAATGAAACCAAGATTTGTGTGGCACTAAATTAAAATACATGCTAGTTGATCCTTTGATTTTTGATGATAGTTGAGCGAGGGAAGCCACAGGTGCAATCTACAGGTGAAGAGCAAGCCAGATAAAAACTGAGAGTGATTGTGAATTATTTCAAGGGCAGGATAGACAAATTGCTTTTGCAAACTCTTAATTGGCACGGATGGAGTGGTAGCTAAGAGGTGAGAGCTGTGTCTTCTTGGGGCTAACCGCGGTAGAAGCGATTGCTGAATTCCAGCCTGCACTCAATTCCCCATGTCTGTCTCCTATTACAGCAGGGTTGAAGGTATTAAAACGGTATTACTAGGGATAGGTCGGTGTGAGTAGTAGGTAGGAATGCAGCACTAATTTCCCAGTTTTTTTCATAACAAGGCGATCCAAAATCTAGCGGATAAAACCTAAGATGCATGTATAGGAGGAGAGGGATTCAAGGATATAATCTTGCCAATCATTGCGAATAAAAAATTGCGAAAAGAGCAATTTTAAACAGGAATTAACCATGTTCTCGCCCTAGTAACATGGTTAGCTTTCCACCAATTTTTTACGCCCTCCTTCTCATGTATTTTCTTTTTAAATCCTCCAGAGGCACACCCTTTACTCCAGAGTCACAAGAGCCACAGCTCAAAATAAGCTGACATATACTCTTGTGACTGGATTCCCACGGTAAAAATGGTGGCAGGCAGGCTTGATTATTATCTAAGAGGGGTAACTTGGATATTTGTGGCAGCATTTATCTGTATATTCTAACAAGTTTAGTTCTTTATCTATATCATGTCTGCTTGCGATGCACTTTTCATTCCTCCGTCTCTTACATACGTACTTTGAGCCAGGGCCGTTTGTAATTAGTTTTCTTGTGATAGCTCCAATGATTTTATTTGCGCTAGATCAAGGATCAAATTACTATAACTTTTTCCTCCTCCTACAAAACTTGATAGTTTACAAGGGGATCATAAAATAATAACTGGAATTTTTCCCCTCTTTTTCTTCAAAACAGTCCAGTGGAAAAAGTAGACGTAACTCAAGGTTACGTAATCTTTCTTTACACAATTAAATCATGTCACCCACAACAATACCTTTTTCCAGTGATTAAGTAACCAAACGCGGAAGATTTTTAACACTTTTCATATCAAGGGCAAGCAGAAGTTATGTAATTAACAATCCTATTTTTATTCAAGTTATTATCCCGATTATATAATTGCGAATGTGTGCGAAACTTGAAACGGAGCTCAAAAGCTATAGGCGCTAATGGAGCTAACATCATCCGTAATTGTCAGTGAGGGAAGCTACTGAAAAGTGCTGACGGGGAAAGTGCTTGGTGCTCTCCTCCTTCTCCCCAAGTATACTCCAAGATCGATGAGCTGAAATATTGAATTGATGAAACATGTTGTACGAAGTCAGGAAAAGCTGGTTGGGCTACAGTACTGGTAATACGGACATTTATTCTATTCAGAATGGATACCCATCCAGGAGGCGCTCCCTCGTGGGGGATGCCCGCTTCGAAACCCAAGTAAACAAGGAGGCTAAGCGGACTTGGCTCGAGGAAATACGTCAACTCTCCCGGGATTCTGACCTCTCCGAAGATGACCTCCTTCTCGTTGATGAAACCATCCTCAGTAATGACGAAATTCCTAAGATCAAGGAGGAAGAGAAGCCCGAGGAAACGGATCTCATCCTCTCTGTATCCGACACCATGGTATCCGTTGCAAGGATCCTCAAGACGATTGACGTAAGTTTTAATTGGTCAACGACACACCTGTAAGTTATATTTCGTTTTAAGGGATTTTAAACCTTAATTTACTTTTAATTTCTAGAATTCCAAGGCTAGAATCATCCACATGGAGTCCCGCATTGCTCGTGAGCGAACGAGCCAGTTTGATGTACTCTTCAAGATCAGCATCAACCGCTCCAACTTAGTCAGCTTGGTCAAGGCTCTCCGTCAAAGCAAATCAATTTCTGCTGTCAATGTCATCTCCCCCCAAGTTACCATCAAGAGTAAGCCCCAACTCGGATGAAGCACCTTGTTTAGCTGTTGAATGTTAATCTGGAGAATTCCGTTTGTAATCAGCATAACTCTATAATTATTTCTTAGCACCCTGGTTTCCACGACACATTTCCGAGCTGGACTTGTGCAACCATTTGATGACCAAATTCGAACCGGATTTGGACATGGACCACCCTGGCTTCTCTGACAAAGTTTACAGAGCTCGGAGAAAGATGATTGCAGACATTGCTTTTGACTACAAATAGTAAGTGCTTTTATTTCCTCAGATTCACATCAAAGAAGGGACCGTTTAAAACGGAAGTTCGTAGAGACAATAAGATTTAGTTCAAAGGAATGAATGCTAGAGAATGAAGAGGAAGGAGTAATTCACGTTTGAGTGTCAATTTTCTAGCGGAGACTGCATTCCTAAAGTTCAGTACACAGAGGACGAGAATCGCACTTGGGGACATGTATTCAATCAAATCCTCAACTTGCTTGACACCCACGCTTGCAAACAGTACGTTGCTGCTTTCAGACTCTTGCAAGAGCATGTTGGATTCTGTGCTGAACGCATTCCCCAACTTGAGGATCTATCCCGTTTCTTGCAACGTAAGGAAACGCTATTTTTTGTGAACGAGAGAACTCATTATTGCATAAAATACTTAATGAAACAGCACAATACATTTCCCTCATGACAACCTACATTTTTGCCTTTTAATCCACAGGACGAACCGGATTCGTCCTACGACCTGCTGCTGGACTCTTGACAGCACGAGACTTTTTGTCAAGTCTTGCTTTCCGTGTATTCCAATGCACGCAGTATGTACGACACAGCTCCTCTCCGGATCACTCACCCGAGCCGTAAGTGTGGAAATCCTTTAAAATCCACTTTTAATGCAATTTTGCACATTCATTTCACAGAGGCTAACCAACAATTTTAACGATTTTTAACAGGGATTGCATCCACGAACTCTTGGGCCATATCCCAATGTTGGCGGATCCCATGTTTGCCCAATTCTCTCAAGAACTTGGTTTGGCATCATTGGGAGCTACTGATGAAGAAATTGAAAAATTTTCAACGGTAAATCTAAAAAAAATAGTCTTTGCTAAAATTTACGACTCACTAATAGTAATAATAATGTGTAAAATCTTCTTCTCTCCCTTTCAGCTTTACTGGTTCACGGTTGAATTCGGACTCTGCAAGGAAGATGGCGTTGTTAAAGCCTATGGAGCCGGACTTTTGTCCAGCTACGGAGAACTCGAACATGCTTTGTCAACAAAGCCAGAACACAAAAAATTTGAACCTGAATTAACAGCTGTTCAACCCTACCAAGATCAAGACTATCAAGATGTCTACTTTGTTGCAGAAAGCTTTGATGAAGTTAAAGATAAATTCAGGTATTTTCCCACACGGATCTCCATTCTTTAGCTGCATCATTAATTTTTTTAAATTTAATATTCTAAATTACTAATTTTAATTTACATCTACTTGCAGACAATGGGCCGTCGACTCCATGTCCCGCCAGTACGAACTCCGCTACGACCCCTTCACCCAATCAGTCTATCCCATCGACTCCGTCAAGAAGATGAACACTAGTTTAAGCCAGATTAGGACAGAGATGAATTACCTATGCCGGGCTGTGGAGAACATGTCCTACCGCTAGATTCTTTCTGGAACACCAAACTATTCAAGCAACCTCATCACTAGCAACTTTATCAATTCCAAATCCTAATTATATTTACCAAAATATAGATGGCGTACGTCTTCAAAATATTAAGTACCTGTTTGTAACTTACATGTGTAGCATCCTAAAACCTATAATTTACCGCTTCTACACTCAAACTAGAGCAACAGATTATCCTCATTTCCCTTTTTTCCCTAGTAAAACCTCTAAGAAAATTCCCGTACACCTCCAAGTAATTCAATCCAATTATCCTAAAGCGTACTATATCTTTTAGATTCACAGGATAAGGGATTTAAATGCCATCCTTTACTCAAGGATTACATATACTTTCCATAATTCCTAATGGTTTCTATGTACAACGATGATAACAAATTCCTCATGTCCTCAATTTTTAAACTGTCACAGTCCCTACAGTTCAATGTGTGCTTACTACAACTCGCTATGCTTTTAGATCCAAAGTATAGGCTCCGTCTATTCAAGTTTATAATCCTTCCCTCCCGCCCTCTTTTGAACTTGACACAAACATTAAAAGAACTCGTATCCTCCTAAATCAAAACACGGTTAGCTAATTGCCTACATATAGACAATAGATGTAAAATTATTATGTATTAAGATGGTGCAAGGCAGTAGGTGTTTACATTTTATAAAATTAAAAAACTTATTATTTGCCAATAACCTGTCTCTGCTTCCGCTTGTTCTTATTTTTCGCAAAAACTTAACACATGTGAGAGTTTTAAATGTGATGTTTGTCATATTTTTCTTCATTTCGTACGTATTTCCTCCCTTAAGCAACCTCGCTTCATATTGTGTCGGACCAATGTCCAGCGTATAGTCGTGTGTGTAGTTAAATATCAATCATTATAAATCTAAATTAACGTAGCCTTAAACTTTGGACGAATCATAAGCACGTGACCAATCAGCTGGAAAACTTGGGACCAATTCACGTGTGCATGGGTTTGAGAATCATAGTATTATACTAACGCACGCACGAAAGCTAATTATAAATAATTAATGTGCTGTAAATAAGTCAGTCAAATCATAATATTATTAACAACAGCAAATCAATTGTAGCTGTTGTAAAGGTTACCTACATTGTCCAAAATCCACTATAACTTACCTCCTAATTAGTACACCACCTGTAGAATGGCATGCACTTGTAATCATCAACCATCCATAGAAATATTTAAACTGCAGAAAATGCAGACAATCTAACTCCATTTCTTCAGCTTGTCCTAGAGAGACAATAACGCGTTTCCTCTGTTTCTACAGTGCCACCTTCAAATAAGGACAATATCAAAGTAATATAGGCAACAATTGTTGACAAATAGTTGTCAAAACAAATTCCCCAGCTGGTTAAACATGGGACCAAATCAGCACAAATCTTGCACTTCAGATGAGATATTGCGAATTCGCCGCATAAAATCATTAAAGTATTGCTTAAAATCAGAGCGCTAAATAGTTGCAAGTGAAGGCTCCACGTGCCGGGGCAAGCAGAGAGAGATTACGGCACAACAACAATTCTATGTGCAACATTAATTAAATAGAATGAGTCAATCAAGGTTTTAATGAGGAAGAAAATAATAAATCCAAATTAGAAATTATAACCAGCCATGGATGATCCCATATGATCATCCATGATAGTGTCAGTTCAGTAGGGACTAGCGAAAAATAATCAACTATTAGTAGCATCAGTAGAGGAAGAAATCCATTTTTTTCTAAATTCTCTGTCCCTCAATAAAATTAACTGTTTCAATTATAGTCGAGCGGAAAATCGTACATAGACTCTCCTACTTCCTGCAGTTGAGAGATTTCAAACATCCATTCCATCTTCAAACCAACATCTCAAAACCATTTTTTTCAAAAATCCCTTTATTTCCAAATTGGACTGCGGGAGAGGATGATTTAGGTGATGATTTTCAAAACGGTTTCTTTCTTTCAATTACTTAAGGAATTACCAAGACGTACAATAGTGTAGATTTAATTGTAAAAAATAATCAAATTGTAAATATATGAATACCCGCGGTGGCTGGCTAGGAGGGCGGTGGTGAGACGCGAGAGCTGAGACAGATTCCCTTTAGAATCTCCTTTCAAACTTTGAAGGTGCTAAAAAGATTGTGATGTGGAAAGATGATTTTAGATAAGAGATTGATGGATGGATGGAATTTCTCTCATAGAATTAAGTGTGATTACCCATGCTGTGTAGTAATCCCTAAATTTCCCTTCCTCAGCTTCACAATAATTCGAGTAGAAATGTAAAGTTGTAGCTAGCACGGAGGATGTAGTACACGAGACGGGCTGACGGTCAAACATTAAAACCATCCTCAAATGTAAGCAACAGCGTAGTAAAATATTGAACATCATCAAGAATAAATAGAAATGTTACATGTGTAGTATGCACTCTTTATCCATCCAAGAAAATACATTTCTTTTTCTCATCCATCTTTTCCCACAGCGTAGCTATTAAGAAATCAGCACGTAGTAAGAAGCACCGGAATTTGGACTTTATTTACCGTTTTGGGCTATTTCAATTTGGAACGAGTAAACTTCCAACAATGAGCACCAACATATTAAAACAGGGTTTAATTGCACAAGAAAATCCGCGAGTTTTTTTTTATTGTTTATCATTTAAAATAGATAGTAGCAAAAATAATTAAAGTATACAAACAATTTCATACATGTAGCAATAATACTCTCACGGAACAAACATTTTCAACTTACACTCATTTCCTTCAACTACAACCAACATTCCCACTCCTCTTATATACTCCTCCTTCTAACAGAGCATCTTCAACAGATTCTTCATCTCAGGTTAAATTAAATTAAACTTGTAACTACAGCATTCAATACCAACTACACCAAACGGGGAATCCGTTATCACCAACACGCTTATTCTCTCCACGTGATCATACAGTGTAAATATTAAACATTCTTTCTTCTTCCTACATGATATCGTTTCTCAACTTTTACAAAAATATCATCTTCCTTCCAAAAGCCGACTGCCTTGTCTACACACAAAACACTATATTATATATACACTAGTACAGGGATTTTAAATAGGTGGCGGGAGTGGAGTTGGACGAAGATGATGCTTTTATTAATTTCATACATCTCATCAAAATGGGATCAGTAATCATTCACACACTTAGTTCATTAAACTTAACGGATACCTCTTACTCCTACCTGTGTACATTTCACCCCAACCCATTCCGAAGGGGCTGCTCCTATAAGTGTGCAAAGTTCGAAAACTTTTAAATGCACGTGATTGTAGAAATTAGAATTGCAATAACCAGTCCAGTGTGACTGACTGACAGCTACAAAAGCTTTCAAAGAAAAAGAAACACAGAGAAATCAAACAGTTCTTCAACTTTACACACGCTACACATACACTCTCCTCCTGTATAGGATCCAATCCCATCTTTGAATGAGCCAATACGTTGCTATACAGACGGTTAGCTAGGAAATCCCCCTTCATGCCAACAACTCAAGCCCTTATAACAGACAAGTAATCTAGGACAATTAACCAGAGTCATTTCTCCCAAATTAATCCGTGTGGAACTTTGCCAGAGAGAGGCGGCACATTGGAGAAATCCATAAATTCCTAATTAACAGTAAACCTTCAAAGTACTAAATTCTACACATCTTATAATTGAAGGCGGAAACGTTTATATGCTTACTGACGCATAAACCATTGGAACAAAAAATCCTCGAGAGCATCTCAGGCTTCCACGTGTATTTTAAATTTATCAACTTTCCAAGTAACTACGGGAAACTAATTCTAATTCATCTACAATTAAAGTTTAACATCAAAATTAGAGTACTTTATAGCACAATCTATTTAAAATCTATCAAATATTCAATCACGCCTCCACGGATACACTTACTTTAATTTAGACAAAACTCTTCAAAACTAGCTAAAATTACAACTAGACGCACTTTACTTATCTATAATTCTTTCAAAACTAATGGTAACTGCGGATTTAGCCATTATCTTACAAAAACACTTTCCTGCCTACACGCCAGACTCGGGGAGTAGGAATCCGGATTCAATACAGATTATCTCCAGAGTCAGTACTCAGACAGTTGTTCCTTTTCAAAACTTCTTAAATCTTCTAGCAAAGAAACCTGCCTTAAAACGCAAACGTTACTAATATGTATGCACAAAGCGTAAAACATAGCTGCCTTAAGAAATAAAATTATTATAGGGACGAACAGCATTAGCAAACTCATGTACAACTACTACAAAAGTGGGCAAAAATAACGCTCATCGAAAGCCTAGGATCAACAGGGTTTATGACAAAAAAGCAGTTGTGAATTCCCGTAAAAAACTTCCACTGAAAAACCGTACATTCATCTAAAACTCAAGAAATAATCAGTTCTTTCTCCTGGGCTTCTACTAATCCCATCCAACTTCTGCTCCGTATACAGAATACAAAGCTCCGTAATTTCATCGTTTCAAATCAAGCAGATCAGCTAGGCAAATGTTTATACTTTTAGATGAGAAAATTATAAAAATATAATTCTTAAAAATTGAAGCTTCATTAACAGAAAAAGGTAGGGTTGGAAACACCAAGTTAATACAAAATTTGGGAGGATCCTAGGAAAGTAGGGATGACGGGGTTAAAAGAAGCTCCAACATGTGTTGGATTGTGACGACAGTCATGTGTGAGATTTACTGCGAGAATTTCGCGACTTTTCTTTCTGTATATATGTGCTGTATAGAAATAGGATTTAGTGTCTTTGGAAGTGTATCACATCTTCACAACTTTCCGTCTAGTCTACCTATACACTTCTACCTGTCTTGGAATCTTGGATTGTATATAAATGGGGGCCACTTTCATATGAAACGAGATGGCAAAAAGAATTTGTACGCTTCAAAGATCATTTTGAAAGAATTCCTTTGGATAGGTACGAGGAACGCTTGGATACGCGACTGCATCCAATTGCGTAGGCACTTTTCTTCAATGCTCCAGTTAGATCGCCTTAAAATCATAGTGAAAAGAAGAGGAGAGATTTACTCAATCCTCAACAACACCATCCCACAGACTGACAATGAAGTTTCACAGTATTTTCACGCTAGTAAACAACACTACTTACTATAGAACCTTTTTATCAGGGAAAGAAGAAACAACTTTTAAATTTTCCAAGTACCAAGAGTCAGCTGTATTTGCAGGAATAATTTCCAAAGCCGTCAACCTGTCCTCCCTACCGAGCATCCCTACAAAGCCCGTACAACCTGCTAAATATTACGGGTCCACTTGGAATGAATTTAAATGCCACATAAATAGAGTTATTAACTGTACCTGAGCTTGCAAATGCAGCGGTGCTATAGAACACTTCTTCCTTCTATCCAAACTCTATGACAAATCTTACTCAACAATTTCAACTAAGATGATGTTGTATATTCTTGTAAAAAGCGATCCCTTTCGCTAATCATCCCTCCTCTCCCGTCACAAACCCAGAAAATAGGCTGCTGACGTGATCCTTGCTAATAAGGGAAATCCTATAGTTGCTTTTCAGTTTCTGTGCGTGCGTGCGGATGGATAAAAAGGATGATAATTGCCTCCCGGTGAACAAACCTTTGCGAATCCTCTGAGAAACTGCTTAATTGTTTAAGGTTGTGAAGAGAAGAGGCGCTTTGCTTGTACATATACCTAAAATAATTAAACAGATATTAATAAGACAGCACTTCATTATTACAAACTTTTATGTTTGTTTAGGAGAAAGACGACGAGGTTGGAGAAACGAAAAGAGGAGAAGGAGGACAGGTAGATTGATATTTAGAGAGTGGGAGATTCAATAAAAGCTTGGATCAGCTTGAACAAATAGAAATTGTTTGAGCTTAGACAATAGGGATAATTACTTTACGAAATTATTTTCAGATCCCACAATGTGTGTCCTCGGGTTCATCATGATTCCTCCGTATTACAAACATCACATTTAACGAGGCCAGATGGATCGCAATGCATGCACTTGAGCGCTACAAACTCAGTCGTGAAATGATTACGATGCACAGACTTTTTAGAACCATTGCAAATCGGACAGGGAAGCATCCTGAAACCTCCGCATCGGTCACATGTCGACAGCACGGACAAACTCTGAAAATATAAAACAAAATCAATTTAGCGCACCTGTATTTCTCCCATGTAGCAAAGTATAACTCCCAAAGATGCGCACTCTCAACGAAGCTATTAACTCATCCCCCTCTTTTTCTATTTTTCGAGAGAGAAAGGAAGAGAAAGATGTGCGAATCTAGGGGCAGTAATTTAACAAGAACATTATTCAAGATGCTAATGTATCCTCCTCTTTCCATATTCGCCATGGTGGGCTGGGAAACTTTACCTTTCGTAGTTTGTACCTCCCTATAGTTTCCTTGCAACAAGGGAAAGTTTCCGGGCTCTAAATTCGCATTAACTTTAAGGCGGCATTCAAAAGCAAGATTATAGAGGAGATGAGAACAACAACAATATTTGGGAATGAGGAGATGTGTGCCCCGTCCTGCATGATTAAGTCGTTGAGAGATGAGAGTGAAAAACATACGTTCCTCCAAATCTGACAACTAAATTACAAACATTCAACCCTAAAGTAAAACAACCAGGTTAAACCCTAGCCTTCTTCCATCCATCCAAATCCAAAAGCTAATCCTCAAACAAATCTCAAAACCTACTCACGAGCATACAAGAGCATCCCGAGTTTTTGACTTTGAATTCCCCTCTTTGTGGGCCCTATTCTTAAAGCACTTAATCAACTAATTAAGTAGCAAACCCCCCTCTTCACGACTCCCACTCCCCAACAACACTCATCATCCCCCCGCTTAACAGATAATTCAGGCAAAAGGGGATTTTAAAACCCAGACTTATGCGCTGACAATAGCTCGGATCTAGGTTTTTCTACAAAATCTCCGCATAGTGCACATTCAGCAAGTTGAGCAAGAGCTAAACTCCTTTAAGTTAAGCAGGCCTCAAAGAAACAATAATGCAATTAGAAAGAGAAATTTATTCTTCTAAAACAACCAAGTAATGGGCTGTGTATGCTCGTAGTAGAATCTAAATAATCCAAGACCATCAACTTCCATGTAATGAGGAACAACATCTAAATAGAAACGAGAACGGAGATAGAGACAAAGCCAGGTGCACGGATCCTACTTCAGAAGGGCTCTTTGTCCCAACTCCACTCGGCCTTTTTTATTCTTCCCTCCGTAAACTCGCAAAGAAAACACCTACAATCTTTCAAACCGAGCTTCAACAAGGGACAGAAAGAAAGCAAACCCAAATATCACCAATAAACCTGTAAATTATTCTAGGAGGAAAACCAAGGATTTAAAGACAAGGTCGAATTAGAGCAAGGATAAACGGATAAAGACCATTCTTTTGTAAAGCAACCAAGTATATTTCCAAACAAGCCTGGAACAAAGATATTCCGACCAACAAACAATGATTGTCGTGTGGTGGGAATGCAGAGAATAACATTTTCTACTAAACGCGCTCATATTCATTCATTTTCTTTAAATAGCAACTATTGCTCGAATATACTAAAATTCGCCAATTTTCGCGAAATCTGATAAAGTAGCCGATTTTCTCAAACATTTTGCCAATATATTCAAATTGGCCTCATCTGCGCCTACATCAGCACAAGTATCACATTCAAACATATTTGCGACACTCCAATTTCCCTAAATCAGCTATCAAACCTCAAACGAGTCTCATTTCCTCCACCTCAACCTTGACAAATGCTTCAAATTTTACGCTTCCCGCCCACAAAATACAAATTTTAAAGAGTTTACTAAATATTTCAGAGATTATTATGAATCAGAGATGGGCAGGGCTACTGCGAATATCCGGTATACGACTGTATGACTCTTGCATAGTTGGAGACTGACACAACAGAAAGTGAAATCTACTACGCTACATGTATGTATATCATTTACAGCATTATATTTGTCAGGAATCTTGAGGACGTGGGAGGATGACCTATGTGAAAACCAGTTGAAACGACTCTCATTACATTGCCACCAAAAGAAAGAGGATGTTGCGGTGGGGAAAGGTGAAGAGAGGAAGTTGAATCCGCAGTGGTTTCCGAAGATTTAGTAGTTGAAAATGAGAAAGTAATTATGGTAAAAAGTAACAACGTTTCCAAGGTTATGCGGTGGCGTTTACGGGTTAGCTTTTATAGTAAAGAAGCAGGAGGAGGCTTCTTCATTCTTAGAGATGGTAACTTCAATCATTAGGAACATTTCCTGAGAGGTTGACGTTACAAATGTAAAATTAATCTGGAATAGTAGGAGAACCTCACAAGTGGATTCACATTACACAGGGACATTGAAAAAAGTACATGGATACTGAGAAGTGACAATGGGACGTGATGAATCAGATAAATATTAGATATAAACAAGTATATGCTTTATGAAGGATGTGAAACGCTTTTAGTTCCGCATCTCCTCTTCGACGATGCTCATAATGCGCCATTGTAGAAACATGTTTCAAAACAAAGTGCGGACCACACTAAGAATCTTTAGCTTCAATAAGTGCGAAAGTGAGATGAAGGGAAATGACGATCGCTAAAAGGATAAGCGCCATAGCCTCATCCACTCGTACTGGATTCAATTTCTTCTCGCGTACACTTCATCCCGCTCTTGATGAGTAAGCTGTAAGCGCGCAAGGAAGAGTCGCTCCTGGGCGCGAAGAAGAAAAAGTTCCTACCTGAATATTCCTTCACAACCCATTCAGCTTCTCCTCTGCCGTAAAACCCCGCTTACTAAATGAACGGAAACCGAAAAGGTATAAGCTTAAGAAGGCCGCCGTGAGGAATTCCTTGACGCGATCGTCCATTCATAAGAGGATTGGAGCAAAACGTATGTAAGCGCAGCGTAGCCAAGGAAAATACGGCACGCGGCGGAGATGAAGAGCAAAGAGAGATAAAAGTATATAAGATGTGCAGACAGGAGGATGGCTGATTCTGCCTAGTAGCTTTCAAGTCTTGTATATAGTACAGCTACAGCAGCGTCAGAATCTCTCGGGAGCTGTCTCAGAGACGCTGCACGCTTGAAAATGATTTTTTTCTAGGACGTATTTGCAAAGCGTAAGAACAAGTAAGGAAGAGATGATGACCTACTCTTCTCAGCAATGTGGAACGGCCCGCAGCATGGCCTCTAATGGGTTCACCTGGTAGCAATGAAAGTTCAATGAGCTATATGCGGCCATTTCACATCAACGTTTCTATGTATAGAATCTTGTAATCAATCAAATAGCAGATCAAAAGACAAACCATTCTCATCTTTGAACTCCACTGTCCCTCAAGTACGTAGCCATAACCACGTTAATTAATAATTAATAAATTCTAGGAATGTCTGAAGCTTAAAAACCATCTCTGGAAGCTGATACCTGCAGGAACTGCCTTCACAATAAGAAAGCAATTTATGACACTCTGCTTTTAGCAGCTAAATCTTATAACCTTGAATATTTTCTTAGCACAGTTTCGGAACAGAGACTGATTGGCCTTTATATTGACATTGCAAAAACGGAAGGGAAATTATAGCCCGAGGTTAGCTGCCTACGCAGCGGACCTAGCCTCCATCCAACATCACATATCTTTGCTACAAGCTCCATAAATTCATTTGTCACACCTTAGAAACAAATGGAAATTAACAGCTGGTCGTCGTAGCAGTTGGAATGTGAGATGTGAAATTCACTTTCCCTACATCTTCAACCTCTACTCTACCCATAAATATTAAATATTCATCAACTTCTTGGATATACTCACCTTATACGGACGTAAAAGTTCCCGCAGCTCTCCCGTCTCGTTTAACCTCTCGATTGTCTCTGCATCCTGAAAAAATCATAAACATTCTTAGCATCCCTCATTTATTTAACCTACCTCTTTCTTCTCTTTCTTCTGCGCTACTGTCCGCTTCAATACTGTATAGACTCAGCGATGGAGCGTGCGTCGCTGAGCGCATTACACAGCGCATTTCCAAACCGCCCAAACTCTTCACCCCTTCCTAACTTAATTTAACCAACATTTGTGGTAAATATGGGACTGGAAGCGACAGGGAAGCAAGTATAAAACTAACGGAAATCTTTACTCCTCGCAATTCCAAATGAGATGAAATTGCAAAATTACCGCATTTATGTAATCAACTTAAAACCCTTGAATTGTAAAGGTTAGCGTCTACAAACTAAGTAAGGGCCAACTCAAAAATACATCAAATCCTCGCACTTACCCCCAGGTGCTGTCCCTCAAGGAATACTTGCGGTAAACATAGAAACGGAGTTTTTGTCAGTTCCTTGTTGTCAGAAGAGTCTGAGGACCGACGTTGCTCAGTCTGTCGACTTCCGCTCTTAAGGGCTGGATTACAGGGTTGAAAACAAAAGGGCATGCGCTGCCGAATTTCATTTTGCACAGATCGGTTCATGTAACAGTCCCGCTCATCGAATTTCACCATCAGTGTCCTTAGGATTTGTTTTACTTTCTGGCATCGCTGGAATGTATCCCGCACTACGCCCATACTTGTCACGTAAACCACCACGCGCCCCTGCTCCTTGTCCGTGTATGTCTGAAATTAAACAAAATATCAATTACATCCAAGGTTCGTCTTTCAAACATATCAAATCCCGCCAAAGTATTTCCAAGCATATACCAAGCTTTTACCCAGCAAATATTCACGTTAAACAAGCAAATACTACAGCAAGCGGCAGATATGCGATAATTACTAAGCGATATTTTTAAAATCAGCGCCCAGACTCCCATTAATTTAAGGCGGGCGGCAAAACTAAACATTTTTTAGGACAATTCCAACTTTAGAGGCATTTTCACCACAAATCTTCCAAAAGTTTCGACCGAGTTTCGGTCACTTCTGTTTGACCCTTCAAGGGTGTTGCCACCTATCGCTATACCTCATAAATTACTCTTTATTTTGCAACACTGGGCATTGGATTCAAAGCACACTATGTATAAGCGTGCCCTCTCATCTCGTTCTAATTGTCTCAAAGTGTTTTAGACTTTCTGGTGGGGTGCTCATGCAAGGGACGTTGTAGATTGGGATGATGATATCATCAATTAAAGGCTCATTTCCTTAAAGTCCTGTTATGTATGATCCCTCCAAGATGTTAGATGTAATGAGAGATTACATTGTAAAGGTGAG
The DNA here is from genome assembly GCA_906901655.1 of Sminthurides aquaticus. Taxonomy (NCBI): domain Eukaryota; kingdom Metazoa; phylum Arthropoda; class Collembola; order Symphypleona; family Sminthurididae; genus Sminthurides; species Sminthurides aquaticus. The sequence continues at coordinate 17,264,694 of CAJQTT010000001.1, read as the reverse complement.
CTCAACTGCGCACTCTCCTGCGATAAGTTAACGGACACCAAAAAATTGCAACAATCTCCGCAAAAATTTTACGTAGGGGGCGGGGAGCACCTAAGCGGGAAGATTAACTTCCACGGATGCTGACTCAAGGGATTACAAAAGGAATACATAAGAACTTTGTAGGACCAAGGCAGGGACACAATTTCCTCCCTTGGTCCACATTTACGGTGGATGGGTGCGAAGCCTTGGTTACTTACTGGTCAGTGGTCAGCATGGGAATCAGTACGCGTAACAAGTTTTCTGTCTGCGTGTGCATAACTATACTCTTCCGTCAATGGGGATATAAATATGATGAAACCATGAAGCTCACTCTGGCCTACCAGCACGTTAATTCACAACAAACACAATACTTTTTGGGAAAAATTCCCTCTTTAGAGAATCAAATAATCATTCCTCAGCCTTGCTTGTATCGAGAAAAGAAATTTAAGGTAAACGTTTGAATTAAAGCTGCAGTCTTGTTCCTGGTGTTAAAGCAAAATGCTCTCCTCTTTTGTCCTAGTAATAGCTCGTAGAAATATGTAACTAATTAGAGGATTCAAATGGGCAACAAATACTTTTTATGCGGTTACGTCTTGGTTCTATTGCCGCTCTTAAAGGAAACTCCAAGATTACAGCCATCCTATATATACCTTAAAGCACTGCAGTGCCACCCCCGCTACTTGAATTTCAGCAAAGGATAAAAGAGTAGTGACGGATAAAAATATTTTTCCTTGGTTAAGCCAATCTTTCCCATGGCGTGAGATTTGTAAGGCTGCTGGGCTTTATTGTGAAACTAAGTTTAAGAAATTCCCAAAATCTTAAGCTTCAACAAATTTCTTTTTCAGTTATCCCACCTCATCCACTCACATAAAGATTGATGGCCGTATTCCTCCCTATCCCTCCTCCTATCACAGCATTAATCTACCAATTATCTAGAGAAGTGATCTCCTTGTTGCAACAAAGTCTTTAAATGTGGGATTTCTAATTGCTTTAGCTCCCCTTCTACGATTCTGCATGCAATGTATGAATGATGAGGATACATGAATCAACATCCAACATAAGGAGATACCGTCCTTTGACTTGTAAAAAACAAGGAAAAGAAAAATTAGCAACTTACATTTAATAGGAGACGTTCAACTACTTGATTGTTATTAGGTAAGAGAGTTTTCTCTCAAAAGTCTTATCAATATAAACACATGGGATACTCACAGCCTTTTCCTAGCATTCCCAAAGGATTATGTAGATGTAATTCATAAACACCATATTAATTCCTAATGTCTTTCATGTCTGAAATTAACGATTATGATATAATAATCCTAGGGTCCTCCTATCTGCTCATGATGGCGAATATGGAGAAAGAGGTGCTGTTCTACAGGTGGAGTTGTTGCGAAATCTTGCAAATTTTTCCTCAAACAAGGCTGATAGGGCAAACAGATTACAGTTAGCAAACTTCCTCCCAGTAGGTGAAATAGATTCAGCAAACTTCGACTGGGAAGTCCAATTTTTAGGGTGGGATTGTCGTGTGTGCGAAAAATGCATTTCGTTATTGCCATAGAGTCAAAGAGCCTTAGGGCAATTTAGAGTGAAGCAAGTCAGTTCTCGCCATTCTTCCCAATTATATGCATGATTGTAATTAAAATTCATAATTATTCCAACAAGGAGCTGTACAGCAGGTAGATGATGGGCGCAGAATGGCACATTTCCGATCACCAAGAGTGTCTGAAGAGCATTTTTAAATATTACACCTAAACCGAGGAAACATACTTCATATAACGTACATAAGGCATCGTAACAAAACTATTGCTTCTATTAATCGTTGTGGTAGGTTGAAAAAAACATGTTTGCAAAAAATTCCAATTTTCCTTTGTGGCAACAAATGCTTACCAAAAGAAATTACGAGAAGAGAGAGAGAGAGAGCGAGAAATACATTTTTCTCCCAACAACCCAAAGAGAAATGCAGTGAAAGATTGGCAAATGTTTTTGAATAAATTATCGCGTCAACAATGAGAATAGAATATGACTGAGACGACCTTGTTAGCATTTATGATAGGACACTAGGAGTGCATCAGCACGAAGCTCAACACAGCTTCCAAGCCTGGTAGGAACTGACACTGATTTTTTTAAAGTTTGCAAATCAAGGCTCAAAAAGCTACAATAATCACCAATCAAATCCTTATTACATATAGAGAAATACCAAAAGAGAAAGAACAGGTGGGAGAGAGAACCATGTTATATGCATTATGAAAAGTGAATGGAATTTATTAAATGGATTGAATTGTGGACATCGCAGATCCAAGGTGAATGGCAGGGATTTGGAAAAGTGCACACAAGAGAGACACGTTCGGATTACATAGAATCCACTATTAGAAAATAGCAGTGTAAAATAGGGACAATAATAATAATTTCCAAACAGATGTTCACTGCTTTGAGGGAGGAGGACAATCTGTTGTAGTTGAAAGATTTCAATGGACACATTAAATTTTGGTCTCTGAGTAATGTTGTGGAGATGAATACATATATTTCCCATCTTGACGGACATTCAAGCTCATCTCCTCCACCCAGAACCCAGGGATATGCATACACATTGTGGAATCTATGAATGGAGTGAAACGGGATGACAGTCATAATTTCACCATCTGATGGACGCAAATTCTTCTCTTTTACTTACATCTTCCGCAAATTTTCAGAGTGACTTTGAATTCCATTGTGAGCTTTCTGTGACTGACTTTGCTGGTGATTATGAGCTCCTGCTTTTCGAGTAGTTTGAGTGAATTATAGAACAATTTCTCTTCCAAAGAATTCTCTACGTTTAAACCCTATTCCACGCCACCACTTTGACAGAAGGTAAACAGAGCATAAGTTGTAGTTAGTAGCGGGAATAATCCTCCGGAGTAATTCAATTCTTCTCGCCCATTTAATCATGTAGATCCCAAGGATTCCAACGACCAAATGACCAAGATAGGGAATTCATTTGGAATCAAACACAAAATCTCAAACGTAGATAAATTATTGATAAATGTGGAAAAAAAACGACACGTTTAAAGGAAAAGTGGAGAAGCATGTTGCAGCTACTTTGGACATTTCATGTCCAATTTGACCGGAAAAACTGTCACGGCATCCCATATGCTTATTGGCAATGCATCATGGGACAAGGAAGGAAGAGATGTCTTCGATTAGGGAGAAATGCATTTTTTCCCCACTCACGACCCCTTCAAACATCCACAGTCCAAGGGAAAATGCAGAATCAAGAAGCGGTCAACACGAAATAGTCATGATAGAGTGATATCGTTTCACTACGCTGCGACAGCGCAGCCGTCTCAGACACCACTCCTTGACGAGGATGAAAGCTATATGCTATGCTTGCAATGAAACGCTAATAGGACAGTATCAAGATTAAGCTTTTAAGTAATTCTATCAACGGATTCAGGGCGTAAATAATGCAATCCCTGTCTACAAATAGTGCATACACGGGACGCGATGCACAGATAGATTCCAATCCCCATTATAAATCCCCCACAACCCAGACATCCAACCAGAATCAAAGTGTGTGACACTGGGAATATAGAGGCGGATTAGAGAAGATTCTTTGGGTTTGTTCACAAAACAAGTAATTGCAACAAGAAAGAAACGCGCTTTGTTTTCAAGGGACGTGTGTGGGTGACAACGTTTAGAGATACTCTTTTTAAAAGGCCCTCTTCGTCCCTCCTTCTTGACGTCTAATTAGTACTATTGGGGGGAAATAATTATTATTCTATTCAAACATTTTCCTGTATTCAATCATCAACGCTAATCCCAAAGAAGAGAAAGGCTCTCTCTTCTATCGCCAATTAAGGGCTATTGAGTCACTTAAAAGACAAGTGGTAGGAAGTTTAAAAGACATGCACATTACGCTCTTAACGTTGCAAAATTAATTTACAAAAGAAAATCCCAAGGGAGAAAATCAAGAGCATTCAAGAGTTCATCCATTCCAAAGAATTCAGCCAGATTTATCCATGCCATTTACTTGCTCTATTTAAAAATAGCCAAGGAAACCGTAATTGACTTATCGTAGGAAGGTGTATATAATAAAGCGTAAACTTTTTAGTACATGCAACCCGGAACACACCTTTCTTCAACAACTCTTAATCCTTGTCTGCTCTAGTGGTTAAGAGAGGAGACCAATAGGGGATATTCCGACCGAACCTCCCATGTTACGGCTTCTGAATAACTAACCAACTCCGGGAATCATCTTGCGACACTTTAAACGTCCTCATCATTTCCCGCTGTAAAACATGTTTGTAAAACATGTTACTAAAACTGGCATCTTCTTTCGTGGTGATAAAGTGAGTATAGCGGCGTCATGTCGGTCCATTTCCAATTATACCACCATGGCCCGTCTCTTCTTAAACTAAACACCGTCTTAATGAGGACAGTGAACAAGGTTTTCAAAATCCACATCCAGCTCTAATAATATGCATCCTTTGAATATGCTGGGGTAAAGAGTAGCATAGCCAGGATACAGCAAGAAGCGGTACACGGGCTATGGGCCACCACGGGCTGATGGTTCTCAAGGTAGGGTAGCATGAACCGTGACCGGGTTCACAATACATACCTTGTACCTTTAAATAACAATGTAAATTATGGGTGCTAAAATCAGCTCATTACTCGCATTCCTCAACAATCCACTAACTGAACATGTAAGCTTCCTAGCTTCCATGCCAAAACTCTATTATTATGAGATGACCTCCTAACTGTTGATTGTGGAGGAGGGCGGCTTTGGAATGTGTTGCATAATTTTCTTTTAAAATATCAACAAAATTCCCAAATTCACGCAACAATTACAAACACACGCTTGCCTCTTATTAACGAACATGAGGCCAAGGCTCTGTGATTTGATACAATCAGGGTTTGGAGGATCATGTTATTGGATTGGGAAAAATCATCGCCTTTTTTTAACATGACGTCCAACCTTGGTTCAATGAGTTATTTTTAAAGATTACTACGAAATTAATAGTAAAGCAAGGCAAATTTCACATGATTTTGTCATGCTTGAACAAAAATCTCGATATGATGAATTTAGGCTTTCGTGAAATGAGGCTGTAGTGAATATATTAGGTTGCCCATGGTAACCATAATACTTATAGGTTTTTATTATATATAGCTATTTTCTATATTCATATGTATCCATAGTAGCTATTTTTATTCTTATGTGTATTTATATTTCCACATTTCAAGCAAGAAATACCTGCACAAAAAAGTCTAAATTCAGCAGTACAGAATCCGTAAACTCTTTGTGAAAAATGAGCAAATCATCCCAAAAGAGTTTCTGGGGGAAAAACTAGAAAGTTGTAGAAGAGATGGAGATTTAAAGGAATGAAATATCACATTGCATTTCAACAACTGTAACTTGGAAGCTGACAAGCGAGAAGATGTTTTGAGAAACTCTAGCTTTCCGACGGAAGACAAAAGACAAACTCTAGAGAGAGAGAGGATGTTTTCTCCGCTAAGGATTTGTTCGAGTGTTTACGGGTGCAATTGCACCTTGAAAAGCTTTACTCCTTCTAAACGTAACTTGCTGTCATAACAGTCATCTGTATAATAGCTTGAGCTGAATATTTGCATACTTGTCGCTCCTTGGATTGGATGCATGAGGTAAAATAATGAATACAAAGGACGTGAAGATGGCGAAAAGGCTCTTGAAAAGTTACCGCATTCCCTCCTTCCCAATTTAAATAATAAAGCGTGTGTATGTGGTGAAGTGCGGCGAGAAAACTAGGAAGCAAAATAGCTACAGGAGCTCAAGACGGAAGCTCGTGGTGCAGAAAAGCAGAGAGGATCAAGGGATGGCTCACCTTTGTATCTGTAGATTGTAAAAAGGTAACAATCCCATCACGAACTCTGTTTTTCACCCCACGGATTGTACCTTTGTCACTCATGATTTCAGCAGGGCCGTGATGTTTCCCCCTGGAAAAAATGTCCTTGTATCCCGCGAAATTATTCAAAGAACCACTGGACGAGGTCTGAGCTGTGTTTCCCGCCTTCTTAATTTCACTCATTTCATTTAAATGAAAAGATGCTTCGTCAACGATAATAGTGCTAGCATACTCTCTGAAATTCCTCCCATCCGATCGAAGTTGTATTTTATTAAATTGTCCTGCATCACTAATACACTCGAGAATCTTGTTCCTTGGGGATTCCATCACGTGATTCCTCCCGAATCCAATATACTTCCCATCATCCGAATCCTTGGAGGAATTATTATGATAATCCGATGAAGAGGCGGCGGGAAGTTTACCCCGAAACGGAAGGTTGAATGTCGGCGGAGTTTTACCCGGCGAATACGCGCTCAGATTGATGGGAGGAGCATGTGGGCGGGATTCAGGGGGGAAGGCGGGAGGTGGTGGAGACTTTTGATGCGGAGGGGATGGGCTTGATGTATTTGACATTGTAAACGGAGGACTTGCTTTCCGAGATGAAGGCAAACGAATTGGATCCATGTCAAGCATTTCCCTCATGGCAAACCTTGCCGTGGGGCATGCAAGCGGCCTGTATTCCGATGAAATATCCGATTCCGTATCACTCTCACTCGTCTCACTCCCGAATCGAATTGACCCTCCCGTATTAATCCCAGGAGGTGGGGTCATATCTGAGCGTGGCGAACTTTGACCGCTGCTATTTAACGGAGAATCTTCCTCTTGATGATGACCCCGGGAAATTACCATCCGGTTTCCTAATTTCTTCCCGTGATTATGATGAGCTAGACCTATTGTGACGGGGTCATATATTTCCTCCTCGCCAATCTGGATTTTTATAACGTAATTGTTCTTTTCATGAAGTCCACGACCCTTCAGTGAGTTCAATGATGGAGTGGCAGAGGAATGACGGGAACCGGAAACGTGCATTCCATCCCCGACACCACCGCCTGAACCACCCTCCGAACCCGACTCAACATAAATTACAGCTCTCTCGCAACCCGCCATTCTACAACCGTGATTATTCGCCTCAGCAGTCTTCGTACAGAATTGTATCAACTCTGAAACAAGTCCAAGAGAAATCTTCCTCTTATTGTTCTCAAATCTTCCGTCAAATCCGTATCCTTGCAAAGACTATTGTGGTGACACGGGAACTGGATTTTGAATAGATTATAAAATTATTCCTGGCTTTCAAAGGATTTTATGCTCATCCATAGGCTCAACAACATTCGCTAAACCAGGAGCAGCTCAATTTCTCACAGCCAAAGACTATGCAAAAAGTGCCGGCCTTCTTTCAAGCTTACAAGCTTATATTTGTATGATTAAAGGAGAAAATATGGAATTCACACTTTGTATTCAAAAAATATATACAGTTACACGTGGTGGTTGGTCCTCGCTTGGATGGTTTTTCCTTATGCGCTTTTAATAATTTCAACACGCAAACATGGTGGTGGGGGTGGGACACAGTAGATGAGCTTTGGAGCGAGTTGGAGATAAGGTGGATTTTACAGGAGCTAAACTCTTGTATGTTGATGAGATGAATAAGGGAAATAAAACAGGGAATCCGCAAAAGCGTGCAACTGTGGAGCTTAAAGTCTTCTTGTGCAGCTTTAAGGAGATTTTTATAAAGAGATTTTTCTCTTAGCACTAACTTGCAGACTGTGAGCTCAATGTCAACGGTTTCTTTTGATTAGTAGTATTTGTTTCTCGTTACTCCCACTGCTCCTCCTCCTCTCTACCAAGGAGGCATAGAAACGCAGAGTATATTCATGAACGGTGGAAAAGACTCTTCAAGAGCAGGAATACCACATCTTCTTCTTTTCGCTTCGTTGATCACATTTCAATTCAGTGACAATCATGACTGTAAATGTTCACGTCTGATTGCATTTCAATGCTCGATCCACTTGCTTGCAGGGATTTTAGACGGAAACTCAGTTTTCAAAAAATTTCTCCCAACACTTCAATTCGAGCAGGTAAACCCGAGGGAGCTCCTTGAAAGAACCTTACAGATTTCCTCCCTGTATCAACGACATAGGAGTGTCGTCTCCTTGGGTTAGAAACCTCAACGAATCTTCACTCAATCAATCCACTAACTTCAAACACCCCACAATCCTTTACACTATCATTTTTACCCAAAAACACACACAACCACGCACACTTCTCGTCAGCTGTCCTCACCACAGATGCGCGGTTAAACAGGATTGCGAAGCCCCATCCTTGGGGGGAATTAGTTCTTCTCTGGGTCGCTAAAAGTTACGAGAACAAATCTTATGTAGGGTGTCACAGCTGCCGGTCACATACAGTCAAACTTTCTTAGAAGCTACAATAATTCCGCTCCGGTGCAACTGATACCCGGGTTTTAGGAGACCCGCACTCCAGGCACGCAACCTAGACTTGCAAACTAGACGCTGTGTCAAACGTTTATGTGAACCTTCGGGTAAAAACTAGTATCAAGGTGCGTACGTATAATCACCGGCCAAACAAGCAGTTTTATATGAGGGCCGCAGCCGGAAGCAGATTAGAACAACCGATCTGAACAAGAGCTGGCTTGCAACTGAAAACAAACCCTTGGCGTCCTCTCGTCCTCTTGTCAACACAAGCTAAAGCGTCATTACTTAAAGTCTGTTAAAATTCAACCCATTCTTTCTTACAGACTCTCTCTTCCTTTCCTTGCAGCCACTCACTGCGGAGGAATGAGGAAAATTTCCTATAGCGCACAGCGCCAACCACACAACCCATCCATGTTATTCTAAGGGAGCCTTTTCTTCTTCCTCTCGTGAGGGATGCGAAGGGAAAGATGCGAGGAATTACAGGTACAGCAGGTTGTAGCATACAGCACAGGTAAAAGAGGCAGACACGAAGAGGCCTTTCTGCACAGCAAGTCTCAAAACTTCCAAGCGGATCAATGAGATGAAAGGCGAGCGAAAGAGCATGCACCAGCGCAAGATCCAATGTAAGGTAGCTCAAAAAGTATTTGGAAAGTTAAAAGGAAATTGTGCAAATTCCCAAGCAATCAGGTAGTAGCATGCAGGGTCCTGTACCCGACGGCACGGATGGAGGCAGGTGAAATATGCCAAAATTATAGAGGTGTGGTACAGCCGGAGCAGTCGGTAGCAATGATGAGTAGCTTCTTCCGAGTAAATTCCGCAAAGGAGCCACAGGTCAGCCATAAGGGCAATGAATGCTAAATAAGACATTGCATATTGGGTCTTTACAACTTATTTGCGATTTTTAAGGGTGATAATTATCACGTCTGCGTGTAGACTTATAAATGACACCTCTACCTGCGTGCGAAGAGGGAGGAAACTGCGCCGTGTCTGAAAATATTAATTGTATTTAGGTCGACATCCGACTAGACGCATCCTCTCCAGATTGTCAGAACGTCCAAATCAGACTTTCAAGGAAATACCATGTCTGATTTACGGGGTAGCTGTGGGAAAATGCAGCAGACTGTACTCTCGTAGGTTCTAACATGTTTAATTTTGCAAATTTTACAAAATCAGCAAAGTTACATTTGAACTGAGACAAGACTGAAACGCAAATTCCCTAGAAGAGCTGATTAAAGAACAAAGGAGATTAGCAATTTAAATTCGCGAAAATAAAGTATTATAGTTACACAGTTAAAAGCATATTCGCAAAACATTCAAATCTTTGGCTATGTAGGCTTCATTTTTAGCTTTGCTCCTCAACTTCGCTTTAATACGAAATTAAAAAACTTCCTTAAAATTTTCCAAAAATTGCACCCACACAAATCTCATCATAAGTGGAAGATGGAGCCAAGCGAACCATTATGAACAAGTTGGTATGCAATATTCAATGAACGAGACTTGTATGAATGTATTCTAACCAAACCGCTAATATTCGCTCACAATATGGGTTAACTAATAATTAAGAGTTATGTCACGTAATATATGATGAATAATGTAGGCAAACTTAACGGTAATCTTCAATTCGCATTACCACCATACACAGCTTGCGTTTCAGCTCAACTTTCAAGTATCCATCCACCAGCTACTTTCCAAAACTCTTATGATAATCATAATCCCATCTAGGCTTAAGCTGAACCATCCGGTATTGTTGAAACTTACTTGCTAATTAGCTAATTTGCCGAATGGAAAATCTAATTCCCAGCTTGCAGCCCAATCCTATATAGATTTAATCATTTGGCTGGTACACTACTAGCACTACGCAGCAACTATTGTAGAACATGGTGGCAGACTTGCTTTATAAACATGCAAAAACATAGCATACAAACCTTATGCACTCAGTTTCTACATTACTTCCACCCAACATAATTTATCTTCAACTTTAAGGAAAAACATATGAGCTTCAAGATATGCTCATGCAGATCCTGTTGCTACGGCCATTAATTTCGTGCGAACAGATATTCCTCACTGACTTTATGTCCATGAGTTGATGACGACATGAGCAAGTCAGTCACTTCAAGTCGGACTGTAATACTTGCAAGTGGGGTAGTTGTGATCAGATACTCCAATTATCCAGGCGAATGAATCCGCTTACTAAATGGGAAGAGATGAATCTAATTACAAGACACGGTATGTTGCAAGCGAGTGCTGTACGGAGTCGGTCGTACTTACATAGATTAATCACAATCCCACACCAGCTCACAATTCACAAACCTTATAAACCTTACTGATTGTAGCCAAACCTTAATAACAAAGTCGAAAAAAAAGCTTAATCAGATCTACGATCCACAACTCGTATACGCTTTGTTGACATTTAGGTAAAAATAACAGTTACGTTTTCTTGGAAGAAGCTACAATATTTCTCCGTTCCTACGTAGTGCCCCAGACACAACAAGCTAAACCCAATGATTAAGTAACTTTTGTACAGATTCCATAGTTTCCAATCTTTAAATTGGTCCTTCTTCAAATTGAGATGCGGAAAGATTTTTCCACGAATACTTGATAACAACATACCAATTATTATAATTACTATATACGCAGCACACAGCGGTTTAAGCTACTTGTCCATTTAGCCGTTAGCACTCAATTTTCCCAAAAGACAAAGGAGGTTAAGTAATTAACAGACGTTCTCATCTCATCCAAACCGGCAAACAAGAGCTTTATCAGCTCCAAAATCAATTCAGGTCAAAACTTAAAAGTGAAGAGTAGGCAGAGGCCTGAGAGTAAGACATACATTGACACATGGGCTCCTTGCTTTAGTTTTAGTTATAAAACATGGCTACAGGTGGCTGTGCAGTGATGACAGCGGCGGTGGTCAAATAATCAAGCTAGAGAAAATAGGAAAACTCGGTCGTGTGCAAAAGAAGCAAACAAAAAACCATCAAGTCAAAAAATCTATCTTTCTTGTGAAAGAGCACTCAATAAGCTTCCGTTTCGTTGCATTTTTCAAGCCTAGTAAACTTTTCAATTGAACCTTGGCGAGCCCGCCCAAACTGACAATAAAAGCACTGGACTTTTTAGCAAACAAAATTTTATTTTCATTGTAAACAAACTCCATTAAACTTCCCGACATTAGTTTGTGCAACGTGTGTAAAAATCCTCAGGATGTTTCAAACAAAAGGAGTGGACTGCCTTCATAGAATAACGCAGCAGCCCTTTATTTGTTCCAAACCCATTTTCCCTAGGAGTCTATAGGATACTGGTTTTGACCTTTACGAAAGGAAAAGGAAACATGGTTTCTGCATCAGCAACAGGGGAACCAAATCCGCATTTAATTTCTCAAGTCCTCCTCCTCATATGCATATTTATATTCATTTATTATTTTAATCCTTAACTGTACACAGAGAAGAGTTTATAATAAATAGTTTCAAATACTGAATTCTGTTTCCTCAATTCCAAATATAGTGATTAGAATATACGAGTTTAGAAACACTTCCGTCTTCATAATGTAGCTTAAATACCTATTGTAGAAGATGATATCGATGGTTAAGGACGTTTGAAACGAGCTAACGTTACAGTTCCATCGGTTCTGGGCATTATTAGCGTCAGTTAATCCCACTCAATTGCCCGTCAACGAAATAACCAATTTCAAATTTTAAAGCCGCCATTTTGGAACTGCCATTTTGGAACCACCATTTTGGAACCGCCATTTAGGACCCGCCATGATAAAACCCTTGGGAACTCTTGTTTCAAAGCTACCAGTTTCTGTCACAAGGATGAGATGCTGATTTAAAGGAGTTAGTCACCAGAGGTTACACTATAGAACATGCATATTATTATCAATTCCAGTTTTCAATTCTAGCACCATCAATCATCCACTAAAAATCCACCAATATACACTGTATATTCAGAGCAGTTTACATATTACATTTTTTTCATCATCCCCTGGGTACAGAAATACGAATAGATGCGGATCATAGTAACTTATTAGATATATATCCACAACTCCAACATGTGCGTAACTCGGTTATTTCAAAACATGAGCTCTAACTAAAACTAAAACCCACTAAACCCGATATATATATTTTAAAGTAAATAACACGATGAGGAGCCGCACTCCCTGGATTTTCTTTTCTTTTTCTTCTGATGTCAGGGCTGCGATTTAGAGCCTGTAGGATTAGGCAACCTCAATTCAACCTCTTCCAATTGAACAGTACTTTTCTCGGAAAACGTTTGAGTAGAGCTTATAGATGGCGCTCCCGACTGATGTTGAGTCACAGACTGACTGGATATCGTACTGCTAGTCTCTTCCCGCCCAGGCTGTCCACCATTCCTATGGAGAAAGTACACTTCCATTGGTTCTGCTTTCCCCTTCATGGAAACCGGTCCACGGTATTCGAACTGGAAGGAAGGATCAAAGTTCTCCGGCGTTTGAAGCCATCTAAAACAAAACGACTCGGTATTAATTTTCAATATATTTCCTTTTCAAATTTCTATTTTTAAAACACGCCCTCTCTTTATACCTATAAGCGTCCTCCGAGACGTTAATCATCCCTGGCGCTCCAGTAGTTTCCGTTCTGCTTGTAATATTAACCGTGTTACCAAAGAGACAATAGCGCGGCATCCGCTGCCCTATAACTCCCGTCACTACTTCCCCGGAATGAAGCCCGATTGTTATTTTCTGTAAAAATCAATTTATAAATTTATAACTCCAAACATTACAAAATTTAGTGGGGATATATAATTGAGCCAGGAAGGGGCGCGAAGCCAGCAGATTTAAACTTTAATCTATTTCTCCAAGAAACTATGAAACGCGGCGGCTTCCAGAGTCTACAAAGGATCATGATTCAAGGATGAGCTCTATTTTATGGACCCATTTCAACAAAACTTCCTCGCACTAAAAAGAATTAGCATACATAAAGAAACGTATGAGCTCCCCTCCACCTCCCCGCACGACACTCTCTTTCAGGTGTAGGCAAAAAGGGAATTCAAGAGACACCAGATGAAAAGACTCAGAAAGATGGTCGTAATTGCTGCTGGAATCGCATCTTCCCAGTGAAAAGTGTCCGCTCTGGGAACTCAAAGCACATGCTTTTGAGTATAAAAGGAGCTCGTTAAAAGTTTCACATTTAATTTCTCTCCATTCCATCCGTACGTACGACGAGGGAACAGGAAACAAAATGGGAACGAGTCTGATGAGATGTAAAATTTTCATCATAATTAATGGCTTTAGCTTGAGAAACAGACAGAGTGTAGACTGAAAAGGCTTTGCCAGCCCAAGTTTATACACTCTTCTCCACAGAGACACAGTATTTTAGGTAGCTGCAAATCCCTTCTCAAATCGTGCTAATAACCTCATTCGATTAAGTAAAGACAAATGGAGGAAGAAAAGCGCTCGAGAGCAAGCCGGCTTGTCCTCCTCATCCTACAACTGAAATGATCAAGTGTTTCAGGAACAAGAGACAATCAAGCTGGAACGTATAATACCCGGGATTATATAAATCTACTCCACAGACCTCTCTTTTGGGATCACAGAGGACAAGGGTCGGATGTATAAACTTCAGACAAGGCTTCCTCTTAATTACCAAAATAAGACAGCAAGGAGAATATTATTCAACCCAAACTCCTTCCTTTCAACTCCTACTCTTTAGCATAAACGTCAACGCTCAAGGAATCTTTTTAAATAAATACCATATAAAATATTCCACTGAAGAAAACTACAGTTAGAAGCAAAATGTAGAGCTGTAGTAACAGGAATTATTGGATTCCAAGACTGAAGCGGATGGTTGTAAAAAACTAATTCGACCATTGGCCACCCTCGAACATAGTTCCACCTCGTATATAATCTGAGATTTTTTTTCCTAAAAACCTTATAAGCCATGGACTATAACTAAGATTTTAGGGTAATCTCTTTGCAAAACCACCCCGCATCCATAAGAAACTATGCGAAACCCGGATAAATCAGGAATATAAAGCACACATAGATTTACTTACAACAATATTATCTTCGTATTTTATTTGATTCACTAGATCCATCATGTCCAGCGCCAATTTCGCCATACATTTTGCATGAGATGCACATTCCTCCGGAAGACCGCTCACTGCCATGTATTTGTCTCCCACCGTTTCCACCTGTAATTAAAAAATAATTACTTACAAATCCCGATTTAACCATACGCTTTATGAATCCCTTTCACACTAAAATTGCCAAATCCCCAGATTACGTCTCTTCCTTCACCAATTACTATAACAACAACCATATACGCCTTTCTCAAGATTAAGAGCAGAGCAACTAGAGCTAACAAAGTTAATCTGAATCATGATTACGACAAAGTAATTAGTGCGCTCCTCAATCCTTCAAATCTATATGAGTATAAAATTACATTTCAAAATTCCTTGCGGCAACTCCTATAACTACATCTTGCTCAACTAAAACCAAAGTTTAAAAAATATCTATGACCACCGTCTTACATGCACAATTTCACACGTAGGGTCAATTACAAAATTAACTGATATTATATATAATGACGTAAAACTTCCAAAAGCCTCCTCTACACTACATATTCAAGGAAGTGGATAGGAGAGGTCCTCCTATGTATTTAAGACTTTGATTGGGTAAATGGGTTAAACAAGATAGATTGGACTGAATCTTATTTAATCTGATCTCTTTTCCTCTTCTGGCATGCAATCAAGGCGTAACCGGGGTAAGCTTTGCTCTTCTACAGGGAGCATTGGATATCTGAGTCAGTGTTATTTGAATTCAAAAACGTTATGAAACCATCCTGTGCTATGATTAAATCCAAGGTAACAAATTCTGTTTTCCTACCTTCCCACCAGAGGGGATGCGAGTCCATTTAACGATAGACTTATTTAGCTTCTACTTTGTAATATAACTAAGTAGGAACTCTCACAGCAACAATACAATTTCAAGTACCAAACTGTGTCTAATCGAAACACCAGGACAAATCCAACAGTTTCACAGCAGCGGCAGCTGCATATAGTCATCTGGAATTTGGAGAGCAACTACCATCATAGAAAATGTAGATGGAGCTACTAGTATGCACGGTGAAAGCAGCTAGTGTGTGTCACTTTTCTCAAATGAAAGATAAGGTAATAAAAGAGAAAGTAGCTTACTTTGTAGACATTAGGGTTCTCTTTGGGGTCGGTGAGGACGTCAAAGGTAGTGTAAATTGCATTGAGGAGTTCGACGATTTTCATGGGAGAATTGCTATTTCTGGCACAGTAGTCTGTAAAGCCCACCACTCCGGAGAAAAGGAGTGTCACAGTGGCGTATCGCTTGGCCGGAACGGGACGCTGATGTCGAAGCTCATTAGCTACTGTGGCGGGTAGCACAGAGTAAAGCAAATTATCCGTCTTCTGCTTCTCGTTCTCGAGCTCCCTGTGGAAAATACCAGGAATAATGAGTCTTTCCTACTCCAGGATTGATGAGCCTTATTCTCATCCCTCATCCTATGGTTTCAACCGCGCTTAAAAGGATTCTGAAGGAGGAGGGAAAGTGGACGGAACTGAATTACCCTCTACTCAGTGTGAAAGGGACGATTCATGAAAAACTGAGAACGTCTATTAACAGCAAGAGCTAGCTAAAGATACCATTTTGGGGTGGGCCTTGGGGCAAAATGGCCAAGGGAGATAAACGTAGAGCTTAAGATAATTATTCCATGGCAAAAACCAAAGGGCCAAACTTCCGCTAAATCTCTCCTTCCTACCTCAGCCCTGAGGTGTTCGGGAGGGGTAGCAGGATACACGATGCGGTGACTTGAAGGGGACAGTAATTCTGTGTATCATAAAGTTCAGCTGAGGGACGAGCTGGTAGCAAGTTTCAGTGACTGTAACTCGGGCTTGATTAAAACCAAAGACAGATGAGACTTTACCTGTGAGTTAATTGAAGTTTATCCGTGAGTATTTCCAGGCTTTGTGTCAGTTTATACTCGGCTTCGAACTGCTCGCTGAGAAGGACCAAATCCCGGGTGGAGTCATGAAGGGGAATGTCACTAATGTATAGACCTCGCCTGGGAAACAAAGAGAAAATACTTGTAAACATGTACGCAAGAATGTTTAATCATCATGTAACCGATAATTCCGAGTTTACTACATATGCCGGAGAAAACTCTTGAATTACCGGAAACTCGGGAAACGACGTAGCTGCATAAACTATGAAAATAATCTATGAAAGCTCCTATCAAGACATTCCAAACGAAAACGATACATTTGTGCCCATATAGTGTTGATGGGCTTTGGGATGAACATTTACTTTTTGTGGCTCCTCCTACTTGTAGCGATATTCCTTTTAATAAATGTACATTTCATTACTACCGATAATGAACGGACATTCAATACCGTATGTTGAGAAAATATGCAGCGTTAACAGAATAAAATCATGATGCACGGGCTACCGTACTTGATAGTCACTTCGCAATGGAAATATAATGAGTATATTGTCATAACTGAAAGAAGGAAACTTTCGATAAGATAATGGTTGACATAAGACAGCTTTCTGACTTAAGTGTAGTAGGCACATATACATGTCGTCCTTTGATTGCTAGACAGAAACCAGCTGCACAACGACAAAATACTGTATTTATGCTCGCAGAGTAATCCAAAACTTATTGGACTTGACCGCTACGGGTAGGGGTGGGAGTGTACCGAAGCGAACAGGGAACAAGTAATGGATGTATATACCTTCCAGGATGCTGTTTGTTAAACGACAAAAACATTTTGAGTTAAGATTTTTCGCCCATTCTATTTATTCAAATTTAAAATTCCCGCCAATTTTGTTTATTTAAATTTGAAATTCCCGCTTTTAATTTATTTAACTTTGAAATTTTTAAATTCCCGCCAATCTTGTTTAATTAAATTTAAAATTTTGAAATTCCCGCCAATTTTGTTTAATTGAGAATTTCCTATTTCATTGAGAAAACAAGAGATATATCATGGAAAACTGCATTCGGACCACTCAAAAGCGTGTTATTGAGAATACGGTCGGATGTGGTCTATAGAATCAGTGGTAGCATCCAAGAGTTGGTTTCAAGGAATCGTCCAGGAATTGAGCGACTAGGGACTACATTGTGATTGATATTTGACTGTTATTGATGAAGTTTTAGATTGAAAGCGGGGTAATACGATGCCATGTCTCACGTTAAAGAAAACAAGTGGAGAAAGGGCATTTATTTCCTGGTGTTGATTGTTTTTGGAGTAAGCATGGAAAATTCCGTGGGAGAAAATCAATCATTCCCCGAACGGATGACGGTTTCGACTAGCACTCGCTTTCTCTCAAAACGGACACTAACTCTGAAACTTGATGACGTGAAAGTGGAGGACTTTCACTTGAATTTGCGCACCGAACCTCCGCGCGTTGAGGCTATTTTGTTCTAGTTTTACTCGGACTACTGCTAGTGAAAGCTCATTCAATTACAGCGTCTTGTTTTAAAACCCATAAGAGAACAGAGAGACAGAAGTTAGACTATCACACAAAGGTAAAGCAGCAGGATGCCAGGGGCGTATCACGATGCACCGGTAATCACAAATACGTTTGTACATGTAGTAAATGGGCGTCTACATAAAACAAGAGGCACTTGCTGTAGTCATTCTAACCAGGAGTGACAGCATTTCATCCATGTTTATTAGAATAAAATTGCCAATTAATTACTAATAAAATATCTCGTTCACACTTCCCTCTTTTTCAGTCATGTCACGAAGGAAGAGAAAAGCCGTTTATGTTTTAATAGAAGGAGGATTGAGAAGTTTAACGAGTCAACTCAGGTTGGCAAATCAAACGGTAATACATAGATGAATGACAGTTTTTAAATTAATTTATCTATGCATCGGCTCTGAGAACCTATCGGGTATGTAGACAGCCACAGCCAGCGGACAGCGTAGATACCAGAGAGCGCGCAGGGTGTGGAGAAAGCGTGACAGAATCAGTTTTTCCACACTACCTCCAACATAAGAAGGATGTCGCATAAATGTCGCTCCTCTTTCCGTGTTCACAGGGTGAAAGCATATTTTGGAAATTCAAGGAGGAAAGAAGGCTTTGTTTTCCTCCGTCTGGATATATGTGGGTAATCATGGAGAGGACTGCGGTGAAAATGAGGACAGAATGTGAATCATTTCCGAGAAACCTCCAGGTTACATGGGTGGAGAAGCTTGGAATTTCAGGCTTGTTCCCCAGCAAACACATATGAAAAGTTGAGCAATGTCTTGTAATTACGTTAGGCAAGGCTAAATCTAATTATGAATTTAATGGAGCATGGACAGAATGTGGATGAGTAGTGGCTGGGTGGCGTGTCGGGCGTGTGGATGGGAGAAAGCATAAGCTCTTCGAGAGAGAATGAGTAGTAGTCTTGTGTTCCCGAGAAAACCGAAAATCCTGAGGTAATTATAACAAATTTAATGCTTTCTCCCACACCAGCTGGAAGTAGAGCGCCTTGTAGGAGTGAAAGCAAGGCAAAAAGAAGATGAATAATCACCACTTTTTTGAATCACCCCAAACTCTAATTACAGTAGAGAAAGTAAGATTCCGCCCGGAAGGGAAGCGCCGTTACTGACTGTAGGACGGACGGATTTTAAACACATAATTCCTCGGAAAGGATATATTGTAAAATATAGTCGTTGAGTCAGCAGACGCAAACTTAGTGGAACCGGTAAAATGCTTAATTAAGCCACAAGAAATACTGTAGAAACTCCACAATCTTCTAAATGTGCTCCCCCGTTTCGTTCGTAAACGGTGGATTTCTAAATGTTTGCCAAAGATTAATTCTTAGAGCTGTAGGATTTATCCGTGAACGGTTTTTAAATCCGTCTATTCCTCGGAACAGAGGCAAACAAAAGGATTTTTATGTAGGCGGCCATGAAATACATGTTCGACGGCAAGAGCAAATACAAGGAGACAGAAGAATGGTTTTAGAGGAAAGTGTATTTACCTGGTTAAATCATCCAAATTCATGACGGATGGTGAACACAAGAAGAGCATCAAATCCGATTCTGGAATGTATAGCATCTCGCCCTGGTGAAGAAAAGAAAGGGAAAAAATCATGAGTGGTGGATATGCTCTAAGAAGAATGGAAAAAAAGAATCATCATTCTCTTTTTCTTCTTCCGCCCCTTTAAATCCACTCACAGCCGTCCCTACATGTGTCCTTGATCTAGTGAAAGCTGGGCAGGATTGAGGTTCAAGAAGGAAGGAGAAAGTATAGTAGAGTGCCTAAGAGAATATTACCTTTATCCGCATATTTGAGTGATCGTTGGACATAAGATCCGGCGTCATGTATTCCGTGGCGATAAGAGGCTTCAGAGTTCTGAGTACGTAGATGGTGTTAATGTGGGATAAAATATTTTCAAACCGGAATTCCATATGAGGTCGTACCTGGATGAAAATATAAAAAAACGTCGTGCATGTTGACCTCGTAGCTTAGAATCTTATAGAAGCTTAGTCGTGGGTGGGATGATGGCGAGAAATGGTAAATGGATTGTGGCAGGGATTCCAGGAGAAAGTCAGGAGAAAGCGTTGGAGGGGAAATGGAAGAGAAAGTGATTTCCGCTTCAAGCAAAAGGCTTTATACGTAGTAACGAGTAACGAGTTGTAGGGGTCTGAGAGGGAATACACCCTCCAGGCCCAGGTTAGAGCACAGAGCCTCCAGAGCTTGTGTTTCAAGTGTGGACGAATGCAGGATGAGAGTGCTTGGGGGAATAATGTGAGGTGACAAGTGTAGTAAAGGTGTGTGGGTAAATGCTGGCTAGTTTCTTACCATGTCTAAAATATCTGTAATCCGACACTTCTGAGTCGTCTCTGGTATTACACGGGCTATTGCGGAGCCCGCTTGACATACCCTCAGATCTCGATCAAACATCAAGTGAAACGGGAAGGCTTTGCAAAATGTTTCCGGGCTTATCTTCGGCTCTGTAACATACATGTATTGAATAATCCTTTAGTGATTGCCTTCAGATCCACCTCAAACATACATACTTTTGTCTCCAAACTTGTTCACAGTTCAGATATTTAATCGCGCATAATTGACACAAGAGGGCACGAATCCGCGGGCTAATTCTTGCAAATTCAAATGCATATCCTTATATATACATATTATGCTTTAGAATACTGTGTGTTGAATCCTAATTCCGGTTCAGCAGCTAAAACTCCGCTCTACCTTTCAAATTTTCCCTGACTCACCTGTTGAAAGAAATGCGAAACTGGTCGAGGACGTGAGGTCAGTGGATATCATGAGTTCCTCCAAAGACGGCTCGTTCTTTTTCTCTTTTATGAAAAACTGGACATGATCAGGTCCGCTTTCTAGACTTTCTCCCTTAGGCTGTGCAAGACCTACTTCTACCTCTACGCCATGGAGCTTACTGGCAACTGCCTGAAAGAAAACCAAGTCCCGGAAAATTAATATAACGGAGACAACGGTTGATTTCCTGGAATCCGATGTAACCCCCTTTAAACTCACCTTAACAATCCCTATCACAATGTATTCTAATCCAGGACGATCCGAATAATAATGAAGGATTAAAGCTCCATCTTCTGGTCGGGCGGAACAACGAAATGATGGAGCTCGCATTCCAGGATATATTGTTGCCAAATGATCGTGAAGAGCATCCAAATTCTTGGGAATTAGGTCAAAGTAAATTATAATTAGTTTGCAAAACTATCCACTGGAAGCCAAAGTAGCCACAGCCAGGCATTTGTGCTCCCTCAAACCAAACGCCAATCAGAAAGTAGCAGGTAAGCTAAGCTTTAGGCATCTTACCTGGAGAAAGTCCCGCGGTGTTGCTCCCAATACTTGCAAAATCCGATCGTAGCCAGATTCAACGCAAAAGTCAAAAAACATCCCACCAAACAGTTCCAAAATAGCATTCGCAGGTATGTCTGCAATATCAAAACAAAAGTTAGTCCGTAGAATAAACAAATGAATCTCATTTTTCCCGCCACAACTCTCCTCTTTCCCGCAGAATCAAAAACATACACTACACTTACTCAGGACTTTCTCCGCTGCCCCAACGATATTGTATGTAATCTCGTCCTCGTATATTTGTCTCACTAGAAACTGTCCATCCATCACAACCTCTGCCTCTTTTCTGTCAAACAAACACAACCAGCATATGTATACTCGCTCTTCTTTCCTCCGAAAAAATCCACATCGTCCTAAAGCTCTGAAGCTCTTCTATGAGCAAGATGACAGGTAGAATGTGGCAGCAAAACTTGAGGTTGTACTGCGTACGGCTACGAGAAAGCAAGCAAGCTTGACATAAAACAAACCACCACTAAATATCAAATATCCTACAGCTTGTTAATGTGAAGGGGGGCATATTTCCACATTCCTCCAAAGTCAGGAGGAATCCCTTTCATATCTCCAGCAAAGTAATACACCCTGTCATCCAGGTACAATTACACTTTTAATCAAATAAATATAAATATATGTATGCATGAAACTTGATGAATAAACCAAAGGGAAACCATATATAACTTTCACCTAATAAATCAAATTGTACGTGCAGGCAAAATATCATCTGCTGTGGTGGCGGATGCAAAAACAAGTATTTTTAATCCCGACTCAGCAATCCTGAGATCTAAACGCTGTCCCTCATCTTAGTACAAAGAGAAACATATGTATAGGAAAAGGTAAAACGTTTCATTTCCGCTTTTCACAAAGGAACTGCATGAATTATATTACATAATGCGATTTATACATATGATTCATTTTAAAATTCTCTTATTTGAATCCGTATGATTGTAAATTGATTTGTTCATAAAATTTCAAACTTTATTCCAAGCCAGCAACTTGAAACTGGAACAGGAGGGAGCATAAAGCATAATCAGTTATGCCAAATGTGCAGACAAATTAACAAAAATGTAATCAAAACTTACTTGATTCTTTCCCATGTTTCCTCCCCAAAGTTTCGGAGAACGAGCAACTCCAAGGCGTAATTAACGAAGCCGTACTGTAATAAATCAAGAATAGGAATTCAAAAATTCACTCAAAGTTTTCCCGGCTTCCTAGATCGGAAACCAGTCATAGCTATGAATGAATATTGGAGTAGAAAAGAGAAATTTAATTGGGACGACATCAAAGATCAACTGTGGATAATTGCGGAAGGAAACAATAATATAGAAGGTTCATTTCAAGAATAAGAGAAAGTAAGGAAGAAAGGAAGAGAAAGAAGCTGCAAGGAAGTGAAAGGCTGAAAAGCCTGAGACGGAGAAAGTGGGAAGGAAAGAATAAAGTACAGGAGAGAAAGCACGAAAAGAAAGGACAGAATAGGGAGAGAGCGGAGAAAGTATCGATCCTCCCAACAAAGCTTACCATAATTTCAATTGGCAACCAGACCTGAGAACCAAAGAGCTATGCTTACACTCAGACCTAGGCAGTCCTAAGGAGATGTTCTGTAAATAAATAGATCACTGTTACATACGCGTTACAGCTAATTCTATTACACATCATTTCCACAATTATAACGGCTTCCCCACTTCTAATCCTTATAAAGGTCCACCTCCTTCGTCCCTATGGCTAACAACAATTCCCCAATTTCTATTCGCTTTTATGTTGTAATTATAATACGGAAGCCTGTGCTAAAACTCATCGTAGATGGCGCTTCAAGAAAGTAAACTTTGATGGCGCGAGATTCACTTAGAAAAGCGAATTAGAGTACACGCTTTCCCATCTCTAACATCTCCCGTAATGACATGTTAAATCTAACCTAATCCATAACTAATTACAAATACTTTTTATTTCCCTAAAAGTCCTTCCTTCCCCTTGAAAAAGTTTTGCTAGCTATTGAGCAACATGCAATTTGTTTCCACACTAAAGCTAGTAGTGTATTTTAAGCTTTTATAATAATAACTCCGTCGTAGCAATTCCTATAATGAGTTTGCAGGTGATCAAATGATCCACAAACAATCATACACGGTCAGGATTCGCGAAAATAATCCGCACTGCTCAAACTCCAAGAACAAAACTAGAAAATACTTAAATGTCAACTCCTATGACTAGAATTTGTCCATGCTTACTTTCCCTTCATCCAGCCTTCTTACTCCCTCATTCCACATGTTGACGTAGACATGCAACGTAATTATGCGCAAATATGTATACTTACCGTCCAACCCCAGTCGAATCTTCTTTGTAACCAAAATCTTCACACGACACAAGGCAAACTTATTCTTGGACAATCCACAGAGAGCACGTTCTTCTCACGTGTTTCATTCTTGTGTCACAGAGGGAAATCTTGGACCCGAAAACACTGTCAAACGGGTTTCACGGACATTCCGTCCACTCCAGAAAATATTTCAACGGGAGTTGGCAAGTAACAAGCAAAGCTCGGATCACTCAAAATTTTTGAATCACAGGAAAGTCGGCGAAAATGCTCCCGCTTTGTGAAATGCCTCTTGTACACTGCCTTCTCTTCACTTCTCCCGCATTCACAGCTCCTTGGCTGGATGGTCGGGGATGAAGGAGGCTCTCGTGGGTTCCCTCCCTCCAATTCTTCCTTTCTCCTCTTCTATTCCTTCCCCTTCGTCTCCTACCCGCTTCTCTCCCGCCCCTCACCCCTAACACTCCTTATCCTCCTCGCTTTCTCCCATTCCTCTCTCCCCACTCTTCGTCCTGCTTTCTCAAAGTCTTCTTTCTCCGGCCGTGCTACGCTCTCTCCGGCACCGCTCCGCATCATCATAAGCGTAGTCTCTGCATGCTATGCATCCTCCTTTCCCCGTCTTTTCCTCAACTCCTCTCGTCTCTGCATTCCATTTCCCTCCTGCCCTCCTTCTCCTCCCCTCCTTTACCATTCTAGCCCTCACATACACACAATCCCCTCTTCACATTCCCCTTACACTTTCTCCAGTTACCCACTTCCAAGCAATTTCAAACCAGAACCTAGAACCGTCATCTTACACAAATCTCATTTCTGATAGTGGTAATCTTTACAAAACCGTTTCCAACACTGCATCTCGGTAGGCCCACCGCACCGCAACCCACAACTGTCTACAAATAAATAACAATTCCCGTCGGTGGAGCACTATTAATATAATAATTAAATACATTTAGTTAATAATGACTAATAATGATAAATAATAATGACTATAAAGTAACTGTCTTAAAATTCGCATGTATTTTTTATCAACTTTACAAACATATGTTTCAAAAATTGATTACCGTTTAATTCCTCCGAGTTTACCTTGTAAACCTGACACCTGTGACGTAATTACGAAATTCGCCAGCCTACTTTCAGAATACATGAGCCAAAATACGCTGCCTGTTTCGAATACAAGTGCAGGTAAGATTAGTGGGTAGCGCGACGATGCACGCACACCAAAAGATGTACTAGCAGGAAGCATTCAAAGCTTGTATCTATAATAAGCCTTTTCTATTGGAGCGGCAAGATAAAAGAGTTTCATTATTTTCGGATCCTTGCATGTTTTAAAGTGACATGTAATCCTAAGAAAACAGAAAGACACACGCAAACTTGAAAAGCAGTAGGGTTTGGATGCATCTTATACTCGCGCTCCTCCTACATTTTTTCCCAGACCACACACATTTAAATGCTGTAAAGAGCTAAGGCATGCAAGCAAGCAAGCATAAACTATATACGAGTATTGCGAGACGGAGAAGGATTTGGTGCAGGCGGGAGATTCTAATAATTAATACTAGAGAGAACCTCGGTGGAGAAAGTTTAGATGAATAATGAGCTTTGCCATAGGATTTTCTCTAGCGTTGATGAGAACAAGTTGGAAGAGCTTAACGAGTAGAATCAGCTGTAGATGATGATGAACATTATGATGAAACTAATCTTGTAAGCCGTGGAGGGAAATCGGGTAGGCGGATAGAAGAAACAAGGAAGGCGTTTAACAAGAAGGAAGAAAGAAAGGAAAAAACAAGAAGAATATGAGGGCAAAGGTGAGTTAAGTTGGGCGGAATACACAAAACCCGGGCTTTCTGACGTTGCCCGGGCTGGAAGCGTAAGGGAATTGAGTTTCTCAATAAGATGATTCAAACTTTTCTTGCAGAGGAGGATCCATAACACAGTGAACGTCATTTCCCCCAGTCGCGGCTCTTCAAGAAGGAATAGAGAGGAAAGAAAGAGCGGATTATTTTTAGGAAACCTAGGGGAGGGAAGTTGTGATGTTTGTGTCACGTACTTGGGAAGATTAAAAGTAAGTTGGAAGATTTCAAGGAGCCAGCAAATATAGGCACAAGCTATCCTCCAATTTTTCCCTCTTGCGTGCATTCATAGGCTACAAGACACAGATTCAGCTCCGGCGAGATACTACTTGCAAAACGCAATGACATCAGCGTGTGACGATTAAAAGCCAGAGAGAATAACATCACATGTAAAACCATTCAAGAATCGCCATTTAGAGGAGAAAGCAAACGACGCCCCGCGATACTATTACAGTTTACAGGTTAGAAAGCATTAAAACGGTATATCATAATATAATATATGACTTGTTTATGAAACGGGGAATTAAAATGGGAGCAAAAAATGAGAGGCGATGGGGGTGGGTGACAGGAAATTGTTTTTCCTTGTGATCCCTCAAACTTGTTTGTATTAAGGGTGTGGGTCGTATTCTGAGATGCAAACAACTTTGAGAAGCTCCAGGTCAAATTACATAGGAAGGCCACCGCTCCGCTTTCCCCGTTTCTTAATCTTCTAAGACATCATCATTGACAACAAGGAGACAAGGAGATCGTTGCAAAGGTTTCGGATCAACTTTAACCGTGCTCTCCTCCTCTTCACAAGAAAAGCGCGGCTTAGAGTCACCTTCCATCTCTTTGACTTTGTCAGTTTTCTTTTCCCTTCACGCTCTATTTATGAACTGTCCGACTGTTACCCGCATATCAGATTACCAACCCGAACATGTTACCGCTCCCTGGGAAGAGCGTTCTTGTAAACTTTATCCATATTATGGCAAGTACAAAAAAAACTTTTCCCGTTATGCCCAGAGAATGTGATTGATGGCCATCAGATTTTCTTGTATGATGATTCCGTGTATTTTACTTGACAGAGGCGGAATTGGCGAATACAGCAAGCGCGATTGTATCTTGGAAGAGAAAGTTGGAGAAAGTGCAAAAGAACCTCAGGGCTCAAGCCTAGCCTAGCCTGACCAACATACCCGCTTTCTTTCTTCCTCGTTATTCCCCAGAAGAGTAAGGATCTCATTTGAATCCTCCTGAGCTTGTAAAACCACTTGAGATAGTTGAGTGCAGACTTGCATTTCCTTTATTTGTCATCCCACAAATTGATGGAGAGTGGAGAAAGCTGGAGAAAGTATCAAAGACTAAGGTGATCGTGCGGGAGGGGAGTTTTACTTCCAAGCAAGAGTTGGAAATTACACGAAGAAAGTAACTGTATTCTCCTCCATATATCTATCCATAGACTCCATTTTCCGGGAATTAAGAAAAGATGGAACAATTTACGAGCTTTCGCAAAATATTTCACCGCCAGCTTGGATGGAGCACTAAAGGATAAAAAATAACAAATGATTGACTTGAAGAGAAAACAATTGGGTGAAAGTAGCTTTACGTGTTGCCTCCGTCCGTTCCAGGCAGGAGGAGAGCTAGAGAGAAGGCGGGGAAAGCAGCTCAGAGATAAACCATCGGAATTAAAAGAGACGTCACTGTTGAAAGCATAGATTTAGCAATCTTTTTCTAGGCAACTAAAAGCCAGGCTAATGAAGAAGGGTACGCGGGTAGTATTGAATACATATACTATGAAGAAGAAAGAGAAAGCGCTTTCTCCCAGCTTGATTGTCCTCGATGACAGGATAAAAAGGAATAAGGGATGAGAAGAGATCCCTAATCCCGAGATTTAAAATGACGCATGGAGATGTGGGAAATGTGAAAAGCGGAGGGAAAATATTTATTTCAAACCAATTCTAAAATACCATGATTCTTAAGCTGGCGTATGATTGAGGCATGTTGAATTGCGATGATAGTTCTAGAGATGATATTCCATTTTTCGAGGTAGGAATTCAATTCTTTTGTATCACTTTTGTGATCGGTTGCCTTCAAAAATATATTCTACCCGCATGTATCGTGGAGAAATCGAAATAAGAATTAGAGAAAGCATAAGCTGTTCTAGAACATAGAGAGGCATAGACGAATTTAGATCTGGGGGAAAATATGGGGGGGATGTGGAGCGGAGGGAATTACGAGTACGAATTTGATATGAAAGATTTCGACGTTAAAAGGATTAATGGAAGAGGGGCTTATAGGAATGAATTGGGTTGGATGGAAAAAGTTTGAGGGCATTGTTTTCCGATCAACTTGATTGATCATCCTTCTCCAATCCTTGGATTCCTCCTCTGTCCGTGTATCCATGCGTATGGGGAACCCAGTAAGTGCGGCTGTATCTTCGAGGAAAGTACATGTACCAAGGCTTTCAAAAACCTTCCGAATATCCTCCGTGAGGAGCTGCAAAAGAGAAAGCTTTGCATAAGAAGAGAAAATTGACTCGACGTTAATTTGAGATGGATGCGGGTGCCAGACTAAGGGTTTTCCACGGCAGTGAAAGTTTATTGGAAGGAGGAGTAGAATTATTTTTACGGTCAGAAAGAGAGAGAGAGAGAGAGTAACATCTCTAAGATAGATTCTCCCACTTTCTCCTACTTTCTCCCATTCTTTTCTTTATAGTTACTTGTAATTTCTGCCTCTTCGCTTCATGAGGCAAGGATAATGCAGGACCTAGGGAAGAAAGACAAGGAAGGAAATCGAGGTGAATTAAGGAGGAGAATTATTAGGATAATAAGGTCATAAATCTGCCAAAATGCGTAAAAGATTAAGGGAAAGTAGGTAAAAATAGATGGATATAAAGAAAAAATCAAGCATAATACAGCAGTGGTGATGGTGGCGGATGGTTTAATGTGAGCAATTATTTTTTCAAATCATAGGTGATCTGGTTACTGGGAGAGAAAGTTGTTGAGCTTGTATAAGAAAACGGGGAGAACAGACAGAAAGCATATTTCGTGGTAGTATTTTTACAATCTTTCAAACCAATCCAAGTAATTGATTGGAGGAAGAGAAAGGTGATAAGGAGAAAAGAGAAAGCGCGGTAGGGGAAAGAAATCAATGGAGAGGATTGCAAACCTCTTTGAAAGATCTTTATAGCATGTATGAAAATAGTGGATGAAGATGAAATGGTAAGTGGAGTAGTAAAAAAAGTCAAAATACAGAATACAAGAACCTCCTTGGTGGAAGGATGCATGAAAGCGAATATTGATGAAACATTAGAAGAGTATTGTAGAGAAAGGTATAGCTTATCTGCTGCTGCGGCACTGTTACGTGGTTGTTGTTGCTGAGGGTGTACAAGTTGTGTTTTTTTTACCAATCCTGTAGTGTGATAAAAGAGGTTTGAGAGCGAGCGATAATCTCAACTGTAGAAATCCCATAAGGCTCCAACTATTACTTACTCTCCCGTATATTGCGGCCTCCTCCGAAATTGCAGTCTTTCAGTCAGTATTAGGTAACTTGCATCGTTTTGCAAATGTACACTCGGAGAATTGTCTGGAAATATAAATTCCTCCAGAGTTGGAATGTGTGAGAACAATAAAACCATTGCTGTTGATGTAGAGTGGTTCCAGCTTATGCAGAATGGAGAAAGCAGTAGTGAATATTTTCAATATTGCGTCCACACAGTCTGTATGGAAACTACTAGCCACTTTAATTTCTGATATATGTAAAAGAGAAAGTTACAAGAGTACTTTCTCCGCATTTCTTAAAAGGAGCTAGCCTTCGGCTTATGCCGTACTTGGAGAATTCAGAATAAGACGCAGGCAGCAGGTACACAAAACCCATGTACGGCTAGCTCAAGATTGAGGCGAGTGAAAGCCCCATGTAAAATAGTGAAAGGTAATGCAAGAGAAAGGTATATACATGTACTTGGTCTGGGCGAGGGCCAATCCCTAAAAGCAGAGAGTAGTGAAAGCCAACAAGAGATTCAAGAGAAAAACGGCAATCCAAAACCCCGTGTACACCAACATTGTAAAAAGGTTTAATCAGTAATTTGTTTCTGCGGCCATAAAAGTTATTAGAGAGGGAATATACGGAATGTCTGCGGTGAAGCATGCTAGTAGTAAATCCTACATAATTTATCAACCTCCCGTCACAGAGTCCGAGGAGCAAAGGAATTGCACGTATCCGCTATTTCATTTAATATGCGCCGTGAAACAGTTTTATTAGTTTCCTACTTGGTCAGCCGTATTTAGTAACCAGAGGCGGGAGAAAGCCCGTATATTAGAATTGAGAGCCTTGTCCGTGCTAACGATACAACGCCATACACTCTCCTCCTCCTCCCACCTCCACAACTACAAACTTGCTACTATACTACAAACCACCCAGGGCTAGGAGCTATACCAAAATCCCTTTCTCCTCCCCCCTGTATATAAAAGGGAAGAGAAAGTACAGTCTCACTCTTGAGGTAAATACTCTCCGCCGTGTATGCCCACCAAAATGTAAACAAAATACTAAGTGGTATAATGCAATTTTTATTACGTGCCCTCAAGAAACATAGACTCCGGACTCCCGCAGTCCTTTCAAAGGCTTCCTCAAAATCTCTCTACAAATACCAAATTGACTTCCTGTCTTCCCAAACTTACGTTCCAATTTATACACCCTGTATACTTACTTATTTTACCAACGAGAGTTTCAACCATCCATAAGGATTGCAAGCTTCCATCAACTTCCATGCCGGAGCCGGAGGATACGTGTGTGTGTAACATGCTACAGGGTAGCCAAGCAAAGCCCCCGAATTCCTTCCAACAAAGAACCTCATCTTTAATTACTCAATCAAAGCAAGGGGGCGTAACATTATGTGCACCCTTCTGACGGATTCCTAGGATTTTATTCCCAAAAGTAAATATTTGAATGTGGATCAAAACCCTACTGTTCAGAAACCCATACCACATGCAAATATATGCTCAGTTAGCTGCCTTAGTCTCACATTCATACATCAACTGAGAGGAAACCTTGTCTTCCCTATAGCACAGCCCTCCCACACAGCATCAGGTAAAGCGCCCTCTACAACGCGGCTTAACTCCAATTATTAGCATCCATTTTTAAGCATCCGAAAAACATATTCGGTAATATCATCCCTGCCAATTTACTTTCTCGAGTTTAAAAAAGCAATCCCAATGACTCATACTAATTTTTTCGTCAGGAGTGTATCTAAAAAAGTATTCACAAGATTAGAATGCATGCAAAAGGCGGAATTTTACAACACACTTATCAGAGACGGTGGAATTAAAACCCGAGCTTGGGACAACTTGGGAGCTACGCTAATGAGAAGGAAATACAGAGCGAGAGACGGTGAGAGTGACGAGGAGAGAGAAGTCATAGGATCCGGGTGATGTGGAGCATAAATGCCAAGTTTTAGGTTTCACCTTGTAAAAAGAACCTTTGTATTACTTTCTCTTGGAATGAGGCTCTGAGAGAATCCGGAAATCTCGGGTGGGCGATAAGATTCATGATGAATATCCTTTCCAGCTTCCTTGTCCTCCTCAAAGGCGGTTATGCTGGCTGGCTTTGGGATGTTGACGCAGGCGGCGGTAATCGGTACATGTTAATGGCTAATGGGCCACATAACCGTCCAGATACGTCATTTCTCTATAAGGACATTCCCAAGGTAAAAGCTTTGAGGCACCTGCTTTTATGGTTTTTCCCCAAGAAACACACGTCTATTTTTATGGAAACCCTTTCCCGTAACGCTACACTTCACAAGTCCCCAACTTTTTACACAAGAGCCTCAAAGAGGAACAAGAGATCGTTCAAGTTTATGTCACAATCTCAACTCTGGTAAACTGCCATGGATTTCCTCCCAGTTTCATTTCAACTCAACCCTATACAGCAACTTAATGCACAAACTTTTCCCAAGTGTTGGTACGCATAAACCATTAGACTGAATCCACCATGTGATTTCCTCTCTCAAAAGAAACCCTAATTACATCCGCTCCATCCTCTAGAAAATTAGGTATTATTCCTGACACCGAATGCACGTTAATGGCAGGTTAAAATTAACTTCATGCCATCGGAATGCTACAAGGTAGGCCAAATTTTGGGCCCCAAAACAAAACTTCAACTCAGTAATGACACAACCCCACATTAATATTTGTGGTAATTTAATTATCAGGGCTGACGGACTGCAGACAGCCGCACTACGTGCCTTGTATTGAATTTGTCACAATTTTACGCCAAATATCCAGCATCCACGCCACGCTAATGTGACGGCAACATGACGTAATAATGCAATAGCATTCCCTTCTTGCCCTCATCATCATCATCATTGTTATTTCCTTCAAATGTAAGTAAAATGTTGGTCGAAAATGATGCGGTTGGTCGAGCTGGTGAGATATTGCTCCGGGATTTCTGTAGGAAAAAGGCTTTGGGGTTTGATTCACCTTTTCAAACTCCTTGAAAGTGGGTAACTGGAGAAAGTGTAAGGGGAATGTGAAGAGGGGATTGTGTGTATGTGAGGGAGAGAGCGGTAAAGGAGGGGAGGAGAAGGAGGGCAGGAGGGAAATGGAATGCAGAGACGAGAGGAGTTGAGGAAAAGACGGGGAAAGGAGGATGCATAGCATGCAGAGACTACGCTTATGATGATGCGGAGCGGTGCCGGAGAGAGCGTAGCACGGCCGGAGAAAGAAGACTTTGAGAAAGCAGGACGAAGAGTGGGGAGAGAGGAATGGGAGAAAGCGAGGAGGATAAGGAGTGAAAGGGGTGAGGGGCGGGAGAGAAGCGGGTAGGAGACGAAGGGGAAGGAATAGAAGAGGAGAAAGGAAGAATTGGAGGGAGGGAACCCACGAGAGCCTCCTTCATCCCCGACCATCCAGCCAAGGAGCTGTGAATGCGGGAGAAGTGAAGAGAAGGCAGTGTACAAGAGGCATTTCACAAAGCGGGAGCATTTTCGCCGACTTTCCTACAATTTCATAGGAAAACGTGAGTAATAAGCGTTATTACCATTTTAATTCAAAAATTCCAACAGACAAACCTTACTACTCGTCGTCGCAATATCAAACTGAATCTGTGCGGATTGTAACTTGGGGCTGGAAACGTATTTTCCCTGTATTGAACATGTGATTCCCGTGCTTTCAATCCTCCGTTTAACGGTTATGGCAAAAGTTGTGTGAATCTATACAAAGACCGTGTTTCCGATTTCGTGCTTTATGATAAGCAAAAGAACAACACACACTTTAAAAAATTAAGTGCACTAAAACTAGGATTTTCTAAGACTAGTCTTTTTTTGCCATTGACATTTCCGGCTAACACGTGGACTTGAATAATCACAGCTGAATGACAGAAAATTCACTGGAAGACGAAATGCAAAGTATACAAGTGCAGTGTGGCTTTATGGTAATTAGAGAAAGAATGTAGAGGACCCCATAGAACCAACATTCAAAGCATTCATCCTCCAGCCTTAAAGCGTGAGGTAAGTCCAAGAATCATTGTAAAAGTTAATTAAACTAGCTTGTATCCGCGGATATCAACCTTTCTTCAGTTTACATACGATACTCACGTACCAACTATGAGACTGTCAAAACAAGTTTCAGCCCTTCAACCAAAGATTCAGTCCTATCAAGAAGAATGCATAGAAGCATCCACGTATGCTTTATGGCACAAGATAAAGTCTATTAGAGAAATTGAATTCCCTTCCGGCCATTCACGCTTAACAGCTAAAACTAAGACCGGGGAAAGCGAGATGCGGGAAACTTGGCGAGAATGAGGGAGTAGTGTAATGCCTTGGCGGGTTTCATGTAATTCCTCCCAAAGTTTTCTCTGGCAGCACCTATGTTTCGTCTCATTCCCAATTAGCTCCCTTTCATGCTTCCAACTTAGTCAAGATGAAAGTTAGTGAAGCCACGTGCTAAATGTACATTAAGAGCAGATTTTTTCCAGGATGCACAAGCTCTGATTATTCACTCTTTCCGTCAAAGAATCCAATATTTAGGTACGTTCATTATGGGTGGGCGGGAGAGTTTTTGGGAATCATTTTTACTACCTAAAGTCTTTCTTTCCCAATCCTGTATTTCATGTACCCCACAGAAACAGAGGACGCGTGCTTGTTTAATTACAGAATCAGCCCCGCTCTGACCGACAACTTCGTGTACATGCACCACTTCTCCAAAAACAATAGCTTTATTCTGGCACGTATGCTTCAAGTGTCACTCCCTGTTCGGCCATCATACACACGCCATGGAAATGAATCCCTTCCTGGAGCTGCTAGTTAATAGGTCAGGGGAAAGCCTGGAGAAAGCCTGGAGAAAGCCGGTGAAAGCTGCTTTAGGGTGCAGGATAGTAGGGTCTGTTCAGCTTGTGGCCGTGGTCAAATCATTTCCATTCAGAGCATAATCATTGCCCATTCCGTCTTCTGTCGTGTACGGATTTTTTTACAATTCCCTAATTTGTATACAAAGGAAGGTTACAAGTAAAGAGACTGGCCAGTACAGTAAGGCTGCCCCAAGTTAGGTACGACTACTAAGGTAATAAGTAATGTCAGAGTACTACAGGAAGCATAAAGAGAGGAAGAATAGCGTTGAATTGAGCGGAAAACTGGGAAAAGAAGAACAATGCAGAGAAAAGTATTTAAACACCCGGTTTCTTTCAGAACAAAACAAAAGACAATACGATCAAGACAGGATTTACGCGACATAAGTGCCCTCTTTACGAGCATTACAATTTCTTCCTTGTTCCTACCACAGCCTACATGTGCTACACGCAAGAACCCTAACGAACACTACAGAAGAGAGAAACGTATCGGATCTGAAATCTAAGAAAAAGCAGGAAATGGTTTAGCTCTTGCAAAAGTAGAAGCGTCCGCGCCCCTCCTCAAAAAGAGAAAGTAAAAAGCAACGGACAAAAAGACGACAAATTCTCCATAACATTTTCAACTATTGAGCAAAACGAGTTGTGAAGAGTATATATAGATTTAAGTCCAAGTTTAACTAGTAATGTAAAAGTTGTGTATTCGTCCAGGAAAACCAAAGAGAGATAAAGATGAAATGGAGAAAGTTTCCTCAATTTATGAATCAAAGAGTAGGGTTGTTGAAGATGTCAGAAAAAACCGTTATGTCACGGCAATCTTATATCCTTTAAAGGCAAGAGTGGATCAATCCAAATCAAATGTGCATTTTTTGCTGACACTCCAACTGAAATACACGCTAGAGGGAGGAGGAGAAAGTGAACACATTTGGTGAAGCAAAGCAGTGGATATAGACACCGAAAAGTAAACAAAATTCATCCAGCCAGACATCAACTAAGAGAGAAAAGGTGGCGAAAAGGACGGAGAAGGTTGCAGTAACGCCCTCCTACCCCGCTATTTGATTACTGTTTACAAAGGAGTTGACAAGGATCCCATGTTTCACAGGGCACGAAGCACGTTAAAGCCCGGGACTTGTGTCAAAGTCAGGGAATCACAAAATCACAAGTCGAGCAGGTTCTATGAGAAATGATGCAACTATAGTTAGGGGGAAACTGTAGTGCCAGAGTCAACTCACTATTCCAGTTCACTCCTATACTCGAATAAACGAGTACATGCAACAGTAAAGTAAATAAAGCTATACACCAAGGGTTATAAGAGAAAGCACAAAGATTCGCGCTTTCTCCTCTATCCTTTGTTTTGTCATTAAACTAAATAGCGGAACGCGAGTAGATTTTTCATAGTTTCTCGTGGAAGGCCAGAGAACTAAAACGGCGCTAAACAGGAGAATGTATATCATATATGACCGATTGACCCAACGACCACCTTGAACAACAAAGAATTTTAGAGCAGCAGTTGGAGCTGCTAGAGTTGCTAGTCAAAATATAGAGAAAGAAGGCGTATTTTGTAAGAGAAAGTTAGTAGTTAGAGAGAGCGCCACAGCAATGTCGACTGTATTTTCGTACCAATAGTACCAATACACATACCGATAATTTACGTAATTACAATTAGACACAATCGCAATTAAAATCAGAACACAAAATTCACACGCCATCAGTCAAACGTATTTCAAATTTTTCTCCTTTATTCTATTTGATTACTTAAATACTATATCATTTTAGGTTGTTACTTAAATACAGTTATAATTATATTGTATTGATATGTAATGTCACACATCTCAACCAAGCTAGCATCTAACTGACTCAGGCCGGTTCCCAGGTTCCACCTACGATCTGACATTACTATAACAGACAGACTACATTCGAGATGCACTTGCTATTTCAAGGAGAAGAACATAATAATGTATAGGTTATAGCGACGATGCTGGGTTGTTGGTTCGGATTATTGCACGGTCAATATTCAGTGTGGCCCGGGTAATAGAGATGGGAACACGGGTAAGGATTCTTAAGTAAATGATGGACCCGAACCAGTCCGCACGTAGGCAAATCAAGGCATATAGATAGAAATAAGCAGGTGGGAGGAATGGAATAGAAAGCCAGAGCAGAGAGGTCGAAATTATCCGCATAGAAGAATTCCCGGGTTTTAGAATTGCCGAGTGAAGGAAACACGAGCTCTCTTTGTTATGTTATAGGCCATAAAAGGGAATACTCGTTCGTGAGGAAGGAAATGAAGAAATTTCTCCTGCATGAGAACAATGATTTTGGCTTAGCAATACAGACAGGTAGACGATTTCCGTGCTAGTCTGGCTGAGTCCTTGGTCGTCATCCTCGTCCGCGATAGTTTGTACTCATTTTATGTTCAACATTGAGCATGAAAAACAGCAGGCTACATGTAGAACACTAATTGGATCCAGTTTTGTAGTGGAGGTGAGCACGAGTGGGATGGATAAAATAAGAAATGGCTGACTCTACCCAGGAGTGAAACGTTTTTAAGGAAAACTGGACAAGTCTAGAACATGGTCTTGTGGGTGCTATGCCATATGCTCTACCCATATTTGCATTTAAATAGAACAAGTCAACAAAATGTGGAAATAAGAAAACAAGTGAACGTAATTCAAGTATCAGAAATACCAATTCAATGAAACCACTTTCACCAAACTTTCAACTCCACAGCTTTCTTTTCTTGCCCCTATCCTTAGGGACCCCTTTCTTCTTCTTAGACGAGTTACATTTTGAGCGGACAACAGCTAAACTCACCTCCCAAAATTTATCCAAATTACATTATAGTAAATTCCCCGCACTTCCAACAAGTTAAATTATTAGCAATTTCCTCTACTCCATGTTAACCTTTGCATATACTCAAGATTCAAACACAGAAGAAAAGCAAATACTGCATCAAATATATATATTTTAAGGTTTTATCTAAACCAGACAATTATTTTTCCAATTCAAATATTATACCTGATTTCAAAAATTATTTTATCACAACCACGGGAAAGCTGCTTCAAATTCAAAGAGAAAGTCCAAAACCAAATTATTTCTTCCGAGAGGACATAATAAATCATAGTCTGTCGGCTAAAATACATACTCGGTCGGATGACTAGTGCCACACACTATGAGAACCAACATATGAATTTTCAAATACATGCATTCCAGGATTTTTAAACGAGCATATAAATACTTGGCAACCAACTCAAAAATTTCTTACCAAATCCCACCTAATTTCAGAATGAAAAGGTAAAGTCATGAGACTGGCTAGGAGAGACTGCAATGTCCAGCTCGGTCACTGCATACGTCACGCTACATATTTCCTCCGGGTGAAGAGGGAATGGGAATGAGAGAAAGTACATGAAGAATTCAGAGACTGACAGACAGGTGAAGCTAATTTGATTGCAGACTAGAAAACCAGGGCTCTTAGGGTTCTTTCTCCTCTTCCACTTCCTCCTAGCAGAATCTGTTAGGTAACTTGTTCAAGAGACGTGAAGAGCAAGGTAATTTTCAGTTAATGCTTCAAAATACTAGTAAGTCTCGTTGTAAGGCATAGCGAGTTTGTTGTCGGGAATCCGAGTTTAAAAAGACAAAGCTTTCACTGGTGAAAGTGAGAGACAAAGGAAGAGGAAGAAAGGGCCAGGGGAAAGTAAAATATACGGCTGCGAATAAAAGTTGCCAGAGAGAATATTGAATTTAGTGTGGGAATGTGAAAATTAGAAGGCTTTTGATAGCTTAATGAGACAAGGAGTAAGGCAGGGACGCCGGGCAGGATCAACCTTGGACGGTAGGAGAAAAGAGAAAGCAACCAACCCATCGGACGATAGAATACGGCACGGGTAGATAATCAACCTAGGAAATAAATGAGGCAATTGAAAAGTTGAGCCGCCGAACAAACTTATATAGAACGAGAGAGGACTATAGTGTGTTTAAATTAAGTTATTCTGGCGGACGGGTGGAGACATGTTGATAGCATTAGCTGGATTTAAAGGAAAGGAGCGTGTGAAATTGGTTTCCAGTAGGGATTACTCCCAGAATTAATGGGGAAGGTGACCAGAATGG
This sequence comes from Sminthurides aquaticus, assembly GCA_906901655.1. Classification (NCBI taxonomy): domain Eukaryota; kingdom Metazoa; phylum Arthropoda; class Collembola; order Symphypleona; family Sminthurididae; genus Sminthurides; species Sminthurides aquaticus. Next base: position 17,227,000 of record CAJQTT010000001.1, on the reverse strand, counting down.
AAGGGAGGGGTAGCCGGAGGATGGCGGCTTTCTCTTCTCTCTTCTAGCAGCTCCTCTTCCAAAGCAAGTAAACACGACCCACCGGGCATAATGGGGCAGCATCCTGAAACAGAAGACGGCCTGGAATTATGGACTCGAGAACCGGAAGGAAGAAAGCATACATACGCCTACAATGAATAGTATGGAAAGAGTAAAGATGGCAAGCCCTCAGAGTTAAGACGTGGAGTTGATGTGTTTACAACAGCCTGCTAACGCTCAGCGTCCTATCTGGGCTTTTTTATACAAGGATCAAGTACAAAAGAGAGAAGCCGGGATAATGCTTTGCTTCCTAGATCGATATCGATAAGCTTGAGGAGCCCATAAGGAACAAGTACTACAGAAAAAGGAATGAGGGAAGGAATCCGGATCTTGTCACCATGGAAGTTTAGCAAGAAACCCGAGGCAGAGAAGATGTTGGAGAAAGTATAGACTAAAGATGAGGTGAAAGCAGGGCTAGTAGGATTTTAGGATGGGCTATAGTACCAAGTAAGGCTAGGAAGAGATCGAGTGTAAAAAGGAGGCAGTCATATAGTATATGCTGGAAGGGGAAATGATGGAGACGAGTAGAGGAGATGGCTTGGCGCGTGGAGGTGAAATGAGAGGGAAAGTAAAGAGAAAGAAGATGAATCTTCATCAATCATGTTGTGGGAAGTATTACGGGATGGGTTGGAGGGGCAGGATATCCTGAGAGAAATAAAGATGAGTTGTCACATGAAAGACGTGCTATTGGCTAGATAATTAATCTGTTATGCAGGGGAGAGTGCTAGCTGGAGGAGACGGATATTAGATACACACTATACTCCCGCCCATCCATAGAAGCTAGAAACCCACCAAGATGAAGGCTCCAAGAAGAGAAAATAAAAAGAGCGGAAATCAAAGCCAAAGACCTTCGTTCCAACTCTTACAGCTTCCGGTCATAATAATCGCTCTTCTCAAATACACTCTTAAATTAATCTCACCCCCATTTCCTCTCATATGTACTCATCATCTCATGACTCTCATTCACTCCAATTTCTATGAAAACCTATATTTTCTCGGGGGAGTCCTTGATGGCTGGATGCCTCAAAACAAATCTTCGGAGAAAGTTGCTTTCACTAGCAGCCGTAATTCCAAAGAACGCCGATATTAAATACTCCCACCACCAAACTTTCCTCCCTAATGAGCAAAAGAAAGTGAGGTGATGAAAAATATCACATGCTACATATCACGCTATGCTAGCCCTCTGCCAAGCAAAGCAGCAATACACCGGGAGGTGAAAGCAAAATCTGCGTAGCCTAAATCCAGTATCTAATTGAAAGATAATGTGACACTTACAAGGATTTACTCGGCTCCCTCACAACCATGTCTTCTTCCAAATAATCTTACTCCTTTTACATGTATACTCACACTCAAACAGGCTATATTAAGCGCTCGCTATATGCACCAGCATGAAACTGGAACCATATATTCTCCCTCTTAAATCCATACTTTTTTCAATCGAGCCCAGGATTCATTCCATCTCATCCATCCTAACCCCGGAATACTTAGACTTTAAAACGCCTCAGAATAGGAATTTCAAAATTCATGTAATCTTGTAAACTTGTCTATGAGTAAACTCAGGCTACAAAAACTATCTAACCATAGTCATAAATATAAAGATTTTCAGGTGAACATCTAAAGAAATGTTCCTTTTCAAAAATCCTTGGCTTGAGTGTAAAGTGAAAGCATGGGCTTACTTTCACCGTCTTCGGATTCAACTCATAAAAGAAAGTGTAGCCGCCAAACTGTCAAAGTTTTCAGGCTTTCAAGGGTTATATATACGCGCTCCTCTATGACATGACAAGGCTACTCCTTTGAAATGGTGGGTAACATGGTACAGTAATGGTAGTTAAAAGGCAACAACCCGCTGTAACTAGCTTAGAAAGTATGGACGGGTAGGAGCGTTTCAAATTGGAATGATAAATGAGCTTTAAACTGCTCCAACATTAACGTCAGTTTGAATGTAAAAAAATCCTCTTTTCTTTTCAGCTTGTCCCGCATCAATCAAAAACTGCACGGAGAAAGTCACCGGAAACGAGAGGACGATCGAGAGACTATATCTTGATTAACGAGCTCCTCCTATAAGAGAAACTGCCCAAAGATGAGCTGCCCATTTAGCATGAAACGGGGAGAAAGTCCCTGCTCAGCCACCGAAAAAAGCCCACAGACTAAGCCAAGATCGCCCCTAACAAGAACCAATACTCTTGGACCAAGCCTTGAACCGCCAGTTGTCCCTCCAACCTCTGCGGATGATTTAAATTTAACTTCACTCAGCTCAGCAATTGTGGCACTCATAGTCCCTCAGGTAAACATCCCCTCACTTTTAACATTTATCTTCCTTTTCAGCCTCTCCCTCTTTCTCTGGCCTACAGTGCCAGTGCCCTTCTGTAACTATGCTTTAACTCCCTTACATCTATCAGTTATCCCACTTTCCATCCAATGCCATGGCTTCAGTCCAGCCAGATGCAGCCAATGAATCAAAGCTTATAATATAGCTTTGCTCCGGGATTCTCGAGAAAAGCATTCCGTAAGTGTAATTTATTAGGAGGGAGGAGTAAATATGACAGGCGGCTATGATATTCTTCATTCATCTTCATTCATTATCAACTTTATTTTTTATAATGCATAGTATAGAGGAATGCGATTTTATAGGGAAAGAAAGTCGGGGGCTGGAGTGCCAACCAGTTATAGATTATTAAAACAAAACCAAAATAAACGAATCGCTTCGAATCCCCAAACTGAATCCAATAAATTCCCCGACTAATAGGCAATTTAAAATGCAATAAAGACGATAATAAAAGCACAAGGATAAACTTGACAAGACCAGAGAGACAGGACGGAGAGGAGGTTAATCCGGGTAAGAGGGAAGCTGAATTCCCAATTTTAAACCTGCAATAATTCAGGAGCAGACAGAGTAAATATAATAATAGTAATGAAAATCCCTGTATAAGTTATGTGTTCAAAAACGTATGTGGTTTGCGCAAGCGGTAAAGAGTGCAAAGTAAATTCGAGATCAACTAAACTTAAAGCTCGTAAACTTTTCAATGGCAATCAATTTCGCATCATTTACTGTACTTTACTTTAGTAGTACTACTTCCTATTTATGCCAGTACAGAAAGTCAAGGTTAAATAAAAATGCATTATCCAACGAAACTTTTCCCCCAGACAGCGTTAACAATGTAGATGCAAGTTTACTAAAAAAGTATAAATATTGAACGTATCTAGGCTTTTAAACTGATTACATCCACCATGTGTTTGCTCCTGGGCCAATGTGCAGATTACATTTATCTTGTAGCTCTTGATTTGATTACGTTGAAATATGCCGCCATAAACAACAAACAGCACTGCATAAAAGTACATAGTTACAGAGAATCCAAAATCCAAAAATTCAGGGTTCATTCATCAATTGCAAGATTCAAAAGTAAAATAAAACAGATTTGAAATATAATGAAAAGAGATGCCAGAATTAGTTTTTAGTATGTAGAAGAATAAAACAGCTAGTTCATGAAAACTCCGCATTCAGGATTGCTCCATTAATTATTATTACTCTAAAGAGCATTCATGGGTTGCGGAATCAGCTGAAACATAGTTACTTTGTTGGGCAATGCATGCCTGGTGGTGTAACTCGGTAGCTTGCAAGTTGCAAGCCTTCCGGTCCGGGGTCTTGAGGCAGAATATTTCTGCATACAGTGATCTGCATTTGGCAAATATAGCTGCAATGAGTCTGGACATTGCCTCATGGTAATTAAGATACCTTAATATAATTGAAAAGGCAATTAACTTCTAGAAAAGTGCTAGGAGGATCCTTGTGAGTGGTTCTTTGAGACTTTCATTACATTACGACTCGATAGCGAAATTGATTGAGAATTAGAAGACAGGGAAGTTTTGCCTGTCGCTTTACGTGATAAGGGTCGGTTAGTTGAGTATCCCAATTTCCGTACCTCATTACCACATGTAAATAGATAATATTCCAGGTACTTTTATCACAAATACTTGAGAAAATATCCATAGAAGACGAAATAACGAATGAGTTACATATTTGAAGATTTCGGCTAGTGACATAATAGAGCTCGTTCCATAGTTTCTTTCTTTTCTGGGGTTTCGCAGGAGACCATTATTAACTAGCTCCATAAAAAGCAGCAACCCATTAATACCATTATTGTTTCTTTTGAAGGAATTCGGAGGATTTTCTTTCCGGTTTTTTCCCTTCTACGATTTAAAATGCTTGTTTTGTGTTTTGCAAAAAAGAATATAATCCTTTAAGGGATTTACATCCTTTTTTGTAAAATGTAACGAACGAGGTTCCAGTGAACTTGAATGCACAGTACGGAGCATGCAGCAAGTTTCGTGGAATAAAACATTAATAGGACAACGAGAAAAGTGGAAGTATGGAAAATACGCATATAGTGCGTTTAACTGTTGTTCTCTACACTTTTCGACTTTTCCTGCTAAAAGAGTTTGTACAACAACATTCAGGAGTCAATTATCTAAAAATGATAATCAGCCCCTGACGCACATAAAATAATGATTGTATTATACCAGAAGCACCTAATGACGGTAGTAATTACTCATTAATCTAACGAGTGCACATGTAGTGCAAGTGAAAGCATATGAAGATAATGAATGCATGTACAGTATTTACAATTGTTAGTAAAATACTATACCACGCAAAAAGTTTCCAAGTCTTAACCATAGCTGGACTTATACTATGTGGGTGAGCCAATGGAGTCTTTCGTTACATCAAAACAAAAGGAAGTAAGTTAGATAGCAGTGCTACCTTAAGACTTTTCCTTGTCTATTTATTTCTAAATTTTCCCGCGAATATTAGAATGAAGTATAAATTTTCAAATTTTCCCGCCATTACGTGAAAGAAAATTCAAAAAACCAAATTTTAAATTTTCCCGCCAACACTAGGAACGCAATTTTATGATTCTTTCAAATTTCCCCGCCAATACTGGAAATGCAATTTAAAAATTCAAAACTTTTAATTTTCCCGCCAATACTAGGAATGCAATTAAAAAATTCAAAAGCTCAAATTTTTCCGCCAATAATGTTTTTTCAAAACGACTGCATACCAGGATGACAAATCGACTAGAGTAATATTAAAGATTCCAAATAAGAAAGATTCTCAGAATAGGCAACCACCTGGACTGGAGTCAATATTTATCTTCAAACTTGCCATGAAGTCCATCCTACTTAAAACATATTGAATCAATTGGAAAGAAACTGGGAATCAGATTCAGCTGTTTTCATCCTAAATAAATCCTTACAGCGCTGCTAGGCATCTGAGCAAGGTAAAGCTCAAAGCAGAACCTTTTATAAAGTTTCCAAGAGAATTTAAAGAAGGAGTGAGCGGGTAAGTGAATTAAATCAATATAAAAATGCTCATGTAAAATAAATCCTCCCTCCTCAAAGAAAGTTCTGTGGTTTTCTTCTTGAGAACGTAATATTTACCAAGTCAGAGCCAGGATGTGAAAGCGGTTGATTTAATCATTGAAATAGAATTTGTAGCTTTACAGTTAAGAGGAGGATTAAATAATATCAAATATTGACAAAAACTAATACACCGGAAGAGGTTAAATGTCCCGCGGGCATGGCTTTAAAGAGAAAGTTTATCTCAAATAGAAGGGATCAATTGAAAGCGAAACAGACTTGTAAGGGGAAGGATAATTTCATTTTGTTTCGTTTGAATATTTTCTACGTTTGTAGCATGGTGGTACAGGCGCGGTCTATGCGGAGCAACACGACGCGGAAGAAATAAATAATAACCTCGTAGGATGTGTGCATAAGCTTGTTTTTCTCAGTCAGATTCCTGGTGAGCTCCTTCTGGAGTCTTCTTCCCTGCGTTGGGGATTTAGGGTACATGGGAGGAAATTGGCTTGCAAAGAAAATGAACGTGAATATTTTTCAAATGCGTCAAGAAATACGGACAGCCAGGCAGATTATGTGCAAAAAGAACGAGGATGGCTGTGTTGCTAGAGGCGAGGCCATTGCATTAGGCGCAAGTGAATGCACCAACCCAGACTAGACTAGACAGAGCGAGGATAAGAAAGGTTAAAAATGTCCCCGGAGAAAGTAAATTTGAATACGCGTGCAAACGACGGGAGTGAGAAAGCGAAGCAGAGAAAAGAAACCAGTTTTATTAAAAACTCCTGGGTAATAGAATGAATGGAGCAAGATGGGGAGAAATTCTATGAGTCTAGAAGGAGAGTTATGAAGAGAAAGGGAGAAAATGAGAAAACTGTTCAATGCAGTTCCCAATACAACGATTCAAAAGGTAGACTTTATAAAGCCAAGGTTCAAGCGCTGTACTAAGAATAGAGTCGCAACTTTGTACTAGAGTAGACGCAATTTAACCGCTTGTACACAAAATTTAAATTAAAAAAATTCTGGTATCTGACAAAAGCTGAAATATTTCAACAATTTTTACAAAATTTATCAACAATAAATAGCTTGTTTGGCAGATCGTATACTCCCTAATAAATATCTACATGATTCACACATTCCTCGTTCCTGACATGATTAGCACTAGGCCACAGCGTATACACGTTTTTTAAAAAAACAGAGATACATTTTAGCATCTCTTAATTTCAGCTTTTCCTGTATTTCTCTCTCCTATCCCTTCAAATATCGACACATATATGTATTACAGATTTGAAGGCTATATATTTGTTCCAGAGACTAATTAAAACATTTCAATATCAAACGCACTAAAGAAAGCAACGAAAAGAACGAAATTTGATACGTCATTTCAAAAATCTCAAGTATGCTCTTTAAGCCTTAGGCAAAATTATTGTTTTTCTTTTAAAAAAATAATGAAGAAAGGAATTTACAAGTTTCCAATTGAAGGGGTAGGGCTCGAAGAACAACAAAAGAAAGTTCTGAATTGGCAGCCCGAGCAAGCAAAAACGATAGCTTACAGTATACAAAAGAATATATGCCGAATTATTTCCAGACTTTTTGATAATTAGTGGAGAGAAAACAAATCTTAGAAGACGAAGAAAGCGGGAGTCTGGTCGATGGGTGGGATGGTAACATTTGGAGAAAGCGCAAACAAATGTATGCGAATAGGATAGATGATGGGAGAAGTGAAGCGGAAGGACTCCTTCCTAAGGAGCATTTCTATTTATGATACAGACGAGTTCAATGTTGATACAGTCTTGGTAAAACTCAACCGGGCTACCAAAGACCAAGTATCCACAAAATCCTCCATTGTAACAACCAACTTCCAAAAGCAAGGATTCGTATTCATAGTATTTAGAGCGGAATTCACAAAGTGTGAAGAGAATCAAGGCAAGTCAACTTTACGGGATATTGGAAGATCTAGGATGGAGAGGATCGGAGCTATCGATTTTTCTTTTGACACGCCTTGGGAAGGCAGAGAGGAGAAAATATTTGTTTGAGCTACAGAAGAGACAGAATAAAGAATGTTGAGGAGAAAGTGGGGCCTCAAGTTTCGAGTACGATAATGCTGACGTTAGGAAAAAGGTGGTAGTTTCCTGTAAACTTATGATAAATCTTTAAAATAAATTTTTATATGCAGCCGCTCTCAACAGTCTCAACACAGCATGAACCCCTCGGAAGCTAAGGAGAAAGTGGAGAAAGTTTTTAACTGAATTTAATAAGTAGGATCTACGTGTATAACGGAGCGGTGGGTATGGTTAGTGCGATAGAGTCCGGGCAAACCAGGTAAAAAGGATGCACGGAAACGAGGAGGATTTCAGGGAAAGCTATGCGTAAGCTCATAACTTGCAACTTTCCCAAAGATTCAATGAATCTTCTCCTTTAGGGAATTGTTCAGCAAAAGTTGGTAAACATAGGGGCGAGATGAGGAGTTAAATTCAGAAATATGGGATTTGCTTACTCCTTAACAAGATCCAAACACTTTGCCTAGTATAAAAACACAAAACAATGGCTGCGAATGTAACGTCAAGCGTCACCTTTCTCCAAAACATTTAATATAATTCTGCTTCAAATTTAGACAAAGGTTTTTTCAGAAAACATAAATGGCTATAAATAAATTCAAGTTCTACTATTTCAGGTCAAAACTCAAATAATTTCTTACAGTTTATGTAAAACTAACTGAGTGATAATTAATTCGATTACCGATTGAATTCTAGAAAAATAGCGAAGGATATCAGACGTAGTCTGTTCGTTCATACTCACTTGGATTCACTAGACAAAAGCAAACGTAAACCAAGCTATTTCAAACAACTAGTCCAGATGAGTACAAACAACTAATCGCAAGAAACTCCAGACAGACGGAACATCAAGGATCAAGTAATAAAAGGAAAACTATAATATTGTCAGATTCGTTAATATTTGACGTATTTGATCTGGCAGCAAGGGAATTAGGTCCAGACTATAGCTCAAGAACCAAGCCGAAGCTCAGTTTACCATCACAAGATTATGGGGGAGAAAGCAGACGGAGAAAGAAGGAAATGATGATGGAGAAAGTCCTATAGAAGCACTAGTATAACTTATGATGAGCTGCCAAGTATAAGTTTAGGTGCTTAAAATACCATAAAATAATTACCAGGAAGTAAACCTACAAGTCTGAGATAAGTAATAAGGGATTATAGTACTACAAGTTATTTCAAAGAGAGGAGTATAGTAATATTTTATGAGCTTTATTGACTGGATTATTATTACAGCGAGTTTTATTAGAATGGACGTGGATGGAAGTGCTGGTGATGGGTTGATTTACTTATAGAGAGTTGTGTATGCGGGAGGTTGTGCTGGAATCAATAGAGGGTGCACACAACTCCATGTCATACATCCCTATTAGGGTATAGCGAATAAAGGATTTCCTACCGAGCAAGGATTGATGTAAACTTGTTAGGACCTATAAAAAGACAGAGACGCATAATTCGATAAAACCAGTGGAGAAAGCTGGACGGGCTAGGAAATAGAGGAGAAGGAAGGGAATAGAAAGTGGGGTTTAGAGAGAGAAGCATTCCGCGGGGATGATGTGAGAGGCCCTGTACGTACGTATGCAGATTGGAGATGGGTAAATAAGGCTGAATGATATGGGAACTGAATTAAGGGTGGGAATACATGTGGAGAAGATGTGGGAAATGTTATGAAATTTCGCAATCTTGGATTCCAGCCAGTTGTTCAAATGACCAAATGAAATGAACAAGAAGTAAACCAGCTTCACGGCCGGAAGAGGAGGGAGAGAAGCAAGAAAATATGGAACGAGACGGAGAAAAGGATAAAAGAAAGCAACGGATTATTAGGGATCCTTATGGCAATAGGGAGAAAGCTTATGAAGGTTTCCCTAAAAATCTCAAATACATATAGAGCATGCAGTATTTGTTTATGGTGGTGGGTGGCCAAAAGGATTGTTGTGCATGGAAAACCTGGCTGCCCGCTTCTTTTCCCCGTCCAACGGCCAAGGATCCAAAGGAGAACAAGTATATATAGAAGGGATCATACATAAAACATGTGGAGAATAAGTGTGAAAGTAGCGTAACGTCAGCGTTTTTCCATTCAAAGACTCAAGAATGAAATGCTTTGTGGCATTGGCTGGTAGGAAGAGTAAAGGAGATCCTATTTTTTTCTACTACTCTCTCTCTCTCTCTCTCTCTCAGCTTCTGCAATTCTTGTAGTTACCAGTAAAGGGTTTTGTAGAATCCATATAGATATATTATAGTACACGCAAACTTTACAAGAATTGTGGGAACGCAAGTGTGTGTCTTATTAAAAGTAGGCAAAAGAAGAGAGGTGATACACATGTAGAATGTGGTAGACAGATGAGAGGCAATGGAACAAGAGGAGAATGTGCAAAGGAGTTGGAGAGAGATTTTAAAGTATGTGAGTAAATAAGTAAAAGGGAGATAAAGAAAGCAAAAAAGAGAAAGTGCGGGTTAGGAATATTCTGAGCCTCAAAAAAGCTCCTCAACCAACCCAACATGTGATAGAAATAAGGTTAAAGGATATTCCCAAAGATGTTGCATATAAATTCCCGCATTCAATCCCGCCCTTTCTCACATACTCTCACACACGCTTACCCCTTTACAGACTCCAACCAAGTTACTTAACTCCAAGCTCCCGGGTACTTTCTCCAAGTATACAACCAAGACAAAAGAAGAAACTTGAAGAAAAAACAAGTGTATATAAAAATTTCCTTCACATCACGTGCCTTGTCTCCATTTGCCCAATTTCCATGTAGGCGCATGTACCCTCCTCTTCCTAATTCCAATGGGATTCCCACATGCTAACCGACAGTGAACATGAAATAAGATTTCGTGATACGATGCATACGGGCAGGCAGGGAAAGGGGAGGAGAAAGTAAGGTATAGACGGATGAAACCACCTTTCACTCATTTCCCCAACAAGAGGACAAGAGTAATGTCGAGAAAGCATCATCTCTTCTCGACTGACGGCCCGGCTCATATAAAGTACCAATCCTTTGCTTTACTCCCACTTTCTCCAAAATCCATTCATCTCCAACATCACTCCACCCCAGTGATGGACAGTTGAGATACAAACAAGGCCAGCGAAGATGCTATGAAATATTCTAAAATAGCTAATAAAAGGTAGTGTTCCGGAACTAAAAACAAACTATTTATGAAGGGGCGACAAATAATAGTAGTTTTAATAATAAGATAAGAAATACGAGTTTTAAAACCAGGGTGAAAGCCGTCTTTAGATTATAGACCGAAAACACATGCATTAAGACAAAGCGAGACGAAAGGAGAAAGTACAGAGGTAAGAAATACACATTTTTCAATTATTTAAGCACCAACTGCCAGAGACGAGAGGTTAGAGGTGGAGTGAAATTATTGAAAAGGAAGACGTGGAACGAATTTGAATTAATCCCGGGACTAACTCTGAGCAAGAATATTTCATGCTTGGCTGGGTAAAGCTATAGGTGGCAGTGAAATACTGAAGTTTGGGAGATAACAGAGTTTGATAAAGTGTTTATGCCTTGATCCTGGCTACTCTATATCCGCGAAACCGGGACGTGAAACTCATTTGCACAACAAATTCATCCGTAAATGCACCAACTTTCTCCCAACCCTACTCAACGGATCCCATTACCCTGGGTTGTAAATGCAAGTTGCAGAGTGGTCTATAACCATAGGAAAAAGTAGCAGAGGAATATACTTTCTCCTTCCTTCAGAACGAGTTCCTCTGTTACGGCTGGATCCTGGAATGTCTGTAATACTTTGCAAGACAAGAGCAAGCTATAATCTACTCCCGTGTATGATTTATGCTCCGAGTTTTAAACATAATACAGGAGCGTATAGTGCAGCCTTGTCTACTAGAGCCACAGAAGACACTCTCGGGAAAATGGTTTGGGATGAAGAGTAGGTTTTCTGGTTAGCCGCAAGTCAGGAGCATCGGAATCATTCCTCCCCACAAGACGTAGAGAAAGCGGAGAAAGTAAAGAAACTGCTCTGTTACACATGAAAGCTCTTTTTCCCGGACATTTTCAAAACCGACCGGGGAAGTTAATTTGAGGCCCCTTGAGGAGAAAATATGTATGGACGAGTATAAAAATAAAGCTGTATAATGCATCCGCTTAAACGGTACATCAAGGATCAAAATATAGTTATTCACTCAAGCGACAGCTTAGGTTTTTCTCAAAGACATAATTATGAATTATCCATGCACCGTCCATGTTATCCTTTATTTTTCCCTGTAACTTTCTTCAAGGACCGAGTGACAGGAACGGGGTTTTCTCTTCTATCATTATTCTCGTATAAAATAAGAGGTTTTTCCCTTCATTCTCCACTAATATTCACCCTGCTGAGCATCTAGTGTTCTCGCAGTTCTAGCACACTCGCACATCATCCAATACAAAGCAATCTTAAAGTGGTTTCGTGAGGTCCTCTATCAAAATCCATGCATCAAAATTTTAAGACAACGATAAGAATCCAAGGAAGAGAAATGTCTAAGAAGGTAAAAAGTCGAAAAATGATGGAGATGAAAGAATGGCATCACGTTTAAATATATCAGAGATCTTGTCACAAGGGGATTGAACAGAATTCAAAAATGAATCATTTCCCCTCCCTCAACGCGACATACGGGAGGCCATGCTATATGTAAGAACATTCGGATGATAAACCCTTCGTCTTCCCTTCTTAAACTCCCGTTGAAAATGTCGCAAACGACAGATTGATAACCTCCTCTCAGCCGCTACCTCATACTTACGCAGCTCAAGAATTTTTAAAGTCTTTCATTCTTAGCTCGCATCAAATCATTCTTCTGTATAAACCACTCGGTTCTGCGTCTGGAACTAATGCCATATCTTCAACCCCACCTCCTCTTCTTTGGTGGGCCGGATTCCAACCAGAGTACAAGTCAAGTCCTCCTGTCACTTCCCGTCAGCTCCGCTTGACACACAACTCAGGTTACACTAGATACCTCAGCTGTTACTGACTCCGAGTGGTGTTCTTGTCTTGCCTGGGCTTTGCGTAACAGGAAACTGCACATGATTCCAAGTTTAGCGAGATTTAATTATATATATCCCCTCAAGTCTATTTTCGACTCTATTTCACCCTGGCAAGCATTTCATTGTAGCTAATCCTGTGAATGCACACATATTCTCTACCTACGTACTTAACGTACTTAGCAGCTGCTAGTTATACACGAGCAGACCAAGAGAAAGTTGGTGAAAGCATTACTGCTCTTCATTTTCATGATACTTAAAGCAGACTGTAGCTTTCTTCTCCACTTTCCACTAGACAGAGACTATATTACGTGACCAAGGAGACGTACACACAAAAGATGGGAATGCCAAAATAACGGATAGCGTTACAGCTGTTGCAGTCCCAACCCATGTTATCTTTATCAAGCATGACAAAATGGAGGCCAAGTCAGGACAGGGTGTTTGATGAATGAAAATTTGAAGGCTTTTAAGCAAAATTTCAAGGATGAATGTCGATTAGGAGTAATTTCTAAGGGAAGGAAATCAAATGATAGGCCATAAAATTGTGATGACGATTGATGATACGTCCATGGCCAAGGGTGACAAGTAGTGCTGGTCCTGTTACATTCAAGAAAGAGCAGACAAGTATTAGCCTATTCAAACATGTTACTCTGAGTTAATATACACACATACTTGCCATAAAAACGGGGATAAGCTTTCAAAGAATTATTATCTTCCGGAATATAGAATGAAGGAGTAAACTGCGGTAATTGATCCGCATGGTGGATGCCAGATACATCCGTGACCGAACAGAAAACTGTTATACAGTTTCAACTCCAACCATTTGGTAAAATAGAGCATAGCATAAGTTATAGCAAGCGATAATTACAGAATTACTATTTTTTAATGCAGGATGGAATTGTGCTGGATGCGGTGAAGCAGTTGTGTAATAGCCAAAAAGATTACATCCGATCCATTGCTACTGATTTAAGGTAAGAGAAGCCGCATAAAGGCAAAGCATGGGAAACTTTAATGCTTTTATCCTTGAAGAGGGTGGTGTATAAATAAAAGAACTCAGAGTAACCCCCTTGTTTGTCCTGTAACTAAGCAATGTAATTGCAAATTGGATTTTCTCTTTGTTTGCTCAGGACCAAATTAGAAGAGATCGCGGCAAAGAAAGGGGAAGAAGCTGTCGACGGCTGTGATGATGGGACGACTGAACATGGGATGAATCCTTTCATGAGCTGGGAACATTTCAAAATCGTTGCGGGCTTAATTGATTCCAAGGAGGGTGAAGGACGAGAAGGGAAAGAAAATCAAGGTAAGAGAAGAAACTCCACCTTTGTTCTCATCTTTCTGGGAGGCCTTTTTAACAAGTGTTGGCCTGGAATGTAGGAAATGAGCGTTTTAAACGATAAAAGAGATACACAAGTGTCGAAGGAAATATATTTGCTTGGCTCGGAGAAAGTTAAAAGTTTCCCGGAATCCGGGACAAAGCCGCGGATATCGGCTTGGATGCGTCAGTAAGAATCTGAGCTTTGTGTTTCTTCACCGGATTTCCACAACCTTCTCTCATTAGTAGCCATGGAGGCAGAGGATAAACAAATACAAAAAGTTACTAGGGTAGAGTGGTGAAAGCGGAGAAAGTTTGAGCTGCAGACTGAGCCAGGATACGCGAATTGACGGGATGACGGGGTGAAGACACGAAAACTTGGATAGGATTCAAATTAAACACTTTTAAGCTAAAACTCCGCATAGAGAAAATCTAAGTGTAACGGATAGCAATTAGATAAAATAACATTTTGTATTTTCTACAATATTCTCAAAATATTATTTGTTTTCAAGGCGGAGCGGATACTACAAGTTAATTTTGAATTTTAATAATACTAATATAATTAAGTCACATGATTGAAATGGGAGAATTTCCCGCCGCTTCGTGTTCCACTGGATGGAAGCGGAGAAAAGAAGCATTGGAGTGGGAGAAAGTCTGCGACTTTCTCCCATCCTAGTGGGCGGGAAAATAAATGTTTGAGAGAGAAAGCTTCTTCACAAGTTTCAGACAACTGTCTTTGTATTGCGTTTGTATGTGTGTAATTTCTAGCGCGGCTGTGGCAAGATGGAGATAAAGGATTCCAAGGAAAAGTAGGATTGAGAAAAGGTTAAACTAAATAAGAGAAAGCTAAAGAGAGCCGACACTGGAAATTGCAGTTTTAAGTGATGGGAATGATTAATGGAAGTCGTCAAGTTTCCTGGAAAGAGTCTGTATATAGTTTACGTTCCCATGTGGGGGATTGGGTAAACGTTTGTCCGGCCCGTACATGATCCAGACTAGCACGACTCAATGGATATGGAGCAGATGGTTAGGAAACAAATGGTGGATTTTAAGCACGGAAAGAAAGCTTGAGATGGATTGAGAGGGATGATAAGATGAAGAATACGGCTGTGCCCTGTACACTTGGGGATGATGAAATTAAGGAAGGAAACTGGAATAGTAGTTGAGTGGGTGCTGGAAAGGGATAGAGAGAAGACGAGCAAAGAAGAGTCTAAGAGCGGGGACGAAAAATAAATAAAAGAGAAAGCAGTCAGATAGAGGCGGAAAGATCGTAGAGCGCTTCCTGGGGCATGTTCCTGTAAATACGGGTTACGGATTTTAAGGAGGAAATTGGAAAGTTGATACGAGGAATGACTCTGGAGAAAGTCCGTCTGCAGAGGAGAAAATAGGATGGAGACAATTATCCACTTGAAGAAAAGGGATTTGGTGACAGCGGACAGTGTATTTTTTATCGGGATCCCTATACTGTCAGTTGTAGTGTAAATTCCAAGAGACCACAGGCTTTCCAACAAGCGTACGCTTCCTTTCCGTTTCATCTGCTCCTCCCTGTTTAAGCATTAACCAAGAATTGCAACCCACCAAATTATCCTAGATCCTTCTCTCCTATTAATATATATCCTGAATAATCCTCGGAAGCAGTTTAGGTCTCGCCCAGTTAAATTGAGAAAGTGAAGATGGACGGGTTGAAGAGAATGTACGGGAGAAAGTCAAGGGAATTCATGTCTTTGCGCATTGGATGTAAAAGTGGGGGACGGGATGAATCTGAGAAGGAGGAAGCAAGAGATGGGCAAACCTTCTCAGCATCTCATCTTAGACAAAGTGAGAAGAGCGGAATTGGATTGAAGCCGTTGAAAATTCGGTTGGCTGGTTGAGGAGGCCAGAGGATGTACGTACGCTGATTCAGAAGAGAGCTTGAGAGAAAAGATAGGCAGAGTGTGTGAGTTGACTAGTCTAAACGTGGTAGGAATGAAGAATTTTATTCCATACAGGCTTTCCCTCGTACAGCTTAAAAGCGGATTGCGGTTCGGGAAAATCTGGCGAATATTTCACAATCTTTTCCCCGCTACGCCAGTAGTTGTCTGATAGACAAGTGACAGTTTGAGGATGGAAGTTACATGTGATTTCGACCAAAACACGACTGAGCTGCGCGAAGCTTTTCAAGGCACGAATTATTATATTTTATAATTCACGTGGAGCCACATTATCAAAATTAAAATCCTTGACAAAAGCCAAGCGGGATGCACAACTTTAGGTTTAAAGCGAGAAGAATGGATGGACGCGAAGGGAAATTCATGAGATGAAAACGACTTTAACAAAAAGTACTGAGATGTGTGGAAGTTTTAAAAAAACCGAGTGTATATATCTTTGAAGATCGTGAGTTTGAGAAAACCTTAAAGAGTTGGTTGGTGTGGATCGCATTTGATACCGTGAATATAGGGAAGAGGAGGCGATGATCTTGTTTCCAGTAGCAGAGTGTAGTTGCGGGGTTGAGGGAGCAAAGTATAGGAACGCTCTAGAAAGCACTCCCCAGTGCATGGATGGATTTGAGTGAAAGGAGTCATGTAGGGGAAAGTAGGGGAAAGTATGATGGAAATGAAAGAATTGAGGGCAATTGATAGTCATCCAGGGAGGGAGATAAAGGATAAGATGCTGGGAAATGATACGTGCAACTTGGACGAGTCCATGATTAAGTAAACCCTTTTAGCTAGAATCCAACTTATCTTGATTCTCATCCAAAGATTGATGGTTGACTGGATGAGAGAAAAGGAAAAGAGGAAAAGTCCTGACTCAAAAAACAGGAGCGCCAAAAAAATTCTGAGCAAAAGAAGACTGAATGTGATAAAAAAGGGTAGGATGAAAAGGATGCGATGACAAGAGAAATGTTAGTAGTTCCAAGTTTCCATCCAAGAATGAATGTCACTCTGAACACCTTTAGCAAGTGACCCGTAACATTTCGACCCTACAAACTTGAATAGATCCGCTAAAAGAAGCTATAGTTTAACGGGTAAGCTCTGAACGTATCCGCGCTCGCTTCTTCATTCAAGAAGAAAAGCTTAAGAACATTAGTTGAACTCGCTGAATTCAAGCAATCCTAGAAAACTTTTTCTACTAATTAATTTTGCAAAAACTAAATCCTTATCAAAGTTTTTGCACTCCTGTAATTTCTTCTTTATGAACAAAACGTTTTGTCAACTCAAAGTGAAAGCAATCTGATTTACCGCCCTTCAACTAACACCTATTTAGTTGACGTGAACCACGATTTCCCGATGCGAATATTTTGCTCATTATTTTATACGGCATGGCAAAATTATGGATCAAATACTTGCAATGTGTACGATATAAATTCATACTCGGTTTATTTACTGATTGGGGTAAAACGATTTGAGACATGCTTTCTCCATCAGGCTTTCACTCATGGGTATAGTGCAAGAAAGTTTACTCCTTCCCGGACCACCATGATATTCCGCTCTGCCTCAGGGATGGTTATAATTTGCGTGAGAATCGCTATAAGCTTACTACCTTGGTGGGATTTCATAAGTGAGCAACAGAGAGACAGACACAGAGTGAAAGTTGTACAAAGAAGTACATGCTTCCTCCTGGTACGAATAAGGCCATTTTGGAGCGTGGACCGTTAAAGAGAAAGGTTGCCCTGGAGCTGTGAGGCAGGGGAAGTGACATGATTTGATTGATTTCATGGAGAAAATATGGGAGGATTCGTGCTCGGAATTCATTGGGTTGCGATGGAGAAAGGGTGGGCATGATTTATGGGAGCGATTACGCGGTGGTTGGAAACTAAGGGAGCGTAATGCGAAAGAGAGTGGGATGGTTAAGAGAATGTTTGAATGTGCGGTAAAATTTGGTTTCCCAAATTGGTTCATTATAGGCTATTGATGGATTTTAAGGACTAGGAGGTTTTTATGAGACCACAGGTGGGAGGAAAATGAGGGCGTTAATTGGCCCATGGAAGGAGCTTTGATTTCTCAGGGATTGGAAGAGCTCTCCCTCTTTGCGCAAGATAAAGGTGAGGGGGAGAATAGAAGGAGAAATAATATGAGCAAAATTAGTTTTGGGTGGTGAAAGCCAGGGAGGAAATGGAGAGGGAAGTCTGTTTGACTTAATGGGATAAAGAGAAAGTTTTTGATGGATGAACGGCGGCGAGCGGAGGGTATGTGGGTGTGAGGCGGATGAGAAAAGTATGGACTGTATGATGAGGCAGGCTGCTGATAGCCGGATGGAGGGGAAAGCAGTTGGGTGGTTTGATGGGCGGATGGAATCACGCACCGTGGATAACTGTTCCATGATTAGGGAGAGGTTCTTTAAGAGCGGGTAGTTTATCAACGAGGAGAAAGTAGAGCAAATAGTAGAGGTGAAATGGGTGGGAAAGGAGGGTGAAAGGGCTTCCGCTCCGGAATACATGTTAGCAAAATTAATTTTTGCGGTCATGACCCATTGATTATGTTGGTGTATGGGTGGGAATAAATGATTACTGCTCTGCTGGATAGAATGCACGTGTGTAAGAGAGAGAAAGTTTCCAAAGTGGACTTCTCAGCTTCCAAGAACATTTAAACATTTCAAAGAGCTAACAAACAGTGGTGATTGAACTAGAAAGTTGGAGCATATACTGCTGCATAGCCGGCATATGTGCAAGAGAAAGCGGGAGAGAATCCCCGTCCTATGCTTATGCACTCCACAGCGAGTACGCCTAAATTCTTGGCAGACAGTGATGAAGAAAATTAGGTTTAACCAACCGGAGAATATGGGACGGGTAGGGGAGGAGAAAGAAGATTTAGTAGCAAGTCAGAAATGGATGTTAGATTTTAATGTCGGCCCGGAAAATATACTTCCCGGCCGAAAGTCCCAAGAAGAATAATGTAGGAAAGAATCATAATTGTCGGCTCGTTCCGAGAGAAATGGGAGGCCGCTAATTAAGATTAGCTGCTTTCTGGCTGCAGAGAATTGCATCATAAATTAATAATTAGCTAGACGGCTAGCTAACCCATCTGATTAAATGATTGAATGCGGTAAGCGTATTGCAGACGCGCGAGTATTCAGAGAATAGTAAATTATCCTTCTCGCAATAGAGATCAGAGTCATCAGAGAATTATAAATTTTACTGGGACGCTATCTTAAAGCTATCACTTTGACTTTCTCTTTGCCGCTATATCGAAACCCAGGAGTTAGGAATGCAAAAGGCGGACCTCCTGTTGCCCTAATAACGCATAAATCCATATACGGTTGTCCCTTTGAGCATAATTTGACCAATAGTTTATACCCTAATGCGCTAACTCCACTTAGTCTGCAAATGCTTTCACTCCTTTCACTGCTTTCCCCACTTTCAAATAATCCAAAACCAGTTTTTGAAACCTTTTCAAAAAATCTGAAAAAGTGAAAGCAAAGTAGAGAAAAACTGGAGAGAATATAAGCTTTCTCTCCCGAAAATAAAACACTGCAGCCTAATCAATAGTTTCATCTGCATATTATAATGCGCAATTCTCCATTCATCAAGGATATTTCTAGTTAAAGCAAAGCTGTCATAGAAAGCAGCGCTCACTAATAATCCATGAAATTTGTAATCTCGTTCCCACCTTGTACAACCTTTAGAACTCAGGTACGAGCAAGACCACTCCATTTCAGTTTGAGAGAACCCAAAGGAGAAAGTACATCCAAATTAAAATGATGAGAATACGAATATGCTGAAACAGCATAAACGAGCATAGTAAAACACAAGTTTTGATCAAATTTCTGTCACCCATCTACCGTGATTGATTTTGCGGAATGAGAGAGGAGAAATTGCAAATAAAACCTCAATGTTCAATACCTTCAAACTTTTAGAAAATAAAAGACGCAGACTGTAAAAAGTTTTTGCTCAAGGGCTGTACATCCTCCGTGTGCTCTAGTTTGCAAGAAAGGTGAAAGTGGGATGCAGATAAACCGGGCGGTTCAATGATGATTTCTCCAGGGAGTGTTTGACATGGCTCTTTTGAGTGAACACAATCTTCAACCTGGGATCAACGTTCATGCCTGGGGAGAGACGATTACTCTCTTTTACAAGATTATGGTAATTTGGACAAGGAGGACAGGAATCTTGTAATACCCAAGGGAAGGAGAGAGCAGGTGAAAGTCGGGAATACCCGCTACAGAGCCCGCAGTTCGGTGGCACTTGTGCATATAATTTAAGAAGAGGCAAAATTTAAATTAAAGGATCCTTAGAATGTGTGAACAGAATTTAAGATTATGTCGTGATAAGCTTGCAAAAGCCTAGGGCTTTCCAGACCGAGCAAGAGTAAAAATAGGAATGTATGATCCACTCCGGATTAATCTGCTAACGTCACAACTTTTAAATTGCCAGAGGTATATTCCTCAACGAGCCACTCGAAATATTTAATGTTTGAATCATAAGGGGATTCCACACACAAAACCAACGTTAAAATATTTCCGTAGAAAGCCCATCATTGAAGATTATATCCGAGAGCATATCTTCTCAGGCTTCTTCACAATGTGTATGTAAATCAGATGAAAATTTAACATGAGAAATTCTCATGTTAATTTTCATCTGATTTACATTGAGAATATTCAAGAGAGTGGATTAAAAGGTTGAGGTGGGATTTTAACTGAGATGATATAGCATATCTGAGAACAGCATTTGGTGAAAGTAGAGAAAGCAAGCAGTGACATTGTGGACTCCGGGAATAGTTGAACCAGCAAACTTCACAAGTGGTTATTACTTATGCTTGATTTAAGGCTTAAAGTGACGGAAATTGTATTAAAATGAGATGAATAGAATTGAAAATATGGGTAGCATTGTAGAATCCATCTGAAATCCTCTATTTACTTGATTCCACAAGGAGAAAGTTGCCTCAGGGCTTAGCTTAGGCTTTTATTCAAAGTCGAAAAGGAAATATTGGAAATAGTATCTCGGACGCGATAAAGTGGAAAAGCGGGATCGGAAGTGACGGAGATTCAAGGGAAATCATGTGAGGAAGACGTGTGTGTGTGTGTGTAGAAAATCAAATGAAGATTGTGTGACACGGTAAAAGGCAAGGTAAAAGCAAAACGTAAAAAGAAATAGATATTTAAATTATTTTCCAACTGGCGGGAGTTTTGGTTTCCGAAGAGGATCCTTTACATTTATGAGAATGGGAGGTAGTGAAGCCATAAATTAAATTTCGCCAAAGAATCCTATTTGTGTTCAGAAATACATCAAGATTAATTCAAGCGAGGATTACAGAAGATGGTGGCATCGTTTTCACTTATTTGAATATTATCGCCAATTCGTATGCCATCTCCTCCTGAGCTAGAAGCGATTTATGTGGTCCCATCATGTGTATACTAGCTATCTTCTGAGAACTGGTTGGTTCCGAAGCGGGAATTGAAATATCCAAAGAGTCCAATTCCTTCTAATCTATCCACAAACACAACTGGGAGGAGGAGAAAGCAAGAATTTTTCACAAGAGAGATCGGAATTCAGGAGAAAGTACAAGTGAAAGTCATGGCAAAAACGAGGCATAAATTCAAGCACCCGAATATTGTCAGTTGTATTGAGGAAAGCAGCTGTGATCAATTGTGACTCCTATATAAGGAAGAGATAAAATATTTTCAATCCCTCCGTTTATCATTTTCAGGGGACAGATGAAGAGAAACAAGTGTTAGTAGTTGAAATAAAAGCAAAATGCTTGGGGCAACGGCAAAATTTTATTATCAACTGATAGGAAACATAATCTCTGCCTTGTTTTGTCAAAACTTTGTGAGAAGGTAAAAGGATTTCAGAGCCGCAACGAGCTTGTATGCATCACAATATGGAGAAAGTCCTAGGAATGTGGTACAACTATTCTTCCCAACTTTCTCTTCCCTTCCCTCTCATCATCCCTCCTTCTTTCTTCTAATATCTTTCTCCCTTATCGGTTACAAGTTAGTTTGTGGGAAGCGGAGGAGAAAGTAATAGCTACGCAGAAGAGAAATAACCTCAAGGCTACACTATGGAATCTTTCTCTGTATTCTGTTCCGCTACAACCCGCTCCGAGATTCCCGTCCCTCCAAAAGGGAAGCTTCCTTCTGGGAAGGGAGCGCTATCAGGAAAGGAAGCATACTCAAGCTGTCACTGACTCAAGGACTTTGGCTTTACTAAATTTAGTCCGTGTCAGAGTATCCTCCATTGTTTCTTTCTCCCATCCGCCTACTCCCTCTAAAAGCTTTCAACTTTTACACACAACAGCTCCTCCTGATACAATCATGAATTAGTAAGCGCAAAGGAAATAGCATCTTCTTCCTCCTCCCCGCCCCGACTATCTTTACAAGTCTTCTAACAACGCATAAATATTAAACCTCCAAATGGAAACCGCAGAACTTAAATCCGAGAGCGAAGACTGTAACTTTGTTTACGGTGTAAACATGAAATATATCTCATTTCCTACCATTTCAATTTCTTGTATTTAAATTCTTGTGTTTATTTTATTTAATTGGGATTTATCCAAATCCATTTCCAAAGGCCATCCATCAGCTGCGGTCTCTGCTTTTTTTAACTTTCTCTGTGACACGCTTGGAGAAAGTTCGACTCAGGAAGACATTAATGCGCAATTAGTTGAACAGAATACCAATTAGCATCACAGTCACAGAGAGGATTGACAGATTATAGTGGGATTTTTTTAAGATTATCATCAATACTAGTAGAGTCGACCGCCTCTCCGCAGAATGGGCTACTAATTAAGATAATCCAAAAATTGTGTTAATTAATTTAACCATGATTAGGAGATTCATGCAACTCGGATTCTAGAGAAGCTAGAAAGAGACGGGCGTATCTGGGAAGGATGATCAGTTCTTATCCCGGTGGAGAAAGTTTTTCTTGAGATGAACTTCTTTTCTAAACTTGAGAAGGTGAGGAAGAAAATGAGAGGACAGAGAAGAAAGGAACAAGTCACTTTCATGCATGTCTCTTGAGGATGGAATTAATTTGATGTGGAAGCTGAGTGTGAGCGTTCGGATAGAATAACTTGACTCTAGAACTTTCTACAGTCAAGTGCTACGTGGCCTCACTGCAGGGAGTGAAAGCAGTTGCTGGAAAGTCAAGTGAAAGGAGAGAAAGTGGAAAATCCACGCAATTCTGTCAAGTAGCAACAGCAACGAGGCTCACAAGTCAGACAAGGAGGATGATGAGAGAGGCGGAGAGGATGGGAGGCTTTTTCAAATCTGTTCATTTAATATAAAAAGAAAGTTTGGTTGAGGCGTGTGGTGGAGGCGGGTAGTGTGTAGTAGTAGTCAAACTTTTCCAGCGTTGATGAGGTAAGAGAAGAGGGATAAGAGCATATAAAATAAACGAACCGACCAGAAACTGGACTCTTGGTCCTCCAAAGACCCAAGTTGAATCCATGGCAATACCATCCGACTTTCCTCTTTCCATCCTGTGTCTCACACAATGATTCCACTCAGCTCTTCCTCCGCATTAACCGCTTTGATAACACGAGAACAAAAAGGACGTATGAGCGAAAAAATGAGATTTCCTCATACCATTTCGGCATGTATCATTTAACTGCACTCGAAATTGAGAGGCTTATGTTTTAAAATTACGACAGAGTGAAAGCGCTTTTTAACGCAAATCCAATACATTACAGCATTGTTTTATCATACTTTCTTCCCCCACGAGTTTCCTTGCTTTACGCCAGATGACCGCAAATCTGAAGCGGAAAATTGCTGTAAATCATACAAAAATCATTTCCATGAAGACTGACGTTCATTTAACGTCGTTACAAACTCGGTAGTTTGTTTAAAATTAAATACATCGCAAGAGACACTTGCTCAGAGAAAATATGCACACAACTTAGACGTCAAAAAATATTTTACCTAATCATTCATTTCTCATTTGTAAAAGTGGCACGAATACTTCCTGCACTCAAGGCCGACTCAGGATAGATTATTTTTGCAAGAGTATTTCACTTTTATATTTAAAACTAAATGCTGACTATATAGTAAGCTAGGATTTAGGATGGCAAGGAGGATTACTTTATGCTATAGAATAGTGAAAGGTTGGTCATTCCTTTCTCCGGCCGGAGTAGAACACTAGCATCAGATATACTGTATGGAGAAAGTCCGGGGAAGAGCTCATGGGGAAGGAGGAGTGAAAGCAGAGAAAGTTGGAAAACGTGGATGAAATGCGTGAGTAGGTATTTTTAGTTAAGATAATTCCAGTGGACATAGGAAGCAAGTGTGTGTAGTAATTTTGGAGTGGGAGGAGAGGAAGCTACATTATATATGAGAGCATCTTCTGAGAGAATGCTTGTGGGTAGTAGTACGGGCGGCTCAAGGAAGAACCATCATTGAGGGAAAGAGAAGAAGAGAAGATAAAAGGAGGAGAGGATTGCCGAGGGAAAGTTGCATGTTCTGAGACTGTATATGAGATTTTCAGTGAAGACAGAGTAGCATTCGGACGAGATGTTTCTCTTGGTCGCCTTCCCCGCCTCATATATGTAACCATCTCCTACACATACTCTCCTTGATCATTAGATTCTGTCGAATTTGCATCGTATGTAAGATTTACCTGGGTTAAATGGGCGAGTTGGCACAGAGGCACCCAGAGTAACAAATTCTACGTTGTTGTTAAATAAAGGTAAGGCTGGGAAAGCCCCATGCGTATAGCGGAGAAAGCTGGGCTGCGAATGCTAAGCACACAGCGTATGCTAGCAGTGAGGGGAAAGGACATGTACATGAATGCATCCGGAGACGGGTGGGAGTGAAAAGTGAAAATAGGAAACGGGAGGAACGGAGAAAGGAAGGATAGCTAAGAGTTGGTATTGCAAACATTTTCCCATGTAAATAGGGACGGAAGGAGAAAGCCGTAAAGGTTACAGCGTTTCAGTTTACGTTATCAAAGAAAGTGAAGAGAGCTAGCGGTGAAAAAGGAGACGTACAGCAAGAATATGGTTTGCATGCATGCCCGATTCCAGCCGGATGGGAGGGAGAAAGCAACAGTAGAGAGAGGTGTGTGGAAGAAGAGCTTTTGGGAGAAATATGACGCAAAGTACATGCGGTGGATATATATATATATATATATTCTTCAAATCCTTGGATTATTTGTCCATATGTCACTTTTCCTTGTGCGGTTTTCTTTAAAGAATTTCGGATGTGGAGTAATAGGCAAATGTAAGTTGGTCTCATTTATCTGACTCAAGTACGCCGAATAGGTCGGAGAGAGAGGACAGGGTGAAAGCGGGATTGTTGCCCCGTTGAGTCCGGAATTCCTTGACACCGCCAAACACAGAAATAGCCAAGAAAAACACAACTCTTCCTCCGCTTCTTTTCTAGCTCATGATTAGGACTCGTTTCAAATAGAATCCGTGTGCGGGAGCAACGGGAGGGAATGGCTGGCAACGCCAGCAAATACATCCTCCATACGAGAATCGTGAGAAAATCCAGAAAAAGCACGCACACTTCCCTCTCTGTCCAAATGTTTTGTGGAAAAAGAGGAGAAAGCCGGAGGAGAGTGGGATAGGAATGGAGAAAGCAAATGGACGCTAACTCACTCTACTCTCGGCATCATTAGACAGTGTGGGAAATAATGCATTCTTCTTTGTTCAAGGATAACATTTATCCAATCGTCGCAACCCCTTTCCCTTCTAATAAGTCTTGCATTCTGCAGCTGTAAATAGGAAAACAGGATGAAAAAACCTAGGGTGGTGTGGTAAGTGAACTAGTCTGTGAGTTTTTGTGGTTTTCGCTAACAGCGTAACTCCGGCCTCAAAACGGCATGTACAGCTTCAAACAAATTCATTCCTGATTACTGCACCAGTGGGTAATAATGGAGGACTACATTTTGTTATGCTCACAGGAAGCTACAAATAACCAAACCGACAACAACATTATTTCCCCCATCTTGAACTAAGCCTATTATGCCTATTGACGATCCGCTTTAGTGAGGCTGAGCATGCTCATTCCCAGACACCAAAACCTTAAGCTTAGAGCAGAAGATGCTAAAACCTGCCACTTTCTCCAGCGTCACAACTTGTGACTCACAAGTGCACCACAGAGCATCCGACCTTGCGGAACAAGATTTGCATACATACACACAAATCATGTGTGTAGATTACGTCATCCGAGCTCTGGTCGTAAAGTAGGTGGTGGCAATGATCGTTCAACTAGTACATCTATCCAAACTATATTTCCATGGCAACGGTAGTAACTCCAAACAAGGGTAATCGAGTCACTAGTAGGACAGAGTAATTATAGAGGTGAGAGGTCAGGGATTGAGAGAGTAATTAGGTGCGAATTAGTCCGACAGACACAGAATGAGAAATGGGAGAAAGTCATTGACATGGAAAATTGGACCCTATATACAGACGACAAGAGTGAGAAGTGTTCGTGAGGAAATTACCAAGAGAGCAAATGTAAACAAGGTGAACAGATTGGAAAGGAGATAAGGTTAGTTATGATAAACAGGCGGAGAAAGCTCCACGAGTTCTAGGAACCGTAAGCCATGGGATAGGCAGTGAGTTTTCAAATCCCATCATACATATCAAAGTTTCAAATAACTTCAGGATCCGCTAAAAGTTCCACCAACTAGACGAGAGGGGTGCTCACACTTTTTGAGATAGCATAGAGCGAGTAAAGTGAAAGCAGGAGAAAGCAACACGATTTCAGAATACAAAATACAGGTAGAGCTGACGTGTCTTCAGAAGAGAAAGCAAAAAATCCGTGAATATGATCGCGTTTGATAGGAACCCAAGTGATTAGTGTCATAGTAATGCGTGCCATGGGAGCGAGTAAAATAGGTAAAGTAGGAGGTGAGCATGAATGCTCGCATCTTCAATTCAACTCATTCCTATTGATGACGGGATGGATGGTTACTACTAGTAGTTGAACACGTGGATGAAAAAATCTTTTATGACAGCTATTATGCTTTCCCCTGGGGATTTTTATACACAAATCCAAGAGCTTGCCTCTGCATCTAGAGGAAAGTGGTTAAA
This sequence comes from Sminthurides aquaticus, assembly GCA_906901655.1. Taxonomy (NCBI): domain Eukaryota; kingdom Metazoa; phylum Arthropoda; class Collembola; order Symphypleona; family Sminthurididae; genus Sminthurides; species Sminthurides aquaticus. Next base: position 17,200,281 of record CAJQTT010000001.1, on the reverse strand, counting down.
GCTCAAGGATCTTTTCAATCCGGGAGAGTAATGTCTAATGTGACACGATGATTTACAGAGTGTGTAAGAGTAAGACACGGAGACAATGCCCTCAGGGCTTGAGAGTGGAAGAGTGGGAGAAAGTGCGAAGGTGGAGTATAAATTGTAAATTTACAACTCACAGCTTTCTCCACTACTCCTGTGACAAATGTGGAGAGAGGCCACAGGAATTGAGAGCCCGAGGCAGCTACCATGTATTCACTGCTGTGTACCAAATTCTTGACTGCACTCACGGCTTATACGCCAGGCACACCAGCTACGCCTACGGCCATGGGAATGAAGGATGATGTGACATCCCAAAAGTGCGGTCGCGCTCTAGGAAAGAGATCCTAATCCTAGGCAAATTGAATGTGACTCAAGGAAGCAGGTGAAAGCAAGTTAGAGCGCGAGTGAGACATGCATATGCTCTTGGTAAGACGCTACAATCTGGGGCAACTCTGAAACCAGAGGTATTGGGAGAAAGCAGTTAAACTTGGTAGGAAGGAGAGTAAAGGAAATGTGACGTCCAAGGGAATTCCACTCCAGCACATGCAATTTTCATCTTGGATCACTGAAACTTGGGTTGTGGCCCGAAATATTTCATCCTATCCACCAACCAGCAACCCTGTTCACTGAACAAGTTCTGTACTAGTTGCGTGGGAGACGAGGGCGACCCGGGGATAGAAGCAGTGAAAGTTGGAGGAGCGATTCCAGGAGATTCTCTAGTCAGTTCTGATTTTGTAAACTCGTTGCCAAAACATGTGGATTCCCCTCTTGCTTTGTAAGCAAAGGCTTTAACGAGTAGAATTTGTAGAATGAGGCCAAGAGGGAAAAAATCCAAAGGATTGCGTGATATGATACTGTAATTCAGTAATACTGTTTGAAGGGCAAAACTAAAATGTGAACCCGAACTTGGACAAACGAGGCTGGAAGGTAAATCAGGGAAAGGAGTTGTGTAAACAAAGTTTAGGCATCATGTGACAAGAAATAATGAATTGATTATGATTGGATGGAAGGGTAAATTTAACTTTATTAGATATTTGCACGAGAGGATTGCATAGAGAGGAGAAAATTTATGGGCTGCGGTTTAGTAGACAGCGTACAAGAGAGAGAGGGAAAGAGAAAGGCATATAGCAAGCTAGCACGTGAGGGTGGGTTGAATACATATTGTCGTGATAACACGTCTATCGGAGGGATGGTAGCTCAACAACGATGGTTGGGGAAGGAGATGCACTAGGGTTAACTAATGGAGATAGCGTTAGCGCAAGGCTTGATGAATTAGCGGTAGCGTTAGCGAGGTGTAAGCGAAGCGTTAGTTTAATTAAGTGCTTGTGAGAGACCGAAGTGTGATTAGGGGATGAGTGTAGTTTAATTAATTAACTAAGTGTTGTAGAATAACGAGTGATTGAGATTAAGGAATAAACACACAAGTTGAGAGACAAGGGCAGGAACGTCTTGTCAGCTCAGAAGCTAGATGGTCTCTAAATAACTATCGTAGTAGGAAGAGTAATTGTGTCCAGGATCACGAAGGGAATGAGTGATCTGGATTAAGGTTAAGTTTAAGGAGTGCTGGAGACTTCCAGTCTTTAGAGAGAGAGGGGAGGATGGACTTAAGGATTAGCATAGGTAGGATACCTGTGTAAGGTAATGAATAGGGCTAGGATGTAGCTATTACGCTACAATATGTACGCTGTAAAAGTAAGTGGCAAAAGAAAAAGAGTCGAAGCTGGAAAACGAGCAGTGTATCTGCAAGTTTCCCAGTGAATATATTTTTATGAGAAGCTGAACAAGTAGGGAATTGGAGAATTAAGTTTGAGGGAAAAGAGTAAATTTGATGAGTTCATCAATTCAAGAAAGACTAAAGGATAACCTTTCTCCCACCAACGCAAACCCAAATCCAGATAGGTTATCAAGAAGAAGGAGAAAATAGGAGAAAATACCTGCGAGACGGAAAAGGCTGGAAGATGAGGCTTGTGATTCATGTAAATACCAGAGAAAGTTCACGCACATCTTCAAAAGGTAAAAGAAAGTTACACATTTCTTCAAGCTCACTACCTTAACTTTTCCCACACTCAGCCTCGTTTTGTGGACTGCATGCTGTGGTCAAAGCCCACAACTTTTTCCGGCTCCGGAAACTTCATGAACGCCTTGCGTTTCCTCTCCTTCCCTCAAACTCCGTGCTGAGGGAAGAGGGGCGTGATTTGTCGTTTAAGAAGGGAATCCGAATCTTAGTAACTCTAACGAGAGAAACTGATACTTTTAACTGCCATCCGAGGAGCCACAGCTCCTTGTAATAGATTTATAGGCTCCCTTGTGAGTTCGGATGACACTTTATAAGAGGATTAACAGTAAATGGATAAATTATTACATCCAATCTTGAATCAAAGGGAGGTGATGGGATTGCTCCGTGGTTGCCAGGATTCCTGGATTCCAGTAAATGAAGGGGAATTAAATTCAATTTTGCTACTTGAGAAAAATACAGGCCTCCAAATAAGCCAACCAGCAACAGATTCCCATTTCCTTTGCTTTTATGAACGATCCTTTATAAATGCATATTCAAAAATCAAAAACTCGATTTTTCATGTAAAGATAAGACATTCTGCAGGAAATTCTATAGTCTTAAAACCCACCCAAAATTCATTTCAACTTCGACTGCTTGGGTGATTTTATTTTTCCCTCCATATTAAATGGTGTAGGATCATGGGTGAAAGTTGGTGAAAGTTGGTGAAAGTAGGCGGATACAGGATTCAGCCAGCTGCCTGCACAAGTATAAGTTTTGCGTAAAATGGATGTTTTGTAGTAGTGGTTTGGCGGTGGCGGTTAACAATGATGAGAGACTCCAGCTTTTCACCACACCCCCTGCCGAGAGAAGCAATATGTAGAGCCGGAAGAGTAAGAGAGCCGAGCTTTATTCTTCGCTCTCGGCGGAGTAATTCTGATAACAGAATAATGCAGCTATATCATCGGGATGTGATAAACGATGGTTTTCAAGAGTAGTTAAGAAGACGTGGAACGGAAAATAGGACCGGCATATGCTGTATTCCGTCTTCATCCTAAAGAATAGGGGACGAATTGATCCTTCTAGATTGCGGAGAAAGTCCACGAATGACATGACCTTAATATAATGAGTCTATGCTTTCTAATAGGAAATGGGGTAAAATTATATGGTAAAAGCAAAATCAGGGATGTCATGGAGAACAATTGTGAGAGCTTTCATTTTTGAAATCCTGTCCGGGTTTAACTACACACTGCTCAAGAGCAGAGAGCTGGCTCAATAACACCCTGTGCCAGACACTAGAGGAGAAAGTCGAGAAATATTTGTGACAAAGATAGGAGATGACACCACTCAGGGTTTCTTTTTGATGAATGGCCTCCAAAGCACCGTACATGCTCTCTATAATTTTTCCTTATTGCGTAGTGGTGTACACTTTCAAAAGATGGTATAGAAGAGACGCTGCACTGGTGGTGAAAGTGGGTTTTTGGCTCTGGAAGCGGAAATCTTAGCACAATCCACCACTTGAGAAACCCACCCACCCGTCCTCTCTATCATGGAGGCTCCCACTGTGCCAGAATGAGAAAGTAGGAGCTCTGTCAAATTTAAACGAGGAAATGGTGTTGAGGCACGGACCGCACGGCTAAGGACCGTTCCTATGAAATGAGCAAGGGAAATCCTAGATAATACCTTGCGCCTCCTGTGGAGTTGTGGCATGTAAGATGGGAACGAGAAAGATATCCCAGATTATTATGTTCATGGAAGCGCTAAATCCTCTGGGGAAACCAGAGACGGGATTGCATTCAACTGGGATGGGAAGGGTGCGTGAGCAGGCCGGAATTTTTAATCCATGTCCTTCTGAGCGGGATTTTCCTTTTCTCCAAATGAAACCAGGGTTAGTATGTGGATCCTCAGCCTGGAATAAAGTAAATGGGTTTGGAATTTAATTTTTCCTCCACTTTCACTCCCACAAATGTGCTTGCGGGAAATAAAAGTGGTTGCATTAAGAGCTTCTCCTCTTGTCTTCTTTACTGCTTTCATATGTTCCTGAATGAGGAGAAGATGAGAAGAAGACAGAGACAGAAACCGTGTAGCTTTCCAAGTCGGAAGATTTAAAATCTGGGAGACGAGCCCGTTCAGATTCAAGTAGCATATGCTTCTGAGTGGACGGACAGGATTTCGCTAATAAAGTTAAGTATGTTAAAATAACAGGGATTCTGCGTTTTGGAGAAAGTACTTTCTCCAAAGATGAGGAGATTCTTGCAACTTATGGGAATGCGTTCCAGGGGTACGTTTTGTAGTGTTGAGTGGTGAAATGATTGTGTCGTAACTCGCATTGTAATCAAACAATCAAAATAAATAGCTTCCTCCCTGCTTTATTAAGGGGGGAGGTGAAGAACAAGTTTCTGTAATACCCCTCAGCATGTGTTGGATGGGAAGCGGGCAGGAGATTAGAGAGAAAGAGAGAAATACGTGTGGGGACAAAGTTGTTGTCGTGTCGATAACATTTCAGGTAATCACCGAGAGCAATAGTTTAACCGTAATGTAATTCCTGACTAAAGAGAGTAAACACGGTGTAAAGGGAACGAATCGTAGAGAGAAAGCAGAGCAAGTATAGGTAATATGTGAATCGGATTGAATCCACAGTCCCTCTGTCATACATGGCTAATTGGTTGGATTTTAATTGTTTTAGATACCCGAAAAACGTTTGTGGAAGAGCTCGGAGAAAGTTACTTTACATGCTGCGCCTCTCGCTTCGAGAAAGCATACCGATCACTGGGACCTAATTTCGGAGAATTCTTAATTAACCTGGATGGTGTACTTGAGGCTTTGAAGCACTCAAATCAAGGGTAAGTGTAGCGGTTCCAGAGACCTGTAACGATATTTTTCTCCCTTTCCACTTTCTCCTCGTGAAACACCCTCTTTCCGCTGTGGCGACGAATCCAAGGTGGATGTGGTGGGCAGACTGAAGTGCATATATAACCCAGAATTGGGTAGCAAAGAATGGGGCATAATGGGTTTGGTGGTGGGGAAAGTGAATGACGGTGTGGTGTAGTAGGGAGGAGAAAGTCTGGGACCTGTCTAAAGAACTTTCTCTTTGCTTTCACAGGAAAATAAGGATCAGTGACATTCAAGAAACAATAGTAGCCACAAAGGAGCCCGTAAAACCAGGGGAAGAGAGGAACTCTGAACGATATACTGTGGTCTATAAGACAACTTGTACTGACGAGATAATGAATGTGTTCTTTGAGCGGATTTTATGGACGGTGAGCAGGAAACTGTATTCCACTCCCCTGAGGATTCAGCTCAGAGAGCGGAGACGGGAAATGAGGGAAAGTAAGCCCGTCCGGTATTTACTCGTCTACAACATTGAACTCACGCTCAAGAATGATGGTGCTCTGAGTGCAACAATGAGTGCGGTCGAGAGAAAAGTAGTGCAAGTGGTGGGTGAAAGGAAAAGAACTGGCGGACTCGGTGGTAGACCAGGTGGAATGGAAAAGATTTCGGCCGAGCCAGAAGATTTAGTGATATCTACAGAACTATTTAGTCGAGCATTTCCATGGCATTTCGTTTTAAATCGGGCTTTGGACATCGTTCAAATGGGGACGGGATTGAGGAAATTACTTGCTGCTGCTCTCAAAAAAGAGCCTGGGGACAGTTATAAAGTGACAGACTTCTTCCAATTTGTAAGGCCAGATTTGGGATCCGAAATTTCCTTTGAAACCATTTTCCAGCGGTTGAACACACCTTTTTTGCTACGCCTCGTCCATTTAGCGCCGTCTAATGGAGGCAACAAGCTCGCAGAGGTAGGTTATGCATACACGCACTCATGTACATAAAATATAAAACTAAAGCTGATCATAATAAGTGAACCCCATCTACTTACCGACTTTCTCCCATTATCCCTCCCATTCCACTTTCTCCTTTACTTTCACTGCTCTTCTTCAGGCAGGACGGGATTTTTTCCCTCCAGCTCCTCGTATTGTCGCATGTATTGAATATGATGAGGAGCTTCAACTCAACAAGAGAAAACGGAGAGAGAGAGAGAAGGGGAGAGAAAACGGAGAAAGAAGAAACTAGGAAAGAAAAATGAGGAGAAAGCATAAGGAATGGTTCTGCCTTGGACAGGGAAGGAGCGACTAAATGTGTAATGGTCTCGTTCTGGAAAGAGAAAGTGTGTTGAGAAGAAATGGGATGACAACTTACTCTTGGGGAAGAAGGGCATGATAACCCTCAATGATATGATTCTATAAGGCTTCTTGAGAAGCTTGATCGATTTTCAACCATGCTTTACGAGAGAAGAGTGATGCAAACTGCCGAGAACTTATGAGTAGGCCAGACGAATATAGCTCCATGAAAAGAGAAAGCTCTGTGTGTATTACTCTCAGAACGGATTGAAAGGGAATCATATTACCCATTTTCTTCGAAACCTTTACTTGTGGTTCAAATCTTATCACTACTTCTTCTCCTTTTGCTCAAGCTACAACTTGGAAACGAATAAGGAGGAAATCGAGTAAAATAGGTAAAAAATAGAATGGAAGCCCTGACATTTTATCATAATATTGACATGACGGATGTACGCTACAATACCCCTGTGACCAAACAGCTGGAAAATGGGCACAACCACCCACCACCAACTCCTTATATTACAACATTATGAGCCGGAGCAAAAGTAGACAACCACCGAAAGAAAGTATAGGGAAAGTAGGAGCAAGGAAAACCAAGATGAAAAAATCATACTGAAAAAGAACATTCCCAATATTCTACTGATACTCCAACGAACAAATCTTCTCGATTGCTTTCACTACCATTCTTCTATATTTCCCTTTCTCCCTCTGGTAACAAGGCCCTACTTTTTAGAGGACAAAGAAACACGAGGAGAGAACACATATACGTAGCATCCAAAACCCTTATCTGAGAAAGCAGTTACTTAGTAAATGCATATTCCAACAAAAGTACAAGTCTCAGAAAAGAAATATGATGAGAGTATATCTTCTCCATCTAAGACAGAAACAAGGGGGTTAGAGAAAGTTGAGAAAGCAGTAAAAACACAAACTGGGAGCTGTAGGCCAATAGAGGCTCGTTAGGTAGACGGGATGAGGAGGAGGAGCAGGATTATTAGGTACCAAATAAAAGATAGGGTTCGGCGGGCTAGGGCGCCTTGTTTATTAATGATAACAATAAAAGAAATAATCTGATTGGATATTGGATAAGGCAGTATATTAGCTATCGCGCTGTGGTTGGAGGAGAAGGAAACATTAAGACGAAAGAATAGAGGAAATAAAGTTATGGCAAAATACGTATGAAATGAAGATGGAAGAGTCTTAAGAAGAGATAAAGAACAGGCCATAAATAATTGGGCGTGTATACAAGACCAGGCCAGACAAATATAAAGCAGGAGAGAGATTGGGTACCCCAAGCGATCAAAATTTTACAAGTTTTCAATCCGATACCACTGGTATGATATGAGCGACAAAGCTTTTGGAAATCTGTCCATGTGGGTGAAATAAACACGGAAGTGTTTTAAACATTTTATACCAATTTTCCTTGTGAATGTAACTGAATTCTCGATTTTTCATTCCAGCTGTATTAAACTGTTAGAATGGGTTTACAGTCCTCAGTTACCCCGATTTGTAGTTGAAAAATAAAGATAGCTAGAGGGCCTTTGCGGTATGCTAACTGGTGGGAACACACCAAATTAAAAAACACCTAGGATTTGGCGGGAACTTTGAAAATTCAAATTTCAAATTTAAAAATTCAAATTTAAAAATTCAAATTTAAAAATTCAAATTTAAAAATTCAAATTTAAAAATTCAAATTTAAAAATTCAAATTTAAAAATTCAAATTTAAAAATTCAAATTTAAAATGTGGCGTTAAATTAAAAACATTAAATTTACATTTGGAGAGAAATTTTAAAATCAGTACCTTTTGGCATTAATAAGTATAGATTGCAGTAAGTAGTAAGCAACCAATGTTTGAATTTGACCGCGGCGAATTAAAACCCCTGTGTTTCTTTTTTATTCCGTACTGAAAATGTCACTGGAAACACTCAATACAACGTTTTGATTGCTCGGGGTGCAAAAATATGCGCTAGTAGGTTACAGGCTACGAGCAGATATGTAGAACTACAGTGAGTCGAAGTCAGTCGAGTAAGGAGAGATGATAGTTTTTGTTACTCTATCAAAACTTGTACAGAATATTAAAGGTAGAACTATGGATAGTCTCTTTGTTTTCTGAATCATTTAATTTCGTCTCACGAACACAAAGATTTTCAATTAAATTCCTGTTACCAGATATGTCCCCATGCCTATGGGGAATTCGAGTTGAATTCCTGAGGAAGAGAATTTCTCCAGGTAGGTCCTGGTATCTTGGTCTTGTGAGATTGAAAATTCAGGCTGCATTCCGACTATATCTTAAAGTTCAAACGAAAGATGAGCTCCCCTGTCTTGAAAAAGAATATATTGACGCTGAGAAAGCAAAAACGAGGAAGGAGGCGTGCTGGAATTGATGTATCAGCGTGGAGGAGGGTTGGTAGTTAGAAGGAACGAGAAAACATGGGAGAAAGTGCAAGGGATGAGAAAGACAGGACAAGAAAGCTGAGAGCTTGGAGGAGTGGCTAGGGAATGTGAATATTTATGTGGAACTGGAAAGAAACAAGTGAAAGGAATATAAATTCTAGTTTTTAGGTAAAAGTTAACTTTCTCTCTTGCTGCCTCAATTTACTTTGGGGAACATATAAATTTTAAGCTACAGTAAGAGTTGAGAACCTAATGCGGAGGCGGAGTAAAAGTATATTGTGGAGAAAGTAAACTATAGAAAATCGGGAGAAAGTATGTATTCCAGGTCAATGCATCTCAACCCTGTTGGATTACTAAAAAATTCTCTAGTCAGGTGGAAGCATGGGAGGAAATGACACAAGAATAGCATGTGTGTGTGTACAATACGTATAGCACAAGAAGAAAGGTTGAAACAGTGTGGATAGCGAGCAGCCTAGCAGATAGGTGGATTTAGAAACGAAAAAGAGGAGGACGCAGGTTAGGAATATGCTCATCCGGAGTAGAACTCTTATTGAATAAAACATAAAGTAAAGAAAATGTCAAAATCAAGAATTTATGACAATGAGATGCTAGCAAAATAGCCAGGCCAACTACACCGTGTCCAATGGGCCATATCTTCTCACGCCAAAGAAAGAGAAAGATATATTTCCTCAAGGAGCAAAAAGTAAAAGTTTCCTTACCACGGCTTAACTCCGCTTGACGCCCCTCCTCTCCAAAAATACGTAATTCTACCTTATTTCATGACAGACAATGACGCCAGAAGACAAATCGGAATCTCTTCCATGTTTATGCCTGTACCAATAACCCTCTCTGCAAATACTTCCAATACCATGATTTCAGGGAGGAGAAAGTAAAAGAGAAAGTCAGGAAATTTTAAACAACTTATTGTACTTTCTCCTCGTATTTCTTTTCAGGGGATGGAGCTCAAAGGTCAAATGGTGGATTGCCGGGAATCAGGGTCCTTACTATTTCTGGGATCCCCTTTAATCGATGGCCTCGAGGGCTTAACTACCCGGGGTCTCTACATTTCCGACATTCCAATTCATGATGCTACAAGGGACGTGATTCTTGTGGGCGAGCAGTCCAGAGCTCAGGTAATTAAACCCAAGTGTAATGGCAAAAGCCAACAACATTAATCCTTACTTTGATCCTTCCCTTTTGGTTAATGGAGAATAAGCGTAGGTTGAACTCACTGGTCGTGGTAATGGAAAGAAAAGTTGTGCTCTCGGACTCAGCGGTTTTAGAGAGATGTGCTACATGACCTGGTTAATTACATAGTTTGAACAAATCCTAATGCTCCGCAGGATGGAGAAATAGGTATCAAGAGAAAGCACTGCGGAGAAAGCGAAAAGAGTACCTTCCTTTAACTTTCCACCATTTTACGTGCTGGGAGAGGGAATGCGGCTTAGTATTTTCTCAAACCCAGTTCATTTAAACTGGCCATTACGTCCAACAAATTAAACAAAGCAGGCTTCTCACCACTAAATTTTAATTATGTAATGGCATATTCATAACATATACCCATAACATCCAAGGCTGACGCCTCCAACCAGTACAAAAGAAGGAGGAACCGGTGGAGAAAGTAAGGGGCGAGGCACAGTATGTGGCAGACACATACTTCCCCGGGAAAATTTCAACGTAGGCTGTTGGAATCTTTGCAAATCCTACAAAGCACATACAAGTATTATTGGTTTGAATTCCGTGGAATCTTTGTACACAACGCGGGCTCTTTGAGCAAGGATTTTAAACACAGTTGCTGCCTCCAAAGTACAGCTTTTCTAAGATTTAGTTGGGAATTCTACCCGAATTACTCTGTTTTGCTTAATATGCAGACAAAGAACATTTTTTGCCAACAAGTATGCGAAAAAGGACTTTCAAATATCCTAGAAAATATTTAGCTGAAAGCTTTACAAGTACCTATGACTCGCCTCACCGCAAAGAAAACGCAAGAAACCCTGTTGACTCTTAGATCATCAGGATATGTTTCACCAATGGGATTATAATGCCAGGTGCTCGCATTTACAAAGGAATTTGCATCAATTGCTTTCTCTCATAAGTGGCATCTAGACAATCAAAAACACAGTTACTTTAATAAACTAAATTATAGGTGACGCTACTGGAACTGTAGAATCAACTTTCTCCCAGCATTTAATCTGAACGTGACTAGGGCCTAAGTGGAATCAGTTGAGAAGGGGATGATATTAACTTGAAAGTTTGATTTAACTTACAAAATTATGGTTATGGGGAAAGAAAGTTGTGGAATGGTGGTTTATAGATAGATGAAGCCTCGGGTTGTAACAGTTCCAAGGCTCTGTTGAATAAAAGAGCATTTCAGGAAATAAATTTCAAAAGTTCCCTCGGGTCTAGCTAGCGTTTAAAGTGAGGTAGTCCAAACCTCACTTTGAACGGAGATTAGGGAAAATGATTGAGGGACATGAATGGGATTCCAGATGATTGGTAAACACTAAGACATTTCCGAATATTAAGAGGGTAAGGAATAGGGAAAAGAAATTCCTAGTAAGAGAAATCAGAGAAAGAATGAAAATCGGTTGAGAAAGTGAGCTTCTTCCCTAGGAAATGTAATACAGAGTCGCGACATTGTGCAGCGGGAGAGTGGGACTGCAGTTGGTAAAGTCATGAAAGTAGTGGGAAGGAATAAAGCGAATCCTTTTGCAGATGAGTTATGGCGATGTGTTTCAACTGTCTCCTGTGTTTGAGGGTGAGCTTTGGGAATAAATCATAGAGGTTTTACTTGTAGATTTTCTCCGAGCATATAAATAGAGTGTCGTAACTCAAGTCTGGAGGGAAATTGGGAATTTTTACTTAGTTACCGCAACTCCTCGCTAGCTCGCTCTTGTAATGTCCTGTTGTATGAGCAGTGAAAGTTGAGACTGTCCGTGACACCACACGGCTAAGTAAGGGTATAGCAAAGTCCAATAGAGTATTAGTACAAAATTGAGAACCAAGTGAAATAGTAGTTTTGAGGTAAAGGTGAATCCGAAATCTTGTATTTTGACTCTTCTTCCAAATTTTTTTATACATAATGCTTTCGTTGGTACCTTTGGTAAAAAACAGATAAAACATTTTAAGGCCCATTTCCATAGAATCCGGTTCTTCACCGCAATTCAATTTTGCGGAGAAACCCTCCGTTGCTACGGTAACAACGCGACCGCAACTTATTTTTAGATTCACATAGCTTGCGGCAAACCTTCCGTAAATTGTTTGATTTTTTACGGTCCATTATTGCAGTTGAGTAGAATTGGAGCCCAGAATTCGTAATTATAACTTTTCACTACTTAATTAATTAAAGGCGCTATTTCTGGACAAAATACCATTAATTCAAAAGTGCTGCTGGTTATGATCAACCTATTTGCATCATGGTGAGAACCAGGTATAACGCTAGAAAACGTAAATTTCATGAGCTGGTAAGCCAATTCTATAGAGGATAGTGATCATAACTTGTGTCTGTCTTTCCCTCAATCAAACCATGTTGAAACTACCAGTGCTCCCGAAGCTAATGTCAAGAATAACCAGTCTGCAGCAAGCTAAGTCAAAAATTAGGAGAAAGAAAGACCAGTTTGAAGCTTCAATAATGGAGGGATGAAACAAATTAAACTCCGAGTTTGAGGTGCAGCCAATTGATAAAGTAAATTGTAAAAAAATAGGCAAAGTTGTTGGTGCACTGACCAATAGCAGAAACTAAATTACATTGATTCTAAATGGAAATAGTAGATTTTGTATCTTTAGGTTCATTGAAGAAAGAGAAAGCAGCAATTCCCAGCTTTAATTCAGGATAATTGTTTAATTAACAATTTCTAAGTAAGCAAAATATCCCAATTTTATTGACAAGTAAAAACAGCTGTAGTTAAGCACGACGCTGGTTGTAAAATTCATGTTCGCTGCGATTTTAATAAATTAGTTTCAATTTTAAAACAAATTAAGAGCTGCTTCTCAACTTCTATTGACTCGTTTCTCCGCAAGCTATGTGAACACCCTGCGGTTCGGAAAAGTAATGTTTTACCGCAAATTTTTTAAAAACCTGTAGCTATGGGGTTACCGCAAAAATCAAACGTAAAGTATGAAACCGGAATCTATGGAAATGGGCCTTTAAAGTCTATACTGTATGATAAAGTTCCAATTTGCTGAAGATTCTTTCTTGCCTTTCTCCTAATAATGCTTTTATTCTCGGAAAGAGAAAGCCGGTGAAAGCAAGCATTCCCATTATGGCTGCAATTTTGCTCTTGCGTGAAATCATTAAATCAATAACCTCCACAAATTCCAAGCGTAGATTACAAAATTCACATTCAGGCACGTTCCTACAGTACTTTTTAGGGGAAAAGGTCCTCCGAGCTTCTGCGATGCAGTAGAATTGAAGAATCAAGATGCAACCAAGTAGAAATTCTCTCAAAAACCGAATACTTGCGCTTTTACCACGGAGAAATAATCCCACGTTTTCTCCTGGGAGAGTTGATTGGATTATGCACAATGATACCTAGAAACTGAAAATATTTAAAAAGATCATCACAACAGAAAAAATCTCTAAGATCGTACGTTCCGTAAACATTAAATTCCTGCTTCTGAATACACCGAGAAAAATTTCATCTTAACCACTCCGTTGCCAAGGAGTAAACAATATTCTCATTTGTCAATCCCTTTTTTCAGGACGGACTCAAAAGACGATTAGATAAGCTCCGAACCTCAATAGAAGAAGCCTCTAAAGCCGTGGATCGGGAACGTGAGAAAAATGTATCGCTTTTACATTTAATATTTCCTCAGGATATTGCAAGACGGCTCTGGCTCGGTAAGTAAACAACGCTGCTTCTTTCACTCATACAAGCACATCAGGGCTTGGAAATATTTATCAATCTTTCAAGAATCCAGTAAGCTAGGAATTAAACTTCTCGTTAGTTTTTCCTATAGAATATTTTAGAATAATGGAAATGATCCAGATGTTCTCCCTACTTTCTCCCGACTTACTCCTCACTTTCTCCCCCGCCTTTCCTCAGTCTTTTGGCACAAGAAAAGCAAAATATTTCCTCGTCCTCTTTAATATTTCCAGTAGACAGTTAAAGTTAAGGATATTTGGCTTAGGAAGTGAAAGATAGTATAAAATTATAATAGAACATACACAAGGGTGAGAAAAGGCTACGACTAAGTATAATCGGATGAATAGAAAGGAGAAAAGCCCCGAGGAAATATTAGAGCAAAGGGTACAATAATTTTGAATAGTGTCGTTTTCGGATTGAAGATAAGGGAAAGTTGTGGTTAGAGCAAACTCTTGCGATAAGATAACTGAATGGTGAAAAATCTAGCGAGGATGAGATGGGACACGCGAAACACGAGGGGAAAGGATTGGCCTAGTTGATAGCTGTAGTCGAGGTCGGATGCCAAAACGTTAGGATATTATCTTGTTGTGGTAGAGAGTTTTGAGAGAAAGCGTGAGAAGGAGGGAGGAAATGGGAAAAGTGGAGAAACTATTGCTCCAGATGTGAGAGGAAGCAGTTTCGAGTAAAGTACCAAGAATTTAGTATGGCTTCAAGGAATGTGGCTAATGCTTGTGAATTTCTGTATTGATTTCCAGGGGAGTCCATCGAAGCAAACATGCACGAGAATGTCACAATGCTCTTCAGTGATATTGTCGGATTTACTTCAATTTGTTCAACAGCAACGCCTATGATGGTTGTTGATATGCTCCAAAGTTTGTACACACAGTTTGATGCCTTTTGTGGGTCCTTGGACGTTTACAAGGTAGGAAAAGGCGATTACAGGATTTAAACATCTACTACTATAGACCAAGCCAAGCCGGCAGAGTCTGGGCTAATAAACTCTCCTGAAAGTTACTTGACGGGGGAGGGGAGTGTGGAGGAAAATAAAGCTTTGTCTAAATTGGGAACAAAGGCGGAATGAGGGTGGCTGAAAGCTGACTCCTTGGAAGACGGTAGGATTCTAGAAGAGTGAGGCAAACTTTGAGAAGAGGGGAAAGCCAGGATAAACTTTGTAATTATCATCGACTAACTTCCCTCAGAACTTGCTCCCCTACTTCGCGCCACACTTTTCTCTTCCCGCCTATATATGCTAAAATTAAAATGTTTCCTCAACCATGAGAAACCCAAGTCACTTTCTTCCAAGTGCTCAACCATACCCACGTCGGGTCATAATCACTCATTTAAGCAACCTTCCAAGGGCCAGAAGCGCAAATACTGAAAAGAACTTGAATTCAAACCGAGAGCGGAAGGCTTGGAGAAAGTCGAGTAAGAACCGCCCAACAAAAATCCAGAGAAAGTAAAGCACAAATTTAAGATTCCAGTGAAAACAAAAAAGTATCTCACAATCATCATAAGAAGGGCAATAGAAAAAATAAATAGATATTTCAGAGCTTATTACAGAGAACGCAAGCGTTTTAGAGGCAATACTGACGGAATGATCTTCTAATGACAGTGTAAATGCAGTCAGAGTTGACTACACCAAAACAACTCCCACGCATTTCAGTTAATCCTAATAGTCATGTCGTAACATGGAGATGATACCCCAGGATCGACACGTGAATAGTCAAAGTACTGCTAAAATTGATTACTTTTAAAAGCAAGGAATGAAACAAAAATACTTCAGTCATATAATAGCACTTTCACCTAGTAAACAGATGTAATAATTGCCTTTAGGATTGCCGCTTAGAAGCCAGCCCCTGTGAGTATGATGTTTAATCCTCGCTCCTGAATTAAGCTAGCAAAGTAGTGCATAAAACTTTATCACGCAAGTAACGAGGTAACTTGATTAGCATTGTCAGGAAGTAGATGCCTGAGTATACAAATGCCTCATAATGACAAAATCTACGCTTGAACTGCAATCCAGCTTTCTCTTTTAAGAAAAAGCCCATTGTAGTCTCCTTCACTACCTTACGTTCAAGGTTCGTTGTATATTCTGTTTAGGATTTTTCAGTACGAAATCCCCTGTCAAGTATTTCTAAAAATAAAAACCGTATCCATTTCTTATCCTCCTCTCTTCCTTCGAACCTTGCCAAACGTTTGTCACTGAATTAACATAAAATTAAATTTGTGATCGAGGTTCCATAAAATCCAATTTTTTTACTGCTTGCGCAAGTGTAGAGCTCCAAGCTGAAAAATATATTAATTCCTGTTGTATATATTGCTGATTTGACAGTGAAGGAAGGAAGTACATGAATCAATTTCTTGTGAATATAGATACTACAGCAGGCTTTTCGACAGTGCTAGTTGGGCGGAATAAAGCGAATAACTGTCCAAATTAATGATGGGTATCGGATTTGAAGCAATTTATGAAAATCAATGCATAAAAAGAGGTAGCAAGTTACGAGTAAATAAAGTAACGTTCTCAGCCAAGTAGGCGCATAGAGAGTAGTTTATTAGTGGGGGTGGGGATTTGGGTGAAAGTATGTAAAGCCGGATGATAGGAGCGCTGGGGGGAGGGTAAATATAGTGATGTTCACGCAGATGGATCCGCTAGAGAAATGGTGGTAATATAAGATAAAAGTTATGAATGACGGCGGATATTTCATTTGTAATAAAGTTGGAGAAAGCAGGGGAAAGGAAAACTTTTGTCACATTATTAACCTTGATACTATGCGGAAGGTCTGAGAGTAATTTCTCTTCTGGAAATGGGTTAGTGAGTTGGAAGGGGAAGGGAGAAAGTGGGTGAAACTTTCACCAAGAAAGAGAGGATGGCAGAGAAAGTATAGGAGACGGAAGGATATAAATTCGACCCGCAGTGTAGCGTAATATTGTCGAGAGGTTCTTTATTTGGATTTTTAGACTCCCGAAAGTAGATACAAGGACATCTTCATGACATTTGACCCTCTGATAACACCAAGAGAAAAGGTTAGGGCAATAATAATTGTCAAAGATGTGGCTGGGGATTCGAATCCAAGGGTTGCTTTCTACTTTCACAAAAAGGGGAAAATAGGATGGAAATAAGTCAAATCTTTTCCGAGGGTTTTTTTCCGTGTGTTGAATATTAAGTGTCTCGAAAAGGAACTATAGGAATGATACATAGGGGTAAAATAATAGACAGTCTATTATTTATTAGCTTCTAAGTTGATGAGTTCCGAATACACTATTTCTTACCTCTGGGTGTGGTTTGGGTTGTGGTGGCAGGAGGGAGGTTGAGATTGCTAATGCAAATACAGACCGAAAACTTGCGGGAATTAGGAGAAAGCTATAAGTGAAAGTACGCACGTTTTCACTCTGAATTTCTATTATATTGCTGCATATATATTGTAGGTATAGGTAGAGTATAGATTATCAAATTCGCTCGTATCCAGCAACCTGAGAAATAAAGGAGATGTGCATGCACACTAGGCAATGAATATTATAGAACGTCGTATAGGCGTCGAAGCAAGGGAAGAAGAAGCTGGAATAATGGGTGCAGAAAGTACGAGAATCGAGTAAGAGTGTAAGAGGCCAAGTGGGGATTTGGGAAAGCGAGAAGAAATTTGGGTGATTTGTGTGACGGAGATTTTGTAGATTGATGTTGTTGATGGTTTAAGAAAATAGCTTTGGAGGGAGTAAAGGTTGTAGCGGAATTGGAGCTCCCCGCTCTGGGCGGGCACGTAGAAATGGAGAAAGTATTTTTCCGTGTATTGTCCTCTTAAGCTAGGGCGTAAGTGCTGGGAAAGCGTTTGAAAAATTAGTTAGATAAATTGGATTTTCTTTGGTAGAGAATGAAAACGTTCTTGATGATATTTCTCATGGTTCTAGTGAGAAGTCCAAGGGAGAAATTGGAGAAAGCAGAGAGCAAAAAATCCCAAAGCAAAAAGTAGAGCAACATGAGAAGAATCCGGATATTTGAGTGGGACTTGAGAAAGGAAAGATATGTGAAAAAGAAGAACCCACAGAATAATGTGTTTTTATTTTACCCCACTCGATGAGAAATCATCGAAATAATGCTCTCTTTGAGTACATTCCTCTGCTGAGATTTTCGAAACTCTATCATGTTATTATACCTTCAAATTCCAACTCATCTCCGGCACTGCACACAGGGAGTGAAAAGAGTATATAGGAATTACGGCACACACTCAACTTGGCTAAGATACAATTTTTAGCGGAAACTAAACCTACTTTCTCCTCCTCGTGGCTTTCTATTTGGCTTCTACTACGTGATCGTGGCTAACCCAGGAGAAGAGGGTAAAACACTTGTCGTTTTCTATTCCAACCAGAGAGATGAGAAACCGAATAGATTCAAGATTGAAAAAAATCTAAGGAGAAAGAATAAAGTGAAAGCAAGGAATTCGCAAACTCAAAGAAAAATATTATTTATGGAGAAATCCTTAGTAGTGAAATGATTGAGTTCATAACGGTGAGCTAAAGGAAACGGGGAGTGAAAAAAACATGTTTTTCAAAGTGAAAGCAAAACTTTTCCGACGGCCACCAGAACTTGCTGAGGTAGACGCTCAACTTAACGGGGGAGCATATGAACACAATTTTATTTTTGTCACAAGATTCTATCAGTTATGTCCTCTCATCCCCTATCTCTTCCCCTCAACTTCATTCTCAGCTGAAAGTTTTATGACGTGGACTTGATAGCGGCCTCTGGACGTCTACACCATTTCTTTCAATCATCATCATATGCTTCCTTTCTTCTCCAACATGAAAATCTGTTAGAGCGAGAAGAGCTTCTGGAGGAACAAGAAACTAGATTTAATCAACAAACTTCCAACTTTCACTTCCTCTTTAATACGACGCGTGACTTTTTGAAACCAGAGTTAAAACTATTTGAGCTCCTCCCCGTTTTAAGTGGCTTAGCTGCTTCCTAATTTTTTCAACCGGCTCACAGTTACGCAAATCATATGATTAGCAAACTTTTTTCTCAACAACCGTCGCAATCTTCCTGATGACAGGAAAAGACAAAGTAATTACATAATTTCATCTTCTCTCACCAGAACGGGCTGCCTTTATTAAACGATAAAAACAAGTCTTGTTTTTTCTCAAGACAGGCTGTTGAAATGTTCTCAGCTGTAGAACTTGGAACACCCAAAGTATTGTACCAAAGTCCGAGCAGAATATTTGGATCGAAGCAAGCTTAAAAAGAGAAAGTTAAGGAGAGGTGGAATGACTCAAAGGTCAAGTGGCTATTACATGTTTCGAGTCGACATGCTGAAAAGAAACGAGGGATACTTTCAGAATCTCCAAGAAAATCCAAGCGGAATTCTGACATTAAAGGCGCAGAGATGATAAAATAACCTGGTTAGAATTTACCTCCGGGCATGCTTTCACCCCGGAAAAGAAAGCACTCGAGTAGAAAGTCAAAAAATAATGGTATTGTAAGGCTGGGATTGATTCATACGTTTTATTGGGTGGACTGATGACATAAGATTTGAGGGAAAGTAGTACACCTTTATCCTACCCTTGTCGTCCCCTCCCTCCGCAAGTCTGAATGTGGAGTGAAAGTTCAATTTGTATAATGGTACGCTTTCAACTGAGAAATCGTGCATGGACTGGAAGAGGTGGAAAATGGAAAGGTATCGGTTATTTTAGGGGATGATTGTCCCGCAGTTGAGTATTGAGTGAAGGGACGATACTTTTTGATCGTAAAGGAAGTGATATGAGTGTTAAAACGGGTAAAGTGGCGGGTAAAGCTCCAACTTCCGGCACCTTTCTCCCCTACAGCTCCACAGATCATTCCTCAAGATATTCAATGGAGCCACTAGGTTTAAGTGACGCTCGCGGAATGCTGACGTACGCAAAGAGGAATTGCACTCCTTCGGCCAAGTTAGGGGAAGCATTACAAGTCTGTTTTTTTCTCACTTTCTCCATTCAATTCAAAGAAATGACGCTCTGGCTTGGAGAATAGTGGAGTTAGGAGCGTAAACTGAGAAACGGGTGTGAACTTTTTTTAAACGGCGGCGACGAGAGGAAAATTCAACTTTTGTCAACTGAATAGAGCCAAGGATCGATTGAATGGGCAGAGACGTACGTGAGTTCGTCTATTTTCACGTTTTCGCTACGTCTTCTCTTGAAAACCGCCTCTGCCTTCTTCCAAACCCGAGTCTCTTTTCTCCTCTGGCGTTCTTTGTTTGCATCAGGACTCAGGACACGAGGGACGTCAAGGTTTGCAGGGTCTCAAAAGTTTCGTAATTCATTTTATTTACCTGCTAAAATAGGACTGGGCCATCTCGAGTTTCTCTAAAATCACATCAGCTCAATCTGTCCGTCTATCCTCCCTGCCCTCAAACACAAACTAACAAGAACCTTTCACGATGGAATCCACAAGATCCGAGTCTTGAACTAAGCTTTTCTAAAGATAGTTCTACATGAAAAGTAGGGATGTCAAGGTTTTACATTGCCCGCAAGAGCGGATTCTTTCGTTTGAGGACGAGAAAACCTGTAATGATTTCAGAAAAAGGCGGTGCTCCGCTTAAAAACCATGGAAAAAAATATTTTACGAGACTGCGGAGGCGCATAAGCATATAATTGTAAAACAATGCAATTCTGAAATATATTGTCTCTAGCACTGAATTAGGATCAGAAGAATGGATTTTGCAGTCGAGTAAAATGACAGATTAAGATTCCATGTCAATATGAAGGTATGATGGGGTAGAGGAGAAAGCGGCCTTTACAGCATCATTACACATGCATTTTCTATCCATCCTACAGGTGGAAACGATAGGAGATGCTTATTGTGTAGCAGGAGGCTTGCACCGACAAAGTCCAACACACGCCCAACAAATTTCATGGATGGCTATCAAAATGCTGAGGACATGTGGGAATCATCAAACACACGATGGCCAGCCAATACGGGTATGAAATTGTATTTTGTTTATATAATTTACATACTGAGATTTGTTGCCATACATTTGTAGCTTCCATAAATACGAATAATCCAATTAAATTAACCGACTTTCTGTACCTTAAGTTTTCTGATAAAAGAAACCAATTTGTATTACAAATTAATTATTAAAACAATCCCCGCATAATTTAAGATGCGTATTGGACTCCACACTGGATCCGTACTAGCTGGAGTGGTTGGTGTAAAGATGCCCAGATACTGCCTCTTTGGTAATAACGTAACACTAGCCAACAAATTTGAATCCGGAAGTGAGCCTTTGATGATCAACGTTAGTCCTACAACACATAGGTAAGTCATTCTTGATCCCAATTTTACATGCAAGGGGGCAACAAATTCTTCACAGTTTTCTTCAAAAGAGAAAGTGTGTGAATTTAAAACAATAAATGGATAAAGCTTCGGAAATCAGTTCATGAGAATGTGGGAGAAATTCGGACGTGAAAAAGAGCAGACTGTAGAGAAAGTTTAGATTATACAAATAAGCTACGAGCTGGAATAGGTAGAGGATAATTTTAACTTGCAATGAACATGCATGAATAGAAAATACAAGAGCAGTGGCTAAAGCATCACACTGAATAGCGCACCAAATTTTCAGCTCGAACAGGTCCACCTCAAAAAGATTTTACGGATGCTTGCATTCCCTCTTCCCGTTTTCACGCATCAAGCCTTTTCAAAACAAATCCAGTGAATTTCAACACGGGATGCAAATACATGCGTGAAACTTTTTGAATATTTACATGATCCGCCATAGAAAGTCATCCTTTCTTCCGGAGTCTTTTGTTTTGATAAGCCATCGAGAGGGCGGTTCAAGAGGGAATTGTCAAGTTATATTTAGGGATCCTCTAGACAAGAAACTCTAAAGCTTGTATAAAGATTGTGGAGAGAAGAGAGCCTTGTTTCCAATAGTCGGCACGTGAGCGAAGTTTTTAGCGAGCCGTTGCTAAGCCCGGAGGCTACCGCGATCTGGCTCAAAGAGTATTGGGAATTGGATACAAGGATAAACAGAGAGAAAGTTAGACATGATTGCGGAGAGAAAGCAGATACCCAGCGTGGGAGCGGACATTCCTAGCATGGAAACGGATAGAATGAAAAGAGAAAGCATGGAGAAAGGTTCCGAGAAAAGGTACAGTGTGTGGATTGAGAGAGGCGATGGGAATGCAAAAGGAAGGGCGTCCCTGCCTAATGTGTGGCTCTTCTACTTTAAGACGAGATGAAAGCTTGGTTTACCTAAAGTCGACTCAGCAGGAACCTATTTACCCAGTCTACAAAAGAAAGCAAAGTATTTAGTATAGGGATCAGCCCATCTTCGAGTAAACGATCTGTTGTTGTTCAATGTTTTGAATTAGGCCGCAGCTTTTTACAGGACAGAGGAAGAAATCAAACCTTATATGAGAGAAAGCCGGGAAGCCTGGTAAAACATAATAGGGGGGCGAACAAGGGTTGAATGCTGATCATGGAGAGTATCAGCCTTTCTCTTGACTTCCTTCAAGGCGTTTGCTTTAGCTAGTAGCCCAATCAGATTGAGCTCTGTGTGAGGTTGATACTAGAGAAAGTCTGGAAACTCCGGAATTTTGATTCCAAAGAAAAAATCAGAGTGAATCTTGTCTTTAGGTTTTTAATGGAAACACCAGGATTCACCTTCCAGCCCCGAGCCCGTGAATGTCTACCCAAGGGCTTTCCCCAAGATATCCCTGGTACATGCCACTTTTTACTTTCCTTCAAGCACCCTAATCTCCCTCCTCATGCTCCTGATTTTGAGCATATTGAACGAGCCCTCCAAGAACTCGGACTTGAATCACAATGAATCCGCCAAAGTCTTCTCTTCATTCTCCACCTTCAACAACCGGACGGAAATGGAACGCTACAACCAGTAATCCAGGTCTGCTACGTAACTGTAACTTCGACGGTAGTCGAGCAGAAATTTTAAATTAACCACACGTATGGTGCTTCCCGCTATTATTGCACGCGTGTAACAGTGTCCTCTATAGTTTTTAACTTCTGGTTTTGAGTCCAAAGAGAGCCCCCGCGCTTCTTATATTTGCCCATTTCCTTTCAACATCTGTGACATGATCCCACAAATCCAGCTATTGTCTACGCCATTTTTATTTGCAAGCATCAACTTTACATTGTGGCCCGTTTCTTCAAAACACCCTCCTCAGCGCTGTGAATGAATATTTTCCATATAACTTTTAAATTCCCGCATCTCACAAGTACAATCCCATTAAAAAAAACGGAAATACTTCCATAAGTCTCCCCAGCGTGTATTGTAGATGGTGTAGTTGCCTTGGAAACGCGTGATTGCATGCATTCAATGACTAGTCGGGTGACACTACTGAATTCCTACTCCTTAGTCTATTCGGGGTGGTGAGCCAAAAACGTTAAGGTTGGCTGTCGCAACCTGACCTGAGCGAAGCGAAATGAGGCCAGAGAACTTAGGTCATAAGGTTCCGCTGAATGCCTGGCCAATGGAAGTACAGAATTGGGAACACATCGCCGCCGGGCCGAGCGAAGCGTAGGCTCCGGCCGCTGTGTTTCTAATTTTGCATTTCCATTGGCGAGGCATTTCGCGGACCGATGACCTAAGGGCGAGGGCCTCATTGAGCGAGTGAAGGTTAGGTTACGATATACAACCTTAAGGTTTTGGGCGGGGGTTAGGTTTAAAACACTTGGAATACTAACTGCTGACGGGAGAACGCGGTGTCACCCGACTTCTAGTTGGTGACTTATGAAACAAGCACGTTGGGGAGACTTATGAAAGTATTACCAAAAAAACAAAATGTACAGGTAATAAATATGTAGGCAAGTATCGCCTTCCCGCCCATCCTCCCTCAGCCCAGCCACTGAAAAAAATCGCGAATTTCCTCCGCGAATATACCGTCGTCATTCACATACGGATATACTGGTTATAGCCTTAAGAAAACTAATTTAATGAATCATTTCTCTCATCCCCTTCCCAACCCTGTAATTTCCTGTTACGAATTCAAATATTCAGCTCATCCATCGCACAAAAATTCGCAATCCTTTAAATTTTAAAGTAATTAATACGCCAGCCATTGAAAATATTCTTTTCCAATTTTTATCCTAAAATTATAAGTGTTCACAATTCCCCAACTCTCATAGCAATGTCCCCCACCCCCTTATAATCTAGCAATTATGGCAGACGGATTTGGAAAAATCATTCATAATCCATGTCGATAATTCAGGTATACAACAAAATACTTAATTGTAGTTCGAGTAAAAGTAAATATATAGTTATATAATGACTCGCCGTCATATTTTCTGTGATGTTGATTCATGTATGAACATTTTGGCATGATGTTGATAAATTAATTTGTTCGTCTTGTACACAAAAAATGTCCATCCAATAAACCTTGTAGAATATTATGTGTGAGCCCAGAGAAAGTTTGAGAGAAAGTGAGAAGTAGTAAATAAATGCATTTATTATCGCTGTCGTAAATACGTACGTCTTGAGGATGGCGTATCAAAATGGATTCATATATATATATATATATAAAATAATATATATTTATGAGGTTATAGCAAGTAAGAAATACTCACAGTTTTCTGCCTTACTTGTTCCAAATGGAACGGTATTCAAACAGCAAATAGTCAAAAACAATTCCCCCGATAAATCCTTGACCTCCCTTAAGCAATTATATACGACTTTATTGTAATTTATACCTTTCCAAACTTTAGTGTAATCATCCTCCGCGTCCCTACCTGGATATCACCCTCCCCTCCTTCCGAAAGCTATATAATAATAAACCACCCAAATTATTATCTGTATTCAGGCACGCTCTTCGTAGTATTCCCAAACGGAATGGTTGCATTCCCTGTTGTGCTTTAAGCGGTGATACGGGAATATATGGCACGAGGCTAGCAATCTTTTATTCAACCAATGCACTCATAGGTTCGCGGGAAATTTAATCAGTGTCAGAGATCCACTTCACGTAGCAGCCACGTCCTGTGTTCCTTGATATTGTTAACCATGTAATACGAAATTAGTAAGTCAATAAATTCGTAAATGTTTTCACATTTTCTTTACGGCCATTTATTTATTACGTCCTCCGAGCATGTGCAGTAGGAGCATCTGTCAACAACGCGGAGAAAGCGGTGAAAGCATCAACGCCGGATGTCAGATTGATTCCCCGGAACACAAATCAAATACGAGACAAGTGTGGGAAGAAGGGAACAAAAAATACGATGACATACATATAGCCCGGTCGTGGACAAGTGCAGACGGAGGCTCCAACCGGAATATTACAAGTTAAGTCAGCCCTCCTCATCCTCCTCCATCTCCTCCATTTCCTTAATAATCCTTTAAGTTCGCCTCAGTGAAGGGCCGGAGAAAGTCCATGGGATGACATCATCAGTACTTGCTTTACTGAGCAAAGGATGCATAGACTTAAAATGTATAGGAATCCAGCGGGAATTCTTTTCAAACTATGAGGAATTAGTTTGGGAAGGATGGCGAAAACTTTGTCTTTTCACAATCCTAGCAAATGATAAAAGACCCGACTTACTTCCCCCAGCAAACCCGAGGTAGAGGGAAAAACTTAAAGATCAGAAGATGACGGTAGAGAACTTCACGTCTTAGCCATATAAGAGCAGGCAAGGAAGAATCTACCAAAGTTTTATTAAAAAACCATACAGATTCTTCACCTGAGGCTATGTGACGAGTCTTTTGTCTCGAAACCCATTCTAATTCCAAAAGATGTATACACTCGCACTGTGTCTACTTCCGAATTTCCTTGAAAGACAAGAACAAGTTTACATTCTCCACACATTTTCCTCCCAGCCAGAAACGAGAAGAGACATCACAAGAAGAGTAACCCCAATGGATGAGACCAAACGCCCCACTTTCTCCATAAGAGGCCTACAGGACTTTCTCTTACAGTTCAAATCAAAGTACTCTCCTTCAGAAGGAGTCCTTCTTGACATGAACAAGAATCACACTAATACTCTTCAATTCCCTCCACCCTCTTCATTTATTGACTCACACTCTCCATATTATTTTTAATTAACATCCACAAGCCACAACAAGAAACATTTCCAGAAATAAATTAACATTTCTCCCCAGCTAACCTAAGTAAAAGCATCCTCAATCAGTCGATTCCGACTGGTACTTCAAAGCAAGAGCTTCAACAACATTTACAAAGAGCCCTATAGCTTCAAGAAACCCAACCTCTCAAGTCCAACTCATCACGACCTCTACATCTCAGAAGAGCGGAAGTTGCAATAATTTATTGAACCCAGTACAAGCTTCATATTTGCTTTTGTAGAATAGCTAGGGGAATAGAAATTGCAATTTTATTTCCTCTCGTATGGAAAATGTATCCAAGGAAAGAAAGAGGAAGACGCACTTTGGGGAAAGGAAAAAGAGTCACTCAGTTTGACTCCAGCCAGAAGCAGAGTGGATGGATGAGAGAGAAAGCGGAAGTTGGCACTCATGCAGCAACAGAATTTGTAGCAAAGTAGATTCAACCCTTAACCAGAGGGTGTTGGAGGAATACTACAGATTTTATTGACAAAGAAAAGCATGTGTCATGCAATATACCATAATTCAAGATACAGCTCCTGATAGCTATTGAAAGACGGCTTTCTAAAGAAACAAGGATATAGGAGTCAGGAGGATGCATGGATTTTCTCCAAAGAACTCTCACTCACAGACAAACAGGACAGACGGACGACAGGCAGGGGAAGAGAGGCAGAAGTGAAGATAAAATTCAGTTGACACATCCTTCACGTCCGCTAAAGAAATGCTACAGAATAATTGTCTCTTCTTTGAAAAAGCGGGCCTCAAGTTTGGCGGAGGGCATGGCTCTAGAAGATAGAATCACCAGCAATCCGAGCGGATTCTGCATCACAATATACATATATATTCAAGGAGAACATGAATCTGATATAAACTTTAATGATTTTTTATTACAGAATTCCCATTTTCAAAATCCCACAGACAGAGCTGTAGCTAAAATTTATTAAATGATAATAACCTTGTATAAGCTATGAAATGTGGTTTGTTTTGAGCACTGCGAGATTTAATTTTCCCACTCGGGATTCCCCATTTAAGAAGAAAATCCCAAAATAATAAAGCTAGGCAATAATAATCTTGTAAAGTATATATATGTACACGTGCACTTTTCTTTTATTGAGTATGTACAAAGTTTATACATTTAAATCCGAAACGATCAAATTTTGGGCCGAGGATAATTGTGGTGATCACAGTTACAGATATAGCATGGGATCTCTCGTAGTATAATAATCGCTTTTAAAGTATTAAGGCAGTAGTAAAGATACGAATAATAATAGCACGAATAACCGAGAAGGATACATAAGATGGTAAATATTGATAAACATGGCCAAGAATCATATAAACTGTTTTAGGAAGAGCGCTGAGAAGAATCAAAACAAGGATAATAGTATACTGCGATAAGGGTGCGTTATTATTATTAAAACATGGAAGGATTTGTAGAGTTTCGGTCCTTAAACTTTCGCTGTAATATTTGCATTTTTATTAATTCCGCCATCTACTGCTTGGGCTGGTTATCTTTGAGTTGATGGGTGGGAGGTGGGGGAGAGAAGTTGGGGTCGCTAAAGGATATCTTGGGCACGAATCCGCTGTCTCCTTCCACGTAGTAAGTAACGGTCATTAAGCGTCCATCCGGAAGCCAAACGTAATACTTCCCGTCAGTCCTCCCCCCGTCGTTTTGCTCCTCTTGAGCTCCGTAATAACTTTTCGATGGCGGATCGTTCACTTCATACTCGTAATTGTACTGTAAATAGAAAACAAATGGGTCGGAATTAGCGATTAGATTCAAGGAAACTCCATTCTTTCAATATAGTATATCCTATGGCGGCAACTTGAGGAGCACATAATGAGAAAGCAACCGGAAATACTTGAACTGAGAGAAAGTAATAGAGAAAGTTCAGAATACATAGACTCATACAAGCACCCCGACCTTAGCATCCACACAGAGGTGACGACAGTGGAGAAAGCAGAGGAAATCATGAGCATTTCATTAAAGATAAACTTGTTAGCCAGCCAGCCAGAAGACTTGACGCCTGACTGACGGGCTCTTGGCTCTTACTATATGGTCTCCTATCAATTTTGCCCTAAAGTTAGTCTACGAAGCCGTAAGATTTCCAAGGGATCCGCAGGCTAAAGCAGTCGGCAAAATGAGAATGAGTTCAGAGCACAGAATGGCAGATTTTCCAAGTAAATGATGATTCGCACGAGATTATTACAAAGATTTACTCCTCTGGATCCTAAACTACTTTGAGATGCTGACAAGCGGAAACTCAATGTTTTTCCTGTTCTCTTGTAGCCTCGAGGAGGCTGGATAAGTGTATGAAATCCTATAAAAATAATGATGAAAGTAAAGGGGAGCCATGTTTCTTCACTGTTTAGAAAAAACTACAGAATCATCCTCCGGAAAAACGACACCTTCCTTGATGAGGGGACGAGGAGAATTGTCTTTATTCCAATCCAACATGAGGATTGACGAGCCAATAGAGAAACTGAGTTCTGGTGAAAGTGAAAGGGAATCGATAAATGTCAATTAGTGGGGTGAAAAGTTTCCCTTATCGAATCACTCTAGGATTTAATAGCTTCGTGTAAAACAAACGCAAACTTTCCATCGTTCGTCGTCCACCAACTATTCTTTGAAAATCTATTCAACAGCTCTCACTGGTTGTTTCAACAAGAGATGCGGCAGGATTGCTTATCTTGGATAAGTCAGGATTCTCAGGATCAGCCCTGTAATTGTAACTAACACTTAAACCTAATTTATTGTCATCGGCCCCCCTCTTCCCGGATTTTGGCCCCGTCAAATTGTCAGGAGGGGGAAACTTTATTCTTAGTCCTCCCGCATCAACCAGAATAAACTTGCAACTTTCTCCCTGCTTCAATTATGTAAATGCAATTACGAGAGGCCCAGTGAAAACTGTGTGCTTGTGCGGAAATTGGAGGAAAAAGAATTGTGGTCATATATATTGCTACAGGGAGGGCACAAGAGTTATATATGGCTTGTTTGTAAAATACCAAAAAACCAATCCTCTTTTACGGGCTGACGGCTCACGACTAAAATGTGGGGCACACTAGAGAGAACAAGGGTACAAAAAACAAAAATATTCAAGGGAAAAGCCGTAACATTTTAATAGAGGACTAGCATATGCTGCCAAGCTTTTCTTCTTCCAGGCAATAATATTTTTCCAAAACCTGTAATATCATTGAAAATGCAAATCCCATTCTCATTTTCAAAACATAAACATTCATGTATGCCACCACTCCGTACATTTCACACAGCTGAGCAGAGGTGGTCCCCGCCAGTGCTGGCTCAAAGCATATGTGTGTGGTAAAGGCCTAATTGGATTTAGAGAAATAGCTGGGCTTAAAAGGGAGATGGGCAATAGGCACTGGCGAGGCTTATTTGGAGAAGAGCCCATTAAAATTTCCATTCAGAGAGATAAATAATTCAATTTTTGGATTATTATTAGCCTCAAATCCGATTATACTCCCCCAATAACCAAATTACTAAACAAACATGTGGTCGGGACAAGCCACTTTGAAGCAAAATTAGTTATAATTACTACAGCGTGCTAAGAGCTGAGCTAAAGCTGAGAGCGTAGCTCAGAGACCGATAAACCTTTATAGCTGAATGTACGCGTAGCTTCATCTCTTTTATATTTTCAAATCCTCAGTTCAGGAAACAGCTTGAAGGAAAAACACAAGTTTTCAAAAATCCTATCGGCCACTCATATAATTCCCGTATAGACTTAATATCTTCTCCTCTTCTCTCTTCTAGGTAAAATATGGATTTGATTCCCAAGGTTCACGATTCAGAAGGAGAAGCGTACTACAAGCGCTCCAAGCTCCGCCGAATAAGATAAAAGGTGAATTGAGCTAAATGACAACGCGTTTACACGTTTCCGAGTGACGCCAGGGACTCAAGAGAAATTCCATTCCGTTCCTTTTAAATTACCAAAAGCATAACTTTACCAAGTCCTATGATGATCAAAATTGGCTTCAACTTGAAGAAAATTGTAATGGCTTCACGTTATATCAACGATATTAGTCATATTACAGACGTTATACATTCGGAGCAATATAGAAACTTCCTCAGATGTTAGTGATGGTGATGATTGAATCTGTAGAGAAGAAAATCAAATCACTCCTTCCTCCATGATTCAATTATCTTTGCGGATTCCGTGGTATCTTTCCTATCATTTTCCTCAACGCTGGCAACTCTTCAAAGAGAGTATGAAACAAAATCCAGAGCGAGGTAGTAACAAAATCAGGCAAATGTGCCCACCTATATCTCTTCTAAATTAAAACCTTAATTTAGCAGCTCTTCATGGAACAAAGTACGATTGAAGAAGAAGTTTGAAGAAATTTCAAATTGCCGTTTCTAAGCTTACCTCACTGCAGCTCAATGAAATTTCAAAGCTCGAAACTATATGCCTTCAAACAAGGTAATTTGCTTATCCCAAAGGGAAGATGCTTAAATTGTCATTGTCAAGTACGCTTATCAAGAAATCGTGATATTGCTAAAAAAACTCCAGCCATTCATTCCCGTCACAAATCATCCGTCTGCGAGGAGAAAGCAAATAAATCAATGAGGAAATAATTTACAAGAAGAGAGGAAACGGAGGAAAGTGACAAAGGTTGTGATATTTTTCAAAGCATCCAAACAGGAGACAGCCAGTCAGTAGAGAACGGAAACAAGACTAAAAAGGTAGAGTCGGATAACAAGATATAGGATTCTCATGCTTTATCTCAATTTTCACCCGATCCGGATATTGAACTTGGTGTGGGCGAGACATTGCTGAGGAAAGAGATGGAGTTAGCTTCAGCTCGCAAATGAGAACAAGGGTAGAACTCTTACAAAGAGCAAGGGTAGAAAGCGTGAATAAATGGTTAGGATAGAAAACTGATAGCTTAATTCTGGCGCGTTTACTCAGGAGAAACAAATGTTTATTTGTAGTGCAAGCAGGTGAAAGTGGAGTGAAAGTGTGAAACTTGAAAATCCTACAGAGGAGCTTCGTAAAGTGAAAGTTGGGGACGAGACGGAGATAGGGAGTCAAAGCTGCCTCAGAGAGAGAGAGAGGAATTTAGCGGGAAGGTAGATAGAAAATAAGCTAACTGGTAACGTGGGCGGAAACTCAGTCTCTTGTTTACACTTTAATATATGCAGGGAGCTAAGGAGAGTAGTGAGGAGGGACGGATAGTATTGCCAAAGGAATAGAAAAAGGCATTTCCAGTCCTCCATGCTTTTACAACAAGAAAAACACTCTCCACAGAGCCACCTCAGCCTGACAGCATTGAATCCAAATAAGGTTCACGTCTTCCAGATGAGATTGACGGAAAGAAGGTGCTTTTGAAATTCAAACCGTATTCCTCTCTTTCCCAAAGTAGGCTGAGAGCAGTATAATGTGCATACTTTTCAAATTATCCTCCAGGAGAAATGCTTAATTAAACTTGAATCCTTTTCAAAGAATGAACACAGAACCTTGAGCAAATCCACTTTAAACCTTCACAGTTTGTAAATACAGCCGCGTTAGCCCGTTAAATCCAAAAACAAATATTTGATTTATCCTTGCTTTAACAATCCGCAAAGCGGATCGGCGGAAAAAATTACAATCAGTCCACAAACCCTTAAAATAACAAGACTATTCAAAGAACTAAACAGAATTCTTTCTTCCTTCATCCGGGCGGGATAAACCCGACGTGTACATATCCTTTTCTCTCCAGTGAAAGCACGGGAGTGTAAAAACAGTTCACATGCAGCTCGGATTTGCATAGCAAAATTTAACGAGAACACACTCATGCATTTCATCTGAGATACACACTGAATCTTTTTTGCATTCATCCCAGGAACCAATGTTTACAAGGCAAAAGAGTTGAGTGCAGCAGCAACCCTGGTGGAGGCCCATGTAACTTCTCTGGGAGTTGGAGCTTATATATTGCGAGTTAAGATGAATGGGAGTAATCAGTGCAATAAAGATAAATTGTGAAAAGGATAACGGACTATGAAAAGTTTTTGCCAAATCAGGAGGAGGAGCAGTCTGTAGGTACGGCAAATCCACTGGGGAAAGTCGCTGAAAGTAGTGCTCATTTGTTTGAGCTTCTTGCATTTATCTCCGTCCACGAATTTAAGCTGTAGGGATTTTACAGCAAAGTACGAGTTTAAAAAGTTTATATTTTATCAGCCGTACATCCCAGCATTATTAGGGATTGTCACAGCCGTTGAAGGCGCCTCCAGTACTTTCTCTCCCAGCAAGTCATTCCATCTCTCAATACGCCCATGACAAACGACAAAGATGACAAAGACTTGCTCATGACAAGTTCTTGAGCTGGAAGGGACGCGCCAATCTGAGGTAAAACACCATTCAAGCACTAAAGGGGGAGGAGCATGGAGACAGAGGAGGTGAAAGTTTTGGCACACTTTAAAGAGAAAGTTAAAAGAAGGTGGTTTAAAGAAATAAGAAAGTTGCTTTCCTAGTTTTTGTTGTGCTTCAAATGTCAACTTTAACAGTTTACTGGGATTAAATACTTGCCCTGAGCTTGAGTAAGGTAAAAATAATGGTGCATGGAGAAAGTACAGGGAGAAAGACAGAGTTGTGGAAGCGTACTGAGACTTCCGTTCATCCGTGAATATATATGGATGACTGGTTAGGAAAAAACGTGGGTTCAAAAGTTTCACAAGTCGGAAAAGAGCTAAAGAGCAAGAACGAGACGAGAACTTGTAAGCTGAGAGATTCCGAGTCAGAGAAAAACGCCCTCTGGGCTCAATTTTGAGGTATACAAGATAAGGAGAAAATCAGCCTGGACGTGGCAGACATAGGTGGGAAATATGAAAAGAATCATGGCTTTGGGACGATGGAAGATGGGAAATCACAGATGTGAGAAACTTGATTCAGTTGGGAATTTGAAAATACGGATTTCTTCTGGGAAGAAATCCGCTTTGTCTTCCCCGCAAACGTTTACAGGACGAAAATTCAAATGAATCATCGAATGGAAATTTAAAATACATATTCATGAATCACGAAAATCCACAGATCAAACACCTGACTCTTCCAACAGAAAAACTTAAACCAAGGAGAAAGTTTAAAAGATAAAGCTGTAAATGAGTCAGGGTAAGGAGAAAGTTACGCATGTTTTAGCAGATGGTCATGGTTACCAGGGATGTTCCTTTTACTTTCACCAAACCAAGTTAGCAATAAGCAAAACAGGAAGGTAAAAATCAAATATTCTGCCTATTTCCAATATTCGTCTTCTAAACGGCAATAGAAGCTTTTTCAAATTAACCAAATCAAGAACGGCCAAAGGGTAGCAAGTGCAGTTGATTACACACGGTAATAGGAGATCTCAGAATAAGAAAGAAATGGACGGATGGCAAGGTAAAGCCACTCATATCAAATTCTAGGCTAGCAAAAGGTAAATAAAACCGTTCCCCCGTCATCCCATCTAACGCTATACCTGCGTGAATACTTGCTCGGGAAGCGGAAGATGAGCCGTCTGAATATGTCCGGGTGATGGAATCAGTGAAATGAGAAATAGGAGAGGAGTAAGCAGTAGTACTCAGTTTGAGTGCCTTCAAAAGTTTGCTGAAAGATGAGAAGCTGAGCTGGGAATTAGCCGGTGAAAGACTCTTGAAAGCCCGCAGAACAGTTGTTCAACTCCAGATGATTGACTACTTGAGAATTTAAAGCTCTCTGAAAGAATTACAAGAAAGGATCGGAACAGTCTAAGGAACTGCAATCCATACTCTGTCTCCATTTCTCATCCACTTTCTCCACCGACAAAGTAGAACCCCGGAATGTACTAGTCTGATATACAACAGGGGCTTCGCAGAGAAACTTCTGTGAGAATATTCCAGCTTGCCCGGAGAAAGTTTAGTTTTAGGGAAACGTCTCATATGGGATGAGAACTAACAAAGTCGGAAAAGTTATGCACACTCACTCATGCAAGACGATGGCTGCGGGAAAAGATCATTTCAAGTATTACCACCAGGTGAATTAATTAATTCACCCCTGAACCATGGGATCAAGATTCATAAGCCGAGGATGATAAATTTCGAGGACCTGATTCGAAAAAAATCATAGAAAATAGCTAATCGAAGTGCCATGAAAAATTTAGCAGATTTGCAATCAAAACTTTATGTGTAAACCCAAGTTGGTTAAAACGTAAACAAACGCATTTTCAAAATAAAAACTGTGAGAAAGTTTTAAAATGAAACGGAATTAACGACATTTTACCCAAACCCTTAGCTTTACTAGCCCTGGAATGACCTAGCTCATAGCTTATAGCCACCTACAGTACTAACACACTATATTAAATAAAACAACAAAACGTTTACAAACTCACCGGCATTGGAACACGTTTTTCATCTTCGGGCTTTGTTTGCGGTGCTCCGGAAGCAAGGTGGAGGAGCACTATCGATAAACTCGCCGCAATCAAGAAACACTTCATTTTCAAAGTATTCAGAAACTTGTAAGAAAACAAACTTCAATCAAGAGTTAACGACTGATTCACCACAGGACAACCAATAATCCACAGCTCCTTCAACTTTATAATGAAGCTTCGCAGTTTTAACAGACTGCATTTATAGGGATTTATTTCAAGGGAGAGTGGCTCTGCTGAGGGGTGGAACAACCCTTCCTTCATCATCATACCCCAGGTAAACATAGAGTATTATTCTATTATGAGATTGTGTAATATTTGCAAGACAATCCCCCCAACCTTTGATTAAGTCAGAATGGAATGAAGCTAATGGATGTACAGTGTGGTACCTGTGAGAGCATCTATTCATCCTATTTAAGCGTGTGACTTGAATTCTTTTTTCGCCATATCTTTATAGAATCATCCTCTTGTTTACTTGTTCCAAAGAATCCATTTCCACGCTGGGTTATGGCATTATTTTTCCCACTACAACCCGCCCTCTCAGTCTTCTTATTTAGCATTCTTCTAGAGGAGTCAAAGCCTAAGAAACAAATTGATATTTCTTTTCAGGTCGCTGCCAGAAAGACCCTGAACAAATATAAACATGTCATACAGCATCAGATGGCGGACTGGGCTTTACAAGCCAATGAGAAAAAGGCTCTTGGCTTGAGAAAAGATGCGTTAACTTTTTATTGTTATTCATCCTAGTTTATTAGTAAAAAAACCCGTGACGTCTGCTAGGTGAGTGACGTGTTTTGGCGAAGCAGGCAGTAAATTTGATACAAGATTCGTGGGCCAAACGAATATCAGCCTCCTATGACCAGCGTATCAGCCCAGTTTGAGCCTCAAATGGAAACCAGGGATTTCGCAAAGGGAAAACGCATGTAAGTAAAATTCCGCGGTCGGGTTACATGTAGCGAGAGAGTGAATGGTGAAAGTAGATGAGGAAAGCGGAGAAAGCAAGCGGAGAGGGGCAGCTGGGTTTCATAGATACAAGCCGCCATGATGAGCAGATTGTCCTCCTTGCAATCCATGTTTAAAATTTGCATGGTAAGAATGCACATAGGACCAATATGCATGTAACCCAAAGGAAGAGACTGCATAAGCTATACTGGGTGTCACTTGACGGTGGAGGACATATGACGGCATACGACGACGACATAAGCTTTGTCGACGAGGACAGTTGAGGACAGATGGGAAGAAGAGAGATGAGATTTTCATGAAGATTTTTCCAAAAGATGGAGAAAATCCACTTCCCCATACCCACCATGTGTCTCCCCACCACTGGGAACAATAGGTGTAAATAAATTTTCCGAAACCCCTCCATCTCATCCAGTCAATGATGTGACCAAGACGGGAGCGAGAGAAACGTGGAGGAAATTGCAAATATTCCAAATTCCTTAAATCCAGAGGGCAAGGGCCATCCAACGGGAACAAGGACAAGAATCCCGAGTTAACTTTCTGTCAAGTCTAGGAAATGGGATTGCTGGGGTGGGGAAGGCGATAAAAATGTGTATGGATTCATAGATGTGAAATCCACGGATTTGACATTGTAATTCCAATCCGTTGGCCCACACATCCCTTCCTAGCTCCTGTACCGGCTGTCCTCGGAAGTCATAAAGTCCAACAGATATATTATTGCTTGGCAGAGACTCCAAAAGACACTTGTGCCGTCCTTCTCAATCCCACCATCCGCTTCCATTCCAGTAAACACTGCGGTCAGGCACCAAGTACGAACCCCAATTTTATTTTCTCGGCTTTCTCCTGTTATTCACCTGGATTTTTCGATAAATAATCTTGAGCTCAAATTGACAAACACTGCAGCTCAAGTAAAATTAATATTAAGCTTCCATCCGGCTAGCGGAGTCATTAATGACCGGAAAAGAAGTCAAATCAACGGGAGTGATACTTGGCACAAATTTATGTGTCCAGGTGAAAGCAAACGAGGGCATCAAAAAACCCGGAGAAAGTAAACAGAAAGTGGTTTTGGAGAAAGGTGTGTAAGGAAGCTTATACTTCCTAAGGGCAGGAGGAGAAGATTTTTCCAGAGAGGTCAACTAATGATTCCGAAATGTGTATGGGCAGTTGGGGGAGGAATGAAGGCTCACATGAAAAAAAGTAGGGAAGAAATGGGGATTTTTAAGAAAGAATTGTAATGGTCATGTGTTTTGGTCAAGTTTTAGTAATGGCTTGTGTGCTCCTCGCCTTCCTCTTCTGCCTCTCCTCCTTGTTCTGATAATCATTTAAGGATGTTGTACAGGGATGAATGGGAACTCGAGGGAATATGGCTGGACTTTATTTCAAAAGTTTCGTCTGTGTCCAGAAAACCCATTAAATTGGGCTTCCTCCTCGCTCGGGCCATAGCCTTCTTTTTTATTTTATGTCTTATCTCCAAATTTATACACCAGATTCATCTCCTCTCTATTCTCTATTCTCGTAAGAGAAGCATTTACGACTCCCGCAGGGTACTCTCAACATGTGAACTTTATTCATTTTCCTTCTTTCTCAACACCAATCCACACATAAACCCTCTCGCCCCACTAAATGTATATCAAACCTATATTTCAACCCAATCGCCTCTAACACGTCCGCACTCTCCTCCCCATAGAAATTCCACACACTCAAAATTTCCTAAGTCCTCCAAGGAGTTGTGTGAAAAGCTCCGAAAATCCTACCGATAATTATTTCCTTCGGCTATATATATACGTGTACGTGCCTGTATTTTAACATTCCACTATGGATGAACGCCTCCACCACTTTCTCCAATCTCCCAAAGCATTCAACCTTATGTTGTGCTCACCAATTTTGTATTCGAGGCCATGGCGAGTCCTTCGGGATACCCGTAGATATGGCACGGGTCTCGACTGAAAAAAACCCAAATCTCAAACCGGTAAATACTTCCAAGGTAAGGGAGTAGTTATGTATTGATTTCAAAATCCGAGGGCCACACGGACAAGTCTGGGGGGGAATTTCACAAAATTATTTTACCATCCAAAATTCTCACGGTGAAAGCTAATCGCGGCCTGGATGTACAGGCTGTAGCCTTCCGACTCTTGTACCTATGTAGGGTTGTGGTGAGTACGCACGGTTGGATTGAATAGAATAAATATTTTATTTTTTAAATTAAAATATTCCTCAGAAAATAGATTAAAAATATACCCACAATCGCCTTCCATTTAGCCGTGAGTCTAAATTCTATCTACAGCAAATAAGCTACTGAGGGACACAAGTCACTGGAATAGAAGGAGGCTTTCAAGTAATCTTCAACAATACACTTTTCCAGAGGAAAATTGAATGGACCGAGGAAGGCGAAGGGTGGACGAGAATTCTTACGAAACGAAACGGAAAATAGGACACAAAAGGAGTCATAAGAGGAGGCGGAGGGAAAGAGGAAAGATCATATGGAAGATATTATCATTGCTCCGTATGGCTCAGAGTAAAATAGAAATTCTTTGAATACTTGAATACATTTCCGACTAATTATTTTCATGCTTGTGCACTCAGTCATGACTTTAGATCCGCATCTTTCATTGTGTCTCCTTCCGCATTACGGCTAATGGTGACTCCCGGAGGTCACACACACACAGTACTCTATCCGCAGTTCTCTGTGGGAGAAAGTCTCTGAGAATCCACCCTTCCCTCCTGTACTTTCTCCTTGGAAAGGCTCTGGACAGATATTCCAAATACACCCACATGAAAGCATATCAGATATTGAATTTCCAAGAACAGAAGAGTCATTTACTAAATTAATTTCTTGCTCTTTATATCCCGTTTCTCCACAGCTAGGAGATAATCACAGCACTTGAAGATGGAATGAAAAACGGTTAAATAATCATTAGATGAGAGAATGAAAATTTTAAATATTTTAATCATTCCCTCCCTAATGAGAATTTCTATAGAATCACGTTCGTACATAATACATATAAACTAAATTTAGTTTTTACTATATACCCCGCACGTCCAAATACTGGACTGCTATGCATAAAACGTTTAGAAACTCCTAGGTTTTTGAATGGACTACATTTTTATAAAAATCCTCAACATCTTTACCGTATAAAGTTAGATCCGTGCAAGAGTTTAATTATTCTCAAGTATTAAAAATTCCGCTTCTCCTCCTAAGAAATCTCTCCTCCAAGCTACACAAGAAGACATAGTCCATTACACTAATTTCAAAACCTAAAAGCCAATTAACGATAATTGATTTCAGGATCTCAAAGCGAATAAATTCAAAATGGGTTTCAGGCATGAATTATATGGTATGGCATGTATTTTATATTAACGAAAAATGATTCTTTTTGAACCATACAATATAATAGAAATAGTCGTGGTTTCTTGCAGTATAATTCTGCGTAAATTGAAACCAACAGAGAAGTACGATGCCTTCAAGTATGATTTTCGTCAAGGGTATAGTTCAACAGAGCTGATGAGTTCTGATGAATGTCGTGAAAAAAGAATTGGACACAAGCAATAAAAGGGAGACTTATGCCAACGTTCGGAGGGTTTTTAATAAGCTAGATTAGTTAAATAAATAGCAAGATTAAAGGTAAGCTTATTCAAGTAAATAGATTAAAAGTTGCAGGGGCTTTCTCCATTGCACTTGCTTCCATGTCCGCCGTCAGACCTTCCTACTCCTCCGCATTCATGGTGTGCATTATACAGGAACATCAATTAATTGGAATCAAAACAAACATCAGTGGCTGTAGGGAACTTGGACCTTTAAGGATATATATACTCCATTGCTAATTCTAAAAGTATTCCAACTACCGGAAAACCCCAAGCTTCTTCGCTCAACCTGGGATTACCTCCTCAATACTCATTGCCCGCATTAGACCAGGGGCTTTGAGGAGGAAATCCGAAATGCGTTCACCCTAAATTAGATAAATTAATCAAAAGAATACATTTCCTTTAAATAACGTTTTTAGTCTGCGTACGGAGCAAGGATCAATAGAACCAGAATCAGCAAGTACTAAAAAAGTGGTTCACATTTTCTCAATTTCTGGAACGATACTCGGTGAAAGCAGTTAAGAGAAAGTACACGCAACATCCCTCCAAGGATGGATCCCTTTAACCCCTGCCAACAATTCCATATTATTCATGTACGTGTTTTACGTTTGTACACGCTCCAGAACTGCCAAGTGTAATTCAAGCCTTGGTGAGTTGCTAAAACTCATGGTCTGATGAACAGATTGGAGAGGGGACGCTTCAAGAAAACAGGGTAAATGCATAATGATGACGGTAGAAATCTAAAAACCATTACTTCCTTCCTCCAACCCTACATTCAGCCTCATCATGATGTGGAATGCGCGAATATATTTTAAACTAAGTCCAACCAACACCATACATTTCTTGAGATGGTGTTGGAAATTTGTTTAGTGGGAAAATAAATTCCCAAAAATAGCAAAACTCACACGCGAAAATATTATTTTGACGTTCTTAGTATTTTCCATCTGTATGAATCCTGGCTGGGAGTTGTTCCCTGGTTGTAAATAACTGGAGGCCTTGGGCTTGCTCTTATATTTATTTGATTGTTGAAGCGGTTACAAAGAGCGGAAGCTACAGGCACGTCCATCCCTGCGTATAAAAATATACTCGGATTTCAAAAGATTCCCGGATTATGTATGCATCAAAACCGGGTCTTGAGAGCAAGAAGCAAGATAAGAATACCGGCATGTTATTTTACGCGTAGTTTGTATGGAAAGAACAAGATGGACAGGAGCTAGTGCTGAAACTCTTTCATCTGGTTATATGCTTTTGGGTTTAAGGATAAAAAAGAGGATAAAATCCTTCTTCCCTAGACTTGACATTTATAATGCATTCTCATGAACATTGATGGGAGAAAAGATAAACATCTTTTCCCAAGTATCCACTCCAACATTCCTTGTAACGCATCCTCTCCCTCCCCTAATAATCTGGGACGGCAAATGGGACGAGTCGAAGAAAATAAATGCCACAAAAAAAACGAGTTCCAACTTATTTCTAGAGCACTGTATACTATAGAGGATTAGAAACATGGGCGGAAGATGAATGGCAAATGGGAAATTCATGGAAATTCTCTTCCTGACACCCTGACAGATATATAGGAATCCTCCGGGGAAAAGTTTAATATAAGTTTCCGAGGGAATATCATCTAAAAACTTTAATCCCATTTTTGACCACTACCACAAACGAGCACATCCACTATGCAAAAAGGGTCAGCGAATCCTCTGTCGCCCCTGGAAGGTATTTCTGCTTAAAGGACGCCGCTTACGACAGTCAGTATGTCCATGTAGGAATGCGTGTGAATTTGGCAAACAATATTTTAGCGTGCATGCAACGACACAACGAAATCATTTAAATGAAAAACCTGGAGCAACAAAGATGCTCCAAGGTGCTAAAGATTCTATTGATAAAGCCAATAGAAATATCAATTACAAGGACAGCCGCTGGAAGGCTACCCAAATCGACTACAACTTCTCCAAGGTGCCCTATTATTAGACTAGGAGGAAATCAGCAAATCATGACACAATATTATTACACAAAAACATGCAATAATAATGGGGCCAGCGTAGAGGAGGGTTTCTTTTTCTAAACCCTATGCAAGGTCTCGTTAATTATCAAGAAGATGTTATTTTTGCCATATTTTTCATTGACGGCTGCTACTACGGTAGCTATAGAGCTGATCGGAAGAAGATGCAACGGATTACAAATACAAGGGCTTATGAGAATTGTGCCGGAATTCCATACGATGCACGTGTGACTGGGAACGAAGATTGTTAAAACAATGGAAAGTTGTAGTAGTTCACTTCTTATTCCTGGGGCAATACGGCCTTGAAGCGGAATGGTGATTGTAATTGTCGATTCATAATTGAAATGTGCTATAAGAACTGTGTAAGACTACAGCTGTAAATATTGAATCTGCTTGGGTAGTTAACAAGATTGGATTCAAGATGCTCACAAGTGAGAATTTATCCCCAACAAACATGATGAATTACTAACAGTAAACACAAACCAAGGACGTTAAGTATAAAGATAACTCCAATAATACTACTTACTAGCAATCATTAAGATTTAAATTATTGTTTCTATATACCCAAGATGATCATGGTAATAATTACGCTTAGCGACAATCAACTTATGATTATAGTCTTCACTTGGCAAGCTTATCAGGAGACCTCTTTCTCACGTTTTTATTTTTTCTATGCAGTAACGAGCTTCTTGTTAAACCTTCATTAACGATCCTCATAATTCAATTAAAATCATACACACTAATCCCCATTCCTTCAATACGTTGCCACGCCTAACTTTCATATCATGTTCTCAGCGTAAACCCATTGATTAATATATATCTTCCCACCATCCTCAGTCAGATCAATCAACAGACTTGACCTACTCAACTCAACTCATGACGGAGGATGCTATGAGGAAAACTCAGCTGTGGTGTGCAAAGTCGAGGATGTGATGCTTAAAATTTCGTGAAAATTCAAATACGGGAGCAATCCAATGTTATTTTAGAGTTAATAGCCCAACGGGTATGAAATCCAACAT
The DNA here is from genome assembly GCA_906901655.1 of Sminthurides aquaticus. NCBI lineage: Eukaryota > Metazoa > Arthropoda > Collembola > Symphypleona > Sminthurididae > Sminthurides > Sminthurides aquaticus. The sequence continues at coordinate 17,158,933 of CAJQTT010000001.1, read as the reverse complement.
CCCTGGAAATCCATATACAAAGCAAACGCAGGCAAGCATTATGGAAGCGTCAGCATCCAAAACGTTTATTCATCACGCCCAACACATGCCTCACAGAAGCATGGCCAGAGTGAAACCCATCCAACGCTCATAGGCAACTACTACTGCGGATTACGTAAGACTTTAAACTTAGTCTCATTCAAATGCAGCCCCAGAAACGGGCAGTTTACGCAAGCCTCTGTATTGCAAGGTCCGTAAATATTTGTCTGCAAGGGGATCGCGAATTTGCTTAAGTGTACTGTAGAAATTGTTAAAGCAAATTAGTCAACAACTGGATAAAATCCTGACAAAATCATACGATGGATATCCCAGGGAAAAACAAACAATTATGCACATCCACTTCTCAAGGTTTCGTCCACGTCCTAGATTAGCATAAACAAACGAAAAGATCAAACCAACGGTTCTAATATTGACTATGACGCCAAAACTCTACCTACAACAACCAAGCCTCGAAGCATATGAGATTTTGGAGCTAATTAAGTTAACTCAATGCGACACGTTACCTGGGCTTCGAGGACGGACTATTGATTTTTAAGAAAGCAATTAAGGATTAAAATTTTGGGTGTGGGAGGTAATAGACATATGTTTGCTATACAATGGTTCTAATCATAACTCAAAGCTCCCATGCATACACGGCACATCTCATGACGGAGTATTGGATTTTGCAAGCTTTGTTAGCCAGGACGGAAATGTCTTTAGTCCTTTTGTTACAATCATCAAATCCGGGACAAGAGAAGAGAACAAAGATGATGATGAATTAGAGAGATCCGCACCCTAGACTTTGTTTACGTGGGGCTAGGCTATAGTGATGCCAGAAGAAGCCTTTACGAAATGAAAAATGATGGGGATGATGAGTGTGGTCCGTGAATGGTTGTCGCATAATTGGACGGCTGGCAATTAGTATCTATTTACACGGAATTAATGTATAGTTCTACACGATAAGATATCAGCATACGGCGATGCGATGATAAATGACCAGCCATCCTCCAACCTTGCTTCTTTTTGGGTTTCAACATAATATTGACACTCCAACTAATGGTCTTACTAAAAGCTTGTAAGGAGCTTAATAAGGACCTTTGTGTGAACGCTATGTGATTGCAACTCCCTCTTTCCTCCCGTGCAATACGTATTCAAATTCTGCATTCCCCCTGGGCTCTTTGCATAACAAGTCAATTTCAAATTAGATTATAACACAATGGACTTTAAATTCGACCAATGGCAGGACGCGAACAATGACTGTAGCTGATGAGACCTCAGATATTGTGATATCAGCGGAAGAGATACAGAGAACATGCATTGGAACACAGAATAGCTTCTACAACTACAATACTACATCCTGAATACAAGTGTATCAGTTTAAATGATAATGTCGAAATATGACATTTTCTTGTTCTGGAAGAGAGAGGAAATGTATAGCCCGTGCGCTCTGTAATTCGAAATCCCTTGAGTGCTATGATTCGCATGCATGGAGGCTTCATGTTTGAAATACAAAATGAAGAGTATAAGCTACATCGGGAAGGAGCAATATGACCGATATTGTATATTTTCCAGTCTTCAGGGAATAAACCATTTATGATACGTTTGACTTAGCCCAATTTCAAAGAAATAAACTTCTCGGTATTATTTACAAAGAATACTTGAAGCTCGTCCAAGATAAGAATGAGAAAACTTTTATTTTTTAGCGGCATAGCTCTATACGTATCACGTAATAACGTACTGTACGTGTAGCCAACTACTTAGTATGGTAACCACAATATAGAGATCAATATATTTACAAGGAAAGATATCCGCAAAGACATAATCTTGCTAAATGCTTGGCTTGACTTTTAAGAGAAGCTCAACTCAAAATTTTCTTCTAAAACTTCAAATACAGTTTACATATAGTCAGTCAAATGGTATGGTTACACACAAAATCCAATAGAACACAATAATACCTTCAACGTAACTTGTACTACCTATCCTGAGAAAATATACTGTGAACAGCGCAATCATATTAATTATAAAGGACTTACAATCTTCACTCTTAATGTCATTGACGATGACGCACTTCCCTCCCTCCTTGTACGATACAGCTCTTTGGCTAAGTTCATAAAATGCGAAAACTTACGATAGTTTACTTAAGGCTTTGTCATTTATCCTCAAAGGCGTTATCAAGTATTGACCAAAATATTACGCTAAAGCTCAACAGCATTCAATCCATAGATTAGTTTCTCTAGAAAAAACAGGTGCACTCTAAAACTGGACACGGCAAACAGTAAAGAAGTGAAAAAACCTGAGTACTTTTAAATAATACTCTTCAGTGTAAAAATGGAAAACCGTAAACCCCTAAACTTTAACCAAAACTTTGGGTGAGATTCCTAGGTTTATGCAGCTTTGAAGATAGTTTGGCGCCTCGCATAGAGCTGGCGTAACCAAAACAATGTCTGGAGTTGCAGGAAACGTAGATGTATACGTAATTTGCAAACAGTAAAAGGGCACGATCAAGACTGAAAAAAAACGTTAAAAACTTGTTTATATATACGATTCCAACCAATTCCTCTGGTTACCAGCTGAATACCAATTTTATACACGACTGCTTACCTCATACAAGGATGAATGAGAAGTATAATAGAAAGGGGAATTAACCCCAAATGTCTTTGGGTAACTATCATGGACTTAAGGTCTGGTGATTTTGGTACTACGGTGGGACGATTAATCACTACCTGTAAACAGGATAATTTCGAATTCTGGAATAAGACCAGTCTTGGCAACATGAAATAAGAGTATAATTTCATTCAATTTACCTGGTCTACACCGGCAAGGTTGGGTAAATCTACCATTGCATTCATTCCAAACATCGCACCCCATGCGAAAATGTGCACAGAATAATAACACAAAACCAAGTTACGGGAAAGCTCAATGTTCCACAGGTTGATCCCGACAGGTTCCCAGTAATGCATCATGATCTAAAATCCGTACATACATAGAAGCACTAGAATTTTTTGAATTAAAGTTACAAATACATGCAAAGAAAATCCGCTTTTTACTTACAGTTAAGAGTACACCCGTCATAAGGTTGTACACAGCCTTATCGATGTTCCATTTTGAGTGCACATAATCCCAGTACAAACTTGAGGTAATCCGCTTCTGGGCCATTAGAGAATGCTGTACAGCAAAGGCAACCAATAGGGAAAAGTCATTCAGCAAGGCTTTCCAACATGATTTCATCGATTCTCCCAATTGTCCTTCCTCAATAAGCTTCAACACTAGTAAAAAAATCAAATAAGGTAAGACACATCTTTTTCACCATCTCATATCGCACAAGTAAACAGATAATGTTAATATTTGAAATCTTACCCGTTTTGCTTTTTGAGTTGACTCCTCGTGTTTCAACACACCAGAATCCAAATTTAGCTAACGCAAAAAAAGCATATCCGTAACAGCCAAGGACAAGAAATAATTTCCCGTAGCTACGCAACGTATGCAGGACCTCAGTCATTGCTACGATATATGCCGATTTCTTCTGACTGCTTTAATGAAAACGCCTTACTGCATAAAACCATTTCATAAATGTAAACGTTCAGTCCAAATACGATAAATAAAAGTTATCAATCAAGTTCATAATAATTATCAAAGTTTACCTGGTTTGCTGGAGCTGGTTCTTCCTTGTATATTTTACGAATGCAACGCTTTCCAAATGCATGCAATTCCGGTTTTCATTTCTGATAAGGCGCATGCAATTATTTATGGTAACTTTGAAAGGTAGGTAGTCCAGTCCATGTGGCTCGCTAGGCGAAAGAGTTTCGACTTTTCTAAACAACAAGTTTTCAGTTTTTTACTCACCAATTAAGAAATAATAATAATAATAATAATGACACTGTCGTCGGATAGAATGCAAAAGTATTGATGAGCCAATCTACAATATTCAAGAAACAAACTATATTTATTATATTTTCACATTCTCCAAACCTTCTTTAGCATGCATAGGATATGCTAATATTTACGCAGAACCATTGTAAAATACTGTGTCCTCTCTAATCCCGCCCTAAAGTATACAACTTGCGCAATCCTGATCCTGAATGACACATAAATTCACCTGTGTGTGCTGTACTGTATAAAGTACATTACCGTCCATTAAAACTGCATGTAGCTATTCAAAATGTTTACTATGCTATGCTTTGTCCAGGGCACCCCATGCGTAGATTATGTACATAAGGTTTCCATTCAAATCTCCTGCTACAAAAGTCGCGGTTGATAGTTCTTGGGTTGCAACAACCGCAAAAAAGCGAAAACATAGTTTTTCGAAGCCGGAATCAGAATTACCCTTATTTTCCAGACATCCAAAAAACATAAAAAAAATCCTCTGCACACCAAACTAACAATATTGCCTACATTAAAAACTCTAACAATAAAAAGTACCATTTATCCACTAAAAAAGCGGTAGGTACTGTAGATTTTCAAATATATATATAATGTACAAGAACGACCCACATAACGGCAATACATTGACACCATGGTATTTCTCACCTCCTGGATCACCCTGTCGTTCCACCAAAACGATGATTCTGGAGCAAAAAATATTGTTGGCCAAAAATCCAAAGACTCCAACTTTGGTCTTCATTTATGGTAAAAAAAACTCTGCGTTACAGATACCGGACATTACTGACCAGGTTAGGGTAGACGACCACGATAAATGCAACAGCAAAGTTGGTTATTCCATTACGCCATTCTGTGGGTCACACCTGGTATCACAGGGTTATCGCCCCAAGGCATGGCTAAGCTAGATGTTTCGCTGGGTGATCCCATTGGCTCACTAACAGCGTTCCAGATGTCCTAAGACGAAACCAGTGGCACCGTTGAATTTCTCGTCTCCTGATCACCCCGTTGGACCACCAAAAACCGGAATCTGGAACAACAAAATTTCATCTTAAAATTTGCCAAAGGATCCCCCCTATGGTACCAATATGTGGTCAAAAATTTGGTGTTCCGGAATCCGGATTTTACTTACCAGGTAGGTGCAGTCGACCATGGGGCATCGAGTGGCATAGTTAGTTTTTGATGACGCTGTTCTATGTGGCTTTCCAGGCTTCACAGGTTTGTAGCCCCGGGGCATGGCTGGTGTTCAGCTTCATGTTCCGTGAGCTGCGCCCATTGCCTCACTGACAGCGTTCCAGACGTCCTACGACGAAACCAATGACACCGTTGGATTTCTCGTCTCCTGCTCACCCCGTTGGACCACCAAAAACCGGAATCTGGAACAACAAAATTTCATCTTAAAATTTGCCAAAGGATCCCCCCTACGGTACCAATATGTGGTCAAAAATTTTGTGCTCCGGAATCCGGATTTTACTTACCAGGTAGGTGCAATTGACCATGGGGAATCGAGTGGCACAGTTAGTTTTTAATTACGCTGTTCTATGGGGCTTTCCAGGCTTCACAGGTTTGTAGCCCCGGGGCATGGCTGGTGTTCAGCTTCATGTTCCGTGAGCTGCGCCCATTGCCTCACTGACAGCGTTCCAGACGTCCTACGACGAAACCAATGGCACCGTTGTATTTCTCATCTCCTGCTCACCCCGTTGGACCACCAAAAACCGGAATCTGGAATAAAACAATGTTATCTTAAAATTTGGCCAAAAATCCAACATCTGGAGTACAACACAAAGCTTCTTTTTTAATGAAGAAAAATATGAAATATACCCGATTAGCTTTCCAAAATATGCAATGATCTGGTTAAAATTATTTTAAGAATTCAGTACTTATCGATTTACGATTTAAATTATTGATATTTGACTTACGGTGATACGGAAGTACTAATTTTACTTGAATAGCTACAGCGTAACCACATGGTTGGTCTTTCCGGCTATGATATCCAGGACATCGCTTGTGATACATAACTAGATTAGTTAAGCAACTAGTTGAGATCCAGTATTAAGTCCTGAAGCGCTTTACTGGATCTTGAACTGTCCAGTCAATCTTGAATCCGGAAACAGTCCATCAGGAAACGCTTCTCGATATCGGTCCCAACAATAGATGTGAACTACAATTACATATTTTGCATCGACACACGTGTATCCCTATTAAAGATCAAGATAGTAGCAATTATATGACAATGAGACACAAATGAAAATTCAACGCGACGTTTTTAAATTACTTACATGGAAAAGTGGTTTCTTGCAGAGTTGACAATTGAGCGAAATGCCAGGATAACTCTCGCTGATTTCACACAAGAATTCCCGAATGGGCCGGACTCCTGCGGTGTAGTTGCTGCATTCATGCAGAAAAAGTAGAAAATTCATCCTCTCTTTGGGATAAACGCATTACGTCGATCGTAAGAGATGACTTCGTCTCAAAGTAACCAGATTTGACAAGTCGGCTGACGAAGTTATCAACTTTCTCACGGTTGTACCTGCTCTTGACTTTTCTCTACATGACAGTTACTTGAACTGATCCAAAAGTCGGCTCTGTCGTACAACATAGTTTTCATCAACTTGTTGAATAGGTCAGTCTGAGGCTTGCTCCAATAAGCCTGGAATCTACCGAAAAACAATGTTGTACATGCAATTGTGACGTTGTCATATTATCATCCTGAACACTGCACTGGCATAGCAATAGTACATCATGGTTACAACTAACCTTAGACTTTTTATAGGATCGAACTATTAGACAGGGCTATCATCAAACTCGGATTCGAGCTTTTTCACTTCAAGGTTAAGCAATCTGGTTTCGCCATTGACCAACTTTCTCAGTCACCAGCATCCGTCTCCAGCTCATTGGTGAAAGGTACTGCATGAAAACGAAATATCTTTTTTAAAACACGTTCTAGTCGAAAACAATCACCGGTACTGAATGCACATAACGACAGCACCCGCATTCTTGTCTAATATATACCTGAAATAACTGGTAAATCCTAACTTACCATTCAGGTCGTCACAAGTTGTGACTCACAACAACGTCGAATCATACTCCAGAGCTGAGTCGATGTCATTTTCTCATGTTCAATATACCTGCTCGAACAAACGCTCCCAGTTTAACGTTATCACCAGCATGTGGCACCGATGCTTCTCGTTCCTATCTCATTCCTCACGCTTGCTTTCTTGAGACCCTTTACCTCTAACATTGGATTCATCTACCCGGTTTCCACGCAATGATTGCAGATTCCGATTCAGAATGAATGGTTCCACTTGGGGCAGCTCCTCGACAACGACTTTGCGAGTTATCCACTGAGAATTGCAAACCCATCGAATTCTGGCCCACTTGCGATCTAGGTATTCTTTTCATTCTAAAGTAATCAATTTAATTTTAATTAGTGATGCCCAATGACGTAATGATCTTGCCGTTATAACAATTGCTAAAGTGGTATTACTTATTACTGACTAACCATAGAGCAAGTGTTCTTGACTACAAATACATATATATGCTAAAGCAAAACAATGACAACTGCAGCAATTAGTTAAATACGATGCACGGAAATACTTCATGAAAAATTACTACACTGTCCCGACAACTATTCGTAAAATATAAAAAATTAACCGTATGTAATTTAGTATACAGTTTTAATGGAACGAGTTTTCTATCGTGTGCACCACACTCAAAACCAATGAACTGAACTGAGCTGGACTGAAAGACCGAATTAAGAATCCCTTAGCGACTACCTCATTGTTGACATGCATTTTGAGTGAGAGTTCAATGAGTCAAAGCGTGGCAAACAGCGGCACAATTTTCGACTCCCGGCTATTTCGGTTCAAATCTCTCAGAAGGGCAAAAGAAGGATAGGATGTTCGCGAATCAGCCAATCAAAAACAAATATTATCACGGACAGCCTGGATCACATGACAAACTCAGGTAATTTCTGCAAACCTGAAGAAACTTTGGTGGTATTTAATTCGCACATTTTCACCTGGGTGTTTCCAAAATTTGACTGTGTAGTTAGCTATCCCATTACCCTCGTAAATTTATGCCAAAATACATGTTACTTTATTTTTAATTACCTGTGTTTGAGCTGACAGTTTGTGTGGAACAAATTTTTCGGTGTTGAGCTGTGGTTAAATTGAAATCTAGCCATGTGTCGTTAAATTCTCATGGTAAGAATATAGCTTCTAGGAATAGTGGTTAATTGTGTATGATGAAGAGAATTTTGATCAATTAAGAGCATTGAGCACAACCAGGACATCGCATCATATTTTGTTTTGTCTGCATTATACTTTAAATAATTTAGTTGCATCTTATCACAACTAAATGACACTAACTGTTTTATTGTTGATACTCTGTTCATAGCTTCAAGTAAGACAGGCATGCGAGTATCCCAAAGGAGGATTCGTGCGGGAAGGGGAACACAGAAACTACAATCTTTTGCACTTGGATTTTGATTGTTGGGATTTTGGACTATATACTTGACGTAAAACAGGATCACCCATACCAACATGGGAGTTAGTCGGGTTGACAAGGTATGGCACAAATACCAAAGAGCAGTAGTTGCGTCTATATTCTGATGATCTTGACAAGAAGCAGCTTATATCGGTTAACCGCTTATATCTGCAGATTTATCGGAGCATAGTCTTGAAAAAGTTTTTCACACATGGATGGGGCCACCCTGAAAAACTCAGAAGACTATTCCAGTTTCGAAAAGTCATATCCCAGAGAGACGTCTGCCAAACCCTAGTGGACGTTAATCATCCTATTCACGTTGACAAAACGGTAAAAGGGCAGTTCTTGTTATGGATTTTATCCTTGTCTGTCAAGTCTGTACAACTTTTTTCCAAAATGAACCCTTGTTTTTTTCATTTGGAACAATTTTCAGCTTAACCACGGACAAAACCTCCGCATTCTAGGCCATTTCAAGAGCCCTCTAGTAAACCATCTTCCGGGTCTATTGCCTCCTGAATCTGAAACGTCCTACTTCGAATTAATTGTGCCTAAAGTATGGAAAAGCAAGGACAGGCCGATAGTCATTCATATGGCTGGGACCGGCGATCACGTACGTGAAATTCGTTATTTGTAAAAAATGTTGTTTGATTTTGTTTAAACGTTTACGTCCCCTTATACAATTTTAACAGTATTTTTGGCGACGTCGCACATTCTTGGCAAAGCCATTACTAAATGACAATCATATTGGCTCCTTAATCCTTGAGAATCCTTTCTATGGTCAGAGGAAACCTAAAGACCAGCTGTAAGCTGAATCCTTTTGTATTGAGCAAGAGCCAGGCAAAATTCACTTATTCTTGCTTAATCAGTTAATATTATAATCATTTAATTTCAGGCGCTCTGCTTTGCTGCATGTATGTGACATTTTCACAATGGGCGGAGCCCTAATCCTAGAATCTGTAGCTTTATTAAGGTGGCTGGAACGGGAAGGATACGGACCATTTTGTATGCATGGAATATCTATGGGAGGACATGTAAGGTTGAACTTAACAAAGTTAGGCTAGTGATTATGGATGATATATGATGAATACCAACATAATCCGTATGAGGCTAATGATTAAGAATATATAATACAGCTCTCAATTTTATCAGATGGCTTCGTTGGCTGCCGCGAGTTGGCCGACACCCGTTGCTGCTGCTCCCTGTCTTTCTTGGACGACAGCATCTGGAGTATTTACAAGAGTAAGTATTGTATTGAGTGTAGAAATGTGATTGTCAGATTCATTATTTGTTTTATACATTATTATAAATTTTGAATAACTTTTTCAGGGCGTTATGAGTGGGGCCATTGATTGGGATATTTTGGAGGAGCAGTTTAATACGGATCGTGTATTAAAAGATGAGATATACCCAATGGTTATGGAAACCAATGTAAGTAGTAAAATCGTGGGGATGTGGATGCAAAACTTCTGTAGGAAGCTGTGCTAATGTCAGTATTATTATTATTGCTTGCGTGCAGGAGGTTTACGCTAATTCAGCGAGTGGGATTACACAGCCATCTATTTTGGATGTCAAGTCTGCACGTAAGTACATGTAGTTTCAGAATCGGCGTTAGTGTAGCTTGATATTAGATGCACTTGAACCGGCATACTAATACATTTTACAGTGTTTAAGGTTCTAACGAACAGTTCTCAAATTCTGCCTGAATTGGTGTCCCCGATATTACCAGGAAAATTCAGTACAAATGTCACGGATATTCTAAAAGTGCAAGAACGGTGGATACAAGAAAAGCTGACAGTGTCGGATAAAAAAACTAGACGGCGAGTTGAAGCCCTAAGTTTTATGCACGCAATAATGGATGAATGCACCCATTTAAAAAATTTTACCGTCCCAGTCGACCCAGAATTAGCATGCGTGGTTTCTGCAAGGTTAGTTAGCTGTTCTTCAGAGTTTACAGAATGATAATTTGATTAATTCATGAAGTTGTGTAACGCAAGTTTAATCCTTTTTAGAGACGATGCCTACGTTCTACGTGATGGATATGCTAGTATGAATGAAGTATGGCCGGGGTCCAAAGTAAGCATCACAAATTGTGGGCATATTTCTGCGTTTGTGCTATATCAAGTCCATTTTCGGTAAGAACCTTATTTAAAACTATCAAAACCTTAACTGTACCCTTTTATGTGGTTACATCAACTGTTCTTTTGGGTTTCTTTCAGTCGTGCCATAGTGAATTCAATCAATCTACATCGCCAGAAGTACGGTGTAGCTTTACGGGACTGAGTGACACTGCTCCAGTGTAAAGGGGTACATATGATTATACGCATAGTTTTCGTACCCAAACGAGTAGTGTGTAATACTAGTGATACTCAGTCCGAAATATTCGTGGAGTTTCTTTAACCATCGATCCTGTTCCCAAACTAATAACGTTGTGAAGATATTGAGCGCCGATATTGCTCACTCCCGACCAGTTTTTCATACTGAACTCTGTTCTAATATGTTTACTAGTTCCCAGTAACTTAATACGCGTCTTACCAGCGTATATAAAAACTGCAGTGGTATCAATCCACATCATAGCTAGTTAGTTGCCTAAGCTAAAGTTAACTGCCATATTTCGTAGCAGCTATTATAGCAATCTTTGGATAAGTATACGTTGTTACATCTGGAATGTAGAGATTATGGTCTGACAACGCTTGAATTCGAGTCTAGTTACGATAACTCCATTATTAGTTGTATTGATATTTGTCTCCAGGCTGAGATATAAGTGAACGCTCGAATCACAGGCAGGAATTTGCTCGCTTTGTAGAGCTTTTGCACCTTAAAGCATTTATAAAATGCAAAAATAGGTTTTGGTGCTTACTTCTATGCTAATATAATGCCAATCGCACAACTACCGTGACCTGAAAAGTTTTCCTAAAAATTGTTAATGGAAAATGTCAGGGCGTTAGTAGCGCAACTAGAAATGTGAGTCCAAAAGCGTTAAGAACTTCTGTTCCAGTTTAACGGGTACAATCCCAAAACTTCATGTCTGTTTTACGCTTTCGACTTGAAATGGTAATGGGTCACCTGATTTCCAGTTGTAACTGTGTAGACTAATAATTATTCCAGTGGAGACGTATGATTGTTCGAGATGTTCTTGATTCTTCTCTCGTAGATAGTTTGGAAAGTTGCAATATATTATTACTTTTTCGCTTAATCACAAAGTTATCAGTTAGGTAGCTAGCTACATCTACATTGTAGTATGATAGTAAAGCTTTTTTGGTTTAACGAGAATTATACTATACATAGCGATTAAGACAAAGTTTCAAAGCCAAACAAACTGAAACTACTGAAAGTAAGAAAAATGCAATTTCCAAGTTTCGTAGAAACTTAATTACTGTAAAGAAACTGTCGCATAAGTTCCCTCCTGACAGTTGTGGATTAAAGTTTTAGAAGTGAGTTGATAACTTAGTCACTGTCAGCCTGTTAATGCCATGCATACCATGTAAGCTGGTGACAGATGTACCACGAGTGCCTTAAGTAAACATTGTTACCGAGCTAGCGCGTTGAGTTTATTTTTATGTACATATTGTAGGTAGTGTAAGGAATATTTAAAGTTACAGAGAACCCCAAGGCCGCAGTAACAGCTAAATCGATTGCCGGATGGTTAGATAAGTAAAATAAAATTTAACGAATTAAAGGTTTTTGTGATAGTTACCCGCTGGAAACATAAATCGACTGAAAAGCTTTAATAAACTGATGAAAACCGGAATAAGGGCGTTCAGTAACGTCAAATCCTAGGTTAAAACGTATATATATATACGTGCAAAAGGCACGTTGCAGCAGAATGACAATGTCAACAATTATGAAACGGATTTTGTGCAAACTAACACGAACTGTAGGAGAATTTAAAACGCGAATGGGTATCGACAGGTGTTCGAATGAATTGTTTGTGACGTTGAAAAAGCTATAACGTATAGCAATTTGAGAGTTTGCATACCCCCTCCCCAGTTGTGCATCTTCATATACCCCCGCGACATCTGCTAAATAGTACTTACCGATTACTGGATACATAAAATAGTTTTCTCCTTGAATTTAATTCGCTATCATGTATCAAATGGGGTTGTATACAGCTGAGGATTAGAAATGTGGGGAAACCGCAGCAGGAGGATGAATCAACTGTTAGCTATTCAATCCAATCCATACTCTCGCCTCGCTAAACGTCGACACCAATGCCATTATTGATGAGATTCCTGAAACATATCTGCGGATTAGATCTACTAATTGCCGATACACCCGAACCTTGTTATTCTCACAAGCTGCTACAAGAAACTAGTGCGAGTGAAACATGTCAAAACTTTATCTAAAATGCATATAGGCTTCACAGTTTATCAACCTAACATGTTAGAGATGTAATGAAGTTCAAATCATTTCTCCTCCACCTTTCCTCAATTCCCTTACGAGAAGCGTGTTGGTCCTTCTGTTAATGAGCTGCAACATTTTAAAGAAGCGTCATCTTGGAGTGGTAGAGAACGGGCTGTAAGTTTCGGAGCAAAGCATTTCTTGATGTAATTTTATGATGGAAGAAACGAGTTCAAAATAATCATCGTATTCAGCTCTCGAGTTCAAAACAAAATCAGCCCTGCCTAGGCCCGGAGCGATTTACGGATTGTAAGTTTGAGCTATGGAAGGTGAGCATGAAGAGCCAGACAGGACTTGGCTTAGGTCGATGCAAAAATGATTCTTAAATCGTATCTCAAATATCAGCTTCGGCATTTGGGAATCCTGAAAATCCTCATCCTGGTATTAAAAAGAATATGTTGTAGGTGGGGTAAAAATCTAGATTGAGTGGCTATAACAGTTCATAATGCATCCTCATCCTGAGGTAGACATGATAAAAAATTCAAGGGAGGGATGATACAATCATAATTCATGCATCCAATACTTGTTGTGCCTACAATAATGAATAACCGGTCAGCCAACACTTGTGACCTCTCAATCCTTGAGTACTATTTGGGCATTAAATGCGCTAATAAAGGCCTAGTGGATGGATGAATACGTTGAGCTTGTGATAGAATTCATGATGACCTTTGCGAATACCTGAAGGCTCTTCTGCGAAAAGTTCAAGTTTCTTCCGAACAGTAACAACCGCCCTGGTAACAAGTCCCATTTAACCATAGCATATATACGAGAAAGCATTTCAACATTGTATAAAAACCCGAAACGAGAAAATATCCTTAAAGACTCAATCATAGAGGTACATATAGAAAACGATATCACGAGGTAGGGGAGGGTTTAGCCGAATTTGCATACCGATAATTTGTCGAATCCAGGGACTGTTCACATATAACCTTAGCAATAACACTTCCCAGTTTTTGGGGTATCTCCCTCCTCCAATCCGTATGTACGCCCTGGTGTCCCCTGTCTGTAAAAATCTGCCCCCTGTCTCCCCTTGCTATAGTTGTCGTCGTTGAGCGCGCATGCATACTTAACTTTTTCGACTTCCCCGCCAACATCCAAGGTTGTCTGCAAGATCATGACTTTCCAATCCATCCTTGTAGCCAGGGATCATGCATTCATTACGTAATTCCAAAACCCTCTATATTTCACACCCCCCACCAAATGACATATAACAAAGGTAACCTTAGTTACCTTCGGAAATGAAAATCTTTTTAAACGCATTTAATTGTTTTTGTAGCATGTTTTCATATCACGCTCCTTCATGATCTTACAAATTAACCGAAATCGCTAAAGCTTTAACTTTTATTAGGTTCTGACAATATCCTTAAAAATATCCTTCAAGTCAAGCACTGGCATTATCCGGTACCTCACCTGGCCAGTTCCCACTATCATCTTTAGGTCGCAGCTCTCTAACACCCCCCACCCCCCACCCCTATACACGACGACATAGTAAATGGATGATCACTTCTGGAAAATTTCTACAACTAAAAATTACCATATATAGTTTACCAACAATCTTCTCCACCCCCATCAACTTCTAGGATTCAATCCCAACTACAACCCATGCTAATCATCATCCTGTCCTCTAAAAGATCCACGGAATCTACAGAAAAGCATGAGACGCTACAGGATTCTTGAGGATATACAATTCCATCCCTATGTCCCTGTCCTCTGGTGGTAAGTAATATTTGCCCGGCGAGCTCCTAGCTGTACCTCATCCAAAGAAGACAAGAGGTTTCGCTAGTTATATGCAACGTGCATAGGGATGGGTATGCAGAAAATCTTCCTAGGAGGACGTGAAGCATGGGACATGGGAGATGCGTACCAAGAGATGGGGCAGTGGTGGAGGTTATGCAGAATATCCATAAGCGTCGACCTGCTGTTCAGGTATACACACAGAAAGAGAGGCGAACGACGAGGAAGGACGAGAGGACGAGACTGTGAGGCTGGAGGTTTAGATCGCATGGACCGGCAAGAAGGGGACAGGGTGCGGAATCGCAGCCGCTACACACCAAAACCGTCTGCTAATAGCCAGGGAGAGTTTTCGCTCAGGGAGGGGGCCCATGTTAAATCAAGGGACGGAGCTTTGGCGAGGATGGGAGAGATGCGTGCGAGAGCGGCGTGTTCCTCTTGTTGTTGTAGGTGCTGCCTGACTGTATGAGTTTCGACAACCCTCCGAGTGTGGTAATGGCGAGGAGCGAGGCACATGGTCGTCTTCCTTGCTGCGTAGTGCAGGTCTGTGGGACATGTTGGTTGGACTTACAGTAATGGTGCGCAAAATATTTTGTAAGTTTTTGTTAAAATTCCCGAATCCTAAACTTTAACAGCATTGACATATTCACAAGGATTTTCTCTAATATCTTTTCATTAGATTCATCCATTTCCTCCCGAGTGTACATCCGCAAATCCCAGTTTACATGAACACCTTCAACCTTCCGGTGGTGGCAATGTGGTGCGTTCGTTCTTGAAAACTTGCTTCCGTAGTTCCATTCTACGTCTACGCTCAATTCAAGATTTAGGTAGTGAAAAAATCAGTGTACGCCAATCTGCACCCTTTCCCACAGGTCAACCCTCCTATTAGACTTGACCCGGTCAGTATTAGGCTGAGGTAAAGAGGGCCCAAGAAGAAAAGTCCGACCTTAACATGCTTGTTCAGCAGAATGTCCTTGTAATTCAAGTGGTTTCAGTGCTGGCTGGCTGAGCTTCTGGCTGGAGTTCTTTTCCCATATGTGTGTTCCTTTTTAACAACCTCCTGGAATGAGCAAACTTTTACAGATAAACAAGTCCTGTGTTGTAGGAGTAGATGAATCCAAGGAAAAGTTCCTCCGACTGTAGTGGAATCATGTCGATTTATGCAAACTTACCTACTTAGCTTCTGTGTGACACTTCATCTCGTTCGAGCTAGCAGTGGTGGCGAGGATATTTAACTTCGAGTGTGCCAACCTTGGAGTCTTTTCTATCCATTTCTTTCTTTCACTCAATGGACTTGCCCCTATAATATGTAATTTTAGTTTCAATACATTTTATAGTAATATTAAGAAGCCATGCTCACTGCGTATAATCTGATGAGCAAACGGATTAAGTTTTGACTCGTGTGGCTATGCATCTTTCCGATCATTTCATAATTGTAAAATCCTTTTTTTAATCCCTTTTAGAATAGACTTGCATGACTTGAGAATCAGTTCCGAAGGATGGCCTCGTCGGCGGTAGACACAGCCCAGTCCAATCCGGGATCTGCCACTGCGTCTTGTGGAATGACTTCAGCACTTCCCGCTCCTGGGAAATCATATGCTAACGTTGTATTGCAAATGAATAATGGAAGCGCGGGGGCACCTCCGCAAATCGTTAAGGAAATGAATGGTGGTGTAAGGAAGAATGTTAATAATACTAATACGAAACCATTGCGAAATATGGACTCAAGGAGAGCATCGGCAGCTAAAGAAGAAAGAATGGCAAAACCCGTCAAAGCATCACATCCAGAGACAAAAAATGAGAAACCCTCGGTTCAGGAAGAAAATGAAGAAGACTTGGAAGGATTTGAAAAAGTAGTCGGGAAACGGGAGAAACACAGTCACGCTAACGGAAATAGTATGAAATTTCGCAACGAACGCTATCATGATCGCCATCCTAGTAGACGCTTCCGCGGAGTGGATAAAAGAATATTACAAGATAGTAGAAATATTGATAAAATCATCCCTCCACCTCCACCTAGCCAACCTGTCACTAATGGATCCATATGCTCTGAAAGCAGTTCCAGTTCTAGTGTGGACTGTCAAGTAGCTAGTGTAACCTCAGATGAAAATGGACTGACTTCAACATCAAACGGCACTGAAAGTGCAGGAGAAAATGATGTTGGCGACACTGAGGAAGGCAAACCCAAGTTCGTTGCTGCACCTGCGCCCAAGGTGAATCCGTGGCAAGCAAATCCCAACGCGGCATCAGTTATTGCCAAGAAAGTTGTTGTGCCGAAAAACGCTGGGGCAAAGTCAACACCCGCTAACATTATCCCTGCCAAAAATACGAATCCGAGTTCGTACAGAGGTACGTATTTCCTTTTTTTTCTTCAACTAAGTTCTCCTTAACTCGCCTCCTGTAAGCTGTATACATCCTGTATTTGCGCCAGTATGGCAGTATACTGTCTGTAGATCCGAAATTCATACCACATGATCTCACGCACTTCCGAAGTGCAGAATGATAGAGAAACGCAGATCTGCCAGTGTCCTCGATGTCATTGAGAGGGCATTGTGTTGTAGTTGTGAAAGGAGTAGGCAGCCTGTTCTTGATACCGTTTGAAAGTGGTCGTAGGGAGAGAATTTAGCTAACCCTCCAAACAATCTTTTAAATCCTTCATAACGCTGTGTAAGAGCCGGGCAGTAGCAGTAGTGGAGGTCGGTGAAAGTCACTGCTTTGGCTTTTATTCATCTTACTGCACTTTCCGTGGCTTAACAAAATTCTCGTTCTATCTCCTCAGATCCACCCATTAGTCGACTTACGGGTAGAAGATATCCCGCTCCAAATCGAACCGTGGACAAAGCAGGTGCAGAAGAAGACTGGCCTGCGCTGGGGGAAGCACCGAATTCGGCTGACCCTGTGAACCAAACGGAAGCAAAACCAGATACTTTCATTTCCAGTGCCACTGAATCCACCGATTCTGGCGAAGATTCAGCTCCTCGAAGTCAACTCAACCCAGATAAATGGCCGTCGATATCGGCCACTTCTGATGAAAATAATAGCGCAAAAACTACAGATAATACAGAAAACGAAACAAGTCATCCCAATCAAGTTATCGCCAGATTAGAAATCAGAGACAACTCTGAAGTAGATGGTAACATGTCTAACGGAGTTAGCGCGACTGAAGACGGTGCTATAGATTCGGAAAACGCAGGTGGCGACGACGGAAATTCGAAAAAAAATAAGAAAGGTGCGCACAAAAGAACAAGTTAAAGGGATTTCAATTGACACCTGTTACCATTGTTATAAACTGCATATTTGTTTCTATTTAGCCGCAAGACTCAAGTGGGTACCTTTACCTCTACCGGAGGCTTCCAAATCAAGATCTCCTCGCAGAGATAGAGGCAATGAGCGACCAAAAAGTAAAAGTACCGATTATGAAGGTGCACCGCCGCAGAGGTCTGCACCGCGTGGGCGCCGAGGTGGGGGAATAAGCTTCAGGGGACGAGGAGGTTCACGTGGTCCCGGAAGATACGCTTATCATAAAGACCATCATGACCCACGACACATGCACAGAGATGAATACAATGATTACCCTCCAGAGTTTACAACTCTCAACGCAGTTTATAACATGTCCGAGTTCATTATGCCTTACGTCACACACGCTTTCGGTCCTCCAACGTTTATAGGTCCATTACCTGGTACCCCATTGACTCCTGTAGACCCGGTGTCGCCGTTTCTTGCAGCAGAGGATAACAACTTGCTGACTGACATGGTCAAAAAGCAAATGTAAGTAATTTTTATAACCTTTTACGAAAACGGGCAAACCAATTGTCGTTTTTCGGATTTCAATTCGACATTCAATTACTGTGATGAGTTTAACTTCTTTCCCCGACAGAGTGGTACATGTTGATTTATGTAGTTAACTGAGGAAATGATGAAATATTTCTTAGGTTGATTTCTAGAAACACGTGGTTTTATCTAAAGTAATTGTGTTTACAGAGAATACTACTTCAGCGAAGAAAATTTAGAGAAAGACTTTTTTTTACGCCGGAAAATGGATTCTGACGGATATCTACCCGTGCGATTAATATCATCTTTCCATCGAGTTAAAAACATGACACAAGATTACGGATTGGTGCTTACAGCGATTCGGTCTTCCACTGAGCTCGAATTACGAGAGGATATGAGCTGCGTAAGGACAGTGATTAATCCCAAGAAATGGCCAATTCTTGATAGTGTGGTTCCACCGCCTCCAGTGCCGGCGTTCCCTACTATGATGATGCCCTTGTCTTCCGGGATCGGCATTCCCCTCCCTGCCACTAAAGTCAAATCACTTTCAGAAAATGGAGACGTGCTCAACCCTAATGTGCCAGAATTTGTTCCAAAGTCGTATTCAACTGCTCCCGATTTCTCTGATCCGGGTGGTGAGGGTGAAGCTGTAAGCAATGAAGGAAGAGAGCATATGGCTGATGTAATCAAAGACGGAAAATTACATGCTGCAGGTAAGAGAGATTCGTAAATAACTACGCCAGTTTTCAACATACGTATAGGTTTTGGTTCATGCTGCTAATCTATTTAGGTGGTGCTGATGATAATGCTGAAGGTGTCAAAGATGAGAAGACTGACGTTGGTGAAAGCGCTACGATTCACGACTTTGCTCAATCCGATTTACCTGATACTTATAATAAAGAAGAATATGACGAATGGCAGAAGATTAAGAAAAGAAAGCAACGATCATCTGTTACCAGATCCAATAGAAGGTCTTTCAATGCGGACTCCTCATTAACAAGTACCGATGATTTGGCGTTTCAGTTCGATGAAGAACTAAATGTACCTCCTAGAAATCGAAATTTCTCAACCGGCCGATTTAGTGTGTAAGTTAAAATATGATGAAGCTTGTATTTTACGTATTTAGTCTTTAGTTTTGATGATGAATTTTAACTTCTTTCCCCGACAGAGTGGTACATGTTGATTTATGTCGTTAACTGAGAAACGTCTGTTAATCTAGAAGTAATTGAGAAATTTAACTGAAAGGGTGTCTATAGATTCTTATCTTTTGTACTTGTAGGAACGATGAGTCCGATAATGATGAAGACGAACTTAGCGATAGTGAAATCGACAAGTTAGTTATATTTACTCAAAAGTCAAGTATACCGATACCAACAGCGCTGCCAAGTCCAAGTCCCAGACCGTCCAAGCATGATGGACATGACCGCACGGGAGATTGGACAAGTAGAACGAAAATGACGCAAGAACTTGCAAAAGTAATCAATGAAGGACTGCAATATTATGAAGAAAATTTGGAAGAAGATGGTGATGGTGAATGCCGACCGGTAACCAAATCGAATAGTTTTTGCACTGTTAATGTTATTAGCAAGGAAGATTTTGACAAAATCACAACCCCTCACCCTCGGGTTGTGAACCCGCAGTTTCCACCAGCCCCACCAACCCCATACAATACACCCGCTACCACCACCACCGTACAGGTATGTGCGTTTAGTTTTGCCGACAGTGTTGTAAACAAAACCAATATGAATTTATGTGACGTAAATGAGCCTCAATCAAACTTAAATATGCGAATGTTTGCAGAAACCCTCCTCTACGAGTCGACCCAGAAATAAAAATCGTGCACAGAGAAGGATGTCCAGGTTTTACCCTGTGGACGGCACGTCTTCCAATGTTACGGAATCGAATGTTGGTTGGATCTTCAACTGCCAGGAAGAGAGGTTCGTAAAGTAGTGATGATGAAATTTAGAATTCACTGCATACAATGCGCTAACGTGTAACATCCTGAAACTTTGCGATTATGGATATATTCTTCGACAAAACTTAATTAATCGATATGCATGCAATTCCAGGAATCCTGCAAACAGTCTGACAGAGGGTATACTGTCATCCAGCTTACCACAATCATTGCCCAAGTTTCAGCATCCTTCGCACACATTATTGCAGGAAAATGGGTTTGTGCAGCAAGTGTATTTTAAGTACCATGCGAGATGTTTGAAAGGTAAGTATAATAGGTTCATCGATTTTTATTTTAAACCCGCATGAATTTCGAACTCATAGTTTATAACCTTTTTTCAAACAGAGAGAAAGAGAGTGGGAGCTGGCCAGTCTCAAGAAATGAATACTCTTTTCCGATTCTGGTCATACTTCCTCAGAGATAACTTCAACAAGAAAATGTACGAAGAATTCAAGAAACTTGCACTGGAAGACGCTCAAAGTGGATATCGGTTAGTTTATGGTTCCTGTTAATAGTCTTGTCTCTACAATGTTCTGAACAGTCGTTGAAAAGAAGTATTCTAAATTTTTTTCCTGCTTTTGATTTAGGTATGGCTTGGAGTGTTTGTTTAGATTTTACAGCTATGGCCTGGAATCAAAATTTCGACCAGGATTGTTCGCAGACTTCCAAACAGAAACGCTTAGAGACTATCAGTCTAAAGAATACTACGGACTGGAAAAGTTCTGGGCATTTTTAAAGTACTATAAGCGCGTTAAGGACCTTAGTGTCGATCCCGAATTAATGGCAATTCTCCAAGATTTCAAGACTATTGATGATTTCAAAAAGATCGTAAGTTACAAAAATTAATACATTCAGAACTTTTAAGTTATTGGTTACATTTTTATCTTTTTCAATAGAACGAAGCAAGACGAGGTCCGGAAAAGCGAGTGAGACGATCATCAGAATCCGACAAAGTAGGACAAATGAGGAACTTCACTGGTCCAAGACGACGACGAGCTATTTCAGAGTCCCAGTCTCAAGGGCAGTCTACGAATGCAAATGAGAAGTGAAAGACTGGCTCTTTCATTCAGGAAGTATAGATGAAACCTGGCGTTAAGATGTAGATGAGAAACGTCTGTATGTATGCTATTTTTCTGTTGAAACAATAGTTGTATTCTAACCTTGTGTCGGAAGCAGTTTACTGAGTGTACTGTTGTACATGCATAATTGATTGGAATTTACGTACTTTTAACTGTAAATACGTAGCTGTATCGCGCCTTAGGAACGGTGACAATGAAGTTAGCGTTGGACTTCGTAGATTTGAGACTTTTTGTATGCTCAATGATGGTGTGTTATTTATGGATTTAAAAGCACATCTGATTACGAAATGTTCAAGAATTGTACGAAAGATATGGGCAATATTGAAGTATCTTTTTACTTTTCTATCCTCTGACAGCCCTTTTGTGAAACATGTTCAAAAGTATGTGCCGAGGTGTACATACATTGTTCCTTAACGAAAACAGAACATGTCGGGGCAAGAAAGGGCAAGTTTTAGGAGTTGTGTATGAAATTCTCTTTGTTTTCCGGATTTTTTGCATGTCCTCAATTTAAGTTTATCAGTCATGGAAAAGGCAATTTGGTACGTTCTGGTGGTACACTTGCAAAACTGAAGTTTATAGTCAGTCAGTAGATGCGTGGCTGTTGTGAAGGATAGGAGGTATATACTGAAAGGGGGGGGGAAGAAAAACAGTCTTTAAATGAGACATGGTCGGGATAGAGTTGCCCGTCCAAAGAATAGATTGCAAGTTTCTTGAGATGACTCCGTCATTGTATGAAAAAAGCAATATTCGTTTTTCTTGCATTCAAGATCCATAAGCTTTCTGTATGAGTCGCAAGCAGGCACGGGAAAGCTATTTATTATAATACTGCACTTGGGAAGGTAGTTGTACACATATTGAATTCTTCATCAGATTTCTCCACCGTATTTCATATTCTTAACTGTAAATTCTTGTTTCAGCTATCTTTAACTTAAGTACAAGGAAGTGATAATGAGATGTTTCTCAAGTCATGCTATAAAATTCACTTCATACTTTGTTGGCGAAAATGATTGTCTTCCTACGAAAGGAAAGCAAATGCGGAATGATTATTTAAATCTTTAAACTTATGGCAAAAGGTAATTACTTTTTCTGTTGTGATTATTCGGATCGTATTAAAGTAATCATCCAGAAGCTTAATTGGACAGAGAGTTGGATGTAACCTGTGATTAGTGTCTTGAAAAACTGATAAACACGTACACTAACGTTATAGCAAGCCGACATTATCTTGATATTTTAAGCAATGCTTATAAATTTCTGTAGAAGTAGTGGTATATGATATGTTACTTGATTGCATTACAAAATGTCGATTTTTTGCGCAAATAACTATGCAATTACGTGACATATTTAATCTAGCTTTCGATTAAGGGAATTAATGTTAAGACTATAAACTGTTCAATCGTAGTTAGACCCTCATACACATTCAAATATATATAAATATATATTATCACTTATTATTACATAAAAATCAAATATGTATCTTCTGAATAGTTATACTACATTAATTACATAGTTTTGAACCGAAATTTGTTCCAAAAAAGACACCGCTGTCTAAATAAAGTAAAAAAAATATAATAAAGTTTACAAGCTGTCAGAAATGCATATTTCAGTATACATAGATTATTAATGTGGTTGTCGGTCTAGCAGCCTTCTGCAATATTAAATGTGTTCATCCCGTTTCACAACAGGTAAGGTATTTGAGTTAAACTAACTGTGCCGCTTCAGACGTATTGAAAAACAGGTAATAGCAGAGCAGAGCAGTGGCAAGTGTTCCTACAAGTCACAATTGTTGGAAACGGAACATAGATTTTAAAAGGGACAAGTTTAAGTAAAGTAGCATATAATTATACAAAAAGCACGTAAAAGTTGGGTCAGTTCCCTTTGTAAAGAGCAATCTACATAGTACACCAATACCTTACTTTGTAATTGCATATTTTTTGTATCTTGTGTCCCATAAAATCTCAACGTTCCCACGCCTCTTGAACTTGCGCAAAGCTTCTGCCAATCAAGTAGTCACTTTGCATCTGCAAAGCAAAGGAAGGCAACAAATTTTGTTAATAATTTCACAGCGTTTCGAAATTTTTTGACATATTAACAGAGTTAGCTTGGTTAAGTGTAACGTTTTAGCTGGGGAAAGTTCAAAATCAGCACTTTTTTAAACTCTAAAGAACTTTTGAACCAGAAACACAAACGTTAATGGACCGTTTCTGAAGGGTGCGTCAAAAGGGTTGCACAGCAATCACTTAACAAGGACTTGCATGCTAAGTGCCTGAGCTGCGAGAGGCTTAAACATTCAATTTGTGACTCTCCGAGGAAAGTCGGAATCAGAAAAAGCATTACTATTGAGACGCTTTCGATGAATTATTACCGGATCGGGAGTACTGCATCAGTAGTGCATTAAGCAACTTTGAACTTAAACGAAAGCACAGTAGCCGCTCCTGAAAACCGAACCCAGGCAGAACAGGGAGAGAGACCTTATGGGAAAGTTGTAGAAAGATTGGTAGAAACCGGGAAGCCATTTGCGGTCAGTGCACTGGCGCCAGCTATCTTTCAGCAATCAGACTCGGAGATTTTCTTCATTAGAGTTTCTCTCTTTCAATATAGCTTCCATTTCAAGACTTGCTTCACTCTAATCTAATGTATTTCTGCTACTTGAAGATGATGAAACATGGAAATCAAAAGTTGCTTAGATATATAACAAATCAAAATGAAAAGGGATCATCACGGAAAGTTCCCTCAAGTCCTTTTAGTAGTGACTGGAGGACCCGATACGAAATAACTTCAAGTACCCAGCGAAATCTCCGTGGCAAGGAAGGGCTAGCTTCATACACTCGTAGATTTCTTTTTATTCCGATACACTCGCATTTGTAAAAGAAACCCAAGAGTCTTTTGAATTTTCAAAACTTATATACGATTCTTAGTTTTAAACTTCTGCTGCGCCATACGGTGACAGTTTATAGCTATTACAGAAACAAAAGAAGTTTAGACTAGGAATTGAGAAGAGTGTCTTCAAATCTGTGTAGCAAGAGTCTTAAAGAAACATGAATAGGTGATCGTAGACCAGTATCAGATTACACTTGTCGTGTTCCTTGAAATCACCTCATTTTAACACCAAGAGATACTCAAGGGAGGAATTTCCCTCAAAGATAGCTTTTTAGTGTCATGTACACCCGTGAAACGTTGAACCTTCTGTAGTTTACATAGAAACTGAAACAAAGTACTTTTTCAAAAGTTACCAAAAACATGCGAACCACATTCATCAGAGCTTCTAAAACTTGTCCATTTATTTGCAGACTTGATTAAAATGCAATACACTAAACCAAGTTACACAAGCTAATATACTTTCACAGTGTATCAGCTTGCCCCAGTTGTGTCCTCATATCTTCCAAGTTTAAACAAATCATACAAACGCAGTTCCACGCTCCGAATTAGAGTATAATTCCGGCGATGAGAAATCCCGGGGTAACCTCCGAGTGAGATGAATTAAAGCCTGACTTTTGACCGACGTGACACCCATAAATATCCCGGTCGGCGCGGAATATTTCTCACTGTCTCTCTAAAAATTCCAACCAATTTACAAGCAACCCAAAACAAGCTAGACATGAGGGATGTTTCCCGTGTAAACTTTCCCTTCACCCCGGGTATTTAAGCTCCAACATTCAAGACTCTCCCCTCCGTCCTCCAGTCCGGGGGATGCGGAAAGAATGCGACACTCTCTCTGCGTAAACTGTACTGACCCTCCTTAATGCCACATGCGTAAGCCGTAAAATATTGAATCAAGTCCCCCAGTTACATCAAGTCCTGTACCATTTCTCCCC
Source organism: Sminthurides aquaticus (assembly GCA_906901655.1). Lineage (NCBI taxonomy): Eukaryota > Metazoa > Arthropoda > Collembola > Symphypleona > Sminthurididae > Sminthurides > Sminthurides aquaticus. The sequence goes on along the minus strand of CAJQTT010000001.1, from coordinate 17,133,806 downwards.
TGTATTCTTGCTTAAAACAGCGCATCCACTGGGCCAGTGAGGAAGTTTGCAAAGTATCCTTTCGGACAAAGACGGAAATATTGTTTAGATTACGCACTTGGACGTTTAGCCTCTTTCGGGTTCGCTTGGGTTCATTATATGATTGACAGGTTGAAATCGGGAGTTAAGTTGTGACAGTGACATGTCGGTGTCTTTTCGCGTCCAACTGTGAAAAAACACCGTATTGGTGCCGGATCTTTATGAATCTTCCATCTTCCGAGACGCTTCCGACGGAGTCATAACATTCATCTGTATCCAGTCCAGTGGCTGATCACCCCCAAACTTTGAGCTAAGCTTCAACAGTCCGACTACCGAGACTACCTACAAGGAAGGGAAGCTATACAAGATCTACAAGAATCCGGAGCTTTCAATTTCAGACTCAACCTACGGGAGACTCGGCTGGACAACAAGTCAACATAAGGAGCTTGCGTACACAAGATACTCTATTACAGATATTGTAATACACAAGTCCAACTCCCGCAACTTCAAAGACATTCACCGAGAATATGGAACTGTAAATAGATTTCTCACTGAGTAAGCTCCACATCTAAAATTAAGATAAATGGATTTTGGATTGTCCCGAAATTATCGGGATTGAGTTATATAGATTACCACACGGTCCTTTCTTTACATCTCTAATCGACGCCCATTCACGGCGGCATAATACACACTCCACAGTTCTAGCAATCAAAAATGGGTAATTTAAGCAAAGAGGTAAAAGACAAATCTGATCTGACGCAAGGTTGTGCTTTAATAGAAAACTAACTGGATCTGAATTTAGAACAAATACAAGCTTCAAGTCTGTGTCCTAAGCGTTCCGAGCCGACTACATAAAAAACAGGCAGGGAAGGAACGTTGTAAAGGGGGGCAGTTCATGACTGAATCCTACATGGTCCAGTTTCTCCAAAAATACAAGTACATCAAGCATAAAAGCACAACGGTATGATGCTCCAGAGTCCAGAGATGATTTAGAAGATATGACTTGATAAAAGTGTGATCTCTTATTTTGGTAGGATGACGGCCACCAAAGCTGCTCGCTCCTTCTCTTAAGCTCAATATGAATAAGTGAGTCAAGTATATAGCAGCTTTAGACCCAACATTATAACCCTCCTCCCGTAATGATCAAGATGATTTAGGGATGACTATGTGTGTGTCTTATGGAGAGGGCGGATGGGACCGGAAAGAGAGGCGTTTCTACTCACGAAAGAATAATAGAGCGGTATTTTCTGTCATTCCTTCCTGCTCCTTCCTTGTTATAGTCGGGAAATTGAAACAGAAATTTCACGCGGCTCAGTCAGCTCTCGCTTTTCCATTCCTAAAATAAAATAATCCATGTATCAATCAATTCAAGCCAAGCTTCAAGCTAAAAGGATATAGCTTGGAATAGGCAATAGGCTACACAGTCTTATTGACGCAGAGCCCACAAAATATTAAGCTACCAAATGTAGACTGGACGTTAAAGAAGTTATTAGGGAAGACAAAATAAAAAAGCTTGGGCCCTTGTAGGAGTCATTTTTCATCCACACAGTTATTCACTGTAGGTTTTCCTAATCTTAAAAACCTACACACAGATGATTACCGTCCTTGGGATCCACCTTGTTAAGAAGGGGACAGGTAATTACGGGCTGGAGGAGGGGATGCAATGTCCGTAACTATCCGAATAGGCCACTTCAACCTCGAGTAAAATGAAAGCGGGCTCTGTCTGTGCTGTGTTGTGCAGACCCTTAAAGCGGAACCCTTGAGCCTTGTTCCGCATTGCGTAGAGTAGAGTGCGGGAGCGTTAAACCAAGATTCGTATTTTTCATTCCATTACCCTCCTTGTCCCTCCGATCACCCACATCCCAAAAATACAAGGTGGCCAATGACTGACGCTCATCCCACAAGGGCAGGTACTAATTCCCACTTACCTTCAACTTGCAGTCACCACCTTTCAGCCCTTCAGAAGTAGTTGAACATCCGAGCTCGGTGCGAAATATCATGTCGGCTAACTTGAGCTTCACCAAACTCATTTTTTCATATCTTGTTTTACATGACAGTTTTCCCCCTCCTGTAAACGTGTATTTTCTGGCCGTATTTTCATTGCTTTTTAACTTGTATTAGCGACGCAGCCATCGCTTAATTTATTTACCGCTGTCTCTAAATGTTCTCAGTTCAGGCCTTGACGAACTCAGTCCGTGTATTTACCGTATTTACTTACGAGTGGGTGTCACGTTCTAAAATAACTGGAACGAAATGATTAGACCCTGGCTCACTTCTCATTTAAACGAAATCCAACCACCAAGTTCCGGATGAAATACATAATCCGGAGAAAAACTGTATGGGAGTAATCCATGGTTTACTCTCTGTCTGATATAAGGGAGTGCGGCTGCTACGGAAGGGGTAGACAGATCTCTTTGAGGGGATTCTGTGAAATTACCCTACTGGCATATTCGAATTACAACGATGATGAGCTAAAGGAAACCCAAATGTGGCTTAGCTAGCCAAGCCGGGGGAATGTGAGGAATTTCGAGATTGGCTGTATATTTCAGTTCCTTTAATGGAGGGAGGGATGGAGATGAAGGGGATTTATTTTACGTATAATTAGGTGGTAATAATGCGAAACTAAAGAGAAAGAAGACGAAATAATGATAAGGATGGATGCATGCTTTCAATGCTTGGCCTGCTTGGCTTGAGCCTTGTTTAGGGATGCAAAATATTTAAACGAGGAGCGTTTCAGAAAAGTAAATACTAGAAATCCAGAGGGTAAAGAAGAGGGAGGAGAAGGAAAAGTAATTGAGTATGAAGGAGGGTATATAGTTTTTCAAAGGGAAGATGCCGCAAAGAGTTGCCGCAAACACCATGTTGATCCTACTCATATTATTATCTTCCTTCTTACAGCACTACAAAAATCCGCGGAATCCTTCTTAAACCAAGCCCTCCGCTCCTGTAAATAATAGCCATTCCAGAAAACATTATCAGCTGATTCAACGAAGCGCTGAATTCTCAACATTCATTACCACTTCCCTACCCACAGGAGGATCTAATATCATTTACAATTATTCGCGTTTTTAGTGCAGATGTCACCAATGCAGTGTTTTCGCCAATGGGATCTATTCCATCGAATCCACTCCGTCGAATCCAGCGCCTTCTTTCCACATCAGTATTACATTATTATATTTTACTTCCTTCATTATATTTTCCTATCCTCTTATTTCCAGAACGACAAAAGACGGCAAATCATTAAACGAAACAAGCGGGGAAAGTTTCCTAAAAAATCCATCTTATTCTTACGTCGTCAAGAAGAAGATCTTGTTTTCAGAGAAACGACGCTAAAGACCAAAGAAATAAAAGATTATTAAAATAGAGCCACCCAAGGGGTAACGCTCAACCATGTATCATTTAAAGGCCTCAAACTAATTACACCTACCCTCTCATTCTATTCCCTAATCTGCCTGTCATTTTTCTTTATTCACACCGGCCTGCTTTAGTTTTACTCTCTGGGTAAATAGCTACCGCCTCCTCCTTTTTCTCTTTTACAACAGCCTCCGCGTATCCGCAAACCTTTTCTTCACACGTAACAAGGTGAGGAACCCCTGGAGAACAAGTGGGATTTCAAGGGAGTTGCGTCCTTAGTCTTTCTCCGGCCGCATCTTCAATCTTCCGCCATCCTTACGAGAGATTCCTACAAAAGGATCCCCGCCTCCCTCTGTGTGTGGGTGTGTGTTTGACTTGCCACTAAATAGCTTTTCCTTTGCCGCTACCCAAGGGCTAACTCCTCTTGAGTTGATAATGTGTCAATTATTAGCTTGTTACTTGTAGAAAAAGTAGAATTGTACTAAAACGTAGAGAGAGTCCCACGGCTTGTGTATCATCTATCTGTAAAGTAGAGCCTCAACTAGCCACGGATTATCGCTTCAGAGACGTTCAGAGAAAGTACTTGAGCCAAGGATGGTAAGTGGGATGAATATAAGAAATATCCCTACGGTATTTATTTTCTTTTTCCAATACGCATTTTCCAAAGCTTCCATAGCATTTCGGTAAAAACATATGTTTCCTACTCGCCTAGTAAATTCCAGTAATAACGCGTTTACTACACAGCCAAATTTCGCTTGACCAACAACGATACAGAGCAAGTAAAGGCTTTTTAGCCAATTTACACTTCCGCGAAAATACTCTTTTCTCAGCTCCGTCTACACACACAACCATGAATAATGTTTAGCAAACATGATGGATTCAAACTCAAATATTTGTAAGCTCACACAATCCCCACTATTAGCTGAGCTGTAATTTAGAGGCAAATTAACCTTGTTCCGACACGGAGAATCCGTCAAACAAAGCTGAGGTGGTCAAATAAATGATGAAAATTACACACTGGGCAAAGTGGACAGGGGGAGGAGAAAGCAAACAGTTTCTATGAAAGGTTAACAAGCGGAGGAGATGAAATTAGGGGTGTATAATTCCTCTTGTTGCTTCAATAACGAATGCGATATATGCTACCACCACACCACACCACCACCACTTGCCAGTGGCAAGTTGCCACCGTGTAGAGAGGAACGGCAATTTGAACGTCCAAGGATCAGAATACAATGTATAGAATTACAGCAGACAACAAGTAAAATTTCTTTCTATCAAATATCAAAAGACAATCCTAGTTTTTCCTATGCTAGGGACAATTGAAGGCGCGGATGAGGAGGAATGAACCGACTCCCACAATTAGAGCCGCTGATTTGATGGATCGCATGCAGTAAATGGATACTTTGAGAGAGTTAGTTGATGAAACGTTACGTGTGTGATGGTTAGTAGAAATTTAACTTTTTTCCAACAATAAAGTAAACAAGAATATAATGAAATGAATAAATGCATACACACAATAATCCCGGATTCTACACAGTTTTCTATCCTACTCCACAAGGATGTGAGACCATGTGAAAAATTTTCAAATGAAATAGCTAGCCATGTAAACGGTGGGTTGGAACGTTGGAAGGAAGAAGGCTAACGTAGAAAATGGAGTGGAAAGGTAAAAAAAAGGATGATCCATTCATAGGGCTAATAATGTGTAATTCAAACTGTCATTCCTCCATTTGTCACGGACATGCAAACTTTTGAGATCCATCAACAAACCAAGGATATGAGAGGCCCATAGCTGAATTACTAAAAGTTGGGGATTCATGAGAAAACTTGTTGCCAGCAAATTTAAATTCTTCCGTAATTTCAGGGATGTAAACAGGATGAGGGGCCTTTTTAATTCATCAAGTCTTCCTATTGATCCTTGAATGGGCGGCGGATAATCCAGAAACTTCATTTCCCAGAAACAAACTAGATAATACTACACGGACGAAAACAATTATTAATTTCTGTATTAGTTAGCATAGCTGCGTAGTTAAATTATTTAGCTGGACTTGCAAAATATTAGTTAAAAAACAGAGCTTATTATTGCGTCAGTCAATTCAGATTACCCCCTTTAACTTTCCAACTTATCCGCTTCAAACCTCCACTACACAGATGCAGTTGAATAAAATCATTGAGAGGAAGCTGGTGGACTGGAGGATTGTTAGTTTTATCCCAAGATGAGTGCTGAGGGACAATGATGAATATTGTAAGGAAGGGTATTGATGACACTGATGATCTGACGTGAGACAGGGAAGGGTCGCTGGAATAAAAAATAAATATACGGCTAAGCTCTTCCAGCCTGGGGATCACCCATATACACAGGCGCTTCTCCAGCCATCAACCTTGGGATGCTCGTAACCATCTTCCATAAGATATACACAGAGATGTTCATCATGATGGGAAGCCCGGCCGGAGCATATTATCACATTACCCAAACTTCACACGTTCTCGCCTTCTTCTTCCTCTACAGGAATCCTTAATGAATCTACTGAAAAATCAAAGAGTTGTTCTGTTCCGTCTTTAAGGAAGAAATTTAAAAAAGATCCAAGGCAACAGACAGTCTGACTGACTCAGAGTGTGATTTTATGAACGGCTAAGCATGAGAGCGAGAGGGACCAGCAAAACAAGGATGTTATACAGTTAAATAATAAATTTTTACATGTTATTTCAGCTGAAGTGACAATTTATGTGAACTAGTTTCTAAGATCTGACAAGTGTGTGGATTATGACGAACCTTTTCCTTCATTTTTTTAAACATCTCAACCCATTCACACCCACCATACAACTCTACTATATAGTCCATAACTGTAAACTCTATGAATCCATGACCAACAGATAGCATTCATTAACCTAATCAAAATCAAAACGCATTTCAACTTTGACAGCAAGTCCCCAAGGTAATTCCCAAAAGACAGAGGAGGGTACGACGGGACATTGGAGATTTAAACGCATCTTTCGTCTTGGCCCTTTCCGAGTTTGTCCAAGAAAAGAGAATATCAAGACAAAAATCTGTGCATGCAAGCGAGAAACATTAGCTAAGAAAAGCTTTTCTAACCACTTATTTAACAAGGTCTTGTACATGTTTATGAGGAGAAATTACAGAGGAGCGCATACATTTTTCTATTCTTGCCTTTGATTCTTCAAGTTTGATATCATTGTTCTTCAATCATTTGAAGAAATTTAGCTAAAATGGATTTTTGCAGCATCGCAAACTAAAAATCAATTACAAAACTATAACAATTTCAAAAATTTAATCAAGCTTTAGAACTCCTGGAGGAAATTTTTGCAAGTAAACCAAACCTAGCAACAGTTACAAAAGAAACGATGTAGCTTTCAAACGTCTTCCCTGATTTCTGTCCCTGTGGTCCATTTTCCATTTCCACTCTTCTAACACAAACTTGAAAAACTAGCAAAGAGGTTATTCCAAAATGTTATTCTACTTTATCAAGTTTGACGTAAAACTTTCAAAATATATGATTCTTCAAAACATTGTATGCCCTTTTGTACAATCCCAATAAATACACGAGGCCATGCCACCTACTCGATTTTTTATCTTCCGAAAACCGAAAACAATCCTTCAAGTTAAAAACATTCAGTACTTTTCCTCCTCATCCATTTCTACATATTACATTGTAAAAGCCGGGAATACGAGAAGGGTGTTTTCGGGAGGCGGGTTACACGACGCCGGATAAGTGAGACGATCAGGATAAAAACACAGCATGGGGATAAGGTGAATGAAATGGGATGTGGGTGGGGCTGAATCCTCCTTGTGGAATAGCGATATAGAGGAAAATAGCCAAAAAGAAATGGGTGGACTCATAATGCATAAAAGCAGAGAGAGTGTGAGGATTCTGGAAAGAGGATAGAGATGAAAGAGTTATGCACTAGTTTTGTTTCTGGCAGAAAGTAGGAAATTCAGAAGAGAAAACAGATACCATTTTTTAAAAGCTAGAGAGAGAGAGAGAGAGAGGGAGAATTTATTGGTTTTTTTCTTCACAGAGAAGATGGGAGGATAATAGAAATTGGACTAACTCTCTGGTAGGTTTCCTCCTTGTGTAAACACGAGGCAGTGAATTTAGAAGAAATAAACAGTACGGACAGATAAAATCCCCTCCTTTACATGGGGGTGAAGAGGAGAAAGAAAAACATTAATGTACGTGTCCATTTTTTTCCAAAGAAAATGACTTACTTTTTTACCACAAGTCCAATGTATCTATTATGAGAAGCAACATGTAACAAGCAAGCTCGGCTAAAAGCCAGCCAATGTATCCCCCCGAAACCGAATCCAATCAATAACCAACCTTGCCCCAGCTAGAGAAAACTTTAAGAGCAGCTTTTGCCAAAGAACCTTTGAACCATGAAATGTTCCATAACCTCCGCCAGAGAGCATTCTATTTAAATTATCTAAATTAATTTTATTTTACCAACAAGCAAAAATATTTATCTCTTTCAAGGGCTACCAGCAGCATGGCTAAAATTCCAAATAAATGTAACCTTTACTAGTTTCTCGCTAGTTTTTTTAAATATCGAATAAAATTTTAAAATAACTTGACGATCCTACATAATATATCAGTCTGCGAGTGTAATTAAAACTTTATAGCGGTAATAGAATCTCTGGGGATTTGTTTAAGAAACTTTTAATCCGTGTACATTACAGCCGTGCACATAAAAAATCAGCTTCCAATTGTAAAATAAGAGAGAACGGATCAAGAGATGAAGATTAACGTGGGTGAGGAGGGAGGACCTTTTAAATTATTAGAGCCCAATAGCAACGGCGCTGAGGGAACCAGAGGCGGAGAAAGAAGAGATCCCGTTTGCATCTTCTCTTTCCGGCACCACGATTGTTGGTGGGAGCCCACACTAGCACCGCCCATCTCTCCTAGGGTTACGATGAGCGAGATGGAAAAATTCACAGTGTTAAGCGGATGGATTACGGGTGAAAGGCTCCGTGTAAGCGGTGAGTTGAAGCGAATTGCGCAATTCAAACAGCTAAAGTTTCACAAGGACCTTAAGTGGAGAAGCGTGTAAAAGCGTAAAGAAGTAGAGAGTCTCCTTTCGAAACATTGCTCCTTTGAGCTTTGCTACCACGGCTACATGCCTCCAAGGCTCCGAGATCTCCAAGGGGCTTTAAGGGTCCTGCACTGACTTTGCAGTCTAGAAATCTGTGCTAGTCAAGTACTCCTCTCCTCTGTGCGTACCGGGTAGCCTAAGGATTGAAGGCAAAGACTGAGCCATTAAAGTTTTCAAAACTCTTTAGTCTCTTCCCACGAAGAGGGGGTGCTTTTGTTTTACGGACTTGGAGCAAAGGACATCAGTTGATTCTTGATCGTGAAGGAAGGCGGACGGACAGGAGTAAGATAGTGTGACCAAGAGAAAAATCGCAGAAACAACTACGGAAATGCTAACAGTGCTTTCTTTATACGCAAATCTTGTGTGTGAACCAAGCTACAAGAGTGATTAAGGAGTATCAAAGATTTTCGATCCAAGTTTTACAGAGGGAGAAAGTCAGGGTGGTTTTTCCAGCTACACATAGGTGAACATGCACAGCACAGTGACAATTCCAGCTGGAAATATGGCTGTAAGCTGCATGGCGGAAACTCCACCAGGCAGCACAGCTTTCGCTGAATACGGTTGGTGTGGCCCCAACGCAGAAGACAATTACAACGAAAATTATATACCAAACGATTCCATCCCGCACCACCATCCTCATCCGCACGGGCCTCATCCCGGAGATACAGTTCTTCAATCCTATTTCGATTACCAAACTCATCCTTTGAGCGGAACCAATAACGGGACCCATCCCAGCTACGGCCCGTCAAGTGACCCCGAGGATTGCTGTAGTGGAAGCGGCCCGGAATACGGCTACGGCTCCAGGTCACCCACCAATTCCTCCTACAACGTCTGGGAGTGTAGCGGAAATCCTCATGAAAATCCTAGTCCTAGCTCAGTCATGCATTCGCCATCACATTTTCAAAATAGCGGAAATATCATCACCGGAACCTACCCTGGACGACCCACCGCTAAACGGAGAACAACAGCTAATAAAAAAGAACGCCGAAGGACTCAGTCCATCAACAACGCCTTTGCAGAGCTTCGTGACTGTATACCAAACGTTCCCGCGGATACCAAATTAAGTAAGTATCCAGAATTACCTTCAGTTAGTAGTTAATTCCTAATATTTCCTAATTACAATTAAAGTATCCCTGATAAATAATATCTTAGCTACCGGGAACGTAATGCTGCAAGTCAATGTTTTAAAAAAAGAATCTCAAAGATTACATCAAGTGTTGGCAAGATTTATGTCTCTGACCTCCTGCAAAATATTAATGTAGATACAAAAATAAACAGGGACAAACACAGGCACACAGGCTGGAACTGAGTTGCGAGTACGACCACAGTAAAACATGACAAGGAATGGTTAAAAATGGAGGTGACGACATGTTTACATTTCATCAATAGCCTCATTTTACATGGCTATAGGAAAATTAAAAGGCTTCTCTATTTAACTCCACTAACTGCCCATGGATGGATAACCCATAGATTTATAATCCATTAATCCTGCTAAATGAATCTTCAAATTAACATATACAGTCAATAAATCTGCCTTTAGACTCGCAAGCGCTTATCGCCAAGTAGGATTGACACGACCTCAGCTCAAATTCTTGCGAGCCAAAATCCGACCTTGTCAATCATTCCCCCCTCTGTGTGTTCTGTTAGACAGGATGACTGAAGTTAGCGCTGAAAAAAAGTTCAAGGCGTATCAAATACGCATATATCAGCAGAGTATTGCTAATAATAATTTTCGTTATAAAATCACGAATAATATCACAAGGGGTAACAAGATACGCAAGGAGGAGGATTTCAATCCCGTAAAGATAGCATGGAACAATCCTGAGTTTCTTTACAGCCTCCTAATTATCACTAATATAATTTCCATTTCTCCAGGCAAAATCAAAACACTCCGGCTTGCCACCTCATACATTGCGTACTTATCGGATGTACTATCAGGAGACGATCCTTCCAGGACTCCAGCAGCTTTCACCGCGGAAATCTCACGGAAAATGGCACGTGGCGATGAAAAACGGAGAAAGGAACTACTGGTAAGTTGTATTCCAGACATTCTGGTTATCCTCTCGATATCTTTGATTAGGATTTGTGTTGAAACGAATTACAAGGGACAACTCCTCTAGCCACACGTGCAAGAGGTGCAGGGGTGAGTTGTAGGGCTTTCTCCAGTGAAAGCTGGTATATGTGCCAAAGTAACAACGACTCCTCACTCCTCCTCCTGCTAGACCATATAGAGAGGAGCAGTTTAGGAGTAATTTGGGGCAAATTGAATTTGGAAGGATGGGAGAGTCAGAGTAATCGACGAGGAAACACGGAAACGGTCTTAGCAAGATTGAATTTGGATACATTGTGAAAAAGGGTAATTAAATTAGAAGGTGGCTGCTGTGTGTTGAGGAAAGAGTGGTGATACGACCCCGGGGATGCTGGATCCTCCTCCTATCCTCCGTCTCATCTTTCCCAGACCAACCCTATAGCAAATAGGGTAGAGAATAGGTGGATGTATAAGATACTTTTAACAAGTGCATCAAGTAGCTCATGAAATCATTAGTTTTACTCGCTCCCAGGCTACACTTTAAGGATATGTAAGTGTCAGGACGGATAGATTATGCGGATGAAATACTGGCTATGGTTGTGCTGGCATCCAAGGGTGGCGGGTGAAAAGAGCCGGAGACAAATTCAGATCCTCCACTTTCATAGAGAGAAAGATAATTTGAAGCACATGTCACATACCACCAACCTCATTCCAGTCCTTTTCCCTTCCCTTATCTTAACCAAGCACGTGCCCTTGGCCTGGGAACATTTATTTGCTGAAAATGAGTTACACTCTGGCATCTGTCACAGCCAGTTAAGGATGACTATATTTTGATCATGAGAAAGACGGAAAATTAAAACTGATCCCTGCCGCAAGCCCTCTAATAATTACCCAGAAAAACTCCCGTACTTTCCCAACGCGACAACTTTTAGAGGGCTACAAATCTTTTAAGATTCCCATTTCTTAAATTCCATCTCGTTAACTTGAGTCAAATTATTTTAAACCATGTCGGAATGGGTCGGCGGGGAACATGGGACAGGAAAGCACGAGGATATCGAATGTATTCAAATCCTGTGTAAATATTTGCGCGGATTCCCGATTCCTTGCCAACATTTCTCTTCTTCTTCTGTGTTTCCCGATTCCAAACTTATTATACTCACATAAAAATTACCAGTGTCTGTACCATGTTCCGTTCTGGCAGCCGACTAAGGCATAACTCTTTATTTTCATATGTTTCTATGTATAATTCAAAATTGCTTAACCCTATAGCCACTGTCTAGGATCACTGAATTCTAGAAAGAATGTAGACGGCAAATATGCGCATGACTAATTCTGCAAAATATAAGAAATCTTAAGAACTAGCTAAAAGAATTTTATTCAAAAGCACTAGCAATTTGTAACGTTATGTTTTAGGGAATTAACCCAATTTTCCATTCTTTGATTGCAGATGGCCGAGTTAAATAACGCTGCTGGAGGATCTGGGATTCATCAGGGAGCTAGCGCCAAAAATTCGCACGCCGTCACCGGAGACAGGAAAAGTAAGGGGCGGACAGGCTGGCCACAGCACGTGTGGGCTCTGGAGCTCCAGCAGTAAATTGTTGTTGCCACCGAGTCTGTGTATGGTATCTAATTTATCATGAAATGTCAATGGTATAAACTACCATGGTATTGTACATATGATCCTACATGGATAGGTTGTCTAAAAATCTATAGGACCGTGTAGAAATAGCAGTCTGAACACATTAATCCCTCGTAACTGTACACAAAAAATCTATTACTTAATTGTCTTCTCATACTGCGTGCACAAAATCCATGTGATCTGTTTTTTACGATACGGTTTATGATACACATTGTAGCAAGGAGAGTAATGGGTGTATCTGAGTGAAGCGGTAAACGTTACTTGGACATAAAACTGTGTTTCAAGTCTTGTATGTATATATAAACGGAAGTCATTGTACCCTTTTAGTGTAGTTTCTGTTAAGAAAACATTATTACGATTCATACTAATCCCGTACATTCAGAAGGGCGACAAAGTATACTTGGAATATACGAGTAGAAGAAACCAATTTTTGAATAACGAAGCTGCTAAAGTTTGAGAAATGTAGTTGATAATAATTGGAAACAAGTAAAGAGATGACTTATTATGCAATACTTAAGGTACATTCGTACGAAATTTATTTTTCCTTTACCGTAGAAATTTCTGTACGTATTTCAATTCTCTTGACAAGATATAAGTGGGCTTGGAAGCATGCTATTATAGAGAATAGCAACGTCACTTCTTCGATAAATCCAGAACGCAGAATAATCACATTAGCAAATTATCAAAAGCATTATGAGTTATGGCTATACACCATTCGCATTATGAGGTTATGGCAATCATGCCATTCGCATTCCAGGTAGTAGTTGTAAGCTACCACTGAACGTGGTAAGTAAAAAAACTAAGAAGATTACAGAAACTGTAGAATATGGTAGTTAAAATGCAAATTTTGAGCGATCAACTACAAAGTAAAGTACTAAACGAATTATGTAGCTGCCGAAAACTATTTTCGATGCCCAAGCTTATAAAGCTTGAGCTTAGTATACATATCAGCACAGCAACTGTTCACGGTACGATTAGATTATGCGATTTTCTTGTTATCTCCTCATTTTTTTTCTCATCTGCGCTTTCCGTTTTAGTTCCTCTTGTTCCATTCGCATATCTTCTAAATCTTCTAACCGGCCTAAGAGGGAAAAAAAGAAACGTTTTTATCAGTATGGCAACGTAAGGATATCTATTAGGAATTCAAAATTAATTATGAATATCGTACCAATTCGTGCGCTCCGAGATTCTTCTTTCCATTGTTCGAATACGCTTGACTCTTGAATATCGTCTTCATCCACATCTTTGTACCGATTTCTATCATACCCAGTTATGGCGCGTATCATGTCTGAATAGTTTATTGGCTCATCATCATCGTCAATAAAGTCGTCCATTTCCGAATCGTAATCTTCGTCACTATCTATTACGTTCGGACCTGGAAATTTCCATAATAACTTTGTAAGTAATGCCATACACTCAATAAGATCATGGTTGAATTATAATACTTATGCCGTCTTACGTTTCGGCGGCCGCTGTTTTTGCTGGCCCGGTTGAAGTGGGAATTTTGATGATCGAGGAGGGGAAAGTCGGTGATGAGCTTGAGGTTTAGAAGAAGATGACTTTTGCGGTGGACGTTCTGTCATGCGATTGACATCTCTGCTTTGCGACTGTGGAGGTTGAGCAGGTCGAGGTTTACTGAGTTCTTTCCGTTCCGCATATTGCGCCTGCCTCAGTTTTTCGGAAGACGTCAAGGCACTTGATGAGGGTTTGGGGTCAGGAGTCCTGGTTGAAGCTTTGTCGACCTTTGCCCTTTCGGATGATACTTGTTTCGACGAACCAAATACTGGAGGCTTCTTTTGAGATGCACTGGAATTTGCTTGCATGCGTGATGAAGGTACAGCTATAGGTCTTTGATTAGAACTTGGTTTAGCACTTGAAACTTCCGGACCTGCGGAAACTTTCTTGCTACTACTTGGGAGATCTTGACTTGATTTAACCTTGTTACTTGCTGGTGAAGGCTGTGGAGGTGGTGCCGTTTTAGGAGGTTCCTTCTTCTTCAATGATGGTATCTTAAAGCTCGGTTTGGAATTGGAAGTATCCGTTGGTGCGGTTGTACTAGATGAACTGGTAGTTCCTGTAGATCCGTTCCCACTGAATTTTGCATTAGCTCTTTCTATACATGCCTTTTCCTTAAGGAAAGCAGCCTTCTCTTTTGCTGTCATAGGACGGCCAAACTCAAATGTTTCTTTTTCAGATGCACCAGGAACTTTAGGTTTTAAGAAGGGTATGGGTTCTTGAGATTTTTTTGCAGCTAGTTCCAGCATAGCCTGGAAATTCATGGCTTCAGGAGGCGGACGTTTTTTCTTCTTTGTGGATTCAGGTGCTTCTGGCTCTTTAAATGAATGAGACGGTTGTTGCACGGGTCGTTCGTCGTTTGCATCTTTAGACTTTGACTTAGAAGCCATGGCGTGAGGAACTGCTGCCGGCGTCAGGTTTGGCTTCGATGAAAACGGACTCGCCACCGGTAAACTTCGGTACTTCTCCATTAGCTTTTTTTGAAAGTTCTGAGCGTATTCAGATACATACCCATAATCATCTTCATCGGGTTGAATTTCACCTGTATTACAAAAATATTTCCTTGCTTAAACTATCAACTGGGATGATACAATCGAAATAATAGTTAACTTCAGCAGCAGTAACTTTAGCAGACGTACCCTGTTCCGCTAAGGCATCACTGAAACAATCCTGAGCATCCACCATACAAGCTTTACTCGCCGATTTAGTCATCCTTAACATGGCATTAACTCTTCTATTGGCTTTTTTGTCTTGTGACCGAAGCTGTAACAGCCGTTCCTTCTCTAATCGTTTCTTTTCCGCTTCTTGTCTCTCCTCCTCTTTTTTCTTTTCTAAAAACTTTCGAACACCTTCGCTAAGCTTTTTTTCTGTAGTGTTTTGGGGTTTAGGCTTCGAAGTTGCACTGAAGGGAGGAGGTACAAAGCTTTTAATCTGCAAAAATTCCATCCACTCAATTAGCATAATCTTCAAAATTAACTTAACACAGAGTACACTCAGAACATAGGTAAAAGGTCACAATTGCATGTAATCCCAAATCCAATCATACCTGCTTCTTCCCCTGCCGAATATTCCTTTCAGCAATGCTCATTAAATCCTCAAACTCCATTTTGCAAGTATCACAGAGCGGATGAACTGTTCTATAACCTTCTGTCCAAAGTTACGTCTTCTATAAGTACACTATGACAAAGAATATTTCTTTCAGTTTTGGCCGACATTATTAATTCATTTTACTATACACTCCAAGGACACCATACGAAATTTATAACAGCTCAACTCACCTTTCTCGGCCCCACTCAATTAATCCAGACCTCTTCCTAATTATCCGATATCATTTACGAACTACATGGATGAAACTAAAATACAATTACATAACCATCGTTAAGTTTCACCTTAAGAATTCAATTACGGATTAATTTCATAATGTTCCAAGGTTAAACACATTGCACAATATGCTTAGGCAATGATTTACCAGAAAACTCAGTAGAGATTCATCATTTCATAATTCTGTAAATTCAGGAAACAATATTCTTACCCATTTACCGTAGAATACACAACGAAGGTCCGTCATGTACAATTCCGCTATAACTGCACTCAAAACTTAACTGCGTAAAATAATTGACATATTTTCTGGATTTTGTTCCCGCTGTCGAAATTACGCTAAGATAACCAAGGGCACCAAATTCATGAACACTATGCCTAACTATATATCTGTTATTTGCTAAAATAATTTTTTATCTCGTTATCTAATTAGCAATGATTATAAATATTATTGTGCCACTTCCAAAGAGGAATAAGTCAGCAGATTATCTTTAGTGACGAGAAAATAGTATTGAGCACAGCAAACTTCTCACTTGATCTATTCTCCTTCAGCATGGAATCTTCTCCTTTAAGAGAGAGGAATTTAAAGAGAACGTGCAAGGAGAACATATGATTCACATATGTTTACTAACAAGCACCATCTACCGCCTTACTTTAGAACACAATCCAACTTAGGTCCCTCCTTCCTTGCCACTTTCACCGAAAACGTCGCGCTAAATAAACGTTTCTCGCAATTAACCTCTGTTTTGCATGCATCCCTTTAACGCCACTAACGACACCGTAACCATAACCTCCCTAATTTTGATAATAGAACTGCACCAATGGTTATTGGACACTATTCGTATTCATTAACCCTTAAAGAACTAGACTACAGGGTTTACACAGTTTACAGTTATTACATACATCTATGCAAACAAAAATCAATTACTGAATAATTTCGCGTATCGCAATTAAAAACTGCCAACTCAAGAGTTCTCTACTAGCAGTTGCCTGAGGAAAAGGTGCGTAACTGTTGACACAATCTGTGGTCTGACCGCTGTCCATGACTATAAATGTGAAAATGGAGCTTTAGCTTAACGTCCTGAGCTTGAGATACTACAACTTCCTTATGAAGACCTCTTCTTGAGCAGCTTAGAATAATTTAGATAAAGAAACCCCCGTTCAAGTATGGCATGCAGGTAGTGTTTGCTCAAGTAGAGACGTTAGAAATAGCTGGGCTTAAACCAAGATTAGCCTGGGCTCAAGGATGTGGTTCTGGATGTGCTGTGGTTGTGTGGTAGATGGAATTGGAAACTATTGACTTTGAAGCGCACGGCAGCGTAGTCATGTTTTCTCTTATCCTCTTGCAACATTAGTACAGGGAGGAAGGAAAATTGATACTTTTGAGGTTCAATCAACAACATTTATGTGTGCAGGCTGTGTATCATCATGAGATAAGGACTCAAATGGGTGTTTCATTTTTATAGAGCCCACGGAATACATTACACACGCGATTTCAATAGTGATGCACTTGATTAAGTTGTTGCTGGGAGTAAAACGAAATGTCAACCGTTCGTGGGTGTCAGTTCTAGTCTAGGAATCCTGCTAGGATAACCTACGTCAAAACCTTGCTAGCCTTGCTAAAAGGCAACACGAAACTCACTGCGACCCTTTGTTTCCTGCAATTCTATATATATGCAATTCTGCAATATTTACAGAAAGTTCAGTGTCTTGATCAGTGAAACAATGAAGGTTGTCGATATTTTAGTATTTTTAAGCGTAGCAGTAGCCTACGTCGGAGGCATGCGCGAAGATGCGAAAACCGCAACAGTTATTTTCCCATCCTCTGAAAACGATATTAGCAAATATGAGCGGAGTCCAGTAACTCAGAATGGCAAGTACTTGCCCACTTGGGAAAGCTTGGATTCCCGACCCCTCCCCAGTTGGTACGACCAGGTCAAAGTGGGTATTTTCATCCACTGGGGAGTATTCAGCGTCCCTGGATTTGGAAGTGAATGGTTCTGGAATTCTTGGAAGGGTACGTTGATCTCGGTCAGTCGTTTATGGGACCTTTGGTTACTTTGGTAAAACATTTTATTATGCTAACATGCACCTTCTAATTTTCCTGCTTTCCAGGTGGAAATGACCGCTATGTCAAGTTCATGGAAAAGAATTATAAACCTGGATTCACCTACCAGGAATTCGGCCCAATGTTCACAGCCGAGTTTTTTGATCCTGCGAGCTGGGCTGACCTGTTCAATAAATCCGGAGCCAGGTATAGACCATATATATATATATACATTTTTGTGATTTCAGTCCATTGTTGCAACGAAAGGCATGGGTAATTGTGAGAGTAATATAAAATTCTCTGCGTTTCAGGTATGTTGTGCTGACTAGTAAACATCATGAAGGATTCACGCTTTGGCCTAGCAAGTACTCCTTTAGCTGGAACGCAAAGGAGGTCGGACCAAAAAGAGATTTGATAGGTAAGTTTAGAAAAATAAATAGCAAAAGTAAATACGGAAGTTCTGCTCCCCAAGCCTCCATTTGACACACCCCCGAAAAAACCTTTGTATAATTAGAACATAAACAGCAATGATAAGATTACTGCAATTTTAGTGCAAATCCTCCGTTGCCGTATCAGAGTCTCCTCTATTTGACCCATTCCACTCTTCTGGAGACAACAAATAAACACTTTTCTAAACACATAAACTAATCTGGCTTTTGCAACAGCGTAATATCTTGTTGTGAGCTGGGCTCGAGAGCAGGATTCTACCCAGTTTTTATTTATTATATAGATGCTAAGTTAATATCCTAATGTATATTCATAACAGGGGATTTGGCTAATGCGATTCGAGCGAATACTACACTTCGCTTCGGGCTATACCATTCACTGTATGAGTGGTTCAACCCATTGTGGGAAAATGACAAAAAGAACAACCTTACCACAGATGACTTTGTCAAATTCAAGACACTTCCGGAACTTTATGAAATTGTAAGCTCCTTGCAATATAAACTATACTTGAGCGTAATTTGGTTCGTCGGTATTTCCAAAAATCATGCTTATAAACCATATTTCCAGGTCAACCAATACCATCCTGAAATCATTTGGTCTGATGGAGAATGGGAAGCACCAGACACATACTGGCAGTCTAAAGAATTCCTCACTTGGCTGTACAACGAAAGCCCCGTTAATCAAACGGTCGTTACTAATGACCGCTGGGGACATGAAACGTTATGTAAACATGGTGGATACTACACATGCGCTGATCGCTACAACCCAGGTGAGTCAATGTCTTCCGGCTACTATTGCCGATAGTAATTACCTTCAAATTGCTAGTATTTCATAATATTCATCTATCACTAACTAGGGGTACTTCTGCCACATAAATGGGAAAACTGCATGACGCTAGACAGTGAATCCTGGGGATATCGAAGAAATGCTGAAATCAAAGATTATTTGACTCCGGAACAGCTTATATCAACACTTGTGACAACGGTATCTTGTGGAGGTGAGTAAAATGTCCCTTAGTTTTAAATACCGAGTCTTGTGACACATTTTTATGGACACTTTCTACCATTTATGACCCCTACTTCAGGTAACCTTCTTGTAAACGTTGGACCCACGAGAGACGGGATGATAGTTCCGATTCAACAGGAACGATTACTCCAACTTGGAGAATGGTTGGATGTAAATGGAGATGCTATTTACGAATCTAGTCCGTGGATATTCCAAAATGATACGGTTACGCCTAATGTTTGGTAAGCTCTTAACTTGCGTATTAGTCTTAATTAATGAGCATCACTAATTTGTGACTTTAACTGTAGGTACACTTCAAATCCATCAAGAAAGCAGGTTTATGCCATAACCCTTGACTGGCCTGGAAACGAATTGTTCCTTGCTTCTGTTAGTCCTGACATGGTTAACACGATCGATGTACTTGGAGGCGAAACTTCCCTGTTGGTAAGTTGCCTTTATTAACTGCTATTTAAAGGGTCAAGTGACGCTTTTAGGACCATGGTATAATTATTTGGGGCTCACTCACAGCAGTCTAACAGTCCAAGAAACAAGAAAATCTGCCGCCTTATGCTACTTCCACTGCAGGGAGCGCAGATTTTCTCATTTCCCACTGCCATTGCTCCACTCCAAAGCGTCACAGCGTCAAGCGGTTAGCACTGCCAAATGGCTCAGGTCTCCCCCACTCGTTTGCACTAAACTTTAACTTCGTAGGTCCAGGGTTGAAGATGCTGCAGCGTTAAAGGTTTTTTTAGCCCTGCGAAACTAGCATGCTTCATTTTCAACCGCACAGCGTCTTTAACCTTTGACCTAAGACATATACACTTAATGCATTAGAGAGAACAAAAACTTAGCTATCCATTAACCCAAGTTTCTTGATGTTGTGATGCTTCTAAGCAAAGTTATGAAAGTGAAAATCAAGAAATCTGTTTAATTTTCTTTAGAAAACTAAATAATCGTGCATAGCAAGAATCATAAAATGCTTTTCTTGTGGGCGCGGCAATTCGACTGGTCACTGGTCATTTAAACTTTTGACCCTTTATATTTATCATTATTTTGATTTGTTTTTGAAAATTTACAATCGTGGTTATTTATTCACAGTGGACAGCCAACGGGACAGGAATTAATGTCCTACTACCTGGAACGGATAGCATCAAGTCCAAATGGGCTTGGACAATAGTTATAAACCAAACATAAACGTTATGCTTTCCATTTAAAATTTCCTAGCTTATAAACTGTCTGCTACTTTTCCAAGTTCGTACAAGTAGGCTGCCAGGACTTTAGTCTGCAAATATGTAATTACACGACATTAAAACGGAACTTGTTATGACAATCTTTTAAACCATGCACATTCTTCTTAAAATTCTTACCCCTTCGATGTAATTTCGCACATCTATCTTCTCATTCTGAGAGTGTGCTCCGTCGTCACTAGCACCCATCGGCAGCAAGAGAACATTTTTCCCCGTCGACTCCTGCAAATAACCAAACAGGATAAATGGTTACTAAGTATTCAAACTTCTACTTTTAAAACGCAACTTATATAGAGCTTTTGCTCCAAAAAAAAAACAGAATTCCCGCCTCTGACCTGCAAGGTAAGCGTTATTGGAATCGCTCCTCCTTCCCGAATCATATCCGGTTCAACGCCGTAAACCATAGCTGTAGCAGCAGTTGCAGCCCTGAAATTGGCATGATCATAATCTGCAAGCCATGATTTACCAGCGGAGAGCGTATTTATCTGTAAATCAGCAATGCACATCATTTGTTCATTAAATGCATAAATGCCTATGAGGAGTTTAGTTAAAGTTGAGCGTACCTTCATTAAGTTACATGAATTTCTCTTTTCCCATAGCTTCTCCACATACGATATAACTTGAGCCTTAACTTTCTCCGGCTCCATATTGGGGACTATCCGAATAGAAAATTTCCCTATGACTGTCCTAGGGATCACTGTTTTTGCACCTGGATCCGAAAAAGCTCCTTGGATTCCATGAAGGGACAGCGACGGGTATCTCCATCTATGCATCAAAGTTTTTTTCTTGCGGAAAATCCAATAAGATTCTGTTATTATTCCTTGCATCAACTCACGATATTGCTCCTCAGCAATCCAATTAACCCTTCAGTTCCAACGTACCTTATCTGTTGGAAATCTTAGGGCGTGCACACCAGCATCTTTCTTAAAGTCTTCTAAATTGAAATCTATGCTCGCATATGAGCTATCCTCCTTTGAAGTTACTGGGGCAACGTCATCCTGGATACCCGGTATGAGAATGTTACCATGAACGTCCACTAGCTGGCTCATAAGCCATATTAGGTCAACCATAGGTTCAACACTGGGAGAGCAAGGGCCACATCAAGTGAATTCTTAATTTTGCCAAGATTATGACATAAAACGTTAATGAATTCTAAAATCTTACACCGCCCCACCGAAAATCCCACTATGCATATCTTTAGTTCCACCGTCAACTTCTAACGTAAAATAACATAATCCACGAAGTCCGTAGGTAAGACACGGCTTATTCTTTCCTAGCCAATAGTTATCCGATATGCAAACAACGTCAACATCCTGCAAATGATTTGTAATGGTATGAGAACTGTAGTCAACAGCTAC
The DNA here is from genome assembly GCA_906901655.1 of Sminthurides aquaticus. Taxonomy (NCBI): domain Eukaryota; kingdom Metazoa; phylum Arthropoda; class Collembola; order Symphypleona; family Sminthurididae; genus Sminthurides; species Sminthurides aquaticus. Next base: position 17,112,223 of record CAJQTT010000001.1, on the reverse strand, counting down.
GGGCCTCCTACCTTTGTCATGCATACTTTTTCTAATTTCATTAGAAAATTACTTGTAAAAATCCCTCCTGCTTCTGAATTAATTCGACTAGGCCTGTTGAACCAGATTCTTCCATGGCTTCGAAAATAAACTGTGCAGCCAAACACGTAGGGACGCAATGAAAATAAAACGTTTCACAAAACCACTCAAACTCATGACACAGCATCCTCCTTTTACCTTTATATTCACAGGGATTTCCGTCTTAGTTTTTTGAAAGGCTTCGATAGCGTGTAACCAACCTAGGACAGGGCCTTTGTCATCTGTAGATCCTCTGCCATAGAGTTTACAATTTCTCATTGTCAATGTAAACGGTTCCGAATCCCATCCATCTTCCTAGCGCATAAAGTTAGAATCTGTAGAAATAGTTATTTTTAACCCACAGTAGCTAGCCCCAAAATCCCCTCGGATTCGTTACTAACCAATTTCGCAGGTTGCACATCCAAATGACCATAAATTATTACTGTCTTCTTCTTAGGATCATTTCCAAGAGTACCGAATAGGACCGGGGGAAGTGCCAATTTACCTACGGTAGGATTATCCTGTTGGTATTCAAATTAAAGCAGTTATACATGCGTTCAAGACTGACTTTAGAACAGGCTAATTACAAAGGAGTAATGGGGGTCTTACCTCGGCCCCTAGTTCATGTAATTCAGTTTCAGCTCCAAGACCTCTTAATTTCGTATCTGCCCAGTGTACCATCTTTCGGACCTCGGACCTGACTTCCGGATCTGCAGAAACTGATTTAATTGCTACTGCATCACTTAGATTCTGAATAAAGTTTGCTCTGTTTGTGTTTATGTAACTGTAAATAAAGTCAGAGGCTTTGAAGCAACTACAATTTGCAGTCTACAAATCCGGATTACGTAAAACTAATATTTTCCATGGTACTTTCCAAAGGGCCAACCTCAACCAACACGGGCATGAATCAAGGCAATCACAGAAATACGCGACCAGATATTGATATATTTTAAATTATTACGTGAATATCTTTTTCAAAGGTTCTGGAATAGTTTCCCAACGGCAAGCTGACTTTGACATTGTGAATTAACAGGTACGGTAGAAGTTGTTGGCCCCTCAGTTTATTAGATACTCGAGGTCAAGGGTGTCACTGCTAAGGCACGCCGATTTGTAGGATAGCCACGGTAAGGAGCTCCTGTTAAGTGAAGAGTATCAGATGACCATTTGCCTCTGTATGAGGTCACATTTATCGTCTAAAAGCAAGACTAATATGCTTCAAAGTAATTAAACTAGTTGTAGTTTGCGAGTAATTTGGGGAAATGCAGTAAACCAAAACCATGCAATTATATGCCGCCTCAGAAATTTGAATTCGGAAACACTCATGAACATACATAAATATCCTTATCAACAGGATATCAAAAACTAATTCGCGCTTATTCTCAATGTTGATGCATTCGATATAACTGTTACACAAATAAATGGATTTATATAAATTCCCATGATTTAAATAATCTGATTTAATAAACCGTGACTGTTCCAAAATATTCAACTTTAAAAAACTTTTGATAACATTCGTTCAGGTTGTACTCGAAAAATGCAGTAGGATTAATTATCCTTCAAAAACAGTGACAGTTCCCGTCCGGAGGAATTCAGGTTCAGGTCCTGCATTTCTCTGGAGCTATATCATCCAGAGCTCCCGAGATATTTCCAAGCTCGTAAAGGTATGCCGCCATAACTTTGGTCTGTGAAATAAAATATGTATTGAATTAATGTAAAACACCATTCATGGTTGCAGACATTTAATAGCGCTTATGAGAATTGCAGATATTCCCATGTCTGTAAAAATAGTCTCTAAACTAATTATATAAAATGCATTCTTCTCTACTCACCCCTTCAATATAATTGCGCATATCAATCTTTTCGTTCTGAGAATGAGCCCCATCATCACTAGCGCCCATTGGAAGCAGAAGGACATTTTTGCATGTAGTTTCCTGTAAATATTATCAATCTCAATTTAAAGTACAACGGCAAATTAATTTGGCTGGTAATTTAATTCATGTAGAAAAGGCAGTTTAAGGAGTAGGGAATAAGGGAAAGGATTAAGGAACCTGAAGGAGAAGGACATGATTGAGGTGACCACCCTCTCTTATGAAATCTGGATATTTGCGGTAAACATAGGTAATTGCAAGTCTTGCAGCAGCATAGTTAGGATGTAAAGGGTTTGTGGTCCAAGGTGGGATTCCATCGTCAGACAAATATATCTACGCAACACAATAAGAACGGTGTTATACCTGGAACGTCAACGTTACCGGAATAGACCCACCCTCACGAATCATATCCGGCTCCACCCCATAAACCAATTTCGTTGCCGCTGCGGCCGCGCGGTAATTAGGATGATCTGGATCAGCCATCCATGGCTTACCGCCGTGACCCTGCTTGACCTTTTTGGACAATTTCAATTTATAGTAACCAGATTCCAATAGCTCCCTTTACCTGATTGCTATCTCACCTCCTCTCATATTAATACAATTCTTCTAAATCATTACGCTGTACGCCTCACAAATTCCAATTACAACTTACTCTCATGGTGTTCGGAGTTTTTCGGTTGGCCCATAATCCGTTGATGTAAGATACAACAAGTTCCTCAACACGATCTGGAGTTTGGTTAGGAACTAGTCTTATGGAAAACTTTCCGATAACCTTCCTTGGAATAACCGTTTTGGCACCGGGGTCGCTGAAACAGCCTTGGATTCCGTGCAAAGATAGAGAAGGATATCTCCAACGATGCATCAACGTTTTGTTCTGACCAATTCAAACAGAAAATTAGATTTCCTACAATCATATACTGCACCATTTCAATAGTTACAAAAGAACAAGGATCCAGTATACCTTGTCATCTTGGAATCGAAGACTGCAAACGCCAATATCTCCCTTGAAGTCGCTCACGCTGAAATCGATGGCGTCATACAACTCTTTCTCGTCAACGCTTTCCTTCACCACATCGTCAAGGATACCGGGCACCTTAATATTACCTTCTTCATCCAATAACTGACCCATCAACCATACCAAATCCGTCATGGGTTCTATACTGTGAAATCAGCATCAGCTCATTAGGTTTTGTTTTGATTATTGATTGATTAATTAATCCAAATAAATTCAAACCTTTTACTTTATCTAGCTTTAGTCAAATATTAACTCACACTGCTCCACCGAAGACACCGCTGTGTAAATCCTTGGTACCACCTTCCACTTCGAGGAAGAAGTACACAAGCCCACGGAGTCCGTAAGTAAGGCATGGCTTGTTTTTTCCAAGCCAGTAATTATCAGAAATACAAACTACATCAACGTCCTGCAATAAAAAATATATATTTTAACTCATCTATCAATATCAACATCAACCCAGATGTTCATAGTACACCATTTTGCATTCAAAATAACCTTCAAGTACTTGTCTTTCTGGGAAATCAACAGTTCGTCAAGACCCTCGGATCCCGATTCTTCCATACCTTCCAATACGAACTAAAAAACAAGAGGAATCATTAAACCAATTAACTTAAATAATGTGTTATCAAACCATCAATTTCTCACCTTGATATTTACAGGAATTTCCAAACCAGTCTTTTGGAATGCTTCTATTGCGTGAAGCCAGCCAAGAACTGGGCCCTTATCATCCGTTGATCCTCTGCCGTAAAGCTTTCCATGACATTCCATTAACACAAAAGGATCCGTATCCCACCCGTCCTCCTAATATAGATTTTTATGCCTAATTCACTTCAAACATAAACTATTAACTTATTATACCAGCTTTGTTACAATTTGAACAAACCTTCTTAGCAGGCTGAACATCTAAATGCCCGTATACTAGCAGAGTCTTCTTGGTGGGATCATTCCCCAGTGTAGCAAATATAACTGGTGGAAGTGCAAGCGACGTTCCATCTTCCAGTATCTAAAGAGAAAATTAAAATTGTATTTTCGCCCAAATTTAGTCAACTAACAATGTCTCCAAATAATGTCAACCCTCTCACCTGTTCCCCAACTTTACGCAAGTCAATCGTACATCCTAATTCTTTCAGTTTAGAAGCAGTCCACGTTACCATTTTGACAACCTCACCTCGCATTTCAGGCTCCGCTGAAACCGATTTGATGGCAACCGCCTCCCGCAGAGTGTTGACATATTTCCCTTTGTTTGAATCGATATGCCTTAAAACAATAAGCGAAATTATTACAACAAATTCTAATAAAGATGTAGCTTCTCTTTTTAGCTTGAAGAAACGACACTTACTTGAAAATGTTCTTCAAAACATCCGGAGCTGTTTCCGAGGTAAATTCGGAAAGCGACATTTTGGATTATCAACTGTGTAGTAACCTCAGGACCTGGGGATATGAATGATGAAATTAGACTTGATTAATATTACCACCTACACGGCTGCAATAGGTTCATACACTTTCTGTCAAATCAATCTGCGAGGAATCAGCCGAAAGGATGTGACAATAGAAAAGATGTTGTTGATATGATAGTCAATTGAAATTAGTTGCGATATGCGCCCTTCTCTTTGAGAGATTCTACGAATTAAACTTTTAGATACGGAGCTACATAATGATGATGCTGGAACAGAATGCCTTCATAGAGTAAGAGATATAGTCTAAAACGAAATAATGCATGCCTATCTTTGTTCCCACAAAATCAAATGGCCAGAGCCGATATCACACAGACTCGAGACACTTTCACCGGCTACTTCAATGACTGACTTCAAGTGGAAGAAAACTGATTGTCTGATAGTGATTTGACCTTAACTTGCATGTGACTTGTAAAAACTATCAAGCTACACAAAATCAATTTATGATTAATACAAATATGAAAGTTTTATCATAATTACTTCTGGCTGTTTTAGCTTCTACTTGCTCCAAGCTCAGGGACACTGTACGTGCATAGTGAACTATTACTGCCTTATACTGGTTTTAACTCAAACTAATGTTTGGTTTCTGATAGTTGGATAGTTTGGTAAATACAAAATAATCCTGTGTGAAGCAAAAAAAAATTACATAAAGTAAAATGAACAATTTTTAAGTCTTGTAAAATTAATCTAGCAGACTGGCGAGTATCCCGCTTAAAACTTAAGTAAAACCTGTCATTTAAATTCCTAAAGGATTCTGTGATGATAAAATGGCCATGGCAATGGCAAAATAAAACAACGAAATTACCCCTAATGTAAATTTCCTTTAAATTGTAAATCATTGACATGAGCAAAATTCTAGGACATAAAACGTTCAGTTTAAAACATGAGCTGGGATTCGAGAAAGTCTTCACCGTGACATAGATATATACATTAAATTTTTCTCGAACACAATGCACGCCTTCGCTTGTCAAAACCGACCAACCACCGGTAACCAACGCTAAATCCTTTGAATGACAGGAAGAAACGAGAAAAGTCAATTTACCTGATTTCAATACCTTCACTCTTCACATTAGCGATATTAAACTAGCGTTCATTGCTACTTCGAAGATGAATTTGTAGAATAACACACAAGTAGCTACTCGAATTAAGCATGATTAAAAGCGATATTGACAGGTGTTATGCTTACCTTAATAAAATTCTATTAGTGAATCGGTAATCGGTATGGTTTGATGACAAGGAATTGAGACTCACAGCTGACAAGACTACGTAGTCAGTGTATATGCAATGTGCCTCCAAGGGCGTATTTCTCTTTGGAAATGCCCGAAAGAACGGCAGGTTGTGATGCAACACATAAAACCAGTAAACAGGCATACATTGTATCGTACAAGTCGACCGGGATGAGTGGATGATGCTAAGGATTATGAATGTTTCCGGCCAAAATAATCAGCTTCAGACGTCCATATCAGTGATTTAGTATATAATTAATATCATCAAGTAAGTCGTAGTAACTGCTTTTAGCCAGAGATATCCTGGGAAGTTAGTTATAATGTTTGATAAAGTTTGGGTCTGAAGCAAACTCGGGAATGAATGCTGATCATGGGTGTTTATCGAGAACAGTACATTTATTAGGGTTTGAGTCTTCTCCCGGTGATTGATAGGAAAATACTAAAGTAGAAGCCCATGAATGTAGTAGGACGAACAATAATAGATAACGGCAGGTGAGTGAATTTCTGAGTTTTCATTAATGAATACGAAACGTGGAAGCTTGCTTACAATGCAAGATATTTTAGGATATTGACGAATACGCGGATCCGTTTGTAATAAAATCTCACTCTCTTTGTCACTGACTACGTTTATACCTACATACAAGCTTGCTAATAATCCTTCCTATGATTATTATCTCTTTTCATCTCTCAATTCGATAGTTCCCTACGTAACTACAAAGGTAAATATCTAGGTAATCGTAATTCTTAGGCTGAAGTAATCCTCTAGTAAATTAGGTAAAACTGGACTTATAACGCCATGATGTTTAGTTTAAGTAATATCTTCTTCCCCTGCTGTGATGCTGTCGTGATGTAGAATTTTTAGTATCACCGTAACGCACGCATTTGTAGTCACCAAATCCGGCCACTCATCACAATTATCTTCCGCCCAGTCACTTTGGTTATAAGAAAAACGTTTCTTCATGATGATCCCGTAGAGCCGAATTTCCTTTCGATTATCATAATTGGTATTTGGTAATAATAGCACAATTGGTGTTTAACAACTACTCCCTTACAAAAGGTAAGATTAGAGGATATAATTATTACAAGCGAAAAAACCTCGCATTCTTGTAGTTTCATTAAATTGTCCTCATGCATGCTCCACTTGTTAAATGCGTAACCGTACATTCATTAGACTGAGAACGTACGAACGCAAGGTTTTATGTTTGTAAAAATTATTCAATACAAATTTGATTTTGACCCAATCCCATCACGATAACGTAGGACTAAGATACATACTTATACGTAATTATCACTACGATGGAAGGAACTATGAAGAAAGGTTCCTTTCCAGGTTATACCTAACCGGCTTGGCTTGGCTTCATACAAAAATTATACGTTTACACACGTGTACATGATTACCTACTTTAAAATCAAAACTTCGGTACATGCATATCTGGTCAGATTCAACTCTTGTATTTTGACGTTTCAAATTCACTATTTCTACCTACTCACCAGTTCACAAATTGTAGAATGTTGACAAGATTTCTTCAGATGTAGGACAGATTGGAAGTTTTAGAATGTAGTTAGGTACTGAGAGCTCCAATTTCATTACCAGAAGGAGACGCATGTGGCACCGGAGAGCTTAACGGCTAACTCCAACGCCGAATTCACGGGCATCATCTTCAGTGATGTCACCGTATCTCCAGATGTTGTTGTGTTGTTTCTTAGCTTCAGTTTCCGCCGCCTTGTAGTCACGCACCTGTAAAATTAAAGCACATGAATCAGAACAATCTTTACTATGATCTTAAACCCACGTCATCCATAGATTCATTTACATGTTAACAAAACCGGTTGCGTACCAATTTCTGAAGTCGTCGTTCTTTTCGATTTTCAACAAGAAATAGACCCTCCTTGATCAGTCGCTCCCCGATGTCTTCTTTTGAGGTTTCATCTACTAGTGTAACGTAGTCAAGATTTCCAACCTAACGCATCAAAAATAAGTGTTTTGTCAAAATGTAATTGCGCAAGCTTCGTTGCTTCAGATCGCTAATATTTCTATAATACGTTACACTGCAAGTAGGCAGTAATCAATATTCAAGTTTCGTTACCTTATATTCCACGTTAACCAAGAAACGGCCTTCGGCTGTGTCTGTTCTCAAAGCATTGATAGCATCCTGGGAGTATTCCTCCTAAAAGCATCCAGTTGAATAATACCATTAGATTCAAGTAGGACAAATGTACTCTGATAACAATTATTTAAGGTCATAAACTTAAACTAAAAGCTTCCTAACTTTAACTTACGTCTGTTGGAAGATTGATGCACGCTAAAGCATATTCCTTGGCATACGCTGGGGCAGAAGCACCAGACATACCAGGAAGTTGAGCACATTGAGCTGCTTTGACGGTTTCACGATTTCCATAATCGATAAAAAGCACCGCAACTTCACCATTGGGCAAAGCCTTTTCTATTTTGGCTCGATACCATTCATTGTCAGCGCTATATTTTGCAACGCAGATATCACCTTAAAAACACAAACGTTTAAGACCAATGAGCTCCGCAGTTAATGATGCTCTGATGCAAACTACAATATGCTGAAGTTAGCATGTTAAGATCATATCTTTCTCACCTCGCTTGGGATTGTAATTTCCAGCGACCGGAGGGTTGTCACTGAGCTCTTTTCTAAGTTCAGTCATGAGGGTTTCCAATTTATCACCCTAAAGGCAAATAAAGAATTAAATACAGCCAAATCCCTGCAAACCAAATTTTTAATAAAGCATTTACTCACATCGTCAGCAAACTGTACGTAAATGTGAAGTTCAGGAGTGACTTCTGTGACGACAACCGTTTTCTGGTCAACCTTACGATCTGGTTTATCATCTTCGGGCTTCACCTCATCCTTGGATTCTTCGTAATCTTGCCATATCTATTTAGAATATTAAATTTCAAGTAACACAATACAGCAAAATACAGAGGAGTGAAGGCACTTGAAATGTTAAAGAACCAACCTTTATGCGGCGAGCCTTAGCGCCAGCCTCTGCAGTTTGCAAAGCACGATTGTATGGCGTTCGATCTGCTGAGAAATGCACGGTAGCCAGACCTTCCTCCACCAAGGCTTCGCTTAAGTTCTTGCCGTTTACGAACATGAACCTGTACGCCAAATAAGTACATATGTAAGTATCGAGAGAATTTTTGAACAAAGTTTTAAACGAATGCAATTTAAGCTTTAACTAACCCAATAAAGCTTCCGTTCTTGTCGATACTGTCAACTTCGATTTCAACTTCTCGTTGAAGGCACAAGTCTTTTGTGAAAAGCATGGCTGCTTCTCCGTATGGTTCGCCTTCACTACCGGGACCACCAGCTAGGCGTGGTGCACGAGGACAGCTGATTCCTCCCAACAAAAATGTGATGAGGCGATTTTCACGTGGATTAAATAATCTCACACGAGAGCCGGAAGATACGAATTCCACAATACCAGTAGTTCTACCGGCCCGTTGGTAGAATGGCAAAAACTGTTTAGCTTTAGCAGCATCCTATGACAAAAAAGTGCTACGTGAGCAAATCGAGTATATAATTACAAACACATGCTGACTCATTCCAAAAAATTGCTTACTCCAGAAAGGTCGACAATGAGTTGAACAGGCTCTTTCTTCGTGGAATGCAGTCCTTTTTGTTCTTTCTTTGCTTTGGCTTCTGCAGTAAGAAGTGTGTCATATTCTGATGCTCGTTGATCATCATCCTGACGGTAACGCACGACCTTTGCTAAGCCTCGGACAAGTAAAGCTTCTCCAATATTTCTGTAATTGATGCAAAATATTGAAAATTTTCCAAAAAGCTGTTATGAGCTAACTCAAAGGATTTATGTGTAACGTATATTACTTACGCTCCCTCGTGTTTGACTGTACAGCACAATTTTTCCGCCAACTGTCTTGCTGTGTCTTGTTGCTGAGATGCGGGTTGAATGTAGTCGAGCGTGACGTTGACCTTCTTTCCGATCAATCTTTTCCTTAAGAATTCACGGGCTTCCAGCATATATGGAACATCATAAAGTGGTCTGAATGGAGCTTTCTTCTCTCCTTTTTGGGCCTCCACCTTCGGAGGTTTAGGGGCATCAGCTTTGCCTTGTTCATCATCTAGCCTGCAGGAGAAGCACAATTACAGTTTACTTGGGCACCTACTGTAACTTGATCAGCTATAACGAAATCAGTTATTCAATTTACCTTGGAGGGCGAACGCTAGCAATAAATATTTTCTTCGATGTTCCATCAGCGAGTTTGACAACAAGGGCATCTCCATTAACAACCTCAACAACAGTTCCGACAAACTCTTTGTCTTTGCCTTTCATAAGCGCAGCACCAGTGCCTGTACCAGCCTGATAGTCTTTCCACCGACGAAGCTTCTTTTCACGCGCGTAAGTTTCAGCTGCACGCAATTTCTCAGCTCCACCAGTAACAAAGCCCATGGACCAGTCAACGCATTTTGCGAAACCTTCTTTGAGCAAAAGTTCTGCGATGTTTCCATTCTGCAACAAGAACCGAATTTAATACATCTGCTGGCGCTCTACGTCAATTTCGCAAAAAAATCATATTGCTCCCTTACGGGATGAATGACGGATCCAATAAAGTTTTGATTGCTATCCGCCTCCAAAATAACTTCTACATCACGATGTAGTAGCCTGGATTCTGTGAAGAAAAGAGCTTCAGCTGTAAATGGTTCGGATTCCTCTGTAGGTTTGCCTTCGTTGTCAAGCTTTTTCCCTGGCGCCTACAAACAACATATACCATTGTTTCAACACAGTTTTCACATCATATATCACACGGTCTACCTTCCCGGCTGAATCAACTTCTTACCCTAATTCCAGACATCATGACAGTGACATAATGGAACGTCGGTAGAAGGAAGACGCGAACGGTAGAACCATCACGAACATGCTCAACAACGGCAGGGATGGGTTTCCGGCCCATTTTATCTAACAAGGCCCGTGCATTGTCAACTTGCCAAATAACGTCTCGTACATGGCTCTATGGGATCACAATAAATTAATTATCAAACCTTAACTCACGCCTGCCTAAAGTAATCACTCCACAGTAGGTTTCCAACTGCAAGTAACACTGTATCCACAAATAGCAACAATACATACCTCTCCATCCTCGGCCCATTTTCCTTTTCTAGCAACCTTGGCAGCATTCTCAAGATCAAGTAATCTCTGGTTATCCGACTTGGAATCTTTTCGAACGGTCAAGAGTCCTTCACTGATCATTAGATCCGTGATATTTTCACCGGATTCAACATCTTTCCCCAAGTACACAGTCCCGAATTCCCGGGGCAATGGAGTTCGTGGAACCGTGTACTCGGTCTGGAAGAAGACATCTTTCCCAATGAGCTTTTTCCTCAAAAATTCCCTTGACTCCCAAGCATAAGGCTCATCATTCGCGTCCTCACTATAACAAAAAAGATTCCATGTAAAAAATACCAACATATTCATCAGCTCAAACATAAACTCCACAAACACTCCCTTACCCTTTACCCCCAGGACGTCTTCCTAATCGCGGAGCAGAGACTCCAGCGAAATTAACTGTTTTCTCAGGTGGAGGCCCCCCTTTGGGTTGCCCACGGATTACAATGGAATCTCCCGAGAGAACCTAAAATAGACAACAATTAGTTTAAAACAACAAACGTTCCAAGCAAGCCAGCAACTAGCAATCCAGAACCAATTATAGGTAAACTACTGAGAGAAACAATTATCAGAAATAGTTTTAACCGGATCCTGAAACCGAAACGATGTTCAGCGAATCCGTTAAGTAATCTTTAAATAAAAGCTAAGCTAACAGACAAGTTCAGTTTAAAAAGCTGAGATTCCAACTTATTCCAAATCAGTTCACTGTCTGCTACCCAAATTCGCCATATGCGAAAATCATGTACCGAATTTAGAATTGAAATCCTATTGTATTTAAACGTATGCAAATCAGTTCAAAGCTTGTAAATCATTATCCTCCCATCCCCCATTGTCTCCCACCCGGAATGCATTGACTCCCATTCATAAACTCTGTTATAAAACCTACATTAAAATTTAACAACTCCAACTGTATCAGAGGGATGAAGGAGAGCATGGGCAATTGTCTGTCATATGGTAGACTTCGTGGCAGAAGGGATGCGGTAGTGGATTATAGCCGGCATGGAAGATTTGACGGACGGGGGGAAACGGATACTTAATAATTATTAAAAAGTAATTAATCTATACCTGTTTAACGATTCCCCGGATTAATTGCGGCTTTGAAGCTGGAGGAGCACTCATCCTGGTTAAATGTGGGTCTCAACGGCTGGGTTATAAGAGGAAGACTGTGATGACGGAAGGGAGACAGAATGGCTAAAATATGTTCAATCCTTATGCTCCTCTTTTAAACCTACGATTCCGCAATGCAAATTCACAAAAGTATAGTTTTATATACCGGTACTATATTATGAACACGACTATAATAGTTATAAGAAAGTCAGTCTACACGTCTACGACGACCCTGCTCTTACAATAGCAAATGTCTAAAGGATGGCAAGAGTCTGACTTGGCAGATTTAGCAGGAGATTGTCGACGAGGATGAAGAGAAAACCTGCTGTAAAATTTCACCACGTTCTCCTCCTCCCGTCTCCTCTCAAGTTTCTCTATATCTTTTTTCCTTAAGGCTCTCTTTTCTGTCTCTTAATCTTCCTCTCGCGTATTATTTTCTCTTTCCGATTCTTCTGAATCTCAACGTAAAATATATATAGTACTGCGTATATATCTCTTTCTCTGTTATTATGATTATTTTCAAGGAGGAGAACCAAAGGATTTCCTGGAGGAAAATAATGTAAGGATTCCAAAGACGCAGAATTATAGACATGTGCTGGTGGTGAAGACCCAAGCCGCTGTGGTCGATGCCACTTAATTCACATCTACTAAACTAACTATATTTACCACATTTACACAATCCCACCCTACTGCAGCTCTGCTAACGAGCCATCATCATCATCCCTAGGAGAATATTCTCCTCACATCCAATTCCACCTACCTGCCTCAGTAAAAAGTCCTTAAGGCAAAATCCTTAGGGAAAAATCCCTAAAGTGATTCTCTGTATTTTCTCTGGCATTTGCTTAAACATGGAACTCTATGGTAATTCTGACCGTGAAAATCAGAGAGTCTTTAAAGGATCAGCGCAATGCTCCACTTGATTGCAGCGGATATTAGTTTCCAAGGGACTTTCTTTTACATGTTATCATTGTCCTGGTTTGCTTGTAAGCTGGGGAAACTATCATCCAAACTGGCTTCCTTAGCTTTATTACCTCACCTGCCTGCCTTATTGCCTTCTTCACTCAGCTTACCTGGCCGACTCGTCCCTAAGAGCTCCTATCCTACTTCTTTTACTCTGGCTTCTCTCCAAACATTCCCAGGGATCTAGCTTTTCAGGTAACAGCATTTACAGCATACCTATCTCAGCCACTTCTAGTTACAGCCCTTGAACTGCCTTGAAGCTACAGCTACCATCATCAACTCACCTCACTTGCTTCCATCTCTCCTCATTATCATCCTTTCTACCACACACAACTCACTCCAGCTAGGTATATACCTTAATTTCTCGGCTTCCCGTTTTCTTCTCCACCCTCCAGCCTCATGAATGATAGCTCGGCAAATCCAAAATCATTAGCCAACATACTTGATAGCCTCCTCAAAGAAGATGAGGACAGAACAAGAGTTGCTTCCCTAGTGGTAATATTTCTCCTTGTTCCTAGCTATTGTTCGCTCTAAAGGTATTCTTCTACACGTCTGGACGCCTGTCATTTACATACAGAGAAAGCTCCCTTGCCGACTAGACAACTTTGTCGCGATATTTCCATGCGAAATCTTCTCCACTTTTCTCCAAAACTCAACATCCTTCACACCTACGCTTAATCAAAGTATTCCTACCTTCTGTAATCGCCCTTGCCAGAAGGGTGGAATGACTGACAACTCCTCTCTGTCAGGTTGCGATTGATGAGTTTACTTGATCACTTGATTTGCAGTTTGTCCATGGATTACTACGGCCTTGCCTCTTCTTGCAAGACTTCTCTCATATCCCCGAAATCGGGATTAATATCTTGGAGTGGACTTGAAAAATTTCCCCAGTCTAGTAAAATGTATAATGTATTAGTCATGACTTCCGTAATAAATTTCTAGAATTTCAGCAAAAATCACGTTTCCAGCTCTTTCAAAGGAAGGATGTTCTCGTATAAAGCGTTCAACAAATGCGACTGACTTTTAATTTATGTACGAAAGAGAGGCCAATTGTTTCCCCGGGTTATTCCTCATTGATTTAAACTGATTCCAACTTTTATACATTCCCATGACAGCTGCATCCATGAGGAAAGTATTGTTGCGATTTTAATTTCGCAGCCACCTCTTCTCTCTCTCTTGGTAAAATACAAGAGGATTCTGCTCAAAGTCAAAAGTGGCGTGACCCTAGGGCGAGATTCTTCTTGGGGACACGCCAGCTGGAGACGCTTAATTCAAAACAAACGTTGAGTTCTCCAAACTCCCAGACGCGTCTCACTAATACAAACTCCGTAGGGAAATTGTGTGTGTGTATCGGTTTCGTCCCATGCAGCCAGGAAAGCAAATATTCGACGTTTAAAAGCACATCCAGAGCTTATACAATAGGGGAACGATTCCCATTTTCTAATAAAGTAACTGTTTCAGAGTGACAGTTGCTTCTGATTTACATTTTAACAATTTTAAGATAACTCCATTACTCATCCTGTCTTCACCCAAGCCACTGCAACAGCCAGCGACCTTGACTAAAAAGTTTAGAGGCAGTTTTTGGCGACAGTCACGTAGTTTCTCTTACTGGAACAATGGTCGAAAGTCAATTTAAGCCAAGCATTCAAAAGAGTTATTTGGTTTTGTTCGAATTTCCATTAGTAAAGGTACTTGATGCGTTCATGAAAATCGTTTACAAATCCAGTTGCTGGCTTCTGAGACTCATTGACTCCTTGACAGAGCGAGCGGCTGCTATGCTGTAGGGGAAAGTTGATATAAAAGGTGGAAAGTAGAATAGCGGACACGTTGTTCCTCAGCTCTTCTGTCCAACTCATAGAGACTCTTTGCCAACTCATCAACTCTCCTTGCGTCAACCACTAGATGGACTCGTAATCCAGAGTCACAACTTATTGCCACTTAAGTGCACTTGGAGCCCACATCTTCAACATCTCTGCACGGCTAGAGATCCTGTAGGGGCAGATTGAGACTTACTTCTCACAGTCAAGTTCAGTCTCCTTCTTCCCACATCGTCATCCCAGACTCATCTTTCTTTACGCTCTTGTGTTTTTTGCATTACAGGCAAGCTTCTCTTTTCTCATCTCAAGCTGTTCGTACAAACTCCTTCTGACTAGGCTTATTTCTCCGCAACTATTTCAAGCCTCATCATCACACAAAATTTCCTGTCTTGTTCATTCTAGTTCACTGCATGCATAAATCGGAGCATTATAGCAAATAGAATATTAGAATACCAACTAAAAGAATAAACTAGTCAGTATAAAATATATTCAACTGAGCTTGCGGTAGAACCAAGTAGGAAAAATTAAATCTTTTCTCAAACACTAAATCATGTAAGGTTTAATAATTTAGAACCCTATCTGATTGGACTTGATCTGGAAAACACGGGATTAATCATGAAGAGGATTGAAGACAGAACCACATAACTGATTCACAGATTTTTACGAACCTCGACTTACCTTAATACCAGCTTATTTCCACACTGCGTTCACCTGGATCAACTAACCAACTTGCTAGTTGAGCAAATCTAAGGTAGATGTCACTCTCGCGTATGCTGCATTTCGAGCAGCACTTTGATTTTCACAGTATTATTACAAGAAAATTTTGTGGATAGATTTTGCTTTAGAGAAAAACATTTACCTCAACTAACTAATGACTACCTAGCTGATCTTCGCACCAACTATCATTGCATAAAAGCATTCAAGTGCCACATGTAAACGATATGGGAGTTGACGCTTTATCGTCAATTCTTAGACACCGGTAGAAGAAAATTAATGCTGATCAAGACGCTGATAAAGGTTGCTTGAGTAGTTGCTTTAAAACATTTCTTTGAGAGAATTGTAGTCTTTTCTGTCTACATCTAGATCAAACCGATTGCGCTGGATAAGCCGATTACACGCCAAGGGAGTAGGCGACATTATGTAGTCTTTTCTCGTTAATCTTGCTAAACAGCTTTGAGCTAATAGCTTTCTGGGACATACTGCACTACTGGCTACTGTTCATCACAAGTTACCAAGAAATTTAACATTAATGGTGAATACTAGAAGGCTAAGAAGGAATCGCTATTATTTCCAAGACTACTTCTACCCCCCATAATTGCTTGAAATTTTCGGTTTGGTTCTTACGGGCCCTCCTGGATGACTCCGAATACCTCATCAAAGAGGGCCAGACAAGGAGAAACAGGTATATTGGACACCATTACCATTAGGTAAGGGAATCAGAGAGGAAATTCGTTACTAATGATGACTAGAGCAAAGAGTTGGGCGGGCGGGCGTTGGAGATTTGTGGCAGGATTGTCAGGAAATGTAAACGGGGGGAGATGAGTAGGTGTTGAGGAGGAATTGGGAAAAGTTGAGCAGGGTGATAAGGTTGTAAGCCTTCAATCATTCATCAATTCGGTCTGAATTTAATAGCTCCATCAATCATTGGAGGTCGTGAGGTTTATGCAGAGCAGTTATAGCCTATTACTGTCTACCTTGGGTGACATGACAGAGCTTGTTCATCACGTGTCATTCACCATACGAGTTTACGAGAATGACCATAGCTACCACACACGTTCTCAAGAGGGTTGGTCCGCTAGGTGGTCAGACGAGCCTTAAAATTGAGCTCCCTTCACGAAAAACGATAAGGTGTAAGGAAGGAATAGGTAAAATGTCAATCAGGCTTTTTTATTTTATTCATCCCGAGAGAGCTCACTCAGACCGTGTGGGTTTAGAGAAACGCAAAAAACCAACTCCTTACATGAGATGAATTGATAACATTTCTCACAATTCAGTAATTATTGATAGAGAAAAAACTTTTCATTTATCAACTTCATCCCGCTTAACTGGAAACCAATATGTTAACTTACATCTGTTGCCTCCTACTACTGAAATTAAGTTTTATAGGACTCGGAGCCTTAATTCTGCACATCCTAACCCCTCTTCTCTTGCCATAAAATGAAAACCAATTTACAAAAACAAAATTCAGTAGAACCGCAGAAAAATTACAAAACAGATAAACGCGAATATGATCGTAAGCAAAGTCCAACCAAATCGTCGGCCCTCTACAAAGCCATATAGACCCGGAGGAGATGAGAGTATAAGGTATGGTGGAATTGCTAGAAAAGTAATAATGTGTGAGATTGCGTAGTATGAATTATCGTCTCTTTTACCCATAGATGGACATACTTTAGTACTCTATAGGCTTTGACTCCATATTGCGAATCTTGTCAAACTAGTGGGCTAATAAGTGAGAGATACAGCGAGATTCTCTGAAACCAATCAGCCAATCTGTAGCCTACGCTATAATTTTATTCCAAACACTTTTCCTGCATTAACCTCCACATAAGCGTAGCAATTCTTCCTACACGAAATTAACACCTCTCTTCCTTACGCCTGTAAGAAGATCTGTAGGGCACAATCTTTGTATCAGAGGAAGGATACGCTATGAGTCCAAAATCGGTAAAACCATGCTTTTTATTCAATATACGATTTAGCTGCAAATTTGTATTTTGAATTCTAGTACTAGTAGAGCTTCGTTTCATTTCCACCTGCAAGGTAAAAAACTGCATAAAGATCAATTATAATTCTGAGGATGCAATCAGTAGTCAAGTTCAACATCCCCCACTTCAGCGGAGGACGGAAAGGGTGTGGTGGGCTGGGAAGTGTATATATTTTTGAGTGATAAGTGTCAGGTAAAAAATAAGACGAGTAGCAGCAACCCAGCTACATATCAAGCACAGATAAACTTGATGGAGTTTATATGAAACTTCAAAATCCAGTACCCGCTCGCGGCACGGCCAGCAATGAGAAAACTATTTCAACTAAACTTTGTAGAATCATGCACTTGTGCAAAATTTTGTAGATTGCAGATCCGATGTCACAAATGTGATCAAACGCACTTAAACTTCCTCTGGTTGCTGTGCAGCCGTTGCTTCCGTGGAAGAGTGAGGTCAGTTAAGTTTTATTAAGTTGCATATTTTTCTATATTTGGAGAATGAATTCGGGTGTTTTCTGCAAATTTTGAGCAGATCAAGACAGACTCCTCTGACGCCTGGATCAGTTGAACGTTGTAAAGTTAGAAATGGTATTTCATATCACCTTGTAAAATTATGTAAGGTTTTGAGGGGTGTCATGGTTGAATATATGGTCAAGATATTGTTCATACTTGTAGGTGCGGAGGAGCGATAACGATTGTGTCAAATGGCAACAATGAATATGCTTCACTACATATCCTATACCCTAGAATAGCTCGTGTGTAAATACTAAAGCATGGTGCCGGAATGATTCAAGAAGTGTTTGATTTGGATGCAGTTTCTTTCTTCCGAGAAATTGAATCCATTATGTAGGTGTAGAGTATGCGGATGAATGGGATGGGTGAAGAATCAGTCACACGTAAATTGTTACAGCCTACACCTGACGTCAGATTATACAAATAAAATATTCAGAGCATCTCAACTTCAACTGACTCATGGGATTGAAGATGGAACACGTTAGTCCTGGGTTGCATCAAGGGCAGGGAGGATAAAAATCCTAGGATACTTGTAAGTCGCTCCCGGCGTCGGGCTGCGTTAATTGTAAGAAGAAATGTACATACAAGGTGGAATGGGTTCCAAGGTTTTTAAAATTCACAGCAGGTGCCTGTATCATTTCCCAAATAATGGCAGAAAGGGAGGAGGAAGAAATTAAAACCAAATTTTAATGCCATATCCATCAAGTCCAAGGAGCGGAGGAAAATGATTATCTTCACCAAAAGAAGCAACGGAAATAAATAATAAAAAGGGCCGCGCGCCGATCTTCCTTAAAGTTCCACTTACTTGTAAACTATATATTCCTTCCTTCCTTAATGCCTCCACCATTTCCGCTTGCAGGAGGACTAGCTTCAGCTTTGCTAAAACGTTACACGCCTCCTCCGCCCAGGAATGATTATCCTTAAGAGGTTAAATGGTATCCCTGGTATAGTGAACTTTTAGCAACTTTTGCGGAGGGAATTGTGAAAATCATGCGGAAAATACCCTGCAATCATTTTGAGCTTAAGTTAGTAAATGGAGGATCGCATAACCTTATCATGTTCCACAAAGAGCATTTCCACGCGAATATCTTCCTTGGCTAAAAATACTAATTCAGTTTGTGGTGGGAGTAATAATATATTAAAATCCATCTAATTGCCAATAACTTAGAGGTATGAAAGTCCAATTACACAAGTAACCCCCGGGGTCACAAGTCCCATCAAGTCGGAATGAATCAACTCCTCGATTAATTATCCAAAATAATCAAAAAGTAGGAAACCCAGAACAATATCGTATGTTTACTAATTAATTCATTTTTCAAGAAACTTTTCAAATAAACGATATTTAAAGCCAGATTCCAAGCTAAAAATGACTCAAAAGCGGCAGGTTGCAGGTAACTCTTGTGCATATTCGCGACTTCAAACTGTGGAGGTTAAATAGCGGGGTGGCGGAATGAGAGTCAATTGATTTCCAACGTAGGATTTCGCGTTAAACTCATGAACAATTTACATATTGCTAATTGGGACAAAAAGAATTCTTTATGGGAAAGAATAACCAAAATTTCAAGGTTTGGGTAACAACTGGAGTGGGAGTATCAATAAATTAACCTCCGTGTCTTTCCTCGTGAGCCGGAAAAAATAGCTGTGAATTCGAGTTCGTGATACATTTCAAACTGATTGAGCTCGACGTATTTGTACATATGAAAATTATGGGAATTGATTATTCCCTTCCATCCTCAAATCATTGAGCTTTTATACTAGTAGTTCCAGAGATACAAAGTCTTTAAGTTTACCAAGAATAATTTTATATTTTTCAATACAATAATTGGATAGAACTCAATCAATCAGTAGCTACCCCACCCTAACACACTCACACTATTTAAGGTAAGAGATTATGGATGCGAGAAAGTTTCTGCTCCATCCTCTCACATTACATCTGGGTATCCCACAATCCCATACCCGCTTCATACTAAAGCATACCTCGTAAAAGCTGCCATATCCTACGTGAATCGATGCATGGATTCGAAAATAAAATTATAGAGTTCCGTATAGACTGCAACTACTAAATGATAGTACTTTACAATACTTTTTTTTGCTCTTATCTATGCCTGTCCATCCTTTGAAGGTTTTTCGAAAACGCGCTGAAATCCATGAAAAACATCAAACGTTTTTTGTAGTTCCCGCAGGATTTCAAAGTTCAACGTTGAAGCGGTTAAATAACATTCAAGCCATAATCCGGTGGAAAGTATTTTATCATCTGGGAGTAAAGCTTTTCTCAAATGAGGTGGGACGCTTAGCTGACCTGCAATCATTTAAAACATAAATATATATTGATGATGATCCAACTAAGTTTGGAAGTTTGGGAGCGTGCTTTTGGCTATAAACACCCTTTGTAATTAACAAGCCAGGAGCAATAATCAGTGAATCGCTTTGTAGGGAAGCCTTGGAAAAATTCGACAGTCAGTTTTCAACGTCCAACCTCAAATCAATGTAGAAATGAAAATTATGCTCTCATCGGTATTCTGAAAGAAGCTCATAGCATCAGACGTTTAAGAGGTGGGAATTATGCTGGTAGGGAGCACTCGTAATCAACTACTTCTCTAGAGTATTGAAATTGTTATGCTAATTGCTGGGTGTCAGAAATTGGTGTTAAATCCAAATCTTCCCCCTTATCCTCTGCCACTAAAAATCATTATTCAAACCAATTCCAACCAACCTTAATGTTCTCTTCTTATTTATTGCACCATTCACCATAAATGAGTCCAAAGTTTTAGACATATGGCCAAAATTAATCCCGACTTAAAACCTGTCCAAGGATGAATGACTGGCTTTTACATCTGTCTAATCCTGCGCAGAGATGAACCCAGAAACGTTTTGTCCAACTTGATAGCGAATACTTGAAGATGCAATTTTTTAGTCTGCAATGCATTATACACGATTGCTGGATTGTTCCGGAAGACCCGGCTTTAGATCCACGATTCCTACACCTTCTGTACACAAACACAATTTGTCCACCAAATGCCTCACTGATTACAGGGCTAATTTTTCAACGAAGAAAGTCAAAAACTTATCCTACATGGGTCCATCCTAGGCCCAACAATATACACACAAAAACATGACGGGCTACGTACAAGCAGGCAAACAATAAATATCGGATAGGTGCGGAGAAAACTTGTTCCCAGGAGAAAAACTCCCTTACATCGTTAAAAACAGTAGAAAGGGAGTGGATATGTGTTCTAGAATTTATTGCCACACGATAAGCAAATATGCAGAATTCAACAAGCATGACGCATGAAACCAAAGTTCAACCAGATGAGTAAAAATTCGCAAAAATTGGAAACAAGCAATCCGGCTTTGGAATAAAAATCAGATTAAAAGAGAGTTGATAATTTCTTCCTATAAGAAAGTTGATGATGTTCCTTGATTAGTTTTTATAATTCATTTCAAGGAAGGCCTTTAAATAGAATATTGCAGTGCTCGCAGGCCAGATTTATATCAAGTTAAAGATGGGAAAGGAAGAAAAGTGACAGGATTACTGTGGGTGGCTTATATCGGACTAAAAATAGGAACCCACATCTTGTCACCTTTGGTAGATATTACAAATTTTCATTAAGGTTAACAAGATTAAATTTCCCTTAAGCTTATTCCTTCGATACGCAATCTGTAAATATTTTCAACATCTCTTGCTCCAATTAGCATAGTTTTCAGAGAGAGTTGTGTGGTTGGAGAAAACTAAAAAATCCCAAGAAGACAAGCCTCTGCTTCCTTGGAAACCACTTGGAAAGCTAGAAAAGGGAGGGAAAAGGTATTTGATAAAATAGCGTGCGTGGGTGGATGACAAAGCTTGAATATTTTATTGGTACGGACTTTAGGATAATCATTCCACAAGCTGCATTTCAGTTTCAGATCAAGTATCTATTATCAAGAAGGGCGAAGCGGGGAGCTGGTGCTGCGGTAGGAAAAAGTTAAACAGGAGGAGTGCACGGAGCGTATAATGATGAGCTTCTTAGGGTGAGAGACTCTAGAGTTAATACCAAATAGACAAATATACAAAAGAGGAAATAATGAAAGATGAAAATGATAAGAGGGAAAAGGGATAAAATCCATTATGAAATCAATCCGCTTATTCCTTCCAACAAAAATCCCGCTCCTCCTACACATAATTATCGAGAAATGGCGATGAGCAAGAAATTTATGTACAAGAAGAGCGACTTTTATGTAAAACCATCCATTTATTCACCACTCAGATTCATTGAGCTGTGTATCGTCCGTAAAAGTGAATATTTTCACCTTAAACTTCCCCAAGTATTTCTGCGAGGCAAAAGGAGTGATTTAGGATTCAGAATCGTATATATAATTAAATTATAAATTTCATTTGGTGCCGAAGAATCATCAAATTTTATTCATCTTCCTTCCCTGACGACTTCTTATTGTTATCAACTCAAACAGCCAAGTAACTACAGCAAGGAAAATCCAATCTTGCTTTACCTTTCCAGTTTTCCCTTCCCATAAGCGCTTTCTTTGTATCTTAAGGTTTTTGTGCATTTCCAAAGCTACTAATAAAAAGCAGTAAGGAAGAAGAAGGCGCGGGAGTACACTGATTGAGTGAATTTTTCAAAATCATTTTCCCTTTTAAATCTCTCTCTTTAAACCCATCTTTATCTTCTCTAGATCGGATGAATGGATAGAGAAATAGGGGAGTGGGGATTGTAGGGTGGGAGTGGAGGAGGTGGAAGGTGCTGATTTCTAGATAACTACGCAAAGTTTATCCTAATGATCACCTTCTTCCCGCCTTCAATCAAGAGGAACAGTCCCTCTCACCTTACCCGTCTCCAATATATACAGTCATCAAATCCAGATGCTAATTAAAATACACCCTTCAAACAGCTCTTCCGGAGGAATGCAATTTAACCAGCTAAGTCCCAGCCTTTGCGCACAAATTATCTTTCACACAGCCCAACACCCGACGCGAAAAATTTCCCTCAAACTTTATCGAGAAAGTATCCAATGTGTGACGACAGTGTCGCTTCACATGTTTCCTGCCTGTAATTATAACAAGTAGCCCTAGACAATTGGCGATACAAACTTGGATGACTGTTTTATGAGTCGTGGGACATGACACCTGAATATTTACCGTGTCTACCGGAATAGGGGAGGTGAGCCGAGAGCAGGAAGAGGTCCAACTTTAATGGAGGTTCATTCAACAGAGGACATAAATGGAAATACCGTCTTGAATTTCTTTGGCGACCAGTTTTTTTCTACCAGTATTAAATTCCAACTTGTTTTAACTACTTGCTCCAAAAGTGAATGATATAGAACAGGATCAGCCTTGGCTAAAGAAACATCAGATAAAGTTCATCTTGTACTTCACCAGACACCCTTTACTCCAATACCCGGATGATTGTCGTAACGCAGAGACGCTGCGCTAGTTTTAACTCTTTTCCCGTCACTTTCAAAACTGCATTCAAACAATCCATTTTTTAAAAAGTTTTGTTCTTTCAACAAGCCTTGCAGGCCTGATGAAGTTTTTAGATTCTTAAAACTTCTTACCTCTTCATCTTTTTTCAATCTTGATTTCATTTTACCCCAACAAGAACGAAATCAAGCTAAATCATCCCATTTTCATCTCAGACCAGACCAGGAGTAGAAGATCCTGGATTTAAGGAGATTCTAGCTTCCATGATATTTTTAATAACAACCTTTGACACACGCTTAATTTATGTCCGGAGCTATATCCGCCTGACATGGCGGAAAAGGAGAAACTTTACGAAGCTCATATATTTTCTTATTGCAACTAAAACCCGTGGATGGGAGAAGAAGCTCATTTACCTGGCTGCAAACGAGCAAGGGCGAAAGAGTTGTGAGGTGTTATGTCTTTGAAATGAGTGGGAATAACAAGGGAAAAGGGATGATGATGAGCTGTGAAGGCAGGGAAGAAAGACACTAAAAAGATGGGTATGTACGAGGAGGAGGACGGCAAAGATTTTGAGCCTTCCTCTTAATGTGTAATGACAGGAGGAGGGTTTGGGGATTAGTAAAAAGTTTTGTTCAACACCTAAAGATTATATGGTGAAATAAAAACAAAACTCTTTAAAGCCTTTCCATCTTTCACTCTTAAACGTGGAGGAACAACAAGGCTCGGACCGAGATAATGAGAAAGGGCAGTGGTTTAAAGAGTGTCCAAATAGATGCTACACAAATTGGAATTCAATCCACCCCCACATTCCTCACCTTTAATCAACATCATTAAACAAAGGGGAAAATATTCCCCGGATCGTTACGGACACAAGGAGCTCAGGAAGCCAATCGTACGCTCCTCAAAGTACGACATTTATTTCTCCGAGACAAACTTGAGTTCCAGACACAAGCTCCTATAATCACAATACACCCACTTTCCACACCTTTCCCGTACTCCACAATCTGCTCAAGGGTTTATTGGATCCCTAGAATTTACATTCCTTCATCCTCAGGATTGAAATCCATCGCCATTTTCATACATCGATCACGCTAACTGCAACCTGAATACATTCTTCAACCCAGCCTCCTCTCCTGCTCATCAGCAATCCCCATCATTAAATATCTTCTTCCACGCTTTTTCTGATTTCAGAAAATCCTCTGCAATCCTTCTTTCAAAAAAAAAACTAATTCAAATATAAAATAAGCCATCCCAGATCGGAAAATAAACTTTCCTTCTTAACCGCGTCCCGAGTCCTTATACAGAGCAAACATGTGTTGGCGTTTATGTTGGTGATGATGAGCTGATAAAAAGTTCAAAGGTGAGGAAAGTACCCTGATTGAAATAGGTTTACAAAAATAGAACGAGGTAGGATTTCTAAATCTTAGGCAGTGTATACGGGGGAGGATGCGGTATAGGTAGTGAAGGGTGATGGAGGGAGCGAGAAGATGTAAAATATGCAATCGCTATGTCCTCCATCTTGTTACAAGGAAAAGATTACGCGGATTAAGCCGCAATTTGTACCTGGGGTCATTTAAATAAATAGCTATCAACAATTGTAATCGCTTAAACCGATAGGTCCCAAGATACTTTGGGACATGTCGGGATTCAATTACTTGTACTTTAATGGCAAGTAGATAAAAAAGGTTAGTGACAGAGCAACTACTCCAATAAATATACATTGCCACCCCTAACTGTATCCCATCATGTTCTCCAAGTCCTAATCAAAATTTATAACAATATGTAAATCCAAACATGCGCTGGGCGTCTTTGGAAATAGATGAGGGTTCAGTCCTTTTTGAAGCGCTCCAACATTTCCTGTACAACTCCAAACCTACTCCATGCTACAGCTCAACATTTATAGAGAATGTAAATAATTGTGCTTTGTAAATAATTACGAATAAATACAACTCCAAAGATTATCCAGCAATTATTGAATGAAAGGTGAAAGAGGCCATGGTGGAGAAAGCTGCCGCGGGATCACGCTAAAAGACAGACAAAAGAACAAACGACGCGTTTCTCTCCGCGCATGCAGACAAGCAACAATTGATAAAATTGCTGAGAATCTCAAGGTTTTCAAGGCTCTATTATGAAATGTGTGATAATACTCTGATGCTAATTACATGAAATGTCAAGAGTGGATGAGAGGAAACATATTGTGTGTCGGCTGGGAGAGGAGTTTTAAGTGTGAGCGTGGGTGGAAGAATTTTTGCAGCAATTTAGGCCTCATCATAAGTAAAGGCACGAAACCTTTGGATTTCATCTGGAAGAATTGCCATAAACATGCAAGGAAAAACAAGCACGCGGTTGCTTCATAATCTCGAGATCCATCTCTCAGCATAAGCTCTTCTGTAATTTAGCTTGTTCAACGATGGCAGGTTAATAAGGACCGTTTAGCTCTTTTAAGCCAAGTCCATTCCTCCGTCATGTATATATTGACTAAATAGGGAAAATCTCAGTTTTGTAACCAAATATTTCGTCAATGCAAGCATGGAATCAAAACCCTGGGTAATTCACCCAAAAAAAGCTTTCAAAAGATTCTCTATTATATTAGCATGTGCCAAAAACCCGTCTCAGAAACTAAAATATATTTCATCACATTTTGCAATCATATCAGCTGTAATTTAGCAGTGTTTTATTTGCAACCACCTAACCCTACATTTTCACATACGAAGCCTTCACACTCTAGTTAACAGAAAATTCCCAGCACTGATTTCCAATGTCCTACAAAGTCCACGCTACCTCTACGAACCAATATACTGTATGCGAAGCTGGGATAAATATAGGCTTCTACTACGGAGCTTAGCACTTGACAGGACACACATGAGGCCAATAATGGGAGGATTTGGCGTGTATGAGATGAGGATATTTAATTTGGGAGGAGAATATTATAATCTTCCCGAATAAGAATAAATCCGTGAGGGTGGTGAATTGAATTGCTTTTACTCCTTTAATTGACTCATCTATATATAGGATCGAGAATATTTCAATATGGCATTTGATGACCAGATTTAAATTATCATCACAGCTAAAATCCCAGTCCGTAAAAACATTTTCAAACGTAGGCTTCCCAACACAAATAAGCTAGGATCAAGCATGTACACGCATCAACCACAAAATAAATACAGGGCCAACAAACTTGCATACAGCATTCATGGCTATCTCCTAAATATTCCCATCATCCGCTCTTATTAAGAATCCATTTAAAAAGGAGACGGAAGAAAGTTTGGCGGGGGATGTAATTGTAATGTAAGGCGGCTCTGTCTAAATCCCCTAGAGATTCGCAACTTTCTAGATGATAATTGATAAAGGGAGCTGAGCAACATTTTAATTCAAGAGTTTTACTTGAGTCTCTTTCGGGATAGCAAACCAGGACTCAAACCAAATTCCACTTCCTACCACGGACCAGACGAAGAGAAAGGGCAGAGGGAAGTTGATGCAAAAAAGGAGGAAATGCAATATTTTAGGGAGAGGCGGGCAAAATTATTATTTTTTCTGGACAGGGAGCGGGCGGGGTTCAAGTTTTAAGCTGTCAAAGGATAGGAAATGACTTGGGCGAGAGATTTGTGAGTCTTTACAGATTATATGTACGCGCGGAACTAATGTAAAATCCCTCGGCTCTACTTACTCTATTACATCCCTGGGATTTACTAAAATGACTGATTTAGGAGAAAAGTCACAACCTTATGGATGTATCATGTGTGGGTTGTTGCGAGCGCGGATAATTTTCTGCGCAAATGGATAAAATCACACAACAATCTTCCAAAAACCACCTTTTGAGGAGTTCAGCGAGAAATTGGATACAGCTCGGCGCTACAGGAAGATAACGATCGCTAAAATTCCCGGAAATATTTCTCTCGTGTTGCATAGCATATGTTTATGATTTGATGGTTAACAATAAAATTTATAACATCAATGCACTGTCTACATAGGCGAGCCTATATAGCTATAGGGGTTAAGCGAGACTGCATACGAGAAGAAGTTGATCAGAGGACTGAGCATCCAGTCTTTTGGATACAACTCTTAAAGAGAGGTGACTGGAGAAGATGGATGATGTAAGAAGAGTGGGCTGATTTCCTTGGAGGTTACTAAAGTTTTATTGATCAAGCTCAAATCAAGGGTGTAGTTCACACGTATTGACTGTCTGGAGAAGAGGAGGCTGTATATTTTGTTGTGTAAGGAGAAAAAAGCCTTAAGAGGTTTTCATGGCTGTATACTCTTGAACTGTAGCCTATATACTTTCAGAGTTTCAAATATGAAATCAAAGCGAGTATACTTATGTTGAATACTAATAGGAACTTAGGCGAGTGGTTATAATGATACTAAATCTGATTGTAAGTAGAGGCAAGATGGTAATCTAATGGTTAGTAAAGTGTACTTTTTCTCTTTTACTCCTCGCATTTCCAAGTCCTCCCCGCCGTCCGACTGCGGAAAATCTTCGAGATGGGCTTAGGGTGGTGATTTCATGTTATTCAAAGTATGGGCTGTGGACATTCATTGAGAAAGGGAGAGAGAGATAAGTCAAGATTTTTGTCCTCCTAAGGTAACATGTTTCCGAGCCAAGATTGGTAAAAGCGGACTCCACCCTGGGTGAAACCAAACGGGCCGTCATCACAAAAGAAAATTGGAATTTCAACTCCACCTTTAAACATTTCTCAATATATCCCTTAAATAGGCATCTATCCACACATCTCCTCTCCCTCATACTGAATTTATTTCTTCTATTTTACAACCAACTTTTCCCACTTTCAAACCACCATCAACCGTCCGTTTCCGCGTCTTCTTCCTATAATCCTCTAGAGTTTCCAATCCATTCTTCTCTTGCAAACCTCAAGACTTGTAAGCAGAATAATTCTCTTACACCATGCTGTAAAATCCCTTCAAAATCTACCAAATAACCTTCATTTTCTAAATCTCCAAAACACTTAACTTTTCCAGTTCATTACTACCCGCAAAACTCCACATTTGTCCTCCCACACTCAGCCTAAATCCACCGACACGGTGAAACAGTCTGGCGGCTGGATAATGATGAGTCTTTAAAGGTAAATTACAAACCTTCTTTAAGGTCATCCGTCGTCGAATAAGACAGCTGATTTCACCTGGGAAAAGTTTCACAGCAGCCCAGCAGACTACCACCACCAGCCCCAGAAAGGCCAAAGAAGGCCAGCCAAAAATCTTTGTAAAATCCACAGATTCTCGTATAGCATTAAACACGGGAAAGGATTTGGGAGGAGGGTAATAAGTGATCTAATAAAATAAGAGCTGATTGTAATCTGAGTGCGAGTCAACAAGGATATCCATGTTTTCCCCTTTATTTAGCCCAACTTGTGTGCTTAAAGTGTTTATAGGTGGTCATAAATGCAATCAATCCAGGGATGGAAGAGCGACAGAGATGGACAGAGAAAATCATCTTTACCTGGACACACTCCTCCTCATAATAGAATTTAACACAGCGGGGAAAGACTGTGATTTATTGGAGAGCCTTTCTTTATTGCCAAGCCAGCAAATGTGTGCATTTCTAGGGATTATATTGGCAAGAGTCTCATCTAAATAATACTAGAAATGTTTCCAAGAACCTACATTTGTATTACTATAGCAGCATCTCGAGTTGCATTTAGATAAAGCTCCTCACTCATATAGCTCATCTCATCCCTAATAATTCTTATGACCATGTATTAAAAATTTATACGATTAAATCTTCTGGGAACGGTAAAGAGTTACGCCCGAGACGTCTCTCAGCTTCTTCTCTCCTAGTTTAAGCTGCCTAATTTCAAAGTCTAGCTCCACTAAACATAAACAGGACTCTCTTAAAATAAGAATATTCTTCTTCGTCCTCCACTTCTATATTTTCAAAGAGAGTTGGGTGGCTTCTAGATAAAGTTCACGTCCTTTCAAAAGTAACCAGGATCCAAAGGATTCCAATGTTTAACATTGTGTGTACGCTTCAGTTATTAGTGCATCAATCCATCCTCCCAAATCATATGGAGGAAGGGATGGGCGATTTAAGTAGGAATCCATCATGATCCAATGATTAATTGATTCTATTTTGTAGCATCATAATAACCATGTTAAAAACCTGCTAGTATATCCTTCACAACCAGCAAACTAACGCCTTCCCAATCAACTATTTCAAACTGATGCAAAGTGTTCTTTTAAATATTCATCTCACAACTTTTCCAATACGTTCCAACCTATTCCTGAATCTTTCGGTTTAATCCTAAGAAAAGCCAGTGTTTAAAAACACTGCTTGTAGAGAATTTTTCCCGAGGAGACCATTTGCCCTTAGGTTGTAAGGCAATCTTAATCATGGGTTCTTCATCGAATGGCAAAGTCCACCAAAATGATAGTTTCCAAATGCAAATAAAAACCAAGACGAGATCAAACTGTTGAAACTGAGCACGGAATTGAAAAAAATGCCAACAACCAACTCCATCAACTCATACACACGATTGACGGACAGGGAACATGAGGTTTTGTTCTTGTGTGGCTGCTGAAAGGTTGAGCAAGAGGCGAAGAAAGTTTGCCGGCCGAGATAATACCCTATTTGGTGAATTAATTGAGAGCTTGGAGATGGCTGGAGGAAGGGACACGATTAAGATGCACAAGGTAAACGGTGAAGGTGAAGCATTATGGAGAGCATGTTACATGGGTAAATGGTGTAGATAGCTGGTTGATACAAGGGAACACGAATGCTAAGGCTGCTCGCCACACAATCATTCTCGGATCATTTCAACCCCGCTCACCCGTCCCAACAAAAAGGAGCTAACAATGTATAAAATTCAATTTGAGGGAGATGCGCTTCCTCCCTCCGTCCTGGCGGAAGGTGGGAGCGTTTATGCAAATTACACCTCCTTTCAGTGACGTTGATGAATTTCCTCAAGATTGTCTCCACTTAAGAGAGCACTCTTTTGGTAAATATGAGTGATGCAAGAGTTTGACGTTCCTCCTCATCCAAGATCTTTGTCATTCCGATTCATTCCTTGAATGGAAAAAATAAAGCAAAGACCGTAGCAGCACACAGTCTCCTATCTCTTGTCAATTTTTTCAGCAATATATGTATAGCTGCAGTTATTGTCAGCACGTGCTTCAAATCCTAGCTTCCATAATTCAATGTCATCCAGCTTCCATCAAGTGTACACAATCCTCCGATTATTTTGCTTTCCGAAATGTTCTTCCAGATTTTCAGGTATTGATGGCAACAGGAAGAAAACTGCTCCGAGCTAGAATTCCAAGATGGAAAGAAAATTAAAACGTCTTATAAGAACCAATTTACGGCTTCCATTCATGTCAAAGAAGGTGACAAACGCGTAAAGAATTCATGGAGACAGGTAAAAGCCATTTATAACATTGACTATGCTTGCCTCACAATATTTTGCATACTTTAGGGTGGCAGAGAGAGAAGGCTGATGAATCATGGAGGATGAGTAGTGAGGTGATTATTATTTACACCTGGTCAGTGTACCTGTAGAGCTTCATAAAAAAGCTAGCATTGTATTCTTGTGTATTACAATTGACGGATATCTTTGAGCTTTCTTGACCCCTTTTCCTCTGTCATCTTCTTCTTGTCAAGGGTTTATGTATTTAAAGCCGCCACCCTCTCAAAGAAGCAACAAGAGTAAATCAGCTGTGAGCTAAGAGGTAAAGGCTACGGCTAATAACTTTATTTATTTTTATTACCTATGTAAACATGGATATTTTTAATCCTTGTTCCTCCGACAACATATACTGATATTTAAATAAGAACCAATGTTAGCATTATGTCCCGGAGAGGAGACGAACAATGGTATTTCTCATTATATTTCTTTTACCTCAACTTATTAAAATTTCAATCAGGAATCTTTTGGCTGTTATGAATCCTGTTGTGATGATATTTGCCTTATATATTTTATGCGAATTCATCCATTCCTTCTTGCTGTAGTCAGCTTTTCTAATCTGATGTTTACATTTTGAATAATTGATTTACCTTTACGACTGTGGGCAGAGCGATGGCTGAACGGATTTGGCGGTGAGCAAATTAGAATGACGCGTAAAATTATCCGCAAAAATTTCATATCCTATGGCGAATACAGAAGCAGTCACAGCAAGAGAGGAGGTGGCGGGAATGCTAAATGTTATTCAAGACAATCAATAGATTCCCATCTTCAATCAACATATACATGTATCCATGGAAAGCCTATGCGTGCCCACTGCAAAACTATATTTTGACTTATAGTCTTGCAAAATTCCAACGCTGCATCATCATTACTCGGCCATATTTAGCTGCACAGTTGAAATCCAAATCGAGTGGTCAAGTGCTAGCATCGTAAAATTATAAATTACTTACTCGCACTACACTTCCCTGCAATTATTGTAGCTGTAGCGAGGAGAAGGAGACGCTTGCAGCGCCATAAGCTTGCGTAAATTATGTAGCCAAAACAAGGAGCTCTGGTATGTAAAGCGATAACATTTTATAAGATTTATAACACTTTTCCTAGTCATGTATGTGTGTAACTTAAAATATCAACTCATTCGTAGCAGAATAAAGTCATCAGATGGACAGAGAGAGATATGAAAAGTAATAATAATTTCACCCACTGACATTTCTTTTCCTAGCTTCTTTTTCCTGGTCAGTCAGTGGGTGTCTTTGAATGTCATTCTTCAAAAGCATCCACGAATCCATTATACATCCCTCTCCTGACTTTTGCAAGATTTTCATATCATCTTCCTCATCCTTTTCCTTCTTCAATAGCTATAGCTTTCTCCTCTTAGCTCCTTGGCTAGATCAGAGGTTTCAGATTTAGTAAAGCTGTACTGATTGTTGTCTTTGCAGGAAAATTTAAATCCCAAAGACTGAAATAAGTTTGACAGTTTCATGGCAATGTTAATGCTATAGACGCGGGATCAAGCTCTGAGTGGCTTTAAAAGTTTTAAAAAGATATGCCAGAGAATAATGGTCATACTATCTTGTTCATTACGGCTCAAGTTATGTAGTAAGGGCAGATAAGAACCTGTTCTTCCCATTAGTCCCTCTTGTTATGAGCTCTTGATGAGCCAAGTACAAGGTACATTAAACGGATTATTGAGAGAATATATAAGTGCTTGACTTAAGCTCAAATCCCTTTTGACTTTTAGGTGAGATGCAGATTAACAGCTTGAGCTTTTATGATCATCAAGTAGCCTCAATACTTGCACTTCTGTCAACAGCGCTCATCATCTTCTTTTCACATGTGAAATTCCAAGTCACAGGTCATTTTACAAAATAGGAATGCAATCATTTGAATATGAGGAGCAAAATAATCACTCGACTGTAATTACAATTTTAATGAGACAGTTACAATATATTCTTGGTATATTCCATCAACAACAATAATCTTTGGTATTTTGGCAACATGTTTCCCGTGTATCACCACCGTTAGTATAGGTTATAGTCTTTTTATGTAAATCATATCTTCCATACGATTCTTCTACACACTAGAGCTCTGATGTGTTCGGGTGAGTTATTCCATATTATTTTTATTTTTCTAAGCCCTATAAATACTCGATAATATTTACTTAAATATCGATTATCCTCCCTTTCGCTCTGCTCAGCATTGCAATATTTCAAGAGAAGACATTAACTCTGATTGCGACGAACCAAAATTATATTTAGTTATAATTTGGCTGAACCCACAGCCTCAGCAGGTTGAACATAATTATTATTGTACCTAGAATAGTTTTAGTTAGCTCTGATTGAATTTATTGGAGTGGTTACCCTAAACTTCTAGGTGTTTTAAAACTAAATTAAAATGACACTAGATCTTGAAAATCTTCAAATTTCACCATCTGGATCCTCTAAATCTATTAAATCTTCATCATGTGCTCCATCCATCGGAGACGGAGGTTGATTCGGACTTGATGCTGTAGTCAAATCGTCGGGTGAATCCTCATCGTCGAAGCACTGATTGTCATTTGAATCCTGGTCCATCTCTAGGTTTTCAGAGGCATCTGAGCGCAAGCTGGGAGGAGCTGGAGGGATTAGTGGCTCTCCTCCCGGTCCTTGAGGTAGTCCATCTGGTTGAGGTACATTCCCACCAATTTTTTGCAAATTATCCGGAAGGTAATCTTTCCAACTACGAAACAAGTAGCGTGTAAATTTCCTCAATTGTCGAAACTTGCAGTACGTCGCGCCCTCTGCGGATTCTAGCTGCTGAGTTTGTATAAGAAACCCTTTCTCTTTGAAGGTTTTCTCAAGTTTCTCCCGCATCAAGCTTTTACGTGTTCTCCGCTTCCGCTTCATCTTTGCCCTGCTCGAAGCAGTGGTGTTTCCACCCGAAGACGGATTGTCAAGACTGTAATGATCTTGGCCGTGAGCATCAAAGGACGGAGGTAAACCAGTGGGACTCAAGTCCGCTCTTCTCATGGCGAGTGGCGAAGGTGATGCAGCGCCCTCTGAACTAGAACTGCAGTCAGGATCTCCGGGAGAGGGTTGCAGATGTAATGGTGGGAAGAGAGGTTGGGGTTGTGATTGAATATCAGAGAGGATTGAGCGATTTGACAAGTTAGCCAGACTAGGGGATGGGGAGGATGCTGACAAAGGTTTACCACCGCCTCCACGGCTACTCATCATGGATAGCGGCGGTACACCAGAGAGAAACTCGGACTTGCATCCCCAAGGATCATCTTTTAAACCGGCGACGATTTGATGAGAATTGCTTGGACTCAGAAGGTTATTTGTACCGTAAATACTATTGTAGCTTGCTGCGGCTTTCATAGCTGAAGCTTGATTTGAAGGAGAACCCTTGTCGGAATAAAACCGAAAATTACCCGTAGAGTCCACAGACAACATTTTCTTCTCTTGCAGCGACGGTTTGGCTCCTCCCGTAAATTTAAATTTACAAATACTCACTTCAGCAGCGTTTGCCTGAGAAACTTGCATATTTGTAGGGTACGTCTCGCTGGGAGGCATCTTGTTAAAAGCCTTATCAGTATATTCCTCACGGTTCGGTCTTAACCCAGTCTCACGATATTTTCCCGACCTTCGCTCCTCGTTCCCCGCCGCAGCAGCTCCCTTCCGCCGACCCTTTGCAACCCGACCTGTGTAGGTCGCATGGTTTCCTGGTGAAAGTCGCTGGTCTTCTGATAGTGAAAACGGCTGCTGTGAGCTAGGTGATGCAGGATTCTTAGAATCATCCGAAAATGTCCGACGGCCCGGGAAATTTGAAACCTTTGTCGGCCCTCCGCTTAGATGAATGTTGAAATTGACTAGATCCGTATCATTGTTGACTCTTAGCTTATTAGATTTATGCATAAGGCTATTATTATTATTATTATTATTATTACAATTATTAAGCTTGTTAGACATTGGTATATCCTGTGACAAATTGGGCTCAAGTGGTAACTCGGGTACAGGGCGGAAGGATTTCCCGCGACGGCCCGCATTTGTGCCGCCAGAGGGCGCTGTTTTACAATTCTTATTGTTCCTCTTAAGGTTAAAGCTGTTAAATAGATTATTCGCACTGGGTTTAATATTGCTCCGCAAGTTAGCAGTTTGAGAGAGCAAATTGAGCTGGCTTATATGAGAAGAGAACAAATCCTCGTCCCGCAAACACAAGTTAAGTGGTTCATCCACATCCGGTCCTAGAACGCGCAGAGATGATGCCTTAGAGCGCGAATTCCGGCCGCGGCTGGAGGGCTTCTCTTCCTCAACGTCCTCGTCGTCATCCTCAGGGTCGTGACCAGGGATGGCCAAGTCAGGAAGAGCATATGAGCGCCTTGGTGATGTTATCATTGAGATCCTTTTGAATGAATTATTTTGCGTTGATGAGCTACAAAATCCGCTTGAGCTATTTGGTTTCAACGGGAAGAACAAGGAGGGATTGGCAGAGGCGAGTGGAAGAAGATCTGGAGGAATTTGATTATGATGAGGCCATGTCAATCCGGCCCGAGTATTGGCTCCAGACTGATCATTCTGAGTATTTCGACAAGCTTTGGATTTTTTAGAGCTACGATATCCATGTGCTTCACCTTTGACCGCTGACTCCTGCCTTTGATTGACATGAGTGTTGTGTGTTAGAGGATTCGCGGATTTTTCAGCTTTCGATGAAGGTCGGAGCTGGGAGTCGGATCTGTAAGGAGATGGCGTGAGGCGGTGGAGAGGATCGGGAGAAGAGTTGCTGTAACAATGTTGTTGGCGAGGATTTGGCTGGGACGAGTGTAGTTTATTTTTGGCACTTTTACCACACCCGCCCCCCTTCCCAACTCTGTTCGTCCCACTAACGGGGAAAGTATGAGTGGTTGCCAGATTGAGGCTGCTCGCAAGAGTTGCACAAGGAGTTGACACACGTGGAGTGGGAGATGAAATAGGGATATTCACATACGAATTCGGGAACTGGATCCCGTAGTTTTTTGAAATTAAATGACAAATATCAGCCTTTTTAGGTTTTCTCCCTCTCCGCGGCCGCGTATCAAAGGTTAATTCCCCCATGTAAGGCAAATTATTCATGAAAAGCATAGGAGCCATCCGCATTTTCTCCATGTTCTGCTTAGCCGGAGGTAGAGTCTTCAAACAAGCGCTCTTTACAATAGGGGGAGCTTGATATAAAATTGATTCATCAACCGTCCCGAGGCCATTCACTCCACTTTGATTATTTATCCGCGCTGAAACATGACTTTCCTTTTTTACGAGCTCTCCACATCCCGTCTCATCCACTTCAGCGATTGAATTTCGTGAACTACAGCGATCACCTCCCAAGGCTGGAGACTCTTCCAGTAGGACATGATTCCTCAAAGTTCCGTCTTTCTTGTCACAATCTCCGCTATTTTCCACAACGGCTTGTACATCTTCCTCGTCAGCGCTTTGAGAGCTGTTCTCAGGTATTTGACTTCCAAAGTTCACAACAGTTTCTGGAGAATCGCCCGGGTCCTGCCGCTCCGCCGCTGGACACTGCGGCCCGTTTTGTAGAATCTGTGATCCAGCGTCGCTACTCCCCTCCCCTCTTTGTTCAAGCGATTGAGGAGGCAAGTCTTGCCGTGCGGGAGGTGAGTTGTCCGACTCCATTTTGATGTCCGGGCTATTTCCTCCTCCGGAAGAAACTTGTAGTTCCAAGGACCTTGAATCTTGCTCACAATTTTCAGATTCGCAAGATTCTGCATTTTTCCTCTGGTCATTATTGTTCACACTTTTACCACTTCTCCTACGCCTACTAGTTCGTGTCACATGAACTATTCTTGCACGTTTTGCGAGCGTGCTGCTCCTAAAACTATTACTTCGTGTCGTTATAACATTACTTTCTCCATCTGCTTCCGGCACTGATTCTTCTGCGGGGGAGTCCACTTTTAGTCTCGAACAATTTCGCAAATTAACTCCACTGTCAGAGGAGTAGCGTTTGTTTACTGATTTCTCGCTTCGCTTTTCGTTTTCCTGGTGAAAGTCCGAGATCCCTGACTTCTTACTACTTGAGTCCAAACTCTTTTTCCTCGTTTTCACTTTCTCCATAACCGAAAAACCGGGGATGAGGGATACAAAGGAAGGCGCTGGTCACTCTCCGGCCTTGATGTATGCGAACCACTGCAAGTTAAACAAAATGTAAGTTTATTAAAGCAGTCGTGCTTTGCTGTCTACCGCTAAAACCCAGCAGAAACACCACGCTCGCAGAAATTCGAATCTTCTGTACCTCAAGAGCTCAATTTAGTTCATATTTACTACATTTTGAGTCAACCATATAGGCAATCAACTCGATAGGGCAAACAGGAGATAAAACACTACAATACTTTTAATTCCAGTTAAAACTGAACACGTTAAACCCGAATTGTTAGGTCAGATGGGACAGAATGATTTTGGGCGTTTCAACAAGCAATGTTTTCCTCCCTTTAAAAGACTGGCGTGTAAAGGACAGATAATGCAAAAATCATCTTGTATTCCACTATTTCTACCAGGGTAGCTTCGTGTTCTTAGTAGTGGCACAAAAAGGGGGAAACGACACAGGTCGGAGAAACAGAAACTCGAAATACTATAAATACGAAAAGAGGAGGTCGTGCTTTAAGAATTGCGAGTGACGTTCTGCGGGAGGGAACGAGCCAAGAGAGGAGATTCGGAGGAGTGAGGTACGGGGAAGCGTGAGAGGCTTCTATTTCGCGAATGCAAAACTATTTTGGGCAAATTTTTCGCACGAGCAAAACCCTCTTGTGACCATCCTGGATCTTACTCCTGGTTTTTGGTTTTACTTTTTGCTAAGGCTGTCGCAACTCTAGCGTCCAACACGAATGCAGCAACAAAAATCAAATTTATGCACATAAAATAGGGCGTCTTAAAATTTAGGGAAACTTATATCTAGACAAAGAGGAAATTAATGGCAAATTTAATCAATTACCTACGCAAGTGTGAATTAAGCTACCCAGTCACACCCTTATTTCTAACTTTGGCAAAAACAATGCACAAATCTGCTAAAGACTTTAGTGATTCTTAGCTATGCTAATAAATTGCTCATTTGTATAAAAATACCCTCCATTAAAAAAAATATTCCAAGTAGATGAACCATTTCCTTGCATCATATAAACTTTTAAAAATAATTTATCATGCCAAACATACCATCAAATCATAGAATCTTCTCCAAATCCGCAACATATAATCACTACAAATAGTTCAAATATTTTAAATTTTTTGTGAGCGGTCAAGGCTCTAATAGCTGAATTCTAAACCTTTTGCGAAAAATCCAGATTCCTTCGGATTCTGTCTATAGCTTAAACGAGGAACAGTCTTCAAACATCAGCTCGAATATGAGTAATCACATATTAAATGCATAAAATGTAAAACAGATGCTAGAAATTACAAGTTCTTAACCCGCTACCGCATCACTGTAGGAGAGAAAAGATTCAATCCTCTAGGATTACCTAAAATGGAAAACCCAATTGAGAACGTGGAGAAGAAGAGTTTTATTTTAGCTCCGAGTATGGAGGTGAAGAGATCGGCGGGAGTTATAGAATATATGGCGGGTAGAAGCCTCTACGCTTTCCACAATCCCGGGCAGATGCAAAGAAACCTCCGAATTTGCAGACTTTACAACTTAACATCCCTGTCTCAATGCATGTGCATTAGCAGTAAACTAGAACCCATAGCCACATTTTTTCGAGAAGCATGAGAAATACAAGAGTTTTTGGCTCGTACCTAGGCTTGCAAAAATGAGAAGATGGAAGGGAACGAGTGAGTGGTTTGGCGGCGGGTGGGAAGATTTTGCCCGCTTCGCCATCTACAATATCTCGTAAATTCTTTCTAGTTCTAAAATCTTACTCCAAACCCCGGTACCGTACTCTACATACTATACAAAAATCAAGGCATGTAAGGAGCTCTCTCGCGTGTTATGCTTACAAACGAGTGTAAAACAAAACGATTTTTTCCTAACCGTCAAACCTCTCGTACTCATTTTACGCTAGTAATATAAATGTATATATTTCCCAT
The DNA here is from genome assembly GCA_906901655.1 of Sminthurides aquaticus. Classification (NCBI taxonomy): domain Eukaryota; kingdom Metazoa; phylum Arthropoda; class Collembola; order Symphypleona; family Sminthurididae; genus Sminthurides; species Sminthurides aquaticus. Next base: position 17,073,490 of record CAJQTT010000001.1, on the reverse strand, counting down.
TTCATGGCCTAGAAGGCAAACTTACGTCATTTCCAGGATCCACAGTATTAAATCGCAAACGATGATCCACCTTAGAAAATTTAAGTAAAGATGCGGAACGTTTTTATATTTTTCACAAAAACACAAACACTATGCATCCAGCAATCCTCCTTATGTGGAGCGCTCAGCTCTTTTAATCCACAATACGAATCCAAAGGTTTCAATTAATTTTAGCAACACCGACTTAACACTTCACTTCTCTCGGGAGAACTTAAACACGAAACAGATAAACAAACGGGTAGGGAATCACAGAGAAAGTGCCTAGGATTGCCAGGCATACCTCATACTCCAACCCTCTTAAAAATCCCTTCCAACAATACAGGTTGCAGCTATAATTATTTCAGGCTATCACAGACACAAGAAGCATTCGCAAAAAAACTTTTCAAATCACCGACATATAGTACTCAATCCCAAAATTTAAAACCTCCAACGATATACGCACAAGCAACTTTAATCGCCCCTGTAAATGTTTTGATCCGTTTGAAGGATTTTAGAAGCTTAAAGCCAACAATATTGCTGATTATTTGGAGGGAACACTCAAGTATCTCTTGTCACTCTTGGATTGCAAAGAATTGAATCTCACACAAACTAATCTTCTCGCCTCGCCGGACCTTATAAAAGAATAATCGGGGGGGATGAATCTCAACGTTTTTCGGTTCACAATCCATGAATAGGGATGGAAGGAAGAGGGCAGCGGGGAATAATGAGCGGAGACGTGTGGCTAGAAGCGTCAGAAGCTTGTGAATGACAAGATGAGCCTCACAATCCTGGATTAGAGAATCAATGAAGAGAGGTGAAGGCGGATGCGTGAGGTTTACTATTATACAAGTGGTCTAGAGGTAATGGGAGGGGACGAGGGATGGATTGGATCTAAGGACATTTAGTTTACTAGAATGAATGGAAAGATGATGATAAGAAGAACATAAGAATAAGCGCCAGAGGTGAGTGTAGATGGGCGCGTGGTTAAAGTATGAGGGAAAGATGAGATTGAATAAGTTTTCAGGTGGATCAACGGGAAGATGTGAGTATTTACTAAATCAACTCCGCTCTTTCTCTCTACTGTCTCTACACGCTACGCGAGTACGCCAGATTCTTAAGAGATGACGAAAATTCAGACACAGAATTAACAGACAAGGTGAGAGAGAACAAGGAGAATAATACGCGAGCATCCGATTCTCTGGTCATCCGTGTAGAAAATCCATGGGGAAACTTTTTAGTGGACGGTGGTCGTGTATAGTGTAAAGGGGTGATAGTAAAGGGGTAAAAGGCAGAATAGCATTTGGCAAATCTAGCAATCCGTCCTCCTCCTCCTCCTCCGACCCACGTAAATGATTCTTGCAGAATAAACTAAACCTCGCCACCTTTCAATCCTTTTCTTTCTCCAATTTACACTCACCAAAACCCAATGCTAATATCATATTGCTAATCAGTCAATGAAGACATGCATTCCGTCAATGCAAACAATCTTTTCCACTCTTCCTCGTCTACAACCAACTACTACCGCTCGCACTCCCCCTCAAACACACCTCAAACTTAATTGATTCTTAAGATCAAGTCCTAAGTGTATTACAGCTGAGATTCCAGAAGGAAAAATAGCTTATTCATAGCAAAGGTTATTTAGGGAAGCATGTTTTCATTTACAGTATTATTCCGATTCAGTCAAGAAAGTATGAATTGTACTACGGTATAAGCACAGTTCCGTTACCCGATTATGCAAACTTCAAGTATTCCAAACTTGCAAGTACGGCTTGAAATTTTACAAAACTTTAACCTATCTTGATCCATGGCCCAGCCTAAATATTGATTAATTAGTTAGTAACTTCAGGAAAAGTATTGATTCGGATGATAAATACAGTTTTAAAAACATTAATCGGTCGTAATACTGTCAGAATCCAAGAAAATCCCTGCCAAATTAGCATACCTAGAGGAAGATGAGGCGGTTAATGGGAATCCGCACATGTATGTCATTGATTAGGAAGAATAATAGAGTTGAGACACATTAGTGGCTTGCTTGGGGAAATGTGGCGGACTGACCCTTCCTATTTGGCTCTCACTCCCAGAGGTAATGATGGATTGGATTGCCATAATTGAAGGTGAATTCAAAATGTTATCCTATCTTCAAGAGAAATCTCTTGTCCTCCAACAGGTACACACAGAGGTAATTAGCTTATAATGTTGGCTTTATGATTTCGTAGGATATTATCCCAGCAGAAACTGAGGCTCAGAGTGAACAGAAAGTACATAGACTGACGCTGAATAGTTTCCTACCCATATACACACAGAGAAGAGCCAGGAGGTGGCAAGCGTGAAGGAGACTCTTGAAATAAAATAACATATCCTTAATGCATATCAAATTGCCTAATTATAGTCAGGGGCAGGATGAAAGAGGACCAAGAGCAATTTCAGCTTCATTACAGCTATATAAAACAAATGATTTCTGGCCCTAAGTATCGTGTGCTTGGACAGTCTCGGGACTTTCGCATCTTGCCCATCAGAGTCCAGCATCGCTTCAGATTCACTTCATCTGGAGAAAGATATGCAGGCTTATTTCCATCTCCTCGTTCACCAAAAACAGGCCATATTTCAAAACATTTTCCTTCCATGTACAAGTATTATTGAGCGTAACAGAGATTGGCGGTCAAACGTAATATTTTCTGTGAGTGTTAACGTTTTGACATTTGAAAAATCTTGAAAAATTAAAATGTTTTTATACAAAAGTTTTCATTCAACTTCAGAACATTTTCGGGCCCAAAAACTTCAAATAGATTTGCTCATAAACACACAGGGTTGATTATAGGCAGGGATAAGTCAAGAATAGATTGTAAATACAGGATAAATATTGGGATTATCAAAACTACTTCCTCTACTCTTACAAAACCATCCCACATGAAATATTCTTCCCACTTGCATTCTTTCCAATACGCAGATACATATACATATTCCGAGTACTACTCCCTCTCCCTCGTGGTCATAATGGCCGGTAGGCATTTCTTAGGATGAGGTTCAATCATAAGATTATTTTACACAGGTGAGTGTGGCAGATGGACAGGGGGCAAGCAGTATTAAGGAATTGGCATATGGGCTGATGCGTACTCAAGGATGATGAGATGCGATGATGCGAAAGTTTGTGAGTAATTGATTTTTGCGAATTTGTTGACATGAAGGAAACTTACGAAAAAGGATATTTTTAAATCCATCACTCAAAAATTCACAACCGTCAATCCAACTCAACAACCACGCAACTTTGTCCTACTCCCCCGGTCATTTTAACTCTTGCCACGCTAACAATACTAATATTATCATCTCTCCTGCCTCAGGTCATGTCCGGCTTTAGCAAAGTTACGAGAGCGAACATGAGGGCCGCAGCTTATACTAGGGTTCTTGCAAACGGTTATCCTCTCGTGTGTAAGCCTAATTAAAGCAGACATTATTGTATATGCTAGTTATACTATAGAAACTTGCTATTTCTCGCTCTTGTGTAAACAGTTGACGGTAACATTCTTCACGTGCTAAACTTCCTTCCTGATATTGTGAGAATGAAATTTAAAAAATCCGTGTGAGCAAAGACCTTTCAATTGTACTTATACCCCAAGTCAAGTTTCACTATAAGAGGAGTTCTATTTGTTCAATCATTGTCACACAAGTAAAAGCCTATGCGTGGGTGTTCACATTTTGTTACTGATCGAAGCTTTGATTACTTGAAGGTAACCAAAGATTGCTCGAAAAGAAACTCGATTGCTTTCCTTATGATAAGTTGGTTTGTACAGAGTTATTAACCTTGGTATTCCTCTGTATGACGATTGACAGCTACCCCCTAAGTTTAACTCGAAAAATACTTACCGTTAAATCAAGTTAAATAAAATACATCCATGTGTAATGGTCAGTGGTTGATACTAGCGCTGGGCGTACCTGGTATTTTTTCCTTAAGCGTCGTCCTCATGAATTTACGTAGCAGAGAGAAAAAAATAAGTCATGCCTCTTGCCTACACTCGTACGGTTGAAAAATTGATTGATGATCTGCATTCAATTACCTTTTAATATTTTCAACCCTTTAAGACACTGCGATGGTTAATGTCCTGGGGATGTAATATCTCGGTTGGAAGGACGTAGAGTAGAGGATGGACAATATATCTAGTTTGTACCCACCAGTACAGAGTCAAAGACTATGCAACTTGCTGGAATTTTAAAAATCCCTTAAGTAGTGATAGGTAACTAAAAATTCAAGATTTTCTTCAGGATTTACTGTAATTAGTGAATGTTCGTATGCAAAACTAATACTTTAAATGAGCGATTTCTGAATACTGCCTGTAAACAGGTAAGTGCATTCGATTCGTTTCCGCTTTAAGGAATTACTACAGTTACCGCCTTATGGAAGAGGAGGGAGGATGGCACTGCGCCAAAAAAAAGAAGTGAATACCTGGAAGATAAAAGAGACAATAAATTATCTTTTGGAATGGTTCATTTATTTTATTGAGACAGGGAGCTCCTCTTGGAGGAGGATTAATAGAGCGTTTTAAAAGAGAGAACATGTGTGAAAAGAATCTTTTTTCTTGAGGCACACCTCCAATATCGAAAGTTGGTGATGATGATGAGTTGCGAGCAGGCGGAAGAGTAAATATTTATTTATATCTTTGCCCTCCCCCATACTGTGAATATCAGATGATTTCACAAAAACCTGGAGGAAGTTCGACTATACCTCATCGTTGAGATTCCCGTACTGAACAGATATAAGGCTCACAGAATACAAAGTCATTTAAACGCAGTTTACAAATTGACGATGCAACATATGAACGCATTCAGCAATAGTTAATGATACTTTAGTAGTCATTCCTGATTTCTGCGTGTAGATTTGCAGCAAATGATTAGTACATGCACTAAATTGCTACATTTTTCAACCATCATAAGTTACCGCTAGCCTTGTTGGGATTAATTTTATTTGAATTAATTTATCTTAACTCTTCTTGTTACAACGTTTGCGGTTTCGCTTAATAATACCTAAGGAGACTGCAATAATGGCCAGTATTATGTGCTTCATTCCAAGCTGAATCAAGAAACGAGAGTTCGCAAGTCATAGAGTTATACTGAGGTGGGAAAACTCGATGCTTTCAAATATTTATTCAATCCTAATATAAGGGATACCATCTGTTCAGTACTTCGTGTGCACTACTTCAGTTTTCCGCATATTGCGTTAACTTTACCATCATTAATGGCATACGCTATGTTGCATTAACGGCATCTACCATATTTTATTAACGACATCTACCATATTTTATTAACGGCATCTAACATGTTATATTAACGTGGATCTGAAGAGTCGATCCAAAATACATGGTATGTATTGGCAACCTTGCAAAGTGCGCACACTAGAATAAAAGCGAGGAGCTCGTCTCCCATATCTCCCTCCAGAGACCGCGAAAGTATGAACGGCGAGATGGTTTCAAATAGAACTAAAAATTTTGCATTTAATTTGAACCATTTCTGATCAAATTGTGATCAAATCTGTCTTAATTTTTTTAAAAACATGCTTGTTCGGGTGAGATTTGCGCCCAGCCCAACTGGTAAGCACTTAATCTTATTAGCTGTTAAAGTAAACTTACTTTTACGTACCAAAAACTGCAATGTGCAGTGTGTGGTTTATAGGATTATGATGATTACATTGCATATAACTATGATTTTATTTGTAGGCAACTTGCATTTAGGAGGATTCCGGACCGCTCTCATGAATTATTTATTTGCAAAGAAACATAATGGCCGATTTATTCTCCGAGTTGAAGACACGGATCAAAGTAGGTGTATACCCGGCGCAGCAGCAAAGCTTGAAGTAAGAACTCGAATCGTATTTATGTAAAATTTTTGATCTTAATTATTATCTAGTTTAGAGTATTAACGTAATGTATTTGCTGCTCTTTGCAGGATGATTTGGATTGGTTGGGGATCGGACCCCATGAATCTCCAAGGAAAGGAGGAAATCATGGGCCATACACTCAATCGGAACGGCTAAATTTTTACCATGATCATATTAAAGATCTTATTGAATCTGGAAACGCGTATGAATGCTTTTGCTCGGAACAAAGACTAGATCTCATCCGAAAAGAGGCAGTCCGTGCCAAAGCTGTACCTGGCTATGATAATAAATGTCGCGCCTTAACTAGAGCACAAATACTACAGCGGAAATCTTTAGGTGAAAAGCACGTCGTTAGGTTAAAGGTAATTTATACTAATGTATTCGGCGTATAATTATTAGTATTGCCGCAAAGTTAAATTCATTGATGTAGCACTTATTATGAAATGTTGGATCTATTTCTCAGCTCAGTTTGCAGCCCACGGAGTTTATTGATCTCATCGGAGGAAAAGTAGTTGTACATGATAAAAATGATCCCGTCTTGATAAAAAGTGACGGATTCCCTACGTACCACTTTGCAAATGTAGTGGACGACCACCTAATGGAAATATCGCATGTTCTGCGGGGTAACGAATGGCAAGTTTCAACAGGCATGCACATGCAAATGTACAGGTAAGATTTGCAATAAGCAATAACGGCTTGTGCTGTAACAGAAATTTATATTATTCTTCTATTCAAACAGAAGGCCTTCAGTTAAATGAACTCTATTTGTTTCAGAGCATTTGGTTGGCTACCTCCCACATTTGCTCATCTTCCCGTATTACTAAACAGAGACGGAACAAAACTGAGCAAGCGACAGGCGCATATTTCCATTGACCATTATAAGGCAGAAGGGTGTGCTCCAATTTCCCTTGCTAATTTTGTTACAAAATCAGGAGGTGGATTTTACCACGGCGTTGACAAAATATTTAGCATAGAAGAATTAGCAAGCCAGGTATTCGAAATTATATATACGATTTCTAACTTATATCCCTGCTCACTGCTCACCAGGGACTTTAATACCAAATGCTGCACGCACGCACAGGACATTACTGTCATATAATAATCCATTTTGCATATTATATTTCTGTTTATTTTTCCAGTTTCACATTCAAAACCTTAACACAAGTAGCTGTAAACTGGACTTCCAGCTGCTTGAAGAATTAAACAAGGTGCACCTACGCGCATTAATTGAGGCTAACGTCGAAGATTTACTATTGGAACTCAAAGAATCGCATCCGAACGTAAATGAAGATTATCTTCGCAAAGTAATTTTGTGGGCGAAACCGCGTATACGAACTTTGACTGATCTTGACGAAATGAGTTTTCTTTGGACCCATCCAGTCAATATAAAAATTTCTACATCCGTAGAAATGTTTAAACTTTTATTGGAACAAGACTTGCAGGACTTTGCATCCTTTATTTCCTCCCATAATTTAAACAAAAAAAAGTTCTTAAAAGATCTCCGCCTGATTTTGACTGGATTGCCGGTAAGTTGGAATTAAATCTGAAACTTTTATTGATTATCATCATGGAATACTTATAAAGATTGTACAAGTTATTTATATTTACAAAAGCTCTCGTTTCTTCAATAGGAAGGAGCGCCTATTGCTGAACTCCTGGACCTATTAGGAGATGATATTGCAAGACTCAGAATAAAAAATGCAATTTCCGAGAACGACGCTAGTCACCGACACAGCACTAAAGCGTAGGTATGGTTAGTCAAATTAATGTCGCAGTTATCCATATTTTTGAAATACCTACTGGTGTCAATGAGAGGCTTTAATAAAATCCAAGCCCGTCTCTTTGTTAAAGAAATATTTCTGTTCTTTGTTTGAAAAAAGTAGCCGACAAGCTAGCAAATTTTGTATACATGTTGCAGGGAAGAAGAGCTACAAAATAAACAGTGAATCACATTTTTACCTTCATGCTATGGACTACGGTTATTGCGAAAAGTTTCTGAAAGGGGTTTATCCCACTAGAATCCTATCACCTTGATGCAGAGCTTTTTATTTCTGCAATCCTATGACTTACAGCTTCCCCATCCGTTTTTATAATCGTGTGTATTTTGCAGTGACACGTGTTTTTGTCTCACGTTAATACGGTTATGAGGCATCCTAATCACGGTGAAAACGATAACCTCTAATTACTCAGTCTTCTGATTTTCGCGAATAAGGTTCTATAGCTCAGAAGTTGTTATGAGAATTATTGTTTTTCAAAAGATAAGATAGGCTACTTACCTGGATTATGCCTGATTATTAATGATTGGCAAAACAATTAACTTGAATCAAATTTCGGTCAAAGCACTTAGCCAAAGCATGCACTCATTGAGGTCAATTTATTATTGTAGCCATTCAGGTTCATGATTCATTACTCCGACAAAGCTTGAAGAAATAGCACCAAATATGCACAAGTTCTTGCTTATCCTCGCCACCCTAGCGGTAATTACCGCAAGTGTAAAATCCGTACCATCGGTATATTTTTATCCCGAGTCCACCACTCGCAATGGTAAGCCGTTGATTCCCTTGTAAAAAACTTCAATAACTAATTTTAACATTGACGATAATTCTCACTTTAAATTTTTTCGTTACTTTCAGCTGATCAAGACTACTTGTTGGACGGTATAGCGTCTGTAGGACTCAGCGGTTCTCCTGGTTTTCTAGCAATTTACGAAAATAGTAGCTTTCCAATAATTGCGGGACGGCAGGGAAATGCCAATCCAACAAGACATCCAGTTGGCGTCGGAGGTCGCCTGGGTACGGGACGATTGGTCGGATTTGCCCACGATAATTTCATGACCCCTGAAGATGGCGATTCGCCTGGTCAACCCACTGATAAGAACAAGTTTATCATGAACGTCATTCGTTGGTTAGCCGGTGGCGTTTCTCCTGAACGTGCAGCGATTGTGCCAACGAGTTCCGATGCTGAAAACGATACTCTCATTCAGTTACTTGAAAGTAACGGAGTTGCAGTAACTGTGATTTTAGTCGAAGACTTACCAAATGTCAGTCAACTGGAGCAATTCGATATCGTTTGCGTTAAAGAATTCTTTGACTTGGATAGCGTGCCGGCGTTGAAGCAATACGTAAACAATGGCGGTGGCCTTGCCATTGCCTTAACGTCCTGGGCATATTATTATTTCACGAAAGTTAATGGCGATTTTGCCTCAAACTGGGGCCCGAATATCATTTCCAAAGACTTTGGATTTGTTTGGAGAAACGAGCAAGGAGACTCAATCGGAAGCGGAACTGGGCCAGATGGATCCTTCAACGCATCTCAATCATACCTTGTCGACACAACGTTCCCTGAATCATGGTCCCAAGTGAAATCTGCCCTCAAAAATGGCGCATCCAACAGCACAGATTTACTACAATTTTCATCAGTATTTGAAGCCGGTGTCCAAGCTATTCCTCTCGATGCAACCTTTTTCAAGGATCCTCAAGTCTACAGCGATGCTCTCAATTTTACTAGTTCCGATGGACAACCATCGCCATCTCAACAAAGTCCCGTGACTGATATAATGGATAAATTCAAACTTCAAGTGTACCAAGGACTGAGTGCTGCCGTCCTCACCCCTGATGACATCCTTGCACATCCTTCAAGTAGTTTATTCCCTGGGAACGTTTCCGCCACATCCAAAAATCAGCAGCAACATTTGGTTAAAATCTCCTTAAAAACTCCTACCTGGTTTAGCAGCCGTGAGAAACACGACACGAAGACCCGAAGATACGTGACCAAGTTCAAGAACCAGTGCGACGGTCAAGTAAACAGGTCACCTCCATCAGAAGAACATAATAGAATGCCGCGTGAAGAAGAATTAGAAGTCCCTTTCCCAGTTTGGTATTCCACAGGTCTATACGCTCCAGCGGGAAGCAATCTTGAAGCTACAATTGTATCAGGACCGGGCGGCGGCGATTCACCTTTCCTTACCTTGCAAATCGGTACGCATACCGATGATATTTCAGTTCAACGAGACTGGTTCCGACCCCCCAGAATTGTATCCCGAACGTATTTTACCAACGGCACTGCACTCCTCAGTAGCCCATACGGAGGTAGCGTTTTCATCGTTAGCTCTGAAGGTTTAGGACCTGTAAACCAGACCATCGAGCTAACTTTTTCCGGAACTGTAAAATCCCCGTACTTCAAGCTTGGTCAAACAACGGCACGCCAGTGGAGAGAAACCATCCGCTATGAACCAGGGGCTTGGACAGAGTTTGTAACGGACAAAGTCGTTATTTCATCACCTTCCGCCTTCATTCGCGACCTCGAAGACCCAGAAACGCTCCTTACCTTCTGGGACGAAGTCATGGACGCCATCGCAGACCTTGCCGCCATTCCACGCGAGCGTCACCATCCTGAGCGCTTGGTCCCAGACATTCAGATTTCAGCTGGTTTCATGCACAGCGGCTATCCCATCATGACCTTCCTTAACGAAGGAAAAATCCCATTAAATCTTACTCTTCTCCGTACAGAAGGAAGCTGGGGTCATTTCCATGAGCTGGGTCACAATCACCAACAGGCAGCCTGGACATTTTCCGGCACCGGCGAAGTTACCTGCAATTTGTTCGCTTTGTACGTCATGAACAACGTTTGCGGCATTCCTCGGGAAGAGACGAGGTTTGAAATGACCCCTGAATCCTACAGGCCTCAAATCAATGACTATATTGCAAATAACCTGGATTTCAATCTCTGGAAGTCCCGCCCATTCATGGCTCTCATGTTTTACGTCCAGCTTCAAGAAACATACGGCTGGACTGCATTTAAAAAAGCATTCCAATCTTATCACCTACTCAGCGACGAAGATTACCCTGACTCCGACCAAGCAAAGATGGATTTATGGCTCATCAAATTCTCGGAAGCTGTCGGAGAAAATCTTTACGACTACTTCTTATCCTGGGGAATCCCCATTACTAGTGCTATATCCGATCAGTTAACTCAATACCCTCCCGCCAACATTTCCATGCAGGATTTACTCTAACGTCTGCGAGCGCCATTAAACATTCCGATTTCCTTCTCTTTAACACAAACTAGTGCATTATTTACTGCATTTTTCTGCTAAAAGCCTATAAATACTAATTGAATATTATTTTACGCTCTGTTACGCTTTTCTTCTTAACGTAACCTTTCTTTGAATAAAATAATCCACTCGAATAACTATATGAACCTTCTCTCGCTCCAGTTTTTCCTTCCTAAATTGCTCATCTCACGTACCCTTCTGAAAACAAGCTAAATATGAATGTATATGATTGGTTTGTCTAAGGTGCAATTAATTCTACCCGCGTTTCTGCGCTAACATCTAACGATAGCATACACCTATAAAGTCTACTGTTTCTCGACAATCTTCAAAGTCACCAACGATTCTCTTACAAGCCACACGCTCTCGCTAGAGATTCTGTGCGCTTTGAAAGAATCCCTCAGGAGAAACTCGGGAGCTAGCAAGATATATAGATACCGAGTTCAAAGCGGGAGAGAGTTCAGTGGTGTTCGAGTGCCAGAAGTGAAAGCATCCAAGTCAGCTCCAAAACTTTCACTCTGCTCCACGTGGAATTGTATGGTGGTTCTACAACAGTTTCTCGGTCGGATTACCTTGTACAGTGTTACTATCAAAGTGTTAGTTTTATGTTTTCACCTCAGAGTCTGTGCATCAGCCCTTGCTTACTAATCATCTCTATACACATTTAAGTTATTTCTATTATGGATTCTTAAAGAATTTAAACAAACCAAATAACTATTTTCCTCCTCTAAAATAACTTAAACGCAGCTTCAGTAATTAAACACTTCAAACTAATTGAAAGCAAGACCTAAGTGTGAATCTAGAGATCTCCAACTGTATTCCTCTTTCCCGTGTTCTGGGGATTTAAATTTAAAATCAGCATCCAGAATTAAAAAAGTGGTAAGTGGAATGCAAAAATTATATTTTTAAAATCTAATCGGTTAACCAGCCTCATTCTTGATTTCCTCTTAAAAAAATAAGTATTTTACTGAAAAGCAAAAGTTTTAGATCTGCTAGCATCAAACTGCCTTCTCACTGGCCACACATACATCCTCTTGACTTCGAGTAGAAAGAACAAACTTTTTATCTGCATAGTTTCAATGATTTTAATTTTGTATAATTATACCTTGGCGATGATTTTAAGTGAACTTCCAGCGGTTCACTTATGTTCAGTTAAAAACTTTTCACATGAGTTCACAGCCAGAAGATACTATTAAGCCGGAGCAAGGAAATAATACCGCTCTTGGGGAAAGTACAGAGAGGATCCCAGGTCACATATGAGTAAAACTTTTGGTATGTCACTCAGTAAAGTTGGTGGTATTATTTAGGCGGAGAAAGTCCCTGTAGTCTTTCCTCCTACATTCCTTTTAATAGCTTCCCCTGGGTTTGGGAGTGATGTTCCCAGAGAAAGTCGAGTTTCTAACCAAAACGACACCATAAACGGCAACTAATGAGAACAATGGTCTAAATCTATGGTCATTAAGGAGCTCTTTGAACCCTCAACTGGGTGTGATAGTCACGGAGGAGGCAGATTATTCCTTCTGTCTCCAATCTTCTTCCAGAGATGAGAGGGTCACGGAGGAAAACCACAAATAAATAAACCGCAGACCACTCTCTCCAAGTGTCCTTGTTTATTAAAAATAAGAAGGCTTCTCTTAGGCAGGTCCAACCTTTCAAGAATACGTAGAATACCATCAGAGTCAGCCTCAAAAGCCTCTGTTAATCTCACCCTCCAGACAGACTTCCACGCTCCTTCAACTTCAAAGGATGCAACAACGCTATCTTCATTCCTTATCGGATTATAAGAAGCCGGGCTGAATTTCAAATGTGGCCAACAACGGCCGTGGTTCCCTTTGAACCAAGCCTCCCTTTCACTTCTTCCTTTTCCCATTTCCGGCTTCCCAAAACTTCTAGCGACCATGTACGCTTTCACCCCGTAGAACACACAACTTTCACCGTGTCCACATGTTTATTAATTATGATGAAAGAGAGACAAGCAAGATGGAAATGCAATTTCCGTAGCACCAGACCTAAAATGAGAAATTTAGTTTCCCTCCCGTATCCCTCGCACCACACGTCAACTTTGAGCCATTCCCAGCCCAACTTAGTCAAGATGGGAGTGGTGGCTGTCACGGGAGAAAATATGTGCAGTAGTTTTCTAGTCATATCTTGATAAGATTTTATATTCCACATTATTAATTAAGCAAGACACGAGAGGACATGCTCGTCATGGCTTACTCTTCACAGCCCTATCCTATAAGCCCAGCTAAAATGTGTTCATCATCCCTGTCCACAAACCCGTATATACTCTGCTGTAAAATACGCTATTGTATTTAGATCAATCCGAAACAGAACCAGATAGTGTAAAATAAGTGGTTAACATGGATGGAAAGTGGGACATTAATGTTTCAACGTAAATAATAGATTATTCAAGCGTGTTCCTCCGCATATGCGTGTGGTAGCTTGCTAATTAGAAAGAGCGATTCGTAGAGATTAATGACGAGATGGTGTTGGTTTTTGTGCAATAAGGAAGGATGGAATGGGAGAAAGGATGAGGCTTTTCACATTCCGACTTATCGCGTATTTCACAGTGAAAGTAATTCCACTTCCGATCTGGAGGCTAGATAGGAGTAATTGCTATTATTGTCCCGGATCAAATCTGTCTCTCATCCCTCTTGGTCTGTATAATTTCCTCGCAAATCCTTCTCACTACTACCCTTTAAAACAGCATTGGACGCGGCTTCTTCAGTCCTTCAGCATAGAGTCCGCTTTCTCCATACTTATCCCATTCTTCCGCATATAGCATGAACTAATCACATGACTCACGTTGGAGAGAAAGCTAGGAAGGATACCATAGAAGAAGATTTCAAGACCCTCCTCATTATTCCAAAGAATCCTCCTCCTACCCAGTCCCGGATTGCTTTCACTCTCGCCGAGCTAAAGTTTTGCGAAACGGATTTGCAATTTTACATCAAGACGCTTAAGAAATGCTTTAATCCCGAGCATGTGTGGGATCTGGCCTACTGCTCCATACAGTTTTAATTTATTCCATCCCTTCCAATTGGCATGAGAGAAAGAGTAATTTAATTTTATTGCCTCCTGCCTTCCTTGCAATCAAATGAGATGGGCCTTCAGACATGGTCCACCAACTTTGCTTTCTCCAACCTCCGGCCAGAGCAACCTAGCCTTCCTCCTCTCCTGTGTAGCACAACCCTAATCCTGTACAGCCGGCTGCGTGTTCCGTACCTCACTTTCAAGATTATGTTCCACGTTAGTTTTTGAGGTGTGGGTGGGACTGGAGAACAAATTCACGTCCACCTGGACAAGGATGGATTTCAGACATTTATGTAATAATTATTCAGCAGCAGCTGTGTCATACATTTGGCCTTCCCATGTTCAACAACTTGTATAGTCCGCTCAGAGCGCGTCACACACATTTGGACACTTGAATACAAATCAAATCAATTTCACAAATCCCCGCTTCCTCCGGTAATTCAAAAGAAGCGTGAGTCATTTTTACAAATTAATTTCCAGTCCTTTTCCTCATGATTTATCACCCTTCCGGATTGCCAATACTATAATTTCCAAACGTTTTCACTGCTTTCCCCGATCACGGAGAAATCGGTAAAAGCAGTGAAACTTTCCAGCATCTCTTCGCTCCTCAAATCTCGAAGCAATTTCGACTTTCTTAAACGTTTCATACAACACTCCTTCCACTCTACAATTTTCACATCAACCCCGTTGACAAACTTACGACTGCCCTGGGAAACCTCCTTGCATTATTTCCCCCTTCAAGCAAATTCCGTTACCAGAATTCTATAATTTTTGCTTTCTCGTCTTATTTTTACTTTTTACAATTTTCCAACGTTGACTCCTTCAAATACGCCGAATCATCACCTCGCAGGGAGCACAATGACACAAAAAAGAAATCAAACTGTGAAACAGGTTACAGAGCAAACGGTTCCCTTCTGGGAAATCCTTTTGTCTGCTCATAAATTCATTGACCATGCCTCAGTTACCGGATTTTTAACCCATCATCCTAAGAGCAGAAAAGACAAAAATATATTCATAGCTGAAATGGAAAGCGGAAGGGTTCCGGGGATTTGGATCGAGTTGGAAACCTGAATTTACTTCTTGTTGACGCGGAGATGGTGAAAGTTACACCCAACGGAGAAAGTTTATGTGCGTCTTCCCTCTCGTCTTTGAATATTGGCCAGGATTTCTTCTCAAGCAAGATAGCTTTATATATGCTAGGCATGAATGCAGACAAACTTTTGTTGTTCCATTGTGCAAATGAAGCTGATACTGATATGGTTTTCCCTCCTCTGGATTCTCCCCTCCAACGTCTCAAACTCTCGCTCGTCATACGTACATGTGCCTAAACCAGAACGTCCCAAGCGCATATATCATAATCGTGAATACGATTCCCAGCCGAAGGGTCATATTTTTGGGGACAAACAAAACTGTTATTTGAGACCAAGTCCTCCATTTTCCGCCTCCGTCTCCTCTTTCGCCCCACCCGAAGGAGAGAGCTTTCAAAGGGTTAGAAATTGATGCAAGCAGTATGCTTTCCAGTCACGTCCTCAAACTCTCTTTCCAATAACGTCATCTATCCCACCTTCGTCGTGTAAGAAAATCCTTAGACGAGAGTTACTTCTAAAATGAACATCATTTCCTCCAAGCAAAGAGCAAAACTAACGGACTCAAATCCTTGATTTCTTTTGTCCAACAACCTCAAGGAGTCAAACAAAACTATAGCCAACATCAAGCGTAACCATCGCTCTATATCGAAATTGGTCTATCAGCCCCGCCTCTCGTATGCTTTCACCAACCAAAAATCAAAACACCGTTTTCTCCTTGGAAAAGAATCAGCCTTAGCCGAAACCACGAAACTTTAATCAAAGAAGGTTTGTCGATTTAGCCATTACCGCCGCTTGTTTTCCACATAATTTTACGCTTACGCTATTGTTTTCTCTTTGCTGAAAGTTTTTTCCCCAAGCTAATAAATTCCTCAAGGTGATTTTTCATACTCATTTGAATGCGAGAGCCAACTGATAGTAAGTCCTCCGATCTGCACCTGTAGAACTCCCTGTAAATAGCTTATATTCATACTTCGTTTAGCCTTGTGTCTGATGCTGTATGTACTACAGGCTGAACCTTTAGTCTACAGCCGCATGTGGAAACTCGAAAGTAAACTTTCACTAAAGCATTCCGATTGAATAGTGGTTACAAACTTTTTCCTCAAACTCGAACGCCTCTTAACGGAATTACGTGTAGTAGAAACCACCGACAGTTTTACTAGGTTACTCCCTATTGTCCCTATATCCTTTCTTACCTGTTGTTATTGATTTAGAGATTGGGGTAAAAAGCTATCAACTTAAAAGTATCAAACTCTGGATAATTTAAAGCACGATACCTTCTTGTTTTAGTTTTTAGAATATACTATTTCCACTTACAAGTTGTTTCTGCAGTCCTACCATTCACTCATCGTTCTTACACTTGTTCTCCTTCTCCTTACTTTTAACCTGTACAGAAGCGGGAAAAAAATCCAGAGAAAGTGGAGAAAGCTAAAGTAGCTTTCTTCAACGAGTTACACTGCAATCCGAGCATCACTTGCACCCCCAAGCGTGTGTTCTTATTTAGGTTATGCGAGGTGAGATGCAGTGAAGGTAGGGGAGAAATGAACGCGCGGATTGGATCCTTTCCATACTTTCTCCACAAAACGTGCCATGGGCCATTGGGTTTAAGATGAATTTAGGAAGCGGCGTTAAACTGAATCGAGTAGACAAAGATGCCATTTTCTGGGCATAGCAGGTCCGCTGTTTTTGAAGCACAATGTTTTTTAAACCATCTAAACATGGATAAAACCCATATGCTCATACTTTGCATATCTTTTCCGCCAACGCACGTGATATTCCCTACCGATTATGAATACTACGTAAGAGAAAATTCAATCATCTTCAGTTTTCCCTCGCAGGAGCATACATGAGAGGATGGGAAGAACATATTGTTTCTGGGGGAAGAAGAGATGGGGAGTGAATGTTTTTGTTGGTAGGGAAAGTACGCGCCTTGGATGCATAACGTAAGTTTTCTCCACTTTCTCCTCCTCCTCAATATCTGCATAGGCAAACAAGAGATTCAAATAATGTTTTTTTCCGAGCAAGATGAGTTAAACCTTCTTTTCGTCACTTTAAGAGCTTAGGGTTAATCTAGAGAAAGTAGAAAGTCCCTTTGACTGGTACTCAGTACTGAGAGAATTCCACGTAACGTGTAGTAGATGGACTCGCAAGAAGGTATATTAAGTATGAAAACTTTTTATGTCATCCTTTAAAGTATCTCGTCACGTCATTCAAGCTCTTTTTTTCCTCAAACTTTTCTTTCTTGATCCGCATAAAAAAATAATTAAGGGAGAGACTCTTTGTATAAAACGATTTAGGCGATGCATATACACCGAATATGAAAAAGTATTTAAAAGAGAAAGTCGTAGTTACTCTTTTGCTACACAGCCATGGTTTGCAGTAGTTTCTTTTTAAAACATAACTTGAATACGAGAACCGAATCCATGATATGCATGAGGGGAATCTTAATTAAATTAACGCTTTACCGTGAACACGAGTAAAACGAATTTTAAATAAACACCTTTATAACAGAAAGGCACCCACGTACTTCCGGCAAGACCACTGCCTGCATCACTGCTTTCTCCAGGAAACTCTCCCATCACAAACATGTTTCCGCTTACACATGAGACGGAACATTGCCTGAGTTATGGAACGTGTAACTCTTCTACACACTTCAGCTCCGTGAAACCAGCCTTGCTTTCTCCTCCTGACCAACTCCTCAATAAACTTCGATTGTGGAAACGGATCACAGCCACACAATTGTAATTGTGCACTACTGCCCACATTTCATGAGTTGCAGCCAGGCAAAGGAGGATGAAAGTTCTATGGCTAAAGCAGGCACACACACGCAGAGACAGAATCAGCTTACAATTCTGGACGTCGTCCAAGGAATGTGTAGATTTTTTTCTACTACTTTCCCTGAGTTAACGTGAAGTGGTGAAAATATGTCCGCAATCCTTTCTCCCAGTCCTCTCTCTAAACCACTCCTCTCAACAACTTTTAGTAGGGCCTACTTCCGACTGATTATGTCACGGAGCCATCGGAATTTACCCTAAGTTCAAAAGTAGGCATAGAAGAGCCATATGGAGTACGAGGAGCTTTTTCTGCGAAACTTTATTTTCTCTGTCACGGCTTTCTAATCTTTGGCGGTAATAAATTTTTTCTTTACCTTTCTCCACCCACTTTCACCCTCCATATTCTCATTTTTAACAAACTTCAAAGTAAATTCAAACTTTTTTATCCACCTTAAATAGTTTACGACAATCAAAAGGGCAGAGCTTAAATCCCTATCCTCTGTAACATCCTCAGCCCCCGCATTACCTCATCTCTCTTCTATTTCTGGTGGTACATGATCCGTTGTCACTGACAACCCCTCCCTCACCTTCTACCTCCTGAACTCCTGAACCCGCCTGTACCTGTCATCCAAGATCCGCTTTCACTTAACCCAATACGCAGTACCTTGGTTCACTAAATTCATAAACTTCTAAAAAGCTTATAGTTCACATATAGCCGCCCAGCCCATCCACCGTAATCCTCTTATTAACACGTGCTTATTTCTTAATGACGTTTATCCTTAATAATGAAAGCACTTCCTTTTCACAACTCCAAGATATTATTATCCAACTTCCCGAATATTTGGTTCCACTCTCCTGCTTTCTCCCTTCTCATCCAACGGATCCAACCACCTGGTTTCGATCTCGAAACCCCTGGTATAGACCCACATACATTCAACTACCACGTGAAAAAGGAATTTAAAATTCAAGAGTCGTGAACAAGTTCTGGAATGCATGGTGGTCCTTCCTTTTAAATTCCACCTTCCAGAGACAGGCGAGTGGAGAAAGTAGGCGCTCCTCCAAAAACCCTTCCAACTCTTCATCCCAGTCTCTCGTTTGAGTTAGTCTTTGACTGTTTGAGTTGATTCCCCCACTTCCTCCCGCCTCCATGCCTTACTAAATTCCAACAACTACCAGATGAATCTGGAGAAAGCTTTCTCTAATTTCTCAACTCAATGAATGTTGTTCACGAGAGAGTCATGCCCACCTTCACCCTCTTCAAATGAAAGTGAAACCAAGAAGAAGGGGCAAGATAAAAAGAATTCTAAATTAGCGCAAAAACCCTAGCGTGTCTCTACCAACTTAACCCAACCCCGCCAACTTATCAATCCTCGTCTCACTTCCGGCTTATCTCCTTTCCAAACCTCTGTCTCCCTCCAGCTTTTCTTTATTCTTTTCTTCAAGACAAGTCACGGAAGAGTCAGGGACAAGCCAAGCAAGACTTTCTCCACCACCAAACCCCAACCTGTCCCCCACACATTGACCCACAACAGCAACGAAAGTACCCGACTTTCACTTTAATTTAACCCGTTTCTTTTAAAATTTACAACCCATTCCATTGCCACACGCATCACAAGTCAAAGTCCTACGTAGTGCGCCCAGAACAAGTACTTGAAAGAATAGGAAATTGGCTCATATGACCAAGTTATTAATTGAGGCGGAAGGAGGACGCCTTGGATACACAAAAGTGGATTTTCAAAAACTCCGAACCCTCCCGCCGCCGCCAATCCCGTCAATCCTAAGCCCACATTTTTCAAAAACTAACCTCCTCTCCCCTACTTTCCAGCACATTATAGAGCTATTAATCGGCTAGGAGGGGATGAGCGTATGATGAATTATGTGTATACGGGATCATTGATACAACTTTTATTTCCCCGCTCTGAATCCTTCTCCCCTCCCTTTTCTCTCTCTTTTCTTTATACCACCCTGCAAATAGCAGAGGCATCCAACCCAGTTTGGAGACAAAGCCGACGCGTAAAATAAGTGAAAGATTGAGCAATGTAGGCAAGTGATTATTTGGCGTAGAGAATCCCCCCACTTTCTCTTCCTCTTTTCCGGAAGATGAATGGATTTTGCGGTAGTGCTTAGCAAAGGATTAATAGGGATTTTGTAGCTCTCCTCCACCAAGCAATATCGACGACAAGGAGAGTCATGGCCTATAAACCGTATGCTCCTTCCCTCCTTGGTATTCTCACAACTACCCCAACTGTCTCCCATATGTTCTGCTCCACTTCTACTTTCTCTCACCAGGCTGAAACGGAGTTCTAGCCGTTGCAGTAAGTAAGGCTGAGGCCTCCACGCTAACCGGAATCAAACAAGATACAAGAACACCCCAGAAATTTAAGCTTGAAAAAAAAGAAATTCGCCTCAAATTCCCTCCGCTTTCTCCGCTTTCTCCGTTATTTCCCCTTCTTTTTTACATCCTTCCTCTACGACACGTTTCTCGCTTTTTTTCCCTCTCTTCCTTGTCTCTCTTCCTCCTGCCGCTCCATCCTCTTCTATAAAGAATTCCCTTTCAAACCGGCCTATAGTTCCTTCCTGTTTATGCAGATCATGTTACTCCCGTCTACTCCTAACACAGAGTAACTTAGTTGTTCAATGGATTTGGGGGGCTGTTCCTTGTGGTTACATTTTAGCTTCAGTTCCGCTCTGTAATTAAATCTTGGTAATGGGATATGGATCTCAAGAGTGAGCCAAGCCTCATTAAAGCCGCCTAGAATTAACGGAGAGAGAAACTTTTTAGCCTCACTTTCTCCCCAACCAGATTTATATTGGATGCCAATAAAGGAATAAGTTTCAGTCTTTAATCCTTTGTTTCCACGAAACCAGACGGATGGAAACCATGAGAATAATACCCGCTTCACCTTCACTCAAGGCCTCCTCACTTAATACCCTTTTTTCTTATACAGCCAACTAAACTTTTGCCTTCGCACGTTATACCGCGTTGCGCCTTGAGACTTGGACTGGGCAATGTCGAGGAGGCAAAGCATAAGGCTATGCCTTCCAGTGCATCCATCAACCACTAACATGAGCAACTATACGGATTTGCTTGTTCTCCTTGAAAATGCGAGTGAAAGCGCTACTGGTACTATACAGCTAGTACGGAGAAAGCATTAAAGCATACTTTCTCTTTTACTTTATTGTTTTATTTTCCACCGTATTTTCCGTCACTGTCACGACACACACATGTCAGAAGACTAGAAGAGTTAGGAGGGACAGGGAGTAACCGTTTTCAAATCCAGAGCTGACACACACGTATAGGATGACAGGATTTGTGAAATCTCTTACATGGGGCTCGCCCCTTCAGTTTCGCAGATAATCCCTTTAGAGATCCGTAACATTAAATTTCCTAGGACTTCATCTCCAAACGTTCTAAAAAGAGATGGGCCAGAAATGCATTTTCCACTTTGGTCATTCGCTTTGCTTAAATATGGGCCATAAGTTCTGGCCTGTGGCGGCATTTAACCTGCATAACATTGGTGTAGCCCTTGAAACTATACTTTCTCTTTTCGCTCCATCTTTTCGCTAACAGATTTTTTAGAGTAGAAACCTGTAACCGTAACTCCAGCAATGATAATCCAGTAGCCTAACCTAATTACATTGACCTAATTCCAACCCATGACCCGCCTGTCACTTTTCATTTTCTCTCATCCCGTTTTCCAGAGATCCCGTAGATTTTTCCTAAAAGCCTACCTTTTGAATTTACTCTTTTTTACGAGAAAGTTGAGGCGAACTTGTATCTTCTCGCCCAATATTCCCTTCCACGCAACCCTTCAGAATTTTTCAACTTCCTCACAAATGCAATCTGTCATCTTCTATTAAGTCTGGAATGTACTCGGAGAAAGCATATTTGAATTAACATGATAAAGAAGCTAAGGGTGTGAGACAGGGAGAGAGGATTGAAAGACAGGTTGACGATCCCTTTGAAATTCTTATATTTTCCTCCAGTTTCTTTTATTCTATTATAAGATTTATTTAATTTTACTCCATATTCCACATGTAATCCAGCTTTTTCATCCATATAATCATTCCATAAGTCTAATGTCAGAACCAAAAGCTTCAAAAACTTTTCCAAGCAGTAGAATAGAGAGAAGCTAAATAAGTTTAAAAATTAAACGCTAAAAAATCGCACAAGGCTTTTAAAGTCGGCTAAGCCTAAAAATGTCTTATTACTACAAACCCACAGCCCTGACTTTCCCCCGCATTAATTTTCCCTCCTTGTCTCTTTCCGTCTTGTATGCAGATCAGGATTTTGACATCCCTCTCTCACACAGCCTCATATTCCCTGTATCAGATGTACGAATTCTTTTCATACAATTTTCAAACATTTCCACTAAATCCCAGAATCTGATAGCAAACCAAGAATATGAATAGTTGAAAAGAAATTCTTGGATAAAAATTTAAATATATTCCACTTTTCCCAATTCATTCAGAAGCATCTTCCTCTTCTTCCCTTTCTCCCCCTTTCTCCCCCTTTCTCTTCTTTCCCAGCTTCAGAATACCCAAGAATGGAAATATCCATATATACACGCCCGTCCATCTTCCTCTGTAATTTTCTTATTCAATTGAATTTAAGAGCATGTACAGCCCAGCCATATTCCCGCCATCCTTGAATTGGATCAGAGAAGACATTTTTCAAATATGTTTTCCATATATAGCTTCATCTCCTGCATATTCATCTTTCTCGCTCTAGGCATATCATCTTTCTCATCATTCCTCCCTCCCACTCCTTCCTATTCCATCATCTCTGATGGCTTTGAGAAGCTGTGAAATTTAATCTCGTTCCAGCCTAAGTGAAGAAGGCGGAGAAAATGTCATGTAAAGCAAGCTTCGATATTGTAGATCAAAGATCCTTCCAAATACGCTCACATTTCAGCTAATATGATTGACCCCGACGTGGGAAAAAGCTTCCACATAATTTCACCCACATTTCCTTCTCAACTTTCTCTTTTTCCAACTCTCCCCCCTTCTCACCAGCCACCCGTCTCCACTACAAATACTGGATTCTTGTAAGCCGATCCATGCTGTATGTAAAACACGCCTTCATAGCCGGAGAAAGCACTATGCATATTCCGGCTCTTCGAGGTAGAGAAAGCAGAGTCAGCATACTCGAATGCATCTGATTATGCTCCCGGAACTTTTGCATGAGAATGACACCAAGAAATTGATTACAACTATAATCCCACCCGGCATCTACATAATTGTATTTAAGAGTAACGCGGAGATAACAGATACCATCAATGCAGGGAGGGTGCTTTATGTACCTTATTCACCCTTTATGTGCTTTCTCTCCTCCTCTTTCCCCACAATCCACCTTATGAACAAGACGCAAGTGCTTGTTAGAGCCAAAGAAGAATTTCACATTCAACATTTGTTTCCTTGGGTTTTTTTTCTTGTTCCTCTCCCTTTACGTCCCAGGGCGTATCTCTTGTGCTCTCCTTAAAAATATAACAAGACATCCAGTGTAGCTCCAACCCTGTAACGCAGTCCTTCCTTATTATTCTGCATTCAGCTTGTCAGTTGATATTCATCTTCTCCTGTTCCAATTTCAGGAGAAAGTCCTTGCTTTCTCCCTCTTTATTCTACCTTCCGTCCGAATGCAGACATGGGAAAGTAAGATTCTCATCTTGATGCTCACCACACAAAGACTGACTTGAAGAAAAGCTCTGTGAAAGAAGAGTTACACGCGATATTTTTTCCAGGGTTTGTTTCCATCCTCATGATAATGTACACAGAAGAATCTTTTAAAAGATAGAAGAATCATGCGGGACATATGGGTTTGAGTAGTTGGATTCCTTCAAGAACAACTCTCTCTCTCTCTCCCTCAGTTTATTCACTCCTTTATGACCATTCGTCCCTTGGGTCGATCCTTTTGTTAAAACTTGTAAAGATGCTGAATTCTTCCCTACTTTCCCATCTTTCCATCCTTCTACGCTCCTCCACCACAGCTTTCTCCACACTCTTTATCAGATAGACATACACGTGAACCCAACTCTCACTGTCCTCCTCTATCCCCTCCGTTCAGTTCCATCTTCCTGTGGTCCCCTCCAACCATTTCCATCTTCCTCTGGCGTCAATTGGCTATTTGGCCCGTTTTAAGTTCCACAATACTATATCGTCCAATCCCAACTCCCCCCAACACCCCTCCCTATCACGAGCCGTATAGTTTACCTCTCCTAGCAGTACTACAAAATAGCATGACACGCATCTCTCTCCAAGAGGTCCCTCCCTCACATCCTCCATGTCATTGTGAGGGTAATAATACATTCCTTGTTCCCAGGAAAGAATATCATCTTCAAGAGTCCTCTCCAACCTTCCTTTCAATAGAAGACCATTTCCAATTGAAAAAAGTATATGTGTGTCCAAAAAATAAAGCTCAACCATCTAGTCATCTCATATAACGCTACAAGCCCTCCCATGGAATCTGCTGGGGCACAGAAAGGGAAAACACATTTCACCACACACACAGTCCTCCAAGAGTGATGCTCCACATACTGCTGAAAGAAAGGAAAATAGAACATGCCCTCCTCCAGAGATCTTCGTGTCTTCTTCGTCCCACTGTCCTCCTCCATCTTCAAGTAACATACATTTCTTCCGAATCTTGGATTTAAAAAGAATAGTGAAACTCTACTTTCTTCTCCTTTGAATCAGACCACTCTTCAGTTTTGTCTTTCTTCTCCGGCCAGGGAGAATAGGAGCATTAAGGCACTAGTATACTCCCTCCACCCCGCACAATCCCTTCCAGATGGTCTTGTATGCAGGATTAGTTGTATTTCCAACTCCCTCTACTTCCGTATTATTTTCACTTCAAAAAAATCCCCAATTCCCCCACAACTCCTCCAAAAAGTTGAGCTGTGGCAAGGACGCGCACAGAATTGTTAGAATAAGGGTTTCGTGGAAACCCCAAACTATAAACGGGGAAAGCATCATGTACGTGATGATGCATCCAACTTGAAACGTATTATGGTTCCAGGCTTTTCCCCGGCAACAGGAAGAGTCACTAACACCCTTTCCCCTCCCCGTGTACGTATTTCATCAAATTGGGATCGTCTTCAAAAACCTGGTATCAATCCCTAAGTGAGGGAATTCTCGAGAGAGAGAGAACCTAGCCTGAGGTAAATATGTGCAAAATTTAGTCATACGCCCCGATTTCCATCTCTAGTTGGGTGGCTCAGCCGAAACGAGAGCAGACTATGGAAGGATTTTATTAAAAGAGAACCCAAAGTAAATTTTCAATCCAACTTCCTTTCTCCCAGTGAGCAACCGATCCCTTTTCCCCACCCTCAATCCCTTTTCCAGGCTTCAGGCATTCTCTTACAGTGTATACCGCTCAAGAGCTTCAAATTTTATCCGCATTCTTAGCAACTAGTTCTCACCAGGGGCTACAAAGCCTTCAACACGAGTTTCCCCCATTCTCCTCACATTTCACTTCCTGGAATCTGAAATCTCAAAGAAATCTTTTATATTCATAAAATATTCCATCCTACGTGTATACCATATGTGTGCAAATCGTATGCAATCCGCATAATTATACCAGCCTTCTCAGAAGAGAAACTATTACATTTTCTCCCTTTGTCGTAAGCTCCTAACTCAACACTTTCTCCATACTATTTACCCAGGCAATCAAAAACTTTCACCACAGAAAATTCAGCGAGTGTGAATTTACCAATATTCCAACCCTCGGTATTTGTGCTAATTCTCATCGAATGGGAAATACTCGTTGACGCTGGTAATACAAAAAGTATCACCTGAGTAAATTCATAGCTACACTTAAAATCCTTTGTAATACTCTACACATGTATTTTTTAATACGATTTAAGTTGAAAATCCAACGTTAAATCATGGCCAACTACATGAAAACTAATTTTAAACTGATAAAACAGCATCATGTTCATTCCAACTACCGCAAAAACTCTTCATCGTCATAACTTTGCCGTTTACTTTCCGGATTTCATAGAAAAACGGACCCGTTTTTATCGCTTGGGTAGTTCATCCGATGAAGAATTAGGAGATTACTCTGATTTCTCCGTGCTTTTCCATGCTTGCTTTCACCGAGATGATTCCTCCATCTACTAATACTATTACCTTTAGCACCATCAAATTTTGAATTCCAACAGCCCAGTTTATTTTAGATTTCGTCCTATTCGTTTGTTAGCCCTCCATTCTCCCAGATTTTACCATCCCTTCATAGCACTAGCACTTTCTCTTCTTCTTTCTCTATCCTCCATTCTCTATATTTTCTATTCTCTTTCCATTCTCTCAGCCTGGGAAACTCAGTTATTTCAAGTGCGAAGCAAATACAAGAGAAAGCAAGTAAACCAGCTCCACTCACTGTGAAAATCTGGAGACAGATAGTTGTGAACAATGGAAAACTTTGTTGTTTGTTGTTGCGGTGTGGATTCAAAAGGATTTATTATTTTTTGCATTTCTCATCATTCATCCCCGAATTCCTTGAATAGATGAAACCAAAGAAGAACTCACAGTGCGCGAGAGAGAAACCACGTTTTTTCTCTCCATTCAAAGCTCAAGAGGAGAAAGTGGGAGGAAGCACGCAAACAATATGCCCTTCCTTTTCAGATCCAAATTCAAGTAAAGTATTGTTTGTTATGTCTCCCATTCTAGCTTCTCGTCTCTCCTATTCAAAACTTTTAAAACCAGACAACAAATCCAACCAGCTTAAACCCTCACTTAAGTATCTTCAATCTATACCCTGAGAATCCTCCCCTTCCTAACCCTCCCCTCCTTCTTTGACCTAAAAACATTGCGAACGCGTATCACAAGA
The DNA here is from genome assembly GCA_906901655.1 of Sminthurides aquaticus. NCBI lineage: Eukaryota > Metazoa > Arthropoda > Collembola > Symphypleona > Sminthurididae > Sminthurides > Sminthurides aquaticus. The sequence continues at coordinate 17,046,843 of CAJQTT010000001.1, read as the reverse complement.
CACTTGTATCTTACTTATTTATGTACTCTGCGTAACTCTATACCCTCCGGCATATTTGCGAGGTCAATACTGCTAAAATACCAAGTTCATAAATCCTAACAATTTACTGTAATTACCACTATTTATCAAATCCCGTACGTATCTTTATATGCAACTATCCCTCAGGCAGCCAGCTTGATCGCAAGTTTTCGTTTCATGTTGCACTTGATGTACGTGCACACCCCCTTTGGCCTATCTCACTCAAATCGCGTATAATTTATTCACCGCGATTTGCTTAAAGTGGGAGACAAAGACGAATCCATCTGCATATTTACTACCAAAAACTCCAAGATTTAAAATTTGAACATAGTACCGAATTAAACATTTGAATTTCCCGCAGATTTTCAAATTAAAATATGAATTTCCCGCCAAAATTTAAAATAAAAATATGAATTTCCCGCCAATTTTAAAATTGGAATATTGTGCATGGTTAGAAATTTCATTTTCCCGCGAATTTTAAAATTGAAATATTGTACCTGGTTAAAAATTTGAATTTCCAGCCAATTTTAAAATTGGAATGTTGTTGTACATCGTTAAAAATTTGAATTTCCCGCTATTTTAAAATAAAAATATGAATTTCCCGCCAATTTTAAACTTGGAATATTGTACCCCTAACAGACAGATCCACTTATTCGGTTTAATTGACAAAATATGAGCTACAGAATATTCATGCAGTCTTCCGGAGAGTATATATTCTTCTTCAAATGAAACAAGTTATTTCAAGGAAGAAATCACGAGAGGAACAAGAATTCACACAAACAAAAGGTTTGAAAATGTCTTTTCAAAACAAGTAGTCCTTGTTCCTAGTAAAATGTGTGAGTAGAATCTATTAGCGCAGTTGCTACAATCTCCACACAATGAATTTAAAACAGAAACATGCGGACTACACTTGTTCCCTGTCCTACAATACAACTTTTCGTCAACTTTCCCTCACCCACTTTCTCCTGAGGGTGTGAAGAAACATGTCAAGAATTTCATTTCAATGGCTTTCATTTAGAATCTCGAAAGATAAGCTTCATTTGGATTGCCAAAGGCACACACACACATCCCACTTCTTCATACATTTCCTCTCATCCAATTCAAATCTACCACATCTAGTCAAGAGAAGAGGAGAAAACTCATCTGAATAATAAGCGCTTGGCGTGTCCAAATATTCACACAAATTCTTATTATTCCAAAAACTAAAACTTCCCTGTACATGCTAAAATCCGCCATACGCTTTCTTTTGCGATTCCTTCTCACTTCAATCCACAGAGACTAACAAGGCTGGAGTAAGAAAGTTTGAAACCCAAACCACTACCACAACGTTGAGGATTAGCGGCACAATTTCCGCAAACTCTCTACTCTATACCACGTCCTTTTTCCCAATCTCCAAATGATCCTTAATTATACAGCCCAAGCCTCAGTCTACTTTCTCCTCTACTCCTTTCATATCCTCCAGCGAAACCGAAGAGTAACTTTTTGGCTCATGGATAGCTTTTAGAGCACGCTCCCGCCTTCTTTCTCCTTTATCTTCCCTTCTCGCTTGTTAATTGAGGATAACACGGGAGAATTGTGTGAATTTCCCCCCACTTCATAAACATTATAGAAACAGTATACATATCAAATGTATCAATAATCGCCCACAAACTTTTCTCCTACCCCCTTCTATTCTCAACCCTTTATTGTTTTACTTTCCTACTTTCTCCTCTCTTATTTCCAACTTTCTCCAGCCATCTTTCTGTATCGTGCCCACGCATAGTTATCGCAACTCCTTCAAACAAACACACAGAATTTTCTTTTTGAGACTAATTAAAATAGAGACCTTCTCCACTTACATCACCACAACTGATGGAAGGGAGCAAAAGAAGACCACCCTAGACGTGCTTTCACTGATATCCCCAAAAGACTCTAGCCGCAACTCCTCCAACTCACTCATTTCACATTTGCCAAATCAAAGTCAGCTCAGTCTTCTAAGTCAATCCCAGGCAAACAGAGAAAAAGCTTTTCACAAGACGAGCCTAATGGGGAATGTATTATTCTCTTCAGCCTCCTCCAATTTTCTCTTGGAAGGGCACATCAAACTCAACCTAAATAAAATTGAAAACTTTCTCCGCAACACAAGAGAGCAATGGCAACAAGTTGCAAAGAGAAAGAGAGCGACAGAGTTGCATATCCTCCTCCTCCTCCCACTCCTCCTCCCAAACCAGTAGATAGGATAGGAGAAGCGTGTAATTTGATAATGATAGAGTGCGGGGTGTACACAAGACGACGCATCCATCCTCATCCCCAATATCCTAATGCCTAGACACTTCTTCTGTAACTTGAATTAGGAGAGCGGAAAGCATCCGAGCATGTAGTGATATATTGTGGTTTTGTCGCAGAGCCTCCATTCAAAATCCATTCAGATTCAGGGCATGAATCCTGCAATGCCGAATTCAATAAAGACGTCCCAGATTTATTTTTCCTAAGTGATATCAAACCCTAAAGTCTCCAACTCTCGCTCTCATCCGGGTCCAACAACCAATGTCGTACATAAAGAAACAACCTCCCAAAACTTCCAGGTCACTCATCCGATTCCACTCCCTCACTGCTTCTATTCTCACATCCTCTAATTCTTGACTTGTGTAGTCACAGCTCCCGGCTTAGCTTTTGTGTGACCCCTGCCTGTATCTGTATTGTATCCAAATCCAATCGTGACAATTCTAAAAAGTCATGAAAACAAACTTGTAGTTTGCCGCGTCAGTTCAACCCATTTCAATGACATGCTTCGCTTTTATGACACTAGTTTTTGACGGGATATTTACACTGCTCCAATGGAAAATAAGCAAAATAATAAATCAAATGCAGGGATAACACATTCCAAGTGAGCGTTGAGACAATTTTACACATTTAGTAGCACAGCACAGCCTATATATAACGCCCTCTCATCCAACCCTTTCAAGTTAACCAAAATACGGAATAGCGTGATGGAAAGAGAAATTTCGTAGAAACCAAAACCACGCGGAGAAAGCAACGAAAGTGAAAGCATCAAGTATTTCATCGTCAAGCTGAGAAAGAACCAAAACCTTGCTCATCATTAGCGCTCCGCTCAGCCTAACCGCTTATGGAACCGACTTGTAGGCTGGATTTCCCTAGGAGAAAATAACCTCCGTGTCTTTCTCCACCACCATGCCTACTAATTCTAATGAAACAACTCTATATAATATATATATATTAATTAAATATTTAACTATTATAAATAATATAGAATAATATAGTTATGTACTATATTATATTATATATATATATTAATTAAATATTTAATTATATATTATTATATAGTTATTTATTATATTATATAATATATATATATATATGATCAATCCAGGGAACCCTCCACTCATTCAATTACAGTACCTAAAATTAAGATAACTACAAAAAATATTAGTAGTTTATCAATAAAGTAAATTATTGTTATTTTATAAATTAAAGGAACTGGTAGCAAAATAGTAATTTCAACGTCAAAAATTAAAAAAATCAGGGCCACCAAAAAGAAGTGTAACGAAAAAGGTAATCGAGACATACTTTTTGGATCAAACCCACACTCAAAGGCCGACAGCTTTTCTCGCGATGCCTCTGACTTGGTTCCAATAATAGTGTTTAACGCTAGAAGAACTACAGACAGAATTAATGACACCATTATAATAATTAAAATAATTATATTTTCCACATAAAGAGGGCTATTTGATTGGAAATCAACTTTACTAAGTTATAATAAAAATATAGGACCAAAATTTTACCCATTGCCTATATTAAGAACCTCACCAGTAGATATTAATATAAAGAAACAATCACACTACGTCTACGAAGTGTCAGTATCAAGCTGCAGCTTCAAATCCAAAATGATGAATTTCAGAAAACTGGCAGCTAAATATTCGAATTAGGCATACTAATAAGAAAGAAGTACCGATTAGCACATGAATCCCGTGGAAACCAGTAGCCATAAAGAATGAGGATCCGTACACTGAGTCCGAGATAGAGAACGAGGCTTCAATATACTCGATTCCTTGAAGGAAAGTAAAGTACACTCCTAAAATTACAGTTAAAAGCAGTCTGTAGAATGATTGTGTATGTCTTCTCTCTAGGACACTATGGTGTGTTCAAGTAACAGTAATTCCTGACGATAAAAGAATGATTGTATTCAGTAAAGGAATTTCTCGCGAGATCAAAACTTTCACGCATCATTGTCTACGCTAACAGCTTCTCATCTTTCTCCAACCTCCATACTAGTGAACTCAGCTTTCTCTTCCTCAACTTTCTTTTTAACATTACCCTACATCGGTTTTTTCATATATTTTCAACCCTCGGCATCAATTTTATCCTATTTTCACCTAAACTTATTTCTAAAGTAATGCAACAATTCATTGCCCATATCCCCATCAACAAGCACCATCTCTCGTCGAACTTACATGTAGCTACAACCACACAGTAACACTTGAATCCATTTATTATCTCAAAGGTTATTCCAATTTTCTTGTGACTTAATATTAGACTTGTGTTTTAATGTTAATATAATGATAATAGTTACAACTCATGTACCCAAAAAAACAATCTTAGCAGCAGTGCTCACCCTCCATACTTTCTTAGTTATTTAAAAATCCTCAGTAATCTGAACCTTTATGCATTTTAAAGCCAATCATTCAGAATTCGTTGCTAGCTAAACTAGGAACTGAGGTTAGATTACGTCTTTTTTCTAGTACAGCCTTGGAAACCAGACGCTGCTAAGCTTTTCAATACAACACTACTCATAAAACTGCCGATTAATTTCATAATTTATTCCCTTTCCAGATCCAGCAGCATCATTGTCTTTTTTAATGTAATGTAAATGTGATTAATCTGAAGTAGAAGCGAATGCTATTTTCTTATATATAATCCACGTCAGCACACCTTAAACCCATTCAAGTTACTCTCAACAATAAGAGAAAAGAGATCCCACAGTAGCAGTTGTCTCTGTAACTAGCCCGCTACGAAACATAAGTTTTTGTTCTAGTTCCGCATTATTATTATAATATAGTTGTATTCGAAAGATAAAATATACAATCAGCAAAATTGCAAAGTTATTAAAAATAATGCTAACCTGTTCATGCAAAAAATGGTATTCACTAAAGCCAGGGTAGTCCCAAAATAACATTTAAATTTATACAAACCACAGGTGTATCTCACACTTAATATGTATCAGGCAATTTTTATAGTTGCAAAACTTGAGCGGTTTTTGCAAGGAGCCAGCCTCCTGCATTGGTTATATTTTTCTCCCTTGTGCAGAATATTTCGCTAATAATTAAAATTCAAGTCAGCTTCCCATTTCCAACGGCTCCCATTTCCATTTGTATCCAACGGCTCTCCAACATTGTAAATCCTACCTTGCTTGTAACCACACCGGAGCTTTCATGAAACAATCATTGCACCTGAAACCCCACAACGCCCCAGCCAACTATACACGCTTCTCCTTAACTTGATACTACGAATGTGATTGTACAAAATCCAGGGGCTTCGCCTTTTGAGTTAGTAACCAGACAGAATAGCAACTTTTTTTATGCGCCATGAGTAAAAAGGAATTCCAGGAGGGAACAGAATTAGATTTCAAACTTGCACAAACTTTCCTGGTTTTTTATTTTTTGGGAAAATGTTGACGTTTCCCGGATTGACGTAATATATGCATTCAAGCCTGTATTGCTCCATTCAAATCCGAGCCGGCTCTGCATGCCGAAGAAGCATAAAGCAATCCCCCTAAAACCCAGTTTCACTAAAATAGCCCGGGGAAGCCAAGAATAAAAGAGGAATGATACCTGGAATATGTAAGATATTTGAGGAAGCGGACTAAGCAGAGCGAAGATAAAATTTCAAAAGTGCTACTTTTACAGAGGTGCCCCTTTCCCATGCTTGGTTGACTCCAATCTACTCTCTTTCCAGATGTAGCCGGCTGTCTCATCCCCTTTCTTTCTCCAGCCAGCACGCTCTCCTTTTTTCCAAACTTTTATCAAACTGGAAAAGGAAAGCCAAGTATGAAATATTGGCTCACTCGTGCACACACATCCAAGCCCGCCCGCCCAACAGCTCCCTTCAAAGCTAAACCTACAAAGCAATCCTGAAATCTCAAATCAATTCCAACCAACCTCCAAATACCTTCCCGCTTTTCACCAATATCCTCCGTCTTTCTTCTTCTCTCTCTAAACTGCTTTCTAAAATTTGTTTTTCCCCGCTATTTATTTATTTCTTCTTTTCTCACCTTCCACCACCACCTGTGTCTCCCTATTCGTTTTCCAATTTCTCGTCCCGCTTTCTCCATAGTTTCACTTTCTCTTTATCTCAAATATATCTTCTACACAAGACGACACACGACGCCGGTTCTCCAAACTCAAGAAATCAAGCTACTAAAGCTAGCATGCTATTCATTTGTGTTATTCTAATTTCTAATTAGCAGACACATGTACGTATACCTTCCTTCATAACGTTAGAATTAGCAAGAGTGCACTGAGCGTAACTAGATAGACTAATCCGCAGCTCATGTCATAGTTGATCTGGAATACATTTAATTACTAGATCAGATATCAACCGCTTTGTGCTGTGTAAACGTAAAATTAAGGCAATACATACTCACTACTTTCTCTTTTCCCTTAGATTTATGTGAAAGTTTTAGAAAATCCCGACTTTCTCTTCCTTCCAACCTTAAGTCTATGGAATTGATAGCATTTCGTTACACTTATTTTCATGCTTTCACCCTACCTAATAACGCACAATGCTAGCCTGTAAGAGAAAGTTTCCCTGTAGATGCACCCAAAATCACTCTGTCCACAGCATGAATAACCTGTAGAGCTCACCATCTCCGCCTTTGCGCGTATTCGTTATTGATAATTTAATTTATGTCCTGCTCCAGAATCTGGAGCGGATAAGAAAAGCTTTAAGAGGATGAGTGTAGCTTTGGTGAAAGTCAGCGGGTGGGATTGCATTCTGGCCTGCATATTTAGCTCCAAAAGGTTACGTGTGTTGAGGAATGATTAAGTAGGTGCTCTGGTTGGTAGGTTCAAGACAAAAAGTGAAGGGCTGGAGGGCGTACTAGGTAGGTAGGTGAATTGAGTGATTTATCGCAACTTTCAATCACGACATGAAACGATACTGTCACCGGGAGGAAACTTGGCCCGAACAAACGATGAGAAGGACAACTTTCTCTCCCGCAAACTTTCTCCCCGTCTACAATCGACTCTTGGGCCTCTTTTCATTCTTCTAAACTAGTTTCCTCACTTTTCTTTCCTCCTTTCTTGCATTCTTGCATATCTCGGTGTCACCAGAGTTTCTCCCAACTTAAGCTTCCGTCTCCTCCTCTGCCACAGTTCAACTTGTTTCCTTTCCTCCGTCTTCCACTAGCCCACCAACTCAGTATTCATTTTCTCCAAACTATTCCTCCTCCTCCTCCTACCGGATGCAAACGTCAGAAGTTTGATGGCTAACACTATGCTCATGATGTACACGGGGTTTACACCCTAGAACTCAAATAAAATAATCCGATCCTCCCCTATTCCGTAAATATCCCTGTACAACACGCTTCTTTCCCGGCCGCAGGCATTCTTGACGCAGATTCAAAGCATTATGGATGGATAGTTTAGAGTGAAAGGGATTAGTCGCTGCCGTTTACCGTATGGATTTTCTCCCAAACTTAAAATCTTGAGCTCAAATGAGAAACTCTCCTTTCACCTACACACTCGCAGAGACAGCCACTCAATTCCCGAGGGTGTTTAATCCCTAGTGTGAAACAGTGAAGGGATTTTTAATTTTCTACCTCAAAGGTTTTAATCCTTTTCCTTCCCTAATGACGCCCAGGATTCCAAGGAAGAAGATGAAACTGGTAAAAATCCAGTTTCTCCAAACCCTCCCAACACCCCATTTTGAATAGAATGAAGAATAGTGGGACGGGAGAGGATGATGTGAAAAGGAAGGTGGCACGCATCCCGGAATTTAATGTATACTTTCACCCGCCTTCTCCTCCCTACTTTCTCTTTTCTTTTCCCTCCACGTATGCTTGTAAAGTAATTCTGTGATACATCAAACCGCATTTATGGTCTTCCGGATTTCTGGATTATGAGCTTGTAGGAATGCGTGCAGCTTATAGTTTCAGGACTATTCCTTTAGTTTCCCGCCGTCCCATCTCTGAATGTGTACAGTGAATCGCTTAAATTTCTCTGTATACATTCCGACTCCTCACGCGGAGAAAGCCCCAAGTAGTAGCTTCAAAAATGTTCATACTTTCATCCTCAGTCGACCGTAAATCTCAATAATCCCACTCACACCTCAATTCATCTTCATTACAGTTTGGATTAACGATGAGGGAGAAATTCCAACCGACTAAATTTCTCCGGAATGAGCCTAGCTTATTTGAAATACGGCTCTGGCCAGGAGCGCACCGGAGAGAAAGGCAGACAGGTGCGCGGGAGAAAGTATTTCACCCACCACCACACGCTCAATCCTCCAACTTTCACCTCCTTCCCTACTAATAACAGCTTTAGATTACTTCAAAATGTGTTTTCACTCCAGGTGAAAGTTTATATAAAATATTGCTTTAAATTTCAAACTCCAAAATTAATCACGTTTCACCAGCTATAGTTACTAAGCTTGAATAGCCAACCATCTCTTACTCTGCTTTCTCCACCTTCTTCACCTCCGACTAAATCCCTACCTTGTTTCTACCACAAGACTTTCTCTATACACACACGCACATATACGGATCCTCTAACTCTTAATCAAGAACCTGTATTCCTCCTACAACACGTTCCCTCCCTCCACCATCTAACAAAACTTCTATAAAGCGCTACGAATCCCTTGATTTAACATGTGTAAATTCCATCCAGCAAACATGTGAACTAAAGTAAAACTGTATTCTCCTGAGAATCAAAACACATAGAGCAGCCCAGGCAAGTAATTCGCGTATATTTTCATTAGCACCGCTCCGATAATTATCCTGTTCCGCAAATTATCCGCTATATAAGCCAGCGCCAGCATTTCAAGAGCCTCCACCTCATATCCATTCCCATTACCGCTAATTTCTCTCCAGCGTACAACGACTCACTCTCCCACCTACACACTCAACACTCTCACCGCTCAGCACTCCTCCAACTTTCCATAAAATCCTCCTCAAAATTAGAAGAAGCAATCAAGCTCAAGTACAAAATAAACAGAGATTCCTCCTCCACATCCACCCATCATTCCTTCCAATTCACCCCTCAAATTAACAGCAATTGTAAACAAAATCATCCTTGTAAATGTTTCATTTTCTCCTCTTTTCTCTTCCACTCTTTCACTCCTTCTTTTCCTCTCTTCTCTGCCCCATACCTGTGAAATTACTTGCGAAAGCTACGAACGAGCCTCCTATTTTGCAGAGGAATAGCAAATTTTACGGCTTGAGCAAGATTGAAGCTGAGATTGGACTCATTTTTTATTTCTCCGCGTAGCCTGCATGTATATGGCAAGAGGGTTTCTTTTGCGTATGGAATTTTCTGGATTAGGAATGCAGACAAAGAGGAAGATGAAATAGCTTTGAGCCCAGCAACTGGAAAGCCGAGGTAGGCTCATGCAAAACTTGATTCTTTGAGTCGTGTGAAAAATGTGTAATCCAACTATGTTGCAACAATGTGTTAGCAGCTCATGTATCTTCCTCATCCAGGATGTGTATGACTTGGTTCTTCATTGCAAAAATGAGAGAAAACCTCTGGAGAAAGTCCTGGCTACGTGTGGAGAAAGAGATTCACAAGCCTAGAATACGTTCATATATATACGTCGTGTCTATTTAGTTGCGGCGGCTGGCGGGAGCGTGGTGAAAGTATGGAGAAAGTACACTGCAGAGGCTGGATGCAGTGGTAGAGGATCGAAATGAACTATAAATCAGTGAGAAGGCAGTAATAGATACGTGTAAAATGATTTACGATATGGTGTTGATGGAAAGTCATGATTACAAATGACTATTGCAGGTGCGAAAAGGGAGTGGTGGTGGAAGACCGGTGACTGGATAATCTGATTTGGCCGAGAGCATATTTTTTCCCCGTATGCTCACCATCCCTCCCGTCTCCTCCATCCCCTCAACCCGAGGATGAATCCAAGAGGAATGGGTTTGATAAGGTGCTTCGCGGTTTGAGTGAGAAACCTTTTAGCCCAAATTGATTGAGAAGGAGGATAAGAAGAAGTGAGGATGGAGCCGGTAGTGGAGGATGGACGGGATGAAAAAAATCCTCCGTACCATATGAGAAGGCCCAAGAAGATGACTCTGAATATTAGCCCAACCAGAAGAACGAGTAACTCCTTTATCCCTTCCGCCAATCTGGGCTATCGATCAACTTGTATGAAGAATATCATTCTTTTTCTTCTTAGCTTCTTCGTAACAGGTGAGAGTTACTTTTCTTCATCTTCTTCCCCATCTCTTGTCCACCCCCATCCCCTACAACACACTCCCTATACATCCACTCCTTCCATCTCCTTCCATACTTACTATGCTTTCTCCTACTTTCTCCTACTTTCTCCTCGAAATATATCTTTGTTCTTCCAAGTTTAGCATACTACTATTAATCCTACCCCCTTTTTCTCCCCACACAAGTATATTATTCTCTGCGGAAACCATGTAGACAAGCACTAGCATCACAAGACAATCTATCCGCCCGTCTCCCTTTCCCTTCCTCGCAATCTCAAGAAGACGATCCTCCAGCTAAGAACATAAGTCCAAAAAAACTAAGCTACAAAGCAAACTAACAAGATAACAAAAATCCAGGATTTTATTCCCCTCTCTCCCTCCTCCTCCTCCTCCTTATCTCCGCATTAAAGCACCTGTAATCGTCATTTTATACACTAGTTCCAATGATTTCTTTTCCCGCCAACCCGCTCCTGTGACTAGATCAAGAAGAAAAATACGCAGCGGCAAAGGACAAACGATCCTTTTCTTTATATATTACCCGGGAGACCTGTCTAGGACGAGAGCCCAAACACTGGACAGCTTGTTTACTCTAACCACCACCACGACAAACACATAGATGAATAAGCATCCCTCCGGCAAACCGAGTATCCAGAAAAATCAAATACCGCAACCATTCCCGACAGCCTATCTCAATCACATTTTATATCACGCTTCAATCCACAGCAATCCAGTGTCTCACAGTCGCATCCTTGCCGACCTCCCACAACTCAATATATCCCTCTATCCCTTTCCTTATAATTCACATGCAGAAGCATAACCAAAGCCCCCCTCCTCCCCTTCCTTCCTTTCTCCTGCTTTCTCTTCCTTCCCGCCTTCCGCTTAGCAGCGTAGACGGACGTCTCCAGTTCTCTGTATCTACACAGAGGGAACCAAGCTGGATTGTCATATTGCCTACCTACTCGCGGAAATGGGAAAGGGAGTCGAGCGGAAAACTCAAATCCACAAAATCGTCTCAAAATCCCACACCCGGAATAAATATTCACCCAACCTCAAATAGCCCTGGAGGGAAATATATTCTTAAACATTATTCCCGTAAATATATCCCAAACCAGCTTCCTTATACTTTCTCCACAATATGCAACTTGAAAAATATACCCGCGAAAAAAACTCCTCAATCAAACACTCCGTCCCTTGGCTATAATGGCCTACTCGCATATATTTCCCACGAGATGCCTTATTCATTTACGTCTCTTTCCTCCCAGCACACACCAACACTTCAATTACATCTTTCCCTCCGGAAATTGCATTCTCCACCATATTTTTCTCAATAGCTTTTCAATCTCAATCAATTATATCTTCCGATGGGATTCATTCCCGTATACCTCATTGAACCCCCTCAAAAGCCAGCTTTTACAGCAACAGTCTTATCCTACCTCCCCAACGCCTCCAAGCTTCACCAACGCCAGCCAACCTTTCTCCTTACTTTCACCACTTTCTCTTTTTCACAGATTCCTTCCAGCATATAATAATATTAGTAGTGAATACATATTCCCTATTTTTTCCAACCCGTCCATCTAATACATATCCAACATTTCCCCATCTTTCTCCTCTCTCTCTCTCAATCTTAGTACTTACATGTGCCTTCCAGTAGCCTTATACACCGTTTTTTTTATTCCAATCCATCAATTATTGATACAATCCTACCCAGTTTAAGATTTCAAAAAGATACTCATGTCTTCATCTACTTTCACCGTCATTCTCCCACTGCAGACCCTATGACTTTTTCCTCCTCAACAACAGTGTCAAAGAAACCAAGGAATGTCCTACAACTTTCTTTCTCTTTCTTTCTCCTCCTTTCTCTCTTCATCAGAACCAAGGAAAGCTCATGGCTAATCCCCTTCCTTTACATCAAGGATTACATTTCATAGTTTAACTGCTTTGTTTATATGGAAGCCAGAAAATTAATCCCGTTTCCTTTCTTCTTCAACAAGGAATAAGCTTATACTATCACCTATCTTTTCACTTCATCTCTAGCAAAAAAAAATTAAGCTTCACTAAGGACATTATAGAAGCTTTTATTATGACTCACAAACTTTCACGAGCCTCCTAAAATAATTATATATCACACCTCTAGTACTTCTACGGAGCTTTCACCTAATAAGCATTCCTACCTGTCAAGGAGAAAGTCTTACGGATCCGAGTTCTTCTACACAATCAACTCCTGAGCATATGCTCCTTATAAATAACGCTAGGGTATTTCCTCGTAGTTGCAAGCATATTGTTAACCCCTTCTTAAAACTGAGCGAGTTCCATGATCAAAGTTAATAATTATACAGACTGAGAGAAAGCTAAGAGCCAGTTAAAAAGAGAAAAAAAAAGCCATAGAAGAAATCCTTCACACTTTCCTTTTCATACTCTTACACTAGCTAACCAGTATAGCTTCCGCCTTTCTTCTCAGTTCACACTTAATCTACCTGCATTCCCCCCTCCTCCCCTATAGTAGTTCGTGGGTCATTTTTGCAGCCGTGAATAAGATAAAGCGGGTAATAATTTTTAGTAGCTATGAAATTAGTTTTGTAGTGCAATATTTCCGCCTCCAAACAGTCCCTCTTCCATTCTTTCCACAACCAACAAACTTTCACCTTATCTACTACCATGTGGTCCTGTCTCGGAGACGGTGATAAAAACTGCCCTTACAAATTACAGCCCTGTCGTCAGAATTCAGTACAGCGCTGAGAGACACGACTGGGACCGTCTAAGTGATTAGGGCCTAACCATTTAATTAATGCAAGCAACTCCCGTACATAACCTTCAAAGTTGTAAATGTCTTTCAACCTCCATTTCGCACACTCTACTCCCACCCAACTAATTCCTGACATTCTAGAAATTAGAGAGTCCTTTCTCATTTAGCTTTCTTAGCCCTTGTATCAACATTCTTCTCCGCCGTAGTACTGAGTATAAAACATATAACGCGAAACACATGTTCACAACAGCACCAATCCAGGCAAAACTTCCTGTCAGAATGCTTCTTCAAAGTTCTCGTGTCCTTTCTCAATTCAAGGCTAGACGTCGTACTGTAATCTACAGGATGCATACCATTATAAATTTAAAAACTAAACCTCTTTTCATCAACCTCTACTTCTTCCAATTAACCTTTAATTAATTCTGATCCATGATATTGAAATTTGAGATGGAAACAATTTGGAAATACCATCTCTCTCGGTCAAGTTCTTTTGGTACAAAGCCCGTTTACATTTACCATAGTTTACAGACAGAGAATCCTTGCCACGGATTCCGTGACACTAGCTAGTTGTATCCGGAACCGGATTTCTCCCTTTGAAATATTGCACTCATGTGGGTCACTGCGGTTATGTTGGTTACATGAAGCGGAAAGAAAGCGACACCCTGGGAAAGTCACGAGGATTAGGCACTTTTAGCCAAGGATTCCAGACAGAACAAAAGAATTTTCCGGAACTCTTTTGCTTTCACTGAATTGTCGACCTGAATGAATTGTACGGAACAAACCCGTCTCTGTGTGCGTCTCATGCAAAAAGGAGAAAGCTGACCAAGCCCACTCATTGCCATAGGTCGTTTGCAATGAATGAGGCAGAGAGAAGTGAAAATCTACGAGCGGTTATTCTGAGTCCGGAGGAAGAAAAAGAAGGGGGGAGGAGAGAAAGTCTATTAGAATGTTCCTGAAAGTTACTACCGCAAAGGAGAAAGTATGACTTGCGGAAGCTGGACCAGGTAGGAGTAGGAGGAAAAATGGTGAAAGTAGAGATGAAAAAGCTACTTTCTTTCTAACCTAATACCAACTACCCGCCCTGTTGTAACGTGTCCGGGCTTTTACAATTTGGAATTGGTCCGCTTAGAGGTAGCTTGATAGCAAACGAGTGGATTTCCTATTTCTTCATTACGTCTTCCTTAGAGCCAAGTAGAAAGTAGATGGAAGCTTTACACGCTTTCAAGGGTGGAGAAAGTACTGCTAGAAGGAGGAGAGGAGGCCGCTATTCAACTTTGGGAAGAAGAGGGAGCGGAGCTGAGAGGAGGGAGAAGCAATCTCCCTTGTTCCAGAAATTGACATTAAGTCCTTTCACCGTCCAAATGACTTTGGTATTATTCCACAAGGCTTCCTTTGATTAAGCTTACGAGCCCAAGAAAAATGCCAACTTCCCCTTCCAGTTTTCTTTTTTGATGACGCACAATGAGCCATTTTATTCATTCCTTCTATACTTGCTTCTATATTACACTCTTTTTCCCCCGCCACTCTCATATTTCCTCCCGTAAATACCTCCTCACTTCAAAGTAGAATAGAAAGAAACATTCCGCATACTAGTCTTCCCAAGCAAACACTTGAGCAACCCTCCGGCCTCCCCGACGAACCATCACTTCCTTTCAAACAAATCCTCAAAACTCCTTTCAATGAGCTGGGACGTGACATCACCCAAATCCACCAAGAGCAGGAAACGAGTGGCATTGATCATCCTCAATGGGGATGGAAAAGATTTTCAAAAATTCCAGAATCAAGAGATTTACAGTAATTTACCCACTTCTCCTCCAGAACATCCCCAACCTATTGCATCCATATTGCATCCAGCTCAAGAAGAAAAAGTCGGACCAGAGAAAAACACCCTCCTAAACTACTACCCTTTCAAAGGCTCAGCTCGTCCTTCTAATGCTCCATAAGGCAAAGCTCTGTTGCCAGTCTTACTGCCACACGTTCAAATCCTGATCCTCAATAATGTTGGCCGATATTGAGGAAGAAACCGGAAGCTTTCTTCCTAACCGTACAAGCTGGGGAGGAGAACGGGGATAAAGCAGCAGTCGGTGAAAGTTTATTGCCATGCAAGCAAACCCCCCATTCTTTTAGATGGCATAGTATTCTCAGTTCTCATCTCAAAACTATTTGAGCGAGCAGACTACTTGTCTCCCGTTCCAATACGCTAGCTAGTTGCGCCGCTTAATCCAGCTTATGTAATATCCAGAAGCTTCTTGTTACAAGGACGCACAGCTCTGATGGGGAGTGAAAGTTTTTAGACTTGCAGGATTCCAACCAACGACTTTCCGACATGCATCCGATCGAGAATCCGGCGTTTGATCCTAGAATCTTATTACGATGATATCCAGACCAAAATCACATTCTCCAGCTTATACTCCCCGCTTTTTAGTTTTTCCTCCCATATATTTTCTTCTCCACCATTATCTTACTCACCTAACAAACTAGACCTCCTCTTTGTTTTCTCTTCTCTTATCCTCCAAATCTTTACATTTGGCTGCCCACGCGTGCAACACTTAGCTGATAACTTTAACCACATTTTCATTAATTCATCTCCCTGATATCATTCCTTTCAGATTTTTCTACCATAAAATAACTTTCTTCCTCTGTAATTCCCTTCATTCTTTGTCACAGATACCCATTTGAAAATATCAACTTCAGCCTCACCTTTAACTGCTTTCATGGTGAAAACCCTTGGCTTGTGTACCCCCATCTCATCATCCAAAATCCTTCACAGTTAGCGAAATCCAAGACGCACGCGTTAATTCATAACTTATCCAAGAATCGTGCAGTAATTGTTCCACGCATACGATCAAAAACATTCCAACCGTCCCATCGTTGCTTCAAAATGCTGGCCGGGTTTCAAATTTGCGAGTAAACTTAAAAGCTCTACTTTCTCCAAAATGTAGAAAGTGCTAAGCATCCAAGTCAGCCAGTTTGAAACGCAGAATGAGAGCAATTCCAATTGTCAGTTTCCATTCTGACTTGTAAGTAAGAGAACGGAAATTAAGTCTTAAGATAGGGCAGTCTGACATGAAATCATGACACAAGTATCTCTTCATAGATCAATCAAAGAGCACGTCCATGTTCTCTTTAATAAACGGAGGGAGAACTACCGAGTGTAAATGCCTTTTCATGGAACCAATAACGGGCATGTTTGCGAGGGAAGGAGTCGTATTCACATTTCAACCAACTCCTGGAGAAGGGAGCTCAAGGCCTGATAATGGGCAAAAGTTCAAAACACTAGTGAATTAAGTAACTAGTTCTGGGAGAAGTATCTTGGAAACAGGAAGGGGATCTTGGGCAGAAAGACAAATAAATAAAACCCGGAACAGACTTCCAACAGTAACGACGCACATCTGAAATGTACAAAAGACACGGAAGAAACAAATACTTTCTGGCTATTCTTCCTGTATCCTTCTTTTTCAACCCCCTAAAACATCAACCTTCTTCCCGTCCCGTCACAGCACCTCCAGTGCTTCCCAATGTCTCAAACAAAACCCATGTAATAAAATTCCAACTTAATTTTCCCAATGACATTCCGTTAACAACACTGAAAACCATTTAGGACACTTTGTCATCAAACAATCCCGTCCTAAGCTCATAATAATCCTCTAGAAACAGAAACAAATACCAGCTTCCACCTCCCACGCTTTTTGAACAATAAAGTCTACTCCTTTACGGCTTTCTGTTCTCCGCCTATATCCTAATAACTATGACCCTCAGTCTATCTTCACTCCACTTCACCAGTCCAATTGTCGTATCAAATCCTACAAACCAGCACTATAGTCTTACCGGTCTTACCGGGAATACTCCTCAAAAACTTTGATTGCAATCCATGCCTCTCTTTATTCCACGCAGGGATTTGCAGCAGCTTAAAAGGTGCATTCGAGCAACCAAATACTGAAATTAAAATTTTAGTGCAATAAACTGTGAATTTCCCGCTAAATTTTAATTTCAAATTTTAATTTTTACTTTCAATTTCAATGTCCCACCAAATTGAAACTCTTTCCTTTTAATTTTTTTTAATTGTAACCAAGTAGTATTAGCTCCGAATGCACAATTGCCAAACTCTCCGTAAAATTCTCTTCAAACATCGGCTCTATACTCAAAAGCTCCAAACTTCACTGATTTTGAGAAATATTCATGCCTTAATAACTGGTCTAAAAATGTCAAAATACGCCATTTTCACAATCTAATTAACAAAATCGGCTGGAAATTTAAATTCGGAATGTTAGACGCTTGATAAACCGGTTCAATCCCAGTGTTAAAGTAGTAGAAAAATTCTAACAATACTTATGGTCATGACAACAAATACTATAGTTACTCCATTACAGACAATCCTCTTTTTATGGTCACGATGCCGATGCCACAATATTTTTGCTTTATTTACTTCCTTTCCACTACAGAATTACAGTGGAGTGTTTAAATTTTTACGAAATAGAATAAACATACAGCTGAAATAAATCACTATAAAAGGACATTATTCCGGTAGAATTCGAGCATCATGCTGGATATTAACGATTTTATAGGCAATTCACATAACATGAGCGACATATACATATTCATTCCCGCGTTAAACTTTATCACGCATAGAATATCGACCCACTTAACGATCCAAACAAACGAGCTGAGAGTATCAGAAGCCTTCACCGCTTCGTGAAAAAAATCATTCTCACAACAATTTCCTCCAAATAGCACCCGCAGATATCCTAGTTATCTCCGTAACGTTTTTTTTAGTTTTCATCCCGTTTCGATTTCGCTACATTGTTCTCTAATGACTCTATGTTTACTCTGACATGGTTTTATTGTTGATATCCAAGCTCCATACACGCGTCTCTTTAGTTTTTTTTTCGCAAAAACGAGTAACACTTGAATCCAAGCCCTTTCCAGCTCCATCCCAAAAGGTGTAGCATATATCTTTTAATTTCAGTTTCCCCAATCTTTTATGAGATGATTTTTGCTGGGCTTTGTAAATGGTTAACGGTTATTGTGCAGAGGAGAGGAGGATGCGGTGGTAAGAAGCGGTTTCACAGGAAGGAAGGAGAGGAAGTAGGATAAAGCGGAACGAACATATCTCCCGGTGAAAGCGAAAGAGAAAGTCGGAAGATGCAGATTGAAGTGGAGAGGAAGTGCGCGTAGTAGAATTGAAGGGTGATAAAGAGAGAGTGGGAGAAAGGAGCGAGTGTGGAGAGTGAAACTAAAGTTTGCCATTCACGTCAGGAGAACATACGTGTGTGTTGACATTAGTCTCCCTTAAATTGTTGCGTATAGGACGAGATACAATAGAATTTTATCTTCCCTATCCTCTATAGAACCCCCCCCCCTATTTCTGCCCAACTCAGTTTATTATCAGCCAAGAAAGGACGCCAACTTTCCTACAAGAATTACATACAGCGATTCCCAATGACGTTTCCTAGTTCAATCCCAGAAAGAAGGCCCGAAAAGTATTCCTTTTAAGAGAATGTCCTCATATAAATATACCGGTAGCGTGAGGTCCGCTCTCCCGGCTCTCCTGGCAGGGCGTTAGACATATCGCATTCAACCCATTCAGCCTCCACCCCATGTCCTTACATGAGTTCCCCAAAGATGGATAGGAATAGAGAGAAAGACACAATACGATTTTTACAGACTGCCTCAGTTAATGCTGATGTCCTGGACCGCAGTGGTTTCGATTAGATGAATTGCTTTCACTTGGACACTGATTGATCGATCTCTTTCCTTCCTTCCTCTTAGTCCTATTGCAAGGTGGGATTCTTACCCCGAACCGTAGTGGCATTGGCATGTCCCTTGAACTACCCGTAAAAATCCGAAGCTCAAGTGGTCCACCAAATATACTCTACTTCCCTTCACATATCTATCACCCTCCAACTCATTTCTTATTCTTTCACTCATCACAAATGCGCCCCTACTTCTTATTCCACTTTCTTCTTTTCTCTCTCAAACACCTTTTTCACCCCTTGACTTTCTCCCTTGCTTTCTCCATTATTAGATATCCTTTAATTGAACCCGCGCGAATCCTCTTTCAACCAGGTTTTCTCCGCTTAGACCTGGACAAATCCTCCCAAATCTTCCCACCACAACCTATCCCTCAAAAACTATTATTACTTGCCTAAAACTATATCAAACTGCCCTTCGCCCTGCTCCAACCAGGACAGTGTCAGCTCTTTCACCGGCTGAATCAATTATTTTCAAACTTTCTTCTTTCAAGAGCCCGGTTCTTCCAGGTTTCATCATCACTACCATGTCCCATCCTACATTGTATTTCAACCCAAGTACCAGACTGCATATCAATCTTCCAACTTTTTCAAATACAGTCATTCAATGAGGAAATGTCCATAGCTTTCCAGTAATACTTCCACGACATTAACTTAATGCGCTTTATCTTTTAAAATAGCATATAAAATCGATATTCTTTGTCCCGGTAACCAAGTCTGGAGGAGCTCAATCCCCTCACCGTTTCCCCTCGCAGGAGACGGTAGGCATCCTCCTCGGAATCCTATTTCAAATAAAACCAGAACAAGATTTCAAGAGTTTTAACGCAAAAAAGAAGCCAGGAAAAGTCCCGCCAAGAATTCAATTACCACCTCCCGCAAAAACCAACCCGGGATTTTCTAGAGATGTATGGAAACCAAATTCAAAATGCAATCCTCCATCCAGTCTTATTTTACTTCGCTGTAGAGATGCATATGCTGCTCTCCTGCGCAAAATACCCGCTTCTTAGCGCAGAGAGTGAAGCGTATGGAAAGTCTATTATTATTCTGGGTTCCCTATCCTTTCAAAGCTTAATGTAAGGAAACAGAACACCTCGTTCCCTTATTTTTACGCTTTCCTCAATCATGCCCTCATTCCGCAAACGTTAGCTGGATCAGAAACCCGTCCCGCTCCCATCCAACTTAACGGCATGGCTCATGAAGCGCAGGGACTTGTGCATGTGAAAATAAATCCAGCTCCCTCGTCTTCAGGTTTCCAACATTACAAAGAGAAAGCCCAGAGCTTCTAGCTTTCAAAACTCTATGCTATAAGCATTCCCCCATACTTTCCCCTCTTCCCAGATGGAAAGAATGAATGAAATAAAAATTTCTTTACGACTTGCCCCAAATACATGTAGAGAAAGTTAAAATTTCACCAAAACACACTCTGCCCATAAGACGCCATACTTTCAAACTTCCACCAACCCTTCTTACGAAAGGCTCAACGTCGCTCCATCCGACTTCATATTTCATCTGTCTCCATGTCGTATAAAAAAATCTCAAACGTCCACGTTTCCTCTTCCCTCCTTCTCTTTTCTCCTCAACTCTCATTGAATTTTAAAAGACTGCCAAGAAAGCACCCAAGAAATCCAACCCACCTTTACCACACAAATATTGTCCACGGCCACGGGGTTTCTCCAAGAAATAAATCCCTCTCCTTCCCTTCCGTCAACGTTCGGATTGAGATTGGGGAGCCCAATTCAAACTACCACACACTACTACAACCTACAGTGTATTATCCGAATCAATCTCAGAGCCTTCAATATCAAAACCCAGATGAAAACCAGGTGCTCGGAACAGTCCCGGCCCAAGTCCTTACCTTTACCGCTCTCACCCTGCAATACACCTAAGCTTCAAAAAACGCACTGTATGATACAAACAAACTCAAACTACATTGGCGTGCATGTGTCTCCACGTCGACAACTTTCACCTGCGTCCCTTCAGTTGATTCTTCCGATGCAGAGACCTCCATATTTTATATTATGAATCACATCTGTGTCAATTTTCAACTGTGCCGGGAAACACTAGCTTCAGATCTCTACTGAAATACGCTCGGGCACCTTCTTCTCACTTTGCTCTTAGACACTTCACTAGAAATTATTTCGTGGTTCATTGGAATGTACTGCTAAGTCTGCGTGGATGTGATTAACCATTTTCGACAAATATTCTCTCTTCGATCTCAGTTAATGAAACATACTCTCGCTACTCTCCGACACCCCCAACTTTCTCAATACACTCTACCGTAATGATTGGAGAAAGTCCAACTTTCACTCAGACCTCAGCTAATTGCTTTACTACTCGACGCAGACAAGTTGTAATGGATTCTATTAGAAGTAACTTGAGCACATTTATCCACCCTCGAATAATCCATTTTCGGAGAAACTTGTACATGTATTCCATGTAGTTAAATATTCAGAGAGCTCATTAGCCTTAGCAGATGGGAACTTCATCGAGGATTGCGGCGACCACAATTTCGAATGCTTATTGATGGCGGGTGGGCTTGAAGGATGGAGCCTATAGTTAGATGATTGTTTGATGGAAACAGCAGTGAAGCGTGGGAAAGTTAAGAGAATCTATTATTTCATGTGGGCCGGAGGAGATTTAGTATGTTATTCCGGAGTGTGTGTCAGAAGGGAGATTGGGATGAAGCAATGCAATGTGATCCTCTGCTTTATCCCCACGGCTCCGTACTATAGTAAGCAAGTCATTTCTTCACGAACAAAGCGGGTCCTTATGTATATGAGGATAAGGATTATTTTTTCCAACCAGCAGCCCGGATTTCATTCAAAGAATCCCGGTAGAAACAAGTACGATAAGGAAGAAGAGTTTAAGGAGGAGAATAACATGTAATTGCCAATTTCCAAGACATTATCCACTTGTCAAGTTGAAATCTAAGGCAATGGGTTCCTGAATCCTGGAATAAATTCACTACTACTCCACAAGCAACAGCATCCTCCCAAAGCTACAGCCATCTACTTTTTATACCTATTCTAGTTTCTTATCCCTATCTTACTTTCTCCCCATTCAAGATTCAATTCCAGGTTGCCTCAGATAAAACATAGCTTGTCATCCAGCTCATATAGCTGGTTCACCGCACCGCGCTTCCATCTCATCCTTTCTCCAACCCGCTCTCTCCTCCTTCCTCTAACGTGAATTTCATCCACCAATCTCCCGTCCTTCAAACTAAGTTTCCGCTCATTTCATTCCACCTCTTTAGATCCTCTTCTTCTTCTTCTTCTCTTGTACTGTGGAGACAGCAAACCTCGTAGCCCGCCATCCTTCACCTCTACCGAACCCACATTCCCCGCTTCTTAAACGGTTCACGGGTGAATGAAATGAGCAGCAGGAATTCCAAGAAACTCCAAAGTCCGTCTCAGGATTCTGCATAGTCTCTCAGTCGGGAATGCTTTTGTCTTCCTGTATTCATATGTATCTCCTTTCTCCTACTTTCTCCCCCTTCCCCCCTCTATGGTTGTACGGCAGAGTAAGCACACAAAGACGAATAGTTTCCGCAATGCAACTTTCTTACAGTTTCAGCTTCATTAGATTGAGGTGCTGGTGCTATGATGACGGATCCTCGTTTCTCGTATCTCTAGTACTACTGCTGGAAAAAGAAATGGGTAGCGTGGAGAAAGTAGATCCATGAAGCGTAAATGCTGTGGTGGCCAATCTAACTTGATAAAACGCTATTACAGCTTCAACTACCAGTACAGTTGTGCATGACAGTGTTTTTTGCGGTTCAAGTATATTGACATAACCTCTATCCTTAATTTTTCTCTTTTGTCCGCCCCCTTGAATTCCTGACGGATGTGGGTTGGGCCGAGGATTTGGCGGATACTGATAAGAGACATCCTCCACCAATTTTTACATCCACTTCTCTCCTTTCACCATCAAATTATGCAGTTCCATCCATGTAATTTTGTCCAAGTGGCAAGCTTTTTGTATTCAATAACAGAGATACCGTCTAACAGTGGGGGATTGCCCTTGTCTTCCCAGTCTTGTTTGACTTGATCCTGTCAAGTGAGAGTTTCTTTCTCTTCCCCCACTATGAAGAAGACGGCTGGGAAAAAATTTAAGATAAACGGAGAAGATGAATGTAAATATTTGTGTATCGCTCCACTTTCTCACATAAAATGAACACGGAGACGGCTTTAATATATTTGTTTAACGCTAAGAGTCAAGTTAAAGGGTGACTCCCCGTCTTCAAATCCACACTACGACTTTCTCTCCTAATGTTTCGCGACTATCCGCCAAAGCGAGGACTGGCGCTCAAGAACCAGGAGAAAGCGGAAGAATGAAGGATGGCTATGAAATATTGCCGTGACAGTTACACGCTTGAATGAATGGGTGGAAGCATATTAGTTTTTGGGACAAGAATGAAAATCATTTCCATGCATCTTATGGATGAATAATTTCATTCATTTTCCACATCCTCTATCGTTTTCTATCCAGCAAGCTACCGCATCTCACTTAAAATTATTGGTAGCCTTCTCTCTTCTCCTTGTAGTCAAAACCGGCCCATGGCCATAACTATGCTTTCTCCACTTTCTCCCCCTCTCACAGCCCCCTTTCCCTGCCTTTCAATGGCAGTTGTTGACTAAATGTATTTCTATGCGCCACAAGGGAGGAGAGCTTTCCCTCTCCTCCATCTGCTATCTCCCCCGAATCACACGGAATAGAAATATCCAACTCTTTTGTTCTCGATTCCCAAAATGAGGAAATGCGGAACTCAGAATTACTCACGCATTTACCGACAGTATTATCACTCATATGTTTCATTCACTTTATTCCCTCCTACGCGTATGCTTTTATTCTCTCTTTTAGTTTTTGTCTTTAATATGGTTGCTCCCACCTTCATTTCAATTGAATCATTTGAAACGTTTTCACTCATCCACAGCAAGACGCAAAATCCTTATCCGCCGCCCGCCCTCTTCTAACCATACAATCAAGCATATATTCATATTTGCCCACATCCATTACAATCCTCCCGAATCCGTTACATATTTCCACTCTGCTTTCTCCTTCCTGGAGAAAGTAAGCGGAGCATTTTCCATAGCAAAACACCCTTACTAGCTCCGACTTTCCCTCTACGAAATTTGTGGGAAAGAGCGGAATTCACCTAGACTATGAGAAGTATTCTGCCTGCATTCAGAGTATCATTATGGACGTCTCCTTTTACAAAGGACCAGGAAAGGAGTGTCAATATGTCCGCCTTTAATATTGTAAAAGGGTAAGTGTGAGGGAGTCATGAGGGAAAGAGGAGCGACTCCTCCTTTCAACAAGTATTTCCCCTCTACAGACTTGTCTCAACAAATCCAATTTATTGGTAAAGTAATACATTTCCCGATATTATATTTCATGAATAAATACGCTACACACTGCTAGCTTTCTTCTACTGCTCTAGGCAAAAGCGCGTGAATTCCGCATACTTTCTCACTTTCAATTCGTCTCTCCAGCTAACGGTAGCTAACGGGGAGAAGAGAGAGCCAGATGACAAGTTTTATCACAATTTAAACCGAACGCACACACCATCCGCCGTATCACCAGTTTTCAGTTTTCCCCCAACTTTCACCAAGAGTCTTCCCGCCGTGAATTTAGGCCTGGGACGGAAGGAGGAGTAGCGTAATATGCCATCATTTTTGGTTTTCCCAAGATTAGTATAATAGAATATTCTCAGCCCAAGCTTGTTACCCCACCCTCTTGAAATTCGAATATGACGGCCCTCCTCTAAACTAATGCCTGGGTTTCGCTTTCACTCCATCCCAATTTTCTTCTTCCACCCCATCCGCTTTCAGTCAAAGCCGGTTTCGTCCCATTGCATTTCCCCCTCCTCCGTCACCAATACTTTCCCGTCCTCCCCCTAAAAGAGAAAGTAGCGACTTCATACGCAAATATATGTAGATCCAATTACTAGATTATTTCAAATTTCTGACACGTTCTTTTTACTTGAAATGAATTTTCATAATCTAATCTAAAATTCCAAATTCTATCACAATCCTCCTCCACCACCACCGCCGGACTTTCTCCACAGTCCTATAGCCAACTCAACCCTACAATCCCACAGCTCTCCATCTCTTACACTGTCCGACTTTCAATTCCATATCCCACCAAATCAACCTTCCGCCTTCCCTACAATTCCTAGCATGATATTCTTCCTCCCTCAGTCATTTCACCAACTGAGTCAAGTGTTGAAAGAAAATTAAACTTTCTCCGCATTCCAATATCCCTGTAGAAACCGAGAAAAATTTGTATGCCGAGAACCAACTTCCGTTGCCCCACTTGGATTTTTCGACATCCAGATTTCATACCTTTATTCATTCTTGTTCCGACGTCAAGTAAGACATAGATATTTTCAAAATCCCATTCCAAATGCAGCCCAAGTTCCCTTGATAAAGGGTCTTGTGGACAGGTAGGGTTAGATGGTGATGAGATTCTGTTTGTGATCTTGACATTGTTATATATGATAGGAGCGGGACGTGACGGAGAGATTAGGGAGGAGAAGAAGATGGAGAAAATTTGAGGAATTGGAATAAATTTAACTCAACTTTATCTTGTGAAACAAAAGCATCCCTTCCCTGCAGCTCTCTCTTCAATCCTACTACCCGCTCCACCTACGTACCTCCCGCCCTCCTCCACAACCTCTGCCCTTAATGCCCGGATTGTGAAGATGAATAATTGTTGGAAATGTACCGGAAAGAGGCGGATGCAGAAGGAGCTTATTACCATATCACACAAAGAAACCTTTCTTCCCTTTCACACAATCCCCCACCATTCATTCCAAACGTCTTCGCCTCCAAATAAAAGCAAATAACGTTTCCTCGTCCCCACTCTCCCAACCTTTCTCCACATTAACCAAGCCACCATTTCTCACTTTCCCATAATAGTTCTCCCGGAGCACGTCTCTCCAGAATCCACTAAATGGATTGACTCAATGAAAAATCTCCTAGACGCAATCCTCGCAAAATTAAGTCCGTTTCAGCTTATTTTACAAACGACTTTCTCTCCAACTTCACGCCGCTATTTTGAATTTTATCAATTCAGCGTAATTTTGACACGGCTATATAATTAGCCAACTTGAATTCAAAATCTTCCTTCTCATTGTCTCTCATAACAGTAAACACTGCTAAAGCACATGTTTTCTCTCTCTCGTCCTCGTCTATCCATGCAAACCTCCTAGTTAACTCCTTTTAACTTTCACCTACAACATTGGAGATATAAGCGACGACTTTCTCCAACTTGAACACTGCTTTCACCGCAGACTTATTCCCAAGCTTATCCGAAAAGAAGTGAGAAATCTGGCTTTGCTGCAGTAATGAGTGAAGCATGCCATCCTTGATACAATTCTCTTAAGCTCTGAGCGTGTTGAAGCATCATGGAGAAAGCATGTGGTCAACTCTCGAGTTGGTCTCAAGAAGAGGGCGCGTGAACGTGTGAAAAGGTTAATTGATTTACTTTCTCGTCAATACTTGGTTTGACCTTAATTGGTCTCTTTCTACGTGCAGAGTAATAGAGTGAGAGAAGATTAGATTTTATCCCATCGTACCCTTCTTAAAAACTACCCACGAGGGCATGCCAAGGCTCAACACCTTCACACCTCACCTCAATCCACCGCTTCAGCCATCAAGCTTGAGTGTAATTCCAAACCTGAGCTTTCATATTCTCCCCCGTAAATCCACTTCTCCACATTTTCAAAATGTCCGAGCGAGAAAATCAAAAGGAGAAAGTTATTGACTTACACCATAGAATTAACGCCCGCAACTCGAGTGTGCACTTGTATCCTCAATCGTTTGTCACTTTGACACGACCACAAACCCGGGAGAATTACTTGCCCCCTCCAACTTTCTCTCCTTCCCAGCCAGAGCAAACAAGTGAAGCAAGTTTATAGCGGAAGTAGAGCGTGGAGTACGGGACAACTCAAGGACGGATAGCAAAAGCTTTCTTGTAATGGATAAACCGGATTTCCAAGGATACAGCGACAACAAGGAGGCAAAATGCAAAAGCTTTCATTCAATCCAACATCTGCTCCGAGTCACTCTGAGGATTTTATGAGATAGCCCCAAGATTGTCAACATTCTCGTCCCGGCTTTAGTCTTTATATAATTCCTTGATTCAAGTGTCCTCAGGGAAGGGCACTTTCAAAGCCCTCTCAAAATACTCACTAATCACCGCCCTTTATTCCAAGTCCTCCAACAACTCCGTCCATCCTCCTCCTTTGTTTTCCGCCTCCCCAAATCCCAGTTCAATCCCTCTATTCCGTCTTATACTTTCTCCACTATTCTACCTCCCTCCTGGTCGTACGCATCTCCTCTTATTACATCAACTTCCCCTCGCGAATTTGCAATTTTAATAATCCCTTCCCCCTCCGATATTATTTTCTTAGCCGCTCTCTCTCTTTTCTTATTATTGCTACCAAATTAAAACAATAAATAGAGCATCCCGTCCGCTCACTCAATCTCATTCTTCTTCCTAGCATCCTAGCTCCTTGGACTTGGATTAACATCCGGATTTTCTTTATCCTTGTACATTTTTCTCTTCTTTACAGATTGTTCCAGCCGCAACGGCTTATTTGACACAGAAGGTCCGAATTCATTCACGCACGAGCCCCCGCGCTTTAATTATTTTACCAATGACAAAGGTCTCCTCCTCTTCTGCAACGCCCGGGGTTCTCCAAAGCCCACAATAACCTGGATGAACGGATTGACCGGAGATCCTCTTCCAACCATAAGCGGTCTCCGACAGATTTTATCAAATGGATCTATTTATTATCCCCCCTTCAGCATGAGCTTCTTCAGACCGGAAATCCATAACACAACTATCTATGTGAGTTCACCTCCTCTCCAACTTTCTCTCTTAATTCCACATCTGTTTCGGATTCTAATTCTCAAATTAATGTCCATCTACTTTCTTTTCTTACTTTGTCCTCCAAAATAACTTTCACTCCAACTTTCACCCTCAAACTTTCACTAACTACATCATGCAATTTTTTCAGTGCCAAGCGGGTAACATGGGAGGCCAAATAAGAAGCAGGGATATAGTAATACGAGCGGGTAAGTAAACATATCTTTTATTTTTTTCTAAACTAATTGAAAACTTTGATAAATGGCAACAGTGATAAACAATATGCATTATTTTCCGTCGCTACAGCGCCTGAATTTCCAACTCTAAAATCAATTCACGTGTTTCATTCAAATATGCCGCGAATCCATCAAGAATTTCACCTTCCCTAGCTTACTTTGTTTAGTACAGCTGATGTTTTGGCTGTATCTGTCCAACGTACGCAAATCTTCAATTTTGACAGCAAGCTTTAGATTGACAAGGGTCGGATCAAGGACGAACAATTTCAATTCCAAATTTCTCATGTATACTCCGGCTGTACAGTTAGCATAAAAGTGTCTGACAATTGATAATCGGCAATTGACAAGACGGAAGGAAGGAATTCAAGTGTCTGAGTTATTGGAGGGATGGGAAATGAATGTATTTGGGCGGATCCGGAAGTTAAAAATCCTCTGAAAGTCCTCATGTTCGACGGGGAGGAGAAACAACCTGCCTAACAAATCCATGGTTTCAGAACAGTGAAAATTTTAGCAGTACAGGAGGATAAGGAAATGTGTAAAAAATAGACAAGAGGAAAGCAATAAACTTTCTCCATCTTTTACACCACTCCTTCTCATCCCCTTTAAACAACGTATCGATTTGTTGTCAGCCTATCCATATATATTGGATAAAGAGTCCTCGGATCTGACGAGAAGAAGAGCCAGGACGGGAAGGCAAGTCTGTTGGGGAAAGTCAGGGAGAAAGTCCTCGCCTCTTTCCTCTGTCCGGGCTTCTTTCTTTGTGAACCTTCTTGGAAAACTCTACGACATGACTCACTGCACCATAGCAATTTGTAAACGGAGCGCACTTTCTTTAACTCCTCCTAGAATACATTTCCCATATACGTCCCGAATATTTATATCAAAATTTCCTTTGTCTGTCATCCGCTTCTGTAAATATCATTTCCGTATGTATAATGGAAACAATTTAAGAATAGACGATGCGACTCTTGTCCCAATCCTCAATTCTCCTTACGCATACGATAGAATGATTACTTTTCTCAGACATTATTCCAAATTCATCACATCACCTCCCATAGATTGAATAACGTCAACTTTCCAAAAACTACGCTAATGCTATCTTCTCTCCTCGCAGTTAGTGTCTCCTCTCAACACAGTCAGTGCCTAACTACTACTCAGGCAGGGACCAAAAAATAAAATTCTACTCAAGCATTTCAAATCGTCGCATCTAGAGACAAAACTAAAGCTTTCTCCCGACCTTTTTCCTGGTATCCAGTGTCCACTACTATCCAGGGCTTTCTTAGGTTACCAGGCAAAGGTGGAAAAGTTTTAGTCAGATCAGATCAGGACAAGCCGTAAACCCCTTCTTCCACATCTCTACATCCACCATCTTCCGCATCGCCTCCCGGCTTTACTTTATCCCTTCTGCTTCGTTTCATACGATGGTAACTGATAGCAGATTCTAGAGAAAGTGACAGTGAAGAAAATAAAAAATTCACGTCCATCCCAAAGACGTCGATATCTCTTTTTTCTCACACGTGTCCCAAAGCGAGAAACTTGCGTCCCGGACCGTCTCCCCCTTGGTCGGACAGCAAGAGTTTCTCATTTCTTCTTCTATTCTGACGTAATGTAAATACCAAAGGAATTTTATCTCGTGTGGGGCGGCGGCCAGGTTTTATACACAAAGATTACTAGCCAGTCCATCAGGATGCACACAAGATTCATCAGCGTGTCATCCTCTTTTCTCCAATATATAAATCGCCCTAAGCTTTTTGTATCCTCCCTCTTAAATATTTTCCATCTTTACCAAGTAATCCTCCGAGATGAATCTGTAAAAGTCTACCCGAGAAATCCTGTGGTCTAAACTCTTGATTTGCATTCAAATACCCGCAAGAAACAAAAAAAATCCCGGGTTTGTCCTATTTTACCCTCCGTATTTATTTCTTCCGGAAAAAACCGTGCAGAGAATTCAGTGGAAAGACAAAAGCTTTCTCTTCATCAAATGGGTGCATGCATCCGTATTTCGTAACTTCTGGCACCAAATCCGGGTGACTCCATACCCGGAAAGAGAAAGTTGGCTCACTCCAGCACAACATTGAGCACAAGGAGTGAAAGCGAGAGAGACAACATTACCAGGGTAACTTGTCACGGGAGAGTACATACATTATCACGTGGATGATTTATCTCCATCTAATAAACATGGAAAAGATAGCGGGTGAAAGCGCGTTGTAGCAGTCTTAAAGTATTAGCATGTATACATACGATCAACAAATACGACGTCACGACAACGCAATTCTTCGTCGTAATCTCTCCTCCAACTTATCAAATCATCCTCCTTATAACATTCCCTTCTCGTATACTGTTTATCCATCCGCCTCCCATAAAATTCCCCTCCCTCCACCCTTCATTACTATTATCCGCGAGTAGATCAGAGCGCAGATAGGAAAATGAAGGCGGGAGAGTGAACAAATTGAGAATCCGGAACAGATACCATCCAACGCTCCAAATATTCTATATACTCTACTCACACAATCTTTGCATTGCAAATAGCACGAGTGAAAGTCGGAGAAAGTTTCCCCAAAAATTCCTTCACACAGATTCATCCTCGTTTTAGAGAGATGTAGCAGCACTCCTTTCTCCGATACTTTGAAATCCACAATACCATCTCCATAAAGGATAAGCTCTCTCATTCCCATCATTCCCTTATTTCCTCCCTCAATACGTATAATAAATACGCCAATTGTAAAAAAAAGTACCAGGGATAGGACAAAAAACCAAATTCGCAAGCAGTCGTGCCTACTTTTAAGCACATATCTTCTTGTAATCTGATTCATTTTGTGGTGAATGTAAATGCAACTTATGGTCGGTATGAAATCCTTTTTCTCAACAAGCCTTTAACGGGCTATCAAATCTGTTTAAAATGCATACATTTTCCCATTTCTAGCTTCCGAGCGGCTACATACAAGATGGAAGCAAGAAAATTCGTCCACATATAGAACCCCATTCAACATAGGGAAGATAAATGATAGTGATAGGGGTGTATGCACTCTTAATTTCAATTTACTCTCCTACTCCATCCAAGGGCTGAATGTTCTTGAGTTAATGTGGAGCGAAGTTAGAGATGCATCTAGTTTTAGTTACGTTGGACGGAAGCAGTATTTGAACAGCATCTCACTCAGCATTTCAGTGAAAAGGATGAGAAGTGGGGCAAACTATTAGAACCTCAAACTTAGTCCATTGTTCAGTTTGTAAACCAGCCGTCGGCTTACGTCCCACGTGCCTACCTACAAATTCTCATACATCTCGCCAAATATATTCTTTCCGAGTAAACTGCCATCTATTTCCACATGCTGTCTTTTTGCAAAGGAGGAACCTAGAGTACTTTCTCCTCCTTTCTCCTGCCCTCACTATATTAAAAGCTCATTTAATGTACATGCTGCATTTCCCATATACCTAACCTAATTCTTGTTGCATTTAAATGCGCTGTCATCTGAGTTGTGAAATTCCGAGATCTCTCTCATCCTCTCATTCATTCTTTTCAATTAGCAAGAATTCCGGTTAGCGATATATGCATCCTGTTATATGCATCGAAATAGATTTAATTATTTATATCGGTACTTTGAAACTGTACTTGAACACTACTTTCATCTGTAAAAAGGCGACGCTTTCATCACAATGCTGACACATTTTCAGCGCCAAAGCAAATATTTGCAACTAATTATTTTCAATAAAAGAATGTACCGGAATCCTTAATCCAAGACTGATTTAGTAATAATATTTAATTTCCTCTCTTTAACATGATAATAAATTCCTCGTGACATATTTTTCATCCTCCTTTTAATAGCTTCTCAGTTTTCACATTCTTTAACTTGCTAATAATTCAGGGACTTTATCCCTGATAAGCCTGTTGATTCTCCCGAATTCCCATGCGCTTCCAGCCATATCTTTTTTATATTCAAGTATCCAAACCGTTGCCAACCAGAGAGATTCCTCGTTATTTGCTTCCTTCCTGATCCGATCCAAGTATCAGGTACGGCTTAGAATGGTTCTCATGATCTTATCAGCTATTGATTTGTTTTACAATTCTCGTAAGCTTTTTCAAATGGCTAAGAAGAAGCCATTTGCAAATATAATGCTGGCTATTATCCTTCCATACTTTCCCCGGGAAACTCATTCTAGAATCTTACATGAATAAAATAGCATGCAGCCATGCAGTATCCCTCTTTACTCAGTTTATTTATACATTGCCGTATTACGAACTCATGGAGCACAAATACCAAATCTCTGATTTCCAGAATCCATAAAGTGTACTAGATGAGGGAAAATCAAATTCTTATTGGCTTATCCAAGCCTTGCCTACTCATAGGATATTTCATGTAGAGATTTATTTACCTCCACACAACATTCCATTCACTTTCTTTCATAATCATTATTAGTTTCGGGAGAAAGCACGTGCCATTCCCTTCTTTGTCCCCCTGCTTTGTTTCCCCGGGTGCCATGTGATTTTATCAAATTCCTAGCATACTCACAAATTCCTCCTTCTTCGTCATGGATATTCTCAACGAAAGATTCAAAACCAACTGTCTAATGAAAGATCCAACCTTACGTTGCCTGTTTTCTCCGGAAGCGAAACTTTTAAATGTAACATTTCTCCCACCTACACCATCAACTCATTCCAAAAAACAATGGATTACCTCCAACCGATGTAAAAGAGAAAGCTGACACGTTTACTACTATACTGCCAGCATTTACTGTTGCCAGTGGAGTAATATTGACAAACTTACATAGCGGTGACAGACTACAGAAAAGAACTTGGGTGAAAGTCAAGCAGGTTGAGGGGCAGTGAAAGCCGTGAATGTTGCGTGAGTAAATAATGGTAATGCATTTCCTATGTAAGATTTACTCGTCCAGGCTAAAATGAGCATTGACTCTCCAAAGCTAGAGTTAGCACTTCCAATGAAGGTGACATCATTTCTGACATTCCTCAACCTTTCATTTTAAATCCGCAATAGCTCAGCCTTTCAACCTTTCTCTCCACCGTTGACCGCTCCACTTGAGTGGTGTTCAGTTTGAGTGGACAGTTTATCCCCATTTTTCAGTCAATCAAAAGTAAAGCAAAGGAAAAAAGTGAGGGAAGGAGATTGATTTGAATTTCGAAGAGATCGGACTGACATGGTCCACCATGCTGCCATGATTCTGAGTAGCGCGTAGGGTCAAGTTATCCCATGCCTCCCTTCTGTTTACTTTCCAGCCCGACCGCTCTCGAGTGTTTGCCATAGGTCAACAAGAGAAAAGAAAAACTCGCTCTCTTTTACTAAAATTACATCCCCATTTCCAATTCCCCGAGAAAGTATACTTTCACCCACAAGATAAACAAGTCAGTGTAGATATTTTTAATTTCTCCGTCTATATATATATACCGGAAGCGGAGAAGAGCGATGGTCATGAGGGTTGCTTGGTGATGGTTGAGTTGTTATGGGAACATAGGATGTTGGGTGTGTATGGCTGCAGGCGGATTCTTATTTAAGGTTGAATATAAATTGAGTCGTTAAATCCTCATATATAGACTCTCAAGAAGTTGGTTTCAGTTTTAGTGGGGTGTGAAAATTTGTTGGAAAGTAATACTGTTTTAATGCTAGAAAAGATGAAAAGAATTTTATTGACTGAGCAAGGTGTAGCTCCTCTCTGGGAAAGCAGGGAGTAGAGTCTACGGGCGGAATGGGAAATGGGACAGCGTAGTGAAGCAATTATTATTAAGGAAACTTTTATTTATTTTCTGATACGCAGTAATAAACTCCCGCCATGAGATTCAACTTGACGACGCTTTTACGACACTAGGAAACGATGCACTCCTGAAATGTCTCATTCCAGAGGCTATCAAAGACTTTGTTTCCGTCACATCATGGATAAAAGACTCGACGTTTAACATCTTTCCACATGCTGGCGGAGGTAATTTTTTCACCATCATTTTCACCCTCTACCATCCCACAAAAATTCTATCTCATATATCCGCCCCCTCCATCTCCTCCATGTTCTCCTCCATGTTCACCTCCTGCTCTCCTCAATCTTTATACACACTTTCTTAAACATCCTTCAAACTTATCTTTCGTCCAAATCGCAAAACTTTATCCTTTCATTACACCCTCCTTGAATCTACATCCTACTTTCTCCGCCGCTTTCTCCACCAGCCCCCACCAGATGCGCCTTTCTCTCCAGCCTAGCCTAAACACTAATCCAGCTACATTTACATTCATCCAACAATTCCTCATCAAATTTAACCTCCACAAAACTTTCTCCCCTTCAGCCTCCACACACTTAAGCTCCATCACTCTAAAGAGCAGTCCCACTCTCCTTCAATGTGGGTCATGGAAGGATATGTGAGCTTTGTCAAATTTTTATAAATTAATCACCATAGTGTCACATTTGCCTGAGGCTTGAATGTCATTTGGGAGAGGATAATGTCGAGCGAGGGGGGGAGGGAACAAGACAACATCAAAGAGGAACTAGGACACTAACACACACACACACTTTCCAGATAACACTCTCAGCCCTTCCAAGTCATATTCGTTCTGGTTTTGTGGGTTCCGTCCCGGAAATTTAGAGACTTCTACCCAAAAGAGAAAGTCGGTGTCGGAGAGAAAGGGGTAGAGGAGAGTTGGTGTGTGTAAGTAAGCGGTGTAATGCCAGGACTCAAAACTTTTCAGCCTCCCTTTACCACAGCAATAATGTTTGCGGCCGCACGGAGAGGGTGCAATCAAAGTATGATGCAAATTTTATGCTGATTTTCAATCAAATTACAGGAGGTGGCAGATATTTCATGCTCCCCTCGGGCGAGCTCCTCATTGAAGGTACCATTTCCAATGATTCCACATCAACTTTCCAGTGCCGTACTGTCAACCGCTTGACGGGCAAGACGCTTGAAAGTCAAACTTTGGCTCGTCTAATGCTACGGGGTAAAAACTTTCAACTTTTTTTTACTCAACCAAATACTTGTTACTCCGCTTCCAACTTATGCTTCTCCCTCCTTCAGGAATCCTATATAATATACTTTCAAAACGACTCACTCCAACTGAAAACATTTCCTCCTAAAACAGATTCCCGAAAAAGATTTCACTTTTTTTTTCACTTAAACTCATTTGCTTACCCCCAAGCTTCCCTAGCCAGCAGAACGTGACTACTCGAGGCTATTTTATTCATGCATCTTCCTCATACAAGAGTAATTTTCCGGACCCAAACTTTTTAATCGGACCAGCAGCAACGAAAAATTTGGAGTTTTTCCGACCCGCTTTTTCCCTTTCCATGCAACAGCTAGATTTTTTAGCAACCAACAGCTTCACACACACAAAGAGAAAGTTGACATTTAGCTTCTTTTACTTTTACCCAGACCTTTATCCTTGAGAAATTTTATAAACAACGAGAAAAGAGATTTTCAGCTCTATAATGAGTAAAAGATTTTTAAAAGAAAACTTTCCAGCCTTCAATTTTTATCATCATTATAACAGTTTTTCTGCACGAGAGTTCTACATATTTACAAGTGCCAAAACTCAAGAGAAATTCCCCAGTTCAAGCCCAAACTTGCTCCTTTTTTGTCTACAATTTTTTCTATATCGCCAAAGGCCAAAATTGAATTCCTGTCAAATTTTGACATGACGGCCATGATAAATGGAAACATTAGTTTCCACCATTCAGATTTTAGCCTCCTCTCAACGTAAATGTTCTGCAATTTCCCTCATAATAGCGACGTAGCCAAGAGGAAGCTCTAGAAATCATTTAAATGAAAAATCCCCTTTCAATTGTTTAACTAAATATGTATTTAAGCAAACGTTCCACATATTCTCCTCCTCATTCAAAAACTTGTAATTTCATCTCCAAACTTCCACCCTCACCAGGATTCCTATGCAAGGGAAAATTGAGTTTATGTACACACTTAGCAGATATCCTTCCCTCTTTTTCTATTACGACTCCTTCCAGCCCGTCTCCAGAGTACTGTCCCCAGGATTTGCATAACTTAATTCAAAAAGGATTTTTGTACATCCAGAGACCTAATTCCCTAGTAGAAAAGTTGTACAGGAGTGTAGTTTGTAATGTAGCAACTCTTGTAATTAGTTTTCTTCTTATCTCTGCCCCGTAAGCAAATATCCGTCTTCATTCCCTACATATTTTTAAATCCTACATCCATTTTTACATTTCTTTAACCCTTTTGTGCTTTCCAACTTACTTTCACCCTGCACAAACTATCTGAGTTGCCGATCATTAATTACTGGGAATAACACCCATCATCCTCACCCTCCTCTTTGACGACCGACGAAAAGAGCTGATCGGGATGAAAAATTGTGTTGATGAATCAAATCCGATAGTTTTAATCTGGAATCTTGCGGCTGATGGATAATAATTTCCGAGGGTGATTTGAATGAAGAAGCAATTAGCAGATGCATAAGTTGTAATGAATTAAGTTTCGGAGCGAGTCCATTTAGCATTGGAGCCAGAGAGTTAAGTGGATTTACATATAGTAATCCGACTACGTGTGAATTCCAGGTGGGGATCGGGACGCAGAGCCAAGGATTCTGTCCGCTGGCGTTAGCGAGCTCCGCTGGAAAGAGGGAGAAACTGGAGTCTTGCTCTGCCTCTCAGAAGGCCATCCTCCACCAGGACAATGGTAATCCTTTTACTTTCCCTAGACTTTCTCTCT
The DNA here is from genome assembly GCA_906901655.1 of Sminthurides aquaticus. Taxonomy (NCBI): domain Eukaryota; kingdom Metazoa; phylum Arthropoda; class Collembola; order Symphypleona; family Sminthurididae; genus Sminthurides; species Sminthurides aquaticus. The sequence goes on along the minus strand of CAJQTT010000001.1, from coordinate 17,010,122 downwards.
GGTGATGCTGTAAGTGTAATAAATTATGTGCCTATGTCACATTAACTATTCATTGTAGAGAGGACGAGCAAATGAGAAACTACTCCCGAGTCTCTTACCATAGTCTTTCCGCCTCTACTCATTTCCTCGTTACCGTTTTATCCCCAATTTACCAAGACCTATTTTCTATGTGGCTTTTACTCTTCAACTTTCTCTACTTTCTCCTCCTCTTTCTCCACTCCTCTTCACCCGTCCTCTTCATCTCTACATCTCCCTCCGCTCCTTCCCTATACATACATCCGGCATAATCCTCCCAAACTGCCGCTCACATTTGTCCCAAACCATCTCTCCCTCACATAACTCCCGTCCCTTCCCACCCGCTTCCTCTCTTTCAACTCTTTTCCCACCCACCTCCCGCCTACTCTAACCCGGAAGAATCCTTCCAGGATGAGACAGGAGGAGAGCAGAGTTTAGTCAAACCAAACCGTCGGATTCAAAATTCTTCACACTTCATCTCCACCAGTACCTAATATGAAGGGACGAGGGGGAAGATCAGAGAGACAATCACTGAGTCCTCCGGCTAGATTCCTACTAGCAAAACGTCACAGTTCCTAATTTTCCCACCCCAAAACTAAAACCCGCTACCGGCTAATACAGGGAGATCGCTTCAAGTACACACAATCCTTCCTAGAATTTCCTCAGATAGTAAATACGCTATTGAAGAGCTGTGATTTTCCTACCTTCAAACAGTATGAGGTAGACATAAGAAGCAAATAGCATAATATTATGTTGAACAGATTTCAGGATTTAATGTAGTATTGAGTCTTCTCACGCCTCAAAAACAGCACTGCTTTCCCTCGTGAATGCAGCCTAGTTTTCTCCGTCTATAGCAATTGGTGAAAGATAGCTTTCCGTCAACAGTCTCCTCGTCCTCTCCTCCTCCTCCTAAACTTCCAGATCTCTTCCAATAGCTCCCGTTCTAACAAGAACAAACCAGATCTCCGACCCTTTATTTAACGAGATTTATAAGACATCATCTATAACAAAAGTAGTATCATGCTTCTATAGTTAATCCTCGTTTCCCTCACCCCCACCCACCTTTATTTACTTAACGGCCCTCGTCTCTATGACTGTAAACGGCCTCGTTATGCTTTCACCGAGTCTCCACGCACAGTCACGGCATCACTAACCGCTCCTCTCATTTCTCCCATGTGTCACTTCCCGAATCATTTCTTCCTCATATCTAGATCATGTACTTTCGTTATTCCCCCTCCATGCGCTTTTACTCCTAATAAACTCCAACGGTTATGTCCCGTCTTATTCGACCATAGCCGCCCAGCACCGCTTTCTCCAGTTTATATCACTACCATACAAACTGGATTTCCCAGTAAAAAAAAACACAAAACAAAACCAGAAGATTTATGTTCTTTTAAAAATCATTTGAATTATACTATTCGTTGAATAACTACTTGGATGCTCCATTTCAGGTGGTCCAAGGACGATGGTTTTGGCGGATTTACCAGCCTTCGTCAAACAGACAGAATCCGCATTCGGAAGAGTTCTGTGATAATTGAAAATGTTGGTGTTCAAGACGGAGGGATTTACATATGCAACTCAACCAACAGATATGGTTCTGTGCATCAGCAGATTCATGTTGTAAGTGCTATTAAAGTCCTTTCACCCAACTAACATTATTGTAATGCATTTATTATATTTCCAGCTAAAACTTTTCCCAACTCAAGCCACCCATTTCCAGTTTTCGGCAGGATTTTCATGTCTACAAGGTTTTATTTCCTTGAACCCAAATCAATTAAAAAAAACTAACTTTACTTCGCCCCATTAGTCATGGATTTAGTTATTGTATTCGGGTAAAATCTCAATAAATTCAGGCGTAATGCAGAATACAAGGTATTGCTGCGAACCCTTAAAAACACAATGTTGCAGATTCTACTTCCCGTAGTGAAGCCTTTGATAACGAGTTCTATGTAAATTATAATAAGGGCAGGCAAGAGAAACATGCCAGTTCCAGAAACATATATATGCATCCCATATTTCATACTGTAGGAGAAAGTACAGGAGCAGCGTACACTGGAATGAACCCCTTGATGAAAAGTAAATGTAAGGACGTGAGGTTAGGGTATAGTATACGTGGGACGTGTGCGGTGAAAGTAAAATAAAAAATGAGATTTTATATAGGAAGAGACATGATGTTATTCACGGGAACGGTGCAGAAGCATAAGAGAAAGTCCTACAACCAGATTGTAACCCAATATATTTTACCAATTTCAGAGAATACAAAGTCCTTTGGCGGTACAAGTCCTACCTACCGTTCTAACGGGTAAGTCATGCTTTCTACATCTTATGTAACACACTTTCATAGCATACCCTTAGGTTAAACTCTCCAGCTTATACTTGCCAAACTTATTCAGCTTCGTGACTGCATATCCTGGTTTTGCAAATTTCCTTGCGGTTATTTTTATCCTAAAGCTACTTTTTAACTTTTTTATTCCCAATTTCCATGCATAAAATTGATTCCCACAACTAAGACTTTCTCCTCTAACAATAGCGAGCAAGGACGAGTGCTTGGAGAAAGTATAGACTTTCCCTTAAAACTTATTCATCATGTTTGCCTTCTAAATTGAATCTTTTCTTCCTAGCTGATATCGGTAAGATAGCTGAATTCTCCTGTTGGACAAACATGGGAGGCGATAGCATCCTTCCTGGAATAGGAATACGTGGTTCTTTGAAAGAGAACATTGGACTCCAAAACCGTGGAGCTCGAGAGATGCTAAGAATCCGTTGGTTTCGCAACGGTAAGGAGCTAACGCCGAGTGCACGAATCAGTCCCAGCGGTGACAAATTGACTATTTCGTACGTTCAGCGAGAGGACATGGGCATGATTCAATGCCTCGTTACAACGGCGACAGATATGGGCCAAGCCACTTCCCAACTTCGCCTTGGTGGTGAGTTCCTCCACCAAGTTCTTCTTTTTAGCTAGTTTACTTCTTCACTTTCAACTTAGCATCATTCCATTTTTCTATTCATCTTTAGAGGCTACTTTCTCCACATTTCCCCACAGTTCTACCCCCTGACAGAGCTCCAACAACAACTTGCTTTTCCCTCAATAACACTAACTTTTCCTCCCGCCTCTCCAAACTTTCACCTCCAGTTCCACATCAGCTCACATGCACATCCTCACACACACTCTCCTCACCACAACATATCATTGATATCAACCTACAAGATTCACCATTACTTTCTCCATGCATCCATCCCTCTCTACGCTCCGTCATCCATCTCTTTCATGCATAGCCTCGTTATATATGTTGCACTTTTCCCTCTCTCGCTCCTATCTTGTACTCCTAGCTTATTTCAACGCCGTCACAAATCTTGAACTTCCCACCTGTTCCGCTATCCAGCTGCACTTTTATATTTAATAATAGAAAATTTTAGAAATACGATACCTAGAAAACTTGTTTTTCAGAAAGTTGAAAGTCCCCCTTGCATACACCATCTTTCCCCGTCTGTGTTTACAAAAGCAGAAACCACCACATCACACACTTACCATCCTCTATTACTACATGTCAATATTCTACAAGCACATATGTAACCCTTGTTTTACAACAACTACACTACTCCAATTTACTTCCCATTCTATCCGCTTTCATCCGCGTCTCCTCCGTGTAGAGAAAGCACCACTTCCCGCAAATGGGAAAGCTTCCACTCATAGCCAGCTTGCACGACAAGATTCCTCTTGTCAATTTTCTCTAAAAGAAATTTGACTCTTTTATTCCACGTCAACATTCATCAATTTCAAAAGCATCTAGGTCGTCTTCATCCAATCCCTTTCTTTATCTTCTCTTTATCTATTCACAACTCCTTCAAAATATTTACAAGGGAAGAGCAACAAGAGTCAGCATTCATCCAGTATTCTCTCTCTGTTTTTCTACTTCATCTTTCTATTCTTATCCCCTTTCTTTGTCTTAAATTTTCCCCCTTAAACCTTTCACAACATGCTTTCTCTACAACATCCTCCCTATCCGTATAGCTCTACTCTACTTTCTCCTGTCCTCAAAACATTCTTTGTCATAAAAATATCTTCAGTTGCAGCAACCATACATTGAAAAAATATTCGCGAGGATCACAGTTTTCCTTCTTGTTTTGCAAACATGGAACAATTTGCAATGATCCTTCAAAGAATCCACGAAATTCCATTGAAAAAACCATCTCCAAGCTATTTACGCAAGGAGCTCTCGTACTTCAGTTTACATTAGTTTCACTCTTTGAAAAATATGTTTGTTTACAATTCAAATTTTATTCCTCTATCCTTTACTTTACCTTCTGGGATACCTGCACGTCATCCATTACGATTATTACACCATGGAGAAAGTCCCGGCATCTAAAGCATTTACATGAATTACTCCACAGGCAACAGGAGTTTTTGTTGCATCTACACTTTCCGAAACAATAAGCTTTCTCGAAAGCTAGGCAAAATACGACAATTTCCACATTTTAAATTTAAACCAACGTGCCAAAAACATTCTGCGGTTCTTAGTCTATGGTATAGAAAAAATCCAACATTATCAGAAAAAACATCACGTAGAAATACTCAGACTGGCTTCAAATTCAATTGTGAGGTTAGAAATTGCGTAAAAGAAAGGTGATGTCAGGAAGTACGAAAGCGGGAGTGAAAGCGCGAGAGAAAGCAAGGCAGGGCCTTAGCATCTTTAACAGCCGAGTAAAGCAAGTTGCAACTGAGGATGCGACTGAGGAAGTTGGAAGGTGCGTGAGAACAAATGACTAGGCGTTTGAGTTAGGTAAACTGTCCAAGGGATGAGAGTAGAACCACTTTGTTTTGAATTCCAGTCGCACTTGAAAGGAGCAAGGTTTTAGCTTCTCCCAGTTAATCTAATAGGACGCCTAAGAATCTTGAGGAATATATAGTGAAGGAGGAAGGAAAGATAAGTGAGTAGACAGAGAGGAAGGGTTGGTGCTTCTGTCAGCAAAGAAGTTGATTACCCTCTCCTCCTGATCCCTCCTTGAAGAGTACAGAGAGATGGAGAGAATCCAGGGAGTGTCAAGGTTGGGACGACAAAAGTCCGGATTTAGGGGACGCTCTCAAATAAGGTACTTGGTAAATTTGATGATGAGACAAAATATTGAGAGAATCTTTTCCACAAATAGCAAATATGTACATGTTGGGCGAAGAGAAAGCAGTGAAAGGAGCGGAGAGAAAGTCTCGTACGCACTCCAAATCTCCCACCGTCCCCACCTACTACACTGCCGGTAGCGAGTATTCATCCTTTCTCTCTCTCTCTCTCTCTCTTTCCCCACTCTTTCTCATTTCCCGCTTTCTCTTCTTCCCGTCCTCGTTGCGGGAAGCCGTTTTAGTTTAGGATTCGGAAACAGGATTTATAATTCAGGACGGATGAACGTCCTTGTAAATGCTCACTCCAAAATCAAGTGGATTCAATTCGCATTCAGTTACTTTTCAAACAAAACCTTTTTACACACATAAGCACCGCACACTCCCCACATACTCGGGCAAAGCAGGCAGGCACGAGCACTTTCCAGGCAAGACAACAAGCGGATGAATTGGAAATGAAAAACTTTCTCCTCAAACTCAACCTGACATGTGCACACGTTCATTTAATGATCTGATTAGGGCCCACGAGCAGCACTCTCCCGTCCCTCCTATCCCCTTATCGTCTCTCCAATCCTATTGATTAAAGCAAAACAAAGTTTAGTCAAGTACTCAGCCATGTCATGTCATTAAAATGCCCTTGCACTCTCCCTTCTTTCCTCCCTCCTGACGAAACCCCTCCATCAATAGCTAGAACCAAATGTTTTCCACATCACAATCGCCAGCATTTTTCAAGCAAACAACCCAGAAAATCCGCCAATAATCCGCAAGCAATTCTGCAAAAAAGTCTCTCTGTCAGACTCTCTAAAATCTGGGTTCGTAAATCTAGGCTTTTTTTATATATATTTTTTGCACAAGAAAAGTAACAAAACTTAAGCCAACAAGATTTTTCTTTGCTCTGCACATTTCTCCCTGTCAAATAAGACTTTGAGCAAGGAAACCCGTCTAGATCGGAAGTTCAAACTGGCCGCAGTGGCTTCCAATTGCTTTCCTTACCCGGCTACATCCGCTTTCCGGCTTACAGCTTCGTAGGAACTGCATATGCCTATTTCCTCCAGTATAATTCACTTCAGATTCTGTTTCCCTTGCCACCAAATCCTTCCGGTTCCACTCCTCCGGTCATGTTATAATCCACACGTGCCTTCTCGGCAAACAACCCTCCTCCCCTTTTGCATACTTACGAGCACACTCATGTTCCTCAGGATGGATTGACTATGTGTGTTCCTATCGGGGGAAGCGTGGGTTGCCCAAGGAGTCAAAACGAGACCACATTCTCATGACTTGACATCCTCCTTTCTCCACACATATACACTGTCCTCCGCCTAAATCCGTGTAGCCATCCGCTACGAAGCCAAGACGTAACTCTCACCAAACTACCCGTCCTTGCAAATATAGAACACCCGGCTCCACAAATAAATAGTCAGCTTTGGCGACTCATAGCAAAAGGCATAATTTACCCTGGGATAGGGAAGGATATAGAAGAAATCCAAAGGCTTTAAATGTAGGCAAGCATTTTGAATTTGTATTCATCCCATGTTTGTCTGCTTGGTTGGTTACAGAGGCATCTCCTCATTTTATCTACCGCTTCATCGAGCAGACTTTACAACCGTAAGTTCTATCTAAAATCCCATTTTTACACTCCCCGAGTCTTCCCCACGACTTTCTCCAATCTTTCTCCAATCATTCATTTCATATGTACCATGAATTTGATTGAATCACCAGAGGTCAGGCCATTTCATTGAAATGTGCCGCCGCCGGGAACCCGACGCCACGGGTCATTTGGATGCTCGATGGATTTATACCACCTATATCCGAACGGTTAGTTATATTTAATAGCTTTTATAAATACCACATATCCTTTTCATATATCTTCCTTTCTCCTACTTTCTCCTACTTTCTCCCACTTCAATCTTACCTATTTTGCATCAGTTACCTACTACCTCAACTTTCTCAACTGACTTTCTCCATCCACTCCTGCTCTTCCAATTTTTTTCTTCTACGCCAACTTTCTCCCTACACTTTCACCCCCTGATTCCACCTCAAACTCATCATTTCTCTTACCCTACCCGTCCTCTTCTTCAATTCCATGGGCTACTCATCCCGCAATGATATTTGCCCAAGAAATATGGTCAACCTCCTGGAACGTTATGATAAAAGGCTTGGTCAAGCTGAAACTGTCCAGGATTGTGGATGATCCTTATCTATTTTTTGAGTCAGGTCCTCAATCTCACAGACTGTATAGTCTCCTTGTACGTGATTTCCCCCTCAATCTACAAGAAGCGTCAACTTGGTAGAAGAACGGAAATAATATTCTCCAACCTCTTCAGTTTGCCCTAAAAGTTTACAATCTCCACAGTGCCCAACTTTCTCTTTTATTCCTCTAATTCCAAGGGCCCCTCCCCCCAAATCCTCAGTCAACGTCTAAAAGCTAAAATAGCAAACATCAACTTAGCAGCTTCACTTTCCTCACAGTTTCCTCAACATCCGCCCGCCCACTCCGTATATAAGCTTACCCTTTTTGTTGACGTAAGGGAAGAAGATTTCCAAAGAGGTCGGAGAAGAAAAACAGTGGATGAGGAGATTGCAGAGATGCTCCGAGGTTTGTGGTTAGCAAATCACATGAGGACTCAAGGGATAGAATAATTGATTAGTTGGCTAACAATGAAAGAAAGTAATTGAATGCTCCTTCGGACCACGGAAAGCCCATGGGAAATATTGGCTAAAAACTAGGAAACCTAGCATTTTTTCCATTCATCTATCACAGCCTATCCTCATCCTATCCTCATCCTATCTTCATCCTATCTTCGTAACATTATACTTTCTCCTCGCCAGTTCAAGATAACTAGGTACCTATAAGATTCACCATCTTCTCCATGTCTAAAACTCCAGTAACTCCCAACCTCATCTACTTTCTCTACTTTCTCTCCTTACCTCCACCTCCTCAACCCCTTAGTGGATTTATCCCAAATTATCTATTGGCTATAACATTATCCTACTATTAACTTCCTCTCAATTTGTTTCATCTCCTTTTCTCCTTTCTCCAATTTCACTCTTTCTCCTCCTCATTTGTGAACTGCCTTATCCCCTATATTCCTTCTTCTCGATCCTTAATTCCCCTCGGTTCGAGCTAATAGGATAATATCCATCCAGTTCTTCTACTTTCTCCACTTTCTCCACTTTCTGTTTCCTTAAATGCCTCTTTTTCCTATTATTTTTGCAAACGAAAGAGTTGAAAAATTTGCATTTAATCCTACTTCCCTCAATTCAACTCCCTTCCGGACCACTAACCTCAAGCAATCAAAACTATTATATTTTACCCATGTGTCCCACAATCTTTCAGCCTTCTTATCGGCCAGTACGTAACAATGAGCGGGGACGTCGTGAGCCATTTAAACATAACAAAGACCAAGGTCGAAGACGGTGGAGAATACTCCTGCTCCGTAAACAACACGCACGGGACACTTACTCATTCCGCCAGACTCAATATCTACGGTTAGAAGAGAAGAACAAACCTCAGGATGTAATTGTATTCATTTTAATTACATTTTTATCTTTCAAATTAAACTTATCTTTCCAGGTCCACCAGTAATTCGATCAATGCCTCTGATAACCGCAATCGCGGGTAAGATACTTACTATCAAATGCCCAGCTGCCGGTTTCCCCCTCGAATGGCCGATTCTATGGGAGAAAGGTTTGTTTTTCTCTCATCCTTCCCTGGATTTTTCTTTATTATATTAGCTTTCTCTCAGGTTTTTCTCCGGCCAAACCTTGGAGAAGGAAAGCTAGGAATATGAAAAACTCTTCAACCCCACCCAATGCTACCACTCTTTTTCTCTTCTAATTTTAGACAATCAACATCTGCCTTTATCCAGGCGTCAAACAGTTTCTCCAGACGGCATTCTGACGATTCGAGATGTAGATCGCTCAGCAGACGTCGGCACATATGCTTGCACAGCAAGAAACAAGCAGGGTTTATCAGATAAAAAATCCGTGCAGGTTCAAGTAGTAGGTAAGGAAAACCTGGGATATTTCATCACACGAGTTACTTCATCTTACTTACTTTCCCCATTATTAACTTCACGGACCGAGTCCTCCAGTCTCTTATTTTTAGCTAATTTTTTCAAACTCCGCAAGAACAAGTACAAGTCATTTCATTCAAAACCAACGCCTCCAACTTGTACATCTTCATCAAATTTAAAAACTCCTGCATTGACGCCAGCAGGCTAGCATATGCGCGAGGATAACTTTCATTTCGTTCTATACCTTCTTATTTATCAGATGAAATAATTTTAAAGTATTAGCACAAGAAGAAAAACATATGCAAAAACGAGCACAGTTTTCCTCCATTTAATAATCTTCTTTAAGAGAAAGTAGGAGAAAGTTGAAGAAAATAGGAAAAAGTAAAAAACCTTACAGCCTCCAACTGTTTAAGTGCATATAATAAACTGCAATTCCTCATGAATTCCGGTAGCTCCTGCTGTTAGTTGGCCAAGTCAAGCACTATAAATACTGTAGGCGGTTCTTAAGACTTCCAGATAAGCCAAACTGAATTCAGAGGGCAAAAAGGTCAAACACAAATCCTCGTTCCATATTGGGAAAAAACATTTTGAATTTTAGCCGTAGTAGGGATGTTAGATAATGGAGAGAAGGTGAATTTAGCAACTTTCTCCTCCCTTGAAATTAATCCTTGAGGGACTTTGAGCAAAGTAATGTTGCCAGGTGGGATGGGGGGATGTGGGAGTGAGTGTAGAAACTGTCTGAGCCAGAGCATCTAGACATATTATCGTCAAATCCCAGAAAGTAACTTTTGTGGTAGCAACATGGAGCTGGTGCAAGTGGAGAAAGTCAGATAACATGCGAGGAGGAGAAATAGTGGTTAGGCACAACTTTTCTGTAAACATACTGCAAGGATTTTTAATTAGAAACTAAAAGTACGAGCGTGTAGAGCCATTTGGGATCAACTTGTGACAGACTTAGTCAATTCTAGAGCAGTACTTTGTAGCCCGTCCGTCTTTCTCACCCTCTCTTCCGCCATTCCAGACTTTGCCAGCACATTAGTTCACAAAGAAGACTCTCTATAATCCTTAAGCACCAGCACTGCGAAGCCATTGCACCGCCATCCCTACGACCAGTTTTCCTCCTTGTATTTGCCAATGTATTTGCGCGCTAAAATTTCACAGCCTCGTCATCCACTTGTGTTAAACATGTATGTAAACCAAGCACTTTTGATACCATTCACAGCCGGGTATGCACAAAGTTTATAGCACTTGTTGTTAACGCCGCACTCTAAGCACAGCACACTTGGCACAGCACTTCCGCAAATAATATCGCTTTTCCCTTATATATTCCAGCTCCCTTTGTGTTTAGCGCGGGGAAAGAGAAAGCAAGAAGGGGGAGAGGGGTGGGGAAAGCAGTACGGTAAAACACTGTTGATGAGATGGGGGTGGGATTGTACTTTCTCCGGTTTGTGACCGGTTTTCCCCTACCCTTCCCCCCCTTGCTTTCTCCATTGGGATTTCTTGAACCGAGACTTTATGTTTGAGACACGTGTACTTTGTATCATACAGTCGCACCGAAAGTGTCATTCGAGTTCCCCGGAAGTGTATCAATGGGAGAGCGTTTGGTCGTCAATTGCTATGTGAGTGAAGGGGATTCTCCGATAGACATAAAATGGCTCAAAGACTCTAGATCAATTGTACCTGAGACTTCGGCGGACATGGGAGGAAAGCACGTGAGTACCACCAGGGGAGACTTTGATCTTACCCTCAGAATCAATCCCGTGTCTTTTCACGACTCAGGTGAATACACCTGCTCAGCAACAAATAGATACGGGGAAGCACGACGTTCCGCAAAACTTGTCGTTCAGGGTAAATCCATTTAATTTTCTCACTTTTATCAGCCCCTCTTTCTTTACGATTAGCTTTCTCTTCCATCCCTACGCTACTTTTTCTTACCAACTTCCATACTTTCTCCCTACTTTTCCCCAGCTCCCGCCCTTCTTAAACTCTTGCTTATTGCTCATCGTAAAGTAAACTTTCTCATACAAGTCCTCATGCATGTCCTCTCCTTCCGCTTTATATTGTCTTTTCCACCATCCGCTTTCTCCAACGCTTTCTCCACCCGCAATCCTCCCCAGCTTGCACGCCTTGCTTTCACTCCAGCAAGCATGTCGTAGCATGAAAACTATTCAATTCCATCCTAACTGAATCAAAGTGTAGTAATGTACTGCAAATAGGATTTCAGAGCGAGGTAAAAGGATCGTCGAGGGATTTAGAGAAAGCATCTTCTCCTTTAGCTTTGTCCATTTTTCTACAATCTTACCGGAAACTCCCAAAAGCTTGACTTTCTCTACATCCAGCCAGCATCAGGTCAAGCTCAAGTTCCTACAGAGTTTTCACAAGGGATCAAACACGATATAACCAAGAAATATCCTCCTCCAAATCTCTGTTAAATACTCCCTTGTCTCAGGGAAGAAAACTTAACAAAGTCTCCCTGAGACTTGGTGGGACACAAATACCAGGGACCTGTGCAATTTTTTCAGATGCACCCAAATAGGCTAAGGAATTAAAATATCAAATAACCTTCATTTCAGTACCACCAAGAATAACGCCTTTCTCCTTCCCTACTTCCGTCCAACTCCATCAAAGAGCCCAGGTAAGACTAACTAATTCATTCACCTTACTTTCACCTTACTTTCTCCGCTTCAAAGACTTTCCCCGTTCAACGGGGTTAAGCATTATTAGCTTTCCTCTCCCGTCTAATCAACTTAACAACTCCCTCCCTACACTACACTCAGTAACTACGAAATACAGAATTAAGACTCAAGTCTAATTTAGCTCTCCAAGCTCAAGAGAACATAGCAGAGCAGTATTCTTAAAACAGGTAAAATCCTTACGTCATGTACGCTTTCTTAAATGCATAGTACAAAACTTCTTGTCTGTCAGTCCTCCTGAGCAGCTTAAGGCAAACCCTTTTGGTTGTCTCTCTTAAAATTCAGGAGGATCAAGTAAAGACGAGGGCATCAAAAAACACTCAAAGTAGTCGAGGACCAACCAAGAGTTTGCATAAGTACTATTCCACCAACTTATCTTCTCTTCTTTCTCCAGCGCCCTTCCATTTAAGCTATTCTTTCCTCCTCCTCCTCCCCCCTTTCTTCTTTTCATATCTTTGTTGATCATTTGAGACGGTAACATGAGAATAGCTTATTAAGCAAAAATAAAAGCATAAGCACATAAAACCCAGAATAAAGCACATTTCTCTTAAGCTCGTCCCCGTATAGTCTCTCTTCTCTTTAGAAAAACTGTGTACTTCTACATGTTTTTCCCTCCTCCTCCTCGTACAGCAGACTCCAAAGACTCCAGATCAGACATTCACGTGCATGTGTATGCTTAACATTTTTCTAGAACTGACGTTCCCTCACCTACGGCGCGACATATTGTAGTCAGCATTTTCTCTTCGGCGTACTCTCTCCGATTCGTGTGAGAGGACACAGAGAAAGCAGTAGAGAAACATCCCCTCTCCTGTCTTTTCTCCCCCTTCCCTCATTACTCCAAGCAATGAACAATTGGGATGACAAGAAAAGGAGTAGGAGTAGGGGAGCTAGACACGACCCTCAGCATACTCAGCTTCCCTTTTTGGCATCTGACAATTTTCCCTTGACATCTCCACAATGAGCTTACCTTAAATAGAAAGAGATGGACGCGTGCTTAAAATAAAAGTCCGCCGGAACCAAGCAGTAGCCCTCCTTTCAATTATAAACTACGCACATAATAGCCCTCCTGTCTCATCCTAGCATGTGCGGAACGATAGTTAAGATTACGAAAGAAAAACATATGATAGTAGGTATCTACACGCAGGTGAAAGTTCCTACGTGCCTGTCTGCTTTCACGGAGGAGAGCTTATATAAGATATTAAATAAAATCCTATAGGTTAGTGCAACCCATGCTTGTACGTCCTACCCGTCTTCACCGCAAAAAAGTGTATGAGACGGGCGAGGAAGGATTCTGGATGCAATCCATGCGTGGAGAAAGTAGGAGAAAGCATCACGATTCCCCCTCTAAATTCTTATGTTATGATGGTTTTTTTCCTCTTCTCTTTCACAGGTTGTATGTGCATTGCAAGAAGGAGAGTCATTTACGACTTCATTAAGATGGTACAAGAACGGTGAGCCATTAGCAAGCGGGGGAGCGGATCAGGAATCTAGAAACGTGAAAATAATCGAAGTTCAGCGAGCTGTATCCCTCCTCATAATTGACGGGGCGGACTCAAGGGATAATGGCAATTACACCTGTGAGGCACGAAGTGATATTGAAGGCCTTTCAGACGCTGTCACCGCCGCTATCGTTGTCCGGGGTAACGTGATTATTCCATCGTCACCTCCTTCTTGCACTCACTCACCTCCCTTTTGTCGCTACAATGCACTCCCCGAATTAACGTCCAGTTTATTACAGCACTTCTAATTCGTATTTCTCTCACCAGCACCGCTCACCAGCTACTAAGAAAAGCACATCTACGCAAGAAAGTAGCATCATTGTTATGATCTACCCGCACCACAATTTGCACCACCACCCTCCCGTTAAGTGACAAACCCACGCACGCTTATTCCTTTCTCTTCTGTCTAAATCACTTACGCACTTTCCCTCCTTCGTGCCCTATCTTCAAGACTTACGTGATCCTCACAAACTAAACCAGACACTAATCAACCTTCTAATTTAAGCACTGACAAGAAACAGAAGCTCAGCGGTTTTGTACCACGTGTTCAACCACAGCCCCAGCATAAAACCATGCTTCAATCAATTTTCCTTTCACCACTTTCTCTACCCATTGTCCCCGACACATTCCGCCGACAGACAGGTCAAGCTCCTCTCTGTCTGTCGAGGACAATCCACAGATGCTTCCCCACATTATCAATAGTAATTCCATTCATCCCAGTTACCCATAGCGAGAAATTATCAAGTATCTCCAAACAAAATCTCCTAGAAAATTATAAATGACTTTCAAGCATGAGATGGCGTACAACTTACGGCTCCTATTCTCTCTTCCTTCGGTTTGTAATCAATTAGATTCAAATGTTGCTCAAGGTTTTATTTCCGTGAAAAATGTCTCCAGTGGCGACATAAGCGTCATTTTTTCGTAAATCTCTCTTCACAGAGAACAATCCTTCTTTTCATTCCCTTCAAACCGGGAACGCTAAGCCGAATACTTGACTGGCGAATGAATTATTTGCATGCATAGATTTCCGGTATTTGCATCACTCTTCGTTCAATCCTTTTCCCTCTTCTCTCTCTCCTTTTTCTTTATTGGTCTCACTTGTGAAGAGTCAATGAATTTCAAGAAAAGAAACCCGCAGCCACTCTTCACGGTAGCAAGTATATATATATAGATTCAAATCAATTCTCGTACCAAACCTCATATCCTCTTCTTCGGAGCACAATGGATCAACCCTATTGTTCTCTTCCTCCAAAGTCCAATTCCAGAACCACATCCTTTCACCACATCCTTTCACCGCTCTTTTTCTTACTTTCACCGCCTTCGGACTACATGGAATAGGAGATGAGCTCCCCACCTTTTCATAATCACGTCCATTCTTTCTCCCCTGTCACTTTCTCTTCTATCCTCCATTTTGTCTTCGGAACGAACGTATCCCTCCAGGTTGTCAGAATTGTGACGCCAGAGAGCAGATGACAATACTCAAGTTATTGACAAAATAGTATCAGCGCCCTCCCAGGGTTGAGGATAGATAACTTTTAATGAGCCCGTCAGCTCCGATGTTCCCTTTTTCAGTCTTCACCTTCAGCAACACGACTCCTTGAAACTAAGAAAATATTTGTGATTTCAGAATCGTAAACTAGAGCTCTCTCGCTATTTTCTCAGTCTACATCAAATCCAAAGCATGTCATGCTATTTCACCCCATTTCATGCTTCACCTAAAGTTGAGCTGAATAAAGGAGGAATTTCTTTGACGGAGAAAGCTTGTCCGTGAAAACGTGTAGCATCAGCATTCTATTCCGGCAGATCATTCCTTTATTCTGTATTCTCAAGTAATTTTCGAGGTGACAATCCTTTGCCTAGTTCCTCCTAACTCATCCGCCTCCTCACCTTCCCCCTTTCCTTTCAGACTAGTAGCAATTTTCACAGCCAATTAAATTAATTAGTTTTTATTTGAGTTCTTCCGAAGAAGAAGACAAAGTGTGAAAATTTTACTGAAATACCCTCTCGTTTACTCCCGTCTCTCTCAGGAGCACTCCCTCAGTGAGAACACAAGAACAGACCCGGTGAAAGTAGTTAGTAAACGTAATGTTTGGCAATTCCTTCCTCCCTTCTTCCACCCGAGTTTCCATAGCGGCTCAGCTCTGGCATTCCCGCATCCAAGCTGACTCTCTTCGCCATTTTCCTTCCCTTCCTTGTCGTGGTGACAGTGCTAAGGAGGTACTTAATTTCCCACGTTCCCGGATCCCAAAAAGAGGAAGCAGGTAAATTTTTCTAGCTCCAAGGCTTCAAAGCTTGAAAAGTTGCCAAGAGATAGACACGCTTTCTTTTGTAGACAGATGCGACGTTTTTACCTCGCAAAAGTCTTGCTAAAGAGAAAGCAAGCGAGGTAGAGAGAAAGCAAGAGAGAAAGCGAGAGCAAGATGTAGCGCTCCCACTTACATTAATAGAGTGAAGTGTCAAAGATGAGAAGAATTTAAAATTTAATATAAATTAACAGCTCCAGCGACGCTACAACTCTACAAGAGCTCTAGCAAAGAGGAAGCTACTCACTGAGTGAAACATGAGACACGGGTGTCCTATTTACTTTCACTTAACTTTCACCACCGCCTCCAATCAGCAGGAGCCTTCTCTATTATGCACACATATCCTCTTGTCGATGATACTCAACATGCTTCATATTCTTCCTCTTTCCAACGCATCCGCATATAGCCATATGACTAGGCCAAGTGAAAGTTGAGCTTCAAAATGAAAAATGCAAGCTTTCTCTATAAAAAAACCGCCATATCCTCAAAACTTCTTCCCTGCTCCCCATGTCCTCTCCCTCTTCCCTTTTCCCCTTGAATGTTTAACGAGCATGAAAGAGAGTGAGAACATGTTTTACCCTAATTTGATGACTTTTCTAGAGATTATACCTTCACTACTACCGCTTAAATTGATGACTACGCTTAACAGAATGATTAGTTCAGCTTGATGGCATACCACCATTTCTATATTGCCTTTTTATTGCTGTCATGATTGAGTAAGCACTGTCTCTGTGTATAGTATAGTTTCATTAATTCCTTCCCCTCTAAGCTAAGACCCCAGCACACTTATCTTTAAGCATTAATCAATGTATAATAAAAATTAAGAGCATTATTTCGAGTCCAGCCTGTGCCTTCCCACGACGACACAAGTCAGTGGTAGAGCGGTTGGACAGATTTTATTGATGCTTCGATTGTTCTGACCGTAACTAAGAGCCTTACATAAATTATCCAGTTCCACCCAAATGGCTCGTTGAACCCAAGGACCAGTACCATGTATTAAGCGGGGACCTTCTCAGGATTCCATGTCAAGGCAAGTGTATCCTTTAAATCATTCCACAAAATTATGTACACGGGACAGCTAGTATTAGCGAGACAAAATAGGGGTCCATTCACTTATTTTCTCAGTCATTATTTCTCAGCCCCTTCCCCATCTTGAATGTTGAACCACATCCAGCAACCTCACTCCTACCTTGAAGATCTCACAACTTGACTTTCAGATCTAACTGAATTGCTAATACTGTCCTGCCACTAATATTCCTAAAATTAGAGCACTTCCCGCCACCGTTATCAAAACCAGCTTCGCCAGAGAGTTATACCGGCAACAAGAAAATATATCTGTAAACTGTCATTTTCTCTTCCATCAATAAAATCCGAGACCTAGTATTTTTCCCTTTCATTAGTTGCCCGCGGAAATCATCCCTATCGCGGCCACATGCCATGTCCTTGTTATTTGCTCTATTGGTATTCCTCCATAACCTCAATATCCAGTTCATCGAAATCATCAATGTCATTAAAGTTTTTAATTGTCCAGACACCGCAAAGCTTTCAGTCGATTCCAACTCGTATTTATACGTCCTCACCCCAGTCTATTTTTCCACGTAACGAGTCTTCTTGAGAAACTTTCTTCCCTGCTTTCACTCTGGAGAAAGTCTGAAATTTTCATGTAAGCTTTTTCAAGGAAAACTTGAAAGAGAATTGCGTACGTGTTTCGCCTCTCATACGAAATATGCTCGAGGCATCGTAGAAGAGAGGAAGGGAGCAGGAAGAGGTTGCGGTGTCTGCTCAAACTCAGTCTGCGGTATAATAACCGAGAGAAACTTGTAGGAAAAATGTGCGTAATTTGTAATCATTTCCTTTGTTCTACAGCCGCCGGATTTCCAGTCCCAACGATATCATGGAAAAAACAAATGGGTAAGGAAGCCAAGAGCTCTTTCAATCTCATATGCTTCCAAGAAAAATGAGTTTCCTCTAATGCTCCTGGATGATAGCCATTAATAAGGATCTAAATTTTGTAGTTTGTTTTGATTTTACCAACCTCCCAAACCCCTAGGTTTCCATGCCTCCTCCATTTTCCACTCTCTTCAGCATGTTTCTAGAAAATTTGCAAGTATGCACAAAATTAAAGAGACATAGAGTTTCCCGCCTGGCGAGGAAGATATAGACATGGCATCCAGAGCAGTTGTGTGGAATCACATAACTCGTGCCTAAAGAGAATAGAGGCCCGGGTAGTTTCCCATTTAAATTCCTTTCTTCTTTCCAAAAATGTTGAATTATAGTGAAAGGAAATGTAGTTGATGGGATGCCCAAACAACTTGCTAGCTTAAATACACTCGAGCCCCTCACATTCCTCCGCATGATGTATGACCAGATTCCACCTTTCTCCAAATTATTTATCCACTCTTTAATCATGCTTTCCAATTTCATTTTTTCCACTCCCTCCTCTACTTTCTCCTCTTCACTTTCACTCCAGCCTCCGGAACTCCCCTCCCGCCACCCTTCCCTGTTAACATGATTTATTTAAACGGAAGACATTTCCACACCACAATTTGATTTCATGACACTTTCAAATTAATACCCCGGCAAATTAATGAAAATCATCCACAATTTCTTCCGCGCTTTCTAAATTCCCTGAAAATCTGTCAAGTAGCATAAACTTTGAAATGTATGGCTTTCGGGAATATTTCTCAGCTTTATTTCCCTGCTCTATATGCTATAATACATTTATATTTTCTTGCTTTAGGGAGAGCTGGAAGCTACCACGATATATCTGTACAGCAAGGGTCAACAATAAAAGGGGCTAATGAAGACATATTATCCGACACTAATGGAACCCTATTCATCCGAAACGCAAACAAGGCTCATCAAGGAACTTATCTTTGTGAAGGGAGCAACGGTATTGGATCAGATTTAAGCAAAGTCGTCCGAATTATCGTTAACGGTAATTTTTCATCGTCCTAATTAACTTGATCTTATAATACCTCTGACTTTCTCCTACTATCCATGCTTTCACCACCACTATTTTAACGTCCATTATTGTTTTATCTGGCGCCCATCATACTTTCATCACCACGACCTAATACCTAATACCTCTCCTAATACCTCTGTACACAATACTTTAACATAATTTTCATTTTTAAAACAGCACCCGTCAAAATACAAATCCCGGACCAAAACGTTACAGTCCGAGTACGATCAAACGCAGTTCTTCAATGTCACATTAGCGGTGACTCTCCAATCGACGTAGCATGGCGCCGAAGTCATTCTGATACCAATATAGTCTTAGATCCACGGTAAGTAGTTGGAGAAAGTAATTTCGATTCTCGTTAAGTACCCGCCATTGAAATTTACAACACTGGAGACCATCAATTATAAAAATTACTTCCATTCCACGCTCCTAGATACTTTTTTCAAACGATTAATGGAAGCAACGGCGGCCTAGTATCCGAGCTAAAGATTAACAATGTTGTTCGCGGGGATAGCGGCCGTTATTTATGTCATGCTTCCAATCCCTTTGGGAAAGATCACACAAATCTATGGCTTCTTGTCAAAGGTAAGCTCTCAGATTTCTCTTTCATCTCAATGGTCACTCCCGCATTGCTTGTATCCTCCACTCCTTCTCCCCATTCATTTCATCCCTCAACCACTTTTGGGACTCCCTTGTTTACTTTATTAGAGGTAAAATTATGACGTTTACCTCTCGCTTTAAATCTTTCAGATGTACCTGAATCACCACGGGATTTATACGTAATGGCCAACGGCAGCAGATTTGTTCGCCTCGGTTGGACATTAGAATCTAGTCTTTTTGGGAATAGCCCAATTACCCAATTTATTATCAAATACACCGAGGGGAATCCAGAAGGTATGTTATTTTTCTGATTCCTTCCTCCCCCAACCCGCCCCCACTCTTATTTCTACGTACAATAGAAAGTCCAAAACAGGAACCCAACAGCGGAAATCAGAATCTGTGTCAGGAAGTTTGTCCACAAGTGATTGAGATTCAGATAAACAAAGAATAAGGACATGTGAGTGAAAGCATAGCCAGGCCGAAATAAACTTTCCCCAAAGGGCGACCATTGCAAAATCTCCAGGAGAAAACATCATCTCCTCCACCAACTTTTATTTATTTAGTTGAGCTCGATAAAGAATATCCTCCTTTTGCACAGAGTCCTGGGGGGATCTATCCGCGGGTTTGCTACATTACTCCGAGGTCACCGTCCCCGGGGATTCCTATTCCGAGACTGTGAATAATCTCAAGCCTGCCACACTATACTATTTTACAATTTTCGCAAGAAACGAAATCGGAACAAGCACACCAAGCAAGGTAATCCATAATCAAATCAATGTTCCGCCACCAATATACCACACAACTGTCAATAACAAGTCCAGCCATCTCTATTCCCTCTCACAACAAATCCAACTCACCTTATTGTCTCTCTGTCTTTCTCGCTTTCTCCTCTTGGGTAAACAACAGAGATTGGAAGTGACAACCAACGGTGAGCCACCACAACCACCTTCCAACATAGAGGTATGTCGTCCTCTCATTTTCTATTGAACCCACAATTCTTTCTTCTCACTACCCTCGGACCAATATGTCCATCGTTATATGATTCTTCTTAAGAGAACCGATTTTCGATTAGCGTCAAATTCATTCCTCCGAATCTCTCTCTCTTCCAGGTCGTTACAATAAGTTCCACCGAGCTTAAAGTTCAATGGGATCAACCCCTGGAATTCGATGACAAGAGCTTACTAGGCTACTACGTTGGCTTTAGGAGACAACGGTGAGTGATGAAGAAGACATTAAACTACCCTATAATAACCATATTGAATCATAACATGAATAGTTTTATTTTTTCCTCTTTAAAAAACCCTCTCTCCATCTTTCTAACCCTCCAGGGAAGAGGAACAATATCAATTCAGTGCCATTGACAGTAAAGGTTTACAAAATAGCCAGAGACTGTTGATAGCTTCCATTGCTCACAGCAGCCTCACTGCTAAAAATGCCAACAAAAATTCAAGAGGAGAATATTTTATTCGAAATCTAGTACCTTTTACAACCTACGATATTGTTATGCAAGCCTTTAACATTTATGGAGTGGGGGAATTATCCCCCGCTCTTGGAGCAACTACGGCCGAAGATGGTAAACACTTTATAAAAAAAATCCCAACTTTATCCACTTTCACCCACACTTTCTCTAACCATTTTCTAATCATTTTCTAAATTCAGTGCCAATATCCGCCCCAGAGGGCCTCACCTGCATTGCCACTAGTTCTCAAAGCATCAAAATTTCATTTCTTCCGCTATCAGCCACCCTTGCCCGTGGTCAGGTCACTGGCTACAAGCTATACTTGGAGTTGGTGGATTCTAACGAATTCGGTAAGTACGTCTTTTTTCAGGATCTATACGTCCGGTTGAGCTTTGAAATACGATAGTCATACTCATCTATTTTGCCGTATTCTTGAGTATCCCGTATTAGTAGTATTTATCTATCAAATTAAATACAATGCGAACGATATATTTCCAGACGACGAAGTATTAGTCCGAAGCACGAGTACAACTTCCATGATCGTAAACGGCCTCCAGCCCTGGACAAATTACAGTGTTCAGGTATCAGGCTTGACACGTATCGGGGAGGGGATACTAGGTTCTCCGATAATTTGTCAAACTGACGAGGACGGTAAGAAGCGTTGAAAAGTTTTATTCTCTTGGGAAATTTTATATCTCTTCATCACACAGTTATTTAATCCATCAATCCTTCTCTTTCTATGTCTCTCTCGTTCTTCTCCCATCCTCAGTTCCTGGAAAGCTGGAAGCTATAAAAGTAGTTGCGAATTCCGCTACTTCCGTCGTAATAAGGTGATTTGACTAAATTCCACCCAGAACTAGATTTATCCCCTCTCCATGTTAACTGGATTTTGACAAGAGGAATTATTTTACAGCTGGTTACCTCCAAAGAAGCGTTCAGGCCACCTCCTAAACTATGTATTATATATTTATGATACAAATGGCGTTCATGGATCAGCCCGCGGATCTCCCATCAAAAAGAGGAATATATCAGCTCAGAAATCCTATCACGAGGTTAGCATCACACGCTTTCTCCACTTTCCCTCCATAAATCTTATAAATATTCCATCACCTCAAACCACCCCTCTCTTAAAATATTCCAGATTGACAGTTTGAAGACTAACGAGCGCTACGAGTTTAGAATCTCAGCAGTATCTTCCAAAGGGGAGGGTAAACCAATTGTTACGCAGCTGGTCCTCAGCAAAAAGAGTAAATCAAATCATCTTTCAACTCCTTCTTGTATAATCCCCAACTTCCTCTCCCCTCTAACACCAGCACGTACACACGTATTCACAATTATTTAATTCTCTCCTTTCCAGATGGCGCTTCAGTCGTTACAATTGGACAACAGTATTACGTCCTCTGGAAGACTGATATCACATTACCGTGTAAATCCGTCGGAGATCCCATACCCTATGTGACATGGAGCCGCTCCGCAATAGAAATCAAGGAAAGTGATAGGTAATCCGGGCGTAGCTTACGCCACTCCCTACAAATTTCCTACACAGGCAACGTGTTGTACATCGCCGTAATTGTTATTCTGCCAAGCATCTCTCTCTCTTCATGTTTCCCTTGTACCGCTGTATACCAAGAACATGGTTTCAATTTCAGGTATTTCTTAAAGTCGGACGGTTCTCTCCTAATCCGGGAAATACGAAAAGAGGACGAGGCAGTCTACACTTGTAGCGTTGTCAACGAGTACGGGAACGATGCAATTAATCATACCCTCCACGTCCAAGGTTGGTAGTTTTTTGACACACAACATTGTACGCAAAGAGCATGTTTACACAAAATTGTAACACTCTTCTATGCACCTCTTCCCGCCAACCCCAAAAAACTCCCTTTCTTTCCGCCTCCTTCCTGCGTCACCTTTCCCCAATCACTTACCCGGGTTCTATGTCTTTTTTGCAGTTCCTCCATCCGCTCCTCTTCTCCAGCACGGACCAGTGTCCCACGGCTCAATTTGGTTATCCTGGAAGCTTGAAGCAGTGGACAAGAGCTCCCCTGTCAAGGGTTACATTCTTCACGTAAAGGGCCGCGAGGAATGGATCGAAAAGAAATTAAGCAGGCATATCAACACGTATGAATTGACAGATCTCGAATGCGGCACCTCTCATCAGGTATACAAAAGACAGCTGTCTGCGTGGCAGCGGTCCGTAGTGACCAAATTTCCCCTGCATTCATCCAGTGGCTGCATTTCCCGCATTCCTCCATGCACTTTCACCCGGAGAAAGCATTCTCTTCTTTAGAATGCGCCATGGACTGCATTCAATCCACAAATTCCTAACCCCTTTCTCCTAAAGCCCACAATTTCAATTTAATCTCTTTTCCTTCTTGTAGCTATACTTGACGGGCTACAACGTGGCTGGCACGGGTAAAGGGAGCAACATATTAAAAAACATGACAACTCTAGGCGGTCCCCCTATCCTCTCTCTCCCCACACCCGACATGATGCTCCAAGTTAATGTGACGTGGGTCCGCATCAAATTAGACAGCTGGTCAGACAATGGATGTCCACTAAAACAATGCCGCGTCCTTTATAGGATCCAGGATCATCACGCTAAATGGCAAACCGGTAGGGGATTATCCTACTTCTTCCCAATCCATTCATCCATTATTCCTCCTTCTTTGTCCACCCTCCTTGTATTATATATATATACTTTATATTTATCTAATTCAAACTCTATATCTTTCCACCTTTCCAGTCGCAGCGGACATGAATGCAAAAACCAACTACGTAGACTTAACAGGACTCAAGCCTTCAACATCTTATACGGGTAATTACGCTCATAAAAATTCAATACAGCCTTGTATATATACTATACCTCTCCTCGCATTCATCCGGGCTCTTTGTCCATCTCCCCTTTCTTCACCAAGATTCTACTGTGCAACGCTTCTTCATCACAAACCCTGCTTCTAATCACCAAAGTAAAATACACATTCAATCATCTTTTCCATTTCAGTCCGTGTCATTTGCCAAAACTCTGCTGGGGAGAATGAGGCCGGCTTAAGTGTCAAAACTTTGAGCAGTAAGTTTATCAATTTCCTCCATTCCCGCCCAACAAACCCCAGCCCTCATCTTCCTTGAATCAATCTCCCAGCCTTCTTCTAATCCCCGTTTTCCCCATCCTTTGACAACTTTCTTCATGTCCCTTCAATATTTATACCCCACCTTCCTACCTTCCCCTCCTTCCAGCCCACTGCCTTTAGAGGCCGTACAGCAGAGTTCATCAATTTCAAGTACGTGTCACAGCACCAACCCATCCTAATCCCATCTTAAATTCCAGGTAAAGAGCACATCCTGTCGGAGCACACCGAGGACCCGCTGAACAAGTCTCCAATCTGGAAAAACGTTTCACCAGCTGCAACCACCTCCTCCACAGCATTCTACATGGACTGGAAGCTCATGGGACCAATTATACTGTCTTCTGTAGCAATCTTAGTTGCTGCCACAGGAGTTTGCCTTTGCATGAAAAAAAGTAAGTCTTTTCCCGTCCCAACCTCAGCTTCAAAAAACCCAATTCCCTCCCGCCATCTTCTCTAATGAATACTTATTTCATCCTCTCCTCAACCTCTTTGTCTTCATCCTCAGAGCCGGAGTCTATGGGACGCTCTCTGGAGCATTTATCAGGTTGCACCCCCTCTTCCTCTACCTACTTCAAAGGAAACCAGAGGCAAAACCATCAGATTTACATGACTGTCAAAAAGGCTACCCCAGTCAAAGGAGGGGAGATCCCTCCCTCGGAGCACATACCTCGTGAGTTGTACCGTAATTCTACAATAATCCTCATAATTATATCAAATCTCTCAAATTATTTCAGTTCCTTCTTCTCCCGTTAATACTCTCAAGAAGAGACGGAGCAAAGAACAAGCCTCCACGCATCCAACTTCAATCATGTCTCACCCATGATTCCGAAATTCTACACCATTTTATAACTTTTCCTTACAATTTTTCTCTACCTACGGCTTGTTTATCTTTTCTGTACGCTTGATTACAAACACCTTTTTCCTTATGTTTCTTTAAAATCCGCGAAAAAGCTTTGCAAACTCATTCCTAATTTTGTAATTACGTCAAAAGCAAAGCAAAACCTTGACCGACAAATCATAACCAATTTGTATCTTTCTCAGAGTACGCCGAGGATATTTATCCCTACGCTACATTCGAGCTCAACGACTCAAACCGGAGAGAGACAAGATTTAACGGAGTCCCTACCACTGCCACTACCCTCGAGCGATCACGAGCCAATTCATCTTCAAGTAGATCAAGGAAGCATAGCAGACACGTAATTTAGACTTTCTTATAATTTATCTCCTCAAACCCGTACCAAATCCCCCAAACGTGATTCTCTAATCTCCCATCATCAAAATCCCTCAATATCCGCCAACTTCCCACCCACCTTAACAAGGGCTGCTGTACAGTGAGATCAATTCGAAACTCTATCCTTGCACTAAGCAAACTACTTCCGTCCAAACACTTGCTCCCTCTAGCGTGCTTCTCTTCTAGTACGACTTGTATAATGAAATTAAACAATATTACTATTCACATGTATACAAATCTTTAATTCTACTTCCTTCTAGCCTGAAAGCTACTACAAAACCACCTACAATCCTTACGGCAATCCTCCCAAGCCTGACGAGAGCGAAGAATACGATAGCATCGACTCAGATTCCGATATCGGTACAGCGCGCCCTGGCGAATTTTTTATAGGTATTGCACTTGCAACCTTCTAAATACTGCATTTCCGTAATGTAGCCAAAAATGCGATACAATCTACAATTTTTTCAAACGCATCTTTCTACACTTGCAATTTTCAGAATACCGCGAACCCATGGAAAAGAAGAGTCAAGATTTTGATCCACACGTAAGGGGAACCAATCATTACGAATTTGTCCCTCTCAGTAACCATTTGTTCCACAACCCCTTCCTAAAGCATCCAGGTAAGACCCTGTCCAGCCGCCTTCTGCTTTACAAGTACACAATTCGTATCCCTGTAGCTACATTTCTTCCTGATTTGTCTACAACTGCCCCGGCCGCATTCATCTTCCCATCCTCTTATTCGCGTCCCGATGTATGGTTTCGCTTTGCTGATTTCAAAGTTTCTTTTCCTCCTCACACGTGTGCCGTCCGAGCCGTTTCATGCAGACAAGCTAGCTTCATGTGGCATTCGTGTAAACTACCGTCGGATCCTAACTGTCCGTCCTTTTACCGCCTACACCACCCGACTTTCTTAGGACGTAATCACAGATGTTATATTCTATATAAATCTATTTCAGACAACCCCAAGGAAAAGCACCCCTTACCTAACCGTGATCCAGCGAGCTCAGGCAGCTACAACGGATCCAAACAATTCTCGAGAACACAGAAAAACAAGTAAAGATTCATCCTTAAAATAAAATACTTTTTGCAAATTCCTTTTATTCTTATTATCATGTAGCCTATCAAACCTGCTCATTCATTACTTGTATCCTCAGTCACGGCCACTACCTGCTCCTCATCCGTGTAAAGAATTTGGCAATAAACCCTCCTATAATACCTGTAGCTAATTTTTACCCGTGTTTAAATTTTAGGACTGGCGGTAAATACAACCCTCACCCCTATGTAGGAGGAACCAAAGCTTTTAACCCAAATCAAATTGAGCCACCTATCGGATTTAGTGACAAGTATCAAACTCCCCATGACCCCTCTCTAGCTACCGGATCTGCTACAACAGAATTTGCAATAGCTGTATGATTGTAGGCTTAATTAAGTCATTTACAATTTAACCGGAATTACTTGTAAAACACGCTTTTTAATAGCGGCCAGAGTATTTTTATATGCATACTATAAATATTTAACCATATACCACCACGCTTCAATCTATTTAATAACGTCACTCCTATTCTCTAAATATTCCCAAAATAATCAATTTCGCAAGAAAATCCCCAATTTGTAGAACCCACAACCAAAGGTCGCTCAAGCTGATGTACATAAATTAAAAATTATGGAAACAATTTTTTTGAATTAATATTTGTCATATGTTGTTGACTCATTAAACGCCGAGTAAATAATACACACAAACTTCTTTAACATGTTGCCAAGTTTTTGAAAATATCCCACAGGTGCTAAGAGCATTGCAAGTGTATCGTAATCGCAATTACTTCACACTTCCATGTCTGAGTTTTTTTAAGGTAGCTCGCCTCAATCGAGCCCAGCACGTTTAACATGCAAAAATTAGTTGCAAGAAGAGGAAGAAACGCTTCAACTCATTTGTGCACGCTTCACCATCCGCATCAGTCAAGTCAGTCACCACCACCATCCATGTATGTATCAATCGCAAAACACTTTGGGTGGAAAGAGCAAGAACCTTGGTCAGAAAACTTGTCAAGCAAATAAAGCAGCAGTAAAAAGCGGAGGAGACAGAGGAGGGCAACAAAATCCTTCACGCCTGTATTGCAGCAGCAGTGCAATTTTCAAAAAATTTAAAAGCGTAGACGTTTTAATTTAGCCATGAAATCCTTATTCAAGCGATCACTTTAAATATTGTATAAACTTTTCGAATGTGTCTCTCTCTCTGATTTTTGTGGTAAATCCTCCTGTGATTTTTTCCCAGCTTAAACAAACCAGCCTCTTTGCTCTCTGCATGTACTCATGTAACCCAAGAGTCATGAGAGGTGAAAAGCAAGGATTAAGGATGCGAAATCTCTCAAGTGGAAGATGTAACAAGAAGAATTTTACGGATCGCAAATCACACTCTACAACATTCCAAAAAATGTACAGTTACCGAAAGGAAAGCACCAAAGCAGCAGGTGCGCAAATATCCTTCCGTAATCCTTTTCCACTAAACCCTATACCTACTTGATGCAATCCCCAGTCTTTGTAGGACCGGGACGGAGTCGTAGGACCGGGACGGAGTCATAGGGCAGGGGAAGCTTATATCGCGACGCCTTTACGAACCCTTTAGCAATTAAATCATTCCAAAAGCCACAAGAAACACTTTTATCAAAATATAGAGGAAATACAAAATCAAAACAAAAATCGTCCATAAATGTCAATTAAAAAAAAGAGAGCGCAACCAAACTATAAACCAATCTATTTTATCAAAATTTCCAATTTTTCTTGTCAATTTTTTTTGTTTAGCACAATTTAAATCTGTTTAGATTGTGCTGAAACTTTGGACACCCACTAAATCAACTATGCTGAACAATCATCCATCAAAACATTTGCAAAATTTCCTTGGATCCAAATTTTGATTTTTTTTCGAAAATTTAATGTTTGACCAAAGAAATGTGTTCTGTATTGTAAACTGTACTAGATCCTTAGAATTCGTAAAAGTTGCAAAAGTTATGGCCAAAATACAAAATATATATTTCCCCGTTTAAAATACCAATAGGACCCGGTCAAAATTTCAAACTTTCGAACGCCAAAATTATCTAAACGTGTTCTGATGGTGCTGAAACTTCTGTAACCCACTAAATCAACACAAGCTTCCCCTAGACTTCGTCTCGGTCCAGCTAAAAATACTCGGATTCGTTTAAAACGTTTCGAGAACGTTCATATGCACGTATGCATCTTAGAAATTAAATTTCAAGACATGAATTTTTTTCTTTACTGTATAAAAAAAATATTCAAGTGTACATATTACACTTTGAAACTAAATACTTTCCAAATCGGATGATAAGTTTAACAACTAACCCTCTTCAATCCTCATCTAAACATGGAAACTTGCTTCCATTTACTTCGTTATCTGGTCGCTAGATTTAAGCGCTTTATGCACATTTCCCACCGTTACTTCAAAACATGGCCACCACGCGCACAAAACGATACAAAGCCTGCATTCTACAAAACCCTCGCAGATCAAATCTGCACGACCTAGCCGTTGGGCAACCTTTATATTTTAACTTAAGGCTGATTAGTAAATACTTGGCTTTTATGGGCTTGAGGATAGCCAAAACTATAGATTATTTTAAAGCGCTTAATGCATCATCCAAGGGAGTGCTGTTCATTCCATCATGGAGTGACATCACGTAGGTTGCACTCTTTCCCAGCTCCACGGCACTCAATCATACACAATTATATTTTTCTTCAGACCAGTCCTCGCTAACGTTTTTATCCTCCGTATATTTTATTTTCTGTATAGCTATGTATTTAAAAATAAGATTTTTTTTCAATTAAGGCGTGGAGACGTTTTCCTCAACATCCCAAGATAACAGTCTTGTACATTAAGCCCGACCATAACTTCAAAGCCAACAGCAATTCCTTCCCAAGTTCCATATTTTCAACAAGTTTCCTATTCAACCAGTATCTCGGGCAACGGATTGCATTCTCCAAACATAGACTTGCAAAAATGTCCATCTTTTCAAACCATGCCCCTTCCCTCTTTGCTCATTTACCATTTTGCAATCCTGCCATTAATCTGGGAACGAGTCAGCCTATCTCACCGCCCACACACTCCTCCATCCTTCCTCATCACGCATCTTGGATTATTCATGAGCACATTGAGTGGATTTTTTCCTTGGCGGAATACTTACAAGTTGATATCATCTCATCTTCCCGCTTGTAATTATTTAACTAAGAGTAAGATGACGTCCCTCCACTGGCCTCCACACATTTATGACGGATCAGGATTGCAAAATCCTTGAAGATTTACACTGCATCCCTCAAAACATATAATTGTCGGACATATGTAGAATACCAGTCCGCCGCATTGTTACTTGCATTAAGAAATACGGGAAGGATATCACACATTCCCAACAACCCAGTGTTAGATATCACAAAGTAAAGTCACGTGAGTATTTAAAGGTAAGTAGTAATTGCAGCATACTTGAAGAAATGGAGAGCGCAGTTATCGACTTTGATACAGATCACTTTATTGAAGCGGATGTGTCGTCAACAACCTGCTTTGGATCCATTGTATTATAATCACCATGACATATCCTACCATCCACCATCATTTTCATGGCAACACAACAACACATACAAAAACGGCGAGCAAAAATTTCCCATTCAGCTTTCCTGCAAGAATGACTTTTCCCTGTCGTCACGCACATCATCCCATATAACAAAACGCAGTGAATTTTCTATCATCTCCTCCCCGGAATTGTAATCTAATCCTACCAAAGAAGGTATTCTTATTCCATCCGCACCTATTCTTTCGAACAGTTTCACTCTAAAGGATGAGAGGCTCCTCAAAAGAAATGTGAAAAAGAGCGTGTGAATGAGCAAGGATGAGGACAATGGTATTTTATTTCCTATAATTTCCCCCATTCACCACTTTTCTAGTGTGTTGATCCCGATTCTTCCCAAACACCCCTGGCTTCTACTTTTCTCTCCCTGTGTATTTCAAATTACAAGCAATTGTAATTAATTCATCTTCTTCTCCTCCTTTATAAACTAGACAATATCAAAAGCAATAGCATCTCATATAATCTTTTCATCAGGTATTATAACCATCCATCTCATCATCGTAAAAGCTTAAAGAGCATCAAGTTATAGTTTATAATGCGGTTTCTTCTTACCATCTCCTCCTCCGCCATCCCTCAATCCTCATCAATAGAAATACCACCACAAGTATATCATCTCCTCTAAAAGCAATACTTGAAGCTATCTCACTGAGCAACCCAACCAGTCACCCGCCATAGCCCCATTTGTAGTCCCGTAATTCGCGAATTTACGCGAAATCCATATAATATAAACCAAAGCCATCCCAGGCATTCTTATAGCCTCTCTATCATCTCTTCCTCTCACAAAGCTTACCGTATACTTAAAAGCTAGCCTTCTTCTCAACCCTCCTCCAACTTTGCCGTTTCCAAGGCTTGCCGTGTGTAGGTGTGAAGAAGGGATATTCGGTTATGTGGGCGATTGGCAAATTCACTCTTTACAGCCCCAAGGTTATCTGTCTTGACACTGAAAGCCAAAAGGTTTGAGAACCTCCATCTACATTGTTATCCTTGCTATATAGCAACCATGGGATCCTAGCATCCAAAATTCACACCACTCCCTTAAGCTTAAGCTCACCATGAATTATTGTGAAACTTTGTCTCATTCCTTCCTCAGCCTGTCATTCTCAATCCATCCCTTCAAAATCCGCATGCATCTTCAGCTCCAACTCAACCCTTATGCTTTTCAGTCTTCTTCAAAAATCCTGCATTACGTTTTTTCCTCAATACAATCAAGTCACGTAGTGATAAAGGTCTACCGGGGTTACAGCTCGAGGTAAAGAAAAAGAAGATGCACAAATTCTTTATTGAATATCTTTTATCTTGCAGTAAACCCGACATGTATACACATCCGTCTACAGTCCATCCTCCGCCCCTATCTTACATACATTCCCCGTAATCATTCAACACTTTAGCCACCACCACCACCACTTTCACATCCTCTTCCCTTGACCATTCTCCACCATCCGCGCCCACTTGACTCTCAAACATGGGCTCCGTTCTAAGACGTGTGGGCAGGTGGGCTGATTAGTTATAGGTAAAGCAACAAGAGAATCCGCGCATGTAGCTTACCTTCATATACACAACTTACATCTCTATGTCTGTACCATGAAAGAAGAGGCGCAGCCAGTAACAAGTAACGACAATGATGATTGAGGGAGAGGAGAGTAAGATGGAATCAACGTGTACCATTCTTGTAAGGCTTAAGATGTTGTAGAAGAAAACAGGTGGTTCACCTTGCATCTCCTTGCATTTCAGTATTCCTCTAGGATTCTACTTGGATTCATCATCATCAGCTTGCATCTGTGAATACCTAAAATTAAATATGAACAAGTTTACTCTATTAGTGGCTTTGGTAAAGTGTTTCAGTTAATTATATTGTAAATTTTGTTTTTAAATTCCGTGTAGTTTATCCATCCCACGTTGTGATTTCCGTTTAGTTCTTCTTGTGTGAATACCGAGATTTTCTTATTAATTAATCCTGTTTTATCATTTTATTTTCAGAGCTTATTTGCTCTAGCCCACTGTAAAGTGAACGAGGAGAAGATACGCAAATCAATTATTTATGATAAGAAAACTCCCGATGTTTTCTATTGCCCCTTGGAGGAACATGATGGTGAGTGCTAAAAAGTGAATGTAGTCATTTCCATCTCCGCAATTTCCCACATTATCAATCTCCCATCACAATCTTACATGGGTCATATTTCTGTAAACATCTATTTTACCAAACACTATTTCCATCCTCCTCTCTCAGTTGTGTAGTATTTTTATTTGCAAACGTTTTCATTTGCCAACCAGCATTCCAGATTTTAGCAGCCTTGTTTTTTGGCCACTTTGAAAACAAAACCTTGCGAAAAATCCATCTCATCTTAATGACATCAACTCACACAGAGAATTAGCACACACGATTATCCTTTTTGGCAATTCAGATTGCTCATTCGAAAGTCACATAGACTTATTTGGTCAGAGAGACGTTTACGATTAAGGAATTCTCCGCGTTTATTCATTCTCCTCATGCAGAGAGACAGGCGTTCAAGCTTGAGATTTATTGCGAATGAGGGCGAATCCCCCGTTATCTTTAACCGCAATTTTTAACAACACTCAAATTCTCTCTGTATCCTTCCAGGCGTAAATCACATGCTCGTCAAGTCCAGACCTCTAAAAAAACTCTGTGAGTACGGCGGACAGCCTCTTCCAGAAGGCTACAGGTCAGACTGTTTCGGTGATGTTGATGAGTCTGAATGGGCCTGCAAGGAGAAGAAGAGGATAATGGTAAATAATGATTTTTAAATTCTATTCTAATTAACCCTCTCATTTACCCTTTAGCTCATCTTTTACAAAATTTCAACTTATTCTATTCTCCCTCTGATCCTTTTTTATCTTTCAACCCCACTTTACTAGTCAGGTCCTTTCATTTAAAATCAATTGATGCTAAAATTAATTTTTCAAATTCCCAACAAACCCACCCCTAAATCAGCCTAAATTTTTCAATTATTTTCTTTCTATAATCAAGTAGTTAAAATTTTCAAAATCATTTCCCCACTTTTTTTATTCATAGTCATTGAATTCAGCCCATCAGGAACTGTAACAAGGGAGGGTTAGCAAAAGCCTGTTCCGGCTCATAACTTTGGATGACTTAACAGATTTAACTTATTCCATTTTAACACATCCTTATAATGATTAACGGGAATTTTTACTCTTTAGCGCTCTTATTTCACAATAACTTTTTTGTCCTCGTAACTTTACCCTTGTATCTTTTCTCCACCACCTGTTAAAATAACATAGGCTATTAAACCAAAAACATTTTCAATGTAGGTCTCTATGTCTCTTATTTATTTACTTAAGGACACATATAACTCATGTTAAGCGTTGTGTTTTCTGAATGGCATAATATTGACGATGAAAATGTGTGATCACACAGAAACGGCTGATAAACATTGGGGAACAGGGAACACCGGGAAAATACTGACCTTTCAAATTAACCTTCCACCAAACACACAACACGGAATCAAGCGGATGCTAGTATTTTTGTAACAACATGTTCGCATATTTTTATTCATTTCCATAGGCCAGGCATGATTAAGCGATTACAATTAACTCATGTAAATTTTAATCACATCCATTACTATTACAAAATAATTTACAAAAGTACAAGCCTAATTTAGGTTCAAGTGTGAATGTGGAGCAAAAACGTTTAAAACCGGTAATAACAGCTTCCGCTGCCTCAAATCCGCATGGTATAATATTTCAATTATTTTGCAAATCAATCATGCTTCAATGTTAAATGATTAATTTTGTCCTTCAACCATGTTAAATTCGCTAAACTAGCAAAACCAATATGTTAACCATATAAACTCTTAAACCCCCCCACTGAATATTATAGTTTGTTATTCTATAACTATACCAGAAACGTCGTTATCCTCCCGGAATGGAAGTTTTGGAAAAATATGACCAGATACCAAGATGGAAGCGCGCTGAAAACTTCATTCGTTACCGCTATTAAATCAAATTATCCAGCTCTCTCAAGTATTTTAAATGCTCTTTTAAAAATTCCACACCCTGCAAAATATCCAAGCTCAAGGACTCCCGTGTGTAAAACAACGTTGTAAACTTTTCAAGGTTATTTTCTAGAAAATGATGTAATGCGGAAGAATAATTAAGCTAAGCGAGTGAGTGTGTTTGCTAATGAGAGTTTCTGAGGGAAGAGGCATTATCCTCATATGATAATTTTTGTAAATAACTCCTCATAAATTCCACGATACTTTTATCATGGAATAACCGCCATACCTTGTGTAATAAAACCGTCCTTACGTAGCCATGTCTATTTTCATCAACATATAAATCAAATTTAATTGTATTCTCAGACTCACGTTTCTAAATTGTGATTTCATGCAATTCTATTAATTACCTTTTAATGATGCAGCAGTAGATGCAACCAACTCCCAGAGTTCTACTCTGTAGAACAGTTCCGTGTCTTAAACACGAGTAAAATCATCTTTAATATATATTGCAATTGCACTCAAATACGAAAATGCTAATCAGTTCTACAACTGTAAGTAGCACGAAAGCGAATCACAACACAAGAATCGCGAGGGAAATCTAAGAAAATCCTTTTACGATGGGAACTTTCTCAATTAACGCTCTATGAAAACTGAAATCAATGTTTTACCTTCAACTAGGCGCCACAAGTAAACATACCAGCCACCTTGTTACCTATCCCGTACCCAGATCCAACCGCCCTCTGGTTTCCATACCTGAAGTAACAGCTTTCACATACTTCACCAGCTTCTACTTTCACCGCCGGATGATGTTCACGTTAGATCTTGGAGGAGAAAGTTCTCTCCTGCTTTCTCCCTTCCGGCTCTTTTACCCTAAGTTCACTATTGCAAAAGTTCTTGAGCAAGCACCGCGCTTCCAGGCACATCAGTTGTAAACTCAGGCTGAACTCACGGCTGTAATTCGTTTCAACCTCGGCTCTAACATCATCGCTTTGAAATATCGGCGTAAAATTTATCTTTAGACGATTTATTCCACCTGGATTGCGTGCTCTTACCTTTTATTTTCCTAGGCTGGCATGAGAGGAGATTTCATGCTTTCTTTACTAATGCTTCAAGCTAAGCTGGCACAAGCCGAGCTAGATGGCAGATTGGCCTTTTACCTTTTACATCTTCCCAATCTAACACCATACCTTTTCCTCTTCACAATCTCTCATCGCTCCAGCTGTAAGCCCTCCTTCTAATCCCTCCTCCCCCAACCTTTATACACATTCCATTATTATGTCTACGCTTCCAAACTTTCACTTGATTATATCCTACTCCAAAAGCCACAATTTTATTTTTCCCGCCTCAACTCCTTCAGCCACTTCAGTCATTCGTCCATTCCATAGTTTTACCTAGTCCAACGCTAGTATCCGCTCTCATGAGCATAAATCTTGTGGGACAAATTCCTCCGTATTATTTAGTTCTCTTATCGCCTTTCTCCTCGTCGGGCTTGTATTCCCGCTGGAATTTCCACCCTCAGCCACAAGTTGCTTACTTTATTTCTCTTTCCCTTAACCCCATCCAGCAGGTCGTTAGTACTTTTATTCTCCACCCGGAGCAGATCGAATTCCAGGGCAACTTCCTTAAGTATTGCGTCAAGTATTAACAAGAACACTCCTCCAGTTCCCATGATTAATCCCAGAATAATCCCCCACATCTCCTTTTTTACAGCAACGCGTCTTTGTAATTCCAGAGAACCCGGATCCTTGTAAACGCTTCACTAGACTGGCGACATTTACTTTCGCTCCGCTTTCTCCGACGCTTTCTCCTCTTCCAAGCATCAGCGCTCCAATTACTTTCTGCACGAATTTTTCCTTTCTTTCGGCTAAAATGTCGCAGAGAGATGGAAAGAACAACTCAAAAACCAATAATGCACAAACACACGACCGAGTATTTTACTCTCTTTCCCAAGCGACATGCTTGTTGCGAATTTTAAATTACCCGTCCTACACACACTCCTCCTCTACGCTTTCTTTCTTCCTTCCAGCATATATCCCCTCATCCATGGCTACGCTTAGCGAACCAATTCCAAATTCACTTTCACTCCCTGCGTAGTTCTACATAAAATTAGGTATGACATTCGCGATACTTCCAAGACATGTTAGTCTGACGCAATTTTTTTTACATTACACTCCACACTATTCCTGCGCGTCATCTCTCTCAAATTTCAAATAAAACTTGCTCAGCAAGAGCCCTCATTCTCCCGCACGGAAGGAAGACGACAGACTGGAATCCGGTAGCAATAAAGCAGGAGAAATAAGACAGAATATAAAATCCTAGCTTTAAATGGGCTCTCATCCTTTGGTTCCTTTGCTTCGGAGTTTGGGTTGCGGAACGCAGAGCTGATAAATTCCATCAGCATCCAGAGGCGACTGCCGAGGCTTAGAAAACTATGTGAAAATATATGAGGACATGAGGCAGGTACTAAGGGGAAAAGTTTACTTCCATATACATTCATATATAGTTTCCCCACAAGAAACTCCAAGACTTCTTTGGCATTATAGATCCATTACGAGAAAAACTTCTAGCCCAAGGCTTCGCATCAATTGAGGAGCATTGAATTTGGCAAATTGCTTCCTTCCCAGAAGAGACACCGGGGTGAAAATCATATTTGCTTTCTCCTTAACTCTCAGCCCTCCCCGCCACCGCCTGTCCCCATACATCTTGGAGAAAGCTAGAGGAATCCGTACCAAATGAGATTCCCTCCTCCATCCCAATACTTTCTTCATGTTGTTCTCTCATCTTTGAGAAAACAACTCCTCCTCCGTACATCCTTATCGCCGTATCCATTACCTTTTCGTGCTCTTCTGACCATCAACTTTCTCCATCCAATCCTTGTTAACCCAAGACCTGTAAACCCAGCACCGGCCCGTAACTACACCAAGGAATACCAGCAGCTTTCTCCCAGCGTCCTCTTCTTTTACCTCCTACACAAGCATCCTGTCCTTCCCTCCTTTTCCCGTCCCACTTTAATTTCCCAAAAATAATCTGACAAGCTGCCAAACTTGCTGTATTTGATAATACAAAAACCCTTAAAATTTAAGCACTACACATAGCAGGCAATTACCCAGCATAAAATTCAAAGAATAATAGCCCTCCAGATTTCATTACCTCTATTTCCAAATCCGTATTCCGCCCATCTTTTATTCTCTATTGATCTTGGCCTCATGCCGGCACTCTTTTAGCACCCACCTCTTCCTCAATTTTCCAGATTTCCCTCAACTTCAGCCTCTACAGCTCTGCTTTGCAGTCGAATGTTTGCAATCACATCCTGTGCATGCATCCATATACCTGCTTGCGAAACATACTTTCTTCATCATCTCGCCCTACACGCTCACTTTCCAAAATAATCTGTACAATCTCCACCTTCTCCTCCTTTATGCAAGCATCTCGTCCTGACCATAAACCGAATTCATCCTTCAAAAAATAAAGATTTTTATCCTTGAAACATTATTGATCTCTTACAAAGTGTTTGATTGATGCTTGCTTTTAATCCTCCTTTTATGGGATTAGCTCAACCATGCATTTTCTTTTCTTCCCTATTCTCTACCCTTCAACCCTTGAAAAATGAGGAAGAGAAAACCAATGAGGAAGAACATCCCAAGAAAAACTGTCTTCAAATGGAGAAAGCAAGTACGTACTGTAAGAGGCAACTTTCTTTTCCTGCCTTAACCAGAAGAGTACTAGGAGAGCACTTGAAAAGAAACTATAGCAAAACCCTCGATGAGTCACAGTTTAAGAAGGTAGTGGATGAGTATATCGATCCTTTTTAAAATACATTCGATAATTGAACCTCGAGAATTGAGTGGGTGCATATGAAATATTGATGATGGAATCCAAGAGTTGATTCCAATTTGCTATAAACTTTCTCCAGGATGGGGATGGGATGAGAGTAAAGTTTTCTCCCTCAATTTTTAACAACTATCTTTATGGAGGGAGGGGAAAGAAAAAGTTTCACTTGAAATGAAATACTGTTTTACAAGTCTCAGAAATTGTCTTGGGAATGGGCTGGATATTTCGGAATGGGTCTGTCCGGTATTAGGTAGCGTGTCTGTCCCAAAACCCCCGTGTT
The DNA here is from genome assembly GCA_906901655.1 of Sminthurides aquaticus. Taxonomy (NCBI): domain Eukaryota; kingdom Metazoa; phylum Arthropoda; class Collembola; order Symphypleona; family Sminthurididae; genus Sminthurides; species Sminthurides aquaticus. The sequence goes on along the minus strand of CAJQTT010000001.1, from coordinate 16,972,396 downwards.
TTCCCCATTGTACGCCTCTGGCCTTACATACATTTCCCTTGGCTGCAAGTGTAGGCGGCTAGTTAGCTTTCTCTCTCTCTCTCTCTCTCTCCCTCCCAAACCCTCCATCTTCCTGTAGTATAAAGAGAATCGAGGCAATTTCGTGCAGGACAGATGGAGATATTAAACTGGTTATTGCAAAAACAGGAAGGAGAAATAAAGGTGAGGATGATAAAAGGAGGAAAGAGAATAATGGATTTCTAGACTTGTACGGAAACTATTAATGGTATTGTGCTTTTAGCCCCTGCCCTGTGATTAGTTTAAGGTAGGAGAGGAACAAGAGAGGAAAAATAACAGAGAGCGTAAGCGTAGGGTTTCGATTTTCGTATAAAACAGAGTCGGAAACCTCCCACCCCTATCCCACGAATAAACTTTTAGTAAATCTGGTAAACGAGCCATGTTTCGTTCTTGGGCCATCACCCAGGGGTTGAGGGGTCATAACATCCGGGAGTTTCTCTATAAAACACTATGATCCCCGATCGTAACATCCAACATTCATATGTAACCTCGCAGGATTAGCACATCAGCCCGCAGAGCATCAAGCTTACATGTCTCTACTTGAAAATGGAAATGAGTTACAAGTGAAACCAAGGAGCGTGATCGCGGGCTTAGGTCTGGGTTATTTTCGGCCATTCTTGTTTGCCGTAACGGAAGAAAGAGTTTTACTGTTTCGGATAGTGGGTCGCCAAGTGTGGAAATTATTTGCATGCGTACATGATCCGCAGTATAGTTGCCCTCTCTTAGTCAGAAAAACTCTTTTCTCCCTTCCACATTTCTCCAACCTTTGTTTCCTCAGTGTCACTTCCCTCAAATGACGGCAAATTTGTACTTTCTCCAAGTAGAAGCGGGGCCAAAGCCGAAACCACATAGCTGGAGAGAGAGAATAAGAACGCAGGGGGCAGTTCCCTTTGTCTTGCACCACTCAAACATCTCGCAATCCTATACCACATACATAAATCCGGGAGGGATAACCGCTTCCTGAGCAAGTCATTTCTATATTATACTTCACGCTCCAGCCAGGCAGCTTGACCCAAACAGGCCACACAGCACTGTCTCTAGGGTACGGCGGGAGCGAGAGGGTTTTATCTGAATGCAAAAAACCTATTTGACAGATTCCACGAGAGAGGAGCTAAAGAGAAAGCGGGGGAAAGCACAATCCATGAGAGAGAGAACAGGTAGTTGAAAAATGCCCGAGAGTCTCTTACAGAGAATTATTTTTCCAACCATTCCAAGCACAGTTCCGGTGAAAGCGGAGAGAAAGCAAAGGAAACCCCTCCCTCTTCCTTGGCATTTAGTCCCCCAAGTTCCCAAGACAAGATCCTGTGACTCCATAGGCACAAATATGATTTTACATCCATTATTACATACACATTAACTATTTAAATCCAAGTGAATTGAATGAACGAGTTGTCTCTTTTCACTATCCTAGCTTTAGAGAGAGGAGAAAGCAGAGACAATTTTAGTTCTACTACATACGCAGTTTAGAGTGTGGGCACACCAATTCCCTCTGTGGTCCATGATAGGATGAATTACTTGGATTTATCCATCTTTCAAACAACGAACCAGGAAAGGTGGTTTCATACGGGGCCAAAAGTTTACTTTCTCTATTCAACTCCGCCAGTCTTTACCTTTCCCACAGCTTCTCCGTCATAACACCCGATCAACATCAGCAAAGTCTCAGTTCTTGCCAGACGCCCAAGGAGAGCACACCCAAAAAATTATTCCCGTCACACGGGCTCACTGTTGTAGTTCTGTAGACTTTTAAGCAATCCTTCCAAGAGAAAGCTAGTGATGGCTCAAGCTCTACAGTCGCTTCTAACTTTCAACTGATTTCCTCAAAAATTACAGCAGCATCAGACAAGTAGTGTATTGTGGGGCACAAAACTAAAAGCCTGCTACTATCATAACGATTTGTACCTCCAAGCTGCCGTAGGAAATATAGCGTCATCATTTAATTCCTTCCATTTCTTCCTTGGGCTGTATTTAATACAGTGTTGCAAACAATTGCAAAAGAAGGATCCAAATCCTTCACAACCTCACAATCACCTCACAACTCTTTCTCATGGTTTCTCTTTGCCCCAAGCCCATATATCTTTATTTAAATGCGTGGTGAAAGTGTATTTTAACCACTTTCATAACATCATAACTGCATCAATATTAATCAGCTTTAAATCACTTCTTCATCTCGTCTCTCTCGTGGTAAAAATATACTCGGATTCCTTGTCGCCAGTTTCGGCCGCCAAGAAAATTTTCGAAAATCCTTTTAAAATCCTCCTGTATCCACCACTACAACTGACTTTCTCCGCTTTCACTAAATTCTAAATCCCTGTGTCTACACTATGTGCAGTGTTATTATTTGACAAGCCAATTCCTTCGTAACGCTTTAAACAGTTTCAGCCAAAACTACCATACTGTTCCTTCATACGTACGCATCTCATGGTTATCTCAAAGTGAATTTAAATTGACGTAATTTACTTCGTCTTGCTGAAATTACAGTTCCGTAATAATACGACACCCTATACTTGGATTTCAAAGTCAAGCAAGTGTCTGCGTAATATTACCTTCTAAATTCCAAGTTTAAATTGTTCCTCTACTGTTTTAACCATTAAAAATGTCTTCTCGAGTTGTGACGACAGCATGAGCTAGCGCAACATCGTCATGGAAGATTCTTTGAACGGGGACTTGCTCACTTTCAAACTGTTTACTTTTCCCGTAAGACGATGAAAAATACAAGAATTATATATTTGTCTCCCGCGAGTGTCACGCTAGTAGCGATTTCCGAGAAACCTGAAAAATTAAATCCGCTAGTATGAGTTCCACGTCGGAGGTAATCACTACCCATCAACCTTCACCAGTCACTTCTCAGCCCAAGCTGGCATCTCAAGAAGACTTAAACGAGGAGAGTATAAAAGCTGTTATAAAATCATCTATTCTAGAAGGTAACCCATATAGTTTCTATTAACCTAGCTCTTGTCAATCCCGACTACATTTTAACTCTACATAAAGCAATAGTAGTCCTCTACACACAGAAGACTCTGTAATCACTACTTGGCAATTTTGGTTCCTATCAAAATTTTATATTCTCATGAATAAGTAGTCCTCCTTGGAGCTAGTGGAGAAAGTCTAGATTTCGCCCTCCATCCACCTACTTTCTCCTTTTTTATATATTCCACAAAAAATACAACCCCTTTATAAAAAGGACTGTATATTTTCAGAGTTGAAAAGGATTGCAAAACTATTTTCAGATCCTGTCCTGGAGCCATTGAAAAAATCCACTGGATTTCGAATCCTCGAGTATGTGGATTTAGGAAACGCTCAAGAAAACACTGGTAAGTCGCTAAAAAAATCCACCCGCTTTCACAACTTTCTCTCAACAAGAGATTCCGCATCATTTCCTCGTAACAGAAAAAGGATTGTATGTTTCCCTCCAACCTTCCCAAACAATCTCATAACCATATACCTACATCCACAACCCACCGCCCTCTAAGTACAAGTCACAACATGTCCTTTCTCCGCTATTCTCTATCCACTCTTTCTTATTTCTCAACAAACTCCCTACCCGCCAAAAATGAGAAATCAACTAAAAAATTCAAAACCAAGTCCAACAGAAACCGGAGTCCTCCACCAATTTACCCTTTGCTCAACCTCCACGCAACATTTTCTTCCTCTCTAATTCTATTTTAAAATTAACTTCATCTCCGAAACAATAGGAAATTTTCCAACAATTTTACCCTTTCACAAATTCTTCATGTTCTATTAAAACCCCACCGCTCACTCCACAATCCCCAACATGAAGACTCATAGAACCTCATTTATCAAACATAAACAATAGAGCTTTTGTCGTACAAATCCCTCCCCGTCCTCACACCCCTCTCCCCATCCACAAGATAATGTCATACAACACAATACCATACAAACTCCAAAGAATACAGCCATCTTTCATTTCATTTATTCCCCTCATTCCTCTCATTCACCTCTTCCTCAAACCACTTTCATTCAATTTACTTGGCCAACTTATCCGACGACGAGCCTCTTTGGTCCAAGTACAAGTGTACACGAGCTCTCTGCAACTTTTACCGTATTTTTTTCAATTACTCTTTTGTATTTCAAGTCCCTTCTCTTCTTTCCCTGATGCTCCACAAGATTTCCAGCCAAGTTAAGTAGGTACGTGAACACAGTACACTTGCCTGCTTTGGACACTGTACAAAACACAAGACAATCATCACCCTCCTAACGAGGTTAAGTGTCTAAAGCCTTAGAATCTTAAACCCTCTATTTTCGCTCCTTCTTGGCAAACCGTGCCCACAAATTTGGCTCAACCCTCCACCCTGACTCAACTCTCTGTCAGTTACAGAGAAAGCTTGCAAAGCATCCGAAACCCTGGGCACAATTCTATTAAACCCTACTAGTTGATTAGTAATAGCCCACATGTGCCAGCTTTTTCGATAATCCCACCCCATTACATTAGAATCCCCAGCCAAAAACCTTCATATCCTTAATTATATTCCACCCATACAGCAGCTTATTCTAACTTCCTAGATATACCAAAACCAGGCCCCGTCTTTTATAACTACTTTCTCTCCATGCTTTCACTCGATGTCTAACTCTTCAAGTTTTTAATTCAAAGGCAACTTTTTTAAACAAGGAAAAACCTAAAGACAGCAGCTGGAATAATACGGGACTCAAATAGTTTTCTTTAGTTTTCTTTGTAACTTGTCCCTCTATGACTAACTTCTCCTTTTCTCAAAAGGAAACCTTGTGAAGCATTAAGAACTAAATTATAGAATGCGATACGCATCTGCTTAGAAAACATTTCCCGCGTCTCCACTCCCGAAATCCTCTCCTCTCCCAGAGAGCTCCTGCATCATACCTTATAAATAAATGTTTATCCTGAGAGATCTCTATGAATTCTGAATGATTTACAGGTGAGGAGGAGCGGGGAGGAGGAGGAGGAAGCATCATTACTTACGAGATCACCAATTCCTCTAGTAATTTGTCATTTATTGGTAAGAAGAAATTCCGTGACGTAAGCGAAGCCTACTGCCATGACAATCAGCTCGGATGTGATTTCAAAGTGGAAACCTGTGAGGGGAAGCCTGTGATGGAGATGGAAGGGATTCCTGGTTACAGTGGCTTAGCTGAGGTAATATTTACATCTACTTTCACCGTCCTCTCTTCACTTTCACTTCTCTTATCTCTCCCCTCCTCCTCCCGTGTAACTGTCTCCATCCCTTCAAATAATATTCATCATAAAATCCTACCTGCCAAATCCTACCGTCCCTCACTTGGATAACTATGAGGTCATAAATACTAATTTCTCTTTCGTCAAAGCTCCCTTAGCTATATAGAAGAACAAGTTCGCTCGTACTTCGCATCCATGTACAGCTTTCTCCCCACTTTCTCCTCAATCCGTGTAGCTTTATCGAAAAATCTTATAATTCTCCCTCTACGTGTCCTTAAATTCTGCCTCGGACAGAATATCCATATTATGATTTCTCTTTCCTCTCGTCTTTTCATTCTTCTCCCTTCCATATTCAAGCAAAACTTGATGCTCTTATTCTTCTCCTCCTCTCCAACTCAGCCTCCAATTTTTATTTTCTGTATTGTCCGCTATGACTTTTACTAAGATTTATAGCGGTTGAAGAACATAAAAACGTGACACTTTCTCAAACGAGAACACTCGGAGAATCTCTCAACTTGATTTAGTAGCTCGAAAAATCTCAATTATTCATCCTCAAATAGGCACCACCACCAACTCTCAACTCACTCAAACTTGACCACAACCTTTCTCCATCCCTTCCCATCAGTTTCAGAGAGGAAGTATATGTACATATTCCCTTCACATTTTACCCAACGAGACGTCCAACCTCAGCAAAATCCTGTCAACTCTATTTACACTTCTCTTCCGTATCGTATATTGCACTTGCTCAATCTAGCGCAAATCATTCAACCTCCATCCAATATTCATCCTCTTCCTTCTCAACCATACCATTCCTCCACATTTCCTTCGGACACCCTCCGCATGGATAGCCATCCACTTTCTCCACCATATCTTCATGAGAAATCCCCAAAACTTTCTCCAAACGAGCCAACTCAATAGAGCCATAAAACCCTTTCTAGACATCCTAAAAACCAGACTCCTACTAATTCTCTTCTACTTATACACTTTCAATCTTTTACCCACAGCAAAGCAGCCTCTCTCTTTCTCTTTTTCCCCCTGTTTACTCAACCTTTTCCCATGGAATCTGATAAATACCCAATCCGCTCCATAAACTCTTATTCTGTATCCTCTCTAAAACTTTTTCCAGTCACGATCCCACTTTCCCCCAATCTTCTTAACACGTCCTCCACCTCGTAGGAATGCTATGATATCAATTCAATTTAGCATGCAATTTAGCCCCTCCGCCTCGCTTCCTCTTATTCTCCCCCCTCAAGTCTCATTCCCCATGAATCATTTCAACCTCGTTATATACCTTCGCTTTCCCCACTTTCCATTCAGCCCTCGAACAGTATTAAACGTTTCTTCTTCCATGGCACCGCTCAGGAGTTTGGACACTTGGGGTTTTATAACTGTGAAACCTAACAGATGAGTGCCCCTTTTCACCCACTTCCGGTCGCTTCCAACTTTCTCCGCTAAACTCATCTTCTTGCAAAATGCACGTCAAAGACCCCAGTTATTCGCATCATTGCCCTTATATATTCCTGCTGCATCCACCATTCCCAGAATCCCAGGATGTTCACGTCAACCCTAACTATTTCAATTTAGTTTAATTCATCTGAATAGTTGAAATAACTCAAACGTATTATACAAAGGCTGGCTGGGATTCTCCATATCCTGTCTTTAATTTTCATCTTAATCACCACTTTCAGATGCACGTACAAAGAGGAGAGGAATCCCTGGGGAAAATAGTTCAAGAGTACGACATGTGTGCTGCTTGCAATCCGCAGTACGCCATATACAGTTCAAATGGGGATCTTCTTTTACACATTCCAGTACTGGATAGCGGATGCTTTTGTGGAATTTTCGGCGTTAAAAAATTTCTCGTTGTATCCGGCAATAAACAGCATGCAATCGGAGATATTTCAAACGAAACACTATCCTCTCGTCGAAATCCTACGTGTGGTAAAAGATTACTTGCGGATGAGCGTCAGCCCTTTGCTTCTTTCATTGTTACCTTTCCAGAGAAAATAAGTATTCAATCCAAGCTTATGCTTATTGCTGCAACTTTCACTGTTGTAAGTTTTCAAGATTATTTCTTCACATTTCCAACGTCCGCTATTTCTCCGGCATGGCCATGGAAAAGCTTTCACTTCGGCTCACGGATGCTAAAATAGGAGTCAGCCTAAAGTTATGCATTCCTTTTTGGATGTCTTCTTTCATATAACCAACCTCGTGTTTTTATTTCATTTCAGAACTTTCACGATACCGTCTTTAGATTTAAGCGAGGACGGGAACCTTCAAGAACTGAGCATTGACCAAACCCTAATTCGCCTAACCAAAGTACCTCGGAGGATGCTTACATTATTGTGCATTGTCCTACGATGACACGAAATTCCGGACTAATATCAAATGTATCCCTGCATATTTTTGTCAACTTCTTAAAATTCAATAAAGTGTATTCAGCATAACGATACTAGCTCGCCACTTAATTTAATGCCGCGACAAAGCCTCATTCATTGTACATTAACAAGTAACAATCAAAGCTACGCTATAGTATATAATTTAAGTCTTTAGTAAGAAATAAGCAGCGAGAAGAATAAATACAAGGAAAAATCACAAATTATTGGCCGTCGACTCGGCAATAAGCAGCTGGTAGCTGGACCAATACTCTACGACTAGAAAACATAACAAATGAGCTACAGACATCCTCAACCGATATCTTTTAACTCCATCAAGAAGGTGCGCATGGTAGCTGGACAGACAGGATAACCAAGTTCTACGAGATTACGTTTTTGAAACAATCCGGACATCGGATACGTACCCCGACTTAGGGGTTTACGGCCCTGTTTCCGCAGCGATTGGTTTATTTTGAAGTATAATCCGATTCCGCAACGTTGGTTGATAAGAACTATTTAAAGAGACCGTCGTTGTAGGTAGTTTAGGCGGGTGCAAACTGGGCCGTACATTGAATCTTCTTCCTGCTATATCAATTTGGTACAACGCTTCCTTAGACAGAATGTAGTCATTTGTAACTGGGACGCATTCATTTGTCTGGTTGTTTCGATTTGTCACAAAGCCCAGGCATACCATCCTCTCCAACGAAAAGCCATACCTAAAATTTCACATTTATTTCCAACATTGAATGATAACAATTACCATTCGGCATCGTCTTGCAAAATAGTCCAAAATCATACCCTGCAGATGTAGTAACGCCTATGAATACACCATTCCTGAAAACTGGTTCTCCACCCCAAGGCCAAATGTCATTGTCGACATCATGATCATCCTCAAACGTAAAATGGACTAGTCTTCGATAAACTCCCTTCTCAACTTGTTTTTGTAAAGCTTGTTTTCCGATGAAGTATTCTTTATCAAATTTCACTCGATATTGTCGCCCTGTGAATTGAGTAATTGTGATTAACCTTTATCTTTAGGTTGTTTCCGGATCAGATGAAAACTTTTACAAATACTTACCAACTTCCATAGGTGTCGTAACACTATCAAGCTCTTCCGCCCAAAAAGGAATAAATTTTTCAATTCGTAGAAATCTTAACGTTAAATAACCCGCATTTCTGACTCCGTAGTCTCTTCCAATTTTCATTAAATGATCATAAACGTGCATTGCATATTCCGACGGTATATAGACCGAATATCCGGGCTCTCCAGTATTCGTTACGGACATTACTTTCACATCTGATGCGTGCCCTAAACTCATAGTCTGCAACAGTAGAAGTAGCGAATTAGCTTCAGTACTTGGCAACAAGAATAGCGAACGCCTAAGTTATTTTCTGTTTTCACCTTGTAAGTAAACGGTAGTAGCCTCAAGTCTTCATCTGTTAAGTCTGACAGTAACTCCTTAGCTTTAGGGCCAATTACATGTAGCACAGTGTACATAGAGGTAACATCGCTCATTTGAACTGAATTATCTGAAGGTAAATGGCGGGCCATCCATTCAGCTGCCCTTGTTTGCTGCATCGTTGGAGATACCATAAAGAAGCTAAAATAGTAAGTAGTTTAAGATGATAAGCCATTACATACATAGATGCATGATGGTATGTGAGCATTAATAGTAATAGCCATATTCTTACTTGTTATTAGCCTCTCGTACAAGCATGCAATCATTTTCGTATCCACCTCGCTCATTATGCATTCCCGTTGGAACAATATGTCCATTAGGTACATTCACGTCATTCGAGCATAAGCGTTGAAGAAAATGTAAGGCCTCATCCTGTGCTGACTGCAAATAATATGCAAAATTAATATTGGTCTGTTTAACAGGCTGACATACTCACATCATTTAACATCTATACAAATCCCAATACTTACCGTAATCTGAAATTTGGCAAATGAAGACATGTCTATAATAGCTACACCCTCTCTGCATGCTAAATACTCTTCCCGCAAGTTATCCAGAAAAGATGGTTTCCAATAAGTCCCCTTCGGCATTTCTGGATATTCTTCCCCCCCTGATATGATCATTCCATTATCAGTTATTGTCTCATGTTCACCTGGCACTGCTGTACTCTCTGATGTGAAACACCATTTTCATGGACTTACCTTTAAATTCATGCTCAAAATACAGAGATCGTTCAAAACACATTCTAGTTCCGAATACTGCTCCTTGTGCCCGCAAGGAAGAATAGAGTGGAGAACATCGAACCCGCCTAGCATACTTATACTCAGACTGCAGAGGATGTAAAATTGCGTATTGACGGCCAACCGTTTCTTTAACACGCTCATTCAGGAATCGCCTGAAATTGTACACAAAAAATGAAATTCATTTCAATAGGGGAGATATGTACCAAAAAATATGGGAACTAAACCTATTACGAACCTATTATTGTGTACGTCTACAAATCTTCTGACATCAAATTCAATTAATGGCACGTCAGGTTCGCCTTCCATGATCCAGTGAGCTAATGCTTGCCCAATTCCTCCAGCACCTTGTAGAGAATTGCCGTTCATTCCTGCAGCTACGAAGTAGTTGTCTATCTCAGGTGTTTCTCCTAAGATCCATTTTCCATCTGGTGTGAAATTATCAGGTGCGTTAACTAAAGAATGTACCCGACAATCTTTCAGCGCTGGCATACGCCATAAACTTCGATCCAACCTTTTAAAACCAAGATAAATCGAAATAACGAAATTGCTGCCTTTGAAAACTACATTATATGCACATTGCTTCACCAAGAACTTACATAGGCGAAAAATGATCCCAATCTGGAGTTAGCGCTTCTCTCCAGTTTGGTGGAATCCCAGTAGTGAAAATGGGTTTCGCAACCTCTTCGAAGCCACCAAGTAAAAATGAATTCCCTTTCCATTTCCTGATGTAAATATTAGAGTCGTAATCTCTTATTGTAGGTAATGATGCTGGCAGATCTAACTCAGTCGGATGAGTCTTCAGGTAGTAATGCTCTGCCGGGTGTACTGGAATTCGGACTTTCGGATGTGTTTTTTGTCCAAGATCCCACGCCCACTGTTAAAACAATAATTATAAACTCGTTTATTATCCTAAATAAATTATCATCCTTAACCCCAAGTTCATGGTTTCTGCTTCATAGTATCCATCCCATGAGTTTCTTACCATGCCTGCACAGTTGACAAAAAACTGACATTGAATCATGCCCATGGATGTCTCAACAGCCGAAACTCTTCCATCTTCTGTGAGTAAACGCTTGAATATACAATGCTTGATATATTTTGCCCCTCCTTTTTCTGCTAATGATGCTAGAATATCACAAACTAGAGATGGATCCGCAACTGCATCCCCTTCTACAAAAACGCCTCCATGTAGATCCGCGGTGTGAAGCAATGGATGAAGCTCTGAAAGTTCATTCTGTCCTAAAACCTGGGACAGTCAAAAGACAATACTTCATCAAAATCCTGAAATTATTGAACAACGATTATATTTAGTTTCAACCAGATAACTTACCCGACATTTCAGTCCCTGTGGTTGATTTAAAGCGACTCTACGCTTCAATAATACCATACGCTCACGATTTTGTGCTAAATACAAGCTCCCACATTGTTCGAGCCCGATGTCATGCCCTTCTGCTTGGAGTTTCTGGTATAGCTCAATACTCTTTGCGATGATGCGTTGCTCCGGAACAGGCTTTAATAATGCTAGCGTACCAGAACCAAAAAGCGAAGTCCCTCTTCCAGTTTGACCTTCCTGCTCTAAAAGAACAACATCATTCCAGCCTCCTTGAACTAAATGGTAAGCTACTGAATTGCCAACAATCCCAGTTCCACAGATGACTACTCGGGCTTCTTTTGGAAACAATCCAGTTGAGTAGCTTTGTAGTAGCTTCAAATTGCGGCATGATCTAAGGATAGTGCTTGATGTCTGCATCGTCACTTCAAAACAGGTTAAAAAAATAATACACGGTTAACATGCTGATCTTCTTTAAGTCAACCTTGAAAATCCTCTTATGACAACGCAAAGTACATGTATTCCTTACCTTTCACGTCGTAATAAAAAGGTTCAACTATGACCTAATGTCCATTATTACTTTCAATAGCTTTCTGCGTTTTCTTGCTTCAGTCTATCAACCTGTTAAAAACAGCGAATGAAATGCGGGTGTAAAAATATTTACGGCAAACATGATTCCATGAACTAAACGATGAAAATCAAACTCTTACCCAAACGGCTATCTTACTTTGTTACACGCAAATTATGAGATTAAGTTTAATAAATTTAAGCTACGCAGGTTATTGTATTGTTGCACAGCATGAATTGTTCTTGCGATTAATTTATAGTTTTTGCGAATTTTTCGCACAAGATATTATTTTATTTCAAATTCCCGCCAACCCCAAGTTCTTCTAGTAGTAGGAACTTCCTATTAAAAATTCCCTGGCATATAACTAGTAGTTTATAAATTTATTAAAATATGTGTTGCTGTTGTTATAGCTAAAGCAAGTTGTATAATTACAGCTCAAAGACTAACGACAACGTGTCTAATAACTCTCTGGCATATAACTAGTAGTTTATTTTATAAAAATGGTCTTCTAGTTTACAGTTGGTTAGAGTCTTATTTTCGCAATTGGAGCACGTTTAAGTTGAAAAAAGCCAATAATTCTTTCGTTAAAATACATGTACCTATATGTGCTAATCTGTGAAATAATGAGATTTTACGGTTAGAATCACGATTACAAAAGGAATATCTAGATTTATCTGCTGTACATATATACTCACATAAAAATTACTGTAGTGGTAGTTCCAATAATGCTAAGGACCAAATCAAACAACTCTTTTGATGCAACTAACAAAATGCGATAGGCTACTCCTATGGTTTGCAAGCCTATCCAGACTATTATAAAAATCTTACACTGCAATTATCTGCCACCGATAAACCTTTTTTTACGGCTAGACTCTCATAACTCATCAACACAAAGTACCATAGGTTGTACCACAAGCAAGGAGGTAACTGCAACAAAATAAATACGTTGCATCCGCTGTAGGACTCAATAATATAGCACGATTGTAAGATCTTTTCATGTAAAAGAAAACCTAGGCCAGTAAATCATAAATAAAGAGCAGACGTGAATGCTTCAAATTACCCGAAAAATCGAATAGCGGTTCGTAATTTTCAATAAGTGTATAAAATTAATTTCTTGATCGTTTCACAAAGCGATGATGATGACTATAGCCAAAAGCAATATAATGATTACGACCCAATATCCTGTAAAGTAAAAAATAAAAATCAAATTTCTGTCTCATAAGCATAAAGCAACATAGTTTAAACATAGAATCTTACCACAGGTATTATCTTTTCGATCAATTGTTCTAACACGATTAGTTTCTCCCACTAGACGATCCCTCGTTCGATCAACATGGTCAGTGATATCATCAATAAGCTCTGCGAGATTAGTATACACGCACATATTCAGCGTTTTCTACTCAACTGAAGCTAAAATATGAAATTGTATCAATACTCACCATTCTGATATTCCACTTCACTTCCGATGACCGTTGCCAATTGTTTTTGTCTTGAAATAACTTCCGATAATGCTTCCAGACCTCTATCTTGCTCTACGAAAAAATAACGAGGGCATAATTAGCACAATGTAACATAAGAGATTATAACTCTAGTCAGCTCAACTGCAAAAAGTTAATACTGCCTGACAAACAAGAGACTTACGCTCTAAAACCGCGTACTGCTGCTGCCGCAACTGAGGTATGGTAAAACTTCTAGTGTCATCAGTCTCTTCATCATCCGTGTCTCCCGTTGCCCATCCACTTACAACGGTGTCATTCGCAACTCTCCCGGTTCCACTACTACCTCCTAATAGTTCTCTTCTATTTCCGTCTAACGAGTTATACGCCATATTCTCTTAATCTGAAAAAAAATCAAGTATTAGTGCTGCAGTAACGTCAGATCAGAAATAATGGTAGCAAATGGTGGTTCTACAGAACACTATTTCCTACAGCTTGTGTAGGTATCATCAGTTATATCTAGTAAATCAAAGAACGAAATGTGATTCAATGTGCTCTCTATCCTGTCTATCTCCAATCTTACCTACAGACTGTGCAAACTTCAAACGATGTTAGGTATATCCTATCGGGACATCTATGAAAAATTCCACACCATACGACAAAATAATAATAAAATCAAACAGCTGACTAAAACCTATAGTGCAGCTGGCAGCTCCCAAGTAAAGACCACACCTTGGTGTAGCTTATTAGTCGAATGGAACTCGAATCCAATACAGTAACCACATAATAAAAGTAAGCTTAATGACAGATTTAATTCAATTTGTAAATTCGTAATTAAATTAAAAATCATGCATAAACACCTCATGCTTAAACTTCCCACGCATTTTTCTCGATGCTCACACCCGATAGTTTTCTATGGTAGTATCCACAGGTGGATGGCACGGCACGCGGGTTAGAATTGGGTATAGTTTGACGTCATTTTTCAAAACGAATCAGCATCTGATGGTTTGAATTTCGCGCACTGTTAAAGTGGTGTTGTCCGTTGAGTGAGCTTTAATTCATTGGTTTTTCGATAGTGCTGTCTTGAGTGTGGTGCACGTTGGAACACGTTCCAAGAAAACGGTTACACGGTTAATTTTTATATTATTTCACGAATAGAGTTGTTTGGACAGTGCAGTGGGTTAACTTTACAGGTAGTGTTTCAGTGCATTGTATTTAACTAATTACTGCGGTTATCATTGTTTTCTTATAACGTATATATACCATATATTTATGTATATAGTTGGAGGAATCGGAGTTTTCACATTACGCATTGCCGCGCGGTACTTCATTCAGTTATAAGTCAATAAGTAATTCCGCTTTCGTAATTGTTATAACGGCCAGATCATTACGCCCTTGGACATGGCTAATTAAAATTAAATTGATAACTTTAGTATCAAGCAGTCCCGTCGTAGAATACTCTAGCTGTGTAAAAGAAACAGCAGCTGTGCCCAAAATGCCACAAGACGGGTGGCCGTAGCGTACAAGAGCTGTCACCACATGAGCAGGAACGCGGGAAAGTTGGACGTTAACGTTGTTCTTACGTATACCTTAAAAGTTATAAACTTTAAATAAGTTTTCCCGGCAAACATGAAATGCTGCGTTTCCTTGCACCCCGGATTGTTGTGACCCATAACATGTAGTTATGATTTGTAAAAACAACTAGTAAAATCCATGCGTAATTAAAATGTCCACGGCATTTTAATCAAGAAAATAGGATTTAGCTTACACCTAATGCGGTAGGTGACACCATAAGTATGCTAGAACACAAGAGCATCGGTCTAGAGTACAGCTCATATCCCTAATGGTTGGTGACAGTAGGTGTACGCTTACTTGAGACTGTCAAGAGTGAAAAGAACCGCTAGGCTAGATCGCGAGCGAGCTAGAGTTCGCTGGGTTCCCAATTATCACTGGTTAACTCGCCAAGTCGTCGTCGAGGAGCTGTCCCATGTGAAACCAATCTGAATCGGAATCTGCAATCATAAGCTTGGAAACCGGGTGGATGAATCCAATGTTAGAGGTGCAGGGTCACAAGAAAGCAGGCGTGAGGAACGAGATAGGAACGAGAAGCATCCGTGCCACATGCTAGTGATAACGTTAAACTGAGCAGTTGTTGCAGCAGGTATAATGAAATATGAGCAAATGGCATCGACTCAGCGCTGGAGTTTGTTGCGACGTTGTCGTGACGAACTGAAAGGTAAGCTAGGATTTACCAGTTATTTCAGGTAAATTGGACAAGCATGCTGGTGCTGTTGTTTTGTGCATTCAGAACTGCTGATTGTTTTCGACTAGAACGTGTTTCAAAAAAAGATTCATTTGTTTCGTTTTATTAGTCCCTTTCGCCGATGAGCTAGAGATGGATGCTGGCGTAACAAGACCGAGATATGTGATCAATGATGAAACCAGGTTGCTTAACGTTGAAGTGAAAAAGCTTGAATCCGAATTTGATTGTAGCCCTGTTACTACTTTTGCCCTATAAAAAGTAACGAGGTAATGCAGTGCCTATACAAGTAAACTTAGTACTTGCGCACAACAGTAAGTCAAGTATCAATAATTTAAAGCATTAACCCATGTAGCGATAAGTACTGAATTCTTTCAGAGTATTATAATTTTCAGTAGATTATACCTGATTTTTCAAAGCTACATGGGTACATTTAACTAAAAATTAACATTTTATTTTGTGTTCCAGAATCCGGCTTTTAATGGTCCTATGGGATAAGCAGGAGACGAGGAATCCAACGGTGACGTTTGTTTCGTTGAATGAGGTTATGGGATCAGCAAAAGGAACATGACCGACCCTCGACTTCAGCGATGGTTCGAGCTACAAACCTGTGAAGCCCGGAAAGACCCATAGAAAAACGTAACCGAAAACTAACTACACCATTGGATTCCTCCTTGTCGACTGCCCCTACCTGGTAAGTAAAATCCGGATTCCGGAACACAAAGTTTTTGACCATAATTTGTTCCCAAATGGGAAATCCTTTGGATTTTTGGCCAAATTTTAAGATGCATTTTTTTTCCAGATTCCTCTTCTTGGTGGTCCAACGGGGTGAGCAGGAGACGAGAAATCCAACGGTGCCATTGGTTTTCGTGTAGGACGTCTGGAACTCTGTCAGCGAGGCAATGGGATCAGCCAAGGGAACATGAAGCTCTACCTCAGCCATGCCCCGGGGCTACAAACCTGTCAAGCCTGGAAAGCCCCAAAGAACGGCGTTACCGAAAACAAACTACGTCATTCGATTCCCCATGGTCGACTACACCTACCAGGTAAGTAAAATCCGGATTCCGGAACACTGAATTTTTTACCTCATATTGGTACCATGGGGGGGATCCTTTGCCAAATTTTGAGATGAAATATTTTTGTTCCAGATTCCTCTTCTTGGTGGTCCAACGGGGTGAGCACGAGACGAGAAATCCAACGGTGCCATTGGTTTTCGTGTAGGACGTCTGGAAATCTGTCAGCGAGGCAATGGGATCAACCAAGGGAACATGAAGCTCTACCTCAGCCATGCCCCGAGGCTACAAACCTGTGAAGCCTGGAAAGCCCCAAAGAACGGCGTTGCCGAAAACTAACTACGTCATTCGATTCACTATGGTCGACTGCACCTACCAGGTAAGTAAAATCCGGAATCCGGAACACAAAATTTTTGACCACATATTGGTACCATGGGGGGGATCCTTTGGCAAATTTTGAGATGAAATATTTTTGTTCCAGATTCCGGTTTTTGGTGGTCCAACGGGGTGAGCAGGAGACCAGAAATCCAACGGTGCCATTGGTTTCGTCGTGGGACGTCTGGAACGCTGCCAGTGAGGCAATGGGCTCAGCTCACGGAACATGAAGCTCAACACCAGCCATGCCCCGGGGCTACAAACCTGTGAAGCCTGGAAAGCCCCATAGAACAGCGTAATCAAAAACTAACTACGCCATTCGATTCCCCATGGTCGACTGCACCTATCTGGTAAGTAAAATCCGGATTCCGGAACAAAAAATGTTTGACCACATATTGGTATCATAGGGGGGATCCTTTGGCAAATTTTAAGATGAAATTTTGTTGTTCCAGATTCCGGTTTTTGGTGGTCCAACGGGGTGAGCAGGAGACGAGAAATCCAACGGTGCCATTGGTTTTCGTGTAGGACGTCTGGAAATCTGTCAGCGAGGCAATGGGATCAACCAAGGGAACATGAAGCTCTACCTCAGCCATGCCCCGGGGCTACAAACCTGTGAAGCCTGCAAAGACCACTGAGTGGCGTTTATTTTTTTTGTTTCAGAGTCCTCTTGTTGGTGGTCCAGTATCCAGTATACCAGGACCTCAAACTGTGTGATTAGCAACCAACTTCATTCGAATCGATTGGATGCAGGTGTTTCTGAATGAAAGCAAAAAATCACCTCACAAAAATATGTAGCATCGCTCGAAGGCATTATTTTATCGAAGAACACTTGCTCTATGGTTCTTGGATTTTGTTGGAAAGATCATCAGTTATGGAAAATGTAAATTTTCCTTTTTATTGTTATGAACAAGCGAGTGTTACCGCTATTAAATATGAATTCCAATAGCAGTTAGAAACACAACATCATTTTTTGGGATGCTAATTTCCGCTTGAATCAATTATGTGCATGGGGATATGCTTTGAACATTGCTTTTACAGTATCTGATAATTGGAATCAAAATATTTGATCGTCATACTTCCAGTTTTGAAAACTAGAAGTCGTTTAATAACTACATATACCACAATTTTGCAGCTTTACTAAACGAATTTGATCTATCCTGTGGCTGAAGCGGGAATCAGTGTTTTTAAATCTTGCTCATTGAAAAATTTAGGTGTGTGGGAACGTTCGCATATATATAACGTAGAATCACCGCTGAAGAGTAAAGAACGAGTGTATTGAAGGAGAGCACAAGTGAGGAACTTTTAGGATGAGTTTGCCCCATACACTTAAACAAAGTGTAGCGTACATACCACCCGACTGAAAACAAAACCCCGTTGCACGAGCACGTCAATGAATGAGCGGTTCAGGTGAGAATAAGATTGTACATGCAGGTGCCAGAGCTACAGACGGAGGTACCTGACTCATTGTCAGGTATAAACTTTATATTCCACTGAGCCCCGCTTGGTCACAGTAACGCATTCCGTCCAGTACGCGCTTCCATTTAGGATTGACAGGGTGTGGTACATAAGTATTGCTAGTTATACTTAAATTCATGTCAAACCACATTATACGGCCCGCAATTAACTCTCATCTACCGGTCAGTGGATGTTCATTGCATTCCAATTCTATTGTATACTGAATTAATTTTAATTGCAGAGGTTAACTTATTTAGGCAGTCAACTTTTGTAGTATATTCGACGAGCGTTCCAGTAACTAGTGCCATGAGTCCTTAATCTTCGTAGAGGAAACAGCAATACATCGACGTTGATGACCTGTTCCGGTCGATCATGGTATTTGCCCAATCTGCTCAGCTTCAAAGTTGGCCCGGGATCTAATTGAATTCAACGCGAGTGTCATTTTAGCAGTTAACAAAAATGGCATTGTTCGGTCTGAGTAGCCCCATGATTTTGCTGATCGGTAAGTAATAAAGTATTTCTTAACGTATTAACAGTAATATTCGGTCTAGCAACGTTCCATTAATAATTGGACTGTGTGCTCTTTGAACAGTTCTTGCAGGAATGCATCAGTCATTCGCAGCAAGAAATGAAAACGAAATCGTTTGGTGTACGGTAAACGTGGAAGAGCAGAAGAAATGCATGGACATCGCAGAACATCTTCGAGCAGATAACCAACTTGATACATACGGAAGACGCATTTTCTATTTTAATTTGAACTGTACTTTGGTGAGACATTTATAAAATTTCGTATTTCGTGCATTACAAAATTTCCGCTGTCCTCATTATTTTATGCGTTTTTCTTCAACAGTCTTTCAACAAGGATGAATGCATGATTTTGATTGATAATGAAATGGCTGATGTGACAACGCTTGATCCCGGTGAAGTATTTATGGGTGGTAGGTATAACAGTTTAGTGCCAATAATGCAAGAGCTTTACAAAGGGGATGCATCATCGGAAACAGACAGAATATACGCTGTTGCAATTGTTCGCAAGAGTGCTCCAATAAACTCTTTGAGGGATCTTCGAGGGAAAAAGGCCTGCTTTGGAGGAGTAGGTTCCTTGGCTGGATGGCTCGTTCCTACCAGCAAGGTAAGCAAATCATTTCAATTATAATCCCAGGATTTTGACAAATGATTTATTTTAGAGCTAATCAGTATTTTTGTTTCTTTTCAGCTTATGCGAGATGGAGGAATGGAAATCAAAGACTGCAACAATCATGTGAAATCAGTGCTGGATTACTTTGGTGAAAGTTGTGCTGTGAATTCATTATCCAACAAGTACAACCCCTTGGGAGACAACTCGGATAAACTTTGTCAAATCTGTGGTAGTGATGTACCAGGTGTGAAGTGTACGAGTAATGATCCTTACGCTGGATATCAAGGAGCAATTAGCTGTTTAATGGATCAAGGGGAAGTGGCATTCGTGAAGCATTCATCGGTGTCCAAATACTTCGAAGCTGTGAAAAAGTATCAGGACACTGTCAACCGCAATCAAGATAACAATCTTGACAACCGCCAATTCCCTTACGCTCCTAATGTACCTTGGGATGAGCGAACACGGACACGAGACTTTTCGGGGCAGGTTGGAGGTGGTCGATTTCGCGAGCCAGGAAATTATAGCAGCAGACCCCGTGACGACTCCAGTGGATCCTCAAGGGATTTTGGTCAGACTAGTGTTTTTGGAGACGATGATTCCTTGCCAGTTATCCCTTTCAAAGCCAAAATGACATACGCCGAGTTTCAAATGAACTTTGAACTCCTCTGTACTGATGGCTCGAGACGAACCGTGGATGAATGGAGGACTTGTTATTGGGAAGAGCTTCCTTCACATGCCTTGATGACTTCTTCTGGAAAATCTATCGAAACCCGCACACGTTATCAGAATTTCTTCCGTAATTTGGCGCAAACTTATGGAAAATCTCCATCTAACTTTGTGAATCCTGGACGGGAGACATTGAATATTTTTGAATCTATTCCACGCTACGGCAACCGAAGTGACCTTTTGTTTCAGGTGAGTGTTTCCACAATATTTACTGCAATATTTTTTATGTTCAAGCTATTGACTGGAATAACTAAAAGGAATTTGGTTTGTAGGATGAAACTATCAACTTTAAGAGCTTGCAAGAAGAGGATCAAACTTATCAAAAGTTTCTCGGTAGAAATGAAGATTCTATTTTGGCAGTGAGGGGTTGTCCCGTTGGGAAAATGACACTGTGTGTAACGTCTATACCGGAATTTGCCAAATGCATCAAAATGAGGGTAGGTCCATAACTTGTGGGATGTTGTATTTTTCTAGCAGTATACGAAACGCGAGTGGGTAGCATTCAACTCTGTAAATGTATTTCTTAGACTGCACTGAGTGCCCAACTACTCAAGCCAGAAATGACTTGCTATCAAGCTCATAGCCAGATCAGTTGTATGGAAGCAATTCGGAAAGGGTAAGTACTTGATAAAAACTGCCCAGCATTAAACATATAATTCGTGCATCTACTATAACCGAATTGTTGTTTTAAAAATTTACAGTGACGCTGATGCAGCTGTACTTGATGCTGGTGACGTATACACTGCCGGCTACATTTATGATCTAGTACCCGTATTAGCCGAAACTTACAACTTGGACACCCCTGAGTACTATGCGGTAGCTGTGGCTTACCAAGGAGATCCTGATACAGAATTAACTTATTTGAAAGGTACACTTCATTAAACAGAGCTTACAGACGTCACGGTTTAAGAAAATTTACATCCAAAAATTACAACTGTCATTTTCTGATCAATTAGGGAAAAACTCCTGCCATTCCGGAGTAGGGCATGCTGCGGGGTGGGTCATGCCCATGGCTTATCTGATTGCCAGCGGAAGAATAAGAAAATACGGTTGTGATTCTCTGCTAGCAGCGTCACAATATTTCAGCAAAGCTTGTGTTCCAGGTGCGCTTAGCAACGAATTTAATTCCGGTGGAGAATATCACAATCTCTGTTTTCTTTGTGCTGGCTCAAGTTCTGCCTACTGTAGCCGCCAAGCTGCTGAGGATTACTACGGGTTTACAGGTAACCCTGCTTTCCTGGTTTCTGCTGTCAGCCAAACATTTAACATGTCTCTTACTAAACTTACTTCTGCTCGAATTCTTAGGAGCTTTCCGCTGCTTAGTAGAAGGAGGTGGTCAAGTTGCGTTTGTCAAACATACAACAGTTAGTGAAGTCACAAACGGGAAAAGAAAAGAGACATGGGCGAGAAATACGTTATCTGGAGATTATGAATTGCTTTGCCGCGACGGTAAATGATGACTCATTGATTAACAATCTCGACGAAATGACGAATTGCGTAGTTATGCCTAATATTTTTGGCTATTGTGACATTAGGAACTCGAGCACCAACAACTGATTACGCACGTTGCAACCTCGGGAAAGTAAAGGCTAACGCTGTAGTGCTCCGAGGAGGGCAACAGTATAATGAAACCACCACCCGTGCCTACATCAACTTATTTTTATACGCGCAGCAACTGTACGGCAGCAAATATGAAGACGATTTTAAGTAAGTCAAAAAAGAGCTTTTGTTTTCTCCTAGGTGTTGCCTTTATAATATAAAATAACTTTAATACTTGACCTGCTTACAGATTTGCCATGTTCTATTCTCATCCGCCCTACAGTGATCTAATTTTCCAGGACGCTGCGCAGCAGTTAATTGTCATTCCTCCCGAGAAAAGAAACTACCGAGAGTACTTAGGTAAAAACTTTCTTCGAGCAAGAGCCCTCGTAGACTGTCGCTCATCAGCTACTCGAGAGGAAAGCGCTCTGCTTGTAATGATTGGTTGCTTGCTTTTAGCAAGTAAGTCATTGCTGTAAACAACGCTTAAATAAGTGTCTCTACTTGATAGCACTAGCTGCTCAACTTTTTTTACCGAGTCTGTAATCTCCATTGAGAAAATCTCCCAGAAATCTCTTATATCATGACAGTAAGGTTATTGTTTTTTAAAGTTTTTTTTCACCAGCGCATTCGGAGAAGCAACGTATCCGTCCTTCTAAGAATCTCCCAGTACGCCTGCTTTATAAATAGTAAATTAAGAATTTACCGACAGGTATCCTTCCTCCGGTGATAGTGAAACGATATACTTTTTTACAGATTAGTGAGTTCTTAACATACATGATATAATAGTATGTTATTCCGTCCAATATGTACAGTGTGATTCTCAGTGATACCCGTGAGTTACACTAAAGAAAATTTCGTGTTCAGTATTTGAATGCTAAGCGGAAGTGCGTGAAAGCAGTTGTTTGGCACTAAATTATTTACTGCCACACGCTGCAGATTTTATACCGGTTTTTGGAGGTGTAACGTAGCATTATTATTAGTTATATACACAAAATTTACGGTGTATATTACTTTAGAAAATATGACAAACCCCATCAATAGTTTGTAGAGTTGAGGTGTTTCACCGTCGTTTATACAGATGTTTCAAGCAAGACAATTTTAGGAGCGTCAGAAATGCACCATTCCAGAGCAGTACAATAATTTTATGCAGTTCTATATACACATGCTTACGCCTATTCATTAAGTTGTTAAGACTCTTGACTCTATCTATTTATGATTTTTTATTTCACGTTGCGAAATATATTGTAATAAATGACCAAAAAATTCAAATAGAATTATAAAGCACCTCCGTTTCAGTATTATTTCTTTCCTGATTGTGTAAACCTAACTTGTAAGAATCATATGATTCGTTGACCAGCTATGAGGCTTATATTATAAGCAAATAAGTAGTTAAATTTTTGGAATAGCACCAACACCTTCACACATGTCATATACAACTTTTGCAACTTCTACTCCAAGTGCATCGGCGTTTTCTTGAGTATCCGCTTCTGCGTACACTCGAACCACGTCTTCTGTTCCGGATGGCCTGTTTCATGTCGAATATAGATATTACTTAGCCAGTATATTTTCCAACAATGAAAATTATATCAAATTAATGTGTTTCTTACCTAACGAAGCTGCGCCCGTTTTTGTAAGCAACAACTATTTTGTTAATTGCTTCCTGCAATCCATCAGGGGTAACGGCCACTCTTTCGGCATCGGTTGTTGTAATAGCGTTTCTATCCTTCACAAGGACTTTCAGTTGACGATTAGGAAGATCAGTATATTTGGCATCCCAATCCTCAATGCTCCAATCCCGTGAGTATAAGATAGCCTCTACTGCTAACGCGTCAGATATTGCATCTCCAACTGTAGAATTAATGACCTTCACAAAGCCTTCAAGTTCCTTGGCAGCGCTGTTTTCACTGGACCTACACATTGGTTTCAACGTTTAACTTCCTACAGATGTGGCAGAAACTTAAGATAAATCATATTGTATTTACCGTGCAGCTTCTGCTATCGCTTTAACAGCTTTATCGCTGAATACGGTCGTTCCGTGTCCATTCGCTTCAAAATATACCCCAATATCGTACTTCAAGGCTTCATGATGCAAAAACTTGACCCCAGTAGGAACACATGAAACTGGAATGCCCTATTAAAGTGTACATCTCAATAAACGTGTTAATAGTATGTTATGGAATTGTCATTAAAGCTTTGCACTCACCAATTGCTCCGTTATATAATTCGTTGAGCTCCCGTTTGCGTAGGCGCTTTGGACCAATCCAATACTAAGTGAGAGCTGAGACTGCTTGACTAAACCACCAAGATGTGCGGCGAATAAAGTCGCAATTTTATCTCCATCAAGCATTCTGAATTTTCCGTTGGAATCGAAATAGAAATATATTATTCTGTCGGCATCACCATCCAATGAAATACATCGAACATTATCTGCAGGAGAAAACGACTCAGGCCACTTTTGCTGCACTTTCACAAAATCAGCGCCGCACTATAATAATTAAGATTGTTAATAAGTTCGGGTCTAAAATCATGTTAAAGTCGATAACATTTGTAGAGCCTTAGGAGCAGCAATAAATATAAATTACGTTATGATTCAGCTGTCCATTTGATCCATCGTTTACGATACCCACTTTCAACGATGAGTCCAACCCTTCCTTGACTTCTTGCATCACGGTAGCGCCGACTCCATTTGCACCGTCGACTTTGATTTCAGGTACATATCTTGTCTTCGTTTCTTTCTGCAACGTAAAAAGAAGCAATAAATTGGGGCAACCTTAATTTTCGTACGATTCAAGATTATCTCTTTACCTTTCCGAAAATTTCACGGAACCCCGACGTAAGTTTAAGCAGGTATCCTTCACGTGTAGGTTCACCCAGTGATTTCGTAACGTCATTTCTGGCCGCGACTAAGTAATGCAAGATTGGGGTACTGGCAACACCAAAATCCACAACTTCACATCCAACAGATAAAGCCCCATCGACAACAGCTTGAGAAAGCGGAGGACTGCTTTGTCTACATTCAAATAAGATCGGAAATAAATATTCTATACAGGTCGAGCTCGAATAGAAGATCCATTCCAATAGCGGATTAATTGGGCTCCCTAAAATATCCCCAAAAATGGAACACCAAAAATACTTTCTCCACTTTTGATAGAAATTGACGCATAACACGTTTTCAGAAAAAATCATTTTAGATTTTTTTAGTCCTAGATTTTTTATTTTTGTGGCTATCCTGGCATAATGTGGCACGACAAATCCATTAGTGCAGTCCAATTCCGTCCTGGGTCAATAGGGAAATTCCAGAAGGCAGTGCAGTACCCACGTGTACCACAAACCAGCCAGGCACCATGACCAACACACATTCCGGTAAAGCCATTGTGGCTAAACCGTTGCTCCAACTGGAAAACTGACTTGCACCAATGGGTTTCTCGTGGCAAGTTATACCTGAAAGGTCACAAAAATCAGAAATCCACGACACAAAATAATTTGCTAAATTTTGATAGGAATGGCGCTCTACATACTGTGATGCAAAATTTTACCCAAAAATTCTTGGTTCTAGATTCTTGATTTTTTGACTTTTCTCGTATAATCTGGCGCCTGAAATCTATTGGCGCAGTCTATTTCAGTGCTAAGTTTACATTGAAACGTTCCGTGGCCATGCCGAAGCCATCTCAATCGGATTAGCTATCAAGCCACGATCTGCTGTTTATATCTCTAGAAGGATGCTAAGAAAGAAAGTTATTATCTGACCGGGTGTCTCGCGCGATGTAGACTAGTCCTGGACTTTGCCAATCAATAGAATACTTCTTGACCATATCAACAATGGTTGTAGGCAGCTCATCATCTCTGAAGCAAGAAATATATTCAATTTCGTCTATTACTATTTGCTTAGCATCATGTATAGCACATTAGCATCCGCAGGACACAACTGGTTCCACAAGTGTCTCATAATATTGATGTGTCTTAAAGTTTACCCAACGTTTGCAATGTTAGTGGCAAGTATTTCCCATTCCGGTGAGAGCATGTCTCCCTTAGGATCTACTAGTTTCACACCATTATCGGGTTCAGGATTGTGGGATGCAGTTATCATAACACCAATTGCAGCTGTTAAAGTTAGTCCATATTTCACAATCAATTAATGCTACACCATTTCAACTATTCTCTACCTGTTAGCTAAGGTCGTTTTCATGAAAGAATTGCTTCTCTTTTCAGCAAAAGCAATTACCTTGCGTTAATTTTGAGCGAAGTGTAGAAACAATTCCCATTCGGAACATAACATGATCCAGCAGCTCAGCCCTGAAATAGACGTTATGAAGAAACGCGTATTAGTTTATTACAAATCATAAGCACTATATTGTACTTTCAGCAAAGCTTACTTGGTACGGAACCCGGCTGTACCGTATGGTATAAACGTGTCGTGTCTCTTTGCATGTTTCTTCAAATTATCAGCGATGTATTGCCGTAGCAGAATTTCTGATGAACTATTCATGACCAATTTGTGGTAGACCTGATCTGAACCGTACCTGTACAAATAAACAAGAATTTTCTAAAAACTGGCTGAAATGTGAACTTATAATACCGTCTACAAAAACCATCGACGATACTGCTTACGATCATTCAATTTTCACAAGCTAGTAAATTTGCCCTCGTTACTAATTTAACGCCTTACACTTGAATCAAACTTAAATGCTGCAGATGAAATCCTCTCTCCTTTCCAAATACAATTACTCGCTTCTTAACTGCTTCACTTTCAAAAGTCCATCAGCCTTTCTCTTCGGTGCACGTCAAAGTGAGCTTACGACGGACCTAATAATTTTTTCATGAGAGAATGTGATACTCGAAGCAGCACGATAAATCTGCATACCGCTCTATTAACCTTTGTCTACATTCTTTACTACCATTCACCACTATCTATTCAACTATCACTCCTGCATACCCACGGAGATTAAGCAAAGGAATGCAAAATGCAACTATCAATAATAATCCCAAGGTTAGCAAGTGACTCTAATGCCTAAATACTCTTGTATCTCCTTAACACAACGCTGGGTTGTTTACTCACGACGATATCGAATACAATTTTATCAAAAATAGCTCATACTAATAAAACTGAATTTATCAAACATTTGCTAAAGAATCATTCCGCCCAGTTGCAGCTAAAAGGTAGAAAATGTCATACGTGCAAGTTCGAAAAAGCCTTTCCTAACAGCTGCTGTCAGCCAGAAATGCTAGCTGAATGAAAAATTTCGGTAACATTAAAAAACCCGGCACAATTAACTAACCTGCGGCGAAAGCCAATTCTGAAGTGGATAGCCTCGAGCGCCGCAGAATGTATTTGTTTTAGAACATTCACCATCAACACTTTTTCTTCATTGATCTCTTGGAATGTAAAACCCTTTATTATAGAAATAAAACTTGTTACCGACACCTTACCTTTGCAAATTAAGTTTAGTGATGAATAATTTCAGCACGTGTAATTACTCGAAACTTTCTATTCGAAACAAATATGTAACCTTTTGTCGTGAATCAGATTTGCAATTTGCAATAGGGCAATTTTAGATTTCTCTTCTTTTTGCATACCCTGAGGGAATATATGTATAGAATAGCTTTACTATGATTTTCCCGCCCCGTCAAGCCCATAGAGTTTACAACGTTTCATCCCCCATGGCTGCATGACACACTCAGGTGTGATTGTTTAATTAATTGCTACAATTATCCTTACAATGCAGCTAGGCATTCTGATAATGTCAAGCAATATATCTCAATTAGCTATTCGCATGCAAACTTCAATGACCCTGTCTACTCGCATCCACGAACCCATATAAAATGCTATAATTCCCGCTTGCTGATTTTATGAGGTACTTGTTTGCAAAATTAATTCAATTCTTTATTGCTTGTATCTTATCATAAAAGACTCGCGTCCACCGCCACAAACTGATTTTAAAATTTAAGAAATCTAGAAACTTGGACCTTACATTTTCATCTCATTACATCAGAGTGCATGTAGCGCTCTGTCAGCAGAGCACAAACTGATTTACAGGGTGACAAGATAAGATTTGATCTCAAATGGTCGGAAGGTTGCTTGAAAAGATGTAGCCGGGGTGGTAGCAACTACTTCTGGAGGTGTTACCGCTTCCTCCATACCATTACATACTTCAATTTGTGAGTAAGGGAAGTTGACAGTTACCCTGTAAGAAAATTGAAACATAGTTATGAAAATACCAGTTTTAAAAACGTTTCTTACCATATCATTCTAACAGAATCAAAAACTAACGTCGTCGTTGTTTCTCCACCATGCGATTCATACAATCGAAGTATCGCATGCACGGGCCTTCCAACATATCCTGATGGGTAGTATGCAGTTTTGAAAGCTTCAACAATAACTTCCGGCCCATCTGTTTTAATCCAATCTTTAGGAAGCCTGTAAAGGAAACATGAGACGTTAACTCAACCAAAGTTATCACCTAGCTCTTATCTAAATCTGTATAAAATTCAATCATTTCTTACGCATCGTCTGGAGCAGCTCCGTTGATTAGCGGTACATTATTGGATGCCAACACGTTGAGTTCGTAAGCTCTTCTGATGACATCAGCTTGTTGCAAAGTACCTTTAAAAGAAAAAGCAATCAGCAAGTTCTTCCAGAGTTTCAAGAGTTTCCGAGGCACGAATGCTTCGGATTATCCTAAAACATGTATCCAAAACTTACCCTCATGGGGCATAACAGCATAGTAAATGTAGTGTTTATGCATATCACAAACAGCATCCGGATTTTTTGGTGATTTCAGTAAAGAAAGTTTAACAATATTATCTCGCACGTGCCAGCCATACTAGAAAAGTAAGAGAAGGTGTTGCAAGATTTGAAATAAAACTTGAGTTATTTATGCGTTTCACTTCTTTGAAATTACCTTCGAATCTGTGATAAATGCAACCCCTTTATCCGCTTGAGAAATATCCATCCATCTAAGTGACACAAGGTCAAAGGGTCAAAACAATCCCACAACTTTTCAAATAAAACCTAAATGTCATCAACTTACTTGTGTCCACAAACTTCAAACTTGGCCATATCCCAGGAAGTGTTCATATGGGTGGGTCTCTTGGCATGGCCGTACTGTATTTCGTACGTCGCCTCACGAGACAAAACATCCACAGGGAACTCAACTTTGAGCATTTTATTCCCTTCTTTCCAGTCCACGATCGTGTAGTATTCAATCATTGGCGAATCCGCCCTCATAATCGTATATCTCTCAATCGAAGATCCGTTTCCGAACGTTCCCGTAAACTTGTATATTCCAGCAATCCCCGATGTCCCTGTTCCAACAATATCCGTAAACTCCGTCATCGTATCGAATTCCAGCTCCCGCCTCGTTTCCAAATGATAATCCATAACATCCCACGCATCCCAGTACAGCGGAATATCGTTGTAAATGTAGAACGCTCCAGCATTTATCCCCAGCCCCAGCCGATCGTTAAAGACTCGTCGCACTTTTCCACCTTGTCCCTTGAACGTTAGACTGTTTTCGTTGGGTATTCCCGTTGCTGGGACAACAAGGTTCAGAACGCCGTTGTCATAGGTAACAGTGCTCCCATCTCCTGTCAAATTACATTTACCGTTCAAGCACATGTATCGTTAGCAACGAAATAATCAACCTTTCTTTACATGCTGAAAACAGTGCACTTTAAAGCTTTGACTACTTACGCACAACAGTAACGGGATTCTTTGGGACCTCCGGCGTAAACTCTGCGTACCCGGACGCATCCATGCTTACCAGGGCAGCTGAGAATTCATTTGGAACTCTGAACTGTCCTTCTCCCTGACCTTCGAATGGGTCATCCGCTATCTTGAAGCTTTGTATATTTTCTCCAGCCGGCAATTCTCCATTCGGCTTCATGAAAACCACCGTTTTGACCTCCCACGGCAAATAATTGAAGAGGTACTTGGTAGTTCCAGTCTTTAACAAAATCGTGTGATATTCGCCACGCAGTCTCGTGAGTTCCTCAAACATTTTAATGTACCGTTCCCACGCTCGCTGGGCTGCTATCTGAACACACGACCCGGGTAGGATGTCGTGGAATTGATTCAGCATCAAATCCTTCCAGCATCGATCAATTACATTCCGGTCACTGTAAATACAGACTACATAGAAATTACTACAGTTAAGCACATTGTAATACAACAATAGTAAAGCGAGAGCGTACACATTGAATTTAGCTGATGTAACTAGCTGCCTGACTGCTGCCATAGCAACGAGTTGTTCAACTTCCCGTAGGAAGAATTCACCCTTTCTGTTGTACCACTTGATTTTCGCCTAAAATATGATACAAAGTGAAATATATTGCATATCAAACAGCATATTTTCCACTCATTCCTTGCTTTCTCCATATGTTTCCCCATTCAATTACCTGTGAAGTATACGTTCCATTATGAAGTTCCAAGTACAGCTCTCCCACCCATTTGCACAGCTTGTCCTGCTCCTTTTCCAATTGCTGGAAAAAGTAGTCTGGGCCTTCATATACTATCCTGAAAAACAATTACATGTAACCTAGTATTTTCTCTAGAATTTTTGTATTCTACCAACTGTGCAAAAAGTCTGATACATTTGGAAAAATATCCTAAAAGATCTGCTTTCACTTACTGAGGAAGTCCATCAACGTTTTTGCATCTGTTTTGTTTTTCTATCATAGCCATAGTAGGTCCACCACCTCCATCACCGTTCCCATAGAGATAAATCCCAGTATTGCATCTTCCCTTGTCTTGAGAATTATTGACGGAAAACAACATTTCACTCACACTGCCCAAAACACACAACAAAATTTGGATTAGGGATTTTCTTCACGATGTATCCTCAGTACATGTATAACAACAACAACTTCCCTTACTTTCCATTCATATTGTAGGAGTCTCCTGGTGGGAAATGGGTAAGCACTTGCGATCCGTCGATGCCCTCCCACAAGAAATTATGGTGAGGGAACTTGTTCACCAGGTTCCAAGACATTTTTTGCGTCAAGAACCTTCCAATTCCCACGTGCTAAAATATTACCGTTATATAAATATGAAAAGAATTCACTTCAGCCCATCTTTCCTCCTCCTCCCTACAGACATCCCGATTTTCCCTTTTCTCGCTCCCGCCATATTCTACACCATTCCAACGAAAAAGCTATCCCATATTCTATCTCCAGATGACGCACGAGGAAAGCCAAAGAATTTTCACACCACGGCTTTCCAGCTTACATCTAGGTAGCTACTTACCTGGAGAATCTGTGGGATTTGAGCAGCATAGCCAAAAGTATCTGGTAGCCAGAATTCCTTGCAAGTCCATCCATTAAACTGCTCTTGAAAGTATTTTTGCCCATACAGGAATTGTCGGATGAAGGATTCGCCACTGTTCAAATATTCGACATGTGGAAAAATTACAACAATTTCTACGAAAATCCATAAAACATTTTCTCTCCGCAACCGCTCCACTCAATGAAGAATTACCTCGGTATGTTCCCATCCATCTCAATCCAAGTCCCACCAACCGGTATGAACCTTGCCGGACCTTTCAACGGATTAATAAAAGCCTTGATGTCGTTGAAGATATTCGGATGAGTTTCTGCCAACCATTCAAATTGTTGAGCCTGGAATGGAAGCATTCACAAAATCTTTACATGCATATATTTTCACCATCCATTTCTTTCATTTCATTTCTCTCTCCGCTGAGATATCAACGAATTTTTCTCAATTCAATTCAAAGAGAAAATCTTACAGAGGATGCTGTAAATACAGTGTCAGGATAGTCCCTCAGCAACCTAATCTGAGCTGACCAAGAGCGTGCTACTTTTCTTTTCGTTTCTTCGTAAGGCCAAAGCCATGCAGTATCGATATGACAATGCCCCATGGACACAAGCGTGTGATTTTTCGTACCGCCCCCTTCCGAGAAAAATTGTTCTGCAATTTCTCGGGCTTTCCTGTAAGGTAAAGTTCAAAGTATTCATTAGTATTTTAACCCAAGAATCTATTCAATTCAATTTTAAATTTAAATGCCATCCCGTCCCTTCGTTGCATATTTAAATTCAACGAGATTAGTTACATGAAATTTAAAAAATTTGGCGGCAAAATTCAAATTTAAAATTGCGGAAATATTTAAAAATTCAAATTTAAAAATTCAAATTTAAAATTCAAATTTAAAATTCAAATTTAAAATTCAAATTTAAAATTCAAATTTAAAATTCAAATTTAAAATTCAAATTTAAAATTCAAATTTAAAATTCAAATTTAAAATTCAAATTTAAAATTCAAATTTAAAATTCAAATTTAAAATTCAAATTTAAAATTCAAATTTAAAATTCAAATTTAAAATTCAAATTTAAAAATTCAAATTTAAAATTGCGGAAATATTTAAAAATTCAAATTTAAAAATTCAAATTTAAAATTCAAATTTAAAATTCAAATTTAAAATTCAAATTTAAAATTCAAATTCAAATTTAAAATTCAAATTTAAAAAAATTCAAATTTAAAAAAATTCAAATTTAAAAATTCAAATTTAAAATTCAAATTCAAATTTAAAATTCAAATTCAAATTCAAATTTAAAAATTCAAATTTAAAAATTCAAATTTAAAAATTCAAATTTAAAAATTCAAATTTAAAAATTCAAATTAAAAATTCAACTTCAATTCCACTTCACACTTATCTGAACTTACGCAAAATCATTATCAACTTCAATCAAGTTAATCATTTCATTCGCACAGAACATGGCTTGGTATCCCCGATGATCGTTTGGCATCTGATTAGCGATTTGATTCAGAACATCCAGATGGGTGATCGTATTGTAAATATCCCGATCGAATAATCCGATCTCGCACCGTCCGAGTTGATAGTACCGGTTGTTAGATGTAGGAGCTACGAGAAACCTTTCACATCCCACATCACAATAGCTAACCAAATTAAATCTTGTGATAATAGTAACACTAACTACCTATCAAATCTCCATCTCCAGCTCCGAACATGTCGTTACATGACATCTCAACATAGTAAGTGAACCGTGAACCAGTGGGACCGGTAACAGGTAATTTGTATTCCTCCCGGTAACCTGGTGACAGACCCTATGAAACAAATTTAAAACAAGAGATAATACTCAAATACTCCTCGTCTCAACCTCTCAACCTCATCTTATTGCTTAGACTAACTTACTTGAGCTGCCTTCCCATCCGCATTGTAAATCAGTCCTTCCGATCCCGTTGCCCACCGAAAATGTACTTCTTTTCCAGCCCATTCCGCAGGAACATCAAGCACAATCTATTCAACAAACGGATTCAAAGATTGAAAAAACTTATCGCTGTAATACAATTTCACGAATCAACTTTAAGGATTATTTACTTCTTCCTCGCTTATTACAAAATTACCTTAAACCAATGCGTAGTCCATGTCGGCCCAAAACTATCTCCTACTCTAGCCGGCGTGAACGTTTGTTTGATAGCCTCACTAAACGGGTATTTCTCCCACTCCCCAGAGGCATCATTCGGAATCGCCCAATGATCCAAAGCTAAAATTGCACGTGAGTACAAAAACATTAAATTCAAACCCATCTCCTCCACCTTTTCACTCAATATTCACAATCACTACTATCAGTTATATTCCTTACAAGTAACAGGCCTGATTTCCGGGTACAGTCGCGTTTGAAGACTGATGCTTCTGAAGGGTCCACCCGTCGTTATCTTCCCAGAAATCCTTCCCAATGTCGTTGTTCGATTTTTATGAATCGGTGCCGTTGATGCTTTCTGCATTTTAACGTTTATCCGTTTTCCAAATCAGCTTACAAAATCCCAAATCTTCTTCCTCCTCTCACCAACTCCCCTTTTGCTACCGCACTAAATCGCACAACCAAAATCTGTCCTTCAACTCCGTACAGTATTTCCTCGTAATCCCAGTTATCACCTTACCCTATCCACCCACACACTATCGCAATTTGTCAATACGCACACAAAACAATCTTACGATAATCCACAACTTTGCACACGCTATCAACTCAATAAAAAATCAACTTGGTCAAATAACAACACTTAGGACGACACACACCTTTACTCATTGCACAAGGTCTCCAGTATCTTGCTCTAAACCCGGGGATTTTGCACCAAAGCTTTTGTTAGACACCACTCGTGAGCCCCATTCGTCGTCACCCTGGTAGAGTGACAATCATGCCTCAGTTCCAAGCCATTATATACCCTTGCTTATCTCAACTTTTTAACAACTATTGTTTCCATCCCACCGTTTGTTCCCCCTCAAGTGCGTCTCCTCCCTCTTTACGTAGGATTAATTCAACGGCGCGTGCAAAGTGTCAATCATATGACCCCTATCATCTTTATCAAATCCCGGCTCATTGCCTGCTACCGTCTCTAACTTGACCTCTCTCCAGATAAGATGATCATAGTTAGATTTCAATCATCATCATTCTTCTTCTTTGACTTGTCACACGATCCAGGTCTTTAGTCTGCCAGATATGTCACAAACACATCATCACATAAAGTTATACCAGATAACTGAGATGGGAAACATCATTAGTCTTGAGTGATATGCCTACAACTTAAACCAATCCGAGCATCACCTCACAGCTGTAAATAAACACAACAATACATTTTTCTCGCAAATATACTCCCCCGCATCCATGTTTGTTTGCTTGTAGAGGCGTGAAACAGAGACATACAGGATGCTCAAGTTCCTGTACAGGTATGCAAAGCTGTTAATCTATCTAATAATCCCTCACGCACATATTAATAATCCATTTACAACTATGCCCATCCGCAACACCCTAGTGTAAAATATAAGATAGGACGCATATAGCATTTTAATACAAAGCCGCATTTATTCCTCAGAAGACATGCAACCCGAAGCGGGGAAGTCCAGCCTCACATTTTCTCTCCACCACACGATTAATTACATGATTATTCCACTAAAATCAAGCATATATTATTAGCTAGCGTCTCCTATGCCTCAGGAATTGTTTACGTTCCATGCATTAGCCGCGTAAAACATCCATTTCGACATTTAAGCTCCAGGCAAAACTATAGTTTTCCTCGCTCTTCTTCTTTCACACAGTTCCGCATCATAGCGCTCTGATCCCGGGTAGGATTTCATCTGAAATCCGATCCTCCCGACTCTATCGGCTGTGTATCCCTTATGTCGTCTATATATAATTAAAAATTATTTCATTTATGGATAAAAGTGGTTACGGACTAGTCGATATAACTAAGGGTATATAGCTCTTGCGGATAATGAATAAGGACCGAGGATTCTGGAGACGGGTAGGTACGACAGCCTCGAGGCGACAAGTATATTTTGTTGCAACTATTTTCTGTGTGCCCTGCTTCAAAAAGATGAAGACTTGGGGAATGTAGATTGAGTGGGATTAAAGCATTAGTGAGGCTCAGGGAAGGATTAGACGTCGTCAGCTCCGCTTTAATTCCCTCGCACGCAATCTGTCTCTATACTCTATCAGTTCCATAATGGAGGAGTCAGACAGAGAAATAGATGGAGCGGCAGTCTATAGGATTTAAAGATAGCCTGTAATATTCCAGTACCTTAATAGCTGCCACCAGCTTTCCAGTACATATTTACCTCTACACCTCTGCCAGGTATCCAGAACATTATTAAGCTCCAGCTGGCTCCAGGATATCCAGGATTGTCATCCTCCATCAGTTTTGCGAGTCAAACTATCCTCATTTTAAAAGGCAGGCGTCCGTCCGTGATGTGGTAAGATTTAAAAGAGTATGGTTGCTGGACAGGGACTGTCTCAAAATCTGAGAGACATACAGCTCTGTATAGTGCATTCATACAGAGTTCACTTTTAGTAGGAATAGCGTCCAGGACGTGTATCTTTTAAAATGTCGAGGATTTAAAGCTATATAGCTAGCAGCAGCAATGGAATGCAACTTGATGAACTTGACTTTGCCTCCAGCCATGAATCTCATGGTCTTTAAGGCACAAGTAACTCATTCCAGCACGTCTTCTATTCCTTGCGGGGAAACACAGGGAATTTACAGGTCACAACCGCGGAAGCACATCACCGGACCTCCTCAGAGCCTATATATCTTGTCATATAGTTCTACCTCCTCTTTATTTTCACGAGGAGGAGTCCAGAGATGAGGCGATTTGGGATTCTGGAGGTTCTGGAAATCCTCCTATCCTTCTTGGCTCCTGCTCGCTGGAGAAGAGTGTCTTATTTGAGAGAAATCGCGGGAGCTCCAGACTGCCTGGATCCGGATTCCGCATGGGCAACTCTCTCCTCTGTGGAGGAAGAGACAAGTATCAACCTTTTCCCGGCCGGAGTTGAGATAAGTGTTGGCCTGGAGATTCAAGGAGGCTTCAGTCGACATCCAGCAATCTGCTCAGGATGATCATAGTGCGGTGGTTCGCGAGAATCTCTCCGGTGAGCTGGCAAGTGCGGAAAATTTGTGCGAGAAAGAGTGCTGAAATCCTAGTGCTTACCCTCTCCATTCTATTCTTCGGGCTGGTGAAAGTTCCATGCTTGACAGCGACTCCGAGCGGAAAGGGTCATCACCATCATACGTCCCTGTCCCTATCACCTCCTCGCTACAATACCAATTTCCCTGTCCTCTATTCCCCAGAAAGTTATGATTACTCCGATTTCACTCATTACAATGTCGGTGTTCTCCTCGTGTCCGGCACCAGCTATGGTTTTGATCTCGAAAAGTGCTCTCCTGCCATTGACATGGCACTTGACTACGTTAACCAAATCTACCTCCGTCCACACAAAATCCACCTAACCAAAGTTCAGAAAAGGTTTGTTTCCCTTTCCTTTACCTTTTCCATCCACCAAATATCAATCATCATTCTGTAAAACTTCAAACTCACCTCACTCAACCCCCACGAAAACTTTTAAAACTAACCCAACAACCCCGTCCTGCCAAATACACAGCTTCATTCCTTCTCCTCCCAACGTTTAAACAATTACATTCTTCTTCAACTTTTCTCATTCTCTTTCCCTTTTAGCAAATACCTCCGATAACTTTCTCCAACTTTTATTCTTCCTTTATTATCCACCCCATATAGTATTCCTCAATACTTTCCTCTATTCCCTCCCTCCATGAATCTTCTGTATGTACTCCTTATTTGCAAACTAAATTACCAATTTGCAATGATTAGCAGCCCTAGCTAAATTCAAATCTTACATCGCCCATTATTGACACAACTTAACGAGTTGCCAACGAAAACAATCTACAGTGTTTAATACTTTTTGGGATTGTTTCTACCAGCCAATTTTATTCCATTAATTTGTTTTAATAACTTACCTGTATTAACAAACCTTTGCTATATTCTACATAGCTCGGCTACATCCTCCTAGTTTTCCAGAACCTTGCAATACTTGCCGTTTTTGTTTCGCAATTTCTTCGCAAGATTCATAGCCTTTTTGCAAAACCACGACAGGCAAAGAAGGGCAGAACTGAAGCAGGATCGCAAAAAATTTGCAATATAAAAATTCCTCAACATCTTCCCCACAGTTTCTTGTCAAGGACGACAATTGCGTGATTCTATTATTCACTTTGACTTTTTTCTTACATATTTCGTGATGTCGTGCCAATTTCTTATTAATTCATGACCAAATTGATTCTCTCTCTCTCCTCCATCCACCCTTCCCCACCCCAAACTCTCAACATTACCAACGTCCACTCGTTATAGCCTCCTCTATAATTCTATTATCTTACTCAAAATCAATTCTTCTCAAATGTCCCTCCTCTTCCGCCCTCATCCCCCTCCTTCCTACAGGTTTCCGCCACCACTCCAAATTCCCCATCTATTTAGCATCAATTTCCCTAAACCAATCTCCAAGGACTGTTGATCATTGAACACGCTTCTTCCCATACGCAAAATCCTCCTTTTCACCCCGTCAAAACTCGGCATCTTAGCCCACATTTCCTTCCCTGCTTACTATACAGCTTCCACTTCACCTGTCGTAGCGTAATTGCTGTATTGTACTGCGGTAGTCCTCCACTTTCTCCACTCTCTCTCATCCCCATCCCGCTTATACGCTCATAATGAAACAAGCATCTTTGACTGCGGAAAGTAATCTCAGAGTCACGCCGATATTCAATACGGACATGAGATACCATGAGTATCTCAACTTCCAACGCAGCTCATCTCCTTTCCTCTTCCAAGAGAAACGTTCCCCAAGGAGAAAGCTACTTGAGGAATGCGCGCTTTCCCAGCTGTAAGCAGCGTATACTGTTTAAAGAGGAGTCGCGTCGGAGCCTTAAAGTAATGTGAAAATGTATTCCTAATAATGTTTTATTTGACGTCTTCCTTCGTCTCCTCCTCGTCTAGTTAACTTTACGCGCAACAGGGGAAGCGGATGTTTGGATTGTATTCCATCCGAGATGTTTGTTGACAGGAGGTTGAGAGGATGCGGAATTCCAGAGTATCAAATGATAGCGGAGGGAGATGAGAGACCAAATCCAGAGTCCTTCCCTCCTCCCCATCTGTCCTTTATGTCAATGGCTTAGTTCAAGAATTTCACGGGGATTACATATAGTAAACTCAGTTGTACAGCTCCTCGTATTATTCCAGCTCAACACATGTAATTACTTTAGAGCTGGATTCCAGCATATCCTTTACTCTTTTTCCTATTTGCTTTCCCTAACTTTCTCCTTCAATTCCTCCCATCATTTGCCTCAGAAATAAGAGGATGAGGTCTAAGATGAGGTAGTGAAATGAGGTTCATATATAGTTGCGTAAAAGACGTGTGACCCTGAAAACAAATCGTGTCACCCCTTTTCAACATTTCCCCCTTCCTCCTCCGACCTCATTGTCTGTTACGGATTGTATTTCTTTAAAACGTGATTTGTAAATGAATCACATTACTCTTGTCCGCAGCAAAGCAAAAAAGCAAACCCCAAAACCTCCAGAGTTTGTCACATGTCTTCGCGGAATTAGAGTGACGGGAAAGCAGCAGGGAAAGAGGACACAAGAGAGCAAAAAAACCCCCATTTTAAAAATATCCTATGCAAATAACCTTTGGAATGAAATACAAAATATTCGCCTAAAAGTAAATCACAAGAGATTTCTGCAAAGGATAACAAGTCTCTCATGGTAGTTACAGTATATCCAATGAGTTACAAATTTGGATGCTCTTCACGTAATTGTCGAAATATATAGAGACCAAGAGATGAATATGTGATTCAAAAGACACCCGGAGCGCCAATTTCAAGTAATTCCGAATACTTTCTCCACACACATCCTCCTTCTTCTGTATTAAACCCTTTTCACCATCATTCCTCCTGGCCAGAGAAACAATCTCCTCCCTCTCTTCCACCCAGCCACACTTCCTTCAAAATTCAGAGACGGAGTACAAATAAAGTGGAAATAAAATTTCTCGGAAACAACTTTCTCCAACTTATGTATCAATCTCCTGGATTCACTTTGAATGAGACTTTAATAATACCCAAAAAAAACTTTCTCCATTCAAGCAACACAAGCAAATAGGGAAAACGTATGCTACTCCTCAAAGGGAATTCCCTTCTTATGATTTGTTCTCCGCTTTTCAAACTTTAATCCCTTCTCTATCCGAGTTCCTCCAAACCATGCTCCTCCTCAATCTCTTTCTATCAATTTCCTCTCAAAATTCAATTAGATAGAAATTCAAAATATTTCATATCCTCTTATACAGTTCTTCTACCCTACATCATTCATCCTTTCATTTCCGTTGGTCAGAATTCCCAAAAATATTTCCTCAAGCACACTCGACATATTTTACATGATAAACCCGACCAACGATTATAATAAAAACAACACTTTTACCTACCTACATACATACATGTTCCCTGTTTGATACCTAGTTTAACAATATTCAATTTAATCACAATGTTTTGCAAACTCTATACAGTACAGTGTGTCCACGAATCAAGCCATCTTTTCAGTCACTTTACAAAAAAAACTGCAAACTTATCAAAATTTCCTCTACCCTATATATGCAGCCCTATAAAGCTATCTCCCAGATCCCTTTATACTACTTTATACTACTTTATACTACTTTATACCATAGCTATAGTAACTACAATCCGTTTCTCATTTTGGTTTCCGCCTTATATATTTGCTCACAATCCTCTGCTTTCACCTTCAAAACCACTTCCAATCTAAACTTTCTCCAATCACTCCATGACCGTGAAACTACCTTGAGTATTTACACAATTCCTACAACTTTCACCTGCTTTCTTTTCGAAACCAACTTTCTACACGGTAATCCTATACGCTTCCCCATGATTATTTCCTCCTTCCTGAAAGAAAGTACGCTCCTTCTTTCCCATTCAATACTCAGACGAACTGGACATCCTTATCATTCCATTTTAAATTACATTTTCCTGACATATGAAAATAACCTAGGAAAACATGTTTTGATTCTTTCCAGTTATCCATCATGCGACAACCGGTTAACCCCTGGTTTGGCAGCTGACATGAAGTTTTTATCAAACGTCATAGCCTTTGTGGGTCCAGCCTGTGGTTTTGCACTCCAGCCCGTAGGCTTTTTATCTGCTTACTGGAACATACCAGTGGTTACAGGATTAGGAGATCAGGTAAAGTCTCCGGGGATTCTTTTGCATATTCTCCAGCCCTTCCCCATTAACTTTCTCCTTGTCGTACAATTCCAACGACATTCTACTATCCAGTTCTCTACTTCCATAAAAGCTTCCCCCCCCCTTTACCTCCCACATTATTTCCCCCCTTCTGCCTCTCCACAATCCCGCCATATTCCAGTCCACCCCTCCTCACGTACCACTCAACCTCCCCACAAACCAAACACAACTCAAGTCCGTCACTGAGACTACAATTACCATGTATTGCGTTTGATGCCACTATCAAATTCCAGGCCTGGCTGTCACCAAAACCATATAGTAGTTTCAATCCAGCTCAATGTCCCTCATCCCTGCATGATCAAGTTACTTGACTTGATGAGTGAAATGATTGTGGCCTAGAAACCCATACCAGATCACATAGAATCTGAAACTAGTATTAGCTTAACGATTATCCCACAACTTTCACCGCACTCTCCCCTCGTGTATTCCACCCTTTTCAATTCCACCGCTCATCACGTAGCCATAGCCCTTTTCCCCTCTTCCTCAACATGTGAATTCCTATGGTTGTTTACATTACGCAGAGTGTAGAACTCACCGCAGTTTATTCATCTACTATAGAATTCAACTAAATTCATAGCTATAACCTGAATGTCTACGTAGTATTAACCGTATCCCTGCAATTTTAAAATACTCATTACTAGCCAAATTATTTATGTACCCTTCCGCAGTGATCCTTAAAACTTCTAATTAGCTGACAGTTTTGTAGTTGACAACTTCCTCACCTATTCCTTTTCATCCCTAAAATTCAGTAAAATACCTTGAAGCTTCAAAAAGGTCAAAGTCCGAGAAAGTGCGGAAGACTAAGTTTTGTCCTTCAACAATATTACATTACACAAAAGTGAATCTCTCCTGTACATAGGACACATGGATCATACGGTTAAGCTTCCCCAGGGACTGAATACTCTTCTTGATCAGAGGGAAACAGCAGGAGAAAGTAATATCTGGTAGAGATTCCGTTA
Organism: Sminthurides aquaticus; assembly: GCA_906901655.1. Lineage (NCBI taxonomy): Eukaryota > Metazoa > Arthropoda > Collembola > Symphypleona > Sminthurididae > Sminthurides > Sminthurides aquaticus. Next base: position 16,931,179 of record CAJQTT010000001.1, on the reverse strand, counting down.
AATCTCGTAGTGCAGGACAGGACAGTGATCGTAGCAATTAGGATGCAACAGGATCGCTCAAATTACAGTCTTTACTTACATAGAGTCTATCTAGAAATTTCCACCAACCAAATAGGTTAAAGCAATCTTGCTTTCACCATAACCGCGATGCACTAATCTCAAATTTATGGCTTTTCATTCTGACCAGCCGCCATCCACGGAGAGTGAAGCTGGCGATAAACTTTTGGGGGGTCTCAAGAAAATTAATATTAACACCACGGTACGTCTCCGAATAAAACTTCCACCATAATATCCATCTTTTCTACTTTCTCTCAACTCTTTCTCATCTTACTTATAGCTTTCTCCGCAATCAGCTTCCTCCAACTTTCTATTACTACATATAGTCTTACTCGTTTCAAAACAAGCTTTCTCTTTTTCAAAGTAGACTCCGCGCAGTACTTGTATATAGACTACTAAAAATCACAGCAGTGGACTCACCTTGTCCGATTTAAATTCTCTTTATCCTCTTCAATTCTACATCGCTCTGCTTTTCCCATAATAAATCATTCATGTTTAAATGGCTTTAATGTAAACCCCTCCTCAAAATTCCTCATATTATGTATTAGCCTTCCTCATCAACCTTTCCTCTAAATCAATCACAGCCTGTCTCACACATTTAAGTCCCATCCTCTCCTGTAACCTCTAAATATTTAACGCATTTGCCTCCTTTTCATTTCTTCCTCTACTCTCTCCTCCTCCGCTCCTACATAATCCTTCCGCTTTTACCCATCTCTCTGAAATTATTCCACAGCTTTCTCCTGTACTTGTGCAACATGTCTTTGCCCTAGCTTTCACCCTTCCCCTCCTCAGCATGAAAGCACATGCAGTTTGCTTGAAATCTTTTCCCTACGAGTATTTGTCATCCTTCATTCGCATAACGCAATCATATAAATTCCCACGCTTTCTCCATTTGGCCCCCTCAACTCTATTCATGTTGTAGCCTTAGGGAAAGTCTTCACTTTTCCCTTGTAACCGGATGCAGTATTACTCTTTCTTACTTTTCCTCCGCTTAAAACTTCTCTCATCCACCATACCTTCCAACTGCCTATCTCTCTCTGTACATCATTTTACAATGCACACAAAGTATTCCCCGAATCACAACTCAATTCCTTCCACCCACTAAAACTACATCTCCATCCCACATCCATAACATCTCATGCATATGTTACAGCCCAAAATTTATTGAGCTCGTAAACCAAGCACAACTACATACATTCAACATTTCACACCGTCATTAGTAATGCACCACAACTCTTTGACAAGAATACAATTTTATACGCGCCTACAACCAGACTACAAATCTCGAGAGAGTATATATATCATATATATTTTATAACGCTTACTCCTTTCCTCGTCCTAGCTTCTCCTCCTTCCCTCCTCCATGATTCCAGTACTCGTCCTGAATAATAATATTAAAACAAAACCTTACAACACATGCCCAATCCTTAAAGAACAACCTAAAACGCTACCACGAATCCTGAAAAAGCGGCAAACCTTTTTTCCAGGAGACGAAGCAAAACTTGAAACTTTTCTCCTGATACATTCTTTAAGTACGCGGAACATATGCAAATACTTTTTCACTTTCTCTTTCCCCAACGTCGTTAAGTTGCAGAGTTTTCTCAACTTTCTCCAATCCGGAATCATTATTATAAAGCTAGTGTTCATTCTCTTCCTCATTATTCTTATCAAATACTTTTACAAACTTGCAAATTTCAGTTTCAGTTTGTCTCTACTTATATACTTATAAAATAATAAATATTACAACTGCCACCACATTTTAATCAACTATGCTCCGACAGAGAGCAATCAAATCTTGCAAAACTTTGCTTCGCCTTTAACTTAACAGCTTCTGCGCTTTCATCCACATCTTCTTCATCAAACATACCATCAAAGATTAATATAAAAAATTTCCGTGTACCGCTACAGGGAGTTTTCGGGGACAAGAGTGATTTTTCTACTTTAACACGGCTCTCTTACTGTCAATGCCGTTTGGCCTTGGTATTTGACGCTATCTGTAAAACTTTCAAATGGAAACACCTGGCTGTGATTTACGACAAGACGGATCTTTTCTCCTTTACAGTCGGTGCGTTGTTCTCAGCAAGCCTGCTCCTCTGCTGCTTGCCTCCCTAGCAGAAACCAAAATAATAACATCATTCCAAACAATTTATTTTGCATTTACTCCATTGTCAAAAAAAATAACCTTGAACCTCCCTCTTTAGGCCGAATACTTATAAACGGACTCAAGGAAAAAGACTACGAAGTGTATGGCTACGACATCGATGGAACCATCTTGGAAGACATGGATGAGGCTCTTGAGGAGATAAAAACCCGGGCTAGAAGTAAGCCAGCCTTATACATCTTTTTTAATTAGCAAATAATAGCCACTGCTAGCCTACTACAAGTATGCACGTCTAACACGAGTCCAATTACGAGCTAATTGCAACCGCTCCAACACTTTCACTTCCAAACTCCCTCAACTTTCACTGGGTGAAAGTCTTCTTCAGTCTTCCCAACTAGCCCCACTAATTACCGCTCCAAGCACAACCCTCCTCAACTTGTTTCAAATCTTGTCCAATTAATTGCAGTCGTGATATTGAGCTTACAAGAAAATCTAGTCCGGGAGTTCATGCTCAAAGCTCATTCTAGGCAACTTACCAAGGGAGACTGGGCCTTCTTGGACGTTGAACTATTCAAGGTAAATTATATAACTTTCCCCCATAAACATTCCCTCTTCTCCTTCCTAGCCTTATCATTCCTATAACAGCATACATTTTTCTCATCTAAAACAACCTCCACGCAAAACCCTGCGTCAACATTCCAAGAATTTGACTCATGCATCCCTCGCATTAACAACTTTCTCTCCCACGCAGGACAAGCCAACGCTCGGGAACTTTTGGCAAAAAGGAGATCAAAGTGATGAAGCTGCCAAGGAGGCCTACGAAGCCCTCCTAATCATATCTCTACGGATCCCACTTTCCTCAAGCTGGAATGACTTTACCGTCATGGTCAAAGAAAGAGCACACAGAGATTACAATTACTCTTTTCCAAATGATGAAGAGGTGAGTTTTAATAAACCTTAGAATCTGTATATGCTTATATATACATCTTCACTATCACCATGTAAAATCCCCACAATTCCCATTTCTCCCCCATCTACACATATCTTCTTTTCATGAGCCCACCCTCATTTTATTCAGCTTCAAATATTTCATGGCGGTGAAAGTGGTGAAAGTAACAGTTTTCCAAACCGCTACCCATAGCCAACTAAATCAGGCACGGTCCCACTACTTTCTCCCGCTCATTCAGAACGTGAGACTCAGTTATAAGAGCTCCTTTAGCGAAGCTCCTCAAAGCCCGTACATCCGTAATTGAGATAAAGTCCGAATCCGTGCTCGTGTTCCAAAAACCATCCACATTCTCAACGTCCCTTAGATCAAGGTCATGATAAAACCATGCCTACCCCATATGCTCCGAGCTCCTCACCCCATTAAATAACCGAGAGGAGCTGATGGACCCGGAGAAGCGGAAGCAATATGTAATTTTGATATATACCTTTCAAACCAGCCAAAAGATTATCAAGTCCACACTTTTTCAAAACTCCTGTATACGCTCAAAACCAATCTCGCCCTCCTCCAATTCCGCTAGCCTATTCCTTTATGATTCCCATAGCCAACAACCTCCTCCTGTATCTCTTAATAAAGACTTATGACTAACCTAAGATGGATGAGGAGCGGAAATGGGAACGAAATCCATAGCTTTTGTCATGTCTTCGCTTATTCGCAACTAAGTTTACATAATGAGCCCCTTCATGCACATACATCTTAAGAAAATTCAAGAATCAGCTTCCATGTAATGTATATTCCGTCCACTCTTTATCATTTATATCCCTTCATCACTCCCTCTTTTACCATATTCTGTATTCCTTATGATCACCCCCGTAGTTTACACAAATCCACCAATCTCCAACATATATAGCCTCCAAAATTTCAATTCCAATTACCAGAAAAACCGATATCCGTTACAGAACACAGACCATCATCATGACCACTTTCTCCGCTTCCTCTCCAGGTACTTCAAAAGCGTTTTTAAGTCTATTAGAAAACATAGCTTGCAGCTTATTTCTAGACGAAACGGCTTTTCCCTCCAACTTTCACCCAGAATACAAAATCCTGAACGCCATTTCATCAGCTTGCTCCCGGGCATTAATGTTAAGTACAGGAGCATTGATTTAAGTGCTTCTTCCCTGTACCATAGTCGAAGAGACTTCAAATCACTCACAAATACCTAATGCTCACTACCATCTATTGCTTTCATAAATGAAACTGAATTACCTCACGCAAGACTTGAAAGATAACGGCCCTTGATTGATGGTGTCAGACGAGAGAGATAATAATTATGATTGATTCCTCGGCAGGTAAATTTCTTTATTGGAGCTTTCTATGACGGTGTCATGCTCCTGGGGATGGCTTTAAATGAGACTCTTACGGCTAATGAATCATTAAACGATGGAAGACTGGTCACGCTTCGAATGTGGAATCGCACATTCCAAGGTAACGTCTTACTCCTTCACTCCCATCAACTATTCCTTGCCCCAGTCAATCGAAACAATTAAGCCTAATGGAAACCTGGTGGAGTCTAATCAAGACTCACTTGCTCCAAACACACCTCAAGAGTAATGTCTTCAATCTCGGTTATTTATTATTCCCCGTCATTTCTTTCCTATTCTGCAGCAAGCTGATTTCTCCGAGAAGACATTTTCCCACTGCTTTCCAGACACGCTTTAGTAATTAATTAGTGAATCGCTTCAAGACACTTCCATTCAAAATACTATTTCAGCCTTCCGCACTGTATGCTCCTTCTCCTCCTACGTTTAAACTACACGAGCATGCAATCTTAAAACTTGCAATCAAAGGCAACTGTCAATGATTATCAGCCCGCATGATCCGAGTTATTGCCTCACTGGAGCGGAAATATGCGCCTCTTTCAATTCTATACTCTTCGAAATTGCTATAGAGTTTCAACCATGTAATACTCTTGATTGCTTTCCAGGTGTGACAGGTAATGTGACCATCGATGGGAACGGAGACAGAGATGCAGATTACTCTTTACTGGACATGGATCCACTTTCCGGACAATTTGAGGTACCTTCTTTTAATGCTTTCTCCTTAATCTTGAGTATTCTCACAACTTTCACCTCAACTCTAATAGCTTGCAGTTGGCGAACATTGAAAATTCCATTGGATAATTATAATCTCTGAAGAATGTATAGCTGAAATTCCAATGAAATATCACACAGGCCTTCTTGCAACTCCGTTCCTTAAAGAACTTTCGAGAATCTTGGAGAAAATGTAATTATTTATCAACCTCTACCTCAGTCAGTCACAACATGTCCCGTTATACAATTTTTCAGCATTTGCTTCCATCTCGCCACAGCTCAGCGTCAAACTCCTGTCATTATAAAGCAAAAGCTTTCGCTGATCCTCCTGAAACTTGATTAGCGCCCTTTCATGCATATGAACATGTGAACAGAATATTATTTCCCCAAGCTCCATATGTATCCCCCAAGATGTTGTTTTTACCGCGAGTTGACTAAAGCAAAGCTCATGCAAGCTCTTATTTAGCAAAGTTTTTGAGGGGTGTCGAATTTTTTGTGGGAGTAAATTGGAGCGGTTGTCGGTTTGAATGTTTTCAAGATTTCTGGAAAGTTTGAGTGGAAAATAAAAGTGAGGAAAGAAGCACAAGAGTTTTCAAACTCACTTTCCGCTTCTTCCCGAGCACGTTTTTACACCACACTTTTCAAGCAATAAAAGAATTTAAGAATGAAAGTGAAAATAACAAGTGAGCCAGAAATATATTGAGGCCCTCCGGAGGAGAAAGCTTTGGGTGAAAGTACGTCAAACTTTCCGGCTAGCTTCCACACCCACCCACCGCCACACATCACATCCGACCCTATTTCGCGAATTTTAAAACCCGAAGCCTCCCTCTTCTCTCACAAGTACCATCATTACCCTGATGGTCTGGATTGAGATTTCTAGAGGAAATGTTCTTCTTCCAGTCTCTTTACTTTCTCCTTCCAGCTAAGTCACGCATGCAAAGAGTAAAAATGATGCCCCTCCAAAACTACATCCTTTCCTTTGCGGTTCCATCATTCCTTATTTGTTCCGACTCGTCGCCAGCCCATTGCATCCTCCAAAGATCACTGGAGCAGCAGGCTGAAACTCATTCCGTATCCAGCTAACGTTGATGCTTTTCTAGAACACAGGAACATCCAACCTACACAGAAAACTTATGCTTTAGCATAGAGAAAGTAAGAGAAAGCAGAGATGAGTATATGATCCAGCTCTCCAGATTTTCTCCAGTATTTTCTCTGTAAATTAACTCCGCAAACAGGATATCGTTCCGCTACGCCACGTAATATGTACGCAACGAGAGTTCCAAGGAAGAGACAGTCTTTATTTCAAAATATTATCATCATGAAACAAACTATCAGCAGGATATTATTATTTGAATATACAATTTCAAAATTGTTCTCATTTAAACCCAACCTGCCAGATGTGTATCATTTCAGGACCTATAACTTTCTTAATATCCCCAACTTTGGAAACTAGCAAGACCTTCAAGCCACCACGCTACAACAATCTTCCGCTGTCTCTCTTTCATTATAATGGCTAGATATCATCCCTCATTTCCTCCGTGACCAAGGAAGACTACGTTCTAAAACCCTACACTTCCTTCATCTCCTCTTTCTTCTCCCGAGAAGGTTATCTCCAGTTACATATTTAAAAATAGCAGTTTCACCTCCCTCCCTCCGCTGAGTTGTGTGCTCCTTACGTTCAGGGTTATTCCTGCTCTCCAACTTGTGTATCCTCTACATGTACAAGTGCAAGGCCAAGCAGGCAGAGCGACTCAGTCAACTCATTAATTTACTCTCCGGGAGAACGACAAGGTCTCCGACGATGACGGAGGGTTTGGATTAGTTCCGCAGAAACTTGGAAGAAAGAATGTCGTAATATTACTTATTTTGTACTTTCTCCTTTACCCTTTCCAGGTCGTGGCTCATTATCTATCCCGGCGAGGCCTGCGTAAGAACGACAGTAAGGAGTTTCGATGGCCTGGAATGACAGGACCACCCCTGGATGTACCCATCTGCGGCTTCCTTGAGAATGATCCCGCCTGCTTGGACAAGAGTGGATTCCTCCCATATGTTATCGCAGTTATTCTGGTGTTCATCATCCTCATGAGTGGTGTCATCATTTACGTCTACAGGTGATGATTTGTTTGGATTAACTACAATGATTCATGATTCAATCACGTTCCCCCGTCTCAACTTTCACCCTCACTCCACATACGCGCCAACAGACTTTCTCCATCAACTCCTCTCCATGAACATGTTCCATCCTTCTCAAATTCTCTTCATGTCATCCTCGCCATTCGTCATCGTTAGCTTTAGAGGCCATATAGTTTCACACATTCTCAATTTCCCATTAACAAACCGCAAGGCTTGCCTCTACAATGTCTTACCTTCAACTACAACTACACTTATGAAAAAACGTATACATACATTCTTACTAAGCTCATTATTGTCATTATTCCTAACATGTTTTCTCCCTTGCAATATTTATAAAATTAACACTTTCTCTTTTTTTTTGAAAAAAGAGAAAGTCACATTTCTCCCGGATCAAAAAATCCTGAATTTTCTACGTTATTCTTCTACAGCTATAATTAACTTTCTCTCTTCCTTGCTTTCATTCTCTTCTTGCAGTACGCTTTCGAAGCTTGCATTCAAATTCAAACCATGATATCACCTCATAACATTGATGCTGCATATAGCATAGAAATTCAAAATTGAATCTAGTCGCGCGAGCTTGCACCTTTATACTGTTCCCGTAACGAATTATTTGAAAGTCGATTGGAAATGACAATAACAAATTTCTTGGAATTTGTCCCTGCAAGCGCTACTCCCACATCCCGCTGCCTCCAACTCACTCCAATCCCCTCAAACATCCCCAACAAAACAACCTAAACAAAATTCCAGTTAAGCTTCATCCATCCATAACGTGATTACTATCTAATTTTAGACATATGAGAGAAGTTGAGGCTGCTAGCAGTACACGATGGAGGATTAATCACGAAGAGATCCTATTCGAATCTGTGGAACCCAAGGTGAGTTTACAAACTTTAACTTTCTCCCCTATCTCTTGTATACAAAAACTAAACCGAAAATTATAACAGACAGAGACAGACACTCCAGGTTTAAAGTTAAGTAGAAAATCCGCAACTTTCACTTCCTCCGTACTCCCGAATAAAGATATCGTCTTCCTAGTTTAGAGAAAAACTCACCGGAGACAGTAGCAAATATATCACAGCTTTCTCCTCCATGTCCAAAAAACTTTCGCGAGTAATACAAGTCAGCTTATAATTTTCCCTTTATCTCTTCCGAGAGTTCTTTGAATAATAGAATTAACCTTCCACCCTATAAACTTGCAAAATTAGATACAACCTTACAACTTTTCTCCAAACTTAAAACAATCGAAAAATCCTCTCCTAGTAATTCACTACTTTCTCTTCCACAGAAGGGGCTCGCTGATGAAAAAGAAAGTTCTAAAGGATCTCTTTCCCTTGGCACCGGTGTCGGAGGCCAGAGTACCTTTGTACCCACTGCGACTTATAGGGTAATTTTTCCATCTCTCTTCTCTTCCAGCCCGCCTCATTTCACTTTTGCTACTTGTTCTTCATCCACCTCCTCTACTTTCTCCATGATTATGATGCTCAACCCCGCATTCCTTTTCCTTTCCACGTAAACCCAAAACCACATGAGCTCTTTCCTTCCCGGAACACGGGTTATTTTATTGCTGAAGAGTTTCCCCCTACTAACCTCCTCTCACTCCAAAGGCTAACTCCTTGTTTTCTCTATTCCAGGGAATAATTGTAGGTTTGAAGAAGATCACCTTGGTAAAGCGTATAGAATTCACAAAGCAAATAGTAGGAGAGATTCGTCAGGTGAGTTGGTACTCTCATATTGCATCCCTCTTTCGGAATCCCTCTTCTTCCGACTTTCACCACCCTCTTCCTCACCACCCTGAGGCCATCTTCAACAATCCCCTCCTACATTTCGTCAAAAACAAACTTATTTTATTCACAGGTACGAGATCTTCAGCATGAGAATATTTGTCGGATGGTCGGCCTCTGCCTGAGTTCTTCTGATCCAAAGAGCACATCCGAGAAATGGGATCAAATCCTCTTCCTCAACGAGTACTGTTCCAGGGGTTCCCTCCGTGACGTCTTACTCAACGTCCACATTCATTTAGATTGGCCATTTCGTCTTTCTCTCATATCCGACATAGTCAATGTAATTCAAACTCTTGCTTTCACAATTATACTCAATCCACGTCGCGTCCCATCTATCCCTACCTCAGCCGCCTCACCTCCTTCAACTTCTATCATGACATTTTAAACTCTTTGACGTACAACCTTTCTCCTCTCACATTATGCAAATATCCAAACCTTCTTATTCCTTTCAGGGAATGAGCTTTCTCCATTCCAACGTTGGCTATCATGGACGCTTAAGTTCAGCAAAGTGCCTGGTGGATGCAAGGTTCGTTGTCAAAATTACCGGATTTGGTTTGCACACACTTCTAAGCTTCCGCCAACCACCCACTCATGACGTCGATCAGTTTAACAGTGAGTATTCCGTCCTTCTTAATTAATTAAAATCTCTTCAATCCAAGAGCGTCGACAATGTCGAGACATCTTTTGTCAACAGACTTTACACAGTGCAAACATTTATTTTCTCCTTTCTCCAAGCTTCCAGTACAAGCTTCTCGTATAGCTTTTGTATATCATGTACAAGTCTCTAAAGAAAGGTGAAAGTTCCGCGCAACTTACTTCCAGGCGCTACGGTCCGTAACTTACGGATCAATGCCATCCACAGAAAGTAGTAGATTCTCAAACGGTATTAAAAATTCAACCAAGCTCTGTTTACGAATAACGTGACACTCTTCTTTCAGCTATCGTTAGCAGTGGCCATCATACTCACATGCAAAACGTGTATTCCAAAGAGAACGGTGAAAGCAGACTTTAGAAAGTACCAAAATTATTCTTGATGCATGCACACGTAGGGACGCAAGAGTCTTAATTTACTCCTTCAATAAGCTTGCGACTCAAAAAATAATAACTTTTCAGCTACATGATTTAATAGTTTTTGAGGCTCCAAAGGATATTATGCATCCTTTGGAAAGGCGGTGAAAGCAAACAAACTGCATAATGGGGATATGATGTTGAATTGAAAATTTTCACAATGGGTAATTGATTGCAGAATTGCTTTGGGTCGCACCTGAGCACTTGATGAAAACCAATTTGGAGAGAGCATCTCTCAAAGGCGACATTTACAGCTTTGGCATCATCCTTTATGAAGTTGTATTCCGCACTCTCCCCTACCATTCCAACGACGCTCTCAGTCCTGAAGGTAAACCTTTTTTATTCTCCCCCGTTTTCTCCCCCTTAGAACCACATCCTCAAGTCGCTTAGAATTGTACAATTCTCATGCACATATGCTCTACTTGTCGTCCCACTTTTACCTTTATTATGCATCTTAAGGCTGGAATGGATTCATTCCGAAATATTTCCCACCAACACTCCTTCCTCTACTTTCACTCTCCTTCCATCCTGCTTTCCCTCTTCTCATCTTCACCTTATCCTCCTCTCTCCTCCCTTTTACTTTCCGTAGAGGCAACATTTATTCGAGGGATATGTTGAAGCTTCCATATAGTTTTTCTCTAGCTATTCCATTCCCAGAATTCCTTCCACCCAAACCCTGATATTTCCCCGTCTTCTCCTATATCTCTCTCAGAATCTGCCCAAGAATTACTTTCCGGAAGCATTGCAATAGAAGCCTCCCCTGAATCAATAGTGATAAAAAATGCAAGGAATGAGACATTATGTAAACGGCACGAACTGGGAATTTAAGTCATTTCTACCCTTTGTCCTACAACCTCAAGCTATATAAGCTGTTCCAGAAGAGTTACAAAAAAAAAAACGTTTTTCCTACAACAAAATTCTCTTGTACCCAGAAAGTTGCCAAGAGCATTGACGACAACCTTGAAGAAGAAGATAAATACAGAATTACTACACACGCTTTTGTATCCCTATTTTCCCAGAGATAGTGGCTAAGCTATAAAGTCTTCTTCTTCTATCCACCTCTCCTCCAAACGCAATAAATAAAGGAGAAAGTCCCTCAGCCATTAATTCTTTATTCTCTTCCTCAATTGATGTGGGAACCCAAAGAGTCTTTCGTCACTCCCTCCTTCAACACATCCCCCAAGAGGCGGGAAGCTCCATTGAAAAAAACTATAGATGAGGCCTTTGTCCGGCTAGAATGTGTACACTTTGGATAATTTACAAACAATTTACATTTTTAATTCAACAGAGATTGTGGGCCGAGTAGCTAGACGGATGAATCCGCCATTCCGACCTGAACTATCCGAGGATTGTGCGTCTCCGGAAATACGCCAGTTAATGCATCACTGTTGGTCCGATAACCCAGATGACCGCCCGGATTTTCCCACCATTAAACATATGCTCAAAAAAATGATGAGGTAGGTCAAAGATGTCAAGCTTCTATGAATATCCCGGTCAGAGAGAGAGAGAGCACCAATTTCATGGTTGTTGCGTCCGACCTCTTTTACACTCCACTATTTTACTACATCGCTGCTTCCATTATTGTAAGCATTGCAAGCAATTAGGCTTGGAGGAGATCCAGCGAAGCGCTATATAACGCTCCTGCTACACACCCGCCTTTGTGGTAGAGTGCCAGCAGTTGAGTTTAAGAATCGTATCGAAATTAAAGTCCCATTCCCAAAAATATATTGGATTGCCAGCAAACCAGCAGCTTCTCAATGAGCTTTCACTTGAAAACCAAGTGTATGAAAGGCTCATTTTTCATTGTAATCCTGATTTATGCAGAAGTTATAATTTCTTTGAATCATTCCAGAGGTGCAGGAACTGTGAGTTTAGTCGATGATCTACTTAGACGTCTAGAGCAACACGCCTTACATCTCGAAGTCCTTGTCGAGGATAAAACAAGAGAACTGGAACAAGAGAAACGCAGATCCGAAGATTTGCTTTATCAAGTTCTACCCAGGTTAGCCAAATTCTCTTCTTCTTCAATGCCAACTTCATCTCCGATAGACTTAGCTCGCCCTCTCCGACTTTCACTTTCTTACTTCATATCATCTCTCCCCCCTCCGTATTTCCAGCCACCTACTCACCTTTCCTCTATTTCCTTCTACAATATCTCCCATCCTTATTTGCCGAGTGTATTTTCCTCTACCAAGAATTCTTTCACATTTCTCTACATCATGTCTTTGCTCTGTTTGATACAAAAAAAACTATTATTGATTTACTTCTTGCCTTCTGTAGTTTGCACAGTTTGGATTCCGAATTTTCCTATTTTTACCTAGTTTTCCATTCCCTCCCACCGCCAGTTACTCTACTCCTATCAGATTCCAAGGAACTCATATTTTATCTCGTTACTTTCTCCTCTTACTTCATCTAACAACACAGCGTCAAACTACTTTCCCATCCATGCTACCTTGTGCAAATCCGTGTACTACATTCGGCCTTCCTTATCCCCTTAACTATATATATCTTGTGAAAACTTCCTTGTCAAACTTGTTCACCTGGGTTTTTTAACATGTTTCCTAATTCGCACGCATTCATAGAGAAGAAGCAGTTCCCACTCCTTCTCACCTGTTTAACCATGAGGTAAACAGACGACTGATTTAATCAAATTAATATCATACAAACATGTTTTTTTCTAGACAAGTAGCAGAGCAGTTACTCCGAGGAGAAACCGTTGTACCGGAATCTTTTGATGCTGTAACAATATATTTTTCAGACATAGTAGGCTTTACGTCAATTTGTGCCAAATCTACACCCATACAGGTATATTGTTCCAGTGTTTCAAAAAATACTGCCCCGCAACTCTCTTACTTTCTCCAGTTTCCGTTCTCCATTTCCTAAGAAAGACTTTCTGAACCATTTTCTTCCCTGTTGATGAAAAAGTAAATATACGCTAACACCTTCACCCCTTTCTTACAGGTTGTGGATTTTTTAAACAATTTATATGGTACATTTGATGTTATTCTGGACAGCTTCGATGCTTACAAGGTAAAATACTTTCACCTTCCACCGCTCTTTCATCACCCACAAAGGAGCCATGCCCATTGCCGAAGGGAAAAACCTTTCCCATCAATTCTTCCAGCCTCCTTTACCTTATTAAACTCCGCCTTCTGAATCCACAGGTGGAGACAATCGGGGATGCATACATGGTAGTTTCTGGAGCACCTCAACGCAATGGGGACGCCCATGTTACAGAAATAGCTTACTTGTCCTTGGCTGTCGTAGATGCCGTAACCAATTACGAGATAGGCCATTTACCTGACGACCAGCTCATGATCCGTATCGGAATACATACCGGTAAGAAAGGCCAACTGCTTCCCATCCTTTACATGGATTTAAATCATGAATCTCCCCTTACCTTTAACGTTCTAACATACACCGTAACATCTTTTCCGAGAGTATCGGAGATAATAGAAATCCGAAAAATCAATTCCTAACCTTCAGTCTATGCAGGGCTTCTTCCTCTCCTCCCAAGTCCTCTTCCCGACTTTCTCTTGAGGGAAGAGAAGGTGCCAAAAACTCAAACTCAAAATAGTAATTTATTTTTCAGGGCCAGTATGTGCGGGCGTTGTAGGGCACCGGATGCCTCACTACTGCTTATTCGGGGATACAGTTAACACAGCCTCACGGATGGAGTCCTCAGGAATGCGTAAGTAATTTTAATATGTTCAATTACAGCAAAGAGAAAGCTTTCTCTCCCATCTGCAAGAAATTAGTTCCCTCTTCCAGTATCTCATCATACACCCTTCCACTCCATCCAGTCAGCTCGATACAATAAACAAGACAACAGACTAGACTGCCTCCAGGAAAATCTCATCATCTCCTCCCCCTCCCCTTCACACCCCCTTCAACACAGCAAGTAGAGACCGAGAAAGTGAGAGAATGAACAGGGTATACATATCCGCCTTTATAAGTTATGCACGATATCTTCTTCCCTACACAGCTAGAAGTAGGGGAGATGAGTTTATTTTCATTTTCCCTGTCTCGCTTTCGCTTCATTGTGTTAGAAGTTGAAAGGATTTGTTAATGGAAACACTTGACGGAATCAAAGTAGCTTATTCAGTTTCTAAACTTTCTCCATCCTATTATCATAGGCTTCAAATTTATTGTAAGGACAAACAAGCCTAGCAATCCGCCTCCCTCAATTATACTCTGCCCTCCCGTTAACCTAGGTGAAAGCATACCGAGAGAAAAGAATACTTAAGTTGCAAGCTTTCTCCAAATCTTTGGACTCTACCGTAGACCTTGTCCCGCTTGTTACCGTGGTTTCAAGCTCTCACTCGTAGGAGTGAACTTCCAGAATCCCTTTTTTTCTAATTATTATCAGCAGCCCTGGTGTCAGTCCTACTAATTTTATTCCTTCGTTCCTTATTGTTCGTTGATTCCCTTTGATCCCACGCAGTCCTCTGGATTTGTTCACATAAATGTATAAGATTGCTCCACAACTCCTTCCAGACCTCCCTCCTATTCTACCAGCAGACATCCAAGTCGTAAACAAATTTCTCCACAAGTAACGCTAATTTGACGCAATGTGCGTGACCAGCACGGGGCACGGGTTCAAGGCTTCCAGAACATGATCTTAGTCATTTCCGCAGCATATATATCTACAGCACTCGTACAATTAGAATGCAAGGATAATAAAGAAAGCACAGAACCGAATCGGAGAGAGTCCGTTACATTCTCCCTCTTGATTTACTTCCAGCGCTCAGAATTCATTTGACGAGCACCTCAGCAAAATTCCTGGAGGATGCAGGAGGTTTTCACTTGACACCCCGAGGAGAGGTAAGCTAAGCTACACTATATCCTTTCTTTTTTCACCATTCCATACAAGGTGAAGGCTAACTTTCCCACAGTCTCATACTTTCAAGCTCAATCCATCCTTCCTTACTTTCACCATCTCCTTTCATTCTTCATCCTTTCCAAAACCTAAACCCATCCAGCCTCCTCTTCCAGTATGACTCTTGTGTGCAAACTGAGCGGAGATACATGAGGATTGCAGCAGAGTCCAGCTAGGCTCATATGTTCTCCGAGTTTGCGCCCCCTCCTTTCTTCTACATACTACTTTCACTTTGTTCTCTGAAAGAAAAAGAAAAGCTAGTTGTATGAAGCGGATTTGCTAAAGTCAATCCATTCGTTAATTCTCCAATTTTTTTAGGTTTTACTAAAAGGAAAGGGGGCAACGAACACGTTTTGGTTGGAGGGCTGTGACGACGAGTCCGCTTGGCGTCGAGCAAGGAAGCTTCACACGTCCAGTTCCAAGGGTTCCATCGATACCAAGTGCAGCGTCAGCATTTCAGCCCCTATAAATCATCACCACCACCATCACCTGTATTCCCACTCCCCCTCAAACAACATCACAACAATATGCGTAACACCCGCCGAATGACATTACGCCTCCTCCCCCATCATCATGCATGACGCTGAATTCCAAGCTCATCGTTCAGTAAGCTTCTCCTTCCCTTCAACATCCCGCACAGCTTTTAAATACGTCGAACCCACCCCTCATCACAAGTGCTGAGTAGATGTAACCCGAGAGATCCGGTTTCCTACTTTCACCCACCTCAAACGCGATAAGGTTCAAATAAATAAATCCCTCAGCCAATAACACAAATCAAAGCCCACAGAACAATCGAGAAGACTAGACAACGAGACGTCATGCATCCTGAAAGGAGGAGGAGAGAGTTAAGTATTAAATCCTTGCCAACTTTCTCTAGCCCCATAGCATCAAATCCCCCATTCTTCTACCTTCCTCACCAGACTATCGTACACACCCCGACTCACACTTCTCCATTCCACAATTTCCACCCACCTGTAATTAATCCTAACGAGCCACCCTCTGATCTACAGACAGGCCACCACACAGGTACTAGCTCCGCATCCAACTCACTAACTTCCTATCCTATTCTCACTACCTCCAAAATCATCAGCGTAAGCACGAATATTCCAATCAAAATCGTATCATACACAGAGGTTCACACTCAAACTATAGGTACCTTCTTTCCTACGCAAAACCAATTATGTACTAATCCTTTATTACATTCTTAACATCTTTTATACGCTTCTCAACACCTAGTCTACATGTAGAATCCTTCCAGCTTTCTCACTCTGCTATCTTGACAGAGTATCATATTTACCATGGAGAGGTGAAAGCCGACTTTTACTTCCCATCATACCCTCTTCCTCCGTTTAACTCCTCCTTCAACTCTCACTACTTTCTTTTAAACTACACGCCCATATTTCCATCTACTTTCTCCTCTTCTTCTGACGTATATTTTCGTATACCAGACAATCATGTCCTATGGAACAGATACTCCACGTGCAGTGTAGACAATGAAATTCGTACCAGACGGCCAGAAAAGATATATATTATGTAGATAGGCGGTACTAAGGATTTTAAATTATTTTACATCATGTTAAGCAGCAATGGATATAATTCCTCCAACTGCACTACGTCTTTTCTTCCTTTCACCGTCACTATTAATTAAAACTTATACTAAGAATTAAAAAGGATTGCTGGGCATCCTTTGAAGATATTAGATGTACAACTATATGTATGTAATTCCTTCACACTCATCTAAACCCACTACTTAAATATTCAAGTGTTAAGCACACTACTGTGATCAAATACCGGTGTGTACTATATAAATATATATATATATTTCTCTTCAAGTTATCCTGGATACTACTGCTAAACATCCTCCGATTTTAGCACTACAATTGTAATCTACTCTATAAATACGGGTTTGAAAAGAATCCAAATAATTATCTACCTGTTGCAACAGTCATCACAGCGTTTTCAATTATATATATCTCTCTTTGTGCATACTATATAAATATCTATTACCCCAGACTATGACTATTCTGTACATGCAGTGAACGTTTTACGATAATAAATATTCAAAAAAAAACTAACCTAAATCCTCATCTCTTTTCGAAATCCTAGAAGTCGGTTCAAGAGCAAGTTCTTCATTAACCTTCAAGTTTTCCGTATGTATCGCGCGTAACACTAGCTGGAATGTACCCCAAGCAAAAATTCATTTCAACATTTCATCCGCTTTCAAAGCTGAAATCTTTATAATACGCCACTTGTTTTCAAACTTCCAATAACAGCAAATCTTTTATAATTTTGTCAACTACATTCCATCATACGTAACAATTAACAGGTACAATTACGAGTTTAAAGCTAGGCATGATTAGTTCCCACAAACGTCGGCAACAGGCTAATAGCCATTACTACCACTTAACCGAAATCAGGTCCTCCGATAGCACCCCTGTATCCTTCCTTCTACATATTACAACTACACTAATTAACAGCACCACTAATACGACTTCCAGGAATGTAATTCCCTCCTAATGAATCACTGGAATGAAAATTGGAATGAAACAAATTAGAATCACACGATATCAGAATAAATCTCGTTTGGTTTACCAAATGGGTAAAAGCCATCAAAACACTGGGATGATTACTTGGCAGGGGGCAGCAACACTTTTGGGAGGCTTTCCTCGGAAACAATGCTAATGGCTTAAAAGGATGATTAGTAGAACACCTTTCGGAATATGAAACATTAACTTTTTGAATAACAATCAATACAATGCTTGACATTCTCACAAAAAGATACTCACCAACATGCACGGACTAGAAAACTGTTTCATTTCTCCTTCATTAATTCTACCTTGATTCCCTCATTCACCTCCTAAATTACAGGTTACTATTGATGGTTATTAAAGCTAATAAATTCAGAGCCAAGTGGCACTTGCGAGTATCAAGATCCATTATAGGGTTCAGGACATATTTTTAACCAACCCTTCTCGATCCTTCCATCTCTCCGAATCCCTTCCCAGATTACATTAATAGCTTTGTGTAGTGCCATTCTAGGAATAGTTTCTAGCGATTAAAAGATATTGTCCCACTCTTCCACTACGCTCCAATCGGACCAGAACCATATCGAACATGTACACCTTGAGCTCGCCCAGGAGCGAATCAATCTGGTCACTCCACACATTACAATCCGTTCCTCCGAATCAATTCCAAGCTTTCATAAGCTGATTTGATGCTTTGTTCCGTCGCTTCAATCCTTGCCGTCAATTCATTAAGTTTATCCAAAGCATCAGATTCAGAGTCGTTGGTATCCAGCGAGGAAGTTCGTAGCCTAGGAAACCAGTCCAGGTTCTTTTCCTGAAACAAGATTATATACGATAAGATGTACGTCAAGCCCAAGCAAAAACTGTCGCCTCCCAACAGATGCCATTTATTTCAGTATCCACCCGTAGACTTTAGAATATAATAGACTAAGATACGGGTGATTTTCCGTCAAACACTTAGGGCTTGTATTAAGAGGGCTTTGAGATGAGAATAGAAGAGGATGATGAAAAGGTTAAGGAAACGGCACGTTCCTCTATTTGCTTTTCTCTTTCTTCTCCAACGAGTTTCCCGTCATTTGATTCATGGTTTCACGTTGTAATTCTCATCCGTTTCTTAAGTTTCTCTAGCTATTGATTATTGACAAGTTGAGAAGGGTAACAACAAGGGAAAAGGAGAGGGATTCTCTCCTCCTTGTCAAACGTTCTGGAGAAGACACATGTCAGCCCGGGGAATGGGGCATTTCCAGTAAGGCCCTCCTCTCCTCCCTCCTTTTTTTGCAAGTCTCAATCCGATCGAATTTCTCAGATCCCCCGTCCAAGCCTTAGAAACTCTACCCGACCTTGTTCAAAATCTAGCACAAGACACATCTCATCCCACTCTCTCATCTCTCTAACTACCCGGGAAAGCCTTCAGATTCCCTAACCTTTAAACTGAACCACCCAGATTGAACATGTCAAGCGGAACGAGAACTGCAACCAAAGAATCCTTACCTCCACTTGTTTGCTCACGTAGCACTCGGACCCAGTGTACTCCGTCGACTCCTTTTTCTTTAGGTATACAATGAAGTACAAGTAATGCCACATGTTGTGTTCTTTCTTTATATGGTACTCAAAAGTAACCGATTTGTTATCGAAAGCGGACCGATTCAACCCTGAAAAAATATCAAATTCACCACATCTCCATTAAACACACGGTATATACACTCACTTCAATTTCCACTCTTCCCATTCCAAAAATCAATTCCTCCGTCCCCTCCCACCCCAAATCCGACAAGCTTAACCAGACTTTCACCTTAAACACTTTCACCTCAAACACTTTCACCTTTCTCCACAGGATGTGCAAACGCATCCACTTTATCCTCTCACCCGCAAACAATGTTCCGCCGAGCGAAAAAGTTACCACGAGCATCAGCCGCTACCAAATCCATCTACCAACTTTCAACCTGCCTCCCGTCTCCCTCAACCACACAAGCTTACCACCAATCTTACATGCTCTCTTAATTCCATCTGACTTCTCCAACCAGCAGCTCCTCCTTCCATTTTCCCGCATCACAAACGCATTAAACTAATAATCCAATGATTAATGGAAACCATACTCACGACCAACTCAAAACAAGGGCTCTCCACCTTCATCCCACTAATCAATAACACATTTTCCGCATCGCATTTAACCCTAGCATACGCTTTCGTGCAAACCCAAAAAAAAACCAACTACTTACCACATATGAAGCAAGTATTCTTCAGCGTTTCCTCTTGTGCTTGTTTCTCTTCTCTCAAGTCGGCAAACGTGTCAATGATCACACCAAAAATTAGATTCAATACGATAACAATAATCACAAAGAAGAAGAGCAAGTCGTACAAAACCCGTCCCCAGTACGAGAGTTCCTGAAATAGCCAACATTCACAATTGCATCAAACCAATGTCATTTCTTTACCCGGAAGCAAAATCCCACTTTCCCTCACTTTCCCCTCTTCCTCCCGCATTCCAGATTCATCCTCCTCCTGGCTCAAACTACCCGAGCTAATGGACTATGTTTTATGACATGGAAAACTGTATGAATCTTTAACAGCACTATAAATACCAAAGAAAAGTATTCCCGGCAAGGGAGTCTTCCAGCTCAAACAGCTCTCTGTCAGTCGCCCTAATCAAAAGGGCAATTCCTTCAAATTAACTAGAACTCATGTCACCCAAAACCACATAGCCGGGTTCGTACACAATGTCATACACGCACGCATCATCCAGCTCTTCCTAAAATATTCACTACTACTCCTTCCTTCATTTTATCCATTAATTCCAACATTCTGAGCGCGTGTAGTTTTAACGGGGGGATCTCACAAAGAAGCTTCTTTGCTAAGAATACGCATTAAAACAGTTACATCATCAGAATAACTACTTCATCGCAATTTTACTACTTTCACTACAATCTCACACACTCCCTCCAATTTCCTTCAATTCCTCGGGCTTCCTCATCAACTCAAATTATTTTCATGTCATCAGATCCCTCACACTTCCCTCCATTTATTCCATTCATAATCCACGCACAAATACTCAGACACATCCCGTTCAAAGGCTCCTCCTGCAGCATACATAGGTCAAGCCCTGCTTCATCCTACCCGCATTTTCCATTTACTTCCCTCTTCTCGAAGGATGGAAGACAGAGGCGGCGTGCCATAAAACGAAAAACTTTCCCACATCTTTACCCATCCAACCCTCGGAAGTAACAGCTCGGTCTTGTTGTCCTCCACGTGGCAACTCTCAAGCCAAACTTGCCAAACTTCCAACTTTCCCTGTCACCTTCCTACATGTGGCCCTTCTCCCCTCGACACTCTCTCCTACTCCTATAAACGAAACAAAAATCTCCAAGTGTTGACTACCACGGCCTTTCCGGCACAATCGTAAATTAATGAAGAGTGGTCCCAAAAACTTGTGCTGGATTTTTAGAATGCCCGCAAACGAAAGAAATTACATCTTTCCCTCAAGTTGAAGCCTCCCATTCATTATGCCAGATTTATGGCCTTTTCGCAAAGCCCGTACTAGTACAAGTGAACGCACTCTTCCAGTGCCCAATAATGGAATGCGTTCCCGGGTCCCAGCCCAACACCTTCCCTCCGCATTAAAGCAGTTAAAGAGAAAGTCCCGACTTTCTCTCATCCTCTGACTATCCAGCTCCCATTCCCCGCTATTTCCATCAATGAGTTCTAACGAGCTAGCCTGATCAAGGGCTATATGATACAATGGCATAAACCTGACGTCATAAACTCCACATGTTGGTCATACTCACATTTTACTAGGCATACCACCCTTCCTGCAAACGCTCCTTTCTCCCACATGAATTCAGCTCTTTCAAAAGAGAAACAAGAGATTGATTCCGCCAGCTTCGAGTGGTAAAACTAAACTACTTCGCGTAGATATTGACTTTCACATCCCCCTTCCAGCTACTTTGTCAACATTTGTTCAGAGCCAGATTTATCTTCACATTTCGGGCAGATATGATTGGAAAATTACTACTCCCTCCCAACACTTCCGTTCAAACTTCCCGGATTTCCCTTCTTAAACATCCCAACGCTAAGCCCACATGACAGACAATCCACCAAGTCACCTAACTAACTGCTCTCTGTTTGCACTAGCAAATCTTTGGACAACAAGACAAATACCGTCTCTACTTTCCCACCACACTCCGTAATATCCACTTTGTTTGACATCGGCTTAGTGGTTAGTTAGTCTTCCGGAATTGTAGCAACTAGTCATTCATGAACTCCGACTCTAGGCTACCATTATCGCTATTAATTATTAAATCACTCTTTAAGCTCACTTTATTAGCTATGCCTCTAAGATGGGCGGATCATGTAAGTAAATGACTTTCTTTATAGACAGTGCCCAGATTACGTATGATCACCCCCAGTCTCTTTCCTCGCATCGCTGAACTCAACTTTCTCAAGAGTCTATATTAGCTTCCAGCCATCCCGCTTCACCAACCAATTCCCATTGTTCATCCATTACACCACATTTTCCAGAGCCACTTAGAAAGACGGCTCGAGTGGTTTTCAGGGAGAAAGTAAACGTGTATCAATTTTTATGTTAGATACTCCGCTAATAGGGCTTCCGCGGAAGAAAGTATTTGAAAAACTGCTTCTATTGCAACACCATTATAAACCCAGTGAGTCAGCAGATGCAGCCAGCAAAACGTGAGATGAAACACTCTTCCACACCGTACCATAATAACCCCACGACAAGGCCACAAGAAGTCTTTCCAATAGCAGCATTATCCAACTCACCGTTTTACTCGGAGGCCGAAGAACATCTCCGATACCCCCTCCATTTCGCAGCCCTTGATTCAACGTTGTTATAATACATTCCAATAAAGTGTCACATGCACTCTCCGACGTCTCTTCCGATGTATTATTCCCTGAAAACCACACAATACATTTCAAATCATCCTCGGAGAAAACTTACCGAACACACACCAACACACTCTCCAACCTTAGCTTCCAAGAATTATTCCCCTCTTCCTTACCTGTAAGTTCCTTCACGTCCACAAGGAAATCATCTTGGAAATACAAGAATCCAACGAAGGAGAACATATAAACCAAAATGATCCCCAAAACTGCTGTCAATATGATAGAGCGTCCATTACGTGTCACGGAACGTATTACATTCATCAATGTCTCCTCTTGATGAGCAACATCCAGTAGCTTCATAGCACAACCAAAGAGAAAACAATAAACTCAATAAACTCTTCAATTTCATATACACTTAGATAAAAAGTTCACGAATCCTCTATAAGTATATAACCGAGGAAACAGGCTTTTCTGTAGACTAAAATTCAACCCCACACTTACCAGAATAGAGAAAAAGAAGACATGGACGAATTTTCCAAGAATACAAAACTGTAAGAGGAACAGGGCGTTATACAGAAACTCTCCATCTGTGAGCATCTCTAAATCCGGCCGGAGTTTCCCGTTTTTGAATTGAATCGACACTATGTGTAGTAGTTTTACAATAATCTGCGGAAAAGAATGAAACATAGCATTATTAGAATCCCCTTCCAGAACTATCACAACTTCCTCCAAGTCCTCTACGGACGTCTTTAAATATTTTCCATATCCAAGCGTTACGCAATACAATCCTGCCCTACATTCATTATCCGATATATTTTATGCCCATAGCCCAACCCATCCCTAGCAATTACGTCCGAGAATAATCCAAAATCTTACCACAATGTAACCAAAAAATGAGACAACCGTCTCGGGACCTACGAATCGAACTATGATCACAATAATGGGCGATATGTAGGACTGAATACCGGCTCCTTCTGGTTTCCGTAATTGCATCAGCCCGCACACAAATAATAAAATCCCCTTGATTATTCCCCAGTGTGGCGTATTCCCTGAATTGAATCAATTTTTATGTATTACTACCTCCTCATACGTAACACAACCCAGCCGTACTGTCATGCATTCTTTCCCATCCCTCCTCAGTCAATTCGATTCATACACACTCGCTCGCACCACCGTCTTTTTCCCCAACTCTCCAAGTGGACTTTCACCCCAACTTTCACTCACTTCTTCTAAGGAAATCACATTCACTTCCATATACAACTCCTTTCTTTGCACACAAAGAACGGTGTGAGTTTCTCCACGCTCCAGTACCTTCCATTCATACACATCCCTCCATTCACACCTTCATTTCTTTCTTTTATAACAAGCATCATCTTACCTGAATCATCGCTAGGGAAGGGATATCCTAGAGCAATGACTATGTTGATCATAACAATGATTTTAAATACTAGGTTTCCTAAAAATGACTCGTACAAACTGCATCCATATAATATAGGTTTATCTGAAAATAAAAAAGTTGAAAACAATCAAATTAGTAATTCAATCCCCGTTGCTAACTCATTCTCTTCCTCAACCCCTCATCTCCTACTTCTCCTCATCCAGGTAACTGTTGAGCACTTCATGACACTGCATGCCTTCCTTACAAACGCTTTGTGTCTCTGACTATATACGCTCCATAAACTTTTTTCAGTCAAGCGTTCACACAAGAGAGTATCAAGTACGAGGGAACTTTGGGGACCCGTTGACGATGTCATTATGAAAACTATGGATGATAGACGTTGGATAAAACTTTACCTCGTAAATCTTCCTGCCATTCCATTTCAAACATGAGGTCATCCTTCTGTTCAAAAAAGTTGGCCACTTTCGATCCCTTTTCGTCATCCTCGGTTGTTCGGAATACTTTGTCTTTGGTATCACGTGTGAGAAAGGAGCAGACTGGCGGAATCGGGAAAACTACTCGTTCCAAGTACTCTTTCTCCCCTTGACGCACAATCTGGTGACATTAGATACAGCTTTACGAATAAACTTATATACTTTGAATCTACGCGAAACATCTGTCACGTCGTCTAAACTTTTCAAACTCTTCAAAGCAGTCCCAACAATGTCTCCCCTACAAGATATTCTTCTCGCCGAATTTAATTTTACATACCCTGATTCACACGCTTAGTTCTTTTGACAACTGCTCGACAGTAATGTATAGCATATGTAACCAGGTAAAATCTGGAGATGTAATTAAAAATTGGTCGGGAATAACAAATCGGAATCTTTTAGAGGAGACAATGATGCAAGATGCAAAATCAGGCATTTCAAGTAAATGAATCAAAAACTACAAAACTTACCTCAATTTCCGCTGTACGTTTTGTATAATACGAAATGGCGTCCGCGTATAAGTTTTTCTTGGACTCTGCTTTATCCAACTCAGCCTGAACGTGCTTATCATGCCTAGCCAGTTTGTGACAAATAATGTACAAGTGATGTCCAACCTGAGGAATACAGTAATTCATACATCAGCTGGTTGAAAATGCGCTGTCGAAATGAAACCCGTCTAACGCTTCCAATTGTTCCAATACAAGGATTGAGCAGCAACAGGTTGAGTTCGCAACACCAGTAGATCTGCAGCTTGATACCAGGCTCAACGCCAGTGACAAGATAATAATATATAGCAATTACTTGTTTCGCTGGATCATCATTGCCACTACGCCAGAAAACGTCCGTGTCGGAACTGTAAGCCTTGGTAATCGTTTCAATCTGTACAACATAGTATCAAGGAATAACCTTCATAAGTACTTACATTTCTCATCAATCTTTGCCATACCTTCATGGCCTAGCCAAGTTTTACTTAACAAGATAAAGCTACAAGTACCGCTGTATAAGAACTTGTCAGTACAGATGATAGTTACATGTTTTCCAATTACAGTGGCTTACCATATTGAGAATGTTCATCTTGCTTAGATTCTCGAACTTTTCTTTTCCGTCAGGGCTTTCCATTAGTGAGAGAACTAATTTACTAGCGTGGTTCTTGAGTTCCATGACCAAGTCCATTCTTCGCTTGCTCAGCGGTGTGATATCATGAGCGACGAAAGTTGTTACTATATCTACAGCATTCGACTCGTGCGTGATGAGGGCAGTTTGATTCTCCAAGCAAGGACCTTGACAGAACTCTGTCAAAGTACACAGAGTTTGATTAATTAAGGAAATGTTTCTTTCATCCACAAGTAGACCAATTAGTCCAGGACTTCCAGTATTTGAGTCAAATATACAATCCAAGAGCACTAGCGTCTGAGAAACCAGATCAGAGGATTTGTTTCCATTTTGATGCAGGAATTTCTATTAAGTCCAAAAAGTACACAATATTAACCTTTTCATGCTCCAACTCGAATACAATCGGCAAAAAGCTGTTGCCAAACTTAGTACAACTACCGTACACAAATGTTTTTGACACTGCCAAAAGAAACCATACCTGCATTTCTAAATGGTGGTTTTCGCAGAGTAGTTGGATAAACCGCAGAGAATTTTCTAAAAGAGTTTTACGTGGATTCAATGTCGGAATAGCATATCCATCTTTCCGCAAAACTGTTGTTCCAACTCCAGTTAATTCATTGTCATTCTCATTATACAGAAATGTTGTGCTAGTTTGTCTCGTAGGACCGCCTGCATGTAATGATAAAGTTAGTGATTAATTATATTATCCAGACAAGCAGAGAATTCACCTACGCCAAGCTTTTCCCCTTCACCAAGTTTCTTACCTCTTTTCATGAATAGATCCTGGATTCCTTGTTTTGCCATGCTGGTTACCAGATCCATTTCTTTTGACATTTGTTTTGAAACTTGTCGTATACTATTTGTATCTAAATCATTCATCAAAAAAATACAATCTGCCGCCCTAATATCAGAGAAACAAAATCAGAGAATTTAAAAACCTTTCAAACTTCAACACACCTTCTGCTTTCATCTCTTTCGGAATAGTGCTATGAACCAAGTGCGGCTTAGAGTCTCCTCGGGCTATATCTCCAATTTTCGTTTTTGCATCCGAGCGGAAGTCGTTCCCAACTTTTCGCAATATATCGTGAAGATTCTGCAAGAAGACAATCTGTCAAGTTTTCATATTACCATGAAACTCTTTAACCTTTTCTACCGGGCTAACCTTTGTAAATCGATGATTGTCTGGACAAGTACTAAGATGATGGTAGAAGCTTTTCTGGAGTTCAACAGTCTCCCCGCTCAATAACGAGATCCCCAGATTGATTGATTGTTCCAGTACCTTGTCATCAATTTTATTATCTGTCAAGAGTCTGACCACGAGTCTAGATGCCCCTAACTCATCCAAGTGATAGTGAGGTTGTTTCAAAAACTTTTGTTGCCCTGAAAGTAAAATCAAAACATTCTGAGTGGACCTGTACATGTATGAAGTTACTAATAAAGTCGACTGGCAGCTGCTTCCCCAGCGTACGCCCAATTAACCAACCATATAAAATCCGAGTCTTAAGTGCGTGTGCGTGTTATGCCTTATTCTGCACAAGACAACGCAAGTACAGACTACTAGCAGACGTTTTAACAAACTAGTGAAAGCAAGAGATGCATCATCAGAGTAATATAATACTAATCATTGCATGAAGCAAGTCGAGCTGATTTCTGAGATGCATTATATCATATACGCTTTAACTTTTAAAACCTTTTTGCTGGTTTAATGTAATGGGGAGGTTGCCCCGTCGAATTCCTCCTAATTCTGATTGCATACATACAGTAACTACACGCATTTGAATTTTGCAAAAGGATTTAGCTACAAGCTGCTTTCTTCGTTTCCTCATACATTGGCACTCGTATTCAACAAGGAAGTCATGTTCACGTATACAAAGAAAAAACTCGAAAGCTGGATAATGATTCCTTACATGTTTTCTCTTTCTTATTTTCTGTATTCTTCAAGGCTGGAACTAAACTAGAAAGTGTTTCTATCAGTTGGCCTCCGCTTGTTTCCTGGATTTCCGTTTTTTTATCCTCAGTTCCCTGATTGAGCATGTCCTGGAGCACGTAGAGGATTTGAACACACAATTCACTTTCACCTTTTGCCAACTTTTCTGCATGGGAGATCAGCCTGTAGAGGATAAAAGTTTACACAAAATGATCACATCCTTTTAGAATATTTTCCTCTCTTCCGTCCCATTATAGTTTTGCGCCATATACGGTTGGATCCTCTACTGATAGCATTTCAAAACTTCCATTCCAAACCCACCACCTCGAGGCAAATACATCTAACCCTATACCTTTGTCTACCAAGAATTTTTTCCCCATGCACATAAAAGCAAACTTACTTTTTGATAACGTTTCCATTACGACACATTGTATATGCCATAGACTTTGGAGGAAAAAGCTTTTCCACGCAGCAAAATATGGAAGTCAATTCTCTTGTTTCGTTTTTAATTTTGTCTTCAAGCTGCCTCTTGGATTTCTTAACGATTTGCTGCACTTCCGATGTGATTCCATCGGATGAGCACCGTTCATCAGGTTTCTGGAACAACAAAAGTTGGCTTTACTTTTTGAGCCTCATCTAAATACGCTACCCGCTGATTTTTAATGCCATGTAATACCTGTTCGCTCAATCCTCCCGATTGACCTCCATCCATTAGAAAGAACCATTTGGCTTTTCGACTAGCTTCTGACATGAATTCATTAGAACTTTTTTCCAAATCTTCAGTTAAGTACGACGGTAAATGGACCGACTGTGACGTGGCTGAAACAAGAATAAATCCTGTCTTGCCATTTGCTTAACACTCAATGCAAGCCATGGTATCTTCCAAGCACCTAAGATTAATGGTACTAACTCTGTCGAAAATTTACTAATTGAAAATCCGCGTATGAGCTTCCTCGAAGGAGCTTCCTATCGGGATAAAGAAAGCTTTCGTCTTAATCCATACAAATCCTAGCTTTGAATACTCTACGAAAACCTGGGAAAATTGCAACTACGTCCTACCCCCTTGCCTTTTCAATAGCATTCGTATTTCCCATTTCCCATGCCATATATCTGACTTATCCCCGACATTTCACGTCAGCTCTCAAGACTAGTCTCCAAAGAAGCATCTGCCCGTGAACCTGGTCGGGCCCGATCACCCCAGCAACATAATCAATCCCGAAAATTCGGCAAGCACTATACATCGTGCAAAGAAACGCAGATAGTTATTAAAATCCGAAAAGTTCCATTACCTATTTCATACATAAGGTTCAAGCATTTTTGTACTCCGTAAAGCCTGGCAGGTTTGATCCATTTCGTATGAGTGAGGCGGTATATTGCAACAAGTAAATTCACAAACAAATCTTTGTGTCCCTGAAGCAATAATATTCAAATTCAATTTCTTTTCAAATTCTCTGCGAAAATGTCACCTTACGTATTCAAACTGGTATCGAAGCTTCTTACGAGAATGCAGCCGGGAGCGTAAGTTACTGCACGCTTGATGAACACCTTGATAACGCCAACCACACATTCTTCCCCGGAATCACTGCTACCAACCACGTAGTCTTGAGCTTCCTTGTCTCCCGTAGATTCATTTAATGGAGCGTTCGCCAAATTGACAATTTCAGCCAAAAAATGTTTCTCAAACATGTTCCATATTCTGCTCGAAGTGTAAATGCTCTTTACGTCCACTTCCGTCACCAAATAAGCGTGTAGCAAGAAGGCAACGTAAACCTTTTTCACCTTCAAAGTTGGTTCAAGAGTGCAGAAATAAGACTTCATTCATTAAATCAAAAGTTCTAAAAATCTCAACGCTTTCTTCTTACCTTTAGAGGATACTCGTCACTACAAAGGGATTTTATTATTTTATCCAATGGCAGCAAAGTTTGACACATAGACTCTGTATACACGTTCTTACCGATAGTACAGTAAGTCAAAAGTTTCACCAATTCTTGATGCAGCCTGCAATCCGAAATATTTCAATGATATTTCATATCGAACGAAACGGTCGGAACCTCAAGTCCATGACAGTATGTGCACGATTCGTTTTTTTAACATACCGGAACTTTTCAATGTCTCGTGGGACATAAACTCCAGCCTCATCAAAGGTCGATCGTCTCTCCGCGTCTAACCCGAGTAGGTTTTTCAGTTCGTCGTGATCAATGGCCAGCTGAAAATTTGTTTATTAAATTAGATACTTTGTTCTGTTTCAGTAGTGTGTATTCTTGTTTCACTTCTGTGTAACCTAATTGACCTCCGAATAATTTTACCATTACAGTATCTTCGTCTTCTCTACCAGGGAAAAGTGCATCTCTAATTTAATTAGAGTGTATTACTTAGATGGGTGCTTCAAAGATGGTAGCTTGCTAAGCAAGGTACTTCTATTTGTATGCATTAATCTCACATCACAGTAATTCCGAAAGTTTCTTCGCTTGTCTGTTATCAAAATTTTGTCTTATAGGATAGATTTAGAGTGGTCATACCCTCAGGCTTATCTGCTTACCTTGTACACAACTGTTTCTTGATTTCGTTTAACGATTCCCAGTCTAGGACAAATGATCTTTTGAAGCGCAATCAGATATTCGGATGGAGGATCTCTGCTGTCAACCTCATAATGCAAGACTTTCTTCACGAGATGACCAATCGTCTTGTCCATATCGTTTGCACATAAACTCATATTGTCGTTGTAAATTGCTTGTATACATTTAGCTTGTCCTTTCTGATGGAAAATAAAAATAGTTGTAAACCTTGAAACTCGGAATAAAACCTTTAAAGGATTGTTGAAAAAACTATAACCTCCATCTTCATTATAGATGAAACGTGATTCGCCATGAAAGCCTGATTTTCTTGATTCCCTTCGCAATATGCTTGGAAAAATTTACTGAACAGAGTGTCATCAAAGTCCTCCTTTTCCTTCAAATCCTTTAACATATCCATCAGCTCTATGATGACATCCAACACCTGATACTCTCTCAGAAGATTCTGATTCTGTGTGTTTGGGACATATCCGAAGTTGCCCTCCTTTCTACAAAGCTCCGTCATTTCTTTCAAAAACTAGAAAAAATCAAAATGGGTTCATTTAAATGGTTTCGATAATGACACATATCAAATGAATATAAAATCTTCCTTAACTCACTTCACTTAACGTATCAAGATCACGTTTCAATGGACTCGGTACGGATGAAGTCCTGTGCACGGACATATGTCGGCTAGCAATTCTGTTTTCAGATCGTTGAGCATTAGTAGATCCTTCAGAATCTTCGGCTGCTTCATCTAAACTTAGGTTCTAGAGACAACAAAAATTTTAGTTAACTCCAGCGTCATTTAAGCTAGCAGCGATTAGTTTCCGTACGCGGGGAAAAGAAATTTAATAACGTGTACGCATACCACAGTTTTTTTCTTCTGCTTCTGGAAATTTCGACGCTTCCAGCTTGCCTTCACATTCGCTCCAATTTCTTCCAACTGAACTTTTATTTTATCCAGTCTTTCAATCTCACCCATGCTTGTCAAAATTTGTATCTAGAAACGTTAACCATTTGCAAAAATCAGGTGAAACCATATCTTATAAACCGAAATATGTCAATTCGACTTACCTTATCTAATGCATCCAGAAGCTCCTTTCTTTGATTAAACACAGTCATTAGCAGTTTAATAGCAGTTTTCAATAGTGGTGCATGATTCGTAGTTAAGTTAAACAGTAGCAGCTTGAGGAATTCGGAAGTATCCGAGCTATTGTGGAAAAAATCACAGCTTTAGTGGTCGTTAATCACAATATGTTGATTCCATTATTAAGAGGTAAAAATATCTGATTTCGTAAGTATAATCTTACCCAGCACTAATTGTATTGAAATTGATGTCTCTTTCTGACGCCTCTAGCGAGGGCATAAATCCATCTTTAACGGTTTTTTCCACTAATTCCACGAATTTTGCGGTGGAAATAAAACTAGAGTCATCGTTACTCAAGCTTAGCGATGTACTTCTCTCAACTTGCACTAGGTCCTTTTCTCTCTTCAAGTAGTGCAGCATCTTCGTAAGACGATAATCCAACAAAACGCTGTGTATGTACTATCAAATTGCAATAATCATTCATTAGGTTTAACTAACTCAGGCAACATAAGGAAGGAAACTAAGCTAACGAACTCGTCGAACATTTGTTTTTATCCCTTGCAGGGCTAAAACATACATTTCAGTATTTCACTCGTGCTTATAACAACTGAATACTCAGTTCCACCTAGCGGCTATTTTAGTCATCGATGTGACCAGAACAAAGCTTTATGACAAAAAACGGCATTCATGCACCACATTTGACCTTATTTTTAGCTTCACATGATCTTTTCATTACATATGAAGACGGCTTTAAAAACATGTATAATACCTCGTTAATTTCCAAAATAATAACTTTCATCTCCAAAAGTATAGTTTCGTTTTCGTCATCCTTCTTCCCGCTTGTTTTGCCGGCTGTGATAGTGCTAGCCTCTTCTCGTACTATAGTAAAGCAATTATCACAAGCCTGTTTATTGACTTTCCTGAATTGAAATCAGATACGACTATATTACAAGTATAAATAAATGAAATCGACTTATATTACCTTTTTTCTCCTGTATTTCTTTCGAGAGAGAGCGTAATATCTTTAGTAACGTATCCTTCAAATCGTCCCTTTTTAGAGTACTCATACCATAAAATCCAAACCGTGTGAAGTCTTTGGCTAATCGTAACGTCTACGTATTTAAAAATATTTAAATTGTTTTTACTCCCCATTACATTACGTATAATGTTTAAAATAACTATTAACAAATTTTTACCTCCACAGTTAGCTGATTGTGATATTTGTCATCAAAATTCGATCGATTAGCCACCCTTTGAAGGTATTCCCGAATAAAATTCATTGTATTAAGGAAGTATGAGATTTGTCCTTGTTTTGTAGAATTCTTACTCCGTGTGTACTCGTCATATCTTTAAGAGAGAAATAGTTGAATCAATTTGAATTGGTCATATTTCAACAAATGCTTCAACAAATCTGGAACTAGCACTAACGAGTCTGTAGTAGTTAGATCCTGCTGCGTCAAATCCCACCATGTCTTTGTTAATGATATTTTCTTTTCTTCTTTCTGTGGCTCCACATCTACATGGAGGGTGCGGACCAAGCGACAACAAGAAATCCGCAAGTCATAAGGGAAGCTATCCACTTTCATTATACTGAAATAGATTTTGTATTAGAAACTAGGAGTCCTAGTCTAGGACAATTACAAAAGGTGACTTAATTTAATTAAAGGTATAAAATAATTGTTTACTTCAACAGCAGGTCAAGACTGATTTTTGGTTGCAGACTGTTAATTGCTTCAACATGTCGTCCCACACATATATTAGAGTATAGATCCAACTGATGGCAGTAGTAACGTAATATTGCTTTGGCTTCGCCAAAATCCAGACTAGCCTTCATTGCAAGCCGCGAAACTGATTCCTGAAACAATTACATGTATCGAGTTTCAATTTTAGTTTCATTTCCAAAAAAATACGCATTTGTGATTTTTACCTCCCGCTCTTTCACGATGAGCACAGCATCATTTGTTTCGGGTATCCATCTAGAGAAATATTCAAGTTTTACAGCCAGTTGATTCTGCATTACCGGAATATGAAGAAGGCAATATTTATTGAGTCCTTCAGAAAGAAAGAGGATCTTACCTAGCTTCAAGTAGCACGGCTCGATTTTCGCTTATACGTTCCAATATGCTTTTTTGTGTAGAGCGAATTCCCTTTTCTTTAGATACGCACAGATCTGACAAATGATCCAGGTATCTGTAGTCCCATTTATTTATGTTCTTTTTTAGTAGCTCCACAAATTTTCCAACTTCGTAATCTTTAATTTTCTGTTCTAAAAGTGCTTTGTTGTTGTGCACCAATGCTGTAATTGTAGCTTCCGCGTGAATGTCCAAGCCGATTTGAAGTTGCATGAATGCAAATCGGTCAGCAATATGCTCCTATGAGTGAAAAAATAGTATACACATCACATTAGCTATTCCTTAGAAAATGTCAAATAAAACTTGGAAATAAGCTTAGCAATATATTACAAATATTCCCGGCCTAAAATAAGCTTAGAAATTCAATTAATCCCTGTTTCACGCTTGAGCGTCACTGTACCTGATTCTTACGGTAGCCATCTTGACTAAGAGAAAGTACTCGATAGCAAAGTCTAAAAATATATTTCCATTTCGATTTGACCGTCCCATCTGCATCTTTGAATTCTTCTTTGAGTACATCTTCTTTGTTCATGGGTACCTGCAATTATGCACACAAATCTAATAACTTGACTTCCATACTTCAAGCTTAATCAAAGCTCGTTTGGAATGCAACAACATACCTTCAAGATTTCGAAAATGCTTCCCAGTAAATCCTGCTCTCGCAAAAGCTTCTGTCGGTCGCGATTAACTTTTTTTGGGAAAAAGTCTAATGGATCAATGTCAGTCGAATCCACTACTGATTCCGGCAAGAAAAAGATAATCTCTTTCAAAACGTGACACACATGCCTACATAAAATTCATATGATTAACTTCTTGGTGCTCAACGCCTAATGATTAATGAAATTATGTCACGTTTGTAGATTTACCTTATATCGTTAGGAGTTACGCTTAAAATATCTAACTTATCCCGGAACTCCTTTAAAACTTTAATGGCATCGTTGACAAAATCCAAATGTCTCACTTCATCAGGTTTAACAGGTATCAGTCGAAACACTTCTTCGTCTCCGAATTTTTGTTTTCCAGTAAGCTTAAATTTAATTGAAAAAACAAACAACGACATGAAGTAACCAAATGTGAAAGATAATAAATTCCAGTTCAAGAGAAGTAATAAACCTTTATCATGCGCTCCTCTCCGTGATCAAAGAATTCCGAGTAAGTAGAACAAACCCATCTCTGAGATTTTGAATGCTTTAATCTGACTATAGAGGATTCAGGTACAGCAGTACTTTGCATTTCTGCTCCTGTAGGCGAAATCTCCAGAACGCTAGCATCTATTTCATCACTTGGTATAGGAACCACAACGTATTCCTCAGGCCCGCAAATATTAGCGCATTCAGCTGTAGAAACACATAAATCGGTTGACAATTTAAATTCCAATAAGTTTAAAATATAAATTCTATAATTAATCATATTCCGAGTGACCAAACATACTGGACTCAGTCGACAACGTAATGCGCCTCTGCTTTCTGATTCCAACATACGAGCCAGTTGCCATATGTTTTAGTCTATATTTTGATTTCCAAAAGCCAGCTCCAGAACGGCATGGGGCTTTGTGAGAGATCTAGAATTCGTATTTATAATACAAAAATTAGCTCATAACCATACATAGATTCAACTTTCCCAAAATTTTTTTAGGTAAAACTGTAACGCATTGATAGAATATCTACCTCCACTTCCCAAAGAGCATTGCTGGATACCGCAGACATGGCAGATTCTCTCTGTGTTTTTCTAAGAAATATGTAATCTTTCCCACCGGTAGGGTAGGTATCTAGCGTCAAGAATTTTTGCTCGTGAGTATGAAATAGGCGGACTACATCTCCTCCTTTGAGATTCTCAGGAATATTTTCTTCATGACTTAAATACAGTACCAACCTCCACGGAGTAGGCTGCAAACATAATAAAATTAGCTCATTAACACATAGTCATCCCACCATCGACTTATTCTCATAATGGAACCTGGTGACAAAAACTCAAAAAATGTAATTACCACATCAGTTCGTGTAGCAGCTTTTGTATTCTCTTTATTCTTCAAGTGGATTTCATGAGAAGGAGCTTCGTTATTATCCGTTCTATCCTTCAGCGCGGTTGGGGAAGCGTCCAAACACTGCTGCGAGTTCTGTGCTGATACAAGTCTCACCTCGTCATTCGCTATCACGCTCTCCCCTTCAAAAAAAAACTTTGAATCAGCTAAAATTGTAATCTTTTAGTAAAAAACCATTTAGAAGATTTATGAATGTGCTCAATCATTATCCTCCATCATTCATACCAGATTCCCTATGCCTGTACGAATTAAGGACCTGAAGCCAAGAATCTTCATTCCCGTTCCTATCCAAGTAAACCCGCATGGCAAGCTTATCTGTTTCTGCGGGATATCGGCGATTCACAGTCAAATATTTCATAGTCTTCAGATGGAGCAACTGCAAATTAATTATATTACCTCGAAATATATTCCTTATATTGAAGTCAATGCAACACATCAGTCAACTTAAAGCCACATGCCCTACCTGAATATTATTCCCATAAGTAATCGCTTCTCCGATCTTTTTCTTAGCTTCCCTTTCATTCTGTTCCTTTTCCAGCGCTGCCGCATGCTAATAATTATAAAGAATCCGAATCACCAATTATCAAATAAAGTAGATTTCAGCAGGCTGTATATAATATTATGCATACATGAAACATTTTCGTACCTGAAGACTTTTGATGAGCACAACTTCCTCTGGAGATTTCGACGAAGTTCCCGTTCTAGAGGCTTGATTATATTGTTGCTGGGCCGAGTACCGTAATGGTGGACACAATTTAAACAAGCAGTCTAAAATACAATGAAAACTATTCACAGGCACCCATTGCATTTTACTCACAATTCAGGATACAACCGCCACGAAAATCAACTTACCTCGAAATTTCTTGGGCGGATTTTTAAGATCGCCATTAGTAGGACAGACAACGCAACGATCATCAACGGATCTAAGTCCAAGACATAACCATTACTTCCAGCGCTTTTACACAAAAACGCGGATGCACTTATAAATGCTTTCTTACTTACCCTAAAGTACTAAGAAACCCCTTTGTGACTCCCTCACTGAATATGCTGACGACATCTCCGTACCGAAGTACGTTCGGCTCCAAACCATCGAATTCGGTATCGCCGTCTGAATCTTCCATTCTGAAAACATTAAAGCAGTACTGTACATGGCGTATTTGCTCTCTGAACGATAACATCATTGTAACCTGTTGTGGTCGTACCGTTGACATAAATACGAGCAATAATACAATACAGTTTCGATACAAAATTCTCTATCAGTAGGTTTCAATGGGTATTCATGGACTTCCTCAAGTTGTTCAAGTTAATTTCATGTGCATTAGCTTTATTTAATCCTTCGACATCATCCTTTCCATGAGGAATTCGATAACGAAGGATACGATTCAGCCATTCATACGGAATTGCATACTGAATTTCCTTTCCATGCTTTCCTCCACCCACGTCAACCGAAAACCAATCTGATGCGATTAAGTTGGCCACCGTGATTACCGCATCCTGGGGATACATTGATTGCGATAAGGCATACTTAACAACTCGACTATTCACCAACCGGCACTACTTGGTCTATGTTCCACCTAACCAACGATAAACTGACCTAGTCGGCTCAATAATCCAACAAATATTACACTTATTGACTTTAATCTTCTCTTCGTCAATGTTTTCGACTCAACTGCATACTGTAACATACTCGCACAATCGCAACCATGCATAGACTGTAAAACATCTATAATTATTTTATCATCTGAGCGAAAAAAATTTCAGTTATCTTCTAGGCAGGAAAATTGTGGTGAAACTAATGAGCTGACGCAAAGATGTCAGCTACTTATTCCTCAAAATATCATAGACCAATACTAATTAATGTTTCTAGAATTTCTAATCTCTTTTAGTTTCAAAAGACTCGTCAGCTTTGCGCTAAGTAACTATAAGCTAGTACTCTTTCTAAACTTCAA
The DNA here is from genome assembly GCA_906901655.1 of Sminthurides aquaticus. Lineage (NCBI taxonomy): Eukaryota > Metazoa > Arthropoda > Collembola > Symphypleona > Sminthurididae > Sminthurides > Sminthurides aquaticus. The sequence continues at coordinate 16,894,087 of CAJQTT010000001.1, read as the reverse complement.
AGTTATGAGGCAATAGGAATTCACCTTTCTGTGCAATAATTGTGTCTCCAGACTAATTAGTAATAAAATGTAACATATTAAGAAACATATAGTAGAGTTAATGCGCTATCTATGATCTACTTTAAAATCTACGCTAAGCTAGGCCGTCTTTGTAGCGTAATCATAGTACATGTCCGAATAAAATTTTGTTGGATCTCACTACCAGAAGTATACAGCGTATGCGCATTACAGGAGCTCCTTCTTTACATAAACGTTGCAAGAGAGAAGCATGTGTCCCACCCCACCAGCTACCCGATAAGATGCGGGTCCAAGACCAGCCATCAATTACAGGTACTGAACAACTTCAAGGTACTGTCATTTGACTTTTACGACCGGGATTAAATACAAGCAGGAGTTCTTCACACGCATTTGCGAATCTTGTTCCAATGTACTAGTCTAATTATGGCAAGCGCAACAGGTGTGACAGTCTTCATAAGAAAAATGTACTACCCTATACGGGAATGAGCGACAAGTTACCTTCCTCCGGCTATACATGCCTTTTACTAATTGCTACTACTTTTTGGATGGAGCAGTGCAGCAGCACAGAAACTACCTGGTCACGATTTTGGCCAAGGCTGGAGTCATATGGTATCAAAACTAATTAATGATAAGGAAAATTTACTCACCTGCACCAGTCAGAAGTTACTCCAAAGTCAAAGTCTTTTTCTTCCGATCATCACAATTCTTTCATAGCTCGTAACAAAAAACTTCGCAAACAGGACACAATTTTGAAACTACAACTTTTATTAAAATTATATCCAAGGCTTGGGTTGACACAACCGTATTTTCCTCCAAGCCAAATCGTTTTCAAGTAACGAAACAAAATAGGACGAAACGTTAGTATTCGTGACACAACACAATCTCCTTGACGCCGCAGTTCTGCAAAATCCGAGGTCACGATCAGTCCTTTAAAAACTCCTCAGGTAAGTAATGTTTCGATATTTTTTTGTAGGATAATGGAGTTACCTTCCCAATTATTACCAGACTAGAAACCGGCTAATGAATGCACCTTACTGAAAACTATAATTGGCGTTGTTAAACACTCGGTATGCTTCACTAAAAATGGAAACAAACTTTAAAAATTAACTTGGTACCCACAGTCTTAAATTTCGTGCAAGAATATTTAATTAAGAAAAGGATTTAGAGGAACGCACTAAATAGAACAGCCTCAGCAAGTCCATCACAACACTGATCATACGGCTCTGTTTGTTGCGCTTTGTAAGCTCCAAAGAGAATATCCCAAGATATTTTCCTCATTCAAATCCAAGAGAATACTCTCCCTCTCGAGCTCCGTGTGTACATCCACAACAACGAGCAGGAGGATCTAACTACACAAGCCTGCAGTTATCTTGGTGAATTCGTTAATTTCAATATATATGTATACACACTACCCAAGCTCCTGATTACCAGTGGCCTTGCCAATCTTCTGCCATCCACACACACAGACACAAGCCTTCAACATACATTCCCAACCATTCCTCTAGGTGTTCACAAGCTTCTGGACGCTCTGCAACTTCTTCAGGCTTCCCTATATTATAAATTACGATTATCCATTCGCACACACAACAGTCTTCATCTACGCTTTTTTACAACGTCGGGCGCACACAAGTGGTACTCTGCAGGAAAGCAGTTAGATTTTGAAACCTTGCGTTGAGCCTGCATCAGATTAAAAACTTGCTCTGTAAAAGGATACATTACTTCCAACTCTGTCAACAAGCAGACAGCCAAACTAAGCTCAAACCTTGGAAAAGTTGATCACTATTATATGCTAAGAGAGCAAAACACAAGACTCTTGAGAACATTTCCCTTCTTTTTACCTCTTAAACCATCCATGAAAATCCAATCGTTTCACACATTGTTCCTCAGGAGTCCAGTGACATTCTCAGCTTTATTTCATCTTCCTCCCAGGCTTAATAGGCGATCCACGTGCCGAAAGGAGCTCCGTCTTCCAAGACATGTAGCAGAATAATCTTTTAACAGTCTTCCTCCATCTATTCATACACTTCAATTCATCCATCTTCCACAAATCCTTCCGCGCGATTCTCCATCCTTAGTCTGTCTTCCTGAGTTTCAATCCAGATCAATGATAGTCAGTTCAGGTATACAGCCTGCATCACGTAACATTTCCTTTAAGGTTTGCTTGGCAGAAATCGGTGTCGTCGGTAAGGGAGGCATAACTTTAACTCAACTTAAAAGTGCTCTAGTTTCCAAAATAAATTTTTAACGGGATTTTCCCTTTACATGAGTTGTCTATAGTCATGTCCCTTCTTGTATATTATTTTGTAACCTTTAAATTAATAGCTGCAGTTTCCTGGAGCTCCAAGTTAGTCTGTCTTCCTGAGTTTCAATCCAGATCAATGATAGTCAGTTCAGGTATACAGCCTGCATCACGTAACATTTCCTTTAAGGTTTGCTTCGCCTAGACCTGCTTCATATAAATCCTCAACAGCTATTCCAACCAGGTCCTACACTGACTCTCAGTTCGAGTTTCTCCAGCTCCATTTCTGCAACCAGAATCATTCTTCCCGCATAACTTGTATCACACATTCCGGTTTTTGTCTCGACCTTACAACGTCGAACATTACTTCTTCATGAGTTCCCTCTTGATCATTCTAGAAGCTCAAGTACAAACATATTTTTAACAACAAAACATAACCATCTCCACTCAAGTCCGATTCAGGTTCAATCAAACACTACCTTGGATAACCATGCAACACGTTCACATCTTAAGCAACCAGACGAACAATGCCAAGTATCAAATCTTCAGGGTTTCCTGTATTCCAGTCTCCGTTTGTACATCTTCTTCGCCTTCCATCCAGTCGTATGGGCAAAACCATTCCTAATTAAAAAACCGAATGCTCCCAATTACATGTACTTATTTAAGCTGCATGGTCATCAAATGATTAATTTCATGTGTTAGTCTTAAACATAAATCATACTTCCATATAACCTACCTTGATTACCAGCAAATTCTCATGAAGCAACCGTCGTTTTCTGTATGCAAATACGTATAAAAACAAACGATCCATCGGAGGTCTGAGTGACTCAATCCTCCTATTCACTGGAAGAAGCCGGCGATGCATTCTGAGTTTCATCGACTCGACGGCTACCTGTTTTCCAGTGTACATTAATATTATAAAACTTTCAGCATTGATAATAATCACCTCAGGCAACCCAAAGGTATAATAAACCGATAATAACCCCCAGACACCTTGTAACACATTAACAATATTAGCATTACCATCCCTACAGACTGCTTACCCAATTAATTAGCATACATGTTCAAACCACTTCCACAACTTACTTTAGATCTGCTAAAGGTGCAACCATATCTCGTCATTATTAAATAGCATCCCTTCGCAGAATGACAGAACCATGGATTCCAGCGTGCAATCTCCATGTCGAACCGTTTGTGACTGTACATTTGCTACTTTGCTTCACCGATTTTACCAACCTGTAGCAATTAAATAGTTTTTATATAAATATGATATGATTTTTTCAAGTAGCCGACCGAAGGATAAATAAGTTACCTGCTCTCTTCAGCTCTAAAAAAACGCCAATCTCCAAAGGATCATTAATTTTAGAAACTTGCATCCCGAATTCTATCTATTGCGATGTATTTCTTATTTGCAATTAAATCACATTGCTATATATAATTTTAAATTTTCAACTGAAGCATTGTTTCAGAAACGTTGCATATTATATCTCTCATGTGGTCCAATATCAACATAAGTTGTAGAATAACGTCTACAACGGATAGACCAGAATAGCAACACACAAGGGTCTGTGCGTACAAGATGTTCTGCCCGTGCCGTCGCTGTCTGCCCCCCCCCCCACAGGATTCGACCGTGACGTGTGTGTGTGAATGTCAATAAACTTTTGCAAAAAGTATGCGTTTGCGGTCTCAGAACTTTTGCTGGTAATTTTGGTTGCATTAAATTTTAATCATCACTATTTAATCCTGGGTTCTTAATTGTAATCAACTTCTTTTCATTTCAGGGGTCAAAGTAAGGAAGAAACGTGAGCAAATAATGTGATACCGGCTGGACCATAAACACCTGTTAAACCAAGGGGCACAGCGCACTTAATCAGCGCAGCACTGAATCTTACTTATATACACATTAAATCATAATAACAGTCAAGATGAAGAATTCCTTCTGTTTCATTATTTTAATACTCGTAATTAATTTTGTCGTCGGAACTCTGTCACCGCAGGATAAGAAACCTAAAAATGCTGTTTCACCCGGTGACATGAAGGTAAATGCATTCCAAATTTTCTTAATTAGATATCAAATGGAGTCACGGTATAGTGTCACTTCGATTAACTCAAATATTTAAAACATTGGTTAACATTTAATTTTTATACGTTAATTGTTCTAGACTGGTCCTGTTCCGGAAAGTGTATTTGACAAAGATCTGATAGTTAAATATCCTAATCCTAAAAGTATCATCAAGGAGAGTGGAACATATTTCAAAGGGGTTAATGATAGGAATTTTACGGGTGAAGTACTCGGTTATGTCACACCGGTAAGTTTGAGTGACATAGATCAAATAATGTGTTTTACCTAGTGTATCGTGACAATTATGTTATGTGTTTCAGTGGAACGGAGGGGGGTACGATGTTGTCAAGACATTTGCTAACAAGTTCACCATGATCTCACCTGTGTGGCTCCAAGTCAAGCGCAAACCATCTGGTACCTTTTTTATGACTGGAACTCATGACATTGACCACGAATGGATCAAAGCAATTCGGAAAAAAGCTAAACGTACCAACTTGAAAGGTTTGTATTTTGAACAGTTATTTCTGGATTCTTAACGATACAATTTGTTCCTAGCTTTCGCACCGATCAAATGAAACATTTAACAAATTTCCCCTTTCTCTTCTTTTAGTGCTCCCAAGGATTCTTTTTGATGGATGGTCTAGCGATGACTATTACGGCTTGTTTACAACAGGAACTGAACCTAAGGAATTGACCAAAACAATCATTACTTCAGTAAAAGTGAGCATTTCTTCAAGTCTTTCAGCACATACAATGTTACTAACTAGCCCAATCATAGAGCCCAAATATATAGCCGATTCTATTTTTCAGGCATACAAATTTGATGGCATCGTCTTGGAAGTATGGAGCCAATTAGGTGGACAGGCCAGGAAGGCTTTACAAATGCTCATTAAAACACTTGGAGAAGGACTTACCAAAGCGCAGTTGACTTTCGTCCTCGTAGTACCGCCTCCAATTACCAATCTTGGAAAACCTGGGATGATAGACCATGATGATATTGTGAATACGTATCACTACGTTGATTACTACTCTGTGATGACTTACGACTATTCTAGCCCGGAACGTCCAGGCAAGCATCCTGTAAACGATGTCGGTATCAGCATTTTTGTAGGTCCACTTTAACTGAAACTAATTCTATTACTATAGGTGCAAATAGTCCTTACAAATGGATACAGAAGTGCATCGAAACACTTGCGCCCACGAAGACTGAACGCAAAAAGTTTTTAATGGGCTTGAATTTTTACGGGTATGATTACACAAGTACCGGTGGACACCCTGTTCTTGGAACTACCTACCTAGAACATCTTGCCAATGCTAACAAAATACAATGGAGTGAAGATACAGAAGAGCATTATTTCGAAACCAAGTAAGATCTCCATAACAGGCATAGCAATCTCTTTTGAAAATTAAATGGTCGGAAAATTTAATAATGTGCATATGTGTTATCAGGGAAAAGGATGGTAAACACACAATATTTTACCCTACTTTAATGTCCATTAAACGAAGGTTGGATTTGGCAGCTGAATTAGGAGTGGGAGTCGCCATATGGGAATTAGGACAAGGTTTAAATTATTTCTACGATTTATTCTAAAGGCACAAACGTGTTCGTATTGTTATTGTTTCATTGTTTCATGTGTCGAAAAAGAGTGTGCTAGGGCATAACTCACCGCAATAAACTTTTACAACGTGAAGAAACTTGAAATTTGTAACAAAATCACTGCTAAAGGCAAAGCTTATTGAAACCCTAGTGTCGAATACAGCTCCCAGTGCCCACCGTCTCTGTATATTAATGTCCTTCACTGTGTCCCGATTCGGATCGCTCGCTAGCTGTGGTAGTATTTGTTAGTGCATCACTTATTTCGTCGACGCCAGCTAAAACTTGTTCTCGTAATCTCCTTCTTGTAGCGATTGGGCGCAAGACAGTGTCGTCAATCATTGATTCGGGAATTGCGGGGAAGTTAGACTCCATGGGAGGAGGCTCGCCGAAATATCTTGGATGAAGCTTCAGAATAAGCAGACAAATCACACCAAACACGAAATACACTATAAATGCTGCTACGAATAAACTAATTATATAAGTGCATGACGATATTATGATTGAGACAGTTAGCACGAGAACAGCAATTGCGTATGGAGCAAATGCAACAATCATGCCAAAAATAATTGAAAGCTGAAGGAGTTGGACACTGGACCTTGGAATGAAACGAGATAAATTCATTGTTAGTATTTTATGTTAGTAGTTACAATCAATTTGAATTCAAAAACCATTACTGAATTTCGTTTTAATTAATGCGTTGAAACTGTTCTTAATATCTTAAAAAGTTAGCGGGTCCAGAATTTGTACTTCGCCTTCTTTACCTTTTGTAAACACTGCACTGGTATAGTAAACCTAAGATTTGTCATAGAAACTTCACATATATATAAGCTAAGTCAAGCCTATAGAATTTCCAAACCATTTGATTTATAATTATGATGCTTGTCTAATATGTACTTCATAAAATTATCTGCTGATTTTACAGCTCAAGGCGTAAAGACTCAATAATTTCGAAATAAATTTTAAAAAGTATAAAACATTGCTGTTACGAGGTACAAAGCGGTATCGAAAGGGTATTTCATGTCTAGAAATGTATTAGCATATATGGTAAAAATCATTGCCTTAACATCTAGTCTAATCTATTATCTCAAAAATTCTCACGATCTTCATCGTCATCATAAACTCTACGATTCGCACGGAAACGGCTTATGATTCTCTCATGTGGAGATGTAGCTGAAATGGTTTTGGGATAAGAGTATGTTTGCTTCCTTGGGGTCGCTCCTGTAGGGTTGTCAACGAGGTATGTGGAGTCCCAAAATTCATGGACTATTCCAGCTTGCTGATATACCTTCGAGCGTTGATCCTCCGACCACTCGTCCGCTTGATGACAATGATCTTCCAAAGCTTGTTTTGTATTTGTCACTTGAGTAATATCTAATTTTCTAAGAGCGGAAGAGAATTTCTGGTTCTTGTTTGACAACAAACTCGTAGAGGATCCAAGTTGGTCATGTACAGAAGTAAACTGAGTTCCGAACTCTGCTATTCTGTTCTCCAGCACACTGGAGCGCTCGGATAAAGCGCTAGTTATTCCATGAATCCCTTCTTTCTGAATTTCTTTTTGTTCTTTGAGAGTCTCCGATGAGTTGTGGTTCAGCAGTTTCACATTCTGAGCGGTTTGGCTAAGCTCTTGTTTTTGAATGTCTGTCAGAGAGATCAGGTTCTTAAAACCAGACTCTGTCTCTTGTCCTAAAGCCTTTGCATTTGCTTCGTCTGTCGCCATTTCCTCATCGAGGGAAGTTATGCCATCCTAGAAAAATTGAAATAAGCATTCATCAAGCTGCGGGTGGATAAATTCTGCAGCACTCACAGATATAAGAACTAAATACGAGGCATTACCTTCATAGATTCTTCCACAGCTGTAATGTCCTTCAGCAGGCAATCGTACTTACAGCTACTTTCTTTTTGATTATTTTCGGACTCTTTCATGATTGAGTTAACGTTTTTCAATACTGCTGTAAGTTTTTTCTGGAGATCCTCAGCATGCTTTTCCGATTTTTCCTTCTGACTCACAATTTGCGACAAGATATTAGCGTTCGATTCTGTATATGTCATACTGATACTTTTCAGCTGATTCTTGTAAAATACGATTTCCTCCAAGTGCGTTAAAACGTAATTATTAATACGATCTTGCTGAACGTCCAGTTGGTTCTTGAAATTTTGAGCCATGGATCCAATTTTGGAATCAATTGCTTCCATTTTCTCATCAATCACTTGATGAACATTTACAAGCTTGTCGATAACTGCGTTTACTGTTGTGAGACAATCAGCGCATTTCTTGGAAATCTCATCTTCCGATTGCTTGTTTTCGTCTTTGACGACCTTGCACTGGTCTGTCACTAATTGCATTGATTCGGAGCACGCTTGCTTAATGCTGTCATAAACAACGGAAATTTCTGCATTCCACAGTTTCAACATCTTCTCTTTCTCGCTTAAGAATTCTTCTAGTCTCAATCTCTGCTCCCCACAGAAAGATGCGTGATCCGATCTAAATCCATCAATGCCTTTACGGATGTCTTCTAATTGGTCTGAAATTTCTTTCTTCATCCTTTTGCCAGCTTCAAGATTGGTCTGCTCGATGGTTCTGAAATTCATTGCAATCGCATCAAAACTTGTTAAGCCGTGATATGCATATTAAAGGTAATATAGCACACACATGAAATACATTCCATTCACGAAGTTACCCGAGTTAAACTTACAAAGTTTAGCGTACATACGGTATTGTGAACAGAACAAAAGTATTTGTGATTTGTACAAAATTCCTTGCAAAGCATTCCCTTTACCAGTAACCGTCATTGAGCTTCAATATTTATAATCACTCAAGACTAAATGCTAGGTAGATGCGAGGGAAGGTAAGTTCAATCTCGTTTCATTTCATGTGTATTAAAGAATTGCTAACAGATTTTTCCCATTTCGGGTATCATCTGATCTTCGAGTAGATCCGATAAAAATACCTTTTTCGTTCCAATTTGGAGTATAGCCGCTCTAAGCTCATGGTTGCATCATCTGCTGTATTAAGAAGTGTAGAGGCTTCATTCTTAATCTTACTTTCAGTTAAAACATGTTTTGAAACCAAATGCTCTTGCTCTTCTTTCGCTTCTTCTGTTTGTTTCAACTTCTTTTGTGTCACCTTCAGGTTATCTTTCGTTTCGTTTAAAACAGCCTTGAGCATTGATACTTCTGCCTTAAGTTCATCCGCTTCTGCCTCTTTCACTTGTAAGTCAGCCTACAAGAAATCGATTCATTGAAATCATGGAACATGTTATCACCTGCTTAATTAATGTACATTATTGCATGTAAAAGCCTTACCTGGCAATTTTCAAGATCAGTCACAAGGTTCTTGGTATGGGTAGCATTATTGTTTAATTCTTGTTGTAGTGACAGGAGTTTGGCTTCCGTTTCCTCGTAATTCGCCTTGTCAACATAAACACCATTTTTTTCTCTAGAGGCTGCAAGATCCCGTCTCAAACGTTCTATCTCTTCAGTGTAATGACTTATCATGACATGCTTCGTAAGACGCTGATTTACAGTTGGCTGATTATAAATGTTCTTCGCTCTGTGTGCATATTCTAACGTGCTTAGCGTCTCCTCCACATTTATATTTGCAGGCGACACGGTGGCGATAATGGAAGTTTTCGTGTTACCTCCAAGAGAATCCTTAAGTATTCTGGTAAGCTTAGATTCCCTGCAAATTGTGAAAGTGAAATCAATTTTCGAATTGGTGTTACTATCATAATAATAACGAAACTCTTAAAGAAAATTCAAGTCCTGCAAGATAAACTTACCGGTACGGGACATGAGGAGCTCGTTCGACTAACGCTGTGATAACTCTACCCAACGTAAGCAACGATTGATTAATATTACCCGCCTCCCTAGCTCTTTTATCTACAGCTCCGCTTCTTCCAATATTTTCGGAACCGGCCAAGTCCACTAAGTTGAGTTTGCCAACCTTAAGCAAATCTTCTCCTTCCATAGTACTTTCCTTGATGTGCACCGTCACAGTAAGGACGGTATGAGAACGGCTGCAAGTTAAACAAACATGCTCAATCAGTTCAGACCTCAATGTCTTTCCGTAATTTCAAAGCCCCGAAATTCTTACCTGGAATGAGCATTCATCAGAGTAGCAGCAGTCTTTCTCCGCTCTGATCCTTTCTCCATAATTTGGTATACTTCATGCTTACTCCTCACAATGACTTCCTCCAGTCCCTGAATAGTGATGGAATTCTTTTTGGAAGGGTCCTCGTACATCCGCAGATTTCTAATAACACCAAATGTTTAAATAAGCCAACTCTCTTAAAGTAGCTTACTTTCAGTTTAATTATCAATAACACGATTATTCTCAATTTACCGAAGCTTTTGCCCCTCTACCGGTGCCAATAGGTCATACAATTCTTCATTGTATAATTCCAACAATGACACCCTAATCGTGAACTCGGAGCTTTGTTGTCGCAGTTCGTCAAATAACTGACCCAGGGCTCGTGGCACTATACCAGCCATAGGATCCTACAATCAATCAACAGTGTTACATTCTAGCACCAGTTTAACCTTCGAGGTTTGCACTGCTCAAATCTTTACTACGTTATAATTCTACAACGTTCAAAGTCCTCACCTCCGACCAATTCAATGATTCTTGGCTTCTTTCACCCTCCATAGTGAAAGTCTTCCCTGTTCCCGTTTGTCCATAGGCGAATACTGTGCAATTGTATCCTTGCATAACCTGAGATAGCAGAGGCGCAACAACGGCTCGGTAGACTTCAATCTAAAAAGACGGTAATGTAGCAAATGAGAAATACGAAACCAGGTAATTATGATACTAATTGTTTCTTAACGTGGGTTGCAACTGCAGTACGTACCTGCTTAGATTGCGGCCCGAAGGCCCTATCAAAAGTGAATGTTTTTGTGACATTGCTTCCACTTCGTTCCTTTACTATAATTTCTCGAGTTCCAGGTGAGTCCAATATAGAATAAGAGTGCTTCGTTTTTTCTTGACTGTTCAGTGGACTGCAGGAATAATGCACATAAAATAGATATTCATGAAATTCTTCTCAAACCCAAAACTTTCTTGGCAATTTATTCCTTTATGAATTAAACTAATATTTACGAAATTCAAATGATAACTCCTTACCGTATACGGACGAACACCTGGATACTTTCTTCTTCTTCGGCTTTCATTTTCTTCAATGGTGATTCCATGCTGTTTGTTTTTTATAATCAAAGTCAAAATTATAAAATCCCAAGCTCGTTACACATCTATGACGAGCGCCCAAATGTCAGTTGCGCAACTAAACCTAAATAAATATAGCATATTCTACTTATGGCATACGATCTACAAAAGCATAAAAGCAGCAGCTACATAATGATATATACATTTAAAAACATGACAATATTATGTCGGTAAACTTACAAAGGAGAACCAACAACTTCAGTAAATCTTAAGACGTCTTCCCACCAAAATTAAACCGTCAAAACTGTGTGACAATAATCCTACTTGATTTGATATTTGACAAGGGACACTATAAAGTGAATTTAAAATTCCAACCGTCACAAAATCGACCACAAAATCTCCTCTTGCCGATTTAAAAGATTTTCCAGTTTTAATCCCAAAGAAGTAACGTCTGTCCTCCTTTGATCGCCCTAAACTGCACTCTAGAAATAGCGGGTACCCTTTATCCTGCCTTCGCAATCCCTTATTTGATCAACTTTATTCCTCTTTAACTCGCACCCCTATGACAAAGACTATAGAGCTCAACACGAGTTGACCGTTGCAAAAGGTAGAGCCGTCGACAGTTGGGAAAAATAACCGCCACTGCAGATTTAAAATTTTGGCGGCAGCCAATAGTACATGCTATGTTTTAATGCTATGCTGAGCTATCTATCTTATGCTTTTATTCACTCTGTAAAAATAATTAATTGCTTCTTTGCCAAATTATTGAATGAACCTCGCTTACAACTAATAAGCGCAAGTTGGAAAGTAGCAAAATCATAATTCAAGCTCCTTAGCTCATTTATAGCTTACGGAAGCACAATATAGCTGCAGAGTAACCATAGAGAAAATGTAATCCCTCTTGGTAGCATAGAATTTGGTAACCTATGGCTCATTCACCGCTAGAGAGCGCAGCATCCGCAGGTTTTCTTACCAAGTTCCATGCATTTCTCTTAAAGCTATTTATAATCTTTGGAATAAATTAACTATAAGGTCGCACCATCACGCCTCTGCTGTACTTTTTTTATTGATTGCTGTCTGATGAGATTTTAAGTACCGCCGAGAAAATTACCCAGATCTGTGAGCAGATGGCAGATTTTATTGCTATTTTGCCTCTGCGAGCTGTTTTCTTTTGACGGTTTAGCAAGAGCATCCCAGTTTTTCGTCTTCACAGAATTGTCAACGATATCTTCCGAAACTTAATTTCCGTTCCTGTCATTGATCACAAGCAAGTTCGTTTGGCTCATGAATGAAGGCGGTATTTTCGAGGTTTTCACTCTCACTTTCTCCACGGGCTCGTGAGACATAAGTTTTTGTCATTTCTTACAAGATCTTCGGAACGACCCGCCTTTGGCATTTATTTGGTACGGTCAGAATAACCTTACTTGCAAATATATTATAGCAACTAAGCCACCATTATTATTTCATTTAGTTTTTCCAAATTAATATTTTATCGTAGTTACCAGCATCTACAAGCTTCATTTAGATATTTTGATTCAAGTTATGTATACTTGCGGATCATTAGTAACGGCTACAATCCATACTAACAGTCTACAAATCTTTAAGGCGCAGAGAAAATTTATCTTTTTTCACAGAGACAACATTTTTACACTGGCAAGCAAAGAAGAGATACCAGCAAGTACCATGAAAATTACAGATATGTGGCTTTAAAATCCATCCGGGTCCCAAGTTCAGGGTCATTTATGCAATCGTTAACCGAATCATTCAAGCAAACTCCTTCCTTTGTGTCCCTACTCTACAGCATACCACGATATCGTAAATACGTATTATCAGTTTCATCTGAATAAACACTCTCACGATTTAGTTCAACCTTGACCGATGAGACATATTCTCTACAATTTCTGCTATATTTTATGATCAAGTATACACGTTTCCCTTTCCTTTCGTATACATGAAGGCTGTGATAAGATAGCTTTCACTTCCTGTAAAAATACAACCGTGTGCAAACGACTCGAAATACTCCGTGTTCAGTCTGAATACTGGAAAGGAAATGTTAAGACGATTCCGCTCCATGTCGCCTAGCCGTAATATATATAATTGACCGATTTCACAAAGCATTCAACCCCCCTTAATACAGGGCTGTGCAAAGAGTGGAATAATGTTTCTTCTCCTTTCATACCACGCTATATCATCAGGTGTACAATCTTGAGTCTTGAGTGATGGGATTCTGTCCATCATGATGGCCGCATTAAGCAATATTTCCGTTCGAGTAAGAAAAACTACGTATAAAATCTTGCCATCCATTCCACTACAGCTACATAGTCCATTATTTTCGATTAATCAAGCGAAAGATTGTTACTGGTATGCGGTGTGTACAAGGACAGTATTATAATCCTTCCATCAATCCCACTGTGCTTTTGATTTCGCAGAGGAATAAGAACGCATGTATAAGCTGTCGTAAGTATTTTCTTTCTTCAAACAATTCTCCTCCACTTTCTCTCTTCATCTCCCATTTTTTTCTTTATTCCCAGCTCAACCCATTATTTCACTTAATAATCTGAAAGGTTTTTCTTTTGTTGCGCAGAGTATATAAGTAAGTAATAGCGTGTAATTGAGGATTTCTGCATCTCCGCGGAGATCTCAAAGGATTTTATCAGAAATCCTCTTGCCAGCTACCAGCCAGAGCTACCTTCAAGGGCTTCCTCCATCAAACCAACCTTTCAACTTTCCATCTAGCACGTGCTCAGTCTACCTAAATATTCTTTCCCGAATGTATATCATTTATTAATTTCTTCCATCAGTACCCACGTATATTTTGTAGTCATTAGTTTCAGCAACTCTAAACATTGATTCCACTTAGTCAGCTAACGTTTCTGTGGTACACCAACAATGAAATAACTACGATGATCACCGGCTTCTTATTTTTGACACTCAAAACCTGCAGAAGCGTTTCAGAGAGGAGATTTTTTCAATTTCCTCAATCATTCCAACATTTCAAACACCATGTCGTCAACTAGGTCTTCGCTCATTCGAATTTCTCCCTTTAATTAAGGTATTTTTGAATAACGAAAATTTCATGCAGTTTAGTTTCTGCGTGGACCTCCAAGACAAAAATTTGTAGCCTCTTTGCCCTTATTTTACCTAAACTTATACATTAAATTACACTTTAATTGAACTTTTTAGAACTTTAGCAGCCAAACTAATAAATCAAATTACATCATATTACAGTAAAACCCCCGTACAGCGCAATCCCATGTAGCGGAAACCGCGATACAACATAGTAAAATGCAATCCCCGGCTCTAATGATCCTAATGTTATTTTATTTCGATACAGCGTATACCTCCTTATAACGTATTTTTTGCTTGTCCCTTGAAGTTACTCAGGTTTCACTGTACAACTTTATATAATTTCGTGGGAGGAATCACAAGGTAAAGTTACTTAAACTTTGTTTGCAAATTACATACTTGATTGATTTTCAAAGTTTTACATTATAAGGTATCATATACAAGACATGAGTGCCAGCTGGCCTTGACACGAGCCCCAACCGAACCAAGCTTTCTTCCATGTTGTTTGAAGGCTTCATTAATCCGCCCGAGGCATCCTCAATAACTCATAAATGGGCATAAAGTTTTAGCATGCGTCTTGAAACATTAACTTGAATTTTTCCAACTTTATTAACTTCAGCTCCTTATTCTTTGAAGAGGTTCCAAAGCACTCAGACTCTGCTCTTTCCCCTTCATTCATTCATTTTTCCTTAATCTTCCCAGCATTGAATCAAAATCCATGTTTTTCCCTTATTAACTTGAAGCAATATTTTGTTGCTCAAATTTCCGGGTACGAGAATGACCTAGAACATGAGTTGATATTAAGCAGGATAATTGAATCTACAACTTTAACCATACGAATTTTCAAAAGCGGCATCAACTGTCTGGAGCGGGTAGGAGAGCAAACAAACAGGAGAGGATTTCTATGGAATTTAGTCTGGGTGTCCTATTACAGGAAGAAAGTATAGGGAAAGGAGGTAATGGATTTGTCTGTTTAATGGAATACGTGATCTGGAGGAGTGTTTCACGTTTCTTCAGCTAAATCCAGGGATCTGGCTTGTATATCTTTTAGATTGTCAGGGTAACTAAAACCCTTTGGATTGGTCTGCCCTGTCGCTTGTAAGAGTAACCCTTGTTGCTTGTACAGGAGGAACAGAATTCTCTCCATGAGGGCTACCTTCCGGCTTAATTACTTTCCACTCTAGCCGATTGTCCTACATGTTTCTGCTTTTCCTTTCCAAGCTTCCGGAAATGACATCCGCGAAAGTAGCTTTTTCTGTCACCGCGCTTCAGGCATTCTACCCAGATTTTCACTTTTCACCCCTCTCAATGCATTAATAGCTCCAAAGGAAACATGCCTTGATGAGATAAGACGGCAGAGGAGGAAATCACTTATTATGTCTAAGACACAAGAGATTATGTATCCACCATTCCAACTCTGATTGTATAGTCAACTTCCCTACACTTCAGCCTCTTCCAACCCAACAATCACCCTGGGTGAGAGGAAGTTAGCAAGAGAAAGTGGGGGGAGACACTCAAAGAGGTCCTGTCAGCATTGACAAACTTCTCGGGAATTTAATACCACTCACCCTTGCAGTCAGTATAAACGAGCTATGCTATTATCTACTAGCTGCAGAACAATATTCCCAGAGCTTTCCCCACCATATTCCCAATAACTTTCTTCCATGGTTATATTCATTCCATATTTTTGGCTCCTATTTTACTCCTGTGGCATTCAATCCCAGGCCGCACATGCTCCTCCAGGACTACATATATACTTACAACAACCTTTCTTCATCCGTCCCACTCACCACCGCAACCGACGACAACAACCTCCACTACTTGCTATTACATCCGCTTCTTTAGGAGGACATGAAATAGACATATATTTTTCCATCCTCACCACTTTGCATCCTGGAAACCCACCCAGGGCATACAAAAGCTTTCTTCTTCAGCTTTCACTATAGCGGAAAACATTCTTCTCACTCCAGCCTCCTTTTACACTCTCTCCACTTTCTCCCCACCTCCCTTCACTCTGTCAAATCTTTATTTCCCTTCATTCTTTAATGCATTTGCTTAATAAATTCCCTCCCGAGCTAAAATTAATGTAGCCAGGGCTCCATTTCCAAGTGACCCTCATTGTGTACACGAAAAAGCAGATGGGGAAAGTCATTTTTAACTTTCACCGCCCATTCCCACCAACTGCTCTCCTCCCACTCCTGCCTTCCGGCTTCCCCGTGCTCCTCCACCAGCCCCAGTATTCACTTTCTCTCACCAACAGTTGCCTTCTTAAATCCTGAGCCGCAAGTATGCCAACTGTCAAAGTCTCCACCCAGTTCCAAACATGTGACCAAAATCCCTAGATAGTCAGGATTGTTATAAGTAGCAAGCACGGCGTAAGTTACAGCTTAAAAAGAGACATCCAAGCCCCCAGGGGTTCATAAAGTAAGAACAAAGGGAATATAGTAACTTCCGTATCCAATAGCGGTCCTTGAATTTCTTTGAATTAATACCGTCTTTGATCCTCGTTTTGATGTGGGCGGTTTTGTCCTTTATACCATCAACTTCCCAAGTCAACCAAAGTCTTTCGCACAGGTAAACCCTTTTCCCACCTTCCTATATAACAGCGTACGCTTTCTACTTGGCTACTCCAGAAAAACAAACTACCCTTGCCTATACGGTACTGGCTGACACAACTAACTATGTCGTCAAATACCTCATGCACTTCCTTTCCTTAACGACCTATACTAAACCAACGCAATATTTTTGGTCACTGAACTTTCCATCTGAGAATAGTAAGCTTCATTCTTTACTGTACATGTATATACCCAAAGAAACCAACTGATTGCGGTTACAAATTCTGGAATTCAATACCTACATCTAAATTGAGCTATTATCCCTTTGAAATCTGCCCCTTCTCAACTTTCACTCCGTAACCTTGGTTTCTTCATTTCCCACTTTCAAAACTTTATGCAATGCATGTATCAATTTCTAAAACCATCCTTCTAATAGGTCATCAACTCGAAATAATTCCTTCCATGATGTTTTCAAATTGATATATGTACATCCATTTCCGCACTCAAGATTATATTGACTCTTCCAAGAATCTCATTCTTTTCATTTGTATCCTTTATTTTCTTCACTCAAAGCACCAATACCTCTTCCAGAGTCAAGGTAGAGATACATATATCCCAGCACGTCATAATAATTTATGCTAACATTGATAATTCTACGTTTTATATAGATTGATCGCAACATACCCTGCGTGTAAAAATCATAGCACAGTCCTCCACTCGTACTACATGCATCCTTGTTTCTCTGTTTGTTTTCTCTGTCTTCCCTCAATGCCCCTCTTCCAATCTCCAGTCTTAAATCTTTCATCATTTAATTATCTTTCTTCGCAGGAGATTTTCCTTTCCCCTCCTTTTCAGTCTTCTTCCCCGTCCTGTATTGCAATGACACAATGACAACCGTAACGTTTAGGATGAAGGCCAAGCAAGAGCTTGTAAACAAAGCCGTATCCATTACTCCCAACAAATTTGTAATCATTCGAGCTGCAAAACAAACCAATTAAATTCCAAGTCAGCAATCAATAATTATTTACCTACTCTTCCCTTTTACCCCCCCCCCCCTCCTGTCCACGCAGTAAACATTTGACGTAATTTACCACAAATGCCGCAAAACGCAGCCTTACGCACACACCCTTTTTTTCTTTTCACCCGCCTTTAATCCTTAAATTAATTTCGAAGTCAGGGAAATATCAACCTTGCTACAATGCTACAAAATATCAGTTTTTGCAACCGCTCAAGAATTACACTGATGCATTCAAGCGGGAGTTTTAATCCCTTCCGCCAGGGAGCGTATCATAGCGACGAGGACATAGAAAAGTGAGAAATATATACAGCTTACCGGAACTCATGTAGCTGATGAGAAGCCAACGGAATACGGAAATATTCTCAGAATTTTTTGTCCTCAAAAGTTCTTTAAGTTGCACAATTTTGCTCGATGCCAGGATAATGGAAACTACAGCCTGTGAATTCAAAAATCCGTAACAAATGTATTCCAACTATGGGATTCATTCCCGAAACCCCCTCCTTTTTTCTTCCTTTCTTTCATAACATATATGCTTTCACTCTTCCATGTATTTTCCACCTCTCCTTCCTGTACTTCTCTCATTCCTTCAAAGTCAGCCCATCTCTTATCCAGAACGGGACGCTTACCCCCCTCATTCATATCTGTTACACCGATACTATTTCTTATATTCAACTCAAATATCCAGCTACACGTGTTGCGCGTGTAGCTGGAAAGCCTTCCAACTAACCTCTCAATTTACTTTCTCTGGTGGACATCTTTAAAAATTCTCAACTGACACACAAAAAACACTAACATTTATGTCCACCACCTTGGCTTTTAGCAGTGCTATAAAAGCTTTCCTCTTCCAGTTTGCAATAACTGCTAAGCAAAACTTGCAACTTTGTAGAGCTCATCCGCTCACTCAGTAGTCAAAAGCATTCCTAAAAAGTTTTACAAAATTCTCAAGTAAGCGTCGCAAGGGGATCACATATACTTACATAGAACCTGAGAAAATATCAAGTAAGGGAAAGTAGTTTTTTCAGCTTCTTCTTACAAGATTCTTCAACTTTCACCCGGAGAAAGTACGTACTACCGGCGTAGAGAAAAAAGAGTTACGTGCTTACAATAAGATAATCCAGGACTTTGTCATGAGGATATCCCAAGTAGAAGGCGTAGAAAGCGTTAAGAATGACGAGAATGTATCCCACATTCAATACTGAGAGTGTTTTATTAAAGTACATCAAAAGTCCAAGAAAGATGAGCGTCTGCACCACAGCAGCAACCATTTCCAAGTAGCCCATGATCCCATATCCTTGCTTGGCGCAGTAGGATGATACGATTAGAAATCTAAAAACAGTTAAAACCAGAGGTAATTCAATTATTTTTTTCGGCTCTTATTAGTTTATTTTCCCTCTTCCTTGGTCCTATCATTCATTACAGGACAGGCTGTCCTGGACAGCGCCGCCGTAGCTTAACTTCCGCTAAAGTACTATTCATAAAAACTTACGCAATTAATTCGATAATGTTGCTTGTAGTACTCAACCCCGCTGTACTTTTCGTCTTGAGAAGCATTTGAATTTGCGGTATTTTTCCAATTAAACCACACAACACAGTTGTGTAGTTTAAAAATTCTAAAAAGTATGCAAGCGACATGATATCCCCGTCTTTTTTTACGTTTCACACACACAATCCCGCACGGTCTGCTCTATAGTTTCAACTTTTCACAAATCTTCTCTCGCTTCTCTCACGCCCAGCTTCTGGATTAGACTCAAAAGAAACTAGACGACACGTGAATCCGATTCCAGAAGATAAAACCCAAATGCAGAATGTTCTATGCATCAACTTATTGACTGTATTTTTTAAAGTTGACAGCAAGTTTATTTCCTCCAACACCAACCACCAACATTATCTCCGGCTTTCAGCTACCCTACGGCAATGAGCGAGCCACATCACCTTATATCCAATCCCACATGTTTCTCTTTGATAAGATAAACTTTATACATTCACTCTTCAAGTCACTAGTAGTTCCAAGGGACACTACATATCATATACATAAGCTTGACCTTCAGAATTACAAGCAAGCGTTCTGCCTGTGCAGCAGTCGTAGCATCTATCCACCGAGGCATAATAATGCAAGAAGCAGCGCAACCAAGTTGAAGCTTATTCAGTCAGCTGTATTTCTTTCTTGAACAGAATAAGAGACGGGTGTGTTTCCTTCATCCCAGAACTGCAGTCCGTCTTACACATGATAAAACCTTGAACACAAAATTCCCTGCATCATTCTTTGTGTACATTATTTCCCAAGGAGCTTGTCATCCCAAGCCAAGCATAGCCTTCAACCGGATCACTATGTCACTATACCGTCTGAAACATTTACTTAAGCAAAGTTAAACCTATTTCAGTTATGTAATCTAGATTGAGTCAAACAAGACATGCATCCAAGTCTTTAAAAACTTCCTCCCACCCAGAATCTACTTCAAATCCTCCTATCTTTACCCCTTTATCCTTTGTCCATAAACCTTCCGCTTGCGTCTGTAATTCAATTTTGTATCAATTTCTTTTACGAAAAGTCAATCAAGTGTGCACCATGTAATTAACTCCAAATTGCTCCGGCCAAGCTCTTTGCAGCCCTTTAATTTAGTGTTATCTAATAGTCTTGCGTTCAAGACCTTGAGTTTTGTAATGCAGTCTCAACTTTATCAATATCTATCATCAGTTTTATATCCATCCAGTTTCCTCTCTAATCCTCTCTTTTCTACAAGTTATCTTTTCAAGTCTCCATAAAGAAGCGGAAATTAAGGCTTATAGTATGCTTTCTTCATTAAATTATTTTCGAATAAATCGATCCAGAAACAGCTTCCGTTCCGTTCCCTTGCTGTCCTACAGTCTTTTAGTCTTGCTTTCTCCTCATCTCCTCCTCAAACGCTTCCACTTTCTCCTCATTCTAAACCTCTCTCTCATCCCTTCCGGTTTACATGTATCTTGAAACATACTAACAAGGATTGTTCTCATCTACAACTTCCGAACTTTCCAGCCTCCACGAGGCCCTCAAGAAGCTTCTTTCAATCATGAGCTTAATAAAAACACCACGGAATCGCATTCTCTTTAGTAATTAACCAAAGTAAAACTTTTCCTTTCCAATCTCATACAAGTGTTTCCAGTCTCTCTTCACTCTTGACAAAATACAGTTTCTGAATTTTTACCCCCCTACTAATCCCCTTCTTAAGCTTGTACGTACATCTTTTCATTTACTGGAACCACTCAGTAGTTTTAAATACATACATCAGCCCACACTTGTCTCCCATAACAGCGTCCTCCTATCGCCTTCCTCAGAATTCCCACTAAATGCCAATTACAAATTTTCCAAACCAAAGCACGTGCTTTCCCTGTAGCATATATTCCGCTAGCGTATTTATTTTTCAGATATTCAAACTTGTTTTCCAAATGTTTCTTAATTCCTTAATTCCATCTCATACTTACTTTATAACTTTATTCAAACATGTCTAATCTACTTCCTCCCGGATACTAATCCCGGAAACCTGAGCTACTAAAGTCATCGTCTAAAAGTTATGCTCCTCTTACAAGTGGCTTTTAATTCACCCACCGTCTATTTGCTTTGATTCCCACTTCAGTCCTCGGCCAAAGGCACCCAGTAATCCTCTCCTTCTTCTAATTCTAAAAGTAGTGTACTTCTACCTGATTTAGGCATAGCCGTAGGCTAGTTTTACATCTGCTCTCTAAAATATCCATTATTTTATAATTTCCTTTTCATCAGAAGCTCCTTTACCCCTCCAAGCCATTCCCGCTATTTATATTCACATTGTAATCTTCCATGGGAATAAAGTCTATAGGTACTTCCGGAATAAACGCTATTTCAAGCAAGCCTTATTCGCCCTTAAGTTAGTCAATTGCTTTGTATAATATTAATCATCTCATCCGTAGTGAGTAAGTGTGCAAACAATATTTTGTGAACAAATTCCATTCTTTACTACCATCATCATAAGCAATTTCTATTTATAAAAACATCAACAAATTCCAAAGGTAGCATTCCTTGCTAATCCTAGTCATCAAATGTCGAAAAATTCCCAAGTTAATATACTTATATACAGTAGTTACTCAAAGAAAAAATATTTAAACTATTAATTTTTCCATAATTTTTTTTATTTTTCGTTTTCATGTTTGAAAGATTCCAATTTTGAAATATTTTTAATTTAAATTGTAAAAAATGCCCAGAATTTCCGTATTTTCCCTTTGAAATGAATAAGTGTCGTGGGAGTAATTGTAGCATTTTCCAGTTCCAATAAGTCCGCATAGTTATTTTTTTTATTCGCACATCTCTGAAACCCTCATGTTAATTTTAAACTTTTGTAAGCAATAGCTATTTGTACTTCCGTACAAACTCAATAACAAATATTCCTCCTTCTCCACGAATTCTATAATATTTTCTCCGTATCGCCCTCGCTCAAGCTAACAAGAATCCCTCCTCTATATTGCTTCTTTCTTTATTAACATCTTCTACAACAAGATTTTGTTTGTACTCCATCATGTTGATCGTACATCGACTTCAAATGTAAAAGCTCATGCTAAAGCTCATTGAGAGAAAGTCCATGGTTACACGGACTGAGAATTTCAATGGAAAGTATGCTCAATGGAATTGAAAAATTCCACTGAGCATACTTTCCATTCCTTCTACGAGACGAGATTTTTCTATTTATTCTCGTGTCGTTGACTTGATGATTATAATGCCGACACACATGAGTATTTCTCAAAGATTACATATTTCTTCTACAGAATATAAAGAAGAGGTCAATCAACGCTAGACCGTAAACAAGTGACAGGTAAGATCAATTCCGAGTGTTCCCCTTACTTCCTTATTCCTACACCCGGGAAGGAAGAAGCGAAGCTCCATGAACGTCTTCTATGAGTGTGACAAATCATTCAACGCAGATTCCAAAATCCTGCACATTATGCCTCTGCATCAAATGTGCTTCACTTCAGCCACCATACCTTCTTGAATTCCGTTTCTACAGCAACCCAGAGCTTGGGTTACGTGTATTGAACTCATTGATTTTCAGTACACATTGATTCTAGCCACGACCGGCTGAGTCTCTTCTCTCTTGCTGGATTAAACAAGTTGGATGAAAGCTAAAGTGTCTTGCAGCCCTATATCATTATATATCATATATATTATATTGTGTTTACTTTGGTCACTCTTTCCGGACAGTTTCAGTTTCTTGATTTCTCTTCTATTAGACGCTATTCCCACCGAGATGATAAGCGAGGAAGCTTTTAGTTTAGTTTGTTCCTTGAATCCTCAATCAAAGATCAACTTGTACCAATCAACTTTCTCTCCCTACAAAGCCCTTATCCTCTTCCCGAGTTCCTGAGTGAAAGAAGATGAAAACCATGTATCTGCGACTTCAAACAAACAAGACTTTCCATTATCTTAAAACTAGTCCTTCAATAATACAAGAAAATTGATTGCGAGCGCTTGTCCTCAGTGAGGACTCCTCACGCAACCATTCTTTTACTCTGTCTCGTAATGGCTTCGACTATTTACCACCGACTACCATCATTCCAGATTCAGCCAAGCAGGACTTACTGCCTCACCGGGCCTCTAGCCTCCCAGTTTTCTAAACTCTCGTCAATAAGTAATTAACCCTTAAATCATGTTATACAATGTCCCAAAAGTACGTATACTCATTCATCGTCCGCAAAAGTCCCAATATGTAACGTCAGTTAAAAACAGGAGAACAAAAACTAAATCACAGGATGCGTAACATATAACATGTTACTCCTCCAGCATAGCAAAATTAACAAGCTGCTCTTGCGGCAAGCTGCTCTTGCCTCCCAATTACATCCAGAATTGTATTTTGAATAAAGAATAAATTAGCTCCAACTTTTGATGACGGTCTGACCTTGTTCTTTTCAATTGTAGTTGAACAACCCATGAATCTCATGTGCTTCTGCTTTACATCGTTACACGGTAGGAAACATGAAACGTCATTAGACCAAAGTTTTGCAAAAGAAAATATATAAGGTTTCATCCTTCCACCTACTCTCCAGTTCTAAACAACGCAATAGAGTTCAAACTAATAGAAACAATAATATTTTCCTTTTTGCGGCACAAACCATCGGGTTTAACCCAGTTGGTTTGTGTTGGTTCAAACCCAGTACAACTGTGCTGTAAAACGGGAGACAATCTTTCTTTTCAAACCCACCACATGTCACATGCATAGTCTCAATAAGCTTGAGGAATAATCGTAAAGTCAGGAATCAACAAGCTCAAGCTCCCGGAGTAAAATACGCTATTGTCCTTTCACCCATTGTGTGGGTGGGTGGGCGGATCTTTAGGAAACACGCCTATACAAAGTTTCACACGAAAACCTTGGTGATGCAGCATCCACCCTAATAGATTCTGGTTTACTATCAATCGTACATTTCCTCAGAAGAAATCATTATACAAGAGAACAGGAAGAGAAAGCAGATATTCCAGCTTCATTTCTTCTCCAACACATTTATTCGTATCGTACATTTTACCATATTCAATACTTGCTCGTTTTACGTTCATAAGTTTTCTCTTTAACGATAGGTGAAAGCGGAACACTTTTCCTTCCGGGATTGGGATTATATCAAAGCAGCTATATATCCGAAAATCTTCAAGGCTGGGAAAGGCTAAGAATTCTTTTGACGGCATAGGCTTAATTAAACTTGGAGCAAGTGCTGCTTTCTCTGACTGAGAGGTGTGTGGATGGCAAGCCGAGGTGCTCTGGTACGTAGAGGGAATCTCGTAGAGTACTTACAGCAAGAATTTAAGCTTTGAAGGCGAGCTGGGTAAGAATCATCTGAGACGGTTAAAAAGATAAGAAGAGAAGGAATTTATTGTGGAGGGAAGCTTACGGGTCTCATGAATGATGTGCTCTCTCCGAGCTTATTGGTCCGCTCATAAAGGAATCATCCAGGCTTTAGATCCATCATGGACATTAATAAATGTAGAACTCTCATCCTGTGGGCCATGTAGGATTCCCTGGTATATTCCTCCTTCAAGAATCACGAGTCCAGTGAAAACTTGTATTTTCATCCGCCCTTTTACTTCCTCTTTTATCCTCCTCTACACAAGATAAGGAAGGATATTACAACAAGCATGAGGAGGGCTGGTGGTAGTTTGAAAGCTCGCCGGTGATATTCGATATTCCCAGCTGTGTGTTCCTCTTTCCTAGCCAGCCCGGGACAAGCGGAAATTTTCATTCATATGCGAGAAATATGGGAGAAGCATTCATCATTTTGGAACTCATCATCTCAAGACATCAAGTCTTTGCTTGGCAACTTCCAACTCCTCAAATCAGACAACCGTAGGATATAACCGATACCTCCCTTCCATATTACACTCTCTCAAATTCTTCTTTCCATCCTCCTCTAGTTGATTGCTTCTGTAATAAGCATTGCTCTGGGCAACAGCTACAGCATTTGATCTTCCTTTATCCATTTTCCATATACATTCTCCCCCCCCCCCCCTCGCTACAGCATGGGCCGGTGAAAGCTCTGAATTATCGAACCATTTCCATCTTCCAGTCCTGATTTCTTAGCCGTTTTATAGTAAACTTTACTGTTTGTCAGTCATTCCACCACCACATAACCAACCAACCAGCACCTTATTGCAACCAAGTCTAACCCTTCCACGCTTTCTCCAGCTTTCTCCATCCTTTTCTTGGTCACGCTTTCCTTAGCCAAAGCCCAAATATATCATTCTTCAATGTCCCTCTCTCCGCCCCATTAATTTATTCAACCAGCCTCTAGCATCATACCAACCCCCACGCAGCTCAATATTAAATCCTGACATTCCCCCCCCCCATCCTCTACCCCTCCTCTTTCACCATTCCTCAAAGCCCTAGTTTTACATGAAACGTATTCCGCAACAAACATCCTACCTCAACATCCTTCACTCCTTTCCCAGTCATATGACGTTTATTGTCTCATAAATCAACTAATTTATCATCTTCGACTGTCGTAAGCGGTCCACGTCCGGAAATATGATAATTGTACGCCAGACACGCTGGCTTCCCTAAACCTGTGCTTCTCACCAACAAAACCACAAATCTCCTTTCTTCATTCCCCTCTCTTCTCCCAGCTCCATATTTGACTCCATCATAATATCCTTTACTGGGTTTTCATTTCGTCACGAATCCCATGACTGTAAATCTTGGTAACTTCTGCCCGTGTTTTTCATACACTCTTCCCGAATTAAAATACTTCCAATATTTACCACCGCAACCGTATTCTGGTAGATGCACATTTGCTTGTTCCCATTGTCTGCCCTCTACTAACAGCCACGTTATGCTCATCCCTTCTTCAATGCTAGACATTTCTTCATTCCCTTCTTTTGTGTAGTATAGGGGCTGTGTCTTTTGTGACCGATTTCCGTGAAAAAACCAGCTACATGTAACCACCACCAGCCATTTTAATATTTAAGCCCCCCCCCCCGTATGAATCCAACATGATGGCAATCCACTAGCACGTTATGTATGATCCATGATTGAGGCAACATCCTATCACTGTTATGTGCATTAAACAGGTTTTGATCATTTTCAAACTTTACTCCTTCTTTTCTCTCCTTCTTTGGCCAGGATGCACTTGTCAAGCTCCAGCAAGAGAAAGCAAAGCACCATCATAAAGTCTACCCAAATAAGCTCTTCTTAGACAATGAACTACAGAAATTTACAAGTCCAGTTGCTATCTGGCGAAGCTAGCAAATCATGAATTGATGTACGTAAACTTGTAACCGCAAGCTATTCAGCTTATACTGAAGAATCTATAAGCAGCCAAGCCATCAATCAGATTTTCAAAAAGCGGTTCCAAAAAATATGTGATTAAGTTGATAATTCTACACCTATATATCGCTTCCTTCTTCAATCTTGTGTAATTTTTTCAGAGTCATACTATGGAATGATATAATGACTTTATTTGAGAGTCGGAGGATGAAAAGGCAAAAAGTGAATGAACTTCCAGAAAGTTCTTTTCGGGTTCGCCAAAGGATTTACGTATAGGTAGATCTAAAGACTGTACATGAAGCTTTTCAACTTGTCAAGATCCAAGGCTCGGTTTGATGAATGCATAGAGGGAATGAATCTTTAAAGAAGGGAAAATAAGCATGCATGTCAGGGCTGAGTGGATAGAAGAAAAAGAAAGAGAAAGCGGCGGCTAGAAGGCAAAGGAGAATTAGGAAAGGACAGGTGACATAGGCCAGGATTTATGCGTGGAGAAAAAGAGTGTTACGAAGGGAAGTTGCAATGGATTCATGCATGCATTCATGAAACTGGAGATAAGGATTTTGAAGGTCGTTATTTCAATTTCTCTGAAGACATAGACTACGTTTATTCCCCGGATAAGATGACTCCGACCCCACACATAGAAACTCAAAGTAACTTCCCCAGAGGCGTACCCATAAAACTTTTCATCGCTTTCTCTCAGTACTTTTCATCAACTTCCTGTCTTTAGCAGATCCCTCCCAGCTCAATGTATCGCTGGCCTTCTCTTCATCATAACCCGCTATAACATTATTGCAACAAAGTAAACTTCCATGAAACCAACTTTCTCACCCGAATAGCTCCAATAATTCAGACTGAATCTCCAGAGACTTTCTCCTCTCCCCATCTTTATTATTTTACAGTCACGTCCTCCAAACATTTCCCTTAACCTCTACACCCATTCCCAATCCATCTTGTACTTTCTATCCAACTTACCCATCATCCCTGTATGCAGCCCCCACCCCGTATCCCCCACCTTCTTAAACTTTCATCTTTTCTTCATTACACAATCATCAGGCCTCAGGATTTTAAAGAGCCCCCTTAAAGCACACCTTCTCAACAATAATCCCCCTCTATCCTCCCCACTTTCACTAAAAAGACATCCACTTTCATACCCAGACACTTGTATAACCTCTCGTAAAAATGAGTCTGGATCACAAAGACTTTAGTCTAGCCTAGACTTAACTGTACGCTTTGCTTTAGAAGCCCGTTGCTGGTTCCGATGTTCCGAATAGCTCAAGCTGGTAGTAGCAACTTTCTCCTGCTTTCACTTCCCCTCCGTGCAAGACATATGACTAATAACACAAGTACATCACAGGCAAACCAAACAGTCGTCCTTATCCTACTTCGCCTATGATTTCGTGTTGAAATACACCAAACATTTTCTACTACAAGTTATAAAAAGCACAGCTAGAATTGTTAATAAACAAAGGGATGCTGTTAACTCTTCCGTGTACAGTGTACTGTAGATCCAAGCATTACGCAGTTTTTGCAAACCTTTTACTTTCTCCACCCAAGACAACATTCCCACTAAACCATTCTCACAAAATACCAAAGCCTGCCAAAGCATTCCAACTTTCTCCAAGGCAGTCGTCCATATTGACATAGCGTATACGTTTTCTCCGGACGATTCAATGAAAAACTCTACATCCCCCCTCCAACACCCCTTATTCACAGCACAGAGAGTAGAGAACGAAGAGTAAAAGATTTTTTCTTTTTCAACTCCCCCGATTTACATGGTCATCACCGTCCTCGTTCTATGGGATTACTTTCTCAATATTTTTTCCTCCTATCCCCTGGATTCTCTGCCAAGTCCATCTTTTATGCCCACATCAGCCCATTTTGGGTGTTACAGGCTCACGTTTTATTGCGATTGAATCAATATATTCGAAATTCCTTGAATTATTTCCCGGGCCTTCTTTCCACTCGCTTCCAAATCCGGATCCACACGTTTCACTCTCTGTCCCTTGGATACGTGACAAAATCCGCACCTTTAAGATTTGCACGTCTCAAATTTAAATTAAACTTTTATTAGATAGAGAGTCCAAATCTTTTCCAGCCGCAATACTTACTTCCGTCTCCTCTCCCCTAATCCTTGTCCTTCAAAAATCCATGGACAAAGTGAAAGCAAACACTCTCTTCTACTCCACACATGAACGACAAGCGTTCAGAGGAGCAGAGAATAATCCCATGCAACCAACGTTTTACCCAGCATTCTTTTCTGATGGAAACAGCTTCTATTTCGCTCTAGCAATTCAGCAACAAAATATTTTTAGCATAAACCTCAGCTTTTTTAACGCCAAAACCAAAAGACCACGCATTCATAGAGGCAGCGGCGTTATAAAACCTATATTTGCTGCAACAGTCTTGCTGTCTCGCTTTCACTTTCGCAACTCCGAGTTTTAGCATGGATCCTCAAACACAAAAAAACGAGTCCTCAAATCAGTCTTTCCAGCTAATTTAACAACATCAAAAATAATAGCAACTCTATTATACCAAACCTTTTCAGTCCATTCATATTGCAACAAAAGAGTCCAAGTAGGATTTGGTCTGGATGGAAAACCAGCAAACTTTCCCCATAAACGGATAACCAGGAATATAAAAACTTCCCGAGGTTTAATGTAATTCAATTTGATTCAAATATAAATCCGAAACCGTCTCGGATTGCAAGAAAAACTTTCACACAATGTCAACTGACTTTTTTCTCGTGTCCTCATATTCGCATAGTGTTCAGCTCATATATCAGTTGCTTTTTTCGCCCGCGCTATCACCTACTATAGCTTACCATTAATACTCCATGGTTCAAAACCATGGAGTGCCCGCGCGTTCGGGAGAAAGAGCGATAGAAGATTTGCCAGTAGCTCTATACAAACTGAGAGCGATCCAACACCAAAGTTTGCAAGCGCCGAAGAAAGTGACAGTCCTCTAAGTAGGGTGAAAGAGGTAAAGAGAAAGTTGGAGACTCCACTGCGCCTTCCCTGCGCTTCCTCTCTCACTTTACAACGTTTCTAGTCTCCCTCTCCTCACAACTTTCCCTTACTTGACTCCACGCATCCGAGCAGCGTACACTCATCCTTCATCATCTCAAAAGCTTTCACCTTCACAATGGAATCTTCGCTCTGTCGTCCTGGGGCAACCCGGATAGCTAGTTACCCAAGTCATTAATCCTGTCATTCCTCCTCAGTGCTCAAGGTCATTACATTTTTGACATTGTCATCATAGCCACAAATCTCAAACTTCTCAATTACTCCTCCGATCCTAACATCAACCGCATCCTCTGTGTGTGTATACTAAACGTGAATATTGAAAATGAGTGGTGTACAACTAAAGTGATTTCTCAAGTTTCCTCTTTCTTTTCAAGAGTCAGCTGCTACTCCTGTCTGTGTCACACTCGTAACGGTTATCAAGTGTTTAGCCAATTCGGAAAGCCACGAAACCGTCGCAGCTAGCTAGCATCATATCAGGTAATTGCTTTCAAATTTTCATAGTAAATAATCCTGTGAGACCAAAGTTTCATTTACCAATGCTACCCACTCCCACTCCTTCCTCCCATTCCAACTTTCTCTTTTACTAATTCAAGCAGCATTTAGTCGCATAATATTCTCTCCCCTTTCAATCCTCAACCACTCCACACTGCGGCTCCAAGACGCTTATTACTTGTACCATTGCGCTTTTCAAATCCAAGAATCTGAAACATTAAATTAAACATGAAACAAGAACCAAGAGCTCCCTCTTAATTTCCCACCTTTCAACTTCTTCAAACAAAGCACTTTCCCTTCTTCATAACCTTTTCATGGTCTCTCCATAATTGCCAAATTCAATCACAGAATGTCAAAGTTTCACAAACTACTCGCAATTATCACTTCACAACCTTCCGCCTGTATCACTCTATCGCTAGTTTTAAGGCTAACCCCATCGCAGTCACACCACAAAAGCTATAGCCACCACTTCCGCTTTACTTTCACCAGCCATATTGTAATCTTAGTAGAAATTTCTCAACAATATAATCCTCTCAGTTTCAATCATTTACTTCTTGGAATTCTGCAATCTAGGCAATCCAGCGTTTCCTAAGCCCCCCACGTCCTCTTTCAATTTACAATGAAATCTCGGAATGAAAAAGGCACATTCACAAAAAGCCTCAAGTCCCAATCTAAAATCCTGAGCAGCATTATATGATACTCTTCCGGAACAACAAAATCTCCATGTCTAGACTCATAGGAAAGAAAGAACAATATTTTGAATCCCTCGGATTCCTTTAAAGAAATCAAACACACAGCTTTTTAAGCAGCGTCTCTTTGTTTGATAATATCACCCATGCTTATCTTCCCATCATTTCCATTCCTTAATTCCTGCAAAACCCCGGGGGCCCATTATGTTCTCCTTAACATTTACTTTCCCCAAATACTTTCAAATTACACATCCTCTTTTCGAGGACATCTCACAAGATTTAAGCCCTAGACTTTCTCCTTGCTCGGATCTTGTCTGCGTATGGCACTCCAACACTCTTCAACTTGTACAAGACCAGTTTCCCCAAGTAATAATTTCAAGTCTCTTTAATTGCCTCCTACTAATTCTTGTAATTTTTTGTATTTTACGTAAACTTCTCACTTTCAAAAATAACGCAAGAAGTTACATATATAGAACTTAAAAACAAACGCATTTGCGGAAATACTTTTATAAGTCTCCCAAATGCAAAACAACCTAGTTAATTTACTACAGTAGAAAAATACTTTATATAATTAATTATTATGTCCTTCGTAACTCCATTTTCGAATATTCCCTGCGCAGTCCTCATTCTCAACTGTAAAATCAAGTAAAACCTTGTAATGTTGAGTATATACGTTAGCAGAACGGAGCTGACGACTTGGCTCATTTTATTCCACGCCTTAGGCTACAAAGTTTCTCTGTACTCCGAAACAGCAACCTCTTTCCCATCATTTCTCACCCAGACCACCCACAGATAAAACGTGCTAATCATGGTAATATAATAACGACAAAGCTAAACGCATTACTATTAAATGCATTATCTCACAGTTAGATACTTTCATAACACTTTCATAACTTTCTCCTCCAGCTTTCACCACACTTTCTCCTCCACAACTATCTTTCATAACGTGTACACACTGATTTGTTTCCGGGCTTCAGAATACTTAAGAAAGCCACTTTGAAGGAGCTCAAAATGAATCCTCCAAGCTAGCTCACTTCACCCACTCAAGAGGTTTAAAAAACAAACGAATTTCTCCAATTTCCCATACAAAACAACACGCTAAACATTTCCATGATATGAAAGTTTTTTTCCTTGTTAAATTACCTTTGTTTCTTCTTCTATAGGTTACACACGTCCCCGACTTGTCATACTCTCACTGACTCACGCCCACTCTTTTCCTTCTTGCCTTAAACAAAATATTCAACGTTCTCCACTCCAAAAGTTCAGTAGTTTCCAGAAACCGCTTTTTGATTCCATAACCTTTTTTGTATTCACATTTTATGAGCACAACAGCTTCAATGATTATTAAATTCTTTCCCCCAAAAACGCATGCATGGCTCATTTAATAAATTATTCCCGATTCCTACTAGCAATATTATATTTAAGAAATAATTATTACTGCTTAACAGTTACCCTCATCAATCATGATAATCCTTTTTAACCGCAAAATAAAACCGTGTCTACACCGTTCTTATCTTCCTTAGCCAGTTTCCTATTTTTATTTAGTACTTTGCAGTATTAAATCCTCTATTTATATGTCTACATGAAAAACATGTTTTTTTCACCATATTTTATTACATTTTCTTACGCTCTTCCACAACCAAGTAACAAAACAAGCATACATGTATGGGTTCACTTGTCGCTTATCTCTCTCGCTCAACTGATTGCAATATATACTCCTCTAAAGTTTCCCATCAAATCACCCCCCTAGCAACCCCAGCAACATCATTTCTCCATAAACGGAATCAAGGTTCCCAGGCAGAGAAGTCGCGTTATGTAAACCGACCAAGACGTGTCCCCTGCTCCCAAAGCGTCAGCTTTCACTCTTGCAGCAGCAGGAGCAGCAGTAAATAATGTTTAGCAAAGCCTCCACTTTTTTATTTACTCCATCCATCCAAACCTCAGTTTTTTACCATCTACCACATGGGGACTTTCTCCGCTCGCAGTCAATAAACATGGCTTTGGCAACCAGAAGGTAATAATCTCTCACAAATATGTATAAGCTCGTCGCATCGCCAGGTTAGTTGGATAGAATTAACTTGGGGGAAAATATATATATATATACATCATAAGAAGGAAATTATTCCCTCAAATGTATTCACGAGTCACATTAATTCATACTGCGTAGCCAAAATCTCATCTAGACCTCAACTGGTTATTTGACTAGGCTATTTCAAGTCAATTACCAAAACCCAGCCATCCTCTATTTATTGGAACAGAAAGCTACAAGTAATAGATTATAGCATCCAATAATCTCGTATAATATCATCCTCCCCGTCTAAATTACATTTACACACGTCATCATCATCCTCCACTTTCTCTACTTTCATTTTCTTAACCCACTCTTCTACACTATTTCGTCCTTTCCTTCTCACACTATCTACTCCATTTCCATTTCCCAAAGGCGTCGTCACACACCCATAATCAAGTCATCATCCCGAGAAAACGGCCCAATTTATTTTACAACTCCTGTCTCCCTAATAAGTAGACTCACCTGATAACCATCTTTGAAACTCTGAACATCCACCCCCCATTGCTACTTATACTCCTATATTTCTTTAACCTTCACTCTTAATGACAATTTACCCACTTCTTTTCTACGACTTACATGCACGCCCTCTTAAATTCCTCTCATTTCCAACCCAAGCCACCTAATCAGCTTTCCAGCTGGCCCACGAACAAAGCCACCAGCTCCGCTCCGACCCGTGTCATTCCTGATGACGCTCCTCCTCTTGAGATGCTTTCCTTTTATTATATTCACTCCGCCATTCATTCTCAACACCCCTAACTAACACACATACTATTACAACACTAGAACGCCAACTCTTCCTATTGTCTGCCATTTCCTCAACATTTTCAAGAGTTGCTTTCACCCATTAGGATACTTTGCGCCCTTATAGATTACAAGGTTTACAACAGCAAACCACTACCGTAATCTTATGTACTTCCGATCCGCTACGTACGCCAATAATTTCTCCTTTCAAGAGAAAGCATCCATCCTACCGCTTTGCTTCCTTGGCTTTAATTCCAATCTTCCTCCTAATTTACCCACCTTGCAATTTCCCCATCCTGCCCCTAAGTTTTTTTTTAAATTCCCTTTTCAATGACTGCTGCATGTCTTCATTCTTCTCTCTCAGAAGCGAAATCCTTGCCTCGAACCGAACATGTTCTACTAAACCATACAAACACGTTTTTACATACGCCTTTATTCTTATTCCCGTAACTTCTAAATACAAATTGTATTCATGTCCACACGTAGAACGCCCATCCTTTATAAAATGCATGTTTCATATAGGAAACAAAGCCCAGTAAAGTTGGACTCTTTGACGAAACCTCTGACCCAATCATCCATCTTACTTTCACCTTAATTCTATAAATTTTACTCCCCGCTCGCACAAAATTTCAATAGTCCCAAGTATGTGCGGTAGTTAACAGGACGAAAAAGCGGCAAATTTATTGCAGTGAAACTAGATTTCGATAAGCATTTAATTAAACTTTCTATTAGCTTTTTCTAAAAGGTTACAGCTATTTCCTGATTTCTACAAGTTATATAGAATTCCGTAGTTGGAGGAAATTCCACAGCAAGTATTGAGTGAAGGAATTTCGTACAAACTTTTGAAGTTGGATCGTCTGAAAGGAATTGTAACTCAAACCTTTGCTCTTCTCAAGACCTTCACAACGTTTCCAATATAACGCCACATCCCTACTTTCTCCGTAGAGGGGGGTAACGAAATACGATTCTTGGAATTTTAGTATACTCTCGGCTTATCATACTTGCACACTTTTAACATACGGTACATTTACTGAGCAACGAGCGCAACCGCAAAGCCTCCTTCAAAGAAGAGGGCGATTTTGTACTCAGCGACCTTCTTTGAAACGTTCAAGTTCGCGTAACCTTGTTGTAGCAAAGAATGTGCCTCATATCACCAAGTGGTGGAGAGCAACTTAATTCCAGTGCAATAACAAACTAACGAAATCTTCCCTAGGCCTGGAAGTGGTCCAATAATGTTACCCGAGGATTAGCTAAATTGCCGGTGAAAGTAAAGAGTTGGCTTCGTCGGTATAGGAGCTAGTTACATATCCTTGATAAACTATCTTCTAACCTAATTGACCGTGCTTTCTCTCCCCTTTCTCCCGCCCGCACAGTCAATCCCAATGATGGATGATAGTCCCCATCTTCCAAGCTTCTCTTTCTCCGCAACCTCCGGTAAAACAAGGTCTAGCTCACAAATGGATTTTATTTTCCACAGCAAGTGTAGTTCCTTCATCCCTCCATCACACTCTTTATTTGTAACCTTATCACGGACGGGCGGTGAGAGAGTGAAAGT
Organism: Sminthurides aquaticus; assembly: GCA_906901655.1. Taxonomy (NCBI): domain Eukaryota; kingdom Metazoa; phylum Arthropoda; class Collembola; order Symphypleona; family Sminthurididae; genus Sminthurides; species Sminthurides aquaticus. The sequence continues at coordinate 16,859,056 of CAJQTT010000001.1, read as the reverse complement.
ATCTGGAACGTCCACTTACGACACCATCATTCCTTCCCACCATTCCCCATCTACCAAAAGTAATTCCGTAACATAAAACCTCAGCAGGAGCCACCCACCTCCAGCCTGTGATCCGCTCGCCCAGATTCTTGGTTTCTGCAGCAAAAGCAAGCGTTTCCTTCATGACTATCATCAGTAAGATGTAAATTAGCTAAAATGCAGCCCACAAACCAGTGTAACTCCTAGACCTCGGGGAGGGAAGACAAACCCGCTTGTAGTTATGCTTTAAGTAACACAAAGAATATTCAAATTAAAGTGTCCTCATAATAAAATTACCATTTTTACGACACACACAGACCCACATAGTACTTTAATTTTTCGTCTAAGCACTTTTCTTTTTTTCCCAAACGTTTGCAAACTGATAAACTCCATTTAGCTTTGCCTCGATAGCTCAAGATTCCGTATGAATAACTGGTACATTTAAAGTTTAGCAGCTATTTGTAGGACTTTATTTTGTTTGCCCCGGTAAAGAAACAAAATCTATCTTTTAAATTACAACCACGTAGCAAATAGACCAACCAGACCTGAAAAAAGGGGGCAAAAAGTACATCTTCTGCTTCCTAACCTCAGCAACACAGCAACAAGATAATGCTCACGCCGGACGAGTCACAGGAGTCATTGTAAAGAGGTTGAATCCTAATAAAAATTTCATAATATTGCCTCGAAAATAGGTTTCTTCTTCTCTTATGCACGTGACTCATAAAAGTATCACCTTCCCTCTCATCCTTATTTCTACCCACTACCCAGATAACTTGTTCACTTTTACCTCGATCCAACCTCCAAGAATTCCATCCATGGCAAGGGAGTGTTTACTACGGGGCAATATAAATTTTTCAACCAGCGAAATCCACAGCTATAGAGCCTTGAGTTTTCCTCTAATATTATTATCATTGACGCTTCTCACTTCATGCTCTTTCTTCTCCCCTCCTAAGGTCAAACCAGCCCCGGCTTCAGACTGCTGCTGTTTCATTGGAATGTCTTTAACTTTCACTCTACCAAGACAATCCTGTAGCAGCACGCTACAGAACATTCAGAACAAGCTCCATCCCTGTAATTAATACTTCCTCCCTTACCTATCTTGCTTTATTTGTACTCAGAAGTCATTGGGGTGAAAGTCCTTCGTGCAACATTCCTTTAAACTACATCGGATCGCATGTCGCGTAACAGTTCATCGAGAGCTGCGTAACACGTGCTTGCATTACTTCATCATGACTTACAACTTTTGACCTCTTTGCAATTTTTACAGGTGGGACGAGAATTCCTGGTAATTTTGGAGATGACTACTTCCATCTCAATGTAGACGCTTCCACCTGTGAAAATTTCAAGACGTTGATTCAAGCTCAACGTTTCGTATTTTACGCTACAGTGCTTCGACGAATGACGAACAATACGAAATTCACGTTTCATCCTTCCACTCTGAAAACCAGTCCGAAGCTATTGTAAACTGAAAATGCCGGAGACGCATATAGATTAACTGGATCACGTGGTCATTATTAAAAGTCCTTCTTCAAGGGAACCTTAACTCCAGCTAAACTTTCACCAGGAGAAGAAAAGAAAAAGATGATAAATCAACTAAGAGGGGAAGAGTACCCGGAAAAAGCATTAGTTTCTCCATTCCTCAGTCTCCTGACTACAATTTAAACCCGCAGCAGTGGGAGCGTGAAGAAAACTGGTTCACGAGGAGAAACTTTGCGAAATCCTCCACACCAGGATTCCACAAGTCTAAATGATAAGCGGAAGAAAATAAGATGAAATTCTAATTACTTGTCTCCATGATGAAGCGGTTTACAGAGTTTTCTCACTCATTCAATGACTCCCTTCCCAAGAACATAGTGTACACGGCAATTAAGTCAATTTGTGTCCACACTTTCAAATCCGCAGTCTCTTATAAACAAACAACTCTTGCAAACTTTTCTCCGCTTAATATTCATTAACGCTACTATTTCATCTCGTCAACCATAAGTTTCTCAATTCTCACTACTCTAAAATCCGGCTAACATCATGAATTTTCAAGTAAGTTTTTCCATCTTGTCTTTTCATTACCCTCTTCCTCTTTTCCAACTAATTCTCCATCATCTTCCATTTCCAGCTTCTTCCCAAATTTTACTTCGGATATTCTCATTTCTTTTCATTCATTTAACCCACCTACACACATTTTCTCAGCAACCTTCCACTTCAACCTCCACAAACTAAAAGCTATTTAATTATTACTACGAACATTTAAATCTCTCTTTTCATTCATCATTCCCTACTCACTTCCATATCGCCCTACCCCTATTCATCCTCAACTTTCCCTCTTCTTTCTCTTTCTTTGAGCAATCATCTTTGAACCTTTACACTCCCACCTTTCTCCGTGCTTTCACTATGCTTTCGCTATGCTGTCACCACTTTTCAGATAACTCCCAATAACCTACAGTGGGATTGTAACTTCTTGACTTGAGTCTCTGCATAACTTTTATTATACATGCAGTATACTCCGTCCAACTCAACCTCTATTCATTTGATTAAAAACGCTCAAAATCCTAAAGTAGCTCTTTCCCTCCACCTCCATCAACCAAGGACAAAATCAATCTATTTACTTTCCCAAGAATAATTACCTTCTTTTTATCTCCATTTTTTATTCAAAATAACATGGAAACGACATGCTTTTTTTCCTCTTTCATAACCCATTTATAATTCAATGCCAGTGTTTCCACATTCTCTCTCTACACTAAACACTTTCCTCGAGATTCAATGCTTTTAATAAGAATCATAAAAAATTCGCATGTGTCAGCGACATTCCTTTCAGAGAGAAAAGTAGCAGATTCTCTCACTCCTTGATGGATTGGTTTCTTCTAAAACAGCTTACATCATTTTAACCCGTCCTCACTGCAAATCCACCCCCATTTTCAATCCCTACTCCAGCAGAAAAAACTTTCACTCACTCTTACATCCCTTCTTGAATCAAACACGCAAACGTTTCACAGCAGTAAACAAAAATCCGCATTCCAGCTTTCTCCACCCTACTTTCTCCCTCTTTTTTCAATGTATCTTTTCCCCCCACAATACTTGCAGTTCATGATTGCCTTATTCCTAAGTGACTGACGTAAGCTCAACTTCTGCAATACTGTGAATTGTTCTGGCGGCTGATGGCATAAAATCTTGTATTGTATTGTTCCCTTCAAAAAGGCATTAATAATGCCGCATTATGTAACCAATTTAGTAATCTACACTACATTATGAAATTGAATCTAAATTAGAACCAACTCAACTCAAACTCTCCGGATTGCTGTTTCTTAAACATGAAAATATTTTACGCATCCATCACAGTATCTGAATGTAATATATTTCCAGAAGAATGCAACATGGTACACACATAACATTTCAATGTGGAAGAATTTTAAAGCTAATTTTTCCAATCTTACACAAAATCCCCTAATTTAGCCTCAATTCAGTCCCCATCAATTTACGTCCTACGCAGTTAGATGAGCCAGCGTCAATGTGAATTATGAAAAACTTTTCTCCCATGCGAAAATACTTTGATGCTTTATCAGAAGAAAATTCCCAAAGGCTCATTCCGACTATCTATTCTTCAACAAAGTGTGAATTCACAGCGTTATAGATTAAAGCTTGAAAAGTACATTTGTTCCGCTTGAAAGCCTGTAAAAATCTTGCTGATTTAGATCCTCCCCAGAGATCTTAGAATTTCTTTGGAAAAGAAACATTTCTCTCGGCCCACTTTCATCTCGGTTCCGTGGAAATTTTCCATAGTTTTTCCCTTCCAAGAAATCTGTCCTTTTCCCGTCTCTCCCATCCGCCATGCCTTAGAAGGGTAATTGCATTTCACGGCAGTTTATAATAGACGCAAAACCCATCTGTCTCAGACTTGATGCATAAGCTCTTCCCAGTGAAAGCAAGGGTGCGGGATACCTTTCACAATTTCTTGACAAAAAGCCCTGCTGCGAAAGCTTGTTGAAAACAAAAGATCAAACATTATAAGAGAATGAATACATAATCGTACAATCATGCCGGGTATTACTCAGCTGGGATTATTCACTCGACCTTCAGTCTTCCTTCCCTCCTTCTCTTTTCCCCATTCTTCAATTCTTTCTCCAAACCCGCATTTTAAATATGCGTGTCCCGTCCTCCTTTCTCGATTCTTTCACCACGGCGCGTGGCCCGTACGACCACCTCATCCACCCTGGTGTCAAACTACAAGCTCCTCTCGAGAGGAACACAGCATTCCTTCTCGCCAGAGACTGGACATTGCCAGGCAGTCCCTCAGGGTTCCGGCCTCTGCTTCTCTTGGAACTTACTATGAATAATCCATTTAGAATTGTGCATATAGTTCTTCAGCAGAGCTTCCAGCATTCTCGGAATCTTTCTTCATTACGTGCGAATAATAACTTGTCATTCCCAGTCCATAATTCATTTCACATTCCTTCCTGTCTTCCACTTTCTCTCACTATTGCTCCTCCGCTCTCTCTTCTCTCTTGTATCATATTAAACCCTTTCCGATTATAGCGTATCCGCCCTTCCTCATTCGTTTCACGACTTGAAATTTTTTGCTATCATGCAAAGCTAGCCTCCCAAAGAAAGGGACTGAAAGTGTTGAGAAACCACTATATTTTGTCACACACTCTCACCTAGTTTCAGCGTTTAATTCAGTCATTCAAGACCATAATACAAGCAGCATATCGGAGCGCGAGTATATCTTGATTCCTGGACAAATAATTTTTATAAATTCCGCCGTCCGCAATCAAAAAGTCTAGCCTCCCACCTCACCCACTTGTCTCTCATCCGCCACGACTTTGACCTATACACAATTCAATATCCTATTTTCGGCTGCTATCTTTTTCAAACCCCTGGGGCAAAATAATTTTATTCGTAATTAAAATTATAAAGATCCTTCACTCATATATTAACTCAATGTCCAAAAGCTCCAGCGCTACACAAATAGCAATGTATGTATGCATTACACATCCTCATAACTTTTATCTAAGGAGGATTTCATTTAAATACTGAGCTACTCCATTTACGACTTCAAATATGACTAACAGGTTTCTAAATCACTCACCTATTTCCATTATTTCAATCTTAATGAAATACAGATTAGAGTTACTCCGTCAGTCAAAAGCACCTTCACATGGCCTCTCAAGCTGTACATCCACTTGCTACTTACTTGGAATCTCAACGCAGTGGATACCATATTTTTCTCATGCATACCGATTCCAAAGTCCAGATAAAGATAAAAACGAGAATGTAGTTATGATATATCTTACAGTGATGAGATTTTTTCCAATTTTTCATAGCCAGACACTCAACCAATCTTTGCTGTTTCCATTTATCCATTTTTTACGGATTTTTTCAACTTTCAATCCAATTTATCCATTTTTTTTCTCTTCGAGAAATTCCATTTAATCAAGAAAACTCTATGCTTGTGCATATAGTATTCAAATCTGGCTTTGTTTCTCTTCCCCCCGCTCGTATAGACAACTGCGAGGCGGAGAAAGCTATGGGAAAACTGTCCAATTTTCCAACTGCTTTCACTCCCATGTCATCCTTCACTTGTAATTAAATTCCTGTCTAGATATTCTCTTTCCACACAACCCACACCATTCTATAGATGCACAATAATCTCTTTGGGCGCCTCCTGCTATAAACATACTTGGAAAAACTCCAGACTTTTGTCACTTCGTAATTAAAAATTGGTAATGGACAATTAGGAGTCATCCCAGTGGATGAGACACGAAAACTTTAGAAAACTTATAATTTTTCTATCCATACCCAAGAATACTTTTCATTAATCCTGGACTTTTTTATATATCCCATTCCAAGTATACGACGTTGATATTTGTCCCTGTATACATATATGTGCATTGTCCCTTAACAAAGTATATAGTTTCTCGGTTTTCAAGGTCAGCTAATAACTCTTGTTATTCTTCGGGCAAAATTGCTCCTAAAATCCTTGCAAACAAAGCAGAAATTTACATCTTTTGAGTTCATGCCCGATTCGGATTTCAAACTTTCGCCCCCCCCCCCTTCAAATTAAGGGAACCGTTTTATCTTACCCCCCAGAAAAATCCACAAGATTATGCAATAAAACGTAATAAAAATTAGCGACTATAGTTTCGTAATCATTTTTCAATTCAACCTAAAACACTGGGAATTAATTACCGGTTTGGTATCCGAACTGTTCCAGTAACCGACTGCTGTTATCGCGTTTCAGCTTCACTTTCGCACTCGTTCCATGCTACCAACTTCACACTATCCTTACTTAAAGCCTATTCACTTTTGTAGCTGTGAAGCTGTTGTACAGGTTTTCATTAAACATCCCAATCTTCCACTTTCTCTTTTACCCTCCTCCTTTCTTCCTTTCATGTTTCCAGCTGTACTGTCTGCCTGCATACTACGTTACAAACAGCTAAATAATATCATTGCGTTCCATGTCAACAACTCTTGTTTCCACCCCCTATGCATTCCAGCACAGTCATGAAAAATGTAATTAAAAGGAACAAGGTTGAAAAATAGTGGCTGCTCCTCCAACCCTTTCACAACCCGAGCTTTCCAATTAAAGTGGGCGTTGAGTCCAATTCACGCTTCAAATCCTTTTCTACTTGTCATGCTTCATTTAACAGAAAGTTCCACGCTAACAGACAACAGAAAAGATGAGAGGAGCAAGAAAAAGTATCCACCCCTATTCTTCTCCACGCATTCAGTACATATTTCCATTACAGGCAGGACCTATTCAAATGGATTTTTTCAAGTCCAATGGATACATTTTGTTAATTGTGTTACAAAACTTTCATATACACTAGCAGCAATTAGTCCCAGCAGATATTCCCAGACTCCACTGCTTATAGCCTAGCAATTGCTCCGAAAATTCCGCATTGCTCCGAAATGTAGGACGTTGTTCCTCATCTCTCAATCCCACACCGCACTAAAGTTAAACTGGAGAAAGCAGATGAGGAGGAAAGGGAGACAATAAGTTAAGATCGTAAAAGATCTATTAATGCCTCCTCTCTCTCTCTCTATCTTTATCTCCTTCTCCCTTGATTCCAAACGACTTAAGCTTCATCATGAGATTTGGAATTGCGGAATAAGTGTTATCATCTGTATTACAATTCCACATTTCCACATTAAGCCACACATGCTTCTCGTAATGGATTGGGTTTTTGGGTGGTTAATCATGTGATTTATTATGGTTGTGCCTTCCCGCGCGAGAGCATTAATCAATCAACTCCGCCAAGATATTTCCGGACCAAACCATTCATCTCCACCGCTTCAGCAATTTGCGCTTAGACCTTCCTAGATAAAATCCGACACGGAAAGTTTAACTGTCTTATCATTCAGCTAGGAAAAAAGACAGAGAAAGAGGGTGGTGGGATTTCCAGCCTGGAGATTTCCCCCATATTTACTTTCTCTCATCATCCGAATTCTCCCACGCGAAGCACCACTTCCTCCCCCAACACTCTCAACCCAGACTTTGGGCCGACAAGGTGTGTAATTAAATCCAAGTCAATTAATATGGCTGCCTGGAAGGGAGCGATAAGTAGTGAGCAAACTTATGAAATCTAATTTAGCCTGCCGGGATTCGATAAAGGATAATCTGATATATCCGCTACTGGCTCAGGGTCCAACGCTTAAGACATTAGATTGGAACACAATCTTCCTGGCGTCACAAGAGTGAAAGTAGAGTAGAAATTATAACCTCGGTTGAGTGACATGCCCTGGAGTATAATTTCCGTTGGATCACTATTATACAGACGCTCCAAAGCTCAAGGCTAGGGGCAGATCTTCCTCAGAGCAGTCAGGTCCAGCTCTAAACTTTGTCTGCTAAACTTCATCCTCAAGTAATGGAAAAAAGGATGCTGCGTCCGCTCAACACGGTACATGGAATCGTAAACGTACATGGAATACCAAGTATCAATAGACTCAAGGGATGAAACTTACAAAATACAGACAAGCAAACTACACTCAGGACTCCCCAGCAGCGTCAGCAATCCGTGCCCCTCATGCATCCACTGCTTAAAGAGAAAGTTACTGAAATCCATACGTGGGTCTTAAGCCTGCATCTGATGCAGTGGGCATCCAGGAGAAAGTATTTCAGGTAAAGATGGCAAAACAATGACGCTACGTCAGGCTACGCGCATCCTCAGGCAAAACGTGCGAAAAAAAACTGTCAAGTTTTAAAATCCTAAGAGAATACTTTACCGATCCTCATTCTCCTCATCTTTTACTTTCTCCAATCCTCCTCCGAATTCCGCAGACTTTCTCGGAAAATTTCCACAATGAAATCCCTTCCGTACTCCCAAAGAATTTCCTGTATGCTATCAAACTCAAGAATGTTTGGCTTCTTAGCTACTTATTCTTTTGGGAACGCCTCCCCCTCCACACAGGACTGAATTTTTCCAACGATACTTGCTCCAACTTCTATTTAGTTGATACACTAAACATTTATATTCAATAGTCTGCAAATTATGCTAGATTTTAAATATATTTATCTGCACACTCTGGCAGGGCTGGTAGAAGGATAGGAAACCCATTGACAACAAACGTTGACGTAGTGAGCCTCCATTACTCTCCATACGTGCTTTCTCCTGCGAAGCTTGTACTTTCTCTTCAATGATCAAAATCTTTCAATTTCTCCCACTCTCTTCATCCCCTGAGGCTACATGGCTGCTTAACAGAGATAGGGCTCCTGGAAGAGCAACGCTTCGCTATCTCTGTATCCCGCTGTCAAGAACTCACACATGTTTTCCACGTCCACGCTTCCATATTACTCAACAACACATCCGCACAAGCCTTCCAGCCCAGTCATACACATTTTTTCTCCTATAAAGCGGAAAAGAAGGAGGTCACGCTTTAAAATCCCGCCTCCATTTCTTATTCAGTTCCTGGGACGAGTTCTACCGATACAACGTGAAAAAATACTAGGGATTTTTGCCTTGTAGCACCTCCATTTCAAACGTGAACGTCATTAGTCTGTGAGAATAGCCAGGGAGAAAGCACTTTAGGCTGTAGCACAACTAATTCATTAAAACAATCCCATTTCGTCCCTCTTCATTTCCTCTTTTCTTTTACTACAGTTGGGCTTCCACACTGCATGACCGTCAACTCACACATCCGCTCTTACCTGCTTTCATCATCCCGTCCTTTCTCCCCCACTTTTACCTTCATTGCGACATATGCACCTTCCTACGCATACATCCTCCCTCTCTTCACAATCACTTCCAAGAACAACTAGAATTCAGCTCTCTGTATAGCCCATCTCTATTTCCAACTTTCACCGGACCTTTCACTTCTTTCTGTCCGACTTTCACTGAGTTTTCCTTCCAAGAAGTTAAGCATCAATCCCCTTCAAACTACCTGATATTAACGTCCACCTGCCCGCTAGCTCCATGAATCTTTCTCACGCGCTTCCGATCTTCTGTCAAAGGAACAGTTGATGCTTCTGGCTGACTGCTGAGGAGACTGCCAGCCAAAAGGAGGAGATGTTACGATTTCCACTTTTTTCCGAATTAATTTCTCTCTTCAACACTCCTTCATCACACCACTGAATGCAATGCGCAGATTTCCATGTATCCTACAACTCCTCCAGAACTACGGATACATAAACAACTTTGACACAGATTGCATAAACCAGGCCAAGGCAGAGTTTGTAACTAGCAGCATATAATATAAATCCTTCCATCTTTTCCCGCCACGTCCTCCTTGAGCCTCAGATCAAATTCATAATTGAAGAATTGCATTCCTGTCCCTGACTCCCTCCCAGCACCGAAATCAGATACTTCTGTTGTCACAAATTTTCCATCTTCCAAAATGTCATCTCTTTATAATTATGTTTACCTAGTAGAAAGAAAATGGCGAAATCCTCTATCTTTTGTACATTTGTACTTGTATTTCCCCCACGTTCCCCCGGATACATAGATAATCCTTTTTCTCCCCCGTCCTCCAATCCCAAAGACTTAACCCTCAAACCCACCCGCACTGTCCTCGTTTCAATAAAGTGTTAATACAGTTATGTCGCTCCTTTGCATACACAATATTATGTAAATATACTCCACTAATTCCCATAGCTTCCTCGTCCTTTCTCCGGAAAATCATGGAGGAAATGCACATAAATCTAAACCACAGCCAACGCAGACTTTCAACAACGTTACTCCCCCTTATTACCTCCGTCATGAATCTCCTGAAGGATTCTTTCATGGCCCACAACTAAATCTAAATCTCCAAGTTTTTACCAATACAGATTTTACTATTATACCTAGAAAAAAAACGCATGCACTCTCTTTAGCATACACGTGAGAATTGATAATTATGAGGAAAAAACGCCACCCTTTCCCGTTTTATTTCCCTGATTCTTCCAAATGAATTATGAACCAGTGGAACAATATACAATAATACGCGTGCAGAACAGCTTTCCCTTTCATTAATGAAAAACTCGAGTAGCATTGCGTGATTGCTCCTCACGCATTTATTTCTCACACTTGAACCTGCCCTCCTTCACCCATTCTTCTCCAATTCCCTTCATATCTACGCATTCCTGCCTTTAAATTTTTTGTTACGGAAAGACATCATTCAATATAACGGAGAAAGCATCAAGTTTTCTCCGAGTCATACAATAGAAAATATATTACAAAAGTCCCAGAATGTAACCTCTCCTCTATTATCCTACTAAAGCTGCTATTCACCTCAACCCGCTTTAGCTTCACATCCCACCCCACCCCCTATCCTCTTGTGCGAAATATTTTCCACAATATTTCCTTCACGGATGCTAAAGGATGAGTGAACACGCATAGTCACCATGCTCAGCATCAGCATCTCGTACGCTTACTTAACGCCGTTAACGCCTCAAACTTCTACAACTAGATTTCCTTTCACCACTTTCTCCGCCCCTTCTTTATTGCAAATCCTAGCCCCACTCCCGATCTTCCACCATAGGTATTACTGTCCATTATCACTAAGAACATTATCACTATGACATTCAGCAAATTCAGCTTTGATGATACAATTACTTCATTAGCTTATGAATCGTATCTCCTGTTTCAAAAACTCTACCACTTCCTGGAACATGGAGCACAAACCATGGCACTATATGTCTTCCATCTCATTCCAAGAGCTATTGAGAACCAAGTTCATTGTCATGGTAATCCAAAAGAGTAAACCGCAGGTTCATTTATCACAAACCATTCTTTAACTCATCCTGCATTTGACATTTCCTTTGCTGTGGTTCCATCAATTAGTCGTTGTAAAACATGAAAGCAAATATTATTTAACTTTTCTTGGTTTGAAAAACAATTTAAGCCAAAGCTTAATATAGTGCGTCATGTCATTCAGTGTCCATGTCAATTCATTACAACATTCGTCGTATTTTCATTGAAAAACCAACGAAACTCGCATCATTCTCCCACTTCTCAAAGCCAACAGCAGAACTACGCATTAAATCTAGAATTTCCTGTGATGATCTTTAACACAACGAGCCTCTAAAAATCTTTAAAACCCATCCGTGGTTCCTCAAAACTGAGGTTTCTTTTAGTCATATAATTACTACGTGATCCTTGGCGTGTGAGTACTTAATCGCTACTAGTCTAGAAGCCTTTCCTACGTTTCCGCACTCCTACATCCTTCTCATTAACTACCACATTTTGCTTTCCCATGAACTTCCTCCCACTTAACCTCTTCCTACGTAGCAAAGTGCGTAAAAACCGTACCTTACACTCCAGGGAAACTGTAATTTAATAAGACCAGATATAGTGCCGTATTGACTCGGAGAAAGTATATAATCTCGGAACCATCTCGCGCCTTCTTTCACCTTCCTCTCCTTTCCCCGCAGCCCCGGCCCCCAAGGGATGGGGAGCTGACATATCCGTACACAAATTATTTTAGTAATATAATCCGGTATATTTTCGCTTTTGAATGCCTAGAACAAAAACCCAGTTACACTTTATGCTATATCCTCTACATTCTCATCTTTCTGGAATGAAACTACCGCCACTGTCACTGCCATAGCCGTTGCATCTTTTGAGTAACAATTCAGAATTTTACTAGAGATAGGGACAAATTAATAATATTCCACCACGCAGTACATTCAATTCAATGTATTTTCCCACGATAAGACACTAAGACAACGGAAACGCATCCTTTTCAAATAATCTCGAGGCTTATTCCTGTTATGCAATCCTTCCCCCCCCCCTTTGCTTGCTCCCTCTGCAGTTTTTTACAGCTTACACGTTTTCATGAATAACGACAAATCGTGCGAAGCAGCGAGTATGACGTAAAATAAGTAAGATCCCTATCCCTCCCATTCACTCACATAACCGCCTCCCCCTCTTGATATTCGATTATGTTTGCCGTAAAAAAGTTATTTCATTCAAGCAAATTAAAAGTAAATATTTTCCCATCGTCTCACATCCTTGCTTCCATAATTCAACCAACAATAGATTGCTTTTCATCCGATGAATGTAAATTTTCCCATCACCGCCTCCGCAAACTCCCCGCATTTCTTCACCCAAAGTTTCCTTCCATCAGTATATTCCTCAACTTTTAAAAGACATTCTATTCTATACCATGTGACTCTCTGGAAATTATCTCTCCCACAATCCTCTCCTTCTTTCAATTCCATACACAAGTCTTACCACTTCCTCAACAAACTTCTCTCACTTTCTAAATAATATTTCCGTCACTTTCACTAGGCGTGAAGGACTATCCCGAATCCTCCCCCCTAACTTCAACAAGATATCCCCCTTTAATACATTTATAGAATAGTTAACACACTTCAAAGGTTTTCTTAACTTCAAGCCAGCGACCAAGGAAAACGTTCTGAAAACTTTTCAATCATTCAAAGAATCTCTTGTACCCCCACCCACCGTAGCTCACTTCTTGAAGCTCCCTCTCGCGGCCCCTTTAATTGTATTATATTACATGACCATTTACTACGGCTACGCAACTATGCAAATTATAAATATTTTGAATCCAAACCCACCTACCCACCCAATTACCGCCTCTATTCTATAACAAGCCACTAAATGAGTAAAACTTACATAATCACTGCTTCTTAAACTTCCGGACGGAGACTCATGCTGATTGTGTAACATCACTTTATTTACTAGACATTTCATAGCTTGTCCATTTAAGTCACTCGCCTCCGTTTAGCGCCTGTCTCTTGCTCTTTCAAGGGCCTCGGACAAAACACATTATCACAAATTGTGATTGAAGGCAATTGTGATTCTTTATAACCTTCCAAAAATTCAGCTACACATAAAATGTATCCTACAATGGATTCCGTGTCCCCTATCAAGAGTTTCATTGTAACACTCTCTATGCTCGCTTATAAACTTTTCCCGGATTCATAAAGCTGCTTACTAATGCGCTTCAAGTTATTCTCATTCATTCATGTCTTCAGCCAGCGGGAAATATTTCAGCTAACAAGCACGGAATCTAAATACATTTTTGATCCTCTGGACTCTCTGATTCTCATCCTAAGAAAGACTTTATCGATCCTAGCTTATAATTAGCTCCCAGCTCTTCTATTCCCCTAATTGAGCCATGCGAAATTTACCACCTGTTCTTAGAAACCAGGTCCTTTCTCTCTTCATTATACATATTCAAAACCTCTCTATCCGAAAAACCCATTCATAACTCCCACATTATGCTATGCCAACAGCGATAGCGGAATCCACAAGTAACAACAACAGCAAAACTCTCGAAATTCTCTTCATACGTGTCAGCGTGTTCATCGTGGACACTGAAAAGAGGTTGAGTTTATGACACTCCTTAAATGGCATGTGACCCAACATTAAAAAAGTTTTCACCACATCGTAATTCTATGGAAACAATGCAATCCTAGCGCTAAGGTTCATCATCACTGCCTATTATGCACATTTTGTTATGAGTTACGAATACGAACCGCAGTTTGCGGCTAATCTTATGCAATCCAAGCAACTTTTTGTATTGCCCCAAGCATGATTTTACGTAACCCAAAACCATAAAGCTTACAGAATAATCATGACTCAAGTTTCATAACTATAGAGCGTATGCTATGAAAAATTTCCCAGGATTCTTTCTCTACCACGTTCTCGCAAAAGAGCCTTCTATGTATAACCTATGGAAAGCTTTTTAAAATTAAGCATACATTGCATATAAAAAGCCTAATGTGGATTACTTAGAGTTACATTCGTATACATTCCCTGTCTATTAGCAAGAACATCTTTTCAATGTTTCCTTCACACACGTGGCACCCAAATCCATTTTTACTCTCGCCCTGTCCCTGGAAGCATGCTAATGGCGTTCAAAATCCACACAATCTTTTGTGTAGACCCATCAATACGTTCATTTTTCTCAAACCTCACACGTGGCTTTCACTGCAACATCCCATTCAAAACCCTTCCTAGAATTTTCAAGTTTTTTTCAGCTCAGAAGCTTATTTTCTGCTTTCACTTAAACACTACTACTACGTAGTTTCGAGATGATGGGTTATCTAACCTGAATTTAGTTATCACACAATCCTGCTACGACTCCTCTACCTTCCATAACTCCCTGTTGATCAAACGCATTGCTCTTAATCGTTTGCTCCACGCTTTAACCTTACAAAAGTACCACCACTACTCACTCAAATAATGCTTGCATAGCCATGAGCTAATTTTCAATAGTAAAGCTTGATTAGCCCTTTATCAAGAACAAAACTTGTAAACGCATCCTCTAAGAATGTATTCATCCCCCTTCCTCTATCTCCACCCCTACTTCTTTTACTTCCAGATTCATGAACATGGGCATGTCATATGCATCTGTTTTACATTTTTAAGCCAAATCCACCCAGAAGCTTTCACTCCCAACTTTCTCCAATCTGATCGAGGAAAAAGGCTTACACACGTAAATTCCGTGCATACCCCTGTCTTTCAGGCACATCCTCTGTGCACAACCCAATGCATAGCTACAGAATATATGGTTTTCCTGTTCCGCATAAGAAATTTTCACCCATTCATGATAATGCAATTCCTACAAGCGTGTACATATTAATGTGCTATATTTTGCAAACCGCATGTACGTTGCATTTCCATTCACGTTTAGCAATGGAGGCCAAGAAAGAAATCAACTTTCACGTTACTAATCTCAATCAAACTGAGAACACGAGCAAGTATATACCTATATGTGAGACGCGTACTTTCTCCTAAAGAAATCCCTCGGATTTTTCATGACATCACACAGTACTTAATTATTACATGGATTAGAACCTCCAGCTTTCATGAGGGATCGCTATCATTGTTTTGAATTGAAAATATTCTATTTACGCATTTAACCTTCACCTCTGAAACACAAGAAATGTAATTATCAAATAGAAGCAGCTGCATAAAGATGTTCCAATCATGTGTTCTTTCATCAATTAGTTCTTGTTGTTTGTATTAAAACCTTCCTTTTGTTGACGCACTAACGAAAATCCAGGTAAAAGCATGGAGAAAGCATGGAGAAAGCATGTAGAAAGTAGAACTGATTTCAAAGAAAAATCCACCCGTCTTTGTGTGGGTGTTTATATCCGCTCCTTCAATCTCGATACAATCAAAACTCAGAATCAAAGCTAAAGCTGGCACTAAGTACACTGAGACTTAATTCGCAAGAGTATTCAGCAGCAGGAGGAGTGGTCTCTCATTCTATATCACTCTCTATTTAGTCCTCTGGAGTAGTAGAGCTACAATGGCGTCAGAGTCAGACGACAAAGTACACCTGGGTTCAAGGTTATCCTGTAGACAGTTTATACATGGAGCTAACAATGCGATATCTTTATATCTACCTATTATTCCCATTTTTCTATAATATAATTACTTCTAAGCAAGTGTTTTCAAAATGTATAAATATCTCTCTTTCATTCAGTGATTGTTACCTGTAAAAAGTTATGCCAATTTTCACTACTACCCTCCTTCATGCTTTCCATAAATCTAATGCTTTCTCCGATTATTTTTTTTCGCAGCATAATACATACGATGAAAACAGGTTCAATCAATAGCACTCCTCCTTCACTCTAGCAGAATACAGAAGTGGGTATTACTTTCAACGTTTATTGTAAGCCTGGAGATAACTCTGCTTGAGACGCGAGTCCATGTAAAGCATGTCTGTTTGGATCTGACAGAGAAAGTATTTCCCTTGTAATTTGTTGCGGTTCTCGAGTCCCTGGTATTTCCGAGAAGAATTTTTAGACCCAGGAATCTATTGATCCAAAATATTTCCAACCGAGTTAGCCACGCCAGGAGCAACGGAATTGCCTGGTATCTATAATAAATGTTATTTATTATGGACAAGTCGAATTGAAAAATATATAAAAACCCTCGTCTTGTTTACACCCCATTTTCACATAAACCTATACACACTTATTCCGTCTATTCCTCCAACCGGACTTTATGATTTCTCCCTTTTTTACCACATTAAATAGCACATTTCACCACCAACTCATTCTACCAATACCTCCCTAGATTTAAACTTCCTTCTGGCCTTCAGTATCTTCCTTTATCATTATTTTTTGTTTCAAAACCCGGGCTTTAGACATGCTAGAAAAATTTCATTCCAACGGTATAATTCCACATCCAGCAGGCTCAATCTCCCATGTTTTTTAAATGAGCGTTGAATCTCGAAATATTTTCAAAAACAACACAATAGAGGATTATAATCACGGGTTTAATTTCAAGTGGTTACTCACAACAAGTCCCATCTTTTGTCATTACACATCCTTCCAAGAGGATCAAAGACATGAGCCAAATCTCTCAGCTAGAAATTCATCAAAAAGCCCAGTTGTTCCCACATGCCAGCGGCAACTTTTCCTTGTCGATCCAGTTCTACTTGAAGATTATGGATGTCGCACTGATTCCCACCATAATAGAATCCTACTTGGTAAATCACGGCAAATAGTCACAAACGATCCTAGGAGATTATCACCTTCCCTCCTTTCCTCATAATAGAGAGAAAGTCAACTACTCGCGCACACACTTTATCATTTTGATTCCGAGTCAAGAATATACACAATAAGAACTTACTCAAATGTACGAACGAAGGCTTTCTTCTTCAAACTTTGTTTTGTTTTTATTTATCATAAATCAAAAGCATAATTGCAATAACAACCAGAATTGAGAAGAAGATGAAACAAAGAGAAGTTTAGGAAATTCAAATCATTAATTAAACTTCAGGTGGAGAGTGATGATCAAAACCTTCTATACATCACCTGCTTCCTCATGTTCCGTAGTATTTATTCTATGCTCCATTTATTCTGTATAAAATCCATTAGTTGAACCACATGTGTTCCAAGGTCATCAAGAAAAGCTGGAGGAAATTCCATCACCGCTTCGATATAAAGGGGTGATGGAGAAACCAGGAGAAAGTACGCTTGTTTACGCGCCATAAAGTAACACAGCATTAGAATTTTCCAAATGGCTCCCACCACAAACTTGAGACTCGTCCCCTACTATAACCTGTTTATGTCTCGGTAAGGATGGCTCAGTTTTGCACACCGCTGGATGTGATGCAAAGAAGCACTCTTCTTAGAGTCAACTTATACTTTCTCCAACCCCCTCTGACCACGTTCCAGGCTTTCCTTCAAATTCCTTCTGTTCAAGACACACAGCCTTGAGATTTTTCCACAAAAAATTCATCTCTATGTTTGTAACTATTGGTCGTAGCTTTCTCTCAGCCTTCGTTACTGCATATGCTGGCTAGCCCATAGCATCCTAAAAAACTTTCACTTGCAGCTACACAGCCCAATCTATCAAAAGTTAAGTACGTTGGGCCATGTATCAAACTTATCGCGAAGGATCTGGAACCGGTTCATTTCGGAGTGGAGCCAGGAAAGTATTATAAATTCACCGCCTTTCTCCTTGCTTTCTCTCCCCTGCTTTGGCAGTGTGCGTCCAGGAGTAAACTTTAAGCTTACAAATTCCCAATGACAGATTTTCCATTACGTTTGGACATTTTTAGATCAAGATCAAATAGATCAACCAGATTTTCTTGATAGGAGGAGGCCAAAGGTGAAGGTGCAGTAGAGTGAAAGTCATGTCACTTTCCCTACATTTCCTGTCCACTTTATCCTCTTCCTAAGGTTTTCTGCCGGACTTAACTTAAGACTCGCGGCGAGATGTGAAAGGAAGAAGAAACCCTTACAGATCCCGGGATAAACGTCCATAATAATCGCATGAAACTTCCAACGGTTCAACCTCCTCCTCCTCTCAACCGGAATGCGTAGGAAGGAGTTGAAGGCAATTAACCCAAGAAACCCATGTCAGCTGCGGTAGTACCACATAGAGGCTTTTCGCGTTTAGGTAATTGAGTAAGCGGGATCAAGAAGAAAGTTTTCTTTCAATCCGCACCGCTTTTACCCCTTCCTCAATAATCGTTCCCAAAACAAACACGCTTCCATCCAAGACGTTGGTAGGAGTGATGGAGACGACCTCGGGCTGGTGGAGAGGGAGTTAGCAAGTGCGGGTGATCTGTCAATCGTAAAAACTTTTCTCCACTCTTCCTTGACGATAGAAGAGATTAGAGATTTACATTACATCCTCCATCCAATGCACTCTTTCACAGCCCCTCCCCAACTTACATCCCTTCTTCCATTCTACCCTCTACATGTACTCATTACAGGGTGCATCCCGCCGCGGCCACCATCGGCTAGAGCAAAAGGATTACCTTGAGCCCTCAATGTATATTTTCACAACCTCCGACTATATTTCCCAGCAACGCTCCTCCTCTCCTCAACACATTCAAGTGGAAACAGTATTTACGTCAAATCCTCCAATCCACCTATTTTCTTATTCCAACTTTCACCACTCCTCTCTTACAGGCAGCCCATGCTCAAGTCCGCGACGTTGTTTTCTTTTTCAACATTGGAGAAAGTCCTTCTCCTGCTCTACGTTCAAAGGCGATCACCGCGAGCTTATTTCCTCCTGTCGACGTGTCTAGCTTACCAAATTCATTTATCAGTATCGCATTACCTTGTAAAAAAACTTTCTTCCTTTATTTAAAAATCCACCCAAGAAATTCAATCCATTCTTAAACCCACCAAACTGTCACATCTTGTCATACTAATTCCTCCTCCTTTACCCTGTCTCCTTGTCTTATCGACTCCAAATCATTCCAAATCCTCTTTACTCAATACACTTCCCCCGACCTTGTCTGTCTCTACCCGCCCGGATTATCAATCACAATAGATCCAACCCACATGAGATCTCCAATTGTTTCCTAATGTAATCATGTCTTTCTTTCTTCCCTCCTCTTCCCTTTCTTTCCCTTCGCTACTAACCCGCAATCTCGACTCCTTTCTTCTCTCTCATTCCGACTATTCCAAGAACCCCTTCAATACAAAGGACCATCTTTGCCGGACTCTTTTATTATTTCCCACAAAGCTTCTTCATATCATCTCAAGAATAGACGTTTTCTAAGTAACTCACCCACGGATGATCATCTCAAAGGATTCATCTCCTCTCTGCCGGGGAGTAGCACAAAAAAATATCAATTTGCATCTCCCCTACTTCAAAAAGAATAAAGCCGTAAAATATTATTGAAAACTTGATTTTGGGAATCTCTTCCGCTACTATCCATTTTCTTGCCCAGTCTCCTATGCCAAAAGCCCACCTGTTGTTACGGCCATACGGTGTCATGTTCCTATTGGAACAGAGGTGCTCAATGGTTTACCACCGATACGGTGTCATGTGGTAGCATATTCGCCCCCTCAACTGTTGTTGACAAACTTTCACCCACCTCCCCTCCTCCCAAACACCTGTCTACATCCTACTTGGAATCAGGCAAGGTGACTTTCCTCCCTTGCCGAATGATACCTTAATTCGGGATGACAAGGTGAAAGTGCAATGATCGTCACGGTAGCCTTCAAATCTCATATTTCCCATTATATTATCATCCAAAACCCACACTCATAGTAGCAAGGCAACGTCACAAATTTATTAATAGTTCATAAAACCTTCCGCCATTCTGGCTTTTTGAAAACAAATCCCTAATTAATGTGATGTGCGCCTAAAAATTCTACACAACAACCCTTAATTACATGATAAACTAACACCCCCACGCCAACTAGCACCTTATAGCACGAGCTTAAACCTTTCTCTAATCCTTCTTCATAGACTCTAAACAGATAACTTTCTCCCTCTCTTTCTTCCTCCATCATCCATCCGACTTTCTCCCCTATCTTCCTCCCAACATTTTTCCTTTCTCTTCTTTATCCAAACAGGTATCTATCCAAAAAAACTTATAGCCCATCTTCTGCTCCCTCCCAATACATTTCTTTCCTTCTGAAACTACGAAAGCTTTCACCCGCCCCCCTCCCTTACATCTCAAAGAGAATATGCATCTTTCATTCCACAATTTACCTTGCTAAGCTGACTTTCCCTAATTTAACTTGTAAATTCCTCCCTTGAATTTAATTACCGACTCTGAGTGTCTATATTTTCTCATGCTTATGGATTAAGAATGGTTCAAATTTAGCTAGCAACTTTCTCCTCCCGTTTCCTTATTCTTTCTCTTATCCTTCCCAGTCTTTCTCTCCACACCATGTTGAATAGCTAAAGAGAATTTCCGACGATGCATAATCTTATAGGAATCTCCCGTTCCAACTGTTTCATAAGTACTCAAAATTATTCCCACCTTTCCCCATCCATCCAACTCCCTCATTCTACATTTCCACGATGCTCAAAATCCTAGTTGCTCAACTACGGGCAGATTCTCACGTTCCTTCCACATGATTGCTGGTTCAAGCTAGAAACTAATAGCCAGTCTGTTGAAGAAGAGCAAATCTTAATGCTCCATCCAGACGTATTTCCCAGTCTCAAAGCGTTAGCATTTGTCTGCAGTTACTTTCTCCTCTGGAAATGCTAAGCGCACATAAAAGAATTCATAAGAATTCCCTTTAATTCAACTAACCATCCTTAGAGAAAGAGGGGATGCGGGGGGATCAAAAGGAAAGCCTAAATAGGAGATCAGAGGAGACTTCAATGAATTAACTCTTTTCTCTTTCCTCCACATATTTCTTCCATATCCGTCCCACAAACTCCACGCTCTTAATTCCTTTGTCCTCCATCCTCCTTCCTACATGTGCTTATCGCTTATGGTATTTTGTGGTACTCGTAAAGTGCTTTGTTATTTCCGTATCATGGAAACCCGCCTGGTTTATGCTCCCCCAGCCCACTCCTGTATCCCACCCCAGCTTTCTTTTATGCACCACTTCCCCACACTTGTATTTCTACGGATTATATTTCAAAATGGGAGCAGAGACTTTGTCCCTCCTGTCACCACATCCTCCTATTCTCTGTACCCCCGTTTACAAAATTCCCAACTTTCTCCACGCTTCCACCACTTTCTCCGCCGACCCTGTCACATTGCTTAGCTCCCAGAGCAACCGCATTTTTCTTCCGTCTCTCTTTCTGCGGTTTGACCTCTCTAGGAAGTCCTTTTTGCCTCATGATCTTTGTGTACTCAAATGTCTAAACATAGAAAACTTGGATGACTCCATTAGTATTATGGCATTAAACGACAAGGAAATCTGATATTCTTCGCGAAACCAGTCTCTATCCCCCCGGCAACAAAGAACAGACCAACAAAATAACAATTTCCTTTAACCCTTCTTTTCAGGATGCAAACGTGAGCCGGCTGAAAATCAACTGCACACCCGACGATCCCTACTTCATGTTTGACTGCAACGATGATCCGCTCCATTTGACGCTTCTCCTCTTCAAATCCTGGCTCTAGGAGTAATTATTCTTTTGACGATATGCGGCAACGTTCTGGTTTTGATGGCAGTCGCTCTCAGCCCCAATTTGCGCAGTTCTACCCACTACCTCATTGTGAATTTGGCAGTTGCGGATCTCCTCCTCGGAACAACTGTCCTCCCATTCTCAGCCGTATTCGAGATCACCGGCAGGTTAGTCCTAGAATCACTTTCACCGCCTTTCTCCAATTCACTTCCAATTTTCACAATCCTCCCGCTTCCTTTATTATTACCCTAATCCGATTCCATGCATATATAATTTCCCAGAAATCCCAATCTGTCTCCGACACACATTCCCCCATGCCATAATTCCCATTTCTGTACCACCCCAACGTGGACGGAATCCCTGTGTCCAACCGACCGACGACTTACCGCTTTTTTATTTTTCTATTGATAAAGACGGAACACACGGAACATGTACCAGCAACCTGTTTCTCTCTGCATTATGGCTACGCTTTTCAAACCCAACTTTCCTTTTAAATCATTCCCATTCTTATTCAATTTGTCCAGCTTTCCCATGTCCGTTCCCTCACAGTCCGAGAACTCTGGCATTTAAATCAACAATGCCCCTCGGGGCCACGGAGAAAGACGCCTCGTGTTTACTCTTTACCTTCTTACGCAAAGAACGGGACAATGCATTCCAACTAGTCCAGCTATCATTTCAAGCCCTCCAACAACCGTGAAAGTGGAATTTGTTCCTCCGTGTATTTCTATCCGTTTCATTGAGTTCTTTCCAAAGCAGTGGAATATATATAAATTTTATATATATATTTGTACCAAACTTTAAGTCTCTTAGACTTTCCCAGGGAATGCATTCCAAATATTTGCAACATTTAGCAAGAGCCAACAAACTTCCTCACCACCAAGGTGAACAAGTTTACCTTCCTCTCATAAATCCTCTCCACCACTTTCTTCTTCTACAATCTTTTCTTCCTAGAAAAATCCAGCCCAATCAATAGATCTCTCCTTCTAGTACTTTTCCCTACACTCCCCCACCCCGACTTTCTCCGCATACCAATCCTGCACTCCAATACATGTTCCGCCGAGAATTTTCTCTACTTTAACAATATATATATCATCCACTTCTTCTAAAACGTTCCTCCGCATCTTATGCATCCTGTCAAAATCCAGGTGCTTCCCTGATTCCAATTGCACATTCTCGACACGTTCAACAGAAATCGGAATTCAATCCAACTGTATCTGATTTCCACAAGGTTTTCCTTCATCCACTCCACTACCCGTACGTATAAATCTTTTCGAGGATTAATTCACATCCTCTAATAAAATCTGCCAAAATTCTACAACTCCTTAAATCCATCACCCACCACCACTCCAATAAATACATGCTCCTCCTTCCCATTTTAAACTCCCCCTTCAACTGAATACATTAATTAAATGAATATCCTCTCCAAAGTATTTCAAATATGTTTCCCTCCAAAATTTCACAAAGCATCCACCACTCTCTTCCTCCACCTTCTAGTTTTAACGAGAGAAATCCTCTCAGCTATGTTTTCGATCCATGTTTTAAATCTACTTTATATCCAGGTGAGATCAGTAGAGTTTTAGTTGCTCTCATCTTCACTCTCTATATTCATTCATTACCTATTTTTTCTCCAGAATCCAGCCAATCCAGTATAAGTAATCTGTGACCACAAAACTTTAGCCTCGTTAACTTCGTTTTAATCCTGCCCGGAGTTTCACAACACAACCGAAAATCGGTAAATGTATCGAATTCCCCTTGAGCTTTGAACTGAACCTTTTAAATATTGTACAAGTTCGTTCTGAACCAACCTCCTTCATTCGCTCACAGTATCTGATTTTTTTTGAAATTTTCATTGAATCCGCTTCAATGATCTTCTGGGTGCTTCTGCAAAGCTGAGTTGACAAATCAGGTACTCATTATCATCTATGTTTTTTCATGTACGATCGCACATCTGATGCAGGGTGTGTCAGCTTTGAAACCTCCGTCTCTCACGTGATATCCAAAATTTATGCGTGTCAGCGCGGCAGTTTATGCACGAGCGTACATCTTTCATATACTTGCAAAGATGTTACCCGTTTCTGTATTCTCTTTTAATTTTCAAACCAAACTCAAGAGCCATGTTTTCCCTCTTTTTACGTACACGTACTTCAGCGGGAAGCATATGCAACTGCCCTAAATCTCCACCAGGCCAGTGGAACAACATGCATCTTCCTTACCCTGCATTTACGAGAAATGTCAATCTCATACTTATAAAACGGCCTTGCATAGTTTTACATGTTTCGCCTACAATCATAGCAATAAGAAGAGGTGCACAACGTCCAGTAATTTGTTAATAGTCTCTCCAACTTTCTCCTTTGAAGGCCATCGTAACTAAGTGAAGCGTTCCATCCATTTTATTACATCACCTACTACTTACGGTACTAGAAGATCCTAGTCTACATTCAGATTAACAGAATCTGCATTCCACGAACCCAGAGCCCTCTACCTGTAGTGTCTTGAAACACGACTTGGGCCAGGGTCAAGACTTGACCCTGGCCCAAGTGGTGTTTAGTGTAGCCACACTCGACCCTCAAGTTTGGCTATATCCAAAGTTATCGACACAGTGTCGACGAAACTATGAATCAAAATCCCAAATACCGAGTTCCCATCAATCCATTAAACGTAATTACCATAAATGTTAGTAAAATTCCACAACATCAAAGCTTCACGGAATCGACTATTTATAATCCATCTATTAAATAACTTTTCCTACATAAAGAAAGTATTCTTTAAAACTATAGCTTACATATGTATAACCCTACAAGTTCATGTATTCAAAAAAAGTATTGATAATATCACCACCATTTACGAAGAACCATTGATAACTTCATTTAGCTTTCACTTTACCAACATACTCCATCTCAAGATTTCATTGATAAATATCAAGGTTGAGGAGGATGTCTACTTTATGAGGCTTCATTTCTCCGAATTTTCTTTCAATTTCGATTCAAAAGATTAAATTGCTTCTTCACGTGCGATTATATCGAGAGGATCCAGTTCTTTGCTTCAATAACCACGAACAATCCGCTACTCATTCACATACTTAGCATCAGCCCTCTACAACTTTCCAACAATTTTCAAGTTCAAGTTTACTTTACATGTTTATATACTGGTTCCGATTCCGCTCCAAATTTTCTTCCCGCATACAGCACAAATAAAATAGAATGTATGAAAACTAAAGAAGCATTTAAGCATGCATGAAACTGAATTCTGCATCCCAGCGCCTTGCCTTCTTCAGGAACATGTGCTGATGCTGAATTTCTTCACAGGAATTTCATCCCACACAGTTTCCACACACCTTACCATAAACACAATACAAAATATACGCATTTTTATCTTTCTCCCATTTCACTTCTCCTTTAAATCCATCAAACAGTAGAATATAACTCCAAACCAATTCATTTCTCTCCCGCTCTTCTGGAGGTGCACTGGTGGATTGAAAGTACAGATTCTGTAGACATGGCATGGTTTGCAAAATATGCATGCAAATCCGGAAAAATTCCTTACTTCTTCTCTACCAATTCAGCTGCGAGCCAAAAGCATGTGAAAGCTGATTGCCAACCAGGCACGGTGCTGCTTTATATTCAATACGGAATAAACTGAAAAGCCTCGGGCAGTAGCGAAATTTGTTTTTCATATTTTATCCTTCCTATATAGCATCAGAAATAAATTGCGTTTTCAATTTAAAAGCTCAAAAGACTTTTACTACACTCACACATAATATTCTTCTCGATTTACTAGCTCTTTTTGATAATGAAAAAAAGAATTTCCCCCCTACATATGTTTACCTTAAATTTCTTTTTCAACATGTTAGAATAGACCCACTGCTCCAGTTTCATCTACATCTGCTCTTTCCAGGAAGACAACTATCGTTTCCCTTCATTATTTGTTTGTCCTAATTGCTTGTTGTTCCTAGCATCCTAGATTTTCTTGTACTCCAAACTATTCCCAACCAGAACAGATATTATTCTTAGAAAGCACTTATGACATAGTCAAAAACAGCTTTCTCCAAGCCCCGTTACCAAGTTCACTGAACCGCCTTATCATAATGTCGAGACCTCTGCTCTCTAAAAACATTTAACCAGAAAAAATCTAAACATCTTTACAAGGCAGTCATAAAAATATAATGTTAAACACCAACGCTTGTTACTGCAAAAACAATAATAATTACACATTTCTAAACAGTTCCAGCAGAGCACTTTCTCCTCTTTGTCGCTCTACCTCTCTAACTTGGTCTGGTTGCTTTAATCATTTCCAGACAATCAAAAAAGTAAACGTTATAATGAGCCGCTAAATACTTCAACTTCTTTTACAATGAGAATCATGCCTAAAGAAAGGAAAGCAATAGAGACAAAGCATTACGTCACTTCCACGAATGTACCCCCCTCCCCCACGATTTACTTTCTCCATCTCAAAGTAAAACATTGGGCTCAAAAGTTGTTGATTGCTAGTCAAGTTATGGAATCCTGTTAAAAACTTTTCGCAGAGACAATTTCCGCATGGAAATCAAGATATTCGTATATCTGATCCGAAAAAATTGTTCCATATTTGTTTTTTTAAATTTCACCAAATTCCTCTACGCTTCCACAGTAGAAATACAAAGCTTTGCATAACCAAGAAATTTAGATGCTTTCTCCAAAATAATGGATTATATGGAACTGAAAGGATGAAGATTTGAATGGAGCTCCTACTTTCTCCAACTTTCACTTCCACCCTAATGTTTTTCAAGAAGAGGTTGGAAACTCTTCATGTAACATGATACCCGTTCTCTTTTTATTATCTTGTAATGTACCTTCCAAATAAGCTCAGCCACAGAACTGAATCCATTCTCAAACATAGCAAATCCTTCTTTCCTTTACATTTCAACCCATTCCAAAGACTTTAACGATCCTCCATTCTCCACCAACAACCTAGATTTAATCCTGGGAAACAGCCAGCTTTATGCATTTGACGAGATGATTGAGTGAGACAAGATTACTCCTGTCTTCCGGCTCTATATATTTGTGCATTTCCCCCTGTCCAATGACACCACATTCCTCCCACAAAAGTAATGTTCCAGAGATTCATACAGAGAAAATGACATTTCTTCTTTCCCACTATTACTCCACCGCCCTCAAATTCCTACCATTAAACAACCCTCCTTTCTCTTCAGTTTACTACTTATTCTTAAACTTTCACCACGCTCGACCCACTACTGCTACAATGTTTTGAGCATACCGCTCCTTCCCCTGAATCATTACTCCATCTATAAATCCATTCAGCTTTACAATTCTGCATATTCCATACCATCCTCCATACCAAAATCATCCGAAGCTGAAAGAAAGAGTAATGGATGGATGTGTATGAACCACCCGCTTTTACCATTTATTTCCCCGCCCCTTTTCCATCCATCCTTTTCATAAAATCAATCCATGCTTTCCACTACCTTTCTCTCAGCTCGCACATCCATCCCATCCCGCTACTCCAGTCACATCTCAACTCCAGACTCCACCCAATCCAATACAGTAAATGGGCTTACAGAAAATCCACCACCTTCCTTCCATCCTCCAACCTCCCAACTAACCTCCTCAAGAGTTTCAGGATGATAAATGACGTTTTCAAACTTTATTCCTTTCATTGTACCCGCACCGTCCCGCCACCCTATACCGGAATCCCTATGCTCTCTCTGCAGGCCTAGTATCGCTAACTTGGAGAAAGTCCATGCAGTCCCATGCTATCTTTGTAAGCCATTCTTCATCCTACTTTACAGGAGAGACAGAACGGCATCCAAATCCTCCAACATTTAGTCCCGTGCTCCCAGTCATCAAATAATTATACCCCCAGCAAAACTCGTATTTCATCCCTTCCATTCTTTAATTCCCTCTCTGTTTCCTCCTCCTCTAATTAATGCCCTCAAGGAGTCCAACTTTCTCTGTATAACAATGAATCAGTTCCACTGTACTTGTCACTTATCACATCCCTTGTCCTAGTTTT
The DNA here is from genome assembly GCA_906901655.1 of Sminthurides aquaticus. Taxonomy (NCBI): domain Eukaryota; kingdom Metazoa; phylum Arthropoda; class Collembola; order Symphypleona; family Sminthurididae; genus Sminthurides; species Sminthurides aquaticus. The sequence continues at coordinate 16,831,295 of CAJQTT010000001.1, read as the reverse complement.
TATTTTCCTTCCCACCCCCTCATATATTCAGCCATCCGTAGCCCCATAATATCGCGTATATAAACTCTGCAGCTCTGAAGCTTTCTCCACTACTTTCACTTTTTTAGCTTTCTCCACACTACAGCCCACACCACACAGCGTCTTTCCCTTTCTGTCCCTAGTTCCCCGTCAATGTGATATTTCTGCATGGCTAAACTCCATAGAATTAAAGGAGAAGGCAAAATATAAAAAATAATTATTCTCTGAATTTATTTTCAACTTGCAAACAACATTTACTCAAACTGTTACGAAACTGCTGCGTCATGAGGAATACAATAATTTAATCTAAATTGTTTTCATCTTTCTTTGAAGCATATTAATTAACGCTGTAATGTAAAGGCTCAAGAAGCATACGGGCGGATTAAATTGACATTTAAACTTGAGCAAAGAAGAATCTCCCAGGATTTTCCTCCATACATAATCCAACTGTTTGATCAAAGAGCCATAATGCGTTTGACAATTCAAAATCTTTCCACTTCCCCTCTCTGTCAACACCCACTTTGTCCTCCCTTCCTTGAAGCACTATCGTAGTATTTGTACTCCCAGCAAGATATGTATCAAAGCTTCCCCCTAGCTTCAAGCCTACGTCCACCCCTCCCATCAACATATACACAATACAGTACACAGAAACTGGAACTCATGCATTTGCTAATAAGCGCCATGCATCTACCATTTCCCTCCAAGAAGCATCCACACTCTGTATACTGCATTATACTTCAAAAAAACTCCTTTGAAACGTTCTTTCCCAGTCCTCTTTTTCCACTATTTTCAAGGTGAAAGTACACGCAAGTTGGATCTAACGGATATAGTTACTTTTCCAACTTTCTCTCTCGACCACAAGGCTAACAGGCTAATAGATTTTCAAACGGGTTTATTAACGTCAAAGAAAGTATAACTGCGTAACTACCATTACGAAAGAATCTATTTTGAGCGCTGTATTTCTCTTCAAAGAAGTAGCTGGAAGGCTGGGAATCTCGCGTTTAGAAAATCTATTAAATGTTATATTACCCTAGAATCAAAAATCCCTAGAAACCTCCACACTTCTTGCCTACGCACCCATATAGATACATGTTATTTTGAACTCAAACCACGCTTCTGTACACATTCATGGCTTGAATCATCTACACTCTTCGGAGAACTACACCACAAATCATAAGCTGCCTTTTGCGTTTTTGCAATATTCCTTGATTAATCAACACTTCCGCGCATACCTTTGAACTTATCTGTAAGTGATCATCTGACATGGTTGTAGTAGCTCTTAATTGCTGGATTCCCCGAACATTAATTAACTAACTTGCAATAATTTGACATTCCGCTGAATTTGTTAAAGCTCCGTTAATTATACCGTTGCCTTTGATTCTAATCCTCTGCGTTTCACTCTTACAGGTGGTATTTCGGTCAAACATTTTGCACAATATGGGCAGCCGTGGATGTGCTCTACTGCACTGCTTCCATCCTATCCTTATGTGTGATATCCTTGGATCGCTACATAGGAGTAACGCGCCCCCTAGCGTATTCAACCATAATGGTCGGCCGCCGAACTTCCATCCTCATGGTCTTGATCTGGGCAATGTCCGTGCTCATAAGCATTGGTCCACTTCTGGGTTGGAAAGGCCCTCCCAGCGACGATCCTTACGCTTGCAGCGTCAACAAGGAGCTAGGTTACGTCCTCTTTTCCTCCACGGGATCATTTTACCTCCCGATGCTCATAATATTAATAGTCTACTGGAAGATATACAAGGCGGCCATCCGTCAAACTCGCTTCCTTGAAAGCGGCACCAAGACCACCAAGCAAGACGTCACTCTCAGGATACACCTAGGTGGCGCAAACTGCGGTCGTGCCAACTCCACTCCAGACTTGGCCATAATCCGACCACAAACTCCAAAGAATGAATTCGGCCCTTCCGACATGATGCTCGCGGCGGCAAACAACGGAGGCGCCAACGGGTCCAACGGTAGTTGTAGAGGTCAGTATCATCACTGTCAGGCTAGAATCCTTCAAGCTCCCCTTGCCAGACCAGAATTATCCTCCTCATCCTCCCACAATAACGAAGACCTCGTTCATGTGGCAAGCATGAACGACCCCGCAGTAGTCCTTCGGGTTCATCGAGGCGGATCTAAGCAGTCAAAGAATAGCTATGATTGGCCCTGCGTTCCAGAAGGAAAGCAGCTAACCCGGAACAACCGGCGAAGGAACCATCATCACCACCACCCTCACCACCATTTACCCGCAAACGTCACAGCCTCATACCCAACCCATCATCATAATAATCAGCAAAGGCAGCACCACGGCGGCAGCCAGCCAAATTCTCTAACCCCATCTCCGCCCTCATCTTCACCGGAACGCAAAATTAATCCCGGTTTTGGAAAAATTGCAAAATTCCGTCGACAAAAGAAAGCCGCAAAGACGCTAGCCATTGTTGTCGGCGTTTTCCTACTTTGCTGGTTCCCCTTTTTCTTCGTACTTCCGCTCGGTAAGCTCTTTACGTGCCCTCTTCTTGTCAATCCCGCGTTTGTATACTCTCATATGTTCTCCATATCCGAATACCATCAATCTCCAAGGAATGGCACATGATCTCTCAGTTAAGGCAACTCGAAAGAGTAGCAGCTACCAGAGTAAACCCGGACTCTCATCGGGCATAATCTCCACCCAGCCCCGCTATTACTTTCTCTTGAAAAAGTAGAAACGTGCGGCTCCTCTCACATGCATGACTACAGACTTTTATCGAATTAATGCGAAATTCTATATTTTACCTATACGTGGGCCTCAATTTTATTAAATTATGTGTCTCTGTTCTACCGAATCCACAACGCAACACGCCCCGCTCTTCCCTCTTTCTTCATCCCATCTAACCTTCCGGCATCGCCCAAACCCGACACCAACTCAATTATCGTACTCACCTCCCCCTCCTCTCTTTTCCTCAAATACTCTTAGCTAACATTGAGATCTTGACTCAGAGTGCAAACTTATTTACCAAACCGCCTTTCATCCTCAAAAACCCTACATTTTCAACTCCCGCCTTTCCCATCTTAATAGACGGATACATGCTCCATGCATCTCCCCGTTTCAAACTCAATCCAAAGCAGACAAGTTCCCGGTGCTAAACAAATTTTACCGCGCCTCTCAAAACCCAGTCAAACCTCTTAAATCCCTCTCAACTATTTCACTCTCCATCTTCCCGTCTTTCTCCTGCTGATTGATGGCTTTTTAGCAACGCCTCTCGGACGTCTTCAAGTAAAGAGACTACACCCTAGACAGATTGTCACCTCCTCGTGAGTAAAATTCCTCCTAAATATTAATCAACTTTCACATTCAAACCATACACTTTCCCTCTAAAGATTCTTAGTCGTCTTTTCAAACCCTTCTGTAAACACTGCTCTTAAGTCCTTCTTTCTTCAAAATATTTACTTTCTCCTCTACCTACCGACTTCCTCACTGTTTTCTTCAGTCTTCCCTATAAAAATCCTTCGCAAAACAACTCCACTCTTCTCTGTACATACTGTTTGGCCTCTTCAAAACTTTTACACTACTTTCTCCCTATTTTATTCGCTACAAACGCCATCCACTTCCCCCCATCACTCCAAATCTTCACAACATGTGCCTCACCGACTCCACCGAGTTTTTCTCTCTTTCACTTCACCGCCCTCCTCTCATCACATCTCCTTCCCTGCCTACATATAACTTTCACTACTATACCTATATACGCGTTACCAAGGTCACAAGGGCAAATCCAAAAGACAACATATTTTACCCCATCCCCCCTTTCTTTTTCCCTGACAACGTTTGACCAATTTCGACTCCCCCTTTTCTACGAATAAATCAAATAAGCATCATTGAGAATCCTCCTTCCAATGTAACACTTTGTAAAATCCAATACATCCGCATTAGTTTCCATCATCCTTTTTCGTAAACTGTACATTGAGCTACATCTCTCCTCATCCAAGCGTTCCTCCAAATAGAAATTAACATTTTAAACAGACTGTTGCCAATTTAAAACTTTTAAAAAAACTCTCAAATTTTACCGCAAACTTAAAACACATAAAGTGAGATGCCTTTCTTCAACTGGTTTTTTAGAAATAATTTTAAAAAAATATATAGCTGATGATAGGCTAGTATTAAACCACTTTTTTCAAGCTCTACGGTTGAGCAGCCCCTTCGTAATATTATAATTGCGTCCACCGAATTCAATTTGAGTCTGATGACAATAAAAATGAAAAATCAAAGAAAATATGTAAATAGGTACTCCCAGTCTACCCACCATGCTGCATGTCGTACCCTTGGCGCAGTAGCTTTATCATTTCCCAATCCCTCATTTCCATCAAAGAGCAAGCGAAAAAGAAGCAACAAGTGAAAGCAGGAGCAGGACGGAATTTCATTATCCACAACTCAGCCATAGAAATCCTTTTATCCAAGAGCGTTCCCTAGGTTCTCTAAACCTAGTGGATCAGAATCAGAGTGCACTATTTTCCATCCAAGGATTCCAATTCAAGAGCCTGTATGTAAGCAGGAATGTTCCATTTCAATTATTCTTCATCTCAGATTGCCTTCGGTGAACATACATACATGATTATATTAGCATAATTGACCAATTCCGCTCTGTCACGTGTGCTTATAAATAGAATCCTCGTGATCTCTCCACTCCTTGTTTGTTTATACCATTCTCTGGATTTGATTCTGTGGATTTGATAAAGGAGGGAAAAATTTTAAATGAATAACATATGTAGATTACCTCCTCCATGTATAGCGTATCGTTATGATCGAGAGAGTTTCCATTAGAAACTCACTCTTCCCCGATACCGCGAATCTCATTGTTGCTCAGCCCTCATACTTTCTTCCTACACAGGGTTTGAACTTTATGCTTTTCAAAGAACCGGAAATAAGAACATCTCTAAGAATTTTTCAAATCCATTGCCATGACTATTCTTAATCTTAATTCTGATAGCTTTCCCTTCACCCCAAATCCTCTTTTACCATCGTCGCTTCTGGGAGCTTAGCTCTTCTCAGCTTCCTCAAGTCTTCCTTTTATACAAAAAAATATTCTTAGCTCTTCTTCTCCTTCCAATCCATGCTCAGCTTGATTCTTTTTTGCATAATAACTTTCTCCACCCCCAGAGAGCATCCTAGTCGCGACAGTAAAGCATTGCATAGGATAAAATAATGAATGATAATCTATGCCGTCGTGTCACATTCCCACTGGAGCAGCAACCAAGGATTAACTTTGAGGACAATCACGGGGAGTGACATGGGGAGAGCCCAACTTTCTCCAATGATGATAATCTATATAGCTTATTGACTCACAGAGCTAATTTCTCACAATACTTGAACTCCGATTGAGGTTATAGTTCGCGGTATAGGTTTTCATTAGCAAAAGCAATCAAAAAGTTTAAAGTTGAAAAGCTATCACAAACTGATGAAAGAGCATAGCAACAGAAATATACACACATAAGATTTGAGCTCGTGTTAAAGGAAATAAGCAAGGGCGTAGATCCTGTCGAAAGTTTGAGTGAAAGTGGTGAAAGTTGGCATGCTGTGTTCCGGTGGAAAACTTGGGAGAATCCTCCAGCCGATTTCTTTGAAAGACTCCCTGGTTTTCTTCCCCTAAAATTTCCATGAATGAGAACAATAAGCTTCCCAAAGCGTATGCGAATCGATACACAAGGCTTGTATAGAAAATCCAGGAGCTAACCCCGTCGATCCATTTCTTCTTCCCTACCTAGCGGAACAAAATAACTCCCCCCCCCTACCTCCCCAATATAGGCTTTTATTATAACTGGCTGGGAGATTGTGTGCAAAATCCTATTAAGAAGAGACTATAGATACATATTAGTTGGATATTTTTTGGGAGAGGAGGCAAGAGGGTGCAGAGTAGTACGAACGTCCGTGTACGTGAACTGATTTTGATACTCGGGCTATTTTCCAGAAATCTATGACATATTTCTTCCGATTTGATTTCAGATGCTCTCTGCGGGAAGTGCAAGGTGCCATCCAAAGTATTCGACTTGTTTTTTTGGCTGGGCTACTTCAACAGCTGCCTCAATCCCTTCATCTATGCCTGTACTTCCCGTGAATTCCAGCGAGCTTTTCGTCGAATCCTCTGCCGTCGAGCCCCTCAGAGACCTCACATTTCCAGGGCAATTTACCGAGCTCACAACCCAAATAGATGTGGAGAAAGGCATTGCAACGGTAACGCAATCCCTCTACACCAGATCAACCATCATTGGAGTTGAATCCTCTGTAAAATCTTTGTGTCCTCTCTCTATTTATCCGGGACTCTCGTAATAATATTATTGCATGCTTCCCAACTTTCACTCACCCTCATCCTCTCACTTCCATCACCACATTTCACTAGACTTTCTCCCCCAATCCCTCATTGTAATCATCCCGATCAGAAGCCAATAAGTCCCGCGCTCTGTGATCCTCGTCTCTCAAACCTAAAAAGTATTGTAACCTCAAACTTTTGCCAACATTCTAGATGCCTGTGCTTCGCGCCCAAGAAACATCTGTCCACCCAAGTATGGCTAAATATCGCAAGGATAAATCACAAATTGGCTTCTCAAACTCCAACACTTTTCTCCCGTCGTATCCTCACAATCTTCTCCGCATTTTCCTTCAATCACACCGAAAACGTCGCCAACAAAACCCTTTAAATCAGCTCTACCCGCGCCTATCTCAAAATCAAACTTTCCCAAACCTTCTTCTGTGCATCTACAAACTATTCCTCTTTCTTCTCACTTCTCCACTATCAGTGTCTGAGCAGCTATAGTCAACGACTTCTCCAACCGCTGTCAACTTACACCTGGGACAACTCACTCACCCTTCTCTGGAAACAATTTACTATCACCGCCCCGTCAACTTCTATTCCCTTTTAAATGTCCCTACAGTCAAAACTTCCTGTCACGACATGCCACAGTCTCCTCAGATGCTTTCTCCATTGTTTTTTTTTTTTTAAATGGAATTAAGAGATATTCCTTTTATTCTTTTGGTAACTTAAACACTAACATTTGCTTCATGACTTGGAAAACTTGCTTTGGAATTTCATAGTTATGCCAGACATCTCAACCAAGCCAGCAGCTAATGTGCTCAGGCCGGTTCCGAGATTCCACCTACGATCTGGCATTACAGCTTCTGTATCTTAGAGGCTCAAAGATTAAGGGATATGGTATTGTATCTAATTTCGTAAAGGAAGTGCAAGTCTCCCCAAAATATTTTGAAACTTTGTTGTGAACTATTTAGTCTCCTAGAATGAAAATCAGAGTACATAGTTTCAAATAGTTTCTGTTTTAGTGTTGCTAGAGCTGGCTTGACAGGAAATTTGTTTATACTCAGGTAAATTGTTTCATATACTATCACACTACCAAGTATCACTAGGGTTCTGAGACACGGTGTTAATGTTGGGGATAATCTGGATTTGGTCTTTGAGTGCCAAGCGAAGCCACATTTTTCGAGGATTTTTTTGATATGTTCCCACATTTCTTTGAAGTGCTGACATGTGTAATAATGCGTAAGGGAGGGGTTTTCCTGATGACAGGAAAAACATTTATTTTCATCCGTGATTCGCATGTGTACGGCTATCCTAGGAATTAGAATTGCTTTATGCCACATTCTCCACATTATGTCTTTGTGTCTGTTGGAAAGACACGATCTTAACTGTTTCCAGTGAAAACGGTTTCGTGAGGGGGATACAGTGTCACCATGTATTGCTCCTAGGGATACTTCATATAGATTCCGTTTTGTCAGTTTCAGTGGTTCTGGTGTGGTTGGTATGGCAATGACTGGGGCGCTGCAAAATAGTGTGTCATCACTAAAGATTATTCCTGCTGCATTTTCTCGGCATGTTTTGATGGACGTTGTACATGATCTTCTTATTTGCTTAGGGAAATTTGACGCTACAATGAGCGGGTCACTTATTTCAAGGTCTTTCCAGGTTTTTATTCCGTTGGAGTACATTAAATGGTTCACACCTGGCACGAAATATATCTGATTCGTCAAATTCATATTTTCCCAGAACAAGGAGTTGAACACTGTATACTTTAAGTGAACTTTGGCAATAATTTCAGCAATGCTTTTATAAAATGGTTGTTGGTCACTTGTGTTTCCGAGGACTATGGAGGTAATGTTTTGTTGGGAGTGGTGTAGGAAGTACGAGTTTGCATTCACCGATAAACATTGATTCACAAGAGTTATTCTGAAGGCATAGCGTTGCGCTTCTGGATCTTTAACGTTTAGACCTCCTTCTCTTTCCACATTGTAAATATGTTTTTTCTTGGTCCACTTCTTTCTGTCCAGCCAAATGAAACTTTCTATCTGTTGACGGATAATTGTATTGAAACCTGTGGGGGGGTCGAGAACTTTTAAAATGTACCACACTTGTGGAAGAATATATGTATTTAGAACTTTAGCCCTGCAGTGTATCCCCGTCTGATGGGCCGACTCGGAGAATGATGCAATGCTGGTGCTTATTTTCGACTTGATTAGATCCCAGTTCTTTTTCATGAATTGATCTGACCCGAAAAAGATGCCCAGTATTTTCAGGCCCTCTAGTGACGGTTGTATTGGAATAACACTGGGAGTCTTTTTCCAACCTCCCATGGGGTAGTACTCAGTTTTGGCTTCGTTTAATCTGGATCCACTTACTTGACTAAATTCTTTAAAAATACTTTTAACCGTCTCAAATTCACTTGGAGATTGAATAAGAATATTGCAATCATCGGCGTACGCGCTTATTCTGGGAAAATAAGTTGCAGGGAGACTTTTACATAGCCTCCGGAGCACAGGTTCTAGAGCAATGACATAAAGAATCGAAGCACAAGGGCACCCCTGCTTTACACCTGATTCAATATCAATTAGAGTAGTCAGCTCACCATTTATGTTCAGGATGGATTTAGTGTTATAATACAAGGCCTTTAGGGCTTTGATGAACTCAGGGGGGAACCCAAATGCTGCCATTGTATTGTATATATAATTTCGGTCAAGCAGATCGAAAGCACTTTCTTGGTCTAGTGAGATTAAGCCACCATCAGGATCTTGGTGAACTATGTCCCGGATGCAATGAAGATTGTCGAATATTGTCCTATTGGGTATGTTGCATGTTTGATAGGGACCAATAATGTCTTCTGCACACTTGATGATTCGATTCTTGAGCATTATAGACATAATCTTGTAGTCAGAGCAGCTTACTGTGATGGGTCTGAAATTCACAATTTTGGAGGGATCCCCGCGCTTATACACTAGGTGAATGATACCAGTTCTACAGCTCTTAGGTAACTCTTCTTTTTCCATCGTCTCTGCAAGTAGCCAGATTATGATAGGGGAAATTTCCTTTTTGAATTTTTTATAAAACTCTGATGTCAGCCCATCTAGACCTGGGGATTTATGGCATTGTAGCTTGTCAATTGCCTCTTGTACATCCTCTATTGTAAAGTTTCTGCTTAGTTGGTGCTTTTGCGGCTCGTTTAAATTTGGAAGGGAAGAATAGTAGTCTGATGACACAGGTATAGTTAGAGGTTTGGCAAACTTTTGACGGTAAAAATTGACTGTGCTTCGTATTTCAACATGTCGGTGGGTGGGATCTTCGGAAACTTGAAAGCATGTAATGAAGCGGGAAGGATTACGTTTATTAGGTGAGCACTTGCTTGCAGTTGCTGAGTATTTACAGTTGAATTCATGGTAGAGGGCGCTGGTTGTTTCTAGACAAAAATCTTGAGAGTTTCGTTCTAGTCTCTTAAGGAAGGCGTTTTTCTCATCTGATATGAACTTTTGAGTCTCCATGGCACTGTTTTGTAAGTCACGTTTAAGGATTTCATAGGTATTGAAGGATTTATTTTGTGATATGCTGAAGTCCTGTAGTAAATTCCTAGCTTTTCTAACAAATAAATCATTATTTAGGAGCAAATTGTTGAGCTTCCACACAGGACTGTATTTAGGCTTTGCGTCTCTGAGAATCACTTCTACTATTTTGTGGTCACTATCAAATGGGAAAATCTTGTGTGACACTATTCTATGTTTTCTATTCACTTTCACATATATACGATCAAGTCGAGCTAAGGGTTTGTGTCTTTGCGTTCCCTTGTGAGTCATGTCTTGTCCCTCGGGTTGCAGAAAACGATAAACATCAATCATATGATGTTCTTGGCAAATTGATTTGAAATAATCCACTAATAACTGCCTTCTTTCTTTGCTTCGGATACGGTCTAAGCTTGCATTTTCAACAAAATTCCAGTCCCCAAGCCACATAATCCCATCTTCTACAGTTAAATTTTTCATATGAGCCGAGGCAGTTTTCAGCACTTGAAAAGCCTCCTTGTCGTTATGAGGTACGTGAAAGTTATACATATGCAGTATGTTGGCTCCCATCTTCAAGGATACGTATTGAAGTCTAGACTCAAAGAGTATTTCGTGGGAGTTCACTTGGAGTGTATTTGATATTATGATTCCAGTGCCACTGAATCTTGTAGTACCTGGGTTGTGGAATTGTGAATAGCCAGGAATAGGTTTCGGAAATAACATTATTTGTGGGTAATTTGTTTCTTGGATGCAAATCACCTGGGGTTTATGTATGTTTATAGATTGTTGAAGTGCACTCTGTTTTCGCAGGTTTACGAAGCTTTGCATGTTCAAAGTTTGTACAATCATGGTTGGTGGTGGAGGAGATAGCACGCAGCAGATGTCATTTCTGCCTTCTTTCTCAACACATCTTCAGTGGAATGGAATTTTTGCTTAAGCTCATCAAGCATTTCTGCTATAATTTTGAGCTTTTGACGATTTTCGGGATTTACGGTCTGTTGCAAATTTGTAGGGTAGTGTTGTGGACTGTATTCTAGTTGGCTTATAAAACTGATGAGATTTTCGCTTGTAAACTGTATTTCATTCAAGTTTGTTTGAAACAGGTGATTTTTCCAAGTACCATATTTCCATTCCCTTCTGCAGGCTGATTCATCTTTCTGACGATTACTAGGTTTAGGGTTTTGGCTATCTTCTGGTTTTAAGTTCTTGGGAGTCTTCTCTGGCTGCGGGGAGAAGTCGCTCATATCCACAGTATCATCCAATTGTTGAGAGCTTGAGTTGTGAGGCTTATTGTTTATTCTATTAGATTTCCTTGTCGATACTTTCCTTTTCCTTTGGGACTGCGATTCTTGCTGGGAGTTGGCTGGGACAAGATTAGTTTGTGGAGCGTCAAAGAAACCAAAGACTTCATCTATATTGTCTATATATATATCTCATTTCTCCATTGTCACGCCCAGTACCCTCTTCTCCGTCTTCCGCTCTTCTCAAAACTATCTTAACCACAACGTTTCCCCTTTATGCACACTTTCTCCTTCGCACCAAAAATGAGCCAGCCTCTCGAGCTTAAAACGTCCGACGTCAAACATCCGGACAACCAGATACAGTCCATCCAAGTCACACTTACAAGTACGTAAACCCAGCCTCCACTTCAAAAATGTCCCTCGCAATTCCTCCGTAGCACTGCGGAATACCTGTAGCGGCCCGAATTTTCTCCAGGTACATGACTAATCATCAGGATGTAGTAGACACCCAACATGTTCATGATCCTCTAAGATGAGGTGCTTGTGTCAGGGATATGACATAAACAAATGCTTTCCATCCCTTCCAATTTTCTCCTCTACATTGAGGATGTCATATAGTTCTTCTCAATCCCTTCCCACAATTTCCCTTTTGCTCACCTACTATCATTTCCCCGTTCCTTAATATTGTTTATCATTGAACCATCATTTTCACTTTCTCCCTGGCTACTTTCTCCAAGACTACTTTCAATTTTTTCCCCATACCTTTCTCATGTTTTGAGGACCCTAAAAAATATTCCACCCTCTTATATTTACACACCGAAGTAGTTTCCAATCGCTCCCTCTGCTAAACTTACAAATCCCAGATATATAGTTTCTGAAGTATAATTGAAAGTTTTCTCTGCCTACTAGACGTTATTTCTAGGTTTTTACCCTACCGTTTCTCCATATCAATCTACCTTTTTATGGATAACCTCACTTTTACCATACCGCCATCGGAAATCAATATAAATAGCAGAGCTCTGTTATACAACATACATTTGCAACATTATTTCCCTTACACCACACTCCATCTCCATCCCCCAGCCCTTCTTCTCTTTCAAAGTTACATCTCAGTAAACAAAAAGTTTAAAAACTTTCACAACAGTTAGTATACACCAGCACCTCCTTTCAAGGTTGTTCTACACATCAAACCGTATAAACCAAGCAACTAAGTAACGAGGGAAAGCAAACAAGGCAACAACTTTCTCCTACAACCCAATTACTATACATCTCAACGAACCCTATCGCTTCAACTACCAATCACTCATGATAAATCCATGTATCTGCATCTCCTCCACTTTCCTATGTGTAAAGCTCATATCCTCTCCGAACAAAACCAAGCACGTAGTCGCAAAGACTGCCTTCAGACTGCTAACTTTATAAATTTCATGTGATATTATAGCGCAAAATCTCTTCGTTCCAAAGATGCTATCGTTGCAAACTAGGACAAAAAATACTTTTTTATAATCTCTCTGTTGTCTTAGTTATAGTATCTTGTCTGTATATATCTATCTGTATTTCGTCGTGCTAACCGTGACCTGTATTACGATTCCGTCGTATAACTTTCTCATAGTTTATTCCTGTAACACCCTAATGTATTTTCTCAGCAGCGCACAAAACCTTCCATCCGTGAAACATCCTCTGGTTGGGACGTAACATCAGATTGAAACTTAATGGGCTCAAGACAAATGTACTTTCTCCTCTTCTCCTGGCCCTAATTCCACTTTGACCTAATGCGTTTTTCATGCAAACAACCAAAGGTTTAGATGCATCCTTTCTCCCAGTTTCAGCTTCAAGAGTAACAAATATACTATATACAATTTGAACGGGGTTTGCATAACTTGTTATTCAATTACCTTTGTCAATATAGTAAACTTCAATCCATTCCATGTTCATGTTGCACTCTTGCGTATATTTCCAAGCCCCAGCATTGCTCTTTTCTTGTCTTGCTGTTATCCTTGAAAAAATGTAAATACACATCGTCTATATTCTATTCTTTGTAAAATCCACGAGTAGGCTGCCATCCAGCTTCGGATTGGATAAGTCCTGATTTCCCCGGATTCTCTAGCTCAACTTTTTCTACACTCCAAACTACATATTATTCTCTCATTCAGCAAAAGCATTTTCGCCTCCTGGCTTCCTATGTCAAACTTGCAAATATGCTGATCCCCGAGAGATTATTGCCATGTCACAGATGTTTCCGTCGTGTTCAAATAGGAGTGTAAACTAGCATACAATTCTTGTTCCCTATATTTTATCATATTTGTCTATCACTTTCAATATTTTATACATTTGGAGTGAATTTTGCGTAGGCTGTTTTCAAATTCCAGCCACAGTAAGCAGGAGAAAGTGATCAAAAGGTGAGTGCACTGGTGGAGAAAGTCTTCCACTTTCACCAATCTAAACTTTCTCCCCCCAAGCACAAGCTACGACTCCACTAATCCTTCCTGTCATAATCACATCCAAAACGACTACCTTAATCTCACAGCCAAGCCAAGCAAAAGGACTCTAGTGTCTCCTCCACTTCCAGCAATAGCCCGGGATTAATTAGCCGGAGCTTTCCCCAGGAACAATGAATCAAGTATATGATTCAAATTTCGTGTCAAACTACTTAAGACTGCTGACTTTTGTGTGCTACATACAAGGTGTATAAAACGTATTATAAACTACGTGACTCTCCTACATGTATCCTATACTCATCATGATATTACTCAATCAGTCATAATTTATTTGTACTTATGCATAGAATATATTATACTTATACTCATTAACATCTATCGATACGCTACGTATTAATATTCCAAATATTTATAATCATATATACCTTGTTATAATCGGAATAAATCCCTTTGTGCACAGCATATCAATCACTTTCCAGTAACTTTCTTGTCTCTTCTAATCAATCTCTTCATTACCCTCTTCATTCATTGCTACGTCTCATCTTGTAATCCTCTCGTGTCCTTTCATTAATCAGTTGATTGCGTCATAATTAACAGGACACGCATACCTCCTTCTGGATCCCCTCTCCACTCCACATCCAAAACGTATACGTGTAACATTTAAATCCAAGCGCTTACCTAAACTCGCCCCTCACAAACCTTCCGAGCGGGTTATTGAATCCCTAGATCCCCCCATCAAAATCCTTTGCGCAAGCATACCTATTCTCCCGACTATTAGGGTTCCGATTTGATTTCTCAGAATCTTTCATCTTATGAATCAAAACCTTTCTCTTCCACTCAGCCCCGTCCAGTCCCCGGAATCTACGTTTACGTAAATGGAAAACAGGACGACGGATCGAGCAAAATCTAATTTTCCATCATCATCAGCCTCACCTTCCCCCGCCAAATTCTTTCCACACTATACTGTACAGCTAAAAGCATGTACATCCGCAAGAGGATTTCTTGTTTATTCTATGCATATGGATAGCAGATACTTCTCTTCAGGTCCGGGTACCATACTTTCAACAAGGTAGCCCCACTCTCCTCCACTTTCACTCCTTTTCACCAACCCAAGACTGCTCAACCCTACAACCAAATCGCTAAAAGCGTACGTATATTTAAAAAATATGCACATCCTTTACCCCTCCTCCTGAGTAGGGAATTTGACCGCTTACTTATCCGCCCCGTAAAATTTCTCATTCATTCCACCTTGTAACCTCTCCGCTCCTAGTTCTGACGTAACAGTCTTCAGAGGTGAAAGTCAGGGGAGCTTGTAAAGTGAAAGCGGTGAAAGCGGCTTTACCTTTCTATCGGCGCTGGCTGGATGTTACAGTAGGAAAATTCCATCCCAAATGACTCCCTTTAATTCTTTTTCCACCAAAATACTCAAGCATTGTACAACATATAAACAAGAAATCCTCGCCGGTAAGGGCCACCCCAAAACGTTATGTATGAAACAAGCATAGCTTCAAGAATTCCACAGTCTTAAATTTTTCACCTGCTTCGCAGAAAAACTAACCGCACACTCAAAATACCGCCGTAAGTTTTCTTTTTTTTTAAAAAATCCACGGAGAATTCTTCCGCACACATAGTTATGCAACTTTTCCCTTTTGCTTCCCCACAAATCTCGCCCCTCCTCTCAAGCTTTACTTGCCTTCAGCTCTGCAGTTAGCGGTGGGACAAGACAGATTGGCAGAAAATTGCTTCCGACTTTAAAAAAATATGGAGCATGATGGAAACACATCAAAATAGCTTGCCGTGGAACAAAATCGACCTGATTTAATTGCGTGATTACGCTTTTCTGAATTTCCTCCTTTCACCCAACTTAATAGCGTATATAATATTGAACGAAAAAACGAGCTAGCTAGAACACGAAATCGGAAGAAAAATCCTCGCAGGTTTTATAACCAGTCGAAGCCAAATTATCCGTTTTGTATCTCGAATCCTTATATATCGTCAATTCCAAGTATTATATCCGGAAACGGATGTTTTCATCACCAAGGACAGGTCACGCCTATGCTAAAGATACACCCGTGGCACACTCATCCACTGACTTTCATGCAGAAGCTTCAATCTCCGAATCACATAATGCAATACAACCACAAAGTATATTTTTCCAAGAACCACTAAAAATGTTTAACCTCAAAAACAGCTTTCATGTATCCTTTGCTGGCTTCCGGCCCGTTACGATATAAAAAGCTTCTCCCATCCTTACCCTTCCGTTGGATGTGCATGTGCATACAATCTTTGAACAAAAATGAAAGTTCAAAGCAGATAACCGTACCCTACGGTTCCGTACCGTATATAAAACGCTTTCATTATAGTTAAGGTAATCCGGCAGTCGTCTTGTCTTTGATCAGTTCAACTCTCTACATGGCTCTCCTTCCCACCAACGTATCGAACGTGTTCAAACCCTTCCCAAATAAACTGAAGCCCTGATATAAGCAAAACACACTCATAGTTTTGTATCCCTATTTATCTCCTACGATTGCACCCTTCCTTAAGTTTCCAGAAGAAAAGAAAAAGCAATCCTCCTAATCTATATTTCTCCTCTTGCTTTCTCCGGCCATGAGTTACGTGGGAAAAGGAGAAATTTACAGCCACTCCAGCACCCAATCTATCATTTCGCCTCTGGCATATTTCAACGTCCTGAATATTCCCATTGTTTCAAAAGCAAAGCTCCAGCTAAACTCCCTCTACGTCATCAACTTTCACCGCCACAGCTTTCTCCCAAAGAGGAAGGCTAAGCTAAAAACAGATTTTTCAACAGCTTCCTCACACGAAAACTTTTCGTCCTTTAAAACAATATGCGTCCAATTTCACGTGATACCTCCATGTGAATCCAATATTGCTGCCTTCTCTCAATTCCAGAGAGAAAACGTGTAAAATCCATGTACCCACGTTAAAACGTGAATTTGTGTGTAAATTAATGACCTGATTGCAAAGTCGGTCACACGCCAGTTCATTTCTTTTGGCGGATGAGCCATCTAGATTCACAAAACCCCGCGATTCCCAAAAATAACTTTAGCAAACATTTTCAAAAAAAACTAACTGATGATCGAAAGCTTGTCTATCGATCTAAACTATTAAACGTATACATACGTTTACCAAAAAGTTCGAATCGTTGCTGTACTCTTCAAGTTCCAATTATGCCACCATCATGGCATGTCAAATTTGATTTTATCACGCCTTCAAAACTTTTAAGCAACAGCGCAATGGTAAAACAAATCAGGTGTAAGCAGATGACAATATGGCGGCGGAGGCGACTTACTAAATTCGAAATACTGGTACATTTTTTCACCTAATTTGATTATTATTTCAAATATTTTTCATTTCCCAAGCTTAAAACCCACATCCTCGAAAGTTGCTTCCTTCCTGTTTCATTCTATGGCCTGGATTAACCATTTTTTTCATTTACTTTCACTTTTACATCCGAGTTGCATCTTGCAGATCTCCGCACTTTCTCTCTCTCTGCTTTCTTAATAGTACTATATATATGTACTTCTCTCTCCTAATTTCTGTTCAGAACTTCATTCTAGATGCCTCTGATTGGACATCCGAAGCACTACACACCAATCAATATCTCTACATATTATCTTTTTCACTCAGTAACTTCGACACTCCTCTTTTCCCGTCCAACTTGTCATTTATGTAGCATATGAACTTGAAAAGCAAACGTCCTAGAAAACTTTTACAAGTTCACATGTACATACATTGTAGTTCATTAATAAGAGAAAAAAATAGACTGGCTATGTCTCTAGCATAGAAAGCACTATTCTTCCCGATAATTACGTATAAAGTAGAAACTTTCTAGATTCAATCATATGTGATTAGACAAATGGTACTTTAAATGCGAGCATCATGTCCAATGTTTACCTTCACATGCATCTCGAAATAACACGTCCTGTCATTCATCTTATAATACGTATACCATTATTCTTCACGATCAATAATTTTCGTGAAGACAATTTAACTGAAACAGTAGACTTTTGTTTCTTGCCAATTTGTTGCTATTTCAAATTTTTTAGGAATTTTCTAGATTGTATTTATTCTGCGTTCAGCGAGGATACTAACAAATCAAGCTACACAACTGGAAATCTCCAGAGAAGAACACCCACAAGATATGTTTTACACTGACGGGATTCACCTGGAACAATGTAATTATTTTACCTCATCCCTCCATTTCTAAATGCTTTACTACAAGCTCTTAAACCGCCCATGTATAGCTCAAGAGTAAAGTTCAGCTCATGGCCCAAGTGGGACAACGAATTTCCGTTTATCATATAATCATTTTTGGTGATAACAAAAGTATTTAAATGTTTACATCGTGCGAGTTTTCAGTATTAATGCCTTTTCAGCGATTGTTATTGCATTCCGAGAGGAACGTCAAGAACATCGGATTACTGTTTACTTTTTTAGAGGAATATTCTGAGACAACTGAGACAAAAGGAAGGGCACTTGGTGGAGAAAGGTAAGAAATCCATCGTATTACTTTCTCTGCAGCAAATCCGTCGCCATCGCAGTTGGAAACTCAAACCTGATCCGTTATTGTAATCTCTTCTCTAGCATCAAAAATCGGATTCTACCTCAAAAATGCACTTGCATTGCCAGGAATCAACACATAATTAAAAACGTGCAGCGTTGCATCCTCGAAATCTTACCACAAAAAAGCTAATTAACTTAGGTTATACATTATTTAAATTAAATTTAATGGAATGTTTTTAGGAACCACTTTGAAAATAGAGGAAAATCTGAGATCTGATCAGTGCTGTTTACATGGTAATGGATCTAAATGCCTACTAGATTATAGGATATGATATTTGTGCAAGAAGACAAATATCTGGACCAAATGCTTTAGTTAAAACAAAAGTAGCTTCAATAATTAACACACAACAAAATTTTGCCAAACCAATTCTACAACTTCTAGTATTCCAGCACCACCTCCGTAGGGTTTTCAATCAATCACATCCTGATCATCTCCCATTCGCCTGAATGCCTGGCGCATCTAAGCATATAATTTTCTAATTTTCTAATTATCCATATATAATTATATAACATTATTGGGAAGAAACAGAGCCGCTCGATTAAGCGATTCAAATTTATATTCTTTAGGTAATCCCTATATAATTGGTCCTATACACTACAAGTAGTACAAGACACTTAAGGGAACTCTGGAATTCATCATTAATCAAAACCACTTAAAAAACTCATCATGGAAGTTTTGGTAAAAAAACATGGCTTGCACTCTTCTAGAAACAAACTTTAGGACTTTAAACTGTCACTACTTTCATTCAGACCCGTTAGATAAAGATACTTTTATGAGATGTTTGAAAACAATTATCTCATCCACGCAGTGTACATAAATTCCATACATTTCAAAGCTGATGTTACTCGTTGTACTACTGAGATTTGGACTGGATCGGAGGTCACTTCATGGACGTAAAGGTAATTTTTCGGTATACATATCTACCTGGTAGCTCGATACAATACAACAACGTTGAATAAATCTAATTAAATGATTGGTCACATGAACTGGATGACTACTCTATATTTATCTTCAGGGCGCCTCATCACATTGATCCATGGGTGGAGTAGCCCCCTTCGGTGAATCTGTCGGCGACGTGGAATTACAATGGCCTAAGCATTTGATTCCGTATTTAAGCGTTGGAGTTCCTTGTCCTTTCGCTAATACCATACAACGAGTATTAAATGCCAAAATTGTAGATAGAATTATTTTTAATTTTATAACATTACTCTATGTACTCACCTAAGACTTGAGCAACGACACGAATATGAATATAGCGGTTAGAAACAGACTCGGAACGAAGGGTCAATTTATCTTCGAAAGTCATACCGTCGTTTACGTCCAATTCCATGGACAGTAACAAAACTTTCCCCACACTTTCATGATCCTCCCAAGTCATTTTTTTGAAACGGCTTAAAGCAGGATCTTCGCTCACCACTAGCTTCTCATCCCCCATCGTGCAGTACAACTTTATTTCTTCAAACGGTATCCCAAATCGAACATCATAACGGTGCGCTTCCTGAAGGAATCCCAAATAAACACTCAGCGTCTTGTGAGTTTCTTCTTTCACTGGTTCTACCAATAACGGCTGGTTTTCAAACGAGGATATAAGGGCGCTGTCAATGTCTTCAAAATCTCCAAAATGAACCCTGCTGTCTATCAAAAAAGCAAAGAACAAGTTGTTAGTTACCCAGTTAAAAGTCTACTCTAATCTTTATTCATGCATCATTAAAACACTTGCAATACTCGCGCTTACTTCTCGCAGCTCGCTTTTCCGAATTGCTTTGGCTTCTCTTCTCCGAGTCTGCTTCCCCTCGAGTAATCACCTGCAATTCTTCACCCTTGTTGGAAGTCGCCATAGTGCCACAACTGGAAGTCCGGAGAATACCTTCAAAGAAAAAATTCAATACATTACAAATCTCTTCTTATAATATTTACATTTATTAATATTCACTTATTTTGCTCCTCCTCTCCCGCAAATTAATAACCATTACTTCTTCGCAACCCACCCATTAAACCCCTGACTCAGTATCATATCTTCCACTTCCGTCAACTCTTTTTACGCTCTTCCCCTTTAAACCTAACGCACATGAAACCCCATCTCTAACCCAGCCAAGCATGAATCCGCTCTTGGCATATCAACCTTGCAGTTTACACTGTGCGAATTCCCTATTCCTATCCTGCTATCTGTGCCCAAAAGCTGCATTTCTTTGCAATGCACTTCTACCCAATACCCCGGGCGTTTTGTTATAAAACATCTAACAACAATAAAATACGCTATCAGTGTCAAACTCTGTACCAGAAACAATTCCAGTAGGAAATAATAGCGGAAGCCACAGTTTCCTTTACACTCTGCCTCATTACAGCCTGAACTTTGCCTTCAAAATTATATTTCCTATCATCCTTATTTCCGGAGCACACCTTGCTTACTGTGAGGCGTAACGGCCTTAACCGACCAAAAACCAATAATGTCCGACAAAACAAACCTTTAGGCTTCCCCATCCCAGAAACCCCCTCAGAAAACGAGACAATTTCTTGACGGAGGTGATGATAATTTGGTAATATCAAATAAAATTTGTGGTAGACGAACGGCGGACTATATGCACTGTATGAACCAATCTAAGCGCTTATAAACGATTGCACTCATTTCTACACCTCTCTACACATCACCGAATTTTCAAACTTCAACCCCCTATATTATATTAATCACAACTTTGCTTTATGCCATGGAAACTGCATCTCAAAGTACCGAATTTTCAGCAAGTATCAATTAGAATCCCAACCACTTTCCAGGCATCAAAGAAAATCAAAGAGTCTACATATAACTTTCTTAAATTCCAAGTGCGGACTATTATAACGACGTACCTGTTATTACATCACATAAATCCTGTTTGTATTGATCATTGAAAGCCTTCATTGAATTACATAAAACCCACGAGTTTGTCAACCTCCAAAACTGGACAGAATTATAATCTTCTATGACGCAAGCAGCATAGCATATCCTTCCTAATTTCTCCATAACATCTTGGATACATCCATTGATGTTTTCAACTCATAGGAACATACTCCAAGAAATCGCAGAAGTACTACATATATAGCTTCTTTCAAGTTAATTCCACATTTGGAGAGCAACTAAATTCTATAGCTACAGTTTTCCCATATTCCCGTCTTCCTTTTTCAAACTTTCGCTTCAGCATTTGTACCATGTACTTGTGCATCTTCTCACATACAATCGCAGAGCACTAGGTCGTAGTCATTATGAATTTTATTTTATATGCGAGCCATAAATTAACAGGGGCAATATATCCATGTTTCAAACAGCTTTTTCCTCAGTTTCATTCCACCCTGGTAACATTCCATAGCTCGCCCATTCACCATGAGTAGTAAAAAATATAATGCTTGAGTGCTAATTCTCTCACATGCCGGCACTAAAAACAATAATAACGCAATGAATATTCATCCAGTTTCTGCCCACTTCCTACTAATACATATTGTGTTGGTGAGTTCATTTAGTAGGAATTTTACTACCTCCAACGTCAACATTCTCCCTTTAAAAAGTACCTGCCATATCAGAAACGACACCAGCAAATCTATGTGTAGCCTTTGCAGCTCGGCTCATCCCGGCTTCCCCCGTCATTTTCTCATACACATTATGCATAAAGCCTCAGCAATTTCGCAACTTCCAATCATTCCAATCCATCGCGAATTCATACACACCTCTAACCTGAACAAATAATCCTACGGCGTCTACGAGTATCACGTACCCAAAATTCATTTTTAATCATTCCCGAATCAAAAGCATTATTTTGTAAACAATGGTATATTGAATTGTCCTATTCCTCAATACGCTTGAAACTAGCTCCCTCTATTTCTGTAACCGGCTCTTCCTCCATAGTGCAATCCATCCACGAATAATCAATCTAGACCATCCTTCATCACACTTCTCCCCAGCTCATACCAAATGCTAAACGAACATGACTGATCACAGGGAAACCATGGAATGAGTACAACCACCGAGAATCATACTCCAATCAATCCATAGTCCACATACAGTATTTAAGCTCATTGTCTTCAATATTCTCAATTCGATCCGACATCCAACGTTCTAGATGGATTCATCTCTGACTCGCACGTGTATCCAAACAATCTAAACGTTCCTCCTTTATCCTTTGAATGCTATTTACAAATCCAATTCTCGCAAAAATACCAGCAACAAAAGTTTCTGAAAACCACTCAATGGCAAATTTACAATGTGACCACTATACCCTCTGCAAAGTTTCGCGGATTACTCACACTTATGACTTACAACTCTACGACACTAGTCCGATCAGGAGGAATCCAGCTCAGTCTTAGGGTTTCCAGCAAAGCCTTCAAAACCTAGGCTTATTTAGAACACTGCGAATGGAATGACTGTGGGGCAAACGATGTCCTCTTGCGAAAGCACAATTCTCGAGCACAATCACCATTCACCACCACCGCACACCCTCGCACTCAACAACAGACTGTCCGACTAGAAAGATGCAGGTATTCTTTGGATGAGCTGGAGATTCCTGTTTGCATTGTGCATACTTTCCGTATTACAGCTCGTACACATCACGCTTTTCTCTAAATAACTTCCTCGACAGAATGAAGCCTCTGAAGAGGAATGTTTTAGTAGTTCACACCAGAAGAAGCCTCACAAACTTTCTTTCACGTCAAAACCTTCAAACTTCAAACCGGCTTGTGCAGGATAAATTATCCGACATGTACTCACTCCAACTACCCTCAAAAAGGCCAGATTTCACAAACATCATTCTACATCATGCAATTCGCCAATTTCCTAATAGCCTTCAACCGTTCACCTTCCAGAGCAGCGGCAGCCATTGTAAGTTCAAATTAACTATTTTAAAAATCATAGTGTCTGGATCTATTCCTTCTGATACAGCTTAGAATCTTTAGGCACTAGGAAACCGGCAAATACTAGCAGTATTCGAAGCAACATTCATGCTTATGTTCCAAATCTTTTGCCTTGCCCCTTCATCAAAATTTAACAACACTTAGATACACCTACAGCTTTCTGCTCACTTCCAAACGTCACGAGAAACAGGGCATAAGAAAGCCCAATAATTTTTCTGACAGCAACGCCGTCCAGTATAGTAGGTAATACTAATGCTCTCAGGCGGCTTCCGTACAAACCGAGCATCATAATTTTCTAGAACATGCCGCAGTGGAAACAAACATTTCCGGGATTGCTGTCTTGCTCAGACCTCACATGTATGTGAAACAAAAATGTTTCTCCTTCAGTGAGGACAAAAATTCTTGTCTTATTTCTTTATGACGGCTCCTCGTATTTTTAGCTTTTTTAAATTGTCGTAGCTCACGTGACAGAGCTCCTTGATTACTAATTTGAGACCGAGACCATCATCTGCTAGCATGGCCTCCCGAACACCAGGAAACTGAAAAAACATGGTACCTGAAAATCCAGGCTCCATGGCTTGTCACAATCTTTTAAGGACCACAAACTACAATTCTGAATTAAGCAAATACGGTCATCCAGTCTTTCATGTACTATTCCAGCATCCCTATTCCAACTATACGGTTCCAATGCGTGATTTTACCAATTAAACGCCTCGAAAATAGCTTAATAAACAAGCTCATACCTCTAAACAAGTGCAAGAGTTACTTAAAAAGTAGGCAGATAAGACGCTAGGAGAAAACGGTTTAAAAGACAGCTGGTGAAACTAATTGAATTAGAAGCCTCTCATGATTTCCTCATAGACCTTTGTTGATGTAAAGGGATGTGTTTCGTTACCAATACTCACAATTTTTCCAGCTCAGGATCTCCCGACTCCCGGGTATAAACTTAAGCAAGAAGCCTGCAACTTCTGTATATAATATGCTCAAGGGACACATTGTCTCTCCCCCGCTCTCTTCAAGTTCCTCGTAAAGTCCGTCCATCCTGCGGGAATTGCTCCACTTTTCTTGTGTAACACTCAACGAACATGCAATAGTAATGTAGTCGTCCTGACATGGAATTTCACCGACAGTGGCGGGAAAGCTGTCAATTCTAGACATTTTTTCAATAATCCATCCGTAAGTTGGGAAAAAATGTGCGTCATTCCGAAAGTTTCGGAGCAAACTGTCTACTAGTCTGTTCCAACTCCCCACTTGAACATTCCATTATAGCCTGCTGTTAGCAATAAACTTAATCATTAGAAACTGACCGGAAAATGCTTGTATCTTCCTCTAATAGGATATTCCAGTATCTAACATCCATTCAGCAACTGCTTACCTAAATTAATTAGCTAATGGAGGTAATCATTCATGTATAAAACTAAGGGCCACATCACGATAAGGTATCATATTCCAAGGCTTCAACAAACCCATCTCGAATTACATGACGTACGTTCCAGCAATTGCAAAACCACTTTCGCAATCACTTAAAACCTCTCATACCTTTATCACAATCGCAAGAATACGTCAAACTAATAGGTACTTACCTCAGATAAAGGATTTTCCGTTGAAATATGCTGTACTTGAAGAATGTAATCCAAAAAGTTTCGCAAATTCAAATTCAACAACTATAACCTAATCTCACTTTAAAATTCCTCGTCACAATCACAACACTTAGTTTCAAACAGGATCATTCATTCCCACGAATCCTCAAACCATCTAATCAACACACGGATGTGCAAACTAGCCATCCAAATCTGAAGGAAAACAGTTAATAATCGTTAAGTTACGGCAATCTCGTTATTTCCTTCAACAAGAAAGCGGTCTTTCCCAGTAGTAGTTCCCTTGAGAAATCCGATGTAGCACCATGAAAATCCGTTTCCCTCCCTTAGCTAGCCATGTAGTCTCTGGAATATAACAAGAAATCAACTATTTTAAAGCAACTTTTGTTTTGTCATCTTCAAAATGTAAATCCATAGGTTAGCTTATAAGCTAGCTATCCGACTACAATAAATAAACAACATAAATATTGCTGCTTTCACTTACACAGTCTTATTTGCTTACCGGCTTCGATGTAAACAGCTTGAAGATGAATACAAGATTTGAGTGAATAATGGTTTTCAGGAACCCGTGGACAATCAAGATTCAGCAAAACAATTCCACTGTTTACCGGAATAAAGTCCAAAAAGCTCTGAATCCTGGAACAGTTTCCAAAAACTTTGGCAAGAGAAAACAACAACACTCCTTCGTAGTTTACTTTCTCCTCTTTCTTTCCTTCCAACCAAAGTCCCAGATCCTTTTCACTTTCCTCTCACGCTCTTCTTCTCCCGGAAGCCTGGAGAAAGTTGAGTAATTGAGATGGAATGAAGGAAGCGCTGGTGCGAATATTTATCAATCCCCAAAAACCCAATCCCTCTCACTTTTCCATTCTGCAAACTAAAATTCAAAATCAAATTTACAACACGCTCCCCTTAACAACTCGTACACAAATGGACCTATCCCCGAAAATACTATCACTACGTGTGTCGAATATAATGGGAAATGATCAAAACTTTCCAAACTCCCCTCTCTTACTTTCTCAACTTCTTTCTTTATATTTTCTTTCAATCTATACCTTTTACTACAAGTCCTCAAGTCTTGATCCTTCCGTCCTCGGCCCGTAGTAGCCACTATTGGCTATTTCTCTCTGCTTTCTTTTCGACTTTATCCAAATCTATCTTCCCGCACTACTAAAATTCTCCGAAAACACCACCAATAATCTCCCATCCAACGCACACTCAACTTTCCTATAACAATGTATACCAGAAATATCCGATGTCCTCGTCTTCGTCCCGAATATTCCTTCCCTTTCTCCAGTCTTCACGAAGAAAAGCGGGCTACAGAATTCCTATTTGATTTGTCCAGGAAACTCGAGCGTAAAACCTGGAAGCAGTCAAGTATATCTCCAGCTTCTCAAACTTTCTAGGCAAGCTCCCCTTCTACAACATTGTATGTTACTAGACCGCAGCTTGTACACTTGGAAGAAGAAAGCAAAAACTCAACTTTCTCCTCCGCTTTCTCCCTTCATTTCTATAAGCTAAATTCAACTCCATCCTTCACTTAAAACCACAAGCACGTACTAGAATTAATGATTCATTAAATGATTCTTATTTCTACACAGCTGATACATAACGATTCCATCATTTAGTTCCACCATGTAGCATCATCTTCTCCGGGAAAAGGCATATGTCAGAAGCTCCAACCGTATTTAGTCGTCATTTACTTAACTTCCAATTAACAGTTTAGCTTTGACCATACTATGTTAATTTACAGATCTTAAGGTACATTCATATCTTTCTCAACTACAAAAACCCCTCTCACTCTCTGGTAATCCGAATAAAAATTCTCAAGGAGAAATACAAGTTTAACTTTGGAAAGGTAGATGCCACTAGATACTGAATGGATTTTGCAGTGTCTCATAGTGCCCCACAAGTCCAAACGAGATGAGACCATCAAGTATCCAACATCTATGCATGACCATCGCCATCGTTAATGCTTTACATAGCGCGGCTACCTTCACTTCGATCTGCGGCAGAGGGTTGGGCGGAACATAGTGCATGCGGATTTTATATTATAAATTCGGTTTCAACTCTTATAGATCCCAGCGCAGAATCGTTATATGAAACGCTGACTAGGTCACAGCTACAACCCAACATATTATTATTAGCGATAGTATAAATATAAGTTGAGGTAGTTGGGTACTAAATTTGAAAAGGTCCCCATTCGGATTCCTTATGCTTTTCAACGGAATTAATCCTTAAAGAAGATTTAAAGCATCGTTAACGCAAGTAAGTATAGCGAACGAATCTTCCATTAGGATCTTCCCAATTTACCTTTGTATTTTTTTCCAAGGTTTTATAGAATTTTATGCAAATCTCAATTAACGCGCTTCTCTCCAGTTAACTCTTGTTCCGAAGCGTAGAAGATAAAAACAACTTGTTTTCTCTTCTCAGCTCACCTGACGTCTACATTCCTCCAATCTTACATAGAGTGGACTCGTCCTTATTTAATTGCTAGGAAACTGCAAAACAGGTAAATGCACTTGATTATTTGTGAATCCATGTAGCAGCAGATTCATCGAAACTTCCAGATTCCAGTCCAAGTAATAGTCTACATTTAAATCTTATCTTACAGGGAAACTTTTAATTAATCCTTAAGGATGGCTGCGTCACGAGGTTGCAACTCACTTTTTAATTTGGGTAAATAATGAATCTGTTAAGAATCAAGCCGGTGCTCACATCAGCAATTAACTGTTAACTGTAATGCTGTTCTTGCAGGAATTACTAATTGTTTTCGTCCACTGGCCACACGCTCATGTTATACATCAACCCGCCCTAGCTTGAAGTTATCATCGGATACTAAAGTTATTTGTCAAGGGTTTACCGGAAAACAAGGAACTTTTCACAGGTATGATACTATCAATGCTGTACAATAATAACTAGAATTCCGTGTCCCATCTTCTGGATCGTATATGAAGTGGCCTAAAATATGCATTTTGTATTTCAGTAAACAAGCTATCGAGTATGGAACTCGCATGGTTGGAGGAGTCTCCCCTGGCAAAGGTGGACAAGAACATTTAGGCTTACCCGTCTTTAACTCTGTTATAGAGGTATGAAAACAATTTTAATCTAAAAGCTAGACAAAATTGGCATGGTGTATATAATCTTACACATTTTTATTATTTCTTTAGGCTCGTGAAAAAACTGGTGCTGAAGCTACTGTCATCTATGTACCTCCGCCTGGAGCAGCCAAGGCTATTTTTGAAGCGATGGACGCTGAAATACCATTGATTGTATGCATTACGGAAGGAATTCCGCAACATGACATGGTTCGTGTTAAACACAGGCTAATGCGTCAGAATAAATCCCGTTTAATCGGCCCAAATTGTCCAGGAATCATCGCACCACAACAAGTACGAATTTCACTTTCAGATAATTAATGCATGCATGCGCATTTAATATTTGTAATTCGTGTGTACAAATCAAAACTGTGCTTTCCTAATTTCAGTGTAAAATCGGAATTATGCCTGGTCATATTCACCAAAAAGGTTGCGTTGGAATCGTTTCTCGGTCTGGAACTTTAACATATGAAGCTGTTCATCAAACTACAATGGTATGGCAGCAATGATTTAGACAAAATTAGATATAGTAGTAATTGGAATAAGAATTATTAATTTATTTTTATCTCTGGATAGGTTGGACTCGGTCAGACTCTTTGCGTAGGAATTGGCGGGGACCCTTTCAATGGAACAAACTTCATCGATTGCTTGGAAGTTTTCTTGAATGATCCCAACACCAAAGGAATCATTATGATTGGTGAAATAGGAGGAAGTGCAGAAGAAAATGCGGCAGAGTATTTAAAGCAGCACAATACGGTATTGATTTTTATTATTTATTAAAAGATCATGTGTTTTTGTCGATTCGCACAGCACTAATTCCTTATTATTTGATATGTGTGGAATAATGCTCTGTCGGGTTTTATTTAGGGCGAGAATGCCAAACCAGTTGTGTCGTTCATTGCTGGATTAACAGCACCTCCAGGAAGACGAATGGGTCATGCTGGTGCTATTATTGCAGGAGGAAAAGGTGGTGCCCAGGACAAGATTAAAGCTTTAGAGCAGGTAAATAAAATATTTTTCTCATATATTTCAAGATTTCATGCCCTCCATTCTTAGGCCAATAATTTTCAACTGTTTCCTTTTCCAGGCTGGAGTAATAGTCACAAAAAGTCCAGCTCAGATGGGAACGACTTTAATTCAAGAAATGAAAAGCCGGAGCATGGTTTAATTAGAATATTTCAACACATTGTAGAGAGCAGAACTTAAGCGGTAATTTTACTGCTCAGGTAGTGCAGAAAGCGGCGTATCCCGTGATATGATTCGGACCTTTAAAATGAGTTCTCCCAACGACATACCAGTTATTTAACTTTTCGTTCGAAGTTTGTTGCCAAGTCAATATCAAGGTCTGCTATGAGTTCGAGCATCATTAAAATGTTATGAAATTTCACTCCAGACCGGTATTGGTGTTTTCTTTCTTGTCCCTTTTACATCATTTTAAGTTGATTGGAATCCTCTATGGGTGGAACCTTAAAGCGCTTCGAAAGGTTTATTATTCTATTATGACAGCATGAGACACGACGCCTACATTAAGTCAACAATACGAATTGCGTAATTTACATGAACCAAAAATGTTTTCCAGGCTGGTTAAAAGCAATGTACACTATATACTGCAGTGTATACGGCATATCCGGAAGTATTGGCTTTAATTAGGTTAACAAAAGTAGAGATGGAACTTTATACTGCTTTAATTGTCACATCCGAAGACCCAGTTGGCTTGCGCTAATGCGCAAAAGTTCCAAATATTGATGTCACAAATGTTTACCATTAAATCCCACGTGGATTAAATCTTAAAAATGATAAAAGTTATTGAATCATGCTATTTCAGTTACCGCTGGAGGCATATGAATTCCTCGAATTCCCGAGTTATCCATTCTAATAAATATTAGGAGTGCTTAGGTTACTTAATTACAACGCGTTTAGATTACTTAATACATGTTGTACTGCTCATGAGCGCTCGGTATTGCGGGGTTTCATGTATGATAAATGATTAATTGAAACGCACCACCTATTGACTCTCTGAACTGATTGTTTATTGTAAGCCATTAGATCCTATAGTGAACTTAAGAGATGTCACAAAACACATGCGCGCTCATGAAATTCTCGAAATCAACTACAAATACAGGAAACGGAAGTGTCTTCAGTACCCACAATTATCAACATAAAATTGCAGATGTTTCGCTGATGAGCCATGGCATGATTTCTTCTAATCTTTTGATATCACTCGAGAAAAGAAACTCTTTCAATCATATAAGACACCTCGAGATATTCAGTATTTAATTACAAAGAATATTGGAAGTTCATATTTCGGTAAGTAATCTAACGAACTATTCAATGAAGTACAAACGTGAATCGAACATGTTACATCCACAGTGGATGTAAGTTATTCGGAAATGACTTGTATTTGCACAGCCATTGACCTACTTAGTTGCAATGGTATGATGACGGCCTTCGACGGAAGTCTATGATTAACAGATCACATCCGAATTCGTGGCAGCTGCATGCACATCGTCCTGGCTTGCACCGTGGGTTAGTTCCTCATCCGACTTTCCAACATATCAATTTTCCACATAATTTATCTTAAAGTTCATACTAACGAAAAGCCGTAACTGTTGTTTAACAAGCCCTACACTCAGGGCTAACATCTATCTAAGTTGGTATACGAAATGCGAAAAGTGATCAAAGGCGGTAGAATGTAAGTTTAGTTTGTAAAATTTGAAGCTTACAAGTAGAATCTTAGCCGAAGCATACAAATAGGTGGAGCTGACTGTTTTTTGCATTTTTATCGAAAAAGAAAGCGTGTACTGTCTATTACTGCACGAAATTTACTACAAAAATTCATGTTGCACTAAGCGTTTTCAGTCTAATTACTGAGGAACGAAAACGGATACAAGAATTATGAAAACCATAATATTTTAATTAACATAATCTCACTGGTCTTTTAGTCGATTCCAGGCAAGATTTCTTGACTGAGGATGTAATAAGCAATGACAAGATGTGATACTGTTTCTTTGCTTCCCTAAACAGTTACAATATTACACATTAATTATCCATATAATATAATTTTTGAAACATCGCATAACCTACTCCTCCATTTAAATCTTTGCTAACTCTCACAAGACTGTACTTTCCTTGGATTCGAGCTTAGTTAGAATCATTAAATAAAAAGTTATTCGTGCTTTAAATATGCAACCACTAGCTTTGCATAAAGAGGGAGGGAATTTTTATATTTTAGTCTACGTTAATTAAAGTCCATATTTTTTGTTGGCCGAGTCGTTCTGAGTTACCAATGTTTGCAAATCCACGAAGCCACACTGCACTTTTCAGGCGACTTTTTCTTCCTTGACTTTTCCACCATCTCCCTCGGAAACAAAGCGCTTTCGGCCACTGTAGAAATGGAATAAAACAAAAGATATTTTCAAAACCGCTACACAACTCCATGAATAAGATTAATACAATTTGTGGTTTTCAACAATACTTACCGAGTCGGAACTTGACGAACTGTCTCCTCGGATACAAATCCATGCCTCTGAGCTCGTATGACAAATCTATCAATCAGTGCATATGCAGCTGGGACATCAATGCAGATATCCGGCAAATCTTCAAAGACCCTGACGAATCCCTACAATAAGAAGCAAAATCGTGAGCAATCTGAACAGTTTATCTTCACGGAATGGAATCCATGCGAAACCTGAACGAGTTCTTACCCTGTGCATCTGATCCGGAGTAACCAGGCAAATATTGAAAAGTGATTTCAGCAATCGACAAATGAGCTCCTCAACATTTTCTTGCATAGATTCCAATGCCATAACAACAGCCTCGTAAACCAGCTCGTGATGGAAGTGAGGAACTTCCAGTTCACGCAAGCAACGAGCAGCTTCAGTCGCATCTTGAGATGACAAAAACTCTTCCAAAAGCATGTAAATACGCCTTGAAAGAGCTTTCACGGGTTGAGCTCCTCCACCAACACCCCAAACGTTGTGCAAGCGAAGTATTCCCAATTTGTCCACCAATAACACGTCCGCATGAATAAGAGCAGCTCTGGAAATTAATCATACTCATCAGTTTTTCGGCAGATAAATCAGGGCTACTAAAGAGTGAACGCTTCAAATACTCTCGTACTTTGCATGTTCGTTTGAGGCTTGTTCTTTCATAGTCTGCAGCGAATTAGCAGTTGGGAAACAGTCATCTGCTATGGCCCTGGCGATGAAATTCCCAAGAATGATGGGAGCATCGGGAGTATCCAGTATTAAATCAGTTAGGTTATCCAGCAAAACTTCGAACGCTAAAATATTTCACGAAACTATTAGTTCTTATTCAAAATTTCCTAAAATTTAATGGCTTCTACAACTTCAAAAGAACTTATGGCTCCGTTACCTTTGGCAATGTCTTCAGGACAGACTATTTCTTCAGAGAGTTCTGAGATCAATACAGAAGTCATTTCTCGGTGAGAAGGTTTGTGATCCATGGCTGCTTCAATAGCAATGACAACAACCTATCCAGAAATCATACAAATAATTAATTATCATCTCCACAACTTCACTTCATCCAACACATTCCCACGTTCCTCCAAAAAAATACCTTATGTTTCTTCTCCCCGAGATTCATTTCGTCCAACGCGGCGATTACCTCATGGACGTCCCCATGTTCGAAATACTCCAAC
The DNA here is from genome assembly GCA_906901655.1 of Sminthurides aquaticus. Taxonomy (NCBI): domain Eukaryota; kingdom Metazoa; phylum Arthropoda; class Collembola; order Symphypleona; family Sminthurididae; genus Sminthurides; species Sminthurides aquaticus. Next base: position 16,798,980 of record CAJQTT010000001.1, on the reverse strand, counting down.
ACAGTGCTTTCAACTTGTTTCTAGGCAGCAAATAAACATTTCAAATTAGTTATCATTACTTTAATACCCAACTCCTTGCCCACAAATTCATAAAATTAGCTCCATAACTTACTTGGATTTCTTCGTCCGTCATCTCTGGAATGATAGCTTTAAGGTGGATATCCCCATTATCTAATGACTCAGAATCGTAGTTAGGATCCTTGTAATCCAGTGACGATTCTCCACTAAGCTCAGATCCATAGATGCCCCAAGTACCTTTTCCTCCAGCACCGCCTGCAATACATCAAAAACAATTAGAGTCGATCACCGGTTGAACAAATTTAATTAAAAACCTCCTTCCAACATTTCTCCCGAGTTATCACGCTTTTGCTCTTTTTAAATCCTCCACATTTTTCCTTGCCTACATACCACGAATTTTCAGCCCTTAGCCGATTCCTTATTAGAAAATCAATAAAATCCTCCACTCTCATCCTCCCACCCCCTCCCTACCATCATAATATCTAAAAATATATGAATTTGCCATGGGAAAATGTCATGCTCAGGGCTTCCTCCTTAAGATTCTAGGAAATTTCCCTTTCCGCTATCCAACTAAACCTGAATCCCACAAGGCAGGAGATCAATAATATACAGAACAACGAAGGGCATTGCAAGGATTTTTCGTACATGTCGGCAGGTAGTAACAGGGTGAAAGACATGAGCAAGTCTCTTTTAGATGTGCAGAGAGCAAGTCTCCTATCCTATAAAGAAAAGACCGGCGATGCAATAATCCCGGCACAACTTGCCATTCTGCCTCAGCCTAAGTTTGCAACCATACAACATTTCCACCCCTTGCAACCGATCATCATCCTCCAAACGCTGCTCTTCTTCTCATACCTAATACTTGATACTTTCTACACTACTGTATGCAATACAAAATGCAAACACATAACAATACATCATACAATTTATTCCACATCCTCCAACCACAAGCCGGCTACGATACCCAAAAAGTATCATGCAAAATTTAGTCCCTTTACAGCAAAAACTACTGCTCAAAAACCGATACATGGCCCAACACTAAGATAAGATTAAATTTCCGGCCTTCCCACAACTACACACAAATTTCATAGAAAGCTATAGCGCAGGAATAATAAAATTAATGTCCCTGTGCCCTTCACAATTGCCCCTCTTACAATTACTCCCACCAATTTCTCCTCTCCTTCATAAACATATTCAATGCCAAGGCCATAAGCGTTTACCATTCCAAGCTTCACTTACCTACATTACGATTTCTTTATAAACATATGCAAACTATACATTTTCCTCCTTCTTACACCCAATCCATCTTTTCCCCTAATAACAAACTACATAAAACTCTCCTCAGAGCTTTATCCTTAAACTAGATTTCCAGTCCTCAATGCGCTTCCACTCTCGACCCGCTCGAGAAAAGCCGGTTAGTTGTTACATCCCAACCAAGCTATCCGACTTTCATCCTGTCAAAGTCACCTTGTGAATGTTGCGGATCAAGAACAGTGTATCTGGAACTTTCCAAAGTTTCCAACGCTCTTTCTTCTTCTACCAAGTATTCCCCACCCCTCAAACATATTCTCCATTCCTTTCCAGATGCTCTCCAAATATCAAAGTATTCTATCCCACAACCACGTATCGATCCATCCTTCAAATACATGTATCAAGTTTTTCACACAATCCGCGAACGTAACTCATTTCCGCACATGCTTAATTAGTTTCCTGCAAATTATCAACGCTAGTCTTCCAACAAATGCAAAATTACACCCAACCCCAGCTACACACATCTTCAACAAACTTGACTCAAAGCTTTAACCTCTGTTTAGAGGCAATTAAAGTAATAAAATCTTCATCTCGAGGGTCATAGACAAATTATGTGAGGGAGCAAGCTTGAAATATGAAATCATTATGACACTTCATCTCGAATTTTAGGACAAAGGATATTCCTCAGATGGAAGCTCAAACCTTCCAAGTACGTCATCCCACGGACAAAACCACGACTAATCTTTTACTCGGCTCTCCGTGTCGACCTCATTTCATGTAAATGATTTTCGCGTAAGAGCTGAGCAATGTGCGAAATTCGTGATGCAACACGCTCCGCATCCTCCTCCTCCCTTGAGCATGTAAATCCCTACCAACCTTCACTCAAAGGCCCTCATTATATTCCCCATCACTATCTTTCTCTCTCTCCTCTCTTCAAAACAAATTGCTCCAGGTCAACGACATTAAACCAGTCCCTTCATGCCAAAATCCTAAACAGACACAATTTCAATCATCAACGAGCCCAACCATATCCATCATCAGCGTAATCATCATCCCATGAAATGCACTTTAAATCAGGTACTTAACCCACCAATTTCATAACATCTTACATCTTGTAATACGCTCCCAGTAACAAACTCCGTAACACTTAAATCACAAAACACAAGCTTGAGCACCGCCACTATTAAACAGTTTTTTACCAAATCATCCGTGTAAACATTATAAATCTCCGCTTATTACTCGCATCACCGACCGGCTCCTTCCAAAATACTCTTTCAAATCAATACATATATGCGCGATTTTTTATCGCTAAAACCCGCCGAGTTGAAAATTCCATTTTCTTTCATATACCAAACAAAATCTTTTGACGAAGACCATCCGTGCAGTGCAATAATATTATCAGCTTACTCTCTTTTAATTACACAAGTGCATGCAGACCATCATGTTTTTCAACAATCATCTCCTTCCCTCCTCCTCTGTCACCTTCCCTCACCCAACAGTAAAGAGTCATCAAGAAAGCCAAGTCGCATTAGCCGATATTATTCTTATTACTAGTCGGATAACCTTCAAGCAATTTTATCAACATGATTGCCTTACATTTTGCTCCTTCAACAACTGTACTCTAATCAATTTCTAAAGATATAAGCCCCTTCCTTCATCTGCTAATCTCCGCATTAAGAATCCACTCATTTTACCGAACGTCATAAACCTTCATCAGCTCCTAAACCTTGTATACACTGCTACACTACCTTCTTCCATCTCATCATCACTCGTAACTGTCAACATCCAAACGGAGATTTGAAAACTTAACCTCCCACATTTCTAATCCTCAAACAATTAACTTGCACCTTATCCATATAGTCACTTCTATCATATTTTCTAATTTTATTCGCGCTCTCATCTCTTCAATTTATTTAATCCAGGCCAATAAACTTACCAACCTCGTCGCCATAATCCTAATCCCTTGTAACTATTCCTGGATTTGAAATCTCCAGACACTGGAAACCTAGCAGACATGAGATACAACTTGGAAACAGGATTTTCTGGAACCCATTTACTCCCACCCTATCATCAAATAATCCCCTTTACCTCTGTTGCTACCCAACTAACCCCAAACATCTCTCCACATCTGATATCCAATTACAAAACAGAATCTTGTTGAACCCCATTTAAACCACCCTAAATCCAAAGCAAACCAAGAGAGATCAAGGTTGAGTAAACAGGTGGATGAGAGATCCTTTTCAAAAGGGTCCTTCCCAATCTTTCACCCCAGCCTTTCATCTTCCAAGTAGCCTCTTTCATGTCCTTGAGACCCTGAACCCAGAATCTTCTTTGTCCTACCCCAGCCCTTCTTCGACCCACAAGCTTCGGGGCAATCTCCTCTCTCCACCCGGGTCACCTAATCATGTGTTTACCAACACAGATGCAGCTCCATCAGCTAGCACACTATGCTTCTGGCTGGACACGGTAGCTTCTTCCTCCATCATACAACCGACAACAACTTCCAAAATCTCAAAATGTACCCTTCCAATAGTTCAAACCATCCCTCAATCCCCACCCCCCAAAAATGAGTACTTGTATACAAAGAAGAGCAGGTTTTTAGAGCTTTGTGTCTTGAGGAAAAAATCGTAAACAACTTTAAAGGGAACGTACCATTATTTACAACCCAACAACAGTCCACCTATGTCCCCATCTTGTACGCATCTCCTTCAGCCTCTTTTTCCTTCACCAAACTAATTTCCATCAATCTGTATAGCATATACTCAATCCACCATAGCCATAGTTACGCCAACGGCAAAACCTACCACTCTTTATCCAACAAACTAAAACGCATATTATGAAAACCACCATAAGACTCGGAAGAAAACATCTCCCCCGTCTGTATCTCAATACTGGATTCTTCCTCATGCTCCTCATGCATTTCATCTTCAATCCCAGCATCCAGAACCCTTTCCATTTGAAAAAAAATCCACAGAACAAAATACAACCACCCTCACAAGTACAAATACATCAGTGCGCCTCAATCCCAAATCCTCTAAGCTAGTCTCCGGAATAACCAGAACTGCATTACAACTTTCCTCCATACTACGCTTGCGCTTCAAAAATAAAACTGGTTAAGGTATTATTATGACTCTTATCTATTAAAAAATACACCAAGACGCCTTGTCTACGAGGACCAAGCTCAATCAAAGCTCCTATATACAAAACTCAGCTCTCTCTAACCAGTCCAGATACGACACAGCTTCAGCAAAGAATCCTAAACCCAAGCCTAAAACTTCACCACATCTCATATAAAACACAGGGGGAGATGCGATACACAGCCCACGAGTCTTCTTCCATCCTTTCTTCATCCTCACTCCACTCCCAACCTCATCTTTGGAGGTTACCTCCACACTGTGTTACTAGGTGCATCTTGGCGTCCTTTCCTTCCCCATCCTCGTTTACAAAGTACTGACTGTGTAACCATTTGACACGCCGAGTAGACAACTCAAAAGACCTTGTATCCTGCCTCATCTTTCATCCAACATAACCCTCCTTGAATTATCCCTTACACCACCAAGACCGAAGAAAAACTTACATTTCCCACACTCGCTCAACTTAATTCTGCACAGTATACGCAATTTGCATCCATCTTAAATTAGCATTTTAAAAATTTTCAATTCAAATTCCATACTTTTCTCACATACCTCGTACCTGGAGAGTATCAAATCCCACCAACTTTCTCATACAACGTAACCGCAAACTTTAGCCTAAACCTACCCCAATCATATTTTTCTGTCCACATCACTTCCTCTGTCGCAAAAATATCCATCCATATGGCAATTTTCCTCCATCTTCATCCTCCCTTCCACACAAAAGCTCCAGCATAGCCTTTCACTCTCGAACTCCCTCTTTGCTCTTACCCGCTTCCCCTCCTCGTCTCTTCCACGATCCCGCTTAACGTATAAAGGACATCTTTGGCTGTAGCTTTTCGAAAACTTAAACGTTGACTACGACGAATCTCCAACTTTTCGTGTCATAAAACATCCAATTTTAGCGCATCACAGCATATCAGCCAAGAAAATTATCAACCTTTTTTCACCTTATAAAACACAAAGTACAAGCCTCATTTCCTCAATGCATGTAATAACAGTAATTTTCCGATTACCATTATAAATACCATGCGTAAAATCCGCACGACCGCTGACAATAATATCGCAGAGCGTGAATCCCCGTTTCCATTTCCGCTTTACATCCTCTCTTCCATTATTTTCCCAACGAATTTTTGTGAACCCATCTACAACAGTCCCCACTTAACTTATCCTCAAATATGATCTCTTCCCCGCATCAGTTTTTCAGCCGCGGATCTCAGATACTTAGAAATCAAGCTCATTCCCCAAAAAGAATACAGAACACGCTTTATCTCCCCCTCTCATAATCATAACCCATCCACCCGCTTACACTCTGCTTTCTTACACGTTACCTAATGCAATTTTCTTTTCAAAATTTTGTATCATCACATCCCGCCCTGCCAACTGACAAGAGACTATTACCACAGGTACACTGACTATAAGCAAAACCCATTCCTTTACAACTCCGAACAACTTTGTAAAGGGCACTAAAGTGCATCGTTTACCACACATCGAGTACCTACTCAACTATCTCGAGAAGCACAAGTAAATCAAAACTGTTACCGAAGATGACACAGATGCACACTGGATGAGAGGTAATAAGGGCAATGCACCTTTTTTAAAAGCAATCAAGTCAGAGTTTAACAATAAATTAGTATGTAGCTTAACCGACCGCGCCCCTCCAACAGACCTCAATATTAGAGTCAAATCTAGGCTTCAATAATCTCATCTTCCTCAAAGCTGCATTAATCCCCCGAGAGCCTTTTCCCCTAACATTTTATACACATGAGCAAAATATGCTCAAACTCCCTCCCTCCTCTCCAACATACTAAAACTATCCTCGTTCGCCAACAATACTGTAATCCTCATTTCCAGCCCCGGCATGCAAAATAACCAACTTTGCAACAACATAATCCCGCGTGTACTAACTACACAACATTAGTCCTTATGTTTCACCATTAATTCTATGCCCAACCTCATTAGCATTACTGTATCCAACCCTTCCGCTCCAATCCATGTCAGTCCACTACAGGTAGAAACTATACAATCAAGCAATTCCCCTGATTCTCACATGGGTTATATTCCCGTAGTTCAATCCCACGCAAAACCAAATAGTAAATAATCCGGAAATGCAAAAACCCCGATACACTTCAACCACTTTGACATCCATTCTGCCTCTTCCTGATATTGGATATTATTCTGTCTTTCTGTATGCATATATACTTGAGCAAATAAAAAGTATGACAAGTAGCTTTTCGACCCTTCCGTCATCCAGCTCGAAAAATATCTTTCGTTTGCACAAATACACACACAAATCTCATCGTTTGCCAATTTTCCGCATGTAACAGGAATTCCCTGACACCTCGTCACCGAACTAATACGAAAATCCCTCCGCCACTACGCTCTTTCGTCCAAATAAAAGCCGATCTTGTATGTTTGTCCCTGTGACTGCTCGCATTTTCTCCATACGCAAGACAAAAACTAGCATCAACATCTTCAATCTTGAAGAATGAAATCAAACAGACCAGATCTTATCTCGTCAATACGCTCAGCCCTAAACCCAACCTCTCCGGCCAACACAATGTATTAAACATACCAAGACCTTCTTGTCAATCCCTTTCAAATCCCTCCAAGGCAGCATTCCGAATATTGTTTTCCAAAGTTTCTGCCATAGATTCGATGCTAACTACAGATAAATTTCAAATATACAAGACGCAACAAAGAAAATATAAATAATGAGAGCAGTCTTCCCGAGGCGGACAAAGGAACAAAGAATTTCGGGCATCCCTATAGCTTTATCAAAGCATAGGACTGATTCCAATTAAATTATATCTGCAATCTTTACTCCTAAACAGCATCTTATCCCCCCCTCTCTCTCACATTCTCTTCAAAAAGGGCTAATGCTGTTATGTGGAAGGAAGAGCGTCGTGTAAATAACATCCTGTACTAACAATTAACGAGCATAAATCCAGCACTGCAAATGCATTTCCCGCTGTCAGATAGCGTTAAATCAAACACCAACAAGTTGCCATCTTCCTCTTACACAAAGCAATCACCATAATATTTCCTCCTCCTCAACCTTAAAAACATGCTGGTAAAGCAGTTCATCTTCAATGTTCAATCTTCTCCTTCCTTGACCACCAACTATAACGTACAAAAGTCAAATAAAAGCCAAGTCCGAAAGATAAGCCATCCTTGTAGACATTGAAACAAATATGACACGCTATCAAAGTATTATCATGGCTCAAGCCCATTCAAATAAATAGCTTCAGTGTAAACGCTTCCTATTCCTTCAAGTGCGACAAGATCCGCGTATGTATATATGCAAAGAGGTTTACTCCAATCCAAGCCGCCATCGCCATCCCATCCTAACTAAATAGTAACTGCTAGTGAGTTAACGCAGCTAACAAATCCAGGAAATGGATTTTTATCGCTCCATCCCCACTACAAAACATTTGCACTACGTATTCTCTGCTTTTTTCAAAACAAACAACCTACGGAAATAAACCAACCACCGCCGTACACTTACTAACAATTCAGAACACAATATAATTATTTCCCGAGCTCAAAGACAAAGACCTCTAGAATGTCTCATAGTCTCCCACCATGACGTTATTGTCTAGGATTAACCAACTTCTTTCTCGCACACTAACCTCATAATAATAAACTCATAAACTCCACCGACAAACTCTTGTCAAAACCCTAAGGGTACATTAAGTCAATATCCTCAAGCCCATACATACGTGTGAGCCGGTCCGCATCCACGCAACCCTCTCCCATGCGTGAATCCAAAAGACAAAGAGCCAGCGTCAACCATCACGAAACCCTCAATTTCGATGCAATAAATAAACGCTCTTCTCACCCTCATCTTAAAATAACTCCCGTTTTTCAAAAGCGTGATAACCCCTCCGACTCTATACAATTTCCCTTAAACCCTTCCTCACTACCCCAACTCAATTCTTGCTAAAATGCAAGATGAAAAATCAACTCAGCAGTAATCTTACCTTTTTTTGGAAGCCCACGTCCAAATCCGTTCCTTGATTTCCGCGAATTCTTAGCCAATCGAACGCTTGTAACGGTAGCAGGTGTTCCATTCGAGACTTCCTTGGCAAGGAACTTGGTGAGCCTCTTTGCCTTCCGCTTGATGCGGTCCGCAACCGGCGCGTAGTTTTCGTTAGCGCTCTTCTCCACCGGTTTAACAAACCCGTTGACTCCATTCGAAGTCGGGCTATGATGTCCGTTTGTAAGCGTCACAGGCTCATCCGCCGCCATGGTCATCCCTCCGTTGACAAACTTCATCCCGTTTTCCATTTCTAAGTTCAGACTTGTTATTGCTTTGCGCTGCTGTAGACGTAGATGTAGGGTATATATTTATAGATTAAAGTCAAGTTGGAAAGATTCAATCAACTTTTCTCCTTGCAATTGAGTTACAAGTCCGAAAATTGGCTGATGATGTCGTTTCTCGAGTAGACTTTTCTCGTGTATCCGAGTACGCGGGAGATGGAAGTTATAGATATTTATAGATTCAAAGTTAATAAAACACTGAACGGTAGGCAGTAGAAGTAGCTTCTTTCAAAAAGTCTTGAGTGTTTTAAAATAATTTCTAGTACTAGTAAGTCCCCTATGTCGTATCAGGTAAGTAATGTTTCCTAACGTTTCCCTCGCTTTTACAAGTTCTTCGATGAGAAAATCGCCCTTTGAACAAGATTGTATGAAAATATATCACAATGTGTAACAATGAGTTTTGTGCTTCACCGCCAAAATCTCCCGACACTTTATATATAATTATTCCAGTCTGGACAACAATCCCAGAAAGAAAATATATGTATTATTATCAAGTCAAACGCTTTATACTCCCTCGTCTAGATTATCTCTTAGCTATAGCTTTCACTCAAGGTGTCACTACTCCCCGTATTACAATTTACAAAATGAATATCCACAAGTTCTTAGGTTTCTCAAGATAACTACACCTTACTCATACCCTCCACACTCGACGAGTAATAGTATTAATTACTCACACAAATTAATTTTACAAATACCTCCTCCTTAACTTTTACCTGAGCACAGAACAGATAATGGCTATTCAATACAAATTACTTTTAATCCATTCACCTTCCCACAATATTTCCTTCTTTATATCTTTATATATGACTATTCAATAACTATTACAATTCCAGTCAGTCACAATTCCTGTCCTTCGATTTATCGATTTCACAACTGAGCCAGTATTTAATATATCCCTTCACAATACGGCACGAGGGTCAATAATAACAAATTTGTTTAAACTCAAGTCTTCCTTATCAGGTACACTAAATGTTTTAGTTTCCTACAGCTCCTAAGCCTCCACCTTTATAGCTCCCAGCTTCGTTTAATCACACCACCTCAACCTTATCCAATGGCACAAACACGGACGTGTCACCTCTTCAACTTTTTCTCAATTACACAGGTTAAACCTTACAATTCATTTGATAACGCCCCTCTTGATTCAATTAAAACAATTCAATCAATTTCCTCACAATATTTCCTCCAGTCACTCAAATCTTTCAAATGGCAATGCCCCTTCCTTCTCTCTGTCTAGCAGATATAAATAGCTAAATCCCACAAGAGCCACCTTTTTATCTTCCAAGATAAAACTTGTACAATTCAATACACAAACTCTTGGATAATAATCAAAATAATACGCTTGCAAAACCCCTGTAACCCTTCACACAAAATAATCACTCTCCACCGCGCATTGACATTCAATCAACTCAACTTGGATTAGGATAGTAACAGTTGTTAATCGTAACTAAATCCTCTAAACTCTTCAATTAGCTCCCCATTCAACAATGTAATCCTCTAATTTTCCATACGTACAACGCAGGAAGTTAGTTGACAATGGTCAGTAAAGCTTCCTCTTTTCAATTTTCACCCTCCTTACTACAATCCTCTCCTCTTCCTTCCGAATTACAATGTAATTATAGGCTCAAGCAATTCAATTTTCCAACGCTAAACCCCTTTCCAGCTAAATCAAGTGTATCAATAGCGGGACCGTCGTGATGGAACGTTCAGATTTTCTCAACGCTCCTTACAAGAATATATAGGGGAAATTAACGAAATGTTCCCACACACCACTTCTTACAAGAAAATATGATTAAATCAAGTATTGACCTTTGGATACAGTGGCAGTGCCTGTCTTCTTGAAGTTTGATAATACAAAGAAGAGACCCTTTAAAGGATGTTAATTCCAGAGGCAGAAGACAAAGGTTTTCCAACGAGCATACTATACTGCTCTGGCAACAGTTGAAACGCACCGCTAACGCTCCTCTCTCACCCAGAGACCTCAACGGAACCAAGGCAAACAATGAAATGTCACTTCCCGAAATTCTCTTCGCTAACGATTCTCACGGTATTCAACGACCACGATGACGACGTTCACTCCAACAACAATGTGCAAAGACAACACAAGTGTATAGAGGAAGGCTAACGAAGATGATGATGACGACAGTAGGCTCTCTCACACACGTTATTCTCGATTCACTCGCACTACGGTAATGCCACCAACCTTCCAAACCTTCTTCCTTTTTACCCTAACAATCCCATAGTCTGCAGGAGCAGCATACGAGCACTCCTAAAACTCTACTCTGTCCCCCCCTTTAAAACCCCATAATAACACCCTCCCTATAAAGCGTCTCTCTCTCATCCTCTCTCATATCGTGCTTATGTAGAACCTTCTCGTTCTTTCTTCCTCGTCCCCGTTTATAAACGTTACATTTTTCTCGAGCAGAGCCAAAGAAGCGAGCAATAATAATAATAATATCCCAGACATCATCCACTAAAACTCCCCTCACGTAGGCCCATCTATGTATTATATTCCAGCATAGTCAGCCCACTCCCACCCGCTCTCCTGTTTGTAAACAAAGCCCCCTAAGAGCGAGCTCCTCTCTCATTGGTCCTCCTCCGATCATACTCTTCAAGCTTGGCCATTTAGCCAAGCCCCAGCTAGCCTCCCCTTGTTGCCAAGCGCTATCCCATCCCAGTCTTTCTCCTTTAACCTTAAAGCCCTCGAAAGAGTCTCCCTATAAAACATCCCATAGTGGGCCGCTGCATTATACACCTTTTACCTTCCAAAACCTTTAAATACTCCCTTAAATACCATTTAAATCCTTGGTTATCTTTCTTGTTATATTATTCCTTATGGTTAATTTACAATTAAATCCCATCCTACTTCACACCCTCCCATGCCGTTACACATAGAAATTTGTCAAATAATTTCCTTAATATCCTCCACCATGCTCAATCATATTTAGTTTATCCTAGCCGGCTCAAACTTTCGATAATCGTATTTAGCTATTTTATGCATATAATAAATCCCCAATTTTCATTATTATAACTAACAAGGTCAGTTAATGCAAATCTAATACGTAAAATACCTTTCGTAGCCTCATCACTCCAGCACCACTTCCTTTCACTCCTAACGCCTTGCTTTCTTTTCCAGTAGGTTCTTGTTTTTCCCGTTGAGCTCCCATTCGTTAAACGATGTCCTTAAAAGATTCCTTTAAATATGTTCCCGTAGATTTAGCACCTCTTTACGATATTCTCCAGATGTATTTTGTTCCTCTGATTTCCAGCACTGCCGCTGTTACCATGTATCACATTTCACCGCTAACGATTTTAGATCCAATCGCAGCCTACACACACACACACATCAGCATTTTTCTATGATTTTTCTCCACCACTATATTCTAAGCGTTATCCTCCTGAGGTTTTATCCTTTGCATTCGATTTCGAGGCTTCCGCCAACGCTTGCTTTATAACGATATTTATTCGCTTCCGTAGATTTTAATTGCGGCAGCAAACCGGCTCCACGTCACCCTTCCATAAGGCTACATTTTGAATTAGTTTCTCATCAAAACTTTTCGCGGAATCAACATTCATAAACTTTTTATTAGTTTTACAACAATTCTCAAACAAACCAGCATGCCCCCTTCGCCTCATCCCTGTGACAACACCACCCTCCCCTTTATCAATCCCTTCCCTATCCCAATCCACAGTTGTCACCCTCAAATTCCATGCTTTTTTTGTTATTTTACAAATTTTCCAAAACTTTCAAGGCGTGCCCCACCCATATGTATATACAGCTGATCTTTTCCTCTTTTCGTAAACATAACCAGTTCTTCCGGAAAGCTCCAACTCGTTCCGTCGTAACGTAGGAGGAACCGCTATAGCAGCTAGCATCTGCTTCTTATTCCTCCTATTGCATCAGCCATCCAGTCTTCCAAAAGCTGGAGAACATGCTCCTGGAAATAAACCTAGGGGAGACGCATCTACGTCGTTCTTTTGAAACAGTTTAGTACCAAGGGTACACACATTGCATACTTGGTCATTCCTTTCTTTTCAAATCGCTGCGGTAGGATTTCAGCGCTACTTTTTCATATCCGGTGCGATTTAGTTTCATCGCTACTCCCTTCTATTTGTGGTGCCTATTTTCTTCCAACCGCTATACGTACTCATCCCAGACTCTGCCTTCACTTCAATGTTCTTCACGCTTAACATTTTGTCTATCCGTTAAGCAATCCTCCTATATTTCTACAGGATAATTTATCCAGAAGCTGCTTTGCAATAAAATTATTGAATCTAACTTGTATTTTAACCCTTGCTTTTACCACCTTTTGATCAAAGCCCTAAATCTGACGTATCTCACGAGCCGCAAAAGTAGACACCAAAACTCGTCACTCCGGTAGGTCTCCCAAGTACCCAAACAATCTCAAAGTCACTCATTTCGTATTCTTGTACCTGACTAGAATATGATTCTGCTATCCAGCCGGCTACAGAGTTTCCCCTTCTATGTAGCACATCCATTTGGTCTAGCCATTCAGGGGGAATGTTATGCTTGTCACGGACTGCTTTTGGCAGTTGAGATGAGAATCCATTCCTTCTGTGGATATGTATGCCTTAATATCTCGACGGAATGGTGGAAGATTCTCAACTGAATCGGCCGAGGGTAGGAGCGTTCCAAGGATCCGGTTTTTCACCATTCCCCAACATAGCCCAACTCTTTCCCCGGATATCTTGTTTTGAATAATCGGCAACGCTGGAGCCTTTCTAGAAAATACAACGCAGAAAAATATCCCATACCTTTACTCACCCACAGACCTACCCTCTAAATATATCCTCTTCCGTCCCATCAAAACATCAGCTTTTACCATCTCTGGCTGCTAGTCTCTGCTAACTGGGAACACAAACTATGCCTACACTTGAACGTTTATCAACCAACTTTTTTACCACGCGGTAGCAGCTACAACAATTATCACACCACAACTTCACAGCCCGACCTCCCTAGTGCTTCCTGTCCCTCCCGATTCCGTACGAAGCAGTAGAACAACAAGCCTTGTCATAATCAAAACTGCGAAATCTTACATCACATTTTCAGCAACGTTATCCTTGTACAAATCCGTCCAACCAAATTCCACCATTTCCCTGACATTATCCTAACTAAATTAATGCCAATCCTGTCCTTTCAAAGGCTTCATTTAATTTCATCATCTTACATCAGTCTATTTACGTAATCATCCGTCGTAATCAACGCATGTAGAAAACAAAGCAACACCGGCTTCTTCCGCCCACAAACCAACCCAAAAGAAAACCAACATTTTCTAATCCGTTTCTCCAGGTAATTAAAGACGCGAAATTAGGGTAACGTCCGGCCAACATGTCCACGCCAAATTTACATAGTTGCAAGATTGATTGGCATATTCTTTGTAAAATTGTACTCTTGTATTAGCTAAACCAGTAGAAAACCGACGGGAGTATATATCACATGGATCCCTTTATTCCGACGCAAAGAAAACGCAACGCATTCAATGTTCATTAACTTAATTGTGCACACTTTCATAATTACTGAACGCGCATGCTCAACTCAAATTCCATCTAAATTCTACCATTATCTCAAACGTCCGTCACCATCTTAATTGTCACAGGTTCTCGTAATTGTTTCTCCGATTAATTACATAGGTTCCACTCCTCCAGCATTTCTTTCCTTAATCTCTCTCGTTAATGTAGCTTATTTCCAATTAGAATCTCTACTAAACACCTTCGCATGTCTTACAGAATGTCATATGTAATTCGAATTCATCTCGTGGAACTTGAAACAGACATTATTATCCTTTCAGTTTCAGTCGATCCCTATGCTGCCGCTCAGTGAAACAGAGTTGTGACAGAAAAATAATCCCGAATATACAGAACGTAATGTGCATTAGCAAACTATTGTAATCATCCACATCGGAATTTATTCAACGTACTTCTGCTAAGCATCATTTAATCCATCTTTGTTCCAGTGTATTCAGCCTGATGCGGACGGAAAACGGATTCAGATCCAGTACTACCGAAGCGAAAAACTTCAAGATTCAAGAAAAACTAATGGCAATATGCAGATGACAGTTGGAATTCATTTTCATAATTAGAATCTCGTGAAACAAGATGACGAAATGTCTCTTCCAGCTTGCACCTTCCAGTTCCCTACCAAGTCATGCCAAGGATGTGAAAACTTTCAAAGGATCCGTCACAAACTAGTACGCTTTTTCAACCTTCCTCCTCTTTCTACATGTTTCCCGGCACGTCCCGAAAGAAAACTTACAAGGCCTTTTCCTTCCTACCCTTTTTGCCACATTCCTCCCATGCCAACTTTTTCTCAACTAGTGCGTTAGCTGCAGCTGCAGGTTACAGGCCCTATAACTTGAACCGACATTTAACCCAGTCAAGCATCGTAAAGAGCCTTCAAGGATACGATGATACGATAATGTGTGCGAGATGATTATATGTACTTGTTTCCACTTAATCTTATCCTCATTCTAGTGTCTTGTTTATCTTTTTCCCAGCAAAACTGCCGGCCCGTCAGGGACATTCTCAAGGAATTTTTTCAAATGCGCATCCACTAGAAGAACAATCTTGAATCTCCGTTCTAACTTCCAGAACCCTGAACCATCTCATCCGATTATTCTCTTCTCTCTGATTTTTCCGTGCGTATCATTCAACTCGGCAATAATGCCCGGGTATTTCACATTAATTTCACTATAATAATCCTCCGGTATCCTTGCAGGTTTCCCTCAAGGATCTGCATTTTGCTTTCCTTCTGTCATCGAAAAAAACCTAACAGCTGTTCATCTTCCAAGCTAGCCAATGCTTCACGCCATACCATCACAAAGCTTGTACGTATTGGTAATTCATAATTGGTACAGGATTTCAAACAGGATCCAACCACTTTGCCAGCCAGCCAGCCTAGTGAAATCCCGAATCATAAAGCTTGGAGCTTCTAGTACGTGACACCCAAAGCACACACATTGTATTATATACCCAGTTATCAGAGGTTGATTTGGTATTTAACTTTTAAAAAACAGAAATTCGGTCAGAAATTTAGTCAGCAAGTACGACATACTGCGCATTACCACGGCTTCCTTTGCGAAAAAACTGCAAAAGATTTTAGTCACTTCATGATGTAAAATTCCCATTGAATCCATTCAGAGCTAGCAACTTCCCTGATTTTACATATCATACAATGTATCATCGGTTTCTTCTTCAACTTCAAAGATGCGATATCAACCGTCGTACGTGCTAGAAAACGGAGCCAACATTGTAATTTCCAGCCCTCTTCTTTTACCATTCTATTTTGCAGCAATAGGAAAACGTTTACCATCGTGTTTTCCATTTTCTAAAATCCCCTTACACACAACAACCAAGTCAACTAACAATTGTCTGAGGAGAAGGCCGTATCCTCTCCACTCCTATAACAAAGAATGAACAAGATGCCTTATGCTTTTCATATATTTAATTACAGGAGATCAAAGCCCTTAGGAGACAATAGATTACATCTCTTCAATAAGTGAAGAAATATTATGTAAAGAAGATGGAGGGGCAACGACTTGAGAGAATCCTTCAAGTACACACACACACGTTACTCTGTGTATTATACTTTAATGGTAAATAGACATAATGCCGGACGGTAGGCTAATGAACTTTTAGCCTTGGCACAATTTTGGCAAGGTATATTACACCTTCCCTTCACTTCCCCACTCAGCTCGCAGTCAGTCACATTGCAAATGCGTAAGATTGCAAGCATGTCTTCAGACGAATAGAATTGTGCGTAACCAATCCACATTGTCAATTATTTTCAGAGTTCAACGCCACCGCCGACATCCTTTCAAAACGCGAATACAGTAAATACAAGCGCTCCCACAGCGCTGCCCCAGCCAACAAAAGCGTCAGTCAACTCTATTATAATCATCCTTGCCAATTCCAAACAATCCTACATTCAATATAATATAGCTCCCACAGGTGACGGACGGAAACTCCAACCCAGGGTTTCATCAACCCAACTCTCAGCCATGTAATAACCGAGTACACACACAACACTCAACATTCTTTCAATCAAATTAGCTTATAATTAGCAGTTATGTTTGATGAGATAATCATTAGCCTACAAATCACTATGCTTCTCTCCACCGTTCACATCATTTCTTCTTACTCTATTTAATTCCTCTTTTACAGCATCAGCATCCCAATAATAATCTCATGGAACCTTCATCACAACAGACATAGGTTGTCTACGAGATTATCATGAAATATTTCACACCTCCATCAGGAGCCAAAGGACACCTGTAATTCATATTTAACGAGAACATTACCAAAAAATTCCTTCATTAACCAAAATCCCCAATCATGATTCACAAGGACTGGCAAAATCCAATTCTGCAATCACACCTACCATCCCTTCAGCCCTGCCCAGTTAACCTCAAGACCGACCTTTCCTTGACCCTTGACAACTGCGTATAGACTTACACGCATAAGTTTACGGAATCAAGTCACAGTTAACTATATCTGATCCACCTGGGTCACATGAATTATTTCATCGCACTCCTCTTCTCCGTCCAATCCAAAAGCTTTCCATGATTGACAAACGTGGAAAGCTTTTAACGGACTGCTCAGACTGTAGGAAGTGCCGTCCTTTACAAAACTTCCGGGTATTACCTGGCAGTTTTTACCCTCCAAAAATTAATACCAAACCGACTCCAATCCGTAAGAATCCATGTCATCTTCTCATAGTTTCCGCCCCATACTTTTATGAATGAACAAGAGCAGATACTGTCGTGCCTGCGCTATTCTTCCGCTACGATCATCCCCAACATGGAGCATCAACGAGTTAAACCATTTCAGTTTTCCTCCCATATTACCTTCCTCTTAAACAAATTCAACAATGTTCTCTCTTTTTCAAGCCAAGCTTCTGCTTTCATCCACGTTTTACCGGCTTTCCTAGAGTCGTACCTACTTGGGCTGTTTCCACCCAATCGTATCCATATGCGCATACATCGTATCATCAAAAAAACTCCAAGGGCTTTTTCTTCCTTGGAACAAGAATTAAAAGGAAAGAGCCAAAAGAATATGTATATCTTCATTGGTTCATCACACATTGTACTTCGTCTTTTCCTCGGTCTGCAGGAACCTGGAACTTACTACGCAGTTGAACACTTGAACCAGATATGAACGCTTCCACTGGCCAAACTTTCATCCTTCCTATAAAATGATATCAAATCATACGTCTCTCTAAAACACTATGTCCTCTAAACTTATCATACTCCTGCTTCCACGCACGCATGCATCTACCAAAATTCACCAATCTGTTTACAAAACTTTTTCATTATTATGCACATCTTTAGAGACATTACATAATCATCTCCTTGTAATTCTATTCAACTTACACTGTTAAACCATGTTTATAATTCCTCGTGCCATCATGTGTCCCCTCCTCTCATCTCCTTAACCCCCAAGAACCTTTGTCAAATAAATTCAAGTATCCACGCTACAATAATCCCCACATTAACCCTCCTATGCCTATGCCTACCTACCCTCTCGTTTCAGCTTCAGCAAATATTCCACCAGGCATCCACCATTAATTTATGTAGCCCTCAAAAGCCTTCAAAATGATCCACTTCAAAGGATTATACCCATAAGTATCTTTTCAAAATTTATCATCTTCCAGGAGTGGCCTTCAAGTGCTCCGTAGCAGCCGGTTCTACTTGAAGAAGAGCAAGCAGCAATTAACTACCGTGTTGATTTCTATTACATCCAAGCTAGAAAGTTTGATGAATGAACCCTATTTTTACCTCCTTCCAGTCGACGAGCCCTCCTAGCGTCAGTGTCATATTGTCTCTTTCCAAAAAGGGCTACAAAACTTTAATCAATATAGCAAACTGGAAAAATTTGTACCACACCGCTCACGTGAGGACAAATGATTCCTTCACAAAGGTTATACTAACATAGCTGTAGGAATAAAAGACGGGTTGAGTTGCATAATACAATAAGTTAAAGGCTCCTTCCCCTTCATAATTGATTAATGAATGTGTAACGGCAAAGGCTACCTACCTACCGTACACCCTCCTATTCCCTCCCTTTGGGATTGGATTGCGTGTGAAAGTGGGGCATGATTTTTTGCAATTATTCTCTTCACGCCAGACTCCAATTATTCCCACATGGACACATGGAAACTAGGTGTGCTTTTACAAGCTTCACTCGGACTCGTCAGTTAGTGGAAGGGTTTAAATGATTTGGAAAGGTGGGAAGGTTGTTATGTCCTGGCTTTAATAATCCAGCCAAGCAAGTCAATTGAGACCAGATATCCCTGGCTTTCCTCCTTCCGTGCTTTTATGCTTTGCGAATTTTACGACGAGTGCGTACGTGCTCCTGTGCGTGTCCACACCGCTCGGGTATTGGCTATGTTTGCCAAAAGAGAATACATATAAGACCGCATATATCCGCCATTCCCGAAGCCAGTTTCAGTCTAAAACATTCACGTAGATCCCCCAAACAGCGAATCTTATCCACATTTTAAGCTAGCTTCCAGCTCTAACTACATACGATGCAAATAACTACTCCTTTAATTTTTAGCCATGCATTATATACTCCGTAGGAATGTCGGTGTGAGGAATTGCGTCGTAGACAACAAGTCGTTTTGCATTTAATTTCCACAATCACTTCCCACCAATGGACCATACACTATTTGGCTATTGCTTGCTTACAAGAGGATTTAGATTCAATCATCTACTAACTATGGTTTCTAACATGCTATATTCCCTTTTCCGTCAAGTGCGAGCAGAATCATCGACTGATTGATTCAATCCATCAATATAAATTGCTTTATAATGTAGATTAGCTAGCGCTCAAGGTTTACAATCCGCACATGCACGCATTCAAACCACATTAAGCCAAGCCGCAGAGATTCGCAACACACAATTCGTAGCTAAAGATCTCTACGCATAGCTAAATAACTACATTAAAGAAGCAACGCATGCAAACCTTTATCAAAAGTTTATTGATCTCCCTCTCTCCTCTCGCTACCTTTGGGGGACACCTTCTTTGTAGCCTTTGTTTGTGATAACATTTTATGACTCCACGTCAATCTGTCACACTGACACCTTAAATCAGCTTCCCCGAACAATGAGCACCTCCAGTTTCCCAATGATTCTAAAAAACGATACCGAGATTCGGTTAAATTTCATCTTCATTCAACTCCTTTTCTCCTTAACTGCTCTGCAGGGTTGCCAATTTGTTCCCATCTCTAAAACGGAATTATAAACATCAAAACACTTCATCCCTAGCAAGTAGTAGCATGAACTCGCGGAATTTTGCTCGCCTACAAGAGAGAAATAAACATGACGGAGAGAGGTGAAATATGCGAATATTTACCAACCGACGCACCCCAACTTTCGAAAAAGTTTACCAAAATATAGAACGTTTCCCGCCTCCTCCCAGTCTCCTCATATTTCTTCCAACATCCTTCTCTTTGACTCAACTTTTCAGATTCTATTCTTGGATACTAGACGCCATGTCGTAGGTTCTACTTTAACTCTTTTGGGGGCTCACAATAATCATTCAGCTCCCTCCGACATTTTCGCTTCTTTTCCTCCATGAGCACAAAATTCATCCAAACATTTTCTATTTATGAAGCTACCCCACAGCGAAATCATTCTCAATAACTCAAGTTTGCCTTAGCTTCAGTACTTTCATTCTCACTTGAATCCAACGTAGCTTTTACTTATGCAGTTGCAAGTTACAGGTCGGGAAAACCATGAGGCAAAAAATTCGGGATAGAATTAGGAATCATCATGTAACTTGAGAATGTCTGGGTAAAATCCCGCTCCTCCTCATGCAATTGCTGGTTTGTGTTTACCTTTCGTTAAACTTTTTTTTAGAGTAGAGACAAAATATGCATATAGAAGAACAATTTTTTCAACTTTCCTCACGTACAAAATTGCTTCAGCAGGCAATAACAAGTTCAAAGTTTGAGTCTTCCAGTTCTTTGAAAAGAGCCTTTGGAGTATGTAATCTACAGAGAATCTTCTCTCAAAACGTACCAAAAGCTTCAAACGTTATAATCTCAAGAAAGCTCGAAAGTGGAAAATTTCAATTCGCTCAATTCCTAGAACTGGGCACGCGGAAAGGCTTTTTTTTATTTTTAAAAATAAAATTAAAGGGCAAACAAGCCTCACTGACTCTCAGCTCTTTACTTTCTCATCCAGATCAGAAACGTTTATAGATAATTCTAGAAACGAACAAAACAATCCTAATGAAGAAACAACGTCCTGGAGCCACTACTTTTAAGTAGGAGTTATCCATGAGTTCATGCATGAGCAACCGTTTCTTAAACCTAAATTTCCTTCCATGTTTACCGAGAGAAGAGAGCTAAAATCCTTCAAGCAAAAACTCAAAAAACACTTCCAACAAGCTAAATAAACGTTTTCAATGTCATCTATAATTTGAGAATGAGATGTTGCAAAATGCGACATCAAGACCACCATGTTTTAGATTTGGCAATGTAAGGCCCTCTTGAAGCTTTCGTTCCAGGAGCCTCTGCGGGGGACATGCTTGATTGGAGGTGCCGATGTAACCGATCTTCCCAAATTAAATTTCATGTTCGCATTCAAAATTATCAATATTTCTTCTCTCCGTACGAGTACCTTCCACTTCTTAGCAAGCCAACAGCCAACTGAATTATAATAATTTGCCTACCAAAAGCACTTGTTTGTTTTACCGCTTAAAATGTTGAGTATGTTTTGTTTTCATTTACTCCCAGCAGTCTTGCTGCTAGCTAGTTCTACGTTTCCTCAAAGCGTCTCCGTCTCCTTCCAGTCTGCAGATGCTCAAAGCGTCTCCGTCTCCTTCCAGAGAACTGCAAAATCTCGTAGTAAGTAGTAGCTGCAAAGTATCGTTCCTACAGTACAGCTTAGGACAAGTTAAATCCATTCCTTGTATATCAAGCAATCTCTAAACTGTGCAAGACGAAAAAACATTAGCAAAGGTAGTTTCGCAATTTCGCTTGCTTGACAGCGATATGCTTCGAGTCTAGCTCGACTAGACTAACATGCGTATAAAGTCATTCATGGAAGACGGACCAACTGATGAGGAGCGTTACAAAGATGCGAAAATATATTCTCTACTCCATACCTGCGAATATAACACAAGCATGCTACGAATTTAGCTCTTGGACCGTCTGGCTTGCCTGACTCGAGCAGTTAGGTATATGACAGTAGCTATCAGAAAATTTGCAGACAGTCTTCACATACATGTAGGTAAAACTTAAAAAATTCTGGGAACTGCGTAAATCTTTTTGCAAATAACAACAAACAAGCATGTACCAATGCTCAGAGAGGTTTCTGAATTTTTTCCTTCACTACCGCTGCTCCTGTCTCCTCAAGGAAGACTTGTGAACAATTCCCACTCTCTCAGACAGCTGCATATTCAGGATAACTATAAGAAAGCTAGATGGAATTTGCAACATGTCATTTCATTATATTCAGCTATACCACCTTGCATTATTTCCCACAATTGCGTGTATGGAAATTGGCGAAGTTGAGACGATATTCGCCAAAAGTATCATCATGTTATCATTCAGCAGTCCTTTAAGTTCTACTGTGCTAGTGCTCTAGAGAATGTGAGCTTGATTGCTCTACTCCTCTCTTGTCCATAAATACACTCTGCCCTTTTTACAAATGAAAAGTTGACAGACAGGTAGATTTGAAAACGTGATGCTCCTTTCTGCGATTTAAGCCTCCACCTCCTTCCTCCCTCTACACCTTAGCTAATGTAAATAATATTGTGGGAAACAATACAAGCCAAAGAATACTCTTCTTTCTCACAAGAATGTCCAATAACAGTCAGCCAGGAGCCCCACTTACCCTTGCCTATATGTATTCTTCTCATGTTTTGCAAAAATCCCATAAGATGCGCAAAATAATCCCTCATCCGACCGCCTCCCTACACAACATTCATATTTTATGCGCATATTCAATATTCGCGAAACAATGTTTTGCATGAAGCAGTCCAAATACTCCAAATTCACAATAGGTCACCTAGCCTTGTCTGCTCTATGAGTCAACCTGTTTAGAACAGCTTTGCAAACTGTGTGATCATGTCGTCGTTAATTTTAAATAATATATTCAGCTCATTACAATTATCTATTAACACCAACCACAACCCATCTCCCATTTATTATCCTCTCAAAATGTAATAGCTTTATTCTCCATGACACATTCTATTTTCGCCTCAAAAATATAATAGCTTTACCGTCTCGTTACAATATAGCAAGCAAGCATACTTTGTGGACAATATTCCACCACATCATCCACTATCTTGCATACAATTAAACATCATTTTTATATTGTTAGCCCCTCGCTCATCTGCGCAGTGCCTTCCAATTCTATCAAGATAAACTTAAAACTTAAAATATCTAATCAAACTTATAGCTCAATGCTCACAATATACAATTATTCGCCAACTCCTCCACGTGCTCCCTCAATTGCCGGTTTACGAGATGCGCAAAACTACGACCCTCATAATGATAACAAACGACTCCCAAATAATAATCTGCGGTTTTGTAGAAAACAGCTTTGTCGTCCGGACTCGGCTGGCTATACTTCAAGGGATAGTTGTTATATGTAGCACAGTCTTTGGCACATACGTCATTAGGTAAACATGGCTTATTTGACTCTATCCCTGTCATTAGCATGAGAATGTTCGCAAAGCATGCATGGAATAGAATCGACAAATGTACAATTTTATAGCTTTGCCCTTCCGATGACTTTCAGGGGTCGTTCCTGATTTTGATTCCAGCTTTTTCCTCCACCTCTTCCCACCCATCCACTTTCCATAATTAGCAAAGCCAAATCCCTTATCAACCTTCCATTGCAGCCTCTAGCCTGGAGAATCCATTATTTCACAGCAGTATTCACGGCTTCTCACTGAACCAGCGGGAATTTACATCATTTCTTTCGCAAATCTGGATAATCAGCCCCACTCCCTTCCAGCTGTACTTTCCTAGCTTTTCATCCTCCTCTCAAATCCTCAGCATTCTTATCCTCTATCCTTCCTTAGCCATGGAAGACGTTCCAACAGCAACAACAACACTGAAACGAGGAGCTCAATCCCGGTTTCAAGCGTGTAAAACTCCTCATGTTGCTATGCGTGATAAGGGTCAAATGGCAACTGAGAAAATGAAGGACGCTTCATCATTATCATGAGGTGTGCAAAATTCCTCCTTTAACTGAGTCACCTTGAAATATAGTTTGCAACGCAGTAGCCCCAGCCCCCTTGGACCCACCTTAGCATGCTTGTTGATAAAAATTCCCATAGCCATTCCATCTTACTTATTGTTAGCAAACCCATCGTTGTAAATGATACTAGTTTCCCAACGCCCACAGAAACAGTCATCTCTCCCCCACTTTCAAGTTAGTTGGCACAATCCGTCCAAAACCCCTCCAGTAATATGGGTGAAGGCAGCCAAGCTGACAAACCGACATTTACGAAAAAACGCTTTCACTTATTACTTCCTATAAACTCTCCATGTCATGCTCCCCGTCATAGCACTTTCCCCTCCAACATATTACATTAATTTCGCCCTATCGCAGAATCCTTATGTTGTAATAACATCCACCGATTTTATCCTCCATTGCTCCAACGTATTTCGCATGATATTCCAAAATTGTTCCTTCTCCACTATGTGTGGAATTTGCTAAAATTCCTGTCGTGTTTTCCTCTCAGTCTCGTATCAATTATGTCGCTAAATGTTTACTTGAAGAACCTGGCATCTGTAGCTCAAACTTCTTTTCGTCTCTTTCCTGAAAAACTCTAAATATTCCACTACTGCCACTCATGAAAACCTGATAAGCACATTACATTCTATTTTGAATTTAACCCATGGGAAATTTTACAACCTGGAAATATTGCGTTTTAGAAAACGGTCATTTCCAAAGCACAGCGCACAATAGATTTAAGCGGATAGACCTTCAATTCCAGTAACACGTTCCGTTTTCTATGAATTTTTACCAATACATTTTTATTGCTTTAATCCGGCTGCCAAGTAAATTTTAAGTATTCATAGATTCCTGAAAGCGAAAAATTCATTAATTTATACATTCCATACTTCAATTATCCGCAAAAATATTATTTAAACGTTCCAGGGAACAGAACTTTATACCCGTAGCGCCATCTACCGATGCTGTACATTATTGACTACATTAGGATTTGTGTCTCCAAGGGATAAATTCCTCTTGAGCAGGATCCAAGAGGATTTGCTAAAGTTATAGATGCCTTGAAGTTGGATGGCTATAATCTACCTATTTGGAGGCCAAGTTAAGCCACCATTACCGTAACAGCAATGTAAATAACCCGTGAAACCGATTGAGACAAGTGCGAGGCCACTTGGCATGTAAACGTTTACAAAACTAGTTTTATTCCACCGTCTTACAAAACCCTGTTACGGACAATATATGCAGCAAAATTACTAGATGCGCATAATCGTGCCTTTAAATGTCAGCACGCGCCGTGATAATAGCGAAAAGAACGTACACAAAATATCAGTAAATCTTTACGTATCTAGTTACCATCTAAGTTTCCATCAAACACTTGATTTTCTTCCAACCGTCTGTCCAGCTATGCGTAAAGCTTCACATCCTATTCCTAACGCAGCATAGCTGGAGATTGCAGAATTGAACATGGAAAATTGGAAAAGGCTTTTAAAGTGCGCCGGAATGTAGCGAAGAGAAAAAAACATTGACAATATTTGTCCCAGAGGTTTAAAGCCTTGCAAACCGCACTCCATTTCAGACTGACTTGACAGGATCATTGTAATTTAAAGAGCAAGAAGAAGCGTAAGATCTGCGAAGAGTTCCAGAAATTCTGGATTCCTGAGGATTATTCCACGAATACCCGTCTTCTAATGAAAAATATGGCACGTCTGCCCCGTCGGAAGCAATGCATGGATAATACTGTCGATAAACCAAGTATGACACTAACGATCCAAGGATAGCACCCACAGTCACATCTGAAAAAATTCAAAACGTTACACGTGATACGTAAGTCTAGCGTCTACGCCATCACTCAACTTTGTTCTGCTTCCTTACCTTGCCAATGATGATGATAATCCGCCGTCCTACTAATGGCCACAAGCGCAGCACACACCAGCGGCAAAAGGAAAAGAGCAAAGCGCCAACTTTGACCTTTTCCCTTCTTATTGAATACTCCCAATTGTCCAGCAATGTAAAGCGCAATGAACGTGAAGGCGCAGAAGAACACTGCAGGCAGATCATAGATAACAATTAACTATAAGCATCGATTAGAATACCATCACTGATACCGCTAGGTTTATCACCAAATATGACTTACATGATGAATGCCCACTTGGAAAGCTCTTCCGACCCTCCACTACGTCATCCATGTCGCCAGTGCACGGCAAACTGGAATTAAAAATTTTCAAACCGGGATAGCATCGGTCAAAGTAGTCTGGCCTTGGTCGACCTGAATCAAGACAGAGACAACATAATTTAGACTTCAAGGGTTCCGTGAATCTCATATAAATACATGAAAATCAACCCACTTACCCACGGTAATTTTAAAAGTATTAGTCAGTAGCCCATTTAACGGCATCGCCAAGCTCGGCACCATCAACGCTACCAAGGATTCCATTAGATTCCTTTTCCATCCATAAAACACTGCCACAACTAAAATTACTCCGATAATGGTCACAGCCTGCAGGAATTCAAATTGACGTTATTACATATTGTGCTTCAATTTCCTCGTTTTACCAGTTTCCATCCAATCATCGGAATAGTAAATATCAACAAGCTTCTGCTTACATAAGCCATGTCAGTCGTGACATAAGAAGCAGTTGATGGATAACTGTACATCCATTCCTCCGCAGGCTGGATGACCCGCCAGAAAGGTCGCACTTTCTCCGTCACACTGAAATAATCAACATTGTCCAGTTAGGTAACCTTCCTCCTTGTAGTATAAAGAAATACAAAATTCCATTTCCGGCAATTTTAAATTCCGTGTCATCATAAAACTTACATAAAGCCCGACACTATAAACATGCGAAGCACAAGTTCCCACCATAAGTAAGTATGGGCTCGAGGAAGTATAAGTCTCCAAGCCATGGCTCCAGAATTCTATTTAACGCCAACTACGGAATTTCAACTACCAGCCAAGCGATATCAATCAGCACCACAACGCCCCACCGACCAGCAGTATTTAACCTGCAACCAAGAAAACAGTTATAAAAGTTACCCTTCATCCACCATCCTTCCTCCTGTCATTCAGAATACATACGTACCTTTATCACAGACTTCGGGTCTTCATTGCGCGTTTAAATATATTTAGAAATCAATACAATCTACTCTTTGCCGCACAGCTCCTGAAAATTTCAAAATCAAACTAAAGTTAAATTTAGGACTTCTTCCACAACAGCCCTCCCCAGCAGACCCATGTAAACCTCTCTTATTTCAGTATATAAATCAACCAATAACGTTTATACTTCTCACTAAAAAAACTTGTTACTCGCTAAGAGACACCGCGTTTCCCAGTCTCTGGGATCAAAGTTAATTGCAACAGCATATACATATAAGCTTTTTACCTGGATTCCATTACATTGTATGACTGTTAGGCCTCTTTCAGTCAGTGCAGTAGCAATTATAATCTTATCACCAAACATTGACATGTGATGTTCTTGTTTTCGTCTCGGATAAAGAACCTCTCAACCAGTCTCATATTAACTGCTACAACTGCCCATCCCAAGGTAGAAAACCATCTCACGTGAAGATATATTTTCCTCTGCTGTATTGCATTGCATGCGGAGGACAGTCCAAGAGATTCTGATTACATGCATTAATCAAATATCAAGTATCTCCTTGTCCAGCCTTATATCTATACCTCACGCAGGCTACTTTATCTCTATTTCCTTCCTTGCGTTTTCCTTCTTCCCCATTTGTTAGTTATCCCCTGGTTTACTAAACAAAACCAAGCATCAGAACGAACCCGGAACATCTAATTAGCTGCTCAATGCACCTGCATCGCTCTCTGCTATGCAGGTGCCCGTTCTATTACAATTCAGCATCTTCCTCTAAATGTATATGCAGTACACCTGAGCAGACTTGCTGGATATCTATTATTTGAATATCACGTCGAAATATCCCCGATAATTCTCCAAAAAGCCATGTCTTTTCTTAGAGCATACAAGGGATTCCTTATAGGACGTCACTAAACAGCTAATTCTTCACGGTGCAATCTAAGGTTTCCACCGAACCCTCCACTTTCTAGAACATAATTTAACCTGGCTAAAATGAACCGAGAACGTCATTTTACCCTAAGAGAAAGTGACAGCATTTTCTAACTCCATATAATTCCCTCCTCCAAGTTCTAAGGCATCCTTGAGAAAGGGGAACTTGCATCTGCTCGACTATTTCTAGGATTTCCCACGATATGGCCGCAACTTCTCTAAAAATCTATTACACAATCAACATGTATCAATCATGACCTCTGCAAATACATTGACTATCAAAAGGTCAAATCAAAATGTTGCCCCTTGCACACCATAAACTGATCTTCCTGAAGAACACAGACCTGTAGCTCATGCTAATGCTAATCGTTTCACAATCAGATACAGTATTTTCTCTTTCCCGTAACTTTGCGTCTAAAACCCCTTGCAAAACTATGATAGTCCTCTCTACAATATTAATTTTAAGCTGAAATTAAGCTTGAATTTGAAATCTGCTTATCTGTATGTACATGTATTTTTCTACGAATATATACAAGTTAAAATATTTCTTCTTACCTTTTCCACTTCCAGGAGTCTTTCGAAACCGCGGTCAAGAAGAATCCGGAACAAGTTTTATAACTTTAATAGTACGACCATAATCACCGAGAATCCATCGTCACGTTTTGCAGCCCAAGGAGTTGGCTGAGACTGAAATTCTTGAACAGAGGCAACCTAACACACACACGAGCTCTTCAGAACTTCATCATTGTTGAACTGGAAAAAGAGACAAAAAACAGGTCCTCAGGCATCAAATTTTTAGGCCAAACCTGTTGTTCCCGTCCAGTCAGACTAGACCGCAAGCATGCACACTTGGTTCAGAATTTTTATGCAACCGGATTCTACGGGATACTCGATCTTTGCATCTCTTTCATTGCCGTAGACATAGTTTTACGTAACCCTCCTGGAAAAGCCTCTTAAAAACGTGTCGCAGTCAGAAAGCTTTATAGACCAATTGAATGAATTTAGTCCACATGCCAACAGAGTCTTCTTTAAGCCTATCCCTTTGGAGGAATGAGCGCAATTAGCCTACATTGGCTAGGTCGCCGCTCGTTGGGAAACCATCGAGCCCCTCTGCATTTACCTTTTTTAAGCCTATCCCTTTGGAAACCTTAGAGGTTACATTTTAGCACACGCACATTTCAAGCAAATCTATTGACTTCAATGACAGGCTCCTCAACTGTTACTATGTTGAAGCACCCTTAAATGGTTCTTCTAAAGAGTTTCGAGTGTGCCACCACTATATAATTTGGTTTGGTTACGTTAACGGGCACGTCATTAGACTGGTATGGTTTAGAACCATCAGAACTGTTTAATATCTACATATATTTGTTGAGCAGCAAATATAAGTTTATTAGTACCCAAAACAGCACTATGCATTAAATACCATATGTTTGTGTTTACCATTTGACGCATACGGACCGGTTTCCGACCCTTTCCAGTACAGGTGGACTATATTATTCATATGAACGCACAATACCGGTAATACCTTACGTGTTTTCGACTACTCAAAACGCCGCAACCCCTGCTCAAATCAACTACTAAATTAATTAATCATCATCGAAACTCTTAATTATATCACAAAAATGTTATAAAAGATTGTCTAAAATATAACGTATGCACCCCGTGCTCTCAACAGTACTCTCAAGTCAGTATACGGAAGACCATATGAAACAGGAACTTATTTGATTTCAAATTCTGCAGAAGCAGATCTGCTTGATTTCTGTGGGAAATTCAAGTTTTCTGATACCACGCGTTGCGCATATTATTTCCGAAAAAGCGGTATTACTCTCAACTCAAGAGCACATTTTTTCAGTTCTTAAACCAGCGAGACACTTCTAAAGTGGTTATTAAATTATATGTTGTTAACAGTGGAAAAAGAAATGAATCAACCAGAAGCGCCGGAAAAGGGCGTTAAACGCACTCTCGGGGATGGGGAAGATAGTTCAAAAGAAGAAGGTAATCAAGACAGAGATGTTGTCAACGAAAAATTCGTCAAAAAGTTGCGACAAGACGACGAATCAGACAGTCAGGACAATAACGACGCTGGAGAAGAGGACTCTGACGAGGAAGAAGAGAGTGACGAGCCATCCGACGACGAAGTAGACTTGGGAGAGAATTCTGCTAACGAATCGGTAAAATATATATCCTGTCAAATCTGTTGTCAATCTTGTCTGGTAGCAATCCGTACTTATTAATTCATTCTGTAATGAATGTGAACAACTTTTTAGGACGAAGAAGCAATGGAAGAACTAATGGTTGACTTTGAGGGTGTTCCCCCTGTCGAAGAAGATCTCGGAGCCATCGATGCGTTGGTCAGCCAGCTATACAGAGGACTTCCTGTGAACACGAATCAGATATCTCGGATGGTAGTATACAATGACCGATTGAGTACTTTACTAAAGGTAAAAATGCATTAAATTTAAATCATGATATATATCATAAATATTTATGTCGGATTCACCAATATTTCAGGACCAAGATACTGATGAGCCCAGTACTTATGGTGTAGCGTCAGTACTAAATTTGTCTCAACCTATAACTGGAATTAACACAGTAAGTTTACCAATAGTAAAGCTTAATTTGGAAGGCTAAATCATGGATTTATCTAGTGTACATTAATCATTTCCACCTGCTTTAGTTTTAGTGTAGTTCAAAATTTCTTAAAACCAAATTGCACATGTAATAGGATATAGTTGCCAAATAGTGCATAGAGTACCCTAGGCCATAGGCAGATAAACTCGGTGAAGTTACTGTAAGTACGGTCACCGGAACACGGTATACTTCAATATATTTCAATGCCAATTTTCGGTATAATTTCTTTTTTGGAAATCAATTGTTTTTATATATGTAAACAGAGTTATGCTGATCGCCTCAAGCTTCAGTGCAAAAGAATGGTTAATAGCTTGCATTATTTATTTTCTAGGAAGTCGCTAAAGAATTTCGTGATATGGTACGGCAAGGGTATCTCAACCATAACAAGCGCTCAGGCGACGATGCCTTGCCTGAGGTTCTCCAAAAATTCGAAATTACACCCGAAAAGACTCCAGAACTGGTGTTTGGCTTGGTTGTTGCCGAAAAAATGGTTAACATTCCAACACCAGCTATGTGGATGTTATTGAATACGTTGAAGTGAGTGAAGTACCAGAGTAACAGACATGCTTATTCTTTGGATCATATTAGCTTGATATTTTAGTGTGTAAGTGTTGTTTTAACAGAGAAGATATTCTGGACGAAAACATACAGTTTACGCATTTCTTCTTTATGACGAAGTACTACCGAGTTGATGATGAGGAAGTTCCGTATGAAGAATATTACGAGACACTCCGTGGGGTAAGTGTTGCTGACATTCCACACTCCATTCTGGACTAATTCTTATATTTCTTCTAAGCCAAGACTTTTAACCCACTATTAATTTATTTTGTTTACTAGGCCTCTACGTTTCATGTGGACTATCCATTACCGAAAGATACAGATACTGTTCCTCATAATGGGAAAACGGGTGTACCGTTCCGTCGATTGCTAGTTATACCAGCACCATCGTTCTACCAATCAGTCTCGGTTATGAGCATTTGAATGAATTATTTGTAATTGTTTCCTGTTTCACTAGACAAAAGAATAATTTCTTGAATAAAACAATCCTTATAGTTTTACAAGGGGGAGTCCACGGGATGTAAAATTTTCGCGGAACTAGTTTTATTCACTATATCCAAGCCCTCCACATATATACACAATACATACATACAAACTAGTCTTCATTACTTCATTTCGGAATTCTCTTTAATTCATGAGTTAGCCACATCGCAATGGATAATAATATGAGGGACCCGCTTTGATGCGATGCAGCTAAAACTGTCGGAACGTAATATTTGAGTGTGCTGATGCCCAGATGAACCTAAACATAAATATAGAAAACTTTCTTCTTCAAAGCACCTTATTCTTTTCACGGTGTGCTACCATGGGAATAAATCATTAAACAACATACCTGGCATATCGCAGCAATGGCGAGAACATTCACTGCAATTTTCGCCTTTCGCGGCAACTTAGTCCTTCGGCTTAGTAACCACAAGGCTATGATAGCAGAAAACGTTGTGATTCCCTTTAAATCCATAAATTGTCATTAGTGTAACCCAATGATCAAGTTTCGCAACATTTATCACTTTAAAATTCGGCTTACTACACTTACCATAATTCTGTGATCAAGTTGAACAGTGGTAGGGTTCTCCGTGAAATTAATATATGCCGGTTTGAGGGCAAGCACGTCATCCGGAATCCATTTATCACCCATTTTCGGAAACGAGTTGTACACTAATCCAGCATCAAGGCCTGCGACGAAAGCTCCTGTAAACATATAAACATTATTGCAATTCAAAATAAGTCACCACCTGTGTTATAATTCGATTAACATACTGATCTTGTGCGTATTCTTACCAGAAATTGCTGTTACGAACACCAAACCTTTACATCCATGTGCGAAACGCTTGAATCTAAGGATTTCTTTTGTTCGTTCCAATAGCTGGGGCATTACCAAATTGTCCAAAGCACACCATAGTGCGTAGGAATACAAAACAAATGCTGATCCTAGATGTGCAGCTAAACGATATTGTGAAACACGTGGGATGTCATTCGGACCCTGAAAACGCTCCTCTTCCAGACCAGATTTTACCATAAACCATCCTAACAGACCCTACAAAAACACGGTACAATTTCACTGGCAATACAATCTGAACACAAACTTTAAATAGCTGGTTGGTAGTCACATGTTGATGCATTCTATTTGCAGTACAAGAGTAAAAGTAATTTATTGCAAATTGCAAAAAGAACTATTTAAAACGACATACTTGGCATGCGAGTAAAGCTCCCATAAATACGGTCCGTTTTTTCATAAGAGGCGTAAACCACCCTCTAGCCCAAAACACTCCTGCAGGGATGTAGAATGCTGCCCCGATCAATCTACCCCACATTCTATGTCCATATTCCATGTGCCAAATCCATTTAAACTCTTCTAACGTTATAGTGGCATTTTTCCTGCAAGAAAACAAACAGATTAGAGATACCCAAAAATCGGTTTTGCTTCTTCAAAATCGCAGACAATGGTTTTACATTTGAAATTCCGGGTACTGCTGATATCTAGCAAATTCAGCTTCCCATTCCTCCCGGTTCATCGGGGGTCGCTCTCCAAACAGTCTCCAGGTTACCATTGAAAGTCCAGCCTCCGTGAGTCGTGTTACCCCTCCTGAAAAATTCCAGGGCATAAGAATTAAGAATTTCAAAACAGTCAGTTCAAATCACTGAACTAAGAGCATAGCTGAGTTCCTATTCAGTCTTACCTAAAACTACAGCTCCAAACACCATCCCGGAGCATCCTGCAAGCCAATAACCAATGTATTTGCTAGCATGAGCAGGAATGACCTTAGCTGGAGACGAATTTGCAGCTGCTGCAGAAGCAGAGTTACGTACAATCGTTCCAAATAAAGTCTTAGGAACAAGTTTATATTTAGTAGTATTTTTAGTGATACTGCTGCTGATATTTCTGGAAACATTTAAGCCTATGCTTCTGCAGCCACAGGCTTGAGAGGAGATCAGAGCTGTTCGCAGAATGCTGTACATGATTTCTCCGAAAAATGATTATGCCTATTTAGAGCGATTCTTTCTGCTGACACCCCAGTTGAAGAACTTGAGTGCTTTTTAACCTGCGACAAAATCAGAACTTTTAATTATAATACCACTATTCTCAATCCTTGTGAAACGTCAGTTAATTTAAGTGATTATATTACGCCCTATTACTAATTACCTTATTGACTACAGCTATACAATCCGGTTGGGTAATGCAGTCCTTCAAGGGATAGCTTTTAAACTTCAAAACTAATAGCCCAATTTCGATTTCTTTTGGGACCTGGTTTTTCGTGGGTTTGCGTAAGATTTAGGAGTTTACATAACAGGTATTTTCCCGCTCTTGGATTTAAACTCCAGTGCAACCATTGAATTCGGTACAACTCTATAAATTCTAAAGTGCATAAATTTAATATATATTTGGGATATTTTTTTGTAGAGCAAAACGTCAACGTGCTTCAAGAGCTTGCAAAAAAACCGCACTGAAGTTATATTTAACTGCGTTTGGAATTAATGTTTATACCATAAGCTTTTGTGGGTTTCAATAATATAGCGAAGAATTTAATAGAGCTGCGATTGTCGTGATCTGTTGAGTTCCCATTGTCCTAGCTCTCTGAACTGGACAGATTCGATCGAGAGCAGTTAAAATACAAAGTATAGTTGAATTTCCGACATTAAGTTAACCAACTCATAGGATATATATAAAAAAGTCGACGACCCCAGAGCAGGCAATATGTCCGAGGAGAAGGCGGACTTCACGCAAGCCGATCTAGAAGGCTACGACTCCAGCTTTGAGGATGACGACGAAAAACAATTACACGTCAAGAAAAAACGTGCAGAATACAGCTCGAAGCCGTTCATTCAACCTTGTGCTACAGTCGCATCTTCGTCAAGTAAGTTGTTGAAATGTGTTGCCTATAATAGTAATATTTCTTCGTTTTATATATATATACTATGCATTTGCTAATCTATTGTTACAATCGTTTACAGGTATTCCACCAAAATCCTTTTTCGAAGACGAAAGAAGACGAGCAGAGGGTTTCCGAAACCGATATTTTGCACTGAACGCGTACGAGAGACATCAAAAACTGATAAACGATTATTTTCTATACTTTCCCGGTGCGGATAAAGTTTTATTTCAACGTGATACGTAAGTTTTGCGTACAACCTTTTTATATGAAGGAAATACAATTAAAGAGTTACAGCAAAGAATGCATCATACTAATTTCGAGTATGCACGATCCTCCAGGTCGAAGGACAAGCGGGACATAGACATTATCCGGGATCATCATAGATTTCTTTGGAAAGACGAGGATGATCCTAACACTTGGGAGAAGCAACTTGCGAAAAAATATTACGATAAACTGTACAAGGAATACACAATCTGTGACTTATCTCACTATAAAGAAAACAAGGTATGTATCATTTGAACCACTCAACTTGGTTATTTTCGATAGTTGTGAATCCTAATTATTTTTGGTTCACTGATTTAGCTGGCACTTAGGTGGAGAGTAGAAAAGGAGTTGCTTGATGGAAAGGGTCAGTTTATCTGCGGTTCCAAAAAATGTCAGGAAAAGGAGGGTTTAAAAACTTGGGAGGTAAACTTTGCCTACATGGAAGAAAGTGTAAAGAAGAACGCCCTTGTCAAGTTACGTAAGTTTCAAAACAACTGTTATATACCCATGAACAATTCCAACCCATCTTCATAAGCGGTGAACTAAATTGAGTCACTTGTTTTTTATTGGTCACAGGCCTCTGTCCAGAATGTTCTGTAAAGCTAAATTTCTGCCAGAAACGGAAAGAAGTTACAAAACATCCCAGCAAAAGAAAGAAGTCTAATAAGGATAGGGGAAAGAAGAAAAGAAAATCCGAAGAGGAATCTTCGTCATCTACGCCAAAGGAAACTGTACCTGAAGGGACTGTTGTAGATAATAATATATGGAAAGCACCGTTGCCTGAAGTATCAGATTCCAAGCCAATTGAGGAAGAATTTGACGAATATCTGGAAGATATGTTCTTTTGAACAGAACAGATAAACATTTGGTTAGAGCATATTGATCCGTTTGGCAGCATTTCTCGTGTGAAAGTCGTTAAAAAACAACTCAACCCCAAGGAATGCTTACGTGGAAGTGAAAGCATGGGTTGTAAATATTATAGCTACTTTTTAAAAGCTGTGTAACCAATAGTAACAAATCCTCTTCACAAGCGTGGACTCGGATATTGAACTTTGCATCGAATTTATATGAAGAAAGTAGCTTCAAGAAAGATTTTTCTGCATTCCATTATGCCATAGCGTAACTTTGTGGAATGGAAAATCTATTCAACCCGTTCATTCAACTTGGATATCGACCGGTTCCCAGACCCAGATTCTAACTCTCCGTAAAATTGCCACACCACATGCATTCAACTATCGGCAAACCTACACATACGTTTGAGGCTTGCACTACCGGAGAACTGTAACGGCCCAAGCTGTTATCTGCTCACTACAAAAGTATAATGCTCAACTTGTAATCTGGGTACTGGATTCTGGTCCTTAATGAATGTCAATGATTTCCTCCCGCCCATTTGCAAGTCATGTGCTTCAGCCTTACGGAATTCACTAGTTTACAACTTCGACATCAAGTATAATTTCAAAGCTACAATATATATAGCTAAAAGTTTCAAACCAAGCAAGAATATCAACTGTTTCCAAACAAGCTTCAGCTTACTTCAACCGAGAACTTAAAAGTCAAACAGAAGTTCCTGCGCCATTACCTACCCGTACGATGCATACACGACAAGACTACATGCAACCCAAGAAAGATCGATACACTACGTATGCACATAAATCAAATAGCACGTGGACACCCCCAAGTTATGAAATAGTGCATTTTACACACAGTCTGTTTCCGACAAGCCGAGGAACCCACCTTTAGATTCCATTGCCCTGTTTGGCCTCCAGCAACACCTAATTCCTGTAGACCGCTCTTACCTTTATCAGATCCTTACTTAGTCCAGGAGTTTCTACAACCACATCCCCTATCATTCATTCTGTCAAGCTAAAAAGCAGCAACAACGACGACCAAAGATCAAGGAATTATGCCACGACGGCTGGGCATAGTCTGCTTCGTTTCTGCAACCTTTCTGACTTAACAGCCTCTGAACACAGCCGGCTCGATTAATATAGCGTGTGCAGGAAGACTGTTGAACTCATGATTTCCATCCAACCAACTCAGGCAGATAACATCATCCTTCATCACCTTGCCTTCCACAGCTTCGAGCCTCTATTCGTCCCGTCCCACATTAATACGAAATAGAATTTTCTAGCTCTCCCAGCAAAAGCATACGAGTAGATCATCTAGTCAGCAATTTAAGTTAAGCCACATCGGTCTGTACCTTCATCCAGTGCGGTTTCAAAGGTTTGTCTCTCGTTTCTCTTCCAGCTCTTGCGAATTTTCCTCCCCATACAAAATCCCACCCTACATTCCCTTCCATTCTTTCCATTCTTCTTCATTGTCTTCCCCGTATAACTTTTTAATAAAGGTGCACCACCACCAAAAGCGTGGAATTCAATTCCACCAGGTGAGCACAAGGAGACATTAAGCGCTCTTTTCCCTACCGTACCTGCAACACACCAGCCAATAAACCTTATACCGTTTCCTCTACCTCCTTCATGCTCTACCTTTGTTCCTTGTAAACTTCCCTTCTTACGTAACATTTATATTTTATTCATCATCTCCACTCGTATCCGTTAAACTCTTATTACTCTTTCCTTCGAATATATATATTCTACATCTACTCCCAAGTCAATCTCAGTTTAACTTATTCCGCCAATAATATCCTCATTGCGCAGCTCGTCATCTACCTTTGATTCGGTCCTACCCGCTCTCCGTCATACCACCCGGTATTTCCGCATTCAGTACCT
This sequence comes from Sminthurides aquaticus, assembly GCA_906901655.1. Taxonomy (NCBI): domain Eukaryota; kingdom Metazoa; phylum Arthropoda; class Collembola; order Symphypleona; family Sminthurididae; genus Sminthurides; species Sminthurides aquaticus. The sequence goes on along the minus strand of CAJQTT010000001.1, from coordinate 16,761,473 downwards.
GGTCTCGTAATAAGGAAGTTGATTCCAATCCAATAACTCTGCATTTATTCATATCCTAAGCCTTCACGTAATTAACAGGTAAGTATATTAATTTTGGAACATTTATTCTACATTATTCTCAACAAGCCAAGCACGTGCCAAAAATCATTGATAGCAAGCAATCCGAAAGTGCCATATGATCCAATAACTTTTTGGTTCAATTCCCTATATCGTTGTGATTTTATCCTTGGTTTCCGCTAAAGGCCCTCGATATTCATTACGGTTACGTAACCTATATAAATGGGCGCTATAATCAGTTTATATAAGTACCGGCTTACAAGTATCTTTTAATAGCTAGAGTATGCACCAAAGTAGTTATGTTCCATTAACTGCATAAACTGTATTAACAATTTTTCAAGGTCAGGATAGTCCTAGCAAAAACTCTATGTCAATCAAGAATATTTAAGCGCCTTATTAGCACTGCTTATTGCATCTTCGCATACGTTTCCAGTTCACAGTTAGCCATAGCGGTAACAAGTTTTTTTAAGCTCATCCTCTCGTCATCCTACAAGAGTGTCATTCAATATAATCACTGTCAATGACATGGTGTTCCCCTGGTCAAACTTCTTTGTCCAGCCAGTCCAGTTACTCTTGTCTCTCTTCATGAATTAACGTAAATCCAGTTATGCGTTTTGAACTGGTAGCTTTTATACCTAGTCTACAAGCTAGATCCAACATGTACACTATTTAAATTACCCATCTTCTTTCCATTTCGTAATTCTCAAGGTCAGTACTTAAATTCGGTATTAGAGCTCCTCTTTCATTGCTATATATGCAGTGTAAATTGTCGCTGCTATAACTACGATCCCTTGATAAAATCATACTTGCAGTACCATTAGCGTCCTTCCCGCAGATAACCAGTAACATCGATCATGCTAATATGATTAATGTGTATCCAGTGGTTAGTTTTGCAAGACGAGATAACGTAAATGTTTTTTGAGAATCATCTTATATTTCTTCATTCTAATAGCACCGTGTGATGCAATCACATTGACTCCAGGATCATACTGTCATGCGGTCGATAGAGACTCAACTTAGAGAATTAGTCTTTGTATACATCATCTGATTGAAAAACCTGCTGCAGTTATATCCCTACTATGACCTCACATATCTTCTTTAAATCCCGATTTGTAATTATCTGATAGCCTTATTGTTTCGGTTAAATCGCTTTTAAAGTCGAGCTGTGCACATGCATAGTCCCACAACTCCATTTAGTTTTCTGTATGAGATCATGAAACAATTTAAAGTTAAACTGGCCTTAATCCTAATCTTTTATAATCGAGGTATTCATCAATCTCCTTTCAAACTGTTTCCGGTCGAAACTAATCCATTTTCAGCTCAAGGAAATTTTATATTAGACTATAAAATGAAGTGGTCATTGTTTAGTAGTTATCATGAGGAGGTGAGTAGATACTTGATTAACTTACCCTTTTCCATCATTATCTCCGCCGATGAGAGCTTGCGGCTTGTTCAAACAAGTTATACAATGTAATTCCACTATGTTCGTCCAGGATCTAGTTTGTTAGTTCAGGAACATATATTCATTCATGTTTTCCTGCGGTTTGTCGGGTCCAGTTCCTTGCCGATTCACATTAACTTGGTACGATTTTTCGAGCATATTTTATTTCCATATTCATATTGAGGCCGGTGAGTCAATTATATAGCAGGTTACCTCCGACGTAATCCTAATCTTCGTGGAATCCAGTTTCCACCACGTCATGACTGCTGATCTGATACATTGCCATTGTACTATCATTTTAAACTGGGATTCGCCTTAGGATTCCTTTGAATACGTCCGCTTTCGTAAGATACCTAGTAATTACTGACCTGTGTCAGGATTCTGGAACAAGTTATGATGTACGAGAGAATCATGACGATGGCACAGTGGGCGATGGGCGAGAGGGAAAAGTGACCTTGATTTTTTTGTCCTGAACTTAGACCAACAAACGTTCCGGTGAGAAGGATAGGTGTTCAAAATTGCCACAGGTATCTCAATACTTGTTACATAGTTACGTAACGTCCATCCTATCATTACATGTTCCTCAGTTCTTCTACCTGAGTCAATCTGAGCAGAACGAGTAGACACAGAGCCACAAGAAGTTCTTACGTAACTGCGTGACTGAAGCTTGATAAAGAGAGAGCTGCATTGACCCGCACAACCAAGATTTTGACATGATCCTTCCTATACTTGATACTCCAAAGAAGGTAGATTACGACATCAATTAGTTAGGATGCACGTGTTACAGACGAAGCGGTGGCCTTCCCTCGCTTGCATATTGGTGATAGCAACACTTGAGTTTCATCTCAGGTAGGGTAGATAAAGCGGAATGATTTCAAAAATCAATTCCATTTCCTATTATTGCAATTATGATATCTGATAGACAAGCAGACTGCTGGATATTGCAGTATTTTCTACTTCTAAAGTTTTCGTACTATCTTACGAAGACCTTGCGAATTCCGGGCTTTTAGTATTGCGATGAATGACTGACTACATGAATTTATTGTGCTGAAAAGAACACGTTTAACTTCAGCAATACTAAGTAGGGAATCGTGGTCGCGAGGCTTAAAACAGAACTTGCGAGTGCTGATAAAAGGTTTAAAAAGTACCTCCAAAGGGATTTAGATACAGACTATGAGGAATGTATGCCTTTGAACCAATAAATAAATGGAGCATATAATTCCCCCGAATTAGCATTCAATGCCAAACTAAATACTCTCCTTCGTCTCCTTATGTATACTTCTCGGGTTTTCTAAATTCATAATAGGAGGGGCAGTTGAAATATGTGTGTCCAAGGACATTTAAATCGAATTTTAGTGTTCAAATAACCCGCACGCTATGCTCGGGAGGTTTTTTCGCAAAACAAACACTTTCGGCTTTGCTACCCTTTCCTTTCACACTCGTTCCTCTTGATCTATTTTATCATCATCATAATTCTCGGGAGCCTGGCGGTAATTTTATCCTTTACATACGCTAATCATGAATGGATACCTTGTTTGCACGAAGGCAGAGAGTGTAACCTTAGCCCCATCCCGTCGGGAATACGCTTTCTCTACGGCTACACCCACTCATGTTTTGGTCTATATTCCCCGAGAAAGTTCTTCTAATGGCACTAATAGATTCTGTAAGCAAAACGAGAAACCTTCGGATGGCTGCCGACGTCCGACTAAATGCTAGCTTTCTTCGAAACTTAAAGCTTGTCCGCAGTATTATAACCACTTCATTAAAAACTAGGCTATACACAGCAAATTAATTGATTTCCTTGCAGTCTATTGTGTGAATGATTGCATTATAGCTTAAGACTAGTACATAACATTATTGTTTTAGTGAACAAGCAGGAAAGAGTACTCCAACTGACGGAGTTTGACAGAAACTTGATCAATATTTTTTAATCCCGATCAAGGGCTTTGTTATGCTCTTATCGATTCCCAGAATATAGACGTCATATAATAATGAATTAATTATTTGCAAAAAACGTTTGCGTGCTTGCAGTCACTACTGTAAGCCATGCCTCCTGCCAGGTTCAAGCAGAGGACTTTAAAATCGCCATCAAGTTTTCCCTGTAGACTTTTACTCAAATCAGTTGCTAACAAAAATAGAATAGCTTTTTCTGTACCGACAACGTGCAACTCTCCGTCTACACTCTTTTCGTAACCGAAAGCTAAAGCTGATTACATTCAAAACCATTTCAGTCAACTAACTTTGACTGGTCAGATATGTATCAGCGAAATTGAAGTGAAATAGAGCTAGATTGTTTCGGCGTTTTTAATTCAAAATAACATGCGAATCGAACTAGCTTTTAACCGAAATCCATTTATAGGAAGGTTACTGAATGTGTGAATATTCAAAAGACTAACATTTTTAGCTGCTTCGGAAGCGCGACTGCCTACAAGAGAATTCCTCTTGATTATGGGAAAAGAGCAAAGTCGTATTAATTTTTGTGTGCATTTCGCATAGGAGTTGTTTCCTTCCCGAAATTGTGTGAACCGCTTGCTTGCTATAAGCTGACCGGTAAGCAAAGGCTAAGGCTTTTGCTTTCTGCATAATTAATACCAATCGTTCACGTAGTTTTCAAGACTCGTATTCCCTTCTCCCTCAACCCCTTATGTCTGCACTCTTCTAGTTGTCCAGTCCGCTCCCATCCCTTTTTATGCCAAAACTTTCTACGTTAGTTTGAATTCAAGTATAATATTGGGGATTGAGTGTGGTTTATTCCGCCATTCTTCCCTGTCATTTCCGAACGGGGCCGTCTCCGCTGCGAAGGTGCTCCGAATCGTGGCTTTGGAGCATTGATAGCCCCCTGTCACGTCTCGGAGAGGGGACAGGGACTGGATACTATCAGAAAGTGGGACAATTACTGTTTGTCCATTATCATTATCATTGGGATATGTAAACCAGGCTCCCTCCTAGTTTTAGACAGGAGTTTATGCCAGTGAAGCTTCTGACGGTGAGGGAGAAGCAGTGTCAGTCAGTCAGTGTTCAGGGGCACTTTTTTTGCAACAGCATCTTTAATAATATTAACTACATTTCACATTGAATCAGTACTGCGATTTTATTTACTTTTACAAGTTTCAACGAATCCAAAGTACGTGTATATTTGTTTTTTTTTCAAACCTTTTACGAATGTTAAAATGGGTTCCGCAAACGGTTGTTGCAAGAATCCCCAGGTGGATAATAACATGAATACGAATAAGACTGGCGTCAAATCTGCTACAAAGCAGGATCAGCAGCCCCCTACTATTAAAGTCCCACAGAAAGAGCTGAATCCGCAGCAGACTCGACAGGGAGAAGCTTGGGAGGAGCCCAAGAAGAGTACTGCAAAGGTGAAGGGTCACATAAACTCAAATTTCCGGCCAGATGAAGGCGATCCTCTCCCAATTGTTTCCGAGACTAAATCCAGCTTCAGATCCAAAAGAGCCTCCGAGCCTGACGGCGTAAAGGTAGAAAAGGAGGGATTTGTTTCTATGGATTCAGCAGAGACAGTGTCGCCATCGGAAGCTGGAAAACCGGAGGAGATTGTAGCAGACGCGGATAACAATGGAGATGAAAATGGCTCAAGTAATAACTCGATTGGTTCCGTTGTCCTCATGCTCATGCGATCCTTTAGTCAGCAACCCAGGGATTTGCTTATTTATCTCGGAGTAGGAAACCAACAAGTCAAACCCGTCACCGTTGTAGAAGAAGATAGAGAAATCATGAAAACAGCTTCTAAAAGAATATCCAAAATTGCTATTACTGACGATGAATACGAGGGTGGTAGAAGCATGGCAATCAATTTTCCAGGACTCAATACCTCATACATCAGTGTACCGACTGCTGTGATTTCACCTGCGAGAACAACCGCCTCCATAATGTGATCATGGCATGTGTGATACCTCAAACAGTGATATCCAGTCAAAGAGACTCTTCTTGCCTGTGCCTTTTACCTCTTGTCCCGTGTCATCATGTTTTCAATCTCATTTACGCCGGCTCTCTCGTGTAAATGATGTCGCATTCTTCAAAAACTGACAGCATTTTCTGCTTTCGATTTATATGTGGAACGCATTCTCAATATTTATAGCTGTGGTGTGAACCTGTTGTGATGCATGTCGTGAGAAAAGGATAATTCATTTCGCTTTGGTCTTCATGGCACCGCGTCAGTTGTTGGGGATCATAAAACGTTGCTGACATTGTCAGCTTTAATTTCTTGCATTCTTTCTCTCTCACTTCTCTGTTGGAATTATTTTCTCCGTATGCCTTTCGGCAAGCTTATTAATCGTGGTAAGCTCGAAATTTCTGTATGTGTACTGTCCCTACCTTGATGCTGGTACCTGAATTAGCCATTGCGGACAAATCAGCTAGGTTCCTATATTAATTCTTCCAAAAAGTTTGGCCTAGGTTTAATTATCAGTGTAAATATTACTAATAATACTACAAATAAGCCTGGTAGTTAGTAGTTGAATCAGATTAAGTACCATCCAAAGACCCTTTGTGAATAATCTAAGCGGGATAAACCTCAAAATCCACCTTGACCTTGCTAGAAATTGTGGGATTGGGATTGGGCTTCCTAAATTTTGAAGTCTTAGCAAGCTCATTATAAGCTCAATTGAAAGCTCCTCGATAAGATAACATACCTCATTACTTTCTGGAATTTCTATCAATGATTCGGTTTAGATAACTTTGCAATTAATTGTTCTTTACCCAGTACAAAGGTATACAATTCTCTCTTTCACTTTCAGACGAAGAAATGGCAGGAATCGGTGCTTTGCAGATCCAAAAACCCGCCCCAGCTTTCGCTGGAACTGCGGTCGTCAACGGAGACTTTAAGGAGATTAGCCTTGCTGACTACAAGGGAAAATATGTCGTCTTTTTCTTCTATCCCTTGGACTTGTAAGTTTTACGTTTTTGACATTTTAAAAGAATCTGTCAGAATGAAACTAACGTCTGCTTTATTTTCATTCAAATAGCACCTTTGTGTGCCCAACTGAGATCATCGCTTTCTCTGAGGCGGTGGAATCATTCCGCAACATCAACTGTGAAGTCATTGCTGCGTCAACGGATTCCCACTTCTCCCATTTTGCTTGGTAAGTTTTGCTAAAGCACCTTAAATTACGTACTACGTTTTTAAGGAGTTGCGAAAACGCAACGGTACGACTCTTCTGAGTTTCGCTTCATTTCATTTATTTGTGTGTATCTACAGGGTAAATACTCCACGCAAGCAAGGCGGTTTGGGTGAAATGAAAATTCCTTTGTTGGCTGATAAGACCGGAGAAATCGCCAAGAAGTACGGCGTCTACAAGGTAAAAACTTTACCGGAATGAGATGAAGTAAAAGCGTTTGAATGTTCAAGGGATTGACGATAACTTGCAAATATTAATGTAGGAGGATGAAGGAATTGCTTTCCGTGGATTATTCATCATTGACGATAAACAAAACTTGCGTCAAATCACCATCAATGACCTCCCCGTAGGCCGATCAGTAGAGGAGACCCTTCGACTCGTTCAAGCATTCCAGTTCACCGACAAGCACGGAGAAGGTGCGTCTCATTTTTATCCAGTAACCCGATTTTTAGCGTTACGTGATACCATTAAACTTAACCTCCTTTCTGTTTGCATTTTCAGTTTGCCCCGCCGGATGGAAGCCCGGTGACAAGACCATCAAGCCCAGCTTGGAGGGGAGCAAAACATTTTTTGAGACTTCTTAAGTTGTAGAAACTTAGAAACTTTTCGGTCGTTACAGCTATCCCATCCCTTATAACCGTATTAAGTGTACGGTTTACTTTTATTTGTTCCTTAAAAACTTCACGCTTAGAATTTTTTGTTTTTTGAGATTCACTTTTTCTTCACTAACCGAATTTTGATTCGATCAAATGTTTCAGATAATAAAGCACAGGTGCAGTAATGTAGAGATACACTTTCAGTACCTTATTCCTACCTAATTACTTGTTGAATTCTGTGACTGTGGCATCAACTGGGCAAATAATTCATCGTAAGTATGAACTGTGTAGATTAACGTGAGTTTATCTTGAGGGCGCAACATATTTGTTTTATTCATATTAAGCGCATAAAATAATAATCTGAATCGTAATTCTAGCCAACTATTTCTTGGAGTTTTTCGTACCATTCTTCAACGGTGTCTTTATCCGCACAGGAAGCGCTGATACATTTCCTTACTGTATCTTCATCAAGTTTTTTAACAAGTTTCTTCGCCAGCTTCTTCAAAATTGTGAAATTTTTTGCCTTACTATCCGCGGTGGATACCAATCTAAAATAAGCATGCATCTCTATTATGAAAAGTCAAAGTTCCACCTCGGTAATAATCACCTCAATGTAAAAATACTTACGCGAATATAAATCCTTCAAAGCCCTCTACTAAGTGATCCAACTTTTCCGCGGTCAGATTCTCTAGAAGAGCAGTTGCTAATTTCGCTAAACAAAATGTCAAAGATACAATTTAGTTTGAAAATTTTGATGCGCTCAAAATAACTAAATCCAATTGTCTTACAGACGTTAACTTACGCTTCGTGGTTTCGTCATCCATTTTCATCAATTTTGCAATGGCTTTCATTATGTATCTGCTTTTAGCAAACGAATCCGCATCTTGGGCTGCTATGTATTCAGCCATAGCTTTGTAAACAGGTCCTTTATCTGAAACGAAAAGGATTAAAATTGTGAGATGCAGCTCATATACGGCTTAATTTTCTTGCTCACATTTAAGTTCCTAGAAAAAACTAACCAATGATATGATTGAAAAGCGTTTCCAGAAACAATGCCATCTTGTTATTCTGCAAATATGAACTGATGTTTTCAGCTAAATAATCAACTAAGCCGGGCAAAATGGTTGACCGCAACTCAGAGTGGATTGCTTCCAGTTCTTTCTTCCTGCAAAACCAGAAAAATATATTTACCCCACTACGTCAAGGTAACTAACGAAAACTAAACCAAATAACAAACTTACGTGTGCGGATTGCCATCCCCTACTGAGAGCAATTGCACAGTGTCTGCATCAAAGTATTTTGGATGCCTGGGAGCAAGAATATACAGAACAACTTTCTGTCCTGAAGCTGTGCTCATTACGTCCCCAATATTTGCCACAATTTCTCCAACGATAGCCTAGTAATGTAAGAAGGAAAAAATCATGAACCCACTTATTGTATTAATGCAACACCTAACCCAAACTGATTCTTACCTTTGAAACTAAAACGGTATCGTCCACGCAATCAAACAATGCAAGCAGAACTCGGAACCCGTGTTCTTCCTTGCATATTTCAGCTACTTTGCCTTTGAAGGATTTCACTATGGCTTTTCTAGCCTGAAAAAGACATAAAGAATAAAGCATATATTCTTGCACGTTACTCTATCTGTTCTGCACAGCATTTAATAAAATCAAAAGCGTACCTTTTTGTCACCCTCCCAAAGTGCATTCATTGCGACACGAGCGCCTTCTTTAGTATGAACGATTTCAATTAAATGCTGATTAGAGGATTCCAGAATATCTGCTTTGTCATCAGCTTCAGCATGTGTTAGGTATTCCAACAAAAGTACGTGGAACATCGGTAGTCGCCATCGATTTCTAACGAGAAAATAAGCTTGAAATAAAACTGATGCACAGCCGCCACCAAAATATGTGATGCATCTTCAAACCCATACTTACTTTTCAATGCATTTCCGAACCACTGTTCCAACTCTAGTTAATATCTCCGTCTTTCGGGTAGGATTCTTAGCTAGAGCATCTTTCAGACACTTAACTTCATCATCTTTAACGCGAACATATTCCGGATCAAAAAATTCCTGTATTATTCTTGCTCTCTCAAGAGACGTTGCGTGATCGTTGAAGGCTTCTTCCAAAACTCTGCATCCAACGCTATCGTTCATAAGTTTCAACACATTCCCATCGAAGCTTTTGATAATATGATGATTTTGTTCTTTCGACCCGTTCTTGATAAGATGTACAATAACGTGATGGGAATACTTGCCTCTAGCAAGATCTATTATCTTCTCTCTAAAAATTGAAACACAAACTAAGTTTACCTTTCAAAAACTGGAATTACTATCCCGTACATGCATACTTCGTGCGTTACTTGGCAGTCCTCAGTAACGCAAGTTATACTTACTTCAAGGTCTCGAAAATCTTATTCCTGATGTCGGAGTCACCTTTAGAAATCATGGCCTGCACATATCTAGCAGTATCGTGTTTCAGGCTAGCCTGTTAATTCGAAAGAGATGCAATAAAATCCGGTGCTTCAGATGCATTCAACCCATAGCTACTGGTCCAACTCAACAGAATTATCATTACCTGATATATGTTGGGAGAAAGAAGCTTGTACATTTTCTTCGACATTTCAATCTGATTAGCTTTAGATGCAGTTCTCATTGTCAATTCGATCCACAACGATCTGGCATCGTCTAAGCTGTCGCGCAGCACAGGCTGAACTTTCTTACCTCGCCTGTGTGCTTTCAATTCTTTTTTATAGGCTTTATATTTCTTCCAGTCGACTTTTTCCCCATCTTCAACTGCAGCAAACATCAGAGAATCATTTTCATGCTTAACGATCAGTTATCCTTAATACATATAAAGCATGACCTTGAACTTACAGTTGACTTGTAGTATAGGTTTCTTGTCTTCCGCAAACTTATCCTGGTTTGCCTTCTTTTTATTCTTGCCAGATGATGCGTTCTCATCTTCAACTTTTACAGCTGTACTTTGCTTCTTCGTACCCTTGTTTCCGAATTGCTTTGTTTCCTTTTTTAATGCATCCGTAGATAATTTAATTCGCTTAACTTGATCTTTTTTAGGCGCAGGAAAAGCAGCACGTTTTTTCCCTTGAAGCTTCTCGCTCAGTTTCTTCGTTTTATTCAATACTGTAGGGAAATAAATGTAATTATTAAAAAAAGAACAGACATTATCTTCACATTGCTAAATCAATTTTTTCCAAAAATTACGTTATGACTTACTAGCATTGTATTTTTCTTCCCCAATGACTTCCTGGTCATTAGCTGCCATGCTGACAAGCTCGCTCGGTATCCAATTATCTCAATATAATATGCTGTGCTAATCTAGAAAAAAAGCAAGCATATTTCTTAGGTAATATTTTGGCGAAATAACGACTGAATTCATAATTAAGAAACTTAATGCCCATGCCGAAACATTACAATTTCTGTATACTTACATTCAGCAGTTATTAACAATAATGAAAATACTGCAGTTCAATGCCGAAACATTACTAAATGGGTTTTGCTTCAAGGAGTATTTGCAAAATACTGTAATTTGACCGATATTATTAACAGAAACCACTTTTACAACAGTAAAAATCCGATATTTATTGTTAGGGTGCACACGCTGTTTTAGCTGACATGGCTTCCATAGAAAAATATCCTACGGTACCACGTGCACTGCTCCGTATGTACTTCAATGAAATTAGTGCCTCGACCAGACCCATCCATTCCAGTTTAAAATTCCCTCTCTCGTACCAAGTGTTTCGCATCCCTCTTCGCATCTTTGTTTTATACGGTAATCCGCGGGAATCGTAAGTATTATGCAGAAGCCCTCGCTCATTTTTGCGCACACAACCCTACAAACGGGAACAGTTAGTTAACTTAAATAAATATCGAAATAATCGAGCAGCAACCCGGCATCCCCGTGAAACTAATAGGGTTTGTTACTTAGCATACTTTGTAGACCCCCTTTCGTATGAGCATCAAGGCCTATTCTCACATTGTTGTTAACTAGTTCCGGTTGATGGAAGATTAAGAGTGTTGTTACAGTATTAATCTGATCACGATGTCATTCTTCAATATTGACGTGCATTCCGAAATATTTACTCCTCAAGAATACCCGGTGGAAATTCTGGAAGCTGCACAACAGAATGATGTTGTTTGCTGCTGTTTACCATCGTCGTCCAAGCAATTCGTGGCCTTCATGCTCTTTAAGGAGTTTTATTATCGGTATTTGCCCTTAAGTTATAAGTGGTGATTCGAATATTCGTCGATCCGAATTCTTAGAAACAGCAATAAAACCTGTTGAATGTCACTGATTTCTGTTTGCAGTTCCGATGGGATATCCATTTTTCTCCGAGAAGATGAAACGCTTAAGGCGCAAGAAGCCCGAGCAGCGTCTAACAATGGTAGTGAGAAGGACGAAACTACAATACTGAAGACTGATGAAGGTAAAGATTACGTCCAGCAGTCGACGCACATACCATTCGAGAATCTCTCCAGCATTCCAGTCGTTCACATCAAAGAGACTGATGATGTACCCACGACTATTTTTGACGGAAAACTCAAGTCTAATGTGATAATATGCTCAATAAGGACTTTTTTACGAATTTTGACTCTTGCTGCACAAGATACATTAACTGCCCAGTGGAATGAAACACTGTCATTAATTGTTATTGATAATGTTCATGAAGCCTTGAAAAATGCTACGTACAGGGACAATCTACAAAACATATTAGCTATTGTGAGGTAAGTGATTCTGGCGAGAGCTGGACAGAATTTTGCATTTAGCATGCTTGTCATCAGTTCCACCCTTCAATGATATCAACTAAATTTCGCAGGAAAAAGTGTCCAATAAAGCACATTCTTCTCGAAAAAAAGAGTCCGAGAATTGTGTTCCTGACAGTGTCTTTGCTGCAGTATTATCGAAATGAATCATCCGGATTTTGGCGAATGGAGGAAACGTTCAAAAAACTTCAGTGCCTAACTGGGGCTACGGTGGACTCTTCAAGTAATATTACGGCGCTATTGAGGTACGAGTTTGTTATTATGATGAAATAAGTTAATGTGAAGAAGGATTAAAAAGCTTTAACCTACAGCTCATGCTTCTTGTATTTATCAGGTATACTGTTGTGCCCAGTGAGAGAATATACCCTTACGAAGAGATTATTTCTACAGCTTCTGGGCTGCAGCTGCAAGCCAAGCTGTTGGAAGTTCTTGAAAGAACCCTTTTATTCATTAGTAGTCACACTTACGATCCCATCGCAGAGTTTGGCTTGTTAGGAATGTCAGAACCAGAAAAAACTCCAGAGATAGAAAATGGCGAACAAGACGAAGTAGATTCGCTAGCAGAAGAGCTAAAAAGTATTCCAGATCCTCGAGTCGAACCTATAAGAGTACTCAACTCTCTGAAGACTGTGCTTCAAGAATTCGGTCCATGGTGTATGGATCGGGCATTGATGCTTTATGCAGCTAAAGTCGACGAATTGAGGGTAAGTCAAGTTGAATTTAGTAAATTCGTACTGCATCAAAATGAACAACATTTCATTTCGGGTTTTACATTCCAGGTGCAAACTCCATATGAGCGGCATTACTTATTGTTTGGGTTGTTGTTTACGACACTCAATACACTTCATGTTACCTGCCAAAAGGCGTTTTCGAATTATGAACCACTACAAGCTCTCCAAGTTTTCAGTACGCCAAAATTGCAAGCAGTTTTAAATATTCTTCATCGGTTTGACCTGAGTCATCCGTGGGAACCTCGGCGTCGAGTAATAGAGAATGAAACTAAAGACGAAGAAGATGACGATTCACTTCCCGCTGATGTTTCCAAGTCAGTTACAAAAGCTAATGCGAAAGTGGTTAAGAAGGTGAAAAAAGCAACAAAGACTGGTGAAAAAATAAAGCCCCGTAAGCAACAGAAACCAAAAACTCGAGTAATGGAGGAGTCCCCTGAAGTTGCCATCGTAAATGACGAATGTAAAGCTATTGTATCCGAAGATCCAAAGCAAAACTCTGACTCCCTTCTAACTGAAGCTGCAGCGCTGGAGGATGTAGATGAGGACGGTACAGACACAGAAAAAGATGCAGTCAGTGATTCTAGATCCGTCAAGGCAGCTAGCGATAAGTCATCGGATCAAATCACTGCAGGAAACAAAACTGAAAGGAAAGTATTTCGAACCCGTTTCCCAAAAAGAGCAAGGGTAGTGACGAGAATAGATGAGCAATCCCTCTGTGGAATGATATTGTTGGAAGACCGGTTTAATGCGAAGCTGTTGTAAGTTTTTAACAAACGTATCAATCTATTGGTACGAGATTTACAGCATAAATAAAAATGGTATACATTTTCAGGTACCATTTCATTCAAGAAGTTGCTACCTGCGATCCGAAGTTACTGGGCTTGAAGCCAGTCGTAGCTCTACCGCTGAGCAACAACTATGGCGAAGACTCCGATGAAGCAGAACGAGAATATAAGCGACGAGAGGACTCCTTAAGGAAATTTCGATACCGCGAAGCGAACCTATTAATTGGAACTTCTTTGCTACAAGAAAGCATTGAACTACCTAAAGCGAATCTAGTCATTCGATTTGATCCACCCAAATCATTCCGATCATACTTGTTCTCCAAGGTAATTTTTATCATCAGCAGTATTGAAATATAGCGTGGCAAATGAAACTTGAAAAGTAAAGTTGAAGATAAAGCTTGGAAATCGCAAAAATTCTTCCAACTTTTGGTTTATTAAATTTCAGGGCAGAGCGCAGGGTCATGAGGCAGAATATTATTTGTTCTCTCGTTCTTCTGGTTTAGAAACCTGTTTATATCAACTGGCTGCATTTAAGTTGGTGGAAGAAATGTTGCTGCATCACAGCATCATTCCGAAACCAGTAACAACGAGATTTCCTGATGAAGCGGAAAAACTATGGTTACCCATGTTTCCAAAGTTCAGGAGTGCAAACTTGACAAATGCTATATCTATAGTTAATCGGTACTGTGCAAGGTTACCCAGTGATACTTTTACTCGACTTACGCCTCTATGGAAGACAAATATTTCTAACGCTGCCGACGATCAGGATGACGAAAAGAACACTGCTGAAACAGAGACAAGGTTTTCATGTGTTTTGAGATTACCGATCAACTCTCCCGTGAAGTGGGCGATTCGGGTAAGTAATTACAATCGAATTATTATATCCAAGCCCCAAAGCAAATCCTTAGTGGTAACTTAAAGAACTAACTTTATGCAATAAATGCTCCACAGGGTGTTCCTATGCCGTCAGAAGTGTTAGCCAAACGCGCCGTGGCTCTTCAGACGGTGGTGGTTCTTCATGCCAATAGAGAAGTTGATGATTCTTTGTTGCCTATTGGGAAAGAGGGAGTCACGCAAGAGCCGGACTTGAATATTGGGATAGAAGCATCAGATGAAGAATATGGAGAGTTCAGGTAAAGTTCATTCTGTTAGACGATGAATGGATAATGATAAAGAAATACAAGTTTTACGATATAAACGTTTTTGCGTCACAGGCCTGGCAGTACGAAGAGACGGCAATATTACGACAAGCAATTGGCCCCTGAATTGATCCGCTGTTTGCCAAAACCCAAATCTTCTTACAATCTTTATTGGATAAAAATGACTCTAACTTGTCCGTTACCAGAGGAACAGAATACTCGAGGACGCAAATTACATCCACCAGAACTTGCCCCACAGTGCTTTGGAATTATAATTGCTAATGATATTCCTTGTATGCCAGCATTTCCAATATATACTCGGTGCGGAGAGGTGGAGATTGAATTGGTATGTTTAATTTTGAAAAAGAAAATTTGTACTCAATATAGCTGCTTCCACAGTAAATCTTGATGATACTTGTGTCATAGGTCCCCGTGGCTGTGGAAGACGAATTTCTAAATGAGGAGCAGTTTGAAAAGATATTAGCATTTCATCATTACACGTTTACATCTGTGCTGCGTCTTAACAAGTATTTGACACTTTTCGATCCAAATCACGCTGAAAATGCTTATTTTGTTGTCCCTCTCGTACCAATTAAATCTGAAAGAACGGATCCCAGCGCTCCAATAGAAAACGTCGCTATCGACTGGGACTTTCTTGGTATTATATGGAATGAACGCTCCGCTCAAAGACAAGGAATAATAAAGGACGAGGATCGGAAAGACTTTAAGTTTGCACGCGAGATCTACGCCGATGCAGTTGTCATGCCTTGGTATCGTAGCAATGACCAGCCGCAGTATTTCTATGTAGCAGAAATTTGTGCAAATTTGACACCTCGATCTCAGTTCCCTGGTAAGTTTCGATTCCATGACAGTATTTAAGGAGAAAATCCTTTTGCCTTTCGATTAAAGATTGTTTCCACCTAAGGTTGTGAGTTCAAAACCTTCGAGGAATACTACCTTCGGAAGTATTCAATCGCCATTCAAGATCCTGCGCAACCTTTACTAGACGTTGACCACACATCTGCTAGGCTGAACTTTTTGACACCTCGCTACGTGAACCGCAAGGGAATGGCTCTTCCGACAAGTAGTGAAACTACCAAAAAAGCCAAAAGAGAAAATCTTGAACAAAAGCAAATTCTGGTAAGTTCTATATGCACAATTTATTTGCCATCCGCAATAAATCTATAAACTATAAATATTGATGGTCAAATTGTTATTTTCAGGTTCCTGAACTGTGCTCAATTCATCCTTTTAGTGCGTCACTGTGGCGACAAGCTGTTTCGTTGCCGTGTATCTTGTACCGAATGAATTCCATTCTCATTGCTAACAATATACGTGTAACTGTCGCGAGTCAAATACGGGGTTTAGGATCAATTAGACTGCCAAACAATCATAAATGGGAATCCCTGTCTTTTGGCTGGACGCTAAGTGACGTTATATGTGGAAAATCAAATGCACTTGAGAATGAAGACAGTAAGATAATAACCTCAGAGCCACCAATACTTGAGCAACCCCGACCTGAAACTCCTATAGACACAATTGAAGACTGTAATACACCTCCACCTGAACCTGAAAATGATACAGAATCCGCATCAGCGAAACCGGAGCCGGAGCTAACTGGTTTTGCAAAAGCAGCCAAAGAAGAGCCTGGACCAGGTGTATCCCTTGCAGAATCGTTACTGCTGAATGAGAATATAGGAGGGTACGACTGTTGCATGGATTGCACATATTGAGGCTGCATATGTTTGCTGTTTTATGAAATACTTTTTTAACTTTGTAGAAAATCCGTGAATGATATTTTATCCGAGAAAATGAAAAGGCTGAGACAGCCCGAATTGATAATTGGAACTTGGTCAAACGAAATGGCTGCTTCAACTGATGATGTGGAGTTATCCGATAACGAATTTAACGAAGATGAAGACGAACTTTTTAATCCTGATGTCGCGCTTCCCTCAAACTTGTCGATGATAAGCAAAAACTGGACTTGGGGAGGAAAATCACGCTTGTAAGAACCAACATGATACATGTGTAGGTGAGAGAGTAAAGGTTACCATTATCTACTAATTTTGTTAACTATTTCAGATTCAATCACCGAGTACATCGTGCATTATATGGAAGTCCTACTCACTGGGGAGAAGTATGGGATGAAGGTGCTTTTGTTCCCGCAGAGGATGTGGATGAAGCAAGTATTCTCAACCCTGATCTGGATAATGACAATGAATCCGTTGCGTCAGACATGAGTGGCTCCACCGAGTCATTCTTGGATGAGGATAATAATTTGAAAGTCCAGTTCATCAACGCACATACTGCTGAGACGTTGGATAAAAGAAAACTTGATACTTCTTTCGATCATCAGTTAGAAGATGAATGGATGCTTACAGAAGATATGTGGTGGGAGGAGCAAAAGGATAATCCTAATCAAGTTATACCATCCAGCGGCCCAGCACTTAGCATTTGCAACGAAGATGTTGCCGAAAAGAAATTTGAAGTTCGAGTGACTCAAAAGATTTTGGCTGTAAAGGAAATGGTGTGCAGCAATATATCTTCGGTATGTAATGAATTTGGATTTCTATATTTTTAAGAATGATGCTTTGTGGATTCTAACAAAATATTTGGTTTCAGGTGACCCCGCGATCTCAAATAAAACCTACTAACTCTGTTGATAGCAACGAAGTGTCTAATCCTCATTACGAAACCTTGTTTAAAGTCATGACACCGTTGACACCTCCAGCTATTTACCCTCCATCGTCAGCTTTCTTGGCTTCCGCCAATATCTCTCGCAAGTATACCACTGAGTTTGGTTTTAGCTTCGACGATCAACCGCACCTGAAAAATCATGTTGGTCCTAGTCCATGTCAAATTCTACAAGCATTAACAATGTCTAACGCGAATGATGGCTTAAACCTGGAGCGTCTCGAAACGATTGGAGATTCTTTTCTCAAGTATGCTATAACGGCGTACCTGTTCTGTTCTTTCGAAAATATACATGAAGGAAAACTCAGTCATCTTCGCTCCAAGCAGGTTAGTTATTGCAATCAGTGGTTAACCAAAAAGTATGTTTTTTTCTTACAATGTATATCTTTCAGGTCAGTAACGTCCACTTGTATCGATTGGGTCGTCAACGAGGTTTAGGGGGTATGATGGTTTCGGCAAAATTCGAACCGCACGATAATTGGCTTCCACCGTGTTATCACATTCCAAAAGTCCTGGATAAAGCATTGATACACTCGAAGCTACCACACAATCAATTTTCTATGGCGCAGGTTAGAGCTTCAGCGTCAAGGAGTCATTAAGTAACATAAGTCACTTTTAATCTCCAATGTCATTTATTCATGCAGGTGAAAGCATTGAAAGATTTGTCCCCTGAAGAAATTGAAACAGCTCTGAGGACCAACTCGGTGAAGATCGATTCAGAATTTATCCCTTACAACCTAGTTACACAACAGTCAATACCGGATAAATCCATCGCAGATTGTGTTGAAGCTCTGATCGGTGCATATTTAACTTCAATGGGACCTCGTGGAGCACTTTTGTTTATGTCTTGGCTAGGAATGCGAGTTTTGCCAAGCAAGGAGATAACAAAATCCGAAGTACAGCAACTGCTGGCGTCAAAAGAAGCAGATGAACTATTTTACATGGAACTGCCAGCCGAAGATAAAGTTATTCTATTCGAAGATTTAAAGCCACCAATGTCTCCCTTACTTCGATTCAGTAGAGACTGCGAAGACCAGCTTTCCATTCTACTAAAGGTAAAATCAAAAACAACAGCGCAGTTCATGGTAAGTATTTGCGCGATTATCAGTTAGTTTGATTATTTTTGCAGGGTTACGAAGACTTCGAGAATGCCATTGGGTACAGCTTCCGCGACAAGAGTTACCTGTTACAAGCATTTACTCATGCATCATACTACTCGAATCCGTTAACTGATTGTTATCAGCGCCTGGAGTTTTTGGGAGACGCCATATTAGGTAATACCCCTTCAGTATAAAGTTACAGTTTAGATCATTATCGTAGCCGTTTGATTTAATGACTTAATTTTGGAAATTACTTAGACTACCTGATTACACGGCACCTCTACGAAGATCCTCGCCAGCATTCTCCAGGGTCATTGACAGATCTGCGATCTGCATTAGTCAATAATACAATTTTCGCATCATTGGCAGTGAAGAATAACTTCCACAAATATTTTCGACATTCGTCACCTGGACTGTCGGAAGTACTACAGAAATTCGTAACATTTCAAGAACAACATGGACATACATTAACTCAAGATGTAAGTGCACGGAATTATAATAAAACATTCTGGTTAACTAAAATTTAAGCTATCTTCACTCCATGTGATGAACTTTATTCCAGTATTACTTGATGGACGAAGAGGAATGTGAAGAAGCAGAAGACATCGAGGTACCTAAAGCATTAGGTGACGTGTTCGAGTCGGTGGCTGGTGCTATTTTCCTTGATTCAGGAATGTCTCTTGACGCTGTATGGAGCGTATACTTCAGAATAATGAAAAATGAAATAGGTAAACTATTTTTCTACACCTGAGACTTTGTAGTGAATTAAATTCGTATTTCTCACTTTTAACATTTTCTCTGTATTTTTCTCTACAGAGCAATTTAGCCAAAATGTTCCTAAGTCTCCAATCAGGGAATTACTGGAGCTGGAACCTGAAACAGCGAAATTCGGCAAACCTGAAAAATTATGGGACGGCCGCAGAGTTCGTGTCAGCGTGGAAATAATAGAAGTGGGAACTTTCCGAGGAATCGGAAGAAATTATCGAATTGCCAAATGCACTGCTGCCAAATGTGCTTTACGCCATTTGAGGAAATTTAGTAACAGACATAGACGTTGATATCGTTGGAATTTGTCTTTGAACGTCCAATTGTGTTTTTATTATAACGCAGACTTTATCTTTTGTCTCTTTTCAAGTTAAGAAGCTAAAGCTATTAGTTAGAGAAATGAGGAGTTAGAGTTTCTGTTGGAGATGCATTGATACATTTTTTGAAAGAAGTGAATACAGCTTCATTCTCCATATCAACGCTCTCTATGTGATCGTAATGAATTTTCATTAAAGGTATTTGTACTATTACCTATATCGACAGTATACAACAGTATGTTAGAATAACTAGTCTACTAGCTTTGTTATATATTTGCAAACGGTTATATACATTAAATATGTTGCTGGAAGGACATAACATGTATGCAGTAACTTTCGACAAGAACGAAGAGGAGAACCTTTCTTGTTTCGTTGTAGCTCCTATACAGTTTTCCGCATAAGTTTCTGCAATTCTTCTACATTCCTCGAATATATGGAGGTTTTTACTTGTAATTCGAGGCAGACTTTTATCGTGTTTCATGAAATAGCTCAAACCAGAGGTTTTTATTTCTCTTAATCCGTTGGCATTTACTACATGGGAAAGATTTGACATTTATGGGTCCACCTTAGCTCCTAATGCAGAGTTTGTTCCTTGTTCGTGCATAGCGACACATTGCGACAACGTTAGTCATAATCTCCGACCCTCGTCAACGGATTTATAAAAGTGACACATCACTCACACGCCTCGTTTTCATCATATGCTCATTATACGCACAATATATATTACATAATGTAGCTTATACCAAGATGGGACAGTCAACGCGTGGTCACCTAAGCGTATTATGTAATCTAGCGCTCTCAGCTTTCAATACATCGGCTTTACTCCATGTACTCCCAAACCGTGGTCATCCGTATTACCTTTACCTGCCTAGCTTCGGCATGCTACAAAATCCAGCCGTCCGTATGCCAGTACTTTCACCGGGAGCTATTGCCTCCCCTCCCGCACAGAAGTGAACAAAAAGAACGGAGGTAGTCGGATCCTCCTTGAGCGGTCGTTTCGTAGGATTCGGTATGGTTTCGCGATGCGAAAATCCAACTAGGGAGGAACGTTCCACATGTATCTCACATAGCAATTTATACTCCTCCAAGGCTTTCAGCATGCAGAGCAAGGTTCTTTGCAGGAGAAAGCAATCCTCTGCTACAGCTTATGTACAAGCTTGATATTGCAGGAGAAAGGCAGGGAAAATCGATACATGATAAGAACAGCAGGACCATGCTGAATATGAACTTGAAAGAGGCACGGGAAGGATCATGATAAAGGTCTTTCTCCACTTACTTTCACCTTTCATCAAACTTTCACTTATTTAACTAATCTAATTACACGATGGCAGATACGGAATTTGAAGAATTTCGACAATTCTTTGACCAGTTACCGCAATACATCAAAGCTCCAGCACACTGCTACACGTAAGTAACTTGTAAATTACTATAATCCCCTTTACGTTGATATACTCTATTACCTCGTTTATTTCGATTTTTATAAGTTTACTCAACTATTAATTTTTTAATCGCTCTAAAATAATATCCTTACATTCATTATAACGATTTGCTATTGTCCCTTGGAGAAAACTTTCCTAACTAACTTGTTAATCACCGCAAAACATACGTTCATTTCTCATTAAATTGTCAATCTGTATTTATATTTTCAGGCTTGTGCACGATGTAGATGTTGATGACGACTCGCCAATCAAAGAGAAACAAAATTCCACGTACACGGGTTATTTACCTCCTGTACCGCAACGACTTAAAGACACACTACGAGGGATAACCCTAGCAAATTCATCTCAAGATTCGGTAAAATCCGATCCAGATGAGAGTATAAGCGAGCCATTTTCCGGGGACTTGCAACTGATATTGCCTGATCACGAAGGAAGAGAAAGTCCTTTGGTCACAAGGAAGCGGAGAAAGTTGCCAGAGATTCCAAAGAATCCTACAAAACGTTGTAAGTCCACTAAATTATTTTATCCTGTACAAGCTTTCTTGTATTTGATACCTTCGAACATAACTCGTGTAACTATCTTTTGAATTAAAATTCCTGTCTTCTACCACAGGGAACGAAGAAACGCGTCAAGTGTCATTAGCTCAAGAAATATCGGACGCAGATCGATATTCATATTCGTGTAATAACAGTTTCCAATGCTGCAATGGCCATTGTCATGGACCACCACCCACCTCAGCGCATAAATCCCCTCCAGAAGTCACGCACAGACCTATTTTTGTTTTAAAATTTCATCAAGGAGCTCGTGGTAAGTGAATATATATCTCACTCCTTAGTTTGTAGCTATAGAAACCCCATAACTTTCTCCACCCAAACCTTCATGTTCTAATAATCTATCATAACTATGGTTTTCAGATGACGATAGTTCCCCTGATTCAGAAAAATATCCTAGTCTCGATTCTGGGCACTCTACAATACATTCCGAAGACGGCAGCAAACCTTATTCACCGCAGATTCCTTCAATAAATGGTAATTAGTAGCAATTCTTTTACGTCATTTCGCATTCCTTTATCTCAACTCCCTTACTGCATTTCCACCACCGCCAATATTATTATTCAAATCATAAAATCTAAAGGACAGCATTCTCCAGTTTTATGACAAGTGAATGCAACAGGAAATATTCCTTACATTTTCTTCTTCCGTGTTTCCGTCCTATACGGCAGTCCTGCTCCCTCTTTACATCCTTTTTACCTCCAATAATTTTTGCATCCCCGAATCCCACCACCATCTTTTTATACAGCCTCTGCATTCCAAATACATGAACCTTTCAAACTGCAAGCCATGTTTATCCGTAGTTGCGGTGTTTGCAAAAATCCTCCAGTTCCAGCTCCAGTCCAATGTGTACACAATATCCTCCAGTTTCACTGTGTTCCTCTGAGATACCAAGAAATCAGTATGCCGCCCACTCTCATCACACGTTGTCCGACTCCGCAGGAGCCGTAGCTTGTATTGTAGGGCAGCCTACCCGGGTAGATTCATGTTCAACCCTGAATTACTTCATTATCTCAAAGATTAATTACATCCTTCAGGACTCGGAGCGCATGGGAATCATCACTCCTCCTGCCTCTGGTATCCTTAATTTGTAGGCAGCAGATGTCTTCCCTGAGTAGAAGACATGACTGCAGGCAGTTCTGCTAAATAAATCAACTAATTCACTCCAAGAGTTTTACGTCCCTTTCCCACCATATTTAAGCACACAAGAGCCTGAGTTGATTTAGCGATGCATAGCTCCAAGTCTTCAGGCTGCATTCCCTCTCTTTAAGCTTCCATCCTTCCTACATCCATTATCTGCCAAAGAGGTGAGCCGTAGTATTTGAAGAACCTCTTTTCTTTGAGTGAATCCTAAGCAGAGAACCTTTAGAAAACTTCCATCGGCTTATGCCTCGCTGCATCTTCAGTTTCTCAACATGTATTTACTTTTCAAGAACAAGTATGCTTTCTCCTGTACATTCGTCCGCATGAATTTTTCCAACATTTTCATTTACTCGTCCTTTCCCCACTGTAGATTCCATGCAGTTTTACAAAACTGCAACCAACCATAGTATACAGCTTAGATTAGCTTTGAAAAGAAGCTGTAAACAGCAGCCCAAAAGCTAATCCCTAGAATTTGCTAGATGTTTTACAGAAACAAGAGCAAAATTCATTAATCCCTCACGACTCTTGCTCAATTCCACAGAGTATCTTTCACCCCACTATATACACTCTCATAAATACAGCTGAGGGACAAATAAAAAGCTTAAAGTTGCATCATGTATCCCCATCGGAATGCTCAACATGTGTAAGACTCTTTACTCTTCGCGTCAAAATGTAAGAGGCGGCACTGAATTTCATTTAAATCCCTCCTGTAGCTTCTAATTTAGCTTTTCAACTCTTCTCCCTCATTTCTGCACAGCTTTCACCAAAAGTTTTCACTCAAGTTTCCTTTCACATCACCAAAATTCCCTCAGCTGCACTGTCATTCCGGGTTTTTGCTGATTCTCGGAAAACTTTAGCATAAAATGCAAATCCAAGCACTTTTAGTAGAAAGCTATATAATCTGGCAGACTTACACCTGCACCCGGCCAGGATAAGACTTTCTCTCACGCTTAGCTTCGGTAGTGCTTTCCGGATCGCATTTGCCTTTAGGGTTATTGCCGGCAGGCGGCAAGACGGCAATGGTGAAAGTTTACTTTCTCCCGAACCTTACATTTTATCTAAACTACTTCCTTCTTTCCATATTCATTTTATCCACTTATTATTTCAGTTTTTATTAAAGCATATAAACTAACTCCTATCAAACTTCTAGCTTACAAATTATGCTATTTCCTCCATTAAAATTGTCCGACCTTGCTCTTAGACTTGGAGGCAATTAATCGATTCCGAATACCTAATTTGGCTCACAATTGGAAAAAAATCTTCGGAACCCGGAATAATAGTAAGAGGTGGCAAAATGCAACTCGGAGGGACATACAATGGCTGATGAATGTAGCATAAAAATTGGAGGAAAATTTAACATCGGCAAAGTAATAAAGTTATTCATTCAGGGCGATGGGG
Source organism: Sminthurides aquaticus (assembly GCA_906901655.1). Lineage (NCBI taxonomy): Eukaryota > Metazoa > Arthropoda > Collembola > Symphypleona > Sminthurididae > Sminthurides > Sminthurides aquaticus. The sequence continues at coordinate 16,737,393 of CAJQTT010000001.1, read as the reverse complement.
CGGCACATCGGAAAAAAATTAAAAATTTTGTGAAAGAATTGCACAGACTAATGCGTACATACTTAAGCCTCCCTCCGGTAAAACTCTCACATTTTTCAAAGTATACACAACACGGTGGTAAAGTAATTGATCTTAGGGGACAGATTAGCGGATACATCTTCTTTTTTCTTACATCTTTAGATGCATTACCTTAACATTTTTCAGAATCTTTATCACCAACTTCCCCTTCAATATCTGGCGTGCCATTTACCCATTTGGAAATTTTGGAAGCCACTCACCGAGGACTTCATAAGTTTATACCCCGTCACCATGATGAAATAGAGGTGGATATCGGTGATCCGATTTACATGCAAAAGGAAGCGGATGATCTTTGGTGCGAAGGTAAGGAAACTTTCAATCTGCAATTAACAACTATTATAACTTTCCCAGCAACTCAATAGACCCACACCTACAGACCTGAGATGATCTTTGGTGCGAAGGTAAGGAAACTTTCAATCTGCAATTAACAACTATTATAACTTTCCCAGCAACTCAGTCGAGCATCCACTCCCGTAATTCATAATTGCTTCTGCTTATGTCATTTCTCAGAACACAAAAGTTTTTCCACGACGATACTCAACTTTTTCTTTCACTTTTTCAGGAGTTAACTTACGGACAGGGATGCAAGGGATTTTTCCCTCCGCCTATGTCGTCGATGTGGACTACAATGATTTTGATCCTGCAGCAAGTAAAGTCAAGAAGGAGAGGTACCTTATTAATTACGTCGGCTCAATAGAGACTCTCTATCATAAAGGCAATGACGTCTTGTGCCAAGCCGTCAAGAAAATCTCCAGTCACGAAGGTTACGTCGCGTCTCATACCCGCCCCTGCATTCTAGAAATATCCGACCAGGGTATTAGAATGTTAGATAAAGGCAAACCCTTGGTAAGAACAAGACTGCAAAATACTTCAAACCAATATCCTTTCAACCACCAAAGTGCTAAATTTAAATGCTCTCTTTTTTTATCTTCCAGCCCAATCAATCACCATGTCACGATTATTTTTACGCACTTAAAAATGTATCATTTTGCGGATTTCATCCACAAGATCATCGTTACTTTGGCTTTGTCACGAAACATCCAACTTTAAATCGATTTGCTTGCCATGTGTTCATCTCCGAGGACTCTACCCGCCCCATTGCAGAATCTGTAGGGTAAGTCTCTATAAATTCTAACGATAAACAATTACCATGTCAAAGTCGATCTAAACAGCTATAATCTGATCTGTTCTTCATCTAATCTTTGGCCATAACTGTGTTAATTTTACCCAAACTTTCCGCTCACCAATGCTATAAACATGGCAATCCAAGTCTGCAAGCCATTCGTCTCTCCCTCTCTCCTTTCTCCACTTTCACTTGATTTAAAGCTTTTCTTTTCCCTTTACAGCCGCGCCTTCCAACGTTTCTACCAGAAGTACCTCGAGACTGCATATCCAATAGAAGACATCTACCTGGAATGAATCCGAGTGCATTCGGTCCACCCCACTACGACGTTAAGTGTGAATTCAGTGCGCAGTGATTAACACAATTCTCTTTTCCGAATGAAACTTTTTGCGGACTTAAGTGGGCTTGAGTTCCCATTTCCGCTCCTTCGTCTCGCTATCTCTTTTGACGGCTCTAAAGCAATCAACCCGTCTATCTAGAATGCATATATACTTTTGAATCAATATTTGTACCTTTCGGACGTATACAGCCACATCCCTCTTCATTCCAGCCCCTGTGGTATTGTGTTTCATTACGTCTCTTTAACGTTGGGGGCTCCACTTTCTCTGTCTACTTTCACTTTCAAAATCCATGACAAATCATCCTTGGTGTATTTTCTCCCTTAACTTACCTTCACAGCCCTTCCCTCCATGATGATCCCTATCCCCAGAGGGCGCTGACCGCGACCTATCTAGCATTTTACTAGTAATAAAGTTAACAATAACTAGTTAATTTAGATTTAGAAATTTTAGATACTAGTAAATGGTTCACAGAAGAATCAAGCCAAGTTATATCATTCCATAGGTAAGAAACAAAATTATACAAAACCTATACGGATAAATAGCTTTTTCTGAAAATATCACAGTTCTAGAATGTTGACAGCAAAACCGTAGTTCATATTTCACAGTAAAGGGCGATGGGCGATCATAAGACATCGCAGTAGCGCGGATACGAAGCTGAAGAATTAGGAAAAGGTTCCTTCATTGGTTATAAAGCGCCGAGAGCATAGGAATCTTAATAAACCAGTAGTTGCCCATATATTAGTCGCTCATAGTAGACTTCAGGTCGTTTCAACCTCTTCTGGAAGTAAAACGACAATACAAACATAGTTGAAGGTCACAAATTATCAAATCTCATCATCAGACTGCACCTCAGGTCAATTTACAGGACAATTAACAAGCAATTCCATAGTACACGCATCACATAGTTAATCATCATCTAAAACAACCTGTTTAACGTCCGTACGTCCGCTTAAACACTCATAGGCTTAACTGCAACAAGCCTATAAAAGAGAACATAGTGCCAATTTAATACGGAGCGTCGCTTCTTCTTCTTCTTCGCTATAAATTGCGGGTGGCTGCTTATACTATCCAGGTTTCTTGTACCTCATTTGACGCTCCGTTTATCAATTTTTCATATTCAAGGAAATAGATAATTCAAACGCTTGCATCAGCCAGCTTCTCGCTAAAATTAATGAGCGCATCAATGTAATTTCGTACACATAGGATTTTTAGTCTGTAATAATCAATCACAATTAAATAAAGGCCCACATTACAGAGGGCTGGATGCGCTGGATGCTTAAATAGTCAAACTTTGTAGAAGCAACATAGTAAACTAGAATACCGTTTAGAGACTTTCTCCTGGTCGTGTGTCAATCCTTTCACCATCTTTAATATTTCCCCATAATCTATCCATGAATCATGTGTTTCACAGGGGTGACTTGACGAGTAAATAAACATAAATTTACTATATAAAATCAACAAGAATTTATTCTACCTGCAATCGCATCTGATGGTGAAGGAATCTTTGAAATTCCTTTAGAGAAACCATTACCCAGGTTCATTAATACTCGAAACGTACCAACTTTCTCCTTAACTTTCTCTCAGTTCAGCCTCTCCATAACGCCAACGCTGTAGATGGCGCAACGTGTTTCATACAAGTAGCAGCGTACAAGCAATTATGTTGTTGCCGTCTTTTTAGTTTGAGGTTCAGTTCAGAGATTCAGTCATTGCAGCTGCCAGAACTATTGGATATTGCACACCCATTTGAGGGGTACAGTAGATGGCAAACTTTCTCAAGCTGCCAAAGATGAGGTAGTAGATAATGAAATGCTGTGATGAAGACAAACCCAAGATGCTGGAGACTTTAGCATTTAAGTGCTTTAAACAGGTAGGAAGAAAGTTTGAGTGGTGTAGCCTTCTGTTTACGCTCCTCGTCAACTTTTTATCCCACTTTCCACCTCAGTTCAAATTGTTTACGCATCAACTCCGAGTCGAGCCCCTCCCCCCGGAGAAAGTAGGTACGAGGAAAGTAGCCGTGTATTATCTGCCAACTTTAAACTTATTCAACAACTTGCAGGGCACAATTTCAAGAGCACTTCAGTATTCTGGAATCATCAGTTTTCAGAGTTTTCTCATTCAGAAAATCTCCATTTTCCTTCTCCTCGTCTAACTATTAAATAGGCTTTCTCACCACCAGAATACCAACTTACCGTGGGCGGATGTAATTGCCAAGAGTGAAAGTTGGTAAGATGGACTCACTCCTGTATCTATTTTGATGTACATCCATGACGTCTGGCTTCCATCTCAAACCAGCGTCGCTTTTCTCCACCGTTTTCCTTCCAATTTCTGAATTTCTCCAGAAAGTAAAGAATACAATTTCTGATCCAACTCTGTGTCCTTTTATAGGAAGAGAGCCTATAAGATAGATTTTCAAAGTAGCCATAAAAATCCTGAGAAATTGTTCTTCTCTTCAATGGCTTTAACGATCTGTACCAAATTTCTCCATGTACCGTCCCTCACCATCCAGCAACAGATAAGATGGAAAGTAAATGGCTGGAACAGCATAACATAACCAACCCTGCTCCATCCCGTTATTCTCTTCATCTAGTTTCACTACTGTGGCTATCCAAGCGAGCTCCAGCTTTAATAGAATTCATATTAAGCGTAATAAATAACACGCTTCTCCTTTCTTCAGTAGATAAACACGAAGAAGGAATGAAAGTATCCCTAGTTGCATTCTCCCACTTTCCCAATCCCTTCAATTCAATTTTCTTAAGAGGCCGCTTCTTCCCACCTTAGTACGTCATGTATGAGCATATGTAGCTTTATATCCAACACTTTCCCCGTCTTTTCACAGCCCCCAAAGTTCAGCCACATCCAAAGAGAGGAGAGTGAGCAAATAGTCTTCATTTCGATTTCTAATACAATACATTAAATCAGGACCGGAGATTCATACGGAATCTCAATGCTTTCCTTTCTTATCTCCTTCTATAGCTCCCTGATTCTTGAATCAATCAAAATCCTTTCTCTCCACTCCACCCACTTCTTCACCTCCAATCTAAACACTACGCAGCATAAGGAACCCTAGCAAGCTTTTCCAAACACCCACATGCACGATTCTTTACAGAGAAAGTCGGATTTTGTTAGCATTTTCTGCCTCAAATGCAAGATTGTCGAATTTACCTGGTACTTTAATCAACGATCCAAACAAGTCATCTGTTCTTTTCTAATTTGAGTGCATTCTTTTTAATCCATGCCGCCCCCAATTATAAAACTACCTATATCTTTCTTTTTGACCAGGTGAATGATAACAGATAATGAAACAGCAGAGGCACTATAAGAGCTTTCTAAAAATCACCCTTTACCTTTACTCTCTGTGTGCATTTCCTTATATTTGAACTGCTTTCCGTCACACAGCACACTCTTCTTGACCCCAATACAAAGCAGCCATATGCTTAAAATCATTGCTTCTGGTCCAATATCCAAGCTTTCAAAGAATAAAAAGCAGAAAGCCAGCAGCGTATAACAAAAACTTCCACAACTACATGGAGTTGCCAGATCCTACATTGCAAAAGCTGCACACAAAAAATTCCCCTTTTGTTTCATCCCAGCTCATCAAAAAATCGGTAACAGGCAGAAATAGTCAAGCGGGAAATGGTCAGGAGAAAGTTGGAGAAAGTTGGAGAAAGTTGCTATCCGGGATTTCTTCGGGCCCTGTCTTCCATAAATTGACGCACTTATTGGCAACTCTTCCTAAAACTGAGACAAGAATCACCAAAAATGATCCACCTCCTCCTCTATATCTTATTAATAAATTGACGTTTTCATCCCCCATATTTCTTTCATTTACTTTCTCCACACCCCCCCCCACATTTCTCCAACGCGCACACTTGTTACGTGCTTCACATTCGATAACATACAATTCAATCCATTCTCTGTGTCTTCCCACCCGATTTTGCAAATGTCCGGATCTAGAACGCTTACTTTTCTTCAACAAGTTTCTCGAAGGTCTTCTGCTTAGTTTTCTCCGATCGAAACTTATTTTCTGGAAACAGACAAGAAGTACTGCGATCTACGATCCCGAAAAGGGAGCTTCCCCTTTCCTGTCTCTCTTCCCACTTGCAACTTGTTACTCCAAATTCGACAGACAGATCATGGGCAAAGACAAAGGAAAAGGACGGAGAAGGTGGGAAGAGTGAAACTTTCAGTCCCAATCTGCAAGCAGACATCCTTCCAGAACTCTTCCAAACGCTTGACGTCACCCAAAAAGCTAATAGAGAGAACCGCTATTGTTATAAAGCAGATAGAAACAACCGGACAGAAGCTCTCCACCATCAAATTTTAACTATACGCTTTTTCTCACACACCAAAACTCCAAACCGAAATCCTCCCAACTCCGTCATTTTCTCCTGTACTTTTACATTTACTTGTAAATTGGTGACCAAAGAAGGGCCACGCATCTAAGAATTTTTAATTACAAAAAGAAACCTTTAACCAGTTTGATCTTTTCCCCACACAAACGTCAGTTACCTTCATAGATTTATTCTTTAGCTATATCCAGTTTAAATTAAAAATCTTGTCCAACAAAGTCAAAGCTTTATCACGCGGCTAATCCAAATTTTCAAAACTCCCAAGTCAAGATGAGCGGCTCGGGTAAGGGGCTCATTGGGCTATGGCTTTATAAAATGGGGGACAGTGTGGACTGGACGCTTAAAGAAAGCATGGAACGCAAAGCACATCAAGTAAGTAACCTATTTTAATTCTCGATACACTCCTTTTGTTTTATCAAATAAGAGCTTTATAATTTAAGCGTTTTCTCAGGAAAAATTAATTCATCGTCCAATTATCTTTTTTCAAACCACCTAAACGCTCCTATTATAAGCTTTCTGTTATCCCAATTTCAAATCACATGTTCTCATTAGCAGACCCCGTTGAAACAAGTAATTTCGCTTTCATGGATGAAGGGTGTAGATGAGAGCGTCGCAAGACGCCCCTCTCCTATTCACCCTGCTTCTGGAGAAAGCAGCTTTCACCAACAGGCGTATTTTTAAATATCTTATTTCGTTCCATTAAGAAAATTCCATACAAAAATTTGAATCCCAGTTGAAAATTTCCTGCAAACGTTTATCCATGTTATTCATCCAAGGTAGTGCAAGAATTTTGCGAATGTTTGCATCAAACTTTAAAGTCGTGTATGTGTAGAAGCTCACGGAAAAAAACATTTTCATTCAAGCCAGAACAACCCATGATCCAGCTGAATTACTTCAAGAGATTTACCTAGATTTATTTGTTTTGTCTTAGCCGGCTTTGACAGAGGCTGAAGACACAGGAGGGGATAAACAATCAAACCACAACTGCGTTGTATTCTCCCTGAAAAACCAAGTGGGAGGATTGGCCCGTGCCCTCAAAGTATTTGAAGACAACGGCGTCAACGTAATTCACATAGAATCTAGAAAATCCAAAAGAAGGCCCTCCGAGTACGAGATAATGGTGGACGTGGACTGTGACAACCGTCTTATGGATAACATCATGAGCGTCCTCGCTCAAGAGGTGGCTGCAATCAATCTAACATCTTTCGACGGTGGCCAGAAGTTTCCTCATCCTCCTCCAGGATGTCTATCATCCACTAGCAGCTTCGGTAATGAATCCTGCTTCTATCAAGCATATCGTCTTGGACGCTTTCTTCTAAAAAAAATTATTACCTTTATCCTCCAGCTGATGTTTAAGCATTTTCTAATTACTTGTTTCCACCTCGTTTTGAACTTCCTTACAGATTTCGGAGACATGCCCTGGTTTCCTCGTAAAATAGCGGATATTGACCACAGTCAAAATGTTTTAATGTATGGATCTGAATTGGATGCTGATCATCCGGTACGTTTCCTCCATTTATAATTTTAAACCTAATGCTCAGTTTGAAGGGGAACAAAACTAATTCCTAGAATAATTATCCATCAACTAGGGTTTCAAAGATCCAGTCTACAGGAAACGACGTAAATACTTTGCAGATCTTGCAATGGCCTATAAATAGTAAGCTTTAATTCATAATTCATTTAACTTCTAATTTCTATTTCACATATATCATAGAACTTATTGCGCATGAGCTTCGTTTTCCTTGAATTTCAATTAATGCAATATTTTCTTCTTAAACTTAATAATTTCAGCGGCCAACCAATCCCGAAAATCGAATATACCAAAGAAGAAATAAGAACCTGGTAAGACTGTTCATTTTGATTAAAACAAATCCAGAGGAAAAATAAGAGTATTCATTCAAGAGTTTAGTATATATATATTCAAGTATTCCGCAAATCATTTTATTCCATCCCCTTTGAAATTCCGATAGGGGCGAAGTGTTTCGTGAACTCCACCGGCTTTATCCAATATACGCTTGCAAAGAGTACTTGGAGAACTGGCCCTTGTTGGTAGAATTTTGCGGCTACCGAGAAGACAATATTCCTCAACTTCAGGACTTGAACGTATTTTTGAAAAGTAATCCTCTTCGCTAATATTAACACCAGTTGCATAGCAAATGTTACTTTTCGTAACACCTTAGCAGATCATGAACTCAAACCCTTATTGTTTTTCTCCAGGGAAGACTGGATTTACTCTAAGACCGGTTGCAGGATATTTGTCTCCAAGGGATTTCCTTTCAGGCTTAGCATTTCGCGTTTTCCACTGCACTCAGTACATTCGCCATTCCTCTGACCCCTTTTACACCCCGGAGCCGTAAGTCCTTCCTTCCCTTTACACGTTAAGTTTAAGATTTAAAACTTCCCTTTAGACTACATCCTTCCATTGTACTTTCAGTGACTGTTGCCATGAGCTCCTTGGTCACATGCCGCTTTTGGCAAATCCATCCTTTGCACAATTTTCTCAAGAAATTGGACTTGCATCCCTGGGTGCGTCTGATGATGAAGTGCAGAAGATAGCTACGGTAAGAATTTTTCCTAATTCCATTCTCATTCATAACACGATTGGATGGATTCACGATCAGCTCTGCACAGAACAATTCTGCATAGTTGTACCTACATAAATTAACAAACGCTTTAACACTTTACATTTTTTAGTGCTACTTTTTTACTGTCGAGTTTGGACTATGCAAAGAAGGAGATTCACTACGAGTTTATGGAGCAGGCTTGTTATCCTCAGTAGCTGAATTGAAGCATGCTATTGAAGCCAAAGAAAAGATACAGTACTTTGATCCAGAAGTAACTTGCAAAGAAGAATGCATCATCACATCATACCAGAACCACTACTTTTTCTCCGAATCCTTCGACGACGCTAAAGAGAAAATGAGGTAGCGTCCCTTCCATCCAACCATTTCAATCTTACGCAAATCAAGATCATAAACTAACTCCCTTACTTTCAATTCCAGGGAATTCGCTGGCAAAATCCAGCGCCCCTTTGGAGTTCGCTACAATCCCTACACCCAGAGCGTTGAGATTCTGAGCAACGCTCAGAAAATTGCAGCGCTTGTATCGGAACTTCGCGGAGATTTGTGCATCGTTCGCAACGCCCTCAAGAAAATCCACGAGCAGGACGAGACGGTGGACGTTGAAGGGATTGCCCACATGCTCCAGGACGGAATGCATATTGAAAATCCCGAAGAACCCGCTGATAAATAATCTCTTTCATTCTCTCCCAGCATTCGATTCCCTGCTTTAGCTTGCCCCATATCCTTGCATAGTGTCAGCCATCACACCAGCAGTAGTTGTAAAATGAACCTACCTAATGTATAGTTATAACGTAAAAACGTTGCAATCTGGATAGATATATGAGATTCGTGTACATTTTCTCCATGTAGATTCTCCTTATTCAAGAGACCCTTTCCAGCCACTAATATTTGTATCATTTAGTAACATTAGCTCTTCTGTAAAAATATCAACTACGAACCCTCGTCATGAGCGGTTTTGGAACCAAAACGTAAAAACTTCTTCTCTAAAAAGGAGAGACTTGTCAATGGCGGGACCAATAATCAACTCCTGAAATGAATCCATCTCTATGCTAAACTTTATTATTTCCACTCCTAAATTATATGTGATTCAATGTCGTTTCGTCGTTTGCTTGCATAACCCACTTTATTCCCAACATCCATTGCAACCCTATCAAAGCTTGTAGTAAACTAGCGCCACTGTAAATTTTAAACTTTTCTTTATTGATGCAATCACATTTAAAATGGAATTACTTCCGGAAAGGACCAAATTAAAGCGACCAATCATGAAGCATTTTCCTGAATTCCCCCAACCACATTTACCATTTTGCATTTGAAAATTTCAACTCAGCTTATTTTAAAAAGTTTCATTTCATTTCCATTCGTAGTAGGACATTTACATTATTGGAATTTATTATTTATTAAGCAAGATAATATTTGTGACCGTACCGAATGACCTAACTGACCTCCTGGCCTTCATCCTGCGACTCTGACTGCATCGACATGTTTGACCAGTTTTGGCACATTGATTCGCAGTTATGGTCATAGTAGTCCGCTAGGTCAGAAACAAAATTCAACAATATTAAACTGAAAGATTTTTTTTATAGATTCTCCTATCTCCTTATAAATCGGCAGATTAAGAATCTTTCAATAACTCATTCTTACCTTCCAAAACGAACTGATTGTTGCACACTCTGCAACTAAAAGAGGGAAAGCAAAAGCTGTCGACTCCATGTCTGGCCAAAACATGTTTGGCAAGTTCGGCTTGCGACTCGTATAGATTCCTGCACACCTTGCATTGAAATCGCAAAATATTCTCACCAGCAGGGTCTGTAAACAAAATCAAAATCTTTAAAAGGCTACTGAACAGTATACATCTCTCACATATTTTGCACAGGCCCAAAGCTTCGATTTCCTCGAAAACGTGAAATTCTCTCAATTACTACACACAACACTAATAACAGACTTTCGGAAACTTCCTTTCTACCTTACAACTCATAACCTCGATTTATATGGAACGGGATGAAGGGGAACAAGTTAAACTACATTGTTAGAGCAGAGATTCTTTTTTTCTAACCAACGACAAGATGCAACTCCAAGAAAATAGCTAAAAGTTGTAATTAGAGATCTTCCTTACCACCCATTGTAGAATATATACTCAGTTAACTTTTCACTTTTTAATAGAAAAATAAATCACTTAAATCTAAATGCATGAAAGATATGCGTAGCAAAGCTTGACAGTTTGTCAGTGATTGCTATACGCCGGATCTTGGGGAACTAACCTAACAACATCAGTTTATGGATTTTCCTGGGGCATACTGGTATCAAGAGTAAAATCGAAACAGAGAGCGTAGCCATACAATTCTGGGATTTCACTTTCAGAGGATTTTAGCAATTCCCCTAGTTTTGCATTCAGCATTTAATCCCCGCCGTTTTACATAAACTGACAAATCTCTTGAAGAATTGCGATGATGATACCCTTTCATGGACCGACTGTATTGTGCGTGTTAACTTACCTTTAGCTTTCATACTTAAATACTACATTTTCATTAAAATCCTTACAATATCCTCCTATCACCTGTCAACATGCGCATTTAATTTCACTGTATTTGCCCCAATATGCAAGACACTCAAACGCCTTCTATTAGCAAATTAGTTAAATTAAAAATGACTACTGGAAAAAAGGCGATGATAGGTGCTATGGCGTGGTATACGTGCTTCAGAAAAAGGAGAAAGCATATTTCTTCTTTTTCATGCAAGTACATAAATTACACCACATAGACATCCTTGAAACTTGACGGATCACTCCGAACATTTGAAAACCTGTAATCCGATAATTTTTTAGATCTTTAGACCGCGTATTAACGATAACCAAAAGTTAAATCATGTGGTCGCGTAATACCATTTAAATATTTAGGTTAAATCTGAAAGAATACTACGCATTTAGGACGACACGGCAAGTAGATACTTGCGAAGTGGTTATGCATTGCTAGGATCGGCAACGTACACGAACGAACTAATTTAGTTTAATAATTAATATTAGTCCTGCTCTGCGACGCTTTCCAAGAGCATTTTGTCGTGTCCATGCGGCTACTTAACTAAAACGTTAGGTTAGTAGTGTAGATCTCCGAAAAACAACTGTAGTTACGATCCTCATCCATCATCAGATCAAAAGGAACCGGCAAATCAAAATGTTATGGACGTTCGACGTTAAAGGCTAATACTAAATCGTGTTATGTGGCAACAAGGATTCTTTATGTGTCTGCAGTAGTGAATAGTAATACCTAGAGTTGGAAAGACACTACCTCGTGTATGCCAAAGGGATTCGAATTAAGATATTTCCCAGAGAAACTGTAAGGCTGTTAAATGACTGATTGTACGGTAAGCTTTATCTCATTTGTGTTATGAAAATATGAAGAGTGAAAGCAAGGATTTTGTAATGATTTCTGTGTGTTCTGATGATTCATTTTACAGATGGCGAATGTGATTAAGAATTATGAGAAAGTATTGCTGGGAAATATACAACCAAAAGCGTTTGTGAATGCTTATAATTTTAATAGAGTGTCACAAATGTCGTTAGCCCATAGCTTCCTACTCCAAGGCTGCCTGAATTCGTTATCCATCGATTCGACTGGCACCTAGTAAGCTTGACATTCATTGAATACAATAGGCCACCGTAACGTACTAATGAAGATTAACATTGTTTCTTATTTTTTTGTAGTTTACTTGGCGGTGAGGAAGATGGACGTGTTGTGCTATACGATTTGGCAAGGATAAGTAGATCTGTAAATTGCAAAGGAGAAATAGCTCTCTTCAAAGCATATCCGAGTAAGTAAAATTAAAACTTCAATGCAAAATAGCGCTCGGTTAGATTTAACTCAAACGGACTATAATTTTCAACTATAGACAAACCGTGCCCTAGCCCAATGGATGTGAATTGGTTTCCTAGTAATGAAGGCTTATTCTCAACTCTCTCATGTGGTGTATTAAAAATATATGGTATGATTCATATACTTCTTACATGCACGAGTAATGTGTAAAACTTTGAGTTTGCCTCGTTCACAGTTTGATTTGGGTTTTCAGATGCTGGTGGAGACACTGATGATCCAGTGGATTCAATAGATACCGGTGCAAACAGTAAAGACGGTTGGCCTGCCAGAATATACAAACATCACCCTTGGAATTCGGCCACCATAATGTGTGAGTCTAAAACAGAGACATTCTTTCTGGTCGTAACATGAAAGATCATTATTTTTACGAACCTGTTTTCGTTTCAGGTATGTCCGAAAAGGAAATTCGAATGTATGACTTGAAAGTGGGAGCGTTCGTTCAAACAATGCACTTACCGCCCCACGCGGAACGTTTCAGTCAAATTACAGTTAGTAGAGCAACTCCATATTCAATGGCAGCTGGTCTAGTCATTAAGCATGGCTGTGGTGAAAGTAATATTGAAGAATATGATGGCAGAAATTGGAACCAAAAAGTTCGGACGTACACTGCGTCAAAGACTCAAACAGCGGTACCTAAAACGAGTAAGTAACAGGAATTCATATGAGCGTTCGACATTAGCAAATTCCAATTATGCACATATCGGAATGATTCAAAATAATCATTTGGTTTTTAGAGCGAAAAAACGAAGCGGATTATTCTCATTCCAGAAGTATCTCATACTTGGGTTACAGTGAAGACGGGCAGTACCTGATTTCTCATGGGATAGATGGTGTGATAAAGAAATGGTCAACGGAATCAGGAACATGCCGAAGCGTTACAAGAGTTCCAGGAAACATACTGTACAATCCTAATGTCCCTGGAATGGCGATTATTGAAACGAAGCCTAATGTGGCCGCTGTACCTAGGAAAGACGGTATCTATCTGATGGATATCGATAATAGTATTCTCTTACGTCATTTAAAAGGGCATGTATCTCAAATTACTGATATTGCTTACGATCCTGCCTTTAATAGACTTTACAGTGTAGCAAAAGAGAGTATGCTCCTGGTATGGGAGAGTAAAGGTAGTGCTGTACACGATCACCATGCTGTTTTAGGCAAACCCGAAGTACTTGGAACGAAATTATTTGACGAAGGTCCTTCGTCAGAGGACGAGGGACCTAACGAGCTAGGGTCGGTAAGTTACAACCGCTTGTAGTTTATATTTTTCTACTTAGTTCTCGTCGCGCTAGTCGGATGCAACTGAAATCCAGTTGTCATTAATTCTGTCTGATTTAGCTATGATGGCTTCAGTGTGGTAGGAAGTATCCTTTTTGTTATAAATATATACAGCTTTAAAGCTTTAACGCACTTTCAATTGGAAAGAACTCCACAAATGTAGTCAGATAAGAGTATCTGATGACGCAATTCCAACAATAATTTTTAAAAAGTCAAAATGTATTTATATACACCTTCAATCAGTTTGTATACAAAAATGCTGGAAAGGAATTTACATTAAAGACAAAAACTTTACAATTAAAAACCTGCGAAAAACATTAAAGTGTAAATATATTCCGTATTCCGCTGACATGTCTAAAATTAAACTAATTAAGTTATCATGCTATTTAATTTAAATTATGAGTCTGCGTTCTCCATTTCAGCGTCCTGATCTTTGTCACCATCATAAAACTCGTTATTAGCTTCAATTCTTCTATCTTCCTCTTGCTGATTGATTCGTTCATCGGGGTTATATTCTTCGATATTTTCCAAGTTCAAAGAGTCAGGTGGAACATCTTGCATTTGGACACTAAAAATCAATACCGATGTTTTTAGAAAGTTTTAAACCACTTGACTACGTTACAAAAGTAAAGGAATGTCTCTACGCAAAGTACCTCGGCGCATGTTGTAACATTTTGAGATTGTCGCTAACATGCTTGACGATAAGTTCCAAATACTGCTTTGAATTAGCATTTTCTTGTCGAGTCACAACATCAGGATGCAGAGTGAAGTCAGGTGCAAAATATTCAAAGTACTCTGAAGGAATCAAATCCCATATTAAAGTTACTTTGGGATCGAAAACCTACATATGCATATAAACTGCTTTATTCAAAACATGACTTTACCTGTGTATGGAAGTTCATTGTTAATTCCCTCATCAACCAACAATGATGTTTCATATGTCCAGCATCTGGCAACATTTCGGACGGTGTAGCCTCCACCTCCAAGGACAAGCAAAGGGACGTTCAATTCCTTAACGAACTTGACACACTCTCTGCAGTTTACATCATCAAAAAATATCTCAAACCATTCTTATAGAATATATTAACCAAAGAATACGACACTACATTCATATACTGCAGCAAAAAAACTTACCCATGTCCCCGAGTACTCAAACTGAAACATCCCAGCCGGTCATTAGCGAGGGAATCTGCTCCACATTGCAAAACTATTGCCGTAGGTCGGTAAAATTCCATTACACTCTGGGAAAGTTGTACAATGCAATCTCATATACAGGTTTTATAATTTCAAATGCCCCCTCTTAACTACACTGTTGTAAATTATACCTGAATGACGGGTTTAAATATTTGCACATAACTTTGGTCATCAATACCTTCCTTTAAAGGTACGTTAAGTGAGTAATAGCGGCCACTTTCAGCGCCGATTTCGTACATATCACCTAAAACATATAATCCAACATTACGCATGTATATAACAGGACGCTAACGTCACCAACCTCCCATGTCTACCTAAAATAAAACTCACTAGGAATTCATGATTACCTGTTCCAGGAAAAAAGTAGTTTCCATATTTGTGAAATGACACAGTCATCACTCTGTCTGTTAAATAAAAAGCTTCTTGAACACCATCTCCATGATGAATATCTATGTCTATGTACAACACGCGAGGATGATATCTGAAACGGAAAATTTAAATATTAGATGGATCACCCATCAATCAAATCAAACATTGAATATACCCATGTAATTACTTCAGCATCTCCAATATCGCAATAACAATATCATTGACGTAGCAAAATCCAGATGCTTCAGTTTTCTTTGCATGATGCAAACCTCCAGACCAATTCACGGCGATATCACAGCAATCATTGTTAAGTTTCACCGCTCCTTCCAGTGAGGCTCCCGTGTACATCGAGCAAAAATCGAAAAGACCATCAAATACCGGGCTGTAAGTTTTTCACAGCAATTAAAAATCTAATACTTTACTGCCAAAATCGTATATATTCTCATCAAATAGCTTACCAATCGTCACCGACGTTATAGACGCTTAAACTTTTTGTAAAACCCTGGATATTCTGAGGAGTGACCCTTTGCAAGAATTCAACATAGTCCTCAGCGTGAAACCGACACATATCATGGGTACTGGCTCGGTAGGGTCTGTATAACTGCATCTTCTTGTATAATCCATAGTTTATCACCAAACTATGGGTTACAGCCAATCTATGGGGTTTCATAGGATGGCCAGGTCCTAAAAATAAACATTTCTTGTCATGTAGTTACTTGTTGAATTTTTTGAGATTCATAGATTAGAAATCAGTGTTTGATAATAAAGCTGTAAAAATTTCGAACCTACCAATTAATCAAAATAAATCATAGCTTACCATAATGAAAATTTCCGACTTCAGAATCGTAAAAATACGCTACGACGGGTTTACTTGAACTTGACGTACTCATTTTCGTAAATTACTTGAAGACAAATAAAATATTTGAAGACAATAAATACAATATATAAACACACAGGCGAACCTATGTAACGAAATTAAAAGCAGCATTCGCCATTAGAGAATTTACTGCTATAGCACGATTATATATAAATCCAGTCTTTAACCAATTTACTTTAAAACCAACAACTCTACACAACAACTTCTCACGAAAAAGAATAAAATTTTTAAATGATTTCCCTAAATTTTTACAATTTTAATCACAAACATATCTTTAAACCAAAATTCAAACAGTAGCAGCGTTAACACTTTTGTAATTGTAGACTCGATGTACCGTAAAGAGCGTCTGGAGTGTGCATATGTATGCGGTAGCATCATTAACCATAGAGTATATCTCCCGCCGACGAACTTTCCAGTAATATGCAGTTCCGTCGAAGATAATTTACGAAGCCACCAAACTCCGAGGCTACAGCGGAAAATAACCCAAACGGATTTTTATATATATATATTTTTTCTTTTATCAACTCGCTTTCATAATTTCTAAGTAACTTAAACATCATGTACATAACACATAACATTTAGGATCTGCTCTAGAAGATGTCAGTACGGAAAATTCGCTTGCAGTGGCATATATTTGACAACAAATGGTCAGCATATTTATGAAAACAGACGTTCAGCAACATTACAAAACTACCATTGCATCATACAAAAATATTGACACATTTGATGCTGAGTTCTATGTTTTACAATACCATTCATTGCTTTGACGCAAACATCAACTAAATTTATTATCTTTCCGATTCTAGACTTCCGTTCTAATTATTCAGGCATTGGAGTTTCTACAGGTTGCGACATCGCTGCTTCTGCATCGTATCCTTTAGACCCAGTTTGCGATAAATGTTTAATAACGTCTATCCAGTCATGTCCACGTATTTTTTCCCCTTTGTTATCCATTCGGTTCCATTCTTTTCGTTTCTGACTTTTCGTGAGGGCTTCCTTCTTCGGCAATTTCCCTCTCCCTTCAGATTCTGCCTCCTAAATTCATAGGTAACACAGGTTTATCCTCTAAAAGTTCTAAAAACGCCCTTATTTAGAAGTATGTTGTTAATTAGAAAAATCCTTACCTTAGCACCACTCCTGTCATCATCTTCCGCATCATTTCCATCATCTAATCTCAGAGTTAAAGGCACAGGAGGTTCAGCAGATTCTATTATTTCCGCCATTCCGTACCTGGCCCATTCAAATATCGTATAAACTTGAGGATCACCTACATTTTTAATAGCTTCTTCGTTAATGGCTGCGAGCATAGCTGCTTTAGTTGAGGATGAACTGAAAATAAAATATAGTTTTTCAATAGTTTACAATCTGCCACTTGATGCTTACGTTAAGTCTTGCAACTGCACATTCCAACATCTTCCCTTACATATGGTTATTGTAAAAGGCGTTAAGGCTAAAATTAGGGACCACTTCCGGATATTCGGGGGGCCACTTCACTTCCAGTAAAAAGGCCGTCTTTTCTCCATCTTCGCCGAACTGCAAAAACAAATATTGTATTTTACACAATCTGCTTCCTTGTATGCAATCTTATTATTGTATTTGTCTTACCTTATACTGAAAAGTGGTATCATTAATCATGTGAAAACAAGAGTCTCCTTCATAAATGGATTGCAAAACTTCAATCTCGGTTGTCTGTTCCTCGTTGGCCATGGCAAAGATTTTAATTAAGAATGCAACTTCTATAATTTATAAAACTATAAGGCTATGTAATATATCAAAAACTGTGATACTAAATTCAATTAATTGCTATTGAGTCTTTCATGATAAATAATATAATTGTTTTTATGTCGTTCCTATCCGAAAAAATGAATTTTTATCTCTCCAATGCCGGTCGCAGCTTTTTCTATATGCACAAAATTTTAAAAGCAATGCCAAAATACGACAGGCACCGACTCAAACTCCTTACCGACAGAAACTTAAATATTCGTCCCGCGCTAGACCAGATCAGCACGCCCTCTACAAAATACCGCAAGTGGCCACTACCGAGGGGAGCGTTATGAATACCGCTAGCGATTATTAACGTAAACAAACACATGTTCAATTATACAGTTAAAATACTCAGACCTCTACAATATAAAGTGCATGACATCATATCCTTCCTCAATGTCTACTAGCTTGCCGCAAGTCTAGTTTTCTACCAGACCGTTACATCCTCAGCGTTTAAATTTTTCTCATAATCACCCCGGCAACCCGATATCCAGAGTGCCCCAGTATATTCTGTTATGAACAATAATGAATTGTTCGAAATGACGTTTTGTAGCATCTTTTAGGAAATGATTCTATACATTCCCTGGGAGTATGAATGGTGCGAGAATGAATCGTTGCATACTTTAGGAGTAGGATCTGGTAGGATTGCTATGAGAATGAAATGGTACATACTGAAGGAGTAGGATCTGGTAGGATGGAAACAGAGAGAGTTTTGATGGAAGCCGTCCAAGCTGTGAGGTTATGATTCCTGGGAGTTGCATTGCATAGGTTCTGTTATGGAAGCTACGTGAAGGAACTGAAAAGAAAGCATCGGAAACATACGGGAGGAAGATGTTTGGAAAGGATTGATTCTCGTATACTTTGTGAGCTACTGCAGCTGATCATAACGTATCGTATAATGTTAGATGCGTTCTGTATGTGCCTTAAAAGATTGATATGGATGCATTGGGAAATGATGCTTTGAATATGTTCTCCACAGGCATACATTATTATGAATGATTGCAGTAGCTACTGATATGATCTTTTAAGGTATGAATGTCATCGTCCTTTAATGTTATGATGCCGTAGGGTCGAATGGTATATATAAGAAATGGTTGTTGTGTACATCAAAACATTATGATTAATTTGAAACTGATTTATATCCATTAAATTAAAAATAATGCACAATTATGTTGAATGTGTCATAAAATTATAAATCAATTATAATTAAAGAAATACAATTACATACTGTTGAGCAGATGAGTAAAAATATAAGCAACTTATTCAAACATAAGACGAAAAACATCAGGTGCGACTTACAACAAAAGCTAGAAGTCACGGGTCAATATAATAGCAGCTAAAATCAATGGAAACTGAACCTGAAAAACCGCTAGCAAGTAAAAGGTGAGGGTCGATGAGGTTTAAGGAAGATGTCGAATCATAGCATCAAAGGAGTGATCAGGATGGAGATGAGGCGATGGTTAAGATGGGATGAAATACGCCGCCTTCTTGATGCTTGTAAATTGGAGGCCTTTGAAGCCGCTACATGTATTCTTGGACAGCCGCTCCTACATGGAATTTGAATCTTCGGAAGAAGTAGTTGGAGAGGACCTTTTTGGACTTACTGAATCACCGGAGGATCCTCGCTTTCGACCACCAGATGGGCTCCTGGCTGAACTCCCCGATGGACTCTCTGATGATGGTGCCGTTGTTTGAAGCAAGCCAGCGGTTTTTGCAGCTGTTCTGAAGTTGGTCAACAGAATTCCGATTGTTTCGATGGTTGACTTTTCGAGGGTCGTGTTCCAAATAACTTTTTCCGGCGAGTACTGCGGATACCATGTATCTCGCATGTAGGCTGGAAGAAACAAAAATGATATCAGCATGAATTCCTGCGTATTGCGACAAGCAATAAGCGAATTACAATTATTAACTTACCTAGAATAGCTTTTTCAAGCGGTTCCGGAAATATAGCTGCTCCATCCTATCGCTCGTTTCCCCCATTCTTAAAAGATCGGAATAGTAAACCGAGTGCTTTAATGTCATGGTTGTACACATGTAACAATATATCCCGAATAACACTCCTAGGGGTTTTAGGACGACGAATTTTATCAGCCGTTGCTTCGTTGACTAGCAGCTTGTACACATCCCCATCAGGTAACGTCACTTGTGATAATTCCTGCAAAAAAAATAATACAATAAATGATGGCAGCGGTGTCAAATAGGTAATTAATTCGATCAAAGCGTTCCGCAGTATGTAAAACAAAACAAAATTATATATACCTTACCAATTCATTATCAGCGGGCACATGCAGTTGTGAAACACCAGATTTATGCGTAACCGTTAATTTCTGGGCAAGATCCTGGAGTTATTCGCGCAACTCTTGAAAAAGACAAACAATAGGTTGGATGAAATGAGACACAGCAACTTGATGACAAACACCAACCGTAACCGCTTTGATTTACTATACCTGCTGTATTGGCTGCCAGCGGAGCCACTATTTGCGTCTTGATCATTTCCAATAAATCTTTGTTCTCCATGCCCGGCTGCTTCATTAGTGTCCAAAATAAGCTGCAAGAATAAAGAACATTACTAAGTAAACTAGAATTCATAGGAACACCACAGCTTTTGTATTCAAATGTGCTCTTAGAATGTGACATGATTAAAAGCAGCTAAATTGGAATAGCGAAATTTTATGGTAAATCTCGACTAACTGAATTGAACCTACCAGTCAGCTATCCTGTAATAGTCAGAATGTACTTGTCTTTCCAGAAGATTTGTAACAAAGAAAACTACGAGGGAAACAGCCTAACGTTATCGAGACAGAGACGGCAAATAAATTGCTGAGCTAAGAAGAAGAGCAATGGAGATACGGCGGAGAAAGTTCGATGAATTTCACCACACCACGCACCTAGCCAGTATGGCTTCGCCTAATCTTCCTTGCAATAATATAGCAGATTAGAGGTAACTACTGCTGGAGAATAAATCAAGACGTATATATACATTCTATCAGAACAGAGACTAAATGCCTACAGTCAGTCGGTGGAAACGTTATCTATTCTGGTTGGTTTCAAGGAAACGAGAAGCGGAAACTGATATTTCTTGCACTGGCTTTTATTTGGTTGTACAGTCTATAGTAATCGTGTAGTCTATCTCTTCTCAACTCCATATTCTACTTTTTCAATCTAGGTTTAAGCCTTTCTCTGAGACGTGAAGTAGGAGTCTCAGAAACCTCAAGAAAGTGAACCTCATGTAACGAAAATGAATTTAAAAAAATGGAGCTGCTTACCTGAATATTTGTCGGTGTCGATTGATTATCAGCCGCTTCATGCTTATCGGAAGAAACCTAGAGGATTCATGGGAACGGTCATTCAATGTTAACTTTTAGGTGGTAACTATCCCTTATGATAAGTTGTAGCGGCTGTATGGGTCCAGGAATAATTTACTTATAATTGAAGCTTAGTAAAAATTCTAATGACCGCTTACCTCTACGCTTGTTGTAGAAGGGTGTGGAGCCGATACATGCTTGTCTGCAGAAACCTAGAGGAATTATTAGTGAGAATCTTCATTGTTAACTGCAACTTTTAATAAGTTGTATTTCCTTGATTAGTACCATATTAAGTTAGTCATAATTGATCAAATGTAATTTCAATTTGCAACAAAGTTTGTACCTGTTCCTCGTTGGCAATATGGCACACAGCCGCTAACTCGTATGTGGAAAAAACCTGCGAGATTAATTGGGGTCATAATTAAATATGTATATGGTTACGGTGAGCCGCTTTAAGTAGAATACGTTAACTGCTTCCCGAAGAATGGGAGACAGATTAGATTATATATAATAATTCACTCCTTTTCATTTATACAAAATTATTACCTGAGCCGCCATCTCGAGAATTTTGACCAATGAGCTGCTGAAACTGTAAAATAATAGAGTACAGCACTTAAAGGGAATTTATTCATTAATTAATGACCGTTATTATGCCTCCCAGCTCGTCCCTCCAATGATTATGGAATACTGCAGCAAGCTGGAACTTGGGGCTGCATACAAAGGCACAAAGCAAGTTAAAGCTGTTGCTCGGATCCACTAAAAAGATAATTATGAGCGAACAAACTAAACTCAAAACTAAAACCAAATGAATACCTGAGCCTTGATTGCAGATGGACGATCAGCCGCTAACTCGTCGACGGAAAAAACCTGCGGGATAAATTTGTGGGATTGTTACATATAAACAAGATTATGATGACTAGCATTACCTTGGATCTGCTAGTTCTACTAGCTCCAGCAGAACGATTTTAGGTATAAAATTTAATGACTTGTCACCAATTACAAATGCTTACCTCACCTTCTATGTTCAGATTTTGGACCCATCAGCTGCTGAAATATTATAATTAACTGATACACGTATAAGTTTTAATATAATTAAATTTGCACCGTTTCTCTACCAACGCAGCTCGTCCGTCTAAAGTTTTTGGAATACAGCAGCATGCTTGAACTTATTCCTGCATACAGAATACAAGGCGCGGGCAGCAGAAAGGGAAAGCTGTGCAAATTCTCCACAGGAAAAGGAAGACATACATGTAATTTGTATGAAATCAAACACAAAAAATTCCTGCAGCACGCTGGCGCTGCTGTCGTTGTCGCATCCTTACTGCATGATCAAGACGGAAAATTACTGGGTGTTTTTCTTCGAGTTGCCTCTTGCGAGAGGGACGGGGCGTCAGCGGCTGCCCTTTCCATCAGAATCATGAAACTGCCTATGCTTCATTACACGCGGCAACTCCAAAAAACCACCCTGTATGTACTATATATACTGTCAAAAGTCTCCAGAGCTGCTTCTATATGCCACGCTTCTACTTACATGCTATTGAGTTTTCAAAAGCATTGCCTTCATAGAGTATCCCTTTTACCTTCCTACTACATGGCGAGCATGAATTTGTACGTAGTATATGGACAAGAGAAAAGATAAGTAGCAGCTGTTTTTCGCACAATGTTGTAAAATGCTGATAGAAATAGCTGCATTGAGCATAATTCCTTTCGGATTGGAAAATAATTATTAACAGAACTACTAGAATTCCAATCGGTGATATTAAAAGGTATAATGAGCTGCTTTATTGCTCCTATATTTTTTAATGAACACGCACAGATAATCTGGGTTTTATTTATGAAATGCATACATGCTTATTTTCCTTCGTATGTCCTTCCTTATGTATTTCGTTTGTTTTCTACATTACTTTTGGCTATGGCTACTACCAGACCATAATCTGCCACTGCCGACGAATTTGTGGTAAGCCTTAGATTATGCTGAATCTTCATTCCAGTGGGGTACGAAGTATTTTGGACCCTTAAATTTCGTGTAGCTGCGTTATATTGAAATTGCGTGTTTTTTATGCAAATACCTGTGATGAAATGCTCGGTAATTATACGTATTATGGCATTTAATCACATATCATTTGCAATTTTTAGTTAAAAAGCGGTTAGGACATTAGTCCATACATCTAGGTTATACAACATTTTCCTTACTTTCAGCGCCATATGAATTTGCATCAAAGAAATTTTCAAAATGAGGTTAAGCTGCTAACATAACTACAGTGTTGGTTCGGTAATTAATTCGTCCAATATTTATTGTATTTTTGTAGTCTCTGGTTGTCTTAGAATCCAGGTGGAGATGACCTATCCACCATTTGATATTATTATTGACGAAATACAAAAGGAGCCGCTGAATCAATTGTAAGTTACTTCGCAAATTATTGCAGCTGCTTTTATGGCGGTACATAAAATCCGAAGCTTGGAAGTTTACAGTCGTCCACGTCCCGTAAGCTGTCGTAAACATCTCACGGTATTTTGGAATCTTACTTCACCTTGTCCAGCTCAGGAGGGGATTTTAGCACGGAACCTGGCCTTCCCAGCAACATAGAAGATTAAAATCACAAGTAACAAGATAATGCTTCTCCTGAAACAGCAGCTTCCATCCAACCTGACGAGCAGCTACTAGATAATCCTTGTTTCTCGAATACTTTTGATGTATATTGTAAAGCAACGTTCAATGATCCGATAAAAAGCTCAAATTATTTTAATGCTCTACTCCGATGTGAAAGATTCCTAACGTCCACAGTTGGTAAAGAGCTATTCGAGAGAAGCATGATGAAGGAAGTCGATAATGCAGCTGCATAAACGGAGGATCCCAGCATAAATGTTATCCCACAACTTGTGGAAAATTTCCAGGTTCCACCTTGGCAAAAGTGTCTCACCTACATTTTCACTATTCGAGTAAATAAAGCAAAATTAGTCGTCTCGTTATATTTATTGTGTGTAATGCAATCAATGTGCCATCAATTTGAGCTTTAATGCCAATTTTTAAATACATATACATGGAAGTGACTTTTAGCCACATTAAACGCATAGCATGTAGATAAGTAAAACTAATACTCTCTTCCCAAAGTATACACAGAAAGTTCAGCTACAGCAGCTTCCAATACGTACAATACATTTTATTCATTTACTATTGTTTCCCGAAAAAGCTCTTCAATCCTACAAAATCCGTAGATACGGAACCTTTTCTTTGCAGCATAATCCTTAACCATTGCTTATGGTAGCTTCTTTTCCCATTGCAAAGATCATACTCTCCGCGATTGAACCTGTATCATGTCTTTTGAATATACACTCATTTCATTCTCCGCGGCGATTATTAGAGAACATTCTCTCGCGGAAGCTTCTTTCCCCTTCCAAAGATCATACTCTCCGCGATTGATCTATTATCATCTCTTTTGAGTGTATACTCAGTTCATTCTCTGCGGCTACTATTCGTGAACATTCTCTCGCGGAAGCTTCTTTTCCCATTGCAAAGATCATACTCTCCGGGATTGATCCTGTATCATCTCTTTTGAGTATATACTCTACTCATTCCCCAGAGTATGTAACAGATTGATACGTTTCATAAATTTTTAGTACATACCCTCAAAGTATCTTCCTTTATGATCCTGTATATACTTTTATTTTATGTACTTAAATTTATCGATCCCGGTAATGCTAATTTATCATAATAATACGACCTTTTTGAGATTATTCACAAATAATACGATAAGAATCAATCCTCAGGGATATATAACAGACTGTAAAACGTGTTTTATGAACTGAATCAATCGAATTCTTATCGAATTGTTATGAAAGCCGAGTCCAAAAACGTAGTGCCGGGACATTACATTCTTAGAACGGCATCAGTTCGGCAAAATTTCCTTTACAGGCAAATCTATTCCCTATGAGAGTAACATATAGGGTATCTCCCTCTCTTTATGAGAGTGGTAAGGTCGATGAGAAGAAAACGTTACATGATTGATGAAACAATTACCAAGCTTTCTCAGGAAAGACAAGACTTGGGATTACTACCCGGAAAAAAGTAAATTGAGTCCATTTCTTCCTTTTCGCTTTAGTTTTGACCGGAATAAAATGTTACGTTGCAGGTTTCGCAGACAACCCATGCGTAGGCTTCATTAAGTATCACCCTGTGATAGCATCTTGACGATTAACTTTGCAGTCCTTAAGCTTACAATGAGAGCTTCACCAACAGTAGAAATCATTATTGTGTGTTGTATCTTGCCAGGACTATTACTAACCCAAGCCCGCACATCCAATCGAAAGCGGGCAAAGGCTAAGCGACAATGGGAAGGGTGAGCCCTTATATTTACTCCTTTCTTGTTTTTTTACCTTTATGTTCATATTCAAATTTTATCAAACATTCTCGAATCGTGCGAATCCATGTTTCCAAAATGAAACATTTTGTGTATCGTGCTTCGAGAACCTTGAGGTACGGATTGTTTTAACGCTACTAATTCTTCGATTCTAAATTGTTTCCAATTCTTGACTTGAAACACAGGTGGATATCCAGAACAGTAGCCGAGAACGACATAGAAAAGTTTCTTTTTGACTCATACCAAAAGATGATACCTACAGAGTAACATGACAAATTGTAGAACCATATCACTTAATCAATGTTAGCTTTCTAAACACTATTAACTCCGTCTCGTGTTTGCTTTCAGGTGCATAACCGTAATTTGGGATTCTCATAGTGCTTCCTGGCTGCGGAAGATATCGTTTTGCTCCGATACAGCAAGCTATTGCCCGTACAAATTTATTATCAACTATGAAGGTAAGCCCTGTTTGAAGAGATCCTGTTTCCTATTAGGTCAACAATAGAGTACACACAAGATGCAATGAGTTGCCTGAATACGCTTGACTTGTCTCCTCAAACGCTTGCCTTCAGACACTTAATCAATGCCTACTAAAGCACTGAACCACAGAGTTTCCCCTGGTGTCCCTGACCGATTCGTCCCTCAAGTGTCGCATTCGCTTTACACATTTGCAGAGCTTTTCACCAAGGTAACGCTACGCTAGACACAAATGTACCTGCTATATGTCATTCTTTTTCGGAGAAGCTGCCACGGGAACGCTTGCGCTTCCAGATCCGGAGGATGTTTCCGGCAGTGGTATCTTTTGTGATCCTTGTTTCAATTGTGTTTCATTTGTATTCGAGGCTGGTGTACTGGCAAAAGAAAAGGGCTTCTGACTTACTTGTATATTTCAACACAGCAACACTGTTAATAAGCTAATTCAGCGAGGAAAATACATGAATGCATAATTATTAATGGGATGACAGGAGGAAATGTGAGCCGGACGGTAGCAATGGCCTTGAAAGCCGGATACGCTACACAATGTGGAGGATACATGATTCTTGTCAAAAGTCCCAAAGCTGCAGCACATCTTCTCCATTTTGGCGATAATTTCAGAACGATCAATACACGAGCAAAGTAAGTTTACCTCCACTACCGCTTAATATATGCTTCAGCTTTTTAGCCACCTCTTCAAACGATGTCGCATAAGAGTGTTGACTCTGGGCATGATTGCTACTTTAAGACCTCTCATGTTTGACCTCAGGTTTCTCATTTGGTATCAGCAGAGAGATTTATTTTTTGAGCGTGACGTCATATGGCAAAAGATCCCTGATGTAGTCTTCTTCAACAAAACCATGAATGTCCGAACACGGTAACTCAAAAGTTACTTTAAGTGTTGAAAATTAATTTCAAAAATCTGCTGCATTAATATTATTATGATCCTTTATTGTGCTTTCTTCTTCATTCATTATGCCTTCTTCCAGACGGCTATCTTTGACAATATTTCAAAAAAAGTGGCCCCCTCCTTCTTCAGATGGTCCCTATTTACTAGACAACCTCCGACCAATAAGTTTCTTGCAGCAAGGGAAATGGGTATCCGCAAAAGGTCACAATGTATCATGGTTTAGTGATTTAACTAAAGATTTAAAAGGTATCCCAGTTAAAATCTTAGTGATTGAGCATCCACCTGCTGTAATTAAATACAATCATGAGGAAGACATGGTAAGTCTCTAATCAGCTTTCACCCTGTCTTTTACTTACACCCAGACTTATTCATTCTTCTTCTTCGTGGTATGACATATACAAACGTTTTCTAGGAGCGCAAATACGCTGGAACAGAGGTCGAGCTCATCAAAGCATTGGAGAAAATCATGAATTTCAAGCGGCAATACATAAACGTTGAGCAGAGAAAATTGCGACCAGGGCAGATCGCCGTTCCCGGTCCTGGCGGAAATCACACAAAGGATTTTTTTGCAGCACTCAGTCCATTGATCCAAGGGAAAGCGGATGTAGCAATAGGTTCTTTGTTCATTCTCTCCGAGTATTTGGATTTCATGGACATGAGTACCCCGCTAGACATAGCTTGCACCTCTTTCCTCGTACCAAACCCATCCCCGCGCCCTCGCTATTTAGCACTAATTCTTCCATTTAATTTCCGGTTGTGGTTAGTTGTTGTCACAATTTGTTTCCTCCTAACTCCTCTAACACTATACGGCTTTAGCAAGCACAGAATGCACGCAAACGAGTACTCAGCTTTTCGGTCAAAACGAAAAGTTGTTTTTACCTCTTTTCAAATCACAAGTCAGGTGGCCATGCACCTCTGGCCCAGGTACTGGTCAGTCCGTCTCTTTGTAGGCTGGTACTGGCTCTTCACCCTCCTCCTCACATTAGCCTACAAGGGTGCAATGGTATCCTTCCTCACAATTCCCCTCTTTGAGCCTCCCATCGACACCATGCATCAGCTCGCTAACTCCAGACTTTCAGTTGGCGGTTGGGGATCAGAACTCCAAAATATTTTCACACAGTACGAATCAAAGCATGTTGGAGCTAATGCCAAGTATCAACTTTCTCCCCGATATCAAGTAAGTGCTACAACTTTCTCCATTTCCCCCATCCTCACGACTTTCTCTCACTATAAACCCAAGCCCCTCTCCCCACTACGTAATACCTAATATTATTATTCCCTCCAATCTGCCACCTCCTTGTCGCTAACAAATTTCGGCAACCGACAAAGTAGCTTACGCACGTCCTCTTTCTGTCCGCACAAATCTCTAGCCAACTTTACATGAACAAATATAAAATTTATGCGTTCCCGAATGAATCAGCTCATGTCTTCGTGAGTCAACCGTAGAGAATTATTCGCGCAAATTGAGCGAAGCTGACGTGACGAGAACTTTATACTTTATATTTCCTCCCTTGATTTCTTTCCCATCCACTATCCTTTGTGTACTACAGTCCCTCGTTTTCCCTTCCCTGAATGCATATCAGCTTCTCCCATGTATTTAGAAAAGAATTTTAACTTTCTCCTCGCCTTCGTCCTGCAGCAGCACAACCCTGCTTCCTCCAC
Organism: Sminthurides aquaticus; assembly: GCA_906901655.1. Classification (NCBI taxonomy): domain Eukaryota; kingdom Metazoa; phylum Arthropoda; class Collembola; order Symphypleona; family Sminthurididae; genus Sminthurides; species Sminthurides aquaticus. The sequence continues at coordinate 16,708,863 of CAJQTT010000001.1, read as the reverse complement.
TTTCTCCCTTAAAAGCACGGCTACATCACAAGAGCCCATCAACTTTCCACCCTTCTCAACTTTTAAATGACGTCAACAAATACTCAACATACTTCTAGATGAGCCTATTCCTTTTTTTTAGAAAATCAAAATAGGGCTTCAACGATTCACCAATTTCAACTTTATTCCTAGATTCTATTTTCCCTTAAAGTAAACGTCAAGCTTAAACTCTTTTGCCGGATGTACACTCCAACATTTGTGTAAAACTTGTGTAACACTTTCCAAAAATTTGTTTAGTTACCATAGTAACGCCGTTTCTACTTCAACACTTTAAATCTAAAAGTTTTACACAAATGTTCTCCATTTGATTAACATTGAATAATTGCGGGTCTTTTGAACCGCAAATATGAATATGAAAGTGTTACACAAGTTTTACACAAGTTTTACACAAGTGTTGGAGTGTAAATCCGGCATTTGTTCTTTTATGCAATAACTTGGTCCACCCTTCAGTTTAAGAGCTTCCAAGGAACGCAACAGCATTTTTCACACCAACATCCATCAATCACTAGCTTGTGGTTATACACATGCCAATTTTACATCCCGAATGTCACCTTCACGCCATAATTAATGTTACTTTACAACGGTGAAAAACAATTGCTATACCCCCGACTTTCACTCTCTCACTTTCACCCAATCCACATCCTTTTATGAGGTCTAGACTCTTGCTCTATCCGTAACCTTGGCGCTCTTTGATTTATGAGCCAAGGAGAAACCAGTCAGACCAAGGTTTTCTCTCCTAATACCATAATCTCGTAAACTGACAACCAACCCTTGTGTAATATTACACCTACATCAAAAGATGCTCGCGTACACCACCCCACTCCCATCACTCACCCTCAAGGATTTTCCTCATTTCCCCTCTTCTTCCTCTTTATTCACTTAAATACCTCATCCCTTTCATTACGTAGGTCCTCGATGATGTCAACGACGGAATATCACTGGTAGCTGCTGGAGAATTCGCCCTCTTTGAAAACATCCGTTTCCTCAAATTTACTCGCCAGACTGCAAATCTCACAAAATCTGGCACACCGTCAATGCGAATCATGAAACAATGCATAGTCCCTGTACACATGGGATTAGCCTATCAGAAGAATTCGCCGCTCACGACCACCATTAACAGGTGAGTCAAGGGACTATATTATGTAGTATGTATTTACTGTCTCCAACGGATTACATTACTTTCTCCCACTTTCTTCGCATTGCCAAAGGAATTTTCTCCCCACTTTCACTTCTCTATATGACAACTGACTTTTACTAACGGATCCAAGCAATAAGAAACATTTATTTTCAAACTTTAAAATGAATTTAAACATATCAGATCATAAGAAATCATACATTTTTACACTGCAATGCCAACACGCTCAAATATTTTAAAAGCCACAAAATATTACAATATATATATACAATATTATTCTTTACTTGTATTATATACACTGAAACAATTCATTTATTTAGAGCAATTAACATTTTCTTTTCCTCATTAGCAAGTAAAACCAACAAATTCCTTTATATTACCCAACAACCCACCAATCCCTTGTCACGCACCCTCTTTTGCCAATCTCAAATCTAATCTGACTACATGGCCTAATCCAAAGTTTATTAAGCAAAGACGTTATAGAGTGACTAGTAAACGTTTGCATGAGCATAGTAGCTTGCATAAAATCCTAGTCCAAGTTATATCGTATATCCACCCTACTTTCACATTCGCCGAAAGGCCATACGATCTTCTTCAAAGAACATAGCCATCAACTTTCACTATACACATCCGTGTATAGCGTGCAGTTACACACTCAATCACACACCGTCCTTGATTCTCAAAAAATTAACTGTACAAAACAACGCTAGACAGACGAATCATGCTTTTCAGTAACGTGAAAACGTTCCGCAAGCTGTGCGAAGAAGAATAATAAATTATATTCATGATATACTAAAGTCCTGTCCGCTAGTAAAATGTGCCCCCAACTTTGCTAATTTTTTAACAGTCACATCCGACGGTTCGCTGAGTCAGGTTTAATGAAAAAATGGAGTGCAAGATTAGTTCAACGAACCCGGGACGCCAATAGAGCTAACGAAGCTAAAGACCAAGATAGGGATACTGAAAACGGGGACAGCGATGATGACTCCGTTGGCTCCTCTACCCAACGTAAACAACGAGTATTAAGTCTAGCAGATTTACAGGTACGTGTCATATACAACTACTTTAGGACATTAATCCACATCCTTTCTCTCCTTTCTCCACCCCACATCATAATACACGCACACCTAATATAACTTTGAAAGTCAATTGATTACCACGATTCTTCCCACGTCCTCGCCTAATGTTATCCCATCATTCCTTCTGTCTGTATATTCTCTACACTCCTCCACAGTTCCAAGAACAACCTTATTCAGTCGCTCTTCCTGGAACGAAGCTGTTTAGTCAAAGAAACCTTTTAGATACATCCCTCCTCTTTGCTTTCCTCCTCTGTTGAACTATTTTCTCCAAAGTCATCCTAGCGACGACAGCACGACATCTTCCACTGCACTTTCACTTCGGCTGGACGCTGGCAAAATCCCACTATGCGATAGATAGTCTAGATGATGGAGTGAAAGTCAAGTGAAAGCAAATAGCTCAAAGCCATAAATGTGATGAAATCATTTCCTACCATACACCATTCGTTCCCACCACCACAAGCCCTTTAAATTACTTGCTCCACAACGTTGAATCAGCAATACTGCTAACCATCTCCATGCACTGACTTTCCTTTCCTGCGAATATATTTCACTCAATCTGTCACCATCACTTTTTCACAATGCGTGCCAAAATCCAGGCTTTTAGAAGCTGTAACTAAAAGTAGTAAAAAACTAAGTCTTCCTTGTCTCAATTTTAATACCACAAAATGTATTTTTTATCCAGGGAGCGGTCTACCTCCTTCTATTTGGTCTCGCGGTCTCAGCCCTGGCCTTCGCTTCCGAGTTTTTCCTCCGTCATGCAAATATTTCAAAGACAAACGTCAACTTTATCAAAAAACTCCACTTGAGTCAAAAAATCAACCCCAAAAATAAATTACAGATCCAACAGAAATTCCTCATCGAGTACCAGGCACAGCTCCAAAGTAAACTTCGCTACCCCCAACCTCCGAAGAAAGCTAAAAAAATCAAATCACAGCTACTACCATATCCATATTTAGAGTGAGACTAAATGCAACTTTCATTTACTTTCACCGACTTTCACCATCTTCGACATGAGCAAGCCCTTGACGCTAGACTTCCAAAACTGTCCCTCTCCTTTCATCCCGTCGCACGTATCCATGTTTACAATCACTTTCACCCGTTATCCTATACATTTTCGACTTGATTCCATCAGTTATATATATACTTATTAATGTATCCCCATATTACAAAATAAGTAATCCCTGGTCCACACAATCAAACCTTCACACTACCAAACTAGAAACACATGCTACAACTAGCCTGCTTTATGACTAGTTTCGTACAGTCAGTAATGTCGAAATAGTTAGCATATATAGCAACTACTTTCACTTTCCCCACAGCTTTCACCATTGTTGCACGGAAGGGGAAAGTGTGAACAACATGATCATTTATCTAATAGCCTACGACTAACACAGATCAATTATAATGAGGTAGTTTCAAACATTTTGAGTAGAAATTAATATAGTGGCTAATTAAGTGTATTCCAACTTATATTCCATTCGGCTCCATCATAAATTCTGTCAAGTTAAGTAGTTGTTGACTTTACATATAGTTGAATCTAAATAAAGTTTTTACTATACTAAAGCATGAAGGCTTTCACCAATCCTTCACTCAATGATTCAATTTATCTTTTGCTCTTCAGCTACTATAATGATAAAAATCTACGGATCATATAACTGACGCCTTGCTATCATAATAACTACAAAGCGTCTACATTTACTGGCAAGATACAAGCACCATTCTATTAACTATATTTTTTCAAAGATATCAGCTAAAGTTTCCGAGATCCTTCAAGTTTTGAGATAACGTTTCCTAACACGTGTTTCCTTCGCTCCCGACCCCGCAGCAGCCCATCCAGCTTCTGATTTCTTCTCCACATGTTACAGATATGTCAGAACAGAACGCCAATCCCTTTCACCCACGTCTTTTCTCCACCTATACCAAGCCATACTGGTTTCAAACTTCTAGGGAGTTAGTTGGAGAATCTTTCCAGCCAAGTACACCAGGAGAGCTATTAGGTTGAAGGTCCTGTTGATCTGCGGATAAAACTCCAGACTTTCTTCCCGCCGATATGGGGGAAGCGGGTAGGGAAGTGTCATCAACAATCTTGGAATCCATTACAGATTCCATAGTTTTTTCTAAAGTTGAGCCTTGACTTGGTGACATCCCCTCCCCCCGACATGCACTGGGTCTAAAGTTCATGTGACTCGGGTCACCAGAGATATCGTACATGGACCGTATGGATGGATGCTCTTCCTCCAGCCCCCGCCTCGCATTGTAGTGATTCGATGAGGAGGAGGAGTAATGAATCGGGATTGTGGAGGTGAGAGGTCCATGTATCAGTGACAGACTAGCGGGAGAGCGATCACTTTTTGCGGAATGATATAAATTATCTGATGACGGAGTTGCAAGAAAATTCCTCCCATTGCTCCTCCGACCCATCATAGCGCTATCATCCTCCCGTCCGCCCACCCTTCGCGGAGAAATCCCCGCCCCACCCTCCATCCTCGACCCTCCGCCTGGATTCTTCCTAAAGTTGATGGAAAATTTTCCAGTCTGCGTATTTAAGGAGGCGTTTGCCAAACTTGGAATTGTCTGACTCCTGCTCACCGCCCCCATGTTGTCCTTTGGATCTGGTACCTCAATGCATCCACAGCTCAAGCATCCAAAGAGCGCACAAAGAGCATTCTTCATCGCAAGCCGGAATTCCTTAAGATGGTAAGCATACAGGAGGGGATTGAGGGCAGAGTTTGCATGTGAAAGTATGATTGTAAAATCCATAAGTGCTCCGGGAACATTAACTGTCACGAACGCCTGAAACACATTTTAAACATCCTCTTTAGCACCTCACTTCCGCTTATCCTCCTCCTACGTCATCAACACTTTTACTACACAGCAACCAACCCCTTCATGCTTTCTCCTCCCACGCACTCCCTTCCTTCATCCCCCCTTCTTCTGTCTCCCCTCACCTGTATGCAGTTGATCGTGTATAGAGGCATCCAGCAAACCATGAAGAAGAGCACTATGATTCCAAGCTTCTTGGCCGCCTTCGCTTCCCGTCTCTTCTCCGACTGCATAATCCTCATCATTTGCGTAGCACCACGTGTTTCAGAATTCAGCGACCCCGATCGAGAGGATTGAGACTGTCGGCGTCCTTGAGGTACTAGCGTTCCCTTTTGCCGTATCTGGAATCAGTCAGTATAGAAAAGAGGGTGTAGCGAACGGGAGCATAAAAAATCATAATTTATTTCCCCCTAAACAGTATCGCCTTCCATCCAATCCCATATGCACCCGACAACTAATTTAGCTACAGCTATACCGTGTATAGACATTCCACAAAATACACTCATCTGGAATCAGACGCTATAAAAAATTAGCGTATCTACGACCATACCAGCAGCAATATTTTTGCAAACCCGTCTCATACAGCTCACATACGCCAAATTTAAATACACAATTTAAATAATCATCAAAAGAAACTAAAAAGCTATGGAGCTAACCTTGATGAGGACGACATGGTAGATGTAGCCGTAGAACGCAGCCATGAGAATGGAAGGAAAGACGATGGTGGCAAAATACAAGAAAACCAAATAACTGTAACTGATAACATGTACAAAATAGCATTCCTCCTTCCTCATCCATCCCTCAGCATTGTACCATCCAAGTAAAGGTAGGAACCCTATTAAAGTCCCCACCACCCAGCAAGACACAATTATCCCTGTAATAAATCACAACCAAACACAACACATCAGTACAACCATCCATATTCTACATGTTTTCCAAAAATATTTTCCCATGCCCATCTCGGGTATATTATTCCCACCCAACATTCCAACAACAAGAATTTTTTGCAAATTCTTATCGCCAAATTCCCAATTTTTTTATTATCCTATCCCAACTCTATTCAAGCATCCATTATTTTCCCATATTAAACAGTATCCTCATTCACCATCACGTTACTAACTGCTAATTTTTTTTCCAGAATCAACCCTTCCACCTTCTATTTACTGTTCACTCAAGTCTGATAAACCACTCTGATTTACCTTTCCAATATCGTACAAGCAAGCCTGCAAATTCTATTTCAAGGAAAGCATCAGTTCATTATCATCCGACTTTCTCCGCCTCATGTGTCCTACTTTCTTAAATCTACAAAATCCGCCAGTTTCCTCCACCTGTCCCTTCCAGAGCTAAGGCCAAGACTAAGAGGACCAGCCCAACTTTCAAAATTCTCAACCTTTCCGCTAATCTCGTTTCCTATCACTTGCAGATAAATGACGACGGCATCATCCCACTCTCTGATAAATAATGGTGATTTCATCGCGAAATCCATGGGTGGAGGATCCATGAGCCTGTTCTTCCATCTTCTCAGAACTCATTCCCTTAAAGAGTTTCCCTCCCTTCCTCTAATTTACCTGTCATTAAGCCCAATTTTAACCTCACGCATCTCCCTCTTCAAACGCCACAGCCAACCTTAACACGCTTTTGCGAGTTTTGCAGAGACAGTATCATCCCATATTACACGCTAATTCTTAAATATCCCGCATATTTTTCTCCTCACGTCATCCATCAACTATCATCACACTGCAGCCTGCATCATCCGGAATTATGACCTCTAAATCCACGAACCTCGTGTCATAATGCTGTCATTTTTTTATTTTCTGGAGCTATTCAACTCAGAGTCCCCGTAATTTTAAAAACCTTCCTATCTGCCTCCTTTCTCCTTGCCCTTCACTTCCTTTTGAACGCTTCTCAGCTCAGCAGGCTTTTATTTCTAAGCAGTAACTTGATTCAGCGTCCACGTAAGTTAAGAGTCGATGATTTCCAGATGGCTGGATGATTTTCATACTTGCTCTTCTCTATCCTTTTAATTTTAGCTTTTAATTTTTTTTATATAACACATGATATTCAAAAACGAATAAATCCAGCCACGCAAAATAGATAACTCCATGTAATTCATCATCCCTGATTTTGAATCACGTCTGATTTAGACACCCGACAAAAATCTCCCGATAAACTTTCCCTTCACAGCTTCACCCAAATACGTGCCCTAAATCCAAGCAGTCACTTGAGTCTTATCCTCCACGCCCGCCCGTAATTCCCGTCAATCCTCCCTCCAGTTCTCCACCTTCCGCTCAAAAGCTCACGCATTTCCATACCGGCTAACACACATTATTTAAGAGCTCTTATCCATAGCCTATTCAGCATCTTTTCTTTCCCCAACGCCAGCCAGGCATGAGAATCAGCTGTCAAGTCATAAGCCTCAGCATCCTTCATTACATGGATTTGCCTCCTTCCTTCCCACTATGGAAAGCTGACCCGCATCTTTGTGCGTTCCACAATCGACTTTCACCGCCACTTACTCCCATCACTTTCACTACATCTTCATTTCTACGCACGCACGCATTTTCTCATCTGACGTTTCTCAAGAATCAGTATCTTGATAAAATCTAATTAAATCCGCTCCTCCAATTCCTACGGAGATCCGGAATTGTTCCGATCAGGAGAACAAGACGGCTGGCTTCCGTCCTTTCCCCCGTTCCACAGTCTCTGCAGACAACAAGGACTTGATTTCCAGTGACTGCATTGACAATTTCTACACGTTTTCTCAATATTCCCCAAATCATCCCCGCCCCGTCTACCCACCTACACCCCGACGTCCATGCACACACAAGAATAGTCTTTTCCAATCTTATTCTTCCATCTCTCTACAGACTTCCTTCCTTCCACTTTTCCAGCTTCTGGATAATCAATCTATATCTCCACCATCTTTACACGTCATCATATTCTTCCGTCCAATATAAGATTTCCTACCGAATCCTCTGTGTTACCTTCCTTCTTCAATTCCTCTATATATCTTATTGAATCATCATCTTCAGGATTTCCTCAACCCTATTATTCCCTCGACACTTGTCCACCTTAACAAGTCAACCCCGACCTTGGATCCCTAGAACGGAGAAAGTTCAACTCGACCCATTCCCCAAGTGGCCCAGTCCACTATCTCGCAGAATTCCAAATCATCAGGATTCCAACTCATTATATACACACTGGTTTTATCTAAAGCTTGACCCCTTCCTCGGGGACTTTGTATTCTACCCGGGTTTCCTCTCCACGCCTGGAATATACGCAGAACCCCCTTCTTGTTCCTGTCTCCAACTGTCTTCTCATAAAACAATTATTTTTAAACCTTCAACCCGCTTCACGCATTGGGCTCAATAAATCAAGATAACGCCGTAGTCGCTCTAAATCATCCCTTCTGTCACCCTTCCCACTATCCTCCAACCTTTTAAATCTCCACTATTATATACTGTCTTATATAATCAAATACGTACAAGTAGTGTCCTTATCCAAAAGATTCCGTATTCACCCTGCCTTTCTTCCTTTCTTCTACCCTTCTAAGGTCATTTAAATCGATCATCATTCCTTCAATAGTACACCACATTCTCCCTTCACTCAAGGCTCACCCCCTCCACAAGCACATAATATCCGCCTGGGAGTCTTAAATTCATTCATTATAACACTACTATACTTTCTTTGAATCTTCATAGAACGCCATCAAACACCAACGCCTGCTTTTACCCAGCCCAGCCTGCTTTTATTACTGAAACCATCAAACTTCCTCCACTCATTAATCTTTCTGTAATGAAAATGACTTTTGGATCTATTAAGATGGATCCATACTCCTCACTAGAACATAAAAGTGTCACAGATGTAATCCTTCCGAACAAGAGTCAAACAGAGTCAAAAACAGCTTCCCAATTTACGACATCAGACAGAGAAGAGAGAGAAATGGCAAGAATAGAGAGCTTTGTTTCCAACATTTTATCTCTTTGCTTTTGCGGATACTTGCAACCGAATATAATTCCTTCCACACGACTCATTTTCATTTCCCCAACAACTAACTTAATCCTTTCAATTCTCTTGTAATCCTCAAAGAAAACACTTCTCTTCAATTCTGCAACAGCTCCAGCTCGCAAAACCACCATGAAAGCATTACAAGATGCATTATTTCACCATCCTCTCTGCAACCCTGGGATTAGCGAGCTACAAGTATGAAAACACAAAATATTTTATATATATCCTTATAAGCCACAAGGAAATAAATTGATCTCATTGGGAGGTACTTTAGTCCACGCCCACACTCTCAGATTCCTCGATATATTGAAATTAAATTCCAAATATATACCAGAATCAACCGGCAAACAGCCCCATTCCTCTTATCATAAATCATCCCAAAGCATCATATACTACTACCATTTTAATATCCATCCTTCCTCCTCTTTCTACAACGACCACAGCTGCATCTACAACATCAAACATCCCTCCAGATCATACATGCATTCCTCTTCTGTCTGCGGGATGTTTCTCATGATACACAACTTTCACTAAACACCGCCTCTACTTTCTTTTTCCCGGCATTCATTAGTTTCCGGAGACTCTTTTTAAAGCATCATATTGAATTAAACCTAACATGCTCCATCCATCTATTCATCCCTTCTGCTTATCGTCTACTGACTACTGACCTGGCTCATTCTAATCCACGCCCACGCATCCTAATTTAATAAACTCGCTATTTTCCATCAGTGCATAGCAATGCTTTCGCAACCGCAGAAAGAAAATGCAAAATGGTACAAATAATGAATGCTTTGATTAATGTCATTGTTAAAATTCATTTTCTCTTCCGGTTTAATCAGTCAAAAGATGGAAGGGCATCTTTGGATTTTTAGCTTACCATCCGCAGCTTTTTCACCCCAAATATCTAACCCAAGTGTCGTTTACGGATATCTGTCTGCTAAATATTTTAAATTCTACACGCTTAACAATGAATTTATCCGCATGCCCAATGATGGATGCCATTCTTCTTCTTATTTTCTAACTCTTTCTTAAGTTTCGAGTTTGCATATGTTTCTCAGCAATTAAATGTTTCGGATTTAAACGACACGCGATGCCAATATAAATTCCTTGATAACACCTGGCTACATATCCATACTGTTTACCAACAGTTTCGCTTACAATATTAGTCGTCAAACAAAACAACAGAAACGCATGTATCGCACCCAGGCCTCACAAATATGTTGACTTTTTCAAAACCCCTCCCGCCCATTCCCATCTGTTTCCCCTTACGTTTACGCATTCAGTGTCAAACTTGGCATAGTCATTTACAATCCAATCCACAATTCTTGTTATTTCTCTCACTTTCCCAGCCAGCTACCCTCTAGTAGTCAATATTATTAGCATATATATTCGTATTAGCAGGTTACAAACCGTGTAAAAGAGGATGAACAATTCTAAAATTCCCTACTTTCTCTCAACAAAATGAACGCAAACAGACAAGCTTGAGTGACAAGACAAATATACCGGCCTCACTAACTTATGACTTCTGAATCCAGCGCATCATCATCATATTAGTTCCCGAGGGACGAGCGGGAGGCAATCAGCAGATATGCTTTCTCCCTATATCTGTAAGTGTTTTCCTACGCGTGTCTACCGCAACTTTTGATAAATATTCTGGGCGTTTTCTCCATACGCTTTCTCTTTTTTTCTAAACGAGAGCACACCCCATCCATCCTCTCTCCCATTTCCCGACTGCCAAACCGGAGAAAGGACTGTTATCTTCACAGTCGAGACAAGGGAGACGTATCTTTCATTTCATACACCCGCTTTCCCCATCCCAGTCTAAATTCCTCCCAATTCTAAACTCTCCTCTAAAATTCCTATTTTCTTCCAGGTATCCCTTCCCCACACACGTCTCTGAAAACAACGCATGCAAATCTTCCAGCACCATCTTTAAAACTCCCGCCCCCTCATTTTGAATTTGTGCAAAACATCCAACTCTGTATCTTTATCACACATTATCATCTTTTTAGCCAATGCATAATTGTAAAAACTATTGACGGACGCTACCATTTTCGTCATCCCCTTCCCACGTAAACAAAAACTGGAGAAGCCAATGTCACAATTACTTTGAATATAATAATGTCTATCCCTCCTTATAATTAATTCCAGAAAATATTAAACGAGTGAATGAAAGACGAGTGGGAGTCGACCAGGGAGTAGCTATGTATGTGTCTTTCACCAAAACGGCTAAACATGTAATACGTACCTCCGCTCCAATAAAAAATACCAATAAGGTTTACACCCTTCAAAATTCCCACTTGGCTTCTCAGCTCACCTTCAACGCTCACCGCGAACTTGAACCCGCCGAATATAGGTGTCAGGATGCATTAAGATACGTCAACCCATCATCCCAGTCTCTTCCACCCCAAGGTTCCTCCTTCCCCTCCACCAACAACTTTACACTCAATTCCTCCATTCTTAGCTAGTACAAGTCCACATTATAAATTTACCAGTCTCGGCAAACAACTTCAAACTGCCACAACCGAAGAGACAACCTTTCCCTGTCTCCTTCCGCCCTCCATACAACAAGCATCCCTGAAACCCTGCATTTTACGTCACCACACACATCAACAACTCCTACTTCCGACAAGATGACATAAACAGCTAATTAAAACCCTAACTTGTTGACTTTCTTAATTCCGTGTCCCACAAAAACATTGCAACTTCTCATCTTCTCTGAGTTTACAAGAAAGACGCATTGCGTCGTTTTCATTTTTCAAAGGTACGTAAGAATCTTCCAGTTAAAACTTGATCCAATTTCAAATCTAAATTGTCTCCAAGATATTCAAAAAGTTTCTTCCTCTGAATGTATTATATTTCCCACGTTGCTGCCCCTTTGAGCCAGAAAAAGGCTCTGGAGCACCAGTGCGTTAATTATTTTAATTCATATCGATTTACGACAAAACACCTTGTGTAATAGTAGTGAATGCTCCGACCAAGCGTCCTCCCAATCTTTTATAATTTTAGTCGTTTCGCGCCTCGCCAAGCCGCAACCTCATGTCTTAAGAAAATCCCAACCATCCCCATTTCGCAGCAAGTCTCAAAGATATAATACAAAAACGCACTAGCCAAATTCTCCTCAGTTTTTTTCTACTACACCACACTAAATCATGTATTTATGGTAATTAACGGCCTTGAAAGACCAAGGAACGATTATCGTCTTTTCGCCCCCGCAAACCAAACTACAAACAAATACACATGCAGCATTCCGATTGTGCAAGCAGAAATATTTTGCTCCTTCGCTTAGCAAATACAACCGCCACTACAAGTTAGACTTGTATCTTGTATTATTAAACAATTTCAGAACAGCTTTTTTATTCTTCCCTTATCTTCCATTTCTTATCCATCAAACAATCCTTTTAAATTCCCAATTATCTCATCTTCCTCCAACGTTCCTGACAGTCGGCCCTGTATCCCAACTACATATTGGGTCGCTCCACTCAAATTCCAATTTAACGCAACCTTTCCCTCACCAGTTTTCTTCTTTTTTCTTCAATCCATTTAAAATTAATTACTCGTGCAATTAAACTATCAATTAAAGCAAAAAAACTTCACACGGCACACCAAAAACCATGGTGTGCCTTTTATCGCTTTTCCAATACATGCCTTTACTAAACGATGTAGTGTTGTGAACAGAGTTCTCAAAGTTTTCATTAACCTATCTAAGAATTAGCAAAATACAAACAGCAACGTCCTTGCATTTTCGCAATCCTTATCATTTCCTCGATCATAAAATAATTTGGCCTAATCATCTCAAAGGTGACATAAATTATTTTAATTTCTTATTGCATCAGTTCAGCAGCAATCACCACGAGTTCCGAGTAACGCTCTTTTGAAGCAAACGTTTTCCTCCTCTCCCTTCACCGTATAATTTCGCAATCATTTAGGACCTTGCTCCTAAATGCTAATCTGTGCGAATTTTCCTTGCGCATTATTATGCCAGATTATGTATTACCACTTACAAAATATTCGAAAAACGGCAAAGTAGCAACATTTCAATTTCAAACGCATCCTTCCTATCTCACAGCTCGTAATAGCTGTAATGATTATGTCCATACTTTTCGCTTCTTCCTTTTTCTCCTATCTCTCTCTCTTACTTGAGAAACGACTATTACGAATCATTTAATGGAGAAGCCAAACGCACTCGCTATTACGCAAGCAATTGGGCCTGGCTGGTGCAAACGCGATATGACCGCCGGGTCATTTCCCTAGAAACATGTCACATCCGTCCTACTATTTCCACAAAGTCAACAACACTTCTTTCCGGGAAACTAAATGTAAACTGCCTTCTAGCATGAACCCGTCTGCGAATACTGTGGTTACAAGTCTGCTCCCAACTTGAAAACAGTTTCCTGTCAAGCGCATACACGAAAGACTTTCACCTCGCTTCCCACACAGTCTTTTTGACTTTCACTTCATGGACGGTCTGCTTACCACCCATCAAAGAAATAGACTAGATTCCGTCAACCAATCCACTAAACAATTCAAACTTTATATTACATCCCCCAAAATTAACGGGGAATCATTAGGCAATCCGATATAAACACAACATGGTTTTTTATTTAGATTTAAACTTAAAATACTAAATATACGAGTAAATTAAATCCTAAATACCTCCCTCCTCTCCCAAAACACCAGTGTTTGTGTAATAAGTTTGCTAAACCTAAATAATGACCTTCAGGCAGTACGACAACGGTACGTTGGATTGACAAATCGATTTTAAAGAGCGAATGAAACCCGGTCCTTCCTACTTCCTCCTAGTAGTAAGGAGGGAAATCCATCGTTGGCCTAATGAATAAAATTGGGCTTAAGGGAAATCAGTCTGCACGAACTTTCTTCCGTCCATTTCCTTTTCTACAGATCCGGGGAACACATTTGTCAGCGCGTAGGTAGACAGAGGGCCAACCAAAAGGGACGGAAAAGCACATGTATGGGGACCGACGCAATTCCTTCCCATCATCCTTTACCAACATGTCACGCAACCCTTTACCAAATTACCTTCCCTAATTCTTCTCCCAGAGCCCAGCTTAATGTCACATAATACGAAGGCGAGTACGCAAATCCCACATCAACTTTCTCCGAACGTGCATCACCCATTAAAAGCGACTCCGTATACCGCATTCCCTTCTCTCACATCCGTCCGCATTGAATTTCATTCTCCTCAACAAATTTCTTCTGTCATTCCAACTCCAATCCAATCTGGATTCACATGCAATCTTCGAATCTTTCAGCTTCTTCCGCAAAGACAAACCAGAAAAATCACAGCCAACCGCCTAAAGTCAGCTTTTAATTCAAACCACACGACATCTTTAACCTTGGTCTCAACTCCGGCTCTACTCTTTACATTCCTTATCGATTATCGCAAACTAATGCACCTCTAAGTTCAAAATTATTAACCAAGTCCAGGACCAGTCCAATAAACCCAGCTTACAAACAGTTACTCTACGTATACACTCAGCTTCTGTACAACAGGCAATTCCCTGTCAATGTTTGCGTAAATGCTACAAAAGTGTTACCGGAGTCAGCACAATTAAGAACAGAAGCATTGCGTGTTACTTGCCTTGAGAATGTTCTGCGATATCGCCGTCACTTAGACGCAGTTTCCGGCTCTGATAACGTAAAACATGTCATCTTATGTCTTTCCCCCTTTGTAACAGGCATGAAACTTTCTCTTGCTTCATCCTGGAGTCAGACACAATATTACGCATCAACCCCAGCACTTACACAATCTCCAGCGGACACGAAGTCCTTATAGTTTTCAGTTCAATTCGTTTCCAGGACAAGTGCGATTAGGGAAAGTGCCACATCACGTTCAAACATAATCATAACAATTTACACGATTGCACAATATTATTCCAAGCGAGAATACACATTCCGGATCCTCCAAACAAGTTTTCATCGCCTTCATCGCCCCTCTCTCACTTACAAACTCCATGCCTATTCCAAAAGAATCTTGCGAGCCAAAAGGACAACCATCCATGCACAGCACAGCAGTAACCACTTGTTGGCTCGCCATTCATAATACTTATTAAACTCCACTCATCCAACGTGTCAGCAGAATCCTATTTTTATTCCACAAGCTAAACCCCTACAACAAATAGAAAAGAAATAAACTTGTCTACGGCACACCAACCAACAACCAACCGCTCAAAGTCAATAGGGTGAAACAGTCACGACGATTTCCATCAAATCCAATTCCCCACAAATCCCTACAAAACCATCATCTAAACTAGCTGTCTAACAGCACGCTAGAATATTTCATACTCAAAAGAGCCCTTCCTCTTGACTTCTTCTCATATGATTTGATACCTAGGTTTTTTGCAACGTACAGTAATCCACGATCCTACTTTTTTCATTTCCCACTATGTATACCATGAATTGCAATTCCATGTACATTTATTCCCTATAGCTATCTCCTTCCATACCTTTTCCCCACGCTACGTTTCAAATATATTTAAATCCAAAAATGCATTCCTAAAAAAAATTCAAATTAGTTAAACCACTTACCGACAGCAGTAGATGTGGTCATGTTTCGATAATAGGCGAAAGGATTAGTAGTTGCCCAGTAGCGGTCAACAGAGACGGCAACGAGGCAAAGTATAGAGATTGTACACAAGACTAGCAACGTTGAAACAGAGAATAGACACCCATAGAGATTTCGCGGATGTCCCGCATTCGTCATCACAGCTAGTGGTATTCCTAATAGACCCACTAAAAAATCCGCCACGGCAAGTCCCACAATATAATAATTCCGGTAGCGCCTCAGACTCCGATTTGTGCAGAAAACAAAGACGACCAAAGCGTTTCCCGTAACAGCAAGTACCGCCACAATTACTTCACTAGCCATATACGGCAAATTGTATGCTGGGATGGTAATCTGTAAAAAAATCCAATATTTCATCACCATGTATCCACGGAATTTAAAACTATTCCTTCCTCATTTTCCACCTCCATTAGAATATAGCATTGCTGATTCCAAAAGTACAACTAACCTATTATTAGATACTCTAGAACAATCTGCAATCCATTAATATCTATACGCTAATCCCTACCGCTTTCCCTCAACCATCTAAAGACCGCATATGTTCGAGCGAAAATACCGATAGCTTTCTCCACTCATCTTCCACCCGACATCTGTTTGTAATTTGCAAACATTTATTTTTGCATACCCCTAAACTTGATATTCAAAAGCGTAGCACATTTCCAAAAGATTTATTGTACCAAAAAAGCTCTACAACATTATAAAACTCTGTTTGCTCCTTGGAACATATACGAGAGCAACACAGCCTGGGTAAAAAGTTATCATTCAATTCACTTGGCCATGTCATATTTCAGTAGATTTACTCCAGAATTAGCACACTGCGCTCATACAAACTCAATTTTTCTAATCCTAGATTCAACGGCATGTTTGATAGTTCATAGTTCAACCGACCATCGCATTTCAATCCTTCTTCTCTGCTCATCCAACCTAACTTCCTAATCTTCTCATTCTGTTTATCACTTCATTAATCCCCTTTACATCTGGCTTTTATGCTGCTGCAATTTACAGTCCCGAGCTAGTCCTGTAAGTTGATTCACTGCTTTAAAATTCAAAATATTCGAAATAATAACGTCTGGAAAAAAAATAAATCAAGTCTAACTAAAGTTCTGTGTGTCCAAACCCAGGGTCCTACACATTTCTCTCAAGTCAACTATTAGTCAACAGGAGATCAACGTAACTTGTATTGAACCTGGTTTTTCTCAAGTCTTGATACTTGATTTAATTGTCCCGTGAAAGCTTTCAAGCATTATCCACAATATCCCTTCACATAACTGCCACAATAACTCTGTTCATAATTATAACCTTTAAAACCCAAATTTCTTTGGGTTTCATCCCACCCAACCACAGCCACAGCTGTATATTCTTCAAAATACCCATGTACATAAACTCATCTTCAGCTCCGCTCATAATCCCCTCCCCTCAAAATTGTTTACTAATTCCAGCAAGAAATTATCCGTGGGCGCATCCTGAGTCAGGAAAACCAAATCATAGCCTAGCTACAGCACAAGTTTCGAAAACAAGTGACGACTTCCAGAGCAATGCATGGAACGCTGCCAAGACTAGGACGATATATTATTATTCCTTGACCTTAAGCAACATTTCTTTGATGGGGGTGGGTGTTCTGTTTCATGTGGGATTAGTAGATTACATTACTCTTCCCAGTACTCGCTTAGTCCACGTTTGAGCCTACAGCAATTATTGCAGAAGGGAACCTATAAGCCGTCTTTTGTATTTCACAAACACCACCCCTCCTTCCATCCTATCTCTATTAAATGCATAGTGGGCGCAATGAATTCAATTAGATTGGGTCCAACAAGGAGAGGGACCATCTTTTTATCTTGTTTTCCCAATGTCATGGCTATACATACACGCTTGACATATTTTCCTTCCAAGACTCAAACCTCAAGGTGTAGCTCCTTTTCCATTTAATTTCCTCCAGGCTCAAATCTAAACTTTTCTCTCAAATCTATGCACATACTCTGAAACGAGTCCCTTTCCAGCAGCCTATGTAACAACAGTAAACATTTTTAAATCCAAACCATAAACGCAAAGGAAATGCTTTTCGAGTAATCTATTTAATGCATGGTCCTAAGGAAAATCTGTCTTCACCCCATAGCTTTCTTGCTACTTTTGACTTTACAATCCTAATGTTTACCAATTCTGTCTCTGACTAGTACGACACCAAACAGCAATATAATATTGTCTTTCATCTTCATAAGCCTACCTCCTTCATCCTATCATGATCACTAAACGTAAACACCGACCCCTTCCTACTATTGTTCGTCCTTAAAAATGCTCATTCGCAAAGTAAAAATATCTCCAATAAAATCATTTTAATCAGCCCCACATGTCTCCAGCTTTCACCAAGCATTCACCAGCCTCCCTCCTCGCACTCTTTCACTCTATTGTTTCTCAGCACTTTTTAAAAAAATACTTCCTCTCATTGAAAACAGTCTACACAACAAATAAACCCCTCCCCTCTTCCACTCTCCTTCACCATTTCACCACCACATCATCCTCTCCCACTCATATTGGTATTTCCATGCAAATTGATGATAATTCCCTTGGAGAGAGTATTGCAATTACTTGAGAGCATTTTTAAAAACTTCCACGCCAAAATCCTCTCAAAACATTCAACCATATTTGCCTCAATTACAAAAGAAAGATAAAACTCTCCAAAGGACAAAAATGGCTATTCCTCAACCACAAGCTCACCCTTCACCCTTCTCACAGCACAGAGTAATAAAGGTAATGGAGGAAGACGAGCTATGCAGAGATCATATTCAATTTTGCACCCACATCCCAACTCCGCCAAACGGCACATAGCACGCTATTTTATCCTAGTTTTAGGGCATCGCATTCCACCATTTTTAAAACACGCCCATATATTATTTGATTAAATCCTGTAATTACCTCATCATTAGGATGAGAGGTAGTGAGAAGAAAATTTGGTGTTGTTAACTCTTCGTCGCTTCTATTTGAAGTGGATGTAAAGTAATTGAAAGGAGTGGAGGTGACGGAGGTGTAAGCCTCTGTATTTTCCCTTGAATCACTCATCCCACCGCTCTAAATATGTAAACCCAGCTAATAACCCCCCTCTTCTTGTCGGCCTCCTTTCCTTCTTCTCCGACGGACGTCAAACTGTCATTCCCACGGATTTTTCCACACTAGATCCACATAACCCTTTCATCATGTAAAAAATCCATCAAGTGGAGCTGAGAACCAATCAGAGGCGCATCCAACCAATTTTCTTCTTGTAAACCCCCTGATTGTAAAACTATCCTCACTAAAATCCTCCTCCTCTCTCAAGATTAGAAAGCGTCGTAGAAGAATTTCTTCGAGGAACAAGTAGAGGTGAGATGCTTTCAATCCCGTGTGTCAGTCTGATCAGAATTCCAGGTGCTGGACCGCAGATGATGAAAAATCCCCTTATAAGAACATCCCCTCAGGTTTGAGACAACTTCCCTCCACCCAGTCTCCTCCGTCCCACGTCAATTTCCGAACAATCCTCCTCCAGCAGCTCCCTCCTCACAGACACAGACAACAATGAGCCTTTCCCCCACCTCAACATTATTTAGGGTGTGCAAAATTCCATAAGGATCACAGCTCGCTAAATCCTACACAAAATCCGCCAAATCTTAACTTGACGCTTAACTTATACACAGATAGCACAACCACCCTTTCAAAGTACCAACAATACGTCCGTCCAGATCTTGGTCTGCCTTCCTCAGAGAGATGAGTCAGTGAGACACAGCCCTGAGAGCCTTTAACTGCTCTTTAAGAACACAGACCGTTTTTCTTTTTCTCTCTCCTTCTTTTCCTTCGTGTTTTCTCCTCCTTGGAAACAAGAGTCACTCCATATTCTTGAGTTATTAGTTCGTCAGATCCAGTAAATAGAGAACCCTGATACCGGACACTCAAAACTAACACCATCAACCACACCACAACCACTAGCTTCTTCTCAGAGAAGAGCTTTTCATGCAAGCTGTAAGCAGCAAGTGATTACTCCTTGAAAAATATCCTTTGGAGAACTTGTAACTAAATCCAGGATCAAACTAATGTCCCTTTTCCCCCTACTCTTCCTATTTCTTGGGAAGCTTACTTACGAAGTAGGCCTCTAAGGATGGGCGACAACCACAAACTACATGTTCTCCAGAGCTCCAATCAACACTAACTGCAACGATTATTTCCAACTTGTTACTTCAGAGAAAACTAAACTAAGCTCAACCTTCCAAACACCACAGCTTGTAAACCCGGGTAACCCAAGAAGAACCCCTTCCTCCCATCCACAACTTTCACTGAGGCAACCCTGGCCACAGACGGTGACTCTGCTAGACGAAGATGCGGGAGCAACTGAGTCAGAGCATGGCTTTCATTAGTTATAGCACTTGCAACAAGTGTATATAGAGCAGCAGTTGCAGTGGTCTGCTTTTACGCAGAACGCATGACGCTTTTACCATGTTCCATCCATATTTACAAATCCTCATGTCCCATCTTCCCCGTTATACTCTAAATCCTGCCACTCCTGTCCTCCAACTACAACACCCAACAACCTTCTTAACACTCCATCCACACACATACTCTATCCTATTTCACTCCCCATACTTCAATATTTCCCATACAATTTAGCCATTTAATGCAAATTCCTAGGATTTCGCAGCCCTCAAAATTCCCGAAAATATCCGATATGAATCTAACAATCATAATAATTTGCAAAAAAAGCTTACAACTTTGTGCGAATTCTCAAGATTAAAATTGCAACGATAATTCTGCAAAATCTTGTTCCCCAATTTCGTTACTATATAAATTCCTTCAAAAACTGCATCCAAATTCCCAACGTTTCCCAAATTTTTTCATGAATTGCTCACATTATTGATTCTCTGCCTAGGGCTTTGTAATTTGCAAATTCCATTCTCAACAATTTTTCCAAAGGAAAGTCCTTCCAGGGCTGTCTCCTGGTATACAGCGCTAGCTAATTCCCATTATAAACGCTAGACCACTCAAGTCCTGTAACATGAGATTTTCCTTCCTCTATGAACAAAGCGTATTCATATCTTCACGATTCAAACAGCTTGAACATTCAACTGTTTACCTTGCCGTAACATTTCCTTAACAGCACTGTTAGACCACGGCCAGGGCAGTCTTTGGCTAATAAATTCCAAGTAATTATAATCTCAACGTGTTGAATCACGCCAGTCTGAGGGTTGTATATATCGTCTTCACGATTTCTTGGCGGGCTCCTTCTACAATATCCCTGTTTCCTTCTATTCCACAGCATAGTCACAACGACCATCCACAGTAAATACGTCATTGACTTATTGACATGAAGGAGCGATTCAAGTTCCTTCACATCCCTTTTCAATTTTCGAGGTAGTTTATTTAAAAGGACCCTGAAAATCCTTCTTTTCTTCTTCACAGCCTCAGTAATTATGATAATCCCTTGCTTATTAGGGAAAATGGCGATGAGCAAAAAATCATTTCCGTTTTACCAATAAGGTATTTCCTAAATGGAAGCTCATATCCGTCGCAGGAGCAATCCCTTACGCTTGCGTAATTACTCACACACACAATTCCCTTCGTCCGAGTTCTTATCTTATAAACATTACATCACACCCCTACAAAAGATTCCCAATTCCTATAATCCCGCCTCGTCTCATCTTTACCCCAGACGATTAATTTAATAGATGCATTACAGCTCACTAGAACTACAAGACAATAAAATCTTCTTATACAATTTTATGCGAGGAATTGCATATCTCACCCTCTCACAATGGAGAGCCCTTCCTGAATCCCAATAAGATTGCTCCACGCAATACGTTCTGCAAATCACAATTGTAAACATGTGGATTTGCGAACTCACTCCCCCTTCCTTCATCTATATCTACATGCATGATTGTCTTCATAGCCCGACTATACCGAGCTTGTACAGCATTACAGTTGGAGACAAACACTATGGAGCGGACATGTGCGATTAAAACCCTCGAGTGCGGAATGACTAAGTGCAGAAAAGATGGGAAGAAGATGAGAATAATAATCTCAACAGATTTTCGCCTCTATCCAATCTGTGAGCACAAAGTATATTCCACGATGAGGAATCCGCAATGACTCCTAGCTTACGTTTCACTTTTTCCATCTTTGGATTTTGCAAGGTAAAACTATCGTAGGTTGAACTAAAGGTTATGGCAAGCAAAGCTTGTTATTCAATTGCTTATCCACACACACACACACACATGTGTGCCAAAAGCAAAGCCTACACAAAAGTACTTGGGGATAACCTTAAGAAATTTCCCTGCCCATTTTCATACCACTAAATTTACTCAAACCATTCATCGTCCAGCATCACTCCATTCCCAAATAACACCTAACTCCACAATTGTCCAATATTATGACCGCCATCATCTTCTCTCTGTCAGTTCATCCCAAATTTCCTCTTGTACAACACCCTCAACTTACACGTCTTAAATCCCAGCCCTCTGTAACCACATCATGTCATTTACATCCACTACCACCTGTAATTATCTTACCGATTTGTGAGCGTCATCAGTGATCAAGTGTCAAGCAATTCCCTTCTGCAAGTTCATTTCCTCGAACCCAACAACTTGGATCAACTTGTATTTTCCCAGTGAAATTTTACAAAAAGTGTATTCGTGTTACATAAATACTCAAATTTTAAACGCAAAAACCCTACAAATCTGAAGATCTAAGGAAATTTACAGTGGGAACCGAGCAAAATAACCGGCAATATATTAGCAAGTGTGCCTTGCAAAAATAATCATTTTATAAGTCAGTTTTAATGTGACTTCTTGCATGACGTCGCCATCGCCCACTTGTGCGCGATCATCTCAGGTTTGAAAATTTTCCAATCAAAAAATTAGTGTATCTCATTTTACAATCTCTTAAAGATTACACAACAAGAGATAAAGCATAGCACGTGGGCCATTTAAAAACCAGCACAGCTAGAGGTGTGCAGCTCACTCTTCATTTTACCTTTGTTCACTCAGAATGTAGGCCAGAAGCCAAAGGGCACATTAGTTACAGAGTTTATCAAAAACCTCAGGAAAAAACAAATAGTAATTAACCAAGGAGGGAGAACAACGTTTTTAAAAAGGGCAGTCGCGCACCACTGCCACCTATCTGGAACCCAGAAACTACAAGAGCAATATTAACCAAATTGGAGCAAGTGTGTTAAAGCAGGCAAACCCAATTTTCAGCAATTCTATAAAAACAAGCACTCAAAATCAAATTAAACCACCATTCCAAGCCTTCCATAAAAATACCAAAACATTTCTATAGCCATCTGCTGGACACTTCCGCAAGTCGAATCCATAATTGTGTATCAATTACACCTCCCTCGCCAAAAATTAAAATGTTTCCTTCATCTTGAATGTGGGTGCTATACTAATACGGTGCAAGTTATAAAAGGATTTAGCATAGAAAAAATACCACAAAACCTCCAGTGTCCAGCCTTAAAAATATTTACCACCCACACACCATTAACTCGCTTTACGCTCCACTTCCTTAGAAGAGAAGGACGTTTTTTGCCCTCTCCTAAATTCGCCAATCCGAAACTACTACACTACTTTTAGCATTCTATTTAGCATGCATACTCTCTTCTAATTCCTATCCAGCATGGATTCTTCCAAGCTGTATTCTTCTAGCTTTCTATATTAATTGCAATTAAATCAATCAGAGCTCTATCCATTTCACCTGTGATTTTCAATCCAAATCCACATCATTTAGCCACTTACCTTCTTTTCTGAGGCCAACAGCAATAGCATGAGCAGAAATTTCCTCAGGCGAGTCCACTTGAGTAATCCCACTCCGCCACCTGTCAATCTCATCCACAGCTTTCTTAAAGCACTCCATAAATAATGAATTAATACAAATCCCTTTCCTCTAATCATATACTTTGAGTCAGTCTTATAATTCCATTCACCAGCCCTCCATTCCTCTCCCTCCAAAATCCACCACTTTATTATTCCTCAGTCAGTTCCTTCTCTGACCTTCTCATAAACCCTTGCAAGACGCATAAGGAATTCTGTATTAAATCCAAACGCTTGTCTCATCATTTCCACTTTTCATTCTTAGCCAGGTAGGACAACGACATTATATGCCAACTCACTTGCTCACACATACACACACACACAACAGCAGCTCCTCCATTCTTTGAATCCTAATCATCAGCTTCAAAGAATTGAATTTAGCAAAACGTTCACGTCATCAATAGCCATGTAATCACAACGAGCATCACTACCAGCCAGTAGCCAAAGATCCGCTTTAGCAGCAGCGCTCCCTCAGACGACATTGCAAGGACCAAGGATCAATCTATCTCAAATTTACCTTTTAAGGATCTTCCTTGAAACTTTTATCAATCCATTCATACCATCACTCTCTTCATGAATACATAACCTGATACCTTTGTCACCTTATTCCCTACATAGCTTTCCTCCACTCAAATCATCGATTATCCTTCCTTCCATAAGATTTATAGTTTCCTTTCCCTTAATCCCCATTGCCGAAACTCAAATTCTACACATCCTTATCGCCAACTTCACTTCCTTCTTATTCAATATCACATGTCCTCAGCTAGTTTCCTCCATTATTACATTACATTACTGTTCAAAGCCTCAATCCACCAAATACCTCATTCCGACTTTAAACTTTCCGCCTCACTTCCACATCCATCCAAGTGGCCAGTTAGTCCTTGTAAGTTTTCCTTCAAAACGCATGCTAATTGTCTCACTTTATAGACAAACTTCCGCCTCGTTTCCTCTTTTCAGAAATCAAACAATTCCTAATAACTTATCCCGTCTTCCTTTGCCTAAAATTAGCTTCAAAATATTATGTAACTATCACAAATCAAGCAATTTTTATGCAACCGCAAGAATCTATTCCGAGAAATTATACCGAGTTTTAATCAAACAAATTACCTCCAACGGTTCCTTTGAATCCACCGATAAATTCCACATATGCAAGCAATCAGTTGCAATTTTCTCAGTTTAAATTAACCAACCTTTTCTACCCTCCGTCATATATTTCTAGGTAGTGCTCACCACAAGCTGGACCAATTCAACCCAGTTTTATTAACTATTTTTATTTAATAATAAACCGAAAGCCTGATAGCCTATTCGATTATTCACAAACCTGAGTATCCAAACTCTTTCCTCCATAATCTAAAATACGATAGCTAATACAAATCCAGGATAAATTAAAATCCTCACAGCATGACGGCTACTATAGTTTCTTTTACCCGCCTACGCTAATTATTCGCTTGAGATTCACTTGTTAGTAAACATGAAAAAAACTGGATGAGTTGACGAATTTGGATGGAGGAGGAATAATGAACTCCTCCAGTAAATCCTCTTTATAATTTTTTTTCTCCATCTCTCTCTCTCTCTCTCTCTCTCTCTCTCTATCTATCCATGTATCCAAACACGAAATAATCCGGGTTGGTTGGATCTTGATAACAATACATATAAAATAATCTCATTTCTCTCCAATCTATAAGCTGGGAAGCGATATTTTGGCGACCAAAGCTGACCTTGCGGATACCATTTTTGCAGCAGGTATACTACTTGGATTGTTATTGTAATTCTCAATTATGGTAGCGGACGGTGAGCTGCCCACGGTCTTATCTGTCCAAAAGTACGACTCCGGACCACCTGTTCCCACTTCTCCCGACGGCCAACTCGTAAGTATCTTCTTTTCTTCTTCTCAAACTAGAACATTTCCTCAATATCCTCAATCTCTTAGAATCAGTCTTTCCAGGCTCCTTTCCCCCTTTGTCTTCCTCCATTCTATCCCCACCCCACCCCATCTTGTATGGCCCTTAAAGTGTCATCAGTTAGGCATCTTTACAAAACTTCTCCCATCAACCCAATAATGACCGCCCATGGGTAATTGATTTCCTTGTTATGACAGTAACAAATTGCCACCGTAATTACTAGAATCGATCGCGTCTCCGGAAATCCAAAATCCTCCCGTCTCCCTCCCCATACCTCCGCTTGTCTATCACCCTCCCCCTCTTCCTATTATATTCATCAAACTTTATTCTCTTCTTTTGTCTCTCCACTGTCTGCACTCAGTCTAGTTGCTCCTCAGACAAAACCTCCTCTCTGTATTTCCCACCAAAATCACAGCCAACTCCCATTTCACGGGGAGGTCATTTCTAAAATCCAGAACATGGACGTAAATATTTACATTCGTCCTCCTTCTACCACTCTCCAGCTCGGACGTTCCAGATTAAACGAGACGCTCTCGGGAAGGAACATGGATTATAGATTCCCTGCAATCTAGCCACTTCATTTCCCCTCTTCCTCATAGTTTCATTCCATATAAAAAAATTCACTACTAAAACCCTCTGGCTTCCTAGAACCATCTTCCCTATCATCTCACATTAGCCCAACAGCTTATTACTATTTTTCCAGCTCATACAAAATCTCACCATCTTTTACCAGCAAATCCAGTCAGCTTGGACTGCCGACTGCTGCTGCTGCCTCATTGCAGCGGAAGCAGACACACATGTCAAACAACGTTCATAAATCATATCTCGTTCCACCGAGTCAAAGCACATGAATAATCCCACCATCAATTAATCAGATAACTCATTCACGCAGTAAACTCCACGTCCAGATCAAACTGAGGCCATGAATAATCCCTCTCCTATCCTAGCACCATTTCAACATTTCCATTACAAAACTGCATTCCTCAAAGCCCCAAATTCAAATTGCATACAAAGAAGAATTATTCCCGATAAAAACTCCAACCCATCAACTTCTCCTCTTCTTTCTATCTGAATTCCCCGATTCTCTTCCATCATTAGCCTCTTCCCTTCCACGAGACACAGGTGCAATTCCAATGGAATCCAGGTACATAGCTCCTCACTTCAATCTTCATCTTGCAGCTCTCATCAATTTCCACTGCATGCCATTGTAATCTTTGGACTTGAATTGCAGTGATTAGAGCAACCATAAAAACTCATACGTCTTCCCTCATTCTCTCACTACTCCACCACTTTTTCATCATTTCCCATTCCTTTCGCGTTTACAAAACTTAAGTGCCCAATAACACCACTTCTTACCACGTGTCTACCACAACAAATACATGACACAAGCCTTCCCTTCAATCATCCCCTCTCTTGTCTTCTTCACTCAATTCTTCTCTTCAAACGCTTCATGAATCATCTTTTCACACTAAACATCCGAGCTAATACCCTCTTGTCTCCTTCCTCCGGCTTCTTCTTCCCACAAATCCGTGACTTAGCTTCCATTTGCCTTCCAAGGATATTTCAGCGATATCCTTGAGCTATCAACTATCCGAAACCTGAGCCGTCTTTACAGCAAAGACTTGCGTCATCCAGAAGCAGGCGATGCAGTAGAGCAATTTTCAAAATATCACCACCTCAGAAAATTTAGCAACTGCCCTCCAAACCTCCTATTCCGTAGTACAATGGCAGAAATCATGGTAGAAGCAGAAGAACAATTAAAAACCATCCGCAAAGAGGAAAAGGAGCGGCGGCGGCAAACAGTTATTTCCACTTGATTAAAATAATCGAAACGTGTGATTTATGGCATATTCACGTGCGCCGCTTCAAGCTGTCCGCTACAATTTATTAAAATGTAGCCCCTCTCCCTGTCCACTCAACACCTTTACTACAGACGATACTTTGCTCATTCCTTCCGTTCAAAAAGTCCCTCCTAGTCATCTCTTTTACAAACCTTTCAAACAACGCCTTTGCTTACAAACCTTTCAAAATCCAAACTAGTACGCCATATCCGGTCACTCCTCTACCTTCTTGGCTTCATTTCTCAAAATCTCCCTCACCTTCCTCTCAATTGTAATAAGCTTAGATTTGAATTGCAAAAATCTGCGGTTTTTGTTCCATGGTCAGCTCAATCCCGCGATAGCCTAACTAACTCTCCCCTCACTCGATTCCTATGTCCCAGTCTCAACTTATTAGTCGAAATCTCTCTCTTCCGCATATATTCTCTAATGGATATTTGCATATATAAGATTCATTCCAATTTAAAATACACCGGTAGCTTTTAGACGCCCAAGGGCTAAAAAGCGTGTCAGTGAGTAGTGTTCCCACCATTTCAATTGTCCTCCCCCCAACCACCCATATTTTAAGTCCGCAACTGGGTGACAAGTCACACACGCCACCATTCCGTCTGTCCTTAATAAATGATTGTCCACACTACTGAATCCGTGGTTAACCAGTTTAACCGTCAGTTCTTTAGTCAAAAACCTTGAGAATCCTCCTCAGTCAGCTCATCTACAAAATCCCTACACATTCCATATTTATATGCTTTTAAATTTTTGCAAGGCCTCGTACACTACGTTTTCAAATGCTAATTCCTGTCCTCGGGCATCACTCAAATAGATGCAATTTAAATACCCTAAAATTAAATATTTCAAAACCCTCCATGCATCACTCTTATGCATCTACACATGCATTACACCAGCACCCTCCACACATCTCTTAATAGCTCTGTAACGTAGGTCCCTATCAATCCATGTAAAACTGCGTAGCAGAGCCTCCACACACAACTGCCGACCCTGAGGACAAAATCGTAAAACATTTAGTGATATTTATTCCAATTTGCTCCCACTTTATCAGTATCCAACAGTATAAACTAATTCAATACAAGCTTGATTATCCACACATAAATACAGGTGCTGGACACGATTACACGACGCATATATATTTCCACAATAATAATAATAATAATGTTCCGCAACATCAAATCAAGGCGTGTATCACACCGTTTCCCTAATCCATCCAATAGCTCCCAGACTCCTGGCAAAAATTCAATTTTTGCCAGAGTCGCAGAGTCGCAGAGTCGCTCACTACCAAACCTATATTTCTCTCCGTCATCCGCCCCATTAGCTACTTACTCACTTCCAACAAGTCACGCAAAGCGCGTATCTATCCTTCAAGGCGAATTTTTAAGTTTGCAATTCCTCTAGGGCATATACATTGTTCTTACTCCGCACCCGTAGCGTACCGCGTGCAAAGATTGTCGATACATGTGTAATGCATTTTATTGCAAAATGTTGCAAAAAATTCAAAAGATCATCCTCATCATTTCTCTGCCGCAGAAACGCGGTTACTATGTCGCTATTTCTTATCAAACTTCTTCCAGAAGCCTTTAGCCATTTTCCCACGCTAATCTCAGCCCTGTCATACGATCACTTCAAACACGAAACCTACTGTAACAATGCTCTTTCCTCAGCTTCCTCAGAACTGTTAGCTTCAGTTAGCTTGCATCAAGCGATGCAGAGTCAAAATAAGAGTTCAGACAGGGCATAAGTAAAGGGCCAAATGAGATGGAGAGAAAGACAGATGCAAACCAAACCAGCACACAACCGCGTACCACCGCAAAAAACAATCCCCTTTTCGCAACGATTCAATGGAGATCAAAGGATAATCACCATCGTTTCCAACGTCAGCCATGGAATTAGGATAACGTTCCTCAGGATATTATTCCCATTAGCTTCATCATCGCCAACGACGAAACCCTCCTCCCTAACTTTACTTTCTTAAATGTTAATCATGCCTTTCGTAACCCTGAAATAAGTCAGTCAAACTCTTCCTCCATGTTCACCTCCAACAGCTGCTCCATTATACCCAAAATACTCCCTTACGTCACAAGGTGAAGGCGTACCAACGAGAATTAGATCTCTGCACAACAGAGAACCCAAAAGCCACCACCTTTATCTCTCTCAACCAAACCTTGGCCACAACAAACCACATTCATTCCTTATCGCTCAGAAAACTTGTACATCTTCTTCTCCAATTACTTTTGTCACTCTAACGGCTTAGCAGTCGGAGATCCGCAAATTTCTCCTCCTCATTACACATAGCCTCTCTTCTTACCCCTACTTCCATCATTTCCATCACTTCACGCCGCCACATCCTACTACAATCTTCTTCATTTATTCCCGCTTGCTATGCAACTCTTCTCATGTTGCAATTTTCAAAATTATTCAAACCTCTTTCATCCTTGCCTTTTGCTCTACAAATTGAACCCCGTGTCTGAACCATTATCTTTTAAATACCTACAAAATGCTTTCGTAATCTTCAGGGTCAAAGGATTCAACGTAAAATATTTCTCCTATCCTGACGCTCAATTCTATTCCGAGGAAACATAAATTACGGCCTTTCATCCTCTGTCTGATGGGCTCTTAGGACTTCTTTGCTCTTGTTTCACAGTATCATTTTTCACCCATCCATCTCATACGGATTACCTCTCTGAAACTCTTAACCCTTCCTTGGGTCAAACACAAGCAATAAAAAATGCGAATCTTCCCTTGTCCAGCTTGTAAAATCCGTATACATTTATGTATACGCCATACTTTCAAGTGTCTGTCTGGCTCCAGATTTACAAGCCGGATTTTACTAGCTATGCAACATACATTCTCTTCACTTCACTCTACGTACGTAGTTATATATTTTCATTAGTTGCAATGAACAAACCTCTTTAGAATTAAGGGTAGTGATGGCGAATATGCTGCTATGCAGAAACGTAAAACAGTGGGAATGCAATCAGTGGTAGAGGAATAATCAGCATAACACGAGGGAAGCGAGAGGAACATGCAACAGGAGTCAGAGCGTCCAGGTGGGAAAGGTGTAGACGCTCCAAGAGAAAAACATGATCCACGTTTTCTTCCATCTCTCCCTCTCGTCTCTCTCTTTTGCATGTCCCTACCTTTCCGACTTGACTCCAATTCCTTCATCCCTTAGCTAGCGCTCGCTCTCTGGCCAACTACAAGCCAGACCATAGATAGTTCTTGATTCTTGCATCTCCAACAAGAGCTCCTCCATCTAAGAGAATGAGATTTTAAGATGAGGGAGAGGAGGGATGAAGAGGGAGGGAGAATAGCAAAAATCATCTGTCGCCCACGCACCTCACTTCCATTCTTCTCCCAGCCGTCCACGAGTTTCGTTCCCTCCGTTTTCTTTGCCAAATCCCTTCCGTCCAAAACCTCTTCCTTCCTTCCATCCACTAATTGTTCCGAACTGGAAGGATCGATAAAAGAAGGCGAGTGCAACCATATTAGTAGGCTTCAAACCTAGTTCAACTCCTTTGCCCTCCAAATCTCGAATAACGCCGTCTCTGGATTCTCCATTTCCCTACAAAAACCCACGTGTGATTTACTCTTAAATGAGATTTTAAGCCACATTATCCCTCTCTCACCTTCCCTCACTCCCCCACTCCAGAAGGGATTAAACGTTGTACGACAGAAGAGGAAAAAGACAGTCATTTCACAGCAAGTGCTTTAAATCCCAACACTTCTCCCTGAGTAGCTCGTCAAACTCTCACCTGTGTTGTGTGCTCTGTTCTGTCCCCGCCAATCTCTTCTTCTGGATGACACTCATTTGTCTCCAAGCCCCGCTATGTATTTCCAATCATCCCTTTTACACGCTGCTAAAGGTTGGAAGGTGAAGCGGAAAAAAATTAAAAACCAATAATAGTTTTCCCAAAATCGTTATGATTCTTTAATCATCTCTCTCTCTCAACCTCTCATATCCCAGTTTCCCAGTGGTTTTTGCACAGTTTTCCCTTAAAACCCGCCCAAAAAAAAGTTTCTTCAAATATTTACCGGCTGTGTCCAAAGTTTTTACGGCAAAATAAGCCCCTCAGTCCGTATCTGTCCTGTCCTGTCTGTGAGTGATGACAGAACGGGAAAACGCTTTAAACAATATTCATCATCAACCTTCTCTGTTTCTAACCCTGCCCTTCCCAAAAACTGAGATCTTTGATATTCACGGAAAAGTTATTGCACGAGTTCCATTTTATCTCATTTCCTGGGATATACAGACTGGCAAAGAGGAAGACTCTGATAACGAGGAGTCATCTAATTTTCTCCCTATCAAGATGATGAGCAGAGCGTGAAATTACGCATTACTCAACCACCCAGAGATTCACCAATCATCCCTCCTCCCTGTCATCTATCCCATAAACCTTGAGCTCTAAAATATCCATTAGCCCACAAACAAACACACCTCAACCAATATCCGTATTAAATGCTCAAAACCTACACGAACACAAATAGTACGTGACTCCTCAACAACCCCATTCTTCATATCTTCACATATCTTTTCCTCAAAACCCCGCCATATTATTTCACCGAAACCAACCTTGCAACAAATTATACCGTCATCCTGATAAGCAGGAGCTGAATGCATCATGTCAAGACATTAAGCGCAGCGCAGATAACCTCCTAATTATATCCTCGTTCTCATCACCTGCACAGGTAGTTTTCCCTCCGTCTTAAAAACTCCCGATACCTGCGCAGTTTCTTTTCTGAAACATTCCCGCCTTACTCCATCCTTCACTTAAATCTACACACGGCTTCATCTCTGTCTCTTCTACCTGTCTTCAAAACGTATCCCGGTGAACATCTTCCCACCACCGCCGCCGCCTTCCCTTATAAATCTTAGTCAACCCCGAATTCAAAGACACTTCTTCAACGTTTTTTCCAAGCCCTCCCCAGTGTCCTCGATTATTTTGAGAAAAGGAACGAGTCAGTGTGTCCTTTCATGGTGTTATACCGGTGAAACTATCAGAATCGGATAATTTATATTTAAGTTATAATCAGTGTGCAAATCGGGTTAATCCCCCGGGTTACTGTCAAAACAAGATTGTGTCTAGTCAGCTCAAAATAATAGCAACCATGGTGGTCATATCAATATCCTATCCTCATCATCCGCGCTACAACAACTACTCCGTTACTCCCTCAACGTCCATCAGTCCCACCTTTACGGAGGCTAGCAGCTCTGATCGTTGTTTACCTCGTATGTTACAGGTTTCTGTTGACGGGGACACATTAGCTGCAACAAAGCAAGGTAAGCATTCCTCTATTTACTCTTATCCTCTATGAATCTTATGATTAGCCCATAATTACACCCGTAAATACAACTATAATTATCCCATCCGACTCCCAACCACTGTTATCTTAATATTATCCACCTAACTATACTATAGAATCATTCATATCTTTTCCAGCTAAAAGCTCTCTTAAATAATAATTTAGTATTCCGTAAGTCAAATTATCAACAGTTGTAACATCCATCTTCCTAATTCTCATCAACCAACTGGCCAGACGAACCATGGCCAGCCGGAAGGATGGATTAATTATTTCTCCCACGCTATTCCCGTTAAAACACGATTAGTTTCCCTCCAATCATTCTCTAAACGGAAACGCTATTACCAAACAAACCATAGACTCCTTCTCTTTCACTCACACAACTTTTTAAAAGCCCGTCTTTAATACCAAAACGCCTCCATCTCCGCATATCCTCCGGTTTCCTCTAACCATACATGGGATACCCCCTTCCAATCCGTAACTTGGTCAAACCTGAATCCCATCCGTTATTAACTAATATAAAAATATTTCAAAATTTACCAACAATCATCCCTCTTACTAGCTAATAACAGTACGGCATTCTTATATAATCCCATCACATACATTTTTCAAAAGGTTACATGCCAAACTTGACTTCCTCTTTGCTCTCTTTGCTCTTACATCAGTCAGCATTCAGCATCATCGCTTCACAATTCAGTCAAGCAAATCATTTCACCCCACCGCCTGCCCTATCCTCATCCATTCCTCGTAACGAGCATAACTTTAAAAGCATAATTGATTTCAACCATCTCGCATCAGCTCATTCCTTTTCTACCTACATTCACAATCAAAGACATGAGCAAACCAGAGCTTCTGCTCTCAGCATATATAAACTAGCACACACGACGATGGGCTTATCTCCATTCTTTATCCAAGCTTCCCACAATGAGGAAACCTAGTTGCAATCCTAACCTCCATCACACATATCATATACTACCGTGTACATCATCCACATCGTTCCTTTGGGAGGCATATAATTTTGCAAATTTAATCAACCAGTAAATCTCAAACTTCCATCCCTCTCCCATCCCCCTTCCATCTAACAGCCTCAAACACATTCTACACCTTGTAAGTTATTTAACCTCAACAAGAACACTTTATACTTAGGCAAGCCACATCAAATTTCACGTAATTAGTGCAATTCCCTGCGAAATAGCCAATAAATTACTTTACATTCAGTAACATTTCTTATTACACAGTGTTGGCAGATTATGCAAAACCTTACATTTTCGCTCCACCAAAAGAATCCCAGTTTCAAGCTCCTCTCAGTTCTCATTTTCTGCCATTTCCCTAAAGCGCATTACTTCTTTTCCTCCAACCGTTAAATAAAACTGTACATTTTAATACATTTCAACGAGTAAGATTACATTTTCCTTATAATCCTTTTTATAGCTTCAATCTCTTTCAAACCTACATTTTCTCATTAGCTTCAAAAATCCTCAACTGTGTAAGCGCTCACAAGCGAGCAGACAGAGTAATACAAACGAAGCAGGCATGTACTCATGTCAGATTTAGCGCTAAAAACAATTCGCAAAGTCATCTCACCGTAATTTTTTCCTTGCGAATATACCAATCCAAAACTCTCAACTCACACTTCAAACTCGAGCCTTCACATCCTCCTCCTTCACTAGTTCTTGTATCAGGTGTGTCGCTCAGGATTCCTCAGAGAATCGATATTCGCACCTTATTTCAATCCATAGGCTAATTTCAAACATACAGTAACATCACTATACACTCCTAACATCGTGTTATTCCCCCTCCCAAATCATGATTAACCCACATACATAGACAAGACACACCCTGGAGAAAAATCCAATCAAACCCTACAACCACCCATTTAGAGCACAATCAAACCCTTTTCCGCTTCGCCAATTCCATAGCAACAACGAGTAATTACGCAGCCTACTTGACTTTTTCAATGACAGCCATATGTAAACTAGGATAAGCTCTAATGGAACCCCTCGTCAACCCCTCCCATCTCAAGCCAAATACATACTTTCATGCTCAATGACTTAACCAATTCCTCTGCCTTGTCCGTTCCCCACGTTGCACTGGAATTATCTTCCACGCTTTCATGTTCCTGGAACAGGAAAAGCTAGCTTGCACTTGGATAGAATAAAAATGTACGCCCCTTCTAACAAATAATAAGCTCAGTTCTTACTCGTCCGCCACTATATGATTCCAAGCATACAATTTTGGCACGCAACCACCTCAAGCCGTCAGTCAGTTAATTCAGGAACATAGCAGACTTCTAAGCAGCATCCTCCGAGTGAGTTATCAATAATTAATCATTCCTACAAAAACGCATGGAATTGGGGTAAAAAATACATGCATCCTGGAAACAAGGTCATTTTTGCAAGAAGAAGTATGTTTAAAGCTTAAAATATTTAGCATGGCCATACAAAACTCAAGTCTCTTGCTCAGCTTACTCAACTCACACAGTACAGTCAACAAATTATTTATGAAGGCAGGTAGACGGACAGGGAAATACTTTTAAATTGTTTCCACGCCGCTTACTCAGCTCATAGTCCACCTGCTGCAAATAAACCACACTGTGAAAAGTCGACAAAGCCCGGAGGCAATCAAGCCAACAAAACCAACTGTATAATCAACATTCGCCTCTGTCAAATCCTCCCTCACGCGTATCCAATATTGTCAAAAGTATTCAATAGGGTTTTTTCAACTTAGAAGCCATTAGTAATTGTTAAATATTCACCTGTATTACATAACAACAATCATTGTTTACAACTCCTCACAGCTTCCCACCGCCCTCTCTCTTTGTTGTGTGATCAGGAAATTGACATGTAGGTCGTCTTGACTAATTCCAATCCTCCCAACACCTGCATCATCTTCAAAGAATAATGCATCATTCCAATGATGACAAAAGGCAACTGCACAACAGCCAGCAATAACATTCACCCTCCCCTCCCACCACCTTCCCCCCCCCCTCAAACGCAAGCAAACCCATAGCACACTACCGCAGCAGCTACAAGAAAGTGAAAGGTGGCTGAAACAGCAGACAAAGCGTCACCTCAGCAGCGTCCGTCCAATATCCCAGCGTCCCCCCTCCCAATTCTCCCACCACCACCCCTCTTTGAGGTAGGCTATGATAGGAAAACAAAGAGTAAGAAGCGATGGGAATCTTAAAGAACGTGAGCTATGATAAGCTTGAGCAATTAAATACCTGTCCGATTCCTCATGAACCGCAATCAAATATTCGTGGAATATTATTATCCCAAAAAGTCAGTAGTAATCGGACTGAGATAGTATTCAATCAACCTTTTGATTACTCTTCTTCTATACCTGCATCAAGGAATTGATTTCACTCATAGTTGCTATATCATAATCCCAAAATCTCAAGTTCTACTTGCATCCAATCAATGAATTTTCAATTCTGACATTTCTAATAGAAGGAAGCGGCATTCTTTTATTTTCATCTCAAGATCCTAATGCAAATCACGTAATTTCACAGTCAGGAGCAGACGAACGGACAAGTAACTAAAAGTAATCTCAGGATAGTTTGAGAGCATGACAAACTTTTTGTCAATATCTCTCCATCAAGGTGATCCAAGGACAGGAATAGGACGTCTCAATCATTCCTCCTCCAAGTCAGTCACTACATGTAGTCGTTCGTCAGTCCTCAACAATTTCAAGCAAGCTTTTCCTAAAGGGTGCCACGTATATTTACCATATTTACTGCTTTTTTAACGAGCCATCTCCCTATCTCCCTCCTTCCCCGACTTTGCATGATTAGCAGCACTATCCTCATTACGAATTTGCTCCAGACTTAATAACAATGCGTAATCTTTTCACTACTTCCAAGCTCATAATAATAGCTCGCAAACACCTTACTTCCGCCATACGCAGCCTCACTTTAGTATCTACCTTCGTGCATTATTTACCTGGATTCCACTCAGCAGTTTAAACTTGAGGGCGTCCTAACTAAGGTCCTTGCATCCCACATTATCCATCCTTTAACATTTTAACGCTTCTACAAATAAAAGAAAATGAACCATGCGGAACATTTCCTCCTTTTCCTTAAACCGCTCTTGCTCTTCTTACATGCCCCAATGTTCCATACCGTACAATCCATCTACAGTGTGTAAATTCTAATCACACACAACCACCTTTTCACCTTTTATAATAACCCAGCTCTACTATTAGACATCTCTCACACTCATACTTTCTTGGGTGGAGCAAAATTAAATATACTAATTAACTTGTAACCTCATGTAGTTTCTCGTGATATGATCATTCCATCGCCCTATCCTCCCTCTCGTGTCATTTTTTTTCTATAATCAGCATCACCCAACTACTTTTGTAGTTCCCGTCCTCTCTCTCTCTCTCTGTTTGTTTCTATACGAATCATCCCTACCTTTTTGCACCTCATCCTTTCAAATATTCATTCCAGTCAGTCACAACCATGTTCACCTTGGTCTGGCAATATACATTTTTCCTTGGTAGTAGAAGACCCGTGAGGTGTAAAGTCTCTTCATTTTCCGACCAACTACCATCCGTCCTCCATGAAAATTGAGCCACTAAACAAGACAGCTCCAATTACTCAGTCATTCCCATGGCCTTCAACGATGTGCTAATAATCTCCCTTCTCTATATACTTTCCACATCCTAATACTTCCCTCCCTATCCTCTCCTCCTGTCCTTACCTCCTTACTATTTTGAATGCAAATCCTATGGCCTTCACATCCCTACAAACTCTACCACTTGGACTTGACAATTCTTAGTACATCGGCCCCATCTATTATTTTCATTAACGTCACTAAGTTAAATAATCTTTTCAAAATACATCATTTTCAATTTTCTCACAATTTTACACCTTTTTCAATTTCAAATCTTAAAAATTTCCTTGTAGCTAAAATATATACCTGAAGCTGTAAACACATGTTTTAAAATTGCTATTAAAAATTGCTCCCTCCAAAAACAGTTACTACTATTCCACATTATTCTCTATCACTGTTATCCTTATAGCCCCTCCGACGACTTTAATTAAAACCCCATGTCCAATTAACAAAGTGCACCGACTGTCAAGCTTGTTGACAGAGTCCACGTGTGGTACACATAACCTCCACGCTCAGTTAGTTCCCCAGTCAGCCAGCCTGCCGCGGCTAATGACCGACCACCATACGTTAGTACGGTATTTTAAAAACCCTTTCCCAACATTATGCATACAACGCACTCACATACTATGGACTTGTATTTTCATTAACTTTTCCCCCGTCCTTTCTCCTAATCCTCACGCCCTCTGGTTGTGCCCCAACCCCATGAGAATTACTTTGGCGTGGGATGAACTTCGTGTTCATCAGTCATTCTTATCAGATGAGAGTGAGAAGGCTTCGCTACAGATTCCGTTATTTTCTGTAGTAAAACCTAATTGTCTCTTCCTCCTCCCTTCATAGCACTACCACCAACGGCCACTGCAGTAGCTAACAACCATACACGGGCAAATATACAACTTTCCAGAAAACACTGTGAGAGAAACTGACTATTTAGTCCCTCCCGAGTCAAAGAGCAGCCAAGTGGAAACAAGCTTTTAATTCCTTTCTTGTACCATTTCCTCCAAATCAAAAAAGCCCAGCAAGAACCGCAAATCTATGGTCCTCCTCAACGTCCCGCTACAAAAATCCTCCTCGCAGTTTATAACACACCAGCACATTTTAGCTTTTAAAATCCAAGCACTCAAGTATAGCTCTGAGGCTCCAAGATCTTGGCCACAGATTCTATTCTCTCTTGAGCAACAAATTAAAACTCAGCGCTAATCAAGAAAACAAAGGATATATTATTATTACAATATCCCGTCAAAGTAATTCAGAGACTTAGCAATCTACCTCCCCTCGGCTCCTTCCTTTCAAGTCCTTGGCTCATGCCTCCACCGTTTAATGGGTCACATCAAGCTCGCTAACTAAAACCAAATTGCAAATTCAATGGGAAGGGCTGCTTGGACACCGGCTTGAACATTTATTGCAAAATCCATCTCAACATGTACCTCAGTGGGAATTAAATTCCATCTAGCGAAACTCCTGTCAGTGCCTGCACTCTAACCCATGCAAAATCCCATTTCCACGCATACTTCTTTAAAGGGGAAGCGTTTTCTAAAGCGTCTGCGCCTCGCTAAAATTCCACGCTCTTCTCACACAGTCAAAGACAAATGTCCAAAGGGAGATTCAAGACTTTAAAGGCTCTTAGGCCCCAGGCCCACCCGGAGGGCACTTGTGCGTCCCTGGGTGGTTTTCTGAATCAAGCTTAACTTTCATTCCCATCATTAGGGCAAATCAAAGAGTGTGTAACACACACTAGCTTCACTTCACAATCCTCCAATAAAATAAATGACAGCGTATTGACATTACATCCCAGATGACTCTGCGATAACCGTCTGCAACAATGAGCAAGCACAGTTGCCGCAGTCATATCAAACTCTCCTATAAGCTAAACACAACAATCAATTAACCTATACTTATAGCCAAGAATAATATAATTCCCCACATTAACTTCCAATCAGTTTCACATCCAACTGCATTCATCCTCTCACATCTAATGACTTGCAGGGATTGCATTCGTCCTTCAACTCACCCCTAGTTATGGCAATGCTAAAACTAGGGACAAATGCACCGTCCCATGCGTCGTAATTCCCAGCACTATAATTCTAAATTCATTCATCTCGTATCTCTATATTATTTCTCTTCAAACACTTTCGTTAAGACTTGTAGTGGATCCAATCAAACCACTAACGATTCCTCCTCCGCTTTCCGGTAAATAAAATTAATGGCGTCAAAATACAAGCAAAATACAAACTGCATAACGGTTGACTACAAATCCAGTTCTAACGGTCTTTAAAGTAT
Organism: Sminthurides aquaticus; assembly: GCA_906901655.1. NCBI lineage: Eukaryota > Metazoa > Arthropoda > Collembola > Symphypleona > Sminthurididae > Sminthurides > Sminthurides aquaticus. Next base: position 16,669,431 of record CAJQTT010000001.1, on the reverse strand, counting down.
ATATTTGGGCTTAAAGGACTCAATCCCTCGTTAACACCCCATCTAATCCCTCCGTATCTTTTCCCCTTTGCAGAAGAATGGGTTACAAAACGGAAAACGGAATTGACAACAACCAAACAAATCGAGACGAGAGTCAAGCGACAAGTTGTTCTTGAGGATGGCAAGGTTGTTGACGACTCCGGCCCCATTGTCACCACTTCCACTACAGAAGACACTGACAAAAAGGAGTCGGAGCATACAGAGGTGAGCCTATTCTATCATATCCTCTAAATTCTGTCAAGCATCAATCCCGCCCAATAATAATTCCGACATCTTGGCAATCAATCCAGCACCGGTTATTTACCTCCCCACCTTTTTTTCATAGCACTTAACCCACGGGGACGATCAGGAAATAGGGGAAGGATGGGTCGCTATCGAGCAGCTCCCAGAAGAGGCTGTCGTCAAGGAGACAAACGAGCGAAAGGTTACGACACACGATGAAGTTGAGGATATTCTCGAGACGGAACAAGTTCAAAATCTTGGCGATGTATCTAACGAGGTAAGCGCTTTCCTCCCATCTTAACAACATCCTTAAATCCCGACTCTTTTTTTCGGATTGAGATCTCCGCATCTTCCATCCCTCTCTTGTGTGACAATAAATATATCTGCAATCAACACTGCATACTCGTCAACCACCCACCCCTCCCTTCAGTCATACTCTCCTCCTGTCATCTTCTCAGCGTCAAACTGACATTTTGACAGCACGTTTCTTTATTTCGTCTCAAATTTCTTCCATATTTTCACGACTATGGCTTCAGCAATTATTACTCCACGCCCTACCACTCACAGAGTCAGACGAGAGGATTCTATGAAAACTTGAAAATTGCAATGTCCACGAAACTGGCCACATGATCCAGCAGCGAGTGGGCGCGCAATGACGCAGTATACCACATAAACTTGTTCGAGTTATGATGCAAGTGGTGACTTTTTTGGGAGCGTCGCGCTCTTGAAATATGAGCATAGTGTATCAGCGTCTACACTGAATCATTGCACCTTAAGTTGCTGGATCCATTTGAACAGAACTCATCCTACACTCATCTTCTGGCTTCTCTGTCAACCCGACATTCAATTTAACAAGCAATTCTTCTAAAACTTTTTCAAGTCCCGTCATTCCCGAGTCAGTCATCAAATTTAAAGCACATGTAATTCCAAGAAAACTCCCTTCCAAAATTACCCCATCCATCCATCAACATGTCATTATATTTTCTCAATTTCATCAGATTTATCATCAAATCCACCAACTTATTACAGCCTACCCACCAATTTCCATTCTCTCCTACCGCAACAGCCATATCATTATTTTTCAAGTCATTTTACAGCCACAAGCAGAGGTGTGTGCGGAGCATTCACAACTCATTGCAAAATCTGTGGTCGCGGTTTTAAGGTAACCAAATACTTACTTTCATCCGCCCCACCGTCTACACGACAACACGACCTTCAATATTAAAACTGCACATATATTTCCCCCTCTCTTTCTGCAAAAACTAACCCTCTGCATCATCCATACTCTACAGTCTCACTTAAACTTGAGCGTCGTCCCTTGTTTTACTCACACAAGTCACACGGAAATAGCACAGGATAGACATATTAAACCACGTCAAGATTGTCCAAAGAGTTCCAGCTTCTACAACAAAGCTATCAACCATCAACCATTGAATCCTCCATCACGATCATGCAAACTAATTTCCATTAAAACCTGACCGATCCTTTCCTAGTTTTTACAATCTACTTCTTTTTCCCTCAAATCTCACATCCGTATCATCATGTTTGCAAATCTTTGCGAAACTAATCGCACAAATTCTGTCAGGTATCAGGCACTACGCTGCGCTCCCTCTTCCTCGAGGTCACTCACGGACATTACTTAATCCAACATCCTCTCCACAATTCACGGAAATATGACAAATGAACCTGTCCTACACTCCTTCCTATCTTTAGGAAATCATGGACAATCTTCAAGTCACAACTGTCACTTCCACCTTACGCCCTCCAAGCTCGCGCTTTTCCACAGCCAACTACAAATTCTTTAGATCCTGCTAAATGACAGCCTAAAACTTCAAAGCGTCCGTGCTTTTAGGATTATCATACAACTAAAAATTCTTAGCATTTATGAACACATACTTGTCAACAACCAAATAGGCTTTACACCCCTTCCACGCTCATAACTGTTTCTTCGCCTTATGAATGACCGTCCTCCGATCATTAATTTTCAAAGTCACGAACCCCTATGTATCTCAGGTAGCGGCATTTACTTTGTAAATGTCAACAATCTAATCCCAGCAACGTAGCATCATTGCAATCATAATTTTCCCTCAACTCTTCTTCCATCTGACCATGCAAGCAAATGAAATGAATTTCAATTTTTCTCTTCTTTTCATCCATAAATTAATCCCAACTTTGTAACAGGCAATCGTTCAAGCAATCCGAGAAGGAAGTGATGTTCGTCGGGCATTGGCCAACAAGTCTGCAGGCATCAACAACCGAAGAGAAATGCTCCCATTTTCGGACGCCATACCAAAGCGAATACTCAACCAGTCCCGAAGGCACGACCGCACAACAGACATTGAGGATACGAACGAGGTAAGAAGACGGGAACGTTGAAAAAACCAATTAAGCTCCTTCCTCTCTACAATTACTCTGCCGCTCATAACTTACGTAGTACTTACATTTTAAAGGAATACACTTATTTTATGCATCACCTCTTTAAAATATTCCAGATAAGCCGAGTTAAAGAGAATGGCAATTTAGTGACAGAGATTACAAAACGTCACGAGCACGAGGAGTTTCACAACGAAGACATTCCCGACTCAGACTCTGACGAGTTTGAGCACATAGAGAATCGGGAAGGTAGCCAAGACTACAGTCACAACAGGAACGAGGATCGAATAGAGTACTTGGCGTATCCTAAAGGTCCAAAATCCCAAGGAGTTAAGGTATGTTACCCCGGATTCCAGCTTCCACCATTAAAAAACCACTGCCTTCGGCTAACTCGAGTAAATTAATCCCGCTTTCAGCTACTAAATTACACTTGTAATATAAATTACTTTGCATCATACGGCTGCTTTTTCCTCCCCCTCAAACCCCACGCACCCCCCCAGTCTTCATCTATCTTCTACGCTCTTCAACCCTTCCTATCTTCTCTACCCCTGTAAATTATTTCTCCTCACGTCCACAACTCTGTCTAAAGCCTTGTACATAAATAATTTCGTCGAAAAAAAGTTTGCAAAACATTACCACCAAAGTTTTCCTCAGAAACGGGATAAGGTATTTGTATATTGCATAAAGCGTAATTCTCAGGGAAAACCATACACATAATACATACAAGAGGTAACCGGTAACCTACCCACCACGGCCTGAGCATACAAAATTAATGTAGCTCCCCTTCCACCCACCTGTACTATATATTTATAATGGTTTCCTCCTCATTACACACTTGCTCCTCCCTTGTAAAAAAATAATGTAAATATTGTAGTTTCCCTCCAAACCAAGCCTGGAGATGCCCATATTGTCCAGTAGAAAGTACTGTAGAATTCCTTCCTTGTTTCAAGGAGGCGTAGTAACTTTAGAACTTGTAAAAATCTATTCTCGCTCTAGCCTTAGCCTCTGCTGCAATCTTAGCCTATACTTTTTGTCTCCAGCGAAAACGGAAGTGTTGCCAATCCAAATTTCTCAACATTTTCCGGAGCTCCTCCAATGTATATTTATAAACGCTATAACTCCGTCTCTCTCAACCAATCAAGGGGTGGTGTGTTTGTAATTTATTTTAAATGTAAATCTCTAATAGGGATTCCAAAGGTTAATTTGATTTTAATATAAAATCCTCTTTATTTACTGTACAAAGAAAAACCTGTAGAAATTCGGGCCCAAAGAAAAAAAAGGGATATAAACATAATTTTTATCCTGGAGGCTATACAAGAAATGTAAAAAACCAATGTTCTTGAAGTTGAAATTATCTATCCTGGGGAATAGGTTGCCAACGGACCTCATATTGTATCAGAAAACATCAGCGCTACGCGTCACGGTGACGAAGATTTATGGGAATCCGTCTCAGAGAGAATCCGCAAGCTACCAAAGTCAGATCCAATATTCCAAGTCAATAATACTAATCAACAGCCCCTCTCAAGTCGCTCAGACGCCCTCACAAATCGACCCCTAGATATCGATCAAGAGGAGTCAACAAGAAAGTCGGAAACGAGTCGTTGGTTAAATAGTCATTTCGGAAGTTCCAGTAGTTCCTTAAATTCCGAAACCTCCCCCCGCTCACCCCTCCATCTAAGTCCACCCCAAGGAATCCATGTCACCATGACATCCCGTACCTCACCCCTTCACTCCTCCCCACCCCCTCCGCCCCCACCCCCTCCACCGATGCCTACAGCTGGGATTCTAGGAGGTCAAAACGGAAAACTCCGCTCACCTGGACAAGGGAAAGCCGATACACCTGCAGGGGGAAAGCGCATCACCTTCAGTGACTCCCCACCGCGGTCTAGTCCGAAACCAAAAGATCTTCAATCCGTAAGCTAACTTAATTAACCCTCGTCAACTGTATTTAGTAGCATTTCTCATCCATCCACCCCGTGTAGCCATCAATTCTACGAAGACACCAGCGCCACCTACCTACGCAACAGTAACACATACTAATGTATTTAAACGATGTTCTTATTTAATTCCTACTTCAACTTCCTCCTCCTTCTACTCCTCCTTGAACACAGCTAGACTTGTTTACGTTACAAGCTCCTCGGAAAATCCCACACAAACACAACACCAACTACTGCACTTTACAAAGAGCATCCACCTTCTTGCCTTATGCAGGCTGATTGACAGGTAGAAAGACTAAAATCCCCCTGTCAATCTTATTTCAAATATATCTCACAAGGGTCATTTCAAATAAGGAAAGTCGTTTTCCAAAATATGCATCCCCTCCATAATATTTACGGATAAGTATTAGTATTCCCCCCAGTTAAGCGTAATTGTCGAAAGGACAGGTGAGTGACAGGTCACAGAGATTCTCCGAAAGTCATCTTCAAATCCTCGCATGATTTACCAAATGATCACCTCCAACCAGATGCACCCTATCCTCCACTCCACACCCACTCAAACGTATTGACATGCGGATTCGGAAGAAAGATAAGGAGAAAAGTGCATCTTCCCGCTTTCCCTCGTCCACAATCAACATAATTGACAACTTCAACTCCACCTACGCGCAAAGTCATTTCACAAGCCAGCCAAACGCAGAGGGCAGCTCGTACTCCGTCCTCACCTATGACTTTACAGTCACAATCCCAAAGGTCATTTACAAGAGAAAACCAAGTCCAAAGGAGGAGGGCCAGGTAGGGTGTAGGAGAGACAGTAAAAGTCTCAAACCAGCCGGTCCTCAGCCGCCAAGCCAGTCAGCTCATCTACTCTCAAATAATAGTACTCACTTTTGGATTGCACACCTTAAAAGTAGATACGACGAGCGTCTCTTATTGAAACAAATCTCTTTTTCGCATACACATAAATCCATTCGCTAGAAAGTTTCACAGATCCCATATAAAATTTCACCACGCTAACTTTTGCGGATCATGGAGCGAAATATGCACCAGCAGTTCTTTACCTCCGAGATTATCTGTATCACCCACCTCATAATCATCATCATGAAGGCGCGGAAATATTTATATACAACTTTTATATTCCAATCTACATACATGCTACAGTAATAATAATAATAGTACAAGTCTGACAGAACCTTTAGCGACCCAAGGCCGAAAAAATGCAAAAACCTACACATAAATGCTAATCAACTTTCTTATTATTACCACAGTCGCATCCCCGTAGTAGTCCTTATAGCCTATATCCTCCTCTTACACTCACTTTTAGCGATCCTGCATCCCATATAGAAGTTATCCCAAACATGTTATATGCCATCCTAATCCTGTAATTGCTTTCAAAAGGATTTGAAGAATCGGCATGAAGACGTCATACGTTCGCTGAACTCCCAACTTGGGCGAGCCTCTGTGTCCAAATCAGGGAATTTGTGGGATGGTGAGCCCACACCAACACCGCCTCCACGATCCCGCCGTAGAAATTCCCCTGATGTGAGATTCGTCAATAATCCTGATCATACTACAAACATCAACCAAGCCGGCACCATGAACTACCACCAGCCAAGAAAATACAACACGGATTTCCCTTCATCGCTCTTGGTAAGTGAATTTTATTCCCAAATTACCATAATCCTCCTATCAGTCCTCTTCCGAAAATAAGCTAATTAAACAATACACCTGGAGATCAAATCCATCCTCTTCCCACGCCCCCTTATTTCCACCCCGTGTCGTCTCCTCCGCGTATTATCTTCAAACTTATTTGTTTGTTTTCCAATTTCCACCCCTGTCAGTTCACCCTTGTGCTTTTCTCAATTTTTCTTTATTTTCCTCTAAAAACTCCAGCTCCATGGATCGTGTGTGAAATTTTTATTGAAGCCCAATTTTTATTTAAGCCGCCCTGTATTCCCAACCTTCCCGGAGGCTAAACTTTGACGTGATTTGTTTGACCTTGTTTTAAAAACTATTTCGCCACGCACTTTATGCTTGAAACATTTACAAATTTAGCTGGGTTAAATTAACACCACCGTTTTCTTTTTTCAGAACAAAGACAACGACCTCGGTGAGCGGAAGGGATATGAGCGTCGCGAAAAGAGTTTCGGCTACACCGGTCCAGCCGGTCAGCCGCCATTCACACGGGATTCTCTCGAAACTGGCCAATATCGTGATTCAGGTTACTTAACCAAACATTCCAATTATTACAAAACGGATGAGACCGATAATCCTGCTCAAACCACGCTTTATGAGAACGGAGATGCTGAGGTGACGCAAAGGAAGACGGTGGAGCGTCGTCAAAAGAACTTTACCTACGAAGGACCACCACAAAAGCAGTTTCATCCCAAGTACATTGTCGGAACTCCGACAACGACAATGCATCGTCTTAAAGGGGTCGAAGGAAACGGAGAGGAGGACCCGGATTCCCTTGTAGCCCGATCCCAGACGCTTCCCAAGCGACGCTTCTACTTCGGTGACAACGAAGGCTCCCTCACCAGCCGCACACCCGACCGACGAAGTGAAACTCCCGAGTACCGTCGAGGCAAAGAGCTTCGCTTCGGAGTTGATGACATCAACGTTTCAATTTCCAACAGCTACAACCAGCAATCAACGGATAGGAAAACATCCTCCGGCTTGAATCGCAGCCTCAGTTTCACACCCCGTAGCCTCGGCCGAGAGAAACCATCGTACCCGAGCCCAGCAGCACTAAATCCCGACCGGGACTACAAGCTCCATTCAAATTACAAATCAAATCCACATATACAAGACTCTACGGATTTGCTCAGTCCCCGACTCATTTCCAACATGAGCCGCAGCGTTCGGGACGTAAACAGCTACAACGACAATTTCAGAGGCTACGGAAAAGTTGATAACCATCATCAACAGCAGGACACTTATCAGACATCCAGACATGAGACGTCCGTCAACAACGTCTCCCGCTCCAAGAAAACCTTTTTGGACAACGTCCGAAAAAATTCTCCAGAAACTTATGACCCTTATCTTTCCAGAGGCTCAAAGGCCAGTTCCCCTGCTCGTTCAATGACACCCACGTACGGCTCACCTTCCCGTACTTTTGCAAATGAAACCCGGGTTGCTGCACGACCTCTTAATTCTCCAAGGGCACTGGGCGGAGCAAATTCTCCCTTGTCTGACGATTACAGCGAAACTTATCGCATGAGCTCTAGCACACCAGACCATGATTACAATCATCCCAAAATCAGCACGGATACAACCTCAAAGTTTTCTCGCAGAACCCTTAGAGGTCTTGATGGACAGCCTGCTGGGAAAGTTGAATCCACAGAAACAACAACGAGGACCAAGAGTCGCTACAAGGAATCAGAAGTTATGTACCCGAATGGACGCCGTGTCGGCTCTCCGGCCAGCTTTCGGGAAGACTCCCAACCCAAATTGACCTCCGGCGGCAGTGTCATCATCCCCGTCAAAGATGCCAACAATAATAAACACTCACTGTACAAGTAACCATAAGATTTTCCATATGTCTATAGTAACTCCTCTAGGAATCCATGAAGCAAGGAATCCCTTCTTTGGATTCCCGTGACAATTACAAAGGTCTTGTTGTTACATTTAAAATACATTTCATTTACCTTCACAGCAGAATCACACAACAATTAAAGATTCTTGTGAATTTTCAACGAAACATGATAATTAATTCTTCCGAGATCCTTCCATCTTTGCCACAAGTAATTCGCCGTCGGTTAAGATCCAACAGAAGCCACACATTTACAATTAAGCTAACATTTACGAGAAGTAACGTCTTAAAAAGAAACATATTTCATTCACAATCTTGTATTAAGTTTTACCTGTAGGAGGATCAACTAATTAATGAAAAACTATCTGTTACACTTGAATAATAAAAATATTTCAAACAATATTCCTTCTATCTCCAAATACCTTTGTCACTCTATGCAACATGCATCCAATCCAGGAATCCTGCTAAAAAACTCTTCATCATATGTATTTAGCTTCATCTGACCGACCGAATTGGTATCCACCTTTAAAAATATTAAATCAGCTCGATTACTAACGTGAACACAGGCTGAAGTCATCCAAAACATGATGTTTCCAATTCGGTATTTTACTTGCTGTGAAATTCCCCTCAACCACTTTACACAACATTAATGATGACACCAATCCAAGGAAGCGTTAGTCATCCAACGTTCGGAAGTTCGGACCCATATTCAATTAGGCAAGCCTATAACATTACATTCACATGTGAGAACCTATAAAAACTAGCAAAAACCAGCGTCGCATCTCGTCCAACGCTCGCAACAATGTCCGCCCCCACAAACGTTATTCACTGCCTTCCCTCCACCTAGATGGCGCATGTCTGCAGAACCACGAGACTTGAGTAACATTAAACGAGGCGTTCCGTATTTGGAAGAGGGTAAACGTTGTTAACCTTGTTGGTATTCTCATTTTCTCATTCCCCGTCACTGCCATCACCATCCCTTTATGAATCCTAGGATTTTCATGAGAAAACAGGCACATGTGCAAACAAAGTCATGAATATAAACTATTCACCTCGGAGCAACTACTCAATAAAGACTTGTGGCTAACAAGTAAATATTTGCAACAAATTAGACATTCGATTCTTATTCCAACCCAAGTATAACGTTATGACAGCCATATGTCAATTCCCCATTCCCTTTTCTGGAATCCTCGCCATAAGCAACTGTCTTTCATCCCCCTATTCTCGCATAACACACAACCCTCTAGTCTCCTCAATCCTTAACCTCCCTGGACTTTTCTTCCCTTCAGACTCTGTTAAAACTTGGGATTTTCCAATATGCAGGTAAAGAATATGGAGAAATACCTAACCAAACATCCACGCCACATTCATTATGGACTCTTTCCAAACCCAAAGAGACTCAAACGCAAGGGCAGCAATTGCGAAGCAAGCAAGTCCTTCTTCCTAAGGCTTTCATCCTCACACTCCGTCTAAACAATAAGTTTTCACGGCAACATAGCTACTAATTCCTAGTTTTATGGTATTTTTAAATTAGGTGCTTGAAGGTGCCAAATATTTGCTCCTATTTAACTTATAAATTAATTGCAATTTATGACTCTCTTACTACGGTTTTCCGTTTCTCACACATACCCATCTCAGTTAGTGTTTAAATCACCGTCACCGTAACTGCTTTTCGCCAAATTACAAATCTCACCCTACCCCTCATATACAGAATATATATACCAAAAGAGCCCTAGCATGTAGTAATCAGTGCCCCTTGAGAAGATTTACTCAACCCAGGACAAACTACTCCAACTCAAGACTAAAGTACCGATTGCAATTTTGTTGCGAAAATTCAGCGTTATCAATTAATTTCAAATTATTTCACCTCTTCCCTCATTCACTCTTTCAACTTAAATCTTCAATCCCAAGAGCCTTGCAATTACAAAGTATTTTCCCTACATACAACTTGCTAAACTGTATTCAGCATCTTCCAAAAAGCAGTATTCGCACTCCTTAGACTTAAACTACCTAGCAAAGCTATAGATGTGCAACGTTTTCCTTGCACCCAATTTACCCTTTCAACCACAACCCCACTTTTCACCGCCCCCGCACTTTTCCTCAACTGACTCTCAGCAACCCGCTGTGTGTCCCCATGATAATCCCGATATATAGCCCACAACAGTTTAAACCTTTCCCCAGCCCATTTTTAATAACGAGCAGGAATAATAATCATCACACACATCTGATTATAATAGCATATCCGGGACTGCAGCGGAGAATAATGATAATAATAAACTTCTCCCACGAACGACGCAGACTCGGTCAACGCTTCCAACATTTCCAAGAACGGCTCATCTTCTTCCCCTTCATCCCCTCATCTCATTCTTCAAGGGCCAGTAAGATTACCGTTTAAGCACTCTATCCGTCTCATCCGTTAACCTTCCTCCATCCAAAATCCTCTCTTTCTGCACCAGCAGTGCCCCGCAGATTGGAATTCCATAATAAACTTTGCCTACAGTACACTCACCACATGACAGTCCTCCTTTTGGTTGCCTCCACCACATTTGGACCAAATCCAATCCCAAAAAATCCCCAAGAGTAACACCCTCCTCCTTCTCAAGGACCTCTCTTTCTAAGAGGTCAAATAACGTAGCAAAATCCCCATACATCCATTCCGCAATCAATCCATCCATACCGATACACAAAATATGCAGGCAGGTGAGGCTGACGGGGGAAACAAGCGGCATATTTGCAAACTTGGTGTGATTTTAAAAAGGAGAAAACGCCTCATCTTTTCCCTAACCAAATTCCTCCCAATCCTTTACTCCAATCCATCTTCCCCCAACTCATGACGATTTTCTTGTGCGCAAATATATATTGCGCTAGAAAATATCCAATCTCCAAGAGCAACCATACAATATACTTTCCGCCTCTACAACAACCAACGAATTATTCCTCAACGACCACCACTTTCAGCTTTTCAGCCAGCCAGCCAGCTGCATAACAGAAAAGACAGCCATTTTCCTCTCTGGGAGAGTCAAGTTAAGCCTACACATTAACGCCTTATAAGTAATGAGCTGAGGGTGTTATATTCCAAAAGCCAAGTCCACTAGTTACGGCAAACTGCATCGGAATCATCAAGGCAAATCCAACTGTATCCCTCTCGCAAAATAATATCAGACTCAATCATTGATTCCTTCAAGTTTACATAAATCCTCTCGAGTTCCGCAAGTAAATCCCTAATTATCCCCGCATATTACCATTCAAATACAAAGAAACAAAACGTGGATAGATTTCTCTGCCAACCTATCCTATTTCACACAATCCTTCAAACATCTCTTGCCCGCCAGCTAGCCAACAGTAAACAACAGTCAAAAAACTTGGAAATCTTGAAAAAGGATTCACAACAAGTCTCATCCAAATTCAGTCATTCTTCCTCCAAGGCTTAAATCCAGCGTCCACACAACACCCTCTATCCGTCATATTTCTTCAAATTTAGCACCCAATATTAATTTTCCAATCAACTCTCCACCAAACCAAGGATAAAGCGGGCGCCCCAGCAGCAGAAGACGCAGACGCTCAATCTACGAGTATGGTCACAAAATACATAGCGCGCCTATTTCTTATTGTACCTTGGCTTCTACACCACCATGTCGTTGGCTCTTAAATGTGTTGGACACAAGAGGGGGACACGCAACGCTGATAATTATGCACCAGAACTTTATGCTTAATGAGTAAAAATCCACGGCACGTTACCACTTAATTTCAAGTCCATCCTCAGAGGAGTCAGATTGAATTTGGGAAAAAGGAGATAGGGGTATATTATGTAAAGCATAGAGTATCCATACTCATCAACTTGGAAAGTACCACACCGCCACCACACCGTCAACTTCAACCTCTACTCGCCAATTATGGTAAATTGAGGTTTTTTGCGTCATAAAATTTAGCAACATCAACTTTCTGCACTACTGCTACAAATACGGATGCATTATTTAATTTAATTCATTCCCCACACTTTCCTGCGAATTATCCTTCACTCAACTCTCTCACTCAATCCCCAATTTTGTCCCTCTTCTCTATGCATATTTATAAGCTTCAAATCCTTTGTCAACCCATCCCACGTAAATTATTCTTACATACCATCACAAGTCTTTCTTTTACCCACATCTTCGCCCCATCCTTGTCCCTCAAAACTCATCCATCCATTCCACCTTAAATCATCCCTCACTCGACCTCCTCCCTTACCCATTTCCCACCCCAAGTCAACTTCTATTAGCACCAAAACCATCAAAGAAAATTAATCCCGCTACACAATTGAGAGCAATCAATTAAAGTTCATCCTCATAAAGTCCCACCGTTTCTACCCTTGACCACCAACAACGTTCTCATGCCCTTATATTTTCTTCCCAGTTTGGAGTCCCATGGACCTTCAATAACCCAAACACCGGCTCACCACTGGCTCCATCTTGTCTCTTTCCTCTTTTACTCCAGATATCATAGATCATTTATCATTTCCATGCCCAATCACGTCTATAATCTATCAACACAATTTTCTTCCAAAACAGTTTCCAAATTTAAACCTTTAGTCTTGCTTTGCTGAGTGCTAGTCCTTGAGAATATTCGAACCACCTATCTCCTGATTTACCGGGTAAACATTATCTTCCATTTTGGATTACTTATTTTCCAGTCTGCCACAGAGAAGCATTATTACAACATTCCAAGAGGTTCATCCATCCATCCTCATCTTCTCCTCCGACAAGAAGAGACAAACAGTATGATTGAGATTCACGAAGCTTTGTCTTCATTCCAGATTTCTAACTTCCCAATTGTTTAATGAAAAATGCTATTTTGACTCTATATAAGGGTGTTTGAATGAACGGGGTAAAAGCCCTCCATCTCCTCTCCACCACACTTCAAAGCTGAAAAGTATCACCAGATAATGGGATTATAATTCCCATCCTAGTGAAACCCAGATTTAAAATCAACTCAATCCGCAAAATAGTAGAGCACAGAGAGAAGACAAGGAAAAAAACACTCCTCCACAAAACTACTTCCAGATATGGCCACTTTCCGTGGAATTGAATAATTTCCCCTCTGCTTCAACTCACACAAAGACCTGGCCTCCAAATCCACCATGACGCATCCCCCCACCAATAGGCATGCCAAAGCTAGCACAAACTCTTCTTCATTACTTAACGCCGTTAATGGCCCTTTATTACAATACAATATAAAAGCACATTATCAAACCCAAGTCCATTCAACGGAGAGACGGGCCAAGATTTAGGTGAGAACTGCATCATCCCACATTTCCCTACGCGCCATCGCCTCCTATATTAAATTCTTTCTTGGGGAAACTAAACAATTTCATACTCTGTCTTCTTCAGAGGGAATTTTTACCCATTTACCCAAACGCAAGCCAACATTCTCTATTCATTCAGACCTCCTTCCATTTCAACCTCTAAGATAATTCGTCCATAACCTCCAAATCCGAGACAATGCAACAACGTATTCAACCAGTCCCAGCTATTCAAAACGACCATCGATGCCCAAGCATGCATAGCAAATGTGTCAAGTTAAAAACCACCGCATGACACCACACAAAATATACAAGTTCATTATTTATACACCTACCGACCTACCCTCCTTTAAATCATCCCCTAATCCAGGACATGCACACAAAGACATAAAACGTTGAGATTGAGTATAAACCAGCTACAACCTAGTTCAATTTGTATCTAATTTTGCCTAATACAAATCCTCTTGAAGTCCTCCTACAATATTTGTCACAATTACTTAGTATTTGCAGCAACTTGATCAAATCCGATGCGATACCCGGGCACCTCTTCAAGTCATGTCCGCCATTTCATTATTCGCCATTAAAATACCTGAGTCGCTCTCTTGGTTTCACAGGCATTGACTCCATAGCCTTCCTAGTTTAAGCCGAATCAAGCAAGGAAATCCCCTCAAAATTCCTCAGCTTTACTTTTACTTCAAGGTTTTTCTCATCCGTATTTTCTGGAGCGTGAAACGCGACTCAAACTTACGGAAGCCACCATCGCATCAGCCACAAAGAGTGTGTAAAAGTCTAGGCATTTTCTCTAGTAAAATTCAAACTAAAAGTAACGCTACATCCCCAACCCTGTGGTTTTTTCTCTTTTAAGCAGACACTAAATATGCAAGCAAGCCAGCAACCAAGAAAACAGTAGTCACCACACTCAACATTCCCCATTGTGGATTGTGGTAAACTTCTTTGCCAACAACATTAATCCTGTACGCACAGTTAAATGAATACTTTTACCAAAACGAAATGCAAAACATAGGTATTATCATCATGTGGATTGCGAATAAATGTAGAGGGTTGAAAAGCCTGTGGCAGTTGGCACAGTATTCACTTTGATGAACATGATTCCTAACTACATTCCCCTGTCAAAAATCCTCAAACTTTCTTTCACTTTCCAGTCCTGTAATAGCCATCATCGCTAACACAATATCAGTCTTTACATCCCAAAAACCAAACTCTCTTCTACCCCTTAATCTCCAAGTCAAATTCATTCAACCATCCACCACACAATCCTGTCTTGTAAATCCCTCCACGTTATTACCTAAACTCCCGTCTTACGCCTCACGTCTTACGTCAATTCACACTTTACAATCTTGTCGCTATAAACTTACAATACCTTTCTTATTTTCTCCTCATCCAGAAAAATCAATTTGAACCAACTCTCTTCTTCTTCTTCCTCTCAGCCAGCCTCTAATCACTCCATCTCACCTCAAATTCTCTCTTTCTTGCTCAAAACTCTCAAATTTCCCCAACTACCACCCATCATTCTTCAATTTAAAAGCAAACAAATGTGAAACCGTGGCTAAGTACCGAAAGTATGTGGTCCACGAGACCACATCTCCGGATCATCCGCCTCCTCTCATTTAATATCACTCTCATCGAGTCTGCCACCAACATTCCCATCCGCCGCTATACCTCATCTCTTATTTCCTTGTCTTTAGCCTCAGGTCAAACTCCAGCGACCTCCAAAAGTATTCCTGCTTCTTCTTCCCCCAAAAATTTTCGCAAATTCCTTGCATTTCCCTCTCCCCTGACACATACGCTGGGCTTGACATACGATTCTGGCCTAAAACACAATAACAGCTCGCCAAGTCTGCACTACTGACTATTCAAAGTCATTCATCCAGTTAGGATTTATGAATACCAATAAGATTCTTACAATCGACTCTATAAAGGGCGTGCGGTGTCTTAAGACAGAGCACATCCTTCCAAGATTCCCAATGAGCCCCAACCTGCCTATACCTACACCATAAACCATGCTCTTATCATTCCTCAACATATTTTATCCCAAGTGTAAAACATTTCACAAATATTTATCAACAATTGCGAGCCTCAATTTACTTACACTCCTTTCTCCACCTCTTCTACAGTTCTCAATCCATTCAACCTGTCAACCCATCCCTCTAAAATCCTCCCACACCACACCAGACTAATCAATCCAATCACACCAATAAGGTAAAGAACCCGCTACACTCTTAAGCTCATATCCTCTATTCAGCCTTCAATCTTCCTCTCATCATCACACAGCCTCCAAAATGTATCCATCTCTTCCGTTCAAATCATTTTAAATCTTCTTAACATGCCAAAATAATCCCTTCCCTCCAAAAACTCCTGGCAAACATCCTTTAAAACCCTCTAATCATTATCATCCCGTTCAATAATTTCATGACTCAATCCCCTTCTGCAAATCCAATTAACAGTTACAATGTTTTCCGTTCTACATTCATCCCCTCATTTCATCAACGAGCCTCCATACTCTCCTTATCTTCATCATAACATGTCACAGAGCGGAAAGAGGCCAAGCGGGCCAGCCGGACAACTTTTACAAATGTCATATCACTCACAACATCCCTTCGTCAACAAACCTTTTTACCAAACACCCACGCGCCCAAACCCAATTCCCCATTCACCGCTTCATCATCATCATCATCCCCCCAATCTCATTTCCTCCTCCACGTGACTTATATATTTCCAATATGCCAAAATTAAGCGCACATTATCACTCAGCCGCTGCCGCAACCCAAAATCCCACCATATCTACCAACTGCAAAACGAATTTCCAAACCTACAAAAGTTGTAGCCAAAAATCCATTTTTGCGCATCCAAATTCCCCCGTCAATATTCCCTCATCCCCACCGACCGACCCACAACAGTCATAGATAACATCCTCGTAGAGCGATACCAAGGATTTAAGCATGGGCTTTATCAAGGAGAAGCTTCAATCCATTCCTTCTTCATTCCGTCTAACCCTCATCCCTTCGTCTTCCATCTCTCTCTCTCTCCTCTTTGTAAAATCAGAGGTGAAGGTGCAGACTACACGAGCAGAGTAGAGTGAATCTTGAAAAATAATAAAGTGGGAGTTTCAAGTCCAAAATACGCCTACACTCATGGAAATTAAAAGGAGAAAGCTTAGTTGGAGCATTGAGTAATAACAGGTAGTCTTCCCGTATAAGGTAAGGGTATGCTCTCTTCCATCTTCTCATTCAGCACTTGAGCTAGTTGTTCCAACCGTACACCAAACCAAACCAAAACCTCTTCCAAATTCCCAGCTAAAGCAATCCATACCTAAAACATTCGTCTCTCAACACCACCACATCTTTTCCCTCGCATTCATTCCTACACTTCCACATCTTCTTCGTCCAAGTGACCATTTACGCGAGGGACGACGCTTCCATCCAACACGTAACAATTCCTCGCTCGCGAATCCCTCAATTTCCAAACACATGTCATCCTATTCAGCGTCGTCTAATCCTTTGCAGGTCATACGCGGAGACGGATTGCCGCTTCCATACCTCCTCTCTACACACACAGCCCAACTCCTGTCTCAAATTTAGAGTCTTCATCCCACATGTGGCATGAGGCCACCACGTAAATCCTACCTCAGTCAATTCTGACTCATTTACAATTTTGCCGCAAAACAAAGCAGTGTCCATCCAGTCTGCGCCGCCCCTCCGACAATAATAACACAAAAGTGCATCCAAATCCTCCGACATCCATGCAATCATGTGCTCCGCGCCATCTCAACCCGCCGTCAAGGATTTCCACCACTGGAAAATAGTTAAACTCCATCAGGCCTCATCCCAGTTAATTACCAACACGTAAACCCAGTGTGCCAATCTTCAATTCTGTATAAACGCTCTTTAGTTTTAGTAGTGTCAACCCCAAAAACATAAAGCCTCCCATCAATCATTCCACTTTCCTCAAAGTCAATCAGTTGGTTAGTGCAATCATTATTTCTAAATGCACAGTGTGGAAAGCTGAGAAAGTCGTAATATTCATAAGTGAAGCAAAGCATTTCTCAGGATATGAAAAAAAGTTTACGAGTCCTTAACATTTGCATCATTTCTCAATCAAATCTTGTCTTAATGAGTGAATTATAATAAAAGTGTACTTTGTACCGCGGCTGAGTGCGCCCAGAACAAATTTTCAAAAGGATAACCTCCATCATCTTGGAAAGTGAGTAGCCTGTATCTCATCATCGCGTATTTAATTTATCCCCAAAACTATACTTTTCCTCATCCCCCTTCAACTTCCAAATCCACTTAAACAATTAATAACTTTTATCAACTCAATTACTATAGTCCTCAACCTCCCACACAGACAGCCAGACAGACTCATTTACTCTCATTTTTATCTCTTCTTTTTCCATTATAGCAAAAAATAAATAAATCCACTCCCAGGTCGTATACACCACACCATTTACTCTAACATTACCTCAACCAACCGTATTAAAGTGAAGGGAAACGAGATTTAAATCCATCCAATTCATACCAATGACCAACTCATGTATCTTCCCTATCAAACCTACAGATTCCTATCACTAAAATATACTGAAGATTGCCTAGAAGAACCGGCTATCAAACAATTAAACGCAATCCTAGCATTACAACTCTTTAAACACACACCCCGTACAGACTCAACCAAGCCTGCTCCCCACCAGAACCAAATCTTTTACCATTTAATTACCTCTTTTCTATTAATCTGCATATAATTATCCCTTTCAAGAATTTCCCACCAGCTGGGCTAAATGCACCAGAAACGTTTTCTAAATAATCATTCCATTCATATCCATTTAGCTTATGAAGAAAAACCATAGCTATGTATTTCCACCACCTTCCCTCATCATGAGTTTCCGTTTTACAAACCAGAATCCAAAGTTACCAACATACAATTTTCAAATTCATGTTATACACATTATCGAAATTCTAATATCGCTATATTTTTTCATACTTTACACAACTTAAGGACTAGTTATAAGTCCTTAACTAGTCCTTAACTACTTTCATTTTACCTCTTTGTCCAGCAAGATTATTTGTATGCAGGTAGATTATTTGTCCAGAAAATTATTTTTTTTAAAACTACAGCTTGATTTAACAAACCCCTAACCCTGACTAAGAGCTTGCAATCCCCGCTCTGCTTCAAACATGACACTTATCTAAAGTCATACCTTCACTGATTTCCTCATCACTGAATTTAATTGTAGTTGTACACGATGCAGAGGAGATTTAAACTCCGTTCATCCTAATATACATAATGGAACATATTTGAAGGAATCAGTTGCTTTTACACAAAGCTCACCGGTTTTTTTTCACATCGTGATTAGACTTATTCCAAATGCCGTTCTAGTGATCCACATGTGAAGCGATGAGCAAAATTATAGAATCCCAGCCAAAAGATAGGAATCAGTGTGGGTTTGAGAGGAATCCCAGAACAATGTTAATTGCAAATTCCACCATACCAAACGCGTGGAACCAAATAAAATCCACGGATTGCCAAGGGAGCAACAAAAGGTTAGCCATTTAGCTCCCCTCTGTCTTCACTCTAGCGTATACACACACACACGAGCATTTCCCATTAACTGGACTCTTCCCCAACATTTATTAACACCTTAACCCAGGTTAGCCTAAAAGCAGACACATAGTTACCCGTCAGACCTTCCACCAAATCCAAGGACCAACACCATCAAGCTTGCCGCTATAGCTAGCTAGAGACATCCTTTCCTTGCCAACGCTGCCCTCGTACATATATATATATATATATCAAAGAGTCTGTCGCGGGCCAAAGATTCCAAAGATGGGCAAGCTTGATGCAATTTTTATATCTTTAAAACCGTAGGAAACCGTATGAAGAAACATTCACAAGTTCAGGCTCTGTGAGCGATTCCTTGTAAAAGTTTCACGTGTACTGAACACCACACTTTTGCACCCTATAGCCTCAGCTACTTAAACCTAGCCAAGAAACTGAGCTAAGCGAACCCTGAAAATCCTTGCGTGGAACGAAATCTGCAAAAATCCTCTACGTGTACAGTTCTCAACATGATCATGAGTCCTTCATCATCATCATCAGTGATCAAGTATAATGTATATCAAACACATACCACCTAATCCACCGTCAATTCAAGCTCAATCTTGAGTACAACTTGTACTCGGCAAATTATTTGCCAAAAAAATCCCATTCCCCATCATCCCACAAGACCTATTCCAGCTCACTTCGCCGACTCCTCTGTCTGTGAACACATTCGCCAAAAAATTTAAACAATAACCCGGACAAGTATATATATATTAAAAATAATAGCAGCACCCGAATGAAGCACTTTGTGCCCTTCCACGCTTCTTGACATTCACCTCACGTCCTACACTAGAACTAGTTATAAACTCTCGCAGACTGCTTCCGAATTACCCAAATAACAATACCGCTATACTCGACTCCCTCCATCCGCCCCGTTAGACAGCAGACCTACTCACCTAGACTTGTTCTAAGAAAACAATTCCTAATTTAACCGCAAAACTCTTCCAAACCCTCTCACCCGCTTCTAAGGAGCCAACATCCATTAATCATATTCCCCAATATCATTAGCTTCACCCAACTATTTCATTAATCCCATCCATCCGCCCCATCATCATTATCAAAGCCAATTAATCAATCCCAAGGATTTCCACAATTTCATACATCTCACAATCCCCGCTTCTTCTAGATTCAATCCCAATCTTGTAATATACCAATATACATTCCTTTATCCATTATTTGGATGCTTTCCATTTTTCTTTTGATTAGTTTCCAATCAACTACACCTTCCATCAAAAAACTAACATCTTGTAAATAAAACTACTACATTAAGCCATGCCTTGTTATTTTTATCTTGGAGTCATCGCATCTAAAAAGGAAAAATGTGCATGCCATTTTATCCACGCTACTGCACCGCGCTACCACACTTGTTTTCTAACACAGCCCTTTCTTTAAACCTGACCGTTACGAATCCGACCCATCCATCAGCCCTTTGCTCACGTTTTCCGTTTCAACTCACCGTCCCATTCCCATCATCCCCGTCGTCATCCAGCTTTCCCTCTGCAAACACTAAACAAATCCCTAAACCCAGCCTAACCATCTACATCCTAAAGCTCTACTTTAAAAAACCCCTGTCAAACCCCAGACAAGTTAGCTAAACTCATTCATCTTTCTAATTTTTAATTCATGCAGATGCAATAAGCATGCAAAGAAGCACAGCTTGGATTTTCTTTTGACATCCGCGAAATCCCTCCTCCCCATCTCACACTTTCGCAAATTACATACTCTTACGTCTTCAAGATAAACAAGCGTAATATTTCTCTTCGGTCGAAACATTTTGAACATTCCATTTCCACAAACTATTCAAATCCTTCAACAATTCTCAAAAACCAAAGCAAAGCATTTTATCCCCTTTACATAAATACGCCTAGCGGAAAACAATAAATTATTAATTTACGGCACGATAATTTTCTGTCAATCCAACCGAGGGATACAAATTACTCCCACGCACCCACCACCATCGCATCATCCCTCTTCACCAGTACTAATCATGAATGTGAATTCCCTATCTTTACAGACGGATTTTAGGAATTCATTCACCCAAGATGGACGTGGAAGCCAGGAACATTTCAACCCTTGCCAACTCCCGCATTCCCGAAATGCTGGGCACCTTCCACTTGGACGATCACAACGTCCAAGAATGGTCAGATGCCACAGACCCAGGGATGAAGCACAAAGCTCGGAAGGAGGTTGGAAAATGGATTGATCCCAACAGAAATGCGGACATTCAATTTCAAAGGGTTCGTTAAAATACGTGTTTACTCTTCCCTCAAATTCGCCATTTTAGCACTATTAGCACGCATAAATTTTGCAAAAACATGTCACAAATGTATTTCAATCATTCCTCCGCACTGGCAACCATGCTAATTGTCTGCCTTAATTTGCATTTAAATTCAATTACTCCAAAATCCATCCTCCAGCACGTGCACACAAAGCCATTACACAACCAAGATATAAATCAGTCACTTCCAAACAAGTTCCATCAACTCAATCATCAGAGATTCATTTATCAGAGAAGTATGGAAATTCACCCGATTTTCTCTCTACTTAAACAATAGGACTATGACAATTAAATCCTTATCAGTCTCATCTCTCAGTCAGTCAGTACTCTGTATTCTGTACCATTCAGCCAGCACATACCTCCAGTTCCTTCATCCAGAATTAATTCTTGGAGCAAACCAAAAAATCTCTTAATCCCTATCCAACTCCCAACCAAACAGATCATTTCAAAGATTACAATCACCTCCCCCCTTCTTTTCCATGAGCTATGATAATATCTTTTTGCAAACTTGTAGTTCAAGTCATGAGAACATAAGGAGAACAAATCCATCTTCATCATTCATTAGCAATTACAAATCCAATTATTACCATTTCTAGACTAAATCGCCCTTTGAATAGTAAAAGTATACGCCAAACATAGACGAAGCAATAACATTTCCCCTCCTCTTTCACCCCTCCACTGCCTAATTTACTTTTCAAACTACTTTACACACGAGCAGAAGCTCCACACATTCCGTCAAACTAAACGTCACGTGTAACACATCATTTCCCATCCCAAGCCCTTTTCTTCGTCGCACCCCACCTCTTTTCAATTCAGCTAATCTTTTAGCCCCCTTCTTCTTGCTAAATCCAAAAGCGCCCGCTTATAACCCGGCCGGACAAGAAAAAACCAAAGCAGCGCAACAAGCGAAATTCAACTATCCCCAACTCCGCATACATTATTCTGTCCATCCCTTCGGCAATTGAAACCTGATAGCTCCGGCCACCCCCAATTTCTCCCTTCATTATAAATTCAAATTTCAAACAATATCGTTTGTGAAAAAGCAAGCTGGTACAGGAATATAGTATCCGTAACACAATCACACATTCATTCCAGCATCACGTCATCATCTTCTCCAGCATATTTTTTTTTGAATATTCCAATTCCTCAAACACCGCACACGGAAAACTATACTACGCAACATAAAAAATATTACACGGTCTCATCCTTCCAAATCAATCACGTTCAATCAACCGTCACAGCTACAGGCACGTACAGGAGGACAGCTTCCATGAATCATGAATATATTATAGCAACCCTATATAAGTTGTGTAAAATTCCCAAACCCCTAATCCCGGAGGCGCGCAATCAAAACTATTGGAACACGCTCATCTATTATTACTATATCATCTTTGCAAATGATGCAAAGCACCGCTTCCAGATTTACACCTTAGATTCCAGCACGCTGCGCTGGCTCATCTCAGAGCATTGTCCTTGCTAAACGTTTTAACTTCTTCTTCCAGCGCAGCAGCATTCAAAGCTCAGGTGTTGATACGTTGCGCATGGGTTAGGCAATTAATGCATACAGGAGAGCAAATAACAGATTCATGGTCATTTATGACAGGATATGATGATTCCTTCTTCACATAATATTACCCATCATCTTCTTTTTCTTCGTCGTCTCTCAGCCCCAGCTCACATTAATATTCCATCTCTTTTCTCAACAGCATGAAGACAGCAAGCAGTCAGAAAAAAGCCGAGAGAAGCAAAGAACTGAAGTGATACAAGGAAACGCTCCGGACGCTGCCTTTCAAATAGTTCGCAGTCAGCGACAATTCCAAGACACCGATCAGAACTCTGGCCGCGTAACAACAATGTCTACCTCCTATCAAATGAGCTCAACACGAGGAACGCGCTCCACTACAAAGGTAATAACAAAATCCTCCTCTGGACAAATCTTCTACTATATAATAATAATAATAATATGATAAATTAGTCACTTGAGAACAATGACAAATTGTCATGCGAAACATTACCCAGATTTATGCCCCATTATCTCCATCCTTACCCAACCATCCCCTCGCTCCAAAACTTGCTTTCTATATCCCTCATCCAGCATCTCAAAATCTATCAGTCTCGCTCCCTTGCTCAAGTCATTATTTTGTTATCAGCGTTCGTACGCTTAGCCCACAACAGCCCTGCGTATATTCTTACACATTTCCTCTGGCCATAAACCAAAAGTGTCTCCAAAAGCGTTTGTAGCTCAGGGAAACAAATAATACGCTACAATAATCCTTTTTTATCCTCATTCTTTTCATCATCATCATCCCTTTTGCTCATATATGGATAAAAGGTCATTTATGACTGATTGAAAATATTGATATAAAAATTGAAAACAATTTTTAAAAAAAAATCCCATCATTTCGCAAACTACCAACTTACTACACCTTCTACACATAACACTCCACGACTCATTTCCCAATAATAATAATAATTTCCAATAGAGCAACAGCAACCACCTCAAAAAATATTTCTTCCCTATTCCCAAAAATGGTAGTGGAGCAACATTAGAGACCCATCAAGCTACAGATGAAAACAAAAGATATCCAACATGATTGAGAGATTATTTTTATACTCTACGTCAATACAGTCCTTATCTCCTTCCATCCTGCCTCGGAGGACTATACAAATGCGTAAATAAACAGTGTCCGCAGTAGTAGTATTTCAACCGTCGTTGAAATCATCATTTCATCATTAGATCTGTTATATAAAACATTCTTAGGCCGTATTTCCTACTCCTGCGCTGTGCCATCACATACAAGTATAACCCGGATAATATAGTTTTTAAAGTTTCACAAACTAGACAAAACTAAATATTCTCTTTCCACTGCTACCTAAAAGCTAAATACATTCAATATATATATGTATTTATATTTCTTCCGCGTTAGCACGGATACTAAATTCAATCTCAAGATTTCAAGTTCGCTTTATTAGCAGCCTCACTCAGGTAGGAACAGAGGCTTTGATTAGCCTTCTCATTCAATCCAAGCACCTATACTTTTTTCTCACACACCCCATTGTTACAATTGTATAATTTTAAGATCGTGTGCTTCCTCCAGCATCAATATCCCATAACATTCAACAATTCACACACACACACACACCACTTCTCTCCCTCCATAATTTGTATTCCTAACCCTATCTTGTGTACATTGTTGAATTTAAATGCTCTTTTTGCAACAATCCCTCCTTTGATTACCAAACCTTTAAAGAAAAGAAAAGCCGCAACCCCTCCTGGCTCGCATCCCCACTCGTCACAAAGAGCTTGCGGAGCAAATCATCATCCCCACATTTCGCATTTGCTTTCAATTTCATTATTACCGAGACGATTAAACGCATGGATGCTCTCGACACTGAATTTTCACATGGATGAGAACATTTTACAAAAAAAAACACAACTCTTTCCTATTTACCTTTTAAGGAATGAATAGAAAAAACTGCCTTAGCTTACTTGCATATTTTTTATACACATCTCCGATATTTTCGAGGTTAGAGTCCCTAGTTTCTATTTTCTTATTCAATCACCCCTTCCTCAACAACTCCTCTCAATCATTTCCATCACTACACATTCAACTTGGCCCAACGCTCTATAGCAGCAAGGAAGCAAGCACCTGGAGCTAGCTCACAATTGTTAAAATTACTTTGTCATCCATCCTCAGTCAGCATGCTGATCACGCCTCACTCCTTCATCCACCCTTAATACCAGCCATAGCAGTCAGCCAATCCTTGTCTGATTATACAAAAATCTTTAACATCTTCAATACAACAAAAATCAAAACGCCCGGATCAGCTCACTCGCACAATCCCTCATTCAATCCATCAACTACATTGTCCACCACATCCCTATAAATCACTTAATCAATGACCGTATAAATCACCATTATCATATCCTCTGACCCCACTTCATCCGCCATCTCCTCTATCTTTTCCCAATGACTCTGCAAAATTTCTCCACCTTCCCCATCGCACCACTTGTCCAATTGTTTGCAAGCCCTTTACACACATTTCTCAGTCTCATCTTTTCTATTCTTATCTTTCCAGACAACCAGCAATAAGACAACGACAAAGACGGTAACCGTGAGCGGTGGTAGCAGATCCGATGATTTCGAGACCTTAAAAGTAAGTGCATCTCCGATTTCGTTCCAATATCCCATTTTCGGTCATACACATAATATCAGACAGAGCCTCAAGCTTTCGACGCACGTCCATGATGTCCCCTCCTACTGCCTTCCAACCACTCACAGTCAATTCATGTCAGCCATATTGTAAACATAATCCACTTTAGATTTAACCCTCTCCCTCGTTTTCCATGTTAACAGATGTCATACATGCCACTGGATACATCCACTCAACGGGAGAAGATAAATGTGAGCCGTAGCGGAACAATGGGAGTGAGGAGACCTCCGACAAGGCGACATACCCCCCCCGTAACAATAACCCCAGTCAGCCCAGACAGCATGGAGACAGACTCTGAGGAAGAGACGGCGTCATCCACCAAGCTCGAAAGTAAATACGAGGTCGAGACCTTTGACGAGACATCCGACTCAACCCGTAGCACAGCCGACGCTTCTTCCTTTTCCATTGCCGGTTTCAAAAACATTTCTCCAAAAATCCGGGTAGGATTTCCAGTAGAAATCCAGCTGGAATTACAGTCAAAATTACGTCATTCTGGTAACGGAGAAGATTCCCAGCCGATTGTCGAAGACGATGATATGATCATACAGGATCATTCCCCCTCTCCCCGCGACGAGGGCATCCACAACCACCTCTCACCTTCCCCAAAGTCCCGAGAAAAGTCTTCAACAGATACCTCCAAGCTTCATTTCTCATCAAATACAAAATCATTCTCCTCCGCCACAAAATACTCCAAGGGGACGACAGAGACAACCGCATCCCAGGATTCTGCAATCGACGACACACCAAACGGTTTCAGTGATAGTATTTACCAACAGACAGTCCGTGACTCAGATTCCACTAAATTCAACAACGGGATCAAGCATAAGATAACCCTAGCAGCTAGCGATAGCGAAGCTGATGAATCCTGCGATTACACAAACCGGAGAAAGTCTTACGGTTTCGAGCCATTTGATGCTCGCAAGAATAAAAGTTATAAAGACTCTGCAAGTGAATCTTCCACAAGGAGTTCCTCTCGTTCCAGCCACAACAATTTACTTTTACCTCCAAAAACATACAATCCTTCAAATTTGACACGCCGAACACCCCCATCCTTATCAAAATCCTGGGACATAATTCAAGCAGCAGTCCCAACAGAGGATACTGCCACAAGTACTGGAACAACCACAAGGAAATTCTCCTCCTCCTCATCCACCCTAAATCATAGTGAGAGGTTGAATACGGCCAAGGATTCGGATAAAAAACGCTACCCTTTTACAAAAACACCTTCCAAACAGACTTCAAAAACAACGATTGTCACCCTAAATGCAACTCCAGCCTCAGATGGATTCACCACCATTTCAAGAGATGACCAAGCAACTTTGAGCAATTTGATACGCGACTCCACCGCCTTCACATCCAGCTCCACCACGGATCTAAGGAATAACAAGAATAATCAGTTTTACAACATGTCTAGCAGTAGCGAGAACAACCTTGGTGCATCAGTCACAAACTTGTCATTCCAAGTAGAGAACGCTTTAAACGATTTCGCATCTCACAAAGAAACAATAGGCTCTGAGCTCAACAAATACTCCAAGATACTCAACCAAGTTCCAGATCCTAATGAATTCCTCCCAAAATCAAAGTCATCATCATCCTCCCCAGCCTTTAAGCGGAGCTTCGACAACAACCTCGACGACTCCTCCTCCTCCTCCTTTAACAAAGACTGGAAAGATCCGATACGGGCAGGAGAGATGACCAACCTCAAGAACGACATAGATCAACTTAATGAATCCCTCAGCAAAATCCTACAAGGTGATGATATGCGAGGTTTGAGCAACATGGATTTTAAGCGGACCAAACTCCCAGAATCCTCAAGAACCAGCAGCAGTAGTAGTCATACTAACACAATCCCCTCACCATCTTCTAATTCCTCTAAAACGACCACCACAACCCCCCCGTCCTCCCACTCTAATCTCTCCCTAAACGAAAAACCAGGAACAAGAGCCCAACAAGACTATCGTAGTTCACCACCAGATGATGGTGATACATTTGGTCAAATGTCCAAAGAGAAGATTCATCAGATTTCCCATACATGGATTTCTCCGGTAGATCAAAAACCATCTCAACACGCACGGGACAGCAATGTTACAACCACCATAACCGCCACTAATGATCAATTTAAAAAGAGCTCGAAAAAAGTGGAATTCTGCAAAACTGAAGTACATTTTACACCAGAATCTGGCAAATTCAACATTGTCGAATCAGTCGAGAACAAGCCTTCCACAGTTCACCTTTTTCGGAGACGTAAAAAACACGAAAAAAAGGGGACACTTGCTGCTAGCAACAGCAATGGTGTTGGGGTCGGACACCAAGGAGAACCATCCACCACTCCACCAACGCCAACGCTTCCACCACCACCCACCTCCTCCCAAGATGACCAACAACACCATGACCAGAATAGTGAGAAACGTACATCGTACTACATGAATTATCATACCATATCAGAACAGTTGAAAAGTAGACTGGATTCTGTGAGCCAAGGAGACAATAATCAAGGTCCTCAACTCCTTTCAAATCCAACCTCGGCAACGTCAAACGTGGGTGGCGATGACACATCTTTCTTCCATCATTGGAACGATGCAAATCTTAAACGTCCTAATGACGTCCGTCCCGAGGTAGTCACAGCCCCATCATATCACCCCAACGATCCACCACCTCTCCCTAAATTCAATCTAAAACCCAATAATGTAGCTGATGAAACCCCATTAACCTCTTTTGAATCCCTCGTCCAACCTCTCAAGCTTCGCCGTGACATAACTCAAAAGCTCTTATCAGAGGATTTCAAAGACCTCCTCGATCCCGCCACGGACGACAAGTTTTCTTTGTATGATTCCGACGATAATAAATACGATACTCCCGCCCGCCCCGCCTTCGTCATTCCCAGCCCCAAATCCGCCCTAATCCACGACCTCCTGGAAGACCTCGGGATTGACGGTGACGAGGGTGACGAAACCCGGACGGAAATGATTTTAAGCAACTACGGCGAGCTTAAAATCCAAAGATATTTGAAACAGCTCAAATCCCCATCCTCTCAAACAGGATCTGAATCCTCTGCTGACCTCCTTGACATGGATTTCGATCCAAACGAAGAAGAGTTGCCTAGTAACTTGAGACATGACAATAATATCCTCTACGAAAACGGATCATTCATCCCACTAGCCACTAGGAAAAGTCTCATAGAAATGAACAACCGTAACCGGAAACGCACCACCACCAATTCCAACACTTCCGACCGCAGCAGCACAACCAGCACCTACTCCCTCCCCCATTCCGACCGGGACGCCACCTACTTGAAAGACGAATACAGTCCCTTTCGGCTTCCAACAATGGAAGCAACCGTCTCTACCAAAGGTGAGACACCTAAAATAACATCCGTAGACCTTCGCTACACCTTGGACGACGCTCCAAAAAGCAAATACTCCTTCTTCCCGGACGTTACCCGAAACTATAATAGCAAACCCTCCCCACCCGTTGTTGACAACCAGGAGGACGACTCCCTCCTTGAATCACTTATACAACCCTCTGTCGAACCCGAAAACCGCTCTCACCCGCCTCCATATTTCCGCATCCCTCCCACCAACAACCTCCCGCAAAACATTACATCTCCAGAAGAAGAAGAAGACGAGGATTATCGGGCCGATTCCTCTTTCGAGAGCAAACCCACCCTCTACCCTAATAAACCTTCCATCCCGATTCCCATTCTACCGTCACAGTTTTCAAATTTCCAAAAAACCGGTGCAGCTCTACGCGAGAGGTCAACCGCTAAAAGTCAGTCTTTCACCAGTAGTCGAGGTGATAAACGTTTAGATGAACTCAGCGACGCGGGCCCTCGAACCTCCTTCAAACTCCCCGCTCCAAGACCGCAGTCCAAGTCAGTCGTAACAATCGGTGCGGGTAGCGACGATCCGCAGGACTTTAGCAGCGTAACCACTACAAAAATAGAAGGCAACCGAATTGTCAACGAAACCAAGTTTACAGATCAGCTCAGCCGGACAAGAGACTTGGACGAGGATAATTATAATATGAGCACAGGTGATGATCACACGCAACAAGAACCCATACTCAGCCTTGACCATACCTGGAAAGGTCCCGCTCACTTTGAGCACCAGAGCCAATTCAACAAAAACTCTCCCGGCGTAATGCGCTCTATGACTTTCCCCAAAGCCTCAAAACCCGAGCCTGAATGGGTCCAGAAAGCTAAAAGTAGAGAAACGAGGGTCACGGATTGGAGTCTCATCGGAAAGCAGTCAAGTTCTTCCAGCAAGCCAGATCCACCATGGTTGTCCGAAGTGAGGGTCAAGTCAAAGCCAGTCGTAGCTCCTCCACCGGAATACAATCACTCCATCACCCGCCAGCCCCCCGTGTATCCATGGCACAAAGATCATAACGCTCCACCCTCTCCCAGGGTTCAGAGCCCTACGGAAAGCACCAATTATCAGTCTGACCACAAGGTAAACGATGAAAATAATTCAAAAAGTGTCATCATCACGGAACTTCAAGAAAATAGTCAGCCGGCGGAATACAACCCTCCTCGAGATCGGGACTACTACAGCAGGGAACAGCACCATCCCTATCCAAGTTATCAAGACGGCCAGGGGAAGAGCTTTATAGATTTAAATAGAGATTCTGACAGTTTACTCATCAACCCTCCACAAATAGCTCTCACCAACAACTACGACCAAATCCAGCACAGGAATGAGTCCGAATACCAGCATAATAAGCGTTCCAAACACGAAACAATCCGAGAATACACTCCAAGCCCCGAACCCCTTCCTCTTCTCAAATCCGACCCGATAAACACCAAACTGCTAGCCCCATTACTTGAATCCACCAAGCAACCCCTTCGGAAGCCCTTGCAGTCATCCACTAACACCAATTCAATCACACAAAAAACCGAAACATCTGCAACAAATAGCAAACCACGGACGCTTCCAAAACCCCCAAGGCCGCCAGAAAGAATTAGTTCCCTGGCTAAAAAGCTACCCGCCCTCCCATTAAATAGTCCAAACGCCCCGCTTGAGAGAAAGTCCGCCTCTCCCATCAATAAGAAGAACCCTAGCTCTCTTCCTCACCCTGTTTCCAGGGCTCGGATGCCTACGCCCAACAACAGGGTCACGCCAACCAAGGACTTGGATGATCATAAAAACCCGGCTTTAAAGCCACGGACACCCGGAACACCGGAATACCAGCATCCCCTCGTCAAGGTCACTAAGATACCCACGGTCGCTTCCTCTAGAAGCAGCAATCCAACGACTTCGTCTAAAATCCCTAGTCCAAGAGGTGACAGAAGAATTCCACAACAAGCTACCCCGAAGAACAAGGCAAAGCATCATGGTAAATACAAAATCGGTGATAACAATCTTACAGTCTCTTGTAGGCTTTTTTGAATCCACACGTCACCATTATTATCAATTTCCATCCACAATTTTACACCTTATGTCGTACATTAAAACAGACTATCCCGACATCTGTAAATATCAAAATATCCTCTGTAAATCGTTCGCAAGTCCTTCTGTCCGTCATCTTCATGTATATATGCACAAGCACTAAATGACTAAATCCCTAATTATCCTAAAATATCTCAGTCAAGTCCGCTGTATTTAACCTCATCAGAGCGATTCAATCGTCCCCGCACTCATTATACATCCACTCATTCAAACGTTTCATGTTACTTCCCTACACTTCGCCCCACCTTAATCATTGCCAATTATATATAACACACACGAAACTCTTTCCTGTTTATCACAACGAATTAGAAGAGCCAAACTCTTTACTTAATTTGAACTCGTACCGGCAAATCATCATCAGCCTTCATTCCTCCACCTTTGTAACTCTGAAAATTCGACACTTTTCCTTCAAAAAGGCTTCTACGCAGACTAATCAATCTCTTTAACTCAAATCATTGAACCAGGTTTTCCTCCCATTCCGTCTTTCAAAGTTTGATTGATTGCACGATCGACGTGACTATTAGGAACAAAACAAGCATTGTAAATCAGATCAAGTGAGCATTAACAAAGCTAACATTCGGCCAGCAAATCAAAATAAGAAACCGTAAGAACCTCAATTTTAATTTTCATAAAACTAACCATTTATCAACAAAGCACTGCTCCCAGCGTAATTTTTAAAAGATTACAGCGTATTCGCTCAAGTAGGACATCGTTAGGCTACAAAAACTGTAAAATGCTACGGCAATCCGTCTCCTAGAGGTTAGTGTTTACACTTGAGACGCCTGTAGGCAAAGCGAAAGATAACTTTTTTTTACTTAAGGATTGACATATCCGAAAGTTCAACTAAAGCGGCGCTCTAACCATTAACCATACGACTGATACCGAACTAGAATTTATAGCAGTTTTGTAGTCAGACGGTTAAGTGACAACCGCAGCGTTTAAGCGTTGTCTAACACAAGGATTGAGTTCTGGTCAAATATTTCATTTCAGGCTTCAATTAACTTGGGTATAAGGGCGCGATAAAACTATCCATCATAAATTATTTCGAAAGATGTAGCCATGTAGCTTGTGTAACACCCTTAGTCATTCAACAATCAGTAGGGATCCACAGAGGATCCTTCAAACGGTTCGTAAAACACATAACAGCGCTGGCAGTGTATGGAATAGCGAATAAGTTTTTCAGCTGTGGAATTCATTCTGCAGAATAAGACTTAAGAAAATATCAGTCCATTAAGATTTATCCAAACTTTTTTCCAGTGGCCGTTGTAAGCGAAACCAAGCTTATGTGCAAATCGAAACTACTGGCCAGTCCTGGCGATTCCCGTCTACGGCAGCAGCATTCACCATTACCCGGAGAAAGGCAACCTTCAGCGTCCCCTAAAAATCTTCGCACCAAGATAGTCAATGGCGCTTCCGCAAATGCTCCTCACAGAAACCGATGATGATCACCAATATCCATCTAAAGCCCCTTAATATTGGAACCGGAGAAATCGACATTATCCATAACATCCACTCAACATACGCGCAACTAATACTGCCCTTGGCTCCATGTAACCTTTCCTTTCAATTTACCAGCCTTGTTTTGTGACCCACTTTGATAACCAGTACAGATACTGTACTGATGTTACAATAAACTCATCAAATAAATAATCAAAATAGCTACTACTATGCAACTGTAATCGCCCGAGACTAGTGCACAACTATGATCTGAATTTCAGATTAGTTACGATGTTCGACTAGTAGCTCAAAAAAAGTAGAATCGACTTAAATATTCAAAACAATGCAAACTTAATGCAACGCTGCTATTTAGCTCCCGTTTAATTATTGCGTTTCAACATGACAAACACTTAGAAGTTCGCTCCGCACTTTAATGAAGGACCGATTTCCATATCTGATAAATCCCATACTTCCGTTAAATAATTATGCTTGCTCACAGGCGTATCACACGTATCTAATTCCTATTTTATAATAAGTTTATCGACTCAAGCTAACCGAGGTACAAATACTAGAGAAGTTCGACAAGGTTACTTCTGATTTTCGCGGCTCCAACCTCACCCCTGGCACCAATGATAAAAATTTGATCATAATGAATTTTCCTAGTATTCTCAGACGTAGCGACCCATTATTTCAACCCACAGCGCACATCAGCTGTTACGAAAACAGTTTTATCGAACAATCATGTAGCTAGATTATTACGAATAATTGTGCCTACGCTGTTACCACTTTGCACAGACTGATTTCAACTGTACCAATAATAATTACTCTAGTAAATGCTAGGAATACAAGTTCGTGCTCAGGATTTCGAAAATTCTCAATCAACTCAAATGTCATCTATGTTTTGGGAATTTCTAGTTGTGAATTTTTTAGTCCTTCTTTAGTACCTCAGGATCATACATTAAAGATAGCTTCATTACATTACTCTTCTTCTGCGAGACACGTTTTCCAACTAAATTATATCTGCACTTTATGTGTGATAACATAAACACATTTTCCAGGAGGTACAATACAGGTTATTTTACATTAATATAATTGCAAATTAATCCTGAAGCGAACGCTAAAACCATCCTTTTTGAATTTAGTTATTGCAATCCATACCCGTTGCAAATAGAACCTTTCCCTTCTTTCGGCCTTTTTTCTTTCCCGGACCACTAGTTTGCACGGGAGAGTTTCCATCTAAACCACAACCCTTCTGTTAACATCGATACCCTAAAATTCAATCACATTTCTTAAGTTTCCAATTTACCTTACCTTCACTCACGCTGATGTTAGCAATAGCTTTCGCAATTGCATCCGACATACTCCTACGATATGTTGGTACAGCCTCATAATCGTCAGGATCAGTTTCAGCATCAGTATGAGAATTCGATTTCTCAGGTGTAACTGAAGCTACTCCCCATGCTCTACCAGCAACCCTACTTGTTCCCCAAGCACCCGATGTGGTTTGAGGTTGTGCAACGATCTGCAGAGAAGAATTACGGTAACGCTAATGTTTCCACTTTATATTCTTGTGCAAGCTGCAGCTGCGTATCCCACGTACCTTTGCAAAAGACATGCTAGATGGAGATGTTGAATAAGAACTAAAGGAATCAACGCTATGGCGATCATCGTCATTATCGGACGGTCTACCTATGCCACCAGGATCTTCTGTCGCAGCAAGTAGAAAATCAACATCCACATCGTCATAGGCGTACGCTGGAAATTCTTGTGTAGATCCGAGCTACGCGAGAGAAAAAATGTAGTGTAAATTGGAGATAAAAGGATAATCAATCCTCTAGCAATAGTCCCATTACCTGCGGACAAGGAGTTTTATAGGCTCGTTTTCTTTCTTCCGCTTCATGCTTACGTTCTCTACGCTTTTCCTCCTTAGATCTTTGGACTCGACGTTTCTTTCGTGATTCCAATTGTTGCGAAAATTCACTTATCACAACTTCTGATACCATCGGCGACCTCAATTCCACTTCAACGAGCTGCACGTTAGACGTGATGGGTAAATGGTTTAAGAATTTCAAGCGCTTTCGCATGTCATCCATCATGACAATGTTTTCTTTCTCAATTACTCTCAGCTGTAAAACTTGAGGCCATGTCGCAGGATCCGTACCGAAAGATTTCCATAACATCGCCATGTTAACCGGATGCAGGAATATATTTTCACCCCGCACAGCTAAATCATCCAAATACTGATTTGTAGTCACCACAAGGCGAGCAACACGATGAAGTTTACAATTGTTAGCTTTAACTTTTTACCTTGATAGAAGTAGAAACAATCGTTTGCTGCTTCCAATGTAGTTTTGGCAGGCTGCACTTCCTCATGCGGACACACTCCAGCCTCTTTCATCGGAAGTGCCATAGGAGTCTGCTTCACTCTTTCAAAGACGTGCTGCAACAACAAAAATGACAAGTTACATCTGCCGTTAAGAAAAATTCTCAAAATTACGATCAACTGCGGAATCACGGTGGTTCCTTGTTCTTACTTCATCTGTAGGTGAGTATGATTCAGAATCTGTAGAGCTCCATTGCAAGTTCGGCAAATTCAGGGCACCAGCAATGTTAGTCACTTTCACATCTTTTCCTGGGATGCTGACGCTAGGAGAGGTATTACTACTACGAGTCTCCAACTCTCTTAGAGCTTCTTCGATGAAACAAACTTCAGGACAATCTTTGTCTTCATCATATCGTTCCTTCAACTCTTTATATTCTCGATTCAAAACAATCGACTGTACCTACAGTTCAGAAAATGATTAATGAACTTTTGAATCCTACTACAGCACTAACTTTCACACAGTTACAACAGGAATGTTTCTTGCAAGCTCTACTTCAGAGGGAATTATCCGCTTAGAAGTCTAAAATCGCAGAATTTACTCTATCAAAGTCAGTATTGCACGCTATTTATAGATAATGAGCGTGTACTCAAAAGCTTTGAAAACAAATGAAAACTGTTGTGGATAATGATATTACCTGCGCTGGTGTAACAACAATAAGTTTTGCAAAAAGTGATTCCCAGTCAAAAGTTGCTCCATTTTTGCACATTAAAGGCATCGCCTCGAAGCATCCTTTCTTTCGGATCATCAGTTGCATCTCAATTTCTTCGCCAACACTTGCATCCTCCCAGTGTGTAGCGACAACACTATTCGAAATAAAATCCAATGTAACTTGCACATCCACTCATAACTCGCTGCTCCTAGTCTCAGTCTCCTTGTAACTTAGAGAAATTCAAAACTCCCATTCCATGATATTACCTCTTTAGTTCGTCTTTGCAGATCGGCTCGTAACAAATCGGACACTTCCTGCTTTTCTTGTCAGAAAGAGCAAGATAGTGTAAGAGACACGGCCAACAAAAA
Organism: Sminthurides aquaticus; assembly: GCA_906901655.1. Lineage (NCBI taxonomy): Eukaryota > Metazoa > Arthropoda > Collembola > Symphypleona > Sminthurididae > Sminthurides > Sminthurides aquaticus. Next base: position 16,633,662 of record CAJQTT010000001.1, on the reverse strand, counting down.
ATGTGTCCACACTTGGTCATTTTGGCAGCAACGGGAGAAGCCAAACATATGGGACAGCTGGGGAACTCGCCAGCAACTCTGATGTGCTGCAAGTACAAGAGTCAATACTATTCAACGAATCCCTTTTAACCCAACAATTTCCGTTATACACATCTCGTTCTCTACCACTTACTATTTGCTCAATCATTTCCCATTCAACGAGGCGGTCAGGATTGTATTTGTGTGAAGAATAGTCTCCCGTGCTTTTCACCAAAAACTGGCAACTGCAAGGAAACAATCATCCAAATAATGAAATCACCGACCCTGGGAGTGCCTGTTGTGACCTCTTATCCGCTACAACTTCTGGTTTTTGTTTCTCGCATGCTCTACTTCCACGAGAATTATTTTCATCGCGAAGTCTATGATAGGAGATGTTTGATATTCCAAAGAATATATTTCACTATCATTATACAAAATGAAGTGTACTCAACGCTTTGGAATTATCTAGTGAAACATTAACTAATGCTAGGCAACTTACTTGGCTTGCAAAAAGTTTTCCTTGCTGAACTTCGGCCTGTTTCCGACCATTCCTGGATTACTCCTTGCTCTCCACCCTCCTCCAGGGTGAGTATTATGCGACCTCCATGATTCAGTCGAACCTGAACGATTTTCTCTCGGTGTAAAGTGAAAATTCAGGAGGTGATTCAAGTTGTGTTTTTTACTTCCAGGGGCTTGCAAAGACCCCATTCCATTGAATTCATCTTCTTCTACCTACCATAAAAGGGTAAAACCTTAGTCTTACAGTATCTTCATAGTCTAAAACCTCTAGTTAGCATGCCACTTCATCCATTTTTCAGTCAATACAGTGCCCTGCTTACCGGTTGCAAATTACCGCCTCCGCGAGGACGTGGTCTCTTGTCCATAGCTTTACTTTTCTGTGGGGTGGGTTTACGACCAGAGGTACTCTCCATTCTTGACTTACTGGAACCGACACTGCCCGTCGGAGATTCAAGTCGCCGAGTAGGACGGGTGAACAGCTTAGCATTATTACTTGCTCCATCTACAGACACCAAATCATCATACATTGTAATTCACCTTCAATTTTACAATTAACCACATTCTATTTTCCCTGCTCCACTGTAATTTATCTCCTGCAGTAATTCGCTTTCAACTTCTAATTTTATAATCCTAGTTTTGAAATAAATTCACTTGTGCCGATTTAGACTGATTAGTATCCTACATAGGTAATGAAATGCCTACCCCATCGTAGAACTCCTTCACAAATGCCACCTTAACATTCTGTATCACCTTTCAATTGGATTGGAAACTCTTGCAAAATATCTCTACCCAAAATTTGTTTTCCCGTTTCGTTTACTATACCAACCGTAATTTCTATTCCTTAACAAATAAATCTTCGTCTTCCTAGAGAAAACCTTATTTTCCAGCAGTATTAATCTCCTTAAACATGGCCCACCCATCGAGCGATTCAGCCATAATACTTGATACTGCCATCACCGATGTGAAACGTGTGATCTTCTGTACACGTTTCGCATGCTCTACTACTAGAAGGGCCCTTCGAATTCGATAATCTGATGCAATTCCTTCATCTCTTCCTCCACCATATCCTTGCCGAATTACAATCCTCTAGCGAGTACCCCCACAATCCAACGTATCCGAAGTGAATATTTGTCTGTTCCAGTGATTTATTCATCTATTTGTTCGACTCATTTAGGTATCAATGGCCCCTATACCCGGTTCGATACAGGAATACTATGAATTTTATTAGAAGGAACCCTTACCTTGACGTGATCTAACTTGTTCCTGACACACAAGTTTGCTTGGTGCTGAAGTAGAATAATGTTTCTTTTCCATTGTTGACAAATCTTCTGTCATAAAGACTACTTAAACTAATTGTAGGGGCGATAAGTTGCCCGTTACTCACGGGGAGTGGATTACTAGGTAAAAGCTTCATTATTTACTTCAGAACTGTGCCATCGTACACAAACCAGGATAATATAAAATATTTATTCGACTTTATTTGAGAGAATTTAAAAAACTTTAAGAAAAGCTGAGGAACGAACTCGCTACAACTAGCGAGGTCGGCTGAGTGGCTCAACAGGCTACACGAAACGTGTAATCCCTATGAAGCAGTCTCGAGGGTCAATTAATTGACCTCTAATGATCCAAAACCCGATGGGTCAAATTCTTTAACCAGTAAATCCTCTAGAATGCCTCCAACCCACTTCGCCCTATTCTGCGTTAACCCTATAGCGGATCCCTTGGAATCAAGGGATTTAAAACAAATGCTAGAAAAGCCTAGTTAATTAAATTATTAATTTTAATCCACACTAAAGTGTGAAACACTCAAAATGGTCGCCTTGTCTTCACTCCTATCCCTCAACCTCAACTACGACGTCCGTCAATCTTCAAGCTTAAAGCCCTAGGGTTCAGATATGGACAGCGAAACGAGCGAATTTTCGCCCTCTCTCTCCACTCATGTACATACGTGTTTCCTCCACTTCTTCCCGTTCTTCATCCATGCAGTTTTCCACCTCGCCGTATATTGTCCTTTTCCAATCTCCTTATGTATATATACATGCATGCACATGCATTTGTTTTCATGCATGCGCTACGTAACGTAAAGTCAAAAAAATCGGCACTTGACGACTCAGCTTTGCTACTGACATCTACCGGTCATCTCGCTCATTGAAGTTACAACCTTAATCCATAGGTGGTGAACTTAACAAATACTAAATTATAAAACCTAAGCCTAAATAAAGCCATCAAAGAAATAGATCGCCAAGTACGAGCCGGGAAAATTAAAGTTTTCGGGATTCGGAAATTTAATTTTTTTTTTGATAGATATAGTTTTAACTTTAAAGGGCTTTACTTATTGTTGACAGTAAATTGAGCCGTTTAGCCGTATAATTTGCGCAAGATTAGTTAGCAAGTTTACTAATATTATGTATTATCAACTTTTGTGACTGCATGCACCGATTCTGTGGCGCGTTAACCCATTGTGTACTGTCACACGAATAGTTTACCGGTACAAACATTTAAGGTGTGAAAGCCAATTAAATAATTTATAAATACATCCGTTGGCTCCATAATTCGATTACCGATTGCTGTCGGCTGTAAACGCAGTCTTCCACTATGCGTTCGTAATCTTCAACACTAGGATACCATTGTTGCTGTTGTAGACAGAAAACGGTAGGTATCGAAAAATTATCATCCTGAATATGATTAGATCTAGTTCATAATTTTGATTTGGGAACTTAAGGAATCATTCTGCAGGTCATCCAGCTCGGGGAAACGTTTAGATTTTGGTAACAGTACATGGGAAATGATAAATTGATTCAATTTTAGGTGGTCAAGAACTGTTTGGAGCTATATATAAACTCAACCGATTTGTGTGCCGATTCTGAAGTGCTGCAACAACTGGAAGTCACAACATTCAAGGAATTCTAAAGCTCTGAAGTGTGCAACCTTATTATGGAGTCCATGGCACAGATCCCTCGTAGCGATGGGTTTATGTGTGGGGTTGTCGAAGGTGAGCGAAATGAACTTCTGCATTACTTTACGATAGCAATTTACTTGTTGTATAATGTAAACTATTTACGGCCAATGTGGTAGGATTCTATGGACGACCTTGGACGACTGAACAACGAAAAGATCTTTTCCAGAAGTAAGTTTTAAATGTACTTCCTCGAGAAGTTAATTGTACCATTGTACATATTATCAATTCTGCCTTCATATCGTAGGATGAGAAAGTGGAAGATGGACTCTTATCTGTATGCACCGAAGGACGATTACAAGCATCGAGCTTACTGGCGAGAACTTTACACAGTAGAGGAAGCTGAACACCTTAGTAGCCTTGTTTCTGCAGCTAAAGAATGTGGCATTACATTTATTTATGCCATATCACCTGGCCTTGACATTGGTTATTCTAATGCAAAAGATGTATCTGCTTTGAAGCGAAAGCTGGAACAGGTATATAAACGAGCATTTTGCTATTTATTTTAATGATTTGTACGTTAACGCCAAAAACTAAATAGTCATCGTTTAACTTTTTTAGGTTAACCAAATGGGTTGCCAAGCATTTGCGATTTTATTCGACGATATAGATCCTGAAATGTCTAAGGCTGATAAAGAAATGTTCAAATCTTTCGCCCATGCGCAAGTTTCTGTTACGAACGAACTATTTCAACACATTAATGCTAGTAAATTTTTATTTTGCCCTACGCAATACTGTGCAACCCGCGCAGTCCCAAGTGTTACAGCTTCCGAATATTTGAAAACTATTGGGTCGAAACTAGATTTGTCAATCGATATCATGTGGACAGGTAAGTTTCCCATTATTATTACCCATGGCCTTATCCTGGCTGCTTCACATTTGCATTTTTATTTGATTCACAGGTCCCCGTGTCATATCAAAAGACTTATCTTTGGAGTCTATAGAAGAAGTTTCGGAGGTTTTAAGACGAGCTCCGGTTATCTGGGATAACTTACACGCCAACGATTATGATCAGAAGCGTATATTTCTGGGACCTTATTCAGGGCGATCGCCACAGCTTATCCCGAGGCTACGCGGTGTACTGACCAATCCTAACTGCGAATACGGTTCAAATTTCGTAGCTATTCATACCTTGGCTCAATGGAGCAGGTGCTCTGTTGATGCCAAAAAGAAAATTGGTAAGTGCTAGTATCCCTGAATAGCAAAAGGCAGCCAATGCATTGTTTCATCAAATATCGTTATGGATTTATGGGCCGTAGAGGAAACCATGAATGCGGATGCCAAGCTCGAAACTGAAAGTGACGGTGATGTTTCTCATATACCGGAGCAAATTGATCCTCATATTTACCATCCATCGATTGCTCTGAAGGTGGCACTACACGTAAGTGGAGGATAAAAGGTTTTAGTAGAAGTTTTTTAACGATGTTGTTGTACTTCCTAAAACTTGTTCATTCATATTTTAGGAATGGCTATTCGAATTCAAACGAAATAAGTCAGCTTGGGGTCCAATCGTGAAGCCTCAAATCGCTCCTGTGCCAGCACCACTGGTACCATCGGTCAATACTTGTATGTCCGTTACAACGGGTACACTCACCTCAAATACAACAGTAGGCATGCCTATACCAGTAAACAGCGTCCCTGTAATAGCTGCGGTAAGAAAATTGAGAAAAACATTGAGATCCAAAGAATGTCTGCACCACTAATGACTGATTTGACTTATGACAACTAATACAGTCGCAACATTTTGTAAACTCTCCCGAAAGTGCATACCAAAATGCTAATGAAAGGTTTGTCGAATCTATTGCAGAACGGTTTTCCTCAGGGCATGAGCATCCCAACTCCTGTAATGAATAGTTTAGTTTCAGATAATAAGGTAAACGAATTTTTGATAACATTGATACAGCGTATTCCTGGCATAGTTCACATAATTTGGTTGCTCCAGGTTGTTTGCGCCGACTCAATACATTCGATCATAATGAATGCCAACAGTACTTCTAACTCCAACAATGGAATGACGCAGTGTTCTCCGATGAACGATAAACCAGGAACTGAGCATTCTCAGGTAAGTTTTAAATGCTAATGCAGCTGCTGAGATTTGCCAAAGGAGATGTCAAGGTCTGTCAACATGATATAACCATATCTTTCTATTTTCAAATGATATTTATAGCCGGGGTCATCTCTTGGACTGGAACCAATGGATACAGCAACACCACCAAATCCTTCTCCTCCCGAGCAAATGGGAACCATTCTTGAAACTCGTAACACTGAGGACGTATTAATGATAGACAGGGAAGAACGAGAGAGAAGTGTAAGATTTGCTGTTACACTGGGATATTGTTCCTCTGTTTTTAGAAATTTGTGTCGCCAGTTGAACTGCATGTACAACTTAAGTTTCTTGTATGTTCAGGGTATGTCAAGTCCTGCAGGAAGTATCGAATCACCAAATGTATCTCTGTCCGGGATGAACGTAGATACTGATGTAAAACTGGGAAGTAATCCGGCTACTCAATCCAATACCCCGTCTTCCACTATGCAGGTAAAGTCCTTCATACATAACGAATACTAAAAAGCGTTAAGTATAATCAACACAATGCACGAAAATATTCAAAAACTCTGGGTGATTGGACATCTACAATATAAAATCGTCTCTGGAACACCAATTGGCGTACCACACAATTACCTTTAGCTTCCCCACCCTCTCAGGCGATCTTGTTAACCTAGCACTGCAACGATCTTTACCATTGGATTCACCGTATCGGATTATGTCAGAAACACCACCGAACCTCGGAATCTAGGACCAAATATTTTCATATTAAGTTTTTGCTCCAAAAGTGATAATGGTCCCCCCTTACTATCAAAAATTGTCAAAACACTTTGTGTCGTGGATTTCTAAATTTGGTGGTTTTTCAGGTACCAATTGCCACGAGAAATCCATTGGTGCAGTCGGTTTCCCAGTTGGGGCAACCGTTTAGCCACAGTGATGTTACGGGAATGTGGGGTGGTCATGGTGCTGGCCTAGTTGTGTCCAGGATCCCGTACCACCTACTGAGGCTCTCCTGTTGATCCAGCACTGAAATGGACTTTACCAATGGATTCACCGTATCGGATTATGCCAGAAAAGTCACTGAAATTTGGAATCTAGGACCAAATATTTTCATATTAAGTTTTTGCTCCAAAAGTGATAATGGTCCCCCCTTACTATCAAAAAATGTCAAAAAACTTTGTGTCGTGGATTTCCAATTTTGGTGGTTTTTCAGGTACCAATTGCCACGAGAAATCCATTGGTTCAGTCGGTTTCCCAGTTGGAGCAACCGTTTAGCCACAGTGATGTTACGGGAATATGGGGTGGTCATGGTGGTAGCCTAGTTGCGTCCAGGAACCTGTGTTACCTGTGGAGGCTTTTCTGTTGATCCAATCGTGAAATGAACTTTACCAATGGATTTACCGTGCCGGGAATAGCCACAGAAATCAGAATTTAGGGCAGGAGATATCCATTAGTGCACTTTTTGTGAAGTCGGAACTGAGTTTAGCTTACAAAAGCGTGTTTTGATATGCTTGTTCTTCATCGTGATGAATTGTTTAAAATGCACCAGATTGTTTCCATTGAGTTTCGGCGGTTTTTCATTATGTTATATTTTATTCACGTCTATTATATTGTTACTTGTTCAGGTGGAGAACCAGGAATCGCTTGAAGGCGACGCAGCGGAGGAATTAACCATTGCAGATTTGCAACTCCTTTGTGATCTTTTCTACTTACCATTTGAACACGGTTCACACGGAGTTCATATACTTAACGAATTCCAATGGTTAAAAACGAACGCTAACCTAGTTGCCGGTATTTCCGTGCGAGACAAAGAGAAACCGGAGGTAATAATCCGGATAAGACGCAGATTTTAAATATTGTTGAAAGACTTTATATAACTTTGATGTTTTCCTAGGTTTCAGAATGGTACGAAAGAGCCAAAAAATTTGACGACTTCACAGTTAGTTTGAATCGCCTATTAACAAAATTGAACATGATCAACAACAGAGAGCTACTCTATGAACTTTACCCTTACATGTGGGATATGCGTGGAGTGGTATCCCTCTTAAACTCCTATGTTAAATGGCTAGGTAAGGCGAAAGACAACTCTCGTATAGCTCATCGCTACAGTTACTTGAATTAACTGCTCTTGCAGAATTTAAAGTTGTTGTCTTGTTTCATTGCTTGGTTTTGATAGCAACTTCGAACGTATGGATTTATTTTTAAGTGGGATACAAATTTTATATGAAGGGGCGCTACGGTTTTGCTAGTGATTTGAAGTTGTTTTCGAAATCTTTCTTTTTTGTTTCTTCCAGTTAAATTTGCACGAGCATCGCGCTCCCGTGTAACAGTTGAAAAAACGCTTTTGTCGGGCTTACAGACTGAGTGCATACATATTTGAGCTTTTTGTGTATGTATAGTTTTTCGGTTAACTCGAAAATCGATCCGATTGAACCCACATGTATTATATGGAGGACCCTGTTACGTTTTAGTGTTGATTACTAGCACAATAGGGCGGTGCAATTAATGCTTGGAATAAGGCTCAGAATATTGAAGTTGCGTAGATATTATACATGGAAAATACATTATTTTGTTATAGCTGGAAACAACCCTAAACGTTGTAAATCAAGTTAGATTTTTCTTCAGTCACAACATACTAATATTGGGAATGAATCTATTTTTTCGCAGCGTTGGAACAAATCCCAGCCAATGTGTCATCCTATGTTCACGGAAGTTTCACATGTAGGAAGTTTTCTTCTTCTTGAGTCTTACCGGAAGCTGCTGTGTGTATATATCAGTAATTGCATGAGCTGAGGAATCGCTGTGTTTATTTGCTTATAAGTAGCAATAGTAGTACCTTCATCTTCTTAATCTGAGCGGCTTTTGCAATTTTGTTAATTGTTGCTCTTATTTTCTTTGTATAGTTCTGTGGGCTGTTCAGGTAGTATTATTTTAATTGTAGTGAGAGAATTAGTTACTGCAGTAGTGTCGCCAACCTTGTTCTGACTATAGAGCATTTCTTTTTCACGAATTTTACCGCTCCATTGCTGTTTATGCTGTTGTTACTATTCCTATACTATACTACTATCCTATACTATTCCTAACCAAATGCAAGTTTTTTCGGTGCCATTCAAGTGCGTAAATATGATTATAATTTTCAGGGTTCTCGAAGGGCTGGAGAGAGTCATTTATGAGTGGCGATCAGGAACCCTGGGTTATCAGAGGAGGATTAACGTCTGAATTACAAGTAAGACTCGTCCAATTCCGAAGTAGCATATAAAGTTGAGAAACTAATTTGTGTCTGGATTCTTTTTAGCGCCTAATACCTGTTGATCGTGGTACTGACTTGTACATGTACAAAAGTCCAGCGATACCAAGCTCACAATCTTATACAATTCGTCCTTACCGTTTGGAAGATGAGGATGCCGTATATAAAATTTGTTTAGCGACATTCAAGGATGGATTGAACGCTGCCGACGATTTCATAGACTGTCCAAAATTTCCGGGTGACTTGTATGTACTTTTATGTAATTGAATTGCAGTTATGACTAAACGTAGCTAAATTTTACAGCGTTTATTAAATTCCAGGGCAATTGGCGGGTTTATCACATGTGGAGCAGAGTTAAGCTTTGTTGTAGAAGACGAATCTGACACTGTAGTCGGTGTTGCTGTAGGAGCATTACATGGCAGAGAGATACGGAGGAAAATAAACGTTAGTTGGCTTCCATTACTAGCAGAAAAATATCCGCCTTCTGTGTTTGATAGTTCAGCCTTTGCGAAGGTAAGTTTCTCAATCCTGTTAATTTAAGTTCATCCTCACTTTTCCGACCCCGGATTAATTGATGAATTGGTTTTTAGAAATCTTCAAGTATCCTCCAGTCAGGATTTTTAGACGTCACCGAACAAGTGACTTCCAATCACCCTGCAGAACTACGTATAGTTATAATGGCCCCACTTGTGGATCCAAGTGTGCCGAAGCGATTATTAACATGCGTTCTTGCTGCTTTAAGAGCAAACGGTAAAGGGTTAATTAAGTGCCAGCAATCTGAAGGAGTTCAGAACTGTTAACTAATTCAACTGTCCTGTTTCAATAGGTGTATTCGGGTGCTACGCCGAAGTTCCAGTCGAGGATTGTAACGCTTTGGAATTTTACAAGAAGCTCGGATTCGCCGAAATATGTCCGACATACATGGTTAGGAATTTTTAAGCAAGCCGATTTGATATAAACGTGAATGAAGTAGCCAACTCAAAAAAGCGACTGCTATTATATACTTAAGAATCTACTCAAAATATTTTAGTCGGTAGTGATTTTACTCAATGAACAGTGTATAATCAATTAATTAATTATTCGATGCTGAGCAACAATTTTTGAGTCACATTTCACTGTTGAGGTGCTACGAAATAGGATTCTGACAGCTACTAATAGCATTGAAACACTATTGAGCATAATTTTTTCTAAGTTTTGCTATGAAACTCTGTCTACCGCATGTTACTCTTCTTACATCTATTATTACTCCTACGTTGGTTATGGTTGTGCAGGGCAGGACTGCCGGTAATCATGTAAAAGCCTGATTACATAGTTTTTTTCTTTTTTTTAAATAAATACCTAGGCTTTTCTTCTAGAACTCAGTTGTCAGTTTTTCATTCTTTCGCTAGCATCGTAAATACTCACTTCAGATACATACTGATACAGTTAACCTATTATATGACCTTCAACAGCCATTCTGTGACTGTTGAACACACTTGACACTTTTTGAAGATGCTCAATGAAATATGTGCTACCATTCATTCTTTTTCAAGTTGCACGAAGGAGTTGACGAGAGTAGGGGATCCAGAACAAGATATTTCTTTCCAGAAAAACGTGCTTCACAGTAACAACAAATCTGCATACATAATATGCGGGTATAGTGCAGCGACTAAGAAGCCAGCCAAGAGAAAAAGTCACGCATTCAAGACATAATTACGTGCCCTGTGATCCTTCTTACTACTCTCGACAATTTGGCCACGCGAATCAGAAGAAAACCCTCGTAGGATCCACGTCATCCAAAAATTTGCAAAAAAACAGTGGGAAATACACAACGATACTTTCTTTTTCAAAATAACTTAAAACGGGTCATTTCAAATACACGACGTATACAAAGCGATCACAATTTCTTGCAAGTCAAAAAGTCGGAAAGAAACTGTAGGAGGCAGCTGAAACAGCCGTAAAGGAGAAATTAGGCGTAACCAGGCTACGCTTGGGAGTAAATGAAAAAGTTAGCATTTTCCTCTTCAACTTACTGTATTACCCTCACTAAAAAAGCCAAGTCAGCATCGTTTTCACGACAAAAAAATCCTTCACGCCTCTTCACCCTCGCCTCAATTTTCTCGCCAGACCACTATAGCAAAGTAACTAAATCAACAATTTCACTAGAGCGAACAATTCCATTCCTCCCATTCCTGACTCAAGTCAGTAATACTTAGTATTATTACCAGAAAAAACTGCATGCCAAGAAGGGGGTAATAAGAGTAGAGAGCACAATTCCAGCGTCTTTTACTCATGCAATCCCCGGATGTGTAGAGGGTTGAGCAATTTAGTCGTTTCAGATATTTTTTAACACAAATTAAGCATACCAGTAGGAACACGACAAATGCAGTAAGCGCATTCGTCAACGACCAAAGTGTTATTATGCCTTGTGGTATATGAGCCGGGTTTCGGGCTTCAAACCGAGAAGAGGGCACTGTGAGAGGCAAAGGAATCCTTCTATCCTCAAGAGTTGCAGCTCCGTTTGGTCCCTATTCCCCATGCTGTGGTATCAAGGAGGCGACCGGGTAAAATCTTAGTAAGCTTCTTCCAACCCTTCAGTAAGGAATGTTCATCCGGGTAACGCAGAGTAAGCGGATTCCGTCTTCTTCCGGCTCTGGTGGATTTCGCGTGTGTGTGTGTGTGTATGTGCTCCGCTGTTCTCCTCCATGTGCACCGCTTTGGTTGCCCGAGTCAATCAGATAATCTTGCCCCTTCCAGTAGTTCAGTGTACACTATGATTGTAATTAAGGTTTAGGAAGTGTCAAATATTCGCATTTAGCGCCATCAGTTAATCAACCTTTAGTTCTCTGCTCTAACTCTGCGGAGCCGAGCAGTTGTAAGAGCCCCAAACTATAATGTGGATTGAATAACGTCGATCTCATGCCATCCCTTGGCACAAGAAAAGAGAAAATTTATTAACTGACCATTACTTATTGCTTCAGTGATAATGTTATCAGCCCTTTATCCTAAGCTGTATGATGTTTAAGCCATAGTAGCCATCATTTTCTCATTTCTGTCAAATAATTTGTGATCGTCGTCGAAACCTTTATCTTATCATTGCGCCGCAAATTATAGGGCCGTTATCGTTTTCGGATAATTAATCTATAGTAGTTGAAACGTGCGGTGAAAGTAAGTTACTTCTTATTGGCCGTGGTGAATCACAGCAGCGGAAAACATGAGGAGACATTTTTTGCAACCCCCACGGAAAAAGCTCAAGGAAGGAACGCTCCTTTTAAAGGAAACCCAAAAATCCAGGTACGTCCTCCCTTATTTCACTATTTATTTCGGAAAAATTCACTTTCCTCTCCTCCATGAAGCCTAAATTTTTAGTTGTCTCGGATATTAAAATATAGTTTCGCATTAATCCCTTCGCATAGGGCTTTCCGAGATTAATTGCACCTGAGTTCATATTAAACCCTTGCAACATTATATTACGAAAACCTTTAGGGAAGTTTTATACGGAATGCATCTAGTGTGATTAAATGTGTACGGGACCTCTCTTTTACCTTCTTTGATGATGACAAGCCATCAAACTAACTTTAATTAGAGAATCAATGAAAGGAAATCTTGAAAATGGAATAAGTGGTAGCCATTTCCCTTCCATAATAACCATTCTCGCGGCATCCCATTATAATATCTATGCACTAATGATATTGTACAGTTGGCTTCGGAGGAGTGTTGCTCCACACAAGAGGTGAGCTGGCCGATTTCTCCTCATCGTTTCTATGGGAATGTAATAATAATAACCAAACCTGGTAAATATTTTCTCGGCCTCTTCGAGAAAGAATTGAGAGGAATTCGATTATCATAAGTATAATTATGACTGGGGATTTTGAATAAGTGATGAGTATATCTGCATGCGATGCTAACTGCTGACGGGGGGAATGATTAGCGAGGTCGAGTGTGAAGAAGACGAGGATGTGATTAATGAGTTTAATGTGGTGGGAAGTTTTGGGTATTTTTTCCGAGGCGAGCATTTATCAGACGCGGGAATGAACTTTTCTCGATCCTCTGATTGTCCTCCTTTGATGGCGACTCCTGAGCTCTGGATGTAGTTGAATGGAAATGTGGGAAAGAGATAGATGACAACATTTTCAATTCAATAGGCTCTCGAGAACAAGGTTTCGATTAGGACAAGTCCTCTTTTTCACTGTAATTTTTAGACCAGAGCCTTACACTTTCATCCGCATCTTCTCCCTCTTCTGCCCTCCTCCAAAGAGGTAGGTGGTCCCTTCTTCCCGCTCCCTCTCTTTCCGATTCTTACGTAGTTTGAGTAAATTTCAGCAGAGCGGAGGAGAGAAAGCGAGCGGGCGGGCCAAGGAGAAAGCAGAAGAATGAGGGGCGTAGGAAGAAAAACTTTTACTTATTTAAACCTTTTATATAACCAGACTATGGTGTGTGTGTGTGTTTGAAGAAAATCAAACCGTTTCTCAATTCCCATCTACAGTCTACATCCAGTTTTAGTAATTCTCCTTCAAAACTCTATACATTGTAAACACACAACCAGGGAATTCACCAATTCACCTAGTTAGTTCCCTTTTCACGTATGTCTTTTATCCCCTACACCAAGCCGTGACTACTTTCTCCTCCCTTCAACCTCCAACGTCCAGAACGTCTGTTCCCAAGCTCTTGGGTCATGGCGTACATCTCCATACAAGCTTCCTTGCTCTTTTCAGCTCTCTACTCATTCCTTTCACTTACCAACACTTTCTCCTGGATTTTCTCCATTCACCCTTCCTCATTGAGCTCATCAAGGAAAGAATGTAGTTGAATCCAAAATAATAAGTAAACGATCAAAACTATCAACAAATCCTCCAAGGCAGCATTTTCGTTTCTTGTAATATCCGCTTTCTCCCTATACTTTCACTCATTTTTCTTCAGCCCTGAATATGTGGCCCCCGATTACACAGATTTTAGTCCACCTCCTGTCACCTTGTCACTTCCTCTCATTCTCTTTAGGGAATATATTGAAAGCGTATGGGCTTCATAACATAGATCTATCATTCCTGACTTTCACCGCCTGCCTTTCTCCTCCCATTTACCCCTCGTCACTCATACTTACGCTTACGCTACTTATAAACCGCAATGCTTTCTCTTTTCCCCTCTTCCGATTACCGTTTAATCATAATAATATGAGCCTCTAACTATCTTTTCAGCCCTTCCAACCCACCACTTTCCCCCTTATTATCTTACAACTCACCCCCCTTTTAGCCCCTCATATTTCTCCCAAGTAAATCCACTTTACCCCTATTCAACTTACCCTTTTTAAATTCCATTAGAAGATGATAGAGTCTGGATCATTTCAAATATACCTTCTGTTAAATCTCATCCCAAATTATCTATGACACCCAATAATTGGATCTGTCAAATAATTTTCAATAGAGTCTCTCATGCCTTACTCCCAGACACAATTTCACTTTCAGTCCCCCACGGCCCTCCCATCTCTTCCAAAGTAACTCAGTATAACTCCTGTCTGTCTTAAGTAACTGTTTTAGCCCTTATAGTAACCATGTACAGGAGTCTGCATTCCACCGTCCCCAGGCCTTCACTTACTTTTCCTAATGTCTAATCCATACTTTCACCCTGCCCTTCCAACCCAGAGGGAAAAAGTCAAAGAGAAAGCCACCACCCACTCCTTTCTCCCGCTAAAAGCTCTAGCTCCTCCAACTTCTTGTATTTCAAACCAACCGACCAACACTTCACCCACACGTGAGTCCAACTCTATAAGCCAAGCACTCTACAACTTTAGACCTTGCTGCTCCATATAAAACTAGTCGTGGTGCCGCCGTACGGTACGTAGTACTAATATCTTCTATTTTCTTTCAAGTCCTCCCAGTTTAAACCTCGTAACCTCCAACACTTGAACCTCGCACATCTCTTGAATTTTCCTCCAAGTGCCTCCACCGCATGTACTTTATTTGTCTGCCTATCAATCCAGGAGTCCTTTCCTCATTTCCAACAACAGCCCAAATCAAACATACAATGTACAGATCCCTATTTCCTCATACACACCAACCTCTTAAAATGCCTATAAAAAGTTTTTTTCACAACATCATCCACGCAGACAAGCATCCACCGCGTAAAAGCCCCATAGCCACTAAAATTGCAGTAATAGACTCTTATGTATCCAAGTTAATTGGCTCTACCCGCTTAAATGATTTTCTTCTACTTTCTTCTACTTCCCAATTCAAATGGAGTAGCAATAAGAAGAAAAAATTGTTATCAAAACGTTTAGTTTTATTCCCTCTGATTTCCAATTTATTTCTCTCATTCTCCTTTTTCCCTCACACTTTCTCCACGCTTTCTCCCCAAAATTCAATCATTTCAAACGACTCCAGCTTACTTCGGGCTCCTGTAATTTTGCCCTCTCTAGCTCTGTGGAGGCTTCCACCCAAACCCATGTCCCTCCTACTTTTCCTCATCACGTAATCCAATTTAGAACTGTATCCTGCAAAAAATTGAAAATAAATCCTTTTACTTTCTCTCATTTTTAGTAAATTACCATTTCCGTTCAATCCTCTTTATCCTTTCCTCCCCACGCCGCCTTTCTCCCATAGTTAATATTCTTCAACTTTCTCCCATTTCTGAGCTGGAATAGTGAAAAAACACAACTTCTACTTTCCCTCTTTTACTTCAAGACACTTAACTTTCCCCAAGGCTATACCCACACACAAATTAAAGAGAAAGTCTGCTACAGATGGTAGTGTATTTAGTTTTCAGAAACGAGATCAGATTCAGATGCGATGATGATTCGGACATTGTCAGATTGCATCTAGACAAGAACTGATTCTCGGTTATTTAATAACCAGCTGAGGCTGCGAGGGTGTTAGTTAGCTCTGTGTCTTTCCCCCTCAGACTCCCACCATCACACGCTACCATTTGTTCCCTTGCAAACGTGACAAATTCATCCACCAAATGATCCGATTTCAAGAGAATTAATAAAGACGACAAGGCAGCAGATGATCCCTTTGTCTTTCCTTTCCTCGATCCCATCCTCCATCCCTCCAATGAGCCTTTGATTACATACATTACTTTCCCCGTCTTACACGACGTTTCCAGAGGACTACACATGTAAACCTTTTATATAGTAGGAGTCTGCTTTCGACTCTGTAACAAAAAAAACCAAACTTATTGTTAAAATAAGAGAAAAATTGACAGCATCTCTTTCTTCTATAGCTGCTTCAGGAAACTTCTTTCTAGGGCCTAGGTCAGGTGCAAACAATTCCAAGTATCTGCATTGCCTTTGGAGGAAATCCCTTGTTTGAAATTGGTGAAAATGTTTTGTATTTTTAAAGCACGGCATAAGAACCCTTCCCTATCCACTCAACGTCCTTAACTAGCACTTGCGTTTTTATTAACGTATTCATAAGACGTAGAGGGAGGAGGCGGGATGGTGAAAGTTGGAGCGGAACAAGTGTTAGCCACCATCCCTCCTCTCCTACTTTCACTCACTCAGCCTATAATATATACTTATTTTCCTTCTTAACTTATCTTTCCATTTCTTTCCTCTTATCTTCTAACGAACAAAGTTACGCCACCAATGGAGGCAAATTGTGAAAAAATATTCTTCCACTTCAATGATCCTGGCCAATGATTTCTGGAATTTTTTCCAAGAGTCAAAAGAGAAAATAAGAAAGTCAGCAAATTCAGCACAAGGTTCAAGACTTTTTCTTTCCTTCTTAGAAACTATAAGAAAATTTCAGCATGTCCTCCTTTCTCTTACAATTTTCTTGTACATCCGCAGGAGCAGAGAGGTAAATGTACACGGCATGCACTCGTAAAATTACATGCTTCATAGGCTACTGCAAATAAATGGATTTTCTAGTATGACTAAAAGCAAGACACAGCTAAAGAGAAGAAAAGAGAACGACAACGGAAGGAACCCCCGTCTTCTCAACCCCTAAGACTTTCTTTCCTTATGCTATCTTTACCAATCCGCTCGTATAAACAGGAAGAGAAAGCAATATGTACACATGTATTTTCCCTTCCTTTCTCTCCTTCACCTTCCGCCCTCTTAGGCCATAACCACTCTTTACTCCTCACTTTCTCTTCCACAATTAACGCTACACACGAATATCGTAGCTCTCAACTTTGCATATTTCAAAACCCTTCTCTGCTACAGTCACGGATGAGCGTAATTTTTCCACCTTTCACTTCCCTCTCTCACCCGTGTCTCCGCCTGGACAAGGAGGACTTTCTCCACACGCTCCTAACCACACATGTATTTTATCGGGCTTTGCTCCCGGCACTCACGGAGGAATGTACGAATCCAAGAAGCTTTCCAAAAAAAACCTCATCAATCCATCTACTTGTGCTCGTCGTCACGGTATGTTTTCCAAGGTAAACAGCATCAAGTAGATATTCATATAATGTAAAAACTCTTGATACTCTAAAACCCATCATAGTTAGATACATGTCCAATATAATTCACAAAGCCAGCTGGATTACAAACCATTAGCTGTAAAACGTTAGCGGAGATCTATTTCTGAACGCTAAAACTCCCAATTACTCTTCTAATTCCGGTGCATACTGCATATGCAATCGTACATGTATTTCTCCATGTCCTACAATTCTAAAGGTATGCATACAGTCTCCAACCCTACCCCCTTCCGGCCATACGTTCAATATATAAAATCTCACATTTTCCTTTCTTCTTCCCCTCTTAAATTTTAATCCATAAACGGATAATTACCCTCCACGCTGACCCATTTGCCTCTTTGCTGTGCTTTCACTTGCCGTAAGCTTTCCTTATTGAGCCATGGAAAATTGCAAACAAATTTCTCTAACCCCTCCCGCTCCTTTTTCTTTTCCTCCTTTTTCTGCTCAACCGTCTGTAAATTTATCGATAGAAATCTAAAACCTCAACACCAGCCAACCATGCAAACCAACCCCATAGGATTACTGGGATTATCGCCCAGACCATCAGACATGGCTCCACCAGCAAACGCTAATAACCTGCTGCACGATTAAGCGCCAGCTTTCACCAGTCGACTAGCCTAACTTTCACCAGCCTTCTTCTTTCCTACTCCTCCTGCAGCCCCTAAGCTTTCAATTCAATTCCTTGTCTTGTACATGGCCCGCCACCACTTTGTCCATATTGGCATTTTCTAGTCTCTTCTCCTTTCAATTTTCTCAATGGCTTTTTGATGCATTTTTTAAAAACCCGGCATATATTTTCTCCAAAAAAATCTCTTACCATCCCTCTTTTCTTCTATACGTATTGTAAACTTAAAATCTGTGGTCGTCTTGCAACCAAGCGAAATATGTATAGCTTTCCATTAGTTCTACCATAGCTTAAAACGTGCACCGGGAAAAGTATTCAACTCATCCCAACAAAACCTTGGGTCTGCCTGCATTCTATATACCTTCATCCCATAGAAGATAGATTCTAGTTTCCGATCACCGCACCGCCGACCGCCGCCTAGTAGTGTCTAACATTATTTTTTTGTTTGAGACGAGTATAGTACCTTTCTCCTACGCTTGGATTCGATTAGATTCTCAGAAACCTGCTTTATTCTTTGTGCTCTTGTAAAACTTATTCCTCACTTTGAAACTACAGGTGTAGTTCAAGTACACAACATTCTATAGTTTTCACTTCTCCAACTACCCATCCAACAATTTTTCTTCTTCTTCTTCTCTTCCCATCCCTCTTACCATCTTTTCTTCTTTTGTTTAATCACATATTGTATTACGAGACTTTGGTTAGTGAGCCCGAAACCACAGTAAGTAGACGAGACCTACATGATGCATGCATAGAATTACACAGGTGTCAAGCCAGGGAATAAACGAGTATGCTCACTCAACTTGACACGCAAAGAATATATTTACGGGAAAAACAAAGAGAAAGCAAGGCGGGGAAAGTGGAGTGAGGGGAGCTTGGAGAAATCGATTATGTATCGGTACGTTTCTTCTCCTTCTTTTCACCCACACACACCCACACACGTTCAGCTCACAACATGACCAAAGCAACGCGTAAACACAGACCAGTCAGGTATTCAGAGGTGCCCCGAGATGTTGTGCTTTCTCCAAGACAGAAACAACACACGATATTCAATTCATCTCGTACAATAAGCGGATGCATCCAACCCGTGACGCTTCCTTTTAACCGCCCTACCCAATTTACCTCACGAGCTCCCTGTCCATCTCTCCATACTAAAGAGCAGCATGTTCCCGGAGAAAGTTACGCTTAACTTATAGAACAAAAGCAACTTTTTTACACCCAACTCCGATCTGGTCTGGGGTTCGTGGTATTCATAAGCATCTCCAATGGAATAAACAAATCCCCTACTAGCGCACATTCCTATATTTCATCCACCCAATCTCTCCCTGTCGTCCCTATATCTGCTTCGACAACTCAAGTCACCTGCCCCATCACAATATCTTTCACCGTTCCACTCAGCAAACGCCTTCTTGTCTCACGTCAATTCCTCCATATGCAATCTTCTTGCTTTCTCCACTTTCTCCAATCGCTTCTACTAAACTCCACATGTCTATCTACGCACGGAGTGAAGCATTACACACATATCCCTACCGCACACACACATCCACATTCATCCTTTCCCTTCCTCACCTTTACTGCCTCTCCATTCGTTTCCGCATCCTCTCCCGTATTTCTTACTGTCTAACTGCAGTTACCTCCAATCCAGCCATCCCCAAAAGAATTCCTTCGCCCACTTCCACAAGGATGCACTTTAAAAAGCACACATTTCACCTCCTCAAAGTAGCCTTTCTCCAAGCAGTCCGATACAAATTGTTGAGCAAACATTCCACCGCACGCCGCCTACCTCCTACCTCTCTCCCCTAGATTTACCCTTAAATCAACTAACCACCCGCCCAAGTATTTCACTACTTTCCACTTTCACCGTATCGGAACAGCAGCTCGCTAAATAAACACCGCTCACAAACTCGCCCGCCCCTTTAAAATTAAACCGCTTGTACAAGCGTGTATAGCCTCCTCCACGGCTGTGTCAACTGGAAAAAATTCAACCAAAGCCCCACATCAAAATCTCTCTCACTCCAGCCATTGCCATTAACACTGGTCACAATCAGAAAGTATAGCCTTTGGAGAAAGTGTAAAACTTTCATATGCCGCTTCAACTTTCTCCAGAACCGCCAAATGCTTTGTATTTCTAATACGCCGTCATGGTTACCCATCAAACAGGTTGAGAGAAACCAGCCTTGCTGCCTAACTCTCAGACAGAAACTTCCTACCATACTTCACTTTCTCCGCAATTCAGAGGAACAGAGTTTTCTCTCCGCTTTCTCCACACAAAGTGATCTATTCCCTAGTAGTTTTTTAAGGTTTCCCAACACGCCTTTTCTACTTTTCTTCTTCCTTTACCAAAGAACAACAGCTCCTTTGTCGTTTAGAGAGCAGCAAACTATGTTTGCATTTATTTTTTTATAATGCCATATTGTTGCAGACAGTGTCCTCCTATCCTTCTTCCTACTCAATTCCCAATCTGACACCAGGATAGACAAGACTCATGCATAATGTATATATACAAATCCTTTATAACGGAACCATCCCGACTAAACCATGCCTACCAGGCTCAGCTTTTACTCAACTCTGCCAATTCAGTATGCAAGGGGCCGCCTTATTCCTTCCTCAAGTCCTTTAACTAAATTCATAAATATACCGTCAAGCATAACAACATGTCCCACCCAAACCCAGCCGTGCACCATCGTAGTTACTCTTTCATCCCAACTGAACTACATTTGTGAGTCTGTCAACCACTTGCCAATTTATAATCCCTTCGACAATAACTTGTCATCTTCACAAACTTTCAAAGAATGGCCACGACTTGAAGTAGCGAAATCCATGCAAAATTACAAAACTCATGTCACATTTTCCTTCCAACCACTCTTCTACCTGCGGTAACCCTTGTTAGCTCTTACATCCTCTCCGCTCTTAACGGAATTCACCTGTCTTACATCCAACCATCTTGGCTTTTTACATAACAGAAGAAACGAACAATACAACACAGGAACAGTTCACTAAACAAACTATTGAGAAAAGGCAATCCTCCTCCAAACCATTGTATACTATACTTTCACCATTTTCTTATGGCGCTTGCTACGAAATCGCCCAAATCCTACGAAAATCAAAAAGGAAATAAGTGAATTCTAGCAGAAAAATGAAAGCAAATAAACGACTACGTCGGAGTACACAAGTGGCGGAGCTTTAAAGAGTGTGACATGTTTTAAGTGTATAAATAACGATATGTTTCCGGGAAAATTCCTCAATCATTGTTTTGACACGCTGCAAGCTCTGGTGGCACCATCTCGTACTTTTGGTCAAAGGTCAGGACAAACGACACTTTAGGTAAATGAACATACGGATTATCGCTGTTGTCTTGAAATTTGGTCTCAGCCTATTTGGCCGTATTTGACCCTTTTGGCTCACAAAAAGTCAAAAAAGGCGCAAATCCCATTTGAATAGCTAAAACCGTTCCCAAGTTATTGTAGCTTATGACGGACGGACAGACGGGCGGACAGACGGACGAAATCGCTCCATCATTCCATAAAGTGGCTAATAGCCACGCAAGAAGTTGCATTTACTCCATTCCTATCCTTTTCTAAATCCATAGAAACCACCTAGCAACCAAAGTAATTCTTCTTATTCAGCAAACCAGCCCTCCAGATTCCTTTCCTCGGTAGTAAATCTCCTTTCTCCACACACGAATATACGTCCTCCTTCCCCCCACCCTTTGCTTTCCCTTTTTTCCATCTCTCGCATCGGTGAATAATAAATTCTAACCAAGTTACTGCAAACATACTCGTTTGCCCGCTGTCTAAAGAAGATAGAATGGAAATCAGATGAGAGGAGAAAGGCTGATTCCTCTCTTGTACCAACTCACAGGAAAATATACCCTTACTGTCACACAGTTAACATTTCCTACACCCCGCCTACCTGGCTTCAAGATAAAGCTATATCTCAAATTGGATCCCAATGAAAGATAGAGAGCAAAGTCGGCCGCTTTCTTCCTCAGATAAAACCTTGAAGGTGTCTTTAAAAATTGAGCATTTTATCTGCGATAGTGCAAGTAGCGACAGGGAATTAGTTTACGGCAGGATGCGAATCCTGACCGTGGATTATAAGGGTTCTACTTTCCCAAGCGGCTAGTGTTAAATTTAATGTGCCCAAGATCCGGGCGTGGATGGGAAATTTTTCTCTTTCCCTTTCTTTTTATCTCCTCTCTTCCTCATTCTTTCCCTCCAACTTTCACCTTCTCCGTGCCATATAAAAACGCCGACCAAAATAAGCGCATAGGTGAAAGCAAAACTTTTTATCACTCCCATCCTACCTGCTCTTTCTTCACTAACTCTTGCCACTCTTCAGTACCGTCCTTCACGGCTCAATCCTCTCCAAAGTACTTTGACCTACCCAAAAATTAAACCACAATTAAACTACATTTTAAACATGCAGCTAGTTTGCTAATTAAAATCATCCTTACAACAATGAAATCTTACTTTGAAAACTTGCATACTTATCCGGTCCGGGCATCCGGAGGATTTACAGATCCTTGATTATAATTACTATATTTTATCTTGTACTTCCTATTCTTCATGTACGCTTTCATCCGCCGTCACCCCTGTTCGCCACACCCCCAGACTTGTCCGTTATTTTCCCTTACTTTCTCCACTGCTTTCTCCAATCAAGTTTCAGATTTTTACCTGGTAAATCTAATTGAATTTCTATGAACGCTAATCAAACAAGTCCCAATATTTTCATATTTATCCATACTCATCAGCCCACTATTCTGTCTGTTATGACAAGGTATGAATATTTTATATTGTATTCAGTCCAGCCCGTCTCCCTTCTCCGTATAGGAGAAATGCGTCTCTTTATTTCCCAGCACCAACGTAGCCTCCACTACTACACGCCTCCTGTCTCTCACTCTCTCGTGTATTCCAAAATGTAGGCGGGGATATTTACATAGGTAATTGACTTATTTGCATCCTTGGCGAATTACTGGGCGTGAATCTGCCTCTTTTATATTGTAATACCTCTTTCTGCTCCCAGTCTTTTTACTACACTACCTCCACATCCCACATCGTTTTTCCGTCTAGGATGCATCCGTCTAGTTTGATTTTTCAAACACACCAAAGCCTTGCGCAAAATACTTGCTGGGAATATAGGAATCTATACTTATGCCTAGCAGCCTTAGTAGAAGAGAGGCAGGATTGCGCCTTAAGGGAAGAAGTGTTTATTTCTCTGTGGGAATTTGGGCTATTCCCAACTTTTCACTGTTTACTTTGAAATCAAAGCATCTTCTCCATCTTTGCTGAATCAGCAATATACACACTTTCTACTCATTTCAGTCCCATTCCCATAGGAGCCCTGAGCCCACTCAATCTATCTCCTAGCATTTTTCCACCCCATCTTCTATTAATTTCTATCAAATTGCATCTAATTTGCATAAAGTACCAAGTGAATTAGCCGTAACGGAACGTGAGATTTCATTATTTCCACGAGTAAAGCAGCAGCAGTCGCCTTTCCGCTATTTAATTCCTTCTTCCATTTTATGCTACCCATTCCCCTAACTTCACGTTCACCCAGATAGCTTTATATGCAAGCTAGACTTAAGAGTAGACTTCTTCCCTCCAAGGAAGAAGTCTACTCCATCCTTCCCTGTACTACATTACATGCGCTCAGCTACAATTTTTCCTCTTTGAATTGAAATTTTTCCTCAGGACATGCCGTCCACCAGAAGGCTGCAGAAAAAGTCAGAAAGTACATAGGATTTGCTGCATCTTCAACTCTCAATTTCTAACCTGTGTACACAGCCTTATAACTTTCTCCGAGTAAGCCAGTAGCATATGCTTGGTCTAGCTTTCTCCATGTACGAGAGACGGGAGATAAATTGTACGCAAATGGAATTGCGATACTATTCAAGTGTGGAATTGTAATGAGAGAATTCCCTTCACTCCCTTCAGAGCCGCTGAATCACCCCCTCCCCCACCGATGAACCAGATTAACTTGCTTCCAAAGAGGGAGTGAAAGTTAGACGGGAGAAAGTAAACTTGGTATGCAGGTAAAAGATGTGGAAACATACACGCGGACCAGATATTAAGCAAGCCTTCCTCTTTATCATACCTCCTGTCTCACTCTCATACGTACCCTCAAGTAAATTTGAAAAACTTTTCTCCTCTGGCTCTCCCTCAATGTGATTTCCCTGATAGAAGTGCGAATGCGCTTATTATGTAATTTCATCCAATGAGAAATTCAAACTTCCAACTAAATAAAAGCTACAGTCCTCATCATCCCCTCCAAAACTTGACAAAATACTTCCAACTCTACTTTCTCCATGCTCACAACCTTACTTTCTCCATGCTCACAACCTTACTTTCTCCATTGTTTTCCTCCCGTAAATCCTTCGTACCCACCCTACCTACCGTCAAATCAAGTCAGTGATCCCTCATCCCATGCAATCCGGGTCAGTTTCCGGGTTCAGTTCAAAGTACTAGTCTTTCCCTCATTCCCGCCAACTTGTTAACTTTCCAGGTGTCTGAAGTTTTATATTATAGTGCTAATCGGATGACCGTCAAACTGTGTGAAACTACTGGAAAAGACGTGACGCCCTGAATCCGTCTATCCCGATTTTCTAATCACAAAACTTGGTACCCTCCAAAAGTCTAGAAATCTGCTGGTTTTGCACACACAAAATAGTTTTATCCGAAAACTTCATTGATTTTCATGTTGGTTGAATACGTGGGATGAAAGCATATCCATATCAGGAATAGTGGGAGTGTGTTTAGTTATCCTTGGCTAATTTAGATTAGAAGATGGTGGAGAGGGCAAGTAAAGTACGGAATAGATTATGGTAGCGAGAGCGGGTATTTATTTTAGGAAAAATTAAAGCAATAAACAGATGCGTGAGAAGAAGGCTTGGCCTAAAAATTGCAATAAATCCTCTTTATCGTAGAGTAGTAAAACTTTCCAAGTGTTTGCCTGAAAGCATCCAGCCGGGATTTCATAGATAGCGAATAAATATCAAGTAGTAAAACTACATTAGGCGTATGTAGCTATAGCTGTACAAGAAAAATAATCTCAAAACTTATTCCCTCAACTTCGCACCCTCTTAATTTCTCCTCAGCTAGTCCACATATTCGCCGCTATTCAGATCTTAGCCCTCTTCGAGCTTCTCTTCCCCTTCCTTCTCCTAATTCATTTAATTAGATCCCCTTTATTATTTCCTCCAACAAAGGGACACCATGATTTAATATGCTGGACAAGCTCTTCCCGGATTTTCTCCAGTCGTAATCAAAATATTACCAATTTCCTAATAATTTCTCTCACAAACCTAGCCAACGTGAACTACATGTGCACTTTTATTATTTCCTTCTTTTATGATCATTCTTTAACTGTTTTACCACCTCGTTTTTTTGCACAGACTTTCTTTTAGACATCTTCTGTACTTTCACTTAAAGTTATCCTGCTCAATTCCACTTTCTCTCATAGTTATATACTCCTTCCTGTATGCTGTTAATTAACCCTTTAGTTATTTCCATATCCGATCTTTACAGCTATCATCCACTTTCACCCTACTTTCTCCTGCTGCATTCCAGCAGATGGAATGCGAGATACAGCGTTTATGTATTGCCAACAAGACTGCCTTATTCTCCTGCCCTACTCCTCTTGCTCTACTCATAATCATAACTTTACGATCCTCCTTTACGACCTATTATGTCATGCACTTCACACTTGAAGTAAGGAATAATAAAACAAATATTCTTTAATCCAAAGCTTTCTCTTACTCGTCCCTGACATAATACCGTTCAGTACAACGTTATAACTTTTACTGGACATGCTCAAAAACGATTTCCCAGTTGTTTAAAAATTCTCCAAACTTGCTCGCCAATATCGAATACACGATACAATTTAAATAAAATTGGCGGGATCGTTTTTGATCCATATAACTCGTCTATGCTGCTTCTGAACAGAGAAACTCTTTAAATACCTCTGCTAGAGAATAGCAGCAATCCTTGAAATATTTAGACATGGTGCTTTCAAGTGTTTAGTGTGATTCAACCCTTTGTTTGACAACTTTGGATCACCACATGTAGAGCCCAAGGTGGTTTGCGGGTGATAGGCTCACATGTATAGGAAACATGTGATTCATCACAGTTTCTTCTCCCAGGCTACGTATAGAATACGGTTGAGTAGTTTGCAGAGAGGATTTGTGAGTGAGATAATTGGAGTGTTTAGGAAAGTTGGCCCGAGGAAATATTTTTGTGGCAAGTAAACGGATGCCTGGTGTTTGTTTTACTTCCCTCACTTGCTTTGTTTATAGTTGCCTAAAAGCATCAACCTTCTCGACAAATCACCCACCAAAGTACAGAGAGACAGACAGATAAAGAGAGAAAAGAAAAGAGTTTGCATCCGCCCCAGCAACCTTCCCGTCATCACCAGACTCCTAGCGCGAAACAAGAGACTTATTTCCACTCAGGCGTAAGAGCAGAGAGATTGTTGAGTCAAATAAGGCTGGAGAAAGTTGGTGAAAGTAATTCGAGGAGTTGAGGTACACAATTAAATACTTTCCGGAACGAGATGAAAAAGAATGGATTGATACAATTTAGTGAAAGCATGGAACCCCTCCCCCCTAACTTTCCAACCATCCTCCTACAAATCGAGCCAAAGATCCTGTCTCGAATTTCCACCCCCGTTCTACCAGCAATCCCAATGTGATAATTGATCATGTCCTTGAATTTATTTCAAGTGCGCGTGGACCCGAGAGAGAGAATAGAGACCTTGTTGAATTAATAGGAAAATATTCAGAGGATAAAAGCGCTTCGCCTATTCATTTTTTCCTACATTCTTCGATTCCCCCTTTGCTGGAGAGAGAAATTCTCTTCGGAATTCTTCTCACAAAGGAACCTAAATACAAAGACAGAGAATGCTGCTAGCAGTAACTTTCTCCAACCTCCCCAAGAAGAATATCCCCAAGAAACAGTCAACAAAGTCGCATAGAAAAATATAAGATGAAGTCATTTTCTTTTTTACTAACCCTTTCTTTTCTCAATGAATGTTTCCCTTTGATTTCTTCTCATCATCATCCAGCCGAGGGAATATCCCAAATCTTCACAATCTCCCCTTAAAAAATCCAGTCTACAAGCAACCCATGCAAAGACACGCGCCTTCTTTTGTTCCCCAAAACAAACTTATTCTCCGACTCTAAACTACTTTTGATTCCCAATTTTTATGTTCAAAATATCTTCCATTTTAGTTTCTATCCCCACTAATATATTTACTAGGAGGGGGAAATTCAGACTTTCTCCTCCACAGACTAACCACATCCCACATTAGCAAACCAGCTTCCTAACCGCATATGCTTTCACCATTTTCTATTATTTCAGTATCACTCTATATATTTCTCTATCAGCTTTCTCTTTACCCCCAACCCTTCCCGTATTTCTTTGTCTTACTCTCATTTGCACTTCTTTTAGCTCTTGGTTATCTGTACACAATATACCATATATATATATATAGCGTGACTCAGACTTTCACAAGATGAGCCCCGCTTCGGAAGAAAGCAATGTATATTTCATCTCCGGATCGATATCAAGCATGAACAATTTTCTTATCGAGTTACTACTACTCCCCGCTTTCCTATTATTATTTGAGTAAGATAAATGTAAGGACAAGAGTCCGCAAGTAATAATTTAGTACGGCGAGCATTTCAAAACACCCGCTTCATAAATGTGTATGCACACTTCACAAAGTATATTTCCCCCCGCACCCCCTTCTTTCACATGAACCCCCCATACTTTCTCCTCCCTTCCCCTCTCCTTTCTCTCCCCCCCCATATCTAACATACATTCAGCACTAAAATTTGCAAGAGCTCATATAGCATCCATCATTGATACACGCAAAGCTAACCTGTCACGCTTTAAGAGTACCAAAACGAGCTTAACTTTCTCAAACCCGGTCCTATTATGGAATTCCAAAAAAGAACTCTATTGTTCTCTCTCCCCTTAATCCTCACCTCCACTTGATACTAGCCCCATCCTCCTGTCCTCCTTATCCCCGAATCCAGACAGACAGTCCCGAATTATCATGTATCGCTTCCGCCCACTTCCTTCCACCATTCATTCAGCATGTAGCCATGAGCTTGCATTGCATAGTTGCATCAGGTATTGACGGAGCAGAACAGCTGCACGGACGGACAGAGAACGTAGCTCGCAACTCAAGAAACTCGCTTGACAATCCATCCAACTTCTTAAGTCCTTGGCTTCATCGACCGTCCGCCTACAGAGGAGGAATCATATAGTACTTTCCCCGTCCTACCATTTCCCCTCCCATTTACATGTCTCCCACTTTCTCCACATCCGTCATTTCAATTTTATAATGCATCTTTCTACCCAGTAATCACCCAAATCCAAACCATCCTCCCCACCCTTCAAAGACCAACATTTATCTCCACAAAGATAATCTATATCATATTTGAGCATACATTTCCCCTCATCCCCTCCCCCGCCAGCCAACCCCTCTATCTTTCCTCTTCATCCACGTCTGTCTTTATGCGGACGCATATATTTCTTCCTCATT
Organism: Sminthurides aquaticus; assembly: GCA_906901655.1. Classification (NCBI taxonomy): domain Eukaryota; kingdom Metazoa; phylum Arthropoda; class Collembola; order Symphypleona; family Sminthurididae; genus Sminthurides; species Sminthurides aquaticus. The sequence goes on along the minus strand of CAJQTT010000001.1, from coordinate 16,605,308 downwards.
TCACTCACTCCCAGTCAGCAAGGATTATTTCCTTTCTCCTCCTGTAAAAGTACACGTAGGAAATCTTCCATCCTCCTCTGTCACCATAACTCTCTCCCTTCCCCCTTCCGCACCGCTATCCTACTACTACTCCTTTCTCCTCTGACTTTTACAAATGTAAAACTTTTTTAAATTGATCCCATTCCGGCTTTTATAAATGTCGCCACTTATTTTGATTGATTCTAATAAATGTTATATATTATTCCCCCAGAGAGGAGGAAACATTACGCTACTTATCCTCCATATTCCTCCCCGATATTCATAGCTCATCATTCTAACCATTCCGTCACCCATATCCTCCTTAATCTTCCCCGCCCCCCGCCCAACCCTTCACAAATCCCAGTCACTAAACTTCCGCTTTCTCCCACACAAATAACCTACACTCCTCCACCCTTTTGAATACCTAATTGGCAAAGGAGCAGCTATCCTGTAGCTTCCTTCCATCATCACAAGATTCCGTATCAACCAATCTTACAGAGGTATCCATCAAAAGGTTCACACACGCCGCCTTTTCAAAGAGCTCAAGCGTAACCAACACCAACGCTTCCCAACTTATAGTTACCCTGGCCCCCATTCTCAACAGTTCCATGGAATTCCTTCCATCCTTACAGCATTGCTCTCTCATTCAAACATCTTAACCAACTAAAACGTTTCCCTGAAACATTTCCCACTATCTACTTTTACCCATCCCACACTTGTTCAAGAAGGCACACGTTACTCGGGATTTGCTCTTTCCAAGCCATCACTCCACTCTACCAGCTCTACCTGCATATTTTCTTTAAAATATTTTCTAAATATCCATCTGTGTAATGCTACTTTCCTCTAACCCAGCTTAGTGTTTTGCTACTCAGGACTACCCGAAAAACTCCTCCACAAATCTCCTCCCGCATTCCAAAAGGAATGAATGGCTCTTCTCGAGAATGTACTTGGGTTTGTGGCACAATTCTCGACATTCTTCCCTGTCCCGCGCCACGGATTGCGACATCTTGTAGAACATGGATTCAGCTTGTAGTTGCTGTAAATTATTTATTACCACATCTCAATTACACAACTTCTTATATCATCCAGGTCAAGTGGGTGGGAAAAGTATGTGGGCAAACCACAGATTTTATCAAAAATCTTGATCAAGTGCATCTGCTTTTAAAACTTGTGTCTTAAAAAGTATTCCTCTCTCCACATGTGATTTATTATAATACATAGCCAAGTACTAAATATTGTATGTGTGCTCCTGCTCTTTGAACCTAGTTTAGAACGCCGCCTTTATATGATTTCTCCAATGTTCAAAGTTGACGACAAGTCATAAGTTCTAGCGAAATCTTGCAAGGAGCTTTTTCTAAAAGATTCTTGTGAATTTCCCAAACTATTCATCTAACCTTTGAGCTACACACATATACATTTTTCAATTTTTTTAAAATTGACGCAGTTTTCCATGCTCTAATAATTTTGCAGATCAGTAGCAGAGCAAAAGATGACAAAGATCACAGAGAAGGAGCCTACACGGAATAGCTTTTAAAGCATTGCAACAATTTTCAACTTCTAAACATTTAATGCTGTCAGCGAGATGAATCGTATGTTTTGCAGAGTTAAAATTGCAAAAGTGAGGATTGACATTCCCCAGACAGCCATAGTCACTCCTATTTCGCCATTTCCCTCAAGCCCCTTCACCTTCCACCATGTCTCACAGGCCCATCCTTCCTGACATGCAAGGATGGAGAGCAGATATATATATAGCTTTCTCTTTCCACGGCCCAGCCTAGGACCACCGGTCTCACAAATAGTTTTCTACACATATTTTATTCATTCATCCCCTAACATTCTTCACCCTGGCAGGTATTCACCACATTCTCCCACCAAATCCATATCGCAAAAACATGGGGAGTAATCCACCAACCTGCCATGAAGTGAAAGCAGAGCAAAAACCTTTCTCTCTCTCCCCGCTTCCATCCAACAACATCCATTGCCTCAACCAACGCGAGAAGCATTCTTTTCCTTTGCATTATAATTAATGTTTGTAAGCACTTATAAATTTTATCCGTGTAATCCTCCACCAGCTCCATCTTAAAACAATCAACTTTCAAAATAATTTTACCAATACTCCAGCTCGTGTCTCCTATCCACTTTATACGATGAATGCGATTTCAATTATTATTTTAGCATTTATTCCTCATTCATTTCATTAATATCCTTTATGGCAACTTGTATGGAAGAAAGTCTTTTTCCATACAACCAGCACAGAAAGTTATCAGTGAAAGCAAAGAAGAACATGGCAATATCCTCCTTTATCGGAAATTCCTCCATGCATTCTATTTCCACATCTATTCCTCCTTTCGCCTAGCAAGAAGAAGCGTAAACATGAGTCGGCAGAATAACAACAAGTTCCACTTTTCTCCAGGTTCCATCGGTTCGGGAGAAAGTCAGTCAGTCACGTGGCATCCATGCACCAGAACACGTATCTATCGATTACAGATACAATTATTGAAAATTGTGCTAATCCTTATTCCAGCGTAGCTTTGCTGTACAGATGATCAGCGAGCACTGCCACTGTATTTCATATATCGCTCCAGCCCTTACTTCTACCCTAGTATATATGCATTTTAATGTATATACCGGCGGCATGACTAAGGGCAACTTGTATTACCTTGAGCCCTATCAAACAGTAATTTAAGACTAATATAGCGAGTAAAGACTTTCACCCTTTCACCGTTCCTTCAACTTCCAGCTCAGCCCCGCCTCCTGTCATTACACCGCTTTCTCCACTTTCTCCAAACGAACTAGTCATTTGGGAAGATACACATAATGTCATGGTAATAATTGCATTCCACTACGTAATACTCTCTAGATAGATGAGTCAAACTAGTAGTTTCCCCCCTTTCCCCCTCCCTTTGCAAATAATTTACGAACCCTTAATTGCCTGACAGATGACATAATTACCCACTAAGCTTCGTGCCACATCCTCCTCCCCGTTAAAATTCTCTACAAATGCTATCTTTTCCTCCTATCGCTTCTACTTTCTCCTCCTCACTCCTGCATCCTATAGGCTCATTACAAAAGTAACGTCCTCACATAACACACACTTACTTATACTTTTTCCCGCTCGCTCCCCGCTCCGCTGCCCCTTGTTAACGTAAAATCCTGACTTTCACTGTCCCAACTTTCTCCACGCTCATTCTCTCCATATTTACTTTCAGCAGGTGGGAATATATTCCCAGTGTAGTGTGAGTAGAATGATGGAGAAAGCGATGAGCATGCAATAACTGTGCAAGGAAATCCTGCTTTACTCCACATTATCCTCCAGTCTGGCGGAGAATAAAGTCATGTAATCAATACATTAGTTCGTGTATCTTTTATGAGTTACAGACGGTAGTCAATTCAAATTCCCTTCCGCTCCACCATAATCTCCGTCCGCAAAAGAATACATCCCGTTTAGCCGTTCTTCGGCCATCTTTTCACAAATGACTGTATTAGTGTCACGCTAGCTGAGCTTAAATATTTAGTGAACATCCGTCGATCCCCCTACTCTTCCAGAAAATACTTCCAAAGCTATCAAATCCTCTCTCTGAATTTAAAAGGTCTTGGGGGAAATAATGCATGAGCGACCCTTGGAGGAAACCAACTGTTCTATATATCCAGCGTTCTACGGGAATCAGTGGGTGGATGCTTTCCCTGAAACCCTATCAACTTTTTACAAACACCTCATCCTCCATCTCCTTCTTGTACAATTTAATGCGGACGGAAATTTTTCAGACGGTGACGGTATATAGAGACGTAATTCCTGGAAAATTCCAACTCCATCCAAGAGTCCCAACTCTACGTAAAGCTCTCCAAGAGCAAACCAATTTATACAGATTGAGCCACACTATTTCATTTCCTCATAAACTTTTTTCTACATTCTCCATCTCCTCCATACCATCAAAAAGAGCATAAACTTTTACTTCTCAGCCAGTCAACATTTTTATTGCAAGCTCAATTACGAAACCTGCCCAACAAACGACGTGATACCTTTCCAATACCCTTCCCTTTTCACTTTCTCCACTACTTTCCACACCTTCATTCCCTCCCATCTCATCCTCCCTACTTTTTCTATTACTCAAACTTTGAAATATGTCTTTCACTATTATGCCAACCATCAAACAGACCCCACACACAATCATGTAATACACTACAGGACTCGTTCCTTCCAAATGCACGCCAATATAGGCAATAAATATTCCAAAAAATATAAGCAGTCTACCCCTCTTTACGAGTTTCAATTCTGCGGTAAACCTTCAAAAACTTTCTCTCAATCCACCCACCTCCTTCGCCTCCTTCCCACAAAAATCTCTAATTCTCAGCTTTCTCCCACTTTCTCCCCCTTTCTCCAGCGTAACTGTAATCATTTCACAAACGCTACTATTATTTCCCAAAGCTCTAATTTTTTTATCTTCCATACTTTCTTACCAATCTACTGATTTCCGTTCACCATACAACCAGAATAATATACGTTTGTTTACGCTCCCTCCCAACCCAGATAACGAAAATAGATTCATCATAAAATCGCAACAACTATACTTCAAACCTTAAACCCTTACCTACGAATCAAACCTTTCCTCAAAATCCTTCAATTTTCCCGTATCGCAAATCTCACCTTTTCCATTCTCTCTCACACACACACTCTCTCTACTAGAATTATCCCATTTCTCCCTTGTATTTTTTCTCAATCTTTCTCCTTTATTCTCCTTAGATTATTTTCTAAATTCTTAGAAATCTAATCATTCTATGCACGAAATATTCTCATATCAGCCATCGACAGCTTTTCAAATCCTAGGAAAGCCTCTCCTCACGCCATCCGCTTATTCCCAATTTTGTAACTTTCTGCGCCCACTTAAATACAATTTTCCTCCATCCTTAATTAAATTTATTTCCACAGTCCAATCTCTACTCTTACGTATAATTGCCCTTAATAAAGTCTTACCTGTATTTTGCATTCTACAAAATATCCTTGTATATGTCTTACATATGTTCCTCCATCACGCCCCGCGTACCTGTGTCTATACTAGTAAACATCACTCACACAATCCGCAAATACATGCACATTGAGCTTCAAAATTTTACTAAATATGCTCCTACCGCACGTAGGCTAGCTTTTCCAGCCTTCCCACGCCATTAGGGCCCACGTACTCAAGCATATTCATCTGCATTAACTTGTACACAATTATTCCGTGTAAAAATCCCCAGTGCATCCCAAATTTTGCCCCCTTCCTTCCTCAGCCCCGTAATCATCTTTGGGAAAAAACGTAATTGCTTCCAAATTTTTCATGCATCAGATGCAATACATACCTTCAATTCCGGATAGAATACAAAGAAGACGAAATACGATTACAACTTTAGTTCCCGCCTCTGCATTCATATTTTATCTGCATCAACATGAGAAGCCATTCCAGTACATTCGAGTTAATCTAAAATTAAATTAACGTCTAATTTAAATAATTCCCATCAAATCACAAGTAGTTTTCGTATTCAGTTCCAATCTCGAAGGTTACACTGTACAGGTTTATTAAACAATATCTCTCACCTGCTTTCTCCATTCGTACTTAACCTCAATTCGAATTGTTCTCACTTTGAACTGTCTTGAACCGCGACTAGAGCTACAGAGCTACACACAGAGCTTTCTTCGAAATTATCTCCAAAACTCGAAGCATTAAAGTCATCATGCTTTCTTCAAAATAGTTCTGTATAAACATTTCTTGCTTTCACTTAAACAAAAGTCAAAAACGTTAAATACTTTCTCCAAAGTTTGAATCATCGCACCTTCTCTTAAGTTCCAGTTACTTTTAATTTTTCATCATCAAGTTTTTTATATATTGCTGAATTGAAGCACGTAAATTAATTCTCAACTCAATCCGGAAACGTTTTCACCAGCATCCGAGTAGTTTTTCATATAAAAATGTGCTTGCATTTCCCAAAAATTATTTTCACCTTTAAATCAGTGTGTATAGAGTACATATAATCAACAAGAATATTTTCGTTTCCTGTCGGCGTTAACACATGATTTACAATATACTTTGCTCCTAATTCTAGTCAAACATACTTCCGCTCCCTCTCCCAACTCTTCCTCCGGCCTTCAGCTTTTAATATGCAAGGAGTATATTTACGAGATCCGCCTCGCTTCCAAGTATCTTGCAAGTTTTGATGTGTGCCAGTGTGCCTCAGATTTTATTGCTGCAATTTTACCAAGGCGTGCAAGAATTTCGTGTTCCAGCATATACTTGTTGTAAATTCACACGAAAACGGCTCCCGCCCCGAGCACACGCGAGATCCATACAAAATGAATCTCTTTTTGGGAAGAAAATCCTATTTTGCACTTGCTTTCCTCTCATTGCATTTCCGTACATTATCAAATATGATATACCGGCCTGGAAGGCAGTAAAAGTAGAAAATATAGGTGAAAGTATTTGAATTCTCTCACTACAGAAAATTGAGAATAATGTGATATTCATTCAAGAAAAGATTTACGACACCAACGAATTAGGGCTACATGAAGCGTGAGCAATAAGAATCCTCTATCAGTACTACAAAACGCTATTCGGATCAACTTCTTGATTAACTTTCTCTCGTAAGCCCGCCTGACACCGATAAAGAGATAATGCAGGTGATTGAAAAATTGCCATGTTTCCCACTCCTGATTGACTCTTCTTCCTCTTTGAGGGCTTTGTGAAAGCAATTTATATTCTACTGGAATCCTGGGATCCATTCCCAGCTACTCACATACAATGTGAAGGCTGAACAAGGTGGATTACTCCCACGGAACCTTCCCTCCCTTTCACCACTTTCACTCGGGGAAAGTAATAAAGAAATATAAATGCTCAGAAGGGGATACATTAAAGGTTTATCTAATTAAAGAGAAAGTAGAATTTGAACCATGTGAACAGACCGAGTTCAGCCTTGGGAATGCATCACCGGGGCTACAAAAGCGACAATATAAAATAGCATTATGTTTCCTGCATATTTCACGCTATCTAGTGTCACGCCTTTCTGAACGGGAATGTGATCCAAAAAGAAATCTCTACAACCCCACCATTCCAACATCCACTGTATTCCTAATTGTAATTGATCTCTTCAGGGCGAATAGGAAAGAGATGTGGAGAGAGCAGGACCAGGGACCGTCTGGACCTCTAGTCCGTACCTCTCCCAGCTTGTGTATTTAGTCTTTTAGAGCATAATAAATTGCCTTACTTTCAAACTTGCTAACTTGACTTGAGGGCAGGGCCAGTCTGGCTCTCTTCCTTTTAGCTTGTGCCTCTAAAAGAACCACACGATCTGACTCATATGCCTCCTAAAAGACTTTCTCTTTTTATCCCATCCCCGCCACATTAAGTCACCCACCACCGCTACCCTTCTTTTAACGGCCAACTCTCTCTGGTGGGCAGCATATGCCCCCTTCCTTGTATCATGTCGATTTCAGCATTGAATTCAATACAATCCTCCCTTCATTGACCACTATAAATCTTGTCTTTCCATGTAGCAGGTGTTCCTAATGTTTACCCACACGTTCTTCTCACTACTTAACAAGAAATCTAAAAGACTTCCATCCCATCACCAGTCTCCACTCCACCCGCTAACTACATGTATACATACACTATCTTTTCTTCCAAACTCCAACTAATTTATCCGACCTCTCCACTTTCTCTTCATACTTTCTCCGCTTCCAGTTCTCCAATCTCTGCCCGCGTACTTTCACCCCACCCAATTCTTATTCCTATATCTGCAGACACAGTGTCGTAATTACCATTTCAACTCTTTTTCGCATACAATAGCACCCACTCGGCTTCTTTTACTTTTAAACCAAATGCAAAATCTGTATTCCACCCTTCACAAAGCTTTCTCCTCCACCTTTCTCCGCTCGCTCCCACCGTCATCCCTCCATACATAATTCACCTTATCGGCCCGCTTCTTAAATTTTTAACCCACTCTACTCTATACTCCACGGGGACCAGGAGCATCAAGGACCCACACACCAACGCGTGAATCCTCCTTATTTTTAACCAACCCTCTCTGACTTTCTCTCATTTCTTCTCCTTTCCATCAAGTATCTCTGTATTCCACCTAGCTCCGACCGCTCCTCACATAATCTTCGGCATCCGTACTTCAGTACTACACGTACCAGCTGTATGCTAAAAATTGCCGCACCACTCACAAGCTTAGATCTTTCCCTCCTCAGGCATGGATAGAGAACTATGTAAAAGTGAAAGTAGAGTATTACCAACAAGTTCGTCACTTTCACTTCAACGTAGCAGCCAACCAAATTGCCATGGCTCAAGTATAATGGAATTGTAAGTTATATATGGAAATTAGAGCATTACCAGGTTGTAGCAATTAAAAGTTTTGTCTTTTAGCTACACCGACCACCATCCATTGTACGAGCCTTGGAGAAAGTCTCGCCTACTCCATAGTAAACGGGACTTTGCTGTAGAAGTGCTAGAAGGGAAAGACAAAGCACATGGTAGTAAAACCCTAGAAAATGGCTTTAGTTGGGATAAGAGCGAGGAGGGAAAAAGTGATGTAAAGCGGTCTTAAAATTTTGTATCGACATAAATTCCTCTTAGTTGTGTCTTTGTCCTCCTTTCACCTCCTCCGGGGCTCAGAGTCCGTGCTTGTAGTGCTGCAACAGCTACGGTGCTTGGCACTGGAGATTGGGGATGAATGTAAAACGCTGCGAAAGCCGACAACCACAGAGTGGCATGGAGGAGAGAGGATGAAAAATTAATGCATAAATGAGATTAAGTCGTTATGAATTTTGAATGATAATTCTTAAGATTAATGAATGAATCCTCTTCTCCTTTCAGGGACGAGGATGGAAGGTGTGTTCCAGAAAGAAGAGCAAGCTCCATCATGGGATTTCATCACAGCCATGCCCGCCTCTCCACTCTTATTGAAATTTCCTCACCAAAATTCACCTATCACTCAAAAACCATCCATACCGTCCTTATATCCTCTATCCTTCTCGCATTCCTCCTCGCATCTCTCAACCCAGGTAAATCATCATAACTTTCTTAACTAACTTAACTTTCTCTCTCTCTCAACTTTCACATTTCACCTACTTCTCTCTTACACACACATATACAATCCACAACTTTTTTCACTTTCCCCCACCTCCTCTACACAGCTCATCTCCATGCTTCTAGTCTAACTAGCCTGTTAATCTGCTATCCCTCTACAACCCCTCATCACTCCCTAACTTCATCTTATCTCTCCCCTCATTCATCATCCTCAACAAGCTTAATCCCCTTCCTTCCGGCCGAGCAGGTCTTTAAAGGAGTCATAAAACCAAGGCTTACTTTCTCTGCTTACCATTTGCCCCCAACGACGACACGACACACTACTCACAAGTACCACCCACCCGACTTTCTCCAACACTTTCTCCTTGTATAATTTCCTATTTGTAATTTGTCCACGCAGTCTGAGCTCTAATTGTCTTAGCTATTGCGGTGAAAGCGCTAGCAACTTGCTTAATAGTACTCAACCACCGGCGAAGCTGAAACGGTATCCTCTGCTTTCCCTCCCTTCGTCCTTCCAGTCAGTTACCTCGTTACAGCTAGTTCGACACGTTTTTACATGAAACACGAAGGGGATAACTGAGAAGCACGTTTCATTCATCCCACCATATCCTTAGTTGATTATTTTCTCTTCCCTTCTGTCCCTTCCCGCATCTTTTCCCTCTTCATGTAGCAGAGAAAGTTGCGGATTAACCGACAGCTAGATACTGCTCCACGCCAGTATATTCTTTCACTTAAGTAAACTAAATGGATCAAATCCCGTCTCTCTTAATTGTCTAATTTCTATTCATAAGCTTGATGAGAATGTAATTTAAGCTACAAGTTTTTCCTCTCTTCCTCGCCAACTTACCACAAGAAATTAGCCTTAGGGAACAAGGAGAGGACACTTTAAAAATTTCCTCACGCCTTTCCTCAGGGACATAATTAAATTGCATCAAATAAAAGCCATGTACAAAATAGTCAAACTTTTCCGCCTCATCTGTATTATGAAAGGAAAGGTACAAGTAGGAGACTCATTTCACATCTCTCGCATACATTATTTAGCAAATGATAAATCCTCTTCTTCACCCTCCCTCTTCCATACATGTTATACTCAATTACTTTCTTCGACTTTCTCCAAACTTTTTCTCACCCACACACCAGAAAAGAAAGCCATCCTCTCTCTCTCTCTCTCTCTCTCTCTCTCTCTCTCTCTCTCTCTGTCTGTCTCCTCCACCCCCCATCCAAGCAAACCTCTAGCAAAAAAATAACCAATTCCAATCCAAGGATTAGCTCCTTCTATTGATTGAACCACGGAAATTAGATGTGAAGACACAAGAGTCTTCAGCTGAGCTGTTGAGAGAAGAGAAAATAAAAAACGGGTAGACCAACCAGGAAGCTTATAGTTGGCGCTTTCCCCTTTCCGACTTTCACCCACACATCACTACATACAACAGTTCCTTTCCGTAAGCGCCCGTTCAACGAGGCTATCAGTCAAACCTGAGTTATTAACTATGGCCCAAAAGGGGATAGTCATCAGCTTGAGGAATTGCTTCTATAGAGAGAGTAGTTTCTCCTTCAAGGGCGGCGAAGGGAGAATTTTCCGCAAGACTTACATTTTTTTTACTAAACTCTCAATCCATTCTCACCGCTAAGTAGCCCAGGAAGATAGAATCTTCCGCTATTTCCTTCGAGAAACCCGGAAGCCCCTCTGTTTGAACTGGATGAGAGAGCAGAATTTCTTTTTTCTTTCTTTTTCCGCTTTCTCCAGGTTCTCCCTTAGTGCATTCAGCCTTCCATCTCCTTTGCTTTCACCCATACCAACCGTTCAAATCAAAGTAATCCGAATACATATGCATGTTCTCTGGCTAAAATTGGTATAAAAATCGGTGACCGTAGCCGCCCGTTGGATACCCTGCTGAAGAGGCTTATTCTCAGTCTCGGAGCGCTTCCGTGAAAGTTGGTGGTGTTTGTATAAAAAAAATCCGCAGGAGGCAACCAAGATTACCAAGACAGACAGGTTGTAGAAAAAAGAAAAATTCTTAGCTTATGAAGGCTTTACAAAGCCAGCCGGATATCAGAGAAAAGAAATCTCAACAGATAATTTATCAACGTCTCAGCACAAGTCAAATCAGGATCCACATGTGAACCATCCTGTGAATGAATAATTGCATCATATTTGCTTAACGGCCTTTTCATTTGACCTCCGATTATTGTCCTCCAAAAATACGAGCCTTCCTATCCAAAACACTCCTCATCCAAAACTCGTCATTCTCTTCAACCGCCACTCCTCTTCACATTTCCCAACAACTTTCTCTTTTATCCAACCTTCCCTCACTCAGGCCCTCCTCAGTTCTCTCTCGTGATCTCATCCAAGCCGCTATCCACGCAGATTCCTCTCAAATCTTGTATCCCTAAAGCCTCAGCTTAGTTCATCTTCCTAGTAGCGGATGAAAGTATGAAAGATTGGCCTTAACGTTCACAGTCTCATATTTCAATGGTCCGTGAAGAGCCAAAGAGCATGGAGAGCTCAAACGTTTTTATCATTAATTAACGTGCCTCATGGATGCTCTAATGGGTCGGAATGAGGTCATACCCTTTTTCATTCAAACGCCCTCTCCTTAGTCAAATCCCTACAAAAACTAATAATAGCACATCCAAAATCCGATTCCTATATCTAAAGTAACAACAATTAACTCCATTTCTCAACCAGCTACCAATATCTGCCCTTTCTGTTAATATTCCTCCTACTTCAATTTCTCTCTGTAAACTTAGCTATAATATCAAGTCACACTCTGTCAGTGAGTGAGCCTCATCCTCCTTCACCTTCTCCCATAACGTTTAAACGTGGGGAACAGGATGAGAAGCTGTAGGCTCAAAGAAAAACGTTGTTTGTATTTAGAGCTGAGTAGAAAGCAAAACTTTCACTGCTGTGGGAACTTGTCTTCATTATTACCGGTCTTACGTCCGTCATGAATTAATCCAACTTTCTCTTCTACTTTCTAATGCTACCTGACTGTGGTAAAACGAGATAGTTTATTCATTTATCGCCGTTAAAATACTTTGTAAATATAGTTTAGGTTTCTGTATATTTAACGGCTCCAAATATCGAATTTAAACTTGTCCACCAGTTAATGTGAATAAACAGCAAAAAAATTCTCCCCATTTAAGTTAGAGAATAGACAAACAAGTCTCCATTCTTCGCCTACTACCGGCTCCCCATTTCTCAACTCCTACAAAACAAAAGGGGAAAACTAAGAGGATCTTGTAGGACTTTGTATCACTTTGTTTCCTGCTTAGTGTCCTCTGTAATCATCCTGTCTCTCGTACTTGCTAGACATCTGTCCACAGTCATCTATTTCGAGTTGGGTGAGGAAACTTTGTCCAAGAAAACCCGATAGCTTTGATCCCCAACTTAAGTCTCAAGGTGCCATTAATCAAGTTACGGTTTATCGGTTCACGATCTTCGACTCCCACCCTTTGATTTATTGAAACAAACATGTCAACTTCCCACTTTCCCGTTATTCTTTGAAATATAACCCTCCAACACGTATTCATCAGCTCTCATTAAATCCAACCCCTCCACTGCTTTCTCTAATTTGCCTCATCTCCTTAAATCTTCCATCAATCCACTTCTCTAACCTTTCCTACTCCCAGAATTTTCTTCAATCTCTACTTTCACCCACCACAAATCCATACATTTATTTTATCATTTTCCACTTTCACTCCTTTCTCATCACGCCTCGTGCTTTCTCCTCCATAACATTACCACCACACCTTTCACCTATCCCGCTATCCTTCAATCCATTCTCTCAAAATATCTTCAAAGCATTCTCATCTCTCATACCGTATACACTCCAAGTCTTGGATCCTCAACAAGCCCCTACCACTTTCCCAACACTTTTTCACAACATTCTAAACCTAGAGACGATTTTTCAAGATTTATGAATTTCTTTATCCAAGGACCAAGGATAAAACTCCAGGGTTTTTAGGCATACTAAACTACCATTCTGAGACTACTTGTAAATCCAAATCTGTAGAAAATCCCTTAGAACGGGTCATCCGGCATGCATGCTTACCTGAGCTCAAGCTAGCTTTAACGTAGCTTTGTAAATTATGCAGAAAATTTGACGCTCCCAGAAAACCGTCCCAAGGTTTTCCATCCTTTGAATCCCTCTCCTTTGATCTTCCTTTAAGATAGGTGGATTCTGTGGAGCAGAATAGAAGACGAAGAAGATGTTTGAGGGAGATACATCTTAGGAGCAATTGTCCTCCTTCTCGTCCTTCTTCTTCTTCCTCCTCAAACGAATAAGGAACCAACTGAATTCAGAATACATGAGCGTGGGTGTTAAGGACGTCATTGTCTTTTACACGGGAGGAATCAGTATACACATGGAGAAGAAGCTTAGAGAAAATAGAAGAGAGAGAATTAGATTTAAAATAAATTCTCTTAAATTTGACGAAATCTATTTTACCATTCATTCAACCCCCATCTCTTCTTCCTCCCCCTTCCATTGTGTCCCGTCAAGGACCACCCTTGCATAAGTTGATGAGATGTATTGTGGAGAGCTGAGAGAGAGAAAGATTTTCTCCAAGAACAATCCCCATTACATGTTACTTCATCGCATCGTACAGGCTGAAGCATGGCTGGGAGGCTATTTCGAGCTAAAATCCTCCTTCCAAGCTCGTCTTTAATGATACAATTTCTTGTTCTTTGACAGCTGGAGCAACCATAGGCTGTTTCAAGTGCTTTAGTGTGAATGGAAGTAATCCGGCCTGTGAGGACCCTTTTCACAACAACTTCTCCTCCGAATATTACGAATCCCCCTGTTTGTGCGGAAGAAAGGGGCGTAATGGTCTCTTCCCAGGGACCTCTTGTGTAAAAATAAAAGGGGACGTTAGTAAGTGCGATTACTCTTCTTTTCTCTCCCTCAAACCTCTGTCCTGCCTGAGTCCAACTAACAAGCATATGCTTGTAAACAAGGCAGAAGCTGGCAATATACATGTATCTAATTTTTTTTAAAACCCCGCCACCACCTCTCCTACCAAGTCACCCTCCCTGTGACTTTGTATTATCCATGCAGCTTACTGTAGCAGAGTACCGGGCGATTGACCCTTAATTCTCATTAATTTCATTACAGTGAAGACCGGCAAGTCGATACTCTACAGAACTTGTGCCCTGGATAGTGGAACACAGACGACAGACACAGAAATCGTTAGGATGTCTCACTGTGGACGCTTTGAATTCGACGACGAGTAAGTCCTTTCTCTCTTTTCCTCCTCATCATCTCCGTCTTGTCATCAACTACTTTATTATGTCCTCCTTTTCCACCTCATTCAATACCGCCCTCCCCCCCCCCCGCTTTCACCCAGTTCATCTTCTCCTCATTCTCTTCCTAACTTCTGCTAATGTTCAAATTAATGTACTCCTTTCTTCCCTACGCACATCTTCTCTCGACCACAGAGAACGTGCTTTCTCCACCCGCCCGCTTTCTCTCTAAACCTTCCTAAACGTTCCTTGCTTTAGCAATTCCAGTTTTTCTCAATTTCTTCTCCCTACCACCGTCCCCTTTCTCTTTCTCCCTCCACCCACACGTATTACTTCCGGCTTCTTTACTTGCCCCTTGCCAAAGCAACCTTGTATATTTACTTTCTCCAAGCTTTGCCCCTATCCATTTGTAGTGTACATATTTTTTGGGCGGCATCTTTGTATGCAAGAAAAGAATGATATCCTTGCCGAGGTTTATGTCATATGAGCCAGTCAAGAGTAGCCATCCGAGTAGCGTCTCTCCGCCGTAGCAGAGCTTCCAGAACATGCAAATCCTCCAACCGTAGACTTGTCAGCGGAACAATGTCTTGATTACTTTGTAATTTATTTTCCTCATCTTCTCTCCAGCTGCTCTGGAGACATTTCTCACCTCTACCTCAGCTCAGCTCCCTATGATAAAAAAGAAGAAAGGAGTAGCTCATGTGTTGACGTGTTTGATCACAGTAAATAACATCCCACCCGACCCCATTCTCCACCCTGGCTTTCCCTTCAAAAGTTAGCTTAGACTCCCATGATCAAAGACTTCCACACACAGATTCTTCTAAACCGCCTATCTTTAATATCCAACCCAAAATTTTCTCTACCGTCAAATACTCTAATCCAGCCCAATTCCTCCAGTCTCTCCCAATCTCGTCCTCCAACCTAGTCAACCAAACCTCCGACTAAAAAGCTCTTGGCTATAGCTAACTCTCCAAGCTTTCTGCTCCTCTCCCTAGACTTGTGTGTATCAAATACGTGCACTTCTCCGCATCTCCCCCGCCTAACATGATTCATGCTGTAAATGACTCTCCGTTAATTTTCACCTTCCATTTCATTCCCTTTCTCTCCCCAGCATGACTTCTATCCTATAAAATCACAATAGCCCATATAAAGTCTTATCTTAATAAAATACCCGCCACTCCTCCATCTACTACAGTCCGTAACCTAAAGCATCTATCTATATGCTTTCTCCACTTTCTCCATCCATCCTTCCTCAATCTTGTTATTCTCCTCGCTACAGCACTACTTCCACGTCCTTCCACAGAATTTTGACCTCCAAGTAAGTAACTCCCGTTAATACAGTTCCTATCCCCTCCTCACCTTGTTTCATCCCTTAAGTCTTCCACCGCCTCTCGTATGTATTTAAGTGTAAGCTAGGATTCAACGCGTAACAAACCGCTTCAAAGATACAAAATTTGATGCAGCATATAGTAGAGACAGTGTTATCTTTCTAGAAATAGATGCTTTCACCCAACAATCCCCCTCCTCCAATCCAACCTCCGCCACGATATTAACCCCCACACACATGTGTCCACATAGATTGAATTAGCTCGCAACTTTCTTTCAGGATTTGCAATTGGTGAAGGCCCTGTCTAACTTTTAACGAAATTTAAACATATAGTTGGGATCAAAAGCTCTCCCAATTTAGCTCCTGTCTACCTCATCCCTTTACTTTCACCTCCTCCTTTCTAAATTTCTCAAACCCTTCTCCACTTTCCAAAATCCTTCCAAAGAATTCCACACTTTCTCAAAACTATACAAGCATACCTTTCACCCATCCATCCATACCGTAGCTCAACTTTAACCCCTTCAACCCAGCTCTTCTTCTCTCTGTGAGAAATCTCTTTCGCAAAATTTGATACATGTCCCAACGACTTTCACCAATCCTAACACTATGCCCGCATTTGACAATTTCCCCTCCCAGCCATGCTCTTCCCTTCTAAAGCCGCTTTCTATAGAGTAAATCCTAAGGATCTCCAGCAAACCTCCAGCTTCCAGCTTTCTCCTCCCAGCCTTACTTACATTTAAGATGCTTTTAACAAGACTTTAGGATCCGAGGTCTCAGGAGTATAAAAATGTCACAAGTTCAAATAGCAGCTATCCATGTCCACTACTTCCCTGTAGCTTCAAGTTTACGTCATTCTTGAATCTCCAACCTAAAATTTATTGACACTCTACCAAAGATTTGTTTTGCATATCCTCCTACATCTCCCAACGCTTTTCACAGTCATCTCTCAGCTCAGCTCCCTTTCAAGTCCAATCCAGATCTAGGTTCAATCCCAGCATGATGGCTTTCTCGGAAATTGTTCTTGAGAAAACAGAGCACGTTTCCATGTCTGTATCTAATCGTTTTGTATTTGTTTTACGTCTCCTTCACAACCCAAAACTCTTCTTAACTCCTTTTCTATAAACATTTCTCTCTCCAGAACGAACAAATATACATAGAGATCAAATTTCAAACTCCTTTTTAGCTACCTTTCCCTTTCCTATTCCTTCAATTTCTCCAAACATGAAGAAACATTCATCCTGAGGCAACCCAGTTTGCACGCCCACAACAGCTCAGGTGTCCTGGTTACGGGATTAGACCTACATCACGCTCTTGTAAACGGTCCAGTGCCGCATATACATAGACCTGCTCCGCTTATTTCCCTTATAGATTATGTACGTACACACATCAGTCCTTCCCTGTATTTTTTCCAAGCATCTGTTTGTCTCTTACTTTCTCCAAATCCTTTGCATCATCTCTTACCTTCTCCAAACACATTTCCGCATCCACGGAGAGGTTTAAAGACAATCACAGTTTGAAGAGGGATTGATGGTATGCTATCGTCGCAAAGAGAAAGGTAGCAGAGAAAGCTTCAAACTCTCTGTCTTCAAAGGGGTAAACTGGAGAAAGTAATTGAGTGATTGCTTCCGAGTTGTTTTGGGACGGGCAATTTAAAGGTGGTTGGTAAATCCTTGTTTGAAATTTCACTCTAAAGGGATGAGGACTAATCCCATCTTTCTCCTGTCATTTTCAGGTACGTAGCTGGATGTGTACAAAGTTGCAATGATGCGGACGGCTGCAATAGTTCCCGGCATTTACGCCTCTCTCCCTACCATCTTGTCTTCCTCCCCGTAGTACAGCAACTTTTACTCTTTTTCTCAGCTCGTCAATCTCCCTTCTCATAGCCTTTACCCAGGCTTCAACCGCACCATCCCCTCATCATCAACTTCTAGAAAATGTTGAAAAAACTTTACGCTGTATCTCATCTCAGCTCTGCACATCTACAACCATACACACGCACATACAGCACTCCCGAAAAGCCAAGCTACGTATTCACCACCACTGATGGCGAGTCATCGGGGACTTTTTCATACAAACTTTCACTTGCGTTCTCCCCCCGTGACAACCCTCTTCCCACAGCTCTTCACTTGGCCTTTCTACTAATTTCCGCAAGCAGCCGTTCAGTCGTATCTCTGCTTGAAGTGTATCAGTTACCGTTTCAGAAATGTATATATATACAAACTGAGGCTAATTCTTCAGAGATTCAACTATACAATTTCAGCTATCCTAATCCGCTATCTATTAAACTTCTACACGCCACGCTGCTTGTATGAAATCGTCGTATATTTAAAAATTGAAACTAACCAAGATTTCAATATTCCTGTGATCTCCTCCTTCATGTAATCTTACCCATTCAGCTAACTGCTAATTGCCAATTGCATACATAACTGTACATACCTGTATGATTTAACCTAAATTCTCTAGTTACGTTTAGCCTTATCCTAGCTTTTAAATCCAGGTTAATCAATTATCCTAGGTCAGTCAGCCTCATTCGTAAGATTCAAACTAAAATCTTGTTGAATAGATAAATTTAAGGGAATAACGAGATTAGATAATGAAACACAATTGCAACAATTACCTTTGGTGCCGTGCATCTCTTTTAACATAGGTGCAAACAAGAGGAAACCGTTGTCAAATATTTAATATTGGTTTTCATAAAAACATCGAGTTCATATGAATTATGTCAAAAATATCAACGCACCTGTACAAAATTTTATATTACTTCCCACAAAAATCTCGCTAATAAGAGTGTAGAGCACTGTATAATTCACATTGTCGTTAAACCTCACAGTTTAGGCTAGATATATGCTATATAGAATATTATATGCTTTCTTGTTTATTTATTGTCGAATATAGTATATTAACTGAAGAAATATGATCCAGCTTTTTAAAATTATACATTAATAATTTAAAAAATTCTCTCACCTCCGCCTGAATAAAAAATGTACCATTAATAGTCACAGAGACGAAGAAATCTTCCTCGTCAACGCTCCCAGGAAACTCGAACAAAATTATCCACCATTGACCAGCCCCTAAGCCGCTTATACCTTATCGACATGAACCAGTTATTGGGTAGTGAGGACACGTATATCACTACTTCGTATACATCTATCTGCTCTGGTAATTGAATAAGCCGATAACAAATCCACAATATAAGCATTAACGGGATTCAATCAAAACGGAGAAAGGAGCGGAGAAAGCATATGACCGCTCAGGAAAACTCCTCACAAAGAGAAAGCAGCATTATGTACTGCATTTCCCAAGACTTGAAACTTATTGTGAGCAAGCGGTTCTTTGATTTTATGGAATGATAATGAGGATGACATGAAAATTGATTGCTGGATTATGTTCCCACAATCCGAGCGGAAAACCTGAGTTTGGAATATGTTTCGCCCCTTTGAAACCACCCTTTCTTAAGACCCTATAAAATCAAAACGTTTTGTTTATACATCCATCCGCAGTAGTTCCCAGCAACCTTCCGTTTCCCGCCTTTGGACAATGATTGCGAAAAGAGGAGGGAATTGAGCGGGATTACATGGGGATTTGTAGGATTCTTTTGGGTGAGGCGGAATTGGACGTAGTTGAGGATTAACTTGGAATGAGATGATTAAGTGTGGGTAAAGGGAGAATGCGGGAGATGATAAGGATTTGGTTGAGTTCATTAGGAGAAAGGACGAGGTGAAAGTAAAAGGTTTCCGTCCTGGGAATAGTCCGGGTGGGAGTGAAAGGCAAACATTAACGTTCACCCTCTCCCACAAAGAACAAAGACTCGCACCATTTTCTCATGGCTTTCTCCATAATGACTTTGTCTTCTAACTTTAATTACTTTGGATCCACCAAAGAAGAAAATGAAGCTGCTACTACTCCTACACCCAACTCCGAGGCACGCAAGAGTTGAGGAGGGTGAGAGTGAAAGCAGAAACGGAGCAATCCTACAGTCAAAGATGAGACAGAGAACAGAAAGAAACCGGGCAACTCTTCCCCTGGCCCTCAGCATCCAAAATTAAATAGCCTTCCTCCACGCTTATTAAACAGGTGCTCAACCTTACATTCTTTGTCAGGAGGGTAGCAATTCAATTTAAAAACTCTACGCACTCTTCCGTCACACACTTCCCCCCTTCCTCCATCGATTCATTATTCTTCGCAGCTTCATAAGGAAAAGCTATAAAAATACATATCAAAAGAAAAACTATCATACGTGTCCATTTTCCATTTTACTATTCCTTCAAAATTCGGGAGTGGAAAATATCCAGCCTACTGAATTTTTTCTATTAGCATTGAGAGAACGCTCGCGGAACACAGAGACAGGAAGAAAGATAGGAAGAGAAATACAGCACATCATAAATTCAGACTTCTCAATTCCAATAAACATCCGACTTTCCCTTGTCCTTCTCAAATTCACCAGGAGCACATTTGCAAAGTGAATGCATACAATAGCCACTGACTCAGATTCAAGAAAATTAATTTGCAAACAGCGCAAAATCTTTTGAATAAAATCTTCGTATTTGTCAAAAGAGATGAGGAAAAGAGAAAGTAAATCTCTCCTTTCTTCCTCTCCAAACCCACTTTCTTTTCAACCTCTACTCTACTTTCTCCAATCTCCGAATTTCCACAAACTTAGAAAGCTTCAGCAAAAGTAAATTAGTTTCACAACCAACCAAGTCCTAGTATTCCTCTCAAATTTTCCTCACTTAAATATGAAGAGCGTTAGATTGAATCAGCTAATTGAGATAAACAAACAGACTCTTTTTTCTCGGCCCCCTCAAAGCCTCCTTGTCCCCATTCACCATTGTCACTCCTCTCTCCCTATTATTCCCATCCCTCCACAAAATATTTTTTTCATCTCCTCCAAGACACTATACGTGTATATATTTCCACTCTCATTTCCGCTACGAATCTTAAATTCATCTCATTTCTCTCAAACCCTCTCGTCTCCAAGCCTTTTAATAACGAAGGGAGTTCTGACAGTAATAAGTGAAATCAGCAAGATGGGATGCAAACTATGTTTCTCCTCCAACACATCCCCATGCATTTCCCGCTTTCTCTCCTTTCTCTCCTTTCTCTCACGCCTTTCTCCTCACCCCTCACCATGAGGACACCATACATTAAGAATAAGTGTTGTCTATTAGCGATATTTCTCCTTGAGACGGAGGGAAAACATTTCATAAACCTTATTCTGCATTCACTTAATTCCCCAACTTGACAATTTATATTCTTGTCCGATCCACCCAGTGTGAACAAAGAACCACCCAGCTTACACATTCCATTCACGTTCCACCCATTTTCCAAACCCGTTATCCGGATTCCGCACTATATACTTATTCCACCCACCCACCCTTCACCCGTATTAAACTCCACTTTAAACAAATCACTCCCCCACTTTTCACTTTCTCCCTATACTTTCTCCACATGCTCCCCCCTCTTGTTTTGTATATACCTGCTCTCTCCGCCCAAATAAAAATTTCCTAAGTTTCCAACAATTTCTTCCCAGCCTAAACGCTGCCTCCCATCCACATCCCGCACACAACCCTATTGTCGTTTGCTTAACAAAATTAAAGAAAGCATTCATGGTCCGAGAGTCCTACTTGCTAAAACGCGAGCCATTATTCATCCTATATTCCTTCACATTTACTAAACATTACTATTTTATCCAACTCTCGTTTTCCATGTAGTATGTATGAAACAGACAATTAATTATTATGAATTACATCAGAAATTATCTTACAAGCAAATTATTCATACAGTTACTTCAACGCTTTGAAACATGAAATAATCCCACAATTATGTACATATTTGTTCGCGTTAAATATTATACAAATATGCAAAATCCTCTTACCTTCTTCATGCCTCTCGTTAATCGCCACTTGGTATAATTCAGAAAAATTTGGGCACAATATCTTTTTCAAGCAAAAGTCTTGCATCAAGACGATTGTCATCTGTTAAAATTGTAATATATAAGAGTTCCCTAATGTATACATTTAAATTCCTATATGAGGTATATATCACTTACAGCTACATCTATTAAACTCTTGTCAGTAAACATAATGGTAACTTCTTGTGATAATACTGAATAAGAACCAAAGATTTCAAAACTGACTCAAAACTTTCTGTCATTAACTTCCATGTTTCATCACTGAATCCTGATCGTGACCACAATTACGTTTTTTTAAAAATCCCATTTATACACACAACAACGGCATCCATCGAGATGCATAAAAAATCAGGTAAATAAACTATCTTTATTTCAAAGTAAAAATACACAATGAATACAAGATTTTATTTTACATATGTTTGCAGCATTATATTATAATCAGCAAGTATTTCGGAGTATCATTGTTTATTTAGATGGAACCGGAAATCCTTTGCCTCCACCTACACGCAGAGAAAGTAAATCCGACCTTTTGCTTAAACCCGATATTGACTGTTTCTATTTAATTCTTCACTCTATTGTGATGTTTTCATATTTACTTCGTATCATTAATGCAATAACAAAAGTTTTCTCCCGATTCCAGACGTCACAATTTCGCAAAATATTATTCCCAGGAGAAAGTTTCCTTGTATCTATTTTTGTATCATTAAAATTATTGATTTTGTCTTTACGAAATCTCGGAGGGAATTTATGTAGGATTGGCTATGTTTTTTTGTGATTTCTTGAAAGTTAATTTCAGCTCATTGAGAGGGTACTCTTTCATAGGCAACGAACCCATTTTTAATAACCATTTGGATCAGATGATCCTGTTCCCCAAACTGGTATACGATATGTTCCCATCTGGAATTTAATGAATATCACATACATGTATAATTGCAATATATTCAAGCATTACGTCTGAAAAATTCATTCATATTCCACATTCATATAGGAGAGGAAGATAATGGAGAAGAAAAAATAGGGGAACAAGGAAGAGAAAATGAGAAAAATGATCCTTGGAAAGAGCAAAATACAGGGATGGATATCGACAGAGTAGAGTTTCAGAGGTAGCGGAAGGTAAATGGTTCGCTATGAAACTGTATGACTAAAATAGCGGGGGGGAGAGATTGATTTTGATAGACAATCCCTTTTAAGAAAGTAGGAAAGTAAGAGTGAAAAGAGCAGATTGTGTAAGACGGATGGGGAGCCGAGCTCCTGGCTTTCTCTCCAGCTTCCGGCAACAAGAGTGATGAAAGATATGAAGAAAATTTTTGAAGGGATAAAAGAGAAAGTGACAAGAGGAGAAAGGAGGTGGAGGAGGATAGAGGTGAAAATTTGAATTGAGAGCAGACTTACGTCGCAGCGTCAATCAGAACCAGATCAGCCTTTTTTCCGACTTCAATAGAGCCGTATTTTTCGGAAATGCCCAGAGCAAAAGCTGCATTAATCGTGCTTGCCACCAAAGCTTCCTCCAGGCTCATACGGCAAATGATACAGGCGAGATGCATGACCATGGGCTGCCAAAAAACCAATTGTTCCTTAATTCACACTTGTGCGGTCATGGCTTTTATTATAGCTTCTTTACTTCTTTACCAACTCCCTCCTTCACACCGCCACCACACTCCAAGAGCGGCACCATACAGTCCAGTCAGTCAGGCCCCACAGAAATCACGGGAGAGAAAATAAGCTACCCGGACAATTCCATTCTACCCGTGATTCCGATTTTATCGGTCAATTGGGTATCCGCCCTGACTGACCGGATAAGAGAAGAAGAGGGGGATGTGGTGGGTGGGGCGGTTCGGAGAATTGAAGCGGGTATTAGACATTAGAAATGTGCCACTTCCCATTACGGTTATGTCCATGAGCTCCAAAAGGCTTCAATCCCTCCTTTCTCTCCCACCTCCGCCCGCCGAGCTGCCTCTGGGATGAAACACTCACTATACGACAAAGATTGGATTTGAATTCCCCAGCTCTTACCATTGAAAGGCAGAAGGCATTTGGATTGAAATCTGACCCCAGTGCGATCGGAATGCCAGCTTCAATCATTTTCCGAACTGGAGGCGCCTCTAAACGTAGAACGTAGACTGTTGTAGGAAGAATAATTCCGACGCATTGGTTTTTCGCCATTGCTTGGATTCCTTCGTCAGAGATTTGCTCCAAATGACTCATCGCCTCCGCTTTGATGCTAGCTCCCATCTGTCCAACACAATCCACAATACAATCAATCAATTATGTAACAAAGTCACGAATTCCTTCTCACTCTCCTCCCCAGCTCACATTCCTTCAACCACTACAAAATCCCGTGCCTCCCATCCCGTGCAAAAACCTCGCTTTGGTGAAAGTTGTACCAACAGCCAGCTCTTCCAGTAACAAAATCCGCCGCATCCACCAAACACATCTTTCACCCACTCATTAAGTGTAAACGGCGGAGAAACAATCCCCCTTTTAGCTTCTTTACAATTATCATCAACAAAAACCTTGGTCTTGTGGTATTTTTTTAAAAAAACTTTCTCCCCAAACTACCTCATCCACTATTTCCCTTCTATCCCTCTGATAAATTATTAATTAGGGGTCTCAGGGCCAATCAGCCCATGAAAGGATTGAGTGAAAAACTTTTACTTTAGTGGAATATTTAAATTTAACTATTTCCCCTCCGCCCTGAACATTTACTAACGCTTTTCCATACCCTCGCAATCCCATCATGCTATATGTAGTCTACTTCCTTTTCATACCCTCTTCATCAACGCTCCAGTAGCTCCAAACTAAGTTGAGCCTTAAATGTTTCACCGCCAAAGCTTATGTTTCCCACTGGTTTACGTTTACCATCAAATTTCCCGCACGTACATTCAAATGTGGCCCACTCTTATTCCATGCCATCTTCCCCCAGTTACACGTTGCGAATCATCAAATACCAAATAGAAAAGTTTTCCCTCTCAAACTATCCACTACCGCTTCTCCTTTACCGTCTTCATCATGCTTTCTCCTATACTTTCTCCATTAACTTCCCATTCTCTCTGTCCCCGCTCTATTTTCTCTCGACTTTCACCGCATGTATTTCAAACTAGGCTAACACAGAACCGCCGCCTAACAAAGAATGACGGCATAGAGGTGCAATAAATCCAGAGCAACTTACATGACCAAACGTGAGACAAGGGGTTGAGGCAAAGGAATTAAAACTACCCAGCTATAGGATACTTTCAAATCCATCTACACTCCTTACATACAAACTATCCTTCCTTTATAAATCCAAACCTCATCCCACTATAGTTCTCCTTCCTAGTTGCTGCTAGCTGGAAGCATGGTAATTAATTCAGTGATAATTCAATGAAACCCAAGAACCAAAATAGTTTCCTCCAAACTTGTTAGATCCTCCTTGATTTAATTGTAACAAGAAGAAAACGGAATAATTAACTCACTTCAGCACCGCCCAAAGGATTGAGTTCATCTGCATGGAAATTCATTCTCAGGCCCATTTCTCTTCCAGCGAGCAGGATTTTTTTAGAATTTTCTAATTCAAACACCCCCTTCTCGCAAAACACGTCAATGTTATCCACAGAGATTTCTCCAAGTCTTATAGACCGTGCTATGGCCGGAAGTTGCTCTTCGATCACAGCTTTCGTTGCCGCATCTTCTTTCATGTCTCTGCATCATAGTAGGTAAAGAATTAAGAATCACACACACACAGACACACACAAGCGTATCTCTTACACAGTAGTAGTGAAGCGTTTTCAAATGCCTCTAATCCGAAAATCAGATAGATTATTTCATGTTCCTACTATCTAAGCCCGCTTATAGCCGTTACACAGGCTTTATTAAATCCCAAGCCTGCACATACTTTCTCCACGCTTTCTCCAAGCTTTCCTATATTCGCATTTCCTATACATTTCACCAGATCACAGTATCGTCACGCTAGTAAGTCCACAACTCCAATGTCCACCTCTCTCCGAGTTGATGCGTTCAGCGTAATAGGTGTGCGTAACGCGTAAAACGTGACGTTGATTATACCGGCTACTCGTGGCTTCCCATCAGTGATACCACTGGCAGAAGTTGAATCTTTGACCTTTCGAGCACACTGCACAACGAGGATTTTGTAAAAAAAAATTCAAATTACTTTGGAATAGCATGTGCTCCACAAAAGGTGATGGAAATATCGACAAAAGATCCAAGTTCCCGTTTCGCTCGCTCCAAAACCCTTAGCATTTTTAGTTCCGTTTCAACATTCAGTCCATAGCCGGATTTACATTCAACCACAGTGGTACCTGCAAGTTTTTTCTTGTATAAGTCCTCATTATCAACATGACAATCCTTTTAAATTCCACTATATATATGCTTCCTTCCCCTCCACCGCTACCGCTACAACATCTGAAACCGTAGAAGAGGACTTGGCATGTATTGATTTCATCCCTGCCTCAGCATCACTAACCTCTACCCACCATGTCTCTCACATCCCCTCTTTGCTAACTTCTTTGGAATTAAGTACCTCCGTACAGAGGAGGGAAATGTCGTAGGGATTTAATGACTTTAAATTTTTACAAAGACTCATCTCTATACATGTCCTTTTTTGGCTATTCAATCTTTCCCCTTGCTCCTCCATCTTCATACAAATACACAACCATACAACCTCCTCCTTTCTCCTCATCCCTCCGCATTTTTTCGAGGATGAGAGATGAAAGAGGAAAACTTTCTCCGCCCCGCCCCCTCACATATTAGTTTGTCTACGTAAGCCTGCATGACTGTGAAGCTATTAGAAATTTTAAAGAAGCTGTATATATAGTGAATCCACCACCAGCGGGACCGCCGTCAAAGAGGAGCAATGAGAGCCTGTTTTCTAGAATTGATTTTCGAATCTGAATTTATATGATCCCTTTACAAGCTTTATAGTTTCACACACAGCGGGCACATTTTCCTACCAGAACCTATATGCGTGCTTTCTCCATAAGCGCGTCCTCCTAAAAAGCTCCAACAAATAAGAGATGAAAGCACTTGTCAGCTGCTCAACTCTTCAACAATTCTGCTAGTAGGGGACCGCGGCTACAAAGTCTTTATTCCCATATAGCTTCCCAAATCCTCCGGAGGCCTACACAGACAGCCATTTTCCTTTCAATAAAAACAAATTTTATCTTTCTAAGGTGGGCACAAGCTGGCATAGGGCATAAATGTATATTTCTTCATCTTCAAAAATCCTGAACAAAACATCTGTACGTCTTCTCCCATTCTCTTGTACTTTCTCTCCTTTCTCCGCCATCTTCAAAATCCAACTCTTCCCCCATTGTACACCCCTGCTTATAACCTGGATACATGCACCCCCCCAAGCATACGTATATTCCAGCGGATGTGTACTTTCTTCAAGGATTTTAATCCACAATATTCTCAGTCAGTTGCCTCCAAACCGGATGGAAACGATTAGAATCCGAAATTGCTTCAATTTTCCTTACCCGAACGCAAGATCCTTAGTAGACGGTCTCTGAGTAGGAGGAAGAGTTCTTGTTCCGAAGCTCTCCGCGTATGTTCCACCGTGTAGTGAATTCCTCCTCCAGCATTGTGTATGCTCATGTAAGTAGCTCCAGCCAACTACTTACCCATTTGTCATAGTTGCCACCAAGATAAAATCCATAAAGAGACCCACACGATTATGTAGCCACCATAATACATAGCCAGTAAGACAAGAATAATTCCATCATCATACACACTCCCATCCAACCCAGCATTCCAATTAACTTTCACTCTCAAATTAAAATATCTACGTCACAAACACGGCATGTGTCTTCACAGCCATAGCATCCCCACCTCTGAATAAATCCAAGTCACCATAAATCAGTCCACCCCCTCCCCTTCTCTCTACTCCTTCACCATCACCTTCATCCTTATTTCCCCACTTACTTTCCCCTACTTTCATCTACTTTCACCCACATCTTTACTTTTTCTTCCTCGCCATGGTCCAGCATGCGCTTCCTAACAACTTTTCAATTTAAGTGACTTTTCTTCCAAACAAGCCAGTCAAAAACCTAACCTTCGTACGCATCCCTCACTGACCAACCGAAAAGTCAGCCCATTCCCAAACTAAATACCTTCCGTCCTCAAAGCGACGTCCCATTAACATATTTTCCCGCAACATATTACGTACGTTAGCTCTCCTTTCTATAAGTACGAAACGCATACACAACATCTGCATGTACTTCTTATCTACGCTCCACAGCCAACCTTTACTACCTTCTGCTTAACTTCTTGGTCACTTTCACCACCTAGTTTTCATTCAGCTAGCGTCATGTCACAGCATAAACATCCTTCCTTAGCAATTAATGGCATTTCCTCTTAATCCATTTCATAAATAAGTCTACAGAGTCCATATTCTTTTACTTTCTCCAACTTTCTCTCGGCGGCTCAATCAAATCTTGCAATAACAGCTTTAAAATACTATGCCTTCCGCATTTCATGCAGTCACGTCCCAAAAACCCAGCCACACCTTGGACAGAAACAGGAGGATATTAAACTTACCTTCATCCGGAATTCGTGCACCCTGTCACCTGCCCAAACCGTGTGAGCATGTGTGTCAATAAACCCCGGCTGGAAAGAGACATATCCCGATCCCGGATTACCATTTTTATTTCAAACTCAAATAACTTCCATGCATCCCAAACATCCACAATACCTACCAGGATACATAAACCGGAAGCATCAATTCGTCTCTCATACGTCGCACCCCGAAACCTGCTCCCAATTTCACTATCCAATCCCATCTCTACAATCGTTCCCTCCCTGCAAACCAATCAAATTCATCCCATTAACTTCCTTCCAGGTAAATATATTTATATATATACATATACACGCTATTGTCATAACATTCTACGCTCCCATCCACACACATCAATACATGTACCACCATAATATTAGCTTCCATATGCCTGCATTACATCATATCCCATAATCATTTTCTTTTCCCTCATACGATAACAGTCTTGGGACAAATTCTACACCCCCACCGCTTTCTCTTCCTATTGCTTACAAGGAAAGCAAAACACATTTCCAAACAAGTAACGCTAACAACCTCGACAAACAAAGATTCTACAGGAAAAATATTTTCCAAAAAAACTAGAACACTATTTAGTTTCCATTGTAGTCTAGAACACATCCAAGTCCCTCCAACATAGTGTATCTCGTTGTTATGACAACTGGTTTTAAAATCACAGAGAATCCCCTTGAAATACTCGCAATCGCACTTGTCAAACTAATTTTGAAACTAACTACTTTCCATGAATTTTTCAATAAAAAATATCTTTTCGTTTGTCAACCGGCGTATCCATCATTAATCAATAAAAACCGAAACACCATGTAATTAACCAAACTACGAAAATCCGTATACTACCATATATTTATCAGCCTATGTACAAATTCTAATCCATCTATCTTCTATCCTCCAATCCCCCCTCCAGCTTAGCATATGCTATAAGAAGAAACGTAAACAGATTCTCCTTATTATAGAGCACACTAAACTATCTACAGCCCGAGACTACACCAACTGTATTTTACCACCGTGGTCGGAGACACTACAAAGAATAATATCATGTCATCATCCTATTCTAATCCCCTTTGCGAATTTATATCCCAGGAGTCTACGAGCCAGGAAAAGCTAGACATTTCCCCGGCAGAAATATATATCCCTCCAATGTCAACGTACCCCGAGAAGGCAGATACAATCCCACTTCAGCCCTAAAGTTATATTTGCAGTCCATCTCTCTGTCCTACCACACTATACGTCATCTGTATTTTAGCTTCCAAATTCTCCGAATCAATATTCATCTAGTATTGGCCGGCCTACACATGAATCCCTGCCTCTAAAACCCTCCTTTCTTCCTCATCCACTATTCCCTTTACAATATATAAGCTCCATTTCCCTCAACACCAACCACCAAATCCTCTAGCAGAAATCAATGAATTTTGAATGATGGGTCATGAAATTCTAATTCCATTCTTCTTCCCTAGTCTTCCTTCCTCCACTTCTTCCTCCCCCTCCCCCTCCTCTTTTCTTCTTATGTCATAACCCCCACCGAATGAATTATACATTTTCTTCTCACGTGAATATTATCACTTCCATCCCTCCATACAGTACCGCCTTCCCAGATTTATATCAATTTTCTCCTCCATTACTGTATAAACGCTTTCTCACTTTCCTCCTTTCTCTCTACAACTAAATCCTTGCTATCCACCTTCTTCTTATGTCGGCGCCTTTCTCAAAATACAAAATTCCTATCCGTCCTCCTCCACCAACCATAGTCCATAATAGTTCATCATTTCAGATCAATTCCGACCTACACCTACAATCCAAGACATGAACGCTCATTGGACACAAATCCCAAGCACTTTTAAATCCCGTAAATCCTCCCGATCTTCTCCTTCACATACACCAACCCTGTATATATATTATATGGGTAAAAATAAAGAAGAAAGCGGCTCTAAAAACATACTTGTCAACAACAATCGAGATGCCATCATCCGGCTTTCCCGTCAGTATCTTCAAGGATTTCATTTGAGCCCCAGTCAGGACTTTCTCCCTGTTTCCGCATACTTGAACCACTTGTCTTGCAGAATGCACCAGCAGCTGAAAACTCCTCCCTTCACTCATCTTTCTCTTTTGGAATTCTTTTTTATCACACAAACTGTCCACTCCAGCCCACGTCCACACCTTTAGATCCTCTAATAAATATTCCCACCACAACCGACTTAACACACTTAACACTCCCCACTTTATCAATCCCTCAACAAAGTCACACTACTCCCCCCCTTCCTTTAAACATTTACTCATCCCAGCCACAAGGATCAATCAAAATCCTCAAGTCAAACTTGTCGCAAACCTCCAAAGGATATCTTTCCAAGGGAGAATATCAAGGAATGAGTGCTCCTAAGGCAAAACACAATTAATACTCATCCACATCTCCGTCACTACTACACACATCTCTCCACCGCAACACAACCACGTTTATCCAGCCAAACTACGTACCACCATCCCCAATATCGAGGAGCTCTCCAAACATCTTCCCACCTTGCACTTTGATCTCTCCTTCCGAATAATCGCTCTCTGTACTTTGTACTACTTGATCTTCCTTCATCCAGCATTAATGCATACACCATTCCTTCTTCAAGCTCGTCCTCCCCCGAACCACATTTCAATCCGCTACAACACAACCCACTTACTTAAACCACCCTTCTTCTTCCGCCTTTAAAACCCCACAGACATATGCACTCATTAAAACGCTTCTCTGCATTCAACTTAAACTAAAAACACATATGCTTAAGCATTTTTGAACTAATACCATCTCTCTCTCCGAGTACATGCCCCGCAGCTTCGTCCAACTTGAACCATTCGTATTTACTTGCTACAACTCCAACAGCATCACCGCCACCGCTCGTCCTAACTTGTTTTTGTCTGCTAATAAAATATATATTTTTCCCCACAGCTTCTATAGATCCACGTCATATGTATACAATTATTGCGACTCAATTCAAGAGCTTATACAGTCCAGCGTAATCTTCTAATTCGTAAGCAAGTCAGTAAAATATGAGAATGAATCACATGCAAATCCAAAAAATCTAATCATCCAACCAGCTCCTTACCCCACGTGTCTCGTACACTTTTTTTTTGTTATAATCTCTTCCTTACAGCTTTAGAGTAAATCTCTATAATCTATTCAGCAAACATGCTCCAAGCTAGTTGCACAAGTCTCAATCCTCTTCTCTCCTTCCAATATTTCCTCCCAGGTTTACCGCCTCATCTTCTCTCTTATACACAGCTTCCCGGTTAATTTTAGCTAAATCTTACTCATTACCAGATCGGCATTCATAAATACGCTTCTAATACCCTCTTCGTTCATTTCTCGGGTATTCTTCAGTCTGAGAAAGCCTGAAACCTCCCTGCCACATCTTATTTCATTCCCAGCCCACAGTATCTGTCTTTTCTCAGTTTCTAAATATAATTCATCACTATTCCCTCCTCCGGAACAATTTCAACCAAACCATAATCTACATTCTCTCTACCTTGATAATCCCACGCAGAATTATGCATTTTACCCGCCTCCTTCCAAATTCCACTCCTCCAACCAACACCAGCCCTAATGCATTTCCCCCTATGCTTCATTTCTCCTACTCCTTCCACCTTCCTTCATATCCACATTTACCAATTTAGCTTCAAATCTTTATCCTTGGACGCCACCCGGCTTCATAACGGAGCACTGAACTTTTCTCCCACTCCATTCTTTTCTCTCTCAATATTCATTCAAGAGGAAAGTATTGCGTGACAGTATCTTTTAGATTACACCGATTCCCTTTCCCTATGCAGTCAAGCGTTTACTCAATGAATGCATCAATTCTTGTCAAACAACATAATCCAACTTATAATTCAATAAATTCAGTATCCTCATAGGGTCACTGTCTTCACTGACCCTATAGGAATGGATCTTCCAGAAGCCATCAGGATAAATCCTATCTGTGTATCTCTCTCTTGGCCACTAATATAATATTTTTTTAATCTTGAAAACAATCCTTAATCCCGGGCTAATCTAATCCAACTTTGTATTTATATTCAATATAAGCCGAGAGTTCAAAAGTAAAACTCGGACCTCTAGTCAAATTACCCTTTCATCACAGCATTTAGAAAATCTTAAAAGATTCCGACTTTCAGAGCCATATCATTCTTAAAGTTACAAGCGAAATAAGCCAGCAATATTATTGCGCCATCATCTTAAATATACTTACCAAGGCACATGATTCCTCCTCACATTTGAATTAAAACCCTAATACTTCGTCAACAAGATTTCAATCCTCCAATCTGCACCTCCTTCTACTAAATGTTTCTCCCTTACCAGTTTCCAAAGGACTTTTCTTAAACTTGCAATAATTAATCCTAAGGAATTAAAACTGCATTCAAAAATCTCTGCAACATCTTTTAAGCAATCTATGTAAACATACGCGCATTTCCCAAACAAGACTAAAATTATTCGCTAAATTCTTCTTTAAGATCTTACAGGATTTCATTTCTCCTGGGAGACACCTCGAGCCATCTCGAGTCTCACTTACAAAGCTTCAACCTATACAGGGGCGTCCCGAGATTTAGAATGTTTTAAAGTCTTGCATTAACCAACGATTAAGCCTTATAAAGTAACGTCCTCCAACCTCATTTAGCACACACTCTCTCTGTATTTTACAATTTCGTATCACACTTTAGCCTTAACAAAGTTTTCCGCACCAAAACATCTAGCACCAGCTTCTCTATGCTACATCATCAAACTTTGAACCCTTTGTATCTTTTACACGTAATATATATTAATTACCATTCAACGCCACTAAATACTCCAACCATTCCCGAGCACATATCAAAATTAACCCCAATCAATTAAACCCGCATATGGCAACCATTTAAACTCCCCGTATCCTCGCCCCACCAACCCACAATAGCATATCCAAACTCTGTCCCTCACCTCTGTCAACCCCTTCTCACATCAATTAACCTTTAGCACAATTATCCCAAACCTTTACCGCTAATCCTCCTCCAATTAAACCCAATCCGCCTCAATCCACCTCAATATCTCATCAAACAAGTTATTTACCTTAACACACTTCCAAATCTCCCAATCTATCTCTCCCACCGTCCCACCACCTCCTTAATTACCTATGGCAGCATTCGCTTTCTCCGTTGTACTGGTGAAAGCATTTACGGGTTTTATCACCCAAACTTTCTCCCTCTACAACATCACTCCACAGTTGCGCCTTAACAATTTCCCACTTTTTAGTTCAGTCCCATCACAGAGAGATGGTTCCCCTTTGGCTTTCCTTCACAACCCAGAACAGACAATAACATGAGGTTTATGGAGAAGGTTATTCCTTGTATTCCTTGTATCCACGTGAGCTTTTCATCCTCCCAGCCTCAATATGCACAATGCATTCTCTCTTTCCCCCCTCCATTGCATTATGTTCCTTGCATTAAAGTAGCATCACCACCACCAGTCTGTCCTCATTCTCTCTCAACAATCCTTACCAACTACCAACAAGGTCTTGGACAAAAGAGCACACATATGATAACAAGCTTCAGAGTATGCAATCCATAAAAGTCAACGCAGTTAACGCAAACCTAGAAAACAAGTAGCAACTAACGCTCTTCAGAGTGAAACTTAATTACAAGAGTAAACAAGCAAGCAGTAGCTACTAAAACCTTCATCACACTCCAATGCATCCGCTAGTAAACAAACGCTGACCTCCAAGGGCCCCTGCCCTTCCTCATCTACACATTACTCACCTGACCTCCCAGAGCTAGTACCAGCCCTGTAACTCTCCTAACCCTTGAACCTTCAACTGTATTTAAATCAATTCCTTGGAAACAGCGCTCTTCCACTCCATCATCCACTGTTTACAAACACACAATCCATTCACACATGTGATTCATCCCAAGGTCTTCCCGTGGGTGGGGTACTTAAGGGAATCCAAAGAGATAGCCTTGGATACTGAGGAATTATCAAGTATTACTGTGTTGAAGGATATTCTTCTCAATGTTATTATTTGGACGTCAATGTATACAGCGTAGGAGAGGATGCAATGATGAGGATGAGGAGGCTGAGAGCATGTAACGTGAATGGGAATCATATGGCTGGTGATGATGATGAATCTTCTTTGAAAAAAGCTATAGGCAATAGGACCACGGCTCTCTTTCTCCTTCCTCCCTAAATTGCATTTCACTATTGTGGCCAATGCATTTCAGCTTTTAGCAATAGGCAACTCATTCACACAGTCACATTTCCTCTCCCACTACTAGCAGTCCCGTCATCAATGCAAACATAATAATAATCAAAACATTTAACTCACATTGAAAGTGACAATACATTTGAAAGTTGTGTGTGTGCGTAAAATAAAAGTGTTTCAAAATCCATAGTCTTGATATTAACTCAAAATTCACCATGTGTTCTCATCCCTGAAACCTCGTTAAAATTAAATGCAATCCCGAGCATACTGTATTCCTTTTAGTCAACTTCATAGACTATACAAGTAATAAGCACGCTCCAAAAGTATTCATCATCGTACTTACTGGTAATTTGCCAACATATTTTTTCACATGTATAAACACTCTCCAGTCTTCAGTCTTAGTTCGTGCAGTGTGTAATAGTAAAAAGTTTCCTCCATTAAACCATGGGATCCAAATATAGTAATGAGAAGACGGGAAGCTAAACAAACTGTTTTAAAAACCAGAACCAGACTCAAGTTTGCTAATTAAATATGATTCCTCCATCAAACAGACGGAGTTGAAGAAATAAAATAATAAATCATTGATTCGGAAAACAAGGACGAGGACCAGTGGTGACATTAGAACGATTCCTAAAAATCCTGTATCCTCCATCTATACCCATCCATCCTCCCTAAACTATAATTAATTGTGAAATTAATTAGTGCATCAAATGTATTATAGTCAATATTATCAATTGAGATTTGCTTCTGTGAATTTCAAGCGATAAACTATAACTTGTTCCAAACAATATCGAAAAGTGTAATAAGTTCACCTACATCATACATTGTGTCCTGTAGTAAATTGCATACAGTTTTCAAACTGAGGTGGGGCTGGCTGGATCACCAATCATCAATCTTGTTAATCAAAGTTATTGTAAGTTTTAAAACCAAAGTTACACATATTTCCTGTTAAATAAAACGTCTTTTTCCCTCTACATTTTCCTTTCTTCTTTTCAACCTTCCAATCTCGTTTTCATATACCACATCAAAAGAAATAAGTAGAACTTTTAATTGTTTTAGGCAAAGCTACATCATGTTATTTCCTCCAACTATATGTAATGTATATACTCCCAAATTTTTGACTTGGATTTTTTGTATTCCAGAAACTTCAGTCAGGAAGAATTAGTCATTTGTTGTAATTAATTGCACCATCATCGGTATGGATAACTCATGTATTATTCCTTCCATTCAAATACATGTCGGATAGCTACACCTCTCCACTTGGATTAGTCTGCAAATATCCCACATCGTCCAAGGTGAGTTAATATTAATATATATATATTACGTAATAACCTCGATTTTCCTTTGCATAAAACATTCTTATCTTCAGCTATATGACCTTCACAACATGATCATCATAAGTATCCTTTGTTCTACAGATTTAAATCTTGTAACTGGAATTCATCGTTCAACTAACAACATCCCTTATTCCATTAGTTCAAAGCTAATCCTGTGGAATTCAATTCTCATTTCGGATCAAATACTGATTTCTTCAGTTTATTCAGCTCAAATCATTTAGTAAAATGACTATTCTATCCAAGAAAAAGGGGCCAGGGGCCAAAAGTGAGGTCGATGCTGTCGATCATGCTGGCTCTATGCCCCATGCTCTTTCTCATACGATGTCGCTTCCGCACGCTCAACTTCAGGTTTGCTTAACTGTCTTCTGTCCTCTAAATTACATGCATGGCTGAAATGATCGATTTCCTATCTTTCAATTCTTTACTATTTACAGCCTGAAAATCTTAATTTGGGTGCTGAAAGATTGTTTGGAGCTGAGAGAAGTTCTACAGCATCTCTATGGTCGGCCCAAGCATTACCTCATGCTCACAGTCACAGTTTGAGTTCTACTGATAAACGGACCACACAGTCACATTATGACGAATACGATCATATCGAGCCTGCTACTACTCATGGCAAACGTCGACATCGTGTATCGCCTATGAGGTAACGTTATCACCAACAATACATGATAAAACTGATATAGAAGAAGGGAAACTCAACATTGATCTACAAATCACATTCGAATGATCATAATTACTGATATTTTGTTATTTGAAACTCCTTCGTAGATCCAGTAGAAGTAAGCACAGCCGTGTTGAACGAGATCGAGCCTCACCTTCGTCTCCAAGTGTTACTAATACTTCAGTCAGCGGAGCTCCTGCTACCGAGGCTGTTGCTACTGCAGGAGCACTTCCTACGACCGCTGCAACGGATAGTGGATGCAATTCTGAAGATGAATACGAAAATAGACCTCAAGCTCAGTTAACTGAAGAGGAATGGGTCGAGGTATGTTATGGTTCCATAATTTAACTTCTTTCTGTTATGTAAATCGATGTCAAGCGACTGGAAGATTGAATGTTCGTCGTTTGTTACAGAGAGAGAAACGATTCGACAAGAAAATCACCAAGAAGAGGTTGGTCATTCGCAAGATGGGAGAAGATGGAGCGTGTCTCTTTAGAGCGGTGGCTGATCAAGTATACGGTGATCAGGACATGCATATGGTTGTTCGAAAGCACTGTATGGATTACATTGTAAGTTCAATCTTTACTTGAATATCCTAAAAGTTCAATACGGGCTGAGAAACAGGTACAACTGACTTTATCCTTTGTCTTATAGGCGGCTAATGCTGATTACTTCTCACAATATGTCACTGAAGACTTCGACCGATACGTTAGTAGGAAGAGATTAGAACATGTCCATGGAAATCACATCGAGATCCAGGCCATGAGTGAAATGTATAACAGAACCATCGAAGTGTTTTGTTACAGCACGGGTAAGTAATAGATAGTCTGATTCAACCTTCAAATATCTGCAGTCATGGCATGATTCCAGTAATCATCAGGATCAGCTAATATGATTTATTTACTTCACTCACATTAGAACCAATAAATACTTTCCACGGCACTGTTAAAACTGACAACGAACCTATACGGTTGTCCTATCATCGAGGAGTCCATTATAACAGTATCGTTGACCCTCATAAGGTAACTGAATCTCAGTTCTAAAATAGTGTTCGAATCTTCGAACCACTTATTTAAAATCACGTACTTTCTTACGCAGGCGACTGTCGGTGTTGGTCTTGGATTGCCTGGATATTGCCCCGGCTTAGCTGATAAGAATATTTTGAAAGAAGCTGCAAGGCAAAGTGAAGAGGTTCACATCGAACAGGTAACAATCGATTATGAACATAGGTTGTGTACTTTTACCTGTGTGATCGGACACTATAGCTGCAGTACGATACATTTACACCAACATTTCAGGCTATGCTGGAGGACAAACTCCGCGCAACAGACTGGGAAGCCACTAATGAGGCTATTGAAGAACAAGTTGCTCGAGACAGTTACCTGCAATGGCTAAAAGACAACGAAAGGCGTAATCGAGCAGCGGTACGATTATCAATATAAGTATCAGTGATATCTGTTCAAGAAATGTTGCTGTTCATAAACTAATGTAACTAATAATTGCAGAGATCTCCAACCGCATCAAGCTCTTCATCGACTGTAACTTCATCAGCAGCTTCAGGTGAAATCAGATCTCCGAGACCAAGAGCACATGGCTGCAACAATATTTCTCCTATGGCATCGCCGTATCGAGGTGAAGGTTCGTACCGAAATTCTCCTTCTCGTTTATCGCCACCACCCTCAGTTCCGGGTCCAAGCAAGCCCGAAGCCGTCACGAATACAGCAACATCAGTAACAGCATCTACATCGAATTCAACTGCTTCCCAGTCGGACAGTTTTCAACTTCTTGAAACTTCGTCTTTTATGAATCAGCTTCCTCCAGAAATGTTTGGTAAAATAAGACCCAGAAGTTCTTAATTTGAAGCATGCAGAACTCAGTTCAGCAGTAGAGTCAAATTTTAACCTTTCTGTTTATTACAGGTTTGCAAGACTGGGACGACACAGGTATATTAGCCCAAGTCTTGGCTGCTTCTCAACAAGAATATCTTGATAACCTGAAGAGAAGTAGTGGAGGAGTAGGAAACAATAGTGCATCGACCGGACAGCAATAGCAATGAACATGTCAAGTATGCTCGTTATGTAAAGTCAGCTCACTATGTGTCATGAATTGGTGAGCTTGCAAATCGATTCTTTAATTTCGCATTGGTCCCGATCCAATAATTAAATTTACTTCACTCATGAAGACACATGTTGAAGTACTCGCATTTGTATTTAGACGGTAGAGACAGTAAGGCTTTTAGTGAAGCTGTAAGCAGTCATCATTTCCGAGTTTAGTAGTTCGGTCGCTCTCATCGTCACATCCGCGTGCAATTAGATGTGACACGTACAAGCAATCATTTGCCGATAGATAATTTCTTATTGACCTTTGTTCGCGTGGCTATTTAAGTAGTTTATAGTTTTATTGTCCACGTGATCTGGAATGGTAGCAATGGCTATGGATGCAATTTTACCCCTTTGTTTCTTACAGTTGTAATGATTGCTTAGGAGAGAAAATCGTAGCCTTATCACCTCATGCAGGAAGTAGGTATTTACTTTGAGTCGTAAAATCCTACCTTTTATACTTAAAAATAAACCAATACAGTTTCTACAATTTCTCAAAGTATCATTACAGCCCTCACAAAGCAGCATATTTGCTGTATCAGCCGGATTAGAATTTATTTTAAGCCGATGTGATTATCTTTTTTATTGTGTTGGTACTTACTGATGTTTTTTGTTGAGATTGTTTGTTTGATGAACTCATCTATGATCAGGATAAAATTCTTGTAATAAGAGAGTAATCCTAAATATCAACTAGAACCGTGCTGCGTTTTAGGCAATAATTCAATGAAAGCGGCCTGGATAGGGGTCAGAGCCCTTGAGTAGCTTCTAGTTAAGGTATAATTTACCATACCAATGTAGCAGTTTCACGACCAGATAGAATAACCGAATCATCATGCAGTAGTATTGAATTTGGCAAACTTCTTCCATATGATTCGTAACACAGTTGTCGTAGCCCCAATTGCCATCAATGTTGTTTGACCGAGATTTGAAACCGCCGTTAAACTTGTCCATACATACGATTAATCAAAGATGTTAAGGTCAACTATAAATCCGATTCAACCAACGGTCATGGTAACTCACCAAACAATATTCGATTAAGTCTCCAAAGTGAGTAGAAACAATAGAAGCTATGTATTTTCTTGAAAATCTAGGATCCTGGATACAGGAAATACACCGTTCGTTTCCCGTAGTTTTTGACATTGCAGCAACAAATTGTGTTTAATCCAATTGATTTCTACAGTTAATCAACTAGTTGTAGCGTCTTAATTTCAAGCAATATGTGTACAGCAGCTACTTAAAAGTTGTTACGCATTGATTTTGCTAAAGACTATGGTTTTATTCCAAGGCATTTATTTAAATGCAGTTTAAGTGAAAATTTCCAATCGGTCTGTCATAATGTTAACCGATTCACATGAGGTTAATTGGAATTCTGCTATAGATTTATTGTACAAAACGCTTCTGAGTTCTAGCTAGAACGTTTTAAACCCAAACCCCGTTTTTCTCATCATCCATCAACTTATTGCCAAAAGTTGTTATCGGCTAATTGGAATACTTTGCAGTTCCAAGCATTTCTTTCCTGTAGTAGTGATCCCGGCAGACAATGCACCGATCAAGGGCCGTATTGGTAAAATAGTTAACCATTGTTACATTGCATGCCTATTAAGTCATTATTAGAATTAAACTTATAAATACGCTGTAAAACGTATTACGGAATAAAAGCGAACATATGGGTAGTTATTTCTATCAAATAACAGTATACAATAAAAAAATTAACTTACTCATTCCCTCTAGACTCTCACCCCTACTTCCCACCATAAACTGGTCAGCACGGCAGTGTCAATGCAGGAGGCAAAATGTAAAAGCTTCAATATTTATTTAACCGGATTCGTCCCGTGTAAGCAATGTATAAGCTATAACAATGGATGTGAAGGCATTGTTAGCCTATCTGCATTCGTAGTTTAAATTGTACACCAACAATGTCACCTACCCCTGTTACAAACCTTTACAAACTCCATCACTTTCAAGATCGCTAACCTTCCTGCCCTCTTCTTGCCTCGGCCCTACCATCGAGTGTATTACATACTACGTATCCCTCTTAAAATTCAATCCGCTTCTACCCTAGATCACTATCCTATGATAGAAAATATATCCACTACTTGCCCAAGGTGATTGATGCTAAATTTGCATGCGAATTTCGCGATGTGAAACCTGAATTAGTGCATCTGCATCGCAAAACTGCATTGGGTCCTTGCAATTTCTCTTCTAAACGGCTGACAGGGAAACCACCATTTCAGCTGCAGAAATCCACCGTTTGAGGATGATACATCTTGGCT
This sequence comes from Sminthurides aquaticus, assembly GCA_906901655.1. Lineage (NCBI taxonomy): Eukaryota > Metazoa > Arthropoda > Collembola > Symphypleona > Sminthurididae > Sminthurides > Sminthurides aquaticus. Next base: position 16,564,619 of record CAJQTT010000001.1, on the reverse strand, counting down.
CATCATTTCTGCCTCTCGGAACATCTCTTCGCCCAGCCTGAGATGGGTTGGACAGATACTTGGCATTTTACAAGCATGACCCTTCTCAGCATCTTGTCATGAGCAATTATTCACTTTTCTCGAGCTGCCTACTCAGTAATGTCCGAGCGGCCGGTTGGATATTAGTGAATCAAGAAAAAATATCCATGAAAGAAAGCACGGAAATACATAAAAAGAGAAACTAGTTTCTAGAGTAGTTTCTGTATTCTCCATCCATAACTAGAGAATTCATCTTGTACGCTGTGTAGGTAACCTCCCTGGGGAAAATCAAGGTTAGGCAGTTAGGCCACTCCACTGCACACGAGACGACTCAAGGAAAACGTGCATCGGGTGTGAATTATTGTTCCACACTATACGAGACATAAAATTCAAATCCAGGTTTTCATTCCTCTTTTAAAATCCCTCAAGGATTCCCAAATCCGCAACAAGTTTAGCAACAGTGCAAATATCCAACAGCAGAATCCCTGCCATCCTTCAATCCGGGACAATAGGGGGATATAATGGTTTTTAATTGCCTTGTCGCCATCCCCCCGCTGTTCACCTGTATATTAGCTTCGTGTGGAAGATGAGCTCCCCAAAATAAATTAGCCAGGCGTCCAAGAATGGATTGTCCATTTTCAACCCCTCCGCTTGACTTGTATTCTTCTCCTAAAAAGTGTGTCTCTTTATTCTTGCAGACAGAAGCTTGTCCATATAGTTGTTTCAAACCACTCCATCTTCAAAAAGAAGAAGACCGAGAGAGTTTTTAAGCCAAAAAGCTTCTCCAAATTCCTCCCATTTTTTCCCATACAAAGCTCAACCCCAAACTACGAGGTCAAAGTGATTATAGACAGGTAGACTGAAAAAGCATTGAAATACAACCTGTACAAGGACACAGCAATTTTCCGGTTCCAAAGTTGTTACAACTTATGTTTTCCGCTTTTTTCTCTTCAGAGTTGGGAAGAACCAGAAGCAATAAATTATATCTTAGCTCATGGCCTTTCACTAACTACACAACTCTCTACTGTATAATACAGCTTCTTCTATACAAATTCCCTCACCTGCTTTGCCAACCAACATTTCTTCTCCATTCTAATCCGAACCGAGCCTCTCTCTTTCAACTCAAAAATTAATAATTTGCAACCATTAACCCCTAGTATTTTTTACTCTCCTTTAATTTCTCATTAATCTTAAATATTACAGAATCAGTGCAGGTATTGAAGACGTTCCGCGCTTTTCCTCTTTGTGCCGAACCTACAATTTCTCTCTGTCTAAACACGCGTCTGTCATATCAATTAATGATAATAAAGATTCTTTCAATTTATTAATTAGGACATTATACAAATTCTTCATCTATCATCAACCTAATTCTCATCTTTGGTTATTCTTCTAAAAACGTTTAGTTCAGGATAAAAACTATTCAACTCTAGACAGTCAGCTGAGGAGCATATGAATTTTTTAATTTCAATGAATCGTAAATCCTCTGTGGTTCATTGAGTAGTAGACTCCTGGTCAGTAGGCTACTAGTAGTAGCAGCATCCGCAGAATCACTAAGAGATTTATCGTACTCATTATATTGTAAAAACCCACCTATTAAAATCCAAACACTTGTTTAAATCCAAAATCATTCACATATATATTGCGACCTCCTACCCCTCAATAAATTCGTACGCATCTGAACTCATATATAGCGTCTTATAGCATAGCACGTGCCATAATTCTTCCTCTCTTCATTTAAAATGCAAATTATTAAGTGGCAGAGCCACTTTATAGGGACCTCCGTGTCCGTCCGTCCGTCCGTCCGTCCGTCCGTCTGTCTGTCTGTCCGTGAACACGATATCTCCCGATTTGACACCGGGTTTGCGGTATCAGATTACCCTCAGGCAGTAGCCTATTCATTTCCGTTATAATCGGTTTTCAGCATACCCTCTATCAGCTTCTACGACAACTGCGCAGTAACCAATCCATAAACCCTTCCACATGTTAAAGCATAGCACCACCTATGTTAAAGCATAGCACCACCTACGTTAAAGCAAAGCACCACCTACGTTAAAGCATAGCACCACCTATGTTAAAGCATAGCACCACCTACGTTAAAGCATAGCACCAACTATGTCAAAGCATAGCACCACCTATGTTAAAGCATAGCACCACCTATGTTAAAGATTAGCACCACATATGTTAAAGCATAGCACCACCTACGTTAAAGCATAGCACCACCTATGTTAAAGCATAGCACCACACATGTTAAAGCATAGCACCACACATGTTAAAGCATAGCACCACCTACGTTAAAGCAAAGCACCACCTACGTTAAAGCATAGCACCACCTACGTTAAAGCATAGCACCACCTACGTTAAAGCATAGCACCACCTACGTTAAAGCATAGCACCACCTACGTTAAAGCATAGCACCACCTACGTTAAAGCATAGCACCACCTATGTTAAAGATTAGCACCACCTATGTTAAAGCATAGCACCACCTATGTTAAAGCATAGCACCACCTACGTTAAAGCATAGCACCACCTACGTTAAAGCATAGCACCACCTATGTTAAAGCATAGCACCACATATGTTAAAGCATAGCACCACCTATGTTAAAGCATAGCACCACACATGTTAAAGCATAGCACCACCTATGTTAAAGCATAGCACCACACATGTTAAAGCATAGCACCACACATGTTAAAGCATAGCACCACCGATGTTAATGCATGGCACCACCGTTGTTTAAACATGGCTGCTCCTCATCAGTTAAAGCTCCACCATTGTAACTATTATCTTCACCGGCTCATGTCTTAGCTCCACCGTGTTGACTCATACCTACACAGGGTTAAGTCACGGACCAACAACGCAACATGAGCTACTGATCCCACGTTCCTGATTCCTGTTACTCCTGACATCGCTACAATGACATCTTCCACTAACTTCCAATTCACTTAAGATTTCCATGTGCCTCGCCTCCAATGCTTCCAATCAACAAACCTCTGCACTTTCGTACACCAGTTTTATATTTTAACGCAGTTTATTCTCATGTTCATTTTCAGCTTAAGAGGTATATAAAACTGGATTTTTAACCACCGAAAGTAATAATGAGCACAGATCCCTTCCCTGGCTCTTCGTATGTTTCTTTTAGGTCAACTTCCTCTCCAGCTCTGGAGTGATATAAGAATTCTGGACTATGATCCACTCTGCGTATTAACCTATGGCCTTCGTTTCCAAATCTGCTACTGACTCACTCCAAATCTACCGTGTCCACTCAATCCAGTTCTGCATTACGCAACTACCCTCAGCATCAATCCCATTTCCCAAGATGCATGCATATATTCCTTTCTGCTAATTATAATCGCTCCCACTGATACTTCCCTCATAAACCAGCTATGCTCCATTATGCACGCGTGTCAGGTGAGAATGCAAAAATTAGCCTATATCAGGCCTAGCACAATATCAATCCAATCAGAATCTAAATCTTCACCTCCTTCGGAAATCTCACCTGCCCGCCCAGTGTCGGTCATATGCTATCTTGTAACAAAACTTTGCTTTGAAAAAAAGACTCTTGTACTGAAAATAAGATACAAAAACTAACTTACTACCCAATCTGAACTAGATTTTCGGAGCATTTATTCAGCAAGCATTGAAAATTAAACTTGTAAGCACTCCAGCCATCCAGCCCCATTCATTGGACTGGGGCTCTCATCTTTCGATTCTTTTCATATAACATATCCATCTTCAACGGCAATGTTAATGTTTACCACCATCCATCACATATCATTGTAATTGTGTCAAATAAATTTGATTCAAACTAGTAGACAAATCAAAGGCATAGAGTAAAGATGATACAATGTGATATTAATCACTGACTAATATTTAAGGACAGTCACCACATCTTTTAAGTAAACTCATTATTTGACAAGAAGAAATCCTTAAATCTCCAATCTACATACCTTCCTTGACCAACGTGAGAAAAACTGCCTCATCTTATGTACGTGTAGCTCACATTCTTCCCATCCCAACTTTTTCCCTCTACTTGTGTACACCAAAGGCAAGAGATGACATACAAATAACATGGGTTAACATGAAGATTTGGAGTTGGATGAAGAAGATCAGCAAGATTTCCTTCTCGCCTTACTTCCTTGACATGGTCCCCCTTCCAATCTCTCGTCCATCAGTTTCTGTCACTCTATATGACAGAGTGGAGTACGGAATTTTTATTTATTCCAAGCACATCTCACAACCAAACCAACCAAGCTTTCATATCCTCCCCGAGTACACATTATATTGCTAACATTCCCATTAATATTCGGAGATGCTGGCTTCGGAATTATTTTCTATCTATCCATGACGCCAACCTATATATATATATATATATATAATATTGAAGATCATTTTCGTATTTAGATTTACAATCCCCCTCATCCTTCCCTATCATTTCCCAAGTGTAGCCCGACAATATTATTCTTCTCACAATTTTATATTCGCATCTAATTTCAACACAGTTTCTCATCATCCCATATTTCTGCTATGTCAAACGTTAGCCTGCTATATATACCTTCAACGATATTCACTTCACTCATATTCAGCTTCAAAAGTCTCTTTAATTTCGTCTAAAGAGCTGTAACCATTAAAGCATTTCCACATAAAACTTCTTTTGAACTACTTCTTGACAAGTAACTGGGTTACTTTTGTCCATGATTTTTCTTCAACAAACGTCCTCTATACCAAGTGAAACCGCCCTGCGCCATTTTTCACCCTTGAAATTCGAACCCGTCAGTTCGAATAGCCGCATGCGGAGAATTTTCCTGGTCAAAGCATACATACATGTATCACGAATCACGATGACCCTCTTGAAATGCACATGGTTTTTAAATTCTCTCCCATCTTCCTTATTTACTTTTCCCTCCACATGTTTTCTTTAAAGAATAAAATCCCCGTTTTTTTTATCCTTCATTTTAATTCACAAGGAAAGCTACTGTCCCGCCTAATTTTCAAATAAAAAGCTACAATTTTCCCAAACCCACTAAAAGTTAGTCCTAACAAGCTGTACAGAACTACCCGAAACATGTACGATTGTAGGTTAATCTTTTCCTTTTAATTTCTCTAAGACTTGTTTCATATTTTGTTTAATCACAACTTTTCCGCCTTCAGCACAGTTTCCCTTCAAGCTTTCGCGAAGGTAAAAGAGTGCTTTCACAATGCCCCGACCATATACGCACTCTCTTTCTCTCTCTCTTCTAAAACCAAGAAAAACCATCACACCCAAAACTAACATAGCATCAACCAGTCTTATTAAAAAACCAGAAGCTGAGTATGTTCTATGGAGATTACGACATCCCTCGTCAGCACCGGCAAGACAACGTTTTCATAATCATCAAATCCGAAATACACAGAACCCTTCACTCAAAGTATTCCAAACCACCTTCTTTCGGAGGATCCTAAACATAAAAACCGTAACCTTGGAATGAGGTAATACAGTCAACAATTATACAGAATGTGTGACACACACACAGAATTAGAAAAGGTTTAATAACTCCGATTCCAATATGGTATGATTCCGTAAGTTGCCCCAAAAATCTTTCATATGGACCTTATCCTTTTTATAATCAAAAAAGGAGTTTGAGGTACAATAGTAACGGATGTGATAATATTTGGGACAAATAATAATTTTGGGCGTACTTGATTTTTCTAAAGACAGAAAAGCCCAGCCAAAATGATGACCCAGTGATAAGTGAGCAAATTTATACACCCGCACCCATACCAGGAACTCTATTTAATCCTCTAAATTCTCTCAACGATCCTTCCGCACGCCATCAAAGAATTTTTCCTTAAAAGATACAAACTTAAAAGATGATGCGGATAAATCCGATAAGATTCCAGATAGCCCAGCTCTTGCAGCCAACAATCATAGCAATATGATACCCCCACGCTCAAAACACGGCCCCGAGAGCAGTAATGTGTCAACCCAACTCAAGTTTGCGTGTGCAAAACATTATTAAAACTTCAGCGCCTAATCCCAGCTTGTGACACACAGGTAATGCCTTTGAGTCTGTAACTTCTTTTCAACTTCTTGCTCTACTTTACTTGCTTCCAGTGGATCCAACAGCTGTACGCTGGAGCAGCCTCAGCTAAAACCGAACGCTACCCGCAATGACTGCAGCAGAAATGAAGAGCTCTCTCGATCAAGAGTTACGGAGAAAGTAACCGTTTTACTCCAACCTATACAATTCCATCCACTCTAAACCGGTTCTCAAATCAAATGTAAATTTAACCCTACCCGATTATTAGGAATAATTTTCCAAAGCCAGTTCTCTTGATTCATTAATAGCTGTCACCCCGCTTTCTTTAGAGTCAATCCCTTCAACGCTGTAGATTATCCTAGACCTTTATTTTTACACGTTCCTTGTCTAAAATTTGTCAACCTGATAACAAAATCCTGTTAATGTACGGAAAGGATGGCGAATACGGCCACCTCACACAGCTCATACATATTAATTGCACTTGCCAACTACTAAAATCTAAAAAATATTCATTCAACCTTTTAAAAATTTCTGTCAGATCCAAACATTTCCTCCCCGTCAGTCACACGACACTTGTCACCCAAACCTCGAGCAACCTTTCTCACTTCTCCTCCTCTAACAAGAGAAAAGCATTATTTGCATTTACATTTTTCTTATCGCTATTTTTGAAATTCCCCACTAGAATGCGCCAACCAGATTCCAACCCATTGGGAACAGATTCCGGATTCTTCTGCAAAGTTTGCATTCCAAACCTCCATTAAATCCAACCTCACCAAACCCACTTGACCGCAATACAAATTTTCGCACAATCATTTAAGGGATTTAGCAGTTACGAGTAACGAAACGTCAGGCTTGTTGGACATTTAAAACTTTTGACTGATGGAGCGCGAAAAACACGGCATGAAAACGAAAATCAGATGAATTGAGGAGAAACTTGTCGGGGAAAATTGCTCAACACAATTCACTCTTAAATCTAGGGAAAAGAATGGAACATGAGGAGGAAAATCATTTACAATCCTCTTTCTTGACCTCCTATACAAGTCCTAATCATAGGGAAGCTCAATCCAAGTTGACAGCATGAGGGGACGACATATGCATCTTTGAATCAAAAATCCTACTTTCAGCACCATTTCCCTCTTAGTCTTTTCCTAAAAACCAACTTGGTCGCAAATTTTTAGTCCTTGGCCTTGTATACATCACCTATTCCCGTGTTCGTGTATACTACATGAGGGATGATGAAGGACTATCATCATCCCCCGCCAAACTCCTTCCTCAACACGCTCATACAAGTCAACAGGAGAAAACCATCCCAAACCAGGGTCACCACCACTTTACATCTCCACTACAAGATGTATGCAAGTTGAGGAGGGGGTTTTAGGCTTCTTGAGAGATGGCTAACGGACGCGAAAATGTGTATACAAGCTACTACAAAACAAGCTTATTCCTCACCGATAATCCATGTACACAACAAACCCCGTCATTTTCTTCATTCAGCCTGGTAAATATAACTCATTCATTAATCCCATACATCTTTTTAGTCGTCCTTTGGATCCCATTCAAGTAAAAGCCGGCTCTTTCTCCTCTCCCTGCCATTTCTTCTCCAACTCTTCTCCGAGTGTTTCCCCAACCGCATCATCTCCTCTCATATTCCCCGGCATTTCTTTTAAGAAAAGCATCAGTGAAGTGAAACTCGGTGATTTTGGATTTACCCAACCCAAAGGAAGAGTGTGTCATTTCTTTGTTATTTCTCAAAATCAAAAGCAATTCAACCAGTTCTTATAGCAATTGAGCCATTTCTAATCCTCGTGCCTTGTTGGATCCGTCTCAGGTCAGTTAATAATTTTCACATTAATTTCGACTACTGTATTTTTACAAAATCTTTTTGCAAACAACATCTCCCACATTGCCCCGCCGCTCTTCCAATACTTTAAAACACCGTGTCCGATACTTCAAGCGAGCTCAAAACTGGAAATTACCCGCCTTTTTGCAGCTTCACCTTCACTCAGTTCCAACCCAAAATCCCAAGCTCAACTTAAACACATTACTACCTGTGGATTTGCATCAATTTACACCTTCCTCATTGCTCACACAGCCGAACACCCAGATCTGTTTTTCCCTAAAAACGAGGTAATTTTATCACGTGAGAGCAGGTGTAGATGAACAGTAGATGATTATTGTTAAGTAAATAATGTTATCATCAAGTCACTTGACTAGCATCAGCGCCCACCGCTTCTTTCCACCTCTGCCCCCTCTTTTGTGCTCTTCATACTCTTCAGTTCCGCTCGCATGGTCCTCAGATTTTTATCCGACATTTCTTTCCTATTCCTTCCCTCAAGGCTCAGGAAACTGTAACGCTCTTTTTAAGAATCCCTCTCAGATTACAAAATCCAGACCGACCCACTACGGACAAGCCTCTCAGCCTCCATTATCTCCCATCTTGCATAAATTATGAAAGCTCAAACAATCATTTACCTGTGTATGGGTGGTAATTGAAAAAGTAGGCTTAGATAAGGCATTTAAGGGTTGACACATAGCATCATTGGGTGGCCAGGAGGAGGAGAGAATCTGTTTAATCCCATGCATACTCCCTTTAAATTACCCATATCATTTTTTCGGCATCATCTTCCCCCACCCCTAAATTGTCTCAGTCTAGATCCACACCACCACACTGCATTTCTGGTGTCATCTTATAAGAAATCAGTCCTTTCATTTCAAACCGCCTCCCCTTCCGCTAATCCATGGGCAGGTTATAGGCAAGTAGCTTTAGCACACATATAAATAATTAATTTCCTCCCACCCACATCTCACATTGTCAATTTACTTTTACATTTTTCATTTTCCTTACGTAAACAAAACCATCTTTCCAGTCTACTAAAACACATAAACATCCATCCGACTTCTGTCCTGTAATTTCAAATTCATCCATATCATCCCATAATCCCATCACATCCTCCCGCGAATAATTGCCTTTTAATCAATGGAGACATCAACTTAATTAATCCTGTAGCTCCGACTCCATCACATTGGATAGCGTTGGAAGACTTGTGATACACCTTTTGTGGAAACGTCACGTATCCTACCGCTATATACTATCTCCGTTTCTCAGTCAAACAAGGTCGAAGGTCAAGGGTGATACGCTACTGTACGTGTACTACAGCGCGGCCTATTTCCAAGCACACAGCTTGATATCACTGGAATGTATATTCCTTTCAAGATCACATCAATCATAATCTCAGCTTTCCCCAGCCGGTACCATTAATCTTTAATCCACATTCAAATAAATATTAAACGGTATGCATTTTTCCATCTCGACTACACTCCGTACAGAATTTAAAAACTAGGAACAAGTATTTTAATGAGATGAAAACAGTTTCTGCAAAAGCGTGTACATATAGTACCCTACACAGCTCTCTTAAAACTTATACACCAGTAAAATATCCTTAAAAAACTTGCTTTCCCCATTAAATTTTAGGAACGTACTCACTTACATATGTTCCCAGCAAAAAAGACACTCATTTCAATCAAACTCCCGCCAAATTCATGTCCTACTGTATGTGTAAGCTATGTCGTCCACCATTCCCCCCTTCAATCCAATATTTACTCAATCTTAAAATTTACATACCAGCTAGAAAAACTCTGTCTTTCCACATAAGCCAGCCATCTTCCTTAAATCCTGGTCGGAGGAGACAACATTGTTGAGCTCCAAGGGAATAGTCGCTCTCCATTCTCAATCACCTCGCCCCTTCTGTCTGGCTTGTGTCGCTTCTGACGCTTGAAACCAATTGATAAACATAATATATATGCCAAAATCCAGTTACATTCAAATACTCCATTCACACCACACATCCTCCCAAGTCTGCTGAATCCCTAGACGAAAACTCCATTACGCAAAAATACTTCTCAATCGAAGCAGCAGAAGCCGAGTAGAATTTATGAGCAAAATTTTCCTCAAAGTAACATTTTACGTCAAACTTTTCAAGTACATTTTATGTGTTGCCATCTCAATTTTATTCATTCCTACACTCCTACCTCGTCTAGACCGAGTAAAATTCGCAGCTTGCGTGAGACCGCTGAGGGTTTCCAGCTGATTTCCTCATACTTTATTCAAGTAAGAAATACAAATAGTCCCGCAATGCAAATCAATTAATTAACTCAAGAAGAGAAGCAATATTTTTTATTCATTTCCTCTCCAATCTACACGAACACGAACAATTCCTGTCCATCTTCCTGATTCTTGTTCATAAAATATTTTTTATTCCTCATACAAACCTCACGTCACATAAAAACGTACCTCTTTCAGAGTCCAATATGTACTCAAAGATTCATTCACAACTTTTCGCGTTACAATAAATTGCCAAGCAAATCACAAAGAGACCCGACTCATCCTTCATATCCTTTAACCTCACACTTATTCATGTCTCCATATACACTGTTCTTCCTACAAATACATTTTCTGTAAACCGGTAGATAATTAGAATCAATGTATGCGTTTCCAACATGAATTAACTTGCACAGCATATCATTTCTAGCTCATCTTCATAATCTGTCTCCTCGCATCCCCCTCCCATCTCCATCCAACCTTATCGCGTATTCATCTTCAGCCTACCTGCAATCATGCACCAGCAGCCGGCTACCTTAAATATCTTTGACAAAAAAACTGGAAATCAGGTGTTTTGAAGCATATATTCTGTGCAGCCCTCTTGCCACTTGGTACCACTGTGAGAATGGCTTGTAGAGCACAAAATATATCGCCATATAAAATATAATGCTTGTTCCCTTAATTTAATTTATTAATCGCTGTCTTTAGCAAACATATTTGCAAGCTGGTAGTGCTACCTTACCCGTCCCAGTGTGTGTCTCCTCTGAACAGGTATAATTGTAGGTGAAACACGCCAGGTACAAACGTATACAAAAATATGTACAATGCATACAAAAAATCATCCACTGAATTCTTATCTAGAACTAACTAACTATAACGGATGCACTATTCTCAAAATTTTCAAAAATACCCGGCTAACTACTACCTGGTACAAAATTCTCCATCACCCTGCTGAATCAGGCTGATTCACGCATGTAATTATTCCCGAATAATCTGAATCCGTGTATCCACTCTGAATATTTTGGTGCGGTGTAACTAGAGAAACTTATTCCGAGGTTAAAGTTAAACGGTGATGATGAAAGTAAAAATTCTTACTTTCTCTCAACTAATTCGAGCAATAATTAAGCCGCATATTCAACCATGGAGCCTCAGCCCCCACCCAGCACTCATACAATCATACACTCTTTCACACACAAGCTTAAACTTTCCGTGTCCTTGTTTCTCGACGTTTTTTTCATTGAGTAAACATATTCTTCAGTTTTTCCTCCATCACACTTTTTCCCTTGCGCTTTGGAAAGCCGCTTAGCTACTCCATGCACCTGCGCTTTCAAGCGCGTGGTCAGCTCACCAGCTCCCCTCTTCTTCCTTCCTTTTCATATGCACATCCTAGGAAGAAAACCAGGGAAAGGCTACCACGGTTTTTGGCCAACGGTACAAGCTCCACGGTAGCACCAACACGGCGAGAGTCAAGCGGTAGCAGACTCGAGCTTTTCATTTTGCATCATCTTCTTCAATCCTCCTCATCCTTACTCACCCAACCCACCCTCATGATGATGAGTAAGTCAAGGAAGGAACTGATGCGGAGCAGCGTAAAGTTTTTTTTGGAGGAAACAAAAGTATGTAAGGCACAGCACAGGTAGGAGAAAAGCAGTTGCAACTCTTATATCCTTAACCGAGAATCGCCCCTCCACCTTACTTATTACCATCTCCTCGTACAAATTTTACTTGATGGAAAGGTGCGTAAAATATTTCATCCATCCCCACCACCCCAGCTCCGACCAAGTTGTGGGTGTACAAGAGAGAAATCCTTTGTTTCCGTCTTCTCAAAGCTCAGTCTCAGTGTAAACGTTGACCCACGAGGAGTAATTTTGGATTATTATTTAGTGCATACACGGATTCCGCCTCACTCCCTCACGCTCATTACGTTCATCCCTCTTGCCACACTCTAGAAAACCAACAATTCATCTCAGCAACCATTGACCGATATTCCCACGCCGACTAAGCAAACTTTTACACCATTCCTTCGACAATCCTTCCCCTCCTTCACTCTCTTCCCTCATCTCCATCAATTCGTTTCTCCGGTTTTTAGTGAAATTACATTTTAATTATGTGAACCCGGCTTCCGACCCATCCCAAAATGGGATACGTTCCCTCCACCCCGCTATTTAATCACCCCTCCTGGAGACCAATTCCTACGGTGCCATTCGTAAGAACGCCATTTTTTAGCCGCTAATTATCAGCATTTTTATAACCATTGCCTTACTATATTATGAATTTCACCCAATACACTGTACACTTCCTCTCTCAGCAGAGTACGGTTATCAACAAGGCCGTTTTCTCCTAACCGTTTCAATGCTTGTTTAATGGCCGCACAGCACCGTTAATTACCACGTAATAAATTTACAAAACATTAAATATATGTAATTCAAATTTTATTTATTTCAGATATTCCGGAACCGTATTCCTCATCGCGCAATACAAAAATCCCAGGGAAGTACAAGTACAGCTTCCAGTAGTGTATCAACAAACCAGCCTGTCGCCGCCCTCCTACTTCAAGCTTACCCTGGCGGGCGGATATGGAGAATTAGGAAATCAGTGCTATAGTGAAAAAGTAATTAAATCCAGTGTCAACTAAACTTATCAAAATGCTTCCTCCATCCCTCCACAATATGGGCAACAACGTCCTTCTAGTGATTCTATCATTTTCCATCTTGGCTGTCTTGGCAAAGAATGGAAATGGAACATCCAATCCTGGTCTCCAATCCAAAACTTGGCCAAGCGCACCTTCGAGAACATCACTACAATTCCCCAAACCTATCACTCTCACCTCTTTCACGACGAGCAGTAAAAACCCCAAGAAGGGATGCCTTAAAAACTGTGCAAATAAAAACAATAATGGTGCTCCCCCTCCGGATGAGAAACTATCCCGTATTTATCCCATGCGCAAGCACCGCAGCAAATTAAGGACTGCCGGAAACTCTTTTTCCCGTCATTTAAAAAACACCAGTAAGGAATGTGAGAGCAAATCTCAAACTTTCTATTGCAATCGACTCAAGTTCTACACGTGGATGGCCAGGGCAATCCAGCAAAAATCAACTCCAATCAATACCTACATTGAGCTCATTAAGCGGGAGGGTGAGAAGAGTCATTCCGCCACAGATTTAGAACCCGTTCTGGATCATCAAACCTCCTGGCTTGATTCCCTCTTCAACAAATGGGGCCAGCCCGCTGACAAACAAGCCTTTCGCACCCTCAAAAAATATTTGTCCTCCTCAGAGCTCAAACTGTCTCTACCATTCAAAGGAACTTACATTGCTCTTGCACCAAATACACACGAGCAATCTTCAGGAGAATCTGCAAGAATCTTCTTTGACCCCGGATTCAATCTTAAAATGAAGCTTCCCTTCTTCAGAGATGAACTGAGTAAGTATACAAAATAAATCCCTATTAAATCTGGTGTCATATTCATTAGCATCTGATTTCCGCCATTTTCAAATTTTACGTGAAAACTACACGCAAGCAATTAACACCTTGTCAAAACAAATTAGCAGTAACGTCGCTCTAGACAGTTTATGCTTGTCATTTCCGAAACCGACATGATTGTCCCTAACCTTAACCCCTATAAAAATCTCTATTTTCGTGCATCATACTCTACGTAATAACCAATCATACCACCATTTTACACCGGTAGCAATAATTATAGAGAAGCGGCCAAAAACATGTGTCTCCATTAGTATTTATTAGCCTTTAGTGTACACACTACTGCCTCCTCCAATACTCAAACCGGTTTCAAGTTTCCCCCATCTTCGTAGACCCAGAAGGACGTCTGTGAACACGTCATCTTCTTAATCATTCTACTTCATTATATTCCTTTCCCTTCCCTCCCATTTCTTAACCATTCCTAGAGAAACAATTATCAGGTAGTAAAGAGATCTACGCAAACATGCAGTCCTCACAGCATCTTATCAGTAGTCTCATAGTTTATCATGTCCGACAACCCAAGAGCATCACGAACAAGAGCAAAGTAGCAATCATACCGAGTCCAATAACTTTAACCGAAACTTGTTTTATGACGTTCATCAATATCCTTGCCACTTTGTCAGGCATAGATCATAGATGGGCGATTCCATTCTTCTCCTTCAAAATTCAAACGATTACTTTTCAAAGTTAGACGTCAATTAACAATAACATTTTCATTTAAATTTTCATAAAATATAATATAAATATTTTACTACATATACATAATACTAACCAGGAAGCAGGCAGAAGAAATATCGCGTTCAAGTCTAGCACATCTTCTGCACCAATGTTTCTGTTACTAGGATCACCATAATTACTCACATGTCACATGTACATCTTCGCTGAACCATGTTCGGCTTTTTGCGAATAATTATGGGAAATAATTTACGCCGTTTCATTGAAAATACTTATTTCTACATTGCCTCCGCATTATTTATGCAAATCACCACTCGTAACTGAACTATCTCCACCCAATCTAACCTAGAAGGTCAAATAAGCCCGGTTGTCCTCAACTTCTTTGCGTAGGTCAGTTATTTCGTATCCAACAAATAGAAAACTTCTCAACAAAATCATAAATGCCAATATATCTTACTGCTTTACGTATAAATTAAATCCGTAATTTTGTATTATGAAGCATGATACATGTTACACGAAACAAATTAAACCGGTAAAAATACAGGTGTAGCACTCCTTCATGTCCATTTCTTGATTCTTGCTGAGCGCAAAACAGGTGAGAGCACTTTTCAATAATGACATTCTGCTTTCGAGTCCTCCACTACTCATAATCAATAATTCAAATCAGGTAAATTCCATTATAATTGTCATCATTAATTTTAATCCCTCCATCCGCTTCCAGATACACATCAAATTGCAGCTCTTTTAGTATTCTAATTCAGCCACCTTCCTAATCCTACTGCTCCCTCTGTTCTCATCCTTGCAGTGGAACTTAATGCAACTAGATTGCAATATGCCTTCTGGTAATAGAGCCAACAAGGGAAGCTAAACCACTCTTTCCTTTAAACTCACAGTACTTTCTTCGAGTTCAAACCTTTTTTGTACTTTTAACAAGGTTAATCTTTGAGGTAAAACTGGGTGAAATCTTGGTCCACCGCACAATTCCCCCTCCAATTTTCTTCCTACCTACCTCTCAATCATCTACCTAATATCAAAAGTGAATGAAATGAGCAAATTTCCTCCATCATCAGATATCAGTCTCTATTATCGTAATTCTTCAATTTCATATTTGCGGTCTCACTCACAATCTTCCCATATATTCCTCTGACGAACCATTGGCCTCTCTCACTACAATAATCTCCTGCACAACAAAGCTACATGTGCAATTATTTGCACTGTGGCTTTCGCGAAAAAAAACTTGACCTCTCTATCCGACATCTCCCTTGCACCCCCTCCGTATCCAAACCATACCAAACCCATGAGCATGAATCGCGTTTCCTCCTTGCACTTTTTCAAAAACCTGTGCACCTCCAATTCCAAAAGTTACTATAAATGACATTAAAAATGTAACAGGGCCTGACAAGATATTGCATGATTTGCATGTCCTCAAGCTTTTCTAAACATCTATGTCACAAATCCGTCAATTGATGACATACCTTGCACAGGATTTTAATCTTCCTCAGACACGACATCCCACATCTTTTTCCCATCCAAAGTCCGTCTCCATATACATTAATCCAAACACCATCCCTTATCAAATAAGCAGCTCAACAATTGCAAGTAACGTTGTAATTCTTGCAGCTTCCTCTGACTTTTGGCATTCCTCCATCCACGTATTCATGTACAACATATGTTCTTCACCTCATCCGAGTCACAACTCAATCAATGACTCTCTCAAGTATAATTAATTACTCTAAATCCCAGGTTCCATCCCCCATTCACACTGAGCCTTTTACAAATGGCAAAGCTATCCCCACTTTACTTTCTCATCCAACCGGTCTTGTCAGTTTAAATTTACAAACTAATACCTACATCAACTTACATCTATTACAATTACAAATACGATGATCCCAGAAATGACTCTTAAATAGCTAAACTTGCTCCATCAATCTAAACTCCCTACCACCACCAGAATACAATATTACAGTTTTATTATTACTTGGATAATTATCTGACATCCTCTTTCTTCTATAAATCAAATATTTTAAACGTGTGACACTCCCACAAAATTGAGACACCTGCAGGAGGATGTCAAGATTTTAAATTAAATCTGCATTAAATCTGGACATCCAACCTCCTTCTCTCCCCGACATGCCCTCTGACTTAGCAAAAGCGAGTAATGAGATTAAGAGAGTAAAACATGTTAATGCAATAACCCAGAGAGACATGAGAGGATGATGCGGTCAAAATCTAAAAAGGTTTCCCTCTTTACCAAGTGACATAAATCCCTTCCTCCCATTTCGTCACCAAATGTCTCGCGGCTTATAATCTCTGCGGTTTTGAGGAGCTCATATTTGAGGTAAATCATATAGTTTTCCCCCACTGATTAAGATCAGACACAAGCTAAAGGTTTCCTCTAATGAGCATCATCATCTTCATCTCCCGTCCCACCACTGGCCACCACAAGTCATCAATGGACTTATCTCCTTGACACAATCCTCGTCATCCCATTCTCCCCCTTTCCCAGCCCTACATTTCCGAATTCCGAGCCAGGCTTAAACTATATTCCTAAAAGAGTCACGAAGCCAGCCAAATAGTATAGCTAAAAACGTATATAGAGATGCATTTTTTTCAAAATTTTAAACATGCTTCCCACCGTCTCTAAATTAACTCACAACAAATGGGTGAATTTGATACAGGTAGGAGAAAAGCGCTGATAAAGCGCTCCGTATATTCTTGGAAAGTACAACCATTAACATTTTCCCATTTGAGCAAAGTGAGGAGAATACGATGATTTTTTTTTGCAAAAAGATTCGGGACTCTTCCAAGGGAATGTGGTTAAAAATTTAAAAGAGTCCGATTCTGCACGCACACGCAAGTGCCTGCTATCCTAGCTATGCATGCAAATAAACGGGCTAGATAATACACAGCAAAGCTGTGCTGAGGCTTGAGGAAGAAGCTAAAAACTAGTTGCACTTTTATATTCTTCCTCTTCTTGTACTCTCCTCATTCCGCTCATATATTCTTCTACTTATGGTTGCATCCATTTAAATGGATTATTAGAATGGGTGCACCAAGCATGGTTGATGGTAGCAACGGAAACGCATGGTCTCCCCCTTGAACATTTCAAGATCCTTTAATAAATTGCTACTAACACGTCATGTAACCTTCAAATCCCATCAGGACTTTCAACATGTACGCAGTACGTAAATCTCAATCCACCCCCCACCTCCTTCCCAGCCCTTTCTCTCCTCCAATCAAAATTACTAATCACCCCTCTTTACTCTTCGTAGTTTAACACCTTTGAACAACACGGCTTTTCCATATCTTCCTTGATAACATTAATCCATCTCCCTTTGCCAATTTTCCAACATGCACACTCAACTTGCCAAAATCCATCTCAATCACTCTTCCTAGCCTTTATTTTCCCATTACAATAATCACTCTGTCCAACTTAGATTTGGCCTATCACTATCTTTTTCCCAGGATTTCTCATTCCGACCTTCCATTTAGTCTACATTATAGGTTACCCTGTTAATCCGGCAAAAACCGTCTACAGCTCAGTGTTACACCCAGAGACAAGTGAAATTTAGTCTGGTACACGAAAAGGTTAAAATATTTCATCTTATACAGTAGGTTTTAGTTTCATTTTCATGTCCATCTGATCTCCGTCTGGTAGCGTCTCAAGTCTGTGCGCTACTAAAACCGTGTACATTTCAAACCTCTACACATGCATTATCGAGATGCAGGGAAGAGAAGGTCATTGATTTGTACTCCTCTTGGTTTTTCGAAAAAAAATGGTGTCAATCTTTCTGACATTTCGCAAGAGAGAGAGAGAGAGAGGAAAAGAGAGAGAAATCAGAGCAACAGGAGGGGAAACAAACCGGGTAGATATGTTTACAAACATGGCAAAGGATGGATGGACACACTAGGAGATGAAATATACTTTGCGGTAGGGATTAGCAAGCTAACAGACACACAACCAGACACCGCTTCCCAAAACTTTTGGATGAGGGGCAAATCATTTCTTTCCTCTCAATCCACCTCTATTTTACCAAGCCCAAGCTAAATCTCAACAATCCTTCTAATCATTAATCCCCTCCCGCAGAATATTCGACTTTCCCAGGGAGAAACTTTAAAATCTGTGGGAAAAAACCAAAAGATTCTTAAGAGGCAAAAACAAATTTCATCCACCTTTCACCACTTTGCCACAAACAATAATTTCCCGTACAAATTCAAGTAACAGTGACACGCTTTCAATCTTGACAGGGCAGTAGCCATGCAACGACCATGTTGTAACAAAATTTTCCTTCAAGCTCTCACTTCTTAAATTCCACAAAATCTAATGACAATCCCAATCAAAGAAACATTTACAATTTCTTAACGCAACGCAATAACGCAACCCAGTCATAATAATTTACGCACCTCAAAAACAGTTTATTTGATCCGACATTAAATCCGATAAAAAGCAAAGTTGATGACGGACAAACTAATATTCCAAATTATTTCGCCATATTTTTCCTGTCTCTCCACCATCTCGTCTTGTATTGTAGGAGGCGGGTCGCGAATTTGCGAAACCATCCGGCCCCGTGTCAACTTGTATTTCTAATACTTGCATTACTAACTTTTCTGACCACAGATCATACCTGTAGATTCCTTTATAAATCATAATTGTAAATATTTCTCACATCAATTTTTCACATTGTTTCCTTTTCCTTATTGCATGCAACTCGGACTACCCTTCACTTCTCATCTGAAGTTCAAGGGAATGTCTTAATTATTGTGATTTCCTCCTACTATCTTTTACTCCCAAACCAGTTGAAAGGAACCAAGCTTTTTTGCCTCTTTCTCACCTCTTTTCCCCTTTGAGGTGACGAGCCCTGAACAAACAAGAATACAGGTAGTTCAACCACACGCTAAAACCAAGTAGTGCGAACATACCTCCCACTCCTCAGAAACCTCCTCAATGCCAACGCAGTAGAGACACACATAAACTGCATTTTTATTATTATTAGGACACAGAGTCCCTTACAGCGTTTCAGGATATTTGAAAAACTGTGAATCAAAGCATATCGACATGTAATAACCATAAGCAAAAATAATAACAACTCCTCCGCAGGTATACTCTTTTTTTCGCCATTTGAATATCAAGTTCGCAGTACCATTAATACTTATTTTCATTATTCTGTATGCGTTCATCATGTGCTTTTCCATTTGATAATCTAAACATCTCTTGCGGAATTGATTCTTCTTCCCCAATTTGTACCCAGCACACCGGCAGCCGAATCTCTGTTACTACTTGCCTCGTAAATGGCAAACCGGAAGCTACTGCCTTGGCATCTTTCCAAACTTCCATCTTTCAATCTCATACATTCCAAGTAACACAAACTGAGAAACGTTCTTCCAGCGAATCTCTAGCTCACAGAACAGAAAATATACCTGCATTTCCCCTTTATTTTTCCTCATTTTGAGAATTAGGATGTAACCAGGGGAGACTCAAGAAAAGTTATGATGGCCAAGGTTAAGCCAAGTCTTAGGAAGTAAAACTAATAAACTCTCCCCATAAATTTGTAGAATTTATAGAATTTATATTCTGCAGCAATCTCCATCAATCCATGAAGTGAATCCTTCCTGTACTTCTTGAAGCTAAGTTTATATGAAAAGAATGACCCTCACAGTCTGCAGCGCTAACTACAAGTTACACAGCACGTACCAATTATGTTTCAAACAGATATTAAGCTATTGCGAGCGTGGAAATTATATAATCCCATCCTTCCTTCATCACTATCTCCTAATCAAATGCCAAATAAAAAAATCCGCATCTCTTCCTCTTGTTACCCCAATCTTTTTCTGCTAATAAAAACTCGATAAATTTTCAACCAAAACTTAATTGCGTGCCGAGATGTTCCTCGAGCTCCCCTTTTCACGTATACCGTTACGTACGATAATTTTTTTTAAAGAATCCCTCATTTTCCTCGTTTCAAAGCCATAACTTGTACATAACTAAAATTCCTTGTCGATGCTTTTTATTACTCTTAGCTCTTCTCTTGGTATCCGCAAATCCTTCTCTTACATCACCTTAAATTAAATCCCCGCTTCAGTTCAGAGAGTTTATTATTTAGCAAACATCTAACAGTAAAATTACATAATTTAGAAAATGCTTAATTTAAAAACAGCAAAAGTTACAAAACTTTTTCTCGCAATGCTAAACGATTTTTTTGTGGGATTTTTTTTCAGAATTTGCCGTTTCCACCGGCCCCAGCTTTATCGCAGGCCTTGGCGTTGGAATGGTAGTACTTGGAATGAAAACTCTTCTTTCACCGCTAATGTTCGGCATGAAGGCAATGATCCTAAGTTTTTTCATGCGGGACATGAGCCCTTTTGATTTCCTCCGAGTTTTCGGATTCGGAGGGTCAGAGGATGAAAACACAGAGGCACAACACCAGGTGGATGTTTACAATCCTCCACCAGTAAACAACCACTACGAGAACATGATGGACAAAAACGCAGGTCAGCAGCATATGATGCAGCCTTCGGGTCCAAGCAACCTCATGGGGCCTCCTCCATCCGGACCAGGTCCCGACCCCCACGTCGGCGGCTATTCCAACCAAGTTCCCATTCTCCAAGGGCTAGGCGCCCGGGTAAATCCGATTCTACCCTACCTAGTTCAAGCACTTCCCTCAGGACTCACATCGCCCTCTGCCTTATCTGGTTTGAAGTCGCAAGCCTCATCCTTCGCACAAACATGGTTAACCGGAGCTGGTGGCCTTAGCAATTTCGCAAATCTTGTCCAGGATGCGAACGGAAGAAAGCATAACAACTACAGGCCATTATTAACTGGACCAGGGCCCGCACCCGCTAACCATGGAGGTGGCGGTTATCCTAAAAGTGGCATACCTGAAAGCGGGAAGAAACCCGAAGAGTCCGGATTTAAATATGTTCCCTCTGCCGCCCTACAATTAGAAGTCGAGAATTATGATCCATTTTACAGCCCTTTGTTATCACGGATTGATTCCATATTCATGCATTTGGGATTCACAGAGGAAGGCTGCAAGGAGAGAGCCGTGTGCTCCATTTACAAATCCCCTGTCAAATATGCGCCTTATTCTAATCTTCTCTCCGCTCAGTTATCCAAGTAAGTGCTAACCTGGGTTTCCTCAGCGCCCCGCCCTCATTAACTCTGTTACAAAAACTGCATTTGTCTAGTAGGTCAACAAATGCACTTCATTGTCCAAATCCAGTGATACATGCCTCTGTTACCGCTAAACAATGATTGCTGATCTCATAACGATACAGGACTTGGCTAACAATTGTTTCCTTGTAGCTGCTATCCCCTTCCTTGATACTAAAACTCTTTTCCTTTCAATTCAAAATAAGTGAGAAGGCCAGAATTTGGCATCCATTTACTACAAGTGTTACACGCTTCCAACCGCAAATAGGACCACATTAATATTGAAACAATTATTAGTTTAATGACATACAGCCTATCTAATCAAACATTATTAATTTAGTCAACGAGGCTTCACTGTCTTCAACCCTTTGAAAACTGCAACCCAAAGAAAGGAGGACTGTAGCTGAAACTATCCGATTCAGGCTGTGTAAATCCCCTACGTGTCAAGTGTCAGCAACTATAAATATCAAACTTACTTATCTGCAGCGCTATTTGTAAAATTAGTTGTAAAACAGCAACAGTCAGATTGCGCGGCCACACAAGCGCCGCCACGCAGCTTGCGCTGCGTCTTTTTAATTACAAGATTTAGATATCATCCTTCTATATCTTAAATTCTTCCATCCTGCAATTGCTAAAGTCTGGTTCACGGAGCAATTAGTTTCAGCGCCAACATAATCATCGTATCTTTTTTTTCCTCCCGAGCGCTCATTTCAAAGTTTGCCTCACTTTAGTTACACAACTAGCTCGAGAGATTATCGAGATTATCGAGATCAGTAAAGAGAGTGAATTAATTAGAAGCTCAATTCTTTCAAGAACGTCTTCCCTCTTATTTAAGTTATTTATCAAGTTAAAGATACGATAAAATTATCACTAATTGCATAAATTTCAAATGTTTCCAGGCATCAAAGCGAGCTTAAAAGGCCAGTGAGCACATCTCCTAAGATTTTGCGATATTTCAAATATATGAAAGCAGCCAAGGACGGACAGGGTGCTCTCAACTGTATTGAACTTTACCCCAAGTGCACAAATGACACTGAGAAATTAACAAATTTACCTATGGTATACACTTTAACTTTATCAAACTTTGCCCTCCCTAATTCCACATAATGATGATTTAATTATGTCTTCCTATCATTTCAGGTGAAAACATTTCAGCAGCTCACCGATCTGATGAGCAGCGGACCGGGGAATACAGGCGGCTGATTTCATCTGGTCATGGACTGACCATCCTTAGCATGTCATAGCTGATTGATTACAATACTTCCAAATACTGCTCTTACAATTTCCTTATTGTTTAAACCAACACGTTTTCTCAATGCCCATGTTCAACTATTTCCATCTTTCCCAACCTCCTACAGGCTACTAAACCCTTTTAGAAGATCGAAGTTAAGCAGATACCCATTATCCGCTCTTTGTTACTATAAATACGCTCATTATGCATTTCACATTAATGCTAGGTGCAATCGAGTAATTAATCAAGGCTCTACCATCCCATTCCCAGCATCCCATTCAAACAGAGCCTTAACTAGTCGCTAACGAATAGCTTATTCAGCTCATGCTTGTTGCCGCCGGATGGCAGCACATGTCCTTCCAATCCAGGTGCTCCTTGCAGTCGAACCTGCTTTATCTGCAGTCTTCAGCGAGCAAGGACTTGAATAAATTATAATGATAATTTATTTCTGTTATGTTTAAATTATTTTTATTTATTTACATCGTAACGTTAAAGTTTCTATTTTTGTATGCGATTTATATTATTTAATTAGCATACAGTTTGAGCCATCCCCCGCAACAAGAGGAAACAATGAGTACTAATTTACAGTGAACTAGCAACTAGCGATGTAATCACGAGTTCCCTTAATGTTAAGTTCCTCTTAATTAAGCACTTTTTCTTGCTGTTAGACTGAGAAGAACAGCTCTTGCTACTCTTAAACGCACTCTCAAAAGGTAATGTGAGCAGAATCATTAAAATTAGACAAGTTTTCATAGCTGAAAATTATAGTTCCAAAACCAAACAAAAAACCATTCTTACAGCTCAAGATGTCATTCAGGTGTATTTGTTATCGGAAAGAAGTTCAATGGATTTAAAATTGATATATATAGTTTAGAAAGATTCAGAAATTACATTAACGGTACAGGAAGACTACTATCAAAGAGTCCATCAAAGCAGTCATTTCTGATAAGAAATACATAGCCCTCGCTTGAACCTTGAACTTTCATGCCGTGCGCTGTGTAATCAAATAAAATATAACTATTGACCCAAAAAAAATTTGAAATTCAAAATTTGAAATTTGAAATTCAAAATTTGAAATTCAAATTTTTAAATTCAAATTTTTAAATTCAAATTTTAAAATTTAAATTTAAATTCAAAACTTTAAATTTCAATAGAAGTGACGCGAAATTTCAAATTCCTTATTCAAGCCGCGGGTAGAGTCTGGCATAAATTTGGAATAATTTTGGTCTAGCTACAATGACCCTATCTTATAACATGGTGGAAAATAATACCTATCAATTTTCGTTGCCAATGTTAAAGAAACGGGTTGCTAGGGAAAATTAATGTCAAAATTATGCGGCAGTGTTTATGCCAGACTTTAGCCGGGGCATTATTGCTGTTTACTACATAGATGAAAAGTATAGGAGATTCTAGGCAGAACTTGCAAAACTATCTTTAGGTTCCTTTCAGTAATATCAAATAAGATGAGTTGATTCATGTCACATGGCATACCGGGATGCGATCTAAATTTAAAAGAAGCATACAAAGTATATCTTCCCATCTTTTGTTGTAATTATAATCTATTTTGTATTAGCGAATAGTGTTTTTGTACAAATTATTAAGCGACTCCAGTAAGCTGCAACAATTGAAGACCCTGTCACTCTACGATTCTTCCTCGTACACCAACATGTACATATACTGTAGGTACATCCACGAAAACCAAACCAAGCGCACAAGTGTATACTAAACAAAACGGTTGTTTATGGTAGCACCCCTTGCACACCTAAGGAAATCAGCCTGTAGTTCTGATTATCCATACAATAATATGTTCCATACATGTCATTGAAGGATCCACTAATTTATGTATTTATTCTAAAATTTATACTGTAACTATCCCAACCCGAGAATGGGCCGGTTACATCATTTGTATCTTGCTATATATATAAATTATAACCTGAACGTAAACTTCATCAATTGTTCATCAATCATGAATTGTTCGACCATCAGTACTATATATTTATGTATGGGTTTCAATTTTATTAAATAATTGCTCTTATGCGT
Organism: Sminthurides aquaticus; assembly: GCA_906901655.1. NCBI lineage: Eukaryota > Metazoa > Arthropoda > Collembola > Symphypleona > Sminthurididae > Sminthurides > Sminthurides aquaticus. Next base: position 16,539,910 of record CAJQTT010000001.1, on the reverse strand, counting down.
TAATAAAGCAATCCAGATTAACTTTCGTCTTTTTCACGGTAACTCACCACCAAAATGATCCGCACTCATAAAGTTTAAGTATGTTCGTGTCACCGACTTACATTTTGTAACTAGTTTCTACTACTCAGCTGAGTCCCTAGACAAAAACAATACATTTACAACAGGATACAAAAACGTTAACGCTTTTCATTAAAGCTGATATAACGTTAAAAATTTTTAACCAAAATATTCTGGACTTGTACTACCCTTCAGTTTATACTAAAAGCTAAGATAGTGGTACGTTCTAAATCACTCGTTTAAGGGAATTCTAACTAAATGAATATTAACATAAATCCAAAACTGATTTAAAACTGAATAGGTTGCCGAATTTCCAAATAGTTAGTCATAAATCATTTACAAGTTTCCGATCATCATACGTTTCAAAGGAACGCAAGTAGTAAATACAAGATCTCGCTGCTGCAAGTCACCTAGAGGCAAAAGTCTCTTTACAGCTCACTAGGTGTCGCGCGTCTCTAGGGACTTGTCCACCAACAACTTTCAACGATCAGTAAATTATATACCTTATAAACTCCAATGGTTCTTTTTACTTATTTATTATAACATTTTTAATAATTTGAGGGCAATAGATCTTCTGCCAAATAAGTTTAAAATATCATCATCAGCTACCCACAGTTCAAATCCATCAGCCATCAAGTTACATCATAGGCAGTAAATTAGCATGGATTGCGTATAACTTTTAGCTGACATGTCAATTCCATCGGAACTGCTTCAAAGCAGTCAAAGTATAGAACGATGGCGTGTATGACACGAGTCCCTGATTTTAATTATCTTTTCATGCTCAAGTTTATACTAAAAGATTCATAAAACACACACACGTGTGTGTGTGTGTGTGATTCAAATCCTCCATCATCCTCCTTCATTGAAGTGAATCCACGTTTAAAATGTAACTCGGATTTAACTACGCTTTTACAGCTTAACTAATTCAAAAAAATCTTATTTAATTCCAGGAACTCCAGTGCTAGTACTACACAGAATTTTTTTCATAAATGCCCGATGATTAGCCAACTTATTTGTAATTTGTAACCCTGACAGCATTCCTCTGAAACTGCAATTTTGTTATCAATGTTTGCCGTCCAATGCACGCTCGCAGACAGGTGCACAAGTAGGATGATTTTTGACGAGCGTATTGATTTTACGCGATAAGTTGATATAAAATTTTTATAACTTGTCCCTATGCTATAATTCTACAGCTGTCCTGTGACGAAAAAAATCAGGAGGTGGATAGCGACCACCGAGAGGTCGTTCAACCAATATAAGAAAGGTGAAAATAATTTTTTTAAAAGTAAGCATGATCAAGAGACAAACATGATTTTTTCGGAGGACAGCAAAACAAAATCCTACATTTTCCCTGAAATTTAACCTCAACATGACCAGATCATCTTCCCTCTAATTCTATTTCATTTTTTGACTCAAACGTATAGAATAAAATTATAAACGAAACCAAGAACAGTATTCACAGCTTTTAATGATATCAAGTCATCAGAATTAGACATCCTTCCCTTCTGATCCGTCTTCCGTCTTGTACATCTTTATTGCTTCTATACATTCCTTCGTTTCCATCCGTTTAATTTCTTCTGGACTTCTGGTGACCACATGCCATCCATTAATTTACCTCGCTTCCATTCCCTCTTCTTCACGCAAGATAAGCTCCTCAGATTCAGCATGCTAATCACAAGCCCAACATTTCTGAAATTCTTATTCAGAAACTAAAGCCAATTAACCAGCATTCTCACCTTGCCCTCGCACACAACTATGCAATTCACCCGGTTACGTAGTCCACAATCCACGCGAAAGCATTATCCCCGGCGCCCACGCGCCTGTCTACTAATTTCATTTATTTAATATCGGATTCCTATCCATATCCTCATCCTAATCGTCATTCCTCATACATTTGTTCAACAAGCTAAACAAACTCGCGCAAATACGCTCGTAATTTCAGCAATACGTTTAGTCAGCATCCATACATCTTACTTCCCGGTAGCATACGTACTTTTCAAGGAGGGTCGCATAATGTAGCAATCAAAATTCCTATTTAAAGGAACAACTTTTCTAAATCAGCAAAAAATCTAGAATCTTCTTACATTTATTTTCTCCCAGGTTTGCGCAAATTAACATCAACTCCTGTCGTACGTCAGCTTTTACCCTCTCTTAAATCTTCAAAAACAGTGGGAATGATAACGTGAACATAATCCACATTCCACATACATTCGCATCCACGTTTCTCTACATACTCCAGACTTTTTCGACTCTGTTCTTATTGTTGCATCCCTCTTCGCTTCTTCTGCAGTTCGTTCTGCAGTGCGTTGCCTCTACTTGAAATTTAAATTACTTCCGTAATCTATTAGCACAACATCACACCCCACTCTCCGAACCAAAGATACGACATAAAATCATCAACTATTCATTTCCGTGTCATAACCCCTGTTACGTATATGCTCTTGAAATGTATCGCTTCAAATTAAAAACGTTCACTGGCTCTATACATGAAAAATGTATTACTTTCCCCAGTTCACCGGCAGTTATGAAAATGAATCAGGTGAATGGACTCCAAAGTGAGTCCACCTCATTTGAATTCGGAAAGCAATCAGACTTACTCGTTCCCTATTATTCAACAGCCTCATTATTCTTCTTCCTGCTAATTGGTGCTAGTTTTAACAAAAGTTTTTAACCTATGGCTAAAATCCATTCCAAACCTCTCCAGCCTTTCAGTTCTTATCTTCTATTCTTGAAGCACACTTCGCAGTCACTCCTCTTCCAGTGGCTTGTAATTAAGTTCAGTACTAAAATGGAGCAAATAATAAATAAACTCATTCCCTGTTTTATATTTTTTGCCCTCTGTCCAGCATCCACAACATCAAATACACACGGCGGGGAAGCACACAGCAGACAGAAGCGCTTCATTTATTTTAATACACAAACACCGGTTGACGTTGGTAAGTGAAATTTATCCGATATCCAGCGACAGCTCCTTATTACATAAATCCAGAACCACCAGAAGAGACTTGCGGAGAAAGTGGGTGAAAGCTGCAATTCCCTTCTCTCTGTTCTGGCAGCTACTCCCAAGCTCGAAAGCAAGGCTTTCCTCTCAAACCCACGCCGGTCATTAGCCTATAACTTTTCCTTTATCACCATCATCAACATGTTCGTACTCACTCAACTCAACCCCATGGCATTTTTCCTTAATTCTTGCAGTACATAATAGGAAGTAGCTTTTTGGTCGTGACAAATGTCTCATATAGTATTTTCAAATCCTTAGGTCAATGGCTGGACAAACTCCTTCCTCCTGGACAATGTCCAGTCTATGTCCGGTCCCATTCAAGGGGTCACTCACACATGAGGGCATGAACCATGTGCAGGCGGTAGAATAAAAGAGTTATGAGAGAAAGTGAATTCAGATAGGATATTGACTCGCTAGAAATTCATGGCGACGACGTCCTCGTAAAACCTTATATGTTCCCCTTCTTCTTTCTTCCCAGTCATTGACACACAAGCATGTGAAACTGACCGAATCCTAAATAGAACAAACTTCAACAAGAGAGGTCAAGTCCTTCCTTGCTAGTTTTTGAAACAAAATTGAGGACAGGGCTCAGAGAGGAAGGGTTCAAAGACAGGATTAACTTGTAGTCCTCACAGTTGGATTGACACAAGTTCTTCTCCAGGAGCGTCTCAGCTTATTAGGAGGAGGGTGAAAGGCAGAGAGGATTACTTCCTTCTGGATTTCAATATTTTTACAATCAGGGATTATAATCAAGCGCACTCTGTCTTTGTTCCAAATATCCTTATCAAACTATTTAATGTCCACCCATGGTTCACACTCGAGAAGAATAGGAAACAAAGGGAAGAGACACATGTGAGTAGATGCTCCCAATTTTACAACCCCCCTCCTCCTTCTCAACTAGATTGTTGTTACGATAGTTATAGTATAGTAAAGTCTATTGGAGCGTATAGCCTCAGTCTATCTCAGACAAATCCTATACACAACCCTGCCGTGGAGTTAATGACACATGTGAAAGATTCTGCTACAAACATCTACAAATCAATAACCTTTCCATTCCATAGACTGTATCAAAGCCAACAGTCCGAACTCAGAGGACATTGTCACACATATCTCATTTACTCCCTTTGAAAATCCTATTTCTTCAGTCTCACACACACTCTAATTTACACCATTTTTTCATTCTGTCCTCCTCCAAGTCCTCCTGTCAATGAACCAACTTTCATTTTTCAATTTCCTCTTCATCAAAGTTCAATTTCCTACTTCATCTTCATATCTATCCTCCCTATTCGTCAAGAGTCATTCTTCCAGAACGCATGGAAACTGGTCAAGGACTAGACGAGTACAAAATCTCCAATGGGGCTTTTGTAATCTCTCCAGTTTCCATCTTCTCAGATGTCTCCCATGTGTTCAAGAATATTTTGCGGATAGTCCATATCCTCTATACCTTCCTATACTACATAGATAGCGAAAAATCCAAACGTCACTAAAATTCAAGGCCCTTTCAGCTCACATCGCAAATTCTCCTCCCTAATTGCAAGTGTCACATGTTTTCCTAAATGTGTAGACTTTAAAATTTTCTTCGGCTTCCTTTTGAAACTCTGCACTTTTCTTAGATTTCAAATTTTAGCTTGAAATTTTCTTTGACGTTTTCCAGATTTTTTAAAAATTTCTGCTCTTTTCTCCAATCTAGACGTGTCCGATGTCGGGGTTACAGACAGATTTTTCAGATATCTGTGGTAATGTAATTTTCGCATAAGTGTAGGCAACCATCCTTCTGTTCATGCGAGTATATTTCTGTGATTCACGAGCAAATCATGTCTAAACTAGACTACAACAGCCTCCGTCTGAGACGGTTCCAGGATCTTTATTACACATTTGTATAATCTTAGCAAGGCCTACGCAAAAGGTCTTTGCTTGAGTCAATCAAGGGTCCCCTTTATAGACAATATTTTACAGCCTCTGAGCCATTTCCAAGGGTTATTCGCCACGTAATCCATCCGCAAGTCCAGAAATACCCTTGAATCCTTTATTACCCGAGCATCTGAATGCATTCCATGTAGAACTTTTGTCGAAACAAGGGCCTCGTCGCATCGTAAACCTTCACCTCGTCAGCCTCCTCCTTCCAGCATCCCATAAGCTCTGTAACCTAAAAATCCGTGTGCAGAAATGTGCCAAATAGTCGTTAAACCCTTAGAATGACCTCTTCCTTGCTTTCTCTGAGTTCACGGACATGTAACGCAGATCTTGAATCCTAGCCTTGAACACAGATTTTACCGAGTTTTCTCTACTTTTTCGCACAAACTTTTCTCCTCCAACTGCTCAAATTCTCTCATTCTCTCCCCGCTCTACTCTATCTCTCTCGCGACAATTTCATCTACAGTAACCACAACAACCCAGCACACGCACTCTTCTATTCTACACTACTGCAATATTCTAGCAATTTCAAGACCCTTCATTTTTATTTTCCAGGTTTGATTATAACACTGCCAATTTCCTTTGCCCTTCCGACCTTCAACCTGAAAACTTCCAGACGATTCCGTCGAGACAACGGCGAGGCGGGTAAAATGGACACCTGGGACAATTATTTACAAAACATGACATCCGAAGACCTCCTTCCAGAAGGGTCCTACGACGACGTAGCTTACAACCAGGAATTGAACAAACTGTCATTGTATTTCAACGTTCTTGAGGTAATTTTTCCTTCCAGGAGATGAGACAAAAGGTCAATAATATTATTCAATCCAACTTCCTCTTATATTATCTTCCAGTCAGTTACCAGTTTGGTAATATTATATTCACCCGCCCTGTCCTTCTCCCTTATTCAAGGTTGCCTCCAACCTTGAATAATCTCACCTTCCGTCCACAGGGTGGTCATCCAAAAGACTCCACAAGCGCTCACTTCCTCTGTCTTTATAGATAATTGTGTAATATTTATTATTATATTGATACAATTCCTCCCTGGTCACGAACCCGTATTCTTCCTTCCTCTCTTCCCTCTGTCTTTGAAACCCAAGGTATTTACATCAACGCACATCTATTCCCAACCTATTCCCGGGTATTTTCCCCTCCCCATCAAACAAATTGCTGTATACACGAGTTCAAGGTATAAAACTGTTGGATTTAATTTACAATCAGTTATCCTTCTCTAAGATTATTCCTCCCAGTCGGATTCACTGCCTTAGTCGTAATAAACGTTCTCCGCAATCTCCTCGCTTCTCTCGTACCACGAGTATTTTCCTTGAGACTGGCTAAATTATTATTGCATAATATATTACGTCTGTCAATTCCAACTACTCAACAAGCCACCTTCCAGTTATTTTCCCATCAGGTAGGTAAGCCATGAACGAACGTCCATAAGGGCCCAATATCCATCCCCATTCAAAGGCAACGTGCTAAGGTCAAATTTTATTCCCGCTTATTTACTACTCACGTTCACGGCTTTTGTAAACACTTGGTCCTCTGAATCCAGCAGGTAGGTGGTGCTGGCTTTTTCTCCCTCTTCTCAATTATTTATTGTCCCGTAATCCCTTGTTGACGTCACAGACAAAAAATCCGCGTTTCAGCTCTCCATACCTTCAACGCCACCCTTCAGCCATGCAGCCATAGCCATACATAGGCTGTCAATAGGATGGGCAGCATCCAATTCTTTATGAGTTATTGTAATAACAAATGTTCTTGGACGTTTTTACTCCCCAATCCGCTATACGAGAAGACTGAAATAGTAGCAACACTATAAAAAAGGTGCTGTTATTCTTATTGCGTAATCAACGAAATTCCTGGACAAATTCATAACTGTACTCCCTTGTCTTGGACAGGGACAAGGCGGACGCACGAGCCTCAAAGATACTGCCCCCACCCAACCGCCACCACGTAATAGCATTCAATTCAATTATTACAGCTTCCAACGGACCCATCAACCACCCACGGCCCCCACACACCCCTTAAAAACACCTTCCCTCTTCAACATCCGAGAATGAATCCTTCAAGATGTTCCGTTAATTACCAATGCTTTCAAACGTTTCCACACAAAGGTATGGCAGTAAGCAGGCAGGCAGGTAGACAATTTTTTACCCTACGCAGTTATATATTTGAATGGATGGGAAAGAAACTATAAAAAGTAGTCATCATTCACCAGCATCCTCTTCTTGAACTTGAACTTGAGATCCATCTCCTCCCCCCTCCCACTGCAATCCATCCAAGGTCTTCTTAACATAGCTCCAACGTCCCTGCCATTTCCTATTCTCCATTACCTTCCCTCATCTTCTCTTACTTAAAATACACGCACAGGAAATTAAGAGATCCAACGGGAAATTCAGAATCCAACAAAACAAGACATTGTCTCTCCAGATCTTTCTCCCAGTCTCTATTTATTTCTACCCAGTTTCTTCCTCATCATCATCTTACACACACACACTTACAGAAAAAACAATTATCTGCGGTCGTCGCGGAAGTGGGTGTATTTTTGTCAAATTTTCAGTATCCAGTTTCAGTTTACAAAAACACCACCGCCGCCGCCACAGGTAAAGTATCTCTTCCTCCACTTATTCCAGCCATCCTCCACCATTCTAGAAACCCACTCTAAAATCTTCTACAATTGCATCTTTTGCCTTTCAAAGAAACGGATTCATTCCCTTAAATATGACCAATCGTTTTTTACCTCAAAGTACCGGAACAATCTAAAATCTTTCCATTCTTTTCTTAAATCTTTTTTAAATTTCCTTTCATCTTTTCATCTCTCAAATTTTACTTTCGGTTTCTTCCAACGCAACGTCACCCGATACATTCTCAACAGAATTTCTTCCCTCTGCAGAATTCTCTTATTCAACTCCATCCAGATGCACTACTTCTTCTCCGCATCCCTCTCAATCCCGGGCCAAAAGAATCACCGGATCTGGCCAAGCCTAGTGGGAACACACAAGATGGCAAGCAGGCAGAAACCTTCCAACGCATCCATCAAACCACTCATCCGCTATCCCTTAAGGCTCCCACAGAGTCCCTTCCAATCCACCGAGATATTGAAATAAGGGAGAGGAATATTCATAAAAAGTTTTTTTCCCCACATATTGTAAATAGTAACATGTTCTTCACATCCCTTCTTCCTTTCCCTCTCCTCCCTTCCCCTTCCTCATCCCTTATGCCCGCTCTTGTAATCCCTTAAGGAAGCTCCCCTGGCTGGCTGACTCTCCTTATATGCAAGACGCAATCCAAGTGAAACTGGAGAAGATAGTCAAGTGTTCAAAGGGAAGGTGTTCGTTCACCAAGGCTTCGTCGCTGAGGATAAGGGCTCCTTCAATCCAGAATCCAGGGATGGAGTTGCATCCAGAAGAAGGGATGAGTTGAGTAAGGGAATGAGTTATCTACGGATGGATGGGAAGCTTTGGATGCGGGAAGAAGATGCATTATAATAAATGCAAGACCTTGAAAAGGCTCCCCGAAAAGTGAAAAAATATTATTGATTTTTTCCTAGGCCAACGACCTCTCAAGTACCCCATCATCCCTTAGCCCCTTCTTCTCCATTCCCTTTCCTCCTTTTCATCCTCATCATCATCAACTTAATCCACCGCATCCACATCTCTCTAGTAGATCATCCAATCTCCAGCAAACCTAGCAACATACCTTTATCTCTTTGAATCCTTTACATGATTCTTTATTCCCTCCAACTGATGAACACTAGCCAGCCACCCACCCATCAATACCCTTCAAACACACACGCACACACTCACCCTACACTGCATATCCACCATCTTAGCCTTTGAATCATCCCCCCAACTACAACAACCCTAGAACAAGCCTCCTATAAACTCTTTACAAGTATCTATACACACCACAAAACAAGAGAAAACTAAAAAGGATAGATTATATTTTATGTCCAATCAGTACGGATTCATTCCATCATCTTCAAGTCCCACTCTTTTCTCAAACAGGCCAGCCGTCGTCAGGACTCAGACCTCTCAGAAATTATCTCTAGAAAAACCAAACTAAAGTTTATTTTCTACAAGCATATATTTCATTTTCTCACTTCCCTCCATCCGTCCTCCTAAAATTCTGAATCTCATTAAAAAATTCTAATAGATTCAGCAGCCATGGATTTCCTCCACTCTTCATTTTACTTGTCTTCATATTCCTCCTCGCAATTTATCTACCTGTCCATGACTTTCAATGGAAAAATACAAAATTCCTCCTTCCTTCCTTACATTAAATCTATTATTTCAAGATTAAAAACTTTCTGCCAACCACGGACAAACCGACCTCCCGCAATTCTTCAATATCTTCAAGAGCTCTTCTTCAGCTTTCATCTTCTTTATTTGTCCACCCTATTGTATTTCCTCTTAAAAATATGTTCTTTGGAAACTTCATCATCAAACCTTTACGCTTTATTACAAACCCGCCGACTAAACCACCAGAAAACAAACCCAAATTCAATCACAAACACATGGGTTTGTAGTAAAAGGGAAACCGGTAAAGAACGAAACTCATTTACCTCCCCATCTCCTGCAAGGTCAAGCATGAAACACAGGCTTAACAATTACCGTCCTCCTCTCTTCCCGCAATTCTTTTTAATTCTTTGCCCACCATCTTTATTAACCAATGGCTCGTGCTAAAGAATTAAGAAGAAGAAGCCGCTCTCCTCTGTTTAGCTTGTGCATTATATTGAAATCCTAAACTTGAATTCTTTACTTTTGTACAGATTAAAGAAGACATTTGCCAGCAGAGGATACTGTGCGAAATATTCGCGGACGAAGAAAATTTCCGCCCTGTAACTGACCTCTTCAAACGTAAACTGACGTAAGTCCAACCCCGATTTTTTACCACCATTATTAACAGTTACACGACCACTTACTAAACCTTTCAGAGTAAAAACATTCCAGAACCACCTGGAGAAGTCAGAGCAGGCAAAGTAATAAATATCCTAGAGTTTCAGAGCATTACGATTACTATGTAGAGTTCCAGGAGTGAATATATAATTACTCTTCCTCAAGAAGGGAGTCAAAACATATAAATGCTAACGGTATTTATTTTCTTGTACATTAAAAGGGTTGATCGCGGCCCGGTTCCTGAGAAGCATACAAACCGCTATTTTAGGTACGTCCAAGCAATGCAGGACGGTTTAGTTAACGGTGATTCCAGCAAGTGTCAAAAATTATATCATCGATGCCCGTACTCTTCAGCGGACCGCCTTCACCTTGCCTCTTTAAGATTCTGGACCTTCCTCTCCTCTGCCCTTCACCTTGAATTCCGTGACGACTAAGCCTAACTATCCCCAACTGGGCCCCATAGTTAATAGCCTAATAATAACCTCCCTTGTTTGTAATCAACCAAGATATACACGTCTTGCACTACGCTTTAACTAAATATTTTTACCACCTCCCGCTCTTCCCCTCCCCTCGTCATTTAGTTAAATCCAAACCAGAGTATTTATATCCATCTTATTGCATCAACATCCCCCACTGGAGCCGATATTCAAAATAACGGGACTCCAACCCTTCATCTTCCCCCTCCCCCTCCCTCTTCCCAAGCCGGCCCAACCAATCAACCCTTTCCCTGTATATCCCCCCATCCCCCAACCTCATTTACATGTATGAAATCAATTTTAATCGTTTTGTCCCGTTCCATATTTAAACCAGCTTTAATTCTCCCACCAACCACAGATGACGACGAGAACCACTTCAAACCCATACCCTTTTCAGAGCAGATGAGCCCTTGAAGAAATAAATATTCAAGATCCCCGTGTCTACCTAGGGCCGCGCATGATTCCATCTTACTTCAGCTGTCTTCTAATTGTAATCTCCTCTCAGCCTTCTGACTCCACGTATATATACACATGTAATTCTAGCCTGCTTTCCCCCCAGCCTAACTTATTTCTAGTCTATGTTAAATATGCAAATGATGGAAAATTCAAGAGCCCTTAGACTTTAATACATAACCCCTTGGATTCCGAATCAAAATCCCAGTCTCCAGAGCCTAGCAACCAGGGGAAAGAGCAGTCGTTCCAAGCCAGCCAGGGATGATATGCAGGTGTAAAAGGTGTGGAGGAGTCGTCTCTACAGCCATTTCTCAGCTTCCTCCTACCCGCACTCTTCTTCTTCTTCCTCTAGTTTTTGTGGCTCTTGTTGTTATAAATAAAGTACACGTCTCCCCCCATCATCTTTGTCCAGGAGTCCAGCAGCCTCCTATTTATGTATGCATCCATCTCTTTCGGTTAGTCAAAGATAAGAAATTTTTTCAAACTCCCTCCCTGCCACAACAATGGTTCGACTCGCCTTCTCAATAAAGTGCACCTTCGGGCTCTGTAATTCTAATTTCCAGTCTTCTTCTTCTAATCCAGTCCACAATTTTCTCCAGCCGGCCATGGTCAAGTTCAAGAGCACACACATATAGATGCTACTCCAACAGCCTTCATTAGAATGCATGAGATGAAACGAGACAATCTCGTAGGAATTTTCACACGTAGGCCCAAAAATAGCCCCACTTTTCTTCTCTTCCCTCTCCTACTTCATACTTAACATCTTGCCCCTTAAACATTTGCCCCTTATCCTCCTCCAGGATTCGGTTCTCTCCAGGACCTTGGCCTTAGAAACTATCAACCCCTTCTTGGGGAATATTCTCACGGCATTCTAATTTCAACATCCATAGCTGTCATGATATTTCTGATCTCGAACAATCCATTCGTCCGTCTACGGATATTTTTCAAAACAGTTACCCCTTGTTCTACTTACCAGCTGGAAGCACATTATCTTTTGAATAGCTTAAACCCAGATGCGTAGGAGCATATGTTGCTTTATACGCTATTACAAGCATACATTTTCTGCACATGCGCGATTTTCGTCTTATTAGCATTTTTTGTATGTAGTTTCTTTGGAGCTTTTGGTGAAAGCAAATTTTACTTTCCCTCCGAACGTTTTAAGCGTAATCAGCCAGCATCCCATTCGTTTCGTGCAATGCATGTAATGATATGTACCATTAATGCAACTCGTATATATATTTTATGAATAATAAAGTGTATTTTGAGAACAACCGTCGTGGAGTGTATATGTTTTATATTTGTGATGCATTTATTTGTAAGCTTAAAAACGACATAGGTTTCTAATTCACTGGACGGCGAACTCGTTGTGTATATATTTGTTTCATGATTTCATTCCTTGGAGTAACGATTTTCTTGGTACTTGGTAAATTGTAAATAGTAATTAGGGGAGTTATTAAAAAATAAACATCTTCAGTTCTACAGGCTAAGTTATACGGAGACATATAACTTGTATTCTTTCTTCATGGCTAAATTACTCGCACGAGTAATTAAAGTACGTTTTAAAATTACTCATGTACTCGTGTGACAGGCAGACTTGCATATATTCCAAGTTACAAGAGCATTCATTCCCATCATAATACAACCACTCATACAGAGACGACAGAGGAAAAGCTCATTTACACAACAACACAGTAGGGAGAAGCAACTCAAATCAACCATACTGCAACAATAGGATATATAATATATAAGAGAAGAGATTTTAAAGAATTTGGTATAGTTGCTAGAAAAATAAATACTCAAATCATTATGGTTAGATCATGGATGAGAAATCCGCTGAGGCAAGTCATTCCTCCATCATTCTCCCTCCTCCCTACTTCTTACAATCAATCCAAGGAGGAAGTATATAATCCCTAATTATAATTTGCACACCAGGAACAATACCGTTTCACAACGAGCTCAAGCAACTACACATGCACCATCTACTCATCCAGTACATGCTCCACGACGACACTCTTGGCAGCACCCTCCGCCAATCCATTTAAAAGTAAGTATATTACCGCTTTTTTCTATTTAAAACCAACAATTTCAACTTACTTTAGCGGACATGGTGGTGATGAAATTAATAGGATTTCACCACCAAAAAAAAATATTTTTAAAACAAAAGAGCCGATTCTCTCCTGAGGACAACGACAAATAACAGAGGATTAAAGCGATAATACACGTTCGCATGTACTACTCTACTTCCAGCAGCAGGTGCATCCAGTCCAGTGAATTCTATTAGGATAGGAATTACTTTACGCTTGGAGAATGAGAGCAGAAATGCCGTAACAATTAAGATTAATTAGAGGATGATGAACAATAATTTTAACGAGTAAATGATCCAAATTAATTTCAAAAAGAATTATAAACTCTTCTTCTTAAACAAACAAATTACCGCGCGCACTCTTCTTCATCCACACACACTGTAGTCGTACAATTGGCGGCGCTCTTACTTACTAACTAACGTTGTAGGACTAAATCTACTACCATTTAATTATATTATAATACAAAAATAAGAGTCATACTACGGGCTAGAGTAACTAAACTAAACTTAACTTATGATTACTGGTACCGCTCCAATCTACACTATCAACTTCATCCAATACCATTGTTACAAAATCCTTCCGCCTTTCTCCTCAAACAAACGCTTTCCTCAAATTCGTCTTTACTATTCCTATATTGCTATTTTTTTCCATCATTTTCATAGTAATCTTGTTCTAATCAATCACCGCACCGGAAGCTCAAGGATTTCATTGGCCTAGTAAATTTCTTTTAGAATACTTTAAAAAATAATAATTTCAATTCACCCATCCTCCTCTGAGCAGCCGCCGTAGACCAATCTATATTGAAATATTCTCTGTAAAAAAATATATTTCATTTCTCTCGGTGGATCAAATCGGTGGTCTTCTTAGTTATTATACTTATTGGCCTCCCAGCATCCGCACATTCCCGAATGGCAAATCCTAACGTTTCTAAAAAATTATATTATCTTTCCCTGATTTTCACATATAATTATTAGCAAGCCAATCCTAGCAAGTTTCACATCCATATTTTCAGCTTTTATAAAAAAAAAATCAAAAAACTATTCGGATTCTAATTTTTCCAGCAATTTTCACTGGTTACCTGATTTCTAATTAGTAAACCATTACTTTTCTGTATTATGTTTCTGTGCATACGATGTGTGTAAAAATGTATGTTTACAGAGAGAGAGAGAGTCCGTGCACTCCTCTCCGGTTTTCCCTCTCCCTCTGCATTTTTTTTGGAATCCTCCGAATTAGTATTCAAAAGCCTAATTACTTATCCAAATTACTGATTGCGTTGCTTCCAAATTTACAATTACTTTTGTACGGACGCAACTAAAGCTACCTGCATGTGCATACAAATTCTTTTTGAGGAAATATAATTTTGCCATCAACTTTCTAAATTTAAGTATTAATATAGGATTCAGTGTATCAACCAAGCCGAATGAGAGGTTCCATGTAGTTTCTTGTATGTATAGGACCATTTGTTTGGCGGACAGGCTGTGCGTTCAGTCTTGCAAAGCATCACGATGATTGTGTTTTCGGTACAATCTTGTAGTTTGTAACAACAATGAGGATTTCACTGAAGTTAGATTTCTGGAGTTCCGGCTCTTTGGTCGGTTTATTTCCATTGAAGGACGGAGGAGCGAGCAAAAGTCTTATTGCTCTAGATCCGGATACGAATGAAATTCCAGGCCACGACCAAATTGTTTCCAAAGGAATGAGGATCTCCTATAAAGAAAAAAAATAGAGAAACAAATTAGAACATTTCCCAAAACAATCCAACTTTTTATCCCTATCATTAAGATTCCCTTAAAATCTTATTACTATTCTCATCCAACAATCTAACCCAGTCCTTCCCTCTCTTCCACATCCCTTTGTAAGCATAGCTTTATAAAAAGCTCAGTCAGTAGCAGCTCCATCACCTATTTCAATCCCATCTCTTCCACATAACACACACTACACACCCATATTTAGCATTGCTTTTTCTATATCTAATCAACCCTAATGTATTCCCTCGTCTTCCCTTCTTGTAGCACTCCCATGCTCCCATCATCTTCCCAACGAGAGTCATACCTTGAGAATGCACTTCCATCAAAACCAGATACTAGGCCAACAATATTTGAATTGAGCCAGACTTTTACTCCAGGAGTTAAATTACGAGCAACGTGTAATCCTAGGCGTAACAATCATCAGACGGAATCAAAACCTAACCACAAAACAGAGAACAATCCTCATAGAGTCAAGTATAGCGAGCGAGGCGGCTCTGAATTGAACAGGTGAGTCAGTCAGATGCTGACCTTGTTGCATTAGCCCATAACAAAATCCAGGTTACTACGTCCTCATCATATCATATGTAATCCGTATCCCTCCTCCTCGACTGCATTTAATGATGCAATATCAAGAACGCAATGGATTACGGGATTCTTTCTAGAACGTTGCATAGGAAACAACCCTTCATGTAATTCTCAGAATGAACACGAGATGAAGCGAGAAATAGCTGTAAATTTTGACAGCAATTATTCATCATATCATCAAAATGCGGGAGGCGTTCAAGTCCACCTCTTCCCACTCCCCAAAGGGTTAAGGAATTAGGTCAGTGGCCGAATCAACGTTCGTTTGTAGTCAAGTCAAAAACAAGTAAGCAAAAGCATCAAGATCACCCAGAAGAAGAAAAGGCTTCCAAGTTCTCAAACGAGGCTAAAAACTAGTTTCCCTATAGCTTCTTCTCCAACGTTTTCTCTCAAGTCTAACTGTACCCCCTTTCCCGCCACCACCTCTCTTATTAAACCTCCAGAATCCATGGGAAGGTGTAGGAAAAGGGTGTGCAGTGAGTGAATGATTTATATGATGAAAGGGTGGGTAAAACATTTCACTTTATTGGTTATAATTATTATTATTGTCCCTATTATCAGTATTAATCTCGGACAAACTGACTGGGAGCCTCATTCCCATCCCCCAACTATTTTCACTCCCAAACAAACAGCTTCTTGACTTTTGATTTACTAGTCACCCCCACTTGGAACATTCCAAACCATAATCCTCCCACCCCCATCATGAACCGTTAATCCAGAAACATGCTTCAGAGAGAGAACCAGCCACTTTACCCGGCTAAATGAGGACAAATGAAAGCTGTATATTACGGTATCGAATTCTCTAGAAAAATCCACCAACCCTATCTCCCTTAACCTCACCAACCCTCTCCCACCTGCCCCAGGTAGTCACTATATAATATCATCTCACACAATCATCAATAACTATATACTAAACCCATAACGCCATAACCAGCCAGCACCTTAATACCTACTATTATCCTTCTCTCTTCCCCTTCGTCTTCTTCTTTGAGGAAAACCAACGGGATTTTCACCCCCTTCCTCCCAAAAACCCTTGTATTTTACGTCAGCCCCAACCCTCTTCTGTACGACGTCTATCCGTCCCGCACGCACCCAAGTACACATAACCAGCCATTTAACAAATCCCCATTGTCAATAAGTGTCCGGGTGGCAGGGGTAACTACAGTAGAATCCTCCCGTACACGTTCCGTAACTGTACTTTTCATTACACCCCATTGTATTCCACAACATTCCTCAAAAGTCCTGGGAAATACCTGTATTTAAAGGGTGGTCTTCCTTTCAATTAAATTCCATCACACACCCCTAACTTTCATTTCCCATCCTAGTTTCCTTACTTTCCCCCCTACTATTCAACAATACATGCTAGATACGTCTAAATAATCTCTTCGAGATGAGGTGAAGGGCAAATCATGGTTGCAGAAAGTGAGCGACAGGAGAAAGTCCAAGCTCCTTTCTCCCTAGCCTCTAACTCAATGCTCATCGGAGCGATAATTACTATAAGGATTGCCCATGCACCCTCAGTAGGAAAGGGGATGATGCAGGGAGAAACCGATGGGAAAGAGAGAAAAGTGAAGATAGCCCAGCGAGTTTCTTGCAAATATATAGAGGGAGAGAACGAGGAGGAGGAGGATAAAGAAGAAGATGAGAGTTGATGCGGTAGCCGGGAGCTAGGAACGAGTCAAAAGTGGCAAATCAGCTGTGTGAAAGAGTAGGTTAGTCTTTTGCTCGGGGCATTAGAATAAAAGTGCATCGGCCTTTAACGGTGACTCGAGGCCAACGTCTGACCAGCTAAAATTATAATGGTAAAGACGTAAGAGAGAGAATCTTTGAGCAAACGACGAGAGCCAGAAAAAAATCTTCTCAAACAATCAACAAGCCATCACCAACCACCACATCTCTCACCTTTCAATCTCTCCCAGGTAATGTACTCCTCATCATCACTCCCATTTCTATCATTCCTCTCCCGCCCATCCTTCACCTCTCCTTCACATTCCTCCCAACTTGTAAGTCTCACTTAACTTTTCCTTCTGCAAGTCCCATTATCATCCGCAACGACAGCTTCCCTCCTTCCAAGCTTCGCCAATCTTGTCTCTCAAGATCATGCAAAATCCTTACTATCTTCACCGCCCCTTCAACTACCACCCCCTCACACTGTCACACTTGGTAAACAAAACAAACATTTCCAATGGATCCCTGTATAAACTCTCTGTATAAATCCTCCTGTCTTCTCGTCCTCCTCCTGCTCTATTAGCTAACGCAAATCTGCAAAACGCAGACGTGGATTTGGACAAGTTAGTCTAGCCAGGACGTTTCGGACGTCATAATAATCAAAACCAACCTGAGTACCAACTATTTTCTCTACACCATTTAATTCCAACTCCCGCATTCCCATCCTCGCTCAATCAAAAATCAACTTTCACCACCACCCAGTCCACTTCCCTCCCTTCCTCATTTTCCAGCACCACAATAAATCAACCTCCTATCTCAGATATTGTCAACGCTACACGATAAAGCAGCATCATCCCATCATGTTCTTTACGACCGTTTTTTATATTATAGTTGTAAATTGTCTTTAGGATTGAAAAGAACAAACTATATAAGAGCTATGAGACCAAGGTGAGATTTTCTTTCTTTAACAGCTTCAATCATCCCGATTTCTTTTCAATTAAAACTTGCTCAAAGACTGTAGCAAATTCATTGGGTATAATCAATACTTTTCTCAACCATTATTTCCTCATCCCAAAAATGTAATAATAAAACTACCCTATCTTATCCCTTCTCTTTGTAACATTTAACTCTTGGTAAAAAATCATCAAAAACTTTGACGAGACCAGTCATAAAGGAAGGGGGATACTAAATGGGTTCATGGGTTTCTAGAAAAGTGTTATTGTCCCACAAACAAAACATTTCTCTCAACATTCTCTCAGCCGAATCATAAGATGAGCCTAACATATTAACCCGATACTGCCCCTCTAATACAAAAATATCTCATCTCCTTTCTTCTTTCCCCAAAAATCCTTCCAATTTCTCCTCCAATGATTGGGGATCAGTCTCTCAACCAATACGAACCATATACACTTTTCATCTTAACCCACCCGGGTTATAAATTATTGTACAAAGTCTCCTTTAAAGAAATCAAATCATTTTACCATGTAATCCCTATTTATGAGCTTTTCTTCAAACCAGCTACAACCAAATGAGTTTTTTCAACCTATCCCGCACCTTCCTCAACTGCTCCAACGAAACCACCATATCACGTCCTTTATTCAAGCCGTAGATATGACCTTCCGCAAAGCGGGTAGCAGTGCGGTGGGAAGGCGTGTGTGTAAACAGATCACGAATCCAGAATTTAAATAACAGAGCATCCCCTTCTCTAACCAAATGAGCAACCTTACAATTTCAATCCTCATCATCGTCCCTCCACTCTCCACTACCTCCAGAATCTCTTAGCATCCTCTTCTCATCTTCCTACGTTTTTTCCCCACACTTCCTCCCTCCTTGAATTTCTTTTCAATGGTTCCGTTCCCGTGGTCAGGGTTTGGCCTCAGATTCCTCCAGCATCATCATATGCAAATGAGTCAATATTCAAATCATCCTGGAGAAAAAAGCTCAGCTTACATTTTTTGTCCCTCTTCTTCTTCCCTTTTCCCCTCTCTCTCTCTCTCTCGCTCTCTCTCTAAACAAGAGATTCCAGGGAGGGAGACAGGTGGGAATGAGATGGAATTATCTCCCTCCTGGATAATCTTCTTGGCATTGGCATTGAAATTTTCAAATAGTACAAGTGCAAGAGAGACAAGTGGATGTAATATACTTTTTTCATCTCATTCCCATCTCATTTTTTATCAATCTCCTCTTTCTTTCTACAGCTTCTTCCCCACATCCTAGATCCTGTTGCTAGGTTAGTTAATCTCTCTTCCTCTCAACATAGCCCTGGCCAACTCCCAGACGGACACCGTCCGTCTCTTCTTCTTCTTCACACAACATCCTCTTCCTCCTTCCCATCCTCCTAATATTCAATATTCAAACCAGGGCTTCCGAACTATCCCACTCATTAGCATAAACTTTCCATCCATTCAAACCCTACAACAGCAACAACCTTCTCCAGTCGCAGCCCTCCTCCCCACGGCCAACACCAACAAAACCGAAAAAGAACTAAAGCAACTCCCTAAGTAAACCACCACCCCCTGGCCATCCTCTTAAAATTATTTTTTGTCACCTCATCATATTGTAATTCCTTATTCTTCCTCATCCTCTCTTCTTCATCTTCCCTGTCCACTACTCTTCCCCGATTTTCTACTTCTTCTTCTTCCCCCTTCCTCTTCCTCCGATTGTATCCGGCAGTTGTATAATTTTCTCAACGCACCACACACAACACCACCAGACATGAACTGGATTTTATGTAAATCCGCCCAAGGAGTTATCCCTGTAGTAACCTTACATTCTCCAAACCTCCTCCTCCATGAATACAATTTTAATAATAGGACATATTGAGCCAAGAGGATGCTTTTTCTCATAAACTCTTCCGAGTCTTCATGGAATTATATCACACACTCAACTTTTTCATCATCATCGCCACTAGCAAAACTTCCTATCCTAACTCGCCCTGCCCTAACAAACTTTCACAGATAAGCTATAGCGTAAAAATCAAGGGGATTAATCCAACATCCCCAATCATGAATTCCTTGAGATAGATGGAAAGGGTTAAACCGGATTTAGTTTAAATTGCCTTAGGACGGATGGCGAGAGGAGTAGGAGGAAAGAATAATGAGAAGAATCCAACTTTTATTAAACTATACACATCCTTCCTTTCTCAACTTCCAAAGGCGTAGGCTAGGAAAGCGAACCATTAAACAAGCAACCAAGTTGAAACTCTCAAGGAAGGCAGGAATAGTCCTTCCAACAAATTATACCTTGAGCGGGGGCAGATGATGATCATCTGTAAAACAGAGTTTCTCTGAACGGATAGCTCCTTATACTTTCTCACTACCATCATGCCTAACCTCATCTCTTCCTTTTAACACTACCAACAACAACCACTTTCATTAGCTCCCCATCACACAACCAGCTTGAGAAAAGTCAAAAACTTTTATATCAAGAAATATATACACTCTCCCTATCTATCACATGCTAAACCAATCTACTCGCAGACACGCCGAGGACATTGAATCCTTTCCTCCATCCCTTCCTTCCTTGTCCACACACATTTCAAATTCTCCTTATCCAGCGTCCATCGAACAGCAGGAGCCTTGAAGAGAAAACTTTTATCCTGTCCCCCTCCGCTAACGAGCCCAGAGCAATTAAACCTCAAATTAAATGGCACGCAACACGGCAAGAGCCCTTGAATTTAAAAAACTTTCAAATGAAAATGAAACTTTCCCTCAACACACCGCTCGCTTCTTAGTGCAAAGCATCTTGTGCTATCCTTAAAAAATTAATCCCATATTAAAATCACCTCCGCCCCGTCAAGTAAAATACTTTACATAGCACGTAAACTATTTCCACAATTTTCTCCACTTTCATCCCCACTTTAGCTAAAACACAGTACATCATTAGCCAGTCATTTCCTCCTCTTCCGGCATCTCTAATTTTAATTTAAGAAAATAAGTGACATCATTTAAAACTCCCGACAACGTAATATTTAACCCTTTCCTTACACAACTCAACTCGCACATGGCCTTCACCGCTACACACACTGTTTTTTCACAGGTAAATTAAGGTAGGTCGGTAAAATTTCTATTTTTTTCTCTCTCTCAAGAATCCAACTTTTTCTCCCCACAACACGATATGCTTTTCTTCTTCTTCCCTGTCCTTTTGCTTTCATCATGATCCCTTTAAGGATATGATCCGCTAAGAAAACTTTTTTCTTCCTTTTCTGTTAAAGCCTTCCTTACAACCCCTTTCTCTGTCCTTTCCTTCAAGTCCCATTTTAGAAGACATGGAAAAAGAAGATTGAAAAATTGGCAAAAAAGTTTTCATTCACATCCTCTTCTACACATCCTCCTCCCATAATTTCTTCCCCAAAGACATCCCTCTACTCGGATCGGATATATTTAAGACAGTAACAGATGTTTCCCCGTCGTCTACCAACCGTCTCATCCCACACAAGAAAGAAAGACTACGGTTTTGGGAAGAGAGACAAAAACTCGGAGAAAAAATGTTTAGAAACATATAGAAAAACACCAGTTTTTACCTCCATCCTCCCCAATCCGCCTTCTCTATCTCTCTCTCTTTCAACAGAAAACCCGCCCGCATTACCCCCCTCCATCACCCCCACTACTACTACTGTCTTTAACCAACCTAGTTAGTATCCATCACCACCTCCTCCTCCTCCTCCAAGAATCCTCTGGGAAAACTACGACAACCTTAGTTTCCTTAAACCCTTTCCTCCCTTATTCCACCGCCCTCCATTCCTTCCATAATCCGTTTTCCACTTTCCATGGGAAATAGAAAAGACGACACGGGACAAGCTGAACCGGGACAAAAGATATATCGTCTCATCAATTCTAAATAAAACTTGTTGCTTCTTCTTCTCTTCCTTCCTCAATCTCCCTTTCCCCTCCTCCAACATCATCCTTCCTTATGCACACCCCCAACGACCACTTCCAACTATTCTCACAAAAATCCACTCACTAAAGTGTCTCATTTCCCCTTTCCGTCTCATTTTCATCCAACACTGTCCTCAAAATCTAAAACTATTTTTATATTTTTGAAAACCGGTAATGGGTGCTTGCTTTCTCAACAAAGAAACGACCAGAAGAAGTAAACGAGTTACATGACTAGAAAACCGGCCTGTCCTTCCGTCTCCCATCCCACCATCTCCTATAGTCCTCTATTCCTTAATCTCACAAAAGCATCTTCTAGGGATTTTCAATAAAAGCTCTATAAAATTCATGGCTATTCAAGGTAAAACTAAATAGAATCCACACATCTTTTTATATCAAAACTCCTTGGATTTCCTCAATACAGGATATCAAAAACCACCATCATCATTCTACCATCCATCCAATCCAAACCATGTTCAAACATTTCTTCATCATTTCCCAAACTTCCCTCTCGGCTATCCAAACCACGTGATGAGAGCAGAGCAAGAGCTAGAAATTTTCCTTGAAAACCATTACACTAATCCAGAGGAGCTCATAGTCATGGGTACGAAACTTACTCCAACTCAATGCAAATCCCTAATGCAATTCCATAAAAAACATTGAATAAAACAAGCTAATTACCAATGGAATTTTCTATCATTGCTACATAACCCTACATATCCACGACACGGCCATACGCTTCACCGCAGCCTCGCTTGCTTGCAATCCGCGCAGCCATCTTACTTTTTCTCCTCCCTCTCCTTCTCCTTAATATTGTCGAAGCAATCATTTGTAATAGTTTGCAAATAAATGCAAAATAATTGCAATAATTTCAGTATCCAGCCTACCTTGCATTTTTCCTCCTCCCGTAGTAACACAAGTACTCTAAAATCCCTTGCATTGCAATTCCTCCAAATCCTCATCATCATCCTTAGGGATAAACTCCACAGAGATAAGAGGAGAGATAGCAAGTTCTTTGTTAATTACTGAGGCCATTTCTTCTGACCAGCACCACCATTCTATCTCTCCAATATAGGTTTCATCCATAGAAATTCATGCACTCTCATACTCACCCCACCAGAGGCACGCACTTCCAGAGTCATACGAGGAGACACAAGCTCAAATGGCGACAAATCCAAAAATCCTCCGCCAAAAATCCCGAGTGACATTGAAACCACGTGTGTATTGAGAAAATGTGCCCTCAGGTTTCTTCATTCTCATATTTCCCACATCTGCCGCCATCATCAATGACCCTCCTTTCTCCCTGTCTGGAGAGAGCTGGACTCCGTGTAACAAGTTCCACCAGGATTAGCGGTATTTGCAAAATCCTCCAATTTTACCAGCCCTCTCTTCCAAATCCTTTGAATCCATGCTGCAACTATTAGCTAATTTAGAGACTCCTCTCCGCGGTTATTCACGGCTAGCGTATACTCAATTCCACCCAGAACACTCCGAGAGTCTGGAGGTCATTGGTTAGCGAGGGGTTTGAACTGTGGGCTTTACAGCCATACAAAGATGTCCTCGTCGACAGAATACAGAGCCGGTTATAGCCATTAAATGAATGCGGCTCCGACTTTTACGATGCTGGGAAAATAATATGCCTTCCAACGCTCCAACTTAACACGGCTAGAAGTGGAGCGAAAATATTTGCAAACGTCCGTAACGTACCCATCTTCGCTTAGCCTCTCTTTTTTCCGGACACATCAACAAGATTCCGTTCCAGTTTGAAACTACTCTGAACAGTCCAACACTTCCACATGTATTCCACACGCACAAGCCCATCTCCTATTTCTCATTTTCCCTTTATATTTTCCCGACCAACTTACACCCAATCCTTCCCATATAATCTTCTAATTTCTCAAATCCTCTAATCATAATTTACCCTTCAACCTCTGACGCAATCCCTTCAACCACCTACATCCTTAATCCGCTATCGTAAACAACGTCAGACCTGCCAGGATCTGCATAGCAGATCATTCATGACACAACCTTTGCATCCTCTTGACAAAAAAGTCATCGGAATAGTTCACCTGACCGCTGTATCCCTTCAGATTATCCAGATCACCTTCTTCCTCTCCCTCTTCGTCCGCTTTCAAACAAGCATTTTAAGACGATAACCTGTGAGCTTTGCCTTAGGGATTCCTCCCATGCATTGCGGATGATGACTCAAAAGATAGGCTCATGCTAAGGTGTGTATAAGCTTATATGAGTTGCGGAAAGGGTGTAACCCGGAAGAATCCACTCCATCACCCCACAGCCACACAGAGAAGATCATGTTCAGCGTCCACTGCATATTAATATCATAGGGACACCCCATTCTACAAAGCTTCTCATGAAGGCTACAATTAAAAGCTCTGATGAGAGTCAAATTTAGCCCACTCTCATCCCTCTTCTTCTTCTCCCTCCTCCTCAATCTCTATCCTAGCATCCCTTCAATCCATCTCTTCATCCCCACAACACAAGTTCAGAATGAAATTCTTCATCTATTAAAATCCAGATTTGCAATCCCACCACACCATATCATCATCTTCCAAATTCCAAAAGTAATAATACTACATCCAACCACGACAAATTCACTATCCTCCTACGATTTCAGTGATTCTAATGAGAACCCTGCAGTAATTTTTTAACCAAACTACATTCTACCGACCTCCTCATCATCCACTTCTGGATCAAGTAATCAATCATTCCTCAATTTGTACCTGCATCAGTAGTATTCTATCCTTGACGATTTTTATTCACTCCATGGACCTGCACCCAATTGAGTGCAACCCAGCTCTACCAAAACTTCATCCCACCTCTCCACAAGGTTGGTAAAACAAATAGGATTCTATTAAACTCCCCTCCTCAATCACTACCTCACACAGCCTCCTTCAGTAATCCTTATTCCTCACAACTTCACAACTATATGCGTACGTAAACTCTGTTGAGCACGTGTCACTAATCTGCAGTCTCTCCTCCACCTATGGCCAAACTACCTGGTCTCCGTAATCAACTCTTCTTAAACTAATTAAATCCTAAACTACTCTCAGCAGCCCCTTCCAATTTAATCAAAATTATTCAATCCACATTTCATCAACTCAGGAGCTCTAATTCCTTCACTCAACTCCTTACACTACCTTTTTGAAGCGGACAGATTTCTGGGTCAATTGACTAATTTTGCCCCATCTTTGAGGTTAGTCATCATCGACGACGACAAGGATTCTAGGACAATTCTAGGGCACAAAATCCTTCCAATCTTTCCGATGACGAAACACGTCAATTAAGGACAGTGAGTGAGGTAAATGTGTCAAGACTTGAGAGAAAAAGTTCATTGCTACAGAGTACGGAAGAGAAGGTTTCGTATACGACTAACCATAACTTATTCACCAACTAACGAGTAGTAGTGCATAACAGAATAGTCAATGATTAGACAGAAGAGCGTGTGTCTCTCAGCCCCTCCAGCCTACAGCTGCTCAATCATCACCTGGGCGAATGTGCAATTACAGCCAGCGAGATATGACAGGAAGATGAGCCATTACGGCACACACCACCATTCCATCCATATGACTCTGTCAAACCCGCAATAACATTAGCAAATCCGCACCAGCTTCCAACCAGCTGATCCTCTCTCTACTCACTACAACCATCTCAGCCCCAACAGGTATGCAAAGGTGCGTAAAGCAGGACGACTGGACTCAAGCAAGTCTTTTGAGATTCCGCAAGAGCAACAGAGAAATCACCTCAGCGTATATGATGGAAAGTGAATTGATGGGAAGGGTCATGTGTTAAGTGAGAGTTGATGGATTCTTGCCTCCCTCCAAAAATCTTCACATCTCTCTCTCTCTCTCAAATCTCTATACATCTCAATCAAAATCCTGTCTTCACCAACGCATCTCCCCTCACTGGTTATGAAACACACCCAGAATTTCCAGCAACAAGAAAACAATTCTCTACATTTTTAGCACTCCCTCACTTCTTATTCCCTGGACTCACTTAAATGACAATTGAAACAAAAATTAGTCAAATTCTCGGTACTTACTTGAAAGTGTGAAATGTGATACCAGTTGTCCTCAGTCCTCCAGCGGGTTGCCGGTGATTGTTGTGATGTGGGTGATACGGATAGGATTCCATGATGCTTGCGTCGTTGGGTTATTGTGTGTATTCGTCACTGAATTATTGACAAATTTTTTTTTAAAAAAAAACTTCTTTGATTTCTGACTACCAAGAAGGAGAGATCCAAAAAAGATGCGTTTTTCCGAGACGGAGGGGGTAAAAATGCGTGTGTACGGTCGGTCCAGAAGAGCGGAGGCAATTAGTTAAAAAATACCGGGTGAGAGAAGATTCGGTAAGGACCGAGCCCTGTGGGGTGCTCAGTACAAGCCGGTGGGGTCCAATTTCTTCGGCATGGTGACGCTTTTTTCGCGGAGCAAGTCCGTGGACGTCTTGTGGATTCCAAAGAAAATTTCAGAAAATTAAATCTCCAAAGAGAAAAGTTACGTTTGTCCTTCTGCTCGCTGCTTGGCCGCTCCGAGTTTTTGCAAAATCCTCTTCACTCTTTCTCCAAATGGATTCCACGTTTCCCCGGGTAATCTCTTCAAGCTCCAAGGTCAATAAAGGCCGGTGGGGTCTAAAGTCTTGGGGTCCATTTTTCTGGATTATAGCCAAGGAAGGCGCGGCGGTTTAAACTGTTTGTAATAAGGAAAAGTAGCCAAGTTCAAGAGAGGTCAACTAGGATACAGTCAGCAAGTCTTCTTGTTTCTCCTTCCCAGCCTTCTTCACCTTCCCAAATGATGTTCAAATGATGATGATGTGAGTCGGCTCAAACTGAGTTTGCAACTGTGATGAGCTCCTTCCTTTACAACCTCTTTTTACTCTATCCACAACAATCCTCGTCGTCGTCCTCTTTCTTGTCTCTTTTCTTCTTCTTCCTCTCTCTGCCTGCCTTACTGTCTTCTTCTTCTACCTTCTTCCCTTCCTTACTGTCGTCGATACTCTGTATTCTCTTTTCTCTATTTCTCTCTTTACGTTAATCTCTTGGTAGTTTCAATCCGGAAGCTCCTCTACTACTTGTCCCTTCTAATCAAATGTCTCTCTTCACTCTGTCAGTCAGACAACAACTAAAGCCTTTCTAGTGAGAGTGTCCCGTATTTATACTCTTCCAACACTAGCGTGTAGCTTCGTTATCCCAACCAATATATATATATATATATATATTCCCGAAGAGGGTGATTTACTCCCTACGACCGGGGGATGATGATCATCATTCAAAGGGCGGCCAAAAGACACGAGGGTGGGTCCAACACTCTACCTATAACCTCTATACCTCCTCCACCACAACAACCTTTCCCTTCCTCCTCCTACAACTACAGGATTCTTCACACGAGTCTCTCTCGGGTAGTAAGCAGAAACAAGTATGAAACAGAATAGAGCCCCTGCACAAACTCTACAAAACCTTTCTTCCTTAACTTTCCTAACAAGGATGACAAGGAGCAAATATCTTTCCCTTCCTTTCTTCGTCCAGGAGAGGAGGTAGACAGATCCCCGACTCAAAACTTCACTCTTGTAACAAGTTTCACCCGACACTGCTTCTCTTCCAGTAAAAGCCAACAGCTTTTCTCCACACACAACCAGCCTCTCCAGCCCACCTTCATCCTCCTCTTCCATATCTCCAGCCTTCCCTCCACTTCTCTCTCCAGTCCTTCCACAAGCTTCCTCCCTTCCACAACTCCATCAATTTTTCTCCTTCAACTCCATCCAGTCCTCCAAGGAGACTCAAGCCTTCAACAGCCAAACCTATCTCCAGACACATCTCCACCAATTCCACACCACCAATCTTCCTTCATCATAACTATCTTAGGCCATCCAACTAACTTTCGATACATCTCGTCCCTACTACTAAATGTTCAGTCACATGTTTTCCAGAGACAGGGCCTCCCCCTTAGCTTCTTCTTTCCATCTTAGCATAGCCCTTAAACTAAAGCCTCCAGAACTCCCGTCCAGCCAGACTCTACATCTTCCCTTCCACACCAAAGTGTACTTGAAAAAGCCGGCTATTTATGTATTCCATAATACTACCAAACCCCAAGACAAGGAGGTAAGTACTACTGAGCAGTCAAATAACTATAGAGAATAACCTGGATATACATATTTTATTAGGCAGACCGACTTGCACAGCGCATCCTCTCACACACATATAAACCATTTACCACCAGAAAAGAAAATAAAGAAGAAAAGGAGAGAATATCCTCTCTCTCTCTCTCTCATCCCCTTTAAGCTGTTGTGGTTTGTATAAATACATGTTCGTCTAGTTTAGAGAAACAATATGGGGTGGGGGGATACATAAAGTGTATGCACCTTTACAAGTCCTCGTCCCTTAAGGTGGACGGAGGGTGAGGGACGGTAGAATCTCCAGCAGCCACCCAATAAAAATATCCTCCATCATACTCACCCTTGCACATCGACTCCCTCCTTCAACTAAAGCCTCTCATTTACTTTTAAAATTTCGAATAATAATAATAATAATAATAACAATCATTTTTCTCATCAGTCCTCCAGCCCACATGAACTTTTCCAAAAATATCATCACCTTCCCGTCCTCTCCCTCTCCAACACAGACGCACACAGCCCCGGCCATATTATCCTCAAAAACTACTACAAATTTGGGCACTTGACCTCTCTTATCCTCTATCCTGTCCTATGCCGCCGCGTTCTTCGCCCTCGCCCCACCTAATTCACCTCATCCCGACTCACAAGACCAACAAGAATCCCATCCTCCTCCTCCAAGGATTCTTTCCATAACTTCTCACATTTTCATTCCCACTTCCCTTCACCCACCGAACCCCATACCACAACCTTTTCATCATCATTCCCAATCTCCTCAATAGCACTCGGAAATCTATCAAATTTTGCATAATCCCCCACACATTCACTTTTCCTTTGCTATCAAACCGCCACACCCCGCCCCCCACTCCGCCTCAAACACGGCTCATCTTTCTTAGCGAGGGAAAATTGCACAAGTCATACTTCCTTTTCAATATCCCCCAGCCAGCCAGCCCAGCTTCCCTCCCTGCACCAGCCTGCCTCCAGCTTGTCTTTTCCGCACAACTCCCTCCCCCCTCCCTCATCTTCATTAACATCTCGCCTATGACTATGTATCCCAATGACTCCAGCTTCTTCGAGAGAACTTTCCATCTCTTACTAATAATGATTTTCAAGATTCGCCATAGCTTCCTTCCTCCTCACTGCTCCCCAGCAACGGAGCCAACTTACTTGACAACGTATAGCAAAATCCTCAGCTGAACGTACGCAAACCTGCGTTGCTCTGCTCAGCTTATATCAAACCAAAGCCCGCTTCTTAAAGAAAGGTGGAAAAGATAATGGATTACATGAGGAGCCTGTGGAGAATTGACAATGACCTCATCAAAATTATACACACACTTCCACACTTGCAAATACATACAACACATCCACCGAGGTTACCATAGGTTTCCATCATCACGCTCCCCTACTACTACTACACACACAACTCGCTACTTTCCAATCCCCCGCCCTCCCATCATACTACAATCATATTACTCTTCCTCTCCTTCATCTTCCTCAATTCCCAGATTCCTTATAATTTCAATAAACCAATCCCACAAGTATCCCGGCTCTACTATCAGACGCATCTCATCCCGCATCAACCCTCGCCAATCCTTCCCCGCCTACTTCTCCCTCTTACCTCCTCCCTTGTTACTAACCCAGCTCTATCTTGACCTACTCCCGCACAGGACAATGAACGGACCGAAGCATCTCATAAAAAAAACTCGTCCCTTTTCCCTCTCTTCTAGCATAAATTTTCTTCGAGTTCTGCCTTCAAACACTGCCAACTTTTCCTCACCAAGCGCTCATCCAGCCAGCCTTATTCAGCCTTCTACCGCTAACTTTCACTCGCAAAATTTGCAAATTTCCAGCACGGATAACTCTTTATTCATGAATGAGTTGAAAAAAAAATGCAACTTTCCCCTTTCGCACTATCCCCTTCAATTCCTCCAGTCAAGGAGCGCACTCTCCCCCCTGGGGCAACACTAAATCTTGGCTAGGAAGAAAGAAGAGGGTAAAAAGTGCGTGTGTGAAGAGTACGTACGTGCAGGAAGCCTTTCACTCTGTCTGCTCCTGCCTACGTTGGGAAGTTGAAGGAAACGGACGCGTCAACGGCTGCAGAGTAGCAGAGGTCATTCACAATCGAGCAAAATCATCAGCTTCCATTTGCATATATGTGGATAAAAAACATCAACAGAGAGTGAGTGAGTAGTGGAGTGAGTATAGTATTGTTAAGAGGAAGGATGGGATGAGCAAGGATGTAACAATCCTCCCAAACCACTTCTGGATATTTAAACAGACCGAGTCAGTTTGGACAAGAGCTCCTGCAGACGCGATGAAATGTCTTCCAATAGCCTCTCCACCTTTATCTAATCATTCATCACCTCCTCTTCTCCTGTCAACTTCTTCCCCCCTCCCTCATCATCTCTTTCCCCCACCTTCCCAATCCGCTAAGCCCCTTTCTAAATCTCGCAATCGTCCATAATTTGCAAAATACTTCACACCGCTTCTTAATTAGATCAAGGACTTTCTCCAAACGTACCTTGCCTATTGAGAACATAATTATCGCTCTAATTAACTCTTGTATAAAAATTAAGCTTTCCAGCCATGTGTTACAGCATAAGTCTCCTCCTTGATAAATCCAACTGACCGTTCGCTAGGAACCAGGAGAATCCATAAGCTTCCTTAAAGCTTGTCTTCCTTGGAGTGAAACCCAGGATCAGATTCTCCTCCACCGTCTTATTAACTGAGAACGAATCCTACAACTAGTTCTACCAATCCGACTGGATGGATTCTGGCGGCAAAAGAGGAGCCAGGTAAAAAATCCACCAGAGTCCCCACCAAACCACATTTAATTTTTTTACGATTCACTAGGTCCAGACGAGTTCCTTTTCCTCGCCACCACCGTCCTCCTATTCTGTATTCTTCCCAGGCCCTGATTAGCATGGACAAGGTAAAGATTGTTGAGAACATCATCGGCACACCCTCATCCTGCTTGTTGCTCTTATGTAAAAAGTCTAGCTAGAAACCTCTCTACTAGAAATCACTCCATAACCACCCAAGCTTACTACTCCCACTGCCTACATCCAACAGACTCAACATTCTTCTCAACCATTACAAACCCTAACCTTTCGTGGTCCAAGAAATCGGATTAACACTCTCCCCAATCCTATCCATAGCAGTAACAAGCAATTATTCTCGTCTTCAACGCCATCCTTTTAACTTTACCACTTGCCGCCGGTGCCCGAATTGATTCATAAATAATCAGTTCTTTATTGAAAACAACCAAGCAACTTACACAATCCCATGTATCCAGAACCTGTAAAGCAGAAGAAACTTCTCCAGCCGCACGTCCTACTTCCCTCAACTCTCACCACCAAACTAATCCGCATCATTCTGGCTTCTTGTCCATTAAACAACCACAAAATCTAAATTCTCTACGCTCTACATTCTCAACAACTTCTCCATCCTCATCCCAACCTTTTTAGCAGCAATAACAAACAATCCTGCCTCACAATTCTGTTACACCTCATCTGCATGAGAAAGTGCAAAATTCTTCTAAAAAACTTGATCACCACGTCACAGCCAAGGACGCCAAAATTCTGCCAAGCAAGCTCGTCGTCTCCTCCATCAACAAGTCTCTTCCATTCTCTAATCCAATTATTTAAATATCTTCCATATCACATCATTCCAACAATCCCCACCTCTACAACAAGTAACTGCATCACCCTCTCCCCTCACGCTGACCTCCCATCGGATTTCTACACAACGCTGCCAGGTCCTCCCTAAAGCTATTCAATATTGGGTCATGAAATACAAATCCTAAGCTCAAATACTTATTTCTTCCTCTTTCCTTACAAAAATCCTTTACGTTGTCCAACCTCCACAATGTTCTCCTCACTCAGCATCAACACTTATCCCTTTTAAGTTTGCAAAAACTCATTCCCAGAATGTCGTCGCAATCTTTTTAAAGCAGAGTCGTTTCGCCACTTTGGTCATTCCTTCCCCTCCGTCCGTCTACTATCCAGTACATGTAGTTCTCCAATCCAGTCATTAGCAAATCCTCCACACGTCACACGCTCTTTTCAATA
Source organism: Sminthurides aquaticus (assembly GCA_906901655.1). Lineage (NCBI taxonomy): Eukaryota > Metazoa > Arthropoda > Collembola > Symphypleona > Sminthurididae > Sminthurides > Sminthurides aquaticus. The sequence continues at coordinate 16,507,959 of CAJQTT010000001.1, read as the reverse complement.
GATTCACCACATATTTTCCGAGTCTCCTCCAATGCATAATTTCCCGATTCCCACCACACCAGCTCATGTCCGAAAGAGGAATCTGCAGACATTTCAACTTCTTTCATTCCATATCATCACCACTCACACACGGCCATCATCTCCGAGTTAATTTAAACTCTCAGAGTATGGCCTCAGCCAAGAGTGCAATGCATCAGTAACGACTTTATATCAAGCAGACTTGATTTCGCACTAAATCCTCAATACTTTTCCCCACTCACTACTTCCATCCACCACCTTCAAGCTTCACTTTCTTAGCTCACATCCCAAACAATTAGTAACAACCGCCGCCAAGGTAAACCTATACCCAACCAACTAAACCTTTACGCACAATCACATTTCCTCTCAGCAGCCCCGCGACGCCTTACCAAGAACCATTACATTCATTCTCCTATTCTTCCTTTAATCATAAAAACCTAAATCATTCATTCCCGCCACAGGAATCCTTGTCACTATCAACTATTAAACCCTCTGCTTTGTTCTTCAAGAAACCTCAATCATTCCAGCTTATTCTTAAACCTTGCCAATTCTTGAGTTCTCCTCATTGCCAACCTTTTCGCAAATTCACCCCTCCCCCTCTTCTCTCTCTCTCAGTCTGAGGAGAGTCTCAGATGACCATTTATAGTAAACTGGCGATGTGCAAACATACCAACTCCTCTCACTCCCACTACAAAGAAGGAAAGATCAGTTGTATACTTGTAAAACAATTCAAATTTAACATCTACATAGTCAAGTCTATTTCATGCTACAGTTTAGCGTGACCTTTTAGCCTTTAGAGCAACTCCTAATTCTAGGCATGCTTAAGTAGAGCATCGTCCTCACTAATTACGAGCCTGAATCATAATTAGTGAAAGTATGATTCTATTTTAGAGTCATGTACCCAATTCATAAAATTTGCAATTTCCGCCAAAATTCTCAGCAACGAGTCCCCACACATCTTTCCTACAATATCTCACCCAAGTTCACCACCCTCCAGTCTTAGTCGTAGTCCTTGTCCTTAGGCCAAATATATGATGCGTCTTTCTGAATTGGAATGGCCACATTATGATAATGCCTGGACGGATCGCCGCCAAGCTCTGCCTCCTTGTTTATATCGCTCCTAAAATTCACGAAGGGGTTAAAGAACCGGGAGCAAAGTTGAATGAATTGTTTGCAAAACATTTCCACCACTGCCTCTCCAAATCTCCATTACCGCCCCCAACCTTGCGTCTTTCCTTCCAAAGCTCAATTCATGCAGACATCCAGCTCAAATTTCTACCAAAAAGCAGTTTTGCTTTTTTCCAACCATCTAAGACTAAAAGCTAAAAGGAACATCCGCAAATGAAAAGTCGAATCATGGTACTGCAGCATTGACAGTTATTTCCGTTGCCAACACCACTCCAGCCCGCAACAAGCATCTTCCATAAAAAATCGGATGATAGAAACCGAAACTGAAATCAAGGTCACAGATCAAGCGGATCGGACACGGGGATGACGTGCGGGAGCAGGTTAACCAGCGGGCCAAGGGAAGCCGGTACGGAAGCAGGCAGCCAGCAGGTAGAAAGTAAAATCAGTCCATGTATTTTCCCTTTGTTTGTTCTCTTTTTCCGTATGAGGATCCGAGTGTAGTAATTGTTGAGTAATTTGTGGTAAAATCTGGAGAACCATCCAAAAGACACCTGTGATATCCGATCTTTTCACTCTTCATCATTCAAGGGTAAATGGGATTGAGTGGTGGCGGTTGTTGGTACGTTCGTAAGGGCTTCATCCCCATCCCTATGAATCCCAGTAACCTTGAGTCTTATGTAATTAAGGTGTATAGTAGGGAGGGTGAGTGAGTACAAGTAAGGTGTTTGAGGAAGAAAAGAAGAGCATTTTCTCTGCATTTTCATCTCTCTCATCCCACCATGCAGATGGGATCAAATATATAAACGCAAAGAGCAATCCATTTCCATCCTCCTCCATCTTCCCCACAGCATCTTCCTCCTCCATCATCATCTTCTCTCAGACTTCATCCAGTAGCGACATTTCCCCAGACGGCAAAACTAAATCAGGATAAATCTGTCTCAAAGAGACCCAAAATTATGTCCATGTATTTCCCCATCCAACTCCCTATTCTTAATGTCCACGGAAGATGCTTGTAAAATCTTATCTATATATTCCTACCCTAAGCTTGCATTCTTCCCCACTAAAATTTGCTTCAATATAGTTTTAGTATTTCATCCCCAACTTCGGCGGCTCATTCAATTCTAATGAAATCCATTTGCCTCCGCACCTTTACTACGAGTCAATCCAATTATCCCATAGAGTACACCCAATCACTCTCCCTCCGTCGGTCATCTTCATAAATCCACGAGTGCTTATTCCTCACTTGTGTATAACAATTACGTATATCCACCCCACCAAAACAGTCCGGCAGAGCTAGTGACTAACTATTCTAGCTTTTGTGTCCCGTAGCAATATTAGCAAGTCCAGAAAAAAGGTGCTCTTGAATTATCTACATTGTTAAGCAATGCATCCTCCAAACCGCACTAATATTAGGCTAAGAGAGAGAGAGAGAGAGGTGATTTTAGGTAAAGTGCAAATGGAGAAGGCCGGTAATTTAAAATGAATATTGTCCCTTAGAAAAATACATCATCTTTCCCTTATTCCCTTCTCCAGTACAGTCTTTCCTTCCAGCTTTATGCGGGCAAGGGAGAGCCCTTGTATAGCAATGATCATTTCAAGGTCGATCCAGGGGCAAGGGCAATTTCTTCAGGGTCATTTCAAAATCATCCACTTTGTTCCAGTCCTCTCCTCCCTTAACACCCAGAGCCTCCCTTTTTAAAACACGAATTCAAGCCTCCACAATAGTTTTACGTGTGCCTTGTATCATTCCTCCCAAAACAATTCATTTTCCATACAGCTCCCCACCTTATACTATGACACAAGAGAGAAGCCTTGCCCCTGAGGTCTTGACCAAAGTAATAGCCTTGTATCTGGACAAAGTAGCCCTAAGCCTCGTCTCCCTATCAGTTGTTTGCCTCATCTCTAGGTGACTAAGGACATAGGCTCTAACGTAAATTCATTAAGGAGTCAAGAAGCCAACTTAAACGTGCTCCAACTTATTCAATATTCCACAAACAATTATGCTCCCTCCAATAAAAAGATAATAGGAGACAGGGGATGAGTGCAGGGAACAAGAATTACGTCCACCATCCCATTCAATTGCAGACATAGTCTCTGACCAACAATCAACCACGGTCATATTCACAAATACTTTGGTTTCCCTCCAAAGCCCACAAAAATCATAACTAATAGCCTATAAAACTCTCGTCTTTTTCAGAGAATTTTTACTCCAAAATTACCATATTTTCACCATTTTTAAGCTTACGCGGCAGCGTAGCTTACTTCTGGGCTATATCCAATTGCGAAAGTAAATAAAGTAGAAAGTACAAGTTGGCAAAGCAAAACATCACCAACAGCTTCTAAGAGTCTTTAAAACTGCAAGCAATCTGCAATACCTCTATAAAACACTTTCCAAGCTACACTTTTCCATTTGGAGAAAGTTGTTCCTCCACAACATCCCTTCTTCCCCATGAATTTCCTTTCGCACAACCCGTTCTCGAGCTAGCAGAAAGTGATGAATCCTCCTGCATGATCTCTCCCTCTAAAGTACAGGATGATTCTTTTCCTACTGCTACCTGGTATCTTGTAATCCGTCCTGGTTTTGTTGTGGTCATTTTCAAACGGTACACTAGAAGCCATTATTGCGGTTTGTCTCATAAATACCAGAAGCATGCTTAAGTAATTTTCTTTTTCATAGTTTCCCTCTGGGAACGTCTTTAAGACGTAGAGGGAGAGCTCCTAAAGCGGAGGTTAGCAAAGTAACGGGAATGGCAAAAGAATGAAAGTCGTGAAAGGATGGGAGAGTGATTTGCGGATTCACACAACTACTTTTTCTTCTCGTCCTTTTACAGTAGGAAGTAGTAATTCCGGGCGAGTGTTGTTGTGTGCTAAATAACTTGAACCCGAGCAACGGAGGCAGGTAACCTACGTTACAGGATGACGCTTTTTCCTCACAACGCTCCGTCATCCCAACCCTCAGCTCCCCTGACCCTTTCCTCCCCGCCCTTCTTTCATACAACACAAACAAACCCCACTACCATAAGAAACACGGAAGACACATAATGAATGAATCACATCCTTCATGTGAGTAGAGCGTGCTTGAATCAAAAAATTACTTTCTTCATTTCACCGCTAGAATCTAACGGTACACAAGATGGGTTCGGGGATTCGAAAGATAGTCTTCCACAAAAACTACACATCCGACTCATTTTGTACCGGTGGAAGGAGGGCTTTGTGGATTACATTTTATCGGTCCACTCTCTTCCCACTTTTTCTTCCACATCTCTTCTTTCAATCATATCCACTACACTCCATTCAACCCCGGCCGGATCCACCACTCTCAATGAATGACGCTTCTTCCTAAACACAAACCCTGTCTCATCCATGGATCCGCACCCTCGTCACATTCACCAATCTATTGAGGAAGGAAGAAGAAGCGCTAAGGAAATACCTGCCACGACCCACAACAAGATTCACTTGTGATTTTCCCCCGTTATCAATGAATCATGCAAGAATAACGAGAAAAGGATCAAGCATGTGCTCCTCAATAGCTCATCACTCCACTCCACAATCTTCCCGTTATTCCTCCCACACCCAAAAAGCCGTGTTCGTAGGCACGTTCTCCACAAAATTCCGGCACACTTGCGCGAGCCTTGCCCTCTGCCCCGGTCACAGGTCCGCATCCTTCCATATCCACGCGTCTTTTTACTCCTCCTCCTCCTCCATACAACAACTTTCAATCATCCTCTCCTACAGTTATCCCAAGATCTTAGATAATCCATCATTGAATGAATCTCATCTGCAGGCAAGTAATAATAACACTCTATTTTTTCCATCCTTTTCCTCCGCCACATCTTTCCAAACAATGTAAAGTGTCATCATCCTTCCTACCTAAACTCCGTCACGCTCTTCCGCCTAAATCCATGTCCTGCACTACGGAAGCGCGGGTGCCCTCTTTCCAAAAACCACTTGAAAAAGTTAACGGTACTAGGCTAAAGACAAGTGTGCTACTACGCAGCTAACAGATTGTACTCACTATTAATACTGCGGAGCAGGTCATGATTTCATGATGCGGGCGGTCTAAGGAAAGTGGATATTTTTAACCGGACAATAATGTCCACAAATTATTAACGCCCACTTCAGTGGGTCCGAGTTAAGGACCTGGATTCTGTAGGTTGAGGTTGAGGTCCTTAACATGAGACGCATTCGTCCGGTCAGCTGTCCAGCCGGCCAAAGCCCTTCAACCTCCTCCTCTTGACACTTGAGCAGGGTGGAAGATTATCAATGCCTGAAAATGGGATATTCTAGCGTAAAACGACGTATTGATCGTGTGTGTGTACTCTGACTTCACAGGAATGGATATTGAATACACATGTAATACGGAAAGGGAAAGATGAAATAAAAAGGGCAGGGTGGTGGTGGAGTGCAGGGAACTTCTTCCTCACTCAATCAGTCTTCAGAGGAAAGGGATAGCTCGGCCAATGACCCACCAAACATAGCGGTACTTAAACAACAATCAGGGCTCCACATCCTTTGCCTTTATGGATAACAACTTGTGTGTGATGGTCGACAAGTCTTGTTGATTCTTGCGGTGTAGTTCCCGTACGGAAGAAAACCCACCTTCACCTTCTCCCTACCAACCACCCTTTCAAGTACAACTTTACTTACTTCCCAACGCATACTCCCTCTACCACTCTCCAACCCTACATCCTCTCAAAGGTTTTTCCAATGAATCCCCCAAGATGCATGTTATTTTATTACAATTACCCTCCCCCTCTACCCCCTTGTATATCACCCTACCCCCTCCTTATTACAACAATCTTGGTCATCATCATCCTCCTCATTATTACGAGCTCATCCTCAGCTTGATTACCCTCCTTTCTTGTCAAACACTTTTCGCTCAACAACAATCCCAACAAACCCATCACCACGACCACAAGGAATGCCCTATCTAGCGGGACTTTATGGAAGAATGAAAGAGAAAATCAGCTCATCATATCCCCAAAAGCAATACCTCAAGCCAGCAGCCAGCCATTATGCAGCCAAGGAGGAAATGCATCACCACCAGTCACTGTCACGACACTGGCATTGGAACCATTCAACAATCAACCTCACCTTTATTCACCTCCCCACCAACCACTCCGTCATTAATCCATTCTTCCCTACCCAAGAAAAGCTTCAATCAAATTCATACGGAACTCATTCTTCCCCAACACTGCCCTCATAATAGTAGCGCTAGTGCCTCCCGGAAGACTCTCCGTCCACCAGCGCACCGCACCCTCTCCGTCTTTTACCGGCTAACAATAACATATTTATTGCATATATAGTACACCACCTTCCCCGCCGCTCCTCCTCCTTCCAACAATATCCGTATTGTCATCAAACCGGGAATGATAGGATATGTACAAACATTTCCCCGAAACCCATTACGTCTCTAGCTCCTCTTCCTTACTTCCTGCTTACATCTTCAAAGTACTTCCGAAACAATCCCAGAATCTACGAATATATTACTACATCTACATATAGGCCGCCGCATCTTCATTCACTTTTTTATTCAACTCGTCACAACTACATTTTACTTCCTCCTCTTTGACAGCTCCGAAAAAAATGAGCAAACGGTTCTTTTACTCAATTTTCTCCCCGGCTAAATTCAATCCCATCTTCCTCCTCCTCTTTCATCTTTAGTATTACAACAACCTTTATTGCCATCTTCCTCAGCTTGAAACGCAGAGCAAAAAACCGTCTGCCCATGTATAACTATCCCTCAATGGGTTACATAATAGCTGAGAGTGAATGGGCAGTTTCACAGTTCTCCAACTTCTCAATACACTTACAATCTCCACACAAGAGATGCGATCTACCTCAACACCATTACATTACCCCTGCTAAAACTTACCCAACATTCCTTCAAACACTTTCCACCCACACATTCCCCCTTCTTCTTCTTCTTCTTCTTCTTCAATAATTCCCCAATTTTTCACTAAACTTATCATCAGTCTCCACCCCTCCCTCCAATTCCCCGTCATCTTAAACTTCATATCCTGACCTCACATCCATCAAAACCGTTCTACAGACATCTTAAGAAACCCACCTTGATTTTAAACAATGTCCCCTTGATTCTCATCTTTCATTAATCTTCCCCCTTCCATCTGCTCCTTTCGCATTGTTTTTCACTCCATTCCGGTTCGTGTGCCCTCTTCCCCGGCTCCACCTTTCCTCGAGGGACCTTGATCTTGAATTTAACCCGCTTGTACTTTCCAGTATATATTTCATCAACTTTCCAGAAACCTCTGCTCCCTCATCCTACACCGTCCATACAAATCCGGGCACGCACAAACCCATCCCTTTTATCTTCCTGGACCTCCATTCAAAGCAAGAGTTTTCAATTCAGCCGGCTAACAGTACCTTCAAGTTTTTACTTTCCACAATACTGTCGTCATCATTCATCATAAAACCCGACACATCTTTCATCCCTAAAATGATTCTATTATCCTTATTGTTTATCCTTTCATAATCATTTTCCCTTTTCTTTCCAAGTTTTTAATTACTTGATCCACCATGAAATCCATCCCATCTCTCCCGTCCTCTCGTATTAATAGAATCCTCAAGTTTCAATTTACCTCTTCCTCCCTTACTGGATGTATTTCCTAGCAATAGTGACTATCCGCAATTTTTTTTCAATTTCTTTTTCTTATTACTTTTTCTCTCCCTTCTGTGTTTCCTTGCGTTCCAACGGAGAAGCCGTAGCCTGCTGAGATTACAGGCTCAGCAGCAACGGATTGTCTACACAATTCAATTGTTTTGTTCCGTCGAAACTCAAGTTCAGGTATTGTCGGGATTCACTACCAAGAGGCGTTACATAGCGTGGGTGGACCCAGGGATTCATGTACTGGCCATTTCGCAAATCCTCCCCTTCATTCTTTGTAGGAAGTGAATATGAAGTGAACGGGAATTTTACGATCGTCACGCAAGTAGAGATAATTACCCGGAAATATTTTCAATAAAGATCAGAATCAATATTTGAAGTGCCGGTATATACCGTTCCACTCCACAGAGTTGAATGCCCGCCTCAACTGAGCTTAGTCAAAGGAAAAGGGATGATTATTAGAGAGAGATTATGCAAATCCTCCCGCATCTTCCTTGTAAATGAAGCATTTCAAATTTCGCGGAAGCTCACAAGTTCAAGCTTCAAGCCGGAGGACAGGTAAGGTATGTAACAAGTACAATTAGCAAGAAAATCTGCAAGACATGAGAGCAATTTGCAATATCTTTTCCTCGCCCATTTAATATTATTGCCTTCAAGTACTACGTATAAATGAGTAACTACACACAGAGCAAGTACACTGAAACCGGACAATCCGCAGGGGAAAAGTCCTCTTTCTCCAATATCTCCAAGCTTGAACCAGCTTATTCGCCCTCATACCTTGTGCTCGTACATCCCGCTCCGTCACTTCTTCCCGGAGGACCAGAACACCAAGCCAATTAAGCCGAGGGAGGGAGAGGCAACAAGTTTGACAAATATTAACTTGCAGAGAGCGTTAAAATATTTCCGTGTAGTAACAGAAGAGTGCAAACATGTTTCTTTCTTCCGCTCAGCTTATTATTTCATATTCTCCCTACTAAATAACCTTCTCGGTCCTTTACAAGAATTTTATTTTCTCCTTCTTTTGCAATCCTCAAAAGGTAAACACAATTTTACACAACACATAGTTAACAATCCCCTGTTTCACCCTCACTCTACCCTTAGTTAGTCCCCACCTCAGCAATTTTAAATATTGAGTCAGCATCCTAACCAGCAGAGAAGAATAATAGGAAGTAACCGATTTCAATCAAACCCAGAGACCTGCCGCATGTCTTATGCGGCGCAATCCTGGATTCCACACCGACAGTATACTCTCCTAGCAGATTGCTTAAGATCAAGACGACGAGATTGAGACATTACGTAAAACAAACTAATAAAATACGCGTATTATTATCAAATGTCAATTCAATCCACCAAGACCTGATAGTTTCAACGGGTGGTCAAGTGAAGCCAAAAGAGCGGAGCAAAAGCGCAGTCATGTAACTTATAACCTCAAGTTCATCCTTACCTAATAAATTAAGAGGAGGTTCCTCTTGCTGCGTAAAGCAATCTCTGAGATTACCATGCACTGACTCGCTGTTACAAAAGAACATGTTGTATGGTTGTACTATGCTTCAAAAGGTGTCTGCGAGAGTCTCTCTTCTGGAAGCGGTCAGGTGTGCGGTAGCCGGGGGGAGTTTGCAATTTCAAGCGTATTTGACTAATTGAAAGAGAAGATGCAGGTGAGTTTCTGATCTTTCAACTTTGAACTCTCTCCCCTTTTTGTTGTGACTACTATGAGAAAGTAAAAAAAAAGTAAAATCGCATGGGTAAAAGTGGGAGTGATATGATACTCACTTCCCACTAATCCCACTACCACTACACACACACCCTATGGATTCAACAAGTATAATGTTAAGCTCGGGAATGATGATATGATGATAGAGTTGCAACTTTTCTGCGATAGTCATCTTAAGTGGTTCAGGTGGTGATGAGTTGTGATCCTCAGACGGGATTTTACATAGGAATCAAGTAAGGCCGCAGGTTTTGCAACCCCGCAGCAGCAGCAGGATGAAACGAAAAGTCAGAGGACAAGCAAACCGATGCTCAATCCTCTCATCATTCCCATCACATCATCATTACAATCCTCCTCAACTTCATCACAGGATTGGATAATAACCTCATGCCCATCATAATGACGGCGATCATGAATGGACTACGGGCAAGAGCGTTCATTGTCCAACTTCACACACTTTCAATACTTTCTTCCCTTTTGCAAACCTTTTAATCAGATTCCCTCTTCATCTTAGCCTCTCTCTCTGTGCGAATCCTCAGCCGCCAGCGTCACAGCTGACCGCAGCTCTTCCAGCCTTCACTAGCTACCAATCCCTGCCACCCGCATCAATTTTTCTGTCCTGGCCATTCTACTGTCATCAGAACCCAGCAACTACCTTTCTTCCAACGGTCTTCTCTGTCTTTGCCATCATTAAATGAAAATCAGGTATGAAATGAGTGAGAGAAAGCATACCGATAATCGGATGCAATCCAGTCTAATCATTCTTAAACTTGTCGGAGGAATGTTTTTGAGGTGCAAAAACCTGAAGACGACAAGCTGTTTCACATCCACAATTTAATCACATATCCTTAGCCCCGCATAAACTTTACAACAATACTTATACTTTCATAGCCATTCCTTCCCCAAACCTATACTAACTACCAATCCTCCTCGGGAGTCGAGAGAACAACCAACTTTTAAGATTATCGAAAAGTAATTGTGCAACAAAGTAGCGAGTACATAAGCGCAATCCTTCAAACCGCCGCTCAATCTTTAATTTAATGCTCCGACGACGGATGATAAAACTTGCAGATTACCAACTTCCAAGCCTCTTGATTTACGGACCGAACGTATCAAGGAACCAAGGAGTTAGTAGACTTTCGCATATTTGCGTGTGTTTATGTGTGAGCCAGTGAATGTGTGTGCAGAAGGTGAGGTAGATGTTAAGAGCGTGTAATGTCCTTCCCTGCTCCAAAGTCTAGTTTATCACGTTTCCCTCACGGACATAAGCTATGAGAATTTTCCACGACTTTTACCCCGACGACGACCATCCTCGAGCAAGGAACCTCCTTGGTCCTTTCTTGCCAGGCATCAGGATTCAGGAGAACAAGCTCATCATTAAATGTACAACTCCTCCTGTGCGGAAGTCTCTTTTGCACAAAGTTTATTCACTTCTCGACCTATATTTCCTCAACAATCCCACTCCTCAACAAATAGCGACTACCTTCGCATCCCTCCCGATCATCATCCACCACCACTCTATTCCTCATTCCCTCTATCCCGCATCCTCCCAACTTCGCACACACACACACACACACACACACATACCCGATACCCCTTCTTCCTTTATCCTTGCAAGTATGCAATCCTCAAGTTCTTCGAACCACAATCATTTACTTACTAACTGCCCCTCCATCCCCTCTACATCTTCACCCTCATCATGAATTAACATCTTCCCGCAGTCCTCTTCACCTTCTACTCTCCTAATCCTAGTCAGTCTTCCCATAGTCAGTTAGTCAGTTTAGCTAGTTTAGCACCCGAGATCGCACCAGGACAGTCAGTCAACTTACATCCCCCCCCTCCATCCGCCAAACTAATACATAATTCTTCTCAATCTTAACAAATCATTTCACCGATTTCCCCCCCTACCTTCATCCCTCTAAGCCACCAGCTTCTCCACTACTAGTACAAGCTTCCACGCATCTAGTCACCAGCCACTTCTTCCGCAGTGTAAACACCTGTCCCGCGTCCTCCCGTCTACAGCCATTCCCACTCCACCACCGGCCTTCCCCCGCTCCCGTCTACCATCCCACTTCCCAGATTCCTTCATTTCCAAATCTCCAAATTAGTATCACTGTCACATTAGCATAGCCTTCAATCAACCCATTCACCCGCCGGGGATTCAACCCTCCCCCAGACCAGACCAACGAGGACTTACCCGCTTACCCCCTCCAAATACCTGTAGAGTTCAAAGACATCTCTCCCTCCTCTTCCGCCTTCTTCCGCTTTACATACAATCCATCCTAATCATCCTAAGCGCATCTCATACATTTCATACGCACCATCATCCCTCTCTCCCAAACAATTAACACCCATTCGCCAAAATTAATACTTGAACCACAATGCAATTCAAATGCCGCCACAACGTTCTCAGAGCACGCGCTCTTGACGACACCAACGTAACTAGCGCCCTCTCCTTCAACAACGTTATCTTTTCCGCGAATGACATTGATTGCAATTCTTGCCCTCACTCCACCTTCGCTACTTCCCTATTCCTATTTAGATCAAGAAAAAAAAGCGAAACGTAAAAGTTGTAGAGAAGCGTTCCTAATTTCATCTGTCACGAGAGAAGCTACCTAACGGGCTGCACCATCTGCGGAACAAGTTTAAAAAGAGGACACGTACGCTCACAGTAGTAAATTAACAAGGTTAGGCCATGATGATGAATCGATAATTGTCGCAATTTCATTATAACCAACACATTCATTCCCATTCCCAGAATGCACATCATCATCTTTGGACACTTACCAAAAGATTTCTAAATTCACTTTCTACACTCCACCATCAAAGCTCATCAACAATGTGAAATGAAAGTAATACTTCAAGTTCATCCAGCCTTATTACTTTCACATCCATCCACCACAACCCCTTACTACAAACAAACCTTTCACATCCATTATCAATTTACTATAGATCAACTTTTCAACCATCCAATTCATCCAATCTTTCCCCATCCACCAACATGTATTCCCCACCCCATTACTATTTTCCCATTTCCCTCAATAAGTAGTTGAAGGACAATCTTCTGCCCCTCTCACACCAGCCACATCATTATCACCATGAGCTCATGTCCCTAGGATGCTGACAACAGAGGTTTCCAACTAAATCCATTCGTTTCCGATGATCTTGCCCTATTTTTACGCTTCTATAAAAATTACAATTATCATCTCTCTCCCCCCTCTGTCACTCCCCTTCGTGTCTCCTCCCATGCTCACCAGTCTATAATATCGCCGTTTATTCCAAACTTTCGCCATCTCAACACGTACCAAACAAACGCTTCTCACCACAATCCTCATCGTAAATCCCATTCCATCCACCCTCAAGGAATTCACCTTCCTCCTAGATATTCCATCTGGCGCAACCCTTTTTATTGCCCCCACAAACTATTTGCCAACAACTTAAATGCACTTTGATGCAGATCACCCATTTAATTCCAACTATAAATCCCAGTGCAACAACAACAACCTCAATGTTGCAATATCAACGACATATCCCAGGAGAAAATTCTTAGCGCTCTCTCCGCACGCTCATTCTTCTTCCTTGCTGCATCAACTGCATTCACAGCAATCCCACCTCACGTGTCTCAATTATTTTTTTAACTCATGTCCTCCTTCCTATCTAATATCTACAACAAAATCATATACATTTATAACCATCAAACATTTTCACTTTACCCCTTTCTTCTTCTTCTTCTTCTTCTCCTCCCTCCAAATCCGTCGTAATTCAAACTTGACAACATTTTCCTATAGAAATCACCTCCTTGATTTATAAACATTTCAAAACTCAAAGTGTAAATTTTATAGCAAAATCATAATAGTTTCTGTGAAATTTTATAATTCACTTTCCTTTCCTTATTAGAACACACTATTGACACTACTTCACTCTTAGGTTTTCTTCCATCCAAACCAGAGCTGCATATCTTGGAAGCACAAATCAAGTTTCAGCACTTTAACACTTCTCTCACTTTCCTCACATGCATTTCCATTTCATCTTACTTGACGCACTCGCTCACAAATCCTTAAAAGTTCCCTCATATCTTCATCGTCATCGTCGCAATCTTCTAAGAAATTATTGCTTTCCATTTATTAACTATCATTTCCCCGCTAGAAACGTCAATCCACAAACAACCAGAAAACTGCGCAATATTAAACTTTCTCCAACAATAATTCCAATTTTTCACCGATTTCAATGTTTAGTTAAAGTATCAAGGATTGATTTGCAACCAACTTCACATCACGCGTAATCTTCAACATTGTTACAATAAAGCAAATGTTATTTCAGCTATTGCTTCCCGTCTTCTATAAGCAGAGCAAGCGTTCTCTAGCGGCGGTGTTTGATCTTATTTTCTCTTGGCAGAGAGGATGAGAGAACACAAAGAAAATTCCGTTTCAATCAAGATAAAAGATTGATCGCACAAAATATTCTTTGTAGCACTAAAATAACTAGACAAAATTTCAAAGAATTTCAATTCCATAGTTCCGTTTCTACTGGAATTTCCTTTAAAATCACTATACTTGGCGCACTTACCTTTCTTGCATGATAAAATTTATGGCACATGAAAATTTGTTATATGTATGCGAAAAACCGTACATAATATGTATACATTAATTAAATAACAACTTTTACCCATTCTGAACTTAATTAATTTACAAATACAAATTATATGCAATCCTACATGTATTTAAAATGCCCTCCACTATTCACTTTAACCCGGAGCACGATTTTCTTGTCCAATCAGAAACGGTTTACGCTAGAACGTATACAACGTACATACTGCATTCTTGTTAATGTGCAAGTAACAAGTTTCGACGCGTCCAAATCCGAATGACTCATACATAACATATGCATGGAATTTGCACGTCCATTGAAGCCTGCAGTTGGCAGTCTGCATGCCCGATCTAATTTTCCGGCAATAGCGATAAGACAAATACTCCATCATCCAGCGTAAATTTGCGATTATTACAGATCTACTCCAGCTCAGTATCCGTTAAGATACTTCAGTTCAACGAAATAGATGGTATGTTCACGAAGTAGTAGAAATTTAGTTCTGCTAAGCATCAAGTTTTCTTGAAAGGTAATTAGGCAATCAGTGCTGTCGAAACTTTTATTTGTTACTTTTAGGTGCACTAGGTAAGTTACGTGTTATCACCCATATCTATAATTAATTATAATTATTGCTAACCATCTCTATTAGCCGAAACCAATTTGATGATTGCTAGGTGAATTTGGGCGAGCTTTACGCGCAAAGGACGGGAATTCTTATATCACCGATTAAATCACACGAGCGTGTACGTTGTTAGTTTTTAACTTAAAACTTTATGTAAAAAATTATATTGATGTTTATACAGCTCTGAACTCTGAATTACTAACTGTTTTCAGTGAACAATATCTTTACGGTGACCTCGAGACAATGTCTCATAACAACCAGGCCGTATCAGCGACGTCCTCTGAGACGACTCCGCATAGCAATGGAACCACGTCGAACGGAATTTCGTTCGAAACCACACCACCGGCAACACCGCCGGCCCAAGCTGGACCGCCTGTCTTTGATGTGGAAAAACTGATGAGAACTGCTAAATGGCCCCGCCCGAAGATGGCGGGTTTACTTTTCAGTTCTGCCAACTTTCCACCAACGACCCGCATCTATTTAGGTGATACTCAAAACTTATTCGTGGTTTGTGATCCCGATAAAACTGCACAAATGCTGGGCAAAATCCCAGGCTAAACAAAATTGGGATGCAAAACCCGAGGAATCTGCAGATTTTGAAATCGTGTCAAAGCAACATCGGAAGAGTTCCATCAATCATTAATATTAGTCAAAGTATAGTAGATAGATGGTTACATAGTTCATTTCGTACTTACGATTCATCAGTTTCTAAATCTATGAATAGGACACACTGTTGTGGCCTGTAACATTTCAGTTACTACATAGCACTAATACATCCCTGGTTAATGATGTCATAATACATGTTATAATTGTTAGAATAGAAACCAATTACGTTTGAAACTCGTTTACAGACTCCGACGATGATGATGATGATAGCGTATCATCCGAACCACCGGTGCTGCAGCCGTACTGGATGGAGTCTGGAGAAGAATGACTTCAGTATCACATCGATCACACCCGTTATGTTTGTAATTTTTCCAAACTGATCGTTGTATTACAAAAACATCAATTAATTTTCGTTGTTTCAGTCTTGCCCTGTAATCATAGTTAATACAGGATTCATTTGCTAATTGTTTAGGGTAGCCTACTTCATAATGAACTCCTGTATCGATTAAAATTATAGATTCTTGATAGTTTAAGTTCTGTAAAATCCCGCCGATGTAGTTTTAGTAAACATTACTGAACTGAGCCGTTGAAAATAAACTTAGCGAACTTAATTGTCAAAGCAATCATGTTGATGAGATGCAATGCACAATCTTTTACGTTTTTCTTGCTCGTCGCTTGCGAAGCAAGGTTACCTGCGTGAAATCCTTACAATTCCAATTGATAAATATACGCAGCTTCGGACGAGCAGATTTTAGCTTCTCATGTGTTGACAAAATCGGCCAAGTTTGAATTCTTGGCTTAAAATGACTCGAAAAATTCAAAAGAATATTGCTATGAGTCATGATATAAATTAACCTTTGAGATATTTGTCATTCCCAGGTTAAGTCGTTAATTGAAAATCACTAAAGTTTATTGCACTCATTCAGTTACTTTGTTAAGTCTTACAATTAATTGCTGCTGAAGTTATACAAACGAAGAAAAATAGTCCATTAGCCGGACCATTTCCAAAGCTGTCGGCACTCTTGTCAAATTAAGCACTGCAACTTTCCTACATAATAATCGGAAACCGAACGCCGCATCGTAGTAAAGTGTTAAATACTACCTCAAGAATTGCAGTTAGCTAACAATCCTGTGAACATGTAAGTGTGGAATCCTACGATAGTATATATTGTTTGCGGGAATCGAATTATTTGGAATCAAGTATATAGCTCATGGATGGAGGGAATGGTGTTATTACCATGTCATTGTATAATTTGTAATTATTGTTGCTTCCTGAGGTACAAAATTATTCCTCGTAGTTTATGTCTTAGCTCCGATTATCGTCATTTTTTTCAGAACGTTGCTTACATTGCATAGTGGTGTTAAAATTTGAGTTTATCCATGTGGTAATTATAATGTCATCTATCGAAGCCAAATCTAAAATTTTAAACATCATTTAATGGTAATTTTTAATAATTGTAAATTATTTTCAGACTTCGAATTTACTAAATTCCGGTGAAACTAGTCCATGATGTCCAAGTTTCTGTTTGAAGGAGACTTCAAAAGGAAACCCGAGCAAAAGTTGGGAGGTAGATCAAATGTCGAAACCAGAGATGCCATAATCCAGAAAGCTCAATCTGATAGGAATAAACGAGAGGTATGTGATAAATTAAACATTTATGAGATGAACCTACTTTAAGTTCGAGAAATAATGACCCAATCATACCCATGATCATTTTTTCAGAGAGATCGTTTGCGTCTTGCCTCAAGTGTAACAATTCAAGCCTACACCCGTGGATATTTATGTCGGAAGCATGTTAAAAATGTGTGGAGACAAGAATTCGACCAAGGGATTCGAGATCACTCATTGCCGATTGACGGAGTTGGGGAGCTCTTAAGAAGAATTAACTTGTTCTACGACAGTCAGTGCGATAACGATAGGCTTTATGAACTAGGCAAAAAGATTTTAGCTCAGTATTCTCAAATAGTAACAAAGTTGCAAAATGATCCCATCTGGCATGTACGTCTGAAGCATTTTTTGGCAAGCTGTCTCAACGGTGTTAGTAACGATGGACACCTCTTCAGAACACTTATCCGACTCATGGAGGTAATGGTTATAATTCCGTTGATCACAAAAGGTTTGGTTTGCATACATAGATATATACATAAATTAATTCATTTTACAGATCTTCACAGATACCAGAAATCCAAGTTTACAAGTTGTTCCACGGAGCAACTTAAACTTTGTACCTGCACTTTGGACCGAGCTCGTTGATAAAAACAACTTCTTTGAAAAATGGCGCAAACTAATACGAAGCCAGTTAGAACCAGACCGTGACTACAAACTAAATCCTTTACCACTAGCAGATTCTTTGGTTTCTCTTCTACAGAAGCCATTAGTAGTAGCAAAAGAATTGTATGATATGCCAGAATTTACAGCTATCAAAGGACGGCTAATCCAATCCCATGTAGCAGCAAAAGCCATTATGAAAAAATTCATTGTCAGCTTTGCTCAGCCGACACCAGATAAGCTTCTTGGTGCCGATCCGTTATTTTTCGACTTAATTATTCCACGACTAAAAACAGCCTTTCCTCACCAACTGCTGATGGATACATTGACCAGAATGGATTTCAATGATAACCAACGACATGTCCTTTTTATTGCTTTATCTCTTATGATTGATCATGTACCCTCTCTACCGGTTGATTCTATTGAATTGGAAAACTTCATGAACTTCGTACGAAAATATTCATCTTCATTCGATCCAAGGTTTGTGTTTTATTGTAACAATCGTTTTTCAACCAGGCAATATACTACTGATTCTTCTACTCACTAACTGTTTCTTGGTTGGTATTACAGACGTATTCCCGCTAAAAGACCAAGGAAAGCAGATGAGTCAGACGATGAAGATGAAGAAACTGCTATGCTAATTGATCATGAACATTATTCCGTCAAAGATGAGTGTTACAGGGTAAATTAGAATAGCCGTTATAGTGAATCATAATTGCATTAAGAATTTGAAGTTTCTATAAAATCTCTCGTTACTCATAGGTGTTGGAGCTGCTTTACGAAATTCTGAACAGATGTCAAACGTTAGAGACATTTTTCAGCCAAAAGGATTCCATAGCGTGGGTGAAACATGCTACCATTATATGCTGCATCTTTGCACATATCAACCACAAGGCGTGGGAGAAATTGAAGTTTTTGGGAACCTTGTCTTATCGTAAACAGTTCTTGCGAAATATCTACGAACGGGTAAATGATCATCATTTGTAGCTTGTGCAGCCTCGACTGTTTTAAAAAATGGAATTTCAATGGCCAATACTATCCATTTATAGATATCTCGTGATGGAACTTCCAATGCTGATGAAGTTACGTCTTTTTGCTGGATGTATCTGAATTCAACTGTTGCTCTACACGATCAAGAGTTTCTTGTTGCCAACGCCTTAACCGTGCCTAAATTAGAGCATTTAGTCGTGGTGCTTAGAAATTATTTCACTGATATTATTGTCAACGACCGTGATGACACAGAGGGTTTGGAGGGATTCGCGAACAAGGTAATAAGCGTTGATCTTAAATCCTTTTTAATTTTCGATTGAGCTAATTTCTTTATTTCAAAATATAATATTGGATATTGATGTTGTTTCTACAGAGTGTCATAAAAGTCCTGATGGCTCTCCATCGCCGGAATACCAGACTAATGTTTTTACCCGAAGATGCGTTTATCTCGTCAGATCTGGCGAATCACTTACCGTTAGATTCGCATACTATTCATTTCGAAGACTTTGACAGCGATACCGAAATTGATCGATTAGGTGTCGTGGAGAAAAGACTTCGTAGAGTACTCATCGAATTTCCATTCCTTCTGAGTTTCCATAATCGAGTGACCGTGACGCATCGTCTTATTAACGTCGATAGGGGGCATAGATTCATGCCTTATAACCTGAATGCTCATCATGTACAAATTCGACGAAATTATATTTACGAAGATGCATTCGAGAAGCTATCAGTAGATAATGGTATGTTGCTATAATCATTAGCGTTACTCGTTTGTACTAATTTGCTGTTATGCCTCTTTAATTTACACATTTGTGCTTTCTTCAGTTGCAGACCTCCGCGGTAATGTCAGAATATCCTTAGTGAATGTTGTCGGAGTGCCTGAAGCAGGTGTAGATGGGGGTGGGCTGTTGCGAGAATTTTTGACTGAGGCGACCAAAGCTGGTGTAGATCCAAATCGTGGATTGTTTCGTCTGGATACTCAAAATCGATTGTATCCGAATCCCATTGCCAAAGACATCGTTCCAGACTATCGGAAACATTTCTTTTTAATCGGTCGACTGGTTGGCAAAGCTTTGTATGAACAAACCTTGTTGGAACTACCACTGGCAGCTTTTTTTCTAGAGTCATGCATATCGCCTCGTGTATCCGGAGCAGTAGATTATCTTGCAACTCTAGATCCAGCTCTCCATAAAAATCTTTTAGCTTTACGAAATTATACAAATGATGAATTGAATGCTATGGGTAATTAATCATTGAAAAACGAATTTTCTAATTGCTAAGCAACATCCGTTTAACTTCATCTTATCATCAATAATTTTGCTTTCCAGGTTTGGATTTCACATTAACTATCGATAGATTAGGTGATACATCCACTGTTGACTTGAAGCCAAATGGTTCTTCGATTATGGTCTCCACAGAAAACAGGATTGAGTACATCCACCTCGTTGCCGACTACAAAATTAACCGGTAATTTGGATTCATGTTTACATGATGGTAGCAAATATTTGTTACAAGGAGGTCAGGCGTCCATCAGTGGTAACATGTCAATCTTATGCCATTTGTTTCAGGGAAACTGCGGAGATGTGCACATATTTTAGAGATGGTTTAACCAGTGTATGCCCGATTCCAAGATTATTCACTTGGAGAGAGTTGCAAACTCTTATATCCGGATCGGATAGACCCATTGACGTAGAAGATTGGAAGACCCATACTAACTACACTGGAGGATATAATGCTACACATCCTGTGATTGTACACTTCTGGGAGGTAGAGCCAGTGTCAACAGCTATTAGTGTGTAATGTGTATCAAATAGTCGAGTAGGAGTTAAAATAAGAATTTTGTATCTAGGTTGTGAAAAGTTTTGAAGAACGGACATTACGAAAACTCTTGAAGTTCGTAACTTCCTGCTCAAGGCCGCCTCTATTAGGATTCAAAGATCTCGTGCCAAATTTCGGAATCCAGAGTGCTGGACAGACCGATAGGCTTCCTTCTGGTAAGTTGAACTAGTTTACTCTGAAATGTCTAAGAGTAAACCTGGGTGCGAATGGATGTATTACGATTTTTCTTTTTTACCGACAGCCGCGACTTGCATGAATCTGCTTAAACTTCCGGAGTATTCTGACCCTACTCTGTTGAAGGAAAAATTGATATATGCGGTGGAAGCTCAAGCTGGATTTGAACTATCATAGTTAAGTGTTTGTGAAAATCGAAGTTGGTAATCGAACAATGTCTGCTCTTCAAATGCGATTTATCTAAAATTAAAGTTAGGGACAGAACACAGAGTTTGTACGTTTGCATTTCTTTGTACCTTTGATTTTCCCATAGTTATAGTTATATTTTCGAAAAAAACACAAGCTCGAAACGTAAACTGGATAATAAAGCCGTCTATTCAGAGTCGTTGTAGCACACAACAGAATAGTTTATTCATAATGTATATTGATAATGCTACATTTTGGCGTCTGTGTTTAGGGAAAAGTTATTTCCTTTCTGAGGGGACTGACTACACGCTAATGGGATTAAATAAGAGTATAACCGGAGTTACGAAAACTTCCGGTTTTGCACGATAATGTAATTCTTCTTAAGAGATTAACAAATTCGTCAATGTACAAATAAAAAGGAATTACAAGCATATGCCCAGCTTATACAACGGCAGGAATACTGATATTGCTTCTAGGGCTACAAATACAGTTCGTAATGCATGCGTAACTCATGCTGTTATCAGAAGTGAAAAACATAAATATTATTTTAAGTCTCTATATGCTCAAAAGTTATTTCATTAAGTCCAGCACCTATAACGTACATATTCATGGAATGCATTGTAGAAATTTTGCACAGGTATTATAGTCATCAGGCATAGGTAAAACATATTGGAACTTCTCATGGAACGAAAGAATGGTTAGCTTCGCACTTAAAATCACATGGTACAGGTGAAAGGAAATTAGGCTTATTACATTCAGCTTCTCATAAAAATACTTCAACGATGTATTGATTTGTTTTTATGAATACA
Organism: Sminthurides aquaticus; assembly: GCA_906901655.1. Classification (NCBI taxonomy): domain Eukaryota; kingdom Metazoa; phylum Arthropoda; class Collembola; order Symphypleona; family Sminthurididae; genus Sminthurides; species Sminthurides aquaticus. Next base: position 16,486,398 of record CAJQTT010000001.1, on the reverse strand, counting down.
TATCTATGCAAAACATATCTTATGCTTATTTAGGCGAAGCTGTAAAATCTACATTCGACATCTGGAATACTTTGGTATTACGGCGCACTAATATTAAATATTATCAACCAAAAATATATTGATACTATTAAAGCGCTTTTTAACATTAAAGTGTAGAGTTTGGTAATTTTTTTAAAAAAGGCGTCAGGAAATAGCGCGGAGGAGTCAATGCAACAAAGACACGCTGGTAGGATTGTTTTCGGTACAACCATTTTCTATACATATGAACACTTGACATACAGTGTATACATATGTTCACTTGACGATACAACAAGTATATTTTCAACTTTTAAAGCCAATATTCCTACTTGATTAAGCAGTGATACATGTAAACTGACTTTCATCCGATGCGTAGCATATAAAATCTTGCCGACTCGAGGAAGCCCTCCTTCATAGAATGCTGAATTGCGAAATCACAGAGTTCCGTAAAAAAGTTATGGTAATATATATTGCACTTACACAATGACTTCGTGGGCTGGTATTAATCAAAAATTCGAAGCATCTCCGTACATATTAAGGTCCGATACTTAAGACATGACTGCCAACGACGAGACTATAAGCACATCGAGTCGATGCATTGTACTTCCGTTTCAGCCAAATAATGGCAAGTACTTGACACACTTTCACAAGCCTTCTCTTAATGCTCCGCGAAGTACTTGGACACAAAACTGGAAACGTAGACCTCCTATTTGCTTACCCTTCCATTGATCAGTTCGTCACACAATGTGCTTAATTGGGAATTCTCCCTACCCTTCTGTTCCAAGTCATTTTCTAAACTGTCAATTTTCATTTCCGTTTTTCTTAGAAGAGCTCTTAATTTATGTGTCTCCATTTCCGCATTTCGTAACCGGGATTCATAATCTTGGTGCATGCTGAAATGAGAAAGTATATACGAATTAAAAAATAAGTTGATTCTATGAATAAAGAATGAGCATTGCATCTTTCCTCTGACTTACTTTTCTAATGTCTCCTGACATTTTTGTTTCAGAGCTTCTATCTTCTTATCTCGATTATCAACTTTTATTTGCATTTCGTAATCCCGCTGTTTAAGAATATCTTCGTTTTTTCGAAAGTTTTCCAGAATGTGTTTTACCCGCTCATATTTTCTACAAAGAATAATCACATTCAAATCCCCCTTCACTATTAGGGTGCAAAAATAGTTAATTAAATCCGAACTCACCGATGCACATCTGAAAAAGCATTTTCGACATTGCGAAGGTCTTCCATAGCTTGATCTCTTTCACTAATTAATATTTGGTTGGTTGCATCAGCTCTTTCCAGCTTTTGCTTTAGTTCGTCGATCTGCTTCGCGTAGTGAGCCATGGTTTTTTCGTAGTCCCGTAGCGTTTTACTAAACCGAAAAAAGATAAATTAAGTTACGAGACGAGTTCAGGCAGCCACTGTCTCAAGCAAAGCCACCTCGGAACTACTGAGCAAAATTATTCGTTAGTGTAAATATTCCGTGCACAAATGTCAAAATCGGACAAATTCATGAACTAGTAGAAACAAAACCGAAACACTAATGGTAGTCCTCTCAGAACATCGAGTTCGTTTCAAAAATTAAATTAAACTGTCCAAATTCAATGTTTCCTGCCATACGGTTCACGAAACCTTATGTCACGTAAGTGAGTCAACACAAGGTTTCATGCGGACAGACCCGCCCACACGTCAAATTCCAAATAAGGAAACTTGAAAATCCACTCTTCTCTCACTATTAAACCATTCTCTGGCAATCATAATCCTTGCACACCCCAGAACAATTACTAACTGAAAGGAAGAGGGTGTGTTTTCGCACATTGCCAAATACTAATAATTGCATCCCTGTAATCCACATTTTCCAAAGCGCACGTGTCATCCACAACACTTTTGACGTTTCAATTATTATTACCTGGCACTTAGTTCTTGAGCCAACTGCATTTCCATTTTATTCTTCATTTCTTCTAAGGCTTTAATCTGGCTATCTCGCTCAGCCAGTATCTGCTCATAGTGTTGGTCGTCATGCTGGGTCATGATTTCCGTATCCTGCAAAACCCAAACCAATCCTCCAGTTATAACCCATCAAAGTAATAGTCCAATCTCTTGAAACTCTTGGTTCAACTTACGTTAACGTCGTTATCATTAGTTCCGTTCATATTTGTGCAGCTTGGGATGGACGGGGGCATAATGCGGTCAGGATAGCAATTAGCCTTGAGCCGGGAGGCCACCCCGAATTGACGTATGAAACACACACAGAATCCTCAGCTGTCCGAAATCACTGAAATCAAAACCAGCATTTCTTTTATTAGTTCTAAAACTTTTCAAATCTTCACTCAAAACCCCATTCCAAACCCATATTTCCAAAAACTTATAATTGCCTGTCACCCAACATTTCACTCACACTGTACTAATGTGTCAAAATTCGCAACTCCTGGAAACTGCACCCGATCCCACTAACACACTGCCAAATCGCTTCAGCGAGACTCTTCTTCGAACCTTCACACTCCACTTCAACTATAATCCAACACAATAAGTAAATCAGAATACTACCACTTGTACGGCAAGATTTATATCAACTCTGGAAGTGGCTTGGGACAACCACTGAATACATTACAGTTTCAAGATAACTGTAGTCTAAACTTATTTTAATAACATCCCTGAAAGAGGGTAACTTTAAACACAGTTCTTGAAACCTTCCCTTAGGTCATCGGAATTCCTCTTAAAGCCTTTGAAATTTAGTTCACATCGCCAACATTTTCCGAGAGTTTCAACCACTTACATACTCCTCCTTCCTTGTAAGCTTCCCAGCAGTACAACTTCTCTTTCCTCATCTCTTAACCAGGAGCTTAGTTAAAACCCTTTCTACAGGTAGAAAAAAATTCCCCCAGGATGTAGTCCATCATAAAACTAAGCTCAAACCCAACAGCCTCCATTAACACATCTTCCGCAATCTCTATTACCTTCGAGTTCGTTCAACTCGCAACACATACAGCAAAGTAGATGTATATATCTCCAAACCATCCCTCACACAACAATGAATCTTATATCTTATTCGATGTGCACCACACCTTCTGTATCAGACATCTCTCAAGGACCGGAATTTGATACCGGATGGAGTATAGTGTATACAACTATCCACATTCACCTTTAACATTTCCTCCAAGTTCTTAACTATATTACAGTCATCCTATCACAGTCATAGCTAAACTAGTTATTCTCCATCGTCCTCGCCAAGTTCCTAAAACAATTTAGCCAAATCACAAAACCATTAATCCGTTGATAATAAAATCTTTCCTAAATCCTTCCCATTGTAGTATACAACCTTAACCTTCAAGTAATAAAACTTCAACTTCAAAACTGTAGAAGCAGCTATAGCAAACACTATATAACTGTCAAAACAAACGAAACAACTTGCTAACCATCGAAAATATAATCGATTATGACTACATTCTCTGTACCCTGTATCCGCAGTCACAGCTGCTACTAAAATATTCCACATACCTCATGAACCGCATTATCCTAACTCCCCATTAAAGTTAATCCACATTTGTAATACGTCATAACCTGTTTAATCTAATTCAAATAAAGACGAGTACGTGACATGTAGTATGAATCAAATCTTTATACTTTTCTCTTCAATGCTCGTATTATTTATCGGACCATAGAGCAAATGTTCGTGACTACTTCAATACTTGCGATTAATTTTATACAGCGCATCCTTAGCAATCCTGCATTCAAAATCGATGGACATAATTACAAATTAATTGTATCAGTTTCATTCAACTTTTCAATTGCATTGAAAATAAAAACAAAATCTCACTTGATATTTCCAAACCGAATCCAACAAGTATTCCGTCACGATGATTCCACATTTCTGTATAATTAAACTCATTCAACTAAAGCAAACTTTCCTCTTTAAATTCCCCACCACGACTAGTAAAATCATTTACACAACTTGACAGCACAGTTGATTCCTCAAACAGTTAAACAGTGTACATATCAGCTGCACATGTAATTCCACTGGATCCCACTTCTTATATCCTCTTAACACACTGGGTCGGAACTGTCAGATTTAATTTTGTCGCATAGAGCTACGCCCCTTGAATTTAGCCGTAATAATTAAATCACGTATACAAAATACCACCGTATACGAAACTTCCAACTATTTAGTAGTGAACAACATTAATATTAAACCGCTTCCCTGTAATGTGTCACCACACTTCTGTCTGTGTATTCCAAATTCCTCCTCCTAAGATGTAGCGACTTTCTCCATGATCTTTGATTTTCATATTTGCGAATCTTCCCTCCCTTCCTTTCCTCCGCTTTCACATAAATAGCCTCCCGTGTAGTATATGCATGTATTCCAAGAACCTACTTTCACCACCACCAACCTTCGGATAGATATTAAACTACTGCCCTCTTCTACATTACATCCTATCGTCTTCCTTCATCAAGACCGCAATCCCCCTACGGTTTACCCTAACAGATATAAGTTAAAACTAGACGACGGATATGGAATACCAACGTCACGGAGCATTTCAATTGTCCTTCTATAAACCAGCTATTACGGAAAGATATGCACTTTACTACGGCGTTCTTCATTGGATGCTAGTTATATTTCATTCATTCATTCCGCTATTTTAGCTTGTATTCGTGATTCCAGTTCGTTCAACTCCCACGAGTTTGCGTCAAAACAAAAACATCCCTCCACATTTGAATTCTTCATCATTTCCATGCTTTCGCCCAGAAAATTCGCAAATTCAGTTTTATTCCTGCAGGGCAGATGCATGATTTGTTCTTACTTTTTCCCTTCAATTCCCCCGTTTCAAGCTTTCACTTCTCACGAAATGTGTATTCAAGAAGCGCAAAGCGCTGACCATTTAACATGGTCGCTGTAAGCGTACGCATCTCAGAAGAATTCCCAAACCCTGTCCTGCATCCAATTTCCGTATGAAAGATTTTTCCAAAGTTTTACCAAAGAATATATTTCCAGCGTCTGCGTTTTGTGCGAATATAGCCTGACCATGGACCACATATCGTCAAAGACGTGCTTTCAGCGTCCATAAATAACTGGAGGGAAACGACCTGCACGATGGTATATATTTTGTACAACTTTCTGTAACGTTGCCAATTCTCTCTGTTTCTTGTTTATCTTTTCTCAATTTGCAACCAGGCTGATTGCTTTACAGCCTACACCCCGTCCAACCCCAGGACTGGTTTTAAAGTTGTTTATAAACTTTTATCTCTCTACATTTAAGCTTACCTTACCACCCAGTGCACAAACATTTTCCTTTCAAGTTTATTCTCCAATTTTGTTTTAGTCATTCCATTCTAAGGTAAGCTTTAAACTACTAACGTAAGCTACGAGAAATAAATATTTACACTCTTGTTGGAAGCATTCTAAGAGTATCGTACTTATCCTATGTTTATAATAATCCCAAGTATATACCTCCTAAATTTCAGATATTTCTAACATTTATTCAACTGTCATTTATTAACCATATATTAAAGCATTAGTTGGAACGTTAAAAGAAAAAGTATGATTCTTCCAAACATTCCATTCGTTTTTTCTTCTTTCTCTGGTAACACGCAAACATAGTATCTCTTCGAGACATAAACAGAAGAACAAGTGAAGTCAATAAATAGAGCCTAACACGTGCGTCAACACACACGACATGTATAGTTTGTTAGTATGAGGCTGTCTGGATAATACTAGCTGTAAGTGGAGAGACATTTCTTTGGAGCTCAGCTACTTACAGGTCTTTAAAATTAAACTCAAGTTAGTAAACTAGGGAAACGATAACTTCTGATTGTATTATGAGCGACGTCCTTTGGAAATGTAAGTAAGAATCATAAGAGGAATTTCAATGAGCGCATCAACTTTAGTCAAGTACACAGCTATTATTCCAGGGCTAGAAAGCTGTTGCGGCTTCAATTTCCAGAATCCTTTCGAGGTCATTTAAAACTCCTGCATCAACTTTATTTAAATTCCTTCATCCCAGCTCTCTCCTTCTCTTTCTTTATTATAAATTCTCTGCAGTCAACCTCACTATTGTCATGTATCTCTCATACAGTTAAACATTCTAGCACACCACCAGTAACTTGTTTTCATTTGTCACAATCAGCAAACATTTACAATATCATCCATATACTTCCCAACTCTGAACTCGTCTCACTTTTCTCAAGACGCAATAAACTACTTTTTGCAACTTCAGCATCTCCATACTATACATTTCTTTTCTTCTCCAGCTTCAAGCCAGAACTAATTCGGACTTCATCCTTGCTGTTTCTCATCTCCAAGCCGCTCTTTCCTTAGTCCTTTAGATTGCCATATTTTCCAATGGATCGGCAGCTACCCGTGCAAGTCTACGAGTTTGAGTCAGTCGAGCTCGAAACATTGAAAGACGGTAAAAAAGAATTAATTTTTTCCGATTAATCATTTCCACTCTACCTCTCCCCCTGTCCACCCGTAGACTGTTCTTGTCCTACTTAACTTGAACCATATATGTGCAATTGTCAAGGACATCAAAGGAATCCTATTGAATTCTCTTTGTTTTCCCACACAGTCCTCCAAGGCCCTCTAGGGGATTTTTTTCAAAACGTGAGCATAAACGTTGTTAAATGTCCAGAATTGAGTGCACAACCCTTCAACTTGCCAGTTTCCGGTAAAATTTCTTCTTCTAAATTCTTGTCTTACATTTATCCTCATTCCGGCCTCAGGTCTGACTTAACGTTGCTAATTTCCCTCTTAAGGGTTTGGAGGTGGAGCTCGTGACATAGTTGATCTTGGTGGCGTCCCCTACCTCGCACCCGTCGTTGACAAGACGCGTAACTACAATCTAGTAGATGTTGTTACCAAACATATAGGACCTGAGCGATACCCGAATGGATGGTACCTTAACGGGGCAGGGGCCGGCCCCTGGCCTCTTCTGGGCTCAAACTCTGAAGTTTGTTACCTTCGACTATGCTTTTATTAGCACTTCCATGAGCCTTAATTGGTTTTAGCTCATTATTTGATACTATTATCTGTATGCTTTCAGATGATTTTGAGCATGAAAGTGGAGCAAGATGGAAGTGTATCAGGAAATTCAACCAAGGTTTCTCTTACGTCTAGCGGTAACGAGAAAGATGTCCTTGTCAAGTCCTTAGAGGATCCCAGCTGCTCTCTTCTCGCCAATTTTCTTGTCTCTTCTCCGGAACCGGGCGACGTAAGTCAGTTAATTTCTTTAATTTAGTAACTTTTAATTTCATTTCTTCGCATTAATGTGTTCAGCTTAATCTAATTTTATCCTTCTTCAGGTCCTTGAAATACGTTGCAGTAAACGAAAAGGCTTCGAGACAAACTTTGTAACCGCTATCCGGGAGTCATTGCAAAAGGCACTTCCCGGCAAGACAATTGGTTTAGGAGGCACCTTTTTATTGAGTTCAGCTAATTCTTACATCCATATAATGCGGGACTTTTCCGCAACCCCTTTGACAACGGAGAAAGAGATGGACGAATGGCTCAAGTTTTTTCACTTTGCTCCACCAATGTTGTTCCAGTCCGTCCTAGTGTCTAACGATCCAGTAAGTTTTTTTCGGCAGACGTAAGCCTTATATTCAGTCTAACACGTTCTCATATTCCATTTGCCTGCAATTCTGCCATGATTCTGTGTATTAATGCATTGAATTCTTTCACAGGGTTTGGATCTCCGAGTAGAGCATTCGCATGGCTGGTCCCTGAATCCCGACAAGGCAGAAGCCGGTCATTATCATCACGACCTAGACGGAGATGCTGTCGAATATATCGGATACTATACGACAGCTCAAAGGTTGTACCGCATTGACAGGCCTGGTGGGAAATGAGGAATGATCATAAAAACCGTACACATAGCCTTAATTATATTGCAAAATCTCAGTCTGTTCATATCTGGGGAATTGCAAGCCTAAAGTGATTGCAGATGAGGATGGAACGATTATTTCAGTGAGTGACAACATTATGGTGCTTTATGTAAAATTATATGTTTCTGACCTATGGTTAAAAAGTTGGTTTGGGCAACATGGTGATAGTTATAAGGGTTATCGTTGGGATAGGTCATAGGTCAGGACCGTGACCAAGTTGGTAGGTTCAAAATTCTTATTTGATTGAAAGGCGTACTGTTTTGCATACAATACGCTTAAGATTTCAATAATTGTAGATGCGTTAAACAGTTGATTTGGGAAATATAATTGTTTTTATTAAAGACAGTTGTTGGAAGATATATATTTGACATAAGGAAAATTTTCTTGATCTTCGTTCTCTCTAGGTTTATTATGTCCGGCACCCTTCTAGGCGCGCTCTTCTAAAAGTTTGCGCGTGCTTCTTGTAGGATGGGAAGATCATCGTGATTGAGGCATACAAAATAATTATTTACATGAAATATATCTTAACTAGTCACAAACTAAAGAAGGGAAGTGATAATCAAACGCACACTCTCAAAAGTAAGAAAACATATAGAATCACGCAATTTCTGTAACCACTTATAACGCAGCCACTTCATAAAAATATTATATCCATCCGCCCGTCGTCTTATAGAAAGACGTCAAAAAGGACCGCCGAAGAATAAAAAACTACATAGGCAGGTGATTAACACAGCTGAGTTTCAAGTTTTGCATTAGAATAATCAAGAATTCTTCTTCAAAAAAGGGTATAGTTTAAAGGTGAAGAGGCAAGAAAAAGATGGAGTTAATTGAAATGCATGTGGGCAGACGCCACCAGACTTCACGAAAAGCCGTCAAAAACTTTATAGAAAGCTGATTATGTAATTGAGCTCGTAAATCATCCTCTTGTTCCCAACGCAAGATGAAAACGCATTAATGTAGTGTTGTACGTACGACTTGCCGAGTCCCTTCGCTGCAGCCGCTTCCCTGCCGTTACCGTGGAATTATACGCTTAATTTTCTACCATCCCCTGCGCTGGTTGAGTATTTCAAAGTAGATTTGTACATCTCAGCTTCATGATTCTCCTCGAAATTGACGGACTCAATGGACCACACATACATATGCATATAAATGCATGCGTGCGTGCGTACGTTGCTGAATCCTTAAAATTTTACAGGGTTATAAGAAATTACTAATGCGAGAAGCTTATAATCACTTACAGAAAAATTGTAGCAACTCCAGCGGCAGCAGGAATGGTGAAAGTAAAGTAAATAAAGCTAAAGTACATCAAGTAATAAGTTGTTTAAATAGAGGAAAGCAAAGTTCCAAGTAATAGTTTACGAAAATAGATACATCACATTCAAGCTGTTTTCATGATATTCTAAAAATTATTCATGAGAAATAGAGGAGAAAGAAGGGTTGAGAGAAGAAAGGAGAAAGTTGAAGATCCGGGTTCTCGAATACTGATAGGGAAACCCATAAAAGTTGTAGCTAAATTCTATTAGGATAGGTGTAAAGTAAAATATAATGATGATTGTATAGATTTAACGGAGACGCTTATTCCTCTACGCTGGTAGCGTTTTGGAATTGTCTCAAAGTGGCTGCGCGACGAGCAGCGCGTCTTGAGTAAGTCCTTTGACTATCAGGAAATTTCATTGTTAAAGTTTGTTGACTACAACTAGGCTGCGCAGATGGACAATACGGAACAATGGCAGGGCGGGAGAAAGCAGTGGCACTGCAATCAGGGTAGAAGATAACAGGAACATTTGACACGACAGCGCCTGGCAAGTTGCTGTAATCAGTGTCCTTGGGTCCGCTAGATGGGCAAGAATCGCATGAGCAAGAGCCGCTGTCAGTAGGTCGCCCTCCTCCGTTTGATGGTCTACCACCGCCGTTTGATGGCCTTCCCCCTCCGTTTGATGGTCGTCCGCCAGTTGATGGGGTTGGTTCAAGGAAGGAATTTCCGGAATCAATTTCTTGTCCGTTTCCGAAAGGTGGCACGCTGCTAGGTCTCTCGTAATCTCTGTCGAAGTCTGGGCCTCCTATTTTAAGAATTTAATAAATTATTTCCTTCTTTAAATATTCCATGCAGCACTCCGGACAGTACTGTACCTGTAGGTCTGGAAGACGGGCCGGTTCCAGGTCTGCCTGAGGATGGTTGACTACTAGTTCCAGTAGGACGTCCTCCAAAAGCTGGAGTCGTGCCAGTTGATGGTCTAGAAGAGCCTGGATAGCCTCCGTTAGAAGAACCTCCGGTAGGGCGGGTGGATCCACCGGATGGCCTGTCTGATCCTGGGTATCCTCCGTTACTAGTTGAACCTCCAGGTCTGGAAGAGCCTGGGTAGCCTCCATCAGTAGTTCCAGTTGGGCCTTGAGATCCCGGGTATCCTCCGTTTCCGCTTGGTCCTTGTGGGTAGTTTCCACCAGTAGATCCTGGTTGGTTGGTAGATGGTCGTTGCTGATTAGGATTTGGGTATCTGTAGCCATCGGAAGGAGTAGTTCCGGTAGATGGGAATCTGGATCCAGTTGGAGCGGCAGGAGCGGGTGTTGGACGGCTTGAGCTTGGATACCCTTGGCTCACAGATGGAGTAACTCCTCCGGATGGTCTTCCGCTAGTTCCAGGGTAAGAGCTGGATCCAGGTCCAGTGGGTCTTCCAGTAGCTCCAGTGTTACCGGGATAGTAACCATTGTTGTCAGTTACCGGAGCTGGTGTGACACCACCGAAAGATGGTCGACTGGATGTTCCGGGACGAGCAGAGCTTTGATTGGGATTCGGGTATCTGTAGCCATCAGAAGGTGCGGCAGTAGATCCCGTTGGGAATCTATTTCCAGGGTATCCAGTAGATTCTGGTCTGTTTGTGTAACCTCCGGGGTTGTTGGGTTGAGTTGGTCGGGCTTCAGCCGTTGGAGATGAGGGATAACGAGAAATCCCGACTCCGTCGTTATTGGTCTGCGTTCCAGGTCCTTGTGGTTGTAGGCCTCCGGGAGTGCTTGGTTGATAAGATCCAATAGGCCCTTGACCGCCAGGTCCAGATGGCACACGAGAACCACCAACTTGTCCGGGTCTGTTATTACCGTTTCCTTATAGTAGTAGTAGAGCAAGAAAAAATAATTAGCACATGCATCAACTAAATTTTTCAACGTGAAGCGTCTAGTGACCTCCTGACTCACCGGGTCGCCCTCCAGGTCCATTAGGTCCATTAGGTCCATTAGGTCCATTAGGTCCATTAGGTCCATTAGGTCCATTAGGCCCTCCAGGTCCATTAGGCCCTCCAGGTCCATTAGGTCCATTAGGCCCTCTAGGTCCAGCTGGTCCATAAGGCCCATTAGGTCCATTAGGTCCATTAGGTCCAGCTGGTCCATTAGGTCCATTAGGTCCTCCTGGCCCAACTGGTCGCCCTCCTGGACTATCTGGCCTTCCTCCTGGTCCTACTTGAATGTAATTAATTCCTTGTTCTACTTAACTCTGTAAAAATCCACACACTCCTTCCCAAGTTAACAACAAATCCTGTAGCATACCTGGGAATGGTGAAGCAGGGGTTCTTCCTGGCGTGCTTCCTGGTCTTGGAGCTCCAGGAGTTGATGGATTATTATTACCAGTGAGGCGGTTGATATTGGCAACCTCTGATTCGCACTTGTCGGGGAAAGCAATATCTTGCCAGTTCACATTCGTTCCGTGATGTACATGTGTTTCATGGATGTCAGGATTGTCAGCAGGGTAAAAGATTTCAAGGGGTTGACCGTTAGGAACAGGTCGGAATCCCCACGCATCAGAAATGTAGTAGGTAACTTGAGCTTTGTTGTTAGGATCAACGTATCCGTAGCATCCAAAGACGATCCCGTCATTAGATTTAGTTTCATGATGAAACTGTCCAATTGGCTTTTGTACATCATAACCAAAGTTGTAAAGACCTGCGGATATCCAAAATATACTTTTACATTCCCGCAAAATTATAATCATGCAGCCACAAGCCTCATCCTCCAATCAGCTCCATAATCCCCTTACCTTCCTGAACGTTTTGATTCAGGTATTGAGTTTTGTTTTGATCCTCAATGGACAGGACGGCAATATTTCCGCCACTGGTATCGCTCCCGCTATTCACCGTCTTAGTCTGTTGAGCATTGACCACAGATACGGCGAGGAGTAGGCTCAAGACCCACGTCTGTAAAAATCAAACAAAATTCTCCATTAAAATTACCCTTTTTCCATTTACGGCGCTCCATTATAACTTCTTTGACAAACAGAACCAGCTCTACTCCCTCCCATCCGTCACACGCATCTCTGCCGATATCTCAGGTATTCCTCCCAAGTTTCCACGCACGCATAATTGCATATTTAAAAAGCAAGAACCATTTGCCATAATCTCTGAATGAAAGACGACGGATCATCTTACGTCAGCCCCTATTCTTTCCTCAGAACAGCCCAGCATCCTCCGCTAAATGCAACAATCCTTAGTAGTCACGAGCCTATTTAGCGCATCTTGCTCAAATAAGCATCCTACTGTGAATCCTTTATCCTAATTTGAATTAACTAAAATGACCCAACTTCACTCATCATCACCATCATCACCAAGCTTCTTCACACGGCCTCGCTCTACCTCAAATCCGCATTTATCAAGTAGAATCAATCTACTCAAAATGAAGTCATAAATTACATTAATTATGAGTCTCTTACAGCGTAGATACAATCCAGCCTAATCTATCCTCTCGTCCCAGCCAACACTCACTCGCTGCACTCCCAGAATTAATGTAACGAGAAAATTATCTTTTAAACACCACCATAATAACAGCATCTAACTTGCAATCCATCAAAACTTCCCGAATTCAATGCACGCTCCCTAATTCTATTGTTTTAACACTAATTTCCATTTAACTAATCTCTGCGAATTTCCCCCCAAAACATACGTCTTTCTTGCAAGGCAGCAATCGTAAAATATATTCCACTCTAGTGTGTGCACAATCCAACCATACCTGAACACTTCAAAAACTCTTTCTTAACGTTTGGTTATCATCCACGCAGCAGTACTTGCTAACCGTCCGCTCCTCTTGATATCACCGCAGAGTTGCAATTCCCTAGAATCCTCACGGTCCAACCAGAGGGGGTATACCATTTACAAAATTTAAAAAACATCAAACGCTCCGCAAAAACCATTTTACACTCAGACTCTACTTAAATCACAAGCTTCTTGCAGTAGCTTCTAAAAATCCCACATACCGTTCATTACATTCTCTCCTGTCAACAATTATATTCTTTCAATTACCAAATTACTTTTCTCTCGAAATTAGCCTACACGCAATTATAATCTTCACAATTTTCATCTCACCAGCTCATCCCTAACAAAAGCTATCACACACACATCCGCACATTACCCCTTCACAACTCACTATAAATTATGCGTGACAAATCCCGACCTTGGTCGTATTAAGACCTGGAGATATTATTCGCCATCCTTGAGAGAGTTTAAGCTTGGACCAATTTCATACCAAGCAGGCAATAATCGAGGATTGTTTTTCAATCAATATACACACTAATTAAGATTTACGTCCCTATAGATCTAAACTAATATCAACAAATCCCCTCTGCTACCAATCCAACGTTAGCCAAGGTAAGTACCGTCCACAGGCTCTCAAAGACGATGCGGCACGAGGGGGCGCACGCAACGCAACCTTAATGACGACAGCTACGCTTGAGGAAGAAGAACATTTCAGAGGATTTACACCTCAGGCGAACGACATATGCACTAATTTCACAAGACAATATAACCACGACCTTGACGTAATAAAAACGGGGCCATGATGATGAGCAACAGCTAAAGTGAAGAAGGGAATCCTTGTAACACGTAACACACAAACAAACCATTGATTGTCACCGCTTCAATAATTCACAATTCTGCAACCATTTCCTTCAATTCCTGCCTGCCTTCCGTCCTCCATTCATCTAAATCCCAATTTCTTTACAGCAATTATTAACCCACGCACTATCTTCTTCCTTACAAAATACTTTAAACTATATGCATCTCACAATTCCACGGGACAGGACATCCAGACATCAAAATCAACCTGGCTCAAATCCTGTATCCACAGGCAGATAATTATAATACGACCTTTGGCATTTAGAACGATTCTGTTCTGAACGATCACTGCGGAGGGAATGTTAAGAATGAATTCTTCATTGGCATTGAAATCGATAGATTGATGGGAATAATGATATGCGTGTTGAAAAATTAAAACATTGATAGTGACCATAAGGTTAAGCCAAAGCCATGAGCATTCATGATCCTTATTATCCAATCATTCCACCATGCTCATCTTTTCTTCGTCCGTATAAAGGCCATCCCTTGTTCCTAATCATTCAAATTCCCTTCCAATTACCTTATTTTGGCAGACACGATCACCAACAAGATATCACATACAAACTAATATGCGTTCTTCTGTATCCACGCCGGACCGTCCTATTTTCTCATCACTCACTCTCATAGGTATGGCGGAAGACATATGCTAATTTCCGAAACAATATTTAATTCTCCATCACTTACTCATCCCTGTACCTCTCTCCAGCTCCGGCCTTTGCAGTTAATGGAAATATGACAATTTCCTCCCTCAATCTACTGGGAAACAATGAGACGCTTATTTTGATCTACATCAACATACAATGTCGAGGAAAGATGGATGGATATAAATGATCATCCCAAGGTCTATTCGCAAAAATAAAGGCTCCTCTCTCCTCTCATGTACCCAGACCACTGCCTAAGCGGAGCAGTCTGCCTACCAAATATTCAAATTATATTCTCATTCATCAATTCTTTTTGCGACATGTCCCTCGTAAATTCTTCGCTCCGTATTCCGCACCATTTTCCCATCAAGTTTCTGTTCTGCTAACACCGTTCGACCAGCACCAGTTAACTGAATACGTCGCGAAATCCAATCAACAACAAACCAATGAACTGAGAGAGCATTGTCGATAGACTTGTGCGAAAACCTTCCTTGCAAATTTTAAATGAGCTCCTATTTTAATTTATGCTTGCGAAAAACATCAATCCTCCTTTCATACGCTAAATCATTTACAACAATAATCAATTGATACATTGCTTTGCAAATTCTCTACACTGTATCCATCACTGCAGTCAATAGCAGCTCCTACTCCTCTCTCAACGTCAAATATTTAATTCATTCCAAATCTCTTTTATGAGCCCTCTAAGAAAGCCTTTATGACTCTGTCGATTATTTCATTTCCAAAGTCCATCTCTAATTGTTCCTCCGTTTAACAATAAAACTTAACAATCATTCCCGAGTCTTTCAAAACTAAATATCATCCGCTACCACTTTCAACCACCATCCGACCTATTTTCCTTGTCTACAATCCTCCTCCGATTTGCAATTAAATCTTGCATTTCAAATTTCCAAGTGCCAGCAACTGATATACTTTGCAATCAAACTATTAGTTCTCAATGATAGGCTGACCGAAATCAGTTCTATGAGACAGTAATTCTATTACAGCGACTGTATGCAGGCTACTCACTAGATTATGTATGAAATGAGCAAAGTGTTGCTTCCTCCTTACAGACACATAGCACATGGACTATAAATGTTCCCTTGATACACGCTGGCTCAACACCGGCAGCGTCATATTACTAAAGAATGGCCAAGTAAAAGATGATGATGCAAGGAGGAGTGTATGAAGAGAATAGCAATTAATTCCTAATTTTCTCCTGCATTTCTTTGAAATTTTCACGTAAAAATCTTATTTGCTTAATTTTAAATAATCCATCGCAACAATCACCACTACTTCCTCGTTAATTCCATTACACACGCCTCCCCACCTTTGTAACCCCAATCCTTGTACTTGACTCATGCAATATTCATTATCCTCCGATAGGATCTCGCTTAAGTCAGAGGTCGGGAGATGCGGGGCTACTAAAAGCCAACATTTCTCTTCTACACCATCATCTTCCGTCTCTTCTCCGCAGCCCCAGTCTCGTCTCCTATAAACTGTCACATTAATTCTGCCCTCAGAACCTTTCAAATGAGGAATGAGGTGAACAATTCCCATTTTAATTTCTTCCAAAATTTTCAATATAATCCATTCATTCCCTGGCTCCCATTCAAAAATGAGAGATGATGATGCCATAGAAAACAAGATATTCTCAACAGCATCTCGTAAATCCTCTTTAACAATCCTCTTTGGCGGGCACGTGCTTGAAATCCCTCTTGAATGCCGTTGTTGGTTATTGGCAATTGGGATTGTGTCAAGAGACAGTTTGCAAGTTAGTGTCCATTTATCCCCTCCTTGTTAACTCTGATGCTAATTTCTCTATTTTCTTCCTCCATCTTTAACAATTCCTTTGATAAATGATAGGGGCGACAATAAATTAAAAACCCGTGTACATTGCAGCTCACAGCCAGAACCACTAGCAACAACACATTCCGTTTCCCTTGTGTCTGCAGCCTCTCGCACAGTGCGAGAGGCTGCAGACGCTCTGTCAGCAATTAGACACGGCTATCTAATCAAAAGTAACGTCTTCAGGGGGTCCAAGGCACAATAATACATAAGTGCGCTTGCCTAATTACTGTGAATCCTGTCCGAGCAAGCGCTCATCATCATGTCTCGAGTGACAAATTACTTTTTATTATGTCTCTCCAGCTCGTCATCCTGTAGCGCAAAGCCAAAAGCGGGCCAGGCCTCTCATCTCCATTTCGCCGACAGAGAAGAACATGGACGAGGCTCAGATTACAAACCCTCCCATCTTCTCCTATTTATTCATAGCCGCCAGATGGATCTACGCTTCACGCGCCCTCCTCCAATCCTCGTCATCAATCCCGCCGCATTCCGTTTCAGTTCTCAATCATTCTCCCTTAAACATGCCCACGATACTCCAATCATAGCCCTGCAGCTAACTCTCTAGGCTTTTATACAGCTCATTGAATCCTGAGCTAATAGCCGTAACTGTTATGACAGTTTACAGGTAATCATGTTGTCGGGAGATTGAATAGTGTATGTAGGTAAAAGTAAATCTGTATTTTCTCCTCCCGCTGTGATCTCATATTTGCTCTTCCTACGAATCTCCTCCCCTTATTCTTCCCTTATGTATTGCTTCAAATCCTTGGAGATCATGAGAAGAGAGTCGCATCCATGGATGGGCCCAGGACAGGAGCCGGTCACGACGATAAGTAGAAACCATATCCTAATTTCCTAATTACAATTCTACGCGATTCCCTAAAAATCCTTCCGACACCGCAATCTTAATTTTCCTCAGCCTTAATCATCGTATCTATCCCGTCGTCTTGGAAACAAACGTCTCTAATTCTTCATCTCGCAGCATCACAAGAAAGACTAAAAGTCTGACGAAATACCTCAGAGTATCCATTCCTAATTACAACTTACATATATTCTCTCTTTAATTGCTCATTCTCTAAAACTAATATTTGCATTCCTTAATTTCCCTTTGTAGCTTCTTCATAATCAAATCCAGAGCCCATTAAACTTTTCACTTTTTTCAAACCCGCGTAGAATGGCTGTTAACATTCCTTCAATTCCTTCCAACCCATTTCATATTAATTCTATTAAATTCTCACACGCAAACCTACCAACCGACCCAGCAGCATTATCATCATCCGTTTTCGATGCCGCAATAACTCACATCAACTTTTAGCTCCTCACTCTTTCTTCAAACTCTTTTTCTTTGTAATGCATAAGCCTCCAACGAAAATTAGCTTGCCCACATACTAAAAACATTGTGGGAGCAATTAACAATGTTTTTAATACGTGAGAAGACTATGTATTCTTAAGCTCGTCCATGGAGGCAGCTAAGAAGCAAAATGAAAAGTATCTCTTGCGTTAATCGACGGAATACATAATGGCTGGTCATTCACAAGAGAGTTAGCAAATCTTCTATAGCAAAAGCTTCAAAAGTAACTGCCAAAGATGCGCTCCCAACGCAACGCCATTTCACCCCACCTGCCCTCTCATCCCGGTGATGAGGTAATCTCCTCTTGGCCCCATGTCTCTAATTAACATACCAAATTTCAAATCCCACCTCCATCTTGCTGGTAATCCATTCACTATGCTATTCTAGCTCTCGTAAATAAAACATTTTAACACCGTTCATTTTTTTCTTATTACTTCATCCAATTTTGAATAATCTCATCTACGCACACTAAGATGCTCGCAAACAGTAAACTTACTCAGTAAACAATAAGCTTGAACCAAGTCAAACCCCGAACAAAGTCGTTCATAAACTTGCAAAAAAATTGCAAGGATTTTTGCAAATAAAACGATTCTTTTTAAAGACTCAACCATATTAAACCTTAATAACATTTCAACCTTTCCCTCAAAGGATCTTGCTCCCAATCCGTCTTGTTTACAATCCAGATCCACTTATTATATGTGCCAATAAAATAACCCAAAATCTTTTAGCAATTGTAATAATTGCAATAGCTTGTCATGGTTATGCCGTTAAAATGGCAAATCAGCATGGTTTCCCTCATTCTTCTCTTCATCACCAGTTCAACAGTTCCCATCTTTCTCCTAACCCATAACAACACAATTACTACATATGCGAATAATAAATCAACAACTTCTTAACCATTCTCCATGTTCATTCTTGTCAAAGCATTATATATTACCACCATCTATTATCATCCCCGCTCTCTCACCTGTATTCCATATATTTCTACCTCACATCATCCACAGCACGCTTATCCTCCTACCCTCCGACCACAACACCAGCACTACATTCATGATTCTTATGTCCCTTGTCTTCCTTCGTACTTTGCGAATAATCTTCTTGTGAAAGTAGCAATCCCGGTTTGAATTCATTACATCGGTCTCTGACGAAATCCTCGCTCAGCTTCTTCTCAACTACTGCAGATGGTCTTGTAATTTCATTTCTTCTCTGTAAACATCTCCCTTGTAATTTTTAATAATGTTTAATTGTTAAATCGCAAACTTGTTGCTTCTCATCTATTCTTTCCTCTGTCTTTACCTCCTAAAATTCAAACCCTCTTCTAAGGGTTGCTTCCAACAATCCGAGTATTTTATACTTTCGGATCTTAGACTATGCAGTTTTAAAAAAAATCGTGTCACATCACACAAGTAAACAAGCTTTGCAGACTCATTGCCTCATCCCATGCCCATGCCACAATGGTATTGGGTGGCAGAGTCTGCAACTAATTAATTCTAACCCAACTTCATAATATTTCGAGAGGGAAAGCCTGGTTTCAAGTAGCTGACGACGACACTACTAAATTCCAACAAATCCCCCTCTCAGTCGTTCCCAAGAACAAGTGTTGACAAAGCAATTTGGATTTTACAAGAGGACAGTAGTAAAGTGATTCAATATGTTTTTCTAGCCATAGCCAACACCAACAACATTACACACGCCGCCAAGGCGTCAGACAGTCCACAACGTTTTCAATCGTTATTTGCGTATTGGCCCTTGAAGAGTGTTGATTGATTGAAGGGTGAAAGAAAAGATTGGATGGAGAAAATTCACATGTGCCTCAGGAATTTCAAGACAAATACTTGACGTATATTTACAGCCTGCACTCTTAGCTACCGCTCACAATAAACCCTTACACAGGGCTAATCTTTGATTGTTCCTCATCTTTTGTTTCAAATTCCCCATGGCCTAGCCTAGTCAGCGCCCCCTTCATCCTTATTATTCAAACCTAGCTCCTTACATCCCTCCACTCCATGTTTGACTCCAAGGGATTTCTCTACATATTTGCGGATAAGAAATTATTAGCGACGGCGGCGGCGGAGGTGTTCTCATAGTGGGAGCAGCGTAAGTGCAGAAGTTGAAACCATTTCTATTGTCATCCCTCCCCTTACATAATGGCAATACTGCAGTAGAACAACAAGAACAACTAAATAGTTATCATATAGATAAGATGACGCCAGGGGAGGAGGGGTACACCGTCTGGGAGTATTCTAGATTCCATCTACCCTTTTCCCTTTTTATTTGCCCTTCTAGGCCAAATTCTTGGGTAGGGATCCGAAATCTACCACAGAATATGTAATACAATATCAACGCCGCACTTGCCCCTCCGCAGGGATAGGAGCGGTAGCACTGTACAGGTGTTTCTCTCCATTATCGGGAGGATAAGTCACCAAAGGACTTGCATGCTGCACAGATTAGGCGGAATAATCCGAGTGTATAATGTATTGTAGTGTGGGATAATCGCCATAGTTTACTCTTATGAGCATTTGGAAAGCTGATATTGAATAGGAGTGTGATTGAATGGAAGAATTGATGAATGAGTTATTTTTTAAAGTTTGTCAGAGCGCATAATTATATAGGGCAATGTGAAGGCGAAAAGTGTGATCAATTATTTCAAGTCAGTTTCTGACGTTCAGCAGGGAGTAAATCCAATAGCAAATAGTGTCGCCCTCTGGATTTCCTTCATTTTGCCCTATTCTCTACTATACTGAACTAGCATTAACGTCCATGCAGTCTCTCTCTCTCTCTCTCTCTCTCTGCTGCATTCTTCTCCACAGTCCTTCAAGTCCTTCTTCTACTCTCTTTGGGTAACCTTTAGCGATGATCTTGAGTCCTCCGAGGGATTCCTCAACAAGGGCTAAGGGCTTTCTGCTCATCGATCACTCTATAACGACAACTACTGACAAGACATTTACCTCAACGCCACCAGAGCCCTCTATTTACATACTTAAATTAGCTTTTACACAAACAAGTAAATTATTAAACCGCACTGACTCATCCTGCATTTCCCCTCCCCTTCCGCTCTTTCTCTCCTTATTCTTGACTAATCATTCAAAGCTAATTAAAATGACGCTAATAAGGCTATCCGAAGGTGTGTGTCAAGTGTCATTTCCTACAGTACCAGC
Organism: Sminthurides aquaticus; assembly: GCA_906901655.1. Taxonomy (NCBI): domain Eukaryota; kingdom Metazoa; phylum Arthropoda; class Collembola; order Symphypleona; family Sminthurididae; genus Sminthurides; species Sminthurides aquaticus. The sequence goes on along the minus strand of CAJQTT010000001.1, from coordinate 16,465,640 downwards.
CTCTGACAGCAGTATTCCAAAATTTCCACTCTCTTCAAATCCCCTTACTTCGTTAATTGAACAGCGCTAACACTGTGCTCCCACCTGACTCGCAATCTTCCCAAGAACAAGAACTTATACATAATACCATCCCTGGGATTAAATGCAAATACTAGCGACCAGTATTGCAAAGCTCTGGCTTTCTTATCAAAAAAACCAGGTCCCACTAAACAAGCTTCCAAAACCCTTTCCTTCAACACGACAGTCAAGAGCGGATATTGCCATTTCAAAGAATGTGTGCACGGGCCCCAACAATGGAAGTAAAAGGAATTCAGCAGCCCCCCACTCTCATCAGAGCATCGTCTCTTGTGTAACAAACAATCACCCGAATTCTTTTCTTTTCTTCCCTTGACTAAATAAGGTTCAGCCTCACTAATTATGCGGACCTTGTTCAGCGCACCTTCTGACCTGCCTCCTGTCACTGTCACACCGGGAGGCTTTCCCGACACTCTTTAGGAAACAACTTTCAATATATCCCGCACATTAATTCCCTATCAATTAATTATAGCAACCCTTCCCTTATTTATTATTAGCCCCCTCCAAAAACATATCCTCCCGCACGCTCAATCATAGAGCTACAACACAACCACCCCCTTAACTCTCCCACCCAAACAACCACCGCCACAATTAATACCAAGTACACACAATAGACAACCTGTCATCGTTTTCCTTTCAATCATCACTCTCGCCTAGTCCCATGTCTCTAAAACCAATCACCGCACACACACACACACAACAATCACGCAAACATGACATATTACATCCTCTTGTACAAATTCGCCAAATCCTCTCCGCCATAATTCCAATCTTCCTACACGTCTCGTGCTCCACCTCAGACACGAGCACGTTGCCATGCCAAATCCGTCTTCTAGCTCTTTTAAATATTATAACTGGATTGCAAAGCACTAAAATTTTTGCGAATTTTTGCAACACTGCTAAAATTGGTCGCCAATTCTCTCGCTATCAAATCTGCTAAATTCCTAAACGCTTTTTTACACACCTCAAGCAGCGTATCACTTTCAGAAGCGCGGAATCTGTTTATGAATTCTCTCCGCGCATCCCTCACGCTGTTTCCCAGGCCTACGCGGCACGTCAAAGGGCAGGAGCTAAGGTGATGGTAAAACCACTTTACCTTCATCCCCTCAGCCATTGCTGATTGTTCCCTGAGTTGGCAGAGTAGTTGCCTTTGATGGACACCAAAAACAATTTCATCTCGGATTCAAAAGAAGAATACATTGGATCCAATTGAATCAATACTTGATTCATGTCCCCTGTCTTCATCCAATTCTCCCGTTCATCCTTTCAAGCCAACAATCTTGCGGAATATATATATAGTTCCCTCTACGGCACCCATCATCCCGCCGTCGCACTTCCTTAGAGAGTGAAAGGGGTACATGGTCAACTAATAGAGCACTACGCCTATAAATCACAATCAGTCCAAAGATTCTCACGCAGATAGATCACAGACATATGCATCCATCTACGACACAAGTCCATATCCTCTGCTAAGTAAGCCCAACTTTATTAACCAACTATCCAAAGGATTTCGTTCCTTCTGCGTCCCAACCATTTACTCACATTCCTATATTTAATACTATACTACAACCCCTTCATTCCTTTTATTCACCCCCCGTCTCACTAACAATCTCAACCATCCCCACACTCTCAAACTTAATCATCATTAAACCACCATAAATGAAAATATATAACTCTTTTGGCATTCAATCCATTCCAATAATCAATAGCCCATTAAATCCACGCAATGTTTACACACTCAACCTCCACCACCCTTCTAAAACAGTTCCTAAAACTCGCTTAAATCCCTCCACCAAACTCATCCGCACGTACTCCTTGTACATACCTTGTCTTACCAATTTGACAAACAGTACGACATCAACTCTTTATCAATAGCGCAATCCTTTTATTCCCATCGAAATATCATCAGTCTAGCTAAAACCCCACTAACGGCGCATAGTTACCGCTCACCAACGGAATCCTTCCATCTTCTACTACAGCTCTAATGTTTCATTTCTTCGTCATTCCTACATACGCTCCCGATTTACAAGCAATTATCCAGTTACAGCTTTTGAGTTACCATTATCTAACTATATCTGACTATCTATGTGGCTATGTTCATTTCCGTCTTGTAATCCATCACCTCCGGGGAAAGTGATACACAAAAAGATTCTCTCTGAGACCGCTTCTTCTCTCTAATTATTAAGGAAAAAAATAATTCAAAGCTATAGTTAGCACGCAAGCAAAGGGAGCAGGTGAGAAATCCCTTGGTTACTGCCTCCACTCAATCAATCCATCTCACCGCTACTGGTATGAAATTATATTCAACTTAATCTCTCATAATACTTGACAACATCCCCTTATCCGTCTCATAATCTACTACAATTCACGCTTCGACAGCTACTAACAATCATGGATTAACAACATCTTTCCCATTCTAGTTATTGAATTCGCTCAAAGGGCTTATACCCTTATCATCTCACATCTCTTCTAGCCTCTGTTGTTAATTTCTATTACTATGCCTCATATTCCCTAGCATTTCGCCAACTCATTCCTAACATTCTTGAGAAAATCTCTGCAAATTCTATCATCTCCACAGGGACTCCTCCATCTCTTCTGCAGCAATCCATTCCAGCTTAATCCTCTCTAATTCACACACTCCTCCAATCATGAATCCTTGTTAACTTCATGTATGCATGCATGTGGCCTGGATTACATTATTGAATTAAAACATACATCCATTCAACTCAACATCCTCCATCTTTCATTCATCCCCCACCCCATCCTCTTACATGGATCAATAGTTGATTCAATTAATAACCGTGTGAGAGGGAAGATGGTTTTTCATTCAAACTTTCTTGGATATTGTGTAAGCCTTCCCCCACACCAACCATCCCATCGCCTAGATTCCTCTCGGACATGATTCCATCCATTCACCACCCTATTGTTTCATTCCCTTCAGTTTCACATCCATTCTCCTTGTCCAGTCTTGGACTAATCTCTTCAGAATCTAGACCAGGTTCAGTCCCATTGTCCCAATCCCTACTCATTGAATCCACATTTTCTCACCATACTTCTCTTGATCGCTCCGTCACGAAATAACTTTCAATAAATGAGTAATATGCGTCTATCCCTTTTTCTCAGCCATAACATAAACTCTCTTATTAAAAATCTATACTAACAATTATCTTTAAACATCCTCTAAAGTAACTGTCCTACCCTACTATTTCTTCAAATCATCCCAAGTTAACCCTCTCGTCTAGCATCTGTAGGGCAACTATTTTAATCCAGGAATCTTATTAATTACACCTTTCGCCCATCCGTATCCCGCTACTCAGAAACTCGCCTTAATCAGAGCACCAGCGTATCAAGTATCTGCCTCCCAAACCCTTCCCCAGCTGTCTTCAATCTCATAGACTTGACATTTGAATAATTTTAATTAGTCCCTGTTCTTTTAAACTTTGATAACAAATTAAAATTCCGACTTCAAAGAGATAATAAGCAGTTATTAATTAATGGCCAACCCCAGATCCGTCATTTTCAACTTTCCACGTCTTCTCAACCCGACAGAAGCGCTAATTTCTTTCAAATCCCACCATATTAGCATGCAAAACTGCAACTCAATTACTACTCTTCTCAGCAGCGCGCTTAATAGCGCTACACCAGCGCTGGCATCCTGAGGGCGCAGCCCTACGGCCCGCACCAAATCCACATCCATACCTACCCCTGCAGTGACTGGGAACAGGTGAGAAAATTAAGAGATACGCCAAGTTGAAGCATTTTTACAGTTATGCAATTTTAAAAAATTGCATAACCGTAACACGAGCTTCATTGATGCTAGCCACAGAAAAAACAATCTTCTTTCCTCACTACCAAAAATCATTTCATTATTCATGAACATGGCCAGACACTTTTTTACTTGACAAAAAAATCATCATTTAACGAACTTATCCCAATCAATATCCGTGTCATACACCACACACGTCAGACATCATCCCTATCTCATCAATACACTATTGGAAACACTACTTTCTCCGTCATTCCGTAGAATGCAGTACTACTATATGGAATGATATCAATTCTTCATTCAAGATATGAAACAAGATAACTTTTCCCAAAGAATTCCATCTTGTCTCCTCTAAACCTTTCTTCCGTGTTCACACCCTGACTGATCTCCATTAAGTACATGGTCCACCACCCTATCATTTATCCACCCGTATCCACGAGAACATATGATGCTCTAATCATCTCAGGAACTAAAACCTCCTCAAACAGATTTCAAATCACTTGCCACATTATCCAATCCAGCAGCATCCCTCTTTTCTTCTTTGAACACGCCACAATACACACCATCCGTCACCCAACTTTCCAAATCATCATCAAGGATCATAGAAGTTAGTATAGTCATTAGTTCTTTCTATTCCATCCAACAGCAAGTATGTAAACGCCGTCAAACGTTTTAATTCTCCTCTTCCCTATCCACGCTCTTCCTCTTCTCAAATCCCTAAATTTAAATACGGAAGAAGAGAGCCTAGCAAATAAATAGGTGACTGCTGAGCAGAAGAAGAAAAACAAACTTGAAAATGCTAAATTATTTTGGCTCAAGTGTTAACTTTGTAAACGGATAATTTTTTTAACCTCCCCCCACTTCTACTCCAAACCGCACCTCAAGTGCACTCTCTTCTTCTTCACCACCATTCATTCCTTCACAGTTCTAGTCTTCAGCACACCTGCTTTCAGACCACCCCGTGCTCAGCTTATAAGGAAATTCTGCAACATGCACCTACAATTCCGTAATAAGCTACCACTTTCCATCTTCACGTGTCCAAGAAGAAGAATTCACTGGGCAAAAACTAGGAGTGGAAAACCAGATGATGCGTACCAGATTACCTCTGCTACGTCTCCCTCCGTCTGTTATTACCTACCTGTGATTACACGTTAGGATAATTACAGCTCGGGATGAAGACGAAAGGGAATGTGTATGTCAAGTGCGTTGGAGGAGGTGATGGAGCAATTTGGATATATATTATTCTAGCTCATCCAGATATCAAATAAGAGCCAACTAACCCCATGCGACACATTTCATGAGTCAAAGGTTGCCACCCACAGGTAAACCGATTACCACCTCTGCGTCTTCCGTCCTACCTCATTACGACAACTACCCAAAGATTATTATTGAAAACTGCCTTACTCATCCCAACTTTCCGTCATCTCTCCTCATCTGTAGCAAACTATCCCAAATTTCAAGTACAACCTAATGATTCAATCCTCTTCACTCCTGCTTAAACTGTCCACATTTACGGGCTAAGGTCACTTGCAACGTTTCGTAAATCCACATGACTTTTTATGGAGCGCACTCCCCCTAATCCCCTCAGCCTACGCTTCATCTTCTACAGCAGATTTGATTCAATCAAAAGTCTTACTTTTATTTCAAAAATACCTGGACTTCCAAAAAATCTTTAAACTAGATTGCTCAATCTGGCCAAAAGCAGTGGTAGCTTTGATTAAAAAAATAATAACAACTGTTTGAAACATTAAGGCTCCCTTGCTTTTTCTACACATTTTCGCAAATTCGCGAACATAGCGGGAATAATTTACTGGAATATTGCAAAATATTTGCTCACAGTTCCGTTATCAAGTTTATCTCCGTGTGTTCGATTGTGTAAGGCAGAGACAAGAGGGGCAAGAAAAGTCCATTCATTATACCTCCCATGGTCATTTCGTGTTCCATCAAAATTCCTTTAACGCAGCCTTTCGTCTTGAAAATTATACGCTCTTGTTGACGTCCCGTCTAGCAGTTATGCATGTATATGCGATTACCTCTTCAATTTTCCACGAGCATTTACCCACGCACATGAAATTCAAATTTTGCCCAATTTCTCCGCATCAACGGCGGACAGATGACCCATCATGATCATTTTCTAGCCTATAATATTTGCCCTCTTCCTATTTTCCTATTTGCCATAACCACTTACTTGTTACCGGCCTTCTTCCTCCGCTTTTGTATGACATAATATCCCTAGCATAATCGTCGAGGTAGGCGAGCCATTGCATGGCAGGCAGAGAAACGATGGGATTATAAAAATAAAATGAGCAAAAACTTGTGCATCTTTTGAGGATTGCCAAGAGACAAGATGCGCACGAAGATTATCATCATATCCGAGAAGGTGCATCACCCTTGGCAAAATATATTGCCACGACCACATTCATCCCTGTTTCTTTTTACATCATTCCCAAAAACCTATGCAGAATGCACCACCCACTTTATTGTTGCAGTCCATGCATATGGAATCATCAAAACTGCATACAAGATTGATTTGCAGTCATAATAAAATTCAATCTCCAACCCTCCTTCTTGAAAACGAAACAACTGAGCCGAGGTAGTCAAGGTAGATGAGAAGATTCTTTATTTCATAAATTATATAAAAGTCATCAACGTGACTTGGAGCAAGATTAAAAGAGCGATAAAGGCTCTATGAAATCATTAATAATCCACAATAATGTGACATGAATTACTTTTCTATGAATTAATTCTCCTTGTCTTCAGTCTCAGCCCTAAACACTACACTCTCCATTAGCAGAGAAATCACAGTAATCTTTCAAAAAATAATCCCTTTTCCTTTATTTTACCTTTTACCCTACAAATTTTCAATGCCAGAGGCAAATTCAAACCAAATTTCTTACCCTTCCTGCCACTAAGAAACTCTTCAATTAATTAACCTATTTCTCTATATCTCATCTTCTCCTAAAACCCCTCCAGTCTTTCATCCAGACCTTTTTCCCGAGTATGCATCACGGCATAGATGGCGCCATGATCTCCACGCCCGCTTCAGCTTCGCCTGTGTCCTACTACGATATCTCTTTGTTTCCCCTGCCGTCAATTTTATCAAAAAACGTTTTCTTACCTTAGGTAAAGCGTAATTCCACATTTTCTTCCCGGCTTTCCACTCCACAGGCACGAACGGATAAATCTCAGACCACACTTTCCAGTCCACCACCGACGAAACAATAAACAGAGAACACGGGAAATTACAGTCAGAGCTTTGCAAAAAGTTCACCCGCAGACAATAGCGGAGCTATTTTATGAGACACGGAACGCGAGAACAAGTCGAGTAGACAGAGGATTCAAGAGCGAGAGACAGCAAGCCAAAAGAAAGTGAAATGACCAAGGGAGCCACGTAAGGGATAAGATTCCTGCAAAAGTTAAGTAAAGGGAAGACGGAGCAAACCTTGTTGATTTGCTTGCTCCAACAAGAGAATTGACTCCACCTGAACATCTCCACGTCTTTTTATAGAAGTGGGGGGCCTCTATGTTTTTCAGCCACCATACAATCCAGTCACCCTCATAACATAACCCAACTATCCCATCAGCTATCACATAACTTTTGCTTTCAATCCTAAGATTTGCATGATCCTCGCCGCAACATCCTAATCCCTCCCATTACAAGGCATTACCTTACAAATACACACACACACACGCTACAAATTACCATGGTGTAAGAGGCAATCAAAATTATTTTTTTACTGCCAACAACAATTTATGCCTAATTGTCTAATATTTCCCTTTTGGCCATCTTATTCTCACCTCACCTTAAAATGGGAACCCACTTCGCATAATATTTCCTCAACACATAAAATCCGGGTCTCTTTACTCTTCCATCCAAGTGGCCCCACTATAAAGCTCAGGGTCGCCATTATTGTGCCATTTCTCCTTTGCAGTCATTCTCTCAAACAGTGTCATTATTTTCCCGCTCCACATTTTTGCAAGCTTGCGAATAATAACCCCACACGACCTGCATTCCAAATTTTTCTTCTCCGAATTCTTCCTTCTTTTCCCCGCCGCACCTCTTAAAAACCACTGCACATTACTTACCGTAGAGGCCCCCCGATAATTTATGCACCATCTCCTAAAGCATTCTGATATGACGTCATAGCTATTAGAAAGTAACTTGCTTTGCAATCTTTTACAAACAAAACCCCGATCAAAACCGCCTAAACTGCTCACGCACTACCAGATTATTCCTTCGAAATTCCCACATTAAATCCATCCCTCCCGCTCATCCTTAAAGCATGTAGAGTAATTAACCGTTAACAAGATTATCCCTAATAGATTCCAACATTGAAGCTTCATATCACAACAAAAGTAACTCTGTATTATTATGTCACACTATCCGCTCCGTGAGACTTACGCCTTAAAGAGGAGAACGGGATTATATCATTTTATGAGGCCATCATCAAGCTACACGACTATTTTAGCCTAATTCAAAGACCCTGAAAGAGTCTATAAGCTCTTCGCCTAAAGCCTGCGTTATAAAGCTCATCCATGCCCGTCATCATGTAAAAGATGTGTGAGCATTGTTGTAATAACATAATATAAAAAGAAACCCTGAGTCAGTGTTTTCTTTGGAGGAGCATTATGCGATTAGGAAGCCTGTACAAGCATTGACTCCGTATTATTCATAAATTATTGGCTTTAGTACAATAAAGACGCGAATCAATTAACACGCTAATATGATTACCAGTTTCATGAACACAAGTCCATCTCCTCAACGTTCTCAACGTCTTAGCTTCACTTGCGACATTATCATCAACTTGTATAATTATTTTAACGTTCATATTTTATAATTTAATGGATTCCCTATAATATTCCCTCCTCTTCTCCCCCGTCCATCCATGCTAACATGGCAAATAATACAGTCATTATAATCTTTCCTCCCTCCCGCCGCGTCACCTGGTAACATTTCCCTCCCTCCTCTCCTCACCACCAGAGGACGCATCCCTCAATCACATCAATCCACTTAATTTACATTCAATTCCCATAACTGCCAAACTTATCATTAGCCCCAACCAAGGCAACACATTCCCTCTCATCAGCTAATAACAAACGAAATAATCTAATCCTATTCCATTGCCGTAATTACAAGCTTAAAATTGCTTTCTTCCAAACATCTTCTTTACCCGTCCCTCGCTTCTTTTCTTCCCCACAGCCCTACTCTAGCCAAGCCACCTTAATTCTTAAACGCAATGTCTCAATTCCCTTACGATGCAATGATTAATCGATTTTACTTCTACCAACTAATCCAATCATATCGCTGTCTTAGTCAGCCTCGGACTGCAAAACATACTTAGCCAACCAGCTAACTCTTGCTCTGTCCACCTCTCCTCTGACCTTAACCATAAGAATCTTCCATCTCTTGAGAAACTTAATGTAACAGAGCACTTAATCATTCAATTCCTCACTTGGCAAAGATCTCTCTAAAAACTATTTGCAGCAAGCTCTCTGAATAAATCCTAGTCGGTGATGATTAATTTAATTAAACAATCCCTCTCTTATTATGCACACATCTTTGCAAAAATTCGCAAAAACCAATTTCCCACGACCTACACCTCTAACTTGACTCATTTCGTTAAACGGAATATCTGATTAACTCATATTCAATTTGCACCCCAAATTCCTCTTTTTAGCTTCAATCAAGTCCGTTCAATTTTATTGACATCATCAGAGATCAGACACATTCGTATCCCACACAACCAATTCCAGATCAAAGGTCAAAGAAGTTACTCGGAAAATAACCTGTCTAAAGCTACTTAAATTATCTTCAATTCTTCAAAACATATTGGACTCGATAACTCCTGTGGCGGTAGTAGGAGTAACCAGGTAGAGTAGAACGACCCCACTTTTTCTCTACCACTTACTTGCGCTGCTCAGCTTCTATGCTTAACGAGATGATGATGCATTATGTTCCTTAGATCATACATTAAAAACAAAAGAAGAATTGCATTCTGACGTTATGCCATTACGTAATTGTTCTTGCTACAGGATTGCAGCGGGACCTTTCCAGTATTTTTTATCATCTTGACGCTTCATTACTCGTCACAACACGGATTCTACAGTCAATTTTGGCTGATGGTGGCAATTTTTTTGAAAATTATTGGGATTAGACGGTGAGCATGATTGAGAATCCGCAGGATATCAGCTCTTCCCAACAGCACATTGCATAATACTTAGTTGCTACCACCTCTCATCAGTTTGAACACATGTTTTCAAAATATACAAGAAAAACAAGCTTTTTTTATTCTATTTCTCCCCCATTCTCACTACTTACTTTCCACACTCCTAAATACAATAAAATATATACATTTAAATCCTACAAACGCACATGTACCCAAAACAGTGTTTTCCGCAAAATCTCCATCAAATCATCTTCAAATTGTCCTCCAAATCTCACCCATGTATGTGCCTATCAAAACCCATCACGAAACAAATCTTACAACTAGCTTCACTCCCTTCTTCTTCTTGTTCTTCGTAATGAAACGGAATTATGAGCAAAACTGTCAGCCAATCATCTTATTTTGTATTTAAATTAGTTTAGACATAGCAAAACTACCTCTACCTATTATTAATCCATCGTCCTTCACACATAGATTTCAAATATTTAAACACAAATCCCCCCTTATGATTTGATGAATGCTCTTTAATCAGCACATTGAAGGGAAAATCAAGAACCAAAGCTTGCCCTTCTCTGAACCATCCCTCTGTTCAATACTGAACACAGGTACGCAATGGTAATTATTTTTGTCTCAATTCCAACTTGAATCCAAAACTACTAGCTAATTATAAGCACTTGTCTCCGACTGGGTTGCATGCATGCAACAACACAGCCGGAGATATCTGGCTGGGCTACATTTTAAAATTTTTGGAAATATGTAAATTATTTCAGCTTCTATCCAGCATGCAACACCATGGGAAAAAATAAGCAAAAGCTTCTCTCAGCTTCTCATCATGTCTCGCATCCCTCATTATTATTACTTCTTATTATTGCCCATTGGAATCCCATCTTTTCTTTTGTTTCTTTTTTTTCTATTTGCATTAAAAAATGGGTAAAAGCAGAGGAGAATATTTATTTGCGCGAGACTTATTGCTTGATTCTTCAATAGCCGCCTTTATACCTCTTATAACCGTAATCATTTACCTTGTAACATACATTCCGTCTACTTCTCCCTCTACCTTCATCACAGTCATTCATTCAGCGCTATAATCAATTCAATTCCGTAACGTACGTTCAAAATTCCCAACAGCTTCTCCACTCCACATCTAATTATTGGCCAAACAAGTACAAATTATTACAAAGAAGAAAACAGACCTCGATTCGTCATCCTCAACAAGTGCTGTCTTTTTTAAAAGGGTTCCTCACAAAATCATTTGCTTTCAGTCGACGTCATCAGCGCTAACAGCTAACAAGAGGACGGCAAAACAAGTTAAGAACAATGAGTAAGAATACGCCAAAGAAGATCCTCTTCAAATTTAGATTCCTGTAACACAGCAAACTTATTCCTATTCATGCAATTATCAGTTTCTTCCCACCTCACGAAACTCAAAAAATCCATGACAAGATGAGGATGCATGCATTAATAACATAAACATGGATTTGCAGTTATTTATTCAAGCAAGACACAAGAAAATTTATACATTCAATTCCCTCCGATTTGCCACAGTTTCTCATCCTTCTAACAGTTTCAATTTTCGCCAATCTTTAAATTTTGGCATCCAGTCATTCTTGAATTCATTTCCCCTCCTGTTTATATTTACAATCCACGACTTGCATTTCACGACTCTATCCGGCCGTCTTTATTAAATAACCCCTTCCTCCTCCCTCTTACACACCTTTTGAAGAGAACACAGTTTCAGGAGGATTTACAATGTTCAACATACAACTATGTTCTTTTAATTAAAAATATGAGCAATAATTTAACACATTTCCAACTTGCAAAAAATCAAGTAACCCTACCTCCAGATCCTGAAATATACAATCGCCAATAACTTGATTAAAAGCGTATCCACCTCCTTGGTTATTAGTTCATGTAGCATAATCGTAAATCCTTTTGCCAAATCCATCTCGTACATTTCCTATAATTACGTAATCTTATACATTTCTGTATAAAAGCTATTCCATTTTCAAGTCTTTTAATAATCAAGCCTCTTAACATTTTCCCCGTGATTTTCATTTATCGCCTCCTTCCTGACTCCTTCATTAATAGCCCCTCAATTCTCCCTTTTTTCATCTTTTAATTCCCCTTCCTGATTTATCGACCCTCTAATGTCTCCTGACACGCTCATCATTTGTAGTCCATGCATTCCCAGCATTTTAGCGACCCGAACCAGGGATTATATATTTCCTGGAGCGCGCGCCCTGCAATTACCCCGCTATTTCATATGTATCATAATTTTATCTAATTTCGCATTAGATCATCCCCGCACGTGTCCACGCGCCGCCGGACCTGCCACAAATCTTGACCTTCAACCTACAAAAAACTCTCACTTTCTATCCATAATCCCATTTATATATCCTCCATCAACTTAAGTCTCTACTCCATTGGCCCAGTAAGTTACTGGCAGTAACACTGACTCTGTCCTACCCTAAGATAATTTTGTGCAAATCCCCATAACTCCACAACTCAAATCCATCCCATTAGCCCATTAAATTTTAAATTCTGGAGAACTCTTATGCATGAACAGCCAAAGTCACGGCCGTTTTGCATTTACCTGCAAGAATAATGACTGGGCGTTTCATTTTTTTCAACACTAACTGCTCATCTTCCTTCTTCTTCCCCCATAATCCCGCAGTCTGTTACAGACTCTTTCCAAGATGCTCACCTACTAAATCAACTTTTACCACCTTCTCCCTACCTGTTGTGCATCAGACAAGTCTCCGTTTTTGCATTATATTTATGCGCAGACTGAGCTTTTAAAATGGAATTATCGAGTAAAGTTTCGTGCCATTTTTTCTCATATCCCGGACTCTTCCTGGCTGGACAAGCGAATATCCATCCTCTATCTTTATCCACAAAAGCAAGCAGTCAATCAAAGATCCCAGCCCTACCACACCTTGGACCTATGCCAATGCCGCAAGAGACGAACATATGATGTGACCATATCTGGATTACGGTCGTACATTTAAACCATTTGCGACATGATTTAAGCAGGGACATTTCCTAAAACTAGACGTGAATAATGGCCTAGATGATAGGCAGGGGGCTTGGGTTGGCTTTAAAAAACACGAAATACAATCATTCCTTAAATAATATTTTTAGCATATTTTTTAAATGATGGATTCCCGCCCTCCAAACCCATGTTATTTCCCATATTTGACAAAATTCTCCTAAGCCTAATCTAATATTTCTCTCCGAATATGTTTATTTCCATTATGAACTTGACTCTTTCTGATTTATAGGACCTTCATTGTCTTGATTTCACTTAATTTTAAATGTCACAGCGCCAGCTGCATCTAGTAAGTACACTCCACGTTCCACATAGATTAAAAAGGTGGACACCCATTTTTACGAGTTAAATCATTTCCAACTTGGAATAAAGTGCTAGGTCAAAGCAGACAATAAATGTGTCGAGCAAGGAAATTAATAGACGTGTGTGTATGCAAACTTCCCCAACCAGACCCTTAACTACCATCACCCTCATTCACCTTCTCATAAGAATTGCAACTATGGGAAAGGCTGTGTAATTGCCAGCTTTGTGAGAGCATATACGCACAGATTTAATAACATTTACGGATGTAAATTCACACATAATAGATCCACCATCCAAGAAATATTCGCAACAGACAAGAAGAAACAATGATTCGCCACTACAAAATCCCTTTGAATTCAGTAAATTATTATTGATAACCGGTAGGTAGGTGAATTAATAATTGGAATTAGAAAATTTTATAATCTCTAATCACTCCTCATCAATTCACAACCCCCATTAGCATTATTAACACCATTAAGTTTTAAGGTGTAGCAGCTTAGATTTAACACCCTAATCAGCCTCACCCCTCCAACTGCTCAACTCTATGGTCATCTCACATTTAGCTGCCCACCTGACCTTTGATTGGCAAGTGGTGGGGCAGTGCGGTAGTGAATCAATACATTCTAAGCATTCATAATAGTATAACAATCATGCTAAGGTTCCTATATTATCCGCTTCCACTCAATAATCTACTCAATACTCTGTCCTTTCATCTACACACTTCCTTCCCCAAGGGGTTTAAGCATTTAGCATAATTAACATTAACCGCTACCGTTATCTTTTTAAATAGCCTATTCACTACCAAATACCATCTGCCTTTTCCAATCCCCACCCAAATATCCATATGCCTCCATACATGACACATATACTGCATGCTTCCGTCAGAATCCTTCTGTCCTGCACACCACCTAGCTCAATATTAGATCAGCGCGGTTACAGCTCTCAGCAAATTAATTAGCTGATTGTGTCCCTTGGGTAAAGATTGTGCTCTTTGAGAGCGTATGCATGGAAGGGTAAGTTTTATATTTATTATTCACAAATACAACTTCCCCACCAGACAATTTGAAGGTGCGAACAAAAATTATTACGTCCTCATCCTAATCATACTTTTCTCCTCGGACATTACATAAATTAATTGTACTCATTTACGCATAAAATTTTGCGTCATTTAAATTCGCACGCTTTGCAAAAATCCTACGTACCATTTCCCACCTCCTGTACTGTATCCCAAAGTTTTTCCATTCCGCCCTCTCCATTTAGTTCCAATGCATCCCGCAGACAGGACAATTTCTCCACAAATCTCTCCATTCACAACCTCCAATTCTCCATCTGTATTTCACTTCCCCTCCCTGTCAACCCCTCACACATCCACCCTTAATTTTACCCACAACCTTTGAAATCAGTCTCCGACTGTGTAGCACATTATTCTTCTCGCGAGCCCACGCAAAAATGACTCTGAAGGATCATGGAAACAGAGGAATACCGTGTCCTGTCCTGCCCTCCTTTAACAACACCCTTCTCACCTCAAAGCATTCAATAAATCCAACTCTGACCACCACTACTGCCCAGCTCAACATTTAAACAGTTTCATGGTCATGGTTCCGCAGTTGGTCACTTGCGTGTAACAACCAACCCCTTCTTGTATTTATGCATGCTCATCTCTCACCTTCTCCTCCCACCACTTGTACAACACACATGTACGTACTGTAAGACGCTGCATAAAAATCCCACGTCTTGTATCAGATTACCAGATAAAAATTTAATAAAAAGAAAAACTCTCAGCTTGACAACCGTTCAGCACATGTAATTTTATGTAATTTACCATTGCGGTTGCAAGCAAGCCCTCTCGTCACCCCTACTCATCCATTCATCCATCCTCCCGTGTATAATCCTCCCTCATTACGCCACCAAAGATGCACGCAAGGATAAAACACGAATCTTCCCAAAAATTAATATACATTAATATTACAATACGCACATTATCTATCGGTCAAAGATGACAGCTCGCATCATTTCCTCTCCGTAGTTGATGAACCCTCACACCGTTTAACTGCCATTATCTCATCCCTTATTGCCCATTTTAAAATTTTGGGGTGTGAATGAAGGGTTGTGCTGTTATGTTTAGTTGCTTGATTTTCCAAGAATCTGTCCGCCGTTATCATCTTCTTCCCCCGCAAATTCAACCCCTTCCCACCCTCAGCCAGTCAGTCTTAAACAAAGGAATAAGAAATCATCATTTTTGCGACAAGTCATTAACCGAATCCTGTAACCAAGAATTATTTCATCCCTCTCCTCCACAATTAAGTCTTAGCCCATTAGAATCCATACAATTCCCTACAAGGTTCAATCTTTCAACACAGCGCTGCCGTCATCTTCAAATCTTCATCACCATAGTTGTTGTCTCCAAAGATTTTTAATTACTTTTCGCCCACATCCACCCCAATATCTCATTCTTTTTAATCCCTCTTGCCGAAGCCCTTTACTTTTAGTAGACATCTCTATGCAGTTCTAACCTTTAAACCATACTGTACGTATTATGTATCTAAATCGTCTTCCTTTAAATATTCCCGATTTCGTAATTTCCCCCTTAACTACCTCCTCCTCTATATGATGTGTCATTTCTCTTTCCTTTCCTACACGGTAGTTGTTCGAGCTTAATTTTTGGCCTGCTCCACAAGTTTACATAACATTTAGCATTCCAGTTTAGCACATTCTCCATCATCCAAATCCCTGTTTTCATCTATTTAAAAAATTACCTCCTCCTTAAAATCATCTATTCCAAGTATGGAGGTAAATTCGCAACCCTTCGCGAATTTCCCCCTTCGCCTACCCATTATTCCGTATATAAGTACTGCCGAAGAGGAAGAAAAGCCAGAGATTGTGCATGCAAGAAACTGATATACACGGGAATGCACTCACTTTTCCTTAAATTACCATCAAAGAATATGTATTGAGTCACAGCCAGGGTGGAAGGCCGAAGAACGTGGGCTAAGTTCAGGACACAGGTGAGTACATATAATTGCAGCATAGGTATTATGGGGAGAGGAATACATTTAGAAGGTTAACTTTAACGTAAATTACAGTGAGCAAATGCGAACAAACTACGTTTTTAGGCCACACTATACTGTCAGAGGACACATTTCAAAAAAGAGCAGTCATAATAATATCACGAAAGCTATGCGCAGACATGTATCTTAAATAAGTGATTATTTCAATTATGCATTCCCCCGAATTTCTTTAGCAGTGTATACGTATTTCTTGTATGACGAAATCCGCCTGTAAAACTAAAAGGGAAAGTTTCAAATCATGCTTACATAAACTACAAACAACAACCAACCTCTCTGTATTCTCTCTCCATCATCACTCCAACCTACATGCTCATCTTATTTTTTTCCATCCCCACTTAAAATATATGTATATCCTTAATACGGTATTTAAAAAATTCTTTATTAAAATTCCCAGGAAAGCTATTCCACTTTGTAGCTGAGTTATTTCCACGTGCTCAAACCGGATCTACTCTTCTTGCTAATACCTTGAGCAAATCCTGGACAAAGGTTACGTTTAAAAAAATATTTCCCCAGAATTAGTCTTCCTTTAGCAGCTATTATATAGCTTCTTCACATCTTCTTCTCTACCCCCTCCGGCTTAAAACTCCTTTGATTATTGATTTACGATCAATCTCATCACTGCATCCATTGCACTACTGACATTTGCTTGCAAAAAACCTTTGGTTTTAATGAGAGATTCCAGCTGAACTTTATAACAAATTTTATTTCTTTTCCATACTATTTTGACAGCAATCTCCATGGAGCTCTTGATATAAATCTGGCCTGAATGATATTTTTTTCGTGTGCGAACAATAATCAGTTAAATCTATTGAGAACCCCCGTCTTTCACCGCTTTACTTTTCATCAATTCCACCTAGTTTGTATGCAAGGAGGGCCACGAAGATTTTGCAATAGTGAATTTACAAAGCGAGCAACATGATTCTGCAAAACATGTACAGTCGCTACAAACATTACTTGAAGCGCGCGTGTTCTTGACTTTCGGATGGCTGACGCTAGTTGAATCTGCATTACAAATTATTTTCAGGGTAAAAATAATTTGTTGACAGATCCACATGTGCAGACAAGAAAGAATCCAGTAAACATCCAAGGCCGCCAGATGCAAATCCAATCTTTACGACCAATAACTTTTACCTCTTCAAGAAGCCTTCTTCTTCCCTTTTGCGGTCCTGTAAATTACAGGCTGTAATGACGTGATCATAGTGTATCCTCTTCACATCACATTCCTATACCCCCCATAGATAGCGGCTAACAGCATCCCATCATCTCACATCCTCCCTTGCATCTCTTCCATAAAACCTTTAAACTTGATCATAATTCACCCCCTCTGACTCTTGATTTTATAAAAAAGATATGATATCTCCTCTGCTCTGATACAAACTCGATAAAATCAAAGTACATGCGTCCAATCCAATCCGATTTATTCATATCGTTTACAATCATCAACGAAACACAAAATCTCATAGTTTCTCTTCGATAACGCCTCACACTTCCCACCATCGCCACACTGTAATACATGCCCAAATCCCATAATCCAAAAGTATCCATTCTTGTATATCCTCAGAGTTCAAGTTCAATACTAAAAAGGTCTTAAAAATCGATATAATCATTCCTTTATAGCGTATCAATTTACAAGTGTACGGTCGTCCCATAGAGAATGACTGACGGAAATGATTATTTAATCGTATTATAACATGATAATAATAGCCGAGTTAAAACCTTTTCAAACCTTCTACAGCTCCTATTGTTCCTCACTACATCATCCTCCTCTGTCCGGATATATCTTTCTGATTATTTTTGGTCCTCGTCTCTACTATATCCACCCAGCTTGCTTCCTCCCTTCTAACCTATAATCTGTCCATAATCACCCTATTAGCATCCCATGGGGACTTGATGAAATAAGGTAAAATTCCCCTTGAAATCTTCAAGAGTCATGCTCTAATGATTACGCGTGACTTGAACCATTCCAAAACCCCGTACGGCCAGACTCTTGCTTAAACTGAGAGTTAGAATGATGATACGAAATCCAGCATGCCTACCCTCTGTCCAAATTACATAACATTTATATACTGCACTTTCATCCTTCCTCCACACGAGTCGTTTCATCATATAAGGAATGTTATTCCACTGAAACAATAAATCCATCTCACAATCTCACATGGACAATCATGACTTTTAATTTTACGCAATATATAATCCAAGGCCCATATATCTACCAATCTACCCAACAATCCTGGCTTAACCAACTTACAAGCTTCCTGAGACCCGCTTAAGCTTCTCAAACGCCCGGTAGCTTCTCTCGGACACTTATTACTGTTTGCTCCCCGGGTTCAATTAAGCGAGAAGGTAATCTAAGCTTGCCCTGTATCCATAATCCATGCGGCCGGGAACACACAAAAATTGTATATTCTGTACCAAATTTATTGAAAAAACTTCATTCCCCACCCTACACAATATCTTATATCTCCTCCATTTGCTCTAAGAACAGGAAGGACACCAGAGGGATGATTTGTGAAGACCAGAGGACGCTTCAAGCGCAGCCACCGCTTCCCTCCTTCCAACCAGTCATCATCCCACCATACAATCCCACATTCCTCCGTAACGGCGACACACGATCCTATTTTGTTAATAGTTAATGCAAGAAAACACACACCTTAAACAAGCTCTACATCTCCTTCTTCCCTTGTGCTTCCTCCTCACCACACACCCCTTGGATAACATTATCAGGGATGATGCCAAGAGTACGTTCCTCTGTCAGGCTGACTGAGATTCTTTCAAAAGCGCACACAATCATCACTCCATGTAATAGAACATTCACTTTTATTTGTAGCCACCAAATTATTCATAACAAATTCCCACTCTATTGTTTCAGAGCAAATTCGCACATTATTTCAAGACACGACTTTTCATATCCGACGACAGCGTAAATTCGTCACACAGTAATATCTCGTGCTTCTGTAGTTTTCTTCATCTTCCAATTAATCCTATTCCTCATCCACCCTCTGTAAGACAGTCAAGGCAAATATTTCCGGATCTAACCAATACATAACCTAATTTACTACATTTTTCTGTCAAAATCAAAATATGCCTAATAATAATATCTAAACCCATTCTCCCGCGTCTTCAACAATTAATCTTTAAACAGCTCTAGAAATTCGCATAATTTCAAAACCTCCTGCGTCATTCCTCCAAACCCCAGCAATTCCACCCCAGTAAATGTATTTCATTATATTAGAATTCAAGGTGATATTTAAAATTTTCCGTTGGCCTCAGCCTTGACAATAAAAAGATTGCTCACCATAGAACACAAACAAGTGCAAATAATAGGTAACGGAAATAATAATGAAATCGATAAATAACATGAATCGAAAATATATTTAAATGCTTTCAGCCAAAAATCAATGACCAAAAACAAGCAACATCATGAATAATGGAATTGTGCCCCAATCTTTGCCAATTTTCCTCATTTAAATTATTCCTAAATCATCCAATTCAAGCTCCTCGTCCAACGGTCAAGGGAATGCTGCTTTATATTGGGGCAATCTACCGTAAAAGAAAGTATAACACCTCTAGCTTTATAAATTCACCATCAACACCAAAATTCTATTTCCTCGGGGTGAATTTAAAAGTAAGAGGACCATCCGGGATGTTGATGGTAGGAGTAAAGCAGTCTAGTTCCTTGTCGCTAGTCCATTCAACGTGAAATCTCCTGATGATCTGTAAAACGATATTAATTAATTAATCCTCCAACTGTATTTCATCCCCTTGAGACAGAGGAAGCGGGGAAGTGAGAATACGGTATATAACTATCCTCATTTTAATTGTGTCAAACAAGTGTCCTCTTGACGACACTTGGATGCGTTTGTCACCTGAGCTTGTTGCAACTTTCATAAAATCCCCATTATCCCACCTGTCTCCTTTAGGTGATCACCTGTATTCTCTCCTTCTCTTTCTAATCAGAGGATTCTCTAGTTTTATCACCGCATCCCCCAGCTCATAGCCTTCGTTACATTATAATTGTCATTTAACAAAGTCACTTAACCAAGCCTCTTTCCTCTGCGCAGGGCTTGTTCAGCCTCAGCCTCAGAAAAGGAATAGAAAACTAAAACTGATTTATTCCCGGCCTCATTCATCCCAGCATGTACTTATTGGTTATGATTTCATTGTTACCTCAGTTTCTAATACAATAATATAAACTAATGAATCCACGCCGAATCCCAGCTCCAAATATGGTCCCCATCCTGAACAATGCTATAATATACTCCTTTCCAAGACTTCATTTATCACAGGATTCGCACAAGGGGAAATTGCGTCAGGGCGGGCAAGAGTTTCACACTCTCGTTTTCTTCTCTCTCTCCCTTACTGCATCATACTCTTTGCGGGTCATCTCATTAATTTCCCAAACTCTTGCCGTACCCTCAAATCCTAGTAACCAACCCAAACTACAACTGCCTAAAGCCAATAGTCAGTGAGGCCAGGATTATTTCAATATTTCTGCTCTACCTGTAATATTCTTGCAGTGCAAAAGTAATATGCTAAAATTCTTGTCAATGAGCTCTCCAACATTCACCCTTGGTCTAAGTCCAATGACAATCCCAAATATCAAACGGTCAAGACTTCTTAAACCAGTAGCCAGTGGCAACCTACGCAGAACATTACACGCATATTTTCCCACACCTGTGACCCGCTAATGTAGCAAGCACCTTTGGAGGCAATTCTTCCGCTTTATAAACAATGGCTACCTCACTTACCTCCTGTCAAGCCTCTGCCTCAAAGGATTTTATCTGGCTGCAGCGGCCCTGATATTAAAATTCCAAATCAAATTGCAGCACACTATGAGCTTCTATCATGCCTTCCTTGACGTACATTTAGAAACCAGATTAACGTTTCTGCCTCCACGTTTTCCCTTCAGAGCCAAGCCGCTACGCAACTTAAATGACAGAGAGAAGCGTTTAAATTTGTAAATCCAATGTCCTTGCCCGGTATTTATAATTGCTAATCAGGCAGTAAAATCTGCAGAATGCGCAAGCAGGACGTAAGTAGTAGCAAAGAGGGAGGAGGGGTTGGGCGGAAGAGAATTCATAATTTCGTCACCGTAAAAACCTTTGCCAATCCAATTACCTTTGCCAAAACAATGTAGAGGCTTTGTTCAGCCAGTCTCCTTGCAATACACTGTCGAGGTCCATAGCCAAATGGCATTGTCGCAAAAGGATGAGGTTTTAAAGCCTGCCTTTGAGGATCCCATCTTTCCGGGAGGAAATCATTTGGACGCACAAAGTATTCATCCATTCTGGAAATAACTTGATTCATAGTGATGATAGGAGTCTGGAAATGTTAATCCCCGCCCTTGTTATTATTATTATTCATCTTGTCATTCCAATTAAGTCGTAAATCTTATCACCCTCCACAATAACCGCACTAGTCTTCAATGAGATTATTCCCAGATAGTCGCTTCTATATAATTACGCTCTTTTATAAAACTCCGTAAGATTTCCTACAGCCCTTCTAATCGATCATAAGATGAGCAAGACATAACAACCGATCGCAAGGATTCCCATTCTACCAAACTACCGATCATAATCCTCACTCCTTACCTTACTGCCTTACGATTACGACGAGGAACAGGAACAGGAAAAATACATCTCAAAAGTGAGAAAGATGCGTTCTTACTTAATTGTATTCAATCTCACGCTACATAATTTCAATATAACCGTTTGAATATTATCAAAATTCCTCTTTGATTTCCCTATTTTCCATCTCTATACCCTTTGAATTTTCACAAAGGATAAGGATGCAAGTACCTTCCAAAAGCTCCTCTCCAGCAATCAGTATCTAAATCTTTCTAACTTTTATGAATCAGATAGTGAACAAGATATCACATTTTCTGATCAAATAATCCACTTCATGTTCAAGTGTCCTGTTTCAAGGGCCCTCATCGCCCATCGCATATTCTCCAATCCCCAGCACAACAGAAACAAATAGCCTTGCACTTCTTTCTTGCTCCTTAAACGCTTCACCATCTTCCTAATTATGCTTCGTCTCATCATCCCGGCAGCAATCAGTTATTTACAAAAATCTAAGCTAACATCTCAAACATCTCTAGACAATCGCCTTCAGACATGAAAAAACGTTTGCTCCTTTAATTTTACACCCTCCTCCTTTCTTTTCTACCCACAAGTCGCCAAACGATACAAGCTTTGTTACTTTGTAAAACTTTAGTTTTTATGCCACTTCTACATCTTTACAGTCTCAACAATTTTCAGTATACAAATTCTCATTACGTAAAAACATCTAGAGTTTTCTCCGACTACGTTTTTTATCGTCTAGCAAAACAGTTCTTGAATGATTATATTTGCATCTCATTTCCTCATTATTTTCAATTCTTTCATTCATTCTTCCATCGCCTACGCAAGAGCCCATAGCGTCTTTCACATCCTCACAGCTGAAATGCTGAAACAAAACTATTTCAAGCTCAATAATTACATGGTCTACTCATTCATAACAGTTTCATTCAAAAGGATTCATCAACTCCAATCGGTGGAGCCTCTGGAATCTTCTAAAGGATATGATGCTCCTGAATCACAGCGTACGCTTATTTATTCTTCTCAGTCCTCGGAATCCTAGGGATAGTTTGAAATTCGCACGCAAATTTCAAAGACCGCACAGTAATCAAACATAATCCTGCTCAATCAGGGTTCACCACCCCAATTTCACGCACACACACACATCCTTAAAGCTGCTAAATCACACTTACGCCCTCTGGAATCTGGTAGCCTCCGATAGCACCATCTACAGGCATGATCCGGCCAACTCCAACGGAAATCGGATGAAGACGAAAAGCTTCCTTGACGACTCGTTTAAGATATTTCATCTCCCCAAGTGCTTCCAACGTAATTGGGTCGTCCCACTTCGGCAGCATTTTCTCTAGAGATTCATACAGCTCTGCTTGTACTCGCGGATTTTTAGCAAGATGGTACAAGGCGAAGCCGGCGGACAATGATGTCTGCGAACAAGTAACATTGCAATTTTTTCAAATAAAATCTCCCTTGAGAAACGTCCCACATTTACTTTACAGTACAATGGTTTTAGTACTCTAGTAAAAATCCAGTTACTCACAGTAATCCTTAAAGGGTTTATCTTAACGTTCAAGTTCATATATAAATGGGTGTTAAGTTTCTCATAATTTTCATAATATATTGACACTTTTTTTGCCCAAGCATCAGAAAAAACACATGTAGTGTATTCTTATCTCTGTGAGCATTAGCTTGGAACAATAGTTGATAAACAACTTATGCCTTCATTAATACACCTCTTCTCCTCAAACATATTAGCGCCATTAAAGTAAACTTTACCTTGCATCAAGCCTTATCTAATTCCCTCACAGCTTATTTTTACAACCCTCATTCTCTAGTCTTATCAAAAGAAGATGTTAACAGTGCAATCCTTCATTGCAACACTTGTTTATCCCCTCTTATTCTAAATATTTCTTTTTCGGCTCCTTTTCATATTTTCTCTCAAACCTTAGAAAGGATTTAGCAAGACTATTTTAAAAAATAATTGAATGCATTAGTCCTCACTCATGAATCATTCTTCGTCACCAATAAACTTGAGCTTATTTTACACAAATTATCCTCCTCCGAAAAGCATCTTTCAGTAAGTAAACTTTTTCTCCGCCTTCAAGAGCACATGATTCCGCATCTTCATCATGTGATACCTCTCTGTTCTCTAGTTCTGAAACAGAATCTTCTTTTTTTACTATCCCGCTCTTGCATTCCTATGAGAAGATCTTCACACAAACCTGTAGCATGGTAAAAACTTTTGATTCTCTCAAGACTCATCCCCAATTAGAACTGTCATAAAAACACAGCTTGACCACCCCAATTATCATGTTTGTTTCGATAATTTAAATTGCTATCCTCAAGTGTGGTAGAGCGCTATCTATTGTTTCCATTTTGACCATAACACACGTGTTAAAGCCAACAGCATCCCAGGGATATTCCTTCATCCCTAAATTTGTATGCCATCATAAACTCTATTTTTTATACATGACGCCACCATCACCATGCGCCAAGTCAAACTGAGACAGGTAATTGAGCACACGTGTGAGAATTATTAAATTTCATACATTGCGTATCGCGAAAAGAACACAAATTGCTCACCGTATCAATCCCTGCGAGGATGGCATCAGTGCACATGGTCACAACATCCCGGATGTCAACTCCGGAATTTCGCCATTTTTCCAGCAGCGAATTTTTTTCATCCTCACGGAGGTCTTGATCTTTGGTGCGAAACCGAGCTTCTATGTAGTCCCTAGCTGTCCTGCGTACAGCAAGAATACAAATGTTTATTTATTACATCACCCTCTTCTTCAAAAACCAGCCAGTTCCGCCCCAATCATCAGGTAATAGCCGACTGGGAGAAATCACGAGCGGTAAATCATACAAATTTGCCTTGAATCTTCCTCAAATCCCAACATTTCCTACCACAAGGTAGCTTGATAAGGGTCAATAAAAAATTAAAATCGGGTATAAAAAAACACATTTCCCATAATCATCCTCCAGGATGAGACAATGATGCGCTGTCTATGAATGTGTGTTTCTGATGTTACCAGCGGCGCTCAGGCGCTCTCTCCCTCCTCAAGTCCTCCTTCCAATGCCATGTCTCATCATCTTTCCAATTTTTTTCGCCAATCTAAAATTACTCATCATAACAGTCAATCCTCCTTCATCTTTCCATAAATCTGCAAACCCGTGGGAAAATTCTATACCCTCCCTCCTATCCTCATTGCAAATCATATCCTAGCTAAATTCCCTTCATGAGAGCCCATCCATCCCTGGGTTTTCGCATTGACAACCTGGATTTTGCAAATCCCATTTCCTTCTGATTAGCACAACTTGCTATGGTCCCGGTCAGGAGTAAGATGAATGAGTGTAAGGAAACGTGAAGAAAGCCCAACAATTTCCTAACCCCTCTGAATTGAGTAACGTCCCAATCAACAAATCTTTTAATGCCTTACATTTCATATCCCTTAAGCCAAGAAAGCATCCTCTCGAATCAGAATGTGTGGGAAAGATTACATGTCGTTCACTCCATAAGTGAGCACAAGTTGAGCCATTAGTGCATGTTCTTGTCAGAATCGGGAGGTAAGAGGACAATATTGTTAAATGAAATAAAATTTATCTTCTTTGTAGTTGACACTTTGCTAGCTTGTAAATGGTTGGAGAACATGCAGAACTTGTTACCTGATTCATGATCATCACCCTCCGGTAATCAATTACATCTATTATCTCAGTCTCTTCATTCCCCCTTCTCACGCATTTTGCCAACATAATTCCGACCTTATAGTCTACAATTCCCAGCAGTTTACACCTCATTTTCTCCCTTAATCCTCCCAACACGCCAAAACTTGTATAGTTTATGAAATCCGGCTTGCTTCCTAAATACCAACTTAATACCAAGTCTCAATCCTAGTTTCAGAATCCCTCAAGGAAGCTCTAAAGTGTCTTATGCGCCAAAATATTTTCCCACGCATTCCCTCCTCCTTCCTTGTCACAGGCACTGCACTACAACCACACACTCCTGAAATCCCTTCCAAGATTAAGGATGATTGCAAAATGAAATTTGCAAAAAAATCCCTAAAATCTTTCCCCAGAAGAATTTCAACTTAGTGACAGGGGAGGACAGGGATAGGTTTTTTAAAAGGAAGTAGTATAAGCAGTTAGTCCAAACGAGGATAACTGGATGCGTGAGAAGATGAATGCGTGAATTACTAATCGCAAGATAAATAACTATTGAAAAACAGAGGCTTGTTTCACCCAGCTGGCTGTGTACAGCCCCAGCCTCTTCAAAAATTGCATAAAACGAAGAAATCCTGTGGTTGGCGCTGCAGCGCACTGTCGACGAAACATCTCCTCATCAACGCAACAAGGATCATCATCAGCTGATAATGAGAAATTTATTATCTTTCTCCGTCCCCGTTATATCACCCCATCATCCTCTAACAGGTGGTGATAGTTAGGTAAGGGGCCCCAGCTGCAGGAGCTGCATGTAATTCAGGGGTCTTTTCAGTCAACTACGTCCCCACTAAAAGGTGAATGAAAGATGGGCAAAATTAAATGAAGATAATCTAATCAAATCCACTTTCCATCTCGTATCCATTCCTCCTCTCATCTTCTCACCTTTTTTCTGGCTTTAGGACAAAACGACTCTGATTGCTTCCTATCCAACCCCGGGCCGGAAAGGGTGAGTCAACAAGGAATTTAATCATATTAATTTGTAGCCAACTCTTTCATGATTATGATCCTGGGCAATGGAATTCAATCCAAGCAAAAGCCACCAGGAGGAGCTTCCGTATCTTCTCTCGTAGGATGGGTGAGAACTGCCGAAAGCATCACGGAATCAACTACATGATTGCTCATTTTCTAATTAGCCTAATGATGTCCTAATAGGATGCTCATAGAGAACCTGATGAATTATTCTCGGATTATTATTTATGCAACCGTAGCTAATTTCCCCATCTCCTTTTACAACCTCTCCCATCAATAGCCTTTGTTTTAATTTCTCCCACCGTCCACCTCCTCGTATTCAAATCCCGTCATCTTAATTCACTTAGCAATCACAAATGAAGAAGAACAAGCTCTCATTTTCATTTACGACTCTTAAAAGTCATACTAGGGCGGATTTTACAACCAAACTAACGTCTCGCTTAAAACAAAACCAAATCCGCTATAAACCTCTTCAACGATCCCCACTTAACTCTCCTTCATTTCCCACATCATTACAGATCCTGCTGCACTAAAGCTTCTCTTCCCCGTCTTCCGCTAACCCTCCGGCACTAAAGCTATAAAGCACCAGTAATCCCTACTTCAGCTTCTTAACAAATAGGCCATGCTTATATACTTACGCTTCCAAAGTATCCATTCCATCCGCCACCCTCCTGTACACTGGTGTTTTGTAGAATCGCCAAAGCCTCAAAACGCTATTGTCCGTCTTTACCGTGAGCGTATTGACGCTCTCAGATGCGGAAATGAGTCTTCGGGACAGACTCCCCTCCGTCTCCACGCCCACAAGCCCGTCCAGCCTTTTCCCAAATAGTGATGCGATCATCACTGCAATTCAATCAAAACCACCTGCATAATTAATTAGAAGCTTTCATTATTTAATTCCCCCAGTAAATTCATTAGATTCTGAACGCTATGAGCTAATCAAACCCAAGAGTGGAGTACACAACAGTTATAGTTAGCGGCCATTCTTACTGCAGTTGCTTGGGTTGTAAATCCATCAGGATTCTTCCCTCTTCTGTCTCAACATATTGCGACCCAGGGCTTCCACATGTGAGCACAACACCTTCGGAAATCAGCATCTATCCCTCACATCAACATACCTGGGGGCGCATCTCATCACCGCTGCTAACATTATTCTCAACCATGGCAAACTTTGATTGTGAATCAGAACCAAATTGTCATCAAGTCACGCGCTAGCTATAAATCTCATCCGCAGTGTCCATTCCCCGCCACGAACCAACCAAACCATATTATCTCTGATTCCAAAAATCTTCATGCATCCATCTCCTCCCCGGCCCTTTGGTTCCCTTCAACTCAGCCAACTTCTCTCACATGGGAGCATTGGGATTGGCATAATGCAAATGTTATATAACCTTTTGAGAACATATTCAAAACAAATCAATTTTTCCTTTAATCTTCTTCTGCCTTTAAAACTGTTAACCTAGAATCCATATTTCAAGGTTCCCAAACTATTGGAGCAAATCCTGCAAGGAGCTGACTTGATGCAGAAAATCATCCTCAAAATTACACCTTTCCATTATAATTTACCTGAATTCCCACTTCCTGTATGTCAGGCCAATTACAAACACGATCATCTTTCCCTTTCCTCGCAGGTGTGTTTTTCGCGAATGCCATAGAGGCTGGATTGCACTATTGCACCTTATCAAAACACCTCTCATAACTTCTTCTTCTCTACCGCGAAACAATTAGATCAACAAGCAAAAATAGCGTTACCCTCAAGGCTGGACGCCATTAAATAGGGTAGGAAATCTTGGCTTAAAAGTCCCTTGTTCTCTGCATCTCCGATGATTCCAACAAGTTCTGAAGCGATTTCATCTGTTCGTGGAGCGTACTCCTGTATACTTTCTCGACTTAATGATTGCTGAAACTGGCCTCGAAATTTGCTCCACTCCAATCCGTTCCTATAAAAATCAAGAGAAATTAATTCTCAAGTCCCATGTTATCTTCAACTTACATAGTACAATTAACCATCTTCAGGCTTTCATTCTGTTCACACTGAGCCAATAATGAATACAAAATCTATTCTACCCTAACATAATCCAAATATTTCGTCTTTCTCCTGTTACTTCATGCGCTCAAAGCGTCCCACCCAACAAAATACCGCCACCCACTTGCCATTCTAAATGTATTTCATTATAATACTGTTTCTTTACAATTTCCCCAAAGGACAAAATGGGTTTTAATCCTAATCATGCGCTTAAATACGGGCTACTGCTTCGTATCAAGTACAGCACTTGTTTTCAATACAAGGCTCCCATCCGTCCTCCGCTATTATACCATGGCGACAACACACATGTGAGTATTGAGGGTATTACAAACGACCAGAAATTCCCATTAGCAATTCAAGATGACGAAACCTTTTGGATTCTCTCTTCAACCTCCATTCCACATTCTCTTGTCTCAAATCAGCATAACGACTTGGTTCCATCAAAACCACCGGTCCACCACATAATGAATTACTCAATCTTGAGGAAGAATACACCCATTAATCCAATCTAATAAGAGCTAGTAGAACCCTTGTCATGATTGTTGCTGTAAAACTCAAGTGTTTTCTGAGACCGTGTATCAATTCACTTGTACATTTTCCTTTTCCCGCTAACCTTATCCGATAACTGACCATTAGCGCTTCCTACCACTCTTATCCTAAACACCAGGCACCTGCGCGAACAGTACAGTTAAACTTACGTTGGCAGAATCCCTACGGATTGGTACAACTCCGGACACTCTTGGATCTTATCCCGACGGTACTTCTCCAGAAGAGTGTGGCTCCTCCTGCAGGGATTCCGGGCAGTTCCACGCATCGCATTCTCCACATAGTCGGGATCAAATAACCATACAATTTGTACTCCTGGTATTATTTCCTCTCTAACTATTTTCCCAAACTTTTTAAATTTCATCATCCCCGCAACATGTCCTCGCTCTGCTTTGTATTCCCCTGAAATAATTCAAATCATTTCAAAACCGTGTCAATCAATCCTAAAACTTATCGTCTTTCCAACAACTCATCAGCGTATGCCATCATCAGCTCACAGTGCTTTCTTTATTAAACTGAGCATTCCATGTTTCACCTTATGAATTTCATTATCATTGCCCAATACCATCTTCATTATTATCTTGAATTCATTTAACGTGTTTCATGATTGAGATTGATATTTTTCAAAAATACAAATCAGTTGATTCATTCAAGCTAATCACCCCTCAATACACCACTGTCTCCTATCCTTGTAAAGAGCAGGTCAAACAAGAGTACTTTAAAGTTCAAAATAGCATAAAACAGCATATTCCCATTTTAAATTGATATTTATGATATCTCAAATGACAAACAAGGGATGATAATGATGATAGGAATGTAGTGCAGGATTTCGCAACACAGGTGAGAGTTCAACTACAGCAGGAATTCTCATACTCATACCAGACACAACATATCATTAAAGTTCAATGAGGCCCATATTATTTTATTGTATCTTATACCGTAACACATTACCATACACACCGTCTCTCCTGCTACACATTACCATAAGCTTGCTTTTACATAAGGTCCTCTCAGCTTCTCTGTAGCCCAGCCACGAAGAAGATGGCACTTTAATTCGTGCATGGAATGTACTTGGAATTCTTCGAAATTCATTAAATCCCATCCTTACTAATAACCATATGGAATTGAAATCATTTTCTTCAGATTCAATTATCCTTGGGACTAATGTCCAAGATCATGTGTGATCTTACATACGTCATAGAATTCACAATTCAAAATAGTCCATAATTATCCAACTCTGGTCTGGGTACACACACATGCACATTTAAAAACTACTACACTAAAACGCTAACGGTAGCTTCAACTTGCCTCATCTCCTTCCAATAATCTTGTCCCAGTCTATTAAATGAAAATAAAAGTAGCCTACATCATCCGCTAACAAACAAGGCTAAGTTAGAAAAATCTTGCTAATTTTCTATGCAACAATGGTAATAAAATTATACTGCAGAATATTTGCTCCTTTCGAAGGAAATCCTAAGAAATATCATGTCATCTTGCACCTTACCTCAATAACTGCATGTTTTTCTCCTGCATTTCTGAATCCACATA
Organism: Sminthurides aquaticus; assembly: GCA_906901655.1. Taxonomy (NCBI): domain Eukaryota; kingdom Metazoa; phylum Arthropoda; class Collembola; order Symphypleona; family Sminthurididae; genus Sminthurides; species Sminthurides aquaticus. The sequence goes on along the minus strand of CAJQTT010000001.1, from coordinate 16,434,833 downwards.
ACATTTAAGATAGTTTCTCATCTTTAAATTATTTAATGTCCCGCATCTCCTGAGTTAATAGCTTGCTCCAACTTTTGAAAAAACAAAAATCTACCAAGCTCCACACCACTACCATTCATAGCAGTGGAACGGTAATAGGGGAAAGCAACTGAAATTTAAATCATTTATTGCTTGCATAAATCTAATTTTCTTCCAAGGTCGCCTAAATAGTTAGCTTCAAACCCATTCGTCCGCAACATTAACAGCACAATGCTCCTTCTGCATGTCACTCCATCATCAACTCTTCTTTTCTCACCTTCAAACGGGGGACTTGACAAGCCAAGTGCAAGAAGTTTATTAAAGTCACTCCGCCTAATCCTAGCTCAACAGCTTACAATCGGACATTGAATTCTAATGTGTGATTAGTTTATTAATGTAATGGGATGTGATAGGAGGTTAGAGGAAGGAAAACAAGGTAGGAACTGCTGGCGCCTCTATTTTAAACTAGTCTACCGCAATAACTTGATCATAATAATGCGCCTCCAAATGAGAAACACAATTCAACTCATTCAAATAACATGGGAATCATATGTGAAATCTCAAATTGTCATTGTTTTTAATCAATCCCTGAGGAGAAGTGTGGGCATTCAAACAATGCCTTCCTTTGGCTACTCCATTCCGTCAATAATCATCAAGGAACCCCAAGAAGAGAACACATTCCTAGACTCATAACTTTACAAATGCTAATTTCTCATTAGTTGGTATATAAGCTCTCAATGGAATTTAACGCTGCGCTTCACTAGCCATAAGGTCAATGAAAACATAACAAACAACAACAAGCGGCATGCTTACCTATAAACGGCAAGTAATGCGGGATGGTACCCACAACAGGAAACGAGTACGGCCCTGGGATTTTCTCAAACGCTTTTAGCGGTGTCCGCCTCACAAACGCTGCCGCAGTGGATGAGGCTCCCATAACAGCGTTTCCTCTGCTTCTCAAAATGGCTGTCGTCCAGTAGAATCCGAAATGCTTTTGCCGTGAATATGTCCGAGTCGAATCCGATGCGTGTCGCTCGCACTACTCTTGCTGCAACAAGAAGCCACAAAAATCTATTTATTACGGAATTGAAAATTTCAAGCCCCTTACATGTAAATGCTGATTCAAAAATCTAAATTCGATTCGGTAGGTACTTCAAAATTTTAGGCTAAAAGCGTTCTGAAATTGAAAATTTAAATCTGGCTCTACTTCAAAATTTTGAAAACCAAAAATTTAAACAATAGATGTTTCCTTTTACCTTGAAGTCTTTAAGTTTCTTCATTGTCAAAAAATCCCTAACAAAACTAATCAATCAACATAAATCAGATTCCATGAGTCGTCACATCCTCTATGCTAATTATCTCTGCAGTTTCCATCCTGCTCAAAGGTCCACTCGTCCACCACTCACTCCCCACAAGAATCACCAGGGAGCACCACAAAACCCTGAGCATCTTATCATAATAACAAATTGCAGATGCCTTCTACTGCACGATCTAGAACACGATGGTCAAGCCTTCGCAACCGTTTTATAACATCCATAAGCCACACACCTCATAGCTTGAATATAAAGAGCCCATTTGTACAAAATACGTGCCATCGTATATAATTTTCCCAGCAAGAGCTTTCATGTGTCGCATTCTGTATTATTTACTCTGCTCCAAAGATCAATTGCAGCTTTCATTTCCCCACCTCCGCCAGCTTTGTAAGCTTCTCCCGCAGTTCAAGGTTGTATCCTATATCATCTTTTAACTTTAAACATCTACTCTCTCATTCTTGTACCCAACCAACGTATTTCATGAGCCAAATAAATGTCGTAACTAACAGTAATAAACCATGTAAACAAACAACCTCCAATAAATGCCCAATTAAAAATCATTCTTACCTCTAATTAATTATAGCTTGCTCCTTATCAAATTAATTTTCCCAAGAATCCACACATCTTAACTAACCACTTTTCAAATCAAATCACCCTCTTCTTCCCACCGCCACCGTCACTCTTCTATCACTACTATTCACTATTCACAGTCTTAGAAACGATATATGTAACTTGAGCTTTACTTTTGATTACCAACCACCGCTCATCCCCATCAAGCACCTACTCAACAAATTTTTCCCTTAAGCGACACAGCTTAAAGCTTAAACTGAATCCCAAACCAAACCAGTCGCCGGTTTCAACTTTTCCATGATGAGGACAAGTTTACCCTCCTCTTTTTACCATATCCATTTAATTCACATTAATTCAATGCTGACATGTGACTCTACATCGGAATCTCGATGAAATTCAAATTTCACCACTTCCTCACATCTACCTGGAACTTGCGATTACAACATTCTCCAATGCTTTATTTGCAATTTAAAACTTGGCACATCCGCTACTAACGTTTCTCAACCACCACTTGTACTTTTACTACCGCACATTCAAGAATTATCATAGACAAAAAACTGATTTTGTATCATATGATTTATCATAATGGAAACACTTGAAATGTGCAATTTCGTCAAAATAGTGACCATCTTAAATTGCCCTGTCGCATTTGCTGACCCGCACCCATAAGAAAAGCATAGCCATTCTGGGGATACAGCTACTTTTCTGTGGGAAAAAAAAGTTTTCTGTGAATTTCACTTTCATAGCTTCGCTCAAAAAGGATCTCAAAAGCGTCAAAGAAGGATATCATTGTCAATCAATGCTAATAGAGCATCTACGGGACCATTTAAAACGGCAACCCTTTAGAAGAGAACAAGGCAGTATTTGGTGAATTTCATACTAGCTTTTTCTTAAAATTGTCCTCAAGTCCACGTGAATGCCAAGAGTTTCCATGTATTCAACGATTATTGAGAAATCACTCTTGATTTAACCTTTGGCTTACCTTGCCTTTTTAAATACTATTTAGTATACAACCTAATCTCACATTTACTTACATACACATCAGTTTTTTCTTACCTTTTTACCTGTACACATCTGTCAAACTGCTATGCTAACTATAGCAGATGATTCTATAAGATATACTCGTATAAAAACAAATACAGGTACGGGTAAACACAAATAGCATGCATATCCCCGTATTCTGATACTAAATTTTCTAGCTCCTGAATTTGACACAATCTATAAACTCCCTCCTTCCTTTCACGTATATTCATGACATAAGCAAATGGGTCCATGATCAGATAATGCGTAAACCCTTGTTAACGCTTGGATTCCCTCCATGTTGATGCTAATAATAGGTAAGGATGAAGGTATATATGTTCTCCTCTTCTGTTCCTTTTGTGTCCCTTATTTCCAACTCACAATGGATACAACAATGTGCTCAGATGCTTGATTGAATTGTCACTCAGTTTAAGATGCAGCTTATCTTTGTTTAAAATGGGCTTTGATTATTTTCCCCTTGCTTTGATAAAAGCTTGCATTCATGCCCTCCCGAGTCATTGATAGTTCAATCAATAGTCCACACAACAAGATCCCTGTAAACGTCCATTCCTTCAGTCCACTTCGGAAGGCCAATCCAATTTTTCAAGGTTAGATCACATCATCTCTGTCCCAATAAGGATCAAATTTGCCATAGGGATGCACTTAACTTTAATACAGCTCCCTTGCCACATTTGACATTCCTTCCTTAGATAACCAACTCGATACTCGAGTTCAGTTCAACTACCATTGTAAATCCCAAACTTAAGCAAATTTAACATATGCACAAGATCCAACGTTGTAACGTACGACTACGTCGCTTTTGCCAAGCAAACTTATTTTTGCTTCCAACTCCGCTCTCGGCCTCTCTTTACAGTAACTAAGTCAAGGATTAGGGATTTTTTCAAATTTGTCTTCAACTTCTTCTTTTCCGCAAAAACCAGGAGCAATTATCTCCCTGTCCCTTTAATGAAAAATGTTAAAATATATTGTAATGTCTTGGTTATGGGAATCCTGGGAAGGTATTGCTACATAACACATGTTGCAAAAATTAGCCGTCCACACGCGGGAGCAGGCGGATACTAATTATATTATTCACTCGCTTCTACATCGTTCAACAAACTCGAGTATTCAATAAGGGTGATGAGATTCTTCGTGAACAGAATAACTTGACCCACTTATTTACAATTAAGTGGACACCTCCCATTTAAATTCCTCCCATCCTAATCCTACAGCTTCTGTGAATGCCTTAAATGAACCCCGTAGTTGCCATCCATTCCCTCCAATGTCAATGTTTTCTCTGTGCGTAGAGCAATCAAGAGAAGCCCTTTCGCCCAACATTCCCTATAGAATGCTACTGCTTTTACCCTTTATGGAAATAGTTGAGTCTGCGTGATCTTCGGAAGCATGAAACTCAATTACCGTTTCAAATCCCTCTAAACATGGCCTTTCATGTGGGAATTTAAAAAAAGTTATTCAGTATTTGTGTATTTGATTTTATTAACCTCTTGGGTACTGCCACAATATTCGAGATTCCAGACTGTAGCCCTAGTTGCTATGACTAAATTTCGATTCTAAGCCCACCTTTGAATACTAGTTTTATACCTGTAGCCCACAATAATTTTTATCTTGCACGAGATGGTCAATTATTTTGATTAATTATTTTAAAAAAATTCTTTTTACACTGCCAGTATACCCCGTTACTTATTGGCTATCAAACAATATAATTTGTAAATTTTAAATGCACTTCAATAGTCAGAAGCTGCACCATTTGTTTGTTTGGAAATGTGTCCCAGGACACATATGGGCTGAGGATGGGGATATCATTTGTGTGCGAGGACGCTTATAGTCATGGCAATAAGAAACGATTTGTTGGCAGGCACTTTAATCGCCAAGGCGGGTGGAATTTGAATGTTGGCTAGGTAGCTCATGGTGCCTAAGAGGTTAATTAGTCCCTCATCGCCTCCGCCATATTTTATTTTTTTGTGTACCTACTGGCCCGAATTAATTCTAAATTGTAAATAATCTCAAAGTCCCACCCACTTTCACCACACAAACACCATCAAGCCCGTGTCTTGCATAATGCAAACAAAATTGAGGGATGATATTGTATGCGGATTCAACCTGCGGATTCAATGCTGTAGATGGCGCTACGTTTACCTGGTCTTATATTCCTACACAACTTCCTGTAATCCCATGCGTCCGACCAACCTCAATGTGCTTTGTAGCGCTCTGCGTGCATGTGAGCAAAAAAATACAATTATATCTTTGCTAATCTGCAGCACAAAAGATTCGAAAAATTAAGGGATATCATTAAATTGGTTGAGGTAGGCTTTATAATTAGCAATCGATTGAATTTCGCAAAACCTAAATCAAAGTGCTCAACGCTAATCAAATGAAACCTAGCATTCCATTAACGTGATCACGAACCGTTTTCGTTTGAAAGATTAGAAGATATTACCTGATCAATTAATTACACCAGAAGCAGAGGCTAGCTAGAACAGATAATGTAGGCGTTCCTAGCTACGCATCTAATGTTCTTTTGTTTTTCCTACACTTAATAGTTTTGTTAAGTAACCTAGAAACGCTGTGTGTGATGGCAAATTATCAACAGTCTTGAGTAAGTTGTCTACGTCGAAAACTTCATCCAGAATTATACGCTGGGACAAATACAGGATTTTATATTGTTTAAATCTCGTATCACCTGTAATTATCACATCTTGGAGCGTCCGCTAGTATTAGTTAATCTAGTTATAATTAATCTTTGGAACCGCTCCTGCAGTCAATCCATCAATTCAAACCACGGATTATCAATAAGTAATTGAGCAGTCATTCAGCAATTAATTACTTTTTCAGCCAACTTTAATAATTAGCAATATGTGATGAGACCACCAGGAGACTGTAAGGTAGATAATATTTCGGCAGTTCTCTAATTAGCCGCACCGCTCACAAGCGCGCAGAGAGATAAGATCAAACCATTTTACATATAGGACAACACTGTACTCTGGATTGTGAGTCACAACTTGTGTCTTTATTGATTATTTTCAGAATTCTAGGCCATTCCCTTCTTCTTTTAACAAAATGTGCTTATAAACGGTCTTTTTGGGGTAAAAAATATTTTCGAGCTTGCTACAGGAGGATAATCGTTGACAGTGAGCAATATAATTTGTACTTGGCCGTGGAAATTCTCGTAGCCAACGATTACATGAAAATTGAATTACATAATCATATTTATCAACTCCCTGGTCGTGCAATCTCAAAGCTGTTAAGCATCGGTCATCAGGAATTGATTTGATCGAGTGGATCGATGATTATATCAACTAAAATGTATTCACGTCGATCATCATCTATGATTCTCCAAATAATTGCACACTCATCCCTATAGTTCCTTTCCCCTCTAAAAAAATCCCCTGGCCTCTCATCAAAGCATCCAAATTTTAATGCCTTCAATCAAACATCCTTCAAAAATTCACCTCCTGTAATTTCCATCCTTAGGTGTGTCCCCTACCTGGCTTACTCGACCTTTTCCAAAAATTTATCCCATTTCCGAACATTCAAAAGTTGTATACCATTTTCACACTCCTGGTTCATAGGCAGTGTTACAGTAATTTCAGGAAAAAATATATAAACAAATAATTTCGTAAGCATTCCATACTTTTAGGAGTCACTCACATCCATAAACACCCTTAGGCCAACATCCCTGATTGAATCCACGCGAAAGCTTCAGCCTTAAAGAAATACCAACCATCAATTTTACCAAGTCGTGCATCTTACATGGACACTTGCCTAAATTGAATCCGTCTAGAGAAATTTTGCGGCAAAATGCTCATCTCAGTCAGTATACATATTAGCTTCTCCGATCCCAATGTGCAATGGTCGATACAACATTAGTAGCGTTTCACTGTCGAGTTGAAGTGGCAAATCTTCGTAAAAGCTCAAAAGCCTGCTTTATTCACATATCTACGTTGCTGAGGACGATGGAAAGATTTGCTATCAGTCATTAGGATTTGCAACTCAAAACTTCCATTTGAATCGCACTCTTCTTCTCTTTTTAAAGGCAACGTTCCAAGATTTTTGAAAAATATCAAATTACTAGCTAATCCAACTATATATATATATATTCTGCAGAGCAGGGATCATTCCTGGTCCTAAGGTTTTTAACTTTAGCATATTCCCTAATCCAAGTCCTCAGGAGCATTCCCTGGGTGTGTACCCAATTTGATAACACCAGGAGTTGACCTATGAGAGGATTAATCACTTCCTATCTTTTTCGGCTTCTGCCATTAATTATTCCTTCGCTGGTCATTCCCTCTCTTATTGTCAATTTCGAGAGGCATTGTGCTAACTCAAGGGTTCATACCTTTGAATTGCACAAGCCATTCAAGCCAGCTTCAAAAATAAACCCTCCTCCCAAATATGGATTCATGAATCCCAATGATTTTCTCTGGGCGAGGCTCCCAGATCTGCAGGACATGGAAAACTCTTAGATTAACCACCGTATCCCCGTTCAGTAAAAGTCCCATACAACACGTGCAAATTCCTCCATTACCGCTAACGAGCTTGTTAACTTTAGATGGTCACTATTAATGTCCATTCCGCATTGTCGTTTACACCCGCCTCAGTATGTATTTGTTTACTTAATTGCTCTGTGCCCTTGGCCCTCAGGTTATCTCTGTTGATCTGATGACCACGAAACGGATAGCGATAATCTTATGTTCAGTTTGTTTCCAATATCTCCAAGTTGTCTATATTAAAAATGCCTTTAATCTCATAGAACTTACTGCATGACAATTAAATGATATCAGCAACATTTTACAAACAAAAAGCAAAATATAATTTATTCTGGTCAATATTAAGCAATTTATTATCTTCAAAATCCAATCGAAACTATGGAAGTTTTAAAAAATAATGATTTGTATACTTTTAATAATTTTGGTTATATATTGAAACCGAAAAAAATAGCCTGACTGAAAGAGACTGAAGAATTGGCAATCCATTTCAGCGTGTAGTTCTTCGCTAGTTAGCCGGGCCTCTTGGTCTGTGAGGGCAATAGCTTTTCATGTGTATTTTAACGTAGGATAGCTTATATTCTTTCTCGCAGAAAGAGCAAGGAACTTTCGGAGCAGCCGCTTTAAAATAGTTACATGATTAAATTTAGAATTACATTCTTTAAATAGCTGTCTGATAGTCATATAGGTAAATGAATGTTACTTACGTTGTTCCCTGTAGCTGTGAGCTGCACTGCCGCGCCCTCTACTTCCAAACCTTCCGCCCCAACTGCCTGGAGTGTCACTAGCGAAACTAGGAGCCGATGCTATGTTATCGATCTTCCTATTTAAAGCAGTCCTTTACAAGTGCACAAACAAGGAAACACCGTTAGCATTCATCATAGTTTTGAGCTGATGTCGTAAGTTAGTATTTGAAGTAATCGATATTTCAGTAATTCAATTACCAATGAAAAAAATGTACATATAAAACTTACATTGCCGCGCTGAATTGCCGTTTCGTCTGCATCAGGTTTCCCTTAAGATGGTTTACTTGAACGAAAGTAGTATCAGTTGCTTTTACTAGTGAGCTGTTCACATTTCGCTGTTCATTATTCAAAGCAGCTTGTTCCATATTAATAGCAGCTTGCTGCTCATTAATAACAGCTTGTTCCCGGGCGCGTTGGGCTATTCGCTCATCAAATTGTTGGCTTCTTTTCAAATGATCTTCATTGATTTTAACCTGTTGCTTCAGCTGGTGTATCAGTAGGTCGTGAACGCCAATCGGTTCAATGAGTGCCGACATCATGCGGTTCTGGTTCTGAGTTGCAGTTTCGAGACGCGTCACCCCCGAATCGGTCCTTTCTCTTGGACTTGATGGTCGGCTGTGGTTATCCATGATGCTCCTTGATTCGACAACTGTTACCGAAGGCACAACGAACTAGTTTTAAAAACTTTCAAAATACACAACGCGATTCGATCCAGACCGAAGTGGGTTCGTAGGTTTTCCGATTACTGTGTCGATGTTGCCGAATCAAAAGTCCAAATCAAACTGTGCAAAGTGTTGGTGCAATGGATTTCAGAGAAAGGTTGCCAGGTATTTATGTAACTATCAACGGGGTGGAGGGATTATACACAAATTGTAACGGCCAAACTTGAGGTGGGGGGGCTGTAAAACCTTATTTATCTTCGTAAAATAGTATCATCCCGCAACCCAGTTTAGAAAGAGATAAATGGGTTAGAAAATCGGTCTACTTTCCATCAACTTCTTTGTTTACTGTCCCTCATTTCCGCACGGGAGCGATTGAATTGTGATTGTATTAACCCGATAAAGCCTTAATCCCATCCGGTGATAATGTCTAGGTTGTGAGTAATAGTGTCCACGTTACACGGTGTATTGTATAAATAATGATCATCCCCCTATCGGTATTCCATCCATTTGCCGACCTGACGCCGTGCTGCTGAAACTGCTGATGTGAGAAGCGTCCCTGTCGGAAGCTGTGTGAACATTGCGTATGATATTTCAGCACTTTTTCTTCACTCAGCCTCCGTCGTCTTAAGTTAGAAGAAAAAGCAGGGGCACCGAAATGATGTTGTAGGGAAATCTTCTATTCTTGTGAAAACGTTTAGCATCTCTAAAATTAGATGTTCACGTAATAAACGGGCCTAGAGAGAATCAGGAACCCCAACCCCCTGTTTTCAGGACTACAAATTAATCCAGGACACTGTGATTCATCTGGAGCTTAAAATCGTAGGGATGGCAGATTCACATTTTTAATGGCGACGCACTATAACTAGCACTATAACTTAATTCAAGTTCATTTTGGCTTTCTCTAACTTTTATACACATCACCCTGACAGAGACGTTTTGCTTGCAGTAAGATGCCCGTATGTGCATTTACCTAATCAAAAAAACCCACTTCAGTCATCAATGATGGACACGCAGGCTCAGGTGAAAGTTACGAACAACTAATTAATAGTACACTACCGATCTTCGCTAAGGTGCAATGTGCACGTGTAAGGTGTAGGCGTCTTCTAACGGGTAAGGCCTAAAACTTCCGTTATTAAAATGCGTAAACCCCATAATTAGCATTGTTGGATGGAAAGCCGTCATTCCATTGTTTGAATTGCAGTAGTAATTGTCCATATCACTTCATTTCATTCATAAAAGGTATATGAAAAATGCATCCTTTCAAACAAAGTTCCTAGGGAAATTACTTGCCCTCCAAGGAAGTTAGATTCAATGGCTAGAACAAAGTGTACACCATTTGTACACATCTAAAAATGAGACAATCATAGGTGAAAATAACATTGTTTCCACCTATCCTCATACTGCAACACAACGGCAATGGTTACTTCGTAGAATCTATCGTTGGTTATAAATTGTAATTGTCACAGCTTGAACCAATTGTATTGTTTACACATCCCGAAATTGCGGCAGATTATTTCTACAATTATTGCTGTAACCGAGCCTGCTGTGAGGAACAACAAAGAACTGCACAACTTATACATCAAATACTATCATTCAGTTAGATAAATACAATTTTGAGGCTTAAAAATTTTATTGATCTTTCCTTCAGATGGCATGCATGTAATCATCACGAGTTCATTGGATATGATAATCTCTTTACACATCTTTCTTGTACCTTAATGTACAGCACTAAAAGCATAAAGTGGCCAGCCCGACCATTCTCTTAAGAGTTCAAAAATGATAAAATTTTACATCGGGGATGTTACGTGTTCCTTTCCTGAATAAAAACTCTTCTTTACAGTTTTCTACCATTAAATAAAGTAAAATACATCGGTAAGAGTGTAAAAAAGTGATAACTGTCCCAGCCTGATCTGAGCAGTTTCCTGAACTGAAATGGGTTGCATAATATACTGAAATGTCCCTTTAGCTTAAATAATATCTCAAGTTATCCACATAATAAAACTTGCTGTTACACATAATGGGGATTCATGCTACACAATCGTCTGTGCCTTATTTCATACTGAGGAAATTTACATCGTAACCTATAAGTAGATCGGAGGTTCATGAAAGCTTTGACAAGGGTTATTTGTCTCTTCTACTGTGGAGCTGGGCTACCTCCCAAGTACGTTCGTCTAAGAGCCTCAATTTCCTCATCAATGGCTGCATCTGGGTCCACCTTAGAATCGCGCTGTTATAATAAAATCAAAATATTAGTCCAATTCATCTCCGCTTAAACAGTCATAGTTTTTTAAATACACAAGAAATAATCACTTACATAGATAATATACGCATAAGCAGCAATCGCTGCAAAAACCGCGATAACCAACAACAACTTGATACTTCCTAAAAATCCCGTAGCCCTTTCACCGTTCTCCTTGGCATCAACAAATTCCTCTTTGCTTCCTGAGCTGGAAGCTCCTTGATTCTTAGCTCTCCTCGCCTCACTTTCCGCGACATATTCTTCGAAAGTCCTCGGGCTTCTAGCAGGAGTCGCAAAAGATGTGAATCTCTCCTTCTTCGTGGGAGTTTCTGTTGCCACACAGTCTGCAAATGAATCAGCACATAGTTATCTAATTCTAACATAAATCTACACAGCTACTGCAAAAATATTCCTTAAACAAGTGTCATACCTTCAAAAGTTTCTGCACTTGATTTAGGAGTAGCTCTCAAAGACGCTTTAGATTTCTTAGCCATACTGCTGCTCCGGCTGGAGCGGCTTGCCCGAGAAGAGGTTTCAAAGCTTCCACTAAAACAAAACAACCCAATATTATAAAAATAACAACAATAATCTTATTGAACAAATATCAACAACTTTTTAAACAAGTTTTATCATCAATGTCCATAATCCTTACTCTGAATCAGATCCTTCATCTCCATTAGCTTCAGCAGTTCCGTTAGTACCATTAGAACCATTACTGACCGGACTCGCTGATACTCCTTGCGGGCTTGACAAAATAACAGCTAATTGTTTCTGATACAATTTCCGAGTGGTTGCTGCACAACAACAAAAGGAATCTCGAATAAATACACGAATCCAGCACACAATTCCCCATCCATGCAGTTTCAATTCAGTTCAAGTAAACAAGTTACAAATTTATATGATCTTACCAACAACAGGTCCAACAGTTTTCCCACTTGCTTTCAGTTTATCATAAAGATCTTCATCGCTAAGGGCTTCAACTTCTCTCAGGGAATTTTCAAATTCAGCGTTCCCATTAGCAAAGCTTTCATTCCCGTTCTACAAATAAAATCCCTAGTCAATAAAAGCATCCATCACCAAATCAAGGTATCCATACACACCAATTCTTACCGATTTCACTTCTGCCATAGCTCTGATATATATATATCCTTCTTATGGAAGATTGACACCGATAGAGAAAATTATCTCCGCCAAATTGCCTGTAATAAAAATGTTTGAAAATGAAGATATTATATTAACCAATCCAATTCTTTGCATTTTCTTCCATAATTTAATCAAAAGGTTATGTTTGAGCAACCGGGGTTACAGCTAATTTTCTCAGCGGTATAACGGTTTGAGACAAATGGGGACTTTAAATCCAACCCGTAAAATACTTAAACTTTAACTAGCTTAACGTAACCAAGTTCCGTTCCGTTCTTACAACTTACAACCTTCAATACCGGCATGATAAGGAATTAATATGTAAAAAAAACTCACCTTAATTCAGTCTAATTAATTATGAACGTGGTATCAAATATTCTCAACGAGGTAATTAATTGTCACGATTTAACTATAAAATTTCCTGATTAAAAATTACTTTTTATTCCGCCGCGATAAACTGAGCGCGCTGAAGAAAAGGGCTACTATAGTTGAAATGAAAACAACAAGGAGTCAGTCGGTTGTAGGCAAAGCGGTAGGTATTCAATTTCCGTGTGAAAGACGTGTTGCGTGCATAAGCTGAAACATGTACATGTAATGTAACAAGATGAGGAAGAGATGGACAGGACAGGAGCTCCTACCACTCTAGCCTCTACACACAGTGGACAGTCGGCACATGACTCAATCCTTAACGTTTAAGCTTCATGTGAACAATTCTGTATTGTCCAAAATGACGTATCTTAAGAATATCTGCAACGTTTTCTTTTATGTTTAACATTTTCCTTATTCAGACTAAAATTAACCCTGCCTAATGAGAGTATCAAGTAACCTGACCATTGATGCTGAATCTTTTACATATTTTTTCTATCATGCTTTGCATTCTGCTCTCCAAAAATTACCCACCTTAGGTTTCTCTGTGCACAGTATTGATTCTCCTGATTCTCAGAGTTTGCATTACATTTTGCCGTTCGTTATACAAGCTACTTGTGATGCACCGTGAAACAATTAAAGTGTTCACAGCGTATCAGCTGTCAGCTACGCTGTCGATGTCGGTGCTAGAAGTATGCTTTTCAGAGTCAGATTTTGATGCCTTCAAGTTCTCTTGATAACTGGTTACGTAAATCAGTATCAAAGGTCATCCAGTAGATATATAAACAAGAAATACGGTTATAAAGTTTTGGCGAAACTAACTTTATTACAGAAAGTAATATTTTTGCATTCTTTCCACAATTTAAAATCACCGAGTCTGCCTTAAAGTTCAAGTTAATATCCCTGAAATAAAACCGATTTCGTACTAATTCAACTTCGGTATGCCTAGCGAAGGATGCTCGGAAACCATAAAAGTATTTATGATGAACTCAAGTATATAGCGCTTCTGAAAGACATTTAGTCCAACGGCAATAGCCTTAAGGGACTTTTTTCCTTAACAACGTAATATGTGAGATATCATATAGTCATCTACCGGCAAATGCTGAAACTATTTCACATTGAGTACGTCGTGCCGATTTAAACTTCGCGCTTTTGGAAGGAGCGAGTTTCAAACAGATAGTGGGGCAAAGCACGTTGTTGAAAAAGTTTTAGATGCGAATGTTTACATTTTTAATTTGTCAGATTTTTTAAATTACCTACGCATTTATCCGCAATGAACGATTTAAATAAGCTTAACTTTGTGTCGTCAGGATCTAAGTAAACTGTGATAAGTTGAAATATAGCGCATTAGCTGCTAAAATAAACGAATCTTGTACAGTCGGTGACTGAGTTTACCGGCAGAAAGTCTTCACGGAAACGCACGTGGTACATTCATCGGTCAATTTTAACAGGTGTGAATAGTATAATTTACAGAATAGAATGGACTTAATGGGTTAATCGCATTGTATGATTTTAACTTAATCTCAATTTTCTCTTGCACAGGTCAAGGTATAAACGGACTTAAAATGACGGATGAGCATCAGACCGTTCCACATTCTGAAAGCAGAATTTTTGAAGGATATCGGATCCTCGGGAATGTCAGTAATCATGTACCGTGTCTGACCAGATATATTCATAGACGTAGGAAAAATTTCATCGTGACCTGCATTGGAAAATCATTCAGCACTTATGCAGTAAGTTTCTATGCATAAAAAATATAATATATTCTCCTAGGATCATCTTACTTACTGACTTGCCTTACATCGTTGGGTAGACAAGATCTTGTCTAATCGTTGGGCTAAAGTAACCCGTCTGCACAAATTTGTATAAATGGAAACTGGCTCTCGTAATGCCGATTCCTGAGATAAGAGTACCTTTAAGAGTAGGCTAAAGCGTTTACAATCTGCAGTAGTAGATGTAAAGATTTTGAAACACCAAGTTATACGTAACATGTAGCATATATGAATATTACGGTTCATAAGGAATTATAGTTTCATTTACTTTAATCATGGAACTATTGGTATATCCTGTACCTACATCGCTACGCATCCTACCTATGCCGTTCAAACTTTAAGGATAACAAATAGATGGGTCTTGACTAATGTAAGATAAAGTACAAGGAAAGTCTCCATAATTTGTTTTATGTTTAGTCTCAACAGCTTCAGCTAATGAGCGTTGGAGGAACTCACTCAGCAGACATTAGTTGTATGGCCGTGGACTCTTACCATGTTTATACAGCCTCGGAAGGAAACGTTTTTGCCTGGCGTAGAGGAACGGAGGTAATGATTTATATTTATGTGAGCGAACGGTTCGATTTTGAACGTGTTGACCAGCTAAATAGCTAATTTTGTTCGTTCTTTGCAGCTCAAACACACATATTATGGTGCTGAAGATAAAGTAATATCCATTTTACCGTTCGGACCCAATGTGATGGCCCTTGATTCAAAGGGAACCATGAGGATGTGGAATATTGTCACCGAAGGTAGGGCTTATAACGAAAACTGGATTTGTGTTCAACCTTGGTCGGTATGAATATCTTTTCTACTTTTACGCAGAGTTGGCTGTGGAACTGACATTGCAAGGCAAGCCTCACATTTTGATGCATCCTGCGACCTACTTAAATAAAGTGCTCGTCGGATTCCGGAACGGCAGAATGCAACTATGGAATGTGCACACGATGGATTTAATATATACCTTCAATACGTTTAATATGTTCATCAATGCTATTGTTCAAGTAAGTTTACGGCCATTGATAGTAGCCCGTGATATTTACTATTGTAAGAGAATTTCCAAATCATTATTTCGCTGTTGTAAATCCACAGGCACCAGCGGTTGATGTAGTTGCGGTTTCGTTGCCAGAGATCAAGTCAATTGCATTGCACAATTTGAAACTGGATCACACTCTCTTTACTCTGAAATGCGATGAACAGATTACTTCCATTAATTTTAGAACTGACAATGTCCCTGTCCTTATCGCAGGAACTAAAAACGGAACTTTGTTAATGTGGGACTTGGAAAGTAAGCATAGGAAGGTCTTAAATTACTTGGTTGTACAGATCCTTACTAAGAGGAATGTATTTAAATACTATTTTTTTATTGTAGAAAAAGAAATTACGGGACAAATTGAGCGAGCCCATCAAGATGCCGTGGCTAGTATTCAAACATTCCCTCAAGAGCCTATGTTTGTAACATCATCAGCTGATAATAGCGTAAAGGTAAAGCGCAGAAACTTACGGTGTTCTAAAATTTTAAAATCACAAACAGTATATTCAATGCAAGTTTTGATGTATGTACTTGTATCCCCGCTAGGTTTGGATATTCGACATGCCTGACGGAAGCTTCCGATTGTACAACAGTAGAGAAGGGCATTGCAAATCGCCATCAAAAATAAGATTCCATGGACCTAAAGGGTTTAATATTTTGAGCGCTGGGAACGATTCAAAATTTTTGATGTTCCATATTTACAACGAGACCTACAACAGATCGTTGGGAAAGATGAATTTATCATGCAGCAAATCTAAGTTGCTAAAAGATTTTAGCAGACTAGATGAAAATTATTGTCCAAAAATAATTGATTTTACGGGAGGTATGCGAAAATCTGTCAAATAGTGCAAAGCCAGCTTTAAAATCAGTGTATAAGTATAACGTGTGCCTTAATCTTGTCATTAATTTAGATATGTTTTTCACATTTTAGATAGCGTTGCTGACCCTAATCACTACAGCGATATAGCAGCATGCCATGAAAACCAAACCGCGTTGTCTACATGGTCGTTCAATAATACAGCTAGAGGCGAAAAAGTTCTTATTCTTGACAAGTACAAGAAATTCGCAAAAGTCGACGTTTGCGCTACGGTAAGAATAAATTAATGGCTGCGGTATGGGGTTTTCAGCCTACAGTTGAGGGCAGATCTTTTAAACACGTTATTTTTTTCAGTGTTTATATCTAAGTTCCTGTGGGCAATTCGTCGTTGTTGGATATGACGATGGTACCGTAGAAAGGTTCAACATGCAATCAGGTTTTCATCGAAAAACATACGGATCGCCAGCTCATAGGTATGATGTTTTAGGAATGCTTTTGTCGGACGGTGATGAAATAATTGCAACTGTTGCGTATAATTTCTTTACTTTTTTTGTGCCTACAGTAATTCTGTGAGAGGTGTAGCAATTGATAGAGTAAGTTCAGTTGTGACTACTGGTGGAGCTGACAACTACATCAAGACATGGGATTTTGCAACAGGGAAGCCGATGGGCAAATTGAACTTACAGTCAGGGATAGCCTTCATGTTTACACATCGTCTTTCGTAAGTGATAAAAATAAAAACAAATTATCATATTTTTATGAAACAAACTAACATATACACATCTAACTAGACTGTATAACTTATTTTCAGCGGGATGATTGGTGCTGGGTTGGACGATAATTCAGTTATTATCGTAGACATACACGCGTCAGCGATTATTCGAAGATTTTCAGAGATATCCTCGACCATTGTTGCAGCTTGTTTTTCGCCGGATGGTCGACATGTGACCGCATCTTCGGCTGATTGTATCGTGAGAACCTGGGATTTGCCAACTGCAAGGTAAGCTGACCTCTTTAGATCTAGATTCAAACGTGAAATGATTACTAACTGGAAATCTCCTTATTCGTGTACCTTGGAGTACCACCGATCAAAATATCATTTCTGTCATTTCAGCCTGGTGGATACTTTTCGGTTGGATTCAATAGTTACATCTATGGAGTACTCGCTTAATGGGGAATATCTCGCAACAGCGCATCATAATAACGTTGGCATCGTCTTGTGGATAAACAAGACATTGTTTACGCATATATCCCTCATGCCTATGCCTCCAGAATATGAACCACCGCTATTACATCTGCCGTCACCTAAAGAAGGTACGTTTCTTAAAAATTATAGTATTCCCTATGTATGTACGGCATCTGCTGTTTCTTTTTTATAACGTTTGTAATTATCATTGCAGAAAACATTGAAGTTGATGAAGACGAGGTACAACTGATAGCTGAATACACCTCCCCTGACCAGTTGAACGAAAATCTGATAACATTAAGCTTGCTACCAGAATCTCGGTGGAAGAATCTACTGAAACTCGATATCATCAAGGTAACTATGGTTCATGACCCTCCTCAAAGCAGCCATTCTGTATTTATGTTATGAAAGAAATACTTACTTCTACCTTTGTATTTCTAGATGCGCAACAAACCAAAAGAAGCTGCGAAAAACTACGAAGCTCCTTTTTTCCTTTCCGGGCTTACTGCAGATTCAAATATATTGCCCGAAAAACCTGTGGAGCAGCAGAAGCCATTATCAAAACTCTTGCGGAATACCTACATGAACTCTAAGTTTCTCTCAACATTAAAAAATTCGAGCTCGGGACGTCAGAACTGTAAGTTTTATCTCTTTCTATTTATGGATACATCAATTGTCATTGTACTTATCCTAGTATCGTGCTCTCTCTTAGCGGAAGATTTAATCAGGATGTTGGCTGAGATGAGTCCAAATCAGGTAGACCTAGAAATACGGTCTTTATCAACAGAAGATAGTGAGCAAGTAGAAAATTTGAAGAGGTTCATGGAGTTCTTGAAGAATATATTTAAATCCAACCGGTACTACGAAGCAGCCCAAGCGTACCTGGCTCTATTTTTGAAGGTAAGAGATCCTACGCACATTACTTTAGCTCTTTGATGAATTTCCAATTCTAATCTAAATTCTTTTTAATAGATTTACGGGGATTTTATCCGGGAGAACGATGAACTACGTTTAATGTTGAAGGATTTTGGTCAAATACTGGACAACCGAGATGGTGTATTAGCAGAGCAAGTCAACTGTATATTAGCCTTTTCAAATTTTGTCAAATCAACGTTATTTTTGTAATTCTTCTCTTGTTGCTCCTAGCCTAATTAAAGGCTGGAACTATATATGCCTAAATTCAATCCTACACATTTAATTTTACGAAGCTTATGGCATTTTATAACGTAGGATAGGAGAACGAAATAATTTTAAAGTCATTGAGTGATTATTTTTCACACGTACGCTGTATTCACATAATGATTTAAAAGTTTTTTGGTTAGAAGATTGCACTTACTCACTTAAATTGTACGCAAAAACATATAATGTAGTCTCATTCGGTTGAAAAAGTTACCACGCACCCGTACCTATTGCTACGTACCCTTTAGCGCGTATCTGAACGTAAATGTACAAGGAATTCCTGATAGCTTCTAACTTACTAGTATCAAGCAAAAGCATACTGATCGGTCGTAAATTGTTTTAAACTCTATAGCTTGGGCATAAAATATGCGTACACAGGGCTACTCCATGACAAGATGAGCGTATATTAAATATTAAATCCTTAAAATATATTTAATACTTATAGAGTCTGTTAGCCAGCATCTCATACTTTAAGCTATTTTACTGCGATAAATTAATATATGACGTAATCGTCTTTGATTAGAAATCCTAATACTAATTACGGGCGTTAAGTCCGCATGTTTTAAACTTCTCACTTGTTCAAGTGAGAAGACACGTAAATAACACATAGCTCGAAATCCTCGTTTGCGAACAGCGCTTTCAGTTTTACCTTTTGCCATGATAAAACAAAGATTTTTTCTTTTCTGATGATGGTTAACTTTGTCAATTAAAACCTTGATTTAGAAATGTGGCAAGGAAGGGAAATACCAAACAATGCAAAGTGTGAGCAATGCTGTTACAGTGCAGGCAGGATGCTGCGAGGGTTTACGGAGACATGCAAGAAGCTGGAGGGCAAAAAGTTAAAAGGAAATGTTTCAAATGAATGTAGAACAACTATTGGTCATGGAATGGGATTTATAATTACAAAGATTTGACATAATATCTCGTTATCACGCACAGTTTAACTAAATTTACAATAACATAGCATCAAGATTGTACATTTTGCCTCTTGCGTAGTAGTTGAAATACGCAAACTACAAGATTGCAATTACACCTCGGAGGGGAAGAAATCCGATATCATGCATAGTTACAACTAATTTCGTTTTCGATTCATAGTAACTTTCGTTAATATCATTGGCTGTGTGCTGTACATTGAATATAATAGTGTATGTAATGTGATATCCTATCTCTACAAAGATATCCCCTACACCAGCATCAGCTGTTTTTCGGTGGACTTAACTTAGCTTTGGTCTAATAGCTTGGTAGGACAAGATTTTTTTACCCGCTCCCCTAACATTTACATAAGAGTTAATTACTTCTAACTTCCATACACTATACACACTTCATGAAGGGAACCTTGAATTAATGCACAACATTTTACTAATCCTCTTTAGCGTCAAGCATACATGAAAAAATATATATGAAGACGCTATATGTAACCATAGACAATAACATTTGACCTTGTAATATGACTTATTACGAAATCGCTACTACAGGCTCTACGACTCAACACTCTTTCTCTTTAAATCTATCTTTCTGGTAGTATCAATAATCGGAGAACCTTTGAAATCCTTGTTATCGCTAATCTTAAATTAATTTATTAGTCTATGATATAAGTACTTAATCATAACTCGTTTCCGTCCAATTTACAAGAGGCTGTACGACGCCAATTTTATAATTATAATACGCAACTGGCAATAATTCGCTCAGAAAAGTACAGACTATCCTTGAATACTGGGAATACTATAATACGGAACGCATATTATAGCCTAGTCTAAAAAAAAACTTAAGGAAAACACAATTTTTAACAACAAAATTCAAAGCTACAATGACTTAAATTCACATGAGAAGAATCCTAGCCTTCTTCACGCACATGTTGTCTAGCCATTATTTTTTAGCGCCTAACATTTTTGAGCGTCTCTTTCCTCGCAGAGCGAACGTTACCCCTCTACAGATAGTCTTTGAAATAGGCATTCCTGCCTCCATCTTTCATGTAATGTATGAATGACTCCCTTACTTCTTCACTGCCAGAATCCTGGAGAGCTTAATATCTTTGATGAAATCCTTTTGAGATCCTCCAAAAACCGAAATGGATAAAACTAAAGGGAATTATTAAGGAATGGACGTGTAGCAGACTAATTTACAATGATTTTGGGTTAACCTCTCTAACTATAAATCCCCGGGTAATACAAGACGGAACAGTTCCCACCGGAACTCGAATATTCTCTTGGCTTTTTCTGTCTTTCTCATCCTTGAAATCATCACTCCGGAGATCAAAATCCAGAACGGAAATTTGGCGACTTAAATGGGAAACAAGATGAGATTGTGGTAGATTAGAGGGCGGTGGGTGGGGACCAGTCATAGTGAAGTGGTCCGGGGTTATCGTGCATCGAAATCGGCATATGATGAGGTCGCGGTGGTAAATGCTGAGGATGCTGGTGAAGATGCGGTGGGTGTGTTTGATGAGGCGGTGGAGGGCAGAGGGAAGCCCTCATAATGTCATCTGTTGTGGTGCAATGAGGTCTTGGTCCGGGTTCCGGAGTATATTTAAATTTCAATCCTGTCGCGTAAATAATCCCGTCACTCCGAACGAGGGAGACGGGAACCTGAGTGGGCTGTCGGACCCAGAGCCATTCGTCCCTAAACGCCGAAATATCTGGAACAACGCACAGCATGCTCTCCTGACACCGGAACATGGTTTCAGCTTCAACGTCTCCGAACCATACTCGAAGATTCGGTGAAAAATTCTGACCCGTCAATTCAATCATGGCCACATCACCCCCGCCGTTTAACTGCAATCCAAAAGAAATTCACAAACTTTAGTACTTTCACCAGCCAACCTCCATCCCTTTCTCCATCTCTCTCTCTCACTCACTCTACATCCGTTAACTCAATCCAGGACATGAGGGCCTCCATTCAGAGCCCGCATTCGCAACCGTGTGAAAGTTATGCTAAAAAGCCATTTCCGGAGCGAACGCTCTTGGAAAGTACCATGTTCAAAGAAGAAGAACCAAAATCCCGGAGAAAGCTTATGCGGTAAAGTGTTGGAGTGGTATGCGAAAAGCGATATAAATATAATCTTTTGCTCGAATCACAAGTTTCTCCCAGGCAATTCAATACTGTCATGGAGGAACACGTTCAATTTCTTCCCGTACTTTCTAATACTGGACCACTATTTAAGCGACAAACACCCATCTAGACTTCTACCCGCCGTTTTCCATGCTAAATAAGACCTTTTACTTCCAGCGAGGAATCTTCTTGTGAATAAGGAAAATGGGAGTCACAACCAAGAGAAATCAGGGTGAGAATAGGACCGAGAGAAGATTCTCGGAAATTTTCTCAAGAGAAAATATTCAATGGAGCCCAGGTGAATGTATTCAACACAACATCACATGCTGAGAGACAAGTGTCCACGGAATTCCATCCCGCTTTTACAAAATATATGTACAAATTCTCCATCCAACGTATCGCTCGCTCCTTCCAGGGATTTTCCCTCCGTCTTCCCTTTACGTTTCTACTACACAACTTTTCCTACGCTATTTTAAATTTTTTCTCAAAGCAAAACAGGAACCCCACTTAGCCCCTCTTTTACTTCCTCCACCAATCCCCCTACTTTAAATTCTAAAACTGCTCTGTATATACGCCATGGCCCTCAATCAAATCCCATGTAGTCCTACGCACTACATTTTCCCACCAAAACCCGCCACTATTCCCGCATCTATTACCCGGACACGCTTTTCCATTTCAATTACTTCCGGTTCCATAACACGTTTCCTCCGTATCTTGTCCATCTGAAACCTTTAACCCAATGCGACTACCAAATGTCAAGCATATTTTTTTACAACATCCACCATGTCACCTTTGACTTTTTTCCTAAACTTTCTCCAATTCTCGCCGTTTCTGTTAACTTCCGCTAAATCCATAGTACGAATTCTCCAATTCCTCAAACCTCTTAACCCTGAACTACACAAAACTTGAAAACGACATCATTCTAACCCATTCCTTCCCTGTATTTGCAGAACGTGCAGATGCGTTTACAGTCCCATCCACTTGAGACAGAAGATATCGTATTTCATAAATACAAAATTAGGGTCTAGTGGGCGTATAAAGCATAGCTTCTCTCTTTGTCCACCATGTTTATTTACAGGCGTTTGTCCCCCACAATACGGGAAACTCTTTGTGGAGCACGTGCATCTTTCAAGCGCATCTTATTTGCTTTATCCCTATTCATTCAATGCACTTTAGCGTATCCCCTAGAGCTGGCACGTGTCACAAATTAGCTACTGAAAGCACCGTCACGTTTCTTCCTCACTCGTTCACCACGGCGGTCCTTTCTCCTATCCTTGTGTCACTTACCCGCTTCGTTAGGTCAACAAATTTTAATTTCAATCACAGCTAATACCCGGACCTAATTCACTAGTCTCATCTTCCCCTATCCGCTTGAATATTTTCGAGCAATACCTTATGGCATCTCCTAGAAGATTCCTCTACCGCTAAATGAACCTCTCAATCAATTCCAATGCCCGCTTACACTATACGCCATCATAACCGGAAATGCTTGGTTTATTATATACTTACGTGTAAACTGTGGACGACAGGGACGGGAGTAATGGGGTTCGTGACGGGTCCCATCCCTTCAAAGAACTGGTACTCTGCCTTATCCGTGCTAATAATTGTCCAGGAAGCCCCATCATTTATCATCTCTTTGTTTGGCTCTTTGGGGCAAGGTGTAGCCTGGAATCAAAAGACAATCATACAATTAGTTAATGACAGCTATAAAACAGCAATTTACTAATTCAAAGCCGCAATCCCACGTTCAATCATCCGCAGCAGTGCTTCAAGTATATCTCAAAATCACATCTGACATCACACTGCCCCAAGAGAGTAAATAATCCTCCCGTGAACCTTTCATCTGTATTGGGGATAATAGTAGGATCGGCATGGTTAAACCCAAGACAGGGGATAGAGCACAGGGGGTGAATAAAAAAATCCTTCTGATTACGTGCGAGACAGAGAGTAAAGAGGGACATTAAGGTGAATGAGCTAGCTGAAAAGTCAAGACGAAATCTTTTTCAAGTGCCAGAGTACAAAGCACTTTTGATAACAAAAGTAAATTTCCATGAACAAGTCCATCCAACACCACCTTCCTTCCCTCCTATTCCCCTCCCCCCTCACCGTGTAGCCTTTCCTAGTAGGAGGACGTAGACTAATGTGCACAAAGTTTTTGCACTTTTTCCTCCGCCCATGAATAATCTCAACCTAGCCAAAATAATCTATCCATACGTTCATTCTTCACATCCTATTTACGCCTGCACTCTATCTAGTTTTATCAACCCCTTCAACACCTTCATTTGCTAATTTAGTATATGCCATCTTCTTCTTATTTGCAGCACGAGACGATTTGAGCTGGAATCTCCAAAAGCTAGTCTTAAACCACCCGACTTCTAAACCCATCCTAACAAAAGCCAATTTCTTATTCTCACCAGGGATGTAATTTCAATTCCCTCATAAAAGAAATTACCCTCCTTTTTATCAAGAACAATTAAAGTCTATGGAGCCAACAAAGAAAGTAACAAGTGCAAGCCTACCTACCGGGTATTCCATCCTTCCAGTCTTTTCCTTTTTCTTACTTTATAGTACAATCCTGGTTTAGTCTTTTTGACTTGTCCCATTTACCTTTCTTTTTATTCAGCCTGTCTCCCTCCCCCAGATCAACTAGCCAGCTATAGCCAGGAGTGTGGGAAAGTATTCATTCTAGATATTTTACTCTTCCTTCATTCCTAATTGCATATACGACATGTTTGAAGAAGCTGGGTAAATCTGTCTCCCTCTTTTTGTGTAGAAATCCACCTTGCCTACCTCCCTGCGTGGGCGGGGGATAAACTTATATTGTAAACTTTAATTCAAAGTTTCTCCTAGTCTCAAAGGAAGAGGAAGAGGAGCAGACGAGAGGGGGGATACAGACACAAATATGTTTCGTACAATCAGACAAACTGTGCAATTCCTTCCATCTTAACCTCAACTTTTAATCCTAAACCAGGATTCAGACAGTCCTTCCATGTCTCTCCTTATAATTTCACTTACCACGAGACAGACATGGTCAGCAATATTATATACCCATACTCCACGCCATCTCATTCCACAGGAACGCGTCTATCAAAATCAAAATTATTTTCCAAAGTATCCCTCACCCTAACTCGCCATCATTCATCTAACACTGAGGAAAATTCAGCAACAAGTATATAATAATATTTTCAAAATCTTTACTTTTCCTCAATTTCTCGTTGGATCAAAATACGCTTTTCAAATTCTTAAAATTATACTCTCTTTGAATTTAATTTTTAAAAAAATCCATCATCTCCTCCACCGCAGTCCTCATTATCGTTTATAGAAGCATAACAGAATCAAAGCTTTTTTAATACTTGCTTTTTCTAATATTTAAGTATCGTGGGAATAAGAGCTTTTCTTCATCAGCTCAAATTCCTTGACTTTAAACTACTGAGCCCCGCGTCCTGTCATTCCTTTCTTCAACATCTCAACTTTTAAATATATTATTACCTAATGTAACATTGCATTTACGTTATGCAAACATCCATTCTTTTCCTACCATAAAAGCTTCCGGGTTTTCAGGTATAATATTTGCACACTAAATCAAATCCCATTGTAGCAGAGAAGCTATAGCGTTCTTCAGAGAATAAAGCCCGTATAATTACTTGAATTTCTACTTAATTGAATACCCGGCATGCAAATGCCAACTGTCTTTCATTTCTATAATGATTTTTCTCAAATCCAATTTATCCCCCTCTTACACCCCTGTAATTAGCCCACTCACTCCATCATCACTGATGACACGTGGAAGAAATGCTACTGATGATCTTCCACGTGTATCACTTTACCCCAATGTGGGATTGAGATTTATAGCGTGCACACAGTCGCATGTCGCATGACCGGCGTCCCCTGGACATCCCGTTTCCTGATTGACATCAACAGAGAGACATCTTAATTGAGGTGTGAATACGTAAAGAGATGGAAAGGGTGAGTGATTTCTAAATATTTAATCCTTACATGTGATAACCCAGAGCAATGTAATTTCTTCCGTGATTGATGTAATCACGGTAGCATTTCATGTCGACTCCTCGGCTTGATTGCTCTTCAGATTCCTCAAGTTAGGGAGGATATTATATTGTTACCGTCGTGAAGGGATTAAACATTAATGGGGATTCAAGTGGAGAACCACAAATGTTATTCGATGCTGACGTGTCATGCTGGGGCGGTGAATGAAAAGATCACCTCATAGACCACAAGTGGTGTGTGAGTGTGCTCAAGAAGGGAAAAATTTTCCGCCGTCAGGCTCAGGTAAGGACTACTACCAAAGAAAATACTAAAACGTTCTAAGAAAGAAGAGCCCGTTTCCTATGGTATCCTCCACTCCATGAACTCCACATCTGTCTATATACTAAAGAGAAGACGGACAATATCCCGACTGTGCTTACCTGGAATTGAATTATTCTTTCTTGAGACAAGCAGAGGTACATTCTCTCCGTATCTTTCATGTAAAAAGCACATTTGTGTAGTTGAGAGACTGGGTCGTCGGCATCCAGTAGCGCCATTTGTTTATCCACCTGAAAACAAGTGCAAAATTTCCTCTCAGCAACCTTTTCAACCCTTCCACGATAACAACAACACACAGCATCCAAAACCCTCTAATAAATCCCGGAGAGAGGTGCGAATTACGAGCCCACAGAGCACGCCTCCTCCACCCATCTCTTTTATTTGTCCTCGCAATTAATTACACCTCTCCTCTCCACATTAGCTTGTGTGTGCTCACGGCTCTTATCCATTTTCTCCGTAACCAACAAGACAGCCTTCCCTACTGTAAACTTCTTGAAACAGAGCGCTTAGGAAAAGGTGATTCTCTTACCTTTCTTATGATAAGGCGAGGAAGAGCCATTTCCGTGACACTACAAACAAGTTTAACGGTGCTCCCGTAATGAATGTAGCCATCCCTAACGGTAAATTCTTCAGAGTCGGGCTCATTGTCGTCTACTGTCCAAATAAATTACAAATTCCACAATAACAATGTACTTAGGCAATCACGAATTTGAGCAAGGGCTTCAGCAAATTTACTATAGCAACCATGTCAGGGCAAAGGCCCAGCTTCCGAGGACAAAACAAGCGTAATAGAAAACCGTCTAATGAAAAAAAATCCTCTGAGGTACTTAATTCCCTTCTTCCTTTCCCGGGAAGACGAGCTTCTTAATCATGAGGCTGAGGAAGGATCCATGCGGGGGAGTATAACGAAATCCGTGTATTAAATTTAAGATTAAATACACAAGGGGGGAGGAAAATTAGAGCATGGGAAAAGGCGCGATAGTTTGGACGTATCATAGTTTTCAACCTGGACTATTCCTTTGATACAGTATACATATAAAAGCACGGGGATCATCTACTACTAGCTTTAACATTAAGGATTCAACTGATGTGAAGCTCGCGGCTTATATTTTCTCACCCAGGTGAATTGTAAAAGCACCCCATTGAGTTGAAGACGCGTGAAAATTCCCATTCTCCACGTGAAGATACCGAGTACTCACTGTTTGTGATCGAAGACGATTGAACAAGGCAACTTTAGTCCCGCTGGCTATACATACTGTTGAATAAAACAAAATCCGATCATTCATATGGACCCTACCCGACTCTCCAACCCTTCACCGGCTTTGTCATATTAACAACCCGATTACAACCAAACAAACCTAGGAAACCCTGAACAAACTTTAAAAACAAACTTCAAAACGCACTTACAGTCAGCATTTTTCAGCGATTGTTTTTTCTTCGATGGTTTTGATATCACTTTGATTCGTTTGCTATGAAATAATCCAATATCCTGCCCATTCCCGTAAAACATTTTAACAGAAAGCTCAAAATGTTTCCTCTTATCCGAGTCTGATATGTAAAGAGTTTTGGCTGCACAATATTGCTGCAATCAAATTTTCAACAACATTAACACCATCTCTCCAGACCAACCATTCCACCACCAGATGGCTCCACCATCTTCGCTCTTTCCTTCCTTACCGAACAACTCTCCGAAGAATTCAAAGTCTCGACAAGCTTAAAAAACACTCAAATCCATAAAGTCATACCTTGCCGTTAAGGTCGAGTTGCTGCATGTCTTGGTCAGAGTTACCGATGCCAATGAAGGCACACAATTGAGAGCCCTGCTCACTCTCTCCCTCCTTGAGAAGTTGATCACGTTTCCTCCGCCACCCGTCCCCGTACAAATAGATGCATGGCGGTGGGCAAAAAAATCTCTTCTCATTCCCATAAGACTTCTGAGCAACTTTCGCATGTTGGATAACGAGAACCATGTCTCCGCGGTCCCGAAGATACCTCTTCATCGCTTCTCGTGTCAATCGTTGTTCCTTGCTCCGATAAATCGAGGAACTGTACGTCATTAACGGCCGTCATGAAAAAAACACACATTAACTGTCAATCTATCGCGTGCCCAAAAATCTCCAAAAATCTACCAACCCGCCCGTACTCTCTGTACATATAACATATACATCCATCCCCTCCCTCCCGCAGCCTCTTTTTCTCAGCCAACCCTCCCGCCCGCCCGCTTAACCATGAAGACTACTACTTCCCCGGTCTTGGTGTTCGTACGTTCTACCGGAAAACTACAAACCCGGAGGGGATGTTACCATATAACCCAACGAGGATAACCGGGTGAGAGCCTGAGCAGGCCGCAGCGGGCTTATTTCTCCAAAGTAGACGTATAAACATCCGAAATACTGGAAATGCTACATCTGTAAAAATACTCACCCGAATCTTTCAAAAGGTACAGGGGGCGAGGGTGTGGGTAAGGGTGAAGGTGGTGTATGGACGGGATGGGGCATTAAACCTCCATGTGTCAATCCGAAATGCGGTGGTAAACCCGGTGGTGAACTTTTCATATGGGTCAGGTGGTGCTGATGACCATGAAGTAAACTTGGATCGCCTCCATTCATCTTCTCCGGGGGAGTTAATGAGCCCGGAACGTAATTACTGCTGTGCGGATGATCTGTGAGCAACCAACAAAAACAAAATGCTACAAAATCCACATTTATTTACACACATCCTTCACCCCTCCATCATTCCTCTCAATCCATTTACTTTTCCTAGCCCTCACCCCACTCTCCGCATCCCTATAAACGCTCCACATCATCATCCCTAATTTCCATGAGTAATCAAGTGTTTTACACACAACTTCCGGTGAATCATCAACTCATCAAGCATACAACCATATCCACCTTTCAATTAACCCTCAGCCTTATTTCCCCATAAGTTCCCGTGTCCGCTTCCTAATCTTCCCACCTCTAACCCGCTTTTCAACCTTCTTTTTCTCCCGTCCCTTTAAGTCCGGCAAAAACTGACAAATCCATGTCATCCCTCATCACCGCATTTCCGGCTCATTACCCTGCGAATTTTGCAATTATAATATCACATAAAGAATCCATATTTTTTCAACATTTTCTTCATCCCTTATGTTTCTTAATAATAATTTAAATTAATCAAGAAACAATAAGGAAAAAATTAACGACCTCCTCTAACTTATTCCTCAATTTTAATCATATTAATCTTATCCTATTTTCTACCACACACAACCTGTCAACATTCCTTGTATAATCCCACAGCTCTCACCCCTATCACCTCCCACCATCTTCCTTCGATTATCTTCCCCACTAATCAGCTTCTTACCATCGCATTTCTACCACTATACCACCTAACGCTCCTCCTAAAGCCAGACTAGTTTCCATCCACCCATTTCGCAAAACAGGATTCTCACAAGACACTTTTTTTATTTCCCAAGTTCCGGACACCTACATCTCCCTTTTCTCCTTCCTTATTTACCTTGTCCATTCCTATAAAATCAACTCACCTCTTAGACTCTCTATTCTATACACAGCAACATCCCCTGCTCTCATTTTTTATCGTACCAGGAAACAGACATTTCTTCCAAGCCAACTAAACCTTCCGGTCCAAATCTTCCCGTTATACATATCACCTCATCCAGCCTTCGTTTCGTCCTTTGCACCCAAAATCCAAAAAACTGCAAACTATCAGCATGTTCTATTTTCTACCATGAACAAAGTCCCTGCCCCAGGCAGACACTAGAATGCATTTACCCGTGTCATTATCTATGCAAAATTCAATTTATGCCTATCAGACATCAACAACAATTGTCTTTGATCCCATGCACCGCGAATTTATTCCATCTTCACATGTGCATTTCAAGTAAAACACGTATATCAATGTCATAAAGATGTTAAAAACATGTTTTTTCTATACAATCTCCTAAATCCCGGGCCCGAAACTCCAACCCTTTGGCATTAATCATCTCCGACGAGGAACAAGCATTGATAACGATCCTGCCGACAGCTAAACCAGTTCTAGTCAGAACCCGAACCAGACTAGATTATAAACACACCTTCACGACCATTTCCTTGGAACAGGGTTTCATCCATTCGGTACAACTAATAGTAGGCTACTATATCTTTTGTAAGGAATTTCACACAAAATCCTTTGAAATAATTTCACTTCAAATTCCCCTGGATTCCCCAAACTTCCTTCTCTATCCCATCACCAGCTTTAACCCAGCTCAACTTGTCATTATAAAACCTTGGAAGTCGCTGCTGCTCAAGGGAACGTCCAACTTTCACGGACATTGACTACCTGTCACAATCCAAATGATATGAATAGCGTATACATGTTTCCGCCAGCTTGCTTTTATAAGCTTTTCCAGAGAATCACCTTCAATCCAGGAGGACAGGTCGATTGGCGTAAGTAGGAGGTTTTAGGAGGAGGGAGATGGAGTGTGAATTGAAACTTTTCAAAGAATAGAGTTTTCCATCAACGAATTAAGTGCCCACTATCGCCCCTTCTTCAGAACTGCAGTATGGTCTGATTCCCGATTTTCAATTCCTAAACATTACAAACTCGGTCCTCCTCTGCACCATCCATCCCAAACATACGAACTTGAATCTCCAAGGAGCAAACCATGAATAGCTTGATGATAGTTGGGCGAAGGGAAAGCAAGTTAGTTGAATTCCAGGAACCAGGAAGGAGGCTGGGACGTTGAAACTGATATCCTTTTTGGATAGTTGGGTCGGGGGTCATGAGGAGCGGGTACAGTGTTTGGTGCAAAAGGGCAAGGAATTTCTGAGGCTGGCATGAAGGCTGAAAAGCAGAGTTTTGTGCGGTTATTTTTCGCTATACCTCCTTGATTTTCTTTCCTCATCCCCAAATGCTCCATCTACTCACGACGTACATAATTCTTAGCTGCAGACAGACAGTAGCCTCCGTTTTCCCTCTACATCCGGCACGTATATTTACATCCTTATGTAGAGGCAAATGCTCAAGGTTTGGAGGAAGGGGGGAGGCTATACATGCTTGGAGATTTGTAGGTTTTTAGACAAGTCTACTTACTAGAAAGGTTGGAAGCCCGGAACGAAGCAC
This sequence comes from Sminthurides aquaticus, assembly GCA_906901655.1. Classification (NCBI taxonomy): domain Eukaryota; kingdom Metazoa; phylum Arthropoda; class Collembola; order Symphypleona; family Sminthurididae; genus Sminthurides; species Sminthurides aquaticus. Next base: position 16,403,802 of record CAJQTT010000001.1, on the reverse strand, counting down.
CTGGGAAATTCCCACGCTAGCCCGAAAATTCATCACATGCCTCCCCAACTCATCCTCCACGTATTATCAACTGATACTATTCACTAGTTTCCTATAACTTTTCCGCCACCCAGCCAAACAGGCCTGCCAAACCAAAAGCTTCCTACAGTATTCTTCCATCCTCTATTTTACTTCCTCCTACTACTACTCCATCAGCTATCTTCTTCTTCTCTCTCTCTCTCTCTCCTCCCTTTCTCCCTAAAATCATGGCAACTTTAATTTCACAACCTGCATATACACAGACCAACATCAGCACTCACAAGAACCCACCATCACTCACCATGCATGTAGTAGATTTCTACGCCTTTCCAGGCCGCTAACTTCCTCCACGTAACTTTCTCCACTTCGCTAGTCTACACGTAACTTATTCATCCATCCCACACTTTCTCCGCTTCCTAACTCACACGTTCCCCGGAATCAAGTGTATTTTTAACATAATACTTTTCCCCTTCTAAAACTAACCAGTCCACCTTAACTTTCACAGTTCTCCTCAGCTTTCTCCTCCCGAATACTTGTCGTCTCTCCCTCCACCAATATCTTTAGCTCCTGGTCCTGGCTTCCTTTCTCCGCTCCTGTATACACACGCACCCTACCCTCAAACCTGTTCCAGCTACATTTCTCCTCTCACAGTCCCTCTTTTCTTTTTTATTTCTCTTTTACGCTATCATATCAAACATTTAGTATCTGTCCTCCAGTCCTCACCCCCCGTTTTACAAGCCATAGTGTCACCTTATTCTCAAAACCTGCACGCGTCATCTACATGCCCACCTCTCTCGCTTTTTTCAATTTCCCTGCAGAGAATCATTTTCACAAAAACGGAAATACCTTCACCCAAGAATTCACTATTAAAAAATCAACAGATATTTCCCCCAACTTTCTCTTTTCTACTCGCCTTCAAGCGTTACTTCCCGCCCAGGATGAATGAATTAATCCCCGCAACTAAATATACTCCCATTTTGCATGTAAGTCAGGGGAGAAAACTACCCATCTCTTTCTTCCTCTCTCTCATCCTCTTCCCTTCTCTCATCCTCATTCCCCCCTCTCAAAGTGAAAGCTAATAGGACCCCATGATTTCGTTTTGATTCATCATTTCCCTCTCCATCGTCACTCTACCTCATCCCTTCCCGCACCACAGCCAACCACTCATCAAAGCTTCTGCCCATTCAATCGTGTCAACAGATGAGCAATTTCAATCCGTTTGCATCAATTCCTTCTCCTACATGGAAATCAAATCAAGGCTTTTCTAACTTTTTCTCCAACACGCTTTTAACTTCTCTCCACCCCTCTTTTTCCTATCGTAGCCTTCTGAGTCTTCCTTTTAATTCCAAAATCTTGCTGGTATCCAACCATTTCATTTTTAGCGTTTGATAAAATAGTATAGCTTCTCCACGCACATATTTAAGCTACAGTTCTTCGCACTAAATCATTGTAACTATGCCTTGCAATGCGTCAACTGTATTCACAGAGTCACGCTTAAATCAAACCAGTTGCAATGCAGAGTTGCCAAGCAAGACTAACAGCACTATAATTTAACCAAAAACCTATGGATATTGCACACAGTATTCAGTCCAAGTCCCAAGTTAACATTTTCCTCTAACACTCATAATTTCATCGTAAAGGTAAATCATAAACAATCTTGCAATTTTTTTCTTCATCCCCACTTGCCTTCTTCTCGTTCTCAAAACTCAATACATGCTCTTCTTCCATCAAACTAAATTAATGAGGAGAAATAAAGTTAAATGAGCAAAAAATTCATAATGAGCGAGAGAAAAGTATAAAAAATTAGTTGGCATCAAAACATTGAAGCTCCACCTCGCCACCTTCACCTTTGTGTTGTAGTACTAACCAGGAAGAAGAAAGCAGCAGCTTCTCAAGGGTGCACCAAGAGGTGAGTTAATGACAATTCCTCCACAAAGTTTTTCTCCAACTTGATAGACTTTTTTCTCCATAGTCTTTGATAGGCTTTGGAGCACACGTAAGTTAAGTAATGACGACCTATATAGTTGAAGAAAGCCATTTCTACCCTCTTCCTTCATTCCTTCATGCCTCCATCCAATACCTAACCTCTAATAATAAGCGTCTAGAAAGGCTAGAACCAAGTAAGAAAAGCTACTACTATTGACTACTACTCTTGAATCCTCTCCACACTCCTTTTATAGTCCATCATTCTCCAATCTTCCTCCAAGCTATATTTCTTTGAAGAAACTCATGCTTATGCTTTTTAGGAGACGGCGGCTAGAAAAAGGCAAAGGTAAGCTAAAAGCTGATTCAAAAGCGTAAAAGGTGAAGCAAGATCCCAGTCGCTGCCGCCAAGCTCCTGTCATCCATACAGAACGCCCCAACATCACCCCTTGAAGGAAGAGAGCATTTCTACGCATATTCCATCAGGGTTGAGATGCAAGCTGAAAAGCCAACTGCACGCCAGCACATTCCTCCCGTACAAATACGGCAAGAGGACCGGCCAAAGAAGGAGGAGATTGATTTTTTGCCCCTGCTCAAGATCCAAATAGGATGAAGACGGACTAATTTCCTTTCAGCCTCTCACGCCCTATCACAATCCGACTCAGACCAGAGACTCCGCATCTTCCCAACCATCATCTCATCCCCGCATCCTCCTTTTTTACCCATCCACCACCGCTCCTCATCCTCCACTTCCATGACTTCTTTCCGCCTTATAGCCCAACAACAGCGTTTCACCTTTCCAGCTCCTCCGAATTTACCTGCCTAACGCCTACCTTAACTCATCATCACTTCTCTATAGCTTCCTTAAAAAGCGAGCTTGTATATATAATTTCGAAACCTCTTTCCAGGATTTACCAGATTTGAGCCAACTAAATCTAGAAACCCAGCCCTATTCCTTTACCACAACAGCTATACTTAACTGCTCTGCTAAAAGTCAAAACTGCCCCCCGTTTAAAATGCATGAGAATAGTTCCCAGGAATTATTCTTCCTTAACCCAGGTGAACAATTCCAGCGGAAGCAAAACCCTGAGCTAAATCTTGACATAATTTACAAAGCAGTTGCACATTTTATGGCTACCTCGTGGTATTAAGTACTTGCGTACACTGCATAAGACTTGCGATAAGAAGAAACGTGTACAACAGAAATATCTAAAAGAGGGAGGAGCTCAAGGAGCTATGGGGAAACGCTTAAGCAGTAAAAGCGAATCTTCTCAGACTCACTTCTCATCATCACTTTACTCACTGCTTAAAGGCAGGCGGTGCAAATCCAAACAGCTCTTTCCTATCTCTTCCCTACTCCCCGTTTAAAAGTGAAACTCGGGGGGAAACACGGATTCTCTAATGGCTGTTTTTACAACTCTCACACACAGAACCTTTCAGATCCATGAGAAAGCTTTGAAGACTATTCCAATTCCTGTATCCATCTCCGAGAACATTCAATCTTCTCTTTAAAATTTGCAGAGAAACCCGTCAAGCTCTATCACGACCTTGAATCCAAATTTATTTGGTCGCAACATTGCAATTGCAAGCCGGTTATATTTAAAAATAGACAAAACTGTAAGTGTATCCACATTGCTAGGGAGAACTCAAGCAAAGGCACTGGTTCCGCGCGTATACTTTTACCGGTCATTCTTCTTTGACTATTTTATTCTCATGATAATAGCATTCAATAGCGAGGATTTGAAAATAAAACATTCAAAACAGGAGGATCCTTCAGATTTTTGCAAAAATAGAAGCAAAAACGGGAGGGGAGGACATAGAGAGAGAGAAACATCTTGTAAGAAAATAATGCTTTCTCCAGATTCTAGCCCCGACGTGCACCGACTCCTTCTCCCCCTCCTTTCTCTCGGCTAGACTCTAGACTTTCCGTCTTCTTTTCCCTTTTAAGAAACAGAACCTTACCCTTTTCCAGCTCTGCCCGCTGCATCCAGCTCACAATGGAATCTCGAGTATATAAAATAGTGGTTGCTTCGGTGATGGCCGTCAGCTGGAGGATTCCCATCTCCCCCAAGAAAAAAAAACCGACTTTCCTTAGTATTCCTCAAATACTTCCCATGCCTGGAGATTATAAGCGACTTGTACACGATCCATGTTCCAGGGAAAATAACTCCCTGCCTAGAGAGCATGTGTCTATCTGTATATACGCTCACTACATTCTCGGAGCCTACCGGGGAAAATTGCTCCCCGAATCGGGCATTAAACTATTCAAACTTCTAACTTTAACCGGAGCCATGGAGGAAAAAAACCTGTTTACCCTCTCCATCTTCCCCAATCCACAACTTTCTCTTAACTTTAACCTCTTATTTCCCATCTTCAAAACAAACAAACTCCCACATATCCAGAAACCACAAGGCTCAAACTCATTTTTCAACCTTCACCGATTAATTACTCCCAAACTTGCCAACCAACCAGCCCGCGCTTATGTGTAGCAGAGTAAGCTTTCACAAAAGTTTCAAAGAGCCTCTCCTCCCTCTACAATACATTACCGAATTTCAAAATCAATATGCCCCTACAAACGTAATTAGTCCGAGTAATATTACCCGGTAGGTGAAAACAACCCAGCAATGAATAGAAACAATGAAAACGTTGCAAAAAATACCCATCAATTTTTTATGCTCTATGGCAAAATCCCAAGTGCTGAATTCAAAACATGCTTGGAAATTTTCCCCCTGCTGCGCGCCATAATGCCCTTATGTATTAGTACAGTATTAGATTGCCACGTGTTCAGCGTGTAACCTCTATTATGTAACTACAGTTAACATTAATTTCAGTTTCATAATTATATTCAGTCCTGAACTTGTTTCAGCTTCGAAATGCTATTTTAGTACTCCATTTGGTAATTAAGATTATGAAGATAGTCATAAAATTTCTTTGCAAGGGCTACGTTGAAATATTGAATAGATTAATTGCGGAAAATAATTAGTTTTCAACACAGAATACCATGAACCAAGTGAGAATTTCTGAAATACTTCCAAAGTTCTCATCGTGCAAATATCAGAATCAGATAAAAATTGCAACATGACCAGTTACTTATCCCCCTTTTAATTCAGTTTCAACTTTTTACAGCAACGCATAGAAACTGGACGATCTAACCAGAGGTATGATTCAAGTAAGTATTGAAAAGAACTTTTTCATTATAATTTCAACTATACTTCATTAATTTCACTTCAATTATCGTTACTACATTTGCAGATAAGACGGAATAAATTACTACTGGGTGACCTCCATGTTTTTGCAAGGAAAACTGCACTTCATTAAGATACTATTCAGGTTTTTATCAACTTAATCTTTTCGCGGCATCAAGTATCACGTTGAAACGCGGCTCATGCACCAAATAGATGACTGCAACAACAATCGTTTCCATCCGCTACTTTCTCTACAACCGGGTTTCCATCAGCCGTGATTCAATTACAGGAAGTGTACCTCAACGGTGAATCTCACTGTTTTCTAAACGAGGGAGGAATTCCGATGCTACATCCCATGTGTAATAATGAATCTAATACCCTGATATTGACAGCAGAGGCATGCGAGAGAACTGCAACATCTTCAAAGAGAATGTGGCAAGTGTTCTGATGACAGTAAGAATACAATTACCTGAAGATTTTTTTGAAAGAGAAGAGGAAACGGCTAGAGGGTGGTAGTGATGATGCGAAATAAAGGAGGACGGGAAGTGGTGATGAATGGAAGAAGAATCAAGAAAAGCAGGAACCGGGAGATCTTCCGAGATATTTCCCTCTGAAGAATGGCGTGTCATCAATGATTGCCGACTTGCTCGTGAACCTTGTGAATTATTGTTATTCGGACTGTTATTGTTTGTGCTAGTGGTAGTTTGTGCGCCGGATGTTGACACGATCGAAGAGAAATAACCTGGTCCATGATGGAGATGAGATGGTGGAGGCGTGCCGTAATGTTCGGATAGGTGACCATGAGCTGATGAACTCAGTGACATATAGTTCATACTGAGACGGAAATCATGTGCCCAACTGCTCCAGGTTAAGTCACTGGATCCCTCCACCGTGTCAATTAGTGGGACACTAATATCAGTTCAAAATCGGTAATACTACCGCCCCGCCGACGCCTTGACTTCACCAGTGGTGACCATAATAGGACTCATCGTAACCTCGTCCTTGAGAAGGTAAGCAGTACATAGTTTAACTTCTCAACGGATGTCAGTCCTTCTTCACTTGAATCATATATCGATAGGAATGACTAGAACTGCTTTTACCTAGATATCTAGTGCATACTTGAAGCGATAATGGCACATGTTTGAATAGAAATTTAACAAACACGTTTTCTTACAAATATGATGGCAAATGTAAAACTGTTTCATGTGGTATAAATATTTCGCCCTTCGCACCGAAATTGCAGACACGTGCTCGGAAACTAGAAGATGCCCAGGCAATTTTAAATACTAGGCCTCCAAACGAGAGATAGGTTTGGTATCTTCTTTGATAGTCCTCGTGCTCACTACAGTCCCACGACACGAGTAACGTTAAATCAATTTCTTCAAGAAAACGAACATGAAACGGTCACAGGATTGACCCACGTCCACAGTTTCGCGCCAATTGCACCGATAGGTTTTGCCAAATTCGACCACTAACATTACAGTCATTCGAAAAAAGAGCAGTAACGACTATTTTTACTATGGATTAGTAAGTGGATCTTGTCTTAAACACTAGTGAATAGAATTGCAATATTTTCTAGATTCATGTAGAGGAATCAGAATAGATAGAGCTTCTTCTCCAGATGACAGTAGAGAAAGTACTGAATGAGGAGCTGGCGTGTTTGGACTGAGGAAATTTTGGAACTGTTGCGTGAAAGATTCCGTGTCAGGAAGACTAGCTATCTAGGCATCCGTCCGTAGTCCTCCTCTGCGCATTCTCCGGACCGCAGAATTCTATTGTGCTTTCTCTCCGAGTATTTTGAGGCAGGAAATTCACTTATTTTCCATACTGAATGTTTTCTAAGTTACAAGGGTTTGAACTACGTTTTCTTAAATTTTTCCGTATGCAAGCTCTTTTAGCTCGAGTCGTATTTCCTTGTTTTATAGTCAACGATTTTTTCAATAACGCATAGAATTCCCAATTGTTTTTAACTCGAATCCGAATCAATTGTTCACATGAAGCCAATGGCATGGCTCAAGCTCAAAGTAAATACAAACTCTGAAAAATATTCTGAGCCCAGGCTAGCAAGTTAATAAACACCGTCAAACTTTTCCACGGCTTAGCTTTGGTACGAGGGAACTCAAGTAAAAGCTTCTGAACGTAAAAAGACCAAGAGCCTTAGGCGATGCAAGGGAACGGCAATCAAACAGCGTGTTTGATTGTGAGATTGAGCTAATTTATTCACAACAAGACTTGAAGAATGAAAACATGAGCCATGTTATTCCTGGCTCTACTTCGATCTAGGTTTAGATTAATAGAATAATTTCTCCATCAGCTGTGTTTACTTTACGATTTCCATCTTTGCCTACCAAAATTATGAGCTCGAGCAATTTGCCTTAGGGAATCAAGTTCCAGTGCTTTCAACCGTATTCTATCCTTTCCCTCAAAATAACCGTGAACCATTTTTAGCCGTTCTTTCCTCTTATTTTCTCGCATTTCTCCTTAACATCCCTTTCACCACCCCTCAAATATTATCAAAATTGCAGCTAGGGAGTGTCTAATAATCACAGCTAGAATAATATTGTTTCGGATTTGATTATGATAGTAATGCCTGTGATGATGCCTTCATAATTTAATGAACTAACAATTGGTTTCAAATTAGTAAACCTCAGGGGGAGAAAGTCGGTCGGAGAGGAAAACTTGAACTCGATACTTATAGCTATCCCAACCCCACCACTTAGCTTATGTAAGGGTTAGAAAAATATCACATTTCTTGCAGTATTATAGAGCTCAAGTGATTCCTGCTTCTTATATGTTGTTTGTCATGTTTTACATTTCCTCTATTCCACCATCAAACATACTGAGTCAGAGCGGAACGATTATTTGAGAACCTGAGGTTAAATTTTGTTGCAGAATGATGAGTTGTTAGGTGATATTCGATACGAATTCAGATGACATTAGGTAGGTGGATGGAGCAGTATTGGAAGACTACATTATTTCAGAGTGGATGAATGAGGGTTCTGGGCCAAAAAGTTTGACAGCAGTGTGCGTAGGAAATATTATGCATTGTTAGCACAAAGCTTCCTTGAATCAGCTACATACTCAGCCGAGCTTCCAGTCCATAATTGTATCATAGAAAAGGAAAAGGCAGTGAAATACGAGGAAGGATAGAAAATGAAGTGCAGAAAAGTCCAAGTCCTCTCACTCTTTCTCTCTCTTCCCTCAGCCTGCCTGTATCCTTCTCAGTAATGCTGTGCTGACTGAATGGATGGGCGTGTGGACGGAGGATAGAATGAAGTTAATGTTAAGTCCTCTTTATCCGGCTTTTTTACGAAGGCCGCGAAGAAGTGTGAGTCTATCATTCTCTGTTTACAGTGCTCTTAATTATCGGCAACACCTGCAGTACACGGGTATTTTCCCACACTTCTATCTTCTCTTCCCCTCCCTCGACATGGGATCTGACCGAAACAGTATTCATCGGCGTCGTCAGCAGGCTAGAAAACAAGACTTTCCCCCATAGAAACCTTCTCTCCTACGTATATCTTCTCCACAGCAGTCTACGGTTGCCAACACATGTTCTATCCGTAGGAAGGCTAGGAGATGAGCTCACCCAAAGCCTATCTTTTCTAGCGTGTTTCCTCCTTCCTTCCACTACTGTACCTTGTTTTGTTCTTCCTTTTACGAGAAAATATTACTTTGCTTTCTCCTTCCGAATTTACTATTTTCTACTCTTCCTTTCTTTTTCCTCTTTCCAACTCCGTATGAATCATGTAGAAGCTTCAGAAACAGTAAGCAGTACTTGCCTCTAAACGCCCTGGAACAAAGCGTGAAAGACTCTTCCACACCAGAATTGTTTGCCGTAGGATACAGGAAGATGAACTGCAACCAAGTAGCCAGAATAGCAGCTGCAACACAAATTCCTTCATCTCCTATAGAATATCTTCCCTGCTCCTTATTTATTTAGTCTTCTAAAACGAGAATGCAGGAAAGTAAGGAAAATATAGGCTCTTCCGCCTTATCTCCGGCTTATTTCCGACACAAGGCTAAATTAATGACGCTTCCTCTAAGTCACAGGCAGGAAAATTACGAGTAGCTAATATTTGCCGTCAAATCCCAAGTGGGAATCAATGGAACATCTCGACTTGGAGATATAATTACCTCATAAACGAAATGATTGTTAACAACCATGGGAAAATTTCCCTTCAGACAAACTTTTCAAATTGGGCTTCAAAAACACTGAATCTTGATCGAAGATCTCACTCGAGGTTTCTAACCAAAAATAGCTTATAGAATACATCCTGAACCTTAGTTTCTGTCCTGGCGTTTAGAACACGTAGTTCGCGAATTTCCTTTCTCCATACTTTTGCATTACATCCATACCTGAGATTATCACTTATTTGCACAAATAAGGTACGTCTCAAATGACAAAACGTTGTAAGCACATGTTCTAGATTTCCATCTCGGTTCCGCTAGGTGTTTTATTTTTAGGATTGCTGTCGTGTTCAGATGACTCGCTTCATGATCACATGAGATGCGTGCGGTCTAAACACTTAATAACTTTTATCTCTTCCTCCATGCATAACGCTAAGCCTCACCTTACAGAATTATGGATCTTTATCTCCCTTCATCACGTCGTACGTAAATGCGTGAGGCGTGAAACCAGGCCCTTCAACTGGAATCTTGTTTCTGTTTCTTCCCTGCCTTGCTCATTCCAAGCATTTATGCTCACGTTATTTACCCTCTATTTTCTTACTAATTACCTTGTTTCATGAATCTTGAGCTTAGTTAAGAGTAACGTTGTAAATATAGAAATTTGAGCACAAACTTACCGAGATTATGAAGAATCGTACCGATTGGCTGCAATCCGTGCTTGAATTCGTGATGGCGTCGATCCTCAAGATGCCTTGGATTAGATAGGTCAACGGGATTATTAGGAACGAGTCCACTTACTAAACCCACCGACGACACTGGAACAGCCACAGGAGCTTGACCAAAATCTACATGCCCGTTCATTAGGGATGGAGGGCAGTTTTGTCCGGACGGACTCAGCTCGGAGTGATGTGTTTGATTTTGCTGCTGTCCTTGAGCTTGCTGAGCTTCCGATTTGATTCCGTAATCATTCTGGCAAAAAATATCACACAATCTACAATAAGTGTCTGAAGTATCCGATGTCTATCTAAAAACTGAGCTCATCCGGAATTCCCCCGGGTATCTCGTAATCTCCTGTATTGCGATAACCAATGTTCAAACCCGGAACGCCTCCCGTATCAAATGTTTTCCCCTGCCACAAATGAAATTAGGGCCCTGAAGCCGGTTATTAAGCTCGTACAATGCCCTTGGAGGAAGTGTATCAAACTGTATCAACTGGGGTCGAGTCCCCATGGTTTCCTATGCAGCTCAACGGAGGAAGTTACGAGGGGGACTTGGATGGTGTGAAGGGAGCGTATGTTTTTATTCACTCATGATTGCGTGCATTTGAGTTCATTGAAAAAAACATCTCTTCAGTCCAGAGTGAGTAGCATAGAGACATGCATTGATCCAATTCTCTATCCTCCCCATATCCCTCGAACAAACATTAATTATTGTCCGCCATGCATCTACAGCCTATGGATTTGAACCACATACTTGTCTTCATCCCCATTGCACCAAATGTACATAATTTCGAATTTATCCGAGATCATTGCTTTTTGATAGCGCTTCTTCCTCTCCAATCGCGCTCTGGAACATGTGGTAATTATTATATATTCCAATTCGTCACATCATCTTCTCCATTGTCTACCGGGTGTAGACACCCTCACATGTGCACAAACAGCTCGTCCTATCAATCCAGTTATTCAAAAGAGAGGCTACATTTTGCATCATCAAGAGTGAAGACAACCGGGCTTTGTTACCCGGGCGTTATTTTTTAGTAAAATGATAAAGCGGAGATTATAAGGGTTTCTAATCCGTTCATTATTATGTAAATTTTAAAATCTCATTCATTTCACGCTCTCCTGCCCACCCATAATAACTGAATTGGGCCTCCGGGTCTATTTCAACTGGACTTGAGTCCAACAACACCTACAATCACACTGCAACTCTGAATCTTGGTTAGATCCGACCTCACAAAACTTACTCTGGAGTGCACCCTGATCTTGCCCCTGGTCACGTTTTATTTGCTAATCTATATTTGCTATCTCGTTGAAAACAGTGAAGGGTCAACAAATGTGACTTGCACTTTTAGATGGTAGTTAGATTGCAGATCTGTCATTCTCCTTGTACGTACCTGTTGTAAGTAATATTGATTGACGGAAGGTGAGTTGTTAGCACCGTCTGGACCGGAGTTGCTAAAGGAAGTTAGCTGATGGTCATGGATTTGAGTTGGTTCCCAGCTGTGAGGGGGAGCGGGATGAGTCGGCCCAGTCGGCTCCCCTCCTTCGTAGGAACTTCCCAAATTGAAGTGGTACTGACCCTGGCAAAAGAGCAAATATATCACGTGAAAATCATTATATATTCCATCCGTATGTACGCCATCAAGAGGGACGAACTCCATATTCACAGTTCCTTTCGCCCTCTACAACTTTAAACAAGCATCAAAACTCCCCCGAAAGAGTAGCGGAACCCCAGGGCTGGTAAAATCCTATTAACATCGCATGTGAATCTAATCAAGTTAACACCTGTTAGCGTTGTACATCATTTTTCTCTGGTTTAGCGATAACGCTACACGAACGACGGATGATGTGCATTTTTATCTGTGCAGAAACTCAGCATTTATCTGTCACGTCACTTTTAAGGGATTATACTGATTTGAACCGGATAGTTCAAAGCTTCTCCCCGAAGTAGTTGCCCCCCCAATCGTACCTCAAAACCAAATCAGGCCCATCAACACTTTTTAAAACCCTGTCACTTTTGAAAGCAGCGGCAAAGGCTCACAAGAATAAAGACACTAAGTATTACCAAGGAGTATTTGGGAAACAAAAAGTTGGCATTGTTGGCACGAGCCAGGGCCATAAAAGACACACTCCAACCAAAGATCGTATTAACTTAATCTCTGTCGTTCAAAGTTCAAGTTTTAAATCATTCGACTACACAGACTAGAGGAAGGAGGGGCGATGGCGATGACAAACTGCGTTTTATAATCGCCAACCTCCTATCAATCAACGTCAAGTACCTTCAATCTGCCCTCCTCCTGTCCTCTATTCCTTCTCCAGTTTTACGATAAAACATGAAATTTGCAACCCGTTCCCTTCTTCTTCTCAGCTCCTTGCCTAGTGAGGATAGGAGTGGAGGAATCCATATCGTTTTGTGTGGCTGCAGCCTAGCTTTCTCCAAGATTCCACAAAATTTCTGATCCTTCAAGAATCAGGCTAGGGTAGAGTAAGAAGAATCATCTGCATTCTGCATGAGGATTTAAAGGGATTGGATGGATTCAAGAGCATTGCTGCTGTTATGGGCAGCAGCTGGGATGTAATCCTTTGCTGGAGGGTTGAAGTAGATTTCAAAGGGTTTGGGAAAGCGTGGCAAGTTGTGGAGATTTGTTTGAAAAAACTAGGCATTAAGGGCTTCGAGATGGCTTTTGTCGGTCAGAATTGAAATAATGAATGAAGCGATTGTGGAGACTTGCTTTGATGGAGGTAGGATAGTTTTTACGCCATCAACATTATATTGAGCAAGATTGAATTGAATGGACACGGTTTCGCTTCGTGCTTCATCCTCCTTGCCTCCATGAGAGATGCTGCACATAATAGGATTGTGATGGAGCGACGGGAAGGATAACTCAAATCCGGTAGCATTTTACGAGAATCCTCAAGTGATTACGCCGAGCTCCTTGTTGGCAATGATCATATACAAGTCCATGTTGTTTGGAAAATACTTCTGGAGGAAGAAAGAAGGAAAGAAGAAGCAGTGAAAAGTTGTTGAGAGGGAAATACAATTTGTCGAACTGTGTGGTCAGAAGAAAGGGTCAATTTTCGGGTTGGAAGATGCTAACCGCAAAGAGTTATGTTGGCGAGACCGAGCAAGATCGTGATGAAGACGGGCTAGATCAGTCTGAATGAGTTGGCGTGGGAAATACACTTGATGCTTCATCAAAAATTGTGTTCAGCAAGCATGCATCCCAACGCTCTACATGAATACCAGTTCGGGTAAGTGTCATGTATGTAATCCGAGTGCATTTCATCCCTACCAAACAAGCTGAGAACAATGAATGATGATACTTTATGAGCATTTCCATCCTCTTGGCTCATAGTGATGCGGTCATGATGATGCCACTTCACATTTCATATCATCACCTAACTTACACTCTCAGCCCTCCATCATTTACCTCATGATCCGTATCGTTTAGCCTCTCCCGCAACATCATCATACCTTTACCACCTCAATACCGCCACCATCATCTTCCGATATTCACCAAACATTCAATGACAAGGGATGCGGAAGCTAGTAAGAAAGAAATTGATTTCAAATCCTGCTAAACACAGATTTCTCACACTCTCCGTCTCCTCTCTTCCTCCGAATAATCGAATCGCTATTACAACCCAATGTTTACCCCCAACACCCGCCGGCCAATCCTCACATTTTCAAAACAAAACTCACATTAAGCCAGATATTGTTAATCGGTTTCAAGAGCCTCTTTGTCTCTCAATAGCATAATTGATGAACAAATTCCGAATTCAACAGAATAGCTTATGATATCGCCTGATCGGTTTTTACAAACTCTATACGTTTATTTTAACTACTGATAGCGCTCACTCACGCTTTTTCACTTGCGTAACGTTCCGCTGATTTGTGTATGTAACATCAAAATTTATTATCAGTTTTCTCAAAATCCTCATGCGTGGAAGAAGAGAATACAAGAACGTAGAGGTGAGTCGAGCTCGAGCTACGGTCAGGTACATAGCCCGTGTGAGAGCGGGTTTGATTGAAATGAGTGCGTGAAATAGTAAAAAGAGGAAAAGAGGTAGGGGGACGATAAAAAGAAGTATTATAGGAACAAGGAGTTTAAAAGTGTGTGTGTATAGTAAATTCAAGAGACTCGAGATTTTGGATGGGCCCTTGAACATGTTGGGAAGATATCCGTAGTATGTACTCGTAAGTCCGTCAGTCATCATCGTGTACACCGGAGCAGGCTCGGAGTATAAGAAAATAGATAGTAAAAGGAGTTTTGAGAGAAGCAGAGTAGACAGTAATTACGTACAAGTTGATACGTATCATAAGCGTAACAAGAAAAAGTGCCAAATAAGAATCGCCGCGGGTTAGTCAAGTAGTCAGAGAAGAGCTTGTACGTCCTCTTGTAAAATCATCATATCCGCTTCTCTTATCCTGTGGCATTTCACCGTGGGAAAGGAAAGCACTTCCTTACTCCACTCTGTTTAGGTGGTAGTTAGCCCATTAGCTACGTGATTGTCCTCTATCCCTACCTAATACTATATGTAGCTCATGTATTATCATCTTGATGAGCTTCATTGCCATTACTCCTTAACTAGCTCAGTCAGTCTTGAATTACCCTTTTCTTCCCTCCGTAATACACCCGCATACACTCTCTCTCATCTTCCACTCTACATTCTAACCCTATCGTATTTCCATGAAGAATTCCCAAAAAATCCTTTAAGGGAATTCCTCCCGCACGCTTTTCCCAGCGCTGCCCTTAACCTTACCGTCCACCCCAAACACTTCTACTTCAAGAACCTTTGGGCCTTTAACTTCTCCCAAAACCCTATTCTGCGCTTCTTTCCTTAGAATCAGTCTTAATCAACACATATTCAACAGCATTTTGATTTGCAAAAAATTAACATCCTGTGAATCCGTTTCCAAACTACAACATGAATTGCATTCACATAGCCTGGATTTACAAACTTATTCTCCTTCAAAGACCGCCCTCGCTAACTTCCTATCGATAATACCTTTTTTCACAACTCTCAATACCTTTGCCGCTATCGAGCCAATCACTTCTCTAACCACTGTCCCTTCCTCTTCTTTGATTGGAGGATAAAGTGTAAACCGCAATTGTGGTGGACGGCATAAATTCTAAACAATTCCGGCTCAAACTTGAAGAAGATGCTTTTACCAAAAGCCTTTGAATTTGACTCCTGAGCTTTATTGGATCAAGACATCCAAGGTGGCAGGGAAAGGACCACACGTGCGAAAAGTAAGATTATACTGACAGTAGGAGAGAATTTGAATGGTCTCATCATCATCGTGATTGAATCCGATAATCCTTAGAATTGTGAGAATGACTGTAGGAAAGAGTTTAAGAAAAACCCTAATGCAGCAGAGATTCATCACCATCCCTATATTACATTAAATCTGCATACTAACATTCTATTATGCATATTTAAAATTGTTAAGCAGATATGCTACATTTTCTACCGCATTCAGTCTGCTACTCTCTGCCCTCATCCCTGATCACAGTAAAGTATTTTCTTCTTTTCTTCCTTCCGTATTTCCGTCCTCATATTTCTCTCCTCTGTCCTCTCTTCCCTACGAAGTGACCAAAGGCAGAAAAAGAGAGCTCTTCATATCCTCAAATCCGCTTAACTTGTTTCTCATTCATTTATGAGCTTCTCCACTATTTCAGTAGCCTTGGTGATTTATAATTTGAGAAAGTGATTATGATCAGAGGCACAAATCTAGAATCCATGCAACATCCATTGTCCTCCCCGGGAAGAAGGAGGGAAAACGTGTGGAAAATAACCAACAACTTAGGAAACCACCCATGGACGAGCCGAATCCTGCTGTGTCAAAAACTTGTTATAAATTTAAACACATCATCTTGTCAACAATAGGCCTTTCTATCCCATTCTTTTCCTTTATTCTCTACTCTGTACGCAAGTTATCTCCACTTTTTTTATTTTCCCCGAATAAGACCAGCCCCTCATGTTTTCGTATGCACAAGCTGCGTCAATCTGCGTCCTTAAGGACTCCTTGCTTATTTCCTATCATGCCAGACATATTAATTTGGACAGAGGTATGAAAAAAGGTAGCTTCCCCTGTTGGTCTCCTTCTCCTTGCATCGAAAATTTGCGAGAAAAAGCTTTATAAACACTTCCCTTCAAGTCCTCGCCCCCTCCGTCCTTATCCATGCTTATTCTCCTCTGGCAAAGGAAGAACAGATGGTGAGGAACGGAAGGAATTGATGATGCACTTTGTGAATGAATGATTTTCTGGCTGGAGAAGAACAGGTGCTACAGAATTACTTATCCCTTCCTTCCCTCATCATCAAACCTAGCCCGGGCCGGGACGCCCTACAGACATCCCGCCTCAACTGATGATGCGTGTATACATATAATCATGTGCCTCCTATTCAATCCTCCCGAATCTTACATACGGAGGGACCTTCCTTCAAGTGATCAGCTTGTTTGCTCATAAAAAAGGGGTTTTGATAGTAGTATCCTGAAAAGATAGTGGTAGGCCTAGTTTGTGTTTGTAGGTAGATTGGAATTGGGACCAGTTTCATTCATGATTACTTCATTCATTAAATTCATTTTTTAAAACCATCTTCTTACCCAGGGTGAGGCAGGTCTGTCGGTAGGATCCATCACCATTGGCATGCTGCTGATTAGAAGAAAGTTTTCCAAGTAATAATAATATATTTACTGCAATTTCAGTATCTCCACACAACGATAAGGTCAAACGCTGGATTCTGGATCAATATTATTCTTTAGTAATGAGTTCCTGATATACTAGTCAGATAGATCCTTTCATCCATTTGTGTACACATCACTTCTGATTTTTCCCAAATGTCAGTTTTTCTGGCGTCTCCCAGTTTAAGCTGTCGACTTGATCCGTTTTGATGTAATTTGGCGAATTACTCTAGTAATTAACAGAATTATGTTCCGTTGATATCAATTTGATACGTAACTAACTTCACACCTCTGTCAATATTTCTCAACTGTCACAGTTAATATCAATTAGTTCACGCTCTTTAATGGCTTTGGGTTAAATAGGTTAAAGCACTTGAAAGTGAGCAAATGAATCCGGTCGTGCACTGGCGTCAACTCCTTTTTTCTCAATTGCCATCAAATACTTTTAGCACCAACTAAGTCAACAAGTTTTCCATAAATCAACGGCACCTTTTGATTGTACATTCTTTGGTTTCGGTCTCTTATGAAATTTCTACCCACTAGAAAACGGACTCGTGTCAGCTGATTTCTGAAGAGAATTCTTGAAAAACGCAAACGCCGGTAACGTTTTAGGTAACCTGCAAGAATTCAGCAGCTTCCCATCGACGTTTTAACGCACTCACCGGTAGAACTCCCTATATCCTTGCTTGTAGTTGTTTAGCAACAAGGGCTACTGAAAAGGAAACGTTTTATCCAAGCCACACTTCTGCTACTTTCTCGGGCTTGCCCCAGATCAAAAATAATAAAACCCGGGTAGGCTTTTCTTGCACAAGAACACTTTGATCCAACTTCTGTCAGCAGGAGCTGATTAGCTGAACGCAGTTAATTGTTGACAGCAAGCGATGGACTGTATCGTTCGTGACTTTCGGATCCCAAGTGTTCAGTGATTCCCAGCGGCTCTGAGGACGTTCTCGGAGCAAGTAGGTGTTAAACTAAAGGTAGCAGGCTACTTGTCTTCAGTGGTTGTGCACTTGGGTAATAATGACCACCCTGTTGGCCTCCCATTGTTGCTTTTCTTGGTTCCCATCCACTTGCTCCGCAATCAAAACCCTCTTTCTTGGAGCAGAATACAGAGAACGTATGAGCTTCTATTGCCCGCGAATAAGCTCCTATTGTCATTCCTGCTACGGCTCTGGGGATCAAGCAAAGTCTTCGTCCAAGATTCCCTCCTACTCTTCTTCCTTGCTACCTGTCTTCTTTAAATCACCACACATGTGCTCCTCCTTGATTTAACTCGTTGCAGGGTTTCACTCCATGCTCAAACTCCTCAAAGACTTCCCTTTGCAACACAAACAAGATGACGATTAAATTCAAGAATATCCTTTCAAATTAACTTTCCTAATCCTCTAGTACGTAAATATTTTCACTTAAATTATCCTCCAGCAGTAATCAAAACCTCTGTTTGTAATTAAAGGAATACGAAGGTTAGCGTATTTAGTAGATATCCTATCCTCCCCAGTTCCAACACTCCATACTAAAGTTGTTGTTTATTTTTCTCGGTCTCAAGTAAACACGCAGAATTGAGCCTTCACCGGTTCACATCTCCATGTATCGACAACTCAGTCAGTTCCCATCAATCTCCAATCAAAGAGCTTTTTACCTTTTCATTGATAAGTTTTTAAATTCAGAGCTAAGCTCTAAGTAAACATTTCATTCAAACTGATTCAGCAATCGAGCGGACCACTGATCAGATAGACTGGTTGGAGTTGGAGGAGAACCCTTTTGTATATTTAGCACACAGATTCCACCTAGAAATTTAAGAATGAAAATCTCCCGTCTCCTCCAACCAACAATCTCATTCCACACAACTTCAAATCCAGAGCAGCCCTCTCCCAAAGAGGCCACAGACTCAATGGCTATTTACCTCTCAATCAATCAAATCTTAATTTCCTTGAACCTTTAAATACCGCCTCTCCCGTCCATCTATTCTTTTGATACCAAAAGGATTATGACGTGCTCAGCATCTTTACAATCTTCTCTCCACAACACTATAGCAACCTATGGGTCTTCAATGTCACCGCTAATTATCAGTTCGAAAACCACAAGTTTGCAATTTTCCAAAGAGTCATTTAACATAATTCAGAACCTAGTTTAGTTTTTACGCAAGTCCTCTCAAAGAAGTTAGCTTAAGCTAAAGTAAAATGTTTAAGGATCTTATATTAATTTTTTCTACTCTTTTTACTCAATCCACCTGAACACCTTCGCAATTAAGCGTTTTATAGGCTACGTTTAAACTTGAGTCAAGCCGCACGCAACGAGTGAAGAATAATTGCGATGAATTCAGCAACCTTGCTGTTATTTTATTTCCATCATGGTTATTGGGCAAGCAAGTAAGAATTAATTGGACAGTAGTACATAATAGAGCGTATTAGAACAAAGAGTGCGAGGATTTTTAACTCCTAGTTTAATAATTCGCTTAGAATGAGGTGTGCTCATATAATAGATGATAGCATGTGTGGAGCTAGTGAAGCAGAAGGACTAGCTTAGTTAGCAACTGTACGCAAAGTTTGTAGTTTTAGTGAAGAAATATAGAATTGTAGAAATCCCCTCTTCTTATGAGTAACAAGAACATTGCCGGGATTATGAAAGTCTGTGTAGTGAACAATGGGTTTGAACTAATGCATATTTCCAAGGAGAATGCGAATGCAGCCAAAGCCTTCCTGAACCAACCAAGTAATAATAACCAAGTGAGCGAAATGGAGGTTTACGGAACGAGAGCATTGTGAAGTAGTAGGCGGAGATGTCTTTAAATTGGGATGAAGCATGGGAACTTTATTGTATGATAAGGGGTTGTTAGAGCTAAAAGTTTGCATTTTAGTACGTACTGGGTATAGCGTGGCTTGGTTAATAGAAGTTTGCAGAGTGCAGAAAAAATGAGCTACATGAAACGTAATCTTGAGAAATACAAGCTCATCATCCAGCTAATAAGGTTACATATGTGTGCTCCTGGTTGCTACCGATGGATTTGCATCATTTGTGATAATTACAGATAACAATTGTCATGAAAGAAAATCAAGATACCAGCCCTGCTCCTCCTCCTCCACCTCTTACCCTTCTTCCACTCACGAAACTATATAAAATGTCTATAAAATCCCCGTCACATTTAAAGGGCTGCAAGTTTTCTATTGAAATAGCTTGCAGAATTCTAATAGCACCAGCAGAAGCCCTTTAATAAGTGTGCTTGCCCCAAGTATATTCTGGACGATCCACATACTTAAAAAGTTCAAGCTACATGTAGTGTAGGCGTAGGTTATTATAATAAGAAGAGCCGGTTATATTCTGAATCACAATCCGTTTTACATACGTATGCCCCTACTTTGTGCCAAGGGTGAGAGAAATAAATCTCAGCTTTCCCACATTCTGCAGTAACCTGTTCTTAGTTTCCGGCACCCACATCTTACCATCAAGCAATTTAATACCCCCTACTTCACCATCCATCCCCCTTCTTGATACTATCATCGTAGCTGTAGGAGCAACTACTATTCTCAACAACAATCCACTCTCCTTTCCTTCTTCATCTTCCATAATCATATAGCAGTTTCACTAAATATCCCTTCTTCTCTGTCACAATCCAACCAATGTGACTTATTGCAAACTCTCACCTTATTTTTCCATGCGTCTCTCCGAAATGTCTCACACTATCCACCCTCGAGCGTCTGACCTTTTCTGTCATTGTATACTGGAACATGATTATGCCCCAATGCCCACCCGTCAAACTGGATTCAAAATTCTTTAAGATGACAAATAAGTCACGACAACTACTTCATATCAGTTTTCACATTCGTAATTGCTTGCTACCTTCGTAATCCCACGTGATTTTCAGCCGCCTCCTTTCTCCATACATAGAAGAAAAGACTAAATGGAATAGGCTTTTCACATTCCCACATTATTATCATTTTCGTTAATTCAATTTTAAATATAATTAGCTAAAATTCAAAATTTCAGTTCCTCACTTTATTATCTATTGGTTTCCTTCAAAATACACTTTAAACTCAATGAGCGATTAGTTTATAGTCCAGATCCAATGGTACTATCAAAATTGCCATTCTCGACACGAAGGGATATAGTTAATTAAGTTTTCGTGAAACTTATAGCAATTATTTTTTAAATTATGCAAATCATCATTTTCAAAGAGGCAAAAGAAAGGAGGTAGATAACGGCTGGAAAATGAGTAATTATTATTATGGTTAATCAGTAGTTACGGATTTCCGGATTTAAGAAAAGCCCATCCCCCTTTTCATATCTGAAGGGAGGCATCCGTAGAGTAGAGCTCATCATCTCTTTCGGTAGATTCTAATTTGCACAAGTGTAAGTGTAGTAGCAAAGAGTAGTTAGCGGTTCTTCTGGTTTCGCTGGAGGGAGGTGGATAAGGAGGACTTAAATCAGATAAGATTCAAGTAACGTGCGAATCTCCAAGGGTCAGACTTCCTTTCTCAGGCTTTAATTCGTGGATAGCTGATTTTGAGGAATGCTAAAGAATAGTAAATATCCGCATACCCTATGCTTAGGTGCCGTGACGCGGAAAGACGAGAAGATAAGGAAGTGCGTATAGTAAGTAGTAGTAGTAGTAGAAGTAGTAGAGGAGTTCTCCGTCAAACGAGTTAGGGTGTACGTAAAAGAAAGTTTGAAAATTTTCACTTGTTTCATCCCCTTTCTTCGCATTTACTTAATTCAGACAATAGCACCGCCATCCCTCCTTCGTGAAGCCTTAATGACTCTTATTCCTCTTGTTAAAATCCAAACGTTTCCGTCACACATTCAATTTTATCACATGTAAATTATAAATCCCACGCTAGCCTTCTTGGCTTTTTCTCCCCTCGCCTCGGTAGCGAATACTATTATTCGGGGCAGGATGAGACAGAATCTGAGCTCAAGCCTCGCGCGTAGTTTATCCTAGCGCTTGACTTCCCGCACTTATCAACTTTAACAACTAACGAACCAGGGGCAGTCCTTGAGAGTCATATTCAGTTTTTCCATCTTCCAACATATCCACCCGTCCGTAGAATAATAGTTTTCCAGGGGCTGGGAAGCCGTTTTTTATTCCAGGAGGAAGAATACAATAATAGCAGGTGATAAATCAGCTACCAAGTGTAAACTAGTTGGCTGAATGTAGATCCTCGAGTAATTTGTCATTGTTGTGCAGTCTTCTAGTAAAGCTCCAAGAGACTTAAGTGCCCCCTGATAAGGGTGGGGGCAGGTTAAGATGGAATACAAGACTCGACCAGCTATTTTCTCCTAGGGAGTCCACGTTCGACCCCTCCATGGTAGTTTCCATAAGCTTCTTTCTGTCTATCCTTGTTGCTCCGGCCATCATATGATTTGATGCCCCTTTTAAGCTAAATAGATTTATAATAATAACCAATTGACAGATTTCCCACACACGGCAAGTAGTGGTAAGAAATGGCACGTAACGTGCTAAGGAAAGCCTCCATTCCTCGCACACACATCATATCTTCTTCGTCTACTTGTTCAAAATGAAGAGAGCTTGAAGAAAAATCACTTCCTTTCCATTCGCATTGTTCTAGATGAGGAATAAGTACAGCTTAGTTAGAAAACCAAACCCTCATTCTTCACGCCCATAGAATAGCTGTGCTGATTCGTTCAAGAAACAAATCATGGATAGACATGTTTCTTTTCCCTTCGGCAAAGCCAAGAGTAATTCAAATCTGTTTACATTATCGCGTTTCCTTAGAATCATGTTCCAATTATAGGCCTTGTACAGATTATTGCACAGTGGACGTATCCACCTCAACATTTCCGAAGACCTTGTTGTACAAACGAGCTTTCCCATTGTGTTTTTTTTCAAACTTTCTTCAGACTATGCCCATCCTTCTATTAGAATTCAATTAGTCGCAAATCCATCAGCCAGAAGGAGGATCTCCTATTGTAGAAATCCAGTTCAGCTTCACTTAATTAGAATTAAATTTCAGGGAGGAAACTGTGCACAAATTTTATTGTACTCAACTTGAAGCCGTAGTCGGACGGCCGTGCATAGGTGGTTCAAAAATCCGTATTTCCGGAAAACTCGTACGCTGTCTCCACAAACTTCCAAGAACACCATTTCATTTTCCTGCTTGATTGATTAGAGTATTGTGGTTGCAGAGCAGAAAGAGATTACTTTTGGCAAGCTATGGTTCTCGATCCTTTTCCTATAATCAGTCAGACATGTCAAGAGGATGAGGAATATTTTAGAATGTTTTAGGCGGAGAATGTCGAGGGAGGGTTGAATCATGGAATTTGTGTGAGCTGAGGTTGACGCAAAGTTGCGTGAACCTCGTTAGAATCTCTTCGTGCTGAGATTTGTTTGAGAATCCTGAGAATAGGTAAATTTTCAGCTGGGAAGAGAACGGGAGGGAATTGATTTAAAAGGGAAATGAAATGAATGGCGTGTAGTGATGTTGCGGAAAAAATGTGGAATCAACTGTAAAACTGACTACTCAACCAGAAAAGGATTCATTCAGAGTTCATTGAAATTATAATTCAATGAAGATCGTGATCCATCCTACTCAACCCCTATGCACGCTGTATCCCATCCCTTTTTCGAGGTAGGAATCAGGTAACAAAAGGGCTCAGCTTGTCTTTACACCTCCAAGTTTGTGCGGGAGACAAGCTAGCAGATAGAGTACAAAAGCGTATTCGGAGGTATCTTCTCCACCGGATTACCAGAAATTCTTACCCTCTGATTCTACTTACACTGATTATACGCCTAATTATGAAATCAACCATTAAATAGAGTTCCATGGGTGGCGGAACACCGGGAGCTAATTCATATTATCAGATTGTTCTTAACGCATCACAAAACACTATAGCAACTTAGCGAAGCCCCGCAACTTGTTTCACTCTATCAGATATATTATCGAAAAATTTAGCCCCTGCAATCCATCACTGCTAAATCCTCTCATGTGAATGGTAGAACAATTGAACGTGTGCTTTGCTTTTTCTGCTTTCGATCGACTATATTTCTTTTTTCCGCACCGACTTTCAAAAACCCGTTTTACTCTGCCATGTTGTCGGTCATCCTTATTTCAAACCTTTTCTAGTGGATTTTAGGCATTCATTTTAGGCCTTCCATCAGACGTAACCATCCTTTCGTTTGATGCACGTGCTACGGTTTCGGCGACGCTACGTACTACTAGTCGTTGTGGTTCCACCTTTCAGTTTAATGAAAGACGTGGGAATAGGCTGACAGTAATAAGGCAATCTAACGAATCTCAAATTTAAAATTATGAATTGCGCTAATTAAACCTTGGACGACTTATCATATCATTATCCCCTCCATCTCTATCTTTTTTACATCACATTTACGGAAGGAGGATCAGCTTTTATTATTTTAGCTAAAAATTTAAAGCTTTCTTATCTTCTTTGCATCCACATTTGCTTGCTTTCCGCACAAAGTTTAAAATATCCTCGGAAATCCTAGAAAAATTGTCCTCAATGTCAAAGAGGTTAATGCTGGTTTCATGAGCTGAGAATATTTTACCATTTATCGCACATTTACTGTGTGAAAATAAGCATATTTAAAGCCACAGATTTCAATCGTAACCCTCTTTAGCGATAGTATAACTTAATTTTCATAGCTTCCTCAATCTGACCGATAGAAATCAATTCCTGAAGCTCCACCATTGCTCATCCTACAACGTACATCTTTCGTGACCTCTGCTTTAATTGTACATTTATGTAGGGATTTTGAATAGCCTAGCATCAATTCCAGATCCTCCCAGCTGCGTCTTATCGTATTTAAACGCTTGGAAAATACGGCAAGACCGCAACAATAACTGTCAGAGTAAACACTTATTGCATGAAGCATAAATTGGTAGCATTTGACCTCTTATTATACTTCAAATCACCCACCTCCGACCGTCGTTGCCCCGGAACTATAATCGTAATTAATCCATAGGTCTTCAAGTCTTGATTTCCTTTAGTTACTGGTTGTTGTAAAGACTCCATAAGTCAGCTAGCAGTGCCGATTTAGAGGCACTTTAAAAAACTTCCTGTTGAATGTCCAAACATGAATTAAAATAAGGACTACCCTTTAAAACGATTTATCAATCACTCCAAAAATTCCAGAAACCTTTAAAGATTTTGATGCGGTCATACAAATTTTTGTATTGTAAAGGAGGTTTTCATTGACTAGCAACAAGCGCCGACGTAGCCACCAATGGGCTTTCAATTGTCAATTATACAAATAGAGCCATGGCAAACGATGAGAGCAGCGATTCTAAGTGTAAATCTATGAATTAAGGAATTTGGAAATCAAACACTTAAATTCTCAGCAGACTTGGGAAACGTATTCCTGTAGGAAAGTTTAAACAATTAGTATATATATAAATGGCTGCATTTCACGAAGATATAGCCGGCACGCGACTGCACTGACTGAGAGATCAAGGTGAAGTTTTCACAGTGTGGCAAAAGCGCATTACGTGAATCCGTAATGGGAAAATTCGAATCTATGAGTGGGAGAATTCCGGATTATATTCTCTACATGCGTAAGTCGTAACTTCAAATCCAGGCGTTTCCTTGACTTATTGCCGGCAATTTCTTCTCTTGCTCCAACTCCTTCTTCATCTCATATAGTTATCCGTTATAGGCTTTCGTCTCAATGAATTTCTTACAAGTCTTTAGAAAATTTCATCTCAGTTCTCACTGCATCCTTGCGGTTACGTCAGACTTTGGGAAATATTCCATGCATTTCATTGCAGCTCACTTTACAGAGATGCAGTTCACAAATCTTTATCCCACCAATCCAAATCTTACGTGAGAAACTTCAGACTTGGACGCCACAGTCTTCAACCCTTCTCCTCTGGATTTTCATTTGACCATGAAACTTTTCAATTTTTGTAAAACACATGTAAACCCACGCCAAGTATTCCTAGACTCCCGCCAAAACCTCTCCATTCCATCACAGACAATCGAAGGAAACTAAAGTTGGTATACACCAAGGGAATTTCCGCAATATCCTAACCTCTCCACAGTCCGGCTTCCCTCTTTAGTTAATTGATGTTTGATTAATTACAATTGAATAAGATTTAGAGGGAGATAAAAGCTATGAATCCATTCAACTTTTTTGTCTTTAACTAGCTTTCCAGGACGCATTACGCACAATTAAAATCAAATGCAAACAATGAGGTGAAGAAAATTATAGTTCTTTATAACTTGATATCATTCCCTGTACTTATTGAAACAATGGACGTCATCTCTTCAATCACCTCATAGTAGTGATGTCTTTGCCGGAACCGTATCATCCTATCAGCACTATTGACCCAACTCGTATGATCCGCTATTGCACCCCCCTACCTGTCATAAATCCACAAATCGCGCTTTTGTCCTCATCATTTGCACACAAACTTAAGAATCGAGTCTCTTTCTCCCTTCCTTTAAAAACTACCATCCGGAATGAAATTTACAAATGGATAATGGCCTTATAAATCCCCACAGCCTTTTAAATCTTCCTGTACGTAATTTCTCTTATTTGCCCGCCCCGCACCTACCTTAATGAGTACATATGCGTGTTTTGGAAAAAGTCGAGCCTTAGAACGTAGGCCATAAGTCATCTCTCTGCCTGCTTTCCGGTGCAATTCGAGGAGCGCATGTATCGTACAAGTATATTAGGAGAGCTGGTATAAACCAGTTATGTTTCCTGTCTCGGACCATCAGGTAAAAACCTAAAAAACATAAAGCAAGCACCCACAGTTACTTCCTGTCCCATCTTTTATTTTCTTGCTTAAACCCAAGTTTTAATATGTTCACAGGTGTGTAAGATGTGTAGACAACCATAGCTTAAACTCGCATTTTCCCTTCTAAAATCTTATTGGTATCTCTGTCTCTCTCTCTTCTTTTGATTGCTGCATTTCCGCTATGATGACCTGATAAGGGAAGGATAAAAGTTTCTGAAACGAAATGGCGCGTCTTGTCAAACGCAATCCGTCCCATTTATTTTACAAACAGACGTGCAGATTACCTACGATGTAATTCTTAATCCGACGAGGACAGTCGTCTTCCTTCTTCTTTTTACACACATATTACATATTAATTTTTCCATCTTCTTCAGCAGGCCACAGTTTCCTCCTTTAATCATTTCTACGAGACCTGTAGACACACAAGGATTACTAAGTCTTGCCTCTAGAGTTACGCTTCCAATACTTGTCTATAATTTACCTACCTAGTCGTTAACTACCATTGCTCATTAAGACTTTCAAATTATTATAGTTACCATATTTCGACAAGTATTAAAACTTGAAATTCTTCAATAGCTTCAATTTTTTTAACGAAACTCCTTTCGGTGCTTCCATAAGGGAAATACGAATTTATATAACCTCTTAGAATAGGATCGCAAAGAATCCTGACGCCAACGTTATAGCATGTGACTTTGCAAGTGTCAAGCGCTACCGCTTATTCTATGAAGGCAAATTTCTCCTAAGCTTCAAAGGGCATATTAGTATTTGAAGAAATGGAAGAAAATGTGAATCCACAGAAGGACAGTAATTATAGATGAGTAGAGGAAAGTTTTTTCAAAATCGTTATTGCATGGCTGCTTACACGACAGGAAAATGCTTTTAGGCCGACTTTTTTTCTTCAACTTTATCCTACTTTGCATCGCACAATTGCGATTCGCATACTTGAAAGTTATTTGATTTCCTTGTTTATTTCATCAAGCAAGTTTTTCTTCAACTGAAGATGGTATTAATACAACATAATCTATCAGAGAGGAAGTTGAGTTTTTCAAGAAAAACTTTCACGTTGTGTATATTTATTGAAAAATAGATTAAATGATGTTGCAATCGTTTCTTATAATTGATACAATGGGTGGAGGGTTGAGCAATATGGAGTATCGTCCCTGTAGGTGGGGTGAACAGCAGAATAGAATGGATTTTCTGCTAGTCTTCTTACTTCTTCTTCTTAGCATCCATTGTAGTGAGGAAGGAGTTCAGCCTGTGCACTTTCAACTGTTTGCTCAAGAGCTTGCAGACTAAACAGAATCCATAACATGAAGGATATGAAAACTCTTTCCCATGAAGTCAAGAAATCATTGCAAGGACGGAAAATAAAAAAAGACATCGTGGGAATCGCAACCAACTTACTACCCGTGAGAACAATGAGGTGCGAGTATTTAAAGCCTACTCCTTCCATCCCTATCCCTCCCCCTATATATTTTATTTCGTACTCTACGCAAGTTTCTTCCTATACACCTCATTTCTTCCCTTCGTTCCTCAGTTCAGGACTCATCATCATCCCACTCTCCACCTTTCCGCGCTTCTCAAGTGAGGCAAGGTGTACATCACAATTCTTCCTTAAATTGCTACACACATGATCCGAAGCCTTGCCGTATTTCTCCAACTATCCTCTTCCATCAGTTTCACCTATCACCTTAATACACTTTCCACACAAGTAATCCTAGCCAGTTGGAGCTTCTGTATCTTGTCATGTCGTATCATATGATTTCTATCATTCTAATCTCAACAGCAACCACCATAGTTACGTTACTCTCCTCGTGTCCCAACTTTTAACTTAACCTCCATCACCTTGGTAGTCTTGCTTAATGCGACTTACGCGTGAAAACTCAGTCATCAGAGCCCAGCGTCTTTAACTTACCTGATTAAATGCATGATGGCAAAGACTTGTGCGTAACATTTCCACAGTAAATTATTTATGCTTTACATGCGAGGAAGAAAAGAAAGTCCAAGAAGATGCACAAAATCTTATTTTAGCAACAACATCCATTTAATTTCCCTTGAAAGATATTGAAATGACAAGTTTTGTAGAGCGATTTACAAATTTTAGATTTCGTTTTTTCGACCGAGAGTCAATTATGTACAAATGGCTGGTAAGTAGCATAGTAGTATATTAGTATTCTATTCAATAGTAATTTCATAGGTACTTTTTGTAGGACGGGGCCGCGTGTACATAATTTAACCGGGAATAATGTAAGTGAGATGGAAGTTGTAGCGACATCATTTCAATTCTTCAATATTCGCTCCTAAGTTCTCAGGTTTGTACAAATACTGGCAAACAACCATTACGTTCCTCCTACACCAGTTATAGTTAGTGAGATAACACAACGGTCATAAATATAACAACAATAATTGGCCACAACAATCAGTTTCTCTCATATTATCCAATCACACCATCAGAGAGGCAACATAGACAAATCTCAGGCTACAGTTTCTGTAGACTGAATAATCATCAGTGTTAGATTCTGTCATCGTCATTGTTAACAACAACCCAAGTAATTGATAATATCTCACTCCACACTATGTAATTCGTTTCCTTTTTCCAGCTACAAGTTTTGTCTTACTTGCCATTGCAAGGACAAATACAACTGATAAAATCTTGGAGCTAAATTAGTAATAAATAAAAAATAATTCGAGCAAAACCAACATTGAGCTATGAGGAGAGTGCGTAGATTCCACACGTCATCCAAGCCCATTAAAACCTTCGCTAAAAACTTGCATTGAATTTGATCTCTTCTTTCTGAGCATGAGAGATTGAACGAGCAAAAGAAAATATTTGCCATAAAACTTGTACACGTAGAAAAACAAAGTTGACTGACTGCCTTGTACAAACGTCCCCATTATTTCGCACTATTATAATTAAAGTTAAGTTAGGTGGTAACTGTAGGAGCGTAGACGATATGTAAAATTCAAACATTAAACCAGACATTGACCTGCGTTCCCTTAAATTGTCCATCGGAGGATTGTTCCTAGCAATAGCAATCCATTACACAATCCTATTTTGTGCATTGATTCTCACCATGTTTAAAATGACTAGACTTGGCAAAATTTGCCCCTAAACATTTAAATTCTATAACTTTCGTAGGTTGACCGCCTTTCTTACCAACTTAGGTAACTCTATCCCGCATTCAATCAAACATTATATAATTATCATCTCCTCACGCTCCCTCACACATCTAACCTCAACATATTCTCCACAGTACAAAACACGCTCATTCATCCTTCTCCTACCTAATCTCACCGAACAGTTATTCTAATTTTTCACCATTTTCTAAATAGATTTCATTTTGTTTGGACGTAGTTAGTTTTTTGAACGGAAATTTTTAAGTATTGTTCTACAGAGAGATGGTAGATACATGAACGAACATCTGTAAATATCATCTTACTACTTTTCCACCCAGAACCCTAGAGATAGAGAGAGAAAGTTTTTAAGCTTAAACCTACAAACAGGTTTAGTTAGCATTTTCTAAAAAGCTTTATCAATACAGATCTAACCAAGACTATTACAAACTATGTCTGCTAACAGTATTATTCCTGATTTCTTTTC
This sequence comes from Sminthurides aquaticus, assembly GCA_906901655.1. Classification (NCBI taxonomy): domain Eukaryota; kingdom Metazoa; phylum Arthropoda; class Collembola; order Symphypleona; family Sminthurididae; genus Sminthurides; species Sminthurides aquaticus. Next base: position 16,373,822 of record CAJQTT010000001.1, on the reverse strand, counting down.
ACTAGACGATAGAATTTTACTAAAAGTTATATATATATGTAATTCCTTACTGCCTTTCATTTTTCAAATCTATCTGGTTTATATTTTGTGTATATGTAGTATATAATTTTAACATTGGACCAAGTGTTCATAGTCGTCTTCCTGCTCGAGAATATTTTATAAGGATCAATTTTGTAGCACCTTTGTTAAGATTACTCTTACAATTTCAATTTTTCTCAGGTTTTGCGAGTAGTAGGTAGTTACCCTGAACGTGGTGAGGGATGGAACTTAGGTAACTTGGCGACAAGACAGCACATAAACTAGTATATCACCACCAACAATCTGCTAAAGTCCACACAGAATGTAAAAATAAATAACTAAAACTAATTTCAACCTAAACAATTATATACATAGCTACCCTCTTCATGAACATGTAGAAGACTTAGCATACGTTGAATATTTGTATAACATTTAAAATGTTAAATATAGCGACATAAGAGAGATACTTATATATTTACAAATCCATCTTATTCCTATGCTTGGCATTATAAAAATTACCTTTAAATTTGTACCAGACATTCCTAGTCACGGTAATATTACCTGTCTCCTCCCGGCCTTTGAAGCCCTACCCATTGTATTAATATTACCCACCTCAAATCAATTCAACCCGTTTCAACTCTATTTCTTTAACTGATTGTAAAATTTGCAATTTAAACGATCGTCAAGACGATAACGGTTTTCTGAGCGGAAGTCGATGCACCCGCTGAGTCTGTGGGTAAGTGTAAGTCTTTGTTCTGAGCTGCACCAGTCTAACTTGATAGCTTGATGCAACCTCAATTTGTTCCCATCCGAGCCCAATCCTGCTCATCCCTTTTAATCAACTTTGCACAAGCTATTTTTTATTTGTCCGCAAAAATATTCCGATTTTTCTGCCGGTTTCCTGTGTCACGCCACTCTTCTAAGCACTCCAGAGGTTATGTAATAAATATATTCGCGTATCCGCTACATCAGGTCAAATAGCGATTTGAAACACTTAATGTGGCCACCAGAGAGAGCTCTGGACCATTGTATCGGAGGGTTGTTTAAATGGGATGATTCGATCGGCTTGCGCTCGAGTGCAGATTCGCTCAACGATTTGATGCCTTTTGACGGGATGTTTTCGAGTAACGGTGGTTTGATTTCCATTGTTTCCGGTAACTTATGGGTTTCCTGCTGACTAAGTTAAATAGTTGCTACTTAAAACATACCAACTTGGCAATAAGCCCCAGCAGGGCTGATTAACGTATCGTTTTTAAACTCTGGTAGCTGGTTCCAACGCACATAGGGTGCGTTATTGGTCGTAATAACATCGGGGACTATTCTGGAATTAGAAGTTTTGCTAGGGGAGGTAGAGGAAGTTGATGACGTAGATGATGAGGATGGGGACGACAATTGGTCCGCAACGGTATGCTGAGACGTAGCATCGCTACTCAGCGGCAGGTCAGTGAGCACCATTTCATTTCCCGCTTCCTCAACGTCTCCTCGACTCGAGAACATTCCAAGTCTTTTGTAGGGTTCCGGGGGGGATGGATTACTCCTGGAATTGCAGTCTTCAGAGGTGGATCGGTTTGTAGGAGGTAGCAGGGGGTTTAGGACAGAGGGCGACACGGATGTCCCCTTGGACCAGTCTTCGAGCATCTGTGAACACAAAAATTAATTCTATTACAACTCCACCATGCCAAAACTGATCTTGAAGACCCCAAGAGTATATACAGTGCGGAGTGAAGAAGATTGAACAAGCTCAAATAAAGTAATTTACAATTATTACGAAGGATACATTACATAATTATAGCATGTATTAGATAAGAGTGCTACATTCATGTTTAGAAAGGTGTCAAGTATATGTACAAGATTAAAAGGAGAGGGTTGTCATGATTATTAATTGTTACTTATTCATGACAGTTTAAGTGGATGTTAGGCTTGATTAGGTACATTGGTAGATTAAAACAGATTTCAGTCTTATCTGTACTGAATATTGCGTGCAAATAAATAAAATAAAGAATAAAATAAATCTAAGTTTTGTACAAAAAAAGTGCTACTCGTGCATCAGAAGATGATGCCGAATGAGGCTGAAAGAGAAAACTTTAAAATGGATTTTAAAATCCTCACGTACGCTGCCAAAATTGTTGAAATTATCAGGATTGTGTACATGATTGCTATCAGCTATCATAGATTCATCGCTAGGAACACCTTGCCACAACCAAGGAGCTGAGGTTTCATGTTCATTGTGCGATGCATCATTTGAATTCAGTCCGGTAAATTCCAAACCGGGTGGCTCAGCATTCTTATTTTTATCTCCGTCCAATTTCCCATCCGCCAAGTCATTCTATTAAAACCAAAGCCAACTTCTGATCTGCCATTCACTATAAGCATTATAAAAAATAATCTAAAACTAGATCCCTTCCTTGTCTGACTAGATCGCCGAAGAGAAACCCTAATTACGAAGAAAGTTCGCTACAACAGCCTCTTAAAACTGCACATCCTTCCATGTCTCTTGAACTTATCCGCACTTCTTAGCATATCCATCTCCATTCATTTCTCAATCCTTCCGACGAGGTTTACATTTATGTACGCATTAGATCTCAAACGAGCATTCGGGGAAAGCACGTAACAGGCAACAAGGCTATTCTTTTGGCTGGATGGAACATGGTTCTATAATTTTGCTTTATCGTCTATGGCATGAGGATGAAAAATCATTTCAAATTCAATTACGGGGAACACGAAAAAAAACATTTGTAAACTACCTCCAGCATATCACTAGCTTTTACACTTAATAGCGGGCATTATTATTCATGGCTCCTTAAGGAAAAAGATTCGCTTAAATATTTTACCTCATGGCTGTACTTGATGGACGGTAAAACTCCATTCCTGTCATCACGATGATACCCGTTTGGCTTAAGGGGGAAAGTCATACTATCCTTGTCTCCGATTACCTCTGGCTTTCTCTTTTGCACAGGGTTGCAGGGATAAAGCTAGATCAATCAAGAGTTAAAACCCCGAATTAGTTTTCAATTCCCTTCATATTTCACTTTAAGTTAATTGCAGAAACTACAACAGTAATTTACCTCTTTTTCGATTCCCGGAGGTAATCTTAAATCCACATCCGCACATTCTTTGAAGTAGCTGTAAGTCCTGTAATTTTATAACCAAGCAATAGATTAGTAAACTCATTTTTCACTAGGGTCCAATCTTTGAACGAATAATAGCATTGCTGCTGCTAAGCTTACTTTTTCCCTACAATAGCAAGTAGAATTACTGCTACAACCGAGAGAATGCATATGATTAAGATTACGTGCCCGGATGCACCTGGAAGAAAAAACGAAACATTATATTACTGAAGTTATTGGTTATGGCTTAGCGCGAAGCCATTTTAAATGTTATCAACTTAGCCTCTGAAATAATTTCATTTTAAGATCACTTACCTACGCACGCCACGGAGCCCTCTTGACTCCAGTTACCAACTAGCTGCTGGTCGTCTTCTGTAATTGTGATTGCTCTCACTCTAGCTGTCAGATTTGTGTTGAGATCACAGTTAAGCTGTATTTCTTGATCGTATTCAGGTCTCCCTGAAAGCACAATTAAAATCCTCATTTTAATTTCAGTTTCAAATTTCTGAACACTTTCTTCAAGAGTTTACAACTGCTACAAGACTTAGCACTAAAACACCAAGAAACATTTGAATCCTAGACTCGAGTGACGCAGACCACAACAAATAACACCTGCCAAAGGCGCCAGTTGCGGAGTAACGGTCACCTTAATTAAATCCAAACCCAAGCTAAGCAGGATAAGGAATCATCTACAAACATTACCAGTTTCTATGGCTTGGGGCACCAAATCCCAAAATTGGTAAACGTTCTAGAACTCTAGTCTATTGTCCAGACTGCATTTGAATATTCTGTGATTAATAATATTTGTAAATCCAACAGAAATACATACCTTCTTCATAGACGATCGCATTTGGTATTTGCTCCTTAAGTTCCTCTCCATTCCGGAGGACAAGAAGCTCAAAAGTCTCCACTTTCCCTCCTACATGTTTTGGAGCATCCCATTTAACTTTGAAAATTCCGTTACCGTAGCTTAGTTGTGGTGGCTCTCGCATTTGAGTTGCTGGAAACAGAGGGATATTACTTGCATGAGCAAACTTCTTTTTTCCATATTTCCCATTAATAAAGTAATAAAAATTCAAATTAGCTCTATGCATACCTCCTTGTTTAGTCTTGCCAAAGATTGGAAGTGAAGTAACCGAGCAAGCTTGCTGGTTACAAGCGGCTACTTCGATGGAATAATTGACATTGCTCATCAGATCAGGGATTCGGAAGATGGTTTTCTGAAATGTATTCAAAGGCGCGGTTAGAAAAGTTCAGATTTTCTCCAGAATCCAGCAAGTCTGCCTGCTTATCAATAATACATCTGGCCATGAATAATTCAAACGGTTTCAGGACTTACGGCTTGTGATTTGGCAGCAAATGGCTTCTCTTCAACTTGCCCTGTACTACTAGACGCAATCTTGAGATAAAATTTGTACGTGATGATATTTCCGTTAGGACGTTTGGGCGGAGTGACGCTAACATTTATGGAAGTGTTATAAACTCCTACGATTTCTACTACAGGAGGGTCACTTGGTTCTGTAAGACATTAATTTTATTTTAGATTCCACAGTTTCTCGGATTCGTAGTAGCTCAAATGCTAACACCTATACTATTTGTCTTACCTCCTGCAAGAGTTTGGACGTTTGTTGTTACTTTTTCACCATTTTTGAATTTATTTTGGACGGAGACAATAATTTTGTAATTAGACTGCGATGTCAAATTCTTAATAACGTATTCATTCCGGTCATCAGTTGCAGCAACAAAAGCTTGTTCCGTGTTACTCTCTGCAAGTGTTTAATTGAACCCTTTAGTAAATCCGTCAGTTTTAACTCCAGTTATATTCAAAACAAATTGAGTTATCACAACTTACCGCATTCAGCATCTCTCGAACTATTTCCCTGTCCGATCCGACAATACATGATTTCATATCCGTCCATGTATCCTTCTACATAGGAGCATTCATGCAGCCAGCTGATTTTGACTTGATTCATTGACTTGTCGATAACGCTAACGCCGTTTAGAGTCACCGGATCTAAGGAAATAGACATGATTGTCGTTACATGCCGTTCATATTTCAATATTCGCGCTAGTTTTAATTTCTAACATTCCTCCATTGCTTATTTCTTTAAATATTTAAAGAAAAAGTATGTTGAACTTACGTTTTTGATCCAGGTAGCATGATTCCCACATCATCCCGCTGCTGGTTTTTCTAGTATTTGCTGAGACTGCGAATTTGTAAAGCTGGATAAGATCCATCCCATCGTAGAGCTTCCGATACCCTTCTCCCGCATTAACGACATCCCAATCCAAGGAATTGGAAACCTATTTTAAAATTTCAAATCATAAAAATTAATGAGAATGCATATTCCCACTTCCTACATCCTGCTGCAAGTTGCTGCAGCCTGCAACATGTCCAGAATTAGGCTTATGTACAGCACTTAATGTTTAAATTGAACAAAATAGACACCTGCTAAGTCTTACATTGCATTGCTGATTGACATTTTGCAAGCATCTGAACACAGTATAGCTCTCTGTTTTTGCTGGAGCAGAAGGAGTCCAAACAATTTCATAGCTCCCATTCGGGTAGCTTACCTTGGTCACGCTCTTGACTTTGGATGGAGCTGAAATAAGATGATCGAGTTAGTTTAGTATATACTTACAAGCATCAAACCGTAGTAACGAGAACCACCCTGTGTTTGCCAACCAACCTACTCAATAGATTTGTAAGGCTTTCTTTTAATATTTCTGATACAAGTTTTCACTTAAACTCTGACCGTCCTGCTTACCTTCTTTGACAGATGGGATGATTAAGGTGGCTTCATTGGGCCCATATCCGATGTCGTTAGCAGAATTGATTGTGACCCTGTATTCCTTCCCTGACTCAAGTTTTTTCTTGAAAAACGGCTCTGTTGTAGTAAATTTGTTCCTGCAGAATGAATAATAGAATATTTGTAAGCCAGTTCTTATACATTTTATCTAAATGGGATGCGGTTGATAACCGGGGATGAGGCGGGAGCTTAAACGGAATCCCATTTCCCCGAATCAGATGAGACTACAGAGAGAGAGGACGACGAGAAAGATATTAGGTGAATATTAAATGTAGCGTGTGCCCGGCTTTACGCACAGAGGGCAGAGAAACTGTGGGGGAAGTTGGGATGATTGGGCTTTTAAGGACGTCATTTGTTTTCTAGTCAAGAAGAAAAAGAGTAGGGAGAGAAGAATATCTTTTGACTTACCAAGTGAGTCCATTTTCACTGAGATTGATGTGGTAGCGGAAATCAGGGCCGTTTCTCCTATGCGGCGGAATATCTTCCCAGTACACTCTCACTACCCGTCCCTCATCCTCCTCTCCCACCTCGAAGCTCCCAATGTTGACTTGCGGAGATTCCGGCTCTGTAAGCGCAATAGAATAGACAAATCCGTAAGAAAAGGAAATTCAATAAATCATAATGTAGCTGGATGGACATCTCCATTTATCAATCAGTAAGTACACGTTTATGCACTCGACGGAGCACAGCTTTCACATTCGTTTCACGTCTTTCCCTATTAGTCTACTCTTACATCAAGAGGATGAGAAAGTAACTTGCACAACTCAAAATCCTCCCCAGGAACAATATATTTTTTACGCGCTAGACGCAAGACAATCCCCTTCCCTCCGAAAGCTTGCGATTCTCCGGAGAAAGCCCCCAGAAAAAAATCTTTCTCCCTATCCTTGTATCCTTGTACAACTTCTAAACTCGTGTTTTCTCCAACCCGTAGGCCAATACCACCTAAGTAACTCCCTCATCTTTCTCCATATCTTGCAAAACCGGTAGCAAGTAACTATGAATAATAAAAGCGTACAACTTACTTTCTGATAACGTCTTGGTGAAATTGGTCGCTGCTCTTGACCAGAATCCTTCATCACTCTTGTTTGCCGTTCTTGATCGCATACGAATCTCTATCGTGTAATCCGTAAAAGCATACGGCACATCCACCAGTGTACTTGCTTCCTCTGTTTTCTCCGCTGTGACTAGATACGTCTGTAAACCGGATGTGACATTCACAAATTAAATTTTCAATATCTTCCACCAACTATTTTCCAATTCCACCAAAACTTGTCTCTTTCGCATCTCACACAAACAAAATCAGCGCCCTAAAGACTACATGTATATGTACTTCATGCTTAGGAATTTCAACTCTTCATCCCCTTACCGTATTTCTGTATCCTGATTCTGAATTTGAAATACGTATTTCATGCTCCAGCCCTGGACTGAAGTACCTGAAATTTCTGAACGACCATCTTAAGTAAATTTCTTTAGAATTTTTCGCTTCCAGTTCTTCTATTTTTGGAGGTTCGGGTATCACTGCAACAAGTTAAATTCGTACATTATATAACACATCAGGAGATTCCAACAACTCTCTAAACTTCCATCACTCATTAATAGAAACAAAATCTCTCCTCCGCCTTACCTATTGAGAAATGATCTACTGTGTAGTTCCAAGTTACTCCTTTGGTGTTAAGACGATTTCTTCCTTCAAGGTTAATCTTAAATTCTATCACATTAGCTCTGTAGTGTGGGTCATGTCCTTCGCTCCATATGCATCGCCAGCGTCGTGTTTTGTTCGTTATATTTGGGCATGGATAGATTCCTCTGTAAAATTCCATTTTCATCTTTGTTTATTACTTCACGAACGCTTAGGAACATATTGTGGTGCTAAGTACGGCTCATTTTTTCAGTAACTAACCATCACACCAAACTATTCTGGCTCTATAAACATATTCCAAAGCTTAGAAGCTTGCTGCTTATATATCCTAAGGTAAAAACTTTAAATCGGGAGGAAACTCTCTGTTATTTCTCAACCGAATCCCATCATTTTACTCTCAACTTCTCCCTCAGCCTGCCTGCTCCACAGTGAAATTCAAGCACTGTTATAAATCAAACGACGTCCCTGACTTACTCTGCTATTAGAAAACATGCAGCTGCTATTTCTCATCTCACAAACTCTGGCATTAGACTAAAATCTATACCCGTTGGCAAAATTACTAACGTCATGCACAGTCAGAGGAATAATGCAATATATACATCGTTGTGCCTCCCGAAATGTTTTTCCAAATGGTCTTCTTCGTTATCACATTATGAAATTCTTAAAACAAGACACAACTGTTGCCAATTTTCCCAAAACCCTTCAGTATTTTCACCCTTCCCACCACCAGACACTCCTACAGTATACACTCTTGAACCCAACCATCTATAAACATCCCCTTTCACGCACAGTTTCTCAGAAGCTTTAATTAATTAGTTACTCTTTCATTACTCACCTCTTCTCAATGAACGTTAGAGCGTAGTCGGTTTTGATAGGATTCTCAGGTTGACTCCATGTACATTCTAATGTAGTCCAGTTGTGTGAAACACATTTAAAATCCGTAGGTTTTAGTGGAGTATCTGTAAAACGGACACATGTTGAACAACAACATTACTTTCAGCCCCTTGGAGTTATTTGCGTTTGCAAATGCTGTTTTCTTATGATTTCCATCAGAACTTTGTGTTTTCCCCCATCATAACGCCCAACTTACATCCCACATCCACTTCATTGGGGCAGACATCGTGCCGAACACCAGTATCTGTTTCAAGGATGCATCTCACGTACATCTTGGTCGCGTTGAGGCGATCCACTCTCATTAGCGCCGTTGTCTCGTTAATGATAGTTTTGCGAATTAAACTAGAGTCGAATGTAGGGGGTTTGGTAATTAGGAAACGGAGATTGCTAGAGTTGTGTCCTCTTGCTTTAGGATGTGTTTGGTTTAAGATGCAGTATATTTCCAGCGTGTCTCCGACGTGCAGGAAAATATCCCCGCGTGGAACGGTAACTAAATCATTATTCAAAGTATCCATCAGATCACCGTGTCAATCCGCTGCCGACTTCCTCGCTCCTAGTTTTATTATATAATGCATGCGGTTAAAGAATCAAAATACTGGCTTTACCTCCTGCAAAGTTGTCCATTCCGGGGATGCATTGCTGGTTTCCGCTCACACATGTTACGACGACAATTGCGAATATTAGTAAAGATTCCAAACTGATTGTAAGTAAACTCCCGATTCCGTGATTGAACTTTCGCAAGGTAAAACATTGTATGCACTTTGAACAGGTTGTCGTAGTACTTTGATTGCGATTTTTCATCGAAATGGAGGATGATTCCATAGTAGTTACTTGCCGCAGCCCCACATCAATTCCACTGATTACTATCCCAGTATACACATTAACACACTTGCACATCAAATGCTTCTTCTACCCACGTCAGTCCTTTCATTGAAGAAACCGTGCTCAACGTCTTCCTCTATCTTCGCCAATCATATTGCCCTTCGCTCTCTTCTCTCCTCCAGCTATTTCCTGGAATTGGTAAAACAAAATCCGCTAGATTAATATATGGCATTCGTAAATAATGTCAATTCAACGGGGGACGACATATTATGTGTCGTATCGGCCATGACAGAGGTCCAAGGCAAGGACAGTTAACATCAGTTTACTGGCACTTTGCCTAAAACCTTGCTTCTTTCATATTCAAGTGACATGACATACATAACTCTTGCCTCCTGCGTATTCCGTCCGCCAAGGAATTCATCCTTGCACTCACAGCCACTGAATTCAAAACTTTTTGCCGATAATTCCATGATATTCATGTCGGCAGACTATTATTTGCAAAACTATTGAGTGCAACCTCTGACCCTAAGCTACGATTCAAGTGTCTTATCCAATACTATACGAATAAGTTCAAAAATCTTGGCATTCAAACAAAAGCCTAGCCTTAATCACGCTGGTGACATAATATGCCGGCGCATTTCGAACATGCTCTTCTAGAAACTCATGAAAGAATTTCCAAGAAAAAAACCCGGGCCGAACAGACATTCAACTTATGAATGCGAACCGCAAAAAAATTCAACCGCATGGCAATCAAGAGCCTCTCTCCTAAAGCTGTCTTTACGAATTTTGTCCAACCTATGTGCTAAAAGTTAGCTCATTACCTGATTTTCTACGATAGTGCATAATTGTAAACCTTTTAAGGCTACAGTATCGATGATACTGCTTTCAAGAAAATTCTGACATCGGATACACCAGTCAATGGAACATTCGATATGATAGTTACTGCGAATACGATTAAACCAATTTAGAATACAACTCAAATTGCTATCATCTAATATTTCATGTCTCATGACTTTCACAGGAGCCTATTAAAACTTTTTCTACTATTTGACCTCCCAGTTAACATTTTACTTCAAGAAAGGAAATCAAATACTGCTCTAAGACATTTTAGCTCGTGAGGCAAAAAATCCTCCTGGAGTTTCTCTGTCAACAATTTCTAAATATACGGACGCTCGTTAGCGTAACTATTTACAGTAGCTATTACAACATGAATCTTCCTAGTTGGCCAAGTTCAGAGAAAACATTTTAACACACAAACCCATATTTTTTATTCTCCGTAGATACAGGGTCACCCACACGTCCTTAGACTGCCTTTGAACTCTACTAGGCAACTAGAAAGTATAACAGAAACCCTAGACAAATTTGCATGGGCGTATATGCTTCTATAAGATATACAAACAAAGAACTAGCATCTTTATGATCCTTATGCAAACTCTTGCAAATTTTTCACGTCCTTCCCCAGAAATTTCTAAACTCTTATACCAGCCCACATCTAGAATTTTGAAATTCCAACGTAATTTCGAAACTTAAGCTCCCTTTCAAACAACAGTAGACCCTGATTCCCTCGAGAAATGTGAACATAATGTTCTTTGTTTACAATAAACAAATAAGTACTTACCAAAGACATACGTATAGATGTTCATCCAAGTGTTCCATTCCTTTTAACTTGAGCTTCCAACTATCTTCCCTCGCAAATTTAGTAATCAATGCGCCGCATTGTTTCTTAGTAGGATCTTGATAGACTTTGTAATTGAAATCATACGAATAATTTCAGCCTTTTAATTTGCAGAACATGTACAAGCGCAGGTAGTTAAGCTCTACTTTTCTTTGTCTTATTCCAGGACCGATTTTCCGTAATATTTCGCCAGGAAACTGAAGAGAAAATTATTCGTAGAACGATTCTTTCGAAATCTAGTATTAGAACTCAATTTAATTGTAAACATTTAATAGCAAATCAAGTTTTGTTTGGGAATCCCAACTGTCAAGGAAAGCAGGTGATGACGGACAATATAAACGTGTCCCTTTAACTTCTCCTCCAGAAAACCTAAACTTCTCAAGGTTATAATTAGCGTTGAAGACGAGCCCGAGCGTAATTAATTTAAACTCCCGTACATCAGCTTTTTCGCCTGTTTATTACAATTGACAACAACATTTTAATCACTCATCACCCAATTTCAGTTCCAACAAGGCACGAATTAATTCTGAACTGGATGAGTTATTAGAACACGATGGGCTCTTAGCACACTATTTTTCACAATCCTTCTATTATTTCAGTATGTTCAGTCACACATGTGTCCAGTTATCAAATGTAGCGGGCAGTGGGAGTAGAAGATTGTAGAATTTTAGCGAAAACCAGTTGATTGCTTCAAGGGAAATCCGTCCAAGGGATTATTGTTCATGGGATAAATTTCGGAGGGATGCGAACAAAAATTCAAAGAAGAAAACACACGAGACTCTATGTGTATGTGGCTACGTGAGATGTTGGGAAGAAAAAGTAGTTGTGTGTATCTGCGACGAAGAATAAGTATTTTCTGGATGCTTGTTTGTGTAGTAGCAGTCCTTGAATGGTTCAACAGAATTTCGGAGAATTCATGATTCTGCCCTCGCCTCTTCTTCTCGTCTACTATAGATTCCTAGCAAGTGTCCACTTCTTGAATTATACTCTACCCTGTATCTTCCTTCTCTCACACGGTAAACAAGCACGGAGATAGAGTACAGGAGGATTGGATAGATTGCATAGAGTAGTATCCCTAGGAGAGTGTAGGTAGTTTGCGTCTGCCTTTCAAGGTAAATATAGAAAGAGAGGAGAGAGAGAGAGAGAAGGCTTAGGACGGATGGGAAGGAAGGATAGAGAGAGATATGAGAAAAAGGCTGAGAATTAGGTGTGAGTATATCCTACACTAAAACATACAGCTCGACCCAGTACCTCTCTCTAGTTTGCAGTTTTACGATCCGTATATCAACAAGAACCCTTGTGCACAAGGAGAAGAAACTCTAGCTAGGCATCCAAAAGGATATAACCTTAAAAACTCTCAGAGAGGCGAAACTAACCTGCGCATTTCATCTCTCCAAGATCATGCCCACGCTATAGTAGCATGACTTCCAACATCTCTCTCCTTCCTACCTTACTTTGCTCATCACCTCATCCATCTCTCCCCGATTCTCATATTTCTTCTCTTTCTCTCTCTCCATATTCCTCCAAAACACAATCATAACAATCCCATTTACTCCCACCCATCTCCCGTCTTCCAAGGGACACGGGTTGGCAAAATAATATTCACTAATTAGCCTAAATTAACCTCAAGTCTAGACCTGCACTTCCAGCTTAAAGACGAGCAGCATTAGTTGAGTACGTACGATTTCTAAAAACCATTTGTACGATGCTCCTTTTGTCTTGTATTATTTAACTTATCGTATTACCAACAGCAATGCGAAATATGCTTTTGCCATTCTTGCTTTCACTTCCGTTCAGATCGGAACTTGTATCCTAGCCGGTCAATCAACTGTTCACGGCGCCCGAAAAAACTAGATGTATGTTATATCTTCCTGCGTCAGCAGATCCAACATAGCATATCGGCATTGAGTCTTGCCATGCCATATAAAGTAACAGCTATGATTGATAGCACAGAGAGATTTGAATGCTAACTTTGGGAATTAGTGTATTCCCTCTAACGCTATTCCTTTCTCTTTCCGTAACTCCCGGTTTAAAGAGAGAGAAACATTGTTTTGGGCTCATATAGGGGATTATTTCCGCGTAGAATTAACATCTGCATGAATTATTCCCTCCTCTTTCAATCATTCGGAATTCGACATAGTTGTGACAGCAGTTAAACAGTAGCATCCGTCTAAATCTCAAGTAGCATCACATAACGTAGGAGGATGGGATGAGACTAACAAAACTGGAGGGATCTAGGCAAATAGTGTGTCTCTACTTCCTCAGCCGCAGGACCCGATATTCGTACAGGGATTCTCCTAGATTCTGCAGAAGAGAAGAGAGAGAAAGAGCACAAGAAGTAGAGCGAGAATAACAAGCTCATTATTGATTGTCGCAATATTTTTCCTTGTTCTACAATCCTGTACTTGTTCTCTCCATCCTCATGAACAAGACACCAGCACGCAAGTGGTAGTGATAGTGGAGAAAGCCATGTATATCTATGATAATGAGGTGAAAGTAGATTATAGATGGTATATTTGCGGATCGACGTATTTGGATAAATTAAAAATCTCCAAACTTCCGCCGTTCGTATTACATTTACTTCTCCAAGCTATATATATTATCCGATAGAATTGATCACTTCCCTTAAAACAGTCTTGTTTCTTTGCTCCCCAATTTTCGTCGTGATCATTTTAACTTGGGCTAGAAAACAGGATACGTTTGTTAAAATATTCCAGGAGATTTCTCTTTTTCACCGCCCGTTTTCAAGAATTCTTTAATTGTATGACATAGAAGCTGGATACAGCCTCTCTAGTACTAGTAGTTTCCATCTACTTTCGGGGAAACCTTTGTTTATCAAAAGCATTTCCGTAGTACGGATCTTTCCAATTAAAAACCTGTTACGACAGGGTAACGCAGGAGCGTCACTTGTGGAGCTCCACCTCAATCAAGTAGAAAAGTTTTATTAGCTTGGATCAAAGCTCCTAAACTGATCGGTTTTAAACTGTCTGTACATGTTACAAGATACTAAAAAAATCCTCGTGGCTTCAGAAACCTAAATCATTTTAGCAAAATATAAGCCACTTCCGTGTTTCCTCCCATTAAAACGATTTTCCATAGGGACAAGTTAAATTTTGTAAAATTTGGACCTGACATGAACAAAACTCTTCTCTTGCGTCCTGCCCATCCTGGCAGCCTCAGGATGTTGGCAGTTTGTTGCCATGTTTAGTTTTTAACCCACCGGCAAATCAGTTAGAAACGCACAAGTCTGTTGTTCATCCGAATCCGACGGATGTGGGTGCGGGGGAGCCAGAAAGCATTTCCAGTCATTCCCAGATCTGCGTCTTCTCTTCCCTCTAAAAGGCGATGTCTCTGAACGGTTGTCGTTAGAAATCCGTCCCTTCCTTGAAACGCTGGAAAGGCAAATCAATAAAGAAAGAAACAGAGGCATGCATTCATTATTCATAGTCTCAATGAAGTTTCCCTTGTCCGTCGCCCTCGTCTCCAGCACAGAGGAAGGAAAGAGAAGGAGCTGTGAATAATAATAAGGGTGTAGTGATTAAAGACGGAATCGGAAAAGCGAACGAGCGGCCAGAGAAGAATGACAAGGGGCTCCTATCCGTCGGACTGTTCACATCAAACATTCTAAGGATGATGCTGGCCCGGGCTCAGAGCCAAAGGCTCCTGGCTCAACCAGCCTCATTTGTCTTCAGCGGACAACAATTGGAGCGTTCATGTTTTATCGATTATTTTCCACAAGGAAAAATTGTTTCGGCTAAACCATTTTAGGGAAACCAAATCCTCTTTTTCTCCCCAAGGCTTAATACTCACTTATCCCACACTAAACGCTTCTCTTTCCTCCACTCCTTCCTTCTTACCATTTACCATCGTTACGCAACTTTCCATTTTGAATCCCTTCTTTCTAGTCCCATAATCTCCCAGTCTGAAGACTAACTCAGTCAAATTATTACTCCATTTCCTCTCTCAGCCCCGCATCCATGTCCTATACACTCTTGAAACAATTAATTTCAACTCAAGTCTCCGCCACGGGATTCTTCATAGACGCTCATTCTTTCTTTCCAACTTAACAACTACTTGGCCTGAAAAACCTAAACAACTTCAATCTTAAACACACCCTCCACCGGCACAGCCGGACACCCGCAACGGTTAACATCTTTCCGAGATGATTACAAGCAATAATCTTGTCCAACACAACATTAATGTGTAGCAGGTTTGAATTCTTTTGCGAATCCTCCCCCCGAGTCTTATCTTCTGTCCGCAGCATCTGGCATTATTTCCATCCACACATATTATCCATCCAAGCTGAAACCAACTAAGATATCCTGGCATCTTTGGGGAGGAAGTACGGCGGATTTGTGTGAAATCCTGCCTGCTTTCCTTACTATCTCCGCCGTTTGATTCCTCCGCCGGGACGGCCACGAATAAGGATTGAGACATTTGAGCGGAGGCGAGGGCGATGAGGACAGAGCCCAAGGAAATGAGTTTTCGTGTGGAAATACGGAATGAATTGCAATTACTCCGTGTGTACACAATGAAAGCATCTTGCGAAAACCTTCTTTTTCATCCGAAATGTGACGATAGTAATCCATGTGACAATTCATTGTCTTCGCTTTCCGTGTATCAGAGGATCATCATGTGGAGGAGATGATGTGCGGAGGCGAGAATGCAGAGCGGATCTTGAACTTGCTATCCACCCTTTCAACACCTCTCTTTTATTCCTTCTTTCCTCACACGCCTTCAATCCATCTCATCCGAATCAGATGTGGATATTGTGGATGATATATGTTGCAAAAAATACCATTTTCACTCCAACACTCACCCCTCTCCTCCCCTCATCATTAAATCCTACTCCGTCTCTCGTCAACATCTACTTGTCATCCAATCTCTTATTTTTCTCATCCAATTTCTATTCCTCTTGCCTAAAAGCCTTGCGTAAAATAATCATAATAAAGTGGCCTAAATGTTATCACTTCTAATTTTCCCCATTTTCTCCTCCATCTCTTCCCTCTCACCCATTCTTCTCAACCTAACGCATGTAGGAAACCTAGTACGAGATGCTTACATAACGATAACGAAAACTAAGATAGGAAATTATTATTATTACACCTCCATTAGGTGTTGCATCTCTCGCCTTGTGTCTCTCGAGATGCGCCTCTCTCTCTTCTCGTTCTCGCCCAAATTGGGCGGGCGTCAAATGGGAGTGGAGTAGCAGTCTTGTGTTTTACGTGGCGGCTAGAGAAAATAAATTGTTTTTCAGGTAAAAGATGAAAAGTAAAGCTGTTTAAAGAGAAGATATTTTGTGGGGAACCACATGGGAATCAACAAAAGAACAATTTTCATATGTACTATTTCTTTCAAACTTTTCTCCCATCTTTTTCACCATCATCCATCCCATTTCTTACTCTCTTCTTGCTTCAATTGTTTTTAAAAAGATGAGTGCTTGAGTGCATTAGTTGCATTCAATTACTATATAAGCCTCATGGCTGTGATGGAAGAGTATGTAGTAAATTGCTCTTGGGAAATCCGATATGGAGGAAGACATACGAGACAAGTGACACATTTCACTTCAATTATTGACATCCATGCTTCCCCAAATGCGCACTCAATTTCCATGCCCAATAACAACTCCAGTTACTGCAGATCTGTCTTCTTCCTTGCGGGGGAAGGGAGTCAAGAACGCTCTGGCCAAGAAAACAGTAAGCGGTGGTTACAGTCTTCTGCACAGACGTAAACCAGAGATGAAAACACACTAAGCCAAATCCATCAGCCAAACGCCAGAATCCCCTTGTCTCATTTCTCCATGTTTTTCTTCCAGACTTTAATCTTTTAGAAGCTGACTCTTTGAGTGATGGTTAATTTTACACCACTCTCCCATAGGGCCCTCAGAGCCTCAGAAGAGGCAACCTTGGTCCCTCAGTCCCTCCCCCTCGGTCTACCAGGTCATGTATCAACTTTATGAACACTCTTCAGTACACTACCCATGCACATGGAGTAATCCGAGCCCAACCAGCCCACCACGTGATCTCGTAACAGGTCCATAAAAAGATAAAGCCAGACTCAAAAATCATGCAAGCAAGAATGGAAATGAGTCGGAACACAACGAGTTTCATTTTTCCAAACTTTTAGTATCCACCATACGACAGCATTTAGCTTTCTGTCCCTCTCTCTCTCTCTCTCGGGTCACTTGTTTATGAAAGCAGAAGCTTTTCCTATCATCACAATCCCTAATCCACACATTTCTTAAATTCCCTTCACAGCCTCCTTCTAATTCTCAATACTTAAGTTCTCCTTTGTCAACCAGCCCAGCCCATCCCATATGCAAAAGCAATAGTTCCGAGCTTCAGGAGGGAGGAAACCCAATATATAGTTAAGTTTCCATGACTTCTGAGACCATGACCGTGAAAATTGTCTCGATTTTCTTCCAGTCCCTCCAGCTGCTCCTGGACCTTCTAAGGTTCATGAAACCTTATTTCATTTATTCGTTTCCAATCTTTCAAGCGTCCCAGACATGCATTGTGTCAATCCATACGGATTCAGTCAAATCTTTCCCCTGCACAAAGAATAATATCATAAATACCATATTCTATATACTTGCCTTCATTCTATTCCAATTTAGTAAGACAATTTAGCAACGCATCATACGTATATATGCACATATGTTTTCAGATTATGAAATTGCAAAAAGTTACAACACTATCACCATGCCTACTACAGGCCTCATTTCCTAAAATCCTGCCCAACTTTGAATCGCTCTAACACGTTTCTGCTCTGCCTAATACATGCATAATTTAATGCTCTAATTTGGCATATATGAAGACTGTGCAAGGAGAAACTGTGCAAAGTCTTATTTGCGGTCATTCTACATGTTCCCGATCCCAAATCCGTGTGTGCAACAAATGTGCTAATGATTCATGTTAAACAAAGATATTCAACTCCAACTCTGTCTTCCACCACAACACATGCCTTTGTTTTGTGCATTCATCTCCGGCCGCTCTCTTGGAGTAAACATTAGTACTTGCTAATAACTTTTTTCTCCCTCACATGCCAAATATTCCAGCCATCTTCTTTACTTACATTGCAATAAAACAGCAACTAGTAGTATGTAACACATACGCGAATTTCACAAACATCCATGGAGTACACACGCAATTTTCCCCTTCGAGAGCCATCCACAACGTAATTTTATGACTTGTTTTTCCAAGCCAAGGTAATGGCAATTCAACTCTATGAAGGGGAGACAGCGACAAGGGACGGGATTGTGGTTGTAAAAAACTTATAGCATATTCGTGGAAGAAAGAGCGAATTTCACACATCAAATAAATCCTAAGGGCTTTAAGGCATTAATTTTACCAGTCAGTCTCCAACTCCTCCAATCATCCTCCAAGCGAAACAGCCATAGCTACAGCACGCCGCTATGCAGCATAGCCTCCTGTCTAAGAAACCCAATATTCTAAGACGAACAAGTCACGGGGTTTTTTGCAGTCAAGTTACAGCAGTAGAATAATTTCCGGAGGAATCCAGGAGGCAAGTAAACGTGACTTGGTGATGATAGAATGCAAAGTCGAAATGTCGCAGTTATTTCCCCCTTTTCCAGCTTCAACATTCCCTCCTCCATCATCGCATATATTTTTCTTATACTTAAAGCCTCCACCCTGCCGAGCATCTATCCAGAATCTTTCAACAATCTTCCCTTACTTTCCATGTCACTCATCAAGGAGTTTAAATTCATTCTCGTCGTCATCAGCAACCCCAATTTTTCCCTCTCTGGTGTATACGTGTAAATTTTTTGCAATTAGAGCCTCACGCCGTCCTGGAAGGGTAGTTTTTCCTAGCTCAGTCTAGCTGGATCCATATAACCCCAGCCCAGCCTACTCCTTTGAATAACCATAAGCAGACAGCATTAAATCGCATATATATGTTTGTTTACGCTTCCCGTCGTCCCATCATTCCTTCTGGAGCCTCCAGGCTCCTTCTTGAAAGAGGAGCAGCGTTAATATGTAGCAGTTTTTATTTCCAGACTTGAATATGCTTTTTTCACAGTCAACTCTGTCTTTGTGTAGCAACTCGACTCCTACAATCATCTACATACAGTTGTATTCCGCCATTCTAGCCATCCTCTGGCTTTCACAATTCTGTCCTCATCGTCTTCACAGCTAAAAATCCCAAGCCAGGCTAGAAAATACTTGAATACTTGAGCGAGATAAGAATTTTTAAAAGGTAACCAAGAGCAAGCCAATGTACATATATAATATCTGTCCCCAACTTTCTGCCTCCATAACAGTCCACCATATTATCCATAGCGTGGCCAAGGAAGTATCAGGTAGTTGAGAAATATACAGGATAGCTACACATGTTTCTTATTCTACTTCCTATGGAATATTCTTCTGTCTTCTATATAATTCTGCCCAGCTGCCGTCTTTCCCTATTTCCTACATAACATTTTGATGCGAAATCCGCATTAGTGTCCTCATGTGTGTGGGACAGAATACTGGAGATTTATAAGCCTCTTCTATCCTTGTTTTGTCAATTACAACTCCAGGAGGACTCCTCTTATATTATCGGACAGAAAATGGATTAGCCCAGGGACAGTCCTGTCTTAGCGAGTATTTTTACTGTCCTTTTTCCTCCTTTATCCCTACGCCTTCTTTCATAACACATCCTCCACAAATCCCTTCCTGTCCGTCCCTTGTACATATCTTAAGGGTTTCATCAACACATTCAAAGGGACAGTCTCCTATAGAACGTAAAAGAGCCTACCCCTCAGCCCTTCAGCCAGGTAGTTGCCCATCCAAATCCGTAAGGTGCACTTACGTAAAAAGCTTTTGTCATTCTCTTTCTTGGGGCTTTCATACCAATTTCTACACTTCATACGCATCCCTCGCCCTCCCAGCCCAGCTTTAACTTAATCGTCTCTTCAATTTGCATCCTTTCGAATTATCGCTTGCATAACTTGTCATTTCTTTCCTTTCATAATGCTCCAGATCAGTCTTTAAATCCTCCTAATAGCACGTATACCTTTTTCTTTCCTCTCACACAACCGCCCCACGCACTCACTCCGGCCCTGCATGTCCACCCTTTATGCTAGGTGTCCCCATCTTCGGATTCTCACCAAACCTTTCCGCATGTAAACACACTCCCTACAACCATCCACCAGGCTACCGGAATTGAGGGAGGCGGACAGTATTTTTTAGCTGACAATCTTGAAAAAATCAAGCGGAACATGATGATGACAGCGAAAACTTTTACCCCGTTCACTCATATTAGTTACGGGAGGCAAGTACTTGATTTGCATCATCGATCATGTGGGAAGGGAGACGCGTTCCTGGGTCCTTCCTCCCTTTGCCGGTCCTCAACTCTTCCCGCCGACTTAATCTCCATGAATTCAAATCAACGTTGTCATAGGGCGCGGCTAATATTTTACCTATTTGGTTATCCGCTTTGTTAACGCTCCCATCCAAGTACAAATTCTTAATTCAATACACACATCATTCATCCACCCCTTCCTCCTCTCATCCTGAACAACTTCTTAACTTCAAGCTTCAACGCGCCTTCCGTAATTGATGCTGAAAATCTTATAAAACTGCCCAGTCAGTCTCCCTTAGGGATTCCGCCCGGCCTCTTCAATCAGACGCTTACATATACCTTCATAAATCCAAAACCGGGCCAAATCTTTGATCTGATATTCATCAAATCTGCTTCCACAACATGTTATACATTTTTATACTCGTTTCATGGATGGATACGTGTTGTATATAAAAACATCACAAGAATTTTAAATATTCTCTTGGAAAAAAGTTTTCAACAAATTCTGAGTCTTACTCTAGTAGCTTTGATCTTTTAACGCTATCCCGAGCTTGTTGTATCCAGTTCATTTTGATAAACAACGGACAGATTCAAAACTACAAATATTTAAAATCAACCTTTCCAATCTCCATTTTTTCTTATTCAAATTGCTATGTAGTTAAGGATTTTGGAAAGAGACTAAACAAACTTGCCAAGAATTTCAAAAGTCTTAAAAGACATGTCATCGTCATCTCCAATTTCCTTGCGACAAGTATGAAGAAGGCACGAGAGATGTAAGAGAAAATTTGAAAAGCGTTGCAGGTATAAGATTTTTCTCAGAATCTCAGGGCGTAGGTGTAGCCGAGTAAGTCGTTTCAAATTTTTTAATGTCTTTTAAAAGCTACTGTGTACATGTCTAGAAATTTCTGAATAGGGAGGTATTGTAAGTTTGATGACAAGAAATTCGACAGAGACTCTTTACAACTTGATTTCCTAAGGATCCTCTCTGGGTTCTATATTTCTATAGGGCTTTTTGAATCCAAGTGAAAACAGGTAGGAGGGATTGTGTGATAAGTCTTGATAAAGTTTGTCATCTTGAGATGTTTTTAAACACCCCCTGGCAAATGTTTTCACTTAATGGGCACCAAAGAAATCCAAGGCCTTCCAAGCCCTGGCAACCTGTATCATACGACTCTAGAAACTTTTAGTCTGAATATGATGAATTATTTGAAAGAGGCGGGTAGAATCGGGGATTCCCGTAGGTAACACTGTATCTTTTTATTTCCCGTCTTTCTCTCTCGCTCTCTCTGCAAGTTGTTAAGATACAGTTATAATGCATTTTCCCTCATTCCGATCCTTGAGCAAATGTAATGAAAAACATCAATCATAACAAGGATAGGAAGAACGTGAAGGCTCGTTAAACATGTTTCTCAAACCCCCGTCCTCCCTACCCTAAATTTCTCTCCTCTCCTTCTTTACTTGACTTAAAGCTAAGCTTTCCTCCCGCATCTCACCCGGGCATTAGAATCCAAAGTTTGTCAGACAAGGAGATTGTAGCTCCTCCTCCCTCCTCTCTCAAGAATGAATACAAACTGGGTGACGTCCGGAAGGATGAAAAGTGACAAGTGGAAATAGGTGAGGCATATCATGGAAATGTGTAGAAATGACGAGAGGAAGAAGTTGAGATGTATTCATTTTCCCTCAACTTTTATCGTTCCTTAATTCAAGAAAACAAGAATCTCCAGCTCTTTTTCAAAAACGCTACATTTCCCTTCTTATCCTCATTCCACCTACCTCTGCCACGTCTTAAAATCCTCTACACACAATATTTCCTTTCTTCCAACCTTCCTAAGCACCACGAAGGAATAAAAACGCCAGAGAGAGAGAAATGAATATAGACGAAATCTTATATTTCTTCATCTCACCTCCTATGGGCCCCCATCGACTCAGCTTTTATCCTGCCTCTACTGGAGCCAGGCTATGTAGCCTGCCCGGGAAACCGTTTCCGTGGCGTGAAAAAATATTGTATATACAAAGGAACGTGACACAAGTTGACGGTTCAGGGATGAAATTGGAAAATACAGCAAACCGCATCCCCCAACATTCCTCAAGGATTGTTAACCAGGGCGCAAAAATCAATAATACCCTCCTATGTCTCTCCTCCGCCAAATCAACTACCAGTGTCTGAAGATGGTGCAAAAAAATACAATTTTTTTGCATACGTACATGTATGCCCACCTCCACAAATTCCTTCACTACCGCTTCTTAAACCGTAGAAATGAAAGGGTAACCCTAGCAACTCCTTTCATGCTGTTCCTCTTTCAATCCTCATCTCCATGCAGGGCGTATCGTATTCAATATTCATACACCATTGCCTCTTTTCCAGCTTCTTTTGTCAAATTATGAGGAAACTTGAATATCTGTAAAATCACCTCCATCCTTTCTCCTCTTTCACTCCCCAACTTTCTCCCGCATTATCAAACACACTGACTCAGGCTTTCCTCTCAATCCACCCGGATCAAATCCCGCACATCCACACCCCACTCTCAATCCCTTCACCGCGTATTACTTGCTCAGCAGTATTCAATATCCGAGCCAGCCAGCATCTGTTAAGTATTAACCTTGTGGCAAGTATCATGGTGATGGCCCAGGACGGTACTAGCTACTACGCAGCTTGCCTCAAAATATCCTAGTTAGATATAGATGAATAGCTTTACAGAATAGAAATCGATTCAACATAAAATTCCCTTCCTCTTAGCCTATTTTAGATAAGTACTTAACATTACGACGCTATTCGCAAAAATCTGCTATGACATTTCCTTCACGGAACCCAAGCCCGTGTCAAAGATTTCTGTACATTATTACATGGCATTTACATAAAACCTCCAGATTTCTAAGAACAGGATTTATATGCAAGAACGGATGCATTGTCGGCTTTTCTCCACCCATCCACCCACAACGAAATGTAACTTACACAACTAACCACCGCTTTCTTTACACCTGGAGCATATCCGGGCGTTATAGCGGTCCGTACTAGATGCCACATGGAAATCTGAGGGATTAAATTTGCCCCATCACGTTCCGGCTATCCAAGAAAGAAAAGAAAACCGAAAGACGGGAAACTAATGATGCATTACATTCGGGTTATTCTTGAGATACCGCTCGTCGCTACCGGATTCAAGCCGCTTTTATAAACGCACGAGACGAATTCATTCTTCCGTCCTCCTCCTCCTCCTTCCTTCTCAACTCTTTCCACCCTATAGTATTCCATTCCGTTATTTAATTAGCTCCATTCTCCACCATGATTTTAATAATTAATTAATTACCACTAGGAGGTAGGTGGTTGCTTGTAAGCAGGCGGGGACCTCGCTCTCGTATTCCATCAGAATGATGATTAGAGAGATAGGATTGATTTCATGACAGGGGAAGTCTTCTTTGAGGATCCTGTCGATGAACAAGAAGAAGAAGAAGGCTAGAACAAAGTAGAAGAAGAAGAGCTCCTGATTTTCATAAAAGTCAATAGAATAAAAGAATCCCTGATGAGGCATCACGCAGAGGAAAAGTTGCTGTCGTATTTTTCAGTCGTTTCAATTGGGCCAGAGACTGCAAGCCAGTGAATTGTAGATACAATGGAGGTCTGGTGGAAGAATGGAATTATAATTATTGTAATAGGAGAATCATGGCTGAAAAAAACAAGATCCAACTTCAATCACTCAATCCTACATGTTTTCCAACCGTCCTCCGCTTCATTTTCCATCTCCCTTCTCCCTTATATATCATTAGCATCAGCTTTTTTGTTTATTATCTTAAATCCATCCTATATCTTCCCCCGCCATTATCAATTATCAGCCAAGTATTAACTTAATGACAAATTAATATCATTCCTTCCTCTAGTCTTTTTTTTCTCAAGATACTGAATGCTCAAGTAGGTAAAAGCCTCCTTTTGGGAAGTTGAGATTGGAAAGCGGAACACAATTTTCAATGCTCCGTACCAACCATCTATTCACATGAAAATAATTAAGGGTAATAGCCCCAAGAATTAGGATAATTTTAAGTATGTAAATACATTTTTTGCCGCTCTTGAATTTCTCGCTACATTCTCTGATAACATCGTCTTGATCCTTAATCCTTGGTCATCTCCTCCGTAACGAGATTCTCGTTTGAAGGGCCCGACTTTTCAATCTTCTCAACAGGGCAAACAAGGAATAGAAAGAGCCCCCCCCTTCTTCCTTCTACGCCGAGAATTAATTGTTTAGGAATCAGTGGAGACACGTATATACTGTTTGCGAGTTATTGTGAAGCAATCATTCTTGAGGGATTTGTCTCGAAAGGAATGACTTTGAGTGAGCCATGATAATTGATGGTATTTGTTTCGAGTTTTCCAAGCCACGTCATTCCCCCAAGGATAAGGATTACTAATGAGGGAATAGCGTTAAAAGAGCACTTTTGTTAGGCTTCTGGAGAAAATTCTTATCATCGATCAATGAATAGAAGATATTTCCAGAGCTCTCTCTCAGCTCTCATCATCCCTCCTCCCGTTCCTCCAATCATTCATAATTCCCTCTTTCTCTGCACCAACTTAACTTGCTCCAAAGAGGGTTTGAACATGGTAGAAATTCGCTCATGATTTCCAGTGGCTCCCACGATTCCTCTGCATCCCAATGTACACTGGAAATTGGGTTTAAAAACCAGATTTACAGCTACGCATTTCATTTCTAGGTCAAGATTTTGTGAATCGCCAATCGCCTAATGAAAAAGTTGGACGGGAAAACCGCGAATAAGTCATATGCAACACTCTGAATGAATGCATTAATTGCGCCGTATCGTTGAGATTCGTCCCAAGCGATCAAAGTTCATCAACTGTGATGCATAGCTAAATCATAAAAAATGTATTTCTCAGAAGAAACGTCGCCCTGCCGTCCTGCCGTGAGTCCTATTTAAATCTGTTTTCCAGAAAAATGTGATCATTTTAAAATTTAAAACTGTTTTCGCGTTCAAGATTACACAAGTCTTCGCAAAAATAGGTGCTTACTGCTTTATTTTACCCCGAGTGCATTTTATTTTGCCTAAGGTTATAGGAATAGAATAATTGAATCCCTTTGAGTTGATGATAATCTTCCTCCTCCGCTTTCCATGTTGCATAACAAGAAACTCCGTTGGGGATTGAATAGTTAAGCTTGATTAGTAAACAAATATGTTTTGAGCTCTAGTTTAAGAAGGTTATATGTGTTGATTTCTTGTAAAAGTCCTGAATGTCGTAACTGGGAGTTTAAATCTCGGCAAGAAACTCGATGATAAACACATCCTCTTAAAAACTGTTTAGCTTCTTTCCAGTTGATAGCGCTAGGGATTTGTAATTGTTTTGCTTTGGAGGCAGGCAGCATTGGGATAAAAAAGGATTCAAGGGAGATGAACATGAGCCATATTCATTCATTGTTGTCTTCAATACTGAGTTGAATCCCTATATGTATATTTTCCCCTGAACTATTTCTAGTTTTAAAAATAGAGAAGCTGGAATTGGGATGAAGAGAAGGAGGAGTGAAGGGGGCAATTTGTGGAAGTCGTAATTTCAGCTTTCAAGAGAGGCACAAGTATGTAATTTTCATTGCAGAATGGCTCTTGCATTCAGCTATAACTCATCAACTTCTTAGTAAAGTTTGCAAGATGAGTGAATTCAGCTTTTATTTGTCAATAACATCATTTGCATTCATAGTCTTCCAATTGTAGCATCTGATAAAAATGTCAAAACTGGCAGTGGGGAGTCAAGCATCCTTACATACTTTCAACCGCCAATCCACCTAACTCGGCAAAATTCACAAATTTAGATTCTTTCTCCAAACTTATTTTCCTCTTCGTCAACAAACTTGTTTTCTTCTCCCTTCTCCCGTGTACAGTCCATCCATAAACAACCAGGAAAGCACTCAGATCGAGGAGTACTTTTACGGTGACGACAGCTTGTTTCTGTCTCAATTTTACCGTACAAACTCCATCTCTAACCAGCCAACCACCCATCCATCGTCAAACCAAAAGTCCTCCCCATGAAACTAACCACCAGTTTTCGGCCTGAATTCCTTCACTTCTGGTCTTGTCTTCCCAAAGTTTTCACTCAGGAGAAACTTTGGCAGAATGTTCTTTGGCATTGAATTATTTACGCTTTGCTTACCCATGCCCCTATTATTGGGATCCAAGGTTCCTGCTCCTGCCTTCACATCCCTCCCAGATTCCCACTACTCCACTTTCTCTCTCCCTCCCTTCCGCAATCCTCCTTTCCACCGGAAACCCAGAGTGTCCTTTGAGTACAGATCCATGTTGCTTCTGTCAAGCGGGATCCCCGAAACAGGATACCTTGGAGAAGTAGGGAAATCCGAAAGGCAGAATAAGTCGATTTACTCTTCCTTTATGGATTTTACCCAGAAAATTCTTCAAGTGTCAACCGCTTTACAACTTTGTCATTTACCCGCCTTCCACATCTCCAAAAAATCTTGCCATATTCGTTGACCTTACCTATATTTTATCTCTGTTTTCATGGAATACCCACCCACCTCCACCCCTCCAGTTAAGCTCCATGCTACACCCTAAATCCTCCTCACCTCCGATCACATTACATAAGTAGGTTTTAAATGACACCGTCAACTTCCCATCATCATAACCTTTACGGAAGGGCGTTACACCTTGGTTTTCTCACGACTCCATACTGTCTATACAACTTGTTGTAAATCCAGAACCGTTTCTTCGACTTTCTCTGCAATTCAGTAAAAATTTCCCCATCTCTATTTTGCTAGGCTTAAACTAAGCTATACCTTCAATTTCTGAGTCACGTTCCGCCGTTACGCATGTCTGACCAGAATCGGTCCTTGAATCTAAAATTTCTCCATCTTTGCTTTCTCCTTCGAATTAATTGTTAGAATGCTGCCTTTTCTCTGCTTCATGCCCCTTTCATGCACGCAGGAGTGTTTGCACTAGGTTAAAAAAAAATCTTTTCCATCAACTCCCTCCTCCAGTTACATCTCGTCCCTTAAATTGACCTTTCCTTCCGCCACGTACAGGAAACTCCGGTTAGCATGTCCTTGAAAGAGAAACAGACTGAGAATATGCCCAAAACAGCTGGGTTTTACCAATTACAGTATTTCTGAATCGAGCAAACCGCAAACGCGCTCACTAGTTTCACCAACACTTTGCATCCATTACACCCTTCCGGAGAAAGCATAAGAGAAAGTTAGCCAACTACATATATAATGCAAAGGGGTCAAACATGGAAACCACATGAATCCGATTGCGTACCAGAACCAAACTTGCCTTTCCTACAAGTGGTTTTTCCAACATTTCCAAACTTCTTCCCTTGAATCTTAGTAAAAAGTTCTTCCGAGAAGAAAGAGCAAATATGATGGCTCTTTTGCTTCCGACAAAATAGTTTCATTGTTCACTCGTATGAATTCCAAACTTCCGCAGCCGTCCCAGCCTCCATCCTCTACGTCTTGCCTAAAAGAACGAGCAGAAGAACAAGAGCCACTGTTCCAAACTTACAAAGGCTATTCAAGTTCAATTAGGGATTCTCTTCTTGAAGAAGCAGGGCCTGAGAGTAGGATTTCCGCGTAATATCCACCCACCCCTCCGCCTACAATACTTATGAATAAACTTTTCAAAAGAGATAAACTTTATTGAGAAAGTAATTACAAGGAGAAGAATGGTTGACCAATGATGATGAATTGCATTTTAGCCTCCTTGCCCGTTGGTAAACTCAGTATAATTCCTCTAAATCTTCACATCCCAGCACAACCACAACCCTTCCAGATTAGTCAAACAAAGTCAAAGACCCGTGTGCCTACCCGTACTTCTTAAAGGGTTAAAGGCAAGGAAGGGCTATTCCAGGAGCAATCATGACTCTTGCCTCTTCGGGATTGTGTAATTTAACGAGGCTGAGCAAAAAGTATCTGCGGGAGGTGAAAATATTGTTATTGTCACTCTGTCCGGACAGTGACAATCCTCCTCCTCCCTTGTCCTCATCATTCACCAAACCCATCCACTACTAGCCGGTAAAGCCCCTTTTTAAGCACAAGTACAGGAAGCTTAGCCATATTTAGCTCGTTAGCTTTCTCAAGCCTTTGATTTTCGTGACAACGAGATTCGCTTGAGATGCGTTAATAGAAGCAAAAAATTAGTTTCTCCTAAAGCCAGCCTTGTATAATCTCTTCTTCGGCGTGACGATGACATTTTGACAGATGATATTGAAAATATTTTAAGACTCTCCTGGAGACTCTCAAACTTGTTTCTGACAGCTCCCGGCAACAGAACAAGTCAAGGACTTCATCTCTAGCAAAATATGGAGAAATCCCAAGTCTTTCCCTACTAGGTAGAATACTCTCTCGGGACGGTGACTGATGAGAAATTAATATTACTTTACCATCGCCAAAGGCAAGTAAATCGCAAACGTGGTGATATGCATGATACTCCTGCAACAACCATAGTTTCCTAAATGAGGAATTGCGCATTGCAATTTTCCATAAAAGCCCTTCTCTCAGTAACTCGATCCCTAAATCTTCCATGAAACATGGAAACGGAAAGTCAAAGAATGTATGAAGAAGAGATAAAAATACATCTTGACGTTGACAAACAGTTTATAATGTATGAGAAAGAGAGGATTGACGACATGATAAGGGATTGAAGGGAGATGAAACAAGGATGTGTATGGGTGTAAATTTGCCGTGACTCCTTCTCGCCCCATCGGATCCGTCTCTCACGTCTGTCTTCAAAACTATTAAACACCAGCATGTCTTATATCTGCGATAGTTAGCAAGTATTCTAGCCTATCCCCCTCTTCTTCAGATTGTTTGTAAAAATAAACACATGTCTCAGTAGAGCTGCAAAATCCTCCGTGTTAATGGGTATTGGTGATGGGAGAAGCGGCGGGATTCGCAAGTAGTGCACTGAAAGAGAACATGCTGAAAGAATGAAACATTGTGTCAAAGCCAGGCCTCACTTGTTCAACACCATCATCATCTTGTATTGTCACGTTTCATGGAAATCCAGCCCAGAGGAAATTACTCTAAGTGCTTGGAAAATGATAGAAAGTTGCGCGTAATGATGAACCACATTTTCATCTATAAACTCTGTAATTCTTCATCTTCATATTAACGTCACCTATAGTCAGACAATGCACAGGAGTCCGTATTTCCCACCTGATTTCACCTAAACATGAAATTATATACCTACTTGAATCCTCGCTAGCGGCACTAGTTGTACTAGCCCGATATTTTGTATCATTAGTTGCGGCTGCACTACAGGAGACCTCAAGCGCAGCGCATTTTTGATGCGAACTTTTCTCTACCGGGTAGCAATCATAGTTCCATCCGCATTTCGCATTAATTAAATCTCCTTTGTTTGTCTAACATTTTCGAATTGCTTGATATTTGCATTGTTCTTTTCCTTAACCTCCTTTCATACTTTTAACTCCTCATTCAGTAACATATATTCACGAAAAGCCAAAGAATCCCAACAGAGCGACAAGAAAAGATAGACAGTAAGCAAATCTCCAAACCTAGGCAGCAGCAGCAGCAACAACTAAACGACATCCTTCAATTTAGTTACGTCGAGATAAAAGTCTTTTTTATTCAACTTTGACTTTTCCCCCTTGCTTACTTTGACTCTAGCTTCCAAGAACTGAGAAGGAGCTAAAGCAAATAAGAGCTAATAAGGAAGAGTGCAGAGTAAGTGTCAAACTGCTCTGTCAAGACAGCTTTTGCAAACACAGCATCAATCCCTCCCTACATTATAATAGACAGAGAGAAAGAGAGCGAGAGAGGAAGAGTTCCGATCTTCCGAACGAATTACACTTCTCTTCGTCATTTTATTCCATAGTCCATGTGTCCTGGTCTTTCTCTTTTCCGATCTTTCCCCTCACTCCTCTTTCCCTACGGTCTCGCAAATATTCCCCCCAGATTCTGCTAAATCCTTCATCATGTCATGAAATTGAGGAATTCCAGTCCTCTATTGCTCGCTCTCTCCACGTCCCCAATATTTTCTTCCTTACTTCACAAGTGTATTACAACGAGCATCACAGAGATAGGATGATAGGATAGTTTATAACAAGGAAAAGATAGAATCAGGCTGATTAATTAATGCGCATCAAGGATCTCATCGGATTCCGTCCTCCATTCCCTAGCTCCTTTGTACCCATCTTCCGCACAGATTAGCTTTAATCCTGATGAACCAACTCCAAAACCTTTTTATCCCCTTCTCGGATCCATTCCGCTAAAAATAATTCCAAACTTAGAATCTTGTAATTAACTTGTGTAAAATTTCATTTATTTCAACACATTTTCACATCCACAAGTAGACATAACAGAGTGGGCGGTTAGCCATGCAGCAGTAACTACAGTCAGGTATTACAAGTTAGGTAACTCTGCTTCTTCCAGGCCATATCCAATGAAATCAGTCTCTCGAAGAGAAAAACTATACGTATACAAAAACATTTGTTTATCTTTAACTAAAGTAAATACCTCATGGCTTAGACTCCAGAGCTACAGCAAGCTGACATGCTCCCTGTCGACGCCAGAGTAGCTTTCCTTTCTAATTTTACACAACTCAAGACACCCAATGATTAATTCAGACTTGTTGCATATGGATTCCGACAGCTGAATCCCTCTATCCTCGTCCCTTCTTCCTTCCCTGCATCCATCCTCCTTCTCTCCTCTCTTCCTACATCTCTTCATCCGTCTCCGTCCTTAGTCCTCTGTACTGTATCCCACCCTTCTTTCAATCAATTAATGTTTTGCAAGGAGAAACAAAAATAATGGGGAAACTGCCAAGAGAAGAGCTGTCGGCTTTGCCATCCCAACCCCTCCAACGTAAACAGAGCCGGAAGTAGATCCCCCGGGCATGCTAGAAGACGACGACACTCCTTGCCATTTCTTTACCTGCAAAGAACCAGAGACCATATTGCAATTTCCATGCCACACTTTCACCTTACTTTCTCCCTTTCTCCATCTCTCTCGCCCGCCTTGAAAAGCAATCCTCCTCTCATGTAAAACTTACTCCGAAATTCGTTCCGGGAGCAATCGCACCAGATCCCAAAGCTTGATTCACAGCACCGCGGATAATCTCGTTAGGATCATTTGCAACTGCACTTTCACAAAACAAGACCACAAGCACTGCAAGGGACAGTGCGCAAATTAATTTTCCACTCATTTTCATGAAACTGTAAATTTCAAAGTCTTTCAGAAATACAAAGCTAAAACGCAAGTATGCGAAGCTCACAAGTTATCAAGTCAGACGCACAATTAAGACAGAGTAGTCATGATTTCACGCATTTTATATACTTGCTCTAAAATCCAGTAATTACTAGGGATAGCAAGAAAAATGTTCCAAGGAAGAAGGTAAAATGCAATTACGGCTTATCTTCTTCCAATTTCACACGGAATCTTCCCTCACTTTCCAGCATCCGCGTCTTTGTCATTGTCTCATCAGTACCATTTCCAGGGTGATTAGCTGTGACAACGCAAATCATACCGCTGATACCCATCCTCTAAATATTATTTTTCAGCCATCAGCCACCCTTATCGCATCCCATTATTATTTAACTGAGTCATAAAATCTAGTTTTGAACGTAGTTTTTAGATACAGCGTACACGCAGCTTCCTCCCCTATTCCATATTCCGCTGTTAGTCATCTTCACCGCCTCGTCACACACTGATATCCGCATTTAGTTCTTCAAAACATCCAGAATTATATCTTAGTCCCAAGGTATTTCCATCTTCCGTCATTAGGACATCCTTCAAAGAATACTAATTCGAAAAAAGCGGTGATGCATCCTCCAAAGGATAACATTTGAGTACTACTTCTTCAGCAATTAACTTTCAAATCAATTCCCTTCCGCCTTGCAGTCCAGTGTGAATTAGTAAAGCGCATCTCTGTACATTTCCAGTCTCTCCCATATTTTCTATCACTTTTAATGACGTGTTTACAATCTACTAAATAAACTAACATCCGGTTCTCACGTACCTTTAACTATTTCCCTCAGGTTGTTATCCCTAAAGAGTTCTTTAAGGTCACCAGGAGGCAAACAAGTTCCGAGCGCCATCTAGCCTCCGTGTACCCTACTGACTTTCAGCGAAGCTCAGATACTCCCATCGGATACCAGAGGGCGCTCACGTCTGATTATATTGTCATCTAGCTTTTTCTTCAGATGCTATCATCAGTGACTATTCTTCACTTAGTTATGTACGATGTGGTTGATACGAAAAACGTAAGTTACAAAAACTTGAGATCTGGGAAAGAGATTTGTGGGGTGAAAGTTGAGATATTTAAGAACAAAAGTAATATGCTTTCTCCTCCACCATGTATATATATGTTTACCGGTCCGTAGGAACTTGGGAAGGAGCAAGAGCAAATTGATTCCGTGAGTAGTGTAAATATTCCACAATCCACTCTAGTTTAATAGGTATCATGTAACCTCAGAGACGAGGAATTCGGATCGACCCAAACAAACTCTGCAAGAAGCTGGTAGCAGCTTTCACCAACTCCTTCATCATCCTTGTGTATCTTTGCGTGAAACCGAGGAATCCTGATGACTCTATTTTACTTTCTAAGCACTTGAGTATAACTACACCCAGAGTCGGAAGTGCTTTTCAACTTGCCTACTTCTCGCTTCCGTCAAAGTGGAAGAGCTTGAAGCGTCCAAAACCATAGTTTCTTTGATTATACACGAGCTCAACGAGAAACTTGGATATGTATTAGCGAGAGGAAATAGAGGACGTCATGGACCTTGTCCATAGTCCTGGGAACCTTGTACAAGAAGAATCGTGCCTTACTTTCTCTAAATGATTGAGAAGAGAGCTCTGAGGTTATTTGAGAAGTATAGAGAGTATCACGTTTCTTAGCAACCAGGCAGGCGGAGCATAATTCTCCAAGTTCTCAGCCAGCCTCCTTGCTGAGGGGCCACAGAGGACTTTCACCACAACCCGCAGTGGAACAAAGAACCGCAGCTGTGACGCTAAGGGCAACTTGGATGGAGTTGAGTAAGATGATATGGTATCGGGGATTAGGGAGCTATTGTAATTCCTCGGCGTGTAGTTTAGGAGTGATTGCTCTAGTATTGAAATGTCAATTGGCTGAGAAGAGGAAGAAGAATGCAGATTCAGTCCCTTATCTTGATGGTTATTACAGAAGGTGTGTGCAAATTTACGGATGAAGGCAATAGAGAGACATGTATGGATTAACAATTCCTGCAGCCAGACAGAGCAGATGATAGCAGATAGATGGGTTTGGTCGCGATTGTTCTCAGAGAGCATTCCACTCTAAAGAATCCGGTATTAATCTCATGGGGAGAGAGATGTAGAGCACTGTATTGAATTGAAAGGGGGAGATAGCATCCATGCTCCTCTTTGAAGGAATAATAATAATATGTAGATTTTTGGCAGAGGAGGTCAATCCTGACCCCAGAGTTTCGTCAGCTGGCATAGGTAGGAGAAGGAGAGAACCAAGGTGTTTGTATACGTACTGGTTGGTGGCTGGCTAGCGGTCGTATTTTTGAGACACACACACACAAGGAATAGTAGTAGTTCCAGACATGTGTTTTTCGAGAGAAGAGACATGACACTTGGATTTGAATGCCAAGTAATCTCTTAAGGGAAGAGTTATAGTTCCCCCCACCAACTTGTTTGCAATGAGATTTTCCCGGACATTTTTTATGCGGAAGCATTAAAAGAGAATGATAGCCCTGCTGGAGGCGAGCCTGAAAACGGAGAGAGCCAAGAAAAGGCATAACTCATCCTAATGTTGTCCTAGTAAAGCGTATGCGAAATGCACGTGAGCAAGTAATTTCTGCAAAGTATCCTATATCCGCCACCCCCATCGCCAACCTTGCCAATACACTCTTCCCGAGGATTCAGCTCTTTTTATGCATGGCACAGCACAACAAAACCAGCGGGTAGAAAGAAACCCTGTTGCAAGAGGGTCTTTGTCAAGGCTCTTCTCGGAAGCCTCCTGGAGAACAAGCCTGTCAAGATACGTAGAGAGCGGAAGTAAGACCGGGCATGCATTCATGAATGCCATCTGGAAAAACTTGTATGCATCACAGAGGGGATTTCAAGCCGCCAGGGCGGACCTCTAGCGGGCTCTTCTCCCAGTTCCAAAAATATCACAGAATCCACGGAGGGAATAGAGGGATTGTTTTCTTTCATACTTGAGGAGCTTTCCATAACTTGTGCTCCAATGTCTGTGTTTTATAGCTCTGGAGGTCCCGTAGGTTGGCTGGTGAGGATTTCAAGAGAAGCTGCAAGCTATAGCATAAGTAGCAAGAAAAACGGGGGTGAAACTTAGCTTTCCTCCACAGTCATCTTCGCCATCCATCCGCAGCTTCTCCAGTTCCAGCCACCCCTGCCTCTTTCTTTCCTCTCTTCGAGATCCTCCATTCCCAGCATCCAGTTATTCAAGTGCAGAGCACGAATCCTTTTCCGATCCAGGTTACGTTATCCATAGATTTTTGATGCATCTTCTTCGTGGGTCCTCCTCTTCTTGGTCTGTCTCTGTCTCTCAGTCTCATCATCCCTAGGCTAGACTCTCTGTTGTAGTAGCAGTAGTTGGTATGTGAGACGGTGAGTGAATCAAGGAGGGCTTGTATGCATGGCTGAGCGTTTTCAGATGAGATGCGGATGTGTACGGCTGGCTGGTTGTTGGGTGAAGGTGAAGATGTTCAAGCGCCTTTATCCACGTGTCTCCCCAGACGCTCCTGCCCTCCCATCCCAGCAACCAGAGTTGATTTCCCGTATAATAGCAGTTTGGCCAGCAAGGAATCCATTCCATAATAGCAAGGCGAGAGATGCTTACAAACCTTGTCGCTCACCTCATTCCCTCCGAGCAAAGGCAACTAAAGGCGTCCTCCATCACACAGTGCATGAACATAATAAGCCTTCGTCCCGAAGCATAAGAATCATAAAAAGAGTGCGGAGGGAGAAGACGTCTCTCGTTGCTAGACAACAAATTCAATGTTCTTATATTCGTCTTAAGAACGCTCCCTATGCTTTTCCTTGTCCATTATTACCCACCACACTCACTCAATTGATAAGAAGGAATATGATGCGCGTCCTCAGGCTTTCCAATATTAATCCACCCTCCTCAATCTGTCCCTCTCTCCCTGTATGTAAATTGAGGGATTCAAGTGGTAAAAGTGATTGAATATGTGCAGAGGAAAACTTCTCCCGCTTCCCGTCTCCCTCCATTCTACCCGCCGCTTCCACCCTGTAAATCCACAAGAGGGGGATGATTTCCAGCCAACTTTATCCCAAGCCAAATTCAAACAACCAAAAGCTCTACACACACACACACACCAAACCTACTACTACGAATCAGCTCAGTCTTGGCATCTTTCCTTCCTCCCCGCAATATACTGTGCATAAACCAAGAATGAAGGGATGTTTGTGAGCAGAGCCCAAGTAAGTAGTTGCAGTTGTAAACCCGGAGTTTGTATCCAGGAAACCTGGAATAAGGATAGCAGGGGAATGAGAGAGAGAGAGAGAGAGAGAGATTGCGTGTGCTGGATCATTTGATATAGAGCCAGCAAAAGAGAGAAAGAGAGAGAGAGTAAAGGAGGGTCGCTCCTGCTGGATAAGTGCAATGTGATGGGAGTCGGGTAGGAGATTTTATGGATGCATGCATACAGACTTATTGTTGAATCCTTTCGTATTTTCAGGAAGGGAAGAAGAAAAGAAGTGGGGAGAGAGGAGAGGTACTCCCGTGAATCCTCTGCGCTCCCTCCCTAGTCCCTACCCGCTACCACCGATGCCTGGATTTTCATCCATGTCAAACTTATTCTCCTCAAACCTCCCATCACACCATTCTTTTGCCCTCGGTATGTTCTTCCTATGATCCCATATCTCTAGCCAGCCAGCCTTTCTCCATCCACCCAACCAACCGAACCCGGAGACTTCCCCAAGAGCAATGCGGGACTAGAATGGACCTGCGGTCAATGGATTCCAAAATTTCAGACCCGATTTCTCCCTTCTTCCAACCCAGAAGCCAGCCAAGCATCCCTGCATCCGTTCATCCCATCCACAAACCAGACACAGCCGTTCCTGGAATTATGCAGCCAGAACTAGAAAAATCCTTGTTACAGTGCCCAGGATGGGATCAAGGAGCAGTCAGCGTGTTTCAGTCCAGTAGTTTCATTCCATGAAACCTGCTTCTACTTTCGAAGCAAACGCTTTGAAACATGAACCTTCGCAACCAACAGCGAGTTCTAGTAGATATGAGCGAATAAGCATAACGAGCCAGCAGCAGCGTTTCGCTAAAGGAGCAAAAAGGAAAACTTGTTCCAGGACTACAAGCTAGTAGTCGCAAGCAGTCTCTAAACTAAAATTCTCTTTTAGCCCGGGAGGAAGCAACGGTAGGAGCAGAAGCAAAACCTTCACACAACTCTTAATACTCCAACAAGACCAGCTCCAAGATTCCCAACTTGTTCACTCCGAGAACACTCCGACTTGCATAGAGCAGCTCTCACAGTTAGCTTAAGCTAAGAAGGTTCAAAAGCAAGGAAACAGTCAAGCTATGCAGTAGCTCAACTCTGAAGAACCAGTCAGCTTTTCAGAAACGCATACACAAGACCAGGACCCACCGACCTGCACATGCACGTTAGTATCGAGAAACATTTTCCCAAATCCTTTTTCAACTACCCTACATACTAATACTACGGGAAAAGGGATGGAGGAAAGCACAAGAGCCCTCTCTTATTTCCCATTCTCTTAAAGTGTAGAGAGAGAGAGCATTCATAGAACGATAGAAAGAGAGAGAGAGAGAGAGAGCAAACCCAAGATTCTACTCTCTCCGTCTCTTCTCACTCCGAGAGCAGCTTACTCTTTCCCTCCCTGATCACAGTCTCTGTGTCTCTCCCTGGGTCGACTATATATTTTTCGGCCTTCCGCCATCTTATCCTCAAAATCCATTCTTTTTCCATCACAATTTCCATCAAAAATGATCATCAGGTCAACCCAAACCCCCCTGCCACCTTCTTAGCCGGAAGTCAAGTCCCACCAACTTTCTCCAAGGGTCCTCACGCTTCCGAATCCCAAGTGGAGAAAGGTGTGTACTTTCCCAACATTTTTCCTCACAACATTCGATACATGTATACCAAGGAGAAGAGAGGCAGGAACCTGTGACGAGACAAATAATACCAACAGCAACTATCCTCCCACTCTCAGTCACCATCGATATTATGAGTATCAGTCAACTCTCCAACAAGACATTCTTTCACCCAAATATAAACAAAAAGATTAGTGCAACGCTCTCACTCAAATCCTCACCTCCCTCAACGTGTCAGACAAAGACCACAAACTTTATCTCAACGGATTTATCCTCCAAAACTCCCAATCCTACAACACATCATAAACACTGACATGTGCATTAACTAATCAAACCCCATATAAACTTTGATACACATGTCAACAAAAAGTGATCCAACATTTATAACCTCCATCCCTTATAAACCATCCCCCTGAAAATTTAAACACCCTCTTCTCAGAAACAAGTGTCTATCTCAAATTTTAAACAACCAGTGTTACCTTTGTGTCATCCTTAATCAAATCCTCAAACAGTAGTTATGTGTTCAAACCTATTTTGGCAACCCTCCCGCCTTTGTTTTATTCGAAAATCGCCATTCAAACTGCTCAATCAAATTCAGTGACGGTGTTTACGGATCAACCTGGTACTCCTGTAATTTCAGGAAAGCCTCAATCAAGATTCGGATTTGCTATTGAATATTTCAAATGCCTTTGAGGTTTGTCTTTGTAAAATTCATTACACACTCTTCGCAATAATTTCCTTAGCAACAAACCTACAACCTGGTTTTTCAAAATCATCCGCATTCCCATCTCGGATAATTTGAATCAACTAAATCATCAACTTTAAATAAAAATACATGCCAGTTCCTGCAAAAATCCTTCCATCATCCAGCTCCTGAAGCAGCAAACAAGTCTTTTGCGAGCCAATTATAACTGACCCAAGCCTCTGTGCGGAGCGGAAGCTTTGCATATAATTTGTTAAAAAAACAAATCCTGTCGGAAGAGAAAGAGGCGTTTTCCTAGGGATTTTTCCCCCTGAACTTGAAAAATCATTTAATTCATAATTCAGTGAGCATTACGGTAAATTCTTGTGCACCCGAGTGAAAATAATAATGGCAATAGATTTGTTTCCAAGAAGAAGAATAAAAAGAACACCCCTTGAAATTTAACGGCGAATCAACTGAGAGCTCTCTCGACGGAAACGGCAAAGTGAAAAAACTGTAATAATAATCAAGGTGACGAGCACTAATCGCAGGGACTGCACTCTTCAATCCTTGCATTTCAATTTAAATAATACAATCGTTAACAATGGATTATTGAGATTATAAGCTTGCTCGACAAGAGCAATAACTCGTGCTTCAAGAGAGTGCACCTCAAGAAAAACAAGAAGGACAAGTGTGTTGCTGTTTTTTTAGTTCACATCATAATCCACACATTAACCACCGACTCGCCAGTCTTTTCAATTACATTATTAAATCCAATAGTTTCTCACTCCATTTCCCACCCATTTAAACATTAAAGCCAATGTACGTACACGTGTATGAAATTATATACCAAGTGTGGACGTGAGAAATTTAAAAAAATGATTTTAATTGATTGTTTAACGTGACTGAGGAAAGGAGATGATATGCTCATCAACCAATAATCTAAGGTAAGAAACTGTACTAACTGCTCTAATTGATTCATTATAAGGCACATTCTCTTTCTCCGATCTGATCAAGGTTAGTTCAACTCAACGTTTCTACCCTTCCACAGCCTAACCTTCACCAATTTCCCTCCTTTATCTTCACCCCGCCCCCTTCACATATCCCTCACCTTTACGTTACTAAAGATTTGCTAACAAACCCTCAAACTCCGGCACCTTCAACTCGAGAGCCTTGCATTTCCCCTTAATTGTTGATAATCTTCAAACATTTTTCAACCATACTTGCTTCCCAGCTGCCCTTTAGAGAAAGAGAGAATAATCGCCGTAATTAGCCAAGCGGACGTGCATAGAATTAGCGAAATTAAGTAAAGGTCAATCGGAGAATCAGTCGACTACATAACATTCTCCTCCGTCCATCCTTAATCTTTTCAACTCCTTTGTCAGCATTTCTTGCTTCCACGTCCATAACTCATAATCCTCTGGATCTCATGGCTGAGCAATCCTCACCCAGTCCCACATTGTCTCATTTAATTAAGTATATGTACAGCCCGAATATGGGTCTACACTCAGCATGTACACACGCTTCTGTGCACTCACATGCATATCCCCGTATTAGCTTTGCAATTTTCTCCAATCCTAAAATACCAGGAACAAGCATCACAAAAGCAAGAAACAAGCACGGATATAGATACTGAGGTGAATAGCAAGCTTTTTTTGCAGTCAAGATGACTCATGGGATTTGTTTAAGGGAACAGCGTTGAGTTGACTAACTTGAAACTTGGCGTTCGGGTTACATGCATCTTTCTACAGGGCCATAGCCATAATCCGTAGGCACCCGTCGTCCCACCACCCTCATCTTAGCATCCGTTGTCGAATCGGAAATTGAGTTTTATTTTCTTTTTCCTTCCTCTCCAGTCCACATGTATGCATCTTCCTTTAACTTCTTTCGAGTGAGCCTTAAAAGGACATGGCTTTGATTTTTGATGAGGTCGTTGCTGTGTGCTTGGCTGCGTCCCTTGGATGTTCCGATCCGTTCTCTACGCCCGATACACTTTAACGATGAGGATTCGTTCAACAGTTTTTTTCTCTCTCAACTTCCAATCGCAAACCGGACGGACGGATAGTCGATAGAGTTAGCTGTTTTGCATGGTAGCAACCTCATATTTCACATGTTAACTACATCCCAATAGTAAGCTCAAGTCTCGTCTTGTATTCAGCTCAAACCAAGAAATATTAATGTACACGCAGGGAGGTTCGAAGTTCTGGCTGGGTAGGTGAAAAAGTAGGAGGTGGAATGACGACAAAGTACAAGTTGTTCTTCTTGGCAAGGCAACTCTTAATCAGGTAATTGAATCCGCGGAATGCCTCCTCGGCAGCAAACTTTCCTTGGGAGCGAATTCAGGGAGGGAAGGCGATCAAGTTTCGGGACGATGATACATGATGGAGAATGATTATGATTAAAAGAGATAAGAGAGCGATTAGCCATGGAGTTTGATACAGAATAAGGGATGGCTGGGAGGGAATATGTAACTAAAGTAATTAACTAAATTTTCTTACCTAAGATTCATATTTCTTAATTTCCTCTGTCCTCCTCCCCCTCCTCCTCGGCCGAATTAAAAGAGCAGTCGTCTTTATATGCTCACTTATCCCCAAAACTCAACTTACTTTCATCCTCCTTAACTCTTTCCATTCGACATCCAACTATTGACTTTCAAGTCTCAAGCCAATTATGGCTCTCCTCATCATTGTCGTCTTCGTCATCTCCAAGAGATAGGGCTCAACCAATCTTCCCAAGATATTGTTCAAATTCAAACGACATTCCAACCCATTCTCAGCTAGCTAGTAGGCTAGATAGCGAAACTGCAATTTGAGCAATATATGCATTTACTAATTCCCAATTATGCGGCCGCGTTGGGACAAGCATGCTCATGCTGATTTCTACTTGAGCTCCTCCGAGAGCATGCATAAAGAACTCAATAGAACACCAACAAAGCGTGGAGAACTGAAACGAATTATCCTCATTCCCTTCAACTTATTTGCGATATAAATGTCTTCTCGGTTTCATTCTCAACATCCCACCAACAGCTTTCCTTTACCAAACTAGCTCTCCATTAGCATAGTTTTATGCTCAAATTCTAATTAGTAACGTGAGTGAGGCCAATTTCATTCCGTGTATTTTTTCTCACTTCCCATAATTGCCTTGTGGTTTTTCTCAATCCCTCGCCATTCCACCAACCTCTTGATAAATTCCATCGTTTTAAGGATTTAGATTACAGCTCTATTGTATAATAAACAGTGACTTGGACGCCCCCCGTATTGACACAGAGACAAAGCAGTTGTTGTACTGCGTATCATTCAACCAGAAAACGAGACATTGTGGAATGGGATTGAGACAAACGTGGCTCATCCATTGCATCACATCACTGTCCGTCATCCTTCCCGTCCCTTTCTTAACGAACCCTCTCTGAAGCGATCAAGAGGGAATGATATTGAAGATTATTTCCTAGAGATAATTCAGGCCTGGGTAATGAGAATGATGTAGCTGATGATGAGGGCGATAAGTAATTTAAATTATTTGGAAGGTACTACTACCATGTATGGGATGACGGAAATTATGTGGACAAGAAGATGATGTAGATGCGACAACAACGACTTGTCTTCTCTCTCTCTCGCTCTGTCTCTTGCAAAACCAGCTGATTTTAATGCAATTTTCAAAGAGTTGTAAAGAATAAAGAGAAAATCTCACACATGCCCCATCACTTCTTTCCTCAGAAACGATTCCTCTTTATGGGAATCCTCCTCACCGCCGCGCAGGCAGATTACCAACATTACCCCCATGCATTTCCAACCAAGTATGCATATTAAGCCAAAAGTATTTTAGCGTGAACGTAGCTAGTCAAATCTTGCAAATTATTCACGCGACCAACTCCAATTTATCCAAGCATCCGTGCTTGCTCGCTTCGTCTGTGACGACTTGGGAGTTTTACACACTCCGACTTTGCATGCCATCCTCATAAGTATGTTAAGTAGTTTCAGGTAAAATCAAAGGGTAAAAGTGTAGCAGATGCTCTTCGCCCAAGTCATAAACGCTTTCCAAGTGCCAAAACCGGAGATGAAGAATGTTTGCGTGGAAATTAGTAGCAGGGGAAGTAGTTGGTACACGTACGTATGCGCCACAAGGCTTTCCTCCAAGCCAAGGCTATTTTTCATAATAACTTGCCACTTTCCTGGCATGTTTGTGCTTGTAAGAGTGTAGCCCTCTTAATTTTTTTGATAGTATTTGACAACTTGTTATTCGTTGTTTAGAAAATTTCTCTGTCATACATTCATAAATCAAACCCAGGAGGACAAGTCAAATTAATGGGATGACGCTACTCACTATAAGCGTCCGCGACCTGCCTCTAGTCCCATACCTTCTATTACTTATTCCTCCCGCCACCGCTTCTATTAACTACGAATGCATTACAGGAGATATGGAATCCGCCCTCAGTCGAAAAAGTCCTCCAGCTTTTAACCAGATGAAGAATCTTTTTCCTCATTTCCTTGGACAGTTAGTATGCGCTGCTATGCGAGACGGAAGCGTCTTGGGTTTAGTCCGAACGAATGTTCGCTGAAGCAAGATCCGTTTTTTAAATTCAACGTTGCCGACTTCCAGACCTCTGCTCCATCTCCCTGTCCCACACCACCAAAACTACCACATATCTTCCCACCCGCACTCAAGAATCTCCAAGATCCAAGGGACAGTCTGACAGACAGGGACATGCATCCATTTTTTATCATTGCAACCCAGCCAGAACTGGGCTATGTCTTGTCGCGAGAAAGATGAGCAAGGAAGAACAAGTAGAGATTGAGTGAGTGACTCTAGGAATGGAGTTATGAGTCTCATAAAATGATAAACTAATAAAACAATAAAAAGTGCCGGTAATTACGTACCGCCAAAGGTCACTATCTATGCAAACTGTGTGTAGCTCTGGACGTTGTTGGAATTAATAAGAGAGAGGCAGAGAATCCAGAGCTCTTTTTTCCTCATCTTCCCATATCCTAAAATCCTAATCATCATATAAATGTGTATAAGTAATTCAAGAATCTCATCATAATCCCTATATTATTCTTGTCTCATTCCCTCAAGGAATACACCAGCGTGTCTTCCTCCGCCCTCCTTCCTGCCACTCTTCTCCTTCTTCTTCGTCTTATATTTTCTCCATCACAGCCAGATAGAGCAAGTAGTCAGTCCGCTTTTCTAGATTGCCTTTTTCTTCTTGATTGCACAGTCCCCTGCCTAGCGAGCAGATAAGATACAGAGGCGTAAATTCGTTTAATGGATACAACAGCATTGAAAAAGCTCACCCTCCAACATTCTCAATTGCGGGTGGCTCTTTATGAAGCCATGAAAAACAGTAAATGATTCTTTCCTCACTCATCTGCAAACTAGCAAAAGATGCAACTTTAAAACTCCAACACTCCAACCCCTGCATGTATAGTAATAACTTAAAAAGCAACAAAACTTGGAAGCAATCAGGAAGCTCATATATACCAACAAATCCCTTGCCGTCTGGCTAACATCTACACGGCAGATTCCCAAATCCCTCTTGAATCCAAGCACTCCTCTGAGAGGACAGGTATGATGGTGCGGATAAATTCTCAATGATCAAGATGGAGATAGAGTTAGTTAGATTTTAAATCCCCGTTTTTTCTCCACCACTACAATAATGAAAGAGCGGTGTTAACATAACCGGACAGTTTTGTTCCCTCTCGATTAATCTTCCCCCGTCTCTATCTAATATCTGGCAACGTCTTCCCCAGCCCATCATCTCCATACCTTGTCTACATCCTTGTCCAATCTCTTTATCAGATATTAGGATTTAATGTGTATTGCTCCCACATCTCGCATTCTCGTAGAACAAGAAACCAGAAGATTCCATGCGCAATCCTCCAAAAGTCCAGTACATAATCCTCGCAGAAGCTCCATCTCTCACACACACCGTATCGTATCCTCTTCCCTGTCTCTGTAGAAGAAGATAAAATCAAGAAGATTCCGTATTCAAGGCTGACAGGATGAAATCTTGTGTGAGCCACTGAGGCAGCATCATCTTCTTCTTTGAACAAGATCATCATGCTCCTGTTCTCCATTTTTCATCAATTTATCCAAGGAATTTCATTCCAAACCCAAGCAAATCAAGCTTACAACCCTCCCTGCAAAACTTACTCAGCGCTTACATGCGTTTTCCCGAACAACAACTAAATGTAAAGTTGAAGAGGAGTCAAGGTGGGAGTGTGAGAAAGGTTGGGCAGGTGAGGGGGAAGACACACACACACACACACACCTTAGCGGATGAAGAAACCAGTGTCTTAATTGCTGACAAGAGTTAAACCAAAGTGTATTACACAGTTGGGTAATGTTATCATATCTTGTAAACCTTCTAATGCTTTTGTAGCTACTATCTAAGCAGCTATATACAAGCCGTATTCCCTACTTTTTAAATATCTTATCATCAGCCTCAAATCCGCGTCAAAGTCCTCCAAGGAAATTGATTATACGTGCCCCATCTGAAGCAATGAGCAGGATTTTTTTACAAAAAATCATCATCCTTCTTAAACACTTTTGATTCAGCTTGTCAAAGTGTGATGCTCCTCTGCTGAGTCGGTATCTTTCTCACAACTTCCCCACCAGTCAGCAGGAGTCGTCATCCTCTCCGCCACCGCTTTTAACCAAACATCTTTTCCCACCCAATTTCCTTACCCCCTCCTAGTCGCAGACATGTCCACATATCTATCTCATTTTCTTTTACCAAGATTACCTTCCGCAAGCCAGCCAGCCAGTCTCATCTTCTTTAACTCCCTCAACCAAGCTGTGTCCATCCCTCCTGCAATCACACCAATCCTTTCACGCTT
The DNA here is from genome assembly GCA_906901655.1 of Sminthurides aquaticus. Lineage (NCBI taxonomy): Eukaryota > Metazoa > Arthropoda > Collembola > Symphypleona > Sminthurididae > Sminthurides > Sminthurides aquaticus. The sequence goes on along the minus strand of CAJQTT010000001.1, from coordinate 16,328,990 downwards.
AGCCTTTGGCCTACGGGATACGTATAATCCCAAGGTTTACACCAACACGTCCCTCCATTTCCTTCCACACTATCATATTATGCGGGACTGGTGCTCTTCTGGGGTGGGAAGATGCGCTCGGAGGGGACAAGGATGGACAGGATTCAAGAATCTCGTAAGAGAGGAGAGGCGAAAACGCCATTAGCATTTTTATGTGAAAACATTTGCTTGGAAGCTAACCGAAGGAGAGAGAGAGAGAATACTACCTGCTGATATTAAAGCGGTCGACGTTGGAGGTTATTCATAAAATAAATCCATTAGGAGCAGAGTAATTTTGATGGAGATGCAATTCAGTCTTTCGAGTCCATCATCCAACTAAATTGAAAGTAAAGTAGGATAAAACACTGAGAGGGCACTACTAACGTATAGCTACAATCTTCTTCCCTTCACCTCTATTCATCTCTATCCCGCCTCTTCTTCTGTATCTTCTTCACCCTCCACCCCTCCCCCCATAATTAAAGTACATATACAACCTCCGCAAAAATCACCTTCTTCCTTCTAATATTCATCCAAGTTCCGTAAAGTGTGAAAGTGCTTCTTAGTGCTCCATAATCCCATGCATTTTGCACGCCAGCGTCCTCTAAGTCTATTTAGAACATATTCTTCTTTATGCATTTCCATCGATAAAACCCTTCATCATTTCACGCTTGAATTAATTCATAACTTAAACTCGGGCCATTTCAATTTAACATGAATTACTTATTGGAGAATTATGATTAGCGCTCAGGGGCGCTAAGGTAGTAGGCCTAAGAGGGAAACAGAGGGGCAACGTGTTGATGTGAGGAGACGTGAGAATATTAAGTGTGCAACTACGTGATCTCAACCCGCTCCTATAATAACTATTGTAATTGCCAACTTGATGGACTTGAATCTTTTTCTATATCTTCCAAAGCTTCCTCCTACCCTACGCTCATCATCAAAGAATCATCTCCTCCCAATCATCATTAGCCTATGATTTCTCCGATTCTAGCTCCAAACCAACGGAACCATTCCATTTTTATATCCATCTGGCGGGGGCAGGAATTTCCTTCATCCGCTACACACAACAACCATTTTATTTCTCCCATCTATCTCCAGCCTATGATTATCATGAGCAATCCCCAGTAGTTAACCTCACTCTTTCTCAAGTCTTTCATTATATTCCTACCTCCGCGTCTTCATGAAAAAAATCCTCCAGCTTGCTTTCCTCACCAACTTTTACTAAACACATTCACCAGCAAACACCCATCAAAAAATCCAATCCTCACTTTTCTCTCCTCCTCTAAAATACTCCTTTTCCTGTCTCTCTTTCCTTCTTCTTTCTCCTTTTAAATTAGCCAACAAGAATCAGGGCCACACATCTGCTCCTCCACAAATCTCAAGAAATGAGAGTGATGGCACATGCAGAGGGAGACAGTAGGCGAGCGGGCGATGAGAAACATCCAGCAAGTTCCGTAAATATAACAACAACAATCACAACACTCTTCGATACACACTTCATCCAAGCAAGATTTAGCATTAGGCTACAGTCAGTACTGACTCAGTAGCATCCAAAGCAGCATGAAACAGCAGGAAGAGCTGCAAGGAATCAAGCGGAAGAAAAAGTCGTCGAGGTAATTATTATTAAATTTTTCCTAATGATAATAATACAGTGAGTTGATGAGGACGGGAATGTAGTGAAGAACCTGTTAAATTCCCCCATTAGCTCCCATCCATTCCCTCCGTTTCTTCTCCTCGGGAATGGCTCTTGTGATGATGTGTATATCGTTTCCTCATGGCAGTCTTGACTGTAAAAAACCCCAGTGTATTAATATGCATGCAGATGCGCGTCCGGGCGGGATCCCAGCCTGGCTGGGAAGGAGCATCAGCAGGCAGATGCGCCCAAATGAATGATGAATCTTTTCATTGTTTATCCGCTCGTGCAAGTAGTTAGGGTGTCCCTCCATCACGGCCTCTGTCATTCGCCGTAGTAGTTGAGACAGTTAGGAGGATGGATAGATCGTAGGCGGGTTGAACGGCTCAAGGATGAAGCAAGACAACGTTACCGGCCCAACCTGCCAATTTAAGGCCTAAAACTAGACTAGAATTGCTTTTAACTCATAAACCTCCCTTTTCGTCCTTCACGCACATATAGCTTACAAGGAAAAATGGAAACATCAGCCTCAAGCCATCTTCTTCATCTATTACTGCTGCCTCTCCATTACTTATTCAGCAAAGCTGTCGACTTTGGCTAAGTCCTCTATGAACTAGTTTTTACTTGCACAGTAACAACTTTACTTCCATCCGCTGTATAAGACAAAATCAGCTCTGTCTTCTTCTCATCTTCCCAGCCATCCCTCCCACGTCATCCTATTTCCTTGTTCCTCAGAGATTTTCACTAGGAGCTGAGTGAAAGGTTGGAACGTTTCCGTTTTTAGATATTGCAATTACTATTAGTACCACCAGGATATTAAGCTTCCCCTCAGCCTCAGCTATAAGCATAAGCTATGCACAGCACAGGGAAGCACTAGGTAAGCAGAAAAAGAGGAGAAGGTAGGTAGGATGGTAAAAAAGAGTACAATTTTTTTCGCCAAACAAGAGAAAGAATGCTTTTGAAGGGTTTCGCATATGGATTTGGAATTAAGTGTCTGCCTTATTCCATAAGCCGCTTCTAGGGAGAGAGTATGAGACAAGGCCAGAGGGATTCATGGAAGGCAGGGCCGGGTTATCTGTTCGAGATAGTTGAGAAGATAATTCCTATTTTCTACACCGTTAAAGTACTAATCGATCCTTATTGATTTAGTGAGAGAGAGGAGGAGGACAAGAAATAGGAGGAGGAGGAGAAGAAGAAGAACAAGGAACCTTAGAAAGACAGTGTTGTGTGTGGAGCTGTGTTGTTCGTGGTCGTGGGATGGAAATGTTTTGAGTAAGCTATTATGGGAGGCATGAAAATGGGGTAGCTTAATTGATTTTTCACTTAAACTTTTCGATCTCCCAGATAAAGGAGTTCAGCCTTTGGCTTGTTGTAATGGATGGTGGGTTGGTGTGGCTTATTAGCTTTTAGTCAGCAGCCCTCTCATCTTTCCCTCCAAATACTTTCTTCCCACCATCAACTTTTTTCACCGTCTTGTCGATTGAGCAGTGTGCTTCGATGACGACAACAACAAATTCTTAAACTGAACGCAACTAGTCTACATGGAGTTAAGAAGAGTTTGAGAAAAACTCTTTAAATCTCTTCCTAGTTTTCTAAAATTCTAATTGAGAAAGTCTTTTCGTCCCAATCATGGCCAGATTTCTCTTGGTCAGTCATTCCTAGTGATTAGTTGGGCTTAGCATAATCCCTCCCTCCCACCTTCTTAGTCCCCCCACCTTATTTTTCAGCAGTCCAAAACATCCTTCGACGCAAACAAGCTGTTAGTCCAATCATCACTCTCCTGCCCCTGCCTACACTAACAAACTGATTGAGACGAGTGAGCGAGAATTACAACGCAGTCAGGATTTAAAATTCAGTTTAGTAGGGTCATTACATTAAATTTTAAGAAACATGTTACTTGCTTCCTGGTGAAACTTAAGACCAGGATACAAGTATACAAGCCCAGGGAGCGCAATGGAATATGAGCCAGCTAACGGTAGCTTCATTGCTTCATCTCCCTTCATATATTCCTGATTGCTTTTTGAAGGAATGGGTGAGATGAGTAATGGAAATGGAGTGAGTTTGCATGTGCTCTTGTCCTCCTATAGATTTATTTGAATTCCGCCTTATAATTTATAAAATGAATAGAAAATATTAACCAAGCTTCGTAAAAGAACGAGGAGTAAAGAAGGATGGATTGATTTTTTCATGTCATGAATGGTTATTTGAGTGCACCTAGAATTCTTAACTGTATTCCTCTTAGGACGGTGGTGATTAGTTTAGTTTGCATAAAGAGTTTAGTTATCTTTTGCGGATACTTACAAGAAACTTTGAGCCCCTCTTCTCCTCCTTCCATATTCCCATTTCTCAGTCATATCTCATATACGCTCTCCCACCAAAAGCCAAGAGCCAACTCTATGCAAATCCTACGCAAGAGATGAGCCATCACACAGGCTGAGGAAGCAACACCCATTTCATAAAGAGTCTTAGCACAAGGGACTCCTTCGAGTATGAAAATAAGTAGCTTCCTCTACATGATTGTTTTGTCTGAGAGTTGGAGGATGATAATGTTAATGTATTCATGAGTTTTGCGAAGCTCATTATGTTTAAATAATTTAAAAAGAAGTCATTCAAAGAGGATACACCAACCAAGCATAAGCACACAACCCTTCCTAGAAGAACCATCCTCCCTGTCTAACAAATCTAAGAATTCATTCTACAACTACAACCAACACCGTATTAACACTCCATCTCTTCTTAATCTTTAATGCTTTTCTAAGCTCTCTACCACTCTCTTCTTCACATCTTTACTCAAAAGAACAACAAAATCCCTGTAAGCAAAACCAGCTAAATAACTGTAGGGATCTCAATATATATATTTTCTCCCGAAACCTTAAATGAATGGGAGAGAAATCAAGCAAGGGAGCTAGCTTCCAAACTTTCTTGAACAACAAGGAAGCAAGTGTTTAAAATGTGTCTTACACAGAACATGCTCCTGCTTCTTCTTCCTAGAAAGAAACAAGGAAAGAGGATAGTTAATTTGCAATGAGTTTTTGCAATAATTTTCAATGTTTTTCATTCCATCCCGCTATTTTCTCGCTATGGCAGGAGATAAATGAGGGGAGGGATGGTGGCAGCACTAGAGAGAGAGAGACGGTATAGCGTGCAGAGAGACTCACACAGTGCAAAACCAGCCAGGCGCGAGAGCATAAGCAGAGGTTAAGATTGTGCAAATAGATGGTTCCTCCTCATCTCTGACAATTAACCTGCTTTAACTAATAGGAAAATTCAAAGAGGGCGATAAAGAGAGAGAGAGAAGGAGGAAGGAAAGTTCAAGGAGCCGAGTACTCACACGGGTGGCACTCTCCAACGCTACCCCTTCCGTTGAGCAAATTAAAACTGAATGAATCCTTTATTAAGTTTGTATAATCTTGATTCTATATTTTCAAGTGCTCGATAAAAATTATGAATTCATAAAGTGTGTTGTTTGTCGGGCGGAAACTAGTCGCTGGGTGAGATTCCACTACGAAACCTCCCTCTTACATACCCTACTCCATTCCATACAAGTTCTCACATCAAAGTCACGGTATTTGTGTGTGGGGTGTGGGCACGGCTTGCCGGCGGCGGCCGGAGCCTAGTATTTTGGTGAAATGGTTATTAAATGTAGATTTGTCGAGTTACACATCTAATAAAGCTTGTCCTTGATTCCACCTTTAAGCCAGAGCAAAACCAACTTGACGCAGAAAGAACCCAAAAAACGGCGAGACTCAAGGGTCAACGGAAGGGACTCAAGAAGAGGAAAATGATAACTAAATCCTTAAGTTATTCAACTATAGGATGTCACCTACCTCTTTCTTGGCTCTTTCTTTAAGTTTCTTTTTTCGTGTTAACTTCTTACGCAGCTGGTTGGGTCGGAAAGGAGGGATCGATGCATATATTTTCATTCTGTGTAAATATTTGTTATTCCATCTCTTACCCTGTGAATTGACAAGTCAATAAAAAGGCGTGAGTGTGTTTTTACGAGGAGTGTGTGGAGCAAAGTTAGTCGGTTATTCAAGTGTCCTCGCTCTGTCTAGCATTAAAGGTTAAGTCAAACCAAGCTTGGCCGGGAGGAAAAGAGGGAAGGTGTCATTTATTTGGATTGCAAAAAGGTTTTGTATTATATATAAGAGATAAAGTGATTAGTTAAAATTAGGGAGGAGGGAACAAGTTAAGTTGTATGGCTAAGAGGTTAAGACGATTGGCGAGGGCATTGCTTTTCTAATCACTTTTCCTTATTGAGGTAAATTGATGTGATTTCCTCCTAGAAGAGAATTAACATGGGGAGTTGTCATCCGACACATGTAGGCGTTTGTTGGCAATTAGCGGGATGATTCATGGAGGAAACGGAACATTTATGTATGCTTTATGCATGTAAATCTCCAGGAATCAGAGCCAGCCAACTCGCCCTCTGCCTTCAACTACCAGGGCCTGAGAATGAGAAAGAGATGCGAATTCACGTTCCTTCTGGGGTAATGAAATTTAATGCTTTGTTGGAAAGGAAAGGCTATGAAAGATTTGTGTCCCCTCCTTGCATTATCTCCTCTGAGAAGAGGAAGAGGTTAATGGGAATAATTGTTGCTAATCTCATCCTGTGTAGGAAATTGATTTCTCATTTTTTCAAAACTCTCAACCCTCTCACACTCCCACCTCCGTCCCCTACATCCCCTACATCCCCCCGACCCTATCCTCCATCATCATGTCGAGAGTTGTTGGCTTGGATACAAAAGTTTATAACTTGAAAAACCTGCGTGCGGAGGAAACCATGGTTCACTACGACTACCATCCCACCATCCCCTGCCCCCACCTAAACCATATAATATTGTATCGAGGAGAATAATAGCGTAGAGAGAGGGTGAGCGAGAGAGAGAGAGATTTCAAGGGCTGGCGTATCTGGTGTATATAATCGTTAGATTAGAAAATGATGACTATTTGAAGAATATGGGAGCCTATGTTTCTATGCCGAGCCTAGTTTTTTTTGTATTAGTCCGTGTTCTCTTGTTGGAGACGAGGAGGGTAATTGATTGTGTGTAGGTGATTGAATTGCTTTCCGAGGGACGTATAATATTTTATATATATGTAGAAAAGAATAGAGGGAACGGGTGAGAGAGTAAAAGTTTGCTCTTTTTATCATTCCCTGTATGATTACGCGGCGGCGGTGGTGAGAAAGCATTGAGTTGTTGAAATAATAACGTAATGCTCCTAGTCCTCATGTCCGCCGGATTGAATCCATTTTTTACACTCTATCCTCAGGTAGTCAAGAAGGGAGTTTTTAGAACTCTTGTAATAATAATGATGGAGAAATGGATAAAGAGGAAGAAATGATCAAAAAGGGGCAACCATAGTCCCGATCCATGTCTATTTTCTCCCTTGCAGTTAGTTAGTCAGCCAGCCAGCCAGTTTTCTTCCCCAACAGTTTTCCCTCCCTCCCCTTCACGATTCTACTATTTGTCTTATTGTTCTTTTTCCTGTGCTTTCTCCACATTTCGAGGAAATCCTCCTCCGTCTCCCTCCCTTCTTATACCTGTCTTTCCCATTTTTCTCTGCCCTCTCTCTCCTTGTTCCTCGTACGTAATTGCAATGTTTCTATTTTGTCTCCCAGCCCTGCGGTTTGTGCTCATTGTAGCGGAGCAAAGGGACTTTTAGCTATACACGCTACCAACAACACTACACCTTCTCCCTCGTACAATCTACACTTACATATACAGCATAAAGGCTTTCACGTCCTGTACATCATGTTCTTGTTGTGGAAAACAGAGGAGGAGGCGAAACTTGTTCAGTAGCCTGTGCGAGGATAATCTGTAAAAAGTGCAGGTGATATTATAGAGAAAAGGAAGCGAGAGGATTGTTAAAAAAATGTGTGCATGTTCGCCTGGGTTCGAGGCCCGCCGTCGGACAATAGGGGATTTTAGATACATGGAAATTGTTTGTAACTCACACGTAAGTCTTCCGATGATTATGAATCCCCAAGATAGGAATTGAAGCAATATTTTCTCTATTGTCGTAATCACATAATTCTCTTCTTCCTTCAGCCCCATTCTTGGGAGAGGATGTTGTTGACTACTGGCTCCCGGCAGGGTAGTTCTTTACACACTTTTTCTCTTCCATCCATCCCTCTCTACACTGTCTATATAATAGTTTTAAGCCTCAAGGAATTTCCCGATTTTTCGAATTAGATGGATTCAATTATATCCCTCCGTCCGGCTAAAGCTGTGTGTGTCGACAGAGTCTGCAATAGAATAAGGGGAATCTTCCCTTAAACCTAGATATGACTTCCATCACCTTTTATAAACCCAGAAGAAGAGGGACAATCAATCCCTAATAATAAGCAAGCTACAAGTAAGTGTGCGGAGGGACACGTCGTCGCCCCATGCATCATTCAATTCAGCCAAGCTCGCCCTTTTACCCGATTCTAAAATCGCTTCTGTATTAAAAATCCCTGGAACAAACTCCCCTTTAATCAACTTCTCCTCCCTGTAGAAATATTTCAAATCATTTCTAAACCCACCCTCCTAAGTATTAACTTAACCCAATCCGTCCCACGTGCTTAACGTTACGACCCGGGGACACTATGTCTCTATCCTGCGCAGCCTTTGAATTTTTCAAACATCCGCCTTCGTTTTATCCTATAACGGGATGAATAACAGCCTCAGCAAGGAGCCACGTCACAATTCTTTTATTCCGTTTCACAATTCCGGACCTTGAACGGGAAGTTGAGATCCTCGCCTCTCCACCCCACCGCTATAAGAAAAGAAGGGTCATGGAAGAATCTGTCCGTGTGTGCATGTGTGAATGAGGGCATAATAAAAAGAATTCGACTTTCCAGTTTTTATCCAACCGAGAAAAAGAACTAGAAGAGAGGCAAAGAGCCCACATTTCCTTTTCCATTTCTCTAAACTTATTCCTATGCATAGAAATCCAAGGAATTTTGGGGTGAGAGCAAAACTGAGGGCGCTTAGCACTGACCCTAAAGGTTATAGCTTAAGCTCCTAGATTGGATTGGACAGTAGTTTGGAGAGAAAAAAATCCTAGATGTATGTATCCAAAATCCATAGCTGTCTGCATAGCTTCTTCAAATGTGTATTGCTGTCCAGTGCCAGAGCTGAGAACCTTTGCAAATCCTTACGGAAGAGTACTATACCACCCTTTCCCTATCTTTCTTTCCTGAACATATCCTACTACATATCTTCCAGCTGAATAGCTAAGCGTAAACGTATTTATTGGCAGCGACGTAACAGCAAGCATCGAGGCTACTACGACGACGGGGAATGTAATAGTTGCTCAACTCCCCCACTCCGATACGTACATCTTCTCTTGAGTGGTTAAATAACTTTTTTTCACCCATGCCCAGAATGTGGGTCGGCCAAAGAGGATGTGAGAATGATGGAGAATAGCTTTTCAAGAGGAATTTTCTCCATCAAGTGCGAATAATGGAGAAAGTAGAAAGTACGGGTATTATTGTCCGGACAGCAAGAAGAGTGTCACGCCTATGTTTTATCTGTATCTTAGTGTGGGATTGGATGTAGAATCATGTATCGATTCAGAATAGTTGTTTAGGAAAAATAGGTAAAACTTGGCTCAAGTCCTTCAACGCTTCATCCACCCATCTTTTTACAATGGTTAGCCAACAACAAGAGCTCATGAGAATTTCCTGGAGAAAGAGAGGAAATAGTGGTAAAAGTTTTGGAGGAGTAAATAGGCAGAGTAGATATGGGCCAGAGAGAAGGAGGAGCTCTCCCGTGAGCGTCTCTCAAGAGAGCGGATAGTAAAATTTCGGACACGTAGAAACCCCTGGACAAATAATAAGTAAGGGAGAGCCAAAAACCGCCATCCGCCCCTTGGACCGACCATGTATGAAGCTCGGATAACTTTTTTATTGGATGCAGTTAGCGTGATCAGGCTGGACGGATGATGATGAGTGCCGAGTGTGAACAAGAGTCCAATTCTTTTGTCTCCTTTTGTCTTTCCAGGGAAAATGAGCAAACATTGAATCTACGCTTCCATGTATTCTCCTCCAGACTGTAGTAAGCAATAACTCCTTGTATATCCCCCGTATTTCTCCGTCAATCCTTGTGAGGATCTTGTGAAGATCATGCATGAAACTAGCCTTAGAACAATCATTCCATCACACTCTACATCAGCAAGTAACAAAACAGCATCCCACCGAGTCCAGCCGCCAAGTCTCTGAGAGAACATTATGATCAGAGGGAAAGAGTGCTGGAGGTGAAAAAATGGTGTAGCAATTCGTTTAGGAAAACATGTAGATGCCCTCTTTTCTTCTGTATCCTTTCAGTCTTCCTGTAAACACGCCAACGTTCAGACATCCTTGATCCAGGAAAACCCAAAAACGAGTTGATCCTCCTCCACTTGTTCCGTCTTCATTTCTTTCTTTTCTTATTTGTGATATAATTTGCTGACTCCCCAACTCTTGAGGATGAGATGGTGATTGTTCCTGGCTGCTCCACCGGAGGTGGCGCGTATTGTACACAATCCATAGATCCCGCACCGCTCCCATCATCAAGTAACCAGCCAACAACATAGCTTAGGTGATGGCCTGAATAAAATGAGCCTGCTTACTCTACACCCAATATCTTCATTGGTCAAGCAAGCTTAGTGCAGAGCAGCCAGACTAGAATGCCGGATCATATTGTTTTCCAAGCGGGGAGATGCGGATATGTTATAGGAGCAGCATCGTGGGAAGATTCGGATCATCTATCTATACATAGGACAGTGTAAAGCTTTTCTTACACTTGCACGTTCCAAGAGTCTTTAGTAAATAACTTTTATACTGCACCCATTTAGGAGCTCCTCAACGTACTTTGTTTACTTCCCTTTTTCTCCACCCCGCCCCTCTCCCATCCTGGATGTGAGAGACAAGAAAATTGCGTGGAACAGAGTTTTATTGCTTGTCACACACTGAAACCTTAGTTTCCAAATCTCACGCCGGACCCTTCTATCCACACCAACTCCATGCTTATAGCCTCCTCCATCCTTGGCCAGCAGCATATAGCCATGGATTCATTATTCCTATTCCCCGATTCTTTTCAAAATTGCGCCACCATCGTATTCTTCCTTCTTATTCCTACACAGCCCGTATGTATACAACATAGAGATCCCACCATCCGCTCCTTCTTATCTCTCGCTCTCTCTCTGTCTTACGCTCCTTATTTTCTCACTCCATAACTCCAAAAGTCCTTCAAGAAAGAGCGACAAGGAGAAAGCAAGGAAGAACGGTTGGTTGGTCAATGGAACGAGCTGCGAATCCGGGGAGGATCCTCGTAAGTATTAAGTGGTAATAGCAGAGTTCCCGAAGAGGATCACAAGGAGAAAGGACACAAGAAGGATCAGACAATGCCCAAAATTTAGATGCCTTCAAATCTCCTATCTTCGCAAGTAATCTAATCCATGTGGATAAGGATGGGGATGAGAGGAGGGATTGGAGAAAGAAGAAAGTCAGAGGAATGCGAAAACTGATAAGTAACGGCTTGGATCAGGCTTTTAGCTCTGAACGTAGCTTCCACCGGGCTTCAACCCCAGCACCCACCTCTTCAAGGAAATATTTCAACAAAAGGTTTCTTCTCCAGGAGGACGTTGGCATATAAACTCCTCCATCCACCCAACGCCTCCTACAGTCCTCTGCCAGCAATCCTACTACAATCCTGGGCGTACACTTCAAGATCCCGGAGAAGAATAGATAGAAACCAGTGGGAGAGGGCATAGATGGAAATTTCATTCCCGTATTTTACAAAGGACATATTATATACAGCTATAGACGCGACGCGAGTATGGATATATAGTTTCCCTCTGACATGGAAATCAAATTCTCACCCCGAGTCAATTCTATTGTTCTGGAGTAGGCTGGACAGTTGAGAGTTTTCAATTCAATTCAAACAAGCCTTGCCCTCCTCTCTGTGTGGGAGAGAATGAGAAATTCCACCAACTTTTCCGCATGTCTCAATCCCTCTCCTGTCTTTGGGTCATCCTCCATGATTTGATTTACAAGAGCGAGAGAATGGTGGTTGGTGACTCTCCGTCGTCCCGCTCCTCCACTCCTCTTCTATTCTACCGACACCGACTATAATCTCCACCCTTGTAAAGTAGGTGTTTAAGGGGCCGTATAAAATCAAGAAAGCCAGAGAATCTACACGCTCTTTAATAGGACAATGGCTCCATAGACCCTTCACCATATATTATCTGCCCTAACTAGAGAAGTAACATCAAATTACAGCATGCTTCCCAGACCACGATCCTTCTCCCCCTACCCGCCATCCCCACCAAACTACACCTCTCCTCCACCCGACCCGAATTCCGGAGCTTCCCTCCCTCCACCCTTCCAAAACTTCTATTCAGATCAGACAATCTCAATTTATTTTCTTCAATCCCCATATAGGTACATACACCACTTCTACTAACCGAAATAACCGAATCCCTTCACTAACTTTCCAAAATTTCTTTACACATTCCATCAGAAAATTAAATTAGTTTTCCCTCACGAACCCAGCCTGTACTTTTTCATGTATCTTAAATAAAATTCACACAATCCTCCCGCGACCGCTATTCCCGGGAGTGCGACCAATCCTCGGATTCACACTTCTCCGTCCAGACAACAACTTCAAGTTGCTTCCACAAGTCTCTGACTTTCCAAACTTGGTCTTTAGACGCATCAAAACGTATCATTATCTTCATCCTCCTGGTAGCAAGCATCAAGTATCTTTGGATAATCCAGTCTGACTGGTGTATGCACTGCATCATCCATCCGGAACCAGGGAGGGTGGATACGCCACTTTCTCACAAATTCTATCCCAAAAGACCAACTTGGTCCCTCTCCAGTACCCACCAACTCAGCACCATAAGATACGGAGGATTTAAAATGTAGAAACATGTTAATGTCCTCTTTTGTACTCATGTATAAAGAATTATGTAGGGAGTGTGAAATTTTGTTGAAAAACTAAACTTTCCATCAAACAAGACGTTCCAGCTGGGGTCGGGCTTGATACATATAATTTTTACGTGTAGTCAATTGTTATTTTTTCTTCCAAGTCTTCCAAGTGCCAGGAGTCTCGCTTCAATGTGTGAGAAGGGCGGAGGGACTCGCGGGAGCGAGTCCCTTGATTAAGGATAAAGGATACCGAAGGATCCTTCCGAGAGAGACTTGAGACTCTACGTTTTATTATCCATCTCTCAAGTCCTTTCTTCCTTCCAGCCAAGAATAATAGATCCAGTCACTCACACACACAGACTCTATACTATCCACACTTATTTTCCAAGGGTCTCTCAATCTATCTTCCATCCAGCGCAGTAGCTTTTAACTTAACTAACAAGAAATTCTAAGCCTTACCTTTCTATCCCTCTTCCCTATACCCCTCTCCAGTCCTCCTCTTCCACCTTCCTTGAGGGATCCAAAGGTATTTCTCAATAAATAGCTAGTCCGCTCTAAGAAGATTCTCTCCCTTAAGATTCCAATTCAACTACCCCAAACCAGTGAGTTACTAATAGAAGAGTCTCTCCTGACCCAAGAGAAGAAAAGTGAACTAGCCAAACACATTGTCGGCTAGTTACAATGTGGGAACCTGGGCCCTTTCATAATGCCAACTGGTAGGGACGACGGCCGGAGCCTGTAGAATTGTAAATCATATCTCCTCAGAGAGAAGGATTCAAAAACCTTTTTCTCACCCAGTCACAGACTCGTCCAGAGCACGACCAGCCTAGCCTGTACGTTAGCCCGCAAGGAGCGAATTTGACGAATCGACTGTATAATGAGCACAATAGCTCCACCAATGTCGACTCCTTTTCATTCATCCTCACTTATCATCAGAAGAAATATAGAATAAACTGTATTTGAAAGAATAGGGTCTAACCAAACTTTATGGATCATACCAGCAGAATGACCAAGGTATCCTCCAGGGAAACATGTAGGAACGAGTAATAAGTAAATCCCAACCAGCACAAGTCCCACAAGTCCTCTTTTACAACCCTCACTTTCAAGCGGCATCTCTAGTTTCAGTTGGGGGTCCAGGAAGTGTCCGATCTACGGGGTCGCGGGACACTTTCTTTAAAACCTACCCTCAGAAATCCATCCTACTATCCCTCCAAGGAACCCTCCCAAGAAAATCCCTCAAACAGTGAGAATTCTAGGACAAACCTCGAGATCTAAAACCAAGCTCCGACCTGTGCATAGTGGTCTTTGCTGGGAAGAATATAACATCATTTAAGAAAGTGACGAATGTTGATGAGTTAGTGTAGGGGACGAATGGCCAGGTTGTTGATAGGTCAGTTTCTGTTGCAGGGATTATATAGGTGGGAAGGTTTGGGAATGTTTTTGATAAAAAGACCCATCCTTTCCACGCCACATTACCCCACCATATTTATTCTTCACAACACCAAGGAATGTTGTTCTATTCAAGGAGAAATTCTTGTCAGCAACCATCCTACGTAAATTAAATAGCATAACTAACTTGCTCACTCTCTCTCCGCATCATCTCTTCCTAGTCCTATCCTAGCTCTCAAAATGAGGGAAAGTTCCATCAAGAACACACTAATCAAATGTGGATGGAATCTTCTTAAGGGCCTATCTAAATTCTCCAAGTCCCCCACTAAAGCACTAGTCTAGCTATAGCTTCAGCATGGCCTTCAAATCTTGCGGCATACCCTTTATGACGGCAATCATCTTCCTCCTGATGATGATGTATCTGGATCTTGAGGAGATGAAGGCATAGTGAGAAGAAAGCGACGAGAGAGACGCTCCGAGTAGTAGTTCTCTACACTATCCCTCAATTGTCCCTTCTTCGTCCAGGAATAATGGGACAATGGGATCCGGAGAATAGATTTAAGTGAAGGAATTGTAAGGAAGAAAAGCTTTTCATGAGACTCCCTCTCCGCTCATTCCTTGTCTAAAGTTATACAACGAGGAGGATTATGCAGCAGCTAGTTTAGGACTCCAGCATCAGCATTGTAGCTTCCCCGGCCGGATCCGATCCGATTCAAGAGCAAACACATTACAATATATGGAATACAGAAGGACAAGTCGGGAATTACATTGAATAATAGTAGTGGGTCGGCCCAGGGTTTTCAAATCCCTTAATAAATATGTTTGTAGAGAGGGAGGAGGAGAGGAAAAGGAGCGTGCATCTTGTGGTGATGAGATGACGCTGTATTATCCCCTCTTAAAATTTTAGGTAATGGAGACATTATCTCCCTGTGTGTGTAAAGAAGGGAAATGCTTTTCAAAAGGATGCAGACTCTCTTCAACCCCCACCTCCTTGTCCTGTCGTCTCCAAGTCATTAAACATGTTCAGGGTTTAAGGATAAAGATTGTCATTTCCCCACCAACTCCCGTAATCTTGTCCCCGCTCCTTGTTAACTCTGTCCGATATCCAATCTTGAATGATACAAGAAACAACGAGACAAGGTGTGTGCGAGGAAAACGAAAGAAGCGATAGAAGCAGCTCCAATAAGCATAATAGAGTTGAACAGATAGAAACAGCCGGCAACTACAGCGGATATAATGCTGTAAACCAAGTGAACTAATAGTAACCGGCATTTATAAAGGAAACTTCTTTTTCACACGATTGCATTGCAGCAGTAGTAAAAAGGTGGGACTCAAGGCAAGCTAGCTTATGACTAACATCAAACTAATATTCAGCTTCATTTTCTCATATCTAAGCTGCATCCTTCCTAGCCTATGCACACACTAAACTCGCTCCAGTCATTTCAACCCCACTCAATCGCACACAGATATCAGCAGCCAGGTAATCGTCTAAGTGGTATAAGTAAAAAGCAACTATCTCCGATCCGCGATCCAGTTGACAATCACAGAAGTAAGCAAGTAACCAAGTAGCCCAAGCAATGCAGGATGTGAAAGGAAGGCTGAGAGAGTCTTGTGAAAAAAGGAAGATAATCATAATTTAACCAAAGAAGATCCTCTACTTTCCAGTCCATCCGTCGGGTGACATGTGTGTGCTTGTATCTTTATATGTATCAGGACATGCTAGCTAACAACACAGGGCTACTTACAACCACTTCCAAGGGTATTTCAAAGCGTTCCCCAAGCCCTTAGGGCATTTATCGAATAACGTTTGAGCTGCTGGTGGGGTTAGAGGGTCTAACCCTTGGAAGGTTATTTAAGTGGCCCTGTAGCTGGATTATGTACACGAGCTATAGCTTTTTTCCCAGCTTGTTTTCTGTCTTGTGAACATGATGGTGGCTGGTGGGTTGGGATGAGATGAGGAAGACGGAGAAGAAGTTGTTGGATGAGGGGAAGAACGGTAGCGGAGGAAGAAGACGTTCCCTATACTCTTGTAGGTACCAAGAGTTGAGGAACGATTCTGTAGTTAGTTAGTTGGTATGTGATTGTTGAACAGAGTGATCCTCTCTCGCTCCTCCACTTCTTTATTGTCTCGCTCTTGGTGAAGTTATATAGTGATTCTTCCTCACTTGATCATTTCCTTCGAGGAGGAGTCAAGTAAGCGAGGAAAGTGTGTGTGTTTCTGTGTAGGCTTCGTAATCATATCATGTTTGAGCCAAAGAAAAGTAGTAAAATCCCCTCTTGCCAATTAACAGCCACTGGAATGTAGTCAAGTGAAAATAGTTTCCTCTCAAACAGCATCATAATTCCACGAGAATTTTTCCTCCTCCAGTAAAAGTGATTATTTTAGTGTACAACTCTGTTTAGTTTTTCTCTATTTTCTTATTTCCTCCCCCTTCTTCTCGGATAGTCAAAAGTGCATTTCCCAACAAATTACCTCAGGATTCTCTTTTAACAGGGGAAAATAAGGAGAAACCCAAGGAAACCTGGAAGCTCCCTAGGATTTGCAGCAGGAGAAAAAGTGTTTGTCGTGCCTCTCTTGTGCTTGTGTCTCTTGTAAAAGTTATCGTGGGAATATCAGTGAAAATATATTAAACTTGTGATGGAAATTATAGTGTGCTCTGGAGGAATCTTGCATGTGAATTTCCCCAGGATGATATGAAGGAAGTGAGCCAAGGTGCGTGCGGGTCTTTACTAGCATTTTGAGTCAGCAAACATATTTTCTTGCATAATTTCCTATCCGCCTCCTTTTAATCTCACATCAACTCAACCCCATTTCATCATGTACACTTAACACCTATATTTTCTCCTGGGTGATCCGTCCTTAGGCCAGTCGGACATGTCTTAGCGTTACCCAGGCAAACGGGCAAACCAACATTAGAAGCTATACCAACAAATAATATTATCTCGTCTCTCCTCAGCAGAATTCAAATACCAAGCTTTATTAGCCGTCACAAACTAGAAAATGTTTCTCTTTCAATCTTCTTCTAGGTCTTCTCCTAAAACTTTTCCTCTCAGCATTAGCTCTATTAACTCCCTCCAACAGTAGTAACAAGTTTAGGAGATGAAGGGCCAACTTGTGGAAATTATCCCCCATCTCTTATCTAGCTCTGCTCTTCGTCAGATACTCTGTGGATACTGCTTGGAGGCAGACTGCAACAAACATTTGCTTTCTTGGAAAAACTCTGTCACACTCTTCTTTACACATCCTCTTAAAACATTAGTCGTCTGTCCCCTAGACAGACGTGACAGTACTTTCTACGTCAACCTCCTCCAACTTCCAGTTGTCTCTTTGACAGAGGAGCATAAATAATGCAAAGATTTAAATGAATTGACGGACTGAGTTGTTAGGGAAAATAAATTCTCCATTTAATCAACTCCGATCAGAGGAATCCGCTCGTATCCCACCACTTCACAGTTACCGGGTCCCAGTGCAAATGAGGATTGATGGGCTGAAAATTTGAACGAGTTCCAATGATTATGAGCGTAGCAGCAATAAGATCCTAGAACAGTTCCTGCAAGACATAAAAAAGGAACACACGCACGCGGTTCGGATTAAAGGATATTCCTTTGAATTAGTTGTGGATAAACAATTAAATTTATTCATCTTCTACCAAGATTATGAATAATATTGCAAAGAAGGCTTGCCCAGGTTAGGTGGAATAGAATGAGTCATAAATACTTGGGATTGTAGAGAGACAAGCTTCGTTCTGCAATCTTATCCGCGCATAATTAGTAGATTGGTTCCAGTGGTGGGTTTGGTGTAATTGATAGGAATTTTAGCAGAAATTCCTGTACTGCTGATAAGCTTGAAAATTTATTTAGTTATGCCATTCTTCTGAATTCGCTAAGGCTCTTTCACTCATTTTACGGAAAATCAAGAATATTCGCGTGTCCTCCGCTCGGTTGCAATTCCAAGGATAACTTGTCTGTCTGGATATCCCCGGGTATTGTTTGTGTTTCCTGTACACCGAAACCCGAATATATGTTTCCCTTTAATTCTGGGCCTGTCGTTGGGCCTTTTGGCTCTCTCGTTTCCAGGGTCGATAATGATACAGCTGCCATTTCTCCAATAGCGTTCTTACAGTATCACAAAAGTATCACGTCCGCCTACAGGATTAACTTTTCCCCGCTTTTTCTTCCTTCCAT
Organism: Sminthurides aquaticus; assembly: GCA_906901655.1. Taxonomy (NCBI): domain Eukaryota; kingdom Metazoa; phylum Arthropoda; class Collembola; order Symphypleona; family Sminthurididae; genus Sminthurides; species Sminthurides aquaticus. Next base: position 16,310,868 of record CAJQTT010000001.1, on the reverse strand, counting down.
CCACAGCTTTGTGAAAGCGAAATGCATGCTTCTCAAATTATGTTTGATTTGAGATGGGCAAAGCACATTTTTTCAATCTTGTAATGAGTTGAGGCTGATAAGGGTATCTGTCTAATGGATGAGCTGGATATGCATTTATGGATGCATGGAGTTTCCCCGTTATGTAGGATTTTTTGGGTGCGCGTTGTCTAAAAGCTCAACTATCCCAGTGTAGTTGAGCATGTTTTTTCCAACCGAGCTTCGAAAATATCCCTTCAAGGATTTTTCCGGCTTTCAATAATAATAATAATAATACACATGTAATTTGAGGAGGGATAGAGGATGGATGGGAATGAATTAGTCCCAGTTTTTGAGAGAATCCACAGTTTCCTGAGGAGCGAGAGGAGGTGAAACAGAGGCTGGGATTCTTCATCCGAGATGGGAAAATCTTTGGAATGCGGGCCTTTTGAGGAAAAGAGAGCAGAAATATGGGAAACTTCTTCTTGATTGCTTACTACGTCAAGTCGTGTAGGAGCGTATTGATTTTTTCCACATTACTAGAGCCAACTATTCCAAGCCTTTTTACAGATGAATTAGACGATCATCCCCGTGTAAATAGCTTCTAGCTCCTACCTAGCTCAACTTATTCAGGTCATGAATGATCTTGAACGTATATATAATAGCTTCTAGCTCTTCCAGCTCATCCTCACTCCAACAATCAAAGGCTCCAAAGCTCCCAAAAGGCTGACTAAATACTTAAACCACGGAATGAGCAAATCAATTCCCTCAAACAAACCTACCAGGTAAAGCCTCAACAAGATCCATCCTTCCGCCCGATCCATGTCTTCCATGTATCACGTAAAAATCCCTAGAAGGATACACAAAGGTAGAAGGATCTCGTGTACATGCCGTAGGAAGGAATTGTATGTCCGTTGCTTGGATTTACTTTTGTAGTAGCTTTCCTCACAATGTTTGTTCTCTTCCTCAAAGAGACAGCTAGATCCAGCGCCGGCTGGAATCTGTATCCTCTACAACAGAAGCGTTATCGTCTAGAGTTTCATACTATTCCGAAACAAGTATTAAAACCATCTATTACAATTTCTGAGCTTGGTGCTTTTAGGACTTGGTGTTAGAGCTGAGTATAAATATCATGCGTACATATATTCTCATCCATCCCATCTCAATAACGGACTGACTGGCAAGGTGATGTCTTCCATTCCGCCCCGCTTTAATAGTTACCAGAGGAGGAGCTTATGTATTTAGCCAGATATATTCACGAGTCTGAGATGATGATATGTGGGATTGGAAAGCTGGTCAAACAGTAATTTCCTCATGAAATCACGTAAAAGACTCATCAAGTATGAGAGTGAACGTAAATAGGTAATAACTTTCCGTTCTCCGGATGGTTCCAGGGATCCTGGAGATGACACATGTTTGTTTATACGGAAACTTGTAGTAGTGCTCTAAGCTGCTGCCTTCCTCTTCTGGCGGCTGGTTGCCTTCATTAAATATCAAAGTCCTGTACTCAATCTTCCCCACCTCCTCCACCCGCCCTAGTTTATTCATGTTCCACATGTGATATTTTATAGGTTATTTATTTTCACTATTTCAATCTCATCCATGTTTCACCACGAATCCAGCCCAAAGATGTGTGGGAGGAGTGTTGGAGTGAGATGATGTCTTCGAGAGTGTCTGCATTCACACACTCCTTATCAATATGATAAATGTATGAGTGAAGGGAAACTACATAACTGTCGAGACGGGTGTTTCTTCCCTCGTAACTATTCCCATTTCGTCTTTTGAAACCCTGTTCTGCATTACGCAGACGAGACGAGAGAAGACTTCGTGAGGTGTTTCATACTTTATCGGAACATTTGCTCATATTCACCAACAAGGAACCAGCCTTGTTTGTTGTGTTACAAGAAAAGATGATTTTTTAAATCCTTCACAACTTTTGATCACGACGCATCAGTCTTCATCTTGTAGGACGAGCTAAATGATTAGCATTGCCCTTTAAAATAATTTCAACCCTCGCTCACTTCGGGTGAGAGAGGGGGCGGGGAAGTTGTTGTCTGATCCTTGAACGACTTGTTCGGGCCGTGTCCATCCGTCCTTCCTCCAACAAGACACCGCCGCAGCAGTCCACTCTGCCCTCTCTCCCTGGCTATGCGTGTGTGGGGGTGGGAATATTAGTAAATGAGGCTAGAAAAACACATGTTCTTTAAATTCAACCTCTTCAGAGGGTGGAGGAGATGGGATGATGCGTTCACCACGCAGCTCCTCCACCACCGCCCCTCCCTCCCCAAAGATGATTTCGGTTTGTCTTTTGTATGCATACATATTTTCCGTGACGGTCCGGGGATGCGAATGGCAGGATGGATGCACGAGCTACAATGTATAGGCACTCAAGAGTAAGGTAAAGAAGAGAGATAGATAGCCAAGGAGAAGAAGAAGAAGAGGAGGAGGAATGTATTCTTAATGATAAGATCTGTTTGCAAGTAATAGCGTTATACACCAAGGCAACTCCAAGGAAGCAACCTCCTCCTTTCACATGATGAGACTGGCCTTTTTCTTATCTCTCCGTGAATTTGATATTTTTTCAAAATCATCCCCTCCTCCTAGCCTCCCTCCGCACATAACAGGGCAACCATCAAGCTAATATGCAGGTGCAACTACTATCTCTCTTTAGTTAGCTTTCCGATGAGGGAGGAGGGGTGTGTGTATGCATGTCATGTGTCATTTTTAAAGAGTTGTCCGCTTTTTCCAAGGAGGCCCCTGTCTTTCCCAGACTCCATCCGCATATTCCGAAATGGATAGGAACAAGTCCGTGAATGATTCCCACAATACGTTCATTCCCTCCCTCTTAAAATGCATACAACCAAAGTGCCTTCGTTATATTCCTCCTCTCATTCAGCGGACAAGCCGGGCTATGAAGTCAACCCGCTTCATTTAAAAACTCCGGCCTTAGCTTCGCCAGTATCAGCCTTAGACGGAACATGTCCCTGCTATAAGCCTTGGTACATTTTTCCTCGGAATTATTTTCTCCAATCCTGCCATGATGATTCATACAAAGTCCTTCTATATACTCAATCCCGTCTCACCGCTTTCCCAGTCACTCTGCCTCCTTTCAACTCCTTCCAAGTGCATACTTTGAACAGGGTGTACGACCGGATGGAATCAACTTATTCTCCAAGAAACCGAGGAGACATTCCTCTGAGTTGACGGGAAAATCAATGCGGAAGAATGATATTGATTAACGTTATATTCTCAAGTGTTAGGAGGAAGGGGTAGGGAGAGAAAGCAGGAGCAAGCAAGAACAAGTTAGATTTCCCAATCCATCTCAACCTTCTCAACCTCCTCCTCAAGTAAGTCAACGGGAGAAGTGACGGAAACTCAGGAGTTCTTTCAAGCTTTTGTCAGAGTTTCCTCTCAAACTTTCCCGTCCAATTTTTACATCGTCTCCATTGATTATGAAAAGTGTGTGATTAGTAAAATTTTCGAGAAAGTTGAGAGCCATGATGAGATGGATTATACGCGGTAGCTGTGCAGTAGGCCGTCATCTTCTCCTCATCCTTCCTTCTCTCTCCTCCTCCTCCTCCATGTAATCATAATCTCCGCCACATTTCCCAATCATAATATATATCTTGTCCAAGTATAAAACAATAGGGCTTTTGGATTAATGACTATCCGATCACGGATCCTTCCTTGCCTTCCCTTGTCTTCCCACCACCTTTTTCATGAGGGAAATATAGTTTGGGATAGAGGCCATAGAAACTGAGAGCATGCTTTTCAAACCACCAACCTTATTCTTCTCTATAGTTTGAGGGGATGACTCAAAACTTTTATCACTAGCTTCGGATCATCGTCGTAAAAGAGATGAGAGAGTCGACGTTAGTGTGGGCTGGAGGGGGGCGTGAAATGATGATTGAAGAATCCGCAGAGGTCTTGTCTTCAAGTCTTTTTGGAAGCCTGGAGGTTTCAGTTCGTGGGGGGGAGCAGAAGCTTAAAGTTAGTCAAGAAGAAGAAGATGCGGTGGGAAAGAGTAAATATATGTGAAGGAGGTGTAATAAGACGTAAGACGCACTGATTAGCCCGACTCTTTGAATCTGCTTGTCATGGGAGGTAGTCCGGTGTGGAGCGGAGGATAATAGAGTGGAGATGAGCACCGAGAGGTATTATGATAGTGATGACAAAATATCTTTCAAAACCAGCCAGTCAAGTAGTCAAGCTCAAGGAAGACAAGCCAAAGGTTTTTTCTTCCCCAACACCTTCCTACACTTACACTACATGCATCCAAGCCAAAAGATTTAGAAGCCTCGCCAAGGAAATCAGACTTTGGCGAGGATTGAATTATAATACGTAATAATAATATGATAATCTTACTCGGGTCAGAAGGAAGAATTTTAAATAATCTCGTAAGAATATATGTAAAGAGACAAGGTGGCAGGTGACACTTGCTCCTTGTCCTGTCCGCCTTCTTCCTCCCATCCTCTCTCTCTCGCTCACTTGTGTATTCAAAGGGAGGCATCATTTCTCCATTTCTACAAGTGTAGTGTGTTCATCTTCGTCTCTGAAGAGCTAGCCCAAGAGCTCAGCTCCCATCTTCTCCACTATCTCTTTCCAAGGTCTCAGTTTCAATCCCTCCGTATTTTTTACACAGATAGAGAATGCAGAGAATTTTGATGACAAAGAGCAAAGAGCATCTTCGTCTCTCGATCTCTCTTCCCACTATTAAACCCATCCCCTCCTGCCCTCCTTCATTCTTTCTCATTTCCTTTCTTTTGAGGTGGGAATATAGCCGAGTAGTTTCTTAAACATTGTCTCCGTCTAGAAATTTATGATGAGTTAGCATTCATTGTTGCCGAGTAATAGCGTGTAATAGGGTTGAAGAGGGGAAGAAGAAGCTTTTAAATTTATCATAGGTCCAATGGGTCGTGCCGAGGATGAGAAATGAGAGAAAAGGGTTGGAATTGGAAGGATTCCGCGGTTCCTGATTTTGATTGAAAATGTAAAAATCTTCCATCATCATACACCACAGAGCAAACCAGGCTCCATCAATTCCCTTTCTCTCTCTTTCCCTAGTCCCTACTAACTCCACTTGCAGATGAATGAAAGATGAGAAAAAGTGGGAAGAAGATGAGAGAGAGAAAGCAAAAGTTTGCATTTCCCCAAGGATGAGCACACGGATGGATTCATAACATCCTAGAACGTCTCCTCCCCAGTATTATTATCTATTCCATTCAGTATTCACGCCACCAATCCAAGAAAGGGGAGACGCTCAGCTTTTGTAATTTGTAATGACTCAATGTATCTCTAATATCCCAGCTCTCCCTGCCTACCTTTCCCTAAAGCTTGTAAAGTCTAATCCATGACCAGACTTGACAGACAGGACAGAGAAAAGAGTGTCGTCGTCGTCGTAAGTCGTATTGAATAATACGTCTTCGGCTATCTAATACCTTCTCACTCAACCAACGTAGGCTTCATCTCAAAGAGCTCTTTGATTTTTCTAATAGAGGATGATTAATGAAGATTTATCTAATTTGTGACGTACTGTGAGGGAGGAGGTGTGACACGACAAGGGTTTGAGCAAGTGTTAATAGTGGAGGTGTGCAGATGATTTGTTGAAAGAGTCAAGGGAGGATGTGGAAGAGAGCTTCTCCAAATACCCACCGCAACTACATAACTTTAGCAGCTTTAAACAAGCAGGCTCAGCTTATTTTAAGAGGTGGGTGTGTATATATTTGACTCCAGAATTAGCCCTCCTCCCCATCCCAATATCATGATGAATTTGTATATTTCCTCATCCATCCTCATCCAAATACTCAAGATCCCTACGAACATACACACCCAATCCGCATCATCAATGAAACACTTGGTTCCCTTCTTCCCCGTCATCTTCCCATTCTTTCATCCCCTCCTCCCCCCCTTCTTCCAATCTTCCAGCCATTGCATTAGCATCCAAGGATGCTTGACTAGGTAAAATAAATGCCCGAATTTGGACCCAGCGGATGAATATTGTTGTTATTAGTATAGGACGACGATGCATTCTCTTCTCCTACTCTTTGTTTGTGTAGCCGAGAGAGAGAGAGGACGGCTAGAAATGGGAATCTAATCTTTGGAGAAAAGTAAACTAAGAATCAAAAAGGACCCTTATTTTCTTTCAAACAGCCTTCTTGAATTCATCCCCGTCTTTTCCAAGCTTTGAAACAAGCCCAAGACTTTGCCTCCCTGCAACCTGGCTTGTCGCGGCATGGTCCTTGATAAGTATTTCTTGGGATCAGGTATTCTTGAAGCTCAAGTTGAAGCTTGTAGCGTATGGGAGCAGAAGAATCCATCCAGGTCGGAGGGTGAAAGAAAGAGAGATCTTTTCTAAAATGTATTGGCATCCGGCGAGCGGGGTTGAATGATGGAGAAGCGCTTTGAATAATGGATGGTGGGAATCGGCTGAAGATGTGGTCGTGGGCTATGGATGGACGCTGTTTGGAATGCGGAGCAAGTCCTTTCAAGCATACACTTTTCTTTCTTCCAAGTAATAGTAGAGGTGAGGGAAATGCGATAATAATAATTGCTGGGAAGAGGTGTATGTGTGTGACTACAGGCTTCCGAGGAAACCGTCTCAATACCGATCCATCACTCTTCTCTCTCTGTCCCCCCACTCACACACGTAGTAGTTGCTAATGCCCAGCACACATTTTCCACAGTTATGCTTTATAGCTAATACGAGCCAACCAGGAGAAATCAAGGGAAGAAGAAGCCTCATATATTTGAGCATGCATTGACTCAACTTTGCAAAGCGCAGCGGAGAAATAGAGGAGTAGCCTCCGGACGAGAAATTTATACTTGTTAATTGTGACGAATTCGTGGTTGAGCTAATTGAAACAAGTATTAAAAGTACAGAGTGGAAAGCTTTGTGGATGAGTAATTGGGTTGTTGAATTAATTCAGCCCATGCTTCCATCACCTCCAAGCCCACCGTCTAAATCCCCTCTCGAATACATCCCCCCAGCTTTTCGTATACCTCGAATTCGCCTTTTCTTTCAAAATGAATATCAAGAGGGCTTAAATTATATATTTTCCGAACGGCTTTATATAAGGAGGAGGAGGCGAGAAATATGGAACGTGAGAGAGCTAGCTGAAGCTATCACATATCACCTTCCTCGAGTTCCTTTCTCCTACCTTGTCGTCTTTAGTCACTTGTTAAATACATTTTCCATACTTTTAGCAAAGATTTAGTTTCCACCAACATTTTTGGTTTCCCCTAATTTCCCTCCTCCGCAATGATGGAGTCACTTTGGGCGATTCTTCTTTTTCCTGGTATGCGAATGTTTGCAGAGGCAAATTAGTTTTAAATAGATAGCATATCTCTCTCCACAGTTTGTAATTTCAAGGAAAAGGAAGCAAGCAAGCATTAAGCAAGCACAAGTACTAAAAGCAACCAAGTAGTGAAGCAAGCCACGGTTAGAACATACGGAATTCCAAAGCCTTTGCTTAAGTAACCAAGTAAACATGTCTCAGCAACGTTTTTGGGAACAAGTAAATGGTGATGAGAAGGCTGAGTTGAGTTGTGAATAAAATTTTGAATTTGCAAACGCTACAAGTTCGGGACAGATTCGCGATTTGTAAGGTGTAAAAATATCGTGGGTAGAGTGTGGAGTCTTTTCCGTGCTTGCCCCTTCTTGAAAGAGATATCGTCCTCAAGAATTTTTTTCAATGACCCGAGATGACTAACGAAGAAGCTTGATGATCCTCATGATGATAGTCAAAAACCATATTATACTTCTTACTTGAGTCAACTACTTAGTTAGCTCTCTCCCTATGTACAATTTATTTGCTCTCCACCTATTTACCTAACCTGCCTTCCTGATATATAAAAGAGTTTCTGTACTGGATTAGTCCCCAACCAGGGGCCTGCATCCGAGAAAGAGCGCGCTCATGATTATACATGTGCCTTAATGAATCTTGATCTACTCGTGTGTATATGTTATAATTTCAATGCAATTTTCATTTCAGGAAGTGCGGAATCCCTCTTTGCGGAGTGCCATGACGAAGATGCGTTCTTCTTCATCTCATGGGACTCATGGCTTGATGCTGGTTCTCGTCTCCATGCTCTTCACTCTACTTGCTCCTCTTGAATATGCTGAAGGTAAGTCGTGACTAGAAATTTACAAAATACCAGTATTTGATTGACTTTTTTCCATCCCTTCCTCCTTGATTCCTCCACAAGTGTGACAGGGGCGTAAGAAGATGAAAACTTGATCCTCCTCTTCTTCATGATAGCGTAGCATAACTAAAACATTCATGGATTCATGCCTCACGCTTTTGCAGAAGCTACTCAACCAAGTCCCAAACTTCCTCATACAATCTATCCCCTCCCCCGCCAATTCTCCCCACCCCCTTCCCTATTTTGCAAATGCTAAACTGAAAAAATCATAACTTTCCTACAAGTATACAACCATATCCACCACACACCCTCCCGTCTCCCTCCCGTCACCTCCTCTAGCGACCAAGTCAACGGGACATCCTGACATGTGTATAATGTAATCACTCCACCTCATCCTCTTCTCCAACTATCATCATCGCCCAACTACCAACTTTTATTTTACGGGTAGTGGCGGCCCTAGATATTCCATGTCATCTCTCAATCTCTCCTCGTCGTCTCTCACTCAACCGCCAGCGCCAGCCAGCCAGGACACGGCAGGTTCCTTCCTTTTAGCTCAGCTTCCTCAGCACTAGTCAGACCTCCGTGTATGCGGAATTAATAGTTTCAGAGCGACTCTTTCCAGATTACCGTGGATATGTGTGTGTGCCTGGAATTGCATAAAATCCCAGCACGAGATCATAGAGTATGCGATGATGATGAAGGGAATTTTCAAAACCTCATCTTCACATGCAGATTTAGCCTCCAAGCCTCAACTCCTCCGCTATTCCTATTGTCCCGAGCAAAGGTAATCCCTTGTGTAAACCTACAAGTTTTCCATTTGGATGAAAACCATCCAGGGATTTCACTTCCACACACATCCACCATTCTACTCCCCACTATTCTCCGTATGTATCCACACCAACTATCACAGTCCTCTCATCTTTCACTACATTTTCTATACCACTCAAAACTCACCACCGCACTCTGCCTGCCAAGTGCTGAAATATTTTCAAATAATACAACAACCCGAATTATATTCACTCATTCACCCGGCCCATAGCCTTCTATTCTTTCCTCATCTCCAACTTCCAGTCATACACGTTCAAATCTGTGTGAGGAGCTACTTAAATCCGCTCCACATAGACAAACTTCCTCTTTATTCCCATCCACCCAAAATTCCCGACGTGTGTATGCAGAAGAGAAGATGTAGGATTTTCATTCATTCTGCTGCAATTCTCCCACACAACACCAGAATCCCAGAAGCCAGGAGGACGTAACATACTTTCGAGAAAGCTCCTCGGAAAAAAAAGAGGATGACCGATTACATGCATCCCCAAATCTCTTTCCTACAGCCTCGTAAAATGGGATCTGGAGGGAAATAATTGAATATTTGTTTGTTTATTTACAAAGGGATTTTTATTATGAGTTCATAAACGAACAAAATGAGGATAAAGGAGCGTGTAGAAAAGATTTTGTGGTCAAAAAACCTCGTTTATAATCCCGCAAGAAGGACGAGTCTTAGAGAAAACAATTCACTCAAGGAATAACGGATAGTTGATCATATAACCACCCCGTCCATCACATTTTACATCCACCTAGCCCCCTCTCTTTAATCCACGAAACCAAGGAAACATCCAACCTTAGGAATGTCAGTAATGAAATTAAATGTTGAATTGGGTTATGCTTGATGGATGACGGCTTGCAAAATCCCTCCACCTTTTACCCACCAACACACGACGACGACGATCCACGCTCCTAGTTAGTACAATAGAAGATGCGAATATGAAAAGTGAATTTTTTATTCAACAAGGACTACGGAAGAAAGAAACGGCAGTGGAGTTTTGCAGGATTATCGTTGTGTGATTGCAAAGAAGAATCATGCAAGGCAGAGTGCCATCATCATCGTGCAGATGATCACCCAAGGGAAGGTGAATTGTGTAGGCTGACAGAGACAAGGATTGAGGGTGATCAGGGAAGAAAGAAGAGGGAATAACGAGGGATAATGTCATGAATGTTCTGATGCAGACTCGTCTACCATCTCCGCAGAATGATGCAAATACGTAATGATGATTGCGTGTGCGTGTGCTATACGCTTTATTAAGAGGATCTTGATGAGCTGGATGAAAAGAGAGACGCGGATAAATTACACAGCGGTCACTTCCAAAAGACTCATCTTCCACCATATCACCCCTCTCTCTGCCTGTGTGGTAGTATTTGATACGACGAGGACATGCATCAATCAAATTCAAGTGGTCACATCATAGAAAACTACACAACTCCTTCAACACACGGGCTTCTTCCTTCAATTCAAATCGAAACATGATCCACCAATGCCCACCAACATCGGACCTTTTTCTTCATCACACCCGTCTCCCGTACTTCCTCCGCCTCTTCCCAACCATAAAAGAACATATTGTATCCATGTATATTTTTGTCCCATCTTTTTGACACTTGTTGGGAAGCCCACAAGTGCCGAGGGGCGAAATATTGAACAAGTAGTTGAAAATAAGTCTTTTATGGCCATTACAATGCTCACCTTCATCCACACAGCTTTCAACCCTTCAAAAAATCCAAAGCCACACCAATCTTGTCCCTATCTCTTGTCTCTAAAACCTCCAGCACAATCCAGACCTCCCCTCTGCTTCTTAGCCTTCAGTCCTTATCCCGCTCCGTAGATGGATGGAGGATGCATCACAACTTTTCAACCCAGCCAGGTGACTACAATGAAATGTCATCCAACACAATATCCTCTTGTCTCCCTCCATGAATCCCTCTCTAGCATCTCCTCTGTCTTCCAAAGAATCTGTCGCTCTGTTTGATAGTGTGCGTGAAGCTATTTGACTGGGAGGGAGTCTTGTGTGGGAAAGTGGATGGAATCATGGGATGCATTCCAGATCCACCAGGATAAATTTGATAGAAACTTTAAAAAGACACTGGAATGAGTATCTCTTTCTCCAGCCAACCATAGCCCGCACAAAGTCAACCCATCCTCCCGTTCCGTGAGTAAATAAACCGGAGCGCTCCTCACATTTTCAAACTAATCCCCAGCTCTCCGCTAACCACTAAAATCCCGCTACATGCATCCATCCCAAGATACAACCTGAAACAGAGTCTCAAGATAATATAACAGCTATACATTTTAACCATTCACATGTATACCTCAGCTAAAAATCTCTATCCTAAAGATTGTCAACATTTTTCCGGAATTTCTTTATATTCTCCGCTTATTTTCTCAATTCTCTCTTTCTTATTCTTGTTAGCAGCAGCAGATAAAATATGGGACTGAACAAGCGGGTACAAGTAAAAAGATGAGATTTTTCATTCCGCTGTCCCCACCCCACAAACCTCGTTTTATATGTACAAGTAAACCGCATCATTTCCCGGATCCCCTCGTCTTTTTTGCATGCCAAAACAATCTCAGGAGTGAAATGCATATTTTAAAACAAGACAATGCAAACTCAATGCTGAGGAGACAGTTTTAGCGGGGGCGGCCGTTTTTCGAATTAATGTGCGGTGCCACAGGAAGTGTACACACACAACCCAAGCCGCCGACTTTTCCGCAGGATTTACTACCCGTCGTATCCTAGTAGCATATAGCAGCTCTTACTAGCAAGTCTAGCAGCGTAAAAGAGTTTTAAACATTTCCATGTCCGTTTTGACGGCATATTGTCGTATATTTTATTCTCTTGACTCCCCAAGTCTTTTTGATTGTTTTATTGTAGGAAAGGAGGTGATTGATGTTTCGCTATCTCTCTTTTTGTCTTCCAATCCTCTCCCTTAGAATCTCTGTCTTCTCTTCCTTTTCTTCTTTTGTTTCCCTCCTCCACCAAAGGAACAAGTGGAAATAAGGGAGGATAATAGGCCAGCCAGATATCAACCTCCTGGCCAAGGCACTCAACGTATTCTTCCCCAAAAGGATTAAAATCAGTCTGAAAGGACTTGTATATGAAAGGATGTGGCTGGTAGTGTCTTCTGCTGATATTAGTAGTAGCTCAAGTAGCTCCTGGCTACTCCTCACAGCATTAGTTTAGTAGGTACGAACGGAATTCCCTTATATAATAGACCAACTTTCTTCTCACTCACCCATTCCTCCGAGGAAGGAGGATGAGAAGAAAATATATGGGAAGAATAAGAAGAGCGTGTCTTGTTTGGGCACTTTTTGAACGTTTTAGAGATGGAATATGACAGGTACAGTTACTACTAATATCATATCCTCACTCGGCATCTTCCACGCCTCCCACCATCACAACACCAACACCACGAAGCCGCTTAGCTTCTGGCTGATATGCTAAGTGCTTTTCCTCGGAGCAGAATATATCAGGACCAAGAGAGACGAATAAGACAAGACTTGCAGGGAATCACAACAACAACAGTAGAACGCTCAGACACAAACATAATAGTAGCAGGCACAAGCCGCAAGGAAAGTAGGTAAGATACCAAGATGAAGAGAGAGAAAAAAAATATGGGAGAAATACGAGTGACAGAATAGAAGGAAGTGAACTATTTAGGATGGCCGGAACATAGAGCATATTATGATGAATCCTTCTACGGAGCAAGTTAAGGTAGGAAAAGAAAATATAAGTAACCAGGGTGGAGGACTGGGATGGAGCTCAAGGAGAAAAAAGCCCTGGCGTTCATATCCCCATTCCGAAACGGAATGGCTAGCTAGAACTGTGTTGGTACGTGTGTGGGAAATATTATTTTCAGAGACCACAAATTCCAAGATTATACATGCAAGGTAAGGATGAGCTAGAGACTCTAGTAGGCAGTAGGCAGGTGAGTGGGTAGAAGACGAAATAATAATTGTAATGAATATGCGAGCTCCGTCTCGTAATTCTTATGCAATGTTGACATTATGTGGATGAGCAGCTCTGTTCCGCATCTCATTTCCCTTCTCGTTTATAACAATAATAGAGGTATGCGCTAGCCTCCTCCAAAAGCAGCCAAATGGGTTAAAGAATCAGGAGAGAACAAGACGGATACCTGGGATTACAGATCTTCCTTTCGGATACATGGACCGCCATTGCGGTTTCTCCCCGACCATTGAGGTTTACTCTTCTTCTTTTGCCAATCCTCCGGCCAATATCCCTCCAAGCCTTTAGTGGAGCAAGAAAGCGGCTCTGGCAAAAAAAACTACCAGAATCCAAACGAGATTTTTTTACCACAAACATAAAAGATGATGGTGGCGATGATGACTTTTACCGCGCAGTTTAGTCTTTTTCCTCATCCCGCAACCGCTCCGCTCCAAGCCAAACCTTCCCTGTCCTGTCCTCCTGATTGAGTAGTAGAAATGTACGTACAGCTTCTTTTTCCCCCTCCCCCTATCCGTATCCTCAGAGTTCAACTCAATCTTTTATGCCTCATCTTCCTTCAATCCCAGCCGTCGTCTGGGCTATTAACTCCCTTTTATAATATCCCTTATCCTTGCGAATTATTTCCACAGACGCCTTTCATGTCTCCCATTTCCGTCATCCTCAAAAATATCAGCCAAAAGGTTTCCTCGCTTTATATTCTTCCAAGCAAAGCATTACCTGCGATCCAGTCCTTTGTATTCCTACCTATCTTTTCCCTTGAAACTTTAAACAAGCCCGTCCAAATCATTTACGTATGTGAACCACCACCCGCCCTCCCCAATCAGCCCTCGTATATACACCTCTAAATCCTTCTTCTCACCCTCCCTCTTCTCGTCTTGTCCATCCGTTTTTGACAAACGGCTGGTTATTTATGAAGAGCATGGGCTTGTCTTGTGGAAAACTGGGCTCCCTCTGTACACTACTCTTGAGGATGTCGTCCTCAATTAATCCTCCATTTTGGACATGTTTGAAATTAATTGAATGGGAGCCTTGTCTTTTATTCTCCCTTCAGAGTGGTAGGTAATTAAAAAGCCTTCGTCCCCCGCACAACACCCTCCTAACTTGAACGGAATTAGTGGCCCGTTATGGAGCTACTAATGGCCTCATTCTTGCCTCATCTCCAACCCCTTCATAATAATCCACAGTATATATGTATATTCCTCTGAGCCGCACTATTATTCCCACTCCCAGCAGCTCCCTGAAATGTCCGTAAGTGTCCGCAACTATAGTTAAAACCCAAAACCTTGTCCTCCATCATCCAGCCATATACTTTGACCATCTATTATGGCTATTTCCAAACACACACACGCACATTATGATATATTTGAATGTGGATTTAAATTAGCCAACACATTGCACTTAATTAGTTTTCGACTTGCCCTACCGGGGAAACTCCTAAAACCTTTACAACAACCAAAACCAGCCCAGTTATGTATTTCTCCCTACAAGGGAAACAAAGTGTGTACACACAGGGGCATTATGTGGACAAGCCTTGTAGTAGCTTTCGTAAGCGAATTATTAGCTCTTCCTTACTACTTACTAGCATCATTCCACCAGAATCCCTCTTGTAACACACAACATATTATCTGGGTAAATATTCTCCGGGTATGTTCCCTCCATGCATGTGCATCAATTTAAACGTCGACTTAAATCCTCTCTCTACGTACATTTTCAAGTTGACTAAGCGGAAGTCGTATGGCTTTTAGGATGGTCAGCAGCACGTGTTTTCCATGCTTGTTATCAGCTACTAATTTGCATCCCTGGCAAATGGTGCTCCTCTATTCTTCCTTTAGTGCCTCTGTCTAAAGTAGCAGATTGAATATAACTTCGTTATGGAAAACGACAGGAAGAAGAAGGGCATTAGGGAAGGGGAAAGGTTGAATTAGTTCTCAACCGGGTTTGCCCCGTAGATTCTATGCATGAGCCAGCTTCTAGTAAAGCTCTGGCCTTCGATATACTTTCAATTCAAACAACTCAAACCATCCCTTTCTTCCCGACTACTTCCTTCCTGGGACTGATAAGCAAGCTACCAAGCAACGAGAACTCTTTGGCCACTGCATAAATGGCATTTCTGAGCCACAGTTCGTTCCACCTCCCTCCTTGCTTCCGGAAGTTCCAACCAAACTCCCTTCACTGAAAACGCTACTGTGGTCGTTTCATAGCGATCCCATGTCTTTGAAGTAAATTGACACGGACAAATTAAATTCCAACTGGCCTTCTCCTTGTTAGCCAGGGGATGAAGGTGAATATGAGTGAGAGATTCAATTGTAAAGGGTACAGCTTGTTTGGGGTATGGAGAAAGAAACGAACATTAAATCAAAAGAGATGCCAAAGACTAGCAAGCTTCATGATGATGATGACTAGTTAGTACTGAGCAAGTATAGGGTATTGGTTGAAGAGGATGGGAGGATCGGATTGAACCAAGTAGACGACGGGATGTTTGCAAGGAGATAAATCAAAGACGGAAGGATTTTTGCAATTACATCCTCATCCTATTCCTCCCGTCCCTGTATCCCGTAACCCTGATTTATGTGTGAGTTTCGAGTGCTAAAAGTATTTTTTGTATTCATCTTTTCAGGGAAGCAAACAGCCTATGCATGTGAGGGGTCGGTGCTACGACTTGATTGCGAGCCAGGAAAGGTTATCCATCTCATCCGTGCCATTTATGGCCGCTTTTCCATCACAATTTGCAATGAAAATGGCTACATAGATTGGAGCGTCAATTGCGGGAGCTCAACATCCATCCTGGTACTCAATGGAACGTAAGTTTTCTCTTCAGTTTTTACTCTCCAAAATTTATGCAAGGCTCTTCGAGAATTATTGGCGCCTATTTCCAATATTTTCCATTTCCAATAGCCCCTCTCTGTCCACCTTCTTTTCCCTATGTTGCCATTCCAAAAATTTGCAAAGCCTTGATAAATCACGTCTGCAAAATGCAGCAAATTCCCATCCAACGCCAGACCTTCCCAAGGTGAAAGAGAGGTTGGAAGAAAAGTGTAGAAGAAGATCAAGAAACGTTGGGGTGCGAAGGAATTTGTTCTTCGTAGAGTTTCCAATCTCTGTTTGTGTATGTGCATTCACACTTCCGCCAAGGTTGCGCCAAGAAGCAGAGACAAATCGAAGGAGGTTTTGTAGACGTATTGAGATGGGATCGTAATTTGCATTATTGATGTATGGATGTGTATGGATACAGATCTTTTGGATTGGACAGAGGTGATGTGAATGTAGAATAGAGACTCCCGTTCATGCAATACTGTAGAGGGAGCGCAAACATAATTCAACAACTTCTTCCACCTACCAACCAACCAACAAGAACAAAACCAAAGAACCAGTATCAACAAATCTCCTTTAGGAATCCAATGAACATAAAGACAAAGGCCTAAGGCTAATTCCCTTCGAGTCCTCCAAAAAGTTGCGTTTACTAAGCTGCATCCTCCCTCCCTGGATCTAATGACAGAGCGAATGAATTTGTAGTGGCTATATTCGTCCGAAGAATAATGAGCCTTTATTTATGAGGCGTAGGAAATTTTCAAATGTGATACGCTCTTTAGAAATCATGCAATTATCTACCAGTTTCCCTAGCCATGCTAAGCTTCACGACGACGACCACACCACACTTTTTCTCCTCCACAACACACAGCCTCCTCTTTGTAAACGAAACACGAGCGTACTTTTTGAGCTTTATGAAGCTCACCTCAATCCAAATTCCCTCCATGGCTCATAATATTTATCAAACTTGTAGTTGTACGTAGTAACTGCACACATCATTCAATTTTTATTGCTCTCGCAGTTTAGTAGATACATTTGTGAAATTATTATCTCCATATAATTGTGGGAGGAGGTCTTTGGAGTGGAACTTGTGGCTATCTTTAATGATTGAGGTAACGTCGTGATTTGAGTGATATTTTTTCCATTCAGTGTAATACTTGCTACTATCAAAGGGATGAATGCTAAAAGTTTTCCTTAATATTTTAATGATGGTTGTAATGACACATCATAATTCCTGCCCAGGCTTCGCACTCATATAAGCCAGTCTCTCAAGAAAATAAGGCTCCTGTGCTCTGAGGAAGAGAAGGGCTTATTGTAAATTAAGGATACATTTTATAACAACTTGCTTTTAGATACAACAGCCAAAATAATCATATCATTCCCCCTGTGTATATTCAATATTCTCGGATTGATGGGGAAATTTTTCATCACTTCATTCCCACTATCTTGTGGTTAAACATTTTTTCATCTACGACCAAATTTGACGAGAGTCTCAACGAACATCCGTCTACTGTGTGATAAAAATGGATTCCTTCGTTAGCGGATGAATTGTTATCTTGGTTGGATCTGCTAGTGTAGCGTTATAGCTCCAAAGTTGTGAATCATAGTTTATGATAACCAACAAGTTTGGTTGGATGATATTGCGGAAAGTGTGCGTGTGCAAGCCTGACTGAGTGATTCCCAGTACGGACGAGAAGATGGCAAACAATGCGAAAAAATTGCCCAAAGCATCTTCTGTCATACTTTTCTTGTCGATCATTAGATTGACGTCAATGTATACACGCCAAGGCGCTCGCGATAATAGAAAGAATGAACGGGAGGGTTGGGGGAGGGAGAGAGCGGGTAGGGTTTGGCGGAGAAAGCAGCCAAGTAGCAGTGTATTTCCTTCCGCAACTCCGCGATAAGAAACAACTCAACCATAAACGGTGAAGACAACGCGCAGACGTAGCCTCAAATGAGCGCTGACGGGGTGTGCATGCTTGATGAATCATTATTTTGACAGCATGATATTTTAAATTTACATGCTTTTCTTTCTATTTGCAGATGCAATTATCAGAGGAGTTGCAGCGTCATGGCCAGCACCAAGACGTTTGGTGATCCTTGCCCTGGAACCGTCAAGTATTTAGAAGTTCAGTACCAATGTATTCTCGGTAAGTTAATTTCAGTAATTCCTAACTTAACTCCCCACACCCGACCACCTTCGTTTCCATTCCATTTCCAATTTTCCCTTCCCGCGCTACAACCTTCCATCACGTTCGGCATGAGAATCGTCGTCAAGACGGATGGTCTCAATCCTGTAGCTTTCCCGATTACAGGGTGACAATAGAGAAGGGAAATTAGAATAGGTGAAGCGGAGTAGACGCGGTGCACATAGAATCCTCAGAGTTTTTGTCCTCACAAGAGCAGACATGGGGTTCAGTTGAAATTTGACAGAAGATGATAGGCAAATCGGAATTGGAGATGCTTTTGGGATAATTTGTTGTGAAACTTGGCGAGATTGAAAATTAGAATTTCAATGGCTAACGTTTTCGCGAGTATAGAAAGTGTGGAATTAGTTTCAGGAGGAGGACAAAAGCTCTGATGATACGAGTAGTTCTTTTGTCATCATTCCGAGCTCAATAATGCCTCAATGAAGAGTTTGATGCAAGTGGAAAATAGAGGGACACAGGGAAAATGACGGGTTTTTTCAATACCGGTAGAACACAATTTCTACTCATCCGCCTTCTTCCGCCGTGTCTTCTTTTTCTCGAATTCTCTTCAATTTTATAATACTACTAAAACCATCCACTCTCTGCTTCCTTTTGCCAGAGGAAGAGAGAGAGAAAGGTAAAAAGTTGAGGATTTTTTACAGTTTTGCAGTCCGCCGCCGCTACCACATTCTTTCCCGTTACTAGAAAAATAATCGATAGATGAATGAGCCAGCCATTTCAGGCCCCATTCAGTTTGCTTATTCACTCACAGTGAGAGGTGGTTGAGGAGGGAGGGAGTAAGGGAAGGGTGAAAGAGAGAACTTGGTAAAAGACTTGATGTAAAACACGGTGTAGGAGGAAGGAAGAGAGAGAGAGAGAAGATGATGAAGAGAAGAAATGAAAGAACTTTTTCTTCCTGAAACTTACAATAAGTATTGCATATTAGTGGAAGGAGGGCACATTATTTACAATTTAGAGTTAGCCTGGATCAAGTGGAAGGGATGAGCGGATGAAGAAGAGGGCAGGGGAAAACGCGAGGTAGAAAAACCAGAAGAAGAGAAGAGGCGAGAGGAAAGAGATTTGTTTCGCAAATAAGGTGGTGCTCATCTGTTACTGGTTATGGCTTTTATATGCATATTCAAGCCATTTACGATGTATATTCATATTTTTTTTAAAATCCACACGCTGGAATAGAATTAGAAACTCTTCCTAAATATTGACGACAGTTAGTCAAAGAAGGGGTAATTGGGGCTAGTAGTGGGTTTTCTTCTTATTCCTGCCCATCCTTTCTCCTCTTAGTCCAGAGTCTGCTGGAGAATCTAGGATTTATGCATACAAAATCCCTCTCAGCTTCTCCCCTCTCTCTCTCGTGGATCCTCTTTTCCTTAATCTGGATGTAAAAGCAGAGAAGGAGAAAAGCAGTCATGCAGACCCGGGAACCAGACCAAGGGTGCACCAGCTGGAGTCTAAGGGAGTGGTGATAGACGGTAGAAACTTCTCCCGACAGACCGCCACCGCATATATGAGGAGCATTTTAGGTAGTAGAAAACAAGTAAGTTTAGCTAGCTAGCTAGCTGGCTGTCGCTAGGATAAGGGGAAGAGAGAGAGAAAAAAGAGAGAAGATGAAGAATCAAACTTGCCCGAGAATCTTTTTTCCCGCAAAACTTTCCCCGGGTATTGAGAAAATGTAAATGAATAAAGTGTGGAGGACTGAAGGGATTAACTCATTTCCAATGGGCGAGCCGGGATAGTGGAGCATGGAGGAATGACAGCTCGGAAGGCTGTTGGGAAAACTTCCCCGCTCTTCTATTCTATTTCTTTTTGAAATGTGATAGGAAAAATTTTAGTTTCCTCTATCCGCCAACTTACATATTTAAAGAGCAAGTAGTTTGGGGATAGGACGAAGAAGAGCATCTCTCTATGGACTTGGCCATGGGTGCTAGAATATGATAAGTTGAGAGATTTTTTACAAACTTATGAACAAGGATATCATAAAATTTCCTAGAAATAATGCATGCTTAAGCAAAGCTAAAGTAGGAAGAGAAAGCAAAGTGAATAGAGGTTCTGAGGAGGGAAAGTATCCGCCACATCCCCACGTCCTTGGAGTTTCAGGAGTAGGGGGAGGAGAAAGTGTAGGCGGTTGATTTCTGGGGAGGGTTTTTGGTGGAACGGGTGAAAGTTAAATTGGAAAGTTGTATGTGTATAGGGGCGACTGTCGGAATATCTATGGCGAGGACGAGAGGGAGAAAAGTTAATTTTTCATGAAGGGGGAGAGGAGGGAGAGATTCTATAAACATTGGCACATTGCTTCCTAAACTTGTGGATTTATGTTAAAGAGAAGGAGATAGATGGTGGGGTTCTGAGGTATTGAGAGGGAGGAGGGGTTGCCTTTGGGTTTTGTGGGTTTGTATAGCAGAGGATTGGAAATCATGGGTGGGGAGACCATTGGTTCTCATGGTTGGTTGGAGTAGTTGAAGTGTGTGTACAGATGCAAATGATGAATGTTTTGTAATTTTAGCGAGTTCTCTCACGTCGACGACACCGAGAAGTATGACGGGGCCCAAGCCTGGTCCTCCCTGGCTTTTACCATCAAATATCAATGGAGAATCCAAGCCTTCTGGAACCGGAGCCACAACGCCTGGACGCGGAGGACTGAATGACCCAATTAACGGAGATATTTCACAATTCCCCTTCGTTCCGCCTCTCCTAGAAGGAGGAAAGAATAGCAGCAGCAGCAGCAACTCCGGCAGTGGTGCAAGTAGCAGTAGTAGCAATCCCAGTGCTTCAGCTAATGGGAAAGTGAGCGTTAATGGTGTGAATCCGGGAACGATTTCGGGTGTGATCCCGAGCTCCGGTGTAGTGACTACCAGTGTGCCCCTTCAAAATCCTTCCAATTCTTCCAAATCCAGTAGCATCCTCATCGAAGCCAATCCCCTTCTCCCTCCAGTCGAGAGTGAAGAGTACGATGACCAGTCCGGAGACATTTCTCCAAATCGTCCCAATCAAGTCGGCCTCGGCAATGACTACAAGCCCTGGTCCAATGAAGGGGACATGGGTGTTCTGAGCGGCTTGGGAGAAGCCACGGAATCAAACTGGGGCTGGGACGCTCAGGTTGAGAAGCAAAAGCAAAAAGAGAGCGAAACCGGAAACGGGATGGAGAGCATGTGGTCCGACAAGGACGGTGGTGGTGTCGGCGTAGTTGGGATTGGGAGCAGTAATAACAATAATCATAATAATAATAATGACAGAAATGAGGTCCTTGTCACTGTCCGACCCGTTTCTCCCAACAACAACCAAGATAGTCATCCCATCCTCTCAAATGAGACGAGAGGAAGGGGAGGAAGTGAAAAGAAAACACATCCTGGTAAGATGATACACTCTTTTCGGTTTTTAAATTGTCATCCACCCTCCTGCACCGCAAACTACACCACCATGCACTTCAATACTCAGAGTAGCCACAGCTATCTTGAAAATACCATACTCCTTAAAACTTCAATTCAAAAACTACCCTGCAGCTCCTCCTGCACAAACCGAGCCTAACACAATTTAGCTATCCCTGCGCCCTCTACATACATGTAGCAAGGCTTATAATCCCAGGGATTCTTTATATATATGAGAACTTTTCAAGGCCTTTCACAGCTCAGATTGAGGGAGCCCATGTTATGAAATAATTGTCCTCACCGTGTCGGCCTTTGAGTGAGACAGGAGAAGGACTTGTTCTCTCATCTTGTCCTCTTTGTGTATTTAACAAGTTTAAGAGAGCCGTGGGTGCGTGCGTGTGTGAAGAGGACGCGTTAAATCTTTAATTGTCTCTCTCCCCGTTTCCGTTCTTCTTCTTGAATCTCCAATCTTGAATAGAAATCAAGAGCAGACAAGTCTCTATATATGCCAACACATGTGGAGGACAGCAGACCAGGGAGGAAAGATGAGTTACGACAAGGGGGTAGGGTGACCTGGTAGAATGACTATCATGGAAGAGAGTAGTATAGAAGCGGAGAGAATCCTCTTTACACATTCACCATTTTTTGGCCACAAATGTTTTTCAGATCAAAGAATTTTAGTCCGCCTTTAAATCAGCATGTTTCCTGTTCACGATTCATTCCTTTCGGGCAGGGATGATTGAGGCAAGGGGTGGAGGGGTAGGTTAGAGAGGTTTATGGCAGTAGTTAGTATAGGAAGACGGCAACAAACTGTAACTCAGGCAAGCAGGAGCGGGAACGGAGCAAAGCCCAGCCAAAGACTTTTATGCCGAGCGAGAGATGAGTTATACAAGGACGGGAGGAGCGGGGAGTTTCGGGTTATGTTGTAGGGAGGGAAGTGCATGTGTTTGTGCGTGTTAAGGAACAATAAAAGCAATTAAAGGTGGTTCATTATGTGTAACTTGATGTATGGTATGTAGAACTCTGCTTTTGGTTTGATTTCAGATGAAGTGGATAGACGCCGGCACTGTGAGTCAAAAAATGATAGGGGAATGTTTTGGAACTGGACGGCTGTGAATGATACGGTACAGCAACCATGTCCCGGGGGAGCTGCCGGCCTAGCCAGATGGAAATGTGTGGAAAAACATAAAAGCAAATTGCCAATGTGGTTTCCTGACTCACCCGATCTGAGCGATTGTAAATCTGCTTGGCTTCTAAGCCTACAGGTAAATCCCGTAAAAAACACACCGCCATTATACAGCACTACCACAACCGACGAATATGAATCGGGTGGAAATGAAAAGCCTTCCATCCTCCTTCTTCTCCTCCTCCACCGCTTTCCCAGCTTTTGTTTTCCTCTTTCTTCTTCCTGGTTCCGTAACCGGACTCAAAGAACATAATAATCAACTCCACAATATGCTGATCCTTCCGTCCTCATGTTTCAAAGAATTCCGGACTTGCATATGTGATGCATGCACGGAAAATACGAGGATGACAAGGAAACGCGGGGATTAGTTATGATGGACAGAACCCTATGATTTGTGCCTTTGTAAATTAGAAGGTGGAGAAGTAGGATGGATTTTCTTGGTGTTGAAAAAAACCTTAAATTGAATACAATTGTTTTTACTCACCGCCGCCCCTTTTTTCTACCCCCAGGCTCGCGTTCTGGAGGGGGATGTAATTGCAAACGTTGCCAATGATTTAGCTCAAGTGACAGGGACGAAGCAGATGTACGGCGGGGATATTGCGGCCGCCGTCAAGATTATCAAGACTATAGCTACAAGAATGACTGACTTCGTCAAGGGTATGAACAGCCCTATGAACAAGGAATCCTATGCCGGCGAGCTCCTTCAGCAAATCCTCGAGACGGGAAGCAATCTCCTGGAGAAATCAAGGTTGGATCCTTGGAGAGATCTGAGTTACGCGGATCAAATGGCCATTGCCACAGCTTTACTCGTCGGTCTCGAAGACAACTCCTTCCTCCTCGCAAACGTGATTCAGGGGGAGAAAAGCGTCATCAAGTCCTCCAAGAATATTTGTAAGTAATTTACTATCCTGTATTCCCTCAACTTTCCCACTTTCTCCCACTCAATCCCCATCCCAGTTCCATAGACACTCTCCAACACTTTCACAACAAATATCCTCCTCTTTTTAGCCTGCATCTCAAAGTTTTCATGAGACTCCTTCCTCACTGCCCTTACCCGGGATATATCCGAAAGGATTCTTTCAACAGATTCTTCTTGACTCGACTCCCTTCTCCTAAACTTTTCTATTCTTCCACCCTTTAACAACCTCCCGGATAAATATGACAAGAGCGGATGATGAAAGCGGATATGTAGCGTAGTCTTAGATCCGAGTCCAGTTTCCTCCCATCATCATCCCCAGAAGATCCGAGAGGATATACAATTCCCTCTCGCAGTAGGATACAAGTCCTTATATCTATGGACGAGAGATGTGTGGAATGCCAGCTGGGAATAAACATGATTGTGAGAGAGGAAATGTAAGAGATTCTCTGTCTGTGTGTGTGGGAGAATACAAAACTTTTCTCCGTCTTTTTTCAGTATCAGCAATTTTCGCCATCGAAGCCAAAAACGTTCGGGATATCAATTTCCCACTAGAATTAGGTGGTCAGTGGAGTCGGACGGGTGATGTATTGTCGATGCCAGCTGAAGCTTTACGGGAGAACAGCGATGGTGGCCGCGTACGACTCGTCTGCTTTGCCTACAATAACCTGGAGAATGTAAGTTGTTTTTTTATTTTCTATTACCTTCAAGAACCTCTCACCTTCTTCCTCCCCTATCTCCAGCCGACAGAGCGAATCCTTCTAATCCACCAAGCCAAAATCCACTGAGCCAGTCAACCGGCCCACGAGCCACTCTGTCTTCTCCATCTCCAACGAGTAAACGCGCGCACTCAATTCATGGTCAATGCTCAGGGAAATAAGTGACAAGTGACTGAGGGAAATTTAAGGGCCGCGGACGCGCCCATAACTTTTAAAGACTTTAATGGATTACAAACACATGCTGTCTCTCATGCCCCATGAAATTCATGCACACAACCACTTATTTGGTTTCAATTAATCACATAGCTTTACTTACTTTCACACCTAATCTGCTCTTATTAGGAATTTAATGCCCTATCGTGTGAAGGCGGAGGCTGAGACAGGTGATCCACAACAAGCCTTAAACATTCAATTCCCTCCGCACACACAAACACATTCACTACCCTTTAAATATTGAAAGTAAATTGATCTTCCGTCAACGAGTAGACAAGGCAGTTCTTCCTTGGACGAAGCCACTCCGCAGTCAACTTTATTGTCAGTCTCTTTTTTATGGATTCCAATACAAGCACTCTTCCTCCCGCCCCCTTCTTCCCATCCGCCGAGTATAAACTTTCTCAATCATCCATCTCAAAATACAATTGCGTGCGGGCGGGCTGTTGCACATCTTTGTGCACCATTTGGTCCCGCCATTCTTGTATCCTCCATATCTCATGTCCCAATAAGTCTGTGATGATCCAAAAGTCTGGCTAAAAATGATTAGGTGCGGATGAAGAGATGAAGACAGAGTGGCGGCGATGGGCAGGAGGGTGGGCTTGTCCGAATGCTCCCTATGCTCACGACGGGTAAGAGAAGAACAGGATGGTTATGAGGATGATTGCTCATCGGATCGTATATTTTCCTATTTCCAGGTTCTCCAGCCCTTCTACCCGTCCTCCGAAGGTGGCGGAAAGACTCCGTTGAAAAAGCTGGTCAACTCCCGTGTCATTTCTGCATCATTGAATCAAGGTAGACACATCCAATTAGCCCTCCCCGTCCAACTCACCCTACGTCATTTGTGGCTGGACAATGTGAGCAACCCACAATGTGTTTTCTGGGACTACACTCTCAAGTAAGTGGATTGCGATTAATGATCCCACTTCTCCAACTGTGAAATGGACGTGATGTATGCCTCTGCACGAAATCAATTAGAAATTATGAACGCTCTCCAAATTTCATCCCCACCCCCTTCCTCTCTCGCTCCATCACTCCCAGAGCCCCGCCGAAGGACTTGAAACGGATGTCCTCCTCACTACCACCCTCTCACTAACTTACTCCACATAACTTTGTAATAACCCTCTTTTGATCCATGATCAAAGTTTACTTTCCACACTCCCTACCTTTGATCACGGCTTCAGTAATAATCCTTCCAAAATCCCCAAACAGTTACTACATCCCCAACTTTCGTATATTCCAAACCCTTTCTTCACTAATTTTCACCTTGACGCTCCACCACCGTCCATCAGCGGACGACCCTGTGGTAGCGACGCCAAAACTCTTTATCCTCTCTCCCTCTTCCAAGGATTCCTGGCCAACAATTTCTGCCAATTTCTCCCTTCCTGACTTAGCCTCATACTTTCAAAGTAGTTTATGGTAGAGCATAAGCGTCCCATCCCAGCACCGTCCTCGCTCCATTCCTTGCGCAATCAATAATAAGTGTGGCCTAACATGATTTTACGACAGTGATAATAATGATGCAAACTAATTTTTCATTCTTCTCGCAGCGCTTGGTCAGACGAGGGTTGCCGTGTGGTCGAGACAAATAGAACGCACACGAAATGCCAGTGTACGCATTTAACAAATTTTGCAATATTGATGGATCATCAACCCGCTCCCCAACATCTTCCAACACCGCAAGTCCTACAGGTAATTCATCCATTCCTACACACAGCTCCTAATCACTATTTCCCCATCCGAGATGACCGATAATAGAAAATGTAATTCAAGACTTTCCTTGCCCCTCTCTTCGTGTCATTTGATGAGTCTCAAAGAGACTCTTCTTCCTACTTGAAGCTCAAGCTTAAAATTTTCTCCAACTAACTGACAAGGATAATATAATGATGCTATGGGAAACAAATTCCACTCCTCCAACAGCATCAAGCTTCTATTCAAGCTATTAAGCTCAACCTAATCCATACCAACAATTCGCAACTTGATCCATCCAAGGCAGCGTTCAGTGAGAATGAATGCGTAGGCTTCCCAGGATTTATCCGCAGATTCCTAGCGGACAGCTGTATGGGGCTATGTAGCGACTTTAATCGTGGTTGGATTCTACAAGATTACAGTGTACAGTTATGTTAATGAGGATGAAATTGTGAAAGTCGGCTGTGAATTTGGATAAGGATGATTGGATGGAAAGTGATAGGGCTCTCATGATTCCCAAAGTATAATCAATTGGATGCCCATTAGCAAACTTATATATGAGGTAACCCCGTACTGTGGCTCACTATTGTTTTTTCTAATTTTTTACAGATTGTCATGTACGTCGGCTCCGCGGTCGTTATTATGTGCCTTGTCTTCACGCTCATCATAGCACATTTTTGCATACATGGCAAAGTAAGTAATACTTGATTCCAACCCTCCTCTTCACACTCCTTCCTCCATTCAAGCGGATAACTATGAACCAAACCAGCATCCGCAGTCATGCAGAAGTCGAATTTTTTCTTCCATACTTGTCTTATCATCAATGTCCAATTTTTTACCCTTCCTCATAACGTCCACGTTGAGCACGTCTCTGCAAAATGCAGTTAAATCTATGCGCAAGAATCCCAGTTAGTTAGCAGTTCCGACGACGACTACGGATCTTTTATATTATCCCCCCTTCTTCGTCTTGCCCTCTGTCCTCTTTCTTACAGCAGGGGCATCTCCTCCACGGATCTGCTCCACAGTAGAGAGTTGTTTCTTATCTTGAGGAATGGCATGAGCACGAGGTATGCAAATTCCGGTCTTGCTGAGTCGGAAACAATGCTTGATTCCTCCTCCTCCCGTGATTCTCAATCCTGACATTAATGACGCTTTCAAAAATATTGGACATGATGATGAGATGATGAGAAAAAGATATCATCAAAGGTTTCATCCGGACAAATAACCAACCGTTTAATTTACCAATTCTTCTTCCAGGTATTTCAGACCATGATACTCAAGAACCTGTTCCTGAGTATGTTGATTGGAGAAATTATTTTCGTCCTCGGAATCCACCAGACGCAGAATCCCTATTTGTGTACCGGCATCGCTGCCCTCCTTCATTACTTTGCCCTAGTTTCCATCCTCTGGCTCTTCCTCCATGGTGAGTTCACTTTTTCCTCAAAGTCCTTTTCCTTTCGCTCTCCACGTATTATTAAAATTAAAACCCCCATTTATAAATAATCCCTTCATGGTCTCCTCCGTCTGCAATATTTATTGCATTCCGGCCTTGTTGCTTCATCCGAAACAACATCCCTTTTAACCTCTCTCTCCGCTACCTTCAACCTTCAGCTCCTGTCTCTCCCTTTTGATCTTTCCCTGGTGGACGGAACAACAACTCCGGGGCATGGCTCAAGGGGAAGCAGAGCTTTATTGATTTTGATGATAGTTTAAAAGTTTTAAGGAGAAGCACAGAGAGAGGATTTGCTCAAAATATTTGTACACGTCATAAATGTTGAGTAAATGTGTGAAAAGCTTAATGGTCTTCTCATTCCCTATTCTTTCAGGCTTCCATCTTCACTTGATAGTTGTGGAAGCAGCCGAGAGTGGATTGTCCCGTAAACTGTGGTATTATGGCGTTTCCTACGGGTCACCTGCAATAGTCGTACTCCTCTCCTTCCTCCTGGACCCGCGAAGTTATCGAAGCGAAAAAATGTGCTGGATCCAGACGAGTTTCACACTTTTATGTTTCGTCGGTCCAGCAATCGTGGTGGCCCTCGTAAGTCTCCTCTTAATGACTTCTCTCTTCACTAACCACAGTGTGACAGTGCGGTCGTGGAGGGCGATCAACGCTCTCTACCTTTCCCCACCCCTCAAACCAGTAGCATCTCAAGGAAAATCTAGGGAATCAGGGAATAAATTTAAGCTTCCAAAGGGACACCAGCCTACTAGAAAGAAGGACATGTTTGAGTGAGGCAGTGAGCCGCACTACTACAGAGTAATAATAACCCACCATCGCTGTCTCTAAATTCTTCCTCCTCCACCACCCGAGACCTCATCTGTCCTACCAGGAAGTAGTAGTAGCAATTTCGGCAACAGCATCTCAACTTAAGTCGCAAGGAGAAAACCAGGGGAAGATGATGATTTCACTTCCCAGCAAACTTCTTCCTACTACCTACCACCTACACCGACCTCTTAGTTCTCTTCCTCCTCTGGCATTAACTTGAGGAGGGACAGGAAGGAGACAGAGGAAAGTAATATAGGAGAGAGGCAAGATAGCTATTACTTACAGGGCTTGCAATTAACGAAATGAAGGAAGTAGCATGGAAGGTATTTATTGCTTAAGTCTTCCGTAAGGACAGGAATGTCTTAATGTGGATTATAGATTGTGACTAGATTCTGTGTACACTCTCTTTCTCTCACTCTTTCTTCTTCCTATATTCCTATTCCTGGAACTCAACTCCTTCTTCTACCACACACTAATGTCTTCCTCAGTATTTCCGTCTTACGCCGCGTAGTAACTTTATACGCCCGCGTAACTCACAAGTTTCCTATATACGTCGAGTTACGAGCCTAAGACAGTCTGTATATCTGCCGGACTTTCACTCATCATGTATATACAGTAGCGTCAAGGAGGTCCAGAGGGTCTGACTTAACTTATTTTAGTATTGATTAGCTTCCTAAGCTTCTAAACTTCCGCCACCAAATTAGTATGCATACACAGTAGGTAGGGCAGGGAATGAAGATGTAAGGCATACCTATGGAAATTAAGCCTCGGTCTTTGAGCTGCATTAAATTTTATCCTTGTGATTTGTATTTCAGGCTGCAGCCGCCGTCCTTTTTTACACAACTTATAAAGTATGTGCTCTTCTCTCCGCCATGCCAAAAAAGCCAAGTGAGGACAAGGCGTTGTATTTATATGCGGGGTAAGTTTCTTTTCTTCTTCAGTAGCGTTCCTCCAAATGGATTTCAATTTCAGCATTTGAAAGAAAACAGACGGAGGCGGGCGGCTGGGCGAGGAGTATGGAAAATATATCTCATTTTCACTTCTTTTGTCCACCACCAACATGTTTCAATGGAGAATTCCTAAACTCTGCATTAATTACCCCCGCCCGCCCACCCACCATAATGACATAATACAGTGCGGAGGGAGGTAGAGCTCCAGCCTCCCAAAGCTCGCGACTCCTCCGCCACGCTTAATTGCGTTAATGTATTATGTATGGGTGAAAATTGAGGAAAATGAAATTAGGATGGATAATCCCAGAGGTTTTCCTCTCATACCAAAACAAACTCTCAGATGTTTAAAATGTTTTCTCTTTAATTTTGATTTAGGACTTGGCTACGTGGAAGCATTTTAATTCTCGTCCTACTTACAATTTCATGGACGCTTCGACTTCTTCACTTAGAGTACAACTCCCTCCCCTTTGCCTACGCCGCTAGTTTAAGTTTAGCCATTCAAGGCATTGCTATTCTTATATTTCACGTGCTTAAGTCGGACGATGTAAGTACACGGATGGTTTTTTACAATATTTCCTTATATATTATGATGCTTCCTCAGAGATTGTGATAATGTGCATGTGAAAGCGCTTCGGTCCTCTTACTCCTTGTGTAATTTATAAAATTAATTGGACGTGTGTGTATAAAGTTGTTTTTTCCATTTTTTTCTCAAACAAACTGCAATCTAAGCAGGAGGAGCAGCATGCAAACTTACTTTGCATATCGTGCCCCGCACAAAAAATCCAAGCTAATGAAATCCTCATTTTTTTCCAGATGATTTCTAAACTATGTGATTGCGGAAAAAGTTCAGATACTAGTGACACAGAAATGTCTACACATTCCCAACAGCAGCTCCAAGGATTACAAGGGCTGCAGGGTTTACAAGGCCTACAAGCCTTGCAGCTACAAAATAATGCTGTTCAAGGAATAGGCATCATCGAAGCTTGTCAAAATAATCATCATTTAACTGGGCACAGAATGGACGGCTCCCGTCTACTCACCCTCACGCGCCCTCCTATCGATTTAAGTAATCATCATCATCACGAAGGAATTTACTCCAAGCAATTAGGTGCTGTTGGCATTCATCCTTCTCCCGGTAAGTCTCACACTTTCTCCGTATTTTTCCTTCCCTCCCCACCTCTCCATGGATTTGACTCCATCCATAACCCTCATCCCATTCTTTGTTACCTTTACGTTTTCTTCGAATCGGAAATCCGGATCGTATATCCACGTATTTCCGCAACTTCTTCCGACTTTCTCTAAACAAAAATATATGCCCGGCTCTGTATTTTTTTCATCCATCTCCGGTAGAAACGGGCCTACTACGGTTCCAGTTTCATACAGTTCCGGATCTTCCCCCTCCACCCGTTTTTTACAATAACGAATTTTTCCATCCGGGTAATGAATATTTTTTTCCCTGGTTTTTCAGGTGGTATCTCAGGGCATACTAGGTATGCTGTCGACGCTGGGATTTTAGGTTTATATTCAAAAGGGGGTCTTGAAGGGAACTGGACGAGAGGGAGCAGCTATTCGGATATAAGGAATGCCAGCCTTCATCGTACAGATCCAGTCTACGAAGAAATAGAGAAACCCTTATCTTCACGTGCGTCCATATCTGATCTCTCTGAAGATGATGGTCATGGTTTATACCCTCATGATGTCGAGATTTATTCTAAAAGCATCTGCGGACACCAGGTACTTTTCCACACAAATAAATACACCAATCCTCACCAGCCAGCCAGCATCCCGCCTTGGTTTACCTAAAAAATATTTTTCGCTTGTCTCCCATTTATGTGATTGAATTTCCCCCCTTTTTCCGCAATCTTCCTCCACTCTACTCTGCACTGCAGTACTGTATTTCCGCCAAACAGCTAGCAACATGGGCTCCTTCAAAAGCTTTCTCCCAGGACTTTTCCTCCTTTCTCCACCATTTTAGATTCTATAGATCACTCCCTGATTTACTCCTTCCTGAAATGTCTTAGGAGGAAGGAGTCGACAATTTTCCAGAGTTTCCCTTATACATTCCATCTCCATTTACTCGAAAATATATTGACCAGACATGTTTTTATTTTCACAAAAGTGTATGCCCCCGCTCCTCCTCTCCTTGTAGATAGTGATTTGGAAAATGGGATTCAAGGAGCAGAAAACAGGGACTTGGAATAGCTTTTCAGAATAGCAGGAAGCACTCAGCGGATAAATTGCATTGAATTTGCTCGAGAGTGAGTGAAAATTGAATTTGTGCTTATTTGATTTTTCTATTTTTGCAGAGGCGTATGGGAGATCATTACCATCATGCTCATACCCATGGAGGCAAGAGTCGGAAGGTGGATATGCACCGGGGAGGTGAAGCAACAAATCCTTTGTTAAACCGAAGTCAACACTTAGTTCAGTCCCACTACATGACAAAGCACAGAGCCCCACCCGATCATCACCACGTATCCCTTAAGGGGCTCAACCCTGACGAACATAACTTACAAAATGTTCACATGGTGTAGCCAAATCTTTTAGTCAATAATAAATTATTCTTAGCGCGTTACTATACAATTAATAATTACTTTTATACAAATGTAATCAACGACTAGCTATAAGCGCGCGTCCCCCCCAGATTACAGATTATAAGCTACTGTGAATCTTCTTCTTTTCTTACCATCCTCCTCCTACGAGTCCTAGGCTACGACTTACAAGAGGATAATATAGTATGTACAATAACTGAGACTTGTGTTATATTCAATATTCACATATATATAAATCTATACACACACGTTAATCTCTTAGGTATTTCTCGCCCCGTCCGTATTATTTTTACATTCGTTTGTTATTAGATGCTAGATTGATATCAAATATTCCTCCTACCACCTGTACTACCACTTTCCTGTTCTACCGCCGCACACAGCTCACCTCTCGCATCACACGCAAAAAGTATTCAGAAAATCCCTGTGTTCAAGAGAAAACTTATACACACACCCGGGGTGGCTGGCTGCCTACTCGTACTTGTTCTTGATTCCTGGCTACTACGCTATCCAAGATCTGTCTCCTTGTACAGCCAATTCCATCTCACTGCCTCGCAATCTCTCAATCAAGGACAGGTACGGGTAGGTAGAACATCCTTCCTCGTCTGCCAAAGCGATAGAAAGATTACAAGGAGTAACGCAGCTCTGAATTAAATGATGTGGATTAATTACAACGGTAGATTGACTGATCCCTGTTAATCATATGATAGAAAACTAGGTTTCTACTTTAAGCTCTAGTTGTTCCAAACTTCTTGTACAACTTAAGTTCTGTACCTTATCCGTTCTGTACCTTCGTTATGTACGTTCCATTACACCCTCCGCCCCTCTTATCATCTTAATAACCCCTCCCAAGTCACAGATCACTTGTTTCTCCGTCCCGCAATTCTTGATTTTACTTCCAATCTACATTCATTCATCCGCCACTTCCATTACTACTTCAACCCCATAAATACTATTATTCTGATTATTCAATTGGCGTGCAGCCTCGCGGAGGCAGCCCATCATGCTAAACCAAAATACATTTTTCAATATCCCATCTAAATTGTGATTCTAGAATCAATGGAGGAAGGGAATCTTATCCACGACCTTTGTTTCTTTTATTATTATCCCAATTCATTTCTTCTCCACCTTTACTTTGTCAATTACAAAGTAGAGGTCCGTATTATTACCGAGTGTAGAACAGGTTTGTTCACTCAAAGATCAGAGTCATCAGCTCTAATAGGATTATTATGGTGCAATGTTTGGCATATGGATGAATCATGTGCTTGCTTTTGCATCCTAAATTTATAAGTATTCAGAAATCATAAACCCCGCGTATTCATTTATGTATCGCCGCGCAATAACAATATTAAACAAAAGAATCCCGTCAATATATAAATATATATATACCAGTGCGAAAAACTGAGTGAATGAACCATTTGTGGAAACTATATAAATTCCTACAAATTTTTCAATCATGTCCCCAGTCCCAAGCAAAGCATCGTATAACTTTTAGCGTGGCTGACCGTGTATTAGACTGAGTACTTATAAATGTAATGTAAAATAGTGTCCAGTACTTTTCATTTTTCATCACCTTTTCGAAATTAGTAATTGTATTCTCAAAGAAATCGTGACATTGTAAATATTCGTAACAAATAAATGACTATATATCTTGTGAATTTTTTTCGTTTCTCCATCCTCCCGTCTTCAATCTCCACCTCCTAATCCGTCTTCTTCCCCACCCCTTTCTCCAACCCTCCGCATCCAAGCCTCCAACTTCCTGTTATTTGTCAAAGCACATACACAAAATACCCTTTTACAACTGTCCGACAGATTGGCTCCGGCTTAGCTTCAAATCCCCAAGTATCCGGATTCAGTGAGAATAATAAAAATTTGTGGAGCACGGCCAATCATCGCTTCTTACTCCACAATCCCCTTTCAACCCTCGGATACCGGCCCCATCAGCCCTCCCCGCCTCCTCAGCTTACATCCTTAATGCAGAAAATAGTTACAACAACAACAACAGCACCCCCAAAAAAGATTCCCAATCCAGACGTCAGACTCTTTACAGACTCATGCTCAGCCTAACAACGACCTCTTGCCAACTGCAACAAAGCCCGTTTCCTATCCACGAGGCAAATTACAGTAACACTTTCAACCATTTCACGGCTGTAGTGGGACTTTCACTTCCCAGAGAAAGCGTATAGGTGTGTGTGGGGCGGGAGGAGAATATGAGTGAATGTGGTATCAGATGAAATGTTCCGGAATGTTTCCTTTGAGACTACCCACCATCAATTGGTTTTATTGACCTCATTCCACCCTCATCTCTCCTGAGTAGCCGTATTGCAGACACTCTCCCCAACCAATTGCAACTAGGACCTGGGAGACAGAGAATTGAAGAAAAAGAGTAAGGAGTTAGCCGGGAAAAGCACACGAAGGAAAGCAGGAGAAAGAAAGGAAGGAAGAAAGCACATAACCCAGAGAGAAAGCACATACATCTTGAGAATCCAAAAAGAACACGCCATTTCTCCATACGATTATTCCCACTTAAATGCACTAACACAAAAATCTACATTCACATTACGTTTTAACTCCCCGCTCCATTCCACACTCCTTTTTCCTTTCAGACTTCAAAATGAGTCCAACTTTCTCCAACCCTTAAATATACAAAAACTTGCCCGAATTTCAACTACTATCCGACTCCCTCTGTCTCATACTGTCTCCTCCATACCGGCTTTCTCCCGTAAATCCAAATTCCCACCCTAAATCCTCAACACCACTACCCTATATATAAGAGAATACTCTCAACGGCCATATAGCTCCGCCGAAGAGCACACATCTAACCCGTCTCCCAGCCCAGGTCACACACATTTAACCGACAAAACTTTACAACTTCCAGAACAAGAAACAAAAGTCGTAGAGAAAGTAGGAGAAGCCATCCCACAGCATAATCAGTATTGCTTTCACTTCCCTCTCTCCTACCTACCCACTTACCGCCTCGTCCCTGAATTCTCAAATCTATTGGAATCAATTTAAGTACACCATACGTAGCGAACAAATCCTAATAGTTTATTCCATCTGCTTTCCGCTCAATATTCAATGGCTTTCACCCATTCCTCTATCCATAATTTTCACGTGAAAGCTTAGACTCTGAGTTCTCTTGGGACAAAAGCCGCTTATATAATCTCAACCCGCCTTCTCAAAACAGTTATATGCTTCCTTCCCATCCCAGTCAACTCATGTCCTCCCTTCCTCCTTACCCCCCTCCTCCCTTCCCACAATCCACAGAGGAGTAAACAGTTTCTCAGCAGAAACACTGCCTTGTTGCCCGGATAATGAAATCTGCATGCTCTCCGCACATCTTCCCTATTAACTTTCTCCAGAAAACTTTCTCTTCTAGTAGCTAACAAGAGGGTATCCTAGAAAAGTCGGAGAAAGGCTCGCATAACGAGCGGATGCACTGTTTAGATCAAATTGATTATGTGAATAGAAATTAGGGAAAGCAAGTACCTAGATCCTGCTTTGAATAATTCAATGACCTACTACAACTAATCCAGCTAAGCTCACAGAGTCAGAGCAGCATGAATTGCATGAACACAACCTTTGTTACTTCCCTCTTTCCCCAAATCCTGGAGCAAACATGCAGATATTATTTACTGCAAAAAATCCCAAGTGTTTTCCCCCTTTTCTCTTTGTATTTCCCGACCAGCTATATTCCCTTCAAGCAAACTACAGAACATGCATGCAAAAACAATCACAATCTTGTCAATGCCACGCACACACACACACGCTCATCCCGGCTCCCTCTTCAGCTCCCTTTTCCCGTAATTCTTTGCATATCCTCCTCTTATTCCAAGGTAAATTTCTCCTCAAAAATACAAAATTTTCATTTAGCTTCTGAACAAAACTTTTTAAAAAATCACGGATTTTTTCAAAACCTTTCTTTCATCTTTTTCATCCCGCCCTTGCAATTTTCTCAAATAATAATACCCGCCCCTCTCTTTCCCTCCCTCTTTCAAACATTCCTGATTGACTTCCCGTACACGCCAAATTTTTCCTAACATCAGCTTCAAAAGAAGACCGCAACAGACAGGAAGAAACTTCTGAGCCTTCTTCCCTGTAATTAATCTTCCTCCATGGTCTACAGGTGGAGTTTACATAATCCCCTTTTCCTATTTATTCCACCCTTTCAACTTAAACTTGCAAACCTCTTGCTCCTTTAAACTACACTAAACTGCACATCTTAATCCAACGCTGCAACTACCCAACCGGAGCTCGAAATCCAATAAAAATGCATTCTGAAGAGGTGGAAATAATTCGTAAAAGTAAACCAACTCAAGGGTATTATTATTACCTCTCTCCTATGCATATTTACTCCTAACTTGAGATCAGGCAAGAGTTGAAAAGCAGAGAGATTTTTAGCTTAGTTAAATAAAGCGCTAATTATCAGATTAGATTTAGTTTCTCTAAGATCCATGTTTTTACTTACACGACTAATACATCCTTCTTCCCCATTCTTCATTCTCCTCACCTTTGGAATCTTTTCAAAACGCTGCAGCTAACCAATAAGCTCTGCCATTTGAGCAGCATCTTCTCAAGAGGTGAAATCTAGACACGAACTCACTAATAATGTGGAAGAGGATAAAATGCTCCTTGTTGCATTGGCTACATAAATGCCCGTGTTATCTTGTAATTAATCTCGTTTAGACTGTAATTAAGAGCTTGTAGAAAAGAAGAAGAAAAGCTTTGCCCTCCATGTCTTCTTCCCTTCTACGGCCCACTCTACACCTTTAATCCTCATTGTAATTAGACTTTGGCTAAGCGTTATAGTAAACCCAATCAAAAACTAGTCGTCCATCCACCTTCATAGGATCCAAAAGTATGTTTGTACATTCCCTGTCATCGCTTATACCTTATTCCCCTTCACCTCCACCGTCATCCTCTCATCTTCATTTAATTCCTATTACATATTTTTATATTTTTTAAACGCTGCTGCCTAACGTTGATAAATCCTCTTTGAATCCGCTCATTCATCTACGACCTACAACATTTTCTCCTCGTTCACACCACTACAAGTCTGAACTGCAAGACTGCAAGTCCATTCCCGGCTACAAGCCTTCAAATAATAAGGATACTCACAGCCAGCCGAGCGAAATAACATTTGGATGCGCGTGTAGCAGGTGCTCTTGATAATATCAAGATCCGCAATTTCACGCCATCTTTACCTTGTTAGCCCCAGGAGACCTTGGTAGCTGCGAATCATTTGTGAAGAGAGAAAATTATTCTTCTTCTCCTACTCACTCTGCAACCCACTCCTCACTGCATTCTTCTTCCCTAACAAATCCATCAATATCTTCAAACATTTTGTAAGCTTAAGGGCCGTCTCCAATCACGACCATCACAACGTTTCCACCCTTTGAGTTTTTTTTCCGTAACGGGAGAGCTTTTTTCCAAAAACTCAGAACTTTAGCAAGCAAACTCCAATTACACTTATTTTCTCGGCTCTTGTTTCAAATCCAAACTTCCAAAGTAGCATCTGTCTTCTCCCTTTTCAACGCTTGAATTAACGAAAGTGAATCTGATTCCGCAAGAACAAAAAAAACCCTTGAGCTTATTAGCAACTACTTTTATTTTGCGTCTCTTCCTTCCCCCCTTGATCATCTAAAGCATCGTCCACATTATAGCTTTTGACTTCTCTGGATTGAATTCAAAGTAAACGGATAAACTCTGACTTATGTCTTCAAAACGGCTCAGCTACAGTCAGGCTGCAGGAATTGATGCATGCATTCAAGATTAGCTTCTTTCCCTCATCATCATCTTTGAACAAACTTTTTGCAGTCTTCAGAATGTTTCACACATCCTTGCACCCAAACCTGCAGTAGCAGCCTTTCATCTTACTCTACTCATCTCTACTTCTCTACTCACTACTCATACGAACAACCCCACCTCTTTCGTTTTAACCAGGATTAGTGATCCATTTCTCTATCTTGCATTCAGCTATTCGGTATCCCGAAACATGCATCTACTGTCGCATAAAAACCAGTCTTTTGTCATTGCATCTGACCCCCAGATTCCAGACATATTTTGCCAAGTGAAAGTTTCCTGCTAAATAAATCATTAAGTAAGCTCCTTCAAGTCTGCAGTCTCAGCAGTTTCTCATTCTACCCACTCCACACTCACCTGCATATAACACTTTTGCGCTCATTTTCTTGCAGACAGCACATTGACTTAATCATATTACAATTTTATTCATGGAGCATCTCTCAGTCAAATGATACAAGAGAGACGTACAATTTATATATATCATATCACTGTCCATACATTAACAGCGCTCCAGTTGCACACTTGGCTCCCACTTTCCCTCCCTCTGTCTTCCTTCCATCCCGTTGCGGAGCTGCAAGCCAACTGAATCCAAAGTCCACAACGTATTTTCCTCCATCTGTTTCCTATATCATACCTGGATTTTACCGGACGGATGGATGAGACGACGGTTAGAAACAAGGTGCGCTGGAAGGTAAATTTTATCCGTTACCTCCCGCCGTTTCATGTTCCAACAGGTACGTGAGAGGAAGAAGATGATAAAAAATCCCTTGCTTTTGTATCATCATACAACAGACATATGCTTGTTTCATCCATGGAGAAGAGGTGCACGTCTGCTTGCAAAGAAGACTATTCGACCCACTATCGCACCGGCCCATTTTACGTCACTAAAGCATGACTACCTGATTATCATTTTTTGGTTATGATGAGAAGAGGATAAACAAGAGAAGCTAGCAGCGGAAAACAGTATCCGTCCCTTCCTCAGTCTCAAAGTTTCATTCTTGATTTCTGTGTACTTGAACAAGGTGGTGGCAGTTTTTGAGTAGGTGTTTTAGTATATTCTTATCCTTGTCACATAGTTACGAATTGGTTAAAATATTATTTACCAGTTTAGCACATAGCCCCCGACCTTTCCCTCTCATAACACACGCTAATAAGTAATACACTGTGTTACTGTCAGTCCGCAAACTCTTAAAAGCTCAAATGTGCAAAACCAACTAAGCAAACACATGATATAAGAGAGAGGCCCTCCTGGCTTGTGAATGCTTCAAAGTAAAAAAGAAGAAGGTAGTAGTTGGAATTAGCTTTCCTTCCCCAATATCTCTCTGTTATCATCACAGAGTCAACGCGTAACCCAAATCATTCTCAGTTTGCATAATGCAGAGCCAGAGTCATCACCTCCTAAAGGAGATCCATCTACTTAATTATTAAGCCAGTCCCTTGCCTCTGTAAGCAAACGGTACTACTCAAAAATCTTTCTCAAGTTTACAAATATTCCTTCAGTTTAAGCTACAAAGTGCACCTTAAAGTGATAATCTTGTGCAAGTTCAAGTGATTTAGCTAAACGACTTTGTTTCTAGCAGACACGGACGCACAATTCCATTCATATCAATTTGGACCGGCGAGCGCAGGTGAGTGAGTGTCCGGCATTCCAAACGTTTGTAAAGCATTACCCAAAGAACCTCCTCCTAGAAAAACAGACGTGCGCCCTCAAGTTTAATCTCTATCCTGAGCTACTAGACTCGTAATATATAAATCTGATCAAACTCCCAGAAGCAGCTGCCACAGCAGTGCAGAGACCGGTCTCACACTGCTTGAGAGTGCATACCAAGATGATTGATTCCATATAAAATTAAGATCAAGGACTTATTGTAGGGGCTGTTTAGAGTGAATTGAATTAATACAAGAAACATAATTAAATTTATCAGCCCAGCATGAAATGAAACAATGCTCAGCTAAGTTAGTGTCCATTGATTATAACTGTCCGAACCGGTAAACATGCACGACTTGATCTCTTCTTGACCAATGGGGATTTACCTCAGGGCAGCATACCAGCATGTATATATGCTTTAATATATAATTCTAAATTCTGCTCTACTTGATAAGTTCCAACTGTGCCTAGTTTTACTTTTAGGAGCAGCCCCTCCTCTCCTTTCTCATTCCATCAGACATTTGGCTATAGGAATAAGCGCTTTGATCAATTACGGCGAATCTCTGGAAATGTAGATTCAAATAAGTGACACTTGTAATCACAGCATCCAGGCTTGTATAAACACAATACAGCAATTAAGTACGCGTATGCAAATCTTTCTTTCAATACATTGTTTCTGGTTTATCATTCGTGAACGCTAGAGAGAGGGAATCCAGATCGAGAAAGTAAGGCATAATTTCTAAAACTATTTTACTCGCATGCATCCATGTTTTTTCATTTCCCTTTTACAAGATGACGCCCGGTTAGATTCCTGTATTGCTCCTCCTCCTCCTCCTACACTCCGTTAGTTACACTAATCCGCGGAGGAAATGAGCTGTACAATAAGCAATATTTCCAGTATAATCCCCCTTTTATTCAGACATGTATTATATAATTCCAGAACATAATGTATCATAAACCAAGTCATAGAGATCAAAATTACTTACATGAATCCCGCCGCTTCTCCCACATCATCATCGCCCTCCAGCATCAGCTGCTTTCTCTCCATTCATCAACATAAACCCATGTATACCTTTCACCATGTATCTTCACGGGCATTTTCTCTGTATATGTTTTCAGTCATTTTCTTTAACGTCCATATCCTCTTTCTCTCTCTAAATCACGTCATTTCCCTGTCACATTGTATTATTACTCTCCTTTTGGCAACAAACCTTCCCATATGTACAGCCTCTCCCTCCTGACCTGTATCATATATACTTAAATCTAGCTTTCCCCAACGGAGATTTCCAGGTTTTTGCAAAACAAAAGTTTCATTCTCTATTTTTAAGCCTAAAATTATTCAACTTGCAAAGTTCATGCCGTATAAACGAGGCAGTCAGGTGATTGTTAAGATTTCCTGCGAACCGGCTTTTTTTATTAAACTCGTTCAAGCCCGTGTTGACGCTGAGCGAAGCGACACGAAAGGTGGCCTTGATTTGACGTGAGATTTAATCTTTCGATAAAGAGATTCATGTCAGGAGGAGGGTGAGAGACAACTGTAGGGAGACATTTAGAGGGTACACATTTTCTGTCCCCTTCCTCTTTATCCTCTTTTGGGTGGACAAAGAGCTAAAACTAGTAGTAAAGTTGAAGGACAGAGAGCAGAATGATAAGATATGAATTCTCATCTCTGCAGAAATAGGTTTGCATATAGATATCACAGATTGAGAAAAATGAGACAGAGAGTGTTACTTGAAGCTCCTAAATTGGATCCACGCATCACATACAACCATGTCTTCAAGGAATAATTAGGACATGCGGGGGAAATATATGATAGTCTATTGTTATTAGGGCACAGGAGGCTCAACTGTCATTCGGTCGGACACGGCATCCGCCGAACATCAGGTCGTAATCTAGACATGTACGTCTCTTCCATCGCCTTCCTCTTCACTATCAGTTTAAATTCAACCTGTAAAAGCGTCCGGCACGCAAGCGTTTTGAGCATATACAATAAATGACACCATAACAAACATTATTATCCCGTTAATTGGGGGATTTCTATGGATTGTTGTATTCCTTGTGGAATTGTCATTAAGGAATTTGATAATGAATAGGGATCAGTTTGATTAGATAATAATAAATCCAACGTTGGCATCTTTCCACTTTACTGATTATTGGACAGGAGAGATGTATTTATATTGGCCCTTGGCAATACCTTTAACCACACTCCCTATCTTATCCTAATGAAATTTTCAATGGTTTCAAGGTAAATTTCGCAATACCCGTCATGGCTTATTGTGACAGAGACGTGGACAGAGGAGATGAGAGATAGAGTTTGCTTGCTAGGAAAATGTTCCTGGATGCATTCCGCCTTCCTTCCCTAGTCTCGATGGTGGTCGTATTCTCTTGGGAATTTTCTAAGTGAAGTGTGACCCAGAGGATTCTGTGAAATAAATATAGCCATCTGTTAAATCTACTTTCAGCAAGGCAATTCACTCCAGCCCTTGCTTCTTCCTTCCTTGTTCACAGTTCTTCCAAAAACATTTCCCATCTTCTCCACTTTCAAGGTTAGTTTCTTCATTTTCCAGCATTAAATTTAATTTCTTCATTTTATTTTTCCTCGCAAGTATCCTTCGGGATTCGCTCTCTCATCAGGTTTCCAACATATTTTTAGCCGCATTTCGTTCACCTTCCATCTCGCTTCTCCTACACTCTGATCTAATTCAGGTTCTCTCGCATCTCTCCTACCCATGTCAAGACGACGGATTGATATCTATACCTGTGCGACACGAAATTAGATCTCTTGTATGGCCGTCATCGACCTGGACAAAATATATTTTATTTGCCCGTCCGTAATCCTAAAAATTCTGTACTGCGCTCAAATTGCATCCGTCAAGGACATGGAGGACTGCAGTCATTTAAAAATTGCTTTCCTGAACACTGCATTTCCCAAAGTATCTACAAACAATCACTACGTGCGGAATTTCCAAGCTTTGCCTTCTTCCAATCAATCCTTATTCCTTCAATTCACCATCTTCAAATCTTGATCATGAAAGGCCCACAGCGCAATCCTGTGAATATTGTCGTAGATTTATTGAAATCAACCCCGTGGTTTTCGCCTTGCACTTCCTACATGATTCACATCAATAATTCACGATTAGCTTGCAAGCGCCCTCCATCCCAACTACTTGACTATCAAAAATCCTGCTTTGCACGCAGAGTGCATTTCCGACATTTTAAATTATCTCATCAACCCCTTGGTCGTTATTTATTCTTTACGTAACTTGACACGATCATATTTCAGATCAGAAACCGGTTCCGTCCTCTCAAATTAGATCTCCGTTTGGGCCCTAATAAGATACTCGATGAGAGAACCGCAAAAGACTCTTTCTTTGCTCATGCAAAAATCCTTCTCAGGATACTTGAGGCCATCATTTTCATTTTCCCATACAACCGTCCACACGTAATATAATATGAAGAGCATTGCAAATTTTTCCACCCTCTCCATCTTTCCTTGATTGCATCTCCTCCTGCAATGATTTGCAAACCACATTGTTTGCACATTTACTCCACGTTCTATATATTTCATGCTCGCGTTTATGACCGTTTGATTGAGTTTGGGTGGGGAGCCCTTTTCTCACAATCTTCGTCATCTCTTTCCTCTTGATTAGCCTCCGCCAGTTAACGGCACGTGTCTAGTAAATTAAGGGAATAGTTTTCAATTTTATGGGATGCGTGTCCCAGGATTTTGACTCTTAAATTTCACGCATCATCAGCCCATACTCACGCGACGACACCATCAGCGTCCCCGACTGTCCCAGCGGCAGCGTCTACCCAACAGCGTATCCCCGCTGACGCTGCTGTCTAATTATCATTTTCCCGAGAATTAACAGCAAATAAACGTTAAAAGTCAGCGCAGGGCGAGGCTCTGACTAATCTACAATCCTATTCTACATACGTCTCCGCTCAACTGTTAACTGTTCCTCTTGAACAGATCCCGGATTGGATTTAAATGTCTTGTTACCATAAGCATGGATTTAAATTGGTTGTCACTCAATTTACGCCAAACATGGATTCGCGTATATGCTGGGGAGTATTGTGGTGACGCCCTGGTACATGCCAAGTGTTACTCTGTCTTGCATTGTTACCGCATTGATTTCACATCCACCTCCACCTTGGGCCTATGCATTGTAAAACCCTACATATATGTATAACTAGAGTAAATCCAAATCCTTGAAGCGTACACGATACAATTTGGAACGCACTCATTGGGAATCGGGATTCGCACAAGGATATTCCAATCTTTCTCTCCTACGACTAATGTGATTCAAGCTTCAGTTTAAATCAGTGTTAATGCACATTCAAAGCTACTTATGTAAGCAATCGCATTTACTAAACAGCTTCCATGCCACCTGGCTATTGTTGCTAAGAGTTTTTCGTGAGAAGGGTGGTTAACACCAGTTACTTGCCAGCATTATATGGCACATTCTTAACCCTTCTGGCTCTCTGTAGTTGAACCAAGGAACCAAGTAGAAGCCTGTTCATATAAAAGAGAAGGCTGTTTCAATACAACCATAATCAGAATGATTGGCACGTATCTTTATTTGCTGTGACACGCGGAATCAGAGATGGGCTATTTGGTAATACCTTTGAGGCCGATATCTCTTTCCCGTTAGTCCACTTGGCGGCTCGCACCTTGGAAGAGAAGGGATAACTGGTACAATAAATAACAGGTGAATTCATTCAAGGAGAAACTCCCTTGTCACCCGCTAGCCAACATGTATCCCTCCTCTTCCTCCAACAAGTCATGGTCATGGAATCATAGTTAGCAACTACATCTGTCATTTTACAGAATCCCCCACAACTTCCTCTTCTACTTCGCTTCTCCTCCTTACAATCCCTTCCGTTAATTAGCGCCACGGACTTTTTCCTTCAAAGTTAAAAAACCAGTGTATTGTTGTCATAAAGGAGACAGAAATCATGTCCTAGCCCGTCATAGGAATATTTTGATGGGAAGAGGACTGGGGATACGTTATGAATACTAATCAAAGTCATTCCCATCTTTTTCAAACTGTCTCACTTACCGTTTCCTCAATCACAGATACATATACGTTATCTATGCTAACTTCCTCTGTGCTCATGCATACACAACATATTTGCCAGAACAGGTATTAAAAGGTGCACGACGCATCTTCTTCTAACATCCGCTAGTATTCTCCTACCTCGTCCATAAATTCTCCCACTGAAAATAATTGTACATTGTGTGCCCAAACTTTTATGTGGCCAAAAGTAAGTAACATTCTCTCCGTAAGCTTTCTCTAACAACTTCCGTCCCCTCCATCTCTCATCTTTGAGGGCTCATTTTAATTGTTCATCTTCAACTTTTAAAGGATTGATGGCGGAAGGATGAGGGAGAGGGCAGAGATGTTCGGCTGGGGCGCACATGAATATATATCAACTTTTGCGTACAC
The DNA here is from genome assembly GCA_906901655.1 of Sminthurides aquaticus. Classification (NCBI taxonomy): domain Eukaryota; kingdom Metazoa; phylum Arthropoda; class Collembola; order Symphypleona; family Sminthurididae; genus Sminthurides; species Sminthurides aquaticus. The sequence continues at coordinate 16,266,174 of CAJQTT010000001.1, read as the reverse complement.
TAAAGCAAGAGTTTTACGAGGAGCGCATCAAGAAATCCTTTAGAGTCCCATCTTCTTTTAGGATCCATCAACCATGTGTGCGTCTCTCATAAAACATCTTGCATATAAAGCTCAATGAGTTCTTCCCATTTTCTTCATATTTATTGTCGAATAAATCTTTTCAAAATTTTACCAAGATTTCTCCAACTCCCTCCCCACATCCATTCCCCTTCCCCCCTCTTCTCTTCCTTCTTCTTCATCCATACGCTCCTCTTCTCCTCGCTCTTTCAACTTCTCTTCCCTCCTTGCAATTCTTAAACCAACCAAACTCATTGTAGTAAAACCTGCCAAAAAGTATTCGCGAAAAGTCTTCTCATCTTTGCACCACTGCCTTACATTTCTGCATCCTTCCTTGGTAGACGACTCCCCAGATACTGCAGAGCACAGGGTATTACATTGTCTTATAAACTTACCCATTTCACCTGTGTCAAACAAAGATACAGGGACTCTTTAAGTTTTTGCAAACTGTTTTTAAAATTGCAAATTGTAGCGTCCTTGCTAATACTTTCAGTGCACTCTTTAAATTTCCACAGAAGGGGGTTCACGTGAGATTTTGCCCAATTTTAATTACATGCAGAATAATGCAGAAGGTGTGTGAAATGATGGATGGAAATTGATACTTATCTGCAAAGTTATGCCATGATTACAAGGCACAGTTCTTGAATGCTAAACGAACGCGCATGCAGCCATGAGGAATTATCATTGTTTTCCTAGTAGTCTCATAAGGAGCAGCGGATATACACCCTGACATACCTTTCAAGTAAGAGGACCATGGCTATTTTATGACGCTAGCCAGCACAATACTATCTGAGGCAGGGGTTAATCAGTTTCGGAGAAGATACAAAGACTAAAGACCCTCAGTGATTTATTCACAATGAGGTGATAAAAAGCAAGCTTTTAGTTTAGTAGTGACACTTGATAATTGGATCATTGACATGAGAGGAACATGGTATATTTATTACCGTGAGGTAGGAAAATTAGAATCCCCGCAGGGGAATTGCTCCTCCAAGTACCGGTCATCCAGTAGGGGTGATGGTGATATTTGCAGATTGTTCAAAGAGAATTTCGCAATTTATTTTATTTGCAAGTAATTTCACAAATATTTTCCTGGTGACGCAACCGAATAATTTTCTTTTTATGATGCAAGTCTTAATCCCGTTCCCTTTCTCATCACCTCTGACGCTACTAATCTAAAATTTATTCCTCCTGTTTTATTTTTTCAGTCACACCTGAGGCTGCAAAAGACTGACCTGGTTCGGACCTGGGCTACGAAATAAAAGCTTTCCGGTAGCCCTAGCGACCTCTTTTCAGTATGGAGAATTACTTGGAGTCAAGGGAGACGATCGGAGTGAACGATGCCGTTCTGCTAGGAGATGCAACAGACTCTGAGGCTTTCATCGAAAATCTTCGAAAGAGATTTCAAGGAGATTTGATTTACGTGAGTACCTTCTATCCTGTTCTAAAATTCAATTATTTAGTGTGTGACAGAAAGGCAATCAAACGGAGCAACATGGAGTCCTCTCCTTCTCCACTCGGGAACACACACATCCATCCAAGCCTGAAATTGACAGTAATAATCTGCAAGGTCGACCAGGATTTCAGGCAAATCAATAGAGCCAACTCCAAACCGTCCGCAGATTTGATAAGAGCTACAGTAAACATGCCAAAAACTGGCTCGAGGGCAGCAGAGTTAATTAGACCGGTGGAATATATAGGTGAACGCCGATGTAGTATCACAGGATATAGATATCCATTCACAAACCCTACATTTTCCATGTCCTAAAGAACTGTGTCGGAACAGGGTTAATTATTAGATTTAATAATAATACCAATTAAGAGTTTTCAAAGTATATGTATATATGATTCAACAGCTTGTGCAATTCACCTTTACCTTTTATTCAAAGATCAATTTCGATACCAATTCCAGTATTTGAGCGTTAATATTTATGCAATAACTTGAATTCAAGCTAATTACTGTACACAGTCGAATATAAGCCGAGATCAAGTTACCAGATAATGCGTAATTAAATTGCTATTCTGCTACAAGATGCAGCTCACGATAAGAATCCCTATGATATTCGCCACCCTTATCATGCAGTAAAACACGATATGGCTCCCTCAGACCTGTTGCGTGTTAAGTGTTAGCCTTTTACCACCTCAATGCCCGGCCCTCTTAAGAAGGATATAGGATTACGTAAGTGGAGGAGCGGGCGGGCGGGTGGTGGGTGGCAAGCCGATAATTCCGTAACCTTACACGATTCAACGTTTCCTCAAGCGTGCGTTAGCGTTTCTCCGTTCCTTCTAAGGATTCCTGTATCTTTGCATTGTCGTAAAGAAGCAAAGATCCGACCACCACGTCCTTTCAGTCATCAGGCACACGCAGTCCGTAGAAGAATCTGTAGAAAAGTTTGCAGACAATTACCGAATTTGGGCAAAGAAAAAACAAATGACATCCAGCTGTCAATTATGCGTCCACATTAATTTAGCCTTTGGAGAACCGCGTCTTCCAGATGGTGTCCCATTTAGCGGGTCTCCTCAAAGCACCAAGTACAGGCTACAGTAGACTGATTAGATGGCTATTAAATCTTGATCGAATAGTATTCTGTATTGTGTGTGTTTTTTCATCTCAGCTCTTGGAAGAGAACAGACGCTTTTCTACGAGAGCGGGATAATTAATTTCATTTGAAATTTTGCAGACGTACATTGGCCCTGTTCTCATCTCCGTTAATCCTTACAAGACTTTGCCCATTTACGGAGCGGATCAAGTCAAGAAATACCAGAATGTGAATTTCATTGAAGTCGCTCCACACATGTAAGAATTCTGAAATCAATTAAACCTCCATTCAATTCCGATAAGAACCCAGTTTCCTCCGGCTTTTGCCCCAGTAACAAGTGGCTTTCTCCTCCGAGCTACTTTTCATATATCTGGCATTTGTCCATTTTAATTCTTCTTGTCCTATTCCGTATTTCTGCTCTAACATTTGTGGCACTCGGCCGACTCCCATCCAGATTAAGCTATTATGAAGCCATGCCAAGGATTCCATTCCTTCCGAACCAGAAGAGCCTATTCTTTTTCTTCCTTGCATTGAACAAAACCTTTACCAAAAAGAAGAGAATCCCTTAACAAATCCCTTAAAGCATTTAAAGATTCCATCACTTTGTTTCCCTCAAACCCCTCATCTTGAATAATTTTCAAAGTATCCGGAATTCTGCTACTTGGGCTTTGAATGGTTCAGCGTTTACAGTTTTGGCAAACTTCCCTTGCAAAACTAGACTGCAGACCTCCCTTATACTTAAACTGCAAATACCAAACCATAGACAAAAGTAGAAAGATGCTTTTAATTTTCTAACCGATGGCTCAAGTATAAAAAAAATACGATAGTCATGTATTATGATTTGTTCATCTTGAATTATTTTAGCTTTGGCTTGACTGACAATGCATACCGGCAGCTCAAGGAAGAAACTCGCGACCAATGCATCCTTATCTCAGGTAAGAAGATTAAAAATCATTTTAAATTTCCACCACTTAAATACTTACATCTTCTCCACTCTCATTTTCACCTTCCTTTACCACCCCTCCTCTCATTATTATATCCTCCACAGCTTCCTTTAATAAAGCAAACCTCATCTTTCCTCACTAAACTCGAGAATTATAATTTCAGATAATATGCAGCCGTGTAACGTGATCATTTTAGTTGCAAAAAATACCATATATACTTTATTCTTTCCATTTAATTACAGGAGAATCTGGGTCAGGGAAAACAGAGGCTTCAAAAAAGATACTGGAATATATCGCTGCTGCATCCAAGCATTTGCCAAATATTGAAAACACCAAGGACAAATTACTTCAATCCAATCCTGTTTTGGAAGCTTTCGGAAATGCCCGGACAAACAGGAACGATAATTCCAGCCGATTCGGAAAATACATGGACATTGAGTTTGACTTTAGGGTAAGCCCTTCCGTCCTGTCTGCTCTTTTATCATTTTATCCCTTGTCTGCCTCGACGACAGCAGTATGGCCCCTCAATAGCTTAAATATGGCCAAGTATTCCAATTTTCCCATGTATGCTCCGCAACTCATTTTTAACTTCCAACTCCCCCCACCCTGATATTATCCTCAAGGAGATCATTTACAGCTATAGCATATATAAAAGAGGAATAAAGATTGGGATCAAATCCAAAGAGCGGAGACGCTCTTGTAGTTTTACGTATACTATGGCTTTGCCATACATAATTGAGTTATAATTTGTTAATGTTCTACACATAGGGGAGCCCCGTAGGAGGTAACATTCTCAAGTACTTGTTGGAAAAGTCACGCGTCGTCGTTCAATCAGAGGGTGAAAGAAACTTCCACATCTTCTACCAGCTTATTTCCGGTTGCGATGAGGAGCTCCTTCAAAAATTACACCTCACGAGGAACGCTCAAGACTACCATTATTTGCGACAGGTAAATTCAAATTCCAATCATTTACCATCCCGTTGCCCCTTTCTTCTCATGCTTGAAAACTTTTTAATTAGTTTTTAATTCACTTAACTGCCTTCCGGATGAGTAAATTATATCTTTAAAATTCTCAAGGAACCCCCTATCCTGGCTACAGGCTAAACTATCCATTCTAATAACCTCTTTTTTAATCTTCCAGGGTAAAGTAACCTCCTCCTCAGGAGAGGATGCAAAGCAATTCCAAGCTGTGGAGAACGCCATGGAGATTTTAGCTTTCTCCCCCTCTGAGAAGCTCCAAGTATTGCAAATAGTAGCGGCCGTCATTCATTTCGGCAATGTTATGTTTAAACCAGATGGCTCATTCGGAAAAGTGAGCACGCCGGAAGTTGTCAAGAAAGCAGGAGCGGTAATCAATTCTATTATATACACTTTATTCTCTCAAACATTCATCTTTAACTAATCCCTTCAGATCACGATTATGCAAATCTCTCCCCTTCTTCCCACGCTCCCTCTGTCCCTCTTCCCAATTCCCAATCCAATACATACACTGCCGCCATCCGTGCCCCAGTCAGTGTCGCTTCGTATCAAGTATCATCTTAGCAGCAACCATACTGGTAGCCAGCCAAGCGAATAATCCATCATCCCACATTCCTACTTGTATTTACGTACGTACTATTAATCCTGCTGTTCGAAACATAAGAAGCCATTATTTTCGATTCTCTTTACTGGTCAGCCGATCCGGCATGTATAAATTTTTCCATCAAATCAAACATTTAGGCAGAAAACAACTAAAAGCAGTGCTTTTAAAGCACAACAAGATGAAAATGAAGCAAAAACTTTTGCAAGCCTCTTGAAGAGGCCCTCTTCAGTCAGGTAGCCCTGTGTTCATAACATTCAATCTTTTTTCCTGCCAGTAAACAGCAGAATCTTCTTCTTCTCAATCTGTTTCCACCCAAATAACTTCTAACAGTGAAGTGTACATCAAAATTACCTTAATTTCCAATAGACTGCGGATCTATTAATTTCAACCGCTTTAATCGCCATCTCTGACAGGAGGCTGTAATGAAAAGCGATGCATTTTCATATGCCCTCATTAAAAATCTTTCGGGCGGACTTTATTTCCTTTCAATCTCTCCACCCAGCCCCCGTTCATTTGTCTTTTTCCAGGGACACTCTTGATTTCCTTCAATCCTCCTCTCAACTCCATTAATTGCGTCAAGATAGAGTAATCCGACCCCCATTCCATCCCTCCTCATACAAATAATATCATCATTCAAAGCACACTTTCTCCTAAAATTTAGAACCCAATCTCTTACCACATACACGCGACCTTGTTCTTCACTCTCCTCTTTTCTTTCAACCCTATTCTTTTTTTCATTTCCTCTTTCTACTTCCTCCTAAACGCAATCCTGTAACTGTTTCCATCCACCCCCGCCCCACTCGATTCCAACCTTCCCCCCAATAATCCCATATATTCTTTTTGATGGTGAAAGCAGAATCTATGTGAATAAATTTATGGCAAATATGCATACCGTATCTTTCTACAATTGATGGATTCTATCTATAGCTCCTTGGATGTACCATGGAGAAATTAAGCACCGCTTTAACCTTCCGCACCATTGAAGCCAGAGGAGACTATGTTACGTCTCCCTTGAACAAGGAACAGTGCTACTACGCCCGGGACGCCCTCTCCAAAGCCGTGTACGAACGACTCTTTAGTTGGCTCGTGAGCAAGCTTAACGGCTCCCTCCAGTCACACTACGAGGGCCAAAAGACTCTCATGGGAATCCTTGATATCTACGGCTTTGAAATCTTTGAATCAAACAGGTAAACCCGGAATTTCCCTCAAGTTAACGACACACTTTGAGTTTTAACAGCTCTACATGCATGTTTACACGCTCAACCCCTGCCTTTCCTTTATTTCTCTTACATTCTCCGTCCTTCAACAGCTTTGAGCAATTTTGCATCAACTATTGCAACGAAAAACTCCAGCAATTATTCATTGAGCTCACCCTCAAATCCGAGCAGGAAGAATACAGAAGAGAGGGCATCGAGTGGGAACATGTTGAATATTTCAACAACAAGATTATTTGCGACCTCATCGAAGAGAAACACAAGGGTATGTCTACTTTCACCGACTTTCTCCTCCTACTATTGCCGGTTGCCATGGTCTTTAATTCACATTTCCCGATCTATCCAGGTATCATTTCCATCCTGGACGAGGAATGTCTCCGTCCCGGTGACGTCAGCGATATGACCTTCTTGACCAAAATGGACAAATCCTTGGCTTCCCACCCTCATTACATGAGTCACAAGGGTGCTACGACCTCTGCCCGGAAAACCCTTGGACGTGACGTAAGTTTTGAACGGACACTAGCAGTACTTTGCAACAAGTATGCAATTTTATAATGTTTTCGCAATTTTATTTAAATGATCTTTTTTGGAACAGGAATTCCGAATCGAGCACTATGCAGGAGTTGTCAACTACAAGATCCACGGATTCCTGGACAAGAACAACGACTTGCTCTTCAGAGACTTGAAGGAAGTCATGTCACAAACCACAAACAGTATCTTACAGGTAAGGCTGTATTCAATTCCTCCACCTCATTCACTCTTTTCTTTCCCTCGTATACATTGCTATAACCATCAATCATAATCCCGCATCATAGGCCATGTTCCCTGCGGATGAGCTTAGCGGAAAGAAGCGGCCTGAGACAGCCAGCACTCAATTCAAGTCAAGCTTAAACCAGCTTATGGATATCCTTATGACCAAAGAGCCATCCTACGTGAGATGCATTAAGCCAAACGATTACAAGAAATCTGGTCAGTTCATCTCTAGTTTCTCCATCTTCAAAACCTTATTCATCCTTCATCCACCTTTCAACTCTTAACCATATCTATATTCAAGTCCTCAGTACCACTAACTCCTCCTCTTCTTTTCTCAGGGCTTTTCGACTTGGAAAACGTTGGCCATCAAGTCAAATATCTTGGACTTATGGAGAACTTGAGAGTTCGACGCGCCGGCTTCGCTTACCGACGTCGCTACGATGTTTTCCTCCAACGCTACAAGAGTTTGTGTCCCCGAACCTGGCCACATTTCAAAGGGGATGACAAGGACGGTGTTGACATCCTCATGAAGCATTTGGGTTACAATCAAGATCATTATCGCATGGGAAAGTAAGTCCAACAGCTACTCCTTACTTATTATATCATCACGTATTATAGCTCTTGGCCAAACTAATTTTTCCATATTTCCAGAACCAAGATCTTCATCCGCCATGCCGTCACGCTCTTTGCCATTGAAGATCGCTTCCAAGAGAGGAAGCGGGAACTTATATCCAAGATCAAGGCTGTTTGGAGGGGACAAAAGCAACGAAAAGAGTATTTAAAATTCCGTTACACTGTCATCCAAGCCCAAAAATACGCCAGACGTTTGCTGGCTAAGCGTGAACTTAAGAAGCGCAAATGGGCTTCTTCCGTCATCCGAGGGTAAGTCTATCGATTTTCCTTCCTCCCTTATTAACTAACAATAACTTAACTTGTGCCTGCTAATTACAGATTCGTTGCCGGCTTTATTAACCGTAACAAGGAAGCATCAGAAGCCAACGCCAAATTCCTTCAGTTTGTTCGATACCGCTACCTCTTGCGCCTAGCTGAAAAGTTACCTAACGTCATCCTTCGTCATGACCGCCTATGGCCAGAGGCTCCCCCTTGCGCCTTAGAGGTAACCCCAGTTCATAGAATGTACTACACGGTAGATTCCTTCCTTAAACCTTTAAAAAACCCAAGCCCCATTATCAATATTTACAGGCTTCCAGATTACTTTGCAAGATTCACCGCCGCTACGTTGTTCGAAAATATGTCAGATCCCTCGCACCTCAGCGCAAGGAGCAATTGAATCTGAAATGGCTTGCCCACGAATTATTCAAAGGTAACAAGTCCCATCCTAAAACACTATAGAGCCTATATCCTCCTGGAAACCTCCTTCCAGGATTATTAACACTAATCACGGAATGATTTCAACTCAAATATTGCGTGTTTTCACTACAGGGAAAAAGTGCAATTACGAAGGCACTGTCAAGAATTGGTTTATTGATTATCGCTTACCCGCTGACAAGAAAGCTCTTCTCTTGAACAACAACAAGAGTGCTGGAGAAAAATTCCTGGTAAGGAAATCATTCCCTTCCCACTCTATTCCTAGCAACCACTTCCTCCTTTCCATTTATATTATCCATCAAACATATATCCGATAAGTTGACAGCTAACTTTCTCCTCCTCCTTTCAGTACGCTACTTCAGTCACGAAATATGATCGCCACGGATACAAGGACCGGAGACGGATTTTAGCCGTATCCTCCACTTCCATCCAGCTTTTCGACGAGAAAGATATGAAGCTCAAGCTTCGTTTACCTCTTAATTCCCTCCCCGGCCTAACTGTTACCAATATGGGCGATGGGATGCTCATCCTTCGTATTCCTCCCGAACTCAAAAAGCTAAAGGTACATTTCAATCAACTCTTCCCTACGTTCAATCTACTACTTATCCTGTCTTTAGCATGGCCTTGCCTACGAGCAACACAATTAACAATATATTTCCATGTTATTTTCAAACAGGGTGACCTCATTGTAGACTGTGATAACATCATAGAGACTGTTACCCGCATTATCGACCTCGCTAGCCGGGACAAGTCCCTTGTAAAGATTGAGCCACCAGGAGAGTAAGTGGAAGCTAGTAGAATACAAGCCTCAAGCTGTGTTCTGTTCTAGATTTTGCTAAAACTATTACCTATTTCTATTTTCCTCCAGGGTTCGTCACCAAATGAACGGAGGAAAGCAACGTGTCATAGAGGTCAAGAAAAGCGACAACGAAACCAACGGATTTGTTCGTCGTAAAGGACATTTGGTCGTCGTAAGTTCAATTATTTTTATCAATCTTTTCTGTTAGCATAGTAACTTCAAACTAATCGATGCAACCTTACTAAAATATATTACAATATTGACAGATGACTTCCTGCTAATCGCCATCATCCAAAGGACCACGAGTGCCTCTAGCAAACTACCGTTTCCATGGAAGCCTGTTTTTCAAACTCAGCCTATACATTCCACGGATTTTTTCCTTATTGATCGTGTCATATGTAATCCGTGTACTTAGAATAAAGATACTATATCTCATAGTAGAAGTCACATTATACACTGTTTTCGGGTTCTTTTCATTAATTTCAATTTTTCCACTGCTCTACCTAACATTACATCGGACAGAGCTAAATCGTCTTCTTAATGTACATCAATTTGCTGCGCATTGTCAATTGTATATATCTTGAGCATGCCTAGCACATTTGCACATATTACAGATTCGTTTACATCAATAATATTAGTGTAACTCAATTCTAATCTAGTAAAAATCATGTTATCTCCATACTCTGCTTGAACCCTGTAACTGCACAAAATATAGCTTAGAACAAATTCCATGCACTGTAATCAATGGTAGAATGAACAAAGTAATTTACTAATTACGCCAATTATATTAGCGCATCATTTTTCCCCCCGGATTTCCTGTATGGCGAAATGGAGATAACGTCCCATTTATCTACTGCCCTTTTATCCCTAGCACAAGGCATTCTAGTCGTTCAAGTCGCATTCATTGTTTATTTTTAATATCAATCATATGATTTCTGGTCATAACCGCTAGTGCTGCTTTCACTCGCCCATCCAGCTTTCACTCTCTATACACCTTTTACGCTTATCCAAATCTGAAGAATGTCGCTCTGATCATCTATCTAATCAGTAAAGCAAACGAATCCCGTACCTGTTGCTTCCTTTATTCCTAATTATTATACAACAAGCTTGAAACACAGTCATTGGTTTAAAGTCATGTACCTCTCCCAGATTAACCTTCAATGGTTACCCATAGAACTCAAGGTTATATATAGTGCATCACCGAATTTAATTATTAACAAACTTTTCTCCTCAACATAATCATGCTTTCATTCTCCAACATGGCGACGGCACCGCAATAAGGCTTGCATGTACAATAGCTGAAACTATTAATGTTGGTCTAGCTCAGTGTAAAAAACGTTTGATATTGATGTCAGATACTTTATTGAAACAAAAACTAATTATTCAGAACAATTAATACTTAAAGATTTAAAAAAAAGTAATATCGGGTAACAAAAGAGTCCGAATCATATGACGCCATCCCTGGGTCATATAATTAACTTCTAATGTTTACAATTGAACGTACTGTTAGTTACAACGGCTTCAAGAGTTTGTTGTAAAGAACTATAGTACTTTAAAAGATCCTACTTGAACTTGATTTTCCAAGTTCCAAGGGTTTCTTCATAATGCTTCCTCACTTCGACGTCGCCATATAGTAGAATCCACTGTTTCTCAAACGGTAGGTGCCAACAGGGCTGCCCAGCAACCTCCCTGACAGGTTCCATAGGCACTGTTACAAGCAATGATGGCAGCTGGAGTCCCCAGTCCCGCAGTAACCGTTCCGAAAACGAATCCAGCAGCCGCGTAGCACGCCACAACTACTGCAGCGCATCCAGCTTGGCAAATCCCGTAAGCCGCAGGTCCTGCCTCAACACCTGGAGTCCCGAATCCACTCATCACCAAGCAGAACAACAAAGCGATCCAAACCCTTCCAGCCATCATTTTGACCTGAAAACATCCAAATGACATGAACAAAATTAGCTTTAACGTAACAAAGTATTTCCCTAGTAAGTTACCCTGGTGTTTTCCAAATGCAATGTTGGTGTTTGAAAATACTTTTAATTTACCTGTTTTGAGGATCTCGAAGAATTTTCGACAATTATATTTTCCTCACTAATTGATTTTGCAAATCCAATCCACTTGTTTCGTTTTCAGCGCTGTCCAGAGTGATTTTTATGATCTTTCAACTACCTGTCAGAGAGAAGTCCGCTTGAGAGAACCGTCAACCAGGTAATAGCAACTTGTAGGAGATTTTAAAGAGTTTTATACATGGGAAAGCCGTAGGTTCTGCGTATTGCGGAGAGCCCAGCCATTTGTTTCGTGATATTTCCAACGTTCTTCCAACGTTGTGTGGCTCAAGAGCCCCACTAGCTTTGAACTCCTATATGTTGGCGTGTTAGATGGTTTCGCTTTCTGTGCACGTTTCTATTTCTGCGTTTAGCTTGGGCTCAGGGTAATGTACAGGGTGGCCGCACCAAACTGCAACCGAATCATATTTAAGGCACGTATAACAAGATTTTGATGTTTATGACTGACAGATCATCATGAAGACATGTCATTAGGAACCTTAAACAGAATGCTTGTAGGACTACTTGGGAAGTTGGCTATATATAGGACGGGAGCCTATGATCATAAGTTAAACGCAAATTTGAAGCTGATGTGTGCACAACGTTCTACAATACAAATGTCTGTAGACACATTTATTGAGGGCTAATTCAGGGCACCTCACGGCAGGATGGTGTCCTGGGACTTTGTAAAGTGTCCCTCCTGTAATTGGCTTTCAGTTGTACCCATCTAACGTTACCATTTATAACCACTTATTTCTGGTAGAACAGTGCTGCAAAAACGAGACGCTGCTCGGCTGTGCGATTTCATACCTTAATCTGTATTCGCTCATTAAGAATGTTTAAAATTGAATTTAAACGGGAAGAGTGTAGAGTCTACTTTGCAAACAGTCAAGCATCTAAGGCATTTTTCAGCAAACCGACCTTCAAATACTTTTTTGTGGTGCAGCTATACTGCTACTGCACCGGGTGAGATCTCTTGTGTTTACAAACAGAAAAGAACGTTTCTTCAACGTTTTCCAGGTTTCTGAACGCACCCAAATTTGCATCTTTTACGCTGTCAGCGCAGAAATGTTTCGCATACATAGGATTCCTCCTATCCTTATCTTCTTCTCCGTCCTGCCTAAGAGCGTTTAACATGTTCTAGCCACGCTGGCTTTTCGCGGTTTCGTGCGGTTCTTTGCGAATTCGCATTAAATATGATTCAAAGTTTTGAAAGTATGGAATAGTCTTGTTTTCCAACTATCATTTCTATCCTCATATTGCAATCTATACAGTTTCTAATTGTTTTCGACTTTTTTTGAGTATCCCTTATTACATTTTCAAATTAAAAATTACTATTCAAGTTCAAATTTACACTTTGAAAGTATATATATGAATCTCAGATTTAAGTTTTCAAATAAATTCAAATAGTATTTTTTCCCGTTTAGTAAGCAGACTGACAGGCAGATTTGACGATGCAACCCGAGTATATTGAACATGTGTAGGATTTGCGATTCTAGCGATCGATGGCGTTTGTTTAACGCGTACCCATGGATGCTCAAGACACGCTAACTCTTCATAGTTCTGTAACTTCGCATTAAATAAGCACGCTAGCACGATAATAGATAAGCACGCAAATAAAATATCTGACCTATCCAATCCAAGCAGCAGACATTTCTAGACATGCTTAGGTCGATCAAATGTAGACAACCCCAATTTTAACTTGTTAGGAATGCGTGATATAAATGAGACTCGACGGCCAGAACCATATATCAAGTCTATCCGTTAGGTTATTTAAAGTAACATAGGAAGTACTGATCTGCAGCGCAAATCGAATACAAATGGGGTCAAGCGAACGGCGGAATACAAGGAGGTAATCACGCAGTACAATCAAATATTTATACTCCTATGGCTTGGCTTTCAAAGCTTATAGTATCGATCCCGCCCTAATCAAACGAATTTCAGTTACTTTTCATCGCATGAACTGCGAATCCCGTAAACTACTCTACGTACTACTATAAACTTGTATACCTTTAAAAATTTTGCCGTTCCTGTTACCACACCACACTTCCAGAGAATCTTTCCGTTTAATGCACATAAAATTTATGAAGATATGGACCGCACTACATAATCTGTATAGTAATCACAGCATAGGACAGGCGCCCGTATAGATTGATTTACACACACCGAAATATTTCTAAGGATCCTTCCCTGCATGACCGGTGATTATAAACAGGGCGGGACAAAATGGATCATCGTCGTAACAAAAATACCGAAAACATCCACAGGGATTAAATAATTTCTGAGGACGACTCCCCTTTCGTATGAACAACTATCAGGCAAGACGCTACAAAAGTCTGATAAAAAACAATTGCGTTTGCATTCCCTTCGTCCCCTTAACCTTGGACAGCACCAGCTTTTCTGGATAAGCACGAAACAGCTTTCTTGGCAGCATCATCTAAATCCGTTGCTGAATTAATAGACAATCCGGAATCTTTCAGCAACTTCTTTGCATTATCCACATTCGTACCTATGATGAAGCAAACCAAGATATCATTAGTACAAGCTTTACTAAAAATAAAAACAACATTTACTCATTATAGTCTGATCTCAGTCTCGTACTCACCTTCGAGTCTTACTATGAGGGGTACGCGTAGATCTACAGTCTTACAAGCTTCAATGACCCCACTCGCGATTGTCGCACAGTTTACTATGCCTCCAAAGACATTAACTAAAATAGCCTCAACATTTGGATCTGGAATTTAAAAAAAAAATAAAACAAATCAGTCAAGCATGTTTATACCTTGGATCTTACTGCTAATGTGTATTACAATCTGTACCGGATGTGATTATTCTAAACGCTTCCGTAACTTGTTCTGTCTTAACATTTCCTCCTACATCTAAGAAATTTGCGGGTTCGCCACCATACAATTTGATAATGTCCATGGTAGCCATGGCTAATCCAGCTCCATTAACTGCAATGAAAATAATATTTGTCATTAAATATTGCCTCTCCAGATGGTTTCAAAATTAGTTTAAAATACAGTAAATCCTCCAATTAACATGCCTCTTATATGCATCATTCTCCTATTTACATCCAAATTTTAAATCCCCGGCAATTTCCTCATACATGCAATGTTAAATTTTCTCTGAACTGCATCGATGTTATTGAGAGAACCCTCCTATTTGCATCCAAGATTTTTGAGCCTTTGGATGCAAACATAAGGTGTTTTCATCCCTAAAGAGCATCATCTTCCCATAGAGCGCATGGATTCGCTTAATGGTATCCAGTTCAAAGACGAAAAACAATATGAGGACAATCCCGGGCACCAATGAAAGCAATGTGTCTATTCCTTGTACATGCTTTAAGTCCATCACTCCACCCGAAACTGCACATATTTTATCATGTAATTCCAAAGCATGTGTTTGAGTAGACTGGTTTCTGATTGCTTCAGTTTTAAATCCCAAATAACATCACGATGATGTTATTTAGAACTACATCATTTTCCAATTTACATCAGCGAAACCAGGATTTTAGAGATGATGCTAATTGGAGGGTTTACTGTAAGTACAACTGCATTCAATTTACCTAAGCACCCAATGTTCCCACTCATTTGAATATAGTTCAGATTGAACTTAGCTGCCTCCACTTCTCTAGGGTCAGCCTCGTCAGTACATTCATTATCAAAGAGTTCCTTCTGAAAATTCGAGCACACCAAATTAAGTTATATCTTAGAGCGCACAGCTGCCTATATGTCTTGCAGACTACAAAATAACAAGTTGATTTGCCGAAAAAGTAGTCACGAAAAATCGATTCACAAGTGAACATTCCTGTGAAGAAATATGACAAAAATACAGAATACAAACACTGAATTAATAAAAAATGTGGGTCACGGAATCACCCTAAACTAGATAACTGACATCATGCACAGATGTTCCGTAGTCTACTATTTGGGAAGAATTAGACAATTGAACTATCCTGAACCATAAAAATTCTTTGCCGTAGGAAGAAACCGCATTTTATCAATCTTAGCTACACAGTTTGAATTTACGTAATATAACTGAGACAATTAACCACGAGAAAATGATTGGCGCGCCAGCCTTTGTCAAACTCTCGGTTTTCCCTCTACGAAGATATGGTATTTCCCACCAATATTCATCTAATCAAGGGAAAAATTATACTCTGTTGTAAATTTCGTTCATAGAATGGCGTAACACTAACGCGCGATTGTAGTGTGGACGTATGTACTAGTGTGTTGCTATGGTATCTCTGTCGCTACGAAACCAGCCCATTATCATAGTGGAGCTGGGGCCTTATAGCATATAGTCAAGGTCGGCAAATCAACTCATTATTGTTTATCTACATCCGACATTTACCACCACTCAAACCTTACAAAACTCTCAAATTCGGATTGCGATTGAAATAACTGCTTCAAACCGAAGATCAACTTACCTGACGGAATTTGGCATTTTCATCGACTTGTAGTTTCGCGTCTACAGAAATAACACCTCGGTTAGTTTTGGCGAAAGGATTAATTTCTAGCTGGATGAGGTCATATTGAGTGAACACGGAATACAATTTCCTAATTTCATCGGCAGCCTGGAATAAAATCAAAGGATTATATACTATGAAAATTATTACAAACCCTTTGCACCCCATAGCAAGGACGCTAATTCAGCATCGACTTTCTTACTTGATCGACTAATGGCCCATCAAACAGCAAAAACTTGGCAATGTCTTGAGCTGTGGATTTGTTAAGACCATCAAATATATCTATCGGCACAGTTTTGACTTTTTCAGGTGTTTTCTCAGCAACTTCTTCGATATCAACTCCTCCGTCAGGCGATGCGATGCAAACTGGTCCACCGGTCTCACTAGATATACAAATAGTGATTATTCCAACTGATTCATTCAGTCGTTCATCCGTATCATTCCTTTCTTCAATTCCTTTGATAATGCTTGCTTACCGGTCTAAAATGAAGCACAAGTATTTCTCTTCGAAGATATCTACAGATTCAGCTATCATTACGGATCTCACGGGTACACCATCCTTCGGGGTCTGCTTCGTGATCAACCGATTTCCCAGCATGGCATCAACAATACTAGGCACCTTGTTTTTTCTAACAATCCATAAGAAGCAATGGTTAAAACAGATGCAGTAAATTAGCTCAATACCTATTCAACAACAGAACTTACTCTTTCAAAATATGTACTCCACTTTTGAACCCTGTGTCGAAATGTCCTTTGCCTCTGCCACCAGCCATAACTTGAGCCTTGACGACATATTCATCAACGTCTGCAACATTATCATTGTTATCAGTTTTCAATTCATTATCAATTGATACAAACAAAAATACAATAAATAATTAGTCTTACTAAATTTAGACACAGTATCAGCAGTCTCGGATTTTTCTTTAACAACAACGAATTTCTGCACAGCTACACCACTACTAGCAAGGATTTCTTTACTCTGATACTCCAGTAAGTTTAAATTTCGCTTTGGAATGCTCGTCTGAAAACAGTTAAAAGACACTCTGATATAAAACGAATACAATAATATTATATTCATTTGAAGATCTATTAATCATATTTAGTTACCATATACCTTAACATGTTGACTATTTAAAATTTTCCCCACGGTAGTTCTGATAGCGTTAGTTCGCCACATCCTGACAAGGTAAAATTTTTATCTGACAATACCAAGCTTCCGCCAGTCAAACACCTCTCCGCCTTTAATCCAGTTTTTGCAATGAAGCAAAAAATCTGCAAAAACAAGTAAACTCCAATTATAACCCAGACTCCAGCATTCTAAACTGAAAGTTTAATTGCCATGCCGCCAAACACAGGTAACCAAAATAGGCTAATTATCGCTGCGATACATCACATCACACAATTAAACGCAACACCTTTCAACGGGACTATATACACAAACAATTTATCTTTACGTACACCTGCAATTAATTAAATCTTCTTACCTTTTTTTAGAACGTATTTCAGCCGATTCTCACTGCGTACAAGAAAGGTGCCAACAGGTAAAGGATTACTCCGGAATAATATATATTTCAACAACTAAGGTAGATAATGTAATTTAATGCTAACCACCGTATACCACCGAATGTTTATGCATGTAATGTACCAAGCACAAACTTTAACTTTCAAGCAGAAATGCAGAGTGCCGGCACTACATAGGTAGCATGGAACATTTCATCATCATTTGCTTTTGCCTGGAACATATGAGCATGCCATCCAACCCAATCCACAAGCAGCCAAAGCGCCGTCCACAAAATACCATAAAACACTGTCTACTTTACCAATAATGTTCAGACACCAACACATGCAACATGGGAGAGACTGCAGCTCAAAGGGAAAAAGCGACATTTCAGTTTTTCGCAATATGAATCAAACCATCCAGAGCATTTCTCACATGATCTTCTTCAAACGCATCCTTTAATTAACATCAATTAACAAGCTTGCGTTGCAACTCAATGCTACTTACGTACCAATCTTTAATCATTCTAAAACCAGCTTTGAAGAATTGCTAAGTTTTTTCGGAGCTCATATTATCATTGCGCTTATTCGCTTTCAGGCCTTTTAACCTTTGAGAAACCTTAGCGTGTATCATTCCTAACTCAAGCGCCCTCATGAGGCAGCGTCAACGCACATGTTTTCAGGAAGATGTTAGGCTGTGTATCCCTGGTAACTAAAATCTTGGGATATTCGAAACCGAGTACGGGTGGAAATCAGTTCGGGAAAATGTACGTGGATGTTTGTAGAAGAGCGTACGTTGCCATGGAATCTCACCATGTATCGCTGTTTTTTGTAAACGAAATAATCTAAAACTTATACTTTTGCAAAACTTGCAGAGCATGTTCAAAAATGTCTTCCTGTTTGCTCAAGTTTAAACAAATACACCTGTGCTCTGTGCATACTTGGCATATTATTTTGATAAATAAATAACGATCAATAACCAAGCTTCTCAATGGCAAACAATGCCAAATGTTTAGTTAGCTACAGAATTTAATTACGTATTTTTCAAGAGCTTAAAAGAAATGCTTTGGCAAGCAAAGTAAAGGAATTGTTTTGCTGGAATCAGCGAATAGTTTCCCCGCTATTTTTAATTGCGTTTACCCACGAGCCAAGGATTTCCGAGACCTTGAAACCAGTAGTTAGTAACTCCGCTACCTCTGATTGCGAAACGTTAAGGAAGCTAAAATAAAATTGCGTTTTACTTTTCGCATATTATACAACATCCTAGGGCATACACAAAGGTTGCAGTACGGACAGTCATGGATAGAGGGGGCTCTCTACCTCTAAGAAATAATCAAGTATAGTTTTAATACCGGATTGATTAGATTGTAGTTGGCTTCATCAAGAATACAGGAAAATTCTACTGGAATTCTGATTTCCCCTTGTTTTTTCCTCCGAGTGTCATACGAATACGTTTCAAACGCTATTCGAGACACACTCCTTGAGTATTAATGATTCCATCCCTAATTAAAACTTCAAAGAGAGGCAGGTACAAGTGGGTATCGGAGACGTTAATTTCAAATTCCAGGCTCAAGTACCCGCGTCGATGCGGGAATAAGTTTCAGATTATCTTATAGTTTTACATTCACACAAGTCTAAGCTTGGATTTGCCTTTATTGGAAGATTGCAAATTATAGATTCTATAGGAGTTCCCCAGAATGAATCAGCGTAAGCCTATGCAAGTCCAACAGAACATGTACATTACAATCAGAGTGGGATAGTGTGCTGAATTCCAAGTCGATTCTATTTACAAGACTAAATCCCAGATAGTAGTTGTTGCGCGTAGAAAATGCAGAAGCGAAGTGAGACAGAGATAGAGTTTGAATCTGAGAATAAAGCTATATAGATTCCCCTCCCTGATTTTCCGCCAACCATGTATCTTTCTAATCAAGCAAAATGTACTCATTGGGATTATATTCCCTGGAGTGAAAACTGAATCATTACGAGATTGGATTTTCTAGTTTCGCAAAAACTCTCTCTCTCTGTAACTATAGCAGGAGGAGTAGAAGGCGGGCATCTCTGCAACGGGATTTTGTTAGCTACCACCACCACCACCATAATAGCTCTAACTTTCCTCTCTCTCTCTCGTACACACACACTCTCTTTCTAGCCTTCTTTGACTCTGGAGGAGAGAATGCTTCAAAACTACGACCCGGGTATAATATTTTCCCTCCCCACTCTTCCACACCCTGGCATGGAAAGCTCAACCCCACTTCCTGGCTCACTTACCACGTAAAAGCCAGCCAGCATACGCTCACATTCCACACCTCTTCCAACCTTTATGCACGAGCCATCAATAGTGAGAGGGGCCCCCAGACCGCATAATGTCACCCCGCCCCTCTCGTATACACGTTCCAAATTGAAAACAGAGCATCTCATCCCACGCCTTCCGGTATCCATAAAATTCAATCTCACACTCTCCCTATTCCATCCCACCTCTCCCTTCCATCCTATTGCATCTCCCATCACTTTCACATCCGGCTCCTCCCCTCCACCAATATCTAGCTTCTGACCCTTCCTCCATGACCACTGACCACCAAGACCAAATGTCACTCTGCCCTCTTTTAATTCCCGCTCAAATTATATATTTAATCTTTCCCAAAAACTTCTCACGCGCGTTCTCAAAGCGTCACAGCCAATATTGCAGCCCTGAGCCTTGTTCTCAAGCTTTCTCGCGCTTCTCCGTGAAACTGCAGACAACATACATTACAGCCTGCTTTTTAATCAACGAGTAAATTATTTTTCTCATTAATACTACTCCTACAGCTCGACGCTTTAAAATAAACTTGTATTTTCCAGCCATAAAACTCGTCAAAACTACAAGCAAGAAGTCAGGCTTTTAGCAATAGCCTATTAATAAGGAAAACGCATTTATAAAAAGGCATTCTACATCGGCTACATATAAAGGCAGCTCTTCCGCTTTGGCGGATTCAACTGAATCCTACCGCCGCTGTAGTACTTGGCTCGGACTCTGCAAGGGCTCGGAGTGAATTAAAATGACAGAGAAATGCCTAAGAAGGAATCCGGCTTCTGCATGTATACACACACGTTCCAAAGTCTTCCACATATCATCCCAGTACGTCGTAATCCAAAAGCAAAAGGTGTGGGAATGTGAACGTGGAAGGACTCAACAAGGTAACCGGAGGTGATTTGTAGACGAAACGGAGGAGAGTTGCGCGCAAATATATTATCCCCCACCACCTTCATCAACAAGATGAGAGTCTCGCTCAATCTCCTCATCCACCTCTTCCCGGCCTTTTGCGAACCTTCTCCATCCATCCCCTCCAAATCCACATAAACTCTAAAAGCAATGACGAGCAACACACAATCCCGCACATTCCCTCCCCACAGTCTCATAGTTGATATCAAAAGACTCAAGATTACAACAAGAACATTTCAAAGAACAGAGCCGGCTAAATACTCGCACACTAGCCTCACAAAACATTCACCAACTCCCATCCACTCATTCCCATCGCGAAAACCTACAAGTTACAACAAAAGCTTCTCCCCGTTTCTTTGCATCTTTTGCAAAAAATATTTCCTACAAATTGCAAACCTGCCGCCTGGATATATCAACTCTCTCTCTCTCTCTTATAAGACAACCCTCTCTCTCCTTCCAGGGAGGGATATATGAGATTAAGACGGAAGGTGTTGAAATCCAAGAATCTTATTTTCACCCAGCACACAGAGGAAAACAGCAAGGAATATCATCCATCCACTAGGACCATCATCAAGTCAAGAGCAAGTCCGCGTATATATTTTTTATATAAATCCCTCCCTCTATCTTGAGAACATCCTCAAGTCTCTGCATCTTTCACTCATGTTAGTTTTCAATCTTGGATCATTGGACTTCTATTATCTCCCGAACGCTGCTCTACACAACATATGACACTCTCCCACAATGCACTTATAAGCATGTCTCCTACTCTTCCCATCTCCTACCTGTCCTCCCTGGTTATCCAACCAAAAGCTAGCTATATATATACGCACATTATGTAACAATCTCCATTCCCTCCATCCAATCCAGCCGCCAAGGAGTAGCTCAAGTATCCCACGTCTGAGGGCAAGTGCCTACGTGAGAATGCGATATATTGGCGCGAAGCTATTGAAAAATTCATAAATTCATTCACCATCCTATTATTGACAGAATATCCCATTCAATAAGATCCCACCAATCCAAAGAAAGATACAAGGAGAAAGCCCTTCTTCTCAGACACCATAGCACCAAACTCTCAGCTTTTCTTCTTCCGTCCACTAAAAACTCAGAGGAAATGAAACTTGCAAGCAAATATCAAACATTTCTATTCCCACCCCCTCCTTTCTTCCCCTCTTTCGAGAACTTCTTTTACTTCCTCCTCCAAAGCATCCTACAAACAGCAAGTGCAATCTCTTTTTCTCTTCATCCGCTACAGTAGCTTATCTGAGAATCTTGCAGGTGACTTTCCAAGTAGGAAATGCAACAATCTCTCCCCCGCCGATTCAGGATTACCCCTTGGATTCAGGATTCCCCCCTTATTGGGGGGGGGGAAGCATTACCCATAGTTCGCCCAGCTTCTTTATATCTTCCCTATGCCTCCGAGGGCAATTATCAAGTATGCAAAAATATTTATAGCGCTCACAAAGGTGAGGCTTCCGCGGCTAGCTAGCAGACAACAAACATCTCAAATACAGCGCCGCTCTTTGCCCAACCAATAAACTCCTTGCCTTCCAATCCTCTTGTAAACCAAACCAAATACATCATTTCGCTCCGCTTTCATAGTTTATTATTATTTGCCAATCTTATATTCATCAACTTCTTCCTCCTCCCCTTCCCCCCTTTGCCATTCTTTCGTCAAGTCTTGCCGCAATTTAGCACGGCACTATTGCGCTAACAGTTAGTCCAAGCCGGCTCTTCTTGAAGCTCTCTCAGCCAATACATTTTTGTACATTGTATTATAGGAAGCTAAAGCAACCTTACCCTTCTCCAACCCCATCCCTTCGTCGTTTAACTCACTGAGTAGAATCATCTTTGCGGAAAACATTCAAGTAATTAGCAGGAATCAGCATAGAATTAGTAGCACACATTCTCTTTAAAGAGCCGCCTCCACCACACTTCCTACAGCAATTCACCACGCACAGTATATACTCATTCTTTTACAGCCGTGTACTCCAATTGTCCGCTCCTCATTATTTCACACAGCCTCAGCGTCTAACGATCAATTAAGGATTTAAGTAGCAATTCTTCCCACTTCCCTCTACCCCACTACCACCATCCATCTTGGGGGCCTCATCTTCTTCATTCTTTCTTATCATGGCATCGCGACGTCCTCAGTACATGTCTGTAGATGGCAAGATATCACGCGACCTTGACAAAATACCCCTCTTCTTCCCTCTCACACAACAACCATATCCTCCCACTTTAAACCCGAAAATAATTTCACTCCAATTCCCATCTTTACCTTCAATCTCGGATTCATTTCAAAACCAACCACTGAGAGCCACAAGGTAATACAAAACAAAGAGTTCAAAATTGTTTTTTTATACCAGCTGTATATTGCACAATAGTATATACGCAATCTTCTTCAACCCTCATAATTATATTTGTCCTCAGCTTTCCCCCTACCAAACCCCCCTCTCCTATCCTCTCAGCTCTGCTTTATCTATACGCAACATCTTAATGTCATAAGCAGTGCCGCAAAAACAAAACTTTCAAAAATTCGCAAAAAGCCTCCCCCCTCTTTCTTTTCTACCTTGAATCTTCCTTTTTTTCGCAATCCACCCGATTTTATTGTCTTCCAAAAAATTCCAAACTATTGACACAGCCTCATATACCAGCACACAATTCTATATTTTCCCCTTAACCCTCCAGCTATCTCTCTCACCCAGTCAGTCCACACCATAAAGGTCATCTTCCAAAATCTTCTTCTTCTTCTTAGCTTCCACTTCCAAATTTGTTCTCCATACGCTTTCCCTAACTCCTTCTCAATCCCACAGCTCATTTCTCATCCTCTTCTCCCTCCTTTATTCCCTTGTACGTAATGGATATAGAATAATTATAAATCTTGTGGACCATCTTCTCGGTTCTTACCCTCTTCATTTCCATTCTCTTCTCTATTACTCCACGATTCCCATCCTCTTCCAATCTATATTATCCTCTTCTTCAACCTTAATCCCAAGCCCAGCCACCACCTCACCCTTTGAGTCCCAACGTTTTTTAACCCTGCATCATCCCTCCAAAACCTCCACAAGTATATCCACGTACAACTAATTCCTTAGTCCATCTTTTCTCCATCCTTTCCTCACAGCCACAGCCACAGTAGTAGAAGATTCTCATCTTCCACATTAGACTTAGAAGAGGAGGAAGAAGACAGAGGGGAGACGCTGAGCATGTGGATAAATTAATATTTGTATCTCTCTCTCTCTCTCTGCTCTTCTTCCATCTCGGATCTTGAATCTATTATGCAGGAAATCATGTGAATTCCCCCAGATAACCGCACACCCACCCTCCTCTACTACTCCACAATTTTGTCCCTCCTCACATCCTATAGTTCCAGCAAAATTCCGCACAATAACCTCCACAGTAAACATGTTGCACATTCCCTCCAAGAAAACAGGAGCGTAAAATGGATGGAATCATCCTCGTCGGCATTATCATATAGCCGACGACGAGAGAGGCTTTTAAGACTTGCAAGAAGAAAAAGAAGCGTTCAGGGATGAGCTCAAAAAGTTAGTCAGCGCTTGTATACGCGCTTCATCCCATTCCCAACCCCCCTCCTCAATCCCCACCCCATATGCATAAGGAATGAAAAAAAAACTGGCCTGACTTGTTCTCATCTCATTGGAATTTTTTTATAACTTTTTCTTGTATTGAAGAATTTTTAACAATTTTTGTTTATGATCTGATCCAGCAGGTTTTCATCCACACTTTCCTCCTAAAAGGCCACTCACACACAAATACACACACTTCAATACATACCATCTTCTTCAAATATTCAAAATCCACTCTTGCTTCCTATTATATAACTATACTACAAAACATATCTCTTTTTCTTATTTCTCTATCTGTTCTCTCTCTAGTTCTGTACCACACCTCCCTACACGCATTTAATGTCAGCTTAAAACCCAAAATCATACAGCAGCCGAGCATTCTTAGTTAACACAATCAATACACATTTTCAATATTCCTTAACCCAACTTAAACCCGCTACAATTACACACGCGGAGCATGCAGAAACGCAGTCAAGAAAAACTTCCCATCTTCCGCCCTACTCCAGCCTCCTCTTTAACCCTTGTCATTCTTTTGTTTTACAAAACTACATTCATTCCCTCTAAAATCTTCAAACTTCCCCGCTCTAACAAAGCTTAAACGCACATCTTCCAGCCAATTAAAAATCTTACAACAAGAATATCAATCAAAGCTACAAGTTGGATACAAAAACCTTTAACGCACCAGAATTCTCCACCTTTATTTAACTTTCTCCTACGTTCTTCTTCTTACTCTTTGTACATTACACAGCCAACAAAGCTTAACTGCTACTTGCTCGCAGTATCATATGTAAATATAGTACCAATAATCCCCACTCTTTGGGTTAAAGTTGAACAAGTAGTTCGTGTCTTGTTAACAAGTGTGATTGAGTCTCATCCCTTATTCACATCTTCTCTCTCAAACCCTCAATGTGTGCATGAGATAAAAATTCTAAATAATATTTGTATCGCGTCTCTTCCTAACGCATAGTTTTACGTGCGGCGATGCATGGAAGCAGACACAACAAAACTAGATTTCTGCGTTCCTAATTATTAATTTCCATCCTTTCTACCGCTAACTTCCTCCAAGAATCCTGCAACAACTCAGTTATCCTCCTTACAATAACCTTCTTTCCTTCTTGGCTAGACTTTGTCTCCTTCAGTAATCCTCCTCTTATAAAATCATTCTTACACAACCCACTCCGCCCACCCACAACAGTTCACACCAAATAATAATTGTTATTCTCCAGCTAGCAGTCTCTATTTAAATTATTAATTTCAATTAATAAATTAATTTCAATTTTCGAAATGTAATCCGATTCAGCATCAATTCATGCACCTTCTCTCCGCTGATAGTCTTGTAAAAAATTAACCATTTTCATATAAAATCCACCTCCTTCCCACCATCCCCCCCCTTCAATTTCTGCAATCCATCCCCTCTTTGATATTCCAGAGCAGTTAATGCTTGGGGAAAATGCATTCCTCCTGGATCTCTAGGAATTATCCAGTCTCGCATGAGAATCCCAGAATCCTACAGCAGCCTTCGTAGGCGCATCACATAATCACAACAACAATGATAAAAACTGGAATTCTTATTCCCAGGACAAGATGACCGTCTGGCTGACACGCTATGCTGGCATTAAAATCCTTTTGCCCCCAACTTCACACCCGCTCCAGGTACATGTTAAACAGCGCCTACTATCTCGTAGTTAGACTCCTAGTTAGTGCTCAGCTCAACATTGAAACATGAATTAATTTTCCTCTCTGTCAACTACAAAGCAAGAGAGAGAGACGAACACAAAAAGTACATAATTCCATCAATAACGGCTCGAATCTCCAACTCAAATATTAAATTACGCTTGCAGCTTGTAACTAGTTTTCGGGTGCGTTAATTTGTAATTTACTAACTTGGACCTCTCTGTATTTACTGTAAACTTGTTCCTTTTCCCTTATCTTTTTTCAATTCTATTGCTTTGTATTCTTTCACACTACATAGTAGCCGGGCCGCTTATTGTACGCCTCCATACAATCCAATACTCAATCACTACTAGAAGCGTGTTCCTACAAAAGTCAAACATTTTATGTCCAGCCTTTATCTCCAATTCAGTTCCGATTCAAATCTCTTTCCCAGATAATGCCGCTCTTACTCTTATTCTTCGTCACTACTCGCTCCGATTGACCAACCTCGCAAACCTTTGATTACTGTATGAATCCCTGGCTGGAACAACCTCCGGTCTGAGCCTTGTTTAGAAAATCAGCAACTATTTTCCCGTTTCTAATGTCAGTATTTAAGCATCGATAGTTCTTTCCATTCGTAACATTTTACATTTCTTCAGCCTGTGTAATATGTCACGGCTTTGCAACCGCTTTATTTTCCCGTTTAAATATCTTGAGAAACAGCTCTCATAACTATTGAATATAAACATATAATTATAGCACATATATAAATACATCAATACATCTATCAGCGTGTGAATAAAAGTCCCACAATCTTATCACAAAACTTATACTCAGCAAGAGTGAGTACAGCATCCAGAGCACAACGACAATAATAATTACTATCCCGGAGGCTTTACCATTAAATATTTTAATGTGATAAGACCCGCAATTGTCCTTGTCTTACTTAGCACTACATATCCCTTGAGTGAAGTGTTAATAATAGTTCTATACAGCTCCGTTAATGTACGACAACAAGCACAGCCCCTGTTGTGATCTGACCCCTATCTCCTTCATCCTTAATCAATTTCCAAATGATCCTCCTATAAACTTAGCGTAATAGTGAGTGTCAGGCTGGAGAACACTGTAGCTTCATAGTAACCAATATCCCCACTAAAGCACTCATAAATGATCTACTCCAAGTAACCCAACGCGTCCACCTTGCATATACGCATAAACATGTGAAAATTACCTATTTTAAAATATACATTTTTTTGCAAATCAGCGGATTCTATGTGTGAATCATTATCGTGCGATTACAACCCCTCCGCTCCTTTGTCTCAAGGGCAGGGATTTTTCAACGTTTTCCAAGTTACATAAAACTTGTCATAGCCAGCCTCTTCACTGCGTGCAGGCTTGAGAGAGCGAAGGCATTGGCGTAGTCAAAGCCCCACCGTATGTAATTAGAGGGCAGTGTTGCAATCAATAAAAACAATGAGTATATTTTATACATCCAAGAATATATCAAAGATTTCCCGCACAGGAATCCCGCGTTTCCATCATTATTAAACATTTTATCTATCTTCATAGCCGCCTAATCTAAAATTATTCCATACATCTACCAAATCAAGCTATCCATCTCCGAATTTAGTGACTCAAATTACCTCCTTACACATAAACGTATGGCTCAAGCTATTCCAGCGTTGGAAAAAACAAAGAAAGAATAATCAGATCGCAATCATTTCCCCTGTAATACATCCAGCTAAAGGAGCTGATTAAGGAGCTTTATATTAACATTCAGAAATCCCCAAAAACTCCAGGACTTTCTCCAGCCATATGTTTATGAAACTGGAAGAGAAAGTCAAGAAGGTAGAAGAATAAGCGTGATATGTACTATTCCATAAATTTATTTTCCCTACCTTTCCCAACTCTTTCTTGACTAGAAGTCGGCATTTCTTTTAAAGAATTATTATATGCTGTCCAAGGAGAGAAAAAGCATATAGATATGACGTATGAATTTTCTAACATGCATCCTTTCAGCCAAAGGGATCGTTCGGGTCACTGGTTGCGTAGTGACGCAAGCGAAGGATATTTGACTTGAGAAATTATGCTATTGACATGCCTTGGATAAAATATCATTACCATATTCACGTAGTAGCCCTCATGCGGCCACTACTCTTCTCTTCTTCCCTTTGAACTTGAATCTGGTGCTGGAACGCTAAGAAAACACCGTCCTTCAAGAAGACCATACAGAACCCGGAAGCTAAAGATCGCTAAAATCCTCCTCCTCTCACCTTACTTTTCCATCCTTCTTAACCCAACGTTCTCGTCATTATTATCATTTCCACTTTGAAATTTTCCAGACTCAACAACGTGTGAAAAATCTCAACCCTTTTAAATCCGGCTCCCAATTCTCCCGCTTCTCAAGTATTTCCTTCCTCTTCCAGAAGAATGACATTTTTCTCCAAGCTCGCCCCTTCTTCCTCTCTTCAAATAGTAGATGGAAACCTCTGGATTCATCTCCACCTCTCTCCTCGCTCCCCCCTCCTTTATAGCACAGAGGAGAAGCTTGGAGAGAGCACTGCCGTGGAATCCATAGATGATGTGTACTTTCCCCTCCGAGAGCAAATAAGAGAAAGCCTGTCCCACTCATCTCCTCCACCCTTTACTCGGAAGAGACAGAGAAGAGATGCGGGGGACTCGTGGTGAAAGTCAGGAGCGTAACCAGAACCGCAGGAAAGCATTACGGGAGCTAGACGCAGGGAAGCAGGTGCTAAAACTTGAGAGTTTTCAATTTCTAAACTTTTGCCTTTTGATTAACGGATTTACAATTTATCCCTACACATATATGCACATGGCTTCTTCTCAATTTGCAAACCACCTTTTTATCTCTCTGCTTCCCTTATTTTTATTTCAAAACTTTTCCAATTCATCTCCCGCCCTTCCTTTCACTCTCTTAATTTCCTAGCCTATTCTAAACATCTTAACTTTTCAAACTTCCTTCATTTATACCACATCTAATCCCACTTTCTCATCAACTCCCCAAACTTCCCTTCTTTATGACTCTTTCTTTTATCTCTTCACAAAGAAAGCGGAATAAATACCACAAATATAAAATAAATATGTATGAGCCAGCATTATATTTTGCAACAAAATATAGCTTCATTCCAAACATGTCTACTCTGAAATATTTCTTGGAAGCGGGGATATAAACCGCCCTTCCTCATTCCCATCTGCTTCACATCTTGTGGAGGAAGTGAGTGCGAAATCCGTTTATTGCTTTTAATATATATATTTGCGAATATTTCCAAATGTTTCTTATTTATTTTTGGCAGTAAAACCATTTCAAAGCAGATAAGCAAAAGGCATGAGAAACGGTCTACTCCTCCGAACCGTCTCCCCCTTCAAGCAAATCAGGTCTTCGTCATCAGAGAATAAGGAAAATAAAACTAAAACAATTTGTGCTCCAGATTGCGGATAAATGAGGCTCATAATTTTAAAGTGCAGTTTCCGAAACGAAAGCTCAATCCACCGCGCTATACTATCAACAATTGACCTTGGACATGTTTCAAACCTAGGTGAAAGTAGGAAAATATTTAATAGGATATTCATTGCAACTCATGTACGTATGATGACAATCTGAAATCCCTATTTTTTCCTAGAGTTATATATATCAAGTACGTGGGCATCTTTAACTTTGACAACGGATACATACTAATGAAAATAAAAGCTAGCTCTGGAGCAGCATTATTATTGGCGAAGGAGGTGGATAAACCTCGAGAAAGTCGAGAGGAAAGCAATAGAGTTGAAACAGAATGGAATGAGCATGAAATACTTTTCGCTTTACATGTTTTCGTCTATCCTCTATTTTGTTTTCTTCCACCGACCCACCGATCCTCCTCCCCTTATTCCAGATTAATGGAGAAAGCAAATTGTTCCAGGTCCTCGAAATCTCGTGGGCGGATTGCTAATACACTTTCAAAACTACAATCCGGGACAAGTTTCACACAACCCTACAGCACTACACACATTCCACCCTGCTCTTCTACGTAAAACCAAGTGTCATAGGAGAAATATGAGGCGGGCAGGGTTATTTCATGGTTATAAACCCCAACTAGACCCAGCCCCACCCATCGCCCTCATATCCTAACATTTCCCATTAACTCCGACAATTAACTTTCTCAGGAGCAGTTTTATACTTTCTCCGAGAGTCACCCTCTTTGAGTTGACAAGGGTAGTTGAGGTGAGAGTTTACCTAGTTATTATATAGCTGTCTTAGAAATCAAAAGTTTGAGCCACAATTCCTCTACTCGCTGTGTATTCTCCTAAGCCCAGCCCACGAACCCAAAAGGAACCTTTAAACCCACCGGAGAAAGTACCGCTTACATCAACTCTCTCTCACACACACACACAAGTCTGGAGAAAGGCGGGCAGTTGCCTGCCATGCAGGAAGTCGGCTGCTTTAGCGGGCTTCTCAAAAGAACTCGAATGCTTTCACCACGCGGAGCATATGTAGTTGGACATGTCAGCAAGTAATAACTACAGAGTAGGGCCTTTCCTCCATTTAAACCTGATTCGGCAAACCCCTGCTCTTTAATTAGAAAACCCTATGCGCATAACTTATTAATTTCTTTCGTTTTCTCCAACCGAACGGATAATTCTCTCCTCTTTAATTTAAGTCTTTCTCGGCTTATTATATTCGCATAAAATTCTAATCCTTCACATTTTTCTTTTTATTATTTGCCGCCTCCAACTGCATTTATCCTCTGGCTTTTACACTACTTTCTCTCCTCCCCCCCCCACTGCTACACACCCCAGCTACGCTGTACTCTATCCATACATATATTTACCAAAGCTTATACTTTCACCGAATCCATTCCATTATCGTCCATGCTTATCGACGACGCTCAAGACTATTTCAGCTAAAGAGCAGAGAGCATGTCAGGAAGCAGAGGTGATTCATTGAGTCCTAGGTGCTGGTAGCAGTGTGGAGAAAGTGAGAGAAAGGGCGGTGATATTCAAAGCCTCTGCATGCTTATTTGCGGTAAATGTGTGACTGACTTATTTACCAAACCCCTGACTTGGACGCAAACAAATATTCAAACAAGTACACTACTCAAAATTACTCTTCCCCCTCCTCAACCTACAGGGTTGAAGTCCAACTCGCATGCCATCCACCACCCACCCTCCTCCAATTCAAACCCGTCAAAATTTCCTCCAAACGAAGAAACCCATTTTTACAAAACCCACCCCTCCCAACTTTTCCACGGCTTTCTTCCAATACTGCCTTCCTGCCTTTATCCTCCCCCTCCAAACCCTCACAACAGAGACCCCGTTTTAATAGCATTGACTAATAAGGGAAACAATTCCCGGATTTCAACTCCCACCCAAGCCCTACAGCCCCCAATCTCCCCAACCACTCAAAGCACAACCTCCACCGTATCTTAACACTTGTCCAACGTCACTGGCCAGCTAGCTGTTGAGGGTAGGTTACCGAAACCGGGAATAACTATACGGAATCACAGACGGAAATCGGTAAAGGAAATCCCTTTTTCCAGTCCTCAACTTACCAATCATACAGGAAAAAAACCTGAATATGTAAGCCCCGTGTAGCTACAGATTTGTAAAAGTTTAGTCTTATCTCGTTTCCATGTCTACGAGTGCAGGAGTAAGTAGCTCTTTCCTTGCTTGGTGATGTGCTTGGCGACGGATGGTGAGAAAAAAGAGAAACATGCTGCATCCACGTTTAACAACGTTTTTCCCTTCATAATAATTATACATTTTTTATCCCCAATAGTCAGCCCAAACCGGAAATCACATTTCCACACACACACACACACACATTCTGTCTCCATCCACCCCTCCTCCCCACCCTTCCTCACCCCGCTCGATGAAGATACGCTTCCTTCCACCCCCACCCTCAAGGCTATCCTCCCTCACTCACACAACAACAGAGCAAACAAGTGTAAAACAAGCAAGCCGACTATGAATCCTAAAGCTTCATCCCTCATTCCCAACAACCAAGCGCAACTTTTCAATGAGCTCACGAATAATTTATAATTATTATTCCGCTAGAATCCATCCAGCGTATTAAACAACTTACTTCCCGCGCCCTCCAATCATCTCAACCAGGCCTAACTATACATAGTAGTTTGTTAGTTTTATTATCACATTCCCTCATTCAGTCATCCTGGACGATGCTAACAAACTTCAATCCTAATCCTTCAAAGCCTTTTTCCTCTCTATATTCTATTAAACTCGGGCGTATCTTTACCCCGTAGCATATAACCTCTCCCAGCCCGAGGCTCACCAGTAGCCCGACCCAACACACCTCAGATTCACCTGACCAGCAAGGATGGGGCTATCGTGTGCACAGATTATTGGACGGACATGTCCAGCCAGGATGGAGCACATTATCACATGAGTAATTTTGCTCACTTTTTTATTCAATCCGATAGGGATCTGCGTGAATTAAGAATTCCTGCATCCCTCATTCATTACCCCCCATTTCATCATCATCTTCTCCCTCTTTCTCAATCCTTCCATAAGTTCCACAAACCCTTGTTACAGTCATCTTCCTCCTCACCGACTACCGCCACCTTATAGTTTTGTAACAGGCAGGCCGGACATGAAATAATCCTCAAGCCGTACGAATAAAGATGTGCTCCGCTCCTCTTTCCCGTCATCCGGGGCAGGATGAACATTTTCTCACACCGCGTAGTCGTCACTCCAGAACAACACCAAAACAGCCAGAAGCGTTCATCTTTTTTCTTCTCTCTCTCTCTTTCTCTCTTGTATATTCAATCCAAATATCTCTTCCAGTCTTAGCCCCAGGGCATGCCGTAAATGGAACCTGTGTCACCCTTCGCTTCATTTTCCCTTACACGCCTTGAATAAATTTGTCCAATTTTACCCTCTCTCTCTCATGAAACCTAGTTCAACTACGCACTAAATTAACCCAACATAACACTATTCATAAATCCAGCCCAAATTATCGCCCCTTAAGTACCTCAGCCAAGGCTCTTGTAAATAACCTCACCTACTTCATTCACCACTCCCTCCTCCTCCTCCCTTCCTCCAACGACCTTTACTTATTATCTCAACTCCAGAAGCAAGCACGTAGGCAGTATAAAACCCTCTCATAAATCCAGCAATGACAGACGGGGGAACAACTGAATTTAAATCTTTTCATTTCACACTCCAGCCACGACTCATCAATGAAATGCGCTTATGCTCTACGCTCCAAGTATTCTCTGTCTTAATACCATCCTTCTCCAACACCACCACCAAATCTTTTGTACCCCATGCAAATTTACCCCAAACTTCTTAAAACATCTTCCATGTCATCACCGCCCGCCCCCTCCAGAACAGTATCTTCGCCATCCCCGCGCTTTCACCTTGAACTGCGAACACCAAAAGCTCAGAAAATCCACCACAAACTTGGCAATCCAGGGCCTGGATTCCAGGCATTTATTTGTATGCACAGCAGAAGAGGATCGATGAGAAAATATTATAATTTCTAAAACTTTCTCCATCCCGCCTGTCACCAACTTTCTTCACAGCCACCCCACATGCATTAATATATTTGATCAATCAAGATGTGAAATCGATAACAGCCTTCTTACAACAACCATCTACACTACTAGTCCAAGCAAAATTATTCCCTGTACTAGTGTATAGCTCCTTCATTTTCTCCATCCACCACAAACTAAACACCTTCTTCAATCAGTAATTTCAACGATTTTAATTCAAGAGAAACATATATGCGTAAATCAAAAAGGCCTCAGAAACCACTTTTTTATTTTCATCCTCCCCTGTCTATACACCCCATTAGAAAATTTGACATATTTTGACCCATCTCATCACTTCCCAGAGGGGTTGTTGAATGACAACAGGCCGGGAGCTCGGTAGAATCCCGGGTAGTTTCTCCCGGTGGCTTATGCATTTTTAGTTTCACAGTAACATCTGGGTGATGACGACGTAGGGATTTCCCTCATGAAATTTCCCTTTAATAATTTTCCCTCCTCCCTTTCAACTACCGTTCCGCGTCTTTCAATAAGCTCATTTCATCCCAGTTTCCCAGTACTCCCAACAGCCCCAAGTCTGAGGACAAATCATCCCAGCGAAAGCCTCAAAGTCCCGTACTATTCCTATGCACACATCTCCTTGGAGGAGGCGGAAAGGTGTTGGAGGAGAAGAGAGAGGATGAGGGAGATTATTATGATGATTATTGAGATTTACTTTTTCTCGGAGCAAATATAGTGAGGAGGATAAAGCCAGGAAAATATGAGACTCTCTCAGCCTGGAATGAGGTTTTCGGAGAGAGCGAAACTGAGGAGAGTAATAACACGGGTGAAGTTGGGAACCGGGTATTTCCGCACCCAGTCTTCCACACTTGCACCACCAGCCCTCATCATAATACTTTCACATCATCCATTCACTCACTCAGCCTTCAGCCCGGCCAGGAAGCTCCCTGGGAACACAACGTATCCTGGCAATCCGAAATAAGGGAGGGAGTGAGAGAAAGAGCGCGAGGCCGCAAAAGTACAGAGGGTTCCCTCCCGATTTCTTCTGTCAAGGGTCGGGTTTGTTGGTCCCGGTGTGAGTCCCGGGTCCTACAGTAGTTCACCAAGCAGCAGCAGTTGCTATAAAGTGCAATAGATTTCATGCTTCCGAAGAGCGGGCTATCCCTGCCAGTTATCCCCGAATCCTACAGCAGTATCAAAACCCGCGCTGTAGTTAAACCTAAAACCCGCACAACCATCCCACCAACCGCGCGCAAATACATCCAGCACTTCTCCTTATAAACCTCCCTAGTAGGATCCAGGGAGAAAGAGGGGTGGGTTGGGTGGGGAGCTTTGTTGGAGCCTCCAACTTGGAGGCTAAGGGAAGGAATCGGAAACATACAAAAAGATCCCAGCCCTTCTTCCAGTAACTTCCAGTTCCAGCCATCCAAACTTTGGGAATAATTTTATATCCTCCGTCCTCCTCCTCCTTCCTCTCTCTACCTCCTCCTCCTCCTATCCTCCTCCCTACCTTCGCTACTACTCCTCCACTTCTCTTTGATACATGTGATATTTTCTCCCTTTTCCTAAGACGGACCGACCCAATGTGTTTCAGCTTGAAAGGAATAATAATATCGGATGTGGATGGAATGTGTTTTTGGGAGAACACCACCCGTTCCTCCACCATCCTCCAGCCAACGCAGCCAGTCAGCCAGCCTTTTCCCCTGTATATATTCCAATCTTTCCATAATATCCTCCAGAACCCTCTCGTAGCCCCTCACCACTTTCCTTCATCTCTTTTCTCGCCCTCTTCTTCCCCCACACACGTTAACTCTTAGACCGCTTTCCTCCTCCGTCTCACTCGAGTCCATTGGTTCCAATCCCTCGTCACGTGTCGGCAACAAGATGGTGTAGCAGCAACGCATCCAGAAGAGATCCCGAGATTCATCTCCTATTCTCTACTCCTTCCCACCCTCACCCCCCCTATCACCCTCCACAGTTTTTTATCCCAACTTCTCACCATCCCCCTCCACACACATCCATTCTTTCTTCCACATTCTCCAATACCTTCCAATAAAACCAGTCCTCATCCAAGCACCACCAAGTCCTACGTACAAAACACACCACAACGCCACCACCATTTCCCTCATAAACCTCCTGTACTCTGAACAATTACTCGGGTCACACCATAGGATATACCCGGGTATTCTCTCAAAACTTTTAAACTAACCAACTCCCACCTCCATAACTTTTACCCCACCTCCTCCCCTTTCTTCTTATATATCCTTCTTTCATCCCCATCCTTCAAATCATCTTTCCCAGTTTCTACACTTTTCTCCTCCAACTTCATTCCCTTCGTCTAATCTGCTAGGAGTGTCAGGGACAATATGCGTTTCTTTTCTTTCCTTTTTTACTACAATCCTTCCAAGGAACCCATCAACAATTGCATGAATAACCAACTACGGGAAGCGGTAAATCCGTAATATAGTATATATAGTCCCTCCAGTATCTCGCTTTCCAAGTCAACGACGCATTTTATTACAAAAAGTCTTCAAGAAGATTTCAGTGTATATTATTGTTCATTTCAAGTTTTTTCCTTCACATTTTTAAAATATAAGGGAACATAAGAAGCTATACACCCTTCATTGGATCTTGAATCTTGTAATCCTCATAATAGAACTGATAATCCAAAGCTACCTGCTCTTCTCCCTCCCTCCGTCCCTCCTGAGTTAATGGGTAAGAAGAAGACAAGAAGCTGGAGACTCTTGCCCCTTTAGCAGATTTCCAACAAAGCTTGCGTCCTATTCCCTCCAATAACAATCTGCTATTTTACAAGCTTTAGCGGCAGGAACATCTAGTGCTCCAGCAGAAGAGCGAGTATTCCGTCCGTAACCCGTAAAGGAGTAAACAACTTGTTTGAATTTTTACCCTAGGAATGGTGGATAATGCTGGTAAAAAATGTATATCTCTCTTCAAAGGTATGGGTAGTAAACTGGGAAAGAATAAGAGAGACAAGAATAAGATTATGAGGAGGTCTAATAAAAAGGTGGTCTTGAGGATACTCCTTGAGGGATTCTTTAGGAAAAGGTGTTGTGAAGACTATGGATGTTCCTCAAAAGTCCACTGCACCCTCATCCACTTCTCTCTTCTTTCAGAATCATCTCGTATGTAGTGGCGGCTACGAACCAACCAACGGCGACAGCCACACCGTTCTCTCACCTTTCCACATATAATCTTCTCCCCAACACCTCTTCGCCTCTAAATAACACACACACGCTCCCTAAAACAATGCAACTTTATATACTTGTTGACATTTCCACCACTCACTTCATCCATCCCCCATCCCCGCATATATTACCCGGACTTTTCATACGCTCCGATTCGGATCGAAGCCACCGACTCCTATCCAGCCCGTCCTTGGCCTCACGCTTCTTTCTACAGCCCACTCATCCAACTTGCCCAAGGATTCTCTCATCCTCCTCCTCCTCCACATATCTCTCCAACTTAAACCAATTTTCAAAATCCATTCGTTCCCGCGCACAATTCATCCTCCCACGAGAAAAAATCCCTTGGAGCTATTTCCCCTCCCTTCCGTTAAATTTCAACAAAATTTACAAATAAATCCTCTACTTTACTCTCTAAATTTTATCCTTTTACTTCAATCCCCTTGCCAAGTCCCTTGGATTTAACCCTTCAAGGCTCTATAACCCCAAGTCCCTTCCCCTTCATCTTTGTATGCTGCATATCCGAAAAATAAATTCACACAAAAAAATCACCTTTTCTCATCTTTTACCTGCAGTACAGTGTCCCATGCTTTCCGGAAAATCCCCACCCTTCCAAATCCTCCATGTACTTGACTGGGGACTTGGCTCCGCGACCTTAGAGGCATAAGGTAAATATGTTTACACTATGATGGCCCGTATATTTTCCCTCATTCTCTTTGTATTTTCAATACAATCCTCGTAGAGAGAACCTTAGCCTCGGCATCTTCCCCGTCCATAGACCTTATTCTTTTGAGTTAAGGTCCTTGGTAGATGAGTATCTGGTTATGAGATGTTCAACTTGTTCCCAGTCGCCCTCTCTCACAGTCTCACCACCACTCAGTGTATATTTAGGTAGATTTTTTCCTTCAAAAGGAAACCGGCTCCTGCCAAGGAGTAGTAACCAAGAATCCAAAGGATATTTCTACCTAAACCATGTAAATAGACTCCAAGATACTCTCCTAGCAAGATGATGCACTACATCCAAGGATGATGACGTACGTGCTTGGGAATGAATCTTTTGAAGATACTCCTAGATCCTCCCTATCCAGACTCCTCTCTATATCTCATCTCCTAAATCCTCCCGAGCTTTTCCCTATTTCCCTATTATTTGTCCGCATCTCCTCATCCCCGCATATATCGGAAATCTTTTCGATAATAATATTCACCCAGCCTCCCTCCCTACAACCTACTAGTCCATCTATCCTCTCTCTCTCTTCTTTCTCTCTTTCAAAACGCTTCCTCCAATCCTATAGCGTAATACATGCTCCAGGCCTTGAATCTTCAGAGCCGTATACACCGTATTTTACACTTCGTCCGCCCCTTCTGTCCCTTTAGAGATCCGTCCACGGAATCCTCCTGGATCCAGCCTGGATGATGCACATCCATCCACACCTATTCTCTCTTCTCCCTACACTTCTCCCTCTCTATCCGCTATCATATATCCCTTGCAATACGAGTATTCCTCAATTTACAACGGAACCGAAGGTGGGTATTTCCAGGGTTATGATTCCGAGCCTTTGGAAAGAGGCTACCTCTTTCCAATGGCTCTCCAGTTCTGCAAAAGAGAATCTTTTTCCCTAATACTTTTGTATTTATTTTTTATTTTTCTTTATTAGAGGAATATGAGGTCGGTCGGGGAGCCAGGCTATAGGTTTTTTACCCGCTTAAACAATTTTAAAATTAGAGGAAGGTGTTGTAGATTGGAGATAGTAGGACAAATCTAGAACCCGGGTATTTTAGAGTCTCGGGCAGCTAGTCTATACTCTCAGTTTTCCATCCGTCATCCCATGTTCATTCTCCCCCTCCCGCCCCTACAATGTGAAACTTGGTATATTTTTCTCACAACTCTCCGAGAACATTATAGAAAGCGTAGAGGTAGAAAGGTGGTATCTTCCACTACAAACCACTTTCCAGAGGTGTTTTCCTAGTATCCTCCACCCATCCCATCACATACTATATCCCTAGGTCGGGATGCGAAGGATACCTTCATTGAATACAACGGAGCTATGGATTTACAATGGAGAAGGAATGCGGCCCATAGTATTATTGAGAACAATCTATACGTATTTTAGATGGGCCTACGCTATGAGCTTTCCTCATCTCTATACATTGTTTACCCTACACATTGTAATCCCTCCGCATATACCCTCTCACAGTTGCACAAAATCCCTAGGAGCTCCTACCCATCCCACCAAATATCCTCTCACGTAGTACTGTATACAAGCCTCTAATCCAAAACTCCAAGGATATATGGATTTCCTCTTTGGGATCATAATGATTCTCTAAACTTGCGTCCACACGCTATAGCTCCAACATCCCACATGCATCCATCCAGAGGAGGTACAGGGAAGAGAAGATGAGATGAACCTCGTACTCGTCACCCTATGCTTCGTTAGTTGGGTATACAGAAGCGTTATATACGTACGCGCTTGTAAATTTCAGAGCGCATCCCTAAAAAGCATAGTGCATTCATCCCTCCCTAGCATTATATCCCCCTACTCCCTCCTTATGTACGCAACTTTACTACAATCCACATTCTCCCTATAGACTTCCCATCCGTCTACGGATTTTCGATATTTAACGTGCATCCCGCCGCGGCGGGAGTCTACAAGAGAAACTCGTTTCCCACCAACTAGCGAGAGTCCTGTCCTGACTACACCTAAAACTCCAACTGCTCACTCCTCTCAGCCTGTGCATGTCAGCCAAAAGAAGGGAGAGAGAACGAGAGAGAGAGCGAAAAGTATTTTCTTCCTAGGGTAGTTAGTATACACTATTCCCATTATTCCTCCTCCTAGGGATATTTTCTCTGTACAGCGGATCGCTCCTAGGGCTACAGTTTTTCAGAGGGCTCTCTTCTTCTCCTGCTTCTTCTTCTTCTTCCATACACAATATATATACGTTGAGGACGGAAGGCTTCAAGCCACCGAGCTTCCCAACAACAGTCAAGAGTGCGTAGCTAAATCCTACAACCGCACTGCCCAAGACCTACGCCAGAGAGAGCCCCCGTATACGTTCACAATTCCAAAGAGTGGGTCCTCTCCTTCCGAGAACAACAACAGTTGAAAAAAGTCCAAGCACGGAAAAGATACGAGGGAAAAGACGAGAGAGATGAGGGAGGGAGAGAGGAATGAGAGTGAGAGAGAGAGAAGTGTAAGAGAGGGACGCATTGTTGTGTGTGTCCCATGAGTTATTATTATTATTCCTACTACTACTATTAATATTATTATCATAATTCCTCAACTATTCAAATCCTACATTTATTTCAAACCGAAAAGAGATTCAAGAGGCTAGAGAAGACTTCAAAATACTCTACCAGCCCTCCTCCTCCCTGTAAATAACCGTAGAGAGAAGACAAGAAAAAGTCAATCTAAAACCATCCAGGATTCATCAGCTCACTCCGATATCCCCTTTAACTCTAACCACGCTTTCCCTTAGGATTCAACCATCAACCAACTTAACCCACAATTAACTAACATCAGTCTTCTTCAAAGTGTTGCTCCCAGGGGCAGCGTGGAGTTCATCGCTGGCAGAGAACAGTGCAAACCACCGTGTACGATCATCATCTAAGTGTAAATCCATAAACCGCCAAATCCCAACTTACTCAACTACAAGAGGCTAATTATAATAATACCAGCAGCAACAATAATTACTCGCAACCAGTTCCGGCAAATATCATCCGGAATACTTAAATACCGCCAAATTTTTCCAACCATGTTCGTCCATTAAAAGTTCTGCGCTCGAGTAGCCGCTTCCTATTATCGTCGTTATGTTTCAAACGAGAAAGCAAATACACGACAACTAGAGCACTAAACTGCTCAACGCGCAATAGAATCCTAGGACGGAGCGAACAAGAGCAGTGCTTTCACCAATTACCGCTTTCTTTCTCCAACTACTACTTGTATTTATTTACTTCAGTACACGTCTACTTAATTGCGGGACTCAATGTGCAAGGAGGTGACACTCGAGGATTTTTTCACAACCCAAACGAGAATATATACATTACGACAACACCAAACACTGGATAATTCAACCGCGGAGCGGAAGAGCGGGAGTCAAGTGCCAGGATCCCATGTTGTACTCCATCAATTATACGAGCAGTAATAGCTAACCGCGTGTCCGCCAATCCCCGTATACTTCTCTTGGATTTAAACCCTATTCAACAATTCAAAATCTTCAGTGCATTACAAGTTATTGCAAATTCCCTGGAGGGAAGCAAAAAAAGTGTCGTGAAAATGTAATGTGGTGAAAAATCGAGAGTGATTCAATCATCATGTGCTTCATTAAAACCCGGACGCTTTCCTGGTCCCCTTGTGAAACAAGATTTCCTTCAACAATCCCCACCACATTTTCTCTAAATTTATAAATCACAAGGTGGTGATGAATTCGTGTCAAAATTTCAAGAGCTATGCCCTGTGTTCAAATAATATAATCGCCTCTGTTGTAAGTGACTCTTCACTATGTCAAGGGCTCGTTATGGTGTGTGCAAGTAGCGCTTCAGGCTTCCAAATTACCCTCCTTCTTCCCTCCTTCTTCCCACCATCCTCAAATCTCCATACATCTTATCATCCTATTATTATCATTACTAAAAACAATACCTCCTCCAACCAACTCACACAGCTGTAAGAGCTAACAACCCAGAAACAAAATCTTAAAACCCGCATCCACACATTCATTTTTCAAACAGTTTGATACCTGTAGCAAGGTTACTCATCCCGATATTCCGCAAAACTGACATATAGGCATTTACCCCGATTGATTTTTCCAATCATAGACCATCATGGTCTGACCATGTCTTAATTGGTGGATCCCCAGAGCTTAGTTATATACTTTCGATTCAACGCAATCTGACGTCATTTCCGATCCATTTTTCCAAGTCTCGGATTTTAAAACCATGTCTTAGCTTTTCATTCAGCTGTATTGATTCATCACCTTCCAGTTTTACCTCTACTCTTTGTCGGGATCCATGAGAACAAGTTGTCACTATTTATATAATTGACCCAAAGCCGGACAAGCTTCAAAAGACTGGAGCCAGTCAACAAACCAACTAAAAGCTAATACAATTATTGCATCAATTATCCAACCCAACTACTCTATCTGAACGCATTTCATTTTGACTCGCTCAGTCATGTTATGTTCTTCAAGTAGCATGTTATTTAAAACCTTGTCAAAGTGCCGTTCAACATCCTGTGAAACAGTTAGGATTAGTCATACATATGTTCGTCATCAATCCTGTCATTAGTAGCTGATTAGAAGCTAAGTGAGAATTGGGATCTTGACTAAGATAAATGTCCTCCAGTCACAGCTTTCTCGAGATATTTTTACACCCATCAAATTTATTCCCAACACTCCTCCACGTCCAGCCCATCAATCTGTCATCCTCCCGCTTTTGATTTATTCAATCTTCCTCCGTCTTTTTTACCAATCTTGGGTCACCAGTCACCAACCAACCAACTTCCTCAATTTAAAAGCCCCACTAATTACATCAGTTATTGATTCATCCAGCTTTTGTTTAAGCTTCAAATCCAATCATCCCTTTGCGTCACCAAAGTAGCAGTGCACCAGAATTGGCGATGGTCAGCCCGGTTGGCCGATTTCCGCTACCGCTGTACTCTCTTACTAAACCGCAACGTTTGATTCCTCTGAAACAATATGACAACCTTCGGCTAAATATTGCAAAGTCATTAGGAAACCACAGATTTAAAGCAGTTGTACCAACTACAGCTTCCAACTAGATACTAGTTAAGAGGTTTGCAATCATACCGATCGTCAAACTAGATCGAGGTGGCGATTAGCGCATTCGGAGTGAAAGTGGTGTAATTCATTCATGGAACATTATGTCTTATCAGAGATGTATATAGCCTTGTTTGAAGTAGCCTTCCTTGTTTTACGGCTTGTTGTCGTAAAAAAAGATCATTAGAAAACTCTGGATTACGAGTCAAGTAATACAGAGCTCCGGATTTTGCATCAAAGCCTTGCATTAACACCACAGAATTATCTGAGCAGTAATTCCAGAGAAGAAGAGACCATCTCTCTTATCTGATTAAAGATGCAGGACTTTCGGCTTTAATTCAGTTTCCAAGACGGACTCATCTATATGTTTCTTCTAATATTTAATAATCCTTCCACCCTCTCCTCCCCATACTTGGTACATCAGTCATGCAAGAGTAGACAACGTGTTGCATCTTTAGGCAATAGTCATGCAATATTAATCCGCTATCTTCTTGTAACTATATCGCCAAAATAATATTTGCCCTAGTCCTCTCTCCCCCTTCCCTCCATCATCACCCATCACAATTCCATTCAGTTTCAATTTACCAGCAATTCCACAACCCTATTGTACAGACCACAAGTTC
Source organism: Sminthurides aquaticus (assembly GCA_906901655.1). Classification (NCBI taxonomy): domain Eukaryota; kingdom Metazoa; phylum Arthropoda; class Collembola; order Symphypleona; family Sminthurididae; genus Sminthurides; species Sminthurides aquaticus. Next base: position 16,223,407 of record CAJQTT010000001.1, on the reverse strand, counting down.
CACAGTCAACACTCTTAAACCAACCAGGCACGTCACAGTCCTCGTCTTTAAGATGGGTGAATTATTCGCAAATTGATTAACAGAAGAGGAGGCCGCGGACGTGTCCCGCCGCACACACTCTTCCTCTTAATAGCTCACCTTTCTTCTTGTGCATCAGGCAAGAAGATTATGCATCAGCAATCCGTTTTATAGCAATGTGCACAGAAAACACGGAAAAAGGAGGAGGAAAGGCAATTGGAAAAAGGCAATTAAGAATTGAATGATTCTCCAATCATTATTCCCTTCCTCACAAGAATTTTCCCGCATACATGTACAAAGGGTGGTGCCTTTTCCCCAGCCCTTCCATGTCATCTCGTATGTCCATCCTTATTTCCCAATTTCTCACAGCCCCCTCCTCCTAATCCTTGTCTTTTAAATATTTTGCATGCATCAAAAACAATCATGATTGGTAGTTGCGCATGAGGTAGGCCAGTAATTATCCCTCCTTGATAGTAGCATGGACAAGTTGTAACAATTAATTCCGATCCTATCGACAACAACGAGTACATGTTAATTAATTATCACCTGTTGAAAACCATCATATCCTTCCAACCCCTGCCCTTCACGCACATCAATAACTAAACTAGCCTCCCATCATCCACTCCAAAAGCCTCCTCTTCAGATTAAACCTTACGCTATAGGGAAAACCCCGACAGGATAAGAAAGAACATAGGCCTCTCCAATCCATATATAACAACAACTTCCCCATCAACCCAATCAACCTAATCAGACCAGAGATACAAGGAACGAGAATCATTTACACCCCGTAAACCAATCACGCCACGGCATCGAGCCAGAGAGAAAGTAATCCCGACACTACTCCTACACCAAATCAGCGAGTCCCCGACCGGGGTGGGGAAAGATATGAGTTAGGGTATTTATAATTTTAGAAATCATCTCCACCAGGTTAACTCCATGCAAAACTTACCCCTCATCCAGCCCTCCCCGTCCCGTCATAAAAATCTTAGACGCCAAAAGAGTAAGAGAAGAACGTTCAAAGAATTGCTTTTCAAATATTTCCTCACACACGTGCATCACATGTCTCTTATCGGAATTGTCACTACTTTTTTAACACAGTTCACATGATAGCTTCCATCCTCCGTCTTCTTGGCCCGTATTATTCCATTCAGTGCCAGCAATCTTCTTAACCCTCTTCCACTAAATCCTAGCATCTTCTTCCCCTTATAGTTATCTTCATATTTATTTTCCCTCTCTTCTCAAGCCCCCTCAGCCCCAAACCCCGCACCTCCCTCGTCGTCATCCAAAAACTTTTCCTCCTCCTCCTCCCGTAAATCAGGCCATCAAAAATATTACCAAATCTATACGTCTATTCCGAGCTCATCTCCCTGGCCAGATGTTGGCTAATAATTCTTAAATTCCGTAGTATAGTTGTTGTTATTATGTTCCTTCACTTTTGTAGCCATTCCATCACCACTTCCTCGCGGATTTACCCGTACCCCTTCAGCCTTCAAGCAAGTGGGAAGGCGGGAGATTTTTTGGAGATTGTGCGAATCTCCCGACTCTCACTCCCTCCCAACATCCATCCGCCACGTCCTCTCACCAATGCAAATATATGAAAAACATTTCACAACCCATGTAAACAAACAAGATAAACCCAGTCCCACCTCCCCCATCCCCCTCTCCACGTCTACTTAACAGCTCTAGAGCTTTAGCTCAGGTAGTAAATGCCTCTACACTTCCCAAGCTCTCCCCATCATCCGTCTAGAATAATAAAAGTCATGTCAACATACTCACTGGGAATAGCTCAACTTAGAGCTATCATTTATCAGAGTCCTCCGCCGCGGTCCATCTCTTCTATAACCGCATCTAGCTTTCCTATCTATCCTATCTTCTCTACGCCCAGTTCAACACGTAAATCATATGCCTTAACTTTCAAATTATCATACGGTGAAAGCATATATAATACCCAGCAGCTTCTTGTAGCTAAAACTAGTTTGGATTACATTCCTATTTCATCCTGGCGGTAACTTCCGCCGTTTTTTCCCTCATCTCCTGTATTTTATGCTCGGAAAGCACGTGCTTATAATCCTGGAAAATTTTACAAGAATTTACATTTTAAATTACTCTTTTAAAATCCATCTTGATTTATACCATCTTCGTATCTATACGTTTTAATTAATTTCAATAATAATAATTTCCCCACAAGCCCCATCAAAATCCCGCCTTGAATTCATTCAAAATCTATGTGCTATCCCTCCGATTTAAATTTTAAGCTAATCCTTATTCCCACTTCCAAATCCTGCATGTATGTATAGCTGTATTCGCTCCGCTCTTTTCACACAGTCAAGCCCCAAAAGTTTTCCGAGTGGAAAATTCCCAAGCTTGTACTTCCAGTTTAGTTTGCTGCCTAATATTGAAAGATACACAAGTGGACACGCTGTCTTTTCCAAAAGCATAATACTAGTCCAGTTTTCACTGTTGAGCTGTTGTAGCGGAAATCCGAGGGACATCCTATATAGTTTCCCGCTCAGCTTCAACATGACAGGATGACGAGGCCAAAGTTATTTGCGCGGGCATTCCAGGGAAAGCAAACAACAGAGTGTAGTGGCGACGGGCAAAGAGTATGGACACAGTAGTGTCCAAGAAAATTTTCACCAAAGCCCCACTGGACACAAGTTGATGGCAGGAGTAAAGCTTGAAACTACTGGGCGTCGTTCAATATATCCGAGAACGACTTATCAAACAAGTTGATGGCAGCTTTGAATATTTCATGGGGGAAGGCAGGCAGGCTGGTAAAATAATTGCGAGTAGTTATATAGCTCAGTACGTTCAGTTAGCTTCTTTCCCGGAACCCCTACCGACCCACAATAATGAGACTCATCTCCATACTCATATCCACTTGAACCTCCACCTCCCCGCTTCGGAAGGTCACTCTAGAATTTTCTCCAAAGAAACTCCTTATTTTGCCCTCAACGCTTATTCCTTGCACATATTACCCCCAAAATCCTTATACTTATTCTTACCACCACCACCGATTAGAAGAACCCCTGACCCTCTAATCGGTGATCTACCCGCTGAACTATCTCCATCAGACCAAAACGGATGATACCTGGGTTAATTGTCGTTATTAGAGAGACTAGAGGATTATGTGTGTAATTGTGAGGCCAGGACGGTCCCGCGATGAGGTGACAGGAGTATAGAACTTGATTAAAAAACGGCCACAAGCCTCGAGAAGGAAATATTGCCTGTTGTCGAGAATTCCGAGCAAGCTGACACTCTGAATGTCAAATAGGCTCTCAAGTAGTTGATGAATGTCGGGCGGGAAAAGGGATTCTTGTAGCTTCACGCATATACATATGCCCTCCTCCTCCTCCATTCCACACAATCCACCACATGCTCCCCTGTTCCCTACATTAGTCTTCTAACCCTATAGCTTTCTCCATGAAAATCTTTCAGAAGGAAACTAATGAAAACTAACTACGAATCAATCCGACAAGGCTAACTTTCTCCAAGCTTTCTCCTTATTTTAAGCTGCCATTTTTAATTGCCACGTCCCTTATGTCACCATGTTTCCCTCTCTCATTCAATGTAACTATCTCAAAATAATTCTTGAACAAGCTTCAGTTACACAATTTTAAAAAACCAGCTGCAGAAAAATGAATACCTCACCTCCGAGCATTACATCTACAAGAATACATCCCACTTAAATACTTTTTAATAATTCCTTATGGATAATAACGGAGCATTAAGCTAGAGTAATACTAATACTACCCCATATCCTCAAATATACCAATCCATGTGTTTCAAGGCATTCACTTCCTAGAAGCCTTAGTTATATACGTACATATGCCTGAGAAGCTGTGAATACACAGAAAAATTCAACGAGGAGGGTTCCTCCGGATGGAACAAGAATAGCGTCTTCTTTCCTAGTTTACCAGTATAAGTATTCCTCAGTAGTCCACGCATTAGTTTCCTATTTTCTTCCCAACTCAAAAGTAAGGTATATTTTTAGAGTTTGGCAGTCCTTCTAGCTAAAATTAAGCGCCATGTATTTTTAGGCGTGAGGGGAAATTTTAAGCTTCTGTTTCACCTATCCATCCATTTCCACGTATGTACCTGCCGTCCCTTTTAAAACTCATTCCTCCCACCAGCCAGCCAGCGCTCACTTAGCCACACACCTAATAATAATAATAATATCATCATAAAATACTACATGTCTTCTTTCTCCTAATTCCTTCCCTTGTCCCTTGTTCTTCTGGCATTCCTCCCCACCGCCAGTCCCGAATCATCCTCTCCGTGTATCCGCTAAACTAAACACGGAATTAATTATCATTTCTTCTTCCACAGGTTAGTTGATACGACCAAGGAGGAGCAAGCATTATCCCCCCACAGGACCATCGCGGCCCTTACTCATTAAATCATCGTTGCCAAACTGGACACGCTGGAGAAGCAGCGAAACCGCAAAAGCCCCGCTGGGGGCGGCGCGGCAAAGAACCAGAGGAGAAAAAATAAAAATGGTATGAAAATCAAGGAGGAGAAGAACCTAAACCCTGTGGGACCTGACCCGGGTGGCGGCGGAGTTCCAAACTTAGGCTCTAATCTTCAAGACCTTGACGGATCCGGAGGTGATCCCAACTCCAACAAAGGCTTGCCCGATGACCTCATGCTCAATGGAACGGACATTAAGATGGAGAACCCATCCACGCCCCTCCACGACCCTAAATCCGAATGCCCGGATATTCCACCCCTCTCTGATCTCGGTCATCCAGATTTCCCAGACTGTAAGTGTACTCCTCCTCATTTAAATCAACTCTCACAAACAACATTGTATTCACACACTCAATCCTCATCTCAAACTACTATCATTAGGTCACAAAATAGCTTCCAAAAAAAACTCTCTCTTCCTTCCGATCTCTTCCGTAACTCGCATTTTTCTCCCCCTGTAACAACACTCTCCATATACGAGAGACAACTCTACTTGATCCCGCAAATTCCATCCTCTGTCGCTCTCTCACCCTGTCTTCTTCGTCTTTTTTCACAAAAACCCCAGACATTTCTACTCTCCTTCCCACCAACCAAGCGGGGACGCACTGAATATTTTCAAATCTTTCCAAAACATTCTTAGTTACCGCCACCGCACCTACTACAATACCACCTCCATCCTCTGCTCATAATCTAACCCCTGTACATCCCCTCATCCCTTTCATTCAACACTAGTTTCACACCAGCCAGTCTCTTCCAAATAATCCAAGTCATTATTTGTATTCCACGCAAATTCCTCCTTATTCCTACCCGCTCTTCCAGCTCAAAAACTTTCACCGCTTCTAGCAGCAATCTAATTACGCTCCTACCCAACTTGCCCATAAATTATCTTAATTTCACCTCAATATTCCCCTCCTTACCTTTTAGTTACTCCTTCCACCTGGAGTTAATAGTCTTTTCCCTATTCCTCTTCCATATCTTACAATATATAGCGGAAAAGTCAAAGGAAATCAGCGAAAACAAACAGTATCCTTCCTCCTCCTTGCCTTTAGGCCAAACCCCTAATTCACTCCACACCTGTAGTATTTCCAGCTATAATCACCACATATTCTGATCGGCGTAATTAATTTAATAATCAGCATTTACTAGCTCTCCAAACCCTGCATCCAGAACTTTTCCGTCACCAATCAGTCCTCCAACACAGTCCTCTCCTCATCATGTATACATCCATCTCTTAACGTAAACAGGGCCACATTAATCACCTTCCCCGCTAACCTTTACAGCTACACACACACTCTCGAACCCGTATCAACTCTTCTTCAACCCACCACCACCTTTCTTCCCCGCCAATTTCACGAAAACCCCACACCGGAACCTTGAATCCATCTAGTAAAAGTCTTGTAGTCAAACTTTCTCCCGCCATTCTTCCTCTGCTTTCACAACGTGTTTCTTGTCTATGTTTTTCTCTTCCGTCTCAAGTGTAAACAGTGAAACACATACATTCCCCTCTTTATTATCCTTACAAGCGTGGGCTGGTCGCTGATTAACCCAATTTTCCCCCATCTCTCTACATCCCTACTTTATAATGCCGGATGGCAAATGGTCACACCTGGTTTGGTCCAGGCTTCACCTCCATGCCACAGCCCAAGTTCGCATACACAACACTCTTACAAGGTTTTAAAATCCTTAGTGTATGTACACAACCACTTCTCGGACTCACTGTTTGACTCGGACTTGATTAAAGTTTGAATTGTGTTCTTTAATCCGCCTTACTTTCACTTCCAGGCAAGCCACCAATGAATCCTTATTGTTATCCTCCCTATAATAACAATATGCCACCGAATAACAGCCCGATGCCTCATCACCCTCACGGGCCTGGAGATTACGGCCCACCTATGATGGGAAATTATGGTCCATCCGGTCCTCCAACCAAACAGCAGCCAAGCACTTTAGAAGCACAATATATGCAACAGCAAAGTCAAATTTTTGTCTTCTCTACAAAGTTAGCTAATAAAGCAGCCGAAGCAGTTTTCCAAGGACAATTTCCTTCCATAATAGGCTTCCACACATCGCAACCCGCCACAAGAAAATTTTTAGAGGTAAATCACGTTGGATCAGTGCAGCAGTCTATACCAGTACGTATGAAACAAAATTTTAGGTCTTATACTTACTCAACTTTTAACTGCTCTCTTCTCTTATGCTAAAAACTAAAATTCCGAAATCCCATCTCGGCGCAGACTATACGATTGGATCGAGTCTGAGAAAATTCTCTTCAAAATCTTCCCCCTTTATCTGCTTATTTACGCTCACCGTTTTTTTTCGCAATTCCTCTAATTTCGGACCTCTATTCCGAATAGATGCTAAAAACTTTCCCAATCTTTGATTGACCTTGCAGAAAAATCCATTCAAGATGAATAATTTTGGAAGGCAGTTTCAAGGAAATCCCAACTGGCCTCCACCTCCAGGTCCTCCCGGTAAAAAAAGTAAAGGAAATCATAACCACCAACAGCAGCAGCAGCAACAACAGCAACAGCAGCAGCAACAGCAAATGGGAATGCCCGGACACCCACCTAACATGCCACCGGATTTTAATATGCATCCCGGAGGTCCTCCTCCCCCTAATTGGAATGCCCACAATTCCCCTCCCGTGAGTAACTTTTTAAGATACAATATTAATTACAATTTTTTTCAGGGTCAATAACTAACATTAATTTAAAAACAGCAAAAGCCCGGACAACAGCCGGGTTACTCAAATTATTATGACAATGGCCCCTTCTGCGGTGGCGGAGGTATGGGACCTCAGCAACAAGGGCCTAATCCAGGTAGTCAAATGATGGGTCCTGGCCCAGGGCCTCCAGGTCCACCCGGTGCTCCTATGCCTAGTGGTCAATTACCCGGTTACTTTCCTGGCGGTCCAAATAATCAACCACCGGGCGGCGGTCCTCAAGGACCCATGCCCACGGGTATTAAAATCCCTGACGAAAACCTCACACCACAACAGAGGCTGCATCGAGAAGAACAGCTGGCAAAAATGCGAACCATGCAGAAATTACTATTCCCAGAAAACGATCATCCTCACGGCCCCGGAGATCCAGGATGCCACCCAATGCCTCCGCATGACAACATGAACCCCTATGACATGCCGGTAATCATTAGTGCACTCAAACCCTATCCATTAAAAGCTGGCCGTGTCCTCCTGATTCTGGCCCACCGTATATAATCTTGACTTTAATGAGGTAGTTAACAACACCATTACATTTATTTTATAGGGTGGACCCCAGGGACAAATGGGCATGGAATACATGCAAGGCCAAGGGGGGATGAACGGACCTGGCGGCAAGCCTATGGGTAATGACTGGTCAGGGCCACCTAATAATTTTTTTATGGATGGCCAACCGGGCGTTAATAAGGGCCCCCTACCTCCTCCAGGAGTAGGCCCTCCGGTAGGAAACGGTCCCAGGTCGAACAAAATGGGAGGAGGAAGCATACCTAGTCCTGCCACCCCGCTAACTCCCGGTAGTTCTTGCGGGCCTCATCACAGGTAAGATCTTATTGATAATTAGATTAATGTCGATAATTAGCAATAGCAATTAGCAACCCCTTTATCCTCAATTCAATGCTAACTTATTTTCCCGTTTCCCCTTTACAGACCTTCTCCACATTCACCCGTCTCCTCCGATCCCATGTACCCCGGAAACGGCGGACCTGGAGGTCATTCCTTTTACCCGCAGGGCTACTACAGCCCCCAAGTTGGACAAGTTCAAGATAATTCCCCTTCCGCTGCCGTCCAACGGAAAGATTCCGAAAGTAGCAATAGCGAAGGAGGAAAAAGTAGAAAAGACAAATCTTCCTGCTCAATATCACCTACATCTTCAGCCCCTCCGTCGGTGAAGGAAGCCAACTTAATGCCCGTACCTTCCCCTCAACAAATCCAGTATCTTAATGTATTCGAAGGTCAAGAGCTCACTATACAAAAACAGCCTAATGTCGGATTATCAGAGCATAATAATGACCATTCCCCCGGGTAAGATCCGTATACTTTCTTCCGACTTGCTACAATCCTCTCTTTGGTGGTCAACTTTAAACTCACTTCGAATAACATCCTACATTTTAATTGTATTCCACAGGTTACCTCCAAGTATGGACATGAATCCCTCAACACCGAACATGAAGCCATCCCACTCCGCCCCGCCGACCCCTGTCTCCATGGGATCCATGAACCCTAAATCCAACCAAGACATGTCCGCGCCCTCTCATCCCAATAGCAAGGTAAAATATACTCTTTTAATGAGATTAAAGATATTTGATAACGAACCTTCTGTATCTAACTCTTCTTCTTCTTCTTGTATCCACAGAATCGACCCGGTAGCGTAGGACCAGTAGTAACGCCTAAGAACAGTACAACGCCAAATCCCAGCCCGCAGGCACCAGATCGAAATTCTTCCCAACCAGGAACACCTCTCCAGATGAACTTAGACGGTATGAAGAATCAAGGTGGTGGCTTTGGTGGTCAGCATCCGCCAGGAATGGGCCCCGGCTCCGGTCCTGGAGGAGGGCCACCATGTAATATGATGAACAAAGGTTCCGGCATGCCCATGGGAATGGAACCTCATTCTGAGGGTGGTCCCGGAGGCGGTGTTTTCGACAACGTTCCTCTCAATCCCAATCTATCTGGCCCAGGACCTCCGGGAAATAAACCTGCGTTTGATCCTATATCTTCCATGGTACAAATGAGTCAACAACTCACCGGTGGCAACGGAACTCCTCCTAATCCTTCCGGCTCCAGGTAAACTTCAATCACAGCATAATCATAAAATTATTCCCTCCTCTACCACTGTTAAACTTTGAACCTTTGAAATAGCTATAAATAACTAATAATTTAATGTCAATCTTTTTCCAGTATGGGTGGTAACGGTGGTTACGGAATGAATCCGCAAGGACATGGAGGTGGACCACCTATGAACCCGAACATGGTTAACTTTAATACATCCATGCACGGTGTACAGGTAAGGATTTATACTTGCAAAAATCATCCGAAATTTCTAAATCGGCAGTCCCACATACCGAAACTAATGCTCCGCGTCTAATCTTTCAGAATGTGGACGGTGGCATGGCCATTCAACCTCAGACTGTAAACAATACGTACGTTAATGCAACGATGACGATACAACAGATGAACATTCAAAACATCCCTCCTTACATGCCATCGAATCAAATGGGCAATCAGCAGATGGGTCATCAAATGGGTGGCCATATGCAGATGGGTCCCGGTCCAGGTCATCCAGGTCATATGCCTCCGATAGGAGGCGGACCAATGCAGCAACAACAAGGACCGGGAGGTCCAATGGGAATGGGCCCTGGACCTAATTCAGGCGGTCCACCAATGAATTCTGGTCCAATGGGTTCAGGCCCTATGGGTTCCGGTCCAATGGGCTCAGGGCCTATGGGTTCAGGCCCAATGGGTTCTGGTCCAATGGGTTCCGGTCCAATGGGCTCAGGTCCAATGGGTTCAGGTCCAATGGGTTCAGGTCCAATGGGCTCAGGTCCAATGGGCTCAGGTCCAATGGGTTCAGGTCCAATGGGTTCAGGTCCTATGGGTTCCGGTCCGATGGGAGGTCCACCTCAAATGGGTCCGATGGGTCCAATGTGTGGTGGTCCTAGAGGTCCAGGTCCAATGATGTATGGCAATCAGTCACCGCGTATGGGGCAAAACGTTAGGAGTAGTCCGTATAGAATACCCGGCAACTCAAATAATCCTCGAGCTTTTGGTGGAACCAATATTCAAGTGAAGCCTAACGCGCCAAACACGATACAGTATCTCCCTGCTAGACCACCACCACCTCACAATCAAGGCCCCATGTGCCCTCAGTCAGGTTCAATGCCAGGTGGTCCTGGCGGCCCTCGTGGCCCTAATCTAGATTTCCTACAACGATATACAAATCCCAGCCCTGGTCCTGTCGTCAACGTAAATATGGGGGTAAGCACGCCAGAATCATTCAATTTTGCCACTTTCATACAACGACATCCTTCTCTTTTAACAATCTAACACTTTTCTTGCCTCCTCTTCACAGATGAATGTAAACGTGAACATGAATTCCAACCGGATGCCAGGTTACCCCGGACCTCCTCCCGGAATGAATAGCAACGGACCTCCCTGCGGCATGATGCGAGGTCAACACCCACCACCCCATATGATGGATCAAGGCCCTCCCCCCGGTAGTTCTATGAATTCCGGTCAACCTTTACCACCAGCCATGATGAATCCCGGTATGAAAGGACCGGGCGGCTACCCAGGCCCCGGAGGACCTCAACAAGGCCCACCCCCCTCCGACCCTGCCTACCAGCAACAGTTCCATCACTTCCAGCAACAACTCTACGCCACCGGCACCAACAGTGGAAGAAATCCCATGCAACCCAATATGCAGAACAATCCCAACGCGCCTCCCAACCAGACGTTTTTTAAGTGAGCTAAAATAAGTAACTAGTGTAGAAAACAACTTCGCAATTTAAGGTTCCAGTGAACTCATCTTGTAAGCCAACCCAAACGCGTTTCAGTGAAACTTGCCCGGATTTCCCACCGAGCAACAAAGGTTCGTGAATTGGTGCAATACAAAAGCTATATTATCTTACAAATCTCCCAAGCTCTGACTTCCTCAACCACCACAACATCCGGATTACATACTCAAAACTCTTACAAAAAAGTGATACCCGACATCAAGCACTCCGGGCAGCATCACAACCACGTCAACTCAATTACTCCTGGACCATCCCGCCGTACTTTTACTCTTCGTCAAGGCCTAAACGACGGGATATGAATGTGACCCATCGCATCCGGTTCCAACAGTGGCAGTCTTTTCGCGCCCCCAACAAATTCAACAAGAGCATACGACGAGTGTTCATGAAATTAACTTAACTTAATCCCCTTACGAGAAAAGTTCACCACAGACCTATTGATACTACCCTATATCTGGACATTTGAGTTTCAAGTCTTTCAATCCCAACAATTTCCTGTGAACAAGAAATCAAATCCAATCCAGCGCCGGAAATCTTTCATTAGTTTTGAAAAATATCTGTTCGGGCACGCTAATAATGTCCTTCAACGTCAGCCATGATATACGCTTCTTTACCAAACACTACAATTTTCCGTTACCGTTACCCTTGACCTTCAAGTCTTTAAGAAACCCAACCAGACACCTCATAGAAGCCGCAGCCTTTAAGTCATGCAATTCCAACAAATTACACCTAATTAGTGCACTACCCAGCTTACTTTAAGCCTGTGAATCCAAACAGTCTCAATAGTTTCAGGAATATTTAATTTTCAAATCAAACCATGCATTATACAGTCGCAGTTAGTGGCACAATCAAATTTCTTCTGTGCCATTCAGTTGCAGGGTACTTACACGACGTTGTTAAAGCTATTTATCCAGGAAGTTTCTTTTCCAACACCGCTCACGAAAGTGTGCCTTGAGGAAAACACTTAACAGGCCCTCAGGTACTGCACAGTGAAAGCAAATCACATGACTGCTTTCTCCAAGCGTTATTACTTAACGATCCTTCTTGACTACTATGGATCAAGACATAGGGCAAAGAGAAAGAGAGGCAGGTATTGAGTCTAGAAACTCGTACCATGACGACGTTTTGAATATTTATTACGGGGTCATTCCGAAACTATCAGACGGAAAAGCAGGGGGTTATTTTTAATCTTGTTTAAACTAGTTTTCCTTCGGCCTTTAGAACTTACAAACGTGAGTGTTCTTATTTAATGTATGCCGAGAGTAATGTACAACTTTTGTAGTTACAAAGGCTACTTTACATTTTACCAAGGGAATGAATAACCACTTTACTTAGTAATGTGATCAAACTAATTGCAGCTCGGTAGCTTAATCCTTCATTAATTTATTTAACAGGAGTGCCAGAGTTTCTTTATATTAAACTACTTTGTCTCCATACCGCGGGGGCTGACGGGGCTGGCTCACCTCATGAAACATGTACGAAATTACGACTCTACTTAATTTATCTTACCTTAATAACCAAAAATCCTCCTTAATTTATGAGCTATTATAAAATCCGTCTTTATTTCAATCAATGGCCTGAACACGAAGGCTTCGCATGATGAGTTGTATCCTTGGTTGAGACTCGAGGTTGTTTTACTTTAGAAAATAATTGCCCTCCAAAAACCGTAAGCAGACCCCATGTCTACTTCCTTAAGTTATGTTTTGTGCCATTTTTGATTCCTGATGCTCATTTTTTCAAGTGAACTTTGATAGGCTTAATTTTACAAACATTATAGAAATGTGTAGGCTAGAATAGGACGCGAACAAAAAACCAGATATATTGTTTATACTTTTAGGGATTCATATTCAATAATTAGTTTTAGAAGAAACATGAATAGTTTTATTGAGATGACAAGTTGGGGCTGGATATAGTTACTGAGCGCCATCGCCCCTTTAGGAAGCACATAAAACAAAATCGAGGAGGACATGGAAACAGCGAAGAGATGTTGATACGAGACTCTTTAAATTAAGTATAATACTTTAGCAACAGTTTTTAGCTGTGAGGAAATTGAAAATCGTGAACAAACTGTGTACAATTTACTTATACGAAATACATTTTGCAAGCAAGCACTTTTTTGTTGAACGACGACTGTTTTACATGCAGCTGAGAGTCTAAAATATAAAACTCGTTAACAAATAGAACTACACTATGAGCCTCACGAAACAGTAATAAGCAACAACAATAATTTTACTATGATGATACTATCCAGATCCAGAGGAGAATCATATTTACAAAATTACAACTTTTTAAGGTAGCTACAATTACTCTAGACTGGTAACTTTACTTGGTACATGCTGGGAAGCAGACATAAGCGCTCTATAGAAAAGAAAGTTTAACTCGTGAAAGGTTGACAACATTTATAAAAAAACTGACTGTGAACTTTTAAATATAATCGTATTGTGGCTAAAAAACTTTCTTTTTACAAAGGAAAATTGTGAAATAATATAAATAATTAATAAAAGAACAAAAGTTACAACATAATATTTATTCATATACGATGTGCTAAGTATTAACGATTATTACTCAAAACTTTGTAGCAAATAAGACTAGAGAGGAATTGATTCTGTACATGCGTTCGTATGAGGGTAATATACATGCATGTGCTTGAAATAATTAAGTTTTTAGCAGTTGACTATACAAAACTTACACACATGTACATACATATATATATAATTAGGTCAATGTCTCTGTATCTATGAATTCAACAAGAATGATCATAATGGTGATTACACATTACAGTAAGAAGTACGGTTTTTTTGCGGCTCTCTTGTTTTGTACCTATATATTTTTAGAGCGTTGTTTTTAATGATGCCGTCAACACATAATAATAACTATTGCATTATATTCATAAACCGTCATTGTAATTACAACGGCTGCATATTCTGAGACAGAAAAGGGAACGTATGATATATTATTATACATAAACCATTGAATAAAAACTATATACAATCAGTACATCATGAACCGCAAACTTTTCTATTGCTCATTACAATCGGGTTCGCCTCATTCCCTACATCTTGATTCCCTCATCTGATCTGTAACAAACCACCTTTGCAAAACGTTAAATGAGAATCGCGTAGCAATAGCCGCCGCCATCATGAAATATCATTGTTGCCCCGGACAAAGAAAGTCGTATATGCAAGAACCATCAAAAACTGACAAGCCATTGAGTGAATCATTTTGTAGTGAAAGCAAACTTTCACTCCCGCTCTTTTTAAACTTTGTGGGACAGTTAATTTTTGTGGGGCGTAATATATTAGTGTGTTGATATGCTTTACATGAAACCCTGCTTACTAAGGTACGTCGTGTTAGGTACCTTGGTAGCGGGTAGCTTTAGTTACCTTGGTCATTTAGGTAGCTTTGGGTAGCTTGGAAGAAGGTAGGATAAGATAGCTTTTGCGAGAGTAGCGCCGCAAAAGGTACCTCTGAGTACACAATTAACATTACGCTAGTTACTCTTTGGGAAGGTAACGTGGCAAAAGGTAGTCACAAGCATGCTGCAGATACCCTCCCGTTAGGTACACGGGGAGAAGGTATCCACGACAAAATGGAAGGTAGCTACGTGTACACGCCGATTGGGCAGCTGGAGTTAGCTGCTAAGAAGGTAGCGAGAGGTAGCGACTGGGCGGCTACACTCTCCTATGGTCTCATCATTGAAGCGGTACATGGAGAGAAGGTAGCTTTGTGTAACCTCTTAGAGGATACCAAAGAGTAGACAGTTGAAGGGTACCGGGAGATACACTATTAGAAGTTAACAAGCGAAAGCTTCAATCCAGGTAGATGTAGTTAGCTTCAAAGAAGGTAACTGAAAGCTACCTTCGGGGAAGATAGGGAACGGTAGCGACAGAGCGGGTACACGGTCATATGGTCTTATCATTTAAGCCGGTACACGGGGAAAAGCTATCTTTTGAGTACCCTCCAAAAAGATGACGTTGCGTATACATGATTAATGATTCCGTATAGGTTATATGTATCTGTAGTGCTTTCTTATATTCTGCTTGCACATTGGAATTGAGTGTGATGTGATCTGGCAGAAGAATATATATATGAATGCAATTTTCGCAAAATTTTTGCACTGTAATTTATGCTGATATGATCTGTTAAAGTTTGAGGCTAGAAAAATAATCGTATTGTAAATAATTAAAACTGCTATTTCATTTTTAGTATGAGGAAAGGACTTCTTTGCAGGCGTTTAGTAGGAAACAAGTTTACTTTTATTTAACTGCTGGTTTATTCTAATACGAAGAGCTGTAACAAGTTCAAATTATATTTAAACAGAAATCAAAGCTGTAAATTTACTCCAAATTCATATCAATGGAATTAAATAACGTGCAAAAGTAAATATTGCGTTTATGTTCCACCTTGACGCACTGCTGCAGTATAATGTGGGGTTTTATAGTTACATCTTCAGTCTCCAAGGTGGCCATGTACATATACTGAAGCGGAGGCTTCCATAGCTGCATTTTGTAAGTTGTACAAAGCATTTCGACACTGCTCTCCCTAAAATCTACTTGGATCTGTTTGACTTCGACGACCCTACCACAGGTAGTCAAAAAACAGCTGGAATTATGACGAACAGTATCAGGTTTTTCGCTCAGAGCAGTAACAGTAACTGTCTTTCCGTTAGCAAGGAAAATTACCTTCTTGAAACGCGACTTTGTACATGATGCAAGACCCTTACGATGAATGCGGTTAATCAGCGTGAAAGTGACCCCATCCATGGTTACGGTAATTGGTGGTGTTTTTTTGGTTTTCCAAATTTGTGGATCCGGAGGGTTAATCACGGAATTCGTGTATCGTCTGACAACGTGCACAGCTGTAAACTGATTCAAACAACTGAATCCTACGATTCGTTTGTTGAAGTTTTCATAGTATCGGAGGGAGTAAAGATAGAGAGGACCGTATAGGCGATAACATTTTGGAAGGTGCTTTAAAAGATGAATGTTATAATTAACAGCTCCATTTGCAAAATGTTTGGCAATCCCAGCACTAAAGTTATTGATGCATACAGCAGCTTCTTGAACCGTTTCCTCAGGTTGTCCGTGTTTTGAAAGAATTTCAACAGATCGCAGGAGCTGGAGGTAGAGGTCAAACACCGTTTGGGGCAGTAGCTCTTCAAGGATCACGGGGAGATAGAGAACCGCCATAGCATACCACTCATGCGCTTTGAAGTGGGCTCTGTCTTTCAAGGGCCGGGGGTACCGAGCAAACGACTGTGGTGGTTTTATATTCTTCAAGTACTGGTCGATTATCTCACGCTCATACTTTTTCAGTGGTAATCTTCTTTTACGAATTGGGATTCCCTGGGAAGTCGAAGGCGTTTGAGGAACAGCTGTTTGCGTAGAGGTCATTTTATCTGTTTGTATTGTTCGTGCGTACTCATTCATGTCGTCGTCATCCCACACAATTTCGCCAAAACTGCTATTTCTCGAACGTGTTGTTGCTAGTATGGGGTTTGTCACTTCACTGGGATTTGGAACTTCATCATTACCGGAAACCAGGCGCTGTGTGGGGAAGATTAGAGATGTCAATAGCAGTTTAAATACCCCGTGGGATATTGTGTGCATTGAATCTACTGGAAGACCTAAAATTTACAAAATGTATCTGTCAACCACCGGGCATATATAATTTTTAAGAATTGCACTGCCATCTAATATGCTAATTCATATCCATACCCCATATTATATCAAAGTATCTCAGGTCACAAAGAATGCTGCGGTGCTTCAGGACGTATTTTTCAGCATCTTTCCTTCGATATTCATCCAGTTCGGGATTCGAAACGTCACGGGGCTCCATCAGCTGTTGTTCAATTAATTCGTCCTGAGCACGGCGGGCATAGGCTGCCAAATAGTCATCGTGTGTCCGTTCGGGATTTTCTACAGTGTGGGAAAAGTAATGCCCGGACTGTTCATGCGTGCAGAAAGTACAGCCGTATTTTCCATTGTGCATTTGCAGGCCGGATACCTTAAAGCGCGCCATGCTATCTGTACAAATGTATCCAATAAAGACCCGCGTTGTGTCTTGAAGTCCCGTAGAATCAGTCCAGAGGATAGGTTCAATGTCAATCTCCATGAGTTCATACACTAAGGCTTCAAATAGCCAATTCAGGTCTGGAGACTCATATGAACTAACCCACAAACTTTGGAGCACCATATTTGCTTGATCCTTCCGGAGGTGCTGTGGTGTACCCAATACACTGAGTAAGATAGGCCATAAACTTTTCATACTGCTTTTCGATATTGCTATGCCATCAGTATTGACCGCAATAAAAACGTCATCATCTTCGGCAGCCATAATATTCTTGATCCGGCGAATTCCCTGGTAGTCCAATTCAGCTGTGTTAATCTGGTGAAAAATACCCGGTAGAGTTCTTGAAAGCGTTTCGCGCAAGCTAAGAGTAAAAAAATGCGAATCTGTATGTTTTGCCGTAGATCCGCAACATTGAAGTGAACCAAGGTGGTTGCTGAATTCAGTCTTTTGCTTTTTAAAGCAAGTGCGGCATTTCCAGTGAATAGCTGTATGGATGGCGTCCATCCCGCCGATTTGTTTGTGGTACGTTTCGATTCTGCTAGGTATATCGCCAGAATTTATCTCAATGTCACCGTTCCGGATCTTTTCGAAAAGCTGTAGTAAATGCATTGCTGCCGTATCCGTTAGATTGTGTCTTTGGGTAAACTGATGACATGCTAAGATAGCAGCTGGCGTTTTCTTTTTGACTGGTTGTTTCCTTGCCTTGTCAACCGGCTCTTGTACATCAGTTCTAATTTCTTGAATCTGGTCTGCAACGCTAGCTGTAGTTGATGTCATTGTAGCTGTAAAGTTAAAATTCATCATTAGGCTCAGTTGTATGTAGAGTTGATCCCAAATAGTAAAACATTTCTCACATGAAGGGTGGTATTCCCGAACTAATCCTCTTGGAGGAGTACCACTTCCAACGATTTCAAATAAATCCGATTCATGAAAAATTTCTGCTATTTCATCGTTCGTCATTTCTTGGTCAGCTGTTTCATTAGGCAGTACTTGGAAGGATTCACAGCTGTTTACTGATTCATTTTCACCAGCATATGCCACATTAGAATTGCGTTCTGGGCTGGAAGGTTGACTCGTATGAACTGGTGATTGCGGAGATTGCTGATGACCCGAGGATGGGATGCCTGTCCCGGACCCTTTTGCGTTTTCGGTAATCAACTAACAAAGGAATGTAACATTATAGATTGCACGGTTGTAGTTGTTAAAATAATAAATTAATGCTATAAAGTAAACGCACTTGGATCGGGTTGACCGATTGTCTCCTGATCTTCAAGGAATTCTGACGGTTCCTTGTCCTTGTAGGTAATTTGTAGGTTGGTAAAGCATGTATTCCAAAAACTTCTAAAAACCAAAAAAACATCTTAATTGAACTCATTGCTTTTTGACCTATAAATATATAAATCCATGTTGCACATCGACATAAATTTGTATTAACTTTACCTCTCTGTATAGCAAAGACTTCTCTATATCGCTCACGACGTCTCGCATTAAGAATAGTTTTTTTATCACTGCTATCAGGTTTGGTTCGTTCTCGCCCCATTTTGACACTATTACTATAGTTAGACCGTATACAATTTTGACGAAAATATTAATTATTTCATTGCAGATTTAACTCGTGAGAAAATAAAAAGTCGATAATCCAAGGTGCTGGATTGTGTGCGGGTAAGCTTATTCGTCGCGTATAAGCACGATTATTAGTTTACAGATTATTTCTAGATTTTGCCCAGTTGCCGCGGATATGGCTAGCACTAACTTGTAGCGGAAAATTCAGAAATCTAATTATATACATAAGAATGATGAGATGATTGGATTTAACAAATTAATTGAGTTTAAAGTTAAGTTACATGTGATCGCAGCAACCGTCGACTAGGAACAATACCTATGCACTACCACTTGTACGCACTGTCGACGCAGGCTGTTATGTACATGCATGCGTATATACAGTATTGAATAGTTTCTCACAGCTGTTACCGTCCGTTCTATCTTTGGGCTCTTCCTGCATCTTTGCCAATATACAAGCAGTTTCTAGTGTAACGTAAGTAATCTTAATTACCACTATCTTTATAGTTTTTAAGCATGCTGACAACAAAACTGGGCAGATGACTGGATTCAAAGGAGTCAATTATCCAATCTGCAGATAAATAGATCTATTTTCGAACAACCACTTGTATCTCAATTTTATCCTGGTGGTTGCCGTTAGTACAATTCAGACGTAGTTAAATAAGAATATCGTGACTATTTTGTTTAAAAATTTAATTGAAATTTTTTCAGAGACGGAACAAAGCAAAGCTAAACGTAGTGGTGCAAGGAAGAAGTCGTTGCTTAAAAGACAGCTATGGAAAAATGCGAAACTTCCGAAACTAGCCAGGTACGGCATTATGGATCTACTAAATTCTTGTATATACATTCCCATAGGTCAGTCTTTGTAGTTTATGTGTGGTTGCATCTATTTAGGAGGACAATTTGGTAGCTCGTAGTTACGATCCATGGAGAGATTTTCGGGATAGGCATGAGCCGTTGACCTTTTTAAAAGTCATGGCGAAAGATACACAGAGCATCATTGATGCGGACACGGTAAGTTAAAAGTGTGGATGGTGGTTGTTGTTGATACGTTAACCACACGGGCCTTATAAATAATAAATTTGGTTTTGTATTTCTTACAGCAGCATCTTCGCAATACAGCTGTTGATTTGTGCTCTCTATATGATTCCGATGAAACTTGCTATGTGAGCCAGGATTCAAATTCAACAACGTTTACTGAACCTGATAAGGTACGCTATTAAAATGCAGAATTAATTCAGAATTATTTCCCCGTAACCCTACCTTCAGTCAAATCTGATTCCATGAAGTGTATGTTTTCTTAAATGGCATTAAATGTCCTTAGTTTCTCCTTTAAGATTTCATCACACTTACCGAATGCGGAAACTGTGACCCGTCTGCGAGAGATCAGTAAGGATGTCATGTCTTGTCGAGTTGCGGGTTATAAGATGCAAGAATACAAGGAGTTAAAGGACGCATGTATTTCATATCTGGGATGGTTGATGTGCTACTATGAGGAATATGAAATAAAATTGACCCTGGTCAATACAATTGTTGTTCCTACGATCAAAACCGATACAAGCCCAACTGAAACGTAGTTAATCATAGCAGTGTCGTAACAGCTATGAATAAGTAAATAAATAATCTAAACTTAACCGATAAATATGATTCCTTGCAGTTTATTAAAGGCATCCGTATTTGCATCAGGAAAATGAAATTTCAGTTTCAATGTCATTAGCTTTCGTTGGAAATTCTATTTGTAAATTGATGATTTCATCTACCGATAAGCTGGTAATAGAGGAATGGCATTCTCATCAATCCAAGCCAATACAGCCTCCTCCTTACGGTGCTGTGAAGCCACAATCGAAACTCCAAGCTGGGCCTCAGTAAAATCGGCGCTTAGAAAATCCAGAACAGTATTGTTTGGTCGATCCATCATAATAACAGCGGTCCAACGCAGGTTCTGCAAAGAAAAACCAGTAATGGGTTTTGAAAAAGGAATTGTTCTCCATGCTACCATTTCACATTAGAATAATTAAATAATTTGTTAAAAATTTTAGTATGGGAAAGTACTTACAGACTCAATACAAGACCAATCATTTCGTTAATACGTTTGCAATATCTGGCAGCGCAATCAGAATTCAACGGCACAAATTCTTGATCAGGTCCAGCGTACTCGGGAGGGACCATAAACTCCAATTGAATCGGCTGTGGCAGGTCAGCCAGGCCTTGGGCGTCATAATTATTGTTAAAGTCAGCCATTTCCACGAAGGGCCCATTGGAATTATCCTCCTCATGTTGCCACAGAACACTTCGGCGATGTCGTCTATGATGGTACCTATCCGCAATAGTAAATTGATTCACGATTTTTAAATGAAGGTAAATACTAAGAAACTATACTCTAAATTCCTAATTGTTGGAACAGACCGAAACGGAAATAAATATTTTTTATAATAATACTGCTTTTGTAAAACCTTATTACATTCCATAGCGAGCCATTTTTAGTTTCCCAAACCTGAGGACAGCGATGACAATAATGCGCGCAGTTAACAAAATTTTAGCGATAGCGTATACAAAAAATAAATATTTAAAGCAAAACCTTTACAACCATAACAAATAGCTGTAACTCAGGCTGAATTTAATGTAAATATGAAGATATCCTTTACCTCCTACTATCCGTTTCCCTGCTGTACACGTAAGGGAGCGTTCAACAATGATATCATCAATTTTACCGAGATTTTGACATCACATAAGAATCATCAGGGCTCAAACCCATCCATCAAGTAGCCATGCTGATATCATCAAGGCCTATACCCATCAGTTACCAATTAAGGTCTTTAATTATAATTATAATCAAGTTAAAAATAAAAAATTAGAATCTTCAATACGTTGCTCTACCTAACTAGCTGAAGGAAGCTACAATCTTAAAGATTTAAGCAGCTTAATTGGATATTAGGTTTACTAGCTTAATATTTAACTGTAATTAAACTTAATGAAATTGAACCTATGTCGTTTTAACCTGTTTTCAAGATGATGTAATAATTACCCAAACCCATCGACCATTAAGTCATCCTTAAATCATCGAAAGCCTTACCCTCCCACCCTTGATTCTTATAAAATCATTATTGAACGCTCCCTAATTTGTTTATGAACATGAACATATATTAGGGTCCAAGGGTTTTCTCTGTCGCTCAAGGGTTTTCTCTGTTGCCCAAGGGTTTTCTCTGTTGCTACTGGTATTGAAGAAGCTCGACGAGTTTAATATTAATAAAACTACTACTACAACATATATTAGGGATTATTTAGCTGAATATTCTGGAAAACGCCTTGTATAAGGTTTCCTACTCCCTTTACATAGTGAATCCAAGTGATTGGAGGTAAGCATAAATCTATCCAATATTCTTTCAGTGACGGCAGTACACAGGATTCGTTGTATTTGATGGCTGTGGTTAATCTTCTACAGCTATGGACGGAGGTGACAATTATATTTTAGTTAGCGACAGCGATAGTTCAAACTCTGTTAACAATACACAAAAATGTGACCCTTTGGCATTAGATTCGCCGTTGCAACCGATTCCAGCTGTTTCCGGCGATGGAAGCTATAATAACGGAGAAAAGAAGAAGAAACGGACCAGACTACAAATTCCAGATTACATAACTGTATTGGAATCGTCTGGTCAAAATTTATACAATCAAAATAAAAACTTTACACTCCAGAATTTACCGTCAGACAACGCAATGTAGAAAGCGCAACGCGATCCGGATATCCTTCCTTTGAATAGCCTTGTAATTGAGAATTTATACAACTAATTTAATTCTCTTTGCGCACTTAAGATTATAAATTTACAGCTCTTTGCAATAAATATTTAACTTCTCTACAGATATGCAGTACAAGACTATATCTAACTGCCATAAATTAAGACTTAATATACTTATGGATAAAGCCGCAGGAGGAACGGGGTTTGTCAGTGGGTGACTTCATACGCCACAACATACACTGTTCGCTTTAAAATATATACATACCGTGGCGTATAAAGTCACCCACAGACAAACCCCATTCCTCTTGCGGCTTTATCCACGACGTTGACTGCAGCGCCAATTCGAAGGGCATGCTTCGCCTTTTAATGGCATGCATTTCGTTATGTTCATCCAGCACCAAGCGGCTCTAACTACATATACGCATAGGAATGCCTTACGACAGGCCTAATGCTTAATAGTATTTCCCCAAACTCCGACTACATTGGACGCTCACATAGCTTTAACCGCTACGCACTTTTTACGCTATAGATTATTTTAATAATTAAGATCTGGTCTAATTACTAATCTAATTATTGTGTTACCTAATTAATAGCTATACAGTGTAGGTGTTACAAGGATGTCTGCAATGCAGGTAAGTGGTTAAAAGCTATACCCTCAAATCATGGTCACATTCCCCCTCGTAGTGGGCCACCATTTCCATTTTTGTGGTGACAATTTTTCCATGTTGTAATGTAAATTATCCATGTAGTTAGCCGTGCAAATTTTGTGTTTAATTACACGCGTTACATAGTTCACTGATATGTAGAATAGTTTTTTTACCTATAGCTAACATAGTTAAAATCATATTACCGGTACTTTCAAGCGTGAACAACTAGACAAGTTCTAGCGACATTGAAACAGGTGATGAGAGGATTTAAATGCTATATAACAAGATTATAGTCAGCTTGTGCTTAATTAAGGATGCTAATTCATCCGTAGTATACTTTTTAAGATAAGAAAGTGAACAAGTTTCGTCATTACCATTTCAGTCGTGTAAGTGCACGACGACCAAACTTTAATTAAGTTTGTTGTGGGATTTACTCGAGATGCCGCGTTTACAGCTAATACCATTGTGTAGAGGATGAAAAGGCCTATCGAATGACAGTCATGTTAGCGTCCAAAAGATTGGTTTTTTCAATAAATTGAAATTAAAAGTAAATTAGGACCTAAATTAAAAGATTGTCGGTAAGGAAGCTGTAGCAGATAGGTATAAGATGTGGAGCGGGAGGCAGGCGGAATATATATCCTATATGTATTTTTATACACATGTGAAGAATACATAGTAATTGCAATTATTTAAATATTTTGCAGCTATGTCATGGTGAAGTGTAGCTCATATTATTCAGCACTATTAATTTTCTTTCGTTTCTTGTCTTGCAGGTTACTGAAGCAGAACTGGAGACCGCTCTTCCGAGCTTGGACTGGAACACTGCCAAGGACATCATCGAAGCTGCGGTAAAATCTTCCATGGAAATTCAAACAGCTGTTTTGCAAAAACTCATCGATGAAATCATGGATACACTTTGCTCTAAAATTGTCACGGGTAAGTTTAACAGCTAAACAATTTTCTTGCAATTGATACTATGCCACAGTGACGTGAAAATATGTTTGATGTCAACAGACCTGACGTTTAGCGTTTCTCATGTTTCCTGCCTGCCTTTCTGCTCTTTCGTGAACAAAAGTATTCGTCAAACGAAGTAGAAAGCATTACGTCCAGACTTTTAATAGCCTTTAATTTTATTTTGAGCCTTGTCAAAGGAACCGCGAGTTGCTGAGAATCATGGACAGCAAAGCTTACCTGGAAGCCCTCCACAAGGTCTTGAAATTAAGCAGCCATTGGAAAATATCGTAAGCATGCTAATACATTTTTAATTGATACAGTAACCATTTCAACCTTGCCGTGTGCTTACTATAATGATCGCTACAGCTGTCCCCGAACTAAAAGCTAAAACGTAATCGATACATGATTTTGTTTACGTATCACTAGACCCTATCTACGGTCGATTTGGTCAATGGAGATACGTTTTCGCTGTTGGTGCCGCCTGGATTCGCGAAAATGCTGTTAGGACTGAAGTCTCCTTAGTCCATCATCCGTGAATTACTACTCCATATTTATGATCACGATGAAATAGCCATCGGGCTATTTTTCCGATCACTGCAAGGAAATGTTATCGATCGGTACCCAGATGCCAAACTGTTGCCTGAAGATGTTGAGAAACTTATTATCGGTAATTTATGTTTATTTCTCCACTTCGTTTATTATATCCCTAACATCAATAATGAATACTAATTCCTATTTTTATTTTCAGGTTACCTATAGGATACTTGGTTTAGGATGACAACTTCCATTCAAAACAAGATTGGGGTCGTGCTTGGCCATATCAGGGACACCGCAAAGAAAGGCGGATTGCTACAAGAGATGACACCATCCCCTTCGGAACGACCCAAAGCACGCAAGCGCCGTCGTCAAAGCGACTCTCCAGCTTCAGGAGACGATGGTAACCCTGATCAACAAGAATCTAATTCATCAGGCGGCAGTCAAGATTCCTAAATCGTCCCGCACTGCTATCTGCCATCTATAAGATACATCAGTGCGCGTAAATCATTTAAGTTCAGTTCATCAGTTCTTCCGTATAGTACTCTCTACATGTTTAAGCAATGTTACTTGATTTTATCTCATCTCTTTCAAAATTGTTACGGATTAATGCATATGGCTTTAAAACTTAATTCTATGTTATTAGCGTGTCAGAACCACACACACATGTGAGCATTTTCAACAATTTCCATTTCGTTTAAATTGTATAGAAACTTGTTTACAAATTATAGCTGTTATTTTTATTGTATTATTGTATCTTAGACAACCAAATTATTTATTATTATTTTTAAACAATTTAAACTCCCGTGACTGTATTAAATTTAATTGTAATTATTCGAAAATATGTACCTGCGGCTACCTTTTTTACAGCTTTTCGATTCTACCTAAACGGTAGCTTCCTGGCATCTACCGAAACGGTAGCTTCCTGGCATCTGCCTGAACGATACCTTCCTGGCATCTACCTAAACGGTAGCTTCCTGGCATCTACCTAAACGATACCTTCCTAGCATCTACCTAAACGGTAGCTTCCTGGCATCTACCTGAACAATACCTTCCTAGCATCTACCTAAACGGTAGCTTCCTGGCATCTACTTAAGTGCTAGCTTTCTACAAGATACCTGAATACTACCCATTTCCAAGCCATCTTTAGGTACCGTATGAACAGCTACCGTCGTCTACAGCGCTGGACAGTACACGAAGGTAGCGCCGCTGTAGTCACCCTGCTGGTACTGTGGAACCAGGTAGTCGCAACTACCCAGAAGCAAGAGAGCTACGTTTACCTCCGTCGACGCTACTGTCCGGTACCTACTCAGCAGGTAGGAAACGCGACCTTCGGAGACGCTAGCTGAACGATACACTCCGCGCGGCTACCGTCTCTTCCGGAAACTAGATACCTTCAAGGTACACTGCGAGAAGCTAACCGTTTTTCGTAAATACGCTACCTGCGGGGAAGCTACCGGAAGGTACCTCGTTGTCACTACTCAACTAGGGAGCGGGGAACGAAAGCCATAACTAAGGATTATTTTGATGACCATTAAATCAGCGACAGTTACCAGTTCATGTGTTTTAATTAACATTTAAAGCTTACAAGCTTCTACTTATCAAGCTCTATCTTGAGCCGTCATCGAAAGTCTGTATCAGCTGAGTAAGGTAAGGACTAGCATAATTCACAATTACAGAATAAGTATTGGTATTCACTCTTTAATACTTACTGTAAAGACACTCCTGACCTAAATAATTTTTATATTTTGCTACTTTCTGCAGTATACGACGGATCGTTGCCCTTTTTGGTTTTGCCACTATGGAGAAGATCTTAGAAGAGAAAATGTCAGCCATAATGGAGAAACCAGGTTAGTTGCATTAGATGGGTCAGATGAATAATTTATTCATTGCTGCATCTTTCAAGGTTTCTATCGTCTATATCTACTCTTTAATTTTCAGGTGTAGTCGGAGCTATATGTGTGGACAAACATGGACTTTGCCTTTCTGCCAAAGGAGTTGCTGATCCTAATATGTCCGGTATAATAAGTAGCATGGCCTGTGTCTCTAGAAAGATCGACCCTACAAGTCCATACAATCCCATCATACGGTTAGACGCTGATGATGGATATTGTTTAATCCAAAAGCGTCCAGACTTTACTCTAGGAATTTACAAGAAACTGTAGACCTTGCATTCCACTCCAAGTCGTGATTTCTCTTTTCGCATCCGCCACGAATAGCCCCTTAAGAGACTTTATTCTACATGCTATTCTGCATTCAAAATAACTTAAAAGGTGGCAATTAGAAATTTTACTCCTGCAATATAATTTTGACAGCTATTCAAGTGCTCCCATGTCATAAGCTCCTTTTGTATTCACGGGCGTTCGTTTTTTTTGTATATAAGTGTCTCGAATCAAATTCGTTGAAAATTTTCGTAAAATTATATCAATTGCATTTAGCGACAGTTTTAGTATTCGTACGGAGGTAAAAATCAATAATCTTTAGATACATCAGAATCGTACTTGATGCTGCGTTCTTTCTATATCTTAACAATAATTATTTTTAGCGAATGCACTTTAAATAAAACTTAAATTTTGATTAAGATTTGTGCATCAATTCACTTATTTTGATTATTTTTCGAAAACACCACTACATCCGCATTGTTTTGGTTAAGAACAACCAGACCAAAGATTCTGCATCTGATGAGCTACTACTATCAAGGCAATTACTGAATGATGAAAACCTAACTAAGCAAAACATTAAATGAGAATGATTATATATGGATAGAGTTATCGGAAAAGGTTTCTAGTGAAAACCTAAACAACGCCATGTACTGGAGTTCGGTCTCCGAGTTAAGCGAAGCGCCTCATTTCAAACGACACCCTGCGGCCACAACAAAATCTGCGATCGAGTTGTATAATTTGGCGAGCATGTATGTATATTCGGGTTGAAGCATTAGACTCTAAACTCGTGCTTTTTGTGATCATTTAATTCTTGGGTATAAAAATTTGCGAATTATTAATCATAATTACAAGTGCGTGTGTTTAAGTGCCCATTGCGTATCAAAAGGGACATTTGTTGGATCAGTATTTTTGTTTGATTTCAGGTCTACAGAACAACAACTAACGATTGCCATCGCGTAGTTGCGGTACCACTGATTAACATGGCGGCGCTTAAGATCCTCTCCAGGTTTGCGATCTCAGGTAACGATTTCCTGTGTTTACTTTGTCCTTAATTAGATACAGATCTCACTTGAGGTTGTTGCTGTGTTGTTGAAGAAGTATCAGTGTTGAACCAGGCGTTCCGTGCCCGTTTCTCAGATTCACAAATACCAAGGATGATGCAATTTCAGAACTTGCCCTAAAAAATATCACTGATATCTTCCTGCTAAAATTTTGAAATTAAATCAGTTTGTTAAAACAAGAGCGACAGTTTGAAAGATACACAAGGGTATCTATAAATGAACTGGAGTGTCGAGAATTAAATGTTTCTAACAATATACTGTTCTAATTTTGTAGCATCAAAACCGGTATACTTCTCATGTAATGGTTTAGGGAATTCGGCATTTCCCGTTTTGCAAAATTCCGTAAGTTTTCAATTATATACTGTTAGATATTCTGATATCAGGGGAGTGACGCATTCGTGGCTGCCATCTTCCGTCTTACTTATAATCCATGCACTTGTTTCTTTTACAGTATGCGAGACCGTTAAACTTATTTAGTGTGCGTACTTATGCCGAAAAGAAAGTCTTTCTCCGCGACAAGCCTCATTGCAACGTTGGTACCATCGGCCATGTCGACCACGGAAAGACCACCTTAACTGCTGCCATCACTACCGGTATAAGATTAACGCGATTATAATCCCATAAATCAAATGCCAACGCAGCAGTTCCTTACACCAAAGCTAAAACTGCATATGTATTTTTTCAGTATTGGCGGAAAAAGATTTAGCCAATGTCAAGCGTTACGATGAAATTGATAACGCTCCGGAAGAAAGACAGCGAGGAATCACAATTAACGTAGCTCATGTTGAATATGCTACAGATGCACGACATTATTCACATATTGATTGTCCCGGCCACGCTGATTACATTAAGGTAGGCTAAACGTAGTACTGATAATTTGAATGGAGTATTTGGGCTCAGAGGATGATAAATTATATCACTGTATTATTTTTAGAACATGATCACTGGTACAGCTCAAATGGATGGAGCTATTTTGGTGGTATCTGCAACGGATGGTGTGATGCCTCAAACCAGAGAACATTTATTGTTATCAAAGCAAATCGGAATTAAGCATATTGTAGTTTTCGTAAATAAGGTACAGAATCTTTTCAGAAACTTCAGGTCGGGCGTTCGTGTACTCCTAGTTTTTAATTATTTCCTCACAATCAATCCTTATTTTCAGGTTGACGCGGCCGATGCAGAAATGATTGAATTGGTAGAGATGGAAATTCGTGAGCTTCTTACAGAGATGGGCTTTGATGGGGATAATATATCCGTAATTAAAGGATCTGCATTATGCGCTCTTGAAGGCAAAAACGATGAAATCGGTAATTTAAATGGAAATCTAACTAATAACCACGTACTTTTGTGCAAATACGCCGATAACATTGCTCACGTGACGTTGCAGGACTCAAGGCGATTGGCGAGCTGCTGAAAGCTGTTGATGAGCAAATCCCCACCCCACAAAGACAGCTGGATAAACCATTTATGCTGCCTATTGAAAATGTGTATTCTATTGCTGGTAAGTACCTTCGAAGCATTGAAGCAACGGATTGTGCTGGATTAAAACGATTATGACCGCCATATCTTGGTATTGAATTATAACTGATAATTACCAACCAACAGGACGAGGTACGGTGGTTACCGGAAGATTAGAGCGTGGTATCCTGAAAAAAGGTAATGAAGTTGAAATCATTGGATACGGCAAAACCACTAAGACCACCGTTACAGGTGTAGAGATGTTCCACAAAATCCTTGAAGAAGCCCAAGCTGGTGATCAACTTGGAGCATTGATTCGAGGAATCAAGCGGGAAGAACTCCGGCGTGGTCAAATGCTTGTTAAGCCTGGCTCCATGAAAATGCACGACAATATCACAGCTCAGGTAACTAGTTTTATTTAGTTCCTATATCTGGGCAAACTACAGCGTGCTAGTCAAATCTTTTGTTGGAACAGCTTACCAAAATTGAAACCGAATTACTTTCAGGTGTACGTTTTGAGTAAAGAAGAAGGAGGTCGACCTCGTCCGTTTACATCTCTTATTCAGCTCCAGATGTTCTCTACCACTTGGGACTGTCCAGTTCAGGTTACAGTCAACGGCAAAGAAATGGTTATGCCAGGAGAAGATTGCGAGTAAGTCGTTCACTATGTCTTCTTGTTGCTATCGTATTCATGCATGTTAGAGATATCGGTTCGCTTACAAATTTTCTTGCTTAGATTGACGTTGAGACTTTACAAACCTATGGCCCTCGAGAAGGGGCAAAGATTTACTCTGAGGGATGGATCAATTACTCTCGGGACTGGTGTCATTACCAATTACCAACCTAATCTGACGGATGATGCTCGGCAGCTGTTGCTAGAGGGTCGCAAGGGAGTGGAAAAACGGGCGAAAAAGCAAAAATCTTAAAGATAATTTTGATATCTGATATTTATCTCGGGATCACCCGTTGCTGAAACAAATTACTGGGGAGACCTTGTCATGTGTCATGCCAGCTTCAGGAAGGTAGAGTAACATCGTTACCAGTCTTCAGTATCTGCTCTTTGATCCATTATTTGTATCTTTCTTGCAATGTCCGATATTGCGCACGTGAAATAACGATGTTAGCTACGTTCAAGTCAATCCATAGATGTCAATAAATCTTGATAATTTTTTAACGTATATATTTCTGCATCGATTCTTCTATCTCGATCAAAGAATCCTTGTGGCTAAAATATCTTTTACCATGTACCACGCCGACTTCCTCGTAGTAATAAAGCTTGTTTCTTGTTAAAATTTCCGCCATGTAACCGCACCTTACTTTTACACTTATATTACTTCGTTTGAATCCATAATCCATCAGTCATCGCATATGAAATAGCGGTTGAAACCGGAACCCGAGGTTATCCGTGCAATTATCAGACATTTGTTTGGAATCTCGCTTGACAGTAACCAGATTTTCTTGCGTAGTTTCGAATGATAATCGTCCGGCATTGATACAGTGAAACCCCCGTATAGCGTAATCCCATATAGCGGAAACCGCGATACAACGTAGTAAAATACAATCCCCGGCTCTAATGATCCTAACGTTATTTCATTTCGATACAGTGAATACCTCCTTATAACGTAATTTTTTATTTGTCCCTTGACGTTACGCTATAGGTTCCACTGCACTATGAATGTAATCTTACTAAATTACAGCATCAACTTTTCAGGTGTGGTGAATTTTTATTATGAACTTTAGTCATCAGTTTTTGTAACTATATCTTTAGGGCTGTGAGAGCCTTTACATTTAGCTTACATTATTGAATTTCTGCTACATTAAAACGGTAAAAGGAAATGGTTCCAGGGTACATTACTGGTTCAGTGATACTCGGATAACAAAGTACTAGTGCTAGCTAATATCACCTTAAAACCGAATACAGCTAAATTTCACCAAGTTTTCAAAAATTCAAATTGATACCACAATGATTTCATTCAAAATGATTCAGAGATTGTTGAAAACAGCTACATGCGTACATTTTATAAGTATATCACACTTAAGT
Source organism: Sminthurides aquaticus (assembly GCA_906901655.1). NCBI lineage: Eukaryota > Metazoa > Arthropoda > Collembola > Symphypleona > Sminthurididae > Sminthurides > Sminthurides aquaticus. The sequence goes on along the minus strand of CAJQTT010000001.1, from coordinate 16,192,186 downwards.
AATGAAAATATGAAAATCCGAAGTATATGATGTACGCTAGATCGGGAAATAACACGCAAAGTATTGAAGACTGTTTAAGAATTTTTCAGTTCCATCCTCCAAGTCTGAGATGTTGTTTATAGGATGTGTATAAACCATTAGAGTGTGATTTTATAACTCATCATCATCATCTGGTAAGTCGGTGGTCTCGGCATGCTGCAAGAATAAAAATATCATCATTAAAAATCACGTCACGCATTTCCCTCCTTCGAAGTTAATGTCCAATAAGATAAAAAGATGCATATAACCCTGAAGCTTACTTTTAATTCTTCTTCCAGTTGTTGGATAGTATCGCGATCCATTTGGACTTCTGGTGGAGCCAAAGCAGGCATAGCGACAAACTCCAAGTTAGGATCACCGATAAGTTTCCTGGCTAGCCACAAGAATGGTTTCTCAAAGTTGTAATTGCTCTTGGCTGATATATCGTAGTATTGTAAATTCTTCTTCCGATGGAATACGATGCTCTTTGCTTTCACTTTACGATCCTTAATATCCACTTTGTTTCCACATAATACAATAGGAATATTTTCGCAAACACGCACCAAATCCCGATGCCAGTTTGGTACGTTCTTATACGTCACACGAGATGTTACGTCGAACATAATGATGGCGCATTGACCCTAATTCAATTCAAACAAAAACAAAGCACATTAAACCCCGCTATCCCATAATCCAGTATCACGCACATCTTTCATGACAATCCCAAACACTTACCTGGATGTAATAACCATCACGGAGTCCTCCAAACTTTTCCTGACCTGCAGTATCCCAGACATTGAACCGAATGGGCCCACGGTTTGTACTGAAAACCAAGGGATGTACTTCCACTCCAAGGGTTGCCACGTACTTCTTTTCGAATTCTCCAGTTAAATGACGTTTCACGAATGTAGTTTTTCCGGTACCACCGTCACCCACCAGTACGCATTTAAACGTAGGCATCTGTTCCTCAGGTTGAGCCATGGTTAGTTCTTTTTCGCGCTTTTACGGCTACTCCAAAGTAATTCACAGGCTGCATAACAAAAAATAACAACAAATTAATAATCACTTCTTTAATTCATCAACTTTAATCGTTTACCCTTCTAACGTATCACCTCGTACTGTAACTCCACATATAAATTAACAAGCTAATCCGAATCTAATAGCCGGCTTCCCGCATTCTGCTCAATATCTTTGCTCACCTTTTTTCAATACTACCCACCTTTGACTGATTTCCCAGAATCGTCACAATGAATAACACAATTACTTCTTCAAATCCAGTTTAACACTGACCAAACCGTATTTACGTCTTACTAGTGCTATTAGTTACCGGACGATTATATCGACTTGCTAGGATTTAAAGGCCCAGATTAACGTTACTCTTCTCAAGATCGTGTATTCATTCAAAAAACATTCCTACAGTGTAAACCCTCAGCCCTACCACGCTCTTGCATGCTACAAAGCAGTTCTTTCCCAGCTCCGGCACATTCATTCCCTCGACCCATGCGTAATACCTATGTTCGGGAAACATCCTTGGGTTCCATGCTCTTGTCTTGGGTCTCCGCTTGAATCTTAAACGCACTATAACCCAGCCTACGATCCCATCCACCGTGCATCACCATTGAAAAGCATCGTCTACACATAACGTCAACGTATTAGCCTCCCAACTCTGGCTCACCTCTTCCTAGTCAGACGTTTCTCAGAATCTGAAACGTGCGAGGTTCTGACGAAGCGATTCACATCCTACTCAACAAATCTCCTAAAATTCCGAATGTCACATGCTTCCTCTCCTCATATTTAAGTGACTTGTACCGTGCTTAACAAAACCTTGTTTTTCACGACAGGATGATAAAAAGATTACCAGTAGGCTTCTCACCTTCAGCTACGCTCCAATCCCTTAATAACAATGTCAACAAACCTCTTGAACGTCCGAAAGATTTACGCGCCAAAAATTATTCTAATGTGTAACTGATGAAAAGTCTTCCAACTTCACAACAGAAAATTAACTACTAACACCGTAGTCAACGGTAGCCTAAAAATAAAAACACTCGCGGTTTCAAACATAGGCTCACCTCGATGATCTTAACTGACTAACCAGTTTCCAAGTCACCGATACCCGATCCGTTACAAACCACCGTGTGATCATCCCCCTCCGAACCGGTACCTGACTTCTGAATCGCCGTACTTTACTATTCGGGCTCCAGTTGTTTAAACCCGGGGAATTTCCTGACTGAAAACTAGCCCTGCAGAACGGATACATGTAAAGATATTCGGATAAAAATTCTAACCGTGGAATACAACCGGATTCCGAGGGCACCCCACAATAAGGATCCCCGAACAAATAATCGCCCAGCTGAGCGTAGGTCTCATTGCATAATTCCTCTGATTCTTTCCCCTTGCTTTCTTGCTTCGATATACATAATAATCGGTAACTATTCTTGTTTCTACACCTAGTCCCTTCTCCAGGCTTAAAATTAGAGAGGGACTGCATTAGGGGGAGCTTCCCTTGCCGACCCTTTTCCTCGCACCCAAAAAATTCCCTCCAAGTCCCTTTAACGATCACAGGTGCTTGTAGCACTTTTAGGCTTGGCCCATAGCCGGCGAGCCACCAAGAAAATAATCAACGGACAACTATATAATCCCAGACACATTCTTTTACATTACAACCGCGCTTTAAAAATACTTACATTAACCACATTTAAACCAATCACAATTAAAATTCACAATCCCCTCCCGCCCAGAATTATATTAGCGCCGAATATAATTCCATTAAAAGGATTTTCCCGTACTACAAATTTTCTCAAAGACCCTGTAAGATTTTCAATCTTTTACGTTCCTTCCGTGGCATACAGAACAGAATCAAAATAAGATTTTAACGCGTACATGCAAAGCAGATTAATTAATTAAATGCTTAATATATTTACTAAATGACTTACCACTTCTTGAAGACGGAATGAATCCAAAAAGTCTTTGGTTTAATTAAATTTAACCACGATTTAATTCACTACCGGCTTCTCAAGGATAATCTCGAGGACGTGTATGAGTCCGAGTGAATCCGTAGTATGCACTGCGCTACCTGCCTCAAGGAGCAATGCTAAAGGCGGAAAGGAGGAAGCGCGTCTGCGTCAGTCAGTCGCACAGGGTTGCATGGCTGGTGTGGCGGGCGACTGGTAGTAAGATGCCGTCTTTTTCAGTTGCTCCTTAAGTGTTCCATGTTATTAGCATATTACCATCCTCTTGTCTTGGCTCTCTCTGCCAGCAGTTTTTTGTTTGAAGCTTTACGCAAAGGGTGGCGCATAAAAGATTGTTCGAAACAATTGAATTCTCCGGCAGTCGGCGGACAACCTAGATTTTCCAAACCCTCGTCCATAAAATATTTTTTAAAAAGCTGAAAACGTAAAATCCATCATTTAAATTAATCAATTTAAAATTAATATTATCAGCATGAAATCGAGGTCTCGGTTTGTAAAAGATTACATTCTTTTTCATTACAAGCTGAGAGCGTAGCAGTTGCCGTCAATCACATGTCTTGTCTCATTTTGAGGATCGCATACTCAAAGTGCTGATTAATTCGCGAAAATTAATATCGCAGGTTATCCCATACAAAAACTCAGGTCCGACGCCTCCCTCGGAGCGTTCATACATGATCAGATAATGAACATGCATCAACGCATTGTTACGCGCGCCCTCTGGGCCGCGGCTGCAGGATTGTATGCGTTAAATATGTATATAAACTATTTCTATGTTCGTACAAACTTAAACCAACTTTTGAACGATAGCATTGTAAATACGCCAAGCAATCATTCTACATTCATGTCCCGCTCACGCACAGCTTTCACTCCTCCGACCCTGTACCATCTTTAATCTTTCCCAGTCGCTGGAGCGATCTTAACGATCCATCCCATGAATTCCCATGCATCTATTAACCGAATGAGTTTCTGTGGCAGATTTGTGCACACCTGGTGAAAGCTATAAAACGTTTCTATGAGAACGTCATAAATGTAGGATACTTTCCTGAGCTGGATGAAGAGGTCTGGCAGGAATAGCTTGTCCTCTTCATGTATGACATAATGGCTAGGCAAAAACACATTTGCTTTCGGTTGCTGGAGGAGCTGCATGAAAATGGGATGCCGACACGGATGAATGTTGGGGAAAGAAAGTGATGGGGAGATAATTGGGTAAATGTTATGAGGAGGAGGATGTGGGTTATGATGTTGTGTGTATTATGGATTTGTTGGATTCCTCCTCGGTATTTTCTGAATTTCCCGGGTAATTACGTGAATCTAATTGGAGATTAGCTATGTGAAAAGCTTGTGCAAGGTTGTAGTTTGCTACGTGAAGGAATTGGAGTCAGACTGAAAGACGGCATTGCAGTCTTAGGTAGGCGGAGACTTGGTTTATGCACATGAGGATAAATTTAGAAAGTTTAGTGTGCGGAGCACGCTTTTCTCGGTGAGAAACTCAAGAGGAAAACCAGCAAAGAGAAAAGAGGAGGGAGAAAGTACGGGCGTGAGGAGGGGACGGGAGCAATATGCGAGGGGCTGGGCGGGGTGCAGATGAGTGAAAGTCGGTGAAAGGTGATAGGAGGGTGACCCTTCTCGTAGTTCCCAGTTCTCGACTTTCACTCCTCAAACTACAGTATTTTTCCCACCATAGCTCCGTATTTAGGTTGGTAGGTAGAGCGAGAGGGCGCTAGCTTCTACTCTTCTCCCCAGGTTCCTTCCTCTGGAGACAGGATAAATGTTGGAGGAAGTACACATCACGTAATGTTGAGAACCAGGCTTACTGAGGGAAGTTTGCATTGTACAACACGACTGGAGATATCCTGTAATAGGAAGAGCTAGAAGCAGAAGACGAGCTAGTCAGTTTACGCAGGAACATGCAGAAAACACTTTTAATGCGTGTCCCCATATATCTAGCTAAATCGCGGTCTGGATGTAGGAGAGAGAATATTGATATGTTCAGGAGGAGGAGGAGGAGGAAAATGATGGGATAATGCGAATATGTATGCGCCCTTCCTTTTAATGTCTCTAGTTTCATCCTCACGTTAGTTCTCGGTAACGGCTCGTCCAACTCGGTAATCCTTGGATTGACGGCGAACAGCGTACATCCTCGGCTTCATAGGCTCTATATAGGGGTTGAATTTTTATTGCAGACTTGTGTGGGCTACGACGGTGGTGGCGGATATTAGCCAACTTGCTTGTCGCAAATCCTATCTCCCCTTCTACCCATTACTTTCTCCGGGTTTCCTTTCGTCCTCACGGAGTTGCTCCTCTCTTTCCCTTTCTCCTCCTCCTAATTTTCTCTCCACATCCTCTTCATCCCCTCTCGGAAACTTTCTCCGCCTGCCTCTTCATGCTTTCTCTTCGCTTCCCTCCTCTCTCGGATTCCTCCAATCCCCCCACCTCCTCCACAGTGGCCATGGACATTGTGCAGAAAATTTTCTCCTCCATCCCTCCTCCTACCTTTCCCTCTTACTAAAACTGCCCCTCCGACTTGCTCTCTCTCCCTTCCTCCTGACTCACCCATCCAGCACACCCTCCTTCTCCTGCATTACCTTAATATAGGCTCAACACTAGTTTTTCCTCACTTCAGACTCTCTCAAAGCGCGGACTGACTGTGAGTGAAAGAGACGACGACGTCCACGACGACGACCAAGGAACACGGGCAGAACGGAACTCTGACTGGAAACAAGCTTCAAGTTGCCACCGAGGAAGCAAAGTGAAAGCAAGAGCGAACCCGCTCCCTACTCCTTCCGCAAAGAACAAGTATAAGGCAAGACCTGTATCATCATCATCATCGGAATCATCATCATCATCAGTGCCAAAAAGAAAATCGATTTTTTGGTCTGCCCGTCCTCCTGCCTGCCTGCCCACCGTGTACCGTCGTCTCTCCTCGTCTTTCTCCTTTCTTTCTCCTCTTCACCTTCTTCTACAACTTCTTCTTCTTCTCCTCCTCTCTCTCTCTCTCTCTCTCTCTCCCACTACCTCGTTCATCTCATCCTCTCGAGTGGAATTCCCGATTCTTGTATCTATTGTGAGTGAGTGTGTGTGTGTGTGCGAGTGGTGGTGGTGGTGGTGGTTGGTGAATTTCAAAATCCAACAAAAAATCAACAAATTTCAAAACGCCCATCATCATCAACGAAACGTCTCCAGTTCTATCCTCAAATTCCAAAAGAGATCACTCCCAAAATTAAATCTCCTCACATTCCCTTCTCTAATCATCCAAGGAGTCGTCCACTACTTTCTTTTTCAAACCTACCACATCTAGTTCACCCAACTTATATATATTAATCCTCATTCTTGCCGAAAATTTTCTCCGTGCATTCCCCAACAAATACTCCAAGAGTACATCCATAGCTCCTTCTCTCCACAAAGTTCTTCTCTATAATAAAATCGTGCTCCTCCTAAACCAGTATCCTAAAATAAATAATTACCAGCTCGGGAATTACACAAGTTATAATATAATCTCATTAAAGTCCTCTCCTTGTAAAGGAAGCAAGGATTCATAAAGCCCTGCATGGGAGGAATAAACCCCCAAAAATAAACAGTGAACTCTATCTGAGGAACTATACATCTGAAGAGAGGTCCTCAAAAATTATATCGGACGCCTAAACGGGGAGGATTGGAGAAAGTCCGTTCTGGGCTCAATAATATTCTTCTTTCTTCATCCTTTAGTATAGATAAGGAAAGGCCATGACCAAAGATCGCTTGGCCGCTCTTAAAGCTGTAAGTTTACATTTTAATCAACTATTTTCCTCATATATTCTTCTCTCGATCCTTATTATTATTCGTCATCATTATCAATATCCAACCGCCTTCCGCATTCAATCCGACGCCCAATGTATCCAATTCACTCCCGACAACCCCGCATATTCCCCCCTATCATTATAACCTATCCTCCTTGCTTTTCCCAGCCTGGCAAACCGGAATACACCATGTGCAATCCTCCGCTCCTGTATTTAATAATTCCTCTCCTTTCTCTTTCTAAAATAATTCCGTCTCTCATTATCCTCCTACCCAACTAATGACTCGTTCATGTTAGAATTGCAGTCCGTTACCAGTTTACCACACCACCTCAGACACTACACAAGCTTGCGTCACTTTGTCACTTGTGCCATGAGATAGTAAGTTTCCTCAAAGACGTGCAAAACCGCAAATCCAGTTTCTTCTTTCCTCGTTTCAATCCCTCAAAGAGATTATATCCATACAGGATTGTGGAAGATGTATGTACTAAAGTTGCATCATTCAAGCTTCAAGACATGATACTATAAAGTTGGTTTGATTTTCTAAAATCTAGGCCAAATCAACCCCCCAATGTTTTTTTCTGATTCCACATGTCTTCCTCCTGGAAATCAATCCTTTGCAGATGCTATAGCAACTTTTTTGGGCAACCATTATCGATTTATAAGTTAGCCATTCAACCTCGGCTCGCTCATCTCCAAAACTTTTCTCCACAACTGTCACCCACAAAATCACTGTCCTATCAATTCCTCAACGCCCTCCTCCCCCTCACACATCCCTCTCACGTCACAATCCCCACCAATTCCATTACATCCATATTATTCTCCCTCTTCTCAAATCTTTAAATCAAAATTACACTATTCATCCCTTCACTTCATCCCCCCCTTCATTTGAATTATTTCCAGCCATCTTTTACAGACTTTCTCCACATTGAACTCCTAATATTTTCCCTTTCACTCTCTCCTTCAACTTTCTCCAAGTTTCCGTTTACCAAGTTGTTCTCAGCGGCACACAACTTTCACCCGCCGGTATTCCACGCAGCCACTTAGTTGTGGTAGTAAAAGTCCTCCAAGTATTTGTCTCTCGGAGAAAGTCATAGCTTGATCCCTCAATAAGTATTTGCTCCTAGACAAATATTTCTCCGTAGTTTACCAGCAAACTGAGCAGGGAGGCGGGCTGGCTAGCTTCCATTAAAGCACATTGCCTCACGTCCGCTTTACATCATCCCATCATCAGACTGCTATATCTTTGATTCTTGTTGATTCACTACAAGCTCCTTGTACGCTTAGGTAGAGAACAAGTGAAAGGAATCCTCCTCTAGTTTGTAGAATTCTTGATGAGTAGTTTAATTTGCTCTAGTAACTCCGCATTGGTTTATCCTTTATCAGTTTCTCTGTAACTCAGATACCGAGAACCCTCAAACCTTTTATCTCCACCCGACAACTCTACTTTCACCTTTGGCCTATGTGGAATGTATATGTCTGCTACAGCTAGTCAGCTCATCTCCTCCATATCTTTAGATTGGAGAACAGATCAAGATGAGATTGTACAAGATGGAAACCGGCTTACATGCAACAATTCACCACCACATCCAACTGTTTCCCTCCCAGAGCCGCATTCCGGCCTTGCCTTTTGCTTTCTCCATACCTCTTTGCAAACCCCTCCCATCCATGACCCTTATCTATTTTATGCAATACTTTTTTCAGGATGTAACGGATAAATCCCAGAGGAATATAGCATAGTTTAGAGATCTCGAATCCTTTCTCCTCATTCATTACCCACCACCAATCCGTGGGCTGGAGCAGAGCATATGCTTTCCCCTCACCAAAGATAACACATGAGGTTTTTCCGAGCTTCCCTTTTTCTGCCTTTCTCTCCCACCTCCCTCAGCCTAGTTCCAACTAGATATCGAGTTGTAAATATTGCTTAACTTTCTCTCCATCAAATTTAAAGGGATATGGAGAAAGTTAAACATTTGCCGTGTTTGCTTAGCATCCGGAACCAATCCCACACCCATATCACCGCCATAATATTCTGCATCTCATCATCTTTGACGCGCCCGCCTCCACGCTGCTACCTCGTATTACGGTGGATTGCATAGTCAAATAATTTATGAGATTCCCGGTTTGAGGAAGTAAGCTTTCACTCCAGGCTCCCACACTACACCATCCTACCACATTCCATCCTCCCATTATAAATCCTTCTCGTCCTAAGGCGTAATAAGTGCCGGGGCAGTTGCTCTCTCCTCCCTATGCACACCCCTACATATGTCCCCATTAAACTCAAGTACATCCATCCAGATGAGGACGGAGGAGTTGCATATATTCCTAGAATCTTTCCATAACCCGCAAATCGACTTCACGACAACCTCCCCATTACATTTCAATTCACTCTCTCTCTCTCTCTCTCTTCAATCTCTATCCAACTTTCTCCCCCAAAAACCCCCTTCAATTCTTCCACTTTCCTTACACATGTATAAATTATATAATCCAAGAATAACTTTCTCCTCCTTTCTCTTACGGTATCTCAAGCGGAGCTCAACTCCTTCCGGATTTCCATCTTTTTTCTTGACCATATGCGCATAAAATTAAGAAATATCTTTTTATCCGAGTGTTGAATTTTTCCAAGAGCATCTCTCTCACTCCCTACTCCCTACCACATAACCAACCCTGGTTTTCTTCCTTCTCAGATTCCATCTCTTTCAAACCGGGCTCCTCCCCCCTCCCCTCCCTCACGACCACTTTCTCTCTCCATCCACAATTTACTTGACACATCTCTTCGGTTCCAAGAATCCCGGAGTGCGTATAGACTCCCGCCCGCAACTTTGTAACTTATTCCGAAACGACTTTCTTGGGAGAATCTCCAAGCATCCTGTAATTTACTCCTTTGACCAAACTTTATACCAAATGAAATTCAAGGTAGAAAACTTTCAATTTTTACCCAGAGTATCAATTCCACTCGTCCTAAAACATGGGTACAGAGTGGAGACACGTTGGCAAAGCCTCCCTTCCGTCCCACCCTCATTGTCCTATACTATCTCCAGTGTATATTTTCCCAGTTGTCTCCCAGCAGCTGTCAAGGGAGAAAGCCGAGAAAGAAAAAGGACACACCTAAATGGCAGTTGCTTCCCTGATAAGAAGGGGCGCATTTTTATACATCTTAATGACGTAATTCAAGAGAGGAGTTGAGAGTATAGTGGGAATTCAATTTATTAATTTTATTAAAGTCCAAGTCCAATACAGGGCAGCCATGGGGCTTAATCATCTTAAATTTAAAGGACAAGCTCTGTGAACCTCACTTTCTCCCTCACCATTTTTCATCCCCGCCTTTTCTCCATGTGACCATCTTCCAAGAAGCTTCCAGCAAGCTACTCTATAACTAGTCTTAGTAGTGAGTAGAGGCAAAACCCAGCGCGTGCACATGAATAAAAACCTCTAAGCCCTCTCCTCCAACCATTTTCTCCGTCCTCCACAATAATCGTGGGAATAAGAAGAAGCCCGGAAAAGGCGCATTCCCAATCCCTCCAATTCCTTATTCCCATCCTCCTCCTTTCTCTCCATCTTCCAACTTTCACCGTCCCAAACAAGCAGGAGTCAAGTGCCACCTCCGGCTGCCAACTACCACTCTTCTCCATACACACTTACCCCGATCCTTTCTATATCATCCGGGCTATTAGGCTATTAGCCTCATAACAAAACCACCATAGCATTCCAAATAATACCCTCCCTTTCCTCCAGCCAACCCGCCCGCATACATACACGAACCATTTTCAACCAACAACCAATCCACACCACCTCCAATCAACCATCTACTTTTCGCTTATCATTATCAAGCCTCTTGTGAAATTAAATTGATTTTTCTCCATTGCGGTTTCCCTCTAGTTCCAACCCAGATTTCCGTATCATATATCCTGCCCCCTCCACCTCCTCTTGTATTCCCAACCTTTCCCCAGTTCTGCCTATCATCCTCCAGACTGTATAGCTTCTAGAGCTACATTTCCTCAACCCTAGTTCGTCATCAAAAACTAAATTACCAACAACTAACCAGCTTAACCAAACAGCTTTTCCTCCAATAATTCCATCCTTCTTTCCTCCTTCACACTCTGTATACTACTACCTCACTGCACTTCCCGCCGACGACGGTCCCTAAACCATGTTTTATTCACTTACTCCTCCGGTCTACGTCATAAAAATCCCAGATTACTTCATTCCTCATTCTCTCATATTCATCCTTAATTTCATTCATATGCTCATAATCACTGTCACTCAAGCCCTAATTTCCTCTCCACCACAATCATGAACTGATATGTTCCTCCATTCCCTAATTATTATGTCATGATTTGCGTGTCGGAACGAGGAATCTCATTTACCTACAAAGACTCTCTCCCTTCTGCATATCTTACGACGATAGCCTACCACACTTCTCCACATAGCACCACGGCACAACATTGACAGTAGTCAAAGTCATGAGTCCATGAAGTGACTTGCATATATATTTTTTCTATATCGGTATAGTCTAGTCTCATCTACTAATCGACGCCCTCGGAGGCCCCTCAATTAATCCCATGTTTAATTCTATTCCCGAGCACTTTCACTTTCTCTATCCAATTGACAGGAGACGGACACCGTTCACAGGATGGAGACAAGTTGTGGTTCATCCATCCAGACGGCCTGTATTAACTATTGACTCTATTCCTAGGAAGAAAGTCAGTTTCTTCAAGCCAAGCCCCATAAGCATTCTCTCTAGCTGTAGTAATGTCCTTGTCCCAAGTCGCTCTCACGCTCTCTGCCTCGTTAATTTCTACGCCAACTTTCCGGAAGGGTGGAAAAATACGAGCCTAGATTACAGTCCAACCCCCTCCGCCGCCAAAAGCCCTCCCTGTAAAATGGCGAGAAAGGGAGCGTTACGTGAAGAGAGAGGACCTCTCGCTTTGGACTAGTCACGTTTGCAAACTAATCGAACCTCCTCTCCTTTGACAACTACAACAACTTGTACGACTAGCGAATCCCAGTTCCGCACCTCCACAACCTTCAATAACTTCTTCCTCCTACGACCACGACCTTCGCCCCTCACAGTCCCAAATACGTATACTCTCAACAACTCTCCCTACTTTCTCTTCGTGGGAGAAAGTCGGATGGGCAGCACCCAGAGCAGAGAGGGAACAATCATTATAGAATACGAGGCAGTTAACGGCGAAGAATAGCAGTACTAAGGCGAAACAACAATGTTTTTTTCTAAACATTTCCTCTATTTATTCCATCCCTTTGATGGTAATGCAGGATTCTTCCCGAGTCCCTCCCTTGGAATACAAAGCAGTAGCTTTCCTTTGAGACCTCACACTCGGATTACGTTTCATCACCATCTCTATTCAGCTTCACCCAGCTTCTTCACTTACCCGCTTACACTTTCTCCTCTTCCACCACCTACTTTCTCCCTCCTTTCTCTCCTCTTATTTTATCCCTTCGAATAACTCTAGCATATCCATCCAATTTATCATTCTTCATCCTCCCATTCCTCAGCTCTTCCTCCGAACCAGATTTCCCTTCTTCACCCTTCACCTCATCCACATCAACAACTTCACCATTTTCACCAAGTCCGGCGAGAACCTATATATATATATATATATATATATATATATATCCTCCTCCTCCGACACACACTCTCTCTCGCTTACTTACCATGCAATCCTCCAAAACTTTCTCCTCGCCCTCCCATCCCCGCTCACACTCCTCTGTCTTAATGGCGGACCATCTCTATTTGTCTCATTCCACTCACTTGAATCCACCATCATTGAGTCAATTCATCCCAAACAACCCAAAAGGCCCACCTCCTATAGTTTAGTCCTCACTCACACACACACACACACACACATTCAACTTTATCCATCCACTATCATTCCATCTAGTCAACAAATCTCATCAAGAATTACCAACATTTACTCCCACCACTCTTTCCTCAATCTTGAAACGTCCATCAAATCCAAACAAACTTCTTATACAAGTTCCTCTAGCCTCTAGCTTCTATCTCCCTTACCCATCCCCCACCCACCAACCCCTCACAGCCTTTATCCTTCAATTTATTTTAAATATGTACAAACTTAACCGCTTCCCACACACCGCATCACAAATAAAATTAGCAATCCCTCCTCCCCCTTCCTTCCCCACACATATATTCCCAACAACACTTTCAATTCAATTCATTCCAACTCTTACACATGCCTTTAACTTTTCTCCATACACTATCCCCCCTCACCCTCTTACTTTCTCCACTCCTCCTCCTTCCATTAGATCCATATCTTCTACCCCTTCTACCGCAATATCCTAAGAGATTATTCTAAAATTACTCGGAATGGATTGTATTCCGTTCCCGGCTTTCGGGAATTCAAAACTTACAGCCAGTTCTCATTTAATGCACTTAATTCACAAGATACTCAGCATTAAATTTCAAGCTGTGCGCCCCCTTGCTAAGGTTATAATATCTTCCCAAAATCCTTTATCGTAGTCAACCTAATGGCTTATGAAAAAACGTTCATGCAAAAACCTCACCCCATTACTGACTCTCTCTTTTCCTTCATAGTAGTGCTCATCGAGGTCAAAAAAATTAGCTTTCTTGCTACAGATTAGGGACGGACGAGTTACACAAGGCGCGACTCCCTCTTCCAACATGCAAAAACATGTGAATCTTTAAGCTATATTCTCCTGTATTTTTGTGTACTTCTCTTGCATCATCTTCACGATCTGGATAGAAATGCAGCCAGAAACTGTTGCATCTGTGTTTGTACACTCTCTTCCAACAGTACTTTCCTCAATTGCCTTATCTCCTTTTGTTAACCCACAAAAGCTCTTCCCTGTTTGTCACTTTGTCACATGAACCAACTTAATCCTCTCTCTCTCTCTCTCTTTTTTCTCCCAGGAGTTAAGTCAGTCAGCTATGAGTTATATTAGCATCTCCGCCATTCCTCTTTTCCATTCAATAACCCCATGTTTCATCAATCCCCCACCCTTTTGGCTTTTTCCTCCTCCAGCTACAACTATATGCTCCCCTGCCTATCCTCACATCCCTATGTTTACTTCAGAGTCGAGTAATTCCATTCCTTGTTAATGAATACACAGTCTGCATCTGGATTTATCCTCCAGCCAGACCGCCATGCGGTTTTCTTTCACAACATACACAATAAACCGTCGTCCTCTATTTTTCATCTCCCACCACCACCGGCCTGCCCTTGCATCTCTTCTCCAGGGACATGCATCCTATCCTTAACCTTTACCCTTCCTCCTTAAGCTATAGCTTTGCATTTCCCATCCTCCATTTAATTTCGCCAAAGACCCTATTATGCAACCCCATTTCCCGATGCGCCCTACTTCTCTCAATTAATGCAAGCCTGTGAATAGATATAATTCTGATCCGTTCCCATCAAAAGACACTGACAGACGCGGCGGGATGCCGCCAAAAGCTCTATTCAACTTCTAAGATGTGACAAATACAGACAACAGGTCCCATTCCTTTAATCTCCTTGTCTCCTTTCACGGCTTAGAGAAATATGGAACGCATATAAGCTTTAGCACTCTCCTTCTTCCTCTCCTTATCTTTGCAAAATCTTTAAATCCCACTCAAACAACCCTCAGATCAAGCACCCATTTACGCTCCTATTACGCATCCTCAAACGTACATGCCCTACAGCCTCATTTCTCCTTACCCGGCCCTTTTATTATTTTCCTAACAGATTTCCTGCCTTTCCTTTCTCTTCCAAGCATGTGACGTATTACATGTGTCCTTTTAACCCAAGTACATACATAGTACTTTCTCTAAACCAACATATGTTATCCTCACGACCCGCAGCTGGCCTTATGCACCCGCCACCTCACATCTTTTCTTTGACGTTTCTTCCAACCGAAAAACCCTTTGTGGAATGCATCCCTCTTTCTCAATTTTCCCACCACCGCTAAATCCAATCAATTCCTCATACCTTCCCATCACTCCTTTCTCCTTTCCCTCCTTTCACCTCCTTCCTTTGAAGCTCCTCCGCTTGCGGAGTTGCAACCAAACAAAAAAAACTTTTCTCGGATTTGATTGCGGACGGGCGGTGTGGTGCGAAGAACCGGATGGAATGATTCATTTGAGTCATTTTAAATTACCAAACTTTTCCCAACACACCATTTACTTGTATCTATATTTTCTCTTGTAGGCTCAAAGCGACGACGACGATGGCCCCGACGATGTCGCGGTCCCGGTGGAAAGCAACGATGGCTTCATGGACGTCTTTTTCGCGGAGGTAATTACCGAACCTTCCTCTTGTACTTTTCCATAATTTTTTATTCTTCCTAAAAAAACGTTTCTTAATCCGAATTTCCCCTTTCTTCCACAGGTGGAGGAGATACGGGAAATGATAGACAAGGTACAGAACAATGTCGAGGAAGTCAAGAAAAAACACAGTGCGATCCTCTCCGCTCCAACTACGGATGAGAGTAAGCTTACTCTTTAAAACCTCATTTTTCCCGCATATTAATGGCCGTATTTAAAATTTATGAGTTGTGTCAGAGCCAAAAGTCAAGCTTTCTCCCACTGGAAGCAAGCATTTATACACATGTACTCCCCGGAGCCAGATCAGCACTACAGCCAAAGTCTCTTCTGTAAAATCTACCATCAAACTCACTTTAGTCCTGCAACCCTGCTTTCTCTTTTACTTTCTCCCTCAAAACCCCTCTTGCAAATCCTTCCATCTAAAAAACAGAGCAATCCTCTTACTTTCTGAATGGAGAATATGCAAATTTCAGCGCTACATTGATTTTAATTATCATCTCTTCTCCTCCCATCCTTTCCTCAACAGTTTTCACGAAAATTTTCAAGTATCTAGTAAAAATTTCCTCAATGGAACATCCTTTTCCTCCATCCATGTACATTCTCCCTCCCCCCTTTCTCCAACTTTCTCCAACCAAGTCCCTCTATGAATGCAACCCTTATGTTGCCGGATTGCCTCTAAACTGGGATTGTTTTCACCTTCTTCCACATGTTCCTCCAGATAAAGCAGCTTCATACGCGTCTGCCGAGATTAGTTTACCACACGATGTCTGGGACTTTGGCCAAAGCTCTGTATAGCTTAAACGGAAATGCATATTCCATCCATGTTTATTTTTTTCCTCCTGGCCGTTCCCGGCGCAAGCAAGCCATGCAATTAATCCCACATGTCTTAACCTTTCTTTCAGAGATGAAGCAAGAGCTGGAAGACCTGATGGCAGGAATCAAAAAGACGGCTAATCAAGTTCGCTCGAAGCTAAAAGGTATCGTATAGCCAGTTATATATATTAACGACTCTATCCCGACAATCAAGTTTCCTAACTCTCATTTCCTTTTCTCTTACAGTTATAGAGCAAAGTATTGAACAAGAAGAGCCGAATAATAAATCCTCGGCTGATCTCAGGATAAGGAAAACGCAACATTCAACACTTTCCAGGAAATTCGTCGAAGTCATGACAGAGTACAACCGCACTCAGACAGACTACAGAGAAAGATGTAAAGGGAGAATACAGCGTCAACTGGAAATTAGTACGTCTTCCTCTCAACCCTTCCTTCACTCACATTTAAATGCTAAAATATTATCGCATCTTGCTACATACATGGCACAAATTATACACAAATTAACTCATCCTCATTCTCTCTTACAGCTGGTAGAACCACAACCGACGAAGAATTAGAAGAAATGATTGAGCAGGGAAACCCAGCCGTCTTTACTCAAGGGGTGAGTGAAGGGGCCCAGGGAGAAAGTCCCGACTTTCTCCCACACGCCCTTCCAACAATCCCTCTCCGAACGTTCACCCACTAATCACGCATTTCCTAATTATATTTCCAGATTATTATGGAGACTCAGCAAGCAAGACAAACCCTGGCTGATATTGAAGCTCGCCATGCAGATATCATTAAGTTAGAAAATTCTATCAGGGAACTTCATGATATGTTTATGGACATGGCCATGCTCGTCGAAAGCCAGGTGAGCCCGCACTTTCCCTAACCTTTGACCTTGGATCCTTCCCTCTACACAGTTTATCCGTCTTTCCCCCTTTAGCACCTTGTTTACCAAAACTAAACCTGTATTTACATCTTCCAGGGTGAAATGATTGATCGTATTGAGTACCATGTAGAGCACGCGGTCGATTATGTTAACACAGCCACGCAAGATACTAAGAAAGCCCTCAAGTATCAAAGCAAAGCCCGACGGGTAAGTGAATTTTCCAATCTTCTTCCCTCCTCTACACTTAATTGCAATTGCAACCAGCCTCCCATCCATTCCATTAATACGCGTTTCCCTTCTACAGCATTGCAATTCCATTTACAATCCGATATATTTTCCTTTGCAAAACTTTCAATTGTAGATCTCACTACTCACTAACTCTTAAGCGGAATGCACTCATTTTTTTAATTCACCTTCTTTGTCTCTATCTAAATCGCTGGCTATATTTTTGCATGGCTTCTTATTATTATTACAACTTAAAAAAGTATTTCGTTGCATTAGCCGGAATGCATATTGAATGCACTAATTCATTCCTAGCTGCACTGTAGCGCCTCTACTTTCCTGCTTCTTTTTTGGCTTCTTCTAATAGTCACACACCAGCTGCTTGTTGACCATAACAAAACTTTCACCGCTCTTCATTACTACTTCTTGATTAGTTTTACTTTGAGCAACAATTATACGATTGCACGTCCCAGTCATTATGAATCCCATCATTATCGTACACTTATATATTCGTCTGGAATAAATTATTTTTAGTTTCATTCAATTTCAGCAATTATACACGTATAGCCTCAAAGCCATTAGAATGAGAGAACCAACAAGTAATACATATCATCGTCAATCCGTAGAGAATTAGAACTAAATTGATTCATAGGAGTAAACTCAGAAACTGCTATTTCGTAAAACATTACATACAGAACCCGTTCCACCAAATTATAAAGTGAAAGCATCAAGAGAAAGTTATATATAGAGCTAATTTTAGGAATAAGAGTCTAGTAATCTAAAAAACTGAGAGAACCATCAGAGCAGAAAACACGTGGACAAGCTTTAGGTAATTTTGCAGTCTTTTTGGGACTCTGCCAGCCCAACTCTTTTAATATCAAATTAAATATGCAGCTAGGTCATGGATGGAGAGAGTCATGAATTTTATAGCTAGTGTATAGGTAGGGATTTCTGGCCTCCTCTTCAGCTAACACAACCGCAATATTCGGGAGAAAGTCAGCAAGTTGCTCAAACATTTCAAGAGTCTCTTCCTCCTGTACTGCAGCCGTATAACTCCTATTGTCTCAATGTATGTTCTGTAATCATCGTTACCCTCCGAGGATGAATTATTGTATCTGTGTCGTCTGTGATATTTAAAGTGCGGATGGATAAATGTGAGCCTTCAAGCTGGTGCCTAACATAATATCCGATTCATCGTCCCCATATAACCATAAATATCTATGTAATCGTCGTAAAATCATCCAGTATTTTGGACCTTTTTCCCAACCCAACCCCCTTAGTGTCCCTAGTTTCTATTAAATATATATCAAAATTACGCTATATTATATAGTTATCCCAGTATTTCCAGCTTACATCTTCGTGATTCCGTGGCTTGTAGGCATCCGGTGGTTGGGATGATATCAATTATCGTAATATTCTGTATTCCTTTGGCTACCCTCCTCTGGTATTAGTGAGCGTTGTGTTGTTCATGTGGATGGAAGTGGATGGTCTCATCATGTGATATCCCGTACCTCTTTTTTACCGTCCGTCTCTCATCCTCCTTCTATTAATTACTATAAAGACAATGTTTGTTCGCTGTTCACGGCTCCTGTAATAAGTGTCCCCACACAGAACCTTCGCTGGATGATCGTAAACACTCTCTTATTAATTACTATGTAACAATAAGTCAATGTCTTGTCCCGGGAATGTGCTGGTATTTGGGTCTCGTCATAATAATCTTGCTGTCGTGAATTTGTTACTCGGCTACTGGGCCAGCAGGATCCTCCTCCTCAGAATAGTGAGTTTCTACAAATTGAGAAGATGAACACCGTCCTCGCAAGTCCCGCTACAACAGTACAGTCCCCTAAGGGGACTCCCCTTCCTCCATTTATATATTCCTCCTTCAAAATCTCAATTGCTTTCTCCTATGGATTTTTCCTCACAGAAAAAGATATTCGTCGTCGTCTGCATCTTGATTATCGTAGGAATTGTGGTTGTAGCAGTAATAAGCAGTATGTTCGGCAAATAATTGGATGCTGTCAATCTAGCCACAAGTCCCATTCTCCAGGACGTCATCACCAACCAACCAAACAACCCCAAATAACTTTCAAGGCATCACCCAAGGGTCCTTTTGTCAAAGCCATGCCACAATCATCGGATTACCTTCCGCACTTCCGGAACTCCAGCCGAATACCTGTATGACCTCTACTACTATAAGTGTACAAGCCAATCAGACAGAGCCGGTGTCCCTCCGTCGTAATCAACATCTCAACTGTCTCCGCAGTCCATCATAGCCTCCTCTTTCCTTTAAAACCTCATCGACTACAACAGTATTTTTCTACCCTGTAGCCATACGTTCCACGTATTTAGAGAAACAAAACACCAATATTTTAACATTCCTCCAACTCGTGTCACTGCTCACTGTGTGAGCACAGAGGGCGCCAGCATCTTCTCCAGTCCTGCAAAAAACTTCGAGTCCCACCAGACTTGACACGGAGTGTCGCACGTCAACAAGTACTAAAAATCCAATAACCTCCAGCTCTACTTTATTAACAGTGGACAGACAATGTTTAACGAACTCTTCAAACTAAAGCAGTGACATTAGAGGAGTTAGTCTTACCTGAGTTGTGGTTGTGTGTACAAGCCCGGAAGGATTCTTGAGGAATCATCGAGTCAAAAGCTTCTATAAATTCAAGTACGCTTCATAAATTAGCGATTAAGCTCGGCTAGGAAGAAGCAATATTAAATCATGAACGGTGTAGGTACCAAGATTCATTCCTTGCTGACAGATTCTAAATTACACGACAACAATGTTTTTATTTTAATTCAATTTAAAATCCTATAGGTTCTTCACAAATATTTCCAGTTCAAACCATGCACTCCTTGGTTTTAAATTAAATTATAGCGACTTATCTACCTTCTCACACTATTTACCTCAACGGGTATTTAAATAAGCAGCATTTATAATTCATCTCTCATTTAGCATGATGTACAAAGCTACGAGTGAGTAGAATAATTTAATAACAGCACCGCTTTTTAATTATGCAATTACAGTTTAATAATTCCGGGATATTATTTTCTAATAATACCTCCCGGCTGCACCAACACTGGAGTTTCCCCCGCGTCTCCTCCTTAAATATATTGCTGATAATCCATTTCAAATTCCCGTTGACATTAGAATACCTCACCGTAACTAGTGCAATGAAAATTAAATGCTAATCTCTTGTTCTTTTTACCTTTGACTATTGCAGAAGAAGATTATGATCATGATATGTTTGCTGGTCATTTCTGTAATACTGTTGGCAACCGTGGCAAGTTACTTTGGATTTTAAAGCTTCGATTGAATTTAGAGGACTGTTGAATTCAGTGCGAGAATCTGCGTGAGTCATTCATGATGATACAACTATAATAAGAGCATAGCCATAACTATGAATTGATGAAAATATTACATTAATCTCTATACATTAGCATTCAACTATACTGTAATAACTGTATTACTAAATTTAAACTCTTAGCGTTCAAACCACTTCTCTCAACTATAGGTTTGCTTCTATGGTTAGAGAGTCATTATGTGACGAAATATTTTGTTCTCATCAAGCATGCTATACATATGGAATATGTACAGGTAGTTGTGATATTGCGCGAAACGTTATTTATAGAAACAATTTATTATTGTTATTTTGCATTACACAATCTTGTTGTCGAAATCTATTTATTCATAATAACGAGCGTTATATCCGCATATAATATGCTATCCACAACGGAGGATACAAAAATAACGCTCCGCGGACAAGTTTTACGTTTACAAGAGGGAGTAGTCCGAACGCTGCTGTAACAGCTTGGCGCATAATATTATAAAATACTTATTATATATATTACCTTCAACAATAAGCTGAACCGCCTCTTATTCTTGTCGCAACCCGGAACCACATACTTCTACCGCCGCGCCACCTACCTACACACCGCAAAACATCCGAAACACTACTCTATGTAACAATATTCATCCCTCTGTTCCTCCCCATCACTATATCAAATCCATATAGGCTTTCACTCCTCCATCAGAAAGCAAGAGAAAGTCTTTGTAAATACTTTCCCTCTATTTCAAAAAACAGTAGAAAATCAATCAAGCCAGGAACAAAGTACAAGGTAGTCAGAAGAGTCAGACAGATGTGCAGGAGGTTTTGGCCCAAAAAATCTAAATGTAAGGTCATGGCAAGTTAATGATGCGTCCAAAAAGCGAGTATTAATATGAAGACAAGGACGATTTTATTGAGTGATTTTAACTAATTTCCTTCTTCTCCTGTATCGTTCACTACTAAAACCATCTTCTTCTAATAACTTCAAGCACGCTCCCGAGTTGCCCTTACAAATTAAGCCCGCTTAATCCAGCCAACATTGACTAGTATGTGAAGGTGAGCGCATAGGAAATTAATTAGTCTTAGCTCATAGGCCGATACCAAGGCACTTTCACCACATTCACTTTCCCCAGCAATAAGCTCCTTCCTGTACCATTTACTTTGACATTTTACTCTCACGCCATCCTCTCTCCTTTCACCCTAAACAGTCATGCATAGGTGGGATTGTCATCATCAGCCCACTCTCCCGCACCGCGCTAACACCTTAGTTAATAAGTATCACGTCAAACAGTACAGACAACCACGCTCCTTTAGGTTCTAGCCACCAATCTCCTAGTAACAGCGCAACACCTTTAGTCATAAAGTCTCTCACAAGAGGATTTTGAGGTTAGGCCACGTTTACTCGCTCTCAAAACCAAACCCTTACCCTAGGTCTCAACCAATATTTTCTTTCGCATGGCGGTGCCAAATAACAATATCCTCCCAACTTGTAAAAATTGTAAATAAGCTAAACCCTGTGTTTCTTCTTTACATTTAGTACACGTGCACATTATAAAACATGGTGCTGGCAACCGTCTTGCCTCGCAAATTGTCATCAATTTTACATTTAAACTAGTGCTTAGTTACATTTTATTTCCCATCTCATACCTCTTCTCTGTAGTTCTTATTTACTCAATATATTATTTCGTTGACAATTACTAGAAGCGCCGATTGTCACACAGTGCCATCCTTTAGTTTATTTTACCACTTCCGAGTGACGAGCAGAGTTTTTGTAAGCATGCTTTAATTAATCCTTCTTCAAGAAGATCACGGTGAAAGCACGGAGCTGTCATACAGCTCCATAGCCAAGCCTCCCCTGTGTGTATCCGAGTTTTCTTCTTAGAAACCCCGTAATCTCTTGTACTTTCTTCAAACATGATATTCTCACAAAAGCCTCATCATTCCCTTCACTTCCTCTATCCAATTTACCCAGTCAGCCTTTTATTAAAATCCTTTGATCCCTCTCAGCTCTTCATCCTCTTTGAATCAAGTATCATGTGACTACAATATTAGCTCCTCAATCCCCTTGTCTTTGTCCACGTTAGGGAGGAGGAACTTTCTCCATCTTTTCAATACATAGTAACATATTCCCTACCCTTCAGCATGTATTCCTGCACGTCCAACTCACATCTTCTTTTCATTTCATCTACTTTCCCCATAAACCTAAGTCAATATATTAAATGCCAGAGTTAAATCCCAGCCTAGTCCCGTCAGTCATCTTTCTCTTTCACCACCCATTCCAGCCCAGCCCTGTAGCAATCTAATAGCTAACACACACACACACACACTCACACTCACACACAATCCAGCATCTCATTCTGACTATGGACTCTTCAGAAGTGAAGAGAAAATTAAACCAGGAGAGAAGCTTACATAGGGTGAAGAAGCAACACAATAAATTCTAGATTACCGGATTCTCAGTTATCCTACTAAAAGCAGTGTTCTGCATATGACAAGAGAAAGAGGGTGGGGAGCGGAAGATTTGGATGATTTTACGTGAAAATATAGCAAAGTTCCTCCTTTGATTTACTGACGTGAGCAAATATTATATAACAAGGAGAAAGCTATGATTGAAGCCATCGGAGAGAAAGGAGAGAAAACTTGTACTTACTTAAAATCAAGGTCAAACTACTAACCTCCATATGTATGTAGAACATACGCAATAATTATAGCAGATGAGAGTAATTTAAAACCATGTATTATCATGCTGTATGACTGCCAACTTGACTACTAACTGAAATTTTCATGTGTATAATAATTATTACACATATTTACACAAACGCAGATAAAATACATTACATTCTGTATAAACAAGGAAAGAAAGTCATCAAAGTCGCTCGTCCCTTTATAGTTCCAAATGACAGCGATTTGATTATACCGTGTTCGTAAAATACCTATCGTATAATAAGTAAATACATATAAAACTTAATAGCCGCGAAATCAACTCCAGAGGCTTTCATTCATTCCATAAAGTGAAAGCACTCAGGGATGAGTACTGTGTAGCTTGGAGCAGGTCCTTGTTGCTTATTCTATCCACAGCAGCAGCATATATTAGTAATTTACAAAACAAAACCTGCACTTGTCTTATACAATAATAGGATACTGGTTAGTAATATGGTGATGACCCTCGGAAAAGTATTAGACGTCTGTAAAACACGCATGAATATGGCAATAGAAGTGGAGAAAGTAAGAGAAAGCGAGAGAGTGTGAGCAAGAGAGAGAAAGAAAACACAACGTGTATAAATGTAAAACACACAGTAAAATCCTGGATGAGAAATTGATAATACATGCATTACTCTATTGAATCACTACCAAACTTAACAACTTGCCTTCCGACAATCTCTAAATCAAATCATATAGTTATAAATCCTATTCCTCTATTCTTTCCACCCAACCTCTACCCTCTTGTGTCCCACTCATCATGGTCAGTATCAAAACTTATCCTTGCATGAACAACTTCTGATTTCTTCCTCTGCTGTATCATATGATATGATTCATATCCTACAACTGGATCTTACGTTACCAACAGATTTCTCAAACATTCCTTTCCATTCATCCAAACAAGATTCCAACATCTCGTATCCATGTCGCTTATTTCAAAATTGATCAGATCGGTCAGTAAAAACTACCAATACTAACGCTTCAACAAGTCAGACTGGATATTTTGCAAAGTGGTGACACACACATACACACATGAACATTTGAAATATTAATCATCATTGATCATACGGAAAACATGTAATCTATAAACGGGCCGCTTTTATAACTTTGTTTTTGACCTCATTTCGCCTAAATCTTTCCAACTTCTTCAAATTTCCCCACTTGAAAAAATCCGTTAGTTTATTATTTCCTACTTTCTCCGCTTTCACCCAACCTTTTTCATTAGGTAAGAGGTTGCTTAAACAGTTCCAGGCTTTACCACCCTCCATCAATAACCCGTACACAGTATAAACAAGGTATCGTGAGCAAGTTAATGTCATGAGCTAAAAGGTATCTCGGTCTCGGTATTAAGGAATGGGCGTCTTCTTTTCGACAAAGACTAGAGAGGCTATATAAAAGAGTTTACAGCATCATGTCAAAGCTAGCTTCATTTTCAGCCGCCAATTAAAATGAAGGCAGGAAAACAAATGTGTGAGCTTTCTAAATTTAACTCTGTAGTTTCTCGAATATAGAAATATCCCATATTGAAAACAACTGTGGAGCGGGCGGAGCGTGCTTTTGAAAATATCTTACTATAGACATAAAAATATATATTGTACGAAATCCTTTTAAGATTTCCGGTGAATTTCCCCATGAATCTCCCCCCCGACCGCCAATACATAGTGACTAATTCTTATAGTGGGAGAAGAATTGTAATTAATTGTGATTGCATCTGTCTAATTATTCCTCCTGTGCAGGCGGAGAAAGCGGACATTTGCCATAATGTTCAAATTTAGTTGTGTATGTCTGTATGTTTGTGCATCCAACACGCGTGCTTTAAACGTATGCCACCAGTTAATGTGATACTGTGAAAAGAAGAACATGCGGAAACCTTTTTCCTCAAAATATGTAGCTTCCTTATATAGTTTAGCTAAATGTTTAACTTAGAATCACCTCCCTCCCGTAGCACATTTTAATATGTATTTCCTAATGAATTCTAAGCTTGTATTTTCCACTTGCGTCTGTATATGTATTTAACCAATTGGATTCATTCTTCCAAATCCACCCCACTATATTTCCGCTAATACTTTCCCCGTGCACACATACGCAAACAAACTAACTAAAAGCATGTCTGAGAAGCTAGTGAGAAGAGTCGAGCGTAGACCTAACTTTGCTGCCACATTACTACATTCATTATTTTAATTAATTTCAATCCACTTTCTATTTCCTCTCCTTCTCCATTGATGCAATCCATGTCAAATCAGAAAATATTATCTACGCTATTAAATGTATTTAAATGACACTCTCCTCAACAGAGAGTAGCATTTAGTTGAGAAAATGAGCGATATTAATTGCAAACATTAGTATTCTTGCTAAAAGTAATTGCAAAGAGATCGAGTCTTAAAGTAAGTATGTGAGTGGCTGTATATATGGCCTCTATCTCTATCACCCTTAAACAAATTGACGATAAACTATCTCCCCTCTTCACGATTAGTACGCTAATTAATGAATCCAATCTTGCTTAGCATCTTTCATTTTCTTAGTTATGTCGAGGAAATCCTTGGATTAATACACATGTTATAACCATGTCCTCGCTAGTGAAACCACAAGAAGCAATAATTAGTTTTTAATATTCTATAATGTAAATTTTAAATGCCTCCCTCCTCCTATTCCTCCCTAATTAAAATCCACCTTTCCATTAGTCCTACCACAGAAGACGACACTTTCTGTCATCACATCCTTGGAGAAAGTTTCCCTGTAGCTTCTAACTTTCACCCACTGGTATGCTCCAAAATCTTGGAGTCGCTTCTATATTTTCATAGTTACACTAAATCATAATAGGAGAAGATGAGAACAAATTATAGTCTCTCACTTCCTCATTACAAGTATTAGTTCTGGGCGGCGGTTTATGGAGAGGTAGAAAGTTGGTTAAATAATTGAGATTTACAAGTTAAGCATGTGTAAATTCGGGAAGCTATGATGATAAAACTACAAGTATTGTAATTACGTACACAGCTGTAATTATTACAAATTGCAGCACTTCTCCTCACTCCTAGCCCCACCACTGAGTAGTTGGTTAGCTGTATTGTGCGGCTGCAATAATTTTTTTCTCATGAGTATAACGTATATATAACATACGGTCAACCTCCAAGTATGTTCACCATAGAGAGCGAGAGTAATACAATTTACTACACTTGAGTTCCTTTAATTTGTCAAACTTTTTGCGGATTTTTCCGTAGTGATTGCACAAGCAGCTTGACACTGTCAAACTAGTAATTAAGTTTAGTTAGCATATATTTAGCTCATATAGCTTCAATTTTGGTACTACGACGGAGAATTGCTACAAAATTCCTGCACTTCCCCTCTATACTTTAATATTGGTTTGCGATGACAAATAATGGTCAGCCTCAAATTTTGCTAACATATAATTGAGTATGCTAATTACTCGAAAGAGAGAAAGCGAGAGAAAGTTAAACCGGTAGTGAATGCGTCTCTATACACTCACACACCCTACCCAAATATGTCTAGTGCTAGTCATTGTGATGCAGAGAATCCTCTGTTGGAAAACTAAACATATTTATCCACACGAATCCTGACGGACTAACATGTTTATCCCACTCATGAAATAATCCCAACTAGAGTAAACATAATTAATAACTATGGTTGATTACCCCGCCTCCTCCCTCCTCTATTTCTCTTCAACGAGTCAGTTGTGCGGCATTCTGTATTAAGTCCAAGCTACTAAATGCTTGTGCGCGTAGATGAATCTGGGAATTCTATAGTCTGTATAAATGATTAT
Organism: Sminthurides aquaticus; assembly: GCA_906901655.1. Classification (NCBI taxonomy): domain Eukaryota; kingdom Metazoa; phylum Arthropoda; class Collembola; order Symphypleona; family Sminthurididae; genus Sminthurides; species Sminthurides aquaticus. Next base: position 16,165,387 of record CAJQTT010000001.1, on the reverse strand, counting down.
AATTATTATTAATTCCTACTAAGTACTTGAATACAAAAGAGTCTTTGATTGCATCTAGGACTTTGCGATAATAGCTATAGAGCAAAACACAAAAAGCAAAATCATTTGCTCTCCTCCGAGACATTTCCCCGTCTGTCTGTGTACTATTATAATAACTGTAGTTATTTAGTCAACAATGGAAAAAGCAAGAGAAGAAACTCAAAATATTATGAGAACAATCGTCTTTTACGATAAACTATTCATGATATTATATTGTTATCTGTATGTGTTCTTGAGTACTATTATATACTATATGAGGATGATAATGAATAACTATATCGACTAAAGGAGACAACAATGCCTAACTGCCTATTAGGAATTTTCGAATCTAATACGTACTTTAAAACAACATTATTAGAATCCATTTCATTATCTTTATTCAACATTATAATTATCATTAATTACTCAAAATGCTATACTTGCACTAGCATCGTAGTGACTGTAGCTTTAGTTCACTTGTAAATATAAATGCGTACATCATGATGAGTGTGTATGCATGAGAAGTCAATCAAATTCATGAATGTCTAAAATAATAACCATAATGATAATGATATAATACACCTTACTTAGCCCATTCATTCCCCCCTTCCCTCTCCACGCACCCCTTATTCGCCAATTCTCGCCAATCTCCAATTTCTCCAGGTTATTCCACATATATCTATAGCGAGCCATCATTCATTGCCGTCTTCAAGACAAACTTTTGAGCATAAAGAAATCAAGTATTGCACACTTTAACCGGTATGTTGGTGGATTTTTATATGGATTTATTTCAACACTATGTCTGCATTTGTATTACACAAGTTGACTCCTTGGGCGAGTTGGACCGCTTAAGAGGTTTTTTTTAAAAACTAATTCCGTTCACTATATACAAAATAATCGGAATCAAAATAAATTAACGGGTGTGTTATTGGTAACAAAAATATAAAAGGAACGCTCTACGTCCCCTCCTCCACTCAAACGGACGGGAAAAAACCCTTTTCTAGAATTCATCAACCAAACCAAGATGAGAAAATATTGTTAAAGTTGAAAACTCCTTTGAGAGGATTATTGAAGGGTGCACCTTGGTTTCCTCCTCCTCCGTTTGGGAACATGACGAATGATGGATTTGCATTCGAGGGTGATGGCGCCACAAACTGTTGTCGTCTCTGCAAACATTCAAAGTAATCAAAATTAAATTCATCTAACAGCCTCCTTCCTTCCCACCCCTTTTTTACTGCTAAAAACCAAATAAATTAAACCAGATGAGCAGATAGTAAGAAAATACGGATTCCATGATTTGATTCGTTATTGGATTAGCAATGCATCATGTGTGTCAATTTACTTTGAGCATCAGTTGTGTATAATTAGAAGGTAATACATAGAGCTTCCCCCATACTGCCAACACTAGGTTTAGAATGACGTTCCTTCGTTTCACCTTCTGGCATAAATTATCCGTTATATTTTATTGTTTGTATCTTATGAAAACTACTACTAGGCTTGTCAACTACCCGTACTGGTGGGAATGCAGAAACACCGAAGCGACAAACCATTTCCCGTCTTTATAATTTCCAATTTTACGCCACATTTTCTGGATTTCCTATCACTTTAATATGAAATTCCCGCCGAATATTTAAATTGTTATTGCTTTCAAACGATGCGTCAGGGACCGAATCGTACTTTTACCACTGAATTCTCCGCATTCCTAATCTTAAAACCCGGAAAATCTCAACTAAAAAAGTCCAAAATTCTCTCATTCTTGGAAATATCGGAAGACTATCACCCCCCTTCGATTTTTCTCAACATTGGCCATTTTTGGAATTTTTGAGCTAGCAAGGTTTCTAGAGTATACTTTTATAAATCTTCAAGTGTTGAAGACGACACTATGCGCTGATGTATCGTTTGGCCGCAATCTCAATTTCAAATTATGAAAAAATTCAAATTTTGAATATGGCGGGAAATTCAAATTGCCTCTTAAAAGTTTTTCCGTCGATTTCATAAACTTATTTTAGAGACTATACAGACAGGATTACCACAAATATACACGAAAACAGCGTAGAAATCTACTGCAAAGTTGGTGAATCACTGTACAGATCGGATTGATATGAGAGGATAAAGACCAAGATGATGTAGCAAATGATCAACGTTTTTTTATTAAAAGCGAAAATAACCAGAGTAATAATAAAGTAGACTACAAAAGGTTCAACTAGCTAGGAAAGTTAATTATCGAAGAGTCTTTGAAGACGGGAAGATTACGATCCTGTAAGCCCTTGAAACAGAAAATCAATCAAAAAACGATCATTATTATACAACTTTCCTCCAAATATACTCACTTTACATTTACTAGCTCGTATCAACATTATTTTTACATATGTATAGGTTCAATAGGAAGACATTCGTCGTGCCAAGGTAATTTAATTATTATTGGAAGGATAATTACTATAACGAACGATATTTAAATCTCCATCACCATGTCCCTTTTCCGCGGAAGCGTGTACATTTCATTTTTAATTATTCAAATATGACGTGTTTAATCTCTTCCCGCTCTCCACCTGCCTCTCTATGAACACTTATTAATATCAATTTGTATTACGTCTACCCTTGTCCCCTCCTATTAAAGTATTAATCTCTGCCTGACTCTCTATCATATCCTTCAAGAAGAGTCATCCTTAGATATTATTTTGTACGCCCTTTTCGTTTGCCCGCAGCATTATGTCCAGCATTCCTAAACTATTTCGCTCATTCAATTCCTTGGTTCATTCCTTCTGATCTCAAATCCACCCAGGCAATGACTCTTTCGTTGAAGCTACATACAAACCACCAAGAAAACAAATCGTGTATTGTGAAATAACTCCGAGTTCCTCACGGAATATATACCAATTACGACGTCTTAGCGTAAAATTCGGCCAACTAACCAAGGAATCGCGGATGATCTTCGTAGCAACTTCAGCTTCGGGTATCAAACATCCTGACGTCCTTAATTGCATTCCGTATTCTCCCATCTCTTTCAATTTAAAAACAAATTCTTCTTCTGGGATTTCAAAAACAATGCGACATTTCAATTTGGATTCGAAACTAAATTAAACACTACATCGCAAGAACTTGCTTTGTAGTGATTTGTGCCTTCCTTGTCCTAATTTCATATTACTCTCTACTATTTGGCTAAACTTTCATCCGCCCAACGAATCCTCATTGACTCTGACTCTTCTATGGACAAGGAGGGTTGGCAAACATAGCTAGTTCCTATCAAAAAGAATCTTATCGAGCTAACAAGACTCGTAAAATAATTAATCAATCTCCAATAATTTTCCACCTTTCTTCCTCCTCTGCTTACTTCTAAATTACTACTGCGGCAACTGGGATTTAAACAATATTTCTTCTTCTTCTGGCAACTATGCTCTGGACTAGATGTAGTAGTAGTAGTAGTAGTAGGTAGAGAAAGTAGGAAAGAGTAGTCGGATCCCCTGGCCGACAGATGGTGAAAGGAGCCCATGAAGGCAGCTACGAAAAGACTGAAGAAAAGAGCCGAGGCACCGGGTGAAAGCATTTGCCTTCCCCCGCTCGCTGCAACCTCGAAAGAAACTTCTGTCTTATTCAAGGCCTCAGGCAGAAACAATTTTCCCGACACCTATGTTAGTCATTCAACCATGTTAGCTCCCATCATTACCAGTATTTTCCTCACAACTTGATTTAACCAGCAACTAAAACAATCCCTCCGGCTTAACAACAACCATAGACAATATCCATTCGTGTATTTCATGCAGCTCAGTCCGGTACATACTCTCAACTTTCCAAAACCGACGCAGCCCGCCGCAAGCAACTCAAAAATTATACATCATTTCTACTAATAGCATACAAAGGTTATTTCCATATGTCCTTTAAGCTGGCTATTTACACCCATCCCATTTCCGACTTACTTTCACCGCCCATGCTTTCACCAACCCCCGCCCATATACACCCATGCATTCCCACCACAACGGCTCATTCCGCATTCCGTTAAAGTGTTGTACAAAATTCATGCGATGCATTAATACCAATAACGAAAACCCAGCTCTAGAATTCAATCCATGCTTTCTCTTTACCTATGACATTGATAGCGAGGATATGCAGAGGAATATTTGTACATCCCGAATTAATCCACTCACAACCTGTCTTGTGCGCCATATTGAAAATACAGAGAACCATACATCTCCTTTTCTTCCTCCAAGAGAAGGTCAATAATGAAACAGTTAGGATAATAGGAGACAAAAGGTGAGCAGCAAGCCTAAAATACGCTCATTTCCATTCACATCCAGCATTCAGTATCATATTAGCTCTAGAATAATATGCATAGCATAGCTCAAAAGGTTAAATATAGAATATATTCCAACCACCCAGTCACTAAGATTTCAATAACGTAGGGTCATGTTCCTTGCGTGCATCTTCCTCTTAGAATCATGCTTTCTCCCGCTCCATCCATCTCACGCCATTCTGCGGTTCTCCTTGTTAGCTCCAACAACTAACTAATTTATTATACGTTAGCCTATCACGCAACTTTCACTTCAACTCTAATACGCGGAGCCTAATCTAATTTAGGCCATGCTGTATATATACAAGTCAGTCTGGCAACTACTTTCACCCTTTACTTGATAACTCACAACATAACGAGTGTTACATGAGGTAGCTTATTTCTTCCTCTATAAATCTAGTCGTTTTCTTGAGCACATGCCTTGCAAATTACTTTCTGGCGGACAGGCAGGAGTAAAGTATGGTGCTGTAGCATGCAAACCCTTGTAATTTACGGGAGAAAGCAAGGAGAAAGTGAGCATGTAAACAATCATCAACTTACCGATAGTCTTCCCATGGTGATGTTAAGGTTTACAGGATTATGCTCATCACTAACAAAGAATTCAACTTCTTCAGGCTCGTAAGCATCTTTCCGAACCTAGAAAAGAGCATATCATTTAAAATTTTCACACTCAATTTTTCCTCACCCTTGTCTGACTGAGCAGATAATCCTGTTATCAACGATGCTCCGCATCAGTCTGGTTAATACAGCATGATACTGCGCTTTAATATTATTCAGCAAGCTGGATAATGTAAAACATTTCACCTCTATTATATATCGCCCTGGCATCAGAATCCTCCAGAATTCCCCATGTCTCGTTGTACGGAAGCCAATATCTCGACCTTTCACCTTCAAATAAGCCCCTTCTACGGGTTCTCCCCTAGGATCCATCACATAGCCACGTACGCCTCGATGAGCCTCTCCCAAAAATTTTAATAATGCCTGCAAACAAATTATATCATCTTGTTACTCCTCTGTAATGCCTTCTTTTGAGGTAGTCACCGGGGAGGAGACCAAGCAGGATTACCTTTCCTCCCCGGCTTTCCCACTACCCATTATCTTGCGCGGTTATGCCCAAGCTTTTGTGTCAAGTTTTCGTAAGTAGGTTCAGGAGATCTAATAACTTAAATCCTGCATTTCCTCCACTTCTCTTGTAATGTTTAGTAGTTTAGTCTCCGCAACCATAAGCTCACCTCTTTGTTCTCTTGCCAATATCTGGGAAGCTCAGAGGCAAGGGGATATTTGCAGCAGGAGAGTTCCAAAGTGATCTCCATGCATCCATGAGCTACGTAATTGAAGTCCTGCATACCTCCTGCAAAGTCAACATGAAAACAAACAAACTCGTTTAGCATTAACTCTCCCAGAGAATGAGAGACGGATATAAATGCTAAATTTAAGCCATCCGCGGCGGCCGAGGAGAAAGCACACTTTCTCTCCCCGCCTTCCCATGACACGACGACGAAAAGAGCATATATACGAAAGAAAGTGGACGAGAAAAAGCAATTCCCAGCCAGCTCTCCCTCCCTATCTCTAGTATTTCTTCCGGATGAGATTTAATCGGATTTGTTCATAATAAATACAGAGATTTGTATGCACAACCATGGTAAATTCACTCTCCAGGAAATTCCTCGTGAAATAATAATGAGGGACAGTGAGAGAAAGGTTGAGAGAAGCGATTTACAGCCTTACCTATAAGTGGATACCACTTTGCTCCATTCGTAATCCCATTCTTGAATCCACTTTGCCCTTTGCAAGGTCGACCCTGATACATTCTCTGGTTGTTGGTCGAGTAGACTGTTGCCAAATGTTTGAAGACGTCGTCGTCGGGAGTTATCGAGGCAGTTGATGTAAAACTATGAAAGACTGGAAAAACAAAACAAATTACCGACACGACTCCTCTCCAACCCATCCTACAGAATGTAACCACCCTTTTACAACATCCGCCAGCCCTCTTCGTCACAGGTAAAGCAGAATCAAAGCCATTATTCCAGCATCAAAATAACATGCATATACACCTGCCCTGCCTTGTAGAGTGGCATAACCTTCCCTTCAACCCTCGCCATTCAATCCATGCCCTGTATTTATTCATCCTAAATCAAATAAAAGGAAATCCATCCACCCCATCCTTTCTAGTTTTCGCTCCTCCTCTTTCCTCCTCTTTCATCCCCAGCTCCTTCCAACTTTCTCCTACCAAACACTATAAATCCTCATTTGACGAGCAAATCATAAATCAATAATGTGGTCACTTCAATCCCTCACATCACACTGAGTCAATTAACCTCCCTCCTGTAACGCTGAAACCCATCTTAGCGTAACTCCCCAACACCTCCTCCTACCCACCCGCCAACATCCAAAAGAGCAGTCAACCTTGAGCGCCACGCATATGCAAGGATACAACCAATAACTTTCTCCTAGAAGACACCTATCCAGACTTTCACCTTCTTTCTGTCTCTCAAAAGCTTCAGGAGCATCGCTAACTCCCGACTCAACTAGAACCAATACTCCTGCTCCTTCTGTAAATCCTGTACGTACACATCCTCAGGGGCCTTCATACCCTATCACCATTTCATTAGCAGGTCCTTCCACGTTACGTGTGGATCACATTACTTTCTTCCATAAACTTTTCATCATCTTTCATCCTCCTTTCAAGCCGCACCCACCATTCCTGTAGCCTTAGACAAATGGCGAGACTTGTTCAAGCCTGTTATACAAATCCTAACGGACATGAAAAATGTTGTGGCAAAAAATTTCCACTTCCCTATGAAATCCTTGATGATGATTGATGCAACTTTCCCATCTTACAAGTACACTCACTCTATCTCATCACCCCAAGCGCATTCAGTCCAAACCTTCATTTTCCCCACACTTTCACCTACCTTTCACCCCCAGCCAGTCCCTTTCTTTTTCTCTCCGCCTCACCTATCGTATTAATACATCCTACCTATCCCACCTTCCATCCATCCTCTCTTACCGGTTCTACCCTCCTAAACCTCCTCTCTTACTTTCACCGCCCTTCACAAACCTGAAAGGTTATTTTAAAAAATTTCACGTCTTAAACAGATCTCCTTTCTCTCTCTTTAAATCCTCTTAACCAATTCTTTTTCCATCATAGCATTCCATCCTCTGTCCCCTCCAACCTGCCTCCACCATTCCTTCCCACAAACTTCCGCCTGCTTTCTTTATATACATCTTTCCCCCGTCTCTCCTCCTCCTCCTCCTCCTCCAAGTCCTCCATCCTTCTCTATTTACCTAATCAGTCCAAGAGGTGACGATGACGTCCAAACTTTCACTCTCACCAACCCTTCTCAACATAGTAACTACGTATTAAATGCAATCCTCATTCCTATCTCATTTCTCTGCTCGTCGCTCATCTCCATATCAAGGATTCAAGGAGAGAATTTTCAAAATTATACATCTCCAGCTGTTCCTCCACAAAGTCCCGTCGCCCGCAAGCTATATTCAATTCCCACACCCAACACCACCCTTGCTTTCTCTTTTCTCTCATTCCGATTCCTCTCTTTCTCGATTCTCTTCACCTGTCCTTCTCAGCGCCCCCCTCTTAAATCACGTTACCAAAAGAAACCATCATCCCAGCCTTAGGATGCGCACCTACCTTTGACGAGATCTAAAAACTTCCCTCCTTTACACAATAACAACAACTTTCTCTTTACATCATCATGACTCTTGCCGCTCTTTCTCCTAAAACTTAGTCATTTCTACGAAGGCCAAATCCACAATGCTTCCACTCCTCCCTTCCCGACCGACTTCACTCTTCCCCCTCCTCTCTTCCTTTATCCTTCCATAACTTTCATTCCACCGCAGCCATCAACTTAGTAAGATGGAACTACCAAAATATTTATGCCTTGTCACCTCAAATGTGTTCCACGGAAAGGGACATAAGCTCCCAGCTTCCGCACCTTCTTGTATCTCCCTCTATTTTCTCTATTATCCAACCTTCTTTCCAAAACTTCCAAACATTTTCCAACTACTACTATACAAATGAAATGACATGCAACTTGTCCCTCCCCAAACTAACCTTCACTCTGTCTCCTATAAACTTTCATCACTTTCACCGCCAACTCTTCCAAGCCTTCCACAATTTCCTCACCATTCCGAAACACCATCATCTTCCCATCCCCTAGTAATTCCCCTCATTCATTCCCATCCACCAACTTTCTCCAAATGTCGTCATTTCCCCTCCTTACTCAACTTTACCCCACAACTCCATCCTCATCATGCAACCCATATATTTATCGGATACCCCAACAAAGTTATCTCAAACATCGTCCCCACCCAATTTCTCTCCCTTCTCCTCCCCTTCCTCCATAACTTGCTATTTTCTCACAGCCTCCCCGTATTCATTTCTCTAAAAACTTTCACCAAACATATGAACAAATACTTTCGTATCCCTTCCCTGTGTCGTTATCCAACATCCAACACCACTACTTCCAAAATTGCCAAATTACGCTCAGCTGTCCAGATTTTGGCATTCCTTTCCTAGTTACTCTCTACTAGCGTGGGAGGATTATTCTATATATGATTTTCTATGTGAATTGCAAGATTCCGCATATACATACATGCATAGTAGAACACATGCCACAAGCGTGCACGGCTTCACATAAAATATATTTAGCGCTAATCAAAATTCGCGTAGGGAGCGACAAATGGAAGATATCAATGCCAACATGTTTTTTACAATCAATCAATAACTTTCACCCTACATTTACTCCCTCTCGTCAAAATTCAGATCGCTTTTTACTCTATTCCTTCCCTCATTCAATGTCAGTCAGAGAGTCGAACATGTTTTCCAATAGCTTCAAGAGAGAATAATGATAATATCAGTAGTAAATGTAGCGCAACTTATTCCATCCATCAAAAACATGCTTGAATACTGACAGAATCATTTCGGATCCTTCCTTCATAAATATTATCGAAAAATAGTTCCCCCGTTAAAGTACCTTTGCAAGTAGCGGAAGATCGGCAGTATCCTTTATAGCAGCATAAGGAAATTCAAGTGAAACGATGTTCAATCAATACTACAAGTGTCGTAATAATTTTTATGTTATGTATGTAGTGCCATTGTGTATCAAAGCCAACTACTATCAATGTAAAATCTAGCAGTGGGCCATGCTTCCCTTTAGTTATTTTTTCATGTTTCAAAACTCAACATCCTCCAAGTATCCAAAGTAATGTTTTCAAGCTTTGAGCTTGGATTAAAACAATTTCCGGGAATGTAAAAAACAAACAAGGATTACAGGCACAGCTTAGAAACTGAGCTAAATTCCCGCCCCAGATTTCCCTCCGCTTGTCATACTTATAAAATCTCTGCTTAAAGGATATGAATAACTTCTCTAATGGTTATCAAATCAAAAGCTTGAATAAATCCCTCCTTTTATGTATATTCCTTGTATTCCAAACTCTAAATTCCAGTTTCAAGATAAACCCTTGTTTTACCAGCTTTCTCTGCTTTCGCTCATCTCCAACTTTCTCCTACATATTTCAATTATTATCCACTCAGAAGAGCGAGAGCAAACTACAATTTGTACATATCTTTTCTAAAAAATTCTCCTTTCTTCCACTTTCTCTCTCCCTTTTTGCTTTTCTTTGTAACTCTATAATCCTTCATCACCTGAATCTGCAACATGCAATGTATACGCTTCCTGCTCCTCCAGCCAAGTTCCCACTTTCTCCTCTTCTTATCTCTTCCCTGGCCTGGAGTTACCAAACCATGTACCTCTAATTCTACACTCATTAAGCTTTCTCTAAAAGTTTACTCAAAATAGCTTTTGAAACAAAACCCCCCGTTTCCAGTTCTACCCAGGCAAATAACTTCATCAAAGAAATGATAAAAACTTGTTCCTTCCTAAGCTCCTTTTCCCGCCTTATCTCCAATCCTTCGCTTAGGTAAAGCACGACATGTAATTGAAAAACTTTTCTAGCTACATCCCTAGTTAAATCATGAAAAAAGAAACGTGCTATAGAATCCTTGCAAAAAACCCAAGCATTTAGCACGAGTTTTATTATTTAAGTTTCTCCCTATTTCTATTTCTCTCTTCTATTTCGTTCAAGCTTATTTCTTCTCATCTGTTAGTTAGCTACATGCTTTTCAAAATCTTGGAGCTGTGCAGGAAATGAAATTGCATTTTCTAAACTCCCGCACAGAGTTTGCTATTCTTAGTCCTGTGTAGCCCTTGTAAAGTAAGATTTGGGAAAAAAGAAAGTTGGAGAAAGTGGAATATTGTGATTTCCTTCATGGTGGATCGATACTGAGTGAACAATTTGATGTTTGTGTAGTATCTATCGAGGTTAAGGCGTTAGGAGTTTTGAGAGTGTGTGCTTGTGTACTTTTGTGTATGCAGACTAAGTTTGAGAAGAAGAGTACATTAAAAAGATAAAAAAAAATCCCATACTCAACTCGCAGATACTTACGTGAGTTCGGAGTGTTGTCATAAGGATAGGAGGCAACCAAAGCTCCTCCGTGCAGATTTCCTGAGAGCACAAATTGAATTTTCGCAATCCACTCTTTCACAAACTCTGTCTCCGGTTGTGTCCTCACGTTATTCTGTTTGAAATAATCTGGAAAATTTCGATTCAAATCGTATCCTCCCGCATTCAATCTAGAAAATAACAAAAAGCCGAGTTTTGAGTCAGTTATTATTTTCGATTCCATTTCCTCTTTCTTTCCTCCCTTCCCTCCTTCTCCGTTTTAAACTTTCTGATGCCCCATTCCAGCCTCTCATAATACTTTCTCCGAAAGTTGAAAGTATTTCAGTTTGTTTTCTACACAAGCTTTCGCAAAGCTCTTTAGTACGACCCTCAGCTAACGTGATGCCGTCATCAGAAGCTTTTGTCCCCTCCTTCCAAAGGACTTTAAGCAAAGATGAAGGCACACTCCCTAATGCTTTCTCCTGGAAAACTTTACAACACTGTAGTGGAATATTAAGAAATTTTATTGTCATTTACGTTACGACTTGATACTTTGGATCCTCCTAAAAAGCCAATATCCTATTCCCCAACTTTCTCCACGCTCTTCCTTCAGCTTTCTCCATCGTATCCTTACCATTCTCCTCCTCCCGCTTACAGTTCAAGGCTTCAGCCTGCATCATCTTCTTCTTCTTCGTCTTACCACTTCAGCCCCCTCCTACCTTATAAGGAATCCCATTTAATGAGCCGAGTCACGGATTTACCCCTCTAAACCATACAACAGCTTCCTTTCCCCCTAGTCAGCGAGCTATCTTTATTGCTAATTCAGAGTCCTTCCTGCCCTCCTCCCCATTCCCCATTAGTGCACGGGTCGCCAACTTGCTTTCTCATCTTTCTTCCAAGAGCCACCAAACCTTTATAATTCCTACCCTTAAGCTACTCAAGAACCTCTGGATCAAGAACCTCCAGCATCTTCTGCATATTTATTTTTGGCAATTCGCATCTTTGTCCTCAATTCTCCACACTCCTTAAGTAAGGGTTGGTTTGGCAAGCTTCTTAACAAGCTGCTCCTCTTGGCATAGAGTTCCTCTCGTTAAAATCCTTTAAATAAGCTTCAGCATATCATCTCCGCCAGTCTCAACGAAATATGCTCAAGTTCAGACACCAAACAAAAAGAGAGCTCAGGCAAGGCAGCCATCAACAACTTTTCCGTATTCTCACATAAACTTTATCTTTCCAACGCAACATATACGTTACCAAATACTGTAATATGTTTCCGCGGAAGCCTCAACATCTCTTTAAATTATGCTATAATACTATTACGAAATAGTTTTTTTTTCAATCCATCAGTCTATCAAATTATCCCACAGTTTTTCGGCAGCTCCGCTGAAGGATTTAACTGCTCCCATTCTCGAGTCTCGTTTAATGATTTTTAAGATTTATTTCCCTCGGATTCAGACGGATACAATGAAATAGTAATTTTCCAAGCTTTTTCTTACCGTCCTTGACCACCTTCACATGTTCCTTCTTTGGCGACTTCGAATCCGTCTGGATTCATGGAAGGCATGATGTGTATCCGAGTATTGTCTAGTAGAAATCGGACGTAGTTATCCCTTGGGTACTCGGTTACCAAGTGCTGTAAAATATAAAACAGACATAGGATGGTTAAGAATTAATTCACTGCCGTCATTCGTCCCACCCCGCATGTAAGTAGAGGACGGGTTTCCTGCTCTAAAAGATAGCAGCGGGGTTCTTGTTCAACTGTGACTGAAACGGCATACTAGGGCTTTAAGCGTGGCTTTTTGGTCTCGGTATGTAAAATGCTTTCATAAGATTAATCAAAATCAGCTTAGTGAAGTTATTAGAGAAAAATTCATTTTCCCTACACATTAGCTAACAAATTGTTTGTGGAGAGAAACGTTGTCTTTGCGTTGTGTTTATTCCATCCCAGGCGTCTATTTTGCCCCGCATCGTTTGGCAACTGCTGCTTAAATTATAGCCTATGTTCAGAAAACCATCTGGCATGCATGTGGGCTGACTGGTAAAATTACAACGAATCGAAAAAAAATCTTATTTTAAATTTCCCGGTAACTCTATAAAGAAAACTATTTTAGTTTTAAATTTCCCGCCAATTCTATTAATGAACAAAATATTTTAGTTTGAAATTTCCCACCAATTCTATTAATAAAATGACAAAATATTTTAGTTTCAAATTTCCCGCCAATTCTATTAATGAAATAAAAAATATTTTAATTTTAAATTTCGCCCCATTTAAGATGATTGGATGTACCCTTAGTTATATTTATGGGAAATTTTGAGCTTATTCTGTTTCCTTTCAATGCACTGGAATGGCGGGAACTTTTAAATTCTGCTTTTTCGCCTTACAGAAATGGCGGAAAATTCAAAATTCAGAAAAATGTTCATGCTTGATAAATCCAAAATTGGAGAGGATTTTTGAATTCTTTTGAATTTTTTAATGTTTTGACGTTTCATAACTAGGACTGTCTAGGAAAATTTTTGAAGAAATTTTTTGAAGTTCAATAAATAAGTTCCCTCTGGTATCTGCCCATTCCTCTGGGTCTGAAAATTATGGCAGCTACTTCTAAGATAAAAAACGTTATGCATATATACATGTATCTATTTTTCCTGATTGTATTTTCGTTATTTGGGACTCGACCAGGTTGAAGGTTGCCCGCTCCTCTTAAACTTACTTTCACCCTTGAATCTTATTTCACAAGAATTGTTTTTCCCTTACAAGTGATTGCGCTTTAGATTGGCCTGCTGAAATGTGAGCTAATTGTGATTCTTCTCACGCTTCCCTACAATAGCATTGCTCCCCACATGGAACGACTCTAGATAATGAATCTAATTTAACATCCTTTCTTCACGTCCCCACTAACCCCGAAAGATTGCATCCCACATTTCCCACCCTACCCAAAAGCAACCATCTCCTCCAGGCACTGTCTCAAATCCACTCATCTTTCCCACGCTCTTTCCTCCTATTCTTCCTTTATAAAAATACCTCCACACAGACTAAATGTTCCATGAAGCCCAGAAAAACATTTCTCCATTCCCATTCACTCTTTCTCCCAAATGACAGCTCGGCTCATCCTTTCAACCTTTCAGTTCTTCACTCTCGCCTTCTAATCCTAAAAAAACCAGCCAACTTTAATACCGAATTCCATACCCTCCTCCCGCCTATTTTTTATATCCTTTTACTTTCTTTTCTCACCCACCTTTCTCCTCCCTATTAAACCCATCTCTTCTTCTTCCGCCGTCCGCCAACTCCTCGCCCTGTCTCTTCTCTCGCTCTCTCACAGTAGTGCTGAGCACTACAGAGAGCAGCATAACACACACAAAGCAAACCGTCCGCTCACATCTCGGCCTCCTCATTCTATTTCACCAGAGAAAGCTCATAGAGAGCACTCACCGTAGGAGAAAGTCAGGAAGGCACTTGAATTCTGCAAATCCTTGATTTTTCCCATCCCTTCTCTTTCCGCACTCTTCCTCACCCATCCTTTCCTCTCTTCAACGTACCACGCGGGACTAGTTCCTCCGCGCTTTTCCTTCATGTCCAAGGAGAAAGTCCCAGCGTATGTAAACCCCAGAGGGCATGTAACACACAACCCGCTTGGTTTGTCTTATGCTTGTAACATCTCCCTCCCCCTCTCTCCTCATATATCTCTCTTCCTATCCCGCCGACCATCCTTCTCTCCATTCCTATCCCATTGATCAATCAACCAAGCTATAGTCCAAAGCCAAGCTTTCTTTCATGATCTTGTCCATCCAAACTCTTCCTTCTTTCACACGTTCACACTCTTGAAATCTCTCACCCGTTTGCCAATACTCATACTAGCCGGGGAGAATCATCTCCGCTTTTATCTGATCACTGAGCATGAATTCTCTCTTTCAACTTTCCCCGCCACAACCAATTCCTTACAGAGGAGGAGCACACCAAGTCCGGTCACCCTCCTATCTTCCTCCTGCCTACTACACACCATTCTGTGGTTGTATTCCCATTTACCTTCCCAAACTTTCTCTTCTTTCTCCTCGCCCTCACAATAAATCTTTTCCCGCCGCCACCACCTCTTCCTCCAACCTTGTTTCATTTACTTGATTCCATTCCGTCCTCCACTCCTCCACCAGCTCCTTCAATTCCTCACTCAGCCCTTCCATGCATACTACTCATAGTCACGCCGAAGCCGCTCGCGTATTCTCAATTCCCACCCGCCTTCCGCCACGAAACTCCCCACCATCCTTTTAACCCACATTTATTCCACAACATTCAAGGTCTTTTTCCTCCTCCTCCCCCCTTACAACCACTTCCATTTTACTTACCTGTATTAAATGAAGCATTAGCTCCCGGCCCACCGCCTCGTTTCCGTGCATATTCGCAACATATTTCACATTCGGCACTCCTAGCACGTGCTTGTACGGCGAAAATGAGACAACCATCACCCACAAATCTCGCCCTGCAACCAAATATCAAAAATACCATCATTATCATCATCATTATCATAAATATCCTCAAATAGCCTGTCAGCCCCACCCCACCGCCCCTCTTCATTCAATCTTCCTCATCCAAGCCACATTTTCAAAACTGTATTCCTTCCTATATTCATAAAACCGGGACAACCCTCTCATTACGCCAGAAAAGGTCGTCGCTCAAACTCAAATCCGCCGCCCTTATACCGTTAGTCCTACAGCCTTTCTTAGCTTCTCTCCATCCTCCTGTATGTAGCCTTCCATGATTTTCATATACATTATCTACTATGGGGGTTTATAGCGGGAAATTAGAGTGGTCCATTCTTGGAAGGGAGTAACTGTATAAACAATCCGTCCTTTTAATCCCAATCCTCCAGCCCTCAGTCAGCACTTGAATCTTCAATTAATTTAATGAGTTGTGCCTTGCTTTTATAGTAGTCCCAAAAATAAGGATGCCAACTACAGGAATCCAGCACAAGGGTAATAAGCAAAATAAAGAGAAAAATCCTTCATCATAATAATATAGTAGTGGTCATTATCATCCCATATTCCTCCCAGACCCAGACAACACCACCACCCGTAGTAATATTCTCTTCCGAAAAAAATCTAAATGAGGTATAATGAACTCTAGGTTAGTAAACTCTCTTGTACAGTTACTCCCTTTACCTCCTGGCCCAATAATAACGTACGTAGGTTAGAACATGGAATATATGTGTTTCATTCAACCGGATAATTTAAAGATGACAGCCAAGGACGATATGATGAATTCATCCCTCCTCCCCTCTCACCATTTTCCCTTGAATAACAAAGAGTCTAGCTAGATCATTCCCAAAAACAAACTAAAGTTCCAAAACACGCAATCTTTCAGACTTCCTCCAACCCTTGCAGTCGAAACTATTCACCCACCTTCATCCTTACCTTCCCATAACAGAATCCCCAGTTTGAAAACATTCAACTATTCCTTTCATCATCCGCTTATACCCTTCACTTCCAGCCCTCCGCATCTATGTCCTCTAGTTTAATTTCTTCCACCACCTTTAAAAACTCCATCCATCCAACTCAGACTAATCCCAATAAATCTATACAGGAACTTCTGGGGGAAACTGGGAGGAACACAAGCTTCATAACCAGAGGCCATCTTTCGTAATCAAAGAGCAGCCATGTCAAGCCTTTCAGAATTTAACTTTTACCAAACCTCCCTCCTCATCTGTTTCACTGTACATATGTCTGCCTGCATCCGACATTTTCTCCCAAGCATAAACTTTCTCCCCCCTATCAATCAATATGATTATGTACAATTAACACTCCCCTGATTTACAGCAAAACCTTGTTGTATTAAAGTCCTACAAGATGCTGAGACACTTGAACTGATAAGGTAAATTCCAGTTTACAATACCATACTACCGTTTCAAGCGTGCAGTAATCGTTTCCAGACCGAGAAAATTTGCAGCCCATCCAAGCAAGCTGGACACTGTTTAAATTCTTTTTCAAAAAAACATACTGTGCATCCTTCCATCCTCCTCAATCCGCTTACTGCATTACCATCAAAGACATAGAAACGAGCTTTCTCCACTCCTGCGAATTTCGTATCTGCAAAATCCTAAATTCTTTCCAAACCTCTTGAATCCTAATGCATCCCTCCATTTCCTTAAATTATCTCTCGCAAAAACAAATTTTCTCAGCTCCCATTCCAAACAGCTCAAGGACACAGTATATTTCTTTTCCATCGGCCGGAGCTCTAAGGATCATTTTATATTTTTTATCCATTCCCAGTAACGAGAGCTGTCAATGGGATTTGTTACATTTACATTATTGGTCCTATCAATCTCGTTCCTTGTCTATCTCTCTCTCGCGTCCTATCATCTTCTCATCCTTCCAAAGCTCCTACTATTCCCTATTCCTTCTTTATCTTCCCTCTTATTGAAACAAGGATAAATGCACGTCATGTGCTTAGCCTAGAAATTGATTCATGCTAAGAGCTCTAGAAAAGTCCTATCCATTCCCATCCAAAAAATCAAGTCATTCCCCACCAACCTCCTCTTCGCCCGCTTTCTCTTTTCCCCAAAAAACGCAGAGCGTTGGCAGCAGCTTACTGCGGCAACAACTTTACAACAACCATCCTCCGGAGAAAGCTCAGCTTTTTTCATCTGTCATATATCCTGTCCTCTAAAACACCAGCCGCCCCCTTCAGTTATATTCCTCTCTCCTCCCTTCCTTTGCGTCCCATAGTCATTCGAACCGGGCTCTATTTGTCGCCAGGCCGCACAAACTACTAACTCCCTTATCCCCCTCCTTCCTTCCTCCCTCATCTACTCTATAGAAGAAAGTGACATGAAAATAATAACCCAATCTCAAAACAAATCCCCCTCCCTCCCATGAACCATGTAAGCAAAGTCCTTCATCTCGGGTCGATTGTCCCAGATTCTATTTCATTAAAAAATTCCATCAATACATCCCGCTTCGATTCATAAACTCCACAACGGAACGAAACACCCTGCCTTTCCTCTTTTATACTTTCCCTACATACTTTCACTCATCCGTTTTTCCTCCAACTCCTAAACCACCAACTCTCAGCTCCTCTCTCCAATAAACTTTCTCTTCCCGTCTGTGGCTTTCAGCTTCGACTTTCACTCCGGAAAACACATACTCACCTTACAACTTCCCCTCTATCTCTACTTTCACAATCTCCTCCTCAGTCTTAGCCTGGACGTCATGAAACCTTATTCTGTATACTGATTCTCAGCTGTATGTCCCCCCCACCCCGGAGGCGGGCAGCTACACTCAAAATACGAATTAATGTGCCATCTCCTGATGATGATGAATTATACAAAATTTAAAAAGTCTCTCTCTGCTCCCGCTCATTCCATGTAGAGGCTTTAGGTATATATATGCGAGGCGGGATCATGTCCAATTCTCTTCAATGTCCTCCGCTTCTCTTCACACTTATTACTTGCTCTCTTCACTTCCCTCTCCATAGCCTTCGATTTTCCTCCACGATCCTTTTACAATAGTTTCTCACTTCTAAAACAGCCTTAAAAGCACCTCAACTCAATTCCCTCAATTTCCGGGCCAGATAAACTCCTTCCAGATAAAAGTTTGGAAAAGGACGCGTATGGCTGATATCAGTAGCTCTGCATGGTTCGACCGGAAGAAAATGATTCCAAAATCACTGAAATTTTAATTAATACTGTATATATATACAGCTAGAATTATTAAAACCTCGTTTCAAATTCTTGCTCACAACAAAGTTAGTTATGATAAGTTTAGAATTTTGGTCTATCTATAAATTCTAGCGTAAACAATGCAAACTATTTTGTAGTCGACAAATTTTTACCAAGTTAACATTAAACTTTTCAATTTTCCTCCATTTGAACACGATTGAAATCCTTAAAAATAAAATCATCAACAGCTACTAAACCTTTTATTATTTATGTACTCGGCTGACTAAAGCAAACTACATAAGACACAAGTCCTCCCTAATGAATACTGCTCATAACCGTGCATGACGTTAAAGAGAACCTTCTGGGACAACTAACGTTATGCTTCGTTGCTGCCAGCTATCAGAGGAAAAAATTAGCAATTCTGTCATAATTTTTACACACAAAAAACTGCAAGTTTCTCCAGATTTCTCTTTCGTAAGCTATAAAAGTAGGCGTGATTATACGGGTGAGAAATTTTCTGTGACACATAAAAACACTCGCACCCTCTTTACTTTGTCCCCATCGTCTTTCATCATCCGCCGCCCATTTCCCAGTACTTCGCTATTTCAACCCACTATCCAACAGCTAGTAAACACTAATTACTGTACGGACGGCGGATCAGAAACGCTGTAATTTCGCTAAAGCTCCTCACAATCCATGTTGAACTAGTTGCAAACTAATTTTCTGCTAATCTCAATTTTCACCATTACTCAACCGGAGATCATCCTTCCTGATGCTCCCGATTTCCCTGATTATTTTTCAAATTAAAACGCAATCTATACCTCCCTCCGCCGTAATGTGTTTACATCCCAACTTTCTTTTATGTGTCACCGCAATCATTCCTGACTATCCTCCACCGTGATTCATACATGATGACGGATAATAGGATTTGTAAAGAGAAGAGAATTCCCTCCTGAATTTTATATTCCACAACTCAACATCCGCTTGCTCTCTATTTATTCATCTCTCTCTCTCTCATTCACACGCTCTTCTCTCTCTTCTCTTCCTTTATTCATCTCCTCCACCCTCAAAAAATAAAAGAGGATGGAAATGGTTTGTCACGCTGCTAAATTTTGTCACACACACACACGCATGGCTTATTACACTCAAGAGAGGACTACCACAAGCCACACTTAACAATACACATCCCTTTGTAAAACTCCGCAAACCTCCCACCACAATCAGCATATCCTCACAAAAAGGAAGAGATCCCGTTCTTACCTACTGCTCTTCTAACTCAGAGCGGAATTGCAAAAAAATTATTCTCAATACCCAGAAGAACAACACTAAAATTCACACATTTGCAATTTCCCCATTTTTTTCTACTCATCCTCCTATTCTATTCCTCCTCCAAATCCTACTTCTACAAAATTGCCCAAGTCTCCGCTCAATTTCTTACACCATCCCCGTCCACAATGCCTCGCTTCTCTCTTAGCCTAAATAAATACCGACTTCCTTCCCATCCTCTCCCCGACATTCTTTCCTATCCAACTCACTTCAATCCCTTCATCCTGTCTCCTCATTTCAGTAATTTACCCGCCGTCTCACCCTTACTTTAATCCACTGACCTCATCCCGTTCCCAGCTATTCTGCAAACTGTAGCTTTTTAAACTCTCACGTCTGAACGCTTCCCTCTTTGGGACCTGTGCCATATCTAATACCGGCTGACTGAGACGATGATGTCGTCATGACCAAGTCGGGCAAAGCTTTGGACTGAAGCCCTCGATAAGGCCATAGAGCCTCTTCACTTTGCCGACTTTGCTTTCTTTACAACGGCAATTGAGTATGCTCACCAAATGTATTTTCTTGAAGAGGACCGGAAAGATTTATGAGAATATCTCAAGTTTATGGAATATTTTCTCGTACAACTTGTCATTGGTTTGACTTACCGTTCACACTCTTGCCAATAGAGTAGAGTGCAGTGATATTCGGGTATCTTGCATTCACGGCACGGAGATACGCTGTCATGGCATCGTAGTTGTGGTAGTCGAACGTTAGAGCAGGTGGCCCTCCTGCATCTGGAAGCCCGTGAACCGAGTCTCCAAGACCATCATTTGACACCCCTGAGAAGGATTAACATGTCAAGTAAATTAATTTATTAACTTCCATCCTCACGCCCTTCAAGCATAGATATACGCAAACAATCTCAAAAATCCTCAACTCCATCCAATTCCTACTCATCCTCCTCCGCTCCAATAATCCGACTTTTTATAAACTACCAGCAGCGAAACTAAAATGACTAAAATCCTCCAATTTCCTCAACACATCCCACCCGCTTTCTCCGCCCGCATCATCCTTCTACTCTCCTTTCACTTTGTCCTCCTGACCTCACTTTCCTCACACTCCGGATTCAAACTTGAAATAGTAAAACCAGGATACCGAAAAAGATGCGGGCAAAGACTCATAAAATAGGACATCAAATTATTTCGCTGCATCAGCTTTACTCAAATCTATGATTCTCTTTTATCCCTTAAAATCCTCCATCAGCATCTTCTCTCTTTTCTCTCTCCTCTCTTCTTCCCATCCCCTTTCTTCATCTCCAAGACTTCCAAAACTTTTCAAAACATATCAAAAGCAATATGTTTCTTTTCCCATTCTCCCCCGCCTTCACCTCCCTCCTTTCCTTCATTTCAAACTTCCCACCGCCCATCCAATAAATTAGCACCATATGAGATTCATTTATAAGCGAGATTTTTAATTAAAACACATTCTCACCATGAAGTGACAATTGAGATCTTCTGGATTCAGCTCCATGAGTCAGACTGATTCCAAGACTGGCGATGAGGGAGAGGGCGAGAAGGAGTTCCACCCCAAACCCCGGCTCTCCCCTTAACCTTGATGACTTCATCCTAAACCAAATCACAATTTCAAAAATTTCAAATTTTATTCTCTCACTTCAAAACTATCCATCCCAGTCCCGTCTTATTCCACAGCCACAGTCCACAGCAAACAAAGTTCAGGAATAGAGGCAAACACTTTCGCACTACCAGCTTACGACGACACGCTTCCACACCTCACCACGCACCAACCCCTTCATCCACAATGATCCGTCTTTATGTCCAATCCACCTTCCCAACCCTACCTGTCCTTACCTGGCTCACTCACTCCAGCCTACCTCCCTATCCTACTATCTCTCACCTCTCCTCGTCGTCGTATTCCTTTTATTTTGCTTCATCAACTCAGCTTCACAACAGCTCACCATTGTCCACCCTCTTTTTTCCCTTAATCTGTATTCTTCTAACAATCTATGTCTTACATCTTCTCAGCCTTAGCAAACTCTGATACACAAAACCTCATCTCGCATTCTCAATCCTCCTTCTCATCCCCCCAACAGCTTAGTCAGTCTCTTCATCTATCTTATTGCCAGGCCAGCATTAGAATTTAGATGCAAGATACGCGGACATGGAATACAACCTTCTTCTCCTCTCATGAACAAGAAGAGCTCGAAGAAAATAGGAGGAAATCCCTCTGATTTTTGCCCTCCTCTTTCCTCATTATTCAATAGCTTCCCAACCCAAAGTAGCACCAACATCTTCTGCGTCACAATCCACATCTCCTCCGCTCATCCTTGCAAAAAGAAGCTTCCTATATGCAAAAATCACACACCAGCTCCGCAGTAGCTTCATTCTCCACATATTTTCATGGAAATACAAAATTCCATACTAGTCTCTTTCCTCTACACAAAAGAATTATTCAATCAAATTATAAGCTTAGCAAGAAGACGCAAACATTTCTACTCTCATTATATAATAGTGTGAAGTGCAACTCCCTCTTATTTCAAAGGATTCGCCCACACACACGTGCCCCTATAATTTAATCCATAGCGATTACTTTTCTTGTCATATTATCAAATCCTTCGTCATTCACCCCCAAATCCCTCAATAAATCTTGCCAACGACGTGATATAGATCCAATCTTCACCATTTTTCTCCACCTCTCCCTCCTCCAACCACCTCACACCACCTAAACTAATCTCTGAAAACTGCATAACCTGAGGGCAACCTGCAAGTTCCTGTCAAACTACCACATCTTCCAGAATCTTCCTCCCATCGCATACACCCTCCCGCCGTCCCTATATATATATATCTCTTAGCCTCCGCTTTCACTTCCATTTCAATTTACCCCTTCCTTCCTAATTCCTCCCCGTCATCTTCAAATCCATCACGTCCTCCATTCCTCACCATTTCTTCCCCATCAATCATACCATTATTTCGCACAACATTTTTTTCCAATATACCTTTGCAAACATCCACATGCCCAATGCCCACTCCTATAAACCCTCAATTAATCCATTAAACCCTTTTGCATTCTCCTTCTAAACCTGCAATCACAACTACTTGCAACCCAAAACCACCAACTCCACCAAACAGCCCTTGCAAGCATCATCATCAACTCATCCTTAGCTAGCTCTACAATCAGTCTCCAGACTAATCCACCAATCCTACGTCCAATATCTCTTGACCTCTTAAGAGATATGTCCTAAAACTACCCCTACTTTAGGAAATCCTTTAGAAGCCCCACATCCAGTACTCTGTCCATCCGCTATTTCTAAAACCGATAAAATCTCCACCCTGTAAACAATAATAGGTTATTGGATCCTCGAACATAGACTCTGGAGTGAGGAATTAATCCTTCCATCTACTCCTACCACAAGTGTACATTACTCCAGGAAACATTTTATCCATAATCTCTCCTCTATCCTCCTATTCTGACGTATCAATTCCTCCATCGTCCAGCTGCATCTTTCTCCGATCCCTTTCTCAACTCTTCCTACTGTACATGCAAGTCTCCGGCTTTTCTATTTCTGGATAACCCATTCCACAAAATCATTCATTAAAACCTGGAAGAGATTGAACGAAATTAAACGCATGAGCTATCAAATCCGTCTCAATCTATCTTTGATCACATCCACTCTTCCATCCTTCCATCACGCCACCATCCAACCCAGATCCAGCATTTTCTCTTTAATCTTTTGCAATCATTAATTCTCATAAAAAATCCCATCATTTTTCCAAAATCCTCTCCAAAAAAAACCCAATCATTATCACCCTATCTATTTATCCGTCTTCCTCCTCTTCTTCGATTTTGTCTTCCGCACAAATCCAATCCGTCTTCCTCATTGTACATTTAGCCATATGCACTGCCAGACAGAAAGGTAAGATTACCTACGTTCTCACAACCAATTCTTCGCACAACTTCCCAACTTCTTCCCCATAATCTTTACAGCCTCCAGCTGACCTTGAAATCCCAGACCTTTTTACAATCTCCAGCTTTATAACACTTGCCTCTCAAACATTTTCTAACCGGCTTTACAACACCTTTACCATATTGCCTTCCCAGCTTTTCCGAACCATCAATTCCCAGTTGAGTGAAGCAAAGTGATTAATAAGTATTTCCCACACATGAATCAATTTATTCAGGATGAGGGCTTCGCAATTTGCATATAACAGGATTATACCTTGCAAAATCCATGAGGGAAATCCCGTTAATTAATCAACAGGCGTCTATGTCAAACCTATTTACGCCATGCATCCAGCCAATTCAGAAATTCTCTCCTGCATTATGCAAGGGAAATGAAGGTAAGCCCGACCCGTTGTACCTTAAAATTGCAGCCAGTTTCGAATATAGCACACCGAAAAAGAGGTCACGTCCCAACAACGACTCGCTCACTGAGTCACCTTCTCCTTATACTATCAAGGATCTTCGTCTGTAAAACGTCACGCGTACACTTACAACCCTTCACTTATAGGTTGACACGCTTGGAAAACAGGTAGATATCGAACCATTCCGAATTACCAACCAGGCCTTGCAGCACCAACCAGTTTTAAACAAACGGCACGAGCACACATATCCTTGTTGTTGATGGGAAAGACTTTAACTTTTTTCTCACCAAATCCTTTTATCGGATCAAGTATCCTTAATCAAATCAGCCGCTCAATTAAATCCTTCTGTCACCCTCCTCCTTAAACCCACCTTGTGTTACAGCACAAAGTAATTTCACTCAACCCAAGTGCGGAAATCTCACAAATTCATTGTCAGAACAACTAACTCACTCCACCCAGCTGGCAAAAAATAGCAACAAACACACACACACACACACACACGCTCCATACGAGCAAGAAGAATCCGTTTAAGTTCAAGGTCAGCACAATTTAACCGTGATTAATTAAACACAGTTATCAACTCCGACTCCACCCAACTCCATCCGCCCACCAATTACCAAATCTGTATTATATTTATAGCATCGGCCCAAACGAAGAGCCGAGAGACGGAGCAACTCTGACGTGGCAAAGGCCAGTTACAACTAACGGAATCCAAAACTGAGTGGGCTAAACACAGCTTTGAACTTGAATATATATATCAGCTTGAAAAATCTCTCTATAAGCATCAACTTTCTTTTAGCCGTCAGCAGGATGCGAACCACTTTATTATTAACGAGTGAATAGTAAAAATCTGCACAGGGATACAGCCCCAGCAAGCAGAGGTAGAAACGGGAAGACCAAATCCAAGGACAGGTACATCCAACAAGCCCAATCACTACTACTACAGACTAAACCAAAATACAACTCATCCTCCCTTTTACTTCCTCCCTCCTCCTCCTCACCCAAGAATTCCATTAATTTTCTCCCTCTTGACCCTTCTGGAGTGTCTCGTTTTTTCATTCTTCTTTACAACGTCTCTTTACGACACCTATTATTTCACCCCAAATCCATACTAGCTCAATCCTCCACCGCACCCGACTTTACAGCCCAAAGCTAAATTACCTTCCATAGGCTTGACCATACCATTCCTACTACGAGAAGAGATAAAACTCTTCATGGACTAGAATGTCATCCCGTTTCAAGATCCAGATTCACACCTCCGGCCGTCTGACCAAAGAGCATTCACTTACAACAACACTTCCCGCTTCCTCTTCTCATGACGGACAACTTGTCCTAAACTTAAAAGAGCCCCTCCTCCTTATCCTTCTATTTTCTCCTGTCTCCCTGTATATATCAAATATATCTGCCACGGCTTTTCTCACCTGTGTGTAGCAGAGCCTCCACGAAGGTATACAACTTTAATCCTTCACCACTTTCAATACTCTATGGCGTACGGTAGGGAAGATTTAAACCTAGCAAAGCTATAGTTTCTTCTCTCCTAGTTTTTCCTCGCCTCCTTCTTCTACAAACCTTTCCTCCAAAATCCCACCCCCATCCTCCCCCCCTCCAAAGGTCATTTGTCTTTCCCTCAGACTTCAGACACAGAGTGCACAACCTCATCCAAATATTTCAAGCAGACCCCGTTAGAACAAAAGTAATTTAAAACTATTGTTTCTAAGATGACGCCACCGGCGGGGGCACTCCTTCAGCCCTCAATCAAACCTCCATTCAACTCCCTTCTCTATTCATTAAGAGGTCACGGCCCAAAACTGGAATGGAGGTCAAATCGACTCCAACAAGATTCCAGGAGCCATCTAATCTGCGAAATCTTTTCTAGCCTCATCTCCATCTTGTGGAAGAAGACTGTACAGTACTTGCACTGGAACCTAAAATCTGAGCCCCGCTTCCTTAATAATAACTGACTTGTCCTACTCCTCACTCCTCCCAGCTAATGAGCTATCAGACAGTGAATCACTTCTAGATCCTTGTCATTTACCCTTGTTCTCAGTTCTATTATCGCCTTCCTCAATCCACCCCATTATAATTCCCATGAGGATATATGCGTGAAAGATAGAGCAAGAATAATACAAACTTCGTGTTGTGAAAACGGATAAAATCTACACAATTTTCTTACATGCATTTCGAATTTTCATGGCGTAGATAACGTAACTTCTCCTATCCTATTGCGCTTCCCGCTTAAAAACTCCGCTTCCTTTATTAAATTTCCCACGTTTTTTTCTTCAATCTGAATCTCTTGTTCCGTTTATTTCCTAAGCTTTAAACATCCTCTTTGCATACATATCAGACACTCTGCGTCTGTCTTTAAATTCCTCTTTCCCGACTCACAGATAAGAAAATACATGCCAGAGGTCGCAGCAGTCCTCCTCTCAATTTACATCCTTCTTATACACTCCCCCCACCTTCCACGTATTTTCACCGCTTTTTCAATCGTTTATGCAGTCTCCAATCCCCCCGACGACACAACTCCTCTACAGCTACTACGTGCCTGGCTTCAGAGAACTTATTAGGAATAATTGATAGGCTTCCTCCCTCACCGGAGCTGGTAGAGAGCATACGAGATGAGGATTGATTATGAATTAGGTGGAACTAAGCGAATTTCAAGGCATTTGTCCTCCCAGCTTCCATCCAACCCTGGAATCTCTCAAGGAGACACAAGAATGGGAGACACAGAGGACACTAACGTGACATTTCAATTTTGAGGAGCGTCGAAAACCGTTCAAGG
This sequence comes from Sminthurides aquaticus, assembly GCA_906901655.1. NCBI lineage: Eukaryota > Metazoa > Arthropoda > Collembola > Symphypleona > Sminthurididae > Sminthurides > Sminthurides aquaticus. Next base: position 16,138,552 of record CAJQTT010000001.1, on the reverse strand, counting down.
TTCCTCTGTCCATCTCAATTTTATTATTCCCGTAAGCACGTCAACCAGATGTCAACTATATTATTCAAAGCGCACCTGAGCCACTTGGCAAATTTTTCCCATGTCCCGCAGGTCTTCTTCATTCACTTCCTTCCATCCGTCATCACACATCTCTCTATTCCTTGTCCTCCTTTTTCATTCCATCACCGCATCCCACACCTGCAAAAGGTATTCCAAATATTTTCCCGCAAAATCTTCTGGTAAACAAACCAATTCTCCCACCGTCTCCAGGGATTGAACAAGCTCGCAAATCCTACGTCAGTCAGTCATACTATAACATTATTCACATCCTTGCCGCATGTGTCTCTTATCCCTCATTTTCTCTAGTTATATTACCTCCTTCCTATACATCTTCTTTAAATCTTCTTGGAATACCTCCATAACATACCTGCTACAATCCTAATGCTTTTCGCATTCTCCGCCAGTAATTCTTTCCCAGTAACTTTCTCTTGCAAATTCCTTCTTTCCAGACGCGTCATTGACACTCTTCAGACTTGCTTCCTTTCCTTTCTTCTTTGTATCCGGGAGAAAGCATCGTTGACCCTTGTTTTTTTCTATATATCCTTGATTCTCCTTGAGAAATTCCTAGTTTAAATTGATTAAAATTCAATCAACCAAATACTTTACCGTACAACAATCCCTATGCTCTATTCCTTTCTCCAACTCTTCGTCTTTGAAGCAAACGTGTGCGTGTAACTTAACAATTTATTTAACGAGCAACTCCTCCAAAACGACCCAATTGCGTAAGACAAAAAGAATAAAACTTGTTTTCACTTCACAAAAACTTTCACCCGCCCCCCCCCCCTCTTTCATCTTCACTTCCGTCCCCTCTTATTTTTCAACTCCTTCCCCCATTCCTTTTCCTGTCTTCACACAGCAGCCCCATAATTGCTCCGAATAGCCCTCTCACAATATCATTAACTCCCTTTCTCAGCCAACTTTGAAAACTACTCACCCCTTCCCTAATCTGATAAACTTCTTTTACCACTCTCCCGGCCCTTCCTTATTTCCTTTAATTCAATCATCAGCAAACACCATTTTACTCTTCATCCCCCTTCACCAGCCTCTCTCCGCAGTAATTTCCCAAATCATGGCTTCCCACAGCCAGCATAATACCTCTCTCCGCAATTTCTACTTTTTCCTTCTCGCTGCTCTCCAAGGATTCATCAAAGCTTTGAAGACGGAAAACTTTTAAACTCCCAACCCGAATTTAAGAGTCGTTTATCCAATTCCAAGAAAGAAAATCTTTTAGTCATTACAAAATTTATCAACTCTCAGCCACAGCTTGTCCTTCCGAAATCCAGATAATTCCTCATTTCAAACAATTCCCCCACGTCCAAAGCAACTATACTTTTACGACGTACTTGACGTACGCTTTCAGTCATTTCAACAGATCGCTCATTCCAGACCAGATTTCCTTGAACTTTTAAGTCCTTCCTAAGGGCTTCCTAAAGGAGGCAATCATATCTTTGAATTGTAACTTGAGATTCTCTAAGAGCACTTCTCATTTCCAAACTTGATAATTCAATCATTTTTCTTACAATCTTGAACGTATGCTAGAGATATGAAAAGCTTCAGGTTATATTTTCATATGTTTGAGTCCCTAATTAATTTACGAAAGGGACCCAAGTCACTATGTATGTACGTATGAACCCTTGAGTTCCGGAACTAGATTTGAAAACACACATTCAACTTGTATACATGCTACACATGTATCCTTGCACTTGCATATAATTTGTTTGACTCAGAGAAACTTTTCTCTCTAATTTTAATTGCTCACTTGAACCTATCCATGAGACTGCATTCAAGTGGGCATGAATTGGGTAAATTACATCCATCTTTTCAATTTCGAGTTGGATAAATCACCCCGTTCATATTTAATATATAGAAGACAAGAACGTTACAGCTGCGGCTGTTACGGGGACGGGACAAGTCTCAGAACGGTCTCAGCCATTCGTCCATCCAATTACTTTCAGGCACGTTCGAGCCTTTTTGAAGAAAATATTCATTTTTAAGCCCAAAAATCCTGAACGTTTTCCCTCATTTACATTTTTGTTACCCCATATCCGAGGAGTTTAGGAACGAAATCTGTTTGAAAAAAATGCGAAAAGGGATGATTCTCAGAAAGTCTACCATCTTTGGACAGAAGTCTGAAAGTAGGCTGCGGATTTCATGCATTATTTTCCATTGAGATGAGAGTTGTAAAAATCGATAATCCTAATTTTGATTCCATAATGCGAATCTCATGGGGAACAAAGAGAAAGGGGAGGCGGTGGTTGGAGCTTTGGGCTTCTCCACTCAAAGTGAAATCGTCCGTGTAAATCTTCAGATATCATAACAAAGCGTGTGGGATATTTATTGCAAAATTTTCCTCCGACCTTCACAGTAGAATCACAAAAGAAATTCTGTTCCTGAACCAGCCAAAATCCCCGCCTTTCTCCCGCTCCCTCCCACATCTTTTCCCTCCCACCCAACTTTCACTTGCTTTCCCCAACTCTTCCCGTGAAAGCGATCCGCATTCTCCACACTACCTCCTCCAGCCTCATGGTTAGATACTACAGATTCAAAGAATTTTCTTCCTTCGCCTCCCCCGCCGCATCAACCTTCTTTCTTCTTCTGTAATCTTGTCACTATTTCAGGAGGTATGAGAGCCGGAAACTTTTCCCCATCTCCCAACGCAACTCACTTATCATTCTCGCCAAAAGTCCCTCTAGAATCATCTCCTAAATCCTCACTTACAATCACACCACCACCCCGTCCCCTTATTACTCTCCAAACAAATCCAACCATTCCGCTCTACACCAAATCCTCTTTTCCTGTCCTCTTTCCTCAGAAACCACCCGACAAACACAATTCTAGAACATGACAAATACAACAGTTCCATCTCCAATTCAGCCTCAACATACAAACTTGTAAATAGCCTTACATTCCTTCTACCTCGACTCTGTCCTCAATTCAGGCTATATAGAAAGGTCGCAATTTAGTTTCTCAATGCATTATTTGTTACAATCCAGCTCGTCTCTATCGCTTTCTCCGGACCTTTCTCCAATCTCCTCCGCCACCTGCCCCTCTATATTCCCGAATGTATTTATTGCTCTATATAATTCCTCCCGAGCACTCTCTCCCCATCAAAATCTAATCAGCAAAGATAACAGGAAATTCTATAATGCAAATCCAATAAATATTAACGCCTCACGCAAGCTTTTAATCCTGGCTGGCCTCGCCAATAACGTTATCCTTCTTCTATCCTCTTTAGAATTGTTTCTAGTACAAACCCTTGGATAGTCCATGCCTATAGATTTTTAATTTTTGTGCTCTGGCGACACTTCTCTGGCCAAGTACCGAAGATTTTAAGAGAAAGCTCAACGTTTACATATATTGTAGATCCGAAGGAGAAAAAATCCACATGGATAGCAAACCCATAGAAATTCCTTAACTCTCATTAATTACTTGCGAATGAATTACATAAACATGTCAAGAGGAGCCATTCGCATTCCAGCGGTTCTGGAGCCCCATCTTCTCCGGAATTCAGCGTCACATAAATCCGATTCTTCCATCCCGAGCTTTCACTCTCCACCGGGACCAACAAAATCCTCTTTCCTTTATTCCCATTCCGGCTTCCCTCTTTCCTCCCGCCATTTCCATTTCGTAAATAGAATCTATTCCTACCCTAGCCAACCTTCCTCCTATCCCGAATCCCTATTCTATTCCACTTTCTCCATTATTCTTCTCCCCCCTTTCACCGCTTTCTCTAAACAAGGGCATCAAAACCGCCCGTCAACCAAAACTTGCAATCCTATTAATTTACATACTCTCCCCCACACCTCCTTATCTCTACCAGTCCACATTTTCCTCCATTCCGACCCGCCACACACTTTTGACACGTGAAATCTTATCTTCCTCAACTCCCTCTGTATAAATTCCTCCCGCCTTCCCTCCTCCTTTCTCCATACATATATTATTCCCCCAATTCCTTTCCATTGTCCCTCTCCCCATTCCATTCCTTCACAAATCACAATCATCAAGAATACTATCAAATTTCCCTCCCTCGCTCATCTTGATTCTTTTTGTATAAAATCACAAGTTTTATAGCAAAAACCTTCATTCACAAATCTATAAAGAACTGGATTCAAAACTTTCTCAATCTTTAAATCAATAATTTTCTCTACATAATAACGCCTACCCCTGGCTTTCTGCCTCTATCCTACAGTAGCCCAGCAATTTGCCCCTTCAACGATCCACCAGTTTCCTTGGTTCGTTCAATCAACTTTCTCCAGGAGAAAGCAATCCCAGTACCTTCCCTATTTTCTCCTCCCAAACTATTCCAGCACTCATTTCAAGCTCTAGATCACTTTAAGAGCCCTAATTCACAGACTTTACAGAAACTATGGGATCATGCCCGCAGCTTTTATCAGAAAACTTTATCAGAGGAAAACTACCTTGCAATTCTTTGGATACTAGTTCCTGATTGCTCTTCTCCCTTTTCTTCCCAGCCTAACCTCTTTAATTGCCGCATCAGCTTCCCCGATTATTATCATACTCTCGCATAGCACATTAAAATTTCCAAGTTGAATTCCAATTTACAAGTCCAAATCCTCGTATTTCATTGGTGCGGACAATTTTCCGATGTAGTATATAATACAACATTTAAACCATTGGTTCAAACCAATGGTTTAAACTAATCCCTTGAACCCAACGTTTCCTTTGAGCAATTTAGATACTCCGGCTTTCCTTCTCATTAAAATGAGGCGGGATGAAGGGATTGATTCTTTCTGGGGAGAGTGCACTTGTAATTTGATTATAAACAAACCGATAGAGAGGAGAGAGAGAGAGAGAGAGAGGAGGATAAAACTTAGAAGCGTGTAGTAGGAGGAGAGAGATCATAGGGAAAGAGTTTCACGAGGGACTATATAACTCTTTCATTATATGCATTCTCCGGCTGGCAACAGCTGAGTTGAGCCTTAAATACTAGCCCTCTTTTTATACCAAGGCATAAAATCAGGTCTCTGGAGCAGAGAAGAGTTAGGTTCGTGGAGAGAACGATTAATCCTCTCCAGCACGTTACTCCAGGAAACATTATCGATAATCTATGGAATATCTTTAAACTAGAATTCAAGCCTCTACTTTCCCTATAGTTTCCAAAAATTCCAGCCTCATCAGCCTCATGTTGTACTTCAAACTTCAAGGCAATGGAAATGCATGTATAAATATAGCTTTCACAACAGACTTTCTCTTCCTGCCTCACCTTATCAGTTTTAACCGTATTTCTACTAACTCTCAACCTTTCAAAATTTTTAAGACGCTACCAAAATCCACATAAAAATCTCATTCTTCTCCCCTATCCATCTAATTGTCCGCAATGATTGCTTTCCACAAAGAACCGCTCTTACATTTTGTGAATAGCTTTTAAAGTACACATCCTGGATATCATAAATCGAAATTCCCACCTTCCACGCCCCCACTTTCACCACAAGACTATACTTAATCCCAACACCGGCAACCTTACTTCAGCCACCACGTACTTGCCAGGCAAACTTAAAAAATCAATAACACTTTTTTCCATCTATCCCCACCCTTCAATTCTTTTCACTCCGCTCTCCTCCACCCGTAGTATATGCTTTCTCCTAAATCCATGCAGTATTCTTCCACATGAGATCTTCATTCCACCCTTAATTTTCCCCTTGTCACAAAAATCCTACTTCATCCAAGTTTATCAATTTAATTATCCACCTTTCCCCGCATCCAAACTTTCACTTGTATTGACAGGGGCACATAGGCCCCGTCACGGCCTTTCAAGAAGTCTTTCAAACATTCTCCGGCTTTTTAGAGTCTTATCAATCACATCAAGAAGGTTGGTTCAATAAGTAGCAGGTGCGGCGGAGTGACTACTTCTACACAACACTACAAGAACAAGTCTGGAGAAGTCGTTATAGAAAATGTTGTCCTCTGTGTGGGCGCCTCAGATTTTAGAAAATCCATACGTATGTAGCTTTCCAGCCCAAAGTAAATGCATCCATGTTGAATTTTTTTCCTAAAATAAATGTTTTTACTTAACCTACCCATATGTCACTAGACTATGATCAAGAGCCCTTTTTCGATTAGCGGTGGCATATTGGATCCTCTATCCACCTTCCACAATCCATTATATTCTGGAAGCCTGCCACCCCGACTTACTTTCACCCACACAGCTTTTAAGTTTGTAGCCACCCACCCCCGCTCACCGGGTAGTGTGTATCAAAATCCTACGACTCTCGAACAATTTTACGCCCAATCTACAGATTCCATCGCCCAATCCTTCCTTTCTCTTCCTCTCTCTTATTGCATACGACTGAATAACCTTGAAGAATTTGCATTTTGACAAGACTTTTATCTCGGTCAACTACGATTCCTTCCTCCTTCCCCTCCACTAGCTCCTATCCAAAAGCTTTTTTTTCTCTAGAATTAGCTCTGAATTTCATTTTCCCAAATTTCCATTTCCCTTCTCCGCTGGGACAATTTGAATTTTTCAGCAGCAACTCTTTCAATTTCCTCCGATATCCATCCTCAGAGTCTCATCATTTTTTCAAAGAGTTCAACTTTTCAAATCTAAACTGCCTCGAACATCTACCAACCAAGACTCCTTTCACGCATCCGTCTCACATCCTCCTCTCGCTCAGTTTACTTGAGTTCACATCAGCCAGAAGAAACCTCTCCACACTATCTCCACACATCACTTTCCTTCCTTCATAGCCAGTCCCATGGACAGGGACAAGCTCCGAGCAGGCCAACCACTTTCCTACCACTCCATCCATACCAAACTCATCAAAATCTTTCCAAACTCTTGCCCTCCCCTTCCGCCAGCCACACAGTTGTGTAAGCCATCCCAGTCTCTCTTCAAGAGCCGGCTACAAGGACATGGAGAATGACAAGAGTCCTCTCCATCTTCTTCTCTTATATTCCCAAGAAAGGAAATGCCTAAAAAATCCCACTTTCCCCAGACTCCCAACTGACTTTCTCCGAAACATGAATTGAAAAACTCTGACAAGACCTTCCACATCTCCGGAGGAGCCCTCTGTCAACTTCCTTCCGAGCCTCTCCCATTGTCCACCCTGTGCAGACCCCGTAGTAATGATAACCCAACACAGAATGGCGAATATGCAATAGGATCGCCAAATAAAACAACTCCATAACTCTATCTTTCCCTTATTCCGTTTCCTCTCTCAACGAGCCTAAGAGAGTAGTTTCGAAAATCCTGAATCGTATATTCATTCTTTCCCTCTATATTTCTCCCACAGCCCACCCACCACCTTAAACATTTTATTTATATTCACAAACTTTAAATATTTCAAATAGTTTCCCTCCAAAACCTATATAACTTAAAGTATTAAGCAAAGGAACTCAAGAGCCAGAGTGAAAGCGACTTTCACATTGTTTCATATCCCCACCACTTTCTCCTCCAGTTTTTCTTCAGAGTCTCTCTCTTATTCATTCAAAGATTTTTCGCTATTCTCTTGCATTCCCATCCTATTTGCTTCCTTCCATTTCAAAACTTGTTTTTCCAGGCATGGATCCTCGTCTTGTCACATCAAATCAGAGCGCGGTAGAAAAATCTCAAGTACTTTCTCCATCACCCAAAACCTCGTAGGAATCTTCCTCCTTTCAAATCCTCACAACGTGTTGTTCTTCCCGACAAATACCAGACAGCCGAGATTCGCTTCTTCTTCTTAAAAGATAACAACACATTCCTTTGAGAATAGGGGACTGCTTGATGGGCCTTCGCCTCCCATCCAAAACGTATACACTATCTCACGTATCATGACTTTGACTGACTCGGACGCATGTAGCGTCAAAGCGGAAGACAGGGCCGGATATGAAATTTATATTGAATCTTGTAGCTGTCCACTCACAATATAACAGCAAGTTAAAAACTCTTCTCCTTCTTCCCTCCCTCCCCAGCTTCCCTTTCACCGGAAACTTTCTCCTCTAAAATATGAGCTGTGCTGCACAGCATCTTACAACATTCACAACCTTTTCTTCGATAGCCTTGATGAAATTACGAGTGCTTTCCAGTCCCCAGAGATTTTTCTTATTCTCCCCCCTCCCTTTATCTCCCAGAATGTATGCTAAAGACATTTAAATTCTTAGAACTAGGACCCACAATCTTTCAACTTCCATATCACGTCCCTCCTCAACCCGGCCGAATCTCTTAAATCCTGCATTCATTCAAACCACAAGCCCCTTCCTCGCATATTCCCTTTACGACACTTTCAATGAACCTCAACCAGGGCAATCATTCCTAATCAAATCACCAAATTACCTTTTATCATCTCTTCTAACTGGGACTTCAGCCCTATCTCATCATTTACATTCAGCCCTATCCCTAACGAGTCAGTCCTATCCCTCCTTGCTGAATAGCTTACATGGCTTTCTCCTCCTGTACCCAAATTCTTTTGCTTTTACCTTATAAGCCACAAGTTTCTAGTTGATATCATGATACACGTTATAAACTTTCCCAAATTCCTCCGCTCCTCTCTCTCCCATAATTTTTCTAATAATATTCTTTAGGTTTTCGTTGAGCGAAGAGAAAATCAATATATTTATGAGTCGCTCCTGTCGTATAAATTCTACCTTTTGTCCATATTTGCGCTCCCATTTTTTTACTTTAACCCAACTTTCTCCACCACTTTCCTTCCTTGCATTCAATAGATTGAGAATACAGGAAACAATTGAAAAATACTTTCAAATCCCAAGCGTCCTTGAAGAATATAATCATAACTTGTTGTTCAATACTCGGCAAACTCTGTGAACCAAGAGTTTCTCAATTTCCCAGCTTGATTCAACCCAACTTTCTTGGAACTTTCACCAGAGCTTTCCCCAATTGTGCAGGGAAAAATACCAAGCGCCAGCCCAGTCCAGTCCTCCTTTTCCCTGTAGCCCATCTTCGAATCCCCTTCCTAAATTCTGACAGCTTTCATCTCCAACTAATGTGCATACTATTCCTTAAAGGGTCCGCCTTCCTTACTTTCTCTCAACTTTCTCCTACATCCTATCCCGTCCCTACTCACTTATTTCAGCATCATTATTCTCCTTTTCAAATCCTTGTTTATTTATACAATTCCCTTCCTTTGTGTAATTGTCTCCTCAAACATGAAAGTCTAACCGTTGAGCCACATAATTTACACAATTTTCACCAACTGCCACTCCATTTCCCTTCTCTACTTCAGCTCTACCCTCACATTTTCTTTGATCATGTCACCAACCTTGTATTTCCAAAACCATCACACCTCTCCTATCCATTTTCTCTTCTTCCAATCCAAGCTTTCTCCGACTCCTTTCGCCCACAAAATATTCCTCAAACCCTTCTCCAATTAGCTGAATCAAAAACAAATATTTCTCTCTCCTCTAGCTCTCATCCTCAACACATTCCTACCCTTTACAGCTAAAGATTTTCATGGGGTTCTGTGCATCCATTCCTATTGTTTCACGAAAATGCATGTTCCTAGTTCCTATACTATCTTTAACTTGCTCTACGATAAAGTCAGTCGCTAAATGCACAGCTACGTTTCAAAAATCAGTTTCCTAGAGCAGCTGGAACCTAGCTTCCCTTCTCTCCGTCTGATAACCCTACGTTCCTTACCCTGAGCAATCAAATATATATACCGTATGTTGATATACATTTTGTATGGCAGGAAACTAGCGTTTAAATTATTCAGTGTTCCATCCAAGACCTATGTAAACCCTCGCATCCCACCATCCATCTCTTTTTCATCTTCAACCTCTCATCCAAATCTAAGCTATGTCCAATTCTTCGATTTCAAATAAAGAATGAGTTTTACAATTTCATCAAATCCCTTCTGGAACTTCACTTTGTTAAAATCAGGTGAAATTTCGCCAAGAGATCAGTGAAAGTCATTTTAAGATTCGGAAATTAAAGCATTTTTGTATCAAAACCTGCCTCCGCATTTATCATTGAGAGTTTAATTCCCAGCATGCTCTATTTTTCATTCAGGTCGTAATCCAAGAAAATCTTCCTTTCTTAGCTTTCGTACTCCCCGACATCTCCCAAAAGAAAGACTTTCTCCTGGATTTTCCCCCTTTTCCTCACAACTAAATGCATACGTGATATACCTTGACACATGCTTACAGTTGTAAACCATTCAGAATATTTGAAAGATTCCCCACTGCTTTTTCTCCGAATATTCCACCTACGAGTTATTGTGAGAATATATAATGTCGAAGCAATTTAAAGTTTCGTCTTCCGCTCAGCTTTTTTTATATATTCCTCTATTCATTTTTCTTCCAACTATCTTGCGACTTTCATTACTTTCACCAGGAAGAAGAATAGCTTCTATGAAAGCACCGCCATGGAAACTCGTTTCCGCAGGTCCCTCTCTCCGTTTCCTTTTACTTTGGCCTTGTTGAATTTAGGAAATAGGACCAAGATTCAATTCCAGTCAGCCTATTCACCATAACTTATTAAATATTCTCTTCCACACTCCTTTCGAAAAAAACCTCCTAGCCCGCCCATCCCACCAACGCTCCATGAACTATGATGTGCTTCTCTGAGAAAGCTAATTATTCCCTTAATTTTTTTCCCTGCAATCATGTGCGAAATGGGATTTTTTAAACCCTTCCACACCATTTCTCCACAAAGCTTTCTCTGACCAGGAACCTAATGTTCCTTCATCCTCTCAGCTTTCCGCTTCCAGTCCAGACTGCGAGTCTCCTATAATACTTGACTGCTTACTAATTTTTCTTCTACTTTCTCCACAATATCCTAACGACCTTGGCACAGCTTCCCGCTTCCGAATTATCACGCTGGCTTTCCCTAAACTTAAGACATTTAAATGGATTTGCATACATTATTTACCGGCATCGCATTTCCCCAGCCATAGATCAAAGTCATGGCGTTAGCCTACAATCTGTCTCTCCAGCCCATCCGCTTTCTACCAATTTACCAGCATGCATACAAATGTAAAGAGTATTTTTCTACCTTTTCCTTCTTCTCCCACATCATATTTATATATTACGCACCACTTTTTCACTTTCCAAATTACCTTTCTCTCTCCCTTTTCTACTTTCTCCTCGCTCTCCAGTCCAATTCCTTGGCTCAGCCTTCTTCTTCCTCGTTTTCACATTACCAAGAGCTTTCTCCGTCTTTACCTCCGTCATTTCATTTAACCTTTCGTACACGTGCGAAAATCCACAAAAACCTCCCTCTCTCATCTACCCACAGACTTTCTCCAACCCTAAACTACAAGAAACCCACCAGAAATAATATTTTCACCGTATCCTATTTTCTATTTATCTCATGCTACGATGACACACGGATATGAATGTTTCTTCGGCGCTCTGAGACTTTCACCGCTCCTTGCATATTCCCCAACCGTCCTGCTCTACTCCTATTCCTATTTACCACACACCTAAACTGGGAAGAGAGGATACCGGATGAGATGAGAGAACTCACAGTTTCTATATTTGTTTAACTAGTTCTATGGTTTTCTTATGGCCACTTTCACCTCAGTTCCAGATATTAATAATGCAGGCTCCTACACATTGGAGAAAGCATTCAAGCATTTTGTACCAGTATAATAACTAGAATGTTAAACGATCTGTGAAGTATTCCAGTCGAAGCTTTGTCTATACAAGATTCCCTCCTACAGGCACACACCATCTCCCACTGTGATCCATCCCACAGTTCAATACCTTGAGCAATCTTCTTTCCGCATGGACGCCCTCCAAATACCAGGTGTCCCACCGGATTCTCTTTCCTTTTCTTTTCCCATCAACCTCATCCCTTTTTCTCTATCCTCCAGAACACACAAAGAGATCCAGTGTATTGAATCAACGTTGCAAAAATTTCTCCCCCCCTCTTTCTCCTCCTCTTTATTCACCTATGGAGCGTGACTCCTTACACAACTGCTCATTCTCAAGAACCATGGCCACTAATTAGCGTCGTTTTCAATTAGCTCCGTCAGACAGATCCTCCAACTCGTATTTAAATATTGAACAGGCCCATTTTCATTTCCCTCAGTCTTTTATCCGCCTTCCTCTTCATTATTCATTCAGAGGAGGACAAAAACACTTTGATTAAAAACTAACGTATCCCAATTTCCCATCAACTCTCAACCCTATCATCCCTCCTCCTCCTCCGCATCTTTCTCTCCCACATTTCTATTTCCGTCCTTATAAAATGTCATGTGCATTGAACTCTTCTAATCCTCCTTCAATCTCTTTCCTTTTTCTGTCATCCCTGTCTCACTCTACTGACTCCGCTCTAGGGGAATTCGCCATACTCCCGCCGGAAATCCACAATTCCCATCATATCTTCCCTTCACGCACCACCTTTTGGCACGAGCTCGGGATATAATCCCAAACCCGTCTGTCTTATTGACCTTTAGATATGAATATTCAAAAACGTTCCCCTAAATCCCTCTCCCCATTATTTCAATGTTTTAAGCCACAGTTCTTCAATTCCCTTCAACCATTTTCAACATTACTACAACCTGAATTTCTCCTTTACAGCTTCCTCAATCTTTTTGGTCGTCCTGTACTCTAATTTAAACAAGATGTAAATCCTTGCATCTCTTTAACGCTTTATTTAATCGTTCTGTAGGGATCAAACGGTATTCCATATTCTATCTATTCACACTTCCCTCAGGAATGCCTCAAGCACAAAACACCAGTAAAAACAGCACTAGTACATCACAAATAAAGTATTCAAGGAAAACAATAAACCTGTGCATTTTTAGCTCCACGGGTAAACAGATACTTTTGAAACTAATAACTCACCCAACGAGAAACAGATGTCCGACTGATGCAAGGGTATCCGAGAGGGTCCTCTTAAAAAATTAAATCCCACGTGTGAACAAGATGAAGCCGAAGCCTCTCGCAAATATTACACTCGTGTCCGACTCTGGTCAAGTACGAGGCTCAAATCCAAACAAGTCTCCTCAACTTTCTCCATTCACTCTCACCAACCACTAAGAGTTGTTCACGCGTTCACTCTACATTCCAATCTAGCAGTTCCAGCCAAAATCCCACCGAAAATACCCCAAAGAGAAAGCAAGAGGGGAACACGCGTACGTACGAAACGAAGAAGCATACCAAAAGGAAGAAAACGGGAAGTGGTTCAAAATCGTTACCCCTTTACTTTCCCCGTCTCTCTCTCTTTCCCTCTCTCTCTCTCTGACTCTCTCGCTGCCTCTATCAAGCCTCTGCTCCTTCCCAATCTATTTCTTACTTTCACTTGCTTTCTCCACAAGATCCCTTTCCGTGTCCCGCACTCGTGTTTTCTCCCTTCTCTCTGTCTCTCTCTCTCTCTCTCTCCCCTTTTCCCTTCTCAGCTCCCTCCTCTATCTCCAAAGGTCTTAACTTAGCTCTCTGGAATTCCCTCCTCTAATGTGAGTCTTTCACCTAGCCTCTTTATTACATAGTACATAAGATGAAAAAAATCCACCCTTCCAATCCTAAACCTTGGCTTTGAACAAGGTAGAGAAAGGAAGGAAGGAACTGAGCCTAACCCAAGCCTGAGAGAGGCAGTCTCTACCAAAAAATACTTGGATACAAAGAAACATTAAGCCAAACGGAAAGTCTCATGCAGTCTCACTTCTTCTGCCACTGGCAGTTGATAGCAAACGTAGTAGAATTTCCTTCTGTCCTCAAACTCCCTCTCTTATTTTCTCCTTCTTGCTCTTTCTCTGTTGATCATCTCTTTCTCGCTTTCTCTCTCCATCTCTCCTCATCTAATACACTCAGTCCAACTAGTAACATGCACCCAATCCGCAAACCTTTTCACTTGCGTATCATAGCCCAACCTCACCAATACACCCATAGAAACCAGTGTAATACGAGTCACTCATTCAAAATAATCCTCAGCAATGAACTACACCAAAGAAACACAGTAATTGCTTCTCCCCAAAATACACACAAATCCACGCATACAACAAAACATTTCTCTACTAAAACTTTCAAAAATTTCTACACCACTTTCTCTTACTTCTTTCTCTCATCCCTTTTCTTCTCCATTTTCTTTCCTTTTATTCTTCCTTTTCTTGCTACATGTACGGAGAAAGTGCAGAGTCTTCCTTAAAATATCCTGCATTCTCAAAAAAAACATTTTTTGCTTTCTCCAGCTTTCTCCCGCCCAACACCCTTACTATTTTGTCTTTCTCTCTCCGTTTTTATCCTCTTTCTTCTCCTTCTCCAGAGAGGAAAACGGGAAGAACAAAATGGAATACCAATCACAATACATTTTGTCATCATAGTTTCCTCGAATTCAAAACTCTAAACCTACTGTCACCCTTACTTAAAAAACCTATATCCTCCTCCCACTCCCGTCCCAACCCAACTACCAAGGCAATGCAAATTCCTCTATTCCTCATTATACGTAAAACTAGAGCAAACCCTTACTTGTGTGCTTCAACTTTCACTCATCCGGCATACTTTCTCCTCCCTTCCCTCTTTATCCATAGTTTCCATTTCCTTGAATCCCAAACTAAAGATGATGATCTATTCCCTTATCTCTTCTCCTTTATTTTCCTTCCCCAAAGCTCTTAACACTTGCATATGTACATACTGCCATACACCGTTTTATATATATATCTCTCTCTCTCCTTCCTCCACCTTATCATTCCAATCTTCCCTCAAACCAGCTATTCAATATAATGGGACTACCCTATAAGCGTAAACTGTGTGAACCCTCCGGATGATCCTCCTATACATGGAAAGTTATTTTACTTTTAAAAATCCCAAAACTTCTAGCCAGCCCACTATACCAGCTAACACACTTCAAAGCCCATCTTTTCATATCCTTCTTTACTTCGGCCCAATACTTCATCTTTTTACAGCGTTCTCTTCTATAACTTTCACTCCAAATCCATAATATTCGCAACACTACTTTTTCACAATGCAAATCCCTTGTAGTCTTTCTCCTTTATTCCCCTCTTTCCCCTGGATGAATTCATATAGATTCCATCTCCTTCCCTTTTTTGATTTGAAACTTGCATATATTCTTATAAGATATTTTCCTTCAAGGTTATACAATTCAAATCCTTTAGAATTTACATCACAATCTTAATCTTAAGGTGGCCATCGTATTGCTTGCTGTCCGAAAACGCAACTTTCCCCCTCTTTCTCCTTTTTTTCAAGAGACGTTATCACGTACAAAATTCTAGTCTAGTCCTCGTTTTTTTCAATTCCTCCTTTATTCCTAATCTCTAATCTACCTGTGATCTAAACAGGAGAATAGAATACAATGCAGGATCCAGCCAGCTTGGATGAAAACGAGGATCTTCTAAATCCAATTTTTCACACTTGAATCACTAGTAGTCCACTACGCGCATTATCCTCCATTACTTTCTTTCCCCAGCGTTTACAACTTCGAGCATACTACTTTCACCGAGATCGCCAATTTCTTCGCTTTGCCAAATATATTTCTTTCCTCCTCTACTTCAGACCCTCAGTATCCTGATGTATAACTCACGCAATGTCCCCACTTTCTCCATTCACTCAAAGTCTCCAATGAGGACCGCAATTTTCTACACCCGTAACCTCTCCTTGATTTACTCACTGTCACGTGCTCCAATTTTCAGGCCCTCCTTCAGCTTCATCCTTCTCTTCCCATCTGTCTACAACAAGACTTAAAGCTCACACTCACAAAGCAGTTCCAACTCCATACTTGACATCCTCCAAAATCCGCCCATGTCTGGGAAATTCCTATTAGTTTCACATGCTCCCACTTTCAATCTACTCTAACCCCTCTTCTCTTCTTTCAGCCATGTGGCGTCACCTAATTCCCAAAATTAGTAAACCCGACCGCAGTCTCCCTCATCATCCCATCCGCTCTCAAATTTCTCTCTGTCCTTTCTCCTCCAGCCCTCTTTACTCTGGACCTACTCCAGCTTTCACTCTACTTCCTTCCCTTCTGCTCTCTTTCTTAAAACTTTTACATTATTATCCATTTTCAAGTCAAGAGAGGATGTGCTGAGTAGCAGGGACTTTCCCTCTCAACTTCCCTTCCAGACTTTCACCTAAATCTCTTCCCCTCTTATATCATCCTACCGTCACCACCCCAAAAGCAGAGCAGCATATTTTTCCAATAGCTCAGCTATTACCATTACATAACACAGTCCACACATTACTGCCATTGTTGAGCTTACGCTTTGAAACTATTTACCTAAGAGCCCTGCATCAAATTATTATTGTATGACACTAAGATCAATGCACAAAAAATGAGTAACCTGATGAGATTTCTTCATCTGCATTTGCATATTTGCTATTTTCGTAACCTAACCCCTACGACCTCTTCTCATTTCCAATCTTTCCAGCTAATGAATATTAAATTCCAGGTTCTATTTCTGCGCGACCAAAGCTATATTTTACCCACTCTCTTACCATATCTCTCCCACCAAAACGTAGTTTGTTTTCAGCTGACTTTCACAATATATTATTCCCTCCCGCTTATCCGTCACCCTTCTGACGCACACAGCGCACTTACATCATTCTCTACAAATTACATCACCCTCTTTCAAAGGGTATTTCCCATAGGATTTCCCATTGTATAACGTTTTTCATAACACTTCTATCACACCAAAGTAGAGCGCACCACCTTTTGTATGAGGCCTTCCTCTTCTAAAACGAGCCACGCTTCCTCTTTGATCTCAATACAAGCTCTCAATATCTTTACCATCTTTTTCTCGGATATCCTTCCGTAGAATTTCGTATATTTATTTATATTTTTTCCTATTCCAGCTTCGAATCCTATGCCAGCTCTTCTGGTGCCGATACGAGGAATCTGGTTACGCATTGGAAACGCAATTGCGGATCATTACGCCATAGCATTCCAACACATCTTCCTCATTCATATCTCACTTTAGTTGTATTTCTAATCCCGTACCTTTCTTCTTCCGTTTTCGCTACCAGTCGCTCCTGGAGAAGAGTTCCTCTTTTTGCAATCCATTAATTTCCCCCATTCTCTTCCATTTTGACCACCACGCATTCCAATTTTAGTTCTTGAGTAAGATGAAAGTAAACTTTCTCCATCAAGCCCTTGTGTAGCATTTCCGTTTTTCCTCTCTTTCTTTGGCCCTAAGTGCGATTGACATCCATTCTGAAGTCCTTAAGTTATCCGGTCATGATGATTCTGCAATATGGAAGCCGGCAACGCAATTATCATCCGAGAAATATCCAACTTAACCCCCTTGCTATCCCGCTGTGTGGAATATAATCTTTTTCAAAGACCATTTCCAGCTGTCCTTCCAGTTTCCAACTGTGTTCAGCATACATATGAAGGAAAATGGACAAGCTATGATTTTTTCATGAACGCAGAATAGATTTATCAAGTAAAACTTTCCTCTGCGGTAGTTCCGGCGAGTATGAAATTTTTATGCTGTAGCACGTATACCTTCTGTAACTGTTCCGCTAGATAATTTTTTTCCACGAGCACGAAACCGGGTAACGCATGTACTCCTAAGATACACTGTCCTCCCAAAACCTGTTATGCATCTTTACCTTGAGATTTCCCAGCTTACGTCTTTAAGGAATACCTCCAATCCAAATTCTATATTCTGCCATTCCACAAAGACTAAGAGCAGTGGAAACCGAAAGACAGATGACTAAAATTCACATGAGCTGAGTCGCTTCGTTGATTGCAACTTCCGGGACCTTGCTATAATAGAACCTGCTAGCATATTATATACAGCAAGGGTGATGGGAAGCTAGTGTAAAGATGCTATGACAATCTTTAATTCATCCTCGATTTCTCGCCCTCATCCCCAGGCTGAAAATCCGCTAATGGGTCTAATCCAATCCTTACGTGTAGCATACTTCTTACTCTTTCTTTCCTCTCATCTGTAGGCTTCTTCCCGGTGGAATGCTTTCTAAGAAATTAATAAATTCTTCTTCTACCTCTCTTCTCGAAATTGCATGAAGCACGATACCTTTTTCTCCTCTGCCAAAAGACCAAAACTAATATTCTCGAGGCATCAACTAGTAATTTCCAGTGCAATATCCTGTAGCCACAACACAATCTACGACTCCTGTTCCACTCCCAGAAGTCTAGTCTATACTATTTCCACTTCTTTTGTAAGCGATTTCTTCTGCAATTTTCAATACAAATAGAAACAGAATTTTAGCTAGCATATCATCTTAGACCTCATGGATCCTTCCTTCGTCGTGCCTAGTTGATTGCGGTATCATAAAGGATACTTAAATCCTTACATGCTTGATGTTGAACCAACTGAGGTTACTTCGAGTCGACGGTGGGTAACGAAGCAATTTCATTTTTAAAAAAACAGTGAATCCGCATTTTACATATCGCTGTCTCTATGTAGCCAGATAATATGCCAAATCGTGACGGAATTTTAAGCAACCTCCTCATGCTTCTACATAGAACCACAGTTCTAAGTAATTTTTTACAAGGCCTTTGCCAGGACGGAGACAAATTCTTTGTAACTAATGTGATCAATTCTTTCCACGTATAGAAAAACTTTCAGGAATCCAGGTTATCTAAGGCAATGCCTTCGCTTTTATGTCACTGACGTTTTATTTTGCCTCCTTCCATTTTTTGATTACCTAATACTTTTTCAAACATTGTTTACCGACTCAACATGTCTCATATTGGAACAGTTCTACAATGGCATCCTCCGCATTCTTTCAATTTGTCAAAGAATCTTGAGACTTTGTAGACTTAAGCTCTTGCATGTACTTCAGCAGGCCTATCGGCACACGGAATGTAAAGATGGAGAGCATTGCTGACGCAGGTGACTTACCTATATTGACATTTTCCTGTGTAGACAAGAAGAGACAAATCTTTCCCTCTTTCCCAAACAAAGCTACCGGATATGAGAAACCAAGTACACTTTCTGGATCCCAAGTATTATAAACTGCCGCAGCTACAAAAAGTCGCTAATTTTAAAGCACAGCATCATCAACTAAACCTTTCACTATGGGTCCACCGAATAAACGTCAGCCTTCCATATTCTTACCCGGTAACCCCTAATTTACCGGCATTTATTCTTACACCGGCATGTATTATATAATATCAGATTCCTCTCGGTTTTCGTTCAAAAATTCCTACTGGCC
This sequence comes from Sminthurides aquaticus, assembly GCA_906901655.1. Taxonomy (NCBI): domain Eukaryota; kingdom Metazoa; phylum Arthropoda; class Collembola; order Symphypleona; family Sminthurididae; genus Sminthurides; species Sminthurides aquaticus. The sequence continues at coordinate 16,119,451 of CAJQTT010000001.1, read as the reverse complement.
AAAGCTTCTATTGCTTCCAACGCCTTCTATTGTCTTCTAAACGTCGTTTAGAAGACAATCGAAGGCGTTGCCGTTTAAATTATTCGGCCTCGCTAAAGTATACTTCGAGCTTAATCGGAAAGGTTGACTTCTTCTTGTTACTGTAGATTTTCACGCTTCTTCTGGACGGTTTCCAGGAAGAAAATTTACAATTACGATGTTAGCATAGCAATATAATACGGATATCTTACGGAAAAATTTGCATTGAAATGAATGAAAATGTTTTTCAATAAACCAAATAAGGTTAGACGTATTTAAAGCAGAATTCTCTGGGGTATCGTCGTGTCATAAACTTTTCCAACAGAATGAAGAGAATTGCGGCATTCATGTTTTCTTGAGACACCCAGGTGTATTCTCTCTTCTGTAGCTCACCAGGTAAGTCATGTTTCCCAACGAGAATGTGGAATGCAGAGATTTTGCAGAAACTTTGCTTAAGGTTATCCTGATGTACGATCTGTATTCATCCGAAAATTTCTGAGTTTCTTGATTTCACCTCCTGTGGCAAGGCAAACAAACCATCCCCTGGCACAGATATGGTCGACAGAGGTTGACTCCAGGGTCTACCTCAAGGCTATGCATACAACAGAGAATACACAGACAGCTCTTAGAAAAACCAAATGGCATAACGTCTTTCTTGTGATTTTTTTGCCCTAGTTTCGAAAAGGAACGTTTCACATCCAAACGAATGACACCATTCACTTTCTCGTAATCGATTATTCCAGGTAGATAATTCCAAATTTTCGAACCAAATAATTCTGTACAAACTCAAAGCTCTTTTGCATCATAAATGAGATTAATCTTTAGCAAAAATTGCTTCGCACTTTGCGCTTTAAAATTATTCGGTCTTCTAAAAACAATCGACCACAAGAAATCGATTAGTGCTACCTGCTAAGTCGTCAGGGGTTCGTTTAAGGATGTACAGCTATAATGATACGTAAAACATGTTATTTTGGGATCAATAGATGGTCCAATCGGAAAACAGACAACCCAATCAATTCCCAGGATCTTTCGAGGATTTGGAATTATATCATAAAGGGATAATCGAATTTCCTTAGCCCGTTTTCTAATTGGCCCATCCATTGACCCGCAATGCACTGTATTAATCTGCATTTACAAGTTAATGACTTATCCTAAACTTACCGTCACGAAAATATGCTTGGGTACATTTTGAGTATTCACATTCAAAACTTGTTTAACTTCCCCTGGTTCCGAACCTAATGATTCTATTACTAACTGAGGCAATCCCACGCATCCAGGAATAAGCGGAAATAGTATATACGAAAAATCAGCATCCTCTTGCGCTTTTAGCTTCAGTATAATCTACGCAAGTTTACAAAAACCACATTGAGTATTGCTCAAAGACAAAAATGAACACATCCAGTAGTTGAGCCTCATTCCTACTCTACGATGTATATACTTACTTTTTTCGGGCCACCATTCATGAACGACTCACTTGAATCCATAGAAACAGTTATATCCTGAACATGAAGACCACGGTTTTTTAACTTATAGTTTGCCAACATCGGCATCCTGAGTTTTCCTTTGCAGTTGTTTGAAAATTCGGCTTGCAGGTATAGTGCGTTGAAGCTCGAGGGAATTGTAAAAATTGGAATTTCCGTATTCGTAATGTATAAATCCATCTGCTCAGCCCTGAATCATAAAATACTACAAAGTTAGACCATATCTGGAACAGATTATTTGAAAATTTCGGTCATTGCCTTACCTGAGTCGTTGCCACTTCAGTTTAATATGTCCTGGAGAAACTGCTTCTGTCTTAGAACACTTCATAAAAAATATGAACTGCGAATGCTCACCGTCATCTAGAACAGTTTCGATAACTGAATTCGAGTTTGTTGCAGTCTGACTGTAGCAGGCGGACTGCAAAAAATACCGTAACCAAACCGATTAACATTTCTGCTCCATCACACAAAATAGTGCGGATAAAAGACGCGCTAATCTGTGTCACTGGTTCTTACCGAAAGCTCCAGCTCTACCTCTTTTATGATAACCACGCACTGGGCGACGTTTTTAATATCCAGTTTCAAACAGAATTCATCACCCGATGAAATAAATTCAAGTGGATCTCCATTAAAGTTAACTATGGACTGAGCTACTTGCACCGGTTGCAGTACAATGATGGTTTCCTCATATTTTACCGACATTGCTTGGTGATTTCCATCAAAATATTTCCCCTATAAGAAAGTCAGACACAGTTGTTCGTATTTATATCATTCTGGTGCAGGTTATGTTGATGAATACGTTAAAATAGGTTTTCACTTACTTCAATGATAAGTTTAATTTCCTTATCAACAGGATTCACCGTTTTCAAGTGAACAATGTGCTCTATTTCATCGCTGGAGGACAGTTTGTCTAATTTCTTGGTGCACTGGTTCTGCCCTGGGGTGAGCTTCTTGTCCGGATCAAATGTGACTATAACTCCTACAATAAGAAAGACACTCCACTTAAATCGTGGCAACAAAACTAAAGGTAACTCGCTTACTTAATAACTCACTTTGGGTATCCGCACATAAAATCGAGTAACTGCACAATAGTTTGTTACAATCAAACTCTTCACGATTTGTCCACGAGACTTTAATTCGGTGCCATTCGTTGATCAACGCAAATCCATCGCGCTTCATCTTGACTTCAAGCTTCGGTTTGGGAGCCTCTAGCTTTACTGTGGCTGATTTCTTCTTCAGTTTCTCTTGGTGTCCTTCGGAATTCCTGCACAAAATATTTTATTTTTAAAAATATTCAATTATTGAAGTGTAAGGTCGAATTCTTTTCACTCACCACAATGACAAGCTTGTAGGTAAAATTAATGAGTTGTGTAGAAGTACCGATCGATCACTTCGTCCGATGTCGACATAAGCGACCTGAACCTATACAACCCACAAACATTTAAATACACTAGGTGACACTCGATCTCGCCCACTTTGCCGCGTTAAATGTGTCAGACAGGCTATAATGTAAGAGATATTAACCTGCAAAACTTTTCCAATATCACGAGCGTGCGTTTTCACTATAAGGTCAATTTCTTTTGTTTCGCCGGCAGCAAGGCTAACGTTACACCTTTCTTCTATATTGTTATACTCTGGAATGTTCATTCGTGCGATTCCAACTTTGCTGACGGTAATCGTATGATTACTGTGATTCCTACAAATTATAAGTTACTCAATGTTAGCAATATTTGTCATATTTCGGGCCCGTAGCTCGTAGATGTGTCAGTAAACTACACTTACTTCAATTCGAAGCGTACCGTGGCGGAACAAAGATTAGTAACTGTCTCTTTCACGAACCAAAAATTGAAGCTAAGAATTGAATTTTCGTGACACTCCACTCTAGCGACAAAGTTATCATGAAGATTTCTTTGCCAATTATCCACATTTATTTCGCATCCTTCCTCAATAATAGGCATCCTTCCCTCGATTACAGCTTGAAATTTCGTCCACAGATCCGAGTATCCAGGATTGACAATAGCTAAATCTGTCTTCATCAAGATAACTAAAAAGTTCAAGTAGCTGGATACGTCCCCTTCGCAGCAAGCAGCTCTTAACCCAGTCTTTGCAACGTGGAAAATAATGCTGTTCCACTTTGAGTAACTAAGTTCCCGTAATATGTGATTGAGTAACATTATACAGTTTTTGTGATCTCCGGATATGTGGAATTCCTTAGCCATTGAACACACTGTAATCATAAGCATTGCCAGATTAAATCTTAAAAGTTTACCAGAATTTAGCTAGAGTATAACTTTTTCGGCTATAATTTCAAAGCTACTTACTTAATTGACAACGAGTACGTTTCCGAGTTGTTACTTTACAAAAGTCGGATGCAACCCCCAAATGATTGATGATGCGCATCTATAATAAAGTTACGTATAATAATTACACGTCACATAATATAAGGCATTCCACGGATTTGGATTCCAAATGCTTGCATAACATTTTTACTTACTGAATGATTGGTTAAAACCTCCAGATGAGTTAACATGGCAAGAACACGTGGATCTTCGACAATAAAAGTATTTTCAAGGCTAAAAGAATCATTTCTCCAAGGTCGCTGTCCAAGAAAAGCTAACGTTAGATCACATTTGAACGGAAGCATTTCTGCTGGCCATCCAGTTGACTCCTACATGAGCAAATAAAACACAATAAGTAAATCCCTGCAGCCAGTCATACCATTTTCACAAATGCATCAATTTTTCTTGCCTTAGAACGTGATGCTATGAGTGCTTTCCGTTTTTCCGCGTAGACCGAAGCCGTTAAAAAATATCCTACAGGATCCGGGAAGTTAGCACCTAGTTTGTAGTTCAATTTTAGCAAATCTCCAAAAAGATGGTATCTATCATAAGTGAATGGATTATTTCATGAATTATTTACAATATTCACAGAAGTTGATTTTTTTAATAGACAAAGAATATTACTGAGTCTCCAGCCAGGCGTAATGTTCAAATACCAGTGAACTATTTCCTTCCAACTTGTAAAAAGATCTGATTGTTTTCTCAAACTGAGTCTTGGCTTCCTTGTGATTTCCATTTAAAACATGTAGCCTGCATATACGATACGTGAGGATAGACGCTACAACTTTCAGTTCCTGAACATTTGCTTCAGTCATCTTTATGTTCAGTAATGCCTCATTAGCCGCTTGGTAATGACTGTAAGTATCCAAAACAACATATTGTACATCGTTATTGTCTACATTTTTTGCATTAAATCCAATGCTACACAGTAAAGGAATAGCTCTTACTTTAATGCATTCTCATAGTCAGATCGTATTTCTTGGAAGAAAGCTATCTTCATATTGTACCGTACAATTAAAGGAGTTTGAGCTGCTTTCTCTTTAAGCACCATCAGTCTCTTAACCCTTGCTTTATAGAACATTTCAGCTTCATATTCCAGTCTGCAAAAAAAGATTACAGAAATATGGCATAAACTTCGAACAGTAACCAGATAACTAAGAAATCATTTCTTACCTCTGCAAACACATATGAATCTTGTCCAGATGACCACTAGGCAAAACGTAAAGATATTTCGGCAATATATCGGACGCTGCACAAAATGTGGACGCCTTTTCGCTGGTAAGTTCATCAGCTTCTGCTGATTTAATCAGCATAACTAAAACTTGAGTCCCGTGGCCGCTGACTTGAGTCCTGCAATAATAAAATGCATTTCGTTAATCCTTAGTCAATATTTATATATATTCTGAACGTTAGTCATCCCCCCTCATAGAAAGTATCATTGTACTTTAGGGCTTTAATCTTTTGGGCGCATTCGATTTTCTTAACGTTCCATTCTGCATTCGTCCAGTTCAGATCAAAAAATATTATTGCTACGCATGGAATTTCCTCCAGATGCTTTTTTACCCATGTCGACTTCAGAATCCCTTGAGGCATGTTGCACTCCACGGCATCATTCTAAATTTACATTATATATACAGAAACATAAATCAACCTTTAGCATAATGGTTATAGGAGCTTAGTTAGTAGCGGAATCACTGTTTGAAGTTCTTATGATTAGCTTACTCTAATCTTTTTCATATGAAAGGGATGCTCGAAAGGAACAACTTTGAATTGCGGCTTAATGTTCTTGGTTACATTCTGAAGTGTCAACGTTTCCAGAACATCTCTATGACTAGTTGTATCTAACCCGACGAGATGAATAACTGGATGAAAACTTCCGAGTAAATTAGCAGGAAGACTAAATGGACAGTACCAATTCGGTACAAAACCGGCGTTAGCATCTTCGGTCCTTGACATTATCTGTAAAACAGGAAGGCACCGCGGCTATTAAAATACTAACTTTTAACGCTCCAACTTTGGTACTACAACTATTTCAATATTGTATGCACTTACTGTAGTAGCTTAATCAGCCACGAATGGTTCACTGTAAAGATTAACCAGTTGCTGTAGTCTATTATCTGGTGATCTGTATGGGGGAGTATACGTGATGAAGGTGGGATGTAAACAAACCGACATTCCGCATCTCCCTGCAATTACTGTGAGGTTATTAAATATTTGCAGATCGCATTCTTCACTCACTCCAACACAGCTACATGACCTGAGTAGCTACAAAGGTCACGATTCTATTGCTCGTTTATATTATCGTGACAGCGCAGTTAAGTCTCCACACATAATACCGACGATGTTTTTCTATATTTTATTTTGGTTTGTGGTCGTCATCACTCACTCACATCATCTCTGTTATCGGGGGGGGGGGGGCTACAAAAGTTGGTTTGATTTTCCCGGGTAGAAGTTTGCTCGACTGCGGGGAGGCTTCCAGATTTCCTTGAGTTTTGAGCGGCTAATAACACTGTTGATTTGGGTTTGAAAGATGTCAGTTAACATTTTCCTTAATTTTAGTTTATCTATACATAATAAATTAATTTTAATTGGTTTAAAATTAATTGTTTAACATAAAGGGAAATTTTTGTATCCCCGAGTTGCATAGATTACAGGAGCCTCTGCTCGCTTCACTGCCAGACTGCCAAACAGAGCAATTCATTCACTCTGATCCCTACCCCTGTTCACATTTATTACATTAACTTTGATAGCAATTCATCCGACCGAATAAATGTTTACCTAAAATAGAAACAGTGTGAAGAAACTATGAGAGAGCGTTTGTAGAATCTCCTATTGCTTGTCGACGCAGTAGCAGTAATCAAAAATAATACTGTGGTCTCACCAGCAAAGTAATTACAAGGTTTCAACCGATGTCTGTTTCCCGTATTTTATACAATAATTCCATTGAAGGTATGCACTTCCTTTTATTTTCAACTTTATTTCATATCTGCGAGCCTCCCAATGAATAATGAGTCGAAATGATTGTTACCAAATCAAACCCCCTAAATATAGTTTGAATAACACCAGATTTAAAGTATACATATGCTATGGTCTTGTATAATGATCACAATAATCCTATTTTTTCTGAATCCTATCGCTCAGTGGTATCCTATTGAAAGTGGCACAAAGTCATTACAATTGTACACGTAGTGCTCTGTTTGGAATGCAGTAACGTTTTTTCTGGCCCTTTATTTAAAAAATATACCGGTTTTACGCTACAATACCTAAAGGTAAGCAGTGTTTAAATATGAAAGAGTGTCGATTTTCACACGCGAATTGTAAATACGTCAAATTAAATCACCAATCTATTTATGTGGTTACCTTTGATTGACAGATGGAGGACAATGAATCCAGTAAGAGCTGCGTGGATGCCGTTCATAGACGGTTCAGGCAAGTCTACACTACTTCCAATAAGATGCCTGAATCTTCTAGACTTTCTGACAAGAATGTGCAGACTTCTAGTTTGCCGTCGAGTCCGTCGTTGAGTGCGAAAAGTTCCACATCTTCGTATTCGTCCAACCGAAGCATGACCAGCAAAAGTTCTTCGGAAATTTCTTCGATGTCGACTTCGTTGAATGATCCATCGAGGACCAGAAAGGATAACCCGGAGAACAAATCCGGAAACAAGATATGTACATTGGGATAGATTTCAGAATTCATCTTCTGTCTCACATGTTGAATCCAAAACCAAGGACTGACTGAATCCGAATTACTTAACTCCTTACGTACAGCAGTACGGTCTCTAATCGAATCTCTAGCCACCCGATGCTTTTTCTCTTCCGGTGCTGTAACTGACAGTTGCAGTTCGCAATTAGTTTTACGAATAGCGAAATAGTCATGATTCAGAAATCTAGCGTTATTTTGTAGAAGTGACTAGTGTTGATGAAACAACTAAGTCAAGGTTCAAGCGTAAAATGCTATATTAGATATGTAATATTCCATGATCCGTTAAGACTTAAACTCGTATCCAAAGAGCAATACATCTGTCTTATTAGATTGGTATAAACGGCACAGTCCGGTTTTCACTATTCGTAGAAATTTCTACAGTGATTCCATTCCAATACAGTAGATATGGTTTATAACGGTCACGTAGGGGGACGCCGAATTACGCCGTTATAAGGAATAAATCGTTATTCGGATACGTTAGTAAGTGTAATTTGTCTGCAGGGACTTTAGATCTACCCCGTTATAACCGATACACCGTTATTCGCTATACCGTTAGTAGCCATTTCTACTGTACTTCCTGTTTTTGATACGGAATGATCAAGTTAGATTGTTAAGAAGGTAATAAACTCGAGTTTAGGAAACGCCAGCTATGATAGGGGGGTTTCATACCGTCCGATTGGCGCCCATTTATGTATCAAAATAGATTGTTAGTTACGGGGAAGCAGTTACTGCATCATGCATAGTAGTCATCCATGAAATACGTATCGTAATTAACGTTAAGCAACATCTCTTTTATACGCAACGTTAGAATCTCTGTTGTTAACTGAAAGAGTCTAAAGTTTGTTATATTCAAAATAAATAATATAAATACTGATGTATTTAAAATGTAAACAATTCAAGTTGACAGGGCAGAGTATTTAGTGTACAACAGTACTGATTAAAGTTTTGAGTATAAATATTTTTAATCCCGTTATACTGTATAAATCTTGTCCAAGCTAAAGAACGTCCATCCTAAACTACAAATACATTAGGCCGACAATCACTGTGAACCTTTATAAGACAATTAGTAGCCAGTAAAGAATAGAGGTTAGCCTTACATTTAAACAACGAATCACCTGAGATCGTACACCGATAATTTCTCTGTTACTGAGTGCCTACAAACGCGCAAAGAAGCATGCAGCGATACAAGTAATTGTAGTTACTGCATAGTTTCCAGACATTTCTTTTGTAAATCGCAGCATAGTGCAAATACATTTCACCCGCAAATAATATAGATGCTAAAACATTAATTATGGATCAAGTTTGAATCACTGGATCACTTCATGCCCGACAGTAAAAATTAATTCCTTGAATTAGTTACTGACTTAATAATTGTACTTAAAAGTTCCGAGAACGTATTACCTTTAGTGCCATGATAACGTTAACATATATCTATGTCTCCAAGCTGTATAAATGCAATGCTGCAGATAATGTACTAAACTACTTAATGAACATGAATTCTAAAATATTAAACATTAGTGTATACTTCGTTGTACTATGGTGGAATGTGGAATGCATTCTTGACTTTTCCTGTGGAGGGATTAAAGATCTATTATAGAATCTCTCATTGTTTTTGGTTGGTTAGCCGCTTTCAGTTTTGCCTCCATGTTGGAAATCATTTGTTGCATTCGCTTGATCTATAAAATAAAACATAAGAATGATTATTCTAGTTCCTTTTCAAATTTAAATTCACTAAGCTATTCCGTTATTATTTAATTTCAGCGAATCGTGTAACATTCATTACCTCTGCTTCTTTTTGAAGGAGCAAGTCCTGAGGAGAGTCATAAGAAGAATCACGTTTAAGTTTGCTTCGCTCTCGACCAGTGCCGTTAGAGATTTGAGCAATTGCTTTGGCTCGGAAATTTTCATAATGAAGATCTTGAGTAGTTTCCTTCAGATCATGCATATGTGACTGGATTAGCATGGTTCGAAGTTTGGAGAAGTCGCTATGGTTTGGATTTTCCACTGAAAAATACACATTATATACGTTGATTTAAAACTTTACCATTCACTAGCTAATTAATTACAATTTGAATCCTTACCTTCCACGATACCCCAAGGATATTGCCGTCCCCTCACTCTTTTCCCCGCTACCTCAACAAACGTTTCACTAGAAGCCACAGCAAAAGGAATAGCCGCTTTCAGTTCCCTATCTTGCTTCTTGAATTCTTCATCCTCTTCCTCATCGCATTCCGGAAATTGGTAAATCTGCAATTAATATTACAAATTATTTTTAGCACACGACAAATCTGTTGTTCTAAACACTCCCCGTTATCAATTCATCTACTAAACTACGTACCTGAATCTGATTAGATCTGAGATCACCAAGAATCTGGTCCTTTAGTTTCTTTACTTCCGTGGGCGTCAACGTATCAGCTTTTGCAATCACGGGTATAACATTAACACGGCTTTGAAGATTTTTTAAAACTTCAATGTCCAAGGCTCTTAAACTGCAACGCAGACATAAAATCCTCAGCCTTTGAACCAATTATATAAATTTCTAAATCCATTAACAAGATCGCTTACCCATGACCATAAGGCGGTACAAAGTAAAGACAACAATGCACTCTAGTGTCCTGGATATGTCTCCTATTCAATCCACTTTCCGCTTGAAAATATTGCTGAAACTGATCGTCAATGTAGTCCACGCATGTTTTCCAACTGTCTTCCGAATTAATGGCATCACCGAAACCTGTAACGAAACCGTAGCATTTTATAATAATAACCACACAATAACCAAAGTACCAGACTACTCTACTATCTTCAAGTTAGCACATAACTTCTCCATAGCAATCCATCCTCGCTCCTGGAGGGCGCCACGCTCTTCTACCCTATATACACACCTTAAACAAGCTTTCCTCCTGATATTCTCCCAAATTTAACTTCGCCCCACGCGTTTCCCCCATCATATGTCAAGTATCTTTGTAGTTTTAGTTTGTATGTTACCTTATTATCATCAAGTAGAAAATTCCACTACTTTCTTCCCTCAGCTGTCCTAGAAGAAACAGGCCAAGCTTTTAAGCTAGCAAAATATACCACACAGGTTTACGGGCCGAGACCGCCCAAACCGTATTCTCTTTCCAAATGTCATCACAATCTACCACCACGCTAAAATATGATATGAGACGAAGCGTGTCGCTGAAAGAAGACAGGATTTCTATTATCCGCTTTTACGCCCTCTTTGTATTAATATTAATGTATCCGGGAAGAAGAGAGCATTAGATAAATTAGACAAACTATCCTCAAACATTGCTTTACATAACATATCCGTGCTTCCTCATCCTTATCTGGAACCTGTCTCGTCTAAATCCTGTACTTATTAGTGTACAACGCATAGCGAAGCCATAATAACCTTAACAATTTTACCTTCCCAGGCTACTTTCATCTTTCACCAATGGATTCCAAAATGTCAAGCTATTATTCTACGTGTAAAGCCTTTATAACATCACCAGAAAAGCGCTGAACTTAAGGGAAAAGTTTCATACCTGGCGTATCAACGACGGTAAGTCGTAGTTTGACTCCCCGTTCTTCGATTTCGATCGTGTGTTTTTGTATTGTCGTCGTACGTTTCATGAGATCTGGAAAATATTTTAAATCATCGAGTTGTCATCCAATCCGCAAATTCAATACACTTCCATCGCATCCCGCATTTCGCTCCGTTACTGCATGTCGCTTCTTCTCTTGAGAAACGCATGTAATTTCATCCAACTCTTTCACTCACTCACCATTTACCGTTGGAATCTTTCTGTTTTGATAAAAGTCAGCCAAGAAGAGGCTGTTGATAAGTGTGGATTTCCCAAGCCCGGATTCTCCAATTGCCATCAGAGTGAAATCGAATCCCTTCTTCACAGATTTCCTATGAACTTGCTCCGGCAGCGTTGCAAATCCAATCAACCGCTCATTCTGTAAAAACATTAAAAAACCCATCAAAACCTCATCCGGAGTTATCATATCCCCTTGGAATTTCAAGAGACCAAGTACCACAACTAGAGAGTGGTAGGTGTCAAATGAGGGATGCATTCGAATAATAGACAACTGATAAAGAAAAAGTTTGCATCATCCAATCCTGCCACATCAAACAAGGAGTCTCTCACCACTGGGGTTCTCTTACAAATATGGCCACGCTTAATCATATCTTAAGGCAGAGATTATTTTTCAGCCGATATATTCCGTAGATAAGATGAAGGAAACTACAGCCCCCCATATTTAAGCTGACTGCTCAAGACTCAAGCAATAACGATTCCTATAGCCTGCACAGTATGAAACGTGAAGAAAGAAATGATTGATGCTCCCAAAGCAAAAGATAATCGCTAAATTTAATCGCCATCATAAAAACTAGCGCTAGTTTTATGAATTGATTTAAGAGATCATGCCCATCCTCGCTCCATTTGACACCAACAAGCAGGAGTAATCTGAGCTGACAAATCCGGGTGATGCAAGCACAAGAAACTCGGAAGAAAAACCCTAGCAGATAGATTTACTTTCATCCACTCATCCACTCCTTTCTTTGAACATTTCATCCCTCGTACAGCATTAAGTGCCAAAGAAAACACAGGAACTCAAAAGCTTGTAAAAAATAACTCCATGTGCTTCGTCTACATCCCCGTCAGTATTTACTATTTACCCTAAACCCGTTTTTATAAAAACAGTCCCCTCGTTAGGAAACTGTAGAGGAAGAACATTAACATGATTTACACCACTCTCATCTCCAAATAAGCTAATAAGTGAACAAGGAAATCTATTGCCAATCTGCATCCCATTCCGTTAGCAATGCCAAACAAAATTAGCTAGCAGGAATTCACTGAAATGCCGACAGAAGAAGAGTACAAGGTATTCCTGTCCTACGAATTACAACACTAGCTATTTCTACTTCAACGAGTTTATTTCTAGAAAAAAGTGTTTCAAAAACGCCTTTGTTCTCATCCCTTCCGAGATTATTCACATATTTGCAGGAAAGTATATAAACAAAAGATTTTTTACATTCCCTTTGCATATAGTACGACCACAAACAAATTCCCTATGTACTGGGACAACTTCACAAATCCTTGTCGACGAACAACACATGTTACAATTTTTTCTGCCATGCATTGCTCCAAAACAAAACTTCCTATGAACCGGTTTTAATGCCCTCCAGTAATTACTTTCCCGGGCTTCGCACCAACTCGCATTTCAACACAACCACTGACTCTATGAAATGCAGCAATTTGAATGAGCAACAAATATTTCCCCTCCACCGGAAATACCCGCACTAGGCTCAAATACAAACCAACAATCATACATAAGAAGAGCAAAACATGTAACTTACCTCTTTTCCTGTTCGCGGCAGCGTTTTAGCACGATAAGCGTCAGAGAATTTAAATTCCGCAGGCGGGCAAGAAAGACAAAAAACATCGGGTATAGAATCCATGATTAGATTATGAGTACTTTTGCTACTAGTGACACCACCGGAAGGTCTTTCAATAATATGATGCGAGTGAATCGAGGACTGAGGCTGCTGCAATTGAATCGTATGCGGGATTTGATACGGGGATTGATACGTCGGCCTCGAAGGATATTGCGGAGATTTATAATATGGATGACCCGAGAGCGTCGAGGATGACATGGGGTTCTCACGAACTTGTGTTCCGGACTGCACATCCTGTGGCTTGTTCATTGATAATGTACTCTTGGGAGGAACAGTGATTACATCTTGTTGTGAGCCGGGATGCTGTTGGCTTCTTTGATTAGCGTAAGATGAGTACGAAGAAGGTGGAATGTTTGTGTAGGCTGAGGAGCTTGACCTGCCACCGCCACCAGCAACACTTACCCCACCGCTTCCACTGCTTTGTCCCATCCCAGAACCACCTGTCGTCGCCCCAGTCCCAAGATACCGAGATGGCTTACTTGGCATCCCACCACCAGTTCCGGACACCGTCGTCCCCGCAGTTCCACCGCCCCCAAGCGTTCCTACAATCCCTCCGCCAGAGGTCCCTCCCGTCCCTAGATTAAGCGTAGACGGTCTATCCCTCTCCGCTCCTGATTTCCCATACGTTCGTGAATAATACGGGGACGTGTAGCCGCCAAACATTTTTTTATATCACCAAACGAGTTTGTATCAAATAATAAAAAATCCTCTAATTTAAACCCAGATAGAGGTTGCTACTTAATATAGTGGAATCAATCCCCCCTCTAGAAAGCACAGCTAGTTTCTTATCCTTCTTCGTTCGTATCTCCTCACAGATTATAGCTTTTTAAACCAAACGTTCCTACAACACCAATTGTAAACACACGCACTGAATTTCCTCGTACTAAATCCCCGCCGCACATGGATTCTTCTATCAAAGCGCACACACAGCTACGCATATCATATAGAGAGATGCGAATATCAAGAGGACTTCAATGAATCAAAAACAACAACGCTTTCTCTCACCCAGCCCTCCACAATGATAATAATAATAATAGCATCTTTAATTAACAACTTCCACACAAACACACTCCCTCTCTTCACTTCCAGGACAAGACAACTCCTCCCGACCACCCTCTCAAACCTACTGCGAGACGAGACGGCTGCCTGGTATCATCTCCAGACTTTTTTACAGGTCTCTCTCACCCAAATCCCCGCTTTAAATGTCAGTCTATGACATTTAGATCCTTGTAATATATACTCCCAGAGCCCCCTGCTAATGCTCAATTCCTCTACTTCATCCATTGCTTGTAATAATTATAACATACACGACACAAAATACTCTTCCTCCACTTTCTCCCTAATCAACGCCCAAATTAAATCATCCCTCTAAACTAGTAGCTACAGCTGGCTAATCCTAGTATAGAATTTAAAACCCCTATCTCTATCACACTTCCAGTCAGTGTCCCACATTATATTCTCTAGCCCAACAAACCCTCATCTAACTAACTTCAAGTGTCAGGTTTCATCCTCAAGAGTTGGTCATCCATCTAGTGCCCTTCCAGTCACGCATCCCATTAAACAAAGGAGCTTTTGGCTTGAGTCTTCTTACATCTTTCAACCTCCTCATTCGCCTCATTCACCCGTTCTGTTACAAAACCTCATTGCAAATCCATATCTTAAGTCTACCCCCGCCCCATCTTCACGCATCTACAATTTCGTCCACCATGCCTAAATTACTCTCCGTGAGTCTTACCTTTTTTCATCATATACACACCCATAGTTATTTCAGCCTTGTTCTTTCCTCATCCTTCTTCACGATCCTTCCCAGCAAGCTAACAAACTTTTTAAATGTTTACAGCTCCAACAACTCCAAACAAAATAGGAAGCTAACGCACAATTTTTTTAAAAACCATCCGCATACAATATTTTCACTCTTCTTTTTGCCCATCCCTCTTCTTCTTCGCAACCCCCTAAAAGCAAGGAAAAAGTATTCAAGTCCCACCGCCATTAGCTCCGCTACAGCTCATTTCATTCCACTTGTCCATTCCTTCTCAATCCCATTCACCCTTTTTCCAATCCTATAAAGTATCTTGACTCCCTTGTTTTGAATCTCTTCGAACCAAATAACTCTTCTCTTTATCCCCAAAGAACAACAGCATAATTCCCATACTTGAACGTCATAATTCTCCGCTGCACTCACACGGATTTTTTATCCATTGCAACATCGTCTCCTCCATCATCTTCCCATCCTCCTCATCATCATTCCTCCGCATCCTTTAACCAACTTTGTAGATTTCCTCCTCTCCATGGATGAGGCCTTAGTTTGGACATCCCACTAAAATTACAAATCCCTCTCCTACAAACACATATTTCTCTTCCACTCAAAACATTTTCTATTGACTCTCTCTGGACATGTGGATCCACATCCCCGCGTACACATTCTGACTTCCCGTCCAACTTTCTATCCGTCTTATTCCATCTCTCTCTTTCTCTGTATTCAAAACATTTTTTAAACATTCAATGTAACCTTCCCTTATTTTGCCTGCTCATTTTCCACTCATCTTTAAGCCTCTACTCTGTCTTTCAGCTTTGATTTTACCTGTACGGTAATTGCAATCCTCCGGGTCCACTCATCCCCACACACGTTTACTTCTACACCTGAATCAAAGATGACAAACAAATCTCCGCCTTCTCATAAAACAACTTCCCCCCGTCCACCTCCAATCATTTTACATACATTACATTCCCCTCATCTCCACCTTATCCAACTTCCTCCGACATCAACACAGCACTAAACAACTTCCATGGAGATGTCAGGCAGAATCGAGAATCATAGTCCCACCATCATAATATTTAAACATGTTTAGATCCGATCGTCATCTTATACTGTCTGTATCTACTTTCTCCAACTACGCTACACGAGTTTAGGAAATTGACTCCCAGCTTTACCATGCTAACATGGAAACAACCTGTTTATACCTCCAGGCAACATTATTACAAGCAAAATGATGAGTGTGTACACAAAAAATATTCCATATCTGCGTCTGCGACCACCCAACTTCTAGTCTAATTTTTTATCATAGTGAATAGCTACAGTTTAAATGTTTCCAAGCCGTCTGTCAAACTCATAAACACATTTAAAGGCAGGTGTACTCAAAAGTCACTTAGTTATTTTACATTGACCGGACATGAATCAAATCCAGCAATCGCTTCGATGTGCAACCGCCGGTCATAAAAATTTATTTATGACTGATGACATCGTAGACTTATTCAAAATGCAATAATTCATAATTATTTTTCGGCTGCACATTATTATGATTGAAATATCTTCCGTTTTTGTCACATCTTTGATATTACGAAAAATATTTTCAAAACTTCTTACCGACTGTCGTAGTCATGGTAACCAACTTCGTGAGCACTTTCCCTTGAACACTACAAACACCACACACAGGAAATTCGGGAGAGAGCTTTCCCTTGTTTCCTTTATAGTCCCAGCTTTACAAACTTAATGAATGATTTCCTTGACTCACTCCTCTCAGGGGTCCGGCTACACCGGAGAAATTATGTTTCAAGTTTCCACACAAATGTTTTCTTGAGGGAGTATTCCAGGTTTAACATTACCCAAACCCGTCACCTGACACCAACAATCTTTACATGGCTGAGCACAACTGTGCAAAACGATACCGCCCTTGGCTACCACTGTCAAATAATACAAGCGCTGGCACAGTATTTCCTTCGCCGACACTGGATACTCACGCTTTGAACCAGGGCAAAATTGTAGGCCCAGATCGACGCAGTTCGCAAAAATATTTCACACGTCTCCCTCCCTGGATGTAAACAAGAGATGTGGAACTCTCTCTCTGTCTGAGTTCACTTTACGCGTTCGTAACTTGGGAATCGATGCTGGGTTGATGGCATTTAAATTAGAGCAGATTCAAAGTACTTTTGCTCAATTGATTTGTTGGACGGAATACTACAGTTGAGAAGTGAGCGACATTCGAACTGTTAACTGTTTCACTCGCTCTTTCTTCTGTTTACAGTAGCATTCATTGTGGCTATTCCAGGGGTCGCCTGGTGTGTAGTAAACGCATGTGAATCCTTTAATGCTTTCATTTTACCAACTTCTGGTGTAGTTCCCAAAGCCCCGCTCTTCCCCGATTTCCTACGTACGCATATGTGCGTTACATTAACAGCAACAGCGTAGCGGCAGCATGACAGAAACTAAGAGCTGCCGAGAGACAAGTTCCAGGGAGTCAGAAATACACTCTCGTTTCCTAGCTGCATTTCTCCCTAAAATGCATCACGCCACGCTCTTTTTATCGATCCCCAAATCCTAGGATTTTCAGGGCTTTCTCTTCACGGAACCTCCCTTACACTTGTGCATCTCTAAAACCCGATTCTCATTATCCCTAGCCCGTTCTACACCCTCTTATACTCCTCCGGTCCTATGCAGGACGGAGTGTTAGTCAACCAGGGTCCGGTAGCTCCCAGTATTTGCTATATGCCATGAGTCAAACCTCTTTCGGATGCCAGGGTAAGCAAACATAATACAACGGAGGTATGCATTCACGACAACAAAACCCGGAGAGTCACCCACCCTTTTCTTCCCTCGATCATCTGTTACAAGCTCCACATAGAAAACCCGGGTGACTAGCCAAAACCTAACCCGCAGACGCGCACTCTCAAATTCCACGCATTCTAGCAAGTGCACCCGTGCCTAGGGTTCCGCTCCGGGTACGAGGGTGGTTTGTCATCAGTTCAGTCCCCGTATCTCCCTTAAGGCACGTTTCCCTTTCAACCTGACGCCCGTACCCTTTTTCCACCAAAATCCGTATCAAATTTCAATCCCTGCTTTCAGACGGATGGATGCAGGAAAAAACCACATTACTTTCATCTCCATGACCTAAAACTTCCATTTACTACTTTACAACTTATTGAATCTCTGACCAAGCCATAAACATGCCAACTTAACCTTCTTCCCAAGCCAGAAGCCAGTAATGATTATGAACTGCCATACCTTGTAATAACATGGGTTTCTCGCTCGTAGTTTTTTTCGACACTCCCGTTTGTCTATTTTCATTATTTATTCACCCCTTCACAAAGCCAATCCCTTAGTTCCTTAAGGGTGAATACAGCAGTTAGCCCTAAGCGCTTAATATTGAATGTAGCCACACGTCCATAGCAATACAAATACAACCTACGACAAGGTAACAAGAATCAGCGCCAGGAAATGCTCACTAATTTCAAATTATAGTCCTGTAGCCATCTTTTGCATGTGCCTGTACATGAGCTCGATAATACCTGCGTTTTCCGTCCGAATCAGCCCGGCTAGCAAATCCTCCACGATATTATCTTGAAATTCCTTCTTCCCAATGAGCGTGAAGGTAGCGGCGACCTTTCCCAAATTAGTCTTCTCCGATTTCTTCAAAATAAAACCACCATACAATAAACATCATCATCAACTTAACGGCACATAATTTTTTAGATTCACAAGAGTTAATAATTCAAACAACTTACAATATCCTCATAATTGTAAGCAGTCAGAACCTTCTTGGATTTCAAATAGATCATGAAGGGCAAGATATCCGTAAAATGGTCGCAAATATCCGGAAGAAGGGAGGTAAGAAACTCGTCCAGAGATACTCCAGAGCCTCTTTTAAAATATTTCTTCAAAGCTTCAATCTTGTCAGATTCCGCAATCCGGCTCGTCTCCTCACTCTTCTCTCTGATCCCGATTTGTTTGTATAACCGTAAGAGCAGTGTCATTTCCAGTTTCCTCCAGGGCTTGAACAAACTCCCAGGTAGAAGACCACATTACAGAAGGCTTACAAAAATTGATGGATTGAAAAAGAATCACAGAACTTTTTAAGGCTCCAAACTTGTAGGTTTAAGTTCAAGCTCAACTTCAAAGATCAATCCATAAGTTCGAGCAACCCAGTTACAATCAACTCCAGCTCGCTCTTCTCCGTAACAGCGAATCCTCCTTTCTTCCTTCCTCTAATCTTCGTATTCTAGGCCAAGCTTTACATTTGATCCTAAACCAACTTATCGGACATTGATAACGAATTCTTAGCTATCACATGGAGCATTCACTTCAATGTTCCAAGTATCAAGTAAACAAATGCCAACTCACTTCTACATCTTGTTGAAGTAACCAGTATTACAGCCAGGCCATTTCCAAACCCCCCTTAAGGACCATTGTATTTCCAGACGTGTTAGAATCAGTCCTTCGGTAGCTTTCAACTTCTAGGTTATGCAGATCTTTCATTGACCTGGATGATACGACAACTCTAGAGTATCTCCTAACTGTGAATTCTATGAAACGACCCGCCTGGGGCATAAATAGAATGAGGACTCAAGTTTAATAGTGGTGGAGCAAACAATTGCTCAACCGCCTAATTTTTCAATAAAACAATCACGGATAAAGAATTTGCAATCTAATTGTGGTATTGCATGGTCAATGACAACCAACAACGATTTTAACAGATATGGACGACTTTTAATATTCAAAGTTATAGTACGTCCATTAGGTTTTGGACAAAACGATGATACGAAAACAACGTAAATGCCAAAAATATTGTAAAAATACATCTTAGAGTATGTTTTTTAAGCATAATACAGCTTATTCAATGGACGGCGTATATCTATATACAAATTCATGTTTCTTTTTACAGTAGTAGGGTTTGCCGCCCGTATGTCTGTCTAACTAGCAATAAAATGTGCTTATGTACATGTTTCATCTTGCGTCATCTAAATTAAAGTCTATCTTACGTCTCAATTAAAACGTAGTAAGCTTTGTACAACAATCCTTAATCCTATGATGTAGTAAACGTTCATCTCAACAATCATTTCAAAGATAGGAAACAAAGGTATAGAAAATACAGCAGCTCAAGCCAGTTATACAAATCATTTGACACCATAACCTAAATAAATTCATAATGCACCACATGGTATTCATTGACTTGCAGTTGCAGTTAACATAAGTAAAAAATATTTAACAAACAGTACCGATGAAAATATAGTCGAAGTATTCCCAAAATCAGCATAACTAATTATGAGAAGAAGATTTATCTCGACTTTAAAAAAATTACTTCTCTAATGCTTCCACTGCCCTACGAAGTTTCCCGGGAGGACGCTGAGCGCGCGTGAGAGGTGTATCGGGAGACGGAGGACTACTTCCACGCCGAACGACGTTGTACATATTGTATTTCGCTTGGTATGACTGCGGTGGCATAAAATGCGGAGGAGGAACTAAATGATTAACCGCGCTCACACGACAATGCACTGCGTAAGGTCCTCTGGTCATCGCGCACATGTTGGGTGACCCCATATACGATACGTACAGCGGATCAGGAAAATAAGCGTACATGCCCGGGCTAGGAGGGCTTCTGCAGATTATGTTTTCCTTTCCACGATAGCTGTTATCGTATATTTCCCCAAATTCCCCGCAATCTTCTTTAACAAGCAACACTTGAAGCAACACCTTGTCCACCTCCTCTTCCTCCATTCCTTTATTGTGGTAGCGGAAAAAAACGTTTCTTGAAATATTCTGCACAGTATCCAACCCATACAAGACTGTCCGATCGTTCTGGATTATTTGTCCGTTTAATTTCTGTGCATCAGCGTCCAACAAAATCCGTTCGTTCTCAATAGCTTCTCCACCATTCTTCAAAAACCGGATAACGACTTTGGCAATATTTAAAGCGTCATCCCGTCCGTCGTGAGGTCGTCCCTCAAACGTTTCTCCCAACCATTCCAATGCATTCTTCAAGTTGTGCTGCAACCAGAACAATATTTTCATCATTACCTTCATGAATACCGTAATGCACTATTGTAATGTACACGATTACGACATTACTACTCACCCACTTAACACGATATAACTTGTAGTACGCCTTCCTGATGTTCAGCCAACGATTTGCATACGACGGATACTTTATGTTCGAGACCTAATAAACAGAGCAAAAAAATAAAATTAGACGCTCCTGCAATTGCTTGTTGCACGCAGAACATTATCCAATCATACACGCCAACCGACACTACCGCTCCGGATTTTAAAGGTAACAAATCGCATGTTGCCGAGTACCGCGCCACAATCTTGTAACTTTCTTGCCTGGATACACAATAAGATCACTGCCCCCACATCCGGAATAGAACGTAAAATCCCTTATTATCACCAAACGACACCGAGCAAACCTCAATCCTTATTTCTAGCGCATCATATCTCGTCGCTAATTGCCTTTACGAATGCCAGGAAAAATCAATAATATATATGTACCTGGCATTGCTTGTAAAGAAATCGGCCCATGTCATAGCTCCCGTCCGTCACAATGGTAAAAGTATATTTGCTCCCCAGTTCATGAGATAAGAGCCATTCCTCGAATCGTCTCAGAGCATCAACAAACCCGACCGCATTTTCAACCATTTCCTGCAAGTAGCATAAATCACAATTAAATTATCGGCATTAAAAAATCACACCATTCCTTAACAATGACACAACTTATTCCATGTCTCCTTCCACCCACCTGTGTAATCCCCGTCAAGTTGGTACAATATGCGGTCAGTGTTGGGTTCAACACGGGTTTGACAAACAAACAAAATTCATCCTTGATGGCTCTAGCCTTGGAATCGATGAGAACCGCTGGGAACTGGATGATTTCCTGGCAAAACTCCGAGTTGTCCTTCCCGAAGCAAGTAGCTTCGAAATCAATGACCACAAGGTAATCAAAGTAAGAAGCCGCCCCCTTCCTGCTTCGCTCATGTTTTTTTCCTTTTGAATTCTTCTCCATTCCGATTGTCGGTAGCTCCGAGGTCACTCGCATGTTTTCCTGCAAGACAAGAGAAGAGCAACAATTATTGACACTTGCTATTTCATTCAAAACAATAATGCCATCCTGTCTCACCCCTTTCACCCTCCCACTTATACTCCTCTCCGTAGCTTCCAACACCTATTAATCGCACTAAACTATAACAAACGTACAATTTATGCCATTGTTTCGCCCAGCCCGCTTCCAGCAGTGTCCCGGCGTGCGCAATTACTGTCATGATCACGCTACACAGTCTAACACGATGCAATAAACCTTCCGGCCCCTCACTACTTTTATCATCCAAGAATTGCAACAAGCCAAATCAAATTTCTATCGCTCCCGCAATTGTCTCACTCCAACAATTGTTATTAGCCACACACTTTCCAAGAACACCTCCTCCGCATGAAATAATCAACACTTTTCGTTATTTCTACCTCGTCCCTCCTCCCCTCCGTCTTAATTCCCATCCACACATTAACATTCCACAATCCTACACACGGCCTTACTACGGCAATAATAATAACGAAACCAGAGCCACTGCCTTCCAACCCAAACAAACCACAATTCCTGACCAACTACAAATTAGAAGAGAAGATTCACCAAGCACCTTGGAATACCAAAAAATTATATTTATCACCGCGTAATGATGTAATACAGTAGGCTTAACTTTTCATTCTCGCGCACAATTACTTAATTAAGTAGTCCGGCGCTTAATTTCAAGATTCTCCGCTAGATTCTTGATACACTTTTTAATGTTTTCTAGAGTTACGCCAAATTCCCATTGAATTAACTACCGCTCTGCGAATTCCCCACACAAAATTCCACAATCAGTCTCCCAACAATACAACCGACTCGAGCCACAGGGCGGAATAATACGTAAGACACATTGTTGTCCTATACATTATCCTCAACTTATGTCACGTCAGAGCTGCACCTCAACCTGTCTCTCTATCCTTCTCGCTTCATTACTAAATACAGAACGGAATTTCTCCATCCCCATACCTCCCTGCATATACCACAATCCTCGACAATGAAACCTACATTCTCCACAATCACAATTACCGCGCTCCCACCTCATCATCTATTACCTCGGGCAACAATATTCGGAAATTCTTACGGCATTCCCCTCTTCCCCGTCTCGCCTCCGCATTTTTCCCGCACTCGCACTTCTACCCTCCGGCTTTTCAAAACGTTATACGCACTCCTCACCTACAAAATCATCTAGTCAATTCAGACCCTCCTAAGGGCGACCCGATTTATTCGCAAGTCTATTTCTGCACCCGTCTCTCCTTTCATCATCACACTCAACCTTCCTCGGCCAACTAACTTACCCCTTTTTACGAGTCTTCTGAAGCTCAAACATACGTGGAAAAGGATAACGAATCCACAAAAATAGCATTTCCAGAAACGAATATGATGCAAAACTTCCTCACTCTCATTTCACAGGAAGGGTAACTGACTCTCATCTCTTCAACCCATCCTCCTCCCTCCCGATTTTATAAATAATAACAAACTTCTACGTCTTTGGCTCCACATCATTTTATCTCCGCAACTCTCAGCTCCCGCTCAATCCTACTCCTACCAACATTTGCATCATCTTCACATATATAAATATAAACACAACGTTTTCCAACTCCTATTCCTCCCTCCTCTATATCTCAGTTCACTTGAGGACATCTTTCCCACATGTAATTCCCTCTAAAAGATTCCCTAATCCTTGATCCTACTCACACACACACAGTTACCACAAGCCACATTACCAAACAACTTCTTTCGCATACTTACACGGCTAATGACTTTAGAGTGGCACACATCTTCCCAACGTATTTTACCTACCGATTTCCTCCCATAACAATAAGCCAGCTTTTCCTGAATCATCAAATAATTATCACCCACCCTCCCCTTCAACTCCGTCAAAGCTAGTCAAGAGGAAGGTTATGACCTCCACTCATCCAAATATTATTAACTTCTCTCCTGGATTTCACCAACCGCCTTCCATATATAATCTGACCCTTCTCAAGTGTCTCTCTTTTCTCCTCCTCTCGCCAACCTTTCTTCCATAAACTGCTAGCCTCATTTAAAAATCCATTTCGTCCCTAATAACTTCCCATCATTAGTCATTAATGCGTTCCCCCCACACACATCCCACCACACCACCCCCGTCGCCCATTAGCCTACACCTGGAAGTAAGAGAACAGTCTACCAACAAAGTCAAGCATCAATCTTTTAATGCTTTTGATTTTTTTCAAATCTCCTCCTCCTCCATTACACTCTATACAATCCTTTGACAGCTACGACAAAAACAAAAACAACAATTCCATGTGATCCCAATTTAAAGTAAGTGACAGTAATACTTGGGCGGCAGGTACCATACCTGAGGAGCAAAAAAACCGCCACACTTTAAAAACCTCCTCAACTTAATTGTGCACAGCACATTAACTTACTTTGTTAGTTTGCATTACTTACAAACTGGATGAAATCCTTTCCTCCATAACTCATACGTGACACGCACACTCAATCCCCAGCCAAGCCAGCCAGCCAGCCTCACAATATAATCCTAACGTTCTTTATCCTCAAGTCAATTAATAAAGTCTACTTTCCCCCCTCCCTTTCTCTTTGCTGTCTCTCCAACTTTTCAACTTTACATCAACATTCATTCAGCTACTAAGCGGACATTTAAAATGCAGTCGTGTGCATTCAAACGTTCCTTACGTACTCTTGTGCACATCCCAGCCCGCGGCAGGGTACGCACAAATCCACCAATTTGATACATTTTTCTTAAAAGCATTTAACAAACACGTTTAGCTCCCTCCACCCCTTCGCCGCCTCATAAAAGCCATCTCTTCCCATCCAAGTCAACCAACTGCACTCCCTCCAACATCTCTATACCTGTTAAACTTAAAAAGTTTCCCTCCTTTCAAATCCAATTACAACTTAACTACCTGTAGTATATAGTAGCAAACGGTAATAACCTCAAGAAACAAATCCAATTCCCACTACTAGCAACATACACAGAGCCAAACCACAAAGAAACATTTATGTTTCTTAAATTACATCTAGTAAAAAGTCTAACACTAACCATACCTCAATTTACTTTCTCGATAGCCATCCGCCAGCAATCAGAAAACCTTTGAGGTAGCCTACTCCTACAAGAACAAGTAGCAAGAAGGCGCGGCTAAAATTATTTCAAGTTCAATGACTTAGCATCTATTTAAAAACTTTTCTCTCCTAAACCCTCCACACACTCTCATATCATATCATTCCCCACTCATTATTCACACATAAACAGTTCACATTTCCATCTTCCCTCATTAACAAACAACGTTTCCCTTCCTCCAACCATACACCAATCCCACCCTCTTACATATTAAATTACACCAACAACAATAGCTCAGCACCGCCGGAGCAAAACATCCTCAACAAACCCCACCCGCAAATGCATCCTTGCAAAAAAGGCCGAGTCAAAATTTCTCCCACTCCCGCTCATTCCATTTCCTCTCCCTACCACCAACCTTGCACTTTTCCTGATTTCCTCTTGGCATCCCTTTACTTCCAGTTTTCATCGTCTTCTTTTAATACTATCACCAGAGTTTTCACTTTTGCAACTCCACTTGTCATTTTCGCGAAAAATTAACAGTCCATATTAATTCAATCAATAACTCTTCCGTACAACATGCCGCACAAAATCTTCCCCACATTCTCCCTACGACTGATTTACACACACGGATATTCAAAGTTCCGGCTTCCGATACTCTGCGTCACCACCGTCCACGGGTTTCCCCTACATAAAAGATTTCACCAAAACCCACCACTCTCTTCCTTCAACCCGCACTTTATTCTGCAATATTTTCTTGGATTACATCAGAGACTAGTCCAACTAATTACACGTAGTCTAGCTCCCCAAACCAAGGCCTTCCACATGGACGCAAACTCGTAGAGGATATTATATTAGCTGACGGAGACTATTATTCTCTAGTTTGTAAGGAAGAATCTATCCAGTTGGCAGCCACGAGAATAATAAAAGACCTCGTGTCATCTCTCACTATCAACCTTTTACTGCCACCATTTTATAGGAAACAAACTTCTTCCACGACCTTACTCCTCTAGTCCACATATCAAAATCAGACTCTTCTTGAGCCTCCTTAAAGCCTACTCCTATACCACCCTCAACCTTTAAGTCAGTCCGCCTTGTAGTCATTTTAGTTCCTCGTGGTGATTCATTCACGCACACACTCACAGACCCCAGAACCACAACACAATATAATACCGAGTTAGTAAAGCAAGTTGACACGCAGAGCTTGCTGTACACGTGGTCCTCACCTTCCCTTCAGTTTACACAGTCAAGCGTACAAACGGAGGAGACACAACACCAACACACAGCTAATCATTTTATTATCAACAACCTCCAACCTCGCATTTCCCCCCCAAACAGTCCTTTCTCAACTCCCTCGGGGATATCCACAATGATATTTCATCCAAATTCCCAATCATTTACTCCTTCCAATCACCTGTCCAGCTGGCACATAAACAGCGATACAAGATACCCGGGAATCGGGAAAACCCTACAGCCTATCCTCGCTCCCTCACCTCTTCTCCTCCTTTCTCGCAGTCTTTTGAACAAGACTCGCTTAAGCTTCTACCATCCTTCCGTTAATTTCCATCTATCCATAAGTCATCCGTAAAATGTATCCGCATGTAAACATTCAAACTTTGTTCTTCTTATCATGTGTACCTACAGAACAGTTGTTCCAAACGCTACATTCTCCAACTATGGAACGATATAGTTCTCAAATCTATTCCTCTCACCGCTACACCTTTCCTAAGCGCAACTCAAACCTAGCGCAATTGACAAAACTATAACTGACTACGCCAGTTACCCCCGCCAACACCATTTACCGATAACAACCAAATCTTACTGTACATTTAACCAACCATGCGTCTGCTCCGTAGACGAGAATAAAAAGCTAGCCCTCCATCCCTGTTGTGCCCACTAAAGCGTAGCAAAGCATCGCAGCAATAATGAACACGTAAGGCTAACGGCTTTCCCAACCAATCCCAAGACAACCGTTCTTCAGAGCTGTGTAAAAAAATCTTCATCTTCCTTACCCAACAGTCCCACTATCCCACTAATCATAACATATAATCCCCACCCTTTCGTGATCCACCCCTCTTTAAATTCGCACGCATTCCCGCACATCTAATCCCTCGTCCACTTATTCCAAGCAACCGTCAAGAAAAATCCCTCTCGCGCTACTCACTTATTCTTCCAAAATATACAAAATCCCAATCCGTCCTCACCGTCTTTATATAACCCAACCTTAAGCCTAATTTAATAACAAGCTCTGTATTCCAACCAAACTTCAAAAGCCTTCCCATTACTCAACAGCAGATTCGCACTCACTGACTCAGTCAGTAGCGCAAAATTAGCGCTCCGTAACCGCGAATCTCAATCAGGCTCCCCAACCGTGAAAGTCAAAATAACTGTCAGCCATCAATTGCCCTCCTACACACTCTTCCACAAGTCTCCAACAACCACGTCCTGTCAAACTCTAACCAAATACACATCCCTTCCAACCCTTCCTCTCACCTCATCTTAGCAAACACACTCACAAAAAATCCAAACGTTTTCACATTCCCAACTTTTTCCCAACAGCAGTCACTTGAGGATTTCTCTCATTTCCTTCCGTGAAATACGGATCACTCCATCAAATTTCGCGCCTATTCAGTTTCCCATCCTCTTTTCACCTGCATCGAACTAAAAATATGCAACAAAATTCAATATTTACCAAAGCTTCTTCCCGGATAGAAGGTGACATTAAAAAATATTCTTCTTCACGTTTCGTATCCTGTACGTTATCTCGGTTTCCTAGCTTCCCGCTTCCCTTCTCACTTTAATCACTCACTGTAATTCACAGCGATATTCACTTTAAAATATTAAATAAAATTCGACGATCCAGCGCACGTACCAGCTTCACATCGTTACGATCCCAGAACCGCTAATATAACTCGGTGACACTCAAAAGGTGAATCATCTAACCCCTTTCCAGACTTTGGCATATCTATTAGCAACTTGCAAAAACTTTTACATCAATTCCTCTCCCCGCCGCTTCCTTCCATGAAAACCGCACTTGTCTATATATTCGCACGCAGGAGGTATTCCCGGAATGATTCCCTTCACACTCACTTCACTTTACCAACTAACCAACAATCCCAAAAGCCTTTCCTCCTCGTCGATGATTCAATTCTCATCTCCCACAAACTTTTCTTCGTCATCAAAGCCCCCAGTCCTCCTTCGTCTTCTTCTCCCTTGTACTACACACACTCACTCGCGTTATCTCCTACCAGCTCTTACCAACTCAACCACTTTTGGCTATCGCTACTACTAACTAAACAGCTTTACAAACCACCCTTACTACACTCACTCTGTATTCCCCATCAAAATGAATTGCAGACAAAGCCATATCCTCATCAAATCCAACTCTTCCAAGATACTCAAATCTTCTTCAGGTCCCACAACATGTGAACTCCACATGTGTTTCCACAAGTCCAAAGTCACACTACTTACTACGGCTTTCCCACCATCCCCACCGCGTCCAAATACATCATCTTCCAAACTAACGTTAACGTCCATAACCCTTCAAACATCCTTCCTTTTCCCACTAAAACAACACATAATTATTACTTCTCCATTCCCAACCTCTCCTCCAAGACATCCTCACAGCATCTTCTCTCAAACTTCTCCCATGTCCTCTATTCCTCTTTGCCCCTTCCATGCCGGATGAAAACAAGATGCATAATTCCCTTATTCTCTGGAATACATCCTTATCCACATCATCTCCCTGTACTCCCAACTCCATAGTCCTTCTTTATTCAATGACGTGATTTCCTTTACATGGAAATAAATCCGGACGCACACAGTATCCATAATCTTCCTCCACTCAACCTTTATTTTTTAAATCCCTCATCCAGCGATCGTCTTTTAAATTCGCAACATCAAATTCCCGCGTCATCATCCATCCTTACTCCTAACTCAACTTAAGTTGCTCGAGTCCTCTTCGTTTTTTTCTTCTTCCTCACATGTTCCTCCAACTACGTAAACATGTTACGACAGCCAGCTAGTAATTACGTCCAGCACATTTCCTTCTAGCTCCTAGTAACTAAACTTTTCTAGCCAGAACCTACTTTCCACTTCTTTATCGCATCCAGCCAATCCAAGAAAAGTGCCAACTTCTTCTTCTTCTACCTTTATAACTTTTCTTTCACGCAAACATGCATGCATACATTTCAGGGAAATCCTGGACACAATTCGCGTGAACTCTTGTATTCGCGAATCTCCTTTCTCCTGTATTCTACCAATCTTAGCCTCTTAGTCAAACAACCTTCCCGAGTCCTCATGACTTCACCCCAGCCAAGTCACCACAGAAACGTTTCATCATCGCACGCGCATTACCGCAACGTACTTTTCGCTAACACAGTCATATGACTCATCTCTCTAGAAAACTAAAGTGAGGATCCTTTCTTTTCCCTCTTCATGATTTCTCCATTTCTATGCATCCTCACACCACACGAGGAGTGCATTACGCACAGAAATCAATCAATGCAATTCATCATAATCATTATTATCCTCCAAGCTTTTGCAATTCCCATCCCTCCTTGAGGTCACCTTCTCTCATCATCTTCTTTTTCCCCATCAGCCTGCCACACGACAAAGAAATTATATAGTTAACTCCATCTTTCCCTTACCAACCGTCCCTCAAATTCTCATTCAACTTTAACCAACCCTTCCTTGCTTTCCTTCCATCCTTTCTCTAACATCTCCTACTTAAATCCTCATTATTACACTCATCTATAAGATGCACGCTCAAGAACAACCATTGCATTCTTATTACAATCCACCAAACACCCCATCGTTTCTGAATCCTTCTGTATCACACAACTTACAACAACGTCTCCTTCCATTTCACATATAACGCACCCAAACACACGCTCTACTCCATAATAACCCCACTTCAAAATCAATTACATCCACAGCTTTCCCTAACTGTCACTTAATTATCCGCATAATAATCCTAGTACATCCACTACTATCCAAATCCCATTTTCCATCTCTGTCCCCACCACCATAAGAAATATACAAAATTGCCACACTTTTTCTCTCCTTTCCTTGACGCCTCTTGCATTCCATCAACCAACCACGACGTACAGGTCTGCACATAGGATATTGCAAAAACAATATCTTCCCCTCACGACCATCCCGCACTTTTTACGCTCATATTCATATCCTCTCGCCATTTCTCTCTGTCTCTCTCTTCCTCCTTATTTACACACATACACAAAACTTTCGCATTGTCTACTCTCTACTACTACCATCACCATCTTGCAAACGCTTTAACTTCTTCAACCATTATATCACAATATAGCAAATCCCCATTAGAATCTCTACCGAATCATAACTCCCAGCATACCAGCATCAGTTTTCATTGAAAAACAACGCTTTTTAAAGCATTAGCAATGCTCAATCCTTAGCCATCCTTCGAAACGCATTCACTCACAACTGCATCAAGTGCTTATAATTTCCCCAAAACCAATGCCATGTCCTAGTAGTCTAGCATATAGCAATAGCACACTTCAGGCCCAACCCATACACATCCCCGCTTAACTTGGCATTTCAAGTCCAATGTAAAATCTTGTTAGCCCATTGATTTACGCTCACGTCAATTTGTCACTCACTTGGTATCCTTGAGAGACGATATTCTTCTTTAAATTCTCAATTCATAACGTGACTCTTGTAGATCATCAACATGCATATATACGCAAGATGCGGAAACGCCGCATTAACGACTCCCCATCCTTACTCCAACCTCCAACATTCACACACACACACCATTTACCACGCATCATCAACTCTTATTCTGTTGATGCAGGCCTCATTATATTCAAAATTGCACTCCTCTTTTTACTATTCCCTCATTTCACGCCTCAGCCTCGCCTCAACAATTTCCCTTGTAAACCTGGAACGTATCCTTTATCATGTGAACACGACTAAATCCCTCACAACATCTCACACCACTTCCTCCTCATCATCAAATTTCACCATCCAGCCAGAAGTAGCAAAAGACATGACGAGAGCGTGTGGAGAAAATGCAAATTCCCTTTCTTATTTCAGTTATTAAATGTCAAAATCCTTCCAACTCCTCCTTGTTACCCTCTTTAAAAGAATAAAGATTTGCAAACGTTTCTAGCTACCGGCCACCATAGCCATCAGCACACAGCCCAACATTCAAATTAACAATTTCCTCCTCAAAACATCACCTTTATTAGTTGCTCCATCCTCAATGCATGCACGCAAGCTTTTATCAAACTATTCATCCCATCCCGTGTAATAATTAGGGCGGATTCCTCCACGATAAACAAATTCTACACAATCTGATATCCCATCTTCTAATGCCGTCTCTCTTACCTGCGTCTTGTCTCCTTTTTCTTCACCTAGCGCGCGCTCTCCTTCTTTTCATACACAAAACCATTTCACCCAGAAATTTACCTCAACATATTAACTCTCCCAATTTCAGCATTTCCCATTACGGAATGACAAGTTGAGCACCAAATTCCTCTTTCATTAATATCAATCTAGTCATATAGCATCTCTAAACTGTGTCCTCCCTCCTTATCCTCACATCAATCAAATCCTAATTTCGTCTTCCTCCTCCCCCTGACCCTCCAACCAGGCTAAAAGCACAACAAAATTAAGCGCAACTCTCTCATTCCTCCCTACTTTCACGGAAAATTTAAAACGTGATGCTTCAAAAACTTTTCTCATTTTAACCATCGCCCTTGTCAAATCCATCCAGAAATATACATGCACACATCACCTTCTCCCTTCCGTGTAACACAAAAGCCTTCCGTCATGCTAGAAAATCTCCCAGCCCCAATTTCCCCACCCCCTCCCTTGAAAATAAATAAATGACGACTAAGTCCTGAATCCGTTCAACATTACAATTCTTTTTGCTTAACACCAACCGTTTTAACTATCTTAAACTTCAACCACCATTTACCGTAACACCTGTCCTTTCTCCCTCTTCCCTCTCCATGTATATGCCTACTATAGTTATATTAAAACTCCCCGCTCTTTTTGCTTGCACTTTTATTGTTACTACCGCAATAATTATCCTATTCTCCTGTACTTTATTATATGCCACAATGCACAAATCCTATTCAAGTGGCAAAACTGCATTAACTCCTTCCCACGGATCCTCGACCCCAACGGGACAAGTTGTGTCCAAAACGTTTTCGCATCCGCTTCCACATCCATGCACTTTTTTTAGCATGTCAACCAACGTAGTACCCAACTTCTTAATTCGCTTCTTTTCATCCCTTGCTAAAACCCGTCTTTTTAAACCGCGACTTTAAGCCCAATCTCTGACACTTGCACAGTCCTACATCATCTGCTGGCTTTAATCCTTATAGTTTCCTGTAACCCACGCAGAATGTAATGAGATTCAAACTACAAAACGGAAACAAAGAAAACATTATTTATATACACATTATTCTAAAAACTGAACGTGTCTCCAATTTGCCGCCGTCCTTACTTATTAAAATCGTTATTTAAATTACAGCAATAATAATTTTACACTCCAACTAAGCCAATTCCGACAATGTGTGACAACCAAGTATCACACAGATTCCTGCCAAGAAAACAAATCTGTATCTCAATTTCCCTCCTTATAAATAACACGTCGTTACAACTTTAAAAACTCGTTTCATTCCTCCGTACCAATCCTTCTGCCAGAACTCGCCCCCCCCCTCAATTGCTTTCTTAAGTCTTTAACTCTGAGGCAATATTTTGCTCCACAAATTCCATCATATAAAAACATATTCTCTCCAAGTCTCTAGGCCAACGCATGTATGTATTCAACAGGTGAGTTTCTCTCGCTGGTTAGCCTCAAGCAATAACATTTCAAACACATTTATTCAACCACCTTGCCAATGTTTTACGCATTTTTCCATCACGGTAACTTTCAATCAACGTATCAACTCACAGTAACAACAAAGCACGCATTATCATCATCATCCTGTTTTCCCACTACTACTCCATCCAACACAAGTCAGATTACTTACTTGGCTAGTTAGTACACAACAACTACCACAGTAGCGGCTAATTAACAACAGATGAAATCAACAGATTTTAATTTAAAAAAATTATACGTAACTACAACCTCCTTAAACTCGTTATTCCTTTTCTCCTTCTCCAAATTACGCAACTTCCAAGCTCAACTTGCATATCAAATATCTTCCCTCTTCAAGAAGAATTGGACGAAAGCCTTGAAATGAGATTATCTGATTAAATAAATTAGCTCCAACATTATCAGCCATATATCCCCATAATTCCCTAGCCCATCTTTCCCCCTCCATACTTTCATAAACCATAATACACCATTTTCAAATTCAAATCCCTTCACAACTTATTCTTCCTGTACAAGCCTTTTTCCAGTTCCCATCACAACTTTGGAAAATTCAGTGCAAAAACACAAGAGAAAATTTACTATTTTTCTCCCTTGCAACACTGGACCAAATTCATACTACCCTGTTCTGCATGTTCTCTCTAGCATTACTTATCTGCATTCGCAAACAACATGTATGAAATTCTAGAAACCAGCACTTCAATGAGTACCAAATCAAACCAGTGCAATACATTTCTAGAAACAGAGACTCCTGGGAAACCCCGTCATCAACGCCATCCCGGCTCCAACTTGTATCATCATATCTCACTATCCAAAGCAGGACGAAATCCTAGCTATTTTCATTTTTCTTCCTCAAGTAACATCCCTTACATGTTAAATCCTCCACCAACTTTCAAACTTTAAATCCCCACATTACCACTTCTTGAATGTAATCAACTCAATTTTTTCTCACGCGCTCCTTTCTCACAATTTTTCCTTTTTCTTCCTCCAATGACTTCTCCCTGTAAACTGCTTCCCTGTCAAGGAAATATGATCTCTTTGCTCTATTTTACCGATCATCCGTCTCGCAATTAGCTTTGCCCCCACTTAAAAATTTCCTTCTCCCCTCCTCCATACTAATGTTTAGAGAGCAATTCCGGTACTAAAATCCGCTCCCTTCTTCCCTTTCAACCGTCCTTCGACACACGGGAAGAAGGCAGTTAATATTATGCTCCACGACTCCGATTACCAATGTCCCTTCCTCTCTTCCAATTCCATGACTTCTAGACATTTTCATGCCTGTTACACTCTCATGCTCCAACTGACTCTTCCACATATACATTTCTCCGACTTTATCGACATGTCACGTTTAAACCATATCGTAAATTTAAATTGACATTCCTGCCATCCATATTTCCGACCTTCATATTCACCTATTCCTTCTTTATCCTCCATTACCATCTCAGTCCTTTGCTGGTAGTCATCTTGCAGTATCAGTGCCCTACCCTCAACCATCCTTTTCTTCAATTAAATCTCTCAAACTCCTAATCCACACGCTATTTATAAAAATCATAAAACCTTAAGGACTCGTTCAGCAGGACAAAGAAAACGCCATGCGCTACTACGATTTAAAAAACTCCTATCGCAATCATATCTTTTCCTTCGCTCTTGTTCATAATTAATCCCTTCAGAAAAACAATCAAGAAAAATACGTACACTCAACAGCAAAAACAAGAGAGGGCAATAGCTCATTTCCGAGAGGGCCAACACATCCGTATTGTATTCCAAGTCAGTCAGTTAGTTCACGTAACCAGAAACGCCAACCTTTTATTTTATTTACACTCTCCGCAAAATCTTGGCTCCAATTTCCTCCCATCCTCTTCAAAACAACTCTATTAAATTTCACTCCCGCTAATCATATTCCCTTCCCTCCCACCAACACCACCCTCCCCTCACTTTACACCGATAACGCACCCTCTATCAAGAAAGCACAAGATATCAAATTATGATAAACATCTTCCATTTAAAACCCTGATATAATCCTACAATGAAGACCAACGCAGCTCTTCTTATGAGAATGTAAAACCCTTATATCCACAGGTCATTATCATTCATTAACTAACTGGATTCTATATTTCCATCCATATCTCCCAGGGATCACCCTTAAATATCACTTCCCAGCCTGCAGTCTTAACCTATCGCCCTTCGTCTACCCAACGTAACTCAAGTCAAGTCCCAGGCCTTCACTTTGTGGAATAAAACCATTGTTTCAACAGAAAAAAATGAGAAAACATAAAGAGCAAACATCATATTCAGCTTTTCCTATCAGTCATGCTTCTTGATCCCCCTTATACTTCTCCCTCGGTGCTAGTAAAATCCAAATCATAAAACTTAACTCTTCATATCTCCATCTAAAAGCGCCTATCCACACAGACACAGGCTTCAAATTATGATTACAGAAACAAGGACAACACCATTCCGACTTATTGCAATAACAATTAACCATTTCTTCCATCACCTTTTCCTTATTACTCCCACCAATTCTTCCCATAGTTTCTCCTCCCCATCTTAAACCCTACATTAACTCAAGTTTATCTCCTACAAGCTCAACAAGTCCAGACAGAGCTGCATTTATTATTACTTGACCCACTAACAAACAATAAATCTCTTCCACTGTAAACATTTATCATCCAAAATCATAATCCTTCCAATTAATGCAGGCGTACCCCAAGTAACATTTCTTCATCTCCTCATCCTTAATCCCTTCCACAAGTGCATCTTATGTTATCCGCCGGTTAGGTCATTAACTTGAAACTACTATATTTGTTCCACACACGCCCAACGTAAAATCCTCGGATTCGACACATGAGAGTAACTTTATTTCCAACTTTAGCCTTTGAGCAATTACCAATCCCAGGTAACACGGCAATTCAAGACCAATCTTCAACCTACCTTAAAGTAAGATAACGTTTTATATACTCGATTATGGATTGGAGACGAGTTTCGTCTTCAAATTCAACACTCCTACATTAATTCAGACCTACCCAACAAAGAAACCTAATAGATCTTTTTTAAAGGCAATTATTGCACCAAATTAAGACTTGAGTTTATTGTCAATTTACTATTAGCACGAGGCCCTTGCCAAACTTGTGAATATAATCAATCCTTTTCCACATCAACTTGGCCCAAACTCTCAATCTTTATGCCCGGTTCAAGGTCATTCCCAAGCGCTGACACGCTATTCTAGCACGGCTAGGCTTGCAGCAAATATCCCAGTAATTACCTTGAAAACTTGAATCTTTGCTTTACTGGTGTAGACACAAAAAACTGACTCATCCTTAATTTCATAATCAGCCGAACCTTAAATCCTCATAGAAGAGGCTAACTTAGTTACAGCTCTTTTAAACGCATTTCCCCATTCCTGAAACCATATTTTCAAATTTCATTACCTGAACCTATAGTAGGAAGTCCCATCAACTCAACACCACCAAAACCCACCTAACCCAATATTCTTCATAACGTTTCCCTAGGCCTAGACCCTCTTAACTCCAACAAACCAATTACAAGCCCATCACCTTCCTTCCCCACACAATAATCATTTCTAAAACACCTGTCCTCCTCCCTTCCCCTCCTTGATTGAACAGACACACGACTGGATTCTAATGGCAACCAGCCAGCATCCTCTACCGTCCTACCGCATCTCCTTCCATCATATTCTTCCCATCTTCCCTATAATCCTAAATTCCTCTTACTTAAATGTACTGCTTCTCCTTCATAAGAATCCACCATTCCCGGCACACTCGCCTTGAGACTTTTAAAATTCCATGATAAACTCCTGCTCCATCCACGCCAAAAGGGCTTCTTCTCCTCCCAACTCGACACTCTCCAGATCAAATTACTACATTCTCAATGACAAAGTAAACACGGCCCTCAACACATTTTTATTATTAGTCAAGACAAAGAAGATTTACAACAATCCTGTCGCACTCCTGTCGTGCTCGATGACCTGGAAAAAAATCCCACATGTTTCGTCTATCTCTACACAAACGCCTAGTTTGCGAATTTCAGCCCAACCTGATAAACAAATGTGCACAAGACAAATCCCCCTTCTTCCCTCCGCCTGGATCTCACGGAACATGATTTCAGCATTATCCCACAAAGCTCTATACACACTTCACTACTTTTTATCTACTACAAAATAATTGCTGTCAAGCCCTAGGCTTTAGCTTATACCCTCTTTAACTCCGTTCAGCTGTTCTTGGGAATAATATTACTTGCTCTCTCGTAAAATATTGCGACACCTGTACCATAAAAAACCATCTCCATCCTTAAGAAAAACTCAATTAAATCCACTCCGGTTCCAACCCCTACTTCTAGCTTTAGGGACTTGCGTCAGTCGTCAATACGGAAAACTAAATAAATGACATCAAACAATCATCATATTTTATGGAAAAAACAAAGCAGGAACCATAACAAGCTTGTCTTAATATCAATTAATTCATCCAGGCCTTAGAAATCTTACTCCAGCTCTCAGCTTCTCTTCCTATATGCATTCCTCCCTGCGCAATACTTTCCTCCCCAACTGTGTCTCCCTTCTGCCCTATCCTACCAGTAAAAAATCTCATTGCTCTGCACTTCAGATCCAGACAGTAAAAAACCTTCGATCATTTACACACTCGTCAACCACCTCCAGAACCTGTGTGCTTGGCAAATGAGCTACGACAATCTCACAGGATTCCTGGAGCTTCCAGCGCAGCGGCATAGCTCCCAATTCACAAAGCCACGGCTCCGCTACATCAAACCAACTGAAGGACAATTTGTGACCTCGATGATACCAATAAATTCTCTCACGACAGACAAAAAAATTCTGCACACATATGAGACACAGAAAAGTTTCTACCTTGAGATTGCGAAACACGTTCAGGAGCAAATGCATACATACTTACGCACCAATTACTCCATAATTCCCCTTCCACAATACTAAATCTCACTTATCTTCCTCACTTAAATACACCCCACAATCCCTGTTTCTTATTCCCCTTTACTTATCATAATAACATGTAACTTACTTCCCACCGAAACCAATTACCCAAGAATTATATTTCACCTCTTCTCCCCCCATCCTGCAATAAACCTATTCATCAAACACCTTCACTCCCTACTCTTCCAATTTTCTCCCCGGCCTATTTCTAATCTCCCATTTTTTCCCAAACCCTTCCATCATGTATGACCATGGCCCACCACCTGTAGCGCAGTAGGGCATATGGCATATGTGTCGTCTCAAACGCGCGCTTTCCATTACGTAATCCCACACTGCTTCTCCTACTGTATTTCGCTGCACCTCTTAGAAACGTTATTACTGAAATTTAAGCCAGTATCCCCAGCTTTTTCCGCCCTTAATCCACTCCAATCTCCATTAAAAATTTAATGTCTCCGCTTAGAAAGGATGCTTTGCAAAACTCACAAAGGACAGTCAAGAAAGAACGGTCACGCTGCAAGCGCACAGGGAAGAGGTTCAAGGAAATCAGTGGCTCTTATTATGCAGATCCTCAGCGATGCAAACATAAAAATCCATCTTCCTTTCCATTAGTCCTCCACTGAAAGATAAGCTGACAGCGGGAATAAAGCCATCTCGCAATTGAAAATTCAAACCACACATCAAATCCTCAACATCGGCTTATGGGAGACTTGAGCGGAAAGAGTACGGATTGTATCTGCTAAATTCGCAAAATATGCTTAGCTCAAGAGATTTATGTGAGACGGAGAGGACTGACGTTGCAATTATCTAGGATAGGAGTGTGATAACTCCGCGCTTATGAAATTTTATTAGCTAGGCCGTGCGGGTCAGTGCAA
Source organism: Sminthurides aquaticus (assembly GCA_906901655.1). Taxonomy (NCBI): domain Eukaryota; kingdom Metazoa; phylum Arthropoda; class Collembola; order Symphypleona; family Sminthurididae; genus Sminthurides; species Sminthurides aquaticus. Next base: position 16,080,886 of record CAJQTT010000001.1, on the reverse strand, counting down.
GTCATCTTTAACATATCTTTTCCGTAGCTAGAAATAGTTAAAATAATAAACAAGAGAACTACGTCCAGAGATACGAGTCCACTCTTTCAAACCCAGCCTCCAGCTCCATTACATAAAATGCACGCCTTCTCTTCATTTCCACATTATCGTCTATCCTTGTGTTTATTTGAGCATAACATCACTTTTTACGTATAATCCAACCGTTAATACTTTAAATAATCTCATCATCCCAAGTACATTCAAGACTCCACTTGAAATGTACTTGATTCACTTCATCCTCTATAACGGATCACGCCGTGGAAACATATATACTACAAGCGTTCTAGTCAAATGCATTCAATTCGCAAACCTATTTAGCAAACAGATTACTACTCCCCACTTCACCGTAACAGCAGTCTTGGCGTGACCCTTCCATTTCCTCAAACGACCTCTCACCAAAATCTAACTGAGAAATCCCAATTCTTTCCCTCTATGCCAAACCATAAAGAGAAATATTTCCGTGAGGAAACGACGCATAAGTTACTACACATCAAGCTCATCAGAATGTCATTTCCTTCCACGTTCATCATCATCCTTATCAAACCCATTTCGTCTGTTACCAATCAATCCAACCACCTCCGCTCATACATCTCCACCGATTCACCTTCACGTATTAAGATCACGACCAAATCAAACGCCGTGTAACACATTCCTAATACTTCCACACTCCAAGCCTTCCAGCCTGCAACAGAGGCGCGAATTTTCCAAATCCTGTAACGCCCTTGACACAGGATACAGACAGGCTTTTTTTATGCAAATGCTCCTTTCCTCAAAATACGTAGCATCTTTTATACATCACTTCAAGAAGGAGTGTTCAATCAATTTGAACAGTTGGCGACTACCCCAAACATATTTTGATGCATGCGTAGTTAGTTGTCTTCGGAAACAAGTAGTCATCTTTGTGCTTCATACAAGGTTACTTTACTAAGCTGCCCCTCTAAAGAATCCCAGTTAACTTCTGGTGCTGATGCGCTTGGAAACGCGACAAGTTCAAGACGACATTAGTAACGAGGGACATCCTTCAAAACACTACCTTATTACCAATATGTCTAATAGCTGAGCGATAACAATGTTGATATTCTTGAATTTTTGGTAAATATCAAATAATCCATGCAAATAATCTTTTACTAGCCTCTGAATTTCCTTACACAGCATTTCAGCTCAAACCAACACATATAACTGCATGCCTTCCCATTAAGTTTCCAAGCTCAGAATAAAATCCTTTCATGCATTTACTACTTCCGTCCCCAACTATCGCTTTGCCTTCAAGCCTCCAAGTTATCACTAAGTTCAAGGGTCCTTATGTTCCTAACGCTTTTGTCGAATGAGTGAATGTCAAACAATAAAAACTCTGGCTTTCATCCCACGGCTCTGTATGTGGGACGATTCCTTCAACGTCCATAAGGAAATTTAGTCACCATATTTTCCCTTGGGCAATGATCCAACATTGATTGACAACCAGCAAATATTGAACCTCTCCTCTCTTCAATAGTCACCAACAATATATGCTAACTAATCTATCATGTGCGACTGACGTATTCTTATCTCCGGCGCGTACTCAGACGGGTAGCGTTTCCTTCCTCGGAATAAAATATACTTCCGGAAAAATTAATCCATCTTCCTCGTCTCCTGTCATGGAATATCGCTTTCCAAGCAAGGAACCAGACAGCTTTGTTGAGTAGGTCAAATGTGCAATCACTTCAAGCATTATTGTCTGCATTATAAACCAGCAACCAATGAGTCTCTGTGTACACATAAATTCCGGCATCTCCTTATATGATTCAAATGTCGCTTCGGTTCAACACTAAACGATATCATTGCTTTCCACAGATCACACCTATTTACTAGAATGGAGCCACCCTATGTGACGCAAGTTCTTGTAAATTCTACCAGATAAGATGTGTGTATTTACAATATGGACACCTGGCGCTTATCTAGCTTCCTCTGATGACCAAGTTCAATGGGATAATATTTTTGTTCAATTATATTTACCTTCAATCTTCTATCCCTGCTATTTTTCGCAAATCCTAATTCCACCTACAAAAACCAGGAAACGGGGGATTATTATATTCGCGGTGCAACCAAACGTTTGCTAACCCCGTTCACTGACTTGAGCAAATCAATAAGTAAAGGTCTGCACCAAACAATCAGACAAATATTGCCCTCAAGCCGCTGTCCTAATAAATTACTTCATCTAAATCTAGATAAACTCAAAACCGGTACTGTAAAAATACCATTTCCTCATCACTCACAAAAGTAATAGTCAATATTGAATTATTCATTTCACCGACGAAAGCAGACACAAAGCCTACTACATTGTATTGTCATCGCATCGCTCATCCGTTAACACGTTAACCATATAGCTGGCCCAATCCGTGCACTAGTTTCTTTTGCATTGGCATATCAAATAAATCATCAAACATCTCTTAAAACAAGTAAGAGTATTATAATGTATGGAAATCAATTCTTTATACCAATCCTTCCAACATATCGCATTTCATCAAGTATTGTCAACTCGCTTATCACTAAATCCCATAAAAAACTAGTACCCTGGATTTTATATCTATTTCCTGGTTACAGTATTTACTCTTGTCATCCCAGATGCTAAAACCTGTATTACTTTGCAACTGATGAAGAATAATACGAAAAGTAGGCTCTGCAATTAGCTGCTGCATACAACACTCATCCTCACACAAGTTCTCTATTTTTTCAAATAATCGTTCAAGGAAGTCAATCGGGCAACAAAGGATAACCGGGATTTACCCCACTTGAGTCCATTTGCGTAGTACAATGATGCTACAATCGCGAAATTTCTAGCAAGAAACGACAATGGTTTTGGATTATCATACACAGATGACACATATATACACCTGAATATTGTCGAACTCTGCAATTATGAATGCATTTTAACGAAACTGATTTCTCTTGCGAAATTACTTCATTCTTAACTTAAAAGAAAGTTTGAAGCATCTGTTCTTCGATACATCACGTCTGAATAAAAGTACATGTAACCCCTCTACAGACTCTGTCGTCATGTATGATACGCCGCTCAAAGAAACCATAAAAAGTTTTAACTGCGACATCAGATTTTAAAAAACTCAATACTCCTACTCATAATTGCTCCGTAGAAAATAAAATACGGTAGTAAATCAAAAGTATGCATTTGTATACAGCTTTGCGACAAGCCAGTGTAGAGATTGTAAGATCCTGTCTGTTTGTCGTGTTCATTGGAGATGAAGTAAGCTACGACAGCCCTGTTTACGACTTTTCCGTAGACGTCAATATATTAAAATGCAATAATTTTACAGCACTACACCTTTCAAAATTAGGTTACTGGTTCACTCGGCCCCGATTTCGCTAATAATATAGTCCTAAACCACCGTCAGCAGTTACAAACAGCTTTCAAGATTCCACGCAAGTCTAACACATACTTGCCTAATATTCATTATCAACATCAACTTGAATTCGCATACGCTTGTATCTATCCAAGACGTGAAATCAAAATATTACAATAATCGTTTGGACTAGTTTCTACAGCTTGTGGTTTGCGTTAAATATCATAGGTGTTTCCAAATATCTCCGACTTCCAAAAATCATCCGATAAAATATATCGTCTTAAAATACCGATGGCCCGCGGCTTATGATACTGACAGTACTACTCGAAGATGAGTCAGATTACAATTTGATAATAATTTCTTACCCGAGACAGGCCTTAAGGACGCAGTTCCACTTTACTGGATTCTCAATCGTCTTCCGTTTCGTCTTCGTCACTGAAGTATGCACTTTTCTTAACACGTTTTCGCTTTATCAGTTGCTGCTCTTGTTCGTAGTTTCCCGTTGCCACAGCCAAACGGTAACTGTCTAGTTCTACCTTGGTTTGCTGCAAAGGTATAGACATATACATGAAGCACTAACAATAATGGGCTCTTCTCTGACATGCCCTATGTCATAAGGCCTGTGGTTAGAAAACAGGTAGTCCACGCCCATTACCTCGCTCTGTATAGCTGCACCTAAAGATTCTTCTGGCTCCGAAGCGTAATCGCTTTCAGTGTCACCAGTGTCACATTCGTCTTCCCCTGGATTCTCGGCATTGGCTTCCTTGTCGTTCCCCGTGGTATTTGGATGCAGATTCCTACTCGACTTCTTCCTCTTCCGCGGTTTAGCAGGAATCCGTTCTCCAAGTGCGTTCTTTGAACAAGTGTAGCTCAAATGACCTATATCAAATCAGATGTACCAGTTAAAAACTGCAATCACTGAAAATTATAACAACGAGGAAACGTACAAACATTTACCATAATCTCCACATTCAAAGCATCTGGTCTTGTCGGGATATTCTTTGCGTCGGATGAACTCCTTAGTTCTTCCGTTATCTTTTGCTATCCGGCAAATAACCTTTCGGCCTAAAAACTGCAAAAAACGAATACGAGTAAGAATTATCTCAAACATGTATAGCAACTCAATCGACAATTATATCTTCGGCTAAGTTCAGCGATCACGACCTCCAAAATGTGCCAAAACTTACCTCCGTTTGATCTAACTTAGCAACCGCTTTCTCCGCATCAGTGGTATGCTGGAATAGTATAAAAGCGACTCCAGTGCTTTTACGGGTTACTCTGTCCTTCACGATGCTAACTCTGAAATTATAATTGTATAATTCCTAATTGTAACTACTTGTGCCCAAAATCTACATTTTATCGTCATTGTCACGCCATTTCCAAGCGTATATCCTTACAGGAACGACTCATGAACAACGAATATCACCAACTGATTTCTCGTGGCTGATCAACCCTACTGTAGAATCAAATTCTTAAAACCGGAACAAATCAATATTTCAAATGTACAGGATTTTCAGTGGTCCTCCTAATGAAGGGTACTTATTTTGTTCCAGATTTTTTGAATCACGTAGTATTCCTAAGATAATCGACCATGACAAATCGTTTGGCACCATCGGTTTCATTATCGGACAGTCGGTTCTGCCTCTGCGTAGATACGGGGATTGAAATGCCTTAAATAAACTTGAAACACATCCAATAACTCAATCATATGTCGACTGTAGCCCCGATAATAAAACTGACTGCTCGAATCGATTGATCGCTCCTGATTATCTCAGAATGACCACTTACTTCTAAAAGTAAAAACTCAAAATAATTTTACAAGTTTCGATGATAGGGAATAGACAGACTTCGTATTTTTGCTAGAAAGTTTAACAAAACTACTTTTGTTTCCAACTTTTGAAATTACGTAGATTATCTATGATCAACAACCACGAGGAATCGACTGGCGCCATCGGTTTCATTCTCGGACTGTCAATTCTTCCTTTGCAAAGATACGGGGGACTGAAATCACTAAACCAGAGAATATTGAATTTACAGCATATAACGTAAAATGTGGATGAAGGAATAGTTCAATTCGGATACTGACAACATTAATCAATTTGTTGACGTCATTAACCTCAACTGGTCCCATTCAAATTGAAACCTTTGATAAACATATTTTTTAAATAAATATGTACTGCAAATACAAAGTATTTTTATGTCTTTGTAAAAACATTTTTGTTTGAGAATTGGGTATCAGGTATCCAGTTTAGGTTCAATCTGCAACGAATCCATTTGTATTGTTCGCTTTCCAATCAGGCCATTCCTTGAACCATTATTATCCAACTAATTCAGTCATTTCTTGCGATTTATTCTCAGGGGAACATTCAACTAAAAGCCTGACTTCAACGTAAGTGTATTATAATTATTTATAGTTACTTTTAAATTATTATATATTAACGAAACAGACTATATCGAATATATGTTTGTTAATTCTGACTTACTTGATGACCCGTCCAAACGGCTCAAACGTTTTGTGCAAGTCGTTATTTGTAAATGAAAACGAAAAATTTGCGAAGTATACAGTACTTTTACTTGGTGCAAGTCCACCACTCATTGCACATATAAATGATTGTTATTTGTTGCCCCGATTGCAGGTAGATTCTCGAGCAAAATATCAACTACTATTATTTCAATCCTATGCGAAAAGTAAAATTGCACGATTCAAATAACAAATTGAACTTGGAAAGCCAAAATCTACCTTAACAAACTTTCTAAAGTTAATCCTCGATGAATCTGCTTCCTTCTTTGTTATGATGGACAAAGGCCTGTCCTAGAAAATGACCACCGCTGTTTGAAATTTTACTTCGATTGACTGGATAAGATTATCAATTTGTTGACGTCGTGTTATTTAAATATTCACGTTGGAAGAATCCTCAGCTAAAGAACTTAATTACGAGAAATAATTCCCACGTGTAAGATTGTGCAATTATTACATATAACTATACACAATATTATGAATGGATTCATTTAAAAGGGCTTATATTCCTCTATTATCCTTGACCACGGCCCACGACGCACTGCGATTATGTACGGGGAATGTGTGTGTATTTGCCGCGTGGATCTAACCTGACTTTGTATTTCCCGCTAGTCAAGAAAATCTAAAGAAGAAATGTACCTGGCAAGGATTACTCCAGGAATGGACACTTCTGGAGTAGCCGTAGAAATGCCACTTCAAATGGGATACTGCCATGATGACACCACAAAACTTTTCCAGCCTTAACGGCTTTTCATTTAACTGGAACGATGTATGCATCAGGCACTAACTGATAATTGGTTTTACTAACCTCCAGAACATTTTCAACCCTAAATCCTGGTAACCCGTCCGCTTAAGAAACTTGTTACGCGGCTAGCATCTGTCATCTGTAACCAAAAACGTTTTCGAACCAACTTCCCTTCGTCCAACTAAAGTCATCGTTACATATTGTCAGTCAGAACAGCCTTCCTGAAATATTTTTCCAGAGCTTCCGACCGCATTACTACACTACGGATGCCACTTGCAAATAAAATGGACCAGCAGCGTCTGTATTGCATTCAGAAAAGAAATATCCACGATTACCTTACCACTGGAACCGTAAACTATAGATTTGATAATGTTTCAAATAATATTGTATTTACTTTTCTATGTTCAACTGAACATTTTTTCCGCTATAGTGTAATTACAAAATATTCCTGTACAAACCAGCACCGGAATATTAGTGCAGATTTTCACCCACACACACATGAGATTCCTTAATTATTAATCTGTGAACATGCGATATAAAATTCATTTAAACTACACACTTCCCAAATTACAAAACATTATAAAAATCTGATAAAAACAGTCGCATAGAATCAAACTATAAAATCATATATATATATATATATCCCTAATGAAATTATAGGCACGTGGAAAGTTGACAACATTCTAAAAAGATGACCATGATTGCTATAAAATTATCTTGATAACTCAAGAAACAGATTATACAGACACGAAACAATTGGGAATGGAAAGTTGATAATAATTATCTCAATTCTTTCATTTCCTACACAATAATTAAGCCTATTTTTCTGTTAAATATCCGTCCAAGTATGTTCAAGAAATTTTTCGTTTACCGATAACGGAATCATTGTTGTCCTAGGAGACGGACGGATTGATAAAAATAAGTTGTAAAGCTTTAGATCTGTACTTTGTCAGTAGCAGTTACATAGTTTCATCTTTCTACACACGTGACTCAAAACAAAAAGTACCCCCCCCCAATTCATCGGTGGCTTTCGAGTAACAAAAAATAATAAAAGTAAAGCAAAATTTGACATCTTCAAGTACAAATTGTCAATTTCCGATTCATTCCCTCATAATAGCTTTCCTTGCTTCAGTCAAAGTCTCTTCCACACCTCGTTATATGTCCGTATAACGAACTACAACGCTCTTAATTACGACTTATCGTTCCACTAATTACGGAAGTAACTTGCACCAATGAGTTGTGAGACATTAGCAAGTAAAAAGTGAATAAACGTTCTACATGTAACAACAATAGGTCATTAATAGGAAACTCTGCATTGGTACACACATCTTCTTATTTGCGAGAGTTGCCAACAGGTCCATATTACTAATTTGTATTGTCAATTCAACCGAATTAGGATGAAACAAGGGATTGTCTCTCCCTCAGTTCTACAACACTGCGACGATCATTCTTAGGTCAATCAAGTAATAATATTCTTTTCGTCAACTGTGCGAGCAATGCAGCGGCCTTTTCATATTCGCATAACAAGTCGTAGATACACCCCTTACAAATTCTTATTAGTCCTTCTCTACCGACAAAGCGACATATTACTCATGGGTTTGTATGGCGAAATGTCTGACTGAATTCGCATTCTTTCCCCGCTTATTCCTTTCCGCTCTTCAATACACCCTCTCAGCTCTTAAATACCAAGTCTAATTGCGGAGAAAAGCGATAAGATGAGGATTAGGCTCTGCAGCGCAAGCGGTTTCTTTTTGTTCCGCTCAAGGGGGAAATTGCGTTCAATATTTTGATGGAGCTGACGTGATCCAGCGCAGAATCTATTGTGTAAACTACTGTAGTGTTTAAGTGTAACATGTTTGAGATTGATGACACGAGACTCTTGATTAAAATTTCCTGGGAAGCTTCAGAGTCAAAAGTTTAGGCGGGGGCACACTCACTAACTAGTAGATGGAGCGTGGGAATAGAGTACATTCACAGTCCAGTCTAGGAAGGATACAGGATTTCGTGCACATTTTCTTCTATCGAAATTATGAGAGAGCAGTCTTTTTTTCCGTGGCTTTTACAACAGGTTATCAGACTGCTAAGCCATTGATTGTCACTTGCATCGGCTGAGATATGATGTCAGGAGTTAGGTGTCTTCCTGGAGGTAAATTATGCAAATCAACAACAGACTTGTTCTTGCTCCTCGGAGGGGGAATCGGCGGTCGATTAATATTCAAGCTTATAACACTCGCATGATTTCCTCCAGTCTTCCAACTTGGTTTCCCCATCGAGTCCCGAGCAAATTGCAAAACTTCTTTCCTGTAGAACCACCCGATCAAGCTTCCAAAGAACAGAGCAGCAACCATGAGGGAAATAAGAGCCATGATAAACGGCCAGACTGCTGGCTCTTCCTTCTTCTCTCCTGTCGGCTCTTCCGATGTTGTAGTGACTTCTTCGAATTTATCTGCATTCAAATCAAAATCACATGTTAATAATCCACTTTTCAAATCATTTCAACAAATCCATCCCCCCTCCTACGATGCTCATCTATCCCTCTTCATCCTACATTTCTCAAATCAGCCACCGCCAGAGGGCACTAGCAACACCGACCTTTCATTTCTTCTATGCTGAGCATCAAACCGCCTCTTTGCCTTCGCCACAAGCAACTGCTACTACTAAAAACAGCCACGCAGAAAAACATCTTCAAACTTAACGATACACTAACTGCATGAATAATGTCGACACTCCAAAAAAGTTACTTCTACAATGCGCTAAAACCCGTCTGTTTATATACTACAGCTTCCTAAGTACCAGCCACCTCCTAATATTTAGCGCCATCTTTACTTCTCTAACAGTAGCGCGTGCCTTTCATTTGAATCTTTCATTCATCCTCAACCTTTCGCCCTTCTGAATAGGATTGTATTTAAACTTCCCTGCTCCTTGTCACGTACAAGAAAACGTTTAATCCTCAAGCTTGGAATTACGAACGATTATTCACTTTCCAAAACGGTTTCTGTCATCCATAAATGATTTTAATATTCAGGATGTAATAAAACTATTTCCAGCGTGTAACGTCTCCTTCGGAGACAGTTGGCCCTGCCGATAACAACATCCAGCAGTCAGTCATTCATTACTTCCTAATCTACAGGTAGGCGACCACAGGGTAGGTCACCGTATAAATTCCTTTAGCTAACTCTAGCATCCGTTTGATGCAACAAATCCCTACGAATGTCATGTAAAGCTGAACCTACTCCCGACACAATTCGTCTTAAGCCACCCTCCAGCATCTCAGCTTCAAGGATTCAGATTACTTTCCCTAATTTTCCAAGGGTCCACCACAACCCACCACAGAGCAGAACAATAAAAAAAAGCTTTATCTTACCCGTATCCACAGCATTTTCTTCGTCAGTGTTGTCCTCTTCAGATGAGGCTTTGCCGGTTTGGTCAAGAATTGAGACGTCGGAGCAAGCTCGGAATTCTTCCTGAGGTCCACATCCAACTCGTTCTGTCCCATTGGGGCACTTGCCCCAACTATTCCCAGCAATGTAACGCCATTGCATTACACACTGTGTACAGGTAAGGCCCTTGGGTAGGAGATACCTGGCTTCAAAAACCTTTGAGCCCTCCCCTGGATAATACCTGTTTGAACAATGCAAAATCATTTTTTAATCACGTCCACCTTGGGTGGCACATATACATCCTTCAAAATTCTCTTCCATTCATTCATTTATTTCAATCTCCCTAAAATCCATAACCACCGCCCGCCCCTCCCACACGTCTTTGCTCAATTCCTCCTGAACCGTGTAAATTTTGTTAAAAAAATTAAAAATAACATTCCCCGCCACCATTTCAGACACTCTGTCGTCACCGACTATCCAATAGCAGCCTAAGCCCACCTGGATTATCTCCATTCATCCTCCTTCACCCTTTCTACCCGCCTGCCCTCACTACGTGATCCCAACACCGTACCCGCCCACTCCAAATCCGCTAAATAATCCATTCAAAACCTACGTTCCCCCTCTAAAAGCTGGAAGAGAGAATATTTTTCTCACAAATCTCACAATATTTCCCAAATTACGCCAGGTAGAATAATGTCAACTCTATTTTCATGAATGAAACCGACCTTCAGCAGGTAACGTCGGAATTTTTTCAAAATGAATGAATGAATGAATTGAAAAAATCTCCAAATGAATGAACATTTTAAATCTCCTTCCTCCAATAAGCTTAAAGAATATTTTCATGCAACATATTAACATACAAATCTTCTTTAAAATTAAGTAAAAAGTCGATAATCTTACCTGGGCCCATCGCTGTTTGCTTGTTCTAATAAATAATTGTCCAAACATTTTTGACTCACTACTTTCTTGGGATTATTGTTTGGACAGAGGCGGAATTCAAAAGCGCCTTTATGGTTTGCCGTAAGCTCAACTTTTATTCGAATGATTGAGTTTTGTCTATATTTTCGCACGATTATCCCCTGTCCATAGATTCCGCCGGCTTCGTTAGCCCGAGGTGAGGGAGCGTCCCAGGGGTCGCCACAAACCCCGCATTTCCCACCGTTTTGTGTATACTGTCTCGAGAATCCCCCACAGTATAGTTCATGATCATTGTAATTTGCCGTTGTATTAAATCCGTACCTGAAACAAGAAAAAATTAAAGCATTGTATATATATACATCTGTAAATATTTAGTCAGTTTCCACAAGCTTCTACTCCTAGTCCAATAATCCTTATTTGTCAGGTGGTGGTCCTCACCAAAGCGCACCTAACCCTTCCGCCAGTGCATTCAATGAAACTTCCGTTTACTCTAGCTTCTTTTCATTACAAATTTTTCAACTCCACCACACTCTGCCATACAACAAGGATCCTACAACACTTGCCCTTACTTCCAGAATCCAGAGACACAATGACCTAATTCCACCTTTGAGTCACACTCCGTTGCTTCCGACAGCACGCTAAACCGGATACACCACAGCGTCAACCCCACGCTGCTCCCATCTTTCTGCGGTCAGAACGGTGTGGTCACTCCATGCATCCATTCGGTTCCTAATACCGACGCCAGATATAATCCTATGCAACTAGGAGGCTAAAATATTATTCTCAAAATTAATCCGTCTCCCTAACAACTTACAAACGATCGTCAAGAGAATCTGCCTGCATCCGCTCAGCCACGTCTGCTGTCAATCTCCATGCATTTAATAATTCAAATTTAAATACTTTTGTTCTGGCTTACGCTTCTTAAAGCGACGCAGAACACGCGAAAGTCCTTCACCTACTCCATCTCTGCGAAATACTCTCTTTAGCTAACCTTCACCCTACTCTCAGCACACTATTAACAAACTTTTCAAAATCAGCGTTTAATTTCTAAAAATAATCCAACTTTTTCCTTATATAAGCTAACAAAAGGAGAAGAAGGTTCAGTTTCTCTCCAGCATTATGGCTTTTTTAAACCCGTTCCCCAGTTCCTGTCACCCATCAACATTGAGTGACATCTCCAGCTTGTTTGTAAACTTCCCGACACTTCAAAAATCATAAAATTAGTAACAGGAGCTTAGCAGTCCTTCCACACTGTCGTGTAACACTAAATACGTGTGTTATCCTTTGTTTTACTCCATCCCATGACCATGTGTTTCCCAAAATCCTACAGCCTCAATCCAAAGAGCGTAGTAAAAATTCCTCCAGTATTTTTTATAGTACGCCCTGCATGCCACCTAACTTACATAGCCCCTAACCCTATAGCCCTATGCGGAAGCTCATTAGAATATATATTTTTGAATCCAAAATTCTTGGAAATCATTATTAACCCCAAGTGAAGAAACCCAAGGAATTTCTTCTTTATCTCTTTCTTTATAATAAAACTTTACCGCACTGTGCAGTACAGCGCTCGCCTTTAGATGCCTCAAGCTATATGAATGAGCACACGTGTACTAAAATCGATGTGCAATTTTAGAGATAATCAAAACGTCAATCCTTGAAACTGCGAGTAGTTTCGAGTCATTTTAATTTTAAACCATACCATCCACGTGACTGAATCCCATGATAAATTCAATTTCAAATGCATGTATGCAAAGTTTGCATTACAAACTCCTTTGAATTATTTCCACAAACGTGGAAATTTTATTATCTTTGCACATTAAAAACAATATTTCAACTTTTCCAAAACTTTCTCCAAGTGATGGACACAACCTGAGTGTCTCTCCTCCAATGCTCCATCCCCAAACCCACCTGTCGATCCTTCTCATCACGACCGGCCGGGTTTTACATATTTTCATTAATTTTCTCTAAAATATTTAGCACACCCCCACTGACTATTTCAGAAGATTTCCAAAATTCACTCCATCCCCGCTCATCCTCCACCTTCCTCCACTCGCTGTCTGCAATACCACAGAAGCAACACATATATAATTCTTCCCAATTCTGCATTTTCATCCACAGCAAGCAACAATTTTTCCCTTGCGTGAAATCCGTGGTGCTTTACTCTGAAATTATTGTCATCCTGTATCAAGCTAATCTTCCTGCGGTTACATTCAATCTCTCATCTTTGTACATCACTTCCAATCTACCTTCAAATAAAAGACAATCCCGTGGCTTTGAAATCGCATTCTCAAATAGTCCTCACGCCCTCCCATCCAGCCACAAGTAATGAATCTTGCCAAAACAACTCAAACCTTTTCACTTTGCCAACTGCTGAATCACGGATTTGCTTTTGCCAACACAAGATTCGTACAAGGACAACGCGGGATGGCATACAGAATCACAGTCACTCTCATCTTTCCCTGTCCTATTACCAATTTCACCGCATGCACATCCTCTATTTCCACTAATTGCAGATTCCCATAGCATATTTTCTCATACCATCTCTCAATATTCCCACTCAATCCCCTAACCGCCACCAAAGTCTACAATAGATTTCTAACCAACATTATTGCACATCCCAATTTCCCGCACGATTTCAAACTGAACCTTCATTTACACAATTAAGACAATATCAAAATCACTCCAAACTGAATCTTAGTCAAACAACCCCTTCTTCATCCACTCTAGTATTCAATCTCTAAAAATTCCACGCGGTACACAGCGTCTCCTCATCTTCATCCACATTTAAATCTCATGCCCTTCTAGCATCCTGTCTTCTCTCCAAAACCCTCAGCCTCGAAGCATCCACCAGGTCATCATCATCCCTTGACAATTCCATATTCCTCTCGCGTTCATCTCACCCAATCACATTAAACCTCAGAGAGGCTTCAAATAATCGTGAATTGCCAAATCCTTCCTAACTGCTTTTCCTCAACTCGTATTGCCAATTCATATAGAATAATAATAATTAGAAAACAAATCAAAATTACCTCCACATGGACGACCTCGAAGGGGGTTCAATCAATCTCCCATGACCCTTCACACCACCATTCCACGAAAGGTAAACACACAAGAGGAGGAGCACCCAACCACCATGACACGACTTATGATAATTAGCCATTATTTTTACCAATCACTTTGCAAACCGAGTGCACTATCCCACAACAACATTCGACTTCACCTTCGAATCCGAAACTAAAACAATTCTCTCTCCGTCTTCCCTTATTGTCGTCTTCTTCTAAGCACACGAGAGACAAGACTACAAGGATGAGTGAAACCTATAGGGACCAAGGCTTAAAAGGGTTCCAGTACCGTCCCACTTTATACGTATTCTCTCATTATTTTTGTCTCTTCCTCATAGAAAGAATCACTGGCTAAGGTGATTTTCTGTCCCTTTATCCCGCAACTATTTATCAATTTTCTCCGTGGGTTTGGTCGATATTCTCCCTCGCTCTCAGTTTCCCAAACGGTTGTCTTATTCTTGTTCCTTTTCTGTCCCAAATCCGAGTCCTCAAGTCCTGGAGCCTCCGGCAAGTAAACAATAACTATTAATGGCTTCCTCCCTCCTGTCTTCCTTGCATTGGCTAACGTCGTGTGGGCATCGTAACAAAGGCTTGAATCTGGAACACCTGAAAATTAAACAAACAGTTCTCAATTATTCATCATCCCATTAACTAATCAACATAGCATTATTGGGCCAACTGGGCGGATCATATCAAAGATTCAAATAGCATATAATTAGATGCCTCCCCCTACAGCCAACTGAGCTAACACTCATGACTATAGGTAACCACGTAGCTCTGGGTAGCAGTTTTACATAAGTAGGTGTGGACATTATGTATTTAAGCTAAACCTCCTCCAAAACCCATTATACAAGCTCAATATCGCCTTAATCCACTAATCACAGTCCTCCGGCCGCAGAACAAGAGCAACAGCTACCAAAAAATTAATATCGGCGTCACAACTTCTCACCATACCTAATCGATTATTTTCGCGATGTTAAAATTCGCAAATTTCCTAATCACCCCAAAACCTGGTAAATGGTAAAGCACAGTGTTCACAACTTTTCTTAGTTCTCATCCTTTTCGTGATAATGAAACAACTTGGTATTTGATGGAGGAGGGACGGTACTGAAATATTACAAAATCTTTTTGTTTCCAAGACACGAAAACATTAATAATTTTCAACAGTTTTCCACCACCTAAATCACCAAAGAGCGCAGAAGGGCAACGCAGCTACAATGCAGCTTTGAGCTCTTTGGCCTCCGTGCAATTTGGTTAAACAAAAAACCCCGAAGCGAATTTTTAGCGCGATATGAAATTTGCTTCACCCTTCACAATTCACAACCCTGCCTCGTTTGCTCTCACAGCCTTGCACTCTCCAACTCTCCAACTCCCCTGTCCCTCCTAATTATTGAGGTGAATCTCAGAACAATATTTTCTCAACTTTGACTTTCTTTAAGAATATTACCTCCTCGTAGGCAGGACCCTGCACAATCCACCCCCGCTAGGCAGAATATTAACCCTCGTTCCAATCCCTTTAAGCAGGTAATTATTCTTCAAGAATATTCGCATAAAATTGAAAATTGATTCTATACTTTCATCCCCCTTACTAGTTCATTTCCTCAAGCCTTACCAGAATGAATGTGAATGACTTTTTAATTGATTTCACCGCTTTATTACGCAAACGCTTGCCTTTGGGAGATGCAAATGGAGCAGGTATCTTTAGTAATTCCCTAAACTAATAGCATTACTAAATCCCTTTTTCGCTTGGCTTAGTCAAACGTTCTTAGCCGCCTAAACATCGAGGCTCAGTGTCCATCCATTCCATTCCCACCAGGCTCAGACTGAATTTTGATTTGTTAAACAAACAATACATAAATCAATCAAACGCGCTATATTTTTCAACCAGGCTCAACCCAAGATTTGACAAGCAAACGGGGTACAGATCGCTACGTAATTCTTCCTCGCAGCGTTTCTCACAGCCATCAAAATCACCTGCCCTCCCTCCCTTACCGTTTGACGCTTACAACGAATAAAACTAAATGCCGTGAAATACGATTACGCTTAACTTGTCCTCCCTGTCATCCACCTTTCCGGCTGATTCGAACCAAACCGTGCAAATTCAAATCTTATATGACTCAATTGGGGATTCTGCCGGCAACACCAACATGGAAGTCATCCACTTCGCAACGCAATACACCTTCAGCATTTACCTGGAGCAGCATATCTGATACAATCCGCTTTCAATTTCAATTTAGACATCAATTTATACACCTGATATCATTTGCAAACCATTCCCACAATTTCTAGCTGTTATATTTACTTGCACACATGTCCTCAACTCACGGTGGCACGACCAGCAATCAGGGAGGTGTTAAACTGCGCTACTAAATCGCCCCACAGAGGAACTCTGCTATAATAAATTCCTTGTGAAATTGGAAAAAGTCCCTTCGTGTCAATCCTACTATAAATCCTCTCTCACAAATTAAGCGCAGCGTTCATCAATTCGAAACACTTGCTTACTCCTTAGCAGGATTCAGAACGCATTTCAACTACAGCGCTTACACAGTCCACCGCATTGAATGAATCCTTCCTCCCTGTATTTCATTTCCAACGAATACTTTTCACAACGAACCAACGTTTCACACAAATATACACGTTCATTTGCTGTACAGAAATTGAGCAGAAAAAATTCGAGGAAGCATGCTCCACCGCCGGCCTAAAATAACCGGGACTTAATCAATCCAAGATTTTCATGCCAAACAAGAACAAGAGGCATCACGCTCAATTCCTTGGTTGGGCCTGTAAGAGTAATGAGAGTGGAATGAATTCAATATGATTCGCTACAAATTCCCATGAACATTTTCACACAATACAAAAATAACTTTTCCCAATTCTTTTATCCCATTCTACTTTACTATCCGATCACTTTAAATTTTAACTGGCAAAAATAAAAACATTTAACTTTAATTATTTTAATACACATATGGCCTACTCTTAACTCTTCCCTTCCAATTGCCTCCCGTCTATTCTAACTACCATGAAATCAAATCTCGTCATCGTACCCACTATAACTTACATGCAGTTTAGGATTTCACCTGGAAAACAGGGTCATGTTTAACACATCCTCGGATCTCATACTTCCTCCTCCTTTAGAAATCTCCACCGCCCCTACTCTCATGCCTTAAACTAACTCGGCCGTAATCAGGCTATTTCTCAGCTTCTTCCATGTCCAACACCTCATCTTTTCATCTGTACATGCCACACATGTCCCGCCACTCGGTCAAACAAGGAGTGCCTTCCCATTTCATTCGACACACGTGCAAAGATGCTCAATTTATGATTTCTCTACACTCGTACACATCCCTCCATCCTTCAGAATGACTTGTCTTTCTTCAATCTATTCGTGTCGAATCCCAAAAGAATCTTTTCCGCCATCCCTTATTTCTATACCGGTCCTACATCCATCACGGGCGGACATTCTTCAAACGAGAGTGAAACAAGTGGACGGCAATCTGAAAGACGGGTGCCGTGAAAATTCAAACTTGCAATTTCAATTCCTACAAGTCATTTTCATTCTCCACAAGGATTTTAAGCAACTAATCTTGGATTTAAAGAGCTTGTAACTCTACCTAATTCTTAAGGGAATGGATTAAGCCGCTCGCTCCTACAGTAAATCACAATCTGTCAAATCTTCTTCTTTGCAAAATTATAGTGCCTCTTTCTCTCGCTCTTGTCATGCTTTTTCGTGCGCTTCTTATTTTCGAAGCGCTTACCTACCATACCAGCCCAATTCCAACAGCTGTTTGACAATACCAGCATCATCTCATGCCCGACATAGATCATGTTCATCCTAGTTCCCCGCTTAAATGTGCTCAACAAACTCCCAGTTGCAGCGTTAAAATGCTAAAAGAAATCAAATTTTCAGTTTTCACTCTTTTCATCTTCATATTCACACCGCGTATTATTACTACGCAATTACTATTTTTGTAATGCGCTCCCGCCGCAAAACTTTATAACTATAGTGTAGACACTAGCCCACCGCTAATATAGCCGGCCCTCACAGTTCATCTTCCATCTTCCCTTAACGCTTTGCTGTCACCTTCATCATCACCTGCTACCTTTTATTCAGATCCTACTACTTCTCTCCGTCTCTCCTCCTACCCTTTAGGTCCAATTTTAGTCATACTTTAAACTTTGCCAAACTCGGCTTCGAATTCAACCCGGCCGGTCACCACCGCTTGACCGCACGTAACAAAACTTCTGAAGTTTTTCACCTCCATCCCACAACACCTCAAACTAATATCTCCTTTTCATTTTACCTCTTGTATGATTTTCCGCTGAAGAAAACAAGTTGACTCTTGCAGAAACAAGTTGGCAATTTAGCCTCGTCCCTTGTATGCATACTCGCCCTTAAACAAGTATTACATTTCCAAAACCACATGCTACATGCATGTGAATTGAGTTGGACGGGTCGTTGAACGTTACTACCTTCCTCATCCCCATTCTTTTTACTCAACTATTCCATCGAAACTAACATCGAAACTGCATCGGCTCCTTCCCGAATCTTTGCACACACTAACATCCGTTCTTCAAACTGGCAAAAAATTTTACGTATCTTCCCTTTACACGGATGACGGCAGGATAAGATAGACTTTTAAAATAACTCACATTCTCCTTCTCCATCATTATCCATTCTTTCTTCCTTCCTTCCTTCCTTCCTTCCTTAACAATCATTACTAACTAACTGCTACTTAAAAGAGTTAACATATCTCCATTCCCTTCTACAACTTCTTACCTTACGCCTTCCCTCCTTCCTTCCGTATTCTTCAATCTGTAGATGTATGCAAATCTCATATGTTTTCCTTTCTTTGGCTTCCTTTAAACAAAATGTAGTCCATCCTCCCCCACAAGACAGCAACGCAGCATCCAGGCCACACCATGAGGACTGCGAATCTCCTCAAGTTCCTACCGTTTCCTATTTCGTGTCAGTCTCACGGCAACTTGTCATTATTCCCACTCGCAAGCCCAGAAACCTCCAAAGAAGCTTGTAAACACCACAAGGAACAACAAGCTGAAGACTCGCCAGACCGTATGTATGCCCAACCTTTTCAAAATCCGAGAACATAAAAAGCTAATCTTTAAAATCTCACATAAACATGTCACACATTTTTCACATTACTGTCCTCTTATCCCTATCTCATTCCACATGTGGGCTAACAACAGCTCCATTCAGCTCTTCAACATCCCCTCCTCACCAAATCATCCCTTGCTAACAAGCAAACTACAAAAAATCCTCTCATTTCCGCTTTAAACCTAATTAAAAGAGGAGTAAAGACATTTCTTTCGTTCCAAGCCCACTACTACTGCTTCACCTCCCTCATCTCTCATCAAACATCTTTCCACATCCTCCCATCACCGAATTAGCCGTCTTTTCAAATGTCATCAAATCCATCACACCTTTTCTTTTACTACCTACCACCGCCTCCAGCTCCACCTCATCCTAACTAAAACTCTCTCATTTCCCAGGACTTTTCCCAATCCTTCCGTCTTCTTTCCTACTAAACCCATCTCTTACTTCTTTCATTCTTCCATTTCTTCCTCATCTTCCTCCAATTTCCATTCTTCCATCAAAGAATCTTCCCCTAAACTATCGATTTCAAAAGAGGATCGTGACAACTGATGCAGTTAGAACTAATCAGCAGACAAATAACTTTCCATCCCTTTAAAACTAACCAGTACTTGGAATCAGTGGTAACTTCACATCCTTCCTCATCATCATACATAACCTTAAGCCCGAGTACAAGAAGCAAAAGAAGCAATCACACCGAATCTAAAGCAACAATCAACCATGTTAACATCACTTCCCTATTTTCATCATTTTATCCAAACAAGCGTGATTATTTTGATTAAACTCCATAGTTCCTCTCCTTAAAGCCCCCCTCCTGCATTTTCCTCCCTTTCATCTCACTTTTTACTCTCCATCCCCGGGCACCCTATACGGCAATGAACTTCCTGTAAAAGCCCATCTCTATCTATATCTTTAGTAAAATCGTTTCTCATCTTGAAAGTCTATAGTCGATTAATCTGCAATTGCACGGATATACTTTCTCAGCAAATTGACCACCACTGATTAAATTCCAAGTAAATGTGAAAATATTCCAGGTTCCCGATAAAGCAATGTGAATAAATCCATGTCCAGCTTTTTATCAACCTTTACCCTATGGATTTTAAACTTAATCAGTGGCAAAAAACTATCTAACATTACAAATTAATTGAGATAAAGATTGGCTTATGAGCGACAGTGAAAACAGCAGACAGCTGCAGGTGCTTTAGTTTTTCCTCAATTCATACAGCAGCTCCTTTGGATTAAATACAACTTACCTTACAAAAAAAGAGCGTAAAATCTCACGCTTTACCTTCGGGATTTGCCGCCACCAAAGGTGAAAATTGGTGGTGCAATTTAAAGTGTCACTTTCTGTTTGATCGTCTTCTCGCTGTAACTCAATTTATTTCATAATTCCGAGGTGATGGGAGCAAAATAAGACCGGACAAGCGAGAGAAAATAAAAAAAAACCTTTCATTGCCATAAAATCTCAGAGCTTGTACTATTTTTTACAGCACACCCTTCCTTCAAACCCTTTAAGTCACTATTTTGCAACATTAAACCAACCAAGGATCAAAACACGACCTTTCTCTATAAGGTTTTATATTTTCTTCGCCCTCAAATTTTCCATCCAAAGCTAACACATATAATGTATTTAGCTTTTAGCATCGCTGATGTCTAGTCCTGCATCAGATACATTGCATTTAGCGAACAAACTATATCTTTTTCTACGAACATCCCCATACCTATAATTAACTCTATCCAACTTTCATCACATCTCATTTTCCCTTTATTACATTCCATCTTCTCCTCCACTCGATTTTACATTATGAATACATTAAAATACTGCGTAAACTTGTAATTTATACGAGGTTAGCCCATGTATTTTTGCCTTTTTATTATAATCCCTTCATTATTTCCCCAGTTATCGCCATGTAATCCCACCATTACAGCATTCCTTGCCTCGTTAGCCCGCCGCATTTTCCCCAAATACAGCACAACAATATGTTTATCAATAATCTTGCTATCATTCCTAAAAAAATTCCTTGTCAAATCCCTCAAACCCATCTGACAAAAACTCTCTAAAATATGAGCCACACGCTTGTGCAAATAAGTTTCAGAGGTTTTAAAACATTCCCCTATAGTTCATCCCACAAGAACCATCAATGATTAGAAACTTAGACGAATTATTCTGATAAAAACCTTTTGATTCTATCCGCTTTGCCTGCACATTATAACGCAACGTAACGCATCCTAGTTTTAAAAGAATAATCTCAAACCCTCATCACTTGCCTCATCTCCTGGTTACTTGCTACTCTTTGTCCGAGACTCTAACTTGTAATTAATCTAATAATGTTTCCGAACAAACCGCAATAAATCTGCGCGTGGTAAAGGAGAAAACTTGCATTGCTCCGTTCCGTATCATCTCCTCCCCTTCGTACATCCAAAGGGAAGCGACGCCAAACAAAACCTATGATGATTCCTCCCATCTCAACCTTCATCTGTAGCAGTCAGTCAAACGTAAATCTTCCAACCAGATCAACAAACACTGACCGCTTCTCACCAAATTAGAGAATCCTACCGAAAGTGTGAATTTTTCACCGCATTTCCAATTTCAAAATCTTTTAAGCCTAGTAATTATCGGGGTTAGTCGTGAGGGAACCTTGGATTGTCTTCCTCTAAGAGGCTATTCAAGAGGATGGAATTCAAGAGAAGATTCACCCGAATTCCAACTGACATGTTCTGATTAAAACAAAGAGGAAATCAAGGCACGCACAAGCTAAGCATAAATCAAGTTTGACTTTTCCTTCTCTAAATCATCTACAGCATTGTCTGTCCTCTACTGACAAGCAGTAAATTGCAGCAGCAGTAGTACTCCAATTCAATTCATCTCAAAATAATGGACCATTAAAGAGCGAGAGTGTTAATTAAAAGTGAGAATGATTTGAAAAAAGTTAAGGAAAACTCAGTCTTGCCTCAACCCAACTACAAACCATGTAGTCGAAATTTATTCACCACATCAAACCTCAACTTGGGGTCTCCAAGAAACCAAGACAACAACAAGGATTTCCCACAAGAAAACTAAGACAACGCCTTAAGAAGCGCAGCAGAGTGTGTAAAAGAAAACGGCTTTTCAGTAGAATCAAAGATAATATACCTGCATACAAATCTGGCTTTACAACCAGCTTGTCTTCTCTTCAAAGGTTAAAACTAAGTCTAACTTTGTTTTAATGCCCCCTCTTCAAACTTAACTCTCTTTAAATCCTATCAACACCACGTGCACAGAGTTATTATTCTTAATTGTAGCATTGTATCCACAATACACGACTTGATCTTGCCTTTCGTCGTATTCCCTCAAACACACGCCCTAATAACATCACGAAAGTTAAGGTTACAAACGATCCAATCCGAATTGACTACGAGATGACTACGCATCCTTGCTTTTCTCTCCACCAATCTCATTTTCTATCCTACCTGGTTGCGGTAACCAAAGACCAAGCAAATCATCCCCCAATTCTCATCTCCCTTGGAATACAATTCCGAATCATCGTTCCTCTATATGCTTTACAAACTACCAACCAAGATTCTCGATTACTTAGAATCTGTGTGAATCGGAAGTGAATAAGATGCACACAATCCTCTTCTTTGTCATCATCCTCCAATCCTGCAGATTTAAGTCTCGCTTTTCGCAAACATTCATCCAATTCTTTTCCCCACTCGTTTCGGCTTTCCTTCTTACCTTGCAGAGCTCACACTAAGCTAAATAAAAAGTCTGTAAATTACACCTGAGCATGCCAGGAAATTGAAATTTATGGTCCTAACTCCATATCCTTGAGTTAATCCCTACGATTCGCAATATTCATTAAAAATTAGCATTGCCTAACAGTCTAACCCCCAAGAGACAAAACAAGGGAAGAGCTTGAATCAATGCCACAGACTATTCATATGCACACACATCTCAAGTCTCATCAGACAGGTATGCGCCCACCTATAATTCAACCACGCTTGTCTACAAAAAACTGTTTGCTAATGCAAACTCAAGAACTCGACCCCATAATTTTTGCAAACTTTGCTCAGGAATCAGAACAAAACAGGCTTGAAGCAAGGTATGAATCATCATCACCTTTTACTTGTTTCATTTCCCCGACTCCTATTCCAAGAGGAAACGAATTACGCATACTTGATAATGCGTTCCAAGGACATTGGCCGTTGATTATGAATTAGTAATTAATTGAGTCAACCATAGATGATTCATGGATCGGAAATGGAGTTCCCTTCATTACCGAAGCACAAAACTCCTGTTAATGCGCATTCGAAGCAGAGGATTCATGTGATTAAAACATGAAGGTCTTTTTCACATACAAGCGGTGTACCTTGTCATTTCAATCCCGACAACGGTATTACGTTCAACCAACAACTGCAAGTATTAATGCAAGCAACATCCGACGACGAAGCCTGTGGCCAAGTGGACCAAGTAAGCTATATTCATCTTCATCAAAGAGATCCCAGGTATAAATCTTGATTACGAAATCAGGTTGCGATCTAGATTTGTCATCTACACCATGGGAATCATCCAAAGCCTCTTCACCAAGGTTGTGTTTCACAGTTTCACATGGCTTGGTATAAGCGCCGCTGCCAGCTAGCGCTTTCGCTCTTTGAATAAACCTTCCCTTGTTCTCTCATCTTTCCATTGTCGTTGCAGCCGGAGCGGAGGGGAAACGGTAAAAAATCCTTAAATCTCATGAATCTCCTTTCTTTCCCACCTGTATCGCTCTCTGCACTCTAAGCCTCATCATTCAGCTAAATCAACATCCTATCCATTTTAAAGACTAACCAAATGCGCCAACTTTGCCATTTTAATCCCAACTTCCTTTCTAATCCCAAATCCACCTTTGCTGCCTTACATGTCTCCAAATCCCAAAAGATATGAATTGGAGCAGCCTTTAAGTCCTCGCTAACATCCTTAGAGATGAAACATTAAAATCCTGTCTTTTCCTTTCCGTAGCGGTGGGCCAATCTCCTGTCAATTTAAAACTTGAACATATGCGTCAATTATAAAAGTAAACTCACATGACAGATGACAGTCATGTCAAAGACTTGCTTCACTAAGTTATAAACCTTTATCCCTTCTTACACAAACTTCTCATCAACAACGGGAAGCAAGCCACCGCCGGGCCAGTAGTTTTATAATAACCTACCACCACTTCTCAAACATAATTAGTACCAGCATGATTATCCGAGTAGCGATTGAAAGACCGATTATCCAAGGGATTGCAGATGAATCAACAGACAAACCAACCACTAAACTGACTAAACCTTCACGTTTAAGAACATCTTATAGCATTGTTAAATCCCATTGCATCCATGATCGAGCTGTAACAGCTCAGCTGTTCTTTCTAGTCATATTACATAATTATAAAGGGAGTATGATTGCATTACAGATTTTTGGCCGAGCAAAAAGCTATCATTCTAGAACTTAATACAGACAGGCTTGAGACGGAGAGTGTTCCTTATAATTCGATTAAATTATTATAGCCCACACAAAAAAGAAAAATTTCCTTCAAACTTTTCAGTCAACATAACAATCCACCCAGACAGCAGACACACTGCGCGTACAAAGACTTCCCAAAATCCCTCCCACCACACCCGCAATAACATTACCATCATCATCCACTCTCCATTAAAGATTACACAGTTTCCGAGAGAGTTATAGCGCATTGCGCGTCCTTACAAATTCAAACCAGTTTCCCTCATAATTTCTCCCTCCACCAAATCCTCTTCTCCGACAGACGCATCCTCCACCTGCCTGCATTTCAAAATGCAATCCAAAAAAACCTTGTGAATCCCTATCCCCCAAACCGCTCATCATCTCATCTTCAATCTGAATAAAAATCTTTCACAACATGTTCGCATCCCGGCATCCCCTTCATTCACCTCCAAACCTCACATCTCATCCCTTGCTGTGACTTCAAACACAAAACTCCAGGGAATGTAATCATCAATTCAAATCTCACGCACAATCAAATCACTTTCAACCCACCCGCCTCCTCCATCCTCACCCATCATTAATGTCTCCTAGACTCCCAGACGTTCAAACTTTGACCTTTCAGTCACTTCCCTCTACTTAATCCCATATTAATTCCTCAACTCACCACAACAGCCAGCTACAATCCCTCCATCCACCCCCTTTGCAATCCTCCCATTTCCCCCCTCCCTTGACCCCTGTCAAGCAAACTATTCATTTAATTATCATATCCTCCAGCACAACAAGACAGCAAAGCGCGCCCTTCTCAAGTCATCCTGATTCTAATGAAACAACTTTTCATTTCCCCGCCCATAAAGATGCGACAACTTAATCTCTAAAGCAATTAAAACTCTTAGAAGCAAATACATTTTAAATACAATAATAAATCCACAGTTTTAGCAGCGCCTCCAAGTGCAAACAAGCCCTTTCACACATGTTTTAAATCTCGCATTCCACCCACAAAAGAACAATTAAAACCAGAGCATAGCGCAACAACAATCCCAGTCTAGCAGAACTATCTGATTAGACACTCCTTTCCTTCCCATTCTCGTATCTGCCCCTACCCTCACCGTATGTAATCAAAATTTTGCCATTTTATTTTGCACTCTTTTTTATTACAATTACCATCTCATCCATTCACAGTTAAAACATTGATGCAATCTTAATATATACCCTTTCATGCAAAAAAGCTAACATTCCGTCTCTCCATCCGTACATCTCTCTATTGGTCAGTTTAAAAGCCATCGCCCCTTGTCCATCACATGTGTGGTACTCCTCATGCCCTCTTCCCACCTCCTACACGTGGGTTTATATGGGTGACAACAACTGACCATTTCTAACGGCCGTCTATGGTCTTTGCACTCGTCCACGCTTTCCTTAGTTAACGTAACCATGGGAGTGCAGGACAGGATGGATGTCCCAGTTGACTGAATCAACTCTGCCTTCCCTTGGTTGAAGAAGGGGGTATCTTTCTACATGATTGCGTCCAAGTAAATTACTGCAGGTGAACAACGTGGAAAGATAGGGCTTTAGAGTTCTTGCTCCTGTTTCTTGCGCCATCATTTCGTTGCAACTATACACTAATAACCATTCTTGCACCACGAACAATAAGAGCAGCCAGCAAGCAACTAACAAAAGTCTTGAGACACCAAAACTACACAAACAATGCATTTGCCCTTCGCCTCCCCTTTTTTCTCTCAAAGCAATAGAAATTAGACTATTAGAGCCCTCAGAATACTGTAGTTTAGTAAATACCTATCTTATATAGTCGTCCAAAATATCCATCTTTTCAGCAATCATAACAACACAAAACTTGAGCGTTTACTTTCAGATCCCTTAATGTCCTCCTAAGGCTCTCCTCTACTCCAACCCATTAGCCCTTTCCTACAATCTCAACAACATCCTCTTATCTTTCAAGGTCTTTCTCTCCTCCCCCCGACGATCAATATAGTTAAACTTGCATCCCTTTGATGATATTCTCATTTACCTTCCATACTAACCAGCTGTAGGACTTGGGGTAAATCAAACCTCCATGCAAGACTCGCATCCGTTTTACACCTCTTTCGTACATTTTCCCTAGCTGTCTGTCAATATGGAACGAGCATCCAAAAATTTAGTTTATGGCTTCAACATTAAGGATACTGGGTTATGTTAGACTATGTTCTCCTTTATGCTCCTTTGAGCAAACACGTGGTAGAAGGCAACATTAAAATTTGTGGTAAACCAATTTTTCACTTCCAAAGCCAAAGCGCTTCGTTTTCTCTTCGTCTATTTCGACGTTTCGACCCTATAATTGCAATATTTTACAATCTTATTTCTACCTACGGCCTTGAAATTCCTTGACTGGCTGTAGAACACAATAAGTCACGACCGGGTAGCAAGTTGAGTCAGTGAAAAAAGCGAATGTCTGGTATTTTAACTATGTCAGTGGTAAGAAAAGTTGGCATATACTTAAGTTTGCACCTAATCAGTAAGACCGCATCCGGAATAAATTTACTAGAACATTCGGAGACAACAAATCAAATTTAACCCTTACCTTGGGAATTTTTGCAGTCACATGTGCCTTGATTGGACCTTGCAGAAAATAAATTCACACGTTCTCCTTAAGGCTTTCAATCTGAGTTTCGTCCTGCAGTATTTGCAGCAAAAGCTTGCTTTTGTATCTGTTTCCTAGTTACAACAAAGGTGTGCTTCCGGACTCGTTATTCAAACTACAACGATTTTCCACACCTCTGGTAGTCACAGCCAAATAGAGGAAGCACTTGAGGAAGACAAAGCCAACAAGTCCGGTAAACTGATTAATAGTTTCTTCCTTCCCAGCCGCTCTTCTCTTCCGCCGTATTCGTCTTCAACTAGACCCTTCTTTTCAAAATCTTTGGAGGACGTGAGAATAAATCCAAATCGTTTCTCGTCAAAACAACATCTCAAGGTCCAGTCGGTAGTCGTCTCGGATTTTGTCACTCATCCACTAAGCCTTCTCTCGCAAGTTTCTCCCTGATGTCCCACTTTTCCTTTTTCCTTTCCGTCAATTTCTAAATAGTCTTGATTTCGACACTTTTGCGTAAGATACGCGACACTGTAGTAGCTAAGCCAGCCTGCTGGAGCAACTGGAATGATGATGGCAGACCAGGAAGCGGCGTGCTGCACAAATCAAATTCCTAACCGTCCGCGTCTAAATTATCAATGATTTCCTCAGAGTAATTCTTTTGATTATAGCTGTACTTTTCTTAACCCCTTGGCTATGACTGATTCTCATAAAATGACTCACGAAAGGCCCATCAACTTTTCTTTCAAACTGCCTCAACCCTTGTGAAAAAATCCGCTTGTTGCTTACTCACATTCACTGGCTCGTTTTTTTATACGACTATTGCCTCACTTAGATCCTCAGGTCCAGCCACGCCACAACCTTTGTGTTCAGGACTTGCATCAATGAAACACGGAAGGTTCTCCACGGGGCTTCACACTAGCACATTAATATGATACCACTGGAAACTGTTGCTTTATGCGTGATAACTGGTTTATTCGCACATTTGTCGTACCTCCAGCAATGAGTGATGAATGTCCATAGTGCACAGCTTATAGGGGGAAATGTTTCAGTTTTCTCAGTTTCAGAGATGAAACAAACAAGGCTAATACGGGCAACGCAAAATAAGATTATATTATTACCTTTGTGTACAGATTTCTGCAAGATCCTCTCGTAGTCTCACTCACACCCCAACTGATCCTTTTCCCCTCACTACATTCCCACTTTAATAAGAGTCTCCTCTTGTAGCGAGTGCAGAGTGATACTTAATAGGTTTTGATGAGCGCCAGCAACAGGTAGAGACGGCAAACTCCCAAGATGATGCCGTTGAATCAAACGTTCCACCAAAACTCCCTTCCCTTCTACCTGCACTTCAAAAAGACAGGTAGAGGTAAATAATTTCGGCAATTCCCTCTCAGGAGTTCATCCTTAGCTTCCGCTTTTACTTACGATATACAGCACTGCTGCCTCTATTACGACCGCTTGATTGGCTTGATTAAGAGGAGTCAGTCCATTACCCATTCATCACGTAGGCTTCCATCAGCTTCACGCCTGGACATTTATTACTAATCCACACCGCCGAGATTAATCCTCTCATCCTCCAATTCCTGGAGGCATGACTTAATCAAATCCAACGTTTTCTGAAAACAAAAGCTAACACCACCCATTCATTCCTTCAGTTTAGCTTAATGAATGGGCCTTACCTGACCTGACATGCAACAAGTGCCAGAGGAAACGCCCCACTGAGGGGTACATACCTCTTATAGTTCGGCAATTCTAAAGACAATCACTGCCACGCATGATTGTATTTTAATTAATTTTCGATAAGGAGAATATACCCACCCATCATCCTCATTGCATATTGCATAGCAGCGACGAGCTAGCTGTATATTTCAATCTTCTTTTTACCCCTTAGAAAGCCTAGGCTAGGATAACATCCATTTCTTTTGACTTGACAGTTCTGGCACTGCAATTAAGCAGTCGGGAGTTTCCGGCTTCGCTTTGAATTAGATCCCGTGGACATTTTACTTCATACCATAGTTGTAGTCATCACATTTACTTCTACCAGTATATAGCTCTCGGGAATCAAATTCTAGTGAAGATACAAAAACCCTTTCTGTAATACCCTGGAAACATGGATTCCATTATTGCATCTTACCCTACAGTCCCCATGTTGTAGGATTATCAGTAAAATTTGAGAATGTTACAACCATATTTGATTGTCCAAGTTACGTAACTACGCTTTTATTGCGTATTAAAATAGATTCAAAATATATGGCACAAATATCTCAGAGAACTTCATCGGGATATACTTCACACTGATATCTCCTATTATCACGTTTTACAATAACACGAATATGTTCCTCATGGTCAACAGCATCATTGATGTCTTTCGCATCTCGGACATCCTTGTCATTGACTTTCTCGATCACATCTCCTGGTTTTATTCCAGCCCTGAGAAAAACAAAATAATACTTCATTATTGCATTCTATATTTCGAGAAAGCCGAGCATAACTGACACTTATCACTTACAGAAAAGCTGGAGATCCCACTACAACTTTCATAACTAGAACACCTTTTCTAGCAGGACAAGTGTAGCCATGTTGTTGCTCTAAATTCGCGATAATGTCATCCGTCAAAGTAATCAACGTAATTCCTAAATACCTACGGCGACGACGTTTAAGTTTGCCGGATCCTAAAAAGATAATACTCTGGCTTAGTTGACATGTAATACGGAATACGAACCTTATATTATTGAAAATTATTGGTTTACATACTTTTTAATTCTTCCACCTCTGCTATGAATGCTTTCACATGATCTATAGGGATAGCAAATGAGATTCCTGCAGCGACAGTCATAGAATTTACCCCGATGGCTTCTCCATCTAGGTTTACTAATGGCCCACCAGAATTTCCGAACTGTTAAATATTAAAGGACAATATTAAATTAACACTTGAAACTACAGTTTGTAGGATAACACTAAACTCCAAATCCTTACAGTAATTGTGGCATCCGTCTGTATATAAGAGAGGTTATTATTTATTCCTAGCATAGCAGCACCACGATTTACGCTACTCACAACACCGGCAGTAACGCTGTTTGATAGCGACAGAGGGCTTCCAATTGCTACAACAGTCTCACCAATGCGAGTGTCCGATGAACATCCAAGTCTTAATGTGGGAAGACCTGTCTACAGAAATTCAAAGTTACAATTTATAAAACAATATTACTGCGTTATCTCCGATTCTAAACGAATAACTACTAAATTCTAATTCTTACGGCATTGATTTGCACCAAGGCTAAGTCCGACACAGTATCAACGGCAACAACCCTGCCGGGAAACACTCGGGAATTGTGCAACTGTATCTGAAAGATAGTAAAGGTCATGAGAAATACATTTAACAAATTTCCAAATCATCCTTCCAAACCTACACCTCTTACTTGTATCGAATCCCGGTGTTTGGCGTTTTCTACAACGTGAGCATTGGTTACAATTAATCCGTCCGGAGAAATAATGAAACCCGAACCATTGCTTTGTGTTCTATGCCCACCGCCGAACCAGTCAGAGGCGCTCCCGTTCACATTAATGCAAACTACTGCGTGCGCCGTCTCGTCAATTACATCAGCGATCACATTGTACACTTCTCGCCTAGATTTTTTCTTTCCCACAACAGTAACTGCTGACTTCGCATCAGGATTAGATGCCACCGGCTTTTCGAGACCAAATCTTTTAACGTATTCACTATTCTCGCCATCCATGGGTTTTGCAGCATAAACCGTAAACCCGGGTCCCTGAAAGTACTTCTCCCGGCAACGGTACAAAAATGTGCCAAATCCTAGAAGCAAAAGTGCTTTTGCCCAATCCCTCATATGACTTCCCGCTGTGTAGTCTTTCCACGGATCCATTCCCCTATGAGTAAGATTTCGGAACATCATTATATTTAAATCTGTAAAACTGATTCGGTAGTATTAGCAACTGCATGCGTTTTACCTCTTGAGACCGTTCGGAGCTACATCACCGCTGCTGTTGTCCTTCACAGAATTCCGCCACAATGAAACTGTTCTGATTTGGGCGGAGAGAAATCTTTGCCGGATTAATCGGTTACCCGACATGCGGGTGATGGATTGTGAAAGTTGCATACCTGATCCGTATGGTTAGCTGAACACACTTAGATTTCTGAAAAACAGAAAAAAAACGGTTTAATTCGTCTATAGATTTCAAACATTATACCATGCACTTTAATCCATGCAGAACTTTTACATGATCTATCGCTCTTGGAATTGATCCTGAGTAATGCAAACAAACTTGTGAAAAACAATTCGATACTGCTGAAAAACATATAGTCTTACCGCGTGTAACCTCTGGACATCAGAGAGAAAGCTATACCTCGTACGAGTATTTGATGAGGTTGTAGAGAACTAATAGGCTTCTCTGTTGACAGGACATTAATAATTAACCTATTCCACTATATCTGTGGAGTATAGATACAGCAATATCAAATATCCTCTCATTAGATCTCCTAGTGAGATAAAGCGAACACCACATTGATTCTACAAACAAGTATATAGGGTTAAGTATTTTTCAGCATTTTAGACAGCGCCTCTAATCACCAGTCAACAACGGTTTTATAAAACTAACTAAAGTTTATCGCAGGTATAATCCGGAAAATTATGTGACTTATTCCGCGTATGCACTTTTGACCGCTGCGGTAGACTCTTAAATTACAATTACAACGTACAACTTGTGAACTTCTACATCGGGTAACTAACTATTCTTAAAAGCACATAACCACAATTTTAGGAAATTCTAGGCGTGCGCGTACGTGCTCTCCCATGTGCAAACTACAGTAGTCTGTCAGTTTAAGAAGATAAAATTATTAAATTTTTTAAAACGTATATAGATTCGATCGAAAAATAAAGTGTGCATAAACAAACAATTCAAAAATCGCGCATCGCTAGGTGCCATAGATTTGAACTTGTGCGTCAAAATTTCCAGAGAATCGATGTTTATGTGTCACGGATTTAGCAGGAAAGGTGATTAAGTTTCTTCAGAGCTAATACGAAAGATTCTAGCAAAGCATCTCATATATGCAAACCGCTTAAACTCCAAAATCGGAGGTATGCAGACGGATCTTATAAAGAATAGGACAACATATAAGCACCGTTTGAAACGTTCTGACACTACGAATATAATTAATGACTTTTGCTTTATTTTGCAACAATTATTTTATAAATATTACAAATTACAAATCTCATATCGATCTGATTAACGGCCTATCAGTATCACGAATAGGTTACATTTCCGGCCGGAATCTTCAACACTGGATTCCCGTGATGAAAAACAGTTTCTGGTTTACATTTTCGATACTGCTTGCTTCTTACACTGTTGCATTCTAATATATATCTATAATCTTAGTCGGAAGCGGGACAATAACCTGTGAGAGAACATGTACAGTTCTTCACCATAGCCAAGTTATTTTCAATTAGACGCTTACAAGCAAAACACACATGCAATTTCATTCACCTATTACTAGCTTTGAGTTGGACATAGACATCACATTATTTGCCATACGCATAATTAATAGACTAGTTTCTTATTATTTACTCTGACCTTTGAGTTTTAAAAATTTAGCGAAAATCTTTAAACTATACAAATCAAGAAATACTTCAGGGCTTCCAAAATAGCTATGAGAACAAATTACACTTTCAACTAAAATTGACCCAACTCCAGGCATTCTCATTAGTCCCTTACCCTCATCGAAACTTAACGTTTATCTTTAGACAGAAGTGCAATGATTATGCAAAATGATCTACAATGATAACAACCAGTGAAAATTAACCAACAATATGTACAATAAAATTGTGGTAGGTTTGGCAAAATCACAAACTCTGTTTTGAAGTACAATACCTATGGTTCAAAGCTTTCCCCTCTATCTTCTGCGTATTAGGAAATCATAGCGGAAAAAAATCAGATAATGTTGGCCCTATTCCAGCAATTAGAAATATCATATTTTTCAGTCAATAATTGCTCTAATAAATGATACAAATAACAATACATTTAACCATTCACGGCGGTATTGAAAGAACGCGAAACGCGACGAGCAACACGTGAAAGCACAGAGACCTGTAGGTACATGCATCCACGTACTTTCTTAATTACTACGAGGACAATTTTTTCTCTTTTCTAAAGGCTACTCCCTCATTAACACTTATGACTTATTTCCCTTACACATTGGTCACTCTCAACTCCTCAAGTTAACTATGAATCCGCTGTCGAGAAGTTATTAAATTCGTAAAAAAGCGTTGTAACTGTCAACGTTGACAAGATTCTCCAAGGTCTCCAGCCTGTACCGTATTCTTCCTTCAAACTTATACGAGTTAACATATTTCGGCTCAAGTTATAACCACGGAAATTTGATTCGTATTCCTCAATACTCTAATGGCGAACAGAGAGGAGTTTATGTAAGCAAAGCTCGGATTTCTTCACTCTCAGCTGCATCGATGTAGCTCGTTCCGTCCGGAGCACTTCCACTTCGTTTTGCACCCTGTAAAACCGACAAGAACACATGGTAAAATATTCGGAAAAGTTGCAATATACACATTCAAAACGACCATTAACATGAAAATCTAGCATAAACATTACGAAAAACTTTTGCTCTTAGAACCATCAAGCCCCTTCAGAATTAAAAGATCAATAAAATTCAACCAAACTTTCACACTCACATTTTCAAGAAGGAACTTAACACATCCCTTATGATTTTCCCAAATGGCTGCCAACAGGGCACTGATTCCATGTCTGTCACACGCCTACATCAATGAACGCACCATATTATTTTCTGCCTTCTCAAAATGAATCCCATAACTTTAAAATCCCAATCACATACATTGACATCAGCTCCTTTAGCGACTAGGTATTCGATAACTTCTTGTTGTCCAAAATCTGCAGCATATAGGATAGGCGGTCGTCCATCGATTTCATCGTTGACATTTATACCCTTCAAACAAAAACCCACCAAATCATAAACTCATTTCTAAAAACCATCCAACTAGTACAATACGTCAAGTAGCAAACCCTATACTGTATTCATAATCTTCACATACCTTTTTTTCAATAATATCCCTGACCTGATCCAAATCCCCATTTTTAATACCCCACACCAGTTCACTCATGTTGTGATTTTCAATTAGTTCCTTTCTTCCGTAAATATCAACTCCAGATTCTTCGTATCTCTTCTCGTATCCGCCTATATTTTCTCAGGGCTGAGTCACGAACCGAACGACGACAAATCCTTTGACGTACAATGTTTCTCCTGATGAGCAATATTCCTCTCACAGATCTTCAGCATTCGAAGCTAATTATTCAGTGAATTTTTTCAATCCGAATTTCCGACTCTTTCAAATGTGTCAAACTTATTCCTTGTAATTATATACTAACATCCAAATTCAACCGTTACCTGGAACAATCAAAATGTAAATGATTATATGGTAAATGATACTTTTTCCTTTAAATGCTGCGACTTCACCTTGATGAAGCAATTTAAATACCCGCGTCGGCACAATTCTCCGCAACTCTATAACTTCCTCTGAAATCTTCCAAACTAATCCCTACACATTATCACGATTCAACCATCAACTTAATCAACTCTAGTTGCAGTCCATTACTAAATACAAAACTTGAAACTTAATCAACCGGTACACAACCGCATAACAGATTACAATTCCTCACTTTTCTCACACCTACGTCAACTTTTATCAATTTAATGCATCCATCACAACTAAATCCATAATTACTCGTCAACTCCAGGCCAGGTGTGGTTAATCCCAGAGAAGTCATCCAAGGAACAGCAAATTAAATACACACGACTCTTTTAAACTTACCGGATTCTATTTTCGATTTGCAGACAACTTCTTGTAACTTAACTTCAGATTAACATTTTCTCTTTGGAACACCACAATCACAAAATCCTTTAAAACGGAGGCTGCTACAGGTGAAGATTGAAACCAGTGATTCGCGAATTCACAGGGACGAGAGGAACTAACATATAAGAATCAACTGCAGCCGAACATAAGACTGTCAGAGTAGCGGAACCAACGAAGGAACGACGGATGAAATCAACGGAAACCAGTGGGAAGGAACGACCATTGCTCCACCAAACACCAACACACAGTCTAAAATGCTCTATGCTCTACCATGAATTCATCCTCTCACACGTATTCTTTACCACACAATACAGAAGCTTTCCTCTTCCCAGCTGCATCCATGTTACACACTGCATCTTTGCATCTCTTCTCCCGTCCCATTTCACACCACACACACACCCTTCCGTCTCCCGCAGCAGTAATCCCGAGCAAAAAGTATTTAAAGGATATTTTCTCCTTAGGTGACCAATCTTCTTCTTCATTCTCCCTCCCTCCGTCCTCCTTCTACACACTTTTTGGCTTAAACCCTTCAAGGATTTCCCTGCTCTATTTAAACTACCTTTGATAAATGCTCTTCTTCTTTGGAATTGATTAAACCCGTAGCTTAATATCCTCTCTACAGGCGCAACAACGCAACCCCCAGATGAAAATAACCTCTTATAGGAATCATCAAGTCGATCCAAAACCATCCCCCCCCACCTACAACAAAATCATCTACGCTACTTTTCACCACCAAACAAACACCCAGCAACCATCCACCCTCATCAAGTACGCAACATCACCACCCAGAACAGAACGCCGACGATATCCTTCCTCATCATCCGGAAAACATTAATTCATTCCAGTTTTCATCCGCATTTCCTCTTTGTTTCATCCACAAATTCAATTTGCTCCACCTTTTCTCCACTTGTCAGCCGCGAGGGTCGTTATCGTATCACATTATACCCATCTCATCCCCGTAAAATAGCATCTCAAAACAGTCTGTCCACCCTCGTAGATACACACACTCCTCCTCCCCTAACTTCAACCTTCCGCCATACCTTCCGGACCACTTCTTCCTTCCGTCTTCTCCAGCTCCCTTGACAACATCCCCTAGCACTAGTCCTGTATTCATTTTTGCATTCAGTCAGAGTACAGTTGCAACTTGAGCCTCAAGTAGCTGTATCCATGTCCTCCTTCTTCTTAAAAACTATACTTACAAATGGAAAAACGTTATCCTGTCCCACGCATCGATCGTAGCTGAATTTCAGGCTTTCTCAATTCCGACTTTCACCCCCTATCTCCGAGGCCTTCACCAAGGAGAAACGCTGCCCTGAAAAACTGCATACGATTAGTAGTTAGTTTTCCAGTTCTGGAATAGCTGATTACATTTTTCCTTGCTGGAGTTATGATTGTAATGCTGTGTTACGTCTGAGGTTTCTTGATTCTTGGATATTCTCCAGTTTAAACCATCCCACAGCTTCTTAGCATTACAAATCTTAGGAATTAGACGGAACGAATCTCAAGCATGGTGAGACATCACACGCTTTGCAAATCGGTTGCCCTTCAAAGTTTCAATTTAGTCCAACCAAACCCTTCGCGCACGTGTCAGCTCATCAATCAGTGAATTTGAATAGCAGGAGTGGAGCAGCCACCTGTCATTCATAACTCAATCATTTATCATTTTATCAATGAATAAGATGTCACACCTCTAAATAACTCGATCCTTTGAGATTCTTCCTTTGATTAGCCGATACATTGTAACTCCGCCATGTAGCCGTAACATGGCTTGTAACCTCTTCCACCTTTTCTTCGCCAAACAAATTATCCGAGCGTAATCTCTCGAGTAGGACACAACCTGTACCTATTCATACCACAATTGCATGTGGCATGGTGATTGTGTTAAAAAGTCCACCACTTCCTTTAGCCCAGAGATACACTGTATCCCTCCCGAAATGCAGCCAGTTCACGTTGGCAGTATACTCTTGCCGTAATACAATTAATACAATTGCCCTACCTGGTTAGTGGGCGACGTAACTTCTTTCTAAAAGCTATACTCTTTCCAATGATAAACTGCAAATAGTAAGAAACTTGAGAAAGATGCGAAGGATGACAAGAAATTTTGCATCACGTTTCCCAGCCCACTTTATCAAGCGCTGGCATAAGTCTGACAACTCCTTCTTCCTTACATGGGTATCGAGTGGACTAGGAAGACGATACTTCAAATTGAGCTTGTTCAATGCTTGTATTTATAAGGAGCAGAACTGTGTTCTTGCGTATGCTTCAATATGGACTCTGTCTGCGCTTTCCGTATACGGATTTAATTGGTAATCTTTCTGTCTGAAGGTAAGTTACTCTATCACTTCTCTTCCTACCTCATCCTGTATTACCTAAGCGTAACGCTTTCATACTGAGTATTTTAAAATGTTGCTAGCTGCCCTTTTGCAGAAATTAAGAGACTACACAACATATATCTTCACGAATAACTATCTGACCATTTGTAGTTTCCCTGTTCATCGCACTTATTGAATGCATATCTAATCCTCATCTGATAGTCAACAACCAACTTGGTGAAGCATGCCACGGCAGCAATAACAACAATCATGAGAAATTAACATTTTGCGTGGGAATCCTCCATATCGTTTCGCACATATTCTAACTGCATTTATCAACGTCATATTTCAGCTTTTTTTCACTACGAGTTTCAGCGTGTAGAACATTCAGTTACTCCTTCAAAGCGATACAGAATTGAGTAAATCGCACCATAGGAAGATAATATTACAGTCAAACGAATTTTTTTGAATTGCTAAAAAATAAATACACGATCCGAACATGTCTACTGCACAGCAATCATGACTAAACAAACTCTATTCCGATGCCAAGCTGAAATCCTCGAACCAATTTGTCCATATTGCCGTAGCGTAATGGCCAGCAATAATTAATTTCTATTCTAGCTACTTGGCCGAGACGGATCGCCAGACCTAATCCGTAAGCTGCTTTGAAATCTGCTACAAGATTTTGAAGATTGGGGACGAATTCGTCGCCTGCAAAAAGCAAAACAGGAAACGTTTGTAGCATCCTTTACGTATATGATGCGTATGACTATGAAACTTAGTTTCGTATGCTTTGCTTACCACTAAAACTAAAAGATTTGTCGACTATGTTTCCTGCATTTAAGAACAAGTGGGTCCGGCAGTAATCCCCAAAAGAACCTTTTCCAACAGAGAATGGAAGTGGTGCAAACAAATGAAATCCGGAGGACCAGTATGTCTAAAAGCATATAATAAACAAACTTTAGCTTTCCTCTCTAGGTTATGGACAAAATATCGAAACCAATTTCCTATTAAAACTTACCTTGCCCCCAATCACGTTATTTTCACTTCTAGGACCCAGACTCTTCATTTCGAAGCCACGCAGAGTCTGAGGACCTCCAATGTAAAATAAATCGCTGCTGTTATAAGCTGGAAAATTATCCAGGGGATGGAATATACCGAATCGCAATGTGCTTTGAAAAACCTGAAAATACAATCTTCGTGTAAGAATTTGGGTCACCATCACATTATTTGATAAGCTTAGAAACAAAACGGATTGCACTTACAGTGTCTAACGGTAATGGAACATTGACTTGAAAATCAGACTCATTCTTCAGAAAAGCTACATCGCCCCCAA
Organism: Sminthurides aquaticus; assembly: GCA_906901655.1. NCBI lineage: Eukaryota > Metazoa > Arthropoda > Collembola > Symphypleona > Sminthurididae > Sminthurides > Sminthurides aquaticus. Next base: position 16,042,185 of record CAJQTT010000001.1, on the reverse strand, counting down.
CTCCCGCATATTCCTGAGTGACTTTTAAAAAGATTCCCGACGTGGGGAAAATAGGTTGATCGCGGTGATCGATTGTAGCTATATGTCGGAGCGCGGATTTGAATGAATGACCACTTTGCTCCCGAATAGCAAAGGAAGTCACTCTGGAAGCAGGCTCCATTTCCCTCCATGTGCCTTCCCACTGAAGATTATGCTTTACCTGTGAAGAGATAAAAGACTTACAACATTACCCAATTCAATCAACACGTGCATTACATTAGTACCACGATACGTATGACAACCACACATAGGTAGTTTAAGCTTACATTCGGAAAAGGATAAAAGAAAAAATCAAGTAGTCCTCCCCTGCTCAATATATTAAAGCCACCTTGTATATGTGAATTGTTATGCTGATATAGGGTGAAGCTGGCTCTGCGAAGATTTAAAAAATATTTTATTATTAGCCCAATATTTCATCAACTGATTGTTATGTTATTTATTTAACTTACTCTGAATTGTTAAGCTGTGGCAGTGGTTTTGCGAAACTCAAATGTGAGCTTTTATGGTTATTGGATCCAAAAGCGTGTTCGAAGCTGATTCGCTCTCCTCTACCAGCAATATTCGGAAGCCTTGTTGATAATATGATAGATCCTTCGTTTGAACCAATCATAGTATTGATACCTCCAGCAAAGCGATTCATTTCATTTACCACAAATGTCACCTAAAAATATACACATATTTTATCAACTTTTGAAAATCATGTAACGGATTTTCGACGGTGTTTAAAAATTTCTTTAACGGCATAAGTCTTATTCAGTTCGGTAAGATTACATATTCATCCTGCTATGTTCAAGAAATATTTTCCTGTCTTACCTCATACCCGTTTGGCGAAGCATCTTCTCGTTTATTAGTGTCAATTACGACGTGCACCTTGTTGAAGCACCCAACTTTTTCGAGTTTCTTCCCCGCCTGAGACGCATACATAGCTAGCTACAAGAACACGACAAAAATGCATTGTTATACCATCCACCAATAGTTATAAATGTTCATATTGAATCTTACGTACTTACCTCGCTAAAGTTACGCGCCTTGAACACTTCTTTCATGTATCGTTGGACGTAATCATCTTTCGTTCGTCCCAGCCCATCAATAACAACTGTGTCTACAATGACTGGGACGTGATCGTAATTGGCAGAAGCCATTCTAAAACCAAAACATTTCATTAGTAAATTTCGCACATTTTTAGCTATCGCACATTATACGCATTCCCTTCACATACCTATTTCTTGAATAACTGCTGATCCCGCAGCTTAACTGACTGGTACTACCAGAGACCTTACGATTCCTGATAGCTGACTAAAAGTTCCAGACCAGAAATAACGACAGCATTACCGGCTGTATTTGTAGTAACAGCACTTTAAAATTTTTCCGATTGCCTATAAACAAACAAATAAAATTTGAATTTTAGCAAACTGTGGTTCCTAAACTTGAAACTTTTCTGATGTAAGCATAACCAACTCTTCAAGGTGTTTCGAATAGTATTAGTTTTCCACGAATAATCATCTGACTCTAATACATCCAACCCAACATACTTCGTATTCTTGTAAATACCACAGGAATTTGCCAACCAGTAGCTTAAATTATATGCAGTTCTAGCGAATTAATACCCCATCGATACAACAAGAAATTTCGAAACCTCGCAATAAGAAAATCCAAACAATTTTAATTTTCGAATTACAGTTTTATCGAATGCCAATAAATAAAATCCAATCTCCCAAAAATCACCTCGTCAAGGTTTATTTACCTTCTCAATGATTCCTCACACAGCACAACCATTTAAATGAAAAGCTATAAGCAATTCTCCCAGCACAACCAATTCAAGGATAAGGATGTAACGAGGGCCATTAATTAAAATGGCACACGAGAGTTAAAAATATACTATGACTTTGAAACAATGTAATGCGAATGAGTATGCACAAATGTGAAGTGACCGGCAGACCTCTCATGTGACGTCAGGCCGAAATCGATAATATAATAATATTCAAGCTCAGGACTCTATAATGCAAATTCAGTTCCGCAAGCTATGTTCCCCGTATGCCTTGTCACTTGTAGGAAAATTTTAAGAAACAAGACAAGAAAGGGCTAAATGAAACTGTAGCCATTAAATTTTTAAAAAATTATCAAGTTTCATTTAAATCCTGACGAGTTTAATAGTAATGATCATTTTACATTCGTGAGTTTTGTGTAAATTAGGCATATCTACTGCCCAATCCCTATAGTAAATCCATAAACATTACCTCGCACGAGAGGATTCGCGGAAAACAAAATTTTTTATAGAGGCCATGAGACGGGATTTAAAAATTTCCGCCTTTTCTCAACAGATTTTTATCCTTGGTATAGTTAAAAGGATACTTGCTCAGCCCGGTAGGTTGCGCATTAGTCAAGGCTGCGGTCAAGAGACCAAAATTTTAGACATAGCTTCATTCCTCGATGCTGTCCCGCCACTGGTTGCCTCAAGTCCCCAACCAATCCCCACGGAGCCGTGTACTTCGGCAAGCGCTTCCCGTTCACGACACATGAACCCTTTGTCTGTGGCGGTTAAGATTTGGATGTGCTTGGTCGAAGCGAAATCTGAAGATGGCTACAGATGCTCCTTGAGAGCAACAATAGAATGCGTTTGTGCATACGGATCCTGGCTACATTGCAGTATATGAATACTAGTCTTTAAAAAGAGGATAGTTATATGTGAGAATTTTAAAAGTTCTCATATATATGTAGCTAGCGTCTGCGTAAGTGAGGGGATTTGAGACAACACATGACAATCGCTAGAAATCCCTTGAATCCCATTGAATTGAATCCCTTGAATGCTCAGTCCTCCAATTTAAGAGCACAATACAGAGAAGAAGAAGGTGAAGACAGAGTCTCAGGATTGTAGATATTTTTTCATGTTTTCTTAGTTCAAAAATGGAAGGAGTTTGTCCCGATATCGGATTTCCTATCATCAATTCAAATCAGGTAAATATCTCATTTAAATTATTAACCTTCCGTCCGAATTCCATTCCTATCATCTTCCCTGAATTTTGTTTCCTTTTCCTCCTCTGTCTGTCCAATCCTCCCGACCAAGCCCCATTCCAAGATTTTAAATTTTATCAATCTTTACTCATGTAAATGCTAAATTTAAATTCCTCAGGCAGTATCCTTCCCTCTCGGCCTTGCAAATTATCTCATTTTCTATAATTGATCCCCGAGAATATTAAAGTAGTTTGCATCTTTAACGAACAGTCGAATCAAAGGGATTGTAGGTGCTAAATTCGAAAGCATTTTTAAATTTCAAACTGAAAACTAATATTAGATATGCCTTTAGAACCAAGTGAAAGCTTCCAGTAGACAAATTTTTGATTGATTTGATTGTGCATCACACAACAGTTTTCTTGAAAACCAAACTGAAATGTGTGCGCATCTTCTTTTTGTCCTGCAAAGAGTCGTGGAGACTACAAAAAATCGGCTAATCCGACAGTCTATTCTATAGGAAATGTTTTCCGACCAAATTATTAGGGATTTTAAGGGATGGTTTGAGAACAATGGTATAAAAGTATAATATGCTGTCTAAAAGTTTTACCCTATCATATAGGTTAGATGTTGATCGTCTGCTTTATTAAAGTGACTCCCCAGAAGGGGCAATGCCTCTCTAGATGGAATTTGTCCAGATTTGTTATTGTTGAGGAACATTGGTATATAAATTAAATTTCAGGAAAGGCATCAAATTTAGAGACTCATAATGAAAGGTGGAAGTGATTTGTCTTGGTTTGACCCTATGTCTTCTGCAGTTTACATGCGCCACATCAAAAAATAATATTATTATTCTCAAATATGTAAATTCATCCGAATTGTCTGCGGTGCGAACATATAATAATAGGCTCGGTTGCGATGGCAGAGGCAAACAAGTGTGAGATGTTTTCAAAACCACCTATTGCTCTTCTGAGATGTTTTAGTTTCATATCAGAGGGTTTTTGAATTGTGGAGGTATCTCTAATTGAGCGCATTTTGATTTTAGCAGCAAGACTTAGTGTTTTGAAAGGGAACATAAGATTTGGAAAATATATTTTTAAATATATTTGCTGCAACCCAATTTCAAAGATACGATAAATCTTTTCCAACAGGCTTATTGAGATGATGGTACATGATCTGCTGCATATCCCTGTAATTATTCGTTTTCCTCATGTCATTCCTTTTCGCTGCATGCCAATGGCAGTTTAGATCTTGGCCAAAATTTATCTTAAGTTGTGTCTGAATCTTATCTTTTATCCGTATCCTTCCAAAAAGCTTCAAAGTGATAACACTTTTAGAGTTGTAGTAATTATAATAATTATTAATTATATTTGATTTTCATGCTATTTGCAGCGCAAAAGGAAAGGAGATGATGTCGGTGACGAATCTCCTGAAATTCTTCCCATTAAGAAATCCGTGACTGACGATGTGGAGGATCTTATGGACGAGTAAGGGAACACTTTGCATGTTATTTACTCAATATTCAAAGGCATCATTCCGCAATCAGTGAAGCATATGTGATGTTAATACGATCTAATGAACTGATACTTTTCAGCAGTGGAACTTTCTGCAACCAGCCAGAAAGTCCAGATGAGGAGGTGGAAGATGTCGAGGAATTTGAGTCCCTCGACAAGGTTAAAATGACACGAACAGTAATTCCTACGATAGAAAATCCTCCACCGGAAATGGATGCTTGGTTGCAAATTTTCATGGTAAGTTTCACGATACTTCTACCATGTAAAAGTTCATTTCAAACGTGAAAGGTAATACAGTTTATTGCATTCTGTTTCTTTCAGGGTTGGAGTCATGCTGGAAGACTGATGGCAATTGACGAGTTGATTGCTTCCTGTGAGCCGACTCAGGTGCGACACATGATGCAGGTTATTGAACCTCAATTTCAAAGGGATTTCATATCGCTACTGCCAAAAGAGGTAATTTTGAATTGAAAAATAGATTTCAAATTTTGAATCGGGGTTAAATCACAATGTGCTAATCACTATTGTACTCGTTGCAGTTGGCCTTGTACGTCTTATCGTTCCTGGGACCTAAAGATTTACTCAAAGCTGCTCAGACATGTAGAAATTGGAGGATATTAGCAGACGACAACCTTCTCTGGAGGGAAAAGTGCAGAGAGGCTGGTGTGGGGTATTTTAGTGCCATGTCTCAACGTCTCTTCCGCTCTAAGCACCGCCAAGGTCTGCCACTTCCACCTGAAGCTGAAAAGCCACCATCAAGATGGAAAGGTGCATTCATGCGTCAGCATAATGTAGAAATGAACTGGAGGCACCGTAGTTTAAGGCCATCAAAAATTCTCAAAGGCCATGACGATCATGTGATTACCTGTCTTCAGTTCTCTGCCAATAGGTACAAAGATACGAACTTATTTACTCAAGCTAGAAATCTTGTTTTGCTTAGTTGACATGCGATTTGCATCTATTTGCAGAATCGTATCCGGCTCGGACGACAACACTCTGAAAGTGTGGTCTGCGACGACGGGTAAATGTTTGAAAACCTTGCTCGGTCATACTGGTGGCGTTTGGTCTTCTCAAATGTCCGGAGCGACAATTGTTTCTGGCAGTACTGATCGAACCCTTCGCGTTTGGGATGCAGAAACAGGGAATTGTTTGCACACTTTATACGGACATACTTCAACTGTTAGATGTATGCACTTGTGTGGTCGAAAGTAAGATTCAATTTAAATTTACGCCTATGATTGGTTCATTTTCAAATTGAGCAAATTTTGTAATATGTTTTTCCACATTTCAGGGTGGTAAGTGGTTCTAGAGATGCTACCCTACGTATGTGGAATGTTGATACAGGAGATTGCCTACACGTTCTTGTCGGACATTTGGCCGCGGTCAGATGTGTTCAGTACAATGGCCGTTTGGTCGTTTCTGGTGCCTACGATTATATGGTCAGAATTTGGGACCCAGAAAGAGAAGAATGTTTGCACCAATTGTCTGGGCACACAAACAGGGTCTACTCTTTGCAGGTAAGACGGACTTGAAGCTTAAAAGATTTTGTACGCCCTGGCAATGTAGCTATAACTTACAACAATATTTTTGTATCAGTTTGATGGCATTCATGTGGTGAGCGGTTCCTTGGACACAAGTATTCGAGTATGGGACGTGGAAACTGGTTCTTGTAAACATACCCTTATGGGTCACCAAAGTCTTACATCCGGAATGGAACTTCGCGATAATCTACTTGTCTCTGGCAATGCCGATTCAACTGTGAAGATCTGGGACGTATCCACAGGACAGTGCCTTCTGACTCTCTCAGGTAACTTATTCGGAGTCCTGTATCAGTATGTATTTTCGTCTTCAATATAGACATTCCAAAGCAAGATTTTATATGCGTCTTATTGGTTATTGCAGGAGCAAATAAGCATTCTAGCGCAGTAACTTGTCTACAACTGATTAATAAGTTTGTAATAACGTCTTCCGATGACGGTACCGTCAAATTATGGGACACTAAAACAGGTAAGAAAATATATTCTCGTAATAATAGAAACTGTTCATCTTCGATTGAAGTAGCATACTGACATGAATGTACTCACGGTTTTTTTTATGCAATTGCAGGAGAATTCGTAAGAAATTTAGTCGCCTTAACGAGCGGCGGAAGGGGCGGGGTAGTGTGGAGGATTCGTGCGTCTGAAACAAAACTCGTATGCGCAGTAGGTAGTCGAAATGGAACTGAAGAAACTAAGCTATTAGTTTTAGATTTCGATGACGATACTCCTCCATGACGGTTCAACTAGAAGATTATGTGGACGCTAAACTAATTTGGAAGCCACCCAAGTTCAAAACATTTTAGTGATATTTCATTCTTCTGCAGCTAATGGCTCAACTTCCATGGAATCTGGCTCTTCAGTTTGCTTCTTCGAAATCCGCTGTTTTCTACAAAATGTGTATTTGTGTTAGTCGACGTAGATAGTGTGATTGTGAATTTAGTGTGAGACTGCAATTAATCATTCGCAAAAAACGTTTAAAAACCGCGTCTCCTTGTGTTCGTAGCGGTGCACAGCAAGTCTTCCTGCGACGTTGAAGTTTTTCTGTGGATGCTGAGCGATGGACTCAATTTGTGACAATTACTGCAGGATGGTCGAGAAAGAAGATCTGCATTTGTGACGTTGATCATACTAATTGTTGTGTTTACTCTTCATTGTTATCGATTATGTTGATTTTGTAGTACGTTGCCTTGTCGCGTATTTATGAGTTAGGTTCAAAGTGTATCTCGAAGCCGTAGCGGATTTACGGTGGAATGCCAAAGTTGCACCTCTTCTTCTCTCTCATAATAATCCTAAACAGACTGTTCCAGCAGACATCCTCATCACCCCATGGATGCAGAACTTTCCATTACGCACTGACGTCTTACAATTTATAACATTATCTCATGTATGAAAGTGTACATTTACTAGCGAATATCGCTGAAAATTCCGTGGAGTTATAATGCCTACGAAGTACGAAGCCAGTTCTCCTTCGCATTGTTCAACTCCATTCATTCATACCTTATTCTTATTTACATACAATGACAGTACATGCATAGCTATAGGCTATAGTGAATCCTACGTGTATCAATTATATTAAAACCAATAGGTGAGGAGAGTCGAGAAAAAAAGAAAATAATAAAATTACTAAGTTATTGTACCAAAATTTCGGCCATCTTGAAAACGATATTCCCTTCAAAATCTCCCAAGTCTACCATGTCCAGGTACACAAGTTGTAGACAACAGCTCTGCTCCATCCAGACACATACAGCTAAACATGTCTCGAACCCAAATCCTAATTCCTTATCTGCATCTCTTGAATAATTTGAACAAGTATCCATGTAAACCCCGGTGTTATCTCCTCGGAACAGCCATCAAATCCCTCCTTCCCAGGAAACATAAAAGGCCATTTAGATATTGAAACTAGAAAAGATTTTCTCGGGAAAGTAAAACCATTTTTTCAAAATCCCCATTTTGTACATAATCGCTGAAAGATGTGATCTCCAACCCACTCCACTCCACACATCTCTCCCTCAATCTAAGAAGGTAGTCATGAGTAAAAGAGCTCTTCAGAGAATTTATTTGCGTGACATTCACCCTTTTTATTCCAGTAAAAGAACCCATAAGGAATTGAGAAATATAGCACAGTCAGATATAAATCCTGGAAAAGTCCACCCCTACCCATGCATGGTCACAATGAAGCAGTTCAAAGAGCCTACCCAAACGCAACCTCTGAATACCGGAGGGAAGGGACAATAAACCCTAAAACATTTAACGTGCTAAAACTACACGCACCACCAGAGAAAACAGAGCTCCACTTTCTCATCCCCTCCTCTCGCCCACATCCAACAAGAAGAGTTACCACTTAAAATTTCAAGAAAGAGCACAGAGAAAGAAAGCATTCCAGAGTAAGAGAAAGTGGGAGTAGAGAGAGAGAGAGAGAGTCCTGAAAACATTGCCACAAGGCTTGTGTGTGGCACAAGCCAGCTCACCTAGAAGCATTCCAATTTGCTCTTACGAAAAAAAACACTACTGTTGTAAACCAAGGTAGTAAACTTTCTCTCCAAAGTATTTATGCATCATTCCAGTAATGCATTCCATGATTCCTGCCTTCCATCCATACCTTGCGGTCAGTACCCGCTAGGTATTTTTACTTACACAAACTCTAAAATCTCCAGCTGAACCACAGTAAGGTTTATTGTATTACCCTGGATTTTCTCTTTCAGCTATCCTGGTACTAACACAGGCTGGTAGATGCTCAGTAAGAAGAGAAAATACTCTCACAATTGCACCCCTCACACACCATACACGACAACAAAGCTCAGCTTATAATAAAACTCTCCTGCACCTGACATTGATTTCCTCTCCCCCACACATTTTTTAAGAATCCCAGCCCACATTTTATCCTTATCTTTCATTTCACTGCACTTTCTCCAATGTATTATATGCAATTTATCCTCAAAAACGTCAAAGGAGCTTTTCCAATCTTTCTCACTCATCGTAAAATAGCATCTCGCATACATCTCTCTCTCCTTTCTTCCTTCCCCTCAAGCTGACAGCCCCCCATAGACATGCTTCCAAAAGGCTTTCAAAGCTTAACATCCTTTCTTACTTTCACCACAGCTTATGCAGTTACCATTTTAGCTTATCTGTATCACAGTCTTTTATCTTGTAACATAATACAGCCTGTGCGCTCCTAGTTTGAGGTAAAAGTACTCTAAAAGCTGAGAACCCATCCATTTTTTGTCGCTTCACTCTTATCGTTAATGAGTTAATCTTATTTCCCTCATTTCTTAATTACCACTTGAGGTACATGTATCTGATATACGCATCAGGAAGGATTCTATTTGAAGAATGCATACTTTTACCTTCACCACCTTCACCACCTTCACCACTTTCTCTCTCTCTCTCTCTCTCTCTCTCTCTCTCTTTCTGCCTACTTGAGTTCGGAATTACTGGAGCATCTAAACTAAGTGAAATCTAGTTAAGTGGATGCAATCTGTTGATTTCTTCCTACAACTTTTCTCTTAACCTAAACTTTCAAGTGTCGGTTTGGGTTTTAGATTGCGTGGTGGACGAGAGAAGAAACGCTTCGATAAGTTGATTAGCAGTTTCAAAATTTGATAGTAGTTGCAGAGTTTTCGTTTACATAGAAAGGAGAGAAACCGAGATAAATCCACCCTACCCAGAACTTTCTCCTTCCTTCTTCGTACCCTCCATAATTGCTGCTAATCGCCAATAAAATCAAATGGGATCTGAACCTCATGTGCGTCAACAAATATCCACACTCCATTAACGTTAGCAACAGGAACACAAGCCGGAGGAAGGGATCGTACAAGGTTTCCTATCTCAGGATGAAAGTAGAAGTATTGTATTTCTTTGAAACGGACAACGAAATACGTTTTTATTTTACCCCTACTGTAAACCGTATCCGTTACAGCGAATCTTCCAGCACATGAGTAAATGCAGCAATAGACGATTTCCACCGGTTCCACACTGCAGCGCTTCATTACAAGTTCCATTCCGCTCTCTGGCTGTAGGAGCTTTAGCTACGGTGGTGACTCTGTTACGTGCCTAGGACTGTTGCAGGTGAAATTCAACTTTCTCCAACTCTGACTTCTCCCCTACTCCATTAAAGATGGACTTAAGCCGGCTCTATGAAGAGGTAAACCGGCTACATTCTCACTAAAGTCCAATCATTGGGGAAATTCACAGGAAAAGCTCTTTTATAAAGCAAGGACGGGAATGATTATTGAATAAGTTAAGCTGAGGCGGGGGGTGAGGTTAGGGTATAGTGTAGCGGGGGGAAGAACAATAAAGCACAAGATTGCGTGCATTCAAGAAGCAAATTGCGATAGCTAAGAAGCACGCCATTCCTAGCTTTAAGTCACAGTCACAGCCTTTGCTATTTCATTTTTATATTCTGTATGTTCACAAACCTTTCTTTCCGGCAATCACAAAAGGTTTACTAAACAAAAGTAAAACTTGAATCTTGAACTTCCATCCTTGTTCAACCTGCAAATAAACCTATTTTTCCCTCTTCTAGCCATATTTCCCTCCTCCGCCTCTCGCCCCTCCCCTGTAAATCAGTACTCTTGCTTATGTATTTCCCTTCCTTAACCCGCCCGCCTTCCAAGCGTTTAACTGTCTTCAGCTTATGTTTATTACTTAGGGAATCTGTGTGGGAATGAGGATTGCACGGGGTGCAGCAAATAGTCAGCACTGCAAGAAAAGAATTTCAAAATCCTAGCAGTTTGCTTACTCTTATCTCATTCCTTCGTTGATCTGCATAAATTCCCCAAGCACTTTTTCTCAAACTTTCTCCCACCCTTCTTATCGCATAATCCTACAAGGTTTGATACCTGTGAATGTGAGCATAATGTTTTTCCCTTCGTCGTTATAGTATCTGGACACAACCTCAACGACTGCGTGTGCAAAAGGCCAATTAGCCTAGCAACATATTATGATCCGGTTCCGTCTTGCAGGATCCCTCCATGTGGAAGGCTGCAATTAGGCAGCATTGAAGGCAGTCTTATTTAAGAGAGTAATTAAAGGATTTCATCACGGAAAAGAGCCAACATTTTTACACTCTTCTTGGTCTAAACATAACGCAACTCCTCCTCGCTCCAATAACCACAGACTGTACAGTACAAGTGCAGGCGCTGTTTCACGATGGACTCAAGGTTATGAGGAGGCGTGTGTCAGCTTTAAAATATGTCCTTTGACAAACCCAGAGACATTGACACGCTAATATTGTAATTACCTTCCCCTTGTTTCTCTCTTCAAGATGAAGGGTCGGGAGCAATAGAAGTTTAGAGTGAGTGTGTGTAAGACGAGTAGGGAAAGCAGGAGCAGGTAGGCGGGTGAAAGCAGGAGGACAGCAGACTTTCCCGGCTTTACTCTCCAGCATTCTCAAACTTTTAGACGCTGTCAGCCATCCTTGATAAACTGATTAATTATTTCTAAGCCTGGGTTACAGAGGATTCGAATTACATGAAACGCAGTCACAAATATTTATGCAAATTTCATTTTCCTTGATCCTTCTCTGCTTTTTACTCGAAATAGCGAGTAAAGGTTTGCAGTCGACAATTTACTAAATGCATCCCTGACATCAATGCATAACTTACGTTACAGCTGCAATGGAAATTTAAAGTATCTATTTATTCCTTTGTTTTGAAGGATTGCTTTTTGTGCAGATGTAGATTGGGCGTAAAGTGAATTATTAAATTGTATGGAATAAATAAATATACAGTATCAACTTTCTAAACAATAAAAGTTTCAATTAAATTGTTGATGAGCTGGCTTCACAGGTGTTGCGTGGGGTCGTTGCAAAATTTAAATATGAATCCAAAGTTTTTCCCTATGAGTCTACCCAAACTAAAGCAATCTGTGAGGATAGCTAGCACATCGAGTGCAAAAATATGCTGCTTTTCTCTTCCGTAACGTTTGTTTTGAATTCGCACACCTGAATTAAATCACCACTTGAATCATGAAGGATGAAACAATCCGTTTTAATTTCAAGCTGTGTTCTATTTTCGGGTCTGTTTCTCATCCCAACTCCGTTTCATTTACATTTTTGCCTGGTATAAAAGCAGGTGGATTTTTTTCATGAATCTATCGAGAATTCTGCCTTGCTTCAAACAAGTTGCTGTAATCGACTCTCCCGATTTTCCAACAACTAACTTTGAGAGTTTTACCAAAAATTATCGAAATTATTTTTTCCTTCTTTGCAGTTATTTGCGAATTATTATTTTCTTCCACCTTATTTCCGTCCCAAAATGAAAGTTTTTGTAGTCATCTTGTTCGCTAGTCTCGTGGTTGGGGAAGTTGTTCGTGGACCACCAGCGAGAAACCCTAGGGCAACAGACGCTCCGTTTAAAATCATCGGTGGCAAGAAGGCAAGGCCGGGAGAATTCCCGCACCAGCTTTTCCTGGAGTTTAACAAGAAAGCTGAGGGCCCCGGTATCTTTCGATGCAGCGCAAATATTCTGGACTCGTTTTGGGCAATTACTGCTGCGGTTTGTCATTTGTGTGAACGAGTGGAAGGGTCGCCCGGATTTCTTCACTCTCCACGCGGGTCATCTGTCCAGGATGCATCCATTTACTGGAGCTGAGCAAGAATTCCGTGTTGACAGGATAGTAATACACCCAAACTACACCAGAACAAGTCGTCACTTCGATGTGGCCCTCCTCCACATCAAGGGTGCCTTCACGTTTTCAAAACACGTGAAGCCCATCGCTCTCGCAAAGAAGGCGAATCTTATTGGAGGTAAAGCATAATTAGTTTTGCACTCGCTCCGTCTCTGATTGCGCTGAAGTAGCTGTTTGGCTGCAGTTACCCCAGTCGTTCATATTGTACACGTTCTGTTTTTAATTTTTCTTTTTGTTTGGGTCACAGAAACGGCAGTCGTAAGTGGTTGGGGAGTGACGCATGCATCTGGCGATTTATCTCAAACATCGGATGCATTGTTGAAAACTGAAGTGAAAATTCTTCCAGGTCAAAATTGTGAAAAAGCGTTCAAAAAATATAGCCTAACCTTTGACAATGTTACGCAGATATGTGCCGCAAGTCCCGGTAGAACGGCGTGCATGAGGGCGGACCCCTTGCATTTAATAATGAATTAACTGGCATAGTATCGTATGGTGTGCCTAAGGGATGCGATGTGCCTAATGTGCCTCTAGCTTATACTAAAATATCCGCAGTGGCTCGTTGGGTCCGAAGTGTTACTTCTTCGGGCTAAAAATAGGCATATGAGTCTTATCGAAACTAAATTAGAGATTATATTAGCTTCGCGCACTAAATCTTAACTGAGGTGAAGAAGTCTTATCCTTGATTCCAATTAAATTAGACTTACTTCACATTAATACAAATTATATAATTCACATTCGTTCCCACATGCATTTCTTACTTGATGCACAAAACTTTAATTGTTAGCTTGTCCTATAAATTACTTTATGTACACGTTATGTTTTTCTCTTCAGCACACTTTTTGTTCCTTTTGTTGCGAAAATAAAATTATTATTTGCTTGATTACCATCCATTGAAATGCTTCAAAAATTGTTTCATTAAAACCATGTCAAAATCTTGCACAACAAACACATCATAATCATGTTAGTCTCTAGAGCGTAGTAGTAGTATTTATAGTATCGTGTCAGCAGATAATTACAATCAGATAATTACATACACTGCTGATCAAGTCACTAAATTTCCAACTGTACGACTGCAACCAATCCTCTTGACCAATGACAGTTTTGTTTAAATACGTGCGAAGCGATACTGTTTTATTTTTCTTCTAGTGCCCATTTTGGTATGGGCATGCCTCCGTCTTCGTTTCTTTCGATATCATATGTGGACTATTTTGTAACAGAACACAATACATTATGATTTATTATCATCGATGAATTTGTTATGAATATTCTAAACTTTGTGATCCCTTTTTAAGTACTTACTTGACACTTATTGGTTTTCGTATTACAAAAACCGCTTGGGCAACATTTTGGAAGTCCTTCACCGCATGTACGTTCCCAATCGCAAACTTCTGCGTCTGGGATCTCCTTCCACTCCTCATTATCTCCGGGCCTTGCAAAAGTTATGGACAGGAGGACGAGAAGCGTAAAAATGATTAAGATTTTCATTCTGGAAGCGTTTTCCCGAAATCCTAACGATTTGCTTGATCTGTGGGGAAATAGAAAGAGCAGCTTTAGTAAAAACTTTCTCATAATAATTGGTTGATCCGCATAATTTAGTTAACAAAACGAAAAATATGGTTTTCATTTATCAATAGCAACGTACCTTTGATAATATGATGATAACCGAAATGATAAGTTTAAAATGTTGTTCCCTTAAGTTGCTTCTTGATTCTCCAGCATCAGTTCAACGACTATGATAGTTTCGTATAGAATCTGTCATTTTTATACCTTCCTTTCCTAAAGAAAAGACTTCTCTCAGTCGCTTCGTCGATCTTGTCTTTATTTTTTATGTTTTACACTCAGGACAATTGCCATTTCAATGTAGTTTCCGTAATGATCCATTCATAATTGGCCTAAACCGCAGCAGCATTAATCAAAACAAATACATAATATATATATTCTCACTCGCAAGTCGCGACTTGTAGTTGTAGTGTCTTTCCAGTAATGTTAAAAACAAGTTAGCATTCAAAACATTTCCTGGAGACCGAGCCTGGAACCAAACCCAAGTCAGTTTAACTTCCGTATTCCAAAGTTTATAGTTTCCTTCAGATTCCCCTTCCATAATTGCTTACTACATTAACGGAGTGGTAGAGACCTAAGCTATACAATGTAAAAGTTAGAACAAGAAGGTATTGTTGAATTAAGTCTCCACAGTCCCTACTTTTCCTCACTCGGGAGTAATTAACGTTTCTCAGAAACAGTCCCACCCATCCAATTAAACGACACGCTATATTTCTTCCAACCTTTCCCTGCAACGGCATCTGAGAGAAGAGGATCGGGACATTGGGCGGAGGAATAGAAAAACATGTTCAAGATTGAGATTCAAGTTTCTAAGAAATAACCTAGCTTGTCCTACATGCAAAGTATGAGCTTTTTATTTCATCCAAGGTTAAAACTGTTCCGCTCCTTTTGTGGCATGCAGCATAAAGTACATTATCAAAATTTCTAGTACCATCCGCATGAGAGTTGACATTGAAAGAGCGGCGCGTCCATTTCTTTTGGGAGAAAGTACTACTTTCTCCTTCCTCTTTTTAATTTAATTCCCTGCATATCCCGAAAGTTAAAAGGAATATTTAGTTTTCCCATAGAATCAGACCTAAGAGTGAGAGAGAGTGAAACTTGCATGCTTGAAAACTAGCCAAAGGGTTCGTCAAACATGAGCTTGTTTTTGATAGAAGAACAAGTTTTATGCATTTCCTCCACCCGCTTCTTCTAGAAACCGGGAGTGAGAAGAACAAGGGAGAAACTAGTGAGATTTGTAGGACTGCATTCAGAGAAGTAGCGCCTTAATCTTTCATGATTCCCCTCCTGATACTAATTTCAAGAGAAGTCTCCCACCTCCGGCCTCCTTGCATTTCGGAGGGGAGCCGTGCCAACACTGCCAATCACTCTGTAGATTATTCAGTGTCTCAATGAACCGCCCGTCTGCATGCACTTCATGAACGTGTGTATCCACCATTGCATCCTTCCTTGCACTTTTGTCGTCGATGGGCCTCCTTCTCTTCGACAACGCTAGCATGTCTCAGTATTTTGTAAATAAAATAAACGCTTTGTGCTCGCTCTCCTCCGCCGCCCAAGATGAAGCTATATGTATGCAATCCAAGAACACTAACACAAGCAAGCTTATATTCCGCAGACAAAAAAATAGCCTGCATTATTGTTTTTCATCAGGAAAAGCCATCCCCCGGATTTCCCCTCAATAATACGCACCTCTTCATAATCCTCTTACTGAATTCAATTTTATGGCAGTGTAATAATGTAGAAACGGATTTACATTATCCCAGCAGTAGAAAGGTGAGTGAAAGAAAGCAAAGGGGAACGAACGAGGGTTGACGAGGAGCAGCGGCCGATGGGTACAAGGAGGGAGGGGAGGTGAAAGTATCCACAACCACATGAATTTTTTTCTCCGTCCAACCAACAGTTTTATTCCAAGGAGGATTATGGAGAAAAGCGGTAGGCAGGACAGGCAAGAGAGGAAATGAATGAAGCGCGGTTATGGCGAGAAGAGTTTTTTGGATTCTCCCCCTTGCACTTCATAGGAGACATGGCAGAGAATTTTATGGAGGAGAAAGCAAACTAGAGGCTTTATTAGGTAGGTAGATGGTGGGGAAAAGTGGGAAAAGTAAATAGTTGCGAAATGAAAAAGAGGAGTGAGGAGGGGAGAAAATAAGGGGATGGTGTTGTGATGGGGGATCCAAATACTTTGGATTGCATCTCTTGCACGAGCGATGATATCTTCCCAACCCGGGTTCCTCGTTTTCTCCATCCCAACCAACAACCCGCGCTCTTCCCTTGCTCCCCTGCTCCCGGCTTGCTCTTGGCTAGCTATAATCTAACCCTTGATTCCCTCCTCCGCCACTATCCCCGCTTGTTCCGATGCGTTCCCTCCATGCTCTACCCGCCTCCAACTTTCTCGGCCATGGAAAAAGAGCGGTTCCCGCCTCGAGAACGGCAGTTCCATTAGAGGCGTCCAGCAGTCTACTTCGAGGACGTTAGTATTCAGTGTGTTCCGCCAAGCGGCAGTTCTTTCCAATCCACCTCTTCAACCTGGCCTTCATTACGAATTGCTCTGTGTGTGTGAGACGAACGTGTTGGTTTGTGGGTTTAAAGCATTTATTAGCTTTCTCCAGGAGCTCCTCGGCTTTGATAAAAGTAATCTAATTTCTGTGGGTGAGAGAAAGAAGAGAAATTTAGCTTCAAAGCGGCCCATGTGTCCAGCCATGGGAATGAGGATTTTACACAATAGCTGTAATAATGATTGGACGTAAAAAAATTCCATCAAGTGAACGTGCTAGAAAAGTAATAAGCTAAGCTGAAGGTCAGTAGCTATCTGGTTTTTAAGGAGAGGTGAAAAAGAGAAAGCAGATCCGACCAGTCCACTTTCCCCGTCGGATTTTGGCAATCCTCTTTTGCTTTCTCCCATCTCCCCCTTCCCATTACGTCTGTGTACTCTCTTCCCTCCTCATTCCTTGTTTCTTTATTCTTGAATGGAGCTGGAAAATGTTATAGTTTAGTTCCTTCCTTTTTTATAGCGAGCAAAGAGTGACGGCATCTGATTGCAATGATATGCTGCCCTGCTCCGCTCCTCCATCCCCCCAGACGTTTATATATACTCAAGCCCAAAATCTTTATTTTAGGTGAGAGGCGTAGAATCTGTTAGAGTCATATATATGCTCGTAGAAGTGTAGTAGCCATTGTCCGTAGTCTTTGTTTGTGCCCATAGCCGTAGTGCCGACATGTTCCTCTAAAGTACACGTGTTTTCTCCACAATTTTATATTCTCATCTCTCATTCCCTATCCCTGCATCTAAAGCTTCTCTTCTTCACCGCCTCTCTCCTTCCGCTACGGTTATTACACAAGAGTCCACAAAAAATCCTGTTCCCAGAGCTTTTCTCTTTTTCACCCAATATTTTCTCTCTCCGAGAAAGTAATGCTTAGAGATGAACGTATAGAATTACCTCTCAAAAAGGAGTAGGCGGAGAGAGCGTGTCTAGGATTTTCTTGAAATGGATGATGAAATTGTAATCTTTGAGATGCCCTGACTTTTTTCAATTTCAATCCCCTTGTTTTTCCTCCTCCCCCAAAAGAGTAACCCAGAAGAATAAATGTTAGCCAACTGCCACTGAACCTCTACGTGCCAATTTACTTCTGGCCTTTCCAGTCAAACCCTCCCTTTCTCCACCTAGTTTTATCCCACCTTCCACACGTTACTTTCCCTATGCTTTCCCCCAAGTCTCTTCCCGTAGTTTACTCAAGAGAGTCCATAAGGATGCAGGAAACTGTCGCTTCTGAGGAAATATTAGCTAGAGTTTCCCATACGTCAACTGATGACCAGCTCATATTTTAACTTTCTCCTCTCAACGTGGATAGCGACAAACACGGAAAATCTCAAGTCCATCCACAGGTTTCAGCTTACATCCATATGTTTTTACCTCCCTCGAAACCAGGGACAGCAGTTAGTCTTCTGGGACGCTGTTAGTAGTTAACATGCGGTGAAGCAAGTAGTGGTAGTGACGGAGAAAGCTCAAACGACTTTCTCTTCATATAGATATACCTTACCGCTAACCCACCATCTAGATATGCAATGGGTTACGTCACTGACATTTATGTAACCTCATTAGTTGACATTAGTTCAGGGGCAACGAGCGAGAATTTAATACCAAGACTAGGATTTTATTTTTTTACAATTCATTTTAATTATCTACCAAAAATTTCCAAGTTCCAAGTAAAGCAGTCTTATGGGAACATTTTGAAAAGATTAAGTCTATATTTTCAATTATCCTCCATCCGGCTCCAAGTATTTTTCCACGCACTCCAGTAAAATTTTCCAACATGGTGAAAGTATCTCTAGGCTTTATTCTTCCGAGAAAAACTAAGAAACTAAGAAACTAAGAAATCAATAAAGAGTGACAATAAAGTATTTATCTTGCTTAAATATGTGCATATATTTTCTTACACTCTTTAATGTGGCTGTACATGTTTTTCTTTGTATTTCAGTGACAAATATTATTTTCACTCGCTCCATCTGACTCAACTCCGCTTCCTGCGTCCGCTTTCTCTGCTCTGCGTGCTTTCTCCCGATATGAACAAGTTCTCTTGTGCAAAGTTTATCAAAAGATTATCCAATTAATATCGTCCTCTCAGAAAATAATCAACTTTAATTAAATACATCAATTCCGAATGGGAAAAACGTCCAAAGGAAAAGCCTCATCTCCTTCCTCGCACACAACACCCGGTAAGTTTGCAATTCCATTACTAACTTTTCGTCAACTTTATCCCCACCACCCACCCTCCAATTTTCTCCCTAGTCAATTTTTGCTCTTTAACCTTTCTATATTTTCTTAAGTTTTGTTTCTTCCCCTAATTTCGTATTCCTCTCTCTCTCTCTCTCCCTTCCTCCTCCCACTTCCTCTATGACCTGTTTTTTCCAAGGTCTTCCTGAGTTTGCAACTTTTGTAGGAAAATTATCGCAACATCCGCAAATTCATGCCTCCGCGCGTCACAAACGACCTGGACGATCAACTCCAAGTCAACCTTTTATTCCATCCACACCAAAATCTGTAGCGGATACACGTACAGAGGAAATCAAAGAGAAAATTCTCGGGATCATTTCTCTTTTCACGTACACAATTAGTTTCTTGTTTTCTTCCCATGCATCCGCCCGCTTCCTACTCTACGTGATGGAACAAGCTCCAAACGCTCCCTCCCACCATAAACTAGAGCTATTTATCTCTGTATGTTAAATGTCTTGTAATTCGAATCACATCGCATGACCAAACGCAGTCACTACTGCAACAGCGCAGCGTTGAGCTTCCTTCGAAGGAGTTAAGAATGTAAAACGCATATGACCCATCCACCACCACCCCTTCTCTTCCATTCAACAGTTACGTACATCCCCCAGGATTTATAGTCCTATACCGTCCATGTCCCCAACTTTCACCACACTTCCAATCCGTCCCCTTCATCAATAATCTATACCTACACCATCCCTTATTCATAGTCATTAACTATCTCCTTCTCTCGGACCGTATTCATTGACTAACACGCACGGGTGAAATAAGATTCTCTTCCATCCTCTAAGACTTCTACTATAATTATGGTAGCAGGGGAGGTATAAGGCTGAACCATAATTAACGCAGGAAATAGAACGATAATTTAAACTCAACTTACAAGAATGGGGATTGGGAAAGCTTAATGAGTTATAATCCCACGTAACTCGCCCCTTTCCACCCTTCCTTCCCTTAGTTTTCTTAAAGCTACCCCATTTCCGAATTCTACCCTCTTCCGAACTCTTACCACTTTCTCCTGCTTTCTCCACCCAGTCTTCGTCCTCTTCCTTCAGTTCGTAGCGCATCCATTGTAACCATCACGCAGAGTTTCATCCCACCCCACAAACCTTTCATTTCAGTTCATCCTTCTTGGCAGTAAGTCAACATGTCTACGGAAGTCGGCGGGCTTCAAGATGAGCCTTGAAATAATACATACTGGATGGATTTCTACATGAGAGTTTCCATCTCTCCAACACCATTTAATATGTATAGTCCCTCCTGAAAAACGAAAGGCGCTTCAAGGAAGATACCTAAAAGCCAACAACTTGTTTTAACTTTCCTGGCTAGCTATATGACTCTTCTATTCCTCCTTTCTCCATCCTATTTCCCAACTCTCAACTAGGCGTAGGCTGTGAAAGCGCCGAGACTATCCCCTACGTTTATGAGCTCACGCCCGAGACAACGAGACTTTCCTTGTAAAAAACAAGTTTCGAAACTCTTCCCACTGCACCGTCCCTGGTAAAACCAGGCCAGTTAACTTGTTTTATCAATAAGAAAAACATCGCTCCCTCTGCTTTCACTTCCCTCTTTGATCCGACCGAATTCCCAAAACTAGGCCTTGTTTGCGAATAATTCTTTCTTCACTTTTTCCCAATCCTCCTCATCTTCTTCGTCGTAGTTACGGCCAACATTTAGCTTTTTCTTTCATTGCCGCAGCTGTAGTATTGACATCGGATCTCTCCCCCCTAGTCTTGATCGGCTGCGGTAGAAAGTTCCTCTTCTTCTCTTTGCACTTTGTCAAAGCCTTTCTTCATGATGACGACAAGGTCTAAAGTCCAAACCTTCACACTCGCTCAAAAGTGTTAGCATACGGTTCAAGGATGAAGAGGAACAATTCTGGATGGCCACTTTCCGGGCACCGGATCTCCGTCAAAAGAAAATGGACTTTCCTTGATGGTTATGAAAGGCGGTGGCAGTTGTGTTTGAGTATCCCTCCTAACCCCTTTGTCACTACTACACCGTCCTCCTCTTCAAACCTCCTTCTCATCCTCAGTCCCGCGTATTTATTCCTGTCCCCTCTACTTTCTCCAGGAAAATCTGCTCTTCCAACTACCCCGCAGTCCTCATCCCTTTTCCTTTCGTTCAAGCTGTAGTTTGCGGTTCCGTATTTTGCAAGAAGAGGATTATTTCACCCATGAGCACACACAAGAGTACTGCCCTGGACCAGCCCTATGGTCCATCTAGTACCGTTCTGGCGTACACAGCTTAGACGGATCTCACTTCTGCTGAACGAGGACAAAGAAATATAATATTATCATTCCAAATAGGATTGACAATGAGTTAGATACAGAGAGGGGTAATGGCGGCTAGGAGAATGGAATTCTCGCTTTCTATTTGTATGTCAAGTCATCACATGCAGATATATCTGTCCTCTCCCACGCTCTTCCCTTATTTATGCATAATCAAAGGCTCTTCACAAGGAAAGACATCATCAAACTCAAGTATCTCTCAAATCTGGCTGGTGAAAGCAGAATATAGTATCCACTTCCCTCAAACGCTTTCACCCACCTCCATCCCTCAATACCACTCCCCACCCATTAGTCCTTAAGTTTCTCTTCCTCTAAATTCCCTCACCCACTCATTTCATATATACCTTTTTGCAATAGTCCTATGTTTCATTCCCCACTATCTACTTTCTCCGTCACAATTCTTCTCTATATTACACTCCAGTCCAAAGACAATGAAGGGAACAACAGTTTCAACAACTTCAAATCCCTAGCCATCAACCGCTTTCACCAAAACCTCCCTTCAATCCCTTCAATCCTTGAATCACACACATGACGCCGTAGAAAAACAACGTGTGGAAACCATCAAATTGTATCACAATAGATACATCTTACCCGTCACTCATCCGGGCGGGCAACCCCCTAAATTCATCCACATCTTCAAACAGCCATAATCATTTCCTTTCTCTTCCATCGCTCTACCTCTTCTTCTTTCTTTCTCCTATAGATTGAACTCAAAACAAGTAGAAACATATTCACAAATCTCAACCCAGCAATCATTCTCTCCATCAACTTTTATCCCATCATTTTCATCTGTAAACATTTCCATTTTTGTATCCATTTTCCCCGACCAATCTCACAATCCCACATACTTTCTCTCCCATCTAAGCCCATACAAAATCAACCCTTCCTTCCTTCACCTTAGGAGCACAAAGAAAACATGTATTATATTTACCCTTCTTAACCAACCTTACGTCTTCATACATGCATATAACCAGTCTCTACTGCTCTCAACTCTTCATCCTTCTTTCTCAGTTCATCTCCTACATCCAGTAATAGTTCTGTTCCATCAAAATCCTTCACCCGCGTCCACATATCTGCCACACATAATTCTTTCCCTTCCACTTTCCCCAATTTCTCGCTCCGCCGTCAATTTTCTATTCATATTTCTCCACTTACATTTAACAGTAACGATAGATTCTTTTTACTTGAACTCTTCCATCTTCTCTTAACTTTTGTTTTGTCTGTTTCATGTTTTACAACCTTTCCCTTTCCCCTCAAACCATGCTTTCTTTTTAAATCCTCCACCAATTACATCTTCGTAGCCCTAAAATTCCGAGAATCCATCAGCTTTTTATGCCCACCAATTTAGCATCACATTTATTCTTATTCTCATGACATTCTATCCCACTAATCCTTGAAATCCTCTGTAATGCACAATTCCACACAAATGGAGAACTTACTACTGCCACTGTACGTCTGCTTTGAGCCATGCTGGAAAAACTTCGTCTTCACAATCCTTACTTGGAATTTTTGCTATTCATTTAACTTAAATGTTAACAGTAGAGTGTGTGCACAAACATATACGATTTTTTAAGTTCAAAATGCGCCGCTACAGTCGGCCGATTTTGTTCTAATTTTGACTACCTAAAATCTGAAATTCAATGAGTAGGAAAATGTATTGGTTACGCTTCCTAAACATAACCATCCCCATTCACGTGCATATTCTCCAGTCAGAATTCAAACTCCTGAATTCTCGCCATATGTATTATTTAACATTTCTACGATTGTGGACTGAATAACTTCAAAGCAAGAAGGCTTTTGTTTTCTCTCGCAGTTATGGTATCCGGACACAACTCCAACGAGTGCGTGTGCAAAAGGTCAATTAGCCTAGCAACATATTATGACCCGGTTCCGTCTTGCAGGATCCCTCCATGTGGAAGGCTGCAATTAGGCAGCATTTAAGGCAGTCTTATAAGAGAGTAATTAAGGGATTTCATCACGGAAAAGAGCCAACATTTTTACACTCGTCTTGGTCTAAACATAACGCAACTCCTCCTCGCTCCAATAACCACAGACTGCACAGTACAAGTGCAGACGCTGTATCACGATGGATTCAAGGTTGAGGAGGCGTGTGTCAGCTTTAAAATATGTCCTTTGACAAGCCCGGAGACATTGACACGCTAAGATTGTAATTACCTTCCCCTTGTTTCTCTCTTCAAAAAGAAGGGTTGGGAGAAATAGAAGCTTTGAGTGAGTGTGTGAAAGACTGGGAGGGAAAGCAGGAGCAGGTAGGCGGGTGAAAGCAGGAGGACAGCAGACTTTCCCGGCTTTACTCTCCAGCATTCTCAAACTTTTAGACTCTGTCAGCCATCCTTGATAAACTGATTAATTATTTCTAAGCCTAAGTTACAGAGGATTCAAATTACATGAAACGCAGTCACTAATATTTATGCAAATTTCAAGCAAGAGATCCGTGTTGAGAGGATAGTAACGCACCCGAACTACACCAAAATAAGTCGCCACTTCGATGGGGCCCTCCTCCGCATCAAGGGTGCCTTCACGTTTTCAAAACACGTGAAGCCCATCGCTCTCGCAAAGAAGGCGAATCTTATTGGAGGTAAAGCATAATTAGTTTTGCACTCGCTCCGTCTCTGATTGCGCTGAAGTAGCTGTTTGGCTGCAGTTACCCCAGTCCTTCATATTGTACACGTTCTGTTTTTAATTTTTCTTTTTCTTTTTGTTTTGGTCACAGAAACGGCAGTCGTAAGTGGTTGGGGAGTGACGCATGCATCTGGCGATTTATCTCAAACATCGGATGCATTGTTGAAAACTGAAGTGAAAATTCTTCCAGGTCAAAATTGTGAAAAAGCGTTCAAAAAATATAGCCTAACCTTTGACAATATTACGCAGATATGTGCCGCAAGTCCCGGTAGAACGGCGTGCATGAGGGCGGACCCCTTGCATTTAATAATGAATTAATAGGCATAGTATCGTATGGTGTGCCTAAGGGATGCGACGTGCCTAATGTGCCTCTAGCTTATACTAAAATATTTTTTTTAAATGATTTGAGTTCTTTATTAAATTATTTCAAGGTTTCTCCCTCATGAAAAATACATTTTCTTTACTTAACATAATTGTTTTCTAGATCTGTTTCTTCTATAAATTGATTTCTAGATATCCTGCTTTAATGTTAAATAGAAAGTGCAAATCAATCCAATACAATTCAAAAGCCCTTGAATTCCCCACAAATTTATGGTAGTGAAACTCCTTATATAAAATTTCAAATAACTTCTGCTTTAGGAATCCGAGCGCCGGTTTTAATTTGTATCCATTGACCTCACTAACCAAAGTTTCATACATAACCAAATTGCCTAGAACCAGTATGTTCCTTACAGATTTGCTATAAGATTTGTTTAATTTTATTTTACAGTCCTCCTTCCATGTGTTTCCTGTTCTAACTACAATTTTCTTAATGTATTCCCACATGGAGCTAAAGTAATCACACCTATAATAATGGTGAAGCCTAGGATCTAGAAGATTACAGTGAAAGCACTTATTTTCTTTTTTTAAACCCATAGCTACAGCGACCTTTGGAATGACAACCGCTCCATGCCACAGTTTCCACATAACATTTCGATGTCGACTATTTAAACACTCCTTCAACAATAACCAGTTAAACTTCTCCACGTTTTTCCTCCGGCTTTCACTATAGATTCTAGTTACAGAAATCTCATACATTTTTTTCTTAGAGTAATCACACATGAAGTCTGAGGTTTTGCACAATATCTTTGGTTCTCCCATTGAGTCACATTCCTCATCTATTTTAATCAATGCTGCACTCTTTAGCAAACCTTTAATTGAATTACGAGCCGCTCTCTTTAGCTGCATAGGCAAACTATTGATAGAATGATTGACAAAATCCTCATTAAAGAGATCTCTAACCCTACACACTCCCATGGAGTCTAAAATTCTGATTATTCCACTTGGAAAGTAAACACTATTCCTCAGACTTACATTATTCCATAACAATTCATTAAAAGTATTAAATTGGAAATTAGCATGTAATATTGTATCCAAAATACCTTTATAAAAAGGTGTACAAATTGTAGTTGGATTCAAAATTAACTTCGTAATCTGATCCCTACACCTTTCGAGAAAGTGAATGTTATAATCAGGTCCTAGACACTGCAAGACAAATGTTGTACGAAAAACTGCTATTTGTGCATGGACATTTTTAACGTTTAAACCGCCTCGTCTTAGAGGGTAATATATAAAAATCCTTTCTACCCATCTCTTCCCAGCCCCCCAAACAAAAATTTCTACAGCTTTTTGAACCTCTGTAACAAAGCTCAGAGGTGGATCTAAAACTTTAAGTACATACCAAAGCTTTGATAGTACAAAACTATTCAGGATCTGAGCTTTAGTATGGAATGCAAGATTTTTACTAATTGGTTCATAGCATTGTAAAGCACTAAACAGTTTAGTTCTTAAACTCTCCCAGTTACGTAACATGTA
This sequence comes from Sminthurides aquaticus, assembly GCA_906901655.1. NCBI lineage: Eukaryota > Metazoa > Arthropoda > Collembola > Symphypleona > Sminthurididae > Sminthurides > Sminthurides aquaticus. Next base: position 16,016,407 of record CAJQTT010000001.1, on the reverse strand, counting down.
AGTTTGTGATCCAAAATTAATTCCAAGGATTTTAAGCCCATCTTCTACAGTGGGAAAGGGTAATTGGATATTTTTACATCTCCCATCACCCATCACAAAACATTGAGATTTACTTGCGTTTAGTCTTGCTCCACTACACTCTGTAAATTGCTTAAAAATCAACTGCATTGCTTCTAGCTCCTTTTGATTTGTTATTATTAGGCTGCAATCATCGGCATAACAGAAAAGTCTCGGTTGATCATTCCTCTGTAAACGCTTATTCAAATGGAATAAAAGTGGTTCGATAGCTATAACATATAGTGCACTCGAGATTGGACCTCCCTGCTTCACTCCTGATTCAACTTGAATGCTTGAGGTTAGACTTCCCTCTAAATTAACACACACTTCACTACCGTTGTATAGATTTCGGATAAGAGCTATAAAATCTTCCGGGAACCCAAACGCTTTTAAAGTGCTCAGAATGTAGCCTCTGTCGATGATGTCGAAAGCAGCCTCTTGATCAAGAGAAATTAGCACTCCATTTGGATTTTCTTGAAACATATCCCTCAAAGCATGTAAATTATCGTATATTGTCCGTCCTTTTACACTGCACGTTTGGTATTCACCCACGATTGTGGGTAAAATCCTAAGTAGCCTCTCCTTAATTGCCAATTCGAGGATTTTATAGTCCACACATGACAGCGTGATGGGACGAAAGTTTCTTAAACAATTAGCATTTCCACTTTTGTGAATCAGTTGGATTACTCCCAATTAGGTTGACCTAGGTAACATCTCACATTTGTCCAGACTCCTGAATAACCACACCATTATTGTAGCCCACTTCCGCTTAAAACACTTGTAAAACTCAGGAGTTAGCCCGTCCAAGCCTGGGGCTTTGTTGGATTGAAGTGAATCAATGGCTAATTCAAAATCCTCTTCCGTATACGCAACTTGCAGCATTTCTCTATGTTCCTTTGAAACTTGTGGCAACCCCTGATAAAGGTTTAAGGCCACTCCACTTAGGTCTTGTTTACTGTATTTCCGTTTGAAGAAGCTAATAGATTCGCGAAAAACTTTTTCCCTTAAAATGTTTTCAGCCGGTAAAGGAAAAGTAATAGCTCGTATTTTCGATTTCAACTTCTTTACTTGATCGCCACCATCAAGCTTGCAGAAAGATGTTGCAAATTCTTCGTATAATTCCGCAGGGTTGAAATCAAAATTATCACACACCAGTTTTTCCATCTTTCGCTACATATTGGATTTCTTGCTCTCAATATACCTGCTTGTCTCCATCGCGCAGAGCTGTATATCACTTTTCAGGCACTCGTAATCCTGATATGATTTATCCCCTTTACAAATAAAGTCGTCAAGTAAGAGGTTTACTTTGTTGATGAATAATTCAGAGTTTAAAACTGGGCACGATAGTCTCCAAAAAGAACTATGTTTGAGATGTTTGTCCCTGATGATTACTTGCACTAATTTATGATCAGATTTGAAAGGATAGATCTTATGCCCCAGCACGCGTTCACGAAATACACTGTTTATATATACTCTGTCCAATCTCGCCAAGGGCTTGTGATTTTGTGTCGCACAATGTGTCATCTTGTTTCCATCAGGTTCAGTAATTCTGTATATATCTTCAAGGAGAAAGTCAGCACACAGTTCCATAAATCTAGTGACTATCTTCTTCCTTCTCTCCTTTGATCGTATTCTGTCTAGATTTTGGTTGGTTACAAAATTCCAATCACCCGCTAACATCACTATGGCCGCAGTAGGGAGGGTAACTAAAACGTCCCTCATTGCATCTAGAACTTGAAAAGCTTGTAAGTCACTATGTGGCATATGCACGTTGAAAATATGTACTAGTCCATCAGTAGCACGAATGCTTAGGTACTGCAATCTACCTTGCTGTAATATCCGATGACTCAAAACACTCGTATTTTTTCACAAAGTAAAGCTGTACCACTAAATCTTGTGTATCCAGGGTTGTGAAACTCTTGATAGTCTGAAGTCATGGCTGGAAGTGTTTGATTTTGGGGGTAATTTGTCTCTTGCAACGCTACAATATTCGGTTTAAAGATTTTAATTGATTTCAGTAGTTCTTGCTGCTTAGTAATGTTCACGAAGCTTTGAATATTAAGGGTGTGCAGTATCATAGCTACGTGGGAAATGAACTTGACACAAATGAATCACATTTGTCATTCTTAGTTTAATTTTAGCATCTTTTGCAGGTATAGTTTCCCGTATCTCTTCAATCATACTTATGGCGTCATCCATAAATAGCCGTATTTTACCCTCACATTGATCCACTCCAGACGGAACATTTTTTTCGCTAAATTCCAATTTCATTAAGAAATTTAGAACCTCTTAACAGCTCAAATTCTTTTTGCTCTTAAACACAATCCCTTTCCACGCATCGTATTTCCATTCCGCATGTTTGAAACTCCGTAGACTCTTCCTCTGGTTTGACGCTTGTCGCTTGCTTTGCCTCTGTACTACCTCCGCGTCCTCATCTGGCTCGGTAGCCGATCGTTTACTCCCTCCACTTCCCAGGCGAGATCTACCTGAATATCTATAGACGCTGTTGACTTTGCCGATATTCTCTCTGACTTCTAGTCCACTCTTCATGTTCTCTGGTTGTGTAAACGAAAAAACTTTGCTGGTAGTACTACTTTCCATACCCTGATCGTCCACATCCACAAAGACGTCCTCCTCATCAATATTCTTAGGTACTAGAACACTAGCATAGGTTTTCTTCGCCTTATCACAAGTAGCACTTTTGTGAAAAAAGTTCCCAAAGTGGAAACATTTCCTCCTCCCAACTTGGGGCTTCACATCATAGCACTCGCCATCAAACTCAATCTTCAAGGTCTCAGGGATAATTGCCCCCTTCTTAATCTGCATTACCGTCGATCTCGTAAAGCTCTGTATGTGCTTGTATTTTTCTGGTAGCCCGTAGATAGGCTCGTTCTTGATTGGCATTCTAATCTCACCATAGGGTTTAAGGCTGCTTTCTAGTACACTGTTAGGTAGGAACGGAGGAATCTGGAAGATTCTAACATTCTTTAGGGGATTGATGAATTGCCAGATAGCCAAATTTTCACTTCCAACGGAGATTATCCTGGACGCTTTCAGGGTATCAGCTTGTTCTTTGGTATGTACCCAAACGCTTATGTTTGCTCCTAATTTGCCTGCCGCTTTAATCGCGCTCTCTCCACACACAGCTTCCACTGCTTCTAGATAGTCACATAGCTCTTTTCCCACCGAGCCTTTCATCACAAAACCAAAACTTTTATCTGGAGGCTCTAAACCCTGAGGGGTTTTCCAATGCTCCGCCATCCCTCCTCCGGATGCTCCCCAAAAATGGGTGAAGCTATCCGAATTCGGGGTTGAAACTGAGTCCACTGATAACACCGAATAACCAGCCTTACGTAGATGTAAAAATAATTCACAAAAGTTTGAGTATATGCCACTAATGAAAGAATTCCCCGGAGCTCCTTATGGGCACAACCGTCCCTTGCAAGCTCTCGAAAAGCACATCTACCTACATATACTAAAATATCCGCAGTGGCTCGTTGGGTCCGAAGTGTTACTTCTTCGGGCTAAAAATAGGCATATGAGTCTTATCGAAACTAAATTAGAGATTATATTAGCTTCGCGCACTAAATCTTAACTGAGGTGAAGAAGTCTTATCCTTGATTCCAATTAAATTAGACTTACTTCACATTAATACAAATTATATAATTCACATTCGTTCCCACATGCATTTCTTACTTGATGCACAAAACTTTAATTGTTAGCTTGTCCTATAAATTACTTTATGTACACGTTATGTTTTTCTCTTCAGCACACTTTTTGTTCCTTTTGTTGCGAAAATAAAATTATTATTTGCTTGATTACCATCCATTGAAATGCTTCAAAAATTGTTTCATTAAAACCATGTCAAAATCTTGCACAACAAACACATCATAATCATGTTAGTCTCTAGAGCGTAGTAGTAGTATTTATAGTATCGTGTCAGCAGATAATTACAATCAGATAATTACATACACTGCTGATCAAGTCACTAAATTTCCAACTGTACGACTGCAACCAATCCTCTTGACCAATGACAGTTTTGTTTAAATACGTGCGAAGCGATACTGTTTTATTTTTCTTCTAGTGCCCATTTTGGTATGGGCATGCCTCCGTCTTCGTTTCTTTCGATATCATATGTGGACTATTTTGTAACAGAACACAATAGATTATGATTTATTATCATCGATGAATTTGTTATGAATATTCTAAACTTTGTGATCCCTTTTTAAGTACTTACTTGACACTTATTGGTTTTCGTATTACAAAAACCGCTTGGGCAACATTTTGGAAGTCCTTCACCGCATGTACGTTCCCAATCGCAAACTTCTGCGTCTGGGATCTCCTTCCACTCCTCATTATCTCCGGGCCTTGCAAAAGTTATGGACAGGAGGACGAGAAGCGTAAAAATGATTAAGATTTTCATTCTGGAAGCGTTTTCCCGAAATCCTAACGATTTGCTTGATCTGTGGGGAAATAGAAAGAGCAGCTTTAGTAAAAACTTTCTCATAATAATTGGTTGATCCGCATAATTTAGTTAACAAAACGAAAAATATGGTTTTCATTTATCAATAGCAACGTACCTTTGATAATATGATGATAACCGAAATGATAAGTTTAAAATGTTGTTCCCTTAAGTTGCTTCTTGATTCTCCAGCATCAGTTCAACGACTATGATAGTTTCGTATAGAATCTGTCATTTTTATACCTTCCTTTCCTAAAGAAAAGACTTCTCTCAGTCGCTTCGTCGATCTAGTCCTTATGTTTTATGTTTTACACTCAGGACAATTTCCATTTCAATGTAGTTTCCGTAATGATCCATTCATAATTGGCCTAAACCGCAGCAGCATTAATCAAAACAAATACATAATATATATATTCTCACTCGCAAGGTCGTAAGTCGCGACTTGTAGTTGTAGTGTCTTTCCAGTAATGTTAAAAACAAGTTAGCATTCAAAACATTTCTTGGAGACCGAGCCTGGGACCAAACCCAAGTCAGTTTAACTTCCGTATTCCAAAGTTTATAGTTTCCTTCAGATTCCCCTCCCATAATTGCTTACTACATTAACGGAGTGGTAGAGACCTAAGCTATGTAGTGTAGAACTTAGAACAAGAAGGTACTATTAAATTATTTCTCCACAGTCCCTCCTTTTTCTCAATCAAGAACTTATGAATGCTTGAGAGACACACAGCAACACAATCCTCTCCCTCCAACTCCAGCCCGCATCAGGGAACATCAGAGGCAATGAGCGGTTGTTCTTAAACTAAACTAAATAAAATAAAAATTTCCATGTCCATGCAATCAGCTATCGAATATGGTAACGCAGCTAGTGCGTGTTATCAGAGAAACATTATAAGACCTACTTTTTAGTTATCAAATGATGAATAGTATCCCTTTCAGATTATCAATATCCATCACGAGTTTCCTTTTAAAAAGGTAAAAGCGTAGTTCCGGCTACAGAGAAATTATTCTCAGAACTGATGATCACATGCGTTGGAGCAAGCTAAGTGTCAAAAACCAACTGAAAAGTTTACTAATAAACGGGTAACCGAATATGCAATGGGCGGAGCTTTATTAAAAAACCTTGGATTTATAGTATAGGTAGAAGTTTAAGACTTCATAATAACAATTAATCCATGATTTAATACTAACTAGGAATGTTGTATGCTCTTATTTGCTATAAAAAGCAATTTCTCTTATCGCCCCGTAATCTGCAGAATTACTATACTGCTAAAACTCACTGGCTCATCAAACTAAAGCGTGTTCCATTTAAGTCGCACAGTCCGCACGGCGGGAAGTTGCTCTGGTCAACTCTATGGCACACATCCTCACTCCTCTCTGCAGCTCCTCACCTCAGTCCCACCGCTCCTCACAGCACCGTCCACTGAACATGGAGCAGCTGCAGAGAGGAGGAAGGAGAGGAATCGGCGGGCTCCTCCTCTCCAAATACCGCGCTCCTTAGCCTCCTAGCCTCCGTAAGGAAACCATTGGAGACCGCGGCTAAAAGTGCCATTGTGCGACTTAAATGGGACACCCTTTATATGACTAAAACTCAATGGTTTGATGGGAATGATATGCAAAAAATGAGAGTTAGCCGGGATGCGAACGCGCGTCTTTCACCTCGACCCTCGCAAGCTCTAACCACTAAGTCACGGTAGTGTGAACAGTGTTTTCGTTCCAGTATTGTTCCACTCCCTAGTCTCGTCATTGTGTGCTTGTGCGCAGCTTTCCTTTCTCTTTTCCACTCTCTGCCTGCTGAGCGTCCTTGTGAGTGGAACGTATGTATTTCCATGTATGTGATGACTAATTGACTCTTAAATTATCTGTAACTCTGATATTAATTAACCAATATGGACGAAATTCATCTGGGATGGTCCTAAGTGTATTAACTACATATAATGAAAATTTAATTTAAATCCGTCAATCCGTTCGTGAGTTATCGTGCGCACAGACGGACCGACGGACCGACGGACGTCACTCAACCCTGTATAGGAATGGCTCCGCCCATTAATAAAAAGAAACCCTTTTATGACCCCGAACCAACAATTTAATATCTATGAAATTATTCAATCATAAACAATAAATTTTATAGCAGAGAGTATTGGGATTCTTTTGCCTTTGAAATACAAGTCATAGCTCTGAGTACAATTCTATTAAAGATTTAGTAATGAATATTAGTAGTTTCTCTTGATCCCTCCCATAAAACTAAAATCCTTTTATACGGGATTCGTCAACTGTATCCCCCACAAACTCTTTCCCTACTGTCTTCTTTGAATACTTTCTACCCGGATTACTTGAACGCTTGGCCCTCCCTCCCGCCTCAGATAGGATGGAATGATGAATGGGGGATTAGGGGGGCCAGGGAGTTTCTTTCAAGCAGGATTAAAAAGTGAAAGCATGAATTAACAAACTTTTCTAAAGAATCATCTTCTCTCTAGACGGAGAGCGACTGAGAGCGATGGAAATTGCAGGATATTTTCTTCTCAACGAGAACAATACGAAGCATAAAAGTCTTCGTAAGTTACTTGAATCTGTCTTTGATCTTTCTTTCAGAGTAGCTCAAAGATTCTTGATGGAGAAACTTGTCCCGAATCATCCCGCCCACTCCCCAAATTAATTAACAAGAGGAAATATTCATTCGTGGAGAAAGTTATATGCTGATTTCTCTCTCGTCCTGTACCGTCCCTACTTGTTTATGGCTTAAATACAGAGACTCAATCCTCACTTTCTCCACAAGCAATTCCCCCTTTATACGGACAGAGTATTTAAAAGTATTGATCCCTTTCTCCGCTTTCTCATACTTTCGAGTCAATGCAAATAATGGAAAATAAACAATATACGCTAAAATCATGTTTACTTCCGTCATGGTATTCCTATACATGTCCTTCCTAAAAGTTGCAATCTTATTTTGGTTTTTACTACTTTTTTATGTTCTTACATATCCGTAAATACCAGCTTAAAGTTTGTTCATCAAACCAAACAAGAATTCCCTGAATTAAGTGCATACATTAACCAACGTAATTGTGGAGAAACACTTTGGAGAAAGTTATATACACGTTGACTCTTTGCCAACATTCTATAAGCTTTCGCCTTGGCTTGAGGTTTTACGTAAATACTAATACTTTCCAGTTGTACTTATGCATGAATATACTTTCAAATTATAGTTTACTTTCTTTTGGCCGGTAGACAGAATTAAGTTCTGGCTAGAATATTGGTTTAACGAGGCTATTATTTTTCTCGAGATATTTTCAATGCAAGCTCATGTTTCCTCCACCAACTTTTTCAAACAACCTAACCGCTTCATTAGCTTAAAGCCTCCTCCTGTAATCTAAAGTTGCTAAACTGTCGGAGAAAGTTTTAGACAAGGGGAGAAATGTACGTCATGCATCCAGTTAAGCGGGTTGTAAGGAGCCGTAAGCCATAGAGAAACTACGCCAAAGATTCGGATTGAAGGTGCGTTTGTTTGCGAGGAACAAGACAGTATAACGATAACGAGTGAATTTTAGGCAGCAAGGAAGCTCATCTAGGTGGATTTGGAGGGACAATAGTGAATTAGTGGTTGGCTGGAAGGAGAAACTTGTGTAGAAACTTTTTATCATCCGCTTGTAGTATTTACTCAGCACATGGATTAATGTCATTTAAACAAACCTCAATTACACATCCAGGAAATTTAATTGCCTCCGCGGATGGAATGAAAACTGATCCAATCTCCCCCATTTCCCACTCTTCCGCCTTCCATCTCTACTATCTTTCTCCATCCAGTCCAGAGGGATTAAAGGGAAAAGTACATCTCCTCCGAGTTTTATTAGCAACGAATTTTCCCAGGTGTTTCCCCCGCCTCACCAAACTAATTCCACTAATAGGTGAGCGGATACACATCCAGAGAGTGAGTTCTCAAGAAGAAAACAACTAATTCCGTCTTCTGTCTGTCTGAAACTCAGCCTACTCTCAGCTTCAGCAGAGCACAAGGGATGCGTTTTCCTCTCCCAAAAACCACTCTCGTCTCTTTTCCCCTCCAATTCGAATGCAATGGAGAAAGAATATAGCTCCCACTCTTCCACGAAAGGGGAAAGTTTACAGAATTTTTCCACAAACTTTTCACCCGTACAATCCTTGTCATTTCATTTTCGACGAACTTCCACCAGCATATCTTTCCCTTCCCCCTCTTCCTAACCAAGAGAGAGATAGCGTCTTACTATACGCTCCCATCCTCTGGCTCCCTGCTTTCACTCTATTATTTTCCTTTAAGATTATTCAGTTTGACACAGAATTTAAGAAAACAACATGGGCCAAAGCTTCAACGCCTCGGGCGGAGAAAGTCACACAATCTCCTTCTATATCCGCCAAGATTTCAGATTAATTAGTAAATAATAGCTTCGGGTCAACTTTCTCCTACTTTCTCTCGCCTCCCCGCTCTCATTTCCAGTGCTCTCAGTGCTCTCCAAACTGCTCAGTTTTCTCCTCCTTTCCCACGTACCAACTCCCGCAGGTTGGATATCACACCCAAGCAATTATGGCATTCTTCTGACGAGGATGAGCCTTGGCAGTGGCAGATGAGCTGGGTTGATTTATGAACCAATGATGAAGAGAGAAAGGATGAGATAGATTCCGGGATGATGGATAATTCCCTACAACTACGTCTTCCTCCCATCCAAAACACCTGTTAGTCCTCAAATCTAAGCTCTCATATATACTCCCTCCGGACGGATGCTCCAACTAGCTATGACTCACTGACTCACAAGCGGAGTTTGCCTCCTCAAAATATTTTCTCTTACAAGCATTACCAGATTACAACCTAGACTTTTCCTCCACAGCTTTCACCGGGGCTATTTCTACTTTCTCTACTTATTTACATGCCCCAGGCAAAATGTATACGCTGACTTTCCTAAAAACTCCTCAGCCCTGCATCTCTACACACTCCGCTCTCTCTTACCAACCCTCCAAAAGCAAGAAATGATTCCAACTTTACCCAACTATCAAAAACCAAGCTATGAGACCGCCAGCCTTGCAAGTATTTCGTCCTTGGGAAAGCTCTCAAATTCTTAATTTTCTTATTATAATATTTCCACCTGTAGTTATGCACTGTAACAGCTACATGATTCAAGCTTTATTTATACTTCCGCTTTCTCCTTTCTCCTCTCCTTCATCCGCTTTATTTCCAGCAAAACTAGAAGAGCAAGCCACCTGGAATAGATCCGCTTACAATATTCTACAAGCTTATAGCGTTCCCTCCAAGCCGTAGCCACCACACTACCAACCAACACGTTTTACTCCACCAGCATCGACTAAAAGATACCCGGGTATTTTAACCAGCCATTAATTCCAGTTTCATAAGCCTCCCTTCCAATTCCTCCTTCATGTAGTATACACACACCCCCGAATTCGCTATCGATCCTCACTCACACACATACACTCCAAACCAGTCCAGCTCTACAAGTTGACCACAAAATTTCCCCTTTTATACACTTCCAGCTTTTATGCACTGAATTTCCCTGCTTTACCCCAACAAGAGCGCTGCATTCACACCCAGCTCAAATTTTCACCCCTCCCTCCTTGTATCCTCCTTTTACCCACACTGCCACACACTATACCTCCTCCCTGTGACCAAACTACATTCGGAGCCTAGCTCCAGGACCACCACTTGCAAGTTTATACAATTTTCTCCTATTGCATAGTCAGCTTGTTTAGTCTCCCTCTCGCCCTGTTCCTCTTGCGGGTTTCCTTGGAAAATCATCGTCCGTGGTGACGGCACAGCTGTCTGCTATCGTCTCACCTGGATCATTTAACATTGCATGCACACGCGGTTTTACGGCCTTGTAGCAAGATACTAATAGCCTCTTCGTACTACCCTCCTCCCGCACATATTACTTCCCCGCTCCTTCTCCAGCCTGCTTCCTCACCTAGCGTGTGTCCACCCGAGTCCAGTCCTTATTCGTGAGGGCTTTTCCTCCTGGCCACGTCATTTCCAGGTTTTCAGTTTGCTAATCCGCTCCTATCTTTCCACCACCCCTTCTCTTCCTGCCCTGATAGGTAGGTGTGTGCCCTGCAATTTAAAAAAATACGACATGATAATATGTATTCAAATCATGACTCTTTTCCAACCCCAAATAAATGTATCCCAATTTTTGCTTCCCCTCCCTCCTCCAATTTTATTCATACGTATTTAATTTCAGTCATTCCTCCTCCTCCTCCCCTCTTCTCCCCTCAGCCTGGACAGGCCTGTGAAGCCAAACCCGGGTAACCCGCCGTGGGCAACTTCCTTGTATTCCTTCCTACAACCGCTTTTTCCTGCGTGAGGACCGAGTAAAGATGACGCATTTCTCCATGAGGAGCCTTTCGTTTAATAAGCCACAAATTCTCCCTCTTCAACTTTTTGCTCCACAAGAAAGAAGGGGAGTAAAAAAGCCTCATCTCTTGTCGCTCCCTCTTCCTTGCTCCTGTATATTCACTCTCCATTGCTTGTACTACGGTCCGAAAATTCTAGATGTCAAATAGAAGGAATGTATTCAGAATCCTTAATTTTCCTAGAGAGGGGGAATCGTGAAGTGTAGAGAATTCTCTTATGATGAATTACCATAAGATTTTTATAAAATCCCCCATCTCTCTCAGCTATCCTGTTCCATACAGTTAGCCTAAAAAGTTTTTCCTTTCTCCTTTCTCCAGGTGAAAGCAGGTTCTGTGAATGTACTCGGCAACTGTTTCTCTAGAGAATGTCTCTACCTCAGAAATGTATTTTCCTACCAAAGAAATACAAATCAGGTAGGTAGGAAGAACAAAGCTCCATTTTCGCCCAAGTACCGTATTGTCTAGGTAAAAATATGCATACACACCGATATTGAGACTTGTAAAATTCAACGTGAAGGAGCCTGTGTAGCATGTTAAGTTTAATGCCAAAATGTGATCCACCTGCAAAACTTGGTAGTTGCTTTGAATTTTGTAAAAGATTTCAAAAAGCTAAGATTATTACTCCATGCATCCGCATGGAGTAAATACAACCTAAGTGTTACTGTCAGATTTCCAAGAAAAATGACCTCTTAGAATATGTATAACAATGAAAAATCCCGTCTCCACACACTATCTACTAAAGTGAAAATGGATGCTAGCATATCTTAACAAGGGCCTACAGAACTGTCTATTTTCAAGGATTTTATGGTGAGGCAAAGAGTTTCGGAGAATCTTAACCACCACAGAGCAACGCCATAATGTATTTATGAAATTGTCTTATTCGTATAAAGATGGTAGTAAAATTTTGAAAATCCTTTTCCCTTATTTCTCGAAATTCTTTTCGGGTCCATTTGTTTAAATTAGGGACTCTGTCTCCCCCGCCCCCGTCTTCCGGGAGTTGAACAAAATTGAGCAACCACCCCGAAAACTAGTAAAGTGCATATAGTCGCTAAGCTTCAAAAGGAAGTTGAAAAAAAACGCTAAACTTGTATTCGGGTAGAAATCATTGAAATAGGATTTTCCCCTCTACTGTCTCTACTCCCACCGTCCCAACAGCTTACTACTCGCCCCTTCATCCCTGGGACAAAGGGCATATTTATGAGGAAATCATGTGTGCCAGGGTGGAAGATGTGCACTATAAATCATATTTTAATGACTCGAGTAGAAATGCAGAAACATATACATCTCTCCCCTGTCTCATCCAGAACCTATAGCTTCTTCTATTCTTCGCACTTCTTAGCAAGCTTTCTCTCCGCCGCCGCCATACATCTCCCATCTGCCTAACCTTTTTACAATATTATTATTGTCTACCAAAAGACTTCTCTGTCTTCCGCAATGCCCTCTTCCTATCCAGTTAACCTGATTGAAATATACGAGCTTGCAAGCGTTTGGGTGCGGAGGGATGACATTTTTCTTCCCGCTTTCACCACCTTTCCCCCCCGCTCTAGATGAAAACAACCATATCCGTCGTCACACTAGTTCTTTAGCTACCTCTCCAACCCGCCGTATCACAGCTCCTTTTTAGCACCAAGTTATCAAGAACCAAACGTGAATGCAACCAGGAAGCGAGCAAACGACGAAACAAATCCTTGCATATGTTTCCTTTACGAATGATAATCCCGCATTTTTCGCAGCTTGAGTAAACATGGTGTGAAGGGAACTCCTTAGTGGAAAATTGAATCGTCTCTTCTTTCCCTCCTGTCATTCCCATGGACCTCTTTTTCTTCTCATGCCTTATGGGAGGGAGATCCAAAAGAAGAAGAAAAAGGAAACTGGAAGCGGATGGATCAAATAGAATCCAATCTCCTTACGCCGTCTTTTCCCAGCCCTAACCAGAAGCTCCTCCGACGTATTACCCATATTGACTTTATTCCTCTTTTCTCCTGAAAATAGGATGAGAGGTTGGAAAGCAATAAGCTAAGGCTTATGGATTGACAGGCAAAGACAAGATGGTAGCGGCGGCGGCGACTATGAGAAAAATATACTTACTCCATCTTCTACCTAACACACCTTTATTCTTCCGGGAGACCCGATTTTTCCCAGCCATATTCACCCCATATCCCTCTGCAAGCTCAAGAGACCAATTTGTGTTGTCTGTATGGAGAAGAAATCTTCCACTTTTCCACCAAGAGAGCCCCCCGTGGGAAATTTCACTCCATTCCTTTGCCAACAATCTTTTACTCCAAAGAAAAATTCTCTCCAACTTGATCCGAATAATACCCAAATATGCTTTCTCCCAATTTACTTTCTCCTCCCACCTCCTCATAAACTTCCCTCAATCCCATCTTCTTAAGAGCCGACCAGGTGAGCAAAATCATTTAACCGCCCGCAACCCCCCCCCCCCGGCCCTTTACCAACTCAATCACAGTTGTATCAAAATGAGGCTTGAATTCCATTCAACCTTGACTTTCACTCAAACGTTCCTCATAAACTCGCTCTCACAGAGTCTTTTATTCCCGCCCTTTAAAACCTCTCCGAATATTCATTCCTCCATAGGGAACTTTCAAACCGCCCACAATCCTCGCATTACTCTGTAATACACAACATATCCCTTGTAAATCAGAGTTCCTCTAATTTCTCTTCCCTTCAAATATAAGCGGCTGTCTACTGTCTACATAATACTTGCTATCCATTTATACATACATCCACCTGTCTTCCATGACATACTACATGCACATATTCCCAAAAATTGCAATTCATAACGTTATCATCCTTCTCACAGCTTTCTGTATCCCACCAATCAAGCTAATAACAACTTTTGGGATGCACTGAGAGGAGGGCTCCAAGTGTAACTCCCGTACAGTAATTGCCGTCCGCCCGAATCCCAAAAACTGACCTTGCATATATGCAGATGAAGCCTGCTCCGCGATAATTGTAGGCTAAACTTCCAATTCCATGGATTACCCAGATATCGCACCGGATTCCTCCATGTATAAACGTCCCTGTGTTTGTTCTGTCAGTTACTTGGAAGGTTGACAGCTCAATCTGTGCAAGTCCGGGAGCCTCATGTAGATGTTCAAATCTGTATTTAAAGTCGTCCACCGTATCTTTCAGCTCCCGCCAAGCCTTTTGTAGGATACAAATAGGATTGGTGAAAGCCATATATAAGGCTAGGGAGCTGATTATGCATGGGATTAGTGTGAGCGTAGCCCCACTCTTTTGTGATAATAGCACTCAGCACTCTGCGATTATCTGTACGTTCCTTGTACTTAATAGAACCCGTTGTTAGATCTGCAAATCCAAACTGCGAAGCTTTACATCCCAGTCTCGCTCCCCAACCGTTTTGCCCTCTTTCTGTCTCCCACACACATCCTCTTCACGTATTCTTCTTCAACTAATAATATGATTCTTTTTGATTTTCCCAAACTTTCCCACCGTCAATCACGCACAACCTCCGTCCCTGAGTGCATGCAAAACTTTAACTTCAAAGACTTTTTCCCTATTTAAAATCCACCATCCTCCATGCTTCCATCATCATCTCCACTACCTTTATTCTTTCTCCTCTATTGTCTGTCCTCTACCTCTGCTTTCTCTTCCCACTTTCTCCCTCCTCGAACGCTACTTGAATTTCCATCCTTCCTCCCTCAAGCTTCTTTTAAAGAAGATGATTTTTTTTTCAAAACTACTCTAAATCGGATACTTGAAATAATAAGTAGACACCTTATACATCTTGTCATGACTTGATGAATCCAGCTAGCATATAGACGCATTCCCTAGGTTTGGGAGAAAGGTCATTTCCCACTATCCCACACTACTCTAAAAAATCCCCTCCTTGTTTGTACCCCCCATATCTGCCGCTATTATGTTACTCGTTGGCCCATATTTTGTAGCATTCTTTTACTTCCCCTCCCCTGTCAACGCTTTCTCCCCATAAAAGCCACTCTTGAATCTCAACAAGGATCGTGTCAGTAGAACTATCCAATTTACCACAATCCTTAATCCTTGCTTGTCGTTTACTAACCAAGCCGACAAGCAGCTATGCTTACTAGAAGCTAATATATGTAAGACTGCATCCCATGGAATATCTATTCACTTTACACAATACTTGTGCTTTCTCCTCTATATATATATATATATTCTTTCCGTACTTTGTAATTTAGCAGAAACGTTTCTGAATTCTCTGGAATTTGTCTCTTGGCAAATCTAGCGCGAATTCTATTGATTAAATCAGCCTGCTCTTCTCCATTCTCCCTTGTTTGCTCTTCTTCTAAACAAACCTGGACACATATTCTCCAAAACTGTTTCTCTTTCACATCACGCAGCATGAATCAACACTCGTATCGGATTGATTACAATTCCGGTAATGATAGCCCTTGTGTACGTAAATCCCATCGTCTCTTTCTCCCCGCGTCCCGGAGGCACTTTATCAACTTTCTCTTTTTTTCCCGAGACATAGTTAGAGAGTGTTGCTGGCAGCAGCTCCACCCTTCAGCCAATGAATGCGAACAATGCAGCATGTAAATCCAATCCTTCCCAGTAGCCACACTTTCTTTTCACTCATTCCTTTCAGTAGCCCAGCGGTGGTGGGAATCAATGAAATATTAACAGTGAAAACATTTCATTCCGTCTCCTTCATTCTCAGACTTTCCTCAAAGATACTCTTCTCTGTTTTAGGACCCAGCAACCGTATTTCCAAACTTCCCACATGTATAAATCTACAGTATGTGCACCCCTGCCATTATGTACAGAGTCTTAGGGTATTTATTCACCAACACATAACTTTGGGACGTTGTAAAGGGAGACTTGTATCGGAAAATGTGTCCCTGGAGGTCCGCGTGACAAACATTTTTCCCACCACTTTCTCCATACTTTTTTATCCTCTCCTAAGACAACCTTTCTCTTTTGCATGTTTTCCCCATTGCTTTCTTTCCCCTCCTAATGTACTGCACCCCTGCCTCCCGTTTTTTCCTTTTTTTTTGCAAACATACACATTTCGCTCCCAGACATTGCAGATTCCTTGGAACGACATATTTCACCCTCCCCCCATGAAGCGTGTTTAAAATAGCTCTATCCACCCTGTAAAGAGTTTAAAAATCTTTCCCACTCTATAATATCTGAGTTTTATCAAACCCGACTTCCCTACTTTCCCCATACGATTGACAGCTTGTGCAGATTTCATTCAGCTTGTATATAACCAAGTTTCACATCCTCCAATCTCCCCCTCATTTACCCTCACGTATTCTCAGCTTTCTCTTTGTAGTACACCCTTATCCAACTCTCGTTCATAGAATCTCAGCCCTGACTTTCTCCCTCTTTTCACTACCTTCTGTCCTGTCACGTAGCTGGCAGAGCGGAACCAGCGATCATGCTTTTAACTGGTCCACTTGGTCTTTAGTAGGGAAAAAGAGTAGCCAAGCCCGACAACAAAATCCTAAAAAGGCTAGATAAGCTACCAGCCCAGCCGTCAGTCCATCCTTTCACCACTGTGTGAAAAATCTGCAAAGCAGCACATGTTCCTTGTGTTTGTGTGTGGTTGATTTGGTAAAATGTGTCATGTTCAGCGATTGTGCCAAGATTTTTTCAACCGGAAACGAATTAGCGCTGAGCTTGCCTCGTTTTTTGGGGCATAGTGTTTTCACAAGTTGTGCATGATTCCAAGACCCTTTCTCATTCCAAGTCATTTTGATAATGTTCTAAATGGGGCATCAAGCACATGTTTTCTTGACTTTTTATATCCTTTCCTATTTTTCATCACAAGCTTTCTCCTCCAAAATCTGTTCTTGAATAAGCCAGACCGAGATTCTTTACTACTGTATTTTATCCTTTCCCCGGATAAAGTAAAATCAGCCGTACACTTAACGTATAGGGATCCAAGAAAATCCCTAAAAACAGCACAATACGGTACTTTATTAGTGTTAATAATAATAAGTAATATTTTCTTATTTTTCAGATTCCGGGGGAGAGTGAATACGGAGAAAGCAACGGACTTTATCTACAGAGTGCCCGCCAAAACGGCAGACGTTTAAGAAGTAAAACGACGATAGTACTTGTTTGCACAAAGAAAAAGGGATGACATCAGAGGGAAATGTCTCTTTGTCCTATAAACTAATCCTTGAGTCGGGCAACCAAGAATACCAAGATTGATTTTCTTAAAATGGACCACTTTCTCACTTGTCTCCTCCTCTGCATTTCGGGTAAGATATCCCTTTTTCCTACGGAGTAAGCAAAGAAAGATCACTGCAGTTCATGCCATCTTTCCGCTTTCTTTATTTTCTCAACCTTTCAAACATCATCGTCACCAGCACAGCCAAGCCACGGAAGAACGTGCTTCCTAACCTCACTTTCAGCGGCATCCGCTGTATCCTACTTTTTCAACTTTTCTCCATCAATCCCATTAGTGGGCTAATGCAAATTAAAGGGAGATGGGAAAACTGCGTAATGGATTGCATCTCGCCCCTCCTCCCCTTTACACAGAATTCCTTTCTCCCCACACACAGCACCACGCCGCAACTTTCTCCTCATACGTTCCCGTCATCGCTCCAAGAAAGAGGAAACTACTGTCGCGGAATTAACAATCCCTTACTTTCTTCAAACTCAGACGAGTCTCTTAACTTTCCTTTACTTTTTCCAAGCTCTTCCATGCTACTGCACCATCCACTACCCTACATGATTCTTCATAGCTTTACAGCTTTCTCCATACTTTTCACCCATTCAAACGAAATTCTCTCCAAGGGGAGGGAGCATAAATAATTGCACAACAAATTGGGAAACTTGTACACGAGCTACTATCCAAATTAATTAGTCTGCACTTTCTCCCTTCTCTTCTTGATTTGAGTTTCTTTAAATGCCCACTAAATTTCTGAGGAAAATCAATTAGTTTCACAAACTTAATCCTCAGGCATTACGTCGGCTGTTCTTTAGTAACTGAGCTACAGATTTAAGAAGTCCCCATAGAAACGCTTGATTGTTCCTATTTTATAGCTAGTCGGGTGACACGACTGAGTTTCCAATCCTTAGTCTATTCGGGGTGTTGCAACAAAAGGCATTTAGCGGAACCTTCTGACCTAAGTCCTCGTTCCTCATTTCGCTTCGTTCAGGTTAGGTTACGATAGACAACCTTAAATTTTTGGTGCGGGTTAGGTAAGGTTAAAAAACTCGGAACACTAACTGCTATTGCTAGAAGTATGTCACCCGACTACTTGTAGCTCAATTTAATTTCTGTTGCTATGTTTTCCATTGTAGCTCAATTACTAAAGAAGCCCCATTACGTCATACAGCTGACCTAGAATTTCCACATGCTAACTCAACTGCATAAGTTAATTTATAAGAATATGAACACAATGTAGCAGATCATTTGGCGAGTAGCAGTGTAATAATTTTACCCTTCCCGCATTTCCTTTTAATCTTCCAGTCTTTCCATATCTGTCAACGTTGAGAAGGATATGAATAAATTTACTTTCTCCGAAGGTAATGCATATAATCCTCCCCCATTTTTTACATTATCGATATTTTCAAAGACTATATAATACCTCCTAATCCCCAGTCAAACCCACAACCAGGTATGCTTAAGGTATGCCCAGAGAAAGCGAGAGAAAGTCCCTATCCATCCCTCATCTTCAAGCCGGCGGAAGCCAGAAAAGGGTAAACATAGTATTAAGGATAAGAGACACTACTGGAGGAAAAACATTACATAAAAATCCGCTTCTTCCCCGTCTAAAACTTCCCTGACGAGATCAGTATTTCACGGTCCACTGATTGATATACTTACCGGCTCCGTGTCATTTTTAATATCCGTCATGAAAAATAATCTCATGTTTTTCTTCCCTCACTATGATATACTGCTACCAGCGGGAGATTGCAAAACTTACTTACATTTGCCCTTCTCTCTATTGGTTTATCTACTTTGTAACAAATTACCTTTCCCTTCCGCTTTCTCTCAAGCCTCTTCTTATATCTTTCCTGGTAATTCACCTCCGATCAATTCTCCCCCTCCTGTCCCATCATACATTCCCTTCCGACACCCCACCATCTTACCTGTGCACGCTCTCCTTTCCAACCCTGACAGCTTTCTCTGTACCTGGAAACCAACTACGTTGCATTCCATATCCTTCCCCTCCTTTCCCTTCCGCCGTCTGCTTTCTCTAGACTTGTTTAACAAGTCAGGAGTTTATGATGTACTATCAGTTAAGCCACAAGCAGTATTTCGTGGTACGAATTTCAAACACTTTCTCCTGTGAAACAATTCGAACATAAAGGATTAGCAGTTTTTTCAACAACGTATTCCACAACTACCCAGCCGAGCCTCGAATCCCCGGGCTCCTTTTCAAAGTCTGTTACATGTTGCAAAAACCTTTCATTTCGACACCCATTGTCTGTCTTCATCTTCTTCATGTCGTAATACACAGTGTACTATGCAGGCAGGCAGTCAGGCCAGAAATATTCACGCTATACACTTCCTCCGCTTCATACAACAGTGTTTCGATTTTATTTCCTCAACACAGGGCAGGGTAAGCAATCCTCTTTGAGAAAACCACACAACTTTGCCACGCTTCATTAATTCCTAAACCAACGACTACACGGAGGAGAAAGTCAGCCTGCCTACGCTATAAAATTTTGATTAAACTAGAAGAACGCTTTTACGTGAGTAACCCCTCCGTACTGTGCTAAAAACTGGAAAACCCAAATAAATCCTGGAATCCTCCTACGCATCCCTACATCTAGCCCACCCCCTCCCCTTCTTATATGCTCATGGACATTTCTACTCCTCTTCTTTTCCAGGGCTTAGTAGATTTTACTGAAACAGGTTAAATGCTTCTTGGCTATCACGTTTTTCCTTGGTGAAAGCAAATTTTCTCTAGTTCAATTCACACAATCCAATCAGGAACTTGGACGTATTTTGTAGGATTTCATTATGTACCTTACCTCCCTCCTCCCACGCCGCTTGTGTCCGGCATAAATCCTTACATACAATCCCTTCATCCGGCTTTCTGCCTTACTAGATTCTATCCCCTCAACCCTCAAAGATTGAATCAATCCTTCCCCCCACAACCTGCAAACTTTGAGGTTGTAGTACTATCCCGTTTCAGCAAAAGGATGCGTGATTCAATCACATTATAATTACAGCTTACCATTTCCTCCCAAAATCTATCTTAGAGTGAATCCAACCTCAATCCTCCTATCCGCCAACTTTCTCTAGAGAATCTAGCTCCAGGGGTTTCGATAAGCCTATCTCCTAGTTAGGTCAGGCCCAACAGTGTAGAGGAAAATTTTCTAAGATTGAGACGCACCTAAGAATAATATCGTTCTACTCTCCTTTCTCCACCAACATTCCTTCTACCTAGGTCAGACGGATCTCTTTCATGCATTGTCCCCACTTTCCCTTCCGCGAACATCCTCCATCATTATTCATCATATTCAGTTCAGATGTAAGCAAGAAGAATTTCAAATTCAGACAGAGCGAGCTATCAAGCCTTGGATGGCTCAAACTCAGATGCCTTTGAAGACGCTCCAACTTCCGGCATTTCCCTACTTCCCTTTTATTACTTAACAAAGATCTCACCCTTTTCCTTACACTCCTGAATTTTTTTTATATATTTACAAAACGCGGAAGTTAAACCGCTTGAGCAAAATATCCTTTAAAGCATATGTATCATTCAGCATATTACAGTTCAGACTTCGTTCAGAGCCAATCTCAACTAAAGCCAGGGAACGGATCCACGCCTAGTGCCAGTGAAAGTACTTTTACAATCTAGCATTTTAGTTTTGAATTTACGGTTTAATGCGTATAGAAAAGAAAACGTGTTTCTGCAGCTTAAGCCATGACTTTTCTACATTTCAAATCTTTCTTGTATTGCCTCGGAAATCGGTAAAATGCTTTCAATACCCTTACTTTCGCACAATATGAACGTTTTAAGTTTTAAGCGGATGCCTCAAACTGAAATTTCTAAACACAGCGCACAAAATTCCTATGAGAGAATCATAATACTTACAAACGTATTGAACCTTCTGAATCTTTCATAATATTAAATTATCAATATGCAAGCTGAGAAATAGTGCACATCATAAGCATACGGCAATGTTTTTATATGACAAAGGCAACAAAGAAAGTGATATGCATGTTCACAAACTTTCCATTGTTTTTTCAACGCTGCCTACATTACATACAGCTACAATTATAGCCATCAGAAATATAATATTTTTATGCTCCATACCATAACCATTCTTAATTCCTTCCTTCCCCTTGAAGCCTGAGAACATCAGTGTTGATGATAACCGTCATTACTTGCAATTGTTTAGCCGCCATTTAGCCTTCATAATTCCTAACTCTTCCCATTCCTCTGCGCGCCTGAGTTTAGATTAGGGAGGCTGCTACTCTTCTGGTAAACATCTTTTGGAATGGAGCCATATGATTCAATAACATAGAGCCCTACCTGCATGCATATGACAACCGTGCCGCTATTTGACCATGTGGTTGACCAGGAGGAGGAGGAGGAGAGTTTTATGTGACTCGGAAGAAAGAGAATTTGAAAAAATCTCCCCTTTATCCCCTCCAACGGAGGAAACGCGAATGTGAAGGAGCTGTCCACATTATTTGACATTGTCAAACTTTTCCCAATCCTTTCTCCCTTTGGACATGTAGCTCTTGAAACTTGAGTCAAGTAATGTGCTCGTATCAAGAGGAATAACCGCTCAAATTCTTCCTCCTCCCATTCCCACCGTGAGCTGCTTGGCTTGAAGCGGCGGATAGTTCCAGGAAATGGTATCGAAAAAATATAAAATTCCCAGTTCCCGGTCCACAGGAGAGAATTGAATTACAGTGGTGAAAGTCCTGTGTGTCGCTCTGGATGCTTTTATAGTATGATGGCTATTATTTTTTACAGTTCATTATGGTTCCATGGACTCCAAGTGGACACGGGATTCAGAGAAAGTGCTTTCACCATCCCCAGGACCCTCATTACAGCTTCAGCTCAGTGGACCAGAAAATTTTGTGGCTTTGGGTGCTACCAACTTGACAATTCGCTACCGCCTTTCCCCGCAAATATTCAACTCCAGCACGCCATCCCTCCTCTCTATTCATCGTCCTCCCATGTCCTTTCGTCTCTTCCGAATTCTTAAGGCAGGAGGAGAGCAATTCATATCTTCCCAAGATATTTCTCACGGTCCACCCATCTCTAGTAGCTGGGAAGAGGTAACTTATTTTAAATTACCTCTCACTTTTTTCATCATCATCTCCACAATCCACCCTTAATCCACTACTACCACAATGCCCCAATTCCCTTACTTTCTCCCTAAATTGTGTCCGAAACTCTTCCGCTCTGCATAATAAATTTCATAATCTTTCCATTCTGCCGCGCTTTCACCTTCTTTTCAAAATTTCTTTTCAAGCTCTAGAACACTAGGGATACTTTACTTCAAAGCTCCGTTAATTCATCCACCAATCAAAATATTGGCAAATCTACATTTTTCTACTCTTTTCAAACTCGAGAGTCATATCAATTATTCCAATGTTTACTTTTATCAGCCCACTCAATCTAGTATTCAGTATTCTGTTATTCCAAATTCAAATTTTTGCAGCTACAAGTATCGTGCGTAAAAGCAGGAATAATTAAACAAAAGCACCAATCCTTCTCTTTTATGTAGAGTAGATAAATTATGGCAAAGCCTCTCTCAAATTACAGTTTCAAGTAAATTATAATCTTGTTACAAGGTCCATGTACACATCTGACTACAGCTTTATTATTCTTATCCGCCAACTAAAACAGGTATCATCATGATAGGTACAAACTTTCTCTCATCTCGATATCAATTACTTCCGTCAGTAATCACAACGAACAGCACGGGATAATCATGAGGAAGCATAGCTACCAGTATTCAACTCCAATAGCTATGATTAGACTGTATGTCTCCCAAGTACTTTCTCCAGACCAGTTACTTTCACCCCTGAATTCCCCCTCACACCAGCCTTTAACTCCTCCATACCTATTGACCAACCAAGTTTTTGAAAACGTTCGTATAAGGTATTTAAACAGGCTTTCACCTCTTCTCTCCGCATATTCCGCAGGTTACATTTGAATGCGGGCTGATTGTCAGAGGAGGAGAGTACAAAGTCCGCGTAGTGGACACAAGCAAAACAAAATCCACAAACCGCGAGGACTATTATGCCGATGATGACTATGGAATGGCTGGTGCTAGCAGCTCCTTTGGAGGAGAGTCACTTGGGACAGTGTCCATTCACGTCCGTTATCCCGTCATTGCCTTTGAAGTTCCTCACCGCCTCGAAACATACACAACCCCCGTTCCCATATCCTTTGGTCTCACCCACAGTTTACTTTGCAAGCCAACGCTTCCTCTCCCAACAACCATTCTAACCTTGTCCGTCTGCAAGCTCCTCGAAAATCAGGATTGCAACAGAAGCTTTGTCACCATACTGCGGGATCCATTTATTCGCCTTCAAGTAAGTTTAACACCAAGTGTCTTACAATCTCAGTCGATTCACCCAGTTTTCTTAATCGCCCTCGAATGAACGGATTTTCTCTTAACATATGATAATTATATTTAAATAACATGTATTTCTGTTTTTAGACAGAAGGCCAGGTTAAGATCAAAATAGAGTGTCACTATTGGGGCAAAAATGCTACTTACAGAATCCAAATACAAGACACAGAGGACAATCAAATCATTTCTTCCAGTCCTCCAATAAGGTAAGTCTCTAAAACTTGAGCTTATATATGCTTATAGCATCCGCCGGTTTAGCAAACTATATAATATGCAACAATAACGAAGAAAATCAATCCTTCCAACTTCTTTCCAAAGTCGATTTCTTTCAACTTTCTCCCCTTCTCCAAGGTATGATAGACAGAGACGCTGCGAACAAACTTTGGAAAATTGAAAATTTTTAAAACTTAAAAAGCTTCTTTCCAAATATTGTATTCTAATTTCGGCTACAATTTATAACCTCCATATTCAATCCACTCCGAAAATTATGCAAAAAATCCAATATCGAACAGAGCAGCGCTAAAAAACGCATAGGATGTCAACGCATTTAATGTGTCAGTGTAAACAATTTCAACTTTCACTTCGCAAGTTCAAGTGTTTGCCCCCCAAGAGAAAGCTAACTCACCCTTCCATATGCTCCTATTTCAAACTACACCCTTTTAAGTTCATCCTCGGAGAAACAGGTATAATACTATAGAAGCTTTACTCCTCTAGTACTAACGAAGCTGATTAAAACTCAATAGTTGGCAACCCACCCAGGTGATTACAAGGAGGTGAGCGAGAGAGGAGCAAAAGCACATCATTAGGGAATCAGATTGAGCATCTCATATTTAGATTCCAAGAGCGTATAGTTTATTGAAATAACATTTTGTCATTAATAGAGCCATCAAATTACGCAAATATGAACAAGATGAGAAAGAAAACACACACACAACTCAGTGAACCAAACAGAAATTCTCAGCTTTCTCTTCCGCTTCCAAATTCGTTTCTTCTCAATTCATGGAAATCCAAGACAGTCTGTTATGTCTCCGTATTCAGGGAAATTGTAATTCATGGAAAACATGAGCAACTTGAGAGCAATTGAGCGAGTATCAATAAGCAGTAATGATGAGAGAAGTAATGAGGGTAGACTCAGTCAGAATAAAGTCCTGATGCTCTTTATCTTCCTTCGGACTGGATATTCCCAATTAACAAATTATGACATACGGACTTGTCAGGGAAAAATAGCGCAGTAAACCTCTAGCATTTTCTATTTTTTGCACTTTGTTCTTACATTTACCGTTTCCCTTGACAGAGTTTCTTGCAAATGAAATATCCAGTCTTTTTCCCTCTTCTCTTAACCGACAAAGACTTTCTCCAGCTTCTGAATATGGACGACTTTCTCCCCAGATATGAAATATGAAAGTTTACATCGTATAACCAGCCCTGTTGGAGCTAGAAAATATTATTTCCATCTGTAATCATTTCTCTTCTTGAAATCTTCTCTTCCTAGGATTTTTTTTTCGAACTGCGGAATACTCTGAACGAGTTTTTCATAGCGACTCGTAAAACGCCCTCTCCTTTCCCTTTCACGTAAGCGAAAGCTTCAAGAAGGCAAAGTTTTTTTTAATAATCCGTTTAACTTATATTTGCTTAATCAGTAAAGCCATGATTTTTTCAAATTGGTATCAACAAAGAATTTTTTAAACTACTTTAGATACTTACCTTCTACTTTTGCTAGTTAGACGTCAGGTCTGGACTAACAAGCCCTACTTAAATCCCGCCCCTCAAGTGAGCCTAAGCGGATAGAACTTTTCCAAATTGTAGATTATTCCAGCACGCCTCCTTTCTCTGAAATCCCAACTTAACTTCCCTAAGCCTCCTCCTCTTCTGCATTTACTTTCAAACTTTCTCCTCAACTTTTAATTTCGTAATGAGAGGATGAATTAAAATTTCCATGCATACAAATACGGCAAGGATTTTTCCTGAGCAAATCAAGAGCAAACTTTTCTTACGCGGCTTCCATATACCACACTGCTAAAAGAAAAACATGCATTATACTACAATACTGTACTGACTCCCAATACCGAAAACTCACGAGTACTGAGCGTCGTAAGCCGACACAGGTCTAACGAACGGTGGCGATGAAACTTTGTTGGCCGCTAAATCAAAGTATTGTGGGCGTAATAGCCTGTGGATTTGATAGGGTCCCTATTAAAATACCGAAAATCCAGATTTCGCTTTTGCATGCGGAAATGCTACAATATGTATGTAGGAAATTAGGCGAGAGAGGAAATTAAAGGCGATCATAAGCGGGGTACAAAGAGAACATGATTGTGTGTGTGTGTGTGAGATGATTCTCAATTTAACCTCCCCTTATTTGTGCCCACATGGCCCATAGCCGTTCCGTATTTGTAGTTTTGTGGAAATCCCGACTTTAATTGTATTGGCTCCATCCTCTATCACGCCTTTCTCTCCCACTTTCTCCCTCCTTTCACCAATACTCTCTACCAGCTTCTGTGAGATAAACCCGAAAAGAAATAACTCGTGTGAGCAGTAATCATACGTATTTGTCTGTGGCCCAGAATATGGGCTGTGAATGAACTAAATTATTGATTTGAGTAGATTAAACGAGTACACGCTCCACGATTCCGGAGAAAGCACATACTTGCTTCCAGTATAAGGATTGCAGCGTTTAGGATTCCCCCATCCCGTAGATCAGGAGGCGAATCCAAATTTTATGCCCTCCACATTACGTTCCTGTGTAGGGACAAAGTCTTCTGCGTTGCAGGATGAGGTGCTTATAACTTCCGTTCCGTTAGCTCAACCCATCCTCGCTTTCGGATCACCACCGTCCCCACAATTCGCATTCACGGCAGATAGTCTCATCTGCTATCACGCTTATGGACAGAGTTCCGGCAGGAGCGAGTTATTTCCAACCACGAACCTAGAATTCAGAGTTGCAATAGTCTCAAGAAAAATCACATTTACCAGCTGAATCAAGTTATATAAACCGCGGAAGGAGCTGTGGAAAGTTGTAAAGAGAAAATTCAGAGTGCGTGGGCGGATTGGTTATGTCATGTGTTGTGGACACCCTTAAAACGTTTACTTGCACACTCCATTCCTAAATACTTTTCGCCGCTTTCCCTCCTCTATACAATCGGTGAAAGGGGGACCAGAAAGAGAAAGCAGAGCAGAGAAAGCAAACTCTGGAAAGTTATGCATAGTAGGGAAGGGGTTGGGCCTTGTAGACTTTGTAAATGTGTATTCAGGGTGTGGATGTTGGTAATTCATGAAATGACCAAGTCGTTGAATCTGACGTGAATTTTCTATTCCAGGGTCGATTGGAGCCCTCGATTTGGATTAAGTCTTCCCGGCAATTCCATCCTACCCTGTTCAACTGGCAAAAACCTCCGGGTTCATCTCTCCTATCCCCATTGTATCCTCCCCGGGAAAGATAAAGTACGAGTTTTCGGTCATGAGACAACAGTTCCCTCTCATCTTGCATACAATCGTCTCAACTACATTGGCGAACAGCAAATTCGGCCTCGTTCCCGCTACCTCGACTTCCCCTGCAGTCTCTTCACACCCAGGTATGTATCTTCCAAGCAATTAACTCTACTAAAAGTCATCACATTTTATTTCAAACGTTCAATTACCCTTTTCTCCAATTTCCCATGCTAATATCCTCAACCAGGGACCCTTTCCTCTCCTTTCTTATCATCGCCTCTCCAATTCCTTCTTGTCTACTGTCTAGAATCTACATGTATTCCGTTTCGCCCTTCCTCTCCTCTATTCTATGTCTTGGCTGGCATCTGTTTCTCAAAAGCAGATGCTCTTCCCTTTCTCAACTTATCCTCTACCTTTCTCCGACTTTCTCCTTAAGCCCTCCTCCTAGGTCTAGGATAAAAAAACCCATGATAATGACAAAATCCGGATGTTGTTTCACCAACAAGAGGAAGCCTTGGATTCCCAGTCATTTCCCTCTTTCTTCCTTTCTTTTCAGCTTAATTCCTTCCCAACTTTCTCCAACCTTTCTCCAGTGGCAATCTTATTTCTCCTCCCAAAAGCCCGCCTCTTTTCACATCTCTTTCTCTAACCCCTCGAGGTATTATCCTCTTCCCAGATACATTCTGATACTCAATGTAACGTCTTCCACCTCCTCCTCCGGCTTTTCCCAACTTTGCATCACAAAGCATCTCCAACAAAGTATCATTTTCTTTATCCCCACCATACTTCTTCCTCCACATATTTTATCCCCTCTTCTAACTCTAAAGCCCCCCCATACTTCCCCGTTCCTGTATAGGGCTATCCGGTTTCATATCTTTCACCCAAACACGTTCTCCGTTTTCGCATCTTTTTATAATCCTTTTTAATTTTCCCCCATGTACACAGTAAATCGAAAATAAGTTCCATCCTAATGCAAATCCACATTTTTAATTAAACTTAAACCTCTTCTACACAAAACTACTCAACCCGAATAGTCAGTCGAAAATGGAAAATGTAAAACGGAATCATAAACAGGTATAATCTCCTTTTACCGCTTATTCTTTTCCATCTTGGTACACACGAAGAATCATTTTCCTTCAAATGGAATCTTCACAATGTAAAACCCATTTTCTATTTCTAAAGACGACAAACTTCAAGAAATCGGTTTCAATTGCTACTTTCCTCAATTCTGACTTGATGACATACATTCCTTCTTCTCCCCGAGCAAAGCATTTCATAATTCCCATTCATACGTACATTTCCTTGAATTTCATCTCTGCATTTTTCTCTCATCTTCAACATTTTCCCACAAAACGTAATATTATCCCAGGTCAAATATATTCTGATATGTATTATTTCAAAGAGAATTTCCATTTTACTCAAAATGAGAACTCAACTTTTATCTTACTTTCTCTTAGCTTTCTCTTTTACTTTCTCTTTTACTTTCTCTTAGCTTTCTCTTTAACTTTCTCTTAGCTTTCTCTTTTACTTTCTCCCGCTTTTCGCTAACTTTGCTTTACATAAATCCCAGTAATTGTTTTCCACTACTCCTATTGATGAACAATGTCGGAACTACACTCGCTCTTTGTCTTTCTCTAGACCTTACTCCCGCAGCTTGAACAGCTTTTGAAAGGAAAGCTGAACATTTTGCAACTCCTCATTTCCATCGACTATTTCCATTACATGCTAAAATTATAAATTTAATACAACTTTTTCCATCTCACTGAACCTCTCACTCCCAGTCCTCATCAACCTATCATATACACGACCATTACATTCCACACTACCCTTGTGCATATCATTATTTCCCGATTATCCTTATCCTTCCACATCTCTCTACACTCATGTCTGCCAGCCAGCTTTCCCTGTCCTTTCCCAATCATCACATCATTATCCTTTACATCTCTTCCACTTAGTTAGCACCAGAGTCACCTTTACAGCATTGTACCACAATTTCTAGTCTCTGTTAGCCTTCCTGACCCCTTATTTTACTAGCAGTTTTAGTGATCAGCAAAACTTTCTAGCGTTAGACAAATACAGACTCTCCAAAGAAACTCGGTTGAGTAAGTTAAAAAAACCAAAACAAATCTTACCATATTACAGATCAGTGATATTGTAATTCTTTAACTTTTGACTTACAAAACTTTACCAAAGTCTCTACATTTCGATAGTATTGAATTCGGATTCCCATGAACTTCGTCACTGATAATTTCGTCACACCGAATTTCGTCACCCAATATTCAGCACCACTGAAATTGGTCACTACTAAATTCACCACACATACAAATCATCACTGTAGATTTTCGTCACAGACATTTGCATCACATAGCTAATTTTTAAAACTGAGGATGTTGTCCAAATTTTGCATGCGCAAGTGCTAGGTTAGTGATTGTTAGAATGAAAATGATAGAAGTTATACATATATAATAGGAATGTTTCCGAGTATATATGTGGAGCTTCATGAAGCTTTAGCTGCCATTCTTCCCGCTGACAAGGAGCTCAGGGATACTGTGTTTAGGGTCAGGAGGGCAAATGAATTAGATAACATCAATTTTAATACTAGGTTGGATATTACTTTACCGGAAGGCTTAGCTATAGTTCAAGCAGAAAATTTTGTACTGTACGATTCTGAAGATCAAGACCACATAAGTTTTTTTACGGGAGCGAATTATCAGAAATCTGTCAGTTTGTGGAACCTAGTTAGATCTTTGATGGCAATTTCAAAGCTATTCCTAACTTAGTTCAGCCTTCAGTTAGGAAGATAGCTACGTCCTGCCTGTAGTTTGTGCATTGATGCCTGCTCAAAGTATAAAAGTTATTTTTTTTATATTTTCAACTATCTCAGTTATAAAACACACATGGACACGTTCTAATTAATAAATGGTTGTGGTGATACAATTTCATAGTGATGATTATCAGTGGTGCATATATTCAGAGGTGACGAAAATCGGTGGGTGCATTTTAAGTGGTGATGAATATTGGGTGACGAAATTCGGTGGGATGAAATTAGCAGTGACAAAGATCATCCGAACGTTGAATTCGGCATGTTTACATACCTCGGAACTCATTTAAAAACACGATACCCGCCATGAATTACACCGATTCCGGGTCAAGGACAGCAATAGTTACCCCTTTCCGACTTTTGTGAGCTCAAGTATGAAACTATCTAAAACCATGTTGCCCATATGTTATAATGCTTTGACCAGACAACTTATAGTGGTAAGGTTGTTGGCTTTCCGGTCGGCTGAAACTGGACTTGAAGCGGATATTTATGATATGTACACACTCAGTCCATATACAGGGATCTCTCCTGTCTTTGAAGTATGTAATATACATGCGGAGCAAAGCAGTTTCAATCCCCGGATGAATAAGTCACCGGCACTGTGAATAACGCTATGGGATGGAATGCATTTTGCATGGGATTTCAGCTCAAAACTTTACCGCTTTCTCCTACTTAGATATAAACAATGTATTGTGAAAAAGAGAGAAAGACAAAACAAGTGAAGATGCTCTTTTATTTCAACTTTCCTTTGACAAAGACAAGGGGGAGTAACATTTTAAAGCTAGGGCTCAGTGCTTTCTCTCAGGAGATGGCTCCGTTGGAAAAGCAAACAAGACTTACGTAAGGCTTTTCCTGAGAATCCGTGAGTCTCAAAAGCGCTTGCCTCCTTTCACCAAGCAAAAAGAGCAGAGACATTTTCAACATGTCGGAAAAACTCTCTATGTGACTTTTTGCCTGGAGAAAGTAAGAGAAAGCAGAGGAGGACAGTCGTGACAACGAAATAAATTGTTTCTAGCAGAAGCTTGAAGCTAGTTTTAGATGTAGTTACCTCTGCATTTTATCCCGATGCAGCTTTAATTTTATAATATTATTTTTTATTTATAATTTAATAAAATTTTAAAACAACTACTATGCCCAGTAGAAGGTATCCCTCACAAGATTATAGCTGCAGGCTATACCTTCTATTATATCCCTTTATTCTTATAACATGCAATTCCCCGTCTTGGATAATAAACGGGCGTCTTTCCTTATCTAAATTACACGCTGGAATGCTCTTAATTATGAGGAGAAGCATTTATTCACGAGCCTGCTGACGATGATACCTGACCTTTGAAATGTCTTCTCTGATGAGGTTAGGTTAGTTAGGTAATGTAAAACTTGGCGGCTCCTGCAACCACAAGAGAAGAGATGAGAGTTAGTTACGTAGTTGTTTGCTAAAGAGTGGGAGAGAAGCTAACCAAGACCTCGGGATTCCTCACCCTTCTTTAAGATACTAGAGATGATAGCCAGAATTTGCAGGTTAGCCACAAACTAGGCTTTGATTAGATGCTGAGAGAAGTTTTATATTACACAGAATCCTGTACTTGTGGATTTTCCTTTTGCGGTTTTTCCAGCATGAAGCATGATAGTATTTTGAAGTCAATTTACAGGAATAGGAGCACAGGGAATTTAATTAATGTGATTGTTAGGGAATGATGAAGAATTGATGGATTCCGGTGAGGAGTGGTAGTTATCTGAGTAATTTCTCGGAATCAAAAAGTAATGGAACCGTTCCACAGAAGCCGCGTGCTACATGCAGCACAAGATTCAATTCCACTTCCCCGCACACACACACACACACACTGCTCTCATCCTCTCCCCGCTCTTCCATCAAGGAGAAATTGAGATGGAAACAAAGAGAAAGTTGGATACTCAGCTGAGAGCTGTGAAACAGTAGTTAAAACATGGTATTCTTGGAGGTGGAGAGACAAGATTGGAAACTCATGTTTGACCGTAGCACACAGACAGAAGTAGTATATACTCAGAGAGCCCTATAATAGAGATGGTGAAAGCTAGTGAAAGTGAGTGAAAGCACAAACTTTCCCTTCAGTATCCAATTCCCCAACTTTTCATTCTCCACCATAACTGCATTGCATTCCAGAAGTAGGTTTCTGGACCGGTGTAATTTGTCAAGCAAAATGGAGATGAGATGATGAAGAGGGTTTGTAAAAGGGGAAATGTAATTTATAATCTGGACGGAGAAAGAGAACATTTAGAATGAGGTAGTAATAGAGAATTAATTTTCTGTTTCAGGTTTAACCGATACTGTTTCCAGTATGTCAGCACAGCTGTAGATGACAGCGTGGCCGTCGTATTTGAGAAATGTATTCCGACATTTCACCCGGATCAATTCTCAGGTGAGCCATTCTATCCTAGCGAAAGCCGGGAAATAAAATACATTATACCGCTCGCTCCCTTCCTCCTCTTCCAGCCCCTTCCTTTTGAATCTTCAATGTTTTTGAGTGCTTTTCCCCTCGGATGAGAAGCGGAGAAGCTGGATGAATGGAGACGGAAGGGTTGCAGCGCTAAACGAGATGGAGAAAATAATATTGTGCTCATTCCTCCACAATCCTTTCGCATCCCAGCAAAAATTCATTTAAATTCAGCGACCCGCTACTTTCCAGGGGAAATCCTCGCAGGCAAAAAAAATCCCAGCACAGACTCTAGAAACATCTTTGATCCGCGTCTCGCGTCTCTACCGTTACTGAGAAAGATAAAAAATTGGAATATATACATGTACTGAGCTTGTAAAAGGTGCGAGGCTCGGGATAAGAAGAAAAAAGCCTTCTTCTCCCCTTTCACCCACCACACCCCCTTCAAGCTTCGCTGCTTTTCAAATTGCGGCCAAAGTATCCGGTTCCTCTACGTAACGCCGCCCCCACCACCCATCTCACATTTCTCCTCCAAATGTCTGCGGTCCGTGAAGTAAAATCATTTAAATGACATCAAATCCCGCTTCCAACTTAGCTTTCACTCCAATCCACGTGGGCAGGTATGTGTCAGTCAGGGCAACGTAACCAGAGCATGCCTCAGCCATTGCTTCCAGCTACAGACAAGCTCTATCCTGACGTTTTTATGTCCAAAAATGTTCATGATTATGGAATTAGCAGCAGGGACTCGGGTAAACCAAGCCTGGAGGATTCAGTGTCATACACAGCATTAGCTTATACTTTCTCCCAACTCGATATTTCAAGCCCCTGCTCAGATGAGCATTGCTGGTGAAAGTCCCTCGTAAAGGAAACCTTTCACAAAACGTTTACTGCTTACTAAAGCCGGTCAGGATTAAAAATATTCATAGCTTTTATCCCGACTCAACCAAGATTCCATAGAGGAGCTTCCCTCATCCTTTGTACAACTCCAAAGATTATTTAATTGTTTTACCCGAATATAGTTCTCTCTTCAATTGATGGACAAGAAAATGCTTTTATCCCATTCAGTTAATTGTACGGCAAGACTTTTGATGCAATTAGTCCACACTCCTAATGAGTCTTCAGTCATCACTTCCCCTATTCTCCTCTCATTCCTTGTTGACAATGATAATGACAGATCTGAATTTAGTTAGCTTTTCTCAGAGCAGATGACTTCTTCCCATTTCCTCTTTCCCCTCCTCTTCCTGTAGCTTTCATCCCTTTCTCTTCCCGCTTTGTATTCAGAATAATTCATTTAGTATGCGAGCAAAATGATACTAACATTTAAACGCCGCCTCTCCTATAAATGACACTGAACCAGAGAAAGTTCCACGACAGCAATGTACAAAATAGGACAACAAACTTCTATACAAAAAGCTTAACGTGAAATAGTTTCAATTCAAAAGGGAGAAAGTCGTTCGCATGACGTAGTAGCGTGCAGGGACGCGGAACAAGTCAGTCTCTAGTCTTAATGGCCAAATTAAATTCAATGAATTTCTATATTTTATTAATAAGTTATGCGGCTCTGGATGATGGAGTGGTAGGAAAGAGGTGGCGAGTGATGTGCATAAGTTGCGGATAGAACAAGGAAGGCAACAATTTTAGTGATCAGCAACTCTGAGGAGTGAAAGCTACCCCTCTGCAATGTCTTTAACCGACTTCATTAATCCCAGAGTGCTAAAACGAACCCAGTTCCGAGCTCATACCTTCTCCCAGCTCCCCAGTCCTGTTTCCTTCAGGGAGTAGAATCCTTGGCAACGGCCCTGTGCCGGTGCCTAGTGCTATTATTATAAACTAATTATTTTGGCACACTATTTGTACTGCTTTTCAGATGGCGGTTGGGGAAGCTGGACAGCTTGGAGCGAGTGTTCCAATACCTGTGGGACGAAGGGAAAGCAGTTTCGCTACAGGTTTTGCGATTCTCCAAAACCTGAATTCGGTGCTAACTTTTGCCAAGTAATTACCAACTTTAATCCTCTCTCTCTCTTGTTTTCTCAAAATATCGCAAATCAATTCCATCTACTATTTCATTCCTCCTCCCCAAAACCTCTTGTATCAGATTATATACACGTATAATTTCTACATCTTCTCTCCCATCTCCTCGTAAGAATTCCTTCCGGACTTTCACTCCTACATTTTCTATTTGATTCCGAGAACACGGCTCTCTCATCTACACTTCTCGGCCGTAAATTAGGCTTTCCTCGCGTATCAAACTACGATATTCAGATTTCACAGTTAATAGTCCGATTCCGACGAGAAGACTATGAGAATATTTAAAATTACCAACGATTCAAACTCTACACGATGGAAAGAGCGACTAAACAAACAGAGCCCGCCCGCCAGCTCCAGGAACTTGTAGAGCTTGTAGGAATTTAGAAGCAATCTCTATTTCTGGTTTCAAATGCTAATAACATTAGGCTTCGCACTTGAATTGGGCACCACGACAAATTTCTTCAGGCTCCGCCAAAAGTGTGGGTAAATCAGAGAGGTAATGCAATGAGACCACTTACTTGAGAAGCGTTCATCTGAAAGTCTTTTATTTTATTACCACCCTTTACCTTTTATTTCTCTATTTTCCCCTCCTTTCGGGCCCTCCTACCGACGCATAATGAGATGATGAGAGGACTATCAATGTGATATCAATACCCCTTCTCCCTTCCCTCCTACCCTACCACCTCTTCCGTATCTATTTTCTCTTATAGCCGATCCTCCAATCTAATGGAGTTTCCTTCCCAGAACGCCAACCACAATGTAATTTCCCTTTTTTAATTTCCTGTCTTTCGTCTCCTTCCATCCTCTCCTAAACTCCTTCCACACACCCTTTCCCATTACTTTCTCCATTCCCACCCACCCATCCGTTTTTCTTGTAGTAAAATATCCGAATGGCTAATTCTCTCCCCCTATTACCAGTTGCTCTTACGAAAATATACATATTTTTACTTTCTCCAAGCCTTTCCTGTCCCTCTGTTTCCTATCATGTCTTTCATTTCAGGCAATACTCCTATCTATCGTAGTCTGCAACGAGTCCCGCCTGGAGAAAGCAGTGTGTATAAAAGCAGAATACTAGGTTTCCTCTTCACTACCTTTAAGCCATGCAGGAAGTCAGAGGCAGGAGTAAAAGAGGTACCACAATAGAATCCCGAGTCTAGCTTAGTGCTAGACTGCTGGAGAAAGCACGGAGAAAGGCGAGAAAAGAAAAACAGCAAGTAGGATTCAGAGCTTAGCTAGGGCTAGGAGAAAGTAGGGGCTGGAACTCTGCCAAAACATTTCGACCTTCATTTGTACAGTATATAAACCCTTTCATGGTCCCTTTTACATGTCCGCACATATGTACATGCTTGGGGCACAAGGATATGTTGAGAGTCCTTAATGGAGAAAGGCAAAGAAAGTAAACAAGTTGGAAATTTTCTCAAGTAAATTAGACCAAATTTCGTGTAATTTCAGGGGGATGCTGTAGAGGAGCGTCCTTGCGATACAATTCTACCCGATTGTCCCAAGGAGGCACAGGAAGAAGATAAAAGTTCCGTCTCCAAGAACAAACTAGAGGAAGACTTGAACATAAACTCGAATCAGTTAACCGTCGAGACTCCAAATTCCTTTAGCTTCATCCCCATCCATCCCTCACTCAATACAAATTTGACACAGACCTATGGCTGTGAGTGTGGATGCATTTTGGACGATATTCCGCCGGGATCCAACTCTTCCCTCGTCGTCATTCTCTCCTCTAATCAGTCCTCTTGTGGTGACCAAGATGAAGAGGATCACCATCATTTGAAATGGGTTTTGAACGTAAGTCTTTCTCCACCTACTAAACTCGGGCATCTTTAGCAGTCTTAACTTTGGGTAGACTACCTTTTTCCCGTCAATTCACTCTCCACCTCTTCCCTTTCGTGTGTGGAGAAAGTGGAGAAAATTATACGTTACCTCCCCCAAACCATAATTTTCGTATATTTTCCGCCTCCTCTACTCAATTCAGTCTCACTTTCCCTCAAACAAAACCATACTTCAAACACACCTTCATTTCTCTTTCTTCCTCGCTTCTCATCATGTTTCTAAACTCTTCTTGGTATTAAATATAGCATTATTGGTTACTTATGCCTATCCCACGCCATCGTCACCTATACTACTTCACCTTCTAAAGAATTCTCTCAAATCCTTCAGAAATCTCACACCCGTTTCGGAATAAACTTGGATGAGATAACAGGCACAGCCGGATTTAAGAATTCCCTAGAATCATTTCTCTTTCCCTCTCCAACGGATTGAATTAATCCACTTTCACCGGTGAAAGTTTACCTAATTCTTTTCATTCTTTCCCCCATTTCTCTCCTCCTCTCATTCTGCCAAACTTCCCTTTATCCTTTCAGTGCCTCTCTCTCTCTGTCTACATCTCTCTAGAAAATCCCGGATATTTTATATTCTTTGTTTTCACTCTTCAAATCTTTCTCAATTTAATCTCCATGTACCCATCCCCCTTTCACCAGCCCATTCCACTCAGACAGCCTCACCTTCTCCATCCTGTCTTTTCCCATGTATTTAAACGTTTAAAAAGGCCGCTTCCCTCCCTAAACTTTTCCGCTCCTTTTCCTCTCGTTTCTTTCTCAAACTTTCTTCAACCCATCAGAATCCTATTGGAACTGGGCGGAGATCAGCCCGTAAACTTTACCTCTGCCAAATACATTTACACAAAGCACACTCCCCGCAATCAAATTAATTCCAGGAAATGACGAACGACATAGATTTCAATCCATTACCATAAATTTACTCTTTTTTATTCCATACTTTCACCTTCGGGTCCTCTGATTCTCAGGCACACTTCCGATCATGATTCGCTCTTGGCACCTCAAAAGAGCTTTACTTTATTGCTTTAAACAGTGCCTTGGAAATTATAACAATGAACACTACCGTATGTCAGATTTTCATGTCCGAGCGAGGAAAACTCAAACCCTTTCTTCTTTTCACTGGTCATTTCTCGGCTCACAAACGTTGTAGCGTAAAGCGGTTTACATTGCTGCATAGCTGAGGTGAAAGAGAGATGAAGACTTCAGCTATGCAACATTGCAAACTAATTGACGCTGCGACGCTTATGAGCCGAGTAATGACCGAAGTCGTCTTTTTCTCCCGCCCGCAGCAGTGGAGAGAGAGTGGGTGTGCTGCTATGCAGCGATTGGATGCTGGGGCGAAGCGGGGTACGTGATAGGCTGAACAAAGCGCGCGAGCCACTCAAAGCTCGAACATGAGAATCTGACATATGGTAGATACGGTAAAGCGCTGCAAAGTTTTTTCGACCAAACCCCTCCGCTCTCCGTTTACTTCTGAGATTAGGATAGATCAGTAAAAGCTCAGTCACTAGTGGAGAAAGCAGTAGAATTCAAAACTCATCCTACTTTCACTTTTACACTAGGATTCCCTTATTTATTTCCGAATAGTATAAAATTTAACTAATGGAACAAAGTAGTACCAGTGACAAAGGTTTGGCAAATTTGTTTACACCTTCCCAACATCCTTATTCCTTCATCGACATGAGTCAACAATCTGTAAGCGTGTAGCAAGAGAAAGGCCCAAGTCCTCTGGCTTTTACTTCCAGACCAAAGTACTCTTAAGACTTGCTAAACATAAATGCGGTTATAAGACGAATGTCCCTTGTGGTAAGATCCTAGCTCCCGTTAACAAATGTTTGCGCTAAGGTTTTGAACTGGGGAAAGACTGCTGCTTTGTCAGCAAGGGGCGAAAGCTCTTTGTAGAACCAAATAGAAGGGTGCTAGCCATGGTAAACATTTGTGAAAGAGATTTTTGGGGGGAAAATAAATGCTGTGATTTATTGTGATTAGGCGAGGAGTGGAGAGAGCAGAATTCGATTTGATGTCGTCGACGTGGATCTCCATTGTATGAAGTTGGCTTTCAGGGATGGTAACACGTCAGATTCGAATTTATTGGATGTGTTTACATCATCCCGAACCAGAGCGGAGCAAGGATTTTCAAGAGGGGAAGAAGACGTAGAGGAAAAACTTGGTGTGGGCGGGCAAAGAAGTGCGGGCGGGGAAGATATGGGAGAGCTAACAACAACAATCCGAATAGAATCCACGGGTGGCTCCTTATCAATAGCTGCCTCCGAGTCCAATCAAGGAAATTGTGCTTTCCAGTTCCTCTACCTCGTCGCTTATTACTCCGCTACAAGTATTCCAGCCCCAGGTTTGTCTTTCATCTTTTTACTTTCTCTCCACTTTCTTTCCTTATCTCGCTTTTGTCTTCCACCATGCCAATTATAACTTGATTCCGGCTTGGCGAGAGCTCGGCATACTATCTCCATAACTCCACACCTTCCACCAGACGTCAGACTCCAGCCAGATATACATTACAGCCTTGTTAGTCTTATTAGAGATTCGATCCAGACGAGATCGATACAGGAGTCAACTATAGGTGCTATAATTGCTTCGTTTTTATACTAAAGTCCTATATTTAGTCTCATCATCAACTTATTAGCAAAGTCTAAACGTGGCGATACACGCCCTTTTATAGCTCATACATAAAACATGCACCTCTACTGTCAACAACTATAGTTGAAAATTCGGGAATGAGAAAGACATTTCCCAAAAGGATTCCCTCCTTTTATTCGACAAGCTGTTCAGGAAGTTGGCTAGCTAGCTTAGCTAAAAGAGGGAGTTGAAGAATGAGGGAGGTGATGAAGTTGGCTTGAGGCATTGTGTCATTCCTCTATGCTCCCTTCCTCAGCCTTCACAGTGCATACTTGAGCACGCGGACTGGTGAAAGCATAGTTAAAAAGAAGAATAAGTAAATTCGCTCTAGAAATCCCGGGAACAATGGATACAGAGGACGGCTAGAGTGAACAAGTACAAGAAGGAGAAGAAGAACATTGAAAATCTTTTAGGAGGAGCACTCTTCTTCTCCATTATTACTTCCAGAGAGGGGGTCTTGCTTTCTCCATCAGTCCTCACTAATAACGACCACATCTAATTTCCTGTCCTCATCCTTCGCACCCCCTCTACAACCCATTTACCCGTCTCTCTCTCTCTCTCCTCTCTCTCTCCTCATTCCTTCTTCCCTATACCATTTCATTTTGTCCTATCCTCCTCTTTCCGCCGTATCAGCCCCTTCCTCGTGTCCTTCTTTAAATTCCCCAGTTTATCTAAGAGGACTATCACCCATGAACGCAGCCAGCTATCCATCCCGCGCTGGAACCGCATACTTTCCCTACATGGTGAAAGTAGCGGAAGCTTTCCCTTTTCTTCCCCGGCTTCTTTCCGCTTCCAAGCGCAACCCTGTTGAGCCAACCGCTCCAGCTTCCCCGTGAGTGATGATATTGTGAACGCTTCGATGAGCCTCAACAAGATAGCTTCCCTAAAATCATATTAGATTTGATCAT
Source organism: Sminthurides aquaticus (assembly GCA_906901655.1). Lineage (NCBI taxonomy): Eukaryota > Metazoa > Arthropoda > Collembola > Symphypleona > Sminthurididae > Sminthurides > Sminthurides aquaticus. The sequence goes on along the minus strand of CAJQTT010000001.1, from coordinate 15,976,895 downwards.
CAATTCCAACCAACCTTTTCCCCATAATTCTCATTTCATCTTCTCTCATCACCACCGCCACACATACTCACATCACATCCTCCCGCGCGCTCTTCTTCACTCCGTCCCTAAAAAGACAATCTCCCTCTCTCTTTCTCTAAAATACCTATAAATCCCTCTTGTACACTTGCTCTTCCATGACTTTCTCCCAACTTTTACCAGCATCTCAATCCATTCATTTCCTCTCAACTCCTTGTTACTATGTCTTTTAAGACACTGCCCATGAAATTCAAGCTCCAGAGAACCACAAGTGCTTTCACCCTAATTGTTATCATCTAATATTGATGGGGTGTGGAGAAGTTTATTAAGGACATAACAAATGTAATTATACGCTTCAAAACAGCTCTTTCCTTCTATTACCCCCACTAATTCCGTCATACTAACTTTTAGAGCGCCACCCACCATTATGACACATTCATCCCCATTCTCTCTACTTCACCTCCGACCGCTCTTTCCTCTTAACTTGTCCTACTCTTCTTCCCCTACCCCTTTTAGGCAAAGCCCCCTGCACCATCCGCCTCTCTAATCATCCTCAATCCTTAAACTTTCTTCACGCTTTTTATGGATCCACAGTCAAGCTAGAATCTATGAGCTTCAGTCCAAACCATCCCCCCCTCAGTGTAGCATTATTGCTAGCGTTTACTCCATGACGTTATTTTTGTCGATATTCCTTGTGGATCGATTGATTGCGTACTTTATAGATTTCTCCATTCGTTTGAGCTCACTCTTCCGCAAGCACCACACAGTTGCATGGAATCCTTCCAATCTTCGATCCTCCGTCCGTAATATATACACTCGGAGGAGAAAGCTAATGAGGCTTCCGACGTGCGTGTGAGTTTTAGAATAGGTCCCAGGTGGTTATTTCGTTGAGGGAAAATTTTACGACAGTCCAATCTTTTCTTTTCCAATGTTACACTGTGAATGATTAATTTTTTCCCACTTCAACAAAATCCACGTTAGCTACAGTATTGAACGCAGCTAACAAAGTATTCATCTCTCCCAGAAGCATCGTGCACGAAAGCATGGAAAACACCGACAAGGAACTTCAAGTTCAGTTAACCCCATGCTACGTGATCCATTCCACGAACCAGAGCTTATGACAATAAAAATAAGTAGTTTTTGAGATCAAGAATTCAGTTCCAGACTTACGAATAGGCTAAATCCAACAAGGGGGTCTTGAATGCACACGGAAGATACTTCAAAATACATGCAGAAAGCAGGAGAAAGTTGCTCCTTGTGGGCAACTGAGGTTGAGAAATCCAAGTGCCTCTAAGTCTGTCATACATTTAGCGTACTCTATGTTACTGCATCTAAATGGCTTCCTTCTAATCCCAATTCCATTATTTTCTTTTACTTACAGCTAAGTCAACGGAACTACACGACTGGGTGGAGTACGAGTTTTGGACATTTTTACTCGTGAAAGTGGTGCTAAGTTGTTGTGTAGTCACAGTCCTCTGTTCCATGTTTGGAGGTTGTGCTACAAAAGCGTATAAAAAGTATAAATACGAGCAGTTGAAATGGTCAGACAGTGAGTGGAAGGCTGATGACCCTACCACCGGAGAGGATGGGAGAGGTCAAACCGTTTCCCGCTGTACCTCAATAACCCTAATGTCCTTCGACTACACTTACTGGCGGCGAATCCGTATCCTAAGACTGAAATATTTTTTGCTCCGACCCAGAAAAATAAATTTCCGAACGGCCAAAACTAAATCCTACCCATCAACTCCCACACACGCTGAAATCCGGAGGAGAAAGTTCTGTACGGCAGAGGAAGAGGACATAAAAGCCAGAGGTTTTTGTGAAAACCTACAAAGAAATTCACACTTGTATCACAGCTTGTCGGATACAAACCTCCACCACCTGAATCCTCGAGATAATGGCGGACCAGCCAGCGGGGAGACATCAAAGAAGAAATCCGCAAATCCCCGACAACGGCACAGCTTTAATTTTTGCCCAGCTCACGGATCTTTCCAACTACCGGCCGGGGACGCGGGCAATCATCCCGGAGCTCAAAGAGCGAAAGAAGAGGGAGGAGGGGGAGCGGGTAAAAGGGAGGGTCGTCATCACCAGCAGACCATACAATTCCACACTCCTTCCCCCGGCTTGGAAAAATGCAAATTAATAACATCGTCCACAGAAACCTCAAAAACTAGGCCCAGGGGACGTCGTGCCTTCATCTCCGTCACTATACCCGACGACGAAGCCCGTCACAGTCAAGACAGTCTTTCCTCTCACTCCCCCTCCACAGCCCCTCTCCATCTTAATGATCACAAGATGAAAAACGAAAATTTAAAAAGACTCTGTCAGAATCAGAACGAGAGAGCGGAGAGCAGATTCATCACGGGCTCATTGACAAGTGAGCCCGGTGGTTTGGGATCTGGCACTGGAAGCCAGGGAGCAAGATTCCCCTCATCCGAAGATCCCAAGCTCCACAAACTCCTCCTTCAGCACCACCGGGCAAAGCATCCTTCTCAGCTATCCGTCACAAATATGAATAGCTTAACCCACTTGTCCAGCTCCTGTGATTCTCAAGACCGAGTCGGATTAGATGAAGATACAGATCACGATTTCGAAATGGATTACTACGACTACGACGTCCTCAATGCCGGCAACATACCCGGATCTTACTTGGGCCTCGAACCAACTTTTGTTCTCTGGAATAACGATACATTGACAAATCTGGAATTAGAGCCCGATCAGCTCTCCTCCACCGACACATTCAACAGCGACCCACAAAAAGAAGACCCAGACAGCATCTACTCCTGTCTTCGAATCACCGAGGCTAACAATCTTGACAGGAGTGTCACAGATAACACGGCCATCGAAATGAATAAGGTCGACAGAGCACATTTCAATCTCCTACCCAATTCAAACACCATCCGAGTTGCCAACAACCAAATTGCAGAAACTTCTCTCCAAGCAATCAAGTTTGCCGACGAAGATGATGATGATAACGACAATCCTTAACTTCCTCTCCCTCCGAGGAAACAAAACATCCAAAATCTGACGGATTCCTCTCCTCTTTAAACATTTCCCCTCCCCTTCCATCCCTCATCTTCCATCATTCCACTCACGTAATTTACTATGCAATCCCCCTCCCCAATCCATCTTCAAACATTCCCTCATTCGTCTATATTTGTCATCCTTGCATGTCTTACCAACCAATCCTCATAAACCTCTGCAATGTAAAGAAGCTAATTTTGCCAAACATGTATTCTTAAAGTCTATAAACGTGCTAGAAATGTAAATAATTATGTATAAATTAGAGTACGCTCTCCTTATTCTCATGCAAGACCAGTTTTCGTCTTACATTTATTACATACAATAATTCACCAAACTTAACTCTTCCTTCCAATAACACACCACGAGAACGTTACCAAGAAAGCGCCAATCGCTCTGTAACTTTCACTGGCTCCATCTCACATATTCAATTCCTACTTTCCTTGACGTTTAAGTGACAATACTCACACACATACACACACTCCATATATTAATTTCCCGTTCACATATTTAAGGACAAAGACTGTAGAATATATTTAGATTTTAACGTTCGGACTATCGTAACTTTACAGACATTTTAACGTGAGATAAAGTACGCAAATAAATAGCTGTTCAATTATCTATACTCTCTAATTTCTTATCCGTGGCAATAACAGGCTTAACAGTAACGAATTACACGTGGTGCTAAAATATCAATTTTAAACATATTTCATCCTCAAAAGCAGTATAAACTATCGATTATCAGATTCAGGCTTTCCTCAGGAATGATATTGGAAAGACATGATGGCGAGGATGAATTACTTCTAAAACGCTCAATCTTCGGAAAAAAACAGACAAGGTTGATAAAACACGCAAGAATTAAAACTTCATCATTTCCCATCACGGATGCAAAATATACAATCTGAATCTATTCTCTACTAAAAGTTCAAACATACAGAACAACCATCCAAAGATGGATGAGCAAGACCTTCCACTAAGCGGCTACTAAACTACAACGGCTAAAGCTGGTAAGGCGATTTCGATACATAATGCGGAATTAATAAAACAATCTCGTAATCTTAAAATCTGACTTGAATAAACCACACACTTGGTAAATCCTTTGAAACGATAAACTAACAACTGATCCTGAGGAAAGTAATAGTGAAATTGTAAGATTTAACTTAAACAAATTATGGGGGAAATGCGCTCAGGATATTATCCAAGGAATGAAACATATTTCGAAAGCGATTTGCGCAATCTACGCTATTTGTTGTGATAAGGTAAGCAACTGATAAACGGTACATACCACAATCATCCGCACTCTTTTTGAATCATTCACACACAACTAAGCCTCACAAACGAGACCCTTGCAACACTATCCTTTTCCTTTTATAAATTGCAGTCTGGCGGCGGAATGCTCAAAATTTTACGCTTGTACAAAAAACGATGAGTAGAAAAATCCTGGATTGATTGAGCTTTCTGGATGGAATCTGGCTTGATCCTTAATTTCTCAGTACTCCAGAAATTCCATAAACTGGTCATTCTGTATCACGGTTTCCCAACTCTCCAATGTATTCTTAGACACATCTCAAAAATTATTTCCACTTTCTACTTTCGTTCCAACACACAAAAATAACAGCAACTAAAAAACTCGTGTACAGCTTTAAACTTTCTCGTGAACATTACACTCTAGGTTAGAGCTTCAACGTTTAAATTGTTAGGCTGCTGTCACAGGAAAATGTGCCATCATTCACTATTTCAGATCCACAAGCAAGTATTAATATGTTTCCAAACTCCACATGGATTCTTTGCATTTCCAATTCTTGACTAAAGCACGTGTTGTAAGGTTACGCGTAACTTGAACATTGGGCTTGGGCTACACATCTAGCAGAATCAGAAATTAGACTTTGAAAAGGCACTCCGATGCGCGTAAGCAGTCTCCAACGTAATTTATAATAAGCTTCTTCCAAATCCTCTTGATGAACTTAAGTTTCTGGTTAGTTTACCAAAGTATGCTAAAAGTATTAATTCTGACACAATCACAGTTAGTTCACATTGTCTTCTCATAAGTCAAGTATTGGGAGGTCATCAGGAACTGGACCGACGAAATTTGCTGGAAACTGCCCTTGTTTCCGATTAGCACTTCCGTACAACCACTCATCATTAATTCTTCCCCAAACAGTCACCGTGTCTCCGGCCTGTAAAATACAGATAATTTTATGTCTTATATTCTCTGCTGAAAACACACTGGATACAACTTTAGAATCCAACACCTCCTTACTTCAAGCTGTAGATCTCCATCCGCTTCTGCGTTGAAGGTGTATAAAACTTTAGCAAAATTATACCCGCCGTTGCTACTACTAGGGCTTACAACCTCATCGACAGGTGGGGGTGGGTTATTCTCGTAGTTGGTTGTATCATCAAAGGTGGCCGCATTATCATAGTTGGCTGTACTCTCATAATTAGCTGTATCCTCATAATTTGCAGCAAAAGTACTATCTTCGGGTGGTAAGGGAACAACAATGTTAACATAATTAGTTGGAAACATCCCATAGGCACCATCCGAACTTCCGTACAACCAACTGTCGTCGATGATTTTGATTAAGTAGACCACATCTCCAGACTGTAAAGAGAATAAATCAAATTGATTATTCATCAGCTCCTCCTATCCTCCTGCTTCCTTCCTCTTCTTCAATCCGACTATTTCCCTACCTTCAAAGCCAAATCTCCTTCCTGCTCAGGTACGTAATCATAAAGGGCAATAGCGTATGCCCGATCCCCGTCATTACCCTGCAAAATACAGATAGAACCTCATCAATATCCTACAAACATCCCCAAACATGCAATCCTCTAATCTACGAATGATCATTATTCAACAAAAACCTACCACTTGTAAATCCGAAAATTTCTCTTCCGAATTAGCTACTGACGTTCCATTACTTCCCTCATCCCAATCCTGATCCCACTCGTTATCCAATTCCGGTGGTGGGGGTGGAGGTGGTTCATTCGGCATAGGCGGAGAGAAAGATGTATCGTCTCCGTCATCCTCATCTTCGAAATCCTCTGGTGGCAAGTCATAATAGTTCCGATTCGACGAAGTGCTAGTATTGGTAGGAACTGTTGCAGCCAAGACGGGCTTCAGCACTGTCGGAGCTAACACGGGTGCCAATGCAGGAGCCGGTGCGGGAGGTGGCGGAGGCAGAGCAGTTGAAGCTGGTCTAATGATGGTTGGTTTCGGAAGTAGGGGTGGCGGTTGCTTCGGTGCTACTTTCTTCGGCGGTTCATCCCAAACAAGTGGAACATTTGAGTACTTCCCTTGAGCACCTCCCTGACTACTTGTATTCCAAGAATTATTATTGACATTATTTCCGTTCCCCTGATGTACCGAGTTTCCAGCCTGCGATCTTATAACGGTAGGATTTAAAGCAGGCATTCCAGAATTGCTCATATTATTTGACTTCACAGGCGTCGACATTAATAAATTTTGTGCTGACGGTCTCGGTGGACTGAACGGCAATTGTTGATTTGTGTTTTCTCGTGACGAATTTTTCAAAGGAGATTTTATGTAAAATATAGATGCTCCTACCCGATACATAAACTCCTTCGGCTGATTCTGTAACAAACGAAGCATAATGTTAACGATTATTCTTTCCCAAATCCTTAAGCACACTATCATTTTAATTCCCTCAATCATTCAGATACTTACAATCTGATGAATAGTACTAACTGGATCTGATGGTGGAGTATCGAAATTTATTAAATCATCTCCAGGCGTAGAACGAAACCCAACTGATGCGGTGCTTTGAAAACTTTGTGATGTCTAAAATTATCAAGTCAAATTCAATTAACGATAAACACATATTTAAAAGCGAAGCAGTATTCTTACAGTATCCACGACATGTAAACCTACCACCAGTTTGGAATGACTAGGTTGAGGCGGTCTCGGCGGTGCTTTCTTTTTCGGTTTCATCGGCCCACCCATTATATTTTCTCCGCCAAGTGGCGAGGATCTACTCCGGGGTATCATTCTTGATAATTCAAACTTACGCACAATTCCAATACTCTTTTAACTGAATTCTGAAATATTAATGAGACAACAAAACAATTAAACTAAATCCTCAATCAAGTAAGTCATGTATATACATGCATTACAATAACTTACATCCTAACTTACATGTTTTCAATTAAGTCTAGTTTGAGTTCTGTCCAACAGTATTCACTTGGAATGGAGTATTAAATGTCTTTGACGAGATCACTTTTCTCTAGGGCGTTTATCCTTTCCTCGACCCAGTAATCTAATGACGGACATAACCTACATAATAACAGAAAAATACGTATCAATCAATGGTTAACTCGAAGAATTCAGGCTGTAGTTCACAGGGAAAATAGCCAACAACGCCTAAGAAAATTCATCACCGCAATCGATTAATCCGTAACAAACTACTTGTTGTATTCACTAACTAATGCAGTTAAATTCCAACGAATTACAATCAGCAATGACAACCACGAATACTGATAAATGAATAATTTCCTCGAGAAATTCCACTCTTGGAATCCACGCCACGTATATACTATCTTTAAACGATTATATTTAATATCCTTTAAACTCTTATAATCCTAGATACCTTTACTGTTGCTCCCTAGCCAAGTTGACACTTCCTCAATGTTCACGCGATAACATTCTGTAACCAACATTGCTGGTCACTAGTTACTATCTCTACACCATTTATTTTTTTATATACTGCACTCCTTCTGTAACTAGGAATTTGACTTTGCTTACTAACTAGCTGCGCAGTTATCCTGACATCAGTTATCCTCACCATATTCTTCTAGATTCACAACAGGCTAAAAAAAACAAAAGCCCTCAGCTTATAACATTCCTAACAATTCCCGTGCAGGCTCGAGTTAAATTTGCAATACCACTACCAATTCTATCAAACTGTACATTTAAACGCACATGTAAAGTAACACAATTAGCTCTTACTCTTCAATACTACACAATTCTTAAATCCTCAACCTATACTCATCGAAATTCATTAAATATTACTCAAGGGATTTTTTTCCCTAATAGTAATTTCAAATGTTCCGCTTAAATTAACCCAAGGTATTTCAAAACACGAAATCCCATATTTCAACTGTACCAAAATCCAACTTAATCCAACTTTATTTTACACTATAATCTGTGTTAAATTCACAAAAGTTTTCAAGACTCCCTACCTTATTTCTTCCCCAATGTATTAAAATGTTCCACCCCCCCAAGAGTTTCTTCTTTCGAGTAATAGCCAACTAAGAGGTCGTATAGGAGGTCAAATAATATGTAGAGTAAAACTTGATTGAAATAACAGGCTTTCTACAGCTAATGACTTGATTATGGATAACGGGAAAAGCCCGTTATGCTAGCTATACTTCCTCTCAACACTCTTTTCGATTCTCACTCAAAACCCTTGGAGAGTCACCCCATAACAAACCAAAGCAGCAGCGCAGATTATTCAACCAGCGTATCCACCACCACATCACTCTTTTCCCTTGCATATCTCTTCTGGTTCCTCATTCCGAAGCAAGTAGCTACAGCAAGTGCATCCCAAGGGCTTTCATGATTCTTGAATCTAAACCATCTGCCTTACTGCCTTCTCATATGCTTCTCAATCTCCCATGACTGAGAAACGTTACGAAATATGACGTAGCTCTTAAAAAATCTGATTTCCCCCCTTTTTTCATCTTCTTCCCTTAAGCTCTCATTATATTATCCTACCAACTGACATAAGCTTGTCCGAGCCATAAAGCCACATCAAATTGTGGTTAGAAACCAGGAAAAATTCCTTACAAGTCTGCATTTTTTTTCATATTTTCCTGTAGCCGAATGAATTGAAAACATAGACACAAGCTGCACAGCATATTTTCCGCACAAAATTACGAGACGTAAACCTGGACTCAATGAATCAAGTATGAGTCAGACAGATGACAGTTGCAAGGATATGAATCAGGTGTATTGTAAATTCCCTTGCATTATAATGTAAGCAAGGTTAGTAATACTAACATGTGCAACTTCGGCAGCCAATCCCGCAGCCCCCTCTTTTCGCTTCATAGATAATTCAAGGATATTCGCGAACTTGAATTGCGATTCCAGTACCCTGCTCCTAAACTATAATAGAATTTTACAAATCATTTTCCCTCGCTGTTTCCTCCTAGGACAAAAACCAAGATCCTTACTTCTAGAAGAGCCTATATAACGTAACCTCACTATGCACTAGCCTAGCACTACTTCTGACATCCCCATAACTTATGTATTAAGCCCTCTTGCGTAAGTCTCACCTCAAACTTATTGCCATTCGCTGTGAGAGTCAGGGGTTACAGCTACTAAATAGCTGCAGAGATACCGAAGCGTCAACACTACAGCAGCGACAGTAAGCAGTGTCAAAACTCTCTTCTCACACTGCATCTCTCCATATCTCCCACAGCCCTTGTTCCTAATCCTTGCAATAATGTGCTGAAACACTGCCGATTTCCACACTATTTATTTATTATTTATTTATTTTATAAATTTATTTATATATATATTATATAATTATATATAATATAGTGGTAGGGGGCAAATATAACTTTCTGAAGAAACATAACATGGTTATATGGATGGCAAAGGTAACTTGATGAAAATGTGGGAAAATGTAACATGGGAGTTAGATTGAAGCACGTTGCTATGGCAGCGTCAGCGTATCTTCTGTGCACGCTTACTGCCCCATGTTACATTTGCCCCCGTGTCAACCGCGTTGCTTTTGCCCCGCGTATCATCATGTTCTTTTTCCTCTCCATGTTACGTTTGCCACCATAGACTATATATTTATATATATAATATATATATAATATATTTATATATATAATATGTATATTATAGATTTACACAGATTGACATTAGTCTCACAATACAAATGTAAACTATCCTCATAACCCAGCTCATCTACTTAAACATTCAATACATATGCACCTAATTTTCCACCAAAGGTCTACATAGTAAACGCAAGTTAAATCCACCACCACAATCCTATTTCATCATAATTCCCTTACATTCGCCTAATCTTTCTCCGATTGCTAATAAACCCCTTGGCTCATCCATACGTCTGTCTTTTGCATAACTATTATGGATCCTGAATTAGTTTCAATGATTGTTTCGCATCATCCAAGTCATAATTCTACTCTTCTCACTCAGTCATTCATTCGTCAGAGTTCACAAGTGATCCTCTCAGTCTAAATATTTACGGGACGGTACTCTGTGAAAACAATCCATCTCCTCATTCCCTTTTTACACCCCCACATCCGCTATCGCCCTCAACTAACGACACTTTAATGAATCCCTCACACCCATTGCCATTACCCTCTAAGCCTGCCCCAAAATTGCTAATGAGCTTAGATTTTACATCCCCAAACATTGAAAAAAGCGGCTTTCTATTTATTGCGGTACGCAGCTCTCATGTACTGTAATCGGTAGACTAAAACTATGATTTTTCGTCCAAATGCCCACTTCAGGAACCCGGAGTTCCTGCAACCTCTGCAAATCCCACAGCGAATCAGTTGCCTAGTCGAAAAAGTGAGACCATTAGAGCAAAATTGCATGGCCAAACATGGTCACATTTGCATGTCATCATTATATTTCCCGAACACACAAGATTGTGTGGGAAGCGTGTGTGTGGCTTTTCCTGGAGGCTTTGAAAGCGCTATTGATTTGGGTAATAGCAATTCCTCTGGGTGAACAGGTGAACGTGTAGCACCTTTGGCCAAAACTCTTTCGAGTCTCAATATCCTCGGCCTTTATATTCTTCCTCCTACCCCCACCTATTTGGCCTGTACCGGCTTGTAAAATTGATTTTACTATACTCTCTCCCTCTTTGATATTCACAAGCGTTTGCAAGGAGAAAAACATCCGATTTTCTTTAATTAGCAGCCCACGTGCGCAAACAGGCGAAGTATATAAGTAACCCTTCCAACTATGTATTCTCCTCACGTGCCACTTTAGGGCTTTTCTTCAAGTATTTTGGCTCCGTACTTGCTTGTCCCTTCGGAGTAATGTTCCCACTTCATGCATTACTTCCTCTTGTGTTTTCCTACGGCATACGGGCAAGGAATTCTTGCAAAAAAGATTACTGAACTCTTGGGGCGAAAATTTGTGCCACATGATTTTACTGCCCTCTTTTAACAGTAATACAGCTCTGAGCTATTTGTATCCGAATCTTGCCCTTAACTTTCTCGAAAGCACGTCCAATACTCTTCATGGAATATTCATGAAATAAACTTTTATTACCAACAGGGCATATAAAACTGCATCGAGGTGCTTCTCATGCAAGGCTCAATGCAGTTGTATTCCTCTTGTAGATTAGGTGGGAGCAACTGACGCAAGTGAACATTTTCAGAGAATAGGTCCAGGGTATTTCTGGAATCGACGAAAGAACTTAACTTAATCAAAAGGTTGACCGACTACATCCGCTCCTAACTTTCTCCATCAACAACTTTCCTTTCCAGCTTGGTTGCTTCGCCTTACTCTTGCTTAATTGAAAGCGGCGACGCGTTTCATGAATCTTTCTTCTGCTTGGTTTTTACCATCTAATTTCACGAATCGTTTGTTTGGGAAAACGTTCTAATATTTAGGAAAATCCACCCAAATCCAATTGCGGCAAGGCTTCCAACGATTAGCAGGAGACTAATGCTGCAATTACTAAGAGAAACAGCATATGCTCATGAAGGTCGTCGATATGCTTTGGAGTCCTGTGGCAATGGAATTATTTGTCACACACGTGTCGAACTGTACTTGAGAAGATCCTTCTTTTCAAGTTTAATACAGTAGTATTTAAGATAACCCTAGGGGCGAAACAATCGTTATTCTTCCTAACACTATGTTGGTCTTAGGTAGTATTTAGAAAACGTAAAGCCAACATAAACATAACTTCCGAGGCTCATTCGAAGTCAAAATATATAATAGCATCATCAGCAGTTAATATGTGCTTACGTCAACTCACTTTGTCTAGAACAACAGTGTGCTCTTTGCCTATACGAACTGAGTAACTGAGTAAAGGTCAACAAAGCACAGAATATAGATTTTGCGATTCCAGTGTAAAATTTTAATGATCTGAATAATCGTAAGGCTTCTTTTGTTATAATTACAATCTTGAATGATTTCTTGCGAAATAAATAGCTTGCGACATCATTAAAATCGGTCTTTGAGGAATCAAAATTCTTTTGGAGCATGAACGATTCACTTACTACTATGTATATATCTTATCACTTTAAAATCGGTTTCAAACCTTAGGATATGTACTCAATAGCAATATCTTGTAAGTGTCCCTTACATTTTTGGGGAAGCAGTAGGTAACTACGAGAAGAAATACAAAGACTTGTTGCAAACGCATTATTCCAACGCTACGGCTACTGGTTTTGACATCTGTAGAAATTTCGAAAAGAACAACGAAAGGATTGGAATTGTTTCTCAATTTTTAAAGCATTTGTGACATTATCAGTACGACGCGACAAAATGTTTTTCAATGACTACTTTATATTGCTATATATACGAATTTATATTTCTATATTCACCTAGGATGACCACTTCCGTCATTACTAGGTACAGGTAACCCTTGTCAAATTTATTGCCAATTTGCAATACTTGCTATCTTGATGCACTCTTCTTTCAACGTCATAACGAGACGTCCTCTATTCAAGATTTGCTCCAATCAATTCATGGGAAATACATCATGAACGGATTATAATTCTACGATTACTTATTACTACAACCACAACCAATCGGCACCAACGTAAAAATGACTCGCTTCTTGTAATGTACAGTCCGGGAACTAATAGTTTACAAACTAATCTTTGTAATCATAATATCTACTTTCACATCACTAAACTCTATCGGATCCCACTTTGCATTCTCCAATTCATAAATTTAAAGTCTTTGAAAATGTTAAACACTAACTTTCAGAGGATCATAGGAATTCATCAATACATCATAAAATTGATAGGCACAAATAAATACAAAATGTTTTATACATGATACACGCTACACACTGGCAGATATTTACATGCTTCACGGGGAGTCATCGTTAGATCCAGCTTAAAATCGAAAACTTGTTACACCAAGGTACGTAAGATATATCAAGAAAAACTCCAACGACCTATCAGGAGCAGTTGCGTACTGTTTAACATTTTATAACGTTTAAAATATCAAAAAGTTAGTTAGCTATTTATACCTGAGGCTGATAACGAATTCTCAAATAGCCTAAAGCCTAAGTACGTACGCCATAAAGGATTGAGAGCAAGTACGAAAACTTTACTTTCGAACAAGAATTATCGGCACTCGAGCTCTTTCCCACATCGCAGTTTCATTTTCAGCGCTTTTATCAGAACTACTTGTTCTTAGGTATAGGACCCCGTTGCGTAAGGCCATCGAAACGTTTAAATGTATAGTTAATAAAAACCCAGTCGTTTGGAGCTCCTTCTCCCTCCTTCGAGTCCTTGGATGACGGAGCAGCTAAAATATTAAGCATACATGAGTATAAACTCTCTTCATGCATCATCCAAGCCCAACCGTGTACTTCAAAGTTGAAAAACTTACGAATTTTTAAGTCGACATCCGGGAAATCATCAAAGTTCGAGGTGTCATCAATAGATTGTACTTGAACGGGTATAGCAGCTGGACGCTCTCGTATATGCTCCCAGTCTACTCCGCGGAAAAACGGCACATTTCGAAGATCTTCCAGTCCTTGCTGACTTCCTAAGCGTTTGTCAGACTCGCAGCAAAACCTAACAAAGACATTACAGGAACTTTTAAATCACTGCTAACAGGTTTCACCTTACTCTTACGTCATTCTGCTTACCTAAGAATGGCATTTTTGGCCTCTTCAGATATGGGCACTTCAGGTGGAAACGTAAGCGTTTCCCTCCAATTCATGACTTTCCTATACGTTTCTTGAGGATTTTCACTACAAAATGGTGGGAATCCTGTAAAAGCATATACATGATAAAATCCTGGTATAACAAGTATTAATCACTACACCATACACAGATCCATAAAAGATAAACCCTTACCTATAAGCATTTCATACATAATAACTCCAAGACTCCACCAATCGCAAGCAAATCCGTATCCGGTTAAAAGAAAAACTTCAGGAGCGATATAATCAGGTGTGCCGACAGTACTGTAAGCCAAAGCTCGTCTATTTTTCTTCCAGCTTTCAGCTCGTCGTTTGCTGTCTAGGGGACTCCAGTTTCCAGCAAAATCCGAAGGTTTCGCCTGACTAAGATCCCGATAGAATTCCGTTCGATGCGACTTTTTCATACCAGTACAAAGCCCAAAATCGGAAAGTTTGATATGACCCCTTGCATCAAGTAGTAAGTTGTCAGGTTTGATATCACGATGAAGAAATCCTAATCGATGAATGGAATGGATTGCCAAGGCTGTTTCGGCGATATAAAACTGTGTACATTCCTCCGACAAAATGTCTTTTTTCATCAGTAGAGTCATCAAGTCCCCTCCAGGTAAAAATTCCATTATTAAGTAGAGATTGATAGGATCCTGAAAGCTGTAGTACATTTTCACCACCCACTGATGATCAGCTTCGACTAGAATGTCTCGTTCCGCTCTAACATGAGCCACTTGCTCCTTTTCCACCATATCAGCTTTCCTTAAAATCTTCATAGCATAGACATGTCCAGTATCCTTCTTTTGCACCAGCCGAACTTCTCCAAAAGCTCCTCGACCAATAACTTTCAAAGGTTCGAAATCCTCCACACCCAGCCGAGCTCGTTTCAGTCGAAGAAACTCTGTTTCCCGTTGATTATGTTGATTCCTCTTCTGCTCCTTCTGTTCTTCCGACAATCCTTTTAATGATTCCTCCAACCGTGCTAATCGCTGCTGGCGTTCCATATGTTGCGCAACTAAATTGCTATAATAATTTTCTAATGTCACTTTCGCTTTAGTCGCCTTGTCCAGGGTATGCCCACTGAATCGCATAGTGCAGGCAGGATTATTTAAAATACTAGATCGTTGAAATAAAGACGAAGCTCCCCCAGCAATCGGGCTGGGTCCACCCCCACTATTTCCATTGTTAGCTTGCATTGCTCCAGCACCTGGGTTTTCTGAACTTAGATGGTCTACGACACTTGACCTTAAATGTGACCCGTCTTTGTCACTCCTAGCAGCAGTCATGGCACCATCTAAACAAACAATCATTCATTAGTTCCATCTTCTTACATCGACCACCATCAAATTCCCATCAACCATACACTTTCTCGGTAAAACTTTGTAACAATCCCTCACTCACCTATTTAACCTTTGAATAATCCAGAATGTGTCGTATTATGTATGTGACCCGTATTCTAAAAATATCAAGTATATTCAGCCCAGTTTCAATCTGGTCTAACTTCCACACGAACGTACTCCAGGCCCTATTTTTCCAGTTATCCGATTGATTCCTGTAACAAATAATCCAATCGATAATTACATCATAATCCCTTCAGATTCTTATCTCGTAATTGCGTCGTTCATAATTACTAACATTAAAGTCTTCGACGTAGTACCACAAAATAAATTTCAACTTCATGATAAACATTCCTTAAAATATTTCAACACTCCCAGCATCAATCCTAATGTAAACTCATCAAACCCAGTCAACCGTATACCATAACAAAAACTATATATATATATTATATATATACTCACCTTCTCAAGGAGAATCCTTGAGTCCTTTGTTTCTCACTAGTATTTATTTTAATTCCATCAATCTCGACAAAATCACTTTACCATCAGAATATTGATTATTTTCGACGTTCAAACAATTTCTGCGGTACATTTAGTATATATTTAATGGCACTCTCTCTCAATTTAAATTTACGAATCAAATAACAATCCCATCCAAGCACTGATAGTATTCACGGAAACACGAATCCAAATAAAAGAATCACAGTCCAGCGACAACGCACTCACAATCATCACAAATCACAATTTACATTATCCTAATCTCCTAATAATAATACTGCAGAGGAGTCCAACTAAATTCAGAATCGTTATTATCCGCACTTGGAATTTTCACTCCCAGATCTTGAGTTAACTTTTAAAATTTCATTGATAAATCTTTTCCGCTATTTCATTCTCTAAAAGCAATAAAATACGCTAGCAGATTTATTATTCCACTTCTGCACAAAAGGAATATAACGGAGCGTATATACTCAAGCCTGGTCAAGCGCAGCGTAGGCGTTGAACAGGAATTGAATGGATTTTAACCCTTTTTCGTTCGCCTTTTCCCTTTCCCCTCCTCTGCCACAGTATTAAATAATATCCCGTCAAACGTGCTTTAGGTATTGGTCCACATATTTAACAGGGACAAGTCCACTCAGCCATCCATCCCATCAGCTCCAATACTAAAACAGATGAGATGCAAACACAGTAATCTTAACAGTGAAGCGCTTGAATCCACTCCTCCATCCGTCTGTAAATTATAAAGAAAAATACAGTTAACTTTAAACTCGCATTAATGTTTACTTCAATCTATACAAACCGCAAAGGCAGAGGAGCAATTTTAGCAACCAAAGATGACGTAACGATCCTTACTGGATTCGCACGTAAATTCGCAAAACCTTTTCGCAAAATTTAAGCACAAGTTATATACGCGAAGCGATACGCAAAAAGTACTAGCCGCAGAGAGAGAGAATCGATATTACGCGCTGAAATCCTACAACAACACACACACAGTGGCATAAAGCGTCTTTACGTCTTAAGAGAAAAAAGACGACACGGTACACAGTTGAGAGATTTGAATAAGGATTTTCTATTGTTGTGCTCACAAGGAGAGTAGTAAAGTACATTACTAAATCACTCCCGTGTAGTCAGTCTCAGAGGACATGTGACGAACAAATCCTTATCATGTGATATTATCCCTAATTCTTCCTTGGAATACGTACAGGAGGATTACGATAGGAGATGATGTTTAGAAAAAAGGCTTTTCGCCGACCCAAACCCTCTGAAGGACAATCAAGGTTTTGATTTGAATCAGGGTTGAGAGTACATAAGCACTTACAATAAACTTTGCACCCAGCTACAACTTATTACTATAATAACTTACCCCACTAGCTTTCTTCGCTCTATGTGAATCCAAAATCCAAGTCAATGCGTCTTTTTTCTGTTTACTCTTTCTGTGGTTATGCCAGCCTGTGCTTTTAGCTATAGCTTCCCTCTCCTAAAGGATAAAACTATGATACGCGTTCCCTTCAAGCAAATAGCCAGACGGAATTTGCAAAACCTTCAGGCCCACCACCACCACCGACAACTTTCATCAATCCCGTCCACTCTCATCCTCTACACTACAACCTTTGAGGAGAAACTTATATGGCAAAATGTGACTCCCGCGAATATGTATTTTACGTCCCTAGGAACTCGTACTTGCCAATTTGGCTCCAGAATAACCACACACCGAGTGCAGAACACCACCACGGCTACAGGACAAAGAGTCCAATTACATCCAGCTCGACACAGCTGTATTTAGCCTTATTCCCTCCCACCAGCAGCATCTAATGCTACACCACCTCTCATTTACCTTTTACCTATTCCCAATCATACACAACAGCCTTTTAAATCCCTTACCTCCACTTCTCTCCCTTCGCCGTAATAATACAAGAGATCTTCTTTGAGGGGAAAACAGCCTGCTTCCAAAGGACGGTAATGCACCGACGGGCTACATCCACCAAAATGTACACAAAACCTTTTTCCTATCCTTCAGCAGGCTTCTGATCCTCCATCAAATAGCCTACCTATTCTTCTCAAACTCTATTATATTCTGCATACATCCTCTTCTTCCGTATTTCCTCCGTCCTTTTGCTTCTCGTCTCCGATATTTTCTTATACCCATTCACAGCCCCGACAAATCCTACTTGCACGCCAGCTTCTCTTCCCCATTCCCCACTCTTCCCTTCCCGATCTCCTTTGCCAACTTAACGCGCTGTAAGTGACCGTGAGTCAGCCGTAGCAGCGTACGTATATTGCGAACAATTCTATCTTCAAAGTGCGCAACTCCTTCATTCCACCAGCCTATGCCTCCCACGAGGAAGTCCGCTGCTGGATTTAAAACCTAAAACATAATCCCCTCATTCCGTCTGATTAAAACTAAAACATTAACAGATGCTGTACAAACAATATTTTTGTGAATTACAATCCTTTCTTTACATCTCTAAGTTTTCTTTCCTCGCACACGCTTCTGTCCATGTATCCAAAGCTTAATGTCTTCCCTTCCTATAATCCTTTTGTGTTATACGAGACCTGCGACATGTGGCCATTTTTTCACTTGTATCTGATTTCAGTTTCGACACGGGCTACTCCACTATCTTGCATTTCTATTCAAACCTGTACACACAAACATACACGCTACTAAAAGACCAATCAGACGTTAACCTTATTCAAAGGATTTATAGAATAGCAAGAATTCCAAGATTATTTACCTGTACTCCGCATTATCTTGCAGCATCCAGCATTATCTAGCAACTCATTTCTTTCTGCTCATTACATTTGAATGCGGTATGGCGTTACAACCTGGACTTGCTGTACTTGTTCTATTTGTAGCTACTTTGTATACATTTCTTCAGTTTTACAGCTCTTTCAGTCCTACTTTCCTCCTCGAAAGTATCCACAATCGAATTTTGTGGCAACAGTATTTTCGTATTCTAGCCTGAATGTACTATAATATTGGCTCTCGAACACTGTTTGGAAACCTTCGATAGAAATGGTGATACAATGGAATAAAGAAATAAAAACTGTAAATATACACTATATTGCGAGCAAACGTTTACTTTTTCAAACATGATTCTAACCTCAAGAGTCCTGGGGGGAGGTCTAACAAATTTTCGGGGCTTCCTTTGTCAGACAAAGGTTATTTGGATACGTCAATATGTTTACCGTATAAAACCTTTACAAAACAGTTCCTATTACTAATACTTAGTTAATCTTGAAATATTTCCTTCATTACTAATCCCTTTTCTAGTTTATCAAATTTCACGGGAACTAACAGTGCTTCCAAGCAACGCGTTTTTTTATTAGATGAGGTTGCAGCCTGTAACCGCCAAGTTGCTTCCACACATTCACCTAGAAGTTAAACAAATCAAAATATTAAGCCTTCTTCCTACCACTTATCTGCAAGCAGAATATATTGCATGCAACTCCAACCTTCCACCATACGACAATGTCACATGATGGATCTATTTAAGCTATGATCGGCTTTCCTTGTATTCGCTACCTCACTACACTTACTTTTAAATTTATTAATTTCCTCAACACCGACGTTCCGTGCTACATTTAAATGACGTTCTAAGGGATTTTGAATATATAAAGGTCCTGCATCTGGTTTCTTCCACGATCCAGCCGCAAACAAGGATATCCCTTTTGTTTTAAAGTCAAAAGCCGAGTAATATTCGAAAAACCCAAGCAATAGTTTTTCTAGTTCCATTTCAGTATTTTGTGGAGTGAAGAAAGTTTTCAATCGTCCAGGGTCACGAAGAAATGTACAATCAATCCCGTCTTGCGTCAATCGAATGTCAGTTTTTGCTGAAATTATAATATTGATCATCAGTAAAGGTATACATCTCATGAATGACCTCATGGCTATGCACAATATTTAGTCAAGGCTATGTCAACACAGACCTGCATTGTTGAACAATATGTCAAAAGTGGGCAGAATTTTCTTATATTGAAGGTAATAAGTCACGAGTAAAACGAGCATAAAATTAGTAGGCTTCTTTCCTGGCGATATCCCTTGTACTACTTTCCTGTCACCAGCCCACTGCCTTATTATGAAAAACAATGGCGCGAAACGGTCATCTATCGCCTTCATCATAAATATTAGCTCAGCGATGTAAACACCGGTACTAGAAATAGAAAATGAATTCTTGCCAATTAGCTCATAACTCATATCGCAAATAACAGTAAAATGGACTGAACAAATAACGATAATAGTAAGTGACATGAGAAGCGGACCCATAGGTAGAGTTGCAGAGAAATGAATCATAGGAGAGACTGTACGATGGAATCATGTTTAAATAAATAAAACAAGGGTTAAAATGTCCTTTAGATTTGCACCCACTCTGCCGCAATTGACTTTCTGATACCCGCTTATCCCACAAAAGCCAAAATCTAGGTTTTGTTAGCTTGTGACATTCAGGGCATTTGCCAAGACAAACATGTTCAAATTTAAGCTTCGGGAATATATATGGGTTTTTGTAAATTGCCCGGTACAATCCGACATGACAAATCCATTCGCGCATTCAATTTCCATGCTGGATCAACAGAAAATCCTCAGAAGGTGGTACGGGATCCTGGACACAACTAGGCCAGCACCATGACCACCCCACATTCCCGTAACATCACTGTGGCTAAACGGTTGCTCCAACTGGGAAACCGACTGCACCAATGCATTTATCGTCGCAAATCATACCTGAAAAACCACCAAAATTAGAAATCCAGGACACAAAGTTTTTTGACATTTTTTGATAGTAGGGGGGGGGACCATTATCACTGTTGGAGCAAAAACTTAAGGTCAAAATCTTTTGTCCTAAATTCCGAGTTTTGGTGGCTCTTCAGGCGTAATTCGATACGGTGAATACATTGGTAAAGTCCATTTCATTGCTGGACCAACAGGAGAGCCTCAGTAGGTGGTACGGGATCCTGGACACAACTAGGCCAGCACCATGACCACCCTACATTCCCGTAACATCACTGTGACTAAACGGTTGCTCCAACTGGGAAACCGACTGCACCAATGCATTTATCGTCGCAAATCATACCTGAAAAACCACCAAAATTAGAAATCCAGGACAAAAAATTAGTTCACAATTTTTTAGCCAAAGCGACGGGAAAACTTGACTATTCTATTGGATTCCACGTGTTGCTCAATGTCTCTGTTTCGGTTTCAGAGGAACTCTTCCGTCAGATTATTACAGATTTGGTTATCGATTACTATTCCGATGCATTTATCACTCATTTCGACTCGCTATTGTTACAGTCCAAAAGAACACTTTGTGATTTCGATCAGTTTTATATTACTTACGAGTTGAGCATTGACAAGTCACACTGTAAATTGCTGAAATCATTTGTGAACCTTAGAATTGGCACCCGGGCATTAAGGATACGCGTTACCTGACTACATCCAGGAACAAATAATGTGATTATATCAGCTAAAGTTTCCATTACTCTTTGGCTTTGGAAGCGAGCGTTTGATGAGTTGCCTGTGGCAAACATTTTGGACTGGTACCATAGTCTAGATCCTTGTTGATGTTCCAGTTTTTCTTTAAAAAATTCTGACTGAAATACAAAAACACTTATAAGGGATGCTACGTAGTGATAAAAGAGTCTTATACTCTAATAATTTCCATATGCCAATACCTTATCTGGCAGAAGTACTATGTCCAAATCCCCACTTGTTCGACCTATACCATTAACAGTGGATCCAAATGGAAGGACACATCCACGTGGGAATAGTGCGCTTACAGCTAATTCTAAATTATGGCAAACTATAAAACGTACTCTTGTCGCTATTTCCGAAAGTCTATACGTACTTTCAAACAAGCGCATCTGCTCTGAAACCTGTGAGATAAAAAGTGAACTGAATTTAATGTACTTGATAGAGATTTTGATTAATACACTACTGCATTTCATATATATATTTATGGCTTAAGGAATCCAAGTAATAACTTACTGTGACAGCTTTCGAAAAGTCAATTGTCGGAGGTTGAATACCAAGTTGCTCAGTCATAACATTAACTTTAGGTTTATTTTTAGCAGCTTTCTTCGACGTACTCAGGGTTTGACTAAACCAGCACGTTGTAGACTGATACGGCACTGTTCCTTCTTGAAATCGAGCAGCACCTAAAGCTTCAACTAAATCTGACTTTTCACTGAATTCAGCAAGAACCCAATGATATTCGATTCCGGTTTTCATATTTGAACCCACTCTCTTATTTGGACTAGGTATGGAATAATGAAATACAGTATCCAAAGGTCCAAAGTTCGATGTCAGATAAGATTCCACATCCGGAGTTGAATCAACATCACTGACCTATGAGATTAAGTAGCTGTTAAAATCCATAAAAAACATTCAAGAGGACTGTAATTTAGTACTTACCTGTATGAGCAATGATTTCTCCGCTTGCTTTCGACGTTCTCGGATATAAGTTTCAAATTTCATCCCTGACGAAGCCGCAGTCGACACCAAACGATACTGCCTAGCACCACACGCATAGGTATGACTCAGCAAGCCCATTTTCACGCTGATAAAATCGAAATTATCCTTCAATAGTGATTAGCATCTGCAAAAAGTTTATGAACATCTATTGGAATCGCTCGTAAACCTTCGAAACCCAATTTTAACGTTTCAACATAAAATCCGCTTCGGAAGAATACCAGCATCACATAATTAAGCCTTACCTTAACTCATTCAAAGCTATGTGAACACTATAGATTGTCAAAAACCTCAAGCACGTACAAAAATGTTCACGGACTAAAGAAACACAATTGAAAGATGGATCGGAAGTATTAATAGACTTTTAAACTGTACCATCATAACTCCTTCAAAATCCACACGGCATATATTGCGAACTGTGTCATTCTAACTAAAACTTTTGGACATCTTTTAACAAACTTAAAACTGCAAGACTCCACCAAATGGAATACTGGTTAGTAACATTAATTAATTTGTTTCGATTTAAAATATTGAATTTAGAATGAACTTGAATAAAATTATATAAAATCACAAAATTATCTGCGGCATGCGTTTACACTTCCCTCTTGTTGGCTTTAAATCTACGGTAGTACCATAGAGAGCTACCGACTTTCAATGGCTTTCCAACATTCTCCCTGTTCACGCTGCCCCACAGGACTAAATGGAAAAGGCTATGTAAAACCTTCAGATTTCGAAAAATACAAATCCTATGCTACTTTCTCCAGATATCCACACTTCATGCATGTAAGATACAAAAATTCAGTATTTTATTCATTCGTATTTAAGGTAATTTCATTTACAAGCCTGCCAATCACCAATCACTTTCGTCACCAAACAGTGAAGACACTCAAGGCGAAAATTTCAAGAACTTACACTAGTTTGTACTTGCGTATTAAAGTAATTAGTACAATACATTATACAAGTCGTCATAACTTAACAAATTAACAATTAACTATTATGAGGACCAGCTAATGAAATCCTTAGTTATAAAACTTTTTTAAATTAAAAGTACAATTACCCCTCATTGGGTTATACCTACTCGCCCTGTACCTGCTAAACTTAACTCAACTATGTAAAAATTTACATGTACAAGTCATATTTATAAACAATATTTCTGAATCATATAAATTATGCAGCTAGTTTCAGAATGTCTCCGAATCACTACCTAATCCAAGTTTCAAAATCAAAAACCAGTCATGCAATCTATCAAAAGGATTACAAGAAACATTTCATTCACGCTCTTAATTTTTGTAAAGAATTAGATACATTTTTTAGAAATATCTCAACTCATAAAAACATTTTTGAGACTGTTCAGGAAGGTAAAGCATGGAATGATCCTAGAATCACAAGTAATTTCGTTTACACCAGTATTATCCCGCCGAATGTGCATTCTCTCTCAAATCCCCTAAAACTTAAGCTCTTAAACAAGGGTTGGATCGTCTTCTACAAGACTAGTAAAACATATGCATGACAATCCTTGGCCTTTGCTTCCTGATAATACTTCATACATAATTTCATATCATAGGAGCATCCACGAGAATCCCATTAATGTTCTTACAGTGCTTAGAATGTCTCCTACGATTATCCAAGCTGCCAAGAAAGATTGGATTGGCTGCGTATGGGTATAATTTGGAGTATTAATTCGGATTAGAGATGGACACAAGGTGTATATGAAGAGTGCAGATAGATTTCAGAGATGATTGCAGGCGGCCCTAACTTGGCAATCCGAATATTTTTTCTCAACGCAAACCCCATACTCCTCTGAGAATAAATGACCTGCAGGACAATGGAGAAGAAAGTGGTGACCCATGATGCAGATGTAGAAAGAGGAGCAATCCATTTGATTTTTCGTATTGATAGCCATTAGCTGATTCGTAGGACATTTTCGCGGGAGACAGTTGGCATCCATCAGGTCTTTTGTCCTCTCGTGTTCCTGTACATCTGCAACTAAATCATTGAGGACGGAGCGATCCCGTCCATAGAATGGTGTCAAAGCCTCCACTTTTGTTATCCAGTAAGTGATATCCACGTCCTCCTTCTTTGTCCCATCCCTTTTCTCTCCGGAGTGCACTAAATCAAAGAATTTTGAAGCTTTTTATTAAAATCCCACATCCAACACACACACCCTCATCCCGACACCAGCGCACACAGAATGCCACCCAGCAGCACCCATCCACAAACCTGTCCCTCCAACCCCACATGCTTTCTCTCTCTCTACTTTCTCCCATTTCCCTCGCCACATTTATTTTCATCCTCATTGAAAGATTTGCAACGTATTCCCTTCACGTCTCTACATTTCCCATCTCCACCACCCAGAAACTCACACTATTATTTCATTCCAGCTTTCTCTACCCCTTCCTTTCTCTCTTCCTTCGTCCCTCTTTTTTATCCATTTATAATGTGCATGAGTGCTTGAAGGAGCATGTAATCTGCCGGATGGACAACAGAACGGAGGGATACAATCCAGAGTGAAAGACTGCTTTCTCTCCTTTCTCCTCCAGATAATGGAGAGAGAAAAAAACCACTACTATTATTATCGACTACCATTACGCTAAAATTCTGGACATGGCCACAGCTTCCTCACGTACCTTTTATCTTGGCCCTCCCGTTCTCCTGACACAGGACGTATTGACCCGGTTTCGACGATAGAATCCCCGTATCCTTCATTCCTTCACCATCCCTTGGCATAGACACATCCGGTCCAATTGTTATTTGGTAGCCGTTCGGACAATAGGGGAGAAAGGAGACGAGATACTCTTGAATAAGATAATTTCCACTCTTCTTCTCCTCTTCCTCCTTCTCACCATGATTACTATCCCCAATTTTCAAGCTTTCCCCACCACCGCCGCTCCTCCTCCTCGTATCCACCATTTTCTCTCCCCGAATCGCATCGCTCACAATCCCAACGGCGGAGTGATCAGGAAGTTGCAAAAATTTACTAGCCTCTACTCCCCCCGCACCCGGAAAACAAAGCCCGTAGGAACACAGATCCAGCACCAGCAGGAGCGGCGTTATAAACTCGGAAGTGAAACGCATGATTGCAGTTAAAAAGTCAAGTAACAACACGAGAGAGTACACAAGAAGCATGAGAGACTTCTCCAAGGGCTGCCAAAGCATAACTGAGAGATTCCAAACAAAATTAACTCCCTTTTCAACACGCAAATCCCCCTCTCATCCACTCCTTAACTTACAATACTTATACAATCAACAATACCTTCATCAATCCTTCAAGTCCTCCTCCCTTCCTCACTCAATATTCCTCATGTGGCTCGTATAACATGACTCATTATCCCTTCTTAAAAATCAAAAAGACACAAGGCCCAACGTCCCTTTTTACGTAAGCAACCCTTCCTCCCATAAACAAGCCATTGTCTCCCTCCTCTTCTTGTCCTTTTATTCTTCAACTTAATTCCTCGGACGAATTAGACAACATTTATGTTCCTTCTCAATAGAATGAATAGAATCCCGCCTAGATTCCACCAGTCCACTCACTCAACCAAACCAATCATCATCACCATCATAAACACGAGTCCGACAACAACGAGTCAATCTACGAGTCTGTAGTTCCATAATTCCCATCACTTCCGATCCCCCCCACCTACTTGAAATATATTCCTTCCATCCTTTCTACTCCATTAAAAAGCTTGTAGCTATAGCTTATCATAAGGTCATGATGAGTAAATATACTAGCTTAAATCCCTCCCAACGACAATGCTCCACTTCCCTGAAAAAAAGATTTATGGACCAAAAGCCAGCCTCTGGAAATTTACCTAGAAATCTACTTCAATTTCCAACCCCACCACATTCAGCTCCCTCATTCTCGCATCTTATCGCTTACATAAGCTTCCTCAGGGAAAAGCAAAAAAGAAAACGTTTCCCCATACCCAAGCTCAATCGACCTCTCTCTCTCTCTCTCCATTTCTTCCGCATCACACTAAATGTGATTCTCTAAATTCTCATCCCGTCTTTATCAGCCTGAATCCTGTCTTCTCGTCCAATTAAACTCGCAAAAAGCTCCTAATAATAATCTTCCCAGCTTCATCCCCGTAGAAACCGAAACGAATTCTTCCTTTTCGCTTATTTAAGCTCTAGCTTTTTACCCGTTCCAGCTTTTACGCTTTTGAAAAAATTTCCCAAGAATCCCCTGCTTCTCTGGTTTAGCTCAGTCAGACATGGAGTTGATATAGTTAGCTTATTATAGTCCGGATTTCCAAGAAGGGATGAGCGGTGCATAGTGTAGCATAGAGTATGAAGCAGTGTACGTAGTAAGGAGAGAAGAGGAGGAGAAAAGCAGGTGAAAGACCTTCTTGTTTTCCTTACACATCAACTCTTAATCTCTACCTAGAACTAAGGATCCTTAAAGGTCAAGTAAATGTTATGCCACCACCCCCGGCTGCACAATCCCATCTCATATTCTAATGTCTTATATAGCCGCCGTATTTTCCACTTTTTAAACCAAGGATCAAGCCTTTTAAACCCGGTCAAAAACCGCCTTCCAGAAAATCTCCCACGGAAATATTCCCCGTATTTTACTCCCAATCTCTTCTACACTCTTCCCGGAACCTTAAATTTAGCCATCCTCCTTCCTCTACCATCCGCCCATCTCTCTCCTTCTTTTCGTAGAGACAGCGTGCCCCCTACAGCACAGTAATTTCGGATGCCATGCTAAACTAAAAGTGCTAAAAGCCTTTGTGGTGATTACATGGTAATTTTATTCCCATTTGCATAATGAGATACAATGTTAAAAATCCAGACTCGAACAAGCCTTAACAGAGAAACACATGGTAAGTTGTAGTAAAATTTCCATGGCCTAGCCAAACTTTCCACAAGCCTACAACTAACATCATCCCGCTTTCTCCTAAACTTAAATTCAATTTCGCTCCAAGATTTTATCAAACAGGAAATACAAGTCTGAGAGAGGGCGAGTAAAAGAACATACATGTGTACGCTTAAGAATTAGAACAGATTTTATTCTCTCATCCTGTCTTTTTCTACTACTTGAAGTCTGTTTTCTTAACCACCACCTCTTCCTCCTCGCACTTAACCGTTCCCATCCAGTCACACTTTACATTTTCAGGGTCATAGTGTAATCCAGGAGGGCATTGGAACAGCTTGTAGAAATCTCCGTCGCACATAAAGTAGCTGCTGCAGTCATAAATGTTCCTCTCGTACTCTTTTTCCCCGCTTTGTCCACGGCAGGAACTGATTCCCGGGAAGATTTCTCCCGCACGACCCCCAGCAGCAGCACTTCCTTCATCTCCGCTCTCCTCCATTTCTCCCATCCCCGCCGAGCCACCTGCCAATATGAAACAAATATATTATCATATTTACTTACATTTCCCCTCCACATCTTATAAAAAAGAAAGCAAGCGGAGAAAGCGCCCCCTGCTACTACGCCCCCACTTCCTAAATAGGTCACTGGGTATCATGTGCATGTCCCTCAGTGGAATAAACTCTGGACAAGGTCATGGTTAGTCAGAAAATTCCACAATGCTACATACTTATGTCCCTTATATAATGTCAAAAAACATACGAGGAGGGCGGAGCGGGTCGGAGTGAATTTAACGGCTTACAACTTACAAGAACCAACCCTGAGTCGTTTTAGTGAGAGAAAAAGCAATAAAGGAATTATTATTAATAATGAGCAAAATTACCAAGAAACAGAAGAGAGCCCAAGACAATTAGTATTGAGAATTTTACGGCTGGATTCTCTAAGGTCATGATGATGGATTTTTTATTCTGGCCAGTCCTACACCGCGTCTGTTAATCAGTCAAACAAAATCTCCCCAGAGGTCAAAAGGCCCAGACACGCGCCTTATTCCCACAGCTTCCTTCGTACGTATATAAACAAAGTGCTGTTGAGCCAACGGTGAATTCTTTTAAAGTGAACTTTATGACACCTTGTCTCCTTCTTATAGTCGCGTATCCGCCAAGGTATATTACCCAAGGAGCCATGGACAGGGCAAGACGGAATCTCTCCTAGGAATTCAGTCAGGCATCCATAAGAGTGCAGAAAATACCGAGAATAACTTAAATTTAGCGTCTCCTCCACATGCAGGTGTGTTCTCACATATATAGCCAACTAAAGACAAACTCCATCAACTCGACCCGATATTCATGGACAGGTCCTTGAGGAGAAAGACACACACATGCCTATACTTATGATTAATACCGGGAACCACTCTGTAATTCCGTATCTTTGGGGAGCCTTCTTTCCAAGAGACCCTTAGTAGGCTACTAGCTTTCTTCCAGGAAGAAGTCTTCTCAAAAACTGATGGGTGGAAATGTGTAAGGTCAAGCGTCTTCCTCTTGTCTCAGCAGCATTATTTCTTCATAGGAAAAATCATATCTGACTAAAAAGATTGCTAAAATTATGTCATCATCAAAACTATCGTATCCCTGGTATGTTTCATTTTTCAAAAACATTTTCTAAATCTACACAAAATATAGACACCTAAAAATTTTAACCCCCTCCTCATAAAATACGTCATTTCCATGAAACCCATTCAGTCTCCAATTTTTATGGCATTTTGGTGACCTGGATTTATGTAGAGGAATCAACATGATAGTATCGGCTTTCCTATGCTAGTGTCTGCAACGTCTATGGATTAAATTTATTTATATTTGAATTTTTATGTAAAGAAATTTAAGGGATTTAGTACACACGAAATCCTCCCTTGAGAATACTGTGGACACTGCAAAGAATACGGAGATTGAGGTGATGATGATAGCACGTCAAGTTTATAGCATTGGGGGTGAGGGGTATGAATTTAGGCGAGTATGTAATGGATGACATAATCAAGTATGCGGCGGCGGCGGATATCTTTCATTCAATGAATGATTTGATTAGAGCTGATTTGTATTTTCTGAAAGGAGATAATATATTTCTCCCTTGTCTATTCATCCTTCAGAGCCTCCCTTGGAACAGGGTGAAAGTAGAGACATCGAGTCTAGGAGGAGAAAGTCTCCCAACTGATTACGCAAGGAAAAGATGAGCAACGTTCCTTCCAAGGAAGAGGAGTGATGGGAGGAGGATATTATGATTTAGTGTGTCTCTGCTAAAATGTTTCAATCTCCATTTCCCTCATCCTCCCTATTATATCCCACCGCAACGCATTCCCTGTCCTCATAGTAATATCATGTTAGAAACATGAGAAATAAAAAATGATTCAAAGCAGGAAGCCCAACTACATGACATGGATGGAATCAATTTGGAGAAAGCGAGAGGGAGAAAGTGAATGAGGTGAAAGCATGGATTTTTATTTCTCCAACCACCATCACCAACCCTATCGCTAGAGTTACCTTAGTCTCAAACAACGTTTACACGTAGATATATCCAACCCTCATTCCCTCCTGCCCCGGGAAAGTAATATGAGTGATGAATCCCAAGTTGACTTGCATCCACTTCCCCGCGCCCTCCCTCCTCTTCTCTTCACTATCCCTTTCCTCCTCAAGTGTCTCTGTCTTCTCTCAAACATGGATTGATACCACCCAGCTTTTCACCCATCTTTAAATCCAAAGGAGAAAGTCAGCAAGCATTTTCCGCCTCGGCTTCCTTGGCAGGGACTCCGAGGTGTATGTGTGTGTATCTGCTGGAGGAGACGTTCCCCCTTCCGCATCGCCGGGTCCGGAGGAACAAATTTTGCATTCAACTTCAACCCCTCCTCTCCCTTTCCTCTTTGCTTTTCCCTCCCGCCCGATCCTGGATAAAAGGACCTTTCTCCGAAGCCTATGGACTTGAGAGAGGACAGGCTTGAGATAGAGGGAATGATCCAATTTTAATGGTACACTGATAGGAGCCGAGTGATTTCATGACACTTAAAGACATGTGTGATTTCCAGATTCTAGCACGTTCTCATGGGAGTGACAGGAGGATTGACATGCTGAAATGTTTCCCTTATTCTGAGGGATGTCTTCATTTCCATCTGTATCTCATCTCCTGTCTCTTGTCCACGTTCCCTCCTCATCTCCCTCTTCTTTCTTCCGCAACAGAGCAAGGACAAGGATATTAGACTCGGCAGGAGTAGTGAGAGAGCTCAGATAAAGCACCAACCAACCAACAACCAACCAAAACCATGAATCCCCGCAAGAAAGCCAGCTAGGCAAAGAGAGGCAGAGAGAAAGCAATCGAGTATTCATAGTTTTCAAAGGAAACAGTTGAAATGAAATTCTGCTTTCTCCTCTCTCTCTCTCTCTCTCTCTCTCACTCCAACCACGACGACTATTAGAGGCCAGGAATTTATTAAGTAAAGGGAAGGGATTGTGGTAGCATCCTCCCCCGTTAGCTTCACTCAGCCTTTTCATATACACAAAACTCCTCAATCCTCCCATTTCCCTAGCCTCCTATATATCCACATCCCCCATCTCCATACTTCCCAACAAATAGAAGCTGTCTGTCATGCCCTCTTGTATATATTTGTCAGTGTGTGCATCAAGAAAAAACCTCAAGTAAATATATGGAGAAACCCGGAATTTCCAATGTATGCAACCCAACCCAATCCATCCACAAACAACCCGTGTTTAGAGCATGCAATTGGATTCCACAAGAGATGAGATCCCCTGCCCCACATTCTCTCATACTTTCTCCCTCTCATCCCCACTCCATCCACCACCATACTCGCTTTCTCCTTTTACTTTCTCCACTTTCTCCACTCTCACCTCCCCTCCCCCTAACCCATGTAATAATGTACATGTAAATTTTTCCTTCCTTTTAGCCTCCTCCACACAAAACCAAATGTGTACCCCTCCCCGTCTCCTCCTCCACGGCAAAAGAAGGGAAGGATATGGGATAAGCGAAAATCTTCTAGCATCTCTCTTCCCTCGTCAAACCAAAACCTCTTTTCCAGTCCCTGTCTCAAACATTTCCGACGAGCCAGAAACTATAGGAGTGTGTCTCTCTGTTGTTCTAATATAAACTTTCACCATCCCCGCTTCTGTATCTATAGATTACACTCCAACATCCCCTCCAATCTAGCGTTACATCTATAAAATATTTTCCTATATTCTCAATCCAATCCGGGCATTATTATACACACTACCCCAAAAATCGAACCAAATACATGCATACCAGTCAACTCGCTTAGATCCAACTCCCCCCCCCCCGCACTCACACGCTCCACCATTACCTATATTAGTATCAGTCATCACAAGCTCAGCTCAGCGCACCTCCTATTAGTTCGAGAAGCTTTAGTAATGCATAAGCCTATATACGCCACCCTATACTTTCTCCACTCCTCATCCTCACACTCTTCATATATCCATCGCTATTTCGGTACAGAATATCATTTCCCCCGGAGAAAGTCTCCTCACTCTCCACTACCATTACCACACAGCTCCGAGATGTCTGCCGTCTCTACTTTCTCCTCTCTCCAGTTCCAAGCCATCTATAAGTCAACCCTAAGGTTCCTCTCCCAGCTTCCGTTATAGACGCATAGAAAAGCCCTCAGATTGCTTTCCCATCCTCCTATAAAATCCGTCTATACTTTCACCCAGCTCCATGGCCCATAGTATAATAGTATAGCTTTCTCCTTATTTCTCTACCATTTCCAACATGTCTTTTCCCCCAATCATTCCCACTCCCGGGATCCTCCTCTTCTAGCTTTCTCTCACCACTTTCACTTCCATATTCCTTCTCTCTTTCCAAGAACGCTTCCCTCGCTCCTCTCCTCCCTCCCTCCTGAACCCTACCAGCCTGTCTCCTACTGCACATAGCCCGCTCCCTACAATCCTCCACAATGCTATACAACCACCGGTTCTGTTCAACCTTGTAGTAGACAGTTTTGAGACTCGCTCGCTCGCTCCCTCGGAGGTTGTCTCTGTACGAGTCGCTGGTTGAAGGCAGAGCATACAGCGGGTATTTAGAATCCGAGAAAATTGGGAGGAGGAGCAGGAGGAGAAAGTGAGGGAGACAAGTAAGAGGAGGGAGGGATTGGGAAGAGGAAATAGAAGATGATTTCATGGAATATTGTTGTAGTCCAGTGTGGAGATGCTAGTAGCTCTAGAGAGACCATCCAGGAAGCTAAGCTCAGCCGACAACACCATCCAGTCAACTTCTTCAGTCGCTACCTTCCTCCCTCTTTCTCTCTCTACACTAAAAACACATATACACTAACATCACATCCCTTCCTTCCTTATCCTCATCATCATCATCATCATCATCCTCTTCATCCTATTCTTCCACTTGTTCCTTCCTACTTTTTCTCTCTCATCATCTTCATCCCCATCCTCTACTCTCTCTCTTTCTCAATCACATCAAAAACACATTCAGAAACAATCCAACAACTCTCACTAGCTTCCCAGCTCTCACTCGATTCACTTTTTTACTCAATCACCCCCAAATGAATCCCATTACCATTCATTTAGCTCCCATTACAACAAAGGCTTCATGTAACTTGTTTAACTTCCATCATCACCTAATCTTCTCACCTTGTCTACCACCACAGTAACCATAACCCTCCAAGCTCCCCCGTTCTTTCTCCATCAATCCCATCTCACCAAACTATCCCCATTTCCAGTACAACATTAACTCCTCCATTCCGCAACCCATCAACCCTTATTCTTCCGCTCCAAACTCGACAATTCTTCATATATCTTCCCCTGTGTACATCAGTGTTGGTGCTCCTCTCAAATCTCAATCACCCTCTGAATTTCTCCTTCATCAGCCCCCACCAGCTCCTGACTTAGAACAGTACACAACAAGCTATGGCTTTCACCACATCCGCAAACGAGATAACTCCCGTTATCCCTCCCATCCTCTGTACTCAGTCTCCGTCGTCCCCTCCATCTTCCGCCTCCAGCCCTGCAGGAAGGAATGGGATCTAAATTTGATTTTACACGTAAGTAAACAGTGAGTGAATTGAGGAGGATAGCCTCCTCAAACTTTACACAACTGAGTGAGCAGGAATAAGAGGACGGGAAGAAGAAAAGAAGAAAGGAGGAAAATAGCCTCAAAATAAATCCATCATCAGATCCCATTCCCCAGCGTCAAATTTGTGATACTTTTATAAACATTTCCCCTCAATGTGTGTCTGCTGTGTGTGGTGAGAGTGAAAATTCTCGGAAAAATCATCCAAGGTCGGAGCTGATACAGCCTCTTGATCATTCCACCCTAAGTGGCCCGTGGGAGAAAGCAAGAGAGGGGGGTGGAAAAAAATCCTCAAAAGTCTCATCCAACTACTCAACAAGAGTGCGACCCTAAGTGTTCACAAGAGGAGGAGGAGCACGAGGAGAATATTAATTGATTTTACCCAACTACCTTATTCCACACACTTTCTTCACAAGTACTTCCATGATAATTAATTCCCCGCCACCAAATAACTTTCTCCCCCAACAACTTCTCCAACACAACATCTGCGAGCATATGTCTCCTCTGATTAAACGCCATCTTCCCCCTTCTTCTAAACCCAGTGCCCTCCATCCCCAAGAACTAGGTTAAGGAGGACTAGGTCGCGGAGAAAGTACAGGAGAAAGTACAACTACAATCGTGTAATCCCAACTTGAAAAAATAAAACCGGATTCTTCAATCACCAAAAGATGAATTGGAAGACAAACATTTTTCCATCCCCTTTGTAAACAAACATCCCAGTGAGTGAACCACCAACCCTTCCTCCAACACGCAAACCATCTTCCACCAAGTAACGCTAATAGCAACAACCAAAATTCCTCCACCATGAAATCCCAAAGTAAAATCAAGAGAGAACCCTAGGAAAAAGCTAGTCCAAATCAATAAAAACTCTACTCTTCTTCCACCACAGGCCGCTGCTAGCTACTACTACTTCTACAACTTCCAACAC
Organism: Sminthurides aquaticus; assembly: GCA_906901655.1. Taxonomy (NCBI): domain Eukaryota; kingdom Metazoa; phylum Arthropoda; class Collembola; order Symphypleona; family Sminthurididae; genus Sminthurides; species Sminthurides aquaticus. The sequence continues at coordinate 15,942,847 of CAJQTT010000001.1, read as the reverse complement.
GCTCCTAGCACCATTCCCACACTACATCTCTAAACCATTACCATCCCAGCATACAGTTTAGGGATTCTTCTTCTCCCACCTCTCCATACGAGGATATGACTGTAATTCACTCATCATAGAAGAGCCACCAACCTTCCTTTTGTAACAGCGGAAAGGCTTCCCGGAAGCCCTCCTCTTTCTTTCCCACACGCCACCCTACCCTGCATACGCAGGGTCGTTTTTGGTGCATAGGGAACAAGAGGACTCGCTCAAATCCCAAGTGCTCCTCCGCATCCTCCGATACAGCCCTCATCCTCTTTATAACTCCCGCCCGCCCGCCAAGGCATCCAAGGCCGTCAGGCCAGTAAGCCCAAAAAGAGGAGAATCAAGCAAGGAATAGCAAACTGCCCGTTCAGCATACAGGAGGACCATCACACGGAAGCGACTAGAGAAAGGCAGACAGATACTAGGGTGAAAGCAGAGGATTTCCTTCCATACAAATCTATATGCGCTCCCACATGTACACATTTCCCCGCCAACAACTTCCCTAGAAGACACTCAATCCTAGGACGAGAGCGGCTACGAGAGGTATTAGCGCTCCAAGCTCTAGCCTTCTTCAACAAGGCTATTCTACCCGCCAAAGGATAAGACTAGCCCATCACCCACCACCACCATATGATGGAGGGATGAACAAGGAAATTAACGGAAAGGACTCCAGAGAGTAAAATCCTCCCAATTTCACATAAAACTAACCCAAACTAGTCTACTCTTTTCCTTGGCAACCGCCTAGGAATTCTCATATACTCATCTTCAATCTTATTTCCATCTTTTCTCCGAACCTCTTCGAAAGTCTCCTCATCAGCTTCAGCAAGAGTCAGAGAGCCAGTCACCACCAACCCTACCAGTATAACCCCTTACTTTCTCCCGTGTCACGACTTTCTCCAAAACTCGATTTCCCTCTCTTCCCCTACTCCTCCACTCCACCCGATAATTCATTTCTTCTCTGGCCCACTAATTGCATTTGGGAGGGAACTCTTTATGAAATGTGAAATTCTTCCCTATTTTTTATCATCTACTTTCACATACTCTTCCCGACTATTCCACTACCCCTCGTCTTTTTCATACCCCCTTTCTTCCTTCCATCTCATCAGCTCCAACAGATTACCCCACCAATCTGCTATTTCCTCATTATCTACAACTTGGAACACATTCACCAGGGACACCATCGCTACCTCGGGCCAGCTACACCCTTAGTTCCAAAACCAAGGGCCAAAGAGCAAGACTCATAGGGCAGAAATCTAGGGATGGCAGAAGTTTAGATGCAAAGAAGATGGGGGCAGGATCTCATCTCTGATTGAGAATATCTAAAGTCCGCGCGTAGAGGAACGCATAGCCTGGAAACATCCTCTCCAACTTCAATATTTAATACATATGCAAAAGGTGTAATTTCCTAGTCATGATAATAACCTGTATGGAATCAACTAATTCCATACGGAGAAAGTACGCACGTACAGCCATTGATTCTTCAAGTACTTTCACCCCATCCCGGAACCTCGTTAACCCCCAATCCATGATAGTAGTAAAGACGGAAGCTGAGGAAAGGGCAATGATAATACTATCCTCCAAACAGGCAATGTGATTTCCCAAACCCATTACACACATGTATGAGTTCATCTCTAAAAGACATGCGGAGGAGAGTATAAAACTTATCATATACGTCGGCAGACTATAATAATAAAACATTAACTTTTAATATATATATATATATATATATATAAGAGCGAGTATGTAATTCCGAACAGAGGTTCAAATCAAACCAGGACAATAATACATGATAATAATCAAATAAACTTATAAGGTTAATCAGCCGCCAAAATATAACGACGACAATAATAGAAAAATCAATAGAAATAATACATTTCCTAAAAATATATTTAGCAAGCGGAGGATATAGTGAATCTAATTGCCTTTATAATTAAGTCATTTTAAAATATCCATACAGTCACATCAAGTCTCTTGGGCACTTTTTCTAAAAGAATTGTGTGAAACATTTCCATTTCCAAACCCTCAACCAACTTTCTCCACCACAAACTCTCCCAACATTCAAGTGCTCCTAAAAGTATATAAATAAAAAGAATAATCACATCAACATACCAAGCTACAAATGCATAGAAGACATATTTCAAGCCGATGACATGAGCCCATGCGAAAGATGCCTGATTTCCTACGTGTCATCCGGAATAAAATCCCTCGACATTTCACTCAGGTATCTCAATCATATATACTTATTCCTTTATTTTCCCCTCCTCCTCCTCCTCTTTACCCTCTTTCTCATACCTCATCTTTCATAAATAGACTGTAAGAAGTGCTTTCTCCATAGCTTACTTTCCATCTAGCTTTCTCTAGCTTTCTCCTTCTTTCCTTTATTTTCTCTTGCCAATTGGCCACGTCCCTGACCGGTGACTGATATTTATGTGGTGGAAGGATGTTTGGGGTGAGGATGGAGGGCTGATTACAGGATTCTCCTCATACATACCCCCACATTTCTCCCTGTGTGTCCGTATAATCAAAAATCCTTCATTCCCCTAGGTTTTGGCAACCCTGGCAGTGAGTTTGGGTCCTTTTGCGGCAGGTCTTGGAAAAGGTTACAGCAGTCCCGCTCTTGCGTCTCTCCAAGAGTCTCGCAACACCTTCCCCGTCTCTGCGCAAGTAATAATTATTCTTCATCTCTCTCTCTCTCAAATCTTTATACTTTTACTCAAATCCTATCCATCAATTCAATGATGTACGTATGTGCCATAATGTATTACATACCTTCTTTCCGCTCTCATTTACAGGAGGGATCATGGGTTGCCAGTCTTTCTCTTCTCGGAGCAATGTTTGGCAGTTTGTTTGGAGGTGCAATGCTTCAGCTGGGAAGAAAAATGTCATTATTGATTGTCGCCCTCCCCTTCTCAGGCTCCTGGCTCCTAACTGTGTTTGCTAAAAGAATCGAATACATGTACTCAACTTCTTTCATAGGAGGATTCTGCTCCGCAATCACGTTGCTTGCCACTCAAGTAAGTTCCAAGTACCACTCCACTTTCCTTCCAAACCCAGCTCCGCTTGTAGTCTCACACAAATATCTTCAACCAGCCCAACAACCGCCCGCCTAAAAAATCTTAAAACAGACCCAACCCGTCCCCAGTCCCTTCCTCCCTCCCCCTCTCCCTATCCAAAACTACACTCCTCCGAATCCCTACAAAAATCCCACGGACATGGACTCCTTTTTTCAATTCTCTTTCATCTTCCGCACTGTTTTCCCTCAATCCTTCTTGTTGTCTTAGAATGTGAGAAACTACAAAGGAAGAGCAAGGATGTAAGAAAACACGTAGCTCCCGCCCATTTCCCTTGTACTTTCACCCTACTTTCTCCACTTATTCCTTACACTTCCCCCCTCCTTGATCCAGCATAGCTGCATATGTGCAAACAATACCCTCTTTCAAAAAATCATTCCTCCGGTTTCATCCTCTATTCCCTCACCCCATCCTCTCACTCCCCCCCCCACACATATGCATCTCAATCTTCCACGAGTATGTTAATGTAATTAATGTCCTTGATCACAGGTGTACGTGAGCGAGATCTCTCATCCAGAAATAAGAGGGTGCTTGAGTGCCGTCCTGAAAATGGCAGGACATTTAGGGACTCTGTCATCATTTGCACTTGGAGCTTTCTTGGACTGGCGACAATTGGCTACTGTGGCCGCAAGTGCTCCTATTTTACTATTTCTAGCTATTCTTCCAATACCGGAAACCCCCAGTTTTCTCCTGTATCACGGAAGAGACGAAGAGGCCTCAAAATCCTTAGCTTGGTTAAGATCCAGAGGGGAAGACGTCACTTCAGAGATGGAAACGCTCCGGAGTAACATCATGTCCAAGAAAAAAGGATTCTTTCCCCGTTGTTCTGCTCAATTGACGCAACAACTTTTTATCACGTGTGGACTTATGTTCTTTCAAAAATTCTCTGGAGTCACGGTCTTCTCCTTTTACGCCGTGCCTATATTTAAAAAGGTAAGATTACAATCAATTCCCTCACCCTCCTCTCCGTCCACACAGAGTCACAACGACTTTCTCCCCCACTCCTTTCCGTATACAGCCCCTCCTGTAGAACCATCCAAGGACACTCACTCACACTCACACACACAAATGCCCGTATTCCACAAAAATACATAAATCCAGAATCAATTACAACAAATTGGAAAACTCTACATAATAAATACCCGTCTCAACTCTTCTTCTTTCCTCCATTCCATAGCGCGTACTATTCCTCTCTCGTTCCTCGCTTCAATCCTCTTTTCTCCTCGTCCCTACATATATTTTCTCCTCAGATATTTCAGCTTTGGCCACCACGCGCCATCCTAATATCATCTTGATTTCACTTAAATAATTAGTTCCCCGCAAAATGGCTTTTCACCCCATCCTTCTCTGTCACCCTCCCACATTTCTACTCCTTCTCTATAATACAATCTACCGGCGTGTGCTTTCTTCAACGCCTCCTCTTACCTTTCTAGCTTTCTCCAACCTACCATATTCGAGAATAGATTTCCGAAACAAACAAACAATTGCTTCCAATGCCCCTACCTAATTCAGATTGGATTTTCTTTGGCGCAGGTGTTTGGGAGGTCTTTGAATCCCCATGGAGCAGCAATCGTTGTTGTATTCCTTCAACTTCTCGGTTCCATGACATCCGGGTTGTTAATTGACACAGCTGGTCGCCTTCCTCTCTTGACGCTTTCAAATCTATTCATTTCCGGTAGTTTCTTTGGCTTCGGATTGTATAATTGGATGGAAGAATCCTTACCACCTTCCCATCCAGGATTCGGACCGTCCCTTGATTGGATCCCGCTCACCTGTGTTCTCTTCTTCACCCTATTCTTCTCTATAGGGATCGGGCCCATATCCTGGCTTATGGTAAACTTTCGCCATTCCTTTTCTTTAACTCGCCTTTATTTATCCATCATATTCTAACTTTCACCACATATTTTCTTTACAACTTTCACCCCCTACTTTCTCTAATACAGTACCCAACGACTTTCACCGTAATCCCTCCACCACCTCAGCTGTACTTACTCTTGCTCATTTGCCTTGATTACGAATCACTCTTTTCCTTTCGTTAAAGCATTTTCTTAATTATCTGACTGTGCATTTGATTCCAAACGCGGATTTCGTTGTTATAATGTTTGACGCTCATGTTTTTTAAAACCAAGTCTTAGAACTATGAATCTATCAAATTAATGGGATTAAGATGGCAAATCTCGTATTTTTTCAGGTGGGCGAGCTTTTTCCTTTGGAGTATAGGTAAGACGACTTAAAATTTTTTGTTAAACAAAGCCAACACGATGGAGATATCGGAAGAATCTCGGCTAGAATAATATAATTATCTAATTGCCACCATGTTTACTCATTCCTCCAGGAATTTCGGAGGAGCCGTGTCGACTTCTTTCAGTTACGCTTGTGCTTTTGCTGCTGTCAAGACCTACGTTGACATAAACAATCAAGTAGGATTGTACGGAGCCTTTTGGATATATTCTGCAGTATCGATCGGCGGACTATTCTTTGTCTGTTGTGTCGTCCCAGAAACTCGTGGTATCGAACTCGAGGAGATGGAGCATCACCGCACTGTAGTCACCCACTCCCGTCACCAGCTCCATCCCCGACCTGTCACCTTAAATGAGACTTCAGAAGCGTTCAGCCAACCAAATCCCTTGAGTCGCATGACCCGTCACACCCTTACGCAGAATCACCTCCATCTAAATCCCATGGCAGAGCCTCCGTATCCTCACTTCCGCTCATGTTATCCCTCATCCCATTTTCTCGGGCTCAATCCCATACCCTTTCGACCTCTTCGGGGTACTGCCGTCTGACCTATTTCCTCCTCCTCCTCCCTAACACTCCGTCACCCTTAAACCCAATGTTACATAAGTAAGAAAAATGCGCCAGATTCACTCAATCCTCCCACCTATCTTAAATTCTATACTCCCACCAATATGCAAACCAATTTATTAATCCACCGCGGGCAACATATCACCTGCACACGCATCCCCTTCAAAAGTCCCTGCATATCTCAAAATGTCTCAAATCAGAATAGAAGCTCAAGAATAGTTAACTGCGTCGCAAGACGCACATTTATCCTAAACGATATCTCTTGAAAGCAATCCGCACCTTCTCCTCCACTCTATGCTCCGCCCCTTCTTCTCGTATTGGATTAATTCCTTTAATCCATGAATCCCATTCTTTGAGTCGTTTGCCATTAGCTCTAGCAACGCAACGACAAACGGTTCTTACTCCGCAACGACTGAAATTAATTAATGAGTGAGAAAAATGAGAAGCTCTTTAAACAGTCAGCACTTATCAGATTTTTCATATCACTGAGGCGAGCTCCTACAAAAATTTACACGCTAACTCAAAAGAATTACCCCAAGAAATCTTCATTAAGATTATCTTAATTTCCCATCGCATCTACCTTCCGAATATATTTAGCAACGGGCTTGCTTCCCCTACCTTTGACCCACTGACCCACAAATTCTTATAGTGTTCGCAGGCGGACATTTAATTTCTAAATTGTATGGGTCATTCCCGCAGGACTGTGAGCTAAGAATCCCCAAAAGCTTTTATGTGGTGCGTCTATAGACTAAAAAATTAAAAACAAAAATTTCCATTAATCAATCCTCAAGTTTGCCATAAACATTCTAGTTTCTTTGAAACCCTGATTTTTTCAATCTATTCCGCTTATTAAACCAGCTTAGGGCGGCTATTTAGATAACGGTGCGCAACGTTACGCTACGTCACGCTACTCTCTTAAGCTGAAACTTTGAATCGCTTTGATTATGAATAATCAAGAGATTTATATGGATTTCATTCCATTTACGAACACGTCTATCTCATAGGCGAGTCAGTTAAAAAGCATGTTCGCATAATTCTTTAGACTCATATAATCAGCACTCTATCATTTTTTTAGCATTTTGGTATAACTATATTGAACAGTTAACATAAACAGTAACCCGCTATCTTAATCTCAGCTCAATTCCCAGAGTGCTTGATTCTCAACTCACTTTTTAAGACCCTTATCAAAATTTTAATCGCAAGATAGAAACTACTAAATTCCCGCCGCAATCCCCAATAAAAATCAATATTCTCCCTCGTATATCCCCATCCTCACCCAATCCCACATCCTCCTCCCTCACGCTTGGAGAGCGCACAACTTTTCCATATCAGCTCGACACATATAATAAGATTCCAAAAAACCTAAGACAATATTCTTCGCTAGCCAATCTTCCTTTCAACGCGCCTCAATCAATACCTATCCTGATAATCCAGAAACTGTATTAAAAACTCAACCCAGACAATACAAGCCACGAAGTATCGTGTTCTTCTCAAAAAAGCGCGTTCTTCAAGTCGTTCCAGCGCTAGGCAAAATACCACATGACAATAATGGAGATTGCTTAAAACCAAAAATTAAGATATATTTATAATTAATGCAATCATCTGATTCCCGTTCAGATGCGGCACTAGTCCTAGTAATCAATTGTTCTTCACTGACAATTTTAAAACCATAACGTTTTAACGCTATTGTGTCATTATTTAACTTAGACTTAAAAAATAATATACTAAAAGGAGTTGGTTTTTATAGCATGCGGCGCGCGCATACCAAAACTAAATGTACACCAGATGTCGCTACCGATTCCTGGAGCGAACACTGGTAAATCCCAAATGATTCTTCATCAAACAGCCCCATGCGAATTTATACTCAAGCAGAATTCCTGGAAAAGTATTTCACATTACAAATTCCTAAACAAAGCATGGTAAGATGTAGAGAAAAAATACATCTATGATTTGTATCCTTAGATGCATTCATAAAAACAATATACTAAAATATACCATGTATAGTGTATAAAATTATATAAAAAATGAGATTTTAATATTACAGACTTATATTGTTCACGAAATTCATAATTTATTATAACTAAGCTATAACTCAATAGCCATTTCTCTATTCTTAATGTCATTACCTAAGCTAATTCCTATTATAGACAATAGATTCTCGATATACTCTATTATTGTAGAAGCATTTTTGTAGAGAAAGCGAAACGACTTTCAAGAGAAGAGGATCCTGGACGGAGACTTGTTCCGTTGACAATGCGTACATAGATTGCTGCTTAAATTATTAGTTTTCTAGATTTTTAGCATTCATTACCAACTAATTTAGGAGGAGGCTCTATGTAATTATCTAATTTTGTGTGTCGATTTCGGCTAGATGTTTATAATATTTAGTCCTTTATCTTCCGGGGGAATGCTTTAGCCAATTAATTATAATTATCACTTATCTCAAAAGTATATATGGTTACTTGATACCCTTCAAGGTACTTATACTTTTAGTTCACAGAAATCCCTAGTCCCCCCTACGTACAGCTTCATCCCATCTAGACCCTTTACAAACTTACAATCAACCCTTTCGTTAGATGTCTTGCAAATTGCGTCATTTCCATTTTCAATTCAGCATTTATCCATGTATGCACCAACGCAGCCAGTACGCTGAGAACAGGAGAGTCGAAAGCAATAATCAAATCATATTTCTACTAAATATTTCCATCTAGCGTCAGCATATCCCGAAAACAATTTCCGTTCTCTCAATAAACCCAATTATTTCCCTTATTTCCCTCTCCATCTTCATCCACCTCCAACGAAATTCTTGCAAGATACAAAGCGCATCTTGTCTCTGAACCTCTTTCAAATTTACCTCCCGTACCGTACCTAAAATTTACCAGAAGCAAAGCTAAAATTCTAATTTATATAATAGAAGGTTCCAGAAAAATCTCCAGCAAGGAGGGGAAAGTCGGGGAAATTAACTCATTCCAAAATAATTACTTCCGAGATTAAGCTATAGTAATAGGACAAAAAAACTTTCCCTACAGTTCCAAATTAAATTATTCCAGTCCCATTTAGCCCCAAAATTCTCAAAGCAATAGAAAAAGACGAGAGAAAGTATAAAAGAAATTCCATCAACATACTGCACTCCCTTCTTCTTATTACATGATTAACTATACAACTTTTATCATTTCTCCGCAGCATTGCTGATTAAGGGCAACAGGGTAGTAAGTAAAAAGGAATTATAATAATATCAAGGCTTGTAATTACAAACAACTGTGAAGAGTAGTACTATACAAAAACTATCGCTCCTGTCAATGCAAAAATACCTATTTGGATCCCAATTATGTATAACTTTATCCCAATTAGGCTTAACTTTAAGTATAAACTTCTTATACATCCTTCTATCAAGCAACCGTAGTGATGGAGAACACATATAAATATGATATTACTATGCCTTTCATTCCATAAGAGAATCTGTAGAAGAAGAAAAACTTTATCCCATAAGGAATCCGAATATATCACTACTACCAATCAACACGACAATAATCTCAATATATCTATATATATATATATATATTTATCTGCTGAAATAATATACAGAAAATGGAGTGGAATAACCATTAGATTGTACATGTAACGGAAAGCAAATTATTTAATTTAGGCGTCAATTCCTCAAAGAGCTACTTCTACTGCGAAAAAAGAGGATTGGATCAATCAAAAGAGAGGCAACACCCAGAAACAATTATAACCTTGTAAAAAATACACTCATCAACTATCCATTTGATTCATCGTAAAGCAACCCGATAGCATCACAGACAGACAACCCGTTTTACTTAGCTAACGTCCTGTATCTTCTTCTTTCCACCTAACCTACCCATGCAAAAATAGCTAATGTTTAGTAACAACCCGAGGAAATCAATCATTAAACACCCAGTAAATAGTACAGTACGACACGGTTATTTCAAAAGCCATAGGTTGATAACAACCCCAGAGTAATAAGCTTTAACGTAAAAACAATGTAGCAGCAGAACGGAACATTTCCTCTGGCATGAATGCTTTAGGGTGCAAGCTAAGTCCTGGGATGGTTGGTTTTTCATCGAGAAATCTTAATCACCGTTTCCAAAAGGTTACACATGATAATGATGATGAAATTATGCTGATAATTTATAAACGAGAAATGGAAAAAACTCATGTAGAAAAATGCTTTGAAATGACTTATGACGCGCTTCCATGCAACTAACAAGACAATATAATAAAGACAATTTATCCATACCTACTACGACCTAGTCTAACAACAAATTTCAAAATTGATATAACCAAAACCTAATAAAATTTCAGCTATCAAAACTAGGATAAATCCTTCATTAATTATATATAATATGCAATTACATTTTCAAATAAATAAATGTAACACAATATTGTACACGGATGAGTCTCAAATTAATCATAATCTTTTTTACTTGAAAATATCATAATCATTTCATCCCTGTGCCTTCAAAGATATAAAGTATTAGCTTTGCTGCCCGGCGTTGCCCGAAGGTTGTTTGAAGCGAATTCTGCGAAGACTCGGCTGTACAGACAAACTTTCTGCTTTATAGCTTCAAAAAAAAGATGTGCATGGTTTCCGCCAGCTCACGCCAGAGGGCGCCACGATCAAAGCGTTCCCATTCATTTCTCACAGCAAGTGCATGAATATCCCGGCCGTCCTTGTCCGCCCGATTTAATTACCTCCTGCGTACTCCCTTCTGAGAGTTCTCCTCAAACCCGGGTGTTACAAGCATAAAGAATTTGGCAAAGCAATTAATTGACACACGACCCTGGTTTTGAGCGATTGAATCTGAGTGTGGCATCCTTATACAAGAGAGTATAGAAATAAAGAGCGGCTGGGAGGATCGTGAGACTACCAATAATGCTCTCCATCTTTCCCTTGAGAGCTGTAGGCAAGTCTTTAGAGTTTGCAGTTAGGGGGACGTGTATTTTTATACAATTTTTCAGGGACGTGGAACAGAGAATCCGAGACTGACAAGAACACGTTCCTTCCTTCCCGACACATTCGAGGAACAAGGGAATTCATCGGTACGGGTAAACCGGGTAAAGAAAATGTGCAAATCCCGGAGAGTCTCCCGCCTATGAGCAGTGACAGATTTAATGCATATCAAAGCATGCCTGTTAATTTCCTCATGATGCACCTCCAAGCTTGCTAATAGCTCAAAATCCCAACTCTCACTCAAACTCATCCTCTTGCTATGCATTTAACATTTAGAATCATCATGCACTCGGGAGAAGTTGAGGAGACGGAGAATAAGAGTGAATATTCCGCCATCATCTTCACAAGTCTATGCGTCTCTAGGACGGCTTTCAAGTTTGTTTGTTTGCCAAAAAACTGTAGCATGATAAAAATAGGTCGGATAATATTAGTATTTGTATTTAGCGTTTCGGATAGGGAAAGCTGGATCATGGTGATGCGATCTTGTTCAATAACGGAGGAGGTCTCTGTGCGGCTGTACGGCCATACCACGTTCACTCTATTGTTTGTCCCCTATACAAACTCATCATGGAGGCTCATGGAGAAACCCGGCCCAGGAAACGAGCCAATAGGAAACTTAATCGAGGTTATTCACTAATAATTACGCTTCCAGTTATTACCTTTTTTATATTTATTAAAAAATAAGCCGTCCTAGCCTTTAGAGTCTTTTTATTCAACTTTCCCTGCAGTCCCGCTTACAAATCCTCCAAGGGATTTTCTAGTTTTAGTTGTGAACCTTGACCTGGTCAAAACAAAACCCCTTTAAATTTTCTTAATCCCTGTTCTGTGTGCTTTGAGGTGGAATCCTTGTTGCAATCCGGGTCAAGTTTAATGAAAGATGTCATTGTGCGACGTGGCGAGGAAGATCATGTGATTTCCCAGTCTACGAGAGAGTTTACTGCTCGCTTCGTAGTTTTGAACCCGCTCCAAGAGACAAGTGCGCACCGAGTCGCGCTCTTGACTCTGATAGCGAGGAGTTCAAAACCGGAATCGGGGGAAATAAAACTAATTAAGCATTACTGTAACCCAGGTCTAATTTGATTTCATTATGCATTTCAGAGCAACATAAAAATGTAGAAGTACCCGAACCAGAAATTCTTACTAGAGATGAAGAAGAAGTTAAATTGAGGCACAGTTTCTCTGGTACGGCATCCTCCAGTCCTATCTTCCAGCTCTTATTCTGTTTCTTTCATCTATAATTTTCCTAAAACAACTGCATACTTATTTTCTTACTTCCTATTTGCAGAAGAGGAAGAAGACGGCGCTAGCCTCACATATAAAATTCTATTCTTCGTCCTCCTCCTAGCACTTGGAGGTTTAGCAACCATTGTTTTAATTGATGGTAACAATAGCTACGAGCTTGGAAAAGCTGAATCCCAATATAATGACGACAACGGTTTGGATGATATACCAATTCAGGTTGAACACGCAGCAGTTGCGTCCTCATGGTTTGACTGGCTTACAAGTGAGTCCTCCAATCCCAATTGCAAGGCTCTTTCTCTTCCACCCGCCCAACTCTCTTATGAAATATGAATAATTTATATGAATTTAAAAAGCTTCCGGCCTTTCTAAAATTCTTTTAATATTTTAATTATAATTTTAATTAAATTCCCAGACGAGGAAGAGGATCATGACCATCATCACGTAGAAGAATTCACGGATGAACCTCACGAGTTCCACGACGACCATGATGATGACGACGATCACGTCGGAGGGCACGGACATGAAGATGCCGGGGAATCCGAAGAAGCAGATTTAAATCAAGAACAAGCCTATCCCGCGGAACAAGGAAATCCAGAGAATGCTTACTCAGTCCCAGAGGCGGAAGCGGAAGTCCCAATCATGGAATTTGCAAGGAATAGCCCTAGTAGCCAGGGATATGATGCTGGCGACCAGGATCTTCAAATCCCTCTGGATGATGAAGATGATGTGAATAACTTAGATAGTGAGCTTCCTCAATCCTTCGAGTATGTTCAAAGTGTGATCCAAGAAGAGGAATTTTTTGAAGGCGAGGATCAAATTCAAGCTCCTCCATCCCAACAGCAGCAGCAACAGGAAAATGTCGAATACGCTGCACAAGACGCCCCGGAAGAAGAATCCCAAATCTTCCCTCCGCAAGTAGATGACAATGATGATGAGGCTGATTCCGCTCCTTCTCAAACCTTTCAACAAGATGACACAAATGGAGAGCCGCAGGCGGATTTTTATGCTCCACAAAATATTGACAACGACATTGATGATGACGGGGATGATGAGTATTTACGGGAGCAACTTCTTCGTAGCATGGGAGCCGCCGAGGAAGCCTACCACCAACAAGCCCGACGGGATCAACCCAATCAATACAACCCACCTCCCAATAGTGTCAACGAGGAAGAAGATATTTTTGATGCTCATGAATACATGTAGTTACTTTATTTCCATCAATTCAATCAATTTCAATATTCGTAACGTATTCAACTCATTATCACATGTCTGTACGTACGCCATCAACAACACCACCAAGGCATACGTATCCAATCAAATCTTTTCATGTACGTCTTCTTTCTAGATTCAAAATATTCGTACTCAAATAAATCTAGAAACACAGATAAAATTGTAAGATCAAAAATTCCAAACATAACTCATCTTCCCTCCTACGTACCTTTCTCCACATATTTTCTTACTTTTCTTCTATGCATGGGAGAAAAATACGCGCTTTCTCTCCTACTTCCACACCAAAGTTCCTCCTTTACATTATATCTGCACCAGTCTGTATAAACAACTTGCACGAATCCAGATTCAGATTTGTAATTCAAATTTAATATATTTTGTCAAACATGGGCAGAATCGGGTGTATAACATCCATATTCCCACGGTGCGATACCTAACATGCAGCATTTCCCATATTTTTTCCCATATTTTAGAAAAAAATATTCGAATATTATAAAGGATATTTCCTGTTCATTGATTGGGCACTGCGTTCTTTGAATCTTATAAGCAATGAATTGTAGGAGTTTTCCCAACCTCTAAAGCAACTATAATATGAAAAAATTTTAAATAGAGAATATCACGTATAAAGACACTCATTAAAAGATTAATATGCATAACACGTTTAATATTTAACTGCGAAGCTTTTCGTGGGAAAGATTCTCTTGTACGTTCAAGAACTTCATGAATGCATATAATTAATCTATTTATTTATTTTCCAAAAAAAGAATTTGTAATTGCCCGCCACTAATATTTAAATTCAAACATTCAAATTTGAAAATTCAAAATCTAAAGGAGGGAAACCCAACTGTTTTTTTAAAAATTTATATTTGAAAATTTAAATTTGAAAATTTAAATTTTCAAATATAAAGAAAATTCTTTGAAAATTTAAATTTGAAAATTCAAAATCTAAAGGCGGGAAACACAAAAATTTTAATTTTCAAATTCGAAAGGGGATAACTTGAAATTAAATGTTTTTCTCACTACAATGGAACACTACCTTAAGATTTCTCACCACCAGTTCGCCTAACGGATAGCTCCACTAATTATTATTTTAGTATTTTTATCCCTAGTTTGCTTCTACCTTGAAGAATATTTCGCACACCAGTAGCCAATTACACAAACATAGAAGCGGAGTAGATTCCATCACCACACCAGGCACCTTCGAGAAGGCCACTCAGTTTATATATTAGTCAAGGTAAATTATCCCTTGGAGTTTTTAACTTGATAGATCTGTTCTACATCAAGGTAATTACCATTTATACTTTCTCCATCCCAGTTTTTGCGTTGCAAAGCACATGAAAGTTTGGCAGACGCTGAGATGTGACATACGTAACAGCATATCCTACTCACTTCTCCTTTTAGCGTAATCACACCCAAAAAATGCTGAATATTTAACAAGACGCTCAGCCTTTGAGAACATCACTCATAACAAGGAGCAAATTAATAGAGCATTCTCTAGAAAATCTTTCATCTAACCTCCAAATCCGACCCCGCCAGCGTTCCAGTATACAGCCGTGAGTTAAAATCGAATGAAGTAATCCGCTGTAATATGATGATGAACTGTCCAGAAGATGCCGCCAAAAGCCAAGATTATTTGAATACAGGCCGTAAGGATATTTTTCCCGGATTTGTTCTTGAGGCTATCACGAAAAATACCCATGGACGAGCTTTCAAATCTAGGCACTATCTGACCGGGTCGGTAGGTTGGTGGGCCTCCGTCACCCACCCGACGGAGGCACCTCAACCCTCGTGGTATCATAATTCGGGACACGAGCCCGAATCGCCCCATCCATCCAGTTCCTGAATATGGACACATTCACATAAACTCCTGGTACACTGTAGAGGCCGCATTGCACTCCCCACGATACGATCCCCGTAAGCTCGTATCGCCAAGGTGCTTTTCTGCTGGGACATACCAAGGGACCGCCACCATCGCCCTGAAAGTTATTCCATTAAAACCTTGGATGAGAAAGGGTTGTGAAGGCGGATTCAATTTCAAATTATGTGTCTCTTACAACACAAGTATCCTGTCCCCTGAGACCGCCGGCACAAAGATAGCTTTCATGCAAGTTGAAATCATCCGGAAGGTTCGTTCTTCTCAGAAGATCTTGACATGCAGCCCTTGGAATAAGAGGTAATTCTACCTCTTTAAGTATTACTTGATAGGCACCACTTTCTCCTTGGAAATAAAGAGTTGAAAAGGATTAATTCCACACGCCTTCACAAGGAATACATCCTCTCAGTTACAAAGTAATCAGAAACAGGTAGGGCCTGACTTTCTAGACTCTAAAAGAGAACGGAAGAAAGTAGGTTTCTCTGTCGTTCGCAAAAGTTAGCACAGAAGAGTAATGCTTCCAGCGTCGGCGTTTTCTAAGCAAATACTTTTTCTGAATATGAGACCAGGGATTATTGATTCTCGAATGAAATCTTGTCAATTACCGAAAGCATCTTTTCCCCAGCCAGTGGCAAAGCACCTGTCTGGATCAATGTCGTTGGAGGATTGGGTCGGGAGGCAAATAGTATCCACGTGTGGAGCAAGGATAGCAGATCGTTTAAAGAAAACCAGAGCAATATCATTATACAGGCTTCCAGCAAAATATCCGGGATGTATCAGGATTTCCCGGACTTCCAGATCCTGCCATCAAAAATCCACCAAAGGTAAATAAATCCTCCTCCTACCCGATATTGACGAGTGAAGGCTGAGATAAAATACTAATTCTACAAGAGAAAGCAAACTTTCTCCTTCCATCTTTAAAGAGAAGGAAGGAACGCTTTGTGGGCTGTCACGTGCATCCCCTTTCATCCACACACTCCCAGTCAGTATATAAACCCTAAGTATTCGCTTAAGCTTACTTGATAAGGATAGAATTCATTAGTAGATTGGGTATCCCATTCTCCGAGGCGGATGCGTAACTCTTCCACACTTTTCCTGTAATTTCATCAAGAGAAAGCCAAGGATATTTCGGAATTAAAGCGCATTAAATTGAGTAAGCGGCTATGGAAGATGAAGCAGGATGAATTATTCACCCTTTGACGCAATGAGCTGCTGTAACAGCGACGGACGGCCAGATCAAAGAAGCTCCACACAGGAAAAAGAGGCCCAAATTCCCTCCAACCCGCCTACTTTCCAATACAGCGCCCATCCACGGATACTCGCCAAACTGAGTTTCAGAATCCTGGAAAAAGTTTTTTTCACATCCATCTCTCACAATCCTATTTTCTCTCACAATATTCCAATTTTACCATACGCACACAGGTCACAGCACAGCTCAGGGAAAAGAAGATGGAAGAAAGAGAAAACTTTTTTTTGCTTTCACTCCTCTTCCCCTCCCTCCTCTTACTTCATTCAGACGTAATTCTTATTCGAATGTAAAAAATAACAAGTTCATACATACACAAGCCTTTCTCTGCTCCTCTTGGACTTTCTCCACCTCGACTTTCTCCTTTCTCCCGTCCACTCTACCTACTTTATATTATTCTCCTCTCACTCTATCAATATTTCGCTCTTCCCTTAACTAAAACCATACATTCTCCATCAATCCCTATATTTCAGCACCAGCCAAGCATAAACTTAGCCTGCGGTAAGTTAAGTACATGAGAGTATCTACTCGGGTTCTTTGAGAAATTTTAAATTTGTTTCCACAACTCCACTCTCATCTCATTCACATCAAATATACGCATACCTTGAGGTTAAGTATTCTGGCATTGATTCCGTTTTCATTCCAAGTTCCACAGCGTGGCTTGAATCCAGGATAGGCAGTACTCCCTGGATAGGACGTCGGCACAGTGATAATCCCAACAACTGGCGGAGGAGTAACCGTGGGTCGCCGGCAACACACTTCCAATTCAAATTGGCAATGCCAGTAAGCTCCCCCTCTCCGACTATCTATGGATGATGCATCAGCAACGACCTTGCGAAATCATCAAATTGCAACCTTTGCGAAATCCTCCTCATTTTCACTCCCATACAGGGAAATATTAGAAACTCGGCCAACTTTCACTACGTCGCTACTTTCTCCAATGACTTACCTCGCTTTTCGGGCAGTTGTAGTAGGGTACGCATGTACAATTATTATACCCAAAGTACGGGTTCGTGGACTTGGTGCTCGACGAAGCTGAGGATGGTCCACTGAACGTGAAATCAGCTCGACGTCCCCGTTTCTGTCCGCTATCTGGAATACATGAGAAGTTGGTATGATGAGTTGAGTGGGCTTGAAAAACAGTAGGAACATGGGATGAGAGGATACATCTTAGAGAGAGAATATTTCTTTGAGATTGGATTAATTTGCTTGGGTAGGCGGATTTGGTGTAGACATGGGAAGAAGAACTCTTATTGGATTTTACCAATTCCCTTTGGTTCCGTCGTAAGATTCAAAGCTTTTCTTGCATCATTTTCACTTGGCCAGTTCCACTCCACCGCTCCATTGCTCTCATTCCCAGGCACTGCATCCGTGCTCATATCAACCGGGATTGTCGCAGATAACGAGTAGCCCATTACGCTCCAGGAAACAAGGACCAAGAATTTTGCAAAGGCAAACCCGCCTTTGTTTTTCTTGTACAGATCCATCACTTGTATATCCTCCACAAATTTCAACAACCAATCCTCCCCAGCTTTCTCCACTTTCTCTTCTGCTCTATCCTCGAAGAACACAATTCTTCCGAAACCGGCTAGCGCCTTTGATCAATCCTTCTTCCGATCCACTGATCTGATTTCCTATATTGAGTGGAAAACGTCCGATAAGCTCAGATTCAGGAATCAGGATGCCACACACTTTTCCCCAATGTCCACTCTCTTCGTCAAGAGTCTCGTCCTCCTAGTCCTCAGGCTTTGCCCTCTCGTCTTGAAATATTCTTATTCCGCAGAACATTCTCAAATATATACGCCATTAGCCAGGTAAACCCAGTATTCAGATCCTCCGGTCATCCATCCCCTCTCCATTTCACCCGCACTTTCTCCCCATTTCCCTATCTCCCGCCAATAACTTCTCCCTGTTTCCTAGTGAAGCTTCCAGACAGTCCGAGCGAGCAGTCAGTGGGTTGCCTTGACACGAACCAATGTGTACTCAAATTAGGGGTAGCCATCCTAAGTCACATCAACCGCATTCCCATCTTGAGATGCCTATTCTATGGTTATAGTTCCTTGAGACCCATGTGCACTAACTCTGTCACCCTCCGGTATCAAATGGCCACTTGCAGTAATCTTGACGTATGCACGAGACGAGGAGGATTTACGAATCTACTTTCTCCCACACTCCACCATTATTTCCGCTTAAATCCTTCCACCCAATTTTTTATGTCATACCTCCTCCACTTCCACCGGCCTCTCTCACGGGAACCTCGCACGTAACACTTGTACAAATCCCCGACAAATTCATTATTCAATCCAACTAACCCACTCTCCCATACCTACCAACCCAACCCACCCCTTCTTCTCAGTCTCCTTAAAATGCTGGATCCAAATCCCCTATATGCCACCCTGGCCCCCCTCACCTGTGTATCATTACGATGCCTCATCTACCTGTCCCACATAATTCACTTTCTCCCTCCACCTCCAACCAATCCCATTCCCGCTTTCTTTTCCATATCCATGTCATCCATTTGAACCACTTTTTCCTTGTTTACCCCTTCCAACCCCAAACTCATTCTGTCGCTTTTGACCTCATTAGAAAGGGGTCAGAAAAATTCTG
This sequence comes from Sminthurides aquaticus, assembly GCA_906901655.1. Classification (NCBI taxonomy): domain Eukaryota; kingdom Metazoa; phylum Arthropoda; class Collembola; order Symphypleona; family Sminthurididae; genus Sminthurides; species Sminthurides aquaticus. The sequence continues at coordinate 15,923,780 of CAJQTT010000001.1, read as the reverse complement.
GACTCCCCGTTCAAAGCATGTAATCTTCCGCCATATAGTAACCAATTAATTCCCTCACGAAGACAGTCAACTCTACGTAATTTTTCTTGTCGCACTGAAAGTATTCCATTTTTCTCCTAATTCCTCTTTGCTAATGCTATCCAATTATCCGCCCCCCTCACTGCAACTGCTCCTGTAAAAGACAAAACTTTCACATCAACCAACTAACTTCAAAATACTTTTTTCCGCAACAAAAACTTTCCCATTCATCCGACCCACATGCGAATCACACGTCTTGATCAAATAATCCTTCCCCCTTCATCTTCTCCCTCTCATCCATAAGCTCCTCTTGTTCTTTTCCTTTACTGTCAAATACAGGATCGCATGAGTGACGAGCATTAATTCCCTCTTTAACTCATTTCCCCATTAGTTCTCAACATATTTTCTCTGAGGTTCTTTCTATATCCCCAGAATTATAGCTCTAGTTTACACCCTGCTTTCACTTGACTCCTTTTGGCTCAAATTGCATTGTCACTCTCTCATCAGCTCAACTTTTGCATCATCACAAGCTTCCATGATGATAACGTCGATATTCTCATCTAGCACAAAGTACAAATATCCTCTCCAAGCAATCAAACGGAATCTAGGTAGCTAGGTCAGTTTCTGCAATCGTGTCCAACACTGGATTTGACCTGAAAAACTTGTAATTTCCATGCCCCGGCTTTTCCAATTTCATGCCAAGTTTCCTCTACCTTCCTTGCCTTGCCTCCATGTAATTTTACCTACTAATTTGAGGTCACCATCATCTGAGCGGGAGGCTCAGCTGGAGTTTTTCTTTGGCTTTCAGGAGACTTTTTATTAAAATTATTGAAAAAGAGTGTGCTTTCCCTGGTATACTGTTATTGAACTTTAACCATATCTTTACAGACTTTGGCAAATCTCTGTATACAGTAAGATTTACAAAGGATACTTCTAGAAATACTGTTCTATGCCTTTCCAATCCTCTACTTTCCGGGGTGAAAGCGATTTTAGAATACTCAAGTTTTCTTTCAAAGAAATTGTGTCTTGAGGCATTCCACACATTTGAATTATATGGGCTGAGCTTTGCATTAGCGAATCAAAAATCATTTCACCACCTCACCTTCAAAGCTAATATAGAAGCTTCTGGCTTGTAAAACAGGGTCACATGCTTAAACATGATGGTATTTTGAGAAAAATTTGTTGCAATCATCGTGGGCGGCTACGGATCTGAAGGTGACAAGCTATAACATTTGTGCTGATCATTGGAATCCAGCTTTTCATCAATCCATTCGCTTCATAATATTCCTTCAAGCCTCGACCTAACGTTATGAAGATTCGTAGAAAATATTAAACCTCCATTTATTCATTCTGCAAAAACCAAGCCGCCAGTTCTACCACTTCTCCTTATTCATCCCATCTTCTGATCTTAGATTCCGGCAAAATTTCAACTTAGCTCAGATCAAACCCAAGAAGGTATATTTCGAAATCTGGTCATACCCTCATGAAAATATTACATTTTCACTTCTCTAGAGGTGGATATAAAAGGACCAGTTCTGATTTCTACGTAGTTGCGTCAGAAACTTCAGTCAAGGGACTACTTGCCGTGGAGTTGAACTTTTCATATTTTTTCCCAACCCTCAGAATATCTGTCATCAAGTGAAATTTTGAGTGAAAAGTTGGGGAAACTGTATCAAAAGTTTTCGTTTGCGTCTATACTCTTTTAAGCAGGGATTTCCAACGTTCCAGTCAAAATGAAATCCATTATTTTTGCTCTTTTATTAATTAACTTCGCAGCTATATGCACGGCACAGGTATCCAAAAATAATTAAACTCTCTTAATCCCGTTTCCCTCTGGCTCGGGATTTAATTTCTTTCATTCATCCGTCCGTAGATAACGTTCACAAGGGAGTGGGTTGCAGGGAAGCGGTCCACGGCTAAGAACGCTGCCGACATCCAGGAAGCATCACCTTCCGCCGCTCTCCCATCTCTATTTTGTAGAACTCTCCGACCTGTAATTGAATATCTGTTGGAGGTAAGTTTGCTATTCTCTTCACTTTCCTTCTTCCCTTTCATGTAATTTCCCATGAAGCATTTTCATCTCCACCATATTACAGCTCACAAGAATATTCCCATCCCGCTCCAATCTCCCTTTCTCAACCTACCCAACAGCTCTCAAAAAGTGGTTCACCCAAAAATATAAAGTACTAGGCTCCACTCTACGAGTTAGACAATATTGAATTTTATAAAAAAAACTTTGCTCCTTTTCTAAACTTTAGGAAGAAAAGTTCCGGAATGAAGCCTGTCGACACGGAAAGGTGTCTCGGAGAATAATTGAAAACATGCCCTATCTATTTGTCACCAAACCTCGGGACAAAGGTGTCCTCATGTCCGATGACAGCAACTTGGACGTACCCTCGACCAGAGGAGCTGAGCTCAAGCGTTAATTCTTCCCCTGAATGTAAACCACAGTCTGGAATTTCATTCGTTTCCTAACACGAAATTTACTACCATGACAAAGTAGTATGAAGGATATTATAAAATACTTTTGTGATGAACTGATCTGCATATATTTTACAAATCATTTAGCTTGTCAGGTACATCCACTACATTAAAATGTAAGGCTTATTCCGGCAAACCTACTTTCCTATGACCATTGTACAGATTATCCCACTGAATCTTACTTTTCAGCACTTCTAATTATCTTCATATTTGCCCGGTGCTTTTGCATGTGTTTTAATCGATTATTTCCATTTATGAAATAATAAACATATATTCCCTAGTCTAATTACACAGCTTGAAATTGCTACTACAGGCTTATGCTTGACTTTCTCTTATGTGTACAATATAGAACTTGTAGTCCATGCAATAGTAGTACAAAATGCCAAATCTGTAGGAGAATCTATCTTTGTATTCGTCCTTTGAAAATGAGGACAATAAAGACTATTTACTCGAACCTTGGTGGAGCAAACTATATTCATCCATTTGCCTCAAATTATTACAATATTTATTATCAATGAAATAACTCATTGATGTACATACCGACGGGATAGAATGCTATCTAGTACTGAATTAAAATGTTTACATTGGAAAAGTCTTCAGTAACCTAGGTGATGGCGTTGGCGACCAGAAACTGTGCTTTCTCCAAGAAAAGCTGCAGAAATCTAAAACCATCGAGTAAAACGTTTTCTATGGGTCCCCGGTAAAAGCACAGTTTGAAAAGGTCTATTTTTTGATGCATCTTTCAGCGAAGAGCTATTCCACACTTAAATATATGTTCCACATACATAGTGCCGACGGACGAAGCACTATGCGTTTTTATTAAATTAATTAATAGAAACCCTATTAATTCTTTGCTTAATCATCTAGTCATTATATATTTAGTGATTGCTGTAAGGACGTTTTTCGTAATTCTGTAAGTCGTGTTAAAAGGCTTGTGAAACTGTTCCATGTCCAGTGTCAAGAGATCAACGATAAGAACAAAGCAAAGATTATCTCACAGTACATCCTCATTCAATATATTTATATTGCAAAACCAATTAAATAGTGTACTTTTTAACTTACAGCATTCTGAAAGGTGAGTTCATCTTTAATTTTATAATCACTATTTTTATATAGTATTATAGTATAATAATTTTCTATAATCACGCTATAAATCACGAGTGTTTTTAAAAATTGTTTCCTCATTTGTTATGGATTGATTGCAAATTACAATCAGGTTTAAAGTTAACTATCAAGGTAAAAATGCATGCGTTCGTTAGTAATAATTAGGAAGACAGTGAATCTGATTCTTGCAATAATTTAAGTAGTTATTTATTGATAAGTAGCGTTATTGTATTACGTATGGATTAGAAACCAGTAATTTAATGATTTGTTTTGCCGTTGTAATTCGTTTGACTTGCAAAACTAAATGTAGTGTGATTGCATGAATTGTTGCATCTTTATGTGAAAGAATTTCGTACTAGTGCAGTGTGTACGATGCTAACACACTTTTTGCCGGTATTGATCTATCTTGCAAAACAACTTGTTCTTGTAGAGGAAACATAGGTAAAAAAAGAAGTGCAAGTACTTGTTGTATAACGCAAGGCGTTTACCCTAAATATTAGAATATTATAACCATTGTTAAATTAAATTATAAACGATATTGCTGTCTATGGTAATTACCAATATATACCGGGAGTTTGCAAGAGGCAAATAAGTTAGGGCTAGTTTCGATAAGTTTGTTGTCGTACGTTATGCGAGGATTGATATCCATTCCATAGCACACTTTGCACTCTTGAAATGTGCGATAAGATACAGAAAAGAATTGTCAGAGTGGCCAATAGATTATAATTCTAAAAGGGAGTGAGTGACTGATACTGAACACTGGGGAAAATAGTTGACAAGCATATGTGATTTTATGTGCAGCAGATTCGTGTGTAGCAAGAAAAAAATACGTAAACTAATGCCTTGATTTTGTTTTTCAGATTTTTAACTGTATTCGAGTATTTTTAAGTTACCACGATGTCGCAAAAGTCAATTTTTACGTACGATACTTTGGTTCGTGCCTGTGCGGGCTCCGTAGTAAGTTCAATATTCTGTAACGTTCATAAATGAGATGAATGTGGTTACAGATAATTTAACATCTCTCCTCCTGTTTTCAGGGGAGTGTTACTGCCATGAGTGTTTTTTATCCGTTGGATACTGTTAGATCGCGACTGCAATGTAAGTAACCATTTAAGATTTTTACACCGCTTATTTGCACCGGAACATTAGTATGACCGTGTATTAATTTTTTTATAACACTTGTTTCAGTGGAAGACGATAGACCGTCAAAGTCTACGCTGCAAATATTATTGGATCTAATTGAAGAAGAAGGATTGTAAGTTGAAAGTAAACTTTGATGAGCTTGAATGAATTAAAAAACGACACGAACGTGACGTTGCCTCCGAGTTGATGGATAAACAAGGATTTATCGTTTTGTAGTGCTACATTGTACCGTGGCTTGAAGCCCACGCTTCAGAGTCTTTGTGTCTCGAATTTTGTCTACTTCTACGCGTTCCATGGTTTGAAGCGCTTAAGTTCTCCGGAAAACTCATCCGCACTTCGGGACTTGATGTATGGATCGATAGCCGGCGTCATTAATGTGTTGACGACGACCCCCCTGTGGGTTGTAAATACTCGGGTGAAGATGCAGGGAATCCGGAACGAGAATTTTAAGGACGACCATTTCAAAGGCTTATTTGGTGAGTTTCATGTATTTTGTGTCCACAAAGGGACTATGTACGGCTGCACACATGCAAGTGCGAAGGAATACTAGATTAAATTTTTCCTGGGAATATTGCAGATGGTTTATTTAAGATTTACAAATCCACTGGCCTATTGTCACTCTGGTCGGGAACACTACCCTCCTTGATGCTAGTCATAAATCCAGCTATCCAGCACATGACATACGAATCGATAAAGCGTAGATTGGCTTCAAAAAATATTTCTTCGCTGGGTTACTTCCTGATTGCAGCCGTTGCAAAGACGATAGCTACAGTTTTGACATACCCTCTCCAAATAATCCAGACAAAAATGAGAGTAAGTACTTGTATTTTCCTTCCATAAAAGCTCAGTATTACTTTTTTATACATGTAACGCTAGTGACAGAGCGCCTTCTTCACTTTGGCGCTCAAATGATAAGCATATTAATTTTATACTGCTATTAAATTAAATTTCAGCACGGCGATGGTGGTCGACATGGCGGGCCTAAAAGAAAAAACGTGCCAAACGTAAACAATACGTTTATGACTGTATTGAAGCGGATTTTGCAAACTCAAGGAATCCTTGGACTGTTTAAGGGGATGGAGTCCAAAATACTGCAAACAGTGCTCACATCTGCATTAATGTTTGTAATATACGAAAAGATCCATAGATGGGTGATAACAGTGATGCTAATGGGTCGCCAGCTTCCAAAGAAATAATACTAACGAATATAAAACTGAACGACGTGATTAGCAGCTGCGACATTTTCAAGTTTTGTATATAAATTAGACGAGTTGTCCCGTAGACTTATGTGTGAACCGCTGGAATATGTCGTTTACCTAACTAACCTACGTAGTGTTAGAAAAGACAATTCGCTCAGTTACATCCTTCTACGTCATTGAAACTTGGATAATAGGTCTTAGGCCATAGCAACCTTTCATAGCCACCCTCAGATTCCTAATTTTCGTCCAAGTCACGTTGCTTCTGCAAAATCCCATTAGTATATGACTATGTTGAGAGATTCCTTTGTATATTCCCCTATCGTGAGGATTATCTTTGTTCTGATTCGGTATTTGTCATGTGCGAATAAACTTTAATCGTGTCGAACTTATGTAAAGATGACATTATACAAGCTGTTTCACCATGATACCCGTTACAATACAATCGACAACTGTATCTGTTTGGTTTGACACTAGTATAACGCTTGTCCCCCCATTCTTAAATACAGGGTAAAGGCATAATTAAAACCACGTGTTCTCGGTGCAGTTCTCTAAGTTGGCAGTTACAAAGGCAGGATAATTGAAAGAAACTTGTTCCCTCAGCTCCGACTGTCCAATGTGTACGGTTGGAGGATAGAAAACAAGGAAAGTTGAAATAAAGTTGTCCCTGTTGTTGTCTGCTATCTTGAACAGTTTCCAAACTGGAGTGTGTGTCACTTAATTACGTGACAACCAGGAGGAAGAGGCTAGAGACTTAGTGTGAGATGCAGCTAGGGAAGATGGAATAAATGATATTTATTAGATGACTTGGAAAACTTGTGTCCACGCTAGGCTGTAGGTGGAATTTTAATGGGTAAAGTTGTGAGCTTATCGATTAGAGTGGACAATTACTGCCGATGTCTGCAGACGATTGGACCTGGATCTTAAGGGTAGCGCTATAAAGTGTAGAGAGAGTTGGAGTAGAGGAAAGGTAGTGCGACCACACAATAAGAATTTGAATTGCTCTTCAGAGTTGGTATCTCTGTAATATTATACCATGTTGTAGAAAATGTGAAGAGGTAGTAAAGAAGGGGATTTCACGTAGGAATAAAGAGTACGAGGAGGGAAGAAGTGTATAGTATGGAGCACGAGAGAAAATACAGGAGCATGAGAGAAAGCAAACTAGGGATGGGACGAAGAGAGAGAGAGGGAGAGAAAGTCAGAAAGAGGGAAACAGTATGAAAGTAAGTAGAGACCATAGGGCTGGAGAGGACAAGTGTTTGAAGATTGGTGGCTGTTGTAGTAGGAGGATTGAGGGGGAGCAACCACGCGCCATCTCCCTAGGAGGCTGGCTGGAAAGCGGGGAGAAAGTTTTCATAGGAGTAGAGAGGAAGCTGTAGATGCCGGGATGGTGAAAGCTAAAAATCTCTGCTTTTGCACATAAATCGATAAAACACAATAGGCATATCTCTCAGATTCAGTGAATGTCTTGAGCAGAGCCTTCTTCCTTCCCACCGTTTCCTCCTCTCCGTTCTCCTCTATTCTCCGAAAGGGAAGGAGAGGCTAGCGGGGAGTCGAGATAATTTTCATTCATCTTCACCAGCCACAGTTGAGTTTTGCTCTGTGAGCTGCGAGCTGCTGCTGCTTTCTCTTGCTTCAGGTGACAGAGGATTTTAGCGTATACCATCAGGAAGGGCAAGAGAACACCTTTTTGCCTCCCCTTTCCCACTAGGACTCCAGCACTTACAGAACTCGGACTGAAACCAGAGTGGGAATTAAAGCGTGTTTTAAAACTCGTTCAGTGCTATCAACATTTTACAGGATTACTACAGCGAGGCGGAGGAGTGAAAGTCCTTCCCGTCAAATCACCCAATACACCGGATGATCCGCTACAGTGAAAGTGAGGATCCGGGTGAAAAGGGAGAGCGGTGTGTGGGAGTTGTTGTTGAATATTTATTCAGCTGTTCCTCATCTTATGTCATCCCCAAATTGAGTTTTTCCCAAGGGGTGCGGTCCAAGGAAATCCTTTGAAACTGGATTAACAGTTAATATGAATCTCGTCATTTTTCTTACATTCTTCCTACATTTAGTAGTGGCCGAAGTCCGACCCGCCTTATCCGTCTGCAGGATAAACGAGTTCTCCTGTGACAACGGCAGTTGCATCGAATCAGATCGTTACTGTAATGGAATTACCGACTGCTCCGATGGCTCCGACGAACCCCGCCACTGTTCACGTCAGTTTCTCTCAGTACTATGTATAATATTATCCCTCCCCCAACTCTTTCCTCTCCTAATTCATTTAATCAATTCAATTAGCAAGTCCTTAGCCATCCTACCATAATTCCCCCTTCGGTCACGTCCCTTTATGGCCAAATCAAAGCCTGCGCTCCAACTCCCCCGAATGGGTGCTCTAGAGGGAGTAATTGACGATTCTGATGAAACCAAGAATAAGAATATATTTCTCTTCCCATTACTCAAAATAATCTGATTCAAAGAGAGAAGTCTATCATGTACTCGAGTAGTATAATAGTAGAAATACGCCAAGTGAGAATCCATCCCGCCAGCCAACCGAGAGCCCAAACAAGAGTAATAGCCCCCCAACGCTTTCTCTCCTAGATTCAACTAACCGTCCAAACCAAACGCTTCATGTCAGCAACCAAGAATCCTACAAAGAGAAAGAGAAAGCACAGATTCCAATCCCAGTTTACCTCCAGGCACTTTACACACATGCTCGTAATGTAATTCATGCTCCGCTGGCCGGACGGACCGAGTCAGTAAGTCAGTGTCGGTGTGGAACATTCGCAAGGGACTAGTTTCCACCGGGAAATTCTTTTATATCATGTGATGCGAATATTAATCAACTAACTTGCCTCATCGCTCAGCCTCCTCGACCGATAACAAGTTAAAGGAAACTTTAACAATTGTCCTAACGTAGTAGCTAGCAACCATAGGAGCTAACCTGAAAAATCTCTACAGAATAACCAGCGTGGGATGAGCACTATGGGTGTTCCTTTGTTCCAACTCCTTTCCCCGCTTTCTCTTCCTTTCTTTTTATTCTCCTCTGCCTCTACTATACTACTTTGTAGCTCCTTTCTCTCCCAGCACATGCTACCCTATCCACTGGATTTCCCTTGGAGCGTAGAAAAAGCTTCAGGAAGGCCCTTGCCGTGTGGATTCGAGATGAAGTACTTTTTTAGATATTGACATCACGTAGCGAACGGAATACTTAGCACCTCATACATCCCTGTTTTTATTATTTTCTCATCTCCCAACCATGTAAGAGGAGGAAGCTTGTCACTTTTCTAACGACAGTAGACATTTCAAATTCATGGGCTCTTCAGAATGAGATTCCGATGAGAGGCATAAAACCCAAAGGGAGCGAAGGAGGTCTGCCAAGGATTTTTTCCATTAAACTCATGTTCCATACCGAGCCTAAGAACAGGAGTAGATGATGCACTATAAAAAATCCTCCCCGTTATTCCCCATCCAACTTTCCCTAGTCAGCTCTATTCCAAATTCCATTTATTTCTCTCCCACCCAATAACAGTTACACTTCATCCCAAGAACAAAAGCCAAACATCCCCCTCCCTCACACTTTCTCCACTTAAACCAGCCCCGTGAATTACATTCCCGTGTCATGCCCTTCAGCCCTTACATCCTGATTACATATCCCCTGGAAAGCCCAACCCAAGCCCAACCTTCTTTAGAGCCAGTCTTTAAATGAACATTTCAAGACAAATTTGAATTGCAAAGTAATTCACTTCCCTCTGCCACTGCTTTCTCCAGCAACTCCTTCCCGCCTCAACCAAACAACTGTGGCTTTCTCTAGAAAAAATTCTCTCCCTTCAATCATCCTGGCCTTCAGAGGATTTTGCATGCCAGTCCCTTCAAGAGCAGAGACCCACAGCGACCTACTATTTTTAGCTCAGTCCTTCAATGCCCAGGAAATGAGTGGCTATTAGCTTAAATAGTTAATTTAAACCCGCGTCCGCCATTCTAGGATGAGAGAAAGTACGATAAAACTGTAAAAGAAGCGTTTGAAAAGATCCCATCCCACAATATTCCTCCGCTCTCATCACTTCTTTCTTTTCCTCTCTCCCGAAAATTCAAACCACCCTTGATCCAAGGGCCATGTGGAAACTTTCGATATTCCAGAATGAGCCTACTTGGTTGTAGGATTACATAAACGTAGATCCAGGTCCAGCCCTTCCCTAAGCGTCTAATCCGGCTCCAAGAGCCAAAGTCTTTGGAGGAATACTAGGAGTAGAGCCCAAGAAGAGGGAGAAAAGATGTCATTTCACATTTTCTCCCACCTACTATTTTATCACAAGTCAATGTAAATGGCAAGCTTGGAATAGGATATGGCTTTCCCTTCTCTTCCCCGGAATAAAGCGGGGATAAAATTTTACGAACAGGATCAGAAATCAGAGAAGGGGGAAAAGAAGAATCTCTCTTCTCACCTTCCACAGGAAATGGGAGAGATCCAAGTAGGCGTGTGTGTGTAACTTTTTTTTAGTGTCCGTTGATACCCATCTTGCATGTGAGTCGCGGTCAGACTGCTTTTAGTAGCTTTGGGATCCGGGGAAGACACGGGGGGATGCTAAGCGAAGGCGTGTGGCAGCGTGAGATTTTTGTTTGCTCAGCACAGAAGATTTTATTCAAGGAGAGGGGCTATGCCTCTATTTTCCTGCAATGAGGCAACACGAACACCCCGAAACCCGGGTAGCAGCCTTAAGTGTGACAGGGTGACGGAGTTGATGAAATTCATTCTATGTGACAGGAGTCATGGTTTATAAAACGTCAAGAATCCTAGTCTCTACTTTCTCTCTACTTTAGAGACGAAAAAGATGGCCCGTAATTTTTCACCCGCCCCTTTAACTCGTTACACAAAAGGATGTGTTCCTTTGCTTTGTATTTCCAGGAAGAATAGTGTGGAAGGGAGGGCGGGAGTTTTCCTTTCTCGGTAATGTACCCAAGCTTTCACCCAAGCCCTCTCCGCTCCTAACAAGTAGTGAAAGCAAAAGGAGGATGGATTCGCCCGGGTAGTCCCGCTTCTTCTCCTCCAAGTGGGCCTTGCCTGGTCTTGCGGCTCTTGGTCTTCTTTGGTGAAGATGGTAGCGGTTTTAGGGATTATGGAACAAGCGGCACACATACTTTTCCCACCACAGCCTCATCCTGATCAATACTTTCATGTGGTAGTACACACACTATATATATACCAACTAGTTCCGGGCGGTTCCTGAGAGTTAGCGCCTAACTGCCTATCCTGTAGCTCAGCCACCAACCAGCCAAGCAAAAGGATAACATTCATGTGACGACTCCTGTACTTTCTTTAGCTATTCAAGAAAATGTTGAGGAGGGGTAGGTAGGGAGGATGAGGCACGACATGAGTGTGGAGAAAGTATACGGAGAAAGCAACTGAAATTCCATAGTCATCTCTCTCTCTCCCCATTTTCTTTCTTAGCTTCCTCCAAAAGCTCGTATCATGAGTAAAAAAGATGAGCTAGGAATACAGGGGAATGGAGGCCATCCCCATTCGACAACAACAGCTCCGTCCCCATCAGCCATGTGAATAGCGAGGAGTTGTAAAAAAAGAAAGTATAAAAGATGAGAGGAAGGCTTAGTGGTGTTTTTACTTTGTGTGTAGTTTACAAAGACGGCTAAAAATGTTTTTACTCATTCTCATCTCTCTTTTTCCCGCAGCTTGTAATCGGACCTACTACGGCACCAAGGAGTCCACCTACTATCTCCAACTTCATAATCCACAGGGCAGCATGTCTTCATTTTCTTGTTCCTTAACGTTTATTGCTGCGGGTGGAGCATACGGGGATTTAATTCAATTAAAATTTAGTTTAATATTCCTCTCCAAGAAGACGAGTCAGCAGCAGGAGCTGAGCAACTGTAACGCGACAAAGTTGATTGTCCAAGAGCCGGACCGCCTCATAAATAGTGAATTTTGTCATTACAATTTTATAAACAAACCCTACTTTTCCGAGTCCACCCGCGTCATTTTTACATTTCTTACGTCCGAAATGACGAGTCAATTAAATTTTGATTTCAAATTATCCTACAAATTCGTTGGCATCAACGAAGCCAAGGTCCGCTACGGAAACGGCCTCTACTTCCGCGGAACTCTTATCCCAGGAACTTCTTGTAGCCTCCTCTTCAATAACTGCTACAAGGAAACGTAAGTCTCATTTCTCTCTCCTTTCTCAGTTACAATCACCTTCCCCTACTGTTATTCTCTGTAATCTCACTCTCTCGCTTTCTCCTACTTTCACCACTCTCTACACACCCATTCCCCCCTCATTCTCTCACACTTTCTCCCCATCTCAGCCATCTCTTCCTCACATTATCTCCGTCTTCCCATCCACCCGTGTAATGCTAGCTCAACTTTCTCTGTTTGTTGCCCCACTCCAAGGATAAGTGAGCGTGTCAATTCATCTGATGAGTAGTAACAGAGAAGATGAGCCCACTATAGCTCCTCTCAAACCAAAAGGCAAAGCGGAGAAAGACGCGAACAAGACTTAAGGAATAAGAAAAGATAACCACTTTCTCCATCTTCTCCCTCCCTTTCTCCTAAAGCTCCGTCTTCCCACCCGCCTTCTCTCACTATACTAATACCGTACCAAATATTCTAAGCAAACCTTTTCAAGATTCATGCTACCTTCCCTTCCTCCTCTCTCATCTCCTCCACCAACTCTTACTACCGTATTCTCGTACCCCTTTTTTCCCATCCTTCACCAATCCTTCACCCATCCCCCCCCGCTTTCTCCATCCATACTTTCTCCTTCATCCCCTCCCACTATTACTCCTGAGGCTGTAGCCTAATGCTTAACTTTTACAAGCCTATTTGTGGTAGCTATAAAGCGCGGGTTATTGGAATAGATGCGGATTGATACAAGGAAGAGAAAGAGTGGGAGGAGGAGAAGTGAGTGAGAGTGAGCCCTTGATTTCTCTCATCCTTTTAGTTCCTCATCCTCATAATGGGATGTGATAAAGATGAGGGGCTGTGAAGGGCATTAATTCTAATTGCTTTCTCCCCCTCTTTTCACCTTCCAGATGCTCCCTCCAATCCCCTAATTACCCAGGCCTCTACCCCCGTAACATCACTTGCTACTACGCCATCCGCCATGTGAACACACCTGACAAGATGCAGTTTCACTCTCTCGTTCATCTCCAAACTCTCCACTTTAATATTCAATCCCGCCAACCCAGTAATCTCACCTACTCCAACAACAAGGATTTCAAAGCCAACTGCGAAGACACCCTCACCGTCTACGACGGCTACACCATCCGCGACCCCATCCTCATTAGTGTTTGCGGAAAGGGTCAAATCGAGAACATAACTTCCAGCTCTAATGAACTCCTCGTCGTCTTCCACTCCAGCGGTGTCAATCTTCTCCAGGACGACCGTCTCTCACCCAACACAATCCAGGTACGTATCTATACATTTCTTTCACTCTCTTTTCCTCAACTCCTCCTTCATTCCCCAACCAGTCAATCCTACTTCTATCGTCCTATCCCCATCCTCACCTCACAGTCCAGGAAACATGCACACTCAACTAACAACCTTCCTTCCTCCATGCACGTATACACTCAATCCAAAGCAGGCATAGATACACTTCCGACATAAAGCGAATCCAGGCTCACGACTAATCAAATACTCTCTCACTAATGTTTCACCCGGAACGGAAACAGTCATTTCTAAGCACAACAGTATCCATCCAAACTAAATATAGGGCATCCTCCCCTCCGCCAGCACCGATATTTTTAGCAACAAACAACTACCATAGCTCCTTCACGTACTCGCTTTCCTCCCACTAACAAATCAGACCGGCGCCATGTCCGGCTTTAAGCCAGACGAGTAAAAATCCTTATCACAGTTTCCAACCCTCCAAGTACAAAAATTAATGCTACATTTTACAGTATATCAAATAAATGTCAAGAAAACACCCAGTTAGAGAAGGCGGTAGAGGAGGAGGAGGAGGAGGAGGAATCCGGACTGAATCATGGCACGAACGGATCACACATTCCCCAATTACTTCTACGAGACAAGAACCATTCGGGAAGTTTTATTATATTTATTCATTTTTGAGTAGGAAACCGCAAGGAGTAAGAGCAGAGGGAAGAGAAAGAGAGAGAAAAATTATAGGCTACAGTCGAGTGTATATTACTAAACTCTTAGAGTAACAGACGGCCTTTCTCCAACTTTCTCCGTCCCCATGTTCCTAAGTGGATAATATGCTACTACCCTGTTTACACGATACCGCACATGTAGTCTCTGCATATTGGAAGTTAAGTTGTTCAAGAGTATTTTCCTTTTCTCCTTCTCTCTCTCTCTCTCTCTCTCTCTCTCTCTCTCTCTCTCTCTCTCTCTCTGAGATCCATCCCTTCTATTTATGCTTGTCCCCCCTGTTTCTCCCTCTTACAACTTGTAATTGACGGGAGAGAATAAAAAGAGTTGGCCTCCTCTAGATCTGACTTTAACTTGTTTTATCACATTTTATTTTGTAATTGAAAACGTCGAGAGGCTTTAGTCCCTTCCTCCCAGCCTAACTTTCTCCAAATTCCTCCACCCACTTCCCTCTTCAATATCCGTCTCCTCTTCACTTTCTCCATTCTCTTCCTTATCCAGAAGCCATCATGCCCTCCAGGAGATATATATACGCTCCCTCTTCCTTCCTGTAACCAATTTTGCACTGTCGATTACTTAGTCCTCTTACCATCCTTCAACTCAGATAGACGCTGGACAAAGAGAGAGAAGAATTCCTCAGAGCAACTTTTAAAGGAATGAAGGATGAGGCTTTCATTTTGTTCCAATTCATTCCTCCCGTCGTCCACGTTTCCAATTCCTCGCTCTTGGATTTTTCTTAACACCCAAAAGAATTCCTTAGAGTCCTCCACTTTCCTTCTTTTATTTTCCTCCGCCTCAACCGCTCTTTAGAGTACAGTTAAGTCAACTTGTCAAGAATCCTGCACACTATATAAATATATTAGCCCGCAGCAATGAGGCAGGCAAGAAGGGAGGCAGGGAGACAGCTTGAAGGAAGGGAAGTGAAAGCAGCCGGACGGACAGATGATACGTCACCTTCTCCCGCAAACAGTAACCCCCTTCCTCTTTACCTATACCTTACCTAAACATGGTTCCGTGACATGAGAGTAAACTTGCTCCCGGATCTCCCCTTGTTCCGGTAAACTCCTGGTATTTACCGGAACATCTCCTCTTCGTGTATCCAGTAGTGGGGGAAGAAAACAAAGTCAAACTGAAGGCATATGTTGAAGGCGGTCATGGGCAATGGGATTACATAAATGTGCCGGGAGGTGTGTGCAGTACTTAACGGCTCTTTTCTCTTTTTCCTCACAGGGTTTCAACGTCATAGCAACGATACAGCACGTACCGGTGAACAGTAATAAATTCGTTGAGAATCATAACTGCGTCTTCCGAACAGGAAGTCTCCATGAGAAGAGCGGTTACGTGGAATCTCCGGATCATTCCCTTCCTAGCAACACCCTGTGCATCTATCACATCCAGGGCAACAATCAGGAGAAAGTATGGATACAAGTCCTGTACTACTACGTTCAATCCCGGGATTGCAATACAACCTACTTATCAATTTATGATGGACCTCATGATTCCCGTACGTGCCTCACTTTCTATCTTCCGTCCTTCACTTTCTCCCTGCATATATTTCCCATTCCCTAACACCTCCCCCAGTCACAATTTCTCCACTTTCTCCACTTTCTTTCCCAACCATCCTCCCCACCCGCTCTTCAATACCCCCTTCTGCTATAACCAAGCTTGAAATTATCGTATCGTATAGAATACCAAATAATTATTATCTTTTATTGCAAGCAATAGTTACAAACGAGTCTTTTCAGCCGGGAAACGTCGGAATTGCCTGTAATTCAAGTTCCTTGTGTAACGAGCTCCACGGCCAGGAATAGCTACCAGCAGCTACTAAAATACTTCTCCCATATAGTATTTTCCTCCTTTCAACACTTTGTGGCCCACAAACCCGCCAGCATTTTCCTTATCCGCTTCCCCCCACACACACAGAATTGAACAAGTCCCGGCATTCTTGAATAATAAGGGCGCTAGACGTACTATTGAGAGAAAGTTGATATAGTAGTGAATGCTCCGAGAGAGTGACTAGTTAGAAAGCTCCATGTTCTCTTTTTCCTCATCATTCCTTTCACTCCTCTTACATTCCCTCCAACTTTACAACCTTACCATGTCATCCAGGCTCTGACACAGATCCACTTGATGCATGTGTGCACAAAACTTGAGAGCCCATTTTCTCTCTTTTCACTTTTCCTCAAAACTATTGTCAAGTAACGGAAGCATTATACTTCTCGTCTCCTTGTCCCAGTTTTTGGCCAAATGGGAATCGGACAAACATGTTCATATTATGCATTCAATTCCCCGCAATACCCACCACCACCCGCACCCTACTCCGCCGCAACTACTACCCATTTGCTCCTTTTTCGTGCAATTCTTCCCTCTTCCCCGCCTTTCTCCCAGATATATATCGCAACCCGTCATTCTGTCCTCCTAGAAAGAAGCCTGAGAGGCATAGATACTCCAGCCGGCCAGGTCCCCCCGCTTTCTCCAAAGAATACATGTCAAGAGGGGAAAGTTGGATTTCACAACTTTCTCCTTCTGACATTTCCCTGACACATGACTATCTCAGTGATAGATACGCTCTTACCAATGCATTCCCTCCTTTACACTTCCTTCCCACAAAATCCTCCCCTCCCGAATCCTATATACTACTATAGCAAGAATACCAACTCTTCAACCCTCCTCCAGACATCTCCCGCCCCTTCTCCTTCTCCTTATGCTATAGCCCTTGGTTGAATTCCATATCTGACTGACGGCCAGTCTGCACGTTTTAAATTACCAAAGATTTGAATCACCCACTCACTAATCTCCACCATCTTGTCTTTCCAGAAGGGCAAAACGATCTTTTGCTCAGAATCTGTGAGAATCAAACAGAGCCACTTCGCTCCTGCGAGTACAAACTCAATCGAGATCTCGCCAGACCCTGCAGCCTCCAAGAATCCTACTTGTCAACATCCAATCACATGACGATCCGGACACGAACCCAAGATGGAACGATCCTTGATCGTCTCAAATTTAAAATCTATTATGAATTCATCGACATGAAGCTCGACGGCATGGAATTAAGGAAACCCTGTAGCAGGTTCATCACACAAAGCGGCTACTTTCACAGCCCCAAGAATACATTTTTGTACGGCCGCGGTGGAGAAAAGTGGCTGCACTGCATTTACCAATTCCCACCCGGCACCATTTCCTTGGACTTTCACCTAACAAGCAGGTAAGCACACGAAAGTTCCGGCATTCCATTCCCTTTGTCAACGATCTAGATTTTCCGCTGGATATGAAAGTGAGGGGAAATCTTTTACGTGCCCGTAAAGTAAACAAATGGAGCTAAATAAATTTGTAAACTAAATGCAGACCTTTCCCTTACGAACCCTACATGCCAATCTCCCACATTATCCTTCCATCGCCCTATCTGGATTCTCCAGTCCCCCCCTCGCCTTCAGCTATTCCTCATATGTATAGTCCAACCCCATTTTTCATCCCTTTTGCTTCTTTCATATTTCTCCATGTAATATGTATTCTGCTCTCAATTTTTTCCAGCTCGAATTGCCACAACTTTTACAGCAGACAAACAAACCGGTATGAATGTACCAAACGACCCATGGGCGGCTACAGCAGTCCAGATGAGTTATCTGGGTCCATATTATTCGGCCAAATCCGCTACTACAAAGTCTTCACTAACAATACCCGGATCCAAGTCAATTGTTTTTGTAATAACCTCAACAGAACCCTCAGCTTTAGTTCCAAGTACATGCAGCAAATAGAGATTGAAATCGGTAACATGAAGTCCTGGGTAGACTACACTCACTTCTGGTTCAGCGGAAGGTAAGGAAACAAAGCATTTACTCCAATCATCACTTTCTCCTACCAATCCCCGCGACTTTCTCCAAAACTTTCTCCCATCTCTCATAACCCCCTCATTCAGAGAACATGACACATTCAAACGAAGGCTATCAAACTCTACAGCCTTACAATAACCCTCCTTTCCTCCTCTCCTTTTCTTCTTCTTTACAGTCTCCCACCCAAATCCCACTCTATTCCCTCCTCACACACAATCCCAGTCATTCTCTCACCCCCCCCCATCCACTACTTTATTATCTCTCCATAGTCCTATCAATTCCACCCCCATCTTATCCCATCCCAAGATGACAGCCCGATTTGTATAAATTTACTACTAACGCAATGATTGATTGAATCCAATAGCTACACCAAGGAAAGACCAGGTTCGGAAGCTGACGAATATTCCGACTTTGAAACGCACAATTCCCTCTCCGGTCTCATCTCTTTGACGAATGGCTCCATAGCGCTCATACAACCGCCAACAGAGTTCCACTACGCTTACGTCTACAGTAGCGAATCCGACGAAACGAGTCACTGTAGCCGCGGCATGTTGCTCGTTCATCGAATCCGCAACATGTTCCCCAACCTCCCCTGGATGTCGGCCTCTATGATTCACGAGCAAAGTATCAAGGATAGCTTATCAGCCTCAGCCCTCAAACTCTGTCCATCGGATGTCAAGTTGTACTCGCCCAATTTTCAAGACGATCTCAGTGAAGAGAATCGAGTCGTCGTTGAGCTCATCTCCACTACAGACATAACCTTAAACTACGTCATGATTCAAAAACCCACGGAATCAAATTGCGAATTCTATTGTGGATCAATAGACGTTTGTCTTCCAATCCAAGCTCTCTGCAATGGATATAATGACTGCCCCGACGCCTCCGACGAGGCTAATTGTCACTTTAATTATAATTACGAGTATTTAATCCTCATATTCATCGTTATTATCATTGCGTTGCTCAGTCTCTACGTTTACCACAACTGTCGTCACGCACGGAGAGTCAATAAGGAAACTGGAGACTCTTGACAATTAAAGAATGATGAGATCATCATCAGTAACATTTATGATAGGGTAACTACAGTGTAGTCCACCCCTTAAGTAATTACCTCTCTGTTCTTATTTCCCATTCCCCCAAACTTGTAGATATATCCTTAAACTTAAACGGCCCATAACTCCCCCTCCCCTTAATTCTAATCATCCATCAATCAACACCGCCTGTAGAAACGTGATTATTCTTATCAAATATAGTACCTTTTAGACTTCAATCATAGAGGAACGCCATGAGTGCTAGTCTTGTACGAGCAAACAATAGCTAGTATCCAGAACCTTTTAAATGTTACGGAAAATATGCAATCTGTCATTTCTATATATAACCACCTTACACATTCGCTTCCATAGACTTCCAAACTGTTTAACGCTACAAACTCAACACAATCCGCATCTAACCATCTTCGTTGTTACCAGTATATAGGTACAAATCAGCAATTCTCAAGAATCTCCAAGTACCAACGATAAACGTTTTATATGTACGTATATATTTAACTCTTAGTTCTTCAGGTCATCCATTAATTAATCCTCTTGTCGTCGGAGCCATTCTACAATATTGTCTTCACCTTGTACTAAAATAGTATGGAAAATATTCATGGAGGAAGAACACTTCCCGGCTAGAATGTAGTATACTTTAACTTTTATAAAATATGCCAAACGAAAGCAGGTAGCCCCTTCTTCCTTTCTAGGCACCTGGGTACGAAACATGGTTTTATAGTATTGATGTCAAAATACTCCAGTTATGAGCAAATGACCTAACGTTATCCTGCGCTCTGACATAATTTTCAGAAAACTTAAGAAGGTATTTCCAATTTTAGCTAACGCTGACAAATAATATATATATATATAGGCATATATAACTGCCATTTATAGTTCAACATGTGAGAAGCGAGCAAACTTTCCACAAGACAATGCAATACCAACAACAACAAATTACGCAAATTTACGATTTCCCTGTGATGTCGTAACTCGTTTGGCGACTGATTACTCTTACAAAGATTCTCCTTGTTAACATACTTCAAGATTAAAACGAATTCTAAGAAACCGTGTATGTGTGAAGCGCACACTTTTCGTGTGTATTTATGAATTAGCTGCGTGGAAAGTCTACCTGTTATTCCATTAGATTATATTCATTACGTCGTTGTTTTATCGTGCGAAAGACGGTAGTTTTAGTCGATTCTATCTATCTTACTGTTTTTATCAAAGCAAATTATATATAGTTCTTAGGATTTACCATAGATTGACAAATACAGAATGGACGTCAAACCGTCTTTTTACAACCAGTAAATTCAAACTTCTTTACTCCAAAGCATTTCATTATCACCATCATTCGCCTCAATCGCTCTTGGACATAAATCAGGACTATAAAAATAATAAATCATGCGGCCTCTTTGCTAAAACCGCAAAATGCCTTCTTATAATGGTTACGTTCAATTGAGATCAACTCATAACTTACATTCCATCTATTCAGGATTCAATTAACACAGCTACTGATTTCTTGCATGAACCTTGCATGAAAGAAGAAAATGCCAATCTCCTGCATTTTCTACTTATACTAAACTGAACTATTATTAACATTTCATATATTTCCTCGACCCTTACATTCGGGTTGTAGGAGCTTGTAATGCGATCGAGATTTCAAAAAAATGGATTCATTGAACCACGAGCAAGACAAGTGTATACATAGCAATATGCGAAAAATGTTAGTACAAAAGCCATACATAATGCAAATAAAATTAATATTTTCATGTCGTAATAAATATAGACTGGGTATGTGATGCGATGAGTACACTGAATATTGAGCTGCTACCGGACCTGCGACAGTGAAAACTCTATAATACCGTGGATAAAAAATGGAGGTATTCATAGTGCCTAACTAGAAATGCAAGTCTATGGGAACTACGATTCCTCATTGCCAGTACAAAAATCTTCTATTACCGGTACTTTGCTTAAATTATTTGGAAAGTGTGCCTTGGTCAATCTTAAGATATCTTGATACACCTGGCTCCTCATATCCTTGATTTCTTTTTTATCAAACCATAATTTAAGCGGTGAAAGAGGGAATTCGAAACACTTTATCGGGTGCGAGAAGAAATTTTCGAAATACTTGAACATAAAAAGGCCACAATCCGATCGATTATTTTGTTTAGGTGCATCCACAACACATGCAGGAATTGTTGCAGCTGAGAATTGTATATCCCTGTTGTCATCCTGGCACTAAAATCACAAAATATTATTCAAAACCTTCTTTTCAGGGTCTATCATAGGAATATTATCATTATCAAACCGCATACCTTCAGTTCTGTAGTTAGAAACGTCCACAGTCTTCTATACACAACTGCCCTAGTTTTTATATACTTAGGCATTGAATCGAAAATAAGTATGCGAGGATGCTTTACTATTTCTTCATCATTCGGGTCATCCTGGTTCCTCCGCTTTGCCGAATCCGCATCGAAGACGAGGGACGGAAAACATATGACTGCTAGAAACCAGTGTGATCTGTACACCAGATAGTACAGTCAGAACCATTAAACCAGCTACCATGGTTAATACTTCAGACCAAAACTTAACAAAACCTTACTCTAAGGATATAGGGACGAAAATGAAATCCTTGTCGAAGATGTTAATGCTCTTGGTCCAATTTCGATGCATGGACTTTTGATGTTTATTCTTCGACATTGACCTTCCCAAGCACAGGGACGAGTAAAAGTAGGACGAGAAAATGTGACTCCTGGCTTGGTCTTCCTCGCTTAACTTTTCCCTGTACATGTACTGCAGCCAGAAGTCTATCATTTGATCATTCAGGTATTCCTTCGGTCGAAGTGTATCAACATCCGCCGGTATTAAAGATACTAATGCCTTCTGTCCAGCTTCAGGAGGGTAGATGAGAAGGGCGCTGGAAAATCATTATTCATAATTTTTGTCCAAAGTTCATGTACAGCAAAGGCTCGATTACGAGTGAGCCAATTAATTCCAAAGCACTTACGATCCTGTTAAGTCATTACGTGTGGGCGTATTATCGTTTCTCAAATTACAAGCCTTAGTCTTCTTAGCCTTCTTGCTAGCCGTTACACTCTCTTCGACGTTCCCATTTTGATTTGATGAAATCGCCCTTCGTACTGGCTTTTTTTGTTCCGCTTCACTGGGCTCAGAATTGCCAACAACGGGAACTTGCACAGGATTATCATTGCTCCGAAGATTCCTTCGTGTTCGCCGCTGCTTCGTTTCCAGGATTATCGATATATCCGAATCCATTTCTGCGCCACCACTGTATCCAGCAATCGTCATTTAATCCAAATTATTCCTTTGTCCTTGACAGGTAATCCGTTATAGCCAATCACAAGGTCAAATACTGCACCAGCATTCTTCCTGCGCTGCATCCATCAAACTGCTTTTCGAATATCAGTCAAGGCACCCAATTGTATCAATTTCCACTCGATTTTACAGACTGTGTCCAATGAAAATGGAAAACGTATCCACCTCATTAAGCAGTAACATCCATTAAATCCGTTTCATTTTATATACACCACCACTGTTGATTCACCAGCGTCTTCTTCGGTAAGTACAACTAATTGGCTGTAAAAACTGCGAGATCTGTTCATGCAGACAATCCGTCTATATCAACGGTCAACGGTTTGTTAGTGACTAAAAATCAAAACAAAAATTTCAACTTTTGTGCAACGACTAAATTCAACTTTATATTTAACTTTATAATGCTAAACCACGAAAGAACAATATTGGCTAACTTTATTTTACCTTCCTTGAATATATATGTGACTTAATTCACAAATAAAATGATTATTTTCACTGCAATTTAATAGCCGACTGAGTATGAAAGGACTACGAACTTAATTTGAATTTTTCGTTAATAAACTGTCGTGGCAAAAAAGTAGCCCGTGTAATTTACCTGGGATATTTCAATTAGCTCTAAAAGCAAAAAGTACGAAGGAAACGTTCACAAATAATTATGAAAACAATAATACTGAAAAATCCAAAACTGCACCAATATCTATGAATACGTGTGAGAAGTGTTAGTTTCGAGTTGAATCTATAGTGTTTATTTGGGAACTGAATAACTGTTTTCGCGCAGTTAAATAATTTAAATGTCAAATATCACCAGTTTCCAATGTTTAGGACTTACATACTTTTAGACTTGAATACGATTAACTTTTATATGTATATATATATTATTATACAATAAAACTTTGTAGAACAAGTCTATGCACGTCCATGGAAACTGAACTCATTCAACGCAGACCAACACTTCTCTCAATCCTATGCTTTTTAGTACGTACCAAATCCAATACGGCATACGGAGTATATATACAATTTTAAAGCAAAGAGGAAACACTAAGAAGAAGACAACATTCATCATTCACAAAGTTAGGCTAGTGGCAGTCACGTTTATCAAATGACTTTGGCTATTGCCCATATAACATTTGTCTTTTTGTATTCCGCTACACAAAAAAACTTATTTCTGATTAACTCGAGTATATAGAATTATAATAGCGATTTAATCCTTCCTTGAAGTAGCTGTCAAGTGATAAAAACAACGTATATATCATATATACGCAGAATGAAAATTGTTGCAACTTTATCACCAATTTTCGCCGATGAAAATGAAAAGAAAAACTGAGGATTTTGAGCTCATTTTACGACATTGATTTCCTCATCATCGTAGCATTCCAAGGTAATAAACTAATAAATGTTCTGATTCCTGAATGTATTCGCGAAAATATCTTGACTGCTTCACAATGAAAATAAAACTTCAGTTAATTATGCCGATGCATCGTGTATGAATAGCACAATGCTTTTACATGACTTCGATGCAGCATAATGAACTATTGTAAAAGGCACGAAATTTTTACTAAATTCCATATTGATACTCTCGAGAGTAAACCGAGTATGGAGTAGATTTTCAATTATTATCGAAACGTTGAAATATCTGGTCAAGAACTCTTGCTGTGTTTCTAGTCTGTGTATTGAGTAATTAATTTTTGATTGTTTTTAAGGCTATATTATACATTTCGCTCATTCCTGGAAGACACCAAAGACGTACCTAAATCTTCTCTTGGAAACCTTAACAATCACATGGATTATGTATTATAATACCTGAGTGTTTGACGCTGCTCAAATTTTGTCGTCGTATTTTAATTGTATTTACGACTTCCTGACTTTCGCAACAACAATTATGGACTTGAGAATACCTCTAAATATAAGTGGGCTACCCACAACAAGGAATCGAGGAGCTATAGCATGGTAAGCTTGAGATAAAAAAGTTTGTTTTCGATGTAAGACGCTCTTAGAAAGAAACTAGCATATACTTAACGAGTATCATTGTGCAGCAAAGTTAATTTCTGGTATGCTTTCAGGAATTCTAATGGATTGATAGCTATTGGAAGTGCAACCGATATATTAATTATTGACTCGGAGAATTTGTCTCCCGTCCAAGTTATAAATGCAGACCATAAGTCTTCAGTTAACAGGGTATGCCAACAAGTTGATCGATGTTATCAAGGGTTCTTTGGTAGGACCTGAGCATTTTACTACTATACTCAAAGATAATGACGAAAACAATGTGTTTATATTTTTAAGGTATTGTGGAATCCCTACGCCAGGCAGTTGGGCGAGACAAAGTCGTCAAAGTATCAGCCAGACTTGGTATCAACCGACACTTTAAATAATATAATGGTATGGGACGTTGATAGATCCCATTTGATATCTGCATTCGTACACCCAGATTCTAAGCAGTTGCTGGACGTCAAATGGGCGCGGGGACCGGACTCTTGGAAAAGAACAAAGTTATTTCTCCTCTACTCTACTAATATGTTCGTCATTTTTGATGTGTCAAGTCAGCAATCCTTCCAAAATATTCAGATAATAGAGCCGCTTAGCCTCGACATAACGTCATTTGACATGGATCCGTATTCTGCCAGTACCACCTTATCACTAGCATTGCTTGCTGAAGGATATGCAATGATAGCATCTTTGGATCCAATGAAGGCTGATAAGATTGTAGTCAATGTTACCATACCGCTGAATCGAGCACAGGGCGGTACAGGAAGTGGATCCTCTTCAGCTCAAATTGGCCATATGGACATTGGAAGCCAGCCTTTATTAGGAGCGATTGGGAAAAAAGGAAGCTCTTCTTCCAGCATTCGTAAACTAGTATCAGATATCATCGTGGGGCCGGAAAATCCGTTAAATCAAGTCATTGTACGTTTCGGAACGTTGGAATTTCTCCAAAGTATGAAGAATCATCTTGTTGTTTGGACACCCAGAGAGATATATCTGGTCAACATCCACTTTCACGTCGTCTTGCACGTCTTCGCTCTGGAAAAGTCAATGCCGAGTATAATCGCAATCACCCCCTGCACTACGAGGCCGGCAATATTCACTCTACACGAGAACGGCACGTTACATTTGCGGAAATACGTTATAGCCAGCCCTCACCATATTCATACCTCAGCAATCAGTTTAGAAACCATTTGTGCCAATGAAAACCCGAGATTCAATTCCAAGAAATCCGAGGTTCTTAGTGGTGCCTTGGATCCTTTCACGTCGGAATGCCATTTCGTAATGTATCTTTCTGATGGACGATTCATCAAATACTCCCTTGTACCTGCGAAAACAGAGAAGCAAAGCCTACCCCTCACAAAACCTTCTAAACAAGTCCTACCAACTCCCATTACTCCAGGTGTTTATGACAGTGTTTCCGGTATGCCGTGTGGAGCCCCTTTCGTTGCCAAAGAAGAAAGTTACAGCGCGATGAGACTTAGTTCGTTCGTCAAAGGAATCTTGGAGCCCACTGAATTAGGATCGGAATTAAAATTTAGATTGTCTCGAGTCACTACATCAGTTGGTCAAGTTACTTGCTTAAGAAACTTAAATGCTGGATCACTTATAGCGGGAACAGGAACGGGTCACGTCGTAGTAATCAAAGTCGACTCTCATGAGGAAAAAGGGAAAAGTGAAAAACTTGTAGTTCCGCAAGTTGTTAAAAAGTTTTCGATTCATTCAAATTCTCCGGTCAATGGTGTGGAGGTCGTTTCCGCAACTGAAATATTAACATGGGCAAATTTAAGCTTTTCTGCTAATCCTAAATGCGAATTATGTATGACCGAGATAGAAGTCGGGGCTTCCAAAATGTTGAAGCAAGACGAGCCTAATCATATTCACGCTGTGCGCGTATCTCCTCTCAAGCAGTACTTTATAATCGTTTACAAGGTTAGTCATGTTGCTGCAGCAGTTATCGAACCATTTTTCGGATATTGCAATAAGTAACAACTCTTCTGTTTAGAATGGAGCTGCTCCTTGCGAACTATGGGACCTGCCTCGAAGACAGTTAATCAAACTTCTTCCATCCAAGCTCCCTCCTATTACATGTGTTCAATGGAAGCAGCCCATGGATTCATCTAAGTAAGCTAAGTACATGTTCATTAACGCGAGGATTATAAAGTAGTTGTCGGAAATAAATAATTTTTGAACGTTTATTTTCAGAGAGGAGACATTCTTTGTAACTGACTTGGGTACATTTCTCTTCACGTTCCGAGTTGATGGAAACAGGTTTTCCACTGCAACTTGTGTAAAAGTTGATACTGGGAATATGGGAGGAATACCGGTAGCCTTGTTTACGAAAGGAAATCTTCTGTTCCGTGGGGATTCTAGTGGTAGCCTGGTAATATATAACACAGAGAAAAAAACCGCTTCTCCTGGTGTAAGCCTGGGACGGGGACCATTATTCAAAATTCTGGAATTCGGTGACTACTTCATAGCACAGTTTAGTGATCAAATTGAGCTCTGGGAAGTGTTTTCGGTGCAAAAAATACGCACTTTGCATTCGAATAAGTTAAAATCCACTGATATAGCATTGTTAAACCAACACGTGCTTGCTGTATTAGTTAAGAACTCAGGAGGGATTAAGTTCTTGCCCCTGAATATTGCAAGTAGTTCGTCAGGAGATTGGTATCCCACAGTGAAGCGTGATTTCAGTTTGTTAACTACTTATCCTAACTTTTGGACAAACTCAGATAAATGCAAGCAAATCTTAGAATTCGTGAAAACAGGTGCCAAGGACCCAAGAGAACATTTGAAAGTAGCTCGTTTGTTATGCTTCGATCCCGACGAGATCAAATTGTGGACAATCTTTGCCAAATCGTCATGTGGAGGAAAGAATCAAGATGACTTTATCATGGACCCAGATGTATTCAGTGATTGGAAAACTTACAAAGACACTCTGGTAAAGATTGCCGAGTGTGTTTGGTTGATCGATCCGAAGAAGAGGGAGGAGGTAGGAAGAACTCTGATTCTTGCAGGAGAGAACGAGAAATCCGCTGAAATTTTACTGGATACGGAACCTTGTGATTCCAAGCATTACATTGCAAATGGGCTAAAAGCAGCAATCAGTGTTGGATGCAATGCAATCCCAGAAGCTAGCAAAGCTGTGCTAAAAATAGTCGCCACAAACCTCATTGCTTCTGGACAGAATGATGAAGGTAATAACAAAAACGACTTTATAATGTATTTCCATTCATAATTTGTTTAATGAATCTTTTATCTTCTCAGGCTTGGAACTGTTGTGTATGCTGCGAAAACATTCGGAAGCTTGCAAATACATCGAATCTTCGAATGACTGGGAAAAGGCGTTGCTGCTATGCAAAACCTCCCTCGGGGAGCCTCCGTTGTCTGTTCAAGGGAATGAAACTTTATCAAAATATGCCCAATATCAAAATAGCTGCAGATACGTATATAAGGCAGCCTGCTTGTTTGTATATACACAGAAGTATGATCGCGCAATAGAAGTTCTGTTTGGTGCCAGGAAACGACATGCGGCATACATGTTACTACGTATGACTGAAGCAAATAATCTAGAAGCTCCTGTCAGTGATCACATAAAATTAGCTATAAAACTCGATTTTGCCAGATTTCTTTTCGATATGGGACTCCCCAAGGAAGCTATTGAATTTTGCGAGTCCCTAGGAACTGAGGGACGAGACGTAAAAGCTGAATTAGAGATTCTTTCAAGCTAAGTTACCTTTATGGCGAGGTTTTAATCCTGCCACTGGTCTATAATGTCCGGGCTACGAAAGTTGTAGGTGTAACGCTACATTACCTTTAACTGGAAATATTCCGTAACTCTTGCGCACATGCGCTTATGTTTACACCTCCAAATACAAGTTTTGATTGAATGCTATTACGTGAACCAGAGATTCGCAACAAGCCAAGCTGCACTACTGTGACCCATTTACGTAACTAGAATAATGGAATTAGAATCATATAGGTACTTCAATAACGTAGAACGCTTCAAATATATATGTCGTTCGCGGACGGAGCGAGCTACTTTTATAAATTTTTGCGAACTGTTGACATGATATAATATGTATGCAGCAGTAAGTACCATTTGTAGTAAATTGATACACAGAGCCTTACATTATTTTTAAAATAACATTACAAAAAATGAAACTGAGCTATAGATTATTACATCGAGCATAATATATTCAATTCCCCTTAATTAGCACGCATGAACGGTTGCGTGATCATTGGCTTTTTTAGTCTTGGAAAAATATTTGACTCAGATGAGCATCCGTCAGTTTTCTCATTTCCTCTGCAAAACATAATGCATAATATCCGATTAAGTATGTAGTCGCAGTGTCAAACAAGCATGCAGTATATCTGAATAATTTACCATCAATTTCCAAAATGTTGTTCCTTTGATTTAATATTGCGTAGAATTCCCTCTTGTTCGAACTCTTAGCTACGATCCAAATATCAGACTCCATTTTAGCTACAATTTCACCACTTTCATGCATTCTGGAATCAAAGAAAAGGTTTTTCATTATAGTAGAGCGGCAGCGTGAATTATGTTTTTTGCGCTTATCACACAAAAACAATTTTTTATATCATAGTCACTCACCTCGATAAATCATCTTTAAAATCCGCAAGTAACTTGTATGGGTCAGATGGAGTTGCCCCAGTAGGGACCTGGATTCCGGGAGAGACCCGTTCTTCAAGATTTATATTGTTAAAATACAAGTGCTTCACACCATTTCCTGACGAATTATCTATTAGTGCCGCCGGTAGCGATGAGACGCCAGTTCCCAAACCGAATGGTCCAACTGATCGATTTGCGGCCCCATTGCTTACATTGCTCTCTTCCATCAAATCTTTTCCCAAAGGAACTACAGATTTCCTTAAGTATTCATCCAGTTTTATTTCAAAGCTTTTAACAGCATCAGCAGAAAGGCCTGTTGGTGAAAAGAAAACATGTAATGAAAGGAGCTTCGATTTAAAAAATACAGAAGAGCGATGTTATACCTGAATCTATGAGCATAATGACATATGTCTGCTGCGATTTGTAAATGGACATATGAAAAGTACTCCCGTAGAAATTGGATTTACTCTCTGCGTGGCTATTTTCTATAGGGTTGACATCAAATAACGTAACGTACGAGTAGCACGGTACTATTAGACCACTGCGACCTTCACCATCTCCACCGGTACGAAATCGTAGTGGGATTCCTTCTCTTATTACGAAGTCGAATAAGGCTTGGACATCCTTCTGTCCCACGCCACTCCTAAAAACAGCAAATTCCACGTCGTCATCCTTCACTATTTCCAGCATTTTATTTCCCTTTTATCGAATACGGCATGCATATACTTCAGCAAAATATGTATATATAAACTTGCACGTACCAGGCTAACTGATTATTTTGCACTACAAGAACGTGCTTCACATGAGCCCAAGACATCAAAAGGTGATTCACGAAACATTGCACCTTTAAGAACATCTGACGCCGCATCGGGTAAAACTTGAGTCCGAATAAAATATCACAGATTCCAGCCCGTTTTGGCTCCCATTTTTGCAGGCACTAAGGAAAGTCACCCATGTCTTGCAAATAATATTCTCTGTACATACACTTTATGCATAGCCGTCGTATCATGTCCGTCTCCTAACTTACCCTCCCAATGAACTTCTGCAGTATTTCTCTTAATTTCGGTAGTCCATGACTCTCCAAAACTTTTTGCAGTCTTCCATATCGGACAGCAAACCGCTGATACATTCTTTTAAGACAAGCAGAGAATACATTATCCTGTACACCGTCATCCTGGTAATCGGTAACTTGAATACCCTCCGAGCTCGATTTAATCACAGACGGAATCGATAAAATCTACAAGTACAACCAATGTGCACTATGATTTCATTTTCTTACATATAGCTAACTTAAATTAACTTCAAAGTAGTGAATCTTACCATGACGAACCAATAATCTGGCTCGGGTTGAAAGAATACATATCGGGCTTTCTGCGTGTGCAAGGACTCACAAGCACTGGATGTACTAAAACTTCTGCTCAAAACAAGTAATATGCACGCTGCAATCGTTATCGTATTATTAAATGCATTTTCGCAAAAGTAGTCCTAGTTATAGTAGTAGTCCATTTCAAGCCAGAAACTTACTCAGAAAACTGTATCACAGCTTGGCAAAACCCGACTTGTTTCAACTGCCTATCGTGGTTCGTCGTTTGAGGGAAGCAATATAATATTTTCCCCATTTCCTAAAAAAAAAATTCAACCAAGCCCATCACCTAAAATCCATTAAACCTTTAATTCCCAACAAGTACATGAAACATTTATATACTCACGTCCTCCTCACTGCCGAATTTTTCATTATACACGTACAGCTCCTTCATATGGCAAACCCCAGTGCCTACACTGAAGTCTACGTCACCCATGGCCAGTACGAGAAAATCCTCGAATTCTGAATCCGAATCAATTTTGACTAAAGTAGAATCCTAAAACCATAATATTTTGTGTTTCAAATTCCTCACATTTGTTTTGTATTTGTTTTATATACTGTATTTGATTTACACTCACCTAAAATTTACGCACAAAAAGAAAACGACAGCTGACCCCTAAAAACAAAACAAAAAATCATCCAGTATTGCATATAATACCTTTTAACTTTAATTAACGGCAATAAACTTCCTAATTATGAAATGTTTAGCGTACTTACTGAATCGCGTTTGCAAGAAAATAAGCGGCTATTCCTACTCTACAATTCGGCCCAAGTCGTTTAGTCACGAAAGGAGAAATTCATTAATTAAATTGAAACCATGCACTTTGCCTAATGCACATTATCCTGTTTCAATGTTGAATGTGTCAAAGCCGATCAAACCCTTTGCTAAAACGACGCGAGTTTATTATGTACGCCCATACACAATATTCATACTTCCCGCCTATTCACTAACGTAGCCAAGTATAACTACTGCAAGTACAGTTTATCTGCAAGAGAAAGCACGCGAGTCACGTCCCCTAAATCCCCACTTTCTCCCTATCCTCGCTCCTCTCTTGCGAGTTATGATGGATGGTAGCGCTCTCTATCTTCCCCCGTCAACTTGCGCGCCAATAATTTATCATTTATGAATATAAGCTAACACCATTAATTTAATGCAAAAGAGATTTGACAGTTTCCTGCGACGTAATTCACGTTTAAAATAAGTTTATTAGCGATATCCTTTACAATTGAATACATGACCAATATATATGGTTAAATCCCCAAACGCACTTTCGCATCTCTTATGCATTTCCTCTTGAAAGAAACTACAATGTAATGTGCACATATTTTTTACATAAATCAACAACAAAGACTAAAAAACTTGATAGTGCTTACATGTAATGTATGCATATTTTATCGTGGTTTAAATTACCAGAACACTCAAGTAATGTGAGATACAGAGGCGAACGTTCATGTCACAACAACGGAATATTTGAGTAGTTTACGCTGTGTCTGTCTCCGTTTCTCTAACAGTATGTTGTAGCATATAAAAATACTGAACCTAGTTCCGCTGCTTAGAGAAACAATTACTTTTTGATATACGACGACGTGGAATATACAAAAAATAAGTAATTACTAATTCTTAGTTGCGTCTAACAGATTTACAATTCTAATGAGCGCCATCAATGAGGCTAATTTTAGTATGTCCCTGTCCTATTGATATTCAACTGGGATCATCCCAAAGACAACTAATGTTCGCCTGAAAATTCAGCACCAAGATTCCTCCCGAAACCCTTTCCTTATAACATATACTCCAGACTCTCTATTAAACAAAACCGCGAATTGGTCACCCAATCTTAAATATTCGTAGACTTCCTTGTAAGCATGCAATAGTAGTCTCAAGTGTCATTTACTTTGCTTAGAAGAATACATGTTTAAAGCAAGACCCTGAACAAGACTGTGCATCCGGCAATAACCCAGCACAAGTTTACGATACAAACCCTCTGACTTCTCCCAAGTACATAAGCTTGTTGTACATGACAATATGGCTCGTGCCACGATTACAAAATCGTTAAGTGCCATGTATAAACCTATTTTCAAAAACGTGTATCATCTAATATAGTACGTTGCGGAAAAAGTAAAATGGGGGCCACAATACGTATATTATTCTCAACCGCAACATATGCTTTCTCCCCAAAAAGCTTTGCCCTATAACCATCCTATCATTTGGCCAGCAATTCTTAGAGCATACAAAAATTTCTTTTTCAATTCCAACCTCTGCCTAGTATTCCACAAACATCCCCAGTTAGTTGTATCTTCGACAGACTCAGCGTCATACAAGAAACAATAATTACTTTTCCTCCTTCGAACAACAAACGGCTCGCGCAGTAGCTTTCTAAACTGCAATTCCGGACTTTAAAATATACATCTCAGGACTAACTTAAACGATTCCAGTACAACCGTTTATCAGCAACCCAAATAACAAGTTTAAGAACCCTCTCCGCATTTAAGATACGTTTTTACGAGAAAGGAATTCAGTCCTACCCTCTGCACCAAAAAGGAAAATCGCTTTCACTCAATAATCCTGTAACGCAGTTTTCTCCCACTCGTCATTTCCACTGGCAGGATCTTCTATGCATAAGGCTTACACTTTAATACACGACACTTCTCAGTTAATTTCTCATAAAAACAGTGAATCCTTTTGCCATAGCAAGGGAATAATGAGAGCCCAACTTCTTCTGAGTTTAAAAAGTTTCAGTCTATGGTTCGAACCCCTGTCTTACTCTGAAGAGTGGTTGTGGTTATAACTTCTTCTATCACCAACCAGTTCCACAAGCCATAAAACCAGAATCATTCTTTGAAATTCTCAAACGGATTTCTTTACAAAATCCAGAGACATATTCCCATCTTACAAACCGTGAAAGAATGCAACATACGCAGAGATTTAACAACTCCAAACTTTCTCCACCCGATCCAGGTGAAAGTCGAGAAGAGGCTATGACGTGATGAAACTTGTAGCTTTCTGGAAGTAGAGGGCTCTAGCATCAGATTTGTTTTCACTAAACCTGGTCGACTTGTATGAGAGGAATGGAAGCATCTTTCAGATTGATGTGAATACTATTACGACTAATATTAGAAGAAGAATTGTTTCCTTTATGTCTGAATCCAAGTATCGAATTTCCCCCATAATTCTCTCCGTTGTTGCCCCTCAGCAGCTTTTGGGATGCACTACTCACAAGCTTCCCATCTTCATTCATAGCTCTGGAATTGTTGGTCGTCGCATGACAAGTCCGAGCTCTTCGAAGTCCAGATGGGTAATTACCAGGATCCGTTATCCGTACCGACTCCCTCCCGCCCTGGTAGTGGTTCCTAGATGAAGGTAAATCCATTCGTAATGAGGTAGCCCTTGATAAGCTACATATTTCACACATATTTGTATATCAATAAATTCAAGTAAACAATCAAGTAAAACGTGAAGTGAAAGCACCAAAGAGTACCACCGCCGTTTATCATTTTTTTTCAAGGCGTCAAAATCCGATCAAGGGAACCAAATATGACCAGCCAACCATCCAATACATCCAACAGCAGCATCGCCATCAACAATCCAACAACCAATAAACAATAAAACAAATAATTATTGTATGCACATTCAATAATATAAATCACATTCAGCATTCAGCTCTCTCATTCTACAGTGTAGCTTGTAGCATCTCTAATCTTCCTTCTTACGAACAACCCCCTCCCTGCCTGTCCATTTTTTTTACTACCCATCCCCTCTAATGCTAAAGAACTTTGTCCCTCTAAAGTCATCCCGCCACCTGGCCTCCGCTCAGCATATATGCATGTTTAAATGCCTTTTGCTATCTATGCAAAAATCAAAGTGCCAATATCTACAACTTTTCGCATAAAAATCTAAACACCAAACGTATCTACTATACCTGCTCTAGTATAGTAAAACGTAAATTCTTTTAAACATGCACATATGTCTGCAAACGTTTTCTCGTCAATAACTATTAAAGTATTGTAAAAATATGAAGCAGTTTCTAAAAACGTTATATTAAACAGGCAAAGCTACCAAGTCAGCTAACAAGGTTCCCATGTAAGCGGCCTGGAGCAAGTACACACAATGTCGACCCTCCACCCCCCCCGCATATTTAATCTATTACAAAATCCCGTTTCCACATGAATAACAGCACCACCAATAGTTTCAAAGTTCCTAGCTAAACTCTATTTTATTTTGCATCTAATGAATCTTTTAGTTTTTAATCTCCAATTTACGGCTCCAACCTTTCTCGTTTCACTTTTATGCATCTTCTCCCTAATTCCCAGCCAACTATAACATCAAGGCATATTAACCTTCAGTGTAAAAGTCAAAATCCCGTTCACGTATATTACATGGCTTAAAAAGATGGGGTAAAGGATTAGGATGAAGCTGTATCAGCTCTGTAGCTTCCACCAGGCTCAACACTTTAGCACAGAGCATGATTTTATGCCAGCATTTTCGTACATGTTTGTCATATAAAAAGACTGGAGGGAAACATAAATCTATTTCCATTGTTTTGGGGAGGAGAAAGTCTGCTTGTTTAAGCGCGGCTGGCTTTTGTACACGGCTTGAAGCCTGTATGAATACATGTGCCGGGGATGATTAAGTATGTAGTATTGACTCGTGAGGTGATTGAAACTCAACCCTCGATCGCTATCTATTCTTCCGCATTTCCTTCTCGATTCAAACCAACTTGATAGATAGAGATAGCCGTAGAGATAGCATGCGGTCAAGGAGCGTGAGCAAAATATAGATGATGATAATAATAATAATAGTCACAAGAACAATGTCATTGCATTCATTCATTCCATTCCCGCATCATCCCACCTCCTCCTTCCCCCGCCCCCTGTCATTATTGATTTTCTTTTACATAATTTGAAAATAATATTTAATGACAAGGGAGGGACGGACAAGAGAAAACTCTGAGAAACTCCCTTTATAACCGTACGTACCTCATCGTAGCGTTCAGAGTATCCAGCTCATATAGATTAGATTGATCCCCGAATCCGTAATGCCCGGGAGAGGATCCTCTCCGAGACCAGCAGCTGAGGAAGGCGCAGAAATATTTCCGATATTTATCGCTCAAGGCGGTGTACAGAAGGAAATTGCAAGCGGCGTTGAGAGCGACGAGGAAATTGCATATATTTCCGAAAGCCAGCAACAGATTCTTCTCACTATCCGACCGCTCTTCCGTCACAAAGGATGTGTATATGAGGACGAGGGCTGTGGGTACTTGACAAATTAAAAATACTATAACAACACCAATGAGCGTCACAGTAATACGGTTCTCCTGCCGCATCGTTTGCATCTGTCGGGCCGACGTTGTTTGTTGATTCTGCGTCATTGTCTTTCTAAGGATTCTGGAACGTCTTACAGCTAGGATGAGAATAAAGTTTAAGATTGCTAAAATAACAACGGGAAGGAGGACAAACACTATTGACGTAAACCAATGTAACACCATATGGTAGAGCTCGTTCCGTCCAAACTCGCTGGAATCCAGTCGGTACACCTGCCGTCCAAAAAATCAAACACATTCCGTCAAAAACCCTTCGCCGCATAAATCCCCATCTCTTCAGCTCCCTCCCAACATACATCCACCTCTTCCACTTAATTCTCTCAACTCTTCCTCCCATCCCAGCGACTACATAGCCTTGCCGTAATTTCGAAATTCCTCTAGTACACTTTTACTAAACATCTTCTTCCCTAGACATAATAACAAAGCTTTTCAACTCCATTCTCTCAAACCAGTGTTAGAGCTAGTGGACCGTGCTATTCATCCCACCTGCCCGCTATTCACAACAGAGTTACCCAGGGACACTACATATATACAATACTTTCTCCCATATTTACTTTCTCCATTTCCTTTCTCTCCACAAGCCCGCAGCTGTTCTCCCACTATAACCGCTATGTTCCAAATGTCTCTCGCCACATTAACCTCGGCACATGTTTCAAAAAGACTTACCGTTTCATTTAATTCGTTTGTCGCATTCGCAAGTTTCCATTCAAAGGGCGTCGGAGAAGTGATTGCAAAGCAGACAAAGTAAACCAGAATTGCAACTTTTATAGCCCTTTCTTCCGTACATAGCACCTGAAAAGCAAACATAAAAACCAATATTATAGACTGATACAAGCTGACCTTGGCTAACTTCCAGCTCACCATCCGTCATAGCCTATGGTATTTCAATATTCCCTAATCTTATGCAAGCTTCTATGAAGATACCGTCCATTACTTGATGCCTCTTTTTTTCTTCGCTATATCATTACGTTTTTAGACAATCCTACTTCCTTCATACCCCACCTCACTGTCATGTATTTCCACCAATTCGTTTTTATGAAACAGCTTACAACGCATCATTGACAAGGTTACATCTTGTCAATATATTAATCTTTCTTGAGAAACTTTAAAGCTACGTTCAAATGAGGATCCCTTCTGCCTTTTATAAGCCCTGCTTCAGACGAGCTGAGAAGCTATATGCTTCTCCTAAAACCAGCTTTTACACGTCAAGCTTCCAACACAAGAGCAAACCTTCATAAGCCCATATATTGTTACCCATCATCATACATGACAGAGACTCGCCTTGGTTTGACGGAGACAAAAAATCATACCAAAGAGGAAAGATTGCATCGTAAAAGCTTTTAAATCTCAAACTATAGTTCCTTCTTCTATTTGAATGAATCATTTATCTATCAAAAATATCAATTGAATTAAATCTCCCGCATTCCGCCATCGCCTATTCCCTATTCCTCCATTCATATCGCACTATACTCCCCCTACCATTAGTTTTCCAAAGTAGCTCCTTCACTCCTTCAGTCCGCTATTCATTTCATTTTTATCGTATCAATTCAATAATAACGGTTATTGAATTCCTATTCAAATCAAAATTCAATTCATTTTGAGAATACGTAACACACTATAACTTCCTATTAAATTATATCTTCCTTCTGCTTCTTGTCCGCCAAATGGCTCCTGAATTAATTTTCACTTTCCTTCCCTATATTAGCATGACTTGTATCCGCTAAATTTTCCGCTGTCCATAGAGAAAGTTGGTGTAATCCTTTAATAACACTCCCGTCCTAGTTTTCTCTGCACTATAAAGAGAAAGCTCCGGATATTGTAATTCGTTTTCCCATACTTTCTCTCTCCTCATTCCCCTCTAAAACTTACAAAATATGGGTGAAAGTATAATATTTTAAAAACTAGTTTCTTCAATTTGCTTCCTCCTACGCTGCGTTCGGTTTCAAAAGCCTAGAGTGGGCTATAGAGCTGATACGGTTACAGGTTTTACCTAGGATACAACTACGATAGTAATTATTTTTTATTTCCAAGTTACAAATCAATGATGTACATTTAGTCACCTCCACACTTTCTCCTTGAACATACTCGTTGTAATTTACAGGGAGCAAGGCCAAATAGTTTGATACGATCCACTGATTTTGAATGCGAAGTAGATTGAAAAAATGATTTGAAAAAAATTCTGCAAAGGAAAGAATTTATAACTATAGTTGCACGATTGGTGAAAGCTGGTGAAAGCAATAATCTGTCGTTCAATACCTAACATGTATTTGCCACTTGCTACATATGCTGCTTTTGAATAGGATTTGCTTTCAAAGCTAACTAAGTGGAGTACTGCTAGAAAAGCTTTTTGCAGATTTGTTTTTTTCCAAAGATAGTAAAGGGAAATAGACTGTACATATCCATAAGTTTAGCCTCAAGAATCCGGGCAGGTAAAGCAAAGGAATACGATGTATATGGTGGCAAATGTTGGGATGGGGCGGTAATGAATGAGAAGTATGAAATAGTCGCTATAGTTGGAGCCCTGTTCCTTCATTGGAGTTGAACAGGGGAGAGGACAGAGCTTACAGGGGTAAAAATGAGTGGAGAAAGCGGAGAAATGTCTCATGGTATGTCTGAGAAGAGTTAGAATGGAGGTAGAGAATAATGTTGATATTAGCGCATAATAGAAAGGGATGAAAGAGAATTATAATGAGAAAATGACATGTTTCATTACCTTTCCCCTCATCGGATGGCAAACAGCAATGTAGCGTTCTATTGTGAAGGAGACAGTCAACCATACTGAAGTTGAACCTATTCAAGTAAAAGGAGACAAAAGATTTATATTAGAGCCTTATAGAGACGTACGGACCAGGCTGGAAGGTTCACAAGTTGGAGAATAAATGGAGCTATAGTTTCTTTATAATAATACGTTCAATTCATCCAATAGCTTGTTACTATTCTATACACGATGAGAAACAAGTTCCAAGCAAACAGAATGCAGGAGAAAGCTTGTAGGAAAGCGGTAGGGACGTAACACGGGTAGAGGAGGAAAGTAGAAAAGAGAAAGCAGAGAGAGGTTAAGCGAACTCAAACGCCCGATTTCCATCCCTTTATTCTCATAAACCTCTCCTAAAGTTTGCAATCAAAGCGTTTCAAAATTTCCGTGCAAAATTACAATAATGGTTTCGCTAAACGCTTACTCTTTACTCAGACGCCATTCACTACTACCTACCCTTTCACTCATTTACTGCACTGTCCCTCAAAGACCAACTTTCTCCCAAGTCCCTGTAATGCATTCCCCTCCTTTCTACGCCCAAACCTCATTCGAACGGAAGGAGAAAGCAAAGGCCCTTTAGCTGCCCAAAGAATACTCCTCTTATTATTTTTTCTCCCATTTCCGCTTTCACCTTCATTGTCCCTCTTATAAAGACTAATTCACATCCGCTCAAGTGCACGCTTTACAAACAATTGATTGTATCTATTGTTCTAATGGTAAATGGAGTGAAAGCACAAAAAGAGCTTTCCTCGCCAAAACCCTGATTTTTCTATACTTTTCATAAGCTTGCCATGCACAAACGTTACCTCATTTCTAAACCATGTTGCATACACCTATAACCAGTTTACTTCAATCTTCATTTCCATCACCCTCCCCCGAAGCCTCTTTCCACATCAGTCATCCACGCTCTCTATCCTCCCACATCAACTTTTACATGCAGAGATGAAGACTCAGCCGGATGGAAAATTAATAAATCTCCTACTACGAAGCTGATTCCAGCAAAAGCGGAGACGAGAGCAAATAAACAGAGGCAATAATTTATAAATATTCAACGTTGGCTTGGAAAACCCATTATTATTTTATAATCTCGGAAAAACATGGCGCAATCAGGGATGTCATCCCGAAGCTCGCACCGCCCTCTTTAAATAATTTGCAGATTCCAAATGGAAGCCCAGCCGCTCTTTTTTTTGTATTGTATTGTAAAGGAGGTGCCCGTTGACTAGCAACGAGCGCCGACGTAGCCACTGATAGGCTAATTGCCAGCCGCTCTTACATTGATCTCCCGTCTGCAATTGCACAATGACGCCTTCCTAGCGAATTTTCCCTCTACCTCCAATTCTCCCTCAGCCACAAGATTCATTTGCAGTTTTCTTCGCTCCCTGTCACCAATCTTGCAATCTATAATCTCTTTTGATGCTTCAAAAAACCAGATGTTTACACAAGGATTGCCATCAGCGTACACAACTCACACCCGTACCAAGCTATACAGCAGCAAGAGAAAGTGCAGCCTCAAGAGCAGCAACTTTCTCCAAGTGCAAGCCTTAATCCTCCCTCCTCTAACTTTTTAGTTCTTTCCGTTTCAATCTCATTCAGCAAACTTTCTTTTGTCGTCAATTATAAAATCCACGGAGTAGAATAGAATACCCTATCCCTGCCTTGCTTATGATTTATACTGGTGTCCGCTGTCTCCTCTTGAACCAAAACCTACCGCCGAAAAAGCGTCATATATTATATCCCTGAACTTCATACAGGATCACGTCCAAGGTCAGAATATTAACTCGAGCCAACTCATAAAAATATTATCTCGAACTCAACTGAATTTAAATCCACCCCTACTTCAACCGCAATAACCACCAGGGTTCTACTCTACCGAGACCATTAATTTCCGCATTATCCAATCCTCGTACGGCGCTCTGCCTAAAGCAGTGGATGATACATGGAAACACACCAGAGTGAAAATTGAAACAGCTACAGCGTATGTCGGAAGAAAATCCCAGGGATGGACAGGAAGGAAGCGCCAAGACAGAAGGATCCGCTAGGCTAATATTCCTAATGAAAACTTTTACCATTCCCCCGCCACAGTATATATAATCTCCCGCAAACCATTTCACCGCTCTTCACCGCCAATTCCAACCCACTAAAGATGCATTCACGCACTAATTCCCCCATCCCTTGGCTCTTCATCATCATCATCCTGAAGTGCGGCGCTGGGAGAGCGTTTGTGAATTCTCCTAGCTTCTCCTAGCAAATTTACGGAATTAGCATGTAAGCAATCCCATCCGGATAAAACCCGGTGCCTTAATCTACTTTTCCAAAAGGTTTTGCTTGGTATCTGTGCCTCTTTTTGTCCTTTCTCTGGGGATGTTCAATTATCCATATTTTTCAAGCATGAATCAGTTTTCAATCCATTACCGAACTCGTTCCTTCTTCTAACTTGACAATCCACCCCTGACAATTCATCACCTTATAGCATGCTTTATTAGCATACACATTGACGTGCACCGATAGCCTCTTCCATTTCCTAGAATAAACAAGTAGTAGTCAGACTGATGGAAGCAGGTATCAAATGTAAATGATCCACCCGAAACCGAGGGGACTATCCCATTACTCCAGGAAGGAACGAGGAGCATCTCCGCCCAATCCAAGAAACCCATATATTTCCCTACTTTCTCCAACTTTCTCCATAAAAAATCCGCACCCCGACGCGTCGTAGCCCCCATCAGCCATTCCGACGGATGGTTCTTTCCCTTTAGAAAGGATTCCCTGGACACCGATACCTTAAACAATTTCTTTTATATTTTCCTAACAATTTCCTCCACCAACCCCCTCCTTTCACTCCCATCCACACCCATATCCTACTTCCCACCCGGCCATTCTCCCTTCATTTAAAATTCAATCAATGTAATAGCTACCAAATTACTTTTACACCTCTACTTTCATCCTCTTCCCCGCCTCCAGACCTACGCCTACCCCCATTAGCATTCTCACTATTTCCACAACCTCTATGGAGAAATCCAAAAGCGGCTCCCATCAATTGCCCGCACGTTCACAACACCAACTTTTCAAACGGTCACATACACAGCTCCCTCCCTTTACGGGAGTTGCCAGGCGTTCCCCCTTTCCTAGCACCTTGTCATTTCAGGTGTCATCCCAGCCTACGTCAATGCCTATAATTTTTTTTCTAGCTTACTCCTAAAAAATATAAGAGTTCTCGGGAATTTCGGAATGTTATGCCCGTCTTTTAATTTTTTGTCTCATAAGCTATGTAATTTTTTTCGCCGTCCTCCTCCCTCTGCTTTCACTCTTGTCATATAATATATGCAGAGTAAATTGGAAATTCCATCCACTTTTAACAGCCACCCTTGTCCTACACTTAACCCGTGCTAGGAATATCTACGCGTTTTCCTCAACCTCCACAGTACTTAATCCCTTCCACATAAACCAATTAAAATTATATTTAGAAAATATCACGTGTCCTCCATTTTCAAATATTTCAAGAGAATATATATTCCCTTGCTTTTTCCAGTTTTATTTTACCGTTTTTAAGCAAGTCCTAGTCTGTAATATTTACAAAATCACGTGAAGGATTCATACGCGTTACATACGACATAGCGGTTTCCACTACGTGACCAGTTTAGTACAAACTACTTCCGCTTCCCCTAGCACAAATTTTCAAAGCATCTACCAATGAATTATATGCATAATTCCAACGGATTTCAAGATATCATCTTTGCTCAACCCAAGACCCGCTACCATTAATCATCCCCTTATCTACTTGTTAATCTACCATTTCTTTCTCGCCACCTTTCCCTACTATTCACTCTCTTTCCACAGCGAATTCTCCAAGATTTACGGATTATCCTGAATAATTTCATTTCTGAACTGTTGCATATGGCATTTTGTAGCTATTAATTTTTTAAATCTGAACTCGGTGAGTTTTGGCTGACATTTTTCTCCGAGTTTTGTATGCTCAAAATTCTGCATCGAAATTGAAAAAGCCCGCAACGCAGTTGCCCTCGTCGCTTTCACTCTACTCTGGCGTAATCTTCTCAATCGGGTGCATACAATCTTAGGTGATTTGCATTAATGAGCAATTATAATGTGAACTTTTTCCCTTTCCCAGCAATCCATTCAACCCAATCTGTATTCCATATATCTGTATAATCAGCTTATGCAAAGTATCATTCGCCCGGTGACCAAACCCTCCGAATTAAGCTTCAACTCCCAACTTTCTCCAGCTTTCTTCCGCACTTATTACGTGAGGATGCCGTATAAAATTATTTTACAGTGGTATTTCCTGAAAATGTATGTACAAAATCGGAATTTAAAACGAATTTTTCCACACTCAATCGTATTATTTGCAGGGATTTTTAAAACTTTTCCCACAATGGCTATAGGGTAGCAAAAGTAAACGAGGAAATGAGCCTCTAGTTTGAGCAATTGAAGCCATTGTCACCATCAGTGAAAATTCCATTCAATGGTCAGAAAAATGCAAGCAAGTATTTTCTTCATCCATGCTATGGAATTCTATCGAAGAAAAACGAAGACGTAGAACTAATGGAGCTTGGCATCTGTTAGAACCGTCAAGCTCATTCATTCATGATAGACTTTCTGGATCCATAAGTTTCCCATCATCTTCCATCTCTATGATTGTATTCCCGTAAAAAGAAATTACGGCGGAGGAGGAGAAAGCAGAAATTCCTGTTTTTCTCCTTGCCAACGTGCTTTCACCAGTGGACATATCTATAGATGCATGTGACGAAATAAGTTATCATCTCTTATCTACATTCTCCGCCGCAGGATTCCTGTTCCATCTCGTTAATTTTCTCGATTGCGGTCGATTCCGCACGCCCAAAACAAATTTTGGCATTAACGAGAAAAGGGATAATCACATTACATTCCCAGCACCTGATGCATGTAAATCCGATTACATCTATTTTGGGACTTTCTCCAGCTTTCACTACTTATCTCTTATTCCACGTGATTCCTAGCCCCAGCTCTTGTTAAGCCAACTGAGTTCCTTATGTTTTTTCTAACCTTTTTTCCT
This sequence comes from Sminthurides aquaticus, assembly GCA_906901655.1. Classification (NCBI taxonomy): domain Eukaryota; kingdom Metazoa; phylum Arthropoda; class Collembola; order Symphypleona; family Sminthurididae; genus Sminthurides; species Sminthurides aquaticus. Next base: position 15,880,429 of record CAJQTT010000001.1, on the reverse strand, counting down.
TCACAAACTAACCATAGCTGCTTTCTAATTTATGATTCCACATGTTAATAATTTTGCTTGATAACTGAGCCAAATATGTTTCATTTTAACGCGTTGTATAAATTTTTGCACCAAATTGAAGCATCTACTGTTTCTGGCGAAATATTAAGCTTTCGACTATAAAAGGTTGGTCCATAGATGAAATTTCTTTAGCTTCTCTGATTTATGGATTATTGATTTGTTTAGTATTTTTTCCCCACAGGAGTATATTTCCTCCTTCACTTCAATCCTCTGTTGTTATCTTCAGCCGCCGGGTAGTGTTCTTATGCATTCAATTTTGCCATAACGTTTTATAACCCCTTAGCTTTCCATACTTTCTACTAGTTTATGTTTGCGGAAAGTCCGGCGGTGGCGATAAAATGCCAGCAATGATTGAGAAAGAAATTTGATGATGCAGAAAATCAAAGAAGAGTGTGAAGAAAAATTGGAGCAGGATAGAAGCTATCCCATTCTGCCGGTTTGAAATACATTTTAGCACCTGGAAGACACGTAAGTAAAGATAGTATGCAAAAAAAAGCATAAACTTCAGATGACGGATCAATGCTTTCATATCACCATGGTATCTTGCTCGTTACTTGTATGTACTGCTATGGCGCGCAAATTTGCTTTGCACACTCATCAGTTTTGCTAACTTTCTCGTTATTCCACCGTAGTGCGAAATTGTTTCGAATTCAAAAATTATTAGAATGAACGCGTAAATTTTGGAAATGTATGTAACAAAGACACTACAACAGTAAATCTGGTGAGCGGTAATGGTATGTATAGGTATTCGAACCCTAACAATTGCATGTTGGAAAAAGGTGTATTAATCTATCCGTCTGATTTTCCTGTTACCTTCGCAGCATTTCCTCCGCTAGACACTAGGAATAGACGTCACTACAGGAGAGATGGCGCTGTGTATTACAATATTAGATTTAGTTTTCCTGCAATAATGTAAGAAAGTACTAAAATATTGCGATAAGAATCTCCTTATAGTACCCTTTCTAACGAACGTCTTTTTTGAGTATAGCTACGGCAAAACTGGACTATGAAAGGCAAATCAACGACCGCAATAGCTCATGTCAAATGTCAAATTGTGGACGGCTTTCACCGATCGCAATAGGGATTTTGCCCCATACTATATAGTGTATATTAAATTTTGGATATTAGTAGTTTTTAATTGATTTTATTCAATATATACTGTATATCTCATTTAAAACTACTAGTGAATAACTAAAATGTCAAATTGTGGACGGCTTTCACCGATCGCAATAGGGATTTCGCCCCATACTATATAGTATATATTAAATTTTGGATATTAGTAGTTTTTAATTGATTCTATTCAATATATACTGTATATCCCATGTAAAACTACTAGTGAATAACTACAATGTCAAATTGTGGACGGCTTTCACCGATCGCAATAGGGATTTCGCCCCATACTATAAAGTATATATTAAATTTTGGATATTAGTAGTTTTTAATTGATTCTATTCAATATATACTGTATATCTCATGTAAAACTACTAGTATATAACCAATATGTCGAATTGTGGACGGCTTTCACCGATCGCATTAGCCTATTTTTCAAACCGGCAAAAAGTCAAGCTTTCCCTCCTGTGTTTTCCCGCCAAGCCAAGCTTTCTCTGCACTCTGATGTACAGCCATGTTTAGCTCTATGCCAGCCCTAAATATGGACACAAACGACTATAATTCTGGAAAACCAATGTTATGAGCCATGGGAACAACGAAAATACATATAATTTTAGCACAACACATTCTCCTCCCGCAATGCCTACCCCTGGCCTTAAAATAATAAAAATTTCTATAAATCAGCAAAAGGAGTCTACAATGATAAAGGACAAACAAGGATAATCCAGAGTGAGATTTCTCTCTGCTGGCAACTCTTTTAGGTTAACCTCTCTACCCTATTGATTAAAACCACAACTGGGATAGCTACAGTTATTTACAAAATCATAGGGTGATTGGATTACACAAGATTGAGAGGGAGACGCAGCATAGAATTCTAAGGGAGAGAAAGTTCGTGAGTCTGAATCCCTCGCTGAAGCTCCTTTACTTTTACATTTGTATTCCTCCACGACATTCCAAAATTCAATGTTCCTGTCATATTTACACTACCACTTTCTCCGAGGCCTGCTCCTAGGTAGGCACGGCCATGTGTTCCTATTCATCCTGTCTTGTTTCTCCAACATCACGCACCCCCGGAATCCCAGCACGAACAAAAACATTTGTTACCCTCCTTTCCCCCGTATGCATTCAAAATCCTGTCGTTCCTTCTTATCCGCATAACGCCAAATCATTTGCCCCCATCCAATCCTGCATTCCCAAATCCAAACCTGTATTTTGCTGCCCTGCAAAACTATGCGACTAGAACTTTCTCCACATCCTACTTTATCTCCTCGCTTTCTCTCTCACAGATCTGACATACAGAAACATTCATACAGTATTCCCTCTTTGCAGCTTGTTCAATCCTACCTTTTTGTGCAAATCAAACCAAGCCCACCCCTGAGATCCAGCCTCTATTCAATCTCCTCAAGGAATTCGTGAAAGTTTCTCTGTCGAACTTGCTTTCTCCAACAGAGGGATGCTACTTTCACTTTCAAGCATCCTTCCCCTTTATCCCCTATTAGTTTCTCATCTATATCCCGGAACAACTGAGATTTCAATGAAATCCACAGAGAGGATTGAAACACATAGATCATTGAGAATTTCAATTAATATATTTCAATCCTCCTCCAAACCTGAATGTCATCACCGCCCTTCTTTTCCTTTCAAAAACTCTCGACTTTCTCTTCTCTCTATTCCAATCCTCTCCCTTTCTCTCTGTTCTCTTTCCGCCCCAGCCAATTCATAATAACTTTCTCCCGGGATGTCCCAGCGTACCGCCCTTAGTTCCTCCAAGTCAAGAACCTTTCACTTTCCGCACTCGTCACCATCAAGTCTCCCAGCTTTCCCAGTAAGCTAGATCCATATATGAACCCAATTCCTTTTTGATTACCTCTCAACACGTGAATAATCTCGAAACCTCAGAGAAAGCCGCCGCTTTCTCTTTTCAACAACACCTTCAAGTTCGCTCCTACACTCTTCCTCTATCCCCTCCTTACAACACAGCATCCATCCACACCACCAACTCATTCACCCTCAAACCGAACAACCTTTACTCTGCATCAACACCCACACAACCTTAATGACTAATCGAGATAAACGATTTATTACCCCTTTCATTCAGCCACTCTAACCCTTTATAAATCCACCCACAAAATCTCACCATCCTCAAACCAAACCTTTCATCATTTACACCCAACTTCAAACCCCGGCGCAGCGCCCCTAAATCTTATACCGGAAGTGCCAGCTGCACATGATTAATACCTACCCACATCCCTCCCGCCAAACTCCTCCAAGCTGGCTCCCTCCTAACTTTCCAATTCCCCTCCCTCGCCTCATCTCTGCCCACATCATTCAAAATCCCCCACATCTTTTCCTAATTTCCTCCCAATTTCCCTCTTCTTATTCTATTTAAGACACGTATTCTTTCACTATTCGCCACTTGGCCATCCATAATTTTTAGCTTTCTCCACTCTTAAATCCAAGAAAATACAGATGTATACTAATCACTTTAATCCATCCCTCTACTGTACACGCGCCAAATAATTTCCACAATGAAGTCTCCAATCAATATCTGCATCACGTAAAATATCGAAATCTCTTGCAGCTGATCCAATATATAATGAATCATTCCCCCCTTATTTATTCCCAACCTTCTAATCATATATCTCTTCTCAGAAAACATCTCCGCTAAATCAAACCGTAGAGCAACCATGTACACCCACCCAACATCACACCTTCTCTTCTTTCACTTAACTTGAAGAATCATCACGAAATCACATCACCGCGGCTAGCAATTTGTAGTTTAGCCAATCTATACACTCCTATCCAATCCACAACAATATCAAACAATAGATATAGTGTATCTCTTTTCTTTCCAATCCAAAGACTCCCAAATACCTTTCTTCCTCCCCTTTCTCCTTCCCTTCCACTTGGCTAATAATTCTTCTCAAATTCCTTCTACCATCAATTTTTCAACATTCCCCCCCGAACAAATTACACTTGTACTACTTCCCGCTTCTATTCAACCCAACCTCCGCTTTCCCATACAATCCAAGAAAAGTAGAAAAGATTCAAAAGCTTCCAAAAGAGAGAAAGCTATATACTTTCCCACAAACTCTCTTCTGTCCCCAAGCCACCCATCTTTTATATCTTGATTGCTTTCTTGCGTTCTAAACCTCAACCTTTCCCCCCTCCTTCCTATATATGTCAGCCATTGGCATACATAAACTGTCCCTTTATACAAAAAAGAATTTCTCCTTTTCATCCTCCTCTCATGATTGCATTTGACAATAAATGAGTTCATCCCTTTTTCCAAGCACTCACATCGTTCAACCTCATCCAAACCTCCCTCTAGTGAATCCCGACTTTCTCCCATCATCTCAGATAGTAAATAGCAATAAAAACCTATAATTTTGACCTAATGTGTTTTTTGGCCTGGTCTACGTTGTGTTTAGAAAGCTAATAATTGAGGAACTATTAAGGAACATACAAAGAGTAAGGGAGGAAACAATTTGTGCCAAAGGTGTACATTAATTTTTAGAAAAATTAATCGCTATAGAATTCATTCCACCAATTAAACAAGCTCCACCTATTATCTACATGTATATACAGGTATAATACTTAGAGTAACAAAATGTGTATAGTACTTACTTGCTGCATCTGTTATCCAGAGTCCGATAGGTCTATAAGCCCAATAAAGATACGAGTAGCTAAAATATGGATAGTGTGCAAAGGACATGGAAAAGGAGAATGAAAGAAAGAGAAGGTCAGAGACGGCAAGGGCACATAAATACCTGCAAAAATACAATAAACAATTTCATTAAATCATCCGCTTCTCTAACCAGTTTCCCTGTTAGCCAAAGAAAAAACAACAGCTGGTAAACAGACCATTCTATAATATAAACACAGCTCTAACATAAACCCGAGCCAGACCAGACCTGTAATAATTATCACTCTTTTTCATCATTACGGATTTTATCATCTCCGCTTAGTCCCAGTTTCCCAATCATCCCAGGCAGACAAATGACCTTTAAATTTAAAATCCTTTCTCATCTCCGCCATTCTGATTCGCCGCAATTACGTTACTGTTAATTTTTTACAAAACTTTCTTTCTTCTCTTCTTCTTTCAAAACCGACGATTTCCCTCATCACAGCTTATAGGAGCAAATACAGGAAGAAAAACCAAGTTAGAAAACTTTCTTCCAGCTTTATAAGCACCAAACTCCAACCGTTCACTACCAGACAAAACACTGACATTTAAGAATACAAAACTTGCAGAAACGAATTATGACTTGGAACATAAAGACGAAAGGATGAAAATTGCGGGATGGAATCCGGAAACTTTCCTGGGATCAAAGACTGTTGGTGCATTATTATTTTCACGGTTGGTGGAACAAGAGCATGTGTCCGGACACTTACATAGCAATGCAACAAGAAATCCACCCTTCACAACTCTTCTTATATAAGTACAGCTTCAAAGTTTGAACTTTAAAGGTAGACGCAACAGTCGGGAGTTAAATCCTGGTTTGAATTTCCTCTACATTCAAATCAAGAGACATAACATCGTATCCAACTTTCTCCGTCCTGACTTCACGCTGTTTAGTATGTAGCTATAGCTTGGTAACAAGTACGTCGTTTGGCGGTGAATGTGCATTTAAAACTTCCATTAAAAACCGAGACAAAATGCCTTTCAAAGAACACCTTCAGAAGAGCGACCTATGCAACAAAATAATTTCGATGAGATACAGTTCGAAACTACTTTCACCCAGACAATACGCGATTGCACGCTTTTGTAACGGCAATTCTTTAAGTTATTAGGTTCACAATAAATCCTCAGCACCTCCGTCCTTGAAAAGCTTGAGTCCACTTACAGACATGGGTTGAAGTGCATTAGCATTAGATAAACGCTCTTCCATAAAGGAAAGGAGCTGAAAAAAGACAGAATTATATTTTATTGTATCCGAGTTGTGGCTTTCAAGATTAGAAAGATTAATCGAGCCCTTGGAGAGGTACAGTCCTGCATTTTCTGCCCGGGTAACCCCTCACTAAATCACGATACCGACCCCAGATTATTTGCCCTCTTGACATACGCTTTGAGAAACGATTCCATCCCACCCATCCTTGTTATTGAGTGACTTTCATTGTTTAATAAACATGCCATTCCAGGCATATTTATAGCATTTCACCCGCCACCTCACTCACTTATATTCCCGCCATAAGATCCCGGCGCGCATCTTAAATTTTTTGAGACTCAAGGTGAAACCCTGTGTCATGAGCGGAAAGCAAAACTGTAGAAACGAGAGAATGTCTTCCAAAATCTCTCCTGAAACTGGACTCTATCCCTACCCTGTCCCCGCAAAACTTTGCCAAGCTCAGCATGTACCTGGAAAACGCTGAGCTCATCACCTCATGATAAGCGTGCTGCCGTTGAACAATGAAATATGTCCTAGCCCCCCTCCTCTTCATTTCCCAATCTACTCTACCTTCCAAAGTCTTTTAATCAAATTAGATTGTGTGCAATGTCTAAAAGAATGAAAGCATGCTCACTTTCACCTTCCTTCCACTCTTTTCTCCATACTTTCACCAAGCTCCGAATCCGCAGTCCTCTAATTTCTTCGTATTTATATACCACTCAGCCCTTCCTCCGCCCCATCTCCTCCCGCCTGTCCATCCATCAATCTAAACTTTCTCCTCGTGTCCTGTGTGTGATCCTCCTCCTCTCAGCTAAATCCCTGATGAGGATAGAAAACAGAGCAACAAAATATAATTATCTATTTCTGACGTGCACGCAAAGGCTCATAAAAATTCTTTATTCTTCTCCAATCACTTCACTCCCTTTGAGCATCCTCCATCTCTTCCCTTTTACCCACTTTCCCAAACTTGCAAAAACTTTCTCCCTCTGCATAACCAGCTTCCACTTTACGATCCCAGCTCTCGTAAACCTCAAACATGATGTCCGTCATTACCTTATCCTAAAAGGCTCGAGTCTCCATCAAAGTATTTCACATACTTTCTGTGTACCCTACTTTCTCCACTTTCTCCCCATCCTTGCACTTTAATAAAGGCTGTGGAATTCTTTAAAAAAGATATATATCAAGTCTCACTTTCTCTCTTCATCTTCCCATCAGCTCCAAGCAACTTTCGCCGCTAAACTATTACACAATAGTTATAGTACTTTAGCAAGTCTTGAGTCAGTCAATCAACCTTTACAGTTTTCCATGAACCCTTCCCTCGTACAATATTAGCAAATCTCAGCCATCCAATGTTTTATATTTCACCAGAGAGAGAATGCTTGTTCTGAAGAAGACACACACTATTTCTAACGTCCGCGTACATCAGATTTCATTTTCCATTCTGTTCAGGATCAAAGGTTAGGCAGCTGAGTATCTAGGCAAAACACAGATTATCCTAATATTGCATATATACTACTGCTTTGGCATCCTGATATTAGGTTACAGTAAATAATAAAAGAATGCGGGACTGCCTCAAAGAATTTTACAACATGTTTGTATATTCATAGCCAGCTTTTATAGCTTGAGCAGGTAAATGATGAATATCACGTGGGAAAGTGTCTGCTCATTCCCCCCTACCTTCTATTTTCCTTCAACTTTCCCTTCCACCACAATGTCTACTTTCACTCCCCACCCTGTCCAACTCTCCCTGGAAACGACATAGATTCCGATCATAACTTTCTCCTACTGTTTTCTCTAGAGCAGCTGTTATAAAGCTTTCCCAGCATCTAAGGTCATTCTGAGCATTTCCATATCTACCGGCCACGCAGAAAATCGTAGACGGTAGACGCTTTCTGTAGAATACATATATACACTAAAATTTCTAAAACTCCCTTCAAGCAAATACTCAAAAACCAAAATTTCATACTCGAGCATAGCTTCATAAATCCCGCCCACGTTGTCTATTCTGGTATTCAAAAAAAGCTTGTAGTACTTTCTCCTCTCCCCTTTCCCCGTCTTCCCCAGACTCCAGTAAGACCTGTCCATTACGTCCGCATGTATGCAATTTTAAATTTCCAAGTCATTGTGTCCCTCCCTCTTATCCTCGCATCTGAAAGCGTTTCTTCCACTTGTGTCACTTGAGAGAGCGAGTATTAGTAGAGTTTCTAACATATAGTAAAACTTTCTCCCTCAGCATCTGCCCCTTTGATGTCGCGCCTAATGGTCCTTTAACAGTCGTCCTCTCCTGGCTCATCCTCCCCATCCATTCCTCTAAATTAAAAATATACGTAGGTCTGGGTCTGAGGAATTTCCCTAATTTTATTAATCCAACCTTCAAAATCTAAAACCTAACGTTTATCCGCCTACTTTCCTCCCAAGATACGAGCAAATGATCCCAGACCATTTCTCGGTTTTTATGATCCTCATTACTTTTATAATTCCAACTCGTCCTTTCTCCAACTTTCTCCAATATTTTCCACACTCTGCGTGGGTAGTACTTGGCAATTAGCAAAAAACTTTTTCCTTTACTTTCTCCGTCCTCATTTAGCAAACGTCAAAGAGCATTTCCAATTCCCATGTTACTCCCAAGCAAACAATCGTAACGAAAAACTCGAGGTTGAGAAATCACCCTTGGCACTTAGCGAAAAACAGTTTAGCTCTTCCAATTTCTATTCCCCATCTCCTGATCCCAAGGATACTTATAGCAAAGACTGAAACAGTTCATGCAAATATTTTCTCTTCACCTTTTCCGCTTCCGTTACTCCATTCGTCTGTGTTTCCCTTTTAAACCAATCCTTACTCTACATCACATGTGTCTTGTGTATGCACAACATCAACAGCCAAGGTCACCATACGTACTATTCGTACTTCTTACTGGAGCGGCAGTCCATATTATTTCAAAATCCTAGAAATAACTCTCTTAGTGTTTTATAAAGTATAAATTTCTCGACTCGTTTCTCTCTTCATCGGTTTCAACCCCTTGTAATTTTACTTAATTGGTTCAGGATTTGGTGAGGATAGCAAATAACTTGCAGCCGAGCCACTCTAGTTGCCATCCATCTATGCTTGGCTAACAGCATATTATCACATAATCACTATTATAATTCATACTACAATTAATTAAATAAACAAAATAGCCTTTACAGGCTATATGCAGTCGGATATATATCAATATCAGGATGCTTCTCGGATGAGCAGATCTTGAGTCCCGATAATTCTAGTGACCTCGATCATGTGGATTAAGTTTCAATGAAATATCAACGACACATATACGTATACACCACGCTCATGTACTGCTCAAGAGCTTTCACTTCGCCTACTTTCACTCCCCTTTGACCCTTTCCCAGCATCCTACCGGAACAAGATCCACTCAGCTATATATGCATGCCTCCCTCTCGATTATCATTGATCCTCGCGCCTACTTTACCCTTCTAACTCACCGAGTAAATTTCGCATAAAGGAGGACATGGAATATTTCCGGCCGGTGCAGAAGACGAATTTCCCCATTTCCTTAGTGTGAATGACTGGGGAGTTTTAGATATCTCTCCTTTTTTTTCAATTGAAAAATTCCAGGAAAATAAACTCAACAAACGTGGACACCTACGTTCAAATTTGCTTTCCCCATTCCAGGAGCATACACTTCCGTTATTGTGTCAAAACTGAAATTGAGTCAAAACTTGGGACCGTTCAAGGACCATCTGACAGCATTATCCTGCATATTAAACGTCCATCAGTGAAAATAAAAATCTACAACGAACAATTTCTCTCCGTAAATACGAAATGGCTAATTTTTCGTAAAAACTACCAAACAAAACTAGGACCTTAAAATGACAGATGTGATCACGATAGTAACAACGTACATATTTGATGAATCTAAAGCCTCATGACATTTATTACATTACCTATTTCTAGCCGGAATCTTTTTCTTGCCTTGATTCCATTATAGGATTGGCTGGTATCATATTCCACGTTTCGAGAAGTATGCAAGCGAACAGCTTCTCCGGAAAGAGAAGAAGGCGAGATTCTCGGGCATTTCTAAGAAAAACTCTTGAAACCCAATGTTGAGAAAGTGTCAGTGGGCCTCATTCCGTAGGCATTATTCAACCTCATTTTTCTCCGTAGCTTTATATATTTTCCTACTCGTGAATCAGATATGCAAAAGAACCTTTAGGAAACCCCCGCTCCTCGTCATCCAGAGTCTGCAGAGTGTAATTCAATACAAAATTCATGATATGACAGACGCTTTCTTTCTCTTTTCTCAATCCTCATCTATTTTCCCCCAACCCTTTTTATCAATGTAGACGTAATGTTCTAAAAGGATTGAATCCTATATATCTCCACTATTTCTGATTCCAATTCAACCTAGAAGTTATATACATCTCAAAATTCCAGTCATGTTTGCGTGAAACCGTAGAGGAGAAGGCTACTTGAGAAGAGCCCTCCCCTCCCTCTTCTTTTTTTACTGGCATCACTTAGACTTGAAATCTAATCCACGGACCATTTACGTAACATCCGCTATTTTCTCAACTGGAAGTTAACGTCAAATGTTTCTCCGAGACGAATGCTCAGAGAAGCGCTCAATTTTAGGACTTAACCGTCGGATATTTCATTCCGGGTCAGATAGCGGATCATTTCACATTCTCAGTCCTTCCGCGTACACATATATAACCTCATAAAACTTGAATGTATTTGTCAGGTTTCCGGGAGCTCGGATCATTCTCTCTCCTGGAGAAAGTACAATTTTATCAAATCCGATTCCACGGAAGCTTTCACCAGGAAACAGTAAAACATTCACACTTTTTCCAGTCATTTTCATCTTCCAATTCCTATACCTATTTTGCTTGGGGACTTATTCCGTTCACCTTTCTCCTCGATTACTTCTGTTTGCTTACACTACGTTTTACCGAATAGAGACAGCCATTCATCCCATATACTTTCTTTCTTAGCACGGCAAAAGAAGCTGGCCAGAGTGGTGGTGGTAACCTGGATATTATCCAATGAAATCCCTTCATTATCATATAATTCTACCTCCAATTTCCTTCCTCGTTTACCACACTCACTACCAATTTTTAACAGTAGTTGCCCTAACCAGGGTTATAGCACTTTGTTTATAACTTTCCACACGGATAATGTTCTTTACAAAACCCTTTTTTGCATGGATACCAACCCAAACCCGATTTCTCTCACGCCAAAATTACATTTTAGCACATCCTTGAGAAAAAACATTCAGCTTTCGACCCGCTAAACAACTGGATGTGGTATTTGAGTATATTTTTCTGCCCCTTCCTCCAGTGTCTCCGTCTCTTCCTTTGATCTTCGATCTCCTTGTACTACATTGTCGAGATTGGCTAAAAATCCCATACTCTCCAAAATCTTATAACATATCCTTCAGTTCTTTTACCGGCTTTCTCTTCCTACTTTTCGTACTCTGACAACAGCACCACCTTTATCCCGCACCTTTCTGACTTTCACCAGAAATCCTTTCTCCTCCAAATAGGTTCTCGTCCTTGAGAGCGCCGCCATCAGACTTGTAAACGCCCGCCCTTATTTATTAAAACTTATGGCTATATATGAGCATAACATCCTGCTAATTCCCCCGGCAGATTCTCTCAACTCCCATAGTAACAGAGGTACTAGCATACTTCCTCGCTACTTTCACTGTCACCGCTCCCCTGCGGTACGCGCCCCTCTTTGGTTCTTCCTCAACTCAAGTCCAAGTACCTCCACCCCCGTCTGATACATACACGTTTACATGTTACTTCGAATCCAACCTAGTCTCAAAAGTACGTGGCATGAAACGGCCAAGTAGGAGCACCCTTTCGAAATGTGTCCCGCAAAACTTTCACCTAATCACATTTTCAATGACGAACGATTCCACAACTTTCCTCTCTCCTCCCGCCACAAATTTGGCATATCTTCCGCATCCCCCCTCATCCAGGATTATCCGACGGAAATATAGTCCAGCAACCAGTCCCCTAATTCCTCTTCCCTCCAACACACCCCATTACCTCTCACACCGGCTGCGTCTCTTTTCTCTTGGTCCTAAACTTTATGATATCCAGCTGGCTTTCTCAATAATTTCCAAAGTAGCCGTAAGCATACCTCTCTTTCTTCAATCCGTCCAGCGAGGATAATGGGAATAGTTGCGGAACACTAAGAGAATCCTCACAGACCTGAACTATATTCATGAGAGAGTATAGTATCAAGTTTTCAAGTCAATAACAATCATTCAGCCTCTATCACCGAACCACACCACCGTCCGGAAACCCTACCAAGAGAATAGAAAGTACATATCAAATGTCTTTTCTTCTCAAACCCTTTCCTCATCTTCCGTCCCTTTCTTGTCTCTCATCCTTCCCTTTATTGAGAGCAGAAGGAGGAGGGAGGGAGAAGGATGGCATTGTAACTTATAGAATAGCTCCATTTCGAGGCCCGCTCGGGCGTAAAGTCAAAAGTGCCGACCAGGAGCTTCTTACAAGACATCAAGGATTATGTATGCAAAAACTAAAAAAAATAAACTTCCAAAGCAGCCCACCGCCAGGCAGTCCCCCTCTATTTTCCATGCTGTCCACTTCGCTGCTTCTTCATAGGAAAGAGAAAGCTGAATGCTTTGGGGCCGCAAGAAATACGAGTTTTCTATCTTCCTAAAAACCAAACCCGCTTCGCCCACCCTTCATAAACTTTCCCCAGGAGCAAGAATCCGGGTGACATCCTCAGATTTTTCTCCTCATTTCCTCCCGTCATCTTCTAAACATTTAAATTTTTCCACAACATTATGTATACATCAACCTCTCCCCGGATTTGATACACTGCTGCAGCTATTGCACAACAAAAAAGCCCAAACCCCTTTAAATCCTCTTCTCTTCCTCTTACATTATTTTTAATTAACAAACATTTCCAAAATTTACGGAAACGAGCAAAGAACATAGGAATAAAATCTCTCACTTTCCTTCCAAGTTAGCTCCTTTCTCCTACTTTCACCGCCACCCCGAGCGGTGACAAGTAATTGAGCTTGTTATACTGTCTTCCTCTTCCCAAAAAAATCCTACCGAAAAAATTGCCGTATTTCCCTTAATTCCATTAAATCAATCTCTGTCTTCCATATCCTTTGATAATGTGTTCATGCATCCCCTCCTCCTCCTCCTCCTCCTCCTCTGTATCTTGAGACTTCCCAGAAAAGAAACATTTCTTTTCAAACCGATAACAATCACCTCGTCACGTATATATTGCAGCTTTGATATATAAAAAAACTTAAATATCCCCAAGCGATTTTGTCCCCGGGAGATAGTTTATGCTAAACTTTCGGGATGTAGAAGATAATCCGCGTCTGGAAGTGAATATAGTACTTGTTCCTCCTCTCCAGACCAGGATATAGCTTATATATTGCTCACAATAACAATTCCGCACAACCTAACCCATATCATCACATCTTAAAGATTATATGGCCTCGCACAAGAAATCCACTTGCTTTCCTCCACAAACCTCCCACTCAACCTTGTACCCTCCTCACGTTCCATCCTCCTCTCATTCTTCCTTCGTATCTCAACCAATTCCATCCTTTATCCCTTCCTATCCTCTCCCTCGTGGATTATGCACGCACAAAATTTTAATAATTGCCAACGTGTGTGCGTGTACAGAAACCAACCTTCATCCAATTCCTTCCTTGTTCTAAAAGGTTATTGCGCACTTTTATCCATCGAATCACTCCTCCAAATCTTCATGTCTTCCCCTCTTTAGCTTATCCTCTAGCTATAAGGCGTCTTGAAAAAAAATTATCACGAACAAAGTACCTCCAGCAATTTCACCTGTTAGCCAACTTCATCTTGTCTCCCCCTCCCCATCTATAAATAGGTTAGCACATACGTTCGTGAGCAGTTTTTTAGCTTGACTTTCTCAGCCTTCCAACTCTCCCATCATCATTATCAACCCGTCCTTTCTCCATCCACCCCAACTGGCAATCCCTACATCATCTCTCACAAGAACCAACTCCGCATAAGTGAGAGCCCATTCCCACATGAATTAATTCCGTCTCCCATCCTCCCTTCTTGTAACTGCAAACATCAACAGGAAGAATCATGTGAGAGACAGGGAATATAGGCAGAGAATAAAGTAATTTCCGTCTTCATCACAGTCCCACTCCATTTCCCAGATACTACTTCTTCCTACTTTCCCAATCTTCTTATGCCATATGCCTCAAATATGTAGCTTATTTACTAAAAGAGTGATGATGCAACACGAACGAGATTTACAAATACATACTATTCCACCACTCCTCCTTCTTTCAAATCCTCTTGTCCAAGGTTCAAGGTTTCTCAACATTCTGGATTTTATATTCATCTCATCATTTCAACACTTGTCTTCTTTCCCTCCTCCTTACTTAGCAAGCAAGCCTTAGGAACAATCAAAAGAGAAAGTCAGCCTCCCCACCATGCATACCTGCCCCTCTCCCCTACTTTCTCTATCCTCCATCTTGATTAGTATTAGCTTTTCCAAATCATGAGAGTAACATGTAAATCATCAAACTTCTACTCACTACTACTCCGTCCTGATTTTATTCCTCTCAATTTTGAATAATGCACTGTAAAAATTTACACTTTTTCCCACACTTTCTCCACCCTCCCTCCAACCCATTTCTCCTTAGCATGCCAGCCCAATCATTATAGTGATTCATTCCCCTCCTTAACGTACCTATCCACGCCACCCTACATATTCCCTTCCTCTTTAAAATACATGCGTCTACACATGCTTATGCATGAGCGAGTCGAGTGGTATGATAAGAAAAACATTGAGCAAGGCATACAACAAATACAACGTATACCAAGAAACAAACAAGAAGCCCAGGAAATCCCAACTAACCAAGCCCAACAACTAACTGGCTAGGCTGAACCGGAACGCGTCGACCAGTGCGTGCCTTTTATTTCCATCACGTCATTGTCATTTCAAGTATTTTAACCTATTTATTTCCCTTAATTCATCATGCTTTCTTCGCACGCAAGCTAAGCATGTTGGCAGATTATAAAAACCTTCTTCTATTCTAGCTAGCACAGAATTCCCTATAGAGTCAGACATTTGAACTAAATAATTTCTCCTACGACATCCCACACTGAGATTCCCAGCACAGTATGTCAATTAGACGCTGTTTTTCAGACTTTTGGAGAAAGTAATGCGTTTCCACTTCTGCATTCTAAAGTCCCACCTCTCTCCTTAAGTATTGATATATAATCATATTTCATCATTCCTTTCTCTCGGCCTATCCTCTAGCAAGACTAGAAGCCGGAGATTATGAGCATATTCACGAATAGTAATAGGGTAGACGGGGCAATGGGAAACATGTTAGCGCTATTCAATCTCTGTCAAAACTTTTATCTCTTATTTGAATTCAACCAGAGGAATCCATAAGAGTCTTTGGCATTGAATCCATCATGGATTTCAATGTGGATGGAAGCAAGCTTATAAATGTATAATTTCACATAACACTTTCTCCCCATATATGTTCGCTTTGCTAATAGCTTTCTACTAGTAGTGACATTTCTCTCTCCTCTCTCCTTCCCGTAAGTACTATTTGATTTGTTCAATGCCAAGGTAAATTCCTTGGTTATATTCCTACAGGAGAAAGCATGCAGTACAGTGTCACATTTTAATCTCCATCAACTCAAGAAACCTATGCTGTCTTAATTCCACAAACTTTCACCTCTCTCAAATTTCTCTCCTCTCACTCAGTATTCGTTTCTAATTCCCTGAACTTTGTCAACACGCTGTTAGTAACCGAGTAACGCTGTGCTGGGATAACTTTCTTCGAAGTTCAAGCACGCAAAGCCTAATCTTCATCTTCAAGGCTTATCCAAGCTGGAGTCTTCTCTCAAAACATTTTGACAAAACAAACCGGAACGCTAAAACAAGAGCCTTACTTCAATACGCGCATCTTAACTAAGGTTATGGGTGCCCCATGACTAGTTGAACTTCTAAGGAATCCGGAGGAGAGAGTTATAATAATAATATTATTCCCTCCCCCTCCATGGTTTTTGACATGAAGATTCGCCACCGTTTCAACAAACAAAGACCGCCACTTAACTCGTCCTTATTCTCTCGATATTGTCCACGCGCTCCGTCTTAATTCAATAGCCTCTTCATACATAATAATTCCAAACTATTTCTCCTCCGTCGTCCTTGCCTCAACCTTTTAATCATCCCCCTCCTCAATGTACATGGCACGAGCCAAAAGCCCTCCAAAGATACTTGGAGGTGTCCGAGGGAGAAGGCGGGAAAGTTATTGTCGCCATTCAAAATCTTACAGATATAGTTAACAAATGATGGAGAGGATAAGCTCCGAAGAGAGGGGCTCAAGAGAGCGCTCAGGTAAGCCAAGCGACATTGTCTCCAGCTCTCTCTCTCTCTCTCTCTCACAAACTCCCCCAACACTTTACTCAACTTAATCTCCTAAATCCCAGGTCTTTCCGAGTGTCAGCTTCAGAGGTTATCTGTAGACGTTCCTCGCTGTCCTTCCCGCATCCGGCTTCCTTGGTGCGAGGGATAAGTGGCGATAAGCCCGGTATTTATCTTGATGGAGATGTGTACGAGAGAAAGGTCCTTCAGGACATGAGTACGACGACCATCTTCCCGAGAAAATAAATAAACTCTATGACAAGCGGCGTTAACGGGAGTGTGTCGCGACCTCTAACGTTTGCACCCTCCCCCGTACTCCTGTACTCATAGGCTGCAGAGGAATTCCGGCATAGAGACATATACATAGAGCAGAGCCGTTTATGCTATATAAATAACATAAGAGTGTACGCGTCTTCCTTCGCCCATTCAACATTTGCGAGAGCAGTGACAGAGGCGGCAAAAATCATCTCTCAGCCGCTGGTCTTCTCCATCATATCCACCATTCTCCTTCAATCCAATCTTTTTGTCTTTAATGCCTACGTAAGGGGGATAACAAGCTCGGGATTAGAGGGATACACTTCATTCAGAGGATGAGCATATATATGAGAGGGAGAAAGCCAGGATGCTTTCCACACCCTTTTACCCTCTATGATGGAGCGTGCTTCAGACAAAATAAACCTTTGTCATCCCATAGAATATAATTGGATGAGAGCTTTTCAACTATTCCGAGAAAGTTAGTGTCTGCTGTCCATGCTTCGGCTCATCCTCTTTCCGGCTAAACGTCCACCTCCTACACAACTTTTCTCTGATCCACGTGTGGAGGAGAAAGTCGAGCTTTTTAGTTTTAGCTCAACCGCCTTCTGTGGGATTCGATCCTCCATTGATAGGAACAAATAGAGATAACAAAGACGCATGGAAAAATTGATCTGGTCTGTGCTCAAGTTTCATGCATTCGTCCAGCTTGATTAGATCATTTCTAGGAGGTAGTTGTAGAAAAAAGAGAAAGCAATAGTACTTACACATTCGTGGATGACCTCATAGGCCGTCTCGTTAGGATATAAATAGTGACTAGATTTCCAAGGACGCCCACAATGACGACGATAGGTACAAGAACCCTGGTGAACCAGAAACGAGAGTAGTCCCGAAAGTTAACTTCCCAAGTTGCATTTCCAGCTCCTAGCTCATTTAGCGTAGAATTTGTATCTGACGAAAGGAAGAGAGCAGTGATGTCATCACCGCTCCCATAGAAGTCGCTATCGTTCCAACTCATTTTCTCTAATTATTTCCCCGACGTATTTCAAATCAACTGTCAAATCCTCTTTCTAAATGCCCAGTGACACAGCTTACAACTTTCTCCAAAACTTTCACCACTTTCGCACGGTTGGACAAATCCCTACACTATTATACACCACCTAAAATTACTCCTCCAGGGCTACCCTTTCCAATCCCAATCTACCACAGATGATACCGCTCTGCCCCTCAACAATCCTCCCTTCATCCATCCTCCTTCTGTATTCGTCACTCTTCCGATGGACACGCTCTTCCCTCCCTTCGATCCTCAACACCTCAACCCTTCACGCCGTCCTCTCTTGGATTCCCTCCAATCCGCTTGACAAGTTGCTTAGATTTTCCCAGACCAGAAGAGTCAACAGGGCACAAAGAGCGGAAGCGACACCCTTTCAAGTCCACACGCAACACTAACCACAACCACCGCACACGCTACTTACACTATTCCTTTCACCACCATCTTGACTCTTGAGAAAACATGGAGAGGACAGTAATTGACTATCTCACGTCCGACTGTCCTTCTTCTTCTTCCTCTCTCTCTCCCTTCCCTTCCGCAATTTCCTTCCCGCAACAGCTTATTATGTCCGCGAGAGAAAAGAATGAGGAAGGTACAGGCAGGAGCGCTTCCAGACAAAATTCAACCTAGCACGTAAATCCACACCCGAATGACACTCTGAGCCAAGCAAAGCCAATGTTTGAACAAGAGACGACGAAAATCAAGGCCGGCCAAGGAGGCAGAAGGAGGGAAATCAAAGAGTCACATTCCCCCCTCAAATCCTCCAACAATTCATCCAATACAATTTCCCAGGCCGGGGTTAAGAACTAGATCAAAATCAAGATCAGCATTCCATGGCTCGTATCATATATATTCCCTTTCTTTATTTCAAATCCCTCACGTCATCTTTTTGATACGTCCGTGCTCCAGCATATCATCAATCCGTCCCCATTACTAACCATCAAACACTAGTCCGCCCTCCCACCTTCCCCCCTTCCTGTCGTAGCTGTACCGAAACAAATGAGTTTTTCCCGCTCTCTCTCTCTCTCTTTCCCTCTGAATCGTCTTCCTTCTTCAATCAATTCCCAGGAATCTTCTCAATTTCTTCTTCTCTGTACTTTGTTCCAAACTTGACGCTCAAAGTATTCACAACATTTTCGCCATCATCTGTAGTTTGTCTTCTCTTCCTTCTTGCTTCGGATTAATCTGCAAGTATAAGAACAAGGCACAGTTTATAATTTAACTCTTCCAAATCAATCAACCAACTGTATTCGCACAGTATTTAGTGTTTAATCTTCCCTGTCTTCATTTCTCCTTGAATAAGTGTTAAACTACTGAATTTCAGATAACAAGTTATTAGGAGACAATCTGGCGGTTCTTTTTAAACAAAAATAAACTAGTAGCATAACCATTACGATACTCCTTCTTCAAACATTTATTTAATTTAACTTATATAAACTTTATTTATTTATATCAATCTTTCTCTTATTTTGTATTTTGTAACCATACCCTTTGCCATGTGCATCATCGACCTTGACTATGCAAACTTTCTCCAAAATTAATTGTAATTCCTCATTTCCCGCTGCTCTTCTGGGCTTGAGCATATCTTAAACTTTCTCCAACTTTCTCCTCCTCTTTTAATATGTTATCATCAGCCTCCAAAGTCCCTCATCAAAATAGATTTAAAGCAAACCCGTTAAATTGTTTTTGTCAAAGCCCAAGAATAATTCTTTGTCACATTTTAGATTCGCCATCCTCAATCACCGTCAAATTAATCAGCACACCCATCCACCATCCGACCTTGCAACATTCTCGGGAATCCGTTCCCATAGACACTCGCCTCCCCTTCCTTCTTCCATAGCTATAGCTAAAAGTAGCAGTCTCATTATGGATTCTTTAATATATAAACTGACTTCCAACTTTGTAGACTTAACTTTAAACATGTGTCATCTATCAAGGAAGAAAAAAGTGAATATATTATCATAAAGCGTTTCAACTTTTACTCATTAGAGAAGCCCGTATTTTATTAAACTCCCAATTTTTCTCAGCTCTACAAAATAAGGCAATTAAGATTTCAATTTCCGGAACCCCCTTCTGACTTAACCCTTCGCCTTCGTCTTCTTCAACAATTCTTTCACAATGTGTCTTCCCATATGATTTCTCCCATCCCCTTCATTTTCTCCTATAATTTATCATAATCTACTAGTTTTAATATCAACAACTTTATCCTCCTTTGCTCATTTCTCACTGCTTTCACTCCACGAATAATATACAAACTTTCACCGAAAATACCCGCGACTTTCCTAGCTTCCTTTCCCGCAAACCCGATTCCTTCTTCCCTGTCAACGTTTTCATTTGGTATCGACATGTATCATAAAGCAAGCTCTACTAAACAGCACCCCCAAAATCTGCAATCAGAGTTCCTATCACAAGTCAGCCTAGGTTCCCATCTCTATTTAGTCAGAGCTTTCTCCGCTTTCTCCTGGAAACTTCGACTTTCTCATCTTTCTTCTTTCAGAGGACATGTAAGAATACTTTTCATACTCTCCACGGAGGATCAATGGAATTATGAGCCTGTCTATACAGAATAGCTCAATGTATGAAAAGGATAGAAGGAATCATTAAATTTAGCTTCGTAGTAGTAAGCAGATTAACTTGGCAAGGGATTTAATAACTACCTTGTAGCTTCTCAGTTTTGCTTCCAGCTTCAAAACTTTAGCAGAAACCCCTAGAAACTTTGCAGTTCCTTAGGTTCAAACTCCAGTAAAAATCTTTATTTCATCCGCTTGATAAAATTGTTGACGAAAAATAAGCAAAGTATTCAGCCGCCTGTATCACAACCAAGAGTTTAGCTTCACCAAGCCTTCACAACCTCCACTGTGCGTATTCTTTGTCCATGTGTATTTTTAGTGCAATTCTTTACAGCGCTGGAAACCTTCCATCTGAAAATCCCTTTCACGGAATGCAATATTCCCCAAGTTTTTATAAATCCGCTTTAAATTTCTCCGAAAAGTCCAACAAATATTTTCTCATATCCTACTCGCACAAACAAACTTGTTTATCACTCACCGACTACAGCATCCAATCCGCAATACTCATCACTCAGAATCTGCCCTCCTTATATTCATCCCCAGCTTTCACCAGCCCATTTTTTCATTCATCCAATCTAAAATTTCCAAAATCCCGGCAAAATCCTAGATTTTCCGCATCTTCTCCATACCAAATTTACGGTTGTGCACCACTGCAAAAGTAATTTATTCTTATTAGAGGAATGTACATGTGGCTCGCACTAACTCACAACACTTGTGTCTTCAACGCGTAAGCGTGTTCAAACCAAAAGAGAATTTCATTGAACCGAGAGCCTCACGTTTTTATGTTAACTAGATGGCTTTGCTACTAATTTTGCATGCTTCTCACACTCCATCCTCGTCTTCCTCCTTCATTTCTGTGACTAATAACTAATGACATACGAAAATAGAAGGTAAGTTGCGTCCAAAGAGAGTTCCTCTTCCCTCACAGAATAATGTCACGAGCTTTCCCCTAACTTAAAGGGGAGGACACAAACCAATTCAGGTTTCATATCTATTCAAAAATCTTTATTCTCCCAACGCTCTGCTAATAATCCTTCCAAGTCGAGAGAATAGATAAGAGCGCGTCACCAAAATCTCGTATTCTTCGCATGAATATTGATGCGAAAAAAATAATGGCGAACAAATTCCCAATTTCACTTTAAGCCCCTACACTACCCCAAATTAACACAATCCAAATCATCAAAATCATCACGAAGGGATAGCGAAATCCAAGTACTTTGTATTCCACACAGTCATACGACTACTCCTTCTAATCCTCCATGTTTTGTCATCAATTCATCTAATTCCAATCCCTGCACCCATTTTCCCTCCTCTAATTTCTCACTCGCCCACGTCTCGGCTCAACAAACTGCCTCCACCTCCTCTGGCACAGACTAGAGAGACAATCTGGAACTTGCAATTAATGCCATGACCTCGCCAAGTCTAAACAAGTGTACTCCTCTCTCACCGCTCACCGAAGACTTTCCTAAAACCTTTTAAATTCACAACCCGTGGCCCGTGACTCTTCATACGTATTTCCCTGATAGCAAACCCTTGTCTACCTGCCTCTTAAATCAGCCTTTGACAGCGAAATAGTCTTCTCTCTCACCCCCACTCCTCCCCGCTCCATCTTCATGTACTTCATTGCCAATTCCCACATTCGTAAGCACAGCCCAAAGCAAAGATGGGCATCGCAATACTTCTCCAATCCACCCAATCCTTTCTCCAGCCGCCACATATAAACTGTACCAGAAGAAGACGTACCTATGTAGCGCCTCCACAAACCACTTTCTCTTCCCATGCTTCATCTATTTCACCATCAGCTCCAGAGAATACAGCTTTGTTTCTCTGTAGGGAAATACATCAATTTTTCCAAACATTTCCTCGGTACATTCCGCATTTTCAGATAGTTTTGACTAATCCCTTGTTGTTCACTCACATATTTTGGCCACCACCAGAAGAGGAACGAAAGAAATCCCCCCATACCTCTCCATTCCCTCTTCCTCTCTTCTAGTACAACAAGATTCAAATCTATTTAAATCCTTTCTCCTCAACGTCCTTTCAGTAAAAGCTTTAAGCACGTGAGAGACACTTTTCCTCCAGCTTATTCCCTCCTCAGGGTGGCTTCCACTTTCCACACAAGAATAAGACAAAATTCCATTCCAATTTTAATAGAAAACCTTTACAGGATTCACATTTATACCGCCATATATTCTCCATCATCTTCCTCACCATTTTCCAGCCCTTACCTTCATTCTAAATCTCCAAACGTCTTAAAGAAACAAACTTTCACTATAAAATAATCTTATTATTTCAACACTTCCACGTCTTTTCAATCAACGGCGGCATGTAAAATCTTTTTTCCACCTTGTACATTTCCGTTATTCTAAGTAAACAGCTTCAGTTTTCAAAAAAATGCTATTTTTTCTGACCAACGCTACAACCAGGTGAAATTTATAGAGGATTTGTGAACAAAACTTAGAAACTTTTCCATTATTCTGCACCTCAAAAATGACTTTCACTTCTAAAGGAAAGTATTCGAAATATGCTATTCCTTTCGCCACAGTCTCTCTGTGGCCGCAGGATAGTTATA
This sequence comes from Sminthurides aquaticus, assembly GCA_906901655.1. NCBI lineage: Eukaryota > Metazoa > Arthropoda > Collembola > Symphypleona > Sminthurididae > Sminthurides > Sminthurides aquaticus. Next base: position 15,857,503 of record CAJQTT010000001.1, on the reverse strand, counting down.
GTTCGAGGCCATACAGAAGCTCAAATAAATCCTCCGCATTCATTCTCAAAATCTTCATCCCCCCTCTGCTTTACATAATTCGTTATTGAGACCAACTTATCTTCCTACAGCATCCGGAAATGCAGTCTTATCCAAACAAAAGCCTTATTACTTCCTGTCTCCTCTTCAATATTCCCACGCTCTAGAACGAGCAGTTCAAGATTCGGAATTCCAAGACAGGTCTTATACAGTAACTGATAGGGAATTTGGATTGAGATCGTAGACGTAATAAAAGCTCGCTGATTAGATGATTAGGGGAAGGAATTGGCTTTTGACTTGTCAGTAGGAGGGGATTTATTCTGTATAGAGGCATCCCGTATGGATCTCCTCCCCAGCTCCGCTCATTCCTCTCGCGGTCAATAGGTTTCAGTTTGTAACTCTTGAAGCAAATCAAGTGAACTGCTCTTACAATGCAATCATGTGTGCTAACAAGCAAGTACTTGAGTGCTTCTTCAACCGCAACAGCCTCTCGGCTTTCACCTCTACGAAAAGAGAATTGGATTTGGCGACTTTCACATTCCCTCCAAACAGAGAAAAAACACTTTCCCCCGTTTTCCTCGGCCAACCGGCCAACCTCCCATGAGATGGGTTCAAGCACGAACGGGAAAAACTTTCTCCAAAAGACAGATACCTCAAGAGCCCTTCCAGATGTTCCTCTTTTCAAAGGACTTTGTAATGTTATCAACATTTTATTTTGTCAGCATAAAGTAACAACTTCCTACACGACCACACTCTACACACTACAAACTCTTCCTATACCGTCTTACATTCTTACATTCTCTAAAACTTATTCCACCCCAAATCCTCCCCCAAACATATATCTTAAAGCCATCGAGTAGGAAAAACACGACATGTCCATCACGTATTTACTTTCTCCGACTACACTAGCCACTTTAACCGCAGACTGTCTGTACATGCAAGTGACGGGGCCAAACTCCACAGTTCCGCACTAAACATTTCACCGTCCCCTACTTCCTATTCCCCGCCCCCTCCAGCCCACGTTCAAGCACGCCCTGCAGTCCTCACAGTCTCAACTCTTCTCTCCACAGATTATCGACTTGGACAACAAGGGATTCTCCGGAACAATCCCCTAGGATTCAAACTATAGAAAATCCCATCATCTTACTTCCACAAATCTCTGAAAATTCCTCCCTTCCTTGTATATTTCATATTTAAACCCACCAAAATAATCTCCCTTCCTGAGCACCTTAACTCCGAATTTGCTTTTCAAAACTACATTTTCCTTTTCATCTCTTAGTTTCATCAGATTTCCTTCAAAGAAAGTTCCATCCGTCTCACTCATCCCATGATGAGCCAACTTAAGAATTACCCCTCCGACCTTCGGAGCTTCTTAGCCTTTACCTGAGAGTATGAGAGCAAAGAGTCGTAAGCAATATGGAAGAAACTAAATAGATTTTAAAAGAAGCTTATTATTATTATACATAAGACACCGAACTGGAAGAAGAAATATTGGATACTGGCTAAAGCTTCAGCTTAGTGAAATGGAAGGGGTCAACTCAAGGGATGTATATACCATGCAGCACAGACTATCCTCAAGTGGCCCAACGCAAGAAACAGTGCAAAGGATCAAGTAGCTTTCACTCCCACCTTTCACCCTTTCTACAACATCTCCTCCATAAATCCTTCCCAGCTCCCTCCCACCACCCACCATCTCCTGGAACTGCATTAACAATGTATTTGTAAAAGTGACTTTCTCCACTTTCTCCTTCCTTTCACCTGCTCCCCCCACCCTTCCGCTCCGGGTGGCTTTCCTAAAGTTGGAAAGTTTTACACGAGAGACTGAATGAAGCCTATTTCCCATTAATTCTCTTATAAATTTCTTTTGAGTGTCCATGATACCGCAATTTCTCTTAAATGAAAAACTTTCTCCAGCCGGCCCTCCTTGCAAGAATAAAAAGCCCTAATTTCTCTAATTAACTCCGCCAAACTCTACAAGACAATCCCCGAGCCGAATAGATTACTATAATCATCTTATTATAGAAAACTTTCTCCTTTCACACGAGGTCAAACAAGGAATGAAATCCTCTTCAAACAAAATAGACAAACCAATCTCTCATCCAACTTTTGCCCATTCCAATACTCCTTCAAATCCCATTCAACTTCCCTCTTTCTATGTCCACCCAACCGAATCCTCCATTAAAATAGTCAAATCCAACCTCAACTCAAACTTTCCCTCGTATTCCTTCACCCCTCCCTAACGTCCCAGTCTCAATGACATTGCATTCTTAACTTCCTTCCCTTCCTCCCAATTTAAACTCCCTTTGGAAACTATCCATTCTCTTTATTATCAATCCTAAACGGATATATGTACCATGTGATTAAATCTTATTCAACTTCCTTCCGCCGCACTTTTCTCCTCTCTTCCCTCTCCTTAGCCCGTCTCCCTCCGGCCCTTCCTCTCTTCTGTCCCCCATCTTCATCTTCATCAAAGAAAGTCAACCGTCTCGATATCTCCTTGAATCAAACCCATCCTCAAGGAAAACAACTACACTCAAGCTCCTACCTTTCTCCAGCTTTCTCCCATTCAGGAAACAAATACTGGAACAACACCACTCTACGCTAATAGTTTCCCCACTTCCCTCTCACTTCCATTCACACAGTCATCATCTAGACTGACTATGCTCTACCAATTCCCTCTTGGCTTGCAAATACTTCCACCAACACCATCACCTTCAGTATTTTTCTCGATTCCTCAATTTGTCTCTCCTTAATTTCCTTTCTCCTTTTTCCTTCCCTTTTCCGCCCTTATTTTTCTTCCCAGCCAACCTGAGTCTATACTCAAGAATTAGGAAATGAGCATATGTAACCTTCGATCCAGCTTTGATGTCATCCACTCAAGCGTCACTTAAGTCGTCCTTATCATCCTGTTACGCCTGTTACTACCTTATGTATTGCCTACTTATTTTCCCCAATGCCATAGAAAGAGTTTTTATGAAACTCTATCCATTTCTGTCAGCCTACCACCTGCCATCCTCATCTTCTACTTTCTCTCCATCTTCAACTTTCTCCTTCCTTCCCTTCCCTTATCACAATTAATGTAAGCCTACATCCCCCATCGCTCCTACATGAACATCCAAAGCGATTACACAAATAATCCTTCGTACATATCTTGATATTCTTTATTTTTCCACTTAAAACTCCCCCCCCCCCAACTAAAGTTAAATAAGTATGAGAGCCGTAGCTGCGGCTGACGTTACTACAACCTTTTATTTTTTTCAGCAGATACCCCAATAATCTGTGAGGTAAGATTCAGTAATAAAATGCATGATAAAACACCTATGCCGATTTATCTTAACCATGTATAAACATTAGTCAAACCTGGCATCGAAAGATTGCAGTGGCTAACTTTCACCAGTTCATTTCACCGTGCAATCATCACCAGCGGGAAATAATTTTTCTTTTGCTTCCTCGCCCCAGGCGACCTAAATAAATCCCAGGAATACCGTATTATCTCTCCTCACATCCTCCTTCCTTCACCCTCTACCCATATTATTCCGGAATTCCTTCTAAACTCATCATTTGTTAGCCAAATGTCAGCTCCAAGGTAAACCAAAACTAAATACACTACCAACTTATCCTCCAAGAAATCACCTTTTTCTCTGGCAGTCTCTTTGATTTTCTTTCTCTACTTACCTCCCGGCGGATGGTCGTATCGGTGAACCCACGCTTGCATCACCATTATTGCAACTTTCACCTAAACATCCAGCCCTCTTATAAAGTGCATCCACCGCCCTCTTTCAATCAATCCATGGTTTATCCAATTCAAACCTTTTATCCTTCATAACCTTGAGTCATCCTAAATGTAAAATGTCACCTTCACTCTCAACTTGTCACCAGTCAAACGTCATCCCGACTTCTTGAACAAAATTCAAATCTATGCGTCCGTCCTTTGTTATCCTATTCAAGCTATATATTTCTTGAATAATGATATGAGTTCTATACGACGACTATTTTATATTATTTTACCCTAGCATCAATAGCCCTCATCCACCATTCAACCACGTCTTAAGTTTTAGCTCACAAGACTCTGTTTTCCAAGTCAGGAAACCAAACTTAGCCATAGGCTGGCCTTCACCCTTGTGGCCACTAACTTTCACTCATCCACTTTCTCTTCATCCTCCCTCAGCTAGCTTTTTCTCCCAGCTAGCTTTTTCTCCCTCAAAAACTTGCTCTTTTTAGGCTAGCATTCTCATTCTTCCCTAGCTACCCTTACCACTTCCTCTCAAACTTGTGAATACTGTGTTATAAATCATCCTCTCCAAAATCATTCCAGGCTTTCGCCTTTTCCTTCATTACTCACTGCACCAGATTCCGGTATCCAGAAATATAGGCTTACTAATATCTTATTCCTCCAACTTTCCCTAAGACCCCAAAGATTTTCTCACAGATTTTATAGCTTTTACCCATTTTTTTTGCCATAGATGAAAACTTTGTTTCATTTTTCTTTCGATCATACACCGGTTTTTTACTACCCTTCACGCTTCACTCTTCAATCAGCTCCTAAATTCACCTCCTTGACGATTCCTGATAACGGCACAAGGAGCCAAAGGCTGTAGGTCTAGATCAGGCATCGGATCCAGAACAAAGAGAAAGTAAAGTACACCCACAACTTAGACTTTGCCCTCCATCTTTTTAGTTCCTAACTTATCCTTATTAACCTTATTAACGTCATCTTCTCCTCCGAGAAACGGTTAATCCGAAATACCATTCCCTTCCAGCCATTTCATAAAAGCAGGGGCTTCTGATGCAAGCATACTGATGAATAACACATTTTACGCTCTACAACTTCCGGTGAAAGCATCATTAGGCTCCGTTCTTAAGATTAGCGCTCGCGCTGAACCGGGCAAGCTCAAACTATTTAGATTCAATTCTAAAATAGCAGGTTTCAATCTCTCGGCTTTACCTACACAATTGAAAGTTGGAAGAATGGGGAAAGCAAGGTGAAAGTAACCAACTGAAAGCATTAGCTTCGCTCTGTAGCTTTCGTGGGTAGCTCATGAGTGAAGAGGAAAATGAGCTCTCTCTCAATCCTGAAGATTTATAATAATTGTTTAGCTTATATATAAGTTTACCTTCGTCATCATGTTTCCAGGTTAATACATAAAGGACGAGCTAGTAAATGAAATATAATGCGTGCTAAACTTCCATCCCAAAGTAAAAGTATTCAATCCATACCAATCCTACGTCAACTATTCTACAAGGCTGTATCTATGGAACGGAAAAGGAGAAAGTTGTTGGGGAAAGCATCAAAATGTATCAGAAAGCTAATCTCTTTCAAGTTTCTATCTTTTATCCTTCTTATTTCTCCATCTGACAGAAGGTCAACTTGCTTTTGATGGAGCGAAGAAAGCGTTGACGTAGCATTTCTCATCAACACTTACAACCCTTCCCATGAGAGAGCTCCCGTGTCAAAACAGCCCTCCTTCCTCCCTCTCTTTCAATTCCCATTTCCGGATTCTTCAAGAGCAGAAGCGCAATCATGAATAAAGGCGTCTTCAAAGGAAATCTCAACCGCCAAATATTTTTTTACACAAAGCAGTACACAAGAATAAACAAATTCCACGTAAACATTCAACAAACTCTTCTAAACCAAACGCAACACCAACATGTTAACGGCCTTCCAGCAACCTACTCCCCAGCCCATCATCTACTATATCTTATGAAACACATTTCTTCAAATATGCTTTCTCTGACGTGTATTGTACGTCGGCTATAAACACCGTTTTTATAAACGTTTAAACGTTGCACAAGCACTAACCATACTTTTCTCTTTATGTATCCGAATCTAAAACTCCAACAACGCCCAATTCTGCATCGCTATCAACCTCTCTTATTATTTACCTAGCACGGGAATTATGACGCATTAATTATCCAGCCTTTCAACTTGGCGGAAAAGCTTCTACAAAAATATTTCCCATCCCTACTTTCTCCATTTTCTCCGCTATAACATAAGAGTTACGACACTTGGCAAATTTACACACCCCAAAACCTTGTTAACAGTTCAGAGTACCAGATGCATACAGTACGCTCCACATTATCTATGACAATGAAAAATTGCCTACCACAAAATTTAATGTACTGATTTACTGTCTCTCCTACATGGCTGGGTAGTGAGCACTCTCCCGTTGCTCATCACTCCGACGCGAAAATTCTCACCGGGGGTATGATGAGCAACTCATCAAAAAATAAAATGTTCCAAATTTCAGGTTTTTTTACTCGAATCATGTTTTTATAGTGCCTACTGCTATTGTACATGTGTTTCGGGGGTGTCTAATCGAAAATCTCGATTTTTATTTTTTTTCAGGTGATGAGTAAGGAAATTTTGGTGAGTATACCACGTATACAAAAAATCGTTATGAATGTCGTGTTTTACAGTCTGGGATGTTTGGGGACGTAGTGTGAGTATTTCAGGCTAGTCGGCATAGTCTACGGACGTAAGAAACGGCTGTTTCTGCTAAATCTGGCTCTTGCATGGTTATGTCCACGTAGTCACACCGTGCTGAATGGTGTTTGCTTTCCATTGCTAGCTGACGTGTCATTCTTGTGCTCATGCGCATTGGCGGGAGTTTGGCTCTTTGTCCTGGCTCTTACTACAGTTGTTTCTGATGATTCTGCAAGCTTTTGTGGGAGCTTTGCTCCTCTAAGAGTATTGCATTGCAGTGCACGATGCTGTGTAGATTTATTCCTGTAATAGTGCAAGTCAAGGACGCGTATAATTGGCGCGCATTTGAATCACTTGTGGAATCATTCGGACACTTGCAGACTATATTTGTTGAACCGCTCAGAAATAATTAATTAATTTCTACATTTGACGAGACGTGAAGCATTTGACGCGGAAATTATAGAGATAATAGAATTAAAATTGTTCTGTGTTTATCGGTACAGAAAAACAACCATTTCGATTACGATGGCAACCAGACCCTCTCGTGTCAAGAAGCTCCATCGATATACTGAAGAAATAACTTCTAGTGCAAGTGAGTCGGAAGAATCTGAGAATTATTCGGATTGTGAGGAAGGTCAGAAGAGAAAAAAAGGAAACGCCAACACTCCAAAACGGCTACGAGCTTCTCTTCTTACTACAAGTTCTACGTCAAATAAAACCAAGAACGATGGAAAAGGCGCGAAAAAAGTTGGAAACGGTAAGCAGTCCTTGAGCGTCATGCCACTCCCTGCGAAACCGTTAACCAAAGCTGTGCTGCGTTATAGCCAGCCATTATTTCCAGACAATTCGGAAACAAGAACATCTTCCCTTAGTTCTCCATCGAGTGGTTCAACACAGTCTTCTTTTGATTATTCTCAACCTTTCACTGTACACGAGGAAATCTCTGAGGACATTATCTTTAAGGACCCGCAAGAAGTAGAGCCTTTGTTCGTGAAAAGATTCACAGGGAAAGACGACGACAGTGGAAAGGAGCTACCGTTTGAATTTGAATCTCTCTGCGTATTTACCCCTCTCGATTTAAATTCGACTTTGTATGAGGCAAGGTTTAGATTATTTTTGAACGGATTAGGGAAATACGTCATATATCCAAGAAAAGTAACCGTAATTTTCGTCACAACGCGAACTGTTATGATTGGGTGGAAAACGGAGCCACCATCAATCATATACTGCCTTGATGTGTGTACTACATATCCAATGTTCCTGGAGCACGGTGTAATTTACTTGGGACATCAACATCGGTCAGATTATCTCACTCCGAAGCTGCAAAAGGGAAAACATGTGTACTTCACTATGTGCTGTCCGATATGCATTGACGACGCCGCCTTAGTAAAGCAGGCTGTATTCGTATCTGGCATTGAGAAAGGTAGCAACTTGTATCGACACCTTTATAAGGTAAGTAGGATTCAGTTTGTTCATTGTTCGAATATAAATTTGTTGGAGTTTTTAAAAATTTTATTGCGTTTACAGTATGTTACCAGAATCATTTCGAATCCAGTTTGGCTATGAATCTTTACCCGACCATTCCATCAGTAAGAACAACTGTTGCCTCCCGTTGTAGTATGATCGACAAATCAGAACAAGTTAAGCACGTCTTGGATATGTTGGTCTCTACACTTTCTCCTTTGAGTCACGTTGAAGATCCTTACTTCCGGCTACATCATTCATTCCTCAACTCCAATTACCAACCAACTACGCGTAAAGCAGTTCATAATCTTTTGATTGAAGAAGCCGATCGATTAGTAAGTTGAGCCTTTTATCCGAAATGAATAGCTTCATAACCAAACAGGAAAGCCTTTGACGCAATGACTGAGGCACGAGGAAAAATGTTTATCATGTGCTTACTAGGACGCATCCATGGCTGCCAAACTCCAGCGTGTGAACTCCGCTATGTGTCTTCTAACGGATATATGGACTGGTAAGGGACAGGAAGGAGTGATTCTCAGTATCTTGACTTACATCGATGACGACTTCAAACTCCAGACTGCCCTTTTGGATTTAACGCAAATCAAGGGACATCACGATGCGGAAAATATTGCGAAAGAGTTGCGCACATCCTTGGCCAATCGGGGCCTAGCTCTTAAGGTAACCTCGTTTACTTCGATCTACGGGTTTAACGTGTTATCATTTATGAACCCTGAGTTTGTTTTTACATGCAGCGTGTTTTTACTGTAACGGACTCGGGGAGTAACGATTTAGCTGCAATACGTTTGTTGGATAAAGATTCCGACATGCTCGAGGAAGAAGAATTGCTAACGGAGTCTTCCGAACCACTGGAATCCGATGATAACGTTGTTTCTCGTAACCCTGAGAACGAAGTACGAATGGATACTATCATGACATCCCTATCACACATGGTGGAACTGCATACACAGTATCGATGCGTAGCTCACAGTTTGCAATCTTGTATTAGAGTTGCTTTTTCCATACCTGAGCACAGTATGGTCAGTATGGTTCTGAACTATGCTACCAAGCTAGTTGCAACGTATCGTAAGCGTTTAACTGTGTCGGAAGCATACCGAGAAATTTGTTAACGTGGATTGATCGCTGCTGTCCCGACACGGTGGAACAGTTATGTCGATTGCCTTATAAGGCTGACGGATGTAAGCACACTTTTACTAGAATTGCTTCGTACATAACATTCTATTTCAAGTTCTCTAAATGTTTTTTCGCTAAAATTTATTATGTAGGTGGATGTCTTCACTTCTATCTACGCTGTTATTCGATATGAGAAGGAAGATTTGAAAAGTCCTGATGCAGGTTCCTTACCAAGATTACCCGAAGTTGACGATTACATTCTCTTTATTCGTTTGATTAGTTTATTGTCGCCTTTTTCGATTGCGACAGATTCCCTCCAGGGCCAAGGGATACTAATTCATCAAGTACTGCCCCAAGTTGCTCGAGCATATCACGTTGAGTTGTCAACACGCCCAGTAGAATATACACCGGTTCATTTTGTCTGCCAATATTCAGTTTGGTCTTTTTTCTGTAGCTCTTCAATCATTACCTGATGATCAGGGTGACACATTCGGCGAATTCCGCAAAACTCTCATGCAGCAGCTCACTTATCGCTTCTCAGCATTATTCAGAGATCCTGTGATGGTTACGGCGACGATCCTCTCCAATAAAAACAAAAGTGGCATACTCAGTCACTAAGTAAATTGAGAATGCAAAAGTAAATCGTAATGTCGAAATGAATTACCAGAGTGGTCATTTCAGTAATTGCTTTGCTTCTGACAACTGATTGCAGTTGACCTGGTTCGGTCACCGGAGAACAAGAAAGGGCACTAGCACCGGATGTCGCTACTACTGGTGAGGGTACTGATGCATTGACGCTGGGTCCACGATGTAGGATTATATGCTGTTGAAGTTCAAACGAGTTGAACACTTGCTTTTTTCTATGAAGCCATCCACAATATCCGCTGAAATGTCTCAACGTAAAATCAGTCGAAACATAATCGTTTGGACACTGGGTACAGTAAGTGCCGTGTAACTGGAAATCATGAGTATGTGTGGCATCCACCATGTGCGTATCGGCCTCTTCCTTAGTAACAAAACCCTGCATGCATTCCGTCGCATCAAAAGCCAAGCCGCCACAGAACCATTTGCACATATCTTGCCGCTTATCAACGTGTAACTCGTAAGTAAATTTTTCAGATCGTTCCTTTCGTTTCCGCACCTCCCCCTTATCCCATCTGTGGTCGAAGTCGTGAGCCGTAGACAAGCGATGAAGTCTGAGACCCTCAAAATTATCGGCTACAAATTCACATGGAAGATTAACTGGTGCGCACAAAACGAGGTATGGACATCGCAGTTTTAGACCTAAGAGAGAGTTGAAATTGTAATGTCACGAAAATTTAAGGATTGTGTTCCACGTTTGGAAATAATAGTTTATGATATTAAAATACCTAGCATAGAACCAACAGACACGGTATTTACTACAGCAGGGGGTTGTTGGGCAGGCTCGACACATCGTTCTTGCAGGGCAGAATCATCAATTAACTTCTGGAGGATTCTGACTGACTCCTCTGCTTTCATTTGCACTGAAGCCAAGTTCCCCAATATCAATAATGGCGTCACGCAAGTGTTGGAACCTGAAATAATAAATTAATATGAACACGACATAGTAAAAATGTACACCTATACGCTAAACGTACCTATTTTTTCCATGGTGATAGGGCGTGCAATAAGCTTTACGGTTGGTGAAAAGGTGAAAAATCAAAAGCAGTCAATAGTAAACAACATGCAGACTGCGATGGAAAAGGAAAATAATTTAAATCCTCAAAATAGTTGTGGCGGGAGTTAAAAAGCAAGGGTATCTCGGGGGAGGTAGTTATGCTAAGTTAAACTTTAGCATACGAAATTTCAGACTAGCAACAGGAGCGCAAAAGCTATAGGTATCACATGATAAACTTATCGCGTAACGGCGGTACTTTGAAACGCGGCACATGGTTAACACCGTGTCGCATAACAGACGAAGTAAGTGTAATTCACGGTCTGCGACAGTGATGCTAGTCAATCGATGCAACAACATTTGTTAATTTAAACTCACGTCATTGTTTAAGACCAATTTATTTGAAATTTAAAAAACCTACCTGCATAAAAAATTTGATAAATTTTAATTATTTCATAGTCCTTGGTAAGATAAAATGTGTGCGAGGCAATGCTCGATATTTCTTATGTAGACTCACGCTTATCAGCATTCTTTTTGCTCCGATACGAGATCAGACAGTTTTGATAATGAAACTTATAATCATATTTACTTGGTAACAGACAAATTTCTTCAAGTTTTGCAGGAGTCATCTTTCGAATCAACAACGGCTTCACTGAAGCCTTACTCAAGGCCTTGTATCCTTTATCGTCAAACGACGAACAGCATGTCAGTACATGGGAAACTGGGTCGTCTTGGGGTTCGTTTTCATGGCCACATGTGAAGCAACGTAATCCGCTGGCAATAAAATCCAATAAATGAAGCGAATGCTGAAAATGATGAAAAATTTCGGCGTAGTTGGTGGCACCAACAATGCATTGCTTACCACCCAAAGTCTTTCTACTGCAATAAATAGGAAATAAGTTCAATATTGTCTTGGAAAATGAAGCACGTGCATTGAAGTCAGATGGGAGCAGCGGTGCAGCAACACTTAGCACCAAGTGTTCCATCGTTGTACTTGAGAGCATGTGTAACCCCTTGTCGATGTTGGAATAATTCTTCCAAAGTATGGCACGAAAACTGACAGGGAACGCAGGTCTTGGCCGAAGGATCCTCCAAGCTCTGAAGGTTACAATGGAGCGTCAATACTGGAATGTAGAAAATACTCATCAAAACCGTTTCAATTTACCCAATATAAATCATATTTTTAACACTGCAAATGCTCACATGGTAGTGCCGGTACAATAGCCAACTTTTTCGGTACGTTACTTGAAACTGGTACTTCAGAGGATACGTCCATGGAAAGCTTTCGCTTAGCAGCTTTCTTCAAATTATCCGCGCACTCCACTACAGCATCCGGAGACGGGGGCAACCTATCGAGTTGGAGAGAAGTAGGCGCAGTCTCTGAATTAAATGACAAAAAATCAGTCAAAAAAACCAAGTAAATGACCAGCACGGTTTCAAGTAGTAGGTCAGTAAACACTTAATGGATAAAAAGGAGCATTCGTTAAAGGTAATAACTCCAGGATCGGTTTGATTACCTGCTTTCTGAGCCGTCTTATCAAGGCGCTCCTCTATGTTTTTAATAGCCGTACGAATAGTATGGACTGCCTCTGGAACATCTTGTCAACGGCGTCCTGCATTGTACGTAGTCTATTCACCACATCTACCAGTGTGGCTTGCATATCCCTCTTTTCTCGTATTGCTTCGTCCGGATAACCTGTGGTTAGAGAAAGTAATGTTGAAGAAACGGTGGAAATAAATGGATATGCACATCAGTATTGCCAACTTACCGATATCGAAATCGGGCAACTTTCTTGAAACAGGACTGTTGCCTAGACTTCTACCCCGAAGTGGTACTTTGGATTGACCACCTCCACGTGGAGCAATACCTGTTTCAAAGAAATAATGCAATGGAATTTCATTCAGCATAAAACCGTGTTCAGCAAAACTGAATACTAGTTTTTAATAGAATAATGTACCCATAACAGTGCTAGACATCAACGGCGACCGAAAGCTGAATGATCCATCAATGTTTTCACTCCCGAGCGGGGATGGCATCTGAGACAGGAAAGAGTTCCCCCCTGCGGATACGAGCACAATTGTGGCAATCATAATTCCCATAATATTAAATGATTAACACTCGTGTTTAAATTCAACCAATTTACCTGAAGAATCCAGTTGACTTGAGCAGAGTAACTTTGTAATGGGAGTATTTCTCTCACTATTTTCCTCAACTTCTCCAGCATTAGTTGTCTCTGAATTATGGAATTAAAATTTACCAATAAGTAGTTCATATTTACAAACAGGAAACGTAACAATTGCAATTTACGGGTCTAGAAAAATTATTTGAACTAAATGAACATAACTACCAGGTCCAATAATTTGTTATGTATTAAGTTTTCTAGTAATTATTAATCAAATAACTTACCGTCCGAGTTTTCGATGCTTTTACCTGACGATAAAAGAAAAGAGCGCTTGAAAACGTCCTGGCTCATCTTTCTTGAATATTAGAGGGACACTGGAGGATTTGTAATAAAATATTTAGGGATTATTAATTTTAATTAAAAACAACTTGAAATCACTTCGGCGCTGTTATAAACTGTACTCATGCTCCATACGTAATGCAATAGTGATGTACGAGCACATATATAGACGACTGGAACCAACAACACAATCCGCGCACTTATTTTCAAACCCCACTGCGTTCCACACGAAATATACTATAAGCAGAGACTGATAGTAGCAATAACACGGGATGGATTTCAAGAAGTCTGATGAGACACTCATCGCGCACCAAGACTTCACCAAGCGGCGAGGACGCACCTCCCTTTCTCTTTTTCTAAAATCTCACCAACCCCAAAAATCCGGTGAGGACTCGCCGTGGCGGACGGTCTCACCGCTGCACCACCCAGCCTTGCTCTCCTAACTCTCCCAAACATACAACGAACTAGCAAGTCTTCCAAATTTTTCCGCAAAAGCCTTCTTCAACTTATCTTCATACTTTCACTGTAGACAAACTACAGAATAGCTTTCTTCATCTGTACTCCCGCAGTCCATGTTTGTATTTAGCAGAACGTCAGGCCGGATCTGTACCCAAGTCATATAAGATCCTTGCTAAATCCTCCGGGAAATATAGCTAAATACTTGCACAAAGTTTAAGTTCACGTTCCGCTCAAAAACTTTTACCCCCAGTTGATTATCTATTAATCTCAGTATTTCATTCAGTTAAACTAGTGCACTACCTCCTTCCAACCCTTCCCCTCTTATTCTTCACACACATGAATAATTCACAACTTCCTTGTTAAGTCACACATGTCTGATGAGCATTAAACAAGTTTTCGTCTACAATGCAAAGTCACGTACAAGCCTTGCAAGTACACCCTAGTGCACACGAAACAAGGTGATCAACATACCAGAGTGCACCTGCACCGCCAACCTAGTCCACACGATGTGAAAAGTTTGCCTAGTGAGTTGACATGTAAAAGAGTGGCAGGGTGATTAATTTAGTAAGAGATTCATCGGGGGCATGGACGACCTTCTTTCTTCATAGTCTAAATCTCCCCACGTCTTGAGTCTACTTCATCCAGTCACCGCAACGGCCTTCAAAAAACTACGTGACTAATTACCTTTTCATAGAGCAGTGTCTCGTGCCAAGACACAGTCGAGTCACTACATTCGCCAATTTGCATACAGCCGGGAAAGCGTTCCATAATCTAACGTGGTTGAATATACCCAGGAACCTGACTCCTCAGAGTATGGGAGCAGCTTCCGGTTTCAACTTTCTCCCCCTCCTCCTCCTGGGTGACAGCAACCAGACACTGCAACTTTCTCCCGCTTTCACTAGAATGGTTCTCTAACTCTAAAATGGACTCCACGTATTCTCCCCTTTAATCATGAGGGTAACAAATACCTCCTCAGACATCCTTCAATTCCCTCCTTCCTCCCCCAAAACCCCTTCAGTTTCCAGAGTCCTCAAGATTTTAAAGTCGGAGCAGGTGACGGTGAAAGTGGCGCGTTAGGGCCATTGCCAGGAGAAACTCGTTTCAGGAAGAAGTTTCATATGAGAAAACGCGAGAGAGAATAAAATAACGAGCAAGTCAATACCACAGCATAGCTTGGAACCAGCCACCAGGTATAGATGAACATTGTAGAAAGAAGTTTGTTTATTTTAAAAATTGTTGCCAATGCAATTGCGGGTTCGATCCTAAAACCCAGGTTCGCAATACATTCTTTCCTAACACGCCAACCTTTTCCGTCCTCCTTGGATCAGTAAAGGCTAATATTTACATTTCCCTCTACAGGGGTAGTCCTTCGAATAGGTAGAATAATTTACTCCTGCCGTCTCTCCTTGTAAATAATAAAATATCCTTTCGCAAACACCATTTTACCATAACCCATTCCCTGGCCTTATTCGTACTTTCTTGGGCCACAAAAAAAGTAAAATATCTATGGAAACGCTGTATCCCGTAACGAAGTCCTATCTGTTTCGTGTCCAAGTCCTCCAGACTGTGCTTCGCTCATCCCTCTTTTCCTTTCAAGGATAAATTTCTAACCAAACAAGGACGAGCCACTAAGCAGACTAAACTTAATGATACTCACAGTTCATATAGTTATAAATTATACTTTAATTTTGGAGCAACCCCAAAAACTTGTTTTTATATTTTTAAAATAAATACTACATTTCTTTTTAAAATAATCTAATTCCGCTTCAAAAGCAAAGGGTGGTTTAAACAGTTTTTCCCAATGCTATTTCTACTCTAACCGATTCCACACTATATGAAACCTTTTCAAAATACGAGCATCAAATAAGATTTCAATCAAATATTCATCCAGATAGTGAAAGTCCAGTCTATTCCTTGCTTTTATGCAATAGATCAGTACATTTGCTGTGAGTTGATTCAGCATTCTTATCTCACTGCAGGGCGGGAGTTTTCATCAACCTTCTACCGCTTTCTCCGCTATCATCAGTCTCAATCTAATTCACCCTATCTATAACATGCTGTGTTTTACCGAGAATATGACACCCGACAGAGACCAGTTGACAGCTGTCTGGCCATCTCCCTTCCTCCTCCTTTCTCTGTCCATGCAAAATAGATAACTTTCTCTTGTTTTCAATTGAAATCCGCCCATTTTCTCCAAACATGTCACTAGCTCCATCCCAACAGTTTTTATACTTTCTCCACGAGAATCAGTATTCTGTGGCAGAAATCCAATTTCCGATTGCCTTCACACAACAACAGCCCAATATAGCTGTAGAAGATGGATTTTAATTAGAAATATATACCCTGACCTGTATTCCTATCCCTGCTCCTTCCTCGCCCATTATGTCCATCCACCTAAACACACGCTATCCAAAACAATTAACATTTATGACTCCCCGTCCTTTCTCCTCCAACTGCCCCTAATCATCACCCAAGGAGCTCCTCCGACCAAACTCTCTCTCTCTCTCATCATCCCTAATTCCCAACATGTTCACCAACTTTCACCTTATTATTAGCCTATACTCACAGTTAACTCCCACTTTCTCCTCCATATTTTTCCCCCCCACTACTTTCCAACTAGCCGCTGTCCCCATCCCCATCCCATCGCTCCTCATCCTGGAAGCATTCCTTCAAAACTACTCTTCGGCCCTACTTTCTCCCCGACCTTCCTTTCTTCCCCTCTCTTTGTACATACTTGCCAATCCATCCATTCTTTCATTCCGCTCCCAAGACAGCTACTTTCTCTTCCTCTTGAATACGCTGGAACATTATGCATATGCTCGCTTTTTTCATGCACATCCTGGGAAATCCAGAGCTTCTTTAATTACTTTCCCTATTTTCACAATCTTATCCGGAGTTTTCATGATCCTGCACTGCACGCAATCTTTGGTAATTTGTTTTTATCCAAGCTCTACAGATTTTTAGAAAAATTACAGCACGTTCATACTTTCCCCGCATCTACGTATCTACCATCTGTATCTACTTCCATTCTATTGTCTCCGCATAACCAGTTGCATAACCACAACACAACATTAATTTGATAAGAAGGAAACCCTCCGTGTTCCAAACTCCTTTTTCCTGCTCAATCTCATAGATTTATTTGGACAGACAACTTGCTTACGATGCCAGAGTCCTTCTCGGTGAAATATCGATAACCTCACGAATAGCGTGGCAGACGGATGATGAGAACGGGAAATTGCAATTGCAAAATCCTCTATCACTTTCACCGTATCCACTCCACTTGCTTAAGTTGATGAGAAAATCCTCCTTCCCTTCCATCTCCCTTCCCAAACTCCCAGCACATCTCCATACCATACAGTCATTCTCCTTGTCTTTCCACTAGGAAAACCATGTAAATGTAAATTAATTCCTAATGGAAGTTGATATTCATTTGCATATTTTAAAATATCTAGTTAGAAATCTGAATATCATAATGGTGAGAATAAATTCCACCTGGCAAAGAACAATATGTCTCATCTTCCTCTTATCTCCAACATCCTGAATCCTACACCTTAAATTGCTTCTATCCGTGGGGTAAATGGCAAGTACGTAGTTCTGCTAACTATGCTTTTGCTAGTAAAAAACTAATACTTGCATCTGTCTCCACCTTGGCTTTCATCCGCAACAATCTCACTTTGAAAAGAGAAAGTCTTAACATCATCACAGTCAAATGAAAGTCCCGAATCAAGTCTAAGAAACCGTTTAAGCTTTATGAGTTCGCACTACTCAACTACAACAATTCAGAAAGGAGATTGGTCAAGGTGCATATCTTCCAGAACTTTTATCCCTGTAGTTGTAAGTTCAAAAAACATACACCTTCTTCTTTTGCGCATCGAGAGCATGCATAGGCATAGAAAAAGCGAATGAGGAAGAATCATTTATTACCCCACAAGGATAAGAAATCATCGTTAAACATCATTGTTGAACAAACCAAAACCAATCATTCCAGCTCATGAAGTTTACAATGTAAACCCATGCTTTCACAACTTTCCTTGCCTTAAAGTTTGCGCCTTTCCTCGGCATTTTGTTAATCATCGAATTACCAATTCCCCATTGAATACACCAAATTTTTTGACATCTCAAGATTTAGGAACATTTCCCCTTCCACCTGAATCTCAAAGTATCAAAGGAACAATTCGCGAATATACATACATCAGAGCATGCCAAACTCTCAAAACTTTCTCTGAACGATCATCAAGACAGCACAACATCCAGAACATCCTACATGCCGGGCTCTAGATTAAATTAAGCTTGCGACCCTATCATCTCACAGCTACGTTGACTGGTAAAAAATTACACCGGAAGTACAAAATACAGAATTTTATAATTTCCCGCCACATTCAAGTTTTTGAAACGGTAACAAAATCTAATTCAAAATTTGCTGTCCAATTCTATAGAGTAAGAAATACAAATTACTGACATTAAATCCTATTTCTAATTCTCATTCAGTAAAATTCGCAAACGTGATATATTTAAACACTCAACTGTATGAATATATGAAATATAAAATATTTTTTAAATTTGCCGCCATTTGATTTAAAAAATAAAATTTAGGCAAAATGTTGTTGAAAAGAATTGGCGGGAGATTTAAAATTTAATATTTGTTTATAAATGGATGTTAATTCATACAATTAAATGGATATTTATGCACGTATATCCATATTTCTGGGAGTATCACATAAACTGCAAAAAAATTATATGAGATTCAGAACATTATTCCAAAAGTCCAAGAACTTTCCTTGCCGATTCTGGCAACAACGCCCTACACTCCTGTGATATTGGTTACACCTACGATTAATATCTCTACGCTTTTGTGGCTCAACCTTTAATTGCATCTTCAAATTATTCATCCCTTTAAATACTCCTTCCTAAAGCTTTAGATCTGAAGAACTATCATAAAATATTTATATAATTCTAAACACGATAATCTTTTTTGCACCAACGGTAGCAAAGCATCGCTCACAAAGCTCGTCATTTAATCATCCAAACCGCTTTAGTTGTATCCAGCTTCAAGTTTAGGTTACATATGCGGGAAGAATACAGCTAGTTAAACCCTTCCGTGAATCCCGCAGAGAATGACAAAGTATCAGCCCGGCAATAAGTTTCCGCTTCTAAAAAGTTTTTCGATAAACCCCGTGTACATGTAGCCTGCATAACCTTTTTGTTTCCTATGCCTTTCCTTCCAGGACTCTATACGTATTAGAGAATCCTCTAAAAACTCTCGCATCCAATTTCCCTCCAACTTTCCCCAGTCGTCCGACCACATTTTATATGACAGAAAGGAGAGGACGATGCTAGACTCGCGAAAGCTGAGAAATGCAGAGCAGGATGTAAATTTCGCGAAATTAATTCAATTTGGTTTCATTTAGCCATTAATTAATGGTAGATGCGGAAGAGCATGCTCGATTAGTTAAGCTGGAAAGCTCCCAAGTTAACGTAAAATTTCTCAAGACACTCCAAAACCGTGTAATCATGATGAGCTCCGCCTAAAATCAGCTGTGTATTCAACTTGAAAACCCAGACTTTTACCTTACCAAGTACTTTCTCCGGAGGAACTTGAATATTGGTTTCAATTTCAACATAACTTTTACATGACTTGAAACAAGAGCCATACTTTTTCTACATCAACTTGTAGTAGGTTAATCCCACAGTACTCCGTGAAAAGGATGAGGGAAAACGGAGAAAAGGAGCTGGTGTCAAGTTGGTAATTTTGTTTCACAATTTCTCTCTCATGAACTCAGTCCTCATCTCCCAAGTTCCTATACACGCAAACTTTCTCCTTTCGACGAAGAGTAATTTGATTTTATGGCGTTTAATTCTGATGAAGTGAAAAGTGGTATCCACCAACTTGATACTCTCTCCCCCTTGAACAACTATATAAATGCCTATTCATCCTACTTTCTCTCTCTACTTTCACTAACCTCAACCACGACGCTCACCTTCCATTAAAGCCCTAGCACTTCCTCCCTGTCAACCTCCTCCAACTCCATCCCAAAACTTTGCCGCAGCGGGGAACGAATTCACAATTTCAAATTACCTTCCTTCCTAACTACACAATGTGATCCTCTTCAAACTTACACCTTTTCAAAATAATACCCCACTTTCCCTCTTTTTTCCTCCTTTGCTCTCTTCGGCGCTCCCAAAATCACTTGTATTCATCAATCCAAGCCATGTAAATCTCATTAAACATGCTCGCTTTGACCCGGAACGGGTTTCAATAAGTTTCAGATTCTCTCAAAGAGTAACCCATCCACCCAACTCAACTCAAGCTAACAGTTTCAAAGTCTAAATCTCCAAGCAAGTACCCATCTCCCCCTACAACGACGTCAATTTATTCCCATTCCATAATAGAATTCCCATTTCAGGAATAAAATAAAACCGAGTATTATCCATTTCACATGGATCAGCCCTCTCTTCCAGTTCCAATTTGTATAAAAAGCAATAAATAAAATTTGTAATCTATGGTAACGCAGCACAACAGCTATTCAAATGCTTTCACCCATAATCGACTCATGGCAAAGAAAACTAAGTAACTTCAACTCCAACTTTCACCCCAAAAAATCCGCTACCAGCCTTCTTCTATTTTATTCCGAAACATACTCTTTTATTATGCAGATCCTACTGTCACCGCCTTTCTATCTCCCTCTCGTCTCGTCCCATCTCAGGATTCAGGATCAAGCAGCTTTCACCACCGCTCGCTTCCCAAATCCGCGCCCACACATGATAAGTACATAAATATTCCACAACATGCTTTTGCAAAAAAACCTCCCATTCCATTCCATTGCATCGCAAATTTTCTCTCTTCTTCCCATCACATCCCTGATCTATCTATCACCATCAGCCATCCAATAACCTAGCTTCTCATCATTTTAGCAAACTACTTTCTCCTCCATTAGCTTCTTCTATTCGCCCTTCTGCAAACGTAGCTTTAGCAACTGAATAATTTTATTCCCACTTCTCAAGGACTTCTAACGTTTATGCTTTCTCCTTCATTTTTGGTGTCATCTCCTAAATCTGAAAATTCCTTCAGAAAATTCTTATCCGTTCAAGAAAAGCTTCACAAAAGACAAACCTTTAATTGTCTCTTGTTTCGCATGTTATCTAGCGAGCTTGTCCTGTATTGAACTAATTGAGTCCCCAGGTGGGATTCGCCCCCAAAGGGAAACGTTAATAAAAAAATCAACCAAATTAATTAATATTCTAAATTATCCTCCTTTATTTTATTACTTCCCCATAGACACATTCCACTTTTACAAGCTTTTTCTTTCAATTAACCTTTCTCCGTATCAATGTCACGAAACCAAGAGGTTCCAATTTATCACCACCATTCCTCCATTGCTTGTAAGCAAGAGCAGGGCCAAAACAGGGTAACCACAGGAATTACTTTCACCTTTGAGATGTTTACAAGTTGTCTCTACAAATCCGGCCTTTGCATATTCCATTCTCTTGGGATGACAGCGGAGAAAGTTCGTTCACATTGGAAGGGAGCGTAGACAGAGAGGTGCTCATTACCTCTGAGATATCATGATTATCTAACCAATTATATGGATTCTGGTTTCCATGAGTCGAGTCAAAGTGAGCCTCAACTTCAACCAGGTGCAAGATTCCAAGGTATGCTTCGCAATACGAGAAATATCGTCATCAAAAGGATTATTTCCCATATAATCGCAAATTAATTGCAAAAATAAGTTTCGCCTTTTCCAAAGCGTTATTCCTTTATATATGTTTTTAAACACGCCAACTAGTATTTAACACGATGCAACCATATCGCATTCCCTTCACAGAACGCCCTGCTACCGCCTTGGAACATTTTGAAATAATTATGCTCCTGGTAATATTATACGCTGTATTTACTCTAATTAGTGCGTGCTGCTGTACGTTAAAACAAATTTCTAGAATTGTAAAACCAATTTCCGCAGAATCAGCTCTTTGAATACAAAATTATAGAGTTTAATGGCCTGATGTAGTTAATTACAAGCATGCATGAAGGCGTTTTGTCAACAAGCAAGGATAAAGGTTACCAACCACCCATAAATCAAAAGGCGTTCCCAACGCTACTTCCGTGTCAGAATACAGGTCACCTAAACGGCCATGTAATTTCACTCATTAACCGTTCAAATTACTTACTTACTTAACTAATATCACAATCAAAATCTAATTCTTACGGTGCACAAGCCGTTGTAATCTGATTTTCTTTTAGTGTTATGTTATACCCAATCCTATTGACAATCCTTCTTTAACCCTTTCTGTTCTTAAATTCCTACTGATTAACAATTAAACCAATTCCGTCAGACCTTAATAAAGGTCAGTTCGCTGAGACAAAATCTGTTTGAAATTTGCCACCTTATGCTTACAGCGATCTCGTCCTTGAAAATCAACTTTCTCTTTTTCTCTTTTTGAATAAGCCTCTCATAGTATTGCAGAGAAGGTTGACCAACAAACTGCACTTCCCTTAGTATTCTTGTCGTCTTTATGGCAACGGCAATTATGATCAGTTTCGTGAAAAAAATCCTGTTTTTTTCAGTCTCACTTTGCGACTTTGCAACCAATACGAAACATCCACAAATCGCACTTTCATTACCACCGACTGAGTCAGAGAAAGTCCAGGAATTAAAGTTGATAAGTTCTGTTACTTGAGCCAAATGTACGAATCAATATCGTGTTAAGTGTAGCTTATTTTACGAATAGAAATTCACACCACCCAGACCGTGTATCCGGCCTTAAGGCAGGTACAGAAGTGGCACGATTTTTCCGTAATGCCGAAATCCACATTCAGGCTGAGCATCGGCAGGATTTAAAAATCAATTCTACAGTCGATACTCACCCCAAATCCCGATTTCGTGCGGATAGAACCTCTCAAAATAAATTGTACCGTCCTCGTCATAGTATCATTTCCTTTCTTTCCGTTTACAGTTTTCCCATCTCTCATTCCTCTCGCAATACAGCCCGCAGCACGTCCATCATCGGCACTACTAGCTCTCGTCTCACAGGCAAAATGACTTTCACTGTCAACAAGAGAAAGCCTGCCCCTGCCAACTTTCATCGCAACTTCCATTAAATCTGAAATTCTTTAGAATTCATTTTTCATTCCGACTCAGGCTTGATGAGCCATAAAATCTACTCCTGATTGCATTCCTGTGTTCCGGCAAGCTGATTCCAATTCGGAAATCCATGTATTTCTGACTCACTTCTCCTCATCCCGACATTTGCCTGGTTCCAACTCTCTGAGTAAAGTTCCAACAAGTGGTCTAATTCATGCATCCCCATCCCTCATTCATCCTTGAGCATATCCGCCCAGGAAGACTAGACGGCTCTCACACAGATTGAGTTAGTGTGATTGAACGAAAATCTTCAACTTTCCGAGGAGAAAGTAGAATCACGTAACTTTTCTTATCCACACTCACTCCAAGTCAAGTGAAAGCTATAGTGAAGAGGGGAAAGAAGCAAACAATCAAATCCAACTGAAGCTTTACCAAACCCCCAAGATGATTGACATTCTCTGAAATTGATCATGATACCACAAGCTTCTCTACTTCCTCCGTAAGCTGATTTTTTTCCATCTAAAAGCTCCATCTCACATAGCAAACCACTAGCACGAGTACTTATGCTCCTCGACTTCTCTAACAATATACGTCTTTAAATTCCCGTCTCCACTTTCTCCACTTTCACCGCCCTCTCCCTCCTTCTTCCCCACAGTTGTAGTCCCCATAAAATCCTGCCAAAACCAGTATTATAAGCTCCCCTGTTACACTCTGTTCCGTTAAAAATTTTAAGAGGACCAACGAGTCCTTATTTGGGTGTCTAAATAATTTTACGCTTTCATTAAAATTTTATTCCACAACATGTGTTACACCAGTACAAGCCCGCAGTACTTTATCTTCTGCCCGTCTTCCCCTCCCGTCCTCCCGCTTCATCATACATGCACAAACTTGCCTGTTATTTTAAGATATCAAAAGAAGAGCTTCTTTCGCATATGGTCGTATCGCCAGGGCTCGGAGAAAGTCCAAGACACAAACTTGTGTGCATAATCATCCCTCTTATTGAGAACGCAGCAGATTGCATTTCAGCTCTGCCAATAGTGCTCTATACTCGGTCATGCACCTAATTCCTTAACAACCCTCCCCCAGCTCTTGATAAGCTTCTCAGCATCTAACACCAATAATGTATGGCTCCAGGGTGGGGAAAAGAATCTAATTTCCTCTCCATTTTCTCAAAAAGGTAAACCTGCTGTAACTGCCCCGCTTCTCCCCTCGTCCTACCACAACGTACTTCTTCTTTCAGAATGCATATGCTCACTCGAAATCAGAGAACCATTTCCTTCTCCAACTAAGATGTACTGCCCCCCAATTCCCGGCACGCCACGTGTATTTCTTTAGAAGATGATACGCATCCTTTTACTTTCTCTTCCTACTTTCTGCATTTTCTTTCCCTTAAATCATCATCTCCAAACCTATTCCCTAAATATGTAATAGCAGGCTAACAATTTCTTCAACGGCTTTCCTCTTCCTCATTATCTCCGCCTCAGCAACTCTTTAACTTAATCCCTACATATTTATCCCTACTTCCCTCCGTGCATCTCTCCTCCTCCTCCCCCTCCTCCCCCACCCTCTCCCTCGTCACTATCATTTTCTCTTCCACAATTAAATTCAGAATTTTCCAAACTTTATTCATCAAATTAGCACTCCCTCCCGAATTTCCGCGACCTCCTTTCTCCATTTTCTTTCATACTAAAAACCATAATATCATAGCATAATAGTTACCCTTAATGCTTCAACTCTCTTTTTCGCATCAATCCACTTTCTCCTCTATCCCACTTCGTTAGCAGCGTATGTAAACATCCTTCTGGACTAACTTTCACCCCTCACAGTCCTCCCGTTCCCCAGGCACCATCCCGTCATTCATCATTAACCTTCCCTAGTATTTCTCTTTTTCCTAGTTCAAAGTTTGAAAAATAACAACTTGCAAAAATCTCAACAAAGACATGATCCCACTTCCCCATCCTGCTTCCGGCCTACTCATCTCATTCAAGTAGTTTTCACCCAGCCGCATCCTTTGACTTTCTCCATTAGCGGACCGTATCATCCTTCTTTCACTTTCAAATTTAGCCAGGGAAAGGGGCTTTAGGCAGGAGGAATAGCAAGTGAAAAAATTCTCTCGCTTTGTCTCATTCCAGACTTACAGCTGCCCTCTTAGTTTGGCTCTCGGAAAAAAATATAATCCGCGACTACAGCGTCAAAGCATCTCTTGCTTTCACTACCTCATTTCACCACCAACAGCTTTCCTTCCGCTTGATTCTTCCACAATGGGTCTACCGGAGTAACCCTGTAAAATGAGGTCACGAATGACACCATGAATTTAAACCCAAAAAGCCAGCCGCATAAAAACCGCCCGGATCTTGCAAAACTATATAATAAAGTCCAGTATTTTAAACTTGTGTGCAACCTTCATGATCATAGGTTAAACTGGAGAACTATTACATATCTTGCAAGTAGTATACAAGTACTTGAGTACTACGGCACTGCGATGCTTAAATAAAGTATAGTATATGGAGAGAGACAAGATGCACCACCAGCTTTCTCTTCCCCCCCCCACGACTTTCTCCTGAACGCATCGCTTGTTTGTGAGCAATGTCTTATATCATGATGGGAGACAGGATTAAATGCCGATTTATCTCCTCTGACTACCTCACCGTTTTATCTGCGCCCTAAAAACGTCTCACAGCAAGCCTCCTTACTTCCCACTCAGTTTTATTGTCAACGAAATTCCGCCCAAGTAGTTTTCAAGGAGGCCACCTATTCAGCACAAATCTCCCGGGATAATTTAAGAGTCGCACTTGGAATATTAACTCGGATAATTAGTAGAAGTCGGCTTCAGCTTTCAACTAAAGGCATTTATTTTACACATAATGGATTGAATTAAATATTTCCTCAGCTTCGCTTCACCATAAAGAGACGACCTTATAAGAAACGGCAAAAACTTTCCAAACTTTCTCCCAAATCCCAACCTCGCCAAGTCCCTCCCTGCCTTTGTTTCAACCCTTTCGTACTTATTTGAAATATCTTTGATCTGATCAATTTCAACCGTTCCGCTCTTCCAAGAACAAAACATCTTCCATTCCCGATTACAAAAGTCGTAAAAAAACATGTACGAGGAAGGGAGGTAGTCCTGGCAACTATGCATACAAATCAAGAAATTCAAGTCCATTAGTAAACAAATTCCAGAGACAGCGTGAGAGCCAAGCGTTTTGCACTCTCCTAAATGAAGTATATTTCAATTTCATCAACACGTCCTCCTCTTTTCTTCCTCCGGAACTACTAGTGTAGCAAATATGTGTCGCTGTCGCTCCAAGAATACATGAGCCATGCATTTTCCTACAAGCTATGCATACAAACTGTAAGTGAATCCACACGCTACATTTCCAGTTCAGGAAATTATCCTAACGCTTTCTCCATCCCTCTACGCAGTAACCTCTTCAGAATACAGATTCCAACGTACATGTCCCAAAATTTGATTCCGCTTCAACAGAACGCTTTGTAAATGCAATATTCAAAATCCTACTCGCAAGTGCACCTAATATATTTCCAATCTATTCAGTCCCATTGTAAAGGGCAAAGCAAGGATAGATTTCAACATCTCTCCTTCCCTACAAGATTTCTTATTTCTTCATACAAGATCGTTACTCGGACATTACGTTCCACAGTCTGTCAAAATTACTCAAATCACATCACTCCATGTGCGGCTAGAGCCAGACGTCGGACATCCGGATTTTGATATCTTTATCCATTTCCCATACATCTTTTTTCATATCATACAAACATATTTTGCCGACCGTCCCGAGCAAAAACTACTTTCTTTACTTTCTCCAGTCATGAAGCAGTAGTCATTCTCCATCCTACATCATCTAAATCTTGAACGCCTGCCTTCCATCCGAGCATTTATATTTTAGAGTTTTTTAGGGGATTTAGGCAAGGATGATCGATACAAGAATGAATAAGATTTGTCCTTCGCATTCCGGAATTCTGATTTCCAGCCAGACATAAGAAACCCCTTGATTTCATTCCCCGCTCTCTTTTTCCCATGTGTTTTATATGCATGTGGCATACAGCCGCTTTACGCGCCATTCCCTATTCCAGCACCGACTTACAAATTCCAGCATGTGTATATGAATCCATAGTAGCTTATAGCACATTATTCCGTTATTGCATACTTCCAAATACAGAAATCCTTTTACGGGATCCCTAACTCTTTCCCGTCTTTTTAGCTTCAACTCTTCCGTTTGAATCTTGGTTTTACAAAAGTGAAAGTTACTTTCTCAAAAATCCACTTGTACTTCTCCTCCGCTACCAGTTTCAGCCCCTTCCATTACTCTCTACATGATCTATTCAACGAGTACACGGATCTGCCACACAAAACTCCTCCCTCCCCCTCCATACTTTTCTTCTCCATCCCACTATCCAAGCTTAGACATATCTGCCCAGCTATTTCACATTATTCCAAAACCTCCTTCTCCTATTTGACATCCTGAATAATTTCTCACGCAGCTGGCCTTGTCCCAGGCGAAGGACTTCCTGCAATAACCCCAGTCTCATCTTCCTCCACATATGACTCTTCATGAAGATTTTAGTTTACCTGGGATCAGATTCATCCCTCATGATTCCTTCTCCAGCCCATTCTTCTTCGACCAATTCCCAGTCCACCGGATGTTTTTTCATATTTCATCCTTTCTCACCCTTTCTCCATTTTGTCCCATTCAACTTTCTCTACTTTCTCCTCCAAAATCCCTCACTTCCTCCATATTCTCAGCTTACTTATTTTCGGATGGAGCTATCCAATCTATTCCTTGGACAAATCAGCCCGTCCCCAAAACAGGAGGAGAGGAAGGAAGTATACGGCGTGTCTTTAATCAGTTTCCTTTCATTTCCTCCCTTGCCTCTGAATTGTAATTGAACTGGAGGAGAGGAAGGAGTGAAACATTCAGCAAGAGTTATAAGTAACAAAGACAATCTTCTTTGCAGCCCCAGCCAAACTCCCACATCAAACATCTTCCGGAAGAATTTATCTCAAAAAGTTAGCGAGTGTGCTAATCATGTATTAGCTTACCTCCTTTGGAATTCGAGAGCGTATTGTGTGTGCATTTCCCCCCGTAGGCCAGACTACTGATAAACTTTTTCATTCCTTTTGTTTGTTTTCACATCCCGACTCACACGAATTCTCCTCTCTGACACTGATCCTTGTCTCCGCTGATGTGAAAGACGAGACACGAAGGTAAACTTTCTCCAAATCTGTCAGCATAAATAGCTCATGATGATCCCAGCAATTTAACAAGAAAACCGAGGCTAACGAGCTCCCACATTTCTCAGCCTCCACACATAGCTCCCACGGTACCGTATCCAGTGACCTGTCCAAATCCTCAACCCTCATCCAACTTTCTCCCACAGCTTTAACCCTCAAATGATCCACAAAGGAGAAAGCACACTGCTCCACTCCAACTGAGCTAGCATGTGTGATATAATCGCTAGACATTTTTAAAACTTTTTCCTCTTCAAATCTTATTCCAACTCTATTATATTCCCAAAATGAGCCTTTCAAAACTTTTCATTCTCTCACTTTAAAAAAATGTATATTTTTCCACGTCTCCTCCACCCAACAAAATCACTTCTTCCCCCTTCCCCGCCCCCATCTTCCACTCCAATTGTCCCCATGTAAGTGAAATCCCTGATCTCGAAGAAATATATACGCACGTCTTTCTTTGTGTAGTAATTTTAAAACCACATCTCCAGAAATCCTCCTCAACCTCTCCTCCCGATTTCTGTCACAAGAGCTTTACCTCATCACCCAACGGGATTCTATCCGGCTTCTTCTCCTAATAAAACCTTTGTGCGGTGTCTTCCTTGTACCGGGAAATAGATTAAGATGCTCATTAGAGTTGGATCCCACCCAATAAAAGTCTCACAAGAATTCCTCCCTACACTTCTTCCTTCAAGATCACCCACCAGATAGCTTAACGAACAACCGCATACTCCCGCCACAGCTTCCGTCCTATAGTTCTCTCATCTCTTTCAACTTTCCAAAACAGCATTATTCCTCCAATAACCAGCAAAGAAAGAATCCGTTTCCTCTCCCTTGTTCCTACACTGTACATTTTCTCTTGCTTTATTACCTTTGGTCCAACAGATCTTCCCTTTCCTATTGCGGTCACTGTGGTCATGGCTTTCCCTCTAACACGCAATTATGTTATGTATTCCCAATAAATAAATACTATAAGCAATCAATTATTATACTGGCATGCTTATTATCATCCACCTTCACATGCTTTCTCCTCATTTTGCATTCTCCACCTCTCATTAACTCTATTGGCTAACTAATTAAATGGAATCATGTGCGCCCTGTCTTAATTAGCTTCGCATTTTCTTAATTCAAGACAAAATCCCTCCCTCCTCCTCCTCGCCAATCCCAAACTTTCTCCTAAACCAAGTTCCTTTGAAGATAAGTCCGTAGCTGTTAATTGCGGCGCCAGTGCAATAATAATAATAATAATAATAATCCCAACTCCCACTCCTTCCCCGCAATACATTTTAACCCGTAGAGTACCCGGGAAATAATAGTGCATTTAACCGCCACGGAAATTTCTCACATGCTTACATTTACACTCTCTTAGGCATGCATAAAGTCACGGGTCGATTTGCAAAATCTAGGATGGAGCATTCTTTTCCACCCCTTCACCACCACTACCATCTAATTTTGTCTTCCGCTTTCTGCGATTTCTGCCAAGCTTCAACCCGGATCTGCCGGATATACAATGAATTTATCCACCCCTCCCATAGTTTCTACTCTGTACATCTGTCCACATCGTGTCCTTGCGTCAAGGTTCAAATCCATACAGTTGTATACTCCTGTGCTTTGGCAAATTCATATAAACTACATGACAACATTCACAGCCTTTCGCCACATCACACCAACAGAATCCACATTTTCAACTCATACTTCCGTCCCATCACGTCCCTTGTATTTTTATCTCTTTTCAAGCTGTCACAAAAGCTGCAAGGGCGAAACATGCCCCTTCAAATTACATGATCGTTAGCTGCTGGTAGAAATCACAAACTTTGTGTAAGCCATAGTTTCTCCCCATAACCCAAGCTGTGGAGGATTCCTATAATCAATTCAAAGTCCGAAACCAACACATCTCTGTCTACCACCCACCTTCCCTCCTAATCTCACTCACTCTCAGAGTGAAAGCAAGCTTCCGTTCCACTAACACTCAACACTCCAGCCTCCAGGATTGATTGCCTTTGGATGAGGCAAACTGCAAGTTTATATAGAAAGAAAAGGAGGAAAGAATGCAGAGGCTCGTCTGGACGGAAATGTGCGTGATAGAGCATTCTCTCAGGCCCCGTAGTAGCATCTTAAGACGCAATAAGAATAATGACAAACCTGCGTGCCCAGTCAACCTTTTTCATTCCTCGAGGGCAAAGCTACGTGGAGAAAGTCTTCCACCTTCCAATCTAAGCCTTAAAACTTTATCCTCCTCATCCTTTATTAAAGATACACAGAAAAGTTTATTCCGTGGTTTAACATTTAAATTCCCTTGTTGCCCCTCCGTGTTTGTTCCAAAAGTCTTACAAATCCTTTGTTCAGCCGCTTCACTTTGTCATTTCATCCCTCCTCAGCAGAACCATTTCCTTGATCAACTCCAGCGGAACCTTCAAGTAGCAGGCAAGTCGACGGGGATGGAAACATGGTAATCAATTTTAAGTGGTGGCTAATAAATTTCAAATCTAACAGTAATCCAACCCGAGTGCAGCCAGATTATGCGGTCTCCTCCAAAATAGTCACCCCACATCTCGTCTGTATACAGACCGAGGAAATATGCATATAGTACGTAATAACCCAAACCAACTCCTTCGAGGCCGCTAACCTTCCTCTATCCTTTGTTTCTCTTTGTAGGAGAGGTTTGATCCGAAAATAGATTCGCGCACACGTTAAATTGTGTCAAAGTCATCCGCCTTCCTCCATCCCTCCCTGGCACAGGATAGCTTATTTTAGATTTAACACATACACAAAAAACACTTGTCCCTTCTCCCGCAGCCTAGTTCTTCCTATATGGATCCTAAATCTTTACAGATTTTTTATCCAATGTATACAATAATGTGAAACGTAAATTTACCATATAATCCACTCCGGAAGATTCCGTCAAAGCTTCAGAAAAAGGCTTCATAAAAATTGTCAACCAAGCAAAGGGTTTTTTTTCTTTCCAACAAATCTCGTAAGCATTACCCGCCCCTTCTTATTTACACTCACTCACGATTATCGTTTCAGAACACAGATCCTGTCCTCCTCCTTGTGCACAACCCAGTGAAAACTGTATATAATCTTTGTTCCAGACGAGAGAAAGTTGATTAGATTTCGCACACTTGTTTCCCCCCCCCTTTGTACAGGATTTCCACCAGTCTGTGCAGTTGATGGGCAATGTACAGTACGTCACACTTTCACCACACGTCCCCTCCACCAAGTCAAATCTTCCGTCCACGTCACTGAAATGAGTAATAGAACGAGTCTCAAAAGGAGCCCACAGCGACAGCTTGTCTTAGCGAAACACCATGCCGTATTGTCCGTAGGTGAAAGGATGTACAGTTACGGAGAAAGTAAGAGAAAGTTCTTTCCGAGATTTCAATCAAATCCTCTGCCAATCTTCCCGACATGTCACAATCACAAAAATCCACCCTGCCAGCTTTTACCACTTTGGGTCAACGGGCTCCCACCTTGCCAAGAATATATATATATATATAAATTCTTCCCTGGCCTAATCTTCCATTCCACTTCACTCTTATCCTTGACTATCTCGTTGACAACAGTTCCGGTAGAGATTCCAAACCAGTTTCTCATTCCTCTGCTAAACTCTCCAAGTGAAGATGGGTCAAGAAATCCTGTAGAGGTAATTTGAACCCAGCAGAATGAGCTGGAACAACACAGGATCGGTCAGTGAGCAAGAAGAATGAGACCCCACGTCTCGATCTGATTCCCTCCCAGTCTCTCCCACAACCCTTCTCTAAAGGTAAGGTGTGAAATGAAGTGAAGGACGTTTTGAACAGTAGAGAGGACAGAGTAGCCCCAAGAAACAAGGCCGCTACTCTGCCAAAAGTAAATCCTTCGTCTTTCAAACCCTCTTTAGAGAACACAGACACTCCTCATTCCTCAGCTGGTATCCCAGGAAAGAATGAAATCAAAACCAACCTGTGAACTGGTATCGGGGACGAGAAGAGTCTCTCCGAGAACAGGCCAGAGCAGACGACCGTCGTACTTTCACATTCACCCCACACCGTTACCCGCCTCCTTCCTCCGACTCACTCGCTCCTGCCCGCCCCCTTCCCGCACACCAATACTCAGACGGATTCCCATTCTCTTCGTCATCATACACTTGTTATCCTCTTCCCACCTTCTTCCTGCTACCACCATATCACCATTCAAACCAACAATTACGCAGAGTAGCAGGAGTGAATGAACAATTTTACATTTTATTTTACAGCCTTCATTTCGTTTCCATACAATACCGAATCTTGTTTCCGAAACTCATTCCTCTACACAATATTATTCCCTTTGAACAGTACTTGCCCTAACTTAATTTCCCAAAATTTCCTCCCTTCCCTTTCCTACCTGTCACCACCCTCCAATGCAACTACCACTTACCCCGAATCCATCCAGCCTCTGTCATTCACTGATGTCTTCTTTATCAAGGAAACAACGAGGCGATTCCGCGGAGCCGGTCGCCCGAATCCCTCATGCAATTCAGCCGCGAACGTGTATAATGTAACGTCACAGCCGCGTATTCATTTCACCGCCTTCTTCCAGCCGTCTAGAACCTAAAGAAAATTTAACACCGTCTATTCATCCCAATTTTTTCATCCACTTCTCAAATTACGCTCATTTCCTCACGCATCCACGCTCTGGATTCCCTTCACACATGATTTCCTCGTCCCAATCTTTCCTAATGGCCCTTCCTCTCCTTTCACCCACTTTCTCCAACTCCTCCGCTCATTCCCCTCCAACTCCCACACTAATAATATTGATGCTTTTATATACGCACATTAAAACCCTTGTCCTTGCTCTTCCTCAGTTGACATCAAATATAGTCCATATTACCGCACCAAAAACCCAACACACTGCCCCTTCCCGAAGCAAAGTGTACTTGTGTCAACACAGCACTCCATCTTTACAACATGTCAACCCATTTGATTCTCCCCGTCTTCCCCAAATCCTCCAAAAGACTCGTCCACTTCCCGCTTCATCCTTTCACGGCCCACGGCGTTCCAAAATTTCTCAATTCCGCAAATTCCACCACACGTCTCAAAAACTCCTTTTTCTTTAACCATTCAACTAAACTCTAAAGCTCTCGGCCCTTTTAGCTTTCTCCCGTACTTTCTACAGCCAAAATCCACAACAACTGCACCATTCATCTATCTTCCCCATCCCATACTTCTCCATATCATTCCTCACACAGAGACACACCATATTCTAAGCAGAGCCTCTTCATTTTGACCATTGCGACTTACATACATACTACCCCACCGCTTCATTCCTCTTTCCCTCCCCCTAAAAATCCTTGAACTTGTCCGAAAAAACAACAATCTTATAGCAGCCGAATCCCTTGCCCTCTACCCTCCAATTCCAAGTCTGGAAAGCCATTCCTACTTCCGCCCCCGACCCTATCACCCATTTATTTTCTTTCTATAAGCTTTCTCTTAAATTCCAGCCCACCAGTCCACCACCAGCTGACAGTATCAATAAATACTAGCCACAATACATTCCTGTCTTTCAGCCCCGCCACCACCCCTTATCCCTCTTCCCCATTTAGCCCCGACCTTAGAAAATAACATTTTCTTCTTCTCCTCCTCCTCCTCCTCCTCCTCCTTATTCCCTCATTCTTTTCTCCTACTTTCACCGCCCGGCTACTTTCTTTTCTATTCCCTTTCTTAAAATGTCCACATCCGAATCCTCTATTCTTCCTCTAATTCCATATATAACGCATAGGATTCACAAACATCCACACTTTCCTTCCAGTCTCCCGCGGGAACATCACCACCCTACTTTCTCCAAACCCTCGTTTCTTTTACTCTTAATAAAGGGATGAACCTTTTATAAATTTTATATACCTACTTTAAATTTCTTTCAACCAACCAAAGCCCAGCTCAATACTAAAAAACCAAAACCTGGCCAACTTTCTCCAACCTCTTACTTTAATACACAAAAGCTCAGAAATCCTTCCTTCTCCCACTGCCACACTCCCACCACCACTCCCAATATCACCACAGTCCCCACCTAGACGCACATCCTCCTCCTCCATCACCACTCACCCTGCTTTATTCTTCTTTTTCTCTTTTCTTCTATATCTTCCCTCTCGTATCTTCCATCTCCGCTCCACCTTTCTCCTCCACTTTCTCCGGTCATTTCCTCCTTATTTTCCGCTTCGCGACCCGCCCTTCACACACCTTTCAGAAAAGATCAATCCGATCAAGATTGATTAATCAGGATTCCTCCAGCTTTCCAACTTACGTCTATCTAATTATCAACTCAATCATAACCGCTTCCATCAAACCGGACCACCTGCTCTAACTACTTAATACAGAATCTCCTCAAGAGTAGAGACTAGAAGGAACCTGATCCACAAAACATATGCATATTTTTCCTCCCCCACTTAATCTTTAATTACTCACGCTTCCTACTAACTACACCGGAACGAATTCATTGCTAAACCCATCCCCACACCTCTAGCTCTTGACACGAGTCAAAGCAACAGCTGCGAGTAAACCATATATACCTCAATTAAAAGCATGCGTAAATATCTAACATCTTTAAAGGTAGCTCTTGGAACGAGTTAAAGCAAGGGCTAGTTTAACCATACACACCTTAATCAAAAGCATGTGTAAATATCTAATCAACACGTGAGCATAAGTATCATATAAAAAATTGACTCAATCCCCCACATCATTTCACCAGAGCCCTCTGCTTAGCACCGGGAGCTGGTAACCAAGGTTATCAGTCAGCCACCCAAGGTTGTGCAAAGAGCTGACGAATCCTATGCATCTATTTCTTTCCCCATCCCAACCCATCCTCCAAGTAAAATATTTAGTCTAATCTTCCTTTATTACAGCAAATCGTTTACCAAAATTACTTCTTTCTACAGCTACACATACTTTAATCCCCTAAACTTGGAGCCTAAATTAGAACTATGCTAACATTTCAACTAGAACAAAGCTAACACAATGTAATAAGCTCAAAACCCGCAAGCTTATTCAACAAAACCAATTCCTTGTCCTCAAACAACGTCAGACTTGTACGTACGTACATCCAAATGGAACGCTACTTTATCATTCCATCCAATCTCCTTCCACATATAACACGTATTCCAGCTTTAGCAATTCTCTTCCGAAGGGTGTATGAATGACACTTCGCCGCTACACCCCTCCCCGTCCCACCATCCCACCGAAATTACATTTTTCTCCTACACAAACACATTCAGCCAGGACAAGCTTCATTTAGGGATCAAAACAACTGTCATTTGTAAAACCTGAAGCCAGTGAAAGTAAAGAAAAAAGCGAGGATTTCCATACAAAATTCTTGCATCAAAGAATTGCAAATTAACATCCCTCCCTCGTCTTCACTATTCCCCGAATTTCCTAACACACGCCCTTTCTTCCGGACATGAATTTCTGTATACCAGGCAAATTCAAATTTTAGACATTTCCGCTTCATCTTATTAGAACAGCCTAAATTAAGCTTTGGAATCCGCTTACGAGTATTATAGTTTCGCTGAAAAAAAAATCCACCAAGTACTGCGCTATTGTTTGATAATATCCAAACACACAGTTCAGCTGCTATACCTATATGCTTTCTCCGCTTTCTCCACTAATAAACCTCCTCCGCATTCTGCAGCGTGCTCCGGCTCTATTATTCCTTTCCTACTCACCATTACATTTTGTATGCACTATGCAAACACATCTAAACGCCTAAATTCCTAGTAGCTCCAACGCAGGCTTGAGGACAATTTGCGAATAAAGAATTCGGCAGTTGCGAATTTTCAGCTCTGCCACAATCTTGAGGGCGTTGAGACGGAAAGCTGTTCTTTTCTCTCTGCTGACTCAGTAAGATACACTTCCTTGCATAATTTTATGCGTCTACCCACAATTTCTCACAAATCTCCAATTTCCCTTTAGAGAAGAAATGTCAACAACTTTCTCCTATTTAGCTTTCTCTTCCGGTAGTCTAGGGCTTACCGACTGATACCTGTCCGTTTCAATCCAAAATATCCCAATTTTAAATTTAAACGCGGGTAATTCTTTTTAGAAATATTGACATTTAAATACTTTACTCACTACGGATAAATTACGCTAGCTTAGATTTTGGTATTTGTCCTTCCATAACCTGCAAGAAATCTCATACCGAGCTTCATTCTACATTAAACAATTCCTGACTAAAACCTAGAAATGATTCAAGCAGAAATACGGGTTATTTGTATTACAATCTGCATTCAGCTTTCAATAAGGTTGAAATACAGTATAACGTTGTTAGCTACTTGGAGAGAGAGACATGAATCTCACGAGCCAACCTTAACTACATAAATTCTAAACCACAGCGTGGTTTCGGTTTGATTAGTGGCAAAGTAATTGCGGTGGTGGACTTGTAGCAGGTTTTGGTTAAAATACATATAATGTCTAGCAAGCCTGTAAAATTCTCTCTTGTCTTCTAAAATGTATTCATCTTTTTCCCCAGAATAATCTTTGAAGTTTTATGCCCACAATTGCTTTGATCATCTCCACCCTGAATATTACCAGCGAAGAAATGAGACTACGGACCCGGGAAGAACAAAGAGAAAGCGTTTTACGCTCCTGCAGGACAGAGAAAGCAGAGTGAAAGTAAGACCAACTTCATAACGCTAACAAAATCCTGTGCCCGCCAAACAAGATTCTCTAGATACAGTTGTTGCACAGCATGAAGATGAAATTTCATAGATTTCATATTTCATTCACCACAAATTAGAGGAAAGAAGAGGTGGTATTTAACGTTACCTTTGTGTAAACTCTAGCCTTGTATTTACACAGTTTTTATCGCTTTCTCAGGGCGCGTCCCCACTATGCTCGTACAATAGTATGATTTATCACGCTTCCATAACAACGCACAAGTTTGCACACACGAAGACAGTGCACTTGTAATAGTAAGATTTACCATGCTAAAGCCGTCATTTTATTACCAATTAGGCAAAAAGCGAGCGAAATTCAAATTTAGCAAGCGACAAACTAATGCCCATAGCAATTATCCCTCCATTTGTTTCCGTGTAGTGGGACACACTATCAGTGAATTTTTAGTCCCATAGTGTGACTGGGATTTGCAATGGTTCTATGGTAACGAAAAATCATACTACTGTACGAGCATAGTGGGGACGCGCCCTCAGTCAGTTCCCATTTTTCTCACAGCATAGTGAATGAAAGCATATCTGCTTGTGAAACATGACTAAAGGTAGGAGGATGCAAGGAAGACGGGAAGGGGAAGATGATTAGCCTTGACGATGCGATGATTCCCGCCCGGCATTTCATTCTCTTCATCTCTTCTCATATGTTTTCCTGTATGATTGTAAGATATATAAATTTGTGAACGTAGACGACGAGCATTTCTCTTTTCCCATCTTTATTCGAGATACAACATACTGCAAGGTGGCATCTTTCCCGCTCCCGTCTTCTATAACTTCAGTAGGTCAGGGCAATCCATATTTCTTCCCTCCTTTTACGAGAAGCATCAGCAGGAATGTAAATGCAAATCATATGAAAACAGAACCAACCAACATGATCATCATTTACCCTTTTTCTTCCCTTCTCCCGGCCAAACTAAAACGCCTCCAAGTATAAACCTATACAACCAATGTCTAAACAAATGGCCCCTCAGAATCCTGTTACAAGCTCCCATCATTCCACCCCTCTCCGGTACCAACGGACATCTTGAAATTCGGAAACCTAGAGCTACCACCATTACCATCTCTCCTCAACCATTTCCATCCAAAAACACACCAGATACTAGGATTTTCAGGTGATATAACCTGTCTATAGAAGCAAATGCAGACCCATTCCCATCACCTCCGAATTTCGAACGTTGTACTGTTATAAGATGAGCAGCATCCCGTCTGCCCTGCGGACCCATTCAGTCATTCCCACACAGCCTAGCAAAATCCAGTTTCTTTTCCTTAGCATCTCCTGCAGTCAAACATAAGATACTGACTTTGGATTCCACATGGAACAAATGCCATCCTAGAAGCTTCATCAAAAGAGGATTCACAGTCTAAAACATGGTAGCAATTCTCCCATCTTCCCATCTATTTCTATTTCCCTTATTGCTTCCAGTTGG
Organism: Sminthurides aquaticus; assembly: GCA_906901655.1. Lineage (NCBI taxonomy): Eukaryota > Metazoa > Arthropoda > Collembola > Symphypleona > Sminthurididae > Sminthurides > Sminthurides aquaticus. The sequence continues at coordinate 15,819,483 of CAJQTT010000001.1, read as the reverse complement.
CTACGGGAAAAAATTTATATTTCCTTTCTCATCTAATGCCAGAGTACGGTGGAGGAACGGATACCAAATCCTCCTCAGCCAGTCAAAGAAAAACTGCATTTTCTTCTTGCGGATGAAATGAAAAGAAGAGAAAGAATAGATGACAGTGGAAGCATAAAAACCATTCAATCCGTTCCTTATTTTTTCTTATACAAAACACGGGCAAAGTCCCAGCATACACCGCCCCTGAATTTCCGCACACGCCTCAGGGCATTCAAACTCCAACTTTCTCCTCAGCATCCCTTTCAGAAGGTGAGAAGCAATAAAAACCAATATGTGCCAGCACACGCCTCCGGCAAGCAAATGCAACAAGCTCAATTAGCGAGAATCCGGGTAGCGGATGGACGCACGACTCCCGGCAAACTCGGCCTTTTCTCTCCACGATCACCCTCTTGAGTCTCTTTGCTTCAAAGCGCTCACAAATCATACTACAACAGTCTTCAAGTACGACAACGCGGGGATGAGGCTATTAATAAATTTTACAAACTCCTATGCTGATAGACGAGATAGCTCCATAATGACAGTGAAGCGCCAAAAATAATTAAACTAAATCCACCCTTCAACACACGCTTGTTAAAGGGCCAACTCGCATAGAAGACCCAGCCTTTTCCAATTATTCTCTCTCTCCAATAAATTTCTCTCTACCCCTCAAATATCACAAGAAGGTCAAGGGAAAGATTGAAGGTAAGAGCTCACTATATTCTCTGTAATCATTTCGTAGCGCCCTCTTTCTACGCTACTCCACATAAACAATAAAACTTCAACTTTATAAATCCAAAACATTTCCGAGGAGTAATCTTTACATTCACAAAACCCCCTATTTCATTTCCCAACTTCTCGGCAATTCTCAGTTATTATTACGCTATGCTACACTTACGCCTGTTTCAGCTCTGCTCGGATGGTACTTGAAATAGAAGGATAATGATTACATAAATCACGGGGTTTTTTTCAATACGGTAACCATATATCACCCAACTTAATTTTCATCTTGAAATCACTAAATTCCCTCCTTCCAACTTGTCAGCATCGTAGAAATCTTAAGCGTTTCCTCCTGTTTCCAATGAGTAAATAATCCATAACGAAACTACTTTCTGTGATAAAATTATTTTCCGTACTGTAGTTCACAGTGTACCATCTCAGTGCGAGGCTTTTATCGGCTTATTCCAGTGGTTACACATGTCCGACACAATAATGCCGAGCGTGGGAATCATCCACATTTTCTTTTACTTAATAAAACATGACGGAAGACCATAGATTCTTATTATTTTGTGCATAAAATTTTAAAGTTAAGTTAAACGTGCTTCAACAGGCAGGTGCTTCGAAAGCAGGCAGAAGGACAATGCACCTTTACATTTATATTTTGAAGTACACATAAACGGGCACATAACCTCCCAATATTATTTAAAATTAAAATTTCTTGCCGTATATGAAATTTTAATTTACCGCCATATTTGAATTTGAATTTTCAAATTTAAATATTCAAATTTAAATATTCAAATTTAAATATTCAAATTTAAATATTCAAATTTAAATATTCAAATTTAAATATTCAAATTTAAATATTCAAATTTAAATATTCAAATTTAACTATTTAAATTCCCTATAAACAGAAAAATTGAAATTGTGACCAAACTACAATCCAAGGGCCAATTCTGTCTGCGCATCTAGATTCTCCGCCAAATTCTGGCGTAGAAACCACCCTCAAATCAAAATCTTCAGAAATGACCATTTTTGAGAAAAGTAGGAAGACAATAACAGTCTTTCTACTTTTCTCAAAAACAGCGATTTTCCAAGTTTTTGATCTGCGTACAGTTTCCAGACCAGAATTTTATGGGGAGTCGAAAAATGACGCCCATTTTTGGCGCTCGCGTATCCGGTTTGAGATAACCACAATAAAAACATAAAATTTCAATCTCCCGCCAAATTCAAAATAAATGTTTTATGTGAAATTGAGAGTGCTGAATTTCCCACTCTCTTATGAATGTTAGCTTGGAATGTGCGTTCTAACCTATTCAGAATTTCGCGGGAAGCTTTATTCTGAAGATAGCATTTGGCGCTCATGTATCGCTTGGTCAAAATCACTGTTTAAAAATTTAGCGGGAGATTCAAATTAAAAATTTGGTGGGAATAAATACAAATCTTTTATTTAGATGGAAATCCATATTTTATTCCATACTTTTGCTCTATTTAAATAATTAAAAGCCGTTTCCACTTCGATTTCTTGCGTTGTATATCCGATAATTGCCACGAATTCGAATTCGAAATTTTAAATCGAATAAATAGATACTTTCCACCAGCCAGTTATAGCCATACAATTCAAGTAATCTCGTCTTATCTATAGCCCCATTCTCTTCCCCCTAGAACAACTAAAACGACATGCAGAGATACAGACGATATGCTAAGAGCCTTTTAGTCAATTTTTTTTCTCTACCATATATATTTTTGTTTCGTCTTATTCTGTCTCTGACAGAGCGAGAGCAGTTTCAGCAATCTTTGAATTTGGCAGGAGGCCAACTTATATTTTCAAGCTTGATCCGTTTTCTCCCTCCCCCCATCATTCGGAATCCCTTCAACTGTTTGTGGTCTAGTTTCTCGAGTCATTGGCGAGAAAATTATCACCCTCCGCTCTCCCACTCTCGATTGCTAATAACTGTCAATTTTTATCTACTTCCCCCGACCTTAAAACTATTTTCATTAACTTATCAAAGTAATATTACCATCCCCATTTAGAGGATATTACAGTGGATCAGAAGACAAATAGATGGAAGTAGCCAGGCCAGAAACAATTCAACTAAACCCACATCTCTTTCATCCAAGGGGTTGGCCTCGACTCCTGATTAATATGAGCTTCAAATTTGGGATCCATCCAGCTACAGGCATGTACACAGCCGGGTCGCCGCGGCCAATGTGTCGACTACTAACGGTGGCCCATGCAAGAGGGAGGAGAATTGCAAATCCCGAGTTTCACTCCACACCAGACACGTCTTTAATTTCCCATGATGAACTTGACGTTTTCGAACCGACTTCTCTGACTAGCTTTGCCAAATTCTATTCCCGAAACGAAACAAGCCTTCACGGAATCCCCTTCCAATCCTCTGAATATCTTTGGCAGAATTTCCAACTATTTTCTCCCATCTCTCTTTATTTCAATAGAGAATATTCCCCCACCATTGTCCAACTCTCAACTCCATATCAGCCTTCATCTTCTATCCAAAATACTAATTCCGCATCCAGCCAAATCCAACCCTCCACAACCCGACCATGTACTCCCGACGGTGAGCAACAGTCTGCCTCACTCCCGCCCTCTGGAGTTGAATCCCACTGCGGAGGTAGACAGAGGGCATGTAGACAGCAGTATCAATATTTTCTCTTCTTCGATCTCTCTACGTCTCTACAATTTTAAAGCTTTAACATAACTCACAACATCTCTCTCCCATTGTCCCATTTAGCTACCCCCTTCTACTACTCTTCTTCTAATCTATTCCTTCTAGTTCACTAAGCAAAGTGGCATGCTGCATCCTTGGAGGTTTTCGGATTTGCATCCCAAGCTCAATTCATGACAGTAAGACATAAACTCCCGTCCCAATTACCCGTGTCAATTCCAGTCTTAACCTAACCCATTAAAAGTTTAAATAAATCCTCCCAGTTACTCAGCAGCAGTAGCAGCTCATGCTTCCTATCCATCCCAACTTCAAATACACTTTTAATGCCCTTTCCACACATTTTCCCTAAGCTAAGCTCGTATGTGTTTCATCCAATCCTCCGCCAATTCCGGCCCCCATCGCATCGCTTGGAGACGAGAAGAAAAAAACAAGAAGCCGTGTGAGCCTCAAGGAAGGAATACGTAGGATAATCCCAAAATGAAAAACTCTGTTTCTTTCATCACCAAATCCGCTTACTCTATTGCCAAACTTTTAGTAGAGCAACCTTCTTAACCTTTGCAAGTTTACATGGAACGCGAGAAAACTGTGTCTGCCTGCCCTGGGTGGTAGTACCTTATTTCCCTCCTTCAACCAATCCACCCGAACCCATATACTTTACCCAATTCCCTTTTCACACCACATCAATCTAATCCTAAATGATGGATTGAATCCTACAATAAAATCTAACCCTCTGGATCCCCGACTGATTTCTTACTCCGAATACCTCAAATCATCTCCAATAGACATGCAAATCATCCCTATTTCCATCCCCCCTTTCTTATCAATCACAAACCTTCCCTCCAACCATGTAACCCATTACCGCAAAACTTTACACCGACTTTAACTTTCCCTCTTTACATTTCTTCACCCACCCTTTCTCCTCCATTTATAAACCTTATCCTCTTCTCCCCTTACACCTTTCAATTTCCCCATCCCTGTAATCTTTTCCCTGCCTCCAGCTTTCTCCTATTTACTTTCTCCATGTACATAGACACGGCTCAGTAGTCGCTTCATATTCCACAGAGGAATGCATACTTTCACTAAACCGCACGTGTCAACCACTCAGCTCTATCCTCCCCTATCATAGCTTCCAATCTTCCCCAAAACTCTTTGACTCAGCCTATACATCCCATCTATTTCTTCTTAACAATAAACTCACGAAACAATCCTAATCTTAATCCCACATTCAATACACTTTCCCGCCTTTAATTCTATTCAGCATGCACACACACGCATATATTATACCCTTTCGGATCTACTTTCTCCACTTTCTCCACCCTCAACTCCTTATCTCAATTCTTTTCGTAATTCTCTCCTTCCCTTTTATTATATCCTTTTACCTGTTACCGAAGCACATTTCCTCAGAGGATTTCAACTTGATTGTATTCAATCCCTGTAGGTCAAAAGAGACCAATCATTCTCCTTCTTTTATTTTAAACACAGTCCAAGAAGCTTTCACCGACAATCCTTCTCTGACTTCGCCAAGTCTAAAAGTTTGAATTCATTTAGTCTGTCTCCGGCAGTAGGGATGGTGAAGCCTTTATCGACTTTCCCATTCTAATGAGCAGTTACAGCTCTCGTGTTCAGAGAGTCTTGTTCATCATCATTCTTCATCAAAATTCGTCCGCTGCTAACTTTTCCCTACTTTACTACTACTTTTACTGCTCTCCGTCCCTCCCAAACCTTAAATATACTGACCATTCATAATTCCATCAAGCATTCCCTCTCTCAATTCCTGTTTCACAGCTATAAAACTTCCAACTTTCTCCATTACCCAAGTAACCCAACCGAATTTCAAGCTACAAGCAGACTTTAGTTTAAACATCTCAACCCGAAAATATATACACAACCCTTGCTTTATTTTATTTCTATTCAAAACATTTTCAAATTTATTTATTTAACATAACCACTTCTACCCACTACATGACCTTCAATGTCCTAAACAGCCATGTCTTTCCTTGTTTACAAACGCTTCTCCCAAGAAGTCTCTGTTACCTACAGCTCACGTTCCGCGCATACATGTATCATATGTAACTGATAATATTGTACAAAACGTTCCATTTATCCAGTACAATCTTACTGTCACTTGCTCTCAGTATCACTCGTTCCCTCCCAGGTTTTAAATACGACTATACATTTGCTAACGCAATTCCCTTGTTCACTTGTGTAACCTATTTAAATATTCATATGCATTTGTATATTTATGCCACTCCCCACTATATTTTATCCTGGTGGTCGGTCACAAAAGCCTACCTGGGTAGACTAACAAATAATCGCCTTTCCCTAAAAACCACAAACTTCTCCATCCACGATACCTACGTATCAATCAAGGGTAAATGAGCATTTGCATTCGCAGTGTATAAATGGTAAAATCAAGTTGTGATCCATGTTTATTCAGATCAAAGAAAATGCAAATTCATAATGTATATAAATGTGGGAAACTGCTTTTATGTATCCAATTAACACTCTTCCCTTTGTCTTACGTACATCTCTTGTTAGAGTTAAGCAAATGTAATGTGATTGAGTTTTCATTAAATTTTCCATTTCATTTATTTTCAAAATTTAAAAACCAAGAGCGTTGTTTTCTAAAAATTTAGAATTGCCAATCAAAACTCAGTTTGGAGTAGAAAATTGTTATTGTTATAGTCGATTGCTTTCACATTCAAATTCAAAATATTAAATCGTTTAAAACATCTTCCAGCTTCGCCACAAGTAAATACAAAGGGTCACGTAGCAAATGCCAATACTAAGACCGTTTCTTGCAGATCGAACATTTTCCCTTAAGAATTTTAATAACCTACCGGAAAATCACAGCTCCAGTTCAACTGCTATTTTCATTTCTTCCTTTGAATTGGCTAATCATTTTCCATTACTTTCGGTAAGACTCCAAAGCCCTTCTCGAAGTGCTTTCTCCCTGCTATCGTTGTCACTGGAGATTTTTGGAACGTCTCATCTATTTGTAATAATATTCGCAGTTCTCTTTCCTAAATCCTCCAAAACCAACCCTTGAAGTAAAAGTTGCCCATAAATAATCCCTATGATTGACAGTCTATATTTGCAGAAAAGATTTTTGAGCCCGTAAGCATTCTGTCGCAAACTCGCAAACCAAACCACAAGCTCAGACATGATTCAATCAGTATCCGGTAACCCTGACTACCGGATGCTTTCCTCCCCTCAAGTGTGTGTATTCAAAGGTTTCAATCAGAGAGTGTAGTAGTATGGTAGGGCGGATTCAAGATTCAGGACATGTCAGGAGCAAACAGTTGTTGCTTAGATAAACTCCTACATTCACAGAATCATATCCAGGAGAAAGCAACGGCTGACAATAAAATCTTAAGTATCAGCAGAATTCTCAAGTGTTCCAAAGAAATCTTGCTCTCAGATTGTCGATAAAATCCGTGCGTAAACCATATTTGACAGCTACAATCCTCACACTTGACACTGCAAATTCCCTCAGCTCTACCATCCTTTTTTACCCCACAGTCAATCCTACATTTTTCTTTCAATTCTTATTTCGCAACAAGAATTCCCACTTTCTCAACACTTTTCGTAACACCGACACCTATTAGAGATAAATTACCAAAAGTCTGCCTGATTTCTCCTGCGCTGTATTTAATTTAGGTACTGGTTGACAAATTCCAAGATTCGTAAATAATTTACTCAATTTCAGCCCGCATGAAATAATTCCCTTACCTTTGATAAAATTTTCTTCTTTCACCCTGAAAAACTCATTTTTATTTTATTTTATTCCTTGAAGCAGGTAGTAGTTCTATATCTGTACACAAGCTTCGTAAAGTTTCTCATCAATTATATTTTAGCAACGTTCTTGTAATTATTTCCTTACAAACATTTTCCAGACAAAAATCCTGTCATATATATATATATAGTTTACTAGGAGAAAATTATTTAAAAGAAGTGAATTCTTTTTTCGTCGACATGATTATTATTGTTTCGATTTGTATCAACGAAAAAAGCTCTCTAGTCTGAGTAGAAGGAGGGCATCTCTTGAAACAATCTAGAAAATCCCTAGGGAGGCTCGAAAAAAACCTTGCACTTGCTCTCGCCCTCGCCTTCTACTTCTTTCACCGCATCCGGAGGACATGTACTTTCTCTCTCCCTCGTAACAAGGAATGTAATGTGATGTTATTATTTCCATTGCTTCTTTCTCTCTCTCCTCAAGATATGTATTATGTAGCTTAACTTCTATTTGATTGTCACCCAGTTACCATTTCACAATCCACCCTTAACATAAAGCCCTTGATTTTTTCAGCATTTCAAGACTTGCAGCATCGTGCATGGGTCTCCAGTACAAAAATCAAGACAGAGAGCAAGCAAATGTAACAAACGGGAGAGAAATGGAGAGAAATTCCAAGGGCGGAGAAAGCTATAGCCACGTTTGCCGGTCTTTCCCCCTTTGACTCATTTTTTTAAAATTCTCCTTCATCCATAAGCCTGGCAAGACACCACGCTAAGCTCCTGATCCAGCCTTGCTTTTTCTTTTGAGGTTATCAGATCGCCCCACCGAACCTGCCTCAAGATAGTATGCTTTGCGAATAAAACAGTGAAAGCGGAGAAAGCAGCTTAATCCGACACACTATCTTCCCCCCTGTCATATCCTCCCTCTCACTAGAAATACAAGAATTCAGCTCTGATCAGAATGGAAATCCCAGCATCCCGCTACCACTAATGAGTCTGCTGTTCTTTTTATAGCGTAGAAAAGGATTTGAAAGAGTCAGATGCGGCACATTATTGCAGTTATATTTTACAGCCTTCATATCCTACTGCCACTGCTTCAATCTCAGATATCATTGAATTTAAAATATTGTCTTATTTTACTTTTACACAGTCATTTTTCTCATTCCCGGCTCCTGTCTTTTCTAACCTTTCCACATCCTCCAGCTTTTTCCCGCAGTCCTTTAATCCTCTCCTGACGCTTTAACTTACATTCCAGCACGCCTCCTTATGCATCAAATCATACGTACGAAACCATGTGTGCATGAAAATCCTAAAAAATTGTCTACGTATGTCAACTTAATGGCAAGGATTTAACGGCATCTGACATGTCACATGTGGTTGCGAAAAAAGCTCCCGCCTACTAACTCAGACAGAACAACAACAGTCGGCTGGGTTCTTTGAACTAGCTTTCTCCAAGCATAAAGCCTCGGACCACTGCTCCTCCTCCTAGTTTTTACTTTCTACGCCTTCACAAACTAGGCTCCAGAGCCGCTCCGAGTATCCGCTCAATTGAACATGTACAAGAATATCTCCTGCTTCCTGTCAACAGCTTTCTTCTCTCTCTAGATGTCTTTTTAACGAGGCAGTAATTCATTTAATTTTTAATCCTCGCGGACTATTTTAGCAAACGAGCTCTTTAATGACTAAATAATAGATGGATAAGTGCTTTCTCCATAGAAATTTTCCAGGTAGCTCTAGAATTCACCCCCATATTTGCACAGAATCCAGTTCTCGTTATAACTTATACCCACGACCAAAAATTAAGTGTCTCTATTTTCAAATAATTTGTTTACTTTCCCCTTTCTGGGAATGGTTTCTGGAGAAACAGGTATACACAAGGATTGGATTACATTCAACCCACTTTCTCTGAGAATTCATGGTTGCTCCGCGTTCTTGCCTCCCACATATTCATCCAGCAATAGGAATAGATCAGAGAAAAACTCTTGAAACCTTGAATTTTCACGCAGCTATTACTTTATTTCGCAGAAACTGGGAAAGTAGTTTTTGTGTGTATTTCCATAGCACAACTTATCTTTTCGTCCAAGTAGTTATACATATACATAGTTTATTTTTTCCATCTTTCAAATTCACATTAAACTTTCTCCTGTCGACTGAGTCCAGTACTTCGTGACAATGATGTGTTCAATAGTTTGAGAGCATGAAATCCTCCCAGTTACAATAGTAACCCAGACTTTCTAAATTAACTTAGTGAAAGGCAGACCTGAAAATGATCTCCAAATCGCAGCTGCGTCTTCCCTTTCAAATTCAGAAACCACAATTCGGTACTCATAATAGCAACCAAGTTGAATTTAAGATTCTATTCATGTAGTTAATTTTCTTTCCTCACATGTCTGGGTTTATTATAAAGAAGCATTGGTAATAAAAACTTAAAGCGGGGATTTCTAAATTTACTACCTTCCCATTCCTGGCAACAACAACAATCAGTTGACAACCAAATTTTAGAAAGTAAGCAACAACCTAAAGGATTTTACCAATAGTTTGTATATATACGATCCCTCCCGTCAGAAACCAATAGCTCTTCCCAATATTTCTTCTTTTATTTTGTTACGAGTACCATGCGATGTTTTTGAATCCCCCATCTTCGTCGGCAGCCCCACGAGCCAAAGCCAAGGCAAAGAGTAGGTCGTATCCAAAAGAGAAAGTTAGAGGGAAAGCACATTCCAAATTACTGGAGAGAAGAATAAAGGAGGAGGTGAAACTTGTATGAATTCAGTACATCATTGAGTTTAGATTCTAAAAGAAATTTAGCAATAAAAGAATCGGAAATTTCTCCGAGTGTATAAAAAAAATAAAGTTAATTGAGAAAGAGCTGAGATGTAAAATTAAAAATCGATAGTCAGTAATAGCGAGAGATGAAGCCATAGAAAAGTGGCTGCCATTTATATGTTCAAAGTACTGCATTAGCTAGGAGACGGCGAAAACTAAGATTAAAAGAATTTTCCAAAGAAATAACTTTCTATCCACCCTATTCACATTCTATTTTTCTTTCTCTTTCTACTAAGCAACTGAATAAATAAAGTCTTCCCGGGTTTATAACTTCGCCTTTTCCGAATTTCTTCCTAGTACTTGAAAAAAGCAAAAAGCACCAGTTCCCTCACCAGTCTCATGCATAGACACTACCCACAACAGCACTCACTCCCTCTAAATCCGCATTCTGTATGCCACACAACGTTGCGCAGACGAGGATTACAAAGTTGCCAGCTTTCCCCCACTTTTTTCATCCACAGATTAAAATCACTTTACCTCCTAGTTGCGATCAAAATAAACAGAATTACTCCATAGCCACCAGTCAAATTCACATCCAACGTTGAATTATTGACATGACTTCCCTGTTACTAACTCTGTACACGGCACACTCTGCTTTCGTTTATTAACAGCTGTTAAACATGCCTCAATCCAGCTACATTCTTTCTTCTCTATTCCGACTCCAACAGCCAACCAGATAAATCTTAGTCTTCTAGTTCTTCAGCATCCCGCTTGAAGTCAAATTCATTATTAACTTTATACAAACCTTCTCCATGATTCTCCCAACACCACCGCCACAACAATCAACAATTCACCCCTTTCAACGCTTCTGCCTCCGAGGTCCGTTTTTGCAGACGGATCCCGGACATTGATAACTACCACAAAATTATATGAGTACTAAACAAACACTTGATTCTCTGCTCACTTTCACTCTTTACGTGCGCCGTCTACAGCTTACCAAAGTAAAAACTTGCCCTTCCGTAACATGCGAAAATTTTGCGCGGGATTCCTGATTACCCGTGAGGTAATAATGAATAACCTGTTCCTGTCGCCATGCTTCCTTATTCGTTCGTAAATGATATTTGAACCGAAGGCTTCTTTCTTCCCGTTAGCCGGAGTGTGGGAAGGGTACAGCACTCGTAGGATAGAATCAGCGGCACGCTTTCACCCTCTTCCTAAATCAGTCTTCTGCCCGGCTGAAAAAGAGGCAATCAATTTTACCCTAACGTTCTTTATCGTTTTTCTCTAAAGCCACAACACTTTTTGTTTTTCAATTCCGTTTTTTATCAGCGAGATTCGCGAAAAATGTTCTCAAACTAGCTTTATTGATTACCACAGCAAAATCCTTCTTTCTCCTACAATGCAATAGTATGTAGTCCGTTAGTTGCAAACTTTTCTTCATTCTTCGACAATTCCCAGCTTCAGCTATCTAGCAATCCCAAAGCAATCATCCTCCCTCCTCAACCCTTTTGGCCCATCCACTACTACGAAACAAAGATCCAAGCTTGCGAATTCTTTATCCGCCAAATAAGAGACATGACCACGGATGGAATGCGAAAAATATTTATTGCAAAAGACATTCCAACTTTTCTTCCCACACCGCTCCTCCGTAAATATAATCCTCTTTCTACACTCTTCATCTCTAGTAATTCTATAATTTCACCCAAAGTAACAAACCATTTCTCTCCAGCTTTCTCCTATCTTTTCCCACATCCATATGTACTATCAGATACCCTTACATCTTACTCACCCAACAGTCTCGTGACCTTAATGGTTACATCAGCTTGAAGGTTGTAATCCTCACGATCTCAGGCTTGCGAACATGTTATCCCACTTATACGAGCTACAAAAAAAGAGGTTACAAGTGTATTCCAGTGGGAATACTACTGCACCTTCGAGCTTGCATCTCCTTGGTCCCGCTTGTAAGATTTTCATTACACAGCATGTTTCAATTCCCTCGCTATCAATACCCTTCAATAGATAAACTTTATTTTTAGATCTTATGTATAAATATATATATTTTCGCAACATCCTTTCTCCAAAGCTATATTTTTTTCATCACTCAAGTAAATCATTCCCCACGCCAAAATCTTGTAAGCATATACAGGAGCCATCTTTAAGATAGGTCGAGTATCAGAGGTAAAATATAAAAAAAAGTTTCTAAAACTTCTATTTAAACGACTCGACAAACTCTAATAAATTATCCGCATTTTTTCACCACAGAACACGCCCACACCAAATGAAGCTATCATAGTATCAGATCCACTGCCTCTAACCAGCCATTAGTCTAAAATCCTTTCCCGTCTAACAGGTCTACAGCTTTCTCCAACTTTCTCCGCGTATTGAAGCCCACCGTGTAGCAATCACTTGGTAAATTGTATCCCATAAAATGGTTGAATGCTAATCACTGCTAAAGTTATTATTATTATTTCTTCCACTTGAGAAAATTCCCCCACCGGCCTTCCTCAACTGTATTCTGCTGCATACCCCTTCATTCCAAATTCATGCTCAACCCCTTCTCATGCTATTCTCCTCTGCACCATTTCTCCAATTAAGATCTTCTCTATTATAATAGAGACTAATAAGAATACCAAATTCTTGCTTATCTTCTAGTTACTACACTCCTCCTCATCCCACTCCTCGCAGGAAGATAGCGCGAGCAATAACTTTCTCCTCCCCGCAGTCATTACATACCCTTAAAATCCGTGTGGTAAAGAATTCAAGATTATCCTCCAACTATATACACTTGATCAAATTATTAAGCGATAACACAAAAGACACCTTCATCTCCATACCTTTAAAAGTTACAGAGTTGCATAGTCGTGTGAAAAAGAGCTGTAAAACACCAGAAACAGTGTGTAATAGAGATGTTACGAGGCCATTATGTTTGACTGAATAACCCATCCCGGCCTTTTCACACTAGTTCACTCCCCTCCCATATTATCTCTTTTATCTTCTCGTATAAGTTGAGAGGGTGTTTAAATGCGGAGATAATCCCATCCTCTCAATTCACTCCCGCTTAATGTCGTCGTTAAGAGGCTATGACATGGACAGGGATAAGAATTGTTAGGTGTGAATTCCCGAGGATTCCCCATCCGCAAGATTCCAGTCCCATCTTCAGTCTTTACCCCATTCTCTCCTCCAGCAAATTACCCCACTAGATATAACCCATCCTCATGCCCTTCCGCTTCAATTGAGATGAATTACAAGAGCGTGTGACAAGTAAAGAAGCAATTCAAGATCTGCATTTGTTTCCCAAGCCAAGGCTTTATTATCCATTACACTACACAGCCTGCAACATACATAGCTTTACCTCTGCACTTGTCCAGTCTAGTAGTGAATCGTCGAGCCCACTTTCTCCACCTCTACTCTTCCTTCACCACCATCTTAACCACATTTCCCACCTGGTCAGGGTTCTCAAGTTCTTTTGCTTCAATCATTCAACTCCATCATGATTTTCCCACTCTATATTCCCAATCTTCCATCTTATTCCCTTCCCTTACGGAGCTTTCGCCCTGGCTTACTCAACTATAGTTAGTTGCTCATCCATAAAAACTCATATAAACAAGCTAATTGGAGAAAAGAATCATTCTGTAATCATTATCTCTCTTTTATTTCCCACACTTTCACCGCTCTTCTTCTCTTTGTTCATCGTATATCCCCAGCTTAGGTCATCTTCTCCCGCTCCTCGTCATTAGCACAGGAATTATTGTGATGGTTGAATTCCTTAGACGAAAGTTATACGGAAACAAGCTGTGAGGCCTTTCGTTTCACAATCCTCAGCAAACGTTGAGAGGGAGATGTCAATAAAAATAGAGGGCAGGATTTTTAACACTGCTTCCTCTATCTGTCTCCACCCTTTCATTCCGATTCCTCTCACCCGCTTCGAAGTCATAAGCATGGCGTACATTATTGAATTACATTGTGCAATAAGGTACACAAAGTTTTTGTAGGTTAAACATTTTCTATAGCTCATCAAACAGTTGCAAATTTTTTACGAATAAGTCATTTCGTTTCCACGTTAATAAATCATCCGAAAAACTCTAGACTCCTTATATTTAAGAGTGCGCTAACAAGTTGCTGTTACAATGTAAATGGGTTTCGGGAGGCTGTTAGACTAGGCACGTTACTATTCGGCATATCGGGACTGCTTTGCACCATCTTTGTGCGAATTGTCGAAATTTTTACGTTTGACACCAGAATCGTGTTCTCGACACTGGATTGTATTTGATGTAAAAAAACTGCATGATTTTACGGAAGTTATGGGCAAAAATAAGATCTCAGTCAGTTTCAGGATCTCGTCAAACTACGACATTTTACAATTAGGAATACAGTACGAAAAATTCTAGAATCAATGTAAAATATACCTCATGACTAAAAAGAAGTTTACAAGTCTTCAGGTCTCGGTGCAATTATTGTGTCCATGTCCAACTATCAATAACTACTGGATCATAAAGCACTTTGCTTCACCCATCACAAATACTTGTTCCGTTTGCCTTAAGGGTTTGGATCAAGGACTTCAAATCCTGCTTGATCTAGTCTTCAAATAAAGTAATGAGTTGCCACCACCACATGCTTACATATACCTTATTTAACAGCAAATTGTCAAATTGGAAATATGAAAACCACTATACCTTCAGTAAAGTGTTGCGAAGAGGTGACTGGGAATCCATGCTTTTCTTTCTCTTTCTAGAGGTTCTTCAAGGGTACTATTTCGTTTATCTTTCGCTCGATATTCAGCACCACATACACGTTCCTTCCTCAATCCTTCATGAAATAGAAAATGTTAAATATCACCTATGCTATATATATGAAGATGTTATAATAAAACTATTTCAGGGCATTGTCTTACCTCATAATACCTAATAAAGGAAACTCATCCACTCTTCGGCAACGGCCTTGTATCGCAAGATAATAAGGTGGCAATCAGCTCAATATGTGGTAGCTTTTATAACCTCAATAGTTCTGCAAGAAGAGTAAAACGGTATCCGTCAGTTATTTAACAAATATTCAAGCCCCCCCCAATTAACCAATGTTGCATGTATTTCCATACAGACAACCAACAAACAAGCTGCAGTGACCACTGTACACGTATTATTCTACACTTAAATCTTACTCAGAATTGCCAAGGGGTAGCGGTTTTCCTTTCCTCCCGTTCTGGAATACCGAATGTATACAAAGAGTAAACAATAAAGAATATCCAATATTTTCGGACCATCAATTCACTACTTTATACTCAAAGACTATAAAAACATATGTAGACAAAAACAAGTTTAGAAATAGTAATAATATATATTGATTAAAACATGGTACTTTCCCAGTTATCCCACTTTATATTCGTACGTTGATCGGAATTTATAAAATTTAAATAGAAAACACACAAATATTCGCCTACTCTTTTCATAAACTCATTAAATACTAAAGTCACAAAAGTCAAAAGTGTGTTAAACTTAAGTCAGCTATACATAATACTACAAAATTTTTTGTGTCACTTCGTTAGCCCCACCCACGGGCGGATCCACGCCTTCACAAATTATGGCTAATATCTTTTTCTGCAGTTCTTCGGTTGTATAAATTACTTTTTCTGAAAATCAAATAATTATTCTTCATTAGCATTTGATAGTTACATCAACAAAATACTGATATTCATGCACAATATCCTATATATACTACATACTGAGCTAAAAAATTGATTAAAAATCCCTGAATAATACAGCTAACAACTGTAAGTTAACTGCAGTGCATTCTGATGCATATTGTCCGAGACATGCAATAAATAGGCAATGACTTACCACTTTCACCAGGTTCCAGCGATGCTTGCCTTCTGCGCTTATCCTGAATAAAAGTAATGAGTGAACCGTATTCTTGATCAGTTAAGCATCGATCATCCAACATGTGGCTAAGTAGGACTTTTACTCTTTCCGGCATGGTTCCTGAATCTATTTTCTTTAGTTCCCGGAAACACTTCTGCATCAAAGCAAATGCTTCCTCCATGGGCATGTTCCGATGCTCTAAAATAAAAAAACTCAAAATGTAGTTTTTGCTTCACAGCTTTTCTCGTTGGAACGCATTTAAACATGGGTTATGTACTGCGATGAATAATTTTTACACTACACGCCTACCTTGCGGTTTGGAAGGCCCTTTTAACACATGAACAGATAGACTCTTATGTATCAGGTTATCTGGTTTAACAATAATGGCGAATGTAGTTCCTTTCTTTGCCAAAGCGTCAATTAGGTTTGTAAGTTTTGTATGCTCTCTCGGTACGATCACGTCTACTCTCAATCCAAGTTTCCGAATTTCAGCCTCAACCATGTCTACGTAGCGGCTACGGTAAAATATTCAAACACATTGACCAGTTCGAAACAAAACAAAAATATTGCTTGTCTTCAATTTTTTTACACATAAATTAAGGCAGCTACAAAAATTACCCAATTTCTTCCGTATTACTGGTAAGAACAATTTCACAGTCATTGGGTGTCTCGTCATCTTCAGGTGTCCTCCCACCTCTCATGTTGGGCTCATGGTAACTTGGACTAAAAATAGAAATAGCTAAATCAATTTCCATATTTCTTAAAAATATTTTCCGTCAACCAGATGGAGTTCTCTAGCTCTCTCTTCTCTGAGAAGTTTGAACCTACTTAATTCTTGCTGGAGCTTGACGGAAAGGAATGGGACCATCGTCCATGGGCCGGTAATCAGGATATCCTCTGGGAATTCTAAAACAAAATAAACGCAATTTCTTATTACTACTAGTCCATCAACTGCACCACTGACTGTATTAGCTCGCTGTAATAACTATCGATAATCAATCAAAAATTTCGTACGGTCTATCATATCCCGAGTTGAAAGGCGGAGCAGGTCGGCCATGAAAGGGTGGACCCCTGCCCTCATCAATCCATTGTCCTTCGCTGCCAACGTTACTGCTCGGTCGTCCCCCATAATAGCCGGCCATACTGCAGGAAATATAACCATATTATTTTTTTAGTATATATTATATTTAAAAATCACTACCTCCACCTAACTTAACTTCCGGCTTATTCAGTCAAGAAATCTTGCTCTGTTGGTAGCAAGCAATAAAGGGTCAAGCTGTACTCGTTCAGCAATACCATAGAATCTAGACTGATAGGGGAAATGACTTAATAAACACAATAAATGCTAAAATCAAAAAAATCCAAGTGTCGTCCGGTGAAAACTTTTCTTACATCAAGAAATCTCCACGAGTATATGTAACTGCAGGGACACAAAACAACACAAAACTTACAAGATGCAGTACTCATACATAGCACTGCAATAATATGTACAATGTACTTACTTTCGAAATACTAGGTTTTCAAAACGACCCAAAAAATTAAAGATAAATGATGATTTAATTATTTTGAAAAGTGAATATTAGACAGCATGAGCTTGATAGATCATGTGCCGTGAAATAAAGATTATACTCAGGTTTACATTTCGTAGCGACGACTTGAACATCGGTATAAATTCGTCGATATAATGCTTTCAGTTTTTCTTCCATTTTATTTTTCTCAAAATGTATATATACATTTTCATTTTCGTAGTCGATAAATGTATCCTATTATGTCTCTACGTTCTAATCCCAAATCACAACACGGTTAACTCTGATAGATTCGATTGCAGCTTTGACTTGACTGTTAGCTGTTGGTATGGGGACATACACAGTGCGGATACATTTTAAGTGCTGTAATTAAATTAGTTAACATCTCACAAGGTTGAAAGAGACTGCTGTAAAATGTAAATGTTTTTCGCGTATAAAAGTTTCTTTTATTATAGATGATTTTTTTCTAGCAACAAGCATGGAACCATTATCTTATGCGCATAAGTTACAACACGGTAAATGATTTTCAGTTAATATGTTTCTAAACATTACCACGGACTTTAATATTTTACCCTGAATGAACATCAATTATAAAGTATATTCTTCCCGCACTCCTGGCTCTGAATCAACTCAAACACTACAGCTTCTTAAAACTCTAAAGGAACTATAAACCATGCATAAAACTAAAATCAGATCGTAAAGGAACCGCATTGCTAATATTATCACAGATATAACAAAATTCCAGCGAATTATATATTTCCATCAAGGTATATGACACACAGCTCTACATGTATATTGTAACTAGGGATTAAAGAATATAAAATGAAAGTACACATATAATAACAGATGATACAAAAATAACCTTGTCTCGACTAATTGCCCACTTGACTACAAACTATATATAACAAGAGTATAATCTTTGGTGAATTATTTGTAAATGTGCTTATGGTGAGAGTTATGTATCCATTTAATTTGTAGCGTAAATAACCACCACAGGGTGGAGCGTCCACCGCATGTACGACAAGAACCTAGCTTAAAGTCGCTTTCATCCCACCAGCCTTCCGGATCCAGCAATAAATAAAATTTCACACTAGAAACCTTGACAAGAAGAGAAAGCAGTTCCAGACTTTCACTCCTCCACCTCCGTCCAACTATAGAAAGCGGCTAAGGTAGAAGGAGGGATCCACATGCATACAAATTGACATCAGCCAATCCCTCAATATGCAGCCCATCCTGTCCTTCAAGAAAAGCTTCGTAGTGAGTCCCCCCACCGCCCCCTGAAAATAAAGAAATCATGTATTCCAGGTGAGTATCCTAAGGAATGAGGTATAAGGACGCAATAAATTCCTCCATCTTGGTTCCGAAAACCCTCCACACAATACAAACCTACAACCTGTCTCCATTTCTTCCCTATTCCAAATCTCCTCTCGCCCTTACATTCCAGAGCAACATTTGACTTTTGGAATTGCCGCATCCCACAAGAAACCTGCGGTAGATTCCAGCACCTCCCATGACTTTAGCGTACAAGACGCGTCCCTTTCACCTAGCCCTACTTTCACCGTAATAAGATTCTCCTCATAAAAGGCAAACTGAGATCCTTGAGGATTTCAACTCCTCTTCCACAAGCACTTCACCGAACCCGCTTTCATTCCCTTACTTCTGCCACTCTTCTTTTTATTCACCACGCTCTTTCCCACACATTCAAAATTTCTTCATCCATGCCTCGAAACATTTGAAGCATATACTCTTTAATAACTCAACCCCGAGTTAGAACAGATAGGAACGAAATAGACGCGTTTGCCACTTTGCAAATTCTGAAAAAAAATTCAACAACTCTACAAACAGCTACTTCTAATCCTATGAGTTGAGCAGTGTCGGATAATGGTGAAAGTTTTAGCCTTTGGACAGATATTCCTCCTCCTTCCAGGAGAAAGTAGACATGCATAGACTATATATACGGCCTCCTACAACATGTACCCGCGATTAGGAAATTATTGTGGAATGAGAAGATAAGCGGAAATTTTTCCTCTCTTGCTTCTAAACTTTTTCCACAACCAGAAAACTTCAAGTAGTTGTCATCAATGATAATGTAGCAGAGTACTTGTTAAAACACGAGAAGGTCCTCGACTTTCTCTCTTTCTCCATCTCGCTCACGCACACACCATCCTTATTCACGCTTTCCAATAAACCCCACTTGACGACATGTTTTTTTCTTCTCATATCCCATTTTCTAAATCCCTCCCCCTCTCTTATAGTTTCATTTCCATCCAACATCCGAACCCAGGCAAAGCAAACTTTCTCCTGACTCTCCTTCCTTGTAATGTGACAACTTACACAACTTACATACTCCATGTTTGACTACCGAAAGTTTACCTCCCCACTTCAAGATCCCAATATTCTAACCCAAGATCGGAATTCCCCCAATCTCCGCAAAGCAACTGTAATTTACCACAAGAATTAGTTTCCTCTAACAACCTCTTAGCCCTCCTTAGACTTGCCCCGGAACAAGGCTATTTTACAACAAGATTGCATTCCTTCCGCTTCCACTCTATCTCCTCCTCCTTATCTTCCGTTTCCTCCTCCTTCCACTTTCACTTGAGCTGGAGAAAACATTTCTCTGTAGTCTTTCTCTAGTCATTTCCCATTAGTTTCCTAACCAGAGGCAATCAATACTCGCCTAACTTCCCGCCGACCCAACCATCTAAGAGTGAGCATCAATCCCTGTTCTTAATTTGTTTTCACGACAACCTCCAGTACAGAGCCTCTCCAGTCCAGAGATGAATCTTTAAGCTACAGGGATGGAGAAAGTAGTTTACAAATGCCTGTACAGTACATATATATACACTGTCCATTCCACCCAAACTTTCACAACCTTTCTCCTTCCCACTCTACTCTCATACTGGATATTCCCATATTTAAAATCCGCCAGACTCTCACACCAATTTCATTTCTTCTTAACAAGTATTCCCAGGACTCGAGTAAATAACTGAGCGTGAGAATTTATTACCCCATTTCTACTTTCACTATGTAGTTTCCGGTCTTAGCATACGCTTATTCTCAAAGAAATTATCTTCCACCTCCAGCCTGGAACAGTATAAAATTCCTCCCTCCAAGAATCAGTTCCAGTCGGCATCCCCGCTAAATTCTCACCCGTCATTTTCATTCCACTGACCGCGTTCGTACATTAGCCTCCTATGCCTAACTTATCACCCTCAATCTCCATCCACTACGTTAACCGCACTCTAAAAGTATTTACAGCAACTAAAATTTACGGCCCCACAAAATTCACTAACCCTCCTAAATCCTCAAAGTTTCAACTTCAGCAAAACCCACTCGTAATTTTTTCATTCCTTTATAAAAACATTTTCATTATTATCACCGGATTCAACTCCTCCTTCTACATCCGGCCAAGCCTCCTCTCTTCCTGCTTCAGCTACGTAAAACCCACGCCACGTTCCATGGAAACCCTCTTTAGATGTTTACAATCCCAATAAAAGAATATATTCTTTCTCCAACCACCCTATAAAATACTCCTTCCTTCCCGAATATTTTTCCAATCAGTTCCTTTGAAGTAATGAATCTTGAAAAAACCTTTTCATCTTTTTCCTTTCCTATCAATTCCTTAACGAGCAAAGCCTCAAGATAAAAGCAGTATCCTTGCGTGTTTCAGCTACAGCCAATCTCAGATTACTTCAACTCTTTTACAAGCCAATAGAAGCCTCAAGGATTAAAAAAGTACGAGAGAAGTGAAAGCATTTGGCTTCACATAAAACAGCCGTGCCCAGCAAATAGAATGTCAGGAAAAGCTCTTAGGACAACTAAGTTGCTAAAAAAAGAGAGAGACAAAGGCCGAATCCTGCTATTAGAGAGCTACGTGACTTGATAAAATCCAAAGAGAATTAGATTCCTTTAGCTGCTAAGAGCGTTGGAGGAGTGGAAAAAAACTTGGTTGGAGAAAGCCAGAGAAATGTGTGGGAGCAATAATGATGATTTGATTGATCTCATCCGTTTCCAGAGGTTATAGGAAAACTTTTAAAAAATCCTCTCTCCCAAGTACTGCCATTCCACCCTTATCACAGATGACTAGCCGGGAATTACCTCAACTTTGCTCACACAAAAAATATGCATAATCAACACCCCCCTCCCACCACCTTTCCATAGACTGGCATCCCTTTATAAAACCCTCACTATTCGCCATCTGGAATTTTCAAATCATTTTCCTCCTAATGGATTTAACAAGTTCTGAGTTTTTATTATTGAGAAAACTGAGGAAGCCTGCTGCATAACCTAATAGCACTTTTTATACTCTTTCCCCGACGCTCATCTACCCAGCATCCGACCAAAGCGGACCAACGCCAGGTGGTCCTGAGATGATAGAAGAAACCAGGCCAACTTATTACAGAACCTCGGATATCTGTATCCGGAGTCTTCATCCTACTCAAAACCACTTTCTCTCTTCTCCAAATCACGACTCATCTTCCTCTCACGCCAAGAAAGCTTCATCATTGTCGACCTTTCCTTTCAAACTGCAAAGATGTGCTTTCACTTTTACTTTCTCCGCCTCAGAGAAAACAACTTTCACCTCTATCCTCTCTCCTGTCATCCACCACAACTTTTCTTCCACTTCCCGTAATGTCGCATCCAGCAAACTTTTATCATAGCCTCAAACCAGTGCAGGACAAATTTCCCTGACAAGTTAATAAAAACCACAGGAACTCAAACCAACCTTCCAGTGATTTAATGAATTCATCTTCAATCTATTTCCCTCCACTCCCCACACTTATCTTTAATGCAGCCTCCATTCTCTCTTCCAACTTTCTCCATTCCATTACATAGCACGACAATGTCTACCTCGACGCATCCTTGATTCAGTCATTGGATGTGACAAGTCTCCTTTGAGAAAAGTCTCATGTCGACGGATCCGAGCATTTCACAAGCTAATCAGTCCAAGTGATTTTAACTCCCTCTTCCTCTTGAACCTGCGTCACAACCCTTTCTCCTCTACTTTCTCTGCATCAACCTTGTCTTGTACTCTAATTCTAAACCAATGAAACCCTTCCCTTGGCACCAAATGTATGAGAATTTACAACCTACGTCATTATTCCTCCCTAGTTCTCATTTTAAGTTCTTTGGCAATTAGAATCAGGTCAAGTCCTTGTAACAGCCAACCATACAAACTGACCTTTTCCATACTGCAATTATATTCCACAAATTAATAACGTCCTTCGTTTCCACCTTCCTCCCATATTTATATCAACACCTATAAAACCCTTGATCGCAATATATAAGAGCTTCTGTAATTATTCTCCTCCGCCTAACAAGCAAAATGTATCACAGATTCCAGCAACTGATATGATTCAAGGGAGTTTTAGAATCCAATCTACACAATAAAATCCCTCCTAACGTCACTAGTATTTAGAAACTAGGTCGAATAATCCTGTCGCAGGATAGCGTGCAGAAATGAATGAAGTGAACGCACATGGTACTTTCTCCACAGCTTTCTCATTCACAACAATTCTTACAAATATACTTTCAACCCTCCAAACCGTCCACTATTTATCAATGTTACCTTTCTCTACAACATTTATGACACAATTCTACTTTCTATTTGTCGCAATACGGACTTTCTCTCTTCGTCCCTAATTTGCAAATCTAGTCGTCCGATTTTCCTGTTAAGTTTTAAAACTATTAGGAAACAATTCCATGGTGCAAAAATCGGGACTTCAGTTTGAATCAACTTGCGAGTTTATTCGAGTTATCATAATAAGAACTGGTACTAACTTTCGAGACAATTACTCTTCCCTCGAAATAGTCCTCGCTTTTAGTACTTTTAATTTTTCTCTTCGCTTTTCTCTACTGCCAATTGGATAGAGAGAAGATACAGGATAGAAACGAAACTTAAGTTACTACGTATTTTGTATTCGAGTAGATGATCGCGAGATCCTGTTTCGTTGTTAGAATTTAATTGAAGCGGAAGATAAAAAACTGTTGTAAAGTAAAAACAAAAGCTTACCTTCAAAATACCGTTCTATCCAAGTTATTGAAACCCCACATTTGTAGAAGACAATTTTCCTCGTGCCTGCCTCACCACGCCGAAATCATTCTAGCAGTCGAGAAACGGATGTCGAAGTAATTTCTTGCTTAATTTTAAATGTGCCTGCGCCCATTCAACGCTCATGTCAGTTAATGTTCGCCATTCATACTATAGACGTTTTTTTCTTGATCAATTAACTTTTTATATAAAAACACTCTGAAATTTCGTTCATAATTCAGTCGGTATCGAAGTTAGTGGTGACTCTGCTACCTCGATGATAATCCGGTGAGAAGATATCTGGTTGGTTTCTCCAGGAGCGACGGGTACATACGTTAGGCCCATGCCACCATTTGTTGAAGTCTTCATAGTGCCGGCTTATTGCCTTTGAGCGGTCTGCATAATGCGCCATGGCACACATGCGGCAAAAGAAGTGCGTATTTACAAATTCTCCAGTTCCCTTCCATTGAAAATATTCATTGTACAGATCGTCATCCTGATCTAACTTATGTAAATATTCCGCCAATTCCGCTGGGCTTGCAAAATCGTCAACGTGAATGTAGGACTTTACTGGGGCAACCCTCTTGTAGTCATCAGGATGAGCACCCATCACAATAGGTAGAACATTATTCCTGCAACAAGGGATTCATATAGATTTTCCATTCAATCTCTCTCTCTCTTCTCATATTTTCTCACGCCATCATTGGTTCAAGGAAACCCCTGGGGAAAGTGGACCTATCTGCATTTAGTCCTAGCCTTTATATTTCTTTTATTGAATCCAATATCTCCTTTCTCCGTCTCTCTTTGGGGTTTGCATACATAGTCATTCCTCTTTGTCCACCTCCCTAACGGAGAAAGTGGTTGTTGAAAGTTTGCAAAAATATTCGCTACCCGCCCAGCTCATTACTAATCTCCTGCGCTTTCACTCTACCAACTCCTCAATTCCCCTTCCTATCTATTCGAGGATCATTTCAATTTTCTATTTCCTCCAATCTACAATTTACCCAAGCACGTACATGACAATCATGCCATTTTGTGTCTTATTTTACTGGCCAATCCGCTCCTTGGGATCTTTTGGGAATTTTATATACAATACTGAGTAAATTCTCCACCCTCGGCTCCATCCTACTCACACAACTTGCACTTTCCTTCAGTTTTGTTATCAAATCCCGTCAGCTTCATTCCTATACTTACGTTGCCTCGGGGAAAGTTTTTGTCGAAAACGATTTCGCTTTTTACATGAATCAAATCTTTTTCTGTCAGAAAGTCTTAGTACAGTACTATTTTGTCGCATTTCATTATAAAACTTTCAAACCGTCCAATCTAAGCGAAACATGCATACGCCCAGACAAAATCATCTATCTTCTTCTTCTTCTTGATTCCTATTCATTTCCAAGATAAGCGAAACGCAATTTTTTTATTGCCTCCGAGCCAGTTACTAACTGCCATAAATGGCGAAAAACAAACGGATCGATATGCATATAGGACGAGAGTTACTCAAAGAAAAAAATATTCACAACTTACCCAAGACCGTTCACAAAGAATTTCTCCGAGATATAGTCCCGGCAATTTGAATTTTCGAAGGCTAAATAGAATTTATAATTTTTTGCTAGTAGATCAAAACATTGTTTCGAATTGGCACGAGAGCAGGAACGGCTTCCGCAGGCGCCAAAAATGTCAACGTTGATAAATTTTCGCAATTCTCTTGCATATTCCAGTCGATTGTTTTTTGCCACGCAATTCGATACAAACCACGCTACTTTCTTCGACTTTCCCTCTGCAAAGTTTACGCCTGAAAAACCGCCAAAATAATACAACAATCCAGCATTAAATCATCCATATTTCATTCCATTCCATCCCTCTTCTCTTACGCTTTCTTATTTTGCACTGTGAATGCAATATTGCTCATATCATTCTTTTCCTCATGAATGTTTTGTATGCATCTACCATCTGCGAACCATGTGTGAGCTGCTAAGCTGCTTTGTTTTAATTATATAGTCTTCCAAATTATTCATCATGTTCAATCTCATCTCTGTTCTCAATTTCCGCTTGAAATTATTATTGTAAATCCAATTACATGAGAAAATCCCTTCAGTTCTTCCGACTCTTCGGTAATGCTTTGTTGTTTCCCCTTCCTCTATCTTATCAACAATAACTAGAATTCTGGTTGCATATTGCCTAATAATTGCTTCAGCCTTAATAGCCACTCAATTTTCTACGTAGTTGGATTTCAATGATACAAGAGTCGTCTTCGAATCCGAAAGCATAAGAAAATAATGAATGAGTAAATTAATAATGTATGAGGAATGCCAAATTAATTCATTAGCTAGTAATGGCGTGGGTTTCGGACATTGAGAAACTCAATCTTGCCTAACAATAGCTTTGATTCAAATTTCTTACCTCGTATATTCAATCTCATGCATGTATTCAAAAGATATGCTAGCAGCTACTTTACGTCTTTCCCGTCTATTCACTGCGTATGTATGTTAGGAGAAAGTATCGAATAAGAATGAAGTTCGGAGAAAGGTTTCGAGATGCTCGTCCATGGATACAGGAATATACAGAAACTTGGCTCTCTATTATGTGCCGGGTAAGATAAATTCTGGGCTGTTCTTTAGTAACTGAGCTACAGATTTAAGAAGTCCCCATAGAAACGCTTGATTGTTCCTATTTTATAGCTAGTCGGGTGACACGACTGAGTTTCCAATCCTTAGTCTATTCGGGGTGTTGCAACAAAAACGTTAAGGTTGGCTTTTGTAACCTAACCTGAACGAAGCGAAATGAGGAACGAGGACTTAGGTCAGAAGGTTCCGCTAAATGCCTAGGCATTTAGCGGACCGATGACCGAAGGACGAGGGCCTCATTTCGCTTCGTTCAGGTTAGGTTACGATAGACAACCTTAAATTTTTGGTGCGGGTTAGGTAAGGTTAAAAAACTCGGAACACTAACTGCTATTGCTAGAAGTATGTCACCCGACTACTTGTAGCTCAATTTAATTTCTGTTGCTATGTTTTCCATTAATATATATAATCCTTAAGTTGTGCCGAAAATCCATTTCATTGGTCGGATTGCACAAAAATAAACTTTGTTTGCACCCGTGCAAGACACTTCCCAGGGGGAAGGGCTAATACGACAGCGGAGCAGTTCGGTTGGCAGAACGCTTATCCTAAGCCAAACTCCGTCTCTAGCACAGCGTTAAGTTCGGTCTACTTTCCCAGCTCCAATTATACATAAAAAAACTCACAACAATGCAATGCTTGCTTTGCTACTTGGCATCAGGGTTGTACTAAATTCCAACACAACTACACTGGGATATCTAGCCATCTTTACATATATAGGCTGATTATTAACTTAGGTTTGATATTAAATTCAAATTATACGTCTACCTAATGACCTGTTATAATCACACTGGCATCAATTATAAGCTGAAAGTCAGAGATTTTGTGTGGTACAAGTGTCCATCTACAGCATGATGTCCACTATTAACGCAAAAAGTTTCCAATCAGAATCCCAATTCAGTGCCTTGCGGCATTTCCACTGTTACCAACCACCACCTCAAGTCTTCAAGCGATAACTGCGGAAATGCCGCAAAACGCAAAATTAGAATACTGATTTAAAACTTTGAGCGTTAAAAGCGCATGATCATGGCAAACTTAGGTAACTGAAACGTGCTCCAAACTAATAAGATTAGGCTGGACGGAAATGCACAGTTTCAGGCGGCATTGGATAATAGCGGTAATTATCTGTGAGAACGATGGTATAGACTGGGTATGGGAATTTCATGCGAAATCGAGCGGAGGTGGCGGGTAGCACAGGGAGGGGAGCATGATCCACAATCAGTAATTTACTGGGAGAGGGGACATACCAGGTCAGGTATCGATAACTTAGTGGGGCAGTGGGTAGGATCTAACATCAAAAGATTAGCGGTTTTACGATGGGAGTACGATGGTAACAGTGTTCGTTGATTTACGAGGTAGCGACAATTTGCTGGAAGAAGGGCAGGACCAGTAACCAGGTATGGTATCAGTTAATTTTATGGGGGGGGCGAAATAAACTGAGAAGTCAAAGTTTCCTTGGTGGGGCTAAAAAGCAGCAACGGTATTTGGGTGGGGAAAAGAGTATTGCAGTATAGAAGGCATCGCAACAGTAGTTTGTTTAGGAAGGGCACAAAGTGCGTAAATGCCAATGTGAGTGTTAAGGGGCAAGTTGGCAAATCGGGGATTCCGCACTGAGAGCCTGTAGAACGGAAGTAACGGTAATTCCCTTTTGAGAGATTAAGGTCGCTAGAGCCACGGCCGTACCGCTACAATCTACAGTTAGTGGGAATCGAGTGGATTTATATAGAGTCGGAAATTTAGTACAACCCTTAAACTCGGTCACAAGTGCTATTGCAAATCGCGGACATTTCAAGCCCACTCTCACAACTGTTTCGTGACGTAAATTTTGGAACGTACGTTACGAACCATACGTTATTCTAATACTAGCATGGGAAGTGGGGAGTTTTGTATTTCGTGCTGTAATTTACTTCACAACAGTTTGGGGAGCGGGGGGACTTGAAAGGATCCTACTTTGTCTTACTCTGATATAATTTTCGTTAAGTTCAATTTTGAGACTTTCCCGTATCTGCTGACCGTATTGAACCTGACTATTCAGGAATCCTTAATAATTTCCTAGCGAGAATCTTTATATATAAGGAGGCAAGTAAATTTTTAAACAGCCATTCAGGCTATTTCAATCTGCTGTTAAGCGAACGAAGTGAGCCGGGTTACCGCTAAAGACTATTATCTGCGCAAAAGCGAGCGTAAGCGAGCCGAATGACTGCCGCGCTAGCGGTGCGAGCGAAGCGAGCCAAACCGCTAGTTGTAGCTCAATTACTAAAGAAGCCCCCATTCTATCATTCTTCCTTCATAAGCCTACGAATTCTACTTGTAACTTGGTTATTCCTTCTCTTAACAAAATTCACCTTTCTCCTGCCCACGCTAGCCTAACTACGATTCGCATGGGTAAGCTTTTGGAAATGCTTACTCCCGTTCAATCCATACTCCTGCTAGCCTGGTCCTAATCCAATGTAACCGGAAATATAGGTAGCTAAATATCCTGGAGAAGATGGGAGAAAGTTTATCAAAATTATGATGATTAATCACGGATCTTACCCTGCTCAAGTTTCTTGATATTTTCATCATAATAGACCCATTTTTCATACGGAGTGACAATATCCGAGTCATGCCGGTAAGTTGCAGTCATGTTGAACACATTTTTATCCACAAATATCTGTGTGTTGAGTGGACATTCGAGCATGTACATGATCCACAATTGATGAGGCTGTCTCCGAATCTTGGGGTTCATAAAGACATCTTTAAAAACCACTACGTCTGCCTTTTTAATATGAGCTCGATTCCCAGTCAGTCGACATGCATTGATTGGACATTTCTCTTGTAGAAAGACGTTCCTCCCGCTTGTAACATGAGGCCCCCAACTCATTCCCAGACCGTAGTACAATAAAATAGTCTTCAAACGAGTCTTTTCCACTGACCTGCTCGTATTTTTAAAACTATTTACTAACACAGTACTTGAAGCTTTTCCACCTGCAGGCACAGCTGCAGCTCCCAGCGGCAAACTCCCGATATAACTTTCTCCAGTCCACCTCCCAGATTGGCTCTGTCCACCTTTCCCCAGGGGTGCCAATGCCCCGCCAGCGTTATCTGTTCTAGTTCCGTTAGGCACGGCAGTTCCCACATAAGTCTCCCCGACTCCAGTCGTCCCTTTTCGCCCTGTCTGCCCCCACTCCCCCTCTAAAGTGTACATGAGTTGATCAACAATTCGGTCACTCGTTGGCTGTTCCTCTGGCCAAAGTTGAGCCAGCCCGACGTCTTGCCCCGCTTCCGGATATTTCCCACCACCATGCATGTACCATGGTTTCTCTAACTTGCTCAACTTATCCAAAATACTGTTCATAGATATGCTATATTTCTCATCCTCATCCTTGCTACTAACCGGAGACTGAGGGCCCGCTTCGTTGGAATGACTACTAGGGTATACATCGTTGCTCGGATGAGATTCCACCACCACTGTATCAGCTCCAACCTCCCGCGGTCCCGTCGGATGATATTCAGGCTGTTGTAGCATTCTTTTAACATCATCGTTGAAACTTACAAGGAGTAATATCGCACATAAACTCCCACATGCGTACAGTATCACAGTGACGCGAAGTCGCCGTAATTTTCGACACATTACCGATGAACTTCCAGAAACACTTCCCTTACGTGTCATTCCATCCAAGTATCTCAAGCCTCGGGAGGAGGCTTGGACTCTTATTAATGTCAAACAGGACTAGACTTCTCACAAGCTATTTCACCTTTCTCCACTTTCACTGCACAATTAGCCCCCCGCACGTCGTTAATAGGAATCTTAATCTCCCAGCTCTGCTCTTCAAGATCATCAGCAAGCCAAAGTCGTATTCAGAAGGTCGTCTCGCTTCTGTCCATGAAATTCCTTGTTCGAGTTTAAATGCCAAGTCTCGGCATCAAAACCATAAGCTATCGTTCATTTCATAAAACTTTATAGAGACACGGAACCTTACTATATCCATCACACTTTGTCCCTTTTATTTTATTTTCCATAGTCAGGTAATCCCTCCACGATCATCCTTTTTTCCAATGATGGAAGCTCAATCTGAAATCAAATAATTTTAATTTAGTGTCTATTCAGTCATTTTGTTGACTGAAAAGACTTGGAGTTGACTTTCTCTTTCCTTGACTTCTCCTATAATTCTACATCCCTTTGAAACCCATCTCTTTACCTTTCATCTGGCATTACGCTTTGCGAACATATAATTTCTTAATACATTGCAAATAATATAGTTACTAATAGTAACTTACTACCGCGACATAACATACTTGGTAAATATTTTACAAAGTAAAAGTCCAAAATCAGCACTACTGCGGCAAATCCCTTACTTTCACCACTACGAGATTTCTAACTTTCTCGAAGAGAGAACCGTAATTGTTCTACATCAACCGGGAAGTAATTTACTTGCAAAAATTAAAAATATGCTAACCTTTAACTGACAGTTTCTTCCTTTCGTACAATTTCTATGCTATGTGCAACTGTTCGCTTCTGATAAGGAACTGACTCACGTGTAAACTTTCACTTTGAAACAGGTATGAGATTGTAGGAAACCTGTGCAAATTCCAGGGACTTTTCATTACGGATTCACAAACTATTTTTTTCTAAACACTTCTAAGATTTAAACACAAGGAAATACAGTGGACTTTTGATCTTGCTTACTCGGGAATCTACTAGGAGAGAGAAAGTAGGGGAAGCAATCTTGTGTGTTGTCGACCACAGAATATTTTCTCCGCCAGTCTTGTTCAGAGTATTTGGCGATAGAGCTCAAGGAGAGCCAGTATGCAGATGGTATTTAAAGACAAGTAGCCAGTGAGCATGCCTTTCCTCTCTTTCTCCTACTACTGTATATATTACTCTCTCCCTTCTCAAAACATTTCTCCTTTTCACTCCCCTGCTTTCACATATTCTCTTTCTCCGTGCATTATCTCCTTTCCCTCCCGCTACCCGCCTCTCGAACGCTCTTCCTCTCCCCCTCTTTCTCCTCTAAGCCAGTTGTCCCACTCTCCCAGTCTACCCTACTCAGCTATCCCCATGCATGCAAACAGCAGAGACCCTTATTGCTTCCAGCAGCAGCAACTTTACGCTCATATATACCTATCTCTAATACCCGCCTTGCAGAGAGAGCCGTAGGTCGTAAAACCCTCATGCCCGCTCTTGATACACTTGTACACTATTGCGCAAAGCTCTCATCTTCATCTCTCTCTCTTTCTACCCTTCACCAACTACAGTGGGGCATAGCTAACCGAATTCAGTTGTATTATTAACCTACCGTATGCGTATCCAGTCTTAACCTCCAATCCGTAATAGTGAGGCCGAGGCTACAAATAAGGGTATATTTCTAAAACTACGACTAAAAATACACTACTGAGCAAACATTTATATACAAAATGACTTCCTAAACCTGAGTTCTAACGTTTAAAAAGGTTAATTATCTTTTATCCTTGCCATATCAACCACATTCGGTATCGCCAAAAACCTAACACATTTAAATGTGAATCAAATGGAGCAAATTTATGGCAAACTTTGAGGTTGGAGTGTGTGTAAGTATAAAACAGTTAAAAACAAGCCGTTACTATGAAAATCTAAATTTTTTTCTAAAAATTGTGAAGTTTTCGAGTGAACACAAGGCAAGTATTTAATTCGGCTTGGTTTCAACAATAGGATTCAAAATTAAATGCCAACCATAAGTTACTTTCATATTTTACCCCACTTGAGGGACATATCATCCTAAGCATTGACTAGTTACGGGTTAAGGCTTAAGGCCCATTTTCATAGATACCGGGTTAACACTTTAGTTTTCATTTATGGGGAGATCCCATGGTTACTGATTTAAAAACGGATAACGGATAGCTATACGGTCCATATTGTTTTCATATATCATACCAAAGCAATGTGAATTGTAGAACTGCTGCGGTCTCATTGTTACCAAAGTAACGAAAAGCTTATTCAACAAAATCATAACGCGTTCTACATCCAGACAATAGAAAAGAGTATTTACTGGATAACCTATAACAGAATGTGCGTACACAGCCCAATTTTTGACTCTTTTCTCCCACTGCTTCCAAGGATTTTCCCTCCTCATCCCTCTGGCAAAGTTTCATCGATTCATTTTATATTTCACTACGTGGAGACTGGGACGAAGATCCTACTCCCAACTTCAAGTACCTTCTCCAGTCATTCCAGTCCTTTACCGCCTCTCGCATTTCTCTCAAGTACACCTCTATCCAATCCCTGTATGCCTTTGCCCTTCGCTCTCCTTTCTCCCGGTATCATATCTTTCAGCCTTCCAAAATCCAAGCTTATACACTACTTTCATATCTCTCAACTTTCCCACACAACTCAATCTTGGATACCTCCTTTTCTAAAAGTACACACCATATTTACTCAGTATCCCAGTCAACCATTTCTTTCTATTTCCTATCATCCACCCGCCATCTCCTCCTTTCCGCCTTACCACTTCAGTTCCGGCTATCCTTTCCTTATAAACTTAGGTTTCAACCCGTTATGGCCCATCGCTTCATCAGTTGGCTGCTGCAGGGTAAACATAGATACATCCGCAACTCCGACATACTTAGTTCCAGACCAACCTCAGCTCTCACCGCTATTTGTCCATTTATACGCTCCCATTCAATAACTTTCACCCACCCGTACAACTTCTTCTTAAAGCGGGCTGCAGACTTTCAAAATATTCCCATCCCCATTCTGTATCCTCCCAAGAGATATCCTGCCTCCCCATACAATTATTTTTTAAGACTCTATCCATTTTCCAATATTCATGTCCAACCTTATTGCGCTCTTTTATTTACAAACATTTTCGTTGCACAACTTCCCGCTCTTTCTGACCCCACTTTCACCCAGCTCAATTTCCCTTTTGCCATGCAACCATTTTCCTTTTCAGCATCACAGTAATATTTCCCTTCCTATTTCCTAAGCACATGTGTCCAATTAGTGTCACTTCCAGTCTCTCTCTCGTTTTCCCCGAATAATCACCATTGTACCCTTCGCTAAAGTTACCAAAGACTACGTGACACTAACCAACCTCTAGCTTACTATCTCGTTAGTGTCTTTGAAATTCAAAAACAAAACGGGCCTGTCCTGTAGCATAGTTTAGGAATCACTACAGCATACACTCCATCAGGTAGTTCAGCATCAGTTCGCCGCAGTTTGCATTTACCCCTCTTGTTATTTAAAAGTTTCCTTTCACTCCCATCTTTCTTTCTCCAACCTTCCGCTTCCTGTCTTCTCTCCCTTTCTCCATTGACAATCAACTGCTAGGACCGCTTTTAGACTGTCACTCTATCAACAGCCAGAGGACTTCCTCTCGTCTCCCACAGCTCTGCTATTCCCACGAGCAACCCTCATGGGTCCCGCTTTCCCGAGAAAGTTTCCAATTAGATGCTATTTCTCCCGAGTAACCAAAACAGACACATGACAAGACAGCTTACAACAACTACAAAGCACACTTTAAAATCTTTCTTGCCGATGTAAGCTCAGTATGAGCCATCCTTTCAACCTGTCTAAAACAAGCCGCTTCTTTCAAAGCCTTCGCCTGTGAGATGGCCCTGCTTTCATCACCCAACAACTTTTTTCCATGTGTTACCCCCAAATCTCTTTCAACTTTCTCCTCTGTGTACAAATCTTGGCAAAGTTGCAGTTTTTGAGCAGAGACTTCATGTAGCGTGTACATAAAGCATACTCAGTGAAGACAAGTCCATCACATTTAAATCACATTATCACCGTTTCTTACCTTTGCCTATAATAATTGAAACCATCAAAATGGATTTCAGCAAAATAATTTTTCCATGAGAATTTCCATAAAACAGCGACAATAATATTGCATTTTGAGTTAGGTCAAACTATTTCCCAGCAAATTTTCACCATCCTACCCTACGCAGATCTTTTGCTCTTTCCTTGAACATAGATTTCTGCATCCTTGACCCTTGACCCAGTATTTCCCGGGCTGGGAGGAACAAGAGTGATACGTGATTTCAATCTTTGTTTCTTACAACGTCATTTTTACAGCTCCTTAGAAATCAGCTTATGTTTGCTCTCCTCTGCAATAAAACTAAAAATGGAGGCCGACTCAATGAAAACATGAAGACGTTATAAAAGTGCAAAATGTTACCAGGAGTTTCCCCATTTCACATTCTGCATGAAGCAACCATATGTTTCTTTTTCCCACATTACTCCCAATTTCGCACTATTTGTACAGGCACGCGCAAGCATCAACTGTTTACACGTAAATGCATAGATAATAAATGATCCGTCTTTTCCCTCCACCCGTCAGTTTAAATCCATCGTACAAATCCCCAATTTTCAAACATCTTTGCACAATCCTCCAATGTTTACTTTGTAACACGGAGCTTGAGTTTCCAAACCTTACCGTCTACCAGTTACAGTCTCGCACTCTGCCAACCCTTGATAGGTAGCTGAGATCTGGTAACGTAAGTTATAATATGTTTCCCTCTCCAGGCAACTTGAGACGTTCATCAATTGCAGTGGGCGATGCTACTGCATAGGAATCTATAACTGCTCCTAAACGAGAGATTCTATTAAAATTCCATCCAACTCAACTTTCTTTTATTCTTTCTACCTAATGGTTTTAATCTTGCATTTATTTTAGAGTTTAAGTTATCGATGAATTCAAAATTAATTCACCTCGAATTCAGCTTTCTTTCTAACTGTAAAAAGACATTTTCGATTGCAAGCCCGTTCAAACAAGATAAAGCATACAAAGCTAAAGCAGCAAGTATCACCTACCCATGCTCTTGCCTCATCCGAACCCATCTTCCGTCTCCTACCTCCGCAACCACGGGTCATTAGCTATTATTTGGTGAAATTCTAGCAAAACGAGGAGTTACTAGATACTGCCAACAGCTCATTAATAAGTAAATACCAAGAGGGTTCATAGCATTCGTTTCATTCCCTCATTACCGTAAACACGATGCCAAATGAACCCATGGTTTCCTCCCCGTATAACCCTGCTTAAATATTTTCTCCATCCTTCTTCCCTCTACCCAAGTTTACGACGAGGGATTGCAACATTTTCACATTATTTTCCTCAAGGGAGTACGAACCATTAACGAGCCTCTTAATGCATCTCCAGGTATAGCATGCTCAAAGGCCGTCCAAAATTCTCAGAGGTCTAGGGCGTAAAGTGGATATAGCGCCTCCTGGAGACTAATAACAACGCTCCTCTGTTGGCATAGCTTGCTCTGGAATCCTTCCTACTTAAATCATCAAAATACATCATCATCTTCATCACCGTCATCCAGTTTAAACAATTTACACCTTTATCCAAGCACAAATCCCATCATTAGCATATATATATATATACGTATACCGAATATATTCATCAGTTTCCGCCGCAATTCCTACCGCAATTCCTATGTAAGCGTCTCTTTTCAATCTCTTCAACTGTTTAAACCACAACGTCTCCACCATCCTGCACCAGGTGAATAATCATTTCTCCAGCTACACATACGCGAAATAATATATACTTTCAAAAACACCCGTCTCTCTGGAAACCTCCCTCCTCTTCCAGTTCTTTCCCCCTTTCCTTACTTGGTACACAACTACTATTGTTCACACATTCAAAACGTTCATGATCCTAGTTAGAGTACACATAATAACTATAGTTCATGAGCTATTTCCGCAACACATGAGTCTCATATCACGGCCATATTCCACCCACCCCACGCCCATCAACATCCCAACAGCTTCGACGCATGGAGTGTCTGGAATTTTAGTCTCCGTACTTAAATTACCTTGTCAAAATTTCATGAATACTTCCACCCCAACGAGTCCCTCCAGCTCCAGCTTCACATAAATCTTTAAAAGTCTACATTTCGGCCTGGGTCATCTCATCCGCTTTCCTTTCCTTGCTTTCAATTTCCCACTTGTTTCCCAAACACTGAACTACTGCTCCTATCCATGTAAATCTATAACCACGTTCGCGTGAAAATCCTTGTATTTTTAGAATTTCTAAGTATTTTTCCACTGTTTCTTATTGCTTACAATTTAAAAATGTCATTGAATTAATGTTTGTCAAAATTTAAATTCACGCTATTTTCCTACTTTCCCATTAACTTCTACGTTACCGTACATCAGGGTTATCGGCCTGAGTGATGAAATAATCACGAAACGGCTGAATTTTCCATAAAACAATGAACTTCTAATGACTTTCGTCAATTATTGGAGAAACCAATTGTATTACTTCAGTATCCCGGTTCAAGCCTGGTCACAATATTCTGCCGACAGACACCGTGACGCTACTAAGGGCCCAATACAACTTCTATTGTCAACGGACAGGCCGATAAAAGGTTCTAATCCTCCTCCTTCCTTGAAGACCAATAACAAACGATTACTTGCAGAACTTTTCGCATACAATTGTTGCAGTGAACGCAGCAGCACAAACGAATCTCAATCATGTTACGTCAACTTATTTATTCTTGTGCTTTCATTCGAAGGAATACTTTCAAACGGGTAAGGATCAAGAGCACCATTACGGTCCCATTATTCCCCATTTGTTGCAATTTAAGACTGAAATGATGGAACAGTAGATAACTCGTATTTTAAAAGGACTCGCTCTGTATGCTGCATGTATTTCCATTTAAATCAAACCTCCTATAAGACAAGTATATCCTCCTTCCTGCTCTCCAAGATTACTCGATTCTCCTTTTAGTTACGCAAGTGTTTGTATAGATAACCTGGTACGTTTCCACGCTTCCCCGTTCTCTTGTTCTACTGTACTGTGCCTCTAGCCTGTACCGTAAAAGAATTGTTTTCCAAATAATAGAAAAGTCGTGGTGACGGATTATCAATTCTTAACACTCCTCCACCATTAACAGCTCCCCTGTCCCTTCCCTCCTTCCTCCTTCCTAATTACCTCTCCGCATTAGCATTCGTTCACCTGTGTAATTTCCGCCTCCTCCCTCTCCATCCCCTCCAGATGCGATTTTTACCTTTTTCTTCAATCCAACCGATTCCCTCCTATTCTACGTACGCGCTACATCTTCCTCAATCAATACACATCTATAAACGTTTATGTCAACCTTTTCTCAAGGCGTAAAAAGCAATCTATACAAGGTAATATTATCCTCACACATGTATCTTTCTACCTCAAGCCCGCTCTTTAAGTCCCTTTAAAAGAACAGCAATAATCCTCCTTGCAGAGTCTCATTTTACCTTATCGAATTTTGAATAATCGAATTTCCATAGCAATGTTCGTATGAATGACTTTGACGAATTTTCGCAAAATTTTTCTTACAAGTTTACAAAATCCCTAGGAACGCATTAGGTACATCAGTAGTTCCAGCATTAGTTTTTGCTTCTTAAAGCCCAAACGGTAGGCAATGTTCCATGAATACTTTTACGCTGCAAACGCGTTCTTCATCAACCTATTCCTAATGATTCTTTATCAGCCCCAATGAAGCAATCTTCCTCGCGTCAATATTACCATATTTAACGCTTGCTTCAAATTAAAATCATTAAGACTACACCAGATTTAATTGCGTTAACACTGTCATCTTCATTCACGCGTAATTCGATTCATAACCCGGTAAATGCTTCTAGATAAAATCCATCTCCCCAAAAATCTCTTGGCTTTGCTCTCACAGATACGCTTAGTATTATACTACTGATACAGTACATACACTACTAGACTTAAATGCTAAACTACGCCAAACGCTCCCGACGACAAGGCGATACCGTAAGTATAGAAATTAGTATTTCAACTTTAAATTAATTACCGTCATCTTCCTCCATCCATCCGGCGCTTCTTCAAAAACAAGAGGAGAAAATTCACTTCCAATACTTTCCCAGAGCTTCCCGTTAGTAATGGAGTTAAGAAAGGAAACACAGTATTCAAACGTTCGGGATTTAATCTTTAAACACAGCAGAAGAAGCAGCAAGCAAGCACGGCACACTTCCTCAAAGAGTTGAATGGGTTTCTGACTGGAAAAACAGACAGATAGGGGGAGTTCACACCAGTTTAATGTTTACATGCTTAGCTCGGAGGGAGTCGATGCACGATGCACTTGCTTCTATTACTAGAGACGGAATGACGGAAGGATTGACAAGGAGAGGGGATGAAATCCCTTTGCTCTCAGAAGAGATGAGACAGAGGAAGAGATGTGGAAAGAAGGCCTTTTCAATTTTGTTGTAAGCACGTAAAAGTGGTGTAGTCATGAGAGAACTTCTGAGGATTTTCAACCTTCACTCAACATGGAGGATGTTCTTTTGCTACGGAGTAACTCGGTGTGCAAATTGTTAGTTTTCTCCAAAATTTAAAATCCCATTTTAATTCTGCGGACACACGCGTGTATAACCTTGCTTTGCTTTACTACCAAGCACATATGCACTTCAATTTCTTGACTTTATAAACTAGCCCTTGCATTTCGGCACAAATGCTATTCTTCTATGTACTTAATCTATGTACTTCTGTACCTTATTTAAGGTTTATCCTGACGCACTATATCTTATAATATAGCAAACATCACCCCTCAACATTCATCTATCCAACCGCAAGCATTCCACACCTATCCTCATCATGCCCAGATTTGCTATGAATTCTCACTCTATTTTGCAAAAAATTCTGAATTTTTACTAAATCACCTATTCGGAAGGCCACTCGGAAAATTATGCTAATGTTAGCATTTCTTTAATTACACGCGCATACCTTGAATACTTCTGTGGGAATATTTTCCATTCCCGGTTGTTATTCATCATATAGCTCATCAAGTAGCCATCGACCTAGGGTTTTCAACCGAGGACACTGCTAATAACCGTCAGCAAACATTCTATGCATTGCTCTGACCAAATAACCATATGCGTCCCCATTACTTTCCCCATAAACGTTACTCTCAATAACTTTCACGCTCTCTGCCTTTACCCCACACCCATCCCCGCATCTGCTCTGACTTATATTCACCTTTTGACATCCCTTCCAAATCCCACAAAATCCTCGGCAAACATGAACTGAACTCTAAATCCTAAATCATTATTGAATGCATCACTCTACATTTCCCACGAGATATTCGACACGTGTATCTTTAAAAACACATGCACTTCGCAAATATACTTCTTGAAATTTCTCATCAGCCTTCAAAGATCAAAGGCAAGCATGAGCCATCCAGAAATCAGCTCCTCGTAAATACACATGCACAAAAAACATCAAAAGTTAGCATCCTCTAATAGAATTTTCTTTTTCCGGTATGATCATCCAGTAATCAGTGCCTGTTTTCGACATTTTACAATCCTTACTGCATGTTATTTAAACCCATATGCGACTTATATATTCTAGCCATAAAGTAGCATTTCCAATGTGCCCCACACATCCCGCCAGTTCAACGACAAGTTGACAAAATACAAATTCGCAAACATTCTACAGGCATTTCTCAAGCATGCTATTCCAATAATTATTCAGTCCGTGTAAACACAGTAGCACACATTTCCAACAGAACTTTGCAAATTTGCCATTCCCAAGAAAACAGGAATCCAACCAATTGCGCAAATAATCGTTAGCTAGTATAAATCCTCCGCTTTCCGTCTCCCAGTTCCTTTTATAGTTTATGTCTTATTTTCCCCACCTGTCTTTACTCTCTTACCCACCCACCTGCCGTAAACTTAGCTCGATTAAGTGGAGCGGCGGGTAATCCGCAATCTACCCAACTTGGAATGACAGGAAGTGTTGAGGAAGGGGATTTAAAACTAGTCCAATTTTTTCCAATTTCCCAAGGTGTGAAAGAGCGGAGAGGAGCGGAAAATTGTGGTTTGCAAACAGTTCTATTCCAAGAGGTGAGGGAATAGTTTCCCAAATCCTCGATTCCTTTAATGATCCGTGTCCTTTTTTCTCTGGTCAAAATCCACATATACACTATTCCTCGCATCATCATCCCAAGCCATGAGATGTCAACCACAGCGATCACGTCCTTAATGCCTCATAAGACCCGTTCTTCCAACTTCTTCACGCCACCGCGTCAAAACTGCCAACACATTTCTCACTCCATCCCCAATCCTCTAAATGAAGCGACAGCCTTCAACAATACCCACTCACTCCTCCACTCCTGATACAACCAAAATTAACTCCAACTTTTTTATCTTCATCTCCCGAAAGTCAGTGATTTTTGCAACATTTCCCAGTAAATCCTTTTACGCCCCTCTTAGCAGGAGTTAACCACCACAGAATCGCTTTAGTACACACGTTAACTTCAGAACTATACTCTTCAAATCCAATAAATTCACAAGCAACAACTGCAGCTTACGCCATGTTTCAACTGGACTGGTCCTCCAATCTCCAATAAGCCAACAGCTGCTCAATGTTCCCTCAATCCGATGGAATTAGCTATCGAATTACGACATTTCTCTTAAAATCAAATGCAAATACGTACAGTCGACAGTTCATTACACCCTTATATCACAACTGGCCATGTGTCTTTTACACACGGAAGGAAGCGTTATTGAGTTACACTACCATAGCCATCATCGACTTTTTCCATTTGTCCCGGCAATTACCCATTTTTTCCATTAACATTCGATCAACCTGAATGATTTCACATTTTCCTTTATGCTCTCCTCCATCTTACACGATCCATCCCCAAATCCTTGCCAAAACTTCAACTTGTCCTCCGCGTTACTTCCCCCCAATCCCAAACCCCTGCGTTTCGTCCCAGACTTCCCAGAACATTTTCGCAAATTTTTCACTCCCAAAACTCTTCCTCCGCAAGAGTCTTATGTTCACACCTCCATTCAACTCACTCATTATATCCACACAGGAACTTCGCCTTTCAACCTTATTGTAGCCAAATTTCCATCCTCAATAATCCCTTGTTAATGTATAGCCTCCACTCCTCCGGACATCCTCAACCCTTCACTAGACCTACATCATTTTCAAGTGCATATTTCCATTCCAGGATTCCACATATCTCACTACACCTGTCGCATTTGCAAATCCTTTCCTTCTTGCCCTGAATCACACTTTATTTCCTCACACACCAAACTCTAAAAAGTTTTACCTAGAAACTATATCCACCGGCTTCAGCCAGGAACAAGAAGCATAAATAACGAAATTTATCACGGGCCCTGTGATATAATTGTCACATATTTGTAGTACTAGCAAGCACATGATATCACGTGATATCACAGATCCCGTGATATCGCGGTAAGTGGGGCAATACGGACAGTAAATAACCGTAAGATTTTCCTCGGCTTACTTCATCTATTACTTCACTCAAGAGCGTCACAATGCCAAGCAGAAAGTCTACTGCCGAAGAAACCTGACTTTTTTCAGTGTAAGCGTTGCAGCCACTTCACACTTTGACCTAGAGAGATTAAATTTTACATGTAATCGAGAAAACAAACTCAGCTATCCAACAAGCCAAACCGTTTGACTCTGGGATGCTCCTGAGCGGAGCAATTGGAAAGAGAACTCATAAAACTTTCAGTTCTCCACTACAGCGGAGAACCTGCTTGCGCGTGAAAATCCCAATGTTTCTCTTATGGGAGTGGAAAATTCAATGATGGCGCTCACTTTAACTGTTGTTTGCTTCAAAATAATGGCGGTTAGAGCGCCTTGCACCCCGGATTATTGTGTGCAGGAGACCTCAGATGTGTTTTAAAACAAAAAACACGAAAATCCTCCAAGAAATAAAATTTCCACAGCATCTCAACTAAAACATCCCGTGAAGTTAGCCACAGTTGTGATATAAAAACAGCAATATCACTAACTGTGTGATACATCACAAACTAGTCTACTGAGCTCGATCCCGATTAAAATGGCAAATTCCATTGCGTCCAGAATAAATCAGAGCTTAAGCTTTGAACAGTCTTTAGTTTCACACAGTACAGACACACCAGATCCAATGAATGATTCCGTGCACAATTTTACTACTTGACTTTCATACTCACTGCCTAACCAATGAGCGCAATAGGAAAGATAGATAGTCATTGTTAATTATGCTTGAAAATTAAACCCGGTTAACAAACCTACAAGACGTCAATACGACGCATACTTACCTGTACTAATAATACTTTTCTTGCACTATGGATACCCAAGCTATATATAATTCCGTCGCGCACATTGTCCAATGAGTCCGGTCTTAAATGCATCCAAATTCACCGGTTTCAATATTTATTTTCTCATTTACCATCATTTAACTTGTAGAGGACAGGGCAAGATTCTGTAACTTCCAATTGCATTTCCCAGCCATAAATACTTACAGTCAAAAAAGTCAAAACGAACAAGTACAGCATGTTTGAAAAATATCTTCTCTTTTAAACAAATATCACAGTTACTAATCTCAAATAATTTCAGTTAAAATACATACGGAATGAGCCGGTAAGGTACTTTTTTACAATACTCGTTCCATCCTTTCCCGTATTTATCCCGGCATTTCTCTTCGTCACGGAAAACTCTATGCACAAGTAAAATAACTAAGAAGAAAAAGTACAAGAACGGCCAAAATCCGTGTTGCAAAAATCCAGGTACACTCCACACAAAAGCGGCAGAGAGCTCAAAAGTGTAATTGATTTTTCTTGCCAATCCCCACCATCCAGAAATCATGAGTTCGCTATTCTTCTTTTCCCCCTTCGCCGTTGTGTAAGAGACCTTCAATCCTTGTGCTCGTTTCCCCCAGATCTGG
This sequence comes from Sminthurides aquaticus, assembly GCA_906901655.1. NCBI lineage: Eukaryota > Metazoa > Arthropoda > Collembola > Symphypleona > Sminthurididae > Sminthurides > Sminthurides aquaticus. Next base: position 15,776,883 of record CAJQTT010000001.1, on the reverse strand, counting down.
AACACACATACAGAAAATATGCAATTAATAAAAAAACAACTCCCAGTGCTTCGTTTCATCTACAATTCACTTTTATTTTGATTGCGTTTCACTTTCCTCAATTAACTCAGCAACCCTCATCCCAATAGGATTTCTTCTTCTTTTAAATCAAACCCTTGTAGAAATTCTACTGTATCCTGAACAAACACACTCTATCTTGGTCGTTTGCAAATGCTCCTCAACTATTAAATAAATAGATGGAATAGCCTCTTATTTTGCCGCATATTCCACAGAAAGTAAATAAAAAATGTAATCAACCTTCATAAACACAAGACTGATACACCTGTGTGAATGAGTGTCGTTCCAGTTTCAATCTACTATTCGCGAAACTAAAGCTTGTGTGCTCTTCATCCCTACCTCTAGTACCATTATCTTCCTTTTATAAATCATTACGTTTTATCTTCGCTCTCATCTTTTCCCCGGCCAATATTAAAGAAGATGTGAAAAATAATTACGGCTAGGCTTGATGAAACTGTTCAAAAGATTTCATCCATCATCTCCTCCTCTTACTAACTCTCGGACGGAACATCTAAAGCAACTCCAGTCAAAATGATTCCACTCTTTTCCAACTAAAATCCACTTTCTTCTCACTTTTTACTCGATTTTACAAGCCTTGAAAATCTAGATTAATTAAAAGGTTCCATCAGAATAACAGCCATAGGAAGACAGAGAAAAGCAAGATTGCACAGAGGGAGAGAGAGTAAGAGGAGGCGTCAGTAAAGGGAAAACGAACCGTTTTCAATTACTCAACGTCTGTCATCTTCATCTAAAATGCTACAACGCTTCTCAAACACATCTTCTTCTTCCCTGTAACTCTCCAAACTAGACGTATTTCAAGCCCTGGCCCTTAAGTAAAATGAACGTTCCAAAATCCCCTTAGTCAGTTGGTTTTCTAGATCTCTATTAATGAAATTAAACCTTCATACCTACCTACTTACTCCTCCTAAAATCTCAATTATACATACAAATATGCTCACTTAGTTAATTGGTCAACTGTATTCCTCTTGCTTAGCCATCCCACGTAAAGAAAAAGCCGCTCACTACTCTATATACAGAGCAAGCTTGTGAATTTTCCCTAGAAGCTTTTATCCGGACCTGACAAATCCAGCTCTTAACAACTTTCACCTTACGGCTAAATTTGGAGGCAATCAAGCTATTCAATGTTTCGACTCAGCAGTAACCATGTATGCTACATACAACTACACGAGCAGAATTCGTAATTTTTAGCAGGTAAATTTGAAACTTAAAATACGCAAACATCTGAGGTAGCTAAAAACATCCATCAAAAATTCTAAAAATGAAATCCTAGCATCAGCTTTAAGGAAATAAGGAAATCATCTCCGAATGAGCCAACAAAATAGATTTTCCTTATATTTTCTGAAACGAGGTCTCATTCTATTCTTAAACGGATAGTGTAACGATAAGCTATTCATTTCGAATGTTGACTTTTATCACCTAACTCCACAGGATTCCTTTTAGATTCTGTAGGTTTTCCAGAAAAGCCTATCTTCCTACTAATATCTCACTTCGTTGCACGTAACTTGAAAGATCTAAAGAAACTGGCAACGTTTGTAGATTATGCGAAAATAAAAATGAAAACTCAAAATGGAAACGGTAGGCTGAAAATGAGCCATTTCAAGTCTATCAGCCAGCCGTTGAGCATTAAACTTATCATCCTTGCGGCTGGAGAAAGTCCGCCTTGAATGCCTGAGAAAGCGAACCGTTTACGTTACTTAAACGTGTAGCATGTACCTCAGTTTAGTTTTCATCCCGCTTATCCTCTTACCATAAAGCTCAAGTACTGCACCTAATGCAGTCAAGGGTATGGCTACGAAGACAATTTCATGCTAAACCCTGACTTTCTTCCCTTTTATTACAGCTCGTAAAATTATACAAATGTTGCATATTAACGCCCATATAACTTTCAGTCGGCAATAAACCAATGCCGGAATCATATACTTTTCACAATCGCTAGCGGCAAAATCCATGACATTTATGACAAACTCATACGCTTATGAAAATATAAATGAGGCCTACACTTTCCCAAATAGTCTGCAAATGATCTTCTTTTCACTCAGTGTCGTAAATTCTTTTGATTCAAACAACGAGACCATTATCGACGGTAGGAAGCCTACTTTCATTCTGCACCCCCACTCTTTCGAATGATATGCGCAAACGTAAATCCAAAACTTCTTACCTCTACCGGTTTCCCGTTCGCAGTCCGAAAAAGTTCTTTTTGTCTGTCAACATCGTAGTTGAAGTAGATGCATGTAATCCCAGCAGCGAATATCAATATCGCAGTAACGCTATTGCAATTCGTGGAATGGTAGACGAAAAAGTACGAGCTGAACGTATAAAACGATGTAATCCAGACCAAACATCCCCAACAAATGTAGTATCCAGCGCGGTCCAGCGTAATGTCCAGTGTGTTGAAGTAACCAGTCTCCCATCGATAGAATTTGTAAATATAGATGGTTTGTAACGTCACGTTGACCAAGTGTCCCAGATCCAGTCCATGGAGTTGCCACGAGGCCGCAAAGTAAATCAAGATTAACAATTGCCACATCATCATCCCAACACGGCAGTTTGTCAATTGTTTTACATCAACTCCGAGAAGGCGAGGATGTAGCTCCATCCCGCGATAGAATTCATGAAGTATGGGATACTCCTGTGAAATTGTAAAACAAAATAGGATTGCAAAAACTTTCAAACTCTGTTCCACGCATGACTAAATGACTACATAGTAGAACGTCTCATTCGTTGTAACGAGTTGAGTACGAAATTGTCCCCACCAATAGATCCTTGTACCACTTCCAAAAGTTGTACAAATTTACATAGGTCCATAAAAACGATACCCTTAGCAAAGGGCTATAAATTGCCGAGGAGCATTATTTTGCATAGCGGCAAAGTTTTAGACATTTTAAATTGCGGGAAAATGCAAATTTCAGCTGCCCAATCTAGGAAAGTGCTCCAATTTTCCACATTACAGCCAACACTGTATGTCATTTCTTCATAGCTGAATTGCCAAGGATATTTTTATCAGAGCAGCACACTTTGGATGAGACAGCGTTATAAAAATCGGACAAGATACAGCAGGACGAAAGTAGTCCCTCTACAGTTCCCGTAATCTTCCCCCAACAGTTGTTCTTCAGAAAAAGATAATCACAGTAGTTATATCCTAGTACTAAAGGACAGGCCATAGCCAGTTCCGTTTTTTCCGGGGATTAATTACTTTTTTCTCTAGAAGCTCGCCCTGAGGAAATTCATAAAGAATCTTAATCCTAGACCTGTACATCCAAAAGCCTATGTATTTTGCGCAGATATCGCCTACACGTTTTGCTATAACCTATTACACATCACACCCCATTTCCTGCCACATGCACAATCAGGGTTTTGCCTAGAAGACTCTTTGTCCTTGAGAGAAACTCAAGACAAATTAAATTCTACGGAAGATTCTGTTCTGAAAGGATTTTTACTCTTGTACTTCCTTCCGCCGCAACATTTCCCCGGCCTCACTGTGTCTTATATCCACAATCATATTACAGGATCAACGGTGACAGCTACTAAGACCATCCAATTTCCAGTTTCTACCTCTGCCCCACAAAACCCGTAATACTTCCCCCCTCTATGGAGCCAGAGTACTCTGACCCTCTCCCCAAATGCTCCAGAAGAAGACCAGGGCCTGGAGGAGTAAAGTTTAAAAAGGTTCTAGAACTGGAACAGCCCCATCGTTCACAGAGTTCAATTAGCCCATCGGTCCGATCCAGTTCATTCCACCGGGAAAGCGGAAGTAATGTCAAACTCACTTCCTATTCCGGCCGGAGTAGATCAGCACCTCCTCCACCTAGGAACAGCAAAGCATCTCGATCTTCTTTTAAGAGCCTTCCTCCAACCCTACCTTTGGATAGAGAAAGTAGCCCGGACATGAGTTGTTCCCGCTCGGAACGAAGCAATGGAGGAGGAAGCTCCGACAGTTCTAGCCCCTGTGGGACATGTTGTTCCTATTTTGGTATGAGAGGGTCGGATACAGTTAAGGTAAGGAAAAGCATTTCACGGAAATTCAAACTTGAGACTTGAGAGCCGCAGAACACGGACAAAGGTTACCCACTGTTGAGGCAGGGGAGAAGGCTGTAAGTAAGCTAAATTTAAATCCTTTTCCAGAGCAGTGTTGCATGGAATTGTGTTCTTACTCTGGCAACCAGGAGATTCAGACTCCAGAGGACGAGCAACATTTCTTTTGTATCGTCATGCTAATAAAATGTTTTCAAATCCTCCTAATTGCAGCCTTCCTAGAGACTTTCTCCTCGAACAAGTAAGTAACGAGAGATATGTTGTTTCTGAGGTAAACTAAGGAACAGATTTCCCCTAGGAATTCATCCATACATCTGTCTTTCTGAACCCTACAGGGAATTCAATCAGTTTCTCGTGGATCATCACAGATACTGGACCGCGCTGCCAATGTAAGCTCCGTAAACATTCTTTCCGTATACGTGTCAGTTCAAAAGTTTTGTAGCTCCGAGCTGTGGCAAAAAAGTTTCTTTTACACACGTATCATCTCGGGTCCATATCTCCGCTCCTACTTTTTCAAGATTCAATCAATCCATCAATTTTCAGGGGAATGGGATCAATCCTTGTGACAGGGATTCGATTGTGTTCTCCCTTGCGAAACCTGGCTTCTCCTTACTACATCATCCTTCTTCTCCTCGTTGTAAGTCTCGTGTGTCACGTAACCTCGTTTTTCACTTACACCATCACATTAAATCATCCGCTCTACAAAATTTTCACTACAAGTAACATTCCGACGTTCACCTCCCCACTTTCCGTCCTCAATTACCCAGTACATGCTCATCTCAATATTTGCTTTCTCCTTTTACTTTCCCAGACTGCTTCCTACGGTTATACTTTAGCATCCCTGGCTGCAATGCACAATACTCAAATCATTTTCAAAGTATGCTGGCTCCTTCCCCCTACAATGCTATTTATGACTCTCTATGTTGTTGCCGTAAACGTGAGTACAATCCAATCCATAAAACATCTATAAACCTGTAAACATTCCGTATTTTATGCTCCCCACATGCTTCCCGCTACAATCTCTCTTTGTGTAATCAAAATCTTGTTTACTTTCCCTAGCTTATTGCCACCCCACCTTCCCCATTATATAACGGCGTTCACCTTTATAGCTTTCTCCATACACGCGTGCGTGTAAAATGTTCCCCTAAAATGCAATTTTCCTTCACAGCTCTTTCCAATCTGCCAACATGCCAAGCTTTTAGCTCTCTTTACAGCTAATCAATTTCAGTCCTTACTTCTCTCCCACATCCCAACTTGGCTTGTAGGTTGCTCGTAAACTTCCAATTATTTTCCCACCCGAGTCATTTCTTCGACATTCACCTGCTTTTATTCCATCCCGCTTCTTCCCTGTCCTTAATAGCAGCCGCACGCACTAAACTTCTCTCCACCTGCCTTTCTCTTCTAGATTTCCGTTATCAAGAAAATGATTTACGTTTCCGCTGCCTTTGCTGTTCTCTTCTTTGCCGTAGCCATTGCCGTCCTCTTCCCACTTTATGAGAATCATGGCAAAATGACTATCGCCATAGACATTTGGCTGTCTGCCGTCATCGCTGCAGAAGTTTTGCTCGTGGTGAGAACTTTATTCAATACGTTCTACTGTCTCAACTCAGGATGAAATATTTCCTTCCGACTTTCTCCCCTGTAACAGACATTCTCCAATTTTCCCATAGCTTCTTATCTTTGAACTCCAGTCAATAATTCGCGGAGAACGAGGCAAATTCCGGAAACAGGACTTTTGGTTCACAAGCCTCTACTTATGAACACTTCACATTTCCTAAATATAGCTTTCTATATGGATTTCAATTCCTATCTGTCGGCCACATGCCTTGCTTCAGATTCAATGGTACCTACGCCTCCTAATCTACAAAATAAGTAAACGGGCTATCCTAATAGTACTTGGATTCTATAAAATCCTAACCTTCACAACCTTTTCTCATTCGCTAATCAAACCCTTCCTATTTCCAGTCCAGGATTTGCGTCTACGTCAGCATCTATGTCCGCTTTTCGCCTTTTTTTATGTACCGTTGGGCTGAATTTTAAAGCAATTTAAAATTACCGATGATTTCAGATAAGGGTCCTTTGAGTTTGTATCCATTTTCCCTTTGATTAGCAGATACAGGCAAAGCGTTAAAGCTACGACGTTTAATCCTCCAAGAATAGGGCCCATGTTACTGTAGATGGCGACACTTAACGTTGGTTTCCAAGTTAATAACGCGATTAGCGTCCCGACCGAGGCAAAATAGTATATTTCTCCATTTGCCTGCAAACCAATTGACATTGATGTTGAAATCACATCCCCAATATTCGAAATAAAACTTTATATTGCCTACAATCAGATTATATCAGTAACTGAGGTCTTTCGTAACATTATTTCTTACCTGGTAAATGGGTGTGTATCCGAATGAAGTTGTCGGTCCTGCGAATTTCTTGGATGGCACCCACAGCCACAACAGAGCCCACGCAAACATCGTCCCGATAGCCTTCCATGCGAATTTATTCCCGAAAAGGTATCCTATTTCGAATGGCTTATTCGGGTTCCCGGCAGATGCCAAATACTGGGCTGCCGCTGTGAAAAACACCAGGAACACAGGTGGCACGAGGTGGTAATTTATAAGTTTCCCTATCGACATTTTAGCATCAATCTTGATCTCAGCCACAGTCTCTCAATAATACTTCAGCTTTCAGCCGAGCTCACGCTCTATCCCAGACTGCAAAGGAAATAATACAGGTACAATTAATTAACCACGATGATTTCTTCATTAATCACATTGCAACAGCAATATTAACGATAAATACTAAGCTTCCTTACCACCAACAGGTCAACTTCAATGTTCACGATAGCGATAGCTGACAGTTTGGCAGTGTGCAGGTGATGGACCACTGCGAGCAGCTGAGCCACCGGGATGAGCACAGCTGATACTGTAATAGCATGCGTTGGTGATATCATATCACTGATATGAGGATACTCCTTCAGGATGCTCTTGTGTGCTACAAGTTCTACATCCTTATTAGGCTTGTGGGCTTGTTTCAAACTCAATTATCATGCATATACTTTAGTTCTCAGATTATCAGTGCCTCATGCGTCTTGATTGCTCTTACAAAACAAACGCTTATGATGGAATCACAGCATGCTTAAAATCCCATTATCTTCTAATTTCCCGTTATGTGAGCAACTCAGACATAAAAATTTATAAGGCTTGTTTCGATGCATCTCCATGTAGCTTAATCAAAGTTTAAGTATTTACGTTAAGTTTCATGTAATTCCTCACCACCTGTCCTAAACTAGATATACGCACAAGGTTGATGGATCGTTTTATCATAACTTATTCCTTGTGCTCTAGACTATTGATTCCAGTGACAGGTGAATTTTCAATCCTTACAGATTTGATTAGCTTTAAGAAAATATGACAGAGAAGAGGCAACACTGAAATCAGCAGGTGCGAATACACAACTGCGTGCTATTAACTTTTGACTATCGAGATTCAATTACCTAACTGAACATCTCCTAATAATTCGTGAGTGGACAGATGCTTTAATCGAGCATTTGCGTTTAGGCTATTCCAGATTGTAGTTTTTTCCTTCAACACATGATGTACACAAATAAATGATATTTTAATACGAACACCGTTTCTGAAAACCATGATACATCCCAACATTAAGTCAATGAACGGCACACAATTGTGGCCATGCAGTCCGAGACTCCATACGATACACGTACTTTCCATTATGTTAACAAAAATATGCAAATAAAACTGGCGAATCACCTAAAACAGACCTACGAGATTGAACTAATTAAAATAACCAGCAGCCTGGGAAAACCCCTGAAAGTGTGATGCTACATCACCACAGACACTCAATCTATCAACCTTTAAAAATCTGATATACTAGTAGCCCCCCTTTCATTCTCGGCGAGCCTACCGAATAACAGAATTAGTTTAAAAATGTAGCCGCAATAAATATTTATGGTATATACATACAAGTAGTAGATCTTCGAGATAAAAGTTTTGAGGAGTTAAGGAAGATGAAGAAAGACTAAAATTATCGCACATCAACGATTGATACGTTCCTGAACCTAATGGGAGAAGTCAAATTCTAGGTGGGCATGCTAAAACTTACTCCGCGTATAATATCGTTATTGTACTCTGCTCGGCTTATGAGAAACAGCCTATTGCAGTTACTCAAGTTAAGATTTTTCTTCCTTCTCTCGGTTGTACTTTTCGAGCTCCTTCATGAAAATGTGTTTCGGCTTCATGACATTTGGTCTATCACCTCGACATTTCGGGCAGTACCATTTCCCCTTTGGCTTCGAGTTCAGTTGAACACAAGAAAAGTGGAACCACTCGATCGGACAAAGGTCATTGTCACAACCAATCATTTCACCATACGATACCTGCAATGAAAAAATTCGACGTTACCCATCTTTCTCATTATTAACGATTTAGTAGTTTAACAACTCATGTAAACCATGGGTTAAATATATTACCTGATCACAAAGACAGTAAGTAGGTTCATCTGGATCGATGGGAATGTTAGGTGGCGAATTATCGTTTTGCTTTTTCCTCTTCTTGTATTTCTTCTCTTGAGTGTCCTTCTTTTGCTGAGACTGTTTCTTCGGAGTGTTAGATGCGGAGCCCGCATTAGTCGAGTTAGTAGCAACATATGCGGGAGTTGTACCATTTTTTTCTTCATTATTGCTAGAATTGGCAACTATTTTGCTGTACGGAAGGCTGCTTTCCCCAGAGTTCACGACAGTGCTTGAAGCACTTGATTTAGATGGCAGGTTACTTTCCGCTGATGACGCCGCGTTTTGACTACTGTTTCCATGGGTAGAAGTCCGGCTGGAATGCTGTACAGTGTCTAAACTAATCCCGTCAGCTCCCAAAAACGACGTTGCTTCTAGATATGGAGGACCCAGTGACGAGATGGATGGGACCAGAGTATTTAACACATGTCTAGCCCTCCTAGCCCTTTTTACAGGTTGTCGACCTTCAGAAGTTTCTTGAATTTTAGCATCATTCCGTATATCGTTTTCAAATTCTCTCCCGTAACCTATTGAAACGTAATTAAACTAATATAGTGCTATTTCGCAGTTACTAACAATCCTAGCGAGCACTTAAAAAAAACTTACCTAAGTTCTTCAGATCCAAATCCAGCTGTCGTACTTTATTATCCATATAATCTTGTATTTGTTGAGTAATTTGAAGTTTCTCGTCTCCTTTATCCTGGGCACTCATTAAAGCGTGCTGAATCTTCAGTTTCCATATTCCCGGATTAGCAACATCTGGACTTTCCAGGAGTAATGTTAACTGATTCTCAACATCCTTGAGAAATTCTGCAATAATTTCATAATAAAAATAAGCACTAATTCCCATTCGACTTAAACATATTATTTTTTTTACTTCGGCCAAATATTGTAATCCATTACAATAAACTTACTTTGGTACTCAACGTCCAGCTCTCGCATCCGAGTTGCTTGCTTTTGAACATCGTCGGGTAGATTCTCACACGAATCAAAATAATCTTCTAAATAAGTTGCTAAAAACAACGACTCCAGTGCTTGTTGATTGATCATCTTGGAGCCCAAGTCTTCGACTTGAAGCTTCCTTCTAAAACTGTAACGAATATTCATCATTAAAAATTTTATTTCCGACACTTCCAAATCCTACCTAGAATTTCATTTCAGCACTATGCGGTTTAAATGAATACTACACAACATACGTATTCGAATTATATTTCAAAAACAGAAAATACGAGTGAGTTCGCACTGGTATTGAACTCAGGATATACTTTCTTGAATTCATCAGTATCGTTAATTATTTTCACAAAAATACGTCACTTCTCAATACGACATACAAATTGTCAGCAGAGCTTAAGGATTGTAAACAAGATTAGATAAGTATCATCACGTAACTTGTGCCTATTATAAAAAAAACTCATTTTACTCAATCCATTAATTCTCCAACTTTAGTTAGTGGTACTTGTCCACTCCCTCTCTACTTGGACAATTAGTACAGCACAACTTTCACATGAGCAAGTAAACAACGATGTTTTAAGTCATTTTACAATTAAATCCTATCTCTGTACTTACAAATTCCTACCCACAAGCACACTCTGCTCTGCTAAATCCGATTCAACAACATTTAACCCAGATCTTAACGTGGCGCTTAAATTAGACTTCAAATTATTTTTAGTCCGAAATTAAATTAAATGCGCACATTAATAGAGTTAATGCAGAAACACCATGTATTGTAAAAAATGCTTACCGGCAGTCAAAAATATTTCTCAATTTTTGATTATTTCAATAAATTTAACCGTTACTATCTGCTACTGGTCTTATAAAACGGGCCTGTTCAATTTTGGACAGCAGGCATAGTTGAATTTCTAAATTCCCAACCAATCTCATTTAAGGTATTCTGCAATTAAAGAGCACCACAGCTTCGCGAAAAACTTCCAATCAGTTCCTCACCTATAGAAATTCCTTGTGCACATTATGTACAACAGTCTCATTCATTCATTCATAGCAACGCAGCCCAAGAGAAGATGCTTTAAAAGGTGAATGCAATACCAACCAAAAATGCGAAGCGTCTGGCAATAGCACCTGACTGACGACGAAACGACGGTAGATTTTCGTCGCGACGAGAATAGAATTTGAATTTCACAGATTCCCGCCGTTTGTGTGGCGGAATTTGAAGCATCAAGAATTTCGAATGCATGCTACAAACGATTTTGCTCAATTGCATATAAATGCATGGTATAGCAAAATTGAAAGGATTGCCAATTGCTGGATTGTGAATACCCGGAAAATCGTGTCATCTATTTCAGTTAAACCGGTATGTCAATAGTATAAGCAATTAAAATAAGACATTCTCCATTTAATTCAGTTAATGGATCCATTATTGCAGATAAAATTAAAATTGTGCTATACCGAACATTGCACTGACTGTATCAGGTGCTTGAAAATAGTATCACTTCCTTGGTAGTTAATTCAACAAAAGAGATTATATATAAAATGATTAGTGATGTCTGGAAAATTTGTATCCATTTAGACAAGCTATACGTACAGTAATTTCTGGATCTTTTTTATTTTAGTTGTGATTCAAGTGGGTTAAGTGAATCTAATGTAATCGAGTTTTCAAGAACAGGACAATTTCTATGATATATACACTCGCTTCACTGAAGATAATTGACTTCACTCTTGGAAACATTTTAACATTCTACAGTCAATTCTTGGTTTCCTGTTTTGATGAGTAACAATCCAGTACCTTTTCCAGTATTTGTATAAGGTTTTTTATTGATCTTCATCTACGCAGTAACTGGCCACAACTAATCATCTTTGAGAAGGTACGTTTGATTGAATCTCCATAATCTATCCCTTAACGGGAGTAATATATATTTGCAGTGTAAAGTATAATTAATTATGATGTGTATATATGATTTTCGAGCATCTCCTTAGCTCATAAGCTAGTGGGTTTATCAGTTCGCCATATCAAGGGTTTGCATGGGTGTATTTAACATGTGATTATCTCGATATGGAGCGTCTTACATTGAAAATCTTGAACCACATCCCTTACGATATTAAGAAAAACTATGGAGCGTCCATATAGCAGTATAGAACGGTTCACTTTTACTTGAGTAGGTTTAGGACGTAAATGGACTTGTATTCTTTGAATGGGATGAAGCAATCCAGGTGTTATCAAATAAGGCTATGGCTCCAATAGCTCAATAAGCTAGTGTACAAAGAACAGAAATAATTGTGCATCTTTTTTCACTCTCTTTTGCAGTTTCGGCTCTGCTAATAACCAAGTTAAGAATCTTTGCTCCGGATAGTAATTCCTGCTGACAGCCTTGAACAACCATAGTCATTCGTGCAAGCCAGCGATCTGCAATAATCGTCACTCCTTCCCGCAATTAAGAATCCGTCAGTATTTGAAGAAAGTGAAATTTTGTGACAATCCTTCGCCGGTTCTTGTTACCGAAATTCTCCTCATTCTCATCAGTGGTTTAGTGCTTGTGTCTGTGTGCAATTTGTGCAAGGAAAAGGAAAGTTTCCCCATTAAAACTTGCAATTACCGTCAATTCCACGTCTCTCACTTCAGCTTATCGGAGCAGAACCAAGAGTAGGATGGAAAATCAAGCTAATCCAGAGCCATTTCGCAGGTAAGCTATAAGTTTGGCAATAGAATTTACTTGATGTCAGGTCAAAATAATTGAGTTCACATCGGAATGCAGTTAATTTACTTTCCACCAATTTTCTCATTATGTCTCTTAAATCCCAGCTGGAATCTCTGAAAGCTTTCCACTTATTTCCCTTCTTGTCTCACCAAGATTTCAGATTTACGATGGGAACAAGCAAATTATGATCGATTCAATCTGTCAAAGTCCGTTTTCTACTAAAATGCCGGGTTCAGTGGCTGACGCCACGTCGTACCAAACGTTTCTTCTTCCTTGAAGAGAATTCTATGCTTACTTAAGTAGGGATTTCATGCATCCTTTCGTTTTATACCCTGAGACTGGGAATTTTTCTCGTTTTCTTTAGACTTTCCTTCAATCGATCCTTGTTGACGTTTTGTATCCAGCAGGATTGGTTAAACATTCTGTGTCGGCATGTGGCAAGGATGTTGTTATCGATTTGCAAAGTTTTTCTCCCCCCGGTACACATTGTACGACTACAAGAACTTCTCGAGCGACTATTGATTGTGATATTTACTTGAAAAGTATGATTTTACGTTGCAGAACTTACGTTTGTTTTAGATGCAACACAGGGACAGTCGGTATGTCAGGTCTATAAATTGGTTTCGGTATATGACAGTCAGGGTAATGTCAGGCCCCATGGGAGTTTTGTGAAGAGAAGAAAAAAAGATTATTACCCGTGACAAATATTTTTTATAGCCACCTTCACAATCATCCTCTCTTTGATACTCCCGGTCCCGCCATGCCCGCAGCCCCCTTCCGTTGCTTGGGGACTATTCTTGCTTGGTATATTTGTATTTTGCATGTTTGATACTTACCTAACTTGAAACTTGTTTAGTCGGTTCTCTGGGTATGATGGACATGGACTCTTACAATTTTCAAGTTCCGTCAGCTATTAAAAAATGACGGAGAATCATGTTGAGTGACTGCAGCTTGGATTCCATTCGGACATAATGAATAGGAAAGGTGATAGTGCGATGATTAAGCTTCCCTCCTTCCGCACCGACACGTCCACTTGCTCATCTCCTCCTTTCAGTTAATTGTTCAGTTGTCTTTATGGTTTACATCGTGATTTGTCCTCAGCTGAATCAAAGGCTTGAATGAGCTTCTTTGGCTTAACCTTGTAAAGAACTTGTATAGTTTCATTAAGACTACTGCGAATGATTAGCCCTTCCGATAGCAATCTCCATTTTATCCATTACTAAGCGCACGTATTTTTTACTCTTTCCACGATATCACATTTAAAATCTCTAACTTGAGCTCAAACCCAGCTTCTTTCACTTCCCGCAAGCTAGTTCATCTTCTGATAAGAAGGGCAACACTCCACTATACATGAATATCACGCTCTTGTAGCGGGCATTCTGGACGTACCCAAGAGGTGTCTAACTAAAGAAACTTCCGTCTTTGCAGAAGGTGTTTTTGATGAAAGGTGTGGCGGAGATGACAGATAATTTTTTTCACACTCACTTCCACTACTACCCTCTTCCTTCATATCTTCTCTTTAAAAACTTGAATCAATCCCCAAACTATGTTTGCCATAACATTTTCCATTATGAAGCCGACTGTATTAATATGCGGCGCGTCAATAGCGTAGTACTTACTAGAATAGTGAAATCCCCTGTTTCGCTACTCCCTTCCTTCGTAATTGCAATTACCTCAATTCGAAATTAAGTTATTTCCAACCAACTCTTATCAGTCCCAATCAAAACCCAGCCTCATAATTTTATACCGCAGACATATTTACGTATAATCCTTGTCACGCCGCAAAGTAGATTTCACCATCTCAAATTCCACTTCTTCCACGTACTCTCGTCTCTATTCTCTGCCAAGTCATTTAAACATCCAAACCTCATTAAATATATACCCAATCCACTCAACCATCATGTACTTCCTCAGGAATTGGAAACGATTAAAAAGATTTTTATCGGAAACAAATCCAGTATATAATACGAAACATAGAATTCGATACCGTCCATAAACTTTTTACCTTCGTATAATCAACCCTAAGCACGTATTTACTCCGCAAAACTATCCTCTTCTTGGCATCCTCCAACGTTTCATGAGCGTAAACTTGTTCAAGTCTTTACTCCAAGATGTCTTAAACTCACATTAATCATAGTTTGCCAAACAGAATTACTATGTCGAACTCGAGTAAGTTGCAATAACAGAGGGAATAATCTTCTCCCATTATTTATCCTTCGCCTGGGAATGAGCAATAGTATAGTCACAGTATGTCATGAACAACCTATTAAGCCAGATTTTAAAAAGCAGTTGTCTTCCTCATCCATGATTTTCTACAGTTACTCTCGGCTCTTGTGATTTACCGCCCGCCTTGTCAACGAAAATAAATCCCATAATTACCTACATGTTTTCACATCCCATTCGTAGTCAAAGTTTCTAGTTTCTTACAACTTGAATCATACCAAACGAATGTTTTCATACCGTGTTACTGAAATATCTCCCAGGTGGAGCTACTTATCCGATTCGATACTACTTTTCATTACTTCCTTACGCAAAGTCTCAAAGCTGACAGATTGTAGCGGAGATTAACGAAGCTCGTTGACTCAATTAACTCTAATGCATCTCAGTCTTTCTGGAAGAACACACCTGTTTTCTTAATAGATCCACAGAGCTCCAACCTGAGAGTATTACAATCCATGTTTATTCAGGTGATTATGCATGCAACTGTGTGTGCAGAAGTGCGCATAAAGCAATATTATTAATTGTCATTGGCAGTCAGACCCATTGCTCTTACTAAAACTGCATATTGCACCCACTCCGTTTCCCATTTATTTATCATTGCCCATTTGGGAAAAATCTCTCAAGTGGTGTAGACAATGACAACCCAGCGCATATATTTTCCTCATCACTGGATGAAGCAATAGATACTGCCAAATATTATAATAGCACTTTTAGTTATAGCTAGCTCTCCCAGAATGACAATAATTTAATTTTCAGTTAGAGGGCTGTAAAAGAGATGTCGTAAGAGCACTGTTTCTTATAGCTTCCTCCCACAGCATAATATTCGCGAATGCCATTTATTTATTCATCAGGAGGATGATTCTGGGTTAGTGTTAAAAAGGCAGTGGATTTATTAATGGATAACATGTGTGGCTCGCTTGTAACAAGTGTGTGTAAGGCAGTGTTTTGTAGTGAATGAACTTGAAGCCACCAACGTTACTCACTCAAATACTCGAACCTAATGCAACAACTCGGACCAAGTTTAGTCATGTGTACAATCTCTTTCCATATTTGGGAAAGTAGATGAGCACCAGATGAATAGCTCTCATGATGCAACCAACGGGTTCTTGCACATGGAACTGATCTATGGGCAGGAAAGAATCTGGCGAATTACCATAAATTACTATAATTCATAGCTTACTTACTTGTAAAACGTTGAGTGTGCAGCAGGAGTGCTCCTCATCAAGATTCGCGAAACGGTCTGTAGTAATCCGGTCATCAGATGTTAGGGGCAGGGATTGTTTTTTTTGCAAGCATGCCTTCCATTAGTCACCGACACCCTTCCTTGCTCATTTCTCGCCCGGTCCGGGCATTCGCCAGGTGTCATTGCTCATGAACGAGATTATCCTCGGTTGTTACTATTTTCAAGCAACCCTCCTTCCTCCCACAAGCGCCCCGCTCCATACAATTTAGCTGAATGAATGCCGTGTTTCGGTTTGAGCACTTGAATTTCATGGAAGACTGAGATAGAAATGAATTATTTTAATAGAGCTTGTCTAAAGTGATGAATCATAATGTATGAGAGTAATTTGGAAAGAGTGGTGTGCCACGCCTAGGCCAGACAAAGGTGGAGATGATATCGGCAAGTTAGGCCACTAGGTCGACTCGTAGCTCATCCCTCCCCCGTAGGATGTCATTTGCTCATTGAAAAAAAACTGTCAAAGAGAAAGAGAGATATATTGAGTGGGCTGAGTGAGAGGTGGTGGGCAAAGTTATAGCAAACTTCCCTTGTTTTCAGTGTCAGCCTGGACTCCACCTTTGAGCTAGTGCGGCCAAGATGATGTCTACATTTTGTACACATTATTACTGTTATTAGCGTCCCTGACTATCGTAAAACGGAGAACGCTCCGAGCGGATTTTAGTTAAAGCTATAATTTTATTATTATAAACAGTACTCCTTTTTCCATGACGGAAACACTTCCCGGAGTTCTGAGCCAAGCCCATTTCAAGTGCAAAAGCAATAGCTAATCGTTCTTCCAAAGGATTCTGCAAAGCCAAAGATTGACCACACCAGGGCAGCAGCCTTGCACTTCTCCCCCAAATCCTCATCTTGTTATTCCTCAGTTTCATCTCCCAAGCTGTAACTGCCATCATAGTAGTTTAAATGATGTAAATCATTGTATATTGAGAGCGGCAACAAGGATTGGTGTCGCAAATGAGGGAAATATTATCCCTGGCGGCTCAACCTAACGCAGAGATTTTTTCTCTTAAAACCAAAATCTTCGCTCTTCCCACTCAGTCAAATCATTAATGCTCATTACTCATTCCAACTCCCCCCACCATGCTTCCTTAGGGGTTGCAGTGGCCGGAAACATTTGGCTGACGCATGGAATAAACGGAGAAGCGAGACTTTTTGCAGACGGTGACGAGACAAATTATCGGAAGAAACGCTTATTATTTCCAACACTTTTTCTTTTCCAAGACCGCGATTAGCAAAGACTGCACATTCAAGCAGAGACTCATCTACGACACGAAGATGATGAATTTGGCAGGAGGAAAATTTATGTCTTGGAGACATAATCACCGCATACGTTTCATCTTTCCGAATGACCTGTAGCATCAAGTCCCATAGTTCCATTTCAACCTTTGTATTATTACTCCCTCTTTGTCTCAGTAATTTCTCCTCAAAACCAGCCTTTAAGGGCCTTGAATCGTTTCGTTGTAAGTAGTGAAACCAACTTCCTTGGATGAAAAAGTGTAGTTTGGACAAGGAGAGAAACGAATTTTGAGGGAAAGAAACGACTCTGTGCAGTTATTAATTATATGCTGAAATTCTGTGAGCTTGTGTAAGCTTGTACCATGTTTGATGTCAGAGGTTGAAAAATGTAGGATCTGTTTTCCACTAAGCGGAGCAGGTTTTTATGGGCGGATTCATTAGAAACAAAATGAAATCATTTAGTTTTATGGTTGTTCAAGAGGAATCATGTGAAATTGATGAAGGGTTTGTTGGATAGTTGAGCCCTTGTCGATAATTTATCCGTTTACCCAGAGCTGCAGTTAGGGAGGGTATAATCTAAAATTTCAGTCATTTTTCTAGAGTAAACTTCAGAGAGGGAATGCATGAGAAGGAAAGGAACGTGCTAAACAAAGTCAAGCTTAGGATAAAAAATCTCGCATTTTCCTCATTCTTAAATCTTAGAATCTCGAATCAATCTTAGCTTTGGTGCCGTCATTCTTGCCAGCATAAAGCAAGTGCAAGGAGTGGAGAAAACTTGGACTGTCAAAGGTTACAAGCCTTCTTGGCAGGTGCATTGGAATTTTCGCAACAATTCGCAAACTTTTTTATTGCCAATCAAATACACGAATGCCGAATATATTGATGTGTGCCTACGCTGTATTATACAGTTAACTGAAAGTGTCGAGTTTGTTCATTGGAAGCTGGGATGCTTCTTAGGCTTGACGACGCGTACAACTTGAGACTAAGAGTTCACGTTATCAAAATTGCTTTCTTGTTTTACCATTTCCCCTGGCCTTTCGTAGACAGGCTGGCAGTTAGTTAGACTACATTTTGGCAGAATGATATGAGAGTTTAAATGCTTTTCAACAAGGATGATCGTGTCCACTTTCCTCACGTTCTATCATTTGTTCCACTTGATTGGCAATTTTCATTGTTTCTCCGCCGTGTGGATCAGGAGGCTATTTGCAACATTCGTGGGCAGAGATAAGGATTTCTAGGGTGCCACAGCTCGGTGATGCTCCACGTCCGGTAGATCTAAGAATTAGTTCTTGTTCATTTCAGAAGATACAAAAGTAAAAGCAACAAGTACATAACCTTTGGGAAGCAGGGTAATGCAGTACGAGATTTAAGTCAGACAAACGTACCTGATAATTATCGATCTAGTCATCTTGACTCGGAGGATTTACAAAAGCTTCTCCTTAAACTTTTGATTCCTCCAATTTAACCCAGTCAGTCAGGAGTATAAAGAGCACACGTTTCTCCCAAAAAGTTTCAATTTTAAATTCCTAGCACCAATCGTATAAACAGAATATTGCACGTGAAAAATCTTCTAACTCAGGTCTTTCCCCTCTTACATTTCCATGGTCACGGTCATCTCAATCATAATTCACGCTTGGTGGAGACAATCGAATGTGAGAGAATGAGTTGTTGTTCCTCCATCCCTTTCACCCTTTCACACACATCGACACACGACGTAACAAAACATCAATAATCAAAGACAAACGTTTTAGAAACTTAGGCAAAGAATGCGAAACTAAATTCCACATCTATCGTCCGACAGGAGGTTTTACCTTCATGATGCGGATGAATAACAGAGGTACAGATTATATGGTATTGTAAAATTTAAAGAGAACCAATTTGGATTAATGTTTATAAAAGAAAATCCGATGGCAAGAAGCCAGGTAGCGGTAGCTTGTATAGTTTACATCCTATTTCGTGATTTCCAAAGTAATCCTCACCTTTCCCAACCGCTCCGCACACGCTATCCGCATATTAGAGAGATTAAGTTCACGGGACAAGGCATACAAGTAAAAGCCGGTGGAATATTAAGAGCTTCAACAAAATAACAAGCAACACTTGAGTAAAACAATCTCTGCCAACTGATCATCCACAGCGGCACGATTCCATCCAGTAGGCGTAGATACATGTATTATTATTAGGAAGGGAGCGTATTTAGAAATCACTCATTCATCCCATCATCATTATAATCATTTCTTTTTACTCTGCATCAAATCCTCTCTTACCGTAAGCTCATTAACTTTTTCAAAATATTCCCTCCCACTGCTAAACTGTCCACACTCATCCTTTCCCCATCGAAGTTTCATCTTCTTCTTTTACATCTCTTACTTCATCCGACTCATTCCATTCAAAATATTCTTTGATCCAAACTTTATATCACCGTGTTACGTAGACATACTAATCCTCCATATCTCCCTGCTAATCCCTCCACTTACCTCTGCAATTTCACCTCCTCTCAGTTTCACAAAACGAGCCGCTTCAAGGAAACAATCTCAACTTTTTCTGTCAACCTCCGCTCCCCCGCCTACCCTTTTCCCTTGTTCAACATTCGAGCCCTCTTGCCTTCCAACAAAATTCCAGTCAACTTCTGTCAGGATCAAGCTCATCTAACCTTTTATTCCCTTGTTGCATGTTCGTAAGAATTATCCGGATCACGATTTCTGTGGTTTCCATTCCTCGTAATTTGCACCTGCACAACCACCTTTTTCCAAATTTTTTACACAACATTTTAATCATGTGCATCATTTTTTTTCAAACCAAATCCTCCACCCGCTCTTCTTCAAATCTTGTAGAATTTTCCTATCTCTCTCTCTGCGTCAGCTCCTCCTGGCTAACCAAAGGATTTCGGGGAATAAGTAGGTCCTAATTGCTGAGTCATTTACAATTTTCCACCAAACTATCTGTCATCTAATACCTGGCTACGAGCTATGCTCCTATTTCGCACATCATCGCTGGAACTAGTACATCCAAAACCTCTATAGTGTATAGCATCGGTTACTGCAAACCGAGAGTATCTGCTACGCAGCATGTCATGTTTGTAACCATCCTGTTTACTGTTCTTCAAGTTAAAACTCTCGTCTTTTGTATTGCATCCTCCCTTGTTTGTTTGTTTGTAACTCGGTTGTGATAAGTTTGCGGCTTCCTAGATCAAATATTTTCTTTTTCAAACTCGTATAAAAAAGTGTCTGCTTTGTATCCTCCCTAAACATCCCTCCACATATTTACCCGCCATCCTCCTATCATTATCCTGGAGGTCGGAAAAATTCCGACCAAACCAAGCCTAAATAACAAGATCAACTTACGTGACAAGCAATAAAACAAACACTCTGAGCTAAAGTCTACGAATCTTAGTTTAGTTCCTGCATAACATATGCCGCAACACATTCAAAACATTCTCACTAATCCTTACTCTTCCTCTCTCTGGGAAAAATGACCCACCATCAAGCTTTGCGTCCATTCACAGCTGTTAATTGTTCTTAATTATCGGCTGTATTCAAGAAAACTGGATCAGCTTCTCGTTAGCATCATTAGCTTCACCTGTATAAGATGCTCCCTTGTATATTATGCGCTAATTTACTCTTGTACACATCATATCCCCCTGCTCTTAACTGCAATCCCAGGGCTAAATTACCCAAAAGAATGCAGTATTCTTCTATGTCCAAGGACAACAAAATTCTAGGGAAACATGCCATTTTCCTCGTAACCCGAATTCCGGCATCGTAAAAATGTGCAAATCCACTCTGTGTACATTCAAACAAACTTGGGAAATGATACCAGAAAAATTAAGCAAACACACTGTGCAAACAAACATGAAAAACGCATCCAACAACGGTATTCCCCACCTATGTACCATGCATTCCCAACCTTTTTGTCATGAACCTCTTCCGCGTGTAACTTAATAACTCCAACTGGTTAAGGTATCCCGACTATTTCAAAGCTGGTAATATTTTTAAAATTAGCAGCCTATTCTATCATTTTTTGGCCGCGCTTCTTCTGCATCATCCCAGCTTCTCTTCTCGGACACTAAACAAACAAACTCGGCTAACTGGGACACAATTTTATGGTCGAGCATTTACGATTAAATATTCCGATAATTGTACATGCAGTCCATTGTGACAAGACTGTGCTAAAGATATTGAAAGATTTGGCAGCCTGGGAGGAGGCCTCTGTGATCATGTGGATTCTTGTAAATGAATTCTTTCTCCATTGTATGATGAAGAGGACACGGATCGGTGGTTTTCACTTTGGACAATATTTGGCAGCAATTATATTATTGGAGCTATCTTCCTTTTCACGCTTCCACCTCTGCCATTGCTAACACATCACTACCAGCTACCTCTCCCTAATGGTTTTCTCAAAGCCTTCCAACTGGGCTACGAGAGCAGCTAGCTAGATAAACCATGGATTGTTCATAGACGCTAACAGCATTTCAAGTTACTAGTGTCCAATAAACCATTATTCCGTCCTACCCAGGAGTCGTCAGGGAATATTCAAGAAGAATGGAGCCAAGTTATACATTTTCCCTGAGTAAAAGTTATATTCTCTCGCTAATTCCTTCGTGCGTCCAATTCAGCAGGTTTAAAAGATTGCACATATGCAACCTGAATCCTTTGAATTTATCCCAGGATGATGATAATAGCAGCACAGGGTGTAAAGACAATAATGAATTGTGAATAGAGAGCGGTGGCGGCGGCTGGGGAAACTTGTTTAGTCTTCTTCTTTCTTGACAGGACAGCAGGCGGGATATAGGATTTTTAACGTTTCACTTTATTATGAGCCATTATGATGGGCGATTATGATGGTCGTGCTTATGATTATTATATTTTGTCCTACAGCCTTCCTTCCTGTCCTCCTCCCCACCACAATTCCGAAGGTGAGAAGAAGTTTAGAGCTCAACGACAGCAGTAAGGCTAGGAGGAGGAGGAAGGAGGCGGATTTAGCGGAAAGCATGCACAAAAATCACATCCCTACGACAAAATGATAATAATTACTCCATTGATTCCATTCCATTTACTTCCCTAATTACCCACCTTTCTACATCACGAGTGCACTGGTATTGACTTGTGTAAAAGAAAGAGTGTGGGGTGCGTGTGTACAGTTGCTCCGTTTCCAATTTTTATTTAAAACAAAGATAATAAGACCTCCCCAACATAATTTAATTTACTTCTTAAAAGTTTCTATCCAATATCCAATCCCATGTTCTTTCTTGCTGGCAGTCGGACTGTCAATGTAGCAAATCCAATCTTGGGAATGGCAATAAAACCTCAGTAATATTTTCTCTTAGTTTAATTCAAATTAAATCCAAGCGGAATGTTGAATGTATTGTGAGCCTTTAAGGAAGCAAAACATCATATTCCCTCCTTCATCGTCACCCCAGTCATCATCTTGCTATTACAGAAAAGAAGGATGCCACTTTGGCACAAGAAAGAAGAACAGTCTCGTAATTACAGCTAAAGTAATTAATATACAGGTAGAAGAATGCAAGGAGGAAGGGAAATATACAAATGGACAAGGTTTTATCATTTGGCTACATAATTTCCAAGCTGCATCATTTAAGAACGGACACATATTCAAGATTTGAATTAAACTTGATGGGACTTTGAGAGAGAATTAATTTAATTTGGGAAGCGTCCCGGGAAAAGTAATTACCTTTATTATTTATAGTCCCTCTCTTTCATGCCTCACGAACTCCAAGGTTTTCATAATCAACTGTAAAACTGCAATTACCACAAACAGAGGACATCATATAGGTTTGTTCCAAATCCCGTCCCCTCTTCTTCCGTCTTCACTTACACCCACCCTATCAACTGTCACTCATCCAAAGCCAAAAGCAAAGGGTGTCGGAATTAATGTGTGCGGATTCAGGCACGTTAGCATTGACGACTCGATGATGGAAGGAAAAAAACCGTAGGGCTCGAGGAGTATCCGTTGGGCAGAAACGATTAGGGCGATGATATTCAATGATTAACCATGATTGCCGCCATCATATGTTTATCATCAAAAAGTAGTGAATTATTACGTGTGACGTTTCAGTTTTCAAATGATGATCACCAGTGACATGTGTAGCTCGTTTCAGGATTCCGTGATTTAAATCGGAAAATGTAATAGTTTGCAGGGGGCGAGACTAGCGTTCCGTTCCTTCGAATTATCATCAAGTGTATTCCGTCCCAGCAACACCGGCTGCCTATTGCAACTTCCCATTAAATGCATTGTAGATGACAACGTGCATGTGTTTGCTGAGTTACATTGAGTGTCACTTTGGTGGCGAGGATGAGCATATTCTAACCATTTTCATGTGCTGTATATGGGACAGTTGGGAGTGAAAAGGGAAGAGGAAAACGTTGCATTGAACTTGACATTTCATAAACGGGACAAAACCATTTAAATGACACCATAGCTAATTTCTTGTGGAACAGGATGAAGGCTCGTATATTTCTATTTTGACGGTGTGTATTTTCTGGGAGTTTGCATCCTATGTCTGCAAAGTCTCATCATTATCCCCCTTTGTAAATCCCTCCCTCCCTTCTTGCGGTTAACTCCTTTTAACTATGCATTTAAGTACCGGTCCAGCACGGACAAGACAGGGCTTGTCCTAACATATTTAAGCGCTTAAAATCACCGTCAGCTTAGCCACAACACCATCTCGTCTGACCATCCCCTTTTTTACCGCCGCTCAGCTTTCTAGCAATAATAAATCCAAAACACAGTCATGTGACATATTAAATGATGCAAGTGTACTAGATGCTAACGGTCATACTACTCCAACGATGGCGATTCTCATTGTTAGCATTATTAGCGAATAAGAAAGAAGATAATTGTGATATGTAATATACACTATTTCTCATATCCAAAGCCGGGAATCAAAACTTCCTTCATTGATATTTAACCGACATGCTGTTTTCTAGGAAATCTATGCATCATCTCTCTCGGTTTGTCCAACCTCAATTATCACTCACATGTAGTGCACTCCATTATCTCTTAGTTGTTAGAGCTTGTAGCTGTTTTTATATAGTTTGTATTCATAAGAAAAGGCGACAGGATTCTCCCGTAGGGAGAAGACAAATCATCTTTCAGGCCAGGAGGAATTTGCAACCTGCCCTCATCTTGCGTCTTTCCTCGAGAGATTGTCGAAAAAAACACTAATTTCCACACCGTTCTTCACTTCTCACCGGTGAGAACGCTTCTGGTTATCAGGTCCATCCTAGGGATAAAACGGGCTTCTGAACCAGGAGCAATATGCGGAATCGGTAGTCATTTTGGTTGAGTCATGGATAAATTAGCTGAGCCACCACACCACAGGATTCAAATTTAACGACGCCGTATATGAATCATGTGTCCAACTCATTTTTCCCCCTCCGTCCCTAATTTAATGTGATGTGACGAATATTTCCCGATCTCAGCCATTCTCAAAACTTGAACTTCCCTTGAACATTAAACTTGCTTTACTTTTTACTATAAAGGATTTTGACTACTTCTTTAGCTCACTCTCTCAGTTCCATTCCTCCTCCATTTTTTTCACTCACATCCCCCATTTTTTAAATCATTCTGTCTTTATCTGAAAAATGGATTCGATTCACTCATCTGCATTTTCTTCCCTAAGTACTGGCTTCAGAATCCTTAAAAAATGAACAAATCCAAAGCCCCCTACCGCACCGATCCCAAATTCCCAATCCTTGAGCCATCATTGACACGACTTAGGTTTGTGGTAAAAGAGTTTCCGGCAATGAAAGATGCAATCCATTTTCTTCTGTCAATGTCCTTTGCCAAGAAGAGATGCTTCAAAGTACTTGTACGTGCTCCCCGCTTAGTTGAGTTTCAGTTCCCTTCGTCCAAAATGCACCTGCAAGTAATAGCAAAAACCAGTGCGAGTGCACAGTGCACGTCCGAGGAAAAATTTGATAGATTTTTCGTTACGCTTAAATGATTCCCGCAACTTGTCCCTATTTCCGAGTTTTTAGCCCGGCATTCTAGTATTAACAAAAGGGATAATTAATAGAAATCTCTCTTCCTACAAGAGCTTTTTCTCCCAAGTGGAACCGGAGCTAATAATTAAACTTTTCTCAAGATGCATATAAACACGAGAAGAAAGAGTTTATTGTGACAGCTCAATCAAGCATTTGAATACATCCTTCCTCAAGCCCCGCTCCCGCTAGATTGCAAAAAGATTCAACCAGTTCTCAGAGTAGAATTGCAGAGGAAGAAGATTATTGTTGGGAGCAGGGACGGATGAATTAAATACCGTACACACAAAAACATTTCGGGATCGGAAAGCCGTGAAAACATTTCCGCGAAAATCCTTAAATATTTGAAAAAAGAGTGGGGATTGAAAGCTCTTCACAACAAGAGTTTTTCTACCCTGTAGGTAATTTTAACGAGCTTCTTCTTGGGAGTATCCCTGAGTTAAGCTTATTACTCAAGAGTTTACGATGAATGTCAAATTACCTGGCCTTAACGTAATATGTGCTTTATCATCATGGAGCTTGGGTTGGATGTTATTTTTGTAATTATTTGATTACACGGACGGAGTGGGGCTCGTAGTGCCATTTCACGAATCCTCTGTTGCGTGAGAGTTCCTCATCCCGTTTTCCGCTTCTTCTCTACTTTTGGTAAAGCATTTCTGTCCGATTATAATTGTATTCCAACTCTTACATTGATGCAACCAGAAGGGAGCGATGAGATATAATTTGACGTGATGGAAAATGTGGAATTAATTTTTCTCGCCGAAATTTTCTCGCCTTTCTTTCTTATTACATTTCTCTCTGTATTCTGCTTTGGAAAAATCATGCAAAATAATTGCATCAACATCTCATTAAGCTCCCAGTTCATGTTTTCCCTCCACCGGTTGTCTTACAACCCAAATTTATTTTCTCGCACCTACTTCCTTTAACTCATAACTCCGTTTCGGCCCTCCTCCTCCTCCTCCCCCCTCCTCAAACTGCA
This sequence comes from Sminthurides aquaticus, assembly GCA_906901655.1. Lineage (NCBI taxonomy): Eukaryota > Metazoa > Arthropoda > Collembola > Symphypleona > Sminthurididae > Sminthurides > Sminthurides aquaticus. Next base: position 15,750,926 of record CAJQTT010000001.1, on the reverse strand, counting down.
TTTCTTCTTTGCGAGTGAGCGGCGCTACATTTTTCACTTAATCCAGTACCGGGTGGCAAGCGTTCCACCTTGTATCCCATGTTTACCTCATGTTCGACACGTTAAGCTTCCTCAAAAAACATCTAGCATCCTGTGAAATCTCTCGAAAAATCCCAACCTCCATTTTCACTATCTTGTAACTGTTCCGTAATTATACAAGGATGATTCGAGCGGATGGATTTAATTCCCGCTTCTTCTTCTTCTTCTTCCTCCTCCCAATCTTTCCTATCTTGCTCATCTTTTTAATCCGATTGTAGCATGAATCGCAAAGTGTTTGAAAAACACGAAACAAAACAATTGCACGGATAAAAAGAGTTAATAAAAATGAGGGGAACGTCACATGTTCTCGCAATTCGCAAACCTTGAAGCTAGGACGCGCAAAAACGCATAGAAAAGTACATCCGGAAGGTAGATGGTCAAAGCCGACAGAGAAACTACAATGTAAACAGAGATGCAAAGCCCACCACCGCCTTCATCGTCCATTTTTCCACATTACTTTCTGTGTGTTCACCTGGTTGAGTGATTAGCAAAAAGTTTACATCAGCCCTACGTGTATGTATGTGCAGATTTTGGGCGTATCAACCTCAGTCTTCCAAGTTTGCCAAATTCTCCGCCTCACTTGGCAACTTTAAAACAATTCAATCCGCTCCTTGGCCGCTATCATCAACTAACTGCTAATAGCTGGGAGGAACTCCTAAACGGGGTAGCCAGAGTAACCACATAATTACCCCTCGGATGCAACACATTTCACTCAATCTGCATTCGAGCATTTTAAAAGCAGTTTACAGGGGAGAGTCTTTAAAATGCAGGTTTACCGGAATGTGGCTGTGCATATATTTGTCCGCGAATTTCATTTTATACAGACCCATGGTCGGAGCGGTCAAGACAGAGTATCTTGTCTGAGGTTCCTTTAAACAAGGTGGTTGGCCAATATTTGTTTCCTCAGCACAGGAGCACACATCACTTCGGCCTCTACAGAAGAATGGCATGGCAGAGGAATTTATGTGATTCCACATGACAGGCTCCTAGAGGATGAGCTTGTTAAGAATCATACAACTCAATTGTGTGTGCTCTGTGTGAAGGAGCCTGCGGTTAAGAAGACCCTTACGGTTAAGCCATCTCTGACCTAGACCATGGAAGGAGAGACAGGTCGATAACTAACTAGGACTGCAAATAATTCTCAACGTTTCCCTCTTTCTAAATCATAATGAACAAGTTAAAAGAATCCTCTCCCTGTCATCCTGTGGAATTGCTTCTTGTAGCTGCCACTCTTCCTCTTCTCCTCCATTATGCCCGCATCTCCTAATCCACTGCTATCACATTCCACCATCCGCCCAAAATTGCCACCATCATCTCTTCTTCCCAGTTCCAAAACAGAGTCAATGAGCCAAGATCATCATCTGACATAATTTATGAGAAGGCAGTTTTGTCTGATTGATTCTTCCTCTTTCTTCGAGGTGGCCCTCACTGACTACACACTCCTCTTAAATCAGCCCCCTGCATTTACAAGAATCTCTTTTAAACAAGAGTTCAATTTCCTACCGTAGCTCTTACCGGTAACCCTAATCACGCAAGCTTCCGACAAGCTTCCTTCCTTGCTCCTTCTTCCAAACTCTATTTAAACAAAGGTTAAGGCTTGATCAGAGGAACTCGGTGAATACCCAAAGTGGGTTGCACTTTCCTTACGTGTTCAAATATGAATGACCCTGACTGAATGGAAGAATGAGCGACAAGTCCAAGACAGGAGCTAACGGTGAAAGAGTAGCCAAGGAAGGATGCAGTTCAGGCTTTGTGAGGCGTATAAAATCAAAAAGAAAGTATCAATCCCAGTAAAACAGAGACATGTTCAACTACCGGCAGGGCAGTGTTAGTGGGATCTAGATTATTCTAATCTTCCTAGTTTATATCAACTTACAGTGTTAGCGTGCGCTTGAGTGGCCAGCACAGCAAGTTTGTTTTGAAAATGGGCAAAATTATATTGTTACATGTACATTGGAATGGTTTTGGATGGGTGGGGAGAAGATTTGGCGAATGATAAGCCAAAGACTAGAGAAACGAAGTGCTAAATATTGGTATCACGTCAAGTATGATTTTGACGTGTAATAATCAGGATAATAGTGAAAGCCTCCTTGTCTTCTAAACTCCAATCCCTATTTACCTTCCTCGTCTTCAAGGAAATGAGATCTCACGACATAGGCTAAGAGGCCGATGGAAGTTATAGAATCCTTTTATTCCATCCCCTCCAATTAGGCTGCATGACAAAATAAGTATTTTCATCCATCCTTCAATCCTAATATCTGTCATGGGACTTGGCAATTCTTTTAATGTATCCCCCCCACAACCCCTCAACCAATTAAGTAGTCATCTCCAACTTAAGTTAATTTGAGTCGCTGGATGGGGGCGTGCGTTTCTTTCCTCTGCACAAGTTGACCGGCCGGCCAGTTAGTGTCAGCGCTATTTCCTTAATGGGCACAACAGTAGAGAAGATCACGAATAAGTCGTAACTTCCAAGTCTGCCCTGCTTGTAAGCCAAGGACTGACTGACTGACTTGTATGAGTTGAGTCTTAAACTAGAGCAAGGATAGATAACTGATAGTGAGTTTGTCAGTTTTACGGGATCACGATGCAAATTAAACTTTTGTTTTATTTCCTCCTAACCTTAGTTCCTGTACTCCCTCGTCTTTCATTTCAACTTTATTATTATCATCCTCCTTAATTCCCTTTGAGTCTTGACTTGACTCCTCCGGTATCGCCGGACGGAACCATGTCCGCTACAGTCTTTAGTATTCCGTCTATCCCTTCAGGCTTCTTCATCCTCCTCATTGCAATTTTTTCCGGAGCGTAGCATAGCTCCTCTTAATTATATTCTCCAAAACTTTCTTCTCAAAATTCCATCACTTTTTATTCTCCTACGCTACAATTTAAAATGAGAGCAGCTAAAAGTAAGCAGAGCAATGGGAGAAGCAACAGCTAGAGCAAGTACTGCTGTACGTCCCAGCAGCGTTTATCCTGCCTTGTAACAGGATTTGCTTCAATTTACCTTCCAAATACAATGTAATAAATGTGGAATGGGAAGGTATATCCACGGGTGGGAGATGTTTCTTCTGCGGTATTTAATAAGCAAAGCGATCAACTTTGGCGGCAGCCGCGTTTACTTACGGGTGATGCGACGAGGGCGACACAATTTCGGCGGCCAACTTGTATTGCAAAAGACCCCCAATCTCCGAGTCAGTTTAATAGATAGTTAGCCCAAGAATCATGTATAGAAATGCACGTCTAGAACTGAGCTCTTGTTTTTTCGCAAGATGCAATCTTGTATCTCATGCCTACGCTAACAACAGTGCCTCCTTCCTGACTCATGTTAAATATTCTTCAGTGGTTCATCTATCAGTGTGAAAACATATCAAAGACGTGGGATGTCATGTAGCTTAAGTCGGGAGGGTGTATGGATGGATGGGCGTTTGCGTAAAATTTTTCATTTAAACCGCCATACCGGCATCACAGCAAGCATCCCGCTCTTGTTCGTCATATATCCCAATCCCGTGCAGCATCCCATCCCTCGGACACGTAAACTGTACTTGTTAGGAAAAAATAAAATGTGTCAATTTTTTCTATTTTCTCCCCACCCGCTACGTGTCTTCTATCTCCCCATCACCCCCACCCCTTCCTCCTTCCAACACTTCCAACGGCAGCGCACACACACTGTCTCTTTTCTCTCGTATTAAAAGATCGCCGTATAGAACGGAATCATAGCGCTAGAGAACAAAGTCTTTAAACCAACCAGCAGCACCCTTTCCAACATTTCCTCTTCTTCTTCTTTCATTTCACCAAGATTGAGTTTTCCTTCCATTCTCCCGTCTTTTGTCCCGCTAAACTTTGCTGGTTCTTTCCTCCCCATTGAATAACATATACACTGGTCCGCGCTTCTGCGCTCAGATTGAAGAAAGCCGCAAGGAATTTGCCAAATCGTGACTGGGCTACTGTTTAAATAACCATCACACTCCAACCTTGCATTTCTTACAGCTAGCCCTTGCATTTTCTCATACTGGGCTCAGACCATTATTTTGCAAGGCTTATAACGAGTAAAAGCAACATTTTTGCACGAGTATTCCTAACAGAATCAAGTCTAGCGCTTCTCAGTTCGCATTTTCGGCTTGCATTTACCGCATCTTCCTTCCGAACAATAGGAAAAACTGGATCCTTTCCGATTATCTCAATCTCCGTGTAACTTGTTCTAATTGGGATTCTGCATCCAAAGATAATGCTTCATCAGCTTGATTTACATTATATTCTTCCTTCTCATTCCTCTTCTTTCCGCCCTTCATTCCTCTACAATTAACTTCTTTGCAAAATCTCTCTCCTTTTCTCTCCCATCCAACCACCCTCTTCTGTCAACATTGCAATTATTTTCCCAACTTTCTGAAGCGGTTCATTTACTCTGCATCTTTAGCATTCAGTCCTCCACGGTACACGTTTGTAATTTGAATCATTCACTCTAAGAGAGAATGCAATACATGATCCATTTTTTAGCATTGGTCATGTCATGCTTTTCCTTGAATTTCCGCTACATACCCCTGATGTCTGTCTCTAATAGCTTCTTCACCTCATTTTGCATTTCTACGTAACTTAAATCCGAAAAAATCTGTCCATCTCCCAGCTTCCTTTGGCGCCCTACTCTTTTATCTAGTTTTGGTGGCAAAGAAATAGAAATTTAAACATGTCATTGATTTCAATCAAATCAATCAACCTTGAAGTAAAGGCTTTAGGCTATCTACTGCATACCAGTCATCTGCAACTTATTCATTCAGAAGCGTATTACTTATTGATTTCAATATTATTCAGACTTGTGGGAAGATGCACTCAAAACCCTTGAGGTGTGTATTGTTTCAATTAAATATGTGGCAAGAAAACTCGAACGAGACTTGTTTTTGTTAAGGCGGAAAACAATCAGTGGCGGTAAATTAAGGACAGCACTTAATATATTTGCTAACCATTTTGGTTTCCATCACAGCTCACCACTCAAACACATGTAATGGGATCAACGGGATTGTGAGAAAACCAGCGGTTCGTTTCCTTTTCCCTCTGAACAAATTTCACTCAATTTCTATCAAATCTCAAAGAAGATTATTATTCGCTCCTTCTAAAATCTGCTCCATCACCGCCTCGGTTTACAAAGCACAAGTGTATTTTTACAATCTTCCAATTTCCAAACCCACATTTAAGCCCACCTTTGAATTTTCCCTCTTCAGCATACATTCATGTAATCAAGTAACCCCTCTTAAATTCTACAGAATTCACATCTTCCTTCTTGTTTCTCTCCAAGTTTCCCCCTGCCAAAAACACGGTTTAACTGTCTTCTTCTCAGGAACCAATTATCAAGTAACGGAGCCTAAAGTGGATCAATTCCGTTTCAAAATCTAACATTTCTTCCTCCTACATGCAGCCTCCATAATTATGTATTCCTACTCTTCATTCCTCGGACTAACTGATCCATAAGTGTCGGATACGATCCGAATCCATCGCCTGATCCCAGCAGCCCAAGTTAAATCGAGCCTTCAAAGGTTCCGTCACCTCCAAAGAGCTCAGATTACATACTAACTTTTGTCTGTTGCCGCATTTCCCCTTGTTCTTGCGACAATTTCAGACTTGCAACTCCATGCATCCTTCCTCCTCTGCCCTGTTTATTACCGTTCTGCCTTCAATAAAAACGTAACAAGCTGCAGTTGCATTTTTGAAGCGAGAAACTATATTTTGTATTTAGTTCCGCTTGCCCACGCCATTTCAAAAAGTTAATAGTCTTTTACGATCCTCAATCCTCTCTTGTCAAGTATCACTTCACAAGTAAATTTACTAATTTCTTCTAGATCCGCAATCCTCAGCACATTGTTTTCCCCAGAAACAGAAACATGCTCAGAATGGGATGACAAGGCAGATTGTATCGTATCAAAGAGTTGAATTTTTTCATTCCGTTTCTCCTAATCATCTAAACATCCCGAGATCGTGAGCCCATGTTAATTGTTGTTCGGGATCCAAGAGAAGCAAGCTGCGTTGTGTCGGTTTAAGGAAAGCACGTTTAAAAACTTCAAACAGCCTTGATTGGCACGTTAAGTAAGTAAAGAAGGAGTTTGTTTGTAGCTCATCAGGCTGCAGCTTCTGCTATCGCCCTATCTCAGCTCCTCTATCTCTCATTTTGATACAATTTTCCCAGCAAACATTTCAAGCAAACCAAAAGAGTAGGACATAGCTAAATGAATACGGAAGAGACGGACAAAAGCCTTTCAACATTGCCGAAATGCATCATCACAATTATTGCAATTAATTACGCATACAAATGAATTATTGTCAAATTTTCATTCCATCATCAGAATTTCTGCCTCCTCTCCTTCACCCAGCGTCTTCCTTCAAGTTTCGTCACAATTACACAATGCACCACAAAAGGTAAATACGAGCTATTGTGTGGATTAAAAATTTTATTCGGTTCCTAATTCAGTTTTGAATGCGGGACAATCTCATCCGATTTTCATCACAATAACACCATGAAGCAAACCATTACCTTCACCGAACCCATTAGACAGCACCATTTCTTCTTTCTTACAATTGTTAGCAGTGTGTCTGCCTTCCCAAATTCCTCATGCTTTACTTCCCGTGTTTGGTGAAAATGGTAGCGGCGGCGGCGGCAATCATCTTGACATTGGACTTGCATCCGTATTCCATAGAAGAGGATAATGTATCATCTCTCCTGACTTGTCTCCCTCTTGGCTGTCAAAAGAAATTGTGCGTAGCTTGAAGGAGTTTATTTTTTGATACACACAATTCCTCAAGCCGATCCTTGTGCTCACTTGCCTCCTTGCTGTAAATTATAGTTTTCTCTTCCGTTCATCCCATGGCTAACAGATGAGACGCTCTTCCTTCGGTCACACGTGTTTGGGGTGATGGGTGCAACTTATTCTCTTATTTTGCATACCGATCTCTCTTTCTTCCTCGCACATTCTCCGAGCATGGGCCAAGTTCAATGATGCAGGCAAGAGTGAGGGTGCACAACGAGAACAGAATCTACCAGAAGAATCTACAAAACTCCAACTCGGCGTCCTCCCAAACACATTACCCTCCTGTAACATAATATGACTGGAGCAATTTCCAAGTGAATGAATCACATTTACTCCCTTCCTTAGAGCATCTTTACATCTTTCTAAAACGAGAACATAATGTGTGCTTTGTGGTTTTAGCATATTTGCCCAATAAAAAAGCAGAAGCAAGGAGTAATGCTTGAATTCAAGTAAGCGCTTCTCGGACATTTATTGCTAGCTTGCGCTGCATGCAGCACCACAGAATATTCATCATTCTCCGTCCATACCCGATGTAGATCTAATGGTTGTCGTGGTGTAAAAAATTTTAAGATTCAAATTAGAGTGATGGGGGTAGTGTGAAGACAAGAAATAGAATTCCCATGCAAAAACTCAAGTCGTTCCACACAGGTGGATGAAAAATGTTGCATGCAAATCTGAGATGGATTACATGAAATCCAACCATCCCCTAATTACCTCCCCGCACCTTAACTCAAGCCCAGGTACTCTTCCGTAGAGACGCAGTCCTTTTCTCGCAGAGGGGGCTGAGAATATAGTTTCCCCTCATTTCTCGTAATTCACTCCAGCATGAGCTGTTTCAATCTGCAATTTCACCATTCAAAGCATGGCGTGTTTATACACCGAGAGCGGGGACCCTTTTACAGGAAGTGACTCCAATCCATGTCAGTCGTCATCTTCGGGATGGTAGAAAAACGTTTTTGTAAACACACTTAGCCCGACACCCGCTCATCTCATCACGAGTTCCTCCCTGGCATCCCGTCTCTACCCACTTTACAAATATCCTAGTATTCAATCCACATATACACTTCTGAAGAGTGTTTCCAAGCGATTTACTTAAGTTTAAAGGCCCTCGGTCTTTGTACAACCATAAACAATTCCAATAGCCAGGACGCTTCCGCCATCGTCGCCACCGCCATTTTTAATCAAGGTGAACATTTTTTGTTTTCGGTGTGAAAACGCATCACTCAAAGTAGTTTCACCTTCCTCGCATTATGAAAACCCTTGATGACGGACTGACTTGATGGGAAAATGTGAGACGAAGAGACAGGGTTGAAGGAAGAAGTAATGTGAGGACGAGGAGCATAAATTCTTAAAGGATTTAACACCTATGTGCGCTTTTCGCCCTCTCAGGTATCTTTGCGGCTAGGGTTTGATACTGAGCAAAATACTTACGCGGTTTCCTTGGTGCCGGGCATGATTTGTTTGAGATGGACCGATGTGGTGACGGCGGTGGCGACGCTCTTGGAATCCTGCAGGAATATTAAACAAGAATACGTGCAACAATGTATTGCTCCGCCTGGGAACATGAATCACTTGCATTAGTAACAACGAAACAATGCATACCAGCAATACACTTATAGAAATTTTAAAAATTATCCCATATTCGTCTCGTTTCAGTTTATATAGTCTTTGAAGTTTCCCAGGAAGTGGGAATATTAAAAGAAGATCTGACTCGCTCACTTTAATATTCGCAATTCTTTAATCATTTAACCTAGCAGTGTAGGAAGAATAAACAGAGACAGGCAGTACTATGATGACAGGAGTAAAAGTAAGGAGCAGGTAGCCAGGTAAGGCAGGCATGGGCAGGTTGGTTAAGTAAGCAAATCGGTCACGCTTCAATAGGGATTTTTCTCCTTTGATAAATGCCCAACTTCCTCCGGTAGGATTCAGAGAGGCGAGACGGCAGAATGAGGCAAGTGTTATGGAGTTTCCGAGTGCATACAGGCTTTTTCTTGTCTCGGCTAAATTATCTGGAGGAGTGGCGTGGCGTTCACTAAAATGATGACACTGTCAGCATCCATGTTTCTCATCAATTTCCTCTCCTTCCTGACATAACAATAAAATCAAGAGGTGAAGTGTATCGATCAGCCCTTTGTCACCATCATATTATTTGCATAAAATCCACATTTCTTAAAGTCTCTGCTTCGCTTCCTTCACCCCCTCCCTTCCCTGTCTCTTTAAAGCACAGCTTCAAGCTTTTCTCCAACACATCCAGGAGCAGCACTCTGCATTGTAAAGCTCTTCTCAAAGCACCAACTATTTGACGTGCTAACTTCCTTGAGACTTTTCAGCGCACTACAAAAGCATTACAAATTGACTGCATGCTAGGAACGTCAAACGTGAAATCACCCCTCCCTTTTAGGTGACAACCTGCATATTTTCAATTGACAACCCAGAGAGCGCTGCTCCCTTCCCGCATCTCTCCGTCAGTCAAAGGACTGCTGAGCTGCGTGCAACTTTCTACTTGCAGTTAAATCAAATGTAGCGAAACTTGTCAAACGGAAGCCACTGCTCATTCTCCCAGAGCCACCATAACATTCTTAACTCAAGCACTTCTTAGCAGGATCGGTTAGTTAGCAGAGAGGACAGGCTTTGTCAGGTATGCAGAATATGGTTGGAGAAAATATTTTTCAGAATAGTTCTCAACAACTTTCAGCTTCCACCAGCACGCTCCTCCTCAATTCCTCAATAATTCCACAAGAGCCTACGCCCAAAAATTTTGTTTGTGCCCTCTTAAATCTTCATCTCTCTCCCGGAGGTAAAAGACATGAGGGGTTTTGAAAAACATGGATTTAAAGCCCTGTCAAACAATCGAAACCATCTAAACAATCTCTTCCCCCCTTCACAACCCCTTCCTCGTCTCATAAATCCTTTATTGCTCCAGCAGAATTGCTTTCGATAATTTCCTCAGCAAGCTTAAATCAAGATACCTATCCAGGAAGCAGCTGATCCAGCTTCCTCTTTCCCCACGAATGCCTTCCGAAAAAACTCAACCTGAAAGATTTGACAAAGATAGTGGCTTCCTCCCTGCTTGAAAGAGATCCATCTCACCCCAAGACTCTTCCCCGATTTTGCACGTGCACAATCCACAAAAAACCTGACAGTGTTTAATGACGTATGAGGAATATACGGCACTCAGATCTCTACTCTTTAACCCATGGGAGGTAGATTAGCGTGCAGAGCTAGATGAAGCATGCAAAGGAGATGGTTTCCTCGTAATCATATTCCCGCTCCGTTTTTCGTGATAAACGCTAATTATCCGTGACTTTTCACTATCCCATCAAACACCATCCAAAGATTGAGCAAATGGATGAAAATTAGGCTCGCAATCGTAAAATCTCTCCACCACCATTTGCCACAGCCACCTTCCCTCGTTTCCCATTCCTATTAGCCTTGGCGTTGGCCGCATTGTCCGACCGAATCCTTTGGCCTTTTGTCAGTAATTCAGCTTGGGATGAGGTGGTGAATCACGGAGGGATGACAGAAGAGTGCGTAGTGCGTGCTCTGCCTTGCATGGAAAATCCTATAGCTAATGATGTGGATGCATTTTTTAAATTTACTAATTTACCCATGCCTGTCAGAGCATAAACGTAGAGTCAAACTGCATTGTTCCCTTCCGGAAGGGCTGAGTCCCCGTCTCCTCCTCGACCTTCCATTCTCCTCAATTACCCGAGGATTAATTCAGGACTTAAATTGAAATATCCACACAATTATCTTCCTCTTATCCTTCAACAGTTTCGCTTTCCATCAGTCCTTTAATATCCTCATTCAGTCACAAAGTCAGTGGGTTAAATGCAATATATAGGTGGTCCCTGCATCTATTCTCTTTTAATTTCATTCTACTCTCCATTCCCGCTTTCCTCTTCTTCTGCATGCGTAAACAACAAATCCGGAAACTTGAGTATTTTTTTCGAGAATTTCCACACATTTTTTACCAATTCCTAAGATTAAATTCAATTAGCTCTCTCTTCTTTTTAAACTAACTTCAATTCTAATTTCAGCACCAGTTTCCCTTAATTTTCTAAGACTTGACATGACTCTCCCATCTCTCCAATTCCTAAAGATCCTTGACGACGACCATCTTTACGTAACCACGTATTGTTGTTTCTCCTCTGTCTATCCTCAGTTGATGCTGTCAAGTAAATTGAATTTGGTTGTAATTGTGGGTTTTGGTAAAAACTTGTTAAATCTACTACGATTCTTGCTTACTTAATCTTGATCATAATTGGCATGTCGGTTGTTTTTTGTCATTAAATCCATCATTGAATCCGCTCTCTGCAGACTGCAAAAGGGTGGTCTTGTGGTGTATATAATTGCAGTGGAAATGGATATTACATGCTTGTTTTACTCTTCCCAACTTACACGGCGTAGCCAATCTTGTGAATGACGTAAGAAAGGGCAAGTAAATGCCACAAAGAGGGAGGAGGGTGGTGGCGATAGTGTGTACTACATGCATTGTGGGGATTTACTCTTTCCGCGCCTGGAGATTAGGTGATAAATAATAATAACCTAGTGACCAAGAATCCAAAGGTTAAAGATTCTGCGGCGAGGACAAGATATGCGGTGTAATGTTTCTCCATAATTGTGTAATTGAAAAGGGAGGTGTATCAAGCGCTAAAACTCGGAGAAAAATAAACCATCACTACACAAGTGTATAGCAAAATAGCAAGAGAGCGGCCTTCATAAATTGTAATGTACCTACAGTTGCGTACATGGTAGCGCTCCTATTTTTTCAAACTTCTACCATAATTGCTCCAACATTTACTCCTGAGGAATCCTATGTTGAGGTGTCGGGGGAGAAGATTGGATCAAGTTGCATTTCCATGTGCAGTGGCAATGGCAAGGCTTGCCTCAAGGTTGTAATATTGTAAATACCAGCCTTTGAATCACATTCAAGTAAGGAGGAAGAAATGGTGCTATGAATATAAGAGGCATATGTAAATTTCCAGTATTTTCCCTTACCAAGGCGCATTTCAGTTTTGTTTAATGGTAAAATCCTTTATGCAGAAAAGGTGAGATATTTACTGCACCCACTGCAAAAGGAGAAAGCGGGTGGTGAGTTCTGAGTTGGTCATGTAATAAATATCACCTTGTAGAGCCCGAGCAAATAAGCTTTATTGCCTCCATTCCAGCCGACGCAGCTTAAAAAAATTCCTAGGAGATTATGTAGACAACTGTCTTAAAGTCGGTTCAATAATAATCAACCTTTGATATAAATTACAACCAATAACCAAGTGAGGAAGGAGGAGGAAGACGCAGGATATTGGTCTAATAGCCGGTTCTTTTTCTTCTGAACTAACCTTAGCATTGTTCCAAGGCGAATGAGATAGAGTGCATTATTTTAGAATAAGACCAAACATTATATTCCTCAATGTCCCCCACCAAACGTGCTCCTTGTTCGAGGATGAGTTGCCGAAAAATTCAATTTCCGGGGCTCTTGCTATGCCCATCCTAATGTGTCAGTAGGTGGTGTGATGAGATTTTTTTTAAGGAATCCGATGGGCTTTTAGCTGATACAAACGTACTATAAACTGTGTGTATTTAGTAAAAAACAACAATACGCAGCAAAACATCGGGATAGAAAGAATGTGCGTGCTACTGTAAAGAGCGCAGCGAAAATAACAGCGCGTCAAGCGTGCGGTGGAGCGTACGTGGATGATACTTTCTCCAACGGCAAAACGACAGCTAGACCTGGGTGGTGTTGACTTGCATGTGCATTGGATTAGAATAGAAATTGGTGCGTGAAGGTGCCGTTGCATTGGTGTTTCTCGTAAAACGATTTGATTTTGCTCATACGTTCTCCCTTCTTTCATGTCTTTCACTCCGTCTGTTCAAACCGCTATAATTGTAAATCAAATCCGTTCCTGCTAAATCTTCAATTCAAAACCATGTTGTTAAACAGTTTTACGGTTAGAGGAAGAAAACCCGTTCTTGGAGAAGGAAGCGCTAGCGCGTGCGTGCTTCTCCTGGGGAGCACGTCGATAAAAATTTAGATCAAACCATTTCCAACGGATTCGAGGAATGCATGTGAGCGGATTTAAATCTCCTCAAATTAACAAGTTGGTGTCGAAGATTTTCCATAGATTAGGAATATAACGAGATCAACTCCTATCTTTTTTCACCCCTGTCTGTCTCACGTCTGCCTCTCTTCTTCTAGAATCCCCATTTTAAGTAGGTAATCCTAGTGGCTCACGTTAACTTGAAGAAGCTCCGCATCTTCGCCCTCCTCTTGAGAGTCCCTGCCACGGATTTTCCCCCCTTAGTCAGCGACTTATCCTCCGTTCCAAATAAATTACATCAAGTGCAGAGATTTAAGGGATTTTCTCTAAATTAATCACAATTTGAAACAACTACGGCACACCCACTCAGACCCTCTCGTTTCTCCCTCCTTTACCTTCAAATCTGCCCCTCTCAGCCCCAAAAATCATATATAAATTTATTTACGAATCCATCCGATTTTCCAAAGATTAAATTCTTCGGGCGTGTCCTTATCCTTCAATCCTCATCGTCCTACTATTTATCCATTTTACAATATCACGTTAGCATCAAGCACCCCATTTTACCTCTACACCAACCAACAACAGCCCTTCCATTCACAAGAATGAGCACGGAAGGAGGATTTTTCGATAAATTGAAATTCAGTGCTTCAATCTAAACTAAAACCATACTTCCACTTTCACGCTGCATGCAATCTGGGCTGCAGGCTTTTTCTCAAACTTCGCATCGCACCACAGTACAAATCTTTTGATTCATAAAAATCATCCTGGCCTGTACTTACACTGCACCGGCCTTGCATTTAACAAGTAAAATATTTGCTTTAAATTACACGCCTCCCAGCCCCTCACGAATCATATTCAACCGGTAACTTGGCAATATGGGTTTTAGTTTAACAAGAATCAGCGCAATCCCAGCCGCTTTCTGAATCCAACCCAAGGCATTCACAATTTTTCAACACTTGTTCTTCCTCAGTTTCAGTTTTAATATAGCATGCAGGAGAAATCAGAGCAAGTCTTCTGAAATACACATGTGAATATGATAACACAGACTAAGCTGCTACGGAGATTTTTTACTCTCATTCTTAACTCGATCAGGTGTTAGGAGGGGAGGACGGGATGGTAACGCACGGTTGGATTTTTTAAATCTTTCTTTGGCCCTTAAGTCTACATGCGTCTGAGCCGAGGACGGAAGGACAAACTAAAAGTAAGCTGAGAATGTGATCCGGCCGGCGATTTTCTAAAATGTCAACCATGCACAGCCGGATGGTTAACCAGATTTTAGGAAAGGTGTCTTCAGTTGTCCGTCGGAAGTTAATATGCTGATACATGATGATCATGATACGAGCTCCAAGAGAAAGCTTGTCAAGTGCCGAGGAAGCCATTTCAAGGGTCTCCCTTCAGCCAGGGGTTGAAGTTGAATCTTGTATGTGGTTGACTGTATTGAAATTAGTTGGGTTAGTTGATGAAGTTGACTAAGTGTCGGAAACGTTGCGTGCTACCCCCCTTCCCACCCTTCCCTCCTCTGTGTCGTATCCACCACCCATTCAAACCCCAATCCCAATCAAAGCACACTAGCATACCATTATCCATACTAGAACCTTACGATGGGCCATAAGTTACGGCTTTTGCCATACTGCCTCGTCTCCTCCATATTCCACTCTCCAAGTAACATTGCAGAAGGTGATGGATAGATAATAGGAAGGTAAGAAGAAAAAGAACAATTCCCTCCATAAACCCTCCATCCATTTCTTACACCTTTACACCGGTGAGCGAGGGGCTCTGATTTGAGACTCACGGACGGGGAAAAGCTGATGGTGGTTGCAGTGGTAGGAGCCTCAGCAAGGAGAAATACCAACAACTCTACCTTAGCCACAAGAGGCAAGTGGTGTGTATTATATATAATACTCCTGGTCTTCCGCACGACCCTCTGCATTTCAGACTTCCCTTGATCACCAAGAGCAGGGAGAGTGAAATATATTTACTCTGCTTCCATCCCGTAGACTCTTTCAGTCTCTCGTCACCATCCTATGAGTAGCCTTTCATCGGAGCGAAACAATTTCTTCGCAACTTTGTAACAAGACTCAGCTTTAATATTAACTCACTTTCTACCCGCAACAGTAAACAAGTGGAGAAAGATTTAGCATCATTCTTAAAAAACGATAGCATCCTTTTTCGGTCCTATTCATACGCCAACCGTGAAAGAAGATAAAGCCAAAGACGGGCAGAGATAGCTAGTAGTGGAGGAAGCACGGCAAAGGAAAGCAAAGAGGGAGAAATCTTCGATTTAAATCTTCTCTATAAATACACCGCTACGTTTCCAACGACCATCATCATCCACAACACGACGACCCTCCGACAAACCAACTAACTCTTTTCCAAGTGTATAACAGGACTAATAGTGGCATCAACATTAACTCAATCCTCATCCTACTTTGTCTACCAAACGTTCAACTAACTCCAGGAGCACATCCACCAACTTACTTGCAATATAAACTCCTTATATGCATTCGTAATTCCAAGGGAAAAGTCTTCTTCATCCAATCATCATCCACCAATCTCCGCTCCTCCTCAGCAAGCCTTATAGCAGCCAGGGCAAAAGAAAGAGCCATTGACAAAAAGCTTCTATTTTGGGAATCATTTCCTCGGATCCTCCGAAATCGAAACCATAAACTCTCCTCTTCACCCTCTCAAATATATCGAACGTCATCCAGGACTTTTAACCTTCCAGTTTTCCACTGACTCTCATAGTTTTAACATCTACCGGAAACCCTTCTCCCGTTCTACTCCCTCTCTAACAGTTTGTGACAAATCTCATTTCTCCAAGAAAAAGTTTACATAAACAATCACATTTCCCATCCATCAATTCCATCAACTCAGCAAGCATCAACTCAAATCTCCCACTTTCACCCGCTATTCTCCTGTGACGCTAACTCTACCTCCTAACGTATATAACTCAAATCTTGAACTTACACATCTTATCCAGCAATCAAAATGGCCACTTACTCTACTTACCGTCATATTGAACTTGACAAGGTCGGATGCGGGAAACGAAGGTTAGTACACACAAAATCATCAGCATTTCCGTAGCTAGCGCTATAGCTGTTACAGCATAAGAGTCATAGAGTGAAAGCACACCTTCTCTTTAATTTATACACCTCCACCCTTCATTCATCAGTTCACCATGCATTTAGTATGCATGGCCCTCCTATCAAAGCCAGCCCAACCTTCAATTATACATTCCAAACTTGAAATTCCATTATGCATGTATTCCCTTATACAAAACCCACTATATAGTTTCCTAGTCCGTCGTCCTTGGATTACATCAGTCTTTCTCCGCCAAACAGCCCTGGAGGACGACAACAAATAGTCATGGATTAACTTAAACCTTCATGTGCTTTCTTCCAAAGAGAGAGAAAGCATGACAACACGGTCCGCTTTCTCTGTTACAACTCCTCCACCCCGCTCACTTTATCTAACATTCCTTGTGCCCTCTCTGCAGTTCCGCAATTAAAACTTTTCTACTGATAAAATTAACTTCCCCTCCCTTTTCTTTCATCACCAAGGAAAATATATCCCGCTTTCACCAGAATGTCAACCTTCTGGAATATTTTACATGTCAAGTTACTTCTTCTTTTCAAAGCGTGCTGTCTCCCGTATTTTCCATTCAACCGTGTATTCCCAGCTCTGCTTCTCGGAGAAAGTAGCTTACTTTCTACATTAGCATATCGATCAGGAGTGACTTCAGTTTCCGTTTCCAACATTTGACATTATCAAAACCCGTTTTATTTTACGAGTACTCCCAAAGGTATCCCAAGGCGTAGAGAATCGTGTAAAGAAGTTTACGAAAAATGTCCTCCTTGACTAACCGTCACTAATCTTTATTTCCGGACTCGATAACAATTGTCAGTCTTCCAATCCTTTCACAATAGACTGAATCCCTGCAAATAATTTCAAAAATTCCACTGCCACGTGTTTACAGTCAGTTCCCTCTTCAATTCAAATTTGCATACAATGAGGAAATTACCCCAGTAGGTTATCCACATATTTATGTTATCTAGAAACCCATCCTTAAGCTACTTCCTCTAGGTGTTTGGCTCTGGGGAGGAAGGAATTTTGAAAATCCATATTATACCCAGCAAGCGACAGCTTTACGCTCTCGTTTATCCCTTGTTTATTTCCACAAGTTACTCTATGACGTTCGCCCTACCCCACAGAGTTGAAGGGCCGGCCGGTGGTGTTGAAAAGAGGATATATAAATGATAAAGAGCCAGTAGATTTATTCTTGTCATTGATTCCCTAAGCGTGCTCACTATGACAATCCTTGCTCACCTGTCAAGGTGAGATGATAAACGGGTTAGTCCTTTTAACATTGACTGGATTCAGCATACTATGGAGTTGCTGGTTGGTAGGGGGCGGTGCTATAAAACGCTTGATTAATTTTCATATCTTGCATCTCCTCGCATTGTTTACCTGTCTTTAAAGTAACCACTAAAAGACTCTGATTTCTTCACGATATCTCCCTACTGTTAAACGCTGCAAGCGATCAGGCATTGACATTTTCCCATGTTTTATTCTTCCTCTAATTTTTGCACCAGAATAATATATGTATTATGCGATCAGTATTGCATTTAAAACGGAGTGTAAACATTGGCAAAAATTATCTGGATTTTAGGACAAGGCGCTTTTCGTAATATGTTGGTGTGGTTAGCGGCTAGCGGACGGTGATTAGTTTTTAGTGTGAGGTCTAGCGGCAGTAAAGACTCATAAGGTTGAATATGCATAAGCGGGGGTTCATAAATTGGCTTTGGACAAACGGTTACCCTTTGGTGGTAAACATAAACGTCAAATTTGTTTATCACATGACCTAGGCTAGCAAATAGATTTTAAAATTAGTTCAAGCCTCAGCAATTAAGCTTAAGTGAGTAATTAATAGCAGAGAACCGATAACCCGTTTTCCGTTACCTTGATTTCCTCACATTATATACATTAGCTATGCTTAATGGAGTGACTGACATTGTGAGTGCAGTTTGAATCCAACGGGGCAAGAGGAAACCGTGAACAAGACCTGTCTGATGCCTGCTTATGAAGCTCACAAGCTGGTAGAAGCAAATCAAGCAAGCAGACGCTATTTGTCAACGTTTTGTACACAGTCACAGCCTTCCTCTACTGCAATCCCTGCAAGTAGAAGAGCTATTTAATTTCACCATTGTGTAGGTGTGATCACATTAATTTGTGGCCGACATGAGGTAGACACACAATGTCTTGTGTATTTTCTTTTTGCTCAAATGACTTTTAAATCGAAAGAAATGAATCGAAAAAGCGTTAGATTTCACAATAGGTTCTGGGACGTGATGTGGAAGAGGTGTGTGGTCGCAGAGGAAATTGGTTTAAGGTGAATGAGTATTGATACGAGTTGGAACAATGGAAAGGTTCCGAGTATATGATGGGAAAGTAATTTGACAGTAGGGAATAATTAGTGTATACGCTGTATGGTGGAATGGTGGTGGAAAGTGGAGGAATTATAATGAGGTAAAAACTTGGAGGTAAAGCCCAATAAACGTGAGTATTTCTCATGGTCTCCTTCCAAAGACATGACAATGGGAGAAAAGAAAGACGGGCATTGTTTCCGCCTGCATCAATCTTTCTCTTTGCCTCCAAGGTGACGGCCAAATCTTTCCAAATTCCCCTATCCATCCTCCTCGAAGAGCAAACATAGCTGCAGCTCCATAGCGAACAATCCCCGCCACTAACTCTCCCCTATTCTCCCCACCACCAATAAATGAATGAATCTCCGCCAATCTACCATCCATAATTGCGTCCCACTTAAATGGGCCACAACTTACTCCTGGCTGGAAGGCAAAATTCAGCTCAGAGATGCAAGCAGCTATGAATTTGCAAGAATTATACCAATTTGATTCTTATCTTTCTATTTACACAAGCTTCCTTCCCCCGGGCAATCCAACACACCAAAAAAAATCACAAAAAGCATCTACTTTATCCCTTCACACAATAACAACAAATTCCCACTGCACCAGCACCACGTCACACTCTTCCATCAGCTCCTAGTCAATATTAAGAGAGGAGCTCCTTTTTATTCAGAGTTCAGATTCTCAGATAGTGAACAGGTAAATCAGAGGGCGGGATAATATTTCCCAAAATCCTCTTCTCTGTCGTCCCTCCCTTACCGTTGCAAAAATCTCATCTGCTCAAGGAGCAGATGAGTTGTATTGTAGTTATTACGACGGAAGACGTGTTTCATGTCTTTACGCGTCACACAGTATGTATGACACATCCCCTTGATTTCCTCTCCTAAAAATTCATTTATTTTACATTCATGTTTTCATGAACGGCAGTAGGTGCCTGCACGACTTGAAATTACCGATTCATCAATAATGATTACCATTTGATTCCCCCATCGTGACCATTCCCTCCAACATCTAATTTCTTCCCAATCTTCTTCCTATGCATTCACCCACTAACAAAAGTCACTTCACTCAAGTCTTAGCTCAACCTGATCTTGTAGTCAGTCTGGTCTCCGGTAGACGGAGGATGGGTTTCCTTACTTTGTATCCTGCCAAAAGAAGACGCCAAACTGAATTAGAGGGCAAGCAGAATTATTTTTCCTAAAATCTTTTCATTCCAGCTCTAAAATTTCTGTCGGCAATTTTAAATCCGCAAAAGTAATACTCGCTCCTGCTACCATTGACACTAAAAACAAATGTCTCTGAAAACTGCAGTAGAATGCAGCTTAGTATAGTTTTCTCTATTTTTCTCATCATCCCCGTTGTTGACTATCGCTTCAAACTCTTCCAATGTTTGCTTTCAATCCTTATAAACTATCTCGTTGCTAAAATCCAATTCAAAAATATCGATATTGCCTATTAATATTTACTGCCGAAAATATTATTATTAAGTAGCAGGAAACCGGAAGTAGAAAGCTCCTATACTGCAAATCTGATACTTTCAACTTTACGAGGGCTGCGCTGAAGGTGGAGAAGGAATAATCATGAAGAGGCATAAATAGCTTTTAGAAATAACCAAACAAGTTAATGACTTGAGAAACAATCAATGTAGGCTAAGGATTTGAAAGTTCGTTAAGAGATGAGATATTGTGAGAAAGGGGGTATGATGGTGGATTTTTCTCAATTTTACGAGTTTACAGGTGTGACTTGTTAATTAATTTTTCTCAACAAATCCTCCTCTCTCTATATAATACTTCTAAACTTCGAAACCTTCCACTTCTAACGCCACATGATAATGGCACCCCTGATTATTTGAGACGGGGCCCTCTAGCAAAACCTTATGTCTTTCTCAAGTAGCCTTTTCAATTTACACTTGTTTTACAACAAAAATCCCAAAGTCATCAATTCCAATTTTTGGGGCGCAACTTCTCTCTCTCTCTTCTGACTCTCTCCGTCTCCATCCTCTCTCACTCCAATCACACATTGATCTAGTTAGTCACCCGAAGACTCAAGAAACACCCACATGGCCCCGAGTACAGGGAATCAAAAATATTTTCATGGCTCATTCTTCCCAAGAGCTGAGTAATTAATCCCTCATCCATTCTTCGTCGCCCCCACCTTCTACCTCCTGGCTCACCTTGACTCAATTCTTACCAGCACAGGTATTTCACCAACTTGACGCTATTTTTATTTCCTCTTTAGCAAAAGCTCCTCGTAGTAAGCCTCAATCTGACTACGAAACTATGACGCTCAATAACTGCTTGCTAATCTCTAGAAAAACTTTTATCGCCCAAATAGCCCTCTTGACCTAGAGAAAGTATGCAATGTGCTGCACCTATTCAAGTTCACGTAGGGGTTAGCGTCAGGAGGAAACGGGAATTCCGGCAGATTGCATTGCAAAAACATGCCAACCTTTCCCATCACCATTCAACTTTTTTTCATGGAATCTCCGTCTCCCGAGTTTTTGTCCCTCATTGTGAAGCCATCTCGAGTCAAAAGTCTCATTGAGTTGGTAGAGCTGGCTTTAAAAATTGTTTATGCATTAAATTTCACGAGCTTCAACAAATGTATGCGGATATTTGATTACTCGGGTAAATGAAGAGGCAGATGTTAGGCGAGTTGAGCTGCTTAGCAAATCATGAAGGTGGCATTCCAAACTCTTCTCACCAAGTGTCTCTAATATGCGTGCTTTATTATTCCCCTATGAGTTACCAATCTAATTACAATCAAGATCCGGTTTTTTACCTCCCAAAGAGACTTTCAATAAGGGACAAATATGTTATTTTCTTGTAATATACCATGCAGTAACCAGAAGTTAGCTTTTAAAATGTAAACTCATGACTATCATCCATAGATTTGCTAACAAGTATCCCTTTTACAATTTAATGAATTCTTTAACCGTGTAACGTTATTGAAAAACATTGTCATTTCAGCATCCCATTATTGCTTATTGACGTGCATAAAGGTGGAAATCCGTGTTTTGAGATTTCAATTTTTTATCAATTTACATCCAAACAGCTTTGCAATCCGTCCTCATCCCTCTCACAACATGGGATATTATGATGAGACGTATGATTGAGAACATTATCTTTTAGTGCATCTCATCTTTTATTATTACGTATTCAATTCCTCTCACACATCCCACCTGCCCTAGCATCTTCTCCCTTACCCCAGAATCATCACCCCGAATATTATATACTACCGCTTCGATGATGATCCAGAAAAAAAGTTTACATTCAAGAAAAATACAGCCGATTGACACTGTTCGCCAAAACAGTTACGAAAAGCTCCTACCGTTTTACTTTGCACCAGCTCACATCAAAGCCCCTACAATCTTCACATTTACCACATGGCAGGATGCATCTAATGAATTCAATTTGAAAGCTAACTTTTATTCCTATACGAACGAAGCCAAGTAGAATTGCAAATTATCTGTAAAGCTCCTGTGGGCATATAGCTTACAATTTAAATCGGTATGAACGGATGGACGTGCTTGGAAATCTAAAGATTGATTGGGAGTACACCGGATGCTGAATGTGGGTACAAGAGATATGTTTGGATAAATCACAAGATACTGTGCACAGTTTTATTTTTTCTTAACCACCCTCCCTTCCTTCTCCCTTGTGAGAAACATTCTTCGGAGAATAAATAGAATGGACAAGGTAATTGACACTCTTACTACAAGAAAGCTACTCACTGCTTCCGATTAGTTTCTATTACTACCCCTACATGTATCCTACACCGTTTTAGTTGTTCAGGCTTCCGTACTTGTTTAGGAGAAACCTACACAATTTTCTGATGTATCAGGATTTTGTTCTGCAAACCGTCCTGGTATTATTAGCTTCATTGTGTGTGCGTAGACTAACAAGGAGTTTGCAAAGAGCAGATTGCAAGTAGAGAAAATGTATACTTTTGCTAAATATTTCTATACTGTACCCCTTTTACCTTGAAGGATATGCAATCAAGCTCGAAAGTTCCAAAGTACTTGATAAAAGATACACAGAATCCTCAAGTGATGGGAAAAGGAAGAAAGTCGTCGTACTTAAAGCGTACAGTGAATGTGTACTTAACTTTCTTGTAAACTTCCTAGGGGGGAGTGACTGCAAATTCTTTTATGATGATGAAAAGGGTGGTGATGGATGCTAGGCGGAGGAGGAAGGCATGGATTTAAATAATTTGTTTCCCTAGGAATCCAATATTGTATATACAAGAGAATTAGTCTTGTTCTACTACTTCACTACGGTGATAATGTATAAGATAATGGTAAACAAGGGATTTGCTTAATTGTAATCATGTTCAACGATAAAAGCTAATGTGATTTACTGCATGTAGAGATTAAAGCATCCTTCTCATCCATTTCTTCCTTCAACTCAAGAAAAAATCATGCTGGTCTTCCAGAGGTGATGACATCCGGACTATGATGAGAAGTAGAGGTTAGTTAAATATACAGTATTTAACAATTTCCCATAGAAAAGCTCAAGAAGGAAAGAGAATCTCATGGATATGCATCTTTTGAGAATGAGATAAGCAAACTGCAGGTAATATTCTGAGAAATCTTATTGAAACGACAAGTTTCTTTGAAACGTGGATTGTACTTGAGCGCCTTTGTAACCCGGTCACTAAGTTCAATCACTTGAAGGCTATCATTGTCCTCCATTGTTTTCCTTTACGACTACCCTAACACACCTTGC
The DNA here is from genome assembly GCA_906901655.1 of Sminthurides aquaticus. Classification (NCBI taxonomy): domain Eukaryota; kingdom Metazoa; phylum Arthropoda; class Collembola; order Symphypleona; family Sminthurididae; genus Sminthurides; species Sminthurides aquaticus. The sequence goes on along the minus strand of CAJQTT010000001.1, from coordinate 15,727,872 downwards.
GCTCCAGGCAAGCTACTTTCCTATACCAAAGACTAACGTAGAGACGGCAATCTCTCCGCTTGTGCAATTCAATGGCCCTAAACAATATTGTGAAATGCGTTTCCTAGGGAAGCTATAGAAAATCGTTGAGTTGCAACCACGTGTATTTTCCTCTAACACTTGTTAACTTTCATGGCGAAGATGATTCCAAGACCTCTGGCTAGCTCATCCTCTTCTAACCCATTTGTCTACGAGGAGGTCCAAGGCTCATAAATAAGATTCCCCCATCTTCTTGGGGCTCCTACCTACTCTTCCTCTGCTACAGCTCCAGGGCTTGTAGTCATTTTCTTGGTATTTTGTGGATTTCTAATTGCAAATTAGAATTGCAAGAGAAGGAGATGAGGCTAGCGATAGGATCCGTATGTTTGTTGTGACATGAAGAGAAAAGAGGAAGTAGTAAGATCTAGTAGAGGAGGAGATGGACGCAAAAGGACGGTTAGTTGACTGACTGGCTTGTCGGATGAGCAAGATAATTTGTAAATATGAGTCCATGTCGGATCTTGTAGATAAGGATTCCTATTATTTATGGTTTGGGAGACGGAAGCTGTTGAGGGTGGGAGAGAGAGAGCAGTAGTCTTTTCCATCGTAATTACCTTTAATTTATCAGGTAATTAATTACAAGAGTATGATTAATTTTATGTTTGCCTGATAATTTTGATTAATTTTCAAGAGTTCTTCTTCTCCTCCAATCTGCCCAAGTCAACATGAACCTCCATGCTAAAACGTTTGCAAATCCCATCCCTCTCCTCCCTGTATTTTGCATAGAGATGAAGATGAGGCTAGGACGATGATCTCGTCATCATCATCATATTTCGCAAATTGCAAAATTATAAGTAGGCAGCAAGGGGAGGGACAGGAGTGTAGTTGAAGGTAGCCTTGCGGTAGCTTCAAGGTGAGCACAGCCAGGCTTAAAGGGCATAATGAGATGTGGATGCACACGAATGGATGCATAAATAAGCAATGTCCAGTTTTTTTCTATACTAAACTTGAAATTGCGAGCTTCATGGTGGCTTTATTGCGGGACTTTGTGTAGAGCGTACACTATGTATAGTAGCAACGGCCTTTGAAAGCATCACGTTTCCACTCTCACCTCATGCTGATTTCAATGACTGCTCCCTCCTTCAAGCAAGTTTTACGCGGGTAATGATTATACATTACCTTCTTAATTCAGAATGAGCTCCCTCCCGTAACAACTCGGACATGTGCATTCTTCTTTTTTTGCAAACCATCAAACCTATACACCTCACATTTCAATCCCCATCCAAAATCTATACGCGACCAAGGAACATAGAATTGGCAAATGTGCAAGTTTTAGTTCCTTCATTCTTCATTTCTTTTTCCCTGCTTGGCTTAAGCAAAATTTCCCAATCCCTTCAGACTTGAGAGCGAGTCTAAGTAGCGGGGATCATTTAGTTCTTTTCTCATTTTCACATGTATTCATTACGGGCTCATGATTTGCAAATGAGGATAATTTAAAGAGACACTCTAAACGATGAGTTTGATGAATGAATGGTGTCTTGTATCCAATTCTCCTCTTTCTCTATCAGGTTCCGCTTTATTTATGCTGCCATTTGAAGCGTGGGGGGTAAATTCAACGCATTGACCGCTCCGACTTACTCACTGATGACGCTTTCTTAACGCTTCCTTCCCCATAAGCTTATCATTGAAAAGCCAGCTTAACTTTTCACAAAACCCAAATCATCTTCCTTGCCAACTCTCAACCTCCTCTCTCCACCTTCCTCGCTCAATTTAAAAATTAAGATCAAGAATTGTTTTCAATGGCATTCTCCCCCTCCGAGAGCTCCCTTGAATTGCATTCTACAAGTCTATGCACTCCGTCATCCATACAGACACATGCTAGAATTATACACATTGTGGCATTCTTCCTCGCTGTAACACGGTTTACATGTAGGTGCGAAAATCTTGTGAGAAATGTGTATGTCTTTGGTGAAATTAATTGACCCGTCCGTGTCATCAATACCGTTCATAAGTCAGAGTGTTGACAGGAGCCAAGTGGTTCTCCTCTTGACCACAAACCCCCTCCTTCCCATCCAGCTTGTCAACTTGTAATTGTAAACTAATCAATTCCAACCGCGAAAAGAAGCTACAACGCTTCCTCTCAAATCCCCTACATGGCTTCACGACCCAGTACGTGCAACTTTAGGGATATTTGCCATTTTTTAAAGAAACTCTAAGCCTGCGGAAAGTAGGACAGCTTTGGAGAAGCGTAACCCTCCCAGCTGAGCGTGTAAATCTCCTTCCCAGGGTGTTCCTTCCCAGCCAGCCAACCAAGTGCTTGAGCGTCATAGATAGCTTTCGACGTGATCGCTTAAGCGCACTAATCAAGAGCATTTATTTCGGTTAGATGGAAAACAAGGGACCGTAACTGATTTGATTATCTCAACAATTCCACCTCCCCCAATCCGCTCCCTTTAAATCCCTTCCAGATACAATCATTCATGGGAACTCCCCATCCTTCTTTATAAATCTATTTTCTTACCTACCACCTTCCAACCACGCAAACCCCTTGTCTTCTTCCTAGCCTTCACTCTCATCATTAAGCAGAGATGCGACGGTTTTTGGCAAACAAACTCCGAGTTAGGCAGTTGAATGGATAAGCGGAACTGACATGACATTCTTCCTCAATTTTCACCATAACTCTATAAGACTTCCCCACCACTCAGTCTTCTCTAAACTTTCGGCCAAGATGGGAAGACACATATACAGACTGACTGGCGTTGACAGGACGAGGGGTTGACATGCGGTCATTTCTCCTTTCATTCCTCACCCAGCAACTACTGTATCAAATCCGCCGTTAGTTTCCATCACACTTTGATTGTTGTATGCCGGGAGATGATGGTAATCGTGGAGGAAGCCCATAGGCTCAATTAGATCCGGCCAGGGAAACTAAAACCTCTATTCTTCAACCTGTCTGTCAAGCCTCTGAGAAGAATATATATCTGTGTTAACTTAGTTACTCCGAGCAGGGCCCGGAGCGTGCTAAGAAAAATAATACATAAATACAAACTTGGATGGATCGGTCAAAACTAAAGGGATCCTAATTCAAACTGTCCCTCTCCATCATCTAAGAAGAATAGGATCTGAGCGCAAGAGACAGAACAGGGGAGAAGAAGGGATGCTGCGAATTAAGTGTTCTCTCACGTCCAATCTGGATCCTTATCTTCCACCACAGTCCGGCCTCTTCCACTATATCCGATCACCCTCATGATAATCTTTAATGTCCCAGAAATTATTAAATCAAGCGCGCGAGTACACAGCCTCTTAAAAATCAACCTTTCTTCCACGCAATCATTCCTTAGAGAAACTCCACTCCTCCTCACTTCTGATTACTCTCTTCTTACATCTTATTTCCAGTCACAACAACAGTATTTCAATCCTACTCAGTATCCAAAAACCTAGTCTTTTACGATTTACTACTTGCAGTAAAAGTTTGCACTTAATGTCCTCCTCGAAACTCTGTATTTTTACAGTAAAATCATGACATTTCACAGTATTTTACTACCGCTCCTCCCTTCATCCTACCTTACCGTCTTCTTAGTACTTCCCTACCCTTTCCAGCTACCCCGCCCCTATTCCGCATTGCAACAACAAAATAAACTTCTCCATCCTCATGCACGCCTCAATTTAATGGAGTGAAAATATTTTCTCGGAAATGTAGGCATGTTGATGACAAGCTTATTGTTTCTTAGTAAACTTGTAGCATAATTCCGTTGGTGTCAACGGAGAAGGGTATCATGAGCGGGATGTAGTGTGCTCTGTAGCAGTACTGTCCGTACATCCCGGAAATCACAAATTTCTGCACGTATCCTCAATTCATTTAATCTTAACGTGCTAACACACCGTTAATTTTTAAAATCACTTTATCTCTTTTCCTCATCAAAGTCTTTAAACGATCCAGCATTCACCAATCTTTCCTGTGATATATGGAGAAAGCACGTGAGAAATTCGAGGGGTGTGAGATTCCGGTACGGATCATCATCATGACACACACATCTTTTCATTATGAGCCAGGCAGACGGGTTATTAAAAAGCTAATAAAATAATGTTAACAAAATGTGTTTATTAGCAACCAATTATGTAATTACTCAGCCCTGATGTCCATACTGTCTCGCCATCATCCCGTTTCCTCCACGCTATAGCTCAGCAGCATACTCTCCCGCCTCCCCTCCCCCGTGTACTCACCTGTCCGAGTTTGTTTCTCTTAGACGGCCCCCGAACCTTATTTTCTACGTGACTTTTCAGTTGGTGAAGGTTTGAGGAATTTAGTTCCCGGTACGATCAGAAGAGGGGAAGACTTGGAGATGGTGGCGCGGGATATATTGTATAGAGTCTCGTACGGTTTTCGGATTGATGCAAAGAATGTTGATGAGCCCAGAGTGAGTACAGATGAATTTATTGTTTTCCTGGCTAAGGACGGGGCTGAGGTGCGCGATAAGATTTATGGGATGAGCTAATATGTTCTTCATGTTAGGAATACTAATAAGAGTCATGTAAAGCAAGGATCATCCCTTGTTTTAAAGTCTTTCAACTCATCTTCATTCCTCCAGTCCGCAATCTCTCTTTTTAATCCATCAGAAGGTGAGTAGCGTCAAGAAGATGTTATAAACTACAGCTAATGGCCATGTTCCACACACGTTCAACTGGATTTGATCCACATGATAGTTTTCTAACTCCCCCCGTGTGAACAATATGATCGTAAAAGCATCAATGGGCCAAAGGAATAGAACCACATCCAAACTGTCGACAATCCTACAAGTATGACCAAACATTACAGTATGAGCGAACAACATCCCAATAATCCAGTTAACAACATGTACACCTCACCACTAAACTCCTTCCTCCCCACCACCTTCTTCCCCTCAACTTTTTAAAAAACCAGCCAGTCAGCCAGCCATCTTTTTCTCTCATCTTCTCAACTTCTAACCTCTGCCCCCGTAAAAAATCCAGCTTAAAACTTTACCCATTTAGAATGCATATATATTCACTTTTTTTTCTCCCCCTAAAACCAGCTTTAAAGCCACAAGGGTAATTACCGGCAATCAAAACTAAATTTATCAACTGCCAAACAAAATGTAACAGTGTTCAAGTTTCACCTTCGTCTTCCACAGCAATGGCTATAGCTTTATCGAAATGATCTGACTCATTTATTTCCTTATTCCTAGTCCTAAGCCAGGTTTTTACAAACATCTTTCAGCCTCTTATCTTCATCCTCTACTCTCTGGACACGTCATTCCCCATTCTTTACGACCCACAATTTCCCGTCTTTCCTACAACAAGACAAAAAATTCTGATGTGTAATGCATGGGCTACGGCTTTCAACTCCTAAGAGCACGTAACGAGGAAGTGAATATAAGTACTTCTGAATTATTGTAAAAGTTACAAATAAGAGCTTTCGTCCCTAAGGGCTTAGTTTTTAGTACAATTAGCGGAATCCCTGCTAATGGATGAACTATGAATTACCATCAAGTACAAAACATACCGCAATCTCCACTTGTAAACACGGGATGTTGCTCCCTCAGGTAAATTGCGAATCAGTGAGGTGTCAGATGCGGTCGGAATGATTATTTAGTCAAAGATCGTTCCAGTGGGACAGTTGAGTTAATTACTTGATTAACTTGCGAAATTGATGGAAATCCTGTAGTCTTCTTCTACTAGACTTACCATAGCCACCACATCTCCCTCGTAATTGATCCCGTTGATTCGATTCAGTAAATTCAATTAGCTGGACTCGTGTTTGCTATCCTTGTTCCCCTCCTTATTCCATCAACTTCTTCTTCTATTTCTCCCTATCAATTCCAAGCACATCTCCTCTACAGTTACACTACACTGCATTCGATTTTACCTTCTATAGTTATTTCCTTTCTTCATTACAAACACCTGTAGCAAATAAGAGTCCAACCAGTTTCCTTCTTAACCATTTTCTCCTATCAGCCCTTCCATCCCCATCTCATCCTCCTATGATTTCCCCCATCATTTTTACCTCTTGTAACCCCTTCTTTAACATTTCTCCGATATCAGCAAGTAAATAACCATCTTCCATCCACAGCTCATCTACCCCTGAGTTTTAGAGACTGTTCCGCTTGATTGCGGCGAATTCAATTAAAAATAAATTCCACAATTTCATTACACAGAAGCTAAGCGTTTAAGAAAATTACACAAGTCTCTTTTAATAGAAGCTATTTCAAAGGCTCACTCCTCCTGGAAGAATTTTAAGCCGCCATGGTAATAAGTTGGACGCTTCACTGACTCTTCACTCTTCCTCGCGTTGAGTGCATTAAATCATTTTAATATTCAAAAATTTTAATGAAAGAATAAGCGGAGAAATATTCTTGAATAGGTAGAGGAAAATTTATGACCGGCTCACGATGAATTTTAATTCGAGGCCCACAAGTCGGATTCTTTTAGTAGCTCATCCAACCCTGCCTCTTTTCTGAGCTTCCCAAGAATCCCGCTAGAGCCTCCACACGCAAACCCACCATAAGCATTTCCTTTTATATTTGCATCAAACTTAACGGGAATCGCAGAAGCACGTCAAGACGCGTGGTTAAATAGTTAGATCCTAGTTGTAGGATATGACATGAGGGAGCATTCAAGTGAATCCAGAAGAGCCCAGAATTTCCCACGGATTTTCTTCCGCAGCAACGTCTAAAAATACTGCACAAGGAAGAAGATGGTGTTGAGAAAAAAACCTTGCCGGAAATAAATACGAGCCTGGAAAAAAAGAATTGGCAGGTTGAAACATTAAGTGATGCAGAAGAGAGGTACGGAAAAAATCAGCAACCGTCCTCATCATGGAAATCTTCCATGTGCGCTTCTAAAAGGCTCCCATCGTTTGTCTTTAGATGTTCAATGTTTTGAAAACTATTTACAGAGAAGATACATTTTAGAAGCTACCCGGAAGCGGAGATGATCCCTCCCCCAGATACCGGGTCCTTCTTCCGGGATCTTTGTCAACTTTCCCTAGCAACATCCAAGTTTTCAACTCTATCTTTGGAGAACCACCGATTGACTCTCGATTCCAATTTAAATCCTGGGAGATGAGTAGGCGGAATGATAGTTGAGCATGTGTACTTAGGCCCGAACCCTGGCAATAAATTGGCAATTTATCCATCATTCCTCCTCCCCTGTAGAAAACTGTGCCATGGAGGTAGGCATGGAACTCGCTCTGAAAGAAACTTGGTTAATTTTTTAAAACGTTTCAGGGAGTGATCCCAACCAGTCAGATGAGTTTCCGTCCTGTACAGCATGGTGCGAACAAGGGTTGTGTGGACGACGAGGCCATCCCAACAGCAAGGATTACACATGTTTATCAATGTGTGTGGTTTATCAGGGTTAAGTTTACGCTCAGAATGGGATGAAAGGCAAAGGAAGGGTGTGGGCATTACGTGAACAATGTTTCTACATAATTACAAAGAATGAGCGAGAGTAGAGTTAATCGCCTCGTTTACGGGATAACTTTTCAACTTACCACCAAAGCCATGCTACCGATTCAACATTTAAAAACTTCTCCCTTCTTCTTCTCGGCTGCAGATCCAATCCACTCAGGAATTTCTCCCCGATTCCAACCCAACAAAAGCCTTTTTAATTCTGCCACAGTTAAAGGCCCAAGGGACCCTCATCATGTTTATAAATTCACTAGAAAATCCTCTTTCTCTTTGACAGACACGCTTGGCCATGTGTCATATTAGTTGGGGTTGAGTTTAGGATTTAAGTGAACACTCCTGGTTGCTTAACTTCCCGTGAACTTCCACAAACAAATTCCCAGCTATTAAACGTCATTTCAAGGATCAAAAGGGGTTAAAGGAAAGTTTACGCCTAAGAAAGAAGGACAGGTTCAGAAACTTGGACATTAACTGGGGGACTGGGTCTCTGCCCTTCGTGCAACGAGTTTGTAACAACGCATCCAACTTCGGATAAATTATGATAAACATTTAAATTTTTCACATCCCTTCTTCCTGTAACTCTGCGTCTCTGTCCGGAGCCTACCCAGCTTCCCACCCATCCAAACCCTCTCTAACCGTGCCCCTCTCATGTTATTTACTGTCACTCCCGCGTGAATGAGAAGACGGAATCTCCTAGATAATGCATCCAAATTTATGGCCATCCAAGGAGGACAAATCTATTTAGCGAACCAAGTACAGTAACCATCTCGTTTCCTTGAGAATTCTCTCGACCTTTTCAAAATTTCCCTCTTAAGTTATGTTGACAGAGGTTGGTAAAAGTGCATCTCATTTACGCATCCAAAGTTTCAAGCCACAGCTCACCACAACCCGAATTATTCCCTTGTATTTCTTTTGGATATTCTCCAGCAGAACCTTGTCCATGGCGTTTTATTTTACAGCCTCTCTTAAGTCTCCATCATTTTAAGAAGCTTACATTAAGAGCAAGAGCCGCCTCCCAGGCTGGGGCCAGCTCTACATTTGAAAATGCATCAACATTCAACCATTCCAACCTTTTCTTTATTCGGAGCATCCTTGTCAGCTATCCCTTTATTGCTAGCTGAGAAGCTACATAAGCTAGCAGTAGAGAAGTCTTGTTTGATGGAAATCCATATGGAAATTTTAATTGCACTACAAGTAATCCTAAATTGCTGAACATGAACCATCATAAACACTACAGCCCTCCTGGCACAAGTTCCACTGGTTTCACAACTTCTTGGATTTAGAAATTCTCCAATGAAAACCAAACGGATCTTTAAAGGTTAAGGAATAATGACAAATTAAAATAATTCCTCATCTTTGGTTTGATCCCATTCCGGATACTCTCTGACTCCTCTCTTGATTGTGTTTGCTGTCTTTTGATTCTTGCTAGTTGTTGCCCAAGGTGAAGGAATTTCAAATATGACGTTTCCCTTGGTTCTGTGGATCTTGAAGGAATGAAGACGGGTTCGTACTCAGCATGATCTGTTCGGGCTGACGGGTATTTGTGGATAGAGGAGGAGAGACATTGTTTAAGGAGTTAATTCATGGGCGACTGACTTGTCTCTCTCAATCCTATTCTTTTCATTCCTTTTCCTCCGTCCTGTGGTGAGCAATTAGCTTTACTCAATCCAACTGTAATTTTGATTCGTATAAGGAAATGTGAAACGGAGACGAAACTCATCACATCTTCCCCCCTCTCGCCCATGGTAGAATCCTACCATATATTTGTTTCCCTCCGTCTTCCAAAGTCTTGAATCGAATTTAGATTTCAGATACGATACAGTCAGCAGTTTGTCGGGCGGCTCTTCATTTTCTTATTATTTCCTCCCGCATCTCCCTCCCGCTCCTCTCTCCTTCCTTTTTGCATTCAGTTCAACTCATCACTTCTTCTTCTTCTTCTCCCTACATAACAAACTAAACCAACAGCAGTCCAGAATAATAGGGACACAGCAAGAGAGAGACCAAAGAGTCAGTTAGATAGATCAGCCAACTAACTGTAACTTTTGACGGCTCCCTGAAACGTAAAAGAGGGAGAAATTCAATATAGTTCCTTCCCCCCATTCAAAGTAATCAAGAGCTAATAAGACGGGCTTATGATGAGAAATTTTGTCTTTTAGTACTCGTCCAAGTTTCCCAAAAGACTCATGTTTGAGCAAAAACGGAACTCAATTCCCTCCTCCAATTCCTACTATGCCCGCCTCTTCTACATAAGACAAGAGAATTACTCTATCTTGTTCCCTCTCGTAATCTCTGTTCCTTGCAATTCCTGGTTACTCTTCTTCCCAAACAGACCTCTGGCCGGTCTCGTCCCTTGGCTAAGAAGATTCTGCATGGAAGCATAATAATATTCCTTACGTCTCTCCAGTAAGTCTGTCCCTGACACGGCTGATTACTGGTTAGGATATAATGGGGTCTGGATGTTTCTGCAATTGTGTAATAGGAATATAATTTAATTGCTAATCGTTCCATCCTTCCAAGGGGTCATTTCTTACCCACACACACACACACCACAGACCTTGGCAATGACATTTTCCCTCGCTCCTTCTTCAAATTCAGCAATACCAATTCCCCGTCCCTAAGCACATAATTTCACCGCTCTCTGCAATCTCTCGTTTCTTCAGAGCTCCTATTGAGTAATGCACACCCCACAATACAAGTATAGTAAGTTCATAGCTCCTTCCACCAAGGATAAGGTTACAATCAAGCTATTTAGATAATGCCAAGATCATGTATCTCACAGGAGTTAAGGGTTGCAAAAGATTACTCAGCCTGTTCATTCCATCCTGTCCAAGATAATGGGCTAGGAGCAAACATAATATAGTTTAAAAGCAGGCTTATCGATTCCTGCATATTCCGAGTCTCTCATTGCGCAACAGCGTAACTTAAATCACCGTATTCTCGACTTCTTAACGCTAGCAATCCTTCCTGAGCGTTCATAGAGTTTCGAGAAAGTAGTCTCGGATTCATTCTGAGCTTATTGGTCAATTAATTCCAACATCGTGCGTACCAGGAGTTTGAGAGAATCCCTATATGTAATTAGGTTGGGTCAAAGTTAGAGAGTCATGGATTGGGACAAGTTGAGTATTTTGGCTAAAGTTTTAGGGCGTATTGGAGTTGTGCGTGTGCGAGGAAATTTCCAACAATCTTCTAGGGAGAAATATACAGCGAGAGAGAGAGGGAAAACTGCATGGGGAGCGCCTATTTAGCTGTATTGGATTTGATAAATTTTGGGACTCGAATAGTGCGTGAATGCATACATGGAATGCATTGAGAGAGGCAGGGTCGCTCTATACGTAGTGTTTGTGATTGACTTGATTTCAGCAATTAATGCATATTCCTCGTGAGAGTCTCTTGGAAGGGTCGGAGAAAATTTATGACAGTCTCATGGCTTAAGAGAAATCTCATAAATCCTCCACAGACATTCTTGTCGTAGCCTTCGAGAGTTTACTTGGGAGTAATCGAATTTTGAGGAATTTTATGAAATTAGTTCACACACTTAGTTCCGATCCAGGAGGCTTCCCTTCCTATTCTCAATACTCCCTCTCTCCCTTTTCTTCGAGGTAGGGAAACGCATCAAATTTTCTCTTAGAAGTGCCGTCCTCCTTAAAACTGTGCTGGTAAGACAGAGAGGGTTGGTTCTTGCTCTGAGTATCCCAAGGAAATTGCACTGCACTTTTCTCTCTCCCTTCTTGTACAGGAGGTTGGAATTAGCATTTAGCTTTTGATTTACGAGCGGGTTGGTAAATGGATCGGCGTATGATTTCCGTGGTGATTGTTGACGGGAGTGGTGGGGAGAAGTCGATGATTGTATGCTTGCGGAACAAGAGCAAACACTTTTGACATGATTGCGCTCCGCCACCTTGTAGCCTGGCTATGAGTATGAAGAGAATAGGAGGACAGAGCAAGGGGACGGGGAGAGTAGGTTGGTGGTGATGGGCTAGGACGAACGAGGCCTTTTTAATGCACGAGCGGAAGGTATTGAAAACGAGAAGATGAATGTGAGTAGATAAAAGGATGCAGTTTGCATTCCATCTTCCTTCCCTCTTCCCCGCCCCCTCCCCGTCCTCCCTTCCTTCAGTCATTCCGTATTTTGCATTTTGAATTTGTTATTTTCCGATTGTGCACTACTCCAATACTATCCACACGTCCATTCTTTTATTCCCTCCGCCGTAATGTAGAGCTGTGCCGTTAGAAATTTGCGGAAGGGATCCGCTAACTGTTACACTTCACGGGAGGAAGAGAAATGTTTGCAAATTTTTTCATCACGTTTAAATCCCGTGAATATCGACTCACTGGGTAATGACTCTGAGGCCGAGAGGCATAGGTAGGTATCTATCTAGCCTGGGTACAACAGATCTGCCACCATCATCATTCCGCATCAAACATATTCGCTCACAGATGCATACACGCCGAAATCCTCATCCCTCTACCCTGTGAATATGGTATGAAGATGGTTAAACGGATTGCAGTCCAATTCCGCTCAGAGAATATAGTCTTTCAGAAAAGATGAGAACGTGTAAACCATTTGACTGCAGCAGATTAACTCGCATGAAATATGTTTCCGACTTTTCCGAAAAATCTTTTAAAATCCCTCATGTCTTAATCACCTGTAGTCATCTTCATGCTAAACGGCATCTCTTTTAACGCCCGTTTTGCAATCTAACTACTAATTCCTCCTTCCACCTTTCCTGAACCCCTGTGTCTACTTTATATTATTGCAGCGACTAACTTTTAACAACCTTAATTTTCAAATCAAATTCAGCCATGTCCTCTTCAAAGTTGTTCAATTCATTGGCATTTTAGTTTCTTCATTGCTAATTTCTGGAGGATGTGAATGCACTCTAAATTACCAATTGCTCCCACACACTAATCCTCACCGCCAATTTAAACTGCATCCCAACCATTTGAATCAGAGTGCAATGACGATAGACCCATTAATTAATTAAACCAGACTTTCCCACCCCTTCCTTTGCCGCCGCAGCAGCCGGAAATTTCAAGACAACCGGAAGGCAATAACTTGGATTGAGGCTGAATTATGAAGGCTATGTGGGAAAGTGGGTGTTTTCCTTGCCTGCTTCGTTTGATTTTCGATCCAGCTTCTTATTCCTAGCTTAACATGCTTATACTTCCAACTTGGGCCTGAGTTTGCTATAACTAAACTACAACTTCCTGCTACTTCACAATATGTTTTGCCCATTCTGAGCAATATTGGAATAGCTGTATGAGAGAGGGATGGGAAAAGGAACGATGGAAATTTAAGCTTCACTCCTGAAATTGAATTGGGGGAAGGATGTTCGGCTAGCGTGAGATATAAACAACGTAGGCTGAATTGAAAACCAGCTAATTATGAGTGTCCAACGGTTCGGATCACGCCTGCTTAGCTGATTGAGACTGTAGATTTGCAAGTGAGAAAATCTCATCCACCGTAGTCTAGTTCGTCTTCACCCCCATTTATTTTCACCCCATCATAACCATAGCTCATCATCTCCGCCTTTCATTTCACAAATTCGCAACATGATTTACCATTTGAAGGAGTGCAAAAAAAATCCTCCTCACCTTCCTTATTGGTCCGGCTCATCTAACCCTCCTCAAGCAAGACTACTGCTTCAAACCATCATTGGCAGTAACTAGAGTGGATTATTTAACGGTGAAGAAAGGTGATGGGGTAGGTTTGGCGATAATTATTTTAGATAAGGATTTAAGTAGGAAATTTAGATTGAATCCTGAGCAATACGCATACAAGACTTAAAAGAGGCAGTTTTTTAAATTCACACTAAACGTTTGTTTACATACAATTAGTACGAGGCGCAGGGTTGAAGAATCTTCTCCATTTAAAAGAGACAGGAGCGTTTAAGTTGAATGCAATAATTTCACTCTTGAATGATTCCCAGCCTTCATCCCTTCATCAATCCATTACATGGGAGCATATGTTTCCGCGGTATTATTTAGTAATGACTGATGATGATTTAGACAAGAGCCTCCTCCATATGAGTACATACTTATCACTTCAACTTCCTCCAAGTCTGTTTAGCAAGTGTAAGTAACCCGTGTTCTCAATTATTTGTTTGCGGTATTCAGGTAGTGACGTTCCGTGATGAAGATGAGGATAATGCTTCTTCCCCGATACGCTCAAAACATGTAGTCTTCCTGTAATGCAATTTAGCCCAGTCGCTCCTCTAGGTAGGACTAATGAGAGAGATGATTAAATAGAAATCTCAACATGAGAACATGTTTAAAAGAGGAACAACAATAGAAGGATGACGATGATGAACCGTTTATTGAAAATTCAATCCAATGAGTGTATAAAGGGGTGTGGATGAATGAATCTTGTTATATATGTTTATCTTCCCAACCCTCCCCTCATCTTAACTATTTTTATATCACATCACCTTCATCCCGCGGATCCCGTCTCATCCTCCATCATCTTCTTCTCCCTAATCCCGCATCTTTTACCTCATCCCCCCACCCAGCCTATCCAATCTACGCTCCCCAGCTCCACAATCTACGACCAAGTATACAGCAGTTAATAAGTTTCAACCGCAGCTCATTCTACTCTAAAATCCCATTCTTCTTCCAATTTTTGCCAACAAGCCCTTCATAACAACCTCCCCACCACCCACCACAATCCATGACATTCCCACACAGAGCCACAACAAAACAGCAAGAGTCAAACAAGCTGCATTCAATTTTTAAATTCAAGGGGGATATTTAAAGAGCTTGGATGCGCGGCGCGATCTTGAAACTTTTCCTCGTCACACTGCAATTATGTAGGTTAAAATGGAATGCAGATATTCTTAGCCATTTAAACTTTGCTCTCCCACCACAATGAAAAGATGATGCACAAGGCAAAGGCGCATCATCCTATTTCAATCCGTTCCCTTTTCAATGAACCAAAGCCACAGCCTCACACAATCCTATTCAGCACCAAGCGTTAAAAATCCTATTCTCTCCTCTTTTACATTATTGCTTCTTACACAGAATCTTCTCAGAGTGTTTCTTTCCCCCGCCTCTCTCTCTCTCTCTCTGTCCACTATCAAGAGAGAGCAAGAGTGAAAATTCAACACACTCGAATAATGAATAATAAATAATCCTAAGATAATCCACCCGTCTCTCTTCCTCGCTCTCATCCCAAATATAATTTATGATCTTCCAAGGCCATATTAAATATTTTCACGCAAACTTAAAATCACCCATTAACAAAAAATTATCCTAGTCCAGAGGCTCCCCGGCCTAGTTTTTTTCCAGCAAGTCTAGCTCCCATCTCTTCTTGTTATGACTCTTTAAAAACCTTATTTTCTTCCCATCCCCGCCTCCTCCATCAGCATCAGCCTACTTCCTCCACTACTTCCGAGACAGTCTCTCCCCTGGATACAGATAAATGAAGAAATGAAATTCATTAAGGAACTGTTAAAAAAGAAAAGAACATTTAAGAATAGAGTGACACGCCATGAGCTCATGTAAATTTGTCAGCAAGGATTCCCTCTACCAAATCAGATATAGCGTTTACAGATTCTACGCAGAGTCTATTTATGAATTCCTTCCTTGCCTCTTCCCCGTAACGACAATTAATGATTCTCTCCCTAAGTGCTTTCTTCTGTTCCTCCTCATCACTCTCCCTGGCTAGCTTCTTGGTCATTGCAAATACTCGTTTTCTATAAGTTTCCCTCTTTGAGCCGATTAAGTGACGCAAGGTTATTCTTCTGTGTCCTTCCGAGTACCGGTACCCACCGTAACGTACTAGTAAAGCGTAGTAACTTGTGAAGAGTGCTAAGTGAGAGCAGTCAAGAAACCAATCTTGTATTTTGTCCCCATTCTTAAGCTTTAAATCCTCTTCTACAACTTCATCATTCCGTCCGTTTGAGAGCCAAAGATCCTCTACTCTTCTTTAGAGAAACTCATGGGACATCATGCAATAATTTCTGAGAAAAATCCTCTAAAAAGCCTCTCTTACAAAGCCCAGCCATTATTCTTCCTTGTTAAGAGGAACAAACAATGTTGAAATAGATTCTACACAGATCAGACAGAGACCCGTACTGTGCATCCAGCTAGCGGGTAGAGTTCAACCTTATAGGGATGCTCTTTCACGTGCAAATCCGAGCCGGAGGCTATAGCAAGCCGAACTTCTGTCTGTCTCAATGTATCCAACAAGATGTAACGATTTCAGGCTTACTTAACCATAGCAGCCCTGTTGTTGTAATATAGTAGCACGCACTTGTTCGTTCCGGATGACTTCAGGCCCGGGTTTCTTGGATTGCGGAATGTCTGCTTCCAGAGGAGGGGGAGAGATTGTTTCAAGTAGAAACACTTTTGGGGATAGAGCAACTAAAAGAGAGCCACCCCAGGGTGTGCATTAGGAATTTGTTGAAAAGTAAGTGGGAAAGTTTGCAAAGAGGGTTCTTTTCCAGCAAGTAATACCCGAGTAAGTATAGAGACGTGGTGGGGAGAGGAAAATGATGAAGAGATGACGAGAAGAGGGAAGATGGGAAAGCATAAGTTAACTTACAAAAGTAACATCCGACCCCAGTCTACCCGCTTGTGTATAGTGTGTGGCTAGTGGCTGGATACACAAAAAGACGGAAGAAGAAAGTTAAACTTGGTAGTCAGCGAAGAGTTGTACTAGTAGATTGATAGAAAAGATGAGGAAGAGGGAGTAAATGTAGTGTAGCCGGATGGGATACGTGGTTTAACTAGCAAACTTGTGAACAATCTTCAAGAAGATAGTACGTAGAGGGGTAAATGGGGGGAAAAGTAAAAGGTGGGGATGAGAACTTAACTCCAGTCAGTTTTCGGCCTATGAAGCGGGGAAGAGAGGGGGAAAGTGGTGACTGGGTAAAAACATACAGAGAGAGAGAGAGAGAGAGAAGAAGAGCGCGAGAGAAAAGTTTTATTTTTGGATCTGTTTCATTTCTTCCAGGTCTTCTTCCTATATTCCCTTTTTAAGATTATTTCTAGAGATGGGAAGGAGGTTCCGCTTGTTTGCTTCCTTGTTGGAAATCTCCGTTTGTAGATTGTGGAGTCGAAATGTCGGGAGCAACATGTATTTCACTCCCGGCATCTATGTCTCCTCCTTTGGATTTTATATATGCAATTCCTTATCCGGATAAAACAAGGAATGAATCCCAAGAGTAACAGCACCACAGAACCTGCCCACCGACCTCCTCCCCCTCTCTCTTTTCCCTCCCATTCTAACATGGAAAGTAGGCTTGCTTTAACATCACTTTGATATTAATACACGGTATTAAGCTCAAAGAAAGCAAAAGAAAAAACACCATCACCTTGGGTTTAAATGTCTGCCGACGGATGTCATGTTTAAGTAAAATAGTGTGCTTTGGGACATGAGCAAGTGTTCAAAGGACGGCCCACTTCTTTACCGCAGGTCAACTCAGGTAGACTCAGGTTCTCCAGTGCCTGGAGAAAAGTGTATCCTTAAAATTCCACCACTTCTCCTCCTCCGCTCCTTCCAGTATAACACAGAGAGGGCCACAAAGTAGGGAAACAACATCACGATTATTATTTGATAGCCCGCAATAAGATTTATTCCCATCCGCCCGTACCTTACATCATGTTCTACATTTTTCTCCGGCCCCTTCTCGGACCCAAAGGCCCAGACCATAGATTCAGGACGGATTATTCCGAGAATAATTCTTCCAGCTCCGTCGTCACCACCCGAAATTTATATTTCTCCCCAACCTCCTCTTTTTCTAACAATCCCTCCACGTCTTTTCCTCTTCCAATCAAACCGGACCGGATTCGTTTTCTAGTATAATCCGTAAAATCTGTAGACACGTCTCCGTCCATGCCATAAATGGGAAGCTTTAGACACCGAGCTATTAAATCAGTGACAAGGCTAAGACTGACTCGAACATGTTTCACTCAAAACCACCACAGGCTCTACAAGACCATTTGACTTTTCTGACGGATTTCATCCAGTAATTACTTTCCCAGCGACCTCCTCCTCCACTTCCTTACTCATTCTCTTCAAGTCGCCGTGACGAGGCTCATTGAAGCAAACTTGATGGAAGCGGTCAGAGTGATTTTCCATGACCGCTCGCTCGCTCGTACTTTTTCCCAGAAAACTTTAGTCACCGTCCATGTGTCATTACAGATTTTTCCGGGTCCATCCCCAATTCCAGACTTTTCTAGTCATCCGCAGTCCAGTTCAGAGCCCATTAAATCCAGTACAGAGATGTGTAATTAGATGAGCACATGCTTGAATGATTTAGCAAGAAGCTACTACGTATTCCTTGAGCTTTGAGGGACGCGCATTGGTTTTATCCATGCCTGCGTTAACTATTAAATAGAAACCCGGGTGGGTATTCACTACACTCTTCTGCATTAGACTCATCAAAGCCTGCCGGAACTGCAACCTAGAATGCATCGCGTGTAACCTCTCTACAAGAATACCTCAAAGTTAAGTTTGTTATTTCTTCCCGCTTCCGTATTCATCATTGATTTACATCCCGTTTCCTCCTCCTCTTGTAAGGTTTCAGGCTTAATGTCCAGGTGTTGCGTTTAACCTGAGGGCAGAAGCTATATCATTCATATACACAAACTTGGGCTTTTGCTCACGAATAAATCCTAGCTTCCTAGCTTTACCAAAGAGTAAGCCCGCAGGACTTCCCTGAATCCTGCATGAGCAAATGTAAACGCAAATACAAGTATACACACACTCAAGCATATTCCGAAATACCATAAGGAACCTTTATGAGCTGGATGGAATCCCACTGCTGCAACTTCTGGTAACCGCTTCCCAGTTAGTTGGGCATTGGACTGAATCATCCGCAATTCTGGTTGACTCAACTGCAGGGAAAATTAAGGTTGCATAACACAAATGCATCATTTCTCCTTCCCTTTGCTCATCCTTCCAAATTCGTTTCCGAGATGCATTCAGGAAAAGCTATTTTTTCCCAGTTCAAATCCACGTTTCCGCAACACATCTACGACCTCTTTGCAGTATTAGCTACAAAAACTGAGGTAGCTACCACGTAGCAGTTATGCAGTATTGTATATTTTGTCTGTGCATTAATCTTGTTCCCAAGCTTCTTATGCATCGCCTCGAACACAGAGAAGAGGAGCTAGAGAGGAGTCATGGGAATGGAGAAGTAAAGTAGGCAGATATGTGATTTCATGAATCAAATTCCTTCCGTCCGCTTCTCTTCCAAACAAAATCTCCGCTTGTAATACTAATAACGTGAGTCTTGTCTCCCTTGAATATTCTTGAATGACATTTGGGTTTTTGAATAGGGCACGGTATGAATTTCCTTGTCATTCATATTTCAGCCTGGCCATAGGAATTTTCCCATTTACCGTAGTTAGGTAGGCCGGTTTCAAATTTCGCAAAGGTGAGCCAGGACGGAGCAGGTGTTGTCCTGGTGTCTCATTTCCTGCAACGCAGGCCTGAGCAACAACTAAGCTGAAATACCTGCAAAATCCGCGACAACAAAACGGAAAACCTTAATGAAATCACTGCCTGCTTTTTAGCAAACTGGGCTTGAAGAATCAGATAATTTAATGCCCTCTGCGTTTCGCATGCCCATAGAAATAGTTTTTTTAATAAGACGTCTGTCTTCTTCATTCGTCTACATGCACCCCAACCCCCTTAGCATATCTTTAAGATGTCATGGAGACGTGATTTTAAAAAAAGATTTCAACATTTCTCCCTCGTCCTGAATCCGGAGAGAGTGATATCTACTCGGCGGATCCATTAAGATACGCGGGGATGAGAGAGGCAGAAAAGGCCAAGCCCTGTGTGGGGTACATCATGTTATGATGGCCAGCAGTAGAATAAATTGTTTTTTCATATCCAAACACACATTAGTAATGGTGTGAGGAAAATTTTCACTCAAAACATTTGCGTTTTCTAAGCATGAGTGATTCCTTGTCTCCCTCACGAATCCCTCCACAAACAAGTTAGTTATCCCCTTGACTCTTTTGCAAAATTAAAAACTCAGCCATCTCTCAATTTTATGCTTCTTTCCTCCCGTCTTTTTAGCCAAAAGTCAAAGGAATGAGAAAAACAGCTGTCGGAATGGGGTAAGCCAGGTAGTTTTCAAAGTTTAGGGAAGGTTCTTGAAACAAGTTGAGAAAACCGGGGGAGCAACGACGTAAAGTGTCAGAGAGGAGCGAGTGAGGGTAAGTGCTCATAAATGCTAGAGAGCCTTGTCTTTGTATCTGATTTTAGAGCTCATCCCCTTGTGAAGAATTAATTACAATGAGCAGTGATGAACTCGGGAGGGATTGAACCTTAGCCATGTAAAAACACAATGATCGACATAAGAATAAACTTTGCCAATGATATCCATCCCTCCCCCCCAAGCAACACCTCCCCCTCCGAGCATAGAGGCGTTCCGCGTACTTACGTCACACCACCAGATTACACTATATACAAAAACCCAATGATTTATAGCCCAGTAAAATTTACTTTTAAATTACATAATAGTATCTAATTGAGCCGGGAACCATCACCTTCTCGATAAATGCCGGGAGCGTCGAACGTATCCAGCCCCAGCTTCCCTCTTTCAAATCCTTCCGCCTTCATTATATTTGAATTAAAATTAGGTGTCGAACAATGTATCAACCGGCCTTAAACTACATTACTGAAAGGTAGAATCAAGGAGGAAGGGTGCGAGGAAGGAATAAGCTTCTTCCTCAATCAAACTTCCCTTACCTCCTATCTATACCCCATTATTCC
The DNA here is from genome assembly GCA_906901655.1 of Sminthurides aquaticus. Classification (NCBI taxonomy): domain Eukaryota; kingdom Metazoa; phylum Arthropoda; class Collembola; order Symphypleona; family Sminthurididae; genus Sminthurides; species Sminthurides aquaticus. Next base: position 15,707,700 of record CAJQTT010000001.1, on the reverse strand, counting down.
ACGCACAAGATTATTTGTACACTTGCCAAAAAAATTTCACCCAAGAATAACCATCCCTTCCAAGCCAACCATCCACCCTTTTATCTCACCAAAACATAATCACATTCCCTTGAAACACACTAAAAGTTCTCGGACCTGTAAGCCAACCCTTTAAGAATCTAACCAGTTCTTTTTAATATTTATAGCCATATTTACCCCCAAACTTTCACCACAATTTCCTCCCAAGCATTCTTTGAAAAACTTGAAACGATTTCAACGTGCAGGAGCTATTCAAGGGCTCTCTTGACGATTCTTCTCTTGAGCGGACGGGGATCCTAAGGTGTTGGTAAAATCTAGGAAGGTGGTACTACTGGGAGCAGGCAGTTGGTGGTGGTGGGAAGTTTAATTGGGTGAATTCTGCGTGAAGCTCATTATGCGTAGTGAGAAGACAATGAGGTTGTGCGTAAGCTTGATAGGGATGATAATGACTCGACAATGTGACGAGGAGATGATTTACAGGTGAGTGGAGATGAGAACCAATTATCGCGAGCGAAGAGGACACAGGGCGGATGGATTCATTTCTCTATTTGATTTTAACCTTAGCACGTGAATGAATGTCAAGTAAACTGATTTGGTTATAGCGGTCGCTCCCTTGGTCGGTCAGCCGGTCGAATTCACACAAATTTGCATCAATACATCTCCAGAGGGCGGTCATTATCATAATGGTAATGTCAAAACTGAGGCTCTGCCCTTCTCCCCCAGACTCCCAGTCTCGCATCCCAGCCACCAACGCCAAACCCACTCACTATATCATAACCAAACTTTCTCAGATCACAATTTCAAATCATCTCATCCACCAAATAACCAGCACCTCCTGTCTGTCAAAGACTCCCTCCTGAATCCAACTCTAAACAATTCCCCAAACCTTCCAAGCCCTCTCATCCTCGCAAAACAATATTCCCTCTTGTCTTTTTCTTACACTCATTCTAGCCGCATCCATGATGGCAAGTCAGGAAGGAAGCAAGGCCAGGAAGCATAATACTTGCAACTTGAAGCAGTAGCTTGGACTCACGAAGCCGCTTAACTCCATGTCTCTGACTCAGGATGGCATGAGCGGAAATGTGTTACACCACCACCACGTAAAAATCATTCATATCTTAAGCGAACCAACTTTTTAAAGCTCGCCCCTGCCCAACTCACACATATACAGCAGTAGCGAATATTATTCTCATCTCCATTACCCCAGCTACCATCCGCCATTCCCATTACCTACCTTTGTCCATGCCCTTATCCGCTCCCCAGTTGTCCATCCATCATTCCCATCCATTCTACTTTATTCTTCTTCCCACCATATGTATATGTAATCAGACCACCTCCTCCCCCACCACCTTCCATTCTTATTCATCCAATCTCCACATATCTCTCTCTGCCATCCCAAATTTTCTTGACCAACTTTCCAGTAGCTATTGCAACAACAACCCTCACACGCCAGCCCAAATCATTTTTCGCAATATATTCCAACCGATTCTCCGCCGATGGTCAGTTCTCGGCTCGAATCCAGCACGTTTCCACTGTATTCTCACCGTCCGCCGTCCGTCTGTCGGATTAACAAATCCCCGTGTGTGGTATCAATATCCCCATGTTTTTATACTTATTGAGCAAGTCAATTAATCCTCTTACATATCATCATCAATCTCATCCAGCTCCTTGAGTCTGTAGTTTGTTAGCATGTGAGAGCAACAAACATAGCATCGTCCTCCTCGGGGTCATTTCTCCTTAAAGCCTTTGTGCGTCTCCTCCTGGAGTGTTCATGATTTCAAATCATGTTGTACGTAGCTTGAGAAAGGAATAAATAAACTATATGCTGCTTCCTATTTTCCTCAGTCAGCTTATAACTTACGTAGCTTTCCGAATCCTTAATGGAGAGATGTTGAGCGAGAGAGACGGAATTGAAAAGGAGCACATCATAACTTGCGATTAGTCCGACGTCGGACTCAATGACTACCTGTAGTGCATTCTCCCATGCTACCTTGCCTGTCTGTGCAGGTATAAGCCTCAACTATACTGCTACAACTGGATCGCCCTTCTTCTCCATTCCATACGTGTAGTAAACCATATTCCCAGCTTGTCTGGTATAAAGTCCAAACCTTAGCTGTACATTTCCCATTGTATTCCCTAACTATTGGTAGCGGTTTGAAAAGTTTAGGATCATTCATTGCGCACAGGGACAGAGTGAGAGTTAGGTAGACATGGAATGAGGAACAGCTGACAGACATTATTTCTATGAAATCCATGCATGTATGTGCCCCCTTTGCACACATGTTACTGTACATTTTTCAAATATTCGTCACCATCAATCTATCCAGCAGGCTCCCAGCGTCCCAGCTTGCGTCCCTGCAAACTTGCTTGCATGCAAACGTACCTGTGCTATAACCATTTACCATTTACCAGCTTGATTGTACACAAACGTAAAGTGCATCATGTTTCTCTTGTGCATTCTTGTCCAGAATCGTGAAAGAGTAATGCACCGTTCCCTCATCAGAACTTTGTCCACAGGTAACTCGGGCCTTTTCATAATGAAGGCTAGTTGGGATTGTGTGAGAGAGAAAATTACACAGTGGCTGCGCGGTGTATGTGATAGAATACACGAGACCATTACCAAGATTTCCTCCTTTATCATAATAGTAGTTCCTGTATATTCCACTCTATTCCACTGTATTCCGATACAACAATTCTTTCATCATCCAGTCATCCAGCATCAGCCAGTGAATAGATAAACTTCATCTACCACTTTAGCAAACCCTGCCATCGCCATCCTTGTCTTCCCTCATCATAACATTAGACTACAGCTAACACTCCTTCCCCATCATGAGTCTTCCATTGTTTCCTAATATCTTTGCCTGGGAGCACTTTTTCCAGATTGCCAGAAGCAAGGACGGTTTCTCTCCATTCTCTTACCAACTTTTTTTTGTACACACACACATTTCACCCTGTGTCCATCAGAACATGATATTCCTTCAATCTTTCAAAGATGCATTCCGACAAACTCTTCCGCTCACACCGCCGCCCCACCACAACATACACAAAATATTTAGTTTCTTATTCCTCCACCAAAGCCAAAATCATAATATTCTTTAGGATTTCTCTGTATATCAAGCCCATTTGTCTATTCCTCAAGACCTTTGCCCTTTCATATACCCTTGTAGACTGTCTCCCTCCCTCACCGGTTCACTCCCCGCCCGACAGATGAATAACCGGGGCCTCGCAGTCTTGATCCTCCTCCTCCACCTCCTTTATTACATCTACCTACCTGTGAGGAAATCTCGGTGGTAGAATCAAAAGATAAGGTATATATATATTCCAGCCTAGCTTCATCATTACCTTAAATTACTACCCCATGTCGGACTGCAGACTACAGGCTCAAGTAGGTATTCAAGTGCTGGAGAGCTGGTGGGCACATAACTCGTAGATGTGGAAGAGAAGACGGATGGGATGCCTTCATTTATTTTTTTCAAAATATTTTAGAATAATCCACGCAAAGACCATGTATTAGCCGGGGCGGGCGGAGTGAAGAAAGAGAGTCAGACAGTGTTAAGATTATGAGCATGATCTAGAAAAAATCCTCTCTTCAATTATCCTCTTGATGATGAATCCCATTCCGTAACTTTCCTTTCCGCGCACACACATCTCTTTAAATCCATCCCCTCCCTCTTCCCAACTGTAGACCAGGCTTGAAGATACGTGTGGAGGATTTTATTAGGGCCAAATTGTATTGTTCTATTTCACCGTGAAGAGAAAAAAAGAGTTTCTCCATCCATCCATTCCCTTGTCTCCATAGAAAATACCAAGGGGGAAACTGGGAGACATTTGCCATTTCCACTTTCTCGAGAGCTAATTGCCCGTTTTATTTTGCGAGGCGGTAAAAATTCTCTCTTTTCGTCCTCTCATTCCCCCGGGTGGAAACAAAGAGTTTGCTCTTGTTATGACCGATCCACAGTTTTTACGACACCAAACTTTGTCCAAGGGCTTTCCCGTCCTTGTTCATTAAACGGCTCTGTGAAGAGAGACAGGGGCGGCGGCGGCGGCGGTTGAAGAATTGAGGGGGGCTGCTTAACGAGACTACCAAAGTGTCGGAGAGAAAATATGGCCGCTTGGTTGATACCCAGTCCTCTGCTCTGTTACAATTTACAGCAGGTAAGAAGCCAAACTCCGCTCCGTTTAAACAAGATATATATATATACACGGAAGATGGTTGTTTCTGAGTGCAAAAAAGAATATTGCATCAAGCAAGTATAGGAATAAGAGTAAAAGCGACGACAGCTCGCCTCATTCCTGCCAGAATTGATGGGGTATATTAACAGAGTTTGATAGTTTGACGGAAATAATTGTCGATTTTCTTTCTTTCGCTAACGCAATTTTCCCGTGACCAACGCATCCTTCCAAACTTCTCAACGTTCCTGTATCTCTAGAGTATCTTTCCGTCAGCAGTAGCCAGTATCTCCATCCACCACGAAACAAACTGACAGATATGGGAAACTTCTCTGAGTAACACCATATCCCGCCGAACGGGGATGCGGATCCTATTCTCCACAATCTTCCCTCACAGAGGATCTTGCGGTCTTCCTTCTGACTCTTCCGTGGACATAGTCATCAGAGGACAGGAGAGAATCTTCTACCTCAGTTCTTAGCGGATCATGACTAGTACATAGGAACAAGGACTTGAGATGGAAATAACGAGTACTCGTTTAGGTTCGAAGATTGTGTGTATGTGTGGAAAAGGTGCACGTTGGTTGCTCAACGTTAGCAACGCCACCAGTCCCTGTTTGTTCTGGTGTGGAGAGACTGTTATATTCTTCTCTCTCACCGATCACTCAGTCAGCACGCCAGCCAGCTTGCAGGGAAGGAACGGTACAAAGCGTAGGCCTTTGGGGAAAGAAGCGAGCAGCAGCAGCAGCGCTCAGCGCATACGTCCACAGCCCCTTTGCATTATCCCCAACCTTTTCCTTTTGCCCCGAGAAGAGAGTCAGTTGTTCTATAGAGATTCCTTCCTTTTCAGACCTGAATAGCAATAGCGGGGAAGGAGGGAGGAAAGAAGTGTAGGGAGAGAGAAGTCGTTGGAGAAACATTTTCCCCAGAGCAAAGCCCAAACCCCATCAGTATCGAGGGTGAACGCTTTCAATTCAGTCGTGAGAACAGTTTACTCTTCCATTCTTCTTCACCTTACCTTCGTGTTAGTTTTTCTACACCAAGAGTTCCCAACGTTTCCGACTCAATTCAGGAAATACTCTTCAATTAATTCCGAATTTAACCGTTATTATTACCCGCCTAAAAGTGCTTTTACCATCATCCGTCCAAGGAGAAAGTCAAAGACTTTTCTGCAAAACACATCTTATCGCCACCCCGTGATATCCAGAGAAACCGTTTCCATTTTCTTGTGCGTGACTTTTTCAGCTGTTCCTTAAAGACAACATCTCGGAAAACACATTCAGCTACATAAATCCCACCACATTTTCCTCGAAAACTCCAACAATCCTACCAACAGCAAACATGAACCGAAGGTAAATGAAAACGTTCCTCTGTATTTATAAAACAAGCTACATTATTCCCGATTCCGTACTCCCTTCTCTCACCCGGCATTAGTCAATAGTTCCGAAAATGCATTTTTCCCCGTGCATCATCAAACCCACTGCAACAGCATAGAAAAGCGGGCAAGTTAAAAAGGTCCAAAGCTATAGCGTTGGAAATACCAAGTATAGTCAGTCCTCGCTACTCTTGTCCTCTTCCAGCAGGGCTCAACTTGATGAACTTGATAAAACAGAGTAGTGGCACACACAACCCGTAATCAAATTGCTTTCCTCCTATTCTTCCGGGCTATTATTATTTTGTATTTGTGATGCAATAAATTATGCATATGTGAGAGGAGAGGGCTATGTAAAATTAAAACAGTTTATATCTTGATGGCTCAAAAGAAGGTCTTCGTACTGGATAGAGTCCAGGAGGAGTGGAGTTTTAAGTTTTAAGCCATAAGCTACAAGTACACTGATCCCATTCTTGTTTTTCTTGCGGTAGGAATAGAATTTGTATACATAATAATAATAATGGATTATGCGGTTATAGCCTCCTGTCCAGCCGTAGTCCGTGCTCCATAGATTTTTTAAAGTATACAGCTCATGTTTCCAAATATTTTCCATGCAAAATACCTGTAGCCAGTAGAGCAGCTATCAAAAAGTCTGGGAACAAGTCAGCATTTCCACTCAAACTCCCAGAAACTAGTATATATTTTCTCCATTTCCCTCCCCGTTACCACCACCGAGCCATCTCAACTTGTGGCGGACAGGATTCACTCATCCATCCTATTGTGATCCTGACTTTGGTGGTTTTCTCCTATTTTTTCACCCGTACTAATCGTCACGCCAGTTTGTGGCTTATGCATAGATAGTTGGTTTCAAGTTGATGGTATAGGAGATTATGCGAGACCCAGTAGCACCACCAGTATCAGCTTATAGCTGCCCTTTGGGAAAAACTTTAAAACACAAAAATATACATATAATTACAGCAACAACAACAACAACTTGGTTAGCCAAAGTAGAGCCTTATCCTCCTCCCGTAGTGTGGTCGTCAAGTAGTAGTAGTAGTAGTTGTAGCCTAAAAAGATCTTGTTACCCTCAAGTGTCTTCTTACAATTTGCATATATTTCCCAACCACCTCCTTTTCTTTCAAACCAACACACTACCATCTTTCCTCCGCCTCTACTCTTTCACGTATTTTTACCCCAGGCAAATCTCATCTTCACGCTGACACTTTTACAGATGCACACACACTCAGTCTGTCTTCTTCTAGGATCCTCTTATCTCTTATTACTCATTCACATAGTAACAAAAACCGGGAGGAAGCCCGTGGGATGGATATTCATCCATTCTTCCCCACTTTTCCCACTTCCTCCTACTCACATCACACGTCCGTCCTCCTTCCTTCATTCCTTTCTACTCACCACCATCACTACCTTCCAGAAATGGGATGAAAAAGTCCGCAAGAATAATTACAGAGAGGGATGACGGGTGCTTGAGCTTTGGAGGATACAGTAGTTGTTGCGGTATGAATCATCCATCCCCCTCCCTCCATCCAACACTCAAATGAGACATTAATGAATGAAAGGAGGAGGAGAGGATTAGTTGTTCTCGATCCGTTTATTGATATTAGAGGGATGGAGAGGTTGTGGGAGATTGGATTTAGCATTCTTCATTTTCCTTCTTCAAGGCTTCCCTCCAAATAGAAATCACCAGCTTGTCCTTGTGTAACTTCCATGTCCTCCAGCCCCAAGGACAGGAGGGTCATTTGAGTAGTCAGTCCCTTTACAGGGGCAGGTCCTTGTTAGGCCTGTGGGACACGCTTCCCTTTAGACCCACAAGCTTTCTGTATTCAATATTAATGATTCACGTGATGCCTCAATGCCATAATGAGCTGATTTCCAATCCCTTCCAGCGTAAATCCAGTTCTAAGTATAGTAGAACAGTGTGTACTTGTTCCTGGAGAATGAGACTGACTGACGTGGGATGTTATTGGTAAATGATTTCCACTTGTCTGCAAAAGTAAACTTTGATAATAACTATCTCTCTCTTTGCCCTGTTACCATGTGAGTAAGCGAGTAAATCTTTGGCCACCAACCCTGTTGAGATAGGAAGCAGAGGGGTTGTTGATTCACGCTTCCGAGAGCTACTGATATGTCACTCTTCTTCCTGGAATATTCCCCAACTTTTCAGCCTTTTGAGGACTTCACTTGTCACGCTTTTTCCAGTGAGAAACTCACTTAGATTATAGCCTCCTCGTCCACCCAAGGGGGATGAGATTGTGGGTTCCGTCCGCCGGGTTTCTGAATTCCACGCTGAATATGAATCCAAAGGTCGCTGAGTAGTAGAATCATCCAATCCGTCCAATCCAGGAAAATAAACCCGGGAGCGGGTAGCATATGATTGCTCCGGAATCAAAAGACTTGAGCCGGGAGGGAAAGGGTTACTTTCCAATCCTCTCCTGTCCTGTAGACGCTTTGTCTGGACAGTTCCGAGTACGTCCTCCTTATAGAGCATTGAATTGAGGTTGAGAGAGGGTAAACTCCAGGTTTTTACAATTTCCATCAAATTACTTTTTCCTGGGAGTGGAGAAAGTGGAAGCGTGCACGGGATCTTGATACGAGGGTTGTGGCGGGGAAATTGCATGGGTGGTTCGTTAGCTCTAGGAGCGTAGGAGAGAAAGCATGTTTGGATGCACCGGGTGCAGACGGTCGCCATGCGATTCTAATAATGACTTAAGAAGGTGGATGAAGGTGGAAGGGGAAGGAGCTAGCCGCATATGAGTCAGTCTGGAATCCGTCTCCCTCCCCCACCACCACCCCCCCCCTCTCTTTATGCACATGTTATTTGATCCGAGAAAGTTGTAGATTGTGGCGGCGACAGACGGATGAGAGATCGATACAGGGATACGGCGTAGAAAAAGAGTACAGGAAGGATGTGAGTAATTCTCCGGCTTTTGATGGGAGGGTGAAAGAGAGAAAATAAATAAGTAATGTTACTACTTGTGCGTCCCAGGAACGTATTTCCCTTTTATTGGATTAACTAGGATATGACTACTCGGATTGGGCTTTTCCTTGCTCTATGGTAGTTTTTCACCCGGACTATCTGATTATTCTCAACATTTTTCGTCTTCAGGAAGAGGGGGAAAAGGAGGGATGGGATATAAGAATTCCCTCTTCTCCCTCATCCCCTCATAAGAAAAGAGGGATAGAAAAGTTGCAACATCAGTCAGACAGTAGATGAGATGCGGGGGTAGGAGTTGTGGTGGAAAGGTCGGGGTATTCGGACGAGGAGGGGGAGAAGAATTCTTACATGTGTATATAAATGAGAGACTTGCGGAAGGACCGGAGCTTAGCTTGATGGGATAAGGGATGTGAAATTATGTAGCCAAAGTTCGGGCAGAATCATGTTGTACAAAACGGATTTGGCGAAAAACGAGTTCCGGAATCCGCTACGCCCAATAAAACATATATAGGAAAGGGATGAGATGATGAGAATGGATCATCATGATGGTTTTATATATGTCATTGAAGGGCGGTTGGACAGTGATTATACAAGGGAGAGAGTCCTTAACGGAGGGAGAAGCCTCAGAACCAATTTCACAATTTCAGCAAGCACACAACGAAGAGGGTGGTGAATAAGAAAGGGAAGGAATTTTATAAAAGATGATTCAAACTGCATATCTTCAAGGATTACAAAGGATCCTCCAAAGGAGCGTGTGATTGAGGGAGGAAATAAGATGGGAAATTTTGCTACATCTACAGAAGGTTGATGGGACGGGAAATGAGGTTTCTCACTTGATTTCATTCCCTCCCCCTCCTCCAACTGTCTCCAAGGGTTCAGAATTCCCTTGAATAAAATCCATCCGAAATAAGATACACATAAACTCCACAGATGAGGAATCACGCTTCCGCGATCCCATAAATAGAGAGACCGGAGGATTTGGGTTCAACTCTCTTCCTTCCCTCTCTTTCTCTCTCCATATTATATGATTATGGTACTTTTTCCAATATCAGTCACACAGTAGTCAGTTAAGAAATGAGTAGGGGGTGTGAGACCAAGAAGAAGCCCTTAGACAGTAGTTCTCTTGAACATATTATAATATGCTAGTATAGTGAATTGTAAAATTTCTTCCGCTCTACCGATATGATATTGTTTTTTTCTCCTCCCTCTTCATCTCATCTCTCATTTTCATCCCATTCCTCCACACAAAAGCTCCGGTGATGAGCCTCACTGAGGTTGAGCCCTGTATTTTGTCTTCAAGATCCGAGACAAGAATAGAGGAAAGTGGAGATCAGCCTCCCTCCAATAGAGCTTCCATCCAACTCGTCCCTACCTACATCTCCATCCCCATCTCCGGCTTTATGCATGAGAGGGGTGTTAAATTTGATCTGGATGTAGTTGGTGAAAGAAGGGATAAATTGATATGTATGAAGTATGACGTGCCGGAGATGTACATTCTTCCCAAGAACACCACTTATTTATCTCATTCCTCATCTTTTTTATTCTCAATTTGACGAGCAGTTAGCAAAGATGCTGACTGGCGTGCTGATAGCGAGGGCAGCGGAGAGAGAGAGCATGTTGCAGATATTCTTTTGCTTCTGCCCTCCAGATAATATTCATCTCTTCTCCGCCCCTGGTAGCAGGGGTTATTAGCAGGAAGGAAGGAAAGCACTGCGTAAGAGAGAATAGCAACAAAGTTATCATATCAAAGTCCTCAAAAATATTCCTTTGAAAATTCATCAAATCCCGTCTCCACTTTTCACCACATGTATTTCTATAGTAATCCCGTATCCCTGCAAGCACGCAGCCTGAGGCGGATTGTACAAATAAAGCTCCATACAATTTACCATGTACCACTACCGCATTTAAATTCCACTCCCGAATCAGCTAACAGTCACAGCTAAATAAGCTATACGGCATGAGTAAAGCCCAGTAAATAAGGAAGCAGTCATCAGGAATGAGTTACTTCACTAGCATCTTCATCTCGTCTTCCCTTTTCTCCAAGGATGAATGCGATAAAAGAGAGAGAGAGCGCAGGTTGCAACAAGAGTCGGATGCATCTTTAGGGAATGGCGTAATGCGCCAATTACCCACCTTCCCCGCATCCCTCCGCTCTTAAATCTTTTGGAAGAAGACGGGGGGAATTTTAAAACTATTTCAGCTGGGAAATCCTTAAAAACCTTTCCACGCTCAACAACAGAAACTGAGAAGGGGAGTGAGAGATGAGGATCAAGTTTATAGTGTGTAATGATGGAATAAATCCGTGAAAAAAATTCATCTTCCAGCTTCATTTAAGAGCTTCGCGACGAATCACATCCTTCCTCCTCTCATTCCTCATATCAGCATTCAGCATCATTCATTCCCTACCTCTTCCCTCTGTCTTCTCAATCTTTCTGCATAAATGAGAAGTCTTGAGTTTTTGTAAAGAAAAAAATCCATTTCTCTTCCTCTCGTCTTTTTCTGGCGTCTCATTCAACATCTTGCTCTAATAATCACGAGCACCTCCGGAAACTAATGTTGATATAGCACGAGAAATCTGTCCACCTAACTGGACCCAAGAGCCTTGATATTCAACTTGTTCTGTACACAGTTCAAGTAGGTGCGGAAGACGGCAACGTTCCAACTTTGTACACACTATAAATGCCTGGATGATGATTCATCTCGAGTGTTTACTTTTTCCAGCCTCATCCTCTCTTCACGCACCTCATCTTTTTGTTTACCTTTGGGGGATGCGTAGAGTTGTGTGTGTGTTAATGGCCTTGTGAGCAGGCAGTGGGTTGGTTGGACTCTCGAAACTTGCAGTAGCTCTCAACTGCATTCTATGCATCCGAGTTGTATAAACTTTTCACAATCCCCCCCCCTCTGCCTTGTACACATCTATGAGAAATGCAATCTGTCTAAGTAGTTAGCCAAGTAAGCTGCGTACTGAAGTTAGCAGAAGAACCCATCACAGTTTGCCCCTGGTAGAAGACTACGGAACTTTCGTATCCCTGCTTCACATCAAGATCAAGAGCTTTAGATTCCAGATCTCACAACAGGCCTGAGTGTATGAGATTCCGGATTATTTCATCTTTCTCCCTGCCTGGAAATAATATAAATTCTTCCCCCATCTCTTTCTCCGCTCCCATGAGTTGTAAGTAGCAAGGAGCTTAATGTTTCCTTTGAATCTAATTCCAAGTTAACCACAAACTTACACCCTGAGAACAAGTTCCGCAGACCCACAAAACTCCAGAAAAAAAATCATCCATGGCTAATGTTTAAATGTTTGACATAATATATACTTTTTTTCTCACCCTCCTCTCCTCCGTATGTTTCCACTTGTCCTCCGGAGAAACTGTTTATTTCACGGATTTACACAGTCTCCTCAAGTCCATTCCAGTAAATCTTTAAATTTCCTCCCCACTTCATCTGTAACGACGTACTGACTGGTGCGTGTAGATAAACTTTCTCAGCAAGATTCTGGTAGAATCAAAAGTTGAGGGTGAAGAGGACGGGGCAAGTAAACAGATTCAAGAAAAAGTGTCTGTGCTACACAAGACTGAAAAGGGTGGTTCAGTTTGAATCGTTTATATAAAACTGGTGATTCTCTTCACGTTTAGTGATACTCAGCAGGTTGCTGGAATTTTATTTTTTACTCTGCCATTTCATCCTCAGAAAGTACAGGACAAATCCCTGTGCCTGTCCTGGGAATAAAATAGCAGTCTTTGTCACACTCTCCCCCTTTTTTGAGAAATAGTGGTCGTCTCTTGTGCGTTCCTCCTGTCACAAATTCCAGTCCATCAAGACCTGCACTCCCCTTGCAAGCCTTCCAGGGATTGTGGTAGGTGGATGAAGAGTTAGTGATGCGGGAAGTTGATTCATGTTTTCGTTTTATTCAATTCCCGCTCCGGTCCGACCTATGCGTTGGGGGAGATGTGGGCTTTTGATTAGTTTGAATTAAAATGTATGAGATAGAGAATCCATTTCTATCCAATTCTGTAATAGGTGTTAGTCACATGGTTCTGATGACTGATGTAATCGCTCCTAAGCCTCCCTCTCTCTTGTTCTCGGATGCCTTAATTCCTTTTCACGGCCCGTTGCCCAGGTGGATTTAAAAACCAGGGAAGGGAGCATGAACAAGGAGGGTAGGGTGAAGTAGTTGCATATACATAGCATTTACAGCATTATCTCCGCTCCCTCCTCCATCACTCCTAATCTTTTCAATAGTATGCAACGTGACAGCCTTGATGAGAGGGTGGTGTCTGTCACCAGGTCATCATTAGGATTGTCACCCAAGCCTGGTTCCTTCTCAAAGCCCAGCAGAAAAGAGAAAGCAAGAATCAGGATAAATGTATGCAGGAAAAGAGCAACACTAGTCTCTTTTCAGCCAGGTGTGACGCTGGGTTCAGGTAGACTCTACCGGCCTCAGACCGTCATCCGTCCTACAGACTTTGCAGATTTTTGAATCGATCATATCATAAAACCCATTTCTTATCATTATAAATGTCAACTTAATTTCCTGGCATATGACAAACCTAAAGGGTGATTTATCATCTTCTTTCTTACAATTCCTATTTTTTATTAAATCCTTTTTGCTACATCAGAGTTGTAAAACCCCCTGGGGGTGATTGCCATGACATGTTCGGTACGGACTTTACCGCAAGTCTTCCGTCTCATCATCACAGGCAAGAGAGTATATATATACGCATATTCTTCATCCCGCCTCAACTCTTAACACTTAACTCTCCACTTGTTACTACAACTTTGCCACAACTAAAATAACAGGATGCGTTTGTTGTAGTTGACTAACCGGGTTTATAACACACCGCTTCCTAACAAATGATTACACAATTATCAAACAGATTTACAATCTGTTCTCGACTTTTTTTACAACTCCAGCTTCACTAATAGCCCTCCTCTGTGTATACAACCTCTAAGAACTTCTTCTTCTCATACAAGCCAGCTCCATCATACCAGTTTAACATTGAAAACATTAGTCACTACCTGAGTGACCCAAGAGTTTAATCCGCCTGGCTCTGCCTCCTTAAATTCTAGAATCTCTCCGGCTCCGTGTTTATGCATAATCCTAATTGGGAGCTTGATTAACCTACCCGGTGAAAAAAAGTGAAAAAGACTGCTGTATTCTAAGCGCAAGGGGAGGAGAAGGAGGGATGATGATGCAGAGGGGTGGGTGAATATTGTAATTGACATTGATTATCTTGAGAAAACTTTAGTTGATTTCCAGCATTTTTCATTTCATCACATGCATGGAATCTGAGCTTTAAAAAATGCATACGAGATTTCAAATCAAGATGGCATCTTGTATTTTTTAACAAATTCTCAAAACCCGTAGAAGAAATATATAAACGAGGATGAGAGAAATTTCTACCTCCGGCACACATTTGTATGTAGGGCGTGTAGCCAAGGCTGGGAGAGAGATAAATTAAATGATTAATAATTAAAATGTAATTAAGGCATGTCCGAGGGAACTTTTTAATTCATCCCATAATTTTATGAGTACATTTTTTTATTTACTTTTCCCTGCAAAATCCGTCCTCCTCTCTCTTCTCATCCTCTCCTGGGAATTAGACGACTAGTTTAGCTATAATAATCTCCTATCGGCAGTCTTTAGAAATGTATGTCAACAATTCCCCCGCCCACTTACTTTCTCAGTCTGTCTTTTCCCTGTCACTCAACTATTCCTGCGTAACAAACTGAAGAAAAACAGAATTCAAAACTCATTTTCAAGCTAAATCCACTTTAGGGCGGCAGGTAGAAGAGTGTCGGTCAGCTGACTAAGTTGATATCGCGAAAGAATGAGTGCAAGCTTCAGTGTAGCGAAATTGCGGAAAGAAAGTGAATTTGCAAGTAAGGGAATTCAGGTAGAGGAAGACGGATGGTGGAATTACCGACAGAGCCGTGTAATTTCTTTACCACCGCCATTATTGTTATGTGAAAAGGAACAAGTAAATAAATGTCTGTTCAATGCTCATTGAGCCATTCATTCAGTTCCACTTTGGCCATGATAAGAGCTTGAAATAATGGCGATGAGAGGTATAAGATATATCAGTCATAGACGGACTCATGGGAGGCAGTAGTTATATCAAGGACGTGATCATCCGAAGAAGAAGAGAGTTCTTCTTATTCTCAGCACGGTGCTTGATTACAGGAGAAATGGCTTTTAATAATATCCCTCCACATTCCTTTCCGAATCCCTTGTCTAGAGGCTTTCCAAGTAATTATAATAATTATCCACACATAAATCCAAGTTCATTGTATCAAAGCGTACAAGTAGAGAATCTACAACAACTCTTCAACCCAGAGCTTCTCCGGGAATCTTTTATCCAACAAGAACTCACCTCCATAATTATTACGCCAGTTATAGTTAGAGGGAGTCCCCGACCGAGTTCAAACATATTAATAGGACAGGTAGAAGACTAATATTGCGAATTTCAGTTATTACCCCAGCTTCACTCTCCTCACGGAAGCTATTTCGTCTTCCAAGGAAGAATCTCGTTAGCCCCGCCGCCCTTCCTCCATCATCCTTAGCAGCCCTCCGTCTTTTCCCCATCATTCTTTTCCTGAATCTATCTTTCCGCCAACCTGGCATCATCCCTCGGATCATACACATCAGGCGGACAAACACAGCGCTTCCTTCTCAACCTGCCGCCCCCTCCCCCAAGACATGTTTTCCGACTCATCAATTTGTAAATTTATAAACTCACCGCAAACCCTCTGGCAGCTCAAGGGATTATAACTGTATTTGTTGCAAAAAATATTTTGCAAGCTCCCGCCGCCCTTCCTACTTTTATTTTATTAAATCTTTCCATCTCGATCTCACTCTATGTATCTCTCTCCTATCATGACTAATAGTCAATAAAGAAAGCGGACTATTCTGTTCCTCCTCGGGAACAAGTGAACAAGTCCATTAGTCAGTCATCAAGTAGTTGTCAATAGTGTAGTGCAGAGGCGGCTACTTAACGGTGACGACGAGTCCCGCCATCCACTCCCACTAAATATTTGACAAGATGCCGGAGATATATAAATGTCAAGTCCTTGCCAATCTTAGAATGATATCATGATGATAGTGTTCCATCCGTGTTTATAATTCAATGAACTTTCCTCCACCCTTTTTTAACTTAGTTCAAGTGAAGTGAGTAAATATTTTCCTAAGCAAACTACACCCTCATAGCTCATTCTCAGCTAATCAAATCAGTAGTATTTTCCCCTTCAAAACTTGTTGACGGTAGTCCTGCTATGCAACAAGATTATGAGGAAATATCTTCAATCGCTCTGGCAATCTCAGAATGGTATCCTTGGTCTTCCTCAAGACTGGCAGGGAAGGATCAAGCAGAGCTTGCGGAGCAGATTGGCAAGAGAGCGAGTCAGGAAGCAGCAGCGCTGATGATGACTGCAGTCATGCTAAATAAGTTGAATTAGAATTGGAAAAATCTTGAGCAAATTCCCCGCGTCTTTCAAAGATAACATACCGAATAGCGGCTACCTTGACAGTTCCACTCGATTCCGTGATTAACAAGAAAAGTGGCAGGGTCGGGATGCCAAGGGTCTGGGACAGTGTAGAACCAGCTCAGACCAGAATCCCATGCAATAATTTAGTCGGCAATTACTCCCTTCCTACTACAACATGTGTGGATACATGCACTGCAAAAACTTTCATCTTTTCAAACAAGATTCTTCCTCCTCTCAGGAAGACTAAAGACAGACTCAAGTCAAGGAAAGGGTTCAAGGAGAATCTGGAAGAATATAGGAATTTCAAATTTTCTAAAACTTCTTCCCACCGTCACCACTATCGACATCAACGGCGTCTTCTCCATTTCCTCCCTTATTTCCTTATTTCCCCTCCCTCCTCCTTCCCATACTCTTTGCCTTTTCCAAGATTGTCTTGGAAGAGGGTGGTAAAATAGAGGGTAGGATTTGACGTGATACGAGAATACGGAAGGGTGGTAAGTGGGTAGGATTGAAAGGTGTTGCGGATGGAATAGTAATCACTTCTTTTTCACTCCCATAGATAATTTCAAATTCCCTTTTCACCCTCTTCCTCATTTGCACTTCAAGCTCCACCAAGAGCATGAACAAGACGAGATCTCGGCATTAGTTTACACAGAAGAGGATTCAGGCATCTCTCAAATTGTCCGCATAGGTTTCACCCACGTTCCTCCAATTAGGAATTCCACCCTCAAACCTAGCAAAGTTTGTCTAGTAAAGTAAGCAAATTTAGTCAAGGATGAAACTCAAGCTAGGAACCGAACACTCCCGCTTTTCTTCCAACCCACCACCGCCCTATCCTCTCACTCCAGGGTGATTAATGTTTACTGAACCGGGAATCTAATTTGCGTACGCACTCCACCACCCCAACGCAATATAGTTCCAGCAGAGACGAGATCCAATTCCAGCACAGAGTTATTCAAACCCAACTCAGATAGCATTCATTCTGAAGACGGGCCAAGAGAGAAACGGTGGTTCAGTGGTTCTTCTGTCTGTTGGTCCAAAACCTCCGGGGAGGACATCATCATCCCTTTAGTCAACAGGGGTGGAAGCTTGAGTCAGGGATTGTAGTGATGATAGCAATTTTTTACCGATAATACGGCCAAACTATGTTTTCTCTCGTAAATCTAGTTTCGCAATTTGCATATTCAAAGAGCAGATCCATTCCAGATTTACTGTAGGTATCCTCTTGCTACGCTTCTTCTTTATACATCTCTCTCTCTCTTCGTCGTCAAGTACCATCAACATCATCCCTTCATCCCCCATTCAAATCCACCCTGGAACCTTATAGCTCTGAATTGTCACCCTTCTAGCGCTCCTCCGTATTGTATGACACACGGAGGGAGCGGAAGTAAAGCCGGATCGAATCCGAGCGCTGGGTGATCGTAAGAGGAGAAGTAAAAGATTGTAAAATGCAAACGAGTAGATTCCGTCTTTGAGAGCCTCATCACCCGACCCGTTTTCCCTTCAGGAAGGAATAAAGTGAATCTTAAAAAACTTATCGCTTCATCTCCAGCAAACTTAGTTACAACAACTTTTTTTCTCTCCCTTCATCCTCACTTTCAATTAGCTGGAGAAGCTTGTTGTGAACACGTTCCTTTTGTGAACCCGAGAACCGCTTAAGCTCAACTCCTCTAGGGCTCCCAATGAGCTCTCTTCTCTCTTTGCTATTGTAACGTTAACTTTCCGCAAAACATTTCTTGATGACATGACCAGATTACGCCGCCGTACATAGCTTTGACTTTGTGGCAAGGAAACCGGGCTCTTTCATCCTCTTCTTTCAAATCTTCAACCATCCTATTACAAACCATGTGTACTTAGAGCCCCGAGTCCTACTTTCACAATCAGTGCATCAAAAATGCAAGAACATGTACTCCGTGTAGGCGGTGGATCCTGTTCCTTAAAACTGGCAATTTCATTCCAATATGACAGCTTAACGGATTGATCAAACTTGCCTAATAGCCTCTGAACTCCTTCCAATTTAAATCAAACCTGACATATACTACCTATCCCTCCATTCGTTCCAACAAATTCACCAGTCCATCCGCACGAGCTCGCTTGCTTCACTACTCCCGTAACTTAATGCGCAAACATTTACCCCAATCTTGTCGTTATCTGAGAATCAATTTTTTTTAATGTCTATTGCATTTCCTCAAATCTTCTCCCACTTCCCATCAACTTTAAAGTCAATCCACGCAACACTCAAGTATAAACAACCAACATTTTTCCCTGCTCCTTTAAACACATAGCGGCTCCAGGTCATTTTTTACCCTTGTAACTTTTTGTTAACCTGTCTCACAAATCCATGTATACAGCTTAACCATGTCAACTTTCGTACATACTATCATCGCGCCGCGCGCGTGCTCATTCTTCCTGTGACAATCTTATTTGGATTTAACGAAATTGTAACGCGCCCCCTGCCCTGCGCGACTAAAAATGGTTCAAGTTTAACGCTCAAATTGCATCTTCCTCTAATATCCCAGCAAATAACCGCATGATAAACCTAGGATTTAAAATAACTTCGAAGCTGCCACTCGTTTTAAAACCTTCTTTGATACGATATTGGGTTTTACTAAATGGGAATGTGTGATTTTAAATCCTAATTTCATACGTTTTTTCTCAACAGAATCACAAAACCACCAGGTGGTGATACCAATGAGCTCTTCACTTCTCCAAGCAGCACCCCACCTTCCACTCCAAGAAAGGTGAAGAACTACATGGCCTCTAACATTTTCACTCCGGAGACTCAAGGAGGTGAACAACGAGCCATTCGTCACCGTCCAGATGATGACTCCTTCAAGCGACTTTTCGGCGCTGATGGCAACAAGGGGGATGTGACTGACTCAGCCCGTGGAAAAACCTTCCAGAAGAGCAGTATTTCTACTATCTTTACTGAAGATGGTGGAGCTACTAATGGAAAGGCAAACGGAAACTCTAATGGACACTCAAATGGCCATGGCAACGGATACGAGAACGGTTCTGGACACTCTACTCCAAACGGAAACTCCAATGGATCCGTATCCAACGGTGGATCTACTAATGGCTCTGTCAACGGAGATTCCCCAATCAAGACAAGTGAGTAAATATTCCAGCCTGTCCCATAATTTCTTGCCCGTGCCAAATGTTCCCTCACTCCTTTTAATTCCACTCGTTCCGAGGGCTCTGCAAGACTCGATAAGGGGGATCGAACTAAATGATTTTTTATATGCACATTGTCTAATCGTTTCCCGGAAGATGTTTGCTAATGCTCAGCCTCCCTCAGGATTTAATCTTGTTGTTTCTCTGTGTAGATGGAACTAATGGACACGGATTGAACGGCACGAATGGACATGGATTGAACGGTACGAACGGACATGGATTGAACGGTACGAACGGACATGGAGTGAACGGCACGAACGGACATGGATTGAATGGCACCAATGGGCACGGTACCAATGGTCATGGTTTGAATGGAACCAACGGCACCCACGAAAATGGCACCAACGGAACTAATGGAACTCACTATGGCAATGGAACCAATGGCACCAACGGAACCAACGGCACAAATGGAGTGTCCTCACCAGCAAGACGAGTCCCACCCGGAGGATTCTCTTCCAAATTGTGGTGAAGGAATCTTCCTGCCAGCTCCAGCGCATGGTTCGCTCCCCAGATTCTCCTCCAACATCAAGCTAAAACAATATTAACGGAAAACCCAAGTTTTATCGAGCGGATTTTAACGATTAAACTTATCAAAAAAAACGTGTCTGAGGATAGAGATTGCGAGAGAATTTTAGAGCATGTCATCGATGACATAGAAAACATTTACACAAAATTATACAAAAAAATGAAAAGCCTAGAGTTATCAAGTACTAATAAGTTTTTTTGCAATTTTATTACCATTTAAATCTAAAGTAAATTATACTCCTATATAGTGTCTTAATTTTATTGTGAGTCTTGTAAGCTACCAAAAGCAAATCAAAAGTTTCGTGGCGTGGAATACAGTACGAGGGCTTCTTAAAAACACCAATGCACACCTTCAACCCAAACATACAGATCATGCTTCTTCTGGGAAACGTTTCGGTTTCAGCTTTAGAAAAACAGGCTAGATTCTCTAGATTTCTCGTTGTAAATACACGCAAACCAACATTGTACACTCGTCTGTAGCGTTGTATCGCAGTCATGTTTGGACGAAGCTATTGAAGCTAATAGTGGTTTTGTACGTGAAGCAGATTAAATGTATCCTTAAGCAAAGTGTTCCTTCCTCCCAGATTTTATGCCATCTCGAAGAATGGGACCGGAAGGGCATGTGCCTTGTCAGCTGAGCACCTATGGCAACCTTAAGGATGCCGGTAACTCATCATTCGGAGTTAAGCCAGAATGGTATACATTTTATAGGGACATGTTCTGAGAGAGATAGCATGTTATAAGAATACTATTCTCAACATTTTAATAAGCTATGTTTAACTGCTCTATTTAAATTTTTAACTTGTAAGTATTCGTCACAGTGGTTGCATAGATTTATATAAATATTATTTCTCCTAATCTTTAAGCTCACTGTAACTGAAATTGCAATAATGTCTGTAAAATTGCCTTCCTGTATCGTAAAATGTATTTTGTAACGCCTACAGTATAGTGTTATACCGGGTGCCTTTCCATCTGGACCCACTTACACTGATAAAATATTTTGAAGTCGCCATTCTCTAACACCGACCAACTCTCAAACTTTATCGGCTCAACCAATCCAAGACTGTCGCTGCGAAGAACATCAGTACTTGCCTTCACTAAATTGTATGTCAGCGCTACATATTTGCGCAGTAGTTTCAAATTTTCTCTGCGATTCGATTATTGTGTTCCATGTCCTTCATGAAACCCATAATCAGGCCTTGTGTCGGAACATTTGCTCGCTACAGATTGGTAGTAGCCTTCTCTTTCTTACGCGTAAATTCTACCATCGTTTGTACTTAAAACCTCCACGCTGTATTGTCTTGTATTCTCCTAATAAAATGGTGCTTCAAATGTAAACATGATGTTCCGAAAAATTTATTTCATCAAAACTTGTCCAAAAACAAACGTATATATCACTACGGTAATTATACTCATACGATACTTATGGTCTCCTGCTGGGATTCTATGGGACTGCCAATACTATACAAAAATAAAAACCACGTCCATTCGCAAATTACAAACTAGTATAATCCTAACATTAAACAGGTCCATTCGTAAATTACAAATTAGTAGATACTCATTACATGAAACCCTCGAGTGAATTTCTTTTTCATTTGCAGTAACGGTCAGCTTTCATTTTCGCACGTCTGTCCAGCAGGGCCTCATGAAGCGTACCTTTTTCCTTGGCTTTTAGAACTTCTTCTTGGCTTTCTTTGTTTAAGCGAATCCTCTTATCTTGAAACTTCTGGAACTTTTTCCTAAAATTTTAGAACATATTTTTTTAATTCGCGTAACCGAATCTATGATCTTTTCTTTTACAAAATTCAAGCAACTTCAGAGATAATGCTTACACATAGTTTAATTCGATTTGGGATATATTTCCTTTCTCTTCGGATGGTCTATCATCTTCTAATTTATTCTCCTCTTCCTGACATCTCAACTTCACGAACTGTTCCGGTCCTGCTTTTTTGCTCGTTGCCACAATAGTATCATCTTCTTGTTTTGGAGACATAAAACATCCGTTGTTGGATAGCAAGGCTAGATTCCCTTCCTACAATAAAAAAAGTAGACAAGGATTGGCTAATCAAAACTTGAAAACATCTTTTGTACATGAATAAAGCAAACTAAACTAGTATCGGTAGTCTGGCGGTTGGTTTTTATAATTACGTCAAAAATGGGTTCCCACTGCTCCATTGGTCCTATAGCTTCAGATCGACCTGTGATTTCACCATTCTTTTCCACTCTAAGATATTTTCCATAACCAGACTTAAGGGCTATCCTATCCTCGTTTATTGTAATTGCTGTAAAAATTTCTTCAGGAGAAGGGGGTTCATTTGCTCTATGAGGTGCGCCAAGGGTAAATGTTCCGTCATCCAAAGATTTTACGTACATCTGATTTCCAAACTCTAAGGCTATAATTCCAGAAATCTGAGCGAATTCTTTTACTGCCCACCATCCTCCTGAAAATAAAGATGAAATATTGCATGTTATGATAAGTACAGAAACATTTCATTAATTTCAATAAATTAACTATCTGCAAAAGAAGTACCATGATCTGCAGTGTCTT
Organism: Sminthurides aquaticus; assembly: GCA_906901655.1. Taxonomy (NCBI): domain Eukaryota; kingdom Metazoa; phylum Arthropoda; class Collembola; order Symphypleona; family Sminthurididae; genus Sminthurides; species Sminthurides aquaticus. Next base: position 15,685,455 of record CAJQTT010000001.1, on the reverse strand, counting down.
GCCTCCTTCGAACAATTTCCGGGTCTTCTTCAGCTTTCTTTGAAGAACTTCCATGCTTCCTCTTTTTGGATTTTTGCGGCCTGTAAAATATTTAGTAAGTCTATTCTTCTACGTCGAAACTTTAGCAAAGATCTAATACAAATATGTTAAAACTTACGCATTTTTCTCTCCCTTCAACTTCAGTTTGGCTCCCTTCGCTATACTGTACTCCGACATTTCGTAATATATTCTTCTCCAAACCAAATAGAGCAAAAATTAATTTAACCAACTTCTTCAAATCGCTTCTTTTTCTTACCCGGGAGGTCACTTCTTGCCAATAAGCTTTTGAACTACGCAAGCTAATGACTGATCAAAGTACCAAAAATAAACACAAGTCGAGCTAATAATTTTTTAACTTATTGGTTAGAGTCAGGAGGTAATGATATAAATAATCTTAATCTTAATATAAATCTATCTTAAAAAATGTAAGTAATCCAGCTCTCGTTAAAATTGTATATATTGTAGTTTACTTGGATCTGTGGTCTGTGAGCAGGAAACAAATAATTCGAGTTTAGGATATTCCAAACAATTGAGTTTTTGTCAAAAAAGGCGCCCAATACATAGCATGTACAAACCGTTTCCATTCAAATCTCTTGCGACAAAAATCGCGGGTGATAGTTCTTGGGTTGCAACTTAAGAACCGTCGAAGGTAATACGCCCACACTTATAATGGCAGAGAAGCAACTCTAATACTTATTGAAAAAACTAACGCACCAAAAGCGAAAAACTTGTTTTTTCAACCCAAACCCCTCATTTTGCAGATATCCAAACGACATATAGTTATATCCTCTACGCGCCAAATATACTATATTATTCACATCAATATCTCTCACAATAAACGGTACCATTTATCAACTAAAAAAGCAGTAAGAACTTAGAGATCTTCAAGTACATGATTTCAGATGTAATAAAGCGGACCAACAGCAAAATCGATAGCAATATAGGATTTCTCGTCTCCGACTCACCCCGTTGGACCACCAAAAACTGGAATCTGGAACAAAAAAATTTCATGTCAAATTTTGGCAAAGGATCCCCATGGTAGCAATATGTGGTCAAAAATTTGGTGTTCCGGAATCCGGATTTTACTTACCAGGTCGGTGCAGTCGACCATGGGGAATCGAATGGCGTAGTTAGTTTTCGGTAACGCCGTTCTTTGGGGCTTTCAGCCCCGGGGCAGGCTTGAGCTTCATGTTCCGTGAGCTGATCCCATTGCCTCGCTGAGAGTTCCAGACGTCCTACACGAAAACCAATGGCACCGTTGGATTTCTCGTCTCCTGCTCACCCCGTTGGACCACCAAGACGAGGAATCTGGAACAAAAAAATTTCATGTCAAATTTTGGCAAAGGATCCCCCCCCCATGGTAGCAATATGTGGTCAAAAATTTGGTGTTCCGGAATCCGGATTTTACTTACCAGGTAGGTGCAGTCGACCATGGGGAATCGAATGGCGTAGTTAGTTTTCGGTAACGCCGTTCTTTGGGGCTTTCCAGGCTTGAGAGGTTTGCAGCCCCGGGGCATGGCTGAGTTAGAGCTTCATGTTCCGTGAGCTGATCCCATTGCCTCACTGACAGCGTTCCAGACGTCCTACGACGAAACCAATGGCACCGTTGGATTTCTCGTCTCCTGCTCACCCCGTTGGACCACCAAGACGAGGAATCTGGAACAAAAAAATTTCATGTCAAATTTTGGCAAAGGATCCCCCCCCATGGTAGCAATATGTGGTCAAAAATTTGGTGTTCCGGAATCCGGATTTTACTTACCAGGTAGGTGCAGTCGACCATGGGGAATCGAATGGCGTAGTTAGTTTCTGATTACGCTGTTCTTTGGGGCTTTCCAGGCTTCAGAGGTTTGTAGCCCCGGGGCATGGCTGGTGTAGAGCTTCATCTTCCGTCAGCTGAGCCCATTGCCTCACTGACAGTGTTCCAGACGTCCTACGACGAAACCAATGGCGCCGTTGGATTTCTCGTCTCCTGCTCACTCCGTTTGACCACCTAAAACTGGAATCTGGAACACAAAAATTTCATCTTAAAATTTGGCCAAAGGATCCCCCCTATGGTACCAATATGAGGTAAAAAATTTAGTGTTCCGGAATCCGGATTCTACTTACCAGGTAGGTGCAGTCGACCATGGGGAATCGAATGGCGTAGTTAGTTTTCGGTAACGCCGTTCTTTGGGGCTTTCCAGGCTTCAGAGGTTTGTAGCCCCGGGGCATGGCTGGTGTAGAGCTTCATCTTCCGTCAGCTGAGCCCATTGCCTCACTGACAGCGTTCCAGACGTCCTACGACGAAACCAATGGCAACGTTGGATTCCTCGTCTCCTGCTCACCCCGTTGGACCACCAAGAAGAGGAATCTGGAACAAAAAAATTTCATGTCAAAATTTGGCAAAGGATCCCCCCCATGGTAGCAATATGTGGTCAAAAATTTGGTGTTCCGGAATCCGGATTTTACTTACCAGGTAGGAGCAGTCGACCATGGGGAATCGAATGGCGTAGTTAGGTTTTGGTATAACGTCGTTCTTTGGGGCTTTCCAGGCTTGACAGGTTTGCAGCCTCGGGGCATGGCTGAGGTAGAGCTTCATGTTCCCTTGGCTGATGCCATTGCCTCGCTGACAGAGTTCCAGACGTCCCACAAGAAAACCAATGGCACCGTTGGATTTTTCGTCTCCTGCTCACCCCGTTGGACCACCAAGAAGAGGAATCTGGAAAAAAAAATTTCATCTTAAAATTTGTCAAAAAATCCAACATTTTGAGGAGAACACAAGTTTTTACTCGAGAATAATACGAAATATACCCGATTAGCTTTCGAAAATATTTAATTATCTAGTTAACATAATTCGATGATTGTAGCACTTATCGATTTACGCTTTAATTTATTGTTACTGGACTTACCATGGGACGGAAGTACTAAATATACTTAAATAGGCATAGCATGACCATGGGTGGTATTAACGGCTTTGTGATCCAGAACACAGCTTGTGGCATATAACTAGTTTAATTGAGTAAGTGGTTAAAATCCCGTATTTAATCCTGAAGCGCTTTACTGGTTCTCGAACTGTCCAGTAAATCTTGAATTCGTGAACACTCTTCGAGGAAGTCCGTCCATCAGGAAACACTTCTCGATATCTGTCCTAACAATAGAAGTGAATTACATTTCCACATTCTGCATCGACACACTTGCATCCCTATTAAAGATTAAGATGATAGCAATTATCTGATATTGAGACATAAAGAAAATTCAATGTGACATTTTTAAATTACTTACATGGAAAAGCTACTGCTTGCAGAGCTGACAACTGACCAATACGCCAGGATAATTCTCGTTGATTTCAAACAAGAACTCTCGAATGGACCTGACTGAATTCGGTGTACGTGTTGCATACATTTCCTCTTGCTGATAAAAGGTAGAGAATTCATCCTCTCTTTTGGTTAAACGCATAATGTCGATCGTAAGAGATGACTTAGTCTCAAAGTAACCAGCTTTGACAAGTCGGCTGACGAAGTTATCAACTTCCTCACGGTTGTGTTGTACCTGCTCTTGACTTTTCTCTACATGACAGTTACTTGAACTAATCCGAACGTCGGCACTGTCATACAACATAGTTTTCATCAACTTGTTGAATAGGTCCGTCTGAGGCTTGCTCCAATAAGCCTGTAATCTGCGGAAAAACAATGTTGTATATGCAGTTGAGACGTTGTCATATTCTCATCCTGAACACTGCACTGGCATAGCAATGGCACATCAAGGTTGCCACTTACCTTTAAACTTCGTTACTATTTCTAGGACCAAAGTAGTAGACAGGGCTACCATCAAACTCGGATTCGAGCTTTTTCACTTCAAGGTTAAGCAATCCGGTTGCGCCATTGACCAAATTTCCTCGTCACCAGCATCCGCCTCCAGCTCATTGGTGAAAGACACAATATTAAAACGAAATATCTTTTGTGAAACACGTTCTAGTCAAATCAATCAACAATGCCAAATGCACAAAACAACAGCACCAGCGTTCTTTTGTAATATACCTCAAATAATTGATAAATCTTAACTTACCTTTCAGTTCGTCACAACAACATCGAATAAAACTCAAGAGCTGAGTCGATGTCATTTTCTAATGTTTCATGATACCGGCTCGAACAAACGCTCCCAGTTCAACGTTATCGCTAGCACGTAGCACAGATGGTTCTCATTCCTCAAGCCTGCTTCCTTGTGACCCTCCACCTCTACCATTGGATTCATCAACCCGGTTTCCACGCAATGATTGCAGATTCCGATTCAGCATAACTCCACTTGGGGCAGCTCCTCGACGACGACTTAATTGCGAACCCAGAGAATTCTGGCTCACTTGCGATTCAGTGGTTCTTTCATTCCAAAGTTATCGATTTAATTTTAATTATCGAAGTCCAATGACGTAATGATCTGACGGTAATAACAACTACTAAAGCGGTAACTGCTTATTGACTGAAGTACCGCGCGTCAATGCGTACTATTAAAATTCCAATTCCTCCAACTACATATACGCGTTATAGCAAACCCATGTCAATCGCAGCAATTATTTAAATGCGATGCACTGAAACACTAAATGTAACATTAACCCACTGTCCCAAAAACTCTTGTAAAATATAAAAATCAACCCCTGTATAGTACTGTTTTCTTAGAACGTGTTCCATTCCAACCTGCATCTGCATCACACTCAAATACGACGCACCATCGAAAACCAATGAATTTAAATAGAGCTGGACTGAAACACCGAAGAAGAATCCCTTTAAAGCGACTAAACCTTGGTGTGTTGATATGCATATTGAGTGCGATAGAGTTCAATGAGTCAAAAATCAAAAGCGTGGCAATAAATAGCGGTGCACTTTTCGACTCCCGGCTATTTTCGGTTCAAATCTCTCGGAAGGCAAAAAGAAAATGATAGGATGTTTGTGAATCAGCCAATCAAAAACAAATAGTATCATGGAGAGCCTGGATCACATGACATACCAAAAAAGTTATCTAACTTTTAGCCTGACGTCAGATCACAACAGGGTTACCTAGGTCCAATTCTACATGTTATATTCTTTTTGGATGACGTTATATACAACGACTACAATCATTTCTCACACTGTTTATGAATTTCCATCGTATCGCACTATTTAGACTCTGGATGTTGGACGGGCGACCACTACCGACCATATGATCGAGATATGGTGTTGCTACAAAGTGCCTGTCAACACTACACCCCCCGTATGCTTAAAGTGGAGCGCAATCAGTGGTGCCTTTAGGTTTCAGACAATGGTCATCAAATCCCTCGGATATTAACTAATATATACTTGCATTATTATATAAACGTAAAGTACTTAATACTTGTTCATTCAAGTAGCAGTAACAACCCAGTTGTCATTAAGAGATGGAGTGATCATTTTAAAATATCCTCTAAGGAGTGACTTCTGCCAGCGCTGTTCTTATTTCTGATCATGAGGTAAGTAATCACGTTTTAAAGTAGGAATCCCCATTAACGACTATTAGGTAGCTCCTCCATGTAATCATTTATTTAACTCTTCTGTAGGATAAGGATGGGATCAAGAAATCGGACAGACACTTGTTTTCCGGTTTCTCAGTTTATTTGCTATTGTAAACCCTTTTATCCTTCGTATAACAGTTAAGTGACTAATTACTGATAAAAGAGGGAGGCAATTTTTCTCTACTGTCTATTGAACATGAAGTATGTGTTTACACCAAGTTTAGATCAATCAATTCCAGTACAGTCTCATGACCTTTACGTAATTGTGCCTTTGTACTCCCAAATAGCAACAACTGATTTAACCATTCTGTTTTCTGTCACTTTGTAATCAAGCGTGTCTTCTGTTTTGTTTTTCAGAATCAACCAGTGTAGCAGTTTGATCATTATTAGATCCAAGACCTGTGAATCATTCTATAGATTTGCCTGAAGAGAATACTGGGAACCAGTGCAATTTAATCCACCTGTCACTACTTAAACTATTTCACCAAAGTTAGAAACGTAAATGCTATAAAGAAACTCAAAGCTGCTAAACAAAACCAATATGCTTAGCTAATATTTAGTCCTGTATATATATGGATTAGTCCAGTGAGTTTGTTAGTATTATTAACGTCATCCTCTTATGTGCTCGTAAACGTTGAAGCAAAGAGACAAAGCATACACGCTTTGTATTCCAAAAAGTTATTTTCTCGTCAGTAATTTCAGAGTGAAGTGAGAACAAACTGCTCGGCTCATAATATAATTTTCCAATTTTACTAAGCTTAATAGTGCAACAGGTCAAAGATACACAATGAGATAGTCGAATAGCCCTGAGCGAGCGTTCTGTCTTCCAGTCAAAAGCCTTGAGATTGTTTTAATTTGCAGCTAAATCTGTTAATTTTTTGTAACTTATCATTTTTAAAATATTTATATTGTTCGAGTAGCTATTTCAATATACTGACTGCTATTAGTTAAGTATTGTAGGGTTGCTGGTAAAATCATGTGCAACTAATGCTAACGATTTTACAATTTAAGAAGGTAAGCTTCTGAGTATACTACAATAATGAATGTAGGATTACTTCAGTATTGCCAATCACAGATTTGAATGATTAACATGTATATTGATTTCATTGTGTCAAACAGATCTGAAGATTTTCTTTAACGGATTAAGCTCTTGTTGGCGGACGTTGAACTTCACGAAGCTTACATGAAAGAAGAGCTAATACCTCAAGATATTTTGCGACTTAAACCCAAGTACACAGTTACAAGCAGCACGTGCAAGCCCTTGGTCACACTGACCTGCAGTTGATAAAATGCCTGGAGATTCTGTTCCTGATGGTCAGCAGTATTCTACTTTGGTAAGTGAAACTTTGTCAGTGACTCACATTAAACGTTTGAAATTATCCGTTTATTCCCGGTTATGGGAAAAGATTTCATGTAGTGCATTGCACCTTCGTTCGGACTTGTACTGGTGGCGTCACGGGAAAACTTAATGGGTGTTTACACTTTAGTCTTGCTTAATTGCACCTGTAGCTCATCAGTCATGGGATATGAGTTTAGCAGGTTGCGAGAGATTTGTGAAGGTAGGCTGTGTATCTTGGTTTGGATGCATAATGTAGATCATGTATTTACATAGGAGAACGCTTCGCCTTGCTTACCGATTTATTAGCCCATCATGCTCATACCGCACATTGTAATCTTTCAAGGCTGGAAGACAAATATCTATCCTTAAACTAGGTTGAGTTTACTCTTCTGAGGTACACAAGTGTGGAGCAGACGTCAGTTTGATTGCTGGACCTCCAGCTATTTGTGATTCGATTTGAAGTATCGGGGCTCATAGCAGTTTATTTTCTAATGCCTAGAATAATATCCGGGGCAATAAGAATCCACGTTGTCAGCTAGTTTGAGGATTTAGTGGCTGACGCAGTAAATATATTCAGCACTTGTGTTTGTCATGGTAATCGTCTGCTGTTCTTCCAACAGACACTAGTGTTATGGGAACAGTGCAAAGAAGGTGACCATGACAGATATGAAGGAAGTGTAACAGTGTTCTTGATAACAGCAGGAAAATTAATTGGACTTAATTATTCGTTAGCGTATAGTTAAGTTTTAGATTTTATGTACCCTGCGTCTATAATATAGAGTAGGCTAGGATATGTTTCCCCGTGGTTTGTGTAGGAAACCACGGCACCGGGATTGTTGTACATTGAAGGGTATCCAATCCATTGAATGGGTACTTTGTTTACTACCATACGTTGGTAACGTTGAAGAATTTGTACAGCCAAGAGTTTCTAATAGTGAGTTAAAGCTATGTTTACTCTTTGTTTCAGACGGGGCTCATCTACGTTTTCAATTTAATAGTTGGAACTGGAGCTTTAGCGCTACCAAAAGCATTTGGAGGGGCAGGATGGGGTCTAGGATTGGGCTTTATTCTCGTACTGGCCTTTATGAGGTACGGAATTTTTTATGTTACACCATTCCACTTATCTGAAAAACCTGAAAACTGCAATTGCTAATGATTGAATTATGATATTTTTCAGTTACATCACAGTCACTCTAGTCATAGAAACTATGTCCATTGCAAATGCCGTAATAAAAAGCCGGCGAGAAGACGAAAATCCCGACGCTTCCTTCCATGAACGCCAATCTCGAAGTGAGCGTGAACGTGATCCTTTAATTCCTCCCGAACTGGGGGAACAGCATGCACAAATAAGACGAGATCAAGTCGTAGCTGCAAGTTTTGAAATTAGGGAACGAGTTGAAATGGTAGGTTAACTAAAATTACAATCAATAATAAGTTAAAAATCTAAAAGTTTAAAACTTTTTTCAGACCTTAATATTAATGATGGACATTTTCAGGGGCGCATGGCAACAATGTTCTTTGGAAAAATCGGCCTTTACCTGTTTTATTTATGTATTGCGATATATTTATATGGAGATCTGGCAATTTACATCGCAGTTGTATCTAAATCCTTGCGAGATGCAGTTTGGTAAGTTAATGAGTAAACGCTTCGAGTTCAGTGATTCAAGTTTTACGTTTGTCTCAAAACCTTCTCCTTTTTTACAGCAACAAGCCCAATTCAGGGGCGAACTCAACGGATATTCCTGAAACGGATGCTTGCCTGTCAGCATACACTGAGATTGATCGAGTAGCGGCATACAGATTGTTTACTATTATTTTCATGCTTTTCATAGGACCATTCGTATTTTTCAATGTACAGAAAACAAAATATTTGCAACTGACAACAACTTTTATGAGATGGATGGGTATGTGCCGGGTTTCATTTTGAACATAAGAACAATATCAAGTACAATTGCCTTGCTAACGATGTATTGACTTATCTTGTTTTCTCATCCTTATTTTCAGCTTTCGGCCTGATGATATCGTTGGCGACTGTTAAAATCTTGAGTGGAGACGGTGCAACCAAAGCACCCCCGGTAGCCAAGGTGTCAGCACTCCCAAGTCTATTCGGTGTTTGCGTGTATTCCTTTATGTGCCACCATTCCTTGCCTTCTTTAGTAACACCGATCTCATCCAAGAAGCATTTGTACAAGTTGTTTGTAGCAGATTACATGCTCATAACCCTATTTTATTTGCTGTTAGCTTTTACAGGAATATTTGCATTTGATGATTTGAAGGACGTGTACACATTGAACTTCGAGGCAAAAGCCGGTGAAGTGGTCTCACCCATCAAAATAGTCGTTCAGTACTTTCTAAATTTGTTCCCCGTCTTCACCTTGAGTACAAACTTCCCCATTATTGCAATAACGTTGAAAAACAATTTAAAATCGATCTTTCAAATTCATGACGATGATGAAGATGAGAATAGTAGTCTGATCATGTCACTGCGTTACGGTAGATGGAAGCAATTTTGGTCTAATCTCGGTTTTCCCCTTCTTGCCATAGTTCCTCCATTTCTGATAGCTGTCTTTGAAGAAAACGTGGAGACTTTAGTTAGTGTGACGGGTTCCTATGCTGGAGCAGGGATTCAATACGTGATTCCGGTGATTTTAGTGTACATAGCAAGAAAAAGTGCAGTTTCTACTTCCGTAAATCCTTACGCTTCTCCATTTAGAAGCTCATTTTGGCTAGTGTTTGTAATGGCATGGGCGGCAGTGTCCATTCTATTTGTTACAATATCAAAATTTTTTAATATGGAAACAGGACATATTTTGGAAAAAATATAGCAAGTTTTGTAAATTTATATACATATATATATATATACATATATAAGTTCGCAGCTGGTAATTTGTAATTATTTTCTGCTCGCTTTATACAAATAAACTTGTACCTAACTCGCTTATGAATGCGTCTGCACATCATAATGTTTAGCGACGACACTTCTCTAGCTTTCGCAACTAGCAGTGACTTTTCATTGTTGTAAGTCCTGACTTCCGGCATTTCGGACAACATTTAGGAAGATATGCACACAGAATAGGCAAGTTGGTTTCAACTGCATCCAAAAATTTATAAAGAGACGTCTTACGGAATAGGCAGTTACGGAAAACAGGATGCAATGCCTTTCTTCTGAGCCCTTGTATAAACTTTCCTCATTGTCTTCACTACTTTCTCCATCCTCTTTATTCTGACCAAAACTCATTTCGTTCGGCGTATCCAAAGGAGAGTAAACATCTAAACTGTTTATAATTCTACCAAGGTATCTCCATACAGATCCTTCTCGTTCGACAATATTCGTCAACTCATCGCTTTCACTTAAATCCGAGCTGGTCTGAAAAAACCGGCAAACACCATCAAAGCATTAGCCCACTTCAGACGAAACACATTACGGCAACCCAATCCCGATTCTCTTTTCCTGCGTTATCCTCCTCACCATTCCGTTCATTCAAGTTTGATTCAACAAAGCAAATGCGGGTTGTCAAGATATGCAATTCAGGAAACACATCAAAACAAGCGGATTTCATGAATTCCAGGCCTCTCCTCAATTCCTAGTCCCAGAAGCAATATCGCAGTGCTTAATCTCTAATTGCAGCGTACGACGGGCCGCAAACTCAACATACTGCGAGATCTGGTGAAAGCTAACTTTCTCCGTCCGCCGTCTCTCCTTAAGCCAAATCACCACCAGCCATGTCTACATCTACCACGTTCTCGTAACGTGGTCGCCCCACCAGTGCCTCAAGCAATCTCCATGTCACACTTCTCCAAGTTACTTGTATTATCTTTCTACTCCTCCCACCCTTCCCCAATTCCGGTCTTCCAGACGAGGATCCTTCCCCATTTGAATCCACGAGTATTATACAAGACTCCTCCTTGATGTACTTGATCAGTCCTGTAGTCCTGTCCTGTATCCAATACATCACGATTATAACGTATCCCAAACCTGGTTCCGGAGCCTGATGTCTCGCATGATAGCACAGTTTCCCCTCATCCCTAGTTTCCATGTAGCAACAGACTTCCGAAGAGTACAGTAAGTGTCTCTTTGGGTCACAATGTGGCCGTTAAACCTCTCGTCGCTTCACTCCCATATTAAACTCCATAAAGGTGGCACGTAGTGATAGTGATTTCCTAGGGATTTATGATAATGCTCCAAAGTCTTTGGAGTTTATTATACAAATCCATTCAAATTTTTCCGTCGTTCCCGTTTACAAGTCCAGATCAGACTTGTTCCTTGACATTCTCCTTGTATTGCGGAGCTGAAGCATTTAAAAAAACAGAGAAGCATTATTCAGAAAAGTAACTTGCGTCAACCGCTATCTTCAATATCCGACAATCCTGTAGAACATATGCGGGCTATTAGTTCCAGTGACAAGATGTGAAACAAACATGAGAACTGATGATGAGATGATGTCGGATACTGTAAAAATATCCAACCGGCATGTAAAGGCTAAATCCTTGCATGAACTTCGGGAGAGAGCGGATGAATAAATAAGGGCAAATCCAGCAACTTGCTGTATCCATCTTATGAGGTGAAGTCATGTTTTCACCCACTTTCCCAAAGCCAGAAAGCAGCCCGGAGGTTGCCTATCAGGAATCAGAATTAACCTCTCCCCACTACCATCTCCTTCCCTCCCTTTGTTGTCCTATTCAAGCGAAAACCCACACGAGGCCAGATAAGCAAGCTTTATTACAATCTGACAGTTTACTTCCGTTAAAACAAGCTTTCTCCGGCCTTGCCTTCCATGCTTTCTCCTTTCTATCATGCCCTCCGCCCGTCCGTGTCTCCCTTGGAGCTTTATCATCGACTCGTCGGGGTCGCTTTCCTTGCCCATCGCATCTAACTTTCTCTTAATTACTCTGTAAAACTTTCACCACTTTCCCCATCCCTCACTCAAGACCTTTCCGATGCGTAGCTTACGGTGGGTCATTCATGCCTTGGAGTCCACATACCCCGACTGGAGAAAGTCATACCATTTTACTGCAAATTTCCAATTTTTTTAGTACATTACGTATGCAGTGCAACGTGCAACACTGCTCTGTCTCCATTCCTCCTCCATCTTCCTAAATTCCCTCCGCGTCTTTAAAAGTTAAGAACATAGAAATAAAGAAACTTGATAATTTACAGCGGCGCATTTACCCTTTTTCTTAGGGGGTTGATTTTCTTTCATCGTAGAGCAGCTCAAGCGGGGACATAGGCTGAATGCAGATCAGTGTGGTGAAAGAGCGAGGGAGAGAGGATGTGGAATATGTGTGGGCGTGAATAATTGACACATGGTAGAATAGGGAGGAAGCAAGGGATCAGTTATTGTACACAAGTTGACCGAGTAGAGGGATGACGTAAAATTTACCAAATTTCCCATCTGCCTTCACCCTATATAAGCGCCTTCCAACTTTCTCTTGTATCTCATTCTCCTCCTCGTCAGAGCCAACCACTTGGATTTCTCTCCCACCATCGCAAGGGTGAATCCTACAACAACTATACAGCTCACCTCTACTTTCTCCTCTGCCCCAAGAATAACATATACCCCCACCATCGCCCTGCCTGTAAGTACTTCAACTTTCACCATTCCTCATCCCCATTAACGTTTCCCTCGTACCATTCCCACCTTAGTCTTGTCTTGAACAGGGGATAAACAAGTCGATTCTGCATAGAGCTCTATATAAACCTCAGAATTCGCCCTGTATATTCCCTCGACTCTTGTATTGTCTAAAATTCACTCGAGTCTAAAGAAAACCTACAAATTAAACCTCTTTAAATTTCTTTAGAATTTAACTTAAAAATTCTACATTTCTAGGAGATCAACCGAAGCCACACAAGAGAAGGAGAGCCAAGAATCCTGTACATTAAATTGATTCTCCATTAACCAGAAGGAATATCAGCAATATACTGTACATTTATCACACTACCTCAATACCGTGAAGCAACAATGTTTTATCTTCAGCAAGTCGTAAGTTTAAAATTCTAAGCATTTTCTCCTTGTGTCTTCCACCTACTTTTTCTTTTCGTCCTTCTCAATCTGCCCCCATTCCCATAGACCCACGCTATCCAAAGCAGAGCAATCTTGCTTTCTCCATTTTATTTTAATTTCTAATTGCTTCATTGCCTTTAATTAACGTCATTCTGTAATTCATAATACGTTATCCGAAATCCCCATTATTCCCAGAACGATCTCCCCCGCCCCTTGAGAAATTTGGCGCAGTGTTTAGCAATCACTAAATCATGGAAACATTTTAGCATTTGCTCCCAATTTTCCATTCAAAATTCCCAATATTCCTAAGCTCTCTTCTTTCTAATGAAGGTTATCGATCAGGTATGGAAGGTGCCTCTTTACCTCACCTTCTTCTCCGCCGCTTAGTATTATAATACTGTCGCATTTTTCTGCCAACTTTCCAAGAGAAAGTCTCAACTTTCACCTGGACGGGACTCAATCCGTTTCCAATTATTCTTGTCTATCTCCAGTTGGATTGACAGCTTGAATTCTTTGTACCCTCGCCCCCACAATGTTTTTCCATCATGTTCCAAGCCTCTCCTCCTTGCTCAAAACTGCAGAGCTTCTGAAAGAGCAACTAAGAAAATTCCTCAATTATGTCTTGTCACGTACAACAGCTCTATGCAAAAAGGTTAGCTTGGATATACTAAACAACTTTTAATTGCTTCTCTCCTCCTCAAAAATTAAGCTTTTTTTAAATTTCTCTTAAAATTCACTGTCTTCTCAGGATAGAATTTAGGAGAAGGAAGTGTAATTAAGCTTTTTAGTTTCTTCCATGAACCTGGAACAAAGTTTTTGCCATTTTCCCTCAGTTTATGGAAAAAAGGCAGGGTTGCGGCGGCGGGAATTGGAAATTTTATTCTAACTTTCTAAACAATTACTCCTTTATAAATTAATCATCCCTCCTCCTACAATCTTTTGTATCTCAGTCAGGCAACAAGATTCCCTTTTTCAAAGGTGCAGCGAGCCTTGGGTTAACAATCCTTAGATCTCGTCTCCAAAGACCTGAGTGAATAGCTTGTACCTCCATTTATTTACCTTACCCGCCAACCGAACCCACCTCATATAAATAAACGCTGCAACTTGAAGCCAGCCTCTACATCTTTGTCCGGAGCATAGAGGAAATGTAAAGCTTTTCTGGCTTGGCTGAGTCTGCAGAAAACGTTTATGTCAATAATTCTTAATTATTTATCCCGAATTTATCAAAATTTTCCTTAGTTAAATCCTTAATGCTAGTCAAGGTATAGGGTAGACAAAACATGGGTGGAGAAATTTCCCGGATATTTTATTCTTCATGTACGCACGCATACCATCCAAAGCTGAACATAGCTTTCTCCAGCTCTGTGTACTACAGATGGGATCTTATTTCTTTTGTAGTTCCATGTGTAACGGAGAGTATAGCATGGATGAGACGATTTCTCTCTCATATATTACCGCACAGATTTCCTATCACCTGGCTGGCATCATCATTAAAAACAGCTCCAGCCTCCTTAGATCCTATCCAGATTCTTTTATCCCCCCACAAATTAGCAATGGACATTCCCACCCTCAAGTATTAAGTCGCCTGGCAACAGGAACATGAACCAGAAGGAGGATTACACGAATTGAGAAAGACAACAATTCCTCAATCCCCTAAACTAAACCGAGGCAAAACTTTCTCCCGTCGCCGATATAATCGCTTCATCTCTTCTATTGGTCTGAAATGAACTAAGCTAACCACAGATAATAAAGCCATGTGTAGTGGTATTCTATCCGACAAACAGGATACAGATTTTGCTTTCACTGGCATCCAGCGCCGTGTCAGGCCAATTCCTTTCCCAGACGATCTTCCTGACTTAGTTTCGTGTTACCTTACCCCAAACTCGATCCCGGAAAGTATTTCTTCTCACTCACGTTCTCGTGAGAAGAAACTCGTAGGAAGCTTGAGGAAATGCGTATCCATTTTACACACACTCATACCCATCTTAGCTCACGTTTCTTCATTCAGATTCGATATATATAAGAGCCGAAAAATCAGGGAGTTCGTAGTGCTATGTACTATTAAATGCATGTTCCCTCGAAATTTCCGCTCTCAATGTGTTATCTCCACCGACTAGTTGCATGTAATTTTCAACCATGAGATCTTTACGTCTTTCAGTTGGAATTCTTCCTTCTACAGAGCTTGCAAATACACCTAACTGAATTTAGCTTAGTTGGACTATTCTTTCTTAGTCATATTAGTCTTCGTCATTAGTACGCTTTCGTCACTCATATTTTCTTCCGTATTCTATGATACAATAATCCTAGCTCGTCTAACACATCTCCAAAAATTTTAAATGTTCCACTAGAATATTACAGATAGTTCAATGGTAAACACAGCATTTGATATAGTGACGTATCGTTTGATCATAATCAACGTTTTAAAAATTGGTGGGAAATTCAAATTTCAAAATTTCATTTAGCGGTATTACACTTAATAACAAGCTGTGTTGGCTTGCCTGTGGAATGAAATCATCTCAATATCTCCAGCTCTCAATTTCTGGCTATTATACACGACAGTATCGTATAACAGAAATATCCACGGGGCAAAACGAACAAACTTGACAACCAATTTAGCTGTCCGGAAGTATTATTGCTCTTGCATTTCCAGCTTCGCAGCCTCTAGCCTTCTTCCCATCCCTAGAATATTTAGCTATATAAAAGGGTATAATTTAGAAATTCGATTCTTTAAGTGACGTTTACCCCCTTGAGGTTGAAGGAGTACATATAAGGACAACAGAATTCTATTAGGATGATGTACTTGATGCTTTCTCCTTGCTCCAGTCAAGAATCCCCCTCCGTCCCTCGTCCTGTATCTTTTGTCTCAGTCTCAATCCTACGTCGAGACGTTTCCTCCTTGCTTATTTTATTATTTGATATCAATTGATTCAACGCTGAGGGAATTTCTGGATAGGCATTGGATAGAACAGATGGGAGAATAACTATAACTAACGCGGATTGAGTCGAGGATAGAATTCAGATCTGTCCCAATTTAAAGCTACATGAATAATTTCTGCAATGCAACCGTATTGAGCATTCTAACATCCTTAGTCTTAAGGGAACACACCCCACAGTCAGTTCACAACTATAATCGCTATAAATTCCTCCTCGTATAATTCCTACAGCAATTTCCCGACTATGTCACACGTGAGCTAGGTATTTAGCTTCTCAAACGTAACCATTCAAATTATAGGGAGCATGTTCCCTTGTAACCTTGACAGAATACAGTAATTTTCATACATAAGTTAACAAGATATGACGGATACATGATGATGAATTGTGTTCCTGGCCAAACGGTCATAATTTTCTTTAAACAAGCTCCCTCAACTGCGTCATATCTTCCTCCTATTAGTAGCCATGTTCCATCAAAATCCTATTACATATCCCAACAACATCTGATCATTTGCATTTCGTATTATAATTTAAAATCCAATTATTTTATTTCCCAGCAACTTGTTTCTCTATAGAAAATCATAACAATTTACCAATAGATCCATCATATTCAATTCAATTACTTCAAACCCAGTTTCCCCTTTCAGCTGAAACAGCTAAAATTTCGATTTTCTCAATAGTCACGCCAACAAGTCAAATTCTATCTGTTTCTTTTCCAACTGAGCGAGAGCTTCTCGTTCAGTTTCTCTTACAAGTCAAAGAGTGTACTTGAGGTTTCAAGTGTAGGTTCTTTTCTAAGGCACTCACTTATTTCCCGGGTACAGCAAGTATTAAGCAAACGGGCGTTTTTTTCAAGTACAAAAAAGTACACATACAAAAAACCAACCATGGACAAGGCTATTGCCACGCAAAAAATAATACACTAACTCAGCGCCCTCAAGGAAGCTCTCTCAATGGAGCAGATGAGGTTTTAGCTCTTGCCCTTCATAAGATCAGGAGAACGTGGTTTTAGATTTTTAAATTTAATTTCAACCTTCTTGTGCTCCAGAGAAAATTTAATTTCAGCCAAAATACTACCCTCCCTCTCCCTCTTCTTGTATTCCGCCCAGCTCATGCAGGCCAGGCTCTAAGGACATGAAGGAGTTCTTCTAAGGACGCGAGAGTTTCTTTTTTTGCAAAAAAGGGATAGCAACTCACAAGAGAGAGATGCGAAACAAGTTATAATTACGTTTCCAGTTGCACAGTTTCTTGAGCTCAGAATTTCCCAGCCAGTCATCACGAGAGTCTGTATACATAATAAAATATAAAAAGACACCCCGTAGTATTTGAAAATCCTCCAGTACCCACCCCATCCCACAAGAGATACTTGATTGAGTTATCAGTCGCTTTTAACTATTATTCAAAGCGTAGTCTAGTTTTCTATTTAAAACCATTACGATATCTACAAACTAGCAAATTTCAATGTTTAACAATATCTACTGTAATAAGAGCTGTTATATACAGTATTTGATTCCCACACTAGAGCTCTGGCTAGCCTTCCGAGAAAAACAATTAATTCCATATGCGAATCATTTACGTATTTATTCACGCTAATAACTACGCAAATATGAGGCTAACATGACAGAGGGTATAAAAGGAGTCAAAGTATTATTTCTCTCCACCGAGGTATCATCTGCAAGGATAAGCACGCTTACAAACCGTACAGCGCGCGTATTCCATTCTTTGCATATTTTCAAAACTTTACAAAGAGAATATTAGAAAGCTGGAATCGAATTCTCTCAGTGCTTTCTCTTCCTTTTTACCTTTCTCCTCGTTACAGAATTCTTTACGTTCCTACCCGATTATATTGTTACCCTTGTAAATCTACGCGTAACACAGAATTTTATTTGATTTTCACCGCCCCATCCTACCCTCCATCCAATATTTGAATTACCACAGAGAAAGCAGGTTACAAAACCGGGAGAAAGTTCTTCAGCGGTTTCCTCTTCCCACTCCCGCAGAATAGTTGCAGGTGAAGTGACTGTTTAGTCTAGCCGACACTGTAACGTGAGTAGAGCTATTTTCATAATTCAGCTAGTTTACTCTTCATTTTTGAAGCACAACATCTAAGACAACGAGAGAATCAAATGAACACCGCTAATGGTCAACTTCTATGCTAAATCGCGACCTTGGCGCGGCAAAAACATACGCAAGTCAAGTATCATGACTTAAAGGTATTTATACTTCTTTAAATCGTAAAATCAATTTGCCTGTCGCTATGATAAAGTGGGTGGATAAGCGGTAGCTTTCACCCAACCCACTACTCACACACATCCCTTCAACAATCCCCGTTCGGTTACTTCTCGACCATCATAAACTGTAAACAAAATTCCTGCTTCCTACCCCATTTTTCAATATGGATCGATCAGATCCAGGAGGTCATTGAGAGCACATGCAGTAGATTCGAAACAGTCATCGGCTTTCAACCGCAGTATTTAACCACGTCATACGTCTTCAAGCTTCGTAGCCATAACTCCTCCAGGGGAGTTTTAACTAGGCCGGAAGTTCTCCTTAAGCTCCTTCCCTTTCGTTCGTCCGACTTTCTCTCCTATCCTTTGCTTCTATTTCTTTGAACGTGGTTCCTTAAATAGTTAATAACTCATGATGAGCACCGATACTTGTCAATATAATCCCGTCAACACGCTTCTCTTTATATAACTATTCCTTTTAATATTAACATAGTAATCCACCCTCAGGATATAATTTCCACTTGGATGAAACGTCGATTAACTGAAATTCCTATCTATAACTCCCGGAAGCGCAGTAAAGTAAAATAACTGTGATTCTTACCACCTGGTAGATTCAATCAAATCCATTTACAGAGACAATTAATGTACACCCAGAAGCTACCGGTAAAACTGAGCCAACTATACAAATTCAATATACACGACCGATTATTTATACACACATGTCCTAATATGCGTTACAATTTTTGTATTCGATTCCCAAACACTGACAGTTTTGCATTTGCAATTATTTATTTTCTCTTCATCGTTATTATTTATGCATGTTTTTTCGCTGCCTTTTTATAAACACAGGTAGCTAGACCCACCAATTACAACCCTAATTTTTAGCTGCACTGAATCATTCAAACTCGTGTAGTCATCCTAGTGAGGAGGATTCTGTGCATATAAGTTAATTATTATTTCACTAAATGTACGAGTCATGACGTAATTTGGCCCCACCAGAAATTAATCAAACTGTCAGTTGTCGTCGTCCACATCGTCAACCTCTTTGGAAAACTCGTTTTAACGCCAAGTTCCGAATCCACGGTTTGCGACAGCTCCTTTGAAAAATTAATAAAAGCATGTCAAGCCCAAAGTTGCAACAGTACAGAATACAGCTAGACAATCGCTCTTCCGAACTGCCCCGTAAACAATACTAAGCATCAACACCCACCTACAAGTAAGTATAGCCACACAGCTCATTATCACTTTCAAGCTCTTATTTGAAAACGTACGGGGAAAGTAGAGAAAGCATCCGTAAGTAGCGATTTCCTATGTTCCAGTGAATTTTCTCCTCCAGCTCCTGCATTTACTTGGGGAAAGCTAAGAATCGCGCTGCACTTTAAATACTGCATCTACGATTAAGTCTCATGCGTTTCTTATTCTCGTACAAAGAGAGCATTGATTACTATACGTCATTCCGTTCTGGACATATATTTTTCCGTATCCAAAACTTTCCTATTTAATTCCTTTCTTAAAGATGGATGGAAGAATTAGGTGTTGGAATATGTCTTCTGGAATGTGAAATTAATGCTTACTTTCTCCGTATTTCTTGGAGAGAAAGTACAAGCGTGCCGAGCTAACCCGAGTTTTTTTTTATTATTTTCTCAACAGAATATATTTACGCTTCCTACTATTTCTTCTTCCTTCCACTCTCGCTCCTTTCACCCTTCCCAACCTTACCTTAACCTTCATTGAGCCAGCTGAGCAGTAGCAAAATGATTAATTTTCTACCCAGTACATGTGAATTCTGCCTCATTCTCATATATAGCTCACTTTGACTTTTTCCAGTCTCAGCTTCCGGCTTACCTCTTGGTTATACAAGGGCAAAATTAGTTGTTAACTAAATAGTATTACAACTACCACCGCATCTTCCTTACCTGATAACCTCCATGTTGACGCAGTTGAAGTGTTGAAGGACATAAGAGTTCACTAAAACATTTAACTTGCCGTTAAGCTCGAAAAGTCTCATGTTTTTAGCAAATGAAAACAAGATGATATTACGCATGTATACTCACAGAGTATTTTCTATTTGCCTAAACTTTGCATTTGCTATTAGCTTGTGTTTTAGCCAACCCTTTGCCTTTTTTAGCGTATCCAGTAAAAGTGCAGGGTCCAACTTTTAAAAAATTACAAAAAGTCCTTGCAAGTAGAATTTAAAAGAAGAAGCCTTTAAAACTGTTTGTCTTCCCCGCTTAAACCATGCCAGTGTGTAACCACTGGGACAAGTGGATTTGGGCACATCAAAGGAACGCATCAAAATTTCATTCAAATCAAAAGTGCCTACAGAGTTGGATCCTCCACAACCCTAAAACAGCTTAGGTAAAAAATCCACTTTCTCCGCTTTCTCCCCGCAATTTGTCGAGTAAGAAAGAGTATCCTCCATGAGCACTGTTTTCCTCTCCAAATCCACGAGACACAGCTTTGATAATATAGTGCTTTATCCGCATAAAAGTTGGAGAACGAAGCCAGTAAGTAGCATGCTACATCCTTGTAAGTTGCCGCAAGCTTTCATTCTAAGCAATCCCTTAATTCACAATTTAGATCTATCAATCTAAATGCATCAAACATTCCAATTTCTTTTACATTTTCATCCTTCATCCGCGCAGCAATCCTTGTCATTTCTCTTGCCATTTTCGCTTCATTAAATCCAAGAAGCACTCCTCTCTCCTTTTCTATTCCTCGCTTAGTAAGCTTAGGAATCGCTATAGACTTGTTTCACAATAATTCCTCCCTCCTCCTCAGGAGCTAAATTATTTCACAGAAGAGACCCGGTATTCGGAAACCCCCATTCTAATCAACCAAATCCTTCTTCCAACGCTGAAAATGACATCATTTTCCTCCTTCCATAAACCGAATTTCCAGTTTCCATTTAAAGTTTGAAAGCAGCACGACTTTCTCTTTTATACAGTCTCTCATAGCCCCTTTCCACTATTAACGTCATTATTGCGAATGAGGGCGTGAAAACTAACACGGACATCCACCCATTTCCGCTCCTAGTCTCCTTCCGGCAACCCCATGCGGTTTAGTATGACAAATCTGAGTCCTAATTATACAAATTAACCCACCGTATGAACATAATGAATATTTACTATTTACTTTTTTTGCCGCGCGTAGCTGTTTAAAAATAATATCCGGTCTTTTCTCTTCATATTTGAGGAATTTAATTTTATAAATACCCCATGTATTTACGCCCATAAAGTTTAGGTGAGCCACAAAACTTCAGAGTAACTCTGTAAGTTCATTATTTGGTGGCGATTATTCCTGCATTACATCCAAGGGAACCTCGTAAACAATTGCTTACAATTAGCAAGACGATGCCTGCAATTAAACCGTTTGACTAACAAACTAACTTCTCAAAACTCTAATGATGTCACCAACTTTACGTGAACTTTCACACCCACTCATTACCAAAATGTACATAAGCGAGTGAAAGTTTGTCTCGTATTTCAACATTAGCGTATTTTCAGAGCATATATTCTATTAAATGTCCAACCCACCATTTGCAAAGCTAATCCAGGTAGTCTATACATCTTTAAGATTGCAATCTCTCGCTTTCACCATTCAAGGTTACGTCATTCAAAAGTATTTCCTGTTAATAACTGATTTTGTATCGTACCCTCTTGCTTTTCCCTTTTCCGCTTTCACCAGCCGCCATAACATCTTTCCTATGCGTTATCTAAAAGTACAACGACCGACGACAGCCTTTCTCTTGTCACAAATCTGTATTTGAGAACGAGGAGAGAGCACGTAGAGTTTTCTATTAGAGAGATGAGGTCAGTGATTACGTTCAGAGATGGGAAGAATTAGCCGGAGCAAAAGTTTGATTATGATTGTCAGAGTGTACGTCAATGTAAGCGGGTTAGAAGGCGAAGAAGATAAGAGTGATTTACGGCCACTTTCTCCGTCCTCCACCAGCCAGCAATCCCTTTGAATACAGTTTTGTTTCTCTGTACTTGCACTTATTATGTCTCCCAGTATTTTAAGGACATACAAGGGATTATTCATGTAACTTGGCCAGAATGTACACAGACTCTTGCCACGTACTCTGCAGCATATTCCATTCACGTTTAATGTTTTACATGTCCATTAATGCTCAACCGGGAATAACAGTAACTCCCTAACTCTTCTATCCTCTTGTCTTTTCTGTGTCCGGTGGAGTGCACAATGAACTACAGAGTTAGTTTGAACGGAATCACCGGTAATAATTGCAGCCATTTTATGACATGGAATATAAACTCACATACATTTTATTCCGTCTTACGTGCTCTGTCTGTCATCCAAGCGGAAGCGGGTGCAATTAGTGAGGGGATTCTCAATTCCTTATCCTTTAACGCTCCCCTGACATTTTCCTCCCCGCAAATGACTTCTTTTACAAGTCTGTCCCCTTTTCAGGGCCCGCAGTAAAATAAAATCCACCAACTACAACAATATTCCCGCCTAACCTTTCCATCATTCCCGGGGCTTATATATACTCCTCCGTCAATCAAGTCATTAGATGAATCCGACAATAAGCTTTTCTTTTGATTAATGATTCGCAAAAAATCCTTGCCCGGATTTTCCGCTGCCAAGATGACCCGGATTCTATCTTCATTTCCCGAGCTGGGATTCTGTGTCACAATAATGGATCATTTCCTTCTATTCTTCTACAGGTGTGTGTAATATGTGTCACAATATGGTTGAGCCCTCGATTCATCCAAGCTGGTGTCACTGCGCCCCAAACCGACAATTCTCATCATATCTCAGCCCTATCCCACGAACCTCATGTCACAACGCTCGCATCCCCTAACAAAAGTAACAAACTGGAGGAGGCAAACGTAGAGGAGCTGAAGAAGCACGTCGATGCAGATTTCCTCAGAGGTACATCTTAATTTAAACTTTCATTTAGCTTATAATAACCTAGCAACTGGCAAGAAGACGTCTCATATCTCTCATCTGCAAGCTGAGAAAAGGAGAAACTTACCCGTTCTCACGTTCGGAGAAAGCAGAGAAAGTCAACCTCGAGAATGAATCCCATACGCTTTCATGTTTACTTTCACAAGTATTTTCACCAAATCAAAATCATTTTACTCCGCTCCCTTTCTGTTTCATCAAACCATTTTAACAAGCGTGTTTCTTCTTCCATACCCAATTTCCAAACTTGCTGGGAGTTTCCTGGGAAAAAATCCCGCCCTAATTCCAATTCTCTTCGTAAGCAGTTTCAAACTTATTCTGAATAGTTTCCACAACCTGTCCAATTCTCATACAAAATCATACCCTGCCTGATTCAAGCGCCTGAATTTACAATTCTCTACAACCATTCAAATGTCAGCAAGCACCTAATCATGTAGTTCTTTCTAAACTTAACCTGCCTACATAACCATTCCTAAAACTGCCTTCTCGGATCCAGGCATGCAAATACTGATCCTGGAAAACTTGGGACGCAGTTTTTCACTTTCCAACTAGAAAAGGTTTATTTTAATCATTCCCTATTCTCAAACACACAGGCATAAGAAAATCTGCTCTTCGAACTACGAGAATAAAGCGAGCTCCTACAGGATACTCAGCCCGTGGAATTCATGAGGACTTATTTGACCGAGACTTTGGACACTTTTCTCCCGTTAAGAAGGCAGTGAAGCGACGACCTGAAGCAGATGCTGCTGGATTCTATGGAGATACCTTCAGTGGAGGATTTGGAGAGTTTGAGACCATGAAGCGGGTATAATAATATACGAAAAAACATACTTTTGTATTCACGTTTCCCCATAAATGAGAAATCATTTCACTTGATCCTTGTGCTTTTCTTATTCTTCCAGGCTGATGGAAACGATTATTATGTTGGTAAGCGGCGACCTGAGATGGGAGCCCAAGGCTTTCATGGCGATACTTTTAATCAGGTATGTCGATCCTCTTTAATAGTAAATTCATTTACACATGTTCATGTCATGCCAGCTAAAGTCTTCGCAACGACTTGACTCTTGACACTTGTTAGCAAATGGATAATCGAGTGGAATTAATACATTCATTGAGGTTATTCTAGCAAATATTTTGATTGAATTTTAATGGCTTAAAGAAATGGACAAGGGGATACAAGGTACATAACCAACTTTATGGGAAAATGTTTCTTTTGAAGTGGGTACGAATTATCCTCCTAAAGTCCTCCCAATCTACACATGTAGGCACTCATTATGAATAAAAATATATACTTTACATTAGTTTTATCATCAGTTATAACTAATGGGTAATACACGTATTCGACTCTATGTCGATTATAATAACTAGCTAAAAATTCACAAATTCATTCGATGGCTTAAATTCGCAGCAACTATTCAACTAAATAATAACACAGATGAAATATAAAACAGTATAAAGTGTAATCGCATACAAAATACTGCAATCAAAGAGCAAGAAACAGCCAAAATGCATGCGGTGACGCAATGTATAACCTTCAAAAAAATTATAACCACGTATACGTTGTTGTTGCTATTACAGGGATTTGGAGAGTTCGATACGATGAAAAGAAGCCATCCGTACATGGCCTGGATGGAGAATGCAGCAAAAAGAAGGCCGGAAATGACAAAATCA
The DNA here is from genome assembly GCA_906901655.1 of Sminthurides aquaticus. Taxonomy (NCBI): domain Eukaryota; kingdom Metazoa; phylum Arthropoda; class Collembola; order Symphypleona; family Sminthurididae; genus Sminthurides; species Sminthurides aquaticus. The sequence goes on along the minus strand of CAJQTT010000001.1, from coordinate 15,660,819 downwards.
GGATTTCATGGAGACGTCTTCAATGGTGGATTCGGAGAGTTCCATCCAATGAGGAAATAAACCCTAGTGCTTTGCTAAGCTACTCTAACCTGAGTTTAACACTTATTTTTTCTGGTTCAATCAATCATAGTATTACGCCCCTTGTATAGCAATTAGTGGAAACTAAAACATGTATATTGTAGTGAACCCATTTTTGTCATACCAGAAACTAATAAGTATTTCCCCTCACAACAAAGCTTATCAAATATCAAACACGCTTCTCCTACAGCACTTTTAATGCTAAGAAGTGTTCGGTAGTTAAACTGAAAATACAACAGTTTTCAATCAAGTAGCCATCTCGTAATAAAATGTCAGATATCTTCAATCACTAAATCCTAAATTACCGAACCCATTTCTGTAAAAACAAGGAATAGTAGTAGTCATAACGTCTCTGTTCGTGTCAACGTCAACTAAGTAAAACTAAATCAATTCATGTTTCCAATACTTTGCTTTGCATCCTTTCCTTCGATGACAAAACTATCACTTGAACTACATAATGGCAATATACTCATATACTCAGTAAATCAAAATTCTTTTAGACCATCATATCCGAAAACAACAAATCTAAGAAATTCAATGTTACAAAATAATGACCTGCTATAGTCGGTTCATAATTTTCATACACCTTCTGTCCGTCTGTAATCTCCAACCTTGTAAACATTCGTTTCTTAGTCCTTGTCAGCATGAGGCGGAGATGCCGAGCCAGATCTGGATCCCGAGTTAGATCGTGATCCTGATTTAGACCTTGACCGACTCCTAGATCTTGACGGGGATTTTGACCGACTTCCAGAACGTGATCTTGATCTCGACTTCGAACGACTCGGTGAACGGGATTTCGAGCCACTTCGTGAACGTGAACGGGATTTTGATCGACTCCGGGAACGTGATTTCGAAGCTGACTTGGATCTTGAACGCGATCTTGATTTTGACCTAGACGCTGATCGCGATTTAGACCTGGATTTTGACCGAGACTTGGACCTGGATTTTGACCGAGACTTGGACCTGGATTTTGACCGAGACTTGGACCTGGATTTCGAACGAGACTTGGACCTAGATTTAGATCGGGAAGCAGATCGTGATTTAGACCGCGATCCGGATCGAGATTTACGTGATCCGGACCTTGATCTTGAGCCAGAAGGTGAGCGTGATTTTCTTGAACCTGATGCCGATCTTGATCTAGAACTTGAACTCGATTGATCCCGGATGCGGGTCCGCTTTTTCGCAGCTCCCTTCTCTGACTCTGATCCCTCCGAATCTGATTTGATTACCCTGGATTTATTTCCACCGCCATCATCGCTTCCACTTTCACTGCAATCATACACACATATTGAACATCTTTCATTGAGATATTTTCGATAAAAAGTACAAAATTGCCAAACCCTACTTACTCTTCGCTGGCCTTGCCCTTTCTACGTGATGGTGATCCCCCTCCATCTGAATCTTCTGATGAAGATATGGTTGCTTTCGATACAATCTTCCTCCGCTGTTTTGCTGAAAGACCTTCATCTTCTTCTTGCTTTTTACTTCCCTTCTTGGACTTCTTTTCGGTAGGCTCCTTCCTACCTCTACCTTTTTTACGACCACGGCCTTCATCCCCACCTTCGCGCCGCGGTTTCTTCTTCTTCGGACGATTTTCGGAGTTTTCATCGCCATAATTACCCTCCGCTTCAGAGCCGTCCGTCACTATCTCCCCGTCGCCCCTCTTGCGCCCCCTCTTCTTTGATCCTCCCTTGGCATCTGGAGGCGGTTCAGCAAATAATAGCGCATTCTTTGTTTTTTCCTTAAATTCTTCTCGCTTTCGCAACATTTCTTCTCGTTCATGCTGTTTCTTTTCATCAATACGTTTCTAGAAAGAAGATTATGGATGCAAAATCATTCTAGGTTGTTCACATTATTTCTTTGCACCGCAATTATGAAAAGTATCTGCTTACCTGTTCTTCCACTTGTCGCTGTCGGAACGCTTCTCGCTCTTCTTCTTGCTTCCTTCTTAAGTGTTTCTCTTCTTCGTCGAGTTTCCGTGCTCGGGCAACATGATATTGGGCTTGATTTAGTAGATCTTGACATTGTTGGGCTTCAGCTGCCGCTTGACCCAAGTCATACCGAGTTCTATCGCCATTCATAGACAAGTAAACGAAATACTTGTGCGCTAAACCTAACTCGTGTACAGCAGACAGTACAAGTTGCAAGTTAGACTTCTCATCCCTCAATATTTGACTCGCTAGCTTTTGAAGGATCAGTGCCAAGTTATACAGAATTACAGTATCCGTGGGTGCCACTCTTCGAGCCTACAAGGGCATAGAAAATTTAGCAACAATACGCCTTGGTTCTTGGTTTACGCTGTTGCTTCATGTTAAATCTTGTTACATACCTTTAACAAAGCATGTTTAGCTTCCTGTAGCTTGCCACTCTTAAAATAGGCGCGGGCCAGGTATTGCAGAATTTCGATCTGGTGGTATTTGAAGAACTTCTTCATGCAGTTCTCGTACTAAAATACAAAAATCATTAGTGTCAATTAGTACGGACTAATCTATTCACTCTAAATGTTTATCATCCTAATTGGTCTTACCATTTGTACCGCACTGACGTACTGTTTCTGCTCTACGTAAATATGAGCTATATTTAGCCATACATCACTGAATTCTGCGGTAGCTTCTCGTACTTGAGCGAAAACATCCCTAGCTTCGTTATAGCAGCCCTTGTGAGCAAGTATTGCGCCAATACCGTTTGCAGCGTAAATATTCTTCGGATCGTTCCTCAGTACCTGCAATGCAATGAAAATGCCATTATTGGATCACAAAATCCCCGACGCTCGATCCAAACCTATGGCTGCTAAGCTTACTGTTTTGTAAATTTGAATTGCTCGATCTTGATGACGCCTCTCCTTATCTTTATCACGACTAGGCAAGTGTAGCGTTTGTAGCCATACATTACCCAATGCAATATTTGCATACGCATCATTTTGATTGGCAGGATTCTATGAAGAATAATATAGAGAATTTGTTATAATTACCGTTGTTCGCAATTCAAAAAGTATAGATTTTAAAAAACATTTACATACCTTCAGGATCATTTCAAATTTCTTTTGGCCTGGACCCCACTCAAACTTGCTTAAATGCAAATTACCAATTAGAGACCACGCATCAGGATGTTGGTTATTAAGCTGAAGTGCATCCTTGAACCAGTACGATGCATCAAAAATTTGACCCTTATCTCTCGCCATACAACCCAACCGAAGGTAGCCTGAAATATTTCAAGAATACCAATGCGTAAAGAAAAACAGGTGCATCAGCATTCATGTTTAAAACGGAATACAGAACTTACAATCAACATAATTTGGATGATCCTTCAATATGTTCTTATACAATCTCTCCGCTTCTCCATACTGACACATTGCTTCTTGCAGTCTTGCCATGTTGTAAGTTGTAGTTACTCTAATCGAATTGTAATACGCGGAATCAGTTTTAGTTGCTTCATCTTCCGATCGTTTCAGTGAATCTTCAAAGTTAGTCATCGCTTCTGTGTAGTTGCCAAGCCTGCAAAAATTACCAGATATTGAGGTGTATTCCTTAAAGTTATCAAATGAGCCAGTAACTTCTTTTTTTGTTAAGTCAGAACATACCTATAGTGCACCGAACCTATATTGTTATAGATTTCCGGAGGTATAGGCTGTTTCACTTTATCTCGGAAGAGTTTCATTGCGGTCATGTAACTCTTTAGGCATTCTTGTAAATCACTCTGCTCTAGAATTTGTGCCAATTCGATCCAAGCTTCTACATCTTCTGGCTCCCTCACCGTTACTTTTTTAAGGTAATCCTTTGCTACATCGCGTTTGCTCTGGCTTGTACCTTGTGCGTATATGGATCCCAATATTTTCATGGTTTCGTAATTCTCAGGTTCACATTTAAGTACTTTCTCAAAGCACTGGGCGGCCTGTAAATAAGAGATGAATGACAATATTACGTTGATTTATATGAAATAAACCTATTAACTCTTTCAATGTGCAATTACTGACGTTTTCGAGATCTCCTCTTTTGATGTACATCTGTCCCAATCCAAAGTTAGGCAATACAAAATTAGGCGTTGAAAATTGAGTTGACTGGTAATAGTACTGAAAAGCTTGATCGTAGTCATGCTGCCAAAACAAAATCCATTAATAACTTATGTCACTTATTCTGTTGGAGATGAGTGCTCTGACTTATTATCTTACCTCCATGTGATACGATCTAGCTAACTGGTAACAGCTCTCAGCTCGCATAGCTTCATTTTCAGTATTGTGAAAAGCGTGCATCGCCAGATGACGAACTTTATTGAAGTCTCGTTTGAAGAAGAAATGGTCAGCAAGATGATTAAGAACCATAGGGTTGGACGGGTCAACGCCATAAGCCCGAGATAATAGCTGCACACCCTGACGAATTGTATCCCGATCTTTTATATTCATGAAATGTACTGCCATGCCGACTAAGGCACCAGTACACTTTGAATTAAGGTCGATTGCTCTCTGAAATGCTGTTTCGGCTTTATCTTTGTTTCCCAACTTCATGTAACAATGACCCAGCCCTACTCGTACATCTGCAGGGCACATTGGATTTGTTCGTAGCGCTTTCTTATAAAAAGCCAGAGCGCCACGGTAATCCTAAAATTCAAACATAATTGTTAAGTTATGCAATACAATAAATTTCGCACCTCTTTTAGGAATCGACATACTTTCTTATTGTAAGCGATGCACGCTTTTCCTAATAGTGCTGGAATACATGAGGGTAGTTGACCAAGTACGAAATTAAATTGCGCATCCGCTTGCTCCATTTTGTCGCCTTCGAGTAAACAGAAGAAAGCACGACCAAGCAGATGGTTTTGATCGTACATGATAATTTTGTCCGCAGTTGTGTACAGGTGGGTTGCTTTCGCGAAAAGATCCCGTCTTTTCTCTTTAACCCTTTCTCTGTTAGCCTTCTTTACGTAGAATGCGGCTAAACTGTCAAGAACTCGCATCAAATCCTTCTCGTTGTCCTTGTAAGCCTGATTCGCTTCTTTCCGCGCAGCTTCCATTATCTTCAAAAAATCCTCATCTTTGCCTTGCCGGTAATACTCCAACTAGAATAAAAACAGAAAACTAGTTAATAATCGTCTCGTATTTTTGTAATCATAACACGGTACTTTGCAAAACTTACTGCTACGGAAAACCAGGTATTAAGCGGAGCATTTTCTTGTCGTAAGATGCTGAGAAGTTCATTGTATTCCGGTAACTGTGTGGCATCAATCTCAATGACCTAAAACAAAAAGAATGCTGTTTTACAACTATGTAAAATAACCGTAAGTTTAATTCGCTTAGCTGACACGCTTAGCTCACTTACCTCATCGGTATCCCGAAGCGGGATTTCGATGACGCCGGGTATATGTTGCTGATGAGTCATCTTTCAGTCCTAATTGTAGTTAACTTGTTTAGATTCAATGTTTCTAAACTCTAAAGGTCTACCCTGTGTACTCTAGTAAATGATGCTTAAATGTGCATCTTGTGTTGTCTTAAATAAATAAACCGATAAAAGCTGTCAAAACGATGTACACTGCACAGTATAGTAACATACACAGATGGTTACAATGGTTACTGAGAACTAATTACAGAATACGTTTTCACAACCATAAACATAATACTCCTCAACGTGGTCAGACATGTGTGTAACTCGTAATTACCAGGCAATATCCTTAAATTATACCATTCACCGGCAAATCAAGAAAATATTTTTGTCTCCAAACCCGACCTTGGACTTAGCCTGATGCGGTTCAAGCATAAATTATCGCTCAAGCCACTGCACACTAGAGAATAAAATCTTAAATTAGTCAATAACACTTTAATCAGGATGAGCTTTAAGTAATATACCAACTTCACTCTACGAATGGTTAAAGTTTATTACCGCAATTTATTCCCCGCGGTCTATGTCTTTAAAATGGCTGAACGCAATCTTTCAAATTTGCCGCCAACTCTTTTATCCTTGACTGCTTCACAAGCTTCCTTTCTTAAACAGCACCTCTTCGATGTTATGAAGTGTTGTGCACGCAATTTACTTGAAACAAGTATGCAAACATTCCTGTATTGTTAACCGTTAAAGAAGGTCAATTTAATTATGCCATAATGTGGAAATGTCAAGATTATATTATCCTTCGATCAAGTATTTCGGATAGTTTTAAGTGACAAGCCACCCCGCTATACAACCAATGAAACCAAAAAGGAATACATTACCCTAAAATCCCAAATATTATCGGGTAGTTAATTTCAGAATCAAAAGAAAATACGCGTCAAACTTTAGTTCATCAGTATTTATTAAATTCCTTGATGATAAATTTTAACACATAACCGCCCCAAAAACAGCGCTTAGGCGACAAGAGCAGAAGCAGTGCTGCTTTCGTATTTCCAGTTAGGGGCTAAAACTCTCTTGGTCTTATAATAACGAGCCAATCTGTGGATTCTAGACTCGACCAAAATCAAGCGGAATTTGCTGTCCTTGTCCTTCCTGCAAATAAAAATTCCTCAAACGTTTAATAAAGTGCAACCCACGGCATAATTTCACTTAACATCCCATCATAACAACGCATCCGAAATAGATCATACCTGTTTCTTTCCAAGTGCTTACGGATGGAAACGGCCTTCTTGATCAAGAAGTAAAGGTCTTCGGGAATGTCGGGGGCAAGTCCCTTAGCCTTCAAGATTCGCAAGATTTTACTACCGGTGACGAATCGGACCTGGGCAACCCCATGAGAGTCCCTGAGAATTCCACCTGTAATCATTCAAAACTCTAATGATCACACAGACTCACTCATCACTTGTAACTTCCATCAATTCAGCTCATATCAGCCACAAACCGATCTTAGATGGCATCAATCCCTTCTTAGCCAGAACATAAATCTGATCCTTGACATCCTCAGGAGTCTGCTTCAACCATGTAGGCACTCCGCGCCTGTATGGCAATGCAGATTGGGAAATACCCTTTCTGAAAACAAAAACATAAACCTTGTGAATAATAGTCCAAGTAGGCACAATTTTCCTCCTTCAAGTATATTCTATGCCCACGGCCCCTCTACTAAGAGCGTAACTATTTTACTTTTAAAAAACGGCTTGTCCAAAACACCATCACACTGAAATCCGAACAAGTTCACCAACACATAACTAACTACGATAATAGATTTTCAAAATAAGTACAATTCATCAAAAATCCATCATATTCATTAAAATACCAAACTTGCCAAAATTATTACGGCCTCACATGCATGCATGTGCTCCAACAAAAAGTCAGCATGCCGGGCATGCCCCTTTGACAAATTTGCTAAACACCTTAGTACTACATGATTTCCAAAACATATTTTGAACAAAATATAGTTATTCAACTTACCCTGGTGCGTGCATACGACCCATCTTGAATCTTTTTTCAAAACTGTTTTAGATTAATCAATTTAAAACTTTTAAAATTTCCAGCACACACAGCCACGGCCGTCGGAACAGTAAAAGATTGCCTCTAGAACACAGTATGCTACTGCTTCATTGCTGAAAATGTGTGCAACTGGGATGAATTTTCCATCCGTTGTGGCGCTGTGTTCATCGTATCTTCTCATGTATGTATTGCCTCCTGCCATCTACCGACTAACTTTTCTCATACAAAGGGTCTTTCCACCTGCATCTTCCAAGCATCTCTATATATATTACGTTTTAAAGAGCTTCTGTCAGGGTCCGAGTGTATACTATGTATCCTAGTACATGTCAGCAAAGGGACCTTCCACAGCTTATGTTACATCATCGCGACAATGCGGATTTCGTATGCTGCTACTACAGAATTAAGGGTTTCTGATCATGTAATATGTGAGCGGTTCCGCAATGTTTTCGGGGCCTTCATATTTGCCTCTAAACCAAAGGAGAGTCAAAGGACCACACACGGGAACTGTCATGCGAATAGGAAGGGATCGCCGATCGGGTAAACTGAACCAAAATAGAAAGTGAATCACAGCGATACACTTTATAAAGCTACATGTTTCATTCATTTAACATGTACGCCGCTAAACAGTGTGTCCTATTCTTTCGGGCCGGATAAAACCTTCCTTGGAATGTTGTCCTTTTTATAAGGTTTTTGCTTCCTCCGTTCATTCAACATCACATTGAACGTAGTGGAACTCAAAGTTGACTTAATGTCATCCACAATTTAGTGTAATTAGCAAAAACAGTGCAGTGTAAAGCCGATGCTGAAGTGTCCGGCTCTAAAATCATAATTATTCTTGACCCAAACAAACAAAATGTGTTGAACCCCCCGAACTACTATTGCTAAAGTAAATCACGATGAATTTAGCTACGTTCAAACTCCTTCCCCGAAAGTTCAAGTGCTTAACAATAACTTAACATAATTTCTTGTACTTTTTAAAACTTACAATTTCTGGCAGGGTCTCTCATTCAGCAATCTTGTTTGGGTTAGAACTTAGAACTCGTATCGCTCCACGGATTAGCATTTCGAAATTCTACTATTTTCCTGAATTTTCTTGTCGGGGAAACAGCTAAAGATATTGTGCGTTATTTTGTAATCATGGCTATCTGCTCAACTCATTATCTACCGAAACTGTAATTAAGTTGCAATATAACTTTGAATGTGCAGATACCTGCAGTATGTAATGGAGTTCCGGGAAGGCCTTTCAAATACCATGAGAATAGGTAACCCAAAGAAAGATTTGAATTAAATACATAAACGAAATGGATTTTAATGTGCAATTACTTTCAAGTATATTTTCAGGTTTCACGGAGGTAGATTCTTTGTATAAATATATCATGTGTATATCAGTATGTTTTGTGGGCTGAGGGGGAAGTTCTGGACTATCTGCCCCAATGTAATGTTGCAATTTATCAGTAGAAGTGCTATTCGAATACCGGAGTCAATGTTATATGTGTCTTAAAATCATTTGTCTGGAGAAATTAAGCTGTCTCAGCTGGGAATCCCAGCCTGGGATCAATATGATTTCGAATACGTGATAAAGTTTATTGAACAAGCTCATTGACGTTCAACGAGAGAAATACTTTGAGGAAACACTTATATCCTACTAGTTATTGTAGAATTATATATATATATATGTATTTGTTGACCCTTGCGGTACTTAAAATTTGATATTACCACCAGATCAGTTCTGGTTTCGTCTGTAAGCCTATTTCAAAGCTTTAAGAAGCCAGCAGATTGCAATATCGCAATTGCTTATCAACCTAGAATTTGAAATTAATCTAAGACTTTGAGATGAAATCTATATGAAGCTGATGTAGTCTGGCGTCGAAATAAGATCTGAGAATCCAAGATTATCGAGTTTACAAATTTTAATCCTGTTTCACAGCTACAGGAATTTGGCAATGTAGTAATATATAGCGATTGCGACGTAGTATTAAACAAGGCTTTGATATTTTAAATTTAACATCATTAAAGTAATGGTTTTTGATTACAGACGATGCAGTTAATCAAGACCCTGACCCCAAACTAACTGAAATTGAAGCCATTAGGACAAAGGAAAAGGACGCCGACGACAGTAACGATTCGGAGTTGATTATCGATGAAGACCAACGCTTAAATTCTGCGATATCCGCCGAACGAGGGGCTCAACCTAATCCCGAGGAAGGAGGTTGCCGAAGTTTGGAAACTAATGACGCACCTAGTGGATTAAAGTCTCCAACTGATAGCCCTGTTAATAACAGCTTTGATGGCGTCCCCTCACCAGAATCCATACCTCTACCCGATTCAACTCCTCCACCGGCTAAAGTGCAAGACGATGATGACGATCCACATAGCAGTATCATAATATCTGAAGATGAAGAACTTGAGGAAGGAGGAAACCTTTCGAATGCCATTTCTTTTAATGATCAGAGCAGCTTTAGCCAGAGAACACAAATTTCAGCGAGTAGATCAAAGGAAGAATATGATCCCTCCCAGCCACTAACTTCCAGTGACGAGGAGGAACACAGCACTAAATTAATCAGTCCGTCTAGATTACCAAATAGATCTGTAGAAAGGCGTATTCCCATCAGTAGACAAACTAATGCTCAAAAGGATGATGATGACAGCGACGTGGACATCAGTTCCATTCCTATGCCAAGTGAAGACTACAGGAGACCCACAATTCAGTTCTCTATTCCCACCCGTCATAAACTACTGTCAATAAGTTCCCTTATCAAAAGACAGCGTGGCGTAACCAAAAAAGAAAATCGTGGCTCATTAAATTTTGCATCCGAAGTGTCAAAAGCCTTCGGCGAAGATAAAAATGACGAATCCGATGAGGACTCCTTGCAAGCCAATGAGGGAGGAGCACGGGTCTCCTTGGTCGCTGAAATATTTGGTTCGGATGACGAGGAGGAGAACGACGATAAAAATGAAGAGGAAACTCCGTCTGCTACCAATATCGGAGGAAACGACGAAAGTATTGTTGCTTGCAACGTCGTCCCAACAATTGTGGTGCCCTTTGAAGAAACTGAAGTGGAAGGTTCCGAACTTCACGTATCGTTACCTCCGGCAGATGTCCCCGGTTGGGAAGCCGTGGTTACTGAAATACCCGAACCAATCCCACATAGCCACAATACAAGTATTCATGATGAAGAAAACAAGGAAGATTCTGACGATTCTATAGCAGTAGTTGAAACAATACAACGTAAGAAAAACGATGCCGATGATGACATCCAAGTATTAAGTATTTCGAAAATACCTACCCGTAATAGACGTAGTTCTGGTATAGCTGCTATTAAACCAAAACCAATTGAGAAGGAGAGGCCCTCGTTACTGGAATCTATATCAGATGGTGACAGTGAATTCGAGCACAGTTCCCCGCAAGCAGATGCTACTTCCGATCCCAAGCGTAAAGTTAGAAAGGACAAAGAGCGAGAAAAAGGAAAAGAAGCTGACAAGAAGCAGCTGAAACGAAAGCGATCACTAACCCCTACTCTGAATCGGGAAGAAGGCGAGATCGTAGATTCTCCTGAGAAACGACGGAAAAAGAAGAAAGAAAAGAAGAAGGGTAAGAAACGAAGAAAAAGTAAGGAAGACAAGAGCAGATTTAATTTTGTTGAGAAGAAAATCAACGATAGTACCATTGTTGCTCAAAACTCATCGGAGGAAGAGAACAAATCCGAACGCGTGTCCTGGAAAAAACCTTCGAACTCAACAAAGGAGAGAAATTACAGGTAAAATCCTCTGAAGGAAATGTTTAAGTTTGATTCTGATCCACATGCAATGGAATACTTATGTTAACACTATGATTTTAAATTTAGGGACGGCAAACCGAAAGCGGAGGAGAAGTATTTTAAAACCAGTCTCAAGAGGAAAGACACTAGTCCGCGAGAGCATTCTGAGAAAAATACCAAGGAAGACCTACATACTGATAAAGGGAAATTGATCAAGGATAAGTATGACGCAAGGCGAGTCAGGCGTCGATCCGCATCTGCAAAAAGTAGGTCCAGGAGTCTTTCAGCGTCCAAGCATGTTTCCAGAAGATTAAATTCTCGCTCACGACGAAGCACCAGCACGAACCGTTCATTGCTATCTCGTTCGCGTTCAAGGTAATTTATAGCGGTTTAATCCTTCATAGCAGAATTAATGAACGACTTTTCCATAGTGTGTTCGTTTGTATTTAGATCTTTACGGCGATCTAGGAAACGAGGACGTTTCTCAATCTCTCCTCGTCGTACAAGGTCTGGCAGCAGAGGATCTCCCAGGGTACGATCGCGAAGTCCCCTAAAACCACAGAGAAATCGTAGACGAAGCTCGAGTTTGAATCATGCACGACGGCATAGAGGAAGAAAACGGTCAGAAGAATCCAGTTCTAGTTCTACGTCTTCCAAGCGAGAAAGGAAAAGACGTCGCGACAAAATCCCGGGGAAAGACAAATCAAAAAAGCCGAAAGAGAAGGAGAAAAGTAAGGAAAAGGTCCAAGATTTGAAAGAAACGAAAGAAAAGGATAAAGATCGTGAAAAGGATAAGGACAAAAAGAAGCGAAGAAAGCGTCGGGAAAAGTCGGTTTCACCAGCTAAGGAAATATTTGCGGACGGAGATAGTATTGTCGTCAGTCTGAACTTTCAGAAGAGCAATCCTAGTGCTGCAGTTGATGGAACTCCCTCCAGGAACGAACCTGAAGGAGAGAAAAAGAAGGCTCGGAGCAGAACACGGCATAGTCGACCAAGTGAATCAACAGATAATGGAAAGCCACGCATGTTAAAGAAGACTTTACTTATAGACTTAGAATCATCGCCAGTGCAAGAGCAGAACATTGGAGTTTCTCCAACATTGATAGTTCTGAGTGATGACGAGGATGGCGACCCGTTTCACAAAAAGAATTCCGACGATTTAAAGGAACACGGACAAACTTCCGTCACCACGACCACCGAAAACGGTCAAAACATAGACAGTATGTCACCATACCGACTTGGTGTCCCAGCTGATAGCACTCAACTACAGCATTCCAACACTAGTGATCCCAAACTGGATGGATCCTTTAATGCCTCAATTTGTACATCAATATCTCCATCAGAAAGTAGCAATTTATCTCCCACCCGGGGAGACTCGCTGGTTACTTCGACCCGGGATTCTGAAAATGGTATGCATCACGACGACGAGTCTCGCAGTCCCTCGAGATCTCCATCAGGAAAGAGTGGTCATGATACGATTCATCATCCACATTCTCCTGCTGGGTCTCCCCCTCCAGTTCCTTCTGGAACACCACCTTCGTTACACGCAACTGATAGTCGTGCGAATGAAAATGCCATCGGCTCTAACGCAACTGGGGGCTCACACCCCTCTGGTCAATCGTCTTTAATGTTAGGAAAGCCACTAATAGGCAATATTCCAGGATTGTTTCCATCTTCCAGCTTATCTTCAAGTAATTCAGGCAGCTTAATTGTACCACCACCTATTGTTATTCCGACACCTCCTGCGCCACAGGTACGCTTTCAATCTTCCGTGAATCAGAATTTATTCACGACTGACGTACTCGCTAGCATGGCATCAGCGCTGTACGCTCCAATTCTTGCTGCACGCCAACAGCAACAGACGATCGGAACTGGAAAATATTCTTCGAACATGGGTAGCACCAACTCGTCTACCACAAAAACTATTGGCGCTTCAAATACAGTTCTCCTTCCAAAAACTCAAATCTCTCACGGAAGTGCAACACGCTCAAAGTCCGGAAATACCTCCCAGTCTGCTGGAGAAGGTGACTCTCCATTCTCGCCGAATAGCAGTGATGGGGATGACTTGTTCGAACCTCCTTTAGACCGTAGCCAAAGCGATACAGCAACGCCTAACAAGGCAGATAAGACCAATTCTTCCCAAACTAGTAATCCCACACCTAATAATTCATCAGCATCTAACACAAGCGGAAATACAACGAAGCCTCGTGAAAAGAGTGGCTTGTTTGATTCGCTCTTTGGTTCTGCTCCAAAAAAGAGCTCTCATCAGAAAAGTCATAAATCATCCAAGGGAAAAGGCTCTGGGCATCATAAATCAAAATCTAAGAAAAGTAAGTAAGCTGTCGCTAAAATATTTTGCTTCCGCTGTTTGCGGACAGCACAGAACTCGCATTTACTAATCCTGACAAAATTGTTCTTGTAGCTAAAAAGGAAATCGTGAAACTGACAGAGGGGGAACTAAGATTGACAGAAGATGTCCCGAATTCAGCTGTTGAGCTTCGAGTGAAAGAGAAGGTACTTACACCCTCTAATAATGAGTTGAAGAATGATAGTCACAAATAAGTATACGTACAAGCTGTTCAACAGACGTGTATGCTGCATGTTAACATGAATTTCAGAAGACTATAGAAAAATGATTTTGTTTTACAGTTCCTAATGAAACTAAATCGTCAGGACAGAGTGGTGGAAGAGGTCAAACTATCCCTGAAGCCGCACTACAGTAAGAAACATGTCACAAAGGATGAATATAAAGAGATTTTAAGACGAGCTGTTCCAAAGGTACATACCAGACGTTTAAAACTATAAAACAATAATTTACCATTGTTGCCTCCTTTATGTAACTAATTGAAACAACAATTTCTATTTCAGATTTGCCACAACAAGAGTGGAGAAATAAATCCTTTTAAAATTAAAGAATTAGTAGAAGCCTACGTTAAGAAGTTTCGACACTCTCGCAAAAAAGAGTGATGTATAATATATTTTGAGCTGAGAAAGTTTCTAAATGTGAAATGTATCTGACGAATCAGTTTGAATCGCAGGGATACACTGCGCGCTCTGCATAATTTCGATTGAGTGGGAGACTATGACGTAGCTTAGAATTTTAGTGATCAGGATAATGTGCATTTTAGAAATGAATAATGTTTTACACGCTTCCTGTTGAAATAGCGCAATACGTAAGTGTACACTGTAATCAAGCAATGATAATGATTTGTAACATATAATTTATTCTCGTGTTTAAAACTGTAACTGTGCACAGTACTTTTTCATGCAAAGTGTGATGTCATCTAGGTCCCAATAGTTATTTTACATCATCGTAGTCACAGCAGGTGGCTATAATGATTTGGTTGTAGACTCATTGTAATTTAAATATTATTTAGTTGATAATAAATCTGCATGGATTTGTCTCATAACGGTATTTTTGCATTTCCTACCTAACGCATTAATGCGTGGATTTCGTCGTCTTCAGCATGATAAATAGCTTTTAAGCATAACTCTACAGAATTGCATAATAAATCACAAGTCTGACGCTAAAAAACTTCTGACATTCCAACTATAGCATTGAGTAAATTCTGAGAACTCTATGGCACGTGCGCGGGAGAAATAATTTGAATTTGAGGATACATGTTCCGGGATTCAGAATCGCATTTAATAGAGCGCGGTGCAGTATATATGCAAAAAGGTTGTCATTGTTGTTTACACTAATAACAGAAATAAAAATATAATAAAATATATTTTTTCACGAAACTCTACGAACCAGGGATAAATAGCAAAGGTACGTGGTGTAAATCAGTTTCTGCATTATTTTTTACTCAAGTTTCTCAGTTAAAATGAGTGAATTTATGGCCCCAAAAAACAGCT
Organism: Sminthurides aquaticus; assembly: GCA_906901655.1. Classification (NCBI taxonomy): domain Eukaryota; kingdom Metazoa; phylum Arthropoda; class Collembola; order Symphypleona; family Sminthurididae; genus Sminthurides; species Sminthurides aquaticus. The sequence goes on along the minus strand of CAJQTT010000001.1, from coordinate 15,645,743 downwards.
ACTCTTATATTGTTCTTTAGGAAATATATCTAATGGATCTCTTTTGCAAACATAATTAACGAATTAATTCAACTATACAAGCTTCAGGTTGACTATCAGGACAGCGTGCTTAAGCGATTGTTAACTTAGAAGTAGCTAAAAATTGAATCCTGTCAAAATGAGGTAAGGATTATTATTTCAAACTATCGATTCAAAAGGAAAGTTACTTTTTCATCCTTACAAAATAATTGCAAGAAAAAAATATAAATTGTATGCAAAATGTATTTTTTACTGCAGCAGTTTCACGTCAGACGATGAAGTCCGTGACGAACTGGAAATAAAACCACCGCAAGCACATGTAGCAAGTCGACGGGAGAAACGCAGAGAAAAAGATAAGTACCATCGCTCTAAACAGAAGGACTACAGGGAAGAGGACCGAGGGCGATCCAGGGGTGATTTTGAGAGCAGTCAACAAGGTCAACGGTAAGTTGTTAACTTTTGGAGAATTTTATTTACGATTCGGAATTAGATCTGCGCATCACTTGAATTTGTGGTATTGTCTAATGAACGTGACCTTGATTTAATCGTCCAGGCGAGTGCATCGTAGCCGAGGCTATGAAGGTCAGAGTGGAAGAGATAGACCATACCCACGACCTAGTGAAAAACCCAGCGGTAGTGGATCTCGAAGCGGTAGTAGCCACCACAGGAAACCTGGGAGTGAGAAATATCCATTAGAATCAAGTTCAACTGAATCAAAAGGTTTGTTTTTGCTCAACGCTTATTTCAATCGTAAACAATGCATTTCATATTAAGTAAGTACGGTAAACCTTGAAAACTGCTACATAGGAATTAATTATTTTTTAGATGACCGTCGTAGTACCTTAAAAAAGAAGGAAGAAAAACGAAAATACATTGAGGAAGAAGAGCAAAGAATTTTCGCAACCATTTCAAAACGAAACGAGATGGAAAAGAGACTGGAATCGAGAAAAGTAGAGGCGAAGGGACGAGCAAGATCTTCATCACCTGAGCCAAGTACAATGGAGATTGTAGATGATGACCCAAAATCTCATGACGAAAGCCCCAGCGATGAGAAAACCAGTAAAAGCTTTTTGCCTTTTGAAGTCGAGGATATAGAAGAGAGTTCATCGGACATGGAAGAAGGCGAAAAAGGATCGGTTGGCAACCGTTCACATTCCGATATATCTGCATCTGAAGACGAGAAGTCCGAAAACGGTAAAGACAGTAAAGAGGGTCGCACTCCTAATTCAGTAATATCTGATGAAAGCTCTGCATCTCCAAGCGGTTAGCTCACCATATCATGCTTAAATTTGACATCATTCTCGTTGACTCAGGTGTGATAATCGGTTGAATGTTTTCTTTGAATGGCAGGAGCGTCAGGGTCTAAAGCATCTTCGAAATCATCAGATTCAGAAAAGGAAGAACAACAAAACGGTAGTGCTGATAACGGCAGTAAAATAAAGGGCAACAAAACCAGTGTTGTTAATAGCCCTAACGGCAAAAATAGAACTGCTCAACGTAGTCCACAGTCCACCACGGGAGGAAAGGACAACCGCTACCCTCATGGCAATTCTGAGTAAGCTTTTAGTGCAGCATTATTTAGCTGCAATAGTCACTGCACCTTACTTGATACTTGTCCTGTATGGAATCACATCCAACATTAGTTGGGGGGCGAGCTTCAAGTTTTCAAGTACCTGACTGATACCATTTTACTCTTCTTGCAGAACTATTGAAGTTGTGGAAGCTACCGACGTATTGAGCTTGTTACCACCTTATTATCCTGCGATACAAGGATGCCGAAGAGTGGAAGAGTTTCATTTATTGAATAGGTAAGATGAGAGCTCTGAAATAATTTTATTGTAACTTCTTGATAAAGCACAAGAGATTTTTAAAATTCCCTGTTTTATGTAGGATTGAGGAAGGCACGTATGGTGTTGTATATCGAGCGAAAGATAAACGAACAAACGAAATAGTAGCATTGAAGAAGCTCAAGATGGAGAAAGAAAAGGATGGATTTCCAATCACTTCTCTTCGCGAAATTAACACTTTACTCAAGGTAAATATAATCCATAATACTTGTGATTTTCCTATTTCCAGCTTCAGCTTAAAACTTATTGTTAATTAAGGTATGTAAGCATGAGGTGGCCGCTGACTCACACATTCATGATTTAATTTGCAGGCTCAGCACGAAAATATCGTAACTGTGAGAGAGATTGTCGTAGGGAGTAACACCGACAAAATTTACCTAGTTATGGACTACGTAGAGCATGATTTGAAGTCCTTGATGGAAACCTTAAGGCAAAAGGAGCAAGCATTTATGATGGGTGAAGTTAAGTGTTTGATGATCCAGTTGTTACGGGCAGTTGCACATCTACACGATAATTGGATATTGCACCGAGACCTTAAGACGTCGAACCTTCTGTTAAGCCATAAGGTATATTTTACATTCGTTCCAGAACTTTTCGTTCTGCACTGCTGCAAGGATAATTTAACATGAGTTTGTTTGAATGTAAATTAATCTCGATTCCATGTTGCAGGGTATTCTGAAAGTCGGCGATTTTGGCTTAGCCAGAGAGTACGGATCTCCTCTAAAAGCATACACTTCCATCGTGGTAACATTGTGGTATCGCGCACCAGAATTATTGCTCGGACAGAAGGTAATTAAAGATTGCAAAAGTCTATCGAATTCTAAATCGTAGTTTCTTGTTTAACATTTCACCGACTTGTTATAATTGTAGGAATACTCAACTCCCATTGACGTATGGAGCGTTGGATGCATATTTGGGGAGCTTTTAAAAATGGAGCCCATGTTTCAGGGCAAAAGCGAGCCTAATCAACTCAACTTGATATTCCAGGTACAGATATCGTGCTTTCCATTTATTAAAATTGTTGTAACATATTTTAATTTTAAGTATGTCTCTATATGATGTTTTGCAGACATTAGGAACTCCCAATGATAGGATCTGGCCTGACTATTCGCAATTGCCTTTGTTACAAAGAATGACATTCGCGGATTATCCGTTAAACAAGCTGAAGACACGATTCAATATCTTAAGTGAGGCGGGCATCGACCTTATGAACAAGTAAGTTTATCGGGTGTACTCTGAGCACATTTGCATGGGACATCAATGATAATGTTTCTGTATCATTTTCAGGTTCTTGACCTTTAATCCTGCCAAAAGGATTACTGCAGAAGACGCGCTCAAGCATCCATTTTTTGAAGAACCACCACTACCTATTGACCCATCAGTGTTTCCGACTTGGCCTGCTAAGTCGGAATCAGGTCATCGGATGGCCCCTGAGTCTCCGAAACCACCCTCTGGAGGACGGCAATTCAAAGATTTGGTAAGTGTATACTTACAGCTTTAAGTTTTAAAACGAACGCAAAGCTTAGTGACTTATATTTGAATGGAACACTTTACAGAGGGACGAAGATGGTGATCCGCCGGGATTTTTCCTCGGAGACGGGGGTAGACGACAAGGTGCTGGTTTTAACTTAAAATTTTAAGTTTTATCCAGCTATTATAAACTATTACGTTGTATAAGTACTTAAATGATTTCGCGATTTCTATTACAAAATATATAGAGAACATTGTTTATAAGAAAAAATTTATTTAATTAAATAACATACTGTACAAACGTCATCAGAACGTGCAAACTACGAGCTAAGATATAGCTTATACACCATTGTGATTCTGGTGGTTAGAATTAGCAATAGAACACGCTGCAAATCGGCTCTCCAAGTTGTCAAGCTTGAACCGCAAATCGCTGTACCGTTTCTGTAAATCCTTTTCACGCTCCTTCTGTAGTTCAACGTCTTGCTCCAATGACTGCAAAGTACAACACATAAAGTCCATAAAGAGATATTTTTAAATTTCAAAAAACATATCACCTCTATTTTGATTACCCCGATTCTTTTAGGAATTGCAACGCTTTCCATGTTTTGCAAATATTTAAACACAGATAAGTCGTTACGCTGACGATCAATAAGATCATTCCATTCGTCAAACTGTTTAAGCAGTGCTTGAGTTCGTATCTGGTAACCTCCTGTAAGTACTTTAAGCTTCTTTTCGATTTTCTCGGCTCGTTTTGCTTCTCTACGCATATGAGCAGTGTTTTGTTCTAATCTTTTTTCCATCGAGTCCAGGCGGTCTCTTTTTGATGCCAGCGACGCTCTTGTGTATTTACGTTGGCTAGGGAGGTACAGAACCTTCGAGAAGAAGATGTTTAGTTTTTTTATTATTTACTGAAAGGTATCGATAGAATTGTTATAGGTGAAATGTGGGTCAGCTTAACGTGATTACCTGCGATAAGCATTCCTCCCAAACCTGTGTATAGGCTTCGATGGTTAAATCACCATGGCCCATGCCCTTCTTAACTACCTCTATTTCTTGATCCAAAATATTTCTTGCCTACAAATTCAGTTGTATCCATTTGTACGTTAGAAATCGAGAATTCGTAAATTGCAAAAGTGACTGTTTGCAGCTTTTCCGATAGCATGTTTTAAATTTGTGCAGGAATATTTTCTTACCTGTTCCATTTCTTCTGGTGTAACATCGTCATACTCATGCTGCTCTAGATAACTCAAGTGCTGTTCTTGATTGTGAACGGCTGTTGCTCCTTTCTTTGTAACCATGTGATTTTTAGTTGGAGCAACCAGGATATCGTGATGAAGCATCAATATCATTTCTTTCTTAATTAGTTCTTCAGCCTAAAATAAATTGATTCTATCTGTAATTCTGAGAGCTCTTAAACATTCTTCATGTGTCCGATCTTAAGTTCACCTTCTGCATGTCGCTCAACTGTTCAACATTTGATGGCCGCAAGACCGTTGCATTTACATCCAATGGTCGTGGCAAATCCCGCTGGACTGCTCGGCAAAGTTTCTTAAATTCTTCCTCCTGCTGTTTCCTCTTCTCGTCTGCTTTACGTTGCTCAACATCTTCTTGATCGTCAATCCTCCCGGAGGCATCATTCTGCATGCTGCTAGTATCATCTGCTTCATCATCCGGAATGATGATCTCATAATCATTCTTAGGCGTCGGTAAAGAGCCTAGTGCCTGCTTCAAGTTGTCACGAACCTGAAAACAAAAAGGAACACCTTGAGACCACCCTTTACAGAATTCTGCATCACAGAAGTGAATTTCCTATGAACTTACCTGTTTCTGATAGTCCTTTGGATTGGCGCTAACGGCATCAACGTCCTCTTCTGCATTAATGTTTAATTTGTCCCGCACAGGCGTGGTCATGGGTGTCGCATTCGGTCCACCAACTTTAGGAGTGCCGCGAATAGCAGGAGTTAAACCCGTTGGTCCAGCAGGAGTTCGGAATGGAGTTGAAAGAATCGTATTAGGTGTAGGAGCAACTCCTGCTGTATCATTTTCAATTAAAGGCGTGTTCAATCCTCCTTTCAGCGGTGTATCGACGTTACTCAAGGCCATAATGTTCTGGGCTTCCTGCCAACACACAAACCCCAATTTTCTTGAGTCCAAATACTTCCTTGTCACCACGCTACAGTAACAGCAATTCAGTTGTAGGGCTTACCTGCAAAATTCTGTCTGTTGTCGGAGCTGGAGTCCGCGGAGTTCGCATAGCTGCAGCAGTGTTTCCAGCAAGTGAATAATCACTAAGAAGAGTCTGCGATGCTCTACTACCGGATTCACTCGCAGCTTCCTTAGCTGCTTCAGACGCTTTTCCTAGCTTTACAACTTGCTCCAACTCTTGGTCTGATATTTGAGGTTCCGGCAGAACCAGCTTACTTCGTTTTCGTTGCGGTTCATCACCTTGCAGCATACTCAATGGCAGATCATTATCTTTTCTCTGTTTCACCTTGTCCTTGTCTTTCCTTCTATCCCTCTATAAAGCAGAATACATGTATTACTTTCTCCTCAACAATATGTTACCACTTTTTCGAACTTACAACTCAAGGATGCGTTACCTCTTCCTGATCTTTACGCATATCACCATCCAATTGCTGTTGTCGCAATCGACGAAAGTCAGGATGCATGGCATCAAACTTTTCGTTCGAAGTATCGTAAAATCCACTTGCAGGTTGCTTTTCAAAAGGAACTTCTCTATTGTAGTCGATCTGACGTTTTTTCGGTCTCTTATTTTTGACATCGATACCAGCCATTCGCAACTCCCGTCTCTTTTGAAGCGAAGCCAACCTTCTCGCCTCCTCCAATTGCTTTTCCCGAGCTTTCCTTTTAGCTTTTTTACCTTGAGTGTTAGCCAATCGAGCCCTAGCTTCCGATAACATCTCCAGTTCTACAGGAAACAACAGACACGGTTAATTTCACGTTCAAGCAATTAAAACTGTAAAAACATTATCCCCACATACTTACCATCTTCATCCATATCCTTTGGATCAGGACGTGCCGGTTTAGTTTCAGGATTCGGGTCGATTTCACCCGGCCTGAGTTTTCTAGGATCATCTACAGACTCTTCTCCCTCCTCCTTCTTCTGAGCTTGATCCCTACAAGAAACAACCGTTATTTGAGTCAACTCTTTCAGAAACAGTCATTAATCCAACCTGATCTGCTTCAACCACTCTTACAGTAAGTATTCGTAACGTTCCAGACACTGAGCAGCTGTTCGTCCAATTATAGGTGCAATGGTCCTCCATTGTGTTGGCATCAACTTGGCTAAATGCAACAGCTTCTCATCCTCTTCTCGACTCCATTCAGTCTTTTTGATACTTGGATCCAGCCATTCAAACCATCTTGCCTTACACTGTTTCGCAGATTTCCGATGCAGCAAAGAAGCAATTCGTGACCACTGGTTTTTCCCATATTTCATTACTGCAGCTTTCAGAATTTCATCCTACAATCAAGAAAGTTCAAAATTACATTAAAAATTACATTTTAAAATAGCCGTTCTGATACGACTCCATGCTTGACAAAACTATGCTACCCATCTAGATACCTCTCAAACCGGTAAACTTTACACGAAACCTACCTCCGTGTTCCGCCACACACCACCCTTAATCATGACCCTCGGCATCTTGAAGTTAAAAAGATTTTCGCAATCTCAGTCCGAAAATTAAAAAAAGTCTAGTGGTCGTCTATTAGATCTGGTAAACCTCAAGAATAACAATCTGCAATCAAAAACATGAAATACGATCAAAATCATTGTCATTGAACTTACAAACTTTAATTCCATAGCATTGTCCCTTACCTCCAGACTACAATGTGCTCCTTTCCTTGTTTTAAAAATGCTCCGACACAAGGCTAGGTGCAGGTCACAGTCACAATGTTGCTGTACATATGCACTAATTTTATTCTAGCTCTCAACAAGTTTTAGTAAGTCACACACTACAAAATATTCTGACAGAATTTCTACACTCTATACATATTGACCTATTTTAATTTAACAAGTACACACAATTTCTAAATTTTAACGGATTATTTAGCCGGTAATTTCACTACTAGAAACCTCATCCATAGAATTTGCTTTATTAAGGGCCCAATGCAGAACGTATTCTGGTATGTAACATAGAGCGTCTGTACAATAGATCAAAGATACATTGAAGTATTGCGATCCCAGCGGCATTCTCCAACACTCCCTCGTCATCACTCTGCAGCAGTGGAGTGACAACCTTCTCGACGAACTGCTCAGACAGCGAAAAAAAAGACGGGATCCTACAATTTATTGCATATTTTGGTAATAAACTGTCGCTAAGGGATAAAAGGATAGTAGAACCCTACCCTCCCAGAAATCCCATATGATTCATTCAGACCACTATTATATTGCTTGAATCTTTGAATGAAAAGATTTTGCACTCATATATTATAGACTAAATCCACCAGTTTTATCGTATCCTTGCATGTGTCAACACCGTGTGAGGTCCGGTAGGTTATTATTACTGTGGAATGTTAGGAATTAATTAGAAAAACCTTGTACACAGAGCCATTCCACCATTCATTCCAAGTTAAATGTGATATTTTGCGCAGATTTTAAGCTGTCAGCAGTTGAATTAAAGGGTAGGTTAAGTAATACTCTATGTTCTAATTGATTCTGATCTAATTGTCAAAAATGCCAATTAAATCTTACTATTGTTAATTGGTGCCTGTTGTTTTATAGTATTCAGGAATGGCTTTGCCATCTTCTGACGTTGGAAACCATTACTTTCTCACACCCGCATGACATTCCGTCAATTTCCTATAATTTAAACTTGGATAATCTATATTCTACTAAGAATTGCCTTCCACTAAGCTCTAAATGAGCTAAATGTTATCTTGTCATCATCTGTCTAAACGTGACTCATCTGTAGATGTAAGAAGCAGCTCTCTCTTGCTTTTAGCGTTATAAACTTTATTGGTGACACCTTCCGTTATAACTTCATAGCCTCAATTAAGCTTTTCAAGTGAGACGGAAGCAATTTGTTTAGATACATTTATTCTAGTAAATCGAGGAAGCTTACAGTACCGCACACTCTCGCGTAGAAACCGAGAAATTTGAAATGTAGCTAAATCTCATCAATATGGTTTTAGTTAATATCCCTGTTAGCCAATTTTCCTACTTTTGCCGAATTCCGCTAAAATTCAATAAAAACACTAGGAACTATCTACAAATAAGGTCAACAAAATTAGGTTCCCGGCGATTAAGACATCGTAATAAGTGAAAAGTAGCTTATGATCGTCTTACACGATAAAACTAAATCCTCCTGGAGGATGGATGATCAGCAAAATGTAAACAAATCCAGCGTATGTACATGATATCGAATCCTGTACGCTTGAGTGAAGAAAATCTATCCTGTTCTACCGTAACGATTATTTTTGAGTTTCTGAAACTCCTTTTTGATATTTCGGCAAACTTTTTTGAAAGAACCCAATAACTTGTCTAATCCAATCATTTTTGTTTTTTTATAGTTCAATTTTTTGCTAAAAAATGATTAGAACACGATTGCATAATATAATATGTGCGCGGGCCCTGTAGTAAATCATATAAGAAATTCGTAACTTCGAGCTCGCTTTTCTCGGTAAAAACGAAAAAGTAGGAAAAATTGCTAATAGGGATATTTACTACGACTGTAAAGATGAGATTTAACTACATTTCGAATTTCTCGGTTTCTACGTGAGAGTGTGCGGTACTGTTAGACTATATACTCCGACATTCTTCCATTGATTTTTATCATGTGTTCCTCACTAGCCCGGGCTTAATTCGTGTTTCTGTTGCTTTCAGCTTGTAATGGTATAATCTTTGGGCAGTTACAATGTCATCCACAAATCCCAACACACCTGTTAACGAGGATGACTTATGGTACCATGGGAAAATAAGTAGGGAGGAAGCGGAAACTCTTTTGCTTGAAGACGGTAAGTTTCTTGTGTTCTTGTGACAGTTATTTTGTGGTAATCTCTGCATATATTTTGCAGCAAATAGCGCATCTAACAAAATTCTATCTTATTAGGCAAAGAAGGGACATTCCTGGTGAGAGATAGTGCTTCAACTGTCGGAGACTATGCTCTTTCTGTCGTTTATGAAGGAAATGTTCACCATTTCCAAATATGTCGGCATGGGCTGGATGCTTTCTTTTCCATGGGTAAGCATAGTAAATCAAAGAATCAATGAAATTGCCGTACCCAGCAACAAAACCAACTACGTTTTTCTTTTAGCTATGGAAAAGGACGTTATCCACGGTTTGGACGAATTGATCCGGCACTATCAGTCTCCCAATAGTGATTTTATTCTTCTTGGTCGACCTTTGGTCAAGCTTGCTCCGCCTCCAGAATGTCGGAGGCATGGAAGAACCAATTTGCTCCATCGTGCAACCAAGGAGGGTGAGTGAATTCAGCTTGTATGTATTTATTTACTCCTGGGTAACTCAATTTACCTGATTTCTTCTTGTCGTTAGGTAACCTTGTCATCGTCCAAGAACTCCTGAGCTGTGGAACAAGAAGTAAAGATGCAAAGAATGAGGATGGACAAACTGCAGCTCACTTAGCTGCAATTAAGGGCCATAGTGACATTCTCAAAGTACTGATTGATAGTGGTATTTATGTCAACGGCAAGGATTCCAGCAGTCAGACACCTTTGCACGTAAGAGGGCTAGTATATTATTTTTGGTTCTGGTGAAGTTTATGATAGATTTTAATGTAACATAGACAATTCTCTAACTTCCAGTTTGCTTGCATTCACAACCATCCTGAGAGTGTTCGAATTCTTCTGAACCATGGCAAGGCCAACCCTCAATTACGCAGGATTAGTGATGGTGAGATCATGAGAATTTATAAAGTTGGATTGAAGTTTACAAGTTTACGTAGAAATATGAAACAATTTTTTTTTCTATTTAGGCTGGGTCCCTTTGCACGAAGCCGCGTCTAGAGGACATACCTTATGCGTTGCACATTTACTTGACGCTGGAGCACCTTTGCGACCTCGCACGAATGAAAGCAAAATCCCAACGCAGTTAGCCGTGGAAAATTGTCGAACGGAAACTGTAAAGTTTATTCGTAAGTAACGTTTTATAGCGCTTATAGTTGTTAGGGTGGAAATTCGAAAGTGTTTCATTTTTTCGTTTATGTTCATTAGGAGAATATCGTTCCAAGCCATGCCTAGCGAATCGAGATGACTGGTATCATAGTTTGCTCGACAGGCATGAATCTATCAACCTTTTGCAGCAGTGCCAAGAAGCAAATGACAACGATAATACCAAATGCTATTTTCTTGTTCGGCGGTCAAGTAGACCTAGTCTAAGTCAGTCTTACAAGCAGTATGTACTTACCATCCTGTTCTGTGGCCGACCACAACATTACGAAATATCTCAAGAGGTAATCATCCTAAACGATTGTTTTACCTGCAGTTATTGATTGGTTGTTATGTGCTTCAACACATTCAAAAATACCATAAAGCAACTGTAGTTTTCTAAGCTATTGATAAAGATTATTCATTTTCTTTTGTAGGGACGGTATTACTTTATCGACAATGGTCCATATCTAGAATCCCTTGAAGAAATAATTGAACACCACAGCCGATGGGCTGACGGGCTCCCGTCCCCGTTGCATATTCCAGTTCGGCCTACCCAAAGTTTTGCAAATCACAAGCACACAACTGTAGCTTCATCTGATGAAAATCACTTGACACCACCGCCTTTGCCCAAGAGAACGCCATTACCATCGCCTAACGGTCTACGGTTAAACTCGATTCCTTCCTTAGACTTGCGAAACTTAAACGAAAAGCTTAATTTTAGCAGCCTGACAACGAATAACGAAAATCGAAACTCGTTTCCAAAAGGTAAAGTTTATCTTTATTGCTATTATTTATTTTCGTAATCTTTGTAACGACGATTATTTTGTGCAGATAATATACCTCAAGACAATATTCAGCTGCTTGCTCTCATCGGGGAGGGTGAATACGGCGATGTACACAAGGGAAAATTTACGGATGCTGACAATAACTTAATTTACGTTGCCGTGAAAACACTGAAAGAAGAACTGACTTTATCATCAAAAAATGAGCTTTTACGTGAAGGTCGTATCATGATGGACTTGGAGCATGACCACATAGTCCGTTTTATTGGAATCTCGTGGGAGCCAAAATTTTGGATGGTACGCTCACCTTGGTTGTAATTCTGCATGCTCGAGAGTAATTGAAGCCTAAACGACTGAATTTCATACTTAATGATTCATTTAGGTTCAAGAGCTTATGGAACTAGGTTCATTGGATGTATACTTGCGGGATAACCAGGAAAGTATTAATCCACTGGTGAACATACCTTTATGGGCTTTTCAAGTCACCTCTGGTATGTGTACACTTCTACTCGAAGTACTCAAATTAAACCTTCTAGGTTTGTTTGTATGATTTTAAGAACACAACGTTTCTTATGCACAGGGATGATGTATCTGGAGCAGAAAGATATAGTTCATCGTGATCTTGCTGTTCGAAATATACTTTTGAAAGACGAAGACACAGCGAAAATCAGTGATTTCGGACTTTCTCGTGTATTAGGAAACGGGAAAGACTACTATGCCGCAGCGCAAGGCGGTCGTTGGCCGATAAAGTGGTAAGCAGCATCTTATACTTTGTACATTATGTTTATTCAATTTGAATGTTTTGTTTCAAATAGAAACTTTATTTGCAACAGGTATGCTCCAGAGTGCTGTTTTCATGGTACATTTACACACAAAAGTGACATATGGTCATTCGGGATTACACTTTGGGAAATGTATTCGTACGGAGATACGCCTTACGGAACAAAAATCCAAGGACAGCAGGTAAATAATTGGGTTTACATATGCTACCGAGCATTAACCAAAATCATGTTTAACTTAACACGGTATCATTTCGCAGGTTATTGAGATGGTGGAAAGTGGTTACAGGCTTGAACGACCTGAAGATTGTCCTGAAGATGCGTATGAGATGATGTTGCAATGCTGGAAAGAAAATCCAGATGAGCGTCCTACAAGTACCGATTTAAATCAGTTTTTCGGTGGTAAAATTCGCCTCGAAACGTTTTGCTGAGGATGTATTTTAATCGCAATTTTCCATAATAGTGTCTTACATTGCTTATCGCCAGTACATACTTTAATCGATTTCGCATAGTATAATAGTTGATATTTTAAAGACAGTAGGATTTGAACAGAGTTTTATGAAGGAGAAGCTAGACGTTGCTGTGAGAGAATGTAAAAGGGGACCTTAATCGTGCTCAAACTTTAAGTTGTTGAATCAAGTACATTAGACAGTGGTCGAACAAAACAGATTTTGTAGATACCTGTGTGCAGAACACTGAGATTTTTAACTAGCTATATTTTGTTAAATATTACATGTTCTTCAACTATTTCCTGGAATGTAGCTTCTGCTCCATAACAAGCTACGCTTCCAAACACTATCTATTTTATTATCTCCAGGGAGATATAATGGGTGTATATAATACTTCCCGTGATTTGCCGCAACGCATTCCACGCGTAACTATACTCGCTCATTCCACAAGAAGCTGAATGTAAGTGCCTTTCTCAATAATGCCAAATAGTTCATTTTAATTACAATATATACCTGGAAAGAGTCATTAAGTTAGTAAAAGCAATACGTGTAATTGCAATTACAGTGCATTCAACCACACCCGGTACTTGACTACCAAGTCCGCTCACGCTTTGTCGGGTGCCTTGTTTACATTTTATTCTCATGCCATTTATGAATTTTCCGAGCTCCAAGGAGCTTTGCTTTATTTAACTTTATAACAAGGCGGCCACACACGATGTAATACGATTTAGCTTGTTTAAATGACAGGCACGGTTTGGGATGGAATACTAAATAATACGGGAGGATATAGGCATGATTTTTCATGTGTAGATCATGAAGTCTTATAACAAGAAGATGAAGGATCCCATGTCTAGAAACAAGTCGCAGGAGTCATCATTGTTACGGATCAAGTGTGTATATGCTCAGGAATACATTATCCTTTGGAAAAATATTGTCATATTTTTTTGGCTTTTCTCGGTAGTAGGAAGTAGACGGGATAGAGGATACAGGAGGAAGAAGAGGGGAACGGCATCATCGTAGTTGGATAGAATTGAAGATCCGTCTACATGTTATTCCGACATGACGAGATCAAGGGCGGAGAAAGTCAGAAAGGCGGATTATGGCTATCCTTATATTTTTGATTTGTAAGGCGGATTCAAAAAATGCCATCAATATGAGTACGTATCAATAAAAATGTGAAGAACAAATAGACAGGATGAAAAATAAGGAGGCTCACCCGCACTCCTGGCAGGGGAGGACGAGATCTGCCAAGATTTCATTCAGGCACAAGTGAAGCATGTAAGTCAGAAAAAGAGTGTATACTAAGAAACTACGGAGGTTTTTAAACTGGGTAAGGGCAGACGTCCTAAGCTAAAGCAAGAGAGGAAACAACAGGCTACGTCAGGGTTTACAACTTGCTTTCTCCGCTTTCCTTCCCCCTCCACACACAAGAATATATATAAAGATATATATATGAATCCGTCTGACAAAGGGAAAATGACAATATACAAAAGCTTGGCGTTCTTAGTCATAAAACAGATTTTGCAAAATTGGACCCAGTCGCCTGAGCCGCATTCAAAATAAAATTCAAATAAGAAGTATTGGAAAATCCTACACTAAAGCTGACAGAGTCAAAGGAAGAACGACCAAGTCACCCCATTCAAACTTCAAACGCCCTCTCCATATTTTATCTCTGTAATGCCTCCCACGTATATTCATCGTTTACAAATACTCCAATCATATTTTCCTCCAACATCAAACCTTTACCCCACCCCTCCACTTCTCCCGGCCATCAGCTACTTTTCCCATTACAACAAAACTTTTACCATTTTTTTTTCATTTCTCCTCCCTCTTCTCATCTTCCCAATCTATATCCCTCACTTTACCTCCAGCCCTCCTCCACACGGCCATCAGCCAGCTACAACATAAGAGCCATTCCGCAAACTTGCAACTCCTTTTAACATAATTGCTTTCCGAACAAAAGTATGCAGACACACATAACAGGAGCAAGCCGTACCAGAAACGGAGCCAAGAAAAAATCTCTCAATCCCATCGAACCCTTCTCAAACTCCGAGACTCTTGTCCTAACCCGAGCCACCTAACCCCAGCCTCCCCAAACGGAATAGCAGATACAGTCCAGCGTCGTCTCTTCGAGTCCTGGAGACTCTCCAGCAAAGACCAAGCGGTCATCCCTCACTCGCCACTGGTCAGTCAATAGTCCACCCCCTCCGTCCTCCCGATCCTCCTCCAATATCTCCCTTTCCCCCACATCACACATGACTAATTCCTTTCAACAATTGTACATGTTACAAACTTCCACCCTCTTCCCCCACATCATCCCCTCCGCTTTGCTTCAACCTATTTAACTCCGACTATTGGATCCAGATCCCACGCACCCCAACCCGAGCGGGTAACCGTGCCTAAATCTCAATTGTAAGTGTATAGCTTCGACGGGGGGTGCTGTAGATTGATGCGTAACTGATTCCTATAATTCTTGAATTCCTCCGCCCGTCTGCCCCTGACATGTTAAAAGTTATCCAGCTTTTTTAAAAAATCCATCTCAATCCTATCAACCTCCCGCTCATTATTTTCAAACATATTATATCCGTATCACCACCATCTGCTTCATTTCAATCCTTATACAACCCCTCATGAGAGAACTCAACTTCCATCCACATTCACAATAATATTCATGCAAAGCAAAATATGAATACGTCCATCATTCAAAATTTATTATCATCTCCCAGTTCTCCATGTCCACCAGAATCCCGCCATCTCTCCACGCATCTCCATCTCCTCCCATTTCTCATTCAATCTTTTCCAGCATTCATTTCCAAGTAAGTAACCTCCCTCATTGTCATATACCTCGGAACGAGTTATCAAAGCCAACGACTTTATCAATTCACTCTCTACTACATACCGCATCGTTTGTCACATCATTCTCCTTCCACACACCTTGCAACCGGATCGTAATTACAATCCTCTTTTTACACCCAGTCCTTCCGCGTATTGTCTCTTTTTTATTATCTTTTCTCCGCTTCTCTTAGCTTTCCAACAATCCCCGTCACAGCCTAACCCCTCCATCCATCCACAGACCTGCTAAAAATTTCTCTACCCGTCTTAATTCCCACTCCCTTCAACAAGTCTCCCATCCGTGACGGCCAGGAACTGAGGGGATCTATAGAATCTACATCCTAACGTCCGTCTAGGCTTACAACCGAATGCACGCTGTATCCCATTCCATAACGTACCTATAAGAAATTGTCAAAGGATTATCCATGTCCGCGCCTGATATGTCGTGTGGTGCGATCCAATCTATTCAATTGATGGTCATTCTATAATACCGTCCCTCAAACCGGAGAGAAGATTCAAGAGAGTCAATCCGGCTTAAGCCACATTATTCAAGACAATGACATTTAAAAATCAAAGGAACAAGTTTACCGTCCTCCATTCATCCAACACAGTGTATTGTCCAAAGGGGTGGACACCTTGATTCTTCACAGTATTCTATACCATTCAGGAATCCTCAGAGGACTCTTCTGCATACCGTATCACCAATATCACTATTGTCACCATCTATAAAATATCATCTCCCCTATAGCTTTTTCCATACAGCAATCAAGTAGTAGATAATCTTTTTTCTCCAGCTCCATTGTATTAAATAACATTGAAATGAATTCAACTGTTAGTTCCTCCTCCTCATTGTTCTAGAGTTGAAAAATCATTCGCCAAAACTGGTATTTTCAACTTCGAAGCTGCAAATATCTGGAAATAAGAAAGTAAGCTTATATAGTTCCTTCAAGAGAAGCAACGTGGCGCGAGAAGTTCCCTTGAATCTTTTCAGCCACATCTACAGCTTTCACTACAGACGAGCGTCTTATACGCTGTGTATTCCTGTGAAAATCAGCAAGGAAAGCTTCTTTCTTTGAAATCAAAATGATCGCACTCTAATCATTCAGTGCCAGAATTTTTTTTAAAAAATAATCCTACTTTGTTTTTAATTTTGTTCATTATTAAAATTTCGTACAAATTCCTCAAACTTTTAAAATTTCAATCCCATAAAGATACTGCTCCACCTACAACCTGGCTTTCTCCCGGCTTTTCTTCTTTTTCCTTTCGCAGCTGGAGAATGGACCTCCGAATCTATAAGAACGGGTCTTATAGCAGCAAGCAAGCGAGAAGCTCGTGGCGGCTAAAGCCGAGTGATTCGAATTGACTGCAACGGTCGTCAAGAGTGATGGATATTTGGGGACATGAATAGGAATAGAATTCCGCCTTTTTTTACAGAGCCTGCTCTTCCTTCCATCCAGCAAAGATTTCAGTCCAAGTACAAGAGGAAGCGGATGAGTGTCTTGGAAATCTCCTTTAGGAATTGGACTGGTTACTCAGTTGTTTAAAAGGAAGCGACGGCGGGAGTGGGGAATATGGTGGAGGGAGAGGCGGAAGGGTATTCCTTGGAAGGAAGTTGGAGAAGAATTTTTGGGGGGGCTTTCAAATTTATCGAACTAGTCAAGAGCGAAATTAGGTTTATACGGTGAAATATTATTACCTATATTATTCACTTCCGCTCCCATGACTTTCTACTATCAAATCATTTCAGAGAGGAGAGCATGTAACGGGATGTGTCGATTCCATCTTTCCCCACCATTTTTCATACACACACTCTCTCCTTATCAACCCGCCCTGGAAAAACATTCCCACTTTTCTCTATCCTTTACCAGCTTCCCTCGCTCCCAACGCTTTCCATTCCCTATCCCGAGTCTTGACTACCACCTCAACTAGCTTCAAACTACACGACTTTCTCCAGGCTAGGTCGAGTTCAAATTTCCGTAAATAATCTTCACTAGTCCTAGCCCCTATTCTCTTAGGCCATGTCATAAACACCAAAGGCCAAAGTCATTTACTTTCTCCTTAATATTTCTTCTTCACTTTCCACTCCCAGTCTTCTAAAATCTGTCCGAACTCATAACGAGAATTTTTTCCTCTCAAAACAAGAGAGTCATTTCTATAGTTATATCAAATCCACACGTTACAATGTAAAAGCATCTTACATAGTATTTATTCATTTTCACCTTTTTGTAAAAACCAGAAAATCTTACTTAAGCCCTCTTCCAAATTATTCTTTATCCGTATTTTCAATAATTTCTCAATCCTAGCTTTCAAGCTCGCAGTTCCAAACTCCTAAGAGAAGATCCTTTAAAGCCAATACTATTATTGAATATTAAATTCCTTTATAGTTGCAGTAAGTATTTCTTCAACCTCTCCGCATGCAATTTTCCCGCTCAAATCTAGCGACTTTCTCCCTCCCCCAGTCGCTAGTCTACTCTTACTCCACTTTCTTCCATACCCGTGTCTCCGCTTCAATCAGAGCTTCCGCTTTCTCCTCCACGTTTAACCGGCAGCCTACTCATTCCGATGCAAGCATGCCACAATTCCTACACCGAGTATCATTCTCTCAGCATCATTTAAATCTTAATCACCAAACTTTCCAGCCACTTGATCACCTTGAGACTCCAACTCTGTGTCTTTCCTGTGTAGCTTCTATAGTCTCTTGTCCTTTCACCCCAGGACTTTCTCCTCGGGTTCATCATCCGCTACTCTTTTACAAAGTCTCCGCCTTATATTTGGATGAACATGCAACTAAGTTTCCCAAGTCTTTCTTTCATTGCAATTACTCTTTGTATCACCACCGGCGCCCTCCCGCAAACAACGTCAAGGAGCCATAATAACCGCTTCAAACATGAGCACGGGTCATGCAGGCACTTCCATGAGTCAATCATGCTTGAGAGAAAGGCCAGGAGCAGGAACGAGTTCATCCTCCGAACAAACAAACTCCGAGACCAGAATCACTTTACACATTTCCCTCAAATATTTGACGTTAATCACTCCGAGCAAGTGCACTTTATCCAATTAGATTTGACGGCCATGCTTCTCACACTAACATTATCTACAAAAGCATTTGATTCCTCACGTCAAAAACTCTCCCGTACATTACACAACCTCTCCTGTACATCCCAAAATCACGCTCTCAATTTACCATGGACGTGGCCTTTCTTCCCTCTAACTATGCTAAACTATCCGGAAGCCTGTAGTGTGTCAAAACTGTGTTATGTCCCCGAACCAGTCCAAAAGTTTTGCAGCTTCTTTCAGTCCATGACTTCTTGCGAAGCTCCTACAAACTAGTACACAAGCTAAACAATATACCTATTTTTATTTCTAAACCAGCACTCCAGTATTCCTACTCTCATCTACCTTAATCCAAAATATTCCTTATAAACGCGCCTACATCTAATGCAATCTAACCAATTAACTAGCAAGCAAACTAATGTGTTTTCCATCCCCAGCCTAGCGGATCTTCACTTGCATATGACCGATTCCAGGGATATGACTTGAAGGTAATTTTGCGACAGGATGTGATTCAAGAACTTTAACGCAAGTAATTACATTAGTAATTACATAAGTCCTCTTCTATGACATAATTAACGGCACAGGTTTTCCTAATTGGCATTACGTCTTGTTTATGCTCTGCCGCATCCTTGACGTTCTCCTCTATCCTTACAGTAGACAAGATGAATGGGTCAAAAGAGAGGATTTATTATACAACAACTCGTGAACCTTGACTTAAGGTTCAATTACACATGAGGATTTACTAGAATTCACGTACTCGTCGTATAATTGGCTGATTCCTCACTCCTTAAATTCCTTAACCCCGCGCATATCCTCGAGGTAGAATAGGCTGAAGGGGGAACATCTTCTTCCCTTTATTATTCCTTCCTCGTACACTTCAACAGCCTTAGCTACTCCGTTTTGGTTAACTATTTCATCTAGAAGATTCACCGATGATTCGATTCCCAGCTCTTGTTTGTGGAGAACATTCCCCCTTGAATCTAATTCAAGATCAAACAAGAAAATTGAAAGAAAATTGACCATTCGTCGTCCATTCCGTATCAATGAGCTTCAGCCTTTTATTTGCTTTCTCCCTCCAAATGCATACATCAAACCAAGCGGTCTTCCTCTCCCATTTTCCTCCCTTGTCTTCTTTTTTGAAAATATACTACATCATACATACACAAATCGTGGGGAAGAGCGTGAAGGCACAGGACAGCGCCTGACCATATTTTTGAGAGCAATAATAGCTTGATAAATGATACTAACTTTGTAGAAGGTGATACCAATAAGCGTTGTGGTTGGAACTAGGGAACATAAGGTAAACAAACAACACATGCATGTTTAATATTTAGCTGGCCGTGGATAGGGCAGAAGACTAAGGGCTTGTTGGAGTGACAATGAGTGCCCTGGTACTCGTTTAGAGTAAAATAAGATCACTACTATTTCCATAGCCGTCCGTCTCCGGCTTCATCTGCGGCGGGTAGAGGGGAGACTACGTGTAGGGCTTGCTAAGAAGGTGATCCGCGAGTACTGCAGCGGGATAATATCCATGACATGATGAGAACGTGAGAACACTTGGCATGTATTATTTCCTCCCTTGGATCATTCCTTGGGTTGCAATGTGTCAAGAGTACGTGCGGACCACGTCTTGTGTCCTATGTTTTTTCGGGATCCGGGATTACCCGGGTTGTGTGTAGCTAAGCCACGGCTAGAACTCATTCCTGATAGTTACCACCAACATATATAGGATTCACCGACTCCCTTATAGCCCAGCTTATATGCGTACATCCATCTGGTTATAGCCTATTTAAAGATTCTTCCCTTGATATGAGGTAGTATTTTAGAGGAACTTGAACAGTTGCTGAATATTTCATTCTTTTTCAGTCCTTTAAATCCTCTGGTCTTCCGGGTATATGACTAAGCCGCTCCTATACACGCCTTCCCTTCAAAGTCTACTTTCTCCAGCCCTCCCCCACTTCCCGCCTATCCCCTACCTTGTTGCTCTCTGCCCTTCTTCTGCTCTAGCTTTTCCTGGAGAAGCGGCAAGGGGCGGCAAGACCGAAGGCTATTTGTTTTCCCTCCCACTCTTTTACTTTAATACGGCTAGTTTCCCCCATCAACTTTATTTGCTTTCCCGGAGAAGTAAAAATCTCCTTAAACCCCCTAGAATTCATCCAAGTCCTTATAGTCTGCGGTAGCTGGTAAACATGCTTGGAATTTTTTCATCCTGGACTTTCACCACATTAAAGATTCAAGGGTGGCCGACCCGAGAACCCTTCCTCGTAACCTTCCTCCCAACTTTACTTGGTTATGTGTAGTTGCCAGATTCTGGTTAAGTGCCGCATTCTACCCTACAATGCTTTCTCTGCACAACTTTCTCCCCATCCAGATATTCCTTCTGTCCGCGCTTCTTTCTTTGAGTACTTTCCCTAAAACATAAAGCTCTATACAAAATACCTAATAGAGTTTTACAGCTGTTTGAGGGAGTAAAAGATACGGAATATATGCGCCATATACTATATCTGTCCAGGATTCTTTTCCCTCCTCAATGTACCGGCCAGTAGCTTGTGAATCCTATTAAATCTAGTGAAAGCAGCTCCATCCGCCTTATAGGCAGGCACAGCTGCACAGCTTTGCCTTTCACTCGGAGAAAGTTCACGTTCCTTGAGGTATAAGCCTCGAGTCCAGACATGAGCCAGCGTAGCAGGTAGCACATAGCGCAAGGAAGCAGAGCTCTCGTATTGGTGGTGGTAATATTATTTTTACTCTTGCCCGAGAGGATGCGATTACAGAGGTGGGGATGGAGAAAGCCAAGGTGTACATTACAGTGGTAGGGATAGATAACCAAGTATTTATGTTCCGAACGAGAGAATAAGAGACGGAGATCCGGGAGAAAAGAAATTTCCATTCAACTTTTATGTTTGGCCAAATGGGAAAATAAGCTGGACTTTACGCCTTCCCATTCCCAGATCCCACCGCATTCCCCAGGGAGTTCTCCATTCCAGTCCTTAAAAGAGCCGAGAAGAACACACCTACGGCTCTTCACAAGAGACGCGCAACACAAGAAAAATATACTTTCTCCTCCTCCTACCCAAAGTTGACTTTCACCGAGATCCACGCCTAGCTTTCAAAACACCACAAGAGTAGACTCAAACTACTAACCATTCGGTCCGAGGTTATCCAGGACGTACATTAGTGGTTCATGTTAGGATAAAATCTCTATAAACAGGGTTTACTCTCCATCCCCACCCTTCCTCGCCAACCCCTCCCCTCACTTCAGTCTTAGAGTATGATGCTGCCCGTAGAAGCCCAAAACCGCCACTCACCAATTCCCCAGACAGAAGGTATATTCCTTCGTCTTCTACTATTCCACCACATAAAAATATTCGCATTTCGGGCATCTTAGCTCCCAGCTGTCTATAAGGCCGAGTGACTTCTTACTTTCCCGTCTTTTCTTATCCCTTCGTCATCCCTGAGAAAAAATACACAAAATCAGGGGAGAGACTCAGGAGGACGGTTCCAGTGGTAGAGAGCGAGCCGGGAGCCGGTTTGAGAATTACATTATTTGTTGTTTTTTATTCCCCTGAATTTTCCCCCACCCCTTCCATTTCCCAGACATGCATCAACCAACCATCCAACCCACCAAACGGCATTCGCCCCAGTCAACCAGACAATCCGTTATAGGAGATTGAAACTTTTTGCGAAAAAAAGCACAAACATCCCCCTCCCCGCCGCCGTCCAGCCAACCAACCATAAGTTTCACCATCCACTTTCTTTTTCCCTCCGTCTTTTTAAAACTTGAGCAAATACTACTCTACGGACGAATCCCTCCAGCAAATCCGCCTCCGTCTCTTCCAGTTTACCTTGTTAAATGGAAAATATCCAAGGAATAGTCAACTTGAATGGATTTGTTTCGTAAACAAGTAAAGTTTTTTTCCTCCCCGGGGTATTCAAATACTTTTACTTTCCCTCAGAATAAAACAACCTCTTTTATATACTTGGTCACAATACCGGGCCCCGGTCTCCCTTAGCAATATCCGCATTAGTATAAATCAATCCCATTACTTTTCCCACCATCTATCCATACCGTCCAAACTGGAAACATCCTCCTTTCCCTCCTCTATACTTTCTCCATTTTTTCCTAGAGCCTCATCCCTGCCGCATTCTTCCTGCTTTCTCCGCGTCTGCCGATTATTTGCATCCTTCTCTTCGATCAACTATATGGTCCGCCGTATTTTTTCAATTTTTCTCCCAATTCTTCCTCTTTTTCATCCTTTACTATGGCTCCTCAAGTCCAGCAGCAGATCTCAGCTCTTGAACCCAAGTCCTTCCGGTGAAAGCATTCTACAGTTCCTATAATAACCGCTTATTCTCCCTTCACCTATGCTTCACAAAAACGGTCCATGGTAACTCGTAAGCATCACACTACTCCAACAAACTTTCTCCTTCTCTCTCCATTTCCCGAGTACTCAGTTCGACCCACTCCCCATTACTTCAAGGCCCTAATGAATACTTAATGTACATAGCCCATATCTGTCCACATAGACATGGAGAAAGTCGGCAATAAAAACTATAGACGAGCCTCTCCATTGGCACAAGGGCCCATTTTACATGTAAACTACTAACATGCTCACAGATTATGTGTAGGTGAGTTGGTGGTCTGCGTGTTTCCCGTTTGAATATTCTTAGTCCCATCCTGTACCTCCTAATCTTCCATCACGTCTCTCTCTCTCTCTGGTCCTCACTGGATAAATTGTAATGGACGCAAATAAGTATATACTGTCGGCGAAACGAGACTTCTGTCCAACTATCCTAGCAATATTCATCTTAGCATTGAGTATCCTGCAACTATTGCATTAAATGCGAGCGTTCGGCAGTCCCCCTCATATCCTCTTAGTAATTACTTTCCCGCACCTTCCTACTGTTTGAATACTTGTGTTTTTTTAATAAAATTTGAAACAACTTCAAGATTGAAAATAAATCCAAGTAATTTGCAGGGTCAAGAAGCTTTGGTAAAAAGAGGACATAGTGCGAGTGCGGGGCTGAAATCGTGCAGTTTCGGGATTTTTTTATTATTTTTTCAGCCCCAACAAAACAAATTTTGACCTGCTGATATTGGTAAAAACAATAGGATCCTTGAAGATATTTATATCCTTTAGATTTTTAACATAATGGATCTGATAAGGCTACTCAGCTATATTGTATAACCCACCACAATTCGGGACAGACAATATATGCAATAATAATACTCCCATTTGGTCATATTATTTTCTAGGACATTTACTTCAAGAGAGAAAGTTCTACAGCCGCTATTCAGGAGAAAGCTTCGTGATCCATGCAGGACGTAACATATATTCTCTTCAAATTTTACTACCCTTCCTAAAGCCCCTCTATCATCCCTCCGTCAGCATCTTCGTACGTGCTTAGGTTTATGGCATTAATGTGCAAAATATATCCTTGTCTTATTCCTCATGTCCAAAATGGTAATACGGGTAGGGAGAAGGTAGCTGGTGGGAGAATGACCGAAGCCCGCCTCCTTTATCCCATTAGGCTTAGGCCACGCTTAGCCATTGCTCACTGGTCTTTTCTTCTCAAGTAGTCAGATGAATGCATGAGCTCCTGGAAGAGGGGAGGAAGACGGGGAAAGTTAGGAAGAGATGCTGGGCAGTGGTAAGCGGGGAAGAGAGAGAGAGAGAAAGGGAAAGCAGAGAAAGAGAGGTTTGGAGGGAAAGGAGGAGAAAAAAGTTTTGTGTCCATGCGGATTTCCTACTGGAGAGATAAGTTGACACATAGAGACGAAGAGTGGCTCCCCGGGTTAACGTGGATTATGTCTCAGCCCATTATGCACGTAACAAGGTGCTTCAAGTCTCGTCTGGCCCTCGTCTTTCCCGTAAATTCCCCCCAAAAAATCGATAAGCTCACCCGTGTACAATCTCACGGACTCTGACTCGGTTACAAGAAACATTTCCGCATTTCACTCACTCACCCGCTCCCATTTATTAGGACCTCCTCGTGAAGGACCTCCTCCATTATGCTGGACAAAAGAGCTTTTCCTTTTCTTTCCCACATCGCCCATCCCCGCCATCCAATTTACCCCAACAACACAACAACTTTCTCCAGTTTCTCCTATCCTTGTCTCTTTAACTCTTTCCCCCATTTCTCTGCCCCCAATCCCCAGTAGACCCAGTAGATTCACAACCCTCCTTCAATCCTTCCTATTTTTCTCCTCTTTCCATTTTCCCTATAGTTATCCCTACTCCCGTTCATCAAGTAGCGCTCACAGTTAGTCGTAATACTTTTGCACTGTGTACTGCATCTCCCCTCCTAAGATAACGCTAACTTGTACTTTGCAGCGTTATCTTACAACCTAATTTTCAGTAATCAACTTGTATATTTTCAGATTTTAAATTTTATTGAAAAAATTCCATTTAATTTGACATTGAACTTCCGATAAAATTAATTTTGCAATAATTAAACCCAACTTTATCTGCGAAGAGAAACAACTTTTAACTTTCACTCCAATCTATGATAAAATTCATGAATGTTGAAACTTGGAATTGATACCGGATTTCACTGTTTGTAGCATTCATTATTCAGTGTTCTAGGAGATTCACTATTCGATCAATGTCAAGTCTTGTATTGAGTAGGTATAAAAAGGCTCACGCTGAACAAGAAACCCTGAGAGTCATTAGCTTTCTCTTTGAGTTCAATTAGCAATTTCTATAAAAACCGCATTAAATATATAATTTCATCCTGCTTTAACAGATGAAAGCTAGGGAATTCATTAGCTGAAATCCTTAATATTGGCCATTTCTCGCCACCTAGAACAGAAATAAAAAGTATGAAAAATTCATTCTTCCAGTTCTGCATGTCACGTCACTCTGTCTTGTTTCCATACATCCTTAAGAAGTTATTGTATATTCTCGAAAGCCTTCCCCTTACATCTTTTTGAATTCAAAGAGTTTGCAACGTTTAGATTGAGTACATCATCCGGAACAAACTAGGACATCCAATCCATTCTACTCTACAATTTAATATTTACAGTAGTATATATTCTAATAAAGTATATCTTTTTGATATCCTGGAATACATGCCTAACCCGCGCTAGAGGATTTTGTGGAGAACGATGAGGATGTGGCTTCAACTTTTATACATATAAGTCGTGGTAGAAGCAGAGCATGATTGCGAATTTCGGAATTCCGTATTTCCTGGAACCGAGCATGGCTAGGTGAAGGCTATGGCTGCCAGGTATGGATGAGGAGGATCAAATTTTCTAAAGTTGTAGCCAGAGGTAGTGAATGGAAACCAATATCCTGTTCATTTCAACTCTGGTAGTCAATATAATTATACACATATCCAAAGATATTTTCCACATGACTTTCTCCTTCCTCCTTTCTCTTTTCCCTCAGTTTTCTCTCCATGTCCGCCGCCGCTTCCAGCTTCTCCCCGCTTCCATATTTCAACTTCAACTACATCCTCCTCACTTTACGCCACGCCAACTCTGGAACAGTCTGTCCGGATCATATATGATATCCCAGAGAAAGATCCCAGCTTTTTGTCTAGCTCTCTTTTACTCTCCTCCTCCATCATCTGCCCAGGTAAAAGTTGAAGGGAATTATGCAAGCTAGAAGAGATCTGTGGGCAGCATTTGGAGTGGCTTCATCCAAACCAGAGAGAGAGAGAGAGGATGTCGTGGTTCTTGAGTAAATTGGTATATTTGCTTTACGTATGAGAAAACAGGGCTTCATTTCCCAGCAAAATCTATGATTTACCTACCTTTTACCCAAGTCAAAATCTCCAATCTCCAATCCAACCTCTCTTTCTCTTCTCTCCATCCCTCTATATCATAATATATTAACCAAAGAATCTCTACATCTCATCCACTCAAATCCCTTACCTCAGTTCCCTCATCCTCTTTTCCTTCTACATATTATACACTCCATATTATTCCTCCAGTTGTATACACTTCCGAGCAGGACAACCTTCTCAAAAGTTTACTTATCATAACGCATGATATATTTGCTTACTTTCACATCTCATGTCCCACTAGTTTTAAACCAAAACGGCTCCTCCCGTCCCGCAGTAGTACAAATACCAGCCAACTCCAGCCCTTCGCCCTCCGGAACCAACTTTCTCCAGCTTTCTCTTCCGCTATCTCGGCCCAGCTTTCCCACAACCACTCACATGTATAGTTCAATCAACCATTCCTCCCGCCAACCTCCTACCTGTTTACTTTTTATTTTAGCACACTCTCGCTCTCTCTTTCTCTACCCGCCCTAATCTCTTCTCTTTCTTCCTTCTTTCTCTTTTCGCCCTCACATATACAAACCCACCTCCAATTTTTTCCTTGCTCTCCTCTCTGCCAAAAATATTTTCACTTTCTCCCTCATACTCATAATCCATGTCAAGTTTGTAGTTGTAACACTCCACTTTCCATAAATTATATTACATGTTCATCCATACCAACTACCCTCCTCTCTTCTACATTCCATCTAATCCTTGCCGTAATTTACTGCAAGCCCTCATTTGAAATGAGTCATTTCATCAACAACAAGCACAATCTATCTGTGTATATACCTGCCACCGACGGCTCCTTAATCTCCTCTTTTCATTATCTAAACTCATGTCCTAACCCTGATCTCAGACACGGTAATTCCTCTTGTCACTCCTCCTCCCAACTGTCCCAACGACCTACATTACGCAAAAAAAGCTTTTGTCTCCTGCTGCTTCGCAGTAGCAACGCCCTCTGAGTTCTTTAAAGCTTTTAAAAGTTTTAATAGACTCCATACCGGAGCCATAGATTTTTTCTTAATCTTTTGTCAATAGAGTAATTAGTTGAGGTTAACCCTTTTTCTCATTCTTTATCTTCGCAGTCAGAAGCTGTTGCACCCATGGTTAATCCTTTGACTACCATTTTAAGCATCGCCTCCATAAACCATATGTCATGGCCTATCCTTCATGGCCTATCCTTGGGAATGTGCATTCCAAAATTTCTCTTACAAAAAACCTTCATCTATTCAAAACTGCACCGTTGGAGATAACAAAAGCATGTTTATCAAAAAAAATAGTTCATCAATTCAATCTCTCCTGTATTTTAACGGCAAGAAACCCGCCGCCGTATTCTCTTCCTTCGAAACCCCTTCGATCACAACTGTTGGTTGTCTAGTTTATAGCACTTAATTACGAAAGGTGAGAGCCTACCTTGTAAAAAAATTTCAGGCCGGACAATCTTCTTAATTAAAATCATTTCAAGACTGCATTGTATATTTTCTCTTTCATTTTCCTCCAAGCTCAGCAAGCTAAGCTGTCCGTCTGTTTCATTGACGAAAATTCGGGCAAGAACTGCTCTTCCGGTAGCTAACCGTTCATCAAGTAATTAATATTTAACGCTGTTTTAAAATGTGTTTAGAATCTTGCAACTCTTGCTATAGCTTCATCGCAACACCCGTTCCTCCTTTCCATTTACATCTTTAAAATTATTTAGATTTCTGACCCTGAATGAGATGTACGACTGATTCCGCTGAATCAAACAGGGCGACCAGAGATACCGCGTACTGCCGAGTATTGTTGACTACCGGAAACGAGATTATATATCCGAATCGGATAAAGGAACAGCTATAGAGGCATATGGGGTTGAAAAGGTGGCGGAAAATGGAAGAAAGAGCGAGATGGATTGTGAAGAAGGAAATATAAATGGGAGATGTGTAAGGATTCTTTTGATTTTACAACCTTTGTATAATATTTTTGCTCCCGAAAGAATAATAATAGAAAGTATATATGAGTGAGTGGTGCGGAGGGTGGTTTGGGATAGAATGGTGAGGATTTTTCCATAACCTATTCAATAGCCGAATTTTTCATCCCGGTCACAAGAGAGAGAGAGAGAACAAGTGAACAAGTGCAGTTTTCATATCCACACACGCATCCTGAATACATTCCAAAGTCACTAAGGCATCCAGAAATCCGAACCGCATCATCCCTAAGATTATAACGAGAACTGAGGGACACCAACTTTGCCGCAAAGACTACAGCTCCCTTACTAGGTAGAGTAGAACCACTACCGGTTTTCTTATCATGGTAAAAAAATTCATAATAGTCCACAGAGAATATACACCACCGGCTTCTACCCTCTCAACATTCCCCAAACTTGTACTTCTTCTTCCCGCTTTATTCCTATTATTCAAAAGCACATGCTTCCCAGCCCGCCCCCTCCTTCCTCTTACATGTACTCAAGATCCGAGGGTATCCACCATATTCCGATATACAACCTTCTTCCCTTGTAGCAAGAAGGAGTCAAAGGAAAGCAAGGATTGCCTCCGCCTTTCTCTTCCTTCCTTACAGCAGGGCACAAAATATTTTCATAAATGTACCTAAGATTTCCTTTTCTCTTCTTTTCCTTCCTCTAATAAATTCAATGCCCTCAACTCAACGAACCGACAAGAGAGAGAGAGAGAGAGAGAAAAAGTACATGTAATCTTCGGCTATCGGTTGAAGGGTTGAAGGACGGATGGGTGGAGGAGTAGTTTCTAGCGTGTAGGATCAGAAAGAATTGGCTTTCCCTCCACCTCCCTCCCCACCCACCCAAATCTCTTCACAGAGATGCATCTTTGAAATTTTGACTTTTGATTGAAAGGATGCCGGAACGTGTCTTGGATCCATGTGTGGCTTTAAAAAGAACCCTAAGGAATCCTTTCTTTTGTCCCAACCACGAGCCAGCCAAGCCAAGGATTCTGGAAAACCCAGGCCCAAAATCATCGAGGAGAGCATAGGAAACTTGGATTCTTCTCGGAATATTTTTTACACAATTTCTCCTCCATGATTTTATTACTATCGATTACAAGTCTCTTCGAAAATCCAAAATCCCTCCATGAATCATCATCATCCCAACGTCTTTTTGACTTAAAAAGGACAAATATTGAAATTATTCGTCCCCAATATACACTCTGCTCCTTCTATTTGTTTCCTTCGTCTTCTACGGAGGGCGTTACCGAAATATATTTCCCTTTCTCTGCCAGAATCCACGTATAAGCTATTCTTGAATGCAAATAAAAACTGACCACTACAATCTGCGGACACTACTTCAAACAAAAATCAAGCATTTTACCCAACTATTTAATACGCTCCATCGACAAGCGGAACTCAAGAAATTCCCACGTCTGTCTTTAAAGAAGAAACCATCGCTACAGTGGTCACAGAGTTAGACAAACATGCCATTGTCCCAGCTCTGAGAAATAGCTAAAGAAGCTCGCCGTAGCTTGGATTATCAACTTTACAAAAGCTCTCTCTCTCTGTCTGACATGGATTATTGTCTCCCGCCGGATCATTCCACAACTTGGATATTGGATGCTTGCTTGGTTAGATATATATTAAAAAATTTAAAAAGAGCCACAGATCCCATCCCTTCAAAGAATTCCATGAAAAGGACACCCCGTGAGCATCCTTTTCTTCTCCAGCACAAAAAACCTCTACTCCCTAACCCTTTTCGCACGTTACCAATAAAACCAATACCAAAATTCAAAGCTCTATATTAAAATCCTCTTCACTTTCCCACCAGCCCACCGACCCCTTCCCCTTCTTCCCTCCACCCCCCTTCCGATATCCCGTCATCCCATACTCATACGCAGAGCATATATAACATCCACCAGCACCAGCCACCATCCCCACAACCTAAACATACCCAACCACCTAAATAATGCTTCTTGTCTTCTGCAATCCCCGTATTTATCCATAACCCGTTACGCATTACCCCGCCCCCTCAGTCTATACATAGCTTTTGAATCCCGTGTCATGATCATGTCCTTCCTCCTCCTCATCTCCATCATCTCCATCATTTCCTATGCAATCCTAAATATAATTCTCACAACGGAAACTTGCATATAATCTAATGGTGAGTGAGTGTCCATAACCTTCCCTTATATTTTCCCACCAGCCACCATTTTTTTACCACGTCGCTCCAACCCTTTCGCCCCCCACCCCGCGAAATCTATTATCAATTACTCACAGGTAAAACATATATATCTCACACTCTCATCCTTTATTATTCCTTCACTCTTCCCCGTCTCTTTCAATCAATCCATGAATTTTCAAGACGTTTATGTACCTCATCCTTTTCAAGGGCTTTCCCATCCTCTATTGTAATTTTTTGCACCTTATCATACAAAAAACCAACAGATTTCAATGTACAGCCTTAGAGAGCAAAAAATTTCGTTCATCAAAATCTCTCCATCATTTAAATACAGCCTGCCCCACACACCTTTGCATTAGCAGCACAGCGGAACCAACTGCCACCCTCCATGGGTTCTCCACATTCAGCTTTGCATCTTCTTTATCCTCGGGTACCCCGGGTATTAAAAAACCCCTTCGGTCTTATCAATTCTGATTAAACCATGATTGATAGGCCCGATAAATTTGCATTTCCTTCCTCCACGCAACCGCCAAGTCCTCTTCTATAACCAAACACAGATTCGCCAAAGGGTTCTCCATTTTACGGATCCCTGCCCTTAGACACGGCCCATGACCCCATTCCTCTTAAGCCCTTTCTTCCTCCGTCCGAATCCTGCCTGGAATACTAATGCGCGTCCCTTCATTTAAATTACAACCTTTATGCAAATATCGCATCATTCAAATTCAAAGAACGGATGCCCTTGGCTGGACAGAGCCCTTTGGATCACAATATATGCTCTACTTAAATCTCTCTCCTTTCCCCGACACTCCATCCAGGATCAGGGATGAGCAGACGTCGAGCTGGACGTATTTATAATTTTTTTTAAAACGGTGATTGTTTTTATCCATCCCTATATTTCCATATACTTTACCCTTCCTTGTAAATCCTGCCTCTGCTCCATCCTTCTCATCAGTCTTTCATCTACTAACCTAACAACAACCCCTTCACCACCGTCCTAATTCCGAGAGATAGCCTTCAAGGGCTCTTCTTAACCTTATCCCATCGCCATCTATTATCAAGAGCTCATTCTTCCCATTAGTCAAGGCGCTTCCCTTAATAACTAGTGAATGCAACTCCATCTCATCACCTGCTGTTCTAATCATTGGAATCAAACATTCCCAAAAAGCTTTTCATTCACCTTCATATTCCCCATCCCTCAAATCTTCTTCCAACAGCAAACACAAGCAATGATAACACGCTGGAATCCATCCCATATTATTCCACCACTTTTGTATAGCATAGCTCTGTAGTCATAGGAACAAGATGTGAACGAGCTTGGACTCATCTCCACAAGCTAAAGTCAGCAAGTGCCCGAATCCAACTGTACAAATTATTCTCTTATTCTAACACTTCACGGGTAGTAATCCACTACGATTTTCTTCATCAAGGGCGGTCCATCAAATCATAACCTATAGCGTAATTTTCTCATCTTGCCCTCAGCTCCAGAGAGTCCCACCAGTTATACAAAGCTCTTACCCGGGTTCACCGTAAGAGGAGCCGGGTAGCATGCAATCCGTCCGCATAACTTCCCGTATTTTCTACATCATTCTTTAAATGTCGCTATATATTCTCCCTTACTTTTCCCTCAATCATTTCTCTGGCTGACTCTGCAAAAATTTTATCATCGTCATTATTTTTTTTTTAAATCTCAACATTTTTTATTGTAGAACCTCAATCTAGCGTAAAACGTGTCACAACTCAACCATACGGGGGCTTTGTTGTGTATTTATTTTTCAATTATCTTCTTCATCTTTTTAGCCTTATTTCCTCCCGTTTGTATATTCAATACTTGTGATACATTATTTCCTATATTTATAATGCTATATCATGACGTAATACTTGTAGTGCTACATGCCACAATCCCACCCACCATGCAATCTATACCACAGCTCTCTTCTAAAACAGACCGTATCTTGCGCCATCATAACCTGGAAGACTGTATATCCACATGTAAGACTGTATATGTATGTAAATCCCCGTCCATCCTTTTTATAATTTTCCTTATAAGCTTTACTACTAAAATTCAACTTTTCCAGCAAGCATTCCCAGCATTCAGAGGAGCTTTCTCCTCTCAAGAAAGACCAAGTAAAGCCTGACTCAGTAAATGTCAAAACAAGTCCAGAAGCGATTAAGTATTATTTTGCTGATTCAACACAATCTCCCCGCATTCAATGTGCTTTGGGTTTTCTGGCCTATGAAAATCAGATTCTTACTTTCCTTCTCCTTTGCTTTCAGAAGCTTGTGGCATCAAATACAAGCTGACACAGCATTCAACTCGCTTCGGTTTTCTTGCAATATAAGCTAGACGGCCTCTGACTGAAAGCTTTACCTGGAAGATGGTCAAATCTGCCATGCAGTCTATCCAAAACTGCATTAAACATTAAACTATATGAAGCTCATAAGAGTTACACGACTTTTATAAAGTTTCAATGACAGAGGTGTGTTTCTATGTGTTTAATACGCTATGTTTTTATTTACACAGAAAGGTGATGTAAGAGTTTCAGTAGTTTTTCTTCAGCTTCTTTGAAAAAAAGTAAAAAATTGGGGCGAAGGTTCTAATAGTGTAGCCAACAAAAGGCTATCTTACTCTTAGCTATACGTACACGACAGCATTGAGTAGATTCTATCCCCGGACGGGCCAAGCTAAGATGAAGAAAAGTGTGAGCTTCTGTCCTTAGTCCTTGTAGGATGAAGCGGTCGAGCTTGGGGTAAAAGAAAATACAATGTACAATGTTTAAAAGCTTTTATTTCCTAGCATTTCATCTCTTTCATTCCGCTGGCCATTCCTGGAGTAAAAAAAGCTTAAATCGATTACTTTTATTGCTTCCAATCTGCACCACCAGCAGAAAGAATGAAGCATATGGGTGCAATTTAACCCATGTTTTACACAACTCTTTACATAGCTGCTTCCATCCAAGCTTTCTCCTCCTCCCTCCAGTATAACAAGTCCATGCATTCCTTTATTTCTTGTAGCAAGTCCAGGCATGTTACGACTCCGGAGTCGGCGACTCCCACGACTCCTGAATTCGAGCATTTTTAAGTTGCTCCAAGCGGAGGTTGTCCGTACTAATCCCTGAGTCGCGGAGTTGTTTTCGTCCGACTCCGACTCTCGACTCAGCTCAAGTCTGCTCCAGGTGGATACAACTATGCTCACTGATGATATGTTGCCTATACTGATTAATTTAAAATTAAAAGCTGCAATTAAATTATTTTTTTGGACACAATTAAAAACTAACAATTAAAATTAAATCTCTTCCTGTGACAATTAAAATTTAGTAGGATTCATCACTGATGAATCATCAGTGATCATATGTTGGCTATAATGATTAATTTAATTACCATTTTTCATGTGATCTATTCTAAATGTCAACCTCGGCCTAAAGCCATAGCTATTTCTTGCTGCTTCAATATAACCAGACTTGCTCTTACTAACACTCCTAATTAAAATTAATTTAAATACAATGGTATTTAAATTAAAATCTACAATTAAATTATTTTCTTGGGCACAATTAAAAACTAACAATTAAAATTAAATCCCTTCCTGTGACAATTAAAATTAAATCCTTTTCTCGAGCTATTAAACTGTACAATTAAAATTGAATTACTTGCTGCCGAAAATTAAGTTGCAATTATAATTGGCAATTAAATGCTCTTAATTATCACACAAATTACGACTAAAATTTACTGTCAAAAATGGCTATTTTGGCAAAATTTTCACTATTTTTTAACTTTTTAACGCCAATTTTAATTGTCAGGCAGCTACAATTAAAGTCAACAATTAGAGAGCTGATGTCATAATTAAAAGCTCAATTAATAATTGATCTCAATTTTTTGACAGTTAGATATTTCAATTAATAATTGATATCAATTGTTCGAAAATTCGCAATTAGTGCGACTATCTACGCAATTGATAATTGATAATTAAAATTAAATTTTCAGGTTAATTATTAAAGTTTTAATCGATTGAGTTTATTAAGTAACCCAACCTTGATTTTAATTACCATTATATTTAATTTCCAAGGTTAGGTTAATTAATAAACTCAATCGATTGAAACATTAATAATTAACCTGAAAATTTAATTTTAATTATTAATTTGAAATTTCTGAGATTCTCGTAATAATTGTTAATTGCAAGATCTAATTGCAGAAAAAATTATATTAGTTATTAATTGCCAGATCTAATTGTCGAAAAACTTGAGATTAATTATTAATTGCAGTTTTTAATTATGCCAACAGTTCAATTAATTGTAGAATTTAATTGTACAATTTAATTGTAGTTGACGACAATTAAAATCGAAAAAAATAGTCAAAAAACAGGGCATTTTCAGCAAAATTAGCACTTTTTTGTCAAACTTTGTTAATTTTGGTCAAAATTAAGTATATTTAAATGTCATTTAATTATCAGCAGGAAACAATTTAGTTTGAATTGTATAGCTTAATTGTCGGAGGACAGGATTTAATTTTAATTGTAAGGTTTTAATTGTAACCGACAAATAATTTAATTGCCAATTTTAATTTTTAATTGCGGCCGAGTTTCAGTTTAGTTGCAAGGGCTTTAATCGATTAGCTTCTACTTAATCGTCTCAAACTTAATTAGCAAGAAGTACACATGTCTGTGATAACAAATTTCTATAAGCAACCCGGATCAGTGATGAGGGGTCTGAGTCGACTCAATGCCAGAGTCGACTGAGTCGAAATCTTGGGTGAGTCGTGGTGAGTCGAGAGTCGCTACGACTCGGCTTGAGTCGCTGAGTCGCAGGCCTCGCCAGAATCGTGGAGTTGCCGACTCCGGAGTCGTAACAAGCCTGAGCAAGTCTCAAAGCTTACATTCCCCACCATCACACTTCAGACCTTTTTCTATTTCATCTCTTCTTTGTATATCCTCCTTTTTGTATCTTTCTGCCCGTGTCATCAAAATTAATTTCATCCATTTCTCCCCACTCAGTTAACCATCTCGGATCATACTCCGGGCCCGTTGTCCATTTCACGGAGATTTCAGTCCTAAAATCCTCCCAAAAAACGTCACGCTCTCGTCCATCTTCGGTAGAGGTAATAAATTTTCCAATTTTGGAATTCAACTTATATTAAAACAGAGGATTATTTTCCCTATATCTTGTTGCATTGCATCGTAAAAGAAATGCACACTGCAAGGAATCATTGCAGTTTGCAACCGAAAAATCCGAAACCGGGTAACAAGAATCTAGAAACACAAGCTTCATCATTCTGAACAATTTTCTGCAAGTCCAGTATCGATTTGTTTAAGACTAGAAATTCAGCCATCATATTATATAAATGTAGAGAATATTTTCATAGCATAGTTTTTCCTACATGTACGTGGCATTATTACACGTCCTCCTCCTCCTCCTCCTGTCCTCCTCTCCCTCTCTCCCTCTCTCCCTCTCTTTTATCTCTTTTTCTCATCCTCAGCCCGCCGCTGAATAGAGAAGAGTTTATGGTTTGGGTGGACGGACGATGGACGGGATTGGATGGACGGGAGGATGAATAAGCCAGCCCTCGGTTAGAGGATGCGATAGGCCCGGACGACGGACCGGGACAGGAGGACGTGTAGGAT
Organism: Sminthurides aquaticus; assembly: GCA_906901655.1. Taxonomy (NCBI): domain Eukaryota; kingdom Metazoa; phylum Arthropoda; class Collembola; order Symphypleona; family Sminthurididae; genus Sminthurides; species Sminthurides aquaticus. The sequence continues at coordinate 15,609,888 of CAJQTT010000001.1, read as the reverse complement.
TCTATTCAATGTTTTCATGAATATATCTGCATCCTTAAATAGAACTCATTTTCTATTTCAACTATTCATACGTTCATCATATGTTCCATCGTAGGGAAAGGATGCTTTTGTCCCGAAAAACTTATCTTTCCCATCTTCCTATAAATCCTATCCTCGGCCCTCCCTGGTTATCACATTAATGCACGTACGCAAATCTACAGCACAGCTTCTGGACTACAACGAATCCAGGAGGAGACAGACGACGGGAGAAAGCTTTAACATCCCGTCTCTCCATCAGCCTGTCTCTCCAATCCTCTCTCCACATCCTCCTCTCATACTTTTCAAACACATCATCATCCTCACGTTCAATTCAAGGAAGAAGCATCAAGTATAAGCAAAATCAGGGACTTCTCAGAATAAAAATATGCATATATATTCCCCTATAAAATCCCCACTAAAATTGTATGCATTAAAAGCAAATCTTTAATAAAAAAAATCTCTTAAATACTTCCATGTCTCTCGTCCTGGACGGAGGCAGCAAACGCGAGAGTCCCGAAGAAAGAGAGCAAGGAGGAATGGAGGAGGAGGGAAGGGAATATAAAAAACCAGAAAAACTTTCACTCATCGATTTCTACTTATCAACTGTCCTGCAGTCAGTAGTAGTTGTCGCTTTCGGGGAAAAGATGAAAGCTTAGCATTTCCTCCTTCAAGTACCAGTCCATCAATTTCTCTGCATTACATTCAAAAAACTTACTTTCCTTCATCAATCTCCTCACTTTCCTATTCTTCTTCCCCCCCCCCACACTCACGCTATAACATGACGGCCAATCACAAAAATCTCTCTTCCTCCTCCATCACATGTACGACCAAACTTATGATTCTCACAATTTACTTTCTCCGGCCTCGGGCAATCAACATTTATTATTCAAAATCACAACCAACCGCCGTCCCCTTCACAGCCTTACATTCTTTTCCACCCTCTCATCCTCCTTTCTCCCGCTTTCACTTCTAATCCCACATCTACCTGTGCACCTACAGTACTGTAAACTTTCTCCTTGGTTACTTCCAAAAACTACTTCAGCAGCCATCCACTCTTCCGGAAATTAGCCCCATTGTCACCCCTTAAAAGTAGCATTACATTATTGTCAATACCAAGCTGAGTCAGTATTGGAAAATAGCACTCAATCATCCCAAGGGTTGCGCTTTTGATCACCAGCCCCACTCGTCCTCTCAACTCAGCCACAATCAAGTGTGTTGTGAGAAACTGTTTTTTTAGTCAAGAGGCATTTCAGCCCGCTCGTCACCAACACAAGGAGGATGATACACACACCTTGATCCACTTTCATTTATCTCCCTGACCCATCACTAAATGAGAAGCTATCAATGAATCAAGGGAAACCATCAAGAGTCTCATCCTACCGAGATTGTCAATCTCTTCATCTTTTCATCAATGATCCCATCTCCTCCCCAATATGTTCCCAATAGCTTTCGTCCTTCAAGTGACAATATATGTGGCCAAATTCACCCTAGAATGAGCAACAGCTCGGAAAACTCTATTCTTATTATTAGAGTGAGTATAGCAAACAAAGTGAACACCGTTTGAATACCACATCATTGACAAGACAGTTTGATTCATCTAAAATCCCACGTGTCAAACACTGCTCAATTAAACCCCTCCATAAATCCTCCTTGAACCTTAAATCTTCCTAAAAATTTAATCCTGGTCTTTTGATTTGAATTTTAACAAACAAATAAACCAATTTAGTTAATTTTTGTCGCTATTGCAGTACCGCCTAAATTTTTCCACGCAGACCATTTGTTTTTTCTTAATTCGCAAATCTTTGAAAAAAATTTGCAATTTCCCCCTGTTTTGAATTCTTAAAGCGCTGAACAAAAAGAGAGCTATAAATAAAAATACAATAAACTACCCTACACAGCATAAAATAATGTAGGAGCTTATGTTGGCAGCTTGGAGATACTAAACCGCATTAGTACACATATATTCTACCCGGATTACATGCCAAAATGGCCGGTGGCTCTGCCGGCTGCTAAGCTACCGTGATGCGGTGTGGGCAGGGAGGAGTAGGAAATGATAATAAAATGGCTTCTGGTCCGCTCGTCCCTCGCTCATCCTCAATAGAAGGGGATGTCTCTAAACAAAACTCCCACTCGTTCAATATATCTATTCAACAAAAGCCCGTATGGAACTGGATATCTGTCTATAAACCATCCGCTATGTCACTGATACTTTCTTTTAGTCTCAAAACCTTTCCACCATTCTCTCTACTTTCTCTCCCATGTTCAAGCTCATTAACCGAAATTTAGTAGTGATATTTTCTTTGAATTCTAGGGCTACCTCTGTGCATACTTTTTATATAAATATTTCTTAAATCTGCTATATTTGCGGCAGCAAATGCAGCAGATATACAAAAAAAGCTGTTATCTTCGCATCTCTGCCTTTTCTCTAACAGCCTCTACTATTCTAAAAAATTCGTAACACATGCAAAGTTCCTTAAAAAATTTGCCGAAACATGTGCAAATAACAATCTTTACAAGCTAATAGCATCACACTTTCCAACGCTTAATTAATTTGAGACAACAGCTTGAAAATACATTCAACAAACTCAGAAACTTGATTATTCCGCTCATAAAATCCTCAATTCGCCTTCCCGATTAAGTCTAATTAAAGTTGAATTTAGATGACTCCTTAATTACGTTATAGCCGAAGGGGGATATTTGAGTATGTGTGGGGCGCACACGCATTTGGATTTTTAAAACCCTTCAATTCAAGACTATAGCTGTTATAAACTGGTTTTTCGGGGATAGAGGGATCCAACGTACTGACCCGTCTATAACTCAAGTGCGCCTGCCTTAGGTCCGAGGGTCTAAGGAGCGATTAAAAATAATATTTTTATTCACCACGAGAGTGTACACAATTATTCAATTTGATAGGATACATCTTGATTTGAACAATAGTATCCCAGCTTCTAGTTTAGAGCCTAGGGCCAGCTTTAGTGATTCTACCGGAAGGACAATGGATCAATAGACTTTTTTCTAGACACTCTCAATGGCTATCCCCGGAGCGAGCCACTAGGATAATCAACAACAGCTCGTGTCCAGAACCAGTTTACATGGATACTTTCCCTTTCACACTCTTTTAGTCCTAGCCCAGCCGGCTCTTTCATTTGCATATCCAGTTTATCCCAGAGTTCCAGCTTGCTACAGCCAGCTACACGGAAAACAAGACCATTTTCACTTTTTAAATCTCCCCAAATTTCTTTTCTTTTATTTTTACTTCCCGCCTTCCAGCCTGGAAGTTCCAGCTTTTTAATTTTCTGGGTGAAAATATCCAACTTCAACCCTGTTTTCAACGGTCAGCGGGAGCAACTCTCCAAAGGGGAATTTGTACGAGGATTTTTAAATATCACTTTTATATTTTTAATTAACGCAGCCTCGGGATGTTTTCTCCCAACCCGGGTAGCATCTTCCTCTAACAAACCTGATTTTCTCCTTACTTATGCTAAATTACACCCGAATTCTAATTCCTAAATCATTTATCCAATAATCGTAGAAACCCCCCTTTCCTCTCACCACTCTCCATTTCTGACACGACGTAGATCCAAAGTCACCAACCACCGCTGGCACTAACGCCCCCTACCCATGTCACCCTAACTCTGACACTCTCAACTAGCTTCTTACTTCTTTTTGAATCAATTCACTTCCCAGCACTTCACTTTTTCAAAACTTGCATGCTTATCATCATGCAAAAGGAATTCCAAATAACCACCGGGTTTCAGTATAATTTAGCAGAGATTTTTGTAGTTGTTTGAGGAAGAACTCGCCCATGAGCAAGATCAGGATGGGACTGACTCGCCTGGACGGAAGGTGTTATATATGCGGTGTAAATTGTATCTGTTGGCTAGGATTGGGTTAATGTGATATTATCCATTGACTGTAAGAGTGAGGAGACGTGTGGATTCTTGTTTATTTTTTGTTTGTCCTACATTCAGAAGAAGGGATTCCTGGGGGATTTGAGACTCTTCATTCAGCAGACACGATAAGGTATCCCTTAAAGAGTTCCCGTTCTCCCATCGCTCTCGCCTTGGTAAAGAAACGCTTCCTTTCAAATCCTCATCCTGGAGCTTTAGGAGAAGGTATACAGCGAAGCGCTTTTCGTTTTGTCCGTGGCCGTAGTTGCATTATTGGTGTAAAATTCAGAGAGATGTTTAAATTTTTTGTCGCCCTAATTTCAACCCTTTTGATACTGAAACTTTTGGGTGCTCTCTCGCCTTCCCTTATTTTTCTCTTCTGCATCCCCGTCCATGCAGTGCAGTGCATGCACACAGAGAGCCTAGCATTCGACCAAGGTGCAGATGTCCTCCCTGGATTTGTATAATCTCTGAGACTTTTTACAATTTACAACCAGCCATGTATCACGTACGCGGGAAGAACGAGGCATACAGCTGAAGCAAAACATGACCGGTACAATTTTAAATAACAATCATCATCTTTTATATTTGCCCGCGCCGTATTTTACATTTCCTCCAACTGCCAACCCTTTTCCTCTACACAGCTTCCACACTTCCAAACGAAACAAACTAGCGTACGACGACACGATACGGATCAAGAAGGCAGGGCGACGGCACATTATTCAAATATCTGGTTACAATTCATCTCAACTACTAATCCTTCAACCACTCCACCATTCATCCCGTCCCGTGACCAGAGGTCAGTCCGGAAGCTTAGCAGTTTGTTTGTATACATAACGAGGACTTCCGGGTTCTGGAAGAGAAACGAGTCGGAATGGTTGATTCAATACTGTTTCAGTTACTCTTAGAAATTAAAAATCCCTCGTTGACTCTCAATTTTTCCAACCTTCCAACCCGGAAGACTATAGAGATCCGAATAGGATAATAGCTTGCCTCCAGATGTCCATCCGCATCTTTTGTAGTACCCTCCCTTTGTTTTAGCCCCGGAACAAAAGGTGTGTTCTCGGATTTTTATCACTTTTCAAATGCCCGGTAATCATCCTTTTCATAATGTTTAAACCAAGACGGAATCCATCCTCCTCCTGTCCTCCTAGCTCGCGCATCAAAAAAGCCCCTCACCCTTCAACATGTGAACAGTAGTGCGTGAAACCTCAATGGTTGTACACTTAACAATCCACCCATCAAGCATAGAGTATTTATTATCATGTCCGACTATATCCCTTTACACTATTTATCCACACACATCCCCGCTAGTTGTTCTCATCTTTGTCGTAAGCAGAGCCGTTACATTTTCTTAGTAATTATCCTTTCAAATTATATGTATCTCTCAAATCCAGAAAAATGCCTCTTCTTGTACAAACCATGAACCCTGTTAACAGGAATTGTGCCCAGAACCATCAACTTTCTTCAAAATTTGCTTGCTCATACAAACGATATTTTTTAAAATTCTTACCATTTTCCTCTTTCTCTTTGACTGACAAGCGCCTTGAACAAGTGTAATATTAATTTCTAGCTGTAAATTCTCTGAAGGGGTTGTGGAATGGATGGCCGACTAGGCAACTTCAATACAAGTCCTTTATCTATGAGTTTTGATAAAACGAATCCTAGAGAGGATATTTTGGAACAAGACGGGAGAGATGAAGGACGCTCTGAATATCCGAATATCCTTCCTGTCATTCATCCAGGACACACACACAAGTACTCCATGTCAACGGATGGAGGAGGAACAAGCACAACCAACATTTTCTTACCAACCAGCTGCACAGCAAATCATAGGAACCTTCATTTACATGTGGATGATATTTTAAGCTATGTAGCTTTCAAAGCATTTATAAATTCCCCTTCTTTAGCAATCTCTGTTTCCATGACGACGTCCCAAGGCCAGCACATGATGAAATACAATCTGCCAAATTATTTTACCACGCCTTAGGTCTTCTAACTAAGCATATACTCTCCACGTGATCACAAAGGTAAAACTTACGTCGTCCTCCTCAAATTATGCTTTCGGATATTTTTCTCGGACAACAGCAAAATTTCAAACTCTATCCATGCTTCCCCCGCTTGACTACTGGAATATCCGAGTCCATCCTGTCGTCTCCTACCCGGCTACCCCTCCTAATGAATCAGCCATGCCAAATTCACATCCTAAAAACCATATACACGACTACCAACGACCACCATCTAAATATGCTATTACCAATTCAAACTATAACAAACCAAACGTATGAAACTATACTCAAACAAACTCGGATTTCACTCACCTCTCCATCCTCTTTTCCGTTTACAATTTTAAAATATGCAAGAGCTAAGACGTAAACAGGGACGCGGGGAGCTTAGTTAGATTCGGATGATAAGCAGGAGAGAAAGAAAGGTTTTTATACAAATAGAAAATATACAAGCACATATATTCCTTTATCCTCTTTTACATTACGCATAGATTCAATAGCTAATTTAACCCATTTCCTTCCATCCTTTCCATCCACATTTGAATACGCATCATTCTTGTTCTGTCCCCAGCCGTTGCTCCGTCTGTAAAGATTAAGTCTCATTTCCACCATTCCAAGCTTTCCTTCCGGATGTAAATTTCTAAGCAGCGCATTCACAATTTTTTATCCTTGCCTTATTGAATAGGTCAGCTTCGTGGAAATCATCATCATCATCATCACTATCTTTAATGAGAAGGGGGTAGGTTGACAATATCAATCCGGAGCTATTCCCGGGACAGAGCACAGACAGACACACACCCCTCGGATCCACCCATAGATAGGAGGAAGGGAGACACGGTTTACAACTTCTTCCTTCCCGGGGACATCTGCATAGTCGGGGAACGAATCGGGTAGAATGGAACAATATCCTCCAACCCGGAGGACGTCTGTAGTTATTTAATGGGGTGGGGGTCCCTGCCTTACGAATCATGACTAGAGAGCCCTGCTTATGCATATCCTTTCATTAAAAATAATAATACCTGGGTCCTTTTCACTCAGGGAAATGGGATGGGACGTGACACTACTCCCAGACAGAAGGAGTATCCAGGCAAGATCCACCTAAAACCAGGAAGCATCCTCCAAGTAACCCGGGTCCTTAAACCCTTGAATTTTTCAACCCTTTCACCCCTACCTGCCCCCCCCTCCTCCCTTCTATTCTAGCCAACCTCATAATTATGCACGGACCCAAAATGAGTACCAGTACTTGGCTTTCCATCAATTTTTCATCTATATATACAATTCCCTCTCCCAAGGACCTACCCCTTCATCCCTCCGAACCCATAACTTCTTACCTCTACCCATCACGTACTCTACTGTACCCTTGCGTATGCAGGCAGGCCAAGAATATATTATTCCATCCAAAGCATCATTTAAAACTACCCATTCATTCCTCCACTCACAGACACCTATTAATCCTTTCCCACCCCTATAAGATGCATACCTAATGGGCTAAGGCTCCAAGGCCTCCAGCCCTTGCATCCGACCAACCCTCCCTTCAAATTTACCTATCCTTTTTATTATCATCCATTTTTTATGCATATTATTCAATCCATCTTTCTTACCTTTTCCATCCAAGCTTATGCATTCCAACAATTCATTCTCGCATCTTTCAACCAACGCATCACATCCTCCGGCTCTGCAAGTCTTCCTTCAGCCTTTGCTCCGCAAAGATCAAAATTTCCAATCTTCGCAGTCCTCCAATTTAAGTTTCCTGTCCAAAAGTTTCAATTAAACATCACCTAGCATCGCTCTTAGCGTACATGGTTCAATCAGTAATTGGTACTACTAATTAATATTTGTACAGTATACATACAGTAATGTCTACGTGTTAGACCTGTCCTTGCAACGGTGCTGCTTGTTTAGCTTTAGCATATCCAAAACTGTTCTTGTGTATGTCTGTGATAATTGTGCGTAAAAAGTCATTTTGTGTTTGTTTTGTGTCGTGTTCCATTTCATTAGTGCTTGTCCACTCTGTTCCTTAATAATATCTTCTGAAAGTGGCTTCTTCCATCCAAGCAATGTGTCTTCAATTATCGTTTTTAACAGATTCCGTCCAAGGACTCCAAGGTATGCAACTTTCTCTTGCTTTCTCTCACAACCAAAACGTTTTCCTCTCCTACCAAGTTTATATGCCAGACATCTTTGCAAAATTCAATTTTTTGGTTACACGCATGCGTCGTATTTTCGGATAAAACCCACACAAGTTATTTTAATCCTAACATTCCTACTAAATAATACCAATTTAAAATGCACAACGCACGAAGGTCCACCCGTCATACACTTCTCAGTCTTATGCTGTACATGTATGGTTAAAAATTTAAGAGTGTAAAGTAGAATTCATCTCATATTAGTTGTTATCCCAAGAGATTACAACCCAAAGGGGGTAATCCATGTCCAGGAAGGTAAACAAGCAAGTGGAAATAGATGGTCTAATGCTCCAAGGGAATACCGCCCAACCTTGACTCTACACTTCCCAACCAAAACTTTCGCATTATCGAGGATAAAGTCAACAAATATGTGACTCCCCAATATTTCTCCGGGATTAAGCTGACCCTTTGGGTACGCTTCCGTATTTTCCAGGCTTCTCAATTTCTCCTTACCCATCCTCGTCGCCAATCCTCGTGTGAATAAACTAAAGGGTAGTGATATGGTTTTTACTCTTTGGATTTTAAAATGTACTGAAAACTACATTATTTCCAGTACCGTACAGCCCCTTAAATCTTGAGTGATGGATCGGACTCTGGTCCTTTTCTTATCCTGACCAATCCCAGTAGGATTGCAAAACTTGGGATGTTCATCTGCGTATATCCTCATCCTCCTGAGACTCTTGGATAAGAAGAGAAAGAGAAAAGATATAAGGAGATGAGAGTCAGTCAAGGAAAGGACAGTAAGGAGCGAGTGAAAGTTTGGAGACGAAGGGGCATGATGATGGGATAGTAATAATTCTAAATTCTAGGTGGATCTTGTTAGGACGTTGGGTTCCAGTCTAGACTATTCACCCCTTCCTGTATATTCGTGTGGGCCCATCTTGGGAGTTTTATGTGGAAGAGGGTCATGTTTTAAAAGTTATTTGGTGATTCCGCTGCCATCCTAAAAGACGATGATAGTTGGGAAATGGTGAATTCAAGTTGTGAAATTGTTGGGGCAGAAAAAAAATGTAAATCCCCCGCTCTTCCTGGTCGTAAAGCTGGACAAGGATAAAATAATGGATTAGTTGTTGTTTCCTTGGGATTTGCTAGGAGAATTTTGTTTATTATTGATTGGGGAATTACTCTCCTCCTCCTCCCATTTATCCTTCCCGGGTAGTAGGATACCGCAAGAGGAAACTATACTTTCAGAGCCAGTGCAGACGGCCAAACTTGTTCAAAGTTGAGAGACGGGGGGACGGAGGAGAAAGATAAAATGGGATGGCTTGATGTCCGAGATGATTGGGAGAAATTCATGGTTTTTGTGGGGGAGCAAGGGAGGGAGAGAGAGGGGCCGAGTCGGCTCTCTTTTCCCGGGAAGAAAAATGGATGCGGGTAAACTACTAAGAGGAAGCCCAGAGTCCCTCCTCGGAGGGAGACTTTTTTCGGGAATGGACGTCTGGTAGTCGTTACCAAGTAGCTCAAAGTAGCCACATATAAATAAATAAGACTCATACGGGAAGACAGAAGACACGTATGCTTTCTCCGTTTTGCATTCCAGATCGCTCCCATATCCTCCTCCCTCTTTCTCCTTTAGCTTTTTATTCGCCCGGGTAGGAAGGAGAGCAGAGAAAAGAATAGAGCGGAAGAATGGATAGCATAAGTGTCCAAACATTGTAAAGTCATCCAAGCGGAAAAGATGTGAGTCGTGCATATTCCAAAGACCCCGGACGGAATATCATTCTTCCCCCCAACTACTACACACTCACTAACTTTCCCCTCACTACATTTCAAATGGCTTCAAGGAGGTCGTTTCCAAAGCTCACATCCTCTTACATTTCTCCCTTTGGCCCCACCAGGATGCAACTAAAATAAATACACAGCTCCAAATACTACATGCATACTACAGAGAAAAGCTGAGGAGAAATAGCATCCGAAGAGAAAGTCTCCCCACCCCGGACTACAGAGGAGAGGCCATCAAGTAAAATACGGACGGGATAACGGTAAAATAAAAGAAATGAGTAGCTTTCTCCAGTAACGAGCTACCTCATAATTTTATCGCAAGTCTCAACTTTCAAAATCCTCTCCCGATTCCCATCAGAGGCCAAAGAGCTAGCCCGCATATACATGCTGGCTTTCTCTTCTTCCCTACCTTTCTCTCACGTACTCCCCCCTTTCTATCCAGCTTTCTCCTCTGTACCCGTGACCAGCTCCTTCTTCTTCTTCTCCAATCCCACCCCATGTCAGTTAGCTTCCAAGGGAGTTGAGGTAGTAACTTATAGCGCGGATCCTTTCTCAAATATCAGCACTTTTCTCCTCCGCTTCCCTACCCTATGGATTCATAAATGGAATGATGCATATCCAATAAATAGCCCTGTACCAATAGCCCACGCACGCATATATTACACACACCCCATCATCTTCCTTCCAGTAGAGTCAACCATAAGTGCTGCTGGATGGCTAAGGCAAGAAGCGAGGAGGAATAAGACTTTCTCCCGGATAGCTGTCGGAGAAAGGAGTAGTGGGGAAATGGCCCGCACATCAAACTATGAACACCATGTCTGGCAGCCAAGATAAAGAATTCTAAACGACCAATCTTCCTTTCTTCTTACACTTCTTCTCCGTCCGTCCTTCCTATTTTCCAAAGTCAGCTGTCTCCGCTTCCAGCCTCCTAGCCGTGGAGCAGTACATATATATTCAACTAGATTTTCTGGACCGGAGAAAGCCTCAACGGCATGTCTCTCTCACGGATGGGTGGGAGTTAAAGCTTCATAGTCTTTTCCTGTAGATGGGTGACATGGTCTCAGGAAAACACTTTTTCCCTTCACTCCTTCCCCCATTATCATATGCGACATGTGTAGGCTCTCAGAGAAAGGAGCCGCCGGATTCTTCAACTCTTCCGGACATTTCATACTTCCTCCACAGCTCAAATTCTACAGAGAAACACTAAACCTTTTAAACATTAGAGTCACAACAAAATAGCACAACCCATCTCACAAACTCAAAATAAACACGCTAAACTTGCTCTTTTCTTCAAAACTCCGGACCTTTATTGTCACATGGAAAAAGCTTCTCCTCCCGTCCTATTCTCCTTCCATGTCTTCCGCTTTCTCCATTTCAAAACTAAAAAAGGCAGACAATAATATGATCCCGAGGAGGCATCTATCTAAACGTTTTATTGTTTCTTCTTCTTCCCACAGCAAGAATATCACTTTCTCTAGATAGAGAAAGTGATATGAGAGAGCATATCTTTTTCTAGAAATTATATATTTCGTGCCCAGGTTTCATGTTTCATAACATCAGCTTCCTCCATTTCCAAAGTCAGCAAAACAGCCACGAATCCATTAGTCTATCTCAGCTTGCATTTCTTTGTAGGAGGCTGCTACTAACTAGGAATAAATATTACGAATTATTGGAGACGTATGTCACAAAATTATAGTAACTTGACCTTTTACTAATTTCAAAGTTAAAATTCATCAAGACGCTACTGAAATAAGAACGGACACATTTTCGAGTTCAGGATTAGCTGTAAAAGTATAAGCTTAAAAATAATCTGTAATCAATATCTGTATCAAATACAACCGTCTTAATATCTTATAAGATTCAATATTTTCCTAAAATCCTATAGGAAGACTTGATTGACATATTATACATGTTTTTAAAAATTCTGACAAAACTTTCTCCCGCTCTTCTGGTTTAATGCTAAAAGCACCATGCCCGGTATTATTATAGCAACAACATATACCCCCATGCCTCAGAGAACACATCAACGTGGACTGGTCTTACTTTCTCTCCCAAACTTGTAGACAAAGGTAAAGCAAGTGATGAGTTTCTCCAAAAGCATTAATTAACTTCTAACGAGTAGCATTAATATATGCGCCTTAAACTCACTCACCTTATAATAAAAAGTAAATACTATATACATGTATTTATCACAGTGTGTAACAAGTTGTTAAAGATTTGCCAAAGATATGCCCGGCTCCATCCCTTTATTTATGCAAATGCCGGGCATATAAATTTGCGGCCTATAAACCTTGTAGATAATTAGAGAGATCCATACATCCCGAGCCCGCTAAGAAAAGGATCCAGGAATAGAATCCAGCAAGTGTTGCATGTGCTTGCACATGCAATTCCAGACGCTAAAACTTTTGACATGGGTTGGATGAGTAATGAAGAAATGCACCTGTTCCGCCCATCCAGACTTTCTTTAAGAAAGATTGAGTTTTCCCTAATAACTTTATCAAAGAAAGTATTCCGAGGACCCTCTCTCCCTCTCCCATGTAGAACACAACCCCGGACAAGCTTAGACATTATTATTTCTCCGCTCTCCCCGGATGCTAATACATATAGAGCCAACTACGGCCACGGCCTAGCCAAGCGACGTCAGGATTCCGTCTCGTAGATTAGCCTTCACGTTCTCTCCTCCTTCCTTCCGTCTCCTCCGTCTCCTTTCATTCCGAATTTCTCCCTCTGATCAAGGATGATGATGGATGTGAAAGAGGGAGAGCGAGAGACGGAGAGCGAGTGGTTCGTAGTGTGGGACGAGGGGAGAGAGAAATCCGGGCTCTATCTTCAATCTTCCCTTACAACATGACTCTCTTTCTTTCTCTCTGTCTCATCTTCCATGCATACATGTACACCGTGCTTTCACTCTCTATATGAGAGAGAGAACGTCCGTCCAGCGAAATGAAATCCAGGGAAATAATGAGAAGTAGCTAAGACAACTAAAGCCTACCATCTCTCCGTCCTTCCTTCCTCCATCACAAGAGAAAGTGGGGGGGGTGAGTGGCAGAAAGGGCGTGTTAGGAAATGACTGGTGGCCATGTTAGTGGTCATTATTGGAAGAAAAGCGCATGTTTCCCCACTCTGTCCCTGGTTCACATAGGATCCGGAATCGATCCGATCCATCCGACCATTCCAACAATTCCTTGCTCTTCCTACTACAAAACCCCCACACACATACACACACGTTCTCTCTTCCTCAAAACATCACTGCATTACCCCTCATATATCCATCTACCAGCCAAACCCTCCCCGCATCCTCTAACATCATCTCCCATCCATCCCCACACCTTATATGTATTCCACTAACATCCAATCCCATCCTCCCTCCCCCTCTTCCACACACAACTATACAGGACGGACAGAGAAAGAGAAACTAACTCACTCTCTCCTCCAGCACTCACTCACAGTCACTCAGCAGCAGCAAGGGAAAAACTCTGCCAGGAGCTTCATTCCCATACGGGTATCCCACGGGTGTGAAAAATGAACTTTTACTCTCCCAACTTCTCCTATAGTAGTCATCATCCATCCACTAGCCTCCCAACTAAACCCTTTCTCTTCCAAAAACTCCTTCTCTCCTTCCTTCCACTCTCTTCTTATGCCAAATCAAACAGTATATTTTTAATCCCTGCCTCCTTCCTCTGAAAAACTCCACCGTCCATGCGTTACCCGCCATTATTTTTCTCATTAGCACTTGCATTTTATTTTTTTTAAAACTTTTGAATTTAACTAGAGGATATTTCGAAAATAATAGCACACCTATTTTAATGACATGTTTTTTTTTAAAACTGCAATGTCCAAGAAATTAATTCCAATTAAAAATACAACTACACAATATTATTTTTGTATCCAACTAGTTACTACTGGGGCTAAAACATATGATGACATAATTTGGATATTTAATCCCCAACACGACGTCCACTATCTTAGAGATTAAAATGTCTTGTAGACTTTCTTCAAGAATCTGGTGAAATTTATAGCAAATGTATACAAATCTTTCCTATTACTTTCTCCGCCCAACCTCCAGCCGGCACGCCACGTATAAAATGATGAATAGCTCTTAGCTTAACGTTTCCCGATTATTTCTAATTTGAACACATTGATCCTCATTAAAGGTTCCTTGTCGTATCTATCAAAACTATACTAGACCAGACGTCTCTCTCAACTTCCACCCGCTGTACTTTCTCCCCGCAACTTTCTTCATCTCATCCTCCTCTCTATGAAACAAACTTTCTCCCTATTAAACAATCCCCTTTCTTTCTTCTCGCAGCTTTGACTTTATACTAATAACCAAGACAAGCCTTTCAGTCCAAGAGCAGAGCAAGCAACTAGAAAGACGATGAGATTAAACTTTAAAGACTGTCCCTACTTACTTTCAGAAGACACACACTACTTGAACAGTCTACTTCCTTTCTCCGCCAGCTAGACGATCCTCCCACGCAGAGGTCACGAAATCCACAAATCTTTTACTCTTTCCCTCCTCTCCGGTATCTCACCTAGAGGTATTCACTTCATTCTTGTAAATTTTGTATTAATATTCTTCTGTATTTTAATTTTTTATGAACATTTACCCAATTCATCTGCATCTTACCACCTCCGTCAGATTTCCTGTCCCTCTCGTACTTTCTCCGGATATGCATTCTTAGAACATTTACCCACTTCCTTCCTATGGTTTCCTTCCGGAACTTTCCCTCCGTTGTCCAACCCCTATAAATACATATAGATACCTTCCGGTATTTCACCACTGAACAGGTCCTCTTGTTGCAAGAACCTTTGAGATTAAAAATCCCACCTGTAATATAAACATCCTGCACATTTATAATGCAAACATTTTTGCATTTTGTGTCTGACGCCTATTTCCCTACGATTTTGTATTACGCTGGTAATTCTCAATTCTAAACCTTTAATTCTTATCCAATGATTCAGTCGATTTTTTTAAAGCAACCACCGTTTAGCACTGCAATTCTGCTATTTTAAACGTTTAAAATAAATTGTAACATACATTTTCCGATTTTCTAGCATTATTTTAAAACTTTCGCGTTTCGCAACATCCGGAACTGCATCCTACAAATCTCCATTTCATATCCTGTTACCACATGACCATACTAACTTGATAACCCTTGATGCAATATCCTTTCAAACTTATTTACGTACAGGCCAGGATTTTGCAAACATTTGCACAAGCTTTCTCTTTAGCTGAATCCTACATTTCCTTTCTTTCACTTCCATGCTAAAGTGAAAGTTGGAAAGTATGGTGAAAGTATAGAAAGAGCATGAATAATTTTCGCATATATAGTTTACCAAGTATCTGGCTCGGATTACAAAGTAAGGATAAGTTATGGTGAGGAAAATTAGCGTACTTTGGATAAAGGCGAGAAAGTGTTGAAATTTTCTTCGTCTTCCCCCATTCTTCTCTCCCTACCACACCATTCACTACCCAGTCTTTCCTACTACCCATCATCCAACCAAGAAATTCAAAGCGGGAAGAACAAGTGGGAGGCTTTTAAGACGAGGCAACAGGTTTTTGTTTTACTCCATATCTCCACACTGAGTTAAGAAGGATGAAACGGCGGAACTCTCTACGGAACTACATATACCGGGGAAATGCACTTTTCGCCAGCAAATTTTACATTGAATTCCATTAAACGCTCCGTCTCAACCGCTCTTTTCCGCCTCCTTGGAGATTTTCATTGGAAACACAAACTGAATTCACAATCTTCACACACACATTTTGCATTCTCTACCTTCCACTTCTACTCTCACTACTTTCTCCAAGACAAATTAAAATACAATTTCTCTTCCGCCTTCCCTCAAAAAATCTCGTAGCCAACACAATGTGGAGTCCACTTCCAGTCAAAGCCAACCTGCTAGTCTAGTCGCAGACCTTTGAAGAAAAACACGTTAGCCTTAAAAAATCCCCAGTTTTTTTTTCTCACAAGAACCTGCTGGGTACTTGCATGAAACTGTGTGCTTCAAATACAGCTAACAAAACTGGTTCTATTCTTCCCCGAATCACTTGTTCTCAAATCTATCCACATTACAATTTAATACTCCCGGCCCCTCCTAAGATTGCGAAATCAATCACTTGTTTCTCCAACGTTGAGACCTCAAGAAGAACCGGTTTATTCTCCTCTCACTCATCCACTCACACTCGCCCTAGGCATTCAATAATAGGATAAACCAATTACCCATTCTTCCACCGTGTCAAACTTTCACCTCATGTCCCTATTATCTAATATGCCTACTACCCCACCCTAGGAGACCTGCATGAAACTTGATTTCTGGCACACAATCTACACAACCTGCTGTAAATGATTTTTTATTGCATTGAAAAAAACTTATTCGCTTATTAGCAACTAACTTTTTTTTGTCTTTTTCACTCTCCCCCGTTGAATCTTCTATTTAATTACGTTTATTACACACCTTTATTTACTTAAATTATTTTGATTCCCAAGAAACCTCTGATCACATTTCAAAAGTATCCGAAAAAGCGAACAACGTTTCGATTCCATAAACAGTACTTGCCAATCTCTTCAACCATGTCAATCACACCTCCCACTTCAAATTGTCTGCTTACAGCATGCTTTTTAGCAGCATGTTTGCAATTTATTGTTTCTCCCAATATTTGGTAGAATACCAGTACGTGAGCGAGATGATGAACAGATTATGTTGTTACACTACATCCACCGGATTACATTGCACCTTATTTGTTAGCTTTTCCTCCTTTTGTTAAAAGTCAAAAGGTTTTGTTCAAGTAAAAAGAGGTAAAAATCCGCTGAAATCCGATCAGATCCTGTGAAATCGATACTATACGCCTTCAGAATTCAATGTGATTCTAATTTGTTTCTTCCCCCGTCCTTTACACCCCAATATCCAATCCGCATCAAGGGATATATACCTTTTAATTCCTCTATTCTGTCCTCTTCTCCTGACAGGACGGTTGATTTTGGGGTAAAATCCAACCCAAAAAACCTATATTTTCTACCCCAAATTAAGCCCTGCAAACATGCTCAACACGGAACATTATCCTCATACACCATTCTTTGAGTTCTTTATCCACGCTCTTCTCTAGCTTTGTTATCCTACAGATGGATTACGCGATATAACAAAAGACCATACACAGGCTAACAGCCCGACGCCTTGTATTCCACACCTTATCCTCCTGGCATATCCCCTATCAATTCCATGTATTTTACGCTCAAATTATTGCACAAGCGGTTTTACCCCATAATCAAATCCTTGTCATGCTATTTTATCTCATAAATAACAAACAACCAATTAGACAATCCAGTTCCGCTCTTCTCTACTATTATCTTACCTCCTTAGTTTTTTTTTATCTTTCAACCACCATCACCATTGCTCCTTCACCCCTGACCTCACCGGGTCAAGTTGTCATTTTCAGGAGCGCAATCCCAGTTTCCGAATACAATTTTGGAGGAAGCGCAAGTAACCAACCCTTTGCTCGTCCCTTTCGAAAATTGCATAGTCATGTTCCTCCAAGGGCCTGTATTTTGAGACCCTTATAAAAATTGATAACCTATGAAGTGTTCGTGTCTTTCACCCTGGGACGTAATTTAGGAATGAATAGCACATCTAATGGCTACCTGCAAGGGTCTACCAACACAACCCTTCATCATTCACTCAACCATCCAGATCCAGCTTGCATTAAACATTTCTGCTTCTTCATTTCAATCTACACGAAGGTGGATTTAAAATCTGAACCCTTTGCTCCCATCCAGTCATCATCATCATCATCAGCAGCAGTTTTCTCCCATTCCTCTCATAGTGCTCAATTCATTTTAGACTTGCATAATGCCCGGATATTTCAACGGTAAACTCGGAACACAAGCAAGCGGCATCGCAAAAAAAACTACGAGGATTTTAAGGCCAGACATTAACATGACAAACGGGAGTTTAGATAATACCATAATTTTTTCAATCCACTCCCAGCCACATTTTAAAACAGTGTAGTCATGGATGGGAAGGATGGTTGTTTGTTGGATTTAAACCAACTCCTCAATACAGAGGACAAGAGAAACCCGGGCGATTGCATGGACACACCAGCCACGTTTTTTACCCGCATTTACCTCTATAGAGGCAGATCAACTTGTACATTTACCAAAGGGTTTAGAGAGGAAGGTCTTTTTTAGAGTGTATTTCTTCTTCCTACCCGCTTGTATACGCTATAGATGACTGGGGCGCAGGGACATTGAATGTATCCCAACCCCGGCCGGGTAGTAGTCCAGGTAAAAGATGACCGTGTGACCCGAGCACCCTAATGTGTTCACAACATTGAATTCTCATACATCCCCCTTATCCCCCTCCCCTTCTCAAAGGGTTGAAAAAGCGTCCTCCAAGAGGAGATTTTCTTTATTTACACTCAGCCCTATCAATGTAACCTTATTGATAGTTGATGGGCTAGTCGTGGTTGACCCATCCGTGAAGTACATGATGTAATCCCATGGCTGTAGTGTCAGCTTAGCCCTTAAAAAACTAAGCTAAGAGCAGTAGAATAAACGGAGCAGGGGATAAATTACTTTATGGATGACACTCTTCCGCATATCTCTCTCTCTCTCTCTCTATTTTCTTCTACATTCTTAATTTTCTACCCGGCTCTTGTTTGATCAGACTCTTGTAGTTGCTTCCAAATCCAACGCCGCTTCCCCTATCAACCTCTGTCCCGACAGCTATTCTCGATATGAAATCTGTAAAAAAACCAACAATAACACAAGCAAAAGGTAGGACAGGAAATGTATATACACGGTAATGGATACATTTTTAGAGAGGTGAAACCTTAGGATACCCGGGCATTTTCCGTTTCCCTTAACCTCCACCATTCCAGTCCCTAGGAAAACGTGACGAGGAGCAACCCTTTTTCATATAAATTTGATCGTTGAATCTCGAATCAAAATTATTTTTATTCCAACCCAGTAGACCATGCAGACAGTAGCTTTTTGTGTGGATGTGTCATAAATTTTCTAGTTTGAAATCCGAACTCAAATGTTACAATACCATCTCGCTGGACCTTTCCTCCGTCATCTTCCTTCATACTCCTTTGAACCCTTTCATCCATCCCCATAGGTAAAGAGACAGAGAGAAATATCATCCGAACCGGATTCCATTTAACCGCTCCTTTCCTCTTCTATTCCCCGGGTAATTCCCAGAAAACTGTGAAATTCTTCTTCCCCCATTAATAGCAACAACTCCGTCCAAACTCATATGACAACATACACACCATTTCAGGGAACTCTCGTCAATTTTTTATCCAAATCCTAGTTTTAAAATAAAAGTGTTGGAGCGTATACATTTTATTTGGATCTGCTAAAACTTCTCTTAAAAAATAATCAATTATTCAATGTCCAGTTACACTATACCCGTCCCTTCATCCCCGTCACACTCCTCAGGGTTTTTACAAGTCTTGTGCCAAAGATCATCCCGCTCGAACCTCTGCGGCAGAGTCTGCCTTCAAAAATTCCAACCACTCCCCAGCCCTCAAAAATACCCTTTACCTTCTTGTAAACCTTGTCTTCTTCTCTACGCAATACCTTCTTAAGGCTTCCACCTAGTCCTGAAGGCTGCCCCTATCCGTAGTGCCCTGAGGCAACCCAAAGGGCCGAACCCCTTATAGCGTAAGTTCCAGACCAATTGTAGTGAGAGGGAAATGAGTGACTTGTGCCCAATGAATTGTTATTGGTACAATGGGTAATAACATGATTGTGCGTAGGTATAAACAGGTCCGGCCCCCATACTCTATAGTTTCACTCCATCCCGCCCACTTGTAGCCGTCTAAAAAACAGAGTCCGCACAATGCCCTATACACAACCATTTAAGATGAGCACACAGTTTATGCTATCCTGTAGGAATACATAATCATGTTCGTAATAATTTCATATCAGCTTTAGCATCCATTCTGCCGTACATAAAACAGGCCATATGCTGAAATTTTCTTATGAAACCCTCCGTTTCTGTGAATGGAAGCCACATTCATTTGTTTTCTAGCTTACGTCTCATCATCATGATGAGAGTATTTTAAAAGCTTGTCAATGACGCAGAAAGGATTATAGAAATACGGATTCATCTTTAAATCAAGTCAAAGCACAGACCTCCTGTGCAATAATTGAGAGCAAACGTAAAATCAAAAGATAATAAGGATGATGATGGTGAAGAATAATTCGGAGCTATGGATGGATTCTTCTCTCACTTTCCTTCTATTTCATAATGTTTTCTTGCGAGCAGGAAGAGCTTAAGAGCAGCAGAACAAGAGACAGCGGGATTCGGTCTGGGTGCCGGTAGATATTAAACAGAAGCGGGTAATATCGGGGACAGGGAGGAAACAAGGCTCTAGGAAGGTGGATCCTGGGAACTTGATGAAAGAGAGTAGGAAAATAAAGCCGCAGAGCTAAAGAATCCTTTAATAATTCCTCTTCCCCTCCTCTTCCTTCCTTGGAGCTTCCAGCCAATGTATTGATAACAACCCGACGCAGAGTGTAGTTGACATTCCAGTCCCAGAGTCAAGTATTAGTTGAACATTATTAGTCCAAATTCCGAGGGACAATCCCATGTCAAAATATTGGGCTAAAGTAAACATCAACTGAATTTGTGTGAATGACTTTAGTCCGATTATCCGCAGAGTTTACTCTAAATCCATTACCCGCCTCTCTCTCTCTCTCTCTCTCTCTCTCTCTCTCTCTCTCTCTGCCTACTCCTCTTCTTACTCTTAGCCTCTCTTCTCCATATGCTAACGGAATTATCCAGGATTTTCTACTCTCGGCTTACACAACCCCGATTCCCATTCCTTCATATAGCAACTAATGCCTCTTCACATAGCTTTGTAATTATAAAAGCTTAGGATGGATGAGTGAATCATTGTGTATACTAAAAATCCTTCACATCATTCTGCCATCCACGCCTTCCCGCTATGCTTCACAGCTACATTACAGACCGCGTAATTCTCTCTCGAAGAACAAGAGAACATGATGTAATTTCTTTCCAATCCCCTGTTAAAACAACAATAGAGTCTCATCTCCTCATCTAAACTCATCCTT
Source organism: Sminthurides aquaticus (assembly GCA_906901655.1). Classification (NCBI taxonomy): domain Eukaryota; kingdom Metazoa; phylum Arthropoda; class Collembola; order Symphypleona; family Sminthurididae; genus Sminthurides; species Sminthurides aquaticus. Next base: position 15,588,982 of record CAJQTT010000001.1, on the reverse strand, counting down.
CCCGCCGCCGCAACTTTGAATACGGTTTACATAATATCTCGTAATGCCCTAACCGCGTAGCATTTCATTAAGACATCTTAGCGAGCTTAACAGCCTTGCATTCTCCTTCCTCCATTCTTGCCACCTTTGAAGCTAGCAAGCAAAGCACAAGCATTCCGCAGTCGCGTACCAACTACAATCTCCTTTAAAACGCTAGCCATTACTAACCACGAGCACAACTTACACATACATTTAATTCCTAGTAATCGTAGCTTTAATTCTCTCCTTCCATCAAGTAAATTACTGTTATTCATCGCAAGAGGTGTTTCCGCCAGAGGAATTACTGTAATTTAACCCTTTGAATTGAAGCTGTATGTTGTGCATATGATAACTGTAATTTTCCTCAAAAACGGCAATTCAGAATGCACAAGAATATTATGCAGTAACCAAAGACGAAAATCCACCAACATCGTCTCCAGCATCTTCTTGTGTCCTCCAAGGGTTTTAATGTAGAGGGCGCTGTTTGCGACTCAATCGCATAGCGCTTTCTCCAAACGTTTTCAAACTTAACTTCCATATAATTTCTCCATTTTTTTAACCAGTCACAAACTGTCTTCAAGTCCCACCAGTGAGCAAGCGGATCACAAAATTACTAGAGTCTGATTTACGCACTTGCTGATTCGCTCACGGCATAAGCCATTTCCTTAAGTCCTGACTCTTTCCAAAACTCTTCAAAGATCCGGACCAAAAGCTTGCATTTTCTCTCCACGCTTATCTGCTGACGCTTGCCCTTTTCTAAAATAACAGAATCATCAGTCTTTTAGCCTCTCCCGTCCACATCCATACCATTCTTTTATTTCTAAGGCCTGAAATCCCGGAGGCATTCCCATTTCCACATCTTCCTCCCAAATATAACATCTAGCTTGGCCTCTCATCTTGCTGACTCTACTCCAGTATTTGCAATTCAATTCCTTCGGCCTCCTTCCATCGATGATGAGTATTTCAGTTCTGGATCTCACGGACCTCATAGTTTCTTCCGATGGAATATTAGTCAGCCTTCTTCTTTCCCTTTAATCCCGTCTCCTCATCAAAACCGAAAAGAGATATTCCCGGCTCTCATCTCTTCATCCAGCTTATTCTTTTCCTACTTACATGGTCCACCGTCTTTCTACACGGTATCAGCTCCCGTCGCGGCGGGCTTCATTTGTTAGCATAAATAAAAAAAACTAGAAAACCCCAGCTTTGAAACCATCATAGATTGGCATTCTAACCCGGATTACATTATGCATAATAGGCTAGAGGGAGAGGGGAGCATAGCAATAGCACATGCATCGAAAATGTGAATTTTTTCATATCAAGTGGGAGAAGATTATAGGAAAAGTATAAGTAAGTTTGATTTTCGTGTCTTATGTATTCCAGATTGGGTATTGGGCCGAGGTTATTGGGTATTGTGTTTTTAGGTCCTCATCTCGGGCCTTCTGATGGGGATTGGTAGTAGCGTGTACAGAGTGTAGTAAAAGTTGTAATACTATTTCTGGGAAGGCGATTCTAAGAGAAAGCAGAGATGGGATGATGATGCGGGACAGGAGATGATGTTGTAAAAATGTCTTGTTTGTTGATCCTTCTCTTCCTTCGGCCCCTTTCTCTTACTTTCTCTACTTTCATACCTCCCCACCCCCCGCAGTAACAATGTGTAGCGGAGTTTTCTCTTCCCAAAGAGGTTTTTGTGGTCGTACATTTATATGCAGATGAATTCCTTTCGTTAATGTTACACGTGACAGAGAGAGTGAGGGAGAGACGAAGCCAGAGAAGAGCAAGACAGGAGGGAAGGTCTCTCTCTGATAATGATGCTGTTTCCTATTTTCTCTTCCGTCCTCATCAATTCCGCGACCATAGTGAAAGAGTAAACAATATAGTTTTCCCCCAGTATCTCTATACTATAGTCATGGAGAAAGTAGCCTATTTAATGGTCTTAGGACTCGCTCTTTGTCTTCATTCACTCACTCCCAGCAATATCCATCAAATTTGGGAATCTTCCATCCCCATCAAGAGTCTGATCAAAGTGTCTATACTCTCCCCGAAGAATATCCCTTTGGATTTTCCCCTAGTTTTTTTTACAATTCCATGTCTTTCCATCAAACCATCTCTCCCGCCACCCAACCAACATCCTTTCTATTTCTTGCTTTCCCAATATCCACGGGCCACGGGCCCATCTACTTCCCATGAATTTCTCCAAATAATGCATCCCATACCAACTCATAGTTTCCCTGCTGGCCTCATGATTTTTTCCCAATTCACATCCACACTCCTCCTTTCTCATTTGAATTTATAGATGTTGGAATATAAGTTAAATTCCATCCCAGCCTCCTCAATCCCCATCACATCCCATCCCAGCCACTCAATCCACGTACTTATGAATGGACGAAATGAAAGCATTTTTTAAGCCGAACTAGAAACAAAATTCCCTCACTCTTCCTCCCATCAAAAGACAACACAGGAGAATCGGAAACATTTCCAACTTCATTCCTACGTTTTCCAATCATCCAAATTGCAAACCCTAATGGATCCTTAGCTACATTATCCTCAGTAATAGTACAAGTGCAGTAGGAGACTGCGGCCTTTTCCTCCCGCCACTCCTTCCAATTCCTCTACAAGTTTCAAAAGAACCGGCACACTACTAAAGGCAGTTACAAAACTCACGAAATACCCTCTTAAGAAGATACGAGATAGCAAAAAATCATGAACATTTAAACTAACTCCCCCATCCGGTTTAACTCTTCTTCGGACTATAACCCGCCCGCATCATTTAGACATGCTTTCTCCAGCATCCTCCTCAAACATCTCCGTCCCCACAAACCCTCCTTCTCTTTGACATTTTAGCCTTTGGAGAGCGCAATCCTGAGTTGTACTTCCACATACCTGTCCTCCTTCCGACCTTTGTATCCTTCCTAATGAATCTTCCCTCCTCGTACTTTCTCCACTTTCTCCACTGTCTACAAAATCTCTCTGCCCAGCTCGGATCATCCCCCTCTTTTCATTACACCGTCATACAGTATACAATCTCTCTTTCTCCTCGTCTCCCTTTTCCAGCTTGTGGTTTAGTTATAAAAGATGAAGTAACCACTTTTCGGAAGTTATAATTAGGAGGAATCCTTTTGTTTTTCCAACACCTCCAAGATGATGACTAATTAGTAATTTTTGATTCCATTTCTCTACGCTCCAGCTGGTGTCTTTGACAAACTTGGCTAACCCTATGCACGCTCCAGGAATTAGGGTCGAGTGGAAGTTATACTCTCCAAGATCCCAGTCCTGAGCAGCCACCAAGAAACTTGGAGAGCATGTGATTTAATGTAATTAATTGAAAAAATAAACAAAATTCTCAGAGAAAGCCAGCAGAGGATGTGGTTAAGAGTTTTCCTCTCCCTCTTTTCCCCTTTCACCCTCTGTCGACTCCACAAAGCAATATACAAGTGGCCCACCTTATATGCATCACCTACCTCTTCTTCCCGCCAGCCAGCCAGCCAGCCAGCCAACCAGCCAGCCAGCCAACCAGCCAGCTTTCCAATTCACTCCACTTGTTCTTAGTCATCTCGGTTTCTCTGAAAAGCATTTCCTCTCAACTGCTACAACAACTACACCCTTGTTTCTATATTACACCGTCATTCTCATTCCTGCTCCTCCATCCCGCCTCTAGCCAAACTCAGCAAATCAGCCCGATTCCTTGTGTATAGCCCTGGAAAATGAACAATCTCCCTTCCGTACAGAAATCCATGCTTTCATTCCATCCTTTTCTCTATTTCCTCAGTGGAAATTACTCAAAATGCACATCGATTAACATGGAAAAGATTGTGTATAGAGCGGAATCGGACCGTCAAGAGACTACGCCTCATTCCCTTGTTTCCTCAGCCCCACATGTGTCAACCCGGTGAAAGTGGAAAAGGTGCACAGATAAACAACTCTCCCTTCCCGCCCACCCCTCCTCCTAACATGTCCATCATGTCACACAAGACTCCCAAACATGTATTCCTACTACCATTCCAACCATCCATCTCATCCGACACAGCCGTATCCCCCAGTCAGTTCCGCGTCCAGGAACACCGCTAAAACTCACGCTACCATCAGAAAGGCAACAAGAGACGGGTATCTGGGAATGATCTTTCCTCTTCCGCTCCTCTTCACTCATTCACTACCATTCCTCCAAAGCAACTAAAGTAAGTCAGAGTCATCTCCACCTCCCGCGTCTTCCTCAAAAGCACAACAAATCCCAAGGATCCGAGCAGTAACCTCCTCCAACTCGCTCCCCGCATCCACCGGAGATAGTTCACACACAACAGTGTCCGGGCAATCCTCCATTCATTCTCCAATCCTTCATCCTCGGGTCCTAAGGCCCTGGACGACAGAGGCGAGAGAAGAGAATATGCTCCTCCTGGATCCAGAAGAGTCTGGAACGGGGCAGAAGGAAGGGAGGGACGGGTAGGGAGCGGTCCACAAGAAGATAGCCCCATAATAGCAAATTCCGATCTGCCGGATGGGGCACAATAGGATGGGATGTCGGAGATTTTTTACTCGCCCGCCATATCCATTGTGCACGCACATGATTAATGTCCTCGACCAGTCTTTGCGCACAACATCTCACCTTCCCCCCTCAACCCCTCCCCCCAATATATCCATCCCATCTTCACAGTCCCATCACTCTTTCTATGTACTACTCCTTATTCTTCTTTACCTCCTTCTACCTTGATCCACTTCTTTTTTATTCTTCCTCTCCGACTTTGACTCATTTACCACACGTTCTTCTCCATATTCCTCCTTCTTCCCCCATTGCTTATGAATCAAAATACTTATGCATGTCCATTAGCAAACCATATAGTCAAAAAGTTTATACTGTATTTTCTTCCCGAATATCTATGACCTATCCCCTCTTCACTCCCTTGTAGCGTCTTCCCCCTCCCACAGCAACCATGTAGCAACATCTCAGAGACGTTTTACATTTTTACAAAACCATGACATTAATTACACTCTAATTTCAACTACATACCACCACCACCAATCCTTCACAGCCCATCCTCATCAACAATCCTCCATATTATTACCTCATCCCACATATAATTCACGGCTCTTGGAAAATGAACAAAAGATTTCAATCCCCCAGCCAACCTGTCAAATTACCAGAAACAAGTCCTCCACACACCTAATATAATAATTATGCTCCTTTATTCACCTACCTACGCGTACTCTATTACTCATATACTCGTTCACTTTATTCCACATCTTCCTTTCATTACCTCCTCCTCCTCCTTTTATTTTCCCACTTTCCCCCATTCAATTTTAAATCAAAGAAATCTCATCCACTTCAAATCCTATACAACTTTCAATCCCATCTTAAGCTACTCCGTCTTGCTATGGCTTCCATTCAAAACTTTGTCTTTAGCCCTTCTTTAAACCAAAAATCCAACATCACACTTATCCCACCAAACCCTTATCTCGTATCGTAGAATATCTCTTATATCCTTTTCTCACCTCTTCTCCCTCCAATTTAACCCCTATACACTAACAACAATATCCGTCTGTCTTTTGTTTCAAATATCCCACTTAACTTCATAATAACTAGATCAATCAGGTTTTATTCTTGCTTTCTACCCGGAAATTTATATCTAATCAAGTACCATACACTCTTGTTTAATTATCCAACCCAATACACAATTATTTTAACAAATTCAAATATTCCCGGCTACAAAAATACAAATACTTTACCGTACAAGTAGAATTCTGTCTCTTCATTAAGCATAGTATGTTAGTTTTATATCCAGCTGTAGATGTAATCCTGGATATCTTTTACAATTGTTCACTGTAAAATCTCCCCAAGAATTATCATACAAACCTAACGTAATTTTCTCCTTATTTCACTAGCCTTCCTCTTAATTTTATTTCAAACTTGATTCTGCTTCAGCTAACTCTAAAGCTACAAATACACTTCTACGCGGGATTCCTAAATCCCGCATTTCATTTTTCCTTCCTTGTTTCATTTAAAATCCTTTCCACCATGGTTCCAGCTCTCTCTGGCGTTCCGTGAGAGAAATATCGCCCTTTTTCCAAATAGATACAAGCCTTGGTTCTTGTGAGAAGAAAATCCGTTTCAGTCTTCCAGTACACAGGACAAGTCACCCTCAATCCCTTCTTACTTATTGAATATATCTCACCTCAATCCCATCTCCCTCACCTTCCCCCATTCATTTCTTCATTCAAGGCTTGATGAGCCAGCTGAGGGAATCCCTTCCTTCAAAAGATCACATCATCTATAACCAGCTACAAGACCTTACTTCTATTCGCCAGCCAGCTACTGTAAGCTAAACCGAGACAGATTCAAAGGGCAAGAATGGTATGTATGGTTCGTTCATAAAAATCCTTCCTGAGTGAGCGAGCACCTTTTCTTGAGGTATAGACAGACGAGGATCATCACCATCTTCTTTGGCCTTCTCCAGGATTTTTTCTCATGCTATTTCCTCAGTCTTCTTACAACACAAAGTCTCCTCTCCTCCTGTACACAAGACATAAGCCTTTCAAAGAAACTCTCAGCCTCTCTTTCTCCACCTTTTCCCAATTCCTCATCTTCTTTTATTCTTTTTAATTCCCCCTGACCCTTTTTTCACCCTTTCCTTTTGATCACCTCCAAAATCCATAATAGGTAGATGGAATCCCAAGTAGTCATTACCAGCCGAGCGGCTCTATTTCAACACCCCTCCTCATGTATACGCTGTACGTACAAACGAGAACCTTACCCTTCTTCCCCCACTCTTCTCCCTATAAAAGATACTCTTCTCGGGTATGATGAAACCCGTGTAAAAAACCAGCAGGTAAGAAACTACTCTACAAGAGAGAGATTCAAACCGAATTAGAGATCACATCAGCAGAAGCATTAGTACAGAGAAGAAGAGGAGCAGAAAGAATAGTGTCGTCCCTATTATTGCATTACGCGAGTATAACCACATTGTATCCTTTTCCAATCCCCTCCTTTCCTCATCTTCCTCAATACACACCTGAAATCAGGTGGATTTTACTCCCTTCTCCCCGGTCCTGGTCCTCCTCTGGAACCTGAGCTTCGAGTTGTGATCAATATGTCCCCGATCCTACTTTCTCATCCAGTCAGCCTGTTGTCCAAGTCCTCCAATTCCCCATCTCCCAATCATAAAACAAGTTAGCCCTTTTCAATTACTCTTAAAAAAGGATGAGCAAGGAAATGTTATAAAAAATCATTTTATTAACCTTCCTTCCATCATTTTATTAAACTTCATTACCTTTATTTATTGTCAAGATGGGTATAGGTGTAAAAAAAATTATAAGAGGATTTTTTACCAAAAAGATCAAATCAACACTACTCCGCTTGACTTCCTAGAAAATCCATTAGAAAATCCTTTCATCTAACTTTCCGCTTACAATCCATACGCTCCTGTCCCTTTTCCCATCATTTTACACTCTCATCTTCTCCAATCCACTCTTTTTAATTTTGCCTTCCGCTCAGCCCAACTTGATCGACCTCATCCTTACATTCCCACGCGCCGAATTTAGCAAAAGCGTCCTCTGCCGGTACAGCTCTACAGCCTTCCTCCTGAAAAAATATGCAAACTTAATCACCCTGTCATCTCCTTAAATACCTGTTCTCAATTTTTGCTATGCTGCGACGTAGCAAGGAACGTCTTACCCCAAGCCTCTGGACTCAAATGCACATAAATGAAATATAAAATCGGTCCAGGAAGCCAAAAGCGGAGACGCCGATAATATATATATATAAATATATGATTCTTACAAGACGGATGAAACAAGTTAAAGGTGTCTAATTGTCACAGCTGCATCGTGCTAAACACACATAACCATGCTTAGCCTACCACACGTATGCATCCAAAAATTTCATGCAACTAGACCACTTCTAGCCTTGCCAAAACAAATCCAACTATTCCTCGTTGCACTCTATTTATATTCCATGCCGTTTTTACCAAAAGTACAATTGACTTGGAAAGCACATAGTTTAGCAGGTAGTCGGTGCAGTGGAAACTACTCAGAACTCATACATACTTATCGTTACAAGACTCGTTCCTTCCTATACTGGCGAATTCGGAGAAGATTCAAAGTATTAGCATATGTGCATAAATTAACCATTTCTCTGTCTATTATATCTTATTATTTTATCCAAACTTTAGTTATGTTATAATCCAAGCGGAGTTGACACAATCTTTCTGCCCTCTGTAGTTAATCCCACCTTCCACTGTCACTTTTAAATATTTAGACATGAATTTCCAGTTAAGTAATCAAACTAATTGTTTAGCAACAAGAGAGAAGACGACAAAACTTTTCCATGTCAATCTAACTTCACACATGCTCATGTGTGGAGCAGTCGTGTCTTTACAAGGCACTACTTATAGTCCCGAGCTCCCCTTCTCCAGTATTGGCTGATAGGGGAAGTGAGGTCCAGTGGGAGAAGGGATTGGATTGGGCCTGGTCCATGCATACAGGGGTGAGAAGTTACATCGGCCACATACAACTAGGGGAACGGATTCGTATCCCCATCTAGCGGTTAAACTCTAAATCTCAAAACTTTCTCCGCTTCCTTTCTCCTTCCCTTCTTTTTACTCCTGTAAGCACGAAACGCAACGCTTGTTGCAATGCATTTCTTCTTTGCTGTGTTCCTAAGGCTAGTTTCCAACGGATTCAGCTTCAAATAAGTTTCAATAACGTATACGAATTGCCGCAAATTACCGCACGTTTTATATAATCTTGTCGCCATTTTCAGTCCGTTTCTCATATGAACCTTAAAGCTATGCTCTTCAAAGAGAATCTCTATGATTCGGGTAACAGATTAAGAGAAAATGGTAAGTCATATGACAGCTGACATGTGACATGGTGCAAATTTAGGGATAACACTAAACCTTTATAGTTATTTGCTTATCGAAATCCTATTACGAATTGGAGAAAGTCCGAACAGAGGGAGGAGAATGGGAGCTAATTAACAGGATGACATGACAGCTTTAAGATTTGTTGGTTCAAACCCCACTCTAGTGTCAGGAACACTGTTCTTTAGTCATAATGTGTTAAGATTAGATATCGTATGTGGATAGTTTGTTATGCCAGGGTTGTGGTGAAAGTTGGTGAAAGGTGACTAGAATAGGCTTGATTCTTATTCTCCACCCGAACCCGTCTCCATCCCGTCTCCATCCCCTACCTTGTTCACGAGAATCTTCAACCCAGCCAGTTGGCTTTATCAAAATCTCTTATCAAAGCACTACACTTAAGTCTTGCAGCCGGGTGGGGGTATGAGTAAAAGTCGTACAGTAATTTATTGAAATGTTATAATTCCTCCGCCCTCCTCCTCTCTATGCATACGGGATAAATCGTCCGGCTTTCTCCCAACCTCGAACGTAATCCCTGGAATATTCCAGCCTTTCACCACACACATCCAGACAACCACCATCCCGCCCCTCAAAACAGCCTTCCCCAAATTAGCTCACTAGAATAAATGCCCGCGACCATGCTTAGAAGCAACATAATACGGAGATGTAATGGCTTTATATGCGACATAATGATAATGAAAATTGTTTGGATACCTTGCATAAAAGTATTTACTTTCTCCACAAATTGGCTCTGCTATAAAATCCGTTATATCATAGGAATGCAAAGTGAAAGTGGTGATGATTCACGGTATGAAAATAATAGGTTTGCTAATGATGATTGGAATAAGTCGGATCCCCGCTCCTTCATGCTCACAATGTAGCATTCAATAATAATCCGCATGGTTTTAAAGCATAATGATGGAATGAAGAACAAAAGAAAGTTGGGGCTGGTTAAGCTTCCGAATTCCCGATTCTATCAAGTACCATACATCCCATTCCTATTTCTGGAAGGCACAATAATAAGCTACTGTGGCGGCAAGCGTCAAACAAGTTGTTCTCTCTCCTCTTCTATACCTACAGTCTTAATTCCCGAAGCTCAACCCTGTTTCCTTGTATGTCGTCATCCATGTATACATGACAATTGACTTGTCTGCAGTCTCTCAGAACTACACATTTCTTTCACACATCATATCATACCTGACTATAGGGAGGTAAAATCCATGGAAATCAATCCGTACTTTCTCTCTGTTTTATCCGGAGAAAGTTAATACCTGGAAGGATGTGTTTCATGGTTATGTTCATGCACAAAGGAGAAAGTAGTATATCAAGGTTAACTTTCCCTAATTCCCCATGTCTACTCCTGCTAATGAGTAATGTTGATGACGATTATTATGATAACGAGGGGTAAAATCCGTCAAGAGAGTGGAAGACGGCTTTGGGGTTCGACTAGATTCCGGATGAAGCGGTTAGTTCAAAACCGTGTGCCATTTGAATGCTTGGGTATAGAAATGTTTCCAAGTAGAGGGTAGTGTGGCTTTCACATCGTTAGAGAAAGTGTGTAAGGTGTAATAATGGGAGGTAAGAGAAGAAAGTATGTGGAAAAGAAATGATTAAGTTGTGAAAATTATAGAGAATGTCTCTCCTATCCTAATGAATTTATTCTGGAGGAGTGGATAAGAGAGGAGCTGTAGTAGACTTTCTCCTAACAACGCTATAAGCTGTTGGGCCAAGTAAAAGAAATCTGATTCATGAAGAGAGAATCAAGGAGGATTAAAATATTCATTAGGAGTAAGGGGGTGGGAGACGTGCTCTTCGCTAACCCAACGCAGTTTCAATCCCTTTTCCTCTGTACATGCATACAGGGAGACTCTCAAAAGATTTTAGGCCATTCCCAAGCCGTGGAAGGTTGGCGGGAGCGTCCTGGGAAGTAATTCCTCCGTGCAGGGTTAAAGGAGAAAGCGGACTTTTTAATATAATGCCTGCCTATAATGCGTATATCCTTTGGATTGAAAGAAAAAGCTCTGCGGTTCTTCCACAACTTGATGAGCTACTCGTGGATGGATGAATCCTTTTGCTTCTTATTTTCTACGAAATTACCGTCCTTCCCCCTCACCTTCCTTTCCCTTCTTCCCTATCGTCTTTATTCCACCAGAGAGGAGCGATGAATCCCAAATTTCACCCACCAAGGGCCCAGTCCTCACCCTGGTGGACGGGTATTTATCTAAATGGAGGAGAGTGAAATTTTTTCCAACTTAGCATCCAGGAGTAAATAGGTCCCGGAAAAACTGGGAAAGACTAAGCTCCTTTAGAGAGGACGGACGAGAGAGAGGGAGAAAGTAGGAGGGAAATTGGAGAGGAGAACAAGAAGGAAAAGAAGAAGACGCGTCATTAAAATAAGTGCAATTTCGGCAAGAGTGGAGAAAAGGAAAAAAGCATTAGGGTTTGGTTGGACGAAGGTGAATATTTTTTGATTTGCTTCGTTGAATTTCCACCGAGAAAATAGTCGAGTTCCAAGAGCACAAGACGATGGCGAGAGAGAAAGCGCGTATACCAATGAGTGAAAGAACTACGGAATAAGGAGAGAGAGAGAGAGGGGAGTCGAATAAGTATTCCCCGAGAAAGAGATAGAATGAAAAGAAGGGAGAGAAGAAAAAATGAAAGGACCATGCTTACTACTTTCTCCACAAACTCTCCCAAGATAACCCGTAGAAGGAGAGCGAGTTAAAATGTGCGTCAAATGCACATATATGCATATATTTAGCTAGCCACCACTACCCGATCGATAAATGCCCGCACTATTCCACTCCCACAAAGAACTCACCAACACCAACCATTGCCCAGCCCAAAGCCCAGTAGGAAAAGGAAGGACGAGTCCGAGAAAACACCACCCGCTCGCTCCCATCTAGCACTTAAAACCCATCTTCAGCATATATACTCCGTGTGGAGAGAGTAGTGAAAGCCCAGCTCCTACGCTTACTAACCTTACCCCCCTCTCTCTCTCATCCTCTTCCTACATTTCAAGAACATTAGGAAAGAAAGCTAGTGAAAGCTTTCTCTTCCACATAATCTTTGTCCTGCTATCTCTCCTCTATTTTCCTATCTAAAATCTTACCGAATCTCTGGTCCTTTCTCTCGTCCATCCACCACCCATCCCATCATCAACTCTTTTCAAATCTCCATCTTCCCCTCTTCTCCCCTCTTTCTTTTTACTTTCTTATGCATGTCATCCCAAACCACCGTCATCATCTTCTCATTGTCACTGTCTCATTGACTACTTTCTCTTCTCTCCGTCTTGATGATTTTTGTCTACGTAAACCAATTCTCCCAGCTTTCACTTTATCCAATTCTCGATGCTTTCCCCAGAAAAAGCAAAAACTTTCTCCAAGATATATACCTATGGTTTCACATCCCACCAGTATCAAACCTACTACTATTTTCATTAGTCTACATATTATACAAGGCATCATTAACATGGAAAAAAATAGTTTTAAAATGCCATGTTTATTTCAAAAACCTATAAATGGATTTAAGACTTTCAGTTAAATCATCCAATGTTTCATAGAAAAATTATTTAAAAACATAAAGAATGCACTCTAGTTTTAAGCTCCCCCCCCCTTGACTCCCGCTCTACCACCAAACACAGATGCGTAGAAATAAAATACCTCCTTCAGCTTCAGCATTGTCCTGTGGGAACAGTATTTCAGAATTATATATTGATTTTTATTACAACTTTTCATTAGATCAATAGAAGAAAAATTATAGGATTTCAAACCATTTATGAATTTAAAAGGGCAAAAATCTTAGCACGCGTAAAAAGATTTACTCAGTTAAGATTGACATATTGAAAGCTTTAAGATATAGAAATCTAATGCTTTCTTTCATTCAATTAGGATTCTTCGTATCAAACATAAAAGCAGATGAGACAGAAAAAAAGCCTCGTATCCATCAACTTAAATAGATGCGAGTTATGACTAAGAGGAAGTACTACATCCCACAGGGCTAAGGGCTAGTTATAGTTCTTCGGTGAAAGCAGCTTTCACCACTCCTTCCGTATTTCATGGATAATTATGCATATGTATTGCGTACATATTCCGATTTCCAAAAAGAATCTCGATACATGAGGGATTCAACAGCCTCGAGTAAAATGAAAGCTCACCATTCCTGTCATCCATCTTTACCGTACGGGGACTTTCACTTCCTAATTTCATCCACCTCCTTGTCCTTCCTCCTTTAAATTAGCAACTTTCCTTCCATTTTAAATCACACATTACGTTTCTATTTTTAAGCGCTTCATTTTCCAAGCAAGCCCTCCTAACTGTGTGCACTAAGAATACATAATATTTGGATGGTACACGCCGTTCAGTATCAACAGCAGAAAATTCCATTCCAATCAGATACTCTTTGCCTGAAAGAAGCTTAATCTACAGTTAATGCACCAGCTGGGAGTTTAAAAGAGTTCATGCTGTTACATTTCCCTTATTGAAAAAATTACAGAGGAATTAAAGATTGTGGGAACAATTCAGGAGGTGTTAGAGGTTAAAAGACTGAAAAGAAAAAGTGGGTGAAAAGAACATAGGACGTGCGGAGAAAGTAGGGAAGAGGGAAATATGGAAAAGAAGCATGCAGCTCAGGGAGGGCTCATGTTGAGGCCGTGACACTTATTCCTAGCTAATTAGTTTACGCGGCTCATTTAACCTTTAACTAGCAATAAACTATTAAGCTCTTCTCTCTTTCTTTCTTTGTGTCTATGCAACTCCTCATGGCTCATTATAACCTCCGGCAATCATAATTATCAAAGTTTTATAATTTTCGGATGCTGGAATTAATTACTACTTGATTTGCACAAACTTTATCCGCAACAGGTTTCTTCTTCACTCCTCTCCGTCTCCTCTCTTCCTTTCACCAGTAAAATAGTATGGAACGGGGAAAGCCTCAAGATGGAAAGTTGAACCTCCTTTCCCCAACTAGCATCTTGAAGGAGAATCCAGGAGCAGCAAGCAGTGAAAGCGTGATCCATTCACATTTTCGCCAAGCTGGTAAGATTGTAAGATTTGCAAGAGGGAGAAAGCGAGGCAAATGCGAAGAGCGTGATGTGCATACGCCATAGTCTTTGGAGCTGAATCTGAGAAAGCCGAAGAGAACACCAAGGGTAGAATAGCGGCCGCGTTAATAGAATTACATTAGGATTTTTCCTTCTCAAAGAGGGCCGAGAGTTGAGGGTAGTGGATTTGATAAATTTGGAATATTTTCTATGAAAAGGAGGAGAGCACTTAAATTTTCATTGGTAAGAGGTTTTGGTAGGAGGTGAAAAAACATTTGTGGAGAGTTGCTCCTTGGATTGAAAAATCTTCCTAGAGGATTCCCGTCTTTTCCGGGAATTCATTTGAGAATAGAAGAAATATCCCTTCCTTGTATCTTCTTAAAGTACAATCATTTTTAACGTAGAGAAAAAAGAACGCCGTAGACGGTTGTGGGATACGCCGAGAGTCGACAGGGCAGAGTATCATACAGAGAATACTGTGGAATATTTCGGGCGGAGAAAGCTCAAGGATTTCCTGGGATTCACCGTGTCCCAGGTTACAGCCTGCCCTCTGATGAGGGTAGACCTGCGGATGATGATGAAATTCTCCAGGTTTGTATTATGCATTCGAGATGTAAGAGCTCAGATAAGTGCTTGTCTGTTGTTAGTGGTTGAAATCCTGGGTTTAATTTTTCAACTCGACGGAGAAAGAATACCCTTCAGGGATTTACCAAATTCAGGGAAAAGTAAAAAACGAGAAGGGAAAGAAGGGACATGGAAAACAAGCAACACTATATACCCAACAACATCACCAATCCAGCACCAGCCCAACCCGATTTCTCCTTAAGCGACCGTCATCTCTGGCCTGGGGAGGAAGTGAAAGTATAGAAGAGTTGTGAGAAGGGAAAAGTTGCCCGGTCACGACAAGAATATTTCCCTCTCCGCTCCCTGTCACTTCCTTCCAGAGGAGGAGCAGATGTGGAATTCTCTATGAATTCCTTCTTCATATTAGTCACTTTCTCCATCATCCTTCAACCTCCGTCCGGAGGATAGTATTTATGCTATCATCCTTTCAGTCGTACTTTCTCCATCCACAGATTTCACTCCACCCAACACAATCTCCTTTCTCCCACCTCCCTCCATGTGCCTCCCTGGCGAAGGTGTGTACTGTCTCCATAGGATTAATATCCTCTTCCAGATTCCACGTGATTCCAGGAGGCGTTATATTTTTGGGAGGATTTTTTCCTTCCTCCTTCATCTCATCGATTTTGTTAATATGGAATTCAGGAAATTCCAATCAGCTTCATCAGGTACAAAGTCCGGACAAAAATTCACTTAGCCTCTCTCACTCAGCTTCCCATCACAAGAGACAACCCTCCACCTTCACCCACCAAACTACTTCTTCCTCCATCCACTCTCTCCAATCACACATCCTCTCACTCACCATGTCGCCTCCTTTCTTCATCTCCGAACATGCTCTCTCCATATGCATGCCAGGAAGGATCCCACGTGAAACTTTTAAAATTAGGACCTTGTATTGATTAGGTAGAAGAAGGAGAAGAGCAACTTCCCGGGTAGTACAGCTTGGCCTGGAGTCAGTTCGATAAGTCGGATACGGGAAGGAGAAGAGTACATGGACGGAGGAGAAAGTATGAGAGAAAGATTGAAAAAACTTGAAAAGAAATCATTTGAGACAAGAAAGTTGGGCGGAAGTTAAGCTCAACGTGCATGTGTGTCTTACAGATTTCTCCTTGACAATGAGTAATGTTATGAGTCTTTCTCTCCTCCATGTTTATACGGAATTAATTTGTATTCACAATGTAGCCCTGGAGATGATGCATTGAGAGAATTTCGATTCACCTGCCACATGTTCCTCCAACAGTTACGACGACAGATGAAAAAGCGAAACTAAAAGTAACATCCTCTCGTGAAATAACGCACACTTGTCCCATTCTTTTCCCTACACTTTCACCAAAATACTTTCTCCAACCGCATACACATATACCTCTCCTTCAGCTTTCTCCGCCTTCTCACAAAACCAAAATAAAAGCACGCTCTCCTCTCTGCCACTTTTTACACGCCACAGGGATCCCTTGTCCGTCTTATTTTTCTCCTTTATCCCCCTGTCGGACTAGAAATCAACTGTTCTGAAGGGGCAGAGTACCCAGAATTCCGGCGGGATCCTAACTTTCCCTTCCGTCCCAGTCCTTTCATTCCTCCATCCGCGTCCCTCACTTTCTCCGCTTCTTCATCTTCGCCCGCTCCTCCTTCATGCCTTCAGTTTCCAAGGGAGACGGAAAGAAACAGTCTCTCAAATTCTTGACACAAATCCCCTCCCCCACCGCCATCCCACACCAAGGAGCAAGAAAGAAAGTATGTAAACGTGGACATTAAATAGTCTCAGTCCTAGCGGCGGCTTTCTCCATCTATCCGCCCCACACAAGAATTTCTACTTTCCCCTTCCCTTCTCCCCTTGTCCCGTCCTCCTCCTCATGTCCCACATCATTCTTTCCCTCCTTCAAACTTGTTTTCCACATTCCTCCATTTCCTTTCTCATTTTTTCCCCAACCATTCCAGGTCTTGTGACGTGACTCGTTAAAAAAATTCTCTCCCATGAATCTGACAAATCTGTTGACAACTCCGAGTCGTTACTCCTTTCCTCCGCATTATAGCTCCACACGTTCCGAGTGAGTGGTCCATATTCTAGTCAAGCCCCGGCCCAAATCATCTCTACGTCAAGAAAACATTACCTAACCTTCTCCAGCTTCCGCCCATCCTCCACCAACCCCACTAAACCTCATGAATTCTACAACAAAAACTAGTACAAATCCCCTACCTCCGGAACAAAACTCCCTCCCCACTCTCTTTCTCCAGCCCACCACCCAAGCCCCAACAAAACTTTCTCCAAACAACCTGTCATTTCTCCAAGGTCCGACAGGCCAAGAAATAACTTAAAAGATAATAAAAAATGTATTTAAATACCCTCCACATACTCTCTTCCTTTTACCGCACAAATCCTTATTTACAGCTCACATCCTTTCACCAGTCAGCAGCCAGGAAGCGCACCCAAGCGGCTAAACTTGAATTGCCTCCCGAGATATTCCAAGGCTAAGTAAATCTTCCTCTACCCTTGAGCGATCATTAGCCCTGCATGTCATTCCCAGTTTCCCCATATTACACTGCATCCCTCCTTGCTCCTCCTTTCCCAAACCGGAAACAGTTGCTTACAAATTCACTATTTTGAAACAAAAACGTAGCATACTTTCACTCGTTTGTAATATCCTCACACTACCCCACCTATAGCAGCCACAGCTAGAACATACAAGCTCAAAATGCTTTTACCTTGGCATCAAGGATTCTCCTCACTCCAGCAATCATTCCAGTAGGACTGAGTGACAGATAATATGTTAAAAACTTAGCAAGATGTGCTTTCACCCCTTTACAGTACTTTCTCTTTCCTGTCTTCAGCATAGCTGAACCAAGTGCAGGAATCCCATGCTATTCGGAAAACACAAGAGGCCCACAATAGCAAGCACACATAAGAGAAATATATACCAAAACATAACAAACCCCAAAAAAATTTCATGGCCAACCCCTCGAACAGCACTTGTATATTTCCTTCCCAAAAGTGGAGGAGTGATGAAAACAATTTTTTATGGAACATACTCTTCACAATCCCATCCCGTACTTTCACCATACTTTCACCCACCCCCCACCAATAAAACAACCAATTCAACCATCTGCATATCCTCACCTCACCCTCCCTCCTCACCTTCCATTTCCATCATATACACAAGATGTTTACCCACCCCTTTCAAGGATTTCCAAGGAAAACACAAGTCAATTTTAAACATTCCACTTCCATTCAGACTCATCTTCTATATAGCTACGTATAGTAGTTTTAAGCTCCGACGATATATCCGGAACTTCAACTCCTCTTCAACAATCTTAAACAGCATTTCCTCCTATCCTCTTCCCCCTTCACCCAAACCTCTTTGATGGCTTGTAATAATGGGACTCTTGATGGGATGTGTTCCTCATCCTCCGGGACAGGGCTGGATGGGCACTAAAAAAGTCCCTGTTTACTCCGATAAACTCTGTTATCGGAGAAGTATTAGACAGTAATTCTTGAAGGATGATGACGTGCGCTTAAGCCTATAACTCTCCAATCCAACTACGTATTTCTTCACCATCCTGCAATACAAGACACAAAGTCCCATATCTCGCACCCAAGAGGCGTCTCTCCAAACAACTCCGTTAAATTTGATGCTTAATTGAGACTGATACGCGGGTGTTAGTTTGTGATGAAACTTGATCAGCACCGACAATTCCTCTCTTCCCGCTCAAAAATCCTCCAAAGCTTACGCTCCATCCTTGCTTTTTATTTAGTATTCAGAGGATAAAAATTTATACTCCCTATAAACGTTAACTGAGCGTTGAGCGATGAGCTTTGCCGTATAAACAACATCCTAAAATTCCCCACTTCAAATTAAACCCACCCACATTAAATTTTCAGCTCTTTTCAAACTTATCTTTGCGACCCATAGCAAAAACTATCCCAGAAATCAATCCATATTATGTCATCACCAAAACCACTATTTTTTTTATCCCATCCTCCGTCCATCCCTCATTTCAGTCTTAGTCCGTTCAGTTACACACTTCAGTCAGAGGCTAAAACATTACACCTGGAAACTGCTAACGCCAGCTAAACTATAGTACATCTCTATAATTCTGGTTTCAAGAATGCAAGCTAAAACTTCTCTTCAACCAATCCCACACGTAATCAAGTTATCGTTTCTTCACCTTCTGGTTTTGAACTCAAATTTTAATTAAACGAATCCTTACAAAGCTGATGTTACGGAATTTTCCAAACTCCTTTGTCATAGATTCCGGTCGAGGTTTTAGTTGTTTGTAATGTCGTCGTCCTTGCATCCACTATTCATCAAAACAATCTTGATTCTAATTACATGGAAGGATTTAAAGGGCGGTTAGTTGGGAGGAGTGAAAATTTCATTTGTTCTTGTTCGTCTATCAATCCTCTCGTCTATAATCCATAGCCAACAGCGAGAGGTTTTCATCAGTAAAATTAGTCAGATCAATCCTCAAGTCCAAGTGTGACATTCTGGATCTATTAGAAACGAATGAAATTCTTCCCTTTGAAACTCATCCACAAAGCTTTCACCCCGCCCTTTCTCCATCTCTCAATCAAGGATCCCACCCTCTTTCCTCCTGGATTGCTCTCTTACTCGCTCGATTCCTCTGTAAAGATTATCAGGTAGATAAAAGAGGTGACGACGATAGGAAATGCTCAATTTCCACCAAAGGGATATTCTCCAATAGCTCAGTCAGTAAATATCCAGTTACAAATTCAGTTATCTCAAGAACACGTCTCAATACTCAAAGGGAAAGCATCAAGATCATCTCTTATCTCCCATCTTTCTCTCTAGTACATTCCATCAGAGACTTTGAATTTTCCTTCCCATAAAACCAGCTTGTTTTTCTTTACCTCTTTCAATTTCCAATACTTGTAATTCAAAACATACTCACTTTCACTCAACCCCCCATGCTTTCTCCACTCACCATCCATCCTCTCTTCCCATATTTGAACCCGGCCTGTTCCTAGTACCCGCATAGTCCACACTTTCTGCCGCAAAATCCAACAAAACATGCCTGGATGTTTTTTAAACCAAGCATGAAATACTTGAAAACGTAGTTCAATCCATAGAAGGTGACACGTATGGAAATAGGAACAAGGAAGGCAACAAATTGTACAACCTTATGAAAAGGCTCGGGAGAAAGTATATAAGAAAAGCATGAACAACAGGTTATTTTCTAGCCTCTTGAAAAATTTACTTTTCATGTACTAGCGTTTAAGTTCTGTAAGAGTTATTTTTAGTTTAGCTTAAACATGGCCGAATTCCAGGAGATTCTTTTGGAAGCTCATATGAGCAGCAAGTGATTACAAGATAGTGAAAACGGGCCAAGGAGTATTACTTTCACTCTTCCATTAAACCCTACGACCAAGAGTCACTACCCTCCTTGACGGTCTCCGGTTTTCTCCTTTCTCCGGAAACAGGAGAGTGAAATAGCAGTCTTGCCTTGAGTAGGTGTGAGTGAAAACTAGTGAAGAGAAAGTGGATTGGCTTGATGGTACGTGTAATCCTATCCGTTCAAGGATGTAAGTGCTAAAATTCCATTCAAGTATGTTGATGTAAGGGTGAAAGTCATCTTCATGTCCATGCTAAACTCACTCCATCCATCCTATCCTCTCCCAGTTTTCCTCTCCTTTCTCCGGTGAAAGCGGAGTAGGAGTTGTTGATACCTTTCTACCTTTAACATGATACTTTCCGTAGTACCCGACTTGTTTCAAGTGTACTGCTTCTATTCTCCAGGACACTGGATCCGACTTGGAACACATAGTCCCGGCATGTAGTTTCACATGTGTAGAATAGCAGAGACATTCTTTATGCTTGTTTGAAAAATAACCGATCTGTGGCTTGGTGATTTCAAATTGTGTTAAGGATCATTCAAAACCAAAGTGTGCAATAAATTGAGAGGGAGCATGTCACCCACCTTTCCCCTAGATCCCATTTTTTGAATTTTTTTCTTTCCTTTTTACAATCTCCCCCCTTCCCGTCTCTCCCCCCTCTCTCTTTCTCTCCAAAAACATAGGCAATAAATGTATGAAAAACAAGGTGTACAATCTCCAAACCGGATAAACTATGGCGCCTCAACCACCCAACCGTATTCTTGTATCTCTGCCAATTCCGCTTTCTTGACACAAGGTCGTTTAACGGCTCCAGGATTGCATATTTTTCTCCGACATCCAAGACACAAAAAATAAGGATCATCTCCATCTTTCCCCCCACACTCACCCTTAGTGCTTTCTCCAGAAGGAAGCTATCTTTTTTTGGATTCAGAGTCAATTTTACCATGCCCGGAAAACTACTCACAGTTACAAACATATAGTTAAAATAATGCAAAACTTTTCCTATAATTTCACCCATGAAATCCCTATATTTCCTTCTTCCACCTACCACTTTCTCCACTTTCACCAGCTTCCTCCTTCCTCGCGACCATCCTCCCAACAGCTGTACATACCCACTTTCTTTCCCGCTAAAACCATGTGCGGTAGTTTCTCCGACTAGGAAAATATTTTTAAGCTCCCGCATTTTATATACTTCCTCTCATTCTTCAAATTGTTGAAATAACTTTTTATATTTTTTATAATGTATGCATCCAAAAACGGCAACCAGGGAGAGAGCCAAGAGCCAAGAGGGCCGTTCCCGCCCGTATGTGAATCCACATTAATATAGTGTGCAAGTGCGGAGAGAAAGTGAGAGGCCAGAGTCAAAGTAGTTTTGGCAACCAAGTCCTAAATGTTATCCAACCGTAAGAATATTGAGTGAGAGCTAAGCTGTTTTACATCTTAAATCAAATATACCAAATAACCCCGGCCGGAGAAAAAAGTAAAAGAGACTCTCTCCACTTTTTATTCCCACGTGCTCCATATATTCTTTACACTTTAATACCAACCTTCCCTCCCCTCCCCCACAAACCTCTAACCACTTTTCACCAAATGCCAATACAACCCTATCTCATCCCCACCCAATTCCCATCCTCTCACTTTCTCCATCCACTATCATAACAATTTCCTTGCTTTCTCCACCCAAAAACAAAAAGTCCCTATACATCATAAATGTCTCTACCCTATCCTTGCAATCCTCCACACCTTATTACCGGGTTACCACCGCTTTCACCCCACCCCTCTCCTCCCTCTCTACTTTCCCACACTTTCTCCGCTCCAATTTTATTTCAAACTTATTGTCACTCCCTCAAACTACCTTCAGTAATTCACATCCCAATTTTTGCAAAACCCAGGATATCCTCTTCCGTCTTCACACATTATCATAATCCATTTTACAGTTCACTATCCTAACTTTTCCCGCCTTCACCTGGAAGTAGAACTTACAACTCGTGTACTTTAGTCTTAAAGACCCAGCAGTACAAAACTTTCCCCGAGTCCATACCAGAGATAAAGGATACAAGCTTCTATAGCGGAATGCAAGGTTATGGGAGGCTAACCGCATTAAGTTATTTGATCAACGTCTTAATGAGATTTGCACAAGGAGAGGGAAGGAATTAAGGAAGAGCCCCCTCCCAGCCATTATTCCCCTAAAGAGTCATGAGCCCGATCCTCCTCCAGTCTCCACACACGCATGTGAATGATAAGACACAAAGCTACATGAGACATAACACGACATTAGCACTGAGACAATTGTTTCAAATTTCAAATTACTTAAGGAATTTGCCTCACTGAGCTTCAAAGGATGGAAACTGGTAATGGCTATGCCCGGGCTATCAGAGAGAAACTAAGAGAATTCAATTCAACCGCAGCCAAAATCTCCCTCCCTCCACCCCTTTCCCTGCGTACTTAGATTCTAGATTCCATCATCCGCTTAATTCCAAAAACTACATACAATCCATGCAAGATGAACGCGGATGCATATTACACATCCGCCTTTATCTTGAATTTTCCTCCAACATGGCCACACTTCTTCTCTCCCTCGCACGCTTCAACATGTGTGGAGAAAGTGAGACACTTTAACATAAACCCCGGGTCATCCTCCAAATCACCCGGCTTCTCTTCTACCCGAGCCATGAGGAACATGATTTAACTACAAGCATATAAATATCCCAACTTGCATCCGCATTTACTTCAGCATTGAACTTGAATATAATTAAAATTATTGCTCATACCACACCCAAACTGATAAGAGTACGCAGATCCTAAAGGACTGGATTGCAATTAGCCCAGCTCTTCCTACACACCAAATTCCCACTGGGCAGAGTTTTGAATTCCTTCGAGAGGACTATTACTCACTCTGTCCATTTCTATTTATGAGAGGGGAATGATATCATTTATGCAGATTAAAGGCTCACCTCCGCAGAGTTAGATCCATTCCGAGGAAGCTTTCTTCTGGAACGCATCCAGCTACACCCCAACCCACTCTCATGAGCTCTAATCTACGTGCTCCCCCATCAAAAAGAAAGGGTTGACAGTCGTTAGTTCAGCGGGAAAAAATCCCACTCTTCTCATCTTTCTTATATCCTCGTGAGATTTTATTTTTCTAATGGAGTATTCCGTAATACCAAATCCCTCTTCCAGCCCCGCGCCAAACTCCGAATCCATCTCTGTCTTCTTCCTCCATGTCTTTTGGGCCGAGAGAATATTGAAAAGTTTTTGATCCGTAGCCTTCTTCCTCCAAAGGAATCAATCATGTCACATCTCTTATTGCTTAATGCATCCCCGCCCAGCTTTCACCCCCAACAACTATAGACTCATACTTTCCTTCCAATACAACTTGGTTACTCTGGCTATAACGGTTACTACCCAGTCCTTCTTCCATTGTCCCCTTCGTTTTTTTCATTCGCCATCATCTTACACTTCAATAGCTAGCCGGTTCACATTCTTTGATTTAATTTCTGCTCCTTATACCTGCCAGTTCTGCTACTATATACCTTAGCAACTGCCATCTTCTACAACTCGGAACCTAAGGAAAACAACCAGAGCTAATATTGTCCCCCAGGACACGAAAGAATGTTCAAGTGTCTGTAATAACACCAGTACTTGAACCATTTAACAAAACAGAATAGTCTCTGTCATTTACCGCTCTAGGATTTCTTCAAGCCTGTAACCTCAGACCGACTCTTACCTTGTTAGGCGGACAAGGCTCCGGCTCCACTCCCAACTTTCACTCAGCTTCAGTGAAATTATTACATTCGCAAAGAATTTTAAACATCTTCCAGCCTATATAACTTGCATAATTTACACACACACGCCGCTAAATTCCATCACGCTCAACCAACTTTCTCCACTAGCTTCCTCCACCGCCCTTTACTTTTACTCCTGTAATCTTTAATTTCCACGTAGACAAATTATATTTACTCGCTTCAGCTTTCAGGCTTTATTTCAAACTATTTTTAAAAATGTTCATACAAGTAATTAAATGTTTTTTACCAATTTAAATTATATCAATGCATTACTTCATATCAGTCTGGTATAAGTTTTTAAATTCTTTTCGACAACATCCTTCAATACAACTCAAAATCCTAGTTTTCCGAAACTTCTTCGTCGCCAACCCAAATTAACAGCGATGACGCGGCCCTCTATATTTCTAGGAGTTTTTTTTTCAATCCTTCACGTATCCCATCCTGCCCCCGCTCGGACTAACAATAATAATAGTTACCCAAGTACTATATATTCTATAGAAGCAAGGGTGGAGGAGCAAGATTTGAAGGAAGGGAGAGAGGGAATTTGAGTATGTGTGTGTACTTGATGATGTGATTACATGAAATGTTGGGTTTCCCCAGGTCCTTCCCTCCGCTCCCTCTTCCTCCTCCATGTGGGGATGTGATGATGATAAAAAGGGCGAGCTGCGGGTAATAGCTTCTACACCATCTCCTCCCTTGGACCCTCATACATGATGCTCCCGGCCCAATCCAACCCGAGGGTCTCACCCTCTTCCCGGGTAATCTCTCCACACCATAACTTTGACATCCCTAGCATTGCTTTCCTACCAAATACTATCCTTTTCCTTCCAATATTTCCCATCAGCCTCTTTCATCCAGCGGTTCTACTATTATTACAAAAACTACACTCCTAAGAATTCAATTTCTGCGAAAATGGAAACCTTATAGCTAGGTGGATGCATTTGTATTAATTTCAAAAAATAACGACTACTCTTTCTTCAACATTGCTTTTGCTTCCACGACGTCCAAGAACAATATGAAACCTTTCACTGCCCGCCCGCGGCTGGTTCGAATGAATCCACCTCCTTTCAGGAAGTGCCTTCTGGAAATACTAGAATTTTAAACCAGGTATAGAGAGCTAGGATTTACAGAATCCGGGCAATTACAAATTCGCGGTTTTAGGATTTCCACAGAAAGAGAAGACTCGGAGAAATTTTTCTAAAATTTTCTCTGGATCCGCTGCTGTCCAAGGTAAACCCGGAAAAGAATTGTCATTACCGGCCCGTCGTCGGTCTGGTGAATGGGAATCCTTATTCCAGGAATATTGCCCTAATATTTAACATGTGTATGCATACCCGGTTACACGGAAGGAGGATGATGGCGGAGAATAGCCCTTTTTCAGGGATTTAAAATTCCCTGCTGTTCCTACGCAACTATTATTAAATGTGAAATGCATATATTTCCTCCTCCATGTGTCATTGTGTCCCCTCCTCGTCCTCTCCTCTGTCCGCTCTTTCTTTCCCCCTTCCCGGAGAGATGACATTCTACACATATTCCCTCCGTCTATCCTTCCTCGTCACTCATTTCGTATGGAGCGAGCTTAGCCCTGGATTTCCTCCGGATTTACTGTGTACATTCCGTATTCAAAGAGACCAAACCAGGGAAAGCGGCGGACAGAGAAAATATCAAAATTGTAGAGGAGATTTCTCTGGATTCCGTATATCCCGCCTTCCTGCCTACGCACGACCCGGGTATTAGAGTCTCGCCTCCTCAACACACCGCACTCACTCTCCGTAATGTGTGTTCAACCGGCCCCGTCTCGTCTCCCGCTATACCCTCACCCCACTCCTCCTTCCTTTGACTCTCATACCCGCCCTCCCCCGTCTCTGCGTACTCGGGGATTACAAAGGAAACTTTTTCCTTCTATTGGTCCCCACCATCAAATTAATCCTCAAAATAGAAAATGGCCTCGATCCCCTTTCCCTCTAATATCGAGTCCCCATCCAAATGTCCGAATTTCGAATCCATTTAAGCACAAATCCTCCTCTTTTATTACTACAAACCCTCTCCTCCAGCTCTCCTATTTCCTTGCCCATTATCATTCAACTGTCCCTACTTCTCCCATCAGCATATCCGTCTAAAATATTCCTATTCCTCCTTATTCCAACCCTATCCTCTAGCTCTAGCCTATTGCCTATAGCAACCTCTTTTCCAACCTTAAAATCATATACATGCAACCCCTTTTCCTTCACTTTTACCACACTCCAATTCCCAACTTTTCTCAACCTTCGTAATACTTCCTCCTTCATCTCCTCGTCTTCGTCCATTTAGTTTTTCATCTCCAGAAATCCTTCAATTTCATTTCTTTCCAAATCCTCAACATTCAGTCCACCCACCCAACTCCATCCAACACATCTCCCTAATCATCCAGTTGTCCATTAATACAATATTTATTCCCAAGCATAAACATTCTCTTAATGACCACCAACCCTGGAAGCCTCACCGAACTCCCGATTACACTTCCACACTCACTCCAACCCTACTTTTCCCTCCCGAGTCTCCATAACAACGTCCAAAACCTTTTCCGTACATATTCTTCAATGGTCACGGCACGGCGGCATAGCTTATTATTTTATCCCCAGCTCCCCTCCCCCTTCATCCCTAATCCCCATTCATTTCCATAAATTATTAGTCCAAAAATCTCCATATACGGAAGGACTCGTCGTATTTTATTCCCAATACTTTCCAACCTGCCCTCTAAACCTTATATTTCAAATATTTCCAAACGCTTACATTTTAAGCTCAATAAAACTACTATAAACACTGTTAAATTAAAATATACCATTAAAACAAGAAATTAAAACTTTTGGCAAACCCTAGCGGCCAAACATTAATTTTCGCCCCATTTTTTTAACATTTTTCCTTTAAAGCAATCACCTATTTCTCTTGCCGTTCATCAACTGTAACTATCACAAGTACCGTGCGGACTTTCATAGCTGGATGATTCCCGTATGTACCTCTAATGAGAAATGAACGGGGAAACAGGCGCGGGAAGTTTGAAAGAGATCAGCTTGGTGGGACCGCACAGTACTTACTACATGGATTTAACCACAAGTTCACCACGTTTCTCAAACTGGAGTATAAGGGAATTACAATTTATTTCATTTCCCACACATAATTTCCTACAAATTCTGTTTAGTCTTCCCAGTTCACCTCTTTACCTCAATTCCGCATGGAATCTTATTCAGCGTCGCACGAGGCCGAGCAGCTTTTCCCTAATTTCATTTTACGTTTTAACCATATAACAATTTTCACCTTTTAAATATTTTCCGCACAACATCCTCTATTTCTAGCCGATAGAGCACATCCTTGAAAAAACTAAATTACCCTTTAGCATGTGCCATATCATCTTTACCTCCACGTGCTTTTCTATTCAAGTTTTCCCTTTCTATCCTGTATCCCCCATCTCTCTCTCATGTCGTCATAGTAACCATAAACTATACTTCCTCCCTTTTCAAAGACTCTGCTTTCAGAAATGGCTTCTGAAAGCATGGCTCTTCGAAGGCTTTATCGGTAAAACTCTGAGGGGTGAGCCGTCAAAGACGATAAGGGTGCAATACTATACAAGGATCCGTCATTGAAATCTGCTCAGGGCCATAGATTAAACTGTCATATAAAAAATCCTCAAGTCCAGAGATTTTTAGGCCCAAGATTTTATTGGCTAGTTTCCCTCTTCGCCCCTTCTACCCAACCTTGTCTCCCTAAGCCATGAGTTTCCAGTTCCTCCCTCCTCATTTTAAGGGTATAACTCCGAATTTCAGGAACCCTGGAGTGAAAATCCGTCCGCAACAGTCCTGGGGATCCCTGAATTTCCTCCTTGTAGAAAAAGCCTGAATGATTTCATCCAAATCCAGTAAAAATATAGCCTAGAGTATTCGTGTATCCGGACCTCTTCCTCCTATTCGACCTACGGTTAACACTTCCTGGGTGGGAAGAAAGAGGGAGGCTAATGTAATGACTAGCCTAAGAGAATCCCTTACAAGCCTTACCCCTCCCTCCCAGCCCCCCTCTTCCGCTTTTTTCACCAGAGCCGGCGTTATGCTATCGATACGCTTCAAATTGAATTTTTCGATTCGAAAATTTTTTTATCGCCAAATTTTATGACTCCCGTCATATTTTCCATCTATACCTCACCAGGCCTACCAAAGGATCCCCCATGTCCCCCCGCCTTCATAAACTATTAGTTCAATGCATCCTTATATCCAGCCTTGGGCTTCTAGGCTTTAGTCCCCATGAATTTATCATCTTAATGTCTACTTTGTAACTTGAGTGAACGCAATTCTTAGCAACAGAAATACTCATATTTCATCTACCAATCCTACTTTCCATCTCAAGCCTTCAACTAAACCTAATATCCTCCGCCTGTATTTTGTAGAAACCAAGTATTTTTTAAATGTCCAAAGAACGTCAAATTCTTCCTAGAAAATGCCCTAAAATTCAGTTAATTTCTCAATTTTATAATTCCTCTATACCTATTTAGAATCCCGAATCACAAGTTGCAAATATTAAAGCCATACCAGCAAAAATGCTGTAACTAAAGGCTATATGGATGTTGCTAAAAATCTGAATACATGAAAATCCACTTATTGTTGTCCAGGGCCAAGGATTTAAATAATATGTAAATATTCTCTACCCTCCAACCCTCCATCCTTTTACAAGGTACGGTGTCGGAGTAAAAACCCAAGGATAGTTCAATTCCGAAATTACGGTATGCTATAGAAAAGGGTACGATATGAAGCTTCCTTTATTAAATGGAAAAGGGGTTCGAGAGAGAAAGAGATTCGGGGTGTTCAGCTGGCTATTCAAATTATTCCTTCCCGGTTCGAGGTTTGGAAGGCAGGTGTATAATTTGAATAGATGAGGAGGGAGGGTTATGAGAGGAACCAGTATTTTTACTCACACCATTACCAGTTCGGTATCACCTCAACATTGTTACGGTAGGGCATGCATGCTTCCCTCCTGGTTCTAGTTCCGAGAAATTACAGAATAGCAGTTCCTCTCTTACCAAACAAATTTGTATTGTATTACAAACTGTAAATATACTATTAATAAAATATGCATATCAAACACCAGGTCAATGCCTTGCACTTGCAACACACTGCATAACCTCTACACAGCCAGAAAAAATCCGTATTGAAAAGGTAAATAAATACGCAGCTACAGTAAAATTCGCGAATGTCATAAATACCTTCCACTCCTTCATGTCCTCTGGGCATGAAGTTTTTGGGTTACTACACACGTATCCCTCAAGCCCGATTCTGTGCACAGAGGAAAAAGTATTGGTTTAGGATATCGATCCTATTGGCTAGCACCCTTCTTTTGTCTGCCGTCTGTCCAGCCCTGCCCTGCCCACTGGAAGAGCGAGCAATTCATGGGATAACCTCTACACTATCCGCTATGATCCCTCTTGTTCCCTCAATACATTCCTGGTGCTAGGTGCTATTGCTACTAATCTATACTTGTATGTATTTTTCTTTCATACAATATACCTGATACTACCAAAAATTTACGATCCTAATAAGTATATATAATACAAAACGCATTTCCTCTCCGTAGTTTCCATGTTTCAGTAAAAATATTGTAATCCTTGTTTTCCTCTGCTTATTTTTGCATACTGCTCTTTTGCAAACCGCATACATCTAAAGTTTCGTACGTTTTGATAAAAGAAACTACAGGGCAAAAGAGAGCAATTTCAAGGGATTTTCTCTAGTGTTTTAGTATAAAAGTTGATGGTGAGATGTCTCCCAGTAGTGCCATAGAATCTATAGAGAGGAGGTGGAGATAGTTGTGCAGCTATTAAAGGTTTGCATTCCCGGCTTTAATGCGAATGTCTCCTACCAAAATCCTCAGCTACCTTTACCAACCTTGGTAACTCACAGAAACTTTCACTCTGCTACTAAAATGCCTAAAGTAATTTTAAAGGGTTTTTAAAGGGGCTGACTTCCGTTCTGGCTTTCGTATGGATATTTATTATAAATTTTCACTTTCTCTTGGCTCGTGTCCCTCCACCGCGGTAGTTGTTTCAAGAATGAGCAACAAACTCAGAGGGAAACTAAGTTTGTTAACAAGAAATTGTGGCGCTCAAGCCAAAAGACGGGAGGTGGCAGAGATAGAAAGATTCCGAAATTCCTCCTACTACTTTCTCCAACCCAGCCATATACTTTCACTCAACAGTCTTCTTTCTACTACACCACCAGCCTCATCATACCCGCTATACTTTCTCTTAGTTTCAAACTTCGTAGGACCCCACATCTTAGAAGCCTCCACTAAAGAATTGTAATAGTAAGATGCTCGGCGTCGTAGTAGTAGTAGTAGTAGTAGTAATTTCCTCCAAGTCTCAGCCTCCATGTATTTCTCCTCCTTCCTTTGCATTTATGAATCTTATTAAAATCCGTGCCGGAGTGAAAGTCTTCTTCTCTCCTTGTCAGTCTGTAAATCGTCCCAGTATTAATTCAGCTCAGAGCCTTAGTCAACTCGCTTACGCACATCCAACGATACGGCACACGCTTATACACACAAGGATGTATGCAAATTCCATTCTTTCTCCCCCGCCTTCCCCAAGTCTGTCTCCACTCCACTACATCTTTCTGCATGACCTTCACCAATGAGCCACTTAACCAATTAACTTCCACCTCTTTCACACTTACATACGCCCCCTCATATTTCTCCACACGACAATATTATTAGCTACAATTCTTCAAACATCCACCCTCTCCAATATCTCCGTCTCTCCTTCGAACATCATTACACAACCTCGAACACTATAAAACCTGAACAGTGAACCCTATGGATATTTCTGGATTTGATCCCGAAAATACCGGAAATCCTACATATGTAATGTTGTGTCATTCACTAAAGTATCCAAGGAAATCCAGGCAAGAAAATAATTAAGCCTTGATTCATTCAAATCATTTTAAGAATCTATTGTATTTTTCTATGAAAAAGTATCTTCTTCAAAACCAATTCATTCCTTTTCCCACACTACATACAAACTCTCTTTTTTCAGCTCAGGCTAAATTTAAAAGCACTCTAATTTCCTCAAGGTTAACTTGCCTTCTATGACCATGATGATAGAGCAAGGGCTTTGTCAACTGACTGCACACCCTATAAGAGAAGATAGCGGCGAAGAGCGAAAGCTCTTTGGTAGGGAGCCGGTGCGTTGGGAATTAGAGACGGAGGAAATTAAAAAGTTTTTTTTCTCCCCTTCGACAGTTTAGATAGGATCGTGTTTGAATTGTAACCACGATGATTCTTAAGCGTATAGTCTCTGAAATTCCCATCTCATCCTTCCTCCCCACTAGCCTCTACGGTATTAGATGACTGTATACTATTAGTAGTAGCCGATGGGAGTGAAGAGTGAAGAGAAGAGGGAGGAAGGTATGAGTGAGGGTCGAGTTTTTTTTCCAAAGAAGGGCGTTTCTATTTTCTCTTTTCGCATGATTTGTAAGGATTGAAATAAGAGAAGAGAAAATAGGGGAGAAAGAGGGAGATAAAAAATAGTATTTCAGACTTGTGAGTGAGTCTTCTTAAAAGTTGTGGAAGAGTATAGTGCATCCGTTGATTCCTGAGAGAGGCGAGGGGAAAAAGAGTTAAATACTTATTGGTCGAAAAGTTCAACTCTTAGCAGGCAGGGCAAGTCAAGAGTAAACGAGCAAGACATTTCATGGAAAGACGGCGACGAGAGGAAAGAAGATTCTTTACAAGACGAGAAAGAAAGTAAAAATTCAAGAGGGAGGAGGACGCGGTGAAAGTAGATGGGATTTCTTACATCCTTCCCCTTCCCCCAGTCCCTCCATTTCCCATCATGCATTCACACATCCATCTCCTCCTACCTATTCTATTATTCTTTCTCCTCCCCCCAGAAAATGTTTTTAATGAAGCTAGTCGCGTGGGAAGCGATGCTGGCACCTCCAGCAAGTCTCTCTACTTTTAAACAAGCGACTCCTCCCTGCTTTCACCCACGGTGTATATCTTAACGAGAATTCCAAAGCTATCTTCTGCTACCTTCTTCAGCAATGCGTCTTGACCTCGGAATATCTAGCCCAAACAAGTGAACTTTGACCATTCACATTAAAACCTAGTACTCTTCGTTCAAAAACAACTGGATAACAGGCTTTCGTAACCGCCCGTTAGTATGTCTCCACGCTTCTCACCAGAGGGCGCTATGCAAGAATAATGAACTATGCGCTAAGATAGCTTTACCTTTCAATGTAAATGTGTCTTTCTAGACACGGTCGCTATTATAATCCAATATTCTCATTCCAGCAAGAATACTACAACCTGAAATACTAATAATAACTTGCCCGCAGAGGGCAGCACAAGGTCGCGTTGCTAGCCTTTAAAGAAAATAACGCCTCGCGCGAAACATCACAAAGCTTTCTCCAAACTCAGCCTTGTCCGTCCAGAAATAGTTGGAGAAAGCTTTTGAATAAATAACTAGGGAAGCGTGTCCTTTGTAAGGAACAATCCCGCACACTTTTCAAAACTCTCTCTCCCTTCCCGTCCATCGTAATTTAGTTGTATTAAATTTGGATCCGACACCTTTCACCATATACAGCCCCCCCGCTCCTCCTTGCCTCCGACTCTCCTTTCCCTGGATGTCTCCTTCTACTATTTGTCACCTCTTGATTTCCAGGAAGCATCTCCATCCTCATGGACCTCAGGGTAAATGGTATCAGCAATAGCATTATATAAAGCCTCAGCTTTCTCCGAATGAAGAGATAGGAGCGGATATCAGGTCTTCGGATTCCTCCAGTTGTCAAGGGTACGAGGCCGTCGTAATATAGTTACAGAGAGAAAAGGAATATATGTAAAAGAAAGAGGTTGGAAAAAAGTTTGAAATTTCCTCTGATTTTTCTATTATCATCATCCTGTAGGAGAAAGTAGTGAGGAAGAGTGTGCACGTTAGTGAGTCCTCTAGGGCTGGAGGGCGGCGGGTTTGTTTAGATAGCCCATCCACGAGAAAGACTTCAAGTAAGTACATAGTGACTGTCAGAGAAGATAGGTAGAATTTTTATTTGTCTTCTCCTAAGCTGCAAGGATTTCTAGAATATATGCATATGCTCTGGAGAATATATAAAACTCATCCTTATCATCATCAATACCCTACGAAAGCACCGTTAGCCGCCCTTCCTTCCTAAATCCCGTTTTTTTTACTTCCTACTTTCACCCACACACATACAGCGCTAAGACCCTTCGTCCTCCTATCGTCCTCCTCTCATCTTAACCCTCCAAAACTAAATGCTCCCCTATCCCACCAGGCATTACAGACTCATCTACTTTCTCTTTCTTGTCTTTCACTGTCTCCCCCTCCTTTTCCCGACACGGCGTCCTCCTCCTGGCCTTCCTTCTTCGGACGAGTTGTGTAAATACATGTACATCCCTCCTTTGTCATATCCGTAGGACAGTCTGGTATCCCAGCTCTGGAATTTCTCAACCTCTACCCCATTCCATTTCCTCCTTCATTTACAGACATACACACTCATCCTTCTCCACCATTTCACCATATACTTTCTCCTCATCTGTCTCTCCTTTCCCCCCTCCCCACCACCTATATATATATATATACGGCCAAATGGATTCCCTTTTTTCTCATGGATTTACTCTCCTGATAACGTAGTAGTAGTAGGCGTCTAAAGGTAGTCCTCCTGGTAATGGTGGCACTGGGAGCAAACCAGCTATATCTACACATCCAGCCTCCTCTCCCATCCATATACCCCTTCTTTCACTTCTTAGCCATCCACTCTTCAATACATCCAAGAAAACACATGGACCGACCCGTAAGAATTCCCCTTCAACTTTCCTACCATTTCACTCTTTTTTTTCTCTCTCTCTCTCTCTCGTCTCTCCCTCTACTTTTTCTCTTATTCTTTTCTCTCTCTCTCCCTCATTTTTTTTCATTCCCTCCTCTCTTTTTTCTTCATCCCTAAAACTACTAAGAGCAAAGGAAGGAGTGAAAGAGCGGATAGACCACTACAGGCACGACTACTACTTTCTCTCTCCCTTTCTCTTCCATGTCCTAAGGGGTTAGTTCAATTTTGTCGATATTTTATTTTCGAGTCTTGAGCTTTCTCTTTCCTCATTTCCCCACAGATACACACGCCATAGATTCCTCTCATCCATCAACCAACTCAACTCTCCCAACGAAACCCACCACCTTCCCCCCTCACCCAAATCCCCACCCAGCTTTCCTTCTCTCTCTCTCTCTCTCTCTCTCTCTCTCTCTCTCTCTCTCTCTCCATCTCTTATCCCAAACGCCTAACAGCATTCTCTTTTTTTTCTCGCCAACTATCAACTCATTCATTCCCCTTGATAAGTTTACCATCCTCTCCCATCTTCGTCTCCTCTCATCCAATCCATTCTACACACAACTATTATGTACAAAACTAAAATACCCTCTCCTAGCCAAAGCTTACAGCAGCTTAGTAAAACTCTCCCACCACCACCCCCTCACTTCCTCCTCATCTTCCAACTTCAAATCCAATCCACCCAAATGTCCCACGTCAAAAAAAGAACCAACCATTACCATTAAGTAGATCAACACCCGTGTCAATTTACTAAAAATCCAAACCATCTCCAACACCCTATTCACACCCAATCAACTAGACGCTAAAAATATATACCATCTATCGCAGCAATCCACCGCCGCCATAGTCAGTGTCTATCATAAAATATTATACACACCAAAACACTACTTCAAAGCTGTCTATAATGAGAAAAGGCTAGACTTTCACCATAACTCTACTTTCTCTTAAAAGAGAGAAATGTATACTATTTTCTTCCCAAATCATTAGCCTTATAATACCAACCCCAAGAGTTTGTAATTCTGTACTTACTAGAATATCCTACTCAGATCTCACCGCTCTTTTACTTGCTTCTGTAACAAACGTACATCAAACCGATACACAAGTACCAATAACTTTCAGCTTTCCCTTTCTCCGGCATTCGACAATTTTCTCACCAAAACATCATCTCTTCTTCATCACTCCCCGTCTTAGATCCCTTAAAACCCTTGATTAAGCTTTTTTACAAAAAATCTTTCCCTCCCCCTTTTCCTACCCACCTTTCACTAAAATCTCTCTCCTTTCATCTCCTCATCTCTCCCCCCCCCGACTACCCTTATCAACCACCTTGACTACTATAGCTACCTTTCCCTGGTTACTTCTAGAATCTCTCAAACCTCTTCAGGTTGGAAATATTTCACAGCTTATACTTCCTCTACTACTCAAGCACCCAAGGATTATGAGAACATCTAATCCGTGTGTGTGTACTCTCTCAACTCCCTTTCACCGAATAATACAAACACTACAACGTTTTCATTAACCCTGTAAGCTCTTTCAGCAGCAGCTTCCTTCCTATAATCGCTCGTCTTTTGCATTCACTACCACCCAAGCTTCCTAGTTTTCTAAACTACTTCATCATCCACTCGTTTCAGACATGACTAACACGAGTATTTAAAATTAATTAATTCATCAAGTACTAATAAGTACATCCATTCATTACGAAGAATAGTTTTACTTATCAGTCTGTTGGCACTGTAAACTTTCATATATTGGACAAAGATACGCCTCAAGGGCCTATTCCGCGTATACATAGTATACATATATTTTCCTCAGGAAGTGCATCCCAGTCTGCGGTGTGACCCTTAACAAAATAAAAGTGCACATCAAGACAGGCTCAAAGAGAATCTTTATGCACAATTGCTTTTTAATTAAGGGAAAGCCCGGACGAGAGATTGATAGCCCTCAGATAAGAGTTTTTGGTGATGGGGAGAAAGTAATGGAAGATGTGGCAGGCGTGAAGGATGAGGCAGAGCGAACACCGCACTTGGGTTCTCGCATTATCTTCTTCGAATGTACGTGGCCCGTACACCCTTTCCTCTAACGCGAGTAGAGTGGTGATGCGCCAAACTTTTTTCAATTCCGACAATTTCAACTCACTGACAATGGTTCGAAAGA
The DNA here is from genome assembly GCA_906901655.1 of Sminthurides aquaticus. Taxonomy (NCBI): domain Eukaryota; kingdom Metazoa; phylum Arthropoda; class Collembola; order Symphypleona; family Sminthurididae; genus Sminthurides; species Sminthurides aquaticus. The sequence goes on along the minus strand of CAJQTT010000001.1, from coordinate 15,553,331 downwards.
AAGGGATAGGAGGACGCAGGTCCGCAAGTGCTGATAAAAGTCCGTGGTAATGAAGAGCGGTGAGGGAAGTGTGTGGAGCTACTTTGCATATTTCAAAGTACAAGGGACACTGCTTCTATCCCCACACACACACCGAGAAAAGGGTGAAAGAGAGAGACCGAGGGAGAGACATGAGGACTCAAGACTCAGTCACTGCCAGACTCTATCAACTACCCGCGTATGTATACACCTTCCTCTCCTTCATATGCATTTTTAAAAGAGAAGAGAAAAAAAATGTCAAGACCTTTCCGTCCCCACAGCTTTTACATCCTTCCATCCGACAAGTCCATGCGTAAATCTATCCCAACTCCTCTCCAACCCTAGCCCAGCTTCGGCTATAGATTTTCAACTTTCCCTATTCCTCCTTCCTGGAATATATTTTCCAGAGGTCCATTCCAACATTTGCATACATTTGTCACAAGGGAAGGAAGGGAGAGCGAGGACAGACGAACGTGCCTCCGCTGTCCTAGCCCTTGGTTCCATTTTTTTCTACTCCTCGTCCTCTCCTCCTCCGTCCAAACTCGACTTTTTTCAATACTTTTACCTTAAGAGTTTCCAATGCTCCGAATATTTCGATTTTGCTAAACGCGATTACAGTTCATAAGGCGCATATTATGATAGTTCTTAAGGTCACTTCAATTCCGAAACGGCGAGTAATATTTACGATTCTAGTTACTCCGAACTCAAATTTTCAAAAAGTTCAAAATAATCTTTCAAAAAAGATATAACTACAGACATAGCTACAAGAACCGTCCTCAAATTAAAGATTCATTTACAATCAAATATCCGAAGTAACTCAGTTGGGAGAGAAACATATCATTATATTTTGATATTGGTTGTACTTGACGAAAAAATATTGCAGACACGACAGTAATTTATGATTGAACCTTTTAGCTGAGTTCCGCATTGGTCAAAAGGACTGGAATGGGAGGGTCATGAACAAAAATCCTAAGGGGATCACTGAATAGGGATAAATGAAAAGGACCGGCGACGAATGACGGTACCGATGAATCGGCAACACTGCACTCCCTTGGAGCAGCCTTAAAAGGGACTACAACCCTCCATCCATCCATATCGAACCTCAGTCTCTGAATTGGGTATGTAAAGCATTTGGATTTCTCTCTCACCTGTTCCAGTGTACCCTATACTACTCTACATAATAGTGCAGCCTCTAGGAATAGAAAAAGGTTTCATCAGCGGAATAATGAATATTCTACCTGTACTTATCCTCCAACGATGACAATGGACGCATAAATATTGGAGCTAATCCAAGCCCAGCCAAAAAATACCCATTGTAAGTATCCCTATCATAGTAAAAACTTTATGCTAGCGTAGGTATATACGCCAAAGACTCACATGTACTCCAAGTTTCATCCTCTCAACCATACGCGCTTACCTTTCTAAAGGTTTCCACCTCCAAACTCTTGGGCTTTCAACTGAGAGCCACTGACAGAGTAAGTATGCGATTAGGCTCACATGTTTCAGAAATATGATATTTTACTTTCTGATGGATTGAATCCAAAAAGAGTGAAGCAAGCCGAATGAGAGAGAGAAGGGATAAAAATGGGAAAGGGATCTTCTTAACAACAACATGTAATAATTGGTTTGCATAATAATATGCCATGTGCTCCATGCACCCATACGATTCCAGCCATCAAAACATCTCCATCTGAGCCCCGCAGAATAATTGAACTCCGTCAGGGAAGATCCAGCAACTCCCGTATTTTCAATGTGCCGTACCGTACAGTACAGACCCTAGTCGCTCCCTACGTCTTCCATTAAGGGTTACATGATGGATCTGAATTTAATAACCAACATTACTTCCCATGAAACCCTGTCCTCGTCCACATCCCAAGCAATCATGTGTATAGTGTGTACGAAAACATGTCGTTCCTTCCTAAGAGGATTCGTTCCTACAAGAGGAACACATCATCTTTTTAAATTGATACGAGTTTATAGTTTGCATTCTTCATAACTTGAAGCACTTGCGATCATTGGGACTCGACTCGTCCTGGCTGCTTTACCGAGGCTTGCTTCATTATAAATCCTCGTGGCGTTTTCAAGGGTTACCAACATGATTTTAACGAGCTCCAGTCAGCCTAGACCATGTACACACACATGCCGTCTTGTCGAGGAAAAATCACGACATTTATCCCCCGCCAGGTCACGGGAGGGACGATGAAAAAATCTTCCGGACATTCATATATACGCAAAACATTATACTTCTTCAAAAATAAAACCTTCAATACTTTCCCCTCTAAATATTTTTAAACTATCTCCAACTCTCCGCATTCACCGTGCAAATAAATCTTTAGAGGGAAAATACTCAAAATTCTACTTTCTCCCCTAAAAACCCCTTCCGGCTCAATGATACATGAAACATGAGGGATTGAGGAAAGCTGAGAGTATGGGCGAAACCATAGTCTGGAGAAAACTTTTATGTATTCCAATAGTCACGTTAATTGGCTTTTAAATTACCCACATCCAGATCCAATGTTTCCTAAAATGTTCAATTTACCCCACGGACAGTATTAAAACCACTTTGAATCTCTTAGCAAATGCTTCTCTTCAAAGCTCACCCAGATTATGTAGGTTACATCAAGAGAGTATGAACCAAGGATGAGCAGCCTCTTCCTTGCCTTCAGCTGGAGGGCAACTTGGCGGCGGGCGGGAGAATTAATACAAGGAGCCGGCAAAACCCGCTCAGCTAGGAGTAGAGAGTGAAAGTACCACGCGAGAAGAGGAAAGAATCTTCAAACAAAGCACAACCTCTCCAAAATCTTCTCATAATTTCTTATCCCGCCTCATCTTCCCCTTCTTCCGTGCTGACATGCATATACGCTAGCCTCAAAAACTCTCTAGTGTAGCTAGTGCACAGTAGGGCTTTTTAGAAAAACTTTCTCATTTAATTTGTCTCAAACCTTTCTCTTTCACCTTTCATTATAGTGATTATAAAACCGGAGCTTTGATTATGATGCGCGAGAAAGTTGGCTGAAACAAGTGGTTCCTACCTCCCCTAAATTTTTATCCCTTTTATTCATACCATTATGCATCCTAGTTAGCAAGTAACACATACTTCAAACCCAGCTTAGCTATTATCCAACAATCTTATACCATTCTTAACTTTCTCCACCCATTCTTTCTGCAGACCTGCTGTCGTTATTACGCTCTGTACACCCACAGTCGCGCCAGAATGATTTCATCTGCTACCCGAACATTCAAATCATGTGCACTGTTTAAATCACAAGAAAAAGCAGTGAAAGCACAAGCCCCATCTCTTCCTAATTCATCCAAACATGGAGATATTCCTATTAATTTTGACATCTATATTCCATGCAACTTAGATTCGGAGTGATAACGTTTGAAGCACCATGTACGGTGTAAATGATTGGTGGACGGTTGAAATTATGCCTGGTCTTGTAAACGACGTTCAATGTTTGCGTGCAAGAATGTTGCCGTTGCCATTCGCAAGAGCGTGCAAACCTTACGAATTCAGCAGACGCTTGTACAGACACAGCTTTCACCTCAGAAGCTAATCCTAGAAGGATTTATTTCGACGCGTTTACGTACATAGAGTCATTCTTTCTCGGAACCAGATTAGCCGTACACTTGGAATCATTTAGAGAGAGAGAGAGATGGGCGAATGGGATTAATGCTAGAGTGAAAGCAAGAGAAAGCTAATGGTATAAACTCATATGGTTTCATTTAAAATGAGCCCACAAAATGGATTCCACGTGTGGGTGCAGATAATAACAGTACGATCAGAATTTCCGGTAGTTTCATCCATCCCTCCTGGAGGATACCAAAGACCTAATGTTTGCTACATCACCAGCTTTTAGAGGATGGAATCTGGGCGAGAGAGAAAGGCACATACAAGGAGGAGAGAGTCAAAGATTATTTGACAATGAAATAAGCTAACTGATTCTTCTCTCATGTTTGATATTTCTCTGTCTGTCTCTTCTCAATTTCAATTTGCTATTTTCTAGCATATATGGTAAACATGTCGTCCATGCTTTTCAAATTACCAGCAGCCCAAGAGTAAAGAGAAATATAGCCCGAGTCCTCTCCCCTGACTAACTTGTCATTAGTTTCTCTCTCTCTCTCTCTCTCTCTCACCCGTTCATTCCCCGGGTATTACAAAGGCGGCTGGAATCCGCAGCCCCACCTTTCATACCCATCCAGCTTAAGTGTATCTTCCACCCCCCAACAAGACTCTTCCTCATGAAGATTCTAATTATATGAAATTTTGAAAGCTTTCCCTTCCTCCTCTTGCTGGAATTCCATATTCCACTATTAGACTACGGCACAAGGTCCTTTGTAGATGAATCTGTGTACATCTGCGGCGGACGATCCCACATTATCCTCTCATTCCCTCCCTCACATCACATGCATCCTCATGTGTGTGGAGAGTGAAAGCATGGAAGCTGGGAATCAAGAGCCTAGAGTCACTAGAGTGACTAGAGTCAAGGCAAAGCATCCTCCGAACATCTCTGCTCAAGCGAGAGAAATACAAGTAGAAGGTGCAGAGAAATGAGGTGGAGAAGGACGGCGGCGAGGTAGGAATTATTTCCCCGTATGATCTTCCACATACGCTTCCAAGAGAAAGCCGCTTTCCCTCCTACATGAGGGAGGAATTTCAAATATTATTCACAATTTCAAAGCCTCCTTACTAATATCTGATAGCTCGTAGATAGCTATTCTATATTGTTATATTCATGGACGTTGTAGACGCTACTGGATGGATGATAGGTAGATGATACAGAGAGAGAGAGAGAGGACCAAGAGAGAATATTCCCAAACATTTCTACTTTGATGCTCTTTCACCGTTTCCCAATCTACCTCCATGCCGCCTCTCTCTACTTTCACCAGCCCTCCTCGCAGTGCACAATTACGTACGATTCCCTGGGCACAGAGACCGCCAACCTGGCTGAAGAAGCGCAAAATAAATCCCTCCCCCCGTATCTTCACATAGACAAACTAATACCCACTCTCACCACCTCCCCCCCATCATACCAACCTAACCCAATCTCTCTTTCATACTCCTTTAAACTCCGAGCCCAAGCAATCCTGTATTCAATATTCCCTCTCAATTTTTCCCCATCCATGAGTCAAACCATCTCCCACATTCCTTCTCTCCCTCAATTCCAGCATCCAACTTTCACCAACCGTCCCCGCCCCCATCTAATCGCCACGCCACCGGCTTTCACCCCGTCCTCCGTGTATACAGTCAACCATGCAGCAATCCAGAGTTTAGCGTACTTTGGAATATTGGGAGGGAAGGGATGCGGTGGAGTGTGAGATGGTGCGATTATGATTTTAATTTATAGATATTTTGTATTTAGTACACATGAATGCCAGGAGAAAGTAGTAGCCAGTCTGTGGAAGAGTGTGAGTGTGTGCGAGGGTAATTGAAATATTTATTATCACCCAACATGGCACACACTACTTGTTCATGTCCAGTGCAATCCCTGAAAAGGATTTATAGTCCTCCACCATCCTCATATTCCTTCTTTTATCCCTTTAGTTGTCCTCCTCCACCCCGGCTGAGCTTCCAAGGGGAGCAAGCAGCAGCATCTCGGATATCGGCATTTTATCCTTTATTTTATCCCCCTCCCTATTGCGGATCATCTGAAATCTAGCGGATACTAAAGGCTCACATGTGTGGGCACACATGGGAGTTGGTGATAGTAAGGGATCTGGATTTCCGTCCAGATGAAAGATCAAAGGCAACCAAAGCCCAGTTAGGCTACAGACAGACAGTGCAGACAAGGAGGAGAAGAGAGAAGCACCAGCTTTAGAAAATCATTCCCCATCATCCCTTATAGTCTCTGTCTCTCTCTCTCTCTCTCTGTCTGTCTTTTAGTCTCTCTTTTCCCTCAGTACTCCGAGTACACCACATCTATTTATGACCACCAGGAATCCGGCAGTATGACTCCCGCTTTGTCCTTCCAACCAGGATTCATGATAGCAAATAGCGGCGGGGTGTATAGAGTTTCCGCCAAAGGATCACGTATTATTACTTCCCTACATGAGCCACCAACCACATGGATTCCATCCATTCGCAAGATACCACATGGGGAAGAATGGGATCAACCTAAAAGTTTTGTCCTTATTGATCTCGGGAGAGAGAGAGTCACTAGTCACTGAAAAAGCGGGTAGTAGTAGTACTCTGTAAAATACATACAGTCAATCCTAGGATTCCAGGATGGGGCAAGCCATCGGAGGGAAGAGGCGGACTAATACGTACACGGATTTCATTTCATTACAGTACATGATTCAAGTGCAGAGTGTATAACCTCCCTTTTACCTTCTGATTACACTCGTTCCAAGGGTGTAATTCCTTCAAATCTCTACTTCAATTGTTTACAATTCCCTCCCAAAACCCTCACTCACTCTCTCACACATCTCCCATTCCCAAGCCAAAAACACACACATCTCACGTCCTCTCCCGCTAACCCATCCATCTAACTCATCCACACACACACACAAGCACATATGCTTTTACGTGGTCGTCATCTCCACCAGCCTCCTCACCTCCTGTCGGCTTTCTCCTCTTCCGGCATCCACAAAATCCCTTATTTGCTCTACTTTCATCCTGTTATTTATATTCTCCTCTCTAATTGCTGCCAATAGTAGCAAACTCAACAAGGAGCGCCATATCCTCGCTATTTAATATCCCAACCGGCGGCACCACTCTCATGCTGAGTTCATACCTTCAACCGCTACCACTTTCACCCTCAACTTTCTCCAGCCTCTTGAATTCCGTCGTTTCTTCCTAGACGCCAATCACTAACTTTTCCCTCTTGTAATTTGACCACAAAGCCTGTAGCTGTCATTATCCTAGGAATATTTTCCTCCTGGTCAGCTCATCCTCCTCAATTCCACCTGTCCTCCTAACGAACTTTCCCTTACAAAACTTTCCCATGTTAATAAATTGCAATTTTCACCCACGGATTTTTAACGACAAACATAAAAGGTTCCCTTCAGAAGAGGGACCAACGGATGAAACCTCATCCATGAACCTTCCCCGAATCCTGTAATTAGAGGGTGCTTATACTACCCGGGTTTTTTATGCGTATGCAAAATAAGAGCGGACGATTATTAACAAGGGACGGCCGCGTAGCCGGGATAAGAGGGAATCATGTTAACCCCTCCCCATCTTTTCTGTTAAATTGGTTTGGAGGAGAGGGATGATGAGAGTAGTTGGAAGAATGCATATTGGATTTGTGTTGCTTTTCTCGAGGATTTTCTTTGGCTAAGGGGAGAAGTTGCCATGGCGTTAGAATTTTCAGAAAGAGAGTGATGAAGGTGGAATTATTGTTTGAAGAGTGAGAGCGAGAGGGAAGGAAAGAAAGGATGAGGAAACTGGATAGGGAAAGAAGAAGAGGACATGAGGAGGAGGAGGAGGAGAAACTAAATTGAGGAAGCCGTAAAAATCTATGTGGTAGAGCATGTGATTCCCACTTTTACTCCCTCCTGTATACATATTTTTCCGAATCTCCCTTAAATTCCCCATACAATTTTTCCTCCTTTAACTCATAGGTTATAGCATTAAGCTATAAGAGGAAGAGAGAGAGAAAGAAAAAGATGCTTTCTCCAACCCAAGAGTCCGCCGCGTGATTAGATGTATGCATGTACAGACTCTAGTCTGCTTCCTCCTGGCGGTAGCGGGTGATACAGGTGGGGAGAGAAACGTTATCGGGAGGCGGCTATGGTTGAGTGAACAGAGCGAGAGAGTATCGGAAGAGGAAAGAGCGGGTATTAGAGGTAGGCGGATGTGTGTACAGCTATCCGTAAGTTCAAGTAACTTGTAGTAGGAGGGTATCTACATATATTTGTAGGGAGATCCATTTGGATATGGCGAAGAGTAGAAATAAAAAGGCATGATTGGCGAAGGGGTTCTTTTTACGGGCTGGAATTGGAAAAAGTAGTGAGGATTGGGAGAGAATCAAATGAAGGGTGGATGGATTCGGAGGATTGTAGATGGGCATGTAAAAAATCCATAATATCGACTCTTGCGCCCCCGGACCCCAAGTCCGCGTCCCGGCCTCCCGATCTCCTAATGCCTCCTCCCTCCCTCCAAGTCTTCAGGAGTGTGTGTGGATGAGAGAGATGGAAGACGGGATGCGTGGCTGAATGGCTGGCTACCCTGGTCCGGGCAGAGAGACAAGCCTTTAAGCTAACCTTCGTGCTGATGCGACCACGGCTAGTTCTAGCTGCTCCCCCCCCCGCTTTCTCCATCTCCCTCCCGCTTGAGCTCTAACGGTTAGTTTGCAGAGAATGTCTCCTCCAAACTTTTCTCCGCCCAACTCCCGACACGCGCTCAATATTTTCACACAGTCTTGACCACACCGGACATTTTTACTCTCCTTCATACGCACCCGCCCCGTTCCTCCCTCCCCCCACACGCTACACTCAACCAACCCTACATCATCTCCCCCATCCTCTTAAATCCTTCTCCCATCTACCATCCTCCCTGCCCTCCGTCCTTTTCCCAAACTTTTTCCTTCAGCTAGTCCCTGCTTCAACTCTCCGCTGCCCTGACTGGTCTCTAGGATTTTTTTCTCTCCCTACTCTCCTTTCCCCTCTTCCCTTTCCCCACTCTCTCCCTCTCTCCCTCCTTCCCTCTCCCCTTTCCCGGGGAGGAGCAGTATAAAACTTTCTGTTTGTCTAATACATACTCCTGTCCGGAGGATGATGTGCATTGGATGACTCTCCCTCTCCGCCGTCCCTTCCATCCAACCTTTACAACAAGGGGAGAAAACATTTTGTCCTTCATCCCACTCTCTCCCGTGTCCCCCTTCACCATCCCAGCGAATCCGTACGGACGCAGCCCATAGCCAAGAGCAAAGCCAGACTCATACACACACAACTCATAGAAACCATCCAGCAGAGAGAGAGAGAGAGAGAGCCAAACGCCCGCATATATGTACATCTAAAAACCACCGGCCATTTCACCCACCTCAACTTTTTTCTCTTCGACTCTCCCTCAATCCCATTGTCCCATCCAAGAAATAGATTCCATTGGCCAAGTCCACTACCTCCCTCTCCAAACAAAAACTACGACTACAAACTACACAAAATTATTATCCCCACGTACTTTCACCACCCACCACTCCCATGGCTGCCATCCCTATCCTACAATCCTTTTCTCAAACCTTTCTCCAATCGCCATTAGTCCACCTATTTCACCATTCAACCTCGCTAGCATCACATACATTACATTCATCTAGCCACACTGCCACACAACTTTTGGTGTCGTACATACAATATAGCTAACATACGCTCTCAAGTCCATCAAACAGTCCATGCTTTCTCCTCCTCATACTTTCTCCCTTCTTCTTTCTTAGCCAACCCATCCTAAGCAGACGACCAGACACTCACCATTCCACCTCTTAGCACTCTTCTTCTTCTTCTTCTTCCTCCTATCCATCCGCAATCTCATTCAATCAAACCCCATTATAAATCCTCTACTTTTGTTCCTCTTCCCCTCATCATCACCATCTTTCCGACTTCCCATCGCCCAACTCTCAGGCCACTACACTTCCCACACACAACACTCATCCTCCACCGTCCTCTGTCTAAAGACCAAATGTCCCAAACACACTCTCTCTCCTCTCTAAATACAAATCCCAATTACAAAAACAAATCTCGCCCACAAAAACATCCAGGAGCTCTGTCTCCATCCAGCTAGTAGCCACACTCTTTACAGTCCCTTGCATATTTACCTGCATGTATGCATGCAAAGCTCAACTTTCACCTTTCCTCTATTTCGTATATAATCCCAAGTATACATGCACTCTACACATTTAAATCCTTTTACAACTTGTTCTCCCAATCCAATGAAATCACTACCACCATCGCTACTTCTACTTCCCAACCTTACATCGGGATGAACCTTATTGTCTACAAGGAGTCACCCATCTATTTTCCATCTACCCCCACCACCACCACCCTTCCTTTCATCCTTATTCTCTTTCTTCCCACTATTTTATCATCATTTTGATGGCCTCATTTATTCTTGTTTTCAATCTACGCTCTGTCCTATTAATCATCCTCGTCCCTACATCCATGTATATTATCCAAATCCAACCACAACTAGCACTCGGACCACTACTTTCTCCAATATTTTCCCTTTCTCCCAAACTTTTCCATCTGCTTTCTCCCAACTTCTTCTCATCTGTATCTATTTCTCCATTCCACTTCCGTCCTTTCTCAATTTCCCCGCTTTCTTCTTATTCTTTGCTGTATCTTATCAACGCTTATAAAATTATTATCATTACATTTGGTTGAGAGTTAGCAGTAGATGATGCTAAACCCATGAAAAAACCCCTACAAACCATCACCGCCAGGGCAGTTTCAATCGTCTGCCCTGCCGTCAAATTAAATACCAATCGCGTCCAACAATGCTTCTTTTTTATTGATTTCACCCCGACTCTAGGAGTATAATGAAAGGCTATAAAAATAGTTACTCTCCTCCTAACGGAACTGTCTGTCCCCTGTCCCCTGGACAAAGGGCTATCAAAAACAATCCTGCTGTGAGCTACCCCAGCACAAAGTAAACTGACCACCCTATCAAATAGCTTCGCTGCATTAGTCCCTATACATTGTGGTCATCTGTCCAGTGGGTTCCAGAGTTCTACCATCTCATTGTAGTATCATGTAGCAGCCCGGAAGGGAGGAAACGGAGCAATTCTATACCATTCATGCATCCACCCTCCCTGCTGGACGACGCCCCTCTCTCGCAGTCTGGCTGGCGTGCGTTTAACTTGTATTCATCATCGGATAAATAAATGTAACGGAAAGGGCAAAGAGTCCTTGTAAAAAGGTCTCGTCAATTTTTATAAAAATATTCTCCCATCCCATTAGCCCTTCCCAGCCTCCGATTTCCCCGGCTGACCAGTTCAATAGAAATTTGTCCCCTCGGCTCAGCACACACAATCTGTACAAGGTTACGTATCCAACACTTGCCGGACGTGTTATACTGGAAACTTTCAAGAGCATCCCCTATCACTCCCAACCCCCTCACGCGTATCTTTTCAATGTATTGATTTTTTCCAAAGCCTCATTCAATGAATGATAATTACTTTTTTATCAGTCAATTCTAAACTGGAGCATCCTCTCATCCCTTCTAATCACCCCTTTCCGCAAAGCCAGCCAGGCCATGGCTAGTCGGGAAGCGTCAAGGTGAGAATAGAGCGAGAACCGCATTCACTGCAAGAGTCACACTGCTTTTCTCATATACCTGTTCAGGCCTCCATAGTCCTACTCTTTCAATTCTTCGGTTTAATGCATATTCAAGTCCAGTTTTCAGTCTGCACAGACCAGAACCACAGCTAAATTAATAGCAACACTTCACGTGTGAAATCTATATCCGCATCCTCTTTTATTCATTTTTCAACGGGGACACGTTCCTTTACTTTCAAAACTAGATTCTGTCCATCTGCTCCTTTCAAAACCGGTACCCTAGCGCAGCTTCCGCTTTAGTTTTAAGCTCTCGGAAAATACAATATATATAAAATCAGGAAAGGAAGCCGTGTAGCAGGTTTTAAACCCGAATCATTTTTTGCATCTGTCCAGTCCGCGATCTTTTCTTTTTATATTAAAGATTCCAAATTTTCCACATAATTTTCATAGTTTGATTCAACCAGAGGAGCTAAAATCCGGATTTTCCCTTAGTTGTAAACCGGTTGATTTTTAAAAGGATTTTGTCACATTTTAGGGCATAAAAAGAAACTGGAAGTATATCAGTTAAGGAAAAATATCCCAAGTACAAAAGGTATACCCGTTTTCGATATTTTAGGGCCTAAATTTATACAAGCTAGAAAAAGAGTAGATGCTCCCATCCTTACACAATTTTACAAAAATTATTTCTATTTGATTAGATGTAACAACGGTCGTATCCGAATAAAAATATGTATCTTCATTTAGCTCCAGTTTATACAACGTTGCCGGGTATTTTAATATTCCAAATTCGTGTAGTTCACTGTCAGAATGACCCGACTCGAATACTTTATGTTGATTTCTAAAGTTTCATTAATAAAGTTTCATTATTTCTATTTCAGGTCAATAAAACCGATGGAGCGATTTGATCCTTCTGGAACAACACCGAAACCACTTGACTGTATAGTTTCCAACATCCTGGCATGCTTCAACGATGAGCGTCATTCCAGTTTCACCAAACTCCGAGCACAACAAAGAGATACAATCATGCAATTATTAAATTCAAATGAAATTATGATTTCAAAATGCCATTAAATAATTTTAATTGTCTCTGCACGTACACCTTAACCTTTTAAAATGTCAAGTACTTCAACAAAATTAGCTTCAATGCATGCCCAGAAAACGTTATCATAGTTTAGAATAGCCGCATCTAGTTTATCACAGCTGTATTTTTGATGTGCCAAAAACTGATTTGTATCATTCGGAATCGGAAGAAATATCCAACTGAAGAAACCAAATCCCTGTAATTGCAACATTGGTAAAAGGTTTTTGTACTCAAAATAAAATTATATAGGAACATTTTGTAATTCCTCGTAAAAAGTCTCAATTCTGTGCATAAATAACGTACTTTCAAGTGAAATTCGACAGGGCCTGAAGGCTATTTGGATGGAATCGGGAATGAGGATTGGGTATTGAGTTTTGGCACGTTACCCCGCTGTATATATTGTATATTCTCTTTTTTTCAATTCCACCTTCCTTAAATAAAGGTTCTGGAATTTTTGAATTGTGGGCGAGATATTTGGGAATGGAGGGAACCCAAGAGATATGATAATTTACATAGAACGGTGATGGTTGTTGTGGAGAAAACTTGGGCAAAATATTTTATGGTTTACAAGTATGCATTTGGAGGTCCGTTAGGGACAGGATGGGAGGTAACTCATAGGTAAAGTAATAGCCTAGGAAAACGTGTCCAAAGCCTCGTCCGTCACCGTCTCAAAACACTATACCTCCAAACCGTACATGCATATAAGTGTGAGCATGAACAAGGCACGAGGGAAAAGCTAGCGAAATGACTTTCTCTCCAACCACCCCCCTTATTCTTCTTTTCCCACAGCCCTGACAACATGTGAATATGTTGAACCAAGCCGTAGATTCTTGGTCTTCAATATGCACTTGAATGCCGCCACTATCCACTCCCTCTTCTTTACGAACCACCTCGTGGAAGGAGCGTGGTCCTTTTAAGAAAATGAAGGAGACGAGGATGAGAAATTTATAGAGATGAGGATGAAGATGGAAAGCTGGAGAAAGTAAGGAAACTCTACAAGTAGAAGGGGAAGAGAGAGAGAGAGATGAAGAATATGAAATGAGTTTTTGGATTTCCAATCTTGTGAAAGAGATTTTTGGCACACAGTCCGCCGTGATCAATCAAATACATTATTACATTATCTACAGAAAATAGTAAATTCCATATTCCTATACATGAAACATGTCCCTCACTCACTTTCTCTCTCTTTCTCTCCTCCACATCTCTTACTCAATCCCCCCACATTTTTTATCTCCAAAATATCTGCATATATAAATTCACATCTTCTCTCTGCCTCAACTTCCCTCATCTCTCATCCTTTCTCCATCCTTTCACATGTGAGTTTTTTCATCCGCAACACCCACAAACCTTCCCCAGTCCAACTTATTGATCCATACATGCCAAAACGTCTTCAAAAGGAAGCCTTATAGCAAAAAATAATCTTGGCCGAGCCAAGCAAAATCATTTCCTAAACTACCAAATTTTTTATCCCGAGCAAAACAACTCAAAATTTTACATACATTTCTTCTCTTCTTTTACCCAGCATCCAAATCATGACTGGAGAAAGCTTATAGTTTCTCCATACTTTCCCCCTCCTCTAATGCCCACAGACCAGAACTCTAAATCCTACCTGTTCTCTTCCAATCTTCCGTCTCCTCATTCCGTCATACGCTTAGACGCTTACCTTCCTTGAGTTTTTTTAAACCAGCAAGACGTATCTCATGAATAAATCTCCAACCGAGGGTTTGTAGCAACAAGAAACATGAAATCTAAACTTCAAGCCTTACACCACCTTCCCTCCTTAGCATCAAAAAATGGCAACTTCCAGCCGGAACTACCTCTGCAAAAACAGTATCCATGCATTCTACTATTTCTTTGCGTAGGAACCGTATTTCACAGATTTGAGTCCTCACATCTCATATCTCATTTATCTAAACAATATGTACATCTACAGGATATTTTCCGTTCCATGTTGTAGGAGACAACCTGGTATTTGTGTGGAAGGAGTTCTCAAAACTTTTACGGCCCAACTTTGCCCTCGAGATGCTCTTACAATAATTCAATATTCATTTCAGATTAACCTGGAAGGCGTAACTGAGGGTGAAATTATCCACGCTTCCGCAGTTACGACAGAAATATTTTATTTCTAATTACGAATCAAAAGCCTGGTTAACGAGAGAAGGATTAAAGGAAAATCTTCAAGAGGGAATCCTCCTAATTGAGTTAAAAAGTTATACGACAATCATAATAATCACCCCACTTGAAACATACCCCGCCTCAGTCCTTTCCTCCATCCTATGCTACACATACCACTTTACACACCACCATCCGCCTCGTCCCACAGACCTGCACAAGTGGTTCAGATTTTCCAGGAAAATTCCGCATCCTTTGCAATTCCTCCCCTACTTCAACAGGAGAACAGCACATACAGCTCGTAGTCCGTAGCCTCTTTTCAATTCTTTCAACTCCACTCTACACCCTCCACCAAGACTTGCAACTACTCCAAATATTGTAACTGCCACCACTCTGCCAAAACGGGCTAACAGAACCGGGGATTTACAGCTTCGCAAAGTAACAGAAGCTTGGCTTTTGTCCACCGTCCACCAATTTTCGATATGTTACCGCCATAATATTCCGTTAAATCTCTCAGAAAACATCAGCTAGAGAAAGTTTGCAACTCCCCTTTGTATGCCATGTCCAAGAGATGTGTAGGATAGCCTCACATCATGTTGCAATTGCAAGGATTGTAATTTTGTATGTTTTTTATACGTAACTGCCTATTCTTCTTCATCAACTCTTTCATGCCATTCAATCACGTGGTTTCTGGTGCCTCACTAAGCACCACCTCATTAAAGCTCATAAGTCTTAAATCCAATTTCGCACGTTTCTCGTGGAAAATCATGACTGTATTTTTTGCGTTTTACGTCATGATAAAAATATAACGTGATGCCAGGATCGTCTAGCTTGTCAAACTAAGATTTCTTTAATTCTAACCTCTTGCCTTCAACTCGTTCTTCTCACCACAAATCCTTCTACTTTCGAATTATTTCAAAGCTCCTGACAATCCTCAAATTACTCCACTTAGGATACCCCCTCATTTGAAGGATCATGTGTGGTGTCTAGAATCGTGCCGTAGTCTTTGGGCTCCGCCCGAGATCCCTCTCTCCAAAAACTATTACAACTTTCACCCAGCTTTCACCCAACTTTCGCCCATACTTGAGTTGATGGGCTTGGCTTCTTCCTTGCTCATCACCTGCCCATCCTTACTCGCCTTTGCATCTCCCTTATCCACTATCTGATTCACAATGAGTCATTTTTTTCTAAACACTATATACTACTCACAAATAACTGGACTTGCAAACAAATTCGTCCATCTTTACACAAATCTTTTCTCGTTTCCTCAAACAATTTAAGACCAGCGTATTTTCTTTCGACTCTGTTCTCGCACTCTTAGTAAACCTGAGCGATAAAACGAATTCAAGATTCATGTATTGAGAGTACATATTTAGCTTAAATAACGTTTCAATGCCGGCAGCTTGCCAAAGAATTTTTGAACAAAGCCCCAAAATACATTTCGGTTGTACCTTTCACCCGCATTTTCTCCTATTCCACTGTTAAATGCAGTGATTACAAACTTGGAGATTGTATAAAAGTAGAAATCAGTGTCACAAAATTTCTTAGGCTACACAAGTATCCACTAGAAGCAGGACTTTGATTGACCACCTCCATAAAATATGCATGCGTTGTAAAAATATCGCGCGGAACTTTACATGGTTTCGGCATTTAAATAAAGAAACTACACAGAAAATAGATACATTCAAGTTTCCAGCTACAACTGTCTTTGCATAAATTACCTATTATGGTACTTGGAAGGCACACAAACGTCCAAGCATCCAGAGAACTTCTAGCTTTCTCCCCGCCGTGCTCTTAATGTTAACTCCACGTCAGTATTGCTAATGGATTCAAGCAATACCATCACCATCGCATACACCACCTTCTCTGTGGATGTATGGTAGCAATTTTTTGCCTTAAACCTTGTTCTTACAATTTACACAATTTCGCATGAGGAGAAAGTGAACCAGGACAAGCAAGAAGAGCATGAAGAATCTATAGAATTTATATTGTATTTTTTATCTCCTCCATATTTGCTAGCTAGCAACTCATAACAGGAAAGGCAGTGTCTTTTCACTCATCGTGCTCATTTTAGAAAGAAAGTATTTATTCATTGTACTTTACCTATAGATTATACATACAAAACCTACCTACCTACTACAAGAAATCAGCAGTTTTCTACGCATAGCAGATACCCTCAAGGATGCTAGGATAAACCAAAAGCTACGTATACAACTTTTTCCTTGCATGGAATTGTAGCGAATTCAAAAAGCGGACAGACGACGACGGTGACACAAGATGAATCTTCCCTGTAGTCTGACGAAAGGATCATGTGCAATTCCACATGGTCTTTCACACGCTCCAGAAATCAGGTTTTCTACAATAACTTGACTACTTTCACCAAATTCTCTGTTATCCCGAGAACAAATCATGATTTATTGGCGTTACAAATGGATGGAATGAGAGAAAGTAAGAGAAAGCTTTTCTCATCATCACTCCCCTTCTTTCCACTCTCCTCCTCCCTCTCCACTCATTACCGCTAAATGAGACCTGGATAGCCAGCCTTGGTTTTTTCCATCCTCGACCCTCAACAACATAGCCCTCCTTTCTCCCACCCACCATCCCCTCCTTGCATGTATTTCCGTATAATCCAAATTTTGAACAAAGGACCCAATCCCATCATACTCATTCTCCGGCCATCCTTCGCCCAGAGTTTGCATAAATTCTACGAGTACGTGTATGTAATTTGGAGAAAGTAGATTCCTGGGATTGTATCCTGCTCTCCCCCAGTCTTTCCCAGTCTTGGTCCCATCTATTTGGTAGCTTAGTTTAGCTCCTGGTGAGTTTCATATAGCCAGAGTCCTGGGCTGCTGTACTTGGACGGAAAAGAAAGGGTGTGGATGATAGGGTGAAAGTACACATGTAAATGAAGGAATGTGTAAGAGAAAGGAGAGAAAGGATAACATGGAGGTGGCTGGCTGAATGAGTGAAGTGAGGGATGATAACAATTTCAGTCCGGACTCGGAGGTGTTATAGACGTGATGTTTTGGCTTCGTTTCACCAAGGGCTGGTGAGTCAGAGATAAATTGCACTTGTCTCTCTCCCGCCAAGGGAAAGGCACGACTTGGAGCTCAGGGGGAAAGCACCACACTTTCCTTTTTAGGTGTACCATTTAATAGGGTAGAGGACAGGACAGGTTTGGTTGGGCAAGTAATGCAACATCCCTCTTTCTTCTCCCCATCTCTTCCTCCATCTTCACCATATTACCTCTTGCTCTCTCAGATTCTTGGATTTAGAGACCTTGGTCCCTAATAATGGCTTTCAGAGCTCAGAGGTTTTTCTCTCTGTGCACATGTGTGCGTGCACTATACACTATCCCCTCTGAGCCTCTCAGATGGAAAGAATAAGGAAGAAATAAAATCCATGATAGTCCCTCATGTTCTCTCAATAAATGTTATACATGGCTAGAGCAAGAGAGAAAGCAGACCACTCCCAAGTCCTGGGAGAAACCTCCGTCAAGGATAGATGAAGACAATCAGGAGGGAGAAACCATAGTCTGATTTAGTCCACAACATGCAGAGGGAGAATAAATCCTAACGCACACACACACACACTTTCCCAAATTCCCATGGTCCATGATGGTATTAGCAGTACTATGAAAACTATCCATTTCATTCCGTCTATAGATATATATTCTCTCCCGTATTCTTCTAGTCCTTCCGCGTCCCATCCCCTCCCCCTTCCTCAAACTAAACCCCACAGCCCTTCCTCCATCTATCCCCCCAACTCATAATAGGAAAATAGGATCCCTCCCTGGGATGGCACCGAAAATCACGACATACACCAGCCCTCCTCCCCAACCTTTCCGAGGACAACCAAATTTATCTCTTCTCCCTTCTCTGATGCGAAATAAATTGGCGTGTCTATACAAAATGCATTCGAGTGTGTGTATGTGTGTATTTCCCTCCTCTCAAATCCCATCCGCCCATGTCTATCTAATGGACCTCAACTCTACTTTCTCTTCGTCAGCCACACTCGCTCCACTACCCGCTTCCACCACCATTCTCGCATCTACCCTCCACTCACTCTACTCATCCAAACCGGGTAATGCTACACACACGCACACACACACTCACCATGCATAGTGCCATCTGGGCATTCCAACCAACTAAACCTCTATAATTAGTTTCATCCACCCACAACCGCTACCTTCTCCCTCCCTCCACTTGCTCACCTTCTTCCCACCAGACTTTCTCCTCCACATCCGTATATATTCTCCAAATCCCCCTCACCACCCCCTTCAGCTTAACTCGTAATCATTAGATGGAATTACAATGTCAAAGGTCACGAAGCAACTCTCATCATTTCTCCCTAAAACTTTCTCCAACTTTCTCCCACATCAACCTTTCGTCCTCTCCGTCCTTCACACAGCTTTCTCCACATACTTTCTCCAGAAAAAACCACCCTTTTCAAGTACCTCACCCCCCTGTAAAAAAACCTTGCACCTTGCAGTCAATCCTTATTTTGTCTAAGCTAACATCCTGGAGCATTAACTCGGAAAGACTCCAACAATTTCCACCATCCTTTTCCATTTCCTTTGAATCTATTTTCAATTTCAACCCAGTCCATCCCATAACCGTGTATCCGGCCACGATAATTATTTTCCACAACCAGCTCCAATACCTTCATCCTCCTCATGTATCTCCACTCCCCGCTTCCTCTCTTCCACACCTCCTCATCCTCCCCCTTCATCCTTTTCACTTTCTCCCCAAAATTACCAACTCGTCCAGCCAGCGCCTCCACTCCGCCGCGGGTACTCGTAAAACTCCACATCCTCCAACATATCACAGACAGTACTAACAGTAATGAGAGTAGTACTTGATCCACCAAAAAAGACTACTTCCCCTAGTACTTATTAGTTTCGTTAGGCATGTCAAAAGCTGTATATATCGTCGCTTCCGATCCAAGCATCACCCCTTCCACTTTCTCCTCCTCCTCTCCTCTTTCACCACATCCTCAGCTACCAGATAGATAGATCATTGGTATAACGTTGCTTTTGGTTTTATAGAATCATGAAATATTTTTCACTCAGAGTACTACACGGACGGAAAGAGCCATGATTCCTTTGAAATCCCATTAAACTTCACATTAGATTACCTTCCTCTTTCATCCCCATATGTAGTCATCCTATATATGATCAAATAACTGAATTATATTGGACAAAGTACCAACTAGATCCATTCCCAAAACCGTCCTCCATTTCTTTCCACCACCCACCAACATAACAATCTCCTCCACACAGTTCCTACTAATGTATCAATCCCTTTCCCCATCCTTGTCTTCATCCTGATAATTTCCCCGCCTCTTCTCTTTCTAGAGTAAAACTAGCTCACCCTCTTCCCCTTCTGCGCTCTGCTCTAAACTGCTGAATAGCAAGGAATCGGATTTGCCTCACCGAAACCCTCCTGCCTTTTAGTTTCTGTTTACAAATTGTATTTAAAATTTCAATTCTCCTTCCAATTAACCCCTGTTAAAATTATTGTCCTTCCTGCACAATGCCCGGCTCCCGCTTAACCAAAAACTCGCATAGTTTGTAACGATAGGCCAGTTAAGATGGATATCGTCGAGTTGATAAATGAGAAGGCCGGTTAGTTAATATAAATTTAAGTTTAATAGCGAAGAACGGAGAGATGAGTTGGAGGTAGGAGGAAGTGCTGTGCTGGCTAAGTTAGGCTAGAGCTGACTGACTACAAAGTGTAGAGCAGGATAAGAGATAGCTACGAGGGACGGACGTGTGAGAGACGTGAGAGCGGACCTAGTAGAGAATACAATATCAGCACATCCCCTTTTGTAAGGTATAAAGATCATTGACAAGTATGTGAATTGAACTGATGATACATAATCATGAAACGGAATGAATACAAAATGACCTTTGAAATTTGTAACATTGATTGAAATGGGAATGATAACAGCATAGAAAATTCAATTAAGTAATTAGGCTGAATATTCTTGCTTCTTGCTTTTCTTCTTCTTCTTTCGCCGAAGGGTCGAAGAAGGGACAGTATCACTCTGGAAGAGTGAGCGAGGACAGGGATTACGTTGTGGATAACGGCGTTCGCAGGTAGATGGACCGGGGTTAAGTTCCACAAACGATGGATCCGTAGTGTTAGCCTCAGCTTCAGAAGAGGCGGAAGCGTTAGACGATTCAAATAAGTTTTTGAATTCGGCGTCAGATTGTTGATCGGATGCTTCGGAAACAGGCTCAGTCTTCGGGGTCAAATCTTCGTCATCTGATGATGCGACAGCCGGTGTAGGACGGATAAGAGCCGGTTCGGGAAGCAGTTCCAAGGGACGGAGATAGGAGAGATGAAGACGGTTACGTCGGTATTGACCCTGGTTGGTGACCAATTGGTAGGAACGTGGAGTATCGGCGGGACCGATGATAGTACCCCATTGTTCCAGGTCCTTGATCCAGACAGTTTCTCCTGGAAGTAAGTGAGAAAGTTCCTGGACACCGTGTCGTCTGTCAAAATTAGCTTTTTGAGCGGCAATCCTCTCCCTTTCCTTGGCGAAGAGTTTAGAACGGGGAACCGTGGTAGGTTGTAAAACTGTAGGAGAGACAGGCAAGAAAGTTTTTAATTTACGACCCATGAGAAGCTCAGACGGTGTAAAACCATTATCAAGAGGAGTTGATCGATACTCCAGGAGCCACAAATCGAGATCCTTGGTCTTAGCAAGACCAGTCTTGACCACTTTGACCATAGATTCGATGAACCCATTGGATTGCGGGAACCGAGGAGAAGAGGTCACATGGCGAAATCCGTACTGCTTAGTGAACTCAATGAATTCACGGGACAGCAGGGGATCGAATTGAGGTCCATTGTCAGAGCGTAGCAGGTCACAAATGCCATGAGTTGCGAAGATCCGTTTTAGGTGAGAGATTATAGTCTGGCTGGACAGGGAAGACAGCTTGACAACTTCAGGATAGCGAGAATACATATCGGCAACTAAAAGAAACCAATGAGCGTTTAGTTTAAACAAATCAAGAGCAATTATTTCCCACGGTCTGGTAGGAAAGTCAGAGGGCATCAAAGGTTCTTTGCGAAAAATTCGATGTTCAGCACAAACAGCGCAGCGTTCAATCATGGAAGCAATGTCAGCGGAGATATTAGGCCACCACACAGACGAATATGCCCTAGCACGGCATTTGGTGATACCCAGATGACCAGCATGTAGGATGGACAAAGTATCATGACGCATTGATGATGGAATCACAAGACGAGGTCCATACATGAGCAGGTTGTCGTGGACAGAGAAATGGGCACGGTATTGGAAGTAGGGTTTAACAGCACTAGGTAATTTGTCTTTGGGGGGCCATCCGTGAAGCGTAAAATCCGTAACTGATGTTAACACTGTGTCACTGTGTTGGGAACGACGAATGTCATCAAGTTTTGTACTTGAAACGGGAAGGTTGCTTGTTATAGCGAAAACATGGGCTTCAATGTCTTCAGACGGGCAGGAGTCTTCAGTTTCGGGAAGTGGAGCACGAGACAGGTAATCGGCTGCTAGGAGTAGCTTTCCCGGGGTGTGAAAAATTTCATAGTCGTACCGCATAAGTCGAAGTCGGAAGCGCTGAAGACGTGGAGAAAGTTCGTCGAGAAATTTAGTTTTCATGATGGAGAGAAGCGGCTTATGATCTGTCTCGAGAAAGATTGGCATCCCGAACACAAAATCGTGAAAGCGCTCACATGCCCAGGCAAGGGCAAGTGCCTCTTTTTCTATTTGAGCGTACCGCTTTTCAGCATCGGTCAAAGTTCGAGAAATGTACGCAATAGGTTTGAGAGTCCCATCCTCATCTTCTTGACGGAGAACAGCACCAAGACCATATGAGCTGGAGTCGGCGGATAGCACGGTGCGGTGATTTTTGTTGAAAATTTTGAGACAGGGGGAACTTGTAAGGATACGGAGCACTTGTTGAAAAGCACTGTCAGCTTCAGAGTTCCAGGCAAAATCCTTGCCTTTTGAGAGAAGAGAACTGATGGGTGACAATAAAGAAGCGGCATTAGGGATGAACTTTTGTAGATAATTAATCATACCCAGGAAACTGCGCACGCCATGAACATCAGTTGGCGGTTTCAGACGTAATATGGCTTGAACTTTGGAACTGTCAGGTTGAATTCCGTTAGGAGAAAGTTCATGGCCCAGGAAAGTTGTCTTTTCAACGCCAAATACACATTTGGCCGGGTTGAGGGTAACATTGTGCTGCCGTAGTCGTAAAAGGACGTCAAGTAAACGGCGATCATGTTCCTCGGTTGTAGATCCCCAGATGAGTATATCGTCAGTATGATGTGTAACACCTTGGAGACCGCTGAGAATTTGGCTGATTCGTTTTTGATACAATTCCGGTGCACTGGAAATTCCAAAAGGTAGCCGAAGGAAACAGAATCTGCCAAAAGGTGAAATGAAAGTTGTTAGTAACTTTGAACTTTCAGTAAGAGGTAATTGCCAGAATCCGGAAAGACAGTCAAGTTTGCTGAAAATTTTAGCAAACGGCATTTGACCCAAAGTATGCTCTAGGATGGGCATCGGATGATTTTCACGGCGTACGGCCTTGTTGAGCTCGGTAAGGTCAACACAGCAGCGGATGTCTTTGCCAGGTTTTCCAACGATGACTAAAGGTGCACACCAATCAGTCGGGGCATCCACTTGTTCAATCACACCCATCTGAAGCATGTCATCGAGCTTAGATCGTAATTTGTCCATCAATCCCAAGGGAACTCGGCGAGGCTGTGATAAGCAAAAAGGATTAGCATTTTCACGTAATTTTATCTCGTAAGGTGGAGACATCAAGCCAAGTCCCGTAAATAAATCCTTGAAATCAGATAAAGGCTCGAGATTAGTCAGTTTTTTAGGCGCAGATAAATTGTTACACCGGGCAATGAGACACAGTTTGACACACTCGTCGGCACCGAGTAATGGTTGTGTCAATGATTCAACAACATAAACCCAGCTTTGTACTTGATGATGACCATTGGTCAAAGTACAAAAGAACTTTCCCTTCGTATCAAGTTTAGCACCAGTAGCACTATGAAGAGGAATGTCAGAAGGTTGTAAATTGAAAGTAGGTCTGAAAAGTTTTGACCACAATGAAAACGGAATCACAGTAACATCAGCCCCGATGTCAAGTTTAAAGGGAACACAAATGTCAGCGATTGTAATAGTAGCAATCCAGTCGTCACGGGACCGGTTTTGTCCAGAAATCTGACAGAGCACAAAATTATCGCACGGCAAAGCAAAATTGACACTATTAATTTTGCCTTTGGGAGGCTTATTTTGAGAACTTTTACAGACGGATTTCCGGTGGCCAATTTTGGAACAAGAACCACAGGTCTCGTTTTTGGCCGGGCAGGACTCACGTGAATGTTGCTGAGAACTGCCGCAATGAAAACAAATCCACTGTTTAGGTGGAGAGCCAGCTTTTTTCTTAGCCTTATTCTTGTGTTGCACTTTCTTGGTAGATTGGGAATTATGTACAACACGGTTAACAGTTTGAGCACTCGGTCCTCCTAAATCGCGTTGCTGTTTTTGCACTTCTTCATAAGCACGAGCATTCTTAATCACATCATCCATGGTTGGATCTTCGAGCAGGAGTAGTCTGTCGGAGAGTCGTCTGTCAGAGACGCCAACGATGATGCGATCCCTCACGAGCTGGTCCTTAAGCGACTCGTAAGCACACGACTCGCTGAGAATTTGGAGATCCAGGATGAAGGAATCTACGGACTCGCCCGGGAGCTGTACACGGCGGTTGAATTTTGCGCGTTCGTACGTCACACGTGTCTTCCCTATGAAGAAGGTTTTGAAAGCCTCGCAGACTTTCGCGTACAGTAGCTTGTCTGCTGTACTGAGATGCGCGGATGTTAGTATCTCCTCTGCTTTAGGACCCATGGTGACAAGTAGAGCGTCAATCTTGTCGGCGTCAAGGGTAATTTTTGCAATCCTGCAAAACCGATCAAACTGCTCTATCCACAGCTTCCATGTATGAGGGGAATTGAAGGGGAAAGGATCCGGCTGGCGAAACATGCCGACCCCCGGCGTCTTCGTATCCGTCGACATCTTGGAAATTTAGCAACGGCGTGGTTATTATGTACCACTGTGAGAAACGGAAATGGCACAAAAGTTGCGAATTTTAAGGAAATTCGGCGAAATGTTGAAATTTTGCAGATAACTTTTCAGGAATTTCAGGGAAACACGTCAGCAGATGAATCCTGAAGGAACTCGCAGTACTGTAACTGGTTATGGTAGAGTTCACTTACTCTGAAGATGGAGTGAGAAGTTATGGCAAATATAATTAACACGGCACTAGTTTTAGAAATAGTTAATTGTAGATTCGTACGTAGCTGCCACCATGTAACGATAGGCCAGTTAAGATGGATATCGTCGAGTTGATAAATGAGAAGGCCGGTTAGTTAATATAAATTTAAGTTTAATAGCGAAGAACGGAGAGATGAGTTGGAGGTAGGAGGAAGTGCTGTGCTGGCTAAGTTAGGCTAGAGCTGACTGACTACAAAGTGTAGAGCAGGATAAGAGATAGCTACGAGGGACGGACGTGTGAGAGACGTGAGAGCGGACCTAGTAGAGAATACAATATCAGCACATAAATTGCAGACATCAGAATGAATCATGGCTAAAGCTACCCACTAGCCTGGCCCAAACATCCGCATCTCAAACTTAATGGATATACCTTCCTCTCTCTCATCTCATCCCTCTCCTTCCGACATCTTCTCCTTCATCTGTGTCTAAGGCCCGAAAAAATGGGAACATGAAAGAGCAGAGACATCATTCACATTAAATTCCTAGAAATCTCAACGATATGCGAGGAGGACTCAAACCCTGCCGGCTGAGGAGCGGAGCTGAAGGCGAAGAAAAAAGAATAAAAATCCATTGGATAAAGATGTTGCGGCCATTTGATTTGATTCTTTCTTACAGACTGACAGATGGAGAAAAAATTACCATTCAGTTCCTCCTCTCTCTCTCTCTCTCACTCCCTTTCTCCGACTCATCCATGTAATTCCTTCCCCCACCAATCCATACCAAATATCGACTCCCCCCTTCCCTCCTCTATCCACCCCACCCCCAGCCATATATAGCCAGAGGAATTATTTCCACCACTCTCCATACACACCTACTTGAGTTCCCTCCCGAATGCATGCGGATTCTACGCTTACTCAAAATTCTCCAAAAAGAATAAATTTCCAAAGATGAAATGCGACATACGGCTGACTTGCACTCTGTCTCTCTTGCTTTCTCTTCATCTCATAGGAAATCTCCAACTTTCTCCACTTTCTCCATCCAACATTTCCTGCCCTGTCTATATCTACGTAAATATCCCAAAATCCACCTACACTCCCATTCCCCTCTTATGTGAAATCCCGGAATAAGACAGTAAAATTTTTACTTATCATGTCATACGTCTCCTCCCTCCCGTAACAAGAACAGATGGAATGATAGATTCATCTTCCGTCTCAATACTTACCCCTTTAATGTGTTTTCCACTCTCCATCCTACATCTACTCGCCATAGCCAGCCTATTCCCCACACCCCCATCCATCCCACCCACCACCCAAGGAAACAAACCATCATCTTTTTCTTTTCCCGTCATTTCATATCTCATATCCACTCTTCCAACGTCTTAGCTAACACAACCGCCCGCCCGCACTCCCTTGCCCGTGTCCTCCCCCTTCGGAGGAGAAAGCATTCCTATTTACTCGGCCTGCACACAAGTTTAATGCAAATATTTTTTGATTCATTCAGCCACTTAGGAAACATCCCCAGACTTTCCATTTTACCCCCCATCCCCATCCAAAATAACTAATACCAACCCATCTCCTCTTTTTTCTACTTTCCCTTTACTTTCTTTTCCATCTCTGCCTGGGAGTAGCAAAGCCTTTCTCTTGCACTTTCTCCTATAATTCTACCGGTTATATGGCATATTATTTTTAAAATGACTAGAACAGCAACCTACTAACTCACCCATTTCAGGTCATCTATACTAGCCTATAAAAGAACAGTTTTCAGATTTATTGCCAACTTCAAACCAAAAAACAATTCCAACCTCAATTTTTCCGAAATTTTTCTCCTCATGGAACGCACATTTCCAGGATTCAAAAATAATATTAACCCCACACCACGGCTAGCCCATTTACAGAAGAGCCTAGCGGAACATATAGTATTCCCATTCCCTATATATATCTTTATTATTTCTTCCTTTCGCATTAACTTTCACTCAAGCTTTCACCCAAATGACCTTCTTAACCACAGCTTTTGATCTGTAATTCTCTTCTTCCGCTTTCTGCCTACACTGATTTTGCCAAATTGGATCATTTTTTATCATTTTCTTATGTACTTTCTCCACTTCCTCCAATTTGTGTTTAACTCCAAAAATTGATGTCTACAGTGTAGACTCTACACCGGTCACAATTTTACACGAGAGAACCAATTAAACCCAAGCAGATTACAACATCAAAAGTTCTCGAAGTACATTCTTTCCTCACTTTGTGGCTACACTCGTTAGCACCGGTGAAAGCTATTCTCCACGAAAAACGTGGCTGTCAAAAATTAATGCAAAGTTATCTTCACCAGACTCTAATAATTTCACAATTAGCACGTTTGTGCCTTTGTAGAGCTATGGCTATAATTGATGTTGAGAATCGAATTAGTAATTGCTACCATTTATTTCCGCTTCTTCCTTCGACCAGTCACTGTCTGAAGAAGGAGATCAAACAATTTTAGAATCTGCCTCAAGGAAAAGAGATTTTTTCATGTTGCAAGCAAAGGTTTTAATTTCTAGAAACTAATTCTGGAAGATAAACTTTCAACTCTGAGCTCTGTTTCTGTAAATATGAAATTAGAGCTATAGCAAAGCCAAAAAATAAAATTTAGCTTCCGTCCACTTTTGTTTTTCTACGCTTGTAACGAATAGAGGAATACACGCGGAATGCGTGTTTATATATATAGTGTAGGAGTATTCCCGTGGTAAGAGAAAATGGGGTTTACGGGTTCAGTCTCTTAGCCAATAAAATAAATAAAAAGATTTCAAATAAAATTCCTACAAATGACTTTGAAGACGTGGCAAAATTTGGTTTTGAAGATGGATTTCCTTCCAGGGTTCCTTCCAGGGTTCGTTACAACAGTAAGCTTCTCGACCTTGTTAAAAAATCAAGATACCTCCAAACATTGATGACACAGCTTTGGATTTCTAACCTGGGATAAATATACATCTTCTTCAGTTTTCCGCATATACAAAACCTCTGCTGAACAACGCGCCTTCCCACGCTTGTAATTCAGCAGCATAGCCCTTAATACAGAGCTATTTGCACACAACCTAGAAATTTGTTCCCGGGTTTCTTTGTAGATTGCAAGAACCGCAGTCCTTTCACTTTACAATCTTCGGCTACCTTTCTCCAAACTTGTGAGAAGGAATCAGGAGGCGTGTAGGATTGGATTTTTTTATACATTTTCCTCGTTAACTTTCACTGTTCACCCTGATTATAGAAAAAGAGGAGGACGTCATATTTTCTCATGCCCTAAGTCGGTATTATATCCGTTTCAAATGCTTAAAGGCATTTATCTAAAGTATCCTGACTTTCTCTCTCAGTCTCTCTCGTCTCTTTTCATTCACTCATCACGACGAGGACAGAGAAAGAAGGAGACTTCCTTTAGAGCACATATATTTACTCTCCAAGCCTGCCAGACTTTCACCTCGTTATGTCACCAGACAGAATCTCTCTACCTCATCCTTGTCTGTCGTAGACCGTCAAGGATAACCATCCCATATGCCTCCTTCCCGCTCATAAACAACGAGAAAATGTGCATGGATAGACGAAAGACGCGGGAGAGCCGGAATCATTTCAACCGGGAGAAACCATCTCCAAGAAAATCCCCACGCAAAGAGAACCAGCCCCTACATCTCAAGAAAGAAGATTGAAAGAAAAGGAAATTAATCGAAACCCAAAGAAGAGGCATTCCGCCTCAGTCCTCAAGAACGAGATGACTTGACTTCCTCCCGCTCAAAAAAATTTACATCAGATAGTTACCAACCAACATGATTTCGCCTTACCCGCCACCCATTTCCTTCACTCCCCCCTTACTTTCACCCATTTCACCACACGTCTCCTTTCTCCAACTGATCGCATTCTCTGAGGGCAAACTAAATTTTTTTCTCCTTTTCTTACACCAACTACTTTTACATCAGACCTTAAATTTTCGTTCAGTCTCCCCAGTAAAGTCAACCATCTCCCCGCCCCTCCCTCCACAAGTCTTGGCTTAACCCAATCACTATAGTCTTCAACAAGCCATCTTAACTTTCATCTTTCCATGGGCCACGGTTCGGTCTCCAGCCAAACTTTCTCTTCCAACCCCAACATACCCAGGGTTTCTTCCTCCATTCCTTGCTTTCTCTACCTTTCTCTACGGACTTCCTGTCGTAGTTTTCCTTCATAAATTAATACCCATCCTTCCACTGTCAAATAGTTCCAGACGTAGGCTGTAATGCTTTAGCCTTTACTAGCAAAACTTTGCAAACCAGGAATCAGAACTGACCTTACTTCCGCTTTCTCCCATGGGTTCAGGCTAACAACGTGGTGAAAGCAGGTAAAAATAGTCAGTTGCCACTTTCTCCGCTCCTTCCTTATTACAGCATTTCATATGATTCTCGCCATTTTAAAGTGAAGGAAACCATATATACCCTTTGTAGTCTTTCACCTCCTTCCTTATAGGATTCTCCCTAGGAAACCTCGAGCTATTCCTTGAAAAGACCAACCTCAGAGAGATTCTCAGGAAAATATGCCAACTACCATGCGTACCACTCATCAGAATCATTCTTTCCTCTTGGTTGACTGCCTAAGAATAAAAGACTTGGAATGAGGATGATTAAGTGTAAACTTAATTTATGTGGCATTTGTATTCCTCTTTTTAGTAGAGAGAGAGAGAGAGAGAGAGAAGAGAGAGAAACAGAGTGAAGAAACAAGTAAAATACCTGCACCCAAATCTTTATCAATCCTTCCACTTCCCTCCATCCCAATTTCTCTGGGCTTCCTTCCATGCTTAGCCAATGGTTGAGGTAATCAGGGCAGGAACACATGGGCTTGTAAACTTCCAAGTGCTCTCATCATTTGTCCCTCGCCCACAATGGGAATAGAGGGAATGTGTGCAATTGAGTCCGCTTCAATAATTCCAAAATGTTTCACCAAATCTATACTCTTTAGGTGAGAGAAGAATAACTTGTTCAGTTTGCTTCATCGACTTAATTTCCATTCGACAACAAAGAGATAATGACACTCCTCGTCTCCCCCTCATCGCTTTCACCAAGAGTGAGTTCCAAGAGCCATGCTGCCTCCCACCTACCTTCAGTATTCAGTACAAGACAGACTCATTAAAACACAGACACACAGGATGTGCACAGACTGAGCCTTCATCTCAAACGGGACCAGTCTAAATGCTCCCCACCTCTAGTAGAGAAGTCCACGAGCCAGTAAACCCCATAGTCTTGTCATTATATGCCAAATAAACGTCGTATTTTGAGGCTAACCTGAAGAGAGTCCTTGAGTATTATCTGTACCAAAAACACCACCTTATACTTTTACCCCACCCTTTCATCTCCTTTTGGCTATCTTCAATCTCCTCCCTGGGACACTCTAGTCTTCACCCCCTTTCCCCACGCATTCAACACTACATTACGCTTCTCTGCATTCTCAAGAGTAAGGCACGGTTAGCTGGCATGGCTCACACTGGGTTTGTCCAGTATTCGCTTATATTTGCGTCCTCTCCAACCGACACTTTCAAAACCGGACGCTTATCTGCATCAATCATTTCAACGCCGCATGCTATTATACAATATTCTATCGCTTTCATTCATTTTCATTCCCAAATATTATGCGATAGCATCGATCCGCTTGCTTTCCAACTTGTTCACTTTCCATTGCATCAATTCAATTATTCGCATAAGTTTTCAAATGACAAGCAGCATAGATGAGTCCTTTTTTAAGCCAATATTATCTGTACTAAGCAACTCTATTTCGTAATCATCAATAAAATTCCAAAGTCCTGTACCTTCAAGCACTATTATATGTTACCGTTCCAGCTGTAACGAAATGTGCATGTTTACAAGCTTCTGTTTTATTTTCAGATTCGGAAATTAGCTCCTTCATTGGTTCTTGGAAACGGGAGAAAGCAGAGTGCACTAGCAACAAACACAAGACAAAGCAATGGAAGCACGATGAAATGGCTTCAAGTTCCACATGTATCCGCTAGATGGCGAGAGGAATGCGCACACATCCATTTCGAGCTGCATAGAGGGGTGTGCTTCCTTTCCTCCAACTGCAACACAACATTGTGTGGGAATCACACAGACTTGCCTGTCTCTATCTCCTAGGAACCGTTCACATCAGCGTAGTCATCTTCGCCTCTTCCTGTATCTTATATTAATTTGAATGACCATCATTCATAAAAATCAAAATAAGACCAAATTATTTCAATAAAAATACTATTTCAAAAAAATTGCCACAGAATCTTCTGGTCATTTCCAAGTTGGCTGAAAAAGCGGGTATTTAGAAAATACTCAAGTCCGTCACTAGGGTAACCTTTTTATCATGTAGCTTTCGACTGAGAAAGTTTAACTTCATACTCATTTTCCAAATCTTCCTCTGGATGCTTTTCAATATATTATGTAGACGCGAAAAATCTAATTAAATCCAAAAACTTGATTTTAGGAATCTATGAAAACGACAATCCTTCTCAAATATTCGCATGGAAAGAAAGAGAAAGAGCTGTATATGCAAGCTTCCTTTCTAGTTCAGCTAACATTTCATTTAATCAAGAACCAGATCATCTCAAATTCTAGTCAGTTCTTTTTAGTTTTTATCCGACTTTAATGTTCAGATCCGCGGGATTTTTTCAAATTCTTGATAACGATCAGTAGTTATTTTTACGATGAGTGAATTGTAAATGCTACAACAAGACCTTTACCTGAACAATTAACCATCCAAAATTATTGTTGGTTACAGTCTCAGCCCAAGCAAAAGCAAAACTATAGATTTTACTGTCATTTTCAGCAACTATTCATAACGTTGCTCCAACTAAAACATGGGCTGATTCCATGCGATTCTTAACAAGCATTTCCTTATTTGAAGCAAACGCATATCTAAGTAAGATGACGCAAAATACAAATTGTGAATAAATACCCAATAGCATATAGTAACCACACTACTTCCTCCCGAGACCTTGACAAACTCGACTTTGTTTTCCAAATATACCACCCTGAAGCTAAAAATCAGAATTCGCAATGAGACGTATTTTTCATATGGTTTCTTCCAAATCTATAGCATCTTTTAAGAATCATCTCTGTTACGTCAAATATGTGCCGCTTTTATTCCTTTGTGTAACCTGAATCCCAGTTACTTTGCCATAGGAGCCTAATTTGTACTTTGCAACGAGAAAAATATCCATCCAACTAATCCACACATCTGAATTCAAATTTAATCCAACGCTGCACATTCAAGTTTTCATCATAAATCTCATCTCTTGAAAAGCCTTTGTCCCTTCCAGAATCCTTGAAAATTTACAAAGTGCAATAACACTACTTCCTTGCAAAATTTACCTTTCCAAAACGTAATCTGGAGTTGAATTTTTATCAATTGAATCCTTGAAAATCCCGGTTGTTTTCCCAAAAAGAATACCGCAGAATAACTTGGCTTATTGCATAAAACGACTGCTAACAAATAAATACTAATGCAGAAGGGAAGTGCATTTTCAATTCAAGATTGCAAGTCTATAGTATTGCTCATACATTTCTCGTAATTTTTCTAGCAGACTACCGTCTACCATAGAGGTTGTCTCCATGTGCCATAATGTCTACTCTTAGCTATACATTAAAGGAGTTAGTCTAATCTCATTCCTTTATTCCTTAGAACAATGCATTTATGTATTTGTGTCACACGTTGCGTTTCCAAGAAATAAACAGGGAGATGGTTAACAAGTAAATCTCATCCCAACCATTCATGTATAATTCATTTTTTCAAACAATGCATTTAATAAGCTGAACCCACTATAAAGTCTATAACCATAATTTTTTTAATCTTAGTGACCGATTCTCTTTCATATCTTTTATCCTGAATCCTCGCCATTCATTTCCGGGTCAGTAAAGTAACTTTTATAAACTAAGTAAATAAATATGAATAAGATTCTATAAAACCGCGTCAACCACATACTTCCTTCTAGAGCAATTAGTCAGTTCGGCCCCAACAGACCGTAGTTAATAATTCCAGCTAAATCTGGTCGAACATTCGGTTTATGTTCGAAATCACGTCTACCAAAGCGACCAATTCTGGTATTATTATTTTAAAATCTGTTATGATTTTTATTATGCGTAATTGAAAGATGAACCAAGATGTGATATCAATGACAATGCTTTAAAAAAGTGTACGAAGAGCTGAGACAAGATATTTTTTGAGAATCATCATGATGCAGTATCGATTTATTCGGCATTACAATATTACATTTGAATATATTTATATGTTAGTATAATACATGACTAATATGGATGTATTAGTACAATTGTTGTTTAGCGTACCTGTGTAGTGTAAATGATTATAATATGTATCTCCTCCCTTCTGATTAAACCCCTCATCCTCTTCATCCTCTCCTTCTTTACAGTAACCGTCAGCCAATATTCTTCTCATTACTTCCTTATCATTTATCGGCAAACAATAACAATATGTAGCCATTACTAGTACACATCACTCCGATACCTACATTTCCTCAGCTTTCCCCTCCTTCTCAACCTTAGCTTTAAGAGTCCCACATTCGCCTCATTCTTCAGAATCCGAATAATTACAATAATAATTATACTTATCTTACAAGAATGTTCACACATTGATAAGTTTGGTTGGTGGACGGGAATGAGGATATTTCCTCTCTTGATTTTATCAGATCTTTCCCGGATTCGCGAAAAAGACAAGGTGTTCAAAAGGTTGCAAAGCTCTTCCAGCTTCTCCCACTTTACAATAACGTTAGCAACACGCGTAGAAACTTACAGTAATTTAGTAGACTGCGCAGAGAGGATTCCTCTAGAGGGACGCCAACTTTCGCGAACGAAAATTCAGCTCCAAAAGCTGGCAATATTGTAACATACAGGTTTGCGGCGGTTGGAGTAAGGAAGTAAACGGAGTAGGTCCGAGGAAACATGTAACGAAAAAGCAACCCCTCGCATCCTCACTAAACACGTACGCTAAAGGACTATTCGTGCTTTTACAATTACAGAGAGTACTTTCTCTCCATCATCATTCTGTATTTTCTTGGTACGAAACTATATACTTTCACAAATAGGTTCTTTTGTACACCCACACGTGGACTCACCTATTCCAATATAGGATAGGATATCCAACATAATTACCCCTCTCTCCTCTTCCAGGGCCTTTAACCTATTCCTAAATGTATTTATACGCTTTAACACCTTAGCGAATATTATTTAGCTCTTCTCTTCATCTTCCTCCCTCCCAGTTTCCTATCTTGTAATTGTCTCTTATAATTATTTCCTGTACGTAACGCAATGCGTATCTTCAAGCGGTTGTCCAGCAGCAAAAATCCCAAGTACCAATCCGCGCATTTTGTACCTAGTTCACACCAAGGATTAAAATCCCTTGGATCCTTAAATCCTATGTCTTCTTCATTATCTTATTAAAGAATTAATAGTGTCTTCTTACTCCTAACTCTTTTCCGGTGCAAGTTAATAAAAAAAGAGAAATCATCAAGCTAATTAATTCGTATCATGTACAAATCCTTCACAACCAAACTGCATTTGAGTCCACTTTAAAAGTGTGCGTAAACTACATGTTTGTTTTTACATAACTTAATTAGCTTTCCGCTGTCTTCTACGTCAGCCAACCAAACCTCAGCTAATTAATTCGATAATAATAATAATAATAATAATAATAAAAGTAACTCAAACCCAAAGAATGTCTACAGAAATGTTGGTGTATGCACAAGAAAATCTTTCGAGGAAATCCTCCCTTAGCAAGCCGCCAAGACTATCAATGTACGTGTTAAAAACTCTTATCAAAACTGTTCACTACGTATGAAATATAAACGACTATTTGTAAAAGAAAAGGATTCGTAAAAATCTCTTTTTTACTACCTAGGAACCATTTCAAAAACTTCCAGCCCGCCAACTTGAAACGCTTCAGCAGCGGTCAGGAAGGATAATGTAACATGCACCGTACACAGCTCATCTTCCCTATGGATTCCTCCATGATTTGTTAATTTTACTTTAAAAATAATCAAAATAGGATGGCATTTGACTCGGTAGAACTACCCTTTATTCAATTTCGATCTCCATTCTCGCACACTTTTAAATATATATGTATATATATCTATGCATACCAAAAGTTTATACATTTCCAGCCTTTAAACCTATCTAAATATTCATTAATCCCAGCGAAAAACTATATTTATGTCCTATTCCTGCCTCCATATCTCCTATATAGCATAACTATACCTTCTCCTCCGCGCTATCTTACTTTTTGGTGTGGTAAAACCCTGTATTTTCTGTCATTAGCCCACTCAGGACATGCTAATAATTAGTTACAATCATTCTTCCTCATCATGCAAGTAAAAGAAAAAATTATCCTCCTAAGGATTAACAAATCCTGTCAAATTCATACTGTATCCACCGGTCCAGATTTAAAAACTCCGAAACGCTTAACCCTGGTAAGAGTAATGAGCGTTCTTCTGCGTGCACTAAAAGTTATGTAGCAGATTAGGATAATGTGAGTAACGAGCTTCATTCTTTCACCGCTTATTCTTTGAATTACAAAAGATAATGATAATGTTTTCCTGATCTAATCATTCCCCACCACGTGTTCAAGATTCACTCAACACGTCCTCCCGCCTTATCACCTTACAATAACTTACGCCTACATGTGTACCTAACCGTTTTAATGCGACAGGAAGACCATAAATCTTGCGGCGGCACTAGCCTACTACGTGCACCCCTCGTAAACTGAGACGAGAGAGGAGGGGAACGGGAAAACTCTTCACAAGCAGTCAGAATAGTATTTAAAATTCAAATTCCAAAAAACAAAACCAGAAAACAACAAGTACAATTAAATAGCCGGGTTGGAAGTAAGATGAGACGAGAACAACGGATAAATCCCACATCATCCATTATAATTACAAATTTCATCTTTACTCTCTTCCGCCAAGGAGGACCACATCAACCCTTCATCACACATATTCAATTCCATCTAGTCTTACACAAGCAAACATTTACTTGTCTTCCCGGCCCGCTCCTTGTATACTAGATTTGCTCCGTTTTGTAAAACGAAGCATCCTACCCAATTTACCGTTATCCCCCTCTCACCTCAACCCCGTACGTACGAGACCCACAGATATCCACGCTCACATTCAAACCCAACTTGACACAAACCTAATACACTCCGCTATAATTTACTTTAAATCCAACTACATATATCTTAACTCTTATCCTTCCCCCGTCGCCGTTCTTCTCCGCCCTGAGCTAACAGCATTGCTAATAAGTCTCATGTTCTTATAAACGTTATTCCTAGTAACTTAGTCAATATTTCTCGATTATCAAGAACCCTATCGTCTATCCGCATAGAAAATCTTAATCCCGTTCAACTCCAGCTAAGTAAGAACTAACAAGTAAACCTATACACATCCGATTTACTTCGAACACGTGGAAAACCACTAAACGTATTTACATTCCAATCCTTCCAGCTTTCTTAAATATCCGACCTACTATTTTCGAATCACGATCAGAGCGGTTCAAATAATTTAAGATTCTTAATAGCAATGATCAACGCCATTGCCTACCTATCCTACATTTTTTGTCATCACGTCATCAAAATTCATCTCGAAAAAACTTACTAAACCGACTATCCTACCTAGATTGTAATGATCGTAACGAACTTCTCAAAACTGCACATGTATTTCTAAATCCGCACGCACGCACCTCAACAACAAACCTTAACGCTTCAACTTAGCCTAAAATGTCTACCTAAGTGGAACACCGGGATGCGGTTTTTTATATTGGGGTTTAAAGTATTAAATTCACCTGGTAATGTGCATGCACAGTAGTAATCAAGGTCTCATTCCCTTTTCTCCATCTGTAATCCCTTCTTCTCCCTACTAACTTTAATTCGGTAACATGGACTACTAAAACTTTCTCTTTATCCTAATAATTAACGATTCGATTCCTTAGCTTTCTCCTAGAATCACCATCTCAAATCAGCTCTTTCACACGCATCCGGCTGCATTGAAAGAGGAAATCCTTCCAAACCCTCGTCTACTTAAAATGGCATCCTACTATAGGATCCTCTTTCTGTATGCAATCTGCTTTAGCTACTAGTACGCATCTTTGCCTGTGATGGCGCTTATCAAGAAACTTTACCGCAGCAAACCTATGATTGTAAACATTCTGAACGGACTCGACATGATTACATTCTGAAAACAATAGTGTGCATGTTTGTGTGTACGACGACAAGCGATTAGCTTACATAAGTATCCGAAACGCTATAATTTCCTCTATAATTTTATCGATTAATTAAAAATTACCTCAGATCTGCTAGGAAGTAGCTACCGTGAGTACTAAAGCTACAGTATTCCGTTGACAACAAGAGAAACTGGGGATTTACGTGGAGGACGATCAAGTTGATTGCGTCACATGTTTTCTGTGTGTTTGTACCTCTTACTTACTTATTCCAAGTTACTTCAACTTAACCTAGCCTTTTTACTAGCACTTATCTTAGTAGACTTTCCTCTAAAAATCTATCAAATACGTGGACAAAATCCATTCCCCTACACATAAACAACAACATACGGTGGTATTTAAAACTGACGCATGCAATGCTTTCACTTATGCGGATATGTGTTGAAACCATTATTTACAAGGGTTCGTATGCCGACGAGTTCATTTAAAATATAATACACCATGATTGAGATTTTCTATAGCTTCATCGTATTCTTCTCCTAGACAAAATTGATTGAGTTTTTTCCTCTACTCCTCTACTCGCTACGAGAAGATTCAAACGAGTTTCCTATATATCTGTAGTCTTTCTCCCTCTCGTTTTCTCTTAATGCGAAGAAGGATGCAAGAGGACACATTATTAAAATTATATAGATTTTACGTGGATCCCATCAGGTTCTCTCTGTAGTTTTATAGCAATCCAGCAGCAGACGAGGACTGCAGGGAAGACAGGGATGAGAATGATGTTGGAAGAAAGGGTGCCCCAGCTCCCCACGGTAACAGTCAGGTGGTGTCCTTGGAATTTGACTCGTCAGTATTATCGCAATAACTTCCGGATCCAAGCTCTAGTTTTACGGAAGCAGCAACTGCTGCTGCTGCCAAATTGTTTTGATTTACCACACATTTTCGCATGTGCTTCTCCAGAGTGGATGGGACGGAGAAGGGCATGTCGCAAAACCGGCACCGGTACACATCCTTCCCAAGGCGGCCATGCGTCTTCATGTGACGAGTTAACTTGGAGCTCTGGAGACGGTAAATAATAAACACAAAGCTATTACAATCACGTTCTACACCTCCAAGCTTTCCTTTCCCTAGCTTCCATGCAATTCTACCAATCATAGTCACGCTTTCCGCTAATTTCTAAAGTATTGCATATTTTCCAAACTTACACGTATTGAAAACAAGATTTTTTTAACAACAATCAATTTTACATACCTGAGCACACGCATAGCTGCAAAGTTCGCATTTGTAAGGTTTTTCTCCAGTATGGGATCGCCTATGAACAGTGAGATTGCTGCAATTCTTGAACACCTTCCCGCAAAATTCGCACGTATCATTCCTCCGGCTCTCCTTCTTCACAGATCCAAGTGAGCCTAACGGGGATGAACTACTTCCATGATTCGAGTGGTTTGTATTTCCAGATAATTTGTAGCTATTCTTCTCCCTTGAGTGTATATCGCGAGTGTTTTCCATATTAGCAGGGTTCATAAAGTTTAGTGGATCACGGGGTAGCCAAAGGCCAGCAGCATAGAGGGCTTCTGGCGAATCCATTTTAAGTCTCTTTTCTAGATTGCTATCAAAGGGAAACATGGGCGGTGTTGGACCTCCAGGATGCATCAGCTCAAAGTTGGGAGGTAGGACACCAGAGGGAGATCCTGATCTAGGATTGTTAGCACCACCTTTCACTAGTTTAGTGTACATCTGGGATTCCTTCAGGGCTTGTCGGTACGCTTCACTGTACTGAGCAAGGTTAGCGTATCCGAATCTATCGAATATGTCCTCAACTACCGAATTAGGATTGCTCATTAGTTCTTTGGCTGCTGCAGCGAGGCTCATTCTGTCTTTCGGCCGGGTTAAGTCTTCAGGTTCCATTTCATTCTCATCATCCCCACCCCTCCGTCTTTTTAATTCCGGCTCGAACGAATCCCCCTCCATATCCGAGTCACCAAACTCATCGAAATTGTCTTCACCATCCGAACTATCCTCTCCCTCCCCTGATTTAGTATCCAGTCCATTCTCCTTCTCATTACACAAACTCCCACCATTAGCCATTCGGCCCAGTCCCGTTCCTTCGTCATCCGAGCCCACACAGTTGGGATTGCTTCCAGGAGATCTGGGGTAAGATGAAGCTCGTTCCTCCCCACGTTTCACAATCATGTCGCTCCCCTCAAGCGCATTCTTCTCTAGCGATACATCAGATTTGTTCACGGAGCTCAGGATGGATTCATCCGCCGTCCCGTTCTCATTGCTCGTATTAAGCTTGTCTGAATCTCGGCCTCCATCAGTTTTCAAAGAGTCGTACAGCAAATCATGATGACTGGATGAACTAGAAGAATTAGGTCCCGAAGAAGTGGTAGCACCAGCACTTCCGGATCCAATCCCACTTGTGGGTGGGGTAGGTGTACTTGCAAAAGGACTCGAGCAGTCTACTGGACGAACAGGGGACTCTTCTGGAGCACTTGGAACATGTCCTATTTCATCAATGTCAATTGAGGTTCCGTGCTGGGACAGGAGATGACGACGAAGACGACCGGATGAAGTGAAAGCTTGAGAACATTGGGAACACTTGTGTGGCGGGTCCGTAGCATGCGTTCTACGATGAGCAGCTAAAGTTCTCTCATATTGAAACCTCTTCCCACATACTTCACAACTTTTCACTCTCCCTGCATCAAAACAAATCAATTCCTTCCATTAAAATCCAATCCTAAATATTATTTATTTCCTCTACTATTTCTACTTCTACCCGCATTCCTTGCAATTCTCTCACATATTCTACAACCAAACACAAGCCTTCCCAACTCCAACCGGGAAGCCGGAGTTGACAGCACTACTCTCTCTCTCCTAACAACGTCCATATATTTATTTCCTCAACCTTCGCTTCCGATTCAAGCCAAACAAGCTAGTATAGTAATGATCTAGCAGCATGTAGTAGTTATTGTATAACTCACCATCTTCAGGTGACGAAGGAGACGGCGGGGTCATAACGGGCTTCCGGGAGGAAAATCCAGGCGAGCCGGGTGACGGGGACGCACTGGATCCTCCAGCAAGTTGTCTCAATCGCTGAGAGTAGAAATCCATGGGTTCGCTTAAACTTGAATTAGCGTGTCTATTATTTGCAGC
Source organism: Sminthurides aquaticus (assembly GCA_906901655.1). Classification (NCBI taxonomy): domain Eukaryota; kingdom Metazoa; phylum Arthropoda; class Collembola; order Symphypleona; family Sminthurididae; genus Sminthurides; species Sminthurides aquaticus. The sequence continues at coordinate 15,513,276 of CAJQTT010000001.1, read as the reverse complement.
AGCTGCTGCGGCCGCAGCCGCAGCAATATCCAGCGTAGCTCTTGGATCGAAAGGTAACGATGGGATGACTCCAGTTAAAGATGGCCGAAAGTCACTGTGAAGAAAAATCCCGGGGTGTAAATTGGAAACTCCGTGTAATGCTGAAGCAGTTGGATCAGTGCAAGAGGAAGAGACAGAAGAAGAGGAAGCAGCAGCAAGATTTGTCAAGTTTTCAATAGCACAACTTGCCGAGGATGGAAAGCCACAAGAAGAAGAAGAAGAAGAGGCCACCACATTCATACTCATAGAATTCGGAGGGATGAGAGAAGAGCAGGGGTTGTTAGAAGAATGATTGTTAAGACTGCTATTACTGCTACTAGGATTAAGATTCGGAGTAGCAGAAGAGCGCATACAAGGAGGAGTTAGTGAAGAGGCTAGTGCGGAAAGGTGATGATGATGATCTAACCTTGGATTGACTAATTGTTCCACGGCACGAAAGTCATGACTAGACGACGTTCGAGAAGAAGGTCCCAGACCAAAGGGCTGAGGGAAGGGAAAGCGGAGTAATCCAAATGGACTTGGCGGCTCCACCAGACTCACACCTCGCTCTCCGCTTTTACTCATAGTTGTAGTAGGAACTAACGTTGAGGAACCAGAATTCTGTCCATGCCCGACTGACTGACTCACAATATTGTTTGCTGAAAGCGAGCGCTCCCGCTCCGCCGCGCTGCTCCCAGTACTCAATCCCGGACTGCTGTTCACAATTTGCGAAGCGCTCGCAATCCCCCCGCTTCCCGCAGGGCTCAGCACCCGACATCCATCTCCACCCCGTCCCAAAATCGAGGACGTCGATGACGACGAAGCGTTCGCGACGCTGCTGCTCAGATTCACTCCAACAACAGCCTTGCTTCCACCAGATCCTCCAGACTCCCTGCAAATCTTCACCCCATGACTCTCTTGTACGTGCTGAATTAGTGCCCAGGCGGAACTGCAAACTTCTTGGCACGTTGAGCAGACACACTGGGAAGGTTCTGTCAAAAACAAAAATTCATTACCACATTAGTATTCGTCCACCATCTCACCAACAGATGTCAACATACAAAAATTCCCCCACAAAATCCTCCCTCCCTCCTCCTAAACCCTCATGTCCATCCATAATGCCCCAAAACATCTAATAGTTAGTTTACTATATATAACCTTCACAAAAAACTCCAATATCCGATTCCCAGCCTCTCTTCTCTTCAACCACCCTCTCCTTCCTCGTTTCTACCTCCGTCTTCTATATCTCCAGCCCATCGCATCATTATCACCCCAAAAACCTACACCCAAAAAGTATCGTCCACTACCAGATGAACATCATTTCACAACCTTTACACCCAACTATTCCCCCAATCCCTTCCTTCCAAAACCCCATGTATTATTCTATTTTAAAAACAGCCACTCTTTCCAATCCGCCTTTAAAAAGATCCAACCATATCGAATTTCAAATGGGGAAAAAACTTTCCCAAACTTTAAAACCATCAGATGAATCAGTCAAAACTTTTCATCGCTCCACGACCCTTTCCCTTCGCATATATCCGCCATCATCATCAGCTTCCCTCCCTCCATCCCAACCAGATTCTAGCCATTAATATCCTTATCATATCATAAATAAAAATAACCAACCGCATATATTTCAAATCAGAAATTCAATTCTTTCCTCAAACTACGTTACACAACCTCCCAAATTTCAAACATATTCACCAACCTCAGCAACAATAATGTCACAAGCAACATAACCAAGCCGGCCATCAAAGGACTGCCATTTTCCTTCAAACTACACCACACTAAAGATACTAATCAAAATTTACCCTATCATGGATCTCACAAAATCTCAAATTCTTATCCGCTCATTCTCAGTTATTTTCCATCCACCACCCCGAAATTCGCAACCCTTTTGCCCAACCTCGAAACTACTGCAACTACCTCCATACCTTCCAACGCATCCCACTTATTACCCGCTTATCAAGCTTCAACACATGAGAAGCATTCAACTCTTCCGTCTTGCTTTCAGCTCGTCCAAATTCCTCAATCCCAAGCCATGGCCGACACAAAAGTAGCTCTCAAATCCTCTAAAAACCCGGGTATAATTCCACCAAACTCTACCAACCTTGGACGTTCCCATCGCATGCATACCCAATGCCTTTCTTTCTGTGTGAACAAACTTCCGAGCTTTTTAACTTGCTAACAAGAGTGTGTCCGATCCGGGTAGAATTCCTTCCATTCCGTTCCAGTCATAAGAGAATTCGAGGAGGGAAGAAATTAGGAAGATATGCTAGTCCATGACATGACATTTCCACCGTCTTGTCCGACATCATTTAAACGTGTATTCCACTGAGAATGCTCATCAGATGGTAAGGACAAAGTGAATAAACCTTTCCTCCTCTCACTAGCTTCTCCAGCCAACTTTCTTCACGATCAATTGCATCCCCTATCGCTGGACTAGAATCCTATATGTGCTCTACACTAAACTCATCCCGCCCCCCATCACCAAACTACACAACCGTCCTTCCTTACTCACATGTCTCCAGTGTGTAAGAGATGGGGGAATTCTCTCAAAAAAATCACTATCTTACAAAACCTATACATCCAACCCACCCTCATTTTCCCCAGTTACATACTTGCTCAATCCTTTTCCTTGCAATACACTCATTCTCTTATTAGCTCTTAGATTGTCTTTGAACTAGCTCCATTCTATCCCGCTTTCACCATCCCTAACTTTCTCCTTGCTTTCTCCATTTCTCCAACGTATGTCCCCTCCCTGTGCCACCCGCATGGGATACTTCCAATCAACTTTCCTAATGCTAATGCTGACCGAAAGAATGATTGCAGTTATTGCTGTAATACCTACAATCCCCCAGAACAAGGGAATAGATACAGTTTTTATTACACAACAACCTTCCAGCCTTCCTCATCCCTACATTTACCAATCATCATCAAATTCTGCTCTAATAAATCCTTCATATCATCCCAACCATGGTAATTATTCCATACGAGCTCCTCTCACTCCTCTCCACCCTTTCACCCACTCATCCCTATTCCATCCTCCACCTAGAGCCTAATCATATCAATTGCTATTAAATCATCCAGAAAAATTGAAAATCATCACCGGACTCACAAAACCCCTAACAATATTCCCCTTCAACTTCCCTCTCATTCATCCTCAATGTCTCTTCCCCGTATACTTGTCGTCCCCATCTTAAAGCTCCGGAACACTGGCTATCATCTTTAATAGCCAGCCATCAAAGAACACCCACTACGTATTATTCTGTGGTACAAAAGCTAATGCTAAGATAGCGAGAACTTGTAACCATTTTATGGAAACCCGAAGTAGCAGATGCATTTAGCACAGAAGGAAGAGACCCTACAAATACAATACAGGAATTTCTAAGCTAGCCGTATCACAACTCTCTCGAGCCCTGCCAGATTTGCAACTTTGCGGATGAATAGAACCAAGTAAATCCAAATCTCCATCCTTCACCCGTTACCTGCTCCTCATTCCATTCTTCCCCCATCTTCACACAGAGGATTCTCAATTCCTTGAATCCGTCTATAAGAAAGGAATACTGCAGAGTGGCAGCAATAGTGGTTGCAGGATTTGTGTGTAAAGTCCATGGATGCCTACATATGCGAGGATAAATCCCGGTTGCATCTCTCTTGGCTTCCCCATCCTATTTGTGTATGTAAGCTTTTGGCTGTACAGCAGCCATTTCCCTCTCACACACACACAACTCACAATAATCCCGTCCAAATTCCGAATGGACTCTCGAGAAGCCAGAGCAGCTTTTCTCCTCCAACTCAAGTGATATCCATATGTGACAGGAAAGTCACGTTTTCACTTTATTAATTCATACGCGAGCCCCTTCTCCGCAGTCTAAGAATATCAAACAGATGGAAATAATAATACGTCTCTCGTCTTCCATTTTGACATCCTGTCCAAGACGACAGGAGAGAAGATGATGGTTGAGCGGGCGGGTGGATGCATGAACAAGGATAATCACAAGGATACAGAAACGAATTTAGTTTATTCAACTTCAACTCCTCACACCAGCCCATACTTTTGCGTAGCCGAAATGAATCATCTGGACCAGTCTCTTCCTCCGTCATCTTCACCTTCCCTTCTCTATATTTCCATTCTCACTCAGGTTGAAGGCGGCGGAGTCAATCACTACTACACTTCCACACAAGATCCTTCTCTTCCTTCCAAGCGTCTCAACTTCCTTACCCACCACCAACCTTTGCAATAATCCATCCTTCCGCCTCAATCCAAAATAAATCTTCCAATTCCCACCACCACCACGAAAACACCTTTCGCCTCAGGATAAAACTTTCATCATGGCCTTCCACTACTCGCCTTCTTCTTCCATCCTCTTACAGGCTGGCGTGGAGAAAGCTTTCTCCACGCGTCTCCCACGTCCATGTATATTGACAATCAATAAGGAAAACATAAGCTCACCAAACCCCTGTCTTTCCATCCCTCACTCTCCCCGTCCTTTTCTCTTTCCCCCCACAAAGTCCGACAACCCATATCCACCAGTCAGACAACAGCACCTGTCTTGGCCAGTCATAGCTTTCCCTATGTGCCCTAATTGAAAATCCATTCCGTCTCCTTCTTATCTCTACCCGCAAACCAAATGCCAATGGGCATCTGTCCATCACTTTCGCATATATCAGATTTATAATTGATGCCAGCTAATGCAACAATCGTATTCACCAACCCAACTCCTGTCAATACACAATGAGAGCAAGGTGAAATCAAACAGATGACACCACCACCTTCTTCAACCTCTCTCTTCCCTCCTCAGTCACTTTCTTTCCAACCCTCTCCCATAGCCACCACAAGCCAGTCCCATCTCGTCCCATATATTCCTGTCCTCCCATCACCCTCTCGCTTTCCCTAAATCCCTCCATCACACATGTATCCTTGTAGTAACTCCAATAACTAAAACTAATTCCCATCACCTCCTAACACAAATCCGACAACACCGACAGCTTACTTCCATGGGGATTGGCAGGGCAAAAAATATTCTGCACATGCTTTTCCCACGCCCATTCCATAATTTTAATCATTCTCGTCTCCTGTCTTTCACTTCTGTCTTACTCTTTCCATAAAATCCAGAGCAAAGCCATCACGTCCTGTACTTTCCCGTCAACTCCCATCCCGCACTTCATCAACCTTTCCTCCGTCCATCCCCGCTCTACATTCTTTCACTTCCCACTACACTCTTCCCTCATTCCATCCCCAAAGGACAAAGTTAAGAAGGTTGTCGAAAGGATTGTCTTTGAAATGTTTAGCCCGTTCGTGTCCCCTCATAGACTCCAGCGTATTAGAAATAACCCCTCTTCATCCTCCTCCAACTCCTTACGTTCCAAAAGTCCATTTTGTGTATCTAAATATCTCCATTACAATTCAGTATTCTTTTTCGTAAGTTGATCTAGTTTTGTTTTTTTCCACGCAGCTTCTCCAACTCTCAAATATAGTTTTCCAGCATCTCTAACATTTTATCCACCACATCCAGTCAAACATTCTCATGAATTACAATAAGGAGACGACGACAACTCAAGAGTCATTCAACAAGCCCCTACCAATACTCGACAACAATTCTTTCTATTCTTGTATATTTCACATATATTTCTCCATCTTCTTTTTGTCCTCTCCCCTACCAACCACTACCACCAGCCAGCTTTCTCTTCTAAACCTCTTTCACCCATCACCCCCCGAACCCACAGATACTCGCAATACAATCCCCATCCATATTCATCTCAATCCACAGATCAAGAAACTAAACCCTTTTCTCCTCCAAAATCAAAGAGTGACACACACAAAACTACAAACGCACGCACGCACACATGATGACAAATATGACATGGACCAACCAACCTCCCTCATTATTCTACTACCACGTTTATTGATTTCTACAAGTTATTAAAAATCTTTGGATTCATCAAAAAATATTTCCTCCGACCCGTCCAACTTGAGGACAGTCCTCCAGGAAATCAGCCCGCTTCCATCCATCTCTTGTCTCCAGCCTTTTCCCCCACTTCTGACTTCTACCCTTACACTCACTTTCCAATCTCCATTCCTCTTTCAGTTAGTGTCTCGTCAGCGAATCTCCACTCGGAATTAAAATAGTCACCCTTCTCCATCGTCATTGCCTAAATCCGAGTACAAACAAAACCAAATTCCCAGCAAGTACTAGTACCTTATATCTACCTAATATCTTCCTAAAACTATCCCGTCCACAAATAACTTTCTATTCTTCAAACATACTTTCCATACCCAACCCACCTCTATTCCTCTCTCTCTCCGACTAATCACGTTTCTCCTGTAAAACCGCCAGATAAAGCTCTCTAAAGTACATGCATCACCAGCCACCTATTCTTTTACACTCACCCGCCTCAATTTTACGCGAACCCGCCTGGTGGTCGCTTCTCCCTTGGCCCGACACCCGTATTTTTTCCTCCTCCACGTATCTTTCCATCCTCCACTTGAGCGCCTTTCTATTTCCTCTGCCCGTTCGGCTCCTCATACACAATCCCTCTGATCATTTTACGTCTTACCAAATTGGCTTCCGATAGCTTTTCCACGATAGGACACGTGAGGAAGGACTCTTGGATCTTGTCAGGAGCATGTCAGCCTCTTAAACCATCTTCCCTCAAGAAAACTCCTACTAATTTCTCATCCTTTCTCCGTCCTCCCATCATCCTCCATGCTCTACTCTTAACGCTCAACTTCGTCCACCCGACATTTCCCCGGCGACCATCGGACCATCGCCACCACCGCGTCCGTTGTTCGCCAACTCACACCTCCAAAATCCCCACCATCACTACCTCCTTCTTCCAATATACAATGAATACAACTCTACCCTCCTCCAATCAACCCGTACACATGTATTCCAACAGCAGAGGGTCCACTCATATCCCCCCGCCTCCGTCCCCGTCCAAATTCTAGCTCTAGGTCATCTTCCAATCCGTGCCAACAAACTGATTCCCATTGGACTTTAGTCAATCACATTAGTACAGCTAGTCCTATTCCCAGCAACGGAAGAAGACGAAAAAAAGCCAACTTTCTCTCTCTTAGCTAACACGACCTCGAACGGACACTAACATTTCTAAGCTCCAACTCCTCCTAGGTTGCGTAACCCCAATCCCATTGCTGAAGCAAAGTAAGCAAGCCAAGGCTCTTCTTTCTCCTCCCATAGTTTCTCCGTCGTACAAACAATCATCCATTTACTAACTCAACTGTCCAAATCTACACAGAATGTCCCGAAATCTTTACTCCACCATAGAACCCTATACACACGCTCTACCTCTTCCAACTCCCCACACCTCCTAAAGCTCTCACAATTTCTAAACTTTACGCTTACATAACTTGCTAATTTCATTACTACTTTATCCTCCAGACCTTTGATCCTCCTCCCTTCCTTCCGCATATTCTCTTGGCTTTTTATCCCACTTTTCTCCACCACTGCCCCCCGAATTATTCTTCTTCATATAGCCGCTAGCAGCAGCATCAACTCTTCCAAACTCTACCACAGGATTCTTATCTCTAGAGAGAGCGTTGGGCCTTGCCGGACCGGACGGACACCCACTTTTGGCCTCTATTTGTTGAACATAAAACTCCTCTCTTCCTCCTTCACCACCGCTGTCATCCTCCAAGTCCATCTTCCTGTATTATCTGCAATATGCAGAGCGTAACAGCAAGCGAGCATTAAGTGGAAACTTGGATACCTTCCCCATTGTCCCGACAATAAATGAATCAAAAGACTCTCCTCCTGTAAAACATTGCATTCAGCATTAATTTTATGCTTAAAATCCTGCTGACTCACGAATAAAAAGTGGATAAGCGTGCCTCATCTCTTCTTTCCTAAAGGGGAAAGTTTTAAGTTTTATTCTCTGTCAACGATGACCATTCTTCATGCATCACCCCATCCTACTTTTATACAGAATCTCCAAAGTCCCACCATCATCCTCCAAATCTAACCCTATCACTTATCATTCTTCTATCACAGTTTCACTTTCCTTGCCCCACCAGCATCCGAGGGAAATCTGCGCAAATACATGCCCGTCCTTTCATTATTCTCTAGCGCGTCACACTTTTTATTTTTTATTTTACAACTGCCCTTTCATTGGTCCTGCATAATACATAATAGTCCACGCTTTTCAAAAAATCTCAAATGTCCTTTACGACCAAAAGACTCAAAACCTTCAAAATACCCGGGTTCAAGCCATTACTACGCCCCTCTCAATCCGGAACTTGGGACTTTAAAAACCCGCTCCCATCAAATTTTTGTGGTTGAGGAAAAGTAGATGTATTCCTACAGATTTTCCTACGGGAAAAATCCAAGCGGTCAACTTTCAAATTTTTCATCCTCTCCGCCCCCGGTAGTGCACCAGACTAAATGTACGCTCATCAACGAACCGTCCACATCTATAAAACCCGGGTATGAGCAGCTTTCGAGCAAGGCTCCAACACACAGCTCCTCGTCATCCCGCTGTCACATTCAGTTTTTCTTTCACTTTACACCCAGTTATTATTATAAATTTCAATCCGAGTTTATCCCAGCTCTGTCTGCACTCTCCATGATTTCATCCCGTTTTAAACTTAAAACCATTCTACCACATTCCCTCCCGTAGTTTTCCGTGCCAATGATTAAAAAATCCTGCTGGACAGTTGGGACCACCCGAAGCTGGATATATCATTCAAACTCTATGCTCCTTATTATTCCTTGTAAGCTCATGATTAAATGAGTAATAGAGCATGGTCTCGCAAATCTACTTAGAGAGAGAAAAAACTCCGTCATTTTTTATATTGACACACGTCCACAAAACAAATTCAATCATGCATATCAAACTCAATCGAAACACACCAGTTGCCCTCTCCTCCTCCGGCCCATCTATAGTTTCCCTATCAAACAGATCCCGTCCCTCCTGTCCCGTTTCTCTGTTACCCCAAACAAAACCATATATTCCCTCCCCGAATCGGATCTATATGCATCTACCTAAAGCTAATAGCAAAAGCAAGTAGCAGGGAAATCCAGGGAGCATAATGTTATTCCTATATCCTTGCCCCGGAAACGGACACTATTTATTTCTCCTATACACTTAGCGGGGGGGGGATTTCAATTTTTTAGCCCGAACCCACCACAATCAGAGTGCCAACTACATTTCCCTCTTATATCTATTGCCATCCCTCACCAGCCGTGAGTCCGACTCTCACTACCCGCCCGCATATGCAGTCAGTCAGACAAGGGATTCAGCAAACCACCAACAAGTAGGCGATTGAATCATCCTCAGAAAAGTACCCGGGTTGACCGAGTGATATAAATAGACTCGTTCTCCACTCTCGCTCAACATAAACGTCTCCACACACCGTTCAAGGTACAAATATATCAAGCCTCCGAAAAATCTCAGTCCACTTCCTAGAAAAGTTGTAACTGGGACCTCTAGGGCGAAAAACCTGGCTTGGCTAGCCAGTGCACAAAGAGCCAGAAGAACAGAGTCTTTATCACATGCTCCTCCGCTAGGAGCTCATTAATGATGCAAAAGTAGGACGAATCTCCTTAAAACTGTGCTCTTCCTCCCGCACCACCGGCTCCACACACAACGTTTAATTATTTAATAAGCGTAAAGCTTTTCTAAGCTCTCATTCCCTTTTTTCTTCTAAAAAGACAGCAGTGTATTCACATCCTTTCATCCTACTCTCATAATCTCATCCTTGCCTCCCAAAAATCTTTTCCGGAACCACAAAAATCCGGAGGGAAATGACGAGCCTCTATTTTTCCGTCTGTCTGCCCTTCAATCCTCCTCCCCACTGAGCTTCTTTCTCCAGAAATTTTGCTCTTTGCAATCAGCTGTACCAAAAAATCCCTTCAAAAAAATATTAAAATCTCATAAACTTTCAGCAGTTGCGTCTTCTTACTCAGGCACAAGCAAGTCTTCAAATTTCTGAACACTTATTCCAGCTTTACTTCCTATTAAATTATAAACACACACAATATTTGAACCCAAAAGCAAGTAAGTAAAGAAGGAAACGTGAGGTTTTATCTTGAAAATCCTTCTGTCCGGTCTTCATTTCCCTAAATTCTTAGTTTCTAACCCTAACATACGCACAAACCCATACGTTGGCTTTTCACACACAGCATATATATAATATACAAATATTTTATGTCCTGGTACTGAAAAACCGGGCATGTATGTACATTAGTAAAAAAACAAGGATGTGGCCAGGCATAAAATCGCAATAAATGACAAGCGGAGGGCTATCCACACAAGAAGGAAGTCGTTAGAATGACACCACATCATAAGAGGGTGCTAATGCTAAGCTTTCTTAAATGAGCAAATTCAATACCCAAAAACTCCTTCACACACCGCCCCACCGACCTCCATCCTCTCCCTCTCCTCTTCTTCCCTCATCTTGTCCCACCCAAACTGTGCTAAAGGAAAGACCTCTCATCATCTTGTCATCCCTTCTTCCTCTCATTATCCAACAAACCCCACTCCTCTCACGCACTTGGTCCAAACACTCAACCGGACACTTAATTTTCTCACAAAAAATAGAAAATCTCTCTTGCTGATTTCTTTGTGGGAAACATTTTCAAAAAACTAAAACATGTCATCCCCAGCCAGAGTTTCTATTTACACTAACATTTCGGTTTGCAAAACTTCTGGCCTTCCTCCTAAAACAACTACAACTTCCTTCAACAATCCAACCACAACTGCCCCTTTGCTCACTCGGAACTCAACCACCAACTTCTTTCTTCTTCCAAAGGGAAAAAAGATTATGGCAACTCCGGAAAAGGCTATGTAAAGTGCTAATTTCAAATTCCATTCACACGCCCGCCTCCACTTGCTTCCGTCATTTCCCTCCCCTACATTTCAACGCTCAACCTTAATGACCACGAGAAAATCCTATCCCCTGACCTTCTCCATCTGCTCACATCTGCATCATAAAGGGCTCTCTCAAAGAGATGAGATTCCCGGCAGATTTTCTTCTACCGTAACGCATCAAACATCACACTCGCTCACGACGACACGGCCAGCCTATAACACCGATGACGGTCCAAACCTTTCAAATCTCATATGCATATCCCATAGCCCCTCCGTTAAAGCCCGGCTCTTCCTGGTCGTAAAAGAAGTCAATCGCTCCCGTCCAACTGTTTCCACAACCCGCAACCCAAGAGTGAAAGCAACCCTTTCCATGTCATATTATAATGGTCACTTACCAAGATGCAAACTCGAGACACCACATCTATTTTATTCACCGCAAGTCAACTCCATGGCCACGTCCACCCCTGTGCGATACCATACACCTCCTCCGCTCTTCCCTACTCTCCCTCTCTTCTCTATAAATTTTCAAAAGACAATTCACAATCTTCTCCCGGACATTCCAAGAAGGGGAGATAAAAGTCATTAGCATCACTTTAATGTCCGCTCCCCCTACAATCTTAACACTGCTCGTGTCCCTCTGCCTTCAAGTCAACACATCATCTCTACTCTCTACCCACCTTCTAGGATAAATTCAACATCCAACCAGCATTCATCTCACCTTCGCACATCTCTTCAAACTCAAACCCGACACTTGTCACAGCCTCCTATATTTCAAAAAGCTTGTCAAAGCCACCACTTCAACCTCTCTCACATTTCGCAAAATAATTTGCCAAAATCCCAGATGAATCATCAACTTTATCATCTCCTGTCCTCCAGCTCCAACACCAGTCCACCTCAGTCAGTCATTCAAACAGGAGATGGACATGGCCTTGTTCTAATCAACCAGCGCGTCACCATCCACGTTCTACTCTACCTTACGACATCCCCCTTTAATGTTTAACAAAGCAAACAGTCGCACAGTCTGTACTTTCAATTCCAACACAATCCCTTCGACATATCAGTCGTCGTCATAGTATACTTCTTGAAGCTATACCAGTCAAGCCTGATAAACCCTGTCCACTTTTACATTTACACCAACGCCCTTTGGTTTTTACGCCGTTTACGCAGCTTCATAGCTCTTTAGCTCCTTCACAGATTAGCTGAATATGCATGCCCACTGAGAGTGACAAGGATATTGAGAGTCCCGGGATTCCTGATAAATTGTTTCCCGCAAATAGCCCTTATTAAACCGCTCCCACATGTCCACATCTTGAGCCTACATTTTCATCATTTAACCCACTCCTTCCTCCAACCATCCAACCTGAATCTTTTAAGCCCGCTTACATATTTTTTCCCTCAACAACCCTTCCGAATCCCTCTCACATTCTCAATTCTCACCCTTGATCGCATTATCCCTAATGTTTATGAGCCGAGCGGGGAAAGCCAACCAGGATAGTTTCAATTCTCATTCTCCGCACATGTGTCCTCTTGAGTCACTTCACATTTCGGCTCATTCTACATATGGCTATCATATTAGCTCTCTCTCTCTCTCTCTCTCTCTCTCTCTCTCTCTCTCAGTTTCGAATAGATTTACATGGAAAGAGGAACAAATTTTATACGCACTCATAGGCTTTAAAACATACAGTGCATAGTTAGCACCCAGAACGGCATATCACATTCACAGAGTATATGCCAATAGCTCTTCTACCACTACACACTTTTCCCAGTTTTCCCTTTGCCGATCAAACGTCATTTTCAATCATCATTCACCATCATGATAACCAAGGCTATCAAGCTGTGGACAGACGGAAAGGATTTATCACAAAAGATATTTATCATATCATGCCTCACCACTTAACCAATAATCTTCCTACACCTATGCCAAACACCCCTTCCTTCCATCCTTCCCTCATCCCGCCGACCCTCGTCTCATTATCCAAAAGCGTTTATCCTTCATTCATCAAATCCACCCACCATCCTAACTTGTAGTCTCCATACTACCATTAAACATTTTAAAACAATTCCCTCCACCTCTTCTTCTCCCTCCATTCCTCCGTCACTAACCTCGCAAAATCCGCTCTTCTTTTTACTACAACACAACAATCATCAGTTTACACCCCTCTTCATCCTTCTTCCCTACCAGGACAAAGCATCTTAGTAAAATTTAAAACTCCTAAAACTAGCTTCCAAGACTAATACCATTCCTCTCATTTCGGTGACATTTTCCACACGGAGTGCCATAAGAAGAAGCTTCCTTCAACGAGTGTATATAAATGTCTTCCACTTTCTCGTCCTCCAAACTGGGCAAGCACTATTCAACATAGCCCGGAACATCTTTTAAATCCCTCAATGTGCATAATCTCACGGGTTGGGAGCAAGATCCCTTAACGTTGGACGCTAGAGCGGAATCCAACTACTATATACCAGGAAAGGCTGGAGGAGAACCTTAAAATCTATTTATCACTTTGAAGGGAGCGATCCCACGGGATCAAGACTTCGCCAAAGACACAGTAAAATTAATCAAAAACCCTCCAACTATCTCCAAAGTATTTCTTTCCATTTTTTACACAGACTCAACTTAAGTGACTCCAAAAAGAGGAGAACATAGCAGCTAGCGGATTCACCAAAGCGTGTAGAAACACTTTACCATTTCACACTCTCATTTCCAACTCCCATCTCCTTCTTCCACTATTCCTCTCTCTCACTTTCCCTCTTCCTCAGGTCCTCAGCCCAAGTCAGTGTCAGTGGTCTCAGTAGACAAACTTGTGGAAAGCCTTGGAAGGGCCTCTCCTTCTTCTTCTTTATTTTATACCCATTTCCGCAACCTTTCTTAATGAAAATCATCCCTTAACTCAAATCATTTACTTCCTTCTCCTCCAAGCAATCATCATGCCTGAGCATTTTCTTCAACGCCCTCCTCACGTTTCTCTCTCACCGAATATTAATCAAAACACCATATCCTCTAATGTCAATCTCCTCATTCTCCCTCTTCCTTTTAGCCCCTGTCCACGTCACGATTTACGACGTAAGAAGCTATAATGTTATCATCATCACTCTAATAATTTCCCTCCATTTTAAACCACTTCTTCGATCCATCCTCTCATATCATCCCCAATCCCTTACAGATTACGTTTAATCCTTAATACAAACACCACATCTAGGATTTACTAGCTGATGACAACTCCCCTGTATGAGGCTGCACTGAAAGCTCCATCCATACTCCATTACATCACCAACAACATTGATTGGTCAAGCCTCAAAACCCACCCACCCACTTCCATCCTTTTATTCTCATAATCACATTTCGGGATAGACCCCCATCCAACCTACCATTTTACTAACTACAGATTCAATTAAATAGCCGTCAACAAAAACTCTTACCTGATAACGCAGTGTTGACTTCCGCATCGGATTTAGGATTACAGTCATTAGAAAGTAGATCGGATTTGATAGCACTCGTATTAGCGGACGTGAATGATGTAGACCGATCTGATTGATGATGATGCTTAGAGCGACGGTTAATTGGAGCTGATATACTGGGTTTCACCGAGGGAATGGAATTCAAATTAAGAGACGTACAATGGTTGGAAGAGGTGGAGTGCTCCAAGGAGCTACTCCCGGGTGATCCGGGATGGTTACTATTTGTCAGGCTACTATTAGCATTTGAATTATCACCGCCAGACCCAGGTGAGGCGTTGTTGGGCCCATTTCGCGAGGAATGATACTCTTCAGGATCATCTTCATCGTCCGTGCACGGATTGGATGTGCTCGGACTGCCCGGACTACTCAAATGATTGTTTTTAGCGTCAAAATTGTTGTTATTGTTGTTGAGCGGGGTGCTGTGTTGGTAATTGTAGTGGTTGTTGTTGGCCGGACAGGAGCGCACCTTATGTTGAATGAAGCGCACGATATCCGCCAAAGAGAATTGCTTCAAACAAGCACCGCACGTCAGTACATCCCCGGGTCCTCGAACAGAAGCGATCGAATGATCCACTGCAACCACAAAAAGAAACACTTCAGTTAGCATATTCTGTACTTGATTTTAGCAATACCTTCAATTATCATCAAGTATACACAGTTTTACACAGTTTTACACATTGTATCATTGCATTGATCCATTAGCCCCAGGGCTATTAATAAGCATCCCAGCATTCCCTCCACCATCTAAAATTTCACCTCCTGTCTTCCATGTTATCCAAACCAAATCCTCCAATCATCCTACCATTACAAGAAGAGTAGAAGAGCCCCTCCGACATTTATGGAATCAATCTATCATTTATCATCATTTCCTTTTACCAATTTCATCTTTAATTTCCACACAGCTAGTACAACACGGCATGACCAAAGGAAAATCCACCTATTCCTTATTCATCCTCCAATTCAAACCCCTCCATCTCAAATCAAATCCTTCAATAGTCAGCATTATACCACCATCAACAGCCTTCGCTATCCTTTCAAATCAACTCCACAATTCAACGTGAATCTAAATTGGCTACTGTGGGGGGAATAACTAATTTTCTTTCTATGGCATTGTCCATAAACTTCCCATCAACAAGGACTTACTTCTTGGTCTTCCCGTCATCACAAATTCCCTCAACTATATAAGGTCCTCCTCCTTGTGTAACGTGGAGCTAAACAAGAGAAAATGCATGAGGCTTATACAATAAACCTCAACTTCTGTCTGCCCACCCATTCTCAATTTCTCTTATCAAACCCCTATAAATATCCCATAGATATTCCTCCATATTCCATCAACTATGCTAATCCCATGTTACATGCATTTCCATACGGTCATCTCATCTCGCAGTCAGTCCTATTCTGGTACTCTATTCCGTAGTTGTTCAACTTAGACAATCCCACAAAGCACTTGGAGAGAAAATATTGCCAATTCTTACAACTTTGATTGAGAAGATTGTCAATATTTTTCCTACGCACGCTGTCATTGCATCTTCCAACTCCTCAGGCTATATTCCACATCCCCTCTTCCCAACACAACTCAGCCTTATCATCTACAAATCTTTTCTCTTCTCATTGCCCTCTCCATCTCTCATCATCCCCGTCCAAAACCAGAGGCCAAAGGGCCTTTACCTCCCTCCCTCCGTCCATCCAACCTCCATCAGGGAGCGAGCATCTTAACAACTTTTCTCAAAACAAGGAAAGAAGAACAAGAGAGAAATATATTCATGCGCGCGTAATTTATCTACATGCTCACGTCCTTTTTCAATCCCACCCACCGCCACGATTCTCTCAGAACCACCGATAAATTTCATCACCCGAAACCCAGCCAGAGAAAATCAAATCTAGTAACCATAACATCTCAAACATCCAGCCTACCCGCCCGCCTCCCTCCAGTCTTCTTCTCCACGAGCAAATACTTGCAGTGTCTCTCAACTCATAGACAGACCGTCGTCAGACACGCACGCAACTTCATCCTCCCCCAGAACGAGCGAACGCATTCCAAACAATACCTTCACCCAGCTTACAGCATCCTATTTTCAACTCAAGCCTGTCTGGAGAAAGCAGAGAAAACAGCTTTCTCCCTCCATGCTTCCTCTCTTCCGAGGGCAAGCAGAGAGAGAAACGATGTTCCAGAACGCAGTGTACTAGTGAGTATCGGCACGAGCTGAGGCAGAGAGAGAGAAAGCAGAGCGGAGAAACAGCCTTCACCACACGTTAGCATAAACTTGTTAATTGATTGACTAGAGAAAAGGGCTTTGAGTAAACTTTTACAGAGCAGACTAGGATTGGTATGTGGGAGGAGGGGATGTCCAAGCGCACAATCCACCTAGGCTATCGATCCATCTCCCCGTCAAAGCCCACCCTTTTCCCACAACTCCGATGACCACAAGCTGACCACAAAACTCCGCCTCACAACTCCTCACCTATCCAAACCAAGCTTGGGATTCTTGGGAATCAAGTACTACTCCTACTATCCCATCTATCCTACACTACATCTTCTATAGAATCCCACTCAATAAACATTCCCTCCCTCCTCCATAAACCCAACAAGGAAGCCCTCTTCATTCCCCCATCTCCCACTCCTAAACTAAATTCCTTCGTCTCGTCCTCCACGTACATATACTTTCATATGCCCAACACCCACCATCATCAACTTGATCATCATATGCGCTCCCGGCCTTTCGAACCAGTTTTTCACTTCCCCAGTCGAGGGAGTAGATAAACACCAAGCGCCCACCTATCAAATCCATTGCGTCAAAACTACTCGCAGCGTACTCACAGTCCACAACCTCAAGCGTCTATGCAATCTTCCCCTCTCGTATTCCTACTCTCACTCGCCATCCTTATCCTTGACGCTGTCCCAGAGGACGACGGCCAGCGACTCAGGACGCTTCCCACTTCCACCCCCTAATTCTTAATCTCTCCTCGCAATCACTCGCCATCCTATAGCCCCTCGCTTTCCACGCTCATCTTAGTTAGCACAGCGGAGGACAATACATTTTTTACCTCTTTTCTTCGTCCCCCTAAAACTTTCCACAACGCTTCCATCTTTCAATCTACCACTTTAAATCCAATCCCTCCTCTGGTCAAACTAGCCACACAAGTAAACCATCCTGCATAACTTCACATGAACAATGAGCTTGGTCAGAATAAGACTGGCCAGATAAAAAAACCCTCTACATCCACACTCCTTTTTCAATAAGAATAGAAGCTATAAAACTGAAGAAGGTGTAGAGAAAATTACATGCTTTAAAAAAACGTCACTAAAAAAGGATTGTAGACAACATCGTATCGAGGAATAGCCCGAAAATATTCAGACAAGAGTCCAAGCGGGATAGCCATGGGGGCATTCATAGCCAGGGCACTGGGGAGAGACAAGAAGCTATAAGAAAGTCTTTGTAAGCAGGTATAAGAGTAGGGTACAATAATGTGTGACCCGGAGTTCCACGCGGGTATTTCCCTCGTCCAACTTTTCCTTTTTCATCTCGTCTGGACAATAGAAGACTTTTCAACATTTCCAACCCTTTTCACTCGATGACTCTTTCACAGGCTCTATCCATAATATTCTTTAGGCAGGCAGGCAGGCAGTCAAAGCAGACTGAATTAAAAGTGCTTTATAAAAAGCTTAAGGAGTGTTTATACCCCAAACCCCGGCTTCCCAGTCACATTGTTCCGGACCATCGGCGGTCCTCAAGCTTGTCATTCTTCCTTCCTTATAAGCTTCCCTCCCTCACTATTCCTAACCTAACCCTACCCACTTTTCAACTTTACCTCCGCACAAGTCTTAAATACGTCCTCATATGCATTTCACAGCTACACACCAACCAGTTCTAACATGACTGAGACGGAAATGATCCTAGTAATATCGATTCTTTTTTAAGCTCAACCGCAACTTTCTCTTCCTGGTTCCCTTCTTTCTCAAACCTTTGAATTTACACACAATCCTATACTTTATCACAAATATCAACCTCAACTCCTCAACTCCTTCCTAAACGGGGCTATCATCAATCCACTGCTATTTTCAAATCCATGCAATATTCAAAATATCAACCTACAGCTCATCTCTAATCGCCCATATTTATAAATCCCTCCATCTATGAACTATCCACCCACCACCCTTCTAGGAGAACGGAGAACAGAGGAGGAGGTGAAACCTTGTCCTCAGACTTCACTTCCTTACTACATCAACCCCGTCCATGTATTCTTCTTCCACTTTATCCATCCACCCCGCCTCTTTGTCTGCAATCCCCTCTTCTTATAGAGAAGGAATCGATCCGGTGGAGAAATCTTTATTTATGCAAAATAGCTCCATTGTTACCATACTCTCCACGTCCAGGAGGAGGAGGAGGATGAAGGAGAGGGAGGAGAAGGAAGACCTCAACTTTCTTCCCTAAATTCTCTCACAAAGCTTTCCCCCCTTTCAACTACTTTAACTCTCTCCACTGATATCATGATTAATAGCATCCTTCCCTCAATATCGGAAAACTAAAAGGAGGCAGGAGTTCCAACTCACATCCATACATTAACTTCCATCACCTTTAAATCTTTCAGAGCTTCTTCCTCCCCCGCCGTCTCCCGGCTGGTGGACAAGCCTTTAAACACTCTGTCACAACTCTCTTCCACCAACCATCCAACCTAACCCTTGCCCTTTGACCAACAAAACATGTCAACTTCCTTACTCATCCCATCTTTTACCTTTTACGCTCTTCTCTTCCACCAATCTGACTCTTGCATTCCGTCCGTCCGGCTACAACTCCTCCATCAACACAAGGGTCATATTGTCGCAATACTGATGGAAAACCGAGAAAATCTCTCAACTCGACCGAAAGACTATCAAAGTCAGCTGCATCCGTATTCAATAACCGACTCTTCTCAACGCACATACCTACCGCATCATCCTCAAAAATTCATTGTCTGTTCCCCTCCATATTCTCTTGTATATTCGCTATACATTTCAAAAATCATACGCTCCTGTCCTACCCTCCGCTTATTTTTTTCAAACAAATATTTAAAATCATTCACCCACAACACACAAGGAAACAGCAGCATAGTTGTCCTCAAATCTATCATATAAATCATTCAACTGACACAAATCTTGATTGAAGCATTCCTTCCATCCGTCCCTCACTCGATCCTCCATTCATCCTCCTTCCTACTAAACACCCCATCCATCTAGCTGGCTCTAGCCGAGCCCCGTAACAAGTATACAGCACATGTTATTATTACGCCTTTTCAATCCCTTCATGCTCGTCACTCCCTGCATTTTCATATTTCCTAAAAATATATCTCCGTCTCTCCTCTCAATCATCCCGTCCGTGACCCAAGTTCTCTACCAAAAATAAACAAAACGATGTGTGACAAAAACTATTCATACCGGCCATGCAATACTCCCAATTGTCAGTTGAACGGAACTGGACTTTGCCACTCATTCGCTCACGGCTATCTTCCTTGGATTTGTTTCCTCAGAAATATTATTACGATTGCGGGTAGGAAGTGACGCGTAAAAACTCGCACGCTTTCCATTCATCCTCTCCCTCATTCACCCCAAATACATGTCCCAGCCGAATACTTTACTGAATCAACGTGTCCCAAATCCATTCTAAATCACTCTCAACCGATGCCGCTTTTGCAGAAATCTCTATTGCTACCTTCTTCTCGATTCCAATCTCATCTGCCCTGTACTACCCTACTCCCATTCTTGATTCGAGGCTTTTGCTTTGCAAAACAGACTCTACGTCTCCACATCCCTTACAGTTTCCAAAATGCTAATCACGAATTCCTGGAATCGAATAACAATGCTACTTTTGCCTGTAAAATAAATTCCGCGAATCCAAGTAGATTTTGAATCTCAATTCAAGTTATGTTGACTTCTCCCCCCCACTGTCTTTCCCGCGATCTATGTTAACTATATCTTCCTCCAATAATTTCCTCGTCCCTACTCTTAGAATCCAATCATCATGTTTGCCTCGATAAGATTTTGACCCTCCAGGACTCAATGACTTTGGAATGAGGTGACGAGACGCACATTCCCTTATCACACCTCCAATTAGCATAAAGTCATCACATCCCAACTTGATTTCCCTTCCTGCCTATCATCTACTATGCTAAACAACAAGCATATCCCTCTCTTTCACTCGCCTATTCCCAGAGAAAATCTGAATCTCAAAGACATCCAGCTTCTCTTTCGCTTTGTCCTTCTTGCACTAACGCATTCCGCCAACTATAATATCTGCATTAGAAATGCACTCTCTCACTTTTAACCCAGTTCCATCCCAAACTATCCTTCCCACAACTTCCTTCCTCATCCACATAGTTTCAAAAACTTTCCGTAAAACGCCTCTCCCGGATTCACATTCGCGGAAACAGGAGCGCTATACATCCGACTACCAGCCAGCCACCCGCCCTCAAGGAATCTCCCACCATTATTTTATACTATAGAATGTCAACTTTATGCAAATCCAAAATTTGTATGCATCCACCCACTCGGGATGCACACCATCAACATAAAATCTCATCCACTTCCAACTTTTCCAGTCGCTCCAAATCCCACCCAAAAGAATCTCAAATGTAAGACAAACGAAACGCCAACTACACTGGCTGGCTTTGCTTTTCGGCTAGCAATCCTTCCCTCCACCATCCAGCCTTATCCCTTCCTCCAGATCCTGGCCATGATTCATTCATAAACAGGGACTCTGCTGGAAAGAACAGACTACTTACATAGGCAAAGACATGACCTTCATAAGAAAATTTACGTTACTATTACAATCCCGCAGGGCTAACGTACATGCTCATCAATGAGAGTTTTAAACACTCCCAGTCCACAAAACCTGATATTCCACTTTATAAACTCCACCTCAATCCCTTCCTCCTTGCGTCCGATCCTTATGACCCTTCCACAATTTCCATCCCACTCTCCTAACATGCTCCCCCCAACTCTAATTCCATTATCTCCAACAGGTTTTCTTCCATTTCATTAGCACATTATTATACAACCATATTTGGTTTTCCGGGAAGAGGGAGCAGGAGCAGAACGTTCCACGTAAATGAAAAACCGGTTGTAACTGGAGAACTTAAAAAATTACTCACTGACCACCTTATATCTACTGCTCCGCCATCCCATTCATGAACGTAGCTGTATGCCTCGCACACGCTGGATTCCATTGTCCAACATCATTTCAACTCTAGTTCCTATTCTTCTTCCTCGTCGTGTTAAGAAAAATGCAAGTTTTTCACTTTAAGCACACGCTCTAAATTAATCCCCAGCTGGGCATCTCACCGCATTCTAAAAATTCTAAAAATTATAATTAACCTATCATCTCACTCGTAGTCACTGCCAAATAATCTACTTTATCCTTCACAACCTACGCTTCTTCCACCGATGCAGAGCAGATCTGTCTCCATATGTCTTCATCCTATTGGACGTTCAATAAGAAAAATACTCTTCAAAAACCCTAACAACTCATTCTTATGTACCGGATGATATACGATGGTGGTAAAGCTATCAACCAGGCCAAGTCTCTTTTCGGATCTGTGACTGCCTTAACGTTACAACATTAAATATAGCGAGCCGAGCTGGCCCAACAGAGGAATCCTCTCAGCAGCGGCATAATCAATTGTCCCAGGTCATTTAACAATCTTTACAACTTGTTCAGCCCTTCCTCCCTCCCCTAGTTCAATAGTCCTGATGCATTTCAAAAACAAGTGTTAAACTTGACCAGCGCAAGGTAAAACTTCACAGGCTAGAAATTCCAGCAGAATTGCATCACCATCAACGATAACAAGACGTCACAACAATATGACTCAATTCCAACACTTGCATTCAGTTCTAGCCATCCTATCCGACCAAAGGACAATATAATTCCATGTCAGTCGCTCTCGCTCACTTAATGTCCTGCACTAAACTTTTAACAATTGCTTTACCAAAGGTTATTACATTTTAACTCCTTCTTCCTCTTCCCAGATTCTATTTCAGTCCTCCTCCACTCTTTACATTCTTTCTCTTTCTTATCCCGTTCCGAGTCTCCGAGTTGAACTTGTAATCATTTTACAACCTCTTTCTTCAACCAATTCAAAGGCTGTGCCAACTTAAATCCAGTCAGCTTCCCGGGTTACGACCAATCTTACCATCCCAGTGAGGATAACTAAAGCTCGGTTGCTACGGGTCAGGGAATTTTCCAAGGCGTTTTCCGTTATTCGGCCAAAGGATAGTTGTTGAGCTAACTCATGGTTTCATCTTCTCATTAACCGTCTTCAAATATGGTTTTATTCAATTTTTCACACGACTAATTCAAGCATGGAGAACGAGGAGGGTGTAGCCCAAACTGGAACCAATAATACTCCTCTCAACTCTCCCAGATACAACGTCCCTGCTGGACGGATGAGGATAATGGTTATTTGAGGATGTATCCGGGCTCTGCCAGCGCCACCATCTTCCCATGTCCACTCATAATCATTATGAATTTGCTTTACATTTTATTCCCAAGGAGGAGACATTCATCCTTTTAGATATTGCGTGAATAGACAATTTCCCGAGGCAGGGCAATAGAGTCTGATGGAAGGACAAGTAGACAGGAATAGATTTTTGGGCGGCGGGTCTTCCAGACCGCCCGCCGTCCATTTTTATGACCAACTCGCCCAACAGGGGGTTCCCCTACAATTGCACTACATGGGACACACAGAAGAGGACGAGTGACAAACTCGAAAGAATAGCCCCAACACAACCAACTTATCCCTACGCCGACCCATATCATAAAAAATTCACATTTTATTTATGCAACAAACACGATCATCACACCATTCAACCAATATATTCACTCCCCACCCATCTCCTCCAAACAATTCCTTCCTATTTTTCCAACCATCACAAAAAATTATTACCCTCTGACCACAACCATCTTCTTCCGGCCCTCCGACCATCTTCTCGAATTATTACCCCAAGATCCTTTGCAAATTCTCACAAACACCAACAAAACCGAGAAGACGGAACCTACGGCCAACTTGCTTACTCGAGCCTCCATACAGGTAGATGAGAGATGCTGTATAGCACATCTCCGCTGCTGAACAGCTGAACCATGCATCCATAAAAGACCCCGCATCCAAAGATATTTGTAGAAACCGTACATTGTAAAAACTCCGATTTTTTATACAGTCAACTAAAAAACAGTGTGTAAAACGGGTGCACATTCCAAGAGCACGACAAACCCATCACGTTTCCATGCATGGCGACACAATTCTCGCTTTCAACACAATTTCAGGTGGAAGAATGATATATGAGGCGAGAAATCCGTTTCGCACGCACACCACCTTACGCAGTACTTGTTGATTCCTTCCATCCACTCCAAGATTACCCGCCATCACCCCCTGAATAATCAAATGATATATAACCGTACAAATCCCTGCCCGATTACAAACCTCATTACGCACCTACCAATCTCAACCAAACAACAGCAACAAAAAATAAACGAATCTGAATGCAGAGCAGGAGCAAGCAACTCAAGCTCCCTACAATCAGTATTACCATTATCGGCTTTATTCACGCTCTCATAAATAATTATTCATCTCAACCCTACCTTTCTTCATCGCTACTCCACGTGTTTCCCACGAGAATCTCTCTACCATCGTCTCCTGCATTTATCCTATAATCCCAAGTAATAATCATACAGTAGATTATCCTCCCTCTCTTCTTAAAGTTATCAAATCCAATCTTTCCGCTCTTGCAAAATACTGAATACTGTCCACAAACTGACCGTATACATACCAACCAGTTCATAATCCCAGTATTAATCAAATCAATTCTTAGTTCTACACGACGCTGTTTTTATCAAAACGTGACAAACGTTTTCCAAGGAACGTATTAGATTACAACACAGCATAATAGTAAGACCTAACGTTCACGTAATTGGGATTACCCATACTCCGTACGCTAATCATCACAACATCACTTGATAGTTCGTACCCAAGAGCTTATGCCCTCTTCGTAAGTAATTCATGAATGCTCCCACAAATAGAAATCCGAGATGATGGAAGATGCTCATACTTCCTCCAAGACGTTTATTCCCTGTACTATACGTGTCACATTCTCCTTCAAGCTAAAAAAACCAGCAGCCCTGACTTGGCTTGCTGAAATACAAAATTCACATGCTTCTCGCTATATCAAAGATTCACGAATACAAACGAATTGAAATCAATTCTGAGAATTGGAAAATCATCCTGGAAGCAATGTAGAAGGGGTTTATGAAGCCACATGATGGATCTAAATTTAAATGAAAAAATTCCAGCTCAACCCTTTGATATCAAAACAAGCCCAACCTTGGAATTTGCAAATAAGTTTTTGGGTTCATAAAGCAACAACTGCGTGCAAACCTAACTACGATTCTGTGAAACAATGCTCCAAAGTGATGGTTTTCCTTTCATTGAAACATTCCTTCACAATCCTAATTTTACGCAGTGACTCACCAAAGGATTGCAAATATTTTTCGGACATTCCCCAAGCCTTGTGTGATACTCAATTTTACAACGCGCAAAATCACACACAGTACAATCACTCACAAAACCCCCAGGTAGGATTTTACAGCAAAACCTGTAACCACATCAATGGATTTGGGGGGTCGGGGGAGATTGATGGGAAATAATCTTGCAGGATTGTTTACAGGATCAAGAAGGGGGGATAGACGAGTCAAGATTGAGAAGAACAGTAGCCGTCGCCTTGTGCCCACTATTACGTACACTACATGTCTTGTCCCCTACAACTTCCTGGGGTTTCACATGTTACACACACATATTTAGTCAGTTAGAGTCAGGGAGGACATGATCCGAGAGGAGTGAGTAAACTAAAGATTAATCAGATTGTGATCAGCAGGGGAATGTCACTTTTGGCTTCAACTTTTATCCGTTTCGGTCAATTAGTGAATCCCTCCTTGTCAGATTCATCCCGAACGGAGACTATATGAATCTGGGCCATGTAATTCGCATCTTCCCCTCCTCCAACTACCGCCCAATCTTTCTTCCCTTCCGTACTTTCCTACCAGTTTCTACAACACGTCCCATCCGTCCCCTACCTAATACCAACAGGCTTAACATTTTCTTCAAACACTGCAACTCAACCCAAGACAAGTCCAACCTGAGCACGTTTTGTCTAGCCAGCCAGCGTCTTGCTTATTGCATACATGCACATAGGAATTCTCTCTCCTGCAGCTTGTCTTCACTTAACTTTTCCTCAGCTTCCTAATTTATCCGCATAAGCTGTGTTCCACTATTCCAGACCAGCTACCAACGTAACGTACCTTCAGGATTCTACCCGCCATTCCTTCTACTCTAATTTCCAGTAATCTTTATGCAATTTCTCTCTTCTCCTTCCTCCCTTCAAGAATGTCTTCCCAGACTAGTATTTAAACGCTCTTTTTGAATACTATGCCCCGACGCCTTTGCCTCTTGAAAAATCTCCAATCTAATATGCATTTTCTGCGATTACAGATAACCATAAGTCCAATTACGAGTCCGCGACACTGTCCGTTTCTTTCTTCTTGTCCGAAGCGGTGATAAGCTTGCAAGGAACTATGTCAGAGTGATAGGAGGACACATGCGTTTGCAGTTTCACATGTATGCAATTCCATCCTGGCCAGAATGTAATTGGAGTCCCACTCCCTATCAACCAATGCTGAGCAGGCAATTAATTTTTTGGCTTCCAGTCTGATTTGAATTTTTAGCAACTGCGCATTCTCGTTAGCTACTTCGCTTCCTTTGAATTCCTTTTTCTACAATCCTCTGCGAGCAAGAGACGGCCTCGTGGTTTTGGTCAATGCTAATCCTTTACCACATCCTTCGCCCCTTTTGCAAAAATTCACTACGCATCATTAAGTCCCTTCTTTTGGAGGATATTTAAATTTACAAAAATCCGCCCTCCCATTTTCCTCTCTCTTGTCTCCTACTGTACATTCTCTTCTAAATGGTCAAACCCTGTGTCCTTGGTCCACAGTTTGAGCTCACAGAAGGCTTCATTCCTTGCAACGTTAGCACAAGTTCTGTAATTTGATACCTTTCGCCAACTTATCTCTGACATTATATTCAATATTTTATCCGTCCAACTCTTCCTCTCTTATTTCTCTGATTTAAAGCCTTGGAAAAGTAACACAATTCTCTCATTCCATTATGTCTTGGTCACTAAAAACTAAGAACATGATAAAAATATGAGCTGGATGCAGCAGTATCCCATCCTCTTCCTTCAGACTCCATTCGCCTTCCTCCGACAAGAATGCCGTCGTCGGGAAATGGCGGCTACGTAAAACCTTGTAGATGTTGACCTTTGTATCTTCAATCCCCCATCATATCTCTATTAAACTAAAAGGGAATCCTAATTACAGAATCATACAATCCTGCTACTGTGTGATGGCATTTCAAAATGCTTATTACCATAATGACAGTATTGAGCCCAGACGAATGACCACTTCCACTCTATAAAGTAATCAGCCAGCTAAATCCGAGGAACCGTCCTGGAGGAAATATGAGATGGACGGATGATGATAATAATGATTAGGTAGACAATAATTGTTGAAAAAAATATGATTGACCACCATGTACGGTGACCAGAGTCAGAGTCAAGCTAGCCTCACTATAAAACCTATCTCATATTTCGTCCTCTTTAACTCCACTAAACTCCATTCTCTCACTCCTAAGAGCAGCAGACAGTATATAATGTCATGTCCTAACACAGTCATTTACATGCTCTTCAGGTGGGGTATTACATATATGAGAGAGAGAGAGATAATATCAGAGGAGAAGATAGCAAGCTTTAACAAGGAAGCGTATTCCGAACACGGAGTTGGTGCAAGGAGAGACAGAAAACCAAAAGTAATTCACATGTCATGACCTCATACATATTTTATAGATGAATGCCTTTATGAATAATGGCCGGGTGAGAGGGTAGCCTTTATGTTTTTTCTAAATCTTCCACTCTGTACATTTCCTCTTCCTTCCTCCTTAATCCAGTCCGTCTTCTCCGTCAATATTCATCTTTCTTTCCTCCCGGCCAGTCTTAAACCATCCATGAAATCCACCCTTGCCTTTTCACCTCCACTGACCAAAGGAGAGATAATAATAATACTAACAATGCAATACAATACATGAACGAACACATCACTGGACCGTCCCACACACCGTCTCAATCACACACATACCCAAGAAAACATTCAACCAAAGCCAAGAGCCTTAGAAGAAGAATATATGCAATCCCCTAAACCTATTCTTTCCCTCAGCATGAGTTTTCTTATTCATCTTCTTCCCTTAACCACTAACCCTTTGACTTTCTCCTAAAGCATAAACATTAAATCCTCTATTCAAAAATTGCACGTTTCTCTCCTTGATTTTTTTAGCAATGATCGGAAACCTCTCACGGGCCTATTTTTACATTCAATCATCTTGCACCATGTGTAATACTATGCCGTACTGCACCGTTTATACTGCAGCTGGTCAGGATTTATTAAATGGTAGCCACGTTTGAATTTCAAATCCATCACTGTGCCTTATTCCCTCCGCAATTTCACTTATTCTTCCATCATGTCCCCTGGGCACTACTCACTCCTTCACAAGGAGTGTCGTCCTCCACCCCAGCCTCTCTCTCAATCTAAGAATGGCATGGTTGACAAGTTGATTAGAATTACAGAACATTATTGACATTATGCTAGAATCCTACTGTTTCTGAATTTAAATGAGAGGAAAGCAACGCTTGCAAGCTTCCATCCGTCCCTTTAAGTCTAGCATCATCCTCCGGCTAGCCAGCAAGTCAGCCAAACCTTTTTTTGGCAAATACATAGCCTCAACTCCAACTTCCAAGCAAGTCAAAGATCAGAGTCCGGCTCCATCATCTGTTGTAGCGATCATGGGCCGGAGTAATCAAAATATTCGAGTCTCACGAACGACCGACACCCAGCCAGTCACCAGGACCACAATACACGACCAGAGCGGAAGACGGGACCAAGTTGATGGGATTTGTATGGACGTTCCTGGTGGTCAATGGAGAGCAGACGTTGGATCTGACTAGATGATACAAGGGAAACACTTTTCCATCTACAAATAGCAGACACGGTCCTCGCTAGGACAGCTTAACAACTTAAGGTATTCTTGAATGGCGGGGGGTTTAATTCATGCATCACTTTGATTCAATGAATCATCTTCAGCCTACCAGCCTCATTCTTTAATTCCTTCCCGCTTATTTTCTCTCACTCTCTTGACCGATAGAGACGAAGAGAGAGCTGCTAACTCTAATCCTTTTAGGCCGAACATGTAATGTGTGAGTATTATGATTCAAGAACACACAACCCCTGGCCGCAATCAATTTGTTATTGCAAGAGTAAATTAAAATACGCACGGATGATACTCTTTACAGAGTCTGGCTTGCCGTCCCAATCTGTTTATTGCAATAATGATGGGGTGGTACACACATCCACAGGTAGGATCATCAATAATTCAGCCTATCCTTCCATTCCTCCATCCATCCACCCCTGTCTTTGATATCAAATAATACACTCCAGCTTCTGCACCTCCAATATCCCATACAGCTCAGCCTTTATTGCCTCATCCTTTTCCATACTTCCATCCCTATTCTTCCTCTCTAACTCAGTCACTTTTCACCCTCCATTCAATTACTCTTCCATCCTCCCTCGGACAATGCATTCTACAAGCTAAGGTGCTTCCCTTACAAGTATTCACAAGTCACTTTTTCACCCCTGGAATCTTGCACAATCAAGTGCTATCATCATTGTATTCTTTTATTTTTAACAACCTCTCATCGTCCATACTTTGCAATGCATAAATTAACATATTATCTTTGTAATAATCTCTTTCTAATTTCACCAAACTTCCTCACACACGCACTTGACTACAGTCCACTCCTATGCTAAATACCAAATCGCCACCGCTTCGCCTCAATACCAAGCCTCCTCCGGGCGAAACTTTGCATTATTACTGAATCTTCTTGTGAGAATTCTTTTCTTGCTTTCATTATCAATCTCTAACCTAACTATAAGTCTGTTTTCATTCCTGATAGCATATAGGACTTGATTTTGAATTCATATGTACAATTAAAGAGAAGCCGCTTCTGGAACAAATAAACCCTAGGAAAAGAGAAAAATTAAGTAAAACATCTTTACATTTATCCAGCCTATGAAGTATCCTTGTTCTGGGAGCTTCTTCGACGGACCCTGCTGCAACTTCTGTTCTTGAATTTACCAAGTTGGTCACATCGCTTCCACCCGTCTTCCCGTTATCTTTAAAATAAATAAACAAATACACATGAGTCCAGAGATCCGAACAAGACAAAAGCCGCAATCCCAACCCCAAGGAAACACATGACACACTCTTCCCCCAAGTCACCCTGACCTTCCAGACACAAATTCGGCCCTGCTATTGAAAAATCCAGCGACAATGAGGTAAAACCTGGTGGTCATTTCAACTTGATATTTACTCTTTTTGACAATCATCATCTCAAAACCAATCCGCTCTCCATTCAACTTGTCCCTCATCCTCCCCCTTCCTCCACCAAAGTCCACATCAAACCCACCCGTCCTTCTTCAAGGGCCCAAGCATCCAAGCATCCTACAGCTAGTAGGCTGACATTCAAAACTCCAACAGTCCGCCTTTCGGCATATGATTATTATTACAAATACCCTCGGATCCATCCGCTCATCCCGTATCCATGTCCTCTCCATACCTCAAATCCCTGCCCTACAAAGGAATATCCTCCAAGCCCTACACAACTTTCATTATTATCCATATTCCATATTTCAAAACGCTAACATCCATGCATCATCATTCCTTCAGCTGCGGCTACTTCTTTTCACCTCGTCCCGAACCTCTCACTAACGCTCTCGCATATATCCCCCAGTCAGTCAGCGGGCAGTTGTTTTTCTCGTGAACAAATCTGTCATAATTTTTGAGCTTTCCCCCTCACTCCATTATTCCCTCCAACCCACCACACCACCGACCGACAGACCGATGGCTAGCTCGTCCCTAATTATTTCCTTGAGACTTTTTTCATTATTATTACTTTCATACAAATCTCCAATCAGAACCAAAACCATCCCAAATCACCTTCCCTCCCTTCCTTAAAGGTCTCGGTCACTTGTATCAAGTGCAGCCTCCTTGAGCTTCTACCACCCTTCCTACCGAATCACACATCTAGTTCAAAAGCTATACTTCAAAACTTCAAAATCCCCGCTATTCATGACTAAACTAAATCTTCAAGTTCAACCTAATTCTTCAAGTCCAAGGCCTCCCAACAATCTGTCCTCCTACACTATAGTAGTAACACCAGGTCAGTCGTCTCCTCCCTAACGGAACTTTTATCCATCTCCTTTTCCTCTGTAAACTAAGAAAAACATTCACTACAATTACAAGTTTCACATGTCCCTCACTTTCTTTTCTATTTTCTTCACTTTCCACTACATTAGGCCTCTTCTCTCTGAGCTCCTTTGCCTCCTTCCACAATCCACAGCAAGAAGCCCTACAATTTAACCGTTCATCAGCTGTCATATCCGCTCCTTAATAAAAACCTTTACGTATTTCCCTAATCAGGCTACTACTTCCTCCCAAGATATGAATCCATTCATTAAATCAGAGTAATCAAACCTAAGAGTTGAGACTCACACCCCCGAAACGATCCCTCAACTTAATTCAATATCATAATCATCATCATCATAAACAACTTGCTTCAATTCCTCCTAAACAATTTATTAATTTCTCTTCCAGAGTTAAGCAAGCATGAATAATTAAATTTCCCACAATAATTAGATTCTCTCCTTCCTTGGATTCCTTCGTCTATTTCCTATCGTTTTGTGTCAGGAATCTTCCTCAACTCCCCACTCTCGTTTTGAAACTACTTCCTCCATATTTCTCTCTCGTCATTGAATTTATTTACATTAACGGTAGCCAGTAGCCAGCCACTGTATCTGGCAATCGGGGCCCATCTTTTGGTATCTTTTAAAAATGTCTACAAACAAACAGAAATTCCCGTGTCAAGGGTCAAGAAGACTGAAACCCTGAGACAAATCCTTCACACAAGGAGGACATGAGAGATAGACATGGGAAGCTGACAATGGCTCCATCTCTATACCTAAAACTTGCGTAATCAAGAGTCCGAGTTGAAGGAAATATTTGGCTCATCTGATAATTTACACCATCATTAATCACGCACTGGGAAGGCAAAGTCTCTGGAATCGTGTCTAATCACAAACGTCTCGATTTCAGAACAATCCCCAAACTTTTCTGTCTCCTTCCCATCCTCTTTCCTAACCCCAACCAACAAACTATCAATACTTTTACCCTCTGTCCCCAAAACATTCCCTCGCCCTTCTCCTCCTCTCCAACTTGCAATCCTTCTTCCATAACCCATTCCACTATCTCCCTCCTTCAAGTCTAGGGCCAGGACCCTCTTAAGAATGAAGCTAAGATTCCTCTTGCATCCCTATGTGCATAAAGCCAATACCTATCGCGTTCCATCTTCTACGATTTTTCAGCTACATTCACTTAAGACTAGCTCGGAATTGTCACAAAATCCGATCCATTTTCCAAACTTTTCAAATCATTCCAAGAAATAAGCTAAGAAGTCCCGTTATTTTCATTGCCGCATCACTGAATGATGACCCTTTTGCAAACCCTACCCAGATCATAAAGTTCAAACAGCAGCTCCTTCGCCAAATCCATGTCAAGCTGCATGCGAATTTACGTAGCTAAAGCGTCAGCTAGTAGCTTAACAAAGAGACCATAAGCGTGCGCTTCAGATTCTCCGTGTAGTTTTGAATAGAAATAAATAAAAAACACAGACCGAGTCACGCTTCACTCTTCTCAGTTCCAATCATCCAAATAGAGTTGAGCAAAATTTAATATAACAACTCCACGGTAATTGAAATGTACACAAGGACTACCAGTTCATGACAGGTTATCAAATGATTGAATGAATTGGCATATTTAAGACAATACAGAAAAGTGTCTGCAAGTGCTGAGCTCTGTCATTCTCAGAAATTTTAAAACTTGCCATGCCAAAACTTTAACGCTTATTTGCATCCCAATACCAAATCCATCTTCTCAGCATATCTTTCCTTGTCTCTCCCCTATTGTCCTCCTTTTACTCTGCATATACTTCCCCCCTTTCTCCTCATCTGCCTCTGTCCAGTGCCCCATCCTCTATTTTTCTTCCAGCCCACACAAACCCTCCAAGTAGAAACATCCGTCCTACCTTTTCCAGGAACTCAACTCTCCACAATCTTTAAATCAGGACAAACTCTAGTAGCGGAGCAATGGCAAATTCCAAACTTTCTTGGCCAACTTTAAATAAGATGTAACACCAAAACCCTGCCTCTTCTCCACAGCATCTAGCTGACATGCGTAAGAGGATGGACTCCATAAAATTATCTATTTGGCATGGTTTCAAGGAAC
This sequence comes from Sminthurides aquaticus, assembly GCA_906901655.1. Lineage (NCBI taxonomy): Eukaryota > Metazoa > Arthropoda > Collembola > Symphypleona > Sminthurididae > Sminthurides > Sminthurides aquaticus. The sequence goes on along the minus strand of CAJQTT010000001.1, from coordinate 15,480,504 downwards.
ATCTTGAAATATAATTTATAACTTGACAAACACGACATTAATTTCAGGAATAAGACAGCCTCTTTACGCCTCGGCGATTCCCTGAGTAAAGACTGCCATATGATGACGAGTTGCTGGCTGGCTGATCATTTACACCAAATAGTAATTGTTGTAGATGGCGAACCAGATCCCATTCCTGCTCAACATGTTACGAGAATGGCTTCTTATTTTCCTATTCTTCAAAGCACACCTGCTAATTGACCAAAGCCCTCACCTTTTTCAACCCTTCCTCCACAGCTCACCGAGATACCTTCTCAAGTTCTAGTTCCCATGGCCCTGACTCTTCCACCTCCTCTTATTATCGGTATAATTCGGAAATGACGGAAGGAGTAAGAGTAAAATAATATTCTGACCGATTCTCCGAGTCCACATTCCAAATTCCAGGTAAGCAACGTCCATTTCCACGGAAGGAGTCTCACGTGCTTTTTTCTCAATTCACAGTCAACTCTACACGCTTAAACAACTCTCATCATCTTATTCTTACCCGGCATCCTCCTCGCAACGATACAGATCAGCCTCCCTGTCAGTACTTTTTCTTATCATTAATTCCAAAGCACGCTCCTCCTTCCGTCCTTCTATTTTCATCAATAAGACCAGAGTAGCGTCATCGATAAATCTACATCCAGAATACATGCTCCGGAATACCATCAACCAAGCCAAGCCTATAGTCCCATCCACACTCAATTCCAACTTGCATCACCGACCACTTCTACTTCTACCGACCACTCCAACCTAAAATCTTCCTCCATCGCATCCCTCAATACTTTCCGAATCCATCATCCAGTAGTCACACATCCTCTTCATAATCACCATTTCCTTCTCCTCGCTTTGTATATTATTCCTCCTGCAATACGTTATGTATTTCCTCCCTCTAATCCAGGCGAAACACAGAACCCTCCCGTCCTCAACCCAATCAAAGCCAAGAGCCTATCCTACCTGCAATCCAGCCGAGTTCAAAGCCATCATTCCATGATTCCCATCACAGATAACTCCAATGTCTCACCTTCATGATGAGTATTCAAATTAATTTCCACACCGGCCAATAATCTACATAGTTTACTCCTTAAACATTCACCCTCACATTCTCTCCATCACCTCAATCTTTCTACACAGAAGCGTTTCAAATCCTCATTCACTCCAGCAACAGCTTCTGTATTTCTTTTCCTCCTATACTTTTCTTCCCCCACACACCACTTTTTATGTCACACACACGGACGTTGATTTTCACAATAAAATCTTCATCCTAATTTTCAATCCATTCCCTCTCTAACCCCACAAGCCTACAAGATTCCTCCCCGATAATCCCCAAGGTTCAAGGGACTGTTACACAATTTTCAAATAATTCAAACCTTCCGAATCAAAATCATCACACGTTTCTCCCTCTACCCAGAACTCACAGTTGATTAACCTTTTCATTTAGTTCCTTCTTATTTTCTTCCTTTATTCTCACTTACTACACCATCTAAACTCAAGCAGTCATAGTCATATCCATCAGCTCACTTCTACATATTCAAATCAATTCTTCTCGCCCAAATCTCCCCATCCATAGCCATCCCCTCTCCTTAATTCACTTTTGAGCTAACTATGGATTTAGGTAAAAAGCCGAGACACATCCCTTCTCAGCACACCTCCAGTAACTTTAATAGAAACTCAATCCTCCTACGAATCTAAAATTGTGTTTCAAAGGATCATATATTCATGAAGCTTCATGATAAGGCACACAAACTCACAGAGAACAAGGCTTCGGCCCCAAGAATAGCTAATAGAGTTAGGCTCTTTTCTTTGCCCTCAAACAGTTTTATGCTTCAGTAGCGTTTCTCTCTCTCTCCTTCCTTCAAACTGTATCCCTGCATGCACAGTATCAAGTTTCATCGATTTATGCGTGCGTATGTAACGCACAGCTAACTAAAACGTTATTATTCTTCTCCATATCCACTCTCTAAGCGAGTCATAGCCATAGTCCGTAGTCAGCCATAGTCGGATTTACCTTTGGAATATAATCGAGAAGAGCAAGGAGTAAATATAGGCTCATGGAAATAAAGGACAGTGACGAGGAGAGAAAGGGGATCTCAGATTCAAGAATCGATTGAATATCATTAAAGGAATCACTAGGTGGCTGACCAAAGGGTCATTTACTCAATACTATTAACCTTTACACTCAACTATGACTCAAAAGACAGACAAGCCTCCCTTTATTCTTCCCTCTTCTCTAGACTCTCTGCCAAAAATCCTGTATGCCTCATTCCAACTCATATCACTCACAATGTCAGCCAGCGTATTAATCCCAACAACTGCTAACATTCACCATATTCTTCCCGTCTCTCAAAAATCCATCATTATATATTTCACCTTTACTCAAAACTTGCTCTCCAATTAAAACATTTCATCCAGACCGTTTGGAAATACCATAAAAATCTAGGTATTTTCCAGTTTTTCACAACCTTCTTCATCTAAACTCTCAAAGAGATTTTTCATTTTATCCTCTAGAATCTGCAAAACTCTGGCTATCCACCCAAGTTTGCTCAGCCCCATGGAAATCTACCATGACTCTTCCCAGAAGAATAACCAGACCAAAAATAAACGATGAGCATTAGATGGCGGAGCTTCCACAGTAAACTCCCTCCTTCCACCACCTAAAGTCTGCGCTAAGACTATTCCGACCAGGCAGGAAGGACACCGAGTTTCAGGACCAAAATAAGACAAACCATGGGACAGTAGGCTGACTTGCTTGCAAAAGACGCCAGTCAGATAGGGGACAAAGATGAAATGAGAAAACCGTGTGAGGGATTCACATTATCCTAAGATGACAGAGAAGGGTGGGGGGAAGCGGAAAGGGTAAAATGCTTAACTTCCCTGGGTGGAGTCCGCTCAGTCCTGTGAACAGGAGAGAGAGAACAATATCCTCACTCCTTAATACAATGTAATAAGATGAAATATGCAAATCTCTTCACGCACACACACACACACACTATCCGCTCTCTCTCTCTCTCTTCTTATATTAATTCAAGATATACTCCAAACAGAGGACGTGAATCAGAATAACCGAAATATCAGCCAATGGTCTCATTCACAATTCCCTATTCTTACAAGACACCAAGCTTGCTTGGAATCAGTCAGCCATACATACTACACAACATGTAATTCCACCCGCTGGCCCCGACCATCATCTTTATTTTACACTCCGAATCAACTCCACCGTCCTACTCTCCTACTATTCTTCCCATCCTTCCGAATCAACCTTAAACCTTACGCACACAATTCTCCACATCCGTCCACATTAATAACAAAACCTTAATTCATACCCTCCACGGAGCATCGCCACTACTTAATTCCCACATTAATCCACTCTTCACACCACAAATCCTTTGTAGTAATCCTTCTTCTTCTTCTTCTTCCTTCATCATCAACCTACTCAGAGAAAGCACATGTGTGGAACACTCGCTCCGCCAAAACTTGGTAATCCACCCTCAACCAATCCACCTCTCCGACCTCCTCTCATCTTCCACAACATAATCAACGTCATCCCCTCTTTTACATTAATTTCCCAAGACTTTCTCAAACAGCTCCCCCATTTGTAATAATTCGAGCAGAGTTGGCAAGAAACAATTGCAAATTTTTTCCCTCTTATTCATCCTTCCTTTGCCAACCACGAAATATGGACAAGACGGCAGCAATCCCTCTTCTTCTCAACCAGCCAAGACGACCAACCGTCAGTAGAACACTATAACACACCTAGTATTGTTCTCAACATAAAAGCTCATAGTCACCCTTCCCAGTAAAAATCAATTGTCTAACATGTGTCCTCCCGGCTCTCCACAGTTCCAAGCCGCATCCTAAAAATGATGGATTGTATCCACACGCTCAGCACATTCAAACATCATGTCTTTCAGCCTGCTTACTTAGTGTAACCTTCTCCCCCTCCCCCTCCTTCCCTTCCGCCAACATCCTCTCAACATCGTCATCATCATCCCCAAGAAAGAACACCAAGAAAGTCGAAACCAACAAATGTCTCTTGAACCAATTAATGAAATTAGTATACATAACTCCGCAAAATCCACTCCAAAGATTCATTAACGTGATGAGTTCCTCGACAAATAAACATTCTCTCTCAACACCTCCTCCGTGTCCCTTTCCGACCTACGCCTTACCTAGAACCCACCACCATTGCCCTATTCCCCAGTCCATTCCGGTCACCGTAATATCATCCTACCCAACAACAAGCCCTTCACGTCCACACGCTCTACTTTCCTCCACAGTCCCTTGAGTCTCTCTCCATTAAAGCTAACATTTACAACAAACTTTTCCACACTTGCAAACCATAACCAAAAAATTGATGACCATCCAGGGCGAACATGTAGTACATGCATATCCACATAACATTCCGTCATCTCCTCTTCCCAACCACTTGCCTTCCTTCGTCTTGGGCGACTCTCTTAAAAGACATTTCCGCTTCCAAATTATACCTCTTAATTCCCTACCTAACTTCCTCCCACCACTTAGCTCCTCCACATTTCCATACTGGAAGCCCTCTCCATAGTGTTCTTTTATTTCATCCATCCCTACATTACAACAACTTGGCCAAAAGAGAGTCATCAACGACCCCACCCAACTCGGCCTCCCTGTCATTAAAACTAGGACACACGAATAAGATGAAAACAAATCCTGGACATTAGGATTCTACAGCAACTTTTTCTTAAAACACTCTCCTCATCCACCAAAATATTCAAAAATCAAGTAGAAGAGGCAGTAAATTTTTGTATTCCACATTCTACTACTTATCCGCTGCTAATGATAATATCTTATACTGCACGTACTTGGAATTTAAAAACTTTTCATACATACTACCAAGCTGCACACACTAAAAGGAAAACGATTCAAATATATCCTTGCTGCATCCCATACATTGCACCACGCTGCATTAACAACTTCACCATTATTCACCCACACTTGGAGAAAGCATACTCAGAAGCCGCACATGTCTGTTCCCGCTATTTTATTCATTTCATCTACCGCCTCTTTTACATTGAACCAAATCCCGCTTTCTCCTCTTTTCCCCTAAAATCTACCCATTTACTGTGAATTTATGAAACAAAATTCGTACACTTATTATCCAGTTTTCTCTATTAGCCGCCCATAAAACCTATCCGCTTTCAATACCAAAAACAACAGCCCCGGCAAAGCACCATTAATTTCCCTAAATACAAAAGGTTATACATTCCTTTACAAATCTTTCTCTCTTTCCGCTCTTCTTTCTCGCACTTCATGCCCGAAACTCCGGACTCGTCCAAGCCATCCCAACAACCCAACAACAAATACAAACCGAGTTACAAAAAGATTCATTAAATCTCAGGGAAAGCAAGGATGCAGCCAAGCAGACCGGGTAAGTCAAAGCGCTACAGTAGCATCACAATATTAACCAAGCCAGGCAGAGCAGGATGAGCAACAGTTTCTGCTTCATTTCGTCTTTTCCCATTTACCATCTTCTCCTCCATCTCAATCTTCGTAAGTCAGCCTCGTCAGGCAAGGCAGAGCTGCGATGTGAGAAGACAAAGTTTCCCCTTTCAACCTATCTCTTATGACCATCACCATGCCACGAACAAACTCACAGAGTCAGACGAGCTTATTGGCATGGGACGGGCATTAATCCTTTCTCCGTCTTTATTATGCATAAGACCGATGCGGCAAGACGCAGGTCCTCCCTCCTGTCTGCCCGAAGACGAGAATAAATCCATGGATAATTTGTACACACTCAAAAACTTTGCCCACCGTAAATTCTAATCTGTACAACTAACAACTCCCCGCTTCTTCCTCCCGAAAGAAACCAAAACCAACAACATCTCTTACACATTTTCTTCCTTCGCCCGGCAAACCGAAACTCCGAGAAAAGCAAACCTCTCTCTCTTCAGCCTCCCCCGTCCTTCTTTTACCTAATAGTTAAATCTTCTTCGAGTCCTCTATTCCATCCCGTCCAGCCACGCTTCCAACAACGTCCTCCTCCTATGTCCTCTCTCTTCCCATATTCACCGGCCATATTATACCTACACCTCTGACCAAATTTCTATATCGCACACACAACACAAACCAACTCAGCTAGTTCTAGTTCTAACGCAAAGTAGTGGAGATTTTTTCAAACTTTTTATTTTTAGACTGGAATATCCCATCCAAAGGATACTCCCAACACAAGCCTCCTCCCTCCTATCCCGCCCCCACCACCACACATTACTTTTACCCTACGTACATCTCCCTCCCCCTTATTCCTCATCCATTCCTTCTTGTCTTTCAAGGAATAATCATTGTCTTTAAACACGTATACAAGGAGAGCATAAAACTTTATGATTTTTCCCCAAATCTTTTTCCCTAGCAATTCTACCCCTCCCCCTAAAACCTATCCCCGTCAGTCAGTCACTCAGTCAGTCCGTATATATTCCCTATAATCTGTAGACTCCCTCCCCCTCCTTTTATTTCCTAGGAGAAAAAATAAACACGTAGGAGGATGCGTCGTCCATGCCGGGGAATATTCCCGAGAAAAAACTCCGTCTGAATTATTACCATCCTTTAAGTAGCAGGTGACAAAATCAAAATAAAGAAGAGACATTTTTATACGGAGCAAGAACAAACTTTCCTGGGAACCTAAAGAATTACCTCCACTTAAACAAATCTTATGCAAATCCAGAACAAACCTTCCATCTTTTACCTTCTTCTCTCCATCCGGAATCCGGTGCTTCCATATCATACTCCTTCCTTCCCTAGCTTATTAAACCAAGCTTCAGATTTCTTTTAAGAAAAACTTGTGTGGACAAAAATTTCTCTTATTTTCTTCTTTGGCCTGTTAAGAAATTTACACGCATTTCTTTTAGAATTTTCTTCCTTGAAATCAGCTCAACTTGCTCATAGCCCGTCGTCGTTTCTCCTCCCGTTCAATTTTCAGCAAGGAACCAACAAGAAAAATCTCTTTCCCGTTTCTCTGCCATTTCCAGCAAGTTATACCATAAACTCTTCCGCCCTCGGATCATAGCAGCAACGGAGGACATGATCCAGTATATAAAAAACTGCGACCACAACAACTTTCTTGAGAGCTGCAAGCTAAAGGATGGCAGGATGGGGGAGAGACCAAGGCGAAAGGTTGTATATTGAGAAGCGAGCAAGACGACACTTTCCTCTATTTCTGTCCTTCTTATTATAAGAAGCCTCCTGGTTGGTTCGTCCCGTGAGTTTGGTCTAACAAATATAAATGACTCCTTTCTCGGAGCATTCTTGAATTTCATGCGTACAAGGGTGAAAAAAATAATTCCCTCATTTTGTCTCCGCGCTCTCCTTTAAAACTTTTCAAAGTTAACGCATACGAAACCAACCCTTTCCCTGTTCAACGTTCAACATTCAACCGCTCCTCCAACAACTAGCCCTCGTCCCGTCTTCTCCAAGCCTCCAACTTTCTTACCGGGAGGGAGGATTTATAGATGATGGTAGATGGTTCTAATGGCAGGAGAAAATAAAACGTTCAAGAAAAAACGCACTCTTGGAACACAGCCTAATATCAACACGTGTACGAGTAAGAATAGTTAGCCAATTCAAACTCACAACTGTCTCCTCCACCTCCTCCCGTCCCCTCCCTCGCTCCCTGCCCTCCGCTTCCATCTCCTCCAAAGTCCATGGGCCAAGGAGCGGCTAAGGTAGAAATGAAGCAAATAAGAAGGCGTCTTACAACGTTTCTCCTATATATATATATATATCCCCCTTCTTCTGTCCTAACCCATGACGCTTTCTACGTGAATCCCACGCTCCTAATTATTACAACCGTATTCCACATTATTCCACACACTTTGTCATCTCTTTCCCATCTTAAGCTCCCACTCGTCCTTCCTTGCTAAACAAGTCCACTACACACTCATACACTCCTCCCGCTTTCCTCTTATCTTTACTATCCTAATTAGCAAATTTAGCAATCAACTTAAATTCTCTTCACTAACCATTTCCCTAGCAAACCATTAAAATCAGGCTCCAATTCCTTCCCTCCTTTCTCTCTTCCTATTTTGCATATTGGCGTCTTCACCCGGACTTTGGCCAACAGATGGACACGCTCATCATCTTCTTGCCCGGCGACACCTTGGCTTTCGCTCAACTTAGCTAAATATTTTTCTCAGGTCGGAAGCTTTAATCCTGCCACTTCCCTTCCTCCCACTCACCGCACCATCATAAGCCCCTGTCACCTTGTCTTGTCGTAATAGTTTGCAAGGGAGGCTTGCCAAATTTTTCAATTTGGCATCATTTACGACGGTCATCTCTCCCTCTTGTAAACTTCCAGCTTTCTTGGCTCTCTCCCCATTCATCGTTACATACAACGTTACAGCAGAGCAGGATTAGCAAATCAGTCCTACCTTACGCTTTCACCGTATTGTTTTCCCATTTTTCTCTTCACTCCAAAATCCATTCCCTTCTTCCATGTATTTAACCATCTACAACCAGCTCCACCAAAATACTCTTCTCTTTCAATCTTCTTTTTAGCAATCTCCGCAACAACCTTTGCAATTCTTCCCAGCCTCAACAATTTTCCGTCATTCAAAGCCTACGCCAAATCCGAGTGTCCTACGGACGTATTGATTAAGTGATTACGTCAAAACTTTAACCTGTCTATCTTCTAAATCCTATATTTCTACCAAGGATTCTTGGAAGCACGTTACTCGTTGTTGACCGATTCCCATTTTCTAAGGCAACTCAGCCATCCAATATTGACGTGCACTACTTTCCTCTTCTTCCTTCCAATCCAATATGCATTCCTCCCCCGAATTTTCTGTCACTGCCACTCTGCAGCAACAGTAGCTTCGAGGAATCTAACACATCTCCCCTCTCCTCAGATGCCAACAGACAGTCCCCGTTAGGATTTATTGACATTTCGAGTCTTCCTCTTTCTTATAAACCAAGCCATCATAACTCCTCGTATATTTCTTCCCTGCAAACTTAATAACCGGATCATCCATCGGTGACATTTACTCACGTGCAAATCCCCATTAAGATTTCGGTGATAAGGGCAATAAGTTGCTCCACAAAAGAAATTCCAACGCTTCACATTCAAAACCAAACTCCGCCATTCTCCATCCTCCCCATCACCATTGTCCATGTCCAGATGATCAAGCCTTGTGCGTGCGCAATTAGATTCTGTCTTTCTTCCTTCACCTCAGCCTCAATTAACCTCCTTCCTTTCCAAAAGAAGACAAGAGACGGACAGTCACGGTCAAATATTGTTTTCTCAATCCTTCTCTCTCCTTTTAACAGCCCCGGCTGTCCATCCCAGCACAATAGCTCTAAGCCAGCTTCTTGAAAATTAAAATTATACAACTTGTCACCGATCATTCCACGATTAACCCTTCTTTTATCCTTCCAAGAGTTATTTCAAATCAACGCTAATAGCCTCACATTCCCTCACCGACCCACCGACCGTCCGTCCATTAGGATAAACGGATTACTTACAGAAAGAAACGAATGAAAAAACCAACATTCATTAACATCACAATCTTACCCGCACAACCCATTCCACATATCCATTATTACGACATTACATAAGTAAGCCCGCCGGACCGTCCAACGGACTAAGCATATAGGACCAACACAACTATCCGCCATCCCTCACGGAATAGATACACACAAAAGAGTCTCAATCATTCCTTGTTTCAAATATTTACTTTAGAATGGACTCCTGGACAAGGATAATGAATCTGACAGGATTATTTTCATTTTCCACTCTTCCCTCTCCCGTCCGTTTACATGTCCGTCGGTGTGACACAGAGAAATGCTTAATAGCACGACTTTAATTTGTGTCGTGACTTGCCCTTTAGGGAATAGGCGTTGCCTCTATTCATCCTCATCATCATCCCCGTCCAACGTCCCGCGTCCATCCTCCTCCTTCCATCTCTCTTTATATCCACTCTACTTTTACGATAACCAATGTCCACAAGATTATCTCCAGCTCATCATATCACAGCCTTGTCCTTGGCTTTCCACAGGCAGGAGTGACCAAACTCTTATAATAATATACCCATCTCCGGCCGGCTTCCCTACCCCACCTTTGCAATTTTACGTGTGAACACGCCAACAAGCGTAGCAATTATTACTTATTATCCCTCACAATTCCCAATGTCCACTCGGATTAGTTAATACAAGGGTGATGAAGGTGGGAGCTACAGGAAAGGTCCATCAGAATATTAGCTTCATTGATCCGTATAACGTACCGGGCAGTTTACTAAACCATGCCGTGCTACCACTCTATGAACCAGGCAATCCACTTTATGGGGCCAGCAAGCCCGTTGACTTGTTTCATGCTCTAATTTCGCGACTTTTATTCTTCCTCTTTCCCCCGAATCCCCCACATCTTCATTACTTCCTCTTCATCATCAATCCCCGCGTCCAACCAGAATTCAGAGCAGAAGGAAGAGACGGGGCGGGGACGTAAACGGCTTGGACGAGCGTGGGTGGATGAGAAAATAAAATTCGCGACAAAAGAGACATGAGCAAACCCTGTTTCTTCTTTTTAGTGTCACTGAATTACAGAGCGCTTCCTCCACCGCCAACAACATCTTCAAATCCCTGCCCAATCTACCTACAACTATAGAATCCACCAGCTTGTTTTGTAGTTTTCTTCCAAGCCATTTCAACAGCTCTCCTCCTCTGACGACAAACTTATATGCATAGTCGAGTAAGAAAGGGATTAATGGCTTCGGAGAGTTCGGCACGGTTTGTGGGGTCCATCAGATGAGGAGACCTGTGTCGAGTGTGTCGTCCTGAACGTAAAATCTATTCCCAACCACCGGCTTCACTAACCAATAAATGTCCTATTCCTTCTTCTTCTCCTAATATCTCTATTTCTCTCTCTCTCTCCTCCTTCCCTCTCTTCCACCCTGAATCACCAAAGACACCATTTAAATTCCTTATCATCCATCCTCAGAGCACCAACTTCTCAATTCTCAAAAGTCCTACTTGTTCAGCAGAAAACACCGGAACCAAAGTATCGAGAATATTTATGCAACCTCGTCCAAATCAAGGGCCATGATGCACGATAACGAGCCCCTGCTAAGCTTCCATACAATTCACACTCACAACCAGCACTGCCACACACACACGTACGCATATGCATCTATCCTCTGGATTTTATGTGAATGCCCGACTCTCAATCCTTCCATTATTACTACAGGTTACCTCCGTCGGAGATGAAATGGTAGTCGGCAAGGAAGAAGAAGCAGAGCGCTGGGAGAAAAATTCACTTGGTTTTTAAATCTCAACTTTCCTCCTTGTCCTCTGCTACAAATTCCGGGGAATGCGCCTCTGTCTGTGTGTGTCTCAAGAGTTGTTGTCTTTCTTCACGCTCCAAGTGGTAATATGCATGCATCCATTGTACACTTCCTGGGGATGCGGGGAATAAATACCCGGACAGTGGCTAAATTTAGCTGATGAACAAGAAAATCGAGAGAGAGAGAGAGAGAAACACGAGGGACGGCCACTCTACTTTCCATACATTCATTTCCCCGCAATACCACAACAACCACTCATACTTGCAGCCAAAAGTCATCTTCCTGATCAAGAAAAGATTCCCGATTACAACAACTCTAGTTCATACATTTATTATCGTATCTTCTACCTCTTTTCCGCATCTCCACGAGCCGCATTCACTGCACAAGCCCATTCCATATATTACAATTCCGGCATCAATTCAAAAACATCCACACTAACCCTCTTTTCTTCATCTTCGTCTTGCTGATTAAGCAAAACTCAGTTTTGATCAGCAATTCTCTTCCTTACAATTTCTGCTATGTTCCTCCTGCTACTCCAACATCCATCCATCTTCCGGGTTATTAATCCTCTTATGAACCTCATCCCTGATGACATTTGCAATTGCTCCAAAGGTTTTCCTGATCCACCTCTTTTTCGCCCATTTTCCCTCACCGCCTTACTTGTACTTCCTCCCCTTATCGAAATCCCAAGTATAAAAGCAAAAGTTCTACAGTTTTTTCTTCTTCAAAATTCCGTTCAGACTTTTTCAAACTTTCATGAAATTTGAGAATTCAAATAATTCTAATCGCCTCTATCCGCCCGTTTTTCTTCCCTTCTTGGACCCCAGACTCTCTCTACACACACCTGATGAATTCCTCCTACAGTGATTCCCGCCTCCATCAAATACAGAGGGCTTACTAAACCCAGTGACTGGAGAAGCTCTTAGTAGATATTTCCATCCCACTCAGATTTCCTTCCTTTACGGAAATACGCACATCAATTCCTAAGCCAGCGAAGCGAAGGCCGCAAAGACCAACGGACTCGGACCCCTTATGAAAATCCCTAGGAAGGAGAGAGAGCGAAAGATGCGGAGAAGAAAGGAAATTTCAAGTAAAATGATTCCTCCTTCATTTTCTCCAACTTAAGTGCTCTTCCCGAGTCCATGCGCTTTGTAATTTTTTCTCCTTGGGATTAAATTTCCACCTCCGCCGTATGTCCGTCCCTTTCCTTTATTTCGGATCCCTTAAAAAATGACCACATCATAATCTCTTGTCTATATCTCAAGAAAATACCTGCTTCCATCCTCTTAAGACAGGTCAGTTTTCCCTTGTCCCCCCCTCCCCCTCTACCCACACCACACCGAACAATTCAACATTAATCTATACTCACATCCTCAAATCATGCTCACTATTTTTTTCTCACAGTCCCCATTCCCCTCCAGGCCATAGCCACACGGAAGAGGACGCAAACAGGAGCAGTAAGGGCCGTTAAGTAATAATAAGTAAGCGTAACCCTGTACATGTAACAGAACAGAAGCCTGTCCATCCGCATCCCTCCTCACTAATGCACAAGTGTCTCTAAGCTTCTCTCCAAGGGTTCAGAGGAAGATGGACACTATAAGTATAAGCCTTTCACTCTTGCATGTACATAAGGAGCGGGTACAAAAAATCTTTGATTCTACCGGAGAAAAACGATACATCCATCTTATATCCATCTATCCATACAAATTCATCCTAAGAAAAAGAGGAGCGATAAGAAAAGGGGAAACCGCTTCCTCAACCCAACCCAACCTTCCTCAACTTTTTAGCCAGAGTCCACGCACTGTAACCGGCAACCGGACCATCGCAACTATTACAAGATTAAGGTGGATCAACCAGGCAGGTAATAACCCAGCTTTAAAGACTGCAACAACCGTCCAAGGGTCCTCAGTAGTCTCCCTTCAAAGAGAATGGAGTTTTTACCCCGCGTAAAAAACTCTAAGCTTCCAATATGTGTGTATGGCTTGAGGGAGACATAGATGGACTTGGATTTTTTATGACCCTTCTTCCAACGACCAAGGCTATCGCTTCAAGATTCCCTCCGACCCCCACACACATACAACCAACCAACACATGGCACACACATCTTCCTAGCCTCACCAATCCTTATTCCTCCCTCCCCAAACCCACCACATCGGGAAAAGGATTAAAATCAACCTATGGACAAGGGCCCTTTTACCATGTCTTTTTCTATCAGTACCCTTCATCTTCCAGAAAAAAATCCCTCACTCAATAAACTACTGACGCATGGAATTTTAAATTCCATTTTTCTCTTCCTCAACATTAACATTTCCTGTCCCAGCCAGCACAACAATGCCCAGCCATTACAAACACTCCCTCAGTTTCATCCGATCACAGTATATTACTCCTTCGTCCCTCTGTCCACTCTAAACCTTCACCAGCTTCACCTCACCTTATCTACTTACTATCCGACAGTCGTATCCTTAGTATAGTAGTAAAAGACTAAACCGAGAAACAAGTTTACTTTCAGTCAAATCATCATCACTTTCCCTCACCGCCATACAAAATTACCCAGCACAACATGCTTTTCCTATAATTACTCAAATTCGCCCCCAAACATATCCTTCCCTCCTAATGAGAATCAAAGGCGATAGCATCCCTTTCCATAAATTTATCCAAGGCCAAACCATGAGCAACAACTTCCACAACAAGCCTCACTAACTAAATATCCAATTTTTAATGATCAAAACCAAAGGGTCAAAGTCAAGGTATTTCCTCCATTTATCCTTCTCATGCTTAGCCCTCCTGGATTTCGTCCATCCATCCCTGCCTTGCCTATACATTGCTGCCTTCTTCATCTTCTTCTTCTCCTCTAAAAAAACCTCTATAAACCGACCATCGGATTTCCAAGTAATTTCCAACATCTTCTGGCTTCTGTATTTAATGATCAAAGAATACGTTCCGGTTAACAGATTTTTCCACCCTTCATCTCCTTCTCCTCCGCCTTGGCTTCTCCTTTTACAAAATTTCTAATCTAATAACACATGTCCACTAAGCATCAGCCAAGCCAGCCATTCAGTTTCTTTCGATTTAAACCAGAGACACGAAGACCAGGAGAGGCAAGTAAGCCTGCCTGTAAGCTAACCCCGGCCAAGTCTGTGGTATCCTTCATCCAACTCTTTCTCTACAACAACTGTTTACAGATGTGCTTTTCCCTGAGGAAATCCGAGAAAAAAACTCTAAAAAATCTTACACCACATTAACTCACTGGACGCTAACCTTCAATCCTCATGGCCCTTGGTCAAATCCTCAAATCGTTTCAGTTTCAATCCCAGCTGCAATCCCAAAAAAATCCACTTCACTAACCTACCTTAAAAAACTACCCCTTGTCCTTGTTCCAGAGCAGGCAAAACACGTAGTCTCATCATCATCGCCACGAGCTATCCTTCCCAACAATAATCCCATTCAAATATGTCAAAGGAACAAATCCAAAGTTTAAAAACACACACACTAACAAAATAAATCCCCACATAACAACACACAAAGCACACAGTATCTATTTATCTCTCTACATTTTTAAACCATTCTACCCCTTCCGCATCTTCTTTCCAAAATCCATCCACTCTCCTACTTCCCTCTTCAATCCACGTCAATCCCATCTTCTAAATTCCCTCCGACTTATCAACGACAAAGATTCCTCAATCATCATCTCCTATCCGCAGCATTTAGCATTAATTCGTCCCCTTTTTTACCCAACAACCCTCACCAAACCTAGCTTCTTTGCACGCAATATCCTAGATCGCGTGAGTGCAAGCAGCTTCGAATTCGATGACGTGATAACAATCATATCCACAGACGTAATAATCGTAATCAAGGAAACGGCGTTAAATTGATACACAACTCACATTTCACACAAAATCCCATGCAATCCACGTCAGTTCTGCACTTTCTTTTGGGCACAACCAAAAATATTACGACATCATATATTTCTCTCCCCTACCTTTCATTTGTCACTGCTAATTGTATGATAATCCTTTACGTATGTCGGAAGCTACTTGACAGCTCCTACCATCTCCTCCTATTCTAACTATTAAGATTCAGTCTATAGTATAACACCAAACACTGACTGACCTCTTCCTTACCCTGCAACGCCCAACACCTTCCTCCTCACCTTATTCCCATGTTCGTAGCCGCCACTTCCCGCGCTCCTCAGCTTTAAACACGAGCTATTAATTTCAAATCAATAATCTGTCGTCAACAAATTCGCATCAAGACCATAGCTAGCACAAGATAAGAAGGGTTATTCCAGCGAGGACCTTCTTCCTTTCCGGGTTTTCCATCACCCCTCCTCAAATCATAAATAACTCCCTAGAATGGAGGTGCAGGGGCAGGGAGAGGGGCAAAGGTGAAGAAAAATTATAATGATACAATCCACGCGCAACGCTCAGTAATTTTATTCCTTCTTCACGACGTAAACCTGCACACACTGAACAAGCTAATACTTTACTTATTATTATTATGAAGATATTGTGGCTTGTGTTAAAAAACAATTGAAAACCCATTAACCTCTTCCTGTCTCACATACTCCTTCTGTCGACCAGCCCGTCCCCATCCTAATCTGTTATGATAGAAATTATAATCATTACTTCTCCTCAAACCTAACGCTTCTTCAACCAAACACCTTTTCACCTCATCCCCAAACTTCCCAAAGTCATTCATCCACCCATCCTCCTCACATACATCTTCCGTTCGTCCGTCTTATTCATCCTCACCCTCCCCCCACCTCCCCCTTCTTCGTCTTCCTATCAACTATTTTAAGCATCCTGGTAAACACGCTCATTTAGATTTAGTCCCCAACTAAATAAACTCTCCACAAAGGAAACCAACCCTCAACCAAGGCTACTATCAGTCACTAACCACGCAGCAACGGTTATACCTATTCCCACTTCCTAGTAGTCTTTCTCCATCTACATTACATCGCATTACGCAGTCAGAGCACCAAGTAAACTCAACTTAGCATAAGCTAACTACGCCGCCTTCAGCCATTCTTTTCCATGCCCTCCAAAAGTATCAAATTGTGAACATTATCCGGACATTACATTAACACTCTTGGTCTAAAGAGCTTAAACATCTAATCATGACTCATCCGGAGAGTTAATGAGGGAACGAGAGCTTCCTTTTCTTACGCATCTCACAATAATTTCTATTCTTCTCACTTCCCTGCCCTCTCACCAATCAGAGATCAACAAAATTCTGCAAGATAGCATCCCAACAGCAGCTCCGCTTGGGCCATTCTGTCAGATTTCCTTAAAAATTATCTTAAATACTATTAACCAGTGACAATGACACCAACTCTACGACGCTACCTCCTTTCGCCTTAGGATTCATTAGGCTTTTAATTTTAAGGTATCCCTCTGGACGTTGGATACAGCAGGAACAAGTATAAAAAACGAGGGCGAGCAACACATCCACCGTCCCTTGGCGCACAAAGGACTTAAAAATTCACTCAAATTAATAACTTTTACCATCATTATCCTCATGAGCACCTACACAGACAACTATCATCATTATCGTTAGCTTTTTTCAAGGTTAGATGGGTCATTTCTGGGTCATTCATTATCATCCTTATCATTGCCGGAGGAGCTAAGATCAAGTTAGCTTTTATTACTTCATATCCGGTCCTACACTCTCTCGTCCGAGAGAACCGTTAGAATTTTAAAACAGTCTACACCACCTGTAATCCTATTCTTTACTTCTTGAACCAAAAACATGAGCATAGTCTCTCTCTCCCTACTACGGATGCACACCTTCACTCACTCCCATCATATCCGCTAAATCCCACACCTTTGAGTAAATAATTCCCTTAAAAGACAATACTAACCACTCACTCACCCTCACCTCAAGCAACTCTTAAAAAGCTTAATCGTAAAATTACACAAACCCATTTCATACACTAGCCTTTAACCTTTTAACATTCAATTTAAACCCGCCCCACGAAATCCTCCATACTCGATTCCTCCTTTAGGCAGTGTCCCTCCGTCATCGTTTAAGTCTTTTCCTTTGGCACAGTATTAAAAATGTCTTCACATACTAATCTACCCAGCAAAGGCAATCCACAACATCTCCTTCAAATCCTCATCTTGTCTGCCCAGTATAGAACCACTTGTAAAGTGCACCGCGTAACTAATAAAAGTCACATTTTTATTACTCCTGTCTATATCGGGAAAGAGAGAACCCGACTCACCTCCCCCTGCCACACAACAAGAACCTCCATCAAATCACACACACACCCCCCACCAAACCCGGATCATCACAGGTCATGTCCACGTCATCTTTTACTGCCGCTTTTCCATGTAAACTACCGTCCCTAACAGCTAAATTCCCTAAAGCTCGCATCACATTACCCAATTAGTGTCTTACCTACCAACTAAATTTAGAAGCTTTTCGCACATATTTTTTCCTTCAAAATCTCTCATATTCCTTCCTTTCAATATTTTATCTTGCATTTGAGGAATTTTGGAAAACTCTTTACATGGTGTAGTCATCATGAAGACGTGTTTATAAACCTTTTCAATTCCATGTCACAAATCATAGCGCAAGCTTCGAAGATCCATCCTCCAACAGAACATCTTGAAACCCGGCTGTCAACTTGACGAATTCAGTGGCGATGCCCCATACGACCACAATGATCGAATTACCGGTCACATTTAAGCCAAGAAAGAGGCTGAAAGAAAGATAGCATAGGCTGATTGAAAAAAAGTCTGTCTGCCTCGAACAAGACGAGTTATGAGGATCAAAATATGAATTTTCTCAAGAGCCCCAGTCCCTTCAGAATGATTTGTCCATATTACCCGAACGAGCATGAATGTCTGTCTCCAACTCCCAGCCTTGGTTTTGCCCTCTTCCTAAACAATCATCTCCGGCATTTACCATCTTCTTCCCCTAAGCCCCTAACGCTACTTCCACTACATCCTCCACCTCCATCCGTGTCATAAGCTGGACTATTGGTGTGGTGGGTGGGTAAAGTAGGGTTATTTGGTTTTCTTATGGACACAAGAAAAAATCTTGAAAGTTTCTCGGACAGGACAGAGGTCCGTTTCTCTCAACATCACGCCAACTCACGCACACACAGTTATAATCAGCCAGCCCTAGAAATCCACGGAACCCTCCCTCGTCGCCGCTAACATTAATAGCAATATGCTTAAAATCTGACTCACTCACTCACAAGGACCGGGTCAGATCAGAACTCACACAAGTGTCCGAGTGAAGGAACGCACAGTCCTCGTAATGTTTATGTTTTCACAGAGGCTACGCTAGGTACACACAGAAAGCGGGAGCGCCAGCCTAGTATCAAACATGCATCTTGTTTCTTTAAAACTCGGGGCGGAATATGTGTGAGAAGTGGTAAGATGAGATGTGGAATTGTGTGATCGCTCCTACGCTCTGTCGGTCTCTGTCAAACTTTTCCCAATCTCCGCAGCTCTTCTGTCCCTTCATTTCCAGGACTTGTGCAGGACAGGGCCCTTACAATTTGAGGTATAGTGATTGGGAAAAGCATGGAAAAGACTCTTATGACAACCTACCACTACTCCACTCTTACCGATAAGTACCCTTCCTTCCAACCATCCCTTGTGTGGACCATGGATGGACGGCCCTGTCCACTTCTGTATTTGAGCAAAGGTCTGCGGTGAAAATATTCGGATATCTATGACGTTTCCAGTCCAAATCCAACTGCCCCAAAACTATGCCTTTCAAAATTTTTATGATGAATGGATTTTTCCTCTTCAATGCATCACTCCCAAGTCTCGCTTTCCTTTTCTCTCTTTCTGGACGACGCTCCGAAAAATATGGACTAAAAAACTGCTGACCCTCCTCCCTCCATTCCCTGGTTTACATCCCTCAAAGCAAGCAAAAGGGGAGCCCTTCCATCTCTCCTCATGTACGCTCCACGCCATGTCTCGCAAAGCCGAGTGAAGCTTTTAAAATTCTAAGGGTCCAGGATAATCTCGGCAAGGACGACGACGTCCATCCTCCTCAATCTCCACTCAAAACTCACATGCTCTTATGAAATATCACACAAGAGGGCCAGGCATTATTCAGCAGCCACCAGATCAAATCCCCCGTACTTTTTTCTCACACACTCATCCATGCAATATTTTACACAATTTACCTTAAAATCCCTCATTTCTAAGCCCTCTTCCCCACCTTCTCGTATTATTTGAAACTTGATACCATATTGTCCTCGAGTAATTCACTGTTTCCATTTCTCAACCGTTTTTTAGCCCACCCTCCTCTCGGCTCTTGCCGCTCTCCTCTGCCTTCACTACAAACCTCGTATCGAATAATCCCGCTATCCCACCACCTTCCGCCACATCTCCAAACACATGTACACACCCCGCTCCCCAAAGCCACTCCCGTTCTCTTTTATTCTCCATAATCTTCCATTGTAACAGGGATTCAAAATTGCAATTTCTTTAAAAACTCTCTCCTTTTCCACCCAGTCTTCCATTCCGCTGGGACTTGCCTTCCAAAATCCAGTCCTCGTATAAGAAATTCCCTCTCTACAACCCAAAACCGTTCAATTCCAAACACAGCTACTCAAATTCCAAAGCAACAGTTGGTGGTGTTATGATGGAGCAAAAACATATTTCCCTCCCTTTATATTTTCACATACACAGCGATATACTCTACAAACTGACTTTGGAAAACCTTAACATCTTCCTACCACTAACTAACACCCTAGTCGGAAGCCATCGATAATTGCATCCATTTCATTTACCACTTTTCATTTCCAACATCTTTCGTTTATCTTTCCAACCATCAGCCAGCATCTCCATTGACATCAATTAAATTTCAGGATTTAAAACATTAATGGGAGCGTCGGAATCCTAGGGATTTTTCTCATGACTCTCGCGGTGAGACTGCTAGCCTCAGCTCACGTCATCGTCATACTACATTACCCCCTCATCAAACTCTTTCTTCTCCTCTTCATTGACCGAATTCTAACTCCCTCTCCTCATTACCGGACATACGCTGTCTCTCCTGGCTACAATTCTTTTTCTCCAAGACAACCGTGTGAGCCTCACAGGATGAGAATCACACAAAGGCATCATCCAGATCTGCGCGGAATTCCCTCCACCATTTCTTTCATTTCCTCTTTAGAGAGCTAGCCTCTTCTTTAAGTCTATTCGTGCACAAGATGGGAATCACAAGGTAATCATCCGATACGCTCACGTTCCCTTTACAAAGTCTCTCATTCACAACAATCCCTTGACCACACTCATTAGTACTCAGAGGAAGAATAAGACAAAGTCCTTGTCAATCCCGTATTTCAAAGACACCCACACATTCTGTCACAAAATCATCATCCTTATCCTCCCACCACCACTCCCGTATCCTATTTCTATTCGAAACTTTTCAAATCTTCTCATACATGATGACCGGGATCTGAAAATTTTCCCCAATTAATTCAAACCACCTTGGAATGACCTACTACTATTCCTCATTCACCATTAGCGTCTCTGCTTTCCAAAACACACCTTAAAAAAGAATGATCTTCCGCCCTACTCCTTGCTAGGAAATCCACCAAGTATAGAAGTAATCGATATTCAGATATATTCTAACATCCTCTTCAGCACGTATACAGCTCCTTCGATCTGGAAAAACACTATCGCACTATCCAGTAAACGTCAACGGCTATGCAACACCAGCTTTCCTTTCTCATCCTCTCCCTTCCCCATCTTGTCCTTTCTCTTCCCCAGCTTTCTCTCTTATTTTGAATAAGAGCATAGTAAAAGCTCAGAGAGACTTTCCTCATATCTTCCGTATCCCCGTCTTCCTTCCTCCTCTCACAAGTCATCAACAAGATTAGGAACAAGCTCGCCCACCTTCCGAAAAGAAGGGTTTGAATACATGCATATAGAGATGAGAGAGAACGAGCTGAAATTTCAACTTCCTATCCCACCCGCACACCATTTCCGCCCCCGCCGAAGACCATGCAAAACCACCGGGCAAATAGCCTTTACTTTACACGAGCCTAGCCACAGGACAGCAGGATTTGCCCTTTTATACCAAACTATCATCATCATCCTTCTCCATCCTACCCGCCTCTCATCCCGCCTGCTTTCTGCCTACAACCATGTACTAGCAAACCAGCCGACCTCACGGAGCGAAATCGATCTCCATCTCATTTTTCATGCGGCTTTTTACATTTTCCTCTCGCTCTCTCTCTCTCTCTCTCTCTCTCTCTCTCTCTCTTCTTTCGTCCACTTCCCATAAAACTATCCTTCTTTATAGCATCAGCAGTAGTACAAGGACGACCAGGGAAAATATTCCTCGGCCTTTCCTCTTCCAACATCAACTAACAGCCCGCCCGCATCCATCCATCCACCTAAATTCCAAAGTCTAACGGCCTAAAAAGAGTAAAGTGCAGCCAGCTCGTGTAGCCTCAGCATGCTTAATTCCCACTCGGATTTTATTTCCACAGTGAAAGTAGTAAGCAAGGAAGCAGGATGGAGGGCGGACTACATCAAGAAAAAGAAAGCACATACACGTTAGTTGGCTTACAGTTCCAAAAACGTCGGACCAAGCCCTGATTCTTGACTCCTTCCGTTCTTCCTCGTTGGTTGAGATGGAAAATAAAAAAATAGCACGTAGCGGCTATAATACCACCTTCATAAAACGAAATGGGAGAAAGCGTATGCCCTGTACCACGTACTACACATCCTTCCGTATAGACTAACAAGTACAAGTCAGAGTGAGTGAGAGAGTACTACTGTACTACACAGCCTTCCCTGCCAGTCAGCCTGCTCTACCAGATTCAAGGAGGGAGACTTTCTCTTTAGCCTCCGGGAAAGAGTGAACCTATACATGAGTAACATGCGAGGCAGCAGGGCGGTCGAGATGCCCACTCTGGAGAAAGTAGTTTCTGCGCGGATTGAGTGGATTCTCTCCTTTATACAGAAACTTCCAAGGAGTTTCCCGCATCTCCACTGACCACTAATCGCAAGAGATATATTCCGTATGGGCAGGACTTTCCGAAGAATATTTACGCCGGGCACGTAGACTACAATTCCCTCCCTCCTTCTTTTCCCTGGTCAATTTTTTTCAAGTTCCGGATTCGGAGCGGATGCCATCAAATGTATCCTCCCCAACATGAATGTGCCCCAAAAATTTTGCATTTCACATTTTATCCTCCGACTCATTTCTCACATCCCACACTTGTTATTCATTCAAGATTTCTTCCCATTACACTCCTCATTTTTCCAGCACTACGCTCACACACACAGCCAAAACTTTATTTACTCCTCTCCAACATAGTTCCTCAACTTTAAAGAGTTTACGTCCTTGCTTTGCCTCCAGCCTCTATTTTCTCCCAGCCAGCATCTCGGAGGAAATCCAGGACAACGAACCGAAAACTCGTCCCGACCCCGACAAAACTCTTCTACCACCGCATCCAGTAGACTCGACAAGTCCTCGTCTTCAACTCTCGTCCTTCCGCTTTTCAAATCTCCATGCATTTCCCTCCTACTCGCAGTTTCCTATTTCCATTTTCCCATCCAACTTCATTCATCTACCTCCTTCTACGGCTACCCATTCACAGCAAAACGAAACTTGGACCAGACTCGAAATTAACGGAAACAGGCACACGGGAATGGAATCCCTACGTCTGAGCAAACAGACAGGAGCATCTATTCAAATTAGAACCTCTGAATATGGAAATAAATGAGTGCCGGACCAGAACTTCCCTGACCATCAATATTAATATCCATCTCGGCCTCAACTTCCCGTGTGTCTTCCTTCCTTACAGCCAGCCAGCCAGCACACGACACGCATTCATTCATTGTGTAAAAAATTGAAACAAAAGCTACACGCGTCCCAAGTACACATACTACCCGCTCTTTCCACCTCCCCATCCTACTGCCATTTAAATGTTTCTATTTATTTTCACTAATCCGCACCATCTCGCATCTAAACGGAATAGACCGCCCGGCGCACCAGCTTTTTTCCTCTTATTATTTCAGTTCCCGTTATACCCACCTCCTCATCCCTCTTCCCCGAAAAAACCGCCCGATACTTTTTCAAATCCACCTTCTTCTCCCATATTACATATGCTCCTGTCATTACTCCATTCAACAGCGCTTCTCCCTTTCCTCCTCAACTCGTACATCCAAGCTTATTTCCGTCCAGTTTCCAGTAGTGAAAAATATCAAAATTCTCGAATCCCGTCAGCTTCATCCGTCCGTCCGTCCTTTCTAAATCCTTATGACCGACAGAGCAAGAGGCTAATAAGTCTTCACTCATCCTCATTTTCTTAGCATTCCCGCCCCCTCCTCCCCAGACTTGTAACAGGAGCCATCCTTCATTAAGTAGTTCAGTATGATGCATTGCAGTAGTTTATCCAGCACCTGGGATTCTGAGATGGACATTATTAAAATGATCCCTGGAATAATGTATTCCTACCCTAAAATCCGCCATCCAATCTGTCCTCCGGTATCCTACATCCAGCCAGTCTTCCAAAGTCCCGACTAAATCTTGAATGCATCATCTCCTCCTCCTACTATTCTACCCGCCCGCCGCACACTTGTATGTCTGTCCGACTCATGCATTAACATTTCCTACGCATAAATAAACAAGAGCCAAGGCTTCGTCTACATACACGTGCATCCTCAACGCATACACAAACCATAAAACTTTCTCGAAAACTACACGCGTACAAACGCACATTATATCCTCACAAAACAGCCTAATCTGTCTGTCCGTACTCTACACCCTCCTAATTCCAGCCCTCCATTCATCCCAATTCAAAATATTCTACCGGACAACCGGATTTTAAACCGGAAGACGAGACGTAAACTTGCTTCCAGAACGTGCCCTCCTCTGAAAATTAAAACATTTTTACATCCAAATCAAATCTTTTACCCCTTCCGTCCTAATCCTTGTGCAGACAGACGTAGCTCAACTGTTCCATGATTCAAAAATCTATACATTTTTCTAAAGCACATCATACTATTTCAATACATTTCTCCTTCTCAATAATTACCCGTCTTCTCCAACTAAGTTTTTACTACTACACAAAGTCTCCTTCGTAAATTATTAAATTAGTCCCTACCACCCTCACTCGGAAGAGTATTTTATACTCAGTGTAGAAATAGTAGGGACAAACTTCTCTCTAGGATTAGCAACTTGCCCTCAAGATAAATCTATTAGATACGGCTAATTATCACCAAGCGTATCGCTATCGCTAGTACCTCATCCTCCAAGCATCACAGACTATAGCAGTTGTCCGATCCTAGCTTTCACATACTCCAAAACTAAAGATAGTTTCACGTAAATCTCCGAGTCTCCAACTGGATAGCTATTGCCTCGTCTTACGGAACAGCGAAGCTATAACGGCTCCCAAACAGATAGATGGACAGAGTCTCCCCGGCTTTCCAACAGGGTCCGTCCTTATCCCTTAATCGTGTAACCCACACTCGGCTGATTTCAGCTCGCCTTCCATTCATATCATCCTTATGCCTTACCGATTCTATTCACCAAATACGGGGGTGTGAGCCGCTCATAAAACGCTATTCAATTATTATTTAAAACTACCTGGAACATATTTCCTTCCCCGGCTCTCTGCCTACAATATTCAGCTGTTCTACACAACAGCACAAGCCTCCGTCCACGACATTATCCTTCATCATTTTATTACCTCATACAATATGGGAAATGAGCAGAGCTTTCCAAGTGGACACAAGGGCCGTTTCAACATTCCGGTCTGGCAGAAGCTATCCCGTATCAATTAAAAAACAGACCTTCTCCAGGTCCTTCTATCCTACACTGTACGCCAGGATCTGTCTAAGCAGTTTTACTTAACATCCATCAGCCCACATGTGTCCTTTAAACTTGGTCAAAATTTAATCAAAGAGTTAACGTCCAGCCGTCACAACTTTATGCCTTTTTTACCCCTTGACCTCTCCAGCTACCAGCTTGGACGCTTTTTGAAAAGTTTCTTTACATCTAGCAGTTCCGTGAAGGAGCGGAAGTTGTTAAATTGGTAAAAGGGTCACTGGCTAAGGCAAGGGACTGAAATGAATTTTGCGTACACGGAGCATACTGAGACACTGACACTACTACTGAAAGCCTTCCGATTCTGCAACTTGTGACCCCCACCTCATAAAAATGACACTAGGAATGACTTCCAAATGCCAACCTGAAAAAAGGATAGCTGCCCCTCTTCCTACTTGTCTTTTGAATCGCAATCATATGTTCCCCAAATTTCCTTGCGCCTTCTACCCGGGAAACAAGCGATAGGGCCTTGGCCCTGCATTAACTCATTTCAAACCCTTCTTTCCTATTGCTCATCAACTAATTGATATGGTTCTTCTGATACCATGATCTGAGGGACACATCTTTGAAATTCTTTTAAAATCCATGAAATCCGACTTCGGAAAAATAATAAGCACTCCAAGCTGCAGCCATAGCAAAGTGCAGGATACAAGACAGAGCCGCTAACGGTAGAGAAGGACATGACATCCCGTGTCTCATGATTACGCACGCTACACAATCTTGTATTTTCTACGGAGAAATTAGAGGAAATCCAGTGTCAAAGAGCACGTATGTTTGCAGTATTTTAACGTTCCCTTAGCCAATCTTTCAACTTCCACATCCGTATTTATTTAAGAAAGCGAGTAACTTTCTTCTTTCTTCCTCTCAACTTTTCATATTCTTCTTCATCATCACCCACCCTCATCTTGTCTCGTCCTCTTATTTCCATCTCAACTTCTCTTCCCTGTATATAGACTCTTTCGATTCTGACTTCACTTTGAACATCTCTCCGTCCCACAGCCCATTTTTGGACCAAGGGCGGCCACGCTAAAGGAAAAGATTATAGGTTTCGCGTACTTTTTTATATTCATTCTTCTCCGCACTTCCTCTTGCTTTATTTGCAGAGAGGTTGACAAGGTTTTGCTCGGATTCCTCTTCGCCTATATGCACTCAATTAGCTACATGAACTCTTTCAGCTCCAAAGAGCCCTCTAACCAAGTTCCTCCTCACTCCCATATATTTCATATACCCGATTGTCAAATGTCCTCTTGAGTTCCCTCTGATCCCACTCAAGTCCTATCCCATCCATGTAATGGAAGAAAAGCCTCACAAGATTCCTTTGAAGGGAATTGGCGAAAGACATGGAGGAAACCTTTCCTGACCTTAGTGAATACCCAAGGAAAGGGAGTGAATGAAAAAAGCCCTTAGACTTCCCACACTTATTTCACCTTAGGAAAAACTTGTAATTAGCTTTTTCCTCAAACTATAATTCACGCCAGCTGGTCTTTAGCCGGGCCATCCTCAGTCCAAGGACTCCCTATATGCCAGACGGATAAAGCCAGTGTCCAAGAGAGAGGAATCCATTAGGCGGATAGAATAGGAACAATAGGAGTGAAGAACAAGAGGAATCCCTCTCTTAGACACAGACAGAGAGATAGTAAAGAGAGAGAGAGAGAGAGAGAGAGAGAGAGAGAGAGAGAGAGCCAACTGAATTAAATTGACCATCCTAACTTACGGTTACGATTATTCCTTCCACAAGCCCATCAGTCTTTCAACCAGGCCCGAGAAATGACTCCCGTCTTTTACACCTTTCTATACTCTCCAACCCAGCTAGCAGCGCCCATCATCTATCTCTCTTCCTCTCAATATTCACCCTCCGGGTGGATCCCAAATATAACTTCTCCCCATCCGCACTACACCATCGTCCTTCACCTTAAACTTGAGCTTGCAAGAAAGAAGACGATGAGGTACAAGAGGAGAAGGAACAGGGAAACTATCCATGTCTTTCAAACGCAACTTTCCCAGGCCGGACCCCTTCTTTTCCTCCCAGAAGGGATTTGGGGACAACAAGTGAATTGAAAGCTAGCATGTAAATAAACTCTGTATATGAATGAATGAATCTCTTAGCGGGGTCTGCGAGGAGAACGGATGCAAATTCAGGTAGAAAAACTGGGATGATGATGATGGAATAAACTTTAATATATTCGTCCCTCACTCAACCCCAGCCCATCCAGAAGAGTAATAATGAAATGGACCTAGTCCAGTAATCATTGAGGTATGACACGGACGCTTACATTATTGTATTATGAGGAAAGGACATGGAAGATTCTGCAACAAGGACTTGCTCTTAGCTAAGGCCTAAAACCAAGGTAAGGACGGTGTGTGTGGTGGGGAGAGGAGGAGAAGAAACATGAATATTCAGGTGGATAAGATCCGTATGAAAAAGTTCCCACAGGGACACTCTTTCCTCCCGGGTCTCAGCCCATCCACCACACAACTCTGCCTATACCATCCCTAATACATATTATTCCGGAAACCATGTGCATACACCCCGCACAAGGGCTCTCTCTCTCTCTCTCTCTCTCTCTCTCTCTCTCTCGCTATCCTCTTATCAGTCCATCCACAGAGAAAGAAGAATCGGATCATGCATGGCAAAAAAAACTCCATCCACACCGAAGACACGTACCCTCTCCGCTACTGCAACTTTATCCGGGCAGGAGGGAAGAAGCGGAGAGGTGAACATTTCTTTCCGAAACCCGTATCTTTGGTCCTTACAGTTGACCGTCCTTAGAAAAAGCTGGGATTCAAACGACGGCTATTATTCTTATTACCATCATGATGAGAATTGTAACTGTTTCACTTTCTACCCGTCCATCTCCAGCTCTGAATAGAAAATTCTGAGGACCCTGATTCTCTCCCTCCAGAATCCTCCTATAGTACCATTTCCAGAGCCGCACCCCCCCCCTGTTCTCCTATGCTAATAAACCTGGAGAGCTGTAGGTAGTTACAGATTTTTTCATCATGGGAAATTTATCCGCGTGAGGTAGTGAGAAAACATTAGAAAAAAATTGGTTCATCTCTTCTTTCTCTCATGCTCCG
This sequence comes from Sminthurides aquaticus, assembly GCA_906901655.1. Lineage (NCBI taxonomy): Eukaryota > Metazoa > Arthropoda > Collembola > Symphypleona > Sminthurididae > Sminthurides > Sminthurides aquaticus. The sequence continues at coordinate 15,452,296 of CAJQTT010000001.1, read as the reverse complement.
GCATGCATACTTAATACTTAACCTCTTTTTTCTTCCTAGTTTCCTTTCTCGCTCATGGATTTCTCCAGCCTCTCTCCAGTCTCTCTTCCTCCGATGCACTCTCCACCTTGAATGCAGTCTCCTTCAAAATATGCATGCTTTATTATGGCTGGCCAACGTAGATTCTTGTAATTTATTCCTTCAGACGGCTCAGAACATAAGTAACCCTCCTTGAATCTTAGTCTATTTTATTTACGGCAAAACTCCTGCATTATGCATTTTAAACGAATTCTACAAGATTATAGGCCTGCCAAATAACAAGTTGCAGTCCTCTCGTACTGGTTACTGGTTAGGAGGAGGACTACAACTGGAACGAAAGGGAACGTTCTTCCTTACAGTTACCGTGGCGTACCTTCTTCAAACCAACCTTTCTGTCCATGATCAGCCTCTCTTTTTTACGCATAATTAAAAACGACGGGCTTCTACGTTCTACCTTCGCCTGGGACTAAAAAAAGGTTTCAACTTATTCCTTCCTTATGCACAATTCCATACATTTTAATATCCCTCCAAATCTGTCCTTGATCCCTCCACTCCATGCATGAGAATTGTTTTCATCCAAGTGCCCATACCTTGCTCATTTCACACGAGATTATGCGTTAACCGAGCGTAATTTGTATCAATACACCGTTCCGTCCGATTCACTTTTAAAATATATCCAAAATCCACCCCCCCCCCTCCCTACCTTCCTGTCCTCTCTCATAAAAAACTTATTGAATAGATGGAATACCGACAAGATTCCTTGATGCGTAGTTGATTGGTAGAAAACATGGGAATCGGTAAAAAGAACGGATTCCCGATCCATGAATAAACTTTTTAAACATCTTCCTACTTTTCCACCCCTCCAACTGACCCCCAATCAAGTACAGGACCCGATCGTCTCCTCAATAGCTGTGTCGCAAATCAGGGGTGACAGGGGCAAAACAAGAGTTCTTTTATGCAGATGTAAAATAATCCGAGTTTTTTTTATCTTACCTTGCGCGATTCTCACTGCAGGCATTTTAATCCTCATTTTGTCTGGATGGCCTTGTTCCGAGAACGGACGAGAAAAAAAATATTTTAGTGATTTCAAAGATGCGTAGGTTTTTCTTTTGTGGAAAAAAGAATCAAAACTTGCATGGAAGACTGCAAAGTATTCCAATAAATGGGTTCGATTTTTCTAAAAATCCACGCACAGTAAATATAGTCACCAAGGAGTTACACTTGCGAGTAAACACTTAACTCTAGCTGGACGCAGACGACGACGACGGATGACTTGGTCAAATTTTTCCAGCTCATCATACTAGTTTTCGTCGAGGAAACAATCCCATTTTTTCGACTAAATCATTATGAAATCCACACTAGGAAGATTTCATTGTTTTCCTGTCTCATCCTCCTTGGTACCTTTTACTCTTTGACTTTTCAAAAATTATCTGTCTCTCTTCCCTTCTTCTTATCTTCTCCTATCTTCTTTAACCGAGGGTTGAGGAAATCGGATCATTGGTTCTTAGGATGGGAATCCACTTGTAACTTTTAACTCCGGTTGAGATGTCTTCTTATCCCACTTACAATCTTCAATGGAATCTACAAATATTTCAACTCCACACTGTCCATCCTCCAACTCGATGTTCCATTAATCAAGAAGAGAGACTCTAATCCAGAAATCAGGGTAACTTTGGAAAATATCTTTGCTGAAATTCTTTTCACGAGTTTTTCACCACAGCCTGTACGTTCTACACGATATCCACTCTCATAATGGAACAACACTGAGAAGGAAATCCGACTCGGGTTTTCTTCTTTCTCCTCTACCAGGGCAGCACATGTAAAAGTATATTATTCCCTCAGAAGTTTGTCACCACACATAAAACACTAGAAACGTCCACGTGTAGTTTTTAAACACTGGAATCCATTCAATCCCTCAATTAGCACAAGCGATAATATTTCCTTCATCCGTCTCAAGTTCTGATGGAGGCAAATCGCTACCGACTGCGAGTCCAAGAGCAAGGTAAATTCCTCCGCCTGCTCATGACACGAGCCCTCATGATATGTCGTTCCTCACCTAAGACAATGTAAAAAATCCACAATTAGAGAACTTGCCAAATATCATACAATATTCTGCACATTTATATCCGCTGGTCGTCCCACTAATTCCAGTCCCAGCAGATAATTCAACGAGTTGATAAATAACCCAAGCGTAGGACAATTGAGAAAATAAACTCAAGAGTCGTCAACCAACTGTACACCACTGTACCATTGTTATTTGTTATGTTTTTGGCAAGTGTTCACAAGAATTACTCAATTGTTTGCCCAGGTCAACTCCTTCATACATCCACACACACTCTACACTTGCCAGAACCACTGTCAACCAGTAATCGTCGCAAGTAAGACAAGTAGCTAGAATACCATTATCCTCAAATAACCAACATCAATCCGAATGGCAAGCTACGCAGAGTATCCACTCATAGCCAACAATACCGAACGGCTTTATAACCAACCAGCACTACTAGTCTCTTGTAACTTTTAATTCCCTTCATGCCCATCATAAAACAGTAGAGTTAACCTCACTACAGGCTAGGCTAACCTCCTTGAAGAATACAGGGCATTAAATTAATACAATCCCTAGTCTTTCAACCAACCCTTCACACTAGTCGTCGTCATCGTCGATTCAACCATTCGAGTGGACGTCTTTCAATCAATTATACTGGAAATTACAACGTATCCATTGTACATCTACGGATGATAACCGAAAACAATTGAGTTAGTAGCATCATAATAACAACCATTATTATCACTCTGCATTCACTCCAACACGGATCAGAACAAGAGCCAGGCGATTCTTTGAACCAGCAATTAAATTATCTAACGACACTCATTTAAATAACAACCCTATGTGCTACAATGTAAAAAACTAAACTTGAAAAATTCACGTGCTCTCTCCTCCTCCTCCACTCCGTCTCAACTCCTAACCACAACCCTTTCTCTCAATCCAGACCTACTGCTAAATTAAGCTACTTTTTAGACTTTCAGTAACGTCCGTCAGTCCGTCTTCCTTCAAAATTTTCTATCTGTTTTAAAAAATCCTCAAGTCTGAACTTGAACTCGTCGTAAGCTCACACTTGTCCCTCCATCCAAACGCAGATTACACAAATACTCACAATATACAACCTTGCACAAACCCAAACTCACTTTGCTTTCTTCAGAGTAGTGGTCACTTTTCAAAAAACAATAGTTTCCAAACAGATCACAACACGAGGTTGAGCTCCAAGAAGAAAACCGGGAACTCGTAGCAGGAGGAAAGGCAAAAATGTTCCTAGGGTTCAAAAACTTTCGGGACACTGTCTCTAACGTGGTAGCTCCAGTCTCCAGTTGAAAAGATTCAAAACACGGGGTCTGAGAGATGAAGATGATGCTACCATCAGAGCTGGTGCTCGACTGAATCGAGGATAACCCACCGCTTCTAGTTTCCCCTTCGACTCGATCTCCCTTCCTTCCAACAACCGCTGCACTTCAGGCCAACTCCTATTACACACTAAACAAGACAAACCTTAGTCCCTGCCTTCGAACCCAGTCCGTATCCTTCTCAATCCATTTATCTCACACAACCTCAGTTTGTACGCCGGAACCTGCGTTATCCTCTTCCAACAAAATCTCCAACTACCCACAACCTGCTCCAACAAATATCAATACTCTTTCGATACAAACTCTTTCCAACTTCCGCTCATAACCTTACAATCTACCTATATCATCAGATTCAAAATTACACATCTCCAGCCCGCATCATGCATCACTTACATCACTATCAATATCGTATATTCTTTTTTCACCATAATACCACATCCACAATCCTCTGATCCGAATCCCTTCATCTGACCAGTCTAGAGGTCAGTTTAGAACAATCACCACACCAACAGCATGCCTTTAAGATCTACTAGTCAGCAACCACGCCGATTATAATTTCAAACGCAGAGCCAATCACATCGACATCGACATCCGCCAGTGTAGAAATATCACATTACGAACATCTTGAAGCCTTCTTTGAAAACATTCCGAGATTTTACCAATCATTCTGCACAACATCAGTAACAATTAGATTGCATAACTTCAATAACTAATTTAATAGTATATATCATATATTCCATCCTTTACCTACGCTTTTCCATGACTATTCATCACGATGGGTCACCGATGTCGATAATTCCTACAATCAATGTCAAATGTGGCCATATCGATATTATATGAGATCAAGGTACTGAATCAAAGAGGATACATAGATGAATGAAACCATTTTCGTGTATCCGATATTATTAAAGTAGTTCCGATCTACAAAAGTAAAAAAAACGTTCGAGTTACAACAATAAGTCACGTGAATAGTATTAAAAATGAACTATTTCATGAAAAATTAGCGACGTTATTACGTTTATCCACATCGAAAATTAAATCCGTTGTTGAAACTAAAGTTATTCGAACTACCCGGTTATTCGAATTTCAGAATCAAAAGTTAAAATCACAGTACTTAGCCATTAAATATTAAATATGAATATTCACACCGGGGTATTGTATAGCTTCAATTCGATAATCCACCAATTAACTCACTTCTTGAACGTCAACAGAATAAAAATAACCACAACACAAATTATCACAAATTAATTACGTATACAAACTAAAATAATTTAACCATCGCAATGATATTTAAGTGCAAGAAAATCGTTCCTTGTAAAACCCAAACGTTTCTAGACGACACTAAAATAAAATCGTATCCCATGCAGCACAAGGACCAAAGCACACGTGTTCCGTATTAAAAGCCTTCTCCCAACGGCTAAATACATGCACACCATTGACCATGGCGCGAGTGAAAGTTTCGGAGGTTCAAACCAGCGGGAACATTTTAATTCGCGCCTTAAAATTCATCCTTGCTTTTCCCAGAAAACTTTTTCACCTCCCACATTCCTACGCCTCCCACAAAACGTTCTAGACTTTTTCGGGTAAAATACATTTTAGCCGACCGCCAGGCATGTGCCCATTCTCCACCAACTCCTACCTGTTTTGCATTCCTACATTACCCGGGCATTTCCCAGACTTCCCCGGACTCGTTGAGTGGAGCGAGTAAAAGAAGCAGCGCGGACATCGGTCGTCGGAAGGGCGTGCAAAAACCTCCAATGATGACCATTCCAATTCCTCCATCGCCCCGCGCAATGTCCATCCAAACTCGATCTTTCCTCCCTCACTGTCACTCACTCACGCACACGGCATCTAACTTTTCTCCCTCCCATCATCCTCCATCTCTCCCATGTACATATCCATCCAAACCTTAAATCCATCCAACCGAACCGGGTAATAGGCAGGCATGTGTAGATCATATGTGTCCCCGGCCACCCTCTCCAACTCTCCATCCTTCCCGCATCCAAGCAAAGGCTACTCTTCCATCCTCCTATCCACTCTTGCCCCTTTCCCCAGCTTTTACTATTTTCTCACCATATTTGCATACTCTACCCGCCCGTCCAAATATATCCCGGATTTTCATCCCGATTCGGTCCAAGTGACTCCCTCCAGTTTCAACTTTTGCAAAGCTCCTCCACTTTCCCCCTACACCCCTTTCTCTCCCGCCAATCCTTTGAAACCCGGGAAATCTTGTTACCCGCCTTCCTACTTTTATACCGTTTTTTACTAACCTTTTATATTGTATTGCTTTTTTCTCCATGCTACAATCTCAATTACCTTGTGAACATTTCTACGCTCCCACTTACATGACTTCCGCTCCCTTTAAATTCCACATGTACTTACTTCTACCTGAGCATGAAAGGACATAATTGTATCAAAATTATCCCTGGTCCACATCAATTTCTACCTTGGCTTAAGTAGGAGTTTAAAAATTTCACGCAAGGACACATACATGCACAGAAGATTCCAACAAGTTCCAAGTTGCAGAGGGCAGCGGAGACGTTCCAAGAAAGAAGAGATCGGATTCACACGAATTTTCGTGATAACTTCAAAGTGCAAATGCGTGAGAATTTTTCCTCATGTGGACTCTTTGCAAAAACTTTGAGATTATCTTCGTATATTGCGTGCCATTTTTTATCCTTGCAGTTTCCAACAGCCCAAGAAGGAAGCACAGCATTACAGAAACCATAAGCATCCTATCCTGGTTGCTCTCCCCGCACCCGCACCTGTGCTATTTTCGATTCTCTTTTTGTCCCTTCGAATCTCGGTCGGTCGGTAACATGCTTCATTTAAAACATTTCTAAAATCTCCCATCTTCTTCTCAATCTTCCTTCTTTCCCTATGCTTGAACATGCATTCCTCCGCACTATTACTTTAATCTCTAAGATATTATTTGCTCATCTCAAAGACCATCTACCTCTCGACCATCCTCCCATTGAGGAGCAACATTTTTTAACCTTTCCGCCCGGAAATGAGTAATAATCATTTCCCCAGATCAGAGAGCAGTAAACCAGCATTCAAATAAATTTCCCACCCATCCTAAACTTTGAGCATCTTCTTGCCCTCTTGCCGTGTTTAATTTTCATTTTTTTTAAATCTCCCAAAACTCGCTCGGAGTAAAGTAAATCCGACGAAAAGCAGTGCAAACCTGGGAAGAATAGCAAAAGGATGAGGTGAACTATGTGCACAAAGTCGTCAAACTAAACAACAAAACAAAGTCCCGAGTCCCACTTGCCCGTCCGTTATTACCGTTAGTTCTCGAGAAGGTTGGGCATGTAAGCGAATCTGTCTTGTTGATCTCTTTGAAAGTAGATTGTGAGGATAGCGTTGGCTCCTGAGCTTGCAAAAAGCTGGCCAAAAGATCCTCCTTCAACTCTGTTATATAGTTTTATAGTATTCTCCTCTTCGCATGGGCTCCGCCAAGGTGTAACCGTTCAAGCTAGAAGGAAGCCTATTTTTACGGTTCTTCATCTTCTTCCTAGGCTGTAGAGGAGCGATTAATTGCCGGCTTTCACGCATTGATCATTCTCGGAAACGCTTGTCCAATAAAGACGTCCAATAGAGAGCAGCTTCTCCAATTCCATCCCTCTCAGCCCTTTGTCGCAGGAGCAACCGCAGAAAGCGTGAACCACAACGAAGACATGAACCATGTCCTTCTTAAAGAGCTTTAACATTTGCTAGTTTCAAAAAGAAACAGTAATTGAGCCAACTCCGAGCAACGTATCAGCTTCAAGCTAAAACCAACGCCTTTTCCCATTCTTCATAGTCTCTCCGTCCGTACAATATCCTCTCTCACATAATTGCAAACTCATACACTCAATTTTCTCACCCATCATCACCTAGACTAGACGCTCAAGCTTGGATGGGACAGCCGGCGGACTCATGAAGAACAAATGAATTTCGCGAATCACTCCCGCATCCCAGTTTCCACCTTTCGCCATTATATTCCCTTCAAGCGGAGCGTCCGGCCATTTCAGTCCTTCCTTCATTTTGTCTCCAGTCTTCTTCCTCTTCAGAAAATCCTTACAGCGAACAAATGAAGCGACTTCCTTAATTTCCCAAACTTCCGGGCCTTTAAAAATTAATCCAAGATTAATCATAATTTCCAAGATCTGTCCACGCAATCTCATCCCGTATCGAATCCGTTTACTCAATCCCAGTAAGCTTCCTCTTCTCAAAATAATTTCACAAGTCCTGTTCTCGCTCTTCATTGAACTTATTATTCTGCTTACCGGATACGCATTATTTCCATTCGGACTCCAATGGCTAAAACACTCTGCATTCCGCCGCTCCGCCTGCTCAAGGGTGCGTAAAGAGCTCGTGGACTCGTCTTACACCAATCTAAATGTAGATTAAATTATCTTTCCTCCCTCCTTACAAATGAGTCAAGGTGTGCATAGTCTGGGCGGATACACCTTGCAATTTGCGTGGGAGGAGACGAGATATCATAGAATCCTCCCTACGTTACTAACTCCAAAGCGTGGCGTACGTAGGTGGCTACACAAATCTTTATAAGCTACACATCTACAACAATCCATCATCCATATGATCCATGGCGCAAGGTCTTAATGATAATCATTTCGGAAGCTACCGTAAATAAGATGACGCGTCCACGCTCTCTGATTCTGAATAGCAAACCTTAATTCCTTCAACCCTCAAGTCTGCACCGCCAAGTCAGTCTCTGTCACATTTACCCTAAAGGATAGCTGTGTACCTGTAGCACAAGTCACAACTTTTTCGACCAAACACTCCCTTGGATCCTCCCAATCTAACTCCTTGTCTTACGCTGTAAACATTTTAGCGAATTTCATATTCCTTCGTATTCCTTCCTCTCCCTCTGAATTAGTCCCAGTTCCTCCTTGTATCAACTTGCTCATACCAATTTACGCTTCAAGAGCTTTTATTCTTTAAAGGACCAAGAAAGCCCACGGATCATTTGTGTGCTCTTCTTCTTCTTCTTTCCAACTCTTCTGCTCAGTGATGGATGAGGTTGAGCCACTACTGGCTTTTGGAATCCATGTCTCCTTGCCCCGTTTCCCCAGCGTCAAAGCGCCCCACAATACACTATCCTCTAGACCATCCCACGCTGTGCCAATTATTTCTCATCCAAAAGATCAAGACATATCCTTCAAGCAGAGAAGCGGAGGGCTAAGGTTCAAAATCCCCACCGCAACTCCTCTTGAAAGTCCCTAACCCAAATCCTCTTCATCCTTCAACTTTGTCAACCCGACAAACCCTAACTGCACCTTTGTAACTTTAACGACAATCATCGAATTAGTTGCATGCATGCAACATGAAACATAGTTGTATCTTGTGGTATAGCAGCAAATTGCAAATACGCTCAAAACGTTTCCTACCATCTTCTTCCACTTTATTTCCAAGGGCTACATATCATGTCAAGTAGCAGTAGCTATAGCGCTGGTAAAACAAATCCATTATTCTTCTTTCTATCTTTTATGAATCCTACGTCTTTTTCCGGAAAACGTTTTCTGCTATACGCTGTACAATTCGCAATCCTTGCCTCTACCAATTTCGCAAAACACCATCGACCCACCATTATTTACAGCATCTCTAGATACTATCTGGTTTCATAAACCGTTTCTACCGCCACCTTTCCCAAGATGTAACTACAGAAAACCTTATAGCACAACCCAATAAAAATCAAAGACATTTTTAAGATGGAGTTGAGACTACAGTGAAGATTGGGTAGGTTTCTCTGGTGAAATCGTCCGAGAAGATAACGGCAAGATTTTCAGCATTCTGCGCCTTCAGTTACAGATTACACCCCACCCTTCTTTGCTTCCATTTCGCCGAGTTTGTCTTAAAAAACTCTGTTGATCAAGAGACATGAAGAGGAGTCATCCACCCGTCCGCTGATCTTCAATTCCCTCCTGCCCGTCTTCTCATTAGTCATTACCCATTCCCATCCCTCACGTCACCCGTCCATCTTCCTCCTTTTTTCCAGACAGAGTACTATTTAATGAATTTTTTAATTTCCATTCCCAACTTTAAACTTGAACACTAACAAGTCCTTCCTCCCCTCCTTCTTCCTAAGCATCACACAGGGTTTAAGATCAGGGAGGGTGTTGAAGAGAGCCACAATTCGAATCATCTTCACTTTAAGATTTTCCAGCTTACGCGCTGATTATGAATTCTTTTTGGTCCGAAGTTCCCTTTAAACTCGATCTAATATACGCCTAATCGTTGCACTGAGCATTTTCAATTTTCATACAATGCGAGAAAAGTGCAACGTGCAATATACAAGCATGTTCACTCTTCTTCCAATTGAATTGACACAAGTTTAAAATACCGCAATTTTGCAGTCTTCTACACATGAAAATGCACGCACAGCGCCATAAATCATTCATTTAATTTAATCCCACATACGTAATGTACTAGATAACCAGAACATTCTCAGTTTTGTTCTTACAGCTAATCTGTAAACTGGAGCACGGAAAATCCCCATAATATTAGTATCCCTCACCCGTCTCTTTATTATTATTCTGGTTGTATCCGCTCCATTCTTGCTTCCTTCTTCTTAAGATTAGACTTTGAGGGAACCCACACCCATACACGTGTGTGCTTTAACCTGGATACCCAGACCAGAAGTCAGTAATCCAAAATACACTTCAACGACACTAACAATGAGACCTGCAAATCAGTCAAACAGTAGAGCCTCTTCGTAGCCATAATTTCTCATACGGTTTTTGACCAAAAATATCTCTACTCTGTCAGTCAGTCCTTGTTTGCTATTTAAGGACTCTTTATTTCTAATTATCATTTACTACACCTCGCCAATCAAAATCAGCTAACCATTTGAACAGCTTCGAGAATCAACCGCAACAGTCCCATTCCATCCAGATTAAATCATCTACCCCAAACTCGAAGAAAAGTGATGATCTGAAATCCAAAATTCCATCACACACTTTCAAACTAATCTTTCAAGCAGAGCGATGCTCGTAATCGTATTAGAATTCAATGAAGACTTCCTTCCGTCCGCGTGCTTTTAATTTTAAACCAATATCCTAAATGCTTTTGAACAAAATACCTCAAGGATACACGGTACAGCAGGTGATTCATTGGGAAACCATACTAATTAGGCTACTGCTCCTTCCTAATAGCAGCGGAACAAGAGTTTTCTTCCACAATTCTCCAGCAGGGTGTGAAAGAGTAGATTTTAATGGTTCAACTTTAGTGGATCATATTTTTTACCTACGTTCTATCCCCTAACTGTTTTCTTATACCTGGATGGATCCTATATATTACCAATAAGCCTTTTAGTACTCCATCAATTGTCCATGACCCTTTCACGCATTTCTTCCCATACCTCTTCCATCATTTCCCCACATACTTGTAGAATAACAAACAAGTTCGTAATTGTCTTAGTTGTTTCAAAGCAATCTTCCGGACCCAAACGATCCATACTTTATATACGAGACGCTTTAGTTCTTCCGGTACATTTCCTGACTCCTCAGGAAAATCTGTGGTATTCAAAGTCATCTTCTCTTGCTCCCTTCCGTCCTTCCCAGCTATAGGAACTTCCAAAATCATAAAATACACAGCAAAATCAAGAGAAGTTCAAATGTTCTCTATAACACATTGTGTCAACGCAATCTATGTACATTTGTCTGCATTATTAAAAACCAACATGCATTGTTCCATGGATCTAAATACAAATTAATTCAAAAATCTCCCACATATCAAAGCAATATTGAGGACATATTTATCCGCACCTCTTCCTCCAAATCCCACCTTGTTCATCAAAAATTATTTTATGCGCAATGATCCAGAATAAAATTGGTTCAATTCAGCTGGCATCGCACTGTCCCACAAAATACCTTTAGCCATCTACTCAGGACAACATTCATGACAGTAAACACAGTAAAATGTAAGGCTAACATACATCTTTGGAACGGATACATTACAAGCGGTCTCTGCTGAAACGAGAGCTATGCGGTTAGCATAACTAGGAGACAGAGGAACATTAAAAGACCATCATCAGCCACGACGAGAGCGAGTATATTTAATTCTGGATGTAATATTCCTTCATCAAGGCTGTATTCTTAATAAAACTAGCTTTGATATTCGTCCATGGTCGGTTAAATATTATGATCTGTTGGTCTGGCCTCTGGATCTGAGTGGAATATGGATGGATGAAACGTACGCTTCATTTTGATAACTCTCTCTCTGTCTGACTGACTGCATGATAGAGGGCAAGAAGAAGGACCGGAGGAGAGTGTGAGAGAGAGCTGATGAGATAGAAAATTAAATATGCGGGCTGCACACCTGTATTAATATTTTACGATCGTCCTTCGTCCCCTTCCAACTTGATATCCATCCAGTTTTGTCCATTTGTGCAAATAATGGGCACATGACGGATTCTCCAATTTAACAATGTTGGTCATATTCATATGAAAATTTCACAAAACTTTAACGTTCCCACTCATGCTCTCTGTCTCTCTCTCAGCAGGCAGCACCATGAGCGAGCCAACAGCTTTTCCTTCGAATCAATTCAGCTAGCTCTCTCCACACTTACCCCTCCCCTCCCGGATCCCACAACTGGTCCCCCACGCTCACCAGTCTGTGACACCTTCACAATTAGGAGGAATTAATATGTATTTAGTTTATCAATCCCTCCCTTTATTTTTCTCATCCTTCCATCCACGTCTCGTCCAAGCAGCAAGCCACAAAATATCAGCTCCGAGACCCTACTATTAACGTTCCCAACAGGTAAACACAGGATTCATAAGTAGCTTATTATCTCCGTCTCTGCATCCTCTGTCCAAAAACTAAACCACAATCCATGTTCTTGTTTAAAAATAGGATTGGAGTGATGAAAAACAATCCCATTCATAACTTCCGCAAGTCATCAAACTGACCACCACATTTACATGTAGTCCACGATGAGAATGTTTTTTAAATCATCCTTCCTCTGGGAACCCTTCTATCGCCCTCCATTCTCTCGTATATTCAGTGTAGGCGGGCTCATGCTTGGGCAGAATGGAGATGAGAATCTCAGTCTCTTCAATACTCTTCCTTATGCACACCTAATCAAGGTGTTGTGGTTAGATTTGCACACCTAACCACCACACAAGTCTCAAGCTAAAATTCTCTGGTAAATCTTGTGTCTCCCTCTTGCCGCAGCCACATCCAGCGGACTTTCATTGAGAAAATCCACCGTCTTATCTGAACCTCCAAGATTCTCGTACCTTAAACCCCAGCAGTAAAAATAGCTGGACGGCCACATATTTACCCAGGTAAGAGTCTGCTGCTTCACCCACTCTTACCAACCCTCAGTATTTTTCCTTCCAGGCAATCTGGCTTTAACTGAATTTATTTACGCTCTTTTATATAAATTTTCCCAACAACCAAGCCGCTAATGGAGGTGCACATGCATGATTACACGCTGGTGGACCTCATTAGCAACGGTTTGAAAAATTGAGCGAACCGATACATCCTCTCCTTCTTTTTATCTCCGAAGCCTTTTCCTTCAAGGAGTCTCCATACGCTTTATGCATCCCAGCGCAAGCTCAAAGAGCTAATTTAATACAGACCACCATAGTGAAGAAAACCACCAATAGAATAGTCCGACGACAAGCCGGCCGACCGCATTTTGTCCTATGTATGCAGCCCATACTTCCCTCGTCAGTTACTAAACGCTGACGACGCTGTTATTCACCAGCGTCCTCACTCTCCCCAGCTTTCCCCATCAACCCCCCTCTCATCAACTGCTCGTCCTCCACTCCTGCGCACCAGCCACAGTTTACTCAACTAACCATCAAACATTAAATGAACAAATACCCAACTAACTCTCCTATCCATAACAATTTTCCAAGCGTCAGAAGGCCAGTATCCAGCAGACTTCCACGCTCCGCCTTACCGTATCACCCTTTGACACTACATAGACTCAGCCTTTCGAGGCTGGATCATCTACCAGTTTCGCAATTGTAGGATGATCTAATCTAGTTCTCGCGGTTCAGGGCTAACGGAACAGAATATATAATTTCTCCAATTAACCTCTTACTTTCTGAGCATCTCCTCCTGATTTTATGTAGTGTATTTCAGCTGATGGCAAAAGCCTTATGCTGTAGTAGTAATCTCCAATGTTAAATACCTATAGGCTAATAGTTGCAAGAACAAATGATGAAATTAGAGCCCATCCTAAGCGTGTGCTGGAATTGGCGGGACTTCATATTTTTCTTTTCCTTCAAAAACACTCCAGCCTTGCGTAAAAAAGTAAGCCACAACGCTAGGTATTCTACCAACGAGAAACGCGGATAGCAAGAAAAGTAATACAAGTCATTTACTTCTAAATGCTTGCTAAATGTTCCTACGCGTTCCTCAGTCGCCATTCCCACCAACTTGCATTACAATAACCAACGCCAGCCTAGTACGACAACAAGGAAACGGATGGCTTTTGTCCTGGATGGATACGCGTTCTAAATAAAAGTGTTTAGCGTAAAAAATAACTGGGCTAATGTCTGGGTGAGTTAGTATTCGTAGCATTACTCATTGCTCCCTCTCCACGCTCCCTTATAGCCTTCCAATTGTCCGCTTTTAAAAGCTTTGCCTAAATTTTATTTATTATCTCCTTTCCACTTCACTTCTCCTCCACAATCCTATTGAGTTTATTATTTTAATTACTGTATTGTTTTCTCCTCGCTTTATTCTCGCTAAAAACCGGCCAGTTCCTCCATTCCTCCTCCCCTCTTTCATGTCTTTTTCCAACAATCATCCAAGGATCCATCCAGCTTCCTACACTACCCATCCACAATCCTCATTCCAAGGCAAACATGTACCAGTATACACATCTTCGTATCAGAGAGCTTCCAAGCTGGAAACCAGTCATATCTTTGCCAATTTTACCAAAACAAGTTTGTTTATATAAATCCCATCCAAGACCACAAAATCCGCATATATTTTGGCTACAGCTTTTAAACAGAGATAATGCATCCTTCCTTTGTTTTTCTTCATCCTTACATTCCTCCTGGATCCAACACATGGAGAAACCATTAAAGGTTTCTTCCACGTCCACGTCTTGCCTCCCTCCAAACCATCCGCCTCCTCCACTTTCGCAACGTTCATCCTACAAAGAACACGCAAATAAATAAAAGAACCATGGAATTGGCGGCCATGCGAAAACTGAATGAGCCCTTATCGACTCTCTAACTGTCAACAATGCAGTTGCATTTTGCCAATTTTAATCTTTCTCCCTGCATCCGTCCTCACTCTGGTCACGTTCCAGCCTTCCAGAAGCGCGTAACCATCCTTCCGTCTTTGTCGGCACTACCAACGATAAGATTACACCACCACCGAACCCCTCTTCTATTAACAGACACGCTCTCCTGCATTTCTTCCCCTTTCCAACAGCAGTAGTATCGAATACGACGAAGAACATTTAATTAGGCCGTATTACTCTTTACAGGGAAGTAATGCAAAACTCATTAAACACCATAGCTATTCTACCATAGAACCGAGCACGAATCATCATTAGCTTCAGCTTTACTTCAAACCCTTCTTTAATGCCTTCCCTTGCATATATAGCAGCCTGCAATTCTTTTATTTCCAGGGATCATATTTCCAGACGGGAAAGTCATGACAAATCTGAGAGCTATAATGATACCAGTAGCCCAGATCCATCCTTGCATTTTTGCAAAACCCGTACACACACACAACTTCATCCTCAGACACTCTTCCCCTCCATGTACTCTTCTTCTCTCCGTCTGACGGTGCTTGGTGCGACTTTGTGAATTACCAGTTTCTTCCTGTCTAATACGAACAGTTCCTTATTATCTCCTCCACAGCATTTATCTTATCCAAGTCCCCGTCTTTAATTCTTGCATTTCTCTCTCCCTTCTCTCTGTCTCATCTCAACAAAGATCAGTGTATCCCCTTTCCTCCCTCCGTCCAACCATCCATACTCCTCTGGACTTTCTCCCTCCACCCCGGCCTGGTTCCAACTGTCAAGGGCAAGGGATCTGTTTTTTACATTTTTTTAACCAGAGGAAGCCAAAATAGTTTTTTAACCAAAGGGTTAAACCAGGAACGAGTCTGACTGAGGCTAGTTTTAGATAAAACAACGGAAGAGAGGGGTGATTTCCTTAAGCTGCTCCACCGTCCAAGCTATTCGGAGCTTTCCCAGGCTATTTCATCTAATCTTTAACAGTGATTGACCATGGGAATGTTTTTTCTATTTCTAATTTCAAGGGAGGGAGCAGCCTAGAAAACCCGGTAGGACTCACCCCTTCCATCCTACTCCCACGACTCTTCGACACTAACGCCCCACCGGTCAGGTTCAAGCTAAGAGAGTATGCAGTATATGTAGCCGCAGGAGCATTGAATGAGACTCATCTAAGAAAAGAGATGAACAAGGGTTAAGAATCATTTCAGGAGTCCCTCCTCCGTCTCTCATCTCGCCCTCTATTTCCTCTTCTTGTCCTCCAAACTAAACTTCATCTTCCATCTCCACTTGATCTTTACTGCTTCCAGCGAGTCCATTTATTCAAATAACTCCACCAGTCAACCCGAGTCATTTCTTCCCGGCACAACAGAGTTTCTACCCGCCTTCCTACATACACACACCCCCGCAGCAATAGTTTTTCTCATCCCCTTCCTTTAAATTGTTCACAAGAATCACCCCTTTTCCCTACCTCCCGGTAATTTAGCTTCTGACAAAAATTCAGAGCTAGCAGAAGCACTCGTTCGTAGTACTTGTGGCTCCTAGCACAAATCCTTTTTTAACTCCGCGCAAACCTGAGAGGGAATCCAGCCTGCTTCCGTTAATATTCCAAAAATATCTTCCATCACCCCACCACCAGCCTCTCTCACTAAGTCAGCGAGTCCGACAGATTCTCAATTCCCAATCCCGCAATCAGCATTCGTCCGTCAATCACTTATTATAGCTTCTCCAAGGCTTTTTCTTCCCAAGGTAGCACAAAACCCCGTCTTCAAAAGCTAGCTTTAGAGAGAGTCATATATTTTTACCATTTTTTTCCTCTGCTACCTTCCGAGCCATTTTAAAGTACACACTGCTTTGTGGTCAGCGGTCATGAGTTCAGCCTTAATTATTAATGGTCCTTAAAATTCTCAATCTTTTATAGTTTTAAAAACATTTTACCGCTAACTCAGCCCTTGTATATACTAGCTCTTCTAGTTCTTCACTTCCTTCAATAATTTCCTGAGCAGTATCTATAATCTGTAATCCAAGACGACTCTGTAAGCTTCAAATAATGTTTCCTTCAAATCCCTCTTCTTTAACTTCTTCCTTCACTTCCTTCCACTCCAGTCTTTAATGGTCCTTACAATCCTTGTTACACATCATTAACATTTGAGTAGCATCAGCCGCGGTGACATTATTTACGGCTTCTTTTCCCGTCCTTTGACACTAGTCCAACGCTTGGACTCCAACCATAAGGGCTAACCCCTACTCGTAGTTATGCAACAATTTCCTTCACTCCCCCAACATTACGTTTCCAATCTTCACACATTTCCCAATCAACCCTCCTCTCCTCCTCTTCATATTCGGTTTTTTCAGTTTCCTTTAAACAATCATAATTTTTCACCGCTCCAGGATCATTACTCTTTCCTTTTCAATATATTGTTTCTTCTGAGATCCAATTAACCGTTATGCTCCTCAGTCACATGTGAAACTAATAACGTTATTTAAATTCCATGCAAAACCTAAGCTTCGTCGTCCACACAGTTTTTCCTCACAATCATGCATTGAATACATCAGGTATGCATTATAATGAAATATCAACGGGTTCATAATTTTTGCAAGACACATTCACACCATCTCTGCCAGCCATGACAACACACAGTGAAACCCGTGGTCTGGAATACCAACAATTCCACTGGTCCACCATAGTAGGGTATGAATTAATATATCTCTGGATTTCCCCCTCAGTCAGCTTTTCCCTTTTGACTATTGGCTATAAGTGCAAACCTTACTAAAAATCCCATATCCAGTAGTTACGATGGGAGAGTCTGACCTTAATATTAACACCTGTTGACTCTTAATATAATAATTTCGTCTATGAATACACTAATTCAGACCAGCTAACTATATTACCATCTATCCAATACGTATATTCAAGTAGCTATCTCGCTATACTCGATTATATGCTCTGCGCACACGTATCGCGAAAATAATGAGTAAAATATTCGCAATCATTTCTCAACGAATCTATTTTCGCCATCCCTCTGTTTCCTGGAGGAGCTGTCCCAAATACAGAGAATCTATGATTGTATAAGAGTTAGCCGCGTGTCAACTCTCCATTTCCTTCTTGGTTATAGCTATTCCAAATAGGTATTTTCATATTCATACATCTTCTTTCCCATCAATCTAGGGCAATTGTCTCACGACTACAACTACGCATTTAGAGGAACGAGAATAATAATCCACAATCTGAATCACACATAGCCCCAAGTTAACCACACACTCTGATTTTCCGATTACTTCAACATCTCCTTCCTATACCCTACACCTACCATCAGCACAGATCAAAACCCCTAATCATAAGATCATCTTTGATGCTATACACACTACTCCAACTCTTTCCTCAAGATTCCCTTGTATATATCTTATGAGAACAACGAAGAATCCTTCTCAAAATCCACCTCCTACGTCATACCCAATATCCTTAGGACGATTACTTATTTCTTTGCGGATACCCAAAAAAAGAATTTTCTAGAGTTATACGTTAATTTCCCATGCTACAGTGTCTGAATCTAGAGATGAGGGCGGAGGCTCATTATACACGCTCCCTGGGACGGGGCCTGTGAAGTCATCTAGTGTTTTATCGATACGACCAACAAATAATGGGGAAAAGAGAAATTCCCAGTTTTGTATTTCATCTGTCCTCGCTCCATAAAATTCCAGCTTTATGTCACGTTCATTCACCCACCGCCATCACCACCCTACCTTCCATCTAAAATCCATAGCAACATTAACAGCCTCCGAGTAACAGCTACTGTACATTCTTCTCAACCCTGATTCTTCTTCACACTTACATACCAGCAGCACCAGCTGTACGTCGTGTCTGTTCACCATTTTGCAAAAGGGTCTGCGGCTAAATGCAAAAAAGTAGGAAAGGGTGGATCCTTTTGCATGTTACAAAGGGAAAGTATGCGAAAAAATAGTGCCTCATCTGAATCAACCGTAGTATACAGTTGGCAGTTTGGCAGACAGTACTTGCTTTAGCAACTTGAAGCCAATATACAGCTTAAGCAGTCCCGTCCGCATTCAAGAGAAATATACATATATTTTCATGTAATTCTGCAAGTGTACCCAGGAATCAAATTACCTTTCCGAACCCCTCACACATCTACCCTCTTGCCGAAGAGGAGGATAACACACATGCAGTAATAAAGGTAATAAATGTGACGGTGGCAGTCCTTTATGGGACACTTCTTAAATCTTTCATTCCCACTAAAATCTCTCCCTCCACTCTATCCCGATTTTTCTTAATCCCTAATATCCTTCAACCTCTCCACTTACCGCACCTTCCACCACCAATTCTTCCTCCATCCATGTCTCTCAATCTTTCACAGATTCAACTAATTCTCTCTCTAGTTTCTGATTTATTCTCCGCTTCTCTCTTGCACTTCCATTCGCTATTTTCTCCACTTCCTGGGCATTTAAAAATCGTATTTATATCAAATTTTTACCCTCCAAATTACTCTCGCCTACCTAACATTATGCAATCTTCGCCTACTCACAGCAGCTTACAGTCTTGCACTCTACGTCTGTCTCAACACCTTAGCAAATTAACGACGCCAATAACACACGGTTATAAAACAATTTGTAAAAACTCCTTTAAATTAAAATATTTTAGCTATTTCAATTCCGTTGAATTTCCGTTGCACACTTTACATTTCTCAGTTGTGGCTACAAAAGTTGCATGAGAATCTTTCTTCTTCTATCACCTCTTCTTATTGACTAATTAGCTTAATTATCTCACCTATTAATTACATTTCTTAATTACCCAGCTTATAATTCATTTCTGCACATGATGAACTGGTTTAAATTTGCCTGTAATTTAAAATTTTATAACATCTGGAAAACAAATTGGAAAACTTACATTCTCATTAACATTGTAGAGCTTTGAGACTCACCGCATCCCTCATCATCCCATACAAAAATTCCATCATTCTTAAATAACTTCATCCCCTTACTACCGAATTTCAAGATCCTTCTTGTCCCTCCTCCAAAGCGGAAGCGATCTGGGATCATCCAGATTTCCTCAAAAGGCTATCGTAGGTCCGATCGCATAGCTTAGGGAAAGTATCCCATCCACAGTGGAGCAGGTAGTGACACAAAAATCTTCAGGCATGAGGGTTGATAATATGCTGGGATTCATGGGAACCGAGATTTCCGAATATAATCCAACTGATTATGTAAACTCGGACATGTGGAACGGAGCTGGAAGAAGGGAGAGAAAAGGACGGTCCTCCTCTGTCTGTATTCAATATAATCCGATAGATTCTCAAACTTATGCGAAGAAGAAGATTGTGAGACACAGTAAATATTAAATCCTGGAAAATAATCTTCAATATCCGTCAATCCCCAACAAGACCAGACCATTCCCAGCCCGCCAGGTCAGAGAAATAAAAGGGACAGTAGTATGGACTCATCATAAAGGCATTCAGAAAGAACCCCAAAGCCCTATGCCATGGAGTAAGCATGGAGTATAGTGTAGTCGTAGTGTATTGGTATTTGTTTATTTTATTATGCAACTAGGACCACCACTTGGAGGAGGAGCAGGAGCAAACTTAGGGAGATTATGATTATATATGTCGACCCTAATTTCACAAAGCGTACTGTGGCTACGGCTATTTTCTAGCACAACTTACTACACAACTTTGGGTACTATATAATAATCTATTGTAAAATTTTCTCCCATATAAATCCCCCATTAACATAGCTTTTCCTTGCTGAACCAAGAGACATCCACTTTTACCTCACTCTCTCCTCCTGCCTGCTGTCCTTAGGATTACATGGATTTCCCTAGCGGGAGAATCCCTGCCTGAGCAAAGAACAAGAAGGTAAGAAATCCTCCCATTTTCATCCACCATCACATCCCATCTCCTGCTCCTATTCTCCGTATAATAGTTTTCCCTCTGTCTGTATAATAATAATCAGTTATTATTGTTATGGCCGAGCCCATCCCCATGCATGGTCAGTTTCGGAAAAATATTTCATGCATCATCCATCATACAGGATAATATGGACCGTCATAACTTTTCCATATTTCTTTTAAACACATATTCATCCTCATCTCCTCTATTCAAACCATATCCCTCAATAACCAACCAAACCCATCATGAGCGTTGCTCAATTCAAAAAGTCATTTCTTCATATTATACCTTTCTTCTCTCGTCCACTCTTTTTGCAATAAACCAAACTAAATTCCAAGTCTTCCCTCACTCTTCCCGCCCCGAACGAAGTCCAAGACTAGCCCTTTTAAAATGTCAGCTCTTTTACAAAAAGAATCAAATACGTGCTTAATCATCTTCCTCCAGCCACTCCGCTCCAGCCGATTTCAACTTCACCTTCCTTTTCCAGTCCTCTCGACTTGCGTTAAAAATATCGATACATAAATAGCAAGAAGCCACGTTACAAAATTTTTACGGCATATTTTCCAAAAATTTCAAAATCTTAGTCGGAAACTTATACACACAAGAGTGAGCTAATAATATACGTGTAGAAGAGAAAAGCAAGAGTCAAAATTAACAATTCAGAGGCACTCATTCCGCCAGTAAGGAAGTTAATATATGATGTAATTAAATAATCTAGCAGTCACACGCGAGCTCTTAGCCACGTACAAACATTTTTACCGCATCCCATTCATTTACTCACGGTGCGAACACACTATTCAAAATTAACAACCACCACCCTCTTTTTACATGTAAAACACTAGAGAAAAATTCCTTCTTCTGCTTCTGTACCTGTATTCTATATATTCCTCTAAAAAGTCCTCCACGTCCGCCTATTCTCTCACATTCGTCCTCCAAATTTTTCAACAGCTTTTCCTTTTAATGCTCAATCCACGCACAACACTTCTGTTTTGTCTACTTTAAAACAGAGCAAAATCTCCTCCCCTTCTTTTCCTACGTATTCTTCCAGCGTCTTTCCATGTTGCGGCACTGGCATGCAACTAATATAATTTTGTTCGAATTGGGTATGCATAGAAACTGTACTTAGCAAGTGGCAGAGCTAACGCTGTCCTGTCTGTCAGTTAGAACAAACGGTTTTAGAACAGCTAATCAGAATCTGCAACTTTGGATATTTTAATTTCGTTCTTTAGAGTCTAATTAAAAAAACAGACAACAAATTGTATAAAACAAATCTTTGCACGAACACTGCACATATAGAAATTCCGTCCAAAATTATTGATAGCAAAATTATTTTCTACTGACCATTTCAGAACATTCTTGCAGTTCGCGAGAAAAACTTGAACTCACACTTTCTAGAATCTAAACTCTTGCCACTCAGATTTGTATAGAAAAGCAAATTATTTGCCTAACCCGCTGCAGATCTCCTACCCTCACACAGTATCGAATCCCGAACCGACCCACGTATCCCATGCATGCTTTAACATTTCACTTTACGCCGTGGCTCTGCCACTTTCGTACATCGCTAAGCCTTACTTGGTTTTTCAGAACCAAGAATATCGGTCAACTCATGAATTTCTGCAACTAAATCCCCCATTTCCAACCTACGATTCTCCGGAACCAACCAACACTCTAAATTCCATGCTTATGATGAGCGGGCTATTCCCTCCAACTCCAACGCATAGACTAGAAGCCAAGGAGAGTATAGTTAGGGAGCAGGTTAGCAAAAACCATGGTAACGGAATAGTAAATTCTGACAGTACCGTATTATATCTACCTAGATGACTATGCTAGAACAATAAATGTTAAGGACAGAGTTTAGAAAATATTAAATTTTACAACTTTTTATAATTATTGTTATGAGCTTTACCCGGAGGAGTTGACCATAAGTTTATAATTTCCTATTTAAACTAATACCACACGAAGCAAGTATAGCATATACATATACACAGAACTACTTCTACAGTATAAAAGCTTACGTCTTTAGCATAATTTACCCTTCAACCTTTTCTATTCTACCAACCCCCATTCCGTATATCCTGTAAACGGGATGACGACCCTGGTCATTTCATCTTTTACACAGAGAGCTAAATAAGTTTCTGCACCCCCCGACAACTAACAACCCTCTCAGTCAGTGAAGAGAGGAGCTAAAAACTCTTTAAAACTTATGAATTTCAAGCACGGATTACAATTCCGCTAATATACACGCTCTCAATTACGTAGTTAAGTTGTTTAGTTAAAAAGTTGAGGGCCGAACTCATGGACGTTCCACGTATGTTTTTTCCCTCGACAATCTTTCTCTACAATCCTGTACAAATCTTATTCATTCCCAAACAGATTTCCTTTATTCCGCAGGCAAATTCCCTTCATTCTCGAGCATTCATTCCTCTTAAAACAAAATAATAATTAACTTTAAAAAAAGCTCTCCCATTCAATGAGCTACTCAGCTTTTCCTCAAAACCGTATGTACATAATAGCATCTGAAAAATCTGACAAACTGCATCAACCAGCATGCAATACAAGTGCTAAGGGCCTAAGCCACATAAGCCAAGCAAACCGAAGCCATGATTTGAATCCCAGGTAAAGAAATAATAGTCTGCGGAGAGAGCGTATCTGTAATTAAGAGCATTTTTAAAAAATCTTACAACAATCCTCAGAAATGCCCGGTAGAAGAACTCAAGGAACGGCCAAGGGACAGAGAGAGTCCCCTCGCCTCATCTTTTACTTTCTTCTTCACAAGCCCATTATCATCTTGTGGAAGGGAAGCCGCCATCTAATCACAAACTGAAATATACATTAGCTTCCCCCTCCTCCTCGCCCTATTAGCGCCTACGTTTTACACACACACACACACACACACACAGGAGGATCCAACTCAGCAATTGAAAGCATATAAAATTCCTCGAAAAAAAAAACAAAGCATCCCTTCGATTTTTTCCCTCTTTTTCTATTTCTCAATGAAAATCCTTGCTAAGAATGCCACCACTGAATAATACTTACTACGCAAGCTTAACAAATCTACACATGAAATCCAAGGACCAGGGTAGGGACGCGGGGAAAGTCCAGAGGCTCTTCACTGCCTCTATCACAACGTTTTTTACATCATTAACCTAAACTTTAATGAATGGGGGAAGTTATGAATGAATATTTTCAATCCCCTCCGTATATATCTTCCGGCTGTCATCAACTCTGTATTTTCAAGTCCACTTCTCCTCCTCCTTGGCCTTCTAATTTCCAAAAGTATTTAATTTTTTTCATTTAATTTAAGAGCGGCTAATGGTTTACCTCAATTTTACCACAGCAATAGCCCCTCTTTCCATCCCCCGCCCCAAGTACGTGGGGACAAGGGATATAACCTTGTAGTTCCTCCAGAAACATGGTGCGAAAATCCTAATGTGTGGTCATAATCCTTTCATGTCCGTCTGGCGGCCCAGGCAGCTTCCCTTCCCGTTCTTTTACCATTTACAGGGTGATGCCAATCTTTCTTGGTTTCCCAACACCATCTCTCGTCCCTGCTTTCTCATTTTTTCCTCTTAACAAGACGTATTTTAGCATCACAATTCAAAGACCTTTGGAGCTTGAAAGAAGCTATGTACATATGGCTGGAACTTTGCAAATTTAAAATTGCAAATCATTCAGACTAGTGTGTGTCTGCAAGGTTTCTGGCTCTCACAGCATCCTAAAACCCTCGCTCACAGACGCGACGAATAATATACGCAAAAATACTTGTCACAAAGACAAGAAACCTTTCTAATACAGCCTCCCGCCCGCCATTAAGGTGGATGACCAGATATTGTATTTAAATTATTTTTCACTACAAACTGAATTCAAATCTGATTTAATTGCTTCAGTTCATTGTACCGTCTGAGCGGAGGAGTTGGTGGACGCTCATCAAGTTCCGCCAAATCCTGCAATTTTAATTGATATAATTTCGCGCTTCTTGCGACCACCATCTCCTCGATGCTACTATCGATCCTACATCGACTTACATGGACTTAACCACCCCATATTTATTTTTCCGTACTCTTTACTAAATCTACTATTGACACTAACAAACGGATTTGAGGGAATGGACGGAAATACCCCAGAATTAGCATTCCTATCAACGCAAATGAATCCCGCGGTTATATTGACCCTTAGTTGATCATCTTTCAATCCTCTGCATTCCCATCAATGTATGTACTTGTATCAAAAAGGCATCCATACTTGCTGCATACTGATTTCAATCTTACAAGTGTAATTCAAGCCCTTGGGTTTATCCACAAAATATCAATTACTTGGAACTCTTTAAAATTTCCTCTACACCTTTTATATATTTTATAATAGTTGTCCATTCCCAATTGAATGGGGAGAATAAATAAATACGAGATCCAACATGATCCTAGTCCTCCCTTCCTCTCACCATTTTCCTTGGGATACCTGAGCAAAGATCTGGGAAACAAGTCAGCTCCCTCACCTCTCTCTATATTCATCAACCCATGCTACAATACATTACCCAAGAGATGAACCCATCTAAACTATATATTGGTCCTATCCACTTGGCCCACACAAATCCTCCACAATGGAATCAGAGAGAATAACCTAGATTTTTTCCGCACAAATTCCAATCATGTGTGCATCTGAATAAATGAATAATGCATCAGAGTGGAAAGCAAGGAACAAACCATTTATCTACAACACCATCCACCATCTCCCCCGTCCTCCTCTATCCCCAAAGAGCCTCTTCTCTATTTCTCTTCATCATTTACCCATTTACCTATCCTCATCTCTTCTTCCTTCCCTCGTCCCCGTTACAAACAGAATCGGACTCAATACACAAGAACTTGCTTCACAAAATCCTTTAAATTCCGCATTTAACTTCAATTTAAACATGCATCCAATTTCCTATTCCACCTCCTCCACGTTTCCTAAGTTAGTACTCACTTGTTTGCGAAATTTCTTTTCAAATCTCTCCATTCAATCAGCCTTGATGACCCCTCAGATCGTTGCACTATGACTGTATACTCGAGGAAATACGACTCCCTTTCCCATTTTATTCCGCTCTTCCCATATTTATTATTCAATTCTCAAGGTTTCAAAATTTTCAAAGGACATACAAAAATCATCTTTCCATCAAGGATATATTCATCCATTTTCCTTCATCATCTACTAGCAGCTTCTGCCTTAGGCTTATATAGCCGCTGAAGTCATCATCTTTTTGTCCAATATAAAAGCAATGCTGTAAAGAGGTCATCGAGTATATACACGCCCAAGAGCGTCACATTGCTTCCAACAGATATCGCAAGAGTCCTGGAAACAAAGAGAAAGTATCTTCCAATCCAAACGTGCGACCAACTGACAAGACCAATACGTAACGCTTCTGTATTATTTACATCCCCACAAATACGCACTTCCACGTGATTCAAATAATAATTCATATTATTTATGCTACCAAACCTATTTTAATTTTTCCCTTAAGTCCTCCTCACTCCTCTGTATTCCCTCCCATTCCCTTATATTTCCTAAATCATCCATGCTAAATTACTATACTACTTCCTTTTTCATACTACCCTATTTCTTTGCTTCCGAAAGCACTCTCAATCTCCAAAAAGTGCGTACTACTCTCCGATTGCGAAATGAGCATCTCCGTATCCGATTGTGCGTATCGATTCTGAAAATCGCATCTTTATGTATATATCAAAGGTAAAATATTCCACAAATCCTACACAATATATTTCCAGCTAACCTGGGGAGATTTAGGTCAAATAAATGTGAGCATTCTGCATTGACAGTAGGCGAATGATGATAATATCGTTCAAACAATCCCAATGATTCAGTTCCGTTTTTACGTTGCCCAAGTCGATTTCTCCTTTTCCTTTTGGTTACGTTCTAAGTTGCGTCCAATAATATATAAATCCTTTTGGGCATTTTTTAGAGGAAAGGCAAAGAGGGAACATGATATTGTGCACCACCTTAATGCCTGCTGCGTCATAGAATACACCGCAAGCGTTGTTATACGCTTAAGCGCAATTCCCCGCTCCCTCCTACACCCACATAACAAGAGCACCTTTTCAAAAACTTGAAATGTCTTCCAAGCTACCCACCTTTCCAACAATCTGCACTGCTCCAAGCGCAAGCAAAGCATACCACGCAAACGGATACAAAACATGGTTGAAAAGTGTCAGAATTCTTGAATCCATCCCTCCTTACCTTTAGTTAGTATTTTAAACTAACTCACAGCTTCTTATTTAATTTTATTAAGGCGGAGCAATGAGTTCGTCGCCCTCCCATCCAAATATCCAAATCTCCTCGCCACCTCTTCTTCCAAACCCCATCCACGTCCCACGTCCTCACCGCCTTCACAAAGTCTAATTCTTCATCATGATAATATACAATAAAACTCTCACGCTTTAACCTCCATTGCTTCTCCCCATCTCCTAATCTCCTACGTCCTCAAATCCTTAAAATCTCCCTCTGCTCTGCGCACCTTTCATCTCAAGCAAGCTTCCTCCGTATTTTGTACCCAAGCAAACCATAGCTATGTAAAGCCACACGTAACTGCAAACAACGCCTTAGCAAAAATATCATTTCCTCCCTTCGTCCACCTTATCCTTCTGACCGCTTCTCTCTCTTCTTTTTCTCATCATCCCCCATCCCAGCTTATAGCAACTCTGGAGGTGGAGGAGCAAGACGAGCGCCTCAGCACAAGCAGAGCAGGTGTCTATAGATGAGCGCTGCATCAGAGGAGAAAGTCCTGTCCGTCTACTACGCCCTTCGCAGCTATAGTCTCTTATAGTCTAGCTTTCTCTATAAAAGGATTACAAATAGCCAGGGGGCAGAGAACTCTCCCGTCCACTTCCCCGCCGTCCTCCTTCCTTCCTTATTCCCATCCACCTAACCCATTCACAAGGAGTTGCATTATCAGAGTCTAGCTATAGTGGTCAGCTCAAACCTGTTTTGACTCCACCCTTGGACAGGATTGGAGCGATGGAGGAGGAGGATTAATTGTAATATATATTTCAAACTCTCTACACACACGGCATAATATAGTCATTGTATCTCGTAGCCAAAGCGCATTAGCTCCTAACTTGATTACTCCCTATCTCTTCGCCCCATTATCATCCTTTATCTCTGACGTTTCCTCAAATTTCCCCCCACTCACACAAGTCATTTCTCTTTAATGATAATCAAGAATAGGAGGGCGCGCAAATAGGACGTTGAGTATCTTTGCGCTCCTCCAATAAAGCTCCCACATATCATAGGCTAAATAGAGGGCACGGGGTGATGTTGATAAGAAACACATCTTCAAACTATCCTCTCAATACTATAATAGCTCTTTCCCCGATTATCACCATCGTCCCAGCTAATATTACTGGTAAAAGTCTCCTTTCTTCTTCACTTCCACACAAACCACGGACTTTGCCACACACACGCAACAACGGAATGAGCCATGAGTAGGCCTTCTCATTTCCCCACTAAATCCACAATATCTTCTAAGTGTTTTTCCGATTACGCTCTCTCACCTCACCACCCTCATTGCGCAATCCCGCATAATGATTTCACCTATTAACTCTTAAAATCCCATTAGCTCCTCGCCAAGGTGATGATGACACCTGGAACGAGAGCCATCCCGCTTCTGCATCATCTCATCATCATCCTCTTTCCCCACTTTCATCATCATATCAAACACACACACACACACACTCTTCTCAATTTTGCCTCAGCGAAAGCTGAAGAAACCTCCAAGAAATAATAATAAACAAACAGGCACATGTTTACCAAAAAGCTAAATATCAAATCCCTCATCTTCTTGGCCTCCTCATCATCTTTCCCCTTTTCCAGAGATATGTAGTATCCGTACCGGATGAATCCTACTCACCCATCATCATATCAGTCACCTATGCAAGTATCATTTCCTCCTCTCATACTTTTTTCACACCTTCGCCCCTCATTAATACCAACACTAAGTAAGCAAGGAGGTGAAGGAAGCAATCATCTCACCCCGTTTCCTTCAATAACAAAAATATGTAGTTCACACTTGTGGACTCCTTAATTTTTGAGTCCAGTTTATCCTATCTGCTATACACAAGCAAAATACAAGTGTACAAAAAGACGATATGACAGAAAATCCTCCTGGTTTTCCTCCCATCTCATATAACCTTAGTTAACTACAATTAAATCAGGTTTCTTGTACTTTCAACAACAGAATAGTAATGAGCAAAATCAACGAATCCAAAATCCTAAAAAAATCTCCCTTGTCCGCTCCTTTTTACTGCTTACAGCAGAAAAATTACAGCCAAGAGAAAATAATACACAACTGATACTCCACCAGAAGAGAAGAGGAATATAAAACTCCAAGCTCCTCCTTCCTTGTGGTCTTCTTAACGGGCGGAACATGATTTCTCATTCAACCAGCGGCTCAGCTATCCATCTCACATCCTCCTCAACGAGTAAATATCCTTAATAAATCCACACACACGAATACCACCGCGGATTCCATTCAATTTCTCTCATACCCGATACATTCTTAAAACAAACTTGCAATCCCTAAATCCCACTCTGTACTTTCCAGTTTAATTCCTAACCCAGCAGACTTCACACTCTCACTGAGCAATGAGCAATAGAGTTAACTTTAAAGAGAAAATCTGCCAAGAAATGAAATTAAAGAGAAATATAATCATCCAGCCTTCTTCCGAATCTCATTTTAGAGTCATCAGCGTCTGTCTCTCTTCCTTGTTTTCTCTCAATATTTTCAAAACTCACCAATCTCCATCCCTGTAAATCCATTTACGACCGTATATTTGTATTTTCCGCCTACCGTTATCTATAGCTAGCTTCATAAGCTTTGCTCTCTTTAGTTTCTTGTAAGCCCTAGCTATTATTACTATTACGTGTTTTCTCCCTTCTGGCAGTAAGAACAACGATCCAGAACCATTTCGCCCCTTTATGGAACTACTACAAACGGTGGTGGTGAAAACGGCCTCCAATCCCGATTTAGACCATGAACAAAAAATCCTCAAGTGTCAAGAGCGTATTCAATCCGATAATCTATTGATATCCATTAGGTCAATAAATTTTCTTCTTGCATTCCTCTCAAGAAGGCAGCCGGGAGTATGCGGGAAAACCCGTGGACACTCTCGTCCTTAGCTTCAGCAGCATGCACTTTCCTTGATTCTCCCGGATCATCTCTCACCAAAACTACCCTCCATCTCCTCATCTGCTACAAAAAAGACGGGTCATTTTTTGGGTTCACCCGGGTAGCTCCGCTCCTGCAACAAAATTCGCCACACGACGATGCAATACGTTTAGCTTTTAAAACGTTTTAATATCGCCAGACTGGTCATCGGTCTTTGGTTCAAAGTTCCGATCGCCCTTTTAAAATCGGATATCCTAATGGAAGCCATTAAGCTCTTAGTTGTAGTGCAGTTGAGCCGAGCTCAAAGAAATTCTTCGATTGTCCACTCTAAATTCACATATGATTTAGTATATAAATCCTATATTGGAAGAACTAACAACTCCCCGCATCACTCACGCCCACCGTCCACTTGAAATCCTTTTCATCTTGGCCTTCGTCCACCACATCATCCCCCTCCCCCTTGATCCCCCCTCCTGCCCCTCTCCTTCATTCTCCACCCACCACAGACTACAGACTTACGGATTTGGATTACCCAATATTTCATAACAAAGCCAACCGCCCTCTGTTTGTAGCCTCATATTTACCAGCTACGTCCATCACTCAAATAATTCCTGGTCTACTTCCCCTTCATCCGCTCAACGTCTGCATTATTCACCGCACGTAATACTCGGAGCAAACATGCCATAAAATAAGGGCAATATTATACAAGGAAGCTTTCAACCTCGGATTTACTCATCTAGCGGCATTCAAATCCGTAAAATAGCCAAGTCTTACACAATCCACCATTAACCACAAAACCCGCTCGGACAAAACATCTCTCTCAATAGTCAAGAATGCTGAGGATTGACCAGGTAGTACGTTACTCTTCTTCTCTCTTGTCGTCCTTGTCATTCATCTGACCCTTGGTGAAGATATAGATTGAGTATTGTCCTCCTCCTCCTATTATGAGTTTGTCTTCTATTGTCAAGTACGTGCTCGTGGGGGCGCTGAGCGATTTTCATAGAGGACTTCCACTTTATTTCCTCACACAAATGGTCAAGCTTATAGACAGCCATTCCTCTGTCCTCATCTCCTAATCGTTTCTAATAGGCGTCCACCACCAGAAGGCGTGTGTATTTGTGGTCTCACACCCCCTGCTGCCCTTGTTTTCAGTAAACACGTCCCTCCTCCAAGGAAACAAAGCACATCCACTGTCTCAGCAGCCCCAGTTCCACAGCTCCTAAATGTCCACAAATTCATCTCCCGCGCTGACCGCTTCGGGCTTCCAATTTTACGGCCCACCCTTCAATTCAAGCCTCCCTCCCACGCAGCCACTTATCCTCCCTCTTCTCTAAGCTATCTTCAGTCAATAAATCACCCTCTCACAATCCAATCCGCCTCTACAATACCCTACCCCTGGACAATGGTCAATTTAAACTCATTTCACACTTAATCCTGGATAGCTAGCCAACAACGTTCCGCCATCATCCCCCAGCCAGCAGGAGTGTATCATTTATTACCATTTTACACACCGTCCCCTCCGTTACATTAAACTCCTTTATTCCTCCCGTTTCAATTGCCAATTCAAAAGCCTCTCCGTGTTTACATTGCTGAATTGTTGTGTAGGCGTGCACATGGAGGAGGTCTCAGAGCAGGCGGATCGTTAAACGTTTACGCACACGGTCACGCTTCCCTCATAATTCTCCCATTCCCTATATTTTTTCTAATTCATCCCCTTTTCTGACATTTAAAGCCTTGTAATGATCTCCAGCCTTGGATAATTAGCTTCCCTGCTTCTGCTTCTTGCGACACTTCTCGTCTTACAGCGCAACTAGTGCCAGAGAGAGCCGCACATTAGCCAATTGTTGAATTTAAGAAATTCGCCTTCTACCCGGCTGTCCAGTATTTTTGCAAGCTTCCTTTTGTCCTTAAATCCTCTGGACATGATGACGTACATAATTCCCGGAACAAATCTAAATAACCAGGAAAACAAATCCGTCCACGTTTTCTGTATATACTCGACCCTCTTTACTTTTACACTCAACCTGACTTTTCAACTGCCTCTGCTCTCCCCCTGACAAGTGCAAAATTCGGTGGAGGAGATGCTAAAATAACAAATACCAAAAGAATTTGCCAAATCCAAGCTAGGAATCAGCCCAGACAAAGCTCTAGCCCCTATTTTAGGGCCTGATTTTAAACCAAGGAGGGAGTGTGAGACTATTTTGGCGTTGATAATAAAATAGACATAACCTTTGGATAATGGGTGTTGATTCGAAGCTGAAAGGCTCATAAAAATTAGCTTCGTTTTTCTTATTCTCCCCTTGTCTTTTCTTCCGTCTGTAACCAACCCTCTTTTCAGCATCTTCACATTTCGGCTTAAAAGCCCGACCACTTAAATTGCAACCTTTTTGCAAATGACAAAAACTTTAATACCCCAAGTAAATCTGCACTTTTTCAAACAAATGCATCCTCAGAGCAAAGGCTACAGTTCCGCTTTTCCACTTCTTCCCATTAAGGCGTTTATACTATAGTCAATTGTCACATTTCCTAAGCTCATCAGTGTGACTCATGATGGGGAAACCCATCCATCCTCTCTGTGCAACACACTACCTCCCCGTCCATATCGCTTTCCTTCAAATTACTTTAAACAAGCAACCCCTATAGAAATTAGTTTGAGTCCATGAGTATTTAAGTACCAATTCCGAAACCCGTATTACCTCTCTTTCTCCGTGCAATTCTTCTCCCAGTTAGCGAATTTGTCTTGTATCCCTTCTACACCTTTAGTATATGCATTTCAATAACCATATTTTTGCGTAACGCTAGTTACACGCTTCAAATTTTCCCGCAACCATTATGCATTTGTATCTTTCGCACATCTAATATCAAAGTCTAAAGCAATGCATCACATTGCAATGTGATGTAAAACAAAAGTATTGCTCATTGTGCAAGCTCATTGAAGCGGCGCTTCGAGGGATTGTACAGTATCCGATCATTGATCCCGAATCTATACTCTAATTGTTCGACTCATCATGATCAAGAAACAGAGAAGGCAAAAGAACCTGCAGAGAGCCTTAGATTTTAGACCATTTTCTGGACCAACGAACACAGTCATCCACACCTTTCTCTCCTCTATCTGTTCCTACCATCATCTTCCTAGCTTCCGTCCTCGGTAAAAATCAGGTGGTTTCAAAGACACTTTAAAGTGTCAAAATAAGGCCTTCTTTGAACCCATCCAACCTTCTAAACCCTGCCCTTCCATAATCTGCTGTGCTAAATTACAAATCCGAATTGCCTCTATCCTCCAAATAAATACCCACAGTGCGTCTATCGACTCCACAACCTTTAATCCATCCATGTAACAGCATTATCCAACACTGCAACTCTCCATAGTAGCAAAAGCAACAGGGAAGTCTTCTCTAAAGCAAAGTCATCGGCCAAGTTTCCCAGCAATTCTCTTACCCTGTCGGCTTTCTCACCGAAAAAACCTACGTGTACCTCCATAAAGTTCCCCTTTGCATGACATTATTATACGAGCAGAGAAAATAGGAGCAATCATGTGTGCCCGTCTCCTTATTCGGTCTCCCTTTGAACTTTTGCGTTCCCTTCAATTCTTCCTCCAAGAAACGAGACAAGCTTCTTGCTAACGGATGATGCCAGGAGGCCGGTAGATCTCAAAGGCAATCCCTAAGCATATCACTAGTCATTCCAAGACCCAGCTCCACGCATGCATCCCATGGACTCTATTTTGAATCGCCAATTTCAAAGGTCAACGACAGGTGGATGAGAGGAGGGTGTGTGTAGGGATTACAAAAGCTTAATTCATTCTTAAGCTACTGAATCTAGCATCTTGTCGATTAAAATCCAGCGTCGTACTCAATCTGATACCCGGGTTTAGATGAATCCATGCTAAGCTGGATTTAGAATTAGACCGCTGGTTCGCAGTTAGCAGGTGATACAGTTACTCACAGGTACTGGTTATCGTCTTCTGTGTGTGACAAATCCGGAATGTGGAATCAGAGCGGCTCTCGTATATCCGCTCTGGTATTTTCAATAAATCCTTGTACTTGACTCCATTTCCTAACCGCCATGGTCACTACACCGCAACGAAGAAGCGCAGGTGTTGGCGTCGTAAGTGACGCTCTTCGAGGCTTGATGTGCCGGTGCCGAGTTTGGTTTGTATACTGTTAATCCTAGCATCTACATCCACAAGGCTCTAACCAATATCATCTTCCTCCGTCTACGTTGCCTAGGAAATTGTCACCTTTTCCTGACTTCTCCAAGCTACCGACCAACCGACCATCTCAAAAGCTGTGAGACGACGAGAAGCAGTTGATATAGCGACCAATTTCACGGTATCATACCGATCCAATACCCAATACCATGTCTAAATCCTCAGACTACTCCTTAAACTCTGTTGATACAAAAAAAATGTTTCGCTCCTCACCACCGCCTAAGATTTCAAATTAAAGTAAGAAACCATATCAACGTGGACCGACCACCGTATTATTCCTCATCCCCCTCCTTGACTGGCTACTTTGTCCTCGTTATCCACAAAGAGCAGCGTCTCTCACTTTCCGTCGACCATGATTGACGGACGCAAGATTGGCGAAGCGGATGTTTAGTTTGAATCCACGGTTGGAAGGAATTACTTCGGATGGGCGATTTGGATTGCATCCGTTCATCGGTACGTTTAAAACGTAGGCTCGTGCCTAGGAAAAAGTTTCCTTACGAGAATAAGAGAAAACGATGCGG
Organism: Sminthurides aquaticus; assembly: GCA_906901655.1. Taxonomy (NCBI): domain Eukaryota; kingdom Metazoa; phylum Arthropoda; class Collembola; order Symphypleona; family Sminthurididae; genus Sminthurides; species Sminthurides aquaticus. Next base: position 15,417,882 of record CAJQTT010000001.1, on the reverse strand, counting down.
CAGCATGTGGCCGCGTCTTCCTCTGTTTTTCTAGCGCAACATCACAAGGCTCGCTCCCCCATTCTGCATTCTCGTAGACTCCTCTGTAGTGGCTCTTCTCCTCTGGCTCAAGCAAGTCTCTTTTTTTAAGCTTATCTATTCATAGTTGTTAGGAGATGATAATAAATGAACCATTGACAGGATATTCCAGTTCACCATCAAGTACAAAGCCAAGCCAGCCCGTTTGTCAGCCAAAAAAGCCACTTGGTTACGATTCAATGAACACCTGAAGTGTGCTCTTCTCCAAATATTTTTTTAAATTTCAAAACATCCTCTCATTTCTTTCCGAAAACGCTTCAAGCTAAACTAATCATCAACACGGAATCAACGGCGATTACACTTCCAACCCAGTCCTCCCACCTCCCGCCCCTCCTTTCCTCCGTCTTCAAACAAAATTAGACAATTTTTTCAAATCCTCCTCCTTAAACTTTTTATCCTCAAATTATCAATCTAACTCATCATTGTGTGCCTCATCTTCACACATTAATTCCGCTTCTTCTTCGTCTTCTTAGGTGTGAGGAGCAGGAGCGTGTATTTTTTTCTCCGCGATTCATAATCCCGCGCTTCTGCTCTCCCAAAATTACGCAACAATTTCGTGTCAATAATTTTTCCTAAGTATATACTTATCGCAACATTTAAAAAAATATTCGCCAATGTAATTAACAAAGCTGCTAACCACTTCCTTCCGTCCAACTATTTTCTCCCTGCAATGAAACCCTCTTTCAGCTAAATTACATTTTTTAAAAAATAATTTATATATTTCCGCTTCAATTTCACATTTTTTGTTTGAAAAAAATCCCCAGAGATATATACAAATAATAAGCTTGTAACAAGTCCCTATATCGCATCTTCTCGACAAAACCTGCGTCTTCTCCTCACGTAAAATAAGTATTTCGTGCAGAACTAAAATAAGTATATATCTACTCAAGTGTTACCCAGTAGTATGCCACAAACAAAGGGGTGTATCATCCCCTTTTCAAGAATACATGTTCTGTAAAGGTACTGCAAAAAATCCATCTTAGTAGCAGCAGCTCTTAGTTACATCTTTCTTGATTATTATTAGAGAATTAGATATTTGTTTGCAACGCCAGAATCAATTGCAAATTCACTTCTACAGGTGCATCTGTAGCTGAAGCTTGTGTAAAACCTTTACATGTTGAAAATATCGCTGGAATCCCAGCTGATAACCCTTAGAATCCACAGCTTCCGCCTGTATTTTATTTAATTATTCCTTCTGCTCAACATAAAACATCTATTCCAGCTGTACCGTAGTTTAGAAAGTGGATGACGAATATCATTCTCATAGTCTTCCGTATCACCGTTTCCAATATTTGCTTGAATAAGGGCCGCGGTGCAATTTACCCACAAGCTTACTCGCTCGCAACAATATCAAACAGCCGGCAAAGAGTGCTTGCCAAAGAGCCAGTGATTCATAAAACTGTCTGTCTCCCAAGCTGTTACAAGTATTGAATAAAAGTCGCTTTAGTTTGATGAAACCATCATGAAAAACATGAGCAGAGCAACAGAAGTTTAAGCCTTGGTTAGCTTGGGAGGAACGAATATGTAGGTGACGACGACAGCGGCAGAGTCTCTGACAATAACTATCCTCAATCTTGTTATTAGCCAGCAGGGAGCAATGTTATCCATCCTTAATAAAGACGATTAAATTTAAAGCTACTTAGCATTGTAAACGCGCCACCTTTCTCATTGTTCCCCCATTCAAGAACTACCAGAGGACAGGCCACATTCTCACGGACCCCAACGCCCCCAACCACCATTCTCCACTACTACAATACACTATATTCCCCACCCGATGTAATTCTGCCTTTGTAATAACGCGTAAATGATTTGGGTGGTGGAAACAGTGTAGTTATATTCTCATCCTAATCCTTGGAAGCTCATCCTCATTTGCATTTCGCCATTCCTTTATATTATTTTCATACAAATACATTTCCCTCCACCACCTTCCCCTGCCCACTTGTAGTCTGCAGCAGCACTTCAAAAGAGTGAGGACATCCTGTCCTCATCCGCGGTGACAACTTCAGCTTACGAGAGACCAGCCACTTTTTTTGACCATTATAATAATCTCAAATAATCATGAGAATCTTCCACGAGAAATTGCCTTTGTCCGCTCCTCACAGCTCATACAAATCCAACCAACCCTTGAATTACGCTACCGTTTCTTCACATGTTTTCAAATCAATTCCTCCCACGCATACTCGTAAACAGTCTCCTCCCAGAAATACAATTTCAGACGGATTTAATGTACAATCCCATCAATTTGTCCTCTTAAACGCTGGCCTTGCACATATTTAAATATATTGTTTAGCCCTTGTACAGGAACAATTTTTAAGTTTCTAACTAGTAGTTTTTAAGTAAGATTGAGAGTCTCAATTTGAGACCAACATGTGAGAACACAATATGGACATATCACTGCCCTCTCTCACTGAGTGAGCATCCTAAAAACTCTGTTTTTCCCTTCTCTGAGAATCCGTGTTCAGAGGAGGAGATACATAGCTCAAAGAAAAGAAGAGTATATAGCAGTAGTAGTAGTAATACACACTTTGAAACTTTTTTCCTAAAACCTTCGTGGGATTTCTCAGCCAGAGATGTTGGACACCCCAGAGAGAGTGTCCGCCACATGTTAATTTCCGAGCTATTTTTTAACTCTCAACTTTGCACAAAATCCGCCCCCACCCCATCATCATCATGACCGCATCCTAACAACAAGCTTAGCCAGGGCTAATAGCCTCCGTCCCCTTGTCTTTCTGCATGAGTAGTACGGACGGAACCATCTCAGAGAGTAAATCATATTATATTCCTTTAAATCCCTCCACAACCTTCTCTTCCACGCAACGTTTACAGAAAACACTCAAGAAGACGTATCTATAGCGGATGCATTTTACCGCCACGGAAAAACAGACGACTTATTCACCATCCTTTCAACCAATCATACCTGACGGACTTGACGCAGTTATGCCATGCGGTATTATTGAGAAAATATAACTGACTCAATATAATAATGATAACCACACATTTATGGATGAATCGTGAGATATCCCACAGTTTTATCCATCCTTCAACCCCGCTCTACGCGTCATCTTCTCCCATCCCGCCCGCTCATGTGTCTCTATCCAAATACTACTATACACTTCAAGTCTCTATTCTTCTTAACTTCTTCAAGCATATCCACGAAAACAGGAAAATGACCCACCGAGGAGCTCAAAACCGCAAAGAAATCTTCAAATTACTTTAATCCATTCATGGTCAAAATCTCTTTTGCCATTTCTCATCCTTCCCGCGCCTCCCCTTCCCCCTTGTCTTCCTCATTACTCCCCCTCCCCGTCTCATCCAGGAAACCTGCACAGAGCAGGTCATTAGGACCCTTCACGCTTAATATTCTTCCATATCTCCTACTTTGCAAATTCCCACTCCTCATCGTCTCGAGGCAGTGTGGTTGGAATATTTCAAAATCCCGTAAATCCTCTGCGCTGTCCTCTGGCTTCGCCGTCGCTGAACCTGAACGCTGCTCTGTTGGCGCTGCTCTGCCAGCGTTCTTCTTACTTTCTCCAAAAATACTTAACATCCCGGGATTGGACGCTGGCGTCTCCTCGTCTGATTCCCAGTTATGGGAAATCGATGACACAGCCTAGGATTTTTCTTCTGACCATTTATCACGTGTCCTCCAGCTCTGTAATCCCACAAAATGACTACACATGCACATCCCCCGTTTTTAATATGCACTCCTTCCCCGCTTCCCCTTCCTCCTTTCTCCTCCTCCTCACTTTCTTTATATATATTCCCTATATTTTCTGGATGAGTTTCCTTATTACCAATTGGCCTGTTCCAGACTCGTTCGATCTAGCGAATTTAGTAGAAATCCAAGACCTGGGACCTGGAGCAGTACGGATAGCTTCTACCGGGTCGCTCTTCCATAGTTTCCACCACCCGCCCGCCATGCCGCCATAATCTTCTAATCCGCAGAGGCGACTGAGAGCAAGTGTTTTTCTCCTGTCTCTCCCACCAAACGACCAAACCACAAATCCACTTCCAGTACCCATTTTTATTACTAGGGGCAAGTCCTGCCCAAGCATAGCCCTTTATCAGTATTAATTGAGTTTCGTAATCTCATGTGTCAACGAAACTATCTCCGTATTTCCCTTCTAACTCTCACCAAAGTAAATCACATGGCTCGAGGAGGTAAGAAAATCAAGGGCAATTCAGCTCTCTCATCCCTCACAAATCTCTCAAATTTTACCAATCCACTTCCAAACATCATCTATTTCTTAGTTGTATCCCTCTTCCTCTTCTTGTACTCCTTGCTTCCAGTTCTACCTACACTATACCTTATCCTAGAGTGCAACCAACTCAAGGGACATCTGCCCAAAAATCTTCCTAAAAAACATTTGACGACAGCATCGCCCTTCCTCCTTCCTTGATCCTTGACTTCCCATCTCCCTTCGCCATCCCTTCAGCCTTTTACCTTCCGGACAGGGATGCTAAATACATAAGCTTATACTGTGGGACTTGAACTCTTTTCTCTCTACTTGTCCCTTTTGCCGGCATGCATGATATGCCGCCAAAAGGTTAGTTCAAATCTTGGAAGACAATGCTCCCAAAGGCTATTTTTTCCCGCTTGCGCGGATATATCTAAGTAAGATGAGCAATGACGAAGCGGATGACTATCCAAGCTTCATCTTCTTCAACCAGTCCTCCCGTCAACTCAGCAAAATACCGGAAAATCACGTAAAGAAAAGACGTAGGATTTCATGATGCAAAACAGAGGAGGGCTTTGTACAATAATTCTCTGCCGGCAATAATCAGCCCTCCAAGATGAGAGAAACTCAGAGCCGGAAGTGGCGGAAGTGTAGTTGGGCAGAGATCAGAGTTGACAGTGTTCCAAGCTTGAATGAACAACAAATTCTCGATTGACTTCCGCCAAGTGGAAGCGTGCCGGCTGGACGGCACTTGACAACCAACCACCAGCGTCATATTTACCCATTTCAACGCTTCATCGTCTCTCAAATGTTGCAATATTACTACTTGTTTCAATCCCCCCATCCCCTAGTAAGACGCTTAACGAGCGTATTTTATCTCCATTTTAAAAATCCCCCGCAATTTACCGCTCAAAAGCCCACAAACGCTCAAGATGCATCCACGGACTCTGTCAAACCAAGTATTCCATGTGTCAGCAAATTATAGTGGGCTATGGGAAAGAATTTCCTCGTTTCCATCAACTTTTAAAACCATCACGGGTATTTGTTGTAAAAAAGGTGTTGTGGATGGAGAATACTGGCTGGGCTCTGGCCATGCTATCATCATGGAATGCCACGGCTATCACCACCCATTCACTTCATCCCTCTCCCGGGAATTGTGAAAAAATACAAGAAGCTCCATCTCCAAGCCTTCTTCTCATTCTTCAAAAGTAAAATCCCCAAAAAACACAAAACTTTAGAGCCTTCTATAGAATTTTCTCAAGCTTTTTATCTTTGCTTATTCTGGGCGCAAAGGGAGTAATTCATGAGGCTATAATTTTCAACGTGGACATGACTTGTAAGTTTAATCAGCCAAGATTCCATTGTCTAACTCATTTACCATGACCGCTTCTCTCCTCACTTCAAGCAACCTTATCACCAACCAACCAAACCACCACCAATCTCTTAGACCTATTACAACTGTCTTTCTTCATCTACGGAAACTAAGTCAGAGAAGGCTCCTACCAACCCCGGCGTAAACCCTTGATTTCTAAAAAACAGTTCCTCCAACCCTTTCAGTTACTTCAACTGCAAAAGAAAGTTCTGAGACTCAAAATAATGATTATCATCACACCCTTACGCTATATTTTATACATTTTGGTCAAGAAACCATCCCACACTAATTCCCTTCAGGTTTATTTTGTAAACAACACCTCAAATCCTCTCTTCTTTATTTCATCATCAACCTCATTCCCTCCCCCTCCTATTATCCGCACTCCTTTAATTCTATAATTAAATAACCTTTTATTCTTCCTCCTTGTAAACATCCAGCCGTAGCCACAAACCGACACTTAAAACCGAATCATTCTCCTGGACTATGCAAAGCAAGCACACACGTTAAATGCATCCACCGCACGGAATACTCTCCAGATTCCATCATTTCAATTGTTACAATTTTCAATTGTTTCTTCCCCCCACCCCGCTGCATCTTCTTCACTCAACCTTTATTTTTCTTTCACATTTCACAGTTTTAGTAGAAAACCGAGAGTCAAAAACAGTGCCCAGCCAAGGGCCAAGATTCAATTCAGCAAGTTGTTTCCACAGAGAATTCCCTCTCCTATACTTTCATGACTTTCTCCCTCGCTTTAAGCCTGTTCCGCTTATTGTATTTGCTTATAACTTATCTTCCCACCCTCCTTCTTAGATTTAGTAGACGAAGTTACATTTAAATACTCTAGCAGGACAAACCCTCCCAGCCAGTGGCAAGGGTCTAGCTTTGTTGCATTCAAAATTTCTCTTTTTCTTAAAAAAAAGAGGACAAGCTACATGCATAGAAGAATATCAGAAAGTATAGAGAGGAAGCCTTCATGGGTTTTTTGGGGGGAAACAATACATTTCTTACAATCCAGCTACAACATGTATCGAGGAATGGCCGCGTAGTTTCCTATTCTTTTCATTAGTAAACTGGGCACTCCGACTAATTGTCACTCAGGGACAATAGCCAGCAAGAGAAATCTCAATGTGATATGAAACCCATCTCTTGTCTTCATGCTCTTTGGACATACCTGCTGCGGCAAGTAACTTTGTCGACTCACTCTGCCCTCTGTCCAGATTCATCTCTCTTTCTCTCAGCAACTCTACTGCTAAGGAATCTTCCTTTTCTTCCACTTCCCCTCTTTTTCTCTCTACAAAAGAGAAAACAATCCTTGGATTCTTTAACTAGTTCTCCAATCTCCTAACATTAATCTTAGCTCCACGGTTTACTTCCATAGCTTGCATTACTGTAATACACGGCTAAACGACAAAGCAAAGGCCGCCTCGCAGTTAACCACAGCCACTGGATTTCAAATCGAACCCTCTCTGCACCTCTAGATTGCAAGTAGAGCATCTATCCTCCGGACATTATAGCCGAAGAGGATACTAGCCTTAACGGTGTTCGAAAGTGGCAGAGCAAGTTCAGTAAAGGCAAACTCTATCCCCTTACCTAAGCTAGTTAAGAGTTGCGATTGCTAGTGTATGTACTTTAGTTTCAAGGTTCGTGAACAGTAGTAACTCAATTGTACAAGACTATCTATTTACCTTATTATCATTATTTACATTATATTGATTTTATAAGTGTGAGTTCAGAGGTTTCAGTATGGTCTTGGTCAGCCATATGCCCACCGTGCATTTTGAGCGAGAAAACAAAACGGGAAGCTGGTATCCATTGGTTGTAAGCTAGAAGAGTTGAGCTTTAATTGTGCATTAATACTTACCAAGTACCTTTTGTTTATTGTCTACCCAAGTAACACTACGCAGTAGCTTGGCATGCCATTCCAGAAACTATCTAATCAGTTTATTCCCATCCCAAGATCCAGTCACACCAAGCTTCACTAAAACCTCAAAACTTCACTGCTATCCATTATGAAAGTTTTTCCTTGTATCCCTATTTTTTGCATCGCTCTGGTCCTAGTCCCACAAAATTCAAATTCAAAACATGGATGCAAATGTTCTCACGGGTATAAGCCTGTGTGTGACTCCAACGGGAAAACAATTTTGAACCAATGCCTAATGGACTGCTTCAACGACAACCAAAAAAAGAAGCGTAAGTCAAGCATCAAATTCTTTAATAATATTTTTAACGAGTAATCCAATATATGCCCACACTTAATACAGTTATGATTTTAAAAGTATTGGTGCTAATTTTTATGGCAGAGGGGGATGCCTATGTGCCCACGACAAAAGTTTCAGACGGACCTTGCCAAGATGCCACATACCTCAACTTTTAACCCAAACCACAGCGTATGAATATTAATTTGTAAGTGACTCCAATTGCACAACGAAAAGTTCATATACAGGCACGGCTTCCTCCATAAACATTTAATTTATCATTTGATTTACCACAGAACAAGCAATAACGTACATTCAACAGGATTTACTTCCTTCTGCTGGTACGCTCCTGCGGTTCCTGACCGATTTTATTGGCGTCGTCGAGGGTCAAAGTTTCCAATTTAGTTTCAACATAGCTGAAATAACATAATAACGTGTAGCACCATATATCGTTAATTTAATCCTTGCTGAGTGCTAACATACAGTCCTACTGTATGGCGCAGTGTGCTTAGGGTGTACCACTACAAATATACCGAATAGCATCAAGATAGAATAATACCGGTTAACGGGTGTAAAGAACGTGATATTGCTTATCGGCCAGCTTCCCGTTTCCCACCCGCGTGTTTCTCACTACTTTCTATTAGAGTTACATATCGACATTACTTCGTCACACGGAAATAGAGCAGGTTCACATGGAAGTATACCCTACCAAGAACCGCATTTCATCAATTCCCATGTGCTCCGCAGTATGTACGAGTCATACAACGTTTTACGAGGGAGTTAGACGAGTTACCCGAAATTCTCTGGACATAAATACGCTCGCAGGACAGTTTACGACGCACGCCATATCTCAACCATCACGGAAGTATATGCATCCCTTTGGGGATTATCGTATTCATGGACGGACAGACGGGCAAGCTGACTTTCAATAAAGCATCTCTGCCACACACGCAGCAAGTGGCATTACTTCGAGAGGACAGGTGCAAGATTACAAGCCCAAGGAAATCCCTTTATCTGCTTTCACCAATGATACCAGTTTAACTTCATACTTAAGGCATCCAACCGACAATGATGCTTCCAAATATGAATGCATCAATGGATTTTATTCCTAAAGAGGAAGCCGTTTCTACTAGGATATAGCATAACCAATTGAATCTCACCACAAAATCATACAGAAAAAAACTACAAACAACCATCAAGATCATCATCCTTGAGCAAGCATTAACAGGTGTAAAGCACACATTATCACCTTCTTCTTCATCATTCTCCGCCACCCTCCTTCTTCCATTACATATCCCAAGAGCTTGATCAATCTCCTCTTCTCTTAACTCTTGTATATTAACACCATTTCTTGTATGTACCCTCCTCATTCTTCTCACCACAGCCACTAATTCGATAGTGTTGAGAGGACTTGATTTCAAAGAAGAAATAGAGATTACTTTTCAAATTTAGTTCATTAACTATATGCTACTGCTGTCCACTCCATTTCCCATAACACTACAAACAATTAACCCCTCCTTGCTCCTTCAGAGCTTAACCTTAATTGCATTACAAGAGTCCAAGGTAGGACAGAGTCATGATGGCAATCACAGCCGGGGGTTGGGAACGAGAAGGTGAGAAAATAGTATCCAGTTCAAGTTTACCTTCTTAATTTCCTCCATAGAAGCTAAAACTCGTAAGTATACCATTCACCATCCCTTCGAATCTACCAACACCAGTAGCATCCGTAGCTTATGCGCCACATATGGCTGGATTCAGCATTGGATATCACTCACACATATGGCTCTAAACCATCTTGCTACCCCCCTTTAGAAATCCCCTCATCAGGAGGTCATTTCTACCAACTCTGATTCTCATTTGTTAAAAAGTGTTAAAGAAATCATCTCTGCGGGATGTCTTAATTTTCCCTGGCTTTTCACAGAATCAAAGCTAAAAAGCCCGCCCCTCTCCTCATCCGTATTTCGTATACAGTTGATGAGGTCACAGTCACATCACAGCACAGGCGGGTATTTCTCAGAGCTCCCTGTGGACGCAAGAAGAAGCTTTTCTATACCGGCTAACCCAATTGGCAAGAAGGCCCGAATAATAGCTTAAAAGCATAGATGCCACAGCTCATGGTCATAAACTCCGGGTATTTGTCATAGGAAATCCCGAAATAGTGCCATAGTTGTTCGCTGAGTAGGAGATTTGAGTGACATGAGTAACAGTGTGGTCACGTTCTTGCAGATCCTGTAGCCCCCTTTAAACGAAAAAGGGTAAGAAGAAGAGTGGAGCTGTGTGTGTCGTTCCGGGGCTAAACTATACACAGGATGGAAGAAAATGCCTATAATGAAGTAACTAGCGGGTAAAAAAAGAGACATGTGGGCGTATTAACTTTTTCTCCACTTGTGTTGACAAAATTCTCTTATACAGATAACTATTCCTGGAGGATTTAACCGTATTCCTTCGACCTCCGCGCATTTTCTTAGAGTTGCATCTTCAGCAAAGCTAAGGCTGTGTACAGAGTCTGAGAAGAAGCCAGGCAAAATCCTCTAACCCGCCGATGCAGACAAAACCCCGCTGCTTTGCCAGGACCAAAGGAAGGAAATTCAACGTCCTCCTCCAAGTCCTCTGAGCAAGTCCGAAAATAGTCCTGAAAGTCGAGGGTAATTTTTATGCAAGAGATTCGAGGAGGACGTTCCTTGGAAGACAAAAACTAGTATATAGATTCTCAAAAGCGGATGAAAGTTAGAGGGGTAAATCTCTGGAAACAAACACATTAAGGGTGAAGGAAGAGTGAGTGAGCTCGAGGGATGGGATGACGGACGTTTAAAAAATCCACGCTTTCCATCACATTGCCCTCGTCTACAGCAACTACAAACTTACACAGTTGCACCACAATCTGCTCCATTTTCTTGTAAAATCTTCCCTGTATTTGCGGTTAGAAAGTTTGGACCAGGAGCAAAGTTTATGTCGAGGGGACAGAGCACCACTATCCTCACAACCCGTCTGCAATCTGTCTTTTTTAAGCACAGCTTCAACCATTTCCCTGTGGAGACATTTTACAAGATGAAACAAATCAAGGAGATCCCGTACTTCTCAGCAGCCTCTTCAACCTCCTTCCAAAGACCCAAAATAGCCAATTCTCGTACATTACACAGCTTGGAAAGGCGAGCCAAGGATAATATTGCACAAATGTCGCTTCTCCTGGACTCAATAATCCACTACATATATATTCTCACACTTCCCCCTTTATAATACCCGCCCCCTTCCTCCTCAAATCTCTTCCCCCGCCCGCATAAGGAATTTTCTTTCAATTATTACCATCTTCTAAAATATATTTATTATCAAACATAAAGACCACAGCTTTATTCCCCCCTTCTCCCCAAAAACTCTTCCACGGCTTCTTACCGTATCGCGTATCCCCGTGTCTTTTAAAACAAAATCATTTCCTCCGGGTTTTTCGCTACCCGACCCGGGTCGCACAATCATCCCCTAGCCGAGCTGTCCACAAGCGTAGAAGAATTCGACAAAGCTGTACACGCATGCTAGCCAACCAACAGTTTTTTTTCTACCTAGAGCATTCAGCAGGAGAGAATTAGAAAGCAGTCCAAACTAATGCCCCGCATCTGTTTCTTTAAACGAAACGTCTTTTTTAAAACGGAAATACATCAAGAAAAAACACGACCCTACCCGGGAGACCTGGTAAAAAAGAAAGGGTTATAGAGTTATTAGCTTCAAGAAGATGGGAGGATGAGCCCGGTATAGCCTCCGAATTTCAAGTATTTTTAGGACAATATTCAAACTTTACCATCTCTTCTCCCCTGTCCGTTTGAATTAAGCCAACTTAATTCTATTTTCCCCCCAACCCCTTCCGTCGTCCCAACCTTCAAACCCCATACAGTCAACATCCACTCCTATACATTGCATCTTCATTCTTTCCTGTCCACCATGCGTCTTCAATCCATTGCTCGTAACGCCATCTACTTCGCAAAAACGCTCCTTTAGCTCCAAGAGTCCCCACAGCCTTTAAAACCTTTCCAACTCTCCTCCCATCTAAACCGGAAGTGAATCAAGCTACATGGCTTAGTAAATTCCAAAGTCAACTTAAAAGTAAGCATAAGCAAGCTCATAAACTCATTCCGGAGGGTCTTAAGAGAATTAGACGGACATATAACCTGACTCCTGTCCTCTCAGTTTATTTTCATTCCCTCCTAAAATTAATTCTCTTTTCTATCCTCTCCTCTAACCGGCCTGTCATCTTTGACATGTAAATAGGGTGCTGGGAGGAAGAGGAACGCATTCACGCTTCCTTAGTCATATGTGCACTCCCCAACAATTCCCATCCAACCTCACCTCCAACTTCTTCCAAATTCCTCTACTTTTTAACCCTTCTAGGAAAGGGCAGCAAATTAATTTGCAAATGTATCTTACCATTCATCCACCGCTTCTGTCAACTACAATATTATAGGCGAATCTGCATACGTCTTACTCTATATAAAAGCGCTCACTAGCAACAGCACTCGCAGTCTCTTCCTGTCGTCGTAATCGCGTCGGTATCCTTTGGGAAGCGCCTTTGACTCCGCGGAGCCTATAATAGATGGTAGCCTTCAGCTGGCCGTTGAACGGTAATTACTGTAGTTCATAAAGGAGACAGGTAGGCGAGAGAATACGCGTAGTAAATGATTAAAGAAGCAAGGATAATTCTCTATCCTCCTCCTTCGCTACTACTTTACTTATCCTCCCTCCCTCCCTTTATCCTTCCCTCTCTATTCATTGAGGTCATGAAGCCTGAGAAGAGGAAGAAAGTAGTGATTTCCGGCCATTTAAATGTAAATCTGCTTTTCCTAAGCCCAGAAAGCACCTCTTAATTATATGGTGCAGAGGTCAGTGTAGTTTTCGTTGAACCCAGCTACCCAGCCAGTATCAACCAAAGCACACAGACATAATCCCCATATTTCGTCCTAAGCTCAGCTGTGCTCATGCGTTTCCTACTAAAAGCTTCAACTTTAAGATGGAAACCAGAGGACAAAAAGATTGCCAATTAAAGTCCCTTTAAATAAATCTCTGTTTTCTTTTCCACTACAAAAGCAAATGCGCTACGAAATCTCCCTTTATCTTCGTCCTCCCGATTTGACAAGATTAAACAGTTGCATATTGCATCTATAGTCAGCCATCCAACTACTATGGTATTTCCCTAAAGTGCAGTATTTCAAACAAGAATACCATAGCCTGGGAACATGAATCTGAATCAAAGATCCTGAAACTTGGCAGTTTTCATTCATATTCATTCAAAAGAGTGAGACCAGAGTGAGAAAATTGCAAGCTGAATAAGATGTCACGTATTAGAATCACTTTCCTAGCATCACACTTACACAATGTTCTACGCCATTCACATCCACAATCTGTCATTAAAACCTTGGCTACAAAACCTGGCTCTATAACTACAAAATCTACGCAGTGATGCACATTTCCCTCGTATTCATCTCCAACGGATTGCATTTGCATTCTTTGGGTTTTGGCAAAACATTTCCATTATTTATTTGCGCCCTTTTTCTCACTTTCTGACTACTGTATGGCACCCACGTCATTCTTAGAGACCTTTGCCTGCACTCTGCATCCATTGCCGATTTCAATCGGAAACGAGCCAACACTGTGTTGCATGTTTTGCAATGGAGTTTCTTTGCTGCATATTTCAACCCCGACTTGAATGGACATACACGGTGCTCATCCTCAATTGTCTCTCCTGTATGTCACAGACTTACAGATATACGCAAATTTTAAAAACACCGTCCGCCTTTGATTAAGTTGCATGATGAGATATGGCGCGGGTAGTTGCGGATTTGCTCCTTGCACAGGAAGTAGCCGCACGGCTGGTTTCCTTTCATTTCAAAGAGACCAGAGAGAATGGGGTTCAAAGAGATGTGACTCTTAGCCTTTCCTCCGGCAGGAAGATGATGATGAGGATCATCATCATCATGTCTCTCTTCTCAGCCATAGTTCACAAGAGGAGGGTGTGCGTATAAATAAATTTCGTTTTGATCATCGGACAATTTCCCTCTACGCTCTCCTTCCCGGCTTCCTTCCTTTATTCACAGATGGATTATGCGTGGGGGGAAGGAAATGTGCTAATTGCAGAGAGCTCTCCTTACTAAAAAGTCATTCTCTTTTTTTCTTCTTCTTTTCTGAGCATCCAGCAAACCATGAAGACGTTCATACTCGCTCTACGCTGGGTACTTCCACACCACCTTTGCTTCTTCTTATATAGAAATTAGACGACAACTTCTTCGGTCTTCTTTTCTTCCTTGGGAGAATAAAGGACCAGTGCAAGAACAAGTATGGGAGCAGGAAGAATTTAAATTAAATTGTTGCAGGCTTAGCTATCTTTTGAATGACATTTGTCGAGAAAAACACCCCTCCTGCTTTACTCCCTCATCCCTCCCTCTGCCAAGCTACTAGTGAGTCCATTGTATTTGTCAGGTCCCGACCACTAGATCTGAGAGAAAACAGTAATTTAACATGTAACATGTTTGATGCGTCTTCTCTCACCATGCCTCTCTTATTGAATAACGAAACCAGTAGCGTTTGCGAATATTCTCCACTGGTTCTGCGGTGTGTGCTACATATTAAACCGGAAAAATGCTAAATAATAGCCCCAAATCTATGCATTAAACGGCTAACATTAGGAATTCAAAACTTCCTGCCATACTTATTTATAATTTTCTGCCCAATAATTTGTAATTTTAGCATTGAGTAGTCTGCCGAATTTTAAATTTGAATTTTCCGCAATAAATTTTTATTTCCCGCCAAAAATCTTTATTTCTCGAAAAAAAAATTGTATTTCCTGCCAACAATTTGTATTTCCCGTCCAAAAATTTTTATTCCCCGCCAAATTTGCTATTAGAATTTAGTCCAAAATTTGAATTTGAATTTCCCGCCAACATCTAAATTTGAAATTCCCGCCAAAAACCAAAATAGTGATTGTTGTCCAGCGAAGCTTCAGCGCCGAATGTCACCTTCACAACTAAGTTTAATACAATTATCCTATCTGGAAACTGCTGTCAAATCAAAAAGTCCAAAAATCACTTTTCAGAAAAATCGAAAGACATCCCCGTTTGATTTTTCTCAAAACCACTGAATTTTATACTTTTTCATTTAAGGGCCGATTTTGGGTCAGAATCCGAAGGAAAATTCAGTGACAACTGTTGAATTCGGCGCTGACACTCCGTTTAGTCCCAATCACAGTTTAAACATTTGGCGGTAAATTCAAAATTTAAATTCGGCGCGAAATTAAAAAATAACATATTTTAGTTTAATACATCAAAGCTATATTAAATATTAGCTATGGCCATCATATCCCTGCAAAAGCCCTGTAATCCAGCTTCAGCACAGTTACTTGATACTAGATACCCGGTTCCGCACGAGTTTCCTTCCTACTCCCCAAACTATGAGTCAGAGTGGACTCCGGGCGTATTTAGAATGTCATAAATTGTCAAGTGACTCAAGTGCGCGAAGAACATTTTCTTGGATCCCCGCCAATAAGGGATGGTAGAGAGAAGAATAGTGTCGCTGTTGCATCTCAGAAGGCGTTTCACGAAACCAGACTCCTTCATTTCTTCTTGTACTTGAAGGAACGCATTACGCACACGCACTACTTTAGCTCACATGTGTACAAGTGCAAAATTACAGAATTATCAAGGGGCCTACTAATTGTATCTCCTCCTGTAGCATTCACACGTGTTTCACTTCTTCAACACAGATGCTATAGAATTCAGTGATAATTCTCATCACAGTCCACGCACCACTTTTTCCAGAGTTCCCCATTCCCCATTCCCCAGAGTTAAATCCAAAACTACCCATTCCTTTGATTCCTCGTCTTCAGTCTTTCTGGAGTACTAGTGATTTGTTTTCCGTTTTTCAACACTCTCTCCTCCATTCCCCTGGTAACTAAGCGCATATGCAATATGCGGCATTCGCTATTACAATATTCTCTGTGTGGCACTCTTCAAATAATTCCTGTAATAGAGCCATACATTTTTTACCCCTTTTCCCTCTCCTTCCTCATCTTCTCCTGCGGTAAACTCACTAATGGTTCCTAATTCCCGACTTCTTTTGTCTCTATTGTTTTTTAGCATTCCTTCCATACGCACGTCTCACGTTTACTGCCCTCCTTCCACCCATCCGTATTCCCCCATTATCCCCGTCTCCGTCATCCTTCCGATCCACCTTTTTGTCCTCATCATCTGGAGAAAACCCATCCTCCGCCGCACCATTCCTCCTCTTGACTCGCGCTAAAATTGTTCCCGGCGAGTGTCATCTTAAAATTTTCAAATGCAAAACAAGCCTCAAAGCAGAGCTCTCTTTGAAATTTTTTTTCTCCAGCAATAAAGCTACATAGCATTTGAGTGAGCAACCTTTCTCCAAGATTATTAAAAGAGCCTCCTTGTCACAGATCTGAGAAGATTGGGGTAACAAATAGCTTTCCAATGGATTTCCAAGCATTGCATTATTATAGAGTTTCTCCTTATAGCAAAACTTAAGTTTGACGTCTTGAAATTCAATATCCCCTCTTTACATTTCGAAACAAGCCGTCATAGATGTCCAATTTCGGTAGCCATCCATCCTTCTGCTCCTCTTCTAGTATACGTCCTAGTAGTAGATGTCATGCATTTACTCTAATCATCTTCAGCACAGACACGAATCCTCAGATTTAAATCCTACGCATCCCTTCTGCTTCAACTTGAAACCCGTGCAGACTAACTTACTTGATGAGAGACTTCTTAGAGGAGGTGGATCAAGAAGCTCTCGTACCATTATTTTGTCCGTCTTCCCTTCAGCTTCTTCTAACTCTTTCTCTCAATAAAATCACATCCCAAAATAGCAACCAAAATACCCAACGCTGTCCCCCACAAATAGTAACCAATAAATACAGTCCTGTATGTTATTATCCCATCGTCCCAAGATTTAAGTTTACTTCGTCCGTTTTCCAACCTTTTTAAGCCCTAAGATAGCGAAAAGGATAAGCGTTCCTTCTTCAACCCTCCCTTCCTTACGGATGCGAAAGAAGGATGCGCCTCTTTTCGGATGAATGGCTTTCATCCTCTTTGGCGTAGATGATTGTTTAGGATAGCCTCTTGCGGTTTCACGCATATAGCCATTCACTCAACAACTCTTCTACGCTACGGGGCAATATGCTTTTTTTACCGTCTCTCTCTCTTTCTCTCTCTCTCTGATGACCAGATGCTTCTTCCAATCTCTGAGAGAATTCAACCAAAAACATTGAAATCATGGACAAAACCCCACATTTAAAACGTAACGACGCTACAAAAGTCCCCTCCAACATCTCCTCTATCTCAGTCAGCTATATTCACTCTAATTTCCCCTCCAGTAGCTCTTCGTCATGAGTCCTCTTTTTTCCCTAAAATCCAGGATCCATGTCTCAGAGGAATCTTACTACTTTCCTCCTTTCAATCAGAGTAATTATAATTCTTAGAAAATTCCATTCAAAAACCTTGAGTACGCGTTACTTTTCTCCCCTCACCACTCAATATTCTGTCAAGGCTAATCTCTTGTAACTTCCTTCCAGGTGTATCAGTAAATTATGACGGGAGCATCACGTACAGAGTCACACGCTTCATAATCCAAAAATACTTTTTCCACATAATATTATTCATTCTAATCCACAATAATTTTTTTCATTCCTTCTAGTAATCAGGCTTTTAATCAATCTCAAGAGTCAATGAATGAAATACTTAAATAATCCTCCAAATTCTTCATTCCTCCTTAAAACAATCATTTTCTCACGCTTTCTTCCCCCTCCCCATCCACCTTAACAATCTTAATGAGCATGCATGCAATCCCCTCTCTATTTTATTACCATCTTCTTGGATTCTTCTCCAGAATATGCATTCATCTTCTAGAAATCAAGCGTTATCAAAGTATCCCCTGGCCAGACTTTCATTCATACCGCGGCCGCAAGAAGAAATACACGCAGCTAATGGTTAACTCCCCCTCCGGCATCTCCCGGAAATGCATCAACACATTTAATTCCTCTCTTAAATAAATTATTGAGTCCTCCTTCAGGAGTGGAAGCCAAAGTAATTCTTCAAAATACCTTCTCCTCACTTTCATCATCATCTGTCAGATTTAGAGTCTTCTCTTCTCAGTGTAACTACACCTCAAGATTCACACTACACGTCATCTAGTCACTTTTCCAAAACCTCCTCTCACGCCTTCTTCTACAGAACCTTAAATCCCTTCCATACATCTTATTCAATTAAGGCTCTTTCGAATCCTTAGTTTCCGGGTGTTTCTTCCTCCAGGCCATTGGATGGGGAAGTGGATTTAATAATCCATTTTGTAGTCCACTACCCCTGACCTTCCTCAAATTCTTCTCCGGTCTCATAAAAAGCCATAGCAAGTGCGTACAGTATTCCATTTCAACGTAAAATCCATAATATACTTGATCAAAACTAAGGGTATGAGTCAAAACCAGGAGCTCCAATAATGATTATGATTAAAAAGGTGCTGAGGGAAATTAACAATGTATAGAAATAGCTCCAAAAGATTCCAACCCGACGATGTCCTTCCCGCATCCCTCCTCCCTGAGTCTATCCTCTATTCTTTGATAAGATTACAAGTCTATTATTTTATACTGCTATAGCTTTTGCTCTCCTAGCCTAGGAGAGCGCTCCCATGGCCGCTGAATCAATTAAGGGTTTTGAAATCAAACAAAAGATTTTAAACAATTTCAACTCCATAATTTCCTCAAGTCCTCCCTAGAAAGAACCCAACAACAAGATCCCGGAGGAACGAACCAGATGCGATAACCTTTAAAAATATATCCCCGTCTTGATAGCTACAATTCTGTCGGATCAATTGTTTAAATAATTGTAGGTTTCCCTCCTTAATATTTTCGTAGAATCCAAGCTTTTCTCCAAAAACCATCCATTCATTTGTCAACTATGCATGAGCAAGTCCTTGGATTCTCTCCCCACAGATTACTAGCCAAGAAGGTATCACTTATGATAAAAAGTTGGATATCCGATCCATGTTCTTTGCAAGTCTCAGTCCAAAGCATGGCCAAATGTTAAGTCCATCCATTCTACCAGCCCAAGGATTCAAAAGAGTAGATCAAGGGTTTCAAATACAATGGCCCTAGGGTGGCTTCCTTGCTGGGTGACTGGTCGTATTGGATACTTTTTTAAGGGATGCCATCGTAGAAAGCAGAGAGAGAGAGAGTGTGTGTAATTATTATTGTTGTAGTTTTAAATTCATTGTAAGACCGCATCCTATAACCCAGCCAGCTAGTCTGGGCTAAGGTGAGTCCTTCTTGAAGATAATAGACCGAGAGTATAGAATTTTTCACGCACATGTGATTCAAGAGAAGTAACGATCCAGTGGCTACAAACCCCAACAACTAGAGTTTGCTATCCTTAATTCTATTTTGTCGTCATCCCTCTCCTTCATTATTATAAACCTTCTCCATCCAATTCACTCAGAGCCACGTCCCATCTTATCTATCTTCTCTATTCAATCGCACTCAGTTAAACACAGGACTTCCGAATTCCTTCCAACCAACACCAACTTCCTAAGGAACACCAGCTTTTAAAAATCCCAAGCCAAACTTAGATGCGATGATGATGTTGCATCTGGTCACGGATCATGATGCAGAGCCTTCATGATTTCATTTAATGTAAAGAACAAGAGAGGCTGTAGGTATATATTCCTTGGACACTCCTCCGCAGAATCCTTTCGTTACACTTTGGGTGAAAAAGGTGAAATTTAAAAGCGATAAATAGGTCTCTTATCAGGGACGCCCCAAAAATCCATCTATCCAACCTTTTAACATCTCTCTCTCTCTCTTCGTCTCTTCTCTCGTTACCTTTTGATAAAAAACCATTATCATCCTCCACGCTCTCGGCAATAATCACAGGCGGATGACGTACTCCGTAATAACGTTTAAAATTAAATAAACCAAACAGTATGCAGGTTTAAACAACATCTCCTTTTTTCTAGTCATTCTCTCGCTTCATTCTCAACTAAATAAAGCACGCAGATTTGCCAATCCTTGCAAGCAAATACTAGGAGTAAGCACGAAATCCATTTTTCAAATCCTGCTCTAATTTGTCCTGCAACAGCAAACAAGCTCAACGTTCAGAGATTAGGCACGAGTACGTTCAGGATTTAGAAAATTATTTGGATTTCATCTACGATTGCATCTGTCGTTGTTTTCCAGTACATTTTTCTTGAATTCATAAAATTACTTCAAAATCAACCTACCTCTACCCAACCTACTTCAATCTCTCTTTTCCTCTTTTCATTTTTCTTCGACATTTCGCCAAACACAATAAGCAATGCTTGTGTACGTTATTGTTCCCATCATCATCTACCTGCTCGCTAGTCAAATCCGTGAAATTCACGTGGCATCCCCATGCATTTCCCTCCGTCATCCCAATCTTATCCCGTTTTTTCATCGTCTTTCCGAAGGTTATCAAAATCCTGCCGCTGCGGGGAAAAACTTTATAGTCTTTAAAAATAAGATCCTTTGCAATTGTCAATTTGAATGAATAGCTTGTCTGAAATCTCGAAAAATTTGTAAAACATAGAACTCAATTCGACTGTAGAAATTCTTCAAATCTATAAAATTTTAATTCACTTCAACACATCTGGATTTTTTAATCGGAAATGAAACTAATAAAAATCCTCAAAGTCATACATTCTTAATATCATTCTTAGAGTTTAGCTAATTTAAAAAAGTATTTCAAAGAAATAAAAGATGGTAAAAAGAGAAACGTTTATGCAAAATCTATGTCCTTGCAAAATCCTTCAACCACTCCGACACATTCATGACGTCGACACGCCAGGTAGAAGAAACGCTTAAAACGTGGCCAACTTTTCAGCCTTGTACGTAATACCCGCTACTCTTTCCTCTTCCCACCTAGACACCTCCTTCTCATGGATTTCTGAGGTTGTGCTCACAATATCAACTGGCCGAGTCTGTCTGTCTCCCTCTGTTTGTCGGAAGTGTTGTGTTATGAATAATAGGGAATACATACACATGAAGCATATGCTCCTATACTCCTCCTGTTTTACAAGTTTTCTATGAAGAATATAATGATTGCCAGATGGTTTTCCTCCACCTCCTCCTCTTGGGCTATCGGTCATACAAATATATAAACGGGAAGCTGGATGGGTGAGAGGGAGAGATGGGTGGTTGAATAAAAGTATAATAATAGAAGGAGGTCAAAGAAGGTCCTCAACGGTCTTACTAGCCCATATAGATTTTTCTATTAAATACCCAATCCATCCACCGTCCACCCAGCTAGAAATCCACCTTTTCCTCTCATCTTTCAAAAATCCTCAAATGAGGAAATCTCATCTTGAAAATGACGTGAGCACAAAAATACTATTCTTTATTCTCTTTATCATTCCAGGCTATTATTACACCCCACCCAACACCATCCTCATACACAGCTCCCTCCTCATTCATAACACCGTTACTCTCATTTTCATGGGTCATCATCCATTTTCCTCCTTCCGTTCTACAAAAATCCCAACTTTCCCAAATTAGGTCAGACAACTGGCTATCCTTTTATCAAATATTATTTACAGAGCGATTCGTTTTCAAATTACCAAAAACTTTCCAGGGATTTCAAAAAAAAAATCTGCAATTATTTCCGTTTTTCAAGCCAAAACTCCATAGCAACGTAAAACAATTCTATTTGCAATTCCACCAAATCAGAATAAAAATAATCCTCCAAAATTATTCTGTTATAATCCATTCATTTCCAGAAAAATCATGGATTTGGTCAACAAGATTTTACATAATTCCCCGCTACCATGGGCCGTGGACTACGGCCACCACCCGGCCAAGTTTTAAGCTTATGCATGCGTACAGATAATAATTACCTAAAAGTTGCATTCATTCTCCCTGCTATCACCCTAGAAAAAAGGTTTTTGTATCCTTGGATTCCCATTCCCAGGAGCGCCGAGAAATGTTCGGCATATACCCGTAAAAAGGAGGGTAAATCCCCGCCTGCTTTTGAATTGTGCCCATGTCCACTAATCAGGGAATATGATTTCGGTGTATACGCGTAAAGCATTTTCACAAGGGTTTCCCCTAGAATCCGAATCATATATTGGTCACGTTAATATTCATGTGTACTTTAGCAAGCATTATGAACGTCACAGGAGCACCACCTTCCTCTCCCCCGTCACTCATCTCTCCATTTAGGGCGTATAGAAGACGAGAGATTTTGTTTTCTCTCCTCTTATTATTTTATTCCTGATTGTCCTACTCTTCCCTCGTCCATCCACTTTTCCCCTACACTCCGGCAATATTTGTTGAATATGTCTGAAATATTCCCTAGGATTTTCCTACAATTTCCCTTTTTTCCTAACATCCTCCTAGTCATCATCATCCCAGCAGCCTCACTGTTTGTCCCGGATTCCATGCTGAAGGGACACCGGAGGCTCCCTTCACACTTAGTAGCATATATTTTCCCTATTGTTCCTCCGCCGGGTAAAGCATGACATTAGCTATGTACAGCAAAAACTACCGGGCGTCTCGTTACATAAAACCGGAGAGTTTTAGTAACCAATAAGCTAGTAAAAGATTCTGCCTATTCCTCTCATCATCCTCTCTTTCACCCTGCTATAAAGAATGTTAATATTCAATGTGAAGATGAGGGTTATTGGGCTACTTTATTGTATTTTTATTTATACGCCTCCTGACTCCCTCACTCAACTCCGTCCATCCTCTTCTACACACACACACACACACACATGACCATGTAGGATCCCCTCTGTCCAGAGCCCGATCGGACAGGAGGGTCCTGAAGGAGGTGATCGAGTATGAAAATCATTAAACCTTAACCGTTACGCCACCGCTTAACACACCCAAAAGAATCTATAAAAATCTACCATATCCGTTTCTCCAAAAATCCACAAAAAGATTCACACATTTCTCTCATCCCCGACCCCATCCCGACTCTGACTACCCTATTGTAAATGTTCGTAATGCGAAAAATTTGCCCGCCTTTCACCCATTATCCTATTATACACAACCTAGATATTTTATCCCTTCCTTGTTTATATCTTCCAGTCTAACCGCCCCCGCGTTAGCTCTCCAAGGATGACCACGACAATTGTGTCAAGCAAGAACAGATTTCATATTCCCTTTTAGGCTTTGAAAAAACGAGTCTGTCGCGTGCCCACTTGTACTATATTATGTAACGGCGTCCTGGCCTCCTGGCTACAGCTTTACCAAATCTTATTTTACTCAATCCCAGCTTTTCTGTATTCATCTTCTTCTTCTATTATTATCCGCTATGAAATGGTCAACAATAGGTCCTTGAATGTCCACTTGTTGATTGGATGTATTCACCCAGCTTTTACTGGAAAGAAGCTAGTGACAACTGGAACACGAAAAGAACCAAGTATATTCCATTCACCCTCCGTCAACAAATAGGCTCGAGTATTGGCGTAACAATTCTCTAAATGCTCATTCACACCAATGTCCACCCTGTCCAGCACGTTCTTTCTTATCTCAAACAAAAATCGCTCCCATTGTCATTACACGCAGCATTGTTAACTGGATTTATTAGTTAAAACAACTCAAACAAGCCCACCCTCAACTCGTCAACAATGATACTGACCACCTCTTCTCCAGTTCTCCACTTCTCCACTTCTCCAGTCAGTAAACTCACAGCCCCGCTCCGGCAACCCCAGAATTTTCTTAGAATTATTCTGTGCCAACGGCTGAAACCCCGTACTACTAGATCAGGATCATGCGGCTCAAGTAAATCCGTTACAATTCCACCCATCTTACTTGTGTTTCTTGTGCCAAGAAACAATGTTTTTTTTTTGGAGTCAGTAGTATCATAGTTTGTATGATAGGGACTCAAAAGACCACCGATGAGTTGCTCACTATACAGAGAAATAAAAAATACTGAAACCCTTAAAGCTACTTATGATTCAGTCATCGTATGAGGAAGTGGTACTAGAAAAAAAATTGTAATGCACATTCATCGCACGAGTCAGGAATATTTCCATGCACGACTTAATCCACATGACTGACACTTATTTTAAGGATTCAAAAGGGCTTATTAAAACCAGTTTAGGTCTTCCCTTCTTCCTTCATTCAAACACATCTTCCAACTTCTCTTCAAAGGAACAGGGTTATACGCTCCTCCACCATATTACTCGTCTCTTCACCCCTTATATCATAGCTCCTCTACTTATGCAGATGAATTGATCTAGAATTTTTTCCCATCCACTTCATTCTCTCCTCTGAACCCAGTAGCTATATTGGATTGAGCAAGGTCTAGGTTGAGCTTGGGTGTAAAAATATTAGTCGACCTTGAGTCCGTACAATGCGGGATTAGAAAAAAAAACAACTTTTACATGTAACAGACGGTTGATTGTATCATTTTAAAAAATAAACCGGGTAATTATCAAGTGGTACTCAAGCCTTCGGGTATATCTGTAGCCCAGTCAATGTTTCTATATCTACCATCACCTTTCCCCCTTGTCTACCTTCTTTATTAAATTATTTAATTTACATTTACTTTTCCCCTCATTTTTTTCACACTACATTCAACCGTATTTCGCCCTCCTCCAAGAAAGCAATAAGCAAACGGCGGATGAGAAAAAGTTTCTTCTGCCTAGTAATCCTTCCATTCGCATTCATCATCAGTCAGCCAAGTTTTTAACTAAAGCGTGAAGTAGTTTTTTCAATATAGTCAAATCCTTTTTTACCATTCTTAGCATAACCAAAAGTACTAGGGAAATCCAAAGGTTTTGCAACCACTGCATAACGTCCACAGATTTTTTCTATCCATTATCCTGACAAGAGCTTCAGCTGGATTCCTCTTTGTTATGCAGAAAGGAGTGACTGACATTGACATCCCGGGATGGCTTCTAAAAGACGTCTGTGACGGGTTAAATCCGGAGTAGATGCACAGATATTCAAGAAAAGCCAGCGTCTCCTTAGCATTCACTGCGCCCCCTACCGAGCTTCCCAGAGCGCTATCAACCTTCTCTCGCCCTCCGTATTCCTAGCTGCAAACCTTCTCCTTTCCTATCTTCGTACCACAATCCAACGAACAGTAACAAAACAACGTTTTCCAAATCCGGCTCATTCTCATCTACAATCCGAACCTCGACTAGTTAATCCAGTTCGTATTTACTACAACTTGGACGTAGATGCAAGTAGACAGGGTAATTATCCACGCCAAAGGTAAAAACTTTTTGCAGCATACAGACAGCCGGGAAATTTAGCGTGACTTTATGGATGCAAGTCATACATCTATCGCCGTCAGAGCTATTCTTCTCTCTAGAAACCCGGGCAGGGTGGACCCTCTTTGATGTAATTGACAGGTAGGAATATCTGAATGAAGATAGGAGGAGTTGCCGTATTGCTATGTTTTTATTCTACATTAAAATTTTCCTGTAGCCTCTCCTACAATGTCCCAACTTTTTAACATCACAAGATCCAGTTCTGTCCTCTCAATAGATCTCTGCCTCCCCAATCTCACTCTAAATTCAAGAATATTTCTCGTTCGAAACACAACTTTCTGGAAAATGTATCAATGAATTTTACATGATGGAGTATATACCGATATTTAAAGCGGAGCAGGCCAAACTAAATGCGACAGCTCTCCAGAGATGATCTAGTCTTTTCTCTTCACTACTGTTTATTGTACCTTACGCTTATGGTGATTCCAGAATTTCATCCAGACTCCGCATCCAGTGAGGCAGGTTATGAACTATATAGCTTCGTTTGGAATCCTTTGCAAGCTCATCTAGCTCAAGATGTTCCAGCCTTTTAAAATTACAACCATGTAGTGGTAATACGAGCCTGGGCCCATCTTTGGATAAAAGACGGGCACGTCCTCCGTCATTGTCCCCGTGTCAGGAGTTATATCTGTCAATTTGAATTTCAAAGAAAATCCCTCCGGTTCATCCTCCATCTTCCAGAGGTCTTCCACCAGACGTCCCACAGCATTCTCTCTGTCTGCCTGAGTCAAACTTGGGAAGACGATCCTATTTAAATTATTGTCCTTCAATTTTATAAAAAGCCTCTCACTGAGACAACACAATTCCTTCAAATTCTCCATAGCCCTTCCTTACAAAACCCATTGTACCTTCCTTTTACATCTCCAATCTCGCACCCGGGTAACGGCCACCCGCTCCATTTCCATAGCTCAACCTCCTCCTGGACCCACATGGTCCCACATTAAATTATTCCTCCCATCTTACCTGGTATGAGCTTTAAACTCTTATGTAAATTACAAGCTGTCAATTCAATATTCAAACTACTACTACTACTACACAAGTAGCCAGCAACGCAATCCTTCCCTTACAATTCTAAGAGTCAGGTATAAAATTATCTCCTGAGGAGGTAAAAGAACTTGCCTCCGACTTGGTTGCGTTACTTCAAAGGAAAACTGATCTGACTTAGAAGTTGCCCATTGATGCAATCATCATTATTATTCCACTTTTCTAGCCCGCTCTCCTCAAACCAAGCACAAGGTTCTAGCTTAGGTCAGTTTCCAATTTTTTTATCACCCTCCATCATCTCCAGCTTGGTATCTTAATATATCGGCTAATGTTATAATTGTTATGACAACTGTTCCACCTATGCGATCCTAGAAAAAATAGAGGTTACTCTAGCTTTAACCTGGCGATACAAACGGAGTAGTATGAATCCAACTTTTTTATGCACTTTCCCCACTCTCACTCTCCGTCCTATCGAAATAATAACAAACGATTATATTTTCTCCTACCGCATATTATTCAGTCCCGCTTCACAGATCCTTTAGAAAGCCCGTACTTTATCATTATTCTCAGAGAAATCAGCTTCACAGACACGACTCAGGAAAGACGGGATTCAATGTGTAAACCCTTCTTCTCCTGCCCTTCCACGCAAAAGCCTTGTGCCTCTATAGATTATATATCCTCGTCCACAATTAAATCAACCCCTTATCCTTTCATATAACTCAATAAAAATATTTACTCAATCATCGCACCCATTTTTTATATAAAAAACACTCCCCTCTCTCAATCCACTGATGATGCCTTAATAGCTCCCCTGCAACAGCTATTCAATAATAATAACTTGAATGAATCCAATGCTGCAGGATTGACCGCAAATTTGTTACAATCAATCCCTCTCTGCACTAATGTCTGTTTCCTTTACAACTTCAGTGAAGGGGGTGATGATGTTTTCATTTTTTTGGAAATCCCAGATTTTATGTGCATTTAATGGCAAGGGGTTATCCAAGAACCAGAGCAAATGGCGCACATTACAAAAAGAGAAAATGGGGAAAACCATAACCAGTGTTTAGTCTATATTACTTTCAAAAGGCCCTTTTTAAGATTTTTTAATTACCCTATCTGCTTCTCCCATTTACTCCATTTTCATTTATATAAATTATTCTCTGACCCAGCAGGCAGCTACTGCCCAGTCTATCCAATGTTCAGCCATGCGGGCAATCCACAAGATTCGGGTTATAAGCTACTAGAGGCGAAAAAATTCTGTGGGAATTTTAAGAAACATTCCAGGGTTCAAGGAGGAGCTACACAAGAGCTGACTTTCCGAGGGTTTCTGGGGCAAAGGGTCCGGCAAGAAAGATGAGGATGATAAAATTAAATCCATTGCGACACTTTACAAGATGTCACTGAAGAAATAAATATATAAGAGACGATCATGGAAAGGACGAGGATGGATGGTGGGAAAAAATCCGGGTATTTGCGGATGCATACAGAGGGAAAGATGACCGTTTCCGTTTAAAGGTTAATTCTCCAAGGGTATCGGATTCGGTAGAGGGGAATATTGTACATGTGGAACGTCGGGAGAAAAAATTTCACACGGCCATCGCTAATAATTAGTATCTGGGCCTCTGTATGTAAATCACGGTTAGCATGACAAAAGTTCTGGGTGCCCGATCAGATTCCCTGTCTCCCTCCATCCCTCACCCATTTCACCAGGCTTTCTACTGGGTAACAAGTTGAGAAGGTTCTCATTTCACCCGGCTCCGTCATACAAATATTCACAAGTCCGTGCATAGCAAAGACAAGTAGGGCCTCCGTTTTTTCATTTCCCTATGCATAGATTAGAAATTAGAATAAATAGGGAGATAAAATACTGAGTTTAGGGATACCACCAATGCGACTGGCTATTGGGATGTTTTGGAAGTGTGGAAAAAATTCCCGGATGATGAAGGTTATCCCCTGAGTTGGATACTTTCCTTGTCTTTTCCCTGACCCTTGTCTATTTCGGGCTGGTCCCTTGGATAGTTGGATCTCGGAAGGTTGCCAGGATGAATAGCCTCATGTCCGAAATGATATGCTTGACTGTATTTTGTATACAACTCTTCTTTGGGGTACGCGTTCCTTCCCTCGTAGGTTAGGGATGAGTGTGTGTGAGGACAGTGGCAAAAAACTAGTATTTAGTAGGGACAAGGGTAGGGGACAGGGGATAGTTTTCTATTCAAATTCCTTCCCAATCTCTGACAGTTCCCTTATATTTCCCCGAGTTCCGGCGTCAAAAACTCGGGCAAAAAAAACATCCTACGCATGGAAATCCAACAGGACCTGGATTTACACTTGAATAGATGTGGCAGGCATTGTGGAAACGTAGAGGTCATCCCAGATCAGCAACGCCTGACCTTACGGGTCATCAGAGCAATGGGAAAGAGTGCAAAGGATTTATTTCCTTTTGCTTTTTTCTCTCTCCTGTCTCTGGACATGACCGTCTCCAAACCTCTTTTAGTGTGTGAGGGGCAGCAAATCTGTTCCGGTGGAGAGATAATGGGAATCCGCACTAGGATTTATTCTTTTCCTGCCCTTCTTCCGGCCTCAATTTTCCTTTAAGGAACTAACACATTGTTAAAAAGGCTCCGCTAAGGGAATATCTGCAAGAGAAGGGCAGACTGGCTCTCAAGGCTTTCGCAATATGATATTCCTCCATCCCGACTTCCCGACCATCCATCACAATGAATCCAAGACAGAGGCTGGAATTAAATTTCGAAATTATTACCTTCAAAAATTAAGGTTCATCTGTGTTTGAAACGCAATTCTCAAAGTGAATGTTTACACTATAGTCTATTGCGATATTTTTTTATCATGCCAAGCTACTAGTCTTGCTCATCAAATCCAGGACGCAGAATTCGAAAGCAGTCCATGATTCATTTAAATCTTGCCTAATATAGAAACGCTTCATACAAATACTCGTAACTCGTTCTCTGTAGGTCATACATTTAATTCCTTCATTGACAGTATGTATTATATGTAAGTTTGCAATAACAATTCGTGAATAATGCTTTGATATTCCTAAGGTACTCCCTAGATATACTCGAGACAATCTCAACTATAAGAGTTTTCCAATATTTCCTCAAATTTTTCACTATTACAGCATCACTGAATATGCATTGAATTCTTATAGTAATCTTCATGAAATCCCAATTTGGAAAACTCTAAAATCAGTATGTACTCATGCGAGCATTTGATTCGTCGCCGAATTGAAACTGATTAAACTTCTACTTCTAGATTATTTTTCGAGTAAACTGTATAAAACTTCGCTTTATTATCAAAAAACCCATTACGCACAGGCATTTTTCTTAGTTTTGTAAAATAGTTTAAGAACAGGGTAGATTGTTGATCCCTCGTGTTGTCACACTAATGTAGATTCATCTAACTTTACGGCAGCCATATCGAACACATGTCGAACGCCTTTTGCGGCTATCACAACCTATTTATATCAAAAGTACCATTAAATAAAATTTTCATAATACCAGATTACATACAAATGTAGCTTGCGTAATACCTTTTCCACATCTTTGCAAATGTCCTTTAGCTTTTGCACCATTTCTCCGCTGTTGTACTCAGTTGATCTTAACTTCTGTTTATTTTCGTGCTGGACATTCACGTAATATAGCTTCATGAAGGAGTCCATAGCTTTTAATGTGTCCTGGATAACACCGCGTAAATTATCGTTGCTAACTTTATCAGCCGAAAGTGGTCCCTGCAATGTCGAAGATGTGTAGATAAAAACCGTGGGAACATTTACATAATGCTACAATTAATCTAATTCTAATGATTCTAAAGTCATGGTTTAAATGGCTCTACCGGCGGTAACAGTCCACCCATTACACTTTGAGCTTCTTTAATTTTAGTGGCAGCTATTTCCGCTAACCGCGATAAAGGAGTGGATCCATCCTCCTCGGACGATTGACTGTCTGATGCTGAAGCATTTCCGATTAGATTCTACAGATAATAAATAAATAGCTTTAAATGTAATCAACATCCACGTCCTTCCACACTCCACAACGATCCACATTTGTTGCCAAGGATTACACCATTTTTTTCTCGGTCATCAAATGCAATTTCGTATGCTATAAAACCCGAATAGAAGACTCACCACAATATCTTCGCTGCGCTTTATTAAAGATTTCACATGCTCCGAAACCGGAACTTCAACGTTTTCAATATTTGGATCCCTTACGTCTTCACAATCAGATATCGACAGAAAAACATTTTTCCAGAATACTTGCTGCTCTTCGCGAGTACAATTTCCCTACAAATTGGAACAACAAATATTAAAAGAATTGAATCCTGTATCTTACTTCATAGTTCAGAATCTAATTGTTTTTGCACGGCGATTGATTGCACTTACTCGCACAACGTTAGGATCCGATGTAAGTCCAAACCACTGACAAACTTCTATGCAACCTACACAGAATCTTGCAACAATTAGCACGACTGTGATGATTTCAAAACTTTAAATTACAGCAGTCAATATGATTGCCTTACTTGCTTCGATTTGCTCATTGTCACTAGCTTGGCTCCAGTATCCAGATGTGTCGGGGTATAGCTGTTGTAATAAAGACTTTAGCAATCGCAATCTACGAGGCCCCGACTGCAATACACAAAGATTTCCACGTTAAATTTTGCAGAGATTCTCTTTTACTGAAATTGCAAGACTACCACATTAATATTGCTTAACCTGCAAGCACTTACATCGAAGATAACTTCCAAAATTTTGCTAGGATCGGCAAACAATTTAGAAGTGATAATCATTGAACTATCAAAAACTGAAGTATTCGCCAAGCCTCTAGTTACGGTGTCCATGATTGACGATTCGAACTGAAAAGTTAAGATTTACTCCAATTAAATTATTCCAGAATAGAAGCTATTCTTGAAAACATGTCCATTCTAATTCATGTTCCACCACAATAATTGCATAGTTACCTGCCTGGTACCTGGATCAGTTGCCGCTTTAACTAAATGAACAGTGCAAAAAACAAAAAATCCAGAAATTGCCTTAATCCGGAGAAATCCCGGTTCAAAATTTGAAAATAAGGAGAGTTTCTTATGAAGCTTAGTACAGGGACCGCGCACATATATACCTAAAGTAAATATGTGCGCGGTCCCTGTACTAAGCCCCGTAAGAAACTCAATGGATTTTCAAATTTTGAACCGGGATTTCTCCGGATTAAGGCAATTTCTGGATTTTTTGTTTTTTGCACTGTTCATAGGGACCCTTGAACTACACTTTGACATATTTTTCAACCCCCCAATCCCGTTTCAGTAAGGGCCCTCTCAGGTAAGCTCTGAGTGTAAGAATGGCCGTTGTGATACGAAATGATTTTCGCACATATGTTCAGCGTTTAGTCACGGCTAAGTTTACGCTCCAGTCTCCTTCAAAGTTAAACTAACGGGCTAACGAGTGGAACTAAAACTAGAAAATCATAATTATAAATGGCCCCTTCATGTGCTACCAAACAT
Organism: Sminthurides aquaticus; assembly: GCA_906901655.1. Taxonomy (NCBI): domain Eukaryota; kingdom Metazoa; phylum Arthropoda; class Collembola; order Symphypleona; family Sminthurididae; genus Sminthurides; species Sminthurides aquaticus. Next base: position 15,386,287 of record CAJQTT010000001.1, on the reverse strand, counting down.
CAACTGGTTCCCCACTCTCCCTGCAAATTCAATGCACAGTCACTATGAATAAAACAATTGAGTGTACGCTGACTTGTAAATATTCGTAATAATGAAATTATTAATGGTAAATTATTTATGGTTAATTATTAAACTTTAACTTTTTTCAACCGCTCAAATAGTTTGAAACACATGTTTGCCGCGCTTCTCAGTTCTGGTGGTTTCAATGGTTCCAAAATCGATGACTCCAGTTCTCCAATCTTGAACGCTAGATGGTGGGGTAGTAATGAACCAATTCTAGCCTACAGACATCGTTTACAAAAACTCCTAATGGAGAATTTGTATACCTTTGAACCGTTTGTGATGAAAGCCGCTAACTTTTACTTTAGTAGTTTAACATGTGGCTAAATTGCCTTTACAGTTGATTATCGAACCAGATATACTTAATTTGATTGGATGGTGCATTTCACGCTTCGGAACTTTCATTCACTTCGATTCAATTTTCGTTGAGCATTAAAGTTTTACTCAAGTTGTAAAACTAGGAGTGACTCTTAAAATAGTACCATATAGTTTATCCACCTTTCCTGGTAGATAGTATCCAAAAAACAACTTTCTACCTTGCAATAAAACGTGTCTTATGATCAGCTTTTTAAAAATGACATACAGTATTTTGACGACTTATTCTTCTGCTGAACCGAATGCGATACAGCGTGAAAACAATCATTCTGAAAGCCTCAAGCTTAGCGGTAAAACGTATCAGTGATCACATTTTTGGTCACATAAATTTATTGCATGATGACAAGATCCGGGCTAGAATCAACTTGTAACATTGGAACAGCTTCCTGTAAAATTTCAGAAGATGTAGTGAAGATCTCTCGAAATGGCAAAATATGTAAATACCAAAACGTTCCATCCGCATCATCTAAATACTGGTAAAATTACAAGCGCGCTCCATTCTCAAAGGTCATTTATAAAAAACCTTCGAGTGTTGCAGTGGACGATTTTCTACAGGTGTAAACTTTCAGGTAGGATTGCACATTATTAGTCAACTTCAATGAAGAAATAATTATATCTAACTACCATTTTTACAAAGAGAATTCTTGAGATTATAAAAGCAAGTCATTGGATAAAAGCCCAATCTTCTGATGAAAGTACAAAGCGGAGCATTAGAATCCTATTTGAATCTAACTACTGAGGCCGGCTCGCGGTATTTTGCCCACTTTTATTAATGGCGATACTTAAAGTAATGTCTACCGATTTGGTGCACTGTAAGTTCATTTTGTAGAGAATTTAAGGAGCTATATTTCATGTGAAATATAGCTTGCGTGATGAAAATTACGTTTAACTAGAATCGATTGAAATTAGCAACGCGGGAAAAAAAGTTTCCGGTAATGTTATCAAACGGGAGTTTTGAGAGAGGAATAATAGGCTCATTTCCTTAAAACTAAAGATATTACGCCGTGAATTAGCTTAAAAGAAGCCACTCCACGAGTTCTTTCAAACCAAGTAAAACTGTAATTGAAATTCTGACTTTTAATGTTTAAATACGACATTTAAAAATTTGCCTCCTGTAGACTTGCGTCAACTTACGTATTCTCAGGTATCCCCATTTCTTGAAATGCGATTATCTCAGTAATCTACCTACTTAAAATTATAAACGTGCTATGCTATCATAGCTGGTGCACTACTAGATAATGTATTTATGATACGGTTCTAAAAATGTGTTGCATATCTTAGCTACAGCATTTGGCGGGAAAAAAAATGAGAATTTCTTTGGAAACTTTAAAATCGACATGCATATAAACTTGCTCCTTTACATTCAACACTAGCGGATAAAGAAACCCTAAGCTGTTATTTTTCTATCAATAAAGAGTTCCTCTTTCAAATAAGCTATATAAGTTGCATCTATGTATTTACCAAAGCATCGTTACAGGCTAGGCAACTTGGGCAAAATACCGCGAGCCGGCCTCTGTAATCGTCTTATATGTGGGGAATTCATATCAAAATGAATTTATTACACCGACCGGACCTGAAGCAATCCGGATGTCGTGTATGGGAGCAAGAGATGAGAAGAAGAATTACAGAAAGTGTAAAACTAATTGTAGCCTCGAGGATTTCGGGCCATAGAGAAGCAAGAGACAGGTTGTAATAGCAGTAGCAGTAGAGCCACTGTTATGACGGTGAGTGCGGTAAGTATAGCTTTCTCTTCCTGGTCTCTTTCCTTGCGCTCTGCCTTTTCCCCTTTTACTATTTTACTACACGTTGTAAGACCCCTATTGTAGTAGCAGTGAAAGCTGATGAGAGGGTGGGAAAAATAGAGACCCAGGTTTTGGGTGGTGGACCTGGATGCCTGGTTTCACGAGTTACGAGAGCCCAGAAAAGGGAAAAGTTTGCTTTCTCCCGATTTCACCATCTGGTCTGCCCCTCTCTCCTTCTTGCCAGTAACTCAGGAGGATATATAGTATAGCATAGCACAGCTATTCCACAACGTACAAGGTTCTCCTTGGTCGCAGAGGCAAAAGAAGAGTATCTTCAGGAAGAGGATTCTGGAGACTTGGTATTCTGGTATTTATTATAGTTGGAGGAGCTCCTTGAGTTCAGTTGGTTTCGGTCCATGGAAGAGTTGAGTTGGTGAATTTAAAATTTCTAAAGTTCGATCGCCCAGTAAGTTTCTCACATCAAAATCCGCAGAGAGTCTTGAGTAAAGCGAAAGTACTCCAAGTCATGGTTATTGCTCCCTTGAATATTTAATCCAGAGTTTGTGTCTTGTTGTCGAAGCTTTTAAAAAAAGTTTACGAATTTCCAACAGCCAGAAAGACTTTAACCAGTCCTGCTCAGTGTATAATTGGATTCAAGTATAAGTTCAAGTGATACATATTAAAGAAAGTGAGACACAAGGTTCTGGAGCAAGTGAAGCCTGTAAGCCAAAAAGTAAGGCTCTTTCGAATCATATCAAAAGATAATAGCCAAGAAATTATAGTTTGGACAGAGGCACAGGTGAGAAACTAGTCAATTACGTACTTTAAAACTCTCTGAAATTTAGCTCAGTGTCTGTAAACGTCATTAATAAAGAAGAGAGGAGCAGCATCAGGGGGCAGGGTGAGCAGGGTCGGAGACGGGATTTCCAGAAAGCTTTTGGTAAAATTGTGCAAGTTAGACCCGCGTGTGCTTTTCTTTTCCAGGTATTTTTAATTTCTTCTGGAAGAAAGAGAGAAAGAGAGGGAAAGTAGGTGAAAGCATGCAAGTTGATCTACTCTCCAATTTAAAGGTGTATCCATGTAACCTCTTCCCAAACAAGAGCCAGAAGGTTTCACGCTCGTGGAAGTTTCACTATAGAACCATCACGATTTCCCAAGTAGAGCATCACCCCCGAGAAAGCAACAAAGAAAGGAGTGAAAGTTAAAAAAAATAGAACAAAAGGAGAAAAAAATCCCTGCTAAGACGTCCGCAGACTGCCAGAGAAAGTAGGGGTATTAGACAAGTAGAAGAAAAAAAGAAAAATTGTGTTTTTTCTTTATTCCAGCAGGTGAATCATCCTGGGAAGAAACTCACCTCTTCAAGACATCTTAAAAAGGAAAATTCAACTTTTCTTTCCTCTTCCCTGTCCAACTACATCTTTTCTCTTTGCTTTCTTCTGACTAGTTCTAGTCAAAAGGACAAGAGAACAAGGAACGCCACATTTCACCCAACCAAATCCAGAAGTGAAAGAAAAAGTTGAAATCATCATTTCTCTCCCTACTCTCCGGCCAACTTTTTACACATTTTCCCAGAGTTTCCGCACATTGTCCAACGACAAACCAGCCCTTTACTGTCCACCTTCTCCAGCAACTCACAAATCCTCTTCAACAACTTCATAATCACCCCGTGTGGATCCACTCCATACCTCGTCTCCCGCATCCATCTTTACCCTCTCACACCCAATAAATAAGGGAATAAGTGAAAACCTTCTAAGCACATCCTTACACTCACAGTCTGTAACAATAAATCCACAACTATGGCATCCTCAAGTCTGTCAAAACTCATCTTCAGCTCCTTCATTTTTGCTGGTAAGTCCGTTTCCATTAACGCTTTCATCATATCTCAGCCTCTCTCACTCTTTCTTGAGTCACCTATCACCTTTAATCTTTTCTTTAACTTTTAACCTTTAGTTTTTCTTGGTTTGTCCGTCCACAAGTCAAAACTGTGCTTAATTTTCCTTAGGGTAAAAAATAATTACATCAATTTCGTTGATAAAATCAGCCTTCTTTAATCCTCTTTTCCGTCTCCTTGCAAACACTTTCTTCGACTTTCACCACGTCGTTTAAAATTTCGCTTCAATTCGCCCATTGTGAACTCTACACCACACTTTCTCCCACACTAACTTATCTATAAGAATGACTTCTCACGCCCGAACTCAGTTAAAAATATCAGATTCTCCACCTAACCTTCAACTTTCTCCCTTCCCCGCTTTCCCACCCTGGAGAAAGCAATAAAGTAATCCTTTAAAAAATTCACAATCTTCTCATCACATTCCAGTAATTTTTCCGTAGAATTCACCTTTTTTCCCACGCCTCTTCATTCTTGAATTTCCATTCAAAACTTCTTGCACAAAGATCAATGTCTGATACCATATTAATTTTCTAAATTATATCAATAATCCCGCTTTCTCCAATCATGACTTGTATCACCTACTATAACCACCGACAATTGATTGAGTTGCTAATATAGCAACCAAGCAACGTCATCTAGCTTTACTTATAGCTGCACGCTCAGTCACAACCTAATGCCAAAGCTGAGCTAAAGCTGAGAGAAGGATTAAAAAAGTTACATTTTGGTTTGTCAAGTATCAATAAACTCCTCTCGTCACATTTTTTCCAATGTTGAAAGTCACTTTTCCCTTATCCCCAATAAACTAGTTAATGACATTCTTTTCCTTTAAAAGTTCCCCTCTCTCATCCTCATCATCTTTTCATTTTTAGCTTTCACGGTATTTCAGTATTATTATTATTCATTTTCTATCAACTCACACGCAGGAGACGAGATTTATGCCTTTAAATTTGTTTGCCCCAAAATTAATTCAGGTCTTAGTCAAAGCTCTTGCGGAAAAGAACCTCACTTTCTTATTTATTTATTTTTCACTCTTTGCCACCTTACAAAATTCCCACACTTGGGCATCTCATCTCATTATCAGCCTTTGAAGTTATTGTATTCCAGTCAACGCGCATCCACTGCATATCATAGCGTAAACTCAAAGGAACTCATTTCATTACTTCGTTCATCAATCTTCTTGAACACAAGTGTAAATTGAAATTAGATAGACCGTTACGTCTTGACTCGTAACGTCTAGTATCTACACGAGCGAAATAGGATTTCCTAGGAGAAAGCAATCTTTCTCCAGCTTTCCCCAACTTTCTATGAAATCTTCCGCCTTTCCGCTTATTTCCCGCCGAATTTCCGCTTCCAATTTCCCGGAACTTTCATTCCTATTTTGCATACTTTTGTCCAGATGGAAATTAATTTATCTTTTTGTATACACAACTTGTATCAAGTTGGCGCACGCTCACATTTCTTCAAGGTGTCCCATAAGATTTTCAAGGAGAGACTGCTAAATAAAACAGTTTCTCCAATACTACAGCAGTTGTAAATCCTCTCCCCCATCATTCCATTTAGTAGAACCACCCTTTACGATTTTTCTCTCCTTTCTACCTCATAGATTTAAAGTGACTAAAACCGAGAAAGAGAAAGCATTCTTTTCTCAGTAGACCTAATCTCCGATCAGCACGCTAAGGAGTTTGCTTTAAAGCCCTGCTACGAAGATAAATGCTACACATGCCTTAAATTACTATTGCTTATAGCTCAGGTAAAGCTTGGATCTGAAGAGTTATTCTGACTGATATGAAGCTGAGCTATGAGGAGACAGACCCGATAAGAATTCCTCTTAGAATAACAAGTTCAAAGGTCAAAGTCAGAGCTGGGCAAAGACAAGGAGGAAAACTTGGATGAGAAATATCTATTTCTGATTATCATCAAGAATACATTTTATATTTGACTAAACCCCCTCATATCTCTTCCTTTCATAGACAGAGATACATGAGATTGAAGCGAGAAGATCAATGAATTCGTTGAGGGAAGCGACACCGATTGTAGCATTTCATAGCAAACAGAAGCATGGCTCTGGTCGGTACGAAATTGCAATCGTCTCAGAGGCTATCAGCTGTAACAAATGTTTCTAATTTACATTTTTATAGAACATTTCACAAGATTTGCAAGTAAAAATATAGATTATTTCCATAGCAGAGGGTGACGGGACCTGCTATCATCAGGAACCAGAATCTAGAGGCCGAGAGTGCTTTCTCCACGCTCCACTAAGCCATTCCTCGTATCGACGACTGTCACACTCTTTAACTGCCTGGCAGGCAGCAAGAGAAAATAATAGTTAATCGCTTATAAACGCTTCTGTTTCTTTCCAAGAGCTCTCAGCTCCCAAAGTCTCTGTCTTATTTCGCTTTCCACGGGACTATGCCTCGTAATGAGCGCTAGCAAGTATTTAGAAAGCTATTTTCGTCCTGATCTGCTTGTAGATTTAGTCATCATTTGCTTCTCTCTTCCTTCCTCTGTCGGACGCGTGATAAACGAGTAAGTAATTCAGCGTGGTGGTGATAATATTCCGTCGCATTTAGCCTTGGGAACAAGCGGGGAAAGTAAGAGATGGGCTAAGACGGAGAAAGCGGTAGAGGGGAAAGGTATATAACTTTGTAAAAAAATGTCCTCCTTCCCTTCTTTGGATCAATCTTTTTTACATTTGATTTTCTACCCGATCACTGCTAAAGTATAGTGCAGGAAGAATCCAGGGAGAATACAGGGGGATAAAGCTTGCATTTCATCCTCTCGCATGGATTCTCTCACGCTGGAGAAAGTCTTCCTTTCATGCCTCTGGGTGTAAAAAGAGTCGGAGATTGGAAAACACATATTATTTGAAACACACACTTCTTCCAAACTTTCTCCCGCTAAAGAAGAGTCAAACAGGGAGGGCAAGGCACGGAATGGAAACCATGTGGAAATCCATGCCATCTACGGAACTGTTCTTGATGGATTCCCTTGAAAACCTGCTTTGAGAATGAAAACCAAAGACTTCCGCCCCATTCTTCCGTAGCTCAGCAGTATCTTTAGTTCCCAGTTTTTGGTTTCCTCTCTTCTCCGAAAGAGAAAGCGGCCTGTCGTGTGAGCAAGCCGAGTGAGAGCAGAGAGTGATGTTCCCTTTCTCTGCTAGCAGGAGAAAGTGTAAAGAGAACGGAGTCGTAGGCAGAGAGAATTGAAACTTTTCAAAGGATATTGAGAAATGCTGTGGGCTGTTTAGGAAGGAAGACGAAAATATTATACCTCCTCTAATAGATGCTCAAAAGAGGAGAGAAAAAGTCACATTTCCCCAATTCTCTTCTCAGTTCACAACAGTCAGGCCAGAGTCATATTTGTTTACAGGGGGAAAATAATGTTACTGGGAGAGAAAGAAATCTCCGTCTTTCGCTAACGCGGTCTGATTTAAAGGGATTATTATGTGCGACTCATGAGGATTTCCTTACAAATAAGAACCACACCATCCCGACTTTCTCCCGAAAGGAGAGGTAGTCAAGAGAATGAGAAAGCAGTGAGAACTTCTAGAGCCTCAGCAGAGTATTAGCCATCAAGATTTTTGTCTTCCGCAAACTCTCAGCCTGCCTACCGCCTACCGCCTACGTTACTTCATCCCTTGTCCCCTTTTCCCCGTAGTTCTTTCCTTGTACTTACATTCTATTTCTTTTCAACGTTTACTTCAATTCAGCTCCAACATTGATCGATATATTTACCCCAAATCTCGTAAAGCGAATCCAAGCCGTCTTAGATTGAATTGCGTCAATTCCGCAAGTAAAGTCTGGCTTCAGCACAAACAACACCAATGCAATATCTTGTCTAGTATCCATTTCTTCGTCTCACTGCATTAGATCACCGTAAAAAGACGTTGCTATAATATCTGAAATCTGCGATGCTTGTTCTTCAAGCACACAAATTCTGAGACATACTTTTCTGTACTTTCTCCAATCAAAATTTTGTTTTTTATATTGTCATAATACTTGTTTCAATTGTTGTATACAATAAAAAACAATTTATTATAAACAACAATAGAATTTGTATATTGCATACAACATAATCCCGCTGAAATTTCTTCACATGAAAACTTTATACATCAGGAACAAGCCCATTTCATACTTGATGGTCATTATTGAGTTTAGAAATTAAATTTTCAATTTGCCGAAAATATCTAAAGTTAATGCCGGATTTTCTCAATCACAATTGTTTCATGTCGTCGTCAAGCCAAAACTTTTATAACACGTTTATAGACTCTGAAATCGATTATTTTCCTTATTTTTTAAAGCTCACCAAATTGTGAATCATAATAATAATGAGAACTGGAAAAGCATGCATCGCTACATCACTTCCAGTATATATACTTTATTTTTGTAAGGGGCAGAAGCACGTGATGAATTATATCCATTTGCCATTTTATTTCTGCCTTAGTCTGCATTTCTGACGCTTAGACTATACCTTAACGAAAAAAACAAGGATTCGACACCGTAAAACCTCAGAGAACTTTTGTGATTGTCTTTGATGATTAAGAACGGACGGGCGGTTTGTCAGGAGAAAGTTGCAGAAGGGAATAACAAAGATTTTTTCCATTCTCAAGCCAACGCGGAGGTGGGAATTTCTACGGAGATTGCTATATATTCTATATGAAGCTGCAGAAACCGCTTAACCAATTCAGATCGTACGTACAATTACAACATTATATTTATTTCTTGCATTTGTGTGTACAACAAAGAGTATTTTCTCTGCTGCTACAGGAAAAGCAAGACTAGAAAGAATTGGTGTGAAATTTCATGACGGGCTCTGACAATGTAATTTAAATACTAAGATGAATCTTCCAGACGAAAAAAAATTCTCTATAATTTTTTACCATCAGTCCTAACAGCCGCATGATAAAACACCACTTCCCCAACTTTCACCGCTTTCACCACTTATTTTCACCCTTTATTCCTTTATGACCCTTCTTTGAGTATGTACCACTAAATAATCCTTCTTCAACTTCCACCAAATCTCCCACTAAACTCAAATCACTGTCTTCCATTATATGCATATCAAAATCTAGCGTTTGTTACACTTTCGGAATGCGGCATTCTTTCAGTCTGACTTCATTTCTTTCGTCCCCTTCTCTAATTCAAGACTGGTTTTATTCATGTCTGCTTCTTGACTTCTTGAACAGAAAAACTGGTTGAATAACGCTTTCAATATAGTAAAGATTGCGTTACAAATCGTATAAAAAGCTCAAACTAGGTCAAATCCGATCCAACGTTTCAGTTATAAGAGCAAAAAGTCTTGCAATGCTCAGTATTACCAATCCAATGACATTATCCTGTTCCACTGATAATGTGAAACATGTTACTCTTATTCTTAATTAAAGTAGGATTTTTTGCGCTAAGGATAATGAAGAATAGCGTCAGTATCAAGTTTTCTCCACTTAATTGCAAATAAAGGCAATCCTCGCAGATCTGGATATGAAAATATCCTCTTTCATGAATCCGCGATCCATGGAATTGAAACGTGCCTTGCAAGTTTCAGATCTACTGCAGACAGAAAGGCTGAGTCGAAGATCCGATAGCCAGTTTTGTTTACTTAAGGCGCTCGGGAAACCTCAGCATAAATGAACATGAGCTATTGGATATTCGGCTTATTGTTTTTATGCTTTATAAACTCGGCAGAATCGATTTTAGTAAAAATCGGGATGCTCTTACATCTCTGTTTCCTATTACTGAGACTAATCAAACTTTTTTCTACCCAGTCCTGAGCAGAGTGAAAGCACGCATTTCTTAGTCTACACGTCTAAACGTCCTTCGTCCACGAAAGGAGACACACTTGTAAATAGGGGTAACTTCTTCATTGTCATTTTGTGGAATGGGTTAAGGAGAAAGTAGCTACAGGAAGGCAAAGGTAGATTTGACACACGAACAATTAGCAGGGCTACCACGAGCGGAGATCCCATGCATGAAACCCCTTTTCTTTCAGTCAAAGACAAAGGTAAATGCGTACATTTGAAGTGGGTCCCATAAATCCTTATTATTCTCTACGGCTAGCTAGCGAATCAGCAACTACGTCTGTTTCTGGAATAGCAGTCATTTTCTACGGATCAGAAGAGCCAGACGGATGAAGTGCACTCGGTAGAGTTGATGGCAGAAGCAATTTTCTTCTGGCTAATTCCCCTTTGTTCATCCACAAATGAGTCCGAGTTGAACATGAATGATGAACTTATCCGGAGGTAAAACCCAAGCTCCCCAAACTCCTAGAATAAAGAAGACGACGGAGAGTGAAGAGGATTTCTTACTCTTTCTCTTCTCTCCAATCCTCATCTCACAGCACAGAAGGCTCAACTTTATCAAGTCGCCAGAGAATCTTGACGAGATGTAGAAGGGAGATTTAGAAGATTGCACTTCCACAAAAGCCTCTACCTCCTTCTTTCTCCGTAGAACTCCTGAAGAAAACAGTGCCCGTAATAGAACGGCTTCTACAGCCAAGCTTGTGCTAATACTTTCTCCAAAAATTTTCCCTCCAGCTCATCGTACTTTATTTTCCCGGTTAACATCTGGTGACCCCGGCCTCCAATCCGAGAACCCAAGAAACGGAGAAAGAGATATTTAGGAAAGGGCAAACCTTTTACCAGAGATTTGCATCAACTTTCACGTTTTCCATCCAATGGAATCCTTTCACGGCTGGAGAGGAATTTGAATAAATGCATAATTTTACCCGTCCCCCAAAATCTTTTCCATGGAGAAAGCAAGCGCCTAGAAAATTTCCTCCAAAACCATCTAAACCCCAAGCTGATGGTTGACAAATCCGTTGTCTAGTTTGTACACCCGGTTGTGCAATTTAACCAGCTTTGTCAGACAGATGCCATCTCAGTAACAAATTCCGAGAGCAGAATCCGCCTCCTCTTCTCTTTTTAACCGACAGCTAGGATAGCAGGTTAATAAAGAACATGCTGAATTCTCAATCTGGCAAAACCTTTATCCACCCAGATTTCCCCATCCACAAATTCAATGACGTCCTCTCCTCCAGTCTGCCACTAGATTTTTATCAAAATGATGGCCAAACTTTCTCCAATCCGCCAACCAGCATATCTAATATGCTCCCTTCCGTTTTAGTCAATTCCTTTACTTTCCGTATAAAATCCCAAACTGCTGTGCATATTAAGGGAGTTGAGAAGTAGGAGAAAGCAAGAGAAAGTAAGAGAAAGCATGGAAAATTCTTTTCGATCCATATCAGAACAAGCAAACAGAGAGAAGCAGACAGATGCCATGTACAATGATGGCTTCAAGTGGGATGCATCCCTATGTTTCTACCACCCCTAGAGACAAAAGTGTGAAAGTGTATATGAGCGCGGCAAATATTTTTTCCTATGCTCCTCATACGCCCACCCGTCCGAGTAGCTCCTTGTAGTTTTATTATTCTGGACACTCTTACTCTTGTAGACTTGTACCGTCATATATTTCCTTCGTCCCGATCTCTGTCAGTTTCATAAGGTGATACTCCACCCTCCAGGCTTTCCCAACCTAACTTGTCCTATTAGATTGAACAAGAAAGCACGGAGAAAGCACTGAGTGTGACGGCTATTCCCCGTTTCCAGCGCGTTTCATACACCCTCTCCTTCTGCATCCAAGAGACTCCTGGGTAGTTTGCGTATGCTGCACATTTTTTGTTTTCCTTGGGGATATGGCTATGGTGCGGGAAGTCCATCTGCTTTCACAAACCTGTAGTAGCTGTAGCTAACTTTCTCTTGAATCTTCCCTTGTCATTGATCTGAAGGAAAGTGATGGAAAGCTGATTTTATGGGAGTTTATAAGAGATCGTATATTTCAGTACTTTCACCACGAGCCCACGTGGCTCAGAGATTGATATAGACGCTAAGAGGCTTTGAAATATTTATGGGCTGAGATGGATTCATGTAGCGCGGGTATACATTCACGTAACTGATAAAGTAAAAGCAGCACGATACCGTAGACACGTACTCTTTAAAAGTTTTCTACAAAATTTATTCCCACTTTCTCTCTTTCTTTGACCCCTTGAATTTCTTAGCATGTGCTAAGAGTTATTTCTTTACTATATCAAATCCACTCATGATTCTTTCCATTAGCCTCACATCCTCAAAGTATTTCCTTAACCCTACGCAATATAGTGGCAAAGTACCAAGGAATAATCAGATCAAGTATAAGCAGAGGGGCCTCTAGCTTCTGGGGACCGAAATGTCGCAAAAACAAACTTCTCTGTAGATACTAAAATTAACTAAAACTAAAAAACTTGACAATTGAAAAAAACTAAAATTCCTTGCTATTTTCCTCTGTCTACTAGCAGATTTTCACTTATTAATCCATCAGCAATCCGGAGGGATAATATATTTTTAGATTCAGAAAATAGTCAAAGAGTTGTTTAAATTCAAACTTGCTCTGAGCAGTAAAAACTTTTCAAAATCTACTTCCATTCCATTTACTTTCACCAACTTTCTCCATCCACGACTTTTAACTAAAGACCAGAGTTAGTATACGGATACACTAAAAGGCTGCTTAGGGCAGTATAAAAAGCTGTATCCTCCAATTCGAACCAGGCCTACCTAGCTCAAGCCCATCCTTCATCACCATGAGCAGCACGTTCATTGATACTTTTTATGCTCCAGAAAGCAGGCAGCTGCCAGGCAGAGTGAAAGCTGGTCCTTTGGAAAATGTGCTCATGAAAAGGAGGGATGCTTTAACTTTCTCCACCGTACATGTTACTTTCCCTTGCATTAGGAAAATAAAAGTCAGCGGTTGAGTTCCAGGATCGATATAGACGGAGTCCTCTAGATTAAAATACTTATACGTAAGCTTCACAGTCATGTGATAAGAAGCACAGGCCCGCGCTTCACAGCATCTTCACCTTCTGTAACATTTTTTGGCAGGCTTCTATTCAGGAAGATCACAAAAGAGACAAGGTCACTGTGAATTCCAGATTTAGACCACTGCCAGCCAAACCGTGCCTCTTCCCACCCTGCTTTCCATCCAAACCTATTCTTCACACAAAGGAATCCTTTGAAAGGATCACTGGAAAAACATACTGTGTAGAGGATGCATTCCGTCAAAAAGATGCAACATCCTCCTATGAGGATGTTGCAAATCAAGCCCTCCCCCCTGTTGTATACAAAAACGCGAGTTTTTTAATGCAAAATGTTACCAGTACACAAGAAACGAGTTTCGGATATTCGATACTACAAATCGGCCCAACAAGGGCATCAAGAGCCGGGTAACACACTTTTAGCATTCATTTCCCGTACATCCTTCCGCACGATCTTCCAGTCAAAGCTTTACCGCACACGCACGCTCTCTGAGAGGAAATGTGAGAGAACATGTTATTATTCTATTTTCTCACGCAACAATTTTAGCAGCCTTGGCAAATTTAAGGAATTTCAAACCGTTTTTCTATAAACATCGCTTCTTTTCCCCAAGCTTTCTCTACTCGTTTATTGCATCCGTGAGCTGGAAAATAAATTATAAGATTCCTAAACCATACTCTCCAGACTCTTCTAAAACTACCGTTGCTTTCACCCATCCACGTCTGCTTCTCCCTCCTTTTTCTGCATTGAAGACGGAGAAAGCAGACGCAAAACGAGACAAAACCTCTAATATTTTCCGCTCAAAAGCAATGAATGCATCGTAGCCGTAGCCATAGCAATAAAGCTTCTTGTAGTTTCGCCAAAATATTTTCTAGCTCAGATTTTCCTTCTTAAACTTCACGTCACGTTCTTTCTCCTCCCGACAGCAGGCAAAATCTTCTCTTGTCTTTGATACCAAGCCTATATGTGTCTATGAAATGATCTGAATGCGAACAAGATCAAAATCCATCTTTCTCAACCTCTTTCTCCTTTCTTCACAGTTCTTTTCTTCGACATTTGCTTTCTTTCCCATCTTTTCACTCCCTATCTTCGCCTCATTTCTTGAGCGTTTGTAGTTTAAGACGGTTCAAAGTAGTTTTCTTCAAAACTTTGATTCTGTCGTACTTTTCTTTAGCTTGCCTGTCTCCTACTGGAAAAAGTAATGTAGGAGTCCTACATTACTTTTTCCAGTCAAAATCATCAAAATAAAACAAAGGGCTGACAGTAACAGAGCCCAGCTTGTTTTCTCAGAAAATCAATACATTATATGCTGACATAGAAAATGCTCTGCTCAAAAACTACATCCTGTCAAATCCAGCATGCCTTCTCCGATCTAGCAAAACAGAGCCGTATGCAAGAGAATAACTCTGTTTCTATTCCATGCATGACATGTATTTTGATTTCCTTTTCTTATCATTTCCATGGAATCCCAGTATTCAGTCAAGTCCCTGTGTACAATCCAATTTGACGTTTTGTTATTTATCTTTTCTCGGCGTTATAACTCCTTCCACTCTCTACATTTAGTCGATTAGTATATGAATTTCCGGATAAGATGGGAGAAAAAATTCTAAATATTATATGCAGGAGTACTGCAGATCTATGCAAAAAATATCTTATATCGGTCAGAGGGGAAAGTAGTAAGGGGAAAATGTTTAAGAGGAGAAAGTTGGTGAAAGTACGTGTGAAAAAGTTATTATGCACTTGGGCTATTACGTAGCAAACTAGCAATACTACATGGTGAATGCATGTGAAAAAGTAGCAAATAGACGCCGACCTAACGAAAATGTTTCCAATTTAATCCTCTTAAGGAGAACAGTGATTGATGCTCTTTCCAAGATGCCTGAACCTTCCTTCCTTCCCTCCCCCCTCTACCACATTTACTTTATTTCAGCTCATTATTTCCCACTAACTGGAACCAAAACCATCAAGAAATTCTTTTCATCCTGTTTTAGTTAATATTTACACATACCGCATACATGGACTTACATTTCTCAGTATTTTCCAATTACCGCTCCTCACAAAACTTAAATGACAGAATCGCGGATATTTTTGGTCAAACTAAGTTTCCTCACGTAATTGGAACTAAAGTTTCCAGGAATTGCATCAATAACACACCAACTAAAATTACGTCTCCCCAGCTTTTAAGAGATTGTTCTTTTAAATAGCAAAGACTCGGGAGAAAGCATCACAAGCTTTTACCTCAGCACCAGCACCAGAGAAAAGAGGTAAAAGCAGTAAGAGAATTCACTCCTCATGCAGTAGTAGTACTTTTGGGAGGAAAGTTGGAGTAAAACTTGAAGGATGTAAGAGAGATTCAAGAAGCTCTCAAAAACTTCTTTAGTGGCTTTGTTAGAAACTCTTGTCAACATTTCCTCAACCCGTGTAACTAACATTAGCAACTTGCTTTCTCTCAACTCCAGGGTTGGCCCAACTCAAAAAACCTCTCGTGAGCAATATTAGGGCGGTAATGCAAGAATCCTTCTTCAACACACACGCAAAAACCATGCTTCTTCAAAACTTTCTAATGAATCATTGGGCTTCGCTAATGGGATTTACAATTTAAAAAATATCATCGTAAATAACTTCTCCACACATTAGTTACGCTTAATGGGCCTTTAGTGGGAACTGGCATGGAGAAATAATAGTTTTGAGCAACGGGATAATTTTTATAAAAATACCATGTCAAGTACAGCTTTATTTCTCTGGGGGCAGCACTCCTTCCATGGGAATCCATTCTCTCCTTTCTCTTCTCCCTTCTCCTCAGATTACATTCCTAGAACAAACTTCTTCCAAACTTTCAACCTTCCGCAAATTCTTCCAAATGACCAAACAAACTTTCCAACTGTACTCTCCCTCGACATTATTTGCTCAGATCTTGGCCAACTTTCTGGGCCAGAAGTGTATTGAACGTCAGGATAAATAACTTTAGTTCCGACCTTCTTATCTCTCCTACGTCAATCTGATAATTCTACATCAGAACCGAAAAGTCTGGCGAAAGGAATTGAGCAAAACTTGTAGTTTCCATGTGTACTGTTGTATGCTTATTTTACTTGTTTTGAGCCCACAAAAACGACTCCTCATTTCTCTCGCGGCTTCAAACAAACATGTTAATCATAACTTTGCTGTGCATCTCTGCACCAAAGAACCGCAAATAAACTTTCCAAATGCATGTCCTTAGTCGAAACACAACCCAGTACATTGCAAGTCGGTAGACCGCAACTCTAGTAACGTTTCACTCAAATGTCAGGGTCAAGAGCTTTTCAATCTTAACATTTGCATGTTTGTCGAACGAACGTTACTTTTATCCGCCACAAAATTCAAAAATCAGCATTATAGCTTTCACTCTCTGGAGGCGAACCAATGTCACCTATGACAAAATTAAATCAGAGAACAAGAACTGTAGCCAAGATACATTAAATTTGAAGCATATAATTAATTTAAGACGCGTTAAATAAACTGAAGGTCGTCAAATTAATTATCAATGCTGTATTTTCTAATTTTTAGCTGTGGCAATTGGATTCGTAAATTCCCTTCGGTGCTTCCAATGTGGCTTGTACACAAGTTCCGGGAGTTCTATAACCCCGTGTCAAAATCTGACCCGAGTGGACCTTAAAGAATGCCCGGATGCTGAGGCCACTGCCTGTACAAAATACGATAGTCTAGCAATGAAAGTCTACGGATGTGCATCAACATGCGAAGAACGACGTAAGTAACTTTTTACAATATTACCATGACCATATGCATCCAGCCTTGATAATTTTCCTTTAATTCCTCCCAACCTTCGTAAAGTTATCCCTCCTTGAGTTTCCTCATCAAGTATCTAAGCTACAGCATATCGTTTCCCTCGGTTTACTAAACAAGAAAGAGCAATCCCCCTTCTAAAGTTTTAATATTATCATCTGAATTATTAATATTTTGGAAAGATCCATAATTTAGACTACGAATCTTACCATTGGCTGCTTTCTCCGGAAGAGAAAGTCAGAAACTTTCTCAACTGAATCTACAAGATAGCGTTAAAATATTCTAATCTGCTATCATTTCAAACGATTCGCATGACTCAAGAAATCCATCATTCTCGAATCCCGCACGTGTACTTTCTCCATCTACGTATCTCCTCCCAGTCCTTGAGCTCGTATCAAATGACAAATTAAAATGGAGAAATAAGAGCATATATAGTAGATTTAGCGCGGTTTCTCTAGGATAGTCCAGAATTCTTGATGTGACAGAAATTAATATGTTTTCCTCAACACGATCCCTTTCAGAGGCAGTCTTTATTTGTACCCTGGAGAAAGTCCTATCCTTGTTTCCAGCATCTTGGCATTTTCATCCTCCTCCAGTATATCTTTTTGCATAAATTCACTGCTTATGCACGTTACTTGCTAGACTCTCTCCTCCCAGATCCCTCCCAACCCTTACACGTATACGTAATTCCATCCTTCTTCAGCCCCTTGATAATAAACTGATGAAGCTATGATGAAAGATAGAAGGAGCGGGGTACATGTGGGAATGTAAGCTGCTTTATCAAAGATGAGAGCTTCTCTCATTTAGATATATTTCTCACCTATTCTGCTTGAGTGCTATTTCTCCGTCACTGATTTTCCCACGGAAATTATCCATTTAAAATATTCCATCTCCTTTCCAACATCCAACAAACACCGAACCCAAGCCAACCTCTAGTATAAAACATACCCATTGCCCCTCCGACCTAGAGATTCCACTGCTAATGTAATGCATCAACGTTCCCCATATATAAATGTAGCATGCTTTCCATGAGTTTCCGCATACAGCCTTCCTTTTGGGACACAATCCCCACGCTGTAGTAGGTCAAAGCAGAATTTTGCGGAAACTCATCCATGCTCTTTGACATTCCCGAATCCTCTCCACCTTTCAGATTCATTCATCGGCCTTCTTCTTCAAAGGCGGATTTCATCAACGGCCTCCCGGCATTTCATTTCCTTTATATTTTCTCATAAGCCAAAGCCTAGCCTCTCTCCACCCACCCCCATTGGATTTCTTACCATTCTTATTCTCTCCCCTCATTCTTTGCCAGGAATGAGCCATCAAAAAGTCCAACGTTTTCCTTGTCAACAAAAGCTGAATAAACCTTTATGGTTCAGGGTCGTTTCGTCAATTAATAGCTATTCCATTACTCATCCTCATTCTCTCATCTCCTTCTTCCAGGAGGAAGCATAAAGTAGCTTTAATTAATTGTTTTGTTTACCTCTTCTACACAATCCGGCAACCGCATCATTTGTCTCGGCATCTTAAGTTTAGAACCTTTTACTTGCTTTATCCCATCCGCAATTCTCTCGAACCATTTCTTTCCTCAGATTAGCAATTCCTCGTCCCCATTTAATATCCTCCTCATCTCACTTATCAGCCTCTAGTATCCTCCGTCCTCCATGTGGTTGATAATTTGTGATTCTGATTAGCGTACGCAATTATTTACATTAAAGTACTTTCTCTACTTTCTCCCATCCTTCCACTACCAGACAAATCTCTCATATCACCTAAGTTTAATTGTAGCTAAATCTCCCGCAAGATTTATTACTTTCACTCCTGGCTCTACCTAATTTCACCCCTAGCTCTACCTACTTTCACCCAAATTCAAAGTTTAAATTCTACCCCATTTTCCACAATCACAATTGCCAGTTCTACATTATCTGTTTGCTAAGCGATTTCAGCATGATTGTAGTCTTGTTGCTGGAGAAAGTCAAAACAGAGCATCGAATGATTATAAAACCGGGAAGATGATGCTAAAAAACCTATTCCGTTTCTTTATTTACAGGACAAGGCTTATTCGACATCTACTGCTGCAATGAGGATTCCTGTAACGGAGCCTCATCCTTGTTTGGATCAAGTGGCCAATTTGCAATGTTGCTTCTTCCTTTGGTGTGTGCCACTCTCATGTCCATGAGAGTTTTTCATCCAACGAGCCCGTCTTCGCTCCCAAGTGATGCTTAGACAGACGCTACACGGAGGACGTGAACATTAAGGACATCATCATCATTATCATCAAGAGCACGACCATTATCAGTAAGTAGAGAGTGATAGAGACAAAGAAAGAAGAGGAGGAGGCAGTAGGATTCATTACCTTCAACAAGAGCCAACAAAGGTTCATATAAAGATAAAAGAACATTGGCGTCACAAAATCAAACAAGAAACCATTACAACACAACACCAAAATTCTCCAGTAATATTAAAGCATCTACATCAAATACCAATCTTATCCTTATTGTCCTCCAAAAATCTCAAATTTAAAAACCAAGAGAAATTCAAAATCTTACTAGCTGAAGATGATATAGTGAATGCAAGGCTGGAAATTATCTCCAAGTATTTTTCCGAACGAAGCACATTAAATATTTTCAAACATTTTCTCTCTCGACTTTTCCCCAATCACCAACTATTAACACTAATCAATTTACAGAGCTTTCCCTCCACTACGGTACTCGAAACCTTCTTTTTCTTAGCATTACTGAACAGCATCAGCTTCTTGTACATTGCGCATTTAATATGGTTTCTACATAAAAGCCAAAATCCCACTGATCAATCAATCAATATTTTCTCCTCTACAAAAATTCTACCGTATACATCCCATTCACGAAGGATTCCGAAGTTAGCCTTTTTAAGTGTTGCACATCTTCCCTTCTTGCCTAATCATTATCGTAGGTAGTCAAACACACTTTCTCCCTTGTTCGACCATAGAATGGAAGTTTCATTTCCAGTCTTTTCTCATTGTCTGTCCTTTCTTTAGTATTCCGTGATTCTTTGTAAGCTGAAAGAAAGACTAACGCTCCTGCATTTGTTTCATGTCCCATCTCCATCCGAGCGCTCTTTCTTTTCATCCCTCTCAACACCGGGATACAGTAGAGGTGGAGAGAAATGAGGCGTAAATAAAGTTTGCCTGCGTGTAGCAATTTCCTAATTCTTTGTAGACTTTGTAGAATGATTACACCCAGGAAGGGATTGCGTTCCAATTACACCGCTTAACCTTTAGCCAATTACGAAATGCTATCAACTACGGGCAGGTACTTACGCAAAGTGCGTTATGGGACTAGAAAGAGCCCTCTACGCGCTCAACAATGAGTGAGTGAGTGGTGAAAGTCTAGAGAAAGTCCGAGCTATTTTCTCTCTTAATCGACGAGGGACTTGATGAACGGCACTGCCCGTTCATTAAATCTCTCGTTTCTCCCCTTCAATTCCTCTATATTAAATCCTTCTTTGTCGGGGCTACAAACTACAGACGGAGAAGTAGTAGGGATATATAAGTGGGAAGTTGAAAATAAACCGGCACACTAATCCTCCACCCTGGTGGTCCAAGTCTGCACCAGAGGTCTTTCGCAGAACGACAGAACGGACACCTAGAAGTGGGATAAGGGAATACGCTCCCTAAAACTTTGTATCCGCCACTTTCTCCTTGATTGTCCACGTGTTGGTTGAATAGCCGTATCCGATGGAGAAAGTACTCTTAAAAAGCGCCCTCGTTTGCCGTCCCTTGGCCAATGTAGTTTTTATGAGCGAAACTTTTTTCAATTCGCATTCTACTCCTTCACCCCACTAACAGAGCATTGCGTTTTACACTTAATACGACACTTAGGAACACAAGAGAAAAATTGCCCCAACTTTCACATAACTTTCTCCTTTAGTGCTTTTACCATCCCTGTCCGAATCCCTTCCCCTCCGCTTTCCGCTACTTCTCTACAAGTCTTCCATACATTTTCAAGG
Source organism: Sminthurides aquaticus (assembly GCA_906901655.1). Taxonomy (NCBI): domain Eukaryota; kingdom Metazoa; phylum Arthropoda; class Collembola; order Symphypleona; family Sminthurididae; genus Sminthurides; species Sminthurides aquaticus. Next base: position 15,365,619 of record CAJQTT010000001.1, on the reverse strand, counting down.
GGTTACTTTTATTTCTTTTTCTCCTTTCTCTCCCTCATTCCTAGTTGTCCTCCTTTCTCCTTTTTTCCTCCCTACTCTCCCTCTATTCCGTAAATATTTACGCACACAGCAAACACCATCATTTCTTTATTTAACCTTTCAAGTATTTCAATCCCGTTAGGATTATCCTCTAGCATGCTAATGTTACAATCTCTGGAAGCAGCCTACCATATTTTCCGCCCCGAATTCCCATTTCTTTCTCCCCCCTACCATACTTTCTCCACATCATCTTACACTTTCACCAGCCTCCCTCCTTCCTTCCGACCCTATGCCCTAGCTCTTTTGTGCTAAAAACATGATTGCTTCCTTTCACAATAACCAACAAGGCTTCTATCCTCTCATTTCTCACAGCAAGTTGAAAGCTGAAGGAGGAGGAAAAGCCAGCATTTCTCCTTCTGCCACCGCTTTCAGCTTTCACCCATCCGACTTTTCCCTTTTGTTTTCCATCCGCGTTCCTTTCCTAGAAGTAGATGCGAAGAAAGTTATCGCAGTCTCACTTGTCGCATTTCAAACTCTCCATAAGAGCTTCTCCATAATCAAGCTAAGGAGGCGGACGTGCTGAGAATACCATCGATAACGGCATCGTATCTAATAACGAATTTAGCTACGCCTACCCGACTGTTCCAATCCGCACTAACGCAAAATTCTAACAACCTGTCAGCCTTCTTTAGAATCCCGCCAAATTGTAAGCAAGGCAACGCACTACCTAGAGTTTTATAACTCAGCCAGTGATCCTGGTTAATTAGTAATGTATCATGAAGCTGGCTGTTAGATTGGGTAAGTTAAGCTGTGACCTAAAGTAGAGCATTCGCACTTTATTCTTGTGTACTGGAAAAAACGTGCACAGATCATCTTCACAAAATTTTGCAAATCTACTTTCTCCCAACCGTCTACTACATAACGCTCTCTTCGGGAATGTCTCCAAACGTCTTTGCTAAAAGCGCATCACTTTTTAAAAATGATTGCCAAAATGCTAACAATTTAGTGCCTGAATACTAACAGAATATATCCATTTCCTTTACAAACTTTCCTGCATTCTAACCCGTTTTACGGCAATCGATAAGCGTGCAAAGAAAGATTTTGGGATGATGATGAGTAGATCAGGAAGGAAGTCGATAAATCCATATATTTAGCATCAAGAGAGGATTCAAGTGATGCGGTTTTAAAGCTTTCTCCAGCAGCCTTTCCACCATTTCTCTACTTTTTCCAGTCCCCACTAAACGTCTAAGCATGAGCTCGATATGGAAAACTGATGTTATCCTCAAGAGCTAGCAGCCCATTCCCTTTCATGCCTTCTAAATTCCATCAGCTTTTAAATTAACTTTCTCTTTCCCTCTCATTCACTCATGCCTTCTCCTCCGATACGGTTTCCTATTCATTTACTTCATCCTTCACAAATCAAGGCTCTTATCCATCTCCTTCTTGGAATAAACTATTTCAACGGAGGTTGTGTAGAAAGTCGTTTGCAATTTCTTCAAACTCAAGTAATCTCCTCTACCTTTTCCCCTTCACAACTTCGCCTCCTCCCCTTCCATTACACATTACACTTGCTTTCTCCATGAGGAGGCATAGGGATTGAGTGCCGTCATTATTTTCTAAAGCACGTTTCCTTGTCTCTTCCAGAAAACGTCGAGTACTACCATTGATTATGGCAATTGATCATACACACACACGGTGCTTGAAGTAAACACCGTTTTTGAATTAATTGCAGGATTATATATTTTCCGCTTTATTCAAATTCTCCTTTCACCACTCGCTTTCTCCACTCTACCTTCGCCATCTCATCCTTCCAGCTCTACATTATTTATCAAACTGATTTTCATTCTCCACTGGAATTTTAATCATCAATTAAACTCTCGAGTAGAAAATGGCCCATCCAACCAGCAAGAATTCAAGGGTGAGTATACCACCGAGCACGGTGGTGAAAGCACGGAAGCTGAAGGAGAGATACACAAAACCGGCTTTTCCGCCTACACTTGCATATATTTAATTTAATACCATGACTGTTGCTTTATATATTCAACGAACCCTCATCATTTACTTTCTCCTCCAATATTGCAATTATAAGGTGCTTTTCCAACCGTGCGTGAGTATCTGTAGAGACACACATGTGCACAAATACTTCCATTCTCTATAAACCTAAGCGCATTAGATACGAGTCTTAATTATCTAAAAGCTATAATAATTATTATACTATATATAGAAAATACACATAAATCCATACTCTACCCCTAGCAACACCTAGAAACTGAGCAAATGCAATGATTATTCAGCCTAACAGACATAATCTGTGTAGTTATAATCCAACCCTTATATTATACAAGAATGGCTTTCGCCACTAACTACCTTTTCAAAATATATGCGTTCATTATACAATGTGTAAATCACCAATCACCACAGCCTCTTGCACGCTGCACCTATGATTTATCACTGCTCCATGTACATTCCTAATTAATAATAAATACCAATTAGTCTCAAACTCTTTTAAGCATAGAGACAGTTATAGTTAAAAGCAAAGATGCTGTTACAACACCCACGATTTCACTATTTCTTTGCATCCTCTGTGAAGGGACATACTCTCATCTTGCAGGTATGAAATCAGCGGATTCTACAATAACACCTCAAGAACATAAATAATTAATTTAATATTCTGTAATCTTATACCCAGCATGTAAATAAAATCACACGCTTAATTAATCATTACCAGATAATAGTATTATAATAGAGAATCGTTGCGCTATATGGCGCGCGAGTGCACAAACTTATTTCAAATTCAATGCTTCCATAAAGCATAATTATGCATATAAAATTACATGTTGTCGAGGATGGAAATATATATGCTTGCCTATTAAAATATTATTCATGGACATTATATATATATATTACACAAATATTCAAGCATCCTTCACCATCCATGAGCACCCACTCAATCTTCCTGTAGAATAGCAAAAATCCCGCGGCATTTCCGCATCTAACCCTCTTCCACAACCAAAACTATATACCACACACACACACACTTACACTTTTACCTTTCTCATCATATTAATACAATTCAAACAACCCAATGGCTGTGTATGTATCTCGTTCTATACATAAATTATTTATAGAAAAAACAATTTCTACACATGGAATCGTATATAATATACTTGTTACAAGTTCATTACCAGTAGCAATTACGCAAGAAGCCCTCTCAGGCGTTCGCCTTATGGGATCTTATTTATAAAGCAATTGAGTAACTATCTATATAATATATTTGAGCCTTTAGAATGTTAAATGTTTAAAATTAAGATTATTACTGCATTTAATCATCAGAGGTAATCTCCCTAAATCAATCTCCAATCTCTACGAGAAGGTTAACACTTTTGGGTTATAATTTGAGTAACGACGCATTTTTTTGAATTATTTACGTAGCTGAATTACCTTTTTGATTATATGTGTCCCTTTTGAACAACTCCAAGCTATGCTCTGCAAACATCGAAACATTAGAATAAGTTAACCGAAATCAATTAAATGTCTTGAATCTTGTAAAACGAACAGTTTACGAATCTTTGATTTTCAATTCTATATCAGAATGACGCATTTAAAGTCTAGCTCTGAACTATAACTTTGATTACAGCCATTTCTGGATATATTTATATATATATATATATATATACTTACAGCTTACATCAAAGGTGGAACGAGAATGATCAAATTATTACCATCCTACACACATTTAGTTACCTGAATCAACGGTGTAAACACAGCCTTTTATAATACAATCCAGCTTGTAGGTATATCAAACTACAACCCGTGTATCCTAAGAAATGTTTTTCCCTGCCTCCTTTCTCCCAATAATAGCTATTCATCTACAGATCAAAGCTATTTCAACAACACACACCTCTGTCTTTTTTATTCTCATTAGTATTTTAATAGGTAAACAGGATTACAGCCTTTCATTCAACTATTCCTTTAATGAACCATGAAAGCTTTGATGACTCCCAAGAAACTGCACAGCGTTGAAAATCGAGGGGGGGGGGTTTCAAGTAGGAGAAAGAGAAAGTCGGGAGAAAGTATCAACTTTCTTCTCCCTTTACTCCCACAGTTAACCTTTGATCCGATGAAATGAGTCGCATATAAACTCTAGGAGACCCGAAAGCAATTATGGCCGTATTTTACTTTAATGCAACAGTCGAGAATACTATAATTAAACAAGTGTGACAAGGGGAGTGTAATTAAGTGAGTGAGAAAGAGTGGAGAGAAAGTAAATCCTTTGTAAATTATCCTGTAAGAATAATATTTCCAGATATATTATACCACCCCTAGCTTTTAACTTTCACCAGCATTAACTTGTTATTCTCCTAATTATAGCTTTAGTTGTCAAGATGCAATAGTTAAAATTAAGTTGGCTTGTTTTATAAATGATATGTAATTAAAGCCATAATAATATTTCCAACCATAAGGATTGAACGACGGGGGAAAGGGCCCCAAACCATAATATATGCATACGAAATAAACAAGAGCATACAGTATATATATATATTATTAAACTAATTAATTATGAATAATGTCATTTTGATGATTGAATTAAATAATGATTGCTTCTAACTACAAAATCACTCTTCTCCTTTTACATCCACCGCCCCCACCATAATTGGATTTAAGCATATTACATTCTAATCACTGTACTCGTACTCTCCCAATTAGTTATACACTACTCATCCATATCATCATCAGTATTCTTATATTACGTTTTCCCGCTCATTATAGAAACGAAACAAATCTCGTTCAAGAATCAAATATAATCCAATCAACATTCGAGAATTCCTTGAGTTTTAGCTCCCCAAGTAGTTCTTGTTCCTCTGTGCTCCATTTCCTCTCATGCTTTTCTCCAATTTTCCTCTTTTATCAAACTAAACTTAATTCCAACTAACAGTCCCAGTTCAGTCCATGTTCTGACTTGATAGAACCAGTTGTTAAACGTTCCACTTTTGTGGAAGATAGTCCCTAAAGATTTTCCAACGAAACAAAACCTTTTATATTTCGTACATGTTTTCATAAATTCCCAAAAGGACAGTTCCTCATTACATTACCTGATAAATCCTTATCAATCAGGGAATTATTTATAATCACTCATTTTTTCATCTCAGTCAGTACATATCCAAGCTTCAAAGTAATAATTTCCTGTAGTAAAGAATTATTTTACAACCAATCCCAGTTCTTCCTCATCAATCCCTCCAGATTCTCAACGTCAATCTCCTCTGCTTTAATCAGTTAAATCCTGTATTTTCCAGGTAAGATTAGATAAATCATTTCCCGGGACGACATAATCCTATCATACTTGTAAATCAGAATATAGTTGACTCATGGAACTTAAATCCTTTTCTCGCACGTCTTTACAAGAGAAACAAAAACGTATATGACGAATTTTACTCCATTGGAACAGTTGGCTAGCAGAATTTTTGCATAATTCAATCCATTTTCAAGAAACGAAAGTAGAAATATTTTACAGACGTTTTCAAGGAATATCAAACTACGCCCAATCCTCTTTCATCTCCACTTTCTTCATATTACGTGACTCCTCTAAAACTTCAACGAAAGCTCAAGGTACACTATGGTACCAGGACACCAGGAGAGTCGAAAAAGAGGGAGAAAGCACTCTGCAAAATAGAGAAAACGTGAGAAGAATCCCTGGACAGTAAAAGTGCCATATACCAACCAGCTCCCCCGCTCACCAAACGGAATAACACGGGCGCATATCTTAAATACGACATTTTTAAATTAAATTATATACAACTCCGCATCTACAAATCATGAATGCGAAATAAAATATATGTGCCGGGATTTAGCGATGCAAGTAACGGCAATGGGCTCTAATTCTAAGCAATCGCATGCATTCCAATCATAGATCACGATTTTGAATTATTTCTGTAGCGCGAAAGTACTATATTATTCAATTCAGAGAGTGCAGGCTGTCTGGGCTGGGGTAAGCATGGAGAACCAGCTTCACATTCCGCACTCCTACCCATTCATTGGACCACCTGGAACTTAAATTCATGACGGGATTTGAGACACATAAATTATAAACACAGGTGTGCATGTGCATACTCAATTATTTGCACATGATCCACATAGCTATATACATTTCTTTACCAAACCCCTCCCCCTCTCTGCTCTCTACTTACAAGAATGCTGACCGGCGATTGACCTGGATTGAAGGATGAGAATGATATGAAAATTCCCATAGCAAGCCAAAGGAAGGTAAGCAATAAGCAAGAATGAAACATATTTTCGCAATAATTTCCCCATCCATTGTATGTCATCATAATCGAGACACTTCGCCACTTGTCTTCCACATGAGCTACCGTGTCCTCTTCTCTTTTTATTGTGTTTATTTTCAAATCCCATATCTTTTATTGATTAATCTCACCTTTTGGAGGACGCTATACAGCCGGATAGCAAAAGCATTCATTTAACTAAAGGTTACCCATCCTGGATAATTTACGAACAGAACTACACGAGAGGATTATTCTCTAAACTGATACAAGTAGAATGCCAAACAAATTCCTCCAGATTTTTGTGCAATATTTCTAGTAGTATTTTGGGCACATCCACGCATTGCAACCCAGCTCAAGGACATTAATTCATTCTTTTAAATTCCATATGTATACAAAATTCTCCACAAGTATTTTCGCAAACTCCACCAGCCGAAACCCTATAGCCTTCCTGAATTATATTTTATCTGGATGAAATATATATTTGGTACAGAGTATTACTCGTCTCTCAATTCCATCATTGAGTCCAGCTGGGAACGGGTGGAAGGCTCTGCTCGGCACGCCGTCTTTAATTACTGCCAAGCCAATAGATGAAATGTCCAAAAGAAATGCCAGCAAATAATTACCGCTCATCCTTCTTACCGCCATCAGAAATAATAATCTTCAGCATATACAAAGACATTTAAATATTAAGAGGAATCTCGCTAAAAAGCCCCACAATTTTACTAATAGCGTAAAATCTCCAACACTACCAGCTTTGATATATGTATAATTTCCAAATCCTCTTGAACTGCTTCCGATTTTATATGTAAACCAAACGGATTATATATTACGTCGTAGTGCCAAGGACCGAATTTCCTACTATAAATACCATTGCTATTCATTTTTAAATAATAAATAGAATAAATACCATTTCCTCATGCACATGTTATACAATTCGTGAAAGACTCGTATTTTTTGAGGAAATTGTCGCAATACCTTTTGTAATCTCATTCTAAGAAGCTTTTAAAATTTTACCGAGTATGCCTCAAGGGAGGAGAAAGCAAAGTACCTCCGCTAACGTTTCCTCAACATTATAATCCCGGAAGTTATTAAATTGCGAAATGATCCCCACTCCTCTTCACATATTTCAAGACATTAAAAATTCATAAATATTTCAATACCATCGTCTCTTCTACAGCTTGCTTGACCCCACAAATAAAATATACAACCCTAACGTACCAATTAAGCTCGAGGAGGTCAAGGATTTGGATTAGTTTAGTAGATCGCAGTAGCTCTAATGATACACATTTCCAACTTGTAATTATCCTCACTGATATCACTCTGCCCCTTGCTTAAAGACAAGTAGCTATACACCCGTTGATCTCGATGAAAGTAGAAATGAAAATTATTGCTTCTCCCTCTCAAGAGCAGTGGATATGAGTGTTCAAATTGATTGAGCTTCTTCAAAATCAAGATCAGTCTTATGCCAGAGGAAGGCAGGACAAGCGGATTCAAATATAAGATTCTCTTTAGGTCAATCCATGCCTTGGAGCTTATTCAGTTTGCATAGTCTTCGAGTAGCAAAGTCAATCTACACTGGTTGAGGTTGTGGAAGTACCAGCTCTTACATATTCGCTATACAATAATTATTATAAAAATCCACCTTAAGAGCACCTTCCAACCTCTTCAAACATACAAGGCAATAAGCCGGCTAATCACGTCCCATCCATCCATCTCACATCCGAACGGAATCATCTGAGAAGAAGGTGGGCAGGTGATCAAGAAGGTGGAGTAGATGCAAGTGCAATTTTAAATTCTCAAAAGGAAAAGTTTGCATAAAAACTTTTTCTCATCAGGATGCTCAATCAAATCACCTCAAGAGATGCACACACATGGAGGCAGGCAATCCTTCCCGTCCCGTCGTAACCACGTACGACGCTACACTAAGACGCGCGTTCCAAAAAGCCATGCATAGCACAGGACGTTAAATTATTCCCAATCCGCTTCAAGTGTATCATCTTAGCTTAGAATTAAAGCTGAATTTCTTACGCGGTGCTACTGCAATTCCTATTCAAATCAACAAGAACAGAAGTAGGATATCAGGATTTTTTCATTTCAAACTTTCAAATAATCTGCAAATAAGCGGCCGGCCAACATGGATTTGCGGATTATTTTCATTGACTACAGGGAAACTAGATGAGGGAGGTGACCAACGAGGATAATAATAATACACTCTCTTGTCTTCTTCTTTTTCATCATCAACATCACCTACTTGTACTCTAGTTTTTGATTATGGTTATTATCCTCTAGATGTGTGCTGCTACTCTTTTCAAATCTCCCTACACTGCTTCCTCCTTACTCCTTGTCGTTCATAATCATCCCTCCTTCCTCTCGAATTCTTCCAACTTACTGACATAGTCTCAAACCTTCAAGTTTCTAGTAAACAAGGTATTTCAAACTTAAATCTCTCTCATTCATTCATCCTCTCATGTCCACTACTCCAAACTGCAGACAGCCCGCCGCTTCTAAGATATCAAACTCTGTAATTACGCACCTTGTACGACCCAATTCCAAAAAGAAGTTTTACCACTTGTAATTTGTACGTGAAATCATTCAAGCTCATTCCAATTGAGGAGGAGTGTGTAGTGTAAACCAATCTTTCTTAAATTATTGGAGCATATTGGATGAATCCCCCCTCACATTTCCCCTCCTACCTACCACCCCCATCACTCCAACACACACACAACAGTCATCTGTCCGCCATCCATCCATCACCTGTCCGCTCCTTATTCTTAATTGTCCACCACAATCACAAATTTAATTCCTACTCGGCCTCTGCATTTCTCGGCCTCTCCCTTCCTTCCTCCAACCACCAGAATCATACAGAATATAAACAATCCAAAATCTTCTCAATCTAGACTTTAGTCTGCGCGCTATTAATTATGTCATTTCATGGCAGAGTCTCGTGAGAGTCTTGAAGAACGCATCCATCAAAAGAGCGAGGTGGATTCATCAGGGTCATTTACTTCCAAAATTCAATTTATCGCCAATATAAATTTACCCATTGTCAAATCTAATTTCGTCTTTATAACAATACCCTTCTTTGAATCCCCCTCCCTCTTCCTCCCCCCGCCTCTCTTCTATTTGTAGTACCATGTTAAATACATGACTAACCTTTGAAACTCGTTCAAAAGCATCATCCAAACTGCTAATCAGGGCAAATGTCTGGCTCAACTACATGTAAACAGAACAGACGCTCCTATCAACCAAATACATTGCAATTATAAATCCACAGCTAGCCTATTAGATCTTCAACTAGAACCCAACAACCTCAAGATACACAAACCATTGGTTAAAAGCTACACGCTCTCTCACAGTTAATCTCAATTTAATCTACTTGGCCTTGTGCGAATATTTTTGGGATTAAAGGCCACTCTTGAATCATTGATTACGCGGCGAAGAAGATGATCAATTGATTGCGATCAACAAGGAGACTGTATTCACTGTATAGCAAACCATCTCAACTCAACATCTTCAACAGCCCGCATATATCTCTCTTCTAATTGCATTCCTTATCAAAACACACATCTCTTCAGCCCTCTGCGAGTAGTATCAATTTTCAATACATATTCCTTCATCCTGTACTGCAACATCTTTCTTCTCTAGCCTCGTCTTCCCGAGACTCTCACAAGTCTCAATCCCTTCATTTATAATTTTTACATTCATTTCCCTCATCAACCAAGTCAAGTCTACATAGCAAAGCGAGATATGGAAGAGATTGCCATTTGACATTCAAATTTGTATTCAATTGTTATTCCGCGTTCCTCCTAGCATCAGGCTACATTACTTTCATTATTGTTGACGTCCCCTTTTCTCATTTCTCTAATCACCATCTAAAGGTATATATCGTCGTCCCTTGGACTCGAAGTTGTCTTGATTCATTTCAAATAACTTTAATGTGCACCACCTTTGAATTTGCCTAAATCTATGCGTCATCATCATTTTCGTAATTGCAATAATGGGAGAATATATGCTTGGAGGGCATCGAGACAAAGTCTCGATTAACCGCTATCTTTTTAATCTACATCAGTCCATACATGTAGTCTCTCTCCCTCCAAGTTCTCCACTCTTGTAAAAAACTAAACCAAGCAAACGAGAAAAAAACATAGCGGAGGATATGCAGAGGATTCATGGGGCGATGAGAGTTTTTCAAGCTCCTTTCAAAGGGTGAGGAAACAGGTAGAATAATTTGACAAATTTCCCACTCACAGTCAGCCCTAGCACAACAACAGAGGAACGTGTGTTATTGGATAACCTAACCTAGTACATACAAGATCTGCAGGCTGCCCTGCCCTGGATTCCATATAAAATCTAATCCTAATCCACACACTTGTTTTCAACGAAATTGCAAGTGGATTTAAATATTCAAACCAGTTTCCGCCGCACCCCAACAAAATTTAGAGAGAAAATGAAAACACATAGCAATAAGTCTTCTCTCCCAGACTTTGTCTCTAAGTCTCTTCCCGCCACGTCTCATCCAAGCTCTTGGATGTAAACGATAGGAATGATGCGAATCAAGTCAAGGCTCCATCAAGATCACATTCAGAGCGATAACTGTTCACCGCAACTAGTTCCATTTACCTTGCTTAATCATCCAGATTTTGGGCTTGACCGGAACTTGCTTTCACCAACCACATCCACTTTCTCCAACTTCCCCCCTCCTCCTCTCTTCCTTTCCCTCTCGCCTTATTTCTATCCTATACATTATGCTCCATTCTAAGTCCCACCTTTCTCGTGTACATCATTCTAGTTTTCATCCTCGATTTCACCACCAAACATTTCTAAATATTTTAGACATCCGTCCAAGCACCCAGCAATCAAGCTACAGGAGGAAACAGCCTGGCTCACAGAACGCATAATGAAAAGAGAAAGCTCAAGCATGATCAAATCCCTTGTAGTAATTTTATAGAGTGTCTTTTGCGGCCAGCTCCACCGGTACCACCGGACTGCGGAAGGGAAAGCCTTACAAGTCATCACCTTTTCTTCCAAACCTTGCTTTCACCGACGCTGCTTCATTCAAGCTTTTAGCGCGGCTCCGATATCGCAAATCCCTTCATATCCTTGCCTGTACAAAGTTTGCGAAATCCGTAAGAGCCGACCCAGCCTTGGCTTGAGTGAAAGTCGGACCTAAGCCCTTCTTATATCTCCTATATACATCCTCCTGCATCACGTAAACGGATAAACCAAGCGTGATCTAATTCCTCCTCTATCCCCCTCTTCCGCATCATTTTCTCAAACCAATTTCAATCTTCTATCCCAAACCACCACACGCCACATTCTCTCACCACTCTCACCTTCTCCACCCCCCCCCCCCGTCTCTTTCTCCACTACCTTTCTTCTTCTCGATCTCCCTCCTTTTCCCACATCACCACTCAAAATATCCTATTCTCTCCTCACTCCTCCAACAATCCTCATCCTCTCCTTCCCCCGTTATTCATAGTGAAAGGCCCCCTGGCCCTGCAAAAATGTTAACAACATTCGCAAAAAATATCCCAGCAAGCTAAAAATCCGCCATACTAATCTTTGAACAAATAATCTATGAATCAGTTTCCATCTTCCCCAGCTCATCTCCTCACCTCTAAACATGTCCAGTATTTTACATGACTCATCTTCATCATCACCATATCCACAATGTTGGTCTCAAGATAAGACCGCAATTCCAACACTATCATTTTCCCAGGAGCTCAGCTATAGATTATAGAAGTCCATTACGTAAGCCTATTGTGTCCTCCTATTATTAGCATCCCAATCTCACTCCCTCCTCACCTCTGCAATCCTACGGGCAATCTTAAATTTTTGTAGCTTTCACAACAGGAGATGCAGAACAGAGGACGAGCAAATATTTTTTCGCTCAAACTCCTCCATCTTTACAATCCTCTGCCCGAATGATAAAGGTTATAAAAATATTAATCCCCTGATTATACGTGCAATAAAATACATCTTTTATCCACGTCCACTCAGGCAGGATCCTGCACGCAAGGATTTTCCAGCTTAAAACACGTTTTTTAAAAACTCTTAAGGACTTGCAAATCAGGTAGGAGCAGAGCAATTACCAAATGACTGATCCATTGTATCCCAACCCGCCCTGGACCGGATTTTTCTCTCAAGAATACTTCTCTCTAAATACTAGCGCCCTCTGGTTCCACTACTGTCCTTGGCTTCTTCCTAGCTCTCCCTTGCTCTCTCCCTTTGTAGACCTCATGTCTTCTCTTCAACTTGCAACTTTCCCAGCAACTTGTATTCAAACATGCTAATTAGCTAGGTAGCTTTAGTTAGAACAGCGCATGCTTTTTAAATCTTGCCCAAAGCTATCTTTTGGACCATTCCATTCCCTCTGGCCCGTCTCTCTTGAATTCCGCTTCTTCACCATCTTCTTATATTGCTCTTTAAAGTATGCCATCATATCCTCCTCATCCTCATGTATTTCAAGTGTATAGTAGCAGGAGGCATGGATGATTTGTCATCCATCACTCTGTCCCAGGGCTTATTTAAATTTCAGAGTCGCCTCTACGTGAGTTGATTCCTTAACAAGATACTATATATTCTAAAATCCCTCACCCACCCACCAAGCAAAGCTCAAAGCGCCCCAACTTGATCAACTCTTCTCATCCTTAAACTCACGCACAGATTTACCTTTCATCTCTCTTTCAATGTCATTCTCTCCATTTCTACAATTCCCTTCTTTCAATAAGCCCGGAATCCCAAGAAAACAAAACACAGCTTATCAACACAACAACCCATTCATTTCCAACCGTAGTATTCCTTATTTCACTTATTCCTCACCCACCCCACCTTCTCCAGCAATCCTTTAATCCTCCTCCTTAACCTTGTCAAAACATCCTTAACCCTAGCCCTCAATCTTGCCCTCTAAACAAAAATAGCTCATACTTATTCTCCCACCTTACCAAACCCGCTCTTCTTCCGCAACCAATCTGCATCCTCTTCCGGTCAATCTCTCTAGTCTTGTATCAGATCCATCCGCAAAAACGGTTCTTCTAACAGTCCTTCAGAGTGAGCCAAACTAGATTCCTCATCATCAAACTGAATACCAGAATACCAGCTCATTCCCACTCTCATCCGCTTCCACATTCAGGAAGACCGTGGATCCATTATTCCTTATATTTTAGCAACCCGGGCTCGTTTTCAAACTTTCCGCCGGAGGATGATTCAAAGAGTAGCGTCAAGAATTTTAAAAACTCGCCCTCCTCTAACTTATTCCGGCTTCCAGCTTTTAATGGACGCACGTTTTGCACAGGGATGTAGCAGCCAGACGCTGACATTAGGCTAATGGAGCCCAGCAAGTCAGATCATCCGGCGGGGTTGTTTCATCTCAAAATCTTTCTCTCCACACACCCTTCTTCACGCGGGAATGGTGGGGTGAAACGTGAATAAAAGCGTACGCAATTCCGCTAGCGGGGATTTAAAGAGCCAAGCGTAGTAAAGAAGAAAGCGCTTTACTTGAATACTCACCCAGCTACAAGCAAGGAGGCAGTAGCTAGCAAGAAAAGTAGTATCCCACTAAGATACATTTCCCCATTAACCATTTCCATGCATAACATTCCTGAGCCTGAAACATGGATTCAGCCTTTCTCAGTATTCATATTACCTGGTCCTCCCCACCTCAATCTCTGCTTACATAGTAAAGTATATATTCCCTATTACTCTCCTCCCCAAGTCCCCAACACTCTACATAAAAGCTCCTCCTGTATATACAAATCCCCCTCAGCTTCTATCTTACTTAAAGATAAAATGCCTTCCAAAACTTTCTGCACATCCGCCCTGCAAGGAGGAAATCAACTTCAAACGCTGGTATATATATACATCATCTTGCAGCCAGAAGAGAGAGAAACATTACCCACGATGAGCATTCAATGGGATTTACTACCTGAGTAATACCCGAGAGCAGGGGGGATGTAAGTCAGCATTAGTTTAATACTCTTCCAAAGCCCAACGAGTATTCCATGCATATTCCTCTCCTCTCCGACTACTTTTCCAACAGAGTAATCACATCTAACAGCAACCACATCAGCTACTACAACAACGCATCAAATACCATCTACATTTATCCATCAAAAATCCTCCTCACCCGACCACTATCTATGCAGCACACCTTCACTCTAGCGTGTAGTACACAGTGTACACCAACTCAGCCAAGACTGGGATGCGCAAAAAATATAATGTCTTCTTTTCTTCCATATCCCTCCTAGATATATTCCCTACTTGAATTGTTACAAAAGCGCAGCGTCGCAATTCCGCTCTACAACGTACTCCACTGCTTATAGCGCTCTGGCGCAGCGTCCCTTCTCTCCCCTCTTCTGCATCAATAAAAGCTTGTATATACCGTCCTCGTACGCTTGGAATCAGAAATCATTGTTACGATTCATTCTCCTTTGGCTCACTCACTTCAACAACAACATGGAAGAGAGGGTGAAGAAGCTATGGAAAAACTATTGAAATGATAATCAATTAAGGGATAGGTGGAATTTCTCATCTCTCCTAAAGCCTTAACTCTCCATCTTCTACAGCGTATACACCTTTGCTCTTACCCCTTACACAGTATATTCAATCCTCATTCTGGGACAACTCCCAGCTCAGCGAACAAGCAAGCAGACCCACTTTCCTCAGTGTCCAGTTTTTCACTCTCCTCCTTCTATATGTCTCCACAATCCAAACAACCAAAGATCATCCAACCACGTACACCTCTCTCCCAACCTATCTCATACAATACTTTCATCTACAGCCGGACCCAACTACCACCTGACTACACTTTTCCTCTCCGTCTCTCTCTCTATCTTTCTCACCTCAGAAATCTGCCTCACTCATCCACACACACAGGAATTCAATCCATCCAACCAAAGCAAACTCTTCTTCTTCTTTGAAACAATCTCTGATCTCTCTCTCCTCCTCTTGAAGAGTATGGGAAGAGGACCTCTTCCCATCCTTTTCTACATCTCTAACCATTTTTACCGGCTTCAATCTTTCTCACAAAAGAGCCAACAGTTTCACTCATATTCCGGCTTCTCACCTCCGCTTATATCTCCTAACATATCTTTCAAGAGCAGCCGCGCTCCTCCAGCGCCGAGTTCCGCCAAGAGTAACATTCACAAAATACTTATGAGCAAAAAAAACAAAAGTTAATGGGCTATTTACTCCTTGCATACATTTCTTCTATATTTCTCCTATTATTCTCTCTCTAGCTTCAACTATTCTCCCCGAAACTAGCGTATTCTTCCGTAGTTCCCTTCCTCCTTTTCAATTAGTACTACACTCTTCTCTCACCTTCTTCTCACCTTTTCTTCTTCTTCTACGATTAACTCAATATTCTACCTTATTTTCCTTCGTCTCCTCCTCCCCTCCTTTTCTCTCTCTCTCTCTCTCTCTCTCTCTCTCTCTAAAATCCTTGCATATCCTCAATGTCAGTGTCTTAAGAGTGGACATTGCAAGGACAAACTCCCTCACTTCTTTCAAGCCGTGAGTAAAAGAAAAATACCCACTTTTGCATCACCACCGCCGCCACAACCACAAATCCAAAAGCATGCTTACAAAAACTCCAACTTACCAACCAATCTAGCCAGCCAGCCACCCATCCAACTCAAATTTACCTATGCATCCGCCTAACCTGCAATTAGCTCCTCTTCCTCTGCACTTTTCCTCAACAGCACAAGCTTGCTTTTCCGTATGTTTTCAAAACATTTCACTCTCTGAAAAAATCATCTACAGAATCCAGTGTACATATTTACAGCTGATACTGTTTTCTCCTATAGCAAAATTCCCTTTAAGGGATAATGTGTCCTTTTTCTCTTAAAGACGTTAAGGATGACTACCCTTCCGCAGGCAAGGAAGTCTCTTTCGGATATCTCCGATTTGCAGCGTGAGTCAGCAAGGGTGTTAAGCCATTCCTTTCGCCCCGTTCAAAGCGGGCGTCGTGTTAGCAAACTTCAACAATGCCCCGTTTAGAAATACACTGCTAAAACTTAACCTATATACACGGGTTTTATATGAGTCCAATTTAATAATTGCAATCACAAACTCCATGTCATTTTCGTCACCCCTTCAAAACCATACATTATCATATCCTTCCAAGGCCAAAGATCTCCTCCTCTCGTAGATTTTTAATCAAAAGAAGAAAATCTTAGGATTTAACAGCCATTTCCACCATTCCCGCTAAAGGCTCAGTTGAATAAAAAGTGAGACGTCGTATAATTGCTCCTAGAGCTAGACTGCAATCATATTCCCGGAGCAGTGTCTTCGCCCAAGCGACATTAGCATTGAATTGACCATACCACTATACCATAATCCTCATCCCCATTCACCTGTTCTTTTCTCTTCCTCCATCCTCTCTCTCTACCTGTCCTACCTGTGTGTGTGCTCATCTATCCTCCCTCCTCTTCCCTTCTCATTCCAATTCCAACCAACCCCTCCTCCTAAACACTCTACACCATTTACTAAGATAACCAATTCCAAGTGTCATTTCACTCTTTACCTTTCCTTCCAAAGCATATCAGCGCTGTCTTCCTCATCTCTTGTCCAAGTGGTGGTCCTCAATATTTTTCTATCCTCAATCTCCTTTTACTTCCAATAATTTTCTACATCAAGTTATAATTCCTAAAATTCAGTTTCTGTCTTCTCCAAGAATCATCGATTTGTGTCCTTGCATCATTTGAGAACTGTGTGTATTCCTGCTAAAATCGCTTCAATCTATACCAAAGTGACCACTCAGAATCCGACAAAGCAATACACATTGTGATTATTTGCCAAGAATCGTTATTGACAATCAGTTTCCATCGTGCCGACATCGTGTGCAGTTGTCCCAATATAATCCTTGAACACAGCAACCTGTTGGTCTCCTGTAAAAAAGCAATCATTGTAATATTTTTTAGTCGTAGTGAAGTGGCTCAGAGCTCTTGAAATTATTTCTGAGCGTGGTGGTGAAAATCAATTTCCGTGAATATTTTTATTGTGCCAAGTGTTTTATAAACAGCTATAAAAACGGATCGACGAAGGTATCCCTCCTCGGACCCCGCCATGCGAGGCATTAATGAATCAAACTTCATGCCAGGTGAGACCATTATCCTACATACTATTTAAAATTTTACCTGGATTCAGTGTTTCGAAATTTCATACATCCATCCAGCTATTCTGGCTCAGATCGAACAATATTGTAACAATATCTAGGATTTGACAAATCCATTATTATATGCAAACACAACCGCCGAAAATACACTATAAGACTCATGTATTCATTTCAAAATCACAAGCATTAAATATGAACGAATAATAATTATGATTCGAAGCCATTAGTTTCTCTCCGGTCTCAAAGTACCGATACAACTTAATAGAGGTTTGATAGTCAGCAAGTGTTTGTGCTATACAAGCCCCGTTCACAACTTCGGCGTAGTTTATAATTATAATTTATGCTAAGTAAAAGTAATTCCTTTTAGTGTTCTACTGCTCTCGGTGAGATATTATCTTTGATCGTCCATCCGTCCAGCGCTTTGAGCTAGCAAGAAATGATAATCAAATTAGCAAGTGTGTGTGCGGAAGAGTGGTTTGACGTAATTAGTACTAGTGAGCGACTTTTGAGGTGTGCAAAAGGGTTGAGAGGAGGTGGAAGGGAATTATGGTGGAATGGTGTAGTAGTGAATAATTTTACGACTTTCCCAGTTCAAAGTGACTCCTAACTTGTCACGTTATACGACTCGTATAAATTCTAAAAGGGCCAATCCAATCCTCGTAAAAAACCCTAACAGAGATAGCCTTTTGAGCTACGACAGAAAAGTACAATTGAAATGTGTCGCGTCAAGATAGATGATGATCCTCTACGTCCCGTAATAGCTTCCTGCATCTATCTAGCCCAAATCCACTGAGAATATCAAGCGGATGCCATCCGAACGAGTTCTGGAGACAGTATATACACTTACATCTTCAGTTTTCTATTCTTTAGTCTTAGATTTTCAAGTTCAAATATTCATAGATCAGAATTCCAAACTCTCCCACGCTTCCCATTTACTTTTGACTTTCTCAATTCCAACCCGGCCTGGAATACTCTTCATTTTCTAAACAAGGAATATCCTAAAATCTGCAACCGTCCAACTACCGAATTTGGCCATTGCCAATTATGTCAAGTACAGGTGAAAGTTAGCATTCAGACACTGGAGCTGCCAACTGGGTTATATTAGCCCGGAAGTTTTCCTTGTATACCTATTGAAAAATGTAGGCAACTTTTACTCTTAAAATACGACTCGTTTGAAGTCTACGAGAATCAATAAAAATCTTTATGACGTCTCCCTGTCATCCTTTACCCGCGAATATTATCCTCTGTAATCCAATATATTTCACTCAGTTTCCAATTCCCTATTCACTCCCTCCCTCTTCCTTCCCAACACATCCCGGTTTTATCAGGGAGATCCAGAAGAGAGTCGTATCTAATATTCACCACTCCTCCAGCCAAAAACCCATCCTGGATTTCTATCCAGTACGTGTCCAACCCTGTCGCCAAAACTTGCCCGACTATGAACCCTGTGTAAGAATACATGTGCGAATAATATGCACAAACTCCATTCTTCTACCTTCAGGCACAGAAGATACTCAAACTCGGGTTGAAAGGCCAAAAACTCTCAGTCTCGCCTCCCGTGACAAAGAATTGCACTTAGAAAAGCCTGTATTTGCACAGCTGCATGTGTGCCTCCAACTTTTACTCATTTTTCTCAAAATATAACTGGCAAATTGCAAGACTGTTTCCATATGCATCCGTGAAACCGGAACTTGGTACCTGAGGCCATTGTAGTAGTCTCTACTATCTTATCACCAGCCTACCATACTTTGTTCCCCAACCCGGATTGCACCATGTTTGCCAACGTACGTCAAATTCCGTCCCGGATCTGCGCAGAAATGTACTTCATTCTTAGGTTTTTAGTCCCTAAAAATTTAAAAAACTCATCATCCTTTTCAATTCATAGTCTGCTTCCGAGTCATTCATGTTTTAAAACTCCATTATACGTTCACAAATACTATTGTGGTATGCCAATCCCCTGGAGAAGAGTCACTCCCGTACAACATGGCTAACTTGACCGTGTCTCGGTTCGAAGAAACAGTTGTGAGTAACGGCCCTCTTCTCACCAGGTATAATGCACGGTCGTAGTATAAGCGACAAAATTTAACTCAAACAGCAACTTGAATTTTTAAACAATTCAATAACTATCCGAGTTTGAGTGTTAACGATTTTTGAATTTCCCGCCACCATAGTAGCGTAACAATTTGATTTTAAACATTTGAATTTGAATTCCCCGCCCTTTTGTACCAACGTAAATCTGAGAATTTTAAATTTAAAATTTAAATTTTATTTTAAATTTAAATTTAAAAATTTAAATTTAAAAATTTGAATTCAAAATTTTAAATTTAAAATTGGACTTTTGCATGGCGGCAAATTTGAAATCCAGCATTTATTACCGTTTAATAAATCGAGTGAATATTATTCCAGCTACTTGTCACACTATTCTTTTGGCTTTAATTTAGCGTATCTTTTCTTTAGCTCTTTATTAATCGATACCTAGCGCCCTGTGAATATGTTTGAGCTGCCTATTCTTATCTGACTTTTAGCGGATATATGAAACAATACCCTCCAGGTTTCATCAACTATTACCCAGCCTAAACGGTTATTAATTATATATTGTTATCATTATACAAATTATCTACTGCTTTCCCCTGAATCCCCATCCACGATTACGATGTCTAGATTCATACATTCGCAGGGAAGTACATGTACGATATTGTTACATTAGTCGGTCATAACCGTTCATGCAAGCCACATCTTTCGGATGATTGATTCACGAACGTTAATTCTAGAACTAGCCGAAGAGCAACTTAAGAGATAGCATTTATATCTTATCCGAATGTCAAATGCTATCAAACAACTGGTTAAACAATCCACAATCGATAAAAATGCTCTCTTCACCTTTCTCCAATCACCTGGCCAGTCGAGTGGCCAAGCAATCAAGCACTGTTTACCTGCAATGCTCCTATGCATATTCCCTACATGACATTTACTATTTAAATATCCAATTTTTCTTGAGCATTTGGCACAAATCACAGATACGTTATAGCACATTATGGAACGCTGTGTATTCCCACACTATGCACACAGCCATCCCTTGTCACACATCTCTCTTCCTCTGTTTTTGACCAACAGTCCCGATTTTTATGCATCCTCCACCATCCCTTCACAAATCCTTGCCAATCTAATTATAATTATGCTTAAAAAGCAAGTAAATCCACAACCCTCCTCCGCCTACCCAGCTCCATCTCTTGCTCAAGCTTCCCCCACACACGGATAATCATCCTCGTGTCACACATATCTTTAGAAGAAAACAAGGACAACGTGCGGATTAGCTTTTGCCTGGGATGAAAAATGTATAAAATTTAGCACGTGCCCCTTCTAATCATAATCATCTTCCACACTATTTTCATCCCCTGCCAAAAACATGACCAATAAGTCATTTTACAGTCTTCCTCCTCCACGTTAAGCCCACCACAGTTCCGATTGACAAATTCATTCCAACTCAATCTCAGTATGTTCACATCTTGCCAGCAGGCTCAGGTGGGGAGGTTTCCACGGGACGGGCTTTTAATATCGCACATATTTCCGTTCGCCAGCCACTGCTGCTATTTCATAGAAAGAAGCTCTGTGTCGTCCTATATTTTTTGTCACAAGTTTTATAGAGCAGGACACAGGGAGAGAGGGATGAGAAAGACAGATTGGAGGTGAGTAGACAGGTAGGGGCCGGTATTACAGAGAATGAATAGTGTGAAAAAGATTATTTTTTCACTCTAGTCTCATTCCTATCCCACATATGACCGATTCCTCATCATCTCTTCATGTTTGGCAAGCTATGAAGTGTTTTATGATTTGGGGACGGCGGGATTCTTATATGACCAGCTGGTTTGAGTGTGTTATTTTTGACAAGATAGGAGGAGGATTTTAAACCAAGTTATTTCAAAGAATGACTTAATAATTAGAATCATTATTGTTCCTCTCGCCTTTCTCACACCCTTGTCTGCAGAGCATTCACACCAAAAGAGACAAGGATACAATAGGATTTGATTTCCAATTCAGCTCGGCCCCGCCACCACCATCTCCACCACCAATCTCTCATACTTTCATCTCCTCCTCTATGAACAAGACACACAACATAACAGCCTTTCAGCACTATTTTTTTTCTTTAAAACTATTTTCGCAATCTCTCATCTTTTTCCCATAACACCGAATCCCACACACAGCTCTTGCAAATCCTCTATACCTCTTCTCAGCCCATCTCAGCTCAGCAAGTTTCTAGTATACTAGAAACATATTTTCCAATCTACAAGCGACCAATATTTTACACATTCTTCTATTCTCCTGCAGTCCTACACAATCCAATCTCCCGCCGACCTTTCATTATTGACCGCTAATGACCACTCTCTACAGCACCCACCTTTCTTCCCCCCTCTCAAGAAGAAAAACAAGATTGTATTTTCATTCCCTCATCTCCAACCATTCCTCCTGAATCAACCCGCCTTTCTCCCCCAAGTATTTTTTCTCTCAGCTGTATTGTATTTCTGCAGCAATCCTCTACTACAATATCTCTTTCTTAATCTCACAGCTGTGGATACGTTTTAGCTCAAAGAATTCCTTCAAAAACAAAGATTCCTTCCCATGAACAGTTCCATAAACCATGTTTGAAACAAAAAACAATCCAAGTACAGTAGTACAGTAGCTCCTCATTTTTTATATTAATTCCCCTAACATCCTCCTCCTACCTTCTAAATAGCGAGCGAGCGGGAGTCCATGTATAACAGTACTTGCTTTCACACATACCAGCCATCGACTCTTTTATCTTGAAGCTTCAGCCGAAGGCGTTTCCTCAAGTTCCCATAATCCCTCACTCCCACCAAGAAACGGTCGATGAGGGTGCATATAAAAATAAATTAGTATAGCATTCCTGCAGAGAGAATTCAGAAGCTGTTTTTCATGTTGCATAGATGCAGCCTTGCGGTAAATATTGATTAGAACTGTGGGAAATAAAAAAATCTCCACATCCGTACGCCAAAACTTATTTTTCTTGTAATCTACAAGTACACACTGAAACAACACGGAGCTTTCATGTAGCGCGAGTAAGGACCGTTAAAACTATCTAAATTCCGCATGGGATACCAAAATCCGCCGCTTCATCACAAAACTAATAAGAACATTCTACGTGTATGCTCTTCTATCTACTAAGTATTTTTTCCTCACCTTAATTTGACTCGTGTCTCTTGTCTGCCCCCGTCTTACCGATGATGAATCAGTGTATTATGAATCAACGAGCCGAGCTCTAGCTTCACACACACGAGTGCCAAACCAATGTGGGGGCGGTCTCGCTCACGTGTATTTCTAAGCAATTTCCAAATATCTCGCTACACCCAGTTCAACATTACGTCAATCATTCATCAAGGTTTAATCAGGAATGAAAGGTAGAGAAGGAGAGTGTTAATTTGGAATTACAATTTGTCCCCAATCCTATCCCAACCATCCCCCTCCCTCTTGATTGAATTCCCTACGTTCCCTTCGTCAATCCATGCAAGTCCGTCCCTTAGTTTTTACCTCCCCCATCCCCTTTATTAGCTTGTGGTTAGTGATTCGAGACGACAGGAGGAGTGTTAAAAGACTTGATGGATTAAGTAATAGAGTGTATTAGCTCTTACATTCTAACGGCCATTCATGTATCTCCAAAGACTGCAACATAGCAAGCTTGAATGAATCCAAGAAATACTGATACAGTGTTTTTAGCAAGGAGGAGGCTAGGTCAGCGGAAAAGAGCTCACGCTCCTCACTTGACTCATTCAAACTAGACTGACTGTCCTGTTCATTTTTTGATATCGAGATAAATCTAATTTACTCTCCCTTCCAACATTCACCTGGCTGGGATTGAGGGATTCAATTAGTTTGGGAATAATACCGCCAAATTTCACACGTCAACTCCTCCGAGTGAAGAGAGATGTAGCAAGGATTCCGCTCATCTCCTATAATTACTATACTAGACGCCTCCTCCAATATCACATCATGCTATACATTAGTCTCTAGACTCTCAAGACAAGCTACATTTCATAGGAGAATGTCTCCGATAGAATTACCTACGTTTACCCCCAGCCCCTCCAATCCTCCTCTTTCAAGTATCACCTCCTCCAAGATTTCCTACATTTAATTCACAATAACCTCCATCGTTCAAAGCGCTTATCGAGAGCCTCAATCCCGTCGACTACATGAATCGCACGAGGGAAGTAACGTTAAGAGTTTATGCAATTGGAGCCAATAGTCGCCAAACAATAATCAAATTTCTCATTCCCTTTTGCCACACTCTATCCAGTCTCGTTGGTTCATGAGGTAACTTTTTCCGCTCAAGCTAGAAAATCCTACAGTATCTTTCTTCCAACGGCGTCACCCCATACCTTAACTTATTTGTGGTGTGTCCACGAGACTACGAGACACACGCGGAAAGCAAGAGACTCATTCCGGGTCCCCATTGTCTCCATAGAGGGATGGTCCGTCGGAAGATGGATGAGCTTAACAAAGAGTGCTACACATTAATTTCATTACATTTCCAGCCATTAACAAATACAGAACCCTCCCTCATTCTAGCCTCAAGGAATGTACGGTAGATATAGTCTTGAATTATTCTTATTCTACCGCCGCGCCATGGGGATTTGTATTCTTCAATCCACTACTTACAAATCCTTTTGTCTTGCATAACCTCAGCACAGTATTTCACCTCATCCCACGCTCCTCCTCACCCCGAGACTCAATAGCATATATTGCAAAACATTCCCACATCAACCCTGTAACTTCCTGTCCATTCCACTCTTACTCCTCAGAAGTTGCTAAGAACGGATTTCGACTTAACCAACCTCCTCCTCCCATAGCTTTCTGGCCCATTGTTTACACAGAAAAAAATTAATTGCACTTGTACCTTCCTCCCGACCATTCACCAGCTGTCCATATGCTCTACTCTCCCAAAGGCAAAACCTCCGCGCTGATCCAAGGGACAGCTGATGCGACGGCTAGCTTTGCTGCCGACGCTGTATTCTTTACAATGCAGTGACAGCCACTTAGGGTAATATATTACCTAGGTTCTCATCTCGCCTTAAGACCGAGTCTTCTACGAGCCTGGACCTAGGGATCTGCCATTCAAAATGTCAGTGAGAATAATAATTGCATGATTAACGAATCCATACAATTTACATTGTTCAAGACTCCAGGGTTTTGGATTGTAGTGTGTAATGAATGTATAAATAAACTCAGACTTTGGCAAGACGCTATAGAATATATATTGATGGCCGTACTTTTGATCAGTTTCTGTAGCAGAGTCTTTAAAATAGCACGGTTCGGTTTTATGCTAATAAATCCACAAAACCCTCCTCCTTCCTCACCTCATGCGTATAGACATGTACACTAATAATAAAGCAGGTATTAAAATCCAGGAGCGTGTAAACAAGGCAGGATCATGAATGTCAGTACCTAGCACTCACGTTATTAATGGTGCAATATTTTCGCATGAGTAATTTTAATTTAGAGCGCTCCGTAAGTCCATTATCTCCTCTCCCCGCCAATAATGAGCCTTCATCTTGGGAGTTTGATGGAAAGAAAGAAGCGGTGCATGTTTTTACCGTCTTGCACGAGAAATTTTACCATCTCACATAATACCTAGCTTCACCAAGCTTATAGTATGCACATGTTGAGATTTCGGGGATGGTATTAAAAAGATGTTGATAATTTCGGGCTGGTTAATGGAAGATGTGGAGGCGTCATGGAATAGTAAAGATAGGATAACTTGAAAGGCGGATTTTAAGACTTTAAGCCCTCGTTTGAACATTAGCTAGCTATCCAATTTACTAAGCGCGGTTAAGCGGTAGCGTCTTCAGCCTTTGAAACGTGGTGGTGACGGACATTGAAGAGTGTTCTGAGTGTAAAGGATAATTAGTTCATGTCTTCCTCCTTGCCTCTGTATTTTCCTTGCGAAAAACTACACATTATTCCAAGGCTGGCAGCAGCAGCTGTTGCCAAAGCGCACCCAATGACCAACAGTACAGTGAGTAATAACACATGACACATACTGCCGGCAGAGCTAACGGATCTTTTCCCGGAAGTTATGTAAAATACAAGGGTTGAAGCGAAGCCCAAGTAAAATCACTTCGCATTAAATGCCATATCATCCTCTTTTTCTTGGATTCAAACTTTACTTTGCATATGCATCTTTTTTCTCTCTTCCAACTTGTCCATACAGAGATCCTCGCGTTTCCGCTTTCATTTCATTAGTTCTCATTTGCGCCCCTATAGTTTGGACAGCATCCTTTTGCCTGGTTTTGCCCTCCCGCTCCGCGGCCCATTTGAATTACAGATGAGCTAGAAAAATACTTCCGCTTTCTCTTTCTCCGGGAAAGAGAAAGCAAGAGTATGCGGGTAATAGGAGCTAAATTCGCTGGACTTTAATTGTCTCCAAGGGATACGCTCAAAAATCCAGCATACAACCTCCATATACGTATTTTTGACGCAATTCTACTACGTATCACCACCATGAAATGTATCCATCTATTTGTAAAGCCTCCGCCGCTTTTTGAAAACTCCTCTGATTAGAAATATAACCGACATGTACCGGAAGTCTTTCTTGTCCCCTCGGCTTTTCTCTCCAGCTTTTCAGAGTCTCTCTGATTTTCGCATTTCTTCACGTGTCACTCCATATCTCCCGCCTTCCGCCAGTCCTCCCAGCTGGCACTCATAGTTTCTCTTCTTCGGATCGTTGCATCCCTGTCGCTCCGTCCTCCGAGTAGCTGTCTTCTTCCGCCCATCCTCCCTTTAGATTCAGTTAGGATGGAATGAGTACCAGCCCAACTCTCATCCTCAGACTTTGATGGAGGAGAAAAGGAAACTTTTTGATAAAACGCGGAAAATCCTCCGACAACTAAGGATGACAATAGAATGTAAAGCTTGAATTGCTCCGCGCTATTCTCTTGGATATTATATATTTCCACGACTTCAATCCAACCTTCCCAACCTTTCCAACCCCTCCTTCTCATTTTGCACCAAGAGAGCGGACACAACCTTGACTAAAGACAGTAAAATACCCCCAGATTTCTTCCTATACAAAACCATGTCATTCTCTTCCCTATTTCGCTACCTCTTCGAACCGTAAAAGCTAAGGGAATAAAGCCTCAACATTTCTATTTCCAAACTCATTCTCACCTCAGCTTCCACCGTAATATGCGAGCAGGTTTTGTTTTTGAGGAACAAGTGCATATAGAATAAATCGCCAAACGTTGCAAAATTGTGAATCCAGGGAAATACCGCAACCCAAACACTCTCACCTCACTCATCCTATAACCCTTTGAAAATCTTTGCAAGTTTACCCTCTCAGCCTTGATCCATTCTCCATCCTCCTCGGGATGTTTTCGATCCCGTAAATCCCTTATTCACAGTTTCCATCTCACGCATGCCAGCCAAGTGCCTCAAGTTTACCTCAATTTTCATGAATTTACAAGACGACATTTCGCAGAAGAACGTCACGATTTCACTCAAGCGAATCCTGTCAAGAGATTAAAGCTTAAAATTAAATATTCTCCTCTTACGCCACATACAAAGGATGATTGCTTCAGTCAAGATAGAATCAAAGGATGACGCCGCAGCCGGAAACAGAGAGACGTGTGCAAGGATGATGAGGCAAAGAGTTGAGGATGTGTTCAAGGAACGTAGTAGAGGGTGTGAGCACTACATGGTAAAACATTTAACTTGTTACACCAATTCACAAAACCGTATAATGATTTAGTATCAGAGTTAGTAGGATGACAGATAGCATACACTCAGTAAGCCCCTGGGCAAACATCCCTCCATTCCCCCCCAACAACGAATACTACTTTTACTCAAACGAATGATTTCCTCCATCCCCTTCCTATAATCATCTTCTCCCGCGTCTATAATCATAGAGCCGAAATATCACATCTCATCTCCCTACACAATTAAGGCCTCTCGCTCTCTCTCACCTCACATTAAATCTGCCTCCTATATTAGCATCATTTTATATCCGTCTTGTAACTCTTAATATCTTGGCAAATCATGGGTAATGTTGCCACAGAACATAGGTAGAAGCGGAGGGATTCGCGTAGGAGCACTTAAGCAAACATAGCAGCTATAGATGCACCGTATCATACGTCAGATGACAGGATCCGTATCTTCTTTTCCTGTCCTCGTTTTAAGTATTAGTGTTTCCTATTGTTTCCGCTCGGAACATTCCAATCCTCTATGAAAACATTAAGCCGACTCATGATTTAAATAGCAGGTTATTATAGGAAGCATAAAGCCTTTTCAGAACTCGTATCCCTGTCCTACGTAAAACCTCCATATTTATTCGTAAAAAGGCTCAAACAAAACAAATTCTTCTACCTTGATTCCATCCCTTGCAGAAATTTGGCAAACATAGGAACTTAATTAATTAATTATGCAAATCACGCTCCATTTTACTCTATCGGGAGCCCCATATTGCATTAATTATATATACATATATAGTTTCAGCATTTACAAGAGCTGGCTAAAGGGAGTGAGAATTTTCTGAGGCATCTAACTTTTTTAATTTCAACCCATTCTTTGTCTTTTTTCTCAAACTTTGCAACAATTTTTAATATAGCTCTCTTTTGTACTACTAACTGAGAGCTTAATTTGCTCCTCGTAAGGGTACGGTTTGGAGGTGAAGTTATTGTTTAGTTGGAGGTGTTCAGGTTAGGTTAGGGTTCAGTTTGGAGGTTTGGGTTAGGTTTGGATTAGCTTTGGAGGTAACCGTATTGTTGCCGTTTGTGGACCAAAATTCGACGAGAAATGTGGTGCTATTGGTTTTCGACAAAAAATTGTTAGAGAGATTAAGGTTGCAGAGCTTGCTGATATTTCCCCTATCCCACCGTATACTTGTTAGCTTTTCCAGCATTAAAGGATGAATGATTTTGGCTCATGGCTTCAGCTCATTCTTTTGTGTTGAAAAAATTTTCCCCAATGGAATATCAAACAGTCCGAGTATTGATTCTCTTCTTACTTTCTCCTTCCCTATATTATGTACGCACACGCATATCAAAAATTCAGTAATTCAGCTTTATTCAGAGCACCCTCCAGCTCTACAAAATAAAACCGAGTAAACTTGAATACCAATTCTATAAACTTTGTCCTGGGCACATGGATTACTTTCTATACTTTCTCTCGGCGGCTTCTTTCCTCCATTCTTTATCTATAATATAATAAACGACAAAGTCGGAGTACCAAAGGGGCGAAGGCTTTAGTTATTCTGCATGCATCTTGAATGCAGTAGTTAGAACTGCAGTTATGTCATGAATCCCCTTACAAAAGCAATAAATTCAATAGCAGCAGCTAAGAATCGAACCCGTGCCTCTTTGTGGCTCCGTCTGTAATGCAGATCGCTCTACCTACTGAGCTACGGCTTGCCTACCCTACAGAGCGTGAGGTAGATGCTTGCTGCATGCATAAAGTGCGTGATTTCCCACGGATAAGCGAAGAAATTATCTTTTATAAATTTTAAATCAGTGATCACTGAAGTAATCACACTGAAACTAAGCAGGTTTCTTCCATAACGTATTAGCTACATAGTTGTGAAAATTGCATGATTATCCGTCCATCCGTTCGAGAGTTACAGTGCCTATCGCCAGAAACGGCATGACATATGTACGTACCATGTGTTAATTCCATAAGTGATCTGATTGCTTATCTTTGATCACATGTAACTCAGAGATCGTTGCATCAATTTAATTGAATTTGAATAGGCATGATCCACAGTACATTTGCAACATTTTGGTACAAGTCACATGTAAATCCGTCCACCCGTTCGAGAGTTATATTGCGTACAGACGGACGGACGGACGGACATCACCAACCTCCCTAAAAAGCGGCTTCGCCCCTTAATAACCCGGCGACTGGAAAACTAGAGAGCAGTGCTCTTTTCCCCTGGCATTGTTACTTTCTACTTTTCACCCTAGTTTCTTCTACCACCCACCCGCTTTTACTTCTCCCTCACTTTCTCCTTTTACCTCCGACATGTGCTCCTACTCCTACTTTCCTACAAACTACAATAGCATATAGTTTTCAGCTTTATTTAGTTTTCGGAAAAGAACTGGGCCTCAAGTGAAAAGTTGTTATAGTTCGGTTGAAGTGAAGTGAAAGTATCATCCTCCGAGTTTTCTCCCATCCCATTTACCTCTCCATGAGGAATTCAGAGAACCGTGCGCGCCAGTCCAGAGTTTCCTCAGTCCAAATTACCGACACTCCACATGTTTCCATTCAAACACTTTTCCCTCTGATACATTCCGCGAATATCCCTCCTCCATGTTAGCCTTGCTACCATAGTCAGGAATTTAGCATCCCTCCTCAACTACTTGATACACTTTCATTATCTTTAACGTCACTCCTCTCCTTCACAATAGCATTCACAAAACCTCATACGCTCACATGATAAAATATGCACACCGTTGGATAATTGAACAGGATTATTGCAATATTGCACACATTTTTCTCCTTCATCAATCATCAAACAATCCCTCCCACGTACATAACACATCATATTTTCTGCCAGCACTTCCCCTCCAATCTCTCTCCCCTATCTTTTATCACACATCAGCTCTGGTATTCAACGATCCCTTGCTATTTGCAAACAGTGACTCATAGTGCTCTATATTTGCGAATATTTGCGAATATTTGCGAAATTTATTGCGAATTTCCCAATTTGCGTCAGGCACAGATATTTGTTCCCTTTCAGCACAATCCCTTTAAACTACCCTGTTACAACAAGACTTAAAGGATTAGACTCCTGGCCGTCAATTACCCAAAGCTTATGCTGAAAATTGGGTGAAATTATGCTGATGCCTCAACTCTGCTCTACTCCCAAAACACGAGAGGCTAAGAGGTAGCTCCAAGTAATAGTCAAAACTGAAATAATCCCTCCGTGATCCCTTTTCTCATCTTGTCGCAATCATTTCTCTCGCTAATCTTCACAGGATTCCAGATTCAGGGCTACTTACTCTACTTCTATTAACCTTCCTAAATTCCATCCTGCTTCCTTAACCCGTCTCCCCGCTACACTCCTTATCATTTCAGGGCAACTGTTTTGTAGTTAAGTGAATTTCAATCTGATAGAATAGCTAAACTATATAATCCCGTTAATTCGCCCCCAAATACTTTCACCGCCAGCTTACTTTACAGGGTCAACTAATGA
Source organism: Sminthurides aquaticus (assembly GCA_906901655.1). Lineage (NCBI taxonomy): Eukaryota > Metazoa > Arthropoda > Collembola > Symphypleona > Sminthurididae > Sminthurides > Sminthurides aquaticus. The sequence goes on along the minus strand of CAJQTT010000001.1, from coordinate 15,335,015 downwards.
ACACAGTCCTTCTGTTATTCCTCCGAACCGAATTAAGTATTCCAAACAACATTGTTTAAGCCCACAATAGCCTTAATCTTAGAGTAGACTAAACTTCTTTAGCTTATCATACCAGCCAGTCCGGGGTAATATAACGCTCATAACCGGGGAATTACAGTAGATTAACATCCAACCAAGAAGCTACACCATCTTCTTCTTTGTATTCATTCAAGGAGAAAACAACCAGTGCGCTCCACATTTAGCTACTTGCTAACTTATATTTTCCTTATGCGTTTTGAACGAGCCTTATTATTATTTCACACTTGTTATTTTGTAGAACCCTTCTTGATTCACTAGACTACATCTCCCATAATCTTCCTCCTCTCCCAGCGGCCCCTGCCTGCTCTCCTCCTTATTATTACTTATGAGAAAGTAAATTTTATTATCAAGGCGCTTATTCTACACGCTTGCAAAGCTAAAGCAAGAAGACCCATACATAGCACCAATCTTTTCCAAGCCCGACTGGATCTTAGGTAATATTTTTATTTAATTGCTCTCTGATGAGATAAAAGTGAGACCTTGGACTAGAACAAGTTTTATTTTAAGAATTATGAGTTTGTTAAATGAAACTCCTTCCACTATTTTCTACCCCAAACATTCCTTGCATATCCTCCAAGATTATTACACACTCGGAGCTTTTTAGTAACTCTTTTATCATCATCATCTTATTATTTCCCTACAATCTCCCTCCTTCCATTCAGCTCAGACTTACCATTCTGTATTTACTCTCTTAGTGTTTATTATTTGCTTATTATTTTAAATTGAGCTCTTACAACTGCGAAAAGTCTTTTAAATAAGAGAGACATTTAAATATAACCGAGTAATAAACCCTATCTCACTTATCCCCCTCTCTTCTTTTTTGTTTTTTCTATATAATCACCTTTAATTTCCCCGCATGGAATCTCCCTCTGTCTCCTCTTCTTATTCTTCCTTCCTTCCTCCCTTATAAGCCTCAAGCCACAGAATACAGATTGGGGAATTAGAGGCATCGTCCCTGGACTTGGCTCTCTTATCCCCCATCACACTCATCAGAGCACTTCCTCAGACAGATGAAGACACTTTAGGCAACCAAGATGGCTTCATTTTCCCTGAGCAAATAATAAAGTGTGTGCAATAGTTTGACGTCATTCTACCCTCGTCAAAATATTATGACCCTCCATATGCATGTAAATTATAAATTCACACAGCTTCCTCTTCGTAAAGTATGCAAAACACTCCAGTCTTCTCAGTATTACGGCCATACGTTTAGAGTTTAGCTTTTACCAAATCATTCCCTCATGTTCTGGCTTGAAGCAGGCGTAGACTAGCACGCATTACTACTCAAACCGGTTAATTACACGACTTTTAATAATCCCGTTCATCTTCTCTCCGTAGTAGGAGAAACAATGCAGCGAGAACTAATTTTCTCTTTTGAATAATCACAATATAACCGACTGAAAAACCATGACAAGGTTTATGTGTGTACCGCTCCCTGAGAACATTTTCCAAAGCGACCGGAACTGTCGTTCCGGGAAGGAAGAGGATGGGCCCTGCTTGCACAAGCTCCCTTCCTTACGTGTCAATCCTCCTCGTTTCCCTACAAAAACGGTCTTGTTCTACCATCTTAATTGCAGGGAACTGGGAAAGTGTAAAGACAGCAAGGTTGTGTAATCGTCACAGACAACAAGGTAATCATAACTATACAAGTTTAGTTATGATAGTTTGCGTCCATAGGAAATACCAAGGATTATAAAGCAAGGTTAAGAACTGCGTGACTCGAACCTTTTTACAGTTTTTATATCATCTCAGCAGGTCAAAGGACTTGCAGAGTCCACTGGATTTCGCAATAATAAGCGAGCTCTCATTGGTTCGCATCCTAAAGATAGCGCATGACACACATACATCACACTCAGATAAATGAACATGATTCCATGTCAATGGGACAGGATGAGGCAGATAAATTATATTCCTGAAAGGTGATAAAAACACCAAAACTTGCCTGTATAATCTGCAATATCAAACAAATTGCAACTTTTCTGGCAAATCAACGAATATATCATAATCTTGATACTATTAAACTAATTCATAAGCAAAAATAGCAGGAGGTGGTCTTCTCCCAATCCTTCATGCATGATGAAGAAGAGATCTGTAAACAATTGGATATAATTTCCTATTGTATTTAATTATACAGAGTTGAAAAAGAAATCCTACCATTGATTTAGCTGTGCCATGTTCAGCATTCTTGCGCAGATTTGCGAAACAACATGCATGTGTGGTTTGCCCAAAGCTAAATTCTCGCACATTCTTGTATCATGCTTGCTTACATGATAGATTGTATGCATTAATTTTAAAAAAAATCCGGACATGCTAGCTTGAAGTGCAGGTGGAATGTTTTCGAATAATCTTGTCGTCCGTGAAGAGCTGATAATGCATGCTATGATTGTATTCTTTGTAAGGATTTAAAAGAAGATGCCTCACGTGTGTATTTGCTTGTATCATTTTAAATTTGCATTACCACCGCTATTCTTCTCCTCATCTTTCTACTCATTCTTTAAAATTCTCTAATCCAAAGCACTTGTGTGGGTGGCCCGGGGCTGTCACAATGAAGAATATCAAGCATGGAGGCAAGTAGGGCAGAGAAATCTCTTTCATACCCGCCCCGAGCTATTCTTCAAACCCTCTGTCTCACTCTCTTCACTGTCTTCTTGATTCATTTCAATGGATGGATTGAGGCTGGGAGACGATTTGAGGATTCAAGCTTAGCCCAGCGCATCAACCCATCTTTCCTTATTTGCACACGATCTGTGTCATGCGGCACGGAGTGGACCATAGAGACCCGTAGTTTCTTTTCAAAATCTTCGCCCGCCAGAACCAAAAGCTCTTCTTTAGAAAGAAGAATCACTGTGTCAAGATTCTCTTTCGGATCAGCTCCAATCCTGTAAACCTTGGACAAGCTTCTTCAGCCAGCTCGTGGATTTTATCTCTAAATTGTTTGCACAAGCCCACGAGCGTGCTCTCATAACGCGGCTGTATTTCCAAGAAGAATTCTCAAAGATTTTCACCAAGCCTCTAAATTCATAAGTCATTCCTAGAATAGAGGAAGGAAGAATATGTAGCAACTTAAATTCTTCTGTAAACATTCTCAACCAGATAACAGCACTCCCCGCCTCTTCTTGGAATACGAATTAAACCGGCTGCGCAAACTTGACACAGTTTTCATCCACCATCAACGATTTAAAGTCTGCCATGTGAATTAAGATTATTAAAAATCCTCTCGGATAATCTACATGTTCATGTACTTCGGAAAAACGAAAATGACGTACTTTATAGAATATAGCTCTCGTCGTTCCTCATCAGAATTCGGGGATTGCCTGATTTCTAAAAAATACGTACACGCCTTTAAAGCGAGATTGGGCTGTCATGAATTTCAAAAACTTTCACTCATCCTGCATATGCTTTCTCCGAAAGTTATCCGAATTTCTTCCACTTACCCTCTCATCGCTCCGAGGGCAAAGTCAAATGGCACGCATTTACAATTATTAGATGTTATACCAGATACCACACTATATTCTGCACTATTTCCAAGAGTATTAGAATTTAACGTTAGATACAATACAATGAGTTATTGTTTATCGTTCAGGCCGTTCCGTGGTACAGGAATACATGCGTGCTTGGAAGACGGGTAAATAAGGTTTATTATGTCGGTTTTGTGGTAGAGTGAAAGCAAATGAAACGACTAGTTTGTTTGCAAATCCCGGAAAGGCGGTCACTTTAGTGGACTCTTCTTTAATGATTTTGGCATAAATAATTGCCCATTGAACGTTTGCGGATTCCGGATACGGATTTTTGTGGCGTGAGCTTTTCCGGCGTTGATGGACGAGCTCTTCTGCTTGCCATAGTTGCCCGAAAATTTATACGCATAATAGTGAATTCTTCGTAAGATATTCAAGTAGTAGTGCAATGCCAAGCTATAGAGCGCAATGCCCGCTGAAGAGGTTCCCTCTATTTGGAGAAAGTTGCGTTTGATGATGTAAATGAGTGTATTGTATTGCAAATGAAATAATTTTAGGGTGGAATAACTCTCTGGAATGGTATTTTCAGCACTAGAAAGCCGGGAGAAATGAAACATAATCAATTTAGGAGGAAGCCCTGATATGAGGCCTGGCCTACGAGCCTACTGTATAACGAACGACTTTGATGCTTGTAGTTCTCTAGCGTCTTCCCTCGTTCTAATTTTCATTTACTTTCTCTTCCAGATGAGCATGGAGTTTTCGATTCAGACATGGAAGGAAGCGGCGTCGGCGGTGGTGGCGGGATTCCAACGGGGAACGTGTACACAGTAGAGCATTTGGCCACATTTGGATTGTCGGAAGAATTAAGCTACCCAGAGGATGGAATGCGGCGGCTTCTTCACATGGAGAAAGCAGGCTTTGGTATCTGGAGTCAAAAGATGCGCATTCGGCTGGAATACAAATATATCGTCATTCTAGACTACGAAAACGGCGTAAGTTTATTTCTCAGCCAGAATTTTCTCTATTCTCTTCTTCCGCCCTCCTCCCTTTTCCACTTTCACTCCTTTCTCCATATCCTATGAACCCTCTTCCTAGTTTTCTCCCAACTTAGCGCCTCTTATGCATCCGAGAAAGGTTGAAATAGTCACTTTCACTCGCTCCCAAATACTTTCTCCACTTCCCTCTCCCACCACCATTCTCTCATCCGCTCTCTCTCTCTTTCTCTTCCATCTCACGCAACATGAAACTCAGCCAGAGTCCGGACTTAAGCCCATTGCTCAACCTGCCCCCCTTAGCCATCCCAGTTTCCCTTCTGCCCCTTTTCTGCCCCCTCCCGACCGACTGCTCCCGCAAATATAGAGAAAGAATAGGAAAAGTGGGCAAAGACAGGAGAAATAGTGAGCCCTATCTCTTTTCTCTCTACCATTATCCCACCCATCCAAGATCCAACTATTAAACCGTGTCTATTTTGTCCCACGGCTTCTTACCACTACAACTCTGCTGGTTGGGCCATACGACTAAAATTGCCTAAATTCTCCCGACTTTCTCCTTCTTTATACCCTTCCCTTTCTACTTTCTCCTTCTCTATGCTCGGAATGAATCCGCACTTTCTCCTCCCGTATCCCTCTATTCTTACACTTAACTTAGGTGTATCCTTGAGGTGGATCCAATGTACTGCATATTGGCTTCCAACTCAATGTTTCACTTCCCGCACCGTGTAATTTTATTCCCCGTCCTACTCATCCCATTTCTTCTTCCTTCATAACTGAGGAAACCCTATATAGGATCCCACCAACCCCGCTCATGCAGTCTTCGAAAAAAAAATCTCAACGAACAACATCCAAGAGTGTCATGTATCCTCCTTTAAATTCTCATAGCCCACTCCATTCTTCCAAACGGCATAATAACAACAAGTAAGAACTTTCACCGACTTCCTCCCCAACACAGTACTTGCATTAGCAAGACCAATTCCTCCACAGAGGATTCACACAGTGCTCACTTTGACACGGAATCACGAATAAGAGCATTTAACTCTAACACAATCTCATTGATATCCCTCGATTTACAAATTTTACCTCCCCTCGTCCCACTGACACATACACGCACCTACCCCATCTGTCCACTACGTCCTCGGTTCCAACTTTCACCACGTCCACTCTATCTGCCCCCACCACACGCAAGCTATTCCTTCTCATACAGATCACTTGAATCCTCTCAGCCATTTTCCCTTCTGGGTTCACAATTCCAAATGCACTTTCTGTATTCCTTCTTTAGCTTCTTGTAAGTCAGCCCAAAGCCCTTGGCTATTGAGCAAATAATCTGTGGTGGTTCTCCGAGTAAATGGGTCGATTCTCCATAATTTCCACTCAACCTAAACCTGATCGCTCTCAAATTTTACCACATCCTACAGTTAGTACTGCTTCGTCTCTCTCAGCACTTCCCTAATGTTGCTCTTCTTTCTTCTATCCATTTCTCACTCCTCCAACTACGCCTTATAGCCTGGAAATTCAAAATTTTTGCATAAGAAGACTCAACATTTTCTAGGCATAGTACTACAACCCGGGTTGCACATAGGGTCTTACGTTGAATTTCAAACCTCCCCTTTTCCAGCATTAGGACTTTCTCCCTCGTGCATCATCATTTTTAATCTTTCTTTTTCCGCCACTTTCCTCCCTTATCCCAGCAAATCCCCACAGCTTCCACCCAGACACTCCGACTCCACTCGCGAAAGTCGCCATTATAAGAGACATAAAAACAGTGTACATTTACACGGATAAGTAAACCACGTTCCGCAGCGCCATCCCCAACTTTCCAAGGCTAGAAATGAAAGCCACTCTACCTTGAGAGTTTTACCTGGAATTTACACTCTAGAATTACCTGTGTCTCTTTCTTGGGACATTTCGTAATAATCTTCTCATAACACCGCACATTTCCTTCAACTTTTTTCTTTTACAACTGCTAACATTTTTGCTACCTCCCTGCAATACAGGCATACAAGGTCCTTTCCTCCCAGACCTCTTGCATCTCCGTAAAACGTTACTACGGAAATACTTTCACCATTTTCGAGAAAGCAAATCCAAGAGATTTCCACAAACTTTTCGCTTCATTTACTCCATCCTCTTATCTCCGTTCTACTCTTAACTTTCTACCTGTAAGGATACGTCAAGTCCATGGATTTCTACACGTATAGTTACATTTTAATTCAAAAGCTGCCGCATGCACATACTGTGCCCAAGTAGGGACAATGATATGTGCTTACACTTTCTCCGTGTCCCCAACCGTGTCCGTACGATTCAATCCCTAAGAGAAATCAAATGAGATTGCCAATTCTTACACCGTCCAACCTTTTATGCTCTCTTCCTTTCGAGTGCATCTTGCCCTCGTCTTGTAAAACTAAAGTAGCAATCAGCGGGTATCTTTCCGAACCTAATGCTTGACACTAGTTCGTACATTAATTCCCACTCCTACCCTAATCCCCTCTTTTGCCACCACACTAATTCACTACGTGCTAATTTTTATCAACTTAATTCCTCTACCTGAATCAATCTACTTTCACCTACACAGCACGTCCGTCTCATGTAGGATCATATAGGCACGTCTTGAGAACGAGTTTTAAATTCCAAATCCTTAAACTTCTAACCATAGTTCAGAGGAAGCCAAACATTTGGGGAAAAAGTTTTATAGCCAGCAGAAGTTTATTTTATTCTTCACGAGCCTTAGTTTACCTTTTTTATTAATTTATTTAAATAAATCTAGATTTCATGCAATTTCTATTTAAATCCTTCCATTGACGTCAGAGCGGATTAGCTATATACATGAATCATTCCTGAATTAGTTGCAAACGATTCTGCAATTAGATTATGCTTCCACGTTTTACTCAAGATTACACTTCAAAATCCCAGCAGGAGTTTCATTGTATATAGTGTCTTATTGCCTTGATTAAAATGTTCGTCATGCATAACACGTATGCATAACTAAATATAAAAAGGTTCAATCAAAAGGTCGAGCTCAATTATGATAAAGCTTGACTTGCTATCAGGGGAATGAAATAATCATTCTGCTTCATTCTCTGCCAATTATTCCCATCTTTTTTCTCAATGATAAGCACAATTTTAATTTCACAGTCGACTACACACGTCAAAGGCCATTGTAAAATTAATCAAGGGTAAATCCAAACGTATTAGCAATCCGAGCACTTCCATGTCACTCCTCAAAAGTTTTTTCTATCCTACTTTTATGCTTGACAAAAATTTAGAGCTCTCAATCCTTTATAACACTCTTTGATTTTTTTTTGCAAATCAGAGTATCTAAGATACTTAATTAATCTAGTGCCGAGTTGTTAAGACCAAGAGAACCTATCGTCAATGACGGAATTCATACAGTATTGAAATTAGTCGTTTACTTCCGCAAGTCGTTATCGACTCTTGTTGCCCTCCATTGCATACGCGAGGTCAGGAGAAGGGTTTGCAAATAATGGCTGGCAGTTTCAAAGGCTTTGGTAACATCCCTATGCACCATGACGACGACAGACTAAGGAACATCCGATTACGATGCTACAGGAGAAAGTCGCCGGGAGCGGAAGGAGACACCGAGCTCGCGGCCGCAGTAACACATACCTTTTTCCGGGAAAGTGGCATCACCCTCCCTTTTTCGGGTTGACGATGGCTGGAAACTATATCGGCTACGGCAAATAAGGCTAATGAATTACATTAACCTTCCTTTCTTGCTCCCCTCGCCTTTCTCTAACCCTAATCAAATACAAAGAAAGAATGAGCTCAGATTGGAGCGCGGGACTTTAGTCAAGGTTCCTGCTTCTACGGCCCTTTTAGACCGGGAATAGAAAAGCCAGAGGAGAAAGTTGGCTGAAATATTCATTTCATAGCCCGGATCGTTTCCCTCTTACGTGGATAGAATACAGCCAAGACAGCCTTTTTCCCATCCCTACTAATCCCCGGTTTTTGCGGATGAAAGCCCCCGCTTCCCTTACACTTTCCTTTCTCCAGGAATATAATTACAACTCAGCAGAAATATACACTTCCGATGGAATTGAGAAAAAAAATCCTCCTTCCTTGCAAAACTTGAGTAGGATCAAAGTTCTCCAGGCTCCGGAAAATTTTCTCCTCCATGTTTTCCGTCGTATGTGTGTGCGTACCGTTCTGGATGAACCCGACGCGGAAGTCATAGGCGCCTACTCGTTCCAGATCCAGGATCATGAATGAAGACTAACAAAGAGTCCCATACTCATTTTATTACGTGTATAATCTCAAGTTCCAGACGGATCTGGCACATAGAAGATGGATCATATATCTGTTTCCTACACACCACACTACTACAACCTTTTGCCGTCATAAAACCAAGGACATAGCTGTAGTCCTCGGTATGAAATATCTAATAAACAAGATGAAACCCTCTCATATTCTTGCCTTTCTTGTAGGTGTAATTGAAATTTGAGGATTTGGTTTGAATTAAATTAATAGCGTATTGCGAATAATTTAAAATTCTCAGACAGGCCCGCAATTGTATACAACGCTAACTGAAAAGACAAGAATAGTAGGGTTAGCTCAAAAGTGCGTGTATAATACACGAAGAAAAGAGAAAGCTGGTGAAAGCGGACGGAAGATACTCATTCGAGTAGCACACGTTCAACTTCCAAGAGTTTGATGAATGGACCATAGGATTGTGAACAAATATTTCACCATATGTACAGATGAATGTAGTCTATAGCCTCAAGAAGAAAGCTTTTCTCTTTCAATAGGAATTATAGTTCTCTTACCAAACAAGAAAGCAAGATGTAGAGAATACATCAATTCAGTTACAGAGAGGTCTTAGCAGATTATCCTAACTTGTCATTCCTAAGGCATAAAATACCCTAACACATACGGAATATATCCTGGAATCCAGGATAGCGTAGGCACATAGCTTCTCTGCTTCTATTTTCTCTTATAATCACATCTATGTAATCCCGAAGAGTGCAAATATATTTAATCCGTTTCAAAACTAAAGGTCAGCCACATATCCGTTAGTACGATACACACAGATGTATGCTTTTCTTCAGAAATTAATTTCCATGAAAGCATAACACTTTTCAAACCAAACGCTTACAAAATATTAATACCCGCCAAATCCACTAACGAGGATTCATGCTGAGCACATCCAACAGCAATGGCCCATTCACCACCCTAGTTGAAGTGAATTATCTAAGGCTAAGAGCGATTTTCTCTAATATCTCACTCTTTCCCCAACATTCCGTTTCCTTCCCGGAACTTCAGGGGTCCAAACCATATATTTCCCTTCCTACCAACCCGTACAATTTCTAAACGTAGGTGAATAATTAATTTTAATTAATTAACGTCTGGGCGTGCCTCATGGACCCAAGGAAGAGCGTGCTCACAATTTCAACACAAATATTAATCTCTTATTTTTCACATCCGCAAAATGGCTGGATTATAATAATAATATGAAAGATTTAATTTCTCTCTATTTATTTAGTTTCTACCTTACAAAATTAATCAAAATTATAGCATCAGCCTTCAAAATCCGTTAATTTAATTACATATTGGATTACACCACCATTCTCATCTCCAGTTTCTTGAATTTGGATGCCCAGATTAAAATAAACATTTTACATTAACTCACTCCAAAGTATTGCTCCTAACAATATTCCCTGCTTCTACATTCATCCGATAGACTCTAAAATCCGTAAGCGAATGCGTATCTCCATCACAGATCTTAAAATATTCTATACTAGCGCCCCCTATTTTACACAAACAGCCTCTAGGTGTCACATTTGAATATCAAACTTGTCAAAATAGAGTTATTTCTTGTTGTTGTTTCTCTCAAACTGCGTTAAAACTTTGATACGGGGACATTAATTTTCAAGATGAGTAGGGGTGGTGGTATTTTGATCAAATTTATGCGCCATGATACGCTTATACCCTGTACGAGTACAACTGGGTGGGATTTTTCTAGAAAAAACCTTCCGTGATGGTTCTTTGGGGTGTAGTTATGGAGTCCATCTTTTGATTTATGAGACCCTTCTTAACGTAACAAAGATAGAGAGATGCCTTTCTTCAAACAAAGCCTCATTCTATTCCTCCTATTCCTCTTACCCCAGTATCTTTTACTCCCGTCTACCGGAAACTTGAACGTCACCGCTTCAAGTATTTCTCCTAACCTATATACACAGTGCCCGCCGCTGAAATACATGTTCCACGCTTCCAAACTTCTACCCTCTCAGCATGAGCTACTGCATCCTGGGCTATTCTTCGCGAAAATAGTTCCAAATTCCATAACATAATGTCGGAACAGCTCCTCCCAGACGCCCACACAAAGTCTAGTACTCTACCGTTCCAAGCACCACCTCCTAATTACTACTACCCTTTGCTCCTTGTCCAAACTGTACCCATCCCCCACAGCGAACCTCTTTGTAGGCTAGGTCAGTTACTAATGAGTTTCCAGCCTCTAGATATGGAAGACTGGTGGAGTGTGAAAGAAAGTATGAGTAATATAAGCAGGGCTGGTAATGATTTAGCAAAGGCAAATTTTCTCAATGCATGCAGGCATCTATTGAATCCAGGAATCCCTGCAAGTGTTTTAGCTTCTTTTTGTTGGTTACCACTTTTGAATTCGACTTATCAAAAATATGCTTTTGTATACTATCCCGCATTCTTTATCCTCCTGAATAAATATCTTAAGTTGGAGCTTTGATAACGAGATTGGAATGCTAATCTTGCTATGTAAATGTCCGAGAATCCTTCCATCTCACTTTCACTTCATGGTAGGGTGTACAAATATTTGCTTAACTATTCTTCCTCTTATTCTTCATAAGAGTCTTGCATTAACTTTCTCAAACTTTCTCCAACTTTCACCTTACGATGAAGGGAAAGTATATGTTTCTCTTCAGCCCTGCAATCCAAAAATACTGTTCCGGCTACACAAAGACGACGAAAGGACAGTCATAACTAGTAATTTCTTACTGCTCTCCTGTCCTTATTTCCTTACATTGCAATCTTCATCCTCGTCGTACCGTTCCCATAACTAATGTTGTCGACCCCGTAGCAATAACAATTACAGTAACACGTTACAGTATAGTAACAAAATGAGAGAGCGTGTACAATTTCCTGAAAGAGCTGTAATTTGTGCAGAGATTTGGCTTCACCAGCTTGAAATTCAAGCAGAACAAATGGCAGTTCATTCCCATCTTGTTTTCTCCATGGCGTAGTTATCGTCCTTATGAATATTTTCATACTTTAGGAATGCCAAGCACGTGTAAGTATATCGGGAAAGCGCCAAAGGACAGTAAATAAGAGGACGGGCTTTGCTCGAATCAAGTATCGTGTAGAAAACATCTTAGAAGACGTTAAAGACCGTTAGCTCGCGAACAAATTTCTTTCTTAGAAATAAACAACGTTTTCTCCTTAGCCCAGTTTTTGGAGGAACCAATAAAACCGTAACGGAGTCAAGGCATAGGTTCGAGCCAAGCTGGCACCTTTCTTTGAAGTTTGGTGAAAGTTTAGCTTAGTTCGGATACAGGGTTCATTTCTCTCAGTCGTTTTCGGACGCTTCCGTACGCTATTTCATGGGATAGGGCGAAGGGAGAGAAGCAAGGATCTGAAAGGGAATTGGTGTAAACTGAAACAAGGTTTGCTGAGTCGGAAAAGGGATTGGTTAGAGAAAATATTGTCTTTAATCTTAACCGCACATGGATGCATAAATATGTCACGGAAACGTGTAGTAGTTACATCATCCGTTTGATCTTCTCCAAGAACGCCGTCTTGAGTAAAACAAGGGGTTTGGGTATAGACGACGACCTCATGTTCCAACCATTGGAGTTATCCTCTTAAGAAATCCACTCGCTACAATGCGTCTCTGCCTTACCTCCTTGCGCAATCAAACCAGAAAAAAATATTATGGTTAGAGAAAGTAGACTTTCACTTTGATTATTTAAGCGGCCACTTTGAGTTAGTTATAACGCAACCAAAGGTGGTTTTTCGGCGCAACTTACTTCCATCTTTGTATACTGATAAATTATGATTTCCACGTGTTTGGTCCAAATAACATGATAGATTCAAGGGAAAGTCTTCCTACTACCCAACCTCCATAAAATCAGCACTCCTTTCAGAGACAGCTCTAAAACCCAGAACTCCTTCGTAAGTTCCGTTTCCTATTCCCCCACTTTCTTTCTGTTTACTCTCCCATGCAACTTTAAGTTTACTTTCGTAGGTGTCACCAAAGGAGACGGCTTGCTTGATGATTAGGATTATTTGGCTAGGAATTTTTAAAATGATTACACTAACGAGGAAAATTCGGGGAAAAGGAAATGCGAGCCCAAAGGGAGTGTTGTAGCGTGAAATATTTAGAGTTTAGTTACACTCCGCAGCAGCAAAGGTGTAGGTGGACAAGTCTTCTCGAGATCCAAGAGTTGCTAACAATTTTTGTCTCCTTCTTTACAGCAGTAGGACCAAAAATATTCGTATAATACTTTCCTTTCCTTTTGATAGCAACTTCGCCAAAGGAATGGCTTTTCTCTGATATCCGATATAACGCGAAATCCCTACAAACCCCCAGCTTTTCTCCAGCTTGTAGGTTAAGGAGAAAGTGCTAAATTCAAGCAGAGGCATGAATGCACGCACTGAGGTCAGCTAGTTATGCAACTTTTACCTTGCAATGGGCTCTTCCGAGCTCATCAGTTCAAATCCTATTTTATTAGTAGAATTCTGCCTTCCCAACATTGATTTATTATGGCATAATAAGTGTGTACTTTAAAGGAAATGGGAGAGGGTGAGGGAGTGAGAGAGGAAATAAGAAGCGTTGGAAACGAGTCAAGATGCGGAAAGAGCCACCGCACGTAATGAAATACTGTCCTGATAAAGATGGATAACTCCGCCGCCAAATTATCAAACGGACGGAGAGAGGGAAGCTAGAGTGAGGAGAAAAGCAATCTGCTTTCTCAAACCCAGGAATTCAGGAAATTTAAGCCAATATTAAAAAGATGATGTAAGCATGAATCATGGCATAAGAAGACTGTCGACGGATTCCCTTGAATCAATAATATATAAATTCATCCTACTAAATTTAATTAATATTACTCCCGCCGAGAGTTTGTACCCAAACGTTTTTACGTACATGTACGCACCGCCATCCCAAATAGCAAGACCTTGAAAGAGAGTTGTAGAAAAAGGTCTCTTAAATTAGGATTTCTAATTAATATCCTTAGCCTTTAGTTAATATACTTTCCCCAGTCTACACTGCAGCACAAATACCAAGAAACAGATTATATTACGCTCGGAACAAATAGAAAGTAGTTTGAGTCTCGCCAAATTTCCAGGTAATTCACATTCCAATACTTCCTCCATTTAGTACGGATTTTGGCAACCCGCCTCTCAAATCATTAGTCCTTATTCTAGCTCAAGCTTTAATTTCTCCCAGATTACTGTATGCCTCCAAATTCCTCTTACGTGTATGCCCGCCTCTAATGTCATTCCAAATGGTATTCAAAATCTTTTAGAAAATGCTCCGCTCTGAAATGAAAATATTTATTTATTAAAACTACAGAGTAGTTCCAAGTGAATCGAACAACAAACAAAAAGCAATATAGTCACGTTTTCATTTGAATCAAACAATATTGACAAAGTTAAGAGAAAGTTACCGCTTTTCTATTTGGGTATAGCTTTGAATTGTTTAGAGTTCTTTGTTCTTTTATAAAGTGATTATTTTTCAATAGCACAAAATACATGGAAAACTAACAAGCAATCAGCAATCCATCTAAAGCATTCAAACAAATTGCTTGAATGATACAGAAATAGTCAGAGCACCTTGTTTTCATTACTCTCTTCAATTCTTCCAAGCGAGAGAGTTGTCGCGATAGTTTTTAATCCAGCATGTATTTTTACTTACACTTTTTCAACTTTTTTCTTATATATGATATTTCCAGTTCATTCATCTTTTTTTATGGCTAAGCGTGGAATAGTTTATTGGCTGCATTCAAAGAAACAGATTTCATTTTTGGTTCGCAAAGGCTTTTCCTTAGCAACATCAGGCTTCTGACTTCTGACCACATTGAGGAGAAGGAAGAGTAAAAAAGATGTCAACCTCTTTTTCCAAGTGTCTCCAGAAATATCTTGTGACAAAGCGGAAGTGAAAGATGGTGTTGGAGAGAGTGTATTTATGGGAAGCTAGTAGTACCTTGCAGGATGGGTGAAAGTTTTGACTTTCTCTCACTTGGAGCTTGGAAGCGATACACACAAGTTGTGGATTATTGGAAAGCGTAGCTCAGAGAGAGTCAAGTATTTTCTGTTGCCGCCGATAAGCCAGATAGTTGGAGTACGGCCTTACGGTAAAATATTCAAGAAGCAGAGATTATGGGGGAGAGATGGACATGGAAATGTGGCTCTCAATTCGGAGTTAAGGGCATAAGAGTAAAGCGGAGCCCGGGAATATTAGAGAAAGAGGAGCGGGAGTAGAAGGAAGGAAATTGGATGTAAAGAAGTAGGAAATTATTTCGAGTTGAAAAAATATGGTTACTTTCTCCAGCTTTTACTTTCTCTTTCAAACGAAATGAATTGAAAGACCGAGGAAAGAAGCTGAGGATGTAAAAGACTTCAATTTAAATGCTGGCTTCTTTTCCTACACACCCTTTCTCCAGCTTTCTCTGCTTTTGCATACTCTTTTTGCAGATATTTACGATCCGAGCTTAGGAGGCATAGCCAAAGTTAGAACCGTCAGTGAGCAGCTTGCATTCCGCGAAAATCGCAACAATTCCCGGTTTGGCTGTATCTTTGCATGTACCCATGAGGATGCTCGTGAGAAGCCATTTGTAGCATTGCATTTCCCCATTCTTTCCCTCGCATTCTCCATTTCCCATTATACATTATCCCATTTCACCTCTTTTACCCTTCTCAGCCGATTTATGAAGGAAGAGGAAAATGTGAAGGGTCTTTTATGGCTTGCTATTTACAATTCCTCTCTTCCCGCTCATATTACTTACTCTTCTCTCCAAAACAACTTGCCAACTTAGTGGCAACTACGAGTTTCCTAATATCACTAAAACTCAACAAACAGCCGGTTCCGTTCCTACAATTTCTATTTTCCCTTTTAGCGAAAAAACGGTTATGCATAGGCGTCCTTTTGTAATTTGTTTCCGTACAAGCAAAGCGTTTTTAGCATTTATTCCCAAATACGTTTTAACTTACATTTCACTTCACATTTCCTCTCAATTTTTCTCCCACTGTAAAACTCCCTGGTTCATGAACGTTAGTGATTGTCGTTATGAAAATCTGTGATTTTTTCCACTCGTTTACTCATGTTAGAATGAATTTGTTTCCAATTCCCCCTCACGCCTTCCCTTTTTCTTCGCGCTCCCTCAAACCTTGTTGTACGGACGGACAAAGTGCTCATTTTTCATATCAAGTCCCTCGAATCTAGTCCGAAACTTGTACGACTTTACAACTCCCCACAGCCCGACGGCTTTCTCCCCTTACTTTTCAAGCTGTGGGAATCCTCAAAAGAGACGGAACTTGAGGCCACATCCCTGTAAATCGAAACTACAAACCGAGAGCGCCATACCTTCAAGCCTCCAACCCGTTTAAAATAACCTCGTGCATAAATCTCACTAACAAGAGGGCGCCTTGTTGTATGTTTTTAATTCCCCCCCAAGTCTTCCTTCCATACTTTCACCACATGAAACCCAATCCAACTTTCTCCCTCCCGATTTTTTGAAAGATCATGGACCCTGTGGACAGGGTCACATGACCACACTATAGGGCCCTTGTGCCAAGTATCTAGAACACGATACGTGATGACGGATTACATAGAACATGTAGCTTTGACCGATATCCCAAATCCAAACCCGTCGGTATGCATGAAAGGTGTTTCGTAATTGAATCGAGCGCCGGGATTTTTTCCAGAAACCCCCGCATCCTTGCCCATCGCATTCATGCTTGCCTTCCCGTGTAAAAAATCCAAGGCGGGAGACTTAACCTAGTGATGCACAAAATCCGATCCCCACCAGGTATGAGCAATTTCCTTCCATACCCGCCACCCGTCAGATGGATTTCCTCCTTGGACGGAGGTCAGGAGCAGAAGATAATTCATTTTCCCATTCTTTAATACACAATCTTTTCCAGAAACCTCTGCACGTTCTCCATCCAAGGGCACAAACCCCGGGAGAAAGTATATTCTGTATACCCGCACATGCCTCGCTCTCTCTCCTATCTCCCAGCCCAGCTTCCCTCCAAGCCGATAGTTGTGCAGCAGTGCATAATAAAAGAAGAAACTCTGTAGCTGCAACTGAAGTCATCTCTCTTTTCTTTTCTTCTGCCCCTGAAGTCTACTTATTCTCTTTCTCCGCGGATGAATTTCCCTCCATTCTTTCCTTCGTCGCTGTAACGGAAACTTTTGGCCTGTTACCCCGGCGATATAGTGGGCAGGAAAAAGCGCGGTATTGTAGCTCACATCTTCTTCATAAAAACTACCATATGCTCTCATCACGCTCCAATAGTTCCTTGGATATGATCCAGAAAATTTTCAACCCTTTTCAGGATCACTCTTTCCAGGTGTATAGCTAAACGGAGCTTATTCCAGGGCAACGCCTGCTTTCTCCAACTGCTTTCCCTCCTTCCTCTCCGACCTAACAACATTTTCAATCCAATTATCTCCCCTACTAGAATTTCGCATAAAGTTATCTCAAATCCGAGCGGACAGCACTTCCATAGCTCTAGTTTCTTCTTAACCTCTACTATCCATAACATTAAGTTTCATAACATTCTTGGAACTCTCCCGGCGCCTTTCTCCATCACTTACGGAAGTCCATCTTTACCTCGTTTTCCTCTTAAAAAACCCATCCTGCCAGGCATAAATTTATTAAATATTGAGCATATTCATTTTAGCTCCAAACCCCCGCCCACGTGTACATGATACATAGCCGTTCTCTAGTTCAGAGCCAACTGTATCATTCTTTGTCGAGCTCAAGAGTTTATCAATTTCAAAAATATCATATCCCTTTCCCGCTAGAGCACATATCCTGCCGTTAATCATTTACACATGCACCTCTTCTCCAAAAAATCTTTTCCCTGCTCAACTTATGAAAAATATTAATTGTCCAGATACAGCTCCTACGTATCTGTCTCCCTGGCATATCCTACAAGTTTTCCTAGATACATATTTGAGTTTTAAATCAATTTTTTAAGCAATACAGATAAAATATTTTTGCTCCTCGACTGTCATATTAAGTATTTGAATATCCCTCTTTAAATATTCCCTTCAATATCCTTTCCTACTTCAAACTCCATATACGAGTCACTTTGAACCATATACTGATGCATAAACAAGCTTTCAGAATATTTTCTCTTCATAACATGTTCCGTCATGATATTCAAATTTAACACACGGACGGAGCATCAAACCCTACCCGTCGGATATTAGAGCAATATTTTTCCTTTTAATCCTGTAATGTGATTCCGGAGAAATGTGTTCCAGGGAAAACGTTATTGAAATCCTCGTAAATATTGATAAAAGAATGAGTGTTGTATTAAATTCCTTTTTTTTTACATCTTTTCAGAACATTATGGAGAGTTTTCCTCTTCAGTTGATCCGACATCCGACGCCATTTACAAACCCGAATCCTGGAGAATTGTACAACAACGTCGTAGCCTTTGTGGTTCATCCTAACGAAATGCATATTTTCCAGGTATGTTTACAACTAATATTGGCCTGTTAAGTACGCCGTTAGTATTCCAAGATATATTTTTGTCCCTTCTTTCTATCCGCTTTCTCTCTCCTTTCTCTCTACTTTCTCCCTGCCACCTCTCTCACTTTGTGCTCATCAAAGTTTCTAGAATCCCCTCCCTCCAGCCCGGAAGACTATGTCGGATGAGAGAAAATTATTTGCTGGAAGGAGTGATATGGAGATAGAAATGAAGGATTGATTTAATTTTCATCTATTGAGAGCTATCCTTGACGGTAATGGATACTTTTAGCGGCTCAGCTTGAAATAGGTTTAACATCCTAGGGCTTCTTCTTGAAAGATTTTATGCAAAATTGTGAAAGATGAGTGACGTTTCCAAGCCTCAGGCTCTGATAAATGTAGCTGCTCGTCTATGTTTCTGTATACGAGACATTAAAGAATCGACAGTTGAGACATGACTTGGGGATACATGAAATGTTGTAAACTTTGAAGCGTATGCCTTTTACTTCCCAAGTATTCCTATCAAGTTTACCATATTTCCATTTACATCTTCAACCACGTGAGAAGACTAGTAAAAAGTATGTTATTGAGCCTCTCGGCAACGACGCTAACGGATCCTTTCTTTCTCCGACCTCTCTCCACTACGAACCACCTTCCCCCCAACTTCAGAAAAGAAATTGGGAAAACGTTGTGTAAGTACGATTAAATAAACCGCTCGGGACAACAACTACGCCACTTTTTAGCTACTTTCACTCATGTTTCCCGCCCCCGACAACCTTAGATGCTCCTTGGGGTATTTTTAAACTCCTCTTTTGAAAAATCCATAAAAGAAACAGAAGAAATAGTTGGCTCGAAGATTTTTATAGCTTTTTATAGAATTTAATATCTCACAGTCTTTTAAATTTCCATTCAAAAACCTACATCCACGACCTCAATAAGCTTGCCGTAACAAAGAGGAGAAAGCTAAAAACTGAGTTTATACGCAGCTTATGACCCGAGAATCGTAATTCCGATCAAAGTCACCTCTTTGAAAGCAAAAAAAAACCAGAGCGGAGAAAAAATTGTACCAAAGCCCGTGCCAAAATCCTGTATCACGCAAGTAGGATAAAATAAAAGTATTGGCTGTGGCTGGTGGAGCAGGATATTTCTAGATCAAAAGAACGGGACGGAGAAAGCATATATTTTCGCATCGTTGGATGTATATATTTCCACTGAATTTAAATTTTATGGCATACCATATCTCCCCGAAATTTTCCCCATAGAAAGCAGCACAACAAGGAGAATGTTCTAAAAGACCAGCAAGAAGCGAAACAAGCCTTTCGTCTTCCAGTTTCGAAGTAGGGAGAATCAACTCCCAGCTTAGAGCTGTTGACGGACCATTCTCAAATTCCAAGCCTCTGAGACTCCCACGAGTGGATTTTCTACAGTCCCACCCGCGGACGGCTGTATGCAGCCTAAAAACGAACTCAAGCAAGCAACAAAGAATCTTTAGAAAGGACATAGACACTAGAAAGGCATATAGTTAGTTGGAAACAGGGAAAATTCAAGGAGGTCAGGAGAGAGGAGGTTTAGAAGCTATCTACTTGTAAGGCCATTTTTGTCCCTTAGGGACACGTTAGTGATCCTTGGAGAGTACTTTTGCAGATTCCGATAATGTGTCCTCAAGTCTGGTCGCATGTATAATAGGAAATAATGTGGAAATACTACTTGTTCCATGTTCATTGATTGGTAGTTAACTTTTGTAAATGTCCACGAAACGGCTTTCTCCTCCTTTCTCCAACCCGCAACTTCTCATCATTACACACACAACCTGTCTATGTCATATGCTCGCATAAAATTTACCACTTTCTCCCCACTCCTCTCCCGCTCCAACCATACGGTAGGGAGAATTTTCCTTTTAGATACAGTTTTCGACCTTTCCTTGGCAATAATTCGCGAAAGTTAAATTCACAGGAAGTGAGCAGAACATACAGCACAGTACATGTTAGTTAAAACTAAAACCATGTTTTTTTCACTCCGATTTCAAAAGCTCCTCGCCTACATCCGGAAGATCCCTGAATCTTTGAAAAGTTGTTTTCAAAACTTTTATATTTATCAACCCTCTCCCCTTGTCTCTTATTTTGCCTCCTTGCTGTCCATACTTATTTATTTAAACCAGCTATAGGATCCTCCTGCAATATAAATTAATACTTTGCATCCTCTTCCACTCACCTTCCCAGCGCAAAGCAGCATATAAATTCTCCTTCCTTGCCTAACAGCCTATAAAGCACAAGACTGCCTCATAACTTATTAGTGGCGTTAGACTGTATACAGAGTAAATGAGCGTCAACAATCTTCCTCCCTTACTTTCACCTTGTCAGGAGCAAGCCTTGGGGACGCAGCAGCAGCAACGAGTATCTTAATGTCTTTGGATGACATGGACTATAATTTCTATTTACTTTCCCAAGTATAGTGCCATGCAACGGCCCGGCACCCCTAAGTGAGTATGAGGTTTGAGAGGAGGACGAGAAGATGATCGCATGTCTCACAACAGTAGTGTACGACCGTCAATCCTCCTGAAACTTGTGTCCTACAAGGAGGAGGGATTGGTGAAAGTTGTAAGGTCCTGGATGGCAGTGACAGAGTGAATCCTTTGTTTGCGTGTCGTCTTATCTTTGGCCTTGGCATGCGGTGGCGGGAATCTTCTCCAGGAAGTGGTGATGTTCGCTCTGTACTTTCTCCTCCCTCTCCTTGTGCCAGCCTCTGTCTTTCCTCAAAGGATCTGGGAGGAGAGAATTATTATGAATAATTGATTGGTCAAGTACTTGTGCAGAACAAGTGGAAGGATAATGGAGACTCTTACCAACGAGTAGAAAGTCCTACGACTTAATTAAACACTAGCGGCTGAAACTTTTTATGTCATTACCTTCAAAAATCCCTAAACGTTACCAGCTTTTACCTAAACTTTAGCCTTCTACTCACCTTAACTCTTTTCTTTTCCCTTCTCTTTTTCCCTCTTTCTCTCTCGGCTTATCTCCACATTTCACCTCCAAATCCTTCTCTCTAATATCAAACCCGCCCACGCCCACACTCCCTCTACTTGACAAACCCAGCTCCTCGACACTGATCAAATTAAGAGCAAAACCCTCAAAACGTCTTCTCTCTTAATCGAGTCAAATGCAATCCTTTTATCCGGAGCAGGCGGAAGCGCAAACATTAGAGCTCTGATTTTCCTCAACTTTCACCAACATTTTCGCAAGTAGTCAAGTATGTGAGCCGGAAAGTTGACATTTTTAAATTAGCCTCTTCTTCCTCAAGGTTCAAGTATTTTATAATCCGGATTTCACCAAGACTAGACACTTTTCTCGCACGAGAGTTTTGATGGACAATTTGTTTTAATGCATAAACTTTCCTTGATGATTTTTATGAGGTCATTTTCAAATATTCCCAGCCCTTGCTGGGACAGAATTTGGGCAAAGTAAATAATGTGCGAGAGGACAGAATCCCATCCATTTTCTCCTACACTCCGTCCACTGCCTGGTAGAGCTCGTGGAGCAGGTCCTTTCTTGTTTTTCTATAAATCCCGTACAATTTATAACTGCCAAAGAAACCCGCGTGCCCTGTACAGACAAAAAAGACAAAGTATTAGCCAGGAGAAAGTGGTGAAAGCAGCAGGCATTCAGGCATCATCATACCCGGATCTTAACTCCAGAGAGAGGAGTGAAACACTAGACAACAAGCAGAAGGGAAAAACTTTCCCGCAGAACAGTCAAGAGAAAGTTTGTTCAAGCGGCGCCATTCAAAACACTCTACAGAGCAGTACAAACATACATCACAGTTGTTTGTTTGTCAAAGGCATCCAAAGCGTACTTTCACTCAAATAGTCTTCATGAATCCTTGTATTTTCCTTCTCCACCCTCGAACATCTCCTTCTGTTTGAAAAACACGAGATTAGTTAATCCCAGGATCCGCTATCCGTGATGTGGAAGCGTATAGGTTTTAGCATATTATAAAAACAGTAGTTTTTCCACCTCAGCTCCTCCTTCACTTGCCCCATGTGGTACAACTAAATTAAGAATAGTGGTATCATTAGAGATTGACTGCTGAAAGGATGCCGGATGGGATAGATGGATTCTGGGTTTAATCTGATAAAATACAAGAATTTAGCCTTACACTTCTGCCACTTTTCTGACGCCACTTCTCTCATGTCCTTTCACCTCACTCTTGAGGAAAAATTTTGCACACAAAAATCCGTAGCTACACAAGTGCCAAATTTCAGAGAAAGTTGGAGAAAGTTTGAGTATACATATACTTCCGCCCGAATCCAAGGTGAAAAAGAGATAAAGTAAAAGATTTTGAAGAGCAAGAAGAACATGAAGAAAAAAGTCCGGTAGGATAGAAACCTACATTGGCCTTGGCTTACAAGTGCTTTCTCTTCCTTCCGCTTTTTAGCTTGTTTGCTGGTGACGGAAGTCTGGGCTATGTACGCAAATTGGCGATCTCTTTGAAGATTCTTCTGTGTGAATAGATTGTAGTTTGTTGCTATTGTAGAAGACAATAAAGATTGGGTAGGTAGCATGGCGATTCCCTGAATTTTCTATCTACAAAAAGGTGAGCACGGAAAAATAACAGTGAAACCAAGTTAGCTTTGCTTTCTCCAACAAGGCTCATATTTCTAACAAGCTACAGGATTTTCCGCTTGTGCAAGATTTCATGTGAAACTTTAGGGTCGTAATAATAAAAATGTTGTAAAAAGTAATGCACAAAATGTAGATCGACAACCCTCCTTTGTATCTTTCAACCCCTGGACTGAAAAAGGGTTATTGCATTTGAAAAATTTCCATGAGGTTACAAGCAGTCTTTTTCAAAGAACGCACCATCAAATCCTCATGTCCCTAATAATCGGTAGAGATAGAGTACAGTGGAAAAAACTTCAAGTTTTAGCATTTCTTGAATCAAATTTTTTCAACTCCTTTTTTTGCCGCACGCCATTTCTCTTTATCGATATAAATAGAAGAAGCACAAGAATAAGAGACTCCCCCGGGTGAAATAGTGAAAGCAAGTCATAGCAATCCTACTTTCACTCAACGGAAACTCTTCCACAACTTTATAATATGTGACACGCATCTGCTAACTTGGATGAGAAGAGAAAATCTATAAAAAAACAGAACAACACACGAACACATACATACTACTGATAGCCTAATACAATGCTATCTTACACACCTATACCGACACCCTCTACTTATTAGATCCTTCTAGACTTTAAGACAGATCAAGAGAGTATCGAGTGAAAGTCTTCAAACTTACCTTGCTTTCCCTCCATTCATTTTACTTTCCAAGCTTACCATTTGTATAAATCAGGTTTCAACCCGTCCCAGGAAATCTTCCAAGTCCATGACTCTCTATGAGCGCAAGGATTACTGGGTGAGCGGAAGAGGGTAGAGTTAGTGAAGAAAATGCTAATGAGGTCCACTGAACAGGCGGGTAAAATCCTAGAAGAAAGCAAGTACACAGCTCAACTGGATTTATAAGGCATCTCCAAGTAGGTGGCATAAGGAGGATCTCTAGCGTTTGGACTTGTTTCTTATTATAAAATCGATCCTTTGGAAATTTATAAGGTGAAAATAATGGGAGTGGTGGAACCACCTTGTTTCTTCTTATGAAAATTTATTACGAATCCATTTTCTCTCATTCCCCTCTTTCGTCCTTTCTCCCGCTTTCTTTTATCCCTCTCCTTCCGAAGACACAACTATAATCTGCATCTTCGGCCACCAGCTAAAAATCCAGCCATGTATTCCCTCTTGCTTTCTCCGGACATTCACCTATATATATATGCTTATATAAATTGAGTAAAAGTGGCAACTTTCACCGCCGGCTAAATTTAAAAAAGAGTTATTCTTAGTTGTATCCCGGGAATCATTTTGCAAGCTGACAAGCAGCCTATTATACTTATTTTTGTTTTATTTTTCTTTCCAGTGTTTCAACATTTCAGCCGCGGACTTGGTTGACGATATCAAGATGGCAATGGGAGGACGGATGCCACCCCAGCGTACCAGACACGGCAGCCAAAACAGTCTTCCACCACCACCTGTCAATCCGCCTCCAGAGCCCCCATCATTCCCACCAGGTACACGCAAAGATAGCTTTTCTTCCTACAGCAAAACTTTTTCCACCCAATTTACTTTTTCATTTACCAACCCTGGAAAATGTGTGAATCTGACGGCAGATTGACGCAAGCCGGAAAAACTACCAAATCTTTTATTTCCCCCATCATCCTTCAAACTAAAATTCATAATCCTTCCACTTGATCTCGCCCCATTCTTTCCTATTCCCTCCCGTCGTCCCGTCCGCCTGTTTCCATAGTTTCATATCCATATATGTGTACGCTCCAAGCCTTTTTTTAGTAGAGACAATACACAAAAGAGAATTTGCGACGCGGCCTCAGTAGCGTCTTTCTCCATCCTTTTGTATTTTTGCATTTCCGAGCAGGATATTGCTAAAATGTATACATACATCAACGCAACACTCGTATCTCCCTTCCGCTTTTCCACGAATCTCTCCACTTTTGCAACCCATCATTTTCCAGTCTCATCCATTTCACCCATTTCATCCCACGTATCTTCTCTCCTTTCCCAGTATCCCGCTTCAAAAAACAGATATTAAAAGCCATCACATCCTTGTCGTCGCTAGCAACTCTCCTCTTTAGCCTTCAAATCCCACGTCTTTGATGCCCTGTTTTTGAAGTTTTCAATCTCAAGATTGATTGAAAAACATCCCGACTTCTATTAACCTTCCAGCATAAATCTCCGTCTTTTCCATAATCCTTTTACTACTTTTGTCTACAGCCTTAAACTGTCTTTAAAGTTCCTAGTTCAATAGCTGAGTTGTTGATCATGAATTCAAAGCTTCTATATCGCCTCCATCTTTCCAAGTTTTATCAAAAATATTTACCAACACCTCCCACTATTTACTTTTAAATGGTAGCAGAATGTTATTCTCTTTACATGGAACAGCAGGTCAAGAAAACTTGCACAATCCACATACTTTTCTCTTCATGGGCAACTATTGAGAAACCATGTAGAACAATATTTACAAGAACTATCAAACTATAGAAACAAATTGTGTTAACCCCTTCCCTGCTATATAGGATACTATTTAATCAAAACAACTCACTTAACTCACGGAATTAGCCAATAGAATCAAAGCTCCCATATCTTTCTCTCTCTAAACCCTTCCCACTCTCCCACTCGGCCACTTATCTACAGTTATGTTACATAAATACGGAATTCCAATTGATTAGTTATCTATGCCGCCCCACACATGCATGGCCTCGCTCATGGATTAATTCATCTGCAAATATCGACATCATCTTCGCTGTATTGTCCTTCAGCTCTGTTATGATTTTCCATCAGCTTTCTTCCACCCATTATTCACTCATGATTCTTGAATCTGCTCCACGGTTTGTCCTATTGCTTACTGAATATGCGAATACTGAAGCCATGAGCATGCAAAAGCGATTCCTTCCAGCAAACCAAGCTTTTCTCCCTCCGACAGTCCAAACTACTAACAAGAAACTCCAGACAATAATGTTCGCAAATGATCAAAACTATCTTACATTCACATTCGCAAAGCACAACTTATATTATTGGAAACTTTGATAGATTCCAGGTAAATAGATTAGATAACAAATTTAAAACAAGCTTTTTAACCTTCAATCTTGAGATTCTATAGCGTATATTTTCTCTTATAAAATCCCAATAAATTATCAGAGCATACCTGATATTGAATATCCTACTCATCTTTACAAAGGAGTCAATTAGTAATTTGTTGACCTTCTACGTACATGTAAAGTTCCGACAGTCCTCTAATCAAGCCTTTGAAGATTCTCGCTCCCTAACCGAGCCTTTTAAAGTTAAGTTGAACAAAACGAACTGAGAAAACTTGGTATTGAGACAGGTGGATGGATCGCATCTATGATTGTAGCCAAATATTTAATTTCATAATTTTTATCCCTACCTCCTTTTGATTATTTCTCACAACCAACCCTAATATTTACATTCAGTAGGTCAAGACTAAAATATTTTTACAAATCTTTTCATCCGCAAAAAACACATGGTTTTTTGGCCTAGTTAAAGGGTTTTTTATGCTACACTTGGATTAACTTTTATTATTCTAGTGCCTGCATATTTTTATGCTGAATAGTTTCTCTGGGAAATCAGCAATAAAAGAAGATGCTTACAAGATGAATTCATCAGTGTCTTTAGTGGTTACCTTAAATTTCTGAGGGCTATTATTCCGGATGAGAATGTGATATATAAAATCTGTGACGTGTGACGAACGAGTACTACGCTTTTCCTTCCATCCCTAGCTTCTTGTGTCCTCCTCCTTATCTTAAACACACGAAGGCTGTGTAGTCCATCAAATTCCCATCCTTTTATATAATCAAGCGTATGCCTGAGGCAGAAATGGCGATAAATAAATTCCCAAACCTTTATCGCTAGGCCTCTCCTCTATGTATCTGGGACAAGAATCTCTACATACTTGCAGGAGCCGCCATGCTAATACAGTTAGAATAGCAATGATGAGAAATAGAGATGACATCTAATTGTGTTGTGCTTTGCTTAGTGCACCTTCCAATCATGGCTTGAGTGTGCCATTATCTTTAACGTGCTTAGTATCTACCTCCAGTTGGTCTTGACTTGACGGCTTTCGCATCCTGCTCAGTATTTACCCTCATCTCCAATTCCACTGCATACATAAACCCTAATTAAAGTACTTTTAATTAGGATTATAACTTTGGAGCGTAAAGAAAGACACAAATTCGCAAATTTAATTGAGCCGTGAAATATTATTGTGAAATTACTTTCTGTGTAGTTGAGTAAATAGTGAGTGAAATATTTTGGACCGTGAATCCAATATTAATTAATTAGTTCGAAATTTAAAACATATTTGCTTTTAAAATCTGTAAAACGAGGTGTTGAGTGTACGTGTGTTAAGTTTTAAACCGTGGGAAATTTCATATTCAGTCAAAGAGTGCGCCTGTCCAGGAGGACTTTGATAATATAATAAGAGTGAGTGATTGATTAATGCTCAAATTTTCACATAAACGTTTTGAGTAAATTAGCAAACGGTGGTAGACTTTAGTCCGGACGGTTGACACGTTAGGGAATTTCTACAGGCTTCCCCCATTTCCCCCCCCCCTCTTTCATTTAATGTGCCAGGAATGTGTAAATCCGAGGATGTAAACGACGTATAGGAAATAATTTAAGGCACGTTAGCCCCGAGGATGAAACGAGGGAGAAAGGAGGAAACGGTTAAACGAGTCATCTGCTCCTCCTTGCTTTCTCCAATACAGCTTTCTGTCAATTTTAGAAAGTCTATGCAATTTTGTCATATCGAGAAAAAGCCCTCATAGCTAGAGGAACGCTAACGTTTATTGCTGGAAATCCCTAAAATGCTAAAATAATGTACCATTCATCCAGCTTCCTTTCTGTCAAGTCTCACCAAGCCGCTATGAATCCTTCGGTATTATAGAAAAATCCGAGACTCGCATCACCCAACCATGTAGCTTTTCTGCGACCCACCCTCCCGCTGATTATCTACAATCCAGCCCGGTCCACAGTTATCTTAACATCCTCATTTCAGTCACTCGGCTATGGGAGAATGAGGAGATGATGTCATGCAGTAAAATTTAATGTGTCGAGACGTAATATCAAAGAACCGTTAACTAACTCCAATATTATTTGTTACAGTGATGGTGAAGGCGGTAAACGATGACGGGAGGGACGAGGATACAAGTTCAGTGGGGAGTGACGGACATTACGATCGGGAGGTGAATATTTTGAACCGTTGTTTCGATGATATCGAGCGTTTCATTGCCCGTCTTCAGTATGCAGCAGCTGCCTACCGCGAATTGCAGCGACGTCGCAAGTAAGTACAACCAACTTTCTCTTTTACAACCCCACCAATCTTCCCTTAGCTCACATCCACCTACTTCCCGAGCAAGGGCAACCAGACTCTTCCCCCCAAGGCTATGAGTAGAGAGCAACATCTAGCTAAAGTTTTTATTTGATCGGCAATCATGGGAAATAAAATGTGGGCCGTAACCGTAATCTGAATCTGGGCAATAGAAATAAATAATAATTTCAAAATACTCCGCCCTATATATATATTTCCCACTTTTCCCCCCTTCCTTCCAACTTCCCAAACTTTCTCCACCTAAAACTTTCTCCTCATCCCCAACTGTCAGGGAATAATGATCTTGCAAGACTCTATCAAGAGAATCTGGTCGTAAAACTCAAATTTCAAGGGTAGTTTCATAACCAACAGTCTCAAGAGACTACCTCCATGATGTAGGGCAGTAACTCGGATATTTACGAGCAAAAACTTGCTTACAAAAATCAACCATATCCAAGGTCTTTGAGTTGGAGGAATGGTGAGTGACACGTTCCTATATCTGCAAACAAACGAATCTGAGAAGAAAACATTTGGCAAAGCCCAATCGTCCAATCTCACTCCTGGTTGAGGGGATCCGTCTCCTATTTGCCTTGTACCTGGTTATTACACTCGGACGAAATATAGCATCTGCTACTTTCCCTCCTTTCTCCTCCTTTCTCCATTACATTATATACGCTTGGCTTGGACTAGCCAAGAATGATAAACCAAGGATTCTCCATCTGCCCATCTGGTCTAGAGCTTGAGCGAAAGCCTTGAATTAGATGAAAAGGCTGTGGAGGTAGTGGCCGTATTTCTTGATAAGCTCCTTTGGTTTCACTTTCTCCTCGAGTTCCTCCGAGGGGTGGATGAGAAACAAGCATGATATTTAATGTAAGAGTAAACAAAAGCTAAGCTTCTAGCCTTCCATGAGGATGGGGTTTGATGATGCGAATAGGATGGTAAGATTTACGGAGGTTGTGTGTGAACAGATGGATGGATGAAGAGAGCCGAGGATGAGAGAAAGTGGTGGTATACATGTACAATGTGTGTAAAAGAATACTGGAAATGGGAGAGGAAATGGAGAATAATGACGGGCATAGGCCTCAAGTAATGTGAGATCGTGTCTCTGAAAGGAGAGGTGAGAGTTTTTCAGAGGTGATGATATGGGAGAAAAAATAATGGAACACAAGAGAAAATTGATTTTCCCTCCACCCGCTCCTCTGGACTCACTCAGCTTTGATGAGAATATTTTTTTGATAGACAACCACCTCACGGTCACTACTCTTCGTCTTCCTCTCATCCTCCACACCCTTTCTTGAGACCTTCAAATGATAAACCAGCCATTCCTTTTCCAATTCCCAGAAAAATCCTGACAGAAGGAGAAAGTTGAGGTGAAAGTGCTAGAGAGAATCTGTAGAAGAACAGGAAGAGAGAATAGATTCTTCGTTTCCGGTAGACGGTTCCGGTTGTAAACTCGATTTAATACTAGCACCATCGAACCCTGCCCTCAAACATGTAATACGCCTCCACGTCCTCTCTCTTACCAATCTACTCTTGTTCTCCTCCCACCTTTTCATCATTTCCCCATCTTTAATTTCAAGATTCACAACAGTAAAACTAGATCGTGGATTTACAGATCATTCCCGGCAATCTGTTTTATAAATCTAAACTTTCTCCACACACCTACAACATCACAGTCAAACAAGTCTCTAAATCTCCGCAGGAAACTCAAAAGGTCAGAGGGCATCCTTGTAAACTCTTCTTCCGACCTCCATTTCCCATTACCCGCCTCTGGTTTATATGTTTAAGCCCAAGAAACCCCCGAAGAAAGCATCAAGTAAAATCCCTCCCACATAAAATCTCAAAGTAGTAGCTTAAATCAATGTTAATCCTGTGAATTGCGATGCTAATTTGAGTAAATCGTCCGTGAAGTTGAGTGAAAGTCCAATATTTATGCCCAAAAATTTCATCCACTTTCATAGTCTAACCACAGCCTCTACTACGAGCATACAGGCTACTGTATCTGTAATGCACAACGCATGGCCATTTCCCTCCAAAAGTCTAACAAATGACAAGGCCACAGGTCCCGAGGATAAAATATGGCCCCAACTTGTAGAGTTCCGTAGGTTTTTTTACAACATCCTCGAATCCTAGAAAACCGAGAGAGTTATACTGCTCCTTTCCGTCCAAGGTTGTGGTGAAAGTTGGGTGAAATATTGCAAAACCTCTACCGAGTCAAAACCTGTCTATATTTTCCCCTAGTTGAACCAATCTCTGCCAATTTAATAACTTCATCGCACTGCCAACGGCTTTGACGTGTGAGTGAGTGAATGAATATTGCTTTCTCCACATCCCTGTCCAGAAAGTCTCCCTCACCCATAACCACCACATTTCTCATCTGTCACCAACTACAGTCCGGCCTGGCAGAGTAACTCCGTTTTCCAAACCGCACAACACTTCTAAATATATACCTAATTTATAAAACTCATATTTTCATTCCGTGCGGATGCAAAGTATATAATAGCAGATAGCAACCCAACCCTTGCTCCATCTTTCCCTCAAGTCTCTTTGTTTTCCTGAGTATTGCGGGTAGCGCATCATTTTGTACTGCCCCCTTCCCAATTTTCACTTCCAAGTGCTATTTCCTATTTCATTCCTTGGTTTCTATAAAAGTTCAGAAATCCTCTCGCTTTACCTTCATTCAAGTAATGTGTTTTTAAGTCTTGTGCTTCTTTGAATAACTATTCTCCCTCCAGGATAAGAACAAAGTATTTCAAACTTTCTAAATACAGGAGCGTCAACTTCCAATGAAACGCTTCTAAGGAATTCCATTTAAAACTTAGCTCCTAAATTAATCCCGACACCTTTCCAAGGGAAGCTGTAAAACAAGTCCAGACTTTTCAGCCCTGCCTCAGTCAGTCCTCCTCAACTGACAGCAGCATTAATCCTTAAAGACTACAACTGAGTTTAACCTCAATATGACTTGACATCAGATCAGAAAAGAGATGCTTTAAAAGGTACCGCAACGTAGAGCTACATGATAAACCTTAGCGGATTAAAGTTTCCAAGAATTTTGTAAAACCATTGTAGACCAGACTACAGAGGAGCGTGGAAACTACCTTCTTCCTCGACCTCTTTTCCCTAGAATAATTAAAACAGACTGATTTTAAGATACTTTTTTTCATGAGCAAGAACGCGATAAAAATACAAGCCTTGCCTTAATTACTTCCTTGCTATGCTAAAAATCTTATCTTTTCTTAAAAGCGTCTATAGCGGTAAGCTTTCCTAAAATTCATACAACTTTAGACTGAGGAATACGCCCGAGGTTCTCTGAATTCTACCCGGAATTTTTTTGAAAAACACTTACTATATTTACTTTCACAAACTTTATTTCCTTCCTCACCCCCTGTTTTGCGTGCGCTTGGTTAATTCATTCCCTGTGCTATGATTTAGTAACATCTAAACTCTTACTTCCTCCATCCATCTGCCCTACTGTCCATCGTTATAAATTCTAATTTATAAATCCATGCTGGTATTTATCCGGAAGCTTCAAGATTTAAAAACTTTCTCCTTTGATCAATGTCTTTTTAAATTTTCTACCGGATTTTGAATATCCGCTCTTCGCACCCCATTCCCCTATCTAAGCTCGTAGTTGGGCTCTTTTGAGACTAGTAAAAAAATCATACAATCAGGAATGAACTAGCCGCATGTTCCAAAGAATATACTCCCATATTATTTATTGCCCGTAACCACCAACATATCAAACAGGAACAAGAAGAGGCAAACCCATAATAACCTCCATCCTTGGTCTATAAATCAGCTAGAAACTGTGAAATTATAGTGAGGGTGTTTTCCAAAAAATTCTCGCTTCATAAACATGGCAAGAAAATCCCCGGAGAAAGTACCCGCTCAAAGTACACACATGCATAAATCAAAGTAACGATACAAAGTGTGTGGAGCAAAACGAGTGCAATCCGCCTTTGTCCGGAAGTTGTTCCCTATTCCATTCATTGTCATTACTAATAGAAGGAGGGCACTGAATAAAGGAAAGAATTTTATGGCGCATATGCTCAAATTTCAAACGTGTATCCCAACCCGCTCGCATTTGTTAAGCTGTGTAATGTTTATTTAATACCCTTACTAAAAGTTGGAAGAAATTGGATTGAAACGTAAACTCCGCCGGCTAAAATATATAAAGCATTTCGTCGCAATTTAAAATACTTTTCCCCGGTGAAAGTCCTTTTCGAGCAATATCCTTTGAATCTCCTTCATTTTCTCTGAATTATTACCGTTAAATGGGTTTAAGCGGTGAAAGGCTCATTTTTGCTTCCAAATTTTACGGCCCATTTAAAGTCATTGCCATTTTTTCCAAAGGAACTTGCAAACCTATAGGGATGAAAGCTTGTTTAGAATTTAGATGTTATTACTTTGAGACGTGCAGGTAGTGTAGGTCTTTTAAATTTTTTGGCGTGATGGTGTGTTATAGTATTCCAGAGTTTGTACAGGGAGAACGTGATGAAAGTAAAGGAATGACATGGACATTGGATTGGTTGGATGTGAAACTCATTTCAAATTTTCCCGGGAGCTGGCACATATTTTGAAGCAAAATAATTGCTTTTCAATATAAATAGAATTATAGACGAGCATTGTGAAAGAAGTAGAATTCAAATTGAGAAGAACAGAGCTACGCTTTGGATCAGCTGGAGAAAGTGGGAGAAATTGCTGTATGAATTTTCGTTAGAGGTAACTTGTCGAAATATCTACTCTCAAAAGCCAACGAAACTTTTCTCCTTTTTCCCTATCCAAGCCTGCACTTCTTGGGCAATAGGTGGAACGTTTCCGTAATAAAGGAGCAGAACCTCCGGATAAATAGACGTTTTAAAAATCTATTTGTCTCCTTCTGCATCCTCCCCGGCCTTCACCCTCTCTTACTTTTACAATGGATAACGTCCTTTGGTATTTAGGGAAGAGTTATATAGGTTAGATACCATCTGACGAAAGACTATTTGGCCTTCCTACAGCCGTTACGAGCTATAGAATCCGGAATAGAAAGTCAGGAATGTTGTAATGAATCCTTACTCAATCCCAGCTTTTCAAAGAGGATAATCGAGAGGAGAATGACTTATCCAATAGGGAATCTCTCTTCCTATTCACCAGATTCTCGCTATCTAAAGAAGAAGAAAAGTCTCCTTTCTCCTCCATCCAATCCTATTTCATTTCATTTCGTTTCCACCATATCCCTCTAGGACTTATCTTCATATCCTTTTCCAGAATACAGAATAGAGTAATTAAAATTTAATTCTTCCTGTAAGTGCTGAAGGTAGAGTAGAATGATAGTTGAATTCCTCCAGTCCCTTCCGTCTCCTACACACGTTTTACCGTTCAAGCCCACTAACTTATTACTAGGAGTTATTTCACCTTCGGAATCACAACGTTGATACAATCCCTCCTTCTCTTCATACTTCCAGCGCAATACTTTCTCTTGCTTTCTCCTCGCGCAACAAACTTTCACTCAGTACCCAACACTAACTTTCAGCGGATGCTTCATCCATGTAGATCCCCCAACGCAAGTATGCAGGTAAATCATTAAGAGTCTGCATACAGTACATCCCTGTTATCAGTCAGGTATGTAGGTGATGACGTTCGAGTGAAAGTTTACATATGAGCCTTCTCTACATTAGATGCAAGCTGCACTTAATGAAACACCAACAAGATTCCTTCCACATTCAATGCCAAAACTTTCACGCACCTTTGCTCTTAATTGAATTCCTTGTTTTCCCTTTTAACTTCCTTCCCGCCTTTGAAACTATTTACATGAGAAATTCCAGTTCCGCAATTGTACTTGATCGGTTGGCTGGTTGATTTTCTTCACCAAGTTTCCCTCTAACTCATTTTGTTTTTAATTTATTTCAGAACCAAGAAAAGCAAGAATAAGGATCATGGAGAAGGTTTACTATCCTTGAGAGCCCGACCCCCTCACGAGAAGGATTTCATGGACATTCTCCAAAAGTTCAAACTGTCCTTCAATCTTTTGGTAAGAGAAATATTTATTATTAGATCTGTATATTTCCTAACCACTAGGTTCCAGCGGCTCTTCAGACAAGGCAGAAGGAAACTTCATGAATCGGAGCCATACCCAGTGAGATTTTGATGTGGTATATCAAGCATTTCAGTTCTACGAACTGGACTTTTTGAAAACTTTGTAGGCATGTTGTAACTAGAATGTACCAGATTTTCGGAAAATACAGAACCGCACAAAACTACGAAAGCATTTTAGGTTTTCAACCCAACCATATTTAGCTAGTTCTCTGACGGAATGCGGTCATTTTGAAGTCGCGTAGAGCATGTTAGTAGGATAATGGCAGGAAGAAGGGGGAAAGTAGGGTTGGTGAAAGCTGCGTAGTGAAAGTTGGAAATGTTTTTTGGAAGGAAAGGTATATTAAACATGTGGTGGGTGAAAGTAAGATAAGGAACGAACATAGGAAGGGTAGATCTGAAAATGGGCTCCAATTTCCACTTACCTCCACTCGAGGACTTGATGAGCAATGATGACATCAAAAGGCTTTCTTCTTTCTTTCTTTCCACCAAAGTCTGCCGACCCTCCTCCCAGCCGGCATAGCAGGTTTCACATGACTAATCAAACGCGATATTTTACTTGCTCAAGCTTTCACTCCCTCCTTTCACTCCTCTCCTCCAGTAAGGGCGCTTTGTCCTCTCAATTTGCGAAGGAAGGAAAAGAATACGACGAAGGAGGACAAAACGACAGGAGAGGAAAAGAATGCAAAAGAATTTCCCATAGATCCCAATAATGATCTCAATGACTTTCACCCCACTCATGTATTGTTAGGATGACGGAGTCAAAGTTTTTTCGTCTATTCAATCCACGAACCTGTGAAGGAAATCATTTTCCCTCAAGGCATTCAGCCACCCATATCTTCCGTAGTGTTGGAAAAGATCACGATTTTTGCCTGATCTAGATCTAGATCTGGATCTGGTTTAGCAACTAGATTACACAGATGCGAAAGATCTGATCTGATCTGATCTGAAAAACCAGATCAGATCTCTCAAAAAATCCAGATCACGTCTGGTTTTTTCGGGTATCAGATTTCTTTATATTAAAACCAAAAATTAGACACGTTTGCCAGAACAAAAGCATTTTTCAGTTGAAATTCAGGTATAAAAACTAGCACAAAGAGAAATATTCCAGTCCGATACAACTAACAAGCAGTGTAGTTGAAAATAACTGGGTTCGTCATCACAAATTATAGCTTGACTAACGGGGACTAAATCTAAACGAAAAGAAAGTTATATGTTTGGCTTCGGAATGGCTTTTCTACGAGAAAAGTTAATGTAACGCTAAAAAGCATTGTTTTTTTCAGTGAATTTTTTGCAACCAGATACCAGATCTTAGACTGCAGCTTATCTGGTTCTAGATCTAGATCTGATCTTATTACCAGATCAGCGGAATTTGGTACGATCTGATCTGATCTAGATGCCCAGATCTAGATCAGATCTAGATCAAACAGATTGATCTGAACCAACACTAATCTTCCGCGAGCTCCTTCTGACTTTCTTCCATCATCCTACTTCAAGACAAGCTATACAGAGCAGAGAGAAAGTTATGGGTTATGAGATTAGCGAAGCTTCTCACATCAATTAAATAACCGTCGGATGCTTCAATCCGATAATTTCTTTCATAAAAATTTATTCAAGTGTGCTCCGAAGAAGAAAAATGTCAAGACTTATTGCCTGCCTCCTGTAACAGATTGCATGGATTCGTTTAGTTATCTCCTTTTCCCTCAGTATCACTCATCTGTAATCCGTCCCGTCTTACTTTCTCTTCCCTGTCAGACTTGATCTGCTCCAATAAAAAATCTCATGGCCAACTGCTTATATTACAGGAGATACGATAAAGACGGAAATTGTTTTCTCAAATTGAATTAGGCACGGATTTCAAGACCATTTATTTCAACGGCTATTTCCATTTAAGATAGTCCGTCTCATCATAAAGAGTTTATACTTTCTCCTTACAACATCTGACATTCTGGCAGTTTAAGAGATTTTAGACCGAAACTATGCGGATTACGGATTTTCTCCAAGTATTATCTTTCACTCGACGTAGAAAGAAGTTAAAGAAGAAATTACTTTCTCCACGTCACACATGATTGATAGTAATTATTTGATGCTGGTTCAAGTTGAATACGCTTCCGTCTTATTGATAACGAGAGCAAAGAGTATTGTCTCATGCTCCACATACCAATGTCTAACGTTTGGAGCAGGTTAGCGGCTATTGGAGCACCTGAAACATGCCAAAGTAAAGTGGGGTAGGCATTGGAGGAGGTATCAAAAGAATTGTTAAAAAGTTGGAGACATGTAATTCGAGAGATTAGAAGTGAAAGTAGAGGAGAAAAGTATTAGAAGAGATGGAAGGAGGTCAGGGAATGAAGCGGTAGTAGCCGAGTATTTCAGCAGCACATCCCCGAATGAAATAGAGGGAGACGGGCTTGTGGAAATCTTGTGTAATTTATCGACTTTTGCGAATATTATATGGCGAGTCAATACCGTTTTTCTGGCCATTCCTCAAGTATTGTCTGCCGGGAGAAAGTAAAAGGGATAGGCTTCCCGCCTGGGTAGATGAGCTCCTCCGGCTGAATGTACGAGTCGTAGAACAACTTTCCCTTTGACTCTCAGGTCATATATAAAGCTTGGGGTATAATGGAAAGGACATGAGTATAAAATGTGAAGATTATAATAATACTTGGCCCGTAGGGTGGTTGGTTAGGTTAGCTGGATGAGTGGAAGACAGATAGATGTGTATTATTGGAACTTCTTAAGAGATTCTTCTTTGATTTACTATCCTTTTCATCCCAAACTTTCTCTTCTCATTCCCCTCTTCCTCCTCACTCCCAAGCCGCGTCCATAGTATTTTACGCTTTCTCAGCTTTCTCCGTCTCCCTACCCTCCTTCATCTGTTTTCTTCACCGACTTTTTCCGCTACCCCCAAGCTTTACACATCCATCCCACATGGTTCTTTAGGGACCACTGGACCACAACCCCGCTTTCTATGTATGCAAGTGAGTATTTCCGGGATGACATCGTTAGGAAACAAATAATTGCTCATGAGTTCACGGAAGAACGCGGAAATACCAAAAAATGTATTCAAGTGTCAGAGCGTAGGAGAAAGTCAAGCGTTTTTATAATGCTTCTCCATCCCTGCCTTTCCCTTCCCGCGGAGAAAGTCTTATAGAAGTTCAAGAGGTCTGATTTCGGAGGCGAGATAAATTGTTTCCGCCGTAACTTCCTAGTCGCCCTCCATACTTTGCCCTCTTCCTCCACCCATCTATAACGATTTGACTTTTGGATTCGCTCAACAATTTCGTGTCGCCTCAGGTTCCTATACGTTGTTACTCTAGCGAGAACTTCCAAGACTGCACCACTAGACCATACACACATGTGATTAAGCTTCATATACAACAGTTTTCCATTGCTCCTTTCATCACTGCATTTTTAGGGAAAGAAAATATTGGAGAAAGTTTAGCTGAATGACGTAGATTAATATACTCTCGAGAGAACTTTTAGCAGCTGGATAGAGGAATGATCAAATGTGTTGTCAGCAATCCCAGATTTTCTACCAGCTAGCATTTACACAACTTGAACCAAGCAGATTATCCTAAAATGTAGTCTTGTTGAATTAGTGTTGAAAAAATGCATATTGAGGCTGTGGCTGGCTCACAGTGCTTATTGGTTTAGTTTTCAAGGAGAAAGCGGTCACTGCTCACAATAGCAAAGCTTTCCCCATGGCTCCAAGCCGGGAACACCGAGGGTAGTGGAGTATACAAAGTTTTAAAATTCATTCTCATGCTTACAGCATTTCATGTATTGTATCTACAAAAATGAGTAGAGGAAGAGAAAGCTGAGAAGTAGCTTTTTTACTCATGGCATATATAATTTTGAGAGAAAGCTTACGGCTATGGCCTCACATCTTCACAAGTTTTTTTGGATGGGAATGAAGCTAAATGAATTGTTTTTTTGTAATTACAGGCTCGACTTAAAGCTCACATCCACGACCCCAACGCTCCAGAGTTGGTTCACTTTCTCTTTACACCTTTGGCACTAATTGTGGATGCGTCCCGTGATGCCTATCGACCAGGCTTGGCCGCCCAAGTAGTATCTCCTTTATTGTCTCCCGGAGCTATTGAACTTTTAAATAATTGTTTAAGTTCAAAGGAGACGGAACTCTGGCATTCACTTGGGGACGCCTGGCTCCTCTCCAGGTAAACTTTTCGCTCCGCATCTTTTACCAATCCGCGATCAAGAAACCACCCGCTTGTCAAGCTTTTGTCCCCTGAAATTGAGTTATGTGTTTCAAAATTCAAAAAATCCTGCATATCCTGCATAACGTCCCCATCTTGAGCATATACGTAGAGCCCACCAAAGTTGCAGTTTTAAGGCATGCAAATTTTTTTATAAAATCTGGTTGAATGCTTCTCCTCCCCTTCCCTCCTCTGAGCCTTCTTTCCGCCAAAGAGACAATCTTTGCAAGAAGAATAATTTTAATAGAGGTAATAATTCAGCTAGACTTACTTCCCTCCGGCACTCCACGTACCCGCAGCTTCCATTATACTGTTTTCCCATACAAATTCGCAAACGGACGAGGGAATAGTTTGGAAATTTCCCAGGTTTTGATTAATGTTGCAGGGAACATGATGAGAATAAGAGTAACATTCTTACAGAATATGTCACTTTCCTCTCTACCCTTAGCATCCTTGCAAAAACTTCACTGGATTGACTTCTCAACTCCCTCTGCCTTTTGTCATATGATTGAAAGCTGGCTTGGGACAGAGATCCCAAAAATGATTCATCATCTTGGCATCCTTTTGAATTGTTGACCCGCTTATTTTAACCTGCCCACTCACCGGCCTTATATAATTAGCCGATTAGCGTCAGTTTCCCTCCAACAACCACACATTGACTTCCTAAACGTAAATGGGAGGAGAAAGTATTGGTCAACAAAACAGTGGCTTCCCTACACCATCCATCTCAAAGGGACAAGCACTTTTATTTCTCGATATTCCCACCTGGATAAAACCCTGCTTTCTCCATCGGAGAAAGCATGGTGAAAGTAAACGTGTTTAGCCGTATGTAAAAAGGAAGCGATAAGAGGAAGTCATAAAATAGATACGAGCCATCAAATTTTTTATAAATTGTGCTTGTGCTGACAAGATTCCTACTGACATCACACCAAGAGACAAGCCAGACCACCTCATTCATCCATCCAGCTTCAAATACATGAGGCCACTCCCGGAGCAACTTCCGAAACTTGGCCGCATAAAAGATTTTTGTCATAAGCTCATTGATCAAAATCAGATTACGGTTAGAAAAGACGTGAGGGAACTGTCTTTCTCATCCCAGATTGATGATACCTGCTTCCTATTGCATTTTTTCCCACCCAGTCAACCCTCTTCCATCTATCCAATCTTTATGGGAGCTATCATCATTCCCTCCTTTCCTGACTTTCCCCTATTCTCCACCCAGTGAGGAGGAAACCTTGAAAAGGGAAACGGAATGCGTTTGCATTCTCATCTGACAGAATGTGATGGATTCCAGGTGATAGCCGACGTTCATGAATTATACATACCTTGTTTTATTCTCTTCCTCCCTTATTCTCCCCTATTCTTTCACCACCATGTCATCATCATCCACCACACGCCAATACCAGTCCACCTACAGGCAGCCAGTCATAGTGTTGTATACGTAGTACGTAGCCCACCTCCGTTCTCTTATCCCAGCCAGGATGCCCGGTTTCATGAATTTTCCAAACGACTTTCACTTGGATCCCCGCTTCCCATCTGGTAGTCTTATATTTTATTTGCCCTGCTTGGAAGCCCCTTTTACAGTGTCCATTCTTCCGTTGTTCGGTACTATGTAACCGCAGGTCCCCACAAAATTTTAGATGCAGTCCAGATGGCACATGGCGGAATCTGTTTGTCCCAGACAACCGCCCACGACCCGCACCTTATTATACCTTGAAGCTAAAAACTAATAATCCAGAGGATCTATCTCCCTCTCATCCTCTGTTTCCAAGCCAGACTAGACGAATTGTAAAAGTAAAACAATCCTCTGACTCGTGTGACTTAAGAGATTGCCCATCCGTCCCCAAGTCTGAAAATCCCTTTGGACATGGAGGAGTAAACGGCTTGCTTTCACTCCTTTCACTTTTCACCAGCTTCCCATCCTCGTTTAAGGAGAGGCTCATCCTGGAAGCCAACTTTCATTCACACTCTCACGCATTTATAAGCCCATAAGTAAGAAAGTAGGCCTTAGGAAGAAGAGGAATGTTGCGTATGGATCTCGAGGACGCATACTGATGAAGATAGATAGCACCTTATTTGGACCACTGCTCCCTTTCTCCACTCTTCTTTGTCATAGTAGTATCCATACTACCTCTAAAATTCTAAAAATATCTCTCGTACACAACAAGAGCGTAAAGATGGAAATGGAAACACTGCATCAATCTACAACAAGAGCTTTCCCAAAACAAGATTCTGTCATGTCCTTTACACGCTCAAGAGCAGGAAAGTGGAGAGGTTATAGATGTCAAGGGAAAAGATATATACCCGGTAGAGGGATTACTTTCAAATTCCCATCTTTATCCCTTCCTAGCTTCATCTTCTAAAGATTAATAAGGTGTCAATTGGATTCCCAAACCCAGACTACTTTCACTACTTTCTTTTATTTTCTCTTTGTCAATTCCCAATATTCTCCGTTTTTATGTACGTACTTTGCGGTAGTTTCTAATATTATTTCAAAAAACCAAGAACCAGATGACACACTCTTATTGATTTCCTTTCCCGAGTTCTAAAAATTTGACATTTCATCCCTAAATCAAACTACTGAATTATTTGAACCGTATGTCAAATATATAGAGCTGCATTCCTCCCTCTTCTCCTTTCATTCAATCTTCAAATTTTCTTTAAATTTATTTCCTTCTCGGTAATTTTATCCCGCTTAAGAACTTGTTTTGCTCAAGGAATCCAAGATTTGTACAAATCTCATCTTTTCCTTCCCTCATCTGTCGTTGAGGAATTTCAATCTTCCCAGTACAGGCTATGTACGGATGAATTTATTCCACACACTCTAAAGATCCCTGCCCTTGTGACTCGTAAGCATTCCTGCCGGTTTCTGAGCGGGCTTCCCCAAAACGATGAGCTTGAGCTTTCAGCTTTGACTTCGGCAAATATCACTTTATTCGAGTCTACTCTAAAGTGAGGCTCACTGTACCGTGCACCAAGTGTTCGTTTCGACGGATTATGAAGAATAGTGGAAACTGTGGCATTTTGGTCCTAGTTATTAGTTAAAACCCAAAAAAGCCCATGTTTTTCGGTTTTCTTGAGTAATTGCAATTAACAGGTTTTTAGTGGGGAATTTGCTTACGGGGAAGTACATGCGATTCTGGATCGTCCAGACCTCGATCCGTTCGAGTCATCGTTAAAGCGTCTACTAAATGATAATCCCAGCAAATGATACATATTTGGAAAGCCTACGAACTGAGGAAGACGATTATGGTCATATTTTGGAGCTAATTATCAAATCCGGGTATTTTACAGATACTTTGTTACCCGGGTAGTTGCTAATACCCGGATTTGATAACTAGCTCCAAAATATGACCATAATCGTCTTCCTCAGTTCGTGGGCTTTCCAAATATGTATCATTTGCTGGGATTATCATTTAGTAGACGCTTTACCGATGACTCGAACGGATCGAGGTCTGGACGATCCAGAATCGCATGTAAATTCCCCTTAAGCAAATTCCCCACTAAAAACGTGTTAATTGCATTTACTCAAGAAAACCGAAAAACATGGACTTTTTTGGATTTTAACTAATAACTAGGACTAAAATGCTACAGTTTCCACTATTCTTCATAATCCACCGAAACGAACACTTGGTGCACGGTATAGTCAGCTAACAGCTGTGTTTGGAAACAAAGTGAAAAATATCGAATTTAAAACTTTCCACCAACCGCAGGTGGTTAAGAGAAAAAATTTACCGCCACTTCTCTTTTATTGCAATTGAAAAAACTGTCATTTACATTTTTTAAAAGCTTTGTGAATTTACAAGATTTGCAGAATTTAAATCTTCTTGCAAATTCTTATTTATTTTAGTAGTTTTTGTTCTTGTAGCATTTGCTATATATGCCGAATTTATCATCCACTAAAAATCCTAGCTTAAAAGTTCCTGTCGTTAGTTAAGTCCTGAAAATTACGGAATTTAACCCACCAAAACTGTTCAGTATTTTTTGAATTTCAAATTTAAAACTCCTTCCTGGTTGATTTCATTCAAGTTTTTTTAAATTCTGAATTTACATTTACGACTATTTCTATTTTTGAAATAATAAAATTCAAAGCCGCCATTTAAATTTATAAGCTATAAATTTGACTTGCCAGAATTGGCGGGAAGATGAAAATCCAAAATTTTTCAGACTATATAAACCTTCACATAAAGCTTCACACCTATGGCTTTCGTATCCTCAGGAGAACAGATATCCACAATGCATCTTTGTTCTGCACGACCGTAGAAGAGGAAGTCGTTGGGATGTCTCCTAGACTAGGAGTCCTAGTCTCCTCCTGCCTTATTATCTTCTCCGTATATATATTGCGATTTCAGAGTTCCCAAACGAGACTTTCACTTTAAGAAATCCCCCAGACCTAGAACCCAGATGCTTCCCAGTTGAAAGGTCGTGAAAGATAATGTTTGGAGGTAGAGTATAAATGGATTTTCAATGGCATTCCAACCATGAAGCTCTCTATTCAATGTTGTTGATGATGCATCGATTAAAGAGAAGGAGTTTCCCTTGCGTGTCTTTCCATTTCCAATACATGTTAATCCAGGAGAATTTGCTATCCTCTGGCCTCTCTTACGTTACATACAGAATAGAAAAGATCATCCCATGGAGACAACAAGTGTCATACATACTTATATTTTCCAACTTTCATTCCATGTAACGAAGTTGATGCCGGAAGATAGGACCCTCCATGGCAAATTTCCAAATCACCCGTCTTTAACTATCCTCGTAGATGCTTTAACGTGTGATTTTTGTTATGGCCAACCAAGAAGCTTCCCTCGGTTTTCCTAATAAATTTTCATCTTACATTAATCGTATCGTACCCAATCTAGCATTTCCTTGCTCGATGTTTCTATCTCAGGTTTATCCAATTTCTGAGAGAAAGAGCCCCCGAACCAGACTTTCTCTTTTGGCTTGCTCACAGAACAAAGTATTCCAATAGTGCAACAATAAAGCATGTATACTGTTCACCCAAGACGGCTTTTTGTTCACAACTTGTTGGTGCCTTATTTATGTTAAATTTTATTTTCATACAAGGACCAGCAATACACTTACCTTTTTGAACCGACTTTCACTCGTTCTTAGCACATTGCAAGCAGTGTCTTTATGCTAGGTGCGTCCTCCTTCTTGGTAATGTTTAATGAACGCATATTATTTTATCTTTTTTCAGAGATCAATGGAAGGGATATGTCGCACCCTACAAGCCAGTTTTTAGTGACGGATGGTCGCCCCCAGTTCCAGATTCCAGTGCGATTACATCTGTGGCCTCCGAAATCAAGCACCGAGTAAAGCCAGTATGCATTTTTTAATTGTGCTTTTGTAGCTTATGTCCTCGGATTTTGCATTCCGTTATTG
Organism: Sminthurides aquaticus; assembly: GCA_906901655.1. Classification (NCBI taxonomy): domain Eukaryota; kingdom Metazoa; phylum Arthropoda; class Collembola; order Symphypleona; family Sminthurididae; genus Sminthurides; species Sminthurides aquaticus. The sequence continues at coordinate 15,291,186 of CAJQTT010000001.1, read as the reverse complement.
CCTCCGATCTGCTTTCACCCAATTTTCGTTTTACCTTGCCACAAACCACAAATATAATTATAAGCTTGAATTCCCATCGCAGAACATGCATATCTTGTAAAATGTAACAAATACCAAGAAAATTTCAAAGCAATCTGCATTACATTAAGGTAACTCTCGGAAGTTCTGTCAGCGTCAGAATGCAGAAACTTTCTAAACCGCTGGTGAAAGTATATTTTACTTTCACCATTCAACCTATATATTCAAGCATCTCATCCCTGCACCAAGAAACTATACAAGTACACAGCATAATGAAGTGTATGGACAGGCTAAAGCAAATACTAAGACTTTGGAAATAGCGTTGGAGAAAGTTAATAGCCTATAAAGCTCTGTGGCCTTGCTAAACCGTAGCCCAAAGGCTGGAGAAAGTACTGGATTTAGAAGCATCTTCCATACAACAGTCTACTCTGCCTACGCATTAATCCTAACTGCCGTTATGACTCCCCTAGCGACATATTGCTAAATGAACAAGTGCATATAGCTAAAAGCCAGCCGTTGCAACATGCATTTCCAGTAAGTATCCATATTTTCGCTTCACTTGTCATTCTTTTGAAAGACAGCGAGAAGATAAAGTTTAGATCATCAAGTATTCTGGTTGGAGGAGGAAATTGGATTAGTAAGTAGGCTCATTCTTCTAGCAATCCACTTGATATCATCCATCCCCTGCAGCAGACTTTCTCTTTGAGAGAATTCATGCAGCCAGTGTCTAAACGAAAGTCATTGTATTAATCCGGTTGGATAAAGCATCCCGGATTCTGCCAGAAGGCACACATTGAAATCGGTTACGAAAAATAGGATAGTCTTTTTCGATTGTTTTTCCTTGCATCACAAAAAGAATGAAATATGAGGAGGGAAGGAGAGAGCGAGAGCGTATATTGAAACGAAAGAAGAGATTCGTAACGACCTCACTCAAGACGTTTACGCTTTCTCCAGCAGTCTTTCAGTCTCTCTCCTCCTCATATCTAAACGGAGGGAGGCGTCGGATTCAGAGTCTATGATCACATTCTCTTCAATCTAAACTTATTCAGCCCGCTTGACTTTCCATCATCATACACTCCAGAACGAGATGCGGCTGTTAAGGATATCGTCCTCCATCTGAATATATTACGTTTCAAGAGGGTACGTGCTTAGAAATAATCAGTCTCCTATTACATCAAGCGCTCCCAACTCGTAGACTAGAGTCCCTGCTTTGTGCTCTCAAAAAGATGGGCGTTTGACTGAAATCAATGGGTTTTGATATCAGGAGGAAAATAGAATGGCAGAGCTCTCTTTGATTTGATGAGAGCATCTTTCTATCCTCATCCTCATATTTCTGCTTCACAATCTTTTTGACAAATTGATCCTTTCACCTTGATTCCTCTTTCCGCTACGACAAACTTTATTACCTTCAAAGGCGCCAAAAAACCTTGTACAAAATTAAAATCCTCCAATCCGCTCCGCCGAATCCGGTCTCCGCATTCCCATATTATCCCCTTCTATATCACTCAACCTTGTTAAAACGACCGTATTTTCGTAACCTACAACCTCACACTTTCTTTCAAAATGTCTTTATAGATAAAATACAAGACTCCAAGGGCTTTCCAACCTTTCATCTCAATTATTTTCTTTACTTTCCCTCCGATAAAAATGATACCGGAAAGAAAAGTCTTCCCTTGATTCAGGATAACTGTAGTGAAAAGGTAATTTAGTTTAATGGCCTATCATTTGCCAAATGCACCGCTCTCTATTAACTTCTGGATTGCCAATTTCCCTGAATTATTTAACGTTACGTCCCATATGATTTCTTCTCCCTCAATACATTTTTCAACTTGATCTCTTTCTGTCTTCTGGAATGAATAACTTTATCATAGTGCATCTCTTGAGAACCTCAGTAAATTTCCTACTAGGCTTACTATCCTCAATCCGATCAGGCCGGCTTCGTATGTATATTTGACCGGCCGAAATCGGTTAGCACAAACTTTCACCCACTTTCTTCATCGGTGAAAGAAACGGTGTGCCTCATTTAATTACAGCAACACTCCCTTTAGCAATCCCAGATTATATTGCTCATATATTCCGTGATTTCAAGTATTTTGTCAAAGAATTAGTGAGCGAGAACTATATAAGTCTTTACTATTCCAATTATTTCGCTTCCGCCTTATTATTATCATTGTACTTTTCCTGTGGACTTCATCAAACGAGAGAGGAATGAAAGTATTATTTCTGGGAAATGCTCCTCCCAGCTAGACTTTATTTTCCTCCAGCTTCAAGGTTTACCACTAAGTCTCGACTTTCTCCTCCAGGTAGAAAAGATTACACATAATTCAAAGGGCTCTGCCGGTTAAATATAAGTGAAACATCTCAATCGCTCCAGGCTTGATTAAACTGGAACACTAGCGTTAATTAAATTGTGCAATTTTATGTCAATATTATTTTTCTCTCATATGTAGTTTCCTTTGTTCTCGCAATTTTCCCAAACGTTTCGCAATCTTCGCGTTACCGGATGTTAATGATGAGTGCTATAGCTCCTTGCATGTAGCAAACACAACACGTTTTTTCTTCCTATAATGTAGGAGTGATGACATTTTCAAAGGACGGATAACAGCATGTGATATGATGTTGTCTAGTGGATATGGCTAATGCCAAATTACTAATTGTGGTACAAATTCCTGGTGGCCCTTTCTGTGTTTATGATAACTCGTAAAATTTTCGTCTTCTCCATTATCAGCCCATGAAATAGGCGGGTAGTTGGAATTATTAGATTCCCGAAAATGGGCAGATGCCCTTTTGGTCTTCTTCCATTCCTCGGTAGTAATAGTTAGTTAGTTTGATTTATTGATTTGAGCTTATTTCATACAGCTCCTTCAATATTATATAATGAGTAACAGAGAAAACCCCTGGCAATTTTTTACATGAAACTTTTGGTTGAGCTTGGTCGGTGACCAGAGGTGAAAAACTCTGTTACAAATTAAATAGATTTGATACAATCCGTGTAAAATTACAATGCTTACTTGTTACCAAGCAAACAAGGGGGGGGGGGAAGCTGCTGATGACATTAAGACCGGAGAGCACACTTACTTCGTACAGTATTTTACAGTTTCTTTTACGGTTTATCTTATCATAATCATAATCATATTGTTTCATGGGATTCTTCGTTGGATTTATCTTGTAATTGCGTGCCTTGTCAGAGGAGATATCAATGGTTGTTGGGTGGACTTCGCATGGTGGGCTGTTCCGGTACCAAAGAACATCCCGACATCCGGTCTCCTTTATTCATAATTATATTTCGGTGGTGGTGGTAGTTACAGTGTTCTTCCACAACCGTGTGTGATGTGATCACAGATTCAACTAGCTTTACGTGGTTCCTTCCGTTTAGTTTCTTATAGTCCTGATGAGTCGAATTTTTCTTGACCTTGGGTTTTCCTTGTATGACTACCAAGACTTTTCAACTTTGTCGTCCGAGAATCATGTAGTGAATGCGAAGTATTCGGGAGCGTACACGTACGTTGCTTACCGTTGGCCTTAGCTTCCTCTTTCGAGACTCCCCGTCCCAATCGCCTTACTTCACTCTAATCGATATAAGCTTCACACTACTATTACAATTGGTTGGTATTACAATTATCTTTTTGATTTTCACTGCATCTTTTGTTACAATTTTGCTTTTAACGCGAATATGTATCTTATTGCAATGAAATGGGAGATTTTCAAATTTGGGGTTCCCGCTTCCTTTAAATTACCACCTGCACCTTAAACCACGAGGTTTTACAGTTAAACATAATTATAGTTACCGTGATTTAAATTATTATACCAACCTTGACTTTACACATGTTCCTTGGTTTATAATACGTATTTTAACACAAAATTTAGCCTGTTTAACTTTAAATTACACAGTTTTAATTTAATTTTTAACAGAGTGAATTTTACTAGTGTGCTCTCGCGGTCGCAGCTTTTAGTCCCCCCCGGTAGTAATAGCCTAACCCTAGAAAAAATCCATTAGGCTAAACATGGTCAGTATTTTTTGGAACAGGCTGGTTTTGCTTGACATTAGGGAACTTTCTCCATCAGCTCCTCCAACTTAGCTGTTAATAATCAACGAGACAGTTTTGGCTGTAGATGATGATGCATTGTGTTCGTACATAAAGGTCGTTCTTTAGCTGAGGAGGTCAATACTAGCCGGAGAAAGTAAAGTCTCCTATAATTTTGTCATCATTGATCTTTACATTAAGGATTTTTTATCACAAAAAACCATAATCTGCACCAATTTCGCTGCAGTAATTTGGAATAAAAGTTAGTAACTAGAAAATAATGCCTCAAAAACCTCAATGGTTTGCCCATTTGCTAAGGAAAATTCACGATTAAATACGTAGAAAGTCTGAGAGTTGGTTCCCCTCATCATCAGCTACAATCTTTATAGGAAATAACTTGTTAAATTCCTCAAAATTACATTGAGGCCTCATTCCCTATCATTTCACTTTCTCCGTCCCTTTACCCATCTGCTTTCTATTTTTGAGGCTTAATGTTTATAGTTAGTGTTAGTAGCCCGGTTTTAGCATATAGTTGACGATTTAAGCGGAAATTACCTCAACTTTTATCCAGTTTTAGCTTTGCGTGTCTTTCCCCAATTGTCCCGCTTTGTGTGTTAAGCACGAGATGCTGAGAAATAAAGAATCCAAATACAATAGAATCTCCTTCCACCAATGCGCATCGATATCTCACCCTCTTCTTGGCTCCCTCGGAGTAAGCACAGAGGAAAAACTAGACGAGCGCGAATACAAACTACCCTGAGGGTATTTGTTTACTACAGTTTTACAAACCAACGGCGTCACAGAGTCTAGTCCCGTTAGACGCCATTCTAAGGCTTTTGGGCGCGGAGAAAGTCGCCAAACTTTCTCCCACAACATCATTTAACTAATTTGTACGAGTAAAGTTTTAAATATTCTCTTTAAATCTACTTCATTCGTTCCTCCAACCCACGATCCACTTTCTCTGAGCTCATAATCCAACAAATTTCCTCCTGGCTCAAGCCTACTCCACTGTCTATTGATATTATGATTGGAATTCAGTCCATGGATTTCAATTGGTATTAGACCCCGCCCGAAATGAAATCCTTAGATTCCCAAGTCAATCTTCCCAGCTCAATTTCTACCAAATAAACTAACCCAATTCAATTAAACCGACATCATCTTATGGGCAGCATAGAAAAATAACGACAAAACTTTAGCTAATATACTAGCCTCGAACCCAAGACCCATGTCATCCTTTGTAATCGTGCCATTTCTTTTCCATGTATCCTTCAGCTTCACAGAATTTCTTGCGGTTTCAACAAAATGCAACCCATTCAAGAAACAGTTTCAGAATTCGCAATACCAGCACGCAATCTCAACTTTTCAACTCAAAGGAAATTGCATTATGTCATAAAGTAATTTGTGTAGAAATAATTTCTCTCTTCCTAGGAAAAGAATTTAACTTGGACCAAGATAGCAAAACTAGAGATTAAATGGAGAGTTCGATCCTTCAAAGAATAAGCTTCGGAGATACTCCAATACAAGGGCTTAACCAGAGGAGAAAGCATTATATGCCAGAGTCTGGAGACAGATACAGGCTTCAAAAGCCACATGTATATATCATATTAATTTAGACGTAATGAATTGAGTTTAGTCTTCCTTTAACATCTTGTAGCTTCCCTACGTAAGAATAGTAGCAGCAGCCCAATGGTTGCGTACTTAATTCCTTACCTGCATTGCGGGGAAACAGCTCTTTTCAAACAGCTTTCACTACTACACTCTTAAAGAGGGCACTCTCTGCATTTGCCTGTCGGTTCAGGGCTTGTGAAACAAGTATATATAACATGGCAACCCGCAAATTTCTCTGCGAGACCTGAGCATAGTCCGCGGGGCATCAATTACAACGCATTTTTTCCGTACCCAAAATCCTTGTAGGATACATGGTAACGAAGCTAATCCAGCGACCTCTTTCAACGTACCTGAAATAATCATGGACATGGCAGAGAAGAGAAAGTCTTAAATAATGCGGTAAAAGTAAGAGCTGGTACAGTTTCTTCCTTAATAATTAAATGTTATAATTACTCCTCTAGTTTCACGATCCATGGTTTAATAAGAAGACAAGACTAATACGAAACAGCATAGCATGACGCACCACGTAGCATGAGCCTCAGATAATGTCTTTCCATCTCGCAATATTTATCCTTCTTACGGCCCACTTCCGTAATTGGATGTCACTGGCCGGAAAGTAAATAATTTTCAGAGATTGTGCCCTCATTATCTTAGTCTGCAGGGCTAGAAACAAGTATTGTGACCTAGATTTGTGAGATAATCACAAGGGTTAAATATTCTAAGCCAGAGTTGCGTACGTGAATGAAAATACGTCGTGGTTATGGAATTTTTCCCCTCAACTTCCATCTAGCATAACATGCAATTTTGAAATATGGCACGTTCCCGCCCAACTGCTGTGGCTAGATTAAGAGATAATTGAGCGAATATAATTCGGGTAGTGGGACACGATTACTCCGGTTTTTTGAGCAACAAGTTTATTAGTTTCTTCCCCTATTGTATTGTTGCTTCAATTTAAAAGCGACAGATACAAAGGATTGCAGAATTCCCCAAGGCTTTCTCTTTTTATTATTAGGAGAAAGTGAGCAAGAATAATAATCTGCTCCCTCTCTCACACTATATTGTTATGAAAGCTTATATCCCGTAGATTCCACAGTCTTCCCTCCCCCCATCGTCCTTATCACTAAGCTGGTTTGACGTGTCTAGAATTTTTCCATTATCTCCCATTAGTCACTGACACAGTGATGGTTGTCATTATGATAATGTGCGGAGAAAGTGGAGAAAGCATCTAGTCTCAAAGCTAAATACAATTTGAGCAGACCGGTCTTGAAAATACGAGAAGCATCTCTCCCATTACTTCCCAAGGAAAGAAGCTCCTGTTGCGATTTTGAGCTAGGGAAGCAGCCACTCCTATGTGAAGTACAGGATCATAGGTAAACAGAGATGTTGTGGCGCCTCAGGTCGGCAGGGTATCGGTTAGCTTCCATTGTCTCCCTAAGCGTTTGATTGGCATAAGTGGTAGGAGTTGAAAGGTTGAATGAATAGACCAGAGGGGAGGTAAACTTAAATCGAGTCTATTCACTTGTCTCCACGCCGCGCTGTCCCCTCCATGTCCTTGGAACGAGAAGACGTATTTAACGAAAATAGCCAGACTATCCGGTTATCCCTTAATAGCACGTCACCTCCCCCCATTTCACCGCATGTGGCTAATACACCAGAAGCCATGTCCTCTAGTGCAAGGAGTAGGGCACGACTCAAATGTCGTCTGGACAGGAGAAAGTTTGCTTTCTCTGTAAGAGAGGATTATTTTTTGGTCGGATTGGGCTAGACGCTATGCGGGTGGGCAGTGCAAGAAGGGCCGCGTTAAGCTTTGAAATAAAATATGGACGACGGCATTAAAGTTTATCGCGTGGATTTCGAGAGAGAGAGAGAGAGAGAGATGAAGAAAGAGTAGCAAAAGTAAACGCGAATAATAGTGGTAAAAATTTTAGTGTCTTTTGTAGTACGAGGTGCAGCTATAGACAGCGGGTAAAAGAAAACAATGGTCGTTTGGGGATTTTCAAAGCCAGCAGAGTTTAGCTCAAACGATTTTATAGTACGCACGTCGTATAAACTTCAATGAAAAAGCCCCAATCTACTTTACCATTTAAACGGCACTCTCCGAGAATATAGAAATTTGAAAACTCTAAGAGCAAGGCAAGAAGACGGGCTACGTTAAGTATTAGCTTTATCCTAAATATGCTGCAACAAATGCGTTTAAATATAAATTGGATACAAAACTAGCTACCGTTTCCTTCCAAATTCATCATTAGAAACATGGAAGACAATTAATTTAAAAATTAATTAACTCTCTCAGCCTCAGCTTGTACAATGCGTTAATTTTTTACCAAATACAAACTCCTCTTGCTTTTCCATCCAACAGTCCATTTACAAGCATATGTATCATTCTAATTCAGAATAACAAAACAGCTTTCCATCCCCGCTTTAATTAGTTCCAGAAAGCAATAACGACAGAGTTTGACAAATCCGCGAGTATCTTTGGAATAACAATGGAGAAAGCATCTCCAACTTTCACTCGAGTAAACTCGATTCTTTAAAGTTACCAGTTGTATTCAACAACCCTGGATCCCAACATTCCCAGACATTACTCTGAAAGAATAGAATCTTACATCTCTTCTCCAGTGAGTTACGATAATAAAAAACATGAAGAAGAAGAATAAAGTCTACCCGAAATTCCCGATATTCTTTCCATTTATTCAACCTATAGGCTGAAACCCTTTTTTCCAAACTTATTTTTATTTAAATTTAGTTTCCCAATCTAATTTCAGCAATACTTCCGAAATTCCAACTTGTTATACAAAGCTGGATTATACGACAACTTTTATTTCTTTGACTTCTCCTACGCTTTTGTCTTTTAACATGTAAGCCTCTTACATTTCAGGGCCCATACTTCGCATCCTACAAATCTGAGCAAACAGGCCGAATTAAAAGATTGCAGTTACTCCGTTTACAGTCTCTATTTTTTTGCTTGAAGATCAGACAAACTCTTTCCGTTTCACTCTTAACCTAAACATAAATCATCACAACCTGACTTTTTCACTTTCTTCTTCCCTAAAGTGTGTGCTATGAAAGATTAAACTTACCAACTCATACTTTCCGCCTCTTGTAACTTTACCCTAAGATTTTTTAAATTTATTGCCAAAGCTACATACTCATGATTAAGATCAGGGCTTTTCTCATCACTTGCATCACTCCCCATGTATCTGCTTCTTTCATAAACTTGTCCTCTGCGTCATTGCCTTTGCAAAGCCAAGGTTGAGGAGACAGTTTCCTTGGAAAAATATGCCTAGTTTAGTAATATTGCCCTAGTTTCTATTTAAAACTATTCTATATTCAACTCTCTTTACTTTCTCCTCTTACAACAAATGTATTCCATCTCGGATCGCAAACTTCCCGAGGCTACACGCCATACTTCTTCCATAGCTTTCACCTTTTCTCCCCGTGTAAGCACAGCTTTGCTTGGATTCAGTTCTTGCAAATTATGTCCCTAAAGCTCCAACCGCCTTTATACTTTGTGCACGCTATCCCACCCTTATTCCGAATAATTAATCAACTCAATACAGCATCTTCACCAGCCAGTATATCAGCTTCTTATTATTACCTCTTGACTTACATTTTCCAGCTATTGTTTCTCCATGTGTCCTAAAATTGTATGCGGGAGGGGCAAGAGTTCTGTGGGAAAATCCTGTGTTTCGCTTTGCTTCATTTCTTTATATGTACCCGAAATGGCGGGCAAAGAGACATAGCTGTGGGAATTGAGTGGAGAAAGCAGGACGGAGTGCTGTACGTCGTGGTACAAACGTCACGGCCGTGGGAGAAACTTTTGTCCTCTCTGATGTTTAGTCAAGAGTTGGAAATCTTTAGGGATGTTGACTTAATCAATTGTTTTCTTAAAGTTGCAGGCAAAACAGCAGCATGTGCCCGTTGATCGCGAAGGTTCCGTATCCCCGGTTGACATGTTGGGAGATGAATTTAATGCGGGCCAGCGAGCATTTGTTGATTCTGTTCGTTCAAGAGGCGGCAGACTCGTCGTCGTTACACATCATCGAACCGCTAATAATCACAAGGAGCTCACCGTTGTCCGTGGAGAATACTTAGAGGTAAGGACAATTAATGTACAAATCAGTTCAGTCAATTGTAAATATTTATGCTGGCTGCCTCCAAAGGATCTGGCAGGGGACAGTTCCCGTCTGTCGGGATGTTAAATGGAAACCAGTCAAAATCATTTACCAAACATCAAGCACATTCTCTCCCAAGTCCAAACTTGATGACATGCTAACGAAGCGTGCTGGTACAAAAACTTAGTTCCTCAACTTTCACCAACTTTCTCCAATATATTGATTGTATTAATTTCCCCCTCTTTCATTAAACTCTGTGAGAAAATCCGCAAGTGGAGCATCTGGTAGCTGCTCCCGTGGCCTAGAACGTTTCCTTCCCATCCAATTACCCATCCAGTCTCTTTCTTTTCCGCTGGAGTCCACCTTGATTACTCTATCTGACTTTCTACAGGATAAATCAGATGGAACAGCTTCTACTCTTTGCGGCAACCACACACCCTTGATAGTCTAAAATCAACTATAATTTTTATCCTCATCCCACCTTATCCCTTACCTCTGTTCCTTCTATTCAAATCACAATTTCTAAAGTGACAGTTGTTTAAGGTCTGGTTAAGGTGTTGTTGTTTAGTTCTTCAGTTGCATTTATTCTAGAATCCCCACATAATTGACTATTCATATTACCAGAAGTACAGAGTGAAAGCATGTGTGATGGAAGTTTTCGACTCTTTCGCAACAATCTATTGCCATTTCCATTAGTATTTCATAACAGGAGAAAGCATTCCAGTAGAAGACTCAAGTATTTGCTTTGAACAAATTAAATCCACGGATGAAATTCTTAGCAACAGATCAGAGCGTTAGTGTCATGCGAAAGTGATACAGGATGTATGCATTTACTAGTGTACATAGGATTTATTGCCTCTCAAATTTGCATTGCTCCCTTGATCTGAAAGGAGAAAACTTGTATTGGCTTACATCTCCGCCCCATCTGATCCATCTTTAAAATATATATGAAGCGCATAGAAATTGTAAATCTGTTTCCACTCACTCTTCCTCTCGCCTTACGACAAGGCTATAACTGTCTCATTCCTCCAATTACACCGCTAGAACTTGATAGATTTCATTACTATTCATTTTCACATACCCACCAAGACTGAGGGACATCATCGCAAGAGCATAACGATATTCTCACGAGCTATGCATTCCAACATGGAAAGTCAAGAGACAATTTGGCTCTCCCGAGAACCAAAAGATCCTCGTCATTCTTCCATTCGACTTCCATTCTCTAAACTTTCACCTTTGGAAAGTTTCCTCGATTCTCTCCAACTTCATCGCTTAACTTGCCTGTTCTCTTCATGCAGGGTTCTTCTACGGCCTGGGATTCCCCATCAGAGTCTATTTTAGAAAAAAAGCCAACTTTTAATGTTTCAACGCAAATGATCATGAAGCAAATAAAATCAAGTTTTGCGGTCAAAGCCTGTCAGAACTCAAGCTGTACTAAAAGTGTTGCTCCGCAATTACAAACTTTTATCGTTCCGAGGATTCCCCTTTAACTTTTATCGACCGAAAAGAATGTAAATAGACGCCTTTTACAGCTTTCCAAAGAAGAATTACATGTAAAATGAAAGCTGTTATTTTCCCTTTTAGCTATTGTAGCCTTCACTCTCAGTAGGTAGCTCTCTCTAGTCTCACAACCTAACGAGGAAACTTGAAAAGAGTAGACAGACATGAGAAAATCCAGGGTGAAAGTCCGCCTTCCTCTGAAACGTTTGTAATAATCCTGGGCGATAGTCGTAGGTACTGTCATAAACACTGGCCACTTTCCATCCAAACAGACAGTTGAAATAAGAAAAACATACACGGCAGTAGCAACCTGGATTTAATGTTACATTTTCCTCCGCGTTGAAAGCTTGAAGCCATTCCAGCCATCCCAGCAATCAAAAAGTACTGACTCTTAAAAATCTGGAACGCAGAAAATGAAAGCACATGTATTTTTACAGCTTGCCCTCTTCTCCACAACAGACAAAACTGTAACGAATTTTATTCAAGGATTTCAGCTTAAGTCAATTCACATCTTTACAAATTGTTCATGTTCTGATGTGGAATGTGGAACCTGTAAAAGCAGAATACCTACAAATCCTAGCCTGGACGCTGATCCATTGTTCCTCTTGTTCGCCTTACATATAGGCTTGATACAATTTTTTGTAGCGGAATCCTCTTTTTCTTATTATGCTTTCTCCTCCTCCTCTTAAAGGCTTCACAAGGCGTGTACGCCATTTAGGTCTATGCCGTGGAATAAAAGCAGGTAGCAGATTTCTTGTGGTGTAGTTTTCCTCTTTAAAGTAATTTTAAACTTTCTATAAGCTCGTTCCCCCGAGCTATTACCCCACTTCCGCATTCATTCCGCACCCCCCAGTCCATCCTCGCTCTGCTGTAAATAGTTTCTTTGGTCACATCTCACGCTACGTTGGCCGTAAAAATTAAACTTGGTAGTTACATGTAGTCCTTCACCTTTAAACTTTTTCTTTCCGTTTCTTATACTTTCTCCACGATTATAGCTCACCTTCCAGCCCAGTCTGTAGGGCCACCCGTAATGCTTTCAAGGTTTCGGAGAAAGTGATATTCACTTTACTTTCTCCAATTTATATCAATTCTTTACTTTTCTTTCATTAGCCCTGTAAAATGAGTTTTTAGACTTGGCTAGACTGCCTTCCCTCCTGTATCACCCGCAGTGCAAACCGGCGTAAAAATCCAAACTCACCCAGCCCAACTTTTTATTTTCAAAGCAATCAATGTTATAGCACACTAAAATTTCAAGGTTAGCTACTACGACGGGAGGAGCATTTGAAAAAGCGAAAAAGTGTCCTTGGCCAAGGGAAAAAGATCCGCGGGAGGAAACCTTAGGGCGTTATAAGAAATACACAGTACTTTCTCCGCCTTTCTCCTGTCCAACTTCCCATCCTCCTTTCCTTAACGTTCCACACAGCTAGCCTAACCAAGGACATAACAAACAAGGAAGAAGTGGGACCCTGGGACCATTATTTTCTCCTCTTTTCTTAGCCAATTCTCTTTGACAATTTCCACTTTCTACTTACTACCCCCGCCCAATCCTATGCCTCTTGTAGTTCTCGAATTTGAATAGCAAATGACTTGAGGCTAGGAAAATCCCGTCCATAAAATGCATTCCATCTGTCCTAGTTCCATTTCTTTCTTTCAGTAACACGTAGTTGTAGCGTCCTAAGATTTGCCAGCCCTATATTGAAGCGACAAAGGGAGAGAAAGCTTTGTAATGGGGGGAACGTGAGGGAATTGATGGTTATCCTTTTTCCAAGTGTCCTTCCGTCCTATCCAATCATGTGTACGCTATTCCAAAGCCTGTATTAAGCCATGCATTCCTGACATGATCGAGGAGGGAGAGCGGCTGGAAGATAGATTGTACTTTGACAAAGATATTTGTACCTGTCACCCATCTCACAATCTTTTCTCTTTTTTCCAGGTGTTGGACGATTCAAAGAAATGGTGGAAAGCCCGGAACTGGAAGGGAGCAGTTGCTCATGTGCCTCATACTATCGTAGCACAGCCCAATGAATTCCACGTAAGCTCACCCTTTTTCTACTTTCTCCCTTCCCCACCACCACTCCTGGCCCACATTCAGACTTGCAAATAACACCGTACATAGTATAAATCCCGTAAAAATAATACTCCTCCTTTACAAGGCAACACCTTTAACGAGAGCATGTCTTTTATTAATTTTAAAGCCTCCATCTTTCCCTCCTTCGTCTCGCATCGCAGACTGCACAATTTTTCTCTTTCATTTAGCCATGCATATGTATCTTCAGATTTCAAAGTACTGATGCATAGGCTTGAAATAATGGCCCCAGGTGCAATTCCCACATATTAATTTCAAGATGGACGCGTTCTTGTTTCCAAATAGCTTCGCTACCCCCCTCATGCACAGCAACACCTTGGGCTGACATGTCTCTCCACTTCTGCTTTCATCTTACCGTAAAGTCGCGATTATAAGCCAGGACTATACTGTTTTTAGGAAAAAAAATTTTGAATTATAGTCGAGGTGGAACTATGTTCAAGGGTGGACAATATTCGAATTTATAAATTTTCACGGCACAATGAATTGCACAGTTGGTAGGGGTAGGATTGCGAATGATGGACGTGCATAGGATCTTAATGGCCTATTAATTAAATTGCTTTTAACATTGAATCTTAAGCCCCGAATAAAGTCTGGCATAACAACAGCATAAAAACCCTGCATAATTTTTGCATAGTGAGCTGTGTACAGTCGGGCATGTTTGTGCTAGACTCTAAACAGGTAGCATCATAAACTTTATGCCAAACTTGTGCTAGACAGTTGCTTATGTCATACTTTATTCGGGGCTTTAATGGAGAAGTGGTGAGTGGTGACCATAGGATCTCAATGAAGAATTAGGTCTATCTTAAGATCTTAATGGAGTCGGTTTTCATAGGGTATTAATAATGGCCATTAAGATCCTATGCACGCACATCATGCGCAACCCTATTAAAAAGTTAGACAAACAATTAGATTTAAAAAGTTAATCGTCTTCAAATCCATCAAAGTCTTCGCCAAAGCTGGCGATAGATAGATAAATGATTATCTATCTATCTATTAAACTAGAGAGTGAAAATGTGCATGGCTAACTTCGAGGCTGTCATATATTCAAGGATGGAAATATTTTTGGGCCGAAATTCAAATTGTGGAACTACTTCAAGGTGGACTATATTCCCGACTTTACGGTACTTTCTCCACGGTCTTCCGTCATATAGGTGGACGCGTAGAGAATGTTCAAAAGCTACTGCTGCAATCCAGAATCCAAACATGTTCTCCTTTGAGCAACGGTGGATTATTTGAGACGCTTCTCCAGAATCAGTTCGTCTTATGATACGAATGAGCCCGTCTTTTTCGAGTATCCACAAGTAGCTAGTTAATAGTTGTCAAATGATGTCTTTTCGAGGGGATTGCATGAGGAAAACAAGTCAGGAAAATGAGGCGCGTGAATTGACTCGAAGATAACGTATTTCAAATCTTATTTGAGGCGATCATGTGTACAGTTTTATGTGTGCTCGCGTAGTTTTTCACTACAATGTTGCACACTCGACACGTCCTTTTTTGACAAAGGCCGTCGTTGTTTCTTTTAAGGAGACGTGAACACAATCCCGTCTCCATTCTCCAGAATTCCTCCCTACCTTCCTGGTATATAACACAATACTCTTACGCCTCTTCACTCACTTTTTTTCATCAACTTCCTGTGAAAAAAATGTAAGAAGAAGAATACAGTAAATCCCGAGGATGATCCAGCATGGAATCGCTATTTATTTTCTCCCGTAATCTCACATCCAGCCCGTCCAAATAGGTAGCCATAGCAGACAGAACTTTTAACTACAATCTGTAGCGCACATATTCCCCCACTCGCCTTGTCAGTTTTATTTACACTTCTCCAATTTCTTTTTGAGTTGATGCTACTCTGGGTTTTTCTAAAGAATTCCGTCAAGTTAGAGTAGGTCAGTCACGGATAGATTAAGACGGCTGCCAGAGGGCGTCGAATCCGTGATACACAGCGAGTGTATCCATCCAATGAGTTATTGATTGCATGCCGGAGAAAGTGAAGGTCAGTTATTCTATCAAAATCCTCCGTCTTTTGTCATCTTTTCTTCATGAGAAAGTTATTCCGACTAGGGAATTCACCCGACTTTCTCCAAGGTGAAAGCAGAATGTTTCATCCCTTAAAATATCATATCCAACCCTTCAGCTCACCTGATTCTTACATGCCAAATCCTATTCCAAGTGCTTTTACATCTACTTTCCTCAAGTACAGTCGCCCGAATTTCCTACACTGCACACAGGAGGCTTTAACGAGAAGCCTGCCTTACCTCCATTACATATTAAAACATCCCTTTAATCACCCCAATTAATTGTTTCTGGTTGGGGTTTTGAAAATATATAAACTTCAGTACTACTTTCATGCTTGCAGGAGCCCTCCGGGTATCACCACCATCATGGAATGGATAACGGACGAGTTGGTAAGTTGTGTTTGAATTAAAAATCTCTCATATTAATCACGGGGCTTTATGAAAAGTTTAAAGAGGAAAGTTCACATTTTTTCTCATCCGCTTAACAAAATTCCATCCTCATTGTTTCCTTTATTGTCTCACTAATGATTGATGATGCACTTAAAAGTCCCGGTTCTCTCTGGATTTTTATTTTCCCACCAGACTTTATTACATTACATTACTTTCTTAGATAAATCAAGTGTTTTTCTCCCAGTTTTTTTATTTTTCATCAAAATAAGGTGTGCATTAAGGAAACCCTGAGAGTATTAATAATCTAAACTTTCTTAGAAAAATAAACGCCGCCGGTGAAAGCGGTGAAAGTAGGCAACTATAAACTTTTACCCTTAGCCTCCTGGAAATTTCTCGTATTCCTCCAGTACATGTGTTGTATAACCGATTCCGCGAAACTTGTTTTAATTTGTGCCGTACTCCTTGTTGATTGTTGTGTGTCTTGTAATTTTCTAGAACGTTACTAAAGTTCCCTTGGCTTGAAAAAATTTGTCGCCAGTTTTTCGTTCCGTCCTGTCCGTCACTGTACAGCATTCTTCAAACTTCTCCTACAACACGTCACATTGGATGCCTTTCTTCCCATCATGGATTAAAAGGAAACCCACATTTCAAATCATTTATCTTTATGATACGCTACATACACCATATTTCTTGTATCAATACATTAGCGCTCTTCCGGTTTTTAGTTCATCCCTTCAGCTTATTCTCAATGTATTTCCGTGCTAAGCTTAAATGTTGTCTGTATATATACTACATATATTCCTATATATATATATATATATATATATATATATATATATATATTCCTCTCTTGAATGGGCTGGAAGACACAAATACTATTATGTATTATAACTCTCCTGCTTGAGTGTTATGATCCTATATCCGATTATGTTGCCAACATATTATACCTTGTGTAAGGATATGATGATGAGTACTACACGTACTAGACTGTATGTTAAATTGTAAGTTTATTCCTGACGATATTGGATTGGTTTAATGACTATATAGCCATTACAGCACTTCCCACAAAAAGTAGTACACAACACCCAGAAGCGGCTTTCATTTAGGAAGAGTAACGTATAGTAGTAGCAAGCACAACTTTCACCCAATCCTTCCACCTCCAATGAGTCTACATGTAAGGAATTATGCGCATATTTATTTTCAAAGAGCTTTTGTTCAAGCTCCAACGTAGAATGACGTACGTAGAAACCGCAGGATTCCCTAAGATAAAGGTAATCAGCAGCTAATAATTTATTATATCAGGGCCCGTATTAGAGAACGGCTACAGTAGTTTTGACTCTTTTCCCATATTTTTGCCCTCTCTCGTAACGGCAGTTTAAAGAGCCTTGCAAGGAATCAAGTTTCGTTATAGTATAATCAAACGCTGCCAGCGTCTTGGTATCGTTAGGAAAAGAAAATCAAGTGCTTGGATTCCAAGCGTTGGAATTTGACGCTACTTGATACATGTTAGATGGCTGTAATAGTAATGTAATTACGCTCATTTTAATTTATGAGGGTGAATATATTATAGACACAGTTTTTATTTCGAAACAAGACGCAAGACTCCAAAATCCTTTCGTCCTGATTATTCTTGGAATAATGTTGTACACAGTACGAGTTTGTCCACCTTCCGTTTCTTCTATCCGACTACCAATAATTAATTTTTCAAAGGATTTATATCTAAAAACACGAATATAAGCTATAGCGCGTGAGGTCACAAACTTGTCCAAGTAAGAAGGCAAAGCAAGGCTATAAACAAGATTTTAAAATATATAATGCATTGCCCACAACCGTGTTTCACACACTGAAGAATGCTCAAATCAGTTTGTGAAATTAATCCTAGGGATTTAAATCATTTGATATCAACGTTTTGAAACACACGTCGCAAATATATATTTCAGCATAATCCATAGCCGATATATACTAGAAAAGGCTAAATGGTTATAGTGGTTTTTAATATTTAAGAAGTGTCTTCGTTTAAATACACATATTCAAACATTATCCAATCATTTATTCCTGCCAGACAATCTATGTGAGCGTATGTACTATAATAATTACTGTAATTAGCATGGATCCTGCAATATAAAATTACGACCGAACAAATATGTCATTTGACAAAAAATAAATATGTCTTACATTAAATGTGCTTTATTCGTACCCCCTGTATGTTTCTGTTCTTTGCTAACGACTCCGCATTTCATTGCTTGTCTCTGTTACCTATTGATTGTACAAATGACAAATACCAAACTCAATCCTCTCCCAAAAACAACCGCCACCACGGAGCCGTGCAGCATTTGTATAAGATGAAAAGCTTGCTTACCACCTCAAGTGAGAATAGCGCTCCTATTGTCAAGTACCGCGGATCCAAGGGATAGACATGAATGGATTGACATGGAGAAAGATAATGGAGAATCCATGATTGAAAACGTCTCAAACCGCGCTGTCTTTCTTTTGTTTCATTTTTTACTTTCAACCTACGCGTACATTTCCATTTAGCTCTAAGAGAATCCCAGTAGGAAGCAGCCATTCCTAGCACTCATAGATTTCGGGTATAGAGTCATTATTTAGCCTAGATTTTTCTCAGCTTGGCTTTTTATCTGTTAAAGGTGAAAGCATAATAGCACTGTATTTCCGCCTGGAGAAAGTTGGTGAAAGCTCTGCGAGCTTGATATACCAGGTGGGATGTCCTTTGAGAGATAGGGGAAAGTGGTAACGAGTCCGGGCCGCAGGTGTGCGGTTCGCCTAAAGAGACTATACACATTTCCAAGAGGTCCCATTCCCCTAATTACTTTTTGAGAAAGGAAGGGAGTTTTAGTGAAAAGTGGAGAGAAACTTGCTGATATCTTCGAAAGATCGAGTATGAACAGAGTCAAAGTCTGAGCCAAATTCAATTCATTCTTTTTCACGCTCTTCAACTCCTATGAAAATTTCCCCTTCCCACAAAAATCACTCTTCATTATTACCTAAACTTCCTCCATCATTGCGGGCTCTGATCAGCCTCATCGGTGCTAGCAAAGCTTTGACGACACTGAAATTCCCGCAACGTCCATCAGTACTTTATTTTTCCTATCTAGCGGCTAGACTCAGGTCAGTTTTCTATAGAAAACAGGCAGCTACATAAAAGAGTTGAGCTTGAAATACTCTATGAGTTTCAGGTAAAACTTACATAGGAGATACCCTTGCGGTCAGTACCGGATGATAATGAAAATGAATAGGACGGAAGGAAGAGACGATTGTGTTGACGGAGGCGATGATGCCCGATGAGATTTAATAACGACTCTAAAGAGAAGAAAGACGTTGATGAGCACGATTGTGTAGAACCTGTAACGGTTCGAGAAAGTAAGAGAGGAGAAAGCAGGAAAGGGAAAGTGACAGGTGCCGGGGCAGTTATAGAAAATAGAGGAAAGATAAAGAAAAAGATTTCAGAGCTTCTTCAGAGGGATTCCTCTCTTTGGTACATTCTTTCAAAAATATCTTCCTCTAAAGAAATGGAGAGACGTTAAAATGTCTCCTTGTGTGGCAAAACTTTCTTCCAAGGCAAAATAACCCGAGAGTAGTAAGCCAGAGGGAGTTGTCTCCTCAGGTCGACCACATTATAGTCCTCACCGTAAGGGATAGTCCAAGTGTTTATGATCTCTCTACAATCTCTACAAATATTTTTACCTACACCAGTTCCTCACCCCAACTCCTTGTACTTGTGCATATGCATTTCGCATTTACAATGCAAGTAACACATTACAACCTCCCCCCAGCCAACCCCTCCACTCCCACGGCAAAGACAAATAAAGTGTCAGGGACAAAGAGGAATGCCACTGCACCACACCATGAAAATAAATGTACCGCTGCAGGTAATGAATTAGCTTAGAGAGAAAGCTGCACCACGGTTCAAGTAAACTGTAGCGCTTTTGAAAAATAATTCATGGCGTATATAGCAACCAGGAAAAAGATGAAAGAGGGAGGAAAACATTTTTAAATTTAAATCTATTTTCTCAGGGGAGATGAGTAAACTTTTGTAGTCTTTCCTTCCATCCATTTCGCTAAAAAATTCTAAAAAATTTTGTTCTTTACGGCTTTCTTCCTCACTCTCCTCTCGCCTACCTACCGTCTCCTACTTTATTCAATGCAGATGTTGAGCGAAAAGAATGGACAAAGACTCGGGTAAAAATTATAAGACGCCCGAATCCACCCAGTGTTTGTGG
Organism: Sminthurides aquaticus; assembly: GCA_906901655.1. Lineage (NCBI taxonomy): Eukaryota > Metazoa > Arthropoda > Collembola > Symphypleona > Sminthurididae > Sminthurides > Sminthurides aquaticus. The sequence continues at coordinate 15,271,191 of CAJQTT010000001.1, read as the reverse complement.
ACACCACCAAACTGGGGGAGGGGTATAATATAATTGTAATGGATGCGGACAGGGATACGAGGGAATCCTTTGAACATGATTCACACCTTAAGTTACAAGAAAGAATTCCATTTATTTTTTATTTTCCCATCTCTTCCCTCTAACAAACCTTCCGCTTTCCTTCCTTTCACCTTCAACCGCTCCTAACTTCATTTTACATCTTCCATATCTCCAAATGCTTTCACTGTAAACAAGCTATTGTCACAGCATTACCCTCTTTCTTTACTGCTATACAAATCTGTATCCCATCCTGCACTCTGGCCTTCCACTCTCCCTTGTCGCACTATTCATTTCCATCTTCGCTCTCTTTCGTATGCAGATTTATAAAGTATTAATAGAACAACAAAGGATTCTCCATTCCCGCCCTTAATTTACAAACGCCCTCAGATTCAATAGGATGAAAGTGAAGTGAAAGCCAAGTGGGATGGATGAACTCAATATTTCCTTGGTCCTTTCAACCCCATTCTGACTGCCGACATAGCCTCCGGCCTCAACTCACAAAGCTTCCCCAACTTTCTCCTCATGAAGACGCAATTCTTTAATACACTGCTCCAGTAGTTGGTAAACAAATATTGCGCTACCACACAAAGTCTTTATGACGAGGAGCAAGATTCAACTCAGTTCCATCCATAAATCCCATCACTGTCCAACTATTCCATACTTTCACTCCCAAATTGGGACATCTACAGCCCTATTTCTCTTTGCCTATAAATTATGTTAACTTTCTTCCCCTCCCTCAAACTCATATATATATACTCGAATATTATCTTCTATTCAACGCTTTGTTACGATAATATTGATTGTGTTAGAAAACAAAAAAACAAATCCCATGAAGATTTCTATCAAAATATTCTCTAATTCATCGTCCCAACAATGTTTCACATTTGAACAGGAAAAATTTCGGTAATACTTTCATAAGTCTCCCCAACGTGCTTCTTTCATAAGTCACCAACTAGAAGTCGGGTGACACCACGTTCTCGCGTCAGCAGTTAGTATTCCAAGTGCTTTAAACCTAACCCCCGCCCAAAACGTTAAGGTTGTCTATCGTAACCTAACCTTCACTCGCTCAATGAGGCCCTCGCCCTTGACGTTTTTGGCTCACCACCCCGAATAGACTAAGGAGTAGAAATTCAGTAGTGTCACCCGACTAGCCATTGAATGCATGCAATCACGCGTTTCCAAGGCAACTATACCATCTACAATACACGCTGGGGAGACTTATGAAAGTATTTCCAAAATTTCGTATCTCCACTGTATGCAGTCCAACAATTTGCACCAACAAGCAAGATTTTGCTCAATTTCAGTCGCCTCATTTTTAAACTCTTAAGAGGATTGGGCACACTGTTCAATTGTGATTCCTTTACTTGGTAGAGAATTGCAGTGGCAAACCATGTTCAACTGCATAAACCTATACATGTTCCATCTTTCAGACTCTGAGTATTTTTTCCAAGGTTCACTCACTGTCATCCTTCGGTTTGTTTAGCTCAAGAAAATACTAGTAGAGTAGAAAAAGTTTTAGTTTTTGCTTTCTCTCGACTTTCTCCAAAAACATTTTCGCCCCTACCAAAAAACTAGTCCAAGAAGTAAGCAGATATTTGACGGTGTGAAGACATTTACTCAAGGCTCGTCAAATGGATAAATTTGAAGGCTGACGAGCTTATAAAATGCGGCTACTCTTCTCAACCGTTAGCCTTGTCTTTCTTCCTTTCGCTTCCTACCTAACTTTGTCTCTCTCTTTTCAGTCATGTCTTAATTTGCTGTCATCTGTCTTAATCTTCTGCTTTGGTGAAAGGTAAAAGTTTCCTGAGCGGGTCTCTTCCCTTGTCCTTCACCTTCTTTAGCACCATTCAAACTTTAAAGGCTAACGGAACTCTGGAAGTGCACATTTCATTGTTTTCACAATTACGACACATATGTAGCCTACCTTTTCCCTCTCCGAATTCCCTCAATTCTTCAAAGTAAATAAATAAAACTCCAGCAGGTTCCAGCTGTAGTTCTTCACTACATTACATCCCCCTTCTCTGCCCTTCTAACGTTCTATTGAATCCCTCACATCATTTTGACATGGTATAGCTAGGAGCGATCGTTACACAACATGTGGGGAAACCCCACGGGAAATATTATTGAGAGCCTTAAAAATAACAAACTATCAGCAGTCTTTTAATTGCTTCTTTCCCCATCAAACTGAAAATTTGACGACAGAAAAATATTGTTCCTTCCCTGCCATCCTTAGTCTTAATCTGCACTATCTCCACCAAATGTACAACCTACTAGTATTGCATTTCTGCTTGCCTGGTTATTCTCTCACATTGTCACTTAATTGAAACGTTAATTAATTAGCTCAATCGACGTTAACGGCTAGACCAATTTCCTCTACTGGAAAAGTCTCTTACTCTTCTCACAGCCTTTCTCTGCTTTCTCGACTTTCACCTTCCAACCAGCTATATCCTTCTCCCTAATCTCTTGCTTTCTCTTTTCTGTGCGGCACCTGCGTATCAATCCGCTCCTGGCTTTTGTTTTACTATGATTAGCTTTAAAAGTATTTGTGTAAAAAGCATGGCGAAATATTTATGAAAGACCCGGAAAAGAGAAAATCGATCCTCATTCTACACTCCACTGGACTATATCATCCTTTTCAGTGCCGAGTAGCCAAACAAGTATCTTCCCTCAGACTAGTATGCCTATGCTCCCAAAATATTTATTCATAGATAGTGTAAAACGGAAACTTTTTCATCTACTTTCACTCCGCTCCTGTAGCTTCAATTGTGAGAACGCGCCTTGTATCTTTGTACTAGTTGAGAAGTGGTAGTTCACGAGTATAAGCTTTTGAGCTGAACGGAGCTGCCTAACGCGCCAATAGCGTGTAAGCCAAGCAAACACAAGCCTCCACGAGTACATATTTACGCAAAAGATTCCCTCAAAACGATAAGAAATTTCCACTTTTTCGGAAGGCTAGAGCTAAATAAATTAAATTATTCATCGGAGCTGAAAAGATAAGCTTATATTTGCACAGTTCGATAAAAGTACGGTTAAACAAGGGATTTTGCTTAAAATACGCTTAAAATATGACCTTTGAAAATATTGCTACTTTCAAACCCGACATTCCCTCCATAGCTCTGTAAGTGCAGCCGAGAAATTGATTTACCTGCATTTTTATTATCAAACAAACAAGTTTACATCATATATCAACAACTAGGATACAACTGAAAATGATGCTTTCACTTCTCAAACTTTGTGCTTTCACTTAAAAAGTTACTAATGATGTAATAATTTTGGATAACAAGGTAAATGGGCTTCACCCCCATCGTCCCTGAGTTCAGATGACGGTTTCAATTTTTCATCCAAAAAAAATCAAGGCCGAGCAGGAAGCGCCCCACCTCCACCCCCGCCCCAACCACAAGTGGATAATTGGCGACAACCCCCAAATTATCCCAAGCCTACAGGAGGAAAACGTGATAACAGAGGTAAGTATTTAGAGTTGCTTATTTACTTTCTCCCCTACATTGCCCTCATGCTTTCTCCGCACTACTTTCTCCGCCAAAGTATTTCCATGTCACACATTAATTCTTCCGCAATATAGTACAGCTCATGAGCCCTGCTTTTACTTGCGTAGAAGAACCTGAAATGAAAGCTTCTTTCCCATGAGCTGCATTAATCTATGTGATGAAGACGGATAGGGTAGATAACATGTTTACAGAATAAACTAAGTGAGAAGAGGATTCAACAACTTTCCCACTTATTTAGTTAGAAATGCGTGAAAAGAAACAAATTCCTCCGTCACATTTGATTTATAAACGGTATCTTCATGATTACTCATTTTCGACACCCAATCCCCCAGCACAGCCCCTCACCCCAACAAAATCCCAGCTTTCTCTTAAAACCCACCCCGCTTTCCCTCCGAATTTCCTTTTCCCAACCATGACCTATGAGTAAACAACTCCCAGCCGTCAACACAACGCCCTATCATCTCCAACATTACAGCTACTTCCCAGAATTTATAAACCGCCTCTAATGTCGATTCACTTTCTCCTGAATTCCCTTCCACCTTGTTCCACAACTCCGTCTTCTATTATTCTTCCCTACTCTGAATACCATTCTTCATACATGTTATTTAAACACAGGCTGAGGTTTAAGTCATATGCACAGACGAGAATAAAAGGATACTTGAACCGGGAGAAAGATTCTCCGCGGAAATAAATCCCTCCCGAAACACGTCCCAAATACTAAGACATTCCTTCACAAACCCTTGCTATTTCTGAAATCATACGCCACCGCCTTCTCTTTCGTATTCCAGAGTCAGGTTCTGCTTCTTTGCTTTCATAGCATGACTGCCTCCACCTGGAACTCCTCTAAACCAAATATCCAACCATGCCACCTGCTTACCCTATCCGCCTCCTTAAATATGGATGCCTTCCCCGAACCTGGACTAAGCTTTATGAAATCCTCATGTGGATTCTAATACAAATGAATGTCACCCGAATTTCCCTCCTACATGAAGGCAGGTTCTAAAATATTTTCAAGCAAAATATTTCTCCATTCCACCTCATCTTCAAAGCTTTCACCCGTCACTGCCACATTCCCCGGATTTCCATCATACTTTCTCCCATCTTTACCGCTCTCAAATCTCTCTAGCTTTCAATGTACATTATTCCCGCCATCTACAACCTGTGAGCTCCCAACTAACTTATAAAATTGGAAAAATATACTTGCCGTGAGCCTGTAACAGGTACTGCAGTATTCGCCAATTTTTACTAGTTCCAATATCCCTAACTTTCTCCGACTTTAAGCTACCCTTTAGTAATTGCTTTCACTACAACACTGAAGGCAACGATTCTGTTTGGTGCACCCTGCACACGTACTTTGAGCATGGTTGCTTTCACCCAACTTGGATTATTTAGTCTGCCTGCCATATAAATATGGTCCAGTACTGTTTAACAGCTCATATGAAGCTGAAAGTATAGCAATATTTTAGGTCGCTTTCTCCACGGAAGCAAATTCTTTTAGAAACGTGCAGAATTTATATGCGGCCTCGTTGAGCGGAATATCAGCAAGGACGAAACTAGCATCAGCACAACGCGTATAAATGAATCAAATAGAAGCAAGGAAAGCAAGCATACCAGTTGTCCCCATCTACTTTTACTATGGATACAACCAAAAGCAAATGTGGACCTCACACAAATCTCATGCAAGTAACCTAGTCATGAGGGATCTGACAAAAATCGTATACATACGGTGAAAGTAGTCACAGCAGCATCCTCATATCAATAGCTATGCGCAACTCTAAGCAAATTCAAACAAACCTCTTTTCTCCAAGATCAATAGCCCCTTGTAATGGGAAATGATCAAAGGACTCTGGTCCTATATTTTGGTTTTCTGGTTTTGGAAATTTTCTTTGGGACAGGCAAACCCTACCACAAAGCAGACCCAGAGTAATCCATGTATCTATTATGGCTTATGCGAAACTAAATAAACAAGCCAACTTCAAACTTTGAAGCAGAGCGATGCATGAATAATGCCTGGATTTTCTGCGACCAAGGAGCGACTTTATTTGTCATTTTTTTTACAAATACCTTCTTCCTACCAATTTCCATCCAATCCCCTTCACTGCCTCCAACCCTTACTGCAGGTGAGAAGCCATGTTTTCTCCCTATTCTCAAGACTTTCTCTAAAAATAGGTATATATTTCTCTTAGCCCATGCTCCGATGCTCGTCACACTTACAAGAAGACCTGTTTAACTCAAAGAAAATAGGTTATGAGCAGAAAAATCTTATTCCATTCTTGTCCTCCTTGTCCACAGCGTATCTCTGTTTTAAGATTTCTCTGTCCTTCCTTCCATCCTAAATTTTCCTCAAACTCTCATGATACATTATATGTAGCTCTCTCGTAGGTTTGCGTTCGCAAAGGGAAAGTTCTCTGACGTGTTGAACATAAAGCCAACAGCCAACCTTCTCGTTTGCGAAATCCTTTAAAGAGCTCATTTCATGGTATGGTAGCTCAAGACGGGACGGTGAAGAGAAACGGTAGTTTTTCAAATTTTCTTCCACCTTTCATTATTTTCCTCCAAGAACCTAGCAGTAGCCTATTCTAAAGACGTAGGCTTCCCATGCACTCCGTTATGGCTCTAAGCTTTCACGAGTCCCTTCGGAAAAGTCTTCACCGCTTCTTTCTCCGCAGACTTTCACCTTTCTTTCATTATTTTAACCAGCCACGCAGTCTAACGCCTCCACCTCCTTCTTAGTCTTCAGCTTTAAAGTATTCCGAAACTATTCCAAGCTATCGATTCCCGCCAGATTTCCCTAAGGATTCCGTATTCCTAAATACCAAGCTATTTTAAGAAAAATGAGATATGACCTCAAGAACAAACTCTCAAACTTTCTCACACCTAAATATAGATACAGGCCTCTGTATGCCTTAGAAAATTAACAATCTACGTCACCGACCCATCCGCTCACATTGAGCCGCTTTTTCCAAAATATCATTTCTTCGCCTGCCTAACTTACTATTACCAGCAACCCACCAAAGTCTTGGGCTATGAATTTTCAGCTTTTCCTATTCTCATGTATTTTCTCTTCCCTACCGGTTGTGTGAACGGCTTAAAGTTCAAAATTCTAGAACACGGTGAAAGTCTTCTTCATGAGAGAAAAGCTGACTATAACACAGAATTCTAAAGTCCGTCTCCCAGATATTTAATAATCTTGCAACAACTTTCAACCCTCCCAGAAAAATTCTCACCGTCATCAATCAGAATATACATTCAGGGATTGCTCTAAAAAACCCATCAGTCTAATCTCCATCTAATAGAAATAATTTAGAATATGAAAATAGAAACCCTCGCAGCCCTCTCAACGCTTTTCCTAACTGTTTTCTCTGATCGTTCCAGCAGTAATACCAGTATCTATGATAGCCCGAAGCACCCGGCACTGTCTCTTATCTTCAGAGTGTTCCCGTCTCTTTAATTAATTTCTACGCTTAGCAACGAACCCCGTACACTGCATTATTACTTTAGGTTCAGGTTAAAAAAACTTTCACTTCAGACATGTACTGCTGGTAGCTAATGTGCTGCGCTTCAGGCAACTCACTTTCCCTTTTAGCAGCCTCTTATTGATGAAGAATTTTTCTCAAATTCCTCGCTAAAACAAGTTTTAGTTATAATTTGAATCGGATCGGAAAGCGGGGAAAAATTAAAAGTTGCCCTTATTAGCGCTTCTGTATAGACAAACTTTCTCCTCGCTTTCCTTGGAGGGACTACCCGTATGCATTAAAAAAAGAGGAGAGAAGACCGTAGAAAATTCTTTCCACATATGGTGCCAGTAGAAACTCTTTTTCTCGCTCTCCATCCAAGTGCTTCCGTCCCGTGTTTTGATTTCTGGCTCTCATTTTTTATAAAATAAATTAACTGCGGGTTCGAACCCCATCTCTTCTGCCCAACACCAGGGATATAAGCCGTAGGTATGCAAAGTATTCCTTTCAATTCCCTCCAAAAGTTTTAGTGAAAGCAAGCAGGCCATGCTCATTTCTTCTCAAAAGAGAAAGTTTGGTGTGAAACTTTATAAAAATCCCTTAAATTTTTTATCCCGTCGCCTTCCTTCCCGTCCAGAGAAAGTTTATATAGTGAGCGAGAAAAAACATTCCATTAAGGAAAAAGCTGCAACTATTTTAACATTTTCCAAATTATTACTCCAGGCGAGAAAATTCAATAACGTTCCCGGCCGCCCAAAGTTCATCATCCAGGCAGACAGGCAGAGGATGCAAGTCATGATTCATAATCAGCGTAGAATATATATCTATTCAGCTAATAATAATAGAGTAGGCGGAACACATTTCTTGCATTAACGTCCTGACGCTATCAAACACAAATAAGATTTCAAAGAACCATCACCACCAACATTTCCTTACTTACTTATATTTCAGCCCCTCTTCATCAACCCAATTACCCAATGTTTTTTTCTCCCGTTAACTTTCAAAGAGAAAGTGGTACGACAGGCGTCCCCTTTGCAAAAGAAGCTTGCTCATGGAAAGACTTTCGCCCCAGCACAGCCTTAACGAGAAGTATGATGATTTCGAGTATAAGATCGTTTTATATAGCCTCCCTGAATAATTACAGGATTATATATATATATATATACATTATATGTTAGTAGCTCAGTTTCACAAGCAGAATGATACAGAGGCTGTAAAAGTCTCTCACATTCTACGTGAGACACCTTCTGAACCGATAAAATTTCTACGAAAAACGTTAAACTCAGCCTTCGGCAGTCGGTCTATATTTTTCTATATATAATTATATTTTTCTGTCTGTCGGCGTTCCGGACCATTTTTGTTCAACGGTGTCTTTTAACGATAGTAGTTATGTATGCAGTTTTTGCAATTTTTCAAAATGTAGAGAGCGAAAATGTTTCCGATGGTATTTATCTGTTTCTCAAAATTGTACCAGTACCTACAGGTACTTAATTTGAGATATGTGTACTTTATACAGTATTTATCGTACAAGTAACTCCTTATCTTATCTATATTATATATTGTTGTTTAGTGTATAATATCACCCAGACCGCTGCATCTCCTCCCTTCCATCTGAATTGTATCTTTTTTTCGTCCATCGTTTCTACTCTCTCTCTATTTTATTATTCGAACATGTACACCGCACCAGGCGTATGCGAGCGGGGTAATTAATAACCGATTCTCCATCCGCTCAAGAAATTGAGCTCCAAGAAAGTAATTATAAATAGGTCCTTGGTTAGTGGAAGAGAAAGCAAGTGAAAGCCGGAAAACAAAGTCGAGTATTGATCTTGACTGGTACAGAAGGGAAATACGAACTTGATAGAAAATTGATTGATGAAACTAAATTCAAGGAGGTTATGATGATGGTATATATCTTTAATGTACATACAATCCTTCCGACTCTCAAAGTCTCTAGGAGAAAAAGCACAAGTTTATGATGTCATAATAGAAGGTCGGTTATTGGTTGTGAAAGTCGGTGGGAGGGCAAAGAAAAGAAATTATGAATCCATTGGAACGCAGGTGATGTAAATGCTTTTCAAACTTTGCTCATGAGAGCTTGTCCCAGAATTAATTAGATTCTATTCCTCCTTTCCTCAAGAACAAGCCCCACTTTCTTTTCTGTCCTTCATTTCTTCTTCTTACAACAGGCTAAATACCAGCTATCCTCCAGCCAATCCATACAAACCAACCTACCATAGTTTGTAGTATTTCCCAAAATATCTTAGCCGTACTTTCTCCCACTTTCTCCACCTTAAACTACCATTGCATCCTCTTAAGAATCTTAGATTCAACGCCATCTATTTCCTCGAAACGAAACTATTTTTTGCTCTCCATCCAAACCCGTAGCTAAATCATGCAGTTTCCATTTAAGGATAATGACTACAAAGTTTAAGGAGGCTATGCCGAAAAAGGTTCAACGTGCTCCAATACATTCAAACACAGGCAAAACTTGCAATAATCAAACCTTCACAGCGTACAGGATAGAGAAGCAAACCCCAGGCTTAGCGTACACAAGTCCGATTAAACTGACAGCTCAACCTTTTTCCTAGTACTTCACATAAACTTTCTTTTGAATACTATTTAAATTCTGCTCCATCCCTTCATACGCATATACGCGCTATTACAACGAACCAATAAATAATCCAGCACAACTACATGAATGCCCTTTTACACCATATGCACATCCCCTCAAACAACTTGTATACATCTTCTTCAACCCACTTACGCCAGTCACAAGGATTTTGATCCGCAATAGCTTTCAAACCATCCAGTAATTCAAATATCAAGGTCAACCCCCCAAACTTGTCTACATAATACACTCGAAAAGAGCACAACTTTTTTCATTTTGACGCTAACGTAAAAATGATGCTTTCTCCCATCCAATTTCCTACTTTTCCTGTCCTCCTTCAACCCTTACTCCTCTGAACAAGTAGGAGGGACGCAGTCTTGTGCTAAAAAGCTTTTTGCGTAAATACATCCTTTCACACAGTGTCGATTAGAATTTCTTTTTGACGACCTATACCCTTTGTTGGCCCCTGCCACACAAATAAAGTAAATGGTATTTTTTCCGCAGAATTATTTAAGAATCGAAAAACCTTCAGTTTCCAGACAGTCCCTGGAGTTAATATACATGGAAGAGGACACTAAAAGCGCAATAATAATAGTCTGCCCTCAATCACCTAATAACCCCAGACGGAATCCACCGCCCTCTCACTCCCTATATACTTACTTTCCTCACATTTATTATTACTGTTATGATTATTATTATTGAGAGCTGGAATAAGTTGAGTGCAAAGGGTTGATTATTCCCTCCTGTATTACATCTTCATCGCTCCAGAGCACTCCATGAATTCCACTAAAATACTGCGCGTCTCGCCGTCATAATTTCTCCCAGTTCTATAAAAAAAACCTTCCATAAATTCTCCATACTGTAGCTTAACTATAGTCATAGCGCAGTAGTAAATGGCATTTTAAAAAAAAATCTCCAAAGGATTTTTTACCCTTGCGTTGAATATATTCTAAAAAACAGGGGGGACAAGCATATAATGGGCCTCCAGAACACATCTACGTTCATAGCTTCATTGAAGTTCAGATTAATTTTAAAACTTGTACAGCTAAAACATTAAGAAAGAACGTTACCTTCCTAGGATAAATTGAATTAATTCCAAAAAAACAGATATTCCCAAGAGCATACACGTCCAAGCAACATCCATATGAGACCCTTAAACGGAAATAAAAGTAAACAAGCCGCATTACCTTAAATCCCCTCTTGGAATTGTTTCAAAGTATAACAAGGATTAAAGGATTTAGAGTTGGAATAGAAGCTATGAATTTTAAAATCCAGTTACAATTTTCTCATACTTTTTACAACCCAACAGCTAGTTTTATCAACGCTATAGAAATTGCATTTCCATCCACTCCTAGCATCCCATCCAAGCTTAGAATTAAGCTATTTGCATGAAAATCTCCACAAACAAACTCTACTATAGCTATTCTAATTCATACTTTGCATATTGCCACAATATTTTTTCCAATTTTGCGACAGTTGGAAAAAACATAGTTTGCAAATTACACATCTGCAAATAATGCGGATTCCGCTTTTCCTCTCCCACTTTAAACTTCGTCTTCCTTGCTTTAAATTTATTCAGGATTTACTTAACCAGATTGATCCATAAAATAAAAAAAATCCTCGTTACAGGTAAATCGTTTTAGTCTTTTTCCACTCTTCTGGCCCTTAAATCCGACAACAATTTGGATTCGTCTATTGCATACATGACAATCCTTGAGTTGCCTCCATCTACAATTTTAGATTGGCTAATAAATCCGTTTCCTATATATATCTTCCTTTTATCACACCTTGAATAAGATGTTATGTAGGAAAAGCCATATATTTCCTTGTACGGGAAGGGCACACATAAGCTGTTGGTTCAACGGTTTTGCTTCACATCATGCCCTCCTAGAACCCAGCCTCACTTTTGAGCATCTTAAAGCTAGGGCTTGTGTAAACATGAGGCGAAAACAAGGGAAAGGTTGGCAGTTAAAGAAGATTTGCAGAGGGAAGAGAATTGGCTTTGATTTCAGATAAAGGCTTTACTAGAGTAGGAAGAGGAGGAGTCTTTGGATTTATTTCAAATACTCTTTCACAGACTTTTATACTTGAAGATCAAGTAAATTCTTGCAGTCACTTCCATAAAAATCTGTACCTTAGTTTTTTTTACAGAGCACGACAAATGTCCCCCTCTTCGAAGGATAGATAAGGAGAAAGTTTATAAGACTGACCCTCTCCAATCAAGTTACCAATCTTCGTTTCCGCATTCATCTTCGCGTTATATGCACGTCTCTCCCATTTCCTTTATGTATACACCTCCTTCGTCGTAGAAAACCAGACTTGGTAATATGAAATTTTCTCCAGCGCTTCCACCCTCCTCTTATTCTTTTTTTTGAGAGGGCTGAGCGCTGGAAAGTTGTAGGAGGGTGAGCAGTTTCTGGTGGTTGATGACCATTATCCAAGTGGACAGCTCTTCTATGGACAGCAAGTACGCAGTTTGTTTTTAAAATATTGTTACTTACGTAGCAGAAGAGTGTCTGTCTCAGAAGAGTACGGTATCCCAAAAGCAAGTCTGTTGGAAACCGGCACAAGTGTCAGTTGTAGGAGGAAGTAAAAGAAATAGAGGGCAGGAGCAGATAAATGATTCTGACGGTATTCCAAGAAGAAGAAAAAATTTGTAATTCATTTGAGTCATCAAGTCCTGGGAACAGACCATTTCCGCTCCAACCTACTTGAAACGCAAGGAGAAAGTGAGCGAAATGTTTTCCCATCTTCTCCGATTTCCTCTTCCTTCCCTTCTTCCTTTCCCACCCAGCAGCCAGCATTATTATTCCATTCCAGACAATGGGAAAACTACTCCTTTTGCATCTTCATCCCCGTGTAGCTAGAGAAATGCGAGACAAATTTTACGTAAAACACATAGTCTCAAAGTGGAACGAAGAAAGAGGTGAGAGAAAGGCAAAAGAGAAAGTCTCAGCATTTCCTTCAACCTCATCCTCTCTGTTTTGGATAGCAGCATGTAAATATTTTTGTTTAGTGTCTATATGAAAGAGTTGCTCAAATCCTCACAATTAACTTTCTCTCCAAATACGTCATTATTTTCTTTTTCTCGGTCCGACAGGCCTCTTCTCTACTAGGTAAATTGGAGCCGGTAAAACGGAATGAAAAATTGAGATCGGAAAGAAAGCTAATGCATTTCCAAAGAATTGATAGTAGTCCAAAAGTCCTGTCCTTCTAGCATTTCACTCTCCTTGTCTCTCAACTTTCCCGTCATTCCTGACATTGACTAGTTGCTTTCACACTTCTCCCAAACTCTCCTTCCCTCATCCCCACTTCCTATCACCATAGCCTTCATTAGTACTTGCTCCAAAAATTCCTACCTCTCATCACAACAACCCCAAACTCCATTTCCTCCTACGCAGATCCTCTCTTGGAGATTCTAGAGAAAAGTTATTCACACAGATCCGCTCAGCCCCTTCAGGCCAGGGACACCCCGAAAAACCCATCTCTTCTGCTTACTTTCACTCGGTCATCCCTCTTTCCTCCACGTCTCTTCTAAAACTACATCTTCTCAAAATGCATACGATACCATTTTTCCTTTTTTCCCACCTCCCTATTATATTTCCCAATTTACCAGCTTTCTCATTCCCACCTTGGCTTTAAAGCAACATCGCTTTAAGCCGTCAGTCAGTCAGTCAGTGGTTTTGGCTAATGGTATAATGCATCACCATTTTCAGTAGCACCTTCAGAACTGAATTAATCATATAAGGAGCAAGCAGGATGATAATTTTCTTATTTTCCTCTCAACTTTCTCCTGTACAAGTCCTAGCCTTCTAGCTCCAGTCCTTTGGCAAGCAAGCAAGCTGAGTCTACTTCCAGTCTGTCACTTATTCAAAAAGCCACACCTGTAATCCACAGTAATACCCTTCCCACCCATCCCTATTTCACCTCTTGCCCTCCATGCCCTATCTGCTCCTGAGAGATTCCTTATTCTTTCTCCTTAATGTCCAGGACGAAAATAACTTTCTATTATAACAAAGGTCCATTCCTCCCGCTCAGCTTTAGCTTCTCTCTTGAAAATATGCATAATTAAATTTTAATAATACCAAAATCCTATAGTTAAATTAGCATCTCTTTCTCCTCTTTCAAAAACTCTTACCAAATTATCTAGCCGCAAGAATTCTCCTCTGTTTTATCTCTATCATATTTTCCAAACTTCCCACCTTCATCCCCGCCCACTTCCTTCTCCTACTGCTTACAACCTCTTAAAAAACTCTATCCTCAAGCAATCCCTTCTTCTTTGAAGCGTGCAAGCCAGCCAGGTGACCACACTTGAATTTAACATTGTATATGACACTCAAAATTCTAAAAAGCATGATTCAAAGGTAAACTCTAGAATTCTCTTTTAGCTTTAGTCAAGAAAGCCCCATCCACCCAACTTCTTTGTATTCCAAGATTAATCTCCCCCTCCTCCTCTTACAGCTTCTCCTTGCCTTTGAATCCGCATACCTGATTACACAAGACTTAAGAGCATACACTAACCTCAAAGACATTTCAAAATTCTAACATCATTTTCAGCCTCACACTCTTCCCAAATATATGCATTCTCTAAAACGCTCATTTCTTTAAACTTTCCCCCGTGCATAATTATCTTAATCATTGACTACTTATACCCCCTCCTTAACGACACCCCTCTTGGCATCCTTCATTTCACCTTTAACATCATCATATATAACCCACCGTTTCATTCCTTATCTCTTCCTCCCGGCTTACTTTTAATGAACGTGGCAATCATCCCCTTCACCAATCTCCTCCTTCATCCATAATCCTTTGCATATACCCAAACGAGCATATATTTTCCCATTATAACTCACAGTTTTCTTGGAACATTTTACAAACTTTTAAGCCCCCACCCCGCTTCTCTTCACTCCTGCAGCCTTAATATTTTCAAATTGTATCATGTAATTGAAATACTTTCAACTTATTCAATTCAGCCTCCGCCTAATTAAAACCTTACCTTTTCATGACCTTTTCACAAGGAAAACTTTTGCATGAAAAATTTTCATATTTTCTCCACAGTCATTCTCCCATACCTTGTCCTCAAAATTGACATAATAATACCATATGATTGTCTCAAATTTCCCCCCCCCTCCCATATTTAACCTAAAAATCTACTAAAGCTTCAAGTTTATAATAATATTAATGCAAAATTTGATTCGCGAAATCCGAATCATGTATGAACTCAATGTTGATGTTTAATATGGAAAAAATCTATTTTAATTTTCAGCCCAATCCCCTGACGGTGTCCAGAAAGAATTAAAGGAAGTTTTAACGCAGCTTCAAAAGCCACTTATCGACATTCAAAGCACTCCGAAAGTGTTCATCAATCAGGATTCCTCTGTGTCGGAAGTACACCAATGGCTCAAGGTGAAAGGTTTCTCGGATCGGGTTGTGAGACAGGTGACTGGGATGAACGGGAACGAGCTCTTTGCCCTAAACAAGAAGCAGTTGGAGGAATATTGTGGAAAAGAGGAGGGACGGAGACTTGATTCCCAGATTTCCGTCTGCAGAAGTGTTTCAGGGGTAAGTTTCTTTTTCATAGCATCTTCAAGTTTCTTCAATTTCTCTTCTTCTCCTCAATCCGTATACCTTTGGATAATGACAGGCAACAGCGCCACTTTATGGTCTACTAGTCAATTAAACATTCTCTCACTCCTCTTCCTCCTTATTTTCTCATAGTTCAAGACAATGAGGTCTACGGAATTACGTAAAGTGCTGGAGAAAGCCCGTAAAAGGGTGGATGGGGATAAGGATGATGACGGGAGCAGTTCGGGTTACAAGAGTAGCTCCAAATCCGCTTCCCGCAGCACAATCTTGAATTCCCGTTCCTCCCAGAAGAAAGATTCATCGGACGATGAGGATCTGGGCTTTGACTTTACACCACCCAAAAATACGCCTAGCAGCAGGAACAAATCTAACGGTACTACACCTCCACCCCCGCCCCCACCAGTCTTCGCTAACGACAAGCCAAAAGGTCAATCTTCCCGCTTCAAAGATGATTCTGATGACGACAGTGACCTCGGAGACATGAATGGCAAATCCACATTGAGCCGCATGATTGCTAAACGAAGCAAACAAATTGGAAAACTCTCCAAGTAGCGCCCTCTAGGTTGTTCCACTTCATCTTACACGTGTGTGCCATTCGCGTTACGCTACGATAAAATCGTTTCCAAGCTTCAATCCCTTCGTACGAAAATATCAGTCTTTTTACGGTGAATCATCAAATTACCCGTATCGGATTATCAATAGATTATTGTTTCAAATTCCTCTGCTAGCAAACAAAGCGACACAGTTTAATACTTGTCACCATAAACGGAAACCCAGAGTCTAAAATTATTTTTCAAAGCCAATTCCTTCTTCCAAAATTACAATCTACGCAAATTAATTTTGGTTAAATGACAGGCTATAGTTGACTAGCCTCATGAATTCTTCTAGCGTAGACTTTCCTTGAAAATCTTCCAAGAGCTTTGTTGGAAAGGAACATATTTCCTTTCCATTCAAATGTATCCCTTATCTTAAAATGTATCTACTTAACCTATCGTCAAGGACTTGTTCAAGCTTCGGCTCATCTAGCTTTTAGCGTTACAAATATTGTCATCAACAATTAACTTACGTTGTACGCATTAATGCTACAATGTCGCTAGCATTGTCACAATCCACCCTGTCATTACTGGACATACAAACAACATATATACGATTTAAAGTGAATAAAATTCTTACGTAAAAACTATGAAACTTCATATCCGAAATGTCGATATGAAATCCTACAAGATTACATACCAAGATTCACACAAGCTTGCTTACCTCTTTAGCATGCGCATTTACATAATTGATGAACGCAAGAAGAAATATGACAAAATACTACAGAAACCTGACCACGGGCAAATTACTGACAAAAAACATCTCTATTTAAAACAAATTCTGTAGTGAATCAACAATTAAAGCTATTCCACACCATTAGTTTAAGTTATGTTCCCTGTATCATGAAAACCGTTTCCTTGTTTGTTATTCCTATCTCTAGTCGTCCTCCACAAGCTTTTTTACAGTTAGAATGACGAGGAAGCAAATAATGTTACTCCAGAAAATAAATCTGGCCAAGAAGTTAGAGCTTGTCTCTTACTCTTCGAGTCATATTTTGCATTTGGGTTGTTTTTCACTCCAAGGATTGAAACCCGGACTTAACATACGACTTGATCTGATGTTTCGTGTCCTAGCATCTCCCTGGAGAGTGAATACGGTTGACAGTTCCAAGGACCAAAGCAAGTAAGAGCTACAAGATAAACAAATACGCCAGGAGCTTGAATCGGACTAAACAAGAATCAAATTAAATGCAAATTAATAGGACTCTGCGAACCATGGACAAGAGGCAGCTACTGATTTTGTATTTCCAGCTGCCTGCCTGAACAACCTTTGGAAACTAGGAAACTGTTGATCGAAGAGGCTGATGAAGCATCGGATGATGTTGTTTTTCTCCTTGGTTTGAGCTTTAAATTCAGGGAACTGATAACGTTCTTTCTTGAAGGATTAAGAAAGGCCCGAGATTGTACATTAAATGTGCATACAACCAGAGTTTTCTTTTGGAGCAAGTTGCAAAAGAAAAATCAGTGTCAAGTCAAACCTGAATGTGTCAACATCTCATGAAGATATCTGTGTCCGAATTCAAAATGAAGGTAATTTTGAAAATCAAGTTTTTCAAGTCCGATTGAATTTTGATTCTCGTTGTCGTCTAAGTAGGAATTTTATAAACTGATTTTAATTTACTTGACCTTTTATGGTTTTTCAGCTATACGTGATCGCATCTGTGGTTGCGCTCCTAGCTCTAGGAGCTGTAGCCGAGCCTAGGCCGGCCGGCTATGAGCAACAAGCCAAACAATACCAGCAAACCGCTTCAGAGCAACCCCAACAACAAGCTCAAGATCCTGCTAACATCGAAAAACGAAGCTCCACTTACGGCTATGGAGGTGGTTCCGGTTACGGATCTGGCAGCTACGGTGGTAATTCCGGTTACGGAGGCTACGGTGGTGGTTCCAGCTACGGTAGCGGCTACGGTAGCGGTTCCGGCTATGGATCCAGCTACGGATCCGGCGGATATGGTGAGTTAATTCTTGGTTTTCGTTTTTGAGAAACGCTCTCTTTTCCTTTCAGATTGTATAGTTACTGATAGTCAATTGAAGCTTTGCGCAATTTATGCTAGGTCCAAAGAACTCCAGTTCTGACTAATGCTACATTAGCGTTGTCCAGCCCACTAGACCTTTAATTTTAACTAGCATATGCTTAAATAATCACAGGTGACAATTATGGAGGCTACGGTGGTGGCTACGGTGGCTACGGCGGTGGTTCCGGAGGCTACGGCATGAGTGGCTATGGTGGATACGGTGGCTACGGCGGTGGTTCCGGTTATGGAGGCTACGGTGGTGGTTACGGTGGATACGGAGGAGGTTACGGAGGTTACGGAGGAGGTTATAGCGGCGGATATGGGGGTAAATTAATTAGTTTCCAAATCGTTAACTAGGTTTTCACCAAACCTTCCTACGATTCAACAATTTCTTGCATTGATGTCTAATCAAGCATAACTTTACAGGTTGTGGAGGAGATTATGGCGGTTACGGAATGGGCGGCTATGGCGGTGGATACGGAAACGACGGATATGGCGGATATGGAGGCGGATGTAAGTGTAACCTCTTAACTACTAGTTAGTGCCTATTGTTTTACTATTGCATTTCCAATTTTCTTCCGGCATACTTTTTGCCTACCTCAGTGTCAAATCCCTTATTTTCGCAGCACTAACTCCCTCTGCCTTCGCATATTTTTGCAATATAGGTGCTTTTGTGTTTCAAGTCGAAAATATCGCTAATTCTTTCCCTATTTTAATATTTTAGGCGGAGGATACGGAGGCGGATACGGAGGATACGGAGGAGGATATGGTGGTATGGGAGGATATGGAGGAGGATACGGTGGTATGGGAGGATACGGAGGAGGCGGATGTAAGTAAACCTGATTTATTCTTGTATTTCTTTAAGTATTTGTCTCTTCCCTACACAATCTGGCGTAAGTATACGTCTCTAAATGGTTCAATATGGACTTCCCATGTGATGATTCCCAGTGAAACCATTAAGGTATCTAGATCCACTGGATTTCGAATGCTAATTACCTCGCTATTGTTCATATTTTAGATGGCGGCTATGGCGGCGGCTACGATAGCGGCTACGGAGGTGGCTACGGAGGTGGCGGCTATGGAGGATCCAGTTACGGAAACGGCGGTTACGGAGGATCCAGTTATGGAAATGGCGGTTACGGAGGATCCAGCTACGGAAACGGCGGTTACGGAGGATCCAGCTACGGAAACGGAGGTGGTGGCTACGGAGGTGGCGGCTACGGAGGTGGTGGCTACGGAGGTGGTGGCTACGGAGGTAGCGGTAGCGGATACGGTGGTGGCAGCTATAGCAGCTATTGAGGTTGTCCGTTCAGTGTTGACTAGTCATTCATTATTCCATTCAAAAATATGTGCATTTAAGCTTTATTATTGAGTTGGAAATTAAATATCTCTATCAACAATATTCAAATATGTCTTCAATCAATCTCAATGTCACCTTGATTCATGCTTCAGCATTTCTTCGTCTTAATTCTACGACATTCGTTCCCATATTTTACCATACTTACGCTTCGCTCATCCATATCACCATGCTACTTACTTTGCTTCTGCTCTGACTTCGTGCCTACTCTCTTGATTTCGGTGAAAGCGCATTTCATGATAGGAAAAGTGCAGAGAAAGTCTCAGCGTACCAATGACAGGAACAACTTTTTCGTGCTAGCTCCAACGCCACCTACTTATTCTGAGATCTCCCGCTTTCCATCATTTTACATGTATTATACTGGTTGACATTAGCGAATGCATACTTCATTTCCACTTTTACATTCTGTCACTGCAAGTATTACGTGGTCATCTAACTATGAATATTCTCATGGTTATTTGCTGCAATTACAGGATTGATATATACTCGACTAATTCATTAGAGTTAAATAACCTCCCTCATCGTGCAAAACTGCTGTAAGTGTCATCTCAATTCTACATTTATCAAAGGTTTTCTAATTTCATACGTAAAGGTCTTGCGTATTTTACCACATAAAATCCTCCTACCATTTGGCATATTTAAATATTACCATGTAAACGCTGTTTGCATAGTCGCAATAACGGTAAAAATAGTGACAACTTTGCAGTGTAGGTAAGCGCTGCAAATTTATTCAGCTTCGATATCATGAAAAAATGCCGGACAGGGTACATGCAGAAAAACATTATTCAGTTTTGATGGGTTCCTTAGTTTCCGTATCTTTATCACCATCACCCGCAGACTCTTCTCGTAACGAACTCGCATCTGCTATCCATAATCCAGAATCGATACATTTCTTAAGCCACATATTGCCTTCTTCAGGAGTAAACTTAGTAATTGTTCGTTTAAGGAGGTCAACATCACGGCTTTCAAAGCACTTCTGAAGTTCCTGCAACAGATAATAGATAACTCATCCGAAATGTCACTTACGCTACGCCTCTCTGATAGAAATTAGCTTAAAGTATTTTCAAGGTCCTTACCTCAGGTAATTCTGCCATGACCTCAACAGGATCAAGTCCTCCAGGTCCAAGTCTCTCTAGTCGTTCCTCTTCTTCAGCTTCTTTAATTTTTTGCTGTGCCCTTGTTTCGATTCTTTCACGGAAGCTCTTTAGTTCTGCATCAAAAGCCTGCTTGTACTCGGTATTTTCTACCATGGCAATTTTAGTAAAGAATGAAGAAATACAGCTCTGTAAATTTAAAATCATATTATTCATGCCATACTTGAATGATTATAGCAAAAATCCCAACTCCTCGTATCATTCTATATTACGTTTGCTATCCATACGCATTCTACAGCTCAACCCAATTCATGTGTGTATTCTCACCCTTGGATCCACATCCAACTGTTTAGCGAGCTCCAGCAGAAACTGAATAGCAATAGCCTGATGGGAAACGTGTTCCATCAAATTCTTTTTGTCCATCACAGCCAATTCAACACACCATATGACAAGGAAATTGGCAGTTTCTTCACACGCAAAATGAGAGTTTTCCTAATAAAAACAGAGTTACACATTATGAAATACCAGACCTAAAAGAACATCCTCCAACCCAAACAGAACATCCCATTCATCAACTTTTAAACTCACCAATAAGAAAGCCTTGGAATCTTCATATTTACGTAGCATACCGAATTTCTTTAACTCTGGTTCATATTTTTTGGTAAATTCCCTTAAGCTCTTAGCCTTTTCCTCCTCAGTCATTTCTTTTCTATCACTTTTCTTCTGGACATTGATAACAGATTTTGAGAATCCCGGCTTAGCAATCGTGTCCACATTCCATGGCATGAGCTGATAACATTTAATTACAATTAGTTATCAATATAATGAACCCCGTACTCCAAGTATTATCAACTCCATCACATCTCTTCTACATCAACAGTAATTCGTTTCCTTTACCTTCTCTTTCTTATCTAATTCTTCCTTCTTTTTCTTAATTTCATCTTCCTCTTTTTTCCATTCCTTCTCTAAATCTTCAACATCCTCTCCAACTTTCTTACGGGATGCAATATCCTCCTTCTTTTTTGCATGATCTTTCACCTTATTTTCAAACTCTTTTCTTTCCTGCTCATGTTCCTCCATTCGGTTCACCCGAGCTTCGTGTCTCCATTTGAACAAAGAAGGTGTATCAATATTAGGATGTGTATCATCTTCATCATCCGACACCTGTAAAAATAACAAATAATACTTGATGCCAAAAAAAACTTTCCTATGTGTACATACTGCCAAAAGTAAACAAACAACACTTTGTAAAAAGGGTATAAAACATGTAAAATACCTCGATATCCTTCCACTTGCTATAGTCCACCATTGTATCCGGAAGCAACAACAATTAACCTGGCTCTTCTCTTTATTCACCTGCAATTATAGTTTAAAAGAAACAATCAAGTACCGGCATGTACAGAACCAATCGAATTTTATAAAAATATCCCATTCATTCTTTCTGAAACTAACCAATCTATAAAACAGGCGTTGCTCGGATGAACACTGACAACAACAACGCTTTATTTACTCTGAAAATTCACGCAACAATCAAGAACACTTTTATTAATCCACCAATAGACATTCACTTGGAAACAATGTCTGGGAAATCTCAGTAGATTATATATGAAATTCTTTCAGCACATAATCCACTACTAATATACTAAGAGACTGCAACCAAGGGCTTGTAAAAAGCTAAAAGTTAACAAATTCGTATCAAACTGTAGGCGCAAACAATTTACAATTAACTAAAATTAACTTGCTTCTTTGTAGAACGACTCTTTGACAGAAAGGACACGTAGGTTCAGCCAATGGCAGAATTTTTTTCCCTCAACTCGGCTATTTCTTAGCTTCATACGATAGAGCATCCTTTGAAACGTCTTCTCCCCGAATCTTGAAAAAAGTTATTTAGAATTGCCCAAATTCTGAAGACCTTACGCAAGGGCGTAGGCGTAGGAATTTTCTTCCTACGCCGATTCTACTCCGACCCTACGCGTCGTTAAATCTTGCCTTTAAAGCTGATCTACGACTAAAAGAGGCAGGCTGAACAAGAATCTGAAAAAAAATCGTGGAGTTTCGAAAGTTGATGGCTCCCTCACCGACGATTTTCGGATTTTCTGTATTTTCGTCGTTTATAAAATGATTGTTATTTTGATTGGACTATTGCATGTAGTAATGTCTAAATATGATCGAGAACTCTTTTAAACGCATGTGTGCATATGAAAATAGCTCACAAAACATCTATATAGTTGCATTTTCTACAAAAACTTGAGCAGCTTATGAAAGTGCGAATACATGTAAACCATTAGCAGTAAAAACGCTTAATTAGCATGAGGACCGTTAGCTGTGTGATTTCAATCTCATTGTTACATAACCGACTACTCAAGATTGAAATCACACGTATCCAGAGCAAAAGACTTAGACCTCATAAGCACGCTGTTCCTTACTCCTAACGTTTTCTATTTAATCAACAACTAAGAAGTGAAATACTCAGCACCAACGCAACAATATCAAATAATTGTACTTAAATGTTTCTTAGTAACATTTGCTTCACACCAACTAATTAATGGGCTTCATACCTTAGGATATGGGAATAATAGCCTAATATTCGGAAAATGTATCATAAAAGATTCGCGTTGCACATCTCTACGACGGGAAATAACGTATCACCGAAAATACATTTCCAACAATCTAGTCAATTTGTTTAACATGGAAATAGGATTTTCACCCATAAAAATTGAATTTTTAGGAGTTTTTGATATTCCCAAACCTTAAGGCATTATTATTTAAATTATAACAGAAGTCAAAATGCATTCTTTACTCTTCTTTAAGCTTATTCCAACTATTTCAGCACACCCTTCGACATAGTCAAAGGTTTATTTCCCAAGCATGAAAATGTTATCTATAGAAATGATTCTATTGGCTGTAAGTTTCATTATATCAAGGGCAGTACCACATATCCAAAAGCCTCAAATCCTGGGTCTAGTTTATTTATAAGATGCAAAAGAGAAAGGCATTTTCTTGAGCAGTACGTAAACGGTATGTACATAATAACTAACAAGGAGATGTGAGAGTGGTAGACGCGAGGAGGTGCTATATCCTCAGCTCACATATTAATCTATCAAACTGAAAAACAGCCCTTCACTCCTCAGTATTCTCTCAGCGCTTGAAGGGCAAGCACGTACAACGTCTACTTGCATTTTGATTTTCATCGAAATAAATAAACAAACTATATACTTTAAAACGTTTGTGGTGCATTGTCAGTAGTGAACGCGATCTTCAATTCGATTCATTAACCAATTGCAGACATTAGACTTAGAAGATTTTTGGGCATTATTGAAATAAGTACCTACTTTATTCGTTAAGAAATTATTTTCTTGACAAAACAGTTAGTTTAAAAGTAAAGAGATTATTATATAAAATTGGAGTTTATAACAGTCAAAATATACTTCAATTACTTTATTTTTAAAAAGAAGAATATAAATACAGATGTTGCTCTTTATTTTTTGTTACTTGCTAGTTTGTAGTTTTAACTGAAGGTAATAAAGTGTCTCAGTATATGCGATAAAAAATTGGTTATTTGGGATCACGTTTTATTTTACTTTATTAGTATTAATGAAAAAGTGTTCTACGTCTAAACTTATTTTTTCCGTTTAAACTGGAACCACATTGCGTAGTTATTTCTTCCTCTATTTCCATCGTAACTTAGTTCGGGGTATAAGTGGATTTTTACTCCGAAGATTTAAGAACAGATATCCAGACTCCAGAGAAGTAACCACTGAAGAACAACGCTGGAATTAATATCTACATACGCAATAATACCTTCAACTGAAAAGGTAAAGAAAACTACTAAATTACACTTACTTGATTCCTTTTTGGCATTGCACTTTTTTGCATTTCAGTGTATCGTGCATCAGTTAGGCGCATATCTGTAGCATCTTTCATATTTTCAATTCTATTTCAGGATAAAACATTCATTTCAGCATCATGTGTCAGTGCGAAGTTTGTGGTCGTAAGCAACGGCAGGTTGTGAAAAAAGTGCTTAGTGGATTATTGCTGCCGAGATATTTGAGCATTCTTGCAGCAAAGATACCTGCTGCGCTTGTAGGTGATACAATTCGACTATGCAGGCTTTGCTTGATGAAGCTGCATAAAAAGTCCAAGATTGAACTAGAATCCGCAACTGTGTCAAGTGGTGATGAAGTCCGTGCTGGCCAAATCACAGCTAAAGTTACCCCTACCCTTCGGAAACCGATGCAGTCAGCAAAAGTAACACCGACTCAGCAAATCAGCTCACGTCCGTTGCGACAGGACACCTCCCAGCCTGGACCCAGCCGCAACGTGGAGCTGTCTGATATTTTATACGCCAGTCAACACAGCATCTCGGACCGATCGGAGGAAGTAACGATTCCATTGACTCCTGCTGTTCGTACTGATCTGCCCCGAAAAAACGTTCGCCCCAGGGACCCAAACCTACCACGGAATAGGATTTTCTATGGACTTGAAGATGCAAATACTTCAGAAAACGCTGCCCAAACTAATCAACCGGAAGCTGAACATGCAATTGAAGGAGCAGGCAAGATTCTTTCTGATGCTAATCAAGAAGTTGTGACAATTATCGAGCCACCGCTACAAGGAAACAGCCTGGTTGTTGAAGAAGTCAATCCAGCAATGTCAACACTCTCACTTGATGCCGCAGAGAGAAAGAAGAGGAAGACCATGCATACGGCTAAGAGCACAAGGAAACCTACTCCTCCTGCACTCCCAGGAAAACATGTGCGTTCATTGTTTTCATTGCGTCGAAGACCAGACCCACCCCGTCCATCGTCCGAGCGATCCTCGGAACTCACTTCAGAACCTGGAAGTGACAGTGACTACAGTTATACCACAAAGTACATCCAATCTCCTAAGTTTCGGCGTACATGTGGAAACCCAGATAGATCTCCGCATATATTTTCTCGAATCGTGACTGAAGATACTGATGAAGTAGAAGATACCCTTTTTAAAGTAGTCCAGCCGAAAAAATGTTGCTTCATTTGCAAGGCTCCTCGACCAAAACACCGGATGAACATTAATTGTCGCTCCAAGTTCTACCTGCTATCTGGCCTTTTCACCCAAGATCGTATGAAATGTTGTAAAAAGCATATTGACCGCCACAACCAGAACTTTAAATCTGATATATTACCACACATTTCCAACATCGTGTTTTTCGAAGCTGAAGTTCATATGACCACTAAGGAGGTTAAGCTTTGGTCTGATGCGCTTAGACAAAATGCGGCACAGTTGGGCTTTGAGCACAATACCTTCGAGCTTCCTGAGGAACAGTTCAAGAACATGATCGGAGTTACAAAAGCCCAATTCAATGAGCTGCTGGCATGTGTGATCCCATTTATTGATGATCGTGGAGGAAAATGTGATCAGACAAAATTACTCATGTTGTTGCTGAAACTACGTCAAGGAATGTCACTACGACTTCTTCAAGCTGTATTCAAGCGTTCCTCCGTCGCATCAGTAAGCAGTGATATTGCAATTGCTAGAAAAGCTGTGCTTAGTGAGTTTGTTCCACTTCATCTAGGCATGAAAGCCCATCCAAGACCGGATGCTACAAAACACAATACGCCACTTGCCAATGCGTTGCATGTGAACGAACTTAATCCAACTGCCGTAGTGTTGACAATTGATGGAACTTATGTATATATTCCTAAAAGTTCCAACTACTGGTTCCTGCAGCGATCTTATTGCGTTCACAAGGGGCGACATTTAGTGAAGATGCAAATGATTGTGTTTGCTGATGGACGTATTCTTGATTGCCAAGGACCATATTACTCTGATGGCCGTAATAATGATGCAAGTATACTAAAAGATTATCTTGTAAGGGACCGATCGGAGATGATGGAGTGGCTCGAAGGTGGTGATGTTTTTGTTTTAGACCGAGGATACCGGGATGCTCGGGAGTTTTTGGAAAACATCAGCATCAAAGTAGAAATGCCGCATTATCTTAATAAAAAAGATAAGCAGCACAATACCAAGGACTCAAACGAATCTCGTTTGGTAACCATGCTCCGTTGGATCAACGAATCGCGAAATGGACATGTCAAGACCGTATTCAAGTTTTTTAACCGACAAATAGACGCTGGAGATGTCCCTTACATCGGAGAGTATTTTCGTATTGTGTGTGCTCTAATTAACGCCTTTCGAAATGACATTGTATCTTCAGGTAATACTCCAGAATACATTAAACTCGTGCAAGAGCTTAAGAACAAGGAAAATGAAACCATGGAATTCGTGCTAAAAAATAAGTTAATTAACAAAAAAGTAAAAATCTGGACCCCGATCCTTGATATTGAAATGGAAGATTTTCCACAGTTGACTATGGAACATCTGCGCGTTTTGACCATGGGAACCTATCAGATCAAACAAGCTCATTCTTACGTAGCATATACTGAAGAACGTGGGGGAATTGACTTTAAGCTGCACCGAGAAGATCGTAATCTGCTACGTGGTGCAGTTTGGTCGAGACATCAGAAAGTGACCAAGTACCACTTGTTCATTCATTTCGAGCCCAACGGAAAGTCAGACAAAAGTATTAAAGGATGGTACTGTACATGTAAAAGTGGAGCACGTACGATTGGTATGTGCGCTCATTTATGTTCAGTAATCTGGTATCTTGGTTTCTCTCGATACGATCCGCTTATGAAGAAGCCACCAATTCGCGCGATGAGACAAATGCTAGATGCTGCCGAAAGACAGGATCCTGATGATCCTGCCAGAATCGATGAAATTGAATTACTTTTTTAGAAAAAGATTTACATTACTATGATTTTTGTATCCTCTTCGATTCTAGATCCGTGTTAGTTTCAGCAAAACATGGTAAGGTGTTACGTTTCCTCTCCACGTGAATGTTGTTTAGAGTACATTTATATACGGGTTTTTACGCTGTTACGATCGTTTTAAGTTGTGTACATTCAGTGTAGATTAAAAGAAATAGTTAGGAGTGTGGAGCGGCATGGGGACGAGGTCCACGTCCTCCGCTCTGGAAACGTGTGATTTCAATCTTGAGTAGTCGGTTATGTAACAATGAGATTGAAATCACACGGCTAACGGTCCTCATGCTAATTAAGCGTTTTTACTGCTAATGGTTTACATGTATTCGCACTTTCATAAGCTGCTCAAGTTTTTGTAGAAAATGCAACTATATTGATTGTTTGTGAGCCATTTTCATATGTACACATGCGTTTAAAAGAGTTCTCGATCATATTTAGACATTACTACATGCAATAGTCCAATCAAAATAACAATCATTTTATAAACGACGAAAATACAGAAAATCCGAAAATCGTCGGTGAGGGAGCCATCAACTTTCGAAACTCCACGATTTTTTTTCAGATTCTTGTTCAGCCTGCCTCTTTTAGTCGTAGATCAGCTTTAAAGGCAAGATTTAACGACGCGTAGGGTCGGAGTAGAATCGGCGTAGGAAGAAAATTCCTACGCCTACGCCCTTGCGTAAGGTCTTCAGAATTTGGGCAATTCTAAATAACTTTTTTCAAGATTCGGGGAGAAGACGTTTCAAAGGATGCTCTATCGTATGAAGCTAAGAAATAGCCGAGTTGAGGGAAAAAAATTCTGCCACTGGCTGAACCTACGTGTCCTTTCTCGAACGAACCAATTGTATAGTCATCAACCAGTACCATATTATACGCTTTACACGGAAACCACTATCAGACGGGCGTCAACTTAGCCGATTTACTTTTTTCTATAGCATATTTTATCATCTTGCCCGTCCCATTGAAGAAAGTTCCAATACCAATTTATGTGTCGTCGGAAGTAGCAGTCTTCTTCCCGGATGTATACATAATTGGATTCCGTCATTCACTTCTTTTTAATACTACTACGCATTCTCCTGTGATACGAATCCTCAGCAAAATTTTTACGACCTATCCTCATCTTTCTGCAATTAGCAACCTACAATCATCATAATTATAGCACTATTGCTATCAATGAACCATCTTATACTTTTTCAAGGTGTAGTCCGGTGAAAGCTACTCGTGGTTGACACATCTTCCCGAAATATATATAGCACATTGATTTCCAGGCGCGAACGTGCCCCATAGAACTCATCATTGATCCGAGAAATACCCGAACATGCCTCTACCACTGTAGCGGATCTATTACACGGCTGTCCTACTTCATCTTGTGTTGATTGCATGTGGTCTGTTGATAACAA
Organism: Sminthurides aquaticus; assembly: GCA_906901655.1. Taxonomy (NCBI): domain Eukaryota; kingdom Metazoa; phylum Arthropoda; class Collembola; order Symphypleona; family Sminthurididae; genus Sminthurides; species Sminthurides aquaticus. Next base: position 15,242,735 of record CAJQTT010000001.1, on the reverse strand, counting down.
ATTAGGCTATGTTTATTTGTTAAAAATTACACACTTTCACCACTCCTCCCCAACTGTGTCTTCTAATTCATCTTTGCATTGTTTCCCACTTCTCACTCCTGATAATTTAGTTTTATTGACATTAGCTATCTCTCCTCATCAATTTAACAGTATTCTCTTAACGAACCCACTTAAGCCAAACTCTCTCAAACTGACTCACCCACACCACTCCTCTGTAATCCACAAGTTATTTGCTGTGGAACGGAAGTAGCTAACACTTGAAACAAGTTTTACTTTCTGTGTCAAATTAAAATTATTGAGATTCATGAAGCCCAGAGGTAAGGCGCTGTTAGTAATTAAACTTTGAAAGCTATTTCCTCTTGGTGTACCACAATTTTGCCATTACACACGTCCTAACATTGTATTTTCTTTTCAGCTAATTACCGAGTTCTGAAACAAGTTTCCTTCCAAACATTATATCCGATACATCCGAGGAACAACGTGGGATTCAAATAATAATACACTTCCCATGCTGTCTTCTGTGACCTTTTGTGTATGACTGTACTAACAGATCAAGTTTAGGACATGACTGGTAGATTATTCTGTGTATAATACGTGCTAGATTTTAAGAGATTGAAACGAATCCTCGGAATGCACCCTGCATGCAACCCAGGTTGATAAAACAGGTGAGAATTAGGGAAATGCGAAACTGGATGATTTAATTTAAATTGAATCGATTGAATTATGAGGGACAGTTATTTTGGTAATTAATCTATCATTGAAAATTTTCCAGGAAGTAGGATTACTGCTATGCTACTATACAGTACAAGCCATGCAGACAGCATCGCTCAGCACACTGGTTGTGTTGATCGGGGAGACTGACAAAATTCAGAAACTAATATTAGGACATAGAGGGTCAGATTGGTCAAGAGTCCTCCAGACGACTATGATCCTTAACTAGGATTACTTTTTAGCGGAAGCAGATTCAAAACTATGATCAAGAAGATGAGATTTTCAACGATAAAGCTATTTATTCTTGTACTGATCATTATGGTCTCCATATATCTTACAAAGATTTCAAGTTTAATCACCATTAAGTATGACTACGTCAACGACGAGGAGGGTGTATTCACCCGTACTTACGACCCTAGTATAGTGATGAACGATGAATATAAGCAGATCATCTGGTTTGTTCAGGTGAGTCAATTGTTTTGTGACCAAATGGAGTTCTTGTCATTTCATCAGGTTATAGGATTCAAGTTATTAATCACTGTGCCCTTTTCTAGATTTCCGATATACACTTGAGCATATTTCATGATCAAGGCCGTATCGCTGATTTCAACTCGTTTTGTAATCAGACCTTGGATGTAATTCGACCTAAAGTCGTTTTAGCTTCAGGTATGTTAGTATTTCAGTTTTTGCTCTTTGAACATTCTTCCTGTTTTATTTTAAGAGAGAATTCTCACACATCATTCTAATCATAGGTGATCTTACTGATGCCAAAAACATCGATCATATGGGGTCTAGACAGTTTGTTCAAGAATGGAAACATTACCGAGACATTCTTAAAATCAACGCTGTAGAGGAAAAGACAATATGGTTGGACACGCGTGGAAATCACGGTAAGAATCATTTGCAGAAATAACTTTTCAACACCAGAAAATGTGTCGCTAAAATTTTAAATTTTTTCAGATAATTTCGATACACCAAGCTTAACTGTCGATAAAAGTTTTTTCCATCACTACTCTATCCAAGGAAAGCGTTATCTGCGATCGTATATGGAGAGTATAGAAGTGGACGGAGGAAAATATTCGTTTGTAGCTGTAGATGCCTGCTTGGACCCTGGGCCGCGGAGACCGTTTAACTTTATTGGTCTTATTAATCCAGACGAATATAATGCTCTGGAAACCTTTGAGAAAGAAAGCAGATCTTCTAATGGTACAGTTTGGTTTGGCCACTATCCAACGTCTTGCATCCTCTCGCCGGTAAAAAATATATGGTTCTAATTTATTTTTAGTTGTGTCAAGTCATTCGGTTTTTTGAATTTCTGTCTCATCATCTTTTTTTGTAGGACCCGGGTATACGTAGCTTGATGAAAACGGGGGTAGCATATTTATGCGGTCATCTACATACTTTGGGAGGCACTGTTCCAAATATGTATACTTTGCATCACAGTGGTGCTTTAGAACTTGAACTGGGAGATTGGAAAGATAATCGCATGTAAGTGCTTTGTTCTAGCTTGTAACTTCTAATTATATATCCGTCTATGTAGTGTTGTTATCTATAAATCCAACGGATAACACACCGAAATATTTTCTATAGGTTTCGTGTTGCTGCTTTTGACCATGGGCTTTTTTCATTTATCGACGTATCATATGGGAAATGGCCAATTATTCTGATCACGAATCCCAAACACGCTCTGTTTAATTTACCAAAGAAGGAACCATTGGAAATGCTCATAGCGTCTACCCACATCAGGTTTGTTTGCTAGGAGAATGAAAGAATTTTGAAGCTGATGCATTGATGTAATTGATTAGTTCAACACAAGGTTTGGATACAGATTACAGATCTTTAATTGAGTGCATTATGCTTCATTTTTTCAGAATACTAGTATTTTCTCCATCACAAATAGAATCCGTTAAGGTCCAAATGAACAACGATGATTGGGTGGCATGTGAGAACGTGGAAGGGCCATTATACGTTGCGAAATGGAACCCCCAGAAATACGCTTTGGGGATACATTACATACGGGTAATTATTTTTACTTTTTTTAAGCTTCTTGATATTATTTCTCAGGAATTCACGCCTTCCTTCTTACCCCAGGTTGTGGCAAGAAATGTTGACGGCGAGGAAAGCGATATTGTCCAGCCGTTTTCACTTGACAATACTAAATTGAGTTTCCGGTTGCTGCCAAGAATAGCTCTGATGCTTGACGCTGCGGATGTCGTAAGTGTAACTAAATGAAATGTTTGACCGTGCTGCCTAATCGGGAAGTATAAAAACTCATGAATTAATATCCTCCACTTTATCAGTTCCATAGCCTCTTCATCCTACTAATCATGGTATCTGTGATACCTTTGACCTGTCTGAGACTTTCGCACTGGTTGCTTAAAGGTAAGAAAATTACGTAGACAAAATAAAATCATATGACGTTCACGATGCTAGTTCTGTTTTGCTGAGAATTCTTCAAGTTTAACCCCATTGTTGCAAGTCAGTATTAATTTTTCTGTTTTAGATAAACGAGGTTATTTGGAACGAATGCGACTCAAACGCGGGGTTATCTGGGGTATAGTGAGGAAACTCATGATTCTGTCTACCATTAACAAGATCTTTATTCCTCTTTTATTTTACCCTATTTATATATCTGTGGGTAAGTTGTTACTTAAAAGTCTACGAAGTTCTGACGTCTGACTCTTTTACATTAGGAGTAATGAATTCGAATTCTTTAATCTGTACCAGGACCGTGGTTTATTGGTGAAGTCATTGAAGGATACTATGGTGCAGTATTTGCGTGGGGTACCGTCGTGCACGGGAAAGTACTACCAGGGTCATTTACTTACTTCTACGGCTTTATACAGGTCAGCTGGTGTGGAATGGTTATTTCAATACGTTGTATTGGTGGCAAATGTAGCTTGGTCAGGAAAACTGGAAAACACAAAAGTCTGCAGGGCATCCATAAAGTAACACAACCAAGAACGAGCAAAATCTAACATGAACGGGGTTATCAGAGTATATCTGTACCGATTCTGGGGAAGCTGGCGTGATAATGCGTTTTTCTCACCGGTTCACATGTCAAAAATCGATTTCTGCTCTTTCAACTGTAGAATAGTTAGCCGTTATTTTTATTCTCCAAGTTTCATTGGACATTATGAACTTTAATGACTAAAGGTAGTAGTAGTAGTATCAGTTTTATTGATTTGAGCCTCAGCGGCTCCTTCAATATTCTTTGTAAATTGTACACGTTGAAGTTTTAGAGACAAATATTTCTAAGAAAATGACTAAAGGAATAACTAATGGAAAGAGTGTTTCTTGTTTCAGCTTCAATTCTTCCATATTCCGTTCGTTCTTATAATCGCCCACGTAATAGATGTGAAGTAAGCTGTTTACCTCAATTCTATTCTAAAGTTTAACCCTAATGTTTTGTATTTACTTAGCTCTAATTCTATGTTTATATCTTAGATTCAAGACTTTATGCTGGAAGGGAAGTCCCTGCTGCTTCACCGGCATTATCTATCAGCATGTTCCTTGCCTCGTCATCTTGGGAACGCAAGCGTTATTTGCTTACTCCTTTTGGTTGGCGTACGGGACAATGGCTCTGATTCTTGGACCCTTGAGGACGTGGTCTGTACTGATGGGGCTTTACCTGTGGTTTACTGCTACTACGATCAGAGCATCTGACCTTAGTGAAGCGTGCTTGATGTGGGGCACAAGCTCTTCCAGAAACGACGAGATTGAATCGAATGCAGACAGTACTAGCCAATCGGAAACAAGTTTGCAGCCATCAAATAGCATTTCTAGTTAATATCCAGCGTAACTTTTTCAAAACAGCGGTATTTTGTAGACGCTCATCTTTCATCAGTACAGTGCAGATGGCATCAAAACATACGGCATTGTACTTGAATCCAATGAATCACTAGGAACTGAATTGTGTTTACTTCCGGAGGTTCCACGCATTTGATTTACGTGTATATGAACATCAGCATGTATATGCCCTCTAAAACGGAGATCTCTTCCAAACTGTTGTATCGCCTCGTTGTAGTTATCTCATATAAAGTTTTCTACAAAACCCCATTAGTTCGGAGTGAATAAGGAAGGCAAGCAATCGCATGGCTTCGCTGGCGATTAACTATTGCTTTACAGGGTCTCAGTAGTTGTCTACATCTTTGTAAGGTTGGACGGTAAACGTTTTTGTCCCTTACTTTCTGTTTATATCTCATGTTATTTTAAATGTTTTATATAAATCAAGCCAAAACGATATGCCACTGCCGCACTGCTGTATCAAACTGATTTGATATGCTGTAGTAGCACTGAGAATGATGATAACGAAGATACTTTTACAGTTGTGAAATTTAGATGCCTACTACTATTTTTGGGCTGGCAAGGAATACTCTGAATTTTTGTAGTAGCTTAATCTTAAGGCTTGATCGTAGCAGTAGGTAGAGGTGTGTTTCGAAATTTTCGGTGTTAACCGTCGCTGTGAAACACCCGACTTTGATGTGATTCAAAAGCTGTACAGATTACCAAAGATGTTAGTCATGAAAGAGTTTAAACGACTACCAACCGTTACTTCATGCGGTTACAGTTCTTTGTTTGCAGTAGTTAAGATTTGAGATAACGGGTGAAGATATTCTGGCTGGGATGTGATAGAAAATGTATTAGCTCCGAAATGAAAAACTTATTCTTGTCATAACAATAACTTTAGTCACACTTACAGCTGCTGTATTGGCTCAGCAAGTGTTTTCTTGGAAACAGTCCAGAAATCCTTGCTCCTGAAGTTAAAGTTTCTGAAATAAACCTGAAAAGTTTTTAAAACCATTATTGCAACCGCAGCTAAATCAAATGATGCATGCTGTTAATCATATGCAACTCGGCAACATAATTGTATTAACGATACCCTCCCTGAAACGTTTAGGTACCATCGAGTGATGTTCCATCGTATGATGTTCATAGAGAATAGTAGAACCATTGAAAGAAATTTTACCCGCCTAAGTTCTAAGTGTTAGCATGTGCTCGAGCGATTTGACGGAGCAACGTGCATAAATAACATTAAAAACATTAAATATGAAACGCATATCAGTGCAATTTAACATCAATCGTGTCATAGAATATGAGGTACTTTAATTGTTCAGTTAACCAACAGTGGAATAAACTTACATACGTGCGTTGAGCGTCCCATAAAACTCCAGGGCCCAAGTAGTTTGTTTTCTCTCCTAATCTTGAGCGCAATACCTATTCGTAATGGGGACTTCAAGGCTAATTGTGAAGAATTTGCCAAAATCAGTAAGTTATACATTAATTACATTTAAATTGTTGCGAATAGTTTTTTAGCTCACTTTACGTAAATTTTACATGCTGCTTTACGTGTTATTCAATTGCAGGTAACGGATGCCAAACTTCGGGAGTTTTTCGAAGCCAAAGGTCGTGTTACTGATGTCCAGTTAAAGTATACCCCAGATGGAAAATTTAGGCACTTCGGTTTCATTGGGTTTAAGTCGGACGAAGAAGCAGAAAATGCTCGAAATTATTTCAATCAAACGTTTTTTGGCGGTTCCAAAATTGTAGTGGAAGCATGTGCTAATTTAGGTGACCCAAACAAACCAAAAGCATGGAGCAAGCATGCGGTAGAGAAGAGGGATAGTCATGCAAACAAGCACACATTTTTAGACGAAGAGGAACCCAGACCCAAGAAGAAAAAGACGGAAGAAGAGATTTTAGAAAAATGCAAAGAAGATCCAACATTAGTAGAATTTTTAGAAACTCATTTGAAGAAATCCAGTTGGGGGAATGACTCTTTAATCCAGAACTTGGAAACGGAACTCCTTCGAGGTTCTAAGAAGGAAAAAGCAAGCTCCGCGGATAAGAAGAAGAAACCAAGAGCAGATTCGGAAGAAGGTGCTGGAGACGCCACAACTGCTGACGTAGAAAAACCTGAGGATTCTGCACCTGCTAAGCAAGGAAAGGTAGAAAAGAAAAAGGTTATTCCAGATGTCGAATTTTACACATTAAAACTGAGGAATTTGCCCGCGAAAACCCGCAAGAAGGATTTGAAGGCATTCTTTGCGCCTTTATCTTTGAAGTCAATTAGGTAATTATAAACAATAGAATCACCAGAAACCAGAGGAAGAGTGGATTAACTGGAACTTGTTTCTTTTGTCTAGAATTCCACCAGGCATACGTGGAATTGCCTACGTCGGATTCAAAGATGAAAAAGAAATGCAAAAGGCTTTGGCAAACGATCGAAACTTGCTTCACCAGAATAAAGTATCTGTCAAAAAATACGTCTCCACAAAAGAATCAGAAAGACAAGCTGAAAGCAAGAAAAATCGTTGGGCGGAACAGCAGACACAGTTAGAGCAAGAAGCCGAGACTATTGGCGAGAGTGGAAGGATATTCATCCGAAATTTGTCGTACGATACGTCAGAGGATGAAATTCGGGAAATGTTTGAAAAGGTAAGAATGTTTCATTCATACAGTACATCGCGAACATTTGAAGTACATGTAACAGGAATTATAAATAAGTGCTTTCGGTACAGTACGGCCCCGTTACGGAAGTTCATCTACCTATTGATAGGCTTAGCAGGCAATTGAAAGGATTCGGATTTGTATCATATTTGCTACCTGAGCATGCTGCCAAGGCGTTTTCAGAACTCGATGGCACAGTAATGCACGGTAGAATGCTGCACTTACTACCATCTAAAGTTAAAGAAGAAGTCCCTGATCCTAGTGAAGATGCCGGATCTTCTTTCAAGAAGAACAAGGAATTCCAGAAAAAGAAAACTGCAGGTCAGATATCTGTTATTTTACTTCAGCTCATGTGAATGCGACTATGTGTGTGACTACCTTGTTCGCTGACTCAGTTATATTTTGAAATTCAGGTGCATCACACAACTGGAATTCATTGTTTCTGGGACAGAATGCGGTTGCCGAAATCATCGCAGATAAATATGAAATCCGAAAAGATGAATTCTTATTAGATCATACAGACGAAACTGATAAGAATATGACTAGCGTCGGTGTCAGAATGGCTCTTGCCGAAACTGAACTAGTTGCTGATACAAAAGCATTTTTAGAAGAAAACGGAGTTTGCCTGGACGCGTTCGTAGTGAGTAAAAATCTACGTATTTTTCAGTGCTGTAGTAATTATTAGCGCTCATAATCGAACTATTTGTTAGGTAAAAAATGCCAGAATTCAGCGATCTACAACATGCTTACTGGCAAAAAATTTACCTCCAAAGACAAAGGCAGATGAGCTTTCAGAAATATTTTCAAAACATGGTGTAATTTCACGAATCGTGATGCCCCCGTACGGAATAACAGGTATTCGAATCTTTTCATCATGCTAAACCTGGGTTGCTTTGACACAACTTGATCTATAATGTGTAATAAATTATGAACTTTGCAGCAATCATTGAATTTGAAGAACCAGCCGAAGCCAGAATAGCCTTTAAGAAACTAGCATATTCTAGGTTTAAGAATTTGCCATTATACTTGGAATGGGCACCACTGAACGTTTTTGCTAAATCGGCATTTCAAGAAACAGCTGCACCCGTCAGCCATTCTTCTCCTGCCCCTACGGCGGACCCTGTACCTAAAAAACCAGAAATAGTGGCTGTTTTGCCGCCGTCCTCATCGGAATTTTTTCCTGGAATCACAGACGAGATGGACCTGGTCCCTGAACCTGATACAACGCTATTCGTGAAGAATTTGAACTTTTCTACTGTTGAGGAGAAGCTTAAAAAGGTGTGTAAAGTTGTTTTATGTTCCCATGCTCAATACTGAATACAGTTTTGCAAGTTTTCAATCTGCTCTGATCCACCCTCAGATGTGCATTTCAGGTTTGAGCATATGCTTGCGGAATCATAAAGGTAATGTCGCACAAACTTACCAGTGGCTAACTTTTTATTCCAGCACTTCGAAGAATCTGGTCGCGTTTATTCCGTAACAGTTGCAAAGAAGAAGGATCCAACAAATCCCGCAAAGCAGTTATCCATGGGATTCGGCTTCGTACAATTCTACAAATCCAGCGATACAGCCAACGCTCTTAAATATCAACAGAACAGCATGCTGGAGAATCATCTGTTAGAGTTGAAGAAGAGCAGTCGAACACTGTAGTAAGTTCTCAAAAGCTATTTAAATTATTTGCAAATCTAATCTAGGGTGCTGATGTTCGACTGTTTTCTTTGTAGTGCCGGTGGAGCAACTTTGAAGGATCACGTAAAATTGAACGAGGAGAAAATAGGCACGAAGGTCTTAGTCCGTAACGTACCGTTCCAAGCCTCGAAACACGAAATATTGCAGCTTTTTAAGCCATTCGGGGAGTTAAAGGCCGTTCGATTGCCCATGAAAGCTGACGGAAGTGGAGAACACAGAGGGTTCTGTTTCATTGAATTTCATTTAGCAACAGATGCTAAGGTATTATCAACGAAATACTGTTTTACTCTATAAATCATGTTATTACGTTCAAAAATTTTGAAATCATTTCCATGCGTTTTATTTCAGAGAGCACTGGATACGTTATCGAAGAGTACTCATTTATACGGAAGACGTTTGGTAGTTGAGTGGGCATCCTCTGAAGATACCGTAGATGAATTACGTCAAAAGACCGCTAAAAAGTTTGATGCACAAGCCAGGGGTGGACAGGACACCAAGAAAGTTAAAGCAAAAAAAATGTTGCAGGATTACGAAGCTGCACAAAAATCTAAGGCTCCGAAGTCAGATTCGGAGGAAGATATTGAATAAATAAATTTGAACGCTTTCTTCACTTCCACTTCAAATTTCCAATGTGTTGTGTTTCGCATCATCAGTTGCTACAGCTGAAAGCAGCTTAACCTTGTTTCAAATGTTACGACCATGTCCACGGCGCTCTTCTTACCAATTAAATGCTAATTTTGACTGCTTTTAGAATTTAGCAGTGTATTTCTGTACGCATCCGTCTCAATAACGCAAAAGGGTCCTAGTTATTCATTATTAGCGGGGCTATTGAACTAGACTTAACTACAGTTTTGGCTAAAACATTTGCGGAATTTAAATAATAATCTCAGGAGTTTACTAAAGCTGCATACATTAACGCCAACAAGTATGTATGTTATGTCACATACGAATATAAATATATGCTCTTTATCTTCTATGCCCAGTATATACTCCTCAGCTATACGTACGTATACAAGTATAGATTTAAGATAATGCTATACCTTGTGTGACATGCATAAAGCATTCTGCGGAGCATGCGGCTAGTGGCTAGTCCGCGACACCGCGCAACGCATAACATTGGGAATATGTTTAAACACCGCGGCGGTCTCAAAAATTCCTCTTATCTCACTTGTGCTGCAGGGAGGGAGGTTCAAGATTGAAAATCTTAGCGGCGAAACTAAGAAAATAAATAAAAAAGTTTAATTTCAATTATAGCTGCCAGAATAACAGCAATTGCTGAGCTTCGAAGACGTGTGTTATGGTTATTAGACTTACAGCTGGACACTGTAGCTCTATAGACGGCAGTGCTTAACGTGACTGTGCTTACCTGCAATTTTCAATTCTAGGTATAATTAATTGTGCACAACATCTTTAGAATATTTTCGGGATAATTTGCCGGAGTAAATTTTTAATTGGCTGGGTATTTTATTGTGAACTAATGACTTTGTTTGTTACAGGAGATTTTATTCAATAGAATGTCTCTCACGATGGGGGTGAACGACGTGCAACACCTGGAAGAGAGAAATAAAGACGAAAAGGGGATGAAATTGGTGGACGGAGTCGTCAGAAGCTTTAAAGTTGCGAAAGTGTTTAGAGAAAACACGGAAAGGATAAATAACATGGATTTTTCTCCTTCCGGCGACTTGCTCATTTCTTCTGCTGAAGACGACCAAATTGTGATTTACGATTGTGAAAAGGGAACGTAAGTTTTGTTTCTAGTATGTGTGTTCCGTAATAATACTCATTTACCTTGAAGCTAAGTTTTTAATTTAAAATTTTAGTTCTAAGCGGACTCTCAACAGTAAAAAATATGGTGTAGATCTGATTCATTTTACACATGCAAAGAATACAGCGATACACGCCTCAACAAAAATTGACGGTAAGTCAGTTTTTACGAAAATTACAATGCAAGGAAGTATAAAGGTTTTATCCGGGCTCCGACAAATGAGAACACTTTTTGTTTCTCAAGTTCCGTTACTGCATGTCAATGTATACTATGTTTTGTCTACACAGATACTATTCGATACCTATCTCTTCACGATAATAAGTACTTAAGGTACTTTCCTGGTCATATTAAGAAAGTAACTACACTTTGTATGTCTCCCACCGATGATTCATTTCTCTCGGGTTCCATGGATAAAACATTACGACTCTGGGATCTTCGATCTCCTAACTGCCAAGGACTAATGCACGTCCTTGGTAAGCCTGTTGCTTCATTCGATCCTGAGGGTCTCATTTTTGCAGTCGGTGTTAACAATGATAGTGTCAAGCTGTATGATCTCCGCTCATTCGATAAGGTATGCCCCATTTCATTTATGCTACTTGCAAGGCACGTCATCTGAATGATGGTTTAGCTTCACATTGAAAGTTACATTTGTTTTTTGCAGGGACCTTTTATTACCTTTAGATTTAATAATGAAAAAGACAATGAATGGGCTTCTCTAAAGTTCAGTCCAGATGGTCGTACAATCATGATCTGCACGTATGGGTCTGTTATCAGACTTGTAGACGCTTTCCATGGCTCACCGTTGCAGACATTTGCTGTAAGAGTTAATTTTTCTATTTGGATTGATGAAAGAGAGGTCTGAAGCTTATGTATAAAAGCATTTACGCGAAGGTATTGATACTTGTTTTTAGGGTCACATGAACAATAAGAATGTTCATCTTGAAGCTTCTTTCAGTCCGGACTCGCAGTTTGTATTTTCTGGGTCTTCGGACGGAAATATTCACGTATGGAATGCAGAAACCGGATACAAGGTATTCGTTTGTTCATTCAACATCGGCAATAGTAAAGATCTCTGGCGCATTTTTAGTTAGAAAAGCGTGCACCTTTTACACTCATCATTCACTTATTCATTTCAGGTTTGCGCACTGAATGGTGAACATCCAGGTCCTGTGCAGTGTGTGCAGTTTAATCCTAAGTATATGATGATGGCCTCTGCATGCAGCAATATGGTAAGCTTTAGCTTCCTACTTACTATGATTATGAAGGGAATATATTCATATTCATTTCATCTAATTATTTTTTACAGTCATTTTGGTTACCCACTTACGAGGATTAAGAGTTCGTCATACTTCGGATACCAGATGTAGCGCCGTTATTTGTGACGTACAGAGTTTATTTGATTCTAAATTATTTAAGAGATATTATCTAGAGCCCATACGATAAGTTCATAGGCAAGAATGAAACAAAAAAGAATGTGGAAATGTGGTAAATGGTACGTTGCAGAAACTCCCCCATGCGTTCGGATTTTTTCCTAATTTTGTATTTTTCTTCAGTTTTACTCTTTGGCTCAAGTAGGGTTGTATTCCTTTGACAATAGATGGAAGGTTTTTACTGACGTTAGCGGAATTCCTGCATTGTCGTCAAGAGTGAAAATATACACTAAAATAATTTCCTAAAGTATAAGTGTATTATTTAACCGTTAAATGTTTATTTGTGATTAAATTTTTTACGAAAGTGTATCAAACAGTTCTGATTCCTAAACAGTACTTTGCACGCACCCGTTAGTAGAATCTCATACAGATAAAGCTGCTGCTATGCCTCGTAAGGAATGCATACTTAAGTATGAGTAAGGATGCGACTGCACAAGCGGTTATTAATTATAGATATAGAAAAGGCAAAGAGGGAAGGTCAAGAGTTAAAAAACGTACACAGATAAACAGCTTTGCCGACGCTAGTGCTCGTCGGAATGCACACAAAACGCACTCAATAACATTCTGGCAATCATGGAACCCAGCTTACTACAGATACGCTGACCATCCGATATACATTTGACAAAGATTGTCGAGTAGCGTACTTTCTTGGATGAGGTAATTCACATGAGCTTCCACAGATAATGCAACATTTCGTTCTCTGAAGTTCCGGGCGCTACCCAACAGTCGATCCCGAATATTATTTAAATGTTCTACCGCCTTCTTATTGCTACATTCACCTGTATGAAAAATACATTTCGTAAAGAGCCGTTGTACCGATATAAATATAATAAATAGGAAGGTCAAATATGCAGGAAGTTATGTATGGTATTCCTTACCCTCAGCTCTGTTTTTGTTAACATTCTGCGAATCCCATTCTAGCAGCGGGTCGAAGACAAATGGACGTATAATGGACAGAAATACTGATGAGTGATTACGGATGAGTCGCATAACGATTTCACAGCACCTTCTAAAAGGACCTTCGTATCGCAAGGGCCCCATTCCATCAATCATATTTTGAGTCAATCTAAATGGTACTCTCTCAGGCCATTCAAAAGTCTCCCCCTAAAACCGAATAGCAGCATGAAAAGGAATTCCCTTGTTTACCAGAAACATAGCAGAACTAGCAAAAATAATGCAGTGATACATTCTTTATTCTATTAGAAAAACTTCATACCTTGTTGAATAGACAATTAAAGTCAACGTGTACTATGTCTCCATTACTTGCATCGAGCAAAAGGTTTTCCCCGTGCCTATCACCCAAGCCCATAAGAAATCCGACGATGGACATGACGGCAGCAGTTCTTACATATGAATTACGAGCAACGTACCTGGAAGTTAAAAGTGTTTGTCAGTTGCTCACAATTCCATACCGCCAGCAATTAAATGACTATAAATCTTACCAAGATTGTGGCTCGGGGAAAGTTTTCAAAAACCAGTAGCTCATTACCGGCGGATGTTTCGCTAACTGCGCTTCCTCGAAAACTTTGCGCTTTCTTTTGATATCGTCCTTTTTATCTATCAATTTTTTAAGACTAACAAAAATAAACTGTGTATCCTAATAGGCATGTTGAGAGTGCTGTCCGCAAGAATTTCTTCCTTACCGCAATATCGTCCTCTGTCCATTTTTTTATATTGTCCTTTGCCGTATCCTTCGTTATACAATTGCTACGTAGAGTCAATACGAGATTTAAAACATTCTGCAATCAGCATTAGGCATAGACACTACGAATTATAATACTTGGCAACGTACCTGTATCACCATGCGGAAAGGATGCAAATTCGGGATCCATTCTATAAGACCACAACTGTCGTTTAAGGGTGTCACTGCGTACGTTCGAATAATAAGATTTCTTTTCCGGCATTCTTTTTCTTGACTCATGTACCAATGTACCATACTGTTGATTTCCATGACTTTTCCATCCTTTCTCAAATCATCACTGGGTTTGCAAAGAATGCTGTACTTTTTCCCATTCGTACCCTTTAAACATATCCGCTTAGGTTTTTGAAGCGATGCCATTAGCTGGACAGGTTCGAAGATGTCATTGATAAGGACAGGAGAACTGCATAAAAGGAACAGAAGTTAAACTGGATCAAAAAATGTTTCATCATATTAATTATGATTCAAAGCTCATAGCACTTACCTTGAAAACGGGCTATAACTGTCCACGTATTTGCCTTTCCGCGGTAACTGTGGTTTCATGAATTCCTGGAAAGGAAGCAATACACTCCCGAACTGAGAACTTCGTATAAACGTGGGCAACCCAGGCAATATTTCACTAGCATTGACCTGCAAACAGTTATAACAGATAAATTTTACAAAAATACACAATAGTAAAACCACGGGCCACACATTTATGACGCACCAGGTACATATAAGGTTCTTCCACTTACGTATCTCAACTTCTCACAATTAGCCATTGTGAACTTAATTAGCTTTTGTGACAACTCCTTGTAACTAGTAATCATGCCTTCCAACGATCGTTTTTTATTCTTGGCAGCATCCAGAATCTCATTACATCTCGTCACCCGAATCTTATAAGTCGACTAGTCAACAAAACATTTTGCATAAATATTTATCAGGATATCTTTACTACAGATTACAAAATTAAAAATTCTGAAATTTCATACCTTTAAAACCCCCATCATCATCCACAGTACTTGCTGGGGGTGCTTCATGACCATGTGTGTCAAAATTTTCTTAAGCTGTTTATAAACAGTGCTGTTCGAATGGGCAAGACGGGATATCAATTGCGAGAAGACAACGATGAAAATGTATGCAGGAGCTCTTTCAACAAGTTTCTCTAAACGTCAAAGGCAATGAAATCTTACGAATCTGGACTTGCGATCATTTCTGATCAAGAAAAGCCGTAAAATCTTACTGATATGTCCAGTTAACTGTTCCACAGTTTCAGGTCGGGCGGGAACGCCGCTTCGCTGCGATGACGAAAAAGATGATGATCGCGAATCTTGGGCAGCGTAATCAAACCAGATGGTCAAAAGGCGAGGTAAACTTTGGTAAACATGGCTGCAGCCAAATTGTAATGATGAACTATAGTTCTTTACCATTAAAATTTGAACATCACTAAAATAATAAAGTAGCGCTTGTTAAACGTTCTTAGCCAGGCTTATTTTAAGTCGGAAACGTTTAAATCATTTTACCTTTTGTTCGCCCTATCTTCAGCTTGACTCCACAATCTATCATAATAGCAAGCCAAGTGAAAGTAATTGTCTTCTGATGTCTTGTTCACGTCTATGGCAACTTCATAATTGATCACATTCATGTTCAAATCAACTTTTCGCTGACTGTCCATTTGTTGCGCATAAAGTAACACAGCTTTCGACAACATTCTCTGCTCGTAGCTTACTGGATCAGTAACAGCAGATTTTTTCAGTCTTAAGATCTTGGGGTTGTTTTGATTCAGTCCTCGATCGAGAACTTTCAGGCATTCTTCGAATTTTCCAGCATCCGCAAGCATTTTAGCCTCACCGTAGAACACACTTACCAGATCGTTCATTTTTGATTCTAGTAAGAATTGATTTGCTCTAATATGGTTTCCAACTCTACAAGCAAGTAAGAAAATATATAACGTCTTCATGTCCTCCATCAGATCACTCGGAACTGACAGGCTGATTATTACTAAATTATGTAGCTTACTCTGCTTCCAGTTTCGCTAATTTAGTGCAGCATTTTCTAATACCAATATTGATAATATCGACGGTGCTGCTGTGACTGGGATGATGATGCCTCGTAATTTCAAGTACGGTCTGCAAGGTAAATACAAATTCTATACTATTGAATATTGAATACATATAGGACAAACTGCAAAGTGGGAGAATATTCACAGAGAAAGTTCTGTTCTGGCTATGCCAAAAATACTTTCTCTAATGGTATTTGCATGAAAAATCATAACTGCTAACATACCTTTCGAAAGGATATAATGCTTTGAAGGATTTCCGGGGACTTGTGGACACTTTTTAGCCTGCTGGCCCACAGCTTCGCAAGTTTCTCGAAATCAGCGCTGGGAGAAGACTTTGATGCAAGATTTACAGCTTCTTCCAATTCCGTGATTAACTGTAGCCTAAGTGTGAAAGTATGTTACTGAAGATATTACTACTTACAACACCTTTGCATAAAATGGTCACGCTCTTAATCGCTGTTACCTAATTAGATCTTTATAATGCCTGAAATAGAATCCCATGTCGAGGACAGATACTGCTGAAGATATCTGACTGATCACATCAATTTTAGCTTGTCTAAGGGATGACGTAACGGATTCAAAGTCCGCTTGGTTGAAGCTACAAAACGCTTGACCCATAGTGGCGCCCCATGTCGCCAATTTATCACAAGCCATTTGCTGCACTTTGTCATGCATTTGGTGAAAGTTGCGCTGCTTAAGGTGTATTTCTAATTTGGCTTCATCAAAACTACGATTCCATTTACGGCTGCAACATCGAACATTGCTAATTCAAATTTTCTGATACATAACAGTGATAAATTCCTTAATGACTTACTAAGTACGACTTACTTCTGATATAGAGCACCATTCAAAAGGAGATGGCCAAGATCATGTTGGCTGAGCGCCAGGTATGCGTAAACTAGCTGCTGATGATAGATTATGTCATTTGGATGCTCTGCCACGGTAACTTCCAGTAAGGGTGTGCATTGCTGTAGTACAAACAAACACGTAATAATGGTATTATATGCGCTATCGAAAATACTTTTTAACCTACTTTCCTATATATTTGTTTTCGAACCTCCAACTGTCCTTGACAAAGTCTGTTGAGCACGCTGTCCATCGGCCTTTCATCTTCTTTCTTGTTAATGGCGATCCCTTTTATAGAATCCTCGTCGTACAGCGCTACGTATATTTTCTAGATAACACAGCCCATCAGAAAATGTATCTTTGTATTCACTGCTTCTAATGTGAAGTCATCGACACAGTCGACTGTCGATTCGACAGCTAAAACTAGCACTGATGATTTTAATGTAATACATAAATTCCTTACCTGTAACGTATTTAAACATGTATCGATGCAGTCGTGTTCCTTTATATGCTGTTCCAAATACATAAGTGCTCTGGCAAAATTATGACATTCAAATGCTGCTCTAGCCAGTGTATCCTAAAATGAAAGCATCAACTTTGTCAATCACCAAAAATGAATATTTTCTGAAATGAGTAGAGTATAAATACTTGTTCCCACATAATGAAGTTGAATCTGCAAATCTTTAATCGGTTTGGCATCCTCGGCTGTGATTTTCTTCGCCATACTCGCTTTTTCAACCTTCTGACTAGCAGTTAGATCCCCATATTTGTTTTTGGTAACAACCTTGGGATTTCGTACGATTCTGTCAAAATGATCAAGCACTTTGAACACTGCCTGTGTTGCACAAAATGGCAGCTGCTTGGAATCTTCCTCTGAAACGGCCACCATCCTATCGTCCACCTGACTTAGAATGTCAGGTTTAATAGAGGAAGAAGAGTCAGGTCCAGTTCGTCTCGGTGGTTCCAGTGGCTTAAAACTGGGATCATGAAGTTGGGTTGATTCTGTCATCCTAAAATATTAGTATTTGAACCACGTACGTAAGTCAGACGGGCGAAAAAAATTCATGTTTTAAGGTACTGCAAGATATTGAGCCTACCAACTGCCAAGCACCGCCTTAAATTCCTGTAGGATTAAGTCTGTTCCTTTGTTAGATCCTTCCATGACGGCGTAAGCTGCAACATAAATAGTAAGTAAAAGCATCTTTAGATTATTGTCCTGGAAGATGTTAGAGCAGAATAACGAATTTCATCTTACACGCGACGTATGGTAAAAGTGCGAGGCCGGCTTGATCGCTACGCTGTGACACCAATTTGGCAATGTTAAAAAATGATTTAACATCCTCCGTTTTAACAAAATCTATCATTCTATTAATCCAGTAATACATCCATTTTGTGAACTGTTTTCCGTAGTCTGACTGGAATATGGGAGTGGGCCAAGTGTCAACCTTTTTTTCCAAGGGCCTGCATCTGTATCGAGAACTATGAAGAGGATCAATTAGACCTTTGGCTTTGCTTGAGAGGCGACTCCAAACTTCATCGCCCTCATCAGTTGTGATTTCGTAAAAACGCAGAAGTTCTTGAATGCAGCAAGCGCATTCATCAAAACTGGTAGTGTCGTCAGAGCTTTGTAATATACGGGCTAGCTCTTCGATAAAATATACTTGGAAGTCTATTTGTCCTACTGTATAGCTTGTCAATCCCAGACGAGCATTTGCACTTAGTTGCTGTTGGAGATCAAAGCGTCGAGGGTCTAACGCTCCGAGAGAACCCAGGCACGATGCACATATTTCTTTCATTTCATCACTGGCTTCCTTTGAAGCGGTCAACAGATTGCGCATCAACTGTAAAACGACAAATTTAAATTTAATGTCCAAAAATTATGTTGTAGCTAAATCAACATTGCTGCTAACTCACCTTTGTTGCCTGTGAAGAAAATATCTGATTCTCGTAGTTGACATCTTCCAGATCCAAGAATTGGTTTTGAAGTAAAAACTTCATCTTCTTGGCTGCCATTCGTCGAATGTGAGAATTTTCATGACCAATATCTTCGGCTAGCTGAATGAAAGTCTTCGAGGTGCACGCTTCCCTGCCAAGAAAAGAATCAGCGAATTCATTAAACTTTTAGCGCAATCAAATTTCAATTATGCTTAAATAAAGCCTGTGTACCTAGATGTTTGTGCTAGACTTTGAATCCTTTCAATGACATCCTTCGAAACGCAACACTCATCTAGGAAATATAACCTGTGCACATACGAGTGTAATGGAGCATCTGGCGGTAGAACAAGTTGCTTTATGAGGTCCTCCAAATCCTGATTGTTAGAATTTTTGAAGGGATACATCGCAGCAAATATTTGATTCCCAATTTGACTAAGAGAATCGCCGTCCAAGCTGAAAAATACAAGGCACGTGATTGACGAAATTCATGGACAAGACATTTATAAACACTGTGTTGAGTTACTTTTTCAAAAATACACCCCAAGTAAGGCGCAAAAGATCATGGTGCTTAGGTCCCAAATTCGCTAACTCGTTCAAGCTAGAATATATCTGTTCAAACGAAATTATTTTGTCAAGCAGTTAAACTAATGCTTTTGCGTAATCAAGGTTGTATTGTCGCGTTACTTACCTTAAATTTTGACTGTCCAACTCTATTTTTACCCAAGATCCCAAGTAACATCCCCAGACACATTAAATACTTCCTTTTGGACACAATTGATTCCGCTTGGCTCAGAAACTTTTTATGAAATGTGATTATAACAGCCACTGAATTCGTGTTCAGTGCGTCGCCCTTCGAAGCAAAAAATGTAAATGCTCAGAATTGGCAACAAGAGAATTTAAGAAACAAGGCTTCTTCTATACGTGAAAACGTAATTATAGTAACGATTGTTGTAACTCACCACTTTCTTCGCAGAATGCTTGTACGTGGACTGGTCCTTCTTTTCGTGCCATTTTATGATGTGTTCATATTGCTTTATCACTTCCCCTTTATATTCCGAAATATGAGAGAGCATTTCGGTATGCACCCACTGAAAACAAAGATATCGTGAGAACACACTCGATTGAGCATTTTGTACCATTAAGCCATTACTTACAATCGAATCTCCACAATTTTTATCAGCAGGGTTTATTTTGAAATTCAGCTGCAAGGATGTAAGGAATTTCTTCAGCCTTTCATCATTTTCCATGTGAATCATGACGAATGGACAATAATATGCAAATTCCTCCTTCAGAAATTTGTAGACAGGCATATGACAAAATGCAGCAATGGCAGTCACTACAGCCTTTTCCTTGTCGTCTTCAAACATGCTCAAAGCACACCGTTTCAAAACTATTCGAAGAAGCATTTCTTTCATGGGACGCTGCATCATATCCGCTGCAGCGCACACACGACGAAAGTAACGACCACATGCATGTATGCATGCTTCTGATTGGCTTACAGATGAGTTTGTTTCTTTTTGTGAGGTTACAGATAAGTTTGTTTCTTTTTGTGAGGTTACAGATGAGTTTGTTTCTTTTGTTGAGCTTATAGATGAGTTTGTTTCTTTTGTTGAGTTTATAGACGAGGTTGTTTCTTTTGTTGAGCTTAAAGATAGGTTTGTTTCTTTCGTTGAGCTTTTTTTGAAGAAAGAATGTAGACACACACCACGGATTTCCTAAATAAAAAATGCAAACTCTTTCAGCGTGAAACTTCAGTCCCCATGGACCACATCGCATCATCGTATCGCATGTTTTATGAATGAACTTACATTTGCAACTACTTCACGATAGCGTCCCAGCAGTTCCTCCGGAGAACAACCAGCCCTACTCGATAGTACTTGAAACGTCGAATGACTCAGAATAATTGCAAATCTTGATTCAAATCGACCGAGCAAATGTATGTAGCACTTTAAGATCTCAGCAGTCCAAACATCACCATCAGTATATCTGCAAAATAGAAGTAGCTGTAAGTATTAAAACCAAACAGTCTAAAACTAAAATTCCAGCTGCATGTTTCTCACTTCGACAACGTCTTCAGCACGGTGTGGTACTGGACCAGTAATTCCCATTGACTGCTTTGAGGGACCTCCTGACTGCTTTGAATATAAAATCTGCTCAGTACCGAACTGTAAAGTAAATCTGCTGAGTCAAATCGACCTATTGGAGGATGAGACATGGGTGCCGTCTTGCTTTTGGTTAATATGTCCCTTTGAGAAACAAACCCTACACTACCACGGTCTTGTACATCGTCATAGTTTATAGGTAATCGAACAGTACTACTGACAGTAGCTTTCAGCAGATGTAGACCGATGTTGGAGCTAGGGTTTAATCTCGGTTTTTTCGAAGGTGGAGTTCTATTGGGATTTCGTCCATTAACTTTCCGTTTCGATTTTATCTCCGTATCGTCATGTTTGCGTACTAGAATCGGCTCTTTCGATTGGGCGCTTGATTTCGATACGTGCAGCACCTGAACATCATCATCTTCGGATAAGACGTCGACATCGGTTGTAACTGAAGCAGTACTCATCCGTAAGTAGGGCACAACCTGAGTGCTAAGAAAACTGGTCGGTAGTGATTGAACCGCAGATAAAGGAACCATAGCGCCCATGCTCTTCAGACGTTTTCGTTCTCTTGTGGATACGCCAAATGCAGCAGCAACCGCACTCTGTACATATGGAGTTGTGGATTGCAGGTTTTTCCAAAATATCCTTGTAAGACTTACTAAACTGATATTGCTGTGAGCCCTAAGAGTTCGGAAGACATTTGCTAGTCGTGCATGTACCTTTAAAAAAATAAACTTTAGACTATCATGTACGTCGTGAATAAGAAACTGAACTACTAGTTCGCATTGATCCGTGAGTATAACAAGAAATTTACATACCGATACAATCTTGAGATCCAACAGCTTTTGAAACATAGCTAGAATGACTGTTGCATCCTCAATAGTCAGTTTAAACTTGCTGGCTGTAACTTTATGATTGCTGCCAAATAGGCTGTAGCTTCCAGAATAAGTATCACAGGTTGGGCACAGCTTCACAGTAGGATAGAAGGGTAGCTGAGGTGTTTTTGATTTTTTTTTGCTTTTGAAGTATATGCGTGCGACGTACGCGCAGGGTAGACGTACAAGAGCTTCAGCTAATGAAATGTTTAGGTGACTATTGTTGGAACCCGTAAATGTAAGCCGACAGCACAACGTCAGGATAGTTTTCCATTCTAGTATGTAGGATCACATGCTTAATTATGCCTCTCCAGGATGTTTACCATATTATTACACATACTGAACTTACGTAGTGTCAAGATCGGCCAATGCAGTCCTCCAATTAGCTGAACCAAGCCTAAGGTCGAGCCTTCGTCTATATTCGTAAGACAATGTTTTAATATTTGAAATATGCTATTACTGAACGAATAGAAAACTTCAAATCTGAATCCAAATAAACACCGAGTGACAGTTGCTGGAGCTATAAGACAAAACAAATTTAATCACATCCCGAACCTTAGGCTTTCGAACTCCATTCCAACTAGAATGACAGCGACCAACTTACGAAGACAGAATGGGACATTTCTCAGCTCATTAGCAGCTGGAACTGAGATACAACAAGGCAGGTGTTCCCCAATTCCTCGTACCCAAGGGATTGATAGTAGAAAATGCCAGTCTTGTAATGTTGCCGAGTCGAATTCAACATTCTGAGCTAAGTCATCCATCAGCAAATCCAGAATATCCATAAAAGATTCAAGCACAACTTCAAGAAGCTCTAGCTTTTTGGACCTGCAACATTATATACATGAAAGAAATAGCAGAATCAACGCTGCTAGCAAAACGTTCTTTCCATGATTACAAACTTACCTTTGAATATCTTGTACGGCAGTGCAATAGAGCTTGGTCAAGTTTTGTATCGGATCGAGTCTTAAAAAGCACCACAGACTCCCAGGATCTACTCCACATTCTTGTGCTCGGCAAATATTTATCACACTTAGTTGCATTTGTCGAATATATGTTAAAACGACATGTGATAATTTAAACAACTCCAACATAGATACAAAATCCCTTCCTTCATCTTGTAGGGCGTTCTCCAGGCATTCTCCCCACAACTGCTGAGTTACGGATAGATGATGAACAGCTTCTCCAAAGTCAATCTTATGACGTTGTGGCCATGCTCCAGGTCTAAAGTATTTATACAAGTTATCATTTCCTTTTAAAGCGAGTGGAAAATATTTCCGGGACTCCATCTCCAACTTACTCTTTTTTTCTATCCGGCCACTTTTCATCCAGCTCCTTTATCATAGAACGATGCAATTGCACGCACGTCTGAACGGAATTGACCTACCAACAAAAATGACAACATATATATTTGTTTGTACATGACATACAACCGTCCCGTTTGTAACTCTCTGCAAAAGCGTAATATCTAGCTGTATCATTCACTTACAAAGTCAACAGATGGTTCATTAGCTACTATGTAGCTTTCTTCCTCAACCTCATCATCATCACAGCTATCGTCATTTTGAGAAAAATACTCGTCCACTTCCATCTTGCATCCAATAATTTCACGATCTGAAAAATCCAGGATCATAAAAGCGTTTTACGCTATTGCATAACTATACTCAATCCTGTAACCGTCCCCTGATCAAGTTGAACCCAATATTTCACACAAAAAGGCCAAAGTCACGAGGTGGTCACAAAGGGTTGTGTGTCATTCCTGAGTGCACACCAGGACTTGATTCAATGACATTACGTTCCACTTAACAGCATCCCAGCAACAGTTATAAAATTAGGTTCTTTTACGTTCTCCGCTTACCTTTGACCTTATATACTATCTTCAGAAGTAACTAATTAACCACCTCCAAATGCGAACACCAAGCCGAGCATAACAAGCAATTAGATTGCTGGTACAACACCATTATCACCAAGACTTTTTCTTCATTTCAACAAACTATCCAGCAAGCACCACAAATTAAGGAAGATGCACTGACTGTCTATACAATTTTAAAATATATATAATAAATCTTAAAGTTTTTTTTGGTTATCTTTAAAATCGCACATGCACAATAATAGAGAAAAAGAATTTTACACAAAACGTCCGGCCGTGTGTATGTGTCTCGACAAATAGCGCCAAGAATTGCCGGTGCAAGAAAGGTATCATAGATTTATTGGAAACTCGATGGCTTATCACATTCACGAGTTTTTGGGGCAGGATGATATTTTTCGCAAAATAGCAAGTTCCTGTCTACTTTCACATTTTCTAATGCTTATTCCCGTATTTATTTGCTGATGCTAAAATGCAGGAAATAAATATATCATTTTTCTATGCCTGTGTTTAATTCTAAATAAAGATTAAAGATACATCTTTGATATTATTTCACGATTTCCCAAATGCTCTCTAAAATATAACTCCAAACTCTAAATGTATCGATTTATCGTTTCCGATTCTCAAAAAAATCTAATTCTAACATACATTGCTATTTAAACTTAGAAAAGCGACACCGAAACTTTTCTCATTTCGTACTGAAATTTGCAGAATCTGAATCCAAGCACTGAGAACAGCAACATGAATCTAAACTCCTAGAAAGGAACCACATGAAATAACCGCATCAACCCTGTTCAAAATCCGCATCCACACATGAAAATAGTTGAGGTACATCTGTGGCCACCCTTCAACGCTCATCAACCCTTTGACCCATTCATTACGCCACATATGCGGGCTCACATCCAACATCCATACAGCATGTATATGTATGAGTCGATCAAACATTAAAGCTTGTCGCTATGGATACGTTCCTTGATGAAAATGGGGCAAGAGGTTACCCGCTACCGCCTACTCCCGACACAACTCTTCGAACTGGTTCATTGATCCCCTGTCTGTAAAGAAAAATACAAGCAGCCCCAGCCCCGCCGGGAATAATACAGGGCATTCACCATTCAACCCGCGGATAATACTTCCGATAATTTCGGCACTGTTTTGAGTTCCGTCCAAACATTCAATCCCTAATTAATTTAATGTCTGCTCTTAAGTACGACACTCTCCCTCACTGTATTCCAACTCCAAGCTGTAATTCAATAGTTAAAATTCCAATTCAACTATAGTCTCGTGTACACCTTAAGATGACTAGCTCTGACCAGATCGTGATACTAATTAGTGTCACCTTAATTGCAAACTAACCTCACATCTTCCCACAGCTTCCAAAATGAAGTCCTCAATGAAAACTAATCCATACGGGAAGACTGGAGGCGGACCTAAATTCACAATGCCGGACTGTTGCATACAGAGCGGTTATGGAACGGATTTGTGCACGAAATTTTCTAGTGTCCATTTCCCAGAGCGTCCATGGATGCCAATTGTTCTACCGGAAATAGCGGAGCTCCGACGAGTCTTACGGAGTCGCCCAAAATTCGTCTCTCCCAAGGATGTGATTGCAGTACCCTATGTTCCTGGTGACGATGAGCCAAACCCTTTCAAGATTCCCCAAGATATTCCCGCCTACATGACCAAACTCCTGCACGAGAAAGCAAAGGTAAAGTATGCAACTGACCTGACCAGTCCCCCTCACCTGTCTTCTGATCCGCTATTCCAACTTCATCAGTCAATCATCAAGCCAGAGGCCATGCTTGTATGCTTACCCAAGTCCACCCCATTCAAAGGACGTGCATGTATAGTGTATTGAATATTTTTATCATCATTATTTAACCCTCTCTCATCTCCCGCCTACCCCTCTCAAAACAGTTATCGCTCTCAGTTACAATTTCCCAGAATCTCAAAATGAAGAGGATATTCAATCATAAGCTAAGCTGTGAAGCCCATATATATTTATCTTAAAGCATGATAACTATTCTATAGGTTTTTCAATTGCATCCCCCCAAACTGTATACAAGTACGCCAAATCTGTCATGACGTCAAAGAAAATATTCTAATTCTAAAAAGTTAGCCATATGCAACAACTCCAGGCTAGGACGGACAAAGCGTAGGCCGGGCCGGGCGCAATCCTGTGAATTCCCTGACTTTCACAACTTTCTCCGTCCTTTCAACCACTCGCCCTTATACATCTTTGCTTAAAATTGGCTCAAAGTAAGGTGAAAGTTAGGAGATCAAGTAAATCCCTAAAATGTTTCATCTTCTATCTATCCACAGGACAGGGAGCGCACCCTCAAAGTTCCCACACTGGAGAAGGAAACTTTTGTATCCAAAGCATACAAAATAGTAACCGAGCGAACTGCCCCTTTCTCCGTCACCGTATACGAGCCATGTAAGTAAGTGAGCCAGCCATCATGACATGAACCACGTTTCTCTTCAATCCATCTCATCCCTCCACCCTGCATAATCATGGTCCGAGGTGATTAAAGCCAGACTTTAATCAAAACTCATCATCTTTTCCTAAATATTTTCCACAGCGGAACGTATGATCTGGAAGCAAGTCATATGGGAGGCGAAGCGGGGGCTAAACGTAAGCAAGATGCAAAAAATATCACGAAACATAAGTGGAGCTTATTTGACTCACCGGAAAAAGTTATTTTACTTGGACGTAAGTATCAACCAACTTTCACCACTCTCAATTATTGTTTTCACTTGATATTCAACACCTTCAATAATCCAGAAAATTCCGTCCGTTTCCCCTCATCCACCTCCTCTTCCAACCCCGTCCTCACGTCCATCATTATCATTCATCTCTTTTTGCATACATTTTTTAGCACGCAATTCACTCCCGCCGAATGGCTTTGAAGAAGTTAAGGACGGATGCAGAGTCTGAGGAGAAAGCACTGCAGAATTTTGAATGGCTCGTACAATTCACTCAAGATGCTTTCGACAACTTTTTAAAAGAAAACGATGACGATACAATGGCTGCCGTTCACGCGTAACTTTTCCTATCTTTCATTTCTCATTCTTCTCAATTTTCAAACATATAATATTATGCTCATCCCTACGTGTCGCTCCCCATATAGTTTTTCAACCCACCCCATGCACGATATTCCTAGCCAAAGCTCACATGAGCCACTCGTATCCTCAGCTCAAGCATTTCTGTACTTTCTCCTGCTTTCTCCAAAGTCCTCCAACGCTCATTTCCCCATTCTCAATCCAAAATTAGGCATTCTTTCGGCAAAAGTGTTCTCGTGTCAAATTGTCAGACATTCTCAATAGTTTCTGACCTGATTTCACCGTTAGGCCAAAGCACTATCATGATCAGGGAAGATAAATCCCGATGCTTTGACTTGATACGTGATTACACTCCAAAATACTTGATCTATAGAGTAGATGAGGTAAATATGAATTAGTTTACGATTATTAGCTCAACATAAACTAATTGGAGAGTGTCTCGCATGCACCAAATCCCACTCAGGTACAATCAACAGTTATTGATCTAGAAAGAGCAGATTGCTTTTATCATCCATCCCACATGGATTGGCATCAATTCACACGGATTGCCTTTGTATTACTATAATTATAATCACGGAGCATGTAATCTAATTCCATCCAAGAGTTTTATTTATTTGAAGATGAGCCAGTACATACAACAATATATTCACTTCCCCCGCGGAAGAATTCTCCCATCCTTTGAATTTGCGTCAGAGAAACGTTTCCGGAATCTCTCACCCTCTTTAGAATGATTGGCCACCGCCTAAGCCAGATTGATACTGCTCAATAATGATTAATGATTTTTCCTTTTAAATTCTTATAGAGCGGAATTAGCTTTGAAAGAAAGGCTAGCGAAAATGATGGAGGCAAGATCCTTGTGTATTCGTATAAATACACTCAAGACGGACATACTGGCAGTGAACGAGAGTCTCAAGGAGTGTAAATCATACATGAAGTTCCTGGACGATATAGCTCGAGAGATGATGCGGAGGAATGAGCTTGAAAATTCCCGGACGGAGAGAGTAAAATAATCAACAATCTCAATACCAAATACTATCCTTTTGAAAATCTTGGTTTACCATTTCCATAAGATTACAGGAAGATGCAGCGAAAGCTATACCATGCAACCTTCTTCTGAGAATAGAGCTAATATCAACAAAAAATAGTGCAACAAAAATGAATTTCCTTTACAGCGGAACCAGCAAATCAAGGAAGAGCTTCTCCACTATTTGAAAAAAGGGATGACCATGACAGAAGCTCAGGAAGCGATAAAGCAGAATGAAGAAATGGCGAAACAGGATTTTGCAGCGAGCAGATTTGTGGAAAGTGCTGTAGGCGTCCAAGGTTTGTTTTTACTAAAATTCCCCCTCTCCTTTCTCCTCTCCCCTAATCATCACGGCGTTGTCCTTACACAAGCTCCACACTCATGCTTCACATTATATATTTTGCGGCTCCTCCAAGTATCGGGTTGAGGGATACTACAGAATTCTTGATTTTAATTTGATCCGGGATTCATTCCAGGAGTGAGTAACGACAACAAGTTTATTCAAGAGTTGAACGCTCAAGTGAGGGAGAGCCCAAGGATTGGAGATGGACCATCATTGAACGCAACAAATACAGGCTTGGAATCCAACTCATGTATGTATTTTCTTTCACCTTTCCTCCCTATATATTCTTCATACTTTCATCCTCCAGGCCTTCTGCCTTGTACTTTCTCTTACTTTTCCTACTTTCCAATGACTCCATCATCTCCCACTTCCTCGAAAACTATTCAAACTTCATTCACCCCCCCCCACACACACATACAATTCAACAGCCGACCAGACTTGGCAAATCCCGTCTAGGAGCTTAGGCTAATAGTGTGATAGCGAGTAGGCGTGTTTGCCTTTGAAGAGATTACCTTGCTGTACGCTGATTGATGGTCAACTTTTAAAGCTGACCCTGACGGCTATGATGAGAAGGAGCTCCTTGCTTCCCTGGAACTTGTTGGAGGAACCGAAGCCACTGACAGGGAAGAGCTAGCCAGTAAGTACAACTTTCTAACATTTTTCTTCAAAACTTATTTTCTTTTCCGCTCTTGTCCACCCCCTCCGGCGGACTTGCTAATGTTTGATCACGGCCAAATCTCCCTCCAAACCTATTCAATGTCCACCAAACTCATTCTCCATCATCTCTCCCTGCCGGACAATCTACGTCATTCAATCTCCACACACTCTCACCACACCTATTTTACGGATCAACTCTACAGATTTAAGCTTTACTCATCCAAAGCAACTACTCGACATTTATCTCGAGATGGAGGAACAAAACTTGTCTCTCATTCAACATGCACAGCATAGCGAAGAAACTCTGGAGGGAATCCATGCCGAAATTCGTAAAACTAAAGTAATTTTATTCCTCCACTTTCACTCAATCCCTTTATACGTTACCCTTGCCATCCACCAGCCTTTTCCCTATGTCCCCAACTTTCCCATCCTCCTCCAAACCCTCTCTCTACTTTCACCCCCATCTTTCTCTATTCCTCCTCATCTAATCTTATTTTCCCCCAATCCTCACAAGTACAGTTTCACTTTCACCAACATTTAAATTTTTCTTGTTTCCCTTCAATACCTTTTACTGAAACTATTGAGTTACCGCATGCCGACTATCAAGTACTCCGACATCGCTTAAAACCCTGCAATATGATCTGAAATTGATATTCTTCTCCTATAGTTTTACTCACTATTTCCGTGCACTTTCTCCGCCTTCATTACCTTTCACCCTGTATTCCAGGATTTCCCCTTTCCTCCAAATTGTACCTAAATATCATTTCTATTCTGCATGTACATTTTGGATTCTAAAAATCCACTGCTTTGGCTAAAGTGTACAAAGCTACAGAGGATTCACTTAATCTTCAACTTATGTATTCCCCGTACTCTTTATAATTTAGAAAGTCATGGATCACAAGTCCCGTCTCTTGAGAGCAGAGATAAATAAAATCGAGGAAATCAACGACAAAATGGAAGAGAAAACCATGGCTATTAAAACAATAATAAGGTATGTTGTATACCCTCCCCTCCTTCAACTTTCTCCACTTCTACTACTCATTTCATCTATAGACAATTCCGTATTAACATCAACACCAGTTAAACATTTCCCCGCTAAACTTTCGTTTCATCTGCTTTAAATTTAATGATGCTCCTTAGTATGTTTTCCGGGGGAAATTACGATGTCAAGGGACAAGAAAAGTTCATGAGACTGCTAAGAAAGCACGTGAGTCAAGTTTTCAAGACGTCCATAACAAACTCAAGTAAGTCGTCTTACAACTTCCTTAAAGTCCACTCCTTCCCTCCCCGTTTCTGCATTACTTAAACAAATATACGTGTACATGCCTCCTCCCATTCCCGATTGTACACCAACTGGGTACATTCCGGACCAGGGTGGTTGACGGCACCGTTTTCCGCTTCTCTCTGTAGTCTCTACTTGAGTAATTAAATGGCTCGACTCCATTTTCACCTTGGGGATATGATGGCTACTCGTTTTAATTATAGACATGGATTTTGCTATTAAAATTGTACTTCTTCTCAACTGTTTTAATGAAGGATTCAATATTGTTCTACGGCGGAATACTCTATTTGTCTGTACAGGGAATTCTTGATTGAATATGCATGATTAGTGTAGGATTTTAATGTAATTAAAACAAATTCCTTTTCCATTTTAGAGATTAATAACGATTCCCAGTTGACGGCCACCCTAATGTTAACAGCTGTGGAAAAACAGTTTGAGGATTTGGTACGAGATATAGAAAGTATGCCCGCGGAAGTTGTTATCAAGATATCCCGGGTAAGTTTCTCTCCGATTTTCTCCCATCTTCTTACCTTTTACACTGTACATAGCCCCATTCATTCCGCTTACCTCACCTAAATGAAGTGCGTGGGCAGCATCCTGTTGCCCAATTTGGAGAAAGTACCTCTTTGTGCAGGGCAAGCGCTTTCTCCTAGTCCAACTTTCACCGAGAATTGCCCTGGCGTGTTAAAAAATATGGTCGCGATTCGGAAATTATCATCCCCTTTGTTTCATCGGTGTGCTCTTTAGGAGAAAGTAGCGTTCAGGTAATATAGACTGTATTCTTAAAAAATCCTCACGTTCTTTCACACAGGAAATGGAGAAGGATCGTCGCGAGAATGAGAGATTAGAGCGTATGGCGGAAAGGAAATGGAAGCAGACAATCCGGGCTACTAAATCAATCCAGAGAGCAAAAGCTCCCATAAAGCATAAGGTACCATTTCAAGGGCATAGACATTATCAGCTGAAAGAACAAGAATTAGAAAGTGCAAATTTTATCTTCTTCCTCCGTCCCTGTTTTTTGTTTACACAGAAAGGACGTCTGCTCGTTCCCCGTTCCTACCCTCCAAAGGAAGTCATCAACTTGTCTCAAGCGGATTTGGACGTGAAAGCAGCAGAGGATGAATTCAATTACTTTTTTGGAGAGTAACAGATTACATACCAAGCCAGAAGAAGACCCTGATTTCTCCCTCCTCTCCTGTCTCTCCCTTCTCAGTCCTGATCTTTCCCCCTTCTTTTAACGCCTCCCCTCTGTCGGCTCGTAAAAGAGGAGTAAGAGGGGTAACCTAATTAAACAAATGGCAAAGAAAACATTTTTGGCATTTCTCCGAATCACATCAACTGTCTGATTGACGACAACATGCAATCTATTTCCTTAAAACAAGCGGAATGTAATAGCCGTCACCTCCTCTACGTCACACAATCCTGTCATCCTGCCAACCATAGTAGATTCGCCCACACACAAAAAACTAATCCTCTCACACTGATTTAGTCATAATAAATAAATACAATGTGATCAAAACATTAGCAAGCTCTTCAGTAACTGTTCAACAGCCTTGACAAATTTCTTATTTCCTTCATTATATCACTCTTGGCTCTTGCTTCCCGAAAAACATTTTACAGTAACAGACTATCGCATTCCACCAACCCAATACTTTCACATTCTCTTCTTCCGCTTTTGTTTTCTCTGGAACCATTTCCAGCGCTAGCTGACGCTTCTTCCGTCTCCGCTTTCTCCCAGGCTCTTCAATGTGACTTTCTCCGGTCTCAACCTCATCCCCACCTGCCTTCCACATATCAATATATTTTCTTCCTTCCAGGCTACACCCGGGACCGTTATGGAATTGACGGAAGGGTTGTAGAGGAAGTCCTGCTAAATATCTTATTATCAGCGCAGCTTTCGCACAACTGTCTTCCTCTAATCTTTGTTGAGAGCCTGCAGGACGGAATAATATCGAACAATTCGGAGGAATTGATGTACTCGCATTTGCTTGACGACCCCTTGCTTTCATTACCCTCCCGTCTTTCAAGCAGTATCCTTCCGGCAGGTATTCGCCGATGGAGGGTACTTGAAAGCCATCAAAACGATTAATAAATTATAATTTTCCTTTCAAATATTCATCTCTATGACCCACATACACTCTTATTCACAAGCTTCGCTCTCATTAATACTTACGTGTAATCAACATGTTCCGCTCAGCCATAAAGATATCGTATTGGAAGCGTGAAGGATCCTTCCATGGTTTCATCAACGGACTCGCAGGAAACCGCCATTCCTCTGCTCCCCCTTTCTCTCCGTACTTGAGTGCTTTCTCCTCTTCCATTGCACCCCTCTCGTCTACCCTTCAGGAACACGTTAAAACTATATGATTATTTGTTTTTTTCCAACTGATTTCTCTCATTTATGTAAACCATTCATATTATTACCTTCAAATTTTGCATTAACTGATGGCCTCCAGATTGTATATAGTTTATATCTTACAGTGCTTCGGAATTATCGAAATAAAGTTTAAGACTTTCTTTAAAATATGCTTGAAATCCTTAGAATTTTCTTCCAACTTAACCTACTTAGCCTAACTTGAGTTTTCTTTCTACCAGCATGCATACCTGGCTTTGCAAGACTAACGTACTTGCAAATTTTTAGCAAACTCTATTTCTACTTGACGTCTCGCTACAATACAAGCATATTTACAGCAGAGAATTTGGCAAAAAAATACAGTCTAAAACCCGAATCTTGGATCAACTTCCCACACCGTAAATATCTATGTATTTCATCACCATTTCTATTTCCCTCCAACAGCCATAATCCTCAGATGCTGTAAATAGTATTCCCAGGGGAACGGAAACCTTTCTCCAGCCTCATAAAATTAGCAAAAGCCATCAACCACGTCCAATTAAATTCCATAGCACATCCCCGTACATCCCTCAATAAAACTTACCTTTCTCCTCGCTTTATGAATCAACTCCATTAAGGATACACTGGGACAGGTATTCTGTGGCGCAAAGTCTCTGCAAGTCTTTTCCCTTTCCCGCCCTATGTATTATTTTCTTCATAAACCATATTTCAGATAAAGGAAAAGGTACAAACTCCCCAGGCAATTTCTTCATTTCTTTCCATGTCATCCCCCAAGCGTGTATAAAGTGGTCTCGCCTCCCTGCCCTGACCTGCTCCACTAATTAAAGACGGATTCTCCACTCTATAACATACTGTATAATGCATCCTGAGTAAATCTTCTTTACTCTTGGCGGCTTCTAGGCTATTGTTGGTTGAGCCGTGGTTTTGTTCCAATTAACTAACGTAGTGGGGTGAAAGTTGGCTTTCTCTTCAGGTTTCCCGCATCAGCAGAGAATGGTTTCTGGCTTCATTTTCACCCTTTCATCAAACTTCCCTCAAGATGTTTCATAAGGTGAGTGAGTAAATTCCAATGTAATTTCATTTCTGTCCACAGCTTCAGCCCACTCTTTCCAAAATTTAGTGTCGCTAGCCACCACTACTACCCCGTCCACACCTCCTCTAGGCATACGATGAATCAATATTGTCATAAGTGTCTCGCTTCCACAGCCCTCCCTCATTTTAACATTGCATAAAACTTCCCCTTCACGTCACATTACCGAGTATTACTGCCTCTCCTAAATTAAGCC
The DNA here is from genome assembly GCA_906901655.1 of Sminthurides aquaticus. Classification (NCBI taxonomy): domain Eukaryota; kingdom Metazoa; phylum Arthropoda; class Collembola; order Symphypleona; family Sminthurididae; genus Sminthurides; species Sminthurides aquaticus. The sequence goes on along the minus strand of CAJQTT010000001.1, from coordinate 15,209,320 downwards.
TCCCTCTATTCTTCCCTTTCTTTTAAATCTCAGAACCGCCTTTGTTTCATGTAATTCATGAGATTTTTGCCACTGCTCCAGCCAATTTCTCATTTTTCCACCTTCTTTTCCCTCCGCCTTACTTTGCAAGCTATCACCTTAGAACAGGTCCTGCTAAAGGAACCGCAAAGGGTTGCACATCGGGGTAATATTTTATGTTAAACAGTTTTTTCTCATGAAATATATTTAACTGATTCGCGTGGGTGTTGGAGCCAATCTGCGGACAGTATCAATGTTCCAGGGCTTGCTATCTCTATTTCTACGTCCCACTCCCAACTTTCACCACCTTTCCCCCTAGTCATGCGACACTTTCTTCCATTATTACCTATCCGGAAATATACACATGAAGACAATTTTATACTATAACAAACCCTTCCTTCTCTAACTCATTCACATTCCATCATCCAAACCGCCTTTTACCACCTTTAACCATCCTTTCCCCACTTGCTTTCTCCCCCTTCCCTGTGGTCTCACCGGATGACTCTCCTGACATCTTCCCTTTCACAGCCTTGACGCAACTCATACTCTTTCATAGCGCCTACATCCAAGATCAACTTTTTAAAAGCATTCCCAACATCTCCCCAGCATCTCAGTCAGCTTCCGACAGGGTGAAAGTCAGAAAGGGAGAAAGCAGAGACAGAACGTTTCTCTCCAACTCAACGCTCACATAAAATCCCTCCTTCACCCTTCCTAGTTACCTCCATCTTCAATTAACCTTCCCTCACCTATCACTCTATAACTAAAACTATCCACTAGATCGAAATATAATTTACAAATTCATACAGTATTCCTCCACGCCATCACTGTTACAGTCAAAAGAAAATTTGCCTCTTCGAACATCAAAAGAAAATTCATCCAAAAGAAACAGTTGACATTCAAACCGGATTCGAGAATCTTTATAAAAAGCTGGAGCGATTAACCCGGATCAATTAAGGTAAGAAAAGTATTTTACTACTCAATACATGTAGCTTTAGTTTTTATATCTCGGATCACGTTGCTTTAAAAAGTATTTCCTCTACTCTGCTCCTCATTAAAGGTTTAAACTCTCCCCTTTAAGATTCTTCAGCCTCGTGTTCTAGATTACCCTTGTCTAAACCTCGTTAGAAGATTAAAAACTTCTTTCAATTCCCTATCACTTTTTTCTCAACATCCTCCAGTTTCCCGGCTGTGTAGGCGTCTAATCACTTACTCCAACAACTTTCAAGAACACAATTGAGTTTTAAAAATGATTACAAAGAAGCCAACCCTTTTCAAAATTTCATTTACGCAATCTTCAAGTAATAATCTTTTTTAAATTGAGCGGGGGACGCTCTTTTCAGAAGATGAGATAATACTTTCTCCTCCTTCATGTGTGCTTTTTATTTAGTTCAATCTCATAAACACATACTATAGCACTAAAGAAAATCTAGAAACACGAGAGAAGAAAAGGTTACGATGGTGAGGAAGCAGAACGAGGAGGGTAGGTATATGTAGGGAGCGGTGGTGGAGAAAGTAACTTTCACCAGAGCACCCGTCCAATTTGTCTGCAAAAGCTTTCACGTTTCCATCAATTACTGAGCCTACTTCAATTTATTTTATAGGATCTAGACTATTGTGCAGGGATAATGAATGGTATTGAAATAAATGATATCTTCAAGGTTTCGCATTTACCCATTCTTGTAATCATAAAAGTCCAGGACAAAATAAAGCTTCCAGTCCTCCTTTCAAGTCATGAATAATTTCCAGGCAGCTTTGACCCCCGGAGACACATTAAACGCTCTTTGCCCTTGCCTCTCGGATTCTGAAAAAGAGTTTTAATGGAATAGGAGGCACAGAGCTTCGTATGCAAATCATTATTTTATATATTGAAAACAAAGAAGTTTAACATGTTAGCATAATTATTTTCAGTATTATATTTCCCTGAATTATTTTCGCTTCTTGATTTTACCTCCGTGACACATACCCTATTTTCAAGCCTCCAGTTTTTCCCAAGTCGTGTACTGTACTATATCTCGTCAGTTTTCAGATCGATTCACATTTCCATTATTTTACAATTATCTATAAGCGAATATTAGAGTGAAAGCATTTGCAGCAAATGATACACGCGGCTGGGAATTGGAGTGAAAGCTTCAAAGTATCTGCCTTCCTTACATAACAAAATCCCGTGGTTCATCCATATCTTAAATTTCTCCCCGGCTTGTAAACATATTCTCTATCCAACCAATATTTACTTTCTTCAATGTAAAACGAAATAAGTTTTATTAAATGTTTTATTGAGAGGGCAGTTATGCATATACCTCATCGCCACAGAGTAATAGTGAAAGCGAGGAGATTATTCGCAGCGATCAGAAAATCATTTTTTTCGAGATTCACCACCTGTTTTCGTAAATACTTTTTATTTTTTACAAAATAAGCCACTATAGTCTGTTAGTTACTTCTTGCTGCCCTCTCATCTTCATATAAATTGATTTTATCATTGCTTTCTCCCAGGTTCTTCTAGGTATACTTAACGTGCCCTGTATCCTCTACAACGAGTCTGCACCAGCTTACCCGAGGGGGCGAACTCTATACAATTTGATCTTCTCAAAAGAGGCCATTAAAAATGATAATAGAGCGTTACACTAGTCCTCTCTTCCTCATCACTTTGTTCATCTTGGAAGCCACTTTTGCCGCAGATGGGCCCGGAGCGGAAATCGGAACAGGAGACGGGGAGGATGAGCCAGGTAAGCCCCCAAACGATCCTTTGCCTTGTCATTTACCAAATCCAACAAAATCCTCATCCTCCTAGTCCCTCGTCGACCCTTAACAACCAACCCTCTGATTTCCCGTTAACCATTCCTCCATTAAACTTGAACCTTTGTTAACAGGAAAATTAGAGACTAAGGATGGAACAAAGGATCTTCTCCTTCGTTATTTATTATCAAATCACCCCGCATGGGATGGAAGTGACCTAAGTTCCTACGACGGCCCACCATTCCTCCCATTCCGGCCTGTCAGAAAACTTGGATCAGAGTTCCTTGGAAAACGGTCAGTTACCATCCATCATATAGCTACAAATCCAAAATCCGCTAATGTCACACCTTCCTCTTAGTTACTTCTTACTCATACTTTCGTTGCCTCCCTTGTGTCACAATGTGACACATACCTTTTACATGTTGACACTTCTGGATTTACCTACTTGTTTTGAATGTGGTGAAAGTTCGCTTTCTCCACTTTCTCCAGTTCTTTCTCCACTTCTTTACTATGTGTCACATAGCCCCAACCAGCAAATTATATATTGTACCTGGCCAGTGAAATGGGGCGTGTGGCATTTTAATAATGATTTTCTTTTCTTCATCTCTGTATGTATAGCACTGTTGAGGAATTCCTTCAGGAAGGTAAGAGAGCGTTAGGGAGTGAGTTTTTGGGTAAACGACGTCTGGGATCAGAATTTCTTGGCAAGAGGAGACTAGGCTCGGAATTCCTTGGAAAGCGTAAACTCGGCTCTGAATTCCTGGGAAAGCGTCGTCTTGGCTCTGAATTCTTGGGCAAACGAAGCAGCATGGAAGAATACAAGGAAGAACAGCAACAGCAGCCTGGAATGCTACGACTGTCCACGCAGAAACAAGGACCTCCAACCGCTCCTGACAGTGGCCGCTCCTTATCTAACACCGACTTAGCAGAATGGGAATTCAAGCAAGGTCTACCAAATGATTTCTGGGTCAAAAGAGGCAGATTAGGCTCTGAATTTCTAGGCTAAATGTAACCCACATAATATGAACAACACCGTTGCTAGCACCATGGTCAAAAACGAGTTTAGAAGACACCTCCGATGTGTACCTGTAGAGGAAACCTGGGATGGAGAAAGTATACACTGTATATCCTTAGCGCCAGAGTTTTCTTTTCAATTCACTAATTAGTTAATTACCAATACAAGTCCTGTCATTCAGCCATCGCTTTATCCATTCATTTCAAAAACTAAAGTCCTCACACAGATGAGTGAGTAAAACAATCTAGTATATTAGTATGAATTCCAGTTTTTAGGACAGACTATTTGTCTCATCCTTAGTTTCGATATTTCGGAAAGTTCTCTCTGTCTCTCGCTACCGTTAATTTAACTCAGGGAAATTATCTCCCCGATTCTACACAAGTCACCGTTTTCGGATTTTTGCACAAAACGTATCCGAAAACTTTAAGCCCCCAAAATCTCGTATTTTTCTCATAAGTATCTAGATACACAACGCCCTCAAAATGTTTCCCATTTTAAGAATATCAATGTCATCAACAAGTTAAAATAAACTAATTATTATTCATTTTACTAGATGTATTCCTCCTCTCACTGTTTAAGAACGTGCATATTTTTTATCGCTGTACTTAGATAGGCTGTCGTTTATATTCTTTGAAATTCCTGTAATTTGCAAGGAGGAAACTAATACTAACCACATTGTTACAATTAGTTCTGGATGGTGTCATCTCTACAATAAAGCAATTTAGCCTCCAGTTTAATTATTAACAATAATCTTTTAGCGAGTTTCCTTTTCATTCTAGTTGTTAGTTCAAGTGGTTGGGAATGTTCCACAGGAGAACATACCATTATTTTGGTGTTGAATAAACATCTTGCCTGCCTTTGAACATGTATATATATACTCACCAACTGATTATCGTTGTCAGAATTAATATTATCGACCTTAATTCGCTGTAATGTCATATTAGAATTCGACTCCATCCTCTGTGTTTTACAATGGGATGACAGACAGGATGTTTTAAATGCCTGAACATTTAACACTCCTCCTGGTGTATGTCCATGTTTATGATAGTAGTACATAGCATCACCAGCTTGCATAATAAATTCTAATTTCTGTGGATGTTTACTTGTGTAGTGAATTTTAAATTACGCACTGGAATCTGCTTGACTGTGGGGTAAAGTGTATTTTTGCCGATTGTACAGCGCTCTTAAAGTCTTTAAAACATTTACGCCATGATTCATATGCACTTGTTAAAGAGTATGGCTTGTGCATTACTTCTTTACGCACACTTGAAAAATTCAACCTATACTGAATACCCGTCGTAAAATTAATAGTGATCTCGCAAAATTAATGCTGAACACTCGTATTGGGATTTCAAAACCATTTTATTACATTTAAAACCAATGTAATCACGAACACTGAACTACTAATGAGGGCGATAATCGCAACTGTCTACGGAGATATTCAAGAACGAATCTTCTCACTCTGCAGAGAAACATTACTAATTAGTATTATGAGTCTACACTATTTTTCAAGACTACAACTGCATGATAACATTGATTTGCAATAAATGTACTATGATGCAGGTCGTTCAAGAAGTTAGACACGTCAAACACGAAAAATTTGATACACTCACAATACAGATACAAGGATTACAGCTAACATGTAATGGATGCTTCGGTAAACAACACTATGAAATATGCACTTGTCTGAAAGAGTAATAGAAAACAATTACTACTAGTGTACATTAAAAAATTGCTTGCCAATAGCATTACACGACCAGATATTTAGGTTTTCATGTCGCGATCAAATACCGTCGTAGGGATAAGTTTGCCTACTTACAAAGAAACACATTCATAGTTTAACGACACAAATAAAACTTGCCTATAGTATGACAGTACAGATTGAGTAAGTAATGCTATCAAAATTTTTCAACTAGATACATGAGTTACTCTATACGCCGTACTCACACACTTTCAATGCCTGCTAGCCAGATGAAAGATCTTAGCAACCTATCAACATTAATATAGCTAACATTCTGGTGATGGATCAAAATAAAAGGATGGGGTTTAATGTTTTCAAAACAAAAGTTACTTGATTACAACTTACGGCAACACTATAGCCTGGCCTTTATATACACAGATTTATCCTTTTGACATGAGTAACTAATTCAGGACATTATTTGTACCCGGAAAGCGATGCGGCGTAATTTTGTGTGTGCTGAATTCAACAACCCAGATAGGGCTTGATACAGTGTCTTGAGTACTACAATAGACAATATCGAGAATTCCAAGACTCCCGCTAACTTTAGGAGTCGAACAAAACCCACCTCCGTCTTGAACTACTCACGACTCGTACAATGCGAACTGCAAAGAGTCAAATGTTATTGACATGCAGCACAATAGCAAATGTAAAAATCCTTTAGTGGACAGGTACGAGGAACAAGTAATTTAGAACATGTAACTGTTGTATACAAGCATCGCTACTGTTTTTAAGTCCTACTAGAAATTATATGAAAAAATTATCCTGCTTTGAGAAGGTCATCATGAGTGGTTTCTTCCTTGATGCTGTGCCTTGCAGGAACATTAAATTGGCCATACTGGTGCCACTGGTCTTAAAACAGCATCTTGGCATCACTTAGAATTATCTCTTCAATACTTCCGATCACCATGGTCCTTCACACTACGAAGACATAAAATTCATCGTAAGTATTTCGGAATACATGGTTTCGGAATAATTGTGCAGATTCAAAGTATTCAGAAAGTAACACACATTTACCTCTGCTGGAGAAGATACTGCGCCATCCTAATCTGACCCGGAGCACCGGTGATTGTTATAATACGATCATTAGATCCTGGCTGCGCTTCGTCAATTGTTATACTGGCGTTGGATTCCGCACGGATTCTACGAATTCTAGATCCTCCTTTTCCAATAATTGCTCCTGCATACTAAACGCAAAAAGGAAAGCTGAATGAGCTCACTGTTGCAGCAACTGTGTATAATGCAATAATGAAGTGACTAAACGCATTTTATACGTACCTCCTTAGGAATGGTCACTTGCTGCGTTTGTCTCTCTTCTTCCGCATAGTCTCCATCGTAGTCATCGTGGCGACCTCCATTGCTTCCACCAGATGATTCAAGAGTTACTGCAAACAAATACACTGATTCAAACAACTTGCTCTCGAGGGCAACTATGTCCCATGTCACTAGAATCTCCCATTAGCACTCACAATGAGGTGGCTCTCCTCTATGACGACCACCCCCTCGACCTTCATTACGGCCGTATCTTGGAGGCGGGCCTCGTGGTGGACCACCCATCATTCTTCCGCCACCGCCGCCACCACCTCCTCCTCCTCCCATTGGTCTATACTGGTCCCTGCCACCAAATCCGCCGCCGCCACCGCCGCCGCCACCACCACCGCCACCCCCACGGGGTTCACCGAAACCTCCATACTGGGTAGCGTACATTTCCTCGTAATTGTGAGGGTCATACTGCTCATTGACTCCTTTAACTGGATTCTGTAAAAGAGAAGAGATAATATAAGCACGCAGTAATCCAGAGGAACTATATACCCATTTATCGCGAAAAATATCAAATTAACTTACGTCGTTAACTAAAGCAACAATCTGTTTAATCGCCTTCATGACATTCTCCACTGACCCAGAAATGGCTACCACTCTGTCTGTGCTTCTTGGACAGCAACTGCCGTACACCTTGATTTGAGCAAGAGTACTCTGGAATTTACCAAACAAATCAATAATTTAAATGAACGATGATAACAGTATATATAAATTAATATGACCTGACTGAAGCTTGATTTACCTCTCGCAATTCCTTAATCTTGGCTCCAGCTTTTCCAATAATACATCCAACCTGGGTATGATGGAACAATAGCCTCACTTCCACCGTGTCTCCGCTTTCACTACCACCCCGATTCCCAGCTTTGGAGGCCTAGTTTGTGAATGTACAAATTTTTTGGTGTTCTACGTTTTAAAAAAAATCAGGGACACTATTCGCATACTCTCACATCTGCAAATACTTACATCTTCGATCAGAGGCACTATCTGTGTGAGCACATTCAAGGTCGTTTCCTGATCATCCGCAGCAATTGAAATCAGTCTACGAACAACCAAGTAGAAATACATTTAAAACCTTTCCTCTTAGCAATCGTAAAACGAATTGCTTAATGACACTATTCCACATATACTTAAAATTTGTCTTATATACAGGGTAACAAGCAGTAAAGACGAGGTGACAGTAGAATAAATATGGCATTGTGATGTGTATCAGGACAGTGACCAATAAACACTGACAGATAGATAAACTGTTTCGCATGAGATTTTCAAAGAAGCATGTAATCAAGAATTTAAAAGAATTATCTGCTGGGCAAGAAAGATAGAAATTCACAATACAAATAAAATCTGTCACATCTTGAATGCAGCTGAAAATAATCCATGAATAGAGACTGATATTTTTCTTAAACTTTGCGGAAGTAACTAAACCATAGTGCGAACGTATCAAACTGAAATTGAGACTAAAAGAGTAACTTAAACATGTCTTTGACTATCAACAAACGTAAACTGAGAAGGTGCAAATCAAATTCTGTTCATTTATAAACAAGTGTGCACCCAGCAGATCTAATTTTGAAAACGCAATACACACTAAAACCGGGTACTTCTATTGTGGAATTTATAATGTACTCAGATACGTTATAAAAGAAGTAGTTGGACAGAGGGAGGGCGTTACCGTTCTGGGCCAGGACAATCTGGGACACTGATGGTAGCTTTGTTCTATTGTTTGACGGGGTTGGGGCGGATTGGGACACCAACAGCCAGAAAAAAACACAAAAACGGGGCCATCATCAGAATATTATCCATTTGATCATAATTACATGTAATATATATAATGGGACTATTAGAGTATTTTAAATTATTTGTTTTCATCATATAATTTCCTATATGATACCATTAATATTCATAATATTTCAATAAAATGTCAACGAAGCTTACCTCGGTCCTTAGCCTTGTAATGTTTCCTCCACCCTTGCCGATGATGGATCCGGCAACCTGAGCATCAAGAAAACATAAATCAATGCACTGAAAACAATCAGTATCTCCCTCACGGCCATTAACTGAATTGCGTCATGAGCTTACCCTTGAAGGAATAAGAATTCGAAGCTCGTAACCAAGATTCCGGGCTCTTTTTTGTGGCGATCCCATATCTCTGTCAGCGCCTCGCTTCATCCCTAAATAACACAAGCCAAGTTATTATTGGACGACTTTCTATCAAACATCAAGCTTTATTTAAGTAATATTTCCATGATAATCATAGTAACGCAAAATTCTATTTCAATATATTCAAAAACTAAAACACCTAAAATAATAAGAATATGTGGTGATATGATTCCGATGCTTCTACAATAATAAGACACAAGTGCTCAAGAACAGTGAATGAAATAAAGAACGGACAACTCTACTCATAACATCCAACCAAACTAAACGCGTTCTCTTAACGAGTGAAGAACTTGTATTGCATTCAATGAATATGCAGAAATATAACTAGTCAACCGCTAACTGTTATGAAGATGGACCTTCAGTGCAACGCAATGATGTAGAACCACCGGAATATTGTGATAGAATTCACATGGTAAATACGCAAGGGATGCAAGCAGGCCAAGACATAAGAATCAACGAGGGAACAGATATAGCCCAGTACCGGCAGATCTACTCACAAAATCCGAGTAGTGCCATCCCCCATGAACATGTCCTATTTTCACGGTAGGAATACGCATTCTACCCGTATCCTCATTTGCCTCGAACTCGAAAAATGTAGGGAGCGATTTACATTAACGAATATAGCAAGGTACATAAACAATTATTCGTAGCAGAGATGAGGAAGCATCCAGGGTAGGGTTTAGCTGCACAAAAGCACAATGAAACACTTTGAGATGCTGTGCGAAAAGATAGAGGCGGCCGTATTTAAACATCCTGAATTTATGAAAAGCTACAGAAAGAGGGGGTGAAATGTTATATACCAGGAGAGGAAAAGCTAATAGGGGTAAATCAATTTTAACAAACTCTTTTTTAAATCCAACAGATAATTAAGTCAAAAACGACAACACATACATACATAGATATTAGAAGTGACTCGGTAAATTAGTGTTCGATGGAGTTTAGGAGAAAGAAAGTCAGAAGCACGGTATCGACTGACTTTTCCTGATTCTTAACAACAGTAAGGCGGTCGTAAATAAACTCTTTCTAGAAAATTTTCCTGATGTTAGTAGAAGGCCTTAGAAGTAGAAGAAGCAGTAGTAGAAGAAGATGAGTTGAGGATGGGTCAGAGAATAATCCCCTTTCTCTCACAGGAACGCAATCAACATTGCTTTCATAGCAAACCATCAACTTTGGATGCTGCTACAACATACACAAAACAACGATCATGATGATGCCATGGTAAGAGTAACAATACAAGCTCAATCAATCAAACCAACTAGCATCATACATCATGTCACCACTCCATTAAATAATATCTTGCGCAAATCAATTCCTCACAATTAACTTATTTCCTTCTCTTAAAAATCCATAAATCTAAATGCGTCTATTTCTGATCACTTGTCTCTAAAGATGCGAAGCTCAATTGACAGCCCCTCATCTACATGACGCTGATCTTTCCATTTTCCTACCTTACCTCACAGGATAAGAGTAAATCTAATCCAGTATCGCATCCCCATTCGGACCTCGATCTCGACATGTAAGTAGCTGCGTATCCACCACCCCTCCGTAAACCTATCCCAAAGAACCGCCTACTTGTAAAAAACTTCTTTCACAATTCTCTATATGGAGTATATGTTCACTCCTCTACTACTGTTCCCATCTTTCAACCTTCTGAATTTACACGTACAAACGTCTCTCCCCTTCTCAAGACTACAGAAGTCACCGGCAAGTGATAGATTCCATGGTATGTAACAAGCCTATCTACAATTTTCGCGATAACGAAATACGTCTATGCCGAAACCTGTAGCATTTTTTCTCCTCCTAAATTTGCATAATGATACCAATATATAGTGTCCAAGCAATGCGACCACCACTCCAAGTAGAACCCACCTAAAGTAACGTAATTAACTCGGATGCCCTGCCAACCATCTGACACCACCCATCATAGCAGTCGAAAATATTTCTCTGGGCATTTTAACTCATCTAATTAGCATCAAGCTCAGGTCTAGACGCTAATTCTTTGTCCACAGCTCTCTCATTCACACACCAACTATTCCGCCTGTCCTAATGAATTCCCTTTCCCCTATCTCCAACCCTTCTCTACAAACATTTCAGGACGGACTCTTCCATGCAATAACCGTCCAGTCTTATATTTCCACAAGCTTCCAAAAGCTCACAGCTTTCCCTATTTTCAATCATGCTGGCAGAGAAACAAAAGCCATTATCACCACAGCCAGCTTAATTTATTTCCCTCCTCGGTCTTTCTCAACGGAACCGAGTGCCGAAAATAAACTAATACTCCGAATCTAATCCGACTATATGCAGAAAGAAACTAAGAGATTTCCGCCTCGCAAATATAAAAAGTAATTTTCTTTGTGACTGATAAGGACAAATGAATGTTGTAGTAAAAATCCGTCTCATTTTTCTTCTTAAATTAACTGCCGCCAAGAAAACATCATCACATATACTACCACCTCTTTCATTCCTGTCATCTATCTTACAGTCACGGAAAACATATATAGCTGGCAAAGCTGCTAACAACTGAGACAAAATTTGTTAGTAATGTTAAAACATCTAGCTAACGCGGAAGAAATCAGAGCGGACACAAAGAGTCAAATAATATTTTCGAGACGAACAAGAGAAGGCAAAAGGAAATAACAAAATGAACCAAAATAAGCCACGTAAAAAGGATACAACAAAGGATCTACATCTACATTCCAACATTTACTAATCAACAACAATCTTATATGTTATGAAAAACCGTTAAAAATTTCCAGTACAGAATGTCAAGGATTTTGATGAATGAGATCGATGATGAAGAATTCAAAGATGAGAGATCCTGTAAATGGTAACCGGTATTTTTTTATATAGTTCAGCACTCACTCACTCCACTATAATTTCAAAAGTCCATCCGTATAATGATCCTTGGCCGTTGCAAAGGGATAATTAACAATTAAAAAATCACTCCAAAGAACAAACTCTTCAAGCAAGTTAGTGGATGATTAAATCCGTCCAATCTTCTCTACAAATCTCTGCCCGTCTTCCGTCTATTTCTTCTCTAGCTCCTTCAATCAATACAAAGCTTATCCTAAACAAACGGAATCCTATAGCTTCCGCTCAAACTCACCACAGCAAAACTCATTTAAAATACCCAACCCTTGATAACTCTCCTAGTATTTCCGCTAGCAGTTAAGTTTCTAGTTATTATTATAGCTTCAATTTAATATTTTCGGCTTTCACTCCTCCCACCGCTATCCGCCTTACAACGACAAACGAAGCAAACATAAATACGTTATATTATCTTATATTATCTATAGAGTCCCCACCCAAACCCTTAATCTAAATATTACCTCCTTCCATTTAACTACAATTAAGTCCTCCTCCTCCTAAAGCAATTCCTTCCAAGCAACCAAGGAAGGTGTAGAAAAGTAGTGGCTAGCGTCTACACAAACTATTGTCTATTTGCTATTATGGTGAATCAAGTTGGGGATACCTGTATGAATCTGGAAATCGGCGTCCCTCTCCACAATGTCTGTCCTCCCGCTCCTGCTCCTTTACAATGTCCTCCACAATACCCTCTCAACAAGATGCACCAACCAACCCACCGCTTCCCACCACCACTACTACAATATCGATTTCTTCATCCGCTAGCTCATTCCCTCTCCTCTCCACCTCCTCTCAAGCATCAACTCCCCGACTCCTTCTCTCTTAAAAATCCCTCATCTCTCCATCCAATATCCTTCACATAGTAACCAACCATATTATTCCAGCCAAACCAAACCCCATGCAAACCACTGCCACCCTCCCCTATAAAACTCATCCCCGCTTTTGTCTCCCATCCAATCCGCTCCTCCTCACTCACTCACAGACTCCTCACACAAGAACGCCGGCCGACCCATCCACCGGCCCGAGCTTCTGTCCGACTCCACAGACATAAAGCCAAGCAATATAATGAATCCTGCGTACAATTCCATTCCTCGCACCATTCATTCCTCCATCCCTGACTCTCTCAACCGGCTCACCGCACTAATACCGGCCCATTCCTTTCCATCCCATTCTAAACTAGCCACTTCAATCCCAAGAATAGACATATGCATATAGCCTCTTTCGTCTACCCTGTCTACAATGTTCTCCCTCTGCAATATATCCCCGTTCTTCTGCGCTACTCTCAAATCCGTCCTTCACTCAACTTCAATTTTATCCCCCAGGAGCCGTCCTCTACTCGTTTTCCGCCAAGATTGAAGATGCACAGAATTCAAACCAAGGATACCAAATTATAATTAACCCAAAACTCAAAAAAACTAACAATCCAAACCCATATCCAATAAAACATTTCGCCAACTCTTTTATGACCGGGGATGAAAACAATACCATAGCAATGGAGTCTATAAGCTATTTCCTGACTTTCTAATTAATTTTCCTGTTCAAAGATGACACTGTAATTATACAATTAAATCCACTGGTCCTAAATTAATTTTCTCTCCAAAATGACTCTACATAACTACTTCATAACTCTTGAATCCTAACAGTCCCCTAACCTACACGGCTCTTTGATGCATGCACCGCAATAATACTTAAAATTCAATTTTACTTCAAACAAATAGCCGGCAATTACAGTCACTTCAACCAGTTCCCTCGACACCTCACACATTCGCATCAATCCAATATTTATGAATAAACTATACTCTTTTAGCCACTTTAACTATCTTTTCGAAATCCGACTCTGTATCCAATAATACTCCGACTTTAAATAGAATAATTTAGAAAAATAGTTAAAACTTACCAATGAATCGTCCCGAAGTAAACCGGTCACCGCATATATAGACTCGTTAATTCAGCTACAACTGAATCTCAACTATATATATCACAACTTGTATAATTTACCCAAATTTATTCCCGCTCAAATTAATAATCACAAAAGAATACTGTTGACTGTAATTTACCTTAAAAAGAAATTAAACAATCTTATCAAATCAATTATATACGCAGGAACAATTGTATACCGAGTACGTCGCTTAACCCTATCCCTCAAACACTACTTCGCTCAGCCACAATGCAAACACGCTCAACCAATTACTACAACGTCATGTACATACACAAGCCTCGATCACACACCGTCAGCATTATAGCTACTACACGGAGCACTGAGGATTCATCCACAGATTCCCTTCCAGCAGTCAAGGTCTCGTCACATCAAGTCTCTCCCTCTCTATTAACATGCATTTAACGCGCGGGCTTTCTATTTTTGAGAACAATGAACAAGCTCTTAAAATCTGCTATGGACGACTTCAAACTGCGGATCCGTCGCTAAAAAAACCCAAGGGGTGATACTACACAATTTGTGCACATGTACCATGATTCATCCGGTGTTCATAGGGTTAGCCCATAGAGTGTCGCTAAAACACAGATAATTTGGTGCCGCCGTGAAACAAAAACAAAACCCGCTCATTCCGTTCGCATTCGATTCATGTTTATCAAACGGTATCAAAGCACTGGGAACCTAACAACGTGTGTTTGCTCTCCGACATTCATCATGATGACAATTCCATGTTTGTCCTAACTTCAATCCGTCCAGTAACCAACCAATCCTCTTCCTGCATAAAGTTATTGCTGCCCGTTACCAAGAGAAACTTGTCAGAAACACTAGACCCGGATTCACTGCCGCTGCCACTTATTATATCATCCTCCCGGAATCAGTTAAAAAATGGCATTCATATCTCCGAAGCTGTCATCTCATTGGACGTAAACAAATCCAACCCTTTTCTTCGCTACTGACAGGTACAATAATTTTCAAGTTTTTTTAAATTAACAAATTCTTTTTATCATTTTTTAACCCGTGAGTAATAATCCTTTTGCATTTATTCTTTTGTAAACAGCTGACTTGAGTCATTTTTACTCTTGACAACCATGTGGTCGGGATGATGCTTATAATGGCACAATTTTCCCACTGAAAACGTTTTGACAAACTGCTCTTTCCAAATCCATCCTCAACTCCTCCAACAATGTTTGCGTATTTGAGCAAAAAGGTGAGTTAAGTTTAACTGCTCCAAGCAATCAAAGTTGGATTATAGCGAACAAAATTTAACCTAGTAAACATGAGTGGTTTGAAAATGTAATAACGTTGTGTTTGATTCCAGCTGGAAATGCCAAGCGGGGCGAATGTGAGGTGTGTGGCATGGAGCGGGGAGGACGGTTATCTAGCGTGCGGATGTGATAATGGCCTTTTAAAAGTTTTAAAGATTGAAGTTGCTCAACCTGCTGGGGAAAATGGGATTGCTCCAAGAGGTTACCTCGCTGCCCCGACAAATATAGCAATGAATCAGACACTGGAAGGTCATTCCTCGCATATTCAAGTGATTGCATGGAACAATATCCATCAAAAGCTAACTACGAGTGACGCCAAAGGTACGTGGGTTAGTTAGTTGTATTCCATCATCAGTTATTATCATATTTCGATTACAAATTCCCTTCAGATTTTACCTGTCCTTCTACTCTCTTTCAGGATTAATCATTGTATGGATGATGTACAAGGGATCATGGTATGAAGAAATGGTTAACAATCGCAACAGATCAACTGTTAGAGGCCTTGCTTGGAGTCACTGTGGAAATAAAATTTGCATTGTTTACGAGGATGGTAATCACTTTGCATATTTTTTAAATCTTCACATTCATTCTAGTTATTATGCAGAGCGTTTGACCTTTGAGTTAGTCAAATCGCTAATCGGTAGTATCTAATCACTTATCGCTGTATTGTGTGATCATTAGGTGGAGTTATTGTGGGATCGGCGGATGGGAACAGGCTCTGGGGTAAGGATTTAAAGGGTTCGAGCTTGGTTGGAGTTACGTGGGCACCCGAAGGAAAGCAGATACTTTTTGTACTCAGTAACGGCGAAATTCATATCTACGATCAGAACGGATCTTTTACATCAAAATTTAACTTGGATCGCTACAACTCTAGCAGTAATGGTGGCGTTGAAGCAGACGCAAAAGAGGAACCCATAATATGCCTGAGATGGTACTGTCCTCCGGATGGGATCATTGCTGTTAATCCTAGCCTTGCTGTCGTATGGAAGCTGAAAGGTCTTTACTTGCTAAGGGATACCACGGATGAAAGTAAGCTGGTTTATTTAGTTTTTAGAGAGCCTTAGCGTGAGCCTTAGTGTGTATGTAGTTTTTAAAATTTCGCATTTATAATCAGATCCGATAATGGTGGACACACAACTTACGGCCTCATGTGGAGATTGGAGCCCTAATGGTCATTATTTTGCTGTTGGTGGAACACCTTCGTTTCGATCCCAGGGGGAGAAAAAACCAGGCGATTTTGACCAAGTCAATATTTACAGCCCAGAAGGAATGGTAAGTATTTATCTCATACTTAACGTAAAAGCTCATAGAGTTACATGCATGAAAAAATTTATAGATAATCAAATAAGTTGTACTTTGTTCCTATCTGTTTTTATTCCTTCATTGCAGTTTCTTCAAGCCATCCGCATTCCTGGTACTCCATGCCTTTCTCTTGCTTGGGATGCGTTATCGCTCAGGCTTGCACTCGGAGCTGGTGCTAACATATTTTTTGCAAATTTAAGACCATCGTATAAATTCGCATTATATGGACCGAGAATTCTTGCCTATGCCTTCTCCCGGCCTGATGGTAGTCAGCACATGGCATTTTGGGACCAATCCAATGTAAGTTCTTCACTACTCTTAAAATCATAGTTCATTAAAGCTCTGTGCTAATCTTGATTTCGTCATTGGGTTTGTAGCTGAGCACTCAAGAGATTCCCGGAAAGGTTATTGATGTCAAAGGGAACGACGAACATTGTGCAATTCTTTCATCCGTCACCGGGGGGGCCTTTAGCTGTGTGATTTTGAACTCGGTTGGAGCTTCAATTGACAGTAAGTGAATTTTGACTGTTGCTTTACGGAATGATTTAAATAATGGTGATAGGGAAAATATTCAAATTTTTACTTTAGGTCTAACAGTGATGACGATAAGTCCATCCACAATTTGTCTAACTGAATCTGTACTAGTCTGTGTTGCACCCAACGCTGTGTTGATCTGGAGATACCAGTCTTCAACTTCGCAAAGACTAGGAGGAGATTTAATGAGCCGTAGAAGAGAACGGACTTTCCATATCGACGAATCTCCATCCCTTCTGGGGGATACAGGAGACGATGGAGCAACAAAGGATGTAAGTTAGTTTTTGACCCGCATAAATATAATTTATTTATTAATTAGACTCCTCATTGTTATGCTGAAAATTAACTTATTAATGTTTTCCAGGGGATGGATTACATCAAGAAGGTACAATTGAGAAAGTAGCTGTGTGAGAATCAAGAAATATGGTCAGCTCATTGAAATTTTTCTTGTAGCCAACCAAAGATCCAGCGGTATGTGCAGATGCATCGAATCAAGTTCTTGTGATTTGTCGCGAATCTGGTAGACTTCAAGTCTATTCTCTTCCACATGGTGCCTTAATGAGCCACGTCGACGCAGCAGTCGAGGTAATTCTATAACCGTACTAGTTAATTTGGAACATGAAATATTGCATTGCTGACTATTGACAGTCAATTTGGTATTGATTTTGCACAGATAAGCTTCCATCCTCACCGTATTTGGTTAAATGTTGATGGAACACAACTAGCAATGGTTGATAAATACGGTCATCTGAATATGGTCCCATTGGGAACTAATATTATTAAGGCTCAGGGTTTACGCAAATTAGAACGAAAGGATGTCTGGAATCTCATTTGGGCAAGAGATAACCCTAATTTGATGTGCATTATGGAAAAAACTAGAATGTAAGGCCTAGTTTTGGATAATTTTCGGTACCACACTGTGCCACATTATCATGTTTGTGAACATATGCTCATTTTCTCACGCAGGTATGTTTTGCGAAATGGTGAACCCGAAGAGCCAGTTTTAACATCCGCTTACTTGGCTTACTTTAAGGTTGGTAATCTGAAGTCAAATAGTACATAACATTTTTCCGAATTATATAAAAGCGTGAGTGACTCCCACAAGTGAATGCTTTGAATGCTCATGAAGTAATATAATCTGTTTTTAGGATATGAAAGTGGTTTCGATCCTGATGGACGAGCTAATGGGCAACCCGGAAAATCCCTCAAAGGATCAGTTGGTAGTGATGGAGACAAGGGCATTGCGGGACACTAGATTGCTGATCGACAATGGTACATCACTGGAAGATGTGACTCGTTACATAGAAGATAATAGCCACCCGAGTCTATGGCGACTTCTTGCACAAGCAGCGCTGAATCAGCTGGATTTGCAAGTTGCAGAAACAGCTTTCGTTCGATGTAAAGACTATGCTGGTGTTCAGTTGACTAAGAAAATAGGTACTATATCTCACGACCTCGTCAGGAAGGCTGAAGTAGCAAGTTTCTTCGAAGATTTTGATAAAGCTGAATCTTTGTACATACAAGCTGATCGAAAGTAAGTATATCTCAAGCAAATCTCAACCCGCTGTTCAGCAAAATTATTATGATCCCCTTAATTCAATCCATTTTAGAGATCTGGCCGTGGAAATGTGGAAGTTACTCGGTGAATGGAAAAAGGTGGAAGCTATATCAACTCCTTTACCCCGACGCCGAACTCCAGACCGAGCCTATAGAGAAATGTATCTGGCGATGGGAGACATGCACACTGAAAATCAGGATTGGTCCAAGGCTCTTTCTTTTTACGAATCTGCGGAAGATAATGCCAAAATGATAAAATGTTACATCATGCTCGAAGATTATAACAGCCTCGAAAAGCTCGCCAACAGTCTGAGAGATAATGATCCAATGTTGCTGCAAATCGCATCAGCTTTTTCTTCTATAGGATTGTGCTCAGAAGCGGTAAGAACAACGCTTAGTCCTCACATTTTATACATACAGCAGAGAAATACATTTTGAAGATATTTACATCAGCATTGACTTATTCACAGGTGAAAGCGTATATGAAATGTAACAAGCCAGAGAAAGCAGTGGAAACAGCCATTTCACTTTCACAATGGAATCTAGCTCTAGAATTGGCGCAGAAAAATACCCTCAGTATTGTTGGACCTGTCCTCCTGCGTTATGTCACGTAAGCTTATTTCGTTTCAACTGAAACTCTTGTCATTTAGATTAAAGGAAATTTTTAATTTCTGTCTCTCTTCTGCAGGCATTTGCTTAAAAGTGGTGATATTATGTCTGCTGTAGAATTGCTTCGCAAATCCGATAAACCATACGCTGCTGGGAAGCTTCTTGCCATGGTAAATTGAAAGTGTCATGGAAAAAAACATTTTGTTACTCCGTCCTGGTATTATGATACAGTGGCATGTTTTTTTAGATGGCACTTCAAGAACTGAAAGCTGATGAACCGAGATTAGTGATGATTAAGAAAATTTTTACTCTATCTGCTATGATGTTTAATTATCGGACGAAAAGATTTTTTCGAGAGAGCAACGTCGGTGCCGTAAAATCGAAAATTATTGAAGGAGAAGAAGACATTTCTTTTGAGAACTACATACCGGAGGAATATCGGCCAACTCCAGAAATTTACAAGTGGATAAGGGAAACGCCTTGGCGGGGTGTAGAAGCAGTCCATTTTCTCATGTTGGTCCAGCGATTTATCTTGACAGGTGCCTATCCAAGTGCTACACGGACTGCACTAGTATTGAGGTATGTACAAATTCCGCCTACGATTCAATAATGACTTCATGCTCGACTGAATATCATTTTGAATTTTGACTAAAATTTAGAAACTACTCGGACATCATTGGAGAAGAGAGAGTCAATTCGCTCCTAGCCCTAGCAGCTGCAAATAGCAGAAATTTCGGGTTATGTTCCCGCGCCTTTATGCTTCTGGAATCTGTCAACGAAGAATATTCAGATGTAGCTTCTGACCTGTTTAGTGAGCATACACCTCGTGACAGTCGAGTGCACAAGGTGGAATGCTTTAAGTAAGTAAAGCAAACAATGTATGTAGGCTGAGTCCTTTATATACAAAGATTTTTTGTATCATACTGGTTTTCCCCTATAGATGCAGCACTACAATTCCAGATAACGCTCATACATGCCCAGGATGTAACACTGTATTTGAGATATGTGTAATGACCGGTCGACCTCTGTCAGACGACATTGGCAATATCTGGACATGCCAAGTGTGTCATCATTCAGCTGATCAAAAAGAAGTAAAGAACCGGCACGTCTGTCCACTTTGTCATTCAGAAAGGGTATCAACTCACGACGACATTTGAAACATACCCTAGTTTCTTATACGACTCCTTTTGGAACAAATCCAGCATTTTTATGCTACACGCAATTGTAGACCGACAGAGGGAATCTGATCATTTTGATCTGTAACCCTCAGCCCTTACGAAAATGGAAAAGCGAATTGCTCCTACTGGAGCCTTTTCGTTGACAGATTCTGAGTTCAATTTGAAATCAACGTTTTATTTACCAAAACAGAACAGGATGAACCTTACAACCGGAATCTTACCAAGAGCGATGCCGCTATTAACGTTATTCCTGCGCCAGTAGCCAGTGATTTTATTAATTATTTAAGTGTTAGCAGACGTCTGCGATTGTACTAATCTCCTCAAAAGTAACAAGTAATTATCTAGTCACGCTTTATACAGTGGATCAAAACCACTTTCATAGGAAGCTATAATCAGCCATATCCTCCAACAGTATTTTAACCACAGATCTCACAACACAGTACAGATTAGTTCGCATAGATTAGCATAATATTACTTTGAAAAGTAGTGCAACAAAATATCTAGCATTTAGAATCTGGAAATGTCAATAGGTCATTTGTCCATTAGCGATATGAATCAGCTGCCCATAAGGAGGCTCATTATATGGTTTAACTAATGGCAGCAACAGTTATCTCTGAAAGAATTACCGAGTACAAAGGTTACTCCGTCCATTCAAGTGATAAGAAAAGAAAGTGAAGAATAACTTAACTACAAGAGAACCCTCATTTTCCCCTCTTAAAACTGTAACACGACTCCCTTAAAATCAACTTTAAAACTAGCTCCTTTTCAGCATTCTTCTTATTCCCCAAAAGCAGGGACCTAGTGCTAGCTAAGAGTCCTAGAATTAACTGGAGCACAAAAGATCTCAACTAATTTTAGAGGAAATCCATCCATGATTCGCTCTCCACGTATTCTATTACCGTAGGTAACGCCATAGTCTAAGAGCCTGAAACTCAAATAGTTTAATACAAATATTTAAGCCTAAAATTAATTATATACTTGTATTTGTCTACGCACGCTAATCACTCCTCGACCAGTTGTTATTTCCAGATTATGAATTCAAGTAAACACCATAGCCTGGAAATCTTTCAATTCCTGATTAGTATTACTTTCACAACCTCCAAGCTTTCCACACAAGCACTCAGGAGAACATTGTCCTATTTCTCCAGCCATCCTCACGCAAACATGCATCATTTCCTACGGCTTCAAAACGTTCTGCTTAATCGGCAAGTGTCTTCAAACCACAGAAGCGCCTTTGTAATTGCAAAAAGTAATCCACCAAGTGCACATTACAGCTTTGTAAATCCTATAGTCATCATAACTTATTGGCCAGCCGCCATGACCACAAAAAGCCGGTAGAAAATTACCATTTACTTTGGCCGACATACGATAAAAGATTAACGAGCTTTTGCCATCCTTTGCAATTTTCCATTCTCAAAAGTTCATCAGCATCCCTTTCTTCCACTCCACAATTAAATTTGCAGAATTGCAAATTATCCAATGCGTCTCTTGAATATTATCTCCCGCTCAATATCAAAGCTCAATTTTTTAAGTACGTGTCATACTTGTGCTCATCACAAGACACGAGACAATAAGTGATTTCATGTAACCTGGGAACCAACTCAAGCCGTACATTGAAGCTTGTTAAAACCTAAACTACATAACAAGAGGAATGCAGCAAGCCACATGGTTTCAGTCAGGGATTCTTTCTGTTGTGGATGCAGCCGGAGCCAAGAGTTTCTCATTCATTGCGTAGGTGGTGGCGGCAGAATGAGTGCAAACATGTGACGAGAACAAGAGCAAAATAAAGAATCGTAAAATAACAGCGTATATAGCTAACATCTGATCGCGAAGCACTTCAAATAGGCTAAATACATAAGGAAACACTATAGAAGAAGGCATACCTGTGATCTACGCTCTCATGGCCCGCGCTCAATTCCTTTTAATGGCACGCTTCTAATACCACAGAACGCTGCATATCATCCACACATTTCCTCATGACTGCACAAAGCGAGAATGAGGCCCGCAGCGCCAGAGTTTTTAAGCGCACTTGTTCCAATGTATATAGACCTTCTTCATGCCACACACAGCGCTGCTTTGCTGTTTACCATCATCCATGCCGTGGATTCCATTGAAAACACATTGTGTGGAATGTATGGGATTCACTGCTGGTATGTAGCGCTCCCTCTCTCTGAGGCTACTCTTCCCTATAGCCATAGCGTTTAGTGGGTGTACTAAAAAGATGGACTATTATGAACCAAAGAGTGATGGCCATGTAAGTCTATAGTGTACCATAAGGCCAGCCAGGCTTTTTAGTTGTTCCTCGTAGTAGAATCCTACTTATCTGTCTGTATGTGGAAGTAGAGCTCGACTCGATCATGTTCGTACTCTTGACCATGCTGTTCCTAAACCGCAATCAATTAAAATTTGCTAACGAAGAACAAAATTTTCTTTTACTTCTCTTTCAGAAACATTTCCGAGGATTATCCGTCAAGAATTATAGTAATAGATCACTAGTGCTATTTAAATCCTGTTTGAACGTAGTTATTCCCTAGCACAGTCCGTCTGGTGAACCATCCTCTAACATGGATTCTTACAATATTGACACTGTCATCATCCAAAAGCCAACGCGCTAATTCCCTCTCTGAACCCCTAAACATAATTACAATCTTGAGCCTCAGTTTATTATTGAACGTCTTGAGCAAGCCCTATCTTCATCCCCTGTTACGCTTTCCCTTTCCCTCCACTCATTCCCTCAATAAGATCCGTTTTCGGATTTTTATTTCAATTTTTTTTGTGATCATGTAATTTTTATTTTTGTCTTCCCTTATTCGAGATAACCCGGATATCGGATATTTTCAGTATCTATGCCAATAACTAATTTCTATTTAACTAGTTGATAACTTCCGTATACCCTCAACTTGTCAAAATAACGTCCAGATGTTAATAGTGATACCGTGACGGATAACATACTTTTGTGCTAATGTGTTCCTGGCCTAGTTTCTTAAATCCTTCAAGTGTAACTCTCCCATTATCCTTTCCCGCTATCCAGTGGAGTTTATACCGTGACTGTAGTCAACTTTTTTTCAATAACCTACGCTAAACCTCACCAGTTTCAAGAGTCTTGTTTTAATCAAATATTACCCTGTGCTTCTGTGGTGGGTGAGAGACAGCGGTGATGCTTGCTTCTAAACCTTTTAGTGATCTGATTATTTTGAGATAGCAAATTTTTAGCCCATATAATGACACGGACTAACAATAATACCGAATACAATCGGGCTTGACCGCCCCATAGTAGCGCGAGTCCGACATTATCGAAACAAAATTGCTTGTGCTAAATTACCGATAAAGGTAATCTATCGTCTTCAGTGCTTTTTACTTTGCCATATTCTTGTGATTCCTTCAATATCTGCTGGTGGTCTTGTATAGTGGCAGCATGCCATTCTGATAACCAGACATAAGTCATTTTTATTTTGCAACAATAAGCATGGATGTCAAACCGGGAGATATCCAGGATTTGCTGGAATTCTTTTCGAAAAATACTTACAAAGCGAGAGACACACACCCTGCAGTAAGTCAACTAGCTGTAAATTATACTGGAGAAGCAGACGTATATATCAGAGTTCTTTACTTATTCCCACCTTTTCTCCTTCTTTTCAGTTTGACAGTGTGATGCAAAGATGCTTGCATCTTTTTGGACTCGACTACGTTTATTCCGTAAGCAAAGCATTGTAATTGTAAAGAGCCAAGTTATTTTCTTAACGGATTTTATCTTATACCATTCCTGTATTTAGGTCATTCCAAACGTGAATGGGGAATTAAGTACCAATTATCCAAGTAACTTAGTCATTTTGGAACGGGAGAAATCAGATGGGCCCATAAGCGAAAACGATAAAATACAATGTGTCGGCGAGGATCGAGATTTATTTGATTTATACGCTTTGGATGAGCTCCAAGATTTTTCCCTACAAAATAAGCAAAATGGAAATGGTGTTCATGTATCAACTTCCAGCGAGTCCTCTTTCATCAACCACATTGGCCTTACCCGTGAGACTAATATCGACACCACAAAACTAAAGGACTTATTTAGCAAGGCTAGATTTGCGAGATGTAGAGCCAGATTCCCTGTCCCTGTGATTTTGTATAAGACGAAACATATTTGCAGGTATGATTTCTTCTCAGTTCTCACAGATAAGTCATCAACTTTCAGCTTACGATAAGGTGCTCAGAATGTACATTTTTCTTGTTTCGTGAAAATAGATCTGCAACTTTATCAGGAGGACCGGAAATTTATGGGAGGTCTTCCTTAGATTACTTTTTCTCTGGAAATAATGATTATAAGGTATTAGAATCTGACCAAACAGAAGAAGATTTACTACCTCCAGAAACCCAAAGCGATTGGCAGCTTTTTGACCGCGTACGGAGCCAGGATATTAGATTGCTCAAATCTTTTCATGTTCAAACTATTGTCGACCTAATGGTAGAGAAGAAAAAAGTTAAATTCGGTGTCAAGTAAGTATAGTCATATTATAGTAGGCGGGTCGAGGCCTTAAACTAACCACTTATTAAGGGTTTATATCAGCTGTAGCTAATATAATTCTAATGTGTAAAACAGTGTCACGTCTTCCGAAAAAGTGGATAAAGAAAAACGATATGCTGATTTTAACTTGATATCCTTACCATATCCTGGCTGTGAGTTTTTCAAGCAGTATCGTGACAACGATTACAACGGAGAAGACCTCATATTCGAATGGAATCAGGGCCATGTAGATGCCGATATCTTCATCCCGGAAGATCCTATTGCCTCGGGGCTTAGCCTCGACTGGTCACAATACCGGGTAGGTTTAAGATCCTGAAAACCTCATAGTTTTTTGACATTGTTATGAACTCCAATTTACACAATAGAATGTTGAGTTTTTGCAGAATTGGGATTTAGTGTGCCTTACTCAAAACTACTTAAAGTTATTACTCGAATACATCAGAAATGGCAGTAGTGGGCTCTTAATACACTGTATTAGTGGTTGGGATCGAACACCTTTGTTTGTTTCATTGTTAAGACTGTCTCTATGGGCTGATGGAGCCGCGCATAAGTCACTCAATGCTGAACAGGTAAGTTTAAATTATTTCGACAGAGTGCCTATTCATTCCTTCTATAAGTTTAGTTATATCGTCCTAACCTAACGACTTGTATTTGTTTTCTTTCAGATATTGTATTTGACTTTGGCGTACGACTGGCTCCTATTTGGGCACAATTTAGAAGATAGGCTTAGTAAAGGCGAAGAGATCCTGTTCTTTTGCTTTTACTTTTTGAAGCACATAACGGACCATGAGTTCAGCATTCAGCCAGATGAATTGGAACAAGAGTAAGACATAAACTTGTAACATGCACAGTTAGTGCAAATCGGTTTGCATGGTGTTAGATTCTAAAAGTGTAATCTTATTTTTTATTTCATTTTGAAAGGGATGAGTCATGCTCAACAGAACCCGCTGTTCTCTCTACCTCCAGAAACGATTCTGATATCCATCTGGAAGGTGTTTTACTAGAGGCCGAAGGAAGCCACACAAGTCCAAATTGTTCTAGTTGGAGTTTAAATTCAAGTGGCAGCTCACAAAGTAGTCAGAGTCATGATCAACCTCCTACATATTTTACCGTCAATCAAGACTCCTGGGAAGATGCATGCGGAAGTCGTGGCCAACTTACTGGACCGAAGCATGAACCTGCAGTACTTCCGACAGAAATGTGCACTGAAATCTACTGTAATACATCAAAGCAACCGTCTGCTTCTTACTCTAATGGCAATAAGGCTAGTGTCAACGGTGGAAAATCGTATCCTTTATCGACTGAACAATCGAGCAGTAGTAGCAACATTAGTTCAAATCATAAGTCTACCAGTACTCCGGGATCCTGTTTCTCCCCTTCAGTAATGCGATCACCAATTACTTCATTAGCAAACCGGTGTGGTCGGACTAGTCCCGTTCCTGTGCCAAAGGGAAATCATCA
Source organism: Sminthurides aquaticus (assembly GCA_906901655.1). Taxonomy (NCBI): domain Eukaryota; kingdom Metazoa; phylum Arthropoda; class Collembola; order Symphypleona; family Sminthurididae; genus Sminthurides; species Sminthurides aquaticus. The sequence continues at coordinate 15,183,119 of CAJQTT010000001.1, read as the reverse complement.
GAATCGAACCGATTCCAACTCATCTGCTAGTATCGGAAGGTACTGTGCATTATTTGTTTTTAGTGTGACTTTAATTCTTCTGGTAGTGAACTGTGGCAGTAACTATAATATAATTTCTTTCATAGCTGGCAGCTAATCTCGGGAATCGGAAGTTTACGGGAAAACGTTTCGAGTAGTGATCCAGGTTCAGCGTATTCTCATGTCTCAAGATCTTCTGTGTAAGTACATACCCCAGCAAAAACAGTCGTTGATGGTATAAAAATGAATTTGGCAGTGACTAATTAAATGTTTAAATGTTTTCAGGAATGATGGCATGGACTGTGTTGAAGCCTCTGAAAGCAGTTGTACTTTAGTAGACGAGCTTAATGCAGCTACTTCAACACACATGTTCACATCTTCGGCTGAAACTTACGTTCAAGACCGGGATTCGCCCATTATTTCGCCTTTCCAGTTTCATGCCACAGTCGACAATTCGAACGTATTTGTGAGAGAAAACGGGAATTCAAATGGGGTTTCTTCAAAAGACTCCAGTGCCGTGTCGTCAAGGCGAAAAACAAAGTTACAGGCAGTGCGAACCCATTTTAACGCTATCTATTCTTGTGCCATCAAGCGCCACACTCGATTAAACGGAAACGAAGGTGGTGGAAGTGGCCTCAGTGTACTGATCGGAAACATAGCAACCAAAGTTGGGATACGTGCTCCAGCTCGGAACATGAGTTAATCTCCACTAGCAGATTGCGATATTCGAATCCAGGGTGCTGTGAACAAAACGTTACGCATCGGTTTGTAGCTTAGGGCTCGTGAGCTTATAAAATATAATTTATTGATAATACTTCAGATGATAACGTAGAACGTGGCTCATTGTTAACTTCGCTCGACTACTCTCGCTTGCGATTGCACGCTATCAGATAACGAGGACAGTGTGTAAGGAAATCCTACCATTCAATGCGTGTACTCGTTAAGGTTACTATTTTGTTGTAGAAACAAGTAACTAATCCATGTAATGTATCCCCCCTCAGAGAACAGAGCAAGGTTGTCATGTTGAAAGTTTTAGTCAGTACGTATTCTTCAAACTGAATTATCTCAAAATCTTGTAGATGCATGTAGATTTCCGACTTTCATCGGCTTGTCCATAATAGCTCTACAGATGACACCATTCACGCTTAAAGCTTAGGGGGCCATAGGGCTTGCCAGCTTAAACCGAAGTTAGTATCCTGCCACCCTTCCAGGTAGAAGCTAGATTTACGCTTATTCGTTTTCGTTTGTATTACGGTTTTTAGTTGAAACTCCAGCTTTCGTGCAAGTTTTTATTCTGTTCGGACTGATGTGCATCCGAGTTTTAGCGCACTAAGCTTACCACAACTATGGATGTGGTATCAAAAAAGTACACATGCCTTTAGCGGGAGATGATATGCACACCGTTAATCACGCCTTAAATAATGCCTAAACGCTTTAGCGTGGAGCTCGTTTCCTTTCTACGTTTATCGCCACGATTTTTAGAGAAGGTCGGGTTAAGTACGCGTGGTCACATTCTTAGGAATTTATCCCTAGATTTCTTTGCAAAAATATATTTATGTTTATGAAACTGTACTTGAACCCTTTGCAATAATTCAAAGAATACTAACGAATAGGAAACACGATAGATAGCGGCCAAACAACTTTAAAGAGTCGGTAACACTTTGTATTCACATGTAAGCTAAAGCCCCGGATGGGCTTCAACTGGACAAGCTGATCATCAGTTATGAGTTGAAGCATAAAAGACTCACCTATAAACATAAGCTACTACACTGGTCAGTCGTTTAAGGAACATGAGTCCCATCCCTTGTAGTCATTTTAAAAGGATGATAGCATTTTAAAGATAATTTGGGAAAGGTGCTAAATCAGTAACGATGTTAAGATAATGCAATCCAGTTTCGAAAACTAGACGTACATTTTGTACGTTTCTAAACTTATAGCGGGGAGCTTTTGCAATCAAAAAGATTATATTACGAGATTGTTTATTTATATAATTTCAATTTGTACCATTGTAACACGTCGTCAATAAAGCGACTCTACATGTCAAACGTCAAATGAACCAGTTGAACCACAAATAATTATAGCGACGGATAAATATGAACTCGAAAATAAGGAATGGTTTCTACAGATCGGAGAAAGTACTTGAAGGAACTTATAAAGTTTAAATTAATTGGATAGATTTATTAAAAGAGCGGTCTTTCAAGTTATGCTACCTGATACTGTCAGACCTTTGCATCTAAAAAAGCAAACTTACGCAAACAAGTGTAATTCGACGTAGGATAACCTTAAGTAATGTAGTGCTTCTTCTTGATACTCATGCTGGGCGTTTTCAAAATGGTTCAAGATGGATATCTTGCAGCATAAAATGCCTTTGTAAAACCCAAAATGCCTCAAGAGTACTTAATCAAGTGTCCTAGTCTTAAATAATTTATTATAGATCTATCGCAAGTACTCGACCGATCCTGAGTAAATAACAGTTAAATCCAAGTTACTCTCCTTCCTAAATTCCTTCTACAAGAGCTTCTATTGTCGAAAAAATATACATTTAATATTTGGATTACAGAACATGATCGTCGTACTTTGTAAGAATTGACAATGGTCGGTTAATGGTAGACGGAATTAGTCCAGGTGAAAGAGAGAAAGGCAAAACGTATTTTCCTCGGTCGTAAGAATACCTTAACGTAATGCGTAACAGGGAAACCCATTTTTCAGTAAGAAAACAAGAAATACATCGAGCTTTTAGTCCTAATTTCGTTATAGTCGTAAGTTTAATAGAGTGCAAAATTTTCAACGAAGCACGAGCAAGCCGACGGGATTTCGAAAACGTCAACACTAGGCTTCTTGTCTGAGTTGTATGGGTCAACGCAAATCAGTTTGACGTAGGTGTATCGTTGAACGCAGTAACTCTTGTAGCAAGCTGTGAAAGACAATTATAATTTTCTTATAACTTCCAAAGATTTTGCCATATGTCAACTCGCGGCTAAAACGCCCGAAGATCCGGTAGCGTAGCGAACCATTGTAAATTTTTACCTGTCACATAATCGCATCGTTTATTTGCATATTTGCAAGTCTCTATCCTGACACTTTGCGGGAAAACATCAGTATTCAAGACAGTTACCCACTCTCCTCGCCAGTTCTTAGCCCAACCAGGTCGGACGTAAGATACTTCAGATTCACAGATAAAGTGACCTTTGTGCCTAAAAAACCCAAAATATTTGCGATATAACAAGCGGCAGCTACGAATATCTTGAATCTCCAAAAAATTTCAATCTCTTACCTGTAACTATGTGTACTGTTATCGTGCGAGATGTATTGATCCAAAGGGTAATGATTCAGTTCTTCGTACAAATTCGTTAATTTGGGTCCATACTGATCAGCCACCGTTTTAATTTTATCCCTATAATTAAAGCATAAAAAACATTCAACAATGCTGAAAACCCCCGGGTCACGTTACTAGATCAAATCCATCAAAACTTACATGGGATAATCTTCTTTATCAAAACTGCAGTAAAATCCGCCAGTATTCGCGCACGTTGGTTTTCTGATGGGTGCAAATCCGCCACCTGAGTGATGAGACCCTTGTTGCGGTGTGTGTATTGGAGGTGGATGGGGGTGATGGTGGCGGTCTCTGTCTTCGTACGAGTGATGAGTTTGTCGCTCCCTCTCGCGATCTCTGTCTCGTTCTCGCTCGCGATCCCGATCTTTCATTAAAATCAACATTAAAAATAAACAAATTTTGTAACAATTCAAGACCAAGAAATCCCTCAAACGTGCGTACGTAATCTGTAATTACTATAAACAATACTGAACCCTGAATGCTTTCACGGTGGGCACATAGTGATGTACAGTTTTAATTTCATGCTTCACTCAAATTTCATAATCTTTGCATGACATTCGGTTCCACTGCCCAGAACACTGCCTTTAACATTTACCACCCCAAACCCTCACTCTGCCCTCTACTGTTCTAATCCTTCGAGTTAATTACACAAATTATAATTTTCTTCATTTCCGTCCTTAACTCAAGCTATAATTAGCTCCAAGAATAATAACTGGATAAGGAGTGTCCATCCTTTAAACAACCATAATGGGCCCTCAATTCAAAGATTTGTCACCTCAATTCAAAAATGACTAACTGTTTGCTCAGGATTTTAATTCTTCCACGACCTTGGTCAACTTAATACTTGGAGCAATCAAAATCCCGCCCTTGAGGAACGGTTTGTTCCTATGATTAAAATATAAATCGCGCATATTTCCCTTATCGCAAGTGAAAACAAGAGACTAATTTTGCAAAACACATTAAAATCCCTTGTATGAATAGGACTTGGTGTCGTCTTGAGATTTGTGACTAGGATCGGACGGATGGCAGGGGCGGCTCATAGAAACAATTTCTCTCGAGACCAAACCCGACGCTAACTTACCTGTGAGAACAAATCAGATGCGTGTGAAACGCTTCCAAGTTTAGGTACAAGACTTGTGCAGAACGTTTATCAAGATCCTATTGTTATTTGTTTACAACGTGATGCAACTATCGTGTAATCTTCTTCCCAGATAACTTTTCGCTACTACTCTTTCATCTCCCCCAGCATGTCGACTCACATTTCTTGTAATCTTCTCCACAACTATCTCGTTGCAGCAGACCTGCCCCTCATTCACACGAGCTCACGCTAAATGCCACGACTCAAGTTCAAGAATCAAATCCTTGGTTCCCTATCTCATGTATTTTTTCACACTCGATAACGGTATGGGAAAGAATTCCAGGAAGATAGTAAACCAAACAGCATTTAGCCTCAACTTTTTCCAAACCAGCTTTGAACCGATTGAAATAGATTAAGTAAAAGTAAGTAAAGTAACTTTACTTTTAAATAGATTATATACATCGCCTAGACATATTAAATCCTACCCTTAAGCTTTACCACCCTCAATTATGCAACATGGACCTCCAGCTAGCACTTAACTACGCATCCTTTAAAATGAAGCTAATTTCCAACCACATGCCAAGGCTTTTCTACAAAGAACCGACTAATGTATATAATTTCTTGCCTTATTAGCCCTCATGCATGATTCCATGTTTTGGTGTGAAAGAAATTAGCTCATAGTTTGACCAGGTATCATTATTATTAGAGAAACCTTCACATTCCTCTCACCTCCGCTACTTTTCTTGTAGACTATGACGATCCCCGGACTTTCTCCGCCTGTCGGGTCAATCGGATCAGTATGTTTTGTCTGCCGGATAGGATGGTAGCGATCTGAGCTGCTCACACGGCTCTCCAAAGCCAATGTAATAAATACCATCAGAAGGAAAACTTTATGATATTCCCCTCCCTGAAAACAAGACAGTTGATCAGTATTATTTTTTATCAAAACGAGTGTAACTATACACATTTCAGTTTAAAAACGTTTATTCGCATTCTCACGCTGTAACATCACATCAAAGAGCATTAATAAACCTGTAGACGGTTTACAAAAAGCGACGCCTACACAAAAACTAGAAAAACGTTTGCAACACGTGGCTTACCATGATGAATGAGTTGCCCTTTGGGTGGTGATCCAAGACGCACTAAAACAGCAGATATCCCGTTTTGTATTTGGATAGATTCACTTAATTTCACTTTCGATTATTCCTTGATGTAATGCACAACTGACCCACTTTTAGATTCCAGAGCCTTTGTTTACAAACTTTGTAGAACTAGATCCACAGGTGTTCTTCCAGAGGCTGCTGCGGAGCTACTGACCACTAGGACTTTCGTTTCGTTGAAACTAATACCGTTTCATGGAAGATGTTTTCATCACTTCATCCCCTTGTTGAATGCTAAACCAAGAATCAAGACACTGGAAGTAATCCACTATAAGTGCTTGCCTTAACCTAATGTGAAAATCCTTGAGTTTAATGATGTCGCGCACTAGGAAGTTCAACGCTAATCTTCAACGTTTTCACAGCAATGGCCGAGCCGGCGCACAGTTTTATGACCAAGGGTAAGCCTTTGCTGACTCCCTTCTCAACAAAGGCTGCCTCTCCCCTCACAGCACTTCCACAATTCAGCACTGTACTTGCAATGAGCTTTTCTAGCGAATTCATCATAAAATTGATTAAAGATATGCTTAAATATAACAAAAATAAGAGGTATGTACAGGCAAGTGCACACCTTTTGACTACCTCCTCAATTTTCTCAACCTTGTCTCCTAGGACGCTTCTGCAATCATCTTATGTACATCAGATTAAAACCAGGATCTTCATTTCCCATTATTAACAAACACGATCTTTCAAAGGTGAGAACTTATAGATAAGCCCAATTTTTTCATTTTTCTCATATCAAACCTCCCATGAGGTACGCTTCCTTTCGTTGACACATGTCCCCCTCCAAATGTTTAAACAAGGGATAGGGTTTTTCTTAATATTTTCAGCTAATCAAATTCTCATTGTGCCGAAACTTTGTCAAATGGATCCTACATGTAGTTAACATACTTTAGTGTGACCCACATGATTTATGTTACTTTTCTGTTGCCTAGTTTGTCCGTTTTTCTCAACTTTTTAGCGTTAATATTTTTACTTCAATATTCCATGCTAACTCCCAGTCATAAAAATTACACCTACTTTGCGGAGACTTTGGGATTGGTTAACATGCTTAGGATTCCAGATAAAGCTCCCTATTTATGATGCATAATCTTTAATTGCGATTTACGTCAAATGTAAGCAAGATGAACTGTTACCTGCTTTGCAGTAAATCAAGTCAGGAGACCAGGTTATAAGGATGTAACGACGATATTGCATGTGACAGTAGCAATAAACGTTTGCAATGCACTTCTTTGTTTCTGGATACATAATTGCGCCACCCTCCTAGAGGCATCCATGCAACGAAAAGCTGTCATGTCGGCCTTACAGTTATTATTACTTTCATTTCGCGGTACTGTAATTAGGTAATTATACGTCCGCACGATAGTATTGCATGCCATACACAGTGTTTGTTATTCTACACCGGAAATAGGTTCAAGAAAAAGTGGGAAGAGAAAAACCTTGTAAATACATTTTCTTTCCCACCTATTACTTCAGCTTTATATGTGTAAGAATATTGCCAAGTATTGAAACGAACGTCGGCCGACCTATTATACATGTGAGTACTTTATTAGAACTTGAGCAGTTACAAGTCTTTACAGAATCCCAGGTAATTGCTAATAAACGTTTTGCCATTGTACTGAACATTAGGGGAGAGTACGAAGTGCGACATGAAAGTGTGGAAATACTCTTCCTAAAATATTCTGGATAAACAACGGTTCAATCTTGATTTATCTTTTATCAAGGGCCTTGTTAATTATACTCTACTCGCTTTAAAACAAGTTTTGAAGCTAATCCTACATAAAGTCCAGGATATCTTGTCTGTTAGGCTAACTGGAATAGCAACGACGCTTACACGAATTCACAACAGCAGCTCACTCCGGAAAGCTCTTGACAAATGACCCTGAGAAAATTATTTTCATCCGGAAGTAAACGCAAAGGAATCAAAAAGCTGACGGAAGAACAATGCATATTCTTGGAACAATTTATTCACACGATGTGAAATCAAGAGCATTCTGCGTTTTTGAACCACAGAACGTATCGCACATTACTCATGTCTTCGAATTCCCTTGAAACATCACGCAAGTTTGATTCCTGATTCCATTTCTTTACTTTTTCTTCTTCTTTCCTCCAAAGCTGCAAAAATTTGATCCATTCAGTAAAAAATCCAGGTTCCAAAGCCGCTAAAAGACCGCAAGAACAAACTCTGCCCTTGTACGCTTTTTTCTGTACATCACTGTTTTGCAAAACTAGTTTCCACGCTCGCTTCTTACCCCTAAACAGAAAGCTATTTTTATTTCCACACTATAAAAATAAATATCACAATAGGCGGACTTGTTATTGCACTTTGGTTGATTAGAAGAGCAAAGCGTTAAGTATTTAAAAATGGTTTTGTAATGGAACTACGCGTGACTGCGTCACTTCAGTCCGACATATTGGGCATTCTTCTTTAGCTTGCAACCAATCCAGTATACATTTCCAGCAGAATAAATGGCCACAGGGCGTGACGCAGGGCTCATTTCTTTTCTCCAAACAGAGGCTGCACTTGTGAGAATTTTCGCACACCTCACCCATGGCTTCCTTCTGTAAACCACATTCACAAACCGAGGTTAAAGATAGCTTTATAAAAATCATCTAGAAACTGCTTCCACAAAACATCTACGATACTTACTTCTTTTCCAAACGCGGAAGATTCTTCGGTATTATTCGATGTTGCATATTCGTAGTATGTCGACAAAATCAAATTTACTATGCTCATCAACCGCAGGTATTTTAGATTTCTCGCACTGTTTTCATCCTGATTAGCAAACCATCTTCGAACCAGCACCTGTTAAAAACAACAATGACAATCCATGTTTACATATTTTCCCAGCGCATCCATCACATTTTTCCCAAAACAATTACACAATTTTACTTACATAATGTACTCCAGTAATTCTTTTCGAAATATGATAAAATTTTCCTTGCAAGTAGAACAGAACAGTGTGTACTTTAAATAACCATGGTAGCCAGCGCTTCACCAACGAAACCTTATCCAGTGCCCTCTCCTCGTTCTCAGTTGCATCAAATTCCAGCCGCTCTTCCAACGTAAGGTTGAGATATCTGTATCGGCTGTAAGCGTTGACAAATACTCTAATAAGTCTTTCTAATACCTTGTCTCCCCAGCATATCAAGATGATCATGGATACCGTTCTCTAAAAGAAAAAAATCATACTATTACCTCTCATTCTCAAACTTCATTAAAATTCTGTGCCATGTAACGCTTCTTTAACAATGAATAACATACCAAGCGACTCGGCACTCGTCTTAAGGAAGGATCCGTTTGCACAAGTCCAGCATATTCTTCGCCCAATGACTGATGACCCGTTAAATTGGTGCAAGTGTAATAAACTGCGACTGCAGCCGTAATAATTTCTCTCTTGTACTTTAAAACGGCCCGTTGACCTGAAACAAATTTTTTTCAGACTCAACAGTTTTCCTATCACAATGTAACCAATAAATAAAATACTTTCATTTCGTTTAACCTTACCTAGAAACTTTTCTACAACATTTTGCAAATTTTCTTGCAGCTTATCTACTGCAATATTATCCTTTTGTACGGCCCTTAAGATTTCTACCGTGCCCGCACTGCTCGGCATTTTACAGCACACTATTAATTAGCTTGTACAAAAATCCAAACATTTTTTACTACTAGCCTTATATTTAAAAAAAACTAATGCAGTAGTAGCAAAATTCTAGCAAAAATCCGGTATCCTTTCACCCGTTTTTCACGTGTATGTTGGTGAAGAGAAAATGTAAACAGTGAAAATTGTCTTACCAGGCAGACAATCCTCATCGACAGTCCTGCTCTAGCGTCAAGTTTCCCTATGGCCAACTATCCTTACCGGAACCTCTCACACCGTTCCTTAAATTGGACGGCCGAAGATTTTAGACGCTATAAAATCGTTTCAATGTTAAATCCATACCGCGATTCCTGGAAAGCCCCCGGATTTCAGATTCTTTGCGCAGGAAGTATTTTCCAGAGATGATAAATGGATCGATTCCCTTCTTTCAATCCGCATCCGCAGAACTTGAGTAACGGCACGAGATAGACGCTTTCAAAGTGTTTCCAAAGGTCAAAGTTCACGTCAAGAAATTGTGTACACGGACGGGATGAAAGATAAGGTGTCTCTGACAGGCAGGGAGAGGACGTCAGGTAAAAGAGAGCATGAACGCTCACCAACTTTTCCCACCTCACTTCCAAACAATTAGTTCCAGTCATGTCTTGAGTTTTCCCCGGGAGTTTCCGTCCCTCTTCTCCCACTGTATTCATTTCATCTATCTGGCTTCTGGTTTAAGAAAGCTTTTAGCTCTTACATTAGTCTCACAAGTTGGAGCATAAAAGAGCGGGTAATTTGGTAAACAAACGGGAGTATGCCTAAGCCAAAAACTGGGAGATAGGGAATGCAGTAAAACTGGATGCTTTGAGTAGGAAGTGGAGGTTGCGCATAAAAACCGAAACAAACTTGCCGTCATCTCGAAGAAGAAGAGCGATAAGAAAAGTCAAGCAACCAATAAGCTTGGAAACTACCACCAGGAAGAATAAGAAATCTTTTACAACAAGCTCACCTCCTACACCCACCAAAAGCTACCGTACTAAAAGATATTAAAGTAAAAAGAAGCGTAACCCCTGAGAGTGTGTGTCTCATAACGATAACATATAATGAAAACCGTAGCTTTCCGTGTTCAACTCCTTCCTATTATTCCTATCCCCATCTAAAATACATGCGATTCAACCTTCCTTCCTTGCGTGTTTCAAGTCTATAATTGTACATATCTTTTGGAGAAACGCTGCCAAGGAAAAGAAGAAACTCTTAGAGACACGGAAAGAGAAATATTGCTTAAACAAGTGTAGTAAACTGGATTGACAGCCTTCTCTGACTCAAGCTAAAGCCGGATATCAGCCAAGGGCTGCTACCCAAAACAACTCCCAGTCTCTTAGTCCAAGACACCGGGAGATGTGTACCGGTTTCTCCAATTGTATTATTATTTCCTAAAAGCATTCAATTCAGTTTCCCCTATCGCTTCTATCCCGAAGCGTATACCATCATTCCGCTCCTTCTACTTTCCGAAAACCTTCTTCTTTAGCTTTCTTCACAACCAATCCTAGCCACAATCAATCCTCTACTACATCCAACAAATAACCCCTGCTTCACTTCCCAGCTTTTGGCTTTAAGCTCCCAGGACAGAACACCCATCATGAAGAGAATAAGCCCTTGCATAAATACTTCCAAACATAATATTCTAAGAAAAATTTTGAGGAATCTTAATCAATTCCGTCACAAGCCCTGTCACACCACCCCATTTTATCCCACCGCTACGTCCCTCTCAAACTCTTCCTTCCCTCACGGAAATCCTTTTTTAAAGATCCATCTTTTAGCTTTATTTCTCCGCTCCAAATTCCAAATTCATCAACCCCAGGATTCTTCTCCCAGGAGAACCGTCTTTACCGTTACCAGGAAAATGTGCAAGGGGAGATAGAGCTTGATTACAGAGTTTTGACAGACAACCCGGAAATCCCATTGTTTACACACTTCCCCGCTTATGCATAAAATAAGTAAACGACCATTTCCGGACACTTACTTGTCCCATTCTCTCCTATTCATCCGTCCCCACACTCCTTTCCATAATCTCCATCCCCTTTAGTCCTACTCTCCTATCAACTCAAAGCATTCACAATAATACTTCTCCTTTAAAACAAAAGAAGATGATATTACCACACACACACACACTATACGTGGTCGCAGTAGTGGTAGTCACTACAACAACCACATTTACTTTTCTACGAATGTCTTACCGATAAGCGGGACAACAGCTTCTGTATAAATATTCTTCTCTGGAAATAACCATATACACAAGCTTAAAACGCAATACATTTCAGCCATTCTTTTCATTCCACATCCAACCGCTACCAGTTGAGAAGGAACTGGTCAACAACGGTCAACCACTATACCTTTTTTCTCCTTATTCCGATCCTTCTGAGACATGTATTAGCCACAAAACGACACATCTTCCTACTTCCTACAAAGCTCTGCACAAATACATAAGCTTCATACGCATGTTGGAAGCGTCTTAATTGATATATAAAAGTGCAACAAGTCCTACAGCAACTCTCCCAGTGCACAACCCGCCCCCTGAGAATTAATAGAGCTTGAGTCCCTAACCGGATTGTCCATTAGCCGTAACTTTTATAAAAGGCCAATCTTTACGATTACTTTCACGATCCTATCTTTTCTCCAACAGGACATTATTCCATGTAATCTACCCCCACACGTGTAAAAACTCCCGTCCTCCTCCCATCAAGCTTTAGACACGCTCTCTCGTATGTAGAATTCACCGAGAAATCTTATTAGTCCCCGAGGCCCTAATTTTACCACCATCTCTCTCCTTTAGCACTACGACTTCAATTTCTTATTTTCCCTTGGATTCCGAATCACTTTCACTCTCTAACCTAATTACCCCTGCCTGTCACCAACCTTTCCTCGCTCGCTCTCTCTCTCTCTCTCTCTCTCTCTCTCTCTCTCTCTCCTACTCTTTTCCGTCATCCACGTCAGGATATTTTGCGAAAACCATTTTGCCAAAACAACTCCCACCGCCGTCCATCCGGCCTTCTTCTAGAGTCAAGTCAGTAGGGAAGTTATTAAGTTTCATGGAGCGTTCTAAGTGGTGTACTAGCTAAAAGCGTGGGCTCATACAACAGCAGGCCCTTCCAACCAACCCCCCACACTTGCTTCTTAATACTTCCTCGGGCTTTTTCCTTCCAGGAATCATTTCCTGAGTAGGGCATTAGGCAAGACTAAGGAGGAGGCATAGGATACCAAGTAATTTAGTTTATTCTCTCCAAATTCTATTTTCCCTAGAACAAGGATAATATCCCAAAGACGGGAGAAACAAGAGATGCTAGAACTAGAGCTATACTATAGCTACAGAACCTGATGAAACTGAAAACCGTGTAAAAAACTAAAAGATGAGGAGGAGAGGGCAGTTGAGGAAAGCTCCTGTGTATAATACACATCTTCAACAACGCTCCTCTCTTTCACAGAGAAAGGTGGAGGAAAGATGAAGAGTTTGATACGCGTCAACTTGTAAATATACACAGGCTCGCACCTGAGCGGCAGGTGTAATACACAACTTCCTACAGATAGGGAGGGACTTCGAAACTTCCAGACACGTCTCTATTCCCTCTGAATCATTTACTAACCTTTCCATCCTATTCCATTTTATACACCTGGCCCAATTCCATCCCGTCTATCCTAGAGCTTTTTCCATAGCGTCATCTACTTTAAGGATTTAACTGGAAAATTACACTATTTCCCAAGAGTCTGGATTAAATCCAGAGTTAAATAATACATTTTCTCAAACGATTCCATTCTAAACTACAGTAGTGTCTCGTAAATTTCTCACTCTATCCTAAATCTATTCCTAGTTAGGACGTAACCGACATTAACCGCCTACTTGTTCCGATTTTAATAATAAACTCCCCCTCCGCTTCCAAGAATTATCCAATTTCAGTACAGCATGCATGAATTCCCTATATTTCTAGCATTTTTTTAGACAAAAAGCCTTCTTATTATAATACAATAGTAACGGTTGAAACTGCTAGACCTAAACCAGGGCCGCTCTCCCACTATAACCAAGAAGGGTCCGATTTGTTCGATAAATTGAGTGAGCGGTTAAAAACTAGGGCTCCCACACTCTTATGCATACATCTAACCTACATTCCCCCCCCCGCAATCTATCCACCTCCTCCTTAATCCCTGCCTTATAATGATAGTTCCAGAATAACTCTAGTATATCTACCATATCTAATTTATGTATAAATTTTAATATCAAACTAGAGAGAAACCGCCCAAATGAATTCCATAGCATTTTCCTCATTTTACTACGAATAGGCCGTTATAGCACCGGCTACCCCTCCTTTCTCTGGAGAATTACTACACTTTATGTTAAACATTCTCTATATAAACATAATACAGTCACATACTTCCAGTTCCTTGAACATACTCATGCTTTACCACATATATCCAGTCAATTCAACACAACTCCAGTATTTCCAGCATAAGTCCAGTACCACTTATCCAGCATCACGGACATCTCCAGGAATAAGTATGCATCTATAAATGCTACAAGCTATATAAAGCCCAGGAGGTCGCAACTTTAAGCGCAACATGTGGGGAAATGCGGCGCGAGGCAGTTTTAGACATAGCCGTATTGGGAAAAGCTATGGTACAGTAGTGTTGGATATCGGCTCTGCTGTGTCTGTGCACTACACGAGTTGTTGTCATACTTATGTATAGAGTCATCTCTCAGAATCTTTCACATATGTAGCTGTAGTATTGTTCGGGCAGAGAGATAACCATAGAGTTATATATTGAATCATTGAGTATACCATGGACCCCCACAACCCTATGAACATCTTTAGTTCTCTATGCTCTCACATACATGTCCTAAAAAACATCTCCCCATTTCTCAACTCCTGTTCGTTCGTTCCCACACATCCCATCCACGCATCTCTTCAAAATCTTCACCTACAGTACATACAATGCGTATGTATACTATATACACACATGTATAAATATATTTTATACAAAATTCAATTCTGGAGAGTTTCTGAGTGGGAAAGAGAGAGAGAGAGCGAGAGGGAGAGGATTTCTCTCTGGATCTTCTGCGACAGGCAAGGAGCAAGTAAGCGGACTTTTGACTATTTATTAGCGTGCGTGGATGGGGCGAGAGAGTCCAGGAGGAAAATCCAAACTTGGCGTAAACTCTCTCCACAATTATCTCCTGGAATCCTAATTATTCCAAAGGCTTTTATCATTTAAACAACCAACGTCTCCATATGCTTTTCCTTATTTTATTAACAAGATAGTTATTTTTGAAACGGTTCATTTATCCCGTGCTGAGAGCGTGTGTATACTAAAATATAAGCAGTAGAGGAGGCAAGTTCTGAGGACGACGACGAGGAATTGATGGAAGTGGGTGCAACGGGAAGAGGCGAGAGGATGTAGGCTATAGCGTACGCTAGTGGAGGGAGAGTCCTATATATTGGAATACCAAAGGGAGTGCATAATAGATTTTTCTCTCTCTTCATCGCTCTACATCATCCCGTCAGTTAGCACTTTGAGTCATTTTGGACTAGCCCATCCTTCCGAAAGACAGTGAATTGACAGATTCTAATTAGAATCCAAGGGGAAATTGTGTTTTTTTTTAAATTAGCAATCAAAAAGAGATTAAAACCCTACATTTTCTCCTCCAGTTTCTCGTAAAACAAACAAAACGCCGAGCTTGGGCTGGGAAAAATATAAATCAAGACGGAAGCTTGCTTCTTCCCGTGAATCAACGAGTGGTAGACGAGGTGCTTTTGAAAACTGAAAAAAAAATCATTTAAATATGCGAGAATACAAAATCGTTGTTTTGGGGAGTGGGGGTGTGGGGAAGTCAGCTTTGACTGTGCAATTTGTTCAGGGAATATTTGTAGAGAAATATGATCCCACGATTGAAGACAGTTACAGAAAGCAAGTTGAAGTGGATGGCCAACAATGTATGCTCGAAATACTTGATACAGCAGGAACAGTAAGTCCTTTCCGGATTCTGTATTGAACCCCTCAAAATATTATTGGGCTTGTATATATACATTGTTGAATAATTCGAGATGTGATTGATGATTAATTCTCCTCTCCCTTCTTTTTCAGGAACAATTCACTGCCATGAGGGATTTGTACATGAAAAATGGACAGGGATTCGTCTTAGTGTATTCAATAACAGCCCAATCAACATTTAATGACCTGCAAGACCTAAGAGAACAAATTCTCAGAGTAAAGGTACGATGTGTCAAGGAGAGAATCCGCCGCTACTTAAATTATGAGATTAATTACATCTCATTTTTACAAAGTTTGTTATAGCTGACCGATAGCATTTGTAACATGAATGTCATACAAATGCTTCAAGCACGTTAGTTTTATTAGACCAGCTTCTTTTTCAACATTCTGTATCTATTCAAAAATGCGTTCAGTATGTTAGTTTTTCTAGACCAGCTTCTCTTTCCACATTCTGTATGTAGTCAAAAATTCTTGCCCCATATAAACACGGGTAGTCGAGTTTTGAACTTTTACTTGTACAATGTAGTACATTTTGTTTTATTCGGAAACTCTTCAACTGTCCTATATTTGTTAAGCAACGAGTAGATTCTTCCACTTTTATCTCCATGTTTTTGCTCAGTTTAAATGGAAATTCCCTGCTCTGAAATCATGGAAAAATATGAGGTTACGATAACATGGTTCCTAAATCCTTATTTTCTTTGTTACCAGGATATGGAAAACGTACCTATGGTTCTGGTGGGGAATAAATGCGATCTAGAGGATGAACGTGTGGTCGGAAAGGATCAGGGATCCAATTTAGCGCATACTTTTCAATGCACCTTTCTCGAAACCTCTGCCAAAGCCAAGATCAACGTAAACGATGTGAGTGTCTCATCTTAAATGAATCATTACATGAATCATCCTTCATCTATTTATTTCAAGAAACTTGTATGATTCTCATCCTTTATACATTATGTAGCAAGTGTTCATTTTCTACAACCCAGTCTTTTCTTGTCTCTTTCAGATATTTAACGATTTAGTGCAACAAATAAACAAATTACAACCGATAAAACCCGGGAAACCGGGAGGACATAAACGCCGATGTCGCATCCTGTAAACTATACCGAGTTGCTTGTTTATCAAACTCGGACATTATTAAATATGCACACTAAATGATAAATTGTTAAAACCTTGAACCCGGATACCTATCTACCTAATGTATTGTTCAGTCTCACAATCAGTGAAGCTTATTAACTCTGTTATTTCTGTAATCTGTAATAAAAAATATAACTCGTCCACGATATAAATTAACATCGTGGAGCAATAACTCTGACCACAAGTTTTACAAAAATCAGTTATCGCTCGCCCTTGCCCAATCTGGAAAGTCCCTTTTCGCGGTTACCCCTATTTGTTAATGCCAAGCATTTATTGCTGCAATTTATGGTCTTGTACTTTTCCAGCTATTAACTGTAGCCGTGAATGATAATGTAGCGGGCAAATTTAACGTCAATGGCAACATTCAGTGTAATATAATTCTCTTAATGTGCATACATAAACTCTCTCGTTCTCGCGGAAAGGTGCATAAACTGCATGGCCTACATTTCATCGAGGCAAAAAGAAGTGCAAAGAACCGGGGGGAGGGGGAATGTTTGAATGGATTGGCGGGACAAAATTGAGCTGAATCGTGAAAAACGTCGCCACATAATACTGCCGGTCCTCGTTAACAATTATTATTTGCAAAAATGTGGTGTTCGAAATTCGAGCTTAAATAATTGAGTTTATAAATTAAAAGGAGCAGAAACCAGAGACACGAAGTTAAATTACGAAAAGTCAAAATTGTTGCACATTTCTCGTCCAGTTATAAGGTTTTAATTTACGACAGTAACCGTTGGGTAATAAATTTATTTAAAAAAGTTAATCGCGTCAGTACATACATACATACGTCTTTTAGTTTTAATATTATGGCAATGAAATTATTTGGTGTTACAGGCACAGCCATTGACCGGAAATTAGCTGTATTTTGCGGTTCTTCCCATTTTCACTGATTTCCAAGTTAACTATCGGATTGTAGACAAGTTCGATCAGCGAAGATTCAAAAACTTTGGTGTGACCTCCATCAGATTAGGAAAGGGTCGGGCCTAGAATGGCAACAGGCGGCCTTAGTCCGTCCGTACCATCCTGTTCTACTGTTAGTTCACCGTTTCTTCTGCTATAAATTTTGAAGTAACAATGAAAGTAAAATGCGACTAATTGTAATAAACTGCCTCTTTTATTTGCAGTTGTTGGTCAACAGAGCAAAACAAGCAGCCGTTATATCTTTAGCACTACATTTATGTCTTCGATATGGATTGGAACTGTTATTCAATTTGTACCGGGCAATTTTTCGACCTGGTGTTCTTGAGTGGGGTTTCGTAAATGTACTCAAGCATCCATTCGTATTTTTGATTAGCTCTTTGTTCTCATGGAGTTGGGTACTTCTAGTTGCAGCTGTAGCTGGGTTAGCGTGGATCAATTACAACAAATTAGAATGTAAGTTTTAGCATTACCTAAATGGTGCAGTTTCCGACATGTTGATGTTGATGCCATGGTTTTATTGATTTCCATCTATTACTGTTTGATTTCTATCCTGCGCTTCTGTTTAGGGATTCCAAAAGCTGTAAATCCTAAAGATGTTATCAGAATAAGGTACAGGAATTTAGTCCATGGCTTCTATCACTTCTTGCTTGGAGTCACATTGGGAATGAGTTACCTGAGATTTTTACATCGAAAAAACTACGTTTACGAGTGAGTTTTAATATCCTTTGGTTGAGAACAAGTATCAAGTCGTTCAATATAATGCTCTCGATTATGTTTTCGCTATTTAAGTGGGCAACAGTTAGACGGGAAGGCTCCCAATTTGGATGAGCGCTATACTTCCGTGATCCTAAGCTGCGGAATTACGGCATGCTTTTACTACCTGCACTGCGTAAAAAGTGGTGGCTACTTCATCCGATTTCCATCTATAGTTACATCTGTCTTCATACGCTTCCGTGGGATATTTTTGCCAACACTGAGAGATGCCGTGAACATGATGAGTGACCTTGTACTCTGGGGGTTCTTGATCTCCGTGCACGTATTATTCGGTAACTAAGCGCCAATATGTGATGTACCTTAACTCTAAGTGTAACTAAATTATGTCAAATAACTCAATATGCCGTGATCGAATTGTTTTCCAGGAGGCCTCTTTCACAAATTTTGGGGTGCGATAACTTTTTCTAGCGTCTATGATGTAGAGGAATCCAAAATGCAGAAACTAAGAGACTACTTTGATTTGGAGTTTTTAATAACAACATTCTGCTGCCAAGTTTTCGTAATCTTTACGTTAAGATCAGTGTGGCTAACTATGGAGGTCATAATAACTAAGGTAAAACCTTCGAGATCTTTAACACACCTTTATCGAGACATACCCGGTTGCTAAAACAATAATGATTCTATTTGTACAGAGGGTGAAATTTCCAATCAACGACCTTCCAGGAGTACCTGGAATAGGACTTCAAGATGTACTTGCTTCTAACTACCCATATCTGCAGAGACTGGCGTTTTACGATCTTAAACTTCTGACTGAGTTTGATGTGCCTAGGGCTACATCGTTGTTTACTTTAAGCCATCCAGGTAAGAATTATTGCATTAAAGCATATTGTAGGTCGTGATGGAATATTAAATAAGAAAACATTCCTGTTTTAGGAGGCTATCCGAAAACATGGGAGACCGTTTGCAGCGCTTGCCTTGATCGTATTCAGCAACTTACAAAAAATATTCGTTCATACATTCAGCAACTTGAAACGGGCAAACGGATGCATGAATCGTCAGTACTAGACGGCTTGAATCAGAATTCAGCAAATCCGAGGGCGGTATTTTACAATTTTCCTTGGCAAGCATCGGCAGGAGAAGAAGCAGAACGACTGCGGTCCCATAGGATGAGTATGAGACAGTTGAAGACAGAGTAAGATGGCTGTGTTTATTTGCACTGTTGAAGTTACTGGTGAAGATGCTAACTGGCATTTATATTTTTGTAGAAATAGAGGGATATCGAGAGAGCCAGACGAAAAGGGTCAAGAATTGGTGTGGGAAAACCCGTTTTCGTCAGTAGTTCAGCTGACAGCGTTGGTTGGAAACCAGGTTAGTGTATGTCGTGTATTCATACGAAACTATTATCCAAGATCCAATAGGTTTTGAATTAAAGTTTTAAAACAATTTCCACGTTTCAGCTGAAATCTTATTTGCTTAAGTTGTTGCACTCGTTCAATCTGCTCAAATACCTCGAAAGTGCACCAAGTTCCGAAATCTTGAGCATCCTGGAAGAACGAGAATTAGTTCAATGGGCAGTTTACTCTCTAACCGACGTTATAGTGCTTTCTTGTTCATCAGACAAGAATGGTGTCGTCCAGCAGCATTTATGTAAAATCATTACTGCTATTGCAGAATTAAGTTCCGTAAGTGCAAATTGTGCCACAAATCTTAACCATATAATTGTATTATCATCATGATACATTATTTTGAGCCAAATTGTTCATGAAAGCTAATATTTCTTTTGCTAACTTAGGCGTTGGAAGACCTTAAGTCCGGTGGAGACGCAAATCACGGTGATCATGGGTCGATGGTGAGGATAACCAGTAAACCAAGTACCGACGTAGCTGTGAAGAATGCTATACAGTCCATTTGTAAGCCGTTAAGAAACGAATTACTGCGAGTACACTCGACGTTCCAGCCATATTATGAGTAAGCCCAGTCCATTCTGTGCCTTACAAATTAAGTTTAAAAGTTTTAGTGTAATAGCTTCGGCTTAATACGGTTGATGTTGTTTGCAGGATTATTTGTATTTCTCCTTCGTGTGAAAAAGTGCTGAAGAAGCTAGCGAACCAAGACTGAAAAGCAGCTCTGTTCCGGGTTTCATTTCAATTTGAGGAACGGACAACTAATTTTAGATACAGAGAATCTTCCAGCTCATTTGTGTGGACTAAGGTTTTCTAACGATATTATAGCTGAAAGATTGCACTACTGTTTACCTTTGTTTACCCATCATACTTCCCGCTACTGGATCTGTGTACATAATTCGGTAGGCAACTTAATGAAGCCCCTCAGGCTTCAACTTACACTCGAGTATCTCAAGACAAGTGTATCGTACTTAAAATTGTTTTCTTTAGATTGGAAGAATAAATTTTTTTGAAGAAAAATGTCCAGGTGCAGTTGGGAATTATTAACATGAAACACACAGCTTCGTCTGTATCACAAAAGTTTCTGGGAATCAGATTAGTAAATTAGAAGTCGCGACACGGTGCACAAGTTACAAAAGATTATTTGAGAGGTCAAGGTACTTTGCGTATGCCATACGCGTGTTTTTTTCAAAAGCGGCCGAAGAGGTAAGATAGTATAGAGATATACATGGCCGGTAGAGGGGCAGTAGATGGATAATCTATAGCTCATATTTAAAATTCTACACTCATGAGGAACCATGCAGCAACGCTAATTTTGATATAAATTACCAACACACACACACAAACTATGGATAGAAATGAACAAGTAATTTCTCAACCAAATGTAAATAGAAATTTTTACTTTATTTCTCTTGTGTATGACACGCAGAAGTAAGAAATCAAACTTTAAGTGCAATTTGCATCTTCGGATGGAAAGGAAAACTTACTGATTGTCTCTTAGCAGCAGCAATTTCTAAAACTGATCTCCAAAGAAGTAGTTGGAAAGAGCCAGAATAGGCACGGCAGTTGGTGCCAGAGGATAATCTCCAGCAGCGCCGGCAATGTCGAAATGCGAATATTTCATCGGCTTTTGACTGTCAATGCCGTGCTATGAGAATAGAAAAACGAATTCATGTAATTACGACTACTAAAAAGAACGTTTTCCTGAAATGGATAACTTAATCATTACCTTCTCCAACCCTGCAGCGTCAATCATAAAGGCAGCAGGGAACTGGTGACCCCTAGGAGTTCTGCTAGATGCAGCATTATTACATTGAAGTAAGTCCTCTCCATCTCCAGTACCTACGCACATAATGCAAAGTTATGTTTAACGTCGCCTAAACCTCCGGTATACAGGATATAAAAATATTTTGCGACTTACTCTTAATGAAATTATAATCTTCTCTGCGGAGAGTGCTGATTTCAATCATATCACCAAGCTCTTCTCCGGCTGACTGTATCCTTGATGCAAATTGCTCTTGTCGTGCCGGCCCATTGTCAAGTAGAGCCTATTTATTTATACCATACGTTATTGAAGAAACTCTATGATATACGGTTGGCTGAACAGTGTTAGTTCGAAATTATTACCGTGTATGATCCAACAGCGAGGCACGCATGCCCAGTTAGAGTGGCAACCGTGAATAAGTGAGGATTCACTTCGTTCAATGCAAGTTCTTTCAGCTACGAAAGCATAATAAAACTTGCATTAATTCAATCCTTGTAATTCATTATATTTCGTATAATTCCGTAACTTATAAATTTCACCAAAACTGAGAATTACCTTGCAAAGGACATCTGTCATGACCATTCTTCCCTCAGCATCAGTATTCCCGATCCTAATAGACTTTCCAGCTCGGCTAACAATGACCTCATCAGCCACATAACATTCCTCGCCAACGTTATTCCTCGCAACAGCTAAGCCCCCAATGGCTTTAATTCCTTTCGGCTTCAGGCTAGCAAGAACCTGGAATAATTCAAATATTATTAGCAACTTGACCCATGAAATACATATGAAGGCACCAGTAACCGCCTCATTTTGCAAACATTATGCTAAGTACCTGAAAGAATCCAGCAACGGCAGCAGCTCCACATTTATCCCGTGACATACCAGCCATGATGCCTCCAGCTTTAATGTCAGCACCACCGGTATCATAGGTGACTCCCTTACCACAGGGAAGAAGTGTTTTCGTGATAGGCCCTTCTCCTTCGTAAGTGAGGAAAATGATTCTTCCTTGATGTCTTGGTACACCTACAATTAATTAGATGATAATGCAACTGAAGCGATTCCGGAGAAAGTCGTACATAATGAATCCCAACATGAAACAAGAGGTCTACTATCAATTACCAGCTGAGGCTCTATCAACAGCAGCAAATAGGGGATATTCCCGTTCAAAGACTTTGCGATCAGAAATAACTTCAACTTTCACAGGGCTGTTCGCAAATGTCTCCTGGACGTATTTGGCAAAGTTTGGTGGAGCCATCCTTTCAGGATCGCCTCCTCCTAAATCCCGGGCGACAAATCTAAACAATAGAAGTAAATTGAACTCTAATTGCTTACTACAGATACTACGTACATTTCTCAGGGCCTATTATTCGTCATACATACCTTCCACTTTCCAGCTTCATTGCAAGTTGGACAGTCTTGGCTACTTCAGCCTCATTCTCTCCGTAAAGTCCAAGAAGCTCGATCTGTAGTAAAAAGTGTTAAATATTATACAATTATTCTCCACAATCATTTGCAATTGTTCCCCCGCATGCAGTGCCAATCTTCCCACATAGGGTAGTAAAATAATATCCAAACTACCTTCTTTGCAGTCTCTGGACGGAATTCTCGGTGATGGATTGCCTGCAAAAAGAAACACAACTAGTACTGAAATCGTTCTAAAACAAAAACAAGATCAATATTTCAGGCCTACAATTAAACACTTACAGAGTAAAGAGCTTCAAGAGCCCCCAGTAATGAAACAAGAGCAGCGTTCTTGAATCTGGAATCAGGTGCCACAACTAACAAAGGAGCTCTTGATCCAGCAGCTACGGCACTGTAAAAATTCCAACCATCCATTAATATACGGCCTGCCCCTTCCTCAAATAGCCAGCTTAACAACCTTAGTACATTGCCTACCGTTTGACACCCTTAGCAGCAGCATCAGAATACCGGCGAACGTCATCATAGTCCCTGTTCAGCGGTCCTGTTGGCGCAAATACTAAGCGCTTAGCAGGTAAATCCACAGGTACAACTGTCACGTCCTTGTTCACGGTATTGTCAACCTATAAATAAAGGTACATGAGCAAATGAAATCACAGTTACAATCCAAACCATGTAAAAACCTATTAAAATGAGCAAATCCACCGTCCACGATCCTTACCGCGGACTGTCTTGTTAAAGCGTTAACAAACTCCTTGGAAATGGATTTTACATTCCCTGAATCTTCAGCAACCAC
This sequence comes from Sminthurides aquaticus, assembly GCA_906901655.1. Taxonomy (NCBI): domain Eukaryota; kingdom Metazoa; phylum Arthropoda; class Collembola; order Symphypleona; family Sminthurididae; genus Sminthurides; species Sminthurides aquaticus. The sequence goes on along the minus strand of CAJQTT010000001.1, from coordinate 15,159,763 downwards.
GACAATGCTGTCGTATCTTTTATCAGAAATATCGACACAGCTGAAGACCTCTGCAGCAGCAGCAGCCTTAACGTTAGTTTTCCTAAAATCCATTACGAACAAATTAAACCTCATTCAATCATCACCAAAATCGTAACCACAATCTCATTCAATCTTACCCCGACATGGCTCTTTTTAATTGAATCCAAGAATAACTTGAGTTCAATTTAATCCTCCTTCTTGATTCCGACAACGAGCAGGTTTGACAAGCAGCAGTTGATACTACTCGTCCACCGTATACGACTACAGCAGTTCGCTTCAGCAACAGAGAGCTAATAGACCAACAACGCCTAGACAAATTCAGAGGATAAATATTATAATAGTCAGCTCATTCCCACCGATAATAGAATTATTACATGCAATGAGCAAATAGGAGTTTATCGAGTGTCACTTGATAGCAACATCTTCCCTCAACACATATATACCACAACCCTGAACCCATCTCCATCAAGTTCCTGTAATAAATTGAACTCCAGCACTCTCTCGCGAGACCGAAACATCATCCTCATGATACAACTCTAATCTGTACACAGCTACTTGAACCCTCTAATTAATGCTCAAAGTAATATCTCTTGGACAAACCGCCCCTCGTATTGTCTAAACAATATAATAACTACAACTAGACGACAAAGCTCACGGCGCCCTCCAAATAACCCTCAATTATCACCACTATGACCATTTCTTGACCTTTGAGTTCAAACGAACCCAATTTCGTTCCATGCTATTGACAATGCCTTCTATCTTCCACGAGATGATGCCATGATAGTAGCCAAGAATTCTTTAATCGAGCCAAAATAACTTTCTTAACAACGATTTCCACCGTTTACCCATTACAAAAACTTTCTTCATATAATTCTTCTTTGCCAAAAGCAGCTATAAATAGCAAACTCTCTGAAACAATCAAATGAGGATCAGCCGCTCAACTTAATTAAAATTATTACATGCAAAACCGGATAACAGTAAACTTCCTGTCAAATGTATTGACACACCAAACATCCGAAATTCATTCTATTATAGCAAATTACCGGCTAGCTTTTTACTGTAAAATAGTCAACATAATCTCAATATCGTACCTTCAATCAATTATGAAACAAATATTATACACTTTTAGCTACCTGAAATGACAAACTGTGGATTCAATGACACGAATCGTATGACGCTCTGCGCAATCCGTCCAACTACTTCCAACCGATTCAAGCTTCAAAACCAGCTGACAAAAACAATTCAGACAATATCAGCTCTCACCACCTAACTTCTTGTAGTTGGAGCAACCATACCGGGAGCCGGCAATGTATATTCAGATGAAGAATCTGCGATGAAGGTGAACGAACCGTTTAATTTTAAGACAACGTAACAAGATATTTCAAGGACTTACTTACAAACGCAGAACTTGAAGATTCATGACCACAGATTGCGAATAAAATTCCTAAAGTATTCTCTTCTTATCTCTTGGAAGTTTTCTGATCAACAAAATATGCGATCCAAGACTTTCACTGGTGCGCCTCAATCGTCACCTGATCAGTCACTTGATTTCAACAGACCTCTTGCTTTATGTGTTGCATCCTCCGCGCTACATGCATCTTTGATGTACCCTATTTCTCCGTGCTTTCTCCCTGCTAATAGTCAGCTCCAATAAGGGCTCTTCTCGCAGCGTTTTCCGTTCTAAACGTTCGCTTTGTTTTCTACAGCGTTATCTATAGAGTTTTTTAATCGCTTTAAATCAGTTTCTGATGATAATACCGAAAGATTTTACCTAATCAATTTCAAACCAGGCCTTCGATTGTTGCATAAATGTCCAATAACTTTCAAACAAATTTAATAGCTCCGTAGGACTTTTCCGAAAGGTTGGAATGACGTTCCAGGATACAAGTTTTCAAAAATAATGCTAATTCCATAGTTCAAGCGTCTTAGGAATTTTATTCAAAGTTTCCCTTTCGAAACATGCATGCTCTCACTTGTAAGTCCAGAAACCTTAGACTCTTAACAGGGAAATAAAAAATGAGCAGAAAGCTGTTAAAAATTCCAATTTTTTGAGCATGCTCCATACTCCTTAATTTGCTCTGTAATTAGAGTAAAGATTATTTGTTAGTAATCAAAAAACAGATAAGCTGAAAACTAAAGCCGTAATTTACACGCCACTTAAATGTACTAAAAATGTACCTTCAAAACTGATTAAACAGCATCCCTGAATCCGGAATGCGCAGGATTTCCAGTATTTCCTTTAGAAGGATCCTGGTCATCAGCATATCCTTGAACCTGCTGACCTACGGGCAGTCCCTTTTGCATGTGTAAAGGAGGAGGTCCATAATTTGTTTGAATATTCGGTATTCCGAAAGCTGGATGGCGGTATTGGTTCGAAGCCTCCCGAGGATTCCCCACTGTTCGCTTGACCTCCGATCCAGGATAGTTGCCTCCGCGTGCAGGATCCATAATTATTATAAGAGTTTAATCAAGTTTTTTCTTCTTCAAATGTTTCCTAAACCGTACACCAACAAACAAGAAATAAAGTACAGATTAAACAGCTTTAAAAACACAAATCTTTCCATATATTCTTACTTCTTGAAGCTCTTGACGTTGTCAACTCAGGTAACAAAGCTTGAATTGGAATTTTTAATTTGAATTTAGCATTGAATACAAATAATTCCTTACCAAAAATCGCAAAGACGTATGCAAAATACCGCCCACGCAGTTAAACAAGCATACCAGTTAGTTATTGCTATCCCTTTGTCATCCAAGGAAATAACAAACAAAGCTCACGTGCCTGATAAAAGGTTAAGCTCCCCACAAAAGATTACCTGACTATAGTCAGCTGTGAACGTCTTTCACTCTTGTAATCGTGCTATAGAAAGCTAATTACTCTTTTAGTACTTTTCCTTTTCCCATTATCCCAGCAGTTGCTTTTGCTAAAAATCATATTTGTCCGCTTTATCTTGCACGCTTAACTTTGACAGTTCTCAACCTTTAAGCGACTTGCTTCTATCCTTTCAATAGGGTTTTCAATTGTATTAAAGTTAAGAATCCACAATGGACAAGATGCTTTATTCCAGATAGCTGTAATTGATCATTCCGTACAAAATACGCATATATACTATATACCTATTGCAAACTAATTTTTAAATCATGGCTCCTTAAAGAGGTTTTACGAATGTCATCTAAACAGTACTAACCATTTTTAAACTCTTCACAAATCTGTGATCAGAGATGAAAATCAGCAAGTCTATTTGTCGCAAATTATTCGCCAAAACTTTATTTGGATCCACGAAATCTGTAGCCAAAGATAACGAATATTAGCTTATTGGTAATATTACAATCACCTAACTAAGTCGCGATTTTCCATAAGCTACCTAATAAAAGCGAGAGCCAATCTACATCACAATCGCTCGTACTAACAGAATCACATATTTCACGCTCTAATCTTATCTGGCCCCAGAGGGCTGAAGACAACGTTTTTGGAAAAATCTATAGATATGATTCAAGCAAACATGCAATTAGTGATTAGCCTTGGCTTTCACCGTCAACTGTATCGCAGCAAAGTTGCAGATAAGTATCCCCCAGGGTTATGTTCTGCAATCCGTTTGTTTTTTACGAAATTGCCACGCTCATTTTAACAACGGCTTGCACAAGGCAGTTTTGCACATAATCTCCAAGAATTCACTTGAATTCGGCTGTGAGTAATTCAGGACCCCCTTGTTTTCCTCTCAATTTGTTTTAAGTGAATCCTTTTATTAGCCCGTTAAAGTTATAGGCATCAATTGCTTGAGCTTTGCGTGTAAATTACATTGACTGAGATGCGTAATCCGGATCCGGAATGATCTGTGATGGACGATTGGAATTTGTACATTCTTTTTGGAGTCAGTGGCGGATTTTTCGCGGTAATTTTACCAGCCCTTTGTTTGTTACACAACAACCATATGTACCCTTGATTTGTTTCTTTAACGATAACTTTCCTTTTAGTTTTTTAGCTCCTGCTTCTGTTACTACAAGCGGAAGAACGTTTTGCGGCTTAGAAAGGAGGAAGAATTCGAGCGAAGCATAGGTTTTGGGGGAACGCTGTCAGAGAAAGATATGCTCCCCGCTTCAGTAGGCGGTGTAACCATGGAAAGCGTATCTCCATTTTCAGACCACTCTCCTGGCAGTATTAGTAGCAGAGGTGGGGCTTCTAAAAGAAGTCAATCATCTCGACCGATATTCTTGACAAGAGGAGACCCAACGGGCTTTGGGCCGGAAGTATCTCATCAAAGGTTTGACAATCCAGTCGTTTGAATCCAAATTGTTTTGACCTTCTCCAAACGTTTTTATTTACCTCTCGGAAAAGCCATAGCCGCAATGGTAAATATCCCCCATATTGTCACCCAACCCCACAGAGAAGCTCATCTAGCTGGCACATGATTGTAACATTGTTGTGTATATATGCCCCACGGGACATTTAATTTAAAAATTTGTCACGACGAATCCTCTTCGGCCTACGGAAGCTCGTATCGTAGAATACAATCACAATTTTTTCTCATTTAAAATTCCTTTAATTTACCTTATCCATAAAAATCAACAATGATTCCCTAATAAACTCAAATTTTATAATTAAAAGGAACTATACTTTGATATTGATCCTCACTGATGCAGATTCAATTGCCCTAAAAACATCCAACCCAAGGTCAGATCACATCCTCAAAAATCATGCAGCGTCCAAACATTTTTTTTTACTCTTCCACGCTTGTCATTCCAATTCCAGCAACCAATCCCTCCCTCTCTCTACCTCATTTCATCTTCATTTCCTCCATAGTCTTCAAGCAGTTAAATCTTCCTTCCGGTTTAAATTTGAATCCAGTAGAACTTATGCGCCCACCGCGAAGCCACAATTTGCGTACAGGAGCGTCTAGTCGATCGCAAAAATGACCACCTCTGTTCCCATTTCGGTTGGACATGATAATTTCCCTCACAAAATTCACTACCTGTCTCCCTTAATTCCTACATGTCGTGACAGAGTGCAATAAAGGAGGCGTTAGATATTTCGTAATCCTGTGAATCAAGAACAATCCCACCCGCGTCCGTCCGGCCTGTTTATACGTATCCTAAGTCTTAAAACACACACTCCCTCATACATCTGCAAAAGATAATACAAATATTTATCATCAAGATCAGCCCAAGACCAAATCAAGATGATTTATTCATCCCTGCACACGAGCCTCACATCTGACCCCTCTTAATCACCCGATTCTGCACACCACCCTACCTTCTCCTACTTACGCCCACACTTCCTTAAAATCTGAAAAAATCCTCCACAAGCATCACAACAAACTCCAGGAATTTGCACCTCCTTAAATACATTATCTTAAATTTCCTTCTGTCCTCAACCACTGACCACTCTCCATCCGCTCGCAGCAATCATGAAAAGCTCAAAGGTTTGCATCATTTTCCAGAATCCAAAACATTTATAACCACATTGCAAGAATCTACTTAGCATAAAAAAACTTCATTACTCCCCACCTTTCTCTCTTTGCCAACATGGATTTCATCTGTGTAACCCTCCACTTTCAATACATTATATCGATACACATATGGCTTTTAGAACCCCAGTGAGAAGAGAAGGATTTGATCCCTGGTGTAATTAACGTATCAGCAATGTGAGCTTATAATGTTAATGCACACTCGTTTCTGAGTCTTGCAAACATTTTAGCTCTTCTACAAATTCCCAACTTCAAGTCGGTGAGTATGGATGAAGGCTTAGAATGTTGGAATCGTGTAAACAATGGTGATGAGCCGACGCAATAACTAAAGCAATATATCTTAACAATGGGCACGGACGCAAGCTCCACCCTAAATGAAATAAGGTGTATCTCATTAACCTGCTCTGAATGGGAAACCATTTCCAGAGCCAGATACTCATGGAGAAACGACGTTAGTTTGATAAACTGCATCTCCAGCAACGAATCCCACTTTAGCATGACTCCCTAACTTGTTGGGGGCAAGGTGGTCATGTCGTGGGATTAGAATCACCATAAATCCAGCACTGATCTCCATTTTTTCCCAATTCATTTACCACATCTTCTAATTAAACCAGTGGGTAAAATACAGTGTGTGTATAATAGATGCGCACTAAAACTTGTAGTCAAGTCTCATTCCCTAGAAAGCATCCATTTTTAGACTCATCTTCCCGTCAATATCTTCTCATATACCCATGTCTCTTTATGTGGAACACGTAAATCAAAACTTTTGGGTGGAGATTGAATCTACGCGGCTACGATGGGCGTTATCCATTATTTATATATTTCATTACTAATAATAATTTCAATCCGGCCCTACTTCATATTTACACGTTCCTTGGCTCCGAGTGTAATATCGAAACAGTCTTCTCAAAATAATATCAGCTTCCAGCACGGTTCCCTCACGATCCTGTCATTCTCCAGAGAGATGTCTTCCTTTAATGACCACAATCAACGTTGGCTCCACCTTAGCGTTTACTCTGTTAGTATCTGTTAGAATCCAATCGTAAGGTAGACTAACTAGTCAAATAATCCAACTGAGCTTGCCTATAACCAAAGCTTAAATGTTTATTCCTTCACCTGGATCATCCAGTCAAGATTAAGCTGATCTTATCAATCTCATAATGACACTCTCCTGTCATGTTACTGGAACTCGAAGAAAATCCCATTATTCAAAGACACCCACACGACTCCATATATTTTTCTATTTACAAAACTCGCATCATTGTCTTTACCTTAAGCTGCTTTGTAGCAATTAATCAAGCCCCCCCCCCCGCGCTAAAATCAGCTTGGTTTCTATAAGAGATTACGTGTTTATTTAATTCCTATTTTAAATGAGTTTTTAATCCTGACTTGAACTGTAGATAGGAGAAAGCCACACCTAACTGCGGATGTTCAGGCCGTTATCCCGCTCGGTGTGGTAAATATTCTAGTGGTAAACGCCCGTTCGCAATTTTGTGACAGGGTTCAAGGTTTTCAAAAGGCCAGTTCAATTTAGTACATCTTTAAGCAATTTCGCTTTCCATGCCGCAACTCCAACTATAGTTTTCCTCAACGCAGTTATTGTTAACAACGACGTAGTTGATCCCTCTCCTTCTTCCCTGGAACACGATTATGGGAAATGTGATATTTAATGATAGTGTGCGATCTGATTATTTGGTAAATTAACAATCTGATTAAATTACGGCTGCCTCTTCAGCCTATAATTACACGACACAGGATTTATTCTTATGGCAATCTTTAGCCAATATAGAAAAGAATATACGCGCTGGGCCATGTCTTACGCTCCATCGTTTGACTTTTCTGTTACTTACTGACATTAAATTGGCATATGTCGATCAGGAGTTTCATGCGCACTCGCGCTCGTTTGGGCTAAGATTTTGGAAAAGCGCCATAACTTATGGTTTGTTACTCTAGGGTTAGGCTAAAGTACTACATTCTGAATAAATTACCACAATAATGCTGTACTGCTAAAACAGGATGCTGGAATTAAGCCATGTGTATATAATTATGCTCCAGTAGGAATAAAAAACCTTCCTACAAACATTAAATTTTAGGCAAAGATCATGATAGTTTTGGAGAAAATAACTCCCTACTACAAAAAATCTCTAGATTACAGCATGAGTTACAATTACAGCAGAGATGAGGACAGGAGGATGATGGAATCTGTTCAACTTTCAGCTTGTAGTCAAAGGTCGTATTTAGTTTGAATTTTCATATTGTTGTGGCCGTGTTGGGTAGGATGAAAAAATCCTGTAGCATCCTTTGCTTAATTGAGCACCAAAACTAGAGTCCTCTTTTGAATCCATCCTTGTAAACTAATCAACCTGAATAAATGGAAGCACTCATGCGAAATAATATACACAAACTACGCAGGGACAACAAGAAGATGTGATGCTACATAAAAAAAACTTATTGTTTGAAATTCTATCTGGCAACAAACACCCATGTTTCGGACGCCAATAAGATGGGATTTTCAAACAAATTTCCTTATGCAACGTCTAAAGCTGTTCTATAATTTCTCAAGTAAGCCTGTCAACTTACCGAGACATGTCGACGACCATCTACAGAAGGCCGGATTTCCTAATTTATCTAGTTCAGCAGAATTACGCACAGCAAGAGCGTGGGCTCATCCCTGGAAATTAGAATGCGTGAAACGTATTATTTTTTCAAATTGCTACAATTTCGCAATTCTGTCCAGATTGTTTTTGCAACAAATAATTTCTCCAGCACGCCAGACCGTACATGTACATTAGAACGGCTCGTTAAAACAGGTAGAGAGATGTGCCTAGGTTTTGTAATTTTAGAAACTCATACAAGGTGTGTTCCTCCCAGGATTGATCAAGGGAAAAGCCAATAAAATTACTAATTAAGAGCGAGACGGTGATTTGTGCGCGAATGAGGGCGTGTGTCCTCCTGGCTGGAGATGGGGTGGTGAGATCAGAAAGGGTGGAGGAACGTTTGCAAAAATTCTTCTCCACTCATCTGCCCAGGATTATATGAATTATCTGCATCCACAACAACAAACTATTATCCCGAGTACCCAGCTGGATAGCAGAACATCTCCAGTCAACATAACATCCAACTACAAAATTAGATGCATACATTTTCTTCTCTCCGCCCCCGAAATCGTGTACCTGAACTGAACGTAAGCAATGCAAAATAATCGCCGCAAATCCTCTCATCCTCTCTCCGAACCCTTCCTGTTCCAGGCCAAATAGATAAAAGCAACTAACATAATCTTAATGACTTCACAATATTTTCATCCGTCGTCCAAGCCGAGTGCAAATTGCATTCGCAAGTTGGTCATTATTCAAACAAATTTCAAGTAGTGTAACAGCTTTCCTCATAACTTCATCAACATGGTTTTCACCAAAACCTACCTCGGTTGGTATAACTTTCCAGCTTTTCAGATTCTAATTTGGATTGATCATGAATAATCTGTATTCGCTATGGGTTTGTGCAGTTTCCAATTCAGTTGCAACGTTTTAATATTTTATCTTTTGTGAACAAAGATGAGCCTCTCAAGCTTCCCATCCTCAAAGGATGGCACTGGAGACGGAATTCATTGGGAAGCCGGGATATTTACGCAGATTTGAGAAGAGCCGGATCTACAAGTCCACTGGGATTGAAAGAGTGCTACGGTTGCCAACAACCCTTGTATGATGTACGTGAAATATAGTTCATTTTTTTAAAAAATCCCTCCAGCTTTTCGTTTGTAATTTTCACTAAATCCAACTTTTCGTACTTTCCAAGCCGTTTCACCTCTTTGTCGTTGGGAAAAGCTGGCACAAGGCCTGCTTCAAATGCTGCGTTTGCTCCTTGTCTTTGAGTCCTGATAAGTTTTGGGAAAAGAATGGAATGCCCTACTGCGAAAAAGATTTCAACAACATCTTTTACAGCAAGTGTAATGTGTGCTGCACTACAATTTACAAGGTGAGTCTATCCGAGGCAGTGGGATCAGAATGCCCCTGGCCATTTAATTATCCTTTGCAAAGCGTAGTAATAACTTACAAGAATTCATTTTCTATCAGAACCCAATCCGAATCAAGGAAAAGCACTACCACCCTGCTTGCTTCACTTGCAAGAAATGCAACTTGTCCTTGAACTCTTACAATCATCACGAGCGAAACGGAGTTTTCTATTGTGAAGGCTGTTATCACAACACTTTCTCTCCGAAATGCAACGCCTGCAAAAAGCCCATCAAGGATACACAGGTAAAGTTGTTCGCACATAAGTAATTACAGATGGTTTTCGTAAAATATTTCCCTTCTTTCTTAAGAATCAACACCGACTTTTAGGAAGCAACTAAAACCATCGGAGGCATTTTCCACAAAGAGCATTTTGTTTGCCACGAATGCAAATTCCAGCTTTACGAAAACGAGTTCCGGCAGGTGAACGGGAATGTTTACTGTGAGAGGGATTACCACAAGCTCTTCTCTCCGAAATGCGAATTTTGTTCCAGCCCTGTCAGACAGGTAAAAATTGATATAGTTGTGACAAATTTTATTCGTAAATATCCTTCAAGCCATAAGCTTCAACTGATGGAATATTTCCGTTTGCACAGGGTGGAGTGCGGTCATTCGGGAAAACTTGGCATTCGGAATGCAGATTCCGTTGCACGACCTGTATGAAGTTTTTGTCAAGGAATGATTATATACGAGGCGCTGATGATCGTGCTTACTGCAGGAGCGATTGGAAAAAAAAGTTTAGTGCCGCCATTTGCCCCACTTGCAACAGATCAGTTTATCCGAATTCTGCAGGAAAATCCGTTATTGCAATGGGCAAAGAATATCACACCCACTGCTTTTACTGCCGGGTACTGCGCATTTCATATTTATTTTTCCATCATCATTTCTCTTCGTTTTTTGCACATGGTTACTAAAGGAATTTCAATTCTTTATAGATTTGTTTCACGGACTTGGATTCTGGATCATACTGGGAAGTTAACGGAAAACCGTACTGCTACAAGCATTATTACGACAAAACTTTCCAACGCTGGCGTCCAATCCCTATCGTAAAGGAAGCGAGTACTCAAAACGTTACAAAAACTCTCGGCAGATTGAAACTTAATTCCACCTCATCCAGCTCGTCTTACAGACGTTCAACAAGTTCCATGGACCGACTCCACTGATTTTATCACAAAATAATTTTCTGGGCCAAGATGAATTTTGGAGCACAGAATGAAACGTGAAAATTTTAAATCCGCCTACAAAGGAAACATGTTAAAATTACATTCAGTGTATACTTTAAATATCTCAGATAAAATATTAACCCCATTTTGCAATGTAAGAACCTCGAATATATAACTGTTGTTTTATAAATAGTTTGTACAAAACTTCTAATCAATGTTCTAGCCTTAACTCACAAAAAGCACTAACGTTTTTAACTAACGGGTAAATCATTTTTAAAGGTGGCGGGTTAGCCGTTAGACTGATAACTAAACAATTTGGGCTATGACCTATGTGCTTAAGTTTCGAAAGGTAAAAACACTCACCAACTTTATATACGCACTTGTATTAACTCTCTGTTTACAAGTTTTTAAAACTTGCTAACTATAAATTCAAATAAACTGCATACTACTGCTTCAATTAGATATGTGTAGCACCACATTTTAAATTAAAATTTTTGTTCATTTCTCATACTGTATCACAAAAAACCGACAGTCAAAAGTGTAAAGTACAGGTCTACTATAAAATCTATAGTCCGCTCCGCTGTTGTCGCAAAGTAAAGCCAAACTATAAAAATAGCAACACGTGTATTTTAAAAGGTTACACCGGTAAATGGCAACAAAATTAACGGAAATTATTTAAATCAAACAAAACTCAAGTATTGCATGGTTCTAATTAGGTAAAGCTGGCGTGCAGTGAAACGATATTTTGAATACTTGAATGAGATACGCAGCAAAGTTTCTATGAGCAAGCGCCATCTACAAGGGACTAAGTTTAGTACTGATACATCAGATTCACTCCCAGCGGCATCTGAGAATAGGTTTGCCAACTCAATCATGTATCCGGCATGGAACTACTTAGACGTGCACCATTCATACAAATCACATCGCATGGTTAGTAAGCTGGAGCAGGCCGCTCAAGAGTGTCGTTCGGAGTTTACGAGTTATTTTGATAAAATTTGACTTTAAGTCTTTAAATTAATTCAGAAATGGCACCGGTAAGTTGATCAGTCTCATTTTGTATTAATTTTGTAATAGTTAAATAAGTGAAAAGGTTAAATTTATATGCTCTGGTGATGATACAACTAAGCCAAAGACTCCATGCTGGTACTTACTTCAAGACGGGACTGATTCTGAGCACATGATAAATTTTCATTAGGATTTCATTGAAAATGCGATGAAATAATTAATATTTTCAATTGCATTTACAGTACATAATCTATGGGATTGATTTTTTGCAATTATCGCAGTTCAACTGAGTACGGTTTTTTGAATTTTCAGAAGGCAGATAAGGGAAAGGATAAGAAGGCGGCAGGAGCCGCTGCCGGAGCCAAGAAGGAGAACAAACCTCCAGCGGCTGCTGCAGCTCCACCACCAGCAAAGAAGGCTGCACCAGAGCCCGCAAAGGCCAAGGCCCCAGCGGCTGCCCCCAAGCCCAAGCCAGAGGTCAAGAAGGAAGAGCCCAAGAAGGCTGCACCAGCACCGGCAGCAGCCCCAAAATCCGATGCTCCTCCTAAGGTCAAGAAACCTAAGCCTGCTAAGAAAGCAACCCCAGCCAAGAAAGCTGCAGCGAAGACCCCGCTCAGAGGAAAGGGAACTCAATCGAAGAAGAAGAAGAACGCTACCAAATTCACCATCGATTGCACACTCCCTGCCGAGGATCAGCTTTTCAACTCAAGCGATTTCGTAATTAATTCATTTTGATTCTCTAATTTTCGTATGTGGATTTGGTTAGAATATTTCAGGGTTCCTCGTTCACCTTACGGATAACGATGGGGCCTAGACTTAACCCACGGGTGGCACATGATGAGGATTGGATGTGGGGCACTCGCTCACCATCTGAAACTCACTTTGATCGCACATCTAGGGTTATCTTCCCTAATCGGACTCGAAGCCGTAGGGTTACCTTCCCTAACGGTTTCAGTTCGTAACTACTAGGGTTAACTTCCCTAATCGGAGCTCGTAGTCGTAGGGCCTTCTTCCCTAAGACTGCAGTTTCGTAAATGATTAGGGTGACATTCCCTAATTCATTGTGTGATATCATGTGAATGGTTGGATCTACAGGAAAAATTCCTTAAGGAGAGGATAAAGATTCAAGGAAAGACGGGCAATTTGTCAAACGCTGTCACACTGGACCGTGGAGATAAGCCATCTAAAGTTGTTGTAACTGCTACCGTTCCCTTCTCGAAAAGGTAAGGATACCAATATTGAAACTTCATTATCTTCATACCATTCGCATTGTTTTAACTGGACTTGGGAAGCAACATGTTTAATAATTACTAATCTTCCAATTTTTCAGGTATCTCAAATACTTAACCAAGAAATATTTGAAGAAGAATTTGTTGCGAGATACCCTCCGAGTAATTTCCACCGGCAAGGATGGTTATGAACTTAGGTACTTCCAGATCGGCAATGAAGCAGATGAGGATGAGGAAGATAACGAGTAAATAATTTTACTAAAGTTATACTCTACCGGGAATAAAGTACCCTCGTGGTTGATCAGATAATAACCTTGTATTTATTCATTACAGCACTATCAAATTAATGAATATTCCATATAGCTCTCCAGCTTTACCACCTTTTTTTCCAATATCTTAACAGTTTAATGCAGCCTGACATGTTTTAAGAATTTGCCCTTGCTAATTAGGCTGGAATCATAATTACTAATAAGACTTGCATTGCTATTTGAACTTCAAGTTTAACTCCCGTTGAAATCAAGTAATCACCACAGGATATACTCCTACTCCTCCTAAAGTGCAATAATTGTAGAAACAAAACAACGTTATCTCACTCAGCATGAACCGTCGTGAACATAAACATCTAACATACAATTATGTACCACACTCATCCACTGAAATTCACACAAATCACCTACTCCCATGCATTGAACTTTGCTATTCAGTTTAGTCTTCAAATCTCAAATGCACTAGATTGAGTTTTTCCAGTCACATAGTTCGAAGCGGAACATACAATTGACCTTTATCCGGAAGTCAGAAATTCGCGAATGCAGTCAACCGAATCTCCATCCCACTCCATCCTCATAACAACCCTCCCCTCATCATGATTTCATTAACATGCCAACTCTACCAACAGAAGGATTATGCATGAACTCGTGTAAAAGAGGCTGAACAATTGGCTAGCCTGCATTATATTATGCGGAACATATTATGAATGACGGTGGATCCACTTTACCGCATACGCCACACAAAATACGTACTTTTTGGTGGACTTTGGACCTTCGGAACGACGAGAACTCTCAGTATGCAGCTCATTGCTTTCCTTCTGCACATACCATATTCTTCTTTGACAAAGATTCAGCTTTTAGAATCGAGAGTTCACTTCTGTGCTCATATAGTGCTGCAGGGCATCATTCGTATCGTAGCATACTAAGGAAGCTTTAAAGTTCCTCGTTCTCTCATAACATTGCATCTGAACTTGCTTGTCAGACAGTCAGTTTTGCTATATTTTAGATATTCTAGTATTCTTCGGTCCGCATAGACTCATAGATAGTGTTGGGTTGGGAAGTTGGGAGTTGGGACCAACATACCACCATCAGTGCTGCACTTGCTTCCTATACCGCCGAACGTGTGAGTGGAGTTCATTCAAAATATCTTCGATTGGACTTTGACCCAGTGCAAATTTCTGTTTGCAAACCTCATTTCGTATTGGCTTTAGGTCGGTCCGCCAAAGTGGAGAAATTACGTGCGTCAAAAGCATATGCAAAGGTGGGTTTTGTATTACTTCTCACAGCAACAGTAATCCTACGATACTACATAAATATTAACGTAGCTTAGAGCCGGAGATGATGAGGGCAGAGATCGTTTAATGAAAATAGAATTGCCCTTAGTACTCGAGTATAACCAGCTCCGCTTGGAAAACAAAAAGCCGAGCCTCCAGTTAAGTAATTACACTTGCCTGCTTCACATCAACTGCTCAAGCCATCTTCATTTTCTCCGAAAGGATTCGTTCCGTAAAACTCGTTGTTTCGGTAAATTTTCAAGATCGTATTCTGATAACATTCATGCAAAGTAGGGTCAAGTGATTTTTTCTAGTGTATAGGTCAGGGGTCAAAGAGAGCCATCGCATTAGTATTGCGGAACGAGTTGTAACTTGTGTAGGACATCCGTGTCGGTACAAAGTCTGTTTGCCAGTACGTCTTACGTCTAATGATCAGATTCCAGAAGATCAATGATTTTTTCCATTTGCCTCCGGATAGTGTGCAGTCAAACCTTTTCCACAATTAGCGAACCAGTATAGTATTGAACAGTCTGTAGTAAGGGTTCACTTGCCTCGCTACAAGCGTTTCAAGGCGGCATATTAGAGGGTAAATTTGACAGATTTATACGTGTTTACATTTCAACTGTTTGTAGATGCAAGGTTAACGCGAGGGCCAGTTTCAGTCTCTGCTTTCTGTTCCCTGTGCTAGTTAAAGGTGGCATCAAGTGATAGCAATTAACATATGAGTTTGTGTCGGTATTCATGCTTTTCTGTATTTAAAGTTCCGTTAAATTGAACAAGTTTGTTTGATTACGCTCAACCACGGAAGCCACATGGTAATCGGCAGGGTGGAAGAAGCTGTGGGAATTTTCATCATTTGAAGTTTATGTTCCAGCGATTTAACGCTCATTACACTTTTCGCTTGATACTTAAGTAGCTGGCAGTATCTCCCATGGAGATTCCTCGTGTAGTCAAGCAAGACAATTAATCTTATTGTAATAAGAATATAATTCTCACAGAGGACAGACCCTCTTCATGTCAGATCCTCAGAACTTTAACAAACTCTGTAAAGAAGTTCCTTTCCAACAAAAGGTTGCGACATAACGTCATTAGATTATTCCCACACATTGACTAAACACTGCAAGATTTCTTTATCTTTAGGTTCCCATCTATGCCCTCCTATTCTACCTTTCATTCGGTAAAGTTATAGTACATCATCATCATATCATTTTTCCAGTTTCAGTATTTCATTGTAAACGATTTTATATAGTTTCAGGAAGAATTAAATATTAAGATGATAATCAAAGGGTAGTTATGGCAGGCGTAGTCCCTTTGGAGATGAAACAAATTAAATTATTACACCTGTGTAAGGTGCATTAAATGATTTGTTCCTTATTATCATTCTCACAGTACCGTACATGACCGGCCCCAGGAATTGAAATTTGAAACATAGTCGAAGTTCAACCTGAGGGTCGTAGGAATTCACCCTGAAAAAAGAAAATCCAACTTTTACCGAAATCTGGAGAAATTTGAAAAATTCTGTAGGGGCTATCCATATATTATATCAGTAAAAGTTCAACGGTGGTAAAATGTTACTTAAGTTTCATAATATGTGAACGGTAACATGATAACTGGGCTCTAATTACATATTCCTGTACTAACTGATGACTTTGTGCAAACATATCAGTTGATGCCATCTCTGTGCAGTTAACTCACATGCTATGTACACGGTCCCTACAGCATGTTATACGCGAAAATCGCAACTTTGAGCCGCTTTTTCTCTGTTAGCAGCCGAAAGTTGGATTTTCTTTTTTCAGGGTGAATTACTACGACCCTCAGGTTGAACTTTGACTATGTTTCAAATTTCGATTCGTGGGGCCGGTCATGTACGGTACTGTCAGTTACCTTTATTCTGTCAGATCTACGTGGGTTAGTTGGTAGAAGGTCTTCCAGTTTTTTCGCCGTTTCCCTCAGTAATTGTAGCTCAGTTGTCAATTGGGTATCTGCCAAGTGCTGCGGAACAAGTTTTAAGTTTGTCTCACTTTTACGTTATATCAATTTGATTTATGTAAATCAGCAAACTTTTGAAACTTGGTTCTGGTTTGTGAATTACTGCTTGCACTTTGAGATCTCGCATCAAGCTCATATTAGAGAAACACGGGTGTTATGTGCAGTCGTCCTTAAAGGAAGTAAACGAATCTACTTTTAGAATCATCATCGAATTAATTCCATCATAAGCAAAGTCAGACAGGTATCCATCAACAAAAGGGGGATCTTAAAGTTAGGGAAGGGCAGCAAAATTTTACGGGTGAACGCACCGGTAGGCATGCTCACGAAGCGTAGTTTGTAAGCATCTTGTTAAGTGATGATTAATAATCTGATAAACTGAAAAGTAAACACCCGTGGAGAAATGACATAAGTGATAATTAATTACATGTATTTTCTTTTCCAGGTCCAGTAGAATCAACCAAAGAACAAAATAACGTCGTGCTTGAACAGTCTCTCCTCCTTGGCGCGACTTCAGTGCTTTCGTTTCGTCCTGAACATCTTCGGCACAACTACGTCAAAGAATTTATTACTCCCCTCCTATCAAGATAAACGGACGGAGAATTAAAGGAATACTAAACCCTGTTATAAATCTCCAGTGATTGCAGTTGAAAACCATTCGGGTGCAACTGCATTGACTGCGAGTATGATTAGGCAGAGAAGACTTTAAAGTTAATGGATTTCTCGTTCGTGACGAGAGTGATTCTATAGAATCTGTGATGTTATTTTAGTATAACTGATCCTTGCATTTATATTCGAGTCTAGTTTGGTGCTTTACTTATAAATTCTCCGTATATAACTTGAGTCAGCGTAACCGTGAGGGACAGGTATTATATACCCTGTAAGAGGGTTCAGTGAATTACTGTGTCATTTGTTATTATCTTTACTAGTAAAACCTTAATGTGTCATGGTCAATAGAGTCATATAGGTGCATATAGTAGATACTGCTACAAAAGCTTTGAGAACTTAAAGTTAGGACTAAATCAGTCTGCTTCTAGCATTTATCGAGGAACGAGGTTCAATTGACAAACCACCTCCCGGATCTACCATATTTTGTCCTCTGCATAGATAGAGCGCAGAATTTAGCGAATAGTTTTTAACTATCAGTATCGGTAAACAAAACAGAAAAGTGCTAAATTTATAAAAGTGTAAGACTCATGCGGCAAGTCAAAGGATAACGGGAATCCATCGCCAACTGTGCAGAAGCAAAGGTACGTAAAACTGTATGATTTAATTTAATATATTACATGTAGGAGGGCTTCCCTACTTTATATCAGTTATGACAGTTAACAGATCTTGTAGTTTATAGATTCAGCATGAGAATTAGTGGAGGTAGAAGACGAGTAGTTGAAAGCTTTCAGTGTATGAATGGGAGTTCATTCACTTATCAGAACAGTACTTTTAGTGATACTAGCGATAAAGCATTAGAATTGATCAACTACGTCAAAGATGTTTGCATTGCATGCTCTAGAATTATTTGTATGATATCAAATGTATAGTGTAATCCTTCTAATCTGCGTATACTAGCTTTATTATATTCGCGAGGTAAAGTTGAATCATTCGGAAATGTTACCTGCAGGTGTCAATTGGATAGAAACTAATCTAAAAGGGAGGAACTTGTAGATTCGCGTGGATTTTCCTTGCGGAAATTGCTTTGTATTGTTGTTTTGTAAAGGATGTGATAGTTTGGAAATAGCTTTAGTGCTTAAGCAAGCACACTGATAAACGTTTGTAATAATCAGCATATTAGTCGGTCTGCATATAAATTAAATTTTATTGCGGTTTATTTATCTCGTGGTTTTATGTAGGGAGCTTTTCTGGTTGATATCAAACTTCGACTTGTACTTCACCACCGACAAGTTTTCATATCAACCGTCTACTTACTCGAACCGACATGGCGGAAGCCCATTCAGCTGTTGCCTTCTCGTTTGCAGTAACGCATGAGGGAGTTAATGCTCATTTCGACAGAGAGGTTCTATCACTTATTTGGCTATCTGGAATCCGAGCTTGGAGACGACGGCTAACTCGTTTACTGGTAACGTCCACAGTTGTCATTACTTTCTATTTTATATCCGTGAGTTAATGTACATGCTGGAATCACTGCATAGTGTCCTGCCTAGGTCAACGTAAATGTAAATATACAGCTTAGGACCAGAACTACTTTCACCAAAAATTACTAATTATAGCTTGCGTCTCGCTAAGAAAAGAATACTCTGCGCTCTGCGACCTTGAATTATTACGGAAAATGCATTATAACGGGAAGCAGACAGGTGAATGTTCGGAATATGTTTTGAACAGTGAACAGGTTGTCGAATTATTGAAAGAGTAGCGCCAGTCCATCCACTGACTACTTAACCACTTCAACATGAGTTTGCTTAAAAGGAGACATATACACATGTTCTTTTCAAGTGTGGGTTTCAGAGAGAGTGTTGTGTGTTAGAAAGGAAATGAAATAGGGTAAGCGGAGCGGTGAAAAGTTGAATATGAAAAGGATTGCTTTATTATAATTCGCCTCGTCTTGTACAAGTTTCTGAACTTTGGACTTTGTGTTCAATTCTTCCTTAGCAGCGGCGCGCAGAGCTAAGCTCCGCTCTTTTATTAGGAAATATTCGCCTTTAAGTAATGACCACCGCCAATATGTTATGAGGCATCCTCGTACCAACGCTGCGCTTTCTGTACGCACTATTCCTCAACAACTTCTCTGCTGGTTTCAAAAGTTGTTTGGCCACCGAGGACGAAGCCAGGGAAAGACTAAATGAATCGAGTTAACTCCTATACGCATTTTCTACTCAAATAATCATATTGCGAAACCTTCTCCCACTATTATTCATATCTTATGTATTGATGCGTATGAAAGTTTTTCATTCTGTTTCTGTTTATCGTTAATCCTACTTCTCGTCCTCTTTCCATTCGGATTGTCTCATTTCTTGGAGGATGGGCTGTTGACAACACTTTATAGATAGATATAATGCTTAACTAAATAAGATAATCCCTCAATAGTTAATTATGTTCTTTTTCATCTGCAAGTGCTATGCTGGAATGGGTTCACCCACTTAAATTTATAGTCAAGTCAGAGAGTGCATTAACTTAGATGATCCAGGGAGGAACTCAACGAAAACGGATTGGATGTACATAACAACTTAATTCATCTCATCAACAAGCATGTATTCCATCAATTAAGATTCTCATATAGTGTATCATTGGTTAGAATCTTCTTGTTATCTTCCGGAGTTGTCGTTATGGCAAACTTGAAGCTCTAAGAGTTGAATGCCATTGCTGGATCAAAATGTATCCTGTATCTTGTATCTTATCTGCAAGAGATGAGCTCTTCGTCATAGAATCAGAAACCAGGTCGTTAAGTATATGTCTTATGGGATAGATGGATTTATTGAGCGAGTTTCTGGCTCCCTGTGGTAAGAATGTTTTTACAAAATACCAAAACATTCAGATCAAAGAGCAACGTGTCTCAGACTTGATGCAACCCCAGCAGGTATATACAAGCTGGGGTTGACCTATCTTTGAATATACAGAAACTTGGAGCGAGATTTAGTAAACTGGGTACATAACATGTTAGTAAGATGATTTATTTTTGTATTGCCTGAGGTGCAAAATAGTGTAACAAAATTTCAAGAATAGTTCAGCTCAGATTCATGTTAGTTGTTTCCAGGAATAACCCTAATTTTCGAGCGCTGCTATTGGCCCAGTCTGAAGGGTGTTTTGAGGGTGTGTTTGTCCTGAGGAATCATGAGAGATGATGAATATAGAATTTACGAGGACCTCATTTAATATGGTTCTTAGGCTGTGCAGGGTCGCCGTGGAACTTGGTCCCCCAGAGACTGTGATCATCCCTGTAAGTATGCATCCAAATCCTGGTTCCTAAAGCACTCCTAGTCTGCGTACCACAAGCGTACGTGCAATGAACTAGGTAGTTGTCTTTTTAACGTTTGTTTGCGTCTCGTAGCAGCAGCATGAAGTTCAGCATGTCCACATACACACGCACCATTAGGCGTCAGACTTTCACTTGGTCAACTCTTGCATCTCCTTTGAGTATGTCACAATTTTGAAGGCAAGGGTATAATTAAAGGAAGCATGTGCGCAGTCTACATGTGCTAACATAACGTAGCTAAGCTTTTGCGATTACCTATATTCACTATTTTGGTTTCTCAACAAGTTAGTCTTAGAGAATGTCTTGAGTAGAAGGGACCCCGTGCAAGAGCTTCAAAGTGTTGTCGTTGCGGAATGGTTAACATTCGTAACCATTAAAAGAACATCCTTTGCAATATTGTTTGTGAGAATTCCATCCAAAATTTCCGTCATCCGGGCACATCTCTTCGTCTGGTGTGCCCGTTGGGGCAGATAATTATTAAAATTGAGTGTGTTTCCCACAATTCACAATGATTCACTTAATAACAACGTTTATTCAAGCGTTTACCAAGTACTTGAGCCCCGGGCCTGTGTTGACCGTGTGGGTTGACTATATTCTGTATCACCAAAACTTATTTCTTCTTTACCTGGATAAATTAGAAGCCAAAGTTACAGTAAGTCGGGAAAGCTTTAATGGCAACATTTTTGCAACACAGTTTCCGTTTCGCCGTGAGAGATGTGTTTGAAATAGTTGAATCAAGGGAATCCATTTGATTTAGTCTATAGGTTATGCCATTCAAGGATTATGTTGACGACAGAATGTTTGTTTATAACTCAAGGCGGTCAGAAAATAAGATATGCGCGTATTTGCTCTCTCACTAGCCTAAATGAAACAGAAGCGTTGCAAATATTCCTTGAAACCTTTTTCTTATTCTATTCCAGAACAATATCCGTTGCGGTGTTTACCCTGGCTCCTTGAAGGGATTGGGGGTCTCCGTTGTCACCCTCAGCTCCGTGTATTATGGAGGTTACGATCCTTCATTCGGTCTTATTTCCTGGCTTCAGCGGCACTTGCCTAGGTAGAAAGAAACGTTTATATTCTTAAAATTTCATAAAATGTCATTAATCGTTTGCAAAACACTAAACATTTTTTCACGACATAGTGGACCTACTGGAGAAGTCCTCAGTTGCACGCTTGTTGGGGCTGGAATATGGTCCGCAGCTATTTTTACACTGCGGAACTTCCTTAAACTATTATTCAATTATAAAGGTAAGCTTGTCTCGTCTTTGAAACATATGCGCATTTCTTCGTAATAGTGCTGGTCCGGGGCTGTTTCACTTGACTGTTATCGTTTACAGGATGGATGTACGAGGAGCGTGGTAGAGGGAGAAAAATTTCCAAAAGTACTAGATTATGGATTGCGTTGGTGAAAATACTTTCTGGGTGGAACAAGCCTCTACTCTACGCCTTCCAAGGCTCTATTCCTTCCCTACCGTTACCAGCTGTCGACGACACCATGCAGAGGGTAAGTGAATTGTTTGGGGTTCACAGACTGTAGGAGAGTTCTGGATGTGCAATTTAATTTGTGTAACGCTTCCAATTTAGTATCTGAGATCTGTTCGCCCATTGATGGACGATGACAAATACAATCGAATGGAAGCTATGGCCAAGGAATTCCAGAATGGTATTTCCAAGAAGCTGCAGCGCTACCTAGTATTAAAATCATGGTTAGTCTTAATGAAAGAAGTGCATGATGCATATATCAAAGAATTGATCAAATAATTCAAATATGCATATGCATACCATATTTTAGGTGGGCAACAAATTATGTCAGTGATTGGTGGGAAGAATACGTTTACCTGAGAGGAAGATCGCCAATTATGGTCAACTCGAATTTCTACGGGCTTGATGCAATCCTAGTGCATCCCACTACGGTCCAGGCTGCTCGGGCTGCCAATGTTACTTACGCTTGCTTGCTCTTCAGACGGTGCATCGAACGGCAAGAGCTTGAACCTGTAAGTGTCCTTCCAAATCGTTATCGTTGCACAAGGGGGTTCCAGTGTCACGTATAGCTTTTTTATCGAAAAAACAATAACAACTATGTATTTATATTTGAAGATCATGGTACAAGGACTTGTCCCCCTATGCTCATGGCAATACGAGAGAGTGTTCAATACTACCCGTATTCCTGGTGAAGAGACGGATAGGATTCAACATATTGGCGATAGCTTGCATGTTGCGGTATACTACCGCGGAAGATACTTTAAAATGCCCATTTACTACAAGGGGAGACTGCTCAAGCCAGCAGAATTGCAATTACAGTACCAACGGATTCTTGATGACACATCGGTGCCAGAAAAGGGAGAAGAACAGTTAGCTGCTTTAACTGCATGGGAGCGCACTAACTGGGCTAAAGCTCGGAAACAATTCTTTTCCAAAGGAGTTAATCGTGCTTCGTTGGATTTAATCGAAAAGTCAGCTTTCGTGGTGGTCCTGGATGAAGAAGAATACTCTTATGACCCTGTAAGTTTGAACAGAAACTACCCTTTAACAATACGTGTTCCATTCAAAACTATTCCTGTCTTACCTTAGATCTTAAATAGCTTTAAATTTAACACGCAAGCTAACTATGACCAATGGTCAAAAACTCCCAAAGGAACCTAAGGTGGGAAACTTATTAAGTTGTATGTCGGAAAGAAAGCATGTTTGCACCCATTGTAGTATGAATTTTCGTGTAGATATGATACTATGTTAACCGCATAAAATCAATTTTAGGTTATAAGCTGTGGCATCTGTTGTTTCTATCCTGATAGTTCCTTATAAACTGTTTATCATGTTTTGCAGCAAGATTCGTCGAAACTTGATCATTTTGCCCGCCGGATGTTACACGGAAAAGGATACGACCGATGGTTTGACAAATCATTCAATATAGTCGTTGGCGCCAATGCAAGGGTAAGTTGTTAGTCAGACCTTTTCTAGTTGGTATGTAATTTGTTTTGAAGCAACTGTTACAAATTTGAACTTGTTTGCAGATTGGATTTAATTCTGAACATTCGTGGTGAGTAAATCAGTGATAACTATCTTCTGCGATGGTATTTGAAATAAAAGTTCCTTTTCCTCACATTAGTATAAAAAATTAGCAAACTAAGTAGAATCGAAAATTTTTAAGAGACTGAACCTGTTAGGGGACGAAAACTCATCGTTATATATTGGTCAATATTTTAATAATGTTGTTTTTCCAATCGTTGAAAAAGGGCTGACGCCGCTGTTTTGGGACACATGTGGGAATACGTAATCGCGGACGATGTGATTTTTCGGGGGTAAATTTTAGCGTCAGATACAATTCAATCGATATCACGCAGCTCCTAGTTGGTGGAGGAGTAATTCTTTTTCGTAGTCACTGCAATTATCTGTTACCTTTTACTTTTCTTAAATGGAGTAGCTAGAATCAGTCTTTCGCTGCTATCACAAGCAAACTAGCTTTAAATTTCAGCACAACTCGTAGCTCATTGTAGGGGAAAGGATTTTAGGATTGATACATGGTTTATACCCTCGAATTAGTTCTTCTTGTTCGAGCAACCCGGTTCACAAGTCCGGATTTAAACTCAACGCGTCAAATTACGTTGTACATAGAGTACGTAGGGCAGGAATTTTAATCGAAATGATGTTTTAAGGGCCGACGCTCCAGTAATGGGCCATCTCTGGGAATTCTGCATTGCAGAAGAACTAATCGTCGGGTAAATATACAATTTAGAAAGGGGATTTATTATTGAAAGCTGGCTTGACTTGAATTATACTCATCCATTGGTCTGTGACGTGTGGTTTTTTTGTGAGGGTGCATTAATGTATGAAAAAATATATTTTTAGCTAGAAAATAATTACAGGCTTTTGTATTTGTTTGACCTGCGTTTACGGTTGGAGCATCTATTATGAGAGCAGTTTGCAAGTATTTTTATCCACAATTAGGATCGAACTGGGCAAAGATTACGGCTGGAATGCAAAATATTTGTAGATAAACTTTGCTGTTGATGCTTCCTACCGTAGCTAATATAATGTACTACAGTAAGTGTTCCCGGTTTAACCATAAGGAACATGAGAAGGTATCGTAATTTAGCATGGATTTTAGTATGTCCCAATGCCCAGTTACAGAAACTATAATCCCTCTCTAAAGTTATAGCATTTGGGCTTAGGTTGTTGTGTAAAATTCAAATTGGGATTTTCGGGAAAATATTTCTACGCCTAACAGTAACCACAGTTTTGTAGCAGTAATGTTGGACTGAAAACATTAGGTTTGCTTGTGCTTTTGATCCGCTTGTGTTAGTTAATTTACGAACCGTGCTAACATTTTCAAAGCATTTCTCGTAGCGTAAAAACTTATTACAATTCACAACTAATGTAGCTTTGTGATATCAGTACTTCGGTTTTCTTTTATTTACTTACGCTTCTTTTATGCACATCTTCTAAATTATATTCTCCGCTTTGCATACTGAATGCTTTTAAACTTCAACATCTTCTTTCTTATAAAGTTTTGTTTTTGTATTTCAAGTTCAAGTGCCACGTTTTCTGATGTAATTTTTGTAAATTAGATATGATGAGAACGGCAATGCAAAAGGAGAAGTTGAGATGGACCCACCTGCACCTTCCAGACTTAAATGGGAGCTTCCCGAAGAATGCCTTGAGACAATCCATTATTCAGCCCACAGCGCATTGGCGTTGTTAAACGACGTGGACTTGAAGCTATATGTACACGAGGCATATGGAAAGGGATTTATGAAGACGTGCCGAGTTAGCCCCGACGCTTTTATTCAGATGACTCTGCAGTTAGCTTATTATCGGGTAAGTAAATACATCTAATGAGCTATATACTAGGAAGGAGTTGGCAGTGCTTGTATAAAGTATTATTTGTAGGACGCTGGCAAATTCAACTTAACTTACGAAGCTTCAATGACAAGACTCTTCAAAGAAGGAAGAACTGAGACTGTCCGACCATGCACAATTGAATCTTGTGCTTGGGTCAAATCGATGGAAAATCCTGCTGCGAGTGTAAGTATTGCGTACCATGTATGTCATTCCATTTTCGCGTCCAATTGTGGTAACGTTTTTATTTTTATAACAGCAACAAGAGAGGATCCAATTACTGCGTGTTGCATGCGCTCGCCACCAGTTGGGTTACCAAGATGCTATGTGCGGCAAAGGAATCGATCGTCATTTGTTCTGCCTGTATGTGGTGTCCAAGTACCTGGAAGTTGACTCTCCTTTCTTGAGGGTATTTCAAATTTGTATTATAACCTGGATTGCATTGGATACATGTGTTTCTGTGAAGTAACAATTATATATTAATTCCTGAGCAGGAAGTTTTGAGTGAGCCCTGGCGTTTATCAACATCCCAAACCCCTCACGGTCAGACGACCATGTTGGATTTGAATAAGCACCCTAATTGCATTTCCGCTGGAGGTGGATTTGGCCCTGTCGCTGATGATGGATACGGAGTCTCATACATTATTGCCGGAGAAGATGTTCTCTTCTTCCACATTTCATCCAAGAAAAGCTCCCCTGAAACCGTGAGTCCAGAAATTTTGCAGTGATATGACTTATGTCGAATGATCATGAAGTATAATACAAGTAGTTCATGTGTTCTGTCTTTTTCTCTTAGGATTCAATTAGGTTCGCAGGAAACATTGAAAGAGCCCTTCGGGATATCAAAGACTTGTTTGAGAAGCCCACCGCCCCGAATGGAAAGGAGAAAGCGCAGAAAGCAGCTGCAATGATTGGAGCTGGTGATTCGTAACTTGCAATGCCATAAAATAACCAAGAATTAGTATAGATCCCGAGGTTCGTACAATCGTATGTACACAGCGATAATAGCAGTTTCTCATGCTAACTCCGACTACCATGGTTAAGGGCAATACATTAGGGTTTGTTCGTACAACATGCACCACGCGCTCAGAATTTCAACTAATATTGTATTTTAATTGTGAAATATAGTTATTGGGCAGGGCAACTACTAACTACTTCGATCCATGGCTGTTTTCTAGTTCTAGCGGAGTTAGCATAACTGAGCGCAGTTATGATTAAGTGGACATTTGGTTAGAGAACTCAGGTTGTTCGTGTTTGAGTGTGCAGAAATTTTTTAGCTTAGTTATATCTATTTATACTTAGAACATTTTAGGATACGTTAGGCAAGTTTGTACGTATCGCACGTTCTATTGTCGTACGGATCTAGCTGATCCCATTAGTGCGTTATCAGTAACTCTAAGTCCATTGATTAAGAATGATCGACTAACAGTGGTAATGGAAATATTCCTAGCTTGTAATTAAGTATTTCAGATTGCAGAGCGACATTCTTTTTAAATTATTTCGCAAATCTCTCGCATGTAAACATTTAATAGAAAAGCACTTAAAAGTGTGCTATTCTGCGAAAATACTTTTCAAGTCGTCTGGTCCAGATACACCGGAAGAAGTAAGGCATTGATCTTTGACGGCTGCTGCTGCACCTCAGAAATTAATAATTGCAAGGCTGTATGAGGATGCCGGTATGGTCAATTAAAACTGTATGGGAATCATTGAGTGCTGGAGGTCATAGACATTGGCTATTAAATAATAAAGGAGGTGTTGAAATTCAAATTAAAGGCCTAAATCCACTCAATGTCTGTCATTCACCTTAACTGTAAATGCAAGCAGGTCTGCTGAAGGTTGCAAAGCCAGCGTCAACCCCTCATAACCCATTATTTTACCACTGTTATTACTGCCCAAACAGCGCTTTTTCCCAATTACTTTGACTCTTCATGAAAATGAATCTCCGCGATTTATCCTGTCAATAACATTCATTAGACTAGACACACAATAGAAGCTTCTAGTTAATCTTGATAACAGAGTCCTTGCTAAAATTTTCAGTTTCGTCAATTACGACCTTCCCAATATGAATCAATGTTGCTAAAAATTGCAGAATGCATAACTCCAGGATTTCTATCCTTGCTTTAAATCCTTGCGTGACCAGCAAGCATGCATTTTTAACGGAAATAGCACACATCCTCAACTCCAAACCAAAACCCAAGCTTTTAGTTATAGACTTCCCAAGGTTGACATTCTCAATGAAAGAGTTTTAAACTACACAATTTTATAAAACGAGCATCACTTAAATGACGACGTGTGCCGTGCTAGTAAGCCGTAATCAGTTTCCTATAGAAGTCCAACTCCTGCTCTTCCCTTAGCTCACATCATTCTTTACTCTTTACTGCGGACGTGACATGTTCAAATATTTGTAGACCATATTTCCCCTGCCCAAACCCTTGTGACAATCCCCCGACCCACACCGCTTTTGACCCTTTGACTCAGCATCAATCAGGCAAGCGATTGTTCTCACTTTTACTCTCCGGTACCAGCTGGACAACTCATTATAATTCTTCATCACCTGTCAAACTTGATGATTTTACCCGGTGTTTCGCGTTGGTGTTTTTTTCGTTTCGGTGTTGGCATCAATCTTCGAACCACATTCAAGTTTGAACACCCTGAATCGTTTCCTCCCAGTGCTCATCCCGCATGACACCTTCACGACCCAAATGAGAGTTAACGCAGCTCCTTGATTCAAGCCTCAAGTTTACAATTCGGACGTTAAACGACAGTTCACATGGTGTTCCGGAGGATTTTTAGTTTCACAACGATCCTTAGACTGCTACTAGCATGTGTTTTCTTTGGAGCAAAAACAGCTGCGAGCGGGAAGGGAGAAATACCACATCAGTTCTACAGACTTCCCGTCATAGGTACGAGCATTTAGCTGACGAATAACTTCTGCCAACTTTATCTCAACAATGTATTAAATCACAAACTTAAACGTTTTCAGGCCATGCACGCGAACGCGTTGTCCGGACCTCTACTCTTCTAGAACCTCTTGAGCTGCGAATTGACCCTATCTTTAATGAAAAAGGGTCAGACGCAATGTGTGAGGGAGCTTGCATTAGCTCACGGGCCTGTAAATACTACGGTGGATCTGCTCAAGGGCTTTGTATAAACGACAACGTTTGTTGCAGATGTAAGTTTTTGAGCTAATTTAGCATAATTCATACTTTCCTACTAGCAACATTAGTGTGCAATCAAACGATCGACATGGAGGCTGTAATTCATAAAACATTTCTTCTTAATAGTTGAGAGAAGTTGTGCCGGAGTATCTAGAGAAAAGATATCATTTTTTACTTCTCCAGGCTATCCGAATTCCATCAACAAAAGCTTAGAATGCAGTCATCTCATTTATCCTAACGAAGGTGTCTGTTCGCTACGGTAAGAGGCTGAATTTTCATGTGATCCAACATTGCAAATTGCAATTCCCCTTCTTAAAACAGCAACTTTGCCAATCTTCCAGAGTGGATTTTATTGAGCTCAAAGTAGCTCGTGGCATAAAGTACGCCGGAGGAGTGCACAAATGTTTGGAGGATAATGTTTATTTTCTAAACACGCTCAACCCCCCTCACGAGAGTATTTGCGATTTTGAGAATTATTCAGGTGGGTTTTTGCGTCATCATCCTCTCATGAATACTCACTAGGTTTTGGCCCAGCTTCCACTTATACATGAATAAAACCATTACGCCGAAACGCCGATTGATTCATGTGATAAAATAGCTAAACTTTCTCTTCCAGCCATTCTTCCAGTCACTGCCAAAAGCGACAAGCCGGTTACAATACATTTTGTAATTCAAAGCGAAAAGATGGTTCGATGGAAAATCCGAGTAACTCAAATCAATTGTCGGAAGCTTGCACCATGGAAAAGTAGGTCTCTAATAGCACTTACCACTTTTTCAAAAATATTTCAAACATTTCCTAGCACATGTCAAAGTGGATCAGCTGAAGAGGTTTCGAATCGTGCTCAATATGCACCTCCTTTTTCCCACCCGTTATCCAACCAAGTTATTTATTCTATAGATGAACCAAATTGCGGAAACCAGCTTCTATACAGCCCACCCAGTGTGCCGGAAAAAAAGAAAAAGAAACAAGCTGACAAATCCGCTGAATCTAAACATTCATCAAATACAGAACCCCCAGCGGAGCCGGAGCCATCTGCAATAACCCTTGCGCCCTCTACCTCTCCGCCACCACCTCCATCACCAACTACAACGCCAACTTCAGAGCCCCAGCCGCTTCCAACGTCACAGCCACCTAAACCAGAGCCTTTGCCAGAACCTGAAGTAGCGCCTACACCAAAAGTCCTTGCTACAACTCAAGAAACACCTACATCTGGATCTGAACCGGAATCAGAACCATCTCCTGAACCAGAACCGGAATCAGAACCATCTCCTCAACCAGAGCCAGAATCCAAAACAGAAGCACCACCTGCTTCTTCTGAAATCCCATCCCAGAACAATATGTTACTGCACAATCCCAAAGCACGCTCTTTATTCCAGGTGTCACCTTTCATTGTTAACGGAGACGACATAGGAAGTCGTGAATTCCCCTGGTAAGCTATTCATTTCTTTTCCATTCCCCGACTTCCTATCAATTCTCTTCTAACCTCATTCAAATCGCAGGCATGCCAACATTAGAGTCAGCAATGCCCACCGCTGCGGCGCTTCGATTATAAACAAACACTTCCTATTGACCGCCGCGCATTGTTTTTCCGGGTACGTAGATCCCAATACAATTTCTGTATCATCATATGTACTTAAAATTCAATGATAACCTTTATTATTACTTCTTTTCTGCTAATGGCAGACGCGCCTATGACTCGATAGAAAAGATGACAGCAGTAGTCGGATTAAGCGACGACGAAGAAGATGGTCAAGAGTACGGAGTGAAGCATGTATTCATTAATTTTGATTACAAGTCCTTCAAAAATCATAAAAACGATATTGCCATAGTCCAACTCGACAGTCCAATTATTTATAACGAAGCCGTACAACCCATTTGTTTGCCGGATAAAGGTAGCTTTCTCTGCTTCATTTCAGTGCTACCAATAATTGCCAACTATAATCCCAGAAAAAATGTCTATTCAATAAGATCCTATAACTCCACCAGATTACAAAACAGATGGTAAAGAAGGCTGGGTAACGGGTTCGGGTCGATTAAACGCAACGTACGCAACCCTGCCGACAGAAGTTCAGAAGCTACATATGCGGGTAATACCGAATGCGGAGTGCAAGCAGAGCCATCGGGAGGAGCTAATCAAGAGCATGAATAAGTCAAAAAATCTTAATTCAACCCTAGAAGCTTACGACTTTATGGGAAATGACAATACTCACGTCTGTGCGATAGGAATCCCTCAAAATACGACAGTTTGTTTTGTAAGTAGAAATTTATTTTTAAAACCTCGCCTTATTGTTCTTTCATTTTTGCATAATCTGATGCAAAAATCTGCCGCACCGCTTGCCCATTAACTCTCACGCTCATCAATGCTAGGGTTGCAATAATTGCCCAAGGACGTCCTATACATATCCTTGCTTATTAGGATTACCATTGAATCCTACCGGAAGTCACGTTACGTTTCTCTTTGGATTGCACGGAGACTTTTATTATTAAATTTGCGAATCCTCTACCCTTTACTCTTCTCTGGTACTTGCCTTCTCTTCCAATGTCAGAGTTTGCTCTGTTGTATGTGTCTAATAACGTTGCTACAATCATTCTAGACCCCATTCAAACTAATGAGAATCCCCTCTGGTGGCGGATTAGTACTACAGAAGAACGCAGCAGGCACAATCGCATTTTTAAAGCAAAGGAGTAACGTATAGATAACTTTTATCTTTTCAGGGCGATAGCGGTGGACCTCTGGTCGTGGAGGATGGTGGAAAGTGGAGTCAAATAGGAGTAGTGAGCTATGGTCTCAATCCATGTGATGTCCAGAACAGATTGCCGCTTGCATTTACACGCGTTTCAGAATTCCTCCAATTCATTGCAATTGTCACCACATCCGATGCTTGACATATCCTTTCATCACCATTCTATTCATGGGTAAACCAAACCCGTCGTCACTTCATCTCCCATATAAATCCTCAAGGACACCGGCAGACCGAATAGGTCTCTTCAAAAAAGACAAATTACATCCAAATAAAAAAACTCCCATGAGCTACAAATTAAATCTCATCATGCAATCCCTGGTAACGCCGCCATTCCCGTCGTAAACGTTTTTAATCTCCTCAAATTTCAAAATATACACTTTCCATTTTATGTTTTTTCCCTGTACATGTGTGCGTGTGAGTTTTGGAATAAAAGTAATATTATTTTTGCAAAATCTTTAATCATCACATTCACATCTTTGTATTCAATTCAAGACAGCATCTTGTTTTACATGCACCCTTACATGTGTAAAAATGTAGCTAACCTCTCTTTAACCACCAGCTTGTACCCCGCATCACATCGTATTCCAAAGAGGTTATAAAATTACAGATTCATTCATTACCAGACTCCGCAGATTCTTTTGATTACCATCCGCTTTTCCACATAAAGCCCCCACCTTAATGGCATTCACTTAAGGATTCATCACCTGGCCTGGCTGGCATTATTGTCCTTTCTTTAGTCTCTCCCTCACGATCATTCGCATTTATTTACCATCAACTTTGTCACGCAAATCCGCAATTATCATCAGAGGGCGCTTCTTCCTCCTCCGGGTTAATTGTAGACTAATATTCTGTCTATTCTCCGCAAAAGCGTTTCCCTCCGTCGCTCCCTCCCCTTGGAGCACAGTCTATAGAATGTATGGACGAGCCTTGATTAGTGTGACATGACACGACGTTCCGAGGAGAAAAGGAAACATCTCTTCCCTGAACTATACTTGCATTATGTGTGGAAAAAAGAGGGAACGGTGACTGAATGTTAATGGGGGTCGAATGAATAATGGCCAGAATTATTGTTTTGCACATTTGCGAATCACCTAAACCAACCAGCGTTTCAGAACTGACACAAATTCAATGCACAACTTAGTGTACGGACAAGTACTCAATCTCCACCCAAATCCCCCAAACATACACAATTCCTCTGTCATACAAATAATCCATCATCTTTCCACCTTCCTCTATCCCGTTGTTGGCCCAGCCAGCGAGATGCGCAATCCACCATCCTTCTGGAAGTGTAAATGTAGACTAGCTATATATATACATGACGACCATCTTGCAGCTGAGATGCTTTCTTTTGTACATGTATTAATGTGTTCTACCTGCACAGCATCCTTCACACAACAAGTCCCCCGCATGTGTATTTAAATTTTCAACAACAACTACACTACAACCAAAACCATCTTTGACAGGGAACAGCTATAAGCCTTTTAGTCCTCTGAGTAAAAGGAGTTGCAGTTAACAGGATTTAAAGATGAGAATTGCAAACTAAACTACGGCGTTTTAGCAGAAAAGACGAGAATACACCCAAAGGATTTAATCCCCTTACAGTCCACACTTTCTCACCCATTTCTTCCCAAGCCGGCATCAAGAAGAGAAGTAGTTAAACTGGCCCACCACGAGTTGATGAAAAAAAACAAGCTTGTCTCAAGTCTAACTTGCTAGATCAGTGTCAGTCTTGTCGTACCACCAGGAGCTCAGTTCACCCCATCCGAAGGAGGATGAAAAAAAAACTAGTTAATTTACCCTCAGCCGCAGTGTACTATCCTTATAATTAATACACTTATGTTAATTCTCTTCTGCGTCCCCGGAATTTCTCCTAAAGGCAGGAATAATAATTCAATCAATTGGGAGCAAGCTAACAGTGTTTATCACACAAAAACTACAAGTTACTACTCTATAACACACATATATCAATCTCGATTAATAAGCCAACCGAGGGCGGTCTTCTTAATTGGAGCCATTACTCTCACTTAACAGCCCAATTAACCTCCTCTCTCTCTCTCTTACACCTTCCTTGGAATTTGGCTCTAACCCTAACCAACCCTCCGCTTCCTCCTCAGCATGTGCAGGCCGACCACCTCTCTTGGACGCTGAATAAATAATTAACTATGGATCAAGTCCAATATCTGCAAAACCATCTGTGATCTTCATTCATTCATGTCACAACAACTTCCCTGAACAGCCCAACCTCACCTTCTGCCACCTCGTCTTCAAGCTTGTGCTTTCTTGTTTCCAAACCGTTTTGTGTACGAATCAATTGGTGGTATTTTAAATACACTTTTATAAAAAAAACTACCAACTTCTCATGGAACGTCGTCCCTGATTTTGGTCTCCTATTCCCGTGCATTACTCCCTCTCTTGAAAATTAAAACGTTGCACGCCCCGCCATTAACAGCCAGATTATGCGATACTTTAAATTACAAACAACCACGACCTACGCAACTTGCTTTCTTCATATTGTGTGAGTTTTCTTTTATCTTTCTGTGAATTCAGTGTCTTGTTTCAACTTGTTAACCCGTTTCTCTACCCTAGGTTTCTTGTGACATTAACTCCAAGCTTTTATCTTGCATCTGCATTCGAATTTCAGGCTGAGGATGCAGAGACATTATTTCCAGGTAAATAACGAATCCATTTAAAAATTTCGTATTTTATAGTTTCAAGTTTGAGCGCAAGTTGAAACAAAGTACGTTTCCTCTTAATTTTTAACAATCCGTAGAGAGAAAAGGCCCCCCAATGAGGATCGGAGGTGGAGGAGAAAGTGGAGAAAGTCGTGAAGCTGAAAAGGACGAATATAAGAAAAGCGGGAATGCTTCATATGCAGAAGAAATCAGAAAGAATGTGAACAAAGGGATTGGCGGAGAAGCAGCTTCACTTTTATTCAATGATGGTCATTTGCATGGTGGACGGAGCTGTGGAGGCGTTTGTGTCTACCCAGATACTTGTAACAGGTTAGGTGGAGTCATCAAAGGAGTCTGCAGCAGAAATGGAGGAGTTTGCTGCATCTGTGAGTTATTAATTTCAAAAAAAAATTAATAATTAAATACATTCCTGATTTTTGGCAACTTTAACGGCTACATGTTCCCACTTTTGCAGTCGACAGAACATGCAATCAAATATCCAAGGAACTCGTTTCATACTTTCATTCTCCCGGCTATCCAGCTCCCACTGTTGGCACGCTTGTCTGTCAGCACGATATCATTATTTTACCTGGAATATGCGGCATTAGGTGATTACCTATGGTCTTTTGCCCAAGATGTCACCTTAAGAACTATGAACTTAAGTAATTCAAAATCAAAACAACAGCTTCTTACTTTCAGGCTAGAGTTCAAAGAATTTAATACAACCCGGCCCTTGGACAGAGGTTTGTGCAATATCGATCAGTTTCTAGTTCTTAATTCCTTGGAGGGTGCTGCCTTTCCTCGCTGTGGTGAACTTACGGGATATGCAAGTAATTGATTTATTTACGTCTTAATTGTTCTCATGTCACGAGGTCAATTATGATTCTGAGCTATGTAACTTGTTTATAATTTATTTCAGCTATAATTCCCGTCGATGCTAGACACAAAGTCCCGTTATCCTTGCTATCTATAATTCAAAGCTCACGCGAAACATTCAAGTGGAATATACGTGTAACGCAGATGAAATGCGATCACCGGAGGATAACGGGTAATTAAACTTTTTGAAAATTCCACTTACTAGTTCGTATATAACA
Organism: Sminthurides aquaticus; assembly: GCA_906901655.1. NCBI lineage: Eukaryota > Metazoa > Arthropoda > Collembola > Symphypleona > Sminthurididae > Sminthurides > Sminthurides aquaticus. The sequence goes on along the minus strand of CAJQTT010000001.1, from coordinate 15,124,920 downwards.
TATATTTATGGATTTTTTTTTATGAGACAGATTACCCCGGATGCGGAAAACGGATTCCAGAATTTAATTTTGGAGAGACAGTTAGCCCCAACTGTCCAAAAATTAATGATGCGGACAATCAGCTTACAAAGGGCAGGCAAACAAGGGAAAACCGTGCACACGATGACAATCCTGGAAGCTCATACATGGATAACGCTTTTTACGTTGGTTAGCTTACAACTACAACCAATTCCATTTCTCTAAAACCCAAACTGATGCAAAATCTCAAATATGTAACATTTGAGATGTTTGCAAATTTTAGAATATTTAAAACAAACTCACCAAGCTATATATGACGGACCTGGACCGAATCCGAACGAGACACTCTGCAAGAATACCATTATCGAACTCTTAAAAGAGAAGCATATACAGGCGAATCAAACGAAATCTGCGAGGATTATCCGAGGAGAAGATGCCTGCCCTTACGAATTCCCATGGTAAGAGCACATTACGGAATTTCTTCATGCATTTTTGTATTTTTTACAGTGCTGTACTACTGTAGGGAATCGTTTTCCGTTAGCATTTATGTATGTCAGTCTATTTTTAAATCGTTTCTTTCTCTCCTAAGGCAAGTAAGTATTCAAGATGCGAGGGGCCATGTTTGTGGTGGCGCCATCTTGAATGAGTACTCCATTTTGACCGCATCCCATTGTTTTATGAGGTAAGTTCAACGTTAACATTATGTAATGCACGATTCCGATGGCCTGTGTGAGTAAAGTTTTAACCACATATCCCTCTCCCAGTGTGGCTCCAGTCAAATTAAGAAACATAAGGATCGTCGTAGGTGACTTGGATTTAAATTCCACAACGGAGGCTGTTCAAGAGGAAGTTGCGATTCACTCTGTCCTCTTTCATTCCCATTTTGATCCATACTTTTTGCGAAACGACATCGCTGTGATTAGACTCCAGCAGCCGTTACATTTCCGACCTGGTGTCCAACCAGTTTGCTTACCTGAAGCAGGTGAGTCTAACTTTAGCATTTATAGTTACCACACACATATTCCAACCCTTCACGCCCTCTGGCGTCGCATTGGAAAAAATTCAGGGATAAACATTTCATACATTTCAATCGGTGTTACAGATACGAGCTACGTTAAACGAGAAGCTTACATATCTGGATGGGGAGCAACAAGTTTTCCTCAAGGGCGAACAGCAGCAAAACTGAAAAAGGTCAAAAACGATATCATTGAAAACTCGCAGTGCAAGAGGACACTGAAGATCGAATACATTTTTGACACCATGCTGTGCGCAGTCGCTCCGAAATGCGCCGGAACTTGCTTTGTAAGCTTTGAAATCCTGAAAATAATTTCGTTACGAGTCAGATTATAAGACAGTTAATAAGGTCACCATTGCTTTCATGAAATTTAGGGAGACAGTGGAGGACCTCTGGTGGTAAGACGTGAGGATGATGCGCATGAAATCGTTGGTATTGTCAGCTTCGGTATCGGCGGTTGTGCCCTGTTACCCTATTGGCCAGATGTGTACACTCGCGTTACGTCTTTCCTCGACTGGTTATCGTACGCATCAATGTGGGAGGAATAAAGGACGTTCACTGCTCGCGATTAAATCTATAAAATCCTACCATACCAGCACAGAAATCCTTGACAATTACCAAATATTCAAATAGTATATGTTAAACGAGTTATTTAATTTAAAACTTAATCTTAATATTAGATCTAATAATATTCTAATTTAGGACGTTAATAATTTATTTTATCCACGCGTAGCAATAGTAAATCATACTCTTACATACATTTACTCTACATTTATAATTATGTACCAATTAATTTAGTATGGTTGAAATAATTAAAAGACATTATGAACCTTGATCCTATGTAGTGCATAAAACGTTGCTACAAAAGAACAAACCACAAAACATTGTACAATAATGGGCAACAATGAAATTATCAACTGCTCGTCTATCATCAAGTAATACTTGGTTTTGCGCGAAATTTAAATGCGGGTCGTGAAATTCGCGAAATTCAACGTTGACAATTTCGCATCGCGCGTGCACGCGTGCCTGTATACATATAGTGCATTTACTGACATCTAGATCATTTTAGCAAGTGGATTAAGTGCTATTGACATCCAACTCAACTGTAGCAACGAATTCTCTTTCAATTATAACGTTATATAGTTGGCTTACATTTTAAATGGAAATTAGAGAACGACGCGCAGCTTGGTTCTTGTCTGCGTACTTCCCCGTATTATTCGCTAAACAGTTAACGAGTTCACGCAGTTAACGACGCGTTCTGCTTGGGTGGGACTGCAACTTCAATTGACATTAGCTAATTTTTGAAGTTATTCGTTGTAAATGTTATAAGCAGTTTGAGGGCACTGCTATTACCAAGTTTTTATTCGCATTAGTGCATTAGTTTAACTTCTTTAGTAGTGTCTTAACATGGATGGGATCGATGAAACGAGGCGTAGAATCCAGCTACGACCTTACCAAACCAAGTTAGTAGAAATTGCTAAGAAGCAAAACACGATTGTATGTCTCCCGACAGGTGCGGGGAAGACGGTGATTTCGATGGAGCTGATGACAGATGACGGAATTCGTTGTCAAGTAAAGTAAGTTAATTCCTGCAATTAAGCTTTTTGACCGCCAAAACTGTGTACGACGTACAGTAACAGATAATTTGTGTGTTTGAATCAGGGCTGGGAAGAAGATTGTTTTTGTCGTAACAACAGTACAGCTTGCTGAGCAGCAAGGTAAAGCCATTAAGGAATACACCGGCTACAGAGTATTGGTTTGCACAAGCAACACAACCAGCGGTTGGGCTGCTGCTCGATGGCAAATGGAAATCCAACTGAATGATGTAATCCATTCCATTATTAAGGATATAGAAATCGTCTAGCACACATATCATACCTTTCGTTCATCTAAACGTATGCTAATGTTGTGCTTTCTTTGCAGGTATTCGTCATGATCGCGCAAATATTTTATGAGAAGTTGCTGGCTAATTTCATGCAGTTCCAGTCCATGGCTTTACTTACTTTAGACGAATGTCACAATGCAACGAAAGCCCACGCTATGAGTGAGGTAAGGGACGATGGCTGTAAGCGAAATGCATAGTTTCCATTTTATCCGAGAAACTTACCATTACGGTTTGAATAGATTATGGACTTGTACAGAGAATTCGCTGGCGATTCATGTCCTGCATCGCCGAGGGTGTTGGGTTTGACTGCAACTATCAACAAAGCTAAGATAAAAGACTCAAGTGCGGAAGGTATCAAACTTCAAATCGAGAAACTTGAGTGGAAAATGCAGTGTAGAGCCGTTGGGGCTGATAATCAAGAGGAAGTTGAACGGTAAGAGGATATGGAAAGTAGATACCATAATATTCGTCTTGTAATCGAATAGCGTGCTAATGTTTTTTGACATTGCTAGATTTTCCACATCAAGTAACGTAGAGGCCGTCCTTTTCCCCGAAAACCATAAACCGCTGTGGAAAAACTTAATCGATGGCATCACAAAATTGTCTGCATCCCTGGGAACTCAGAATACTCCCCACTCTTTGCCCTCAGTTCTCGGTTTTCCTGTGGACAGGTTTCCGAATTTCAAACAGAACAATGTCTTCCAAACTAATAAGCATGAGGTTAGACGAGAGCTTAACAATTTCCTGGTCGATGTCTTAGAAACGTACAATGCACTTGGTAAAAAGACTCATTCACACATTATTTAAACGAGACTTCGTAATTAGAGTGTTGCTAACTTTCGTTTTTTTTGTTTAAAACAGGTCCTCTAGCTTGCTGCTATATGATTGAAAGTAAACAAAGTTGGTTGGAAAGCCTAAAGGTGAAAGACCAGCATCGTATGGATGCACTCAATATTGCAGCAACTGAAACGCAACTGATGTTATTTCAGTAAGCACCCCTTCATTCTGAATTAGTATATGAATGAAACTTCATTGCAAAACGTAACAGTACATGATTGTACCTTGAAACTTTTAAAGATTACGCGTAATGAAGCTTGTAGAAGAGAACGAGAAAGTTAAATCTGTGAATGACGCTTGGAAGGATTTCATCTCTCACAAGGCTGAAGTACTGCTTAACCGATTGAAGACTTTAAGGTAACATACTATACAAGTTTTACAATGTTCTTATCAATTCTTACATTTTTATTATTTAGCGTATTTACTAATACCACCTTGCTGTTGCTAATATAGGCAAGATTGGGACTCAGGAAATGCCTCAAATTCTGACGAGACGATGCTTGGTTTAATATTCGTCTGCAGACGATCGTTTGCTGCAGCGTTGAAACTACTGTTGCAGGTATAAACATGAATTATATGCTGTCATTGTAGGAAAACGCCGTGGCATCTAATCAAAAACCTGTTCTTCAAACAGACTTCTGCTGCGGTTGATCGAGAAAACTACGGGTTTATACGACCGGAAATAGTTACTGGTACGAACAATATGAGGAAAGACGGTGCTAATGCTCGAGTTTCCCCAATGAAGCAGAAGCATGTAATGGAAAGGTAATAGCTTTTAATATGCGTTCTTCCGCTGCAGTTATTACGATTCTATAAGTTCTAAACCTAAACTAATTATATTTCACAAGGTTCCGCAACAAGGACGTTAACATAATAATATGTACAACGGTTTTAGAAGAAGGTATCGATGTACCTCAGTGTAACGTAGTTGTTCGTTTCGATGAAATCCAAGGGTACACTTCGTTCATTCAAAGTATGGGACGTGCTCGGAAAAGGAATGCAAAATATCTTGTCATGATGCCTGTACCTACTAGTGCGGATGGTCACAAGAAATTGGATAGTTTCATGCGTCAGCACAGAGTAATGAACGAATTGCTTCCCCGTAATGTTACATCCGAAGAAATACAGAGTGTCGGCAAATTTCCTGAGATTGACGATGATAGCGAAGAAGAAGATGATCCATTCCCGGATTTTACACCATTTGGTCCTACTGGACCTAAGATAAAATCCGCTTCAGCGATATCAATTGTGCAACGGTAAGATAAAAACAGTTTAATCATTCTGCTGGTAATTAAAATGGTGTCGATAATATTCCATCTTCCTCCCTTAGATATGTGCAAAGAAATCTAAAGCGCAAAATTTTATCATGGTGGACTGCAGGCTTGCCAGATCCAGTAACACGAAAATCTCGCTTTCGAGGATATTTATACGTTTCCGAGAGTTCGGATGTTCCTAGCGTCGTGGAAGTAAGTTGAATATGTTTTGTGAAATGCTGCAATTTGTCCTTATTTTGAAGAATTTGTGAATGATTTGGTTTTACATGAACTGTACTATCTTATAGGGTCCAATTGCCAACAGCAAGGATTCTGCAAAAAGGGGTGTTCATCTCGAAGTATGCAAACTATTACTCAACGCTGGCGCCCTTGATCACCTCCATTTACTTCCTAAGTAGGAGGAGCATGATATGAAAGTCGATGAAGTGGGCATACGTTGAAGTTTTGCACGAAGTTAATTACGAGGGGAGGAATTGTTCCTACGAAAATATTATAACATTAAAAGTGTTTGGAATGGTTATTTGGCTGGGACCAACTTTTCCCGAGTATCACGAATATGGGTCTCAATCGCTGTCTTCCTGGAACTTAGACTAGGTTTTTAAAAAGTATTTTAATTATGGCTTACATATTTTAAGAATCATCCACAAACCTTTAAGCTTTGATAGCAATTTGTTTATGATACATCAACTTGAAATCATGTTCAATTTATTGCCAGTCTTCAGAAATCTAGTGTTACATTTACACAATGCTTATTATGACCTTTTCAAGAAGACTAAAAGTCCAGTTTGATCTGTCCAACATCCAGCTCTCACATTATTTACACATCCGTCTTGGTAAGGAAAACTTCTGTAACCTCTTGTTCATGCAGATTTTTATATTTTATGCAAATGACGATAATTTATCACAATTCGGAAATGTAAGCTGATTCTGAGTAGAATAACACAAAACTTCAGCAACGGAATGAAAAATTTCCATACGCTATCTTTTTGCAAGATGTTTGTAAGAATCAATGCTTGCCTTCTGCTTAATCCTTTCTCAGCCCAAACTATTAGTATTATAAAGCCCCACAAGCTTTCACGGATTTCCATCGTCTGCCAGTGCCAGTTTTGGACACGTACTCAACCAGCAGTTTTTGTATTTCATTGCATTTAATATTACTTCTAATTCAAATGCATTCGTCAAGAGCTCAAGTGTTTGATTATTTAAGACTTCAAAACGAGGGTGTATGGGATACATTCATCCCCATAAAGATCATTATCAATAACAAAAAACATCACGGACGACTTTCTTATTCAAAGGCGATTCTCCACCTCCAGGATATACACCCCAAGAGCGATTCACAAGTAAGCAATATTCATTTGTTTTCGACTACTTAACGTAGTCTTTTCACTCTTGATTATATATCATAGTTAACTTTCAATTTTCTCAGCATAAGAAGAAACTAAATTCTTATCTTTTGCAGAACTGGGACCAAGCCGTGGATTTCAATGCAGCAGTAGAGCTTTTGTTCATGCTTCACAACGTCAGAGTCCGATTCACAGATAATTCTAACTTTCCAGATGATATTAGTGACACATCCGAAAGCGGTGAACTGCTAAGCCTGATGACCAATGATTTGTGCAACAATGATGAAGCAGGTGAGCAATATCAGGTATCTTATTCTATTCTGGAGAGCCTAGGACAAAATCGAAGGCACACGCTACCGTTCCGGTAGTAACACTTGCTTCGGCTTTTCTACTTATCCAATGTACATTTTAATTTGCCATAATGCGCATTATGGCAAAAACTGGGGATTAGTAAGGGATTAACGTTCGTACGACAAGTTCTCAAGCCAACCCTGAATAATGCCTTCATTTCTTAATAACTATCCATCTATTCACAGCTGCCACAATGGACAACGACCCTGAGCCGAAGCTGCGCATTTTGGTTTTTACAAATTCAGGGGAACACATTTTTTACGTGTCAAGATGTGGAAAATTTTACGGTAAGTTGCAACAAAATACTATTTTTCCTTAAAAGGCAGAATAAGAAATTCTAAAAGCTGGTTTTTAAAACGCCATAGACGAAAAGGGACACCCCGTTCGAAATGATAATCAGACTTTACCGGGACTTCGGCTCAGCCATGGAAGAAACTACTGCGGCTCTGATAGTACGGACCCAATGGCAGAGTTGTACATGGAAGCGTGGGTTGCTTTCAGTGCAAACGCTAAGGTTGGTCAAAATTGTGATCCTCCTAAGCGTCGCCATCCTAGCCAAGGATTTAACATGGAAATTATATATCTGGATTCTGACTCCAGTGACGAATGATTACGCAAAGTACGGGTTGCGATATGACCGACTCCAACTCCATCCCCAATCTTCTTAAAATAACAGTTGCCCTTGCAAACTACTGTAAACAATTTTGACATGCAGACATGCTCCCATTTTTTGTGAAATTCTTCTTTTTGAATGTGAACATGTTATCCCCTGGTAACTAAACATTTTCACAGTTGTCCTTGCAAACTACTTATCAACAATTTTGACATGCTCCCATTTTTTGTGAAATTCTTCTTTTTGAACATGTTATCCCCTGGTAACTAAACATTTTCACAGGACGAATTAACATTAAATAAGCTCCTTGGTCCTTGTCAAAAAAAATCTAGGGAAAATAATCTGCACGCATATTCTTGGACAGCAAATGTGGTTATGACAGTACAACCCCCCGAATGTTTGTCGACCTTCTCTGACCTTTGACGGATGCTTGGATTTGAAAGGGAATGGAGTTAGGAGCACTGGGTAGAGCACGTGAGTGAGGTTGCAGTTCGAAAACGTCCCGGCTCTGCAAAAAAGCTGCCACCCCTCAATGACATGAAATATTTCCCAAGCTCATGCCATCCGACATGCTTCCTCTTCAGATCTGCACGGGGTATTTTCTTACTTGCTCAAGATCCCTGCATTCCTTAGGCAAGATTGTTCCACATTGAGTCAGGAACTAGATCAGGAGTGGAATGATTATGCAATGCTTGAGCGAAAAAAATTATGCACATAGTCACGTAACCTGCAGAAGGAGAATGATGATCTATTTTAGTTGTAAGCATTTTAAAATATCACAGGATTCGTTCATCTTGAACACTCTGGTAATGAGTAAGCACATGTTCCTCTTTATTCGCACTTACCTCGGCTAATTTCAAAGAAGCAAAATTTCACGGATCCTGTCCTCTGCCATACGGGCAGAACGGATCTTCCCTCCACCCCGAAACCTGAACTAAAACGCTCATCCTCTGACAGTCAGTCCCGAATCAAGTCATAGCCATCTCTTCCGTCTCCCAAACATGGGGAACGTGCCCGGATCTTTTATATCCCATAATTCCTTAAATCAGTTAAGTAGTTTCAATACAATCCACACAATCCTTTGAGTTCTCTCAAAACCATGAAGCTGCTAGCAACCATCCTTTTACTCTCTTCCCTCGCATTCCTCACTGATTCTCTGGGTGTGAGCGACAGAAATGTCCCAGGGAATACGACAAGCGTTAACGCTACTTCCGGTCTTGCTGGAAAACGGAAGGATGTGCGCGTTAAAAAGGCAAAGCTTGTCCGCAAACTTATGAGATCTCGTATCCAGGAAGGTGCTCTCAGACTTTTAGACGGTGCTAACGAGCACGAAGGTAAGCTTAGCTCCAGTCCTCCTTCCTACAAAATCCCAAAATTCCCTCGCTGTCTCCCTGACTTTCTCCTCCGAACGTTGCCTTGTGTGTATGCCTGTTCTAAAAACTTTCTCCTCTCGTATTCTGCTTAGGTCGGGTGGAGATTTATCACGATAATCGCTGGGGCCCCATCTGCGATGACGAATGGGACGTACGGGATGCTCAGGTGGTGTGTCGTCAATTGGGCTACGTTCCTGGAACTCTTCATCAAGATTACAAAGTAGATATTCAAGCCACTCAAACTGGCAGATTTGGATCTGCCAAAGGTAGGTATATTTTTAATATCCTCCAGACAGTTCCTCCCCTATTCACAAAATAATCTGTAGGAATTCCTCCTTTCTCATCCCAATGAAAATATACAGGACGCTACTGGCTCGACAACGTCTTGTGTGACGGGACGGAAAAAAAAGTTATTGACTGCTTACACGACGGCTGGGGAGTACACGACTGCACGGATGTGGAGACAGCTGGTGTTGTATGTGCCAAAATGAATCCTACAGAAGAAGAAAACTTTCTCTACACTACGAAAAAACCAAGCCAAAAAGTTCACAAAGTTCCCATCAAGGTACACAAACGACCATCCACTACTTTCTCTGCACTACTACTGGACATCTGCAAAATGGCACAAGATCCATCCTTTCTTATGATTCTTCCTAATCTATCTTCTTTTGACTCATTCCAGAAAATCTATGTCAGATTAGAAGGAGGACGTGTACCGACAGAGGGACGTGTCGAAGTCCGTTTCAGTAGAAGTCACCGTAAGTCATTGCAGAAGAATGCTAAATGCTACTATAAACTTGACTCTCGTCCCAATTATGTGTCTCTCCAGGATTTTCCCACACCACTTCTTCATCAATCCCGAAATGATAAAACAAACCGATCCCCTCCTCTAATCATTCTTCCTTGGCTCTTTTCTTTTAGCATGGGGACTCATTTGCGGTGATGGATGGTCATTACGTGAAGCTGGAGTTGTTTGCCGTCAATTAGGGCTTGGGTTTGCGCAGGACGCGCCCCAAACGGATTTTTTCGGCGGAAATTTTGATGACATTATTACCACTGGCGTCAGCTGTGGTGGAAAAGAAGGGAATCTGGCAGAATGTCGTCATCACGATAAATCAAACGGATCAGTTTTCTGCCCTGGGAACCAGAGAAATTTTGCGGGCGTTGTCTGCACGACTAGTGAGTAAGCTTCAGCTTAAAATATCTTTCTCTCTGTAGCAACTCCATGCAAAATTCTATAGAACGTTTCAGTGACTCCACGGATATATTTACAGGGCTCCCGGATTTGGAACCTGATCCCTTTGAAGTTCAGAGGTCTGCCTATTTGGAGGACAAACAATTATATTTCCTACAATGTTCCATGGAAGAGAATTGCTTGGCATCCTCTGCCTACAAGTTAGTGTCCGTTGTGTTTGACTCTCAATATTCAAGGGTCAGAACTGAAAATGGTCTCACGTAGTAATTCAACCTTTGTTTGCTTTAGACTCCAGAAGGAGAACGTTTATGGCTGGCACTTGGGAACAAGACGATTGCTCCGCTTCACTGCAAAAATTGTCAACAAGGGCAATGCGGACTTTAGACCAGCAATACCTAAGCATCTATGGCAGTTTCATGCATGCCATCAGTAAGTGAACTCATTTCAAACTTTTCAATTTCTTCCACGTATCCGACTGGAAGAATTCAAATGTCCAACTACTCTTTCTCAGACATTACCACAGCATGGAAGTATTTGCCGTCTTTGACATCCTCGATCATGTAGGACGGAAAGTTGCTGAGGGTCACAAGGCATCCTTCTGCTTGGAGGATAACGATTGTATAGGCCCTGGCCCTGAAACAAAGTACCACTGTGCCAACTACGGTGATCAGGGTATTAGCGTCGGCTGTGCGGATATCTATCGATCTAATATTGATTGCCAGTGGATTGATGTGACAGACCTTATACCCGGGGAATATACTTTTAAAGTGACAATAAACGGCGAGATGAAGGTAGCGGAATCCGATTTCTCCAACAACGCTGTAGATTGTCGTTTGCATATAAACGATAATGGAGCTGTCGTCACAGGCTGTCACGTCACAGGGCCGTAAATCCTTTCTCCAACAACTTTCTCCATCATCCCAAACGTTCCTCTTGCCAATCCGCTTTTCCTCTTTAAAGCACCTGAGAAGCACGTAAAGCTTCATATGGAGTCCACCAACAGTATGCGAGTAGCTGTTGGATATAAGGTCTTGATAATACTCATTTATATAACTATGCGAATGCTTTCTAGTTGGCACGCTTATAGCATTTAAGTTCAATTTACTCTTTACTTGAATTGTATGTGTATGCTCATTCAATGAAAAATGATTGTGATGTGAGCCAAGATTATAGTGCGGCGGAAATAAGGGAAAAGTAATTTCTTTTTTTGACACATGTATTTCCAGCCATTCTGTGGTCAGACGAAAACATTCAGTGATACATCAATAGCTATAAAATCGTAAATCACAATGATACAAACGTATAGAACGGTTCTCGTTTTCTCACGCACAATATTTGAGATGAACCAACTAAATGTGATGCGGCTCTCTAGTAGAATCACAAACGTCGATACAGAACAACATGCGGGCTTTGAAAATTATTAAATGTGTGTATAGATGACTACAAGTATTCTTCCTATTTCGTTATAGTGTTCATGAGCCAGCATGTGCTTTTCCTATATTTCAGTGCTTCATGACAAGTTCTAGGTTTTATGAGACAAGATGGAACATAAAAACCAGTCAAAACTCGTACTTTACAACACAGTGATAGCGCAGCAGTTTTTGTATTCATATCCTAATATTATGCTTAAACATTACTTCAAAATCAATTATGGATTGTCTATTGAGTTGGCGTTCAGAATGAGGAGATCGTCATGCATATACGAGCATCGATTTCAGCTCCTCAAACTTTTTTCATGACGCATTGCTCCGAAAAAGAGTTGGCTCGTTCCAGTGTTTTGAAGGTTGACGACACTGATTGAAGGAGGGTTGGTTTGAGTGGTAGATGAGGATATATTAGTTAACCTAGAAAAACTTGTGTTGTAATAGCTGCTGCGTCTCCACGCGCATCCTTTCGTGAAAGTAAACCAATTTCCTGAACACTTGACGTTTTAGGCGGTATAAACTTGTCCATGTGTAGGATGAGTTTGATTAGGAATTTCAGAAGAATTTCTTCCGGCGTTTCTGATCATAAATCAGGCGCATTTTTTTTCGATTCCATCTTGGCAAATGTAAGCAGTTACATTCTTACAAACAGGCCTATTGCTTCTCTTGTCTTGAGTGACTAATTTGTGCTGCCGTTCCTTTTGAGTCTCTCCAAAATTGCTTGACATGCTTGAAATAGGCCACAGGGGTTATGATTAAAGATATTCTTGTCAACATTTCCATATCCCACTTATATAATAAGTATAAACATAGCTTCGATAGTATACATTACTCGGGATGCGTTCAAATTATTCTTACAAGCGTGTCACAAATTCTACCCTTTTCCTTACCCTAGTCTACCGCGCCATCAAAACAGAGATAATGTTAAACTTCAATCTGCCTACATTCTATATAATATCCGGTTATCACGCTCAGGCTCATCTCTCCATAATAAGCCTAGGCAGAGGAACTTCCCGAGTTCGGCAGATGTTTCAAACATAAAAACATACATTAAAGTAACATTGTGTAACATAGTTTCCATTTAACAAGAGTGCGCTGTACAGTCACAAATGATTGGCGATGAGTCAACAACTAATACAAAAAAGTTTCGAGAGACTTCAACTTTAGCGGTCGTACTCAACAACGGCAAGGTACGGTCCTTAAAAGAGGCATTGCAGGAAACATTAGAAATGGTAAATCATAAATAACATATGTACAGATATTTGGAAGGCTCAACCAAATAAAAAAATAGATAACAAAATAATGGCAGGTACCCATAATTATTAAACACAGCCTCAAGACTCTGCCGTCTCTGCAATCTTGATGAGTTACGTATTACAAGCAGTCAGCGGATTGACTCATTAAACTAGTTTGTGCCTTGACCTTCAGAGCAATATAACTGACTAAACACACTTCATCCATGAGTAAATACGATACATAGCCAGTCACAGTAGGCCATACTTAACCATTATAATAACTTGCACGCCATGTAGTAGTAATCCAGTAAAAAAACTTCATCATATCCTCCGACGACTCGCCGAATACAGTTCTATCCCAAATTGTCTTTTGTTACTATTACACGCATTCGATATAACTTAGTCACTTCTAGCCACAAATAAAATAGTAAGCACGTGATCAACTCTCTCTATTGCCACCAGCACTACCAGAACTATCAGTTTTTTTCTGCAAACCAAAAAGTTTCATATTAGATTCTATTTCAGTCCCATCATCATGATTATAGACTAACGCGATGTACGCAAACTCTTTCCTTACCTTTGCTTTTCTCCGGAATGGAAAACAACCTTTTGTCTCTGGAGGGGGAGGGCAGTCTAAGAGTAAGTCGGGGGTGGGGGTATTATTCGGTCCAAACACATTCAGATCACGAAAGCAATGTGTCTCGACCATCTAGACAAATCCAGACAGTTATTTCACTAAGATTTTCCCCATTAAACTTAAAAGCCACCGACTCGACAACTTACCTCATATTGCCATGGGATGGATACGGATCCAGTGTTGAACTTGGAATAGAAACTGTCGTCTGAAGCGTCAAGATTAACTCCCTTCACCGTAGAAAATTGCTCTATATCCAGCACGTCCTTTGCATACACGGCGTGAGGCTAAAGAAAGTATCCACAAGCATTTTAAATTATGCTCAGCACGTTCTCCCTCGATTGACACTTTTCATACTTAAAGTTCTCATTTTAAAGCACCATATCAATTTTACTTACGTCAGGAGTAAATGGAGGATCAACTAGACCCACTTCTACCCGCTTCCAATTAAGGGAAGAATAGAAAGCATGCTGCTTGACCTCCTTTGCACCTTTCCGCCCAGAGTTGCAACCTAACCGTTCCTTAGGAGATTTCTTTAGCAACTAAAAAGGAATAAAATAAAATCGTTTCGATAACCAACCCACGTCTCATTTAAACATTAACCAAAAGTATACAGAATCAAATAAATAGGATCATACCAATTGACAGAGCAACTTGGCTTCTTCAGAGAACCTAGAGGAATATCTTTCTGGCTCTTCTTTGACTCGTCTATCCACTTCCTCCCGCTTGACTTTCTCTTTCCTCGCTCGGAACGGAGCAGCTCCTTCGATCATTTCGTAAACTAAGCATCCGAACCCAAACCAGTCTGGACTAAAAGTATACCTCTCGTTGTCAATCACCTCGGGCGCTAGATAAAAAGCGATTACAATTTTAAATTACCATTCAATTTTCGAATTTCATTTCCTCTCATCCCTCGAACCCAAGTAATGATGGCACGGCCACCTTATATACAACTTACCCATATATCCCACAGTTCCCACTCTCCCTCGCACCGTTTCCCCATCGGGTACTTCAATAGCCAAACCTAAGTCGGATATACGTACATGCCCGTGATCATCCAGTAGAATATTTTCTGGTTTGCAATCTCGATAAACTATTCCTAAACTATGTAAATGATCTAGTCCACAGAGAACCTGGAAATACATAAACCATGTTTAATTGACTTTCGCATATTCATTAAAACACAGGTAGTACTTAATGTGCAAGCCGTACCTCTGCTGCATAAAATCTAGCTCGTTCAAGGTCGAATCCGGGCTCGGTTCCCATGTTGTAAATATGAAATTTAAGATCGCCCCCGTTCATAAGAGTTAAAACAAGGCAGAGAGAGTCTTTGGTTTCGTAAGAATAAGCTAACGACACGACGAATTTTGAGTTGATTCTCTGAAGGATTTGTTTCTCCGCAAGAACCATCGCTTCTCCCCGTCTCTTCTTTATTCGCTTCTTCTCCAGTTTCTTACAAGCATACATTTTACCCGTTGCTCGAACTTGACAAGCACACACCTCTCCAAAACCTCCCTTCCCGAGAACCCGATACATACGAAAGGTCTTGTGTGTTATCGGTTGGCTGGAACACAAAGCAGAACACATAAGTACATCATGTCACAAGCCTCCGCATCGGCCCACCCTCCAAAAAGGTTGAAATAGTTACAAAGCTCAAAGAAAAAAATCAAAGAGAAAGTCTACAATGTCATTCGACCGTATATACCTTTCCAACCATTTCCATTGAAGATATCGGTGAAAGTACATTGATTGTTCAAAAAGGTGGAAGGGCTTGTCGGCTAAAAAGTATTTCACTTGGGTTGTGCATTCAAAAAATTGATCTTTAGCTCCAGACCCGATTCTACATCTTTCTGTTGCTAATGGTTCGACGAGGTTCACCGGTTCGGGACTCTGTTAATCAAAATAATTTCCGTTACTTTCACCACTTTATTTTCTATTAGTATCCTGCCCTGTGACGACGTATCCAATTTGCTAATCAGTAGTACGAAATGTGAAATCATCTCCTCCCTCAGCTTTAAATATCTAGCTCATAAACATTAGCATGCATATTTCCCATCTTCTATTCTGTACGCAAATATATCACTGGTTCACGAATTTAATTTGAGTAACAAGCAATGGTCGTGAATCATCAACCAAGGCTTCAACCGTCAATTCACTATACATTACATGACATATTTTCCCGAGACAACCCACACAAGTTTCACTTAATAAAGAAACCCAGCTTTCACCGCAATAGAATAGTTAACTCGGGCCTTAATCATCTCTATCTGTATAAAACTAACATTATGCGAACCTCACAGAAAATATTCACGCTCTAGGCAAAACTGCAACGACTGCAACAGCATCTTCTCTCATCCTCATGCAAGTAGACTCAAAATTTTCCAACTTAAGCCTCCGTACAATACTATTTCCTCCCTTTGTATCTGACGTAAACTCTCAGAATCTGGTGAATAATAGTAGTTGGGCCGTCACAAGAGTTTTCCGATGAATACGCAACTGATACCCTTCTTTTTTGAATACGTGTCCTAACTCTCTGAGTACACAGGAAGACCACATGTTTTCCCAGTCATGATTCAAGCTTCCTCATTCACAAGATTCTTCTTACATCTCTGAAAGATACAAGATTCGAATGCAACTTACATTGGTAGCGAGGAAGGTATTGAATATATCCTTTGCCAGCCCCACCCGCCGCTCGTCCTGTTCGATTTCATATTTTTCCTGCAAACAAAACAATCTGTTACTTCCTGGATATCATACCATCCACACCCGCCGGGCTCCCTCCGAGAAAGTAGATTCACAATCATGACAAATTACTTTTCGCCAGTGTCATGTCACATTGTTTACCCCTCATATTTCATTCATTCCCCACGGCTTCCCCCTTCAAACATAAGAAACTTTATCATTTCTAATTACTCCCTCCAGCCCCTATCCATACATTTCCATCCTCTTCATCCCCATATGTATTTAGAACAACTGGGAAACTTTCCCGGATAGCTACTTCCTGGAGGAGAAGGATCCTTCTACTTTTATGCCGAAGCGCCATCCCAAACCCGCTGCCAAATCCTTGCAATTAATAATTACTCTCTTCCCACATAGCCTATCTTCAATCCTCCCTCACTCCCGACAACTCTCTCCGTAGTTTTCTCTCCCTCCCCCTTCTTTCCCCGCACTCACTCCTTCGTATAAAATACAATTCATTTCATTTACCACAGCATCGAGGAATTTATTGCAGGTGTGATAGTGAGGATTAGTGGCCTCGCAAAACTGACGAAAGAGCAATCGGCCTATGGGTTGATGGTCTACAACGTAGCTATAAATGACATCTGCAAAGAGAAAGAATCACATATAATAGTCAAAAGTCTTTTATAACATTTCATGAATAGTATTCGTGACGTTACTTCAATCCTCAAGCTGCCTTGCTTAAATCGAGACGACGAGCGAGCAAGTAAGAAATGCATAATAAGAGCAAGGAATCTTACCAATTTTATTCTTAATATCGATGCAATGGGAGATGTGGGGAAACTGTAGGATTTTCCTCCACTTTTTGCTCTTTCCTTTATTGCTATCTGTGTAAATGTAAAAAGAGAGAAAAAATCATGAGTCAGGACCGAGAAGGATTCTGCAATACATAAATCCATTTTAACATACATCCCTACTCAATTGCTTTTCAAACAAGAGCTATCTCCTAGCTCTCATAGCGCCCCCCTCGCCCTCTTTTTTCTAAGTACTTTGACCTTAACGCTAATGCATATTCTCCACACTTCCTTTTCACAAGTAAACAGTAGAAAAAAAATTAAGCGCGTCATTTGTCCCTAATCGTCTCTACTCTCCGACCCATCCAACCATCCAACCCAACATATGTAGCCTCCCTCCCTGTCAAAGCAAACTTGGCCAAATTTATAATCACTTTCAGTGCGGAAAAAACACACATATATTTCAATACCGCTTCCACAGTCAGCCCCGTCTTTCCCGTCCGTAGCCCGCAACTTTCCTTCCACAACAACAGCCCCAACAACACATGTACCAGGATTCATAAAACAAAACTTTCCATGTCAAAATACTGTTCAATAATGTATTCTTGCCTGTAGCTGTTGCTGCTTGATGAGCACACAATAGGAAAAGGAAAACGTTACAGCCAAATCATCCATGAGGTAATTATGATGATGAAAAACCAACATCACAGTAGTGACCAGCGACCAAATATGAAAAGCAAAGAATTACATATCCAGTCAATTTTCTTCCTACACAAAATCCGTATCATCCATCCACCATCTCATTATCATCAAGATCCGGCCCCTTGCTACAACAGTACACATAATTGCATAATACGTTAGTCTTTTTTTATCCTCCTAGAACTTGTTAGTTGGGATAACATTTTCAAAATCATTACAATTTATATACACTACACAAACATTAGTCACGGATCCTCTAGTCACCACTCAGTCAGTCAGATTATAATAAGTCTATAATATAATGCCAATGACGACACATATCCAACATTGCGACACACTAAACTCCAACCCATCTCCCTAATATTTTCATCCTTTCATCAACCATCATCACTATCACTACATCTTCCCACAAATCATCCCACTGGCTCTTCTTACCCACCATACTATCACATCTCCGTCAGAGAATCCGATCCGGCTCCAAACAGTCAATCAAGTATCAATTTAAGCCTATTATCGTCTATCTATTTCCTCACACTTCCCTCCCAAGGTCACCCTCATCATAGAATCATATATAGCTCCCTCAAATAACCTCCGCTCATTCATATGTACACGCATCCTCCCGCATCGACGTTAATGATGACCTTTCTGAGCTTTCCCAAGTAAAAACTGCCACGACAACACATGCAGACCCAGCAAAATATATGCTTGCGTCAAATTCATCGGGAATCCTATTGTCTTCACTCGCTACCCCGCTCACGTAACCTGTCTTTCTTACAAACGTGTGTCTCACGTGCATCAACAATCGTAAAAGATTCCTCGATAAAAACAAATTTAGCTGATGAATGATCCTCCAATACGCTCTCCCACCGTTTCCCTTTTTACTTTCTAACGGATTTTTTTATCATATTCCTCCATACTCTCCTACCTGTCTCTCTCATGGCCTTTCTCCCTTCTCTCCTTATCAGGACTGTCTACAGGATTCAAGAAACTATTACAAATACCTGTTTCAGCTTTGATTCCTTATTTCGTGTACCTTGTCTCCATTAACGTAAGCTACTCAAGCTCGTATTTCAGTCTGTAAAACTTTTCCTTCCTAGAAAACTTGGTTAAACCATACATAGGGCTTACGGCAGGCTAACTTTTAACTACATCTTCTCTGTTTACACACACATCCTTCATAGAGGCGGATTGTTATCTCCATAATAGAACGCACACCCTCTTATTCAAGCTTATATACTGTTGCGGACGTAAGAGAAAGTTGATTTCTGCTGGCTGCAAGGAGGGAAGGAGAAGAGGCAATCATAGTCTTAGAGGATCCGGACAGATAAGTTGTGCTTTCTCCAAGCAATATTTCACAACATTCTTTCCAGGATTGAGCTCCTGCCATCTGCGTTAATGTGATTACAAGTAATAAATTCTCAAAGCGTCAAATGCATCCAGCTTTGTTCCACAACACTTTCAATCCTAGGTAGTAGATATGCATGCTCCCCGGCAGTAAAATCCTACCCGAAAGATGCCTTCCCCTTTCCCAACATGATGTGATTCCATTCATGTTATGGATTGGAGCCATTACAAATAGAGAAATACGAACCTCTTTTCGTTTTACGCTTCACTACCCCTTTCACCACCACCGAGTCCGCTATTTACTACCAAACCTACATACTCCGATTGACTATAGCCTCTTCTCTAACTGGTACTGCCAGAACGAACGAAATCTGTCGACAAGTAATGTGTATACTTAGCGAGTAATATTCCCCGTATGATGGTGATTGCATCCTTAATTCGGGCTACAGGAATTTCCAAAATCTCCGCATACTTCGCCACGCTTCACGTACGAATGAACTCATTTCAGTCCTAATGAACTACTACTAACATGTGCGCCCCAACTAACTCAACCCAAGCAACACTCAAACTTTTAGGTTTTAGTTACAAAAGTTTTCTCGTTACGCAATCCTAGTTAGTGCTCTATAAAATAACATCAAAGGATAGAATTCTCAAATTGAGAATCCCGGATACGAGACGCTAAAGTAAACCTCGGCGCTTTCATCAATACAGTCACCAGCCATTACTACATCTTTGAACACAAAGAAAAACCACAGTATAGCTTCTTACCTTCTCTTGCTTTGAGATAGACAGTATTTGCAACAATGTTCTCCAGTTCCATGAGTTCCAGGATTGTAACGATGCGGACGACGGTGGTGGCGGGGGAAAATTGACCCCATCCACTCAAGTCCTACGTTCAAGGCTTTTAAATATCATTCATTCACTTCACAAAAACCAACGGTGCATCATACACTGATCGCACAAATTAATCACTTTCTCCGCAATCCACGATACTTCTTCCGCGACAGCAGCACTTCTTTCAATGAATTATGTCCAGACGGCCCCTTTGAATATTTTAGCATAAGGTCATTCCATAAATCCCAGACCAAGTATCGCACAGGCGGCGAGATGTGTCGGTCACTGCTAAAGTAATCCGTTTCGTGTTAGATAAAGTTTTAGCTGAGTAAGAGAGTTGAATCAGGCTTTCCAGTTGTCGCCTCCCCGAGTCGGCCTTAGCATTTCACAGGATCACGCTACAGGATATTAGCTCGTGTTCAACATAAAAATTCCATCAAGCCCGACACGGCATGACACAGGGTATTAAAAATACATGGATCCAGTCCCAAACCAACAAGTCCAAGTATATACCACACAGCTAGCGTACACACTGAAAGCGACGATGCAGCTGATGAAACTAATACTCGGTCCAATCACAAAAAGTTCACCACATCACCATCAACCACACAAATCCTGCTTCAGAGCGAAACAAGAACAATGCGACTTGTAAAAAACTCGAGTCGTGCACCAAAGTAAGTAGCTTCCAATCTGATGACCAATATGACCGTGACAAGATCAGTCCATCCCCAATGGTTACTCCAACATTCCTTCGTACCTACAATAAATTAAATGCGCATGTTTAAAGATTAGATGGATCATAATCCAACATTAATTGCCGCTACTGAAAGCCGCGACGAATCGCGGAAGAGGAACAGACTCAAGCTCATATAGCTCGTAACAGCTAGAATAAAAATCCTAATTATCCTTCACCTTCAATTCACGTCGACGTGCTTTTGTATCAATCAGTAGCTAGTCACCAGCAAGCTCAAGTAGCAAGAGAAGAATCCTTTAGAGACGCACAAGGATACATTAAGGCATGCACGCAATATCCTTCCTCATTCTCGAATCAGTTCCAATTTCATTACTGACTAAAGCATTTAGATTATCCTCGTTAAAGATTCAAGTAGGTGCGTCTTCACAGCTCGATTATCAATAGAAAAACGTCCTTTTAGCTCATCCCAATAGAGTTATCCAATTCCACCACATCCCAGTATCCAGTCCGCCGGAGGGCTGCTTATGCATCAACGACTAGCTTCACGCAGCGTCACAACAACAACAACAAGCACCAGTAACTTTAAACGTATTCTTCTTCTCACAGCTCCACGCCACTTGATTCCCTTTACACATTCACTCAACTTATATTCCCACCTCCTCCAACTAAACTTTCTGTCTACCACTTTTTTATAAGTCACTCTCAGTCCAACACCGCAACCAGACTATTATATCATCACAAATCGCCGAATTTCAATTATCACTCCCTTCCGGTATTCGGCTTTCGGATCTCTTCTCGGTCGGTATTCTTTATCTTTCTAAATAATAAATATCCATAATTAACTTAAATCAAAACATTCCCCCACCCCCAGACACACTATCCCATTAAAGTCATTCATCATACACCCATCCCATTCGTACAACATAGAACACCAGTCTTACCTCGTCCAAATGTCGATTTGTGACAATACTCGAGTATTAGCAGGCACCCCTCCTCTTCTTTTTTAAAGTCTTGAAATCCAAATCAATCTTATTTCCGCACCTTCTTCCCGCACACTCCTACTCCGTCCGAAACGGCGGAATGAGTGATTGACACAAAGTTATTTCGTAAAGTCAATCAATCGATCATGAATCAATCACGACACGCACACAACGGCCTTGTCGCTTCACACTCCCTCAAAAACTTCCCCCGCACATTAGTCATCCGCAAAGTTAATGACAGCTCCTCCAACCCTATTAAGAACAACTTCTTCAATAATCCTCTCTCACAGCACAGTCTCGATTATCCGATGCACATAGCTAGAAATCAAACAAACAGTCATCATTATTAATACAACAAAAATTAAATCCGCCGGTCACATCAGGAAATAACAATTATATCATTTTTCCTAGCCCCATCTCTTAGATAAGCTTAATCATTAAACTCTTTAAAGCTATTACCACCAACCAACTATCACCATCGTCATAGGATACTAATCCGGATATACGCACGTGTGAGCTCATTCTAAAAACATTCCTTCAAGAATTCCGTTAAAATTTTACTTCATTTTTCCTCTTCACAAAATGCACATAGGAACTCCCCTCGAAAAAAACCATCCTCATTCTCTCGTTATTATTCTTCGAGCTCATCCAATCCTCGAACCCAAACTACTAATTAATAAAGTAGAATAAAAGTTGAATTTTATTCAAATTGGTTCATTCAAAAACTCTCTTCTCTTCCTTCACACTATTCCTTCAGCCTTTTCCTTAGGGTTAATTATGCATTGGATTCTTTTCATTCCCGAAATCAATTAGCTCATAACATACACCCAAATCACTTACAACAATATTCAATTATTCACAAACTATCTGTCATTCAAAATTTCAATTACTCATCCTTACTTCTATGCAAACACTTAAAACTCCTCCTTGAACTTTCTTTCTTTCCAACATCCTTATTCTTGTTTCTCTACTATAATACCTCTTTTAAACAGACATAACTTTACTATTAGTCTCAAAAGTCTAGCTCAAGCAATAGTTTTCTCTAAAAACTTTCCAAATTAGCGAAAACTTCCTCCGACCCCACCGCAATATTTCCTCTCCAATTTTCCAACGGAAACCTTGCATATTATTAATCCATTCATCTCTTCTTCCTGTAATTTATCCTACTAAAAGCAATTTTACAACAACCCTCATTAATTTCCTTTCAACTTTAAATACAATCTTGGTATTTAATATTTCTACTTTTCTTTTATTCTTGGTTTTCAAACTTACATTTCAAATCCTGTAATATTTTCCACTTCAAGGGATAATAATCCCTTACTCTGTATCTTCTCCGGTTACAAACAATCCGCACTTATTATCAACAAAATTAATGTCAAATGTGTGCAAAAATCCTTTAGCTCACCCTCGTCTCTTCTCCAGTAAGTAATATCGAGGAATGCACTTATATTTCCTGAAAACGGATTCCTTTTTTATAGTTCAAGTCCCTTGTATTTCAACGAGGCAAACAACAAGACAATTATAATTGTTTAGTTTTGCGCGCACACTATAAATTATAATACCCAGTAATTCCACAATTTCAATTTAAATCCTCCACTTTTTCCTCCGAGAAAATCTATTTAATCCCACTTTAGTAGCAGCATTATTAATTGCTACAAAGTATTAAAAGGAGAAAAATGCGTTAGACTCTTGTGTCCTTCCACTTTTTCTCGTCCTCTCCAAGTCTACATTAGAACACCACTGAAGGATCTTGAGACACACACTTCTCCTCTTTGGAGCAACTGCTCTAAACTCTTCCCAATGCTCAACCGCGCCGCTCTCTCCATTAGTCTCCAACACACTCTTCCTATCAGCTATCCCACTCTATCACACACACACACACATTCAAACCCTCCCAATCTTTTTCTTCCTAGGAGGAAAATCTCCTAGAGCATTCAAAAGCGCCACAACACAGTCCGCATAACCCGTCTTCCCGAACTATACCAAGGAATAAACTCAAGTCTTCCCTCTAGATCTCCTTGCTTCCTCCTCTCTTCCAAGGGAAAATATTTCCTAGAGAGCACCTCTCAACCATGTGCCATATTATATACTTCTCCAACCAGAGTTTTCCAGCCAGAGTTCCACCCTTTTCCAAGCTCCTGTCTGTCTTCCTGCCACACAATCAGCTCTCCAAGCAGAATATTTACAGAATTCTGGATTCTCCAGGAAAATCTTTACCTCCGTTCCACACTTTGAGCGCCATTCCATCAGTATGGTACATGCTTAAAATTCTCATACTAGACTTTCTCTTACCCGCCCTCTCCCGTGTAACATTTCTCCAAAGAACAAACGCCCTTCACCTCCTCCTCCTCCAGTCTATTCGTCCCAAATCCCTGACAAGCATAACCTTCCCTTCTCCAGCCAGCTCTTGAGTCACAGGAGGTTCTCGGTTCAGGTTACCGACTCGATGAATCCTGCATCTTTTAGTTGCTCTCCTCCGTATACTGCTAAACAATCCGCTATTATCAATTTTATTTACATTATGATCCAAAGCTCCAAAAAATAATGGTGGAGCCACCCTGGAAGCAAAATCCGGATAAATTAAATTCCTTTACAGCTGTCTTATTATTCCTACAAAAAGTTTCATTTCCAGATCCCTAATATTTTCCAGGAACCCGCAAACTTTTCTCCTTCCTCCAAAGCATATACCTCTCGGCTTAGCTTTTATCTCGGATCGAATTTCATAGATGTTCCATCTCGTTTTCCACTTCCAGGGAAACGGTTCCGGAGATTTGTTATAAATATAAATAGACAACACCTGAGAAATTGCCAATTTACCATTCTCTTCCCCTTCTCCCTCATACCTTCCTGCATAATCCAGAGAATTTCTTCCTGGAAGCTTCCAGGAAACCCTTTTACATTCTCAACATATTTTAAACGAGTTGAATAATATTTTCCTCATTCCTTCCTGCTTGCAGCGTCATAATGATTTACCATGTAGTATGTCCATGTAGCAATAATAATAATGATATCTTTTGTAATATTCCCCATCCTTTGCAACCACTACACCTCCATGTGCAAAATCCTCTGCTCCTCTAGACTTCTGCAGCTCACATACATATAAACATCCTCTACTTTTTGCTCCTCACTTCAAACAAACATACCTACCTCACATAATTCAAGGTAATTTACCTTCTTCATATTCTCTCTCTCTCTCTCTCTTCATCTTTAACCGCCTTCCTCCACCATTCCGTCGTCAACCCCCAACAACAATCATAGCCTCAAATCTTCTTAATCTGCTCAAATTCAAACTTGAATTATAATTCCACACCAACCACTGCACCTCCTTCACTTATCAAACTTCCACCGTTCCACTACCAATTCTACATTGGGATTAACTCCTTCCAAAACAAAACTCCCCCTAATTCCCATTCTCCACCAGCCCTCATTTAACTACGACTACACCCTCCAACAACATGTTACCAAACACATCCTCCTCAATTCATTACATCCCTGGAACAGAGCAGATGCAAACTTCCTAATATTTTCTTTGCATTCAACACTTGCAAATCCTCCAACTTTTCTCTTCTACGTACATGTCCCATATTTTTCTTTTATTATTCCCAACTGTATTTCATACCCTGCAAATCCCTTCGCCCATAACTTTATTTTCCAACTTTCACAAATTTCAACTTTTTCACCCTCCTTTCTCCAAGCTTTATGACTTGATCTACTCCTTCTTCTTAACTTTCCATCCACACCTCTCCTTCCCTTTGATTTCGCATCTGCTCCCCCGTTATTTACAGAATTGTCTCCAGCTTTTATTCTTTTGACTCCAGCCTCGCCACCTATTTTTATTTTTACAATACTCCGTCCCTTTTCCGTCGCTTCAAACTCACATTCAACCATGCCATCAACAGTTGTATCTTATTAAATCAAGAGCTGTGTATCAGGATGTCAAAACTCTGAATCCCGCAGCAACCTTCCACCCTTGTTCACAGCATAGTTTACTAATTACGCTATCCAATACTCAAGCTTTGATTAATTCCATTAACCGTCTCTACAAACTAAAAACTTATAGCTCACATCTGTCAGTCGGAACCACACGCCTGGAAACCCAACTGATTTTCAAACCCCTTCAAATCCTTCAACAATCCTCACTCTCTCTAATGACTATTGACCCTTTGGGCGACGGCCTTGGCCTTCTTCTTTGCCCCACCCGACCCTGCAAAAAAATCCGCATCTATCCTCATCAGCGCATCATTTTACTTTGTCTCAGTTTGTAGTGCTGACTATATAATTCCTTTTCCCACTTCATCCTTACTTCCTTCTTATTTATATTTTGTCCTAGGACGCCCTCCAATTTCAAACCCTTGGTCTGCATCTTCCAACTTTGGTCCTCCAGCTGCGTCCACCCACTTCCGTCCCTCCAGGAGATCATGTCAGAGTGTTGGCTGATGCAAAGCTCCCTCAGGATTCGCCCAGCACGAGGTTATTCTACAGTTTTGTATACTCCTTGTCTGACTTCATTTAGTTATTATGGTCAAGTTAAAAAAGAGCCTTTTGGAGACTTACTATTAGAATAGTGATATAAAACTTTCCAGCTCACCCTTTATATTATTCTCTCTGCACATCTTTTTCCAAGTTACGTCAAGTCATTTGTAAGAATGAGCTTTTCATAGCTCTTTTTCAACTCAACTCTATTAGTTTCAAACTCTGCGAGATATTTCATCAGTCACTGTACAATATCCTACACCACCGCTCCCGCTCTATCTATCCCTCAGTATTTCCGTATT
Organism: Sminthurides aquaticus; assembly: GCA_906901655.1. Taxonomy (NCBI): domain Eukaryota; kingdom Metazoa; phylum Arthropoda; class Collembola; order Symphypleona; family Sminthurididae; genus Sminthurides; species Sminthurides aquaticus. Next base: position 15,098,921 of record CAJQTT010000001.1, on the reverse strand, counting down.
TTAGTTCCTTTTGCAACTCTCTATTTTCCTAAGCCGCATCCATTTAGGAAGCAAGTATTATAAGCAAGTAAATAGAGGGGCGTCCATCAAAAGCTAGACAGCTTCAATTCCAAAAGACATTGATCCTTATTATTCTCTTTCCCAATCCCCAAAGAATGTGGTGGAAAAGAGGGCAAAGCTATTTCCGCACAAACTTTTCCCAAACCAACGTTGCTCTTAAAATTTAACAACTACAGTTCACAACACATCCCAAAAGAAAAAAAGAATCCCATCAACCATCCAGTCATCTAGTCCGCAGTCCTACAAGGAAAATCCTTCGTCAGCTCCAAATCAAAAGCTTGAGCAGTGTACAGGAAGCATAGTAGCCCGTCCGTAGCGCAAAACTAACACACTAATCCTCTACATCCTCCCTCAACCTAGATGTAAGCTTCAAGAAAATCAATGGCTCTTAATAATTAATTACGTCAATGAAAGAGGAGAGAGAGATGTAAGTATGGTGGAGGGGTGGGTGAGCGGAAGCCAGAGCAGCATCCAAATTCCTTCCTCGTCCTCTCAGAAAAAGAAGTCGGAGCTCTTATTTCCTTTAAGGAAAACCTTAGCCTGCTCTATGAAACTCCTGTACATCCGCGGGTATTCCCTCATTTCTTCGAGCAACACCACAGCCTCCGTCGCGCATTTTCTTCACAAACTCCAATTTAAATTCCCAGCAGCCTTGATTAGTTTCTTCAAGTAAGCACTCCTGCTCAATTTTCCATGAAATCTCTTCCATTTACACAGGAATATCTTAGCTCAATTCCATTCGCACCCTGAACAGCGTCAAAGGAGAAGGCGATGAATACCTTGAATGGAATGCAACTTGTTTCTTCCACCCCTCCTGAATCTTAGCCAAATCCTTTCATCTGTGCTCAACCGCAAGAGCTCTCAGGCGTGAAAACCCGTTAAATATGGTCATTGTTATACCCTTGCTATAACTACCTCCAGAAGAGCATTCACTTTTTTCCAACTTCATGCTCCTTGCATATTTTAAAAAAATCCACAATTCCAAACAATCACCAATGATGCGTCACAACTTTCTCCACGCCTTTCACTACATCCTCTCTCCTTAAATCAAGTCTAATCAAGTATTTGTAACGGAAGCTTGCAGAGGAATGAGCGGAAACCTTTGGAAATATGCCATTTTCCTTTGGCTTCTTTAATATGTTGACTTTTACCAGGAGAAAATCATTTCTCAGCCCATCAATCCCTCAAGCTTTCTCTCCAGCTTTCTCCTCCAACATCTCTTTCCAAAAGAGCTACGACTCCGGGACTCCCATGTATATGACTAAGAAGAATGATTTTTTAGCGGAATCGAATCAATTTTTTACTCTTTTCAATTTCACATTCCAATTGTCGATTACCCTCCTTTCGCAAAACAAATTCACTTTACCTCACTTCATAACCGTCCTCCAAGTGCATGTGCCCCATTTCATATTTCCCCCAATTTTCAGTCAATCTCCTCAATTCGCTATACATGATGCTCAACTACACGTATCCTTCAGGAGAAGATGAAACTCTCTCTGGACTTTCTCCCGCCCCGTATATCCATTCAGTTCCGGCGAAAAAAGTCACCGGAAAACAGTAAAATGGAAGGCGTGGACACTGTGTGTGGCGTCCTTTGAACGAAACCGACCAAAGCATACGGCTTCTCCAGACTCCAGACTAGCCCATATTCTCACATCAATTCGGGGAAACAATAAAACCGAACATAAGGTTTTGCACGATTCCGGTGGAGCGGAGGGCAGTTTCGAACTGGTCATCAAAAGAACGTCCGGCAGAACCTTTGTAGAACAAGAGTGACAATCTCCCGATCTCCGCCCGCCCTGCCCCCAGTCTGCAATTACATTTACAGACGGGTAACCCGAGAAGAGAATCCTGCCCTCCCGAACTCTGCCACACATACAAGCTGTTTCTCACTCTCTCTGATCCTTAAAGAGTGTCAGAAGAACCCAAGAGGACGAGGAGAAAAACAAGGAATGATCCGAGATAGTTTCAAAACTTTTCCGCGTCATCAAAAGACTTGCCTTCAACCGCCGTCATCTGTATCTACATGCATCCTTATTCTTACACTCAAGCTTCACACACACACACACCTAATGCATCACTGCTTTCTCCTCCAGCCAGATAATGAGTGAGCTGGAGTCTTACATGTACATGCATCAACTATTCCCAAACGTACGTACATTATCCATTTCCCACATTCACTCCTCGAGGTTAATATATCCAATATCCCCCGCACCTATCACATATCAAATCCCAGTTTCCTCTCCCGTCTCCAGAACAAGGGTTGCTTAAATAAATGTTTGCAAAAAGAGCAACAAAACTCCTTCCCGCAATACAACTTAAGTAACCGTATCCTTCCGCAAAGACTGAACACTCTTTCTTCAAAGCCTTCTCATTTATTCACACACAACCCACTACTCGTACTTTCACTCTGCGCTCTTAGATTCACTCCCCTGATTTCCATCCATACCTCCCTCCCATCACCCTATGCATAAATACACCCACACTCAACACATCAATCTACTCCATATCCATCCTCGCATTTTTCTTTTTTTTAATACCCGCCCCTAGTCGCTACGCTCCATGGGATTTTCTTTAAAAAATCCTCTTAAAACTTGCTCAACCCGTATGTACCGCGTATAAACCTTGATGGCGCAATAAGCAATCTAGTTCCGTACTCATATATATTCTATGGTGCGAGGAAAATTTCCATCCATGTGAATATATTTTCCCGAAAAACTTTTAAAAAGCTTAAAACATTTCCTCTTAAAAGCCTTCAAAACTCTCACACGCCATCACCAACTCAAAAAGTACAACTTTCACCACGGAGGTGAGAAACATTTTATACTTTCCACCCAAAAAACCCAACAGTATATATTCAATCCCAAAAATATTTCTCTACCATTTCTCTTTCCTACTTTCACCAACTTTCTCCCACTGCCTTTCCTAGGATGATGAAAGTAACGTGGAATTGATCAAATGAAAAGAGAAACAAAGATAATCTAATTGCAATTACAGACTGATTGAGGCATTCAGAATGCCACATTCTTCCAAACTATGTTCCAACAACCTTCCACCATCTCCTTGTCCCTCTCTTCATCCGCTCTCCTTCGTCAGTTAGAATAGGATGGCGTGATGAAAATTATTCTTTCTTCCAAGTCAGTATTCCTTACATCTCCTTCCTTTCTCCCACGACCTTTCCCTTCCAGGCTTTCCCTGAGATAGCCTAGTAAAGTGAATACGCTTATATAATAGTACCTCATCATCCTGGCATCTTCCCCGTTTCACTTTCACTCTCTCCGCATCCAATCCATCTCCGACACGCAACTAGCCTAAAGCTTGTTAAAGCAAAGGGTCAATTTCTTCTACGGCAAAAAACTAGATTTCCGCCCGCCTCCCTTTGAAAATTAAACCCCAACATGCACAAATTACCTTTTGGCCTTGGGCTCCAATTTCTTTTCCCGACTAACAATTTTTCCAAGCTGCAATTTCTCCCTCCGTCTTTCTTTCTCATGTATACGATTTCGGGGAAACATGCATCTTTCATTTCCTCATTTAAATTCACTCCTTTTGGGATTCCAAAACCAAGAAGAGAAAATGTTAGCAGATTCCATTTTTTTACAAAAAACAGGGCAAGATGTGAGCCTTTTTAATAAACTTGCAGATTTTTCCGCAACTTTCTCTCCATCTCCTCATCTTCCTCATCTTCCTCTCCGTTCCATGATATGATGATAATTTATTTGTATTTTCATTCCAGCGGAAGTCATGTCTGCAATTCCTATACATCCACTCCCCTCCCTCCACCCTGTCGACATCTCGCGAATAAAATAAGATAAATTTGGGAATCAGAGGAGAAAGCGTCGGAAGGAAATTATTTATTCATCCTGCATATATGTAGCCCAACACTTGGCGGAGAGATTCCCGGATGGATCAAATTCCTTTCCTACCAAAACGAATTATGATTATGCGTCAGTAAAAGCCATCAAGGGAAATGATATTGATTGGAAAAATATTCCCGAGAAACTCCACAAGCCTTCAGCCTCCCCTCCACCCTCTCACCTCCTACCTTTCACCGTCAACAACCCGTTTTTGTCAAAAAAGCAAAAGAAAAACCCGCTCTCACCTTCAAATCTTTTAAAGCCAAAACAGGGAAAGCCAGCCCCAGCCGGATGAAAAGAGGCTTTCAAATGGATCAAGTTCAGCTTCAAGCCCGTGTACGTCCCGGACGGAAGATGAATCCGGGAGAAAAGAGCCATATAGCATATCTCCTTTCCCACCCACCGGAGGGAGCATTGTTTATATTAGGAATCAGGGCGTCTCATGAATTATTGCCGGGAAACATTAACCTGACATCATGTTCCTTCCCCTACTCCACACATCTGTAGCTGTCCATCTCCCTAAGAGCCTCAGCTAATCCAAGTGTAAAATAATGGTAAAACAGCCCAGAAAATTCCCTCTAAACTTTCCCCCTAAACAAGTCTATCTTCCTACCTTCCCATCTCCCACACTCTCTCCGCACACAGCTCTATATCTTCGCCTTCTTCACATCTTCTGGGTGGGGGTATCTATCTCTGTTTCCTTCACCTCTCCTCCTCCTTCCCCTGCAGAATACCCGGGAGTTTAGCCACAATTTCCCACAAGTCTTCTCCCTCCAACTCAACTCCTTCACACAACATCTATAATACCTTCTCTCAGACTTCTCCTCTTCCTCTCAACGAGATCCGGGCCGCAAAAAAAACTTGTGTCTTGTTATAGTTAAGGAGGTAAATGAAATGGCCTCGTTCCCCATTCTCGCCCCTACTTTTACTTTTACTAAATTTTTCTCCCAACACAACTTGGTCGTTTAAAAATACCCAACGTTTTTGTCTCTCCTCCTGTGTCTCCGTCTCACACACAATCAACTCAACTCAGCTCCGCCAAACCCTCTACCATTTTCATACCCTACGACTAGCCAATGCCACCGGCATCAGAAAGATCCGATCCTCATCCAAGTTCATCATAAACGTATTTGAATCCTCAACCCCTATCCTTCCTCCCAAAATTTCTCCACCCTTTTTATGCACTCCTTCTTCCAAGCATGTCTGCTGCAACTTTTGTGGAAACATGGTCCAAGAAAATTGTTAAATAAACGACCAGCGTGTGAAACCAACCATTTCACAAATCTACAGAGCTTATAAATATACTCACTTCAACCCATGTATGCCAACAGCCAAAGGGGCATTATATTACTTTAAACATGGAGGAGCTCACCCTAACATCCAAGCTCTAATTTCTCCTCAATCTTCCCAGAAAGCAAAAACAACTATTCTTAATTTCCTCTCACTCCTCCTCCCCCTATTATCAGATTAAAAGAACGTACATCTCAACTCCAAGCACTTTCTCCAATCCCTCCTTTCTCCGCCACTAATTCCCCAAACACCGCTAAACGAGCAATGAAATGTCTTCGCAGTATTTTACAATCATAAACTCCCTCCTGACCTTTGACCAGTTGTGGATAATTTGAAAATAATTTCCCATTTACTTTCTCTAAATTCATTCAACCGTCCGTCCCTCCCTCCTTTTTTCCCAAAGCTGTGGATGAGGGTGTGTGAGAGGAGGAAGGTTGAAGGAGGAGGGCTCCAAACTTTCTCACTTGTCTCATTTTCCAGATATATATATCCTCTATTAACATCCTTATTTAAGCCTTAAGCTTTTCATTAACTCACGTTCACAAATTCATCCAGCGTGGACAGGGGAGGAGCGGGATGCTTTCTCCATTGTCCTCCTTGAGGAGAAAGTTTTCCCAGTATTTCCCAGACCCCCGCTAGGGAATCCCATCCATATTTTTGGATTACCAACGGCCTCGTGGATGGCCAAAGCAATTACGTACTTTGTAATTTGAGTTCGAGAGGCTTTCCCAGATTTACTAAATTGCTTCCTCAAATTCCATTCCAGAAGACATCTTCTTTCGCCGTCTCCCTCGCTTTCCCGTGTCCTCTCGCATCCTCATTAGGAGCAACCGATATAAGGCCAACTTTCTCCACACGTCCTCCTCCAGCGGCTTCTGAAATAATCCGGAACGAGTGAGTGAATGGAGGACATGGTCAAACTCTCTTTTCTTATTCTCGGCCCAGCACAAGAGAAACGAGATAAAGGATATGGAACCAAGAGGATATCTCAAGTCAAATGGACATCCTGTAGTTGCGACATAAAAGGGACTTCCTCATACTAGCTTTTTTCTTCATAAAGGTCCATCCTTCACATTTTCCAACATCAAAGGTTAAGCTCCAGGCTAGAATTACGGCCTGTCGAGGGAAAGAGCTTGATGATGATGGAGTGAAGGGATTTAGAGAGATATGATAAACTGTTGTAAGACTGTATAAGCAACCAACCAAGTACAGTCTCTGAAACTTCTTCCTTCGACTTCCCCACACGTATCATCCCCATAATATACATCCCCGAAAGACAAAACAACAAGATTGACGAGAAGATACAGAAAATAGATGAGCATATAACTTTGGGGAAAACTCCTCTTTAGCTTTCACTCTACATCCTGCGTCACCCTCTTTAATCCACCACGAGAGAATCATTTAAGTTGGGGAAATAATTGGAGCCAACCCGATTCCACATGCTCACAATACTGTCTGAGTGCCAACAACTTTTCCAACATTATCCACGGAACCGAGTCAGAGAACCTCAATTCCCCGCATTAATTCCAAGCTTACATGTGTTCACACTAAATCCAATCTTTGCTTTTCAAGGCTCAATGAGATCTGTAAACGAGCTTTAATGTACCCTAAAATCCTTACGATTATAGAACCAGAAGATAAAGAAAAAAACAAGAGAGGAAGGAGTTAAGGTATCCCATAGTTAAAACAGTGAACAGAGGATTTGTATTCAAAGACCGTTCAATTTAAATTCTCAACCATCAGCCATGTGATTCCCTTTGGATTGTTAACCACGAACCTTTATTGTCTCTCCCCTCTTCAATTAAGCCACATACCTTTCCAATCTAACATGCTACTTTCTCCGCCTCTTCCCTACTTTCACTCTTTTCGAGGCTGTTGGAGAAAGCACGCTAAAAGAATTGACTATCATTTGATTCAGGAAATAAACTGTTCCCAATCCTTGTACACCTACATTCACATGCTTAGATTTAAAATTGCGACAAATCCCTTTTATTCTTCCTCCTTCCATCTCTTTCCCGTCGTCCTCCTTAATTTATTCCCATCCTTCCCCCCGCACGACACTCAAACCCCTAACTGATGAGGGACATCTTCCCAAGTAAGAATACATAGACAGCACCTCCTTTCACTCTTTTGTCTTTGTCACACACACACAACCAACATTTCTCCGTCCCTTTCTCCCTCTCGTATCTTCATCTCGTCAGAGCATCCATCCTCCCATATTCCAATCCTTCCTCTTCTTCTTTCCCTTTGGATTTTATATCCACTTTCTCCGCCCATTTCCCTATTGGCCGGCTAAACCCTGGAAGAGAATTGACAAGGGCATTTTCCTCTTGTTGCTTCATCCTTGTTGTGATGTGATAGGGAATTAGTGATTACATTTCATAACCTCATAGCAATTCCATCCCCGCCTCCTTCTTTCTCCGATCCCTCCACACCAGCTATCCCATCCAGCTACGTATAGCTTTCCATCCAATCTTATCTACATTCATCCCTCCCTCATCCCCGGCTATCCCAGTGTACAAACGAGTAAAACCATCAAAATCGATTCCAATTACACATCCCCTCAACTAACATTTTCTTCCAACAGCTTTCTCTTCCTATTCCTTCCACTTCACCAGCTCCGTCTGGCATTACCGTCACCAGTACCCTCCTAACCTCGTCTTTCTCCTTGTCTCCCCTCTCCCTCCATCCTTTTCTCCCATCCTCTGGAATATTTTCCTCCGCCTTCTTTACCACTCCTCGTCAATGTCTGGCACAGAAGCCTTCTGAGTCTACCCTTGGATAAAACTTATCAATTTGACACAAGAAAAGAAGAACCTCCAAAGACTCCCTTATATTTTCTTCCTCCCACCCAGCATTTCCAAAATCCTTCTTCACTAAATCTGAGCTAGGAAAGAAAGTAAAATCCTTTTATTGATTCTCCCGTATAAAGGGTCAGGAGAGCACATGGAAGACACACCAAGCACACGTATGTATTGTCCCTTGAAAATTATATCATTTCAAATAGATATGATAAATTCCTTCCAACTTTCTCCAACCCTTCTCCAAGCTATTATTACAACTGTCAGCTTTCCCCCGCCCAAATCACCCATGCTTTTCACCCAACTTATGAATTCTCGTCCCTTCACTTCTATTCAATGCACTTGAACCAAACAAAGACTCCTTCTGCCTCCCACCCTACCTCCTTTCACTGGTAGTTTCCAAGTTTCGGAGCTGTTGTCTGCAAATGCTTTTGGAATTGCTTAGGACGTCTTGGACGCTTAGTTGAACGCATCTCTCCTCAATCATGTTCCGACAAAATAAATTTTACCGGAAAAAATTGATTCCCCCGCTCCTCATCTAGTTTACAAGCCTTCTCCTCTCATAACTGGAGGTCATATATAAAACTGAATTGCCCACAATCTATATGTCATATCAATCTTTTCTCCTTTCTCTGCAACCTTCAATGCTTCACTCCTCCTCATATATGATTTTACAAACCATGCTCACAGCATCTCCTTCTCGCCTTTCCACTCTCCAGCTCCTTCTCCTCGCGCATATCCCCTCCAATCTTTCATCTATTACCAAAATAAAGAAAACTCGCTTTCATCTCCCTCATTCCTTATCCTTGATGGAGAAAGTATTCAGTGAGAGAGATGATGGCCGATTGGGAGCATGTCATTTTCTCTCACTTTCTCTTTAACCCTAGTTGACTGCCAAGCTTTTACTAAATCAAACGAATCTTTTCCACAACTCCCAATTTCTTAAGTGTAACCACAAGAAATGTATGTCACTCACCGCTCTTCTCCTGCCTTTGTCAATCATGGCTTGTCGGCCGGAGAAAGTAAGAGTGAAAGCTCCAACAGTTTTCGACGAGTTAGTAGTAAAGCGTTTACTAGGGAACACGCCACGACAAATGTGTGGCAGACCAACTTTGAGTCATGCATCCCATTCTTTCTATACTTTTCTACATAATTTTAGAAATCAAGATCCAGTCAGCTCCCTCCGCATCTACTTATCCTACCCTCATTCCTGTCTCAGTCAAACTTTCTCCACAGACTTCTTTCAAGACAGGGAAAATAAACTTATTCCTCCCCTCCTCCTCACTCCATCCTTATTCCTGCCACGCTCCCATGCAAGTATCCTTTCATCCCTAAGAGATATGGAGACATCAACTATTAGATTCATACAGACCGCCATCCTTTACCACTTTAGCCATCTCTAACGTACCCATCTCACTCCTCCGTCCACCCCCAAACCCACCGAACAAGTAATCAAACTAAGAATAAGTATCATGGTAGCATCAAGTACGAGCAGCAGCTACGGCCACGGCTTACAGCTTTCCCCAGGGAGAATTCAGCAGACCCCCAGTTCGGCCCATCCACGACCTCCACAAAACCCCTCCCGCGTATAGACATCATAAGACTTGAAACGGAAGTGAAGCATGTCAAGTGAAAACGCACATGTATTCCTCTAAGATAGGACCTAACATCACGTCACCTCCTTGTATGAGAGTCCAAAACTTTCTCCTGTATTATATATTCCCTCTCTTCCCCTCTTCACTCATTCTCCTCTGACTTCTTCTTCTCCGTCAATCCCGCCCATCCTCTCAGCCTCCACCAGCTTCCCGCCCGCCTCTCTAACCATATTCCTCCTCTGGCTTTCACTTTTAAAATCTTTTATTATACATCCCGCCAACATCCTCCTCCCCCAGCCACAACCAGAAAGAAAGCCTATTTCTGTACCTCTAGCGTCACCGACCCAAACTCCAAACCCTCCAAGGCCCGACTTTATTTCTCCATTTCCTTTATCCAATCTAATCTCTAGCACAAGCCTCTCAATGGCTTCTCCTCTCCTTCTAACGAGTTGGAATAAAGGTGAATATATGCCAATTTTATTAATTCCCTCAGCATCCAGATCAACTGGAAACATATGAAGCCGCCTTCCCCTTTCACCACCACTCCCCTCTATTTATGCACTCATTTATCCTCTTCCAAGAAGATCCACCAAATACGAATTACCTCCTCGCATTCAGAGCCAGCTATAGGAAGCCCTAGCCAGGAGAAAGCAACCAAATAATCCAAGGATTCCATACTCACCTCCAAAATATCTAGCACTACTATCTATCCTCCTACTTTCTCTTATCCTCATCCTGTCATCCTCTCCTCTTGAGAAAATTTCCTCCATTCACATATCCCTACGGATTTCTCTACTTTTACCCAAAATCCTTTCTCCTCCATACCTTTCACATCTCACCACCCATAACATTTAACAAAATCCTTGAACGTGAATATCAATCCCATGCTAATGGCAAGGATTAATGCTTCAGGTATGCAATCTTCTCTCCCCCCTCCATTACCTCCCACCCCTCCTCCTTCCTCTTTACATTCATTCAATAACCCACACTCTCTCTCCAGGGTTCCACCCTCCGCTTTCTTCATCTTCTCCTCAAAATGACAAAAGCTACCCCCACCTTAATCCAAGTATTACATGAGTTACAGGAAAACACACGCATTTTTCCTCCGGCTTGTTATAGACTTTAAGGAGAACGTGTGGGATGAATACTATATCTCGGTGGCTACAACTGGGAATGACTTCCTTTTTTAACATCCTCTACCACCATCTACACAGTTTCAGCTTTCATCCTCCACCACATACATCACCCTCCAGCTACTTCAACAACCTCCTCTTCCTCCTCTTCATAATAAATCCCAAGAAGCTACCCACTGGTCAACTCTGAGGTAAAGTCCACAAAGAGACTACAAAAAGCAGTAGCAAAATCCTCCAAACCTTTATCCTTCCTCCTATACCGCCCAAAGTCCTCCAAGACAAGACATACGACTCTTGAGTTAACAAACAATCCCAGTAGAACACCCTCTACCTGGCTTTTACAGCCTCCAGCACCTTTGAGTACAATGTAAAACTACAATCAGACAAGAGCACCCTACAGCTCTTGGAATCATCAAAGACAGAGAGGATCCAGTAGGAAGGTTAGAACAGTAGCGGTTCTTGAATTTGCAATACCTATATACTTCTCTCAATCATCCCCTCCTCCTCCTCCTCCTCCTTCTAACATTTTCCGCCTTCTTCCATACTCGACTCGAGTCTCAAAAGCTTCTTGTCATCTAAAGACAAGATACAGACAATATATGAGGCTCAAGAGGGATCTTCAACCCATACTGTGTAGCTTTTAGAAGCGGTTGAGCCAACCTCTGGGAATGCCGTCACAATTACATAGCAATCTTACAAGCTAGACACGCCAAGAACGAGGGGAGGTGATGAAGGCTCTAGCCTGGCTCTTCCCTCAAGGAAATCACCTTGAGATATCAACTAAGACAAATTATGAGATGAAAACAAATTAGGGAAGATGCGGTGAGGAAAACATGAGTGTGTTCCATCACTCATCCACCATTATTTCCTAAGATGGCACAAAACCCATTCTCATTATACAATCCTCCATCACTTACCTCTGTCGTATCCCTTTAGCTATATGACCAACTCCATCTCAGCTTCAGAGACAACTCTATTCATTCTCCTTTTGTCCAAAAGTCTCTCTCTCTGTATCTCTCTTTCTGTCTTCACTTTGTCAATAAAAATAGCCAGAGTCTTCTGAGATTCTCTTTTGTATTTAACTTTCCCATCTGTTTATAATAAACTTCCTTATTATCATCACACCCATCCCATTTCCCAACCCGCATTTCCCACGGGCCCTAAAACTTGAATTTCCAAGCCCCATTGTCCTTCTTTCTACCTGGCATAAGTTTTTGCAAATTTTGCAAATTCTCATTATTCATCCTCTTTAAATTCCCACGCTGCTATTCCATCCCCCAGCTCTCCAACACAATCTATCATTAATATGGTCATTTACACTTGAATCTCGCTAAACTTTCAAGGTTATTCTTGGATTCAACTTTTCAACGACATCATAATGTTCGCAAGTCTTGTCATTCCTTGCGGTCCTCCTCTCAATCTGTCTGTGTTAGCCTCTGCAAATTACTCTTTTCATTTCTCATCAAGCTTGAAATACTGTCTCAGATTCTTTACGCTCCATCCACATCCTCTTGTGTATAAGCCGAATTCATTGCTCTCTCGTCATTCACAGTTCCTCTTCCTGAAGCAAACTCTCTCTCCCAGCCTCTCCCTCTCAAATTAATTCTTTCCCATTGTATATTAATCAATGTTCTTCAAACCATGTAAACTAATTATGCCCACCAGCTTTAATATGAGCTTACAACTTCGGATGACCATGTCAGGCATGAGCTGATTTGATATTTTTAAACAACTCTTCAAAGGCTTCCCCTTTTCATCTTCATTTAGTCCCATCCTTTGATTCCGGAGCCAATTAACCGGACATCTAAATCCATCCTTCCTTTCGGGCTATAATTCAAAGTAAACTTTCCTTTCAGTCCTAATCTTCCAGGGCATCTATCCATAATAATCCTTTCACAGAGCACAAGGCCAAGCTTAATTTTATTTGGCTGGATGGCGAATATGAAAAGCTCTTTGTAACAAGTCTAAACTTTTCCCTCTTCCAAGCCAACAACTGGAATTAAATCATATTAGAAAAAAAACTCTTGCATTTTTCTTACTCCTTTCTGCACACCCCCTCTCTCTCTCTGTCTCTCTCTTACGCTTCCAACCGTAGCATTCCACCTTTCTCCTCCTTTCTCTCCTTCTCTACGCCTTAGTCCCATCATCCATCCCAGTTCCTCCTGTCATAAACATTAACTTTTAAAAGGTAAAATCCAAGAAGGATTTCTCAAAAACTTTCCCTATATAATACATTATCATTTTATCACCAACTTCCAACCATGTACAATGTAATCCTAGCCTGTATGTATCCAAGAAAAAGAAAAAGAATATGCATTTCCTCTTCATGGAACCGTTTACCCCAAACCCTTTGTCTTTACTTGCCCAAGACAGCAGTATTGTTTCCGAAGAGTCAGGCGTAAGATTGCAAGCTCTGTATGTACGCTCCTCCTCCAATTCCCCAAACCGAATACTAAGCCCTGTTAAAGCCATTTTCCTCGCTTCCGAATCATCAAAGCCTTCCTCTCCCCCCCACCCGCCTTCCTACATATGGATGCGTGATGAAAATTTCTCAGATCATTATTCCCTCAGTCTTTTTTCTTCCACTCTTGAGTAAATTGTGGTAGAGAATATTTTCCGCTACAACAGCAGCCAATCTCCTTCAGCAAACCAAGATACATATCTTCCATGTTTTACATTAATACTTTGACAGTATCTCCTGAAATTCTCAAGAGTAAGCAAAACTACAGTAGCATCTGTATTTTATCTCTCCATCCCCCACCCCCCACTTTCTCTTTCTCGGCCTCTGTTGTTTCCACACACACACACACACACACATACAGACCTCTTCTGATTTAAGGACCAGGGAAGATGTAGGAGTGTACTTCCTTCCTGTTGCTTTATGAGGTAGCGGAGAAAGTCTGGCCACGCTGGAGAAACTTTTCCTTGTATCTTTCTCTAACCTGTTAATATCCCCGGCCAGAGGCTTACCAGCTTTCCCTCCCTATGCTTTCTCTAGCGTCATAATAATTCATCGGCCCTCTTAAATGCATCTCCAGCTTCCTCTCTCTTCTCCTTCCTCAGCTTTTGTCCTACCCCCTTCTTAGTTCATGAGGCTATTTAGTGAAATACGATCCCCCGAATTGAAGATTAGAGTCGGAGAAAGCACGAGTCTGAATCCTGGACCATTACAGTCAAACCGGGAGTGGAGTATGAGGTATTTCTGTAATTTGTTGAAATTTTATCCATCCCCTCCCTCCACATGATTGTATTTTGTATCATCTCGACTCAACCACAAGCTGTGCTTTGGGAGGAGTAGGTTTTAGTTATATACGTGTAGAATTCCAGGTAGACATGTATGTTTAGCATTTGTTTGGTTAACCCTTAATCCTCCTCTATCCACTTGAGGTTAAATGGAATTAGGTTATAGAAGCAGCACTGAAAAAGCCGGGAAAGAGTACACCAGTGAGCAAAGTAAGCAGAGAGAGGAAGAGAACAGGATTAGCTTCACTGTTTAGAGGTGTAGCAAACTGGAGGAGAAAGCACAAGTGAAAGTCTAAGAAGATGGAGTGTGTCAAACAGTATCAAATAACAAAGAACCGATTACCCGGATCCTGATATAGAGAAAGCATTAAGAGCTTTCTCTTTCTTCACAATTTTATTTCCGTTGCCAGGGGCAACAACAGAAAATCTTTCAAATGGCTTGCAGGTTGTAGGCAGGAAAGTCGAGAGTGGTTCATTTTAACTCACAAGGAAAAAGAGAATAGACAGAAAACTTATCCAGATGTTTGAGGATGAAAGAAAGAAAAAGAGGGGGGGGTCGTGGATGATGTCAAATAGAAGCCACACGGGAGTATTCACCATCATCCCTTTGAAAAACACATGTACCTTTGGATTTTTAATAGGGAAAAATACTTACGAAGAAACCATTTCAGAGCCAATTTTCATACCACATCATGTGGTTAATTTTATTTTTCAGGCCTTAAAGGAACTAGAGAATAGGATTTCACTGTGGAAAAGCCTCTGTTGAGAGTGTTACGGATATTTTTCTTGTAAAAATTAATGAGAAAGACCCCGCTCTATCTATTCCCTCTCGTATTTTCTTGTCCTAAATCCAAACCAAGCCCTTATGCTCTACACCATATCCTTATGACTCTTCCTTTAGTTGCTTGGTTATTTTTTCTTGTAGGGGAAGAGAAATTCCCCGAAAGCTCGGCGTCTCCATTGGGAGACACGCTATAGGATTTTCTAGAAACATTTACTCCTTTCCATGTTTGTTTTCTCTCCAGCTTGAATGTACATTAGCCTCAAAGTTAGGAGAAGACCCCAGGCTGTGAGAGTTTTCCTTTCTAGCTCCACCGCTCCCGGCTGATGATGCAGAGAAATTTAACAAGCCAAAGACGGGAATGCGTGTAAAGAGTAATTATGCGTTCTTCTAGGGATTTCCTTTCCAGAGCACCACCGGAGACATTTATGTTTCCCGAATAAGATATTATTACAGTTGTTCAGAAGAACGGCGAGGGGTGGAAATAGCTTCCAAGAGGTTATTCAGCGTCCCGCGAATGTAAATGGAGCAGAAAGTCTCCTATACAATCCACCGTATTCAAATTTTCCCTTCACATCCATGTTTCCAGACAGACGACGGCCTGCGGAGGAGGGTGTAAAATACAATTCTCTCTTCAAGATAGAAGCTTAGGGAATTGAGAAGACTCGTCTGCAACTTTCAAAATGTTTACATTTATTGATTATTTTTCTAAAACATTTTTCTAGGCATTCCCAGAAACTCTTTTATCCAGTTCACGCAATTCCATTTCACCCACCAACCCGCCAGCCAATGCATGGGAGAAAGCCCCTAGCCTGAACCAAGGATGATGAAGCTACGCGGAGAAAGTTCCAGGAGAAAGTCTCCTTATTCCTTCCCAGACTGGGACCTGAGAAATGAAATCGCTTTAGCGGAACTACACACTCTGACTGGATTCTGATGCTCTTCCACGGCTCACTGCAAGAGAGATGAATTAGGAGACGATTTTCCCCGAGCATCGGAACAGAACTTTAGTATAAGCAAGGCTGAATGGAAGAGAAGGAGCTTAGGCTGAGAGGGCTGCTGCTGCTCTAGGAACTCTTGGAGAAAGCAAGCTTGTGTGGAGATTGGAGAAAATATCTTGTTGGAAGGAGAGAGAAACTTGTGCTCAGAGCAGAAATAAGATGGGAAAAGCCGAGGAAGAAAAGGAGCAAGAAAGAGAAAACAATCCGAAAATGTCTTGGCTTTCCCTGGAAAGAGGGTGAAAGCACAAGAAAGCATCCTCTGAAACTCATTCCTGGCTGGCTCTTCCACCCTGGAAAATGTAATAAACAAAGCAAAAACTTGCTCCAAACCCCCACTCTCTCAGCCTTTCTTTCTCAAAAGAAACTAAAGGTCTGTCTCCCTCCAGTCTGCACGCAATCAAGAGACCATAGGGCATTCAAAGAGAAAGTCCCAGGGCCAGAGGTCTCAGGAATAAGAAGAGTAGAAAATAGAGATCAACTTTAATATTTGATGTAGGAAAAACTATGAGGAATCATTTCGCTTCATTCTCCCTTATTTCTCTCCATTTCTTTCTCTTCCCTCACTTTCACATTCACTCCCCTTCCGCCAGCCCTCCCTCACCCTCCCTCCAAGCCAGCCAGCCTACCTCCAATTCCAGCAGCCCCCCCCCATACTCTATAATATCTCTTATCTTTTTATTTATCCATCTATCATCAATATTCAGACTCAACGCACAGCCTCCTGCAGTTCTTCTCGTAATTTCCTCCTCGCTATTATTACTCTCTCCATTTTATCCAAATCAAGTCTCTCCACTTTCTCCACACATGGAGAAAGCATTTGACTGGACATTCACATCCATGCAAGCTGCCAACTTTCAAAACATTTATCTTCCTAAATAAGTATAGCTTCCCAATCCCAACCCTTTGTTCTATGTTATGCATATAGGGACAAATGAATATTTCCCGGAAACGGCCAGCTTTAGAGAAAGGTGTGCGCTTCCAACAAGGATATTCCACAATCCATAGTCGCAATCTTTCCTTTTTCTCCACATGGACCGAGTGCGGAGAAGATTTACTTTCTCTCTGGATTAATAATAACTTTCATCCTCATTTTATTCTCTTCTCTTCCCCTCCAGCACTCCAAACCACTAACCATCCAACAAACCCCAATCCCCCAGAATCCAGCCCACACATTCAGCACTTTCTCTCTCTCTCTCTCTCTCTCGCCATGAACGCATCCAACCACCTCTCAAATTCAATACTAACTGCGCCCATCACAAACCCCCCATATAATTTCATCATCGCAAGTCTATTACATATCTTTTATGTTATTCATGGAGTGAGAAGAAAGTATTCCGAGTTCAGAGTTACTACATGTTGCTACAAGTAATAACGCAATAATAACGCACATAACCTACAACCAGGACGCCACTGTAATATCTGCTAAAGAATGAGCTCACATACATACTTGGTAAAGAATGGATTGCGAATATTCTCATTTCCGGCTTCTAACCACACCGTCCTCATCATTTGGATGGAATCGAATTACGACTAAACTCCAGCCTCCAGCAGCGACTTCATTTATCTACCACATCTCAACTTCCAGGGAGTCCTCAAAGGAAAAGATGGAAAGACAATGCTGGGGAAATCAATTTTCTTTCTACCATAACCAAACTTGTGTACCACCTCCCGGCCGTCATGTAATCATGAAGGGCCAGCAAATACGGACAATTTGAGGACGGACCAGAACAGCACTCCTTCATTTCCTCCTCCTTTCAGACCTCTCCACATCACATATAATTCACCCGAAACACGATTTTTTTCCAACCAATGTAAATCACTCGTGTCTTCTAAAACTTTCAGACACGAATCCCGGCCACTTGACATTTTCCAGATGTAATCATCATCTCAATGCAAATAGACGAAAAAAACTCTCCCTTTTTCTCTTCTACTTTCCTCATTTCCTATGCTCATATCAATATTCTTCTTTTGACCATTTTTTTACATATTCAGAAGCATGTTGTCCCCGTTTTTTTCTTTTCAAGTCTGTGTTTGCGTATGCATGTACTCCGGAATGTGACCCGAATTCCCCGTCATCCTACATTTTCGGCTGGTCCTCCCTTCTGTATATCAGTGTAGGCCCCTAGAAGCATTTGCTTCGATGATCGAAGCATTTACAATACAGCATTTACTTCTATAATGCAAGCAAATACATGGACGCATCAATGCAAATGCATTGGTCTTCTATGTGTTTGCTCGCCGATCAAATTATTAATAATGTACATACGGTGACTACACACTAGTGGCATTTTTATGATTCGGGACAGATTGTCCTGTACTACAAAGGACTCTTTTCTTGAACTGTTCTACGCAGTTAAGAGATGATTGTTTTTGTCATAGTAGGCATTTACATTTTAGGAACGACTGCCTCTTCTTGTCTTTTTTAATTCTAGAGGTTTTCTTCGGATTTATTTGTACTGCCTTACATGTGCGTAGATACCGTTTATAGAGTTGAAATCGCCACCACTGGCTTAGTAGTACTTCAAAAACCAGGAATATTCGTTTGTATGTTGTTAACGAACGCCACGGTAAATTTTCAATCCGCACGGTCAACCTATACAGTTTTTTATGCTCTATCAGCTGGAATTTAAAAATGTTTGTGCCACAAAACTTTGACCTGTGCAGGTCATTTTAAGTGCTCTAGAGGTGGTTAAAAACGCATTAACATAGGTAAACGCTGCATTTGCATTGATGCATCAATGCATTTGCTTGCATTATGGAAGTAAATGCTATATTGTAAATGCTTCGATCATCGAAGCAAATGCTTCTAGGGGCCTACACTGTATATACCAGTATCCCGTTCCCCGGAATTGAGCAACGTAAACGCAAAGGAGCAACAGGAGCAGCTGTCTTTTCCCATCCGCTACCTGCACCAAACAAAGTACGTTTATTATGAAAAAACATAGAAATAGCAACTTGTCAGCGGGAATTTATCCCCGCATTTCTCCCGCATACACACTCTTATAATTAGTGGCGAATTCCATAGCTTCCTCTCCTGACGCAGTTGCCCTTAAAATACTCCTTTTAACGAACTTACCGAATCTTCTGCACCGGGAGCTAGCAGTAACAACAACAGCTCCGTCGCCATTCATCAGTCCTTTACATGAGACGGATTCTTATCAATAATAATAATCTTCTTCGCCTCTTCTTCATCTCCCGCTTTCTTCCCGTCTCAGATTCTCATCCCATTGTCCTTCATTTCATCTTTCCCAGTCTGCTCCCATCTTTCTGAATCCTGCCGTGACCACCCTCCGGATTCCATCCCTAATGAACGCGTTTTCTCTTTTCCATTACTTCTTCCGTCAAGGATATATTATGAGGGCTATTCTTTCTCCAATTTATTCTTTGCCGGGCATCTTACCCTTAATTTACTCCGTCTTCTTTCCCCATCTTCAGATTCTTCTTCCATTTCGCTATTCCGAGACGGTAATATATAAACATCAAAATCCACGAGATTATTCGGCTACACTAAATCCAATGAGCTTTACAGGTTCACACCATCCCACAAAGAATGAATCATGGAGGCACAATCAATCCCTCTTTCACGAACCGCATCAAAGGGCTTTAACCAAGGGTTTATATACCTATGGAACCCCTGCCGCCGGGATAACTTTTATTGAGAAATAAAACCGGCTTTTCTGGTCATTCAAGCCTACTAGTAATTATAATCTTTTATGATAGTTTAGAACATCATAAAACAGAAATAACCTTCTCCTCATCTATTCCCTTTCAATAATAGTCTTTTCTCACGCAAGTACCAAAAGCTAGTTCAAATTCATGCATCATCCTTTTAAACTCTTATACGTTCTACTTCAAATCTCCGAGACCCACCCCATTTCCGCCTTCATTTATGCGATAGGTCAGCAATAATTTTGCAGCCTCCGATGATTCAATTAATTCACTGCAAATTTCCAAAACTCCTCTCGTTCTTCTTCTCACGACTCTATCTTCCTACTATTTACTCACAATTACATCCCTTCGACTTCTAACGTGAATGCATTCCAACTTCCGAGCATATTATATCGCACCCTCTTCTGTCCCATTTCTACTATAGCACCGTCCCTTCTGGCATTCCCATATCTCCATCAATGTTCAAATTTTCCTTTGATTTTAAAAACCCACGACTGTATCAATTCTATGACCTTAATTAAATCAACGTGTCTCAAATCAAGGAAAATCCGCTTCAATTTCAACTATTCAGCTCAGATGAGACAAATATTTATTCTGCATTAAAATAATAACAGTTCCAAAATCAACGCGTCAGTAAATGATCTTCTTTCACTGTTGTCTGCGTTACCGTCCACATCTTCATGCTGAACGAGCTTACAACTTCAGCTTTGTACGGCGCCAGTGACGCCTCTTAGCGTTGTAACTGTAAAACAAAATCTCCACGTTATTTTCAACCTCAGCCACAAGAGACATCAATGCAATTTTCGACTCATCCCAAAAAATAAAAGCTTCCCTATGAATAAAATGCCGATTATCAAATTAAACTTACCGAATTGTATTTCCAGTTCTCATACGGATCCATTGAGGAATGGGCCTGTTCTGGTTAAGTTTTTTGGAAAGCTTCCGCTTGATGCGGAGAGTTTTATGTGCCGACTGTAAATAATTTAACAACAAAAAATTGTTATGAAAATTGCGCAAGTGTGGCTTTATGAGTACATTATCATGTTCACGATTAGCGTTTGTAGAGTGACTCGGCTAATCAGCATAAAACTTATGGCGCAAATAACCAGTATAAATATTTTGGATTATAATTTAGACTACCCAGTCAAAAGTTGAACTAAATATAACGGTCATGTGAATTATTGACCATTTATACCGTGACTGATACCTAAAAAACTTAATTTCCAACAGCACTTAATCCTTACAAGCAAAATTCCAAACCATTGAGTAGCTTACCATTCTAATACGAGTTTCCTATTCCTGGATTAGGAATCGACGAACAATACACTCTGAAAATAGTAAATATTTTCGATTATTCACTGTAGTAATAACAAACCAGTATACTAAACTTCCTGGTCCAACATTTTGTATTAAAAATTGCACTTTAACTAATCTTTTAATTAATTATTTTCAAAAATACTACCTCTTACCTTTATTCTCCACGCGTTCGTAACCGAGTAATGGACCATTCGCAACAGACAGAGCGACAGCTTCTCCACATGCTATTCCCCGGCCTCACTGTATGCCATCATGCCCTCTCCTTCGTCTTTACTTTCTCGGCGCTAGATCGCAGCAGTGTACAAGGAGTCAAAACTGGCGCTTGACTATTGTACTCTCATAGTCATCCCGTTTTAACTAGATGTCAGGTATGTGCACTCGTGTCTATTCACACTAGTTTGTTCCTAGAAATCCTATCCACATAGAGTTGAAGCTTGAGTTTGAAGGCAATTATATAATTAAAATGTACACACGACGAATATTTCTGGACACCTCATACATAAAGAATTATACAATGACTAGAATAATCCAGCGCCGCGTACAATACTCGCTATCAAATAGTGCTTCTTCGTCAACAATTTAATGCAATGCGATTTGAAAATATACTGATAAATTTAGAAATTCAATAGTAAATAAAGTTTAAAATTAAGGCTTGTTCTGTTTCTTCTTTTTACTCTTCTCTATTCTACCATCTTTTCGGTTCGTGACAGGTCGAAAAACTGTTTGCAATGGATTTGATGCAAGCTGGGAAGTTGAAGGGGTAGGTTCTACATCCATTTCTGATCCATCTGCGTCATCTTTGTGAACTGGTACGACTATGTCTCCAACGTGTTCCAGATTACGGTCATGAAATCTTCGCATAACTGTAACATAAAATCC
This sequence comes from Sminthurides aquaticus, assembly GCA_906901655.1. NCBI lineage: Eukaryota > Metazoa > Arthropoda > Collembola > Symphypleona > Sminthurididae > Sminthurides > Sminthurides aquaticus. Next base: position 15,077,295 of record CAJQTT010000001.1, on the reverse strand, counting down.
AATAAAGATAAATTCTTCACACAAAAGGTTTTCGTCAACATGTACACGGCCTATTTCCTGCCCGAACTCTTACCTGCTTCGCTTTCCCGAATGTCCCATAAATAGACATTATTGTCATTTTTGGTACCACCAGCGCAGAATACGTATGGAACATCAGGACATGAGCTGAGTGAATAGATTGATCCAATGTTCATAGACTTATTTGTAACGAGATGGGGTTTAGAATCCTTAATGTCCCAAACTTTCACAGCTTCGTCTGTCGATCCAGTAAGGAAAAGGTCTGCACAATGACTGCTATGAGCTATGCCCGTTACTTCCTTATCGTGAGCTTTTAAATTCCATAGTGGTTTCGGATGCCTGATATCTACGTAATGAACCATTCCTTGATCAGTGGAAACCTGTGACAAATACAATCAGTTGTACCATCTCTTTCGTTAGACGTATCAAATCCTGTGTAGTTTTGATAAAAAACACCAATTTCTATTAAATAATACTTACGAAGAAATACATAGGGTCAAATTTGTTCCATAATATCTTTTCGATTTCCCCTTCGAATGTCCACGTTTTGAAAGTACAAGTACTCCTGCAGTCGAAAAGCCTGACTTTTCTGCGAATTGAAGTAATTGAGTCAGTAAAACAAATCTATAGAAACTAACGATATATCCAATCCTTAAAGCAAATATCCAGCATTACTTGTCACTCGATCCCGTAAGCAGATTGTGGGCTTCAACTGGATGCCATTTTAGTGATTGCACACGGTCTTCAAAAACAGAATATTTCGAAAGAGCAGTTAGGTCTGCCAAATTCCATAGAATAACTGTATTATCCGCGGAGCCACTAGCCATGACGTTTCTGTAATAACACAATCAGGAATTTAGATTGACTTTCAGAAGCAAATTTTGAATACTGCTTTTTAAAGAATCCTAACCTGTTTTCCTTATTCCAAGCCAAATCAATCACTGCATCTTTGTGCCTTGTTCCTTTCCCCTTCTTGGCGCCCAATGTGAATGCAGGCTCTAAGCAACCAGAGACATTAAGATCCCATACGTCGATTTGAGGTGTCATGCTTCCAACAGCAGCAAAATGCCCAGTATTTTCAGCGTTTTTCGGGTCGAAGTCAAGCCATTCGATGCAGGTAGGATAACTTGGCAGAAGAATGTCGTGCAGTATAAAGAGGTCGGCTTTCTCGTTATTGAAAACTGTACATGAAAATATTTAGCTTTATCATTGTCCTATATACCAACGAACAATTTCGATCGAAAACAGTCAACTCACCATAAACTTCTAACATGCAAGCATCATCATCAACATGACCCACGAGCATCAAGTTATCCGTAGGTTGTACAGCAAATTCATCTTCTTCATCTTCCGTATCTTCATCATTGCTATCATCCTCATGGTCTGAATTTTCTAGTATTAGGTTATCTACCGGAATGCTGGAGGCAATATCTGTTGGCTCATCATCATAGTCATCCATCCCGTAAAAGTCGTCAATGGCATTGTCTTCGTCACTGCTATCATTATTTTTCTCTTTCTTGACCTTAGAATCAGCCTTGCCCTCAGACTGTGAAACCATAGCTCTAAGAAATAAAAAATCGTGTTGAATTAGGTTTACTCGCGACTGACAACAACTCTTCAAAATAATTAGAAGTTGGTTAATGCTTACTCTTTCATTTTCATGTCTTTGATAATTTCCCTTAACTCCTCTTTCGTTGCCTTCACCTACAACACCATCAATCCAATCAAACAGCTGAGAATAACATGCGCAATGGATGAACGTTAACACACATAAAACTCTACAATTATTTTATTTCTCGACTTACTCGCTCAGGCCTTGCCTTCCCAACCCCACGTTTCACGAATGTGATGCATGGTATAAAATCTGGTTTCTTCTCCTCGGTCGACATACTGATTTATCTGCAATAAAACCAAATCCATTTCATTTACAACCCTTGTTTTGCGACTGTATTAACTCCAGTGAAATCTCTATTCAACCCTTTCTGATATATTAACTATAGTCCAACTCTAGACAAGATCTCTTACTCTAATGAAACGAGCAAGAGACAAGTTCAATCGGTTTCAAAACACCATAGTAATTAAAATCAAAGTCGGAAGGTAGAAGCGGCAATATCACTTAATGAGATATTGCCTATGTAAATTATTGTTTTTGACATGGTAAATTATTACCCGCGAATTATAGGCCGGTCCCGTTTCCCGTTTGCTCGGGCAAATGGGACCAGCCTCACGGACGGAACTTGTCTCTTGCTCGCTCCGTCCCCATATTAAACAATAGAGATCTTGTCTAGTCCAACTCTAACCTCCTTTGCTAATTGATCGAACCATTTGTAGTTTACAGTGACATATATATTCCTTCACACAATCCAGAAAACCCACACAAAATAGTTCTCACAATGACTAGAACTACTCACCTCGAACAATTTTGATGCGTCTTCTTAATTATAAGTTAAATATAAGGGCTGTCAAAACACACGTGTCTCTTTTATATCAGAAAATTTTAGTATGCGTATGAATACTATACCACGTGTTTGCGTTCCCGATAAAATATTGTCCAACAGGGCACCCTAAATGCGTACCAAGTACATAAGGATTGCATTCAAATCTCCTGCTACAATTATCGCGGGTGATAGTTCTTCGGTTCCAGCACCTTCGAAGCTAATGCACACTCTTATATGTAATGGTAGGGACAAAACTACACCTTAAACAAAAACAACCGCAAAAAAATAATTAAATCCCTTATATCCGAATCAGCCTGACTTTCGAGACATTCTAACCACATCACATTAAATCTTCTGTACACCAAATATCCAATATTATTAACATTAAAACCATTCATAATATAAGAAGGAAACGTAGATTTTCATGTATATATATATATGATGTAGAAGGGACGACCAACGTCAAAACAAACGGCACCATATTTCTCGTTGGACCTCAAATAAGGATTCTGGAGCAAATAATTTCATCATAAGATTTTCCAAAAAAACTTAGACCCTTTGAACTATATTTGTGGTAAATACCATTCCGGATTTTACTGACCACGGATGGGACGTCGACCATGAGAAATCCAACGGCGTGGTTAGTTTTACGATTGCAGGCCAGGGCCCCAGGCCAGGGCCCCAGGCCAGGGCCCCAGGCCAGGGCCCCAGGCCAGGGCCCCAGACCAAGCTTCACAGGTTTGTAGCCACGGGCATGGCTGGTGTTGAACTTCATCTTCCGTCAGCTGAGCCCATTGCCTCACTGACAGCGTTCCAGACGTCCTCCGACGAAACCAATGGCACCGTTGGATTCCTCGTCTCCTGCTCACCCCGTTGGACCGCCTAAAACTGGAATCTGGAACACAAAAATTTAATCTTAAAATTTGGCCAAAGGATCCCCCCCTATGGTACGAATATACGGTCAAAAATTTGTGTTCCGGAATCCGGATTTTACTTACCAGGTAGGTGCAGTCGACCATGGGGAATCGAATGGCGTAGTTAGTTTTTGATTACGCCTTTTCAAGAATCATTCCAGGCTTCACAGGTATGTAGCCCCGGGCATGGCTGGTGTTGAGCTTCATCTTCCGTCAGCTGAGCCCATTGCCTCACTGACAGCGTTCCAGACGTCCTACGACGAAACCAATGGCACCGTTGGATTCCTCGTCTCCTGCTTATCCCGTTGGACCACAAGAAAGAAGATTCTGGAAGAAATAACAAAATTATTTATGTGACCCATGTAGCCTTGAAAAATATGGTATCTACTGATAATTATAATACTCTGGAAGAATTCAGTACTTATCGCTAAATGCTTTAAATTATTGGTACTTTACTTACTGTTGGGCGGAAGTACTAATTTTATATACTTGAATAGTCAAAGCATAACCATAGGTTCTGGATTTCTGAATATGTGATCCAGAATGTGACAAATAACTAGTTTAATTGAGTAATTAAAGATCCAGGATTAAGTCCTGTAGCGCTTTACAGGATCTCGAACCTTCCATTTAATTTTGCATGCGGTTTAACTCTTAGTGCCAGTCCGTCCATCCGGAAACGCTTCTCGATATCGGTCCTAACAATAGAAGTGAACTACATTTCAACATTCTGCATCGACACACTTGTAAACCTGTTTAAGATTAAGATGATAGCAGTTATCCGATATTGAGACACAAACGAAAATTTAATGCGACATTTTTAGATTACTTACATGCCGAAGTGATTTCTTGCAGAGCTGACAATTGAAAATGCCAGGATAACTCTCTTTGATTTCACACAATAACTCGCAAATGGATCGGACTCGGACTCCTGGGGGTTGTTAAGGATGGTTCAGTATCAAGGTAACCAGTTTTAACAAGTAGACTGATGAAGTTATCAACTTCCTGACGGTTGTACCTACTCTTCACTTTTCTCGACTCTACGTGACAGTTACCTGTACTGCTTCAATAAGTCTGGAATCTACCGAAAAACAATGTTGTATTCGCAACTGAGACGTTGTCATATTCTCATCCTGAACACTCCGCTAGCATAACAATGGTACATCATGGTTGCCACTTACCTCAAAACTTCGTTACTTTTTATAGACCAAAGTAGTAACAAGGCTACCATCAAATGCGGATTCGAGCTTTTTCTCTTAAACGTTAAACAACATGGTTTCGTCATTGATCACATTTCTCAGTCTTGCTATACCAGCATCAGTCTCCAGGCCATCGGTGAAAGGGACTATTTGAAAACGAAATAAATTATCTTTTTTGAAACACGTTCTAGTCGAAAACAAGCACCAGTACCGAATGCATAAAACAACAGCACCCGCATTCTTGTCTTAATCTACCTGAAATAACTTGTAAATCCTAACTTGCCTTTCAGTTGGTCACAACAACGTCGAATCATATTCAAGACTCAAGAGCTGAGTCGATGTCATGTTCTCATGTTTCATGATACCTGCTCGAACAAGCGCTCCCAGTTTAACGTAATCACTAGCATATGTGGCACCGATGCTTCTCGTTCATATCTCGTTCTTAACGCTTCATTGTGACCTTTTACCTCTACCATTGCATTCATCCACCCGGTTTGTTACATGCAATGATTGCAGATTCCGATTCAGAATGGTTCCACTTGGGGCAGCTCCTCGAAGACGGAATTATCCACTGATAATTCCGAACCCAGCAAATTCTGGCTCGCTTGCGATTTAGTGGTTCGTTTCATTATAAAATTATCAATTTAATTTTAATTGGCGATGTCCAATTACGTACTGATCTGGCCGTTATAACAACAACCTGTCCCAAAACCTCTATTCGTATTAATATGAAAATTAACCGTATGCAAAAAGTTCAGTTTTCTTGGATTCGTGTTCCAACGACAGACTTAAATACGCCAACCATCGAAAAACCAATTGGTTTTAAAAACCGTACCGAAAATAATATTGTGCACCGCTGGTAAGTTTTCAACATAACCTTCTTATTGCGGCTCTTGTAGGCAAAATAAACTAGTGGAATTTTGCTCCGCCTGTATTGTCCAGCATTTTCTTATGCACGCAACTGTTGTAACAAGACTCTGCCCCGTGGGTGTATTATCCCTATGCCATAAACGTACAGAAATTTGAATCTTCCGGGTTTTGGAGCACAACGCGGGACGGTACGAGAACCGCTTGGACAGCCCCGCATCAAAAGCGTTGCTGTATGCTGCCATTAGAATCCATGTCAAGTACATACATACTGCCGGTATACTGTGCTTGATTGAATGTGGTTCGAGTGAAAAGAGTTCCATTCAATTGTTACAATTTGTTTGGTGTCACTAAAATTGACTGGAGTTTTTGTAATTTTTCAACGAAACTACTTAAATTTAACTGCTCACTTTCCTTGAAATTAGTCGTTAATAATTTTGCTGAAATATACTTCACCGGATTGGATTATTTTTTATTGCTGTAGCACTTCTAAAAGTAATTGAGGTAAGAATATCACAAATTTAAAATTTTTCTAGTATTCGAGCGCCGATTGTGCATCACAGCAGCAATAATTAAAAATTACTAGGTATATATTGATCGAATGTAAATATTTGTGAAAGATATACATACCTAAGATAATAAATGTTATTTATCTGTTTTATTTTAATAGGAAAAATGTCTATCGGCGTACCCATCAAAGTTCTTCATGAGGCTGAAGGTCACATAGTCACTCTAGAAACCATTACTGGAGAAGTATTCCGAGGAAAACTTATAGAAGCAGAAGATAACATGAACTGTCAAATGGCCCAAGTAGTAGTGACATACCGAGACGGAAGAACGAATAATTTAGAACTGGTCTTTATTCGTGGCTCCAAAATTAGATTTCTGATATTACCTGATATGCTGAAAAATGCGCCAATGTTTAAGAGGATAGGGGCCAAAGGAGCTGGAATAGGAGCAGGTGCGCGAGGAAAAGCGGCAATGATGCGGGGTCAACGTAAGTATATAAATACAGCTTATAACTTGGCTATAATCCATGATTTCGTTTGCTTTCAAAACTTTTGCAGTTGATACTTAAATATACATTTTCCTTTATTTCTGATTTTTCAGCAAGAGGAGGCAGAGGAGGCAGAGGGGGGTCGAGAGGTCAGGGTGGACGTGGTGGCGGATCTTGGGGAGGACGGGGTGGTACATCCGGTGGCAGAGGTGGCCAGTGATGAGTTCATTTCCACGCAGTTATCGTTACAGATACCTTCCCTTTCGGTTGCCACCAGTTTTTGTATCTTTAAAACCCTAAGTGTATATTCAATTCCATAGCCGTAGCTAAAATTCTCTATTGTACGACTTACTTTCCTTTATTTTTTAGGTATGGTTGGAATAAATATGTTCTTTATGAATGAGGATCATGTGAGCATTCTTTGATCAATTCTAGTAATTCATTAGAACAAGAGGAATATCTCCTAAGTACTCGAGTGAACTATTGCAAATTATTTATTTCTGACAGTTGTCGTGCTGCACAATCAACGATACAGTTAATGTAAAATTCTATGATGGAGCACGCTCAAAAATGCACATTTCGCTGCATATCCGTGAATTCAACTACTATTACTTTAAGGACTGTCTGCAATCACACTCACATTAGAGCTCTAAAAGAACAAGTTTTTCTACGACACTATAGAAATGCAAGGGTAAAGGTCCGGTTTCTTCATAGAATACGCTGTCACTACGAGTCATATAATTACATTAGTGGAGACAGGTGCGACGGAGCTAATGGTTCTAGGACGTAAACGTATAGCGAAAAACGGGAGACTCAGAACCGTCTTAAGGCATTATTGCAATAGTGCAGTCTAATTCTGGGCTTGAGTATTTGAGAATGATGCAAGGTTTAGCTCGACTTCCGCACGAAATCAGTAGAATCTGCATTCAACTTTACATTAATGATTTCGCAACTTACGAGATCTCCACATGTCATCATTTCGATGCCTTCACTATCCGAATTACTTGAATGCATATTCAGAATAACTCGTGCTCATGCATTCCAACCACAAAGAGTTAAAGAGAAATTACAACATCAACGAATCAAGGAATATCATTCGCATGATTTTTAAAGGATCTGCAAGTGACTTAGAAGTAGTTATTTCCTATTTGTAAAAGTCTTCTGGCGGCAAGAAAAAAAATAGGGCGTACTCCAATTGAAGACCGAGGAATTCGAGTGATTCTGAAATTAGGAGCTATAATCCGATATTACACATCTAGTTTTGCCTGAAATATTGAGCCAAATCTTTTTCGGGAAATACCATTGCTTGGAAGCTACTTTGGTGAGCATGGCACTGCACTGGTAAGTTCATAGGGAAGACTCGACATAACAAAATCAGAGGAAGGGTAATTCTAAGGTTTTATATCTCGAATTATGTGACAGTCTCTTGAATTCTATCAAGTGTTTTAAAACCCAAAGTCCAGTACATTAGCAGGAAATTGGAGACAGCACAGAATTTCTATTGACTATTTTTAACGTTAACAACACTACATGTGAGTACTCAAGTGATATGATGAAACAGACATTCTCCTTCCTTGAAAAAACTTAAATATGAGAGGATTTCCACCTGGGAAAGTTCTACATTGCAACTCTCGAGCTTAGAATAATTTTCAATTACTTTCTACTAAAACCTATTGACCCTGCGCCTATTTCAACTACAATTCCTTAGTAACGATACTGGTAAATAGTTGCTTATTTCTTCAACAATCCCTGAAATGTGTCGTTTAGAAATAACATTTTTATCATCAGAGGGATACCTCTCTCAAAACGTTAAACATGTAACAGGAAAATAGTGCAATGTTAAGTATGTCAATAAGTACTGCTGCCGCTAACATGTATTCAGCTCAGTCTAATATCATTGACACTTTAGCAACGCTCGTTGAAGCCTACGTCTCCTTCATAGCAATTATCTTTCACAAGATTCGAGTTGTTGTAGACAGTGAGTATCGTTGTCTGCGAGCCATTTGTGGAGTGATTATTCCCGTTTTTGTCTTTCTTCATTCTTGGGTTTGCCATTGAGCATTCGCAGTAACCCTTTCCACATGAGATAATACCAGTATATTTGAGGTAACAGAGCCAATATAAAGCACATCTTCCAAACCCATTGGATACCCATGAAAGACTGCAAACAATGGATGCTGATCAGTTCCAATACTCTCAAAGACATATGATTTAAAACTGATTACCAACTTACTTCTTGGTACGGTAACTGAAGTTGATCACTGTACAATTTCCAGGCATAAAATACACTAAAGATTCTAAAAATGGGGAAGGAGACCAGCATACATACTCCATTGATGGCATATAATATGGATGACTTCAACTGCAAGTATAAAAAATACATCTCGAAATGATAAATATGAGTATAACTATACTTTCTTATATTTCCTGGCAATACCAAACCAACCTTGAATTTGCTGAGAATAAACCGAAGAGATACAAACGGTGTGCTTGTTTCCATTAAGTAAAGTATTCCGACAAAGAAGTCACCACAAATAGCTTCTTGTCTGTGCCACTGGAAATGAACAACATTATCACTAACATCAAAAAAGTTGAAAAGTATAAGCTGACTGTTCTGACCAATGTATCTCGTGTAGATAAAACTGCACAGTTTCAGACAATATCCACACGATTTCACCAACAGACTAGCACAATCTCGAATACTTATTAAGTATCAACGACTTACCACAATCAGACTGAAGCCAATGGGTGCCATAACGATGTGATGAATGACAATAACGGGAGTGCGAACGACAAAGCGGAAAAAGTCTTTAACAGCACTTATACTATATTCCCAAGGAATACCTTTCGCGATGCGGTCCACATAGAACATACAGATTGTGTCGTACCTATATACCATAAATCCAAAATCATACATCAGTTGAATTAAATCCACTTCCACGCCTCCACCTCACAAAAGTATAAAACTAGGTTAGACACTTTATGGTCTTCCTCCCAACTGTAAAATCCAGGCAACCATCTCATTTCGACAGTTAAATGCATACAAAAAGTAAAAGGGCGTGAGTGAAATTACACGAAATAAGGGATTCCAAGCCAAGCATATCCCAAAGCTGCATCATGTTTATCTCGAAGGACATCAGTCATGCAGCTACCGCAGATCATAAATCCGGAAACGGATGCTAGCAGCGCCTGAAATGCGGATACCAACCTGTAAAAGATCAAAGATCCCATCAATAAAAATCAATCAAAAACCACATTCTCCACAAAGGATTAACACATGTATCTCTTACTTATTCGAAATATCCGCAATATCCTTGTCCGTAAAACTGTATTTTTTCGCAAGGGTTTGGCCCATTTTAGTAGTTTTCCAAAACTTCCCTTGCAACCAAAAGGATGCAGGGAACATAAAGGTTCCCGTGACGAACAGAACCGCCGCATAAATCCCTTCAACCGGCATCTTCAACCCTTAAAAATCTAACTCTAGTCTTCAATCTAAGGTAAATCAACAGATCTGCCTCCCGATCATACAAGTACAACCTATACCGCGAGATTAAGAAAACGATTGATCCTATTTAGCTTGGTCAGCTAAAGCTTTGAGCAAAGTACTTGACTCGCTTTAAAGGTAACTATGAGTTTTAAATTTCCTATAAGAAAATGCTCATTCACGACTCACGACTCGTGACTCACGAGATTCACAATTTCCCAGCCTTATCTAGGTTTCCTTTAAAACAAACTAAAACAACGGGAAACAAATTAAGTAACGGTCCCCTTAAAAGTCTTCAACTAGCTGCGGGATTAGAGATAAATGACTAGTACAGTCTTTAAATAATCTAATACTTTAGAAACTTCCAGAAGACCCTATTGGCAAGATCAAGTCTTCAAGATAACAATGATGCTTCAGCACATGTCTCTATTTTCCTCTTTTACTTCAAAACTATTCCGCAATTAACACATTCTTCAACTGAAGTCTTTCATTCAACTTGAACCCATCCATGTACTTTCAACTAACCTCATTAACCCTCCCTTTTAAACGTGTTTATACAAGCCTCCAACACGCTACACACGTGTCGATTTAAACCAGCAACTACAGTGTTACACAAAGCCTATTAATGATTAATATCCGCTTCACCACAATCAATAGCCCCACCAAGATCACAATTGTACCTAACCAGAACAAAACAGGAACAATACAATAAAATAGCAGCACAGCAATTATTAGCTACCACTATTTGGTCAAATCCGACTAGGAAATTCCATCAGTCCGAGAAGGTGCAGTATCCCTTTTTACTACGCACCGCTCCCTAACAGAATATTTAATCCTATTTCAAATTGAACTAATCACAATTTATACAATTCCTTATTATATTATTTAAATACAAATTATTTAATTCCGCCTTCTCTTTCAACCAATATCGTCTTAAGTAATTAATTGCAACCAGCACCAGCCCATGGTGTCTTCTTATTCCTCTCTAGTCAATCCCCTCTCCCAAAGAGTTTCAAACCGATTATTTCACTAATTATAATTAACAGGATCAATTTCTCTTGGAAGAAGAAGACTGATATAAAGTAAAGCAGCAATTGCACGCGTGAGAGCGACTCAACACTACAACACACTCTCTGTGTAAACCTCCTACTCAAAACATAGCACTTTTCTGTTTATTCCAGCAGCACTATCGCACACATCAAATCCTCCTTATGCTTCCTTAACGCTCGCCGCTATGTTTCCTACCAAGCATAAAACTTCTTATCGGACATATCGGACTCTCGTCCTCTTCTACACGGATATCTCTTGACTCTATAGAAACAAGATTTTGCAAATTCGCACACACGCAAATACACCCTCTTCTACATACAATCTCCGCCCCGCTTTCTCCGCGACCCTCTGCCCTCCACGAAACTATGCGTATTATACCACGGATATTTTCCTTGCGAGATGTAGCATTTAAAATAAGCGGGTATTTCCGCATTAGCCTTTGACCTCCCGCATCTGCAATATAGCGTTTCAAATATTCCTGCATTCACAATTCCCAACCTTCCGACCAGGTAAACCTATAGGAATTTCGGATAATAACAAGATTAAAACTGAAGCAATAACTTGATTCTTTTCCAGCCAATTTCAGCATGCCACGTAGGTGAAAGCAACCTTTCTCCAAAACCTAAAGTATTATGGTTAGCATAGCGGAAGGAACAACAAACTGAGAGCTAATAGAGTACTTCTATCAGGTCTTTGAGTCATCCATGTTCTATCTGTAGTAAAAGAAGGTAGGATAGAGGTAGGAGGTTAGAGGGAAATCAACGGTTAGGATTCATTCATAAGCTTATATGTAACTTTATTCTTCAGCTCGAAATCCGTATTCCACCACTCCAGAGCCTCTCTATATGTACGTCCATCGCATCCTGACTTTCTCTTACTCATAGCATAGGAAGCAAGAGACAAGCTTAAGGCTAATGCATAGATAGTGGGTAGAGGACTACTGGAGAAAGTATAAAAGCTTGCAATAACAAAGCGCCAACCTGCGACGACTCCTTTCCTCAACTTTCTCCTCCCTCTCCCGCGCCAATTTTTCTTCCTTATTAAGTGTCGAAGACACTTCCTAGGGGGGTCGATGGTGTCTGTCTGTCCGTCTGTCCGTCTGTCTGTCCGTCTGTGCGCACTCTAACTCACGAACGGATGGATGGATTTTAATGAAATTTTCAGGATATGTAGATACATGTATCAGGACCATCGCTATTGAATCTCAGTGATATTGGTCAAGTGGTCACTGAGATACAGGTCAATAAACAGATTATCTCAGGTGAACACATGTGATGTAGATGCATTTCCTACTCCATGCCGTAGCTCAGTTGGTAGAGCGCAGGCACTAGAAGCGGTATAGGAATGTGAAGGGCAAGGGTTCGAATACCACTATGTGCATGCGTTGTGGTAACTTTTGCTAATGATAAGCTTATAGGGAGGGGAAAGCATAGGGATGAATGGAGCGAGCGCGGAAGCATAGGGATGAACGGAGCGAGCGCGGAAGCATAGGGATAAACGGAGCGAGCGCGGAAGCATAAGGATAAACGGATGGAACGCGGAAGCATAGGGATAAACGGAGCGATAGCGGAACATTAACTTTTTCTAGGCACTATTCTACTTAAAATGAAGAATAATTCATGTATATAATACAATTAAATCTTATTAATTAAATCTACTTGAAGTTACTTGTAGAAAATTAAATCTACATTTATCTTCGACACTTCCGTACACCGGCTTAGCCGTTTATTCTTATTTTTCCATATGCTGTTTCCTAAACCTAGCCGAATCCCAGAACAGCTTCTCGGACCCCTCTCTCTTCTAAACCCGCTTTAATTTCAATTTGTCCAAAATAATTAACTCATCCAATCTTTCCAACCTTTTCGCTCCAATTTCACCTTCAGGATTTTCTCCATCCTGGTTATATAATCCGAAAGACTATTTTCCCGACATACATTCCGCTTTCCGTCACGAATTTAGATTACAGATAAAAAGATTTTTTCACTCCTTCATCTGCAGGATATCAGGCACGTTTAAAAGATACATATGTCCAAGAAATGCTTTCAAAAGCTATACCATTTACTCTCCAGCTGGTAAAAAATGTATGGGCGGAGGAGTATATATACTACAGGATTATGGTGTAGATGATTCATATTTGTGTACAGTATCTATACGGCAACAATGATTATGCCGGGAGGTTGTATCAATCACCACTCACCATACATGCTTGTTCCTCCTCTGAAACGTTTATAAGCTTGCTTTCTCTTTTCATACTCTTCAAAGCTTTATACCAATCCTCGCTAAATTCTTTTCACGAACCATTTCATGACTTTGTTTTCCCCTCAATTTTTTCAACTCTATTCTACCCGCCGACTCTTTTAATAGCTTTCTCCATCCTTTATCTTCTTCATTTGTTTCACCTCTACTTTCTCCCTGCTTCCCTTCACCACAAGCCAACCCCTCCCATCTCGTAAGTGTGATTCAATACAAGTAAAATGTATTTTATTTGCATTCAATGTATTTCTACTGACTTTTATTCAACCGAACATGAACTGAATATTACATCACTTCCTGGACACGTGGGGAAAGGTAATTTAATTAACTTGTGACCGCACTCAAAAGAATCATCACTCCTCGTCCACTCTCTGTCTCCATTTCTTTATATTCTTCCCCACACTTCCTCCCATGTCCTTTTAAACGTCTTTTCTCCTTTCTCCTATAGACTTTCCTTCCAGCCTACTGGGAAATAAAATTAACTTAATTACCCACATTCTCACTCACCTCCTCCGCTTCTACTATTCTTCCCTCCAACACCCCATGCGTCTGCATACTCTGTCTTAGAGTACACCAAGAGTCGCCTCCGCCACAATCAAGATAGAAACAATGGCCAATAACCAGAGAATCATTAGCGGAGGAGGAAAACCAATTATATAAATTCGACAACCTCTCATCCGATTACTTTTTGTCCACAAATAAAAATACCCCTATATCCTATCCCTAACAAAACATATTATCTTCCCCGAACAGCAAACAAAGAAATATAATCCTTTCTTCTATTTCCCTCCTCTACGCACCACTACCTTTCTCTACTTTCTCCGCTTTCTCCACCGGAACCAGCTTCCTCCTTCCCATCCATCCTACACTTCCTCCCATATTCTCCTCGTACATCACCAACAATAATTTCTTTTACATAATCGTTTCTCCGTGACGTCCACAGATCGCTAATCGTGTTTAGCCCGAATTTCTCGTAAATTAATACTCTTCTCCTCATCCAAGCAATTCCCTCAACAAGCCTTTGAGCGGAGTAGCTGTGCTGCTGCTGTCTGAAGCTAAAGATTTTCTCTGTACTTGGAGTAAACTAAATCTCTCCCTCTCTACCACCCACCCTCCTCCTCCAGTCAGTGTAAATAAACTGAAAATCCTCCAAATGCCGAGGATTCTCTCAAGGTGTTGCAGATAAAATAAGATGGCTTCCGCTACACGTTTTTAAACCCTCTCCTCTTCATGTGCATCCTAGCGAGAAGTATCTCTGACCTTGCTAAGCTTATCCGAAGCAGGAGTCATGCATGAGAATTCTTTAAATATTAAAAGCTATCAAGATTCTCTCTCCGCTCCCTCTCGCACAACCTGAATTCACCTGTCTGTCTCTGAGGTGAGTGAATCCACGTGGGAAATCCTTTGAAATAGGCGCAAGCAGAAGTCAGAGGACATGATGCTTTTGGGTCTTCCTCAGATAATTTTCAACCTTTCCCCGATCCCACACAAAACTTCCAAGAGCTGGGATAGATGCTATGTGAATATTTAATCCTCTATTTATATATCCGGACTAGGATTCTATTAGTTTATTACGGTTTTCCGCTACTCCGCTCCGCACTAATAATAAAAGTATGTACATTGATACGTAAATTTAAAGTGAGGTATATACTTGACGCTGTGTGTGTGTATGAGTCTGTATAAAATAAGGTGATTTACCCGATACCATGCTACTTATACACGTATTCCCTTCCTTTTTCTCTTCTGCGTAAGTACAAAAGTAACGAGGTTGCAAAATAAGGATGAACCTGTCTGCATGTTTGAACCGCGTACAACAAAATCTACGAGTTCCATAAAATCCCATACGAACTTGTGTTAATATCCAGCAATAATTTATATAGACATTGGAAAATATGCATCCATATATACACAAATTTAGTTGTTTTTTTATAATCTATGTAGTAGCTACATTTCTGATGAGAAGTCAAGTTGCTAAGGATCACGCTCCATAGTCTCTTCTGACACCGATACACAATTAAAGCAATAGTCAACTCCAGATTAATTTAAAGGAGATCTACCATTTAATTGCTAACATTTTAAACCTCCTAATTATCGTTTCTCGAAAACAAATTCAAATCTGCCTACAAGATATGTGTACAACAGAGTCGTTTTTTCACCGCTAGCTAACGCTCTATACATTTCCCTCACGACATGCATGATACAACAATAGGAATTTTCTAAATCTTATCATCTTCCCTTAAGAAGCTTTCTCCCTTTAATAATAATAAGGTGTTAGGAATTACATTTCGCTTGATGGTCAGTAAGCATCATCTCTTTCGGGGAGAGGAGAGAAAGCATTTATAACGGCTTATATATAGGTCGACTGAGAAACACAGGGAGAGTCATGGATTCATTGGTTGCAAATGCAAGAAGCGTGGAGCGAAGGACTCTAAAATTCTTATATACTCACATTGTCATTTAGCTTTTGAATCAAAAGGGAGTTATGGCTATATATACTAAGAGTTAAGTGTAGGGAATAAACGGTGATGATGTAAAATTCGGAGAGTTCTGTAGTAGTGAAATGAGCAGTTGATCCTCATCAGAATTGTAAAAGTCGAGGGCAACAAGGTTTTCTTTTACATCTTTCAGAGTACGCTTGTACTTTCTCCTCAACGGCGTCTTCCGAATCGAAGGAAAACGTGATCAACATCCTGCCGCTTCTTTCCGCTGTTCAGTGGTCCGGGGTAAAATTCTCCAGCCAATCCTGTAAAAACAAGTGTCAAAGTTATTAAGACTCCTTTAACCAGCTTCAACTCCGTCAACTCCGAGCTGTAACTCTGGAAGGAGTTCAATCCATCACAGAGTTTTCCACCTCTCAAATATTTGCAATCTTTTCGCTATTTTTTTTTATTAAAACACAATTCTCTATGAGGTCAAGTTGTCCATATAACTATTCCTTTCATTACAGCTCAAATTTTTCTTAGATCTTTTCTCTGTTCTGCATTACAAAGTTAGCCTTTTGTGAATATTCAAAGTATCAAGCTAAACTTGTTTAACTCTTAGCCTGGAGAAAGCGGAGAAAGCCTTTCAAGATAAGTAGGAATGCAGCCCGCAAAGGAGACAGCAGCAGGATGCTCTAATAGAACAATAATGTCACTATTCACTCACTCTTATTAGGCATACAAAACTTTCCTCTAGGATTTATTGCCTATAGCTTATGTTGACATATTCCTCCTAGACTTTCACTAGTACGGTAGGATCACGAGGAAAGCAACTCATCTTCATGCGCTCCAGGCTGAATAATTTTAAAGTCTGATTAGTATTTATAGTGTAAATATTTGATTTCCCTCGGCTGAAATATTTCATAATTATTTTACATTACAATCTCCTTTCGTACAAAGAAAAGCCTCTTTAGAATTTTAACATACGGAGAAAGTGTGCAGCCTCCAGCATATTTGTATGCATATAGCTATAGCTAATATACTTTCCCCACAGTACTAAACCCTTGCATGTTCTAGTCAAACAGCAAGTTTTACGAGGTGACTGCATCATGCCTTCGCCTTATTTCCGCAAGATTCAACTGACTTTACTACTACTACTTACTCTGTTGATTCATCTGCTCTACAGCAGCTGTGTAAGAGGTGAGAAATTCGCATAATTTACGGATGTCCTTATTCTCAATTTCCTCCAACACTTCTGGACTGCATTGCGGTGGAATATAAGATGCTTTTGCGAGTACGGCAACCATGCAGATCACTGCAACAATTCCTACGGTGGACTTCATATTTCTGCAACAAATCAAATCATTCATAAACTTTAAACCACCCTCACTCTTCATTCCCATTATGAAGATAAATCTACGACACACACAACTTCACGAACATATTTATATGATTAACCCCCATCACCAGTCCCGTCAAAAAACGCAACAAGATTACTCAAACCCTGTATATAATGCTTTCTCCTTCCATGCAAGCAAACGCAAGAGGGCGCTCTACACTCTACACACATAGTTACAAATAAGGGTAACCCTGTGGAGAAAGTGCCGGAGCAGTATATGTCAGAGAAGCATAAGTATCCATCTGTCTGCATTCTCCCTAGTTACTTCGAGCTGTGAAGCGGAAGATGAGATCCTAATGTATTTTAAATTTAGATTCGGGACAGTAAACGGATCTGGGTTACGCTCAAACTTTATCTTCATTTTGTTTACGTGAGTGAATTTCTGATGACAGAGAAACCAAAGTACTTTCCTTACAACTCGCCCCCCTCCTTCCAGCCAGTGGGAATTCCCACTCTGAATTCCCCACCCACAAGCCCCCTATACCGCCTAAAATGTCTTCCCTCCAGCTATACCTTTCTCCCATTTACCTCCCCCGCCCTCTCCCCTTCAATTACACTCTGAGCGTGGTTACAGAGCCCAAGAAAACCCTGAATATCAAAGGACCGACTTGGAGAAGAAAAACTATGAGCATAAATACATAGCATCACCCTCCATTAAAATCCACACTCATGTCCTCAAGTTCTTAAAGACTTGTCAAACTTTCATTTCACTTTATTCTCTTTCTGAAGGCGATTGTAAGCTGAGCTGATGAGTCTTTTAATTAGTTAAGTAATATAAACGCCTCTAGCAAAGTACCCTCACACTAATCCCACCTAAGCTCTTAATCTACAGTTTCCCTGCTCTACTAGTCTGGAATAAATGTTTCTCCAATGAAATCTTCCTCACTAAATTATGCTTCAACCTCCATCAAATTTGCTCTATCCTTTCCCCGTCCACTAAACTTTAATTCGCAAACGGCCCTCCACCATAAAGGAGCCGTCCCACAGCCTTCTGTAAATACCCTCCAAGACATTTACACTAATTCCACATTACACATATACACCTCTGCAGAGTAGATAAACAAGACTCCAAAGTCTGACAATATAAACCCTTTGCAACTGCGAAATGAACTTGTCATGACTATAACATTGAGATGAACCGTCCACCTCTCCATCTTCTGCCGACTGACGTACAAGCTGACTTGCAGACTCACTTTAATTTGAGTTAAAGGTATATTTTCATTTAATTTCAAGTCCAAAAATTCCTGACCTTATCTACAATATTCTAGGCTAACAATCCACCGCCCACGTCTTAATTTCTCCATAGAATTCCGCTTTTTAACTGATGTGCAAATGCAAACCATTTTCAATTCAACTTTCTCTTTGAGCGTATAACTTCTTTCTACTCCAGCTGGTAACTTTTAAAGATATTTCCCTGAATTATATATGGTCTCAAATCCATTGATTTCCAAGCCAATCATTAATTGTATTGAATTCTTCCTTCAGGAAGGATGAATGAGACGTTGCGCCACCATAACAATGGAGAAAGTACAAAGACTTTCACCACCAAACAGATTTCTTACTTCTTCTTCCCACTTGCTTTCCAATTTAATATTCGCCTCAATAAATGCTTCCCCCAAAAACATTGTCATCCCTCCTTCCGCCCTACTTCCCAACTTTAGATTGCCTTACATACCACCGCCGTATGTTTCTCATCAATTAATTTTAATTCGCTCCAACCCCGATTCATGCTGTCCTTCCAATCAAACATCATGAGGAATGTACCAATACATACGAGCCCAAAATGCAGAATGAGATGAGTTGAGGAACATTCTCTCCATCTGCTTTTCTCCCACCATTTTATTGATGAGGTAACTTTTGCAGCATGGGTGCCTTGAGAAACTACATATTTAAACTTACTATTCTACAACTCATTGCGTCTTGAGGTGATCACATGGCAATTTAAATCATTGCTTCTAAATAAATCCTCCCTCGTCAAAACCTTCTTTGAACGGATTCCAGAGCAAATTTCTAATTAAAAAACTTTCACCAACTTTCTCCTCTTTCCTCACCCGCTCCTCTTGTGACGGGGCACTCTGTCCAATCATTTCCCATACTATTTCTTAAGTTTTCCCTAGTAAAATTTTTTATTCCAAAATAACAACAGACTTTTCCATCTAAAAACGGACACACCAACAACGAATCCTTCTAGTCCCGCAATCACTTGGGATTCCGCCACCTTCCCAGTGTCTCAACTATTTGAGCTTCATGCAATTACGTTGACAGCACCGTCTGCAGCAACCTATTCTGGGCTTGTAAAATCCTCGCAAACTATCCAGAGATACCTATAGCAATTGTTTAAATCAATTCTTTTCCTTTCGTTATTTTACGAGCCTCTTTATTTCTACTTGTTGCTTTCACCCTGAACAATAGTCAAACTTATCCTGGTATTTCGGAATCAATTCGCTACATTTACAAATTACTCTTCATTAGCCACTCAAACCTAGACTCTTGCAGATGTCCGGCATGTACTTTAATGGTTTCCCTGTTCTACTTTCGGTTCATTCCAGCTTCAAACAGAATACCCGCCATCGCATAAATATTCCCTTTCTTTAGCTTTCTCCTCCATCTATCGGCAAAGGATTTCTGCATTGTCTGTTCAACCCCACGCATTCCAAACAATTTAGTTTTGCCTTTCATCTAATACGTTCCTATAGAAAGTCATTACTGCTCAAAAATAATTTCTCGCTTTCACTTTACTTTCTCTTGAAGCAGAAATAATGGATTTACACGGAGGTTCAACTCTAAAGTATTCTTTTATTCTTTCAGCAGCTGTTACAACAGATACCGTATTTTCTCCCTTGGAAAGAATGGTGTATTTAGAGTATTGAAAATCTCCTTTCTCTCAAGAATTATAGCACTAAAGCTAGCGAATCGGAAAAGCTCCAGCTAAAATATCTTTAGTAGTTTCATGTAATTTCTAAGCTTTTTCTGCGTATTTGGTTTATCCTATCTCCGGAAGCCATAAGAGAATTACTCCTTTCTGTTCCTTCCTATTAGTTTCGTTCCATAATTTTTTGTAAGAACGACTTAGCCTTCTCTTAAGACAAATACCGCTTGGGATATAAAGAGCTGGACCAAGGGAAGATTCACTTGAAGAAAAAACAAGACAGTCGTAAGCAGATTAGCCAACCCTTTTAGAAGACAGAAACTCTTGTCTGCAATCGTTTCCACTGCAAGCTTCATTAAATTATCAAACCAGCCAAGATAGATCCATTTTCAATTCCTGCTTCTCATCTGATGTAAAGCTTATAACGTAAAAATGTCTAAGCTAAGCTACCATGCAGTTAGTTATAAGCCTGATTGTACATGGCATTAATCATTGAAAATAAAAGACGACTGTGTGGAATGTACCTCTCAAAGAGAAAGTAAATTATAAATTTTCCTAGTTTATTTTTTTCGAAAAAATGACTCGGGATTTATTTTTGTGGAAAATAGAAAATACTAACCTTTCTCAATTTTTCCAAAGCAATCATAAAAAATCCTACGCAGTTTGCCCTTCAAATTAGCAACCTACACGTACATGTACACGTAAAAGTTCAAAGCAAGATAGTCTCTATCTATCAAGTTACGCTTGCTAACAGTAAATGTTTAACAGAGCAAATAGTCTTTGACAACGTGAGGTAAAAACACGTTTAATTTGCTAAGGACACGTAGCTTTAAGTGAGAATAAAAATTAAATTTTTCTCAAGGTTTACTTTACTCCATGGATTAGCTTCTGTCTTATCTTCTCGGCGGGATGCATTTGAAGATTGCTGATCTGGGCTAGTTTCTCCTATCTATTCAATCTACCTTTTGGTCTAGAGTTCCGCAAAAAGAGAAAGTTTTCCAAAGTCAGCAAGTGCTAACCATTAATATATTTCTTTGGACTACGTTTAGTATCCAGTTTGAGCTAAAAACTGCCATTTTGTATCTTCTTTCTCTCCTGAGAGCGGGTATGCGGTTAGGGAAATAAGAGAAAGCTACATGGACTTTCTCATTCTTGTAGGCATTCCAATGTTTTCAAAGAAGATGAAAGAAAGCTAAATGTTTAGGATTCCTAAGATTTCTCTTCCCCTTTGACAAATTCTACCACCATCTTTCTCTCAAAACTAAACAAAATATACTCCAGCTTGGCCATGCTTTCTCTTTATCAAGTAATTCGTTTTCGCCCACATTCTATCATGCTATTTAAACTAGAAGAGCATTTAAAATTCTTAACATGTACAATTACGTCATTGAGGATTTAAAAAAGGATTACTTCCACTGGCAAAGGACTGGCACTCCAGGAATTTATCAAATATGCAGGTAAGACTTGGATGAAACAGTGAAAGTACCATTACAGTCACAACTTTCACCTCAGATTAGTTGGATAGACATGTTTTTATTTAACAGTCACTTTAGCTTAACCTTGGTCTTCAATTGCTTTCTAAAGCTGCTTCAGTGAAAGCAGGACTGAATATAAGGCATGTCAATATCAATAGCTGTGGAACAGTAAGCGTGTCAACAAATAAAGTATTGCAGTAGGGAAAAGAGAAAATTAAAATTGAATTATATCTTACATGTTTTACGGTCTATTCTTCTTTCCCACCCTCCCTTGTATTTCTAAATTCGTTTTACTCTGTTTGTATTCTTCCTTAATTTTCCCCCTCCATAATTCTCTTTTATGATCCTTGAACCAGTCTCAATTTCAACCAATTTCAAGCTCTTCCTTCACACCTCTTTCTCCACCTCGCGTCCTTTTGTTTAATAGTCCATTTTCCCATTATTTTTATTTCTTCCAAAGGATTTTCCGCTCCACGCTTCCGCTTCCAGCTCTGAAAATTCTCCAATCCCTTGTAATATCCCGTAGCTTACTTCTTCTAGCTCACCGGGTCGTATAATATTAATTGCATTTTCGTTTCGTTCGAGTAAACAGCCTCCTGTCATCCTGAAGCGTCACCTTTGATGAATTGGGAGCGTTAATGGGAAACGTCAAGGGAATTAAAACAAGCCCGAGCGTCTCCGTGATTGATAATTTGTAAACTTTCTTGCAAATTCAATGTTTCATTTTAACAGTTCCAGAGCAAAGCTTAACACTGGGTCAACACGAGAGAAGCGGACGGTTGAAAATAGGGATGAGGGATTAATTCAAAATCACATCTGTGCCGGCACGGGCTAAAGGCTTATTTAACTTTCCTTGTCCACCTACCCACCACCATAACATGCAGCCAGTTTCATTGTTCGGATTTCTAAGCTCTTGGCCTATATATGCTATACGTAAGTCCCCACTACTCCCTACCACACACGTTAACCAAAAATTCTCTCAATCCAAGTCTTCCTCGGATCACATTTTATTTATCAAATCCCTATCTTCCAATCCAGTCAAATGATCAAATTAACAAAACAGGATAAAATGAATCAGCACGGACAGGAGAATCCACGGCTTTCAAACCTCAACCTAATTTAATGCTTCAAATTCTGTTTGCAAATTCATCATTCCATGAAATTTATTATTCTGCCTGTGTCCTCTCGGACAATATTGTCCTTAAAATTCTACTTTTATCCCAGAAAATCCCAGAAACAAGCCTGAATTCCATGCTCTAGTTTATTCTACAAGTTCTACTTAAAGCTTGTCAAATGCAAACTTTCACCTAGGCTCACTCGGCGGACTTTTTCTTACTTATTCTGCATGCATCTTCCACACTCAATGCATTATTACGTTTCTGACAGTAGTATCTTTTTCCACTCGGTCATAGTTGCCCTCTTCCATGCAATCCAAGTTACCCCGTACTCAACACTCTCACTCCCAACTTTCTCCAGACCCTATAGTCTAACGAAAATGCAGAATAGATCCTATGTTTCAACCTTGAATTATCACTTTCTATTATTTAATCTTCTCTTGTTATGCAGTTTAAAGGGTGAAAGTGATTAACTATAGTTCCTGCAACAACTCCCTACACAGATTCACAGCTTCAGGTTTCCAGTTCAAGTACGTATTCTTTAAGGATTAAAGGCAAACATATTACTCACTATTTTCTCAAGGATACCTTATTATGCTTACATTAAGCGAACCACTAAGCCTAAGCGGCCCCCTTGACCTCTTTCACATACTCCCCCTCATTTTTCTAGGAATTAACTAGACACTGTATTTACTTGCCTCCTGATATTTTCCCCGAGAGCTCTTTCCACATGTATCTTTTCCCTTAATTGCAGAATATATTATTTTTTGCAAATCTTCTATGCTTACATCACATCATGTGTCACAGAAACTATCCCATTTATTTCTACATCTCTAAATGACTTCTCGTGTGTAGTCATTCTTCCCGTTTCCTCCCTCAACACGTGCCTCCTACATTAAACGCATATCAAGTTGTTAAATGTCATCTGTAACCCTCTCTTTCCTCCGCTTCACCACTCCTTGACTGCAAATTATACGTGGAGGTAGTGATTATGTTTCCCGGGGCACCACCGTATTATTTACACAAATCCCATATTCTTCCCACAAGTCTTCATAACTCCATATGTTCACTCCTCCGAACCACCGCTTACGGCCCCTGTCTAACAGCTTACATTTCTCAAACATTTCCCCTTTACCCCACCCCCAACTCATAATTCAGGTTAATCAAACAATCACTATGCAGCTCTCAGACCAAAAAATGATGTCCCATCCCCAGTTATACACGTTAATAATCATGAATTCCTCACTTGATTTTCGATTTCTCCATGTAATGACCTGCATGTCATTACTTTCACATCAGCCCTCAAGACCTATAGTCGCTTGAACTAGCCTTCTTTCAACCTTGCAACATGGAATACAACCTGTTCTAAAGTCTGGCATTTTCCTACCCATTCCATGCTTTACTTGCTCCACTGCTTATAAAGCCTTCCTTTGCTTCTAGCCTACGATATTTAGAATTCAAACCCTCAACTTGATATTTTCCCTTCATCATATTGCCCCATCGAGACTTGAAGGATGCACCCGCGATTAGCTCTCTCAAATTCTCCAGAGTGATTTCATTTATTGCTTACTTCACATCCAAACAACTTTCTCCAACTTTCACCAATCTTTCCCTTTAAACTTCGGACCTTTCACTCCCCCGTTCCTCCCTCGCAGTAACCATTGCCCTTCTAAGAAACCATATCCATCAATTTACAATCCTCCAGAAACTAATCTCCCAGAGTTAATCAGCCATTAATTTTTCCTTATCTATTCGATCTACGCTCTCTCAGCCACTATGTCAGGAGCTTTAATCTTTCCCATTAATCTTTTCCCCCTGTAGTAAAAACTCTAAGAGTTGCAGGAGCATGAAATCCTTGCCGATATTGGATATTCTCGATATCTTATCCTACGCATATGTCTCACTCATAAATAATACATGATACAACTTATAGAGCCCCACTCCCGGCATCCTAAGTCACTTCCTCCCCTCCTTCTACCCTCCACTTTCTCCAGCTCATCTCAGTTGATAAAACATGAATCCTTCAAATCTCTCTCCTGCATACTCGTTTTAAATCCAACTCTTGCCTTCATACTCCTTTCTGCCGCCAAAAATCTATGGATGATATTTCCCACGCTCAGACTTACTCTACAATCTGATGCATATACCACGAATACCACGCGCTTCGTTTCTCCATATCAACCCTTTTATCGCAAATCTGTACATGAACCGTTCCCGCTCCGCATTACTGCACGCTCGATAAGCTACATCTTGTCCATCCTAAATATGCATATCTTAGCTAAAGCTCATTTTTTCCTCAGAAATGTGAAACTATTACAAAGTAACTTCTGAAACTTCCAGTCTAACACAATTTCCTAATCTAAAATTAATGTCGTAGACACTGGCAAGTAAACCCTGAATTTAAACTACCATACCTTTGTAACATAATTCTAATTTTATGTGAAAAAAATGTTGTTTTTCAACATTAAATTACATTATCTCATTAGTAAACTCAATTCTCGCCCATCATTCGCTTTAATTAGCTTCTTGCTGCCTACAAAGTTTGTTACGATAGCAAAATTTGCATTTGGATATCCACTAGAATAGTCTGGTACTTTTATGGAGCCAATTTACGTATACTCCTTAAAATTCACAGCCTCGTCACACAGTCACACACTGTCCATCTCTTATTTAATCCTCCAGTCACAGCTTGACCTTTAATTAATCCGCTACCGTGTTTTCTTTGCACCCTTATCCACCCTAGCGTTACAATCTGAGGGGTATTTACTTGAAAGAACATAAACAATCTTTCTTTCATCCAATAAATAAAAGCTAATTAAGTGGAATCTCCCAAGCTGAGTCATTAGTAATTCCTCCATAATCTCATATCCTAATTCAAGGATGTTTAGTTATTTATCTAACAGTATTTTCTTCCCATTATATAAACTTAAACCTTCAGTCCGTAGACCTAGATCTTGCTGAAATAGCAACTGGAAGCGAAATGAACTTACTAGAGAATTGGGATGATTTATACCGCAGTCTATATATAATCCCACAACCGACAAATGAGTAAAGAAGGAGAAAGCTGAAGAGAATGGGAATCCTTGAAGGTGTTTGTATACAGTGATTAAGAAAGTTACCAGGAAAATCATGAGAAAACATTTCCGGGGGATTTCAAATAGCCCCAAAACAGAGAAGAAAGTTACTTGCAAAAGTTTACCTAGTTTTGTACTTTCTCCGTATACGCTTGTTTCCAAGGAGGATATAGACTTACATGAGAATGCATTTCTTAGGTTCCGCTCAGTCAATTTTGCTACTCACACATAGTTAGATATTAACGTAGATCTCTGTGGTGTATAAACTTCCGCCCTGCATCTATCACATCCTCGTACCTCCTGCCTCCTACACACTCTTCTACGTGACAATATAAACCCTTTCCGCTTTCTCTTTCGAGCTGGCTTACTTTCTCCAAATAAAAGCGGGAGTTACTAAACACTCTTCCGATGTGCATTTGGTCAAGGCTAATGAAATATGTATTGGTTAAGCATGCGAGATATTAGGTATCCAAATCACTCCCAGTCTTAATTAAGAGCTATGTATCCCTACGAATCAACAAGTTTTTCCCAACAAAATTCTCCATCTACAGCATTTTTCAGGGTTCGTGTGGAACCTTGGGGATAGCTAAATAGTTGCAAGTGTTTCCTCTACGCCTTCCTGTATTACTTTGCCCCAATGATATCTCAAGTTAAATGAATTTCTCAAAAAAGCTGCTTAAACGTAGCATTTCTTTAGTTAAAGGGACATTAGTTTTCTTTAGTTAAAGGGGCCTAAATTTTGTCCAATAGCAAGTGTCAAGAGAGTTCTATTGTTAGTGCCGTAAACTAGCTGTTATATTGCATAAGCAATATCCAACGTACGATGTATACTGGATGAGCATCAAGCTCATTTTACCTACGGGGGAGAAGCGAGAATGACGCTAACGGAGGTCAAGTGAAAGCAGCTGGGAGAAAGTTATGCCTTTGAGAAGGTATCCAATGAAAACACTGGTTGTCTTCGACTGCATTAGAATGATTGGCCTGATTGCAAATCACCTTTAACTAGCTTTGGCGCGTCTCTCTTAAAATCAGATGAAGCATAGGAAACATACGGACCGATACGTAGTTTTAAGACAGCTGTATATAACATATAATGAAACCAGTGACCTGATTTCAGCTACAGCGTCAACCCCGAATGAATAAAAGATCCAACTACGCTAAGGGAGAAAAGTAATACCGCAGTAAGTAACTCAGATCCTACCTAAGTACAAAACGTTACTCGTCACTAGCTCATACCGGAACGGCACAGAGTAACTGCACTGGTAAAATGAAAATAAGCTTAGCTTTTACTTATATATCCGCCTTTCAAATTATGTTCAATTTTTGTCTATCACTCCACAACCTACTATACCAGGATCTATTTACCCCAATCCTCCCCTGACTTCAGGAGAAAGGAGGTACACAACAAGTGGCAGAAAGAGAAAGTATAGACGGAGAGAGTGAAAGTGGCAATCTTACCTGTTGATAATGTGGGCGTTTGTTCGCTGGAGGGGTAGAAGATGTTGTATCTTTTCCGGGATGCTTTCACAGATTCCTTGTTCCTTATTGAATGGGTTGATGAAAATAAAATAATTTCGTGAGTCAAAGAGTGGGATGCGGAAGCTAGGACAAACGTGGATCTACTTGTCTCTTCAGAACCGAATTGAGGAAGAGGGTGCAAAGCGCTGGACTTTTATACGATATGAGATCGGGGGGAGAGGCAGGCAGGAGCTGGCACATTTATTTTCACTCTCTTTTCTTCCCCCTCATAGCTTTTGCATAGCTGGAGAACGTCCTGTGGGGGAAAGGAAGGCCTCCGTTCCCGGTGAAAGCGGGACCGATGAAAGCATCCTTCGCCCACGCCCGCACGCTCTCCCATCCCGATTATGTTTACCAAGAGTATCCTACATGTAACCAGGGATGTGTGTCTTCTCTCTCCGGAGAAAGCGTCATAATTACCAGACGCTCCTCTACCTCCCCTTCTTATCCCACCCCAACAACCCTTCCCGTTGTGAAGCAACGCCTAGTTTTCCAATTAACATTTTTTAAAAGCTTCACCCACCTTCATCATCCTTCTCTTCGAATCCATCTCAAACTCCAAATGTCAAATCAATGAATTCCATACGAATTCCAAAAAGTCTAATTGTTTCCACCCGGTCGGTAGTAACTTAAATACGCCATCGTAACTGACAAAAGCATTTTTTCTCTAATCTTTCCAAAGGTTCAATCATTCATGAATATTATTTTCACTCATATTGTCAAACATACATTCCTCCCGTGTAAAAATAAAATTCCATGCCAACGGAAACAACATGATTATGTCCTCCCTTGCTTGGAAATACTTGACCCTTAAACATCTTAAATTATTGAACAAGATTTAAGTTCAATTAACATGTCCATTCGGAACTATAATACATCATTTCATTTAACCGTCGTCAGTATGTACAGACAGCGCCCTCTGCAAACACATTCCTGGTAAACTATAGTGATCAAGTTAATTAAAGAACTTATATATACTGTACTGATACATATTCCTTGTTGGAATGGACTTGTTGAAGCAAAAGCAAGACGCTGTCCACCAGTGGCAATTCATGCTTTCTCCAACCCAAAGTGAAAGCACGCCGTTTGAGACCGACAAATTCTTTACCTGCGTATGCTGATGCAAGGAAGAAATGCACATGTAGTAAATGAGGAACTGAAAATATTTCACAAAAGAAAATAACAATATGTCTCTCTTCCATACCAGCATTCTTGTTTTCCCCTTTCCGTTCTTTTATTACCCTGCCACCTACGTCAATTGGCATTACCTTTCCGGCAATCGTCTCCCTTCAAGACTATTAGCAACACTTTTTAAATCCCTAGTTTAAAGCATCCCGCAATTCCCGCAACTCAAATTCCTCTCATGTATGCTCAGAAGATACATGTATTCTTCAAATCTCAACCGATATTCCTTAATATCAACAATAAGAGCCATATTATTTTCCAATTTCTTCCACAAATCTCTACACGGTATCCACATCATATTTTCATTCCGTAGCTACATAGCATTATCTCAACATTTATTTATTTCCTATTTAGAGAGAATACTCAAGGCAGACGCTATACACTACAAGGAAGGAGAAAATTTACTTTCTCTTCCTTTCATTCTTAATCTACTAGGGCGATTTATCCTAAACAGGAAAAGGAAGACAAAAAATAATAATATCTAACTTCCATAACACCACTCAATTTCGGATTCTCCTCTCCCATTCTTATTTCCAAAGAGAAGCTTCCTCAGAGATTAAGTTCGCTCCATCTTTACCTCCAAGCCATCAAGCATTACATAATATTCCAGCTCAAACCTCCTCCTTTCTCTTTACTTTCTCCTCAACCAAGCTATATACTCCAAGCTCTTGCGCTATACTTTATTATGACTGGCATCCCTCAAAATTTTATTAAACAAAAGTCAGCTATATTTAATTAAGTATAGAGTGAAAACTTTTAAAAAAAACTTTCTTATCGTCAACATCCGCTAGATTTCTAAACATAATCCTCCTTGTCGTAGTAAATTTCATCCAAGAAATCCCGCCCTCATTTTGTTCAATTCCAGCTCACTCCCCACCATACACCACCACCCCCCTCATTCCTACTAACCAACTAACCCCGAGAGAGTGCTGTAATTTGAGATTCAGTGGAAGTAAAGAAATCATATAAAGTATATATTTATACAGTAGTTTATTCCCATCTTCCAGCTGTTCTCACAGTCCACTCCACACAAGAGAGCTGTAAATTTTAGGCCATCAACAAAAGCTAAGACCACTACCGGGAAGGAGAGCAAACAAATCCAACATGATCTCATAAGGGAGAGGATGAAATTAGCAAAGGAAAGATTTCAGTTAAAGAAAAATCCCATGTTTACGAATAAACAGTGAGTGCGAAATAGAGAAAGCCTTTCCATGCACTAATACATTCCGTGAAAGAAGGAATGAGAGGGATCAAACAAATCCCTGTTTACTTGCTCAAGGGAATCACAACAATTTCCTCCATTCATCACATATACCCTCCCATCTCCTAATTTCCCACCCTTCCTTCCAATTCCAACAACCAGGCTCCCTCATCCTATGCTTCAGTCTTTCTCCACCGCTCCTTATTCCTCCCCGCCTTTTACTTTCACCGTGAGAGACTGCAACAAGCCGCACCATCCGGCTTTACCCTTCCCGTCACCTTTGATATCTTCCCTAAACGCAATACTGTGGGTTCCAATGAGGCTTTCTCCATATCAGCCTCTCTTCCAGCCTCACCTCATTCCGCCCCTTGTCTTTCATCAGTTAGGCCTTGGCGGGGCAACAGGGCACTGTGCCCAACAAAAAGTAAAGAAAAATACCCAGAACCGATTTTATTAATTCTCTCATTTTAATAAAATTCTTCCTTGAACTTTTCTTATCAAGGTAAAAAAAACCTACACTTTTGACGATCTATTTTGTCTTCAGTAATTACAATTTCAAACCTTCAACTCTTCTCATCCCATTCTTTAAACTACGTATAGCTGGAATGCTCTTCCATCAGCATCATCATTTACATGGGCCACCCTTCACGCTACTACTTCAGCCTGCTTGACGTTCTCCACTTTCTCCACCAGGAGAAACTAGCGGCTGGCTACTTACCTGTTTACATGTTTTTACGTACGTGCAATCACATTCTCATTTCACCCTTTAGTTTTCCAGTAAAAGCAACAACTCATTAAAGTTTTCAACTAGTAAAATGGATATAACTACTGCATGTATAATACCACCAGGATCAATCTACTCGCGTCTTCTAAAAACACTCCACAGTTCTCAACTTGTCAGTTTTGTATAGTTTCAAAAACTTCATCTATTCTCTCTCCCTTAATTTCCTTCAACACTAGATGAGCGACTAACTACATCTTTTGAAATTTCCCAAAAATCCTGCATCTTCTACTTGTGTATCTTCAAGTCGTTTCATCCAAAGTTTTCAAGTCATTCTGCAAAAGACTATCTGAATAGCTCAAATAATTCTCTTCATCCTTTCATCTTCCTCAAGACCTTCAAGTGCTCTTATCTCATTCCATTCCCTTCATCCCCTCCCTTACAAGGCGGAATTCCATTATTCCTCTACGTATTTACTCCCACGTACAGCAACACGATTATAGATATATATGTTAATCGTAGCATTCAGAGCAGTTTCAGCTATCCAGACCCGCCAAACCGCAATCCTCCATCTACTATAACGGACGGAGAAAGTCGGTTGTATTATCATCGGATTTCACCCCATCCTCTGGCATCTTCTGTAATACGAGGATTTGTATCATATAAACACACTATATACAAGATATAAACGTAACATAGGAGATAATTTCAGCAAATCCACATATTCCGTCACATCCCCTCTCCTCCTTTCTCCCTGTTCTTTCACGTTCTTCTAACTATTCTTTCACCTTACCCTTCATCCTTAATCCTTACGTAATGAAGTGAACGAGTTCTAGCAGTTATTAATTTACCGTCTTAACTTGATTCCTGAGTACAAAACTTTTACATCTGCTAGTAGTAAACACTTAACCTTTGATACAAACTGTAATCAAAAGTTACAAGCGGCGGACGTTCATTTAAGTTAGGATTAATCAATTGCCCCTTTAAATTTTCCATTACTTAGTAAAACAATATAAATTACGTCCAAATATCATCCTGGTAAAACGCCTACGAAGCTCCTCAAAATATCTTCCAAATTACAGCATCCATCCGGTAACCAAGCAACCAAAGAAAGTTGACTCATAATTTTCTTTGAAATCCGTTCAAGTTAGCCTTCGATAATACCTTCCAACTTTTTTCCCCCTCCTTAATTCATGTTTACAACTTTCACTGAGCTCTATGTGGGGTGAGAAAGTTAAAAGCAATTACATCTCCAAGTATTCACGCAACCTATACTTCAACTTTCTCCGCCGGTATTCCTTCCAAAATTGCTTCAAGAACAAGACAATATTTATATTTTGTTTACGCAGCTACAATTACTTCATCAGCGTTCAATGAGTCCATCTTAAATCGTATAGCAATATCCTGTTGTATCAGAGGTTGAGAAAATCATTTCCGCCTTACTACTCAACCCACTATATTTTATATGCATCACACATCGTACTATATTTCAAGGAAAAAACATTCCAGAGTTTCACGTTTCAACTATATTTACTCACATGTATCTCTTGTATATTCCCCCCTTCGTGTATCCGCTAAATACCTGGATATTAAATACAATTCAACACTGTTTTTTCTCGCAGTTTACAAAAAAAATCTCCTCCTTAGACTATGAGACGCAAGAGACTTATTTTGCAACGCGAATAAGTAATACCAACCTTATTGTGTAGCCCATATGACCGATATTTAGGTTTAGAGAATTGGGATGGTAAATGATACCCGGGAGTGTGTATTTTCCCTCCATCCCATTCCACCCTCAAAGACTATGACGTAAGGTGAAGAAGATAAATAAGTTACTGGGATATTGTAAAAGAAACGCCGGGCTTTAATCTAAATGTTAAATGTCTTTTGGGATGGAGTTATTGTACCCGTGAGAGAAGAAGAAACCGTTTAGAACTGGTTACCCAGCTGTAGAAATCTCCACTGATATTTTCTCTCGTAATTTACCCTCCATTCTTTAACTTATGCCTTCACAGATGTTTCCTTCCAATATCCCCTACACTTTTATTCTAGAACACATCTTTCTTGTCTGTCCGATTCTTTCTTGCCCAGAATTTTTTTCTTCCCTGCTTTTAGGTACTTACCTGCCCCCTACGCCTCCCAAAGAAAAACTTAGGTGCCAAGTAAATCTTTGAAGGAATCATAGGCCTTGATTCCAAGGATTGAGCTCTATGACATGACAGTATTTAGATGGATCTAATCCAGGGGTATACAGGTCTTCCTTCTTCCAATTACAGCAATACGTTAATGAAACCTGTGGTTTGGCCATGTGCAAAAGAGAAATGATAAATAAATACTCGCAGCATGTATAGAATCTAGATTGACGTACGGGATTTTATTCCGGCAAAATTTATTAGCAGATAGAATTGGCTTGTGCACATAATACATTTAATATTATTACTCACAGGATAATGATATATCAAATAACGTCGCATATTCCCACGGAATAATAGCCACACTACGCATTCCATTTTCAGTAGCCTAGAGACAGAGATTCTGTGTAAATATTTGTACCTAAGCGGAGTCAGTCTGTACGTCCACGTCCTTCCCTTCATTGCAGGAAATAAATACTAAAAGATGCATGTGTGCAAAAATATTTGGCAAATATTCTTCTCGATCATCAACTAACTGCATTCTAGATTTATGATCTAGTAAAAGTTTGTTGACGCGTAAGCGCTAGGAGAGTGAATGACCAAATAAGCCAAACGCAAATTTACACAACGTCGTCTGTCCTTAAGAGTCCTTGAGCCTGATAAAAATGTACGTGTTTCACAAGCAGACTACCGAAAGATTCGATAACCTTAACCCCTGTATCCCTCTTGAATAAATCCCAGTGTTTCCATCAAGCCTCCTATTCAGTCCAGACGACATGGAAAGAAGAAGGAGTGGAAACCCCGGGCTTTCAAAGATACAAATTCGTCCAGGAAACATATTCAAGTCTTTTGACAAGTCATAAATTGTCATGGGCCTTCACATTATCATTTAGTAGTAATTTTTTCCATTGTAAATTCCTCCAAGGTAATAGTCCCCAGTCTGTGGGTGCACATCATGCTCCCGTGGGTTTCCGTAATGTCCTCTTTGGTACAGAAGAGGCTTGTAGTTCCAGGGATGTTGAATGTTTTGCATTCTCCAGTTAGGGTCAGAGTACCGCTTACGAAGACGCTCGTTCCTCCTGTTGTTGGCAATCGTGGGATTGATTACATACTCTGGGTTGTAGTTATCGTGATGCATGGGACTTTGGAACAAACGGAGGATACGGCCCTGGCCAGGTGGTTTCGGAGCATTGTTCCACGAATTTTTCATGTTTCCGTAAACTGTAATTTTATCCAAATAAATCCATTCATTTTAAAATAAAAAAGTCCATTCATTTTAATACTCATTTTAAAATACCTAACATTCAACACTACTACCAATTATACCAACTAACAAAAAGTATTTTCCTTACAAGCAGGAGTAGCCTTTTGATCCGGATTGGGGAACAGTGTTTCGTAAGAAGGAACGCTAAAGTCCACATCATCAGCTGCTTCCTCATCCTCTTCCTCATCTTCCGCATCATCCTCTGCACTAGCGTCATCATCCTCTTCCATTCTGTACCAGGGTTGACGACGACTGTAAGAAGGAGGAGCGCTAACGATCACACTGTCTTCATCCGAAGCAACCGGCCCAGAGCCGACAAGGTAGTTTCCCACGGGGTAATTAGTTTCAGTCCGGTAGCGGCGAGCTGGTGGTGGAGGAACGCGTCCCTGGTATCCTTGGCTGTAATGCCTGGATGGAGGAGGAGCTCCACGACCTGGTCCAGCAGGCCTTCCTTGACCCTGCCCACCCTGTCCTTGGTTTTTGGGCAAATGAGCAAGATATTGCTGGTAGTCTGAAACGGAATAAAACGTGTATATTTAATTTCCTCCATTCCCCCAAACCCTTACTTTCTCCTCCGCTTTCCCCACACTTACCATTTGGTCCTCTTGGCCTGTTATCAGGATTGGGGAAGAGTTTGTTAAGGTCTGGAACTGAGAATCCTTCTTCGTTGTCATCGCTTTGCTCAGCATCATCATCCTCTTCCTCATCTTCTTCCTCCTCTTCTTCCTCTTCATCTTGAACCACTTCGTTTTCACTTTCATCAGACTCGGGAGCAGGGCCATCTAAACGAGCACGGCTGGCGGGTGCTGCAACTGGACCTTGGTCATTATCATAAGTAAAGACGACACCCTCTGGGATATCGTTTTCGCTCTCGTAGTAAATACTGCTAGGCTTGGCTTTTCCAACCTCTTCACGTGCTTGTCTGGAAGGTTCTTCCATGTACATGTCTGCGAAAATTACAAAAATTACAAAACATCCTCCACTATCTAAAACCCCGCTAATGAACCTTATATTCCCAAACAGCACTTACTGGATGGTGGACCGCCGGGACCTCCGGTGGGGAAAGTGTAGACATCGCTGTCATCCACGGGTTCGTCCTCAACTTCCGCTTCATCCGAAGCGTCGTCATCTTCATCGTAGAGGGCAACAGGACCTGCCCTGTAGCCTGGAGGAATGGCGTAGGCCAAAGCAAGGCCGGAAACGAGGAGGAGACAGAGGACCTTCATGATGCACACACGGTCCTTGGACAAATGCTCTCTGCGACAATACAAAACAATATAAGCGCTTCCACAACTTCTTGGGTAAGGTCCGTGCCAAGGGACTGGTGGATTTGGACTGATAGACTCTGGATGAAAAGGGAAAATATTACCTCTGCTATTACCTCAAAAATATTCAGATCCAACAGGAGAGGGAGTAATCAACTTTCTTCACCTCTTCCCAGATGCCGATGAACTGAAGGGGTGACTAGGGTTGCAACATGTTTTTGACGTTTAAGTCGGACATTCACAAGCTCACCTTGAATCCGGTCATAAGTCAACCA
The DNA here is from genome assembly GCA_906901655.1 of Sminthurides aquaticus. Taxonomy (NCBI): domain Eukaryota; kingdom Metazoa; phylum Arthropoda; class Collembola; order Symphypleona; family Sminthurididae; genus Sminthurides; species Sminthurides aquaticus. The sequence continues at coordinate 15,042,165 of CAJQTT010000001.1, read as the reverse complement.
GTACCAGTTTTTACTTTCATCATCCATCCTTGCCAAAACCCTGGGGAAGCAAGAAAAAGAAGATGAAAAAGAGGAGCAACAACAGAAGAAGCAAGAGCGGAGAAGAACAAGACGGATTCACTCAAATAATCATCATCTTCAAGAGATGAGCATAACTTTGTAAACTGGTCATTTAAGAGTATATCCACCCCGTCTGCCCGTAGCCACCAGCCAGGCAAGCCAAGCATGCACATCATCCCTCACTTTTCATTTCCCTCTCTATACATTAACTCCATTCACTGGCCCACAGGAGCTCACCACCTTCCTTTTGCCTTTACAAATCCTCCTCCCATAACAACTTGTTAACTCCAAAATCCAACTTGGAGAAAACCAGGAACCATGGAATCATCCTCCCGCAAAACGGCAACAATCAACCCCGCAATCCTCCACTTATCCAACACACACATCTTTCTGCTCTTTGCCCCTTCCAGTCAACAACCACACGGGGCAGGAGTCAGGAGGCATGCAGACAATTATTAATCCACGGCTTTATTGATAAATCATCCCTCCGGCCATTACAGCACGGCAAATTCGCCATCATTTCAACTTTTTTCAATCTCAAAACTTTCAAACTCCTCCACATCTCCTCCAAGACCAAAAAGACTTCAACGGATTTAAACCTTAGCAACGGTGGCTACGACGGCTCCCGTTGCTAGTCAACCATCTTCTCCTTTACAATACAACCCTAGCAACGCTTACTTGCTTCTTCTATTCACCGTCCCTTGTCCGTTCTACCTGTTGTAATCAGGCTTCACAAACTGCAAAGGACATGATGACACGCTTCACTGTCAAGGCAACTTCACTTCCCCCGGACTCCCGCTTCCTCATGACAGTTTTATTTTTCTCACGTTGTCACAATTCGCAAAACAACTGCGTACCTCTTCTCCCCTCTTCTCCTGTCACTCCCATACAAACTTACATGTAAATATTATCCAATATAATATTGAATCCCTTCTTTTAAATCGGAGAGATGCTTCCCTTAAAAAAAGTATTCCCTCTGTATTTTGGACTCATCCCATAGCAAACCAAGCCTGGAATTATGTACGTTACGCAATCCCATCCCGTGCAAAAGATCAAGAAGAATACTGGTTATAGAGGCTACAGGAGAAGGGATCTTCTTCCTCATCCTTCTTCATTCGGACCGGACAACCGGTTCCTTTAGTCTCATCCGTAGGCAGACTACTTGGCTAAGCTGGGAGAGGTGAAGCTACTAAACCTATTATCTTTAATTTATTCCATCAGACGCATCTCTTTTTCCAAACACCTTTCCTAAAGTCAAACACCCGAAGATGCTAACGAACTCTGAATAATCCCTGGCATTTCCATTCTCTCTCCCAAATTTCCCTCATCTCCTATCATCCGCTTTCCAACATTATAACCACAATAAATACGTACAAATTCCCCAGAACACCCTTTTTCTCGGGTAGCATATGACTGACGTCATAGTTGCTACAATCAACTCCAAACCCGTCTATAACTAAATTCTAAATTCCACCCACAGTATTCATTAAATACTGTTCCTACGGACGCTTCTTCGCTCTGGACCATTAATTTCCCAAAAACGTGCATGAGCGCCCGCCCAGCGTCCACGCAGCTCTCCTACCTTTAATTGTTACTACTGCTGCCACTGCACGCTTCCAAACTCTAAATCCAAGCTCAACTGCTTCACAGGCTTTAGTTAAAGTATAACAATTAAGATAACAATATTTAAATGATTCCCACGTTATACTTTAACATTTATCCACAACGTTTTAGTTATAGACTTATACTTGATGGCATAGTAAACTCGATGACTTTTCCAGGGCCTACATTTTGCAAAAATCCGATTCGGCGGCAGATTAATACCGAACAACATCCCGCGGCCATATGATTTCTACAGTACACCCACCCATGTGTCATAATAACCTTTATTTATTACACACACGAGGTTATGTGCTTATAATTAGTTAACATATATACGTTAAGCAGTTACAGCGTTTGAGCCGTATCTCCTTCCCTTTCTGAAAGGTTATCTTTTAGGTTGGCTGTTATCTTGACTGATGTCTGGAATCATTTGAAATGAAATCATTCAGAATCCTCAAGGGAAAGCTGCGTTATCTTGAAAGTTAAATTAAGATCGACGCTGCGCTCTTTGAAAATAGTTATACACTTTGTGCTTTTCTTCACAGTAGTTGTGATTTGGTTAAACTAATTTCCAAGAAGACTTCCGTCTATATACGACAAACTATCCAAAGCTACAAACTCAAAATGGACTATAACGGCATTTACAAGGTACGGAAGGCATGAATTTCTGACGTCAATAAGGTTTGTGTTACTAATTGTGCATTCAAGAGAGATAGAATCCTGTTTTAGCGAATTGATTAATTGTAAATTATTAGAAAGAAAGTGATCCTGAGCACCCCAGAAATCTCATCCCTGAACTCTGCAGATTATTCTACTCTTTGGGATGGGTTACCGGAACCGGAGGAGGGATTACAATCAAGTTGGGGTAAGGCAGCGTGTGGTTGAGTCTCAAGTTAAAAAGTAGTAATGGCGTGGATTATCTTGCATCAAGAGATGAGCAAGCCTAATTATTGGATGCTGATTTTTAACACCTGGACCTGAAACCAGTAATTAGCTTTAATGTGGTCCGCTCTGTCGGAGATGATTGTAGTTTATAAATATGAGCGGCCGGAGGCTTCTTTGAATATTCAAGTAATCTTTCACTTGTTCTTTTGCAGCCATGAGATTTTTATTGCACCATCTGGAGTACAGAAAGAGAGAATCCAGTCGGACGACTTGTTCGTCCAAGATATTGATGGAAATGATATTGCTACACCTTCAAAACCTTTGACGAAGAGTCAATGCACCCCTCTTTTCATGTGTGCTTATAGAGGTGAACAATCTAAGGAATCTCTTGGTGGTATTATACTACAATTTAGGATTGAGAACCGGTAAACTAAACTTGCTTCCAACTTTTTTGTCTAGAACGAGATGCTGGTGCAGTCATTCATACGCATTCAAAATCAGCTGTCATGGTAACATTGCTATACGGGACGGAATTTCGTATTACGCATCAAGAGATGATCAAGGCAAGTATATGAACTCAATGTAATCAAAGGGCAGACTTCCTGCAAACCGCTTGAAGCGTGTGCTAATTGTAGAGTTGTGTATTAGGGGACTTACAATTCTATAAAGAGAAGATACAACCGATACGACGAGGAGCTAGTAATCCCGATAATCGAAAACACTCCAAGGGAAGCTGACCTAGAACAATCACTTGCTCGGGCTATTCGAAACTATCCCGAAACCTGTGCAGTTCTAGTGCGGCGTCACGGTGTTTATGTTTGGGGCGCTTCGTGGGAACAGGCAAAAACAATGTTAGTACAGCAACTATTTTGTTATATAGCGACATTTCACATGTAAAAAATAAGGAAGGCAATTGTGTCCCATCAATGTAATGCATGTTTTTTTATTACAGGTGTGAATGTTTCGACTACTTGTTTGACATCGCTGTTCAAATGAAATCCGTCGGACTTGATCCTACCAAGCAACCACACTAGCGAGATTTTTATGTTTTGCTTTCGCTTGAATCTCTTCAATAAGTTACCAGAGCGGGTAATCCCATTTCCGGGCTGCTATTCCGCACAGTAGTCAGAATTACGTGCCAAATTACTAGTTAGTTCTTAAGTCTTCGAATGCATATGTTTTTAAGAAGTATTCAGCCGTTTACTGCTCGTATTTAAGTGGCAAGCGTGAAGTACATCAAGATACAAGTCATCGAAGGTACTAAATATCAGGGATAAGATTTTTCTTTTCTTGTAAGTCAGGGCGGCCTATAACACGATTCTACATTACAATAAATATAGCGCAATAATAATAAAAAGCGTTCCAGATAAATGCCATAACGTATTTGACTTTGCTCAACTACTTTCAGCTATACCATTGTCAGATCCTCGTATTTATTTCTTCCAACAGTAACATTCTGCATATGCTGACAGTAACGAAACGTGTATGTTATTAACTGCAACGTAGTATTTAGTAATTCCAAATTAATGAGAAGTAATTTTAGACCTAAGGAACGCATATAATTTATCATAATCGCGTTGGTTTTTACTGTATCCAGCAATCGCCACCCGACGTAACTAATTTAAAAACCAATTCTGGAAGAGCTCCTTGCTAGTACGCGCGAAATCGGCCTTGATCAATGTGCTTTGATAACGAACGTAATGTGCGATTAAAAGGGAATTAAAACATTGCTCATACGTTTCCTCATTTAATAAATTGCACAACAGGAATAAAGTCACCCGCAGCATAGTTCACAGGTAATATTAATATTACGCAACGGAAAAGGTAGAAAACACCTTATCCTGACGGCAGTGTACATTACGATTTAAAATTCACACCGTTCTGCGGTTCATGTCTAACTGAACTAAACTATGTGAAAACTAATCCGTGTCTTAATTTTATTTCAGATATTTTTAATTGCGATGCATCGGATTCCTAATCTTATATTTGGCTCTTTAAGCCTATCGACACCAGTATCTTGCACTGTGGATTCTCTCAGCGGTTCTGTTCAGCGTAGCTTCGCCAGTTTTAATATTCGTAATCCAAGAAGTTTTGTTATTCGTCAGTATAGTTCCTTTACTAAAGCCCAAGATCAGACTTATAAAATACCTTTGACACCGGAACCCGAAAATGATAGTTCTGAAACCGAGGCCGATGAACCAGTGGATGCGTCAAAGAATTACATTCCATTAACATTACTGCAGAGGAGTATACTCACAGTGGGAACAGGCCTTGCTTCATTTTTTGATCCCACACGAGCAGGTATAAGAAATACCAGTATTTTACTCAGAATTTCATTACTTTTGACGAGAAGTAGTAAAGGGTTCAATCTGTTGTTTGTATTTCAGAATCTATAGCAGTATTTGGCGAAATGACTGCGTACCCAGTACTGCAGAGTATTCGAGAGAAGATGCTAAGTGATCCAGAAGGAGCTGAAATATTGAGGGACAAACCGAGAATTAATTCTGAAACAATTGACTTGGAGTGGCTCGCGACACTTCCAGAAAATACGCTAGGTACGTAATGCAGGTTTCAGTATGTCAACAGTATCGTAATGGTATTTTGGCTTCTAAAATTTACGCACTAACTATAACATTATAGGGGGACAGTATATCCATTTCCTTCGAAAGAATAATGTTACACCAGATTCTCGTTTGCCGGTGCGATTCATCGAAGATCCCGAATTAGCTTACGTAATGCAGCGTTATCGTGAAGCACATGATCTCGTCCACACAGTTACGGGCCAGCCAACCAATATGCTCGGTATGCTTTGAAGAGAATTTTTTTCTTTGCGGTACTGAGAAATTAGACACGACTCTTATGACAGTGTTAATAACTAAATTTTATGTTTTAGGCGAGGTTGTCGTAAAGTGGATTGAAGGAATTCAAACAGGACTACCGATGTGCTTGACCGGTGGTTTAATGGGTGCAACAAGGCTTAGGCCGAAGCAGCGAGCGAAATACAGGGAAGCACATCTAAAATGGGCATTGGATGTTGGATTCAACTCACGACCTTTAATGAATATTTACTATGAACATCGATGGGAACAACCAATCCAGGAATTGAGGGAATATATATCTCCTTACCTCAACAATCCACCAAGCTAGTTTTTTTAGGTTAGGGAAATGAGGTTTACCATAAAACAGTGTTATCGCCTGAGTCGGTACTTGTGTATTACTTCGATGGAAATAGATGCATACCTTTATGTAGAAATTGCTTAATTCCTGAAGAAAAACTAGTCCTTGAGTAGCATACATAGTTAGGAACCTTTGTGTGATTTCTATCTGCTATTGAAATTCTAAGTAAAATTTATTAAGGTCAATGAGTGAGTACCATAGTTCTCTTTAAATAGAAGTAGTTTCCACGGCATTGTTACACAAATTAGACTTTTATTAATTTATAAAGACTTTACAAAAGTTGATTGCGATTATAAAGAGTATATTGGAATGAATAGCTGGATAATACTTGGTCCATGAAATAAGGATTTAGAAGTACTTACTACCAAGTGCCTAGTAGAAGTTTTCCCCCACCGAGGCTCACAAGAGTTGCAGGTATCGAAAACTTGGATTGCGTTATGTTCGGATTGTGCGGTTCCTACGACTACGTTTTGTGTTATATGCACCACATCCATTCCAACTGTACAAGCCTAATCGTGAAGTACAATTGAGGATTCAAGTTTTAGGCAACTAGAAGTAGTATCATCGGATGCTGGAATATTTATATACAATTCTTTGGGAGCGAAATTATTGCGAAGGTAATCCCCACAGCGTAGCAGTTTTATCAGCGCTCGTAGACAAGAAGCTAAAGTCGGTAGGATGCCAACGGCCTGATATGATCTTGTCACTATGCGAGCCTACGGCGACAGACATTAAATTCAGGGAGAGGTCACCCTGCAGATCAGTTAGCATCAAGCGTTGGTCGTACCTGGCAAGTTAAAACAATAGATATAAAAATAACCAAACAAATAAGCAACTTTATACTTGAAATCAATAATAATAATAATCATCTTAACATTTCAGTAACTTACCCTGCAGAAAGCAAATAGTAGGCACTTGGAGAGAATCTGACGGAGCGAACATCAGCTGAATGTGGTCTAAAAGTTTGTATTTGCCTGTTTCCTCGGATATCATACAAAACAATAGCAGAGTCTTCATGACCGGAAACCAACAGTCTCCCAGTAGGGTCAACACAAACGGATCCAACTGGAGATTTTGTCGTCGACGACGTAGAACTGGTCAACGGAGAGATGAGGTTGACACAGCCCCTGGTCCTAAGATCCCAGAACCTTATGGATTTATCCTGCGAGCCGCTGCAGAAAATAGCTCCACCCCAGTTGTACAACGACAGAATTGGACCTACGAAGAACGGATTCAAAATATTCATCAACATTCTTCCCCCCCTCCTCCTCGTCCTTCTCATACTCCTGTGTAATACCTGAATGGCCGGAAAGAGCTTGAAAAGGTGTAGCAGTGACGCAATCAGTGACATAGATTTTGCAATCTCCAGCCCCACCACTGACCAACAGTGAAGATTTATTGCTCAGATCTTCAATGAAGCAAACATCTCTGATGGTTCCATCATGCATAGTTAGTTCAACTTCCTGTGAGCTGTTGAATTCCTGCCTGTTCAATTCATCAAATCGTGTGAGTTTCACCGTCTTGTCATTACTTCCGGTAGCTAAGAGATTCCCATCAGGTGACCATCCCAAGCAGTAAATGGATCCCTGAAAAAATTCAAAAAAACGTCATACATCAGCAAAAATGTCTCTCGCCTCACATTCCCTCAAACACCTCAACGAAGCCCACATATCTCTCATTCGTCATCAATTAGCATCGTTTGACTCCATCCAAATCCTATTACACGCTAATTAATCACTGTACGCAGAATTCGCCCACGCTCCCCATCTTTGGCATTTCCACGTGCGACTCATGTGATACACACTAAAATCTCCTTGCAGGCACAACACAAGAGCCACACACATAGAATCCCTTCACAGTTAAAGGACGTTCGAAACAATGCCTAAAATTCCACCGCCCAAGGCGCTGGAAGGAGAACTAAAGGTGAAACATCCAGGTAAGGCAATGTGTTGTTTTCCTCCTTAATTTCCTTAATATTCCTCCTGCCCCCACCAAATCCGCGCATTCACTTAAATTTACACCGAACGAGCATTTAAAGTGTCACATTTCATCAACTCTACAGCTTCTTGAAGCCCAAGTATAGAGGGCAAGAGCCTTTTCTAAATCAACGGAATGAATAACATGGTCAGGCGCGTGTATGTATACATTACTATCATTCACGCACACTCTTTTGTTTACTATCTCGATGAAATCCCAAACATTCCCAAATAAAGCCTTTTCCCTCTTGAACCCACACAAGAAGAGGATGAAACATGAGCTCATGAGCTTTTTAAACAGGGATATTTCATCCCGTAAATCCACGTCCACACTTCTCAAATAGTCACCTCTTTCAATCTCTTCAATTCTTTTCCATTTTCGTACATTAGCCAAAATTTATTAGCTTTACCGAAACCAAAAACTGAACCGCCTCCGCACACAGCTTCCATTTTTTATCATATCCCTCAATCCCTCCACTCGTAGTAACTTGACAGAAAAGTATCCAAGCTCCCAAACCCTCTTCAACAAAATCCAAGCCCACGTGCCTCCTGAAAGCCTGCTCAGAATCGAGCATTAAAATCCAATGTTCACAAGCCTTAACTTCCCTTTACATAATCTCAACTCCATTATCGTCCTCCTTTATACCCAATTCTATGCAGTAATTTATTTCATTTCCTATTTTTCTCAAACTACCATTGATGGCATTGTGTAATCCCAGAATTCCCAGAATCCTCACCCAAAACATCTCCCATCCATAAACTCCATACCCTAAAATCCCCTTCAAACTGCCACCTCAAAATAGAGGATACAAAGCTAATTTCAATTACACTAAAATTAGCAGTCCTTCCATGACAGAACTGATACGCTTTTTTCAAAAAGCATCTTCCAAGAATTATGTTTTCTTCTTCAGAACAGGTCCTCCTGTTTGTATGCACTTGCTAACCATGTTTCATTTCATATTATTATCACACCTGCCTTATAATTTGCAAACTTTCTCCCCACGCATTCCTTTAAATCTCAGGCAGAATGTGTCATCTCGCAAAAGTTAAATGTATCCATTCCATGAAATGGGAACGTCATTATTAATTTAAATTAAAGGGCAGCAAGCATATAGCACTTGATATCATTTAGTTTAAACTCTACTTTAGTTCTTGTCCCCTGTCTCATCAGTCATCAAAGAGTCCTTCTCCCTTGAATTTAATTCTTTCTAGTTTAAAACCCAGAAATTTGCAACCCGAGGATAGTCCGCAATTAGCCTAAATTGGCTAGGTCGGCGCTTGGTGGGTAACCACCGAGCACCTCTGTTACAATACAATAAAACCCAAAAATTAACCGAGTTACGCAAGCGAGAACATGGAATTAAAAGTATATGTTTACACAAAAATTCACTTTCATCATCATCTCCGTAATCAGCAGTATTTGAAATAAGTTATGCGGATATAACCTCCTGCCTCTAAAACGATAAGAAGCGTCACCACTCACCACAACTACAAACTCTATTCCTCCTCCTCACACTGTACATTCTCTACGCAAGTTTTTTTTCTCCTTGTCGGATAATTAACTCAAGAAGGACTGCGTATTTTCAAGTGCTATAAATGACTTGCAGTGTAAAATCATCAAGGTATCACTTACCATAAGGCATTCTTGTCACAGTAAATTTAATTTTAAACGCTCCTAACTAGTTCCACTTGGTGGTCTTATCATTTGATAATTTTGACAGTTTTATCATCATTCCGCATCTCGCATGCAGCTATTTATGTTCGGAATACTTTTGGCAGTTGTATATACCTTATTCAATTCCATTATTAAACCTTCCCCCTTGCCTCAACCTAAATTAAGTTTACCACTACTTTGGCAAACTCTGCCTATCATTTCAATCCTTATCTTATATCGCATTCTTTTTCTTCATTCACACACAGCCCTGGTATTTTATCTTGTAATGGATTATGTAATAATTAGGCATATAAAATTACAGAGGCAAGGACCAAAAGAAGAATTCCTGAGATTTTTTACTATTCTTTCCTACAAAGTATTTTTGGCAGCAGGGTAGGATCCTTTTAAGCATTGCACACAAATGATGGATTAAATCGTTGGGTTCTCTCCTTCGTTATCTGATAACTTCTACGTAGTAGACTTGAGACCATATCAAGCCTTCTCATTAGCTCCAAAACGTTCATTTTTAGTAAAAACCTTGCAAAAGCATGTACATATACTTGTTCAAATAGAAAAATCCCACATGTATTCTACGAAGTTCTATAAAATTATTTCGAATCTAAATCCTTTCCATCAATAATTCCCAAACTCTTTGAACCGTCTTCTATGATTGACTAAACCTTCCGGATTTTCTAGTACATTGTAGCAGATCCTATCATTATCCTAGGCACTAATAAATTAACGCAGCTTTTTATATCCTATTCAAAAAGCTTCTGTACGCTTCAGCGGGCATCATGTCGCAAAATCTCTGTCGAATCTCTCAACCGCACACTTTTCCCCACTTTCTTTTTGCAAAAATCCATTTGTCTCCTCTCCTCCCAGCACCAGTCATTTCACCCAGCTTAAACAGCAACCCACTCCAAGAGCAAAGAGAGTAAGCTACGTAGCTCTTTCTTCATTCTTCTTCCTCTCTTCCTTCGAGTAGAATTGATACTTAATTTCGTCTTTTCCTTTCCAATTTGCTCTTCATGTATTCCAAATCCTGTTGATTCTATTTGAAACCCCTCACTCACACATCCTACTAATCCTGCACTGCATCCATACCAAACCAACTGTTCGTCACCGACGCGAAACCACGGTTTAATCCACCAGAGATTCCGCGATAAGAGCACAGGCATACACATTCGCATAAATTAGCACTGAGTATAATACGAGCAGGTGGAGATATGGATCATTTCTTTATTTGCTCAAAGAAAATGAAAGCGTTTGTGTACGGGTTTCTTGAGATTTTCAATCCAGACCTGCTACAGCTTTTCTAATTGGCGACAAGCTCTTCTTAATTCGGGATTCTCACCCTGGGATTGGCATAGAAAATGTTGCATTTTTTAAAAATATGCAAACTTTTAAATTAGTAAAACATTTATTTCCCATTTTAGCACCAACATAATCCATGCGAAGAAAGACAAAACTTTTTTAGTCAGAGAACATCCTGAGATTCCTTTCAAATCCGACAAGCTTTTACTTTCGGAGACGCATGTCGCATATTTTTTTAAACTCCTCATAAAATTTTTGCAAGCATTCTTTCCCAGAAGGAGTGGAAAGCAGGTGTGTACGGAGGTGTAAAAGAGGGATTTCCACATTGTAATCCTCCTTAAATCTCATACGCTCAAAGATACAATGTGGGACACTCCGTGTGAAAAATAGTTTCGTGAAAATAATTTCAACTTGCTGTAAATCATCCTCGCTCTATTCTACACACATAAATAATTCTAAACTCTCCGAGTCAAAACCACACACAAAAATGAGGGGATAATCAGATTCCCAAATCTCCAATATATTAGCATGCAAAGAGTCACACAACTCCTCCTCCCTCACTTGCATACAATAATAAACTTTCATTTCCGATCGTTTCCCCATGCTTTCATTATTGAAGATGCCATTGAAAAATACAATCGTGACCATACAGGTACGCTCATTTCAAAAACGAGTATTTTAGTTATGCATATATCCGTACACAACCCAACCGTTCTCGTTGGAATCACCCCCACACAACAATACCCCAATCCTGGACGTACACAATCAAGCTCATCATTTCATCTTGTTATTCTCTTCTCTAATATCCGCAAAAGTTTTTATATGAACCATAAGTTTTCTAACTTTACTTTTTCTCTATTGCCGAAATCAGTCTTGGCTCCTGCTCTATCTGCTCCATCTTAGGACCTTCCTTAGGAGTTTTCCTTCTAAACAGAGAGACCTTTTTTCCTTTTTCTCAAGTCTCCAAGGAATTTTAGAGATTCAGATAAATATTTACTTGTTTTTCTATCTTCCAGAAGCAATCAACCGAATCTAGAGTCTCTGAAAAAAACTTCCAGCCAAACTTTTCTTCGCAGCAGCACTCGCACAGCTGCTCTCCTGAATTCAAATAGAGAGAATCTCTTTCTGGAAACCGCAGAGCAAACATAATGAGATTACCCATCCTCAAGGCCCTGTAATTCCCGAGAGAGAGAGGGCAAGACAGACGAACATAGAGAGAAGAGATGTGTGTGAGGGACTTACTTAGCAGATTGATATTGCCTTGCTAAAAGAATCTTTGAGTGGATTCTGACGTGTGAAAATTCGGATTGATTCAATCACCACCCTAAGCAAAATCAACACATATTCTCTCCCTCTCTCCTACTAACTTTCTTTATTTTCATTACTCTTCATCAATCACCCAAAGACTCTTGACAGTATTATTTTAAGCCACTGAACAACAATTTCCACCTCCTTCTTCCTCTTCCCTGTATTTATATAATTTAATCCTGTACAACATTCCACCCCCTATTTAATGCTCAACTTCAGTACAGCTCTGATCTTCACCGGAAGTGGAATTCTTCCTTCTGTATTTACTTCGTCCTATCTCTACTTATAAATAAATTCACCGCTTTTCCCTCATTCTTCTTTAACTAAACTAAAGAAGCTTCTCTGGTGTTCAAGCGCATACATGCCGTCCGATTCTAGTATGTCTCTACCTAACAATGCTAAATCACAGCACTGCGCTTACGGTTCCACAGGATCTTGAGATTATTATTGCGAATCTATGCATTCCCTTACATGTACCACATACTCTCCACTCAAGCATCCGACTGTACACATACCCGTTAATTAGATTTCAACGCACCAGCCTTCTGCACATGTCATCAGGATAATTAACCAGAAGAGAAGAAAGCGAAAATTATTATTGAAATCCTCAAGAGCTACAATCAAGAGACACTCCACAGCATGTGATGATGACAGGAGCGTCACTCCAAGGGCCCAAGACTGTCCCTACGTACAAGAAAAGAGGAGGACCTCGTATTGAAGAAAACCATCTCCGTACAATAATGAAAGTGCAAGCTTCATTTTTCTTATGCTCTCCCATCAACACCATCATCATTAATTCTCTCACATGCATGCGTACTTTTAAAAAACTCCATTCATACTCCAATACCCTGCCCCTTACAAAGAAAGAACACTCCTTATTTTACACCCGCAGTTGTTTCGAGTAGGCAAGAAGGCAAGCAGGAAGAAAGTCTATTGAAAAATAATTAATTAGCAATCATTCTTATTTGAGCTCCATGCAAAATCTTAGACAGCTTCTGCCATCATGCCGCACCTCTTCAACACTATCTTCCCCTACAATTGCACTCCGAAGCAAAAAGCTTCAGTTTGGAATAAGTTCAAGAGATTTAATTAACCATTCCCTTTGAACCCATACTATTAAACTGTTGTAAACCACGTTCCAATTCCACTATTTTTCCTTTTGATCTCTGCCTTCATCTACTTATAGTTTTCCTCCTCTGCGGGATAGCTGGATTGGACGTCTGCAGCTTACAATTAATTTTCCGGATCAGAACCAACAGTGCTGTCCTTCAATCTCCTCAACAACTAAATAATTAGTCCACGATGTGCCCCGGATTAGTATTTGATACTTCGCAGAGTTAAAAGGACCTATAAGGGACGGCCATCATTTAGATTTGCGGGTAAGTGAAAACACATGTCAACATTGATGCACTCCCGTTCCCAAAAGCTAAATTCCCATTAATTCCTCTATTATCCTTTCCTCCTTTGCCAAAACAGTAACAAGTCTTTTCATCTTCTCTTGCAGTATAAAAGCAGCTTGCAAATTTCCAAATCGAGCCCAACGAAACCAGATATTCTAAACCAGAACTTCACTCTATTCTACTATATTTTACCTACAAAACAGGTGTATGTGCCTTGAATAGCGAAAGCGATACTGAACTTTGTAGGTAAATTGCAAAACTTCCTCTGAATTTTGCAAACAAATAAACGCCAATTCTCTGTCACTTTCATGCATCCCATACGGAATTCGCGAAAAGCAATTGACGTAAATGAATGTACGAAATCTCACTGAGTGGGTATTCATTGAGTTAATTGGGAATATATAGTTTCTTGTTCTCGCTAACTAGTTCCGATTTCGCCATTAAAGCCACACCATAGGAGACACAACAACTTTTACAACGGATTGTCGTCCAAAACTCCGCTTCAACAAGCCAGAATACCTGGTTCAACCTAGGTTTTATTCTCTGAATGTCCTCAATTTTCGCAATTGTTTTTCACGCTCCTGCAGCGATTCTCCCATTAGATTACAGTCTTGTATAAAGCTTATTCCTCAGTCTCCCTCCTCTCTCTCTACCTGCTGCATCCCAGCCAGCATACGCTCCGGGCTTTATTCCCAATTCTCACCTGCCTTTTTACTAGTTAGCTCCTGGGACTGCAAACTTCTTCGGCCTACCCTAAAGCCCACACCTCCAAAAAGTCACTTCCCTTTCTTCAAGCCCAGCGTGTTCTATACAAAGCAAAGCGCCGTCCCCATTTCCAAGTGCATTATCAATTTTATTACTCTCCTCCTGACTCGCTTCTTCAAAGCTTGTACACTTGAAACTAGGATCCATTCACGCTAATAATCAGAGTGCGTATTGTTAAAGGAGAGGCTTTATGCGAAATCTCCCTCTCTTCTTACCTGTCCACTAAATAAGCCTCACCTTCCCTTCTCATCACACCAATTTAGCCGGGATAAAGACCCCTGAATCTTCCAAACTCCCAGCTCATGAGATCATGTTCCGTCTCCAAGGTAGACTGATGAGCTTAATCCATAATTGTTAGCCGCTAGACTGCACTTCGTGTCAATCATATAGTCCTATAATACTCGAGCGTCATGCTCTTGCACAAGATTATCTCAAGAAAGAGAGGAACGAGCCTCAGACAGAGTTTGTTTTCTAAATCTCCGTATTTAGCACACATACTTTCCCTCAATAATTCCTCCTCCATGCATACCAAGGAGAATTAAATGGGCTTAGCTCCGACTACATGCTGCAGTTTTGATTCTCACCTGCTCTACACAAGGTCTTCTTTTCTTATTTTAAAAAAATCAGTCACAACATGGTAGTCAAAACGCCAACGAGAGATTGCTTTTCTCTATTTTCGTCTGCTCAAATTAAAAGTTCCAGTTCTAACATGACTTGCTTCTAACAGATGTCAGGGCGAGCCAGTTATGGTAGTACCAGGTAGCAATTAATTTCCACGAGCATAACATTGAAAACAAAACCCCAGCTAACTTCACGCTTCATCATTCTTTAAAGAAAAGAAAAACAACATCATTGCAGAGGAGAGATAGGTGACAAAAAACAGGGGCTCACAAGTATATGCGCACAGGAGTTAATTGCTTCTGCTATTGCGACAAGAATCTTGTCACAAGATCCTTGTCACTGCATTAAAGTTCATGTAAGACATTTGTTAATGACAGTGCAAAGTTAATTGCACTTGTAATTCTATAGTCTTTCTCCTCTGACACTGCACTAATACCTCACTCTGTACCTCACTCCCACAAATCAACCTCAATAGCACACCCTCTAATTAATCAGTGTTAAATAGCAGAGCCCTTTATTCGCAAACAGTATTCGAATTCCAGTTTTAAGCGCTACAAATTCGCTACAGCAAACAGTCAAGCTGCATATATCCCGTACCTGTTTGTGTTTTGATTTCTCCTCAAACTTAAATGTAAATTTTACCTTGAATTCTGAAAAATTATCCAAGGTCTAGGACCGGTGGTACCAACAAGTAAAAGTTTTATTAAAAAAAAGTCAAACTTACCCGGTGATGCTTCATTTTCTTGAAGGTGACTTGCGGGCTTTTGGCGACATGATCCTCAGATAAGTTGGCCATGCTTGGATAGCTGCAGATTCTCAATGTTTTCGAATTCGATCCCACTGCATAAAAATTCCCCTTTGGATGGAATTCAGCGCATCGGATTGCCTGAGTTTCTTCGAGTGTGGTCACTGGTACGAATTTCGGTTTGGTTCCAGTTCCCCCCTCGTTCTGTAATACAATTTCCCAAAAATTTAGTCCATGTTCTTTTCACCACAATAGCATAAATATAATTCAAATCATTATTAAATCCTAGCTGATATATATTCTATGTGACATTCCCTTCTTTCAGTATTCTTTTAAGCCCGGATGAATCCATTTCAGGATATTCATTCTTCGCATTACACCTTCAATACATTTTTTCCATAACCTCATTGTTTACAGCTTCTTTTGGAGCGAATCATATATCCAAAGACGTACATTTGTGAAAGAATGATGATGATAAATAAGTGGCCATTGAGCTATAGACCCCATTTCTTCACACATTATAAACCTCTCTTTCTCCCATTTCACCAAATTATTATTGTATATTTCCCTTAGCTCAAAACCGCAACCCCACACATAATTAAATCAAGCGTTATTATTATGCTACATGGAGCTACTAAACTCTATTCTGGCTAACGGTCCAAAAACCGCCGCCGCCGCCAATTACCATTCTCCCCTCTTACTTATAGACACATCCATCTAAAAGCCTCCTCAACTATTTTCACTTCAAGAAAAGCCATTGTCAATTTTTTATATTGTAATAAATCCGCATACCATTTTTCTCACGCAATTTCCTCCCGCCATACAAAATCTTTTTTGAGTTACTTTGCCGTTCATTGTAAATATTTTATATCCTCTTCCTATAAACTTTTCACAGTCCCCCCCTTCCTGATCCTCTAGTTTACAACTGTTTAGGACTTGGTTGTAAAACGGCAAGCAGGTCTGAAAAGCTTCAAGAACCTCCTTTCACACAAGTCTTAAATCTTCACTTTGTCACCACCCCACTTATATTATCCCAGATTCCAACAGAGTTTCAGCAACTTGAAAAAAAAACACCTTCCGCCTCTTAAACTCAATCACTCCCCATTTTAAGCTTTTTTCCCTTTCCTTCCTTGATCCTCGACCAAATGAAGCGGTTTCTGTAAAACTTATATCCCAATATTTCACATCATTGATTCTTTCCCTCAGCTACTCATTCTTCTCATCTTCAATTCTCACACCTGTCCACAAGCAATAATGTCACTTCACCGCATAACTCAAATTTCAAAATAGCGGACACAACCACGTAATACACAATTCTAATTCGCAACCCACGACACTGACGACGCAATCACAACAGCTTCTCAGCTTCAAGGTATTCCCCCGTATTTCGCAACAATTTTAGCACAAGGCTCACTTCTTCCTCAACACAGAAGCGCCACAAGCTTTTTGATTTTTGCCTCCTCTTGCCTAGTAGTCTAGCAGCCTTCCCGATAGAGATTAATCTCTGAGCCAAAACAATCCCGCTTCTTACTTTTCCGAGAAATAAAGGAACCAGCTAAAATCAGTCAGCCAGTTAGCGAGTGAGGATGAGAACACACCTTTGTGGATCACTACTGGAACAGGTAGGAACAGGAGGCTCTGAAATGAGTTTCACAGGAGTTTACCAACGTTTGATTAGATAATGTTGACAATACATTATCCTAGTCAAAAGCTAGCTCAAACCAAATGACGTTTCAAGTTCACATCACACACTCCTGCTGACTCTTCTCTGCAATTTTTTCCATACCAACCGACTAGCCTTGCTCGGCAGCATATACAATTTCCCCAATTCCCAACACACCACCACCCAGGTAGAACCTCCAGGCTAAAAGCTTTTCAAAGAAAATTTCCCCAATTTTTTCTCCTACTACTGCACAACAAGTAAATCTCCCCTCCCTCTATATTAGCTTCCGAGTTAAGCAAACTCTCTGATGCATTCCATCCATATCCTCCTACAATCCTCTCTTCCTCCCCCACCTTTCCAGGTATCATGATGAGCCATCCAAGTCAGTACATTAAACCACAACACCTCAAGAGCAAATGAGAACCGTCCTCTTGCTTGTCATTACGTAATCTTCCTTGTAACTACACCCCAGTAACAGCCCGAATCCTGTCCCGTCATCCAAGACTAGGCCTCCAAACCGGCATGAGTAATACAAATAATTAACCTGTATATAAATAGCTTATTAAATAAGAGGAATCATTCTTATTTTCACTCCTTCCTCCTCCTCCCCTCATCTCTCCCACCTTGGTAAATGATTCTAAATATATGAAAAGTCTCAAATGACGGCATCTTTTCTGTATTCTGTATGTACATTTACAATTTACATAGATTAAATTTCGCACGCACGCCAAACAAACTTTCAAGAGCATAATTTCCAATACAACTACGGAACGAATACGGAGCATATTTTTCTCCCCAATTCCCACCTGTAATCTACTAAACCCTCATATCCCCGAAGACAGCAATAAATCCACCACTATTATGTATCCACCTCTTCTTCTGATGTCATCTACGTAACAATAATATATATTCCAGGGAGAGATTCCATTAAATCATTCAATTGATCTCTTTCCTCCCCATATTTCACAGCCTCCACTTTTCAAAACACAAGTAAATCCTCTTCCCGTCATCATCAGCCCCCACCCTCTCCTCCCTCCTATATTCTCTCCATAACCACTTAAAATGCAACCAAGCACGCTTCCAGTATTGAATATTTTTTCAATTTCTTCCACCAAACCCTATTCCTTCCATCCTTCCTCACGACTATAATTTATGTGCAAACGGATGCAAATTACATAGGTGTGAACACCGCAATATTTTATTCTCATGTAAAAAACAATAGCAGAGGGAGGAGTAGGCAAGCAGGAGGCAAAATATTCAAAGTCAAGCCAACAAACGTTGACAACACACTTTACCACCAACCGTCCATCTTTTGCCCCATCATTAAAATGTAAATTTTAAATCATAATTAGCCCAGCTTGGACAAAATCCTAAACAAAATACCGTCCACGCTCCACTTGAGAGAGACACCCATTATTGCAATTTTTTAATTTTTTTCTCCTGATAATACTTGGAGGAACTTCTATGTACAACATCTACTTTTAAACGTCGGCCATATATATATGATCCTCTCAACACTAAGCAAGCATTAAGGCAAAGCGTTACTTGAGCAGCGCAAGAGCGCGCGCTGAATATTTTAAACAGTACGTCCTCCTCAAACATCTCAAGTTGCCATCATGTACAGCCTGCCAAATCATGAGATGACTACTCATAATTCTCGAGGTTACAAATCTACACACAGCCTCTCCCTATAAATGTATTCATCCTTTGGCTATGAATTCATCTCTTTCGTGGTAACCACATTAATTTTGACAGCCTTTGAAATATCTCGATCACAGTGGAATCACCTCCTCAAATTTCCTCATTCTTCATTGAGTCTCCTCATCGTACCTTTCTTATAGCCACACATCATCTCCGACTCCTTATATTACAGATTCCTTAGCTCTGATGCTAACTAACAGCAATAGTGCGCAAGCAAATATAGCACAGCAGCAATAAGCTCCAACCTTTTACTTTCAGTAATTCACAACATGTCTCCCATCTACTTATCCACACAACAAGCAGAAGAACATCTTTCATGTCCGTCACAGCATAGAGCACGTCCGTCATCAACCGCGTCTTCTTGACCAACATCATTTCCCAAAGCAACCTCTCTTTCTGTCATCATTCTTGACTCAGATCCTCCCTCATAATAACTTCCCTTATGGATGGACTTGATCAAGAGTCTGTAACACAGACTGTCTCTTACAAACTCTGAGCTCCATAACACAGTCAGATGAAAAACACATTATGAGGAGAGTATAAGGTACAGCTCACAAGTCAGACCATGCCAACCTCCAATCCAAAGATCACACCTGTCATCTTCCAAGCAAAAGTCTCATGTAATCAAGTCCTCTTTCTCCTTCCACTCTTTCTTAGTCTGTCAAACAAAATCAGAGGCTACAGGCCATTACAAAACTGTACCATCCTTATTCCCAAAAACAAACGTTTATGCTAACTGCTCCTATAACTAAGTAAGTGGACAAGAGTTCTAAATGTCTGAATTATCCCATATGGATGAATTTTCACTCCCCTGGCTTTTCTCTCCCAAGCCTCGCCTACAATATATTTTCTCCAACTTTCTATTTCACCTCCCCACAATTTCCATCCTTCCGCATCAACAAACAGTTGTCATAATAAACTCATATCCTCGTTCTAAACCCCCCTCCCCCCACCGCCGCCAATCCCATATCCTTGTTAGTCAATTTTTCAAACTTGATCAGGTATTTTGAACGCCTTTAAGCTATCACAATAATTCCGCTCTTTAAAATTACCAATTTACTTCGCATCTTAGAACCATCACGATTCCCTTCAAGCTCGAGGCAAAACCAAGGCTGTGCGATAAGGCGCTCTTATTCATTCATCCGCTAGCTAAAATACACCGCCTTCCCTCACCTCTTTCCTCTACCTGTGTCCCTTTCTGCACCCCTTCATTTCCAAACTTGCACTACATATAATGAACAAATTCACGCTCGTCAATACAGAGACAGGCAGGTAAACCCAAAAGATAACCGCACCAACAGAAATTAACTCCCAATTCCTTAAACCCTTTTTTTCATCCACTTTCCAACTCCTTCCAATTCCATCCAACCCCATATGCACACACCTCTTACCAAAAAAACTAAAAAACATTCCTTCCTATGTAAATCCCCGCCTCTTCCCCTCTGTGATACAGTTTTAGAGAAACATATGCAAAATGATACAATTTATGCAAAATAAGTTACAAGGACATGAATATACAGGATTATAAAACCAGCTATAGTTTTCTCCCCATTCATGCTAACATTTCACATTATAATTTATTTAATTTAAATATCTGGGCAGTCATGGCGATGATAATAGCTATTGCAATTTTAACCGCTCGTAGTAACGCAATACACCTAAGCATCTCCATGCTGTGGCTATTCGTGTTTTTTGCAAATGCTTGTACTTCTTTCATGAAAAGACGAAATTTTACCTCAACACAGGGTTCTTCATAAGGATACGCATTCTAACTAATCAGCTAGCGTAACCCTCGTTAAACATCTACCCAACTCTTTAAATGACTACTTGCGACAGGTAAAGATGTCATTAAATGCAGTATAGCCTTCTTCACTCCCTCCAAACCTTATTACAACCAAACATAATCCTACATTTCTACTTTATTACGCTATTTAACCAAACAATACTTAATTTTAGTCAACTTGCGTTAACTACCATCTTTAAACCACAATCACAAGACGTTAATTATGTGGTAATCCCAATTCCAAGTACACATTAATTCAATTGCATTTTTCAAACCAGGTGGAAAACTAGTATATATTTACACAATTCTTTCAATTTATTTCTGAATAAATTATGTTTTTACGAAACCGTCGTACAAAAAGCCGCATCATCATTCATGCATTTAATTCAGCTCCAAGCATCTGTTTATACATGGCTAAGCATCCTCTACGTTTACCTTCAAATATGCTACAATACGACTTGCTACATCAAGTGCCTTTTATATTTAAACAACTCAAGTCAATTTGCATCCAGTCAGAGATCAAATAATTGCTAACCATCCTGTCAAAATACAAGCTTCCTTCTCGCTAGACGCTGCCTCTTCAATCTGGCAAATCTGACTACAGTAACGCCGTACCTTGCGCCTTCATCAGCCCGCACATAATCACAAGTAATTAGAAAGACAGGTGTTCTCTCAGATGGAAGTCTATTTCATAAGCTCACGATCACGATTCAATTAGAGAAAGCATGAATATGATTTGCCATCCCGCAAACGTTCTACCAACCCTTCAAAAACTCCAATAAGCGGACAAGACACCCAGTCATTCAATCCTCAATCCTTTAATACAAGGCCAACCTATAAGAGCGACCAATAAGCAGGTTAGCGGAGCGTTAACAAGAATTTAAATCAGTCAAATCTGCGCCTCTACGAGAAAGAACCAAGGCTCATTGAGTAGCAGACTTGTATACGTTTTAATTATTCCAAGCCTCACTAAGCTAGCTCAAGCTAAACTCACATTATCCTCCCTTCAATTCAACAATTCGGACATCAATTAAATCCTTGTCATATTTCATGGCTGCATTCCCTCAGCTTTTGATCAGACTAAATCCCTCCTCTTCTTTAATAATATTTCTCCATCATTAATGTTATTTATGATTACTCTCCTTTGTCTTCCCCCTCTTAACCGTTCTATAATGATCACGAACCTATTTAACTCTCCCTCATGATTCATTCCTAATTTCTCACACAAGGCCTTTTTACATCCCACTCAACCACTGCCAACGACTCACTGACTAACTAACGTTAGCAATCTAGGGAGTGTTGGGAGTGTTGGCAAGGAGAGAGAAAAGCAACAGCTTGTAACATCTGTAAGACCTGTCATGCGGTCATTATTGTCCTCGTGTTCGTTAACCCATTCCTAACTGGCTTCATATAACAGGTCTCATACATACCTAGATTTTGGTTGGAATAACGGACACGGGCTTAGCGGAAGAGAATAATAATAATAACAACAAACTCGGATTCTTCCAACATCCCAGTCACCCACAACTTTTCAGATATTCACTCTGACACTGTGAAACCTCGTTCATTGTTCCCTCAAAATACAGTTTCCATCAATTCTTTGGATCCGAAGAGCTGAGAAAATTTTAAATGTGAGAATATTCCCCGACTCGTATTTTACCGGGAAGAAGAAGACCTGTGAATCATCCCTCTATAAGACTGTCTTATCTTCAAGCTTTCAACTAAAGCTATGAACTACAAACGGTACTTCCATCAGGTCTTTTCCATCTTTAAATACAAATCCGGAGGGCAAAATCCAACAAAGCAGCCTTGGAAGCGGTCAAAGGGAAACGCTTTTAATAGAAAACGATCCCCAAGACAAAAAAAGCGGAAGGTGAGTTTCTGAAGGCAAGAATTTAAAGAGCAAAAGAAACGACGGTAAAAGTGCGTTTACAAGAGCAGTCAGGACAGAATGAAAAGAAAAAATATAATCAGCGCAAGCAAGCTGCCAAAGCCAAGCTAGCATTATAGCTAAAGGAATATAAAAGATGCAAATTAGTAGAGCATAAGCTCTGTGATCCTGCCAGTTTTCAAGTGATTTTACGCGAGAATCGCTCCCACAACAACTCGACACATATTCTTCGGAATCAGGAAGCGTGAAATCGGGACGCTTCTCCTCCCCCCTCCTCAATACATTCCCAACTCCCCATCTCTTCTTCCTAATACACTCTACTCTCAATCCATTCACACGTACAAAATAATCCTTCTCGCCGCCCACCTGCACACCTCCTCCTACCTGTCGCTAATTATATATTCCAGATTTTCGCGAAATCCCGATTTCCCGAATACATTATCTGCGTCAGTGGCACTCCTTTTCAAAAACCTTTCACCATCTTACATTCTTTGCCTCCTCTTAATGTATACAATTTGGAGTCAATTTGCTCTCATATCACTAAATCTTCTCTCAATTGCCTCACAATAGCTCTTGTAAGAGCCTCAAATGAAGCATACAAAACCCACACTGCCGTTCTCTGGTACAATCCCAAGTTAGCCTTCCTAAAGCGTAAGAAATGGCTACGGATAGAGACGGAGGCTGAGGTAGTGAACATGAGTAGTAAAAGTACAAACATATTTTACACCTTTCTACAAAACTGAACCTGGTAAGGGCGGATTCTTTAAGTGTAAATTAGCAAGTGTACTAGAGAAAGATATGGAAGATGTAGAGCTGAGTGGAGGTAATAATTTCTTCCAAGATAATCAACCTTTATCACTTCCCGTAGTAGTCGGAACAAGAGAAATAAATTCTCTCAACTTCTATCTCTAGCAGGCACTTGAGAAAGATATGTGCCTATAAAAATTTACCGCAAAAATCCTTTCATTAGCACGATTCAAATTGCAACTCTTTTAAATTACACAAATCTCTTCCTATTATACCGACTCACTCCCTCTGTCGTCCTCTATTCCTTTTCTCCATCCAACTCTCAGTCTAGTCTACCTTCACTTCTTCACTCTACCTGCTTCATTGTCTGTACCACATCAATCCGCATTAAACAGAGTCTTGTCATAGAATCCCGCTCAGCCAGGAGCCAGGAGCACTACTACAATTACATTTCGTAACATTTTCCGACTAAACCTTGATCAAATCCTCTCGATTCTTAAAAGCATTTCCTAACATAATTTCACTCAAAGAATCTTAAATTCTTCCTATCAAGCCATCAATCTCTGTTCTACAATTTGCAATTTTAAACAGTTTCCAAAAATACTCTCTTCTACTCAAATTCTTATCTTCTCATTTTCTGTTCTAAGGACTCTATCTAGATTTGATAAAACTTTTGCCATTTTTCAGAACCTCCCGTATCTCTCTCCCCCGCCTTTTTCTCCATAGCACAAGAAAGCAGGACGGACCGGGGGAGGCAGAGAAAATTTGCTACCTACACGCAAGCTGTCCCACAGTTATTACCTTTGTGTGCAGAGAAACTGTGGAAGCGGGAGTAATTTAATTACAAAAAGGACGACTCCTGAAATTGAATTGAGCGTCGGAGAAAACTTTCCCCATATTCTTCTCCCAGTCCTTGAGATGAGATCAAGCGTGTGGAGAAAGAATAGATGCATGGCAGGGAGAGAGAAAGCATGCTTGGAAAGCTGGTGAAAGAATAACGGTTCCTGGAAAAGGAGTCATTTTTATTAAATGACGTCAGCCTGTAGAACCTATCTATAACCGAGCCAGCTTATTTTGCTCCAGTAGTTTCTTCAAATATTACACCCACAGCCGCCTTAATTAAAGCTACCGACTAAATTTCCAATACAGACTATACTTGTAGCATCTTGAAAAGTGAACCGTAGCTGTTTACGCATTACAGCCATGCCACATCCCAATAAACTTTAGTAAATTAAAAATCCGTACATAGTGTCGGTGTATAAGTTTCCGGACGTCGACAGAGGATTTGGAGGCAAGAGTTTCCTTGGACTTTGACCTTCTCCTCCACGTTTTATTTCTATGCGGTGGAGGTTTCGTAGTTGCGTGTCTAGAATTCACAGATGATGATGAGTGACTATGATGAGTTCCTCCACCGGAAGAATTCCGGTCCGCATCACAACAACAGTAACAACAGGAACAGCAGGGCACGGATCCAGAAGGATTCAAGCAGAAATTGTTCCCCTTCTTCCCACCTCCTCCACCCCCCATCCCATTAGCGGAGCAACTAGAGAACGTAGATGGCGGGAGCGGCGGAGGCGGTGGTGGAGGGATTCCACGCATATTAACACTTAAACCATTCACAGGATTCACCAACTTTCTCCCGTTTGCCACCAGCAGAGCCGGAGGCCCAACACCAGACCAGATAACCGTAGCGGGGATTTTGTTTCGATTGCGGTTATTGCTAATTAAATGACTTCCGCTCAATCCATTACCGCCTCCATGGCTTAGAGCCATCGTATGCTTTCTCGTAAGCATTTCCCTTTTAGCGCGCTTAAAAGCGCAATCCGTATTAATTCACACACTCCTTCCAACTAAACGAGGGTAGTGGGATGGACAGAGGCCCTTGACGCTGCGCTAGCTAAACACACAGACACACTTGAACCCAGATTCCCTCCACACCCTCAAATTACAGGATCAATTTGACATTTGAGCCAGCCAATACACTAACCACGCTAACAACTATTCACCACGTCTTCTCTCCTTGCCCTGTAATCATACACTACTCCTGGGACATGTGTTCCTCAGCAACGAATTCCAAACGAAATTGAGGATCCTTAACAGCGTCAAATTCCCTCCTCCTTCCTAACCCTTCATATCTTTAAGTAACCAGATTCAAAATACCCAAATGAAAGCACTTCACAAAGGCTCCCTCCGTCTTGTATTCTCATAACGTCTTCTCATGCAGCCGCCACCACTGTCTCTTACCCCTCTCTATGTCCGCATTACTGCTTATACCTCTTCTACAATCTTTTTCCCTATCTGCACCTTCCTTAATTCCCTTACACCTTTTGCACTAACGTCCTCCTCCCTTCTAAGCTTATAGCATGCAGTTTAAATCAAGGGAGGGGATTGGGGGTAAGGGAAAACTGAGGTATTAAGGACACTACTCTGTATTTTGCAGCTACTTACCCCAAACGTATGTAATGAACCGGCGAACACCTTCCTTATTTCCCCATCTGCCTACCGCGTTACAGCTCCCGTTCTTGATGAGTATAGGTAAGTCACAATGAATAATTTCACTGAAAAATCCGTCTTAATCCGCGTATGTACTTTTAATTTCCTTTAAACTCGGAAGCAAATTTCCCTACAGCACACACACCTTAATTGTATCTTGTAAACCAGGTGTTATGAATTACCTTCATTATATTGTGCAAAACAAGCCTCATTCTAACTTTTACTTTAAACACGTCCATTTCAGCTAGATTATTTAAATCCAAATTAGTATCTGTCTCTTCTCCTTCCTCGCTTTTTTCCTTCATTATTGCCCATTTCCTTGTAGGGAAATGCATCACTTAGGAGGAGCAGATGGCGCCATAGTCTACACACAGGTTCTTGCAGGCAATAATCCACATCGTATTATCCTGTTAAAGCTCTCGTTTCCCTTTTATTGGAGCAGCACACAGTAAAACGTAATATTAAATTCCCGCTGTTACAAGAAAGGAAATAATTGGCAAAAAACAGGCCGCTTCCTTAATTGTAGTTTTGAAAAGTGTGAAACCATTTTGGGATGATTAACAAGCATTTTCAAGAATATTTCCTTCACACCCCTTAGCTATCAGCTATAGTAGTTTCTCCCAGCGCAAGTACACCCAATAATGTTTTTCTCTATCAACAAGGCGGCAGGCAGACGCTGAATGCAAAATGCAATTAATTTGATTTCTAGAAGACAAGAGCATGAAACCCAGGAAGATTTTCTTAATCAACAGAGTTCTTTTGGGCTGGGATATATGTTAAAGTATATAGTAAATTCCACCGCAGTTTCTGTATTTCTCTTAATCTTTCGGCCTTTAGCTTCTCCCTCTCATCAATCATTGTCCCTTCCTGGGATTACTTTGAAATTCGCCAAATTTTCCATCTTGACGGAGTAGTTTCATTTTCTACATTATTTCCTCCACACTCTTCCTCCTTCCTGCTCTGTCTTTCGTCTCTAATGCACAGCCATCGCTCTGCATTCCTTCCCATTCCCTCCAGAGATTTTCTTGCTGACAATAACTTGGAAATCCTCATACGTCAGAAAAACCGTAAGGGAATTTTCAGTACTTTGACAATTTCTCCTTGGAGAAATCTCCTTCATCTCTTTCAGCTTTTTACTAATATCAGTCAAGAGTCAACGACAACTCCCAGCATCCAGCATTCATTTTGATTTCCAGGAGTCAAATCCAACTTTGTGAGCCAGACATTCAATGCCATAATCGATGAAAAAATAAGCATCCTTTGCGCATTATTCGCTGTCTATAATTTGTGGGCGGGTGTTGATACGTAATGATCTTTTGAATATTTCCCCAAAACTTTTCAGTTAACCAAATAGGTTTTCCCACCTTGACTTCTTATATCTTCTGTCCATATCCGTCAATCGCCTTCCAAAATTTAACAAGGTTTAGTTAACGTGTAAGCGAGAAGCTAGCAATAAGTGTATGAAATTTTTACTACACTTCACCCTTTTATAGTATCTCTTAAACAATCGTAAAATCACCCCTGTCGTCCATCTATCTACCTTCCCCTCTTCCTGATAAGGATTATGTGCACATTGCCTTCTTTTTATCTTCCAAGCCCTTGTTTGACTTACTCCAGACTTTTCCCCCCATTTCCCCCTCTTTTTACCTTTCTTTAATTGTAATTAATTATTTAAAAATGGAAAATTTTGACATTTACATCCTCAAAAAAAATAATAAAGATGGAGTTAAACTCGCTCAAACCTGCCTCCGTCCTCCATCCTTCTCATGGTTAGCAAAATTACATTCACTCACTACTTACTACTGTTATACATCCGTCTTCTTATATAATCCTCGCTTACTCTTCCGCACTTAATCTATGTATCGTTATTGATCATCATCTTTGAATCTTGTATCGTTGCTTCCCACCTCTGTCTTGTTCCATTAAAAACTCATTTTCCTTTCAGGCCCTCCCTCAGCAGAAGCTACAAGATTAATCAATGCAATAAAACTAGTATACCCTTCAGCCCGGCTTAATCTCCTTCTCAGTCTTTCCTTAATACCTTGTTTGCAGCGTCAACGAACTTTAAGGCAACTATATCTATTTTTCCTCAAGGAGTTACTAAAAATGATAACATTATTATAATTATTATAATTGCATCAAGCTCACCGTCCGTAACAATACTTGGCCGGCACTTGCACTTTTTAAAGTGACCTCAAAAGATTTCATATTTAAAAATACACCTGTTCCCATCCTGTGCAAACTTGTATACACTCTTGATCAAAAGCCAATGCACTTCAGCTCTGGGGCTGGAGGACTTGCAGATCAGCCTTGGAAATAACGCAACAATCCAAAAGTTTATCTATAGGATGTTAAATAATCTTGGATTCATATCAGTAATTTTAAATTGTATCCTGCAATCTTTAGTTTGTTGTTTTCCCATGTTTTACTTTTCTTTCAGCCCTGTAACGGTAAACGCAGCAATCAGTAAGCAGAAATGTTGCAAATATTGGCGAAGCTCAGACAAATTTTCCTGTCATACAAATTGCAAGAACTTAAACGAAGAAGCCAATCGCCCCCACAAATTCTTCGTCCCAATTTTTCCCCTTGTTATTAAGAATTGCACAATCCCAAAATTAGCGAATGAGATAAAGAACCCAATGTAATTTCAAGTTACGTCTTACGTTTAGCCTTATTTTCTCCAAATAAAGCCATTCACCTCAACTAACCAAAATATTGTTACAAAACATCCCAGCTCTACACATTCCCTGCTCTAGCGTAATCAAGTCTCAGCGGCAACAACGGAAGAAGGCTTGATGAAAATTATGTCATTAGCGTCAACCTTTTTATACTTGTCACGTAGTTAGCGGTCGGGAGGATAAAATAGGAAGAGATGTCTTAAAGAGAAGCGAATTTAGCAAATACTCTGCTTTACCAGTGTAGCGGTACAACTTCCCACTCTTCCTTTCGACCACACAGATGATAGAGCCCATGATTTCACTAGATTTGGCTAACTTTGTGCGGTTACTAATTATTTGCGTAAAAGTTTAATGAATGTAAATCCTTAAAAACCCTTCCTACAGAATCTTTGAATCTTATGTGGTTATGAAACTAATAAACACGTCCGCTATTTTCCGCTCGTGGCGGCAACTTGTAATCCTAATAATAGTGGCGGTCATGGCAAGCAGAAAGCAACAAGTATAAAAAAACAACGCAATTCCTTGCCAATTTTTCAAACAGTCTAAAACATTCTGAAATTACAGCAGCAAGAGGAATTTAAGTATATGATCGAAAGGAGACCGCTGGGATCTATTACAGGGATTGCATGGATGATTTGTAGAATTTACGGGCCGTGATTACGGGCCGTATTACTTTAACCTTCCTTCGCTCCACTGCACAATTCCTTCCATTTCCTTTCCTTTGAACAGTAATATATATATATATATATTGGCAACCTTTTGGCAAAAATCCCTGTTCCTCATGGCCGCTTCCGTAGTGTAGAGTTGACACAAATAATCTTGCCGCAACCAAACATATTGTTCCAAATTTAGTGCCCGAGTTAGCTCTACTCCTCCATCCCTCGAGAGCTTGCTATTGTATTGGTGCATAGCCCGTAGGGATGCGTAGGCAGCAAGCTGCGCGCTGCATTTTCCGAAAAAAGCGCGCGGTGGTCCTCCCATGAATCCTTTCAATAGCGCTCTTAAAAATATCAACCTCACACTCCTTTCACACCCCGTGCACACTCTGAAACCATTTCACACCCCGTGTTTTGGCCCGCTCACACATAACAGTCAACAGAAACTGCAGCAATACTACGGCTATATAGCCTACAACCTGCCAGCGCCAGGCTTTGCCATCAATCCTTTCTTAAAAGACTGACACACATTTAGCGGAAGCGCTCACGCGCCTTCCTTGGAATTCATTATCTTCACACGCATCTTGTGTTAAATGTCAAAACGTTTAGGAATCTCAATTTCCAGTCTTGGCTATTCCTTGGTAAAATCAACCAAGAACACACCTCAATACCATGAGTAACGTTAACACACACATGCAAACCTACAACGTTCTGGCCTTTTTTGCAAAGAAATTCGCAGGCCCGGATTGGATGTGAATTACGCTTAATTGGAAATGTCACAGGGCGTTTATGGTATAAAAGTGAAATGATTGAGCGAATTGATTGATACTCTCGTGTGATTTTCAATATGGTGATAATCTCCCTCTTGTTTAAGCACGTCCCAGGGAATTGCAAGCCTGAATTTCAACCAGGTAAGCGCATACATGTGCGAATATGTATCCGTGCGAGCCTTTGACATGAGCGTGTGTAAGCGTTTTGACGAGTTAAACCATTCGTTCCGTCTCAACTCTCGACTTTGCCACCACACAAGTCTACCACCAAAATCCTATTCCTCAGTATCCTCAGTGCCTGCTTATATGTCATACACCAAACCAAACTTTTTCGAAATATATACAACCCCTTGCGGAAATATTGCAAATCCCAATATAACGATGATGGGATTGTATAGCAGCTGTTCATTGTTCACTCAATCGTCGCTCCACACACGTTATTCTTGGTTTTAAAGCCACGCTGATTTATGTGACATTTGGCGCGTGTAATTCTCCATCTCATAGCTCTCTAAAACCATATTTCAACCTGCTTAACTAATCCCAACGACGCTTTTACTCTCGACAACCTACCAACCAGTACTTAACTATATAATCCACAATCTATACAGGAAACCATTCCAGATTAGCCACTAAGCGTGAAGAGATGATCTTTCACTAGCTTTTATAAAACGCCATCGTAAATTACGCATCCGGAGACACAAGGAGCTAATAATGTGAAGAAAATGGGAAGACACACTACATTAAAGATTCTAATTCAGTCCAACTAAAAATACCTGTATTGGAAACATGTCCATCAGTTTCAACTCGGAGGAACAAGAGTTTCTTTCAATCCAATAGCTATGCACAATCTTTTTGAAGCTGTTGCTTATTTTTCCCTATCGGACCCATTATGTTCCGCATGAGATACAGATTTCAATCAAGACCTCACTTCCCTTTCAGACAAACTCTGCTTGATTGAGGTGAAAAGGTGAGAAGAAGCTCTATGACACACTACCATACATGTCATTTTCTTTCCACTTAAAAAGGGAAACCCTGCGAGTAGTGCTAGTGCATAATGAAACGGAGGATTCTCAAATCTTTTGTCCCATCATTCAACCCAGACGACTCAAAGTTTCTCTGAAATCATCTCCCGAAAACTATTGTGTTCATAACAGTAGTTTCCTAAATATACCTATGGCTTTCGCCTTTTTCTGCTCAATCCTCAACAAAGTTTCCCGTTTCATCAAACCATGGACTTGAATTCAATCCGCCTCTCTAATGAAATCAAATTCAAGTATAAGCTTTCATGTATTCTGAGAACAAAGATTCCAACAAGACTCGGTATTATATGTATAAATCTAATCCATTTACACAGCCTGTAAACCAAACAGAGAACAAAGTTCCAAAGTATCCAAGTAAGTGATACTCAGATAGGACAAAAGTGGCAAGTTTTAATCAAACCAATCTTTGTCCTGTGCCAGGACTTCTGGCATAGGTATTTACAGCAATTCCCAGAATAGGGCACCTAATTTGTCATTACAAGGAAGAAAGGTTATAGCTTTATCCGGAGCATCCCCTTTATATATAACAGAATCCATATAAATTTCTTTGAGCAAAGTAGTTTGTTTCAAGGAAACTGAAAAGCGTAGTAGAAAGACGGGAAAAGTTAGGAGAAGAAAGCAATTAGATTACTCACAGAGTTGAAGCTGACATAGAAGATTCAGAAACCAAGTAGCTTGTTACATTTTCATTAATTCTTGTTGTGGTGTGTGGGAGAATGATAAAGAAAGCGCGTGTCTATGGGGGGGGAGAAGATGAAGAGGTGTTGTGTGGTGTATCTTATCCTGGGCTTTACGTTTTCGCCTAGCTTCAGTTAGATGATCTGGTTCGACTCTTGAATTGAGAGCGAGAGTTGTAGATAAAGCCAATAGGACTTTTTTGAGGTTTACAGGAGTCTCCTGAGACACTAGGATGAGAGGTTCATGGATGATTAGATTCTTTTGAGAGAGAGAGAGAAAGAAAGAAAAGAGACAGATGGAGACGGTAGCGACCGCAGAATATAATTAAGCTTGTTGCGAGCATTAAAATTTCAAACTTTCAGCTTTCAGTCATCCAATGGTGCAAGCAAGAAACTACAACAAGTAGCAGCACCAAGCATCAGCCCAGGTCTGCGCCAGGTCAGGATGGATTATCATCAAACAATTTAAAGTCAACCTCAATTTTCCTTGCCAAAACCATCCTATTCAACCCATTCATCTTGTATCATTCCACGCTGTCTTCCACAGGAAACCACCCCAACCCAAGCAGCTCTGCTGCTTCCTTCACTAACTTTAAGCCACACTATTTGTCTCAAAATCTCAAATCTCCTTCTTACCTCTTCTTGAATACTGTCCTCTGTAGCACTGTTCCATAATTTATTTATGGTGCTCATCGTAGGAGGTTCATTGAGTTCGATGGAGTCTGTAGAGAATTTCCTCGTCGCACCTGCTCCGGATTCCCGTCTCAAATTCGGGAAAAGGTGGACATCTCCCGGAGTGGAGCCCCTCCGGTTGAGGTCAACTCCTCCCGGGATCATATGAGAGGACTGTGACGTTTTCCTCCACAATATATTCCCAGTCGATCCGCGCCTCTCCTGCGAGACCCCAGGTGGCACATGAATATGTTTCTGACACCGTGACGGTGATTCCCGCCCTGCCGTAGTCGCTGTCGTCGTTGTCGTAACCGTCACATTCATTCCCGGTGCAAGGTAGAATGCTCTCCCCACACCTGCATCACTTCCTCTCCGGCTGTTGGCTCCCACTTTAACGCCCCTGAAAAGCTCTGACACCTGGTCTACTTCTGTCGAAGACATCCCGTCTTTCTTCACCTTCTTCAAAAATACCCGGATTTATTTACACCACCCCTATAAGATCTACACATTCCTCCGAATCAGAGTTTCGGTTTTCCTCCTCACAGCTCTCAGATTGTCACAACAGTTTTAACAAAAATCCTCTCACGTTCTCTAAACCCCGCTCAGTTTTTACAAACTGCAACAGGTCTCACTTCCGGAACAGTGTTTAAATTCGCACAAAATTCGCTACAGCCGTTTACATTACCCACCACACCCGAGATGATTTCAGCCGAGTTGCCACGTAACGACTGATGGTCATATCCAAGAGTTGTGATCCTTTCCACTTTTTCCTTGGACGTCGTTGACTTTTTAAGGAAACAAGACCGTAGGCCCGCTCCAAAGATACACCACGTCCCATCCTCATGTAATTTATTCATGGAGCAAATTTCATCTACACCTATGCAATGTAGCATATCATGTAATAAGGAGCATCCAGTACCGTCCAACCATCTCCCATGTCTTGTCTCCTCCAACCCCTTCACTTATCCCATCCTATTCTCACATCTTCTCGTATCTTCTCCATCTCCAAACCCTTTCCATTTCCATTAGGAGATGCTGTCCCCTGTACACATCCCTACGGATGGACAAAGCCCTCTAGAATCAGCAGCGCTCGCCCTTTTCCAATCCATAACATTTCCCCAACTCAGCTGGATTATATTCCTCTAAATTGCTGACGAGCAAATGAAAACCTCCGTACCGTTACATTACTACACACAAATCAACCATATTAGAGTCATTAAATAACAGATAATCAATTTGTTTGCGCCATCCTAGCACATTCTCGCCGCTTTTAATTTATGTGCATCTACAAATATCCGCATATGAGCCTCAGCCTTGTTTAAATCATGCAACAAATAACTTTAACAACTTGACAACATTACACTCCATCTCTGCCCCTAATAATCCAAGCAGACATGATAGCCACATCCCATCATCTTCAGAATGAAACCTATAAAACATCCCATGCTCTGTCATCTCTCTCTCTCTCTCTTTGCAAAACCTTTGAGCACAAACATAACCATATATGAGCAGACAAAAATGTGAAAGTGTCTTAACCTTGAAAATATTCCCACATCCCTCCACCACCACCACATAGAGTAGCACACTAAATCCTAATAACTCTACAAGAATCTCTTTTTTATATTACAACCAACCAGGGCAACAATCATCAAACCTTTACTAACAAACCAACTTATCAAATTATCCTCGTATTTTACCAACAACATTTCCCATTCATGTAAACCCAATGACCCATCCACTAAATCCATAAGCAACAAAAGCTTAATGGCAATGAGACAGTGGAGGGAGAAGACGACAACGTTTTAGCCTCATCCACACGCTCAGCTTTTTACTCTGCTTTATATACCTGTTCTGAGTCGTCATGTTCATGATAATCATTATCCCAGCAATATTTCCAGCTCTCTGCAACCCTCAACCCTCCCACAATCCACAGTTAAGAAAACTAAATCATTCCCCATTTTTAATTTCCAAATAAAAACTTTACAAAGCTTCAACAATAACCTTTAATATAGCTTTATCATCCTTCCTCTCTCCATTCAAAACACCCACACAACACAAAAGTATCCTTTCAAATTAACTAGTATTTTCAAAAAAAACATTTCTCTACATAAGCACAGCCAGAATCTCATTCTTCCCTCTTGAAATAGATCCGCCCCACCCACTTACTACGGCCCGTAGTCTACTATATTATATGCTATTTTCACGCTCTGTAAACATCATTTGAGTCAGCTCTAGTGCTTCACATTTATTTTTGACATTCCAAGAGGACCTGTATGGAGGGTGGGATCAATTTTTCACCAAAATCACTCCCACCTTATGCAGCTCCCTTAAATGTATCGCTTACTCCCCCATCAAGCCAGCTGGATTCCAGTCTTAAATTGAGCTCTAGGAAGCATTCACAATTCGCGAGCGTCTTCCCGTTTAGCGAACGCAGTGGCTGGGTAATGCGAATGTTTAAAACGACAAACTTTGCTATATGATATTAGGTAACAACGTAGCAGTTCAAGGAACGCAACCTGCTACATCCTCCTGCATACTAGTACATGCATTCCGCACTTCGTCTCCGGCTTAACTTTTTCCCAGATTCACAGAAAACCGCGGTCCAGCACCGGTAGGGAATTCTTTGTACTACAGATACTAAAGGGTGCTCCATCTTGTTTTGTTCTTTTGTAGATGTCTATATTTTAGGATTTCGTTTCTTCCCCCTCTGATTCAGCCAAAATGACCGAAACTATCCGCACAGAAAATTTTAGTGTTACCCTCTCCTCACTGGCCCGATCTTCCCTCCATCCTCTATTTGGTGGTTTCCAAGGAGAATTTGATTTATAGTCACCAGCTTCCTATCTATTCAAGGGGTTACCATTTTTACATTAAAACTAGAAAAATAAACTCTTTCCCTCCATATTCTTTTCAAGATCAATGGAATATCATGTAGGCGTATTTTGGTGTGTGGCAATCTTGGAGGGGGAGCGATCGATATAATTCTGCACGCCTTTTCAGTAGCTTCATCCCAGTAGCTTCTACATTAACGCCTTCCCTACCCTCCGCCAATTCATCATCCCAATTTAAGACACCATCTGACACTTGACTTTATACTCTCGTTCCTCGAGCTTCCTCCAAACAGACTCCAGCTAACCTAAAAACCAAGAAATATACCATCGAAGCATAATCAGCATCCACGCAACTCTAAACTATAACCTGATTCCAAAATTTTAAGGGGAATCCAATGGTGCTATTGGGTTTTGGCACTGACCATTATTTCCGCCACAATCTTGATTTACAGCAAACCAGTAGACCAAAGCTTTTTATGAAATAAGCTGGATATAACTAAAGTTACCGGAAAAAATGTAAGCCTTCCAGTAAAAAAATTTGTCAAGTATCTCTCCTCACCTTTTATTCAGTCTCTTCTGGATCATCGATGATTACCTAAAAAGCGCTCTGGCGTAATCATTTTGAGCCTCAAGAGTTTCTCCAGAAAAAAGCACTCAAGGAGTCGTCAATTTGAAAAACGTTTGAAGTCGTTAATTGACTGAAGTTGATTGAGAAGCTGGGGGCGTATGCGCCTTTCTTGATTCCATTCCACCTCATAAAAACACGGCTGATTAATCAGCCATGCATCTTATTTTATTTCCCATTTGCTACGCTTCTATAAATGTGTTAATTGATTCCGTCATCAGAGTAACTATTTCAAGTAGTGTAGGCGGTGAATTGAGCTGTTCCCTTCTCCCATTTTAAGAGCCGACTTGGCATATCGTTCGCATCTCATCATATCCATACTGCATGTACATTTCTCATACACACTATCCGAATCTAGAAATCTCGTCACTTGTGTATGATTAGAGTCTTGCCTTCCCCCGAGGGCTAATAATGCGAGCTAATCTTGTATGAATCTTCGTTGCATTTCTCGGATCACATCTATTTGCGTCTCATCACCAGCATGATTTATCATTACTCATCAAACTACCAAGTAAGATGCGAGTATCAACTACAAATAACTTCTCCACGTTCCCACACTCTTATATATATAAATCCTTTATTATAAGGTTTTTTTATAATTCGCATACCAAGTTGTCGCATATGAATAGAATTCACATGTCTGCATCATCATCTTCCTCCTCCTCTTCATAGAATATATTAGCTTCATATCATTTCGATTGAATAATAACAGTACATTTATTATAGATTGAAATATTTTAAAATCCAGCATCTGTATTTTAATTGCATGTACTCTGTATTGAATGCATCCCTCAATTTTATCCAAATCATTAAACCTTTTTCTCAACGTGCATTCTACTCCATCAAACCAAATTTATCATCACAAACGAACGGAATATTTCTCCAGACTAGTATTCACATGTTTTACAAACCCAGTTCTATGCACTTGACTTATTATTCTTTACTTAATGTTTCTCTAATTTTTCATTTCCTCTTAGGATCCTCTACTCATAATGGCATTTACAATCACGTGTCTACGTGGATGAAGATACGTAAAAGGATATTTTCTAGGACTGCCTTCCCTACCACCGGATCCTACACTCTCCTGTAAATCTATACTCTCTATATTGTAATACCGAATACAGTAATCAAGTACATCTCTGTCTCATCCTTATAATCCTCTGTATCACCTAACCTTTCCACAAACAACCCGCTGACTTGAGTATAAATTAATTCTTCCGCTAATTGAGATCATAAATTCAGGAATGCTTAAAATTCCAGCTACTTCCATCATCCGTACATAAAGTAATTAAAAACCGCATAGCTATTAAATAATCCATCTTTGGAATAAGCTGTTGTTTTCTTGTGAGATGCCCGGATGGGTCCAGAAGAGTATATAGCTCCTTGATGTCTCGTAAATCTTTTTCAAGGGCGAAACATATGCTCCGAGGTCTGGTTGGACAACCCGGTACATAACTTGACAGCCGTCATCATCATGTTCACATATGTATTCTATGGCACATACACAAAAAGTGAATCCAAGCGAAGCGTTCACAATAATAAGGAAAAGCGAGCGACGACGGAGATCCAGTCAATTATTGTAGCATTTCCGCTCTTTTTAAAATCTACTTTTTGTACTTTAACACAAGAACAAAACTTGTGAGGGAACAAACGAAGGCTACCAATAACAGCGATAGAATAACCCATATTTTTCTTCCTGTAAACAAATAAAGCAACATTTTGGTATTTAGCTAGGTTAAAATAAGTAAAAAATGCGCGAATTGACGGATATTTTTTTAAATATTCTAAAATTCCAAATTCAGCACTTACCGATAGGGACATATTTAAATCTGGTCCAAAAGAAAGATGAGCCCACTCCACCATCTGTGCTTATTAAGTCTACTTCCTGTCCGAAGTCTTCTAGCATTCTGGAGGACAAAAACGTGGCAGAAATCCATCAGTTTCATGCTTACGTCATATTTACACTAGTTTCTTGGAATAACGCCAACAAAACCGCAAACTGCATGCATATAATTTCGTCCAAGGGAAAAAAATCCATTGAAATCCATTCTTTACTTACAAAGCATTTTCATCACACTCCACACAAAGAGTATTAGCAGCAGAGACGACAACCACTTTCTCCGGGCTTTCATTCTCTAGTTTTGTGTATTTGGCCTTTTTATTTCCCC
Source organism: Sminthurides aquaticus (assembly GCA_906901655.1). Classification (NCBI taxonomy): domain Eukaryota; kingdom Metazoa; phylum Arthropoda; class Collembola; order Symphypleona; family Sminthurididae; genus Sminthurides; species Sminthurides aquaticus. The sequence continues at coordinate 15,004,263 of CAJQTT010000001.1, read as the reverse complement.
CAATGGGACTCTCCGGCTGTAAAGAATAAATTTTCATATTTAGCAGGAGAAATGCAAACTTTCACCGCAATATTTATCTCCTACCTTTCATAATGCTTTCGCTCATAATGCTCATACAATTCCCTTTATTTCAAATCCCAGTCATTTCGTCCCACACACATAAAATGACACATACTCTTCCTCCCCAACTTTTATGCATCATCTCTGGGCTAGTTTCACAGCATAATTTGCGAATTTCTCTCCTTGAAAATTAACTCGTACAATACCTCCGTGCTCTATTCGGGACACAACACACTACTCTCATCTACACATTACCCGGCAGGTCCATCATACCCCAAGCGGGTTATAAATTAATCTTGCTAGAAAATAGCTAGTTCCTTCCATTCCCTGTATTTCCACGAGTCTCACAGTATGTTAATGGAGTTGGCCAAAGACCAGATTTACATCCAAACTTTCTCTTTATTTTCCTTTCTCATTTTCAATTCTAGCCATGTGCAAAACTAAAATATAATGTTCATTTCTCCCTCATTTCCAACTCGGTGTATATAATTCTCAAACTTCTTCTCTTCTAACCCTCTTCTTCCCCTGTTATTATACGAGTTTCCAAATTTTGCATTCCGCCCATTCTTCCCCCTTTACAGTATCGGCTTCAGTCTTGCGAAAAGCAAACCACCCCTTACACAATCATCTGCATCATTCTGCATATAATATTTGCAATCCATCCGACCAAACCACTACCACAAACTTGTTTGACGGTCAAACTTTGACCATGCAGTACTCTGTACCTGGCTACTAAATACCCCGTCCGAACTCTTGGCCAAAGATGAAGCAAGAGAATAATCAGAATATAAAACAATTACAACCCCACTTTCTCCAAATTTCACCCGCGTTCTACTTTCACTAACTCCTTATTCCATCTACTGTTCAGTACCTCCTCTGCTCTAGAGCTACCCCTTGCCTAGCTCTCGAACAAGGACCTGAAACAAGACAGGTGTTAACGAAACTACTGCGGTATTTCCTCAATTTTGAATATTCACTCCTTTTCCTTTCTCCTTCCATTAACCATTCCTTATTTATGCATCAAGTATAGTAAGGTAGAAGCATGAATGTTGTTTCATATAGTCTTCTTCCTCTTTGCCTGTCATTTCATTTAAATTCCCCAAACTTGGGTTTTGGGTAGTCGAAACTTTGGAAATAATGATTGATTTACCTCTTCCACAGTTCCACAATGTCTGTTTTCCTAGAATTTCCCTTCTTTTCCTCCTCCAGTTCCTCCCTACGTCTAGCACTATGCATTCCATCCGGAATTCTTCCCTCCAGCTATATAAATCAATGGATTTAGAATTGCAAATCGCGTGCGGCAGTCTAAAAGCCCCTCGTTAAGAGGTGAGTGTATTTATGCAAGCTTCAGAATAGAGTGCGGTATATAGTTCTACCTACGATTAAAGGAAATTCACCGAGAACGAGTGAAATCTAGCCGGGGAAGGACAAAGAAGGAAATTACCTTCACTCCTGGCAAATTAAAATCATTCCTCACCTGTCTCGCACTTGTGTCCCAGTCTTCGCGTTTTAAATTCAGCTCATCCTTTATGTTCTGCAAGAAACAAAGAAAGAATTCAATTAATATTTCCTCCCAGACATATGCTTTATCCGCTGCTTCTAAAATAGCTTCATTTATTTCTCAGCCACGCCAATTTTCTTCCGCTTTTCACCTTTTGCATCCAAGCAATCCACTTCTCAATTTCTACACTTTCCAGCTTAAAGCATGAATGCATATTTGTACTCTCCTACCTGAATAAACAATTACAAGCCAAGTGTGAAGAAATTTCAAGTGTAATCCTTTTCTATCTTACCCCATAGCCCGCAACTCAAGTGTCATAGATCTCTTAACCTTTTAAGCTTCTCTCAGGGTGAAGAGAAAGTTGCACCTTGCAAAAACATATTAACTTTTCATGAATCTCGCCATTAACTTCATGTCACCCCACGCCTTCTCATCCTCTCTACCCGACTTTCACCATCACAGATTCTACACACAAGCTATTTCCTTCCTACCTTTCCCTCCTAACAGCCCGTCCAGCATCCCTCCTTCTTGCCCCCATCTTTGCAGAAGCATGAGCCCGATTCCATTAATTATTCACAGCATCTTCCCCCTTCTCCTTCCCGTTTCTTTTCCTTTCTATTTTTCATCTTATATTCTAGCAAGTAGGTAGAATCAGGGAGTTGAGCTCTTATCTTCATACGAGGATCGGTCCATTAGCTTTAAACTATGTCCAGAGGATAAGTATAATGCAGTCCTCCAATTCTTTCCGCATCCCTGAAATCATACTTTGGCAACACTGTCCGTCTACTTCAGTCCTACCTGCATAGCAACCGCCTTGTCACAAGACGACGGCCAGAATGGAGTAAGACAGCTTTACCGCATTCTCTTCAGTCAGTCCATTTCTATCTCATCCATGTACATAGCATCTGTTACCTGCCCAACCTCCAACTGGAGGAGCTTTCTAAAATATCCGGGAGGGAGGAAAGCTAAAATGACTCAAACGTCAGCCGGAATCATAAATTGCTCTCTAACAACGTGTATACGCTTTCTCCTCCCACTTTTCTTCCTTTCACCCTCCATTAAAGATAATCCACAGCAGGCTTATGGTTGAACTTCCCGAGACGTTTTCCTTTACAAATCCAAGCAAAGCTTTTATCCAGAGCTTCTTTTCAATGTAGCTGACATAACCTGCGGCATTTTTATATGCACAACTTCTATGGGACCCCTACATGTGTAATTAGCACATTAGAGAAGACAGGTAGCTGAAGATGTGGCTTATGTTACGGGAGCTTCCAAGCAGCATCAAAATCCTTGATGGGAATCTAAGTACGCTACGATGCTCCACGACACTCCTACAAAGTATACTTCAAATCTACAAAGTATTTTTCAAATCTTATCAACCCGCATTGCCCGAGGACACTGTTAAAATTACGCAAACTTATATCTGGGACTATAACTTTGAAATGCACGTACTTGTAAAATTTTCCGCTGTCCGTTATGGTACGCTTTCTGCTGTCTTTTATCATGTGTTTCCTCTACAATTAAAAGCTCTTTTGCCATAAAATCTAGAAAGAGACTGCAAGAAAAACAGATTGGAGGAGAAAACTAACTTTCTCCTCCATCTCCTTTCTCCATCACTATATTCCTGGCATTCTGTATTTGCAATTAATTAAAATTCTTTTACAACTTTCTTTCCCTGGCTATAAAACAAAATTGGCTCTAAAACTTATTATGTTATTAGAATTTCCATTTGCAGAGGCTGAAGGAAACGATAGGAATTGTAGTCCCACATAAAACACACGCTTCCGAGTTCTTCCGCCACTCATAGCTTCAGCACTCGTTCTTTCGTTTAGAACTCCTCCTCCCTCTCTGTCCCGTTGCTTCCTTTCATTCCAGAGTAATAGAGACCGACTACATTGAAGAGGAAGCCATAATAAAAACAAACCAAGGGATTGATAACCACGCTACAGCATCTTGTTAGACTGGAATCTACCAAGAATCTGGTAGCGAATCATAGATTTCCCAGTAGCCTATTGCTTGGAGCAGCATAAGCTTTACAGATTTTCCCGTAGATCGAACAACAAAAGGTTTAAATCCAAAGAAGATGCTTATAAATTCAGAGAGACTACAAGATGGGGAAAGCACATGAGCTGAACCAGTGTACGAGATTAGGTTAGGGGTGAGCTCAGGTGAAAGTCGGTAAAGAAAGAGAGGGATTTGTACATGTGTGTACATAGTTTACACGCTAAATCCTACACATGCATGCATATATCTAAATGTAAACTCTTTACACTACGAACCTACGAGTTTCATTTGCAACTTTCAGGCTTTCACGCCTATCGGCTATTGACGTTACTACTACCTTAAAATACACCAGGGTCGTTCACGAAGGCTTGTAGTTTACTTTAGAGGAATCGATGAAAAGTTACGTTAGTAAAGAAATAGGCAAAGATTCATGGAAAATTCATGCTCAAGGGAAAGAGATTCAAAGTACCAGGTACACGCAGTTGGAAGATTATTGAATTTTACATCATTGGCTACAGGATATAGGCTAGCAACACGGACAATTCACTTCCCATGCATACATAGGCACGGGAATCTCTTTCTCCAGGACCTATTTCGTTTAGTAAATAGAGAATCGTGTCAATAACGTTTACTTGCACTTTAAAGAATGGAGGAGATGTTATTTAGTCCAGTTAATCTTTGGAGGAAACTCTATACCTCCACCCCCTCTCTTTCCAGCTTTCCTTAGCTTTCTCTCTCTCTCGTTTCTCCTCTTTCATTCTCTTATACTAGTCTGCACCTAGCCACAGAGCATTACCGCAATGGAAGCTTGTATTTCAACGTGGCCTATTATTTACTCAGTCGTCTTCTTCCTCCTTTCTCCCGCCCGACTTTCTCTCTGTCCACAATAACCAAACGCCAGAAAGTCTATATAGATTGCAATTTTTTTCTTTTTCTGGAGAGGCTCTGCTAAAGAAAGACTTGTAAGCTACGAGATGTGAAAAGTCAGGAGAAAGTACCGTTGAAAGGGGTCTTTAGGGGTAGTTTCTTTCCTGTTTATATATGGAAGACATGAGAGTTTCCTCCTACTTTTAGTACATGCCCTACTCAGAGAAGAGTTCATCAGGGGCGATGAATGTGAAGAGTAGATTTTTATGGAGTTTCTTTTGCTTGAATGAGCATTCTTTTCATGGAATTACTTGTAGTTGATGATATGAGAAATGCACATGGGAGAGTGGAGATGGATTGTTTTAGCCTTCCTCTCTGGACAACGTCTCCTCAGAGAAAGTCCCCACAGAAAGGTGAAGAAAGAGATTACGGGAGTCTTTGGAACATTTTAGTCTGTCCCACGAGATATGAAAATGTAAATACACGACTCCAAGTCATGCATCCAATCTCTATTTACTATTTACAGCTCCTTCCTTCTGTCTTTTCTTCGTCCTACGTATTTTCCTTTCTGCTCCTATTCCCTCCCCCATCTCAATTTCCTCCCATCCTTTTATTTTTTCGCCCTGATTCAAAAGAACCATCTTTTCCCAAAAACAACTTGTAAGGAGTTTCCTCATGCTGAGTTTGCATTTATCCTTGGATCTTTGCCCTTATTTGCTCTGATTTACATGCGTTTTTCGGAACCCTAAACCATAAATCAGCAACTTTCTTTAAACTCCTCCAACATCCTGTTATTCTATCATGTTTTCACAAGGATTCCAAATTTCTTCAAACTCTAGCTTAGATCCTCGTAATTGTTTCCACAGCTTTTTATCCCATTAATTTATTCCTTGAGTTACACACGTTAACTTCATTCTTCCTGATTCTACCGCTTCTTTGCCAATTTGCTAAACTTATTATGCTTTCTCCCGAAGGATTTGCAATAAAGAGAGAAATCAAAACCTTTAAATTGAGTTTGTAAGCAGTCATTCTCTAAAACGAATCAATGGAGACAAGATTTTCTGCAATTCGGGAAAAAACTCCAATATTTACATTAACTTTCTCCTTAGAGAAAGTTACATTTTCTTCCTCACGCATATTTAGCCTATATCTCCATCTCTGTGTTCCACCTCAGAGCACTTGCAAATATAGTGAAGGGATTATAGAATATAAAATTACTTGAATCTCTTGGCGAGTCTTGATTATGAAATTAAGTCGGGAAGAAATCTCTTTGTTGTCACGAAGTCCTTGACGTTTGGCAATTGCTAGCGTAGCTTCTAGATCGTCCAGGTCCCATTCCAGACTCCTCAGTCCGTTCCGTAGCTGGGAGGCAACCCATTCCGAGACTTCGTTGGAACCTTGACAATTCTCAGACCAATGTTGAAAGAGCTCTCGGGTACGTCCTAGTGCTTTGCATACTTCACTGTAACAATATAAACAAATCCCAAACATTAAACTACAGCTTTATTCAAGAGATCTTCATTCAGGAACCAATTTCGTAACTGTGTCACGGGGAAAGAGTAATAACACTAGGGCAGTAACGGAATAGCCCTATTCCTTAATCTTTGCAACAAATGAAATCACATAGCTTCACGCACGAACAACACATACATATTACCTCCCCAAGCCTCCTTTTTGCCTAGCATCTAACTTTGCTCACGGCCTTTCACAGGATTTCACGCTTTCCACCTCCACAGACTCCTTTTACCTTTGTAAAACCTGACTTTCTCCTTGGTTCTGTCGTCTATATCGTCTCTCTCAAAAGACGAAAACGACTGGAGGAGATGTGAAAAATCAGTCGTATTCTCCAAAACAGCCACACTAAGATTCCAATCGATTTTCCATCATACATTTCCCACCAATTCTCCCCCATCCTTGCTCATTTCTAGCTTTCACCCTGTAACCGTATTCCTTGTCCTCCTTCACTTTAACCTTCTCGTCGGAGGTGAAAAGCCTTCATTTCATTAACTTTCCTCCTTGATAGAATTAGAATTAACATTGCTCGCTCCCTCTTATTTTTCTTTCTACCCTCATGCTTTCACTGTGCATATGGAGAAATCATTCCTGGTCTCGTCATTCCAGCAAGCGTCAGACAGAGAATTTTCTCGAGGTAAAATGTCAATCCTTTTCACTCACCCTCATCCCACCAATTTCCCGCATCTCTCTATTCAATTCCGTCACAACACAATCCCACATCACTTAATTTAGAATTCAGGTGACGGAGAAACTTTGTAGAGGAAAAGAGAATAAAGGGTAACTCTCTTAGGATTGATAGTATATGTAGAAGTTTAAGACTCCGACTCTAAACTCCTATGTCTACGGCTTAAGGGAATGCAATTCAGCATATTCCAAGTTACACTCCAAGCATTCCTCCCTCTTTTGCTCCTCAATCTCCGCTCTCACTCACCGTGTCCCAGTTCCGACACCCATCTCATCTCCCTACATCCTTTGTTCTCCTCCATTAATGGGAAATGAAGAGGCTCAAATTTACTTCGTCCCATCAGTTCCACCAGAAATCCTTCTAGTATTTGCTATGGGACCAAAAGAGAGAGAAAGTCGCTACATATCCCCACACAGTCCTCCTCTCCCACTAACTAACACCTTCTCTCCTCCAATCCTGCCGGACGAACACAACATCAACTGGGATCTCTCTTCTGTTATGTATCTAACAGAATCCCTTCGTACTTTCCGTCTCAAGCAATAAGCTCCACGTTTACAGCTTTGGATTATCCTCCAGGGATTAATTTAGCACATGTGTGTAACTTGCCAAAGTCGAGACTTTAAATTTTCACCGGAACAATTTCCCCTAATAGCTCCTTGTTTTCCTTAAATAAGCACGCTCGGGCTTTCTCCACTTTCTCCCTAAATAATCCACTCTGCGAAATTCCATACTCTCCTTTGCCCTCCTCCAATTTTTCCTTTCTCCACCAAAGTCGACTCGAACAAATCAACCTGATTCACAATCATGTAACCCCATCTCAATCAGCACTTACGCTGCTCCTGCCGCAAGCAATCAAAGCCTGATATCGCCCTAACCATCTACCAAACCAACTTCACCAACCTTGGTCGCCAGATCAAACAAACAACCCGATTACAAATCTCGCAGCCTGACTCAGGAAAGGAAAGATGTACACAAAGAATCGCGTCATCGATTTTTACTATATTCCTTTCTTCCATCCAAATCAATATGCATGCCTTACGTAAAGAAATCTAGGGGTTAGTATAATAAATACATCCCTACACCAATAACGTGATCAAATTCAACGAGAACCCATCCAATTCTCCTCCTCACATCACATTACCTCCTCCAAGCTCTCCAGCACAGCTGCTAAGGGAGTTGCAAATGGCATTTTCTATTATTATTAACATGAGCCTCTTAGTTTGCATTCCAGCTGAGCTTATTAGCGTCAAGGAGGAGAAAATATTCTCGATAATAGGGATAATGGTAGGCAGTAAAAGAGCAAATGGTTACATGAAAGCTTCCGCTTTCTCTTTTTCCCACCGCTTTCTCTTCTGTAGCATTCATCCCATGTCTCTGCTCATAATAAATTCCCAATATTTTCAGCTCGCTCTATTACCCAGAACCAGAATCCTCATCTGTATCATGAGTCCATAGATCCCTCAAAGTTTCTCACCTATTTATTCAACCCATCATACCAGGGGGCAGCATGGAGACTGGAGAAAGCAAAATTTCAATTTCGACAAGATGATCGAAATCCCAGGAGGCAGGTAACAGGATCCTATTTAGGAAATTTTTACGTCTGAAATCCAACTACATCCAGTTTTTGCATTTTACCACCTTAAGTAGTTCCTCTTGCCCAAACCTACACACAAGTTTGCTTTCTCTTCATTCGGGGAAAGTCTTCCTCCCTTCTTTCAACTCGAAACATATAAAGCTCGTCAAATCCTATTTACAATCCAATTACAGTCTCTTCTTCAAACTTGCCAACTTTTTTTAAATCATTACCTATAATCACGCATAGGCTTGTTTTCTAACCAGTTACGTGGAGAAAGCATTCATTTCCTTCTACATAAGCTTCCCAGCTAATCTTAGACTATACTTCCGGCAAATCTTGTATGCAACGCTAGGTATGTTCATAGCTCCTGATTTATCTCAAGAACCGCTAAACCGTCGACTAAGCTGAGGCCTTTGTTCAGCAGTAATGCATAGTAAGGAGTTTCATCGTTATTCTAGCTTATTTTGATTTCCTGCCTTCGTCTCAATTTAAAAAACTATATTTCTACGAAAACCTTGTTTCCATTGCAAAGACTGTTGGGAAGGAGGGGGTACAGCTAGGATTAATAGCTGTTGGCAAATGTTTAATCTGTGTGAAACCCCTCTCTTGTTTTCCCATCTCAGCCTTGTGGTATCGTAATTATGTGCTTGTAATGTATAGAATGGATTTAATGTGGAACATTAGCAGGTGTACGAGGGTTTCTTTCTCCTCCTCAGGCTACAAACATTGGCATGCAACCATGACCGCACAGACGTTTCATTTGTTAATCAATAAATCGTGTCCGACTGAATGAAAGCCTGCCAGAGTCTACACGGATACATATCCAGCCCAAAGAAAGCAACATTCCCTTTCCCCGCCCCTACTTTCAGTCCGTTCTCTCTATGTTCCACCTCATCCAAGTCGGTTGGGAATGAGTCCAGTAGGAAGTTGGGCAAACTGCAGCCACTCATACATATCCACCTCCATATTTCCCACCTTCCAAAGAGAAAGGTGTGTGCGTGCTTGGATTTATGTAACTTATTATTTTCCCTACTGCTTTCTCTTACTATTTTACCCTCCCCCTCGTCCCGCCACTGTGCATTCTAACCCAACTTGCAAACCTCCAGCATATTCTCAGTCAAGGGTTGGGACATCCCGGATTCCAGGATAGGCGATTATTATGAGAGCTAAACACAGCTCTTCCAGCTAATATAAAAAACTAATGGATTCCAAATAGCAGGTGGCTTTTTGACGGGAGTTGTAGCTATTTTCGTATCAATTTTCCTCTCCATCCCTCACTTCACTCAGATATGCCTCCTGATAATTTCTAGCTTGCGGCTTAGTCGAAATTGTTTCTATTTTTGGGCTCACACGATAACCCCGGGGTGAGCATTCAGGTTTGACAAGTAGAGAAAGTGGACGGACATGAAGCGGTTGAGCGTCGGAGAATGCATGAATCACGTACTTCCCAGCACACAAGACATTCCATGCCAGCCCCGCCGCTTTCTCCAGCTCAATTCACTTTCTCCACCCCCTCACACAAGACTAATGAGTACCGGGCCTGGGAGACATGATCCATGGATGAAGATGGTGAAATTATTTCGTAGGTGCATTACTTATAAGACTTTCTTTTAGGTGATTAGGAATGATAAATTTACACTCCCATCCAACTTTCTCCGAGAGTCAGTGTTGAGCTATCAGCACGCAGAGGATCTTGCCGAAGCATCCTAAATCTTACAACCTCACTCCTCCCCTCCAGCATTCTAAAGAGAGAGCAGGAAACGGGGAAGCCACACTCAGTGTACACGGACCTTCAAGCAGGAATGCAATAGAGTTGGTGAAAGCTGTATATAAAGTTGAAAAATTTATTTGTGGTCCAGATAAGAAGGTGAGTAAAGACGTAGAGAGGGATGATGAGTTGTTGAGTTCAAGTATTGAGTTTTATGTTCACGTCCCAGGATATCAAATGAGGAGAGCAGACAAATGCCCAAGATTATATAAGCTATACATAAGGTGTTTTAGGATACAATATAGCCAGATGCGGCTCATCATCCTTGCAGATCCCGTTAAGATCCGCGGGGAATGTGGACAAGAGCATCGCATCAGCTTCTTCCTGATGAGAGTTCCTTCTTATTTAATATTGAGTGTGAGGAACATGTTAAATTTTCCCTATGGCCTCCCAACAACCATCCCATCAATTTCTAATGATATGTACAACGTAGAGAGTATATAATATCCCCGACTTAAGTCTTGTATGGCAGTGTATATATGTTTTCTCCTACGCCGCGAGCCTTCAGAGTTGGAGATAGCAGACGAGTACTGGCGTGTGCACGTAGAGTGTTGAAGGTTTTTACGACTTTCCTTTACGTCATTTCAACACCTATGAAGAATTTCATTCATTTCATAAAATCTAAAGCAAGGAACCAGCAAGAGTAGACGAGGCATCCCATCATAGCTTCACAGCAGCCAGGATTTCCAATGGAATCCGCTTACAACAAATAATACAATCCTCCTTAAGGAGATCACCTATTCCACTTACCCATGCACCCACTCTCTACGCGGCTAATAATCACGGAATAAACCCTAGCACAACAGCAGACGCCAAGTCAGCCGGCCACCAGCTACAAGGTCCACAGCTGGCATGAAAATGTTGTTGCTTTAAATTGATTCCACAATCAAAATAATCCTATGTCCCTCCACACAGCAAATCTAGCCTCACTCCTGGCATACTTTCACTGCCAAGGGCATTACTTTATTGCATTTTAGGGCGACCGCGATTACCTAACCTTATTTGTCTTAGCTAAAACTTGCCTCAAGGATCCGATACTACTTATTTTACGACTCCTCTTAACCTGCATTTCCTCAACTATAGCAGCTATAAGCATTCTACCTACAGACCACCAAAGTCCGATTAAATATCCATTATAAGTTCCAACTAGGACTTTAGAAGTAGGCCCTTCGGCACAATTAAGCGAAGCACGAGTGTACAATTGAGATAGGAATAAAGCTTACTCTTTTACAACGATGAAAGGGTCATCCAGTGACATGGTAGTTCCGGAAGATGTAAAATAAAATCCACGTGACTTTCACCACAACATTCATGAGCGTGTGTCCAAGTTATGGACAGATGAGATTACAACTGTCTTCTATTACCACCAAATTCCAAATCCCACAAACCCCTCAGTATGTATTCCAACTCTATTTTTAGTATTATTAATATGTATTGACCTCTGTCAACTTTTCGATCCGCGTAAAACTTTTCCACAGCTCATGCTGATGCTTTCACAGTTTGAAATAAACGGTAAAACTAATCACTTTAGGACTTTTAATAACACTTTAGCAATTACATCCTGTATTCTGTTTCCTGTGTATTTAAATTTCAAAAACTGAGGATCACTTTAGAGGAAACTTTTAGGGAAAGCGAGAGATAGGAAGAGAGAGAAAGAGAAGACTTGAAACACAGAGAAGAGACTGAGGAAATATTTGGAGGGGAATAACTATGACGAGGAGAGCGAGTTTCCTTTTCGAGGACACAACTCTGCCGAAGCGGGGATTAGAACATGTGGCTCCTCTGTTTTTGCCAATTCCGAGAGTTTGGCTCACATAGCTCCTGCTATATCCTTCTCTCTCTCTGTTCCGGACCGACTCCAGTAGAGAGGAAGGACACGAAGCTCTTTTCTTCATAACTATATACAATGTATGCGTAGGGGGGATGCTACTCTATGAGCAAGCCAGGCCAGACGGGAGAGAAAACCAAGGGAGAAAGTACAGAGGGAAAGCAGGAGAAAAGCAGAGCGGCGCATTCGTAGAGAGGATCTAGGACGGCTTTTACCGTTCCGTCACTTGCATGGCTCCCTCTCAAAACTGTACCCTTCCCTCTTGAGCTATTCCTCCTCTTTCTCTTCCAGCAGCCCGAATACTGTAGTAGTCAGTCTTCCTTGGCCGGGAAATGTTTCCACAGTAACTTACACCTCTCTCACAATCCCTCCCGCCCTGCCTATATCTTCCTGTCTAGTCCACCCGCCTCGCCCGTGTACCTTTCTCTTCTCTCCCGCATCTCCCCCTCAATTCCCTCGCATATATCAAATAGAGACACGGAGCGAAAAGCCTCCTTCTTTATGTACCCTCCCGCTTTCTCCATCCAGTCCCCCTTCACCCTTCCTTCCATTACTCTCCCGCCCGGCTTATAGGCTCTACCCCTCATTTCACATACACAGCTACTACAACACAGCACACTCGGAAGAGCAACACAAGGGTGATGAACAGAAAGAGGGAAGAAATTGTTACGTTCCTTTGGATCCAGGGGGAACCAGGGGATAGGACGAAAGCATATATATACAACTCTCTCGTATCTTACTTCTAATTCTCATCCTCCTCCTCTACCCGCCTTCTTTTTCCCTCTTTCTCCACTATACCGTCCATACTTTTCTCCGATTCATGACGGCTATACTTGCTTAACCTTACGTACTCCCTCGCCCGCTTATACATTTTCTCCTACTTTCTCTTTTCCATCCTTTCATCTCCTTCCCCCTTACTTTCCCACATCCATTTATCCTCTTTCATTCCAGCTCGTAAGGCATGGAGATGAGGGATTCTATCTCCTCTAAAATCCTTCACAACGCTAACCTACCGTTCTTCCCTTCCTTGTTATCCTCATCCACAAAGGGGAAGGAGTCAAGGCTCCAGATAATCCCGAGGCTTGCTCCTAGAAAAAGCTCCGGCCAGTCCCCATTCCCCATACAACGTTTTCGTCAAGGACTTTCCTACAATTCCCAAACTTAACTTGTTCCTCACTTCAAAAACCAAGTGGACAAGGATTCTTGGAGTCAAAATAAATCTATATACGCATTTACACAACAGCAAAACCAGACAAATTCCTACTCGTCTTCCATCTCTCCATCATCATCAGCATCCCTCATCTCATCATCTCGTCCAACTTATCTCTCTGTATTTTTAGCTTCTCTACACTCTGGGACTCGGTTATTTTTTCGATTAAAGGCAAAAAGTCTTGCCTTAGCAAAGCTCGACTGCTTCGCGTTTTCCCGCAGCAATTTTCTTTTTCACCAAACCCCGCCAACACTTTACAATATTTTTTGCTTTGCTAAAAAACTTCTCGCCTCCGTCTCTAGCTAACTATAATAAAGACCGGTACAATTTGCCAATATACTCGCAAATATACGGCAATCAGCTTGGTTTGGACGGGACTCGTGTTGCAATCTCCAATATTCCCTCTACTCGGGTTTTTTTCTCCTTGCATCTTCTCCTTCAAGTCCACGAGGCTCTTGGGTCTTCAAGTGAAACCCAAGAGGATTTTTATTCAAAATAGTCAGCAACATGCAGATGAAAAGCCTAAATATTTTTCATCAGCTTTCGCCTCCGGTTAACCTCAATTCTATTACATTCAAGGAACATGTACCCGCATCTCCATCCTCTCGTTTTTCCACCCTCAAACCCCGTCCAGTGACTTGCACGCTTAAGGAAGCGGTGTTAGAGCACATGGTTGTAAGAAGAAGGTTTCACGCTCATGACTTTCACCAGATCCCGAACATTACTGCATATGAGAATCTGTAGCTTCTTCCCCAAAAGTATGAAAGATGTCAAGTGTAAATCCCTCTTTTTGAATAGTTCCTCACACATACATGTACAACGGGGGCCAAGTCCGCATAGAGTCTTAGCATGGTAGAGAGAAGATGCTAGCTCTTCTCATCCTTATTCCCAACGTGTATATGTATGTGATAATAAAAGATTTCCTTCCTTTTCCCCCTCCTACTGCTACCACAACTCATCCCCATAATTCCGACACATGCATACAACATGATAAGCTTGTGCACAAAAGTATTTCCAATTTGATACCCTTGTGGGTGCCCTCATCATCCAGCTTTCTCTCCCTTTCCCTTCAGTTTCTACAGCAGGAGCTTCCTTCACTGCTTTCCCTTGAATCACGCACTAATCTCACCCGCGTCAAACTCTATTAAAAGCTCAAAAACGAGACAGGGTTACTACGTCAATACCATATTCTCCAGCTCCGTATAGTCATACTCTACGCGCATCGCTCTCCTCCAATCTCGTCTTGGCTCAAATCTAAATGTTTTCCGATTTTTCCGAAGGCTTTGCTAACTCCACCAACAAATTTCCAGTCAATACCTTCAGGCTTTCACTTTCATAAATTTTTTCCACGGCTTGGCGTATTCCAGCATGCATCAATTTCAGTCCCCTCTGCTTGCCTATTCATATCAGGAATATGAGGTTGCCACGTGAAAGCTCAACACTATACCTTCACATTATTACCCGCTTCTTCTTATTGGGTTCCAAGAACCGCATAGGTCTGCAAATTCCGCTTCTATCTATCCCGCTTTCTCCAACTTTCTCACGCCTCACAGACCCTCTCTCAAGCAGTATCCTATTTGTCTTCTTCAATCTCCTGCCCAAGACGTGCCTTCATCCAGGTGTAGTTTCTGATTTTTCCTCTCGTCTTTACTATACTTGACAAATGGGTAATATCCCAAAAAGAAACTTGATCCTTCACCTCTTTCACACTCAGCTCCTGGGAGGCTTAGCATTCAAATTGGATTCCTGTAAATTTGTCTTTCTCTGCACCAAACCTAACATTAACTAATACGTAAAAACGTGTACGACAGAGCAAGAAGTAAAAATAAAAAAACAGGAATGAGTAACAACCCAAACTATGTACTGTACACTGCGTGCTTCACCGTGATTTTAAACACGATTCACCAGAGACGAAATGTATTGTTTTGTTTTTTTACAATAGACCACAAGATGAATCATCGGAAAATCGAGGAGGATAAAAATGATATTTTTAATTTACATGCTGTTTTCGGCAATAACAATGTTTTTCCTAGACAAAATCCAAAGGCTGTACGTGTTTATACCTAATATGAATCTAAATTCGAAAGAATCTCGTGTTACCCCAACTATCTTCACTGTCTGTAATAGAGAAAGTAGCCAAGGATATCGCGACTACCCTGGTAGTGCATGAGCCAAGTACAGCAACCAATGCGAATATTGCGCGCCTAAGTTGTAACCAGGACGCAAATATTTGTATTTTCTCAATTTATCTATCATCCACTAAAAATACACTATATACTTTTGAGTGTGACACAGATAAACCCAATTAATTAATTGCATTTATATATTTTACGATCCCCATTTTATAACAATTGTATACGTTCATCGTTGTAGTGCTTCTACTCCTTGTATTTTCAACAGCATCGCATTTGTTACCGAATAATTACCGGTTGGAGCAACTCATCGTTATATTTAATCATCCTTGTTTATTGCATGCTAAGAAATCATTCAAAGTAACATTAGGTCTGCGAAAGCTATTTGAAGAAAGGTGAGTAAATTCAATTATTGTTTTCATGTTCAAGTTTATTTAATAAAGTATCTTGATTAGGCTTTATTACCTTGGACATAACAATACAAGCATTACAGGATTATGAAAATTTTACAAACTGTAGATGGAGTCATCAGGAATTGAAGCAGACATTTCGGGAATGGACATATCGACGGAAGTAGAACCTGAGAAACCTGGCGATGACTCCCCAGAAATGGAAGCCTGGCATAGCTGTGCTCTTCGACGGGAAACAATATCCAGTCATATCATGGACGAAATTGCTTTGGAAGGATTGGATGGCATCACTTTACAAGCCTTACAAATTCGGCTACGAAACCGTCCAGGATTGCCCATGTTGATTACAGCAAAATCCATGGTTCAAATATGGAGAATCCTGACTAGGATTCAAGGCCTTGAGTTTTACGAACTGCCAGAAGCTAGAGAAGATTTGCTAGTGTATAACCGAGAAGATTTTGTGGACGAACGCGGCTGTTTGTACGAACCCTTATCTGCACCGGAAGATATTTACATCTACCAACCTGTCCACAGATTTCACATACGAGGATCCTGTCAACATTTTGAAACTAGAAAACCAGTTCCCCACCTTCGAGATCAAGACCTCGACGATGTTATTAGAACTTACGGAAACAAGCTCGTCCTGGTCGCATCACAAAAGAATCGTGAGGAAGCAATATTGGGCCGTTCATCAGAAGGAGCTGCTAATTTGTCAATAATACAGTATTGCATGTTAGAGAGAATTGCCAGGGCCCGTTATGATGGGGAACTAACTCGTGGCAAAGTGAGCTTAAGTGTGATGAAAATCGAAGCAAAAGCCCTTTTTTACCAACGCAAGTATATGCTACGCAAAAACATGATTACTAAACAAGTTTTCGCAATGAAATTTGGTGAGACTAGAGCCAATTCCCTCATATCAGTGCTCCATTTACCACGATTTTACCGTGTTATGCTCCCTGCAGCAGTGCTCTACGCCAAGCGGTTATATTTACATTTGCTCTCTAAACCAGGAATGAGAGAGGAGTCTATGAAAATCAAGAAAATGTTTGGCAAAACAATGTTTAAAACTTTAATATCACCCGAATTTAAAGAGCTTTTTCAAGAACAAGACATCCCTGTTGCTGAGCTACAACCTGAAATATTTGCAGAGGAACTGAATAAGAAGAAACGAGAATCCATGCTAAAGCGAACTCAAAAAGCTGTTGTATTCCTCAATCCTCCTGGTGATTTTGAATCGTACCTTCCACAATTAAGGGAGCCAGATCTTAAGGGAAAAGAACCAAAAAGCGAGAAGAATACCTTTTTATGGGGTGTATTGAGAGATAATCGTGCCACATTATTCGATACTCCTATGCATCTTACCCAGGAGTTAATATCCTGTGCCGGAAGTAGTGGTGTCACATTAATGCAAATTCGCGGTATTCTTAGACTTCACACACTTGCCGCTAGATCAGGTGGAAGACTAGCTGTTAAGTTAAAACTGGCCAACGCGACCCTTGTGGAGAAAAAGAAAACCAAAGCCTACAAATACACTCCCATCGTCCCCTTCAAGGTACCTGAGGACCTCGTTGAAAAATATTCTACCCAGTTAAGAATCGACGAAGAAGCTACCATGGCTTCTACCCTTAAACAATCCAAGAAGGCTGTAAAAGCTGCAAAGCTCCAAATGAAGTCCAAAAAGAGAGGAAACGTTTTGAACAATACAGATAAAAATGTTAGCTCGGATAATGTGGATGGATCATCATTTGGAAGCATGCACAGAGAAGAGTTCATAACTCCTGAAATGCGTGAGGAGGAGACAGTGAATATGAATTCAGCCAAATTTAATTTGAAGAGACCCAGAAGTAGAAAGCAAGTGCTAAATGAAAAAGGGCAAAGGGTAGCTTGTGCCCAGGAACATGGCGATGGCGAGAGTCATTCTAAAATGCCCAAACCAGTAGTGCAGGAAAGAGGCCGAGATCCGACCAAAAGGTTAGCGAGATTGTTAATGGGGCGAAAAACGGAGGCAAAACTGTTGAAAAAATACGCCCCAAGGAAAAAGAAAGTGAAGATTATGTCTGTGGAGGTAACGTTTTTTACTTATTTATATGCATGAAAAAATCAATGTGAATTAAGGTAACGGTATGGCTATTTTTTTCAGAGTTTATACTATGACGATAAAGACGTTGAAGCACTCGCCAGAAAAAATAGATTGTAAGTTGCGATTCGCATTCAATAGTAGGTAGAGCAGGTGTTCGTTCGGGAGAATATTGTTAACCCATGTGTCATCCTCTATTTTGCAGGAGAGTAAACTGGAAGGCTTCCGAAGATAGAATGATCCTTCTGTTTTACATTTCCAGTGTCGTTTTCATTCCCAAGTTCAATCTAAAGAAACTTTTTATTTTCAATGCTACGCAGATAAGAGACATGCTGCACATGAAAAGCGATGTAAGATATCTCTCCTTGTTATGTTCGGCAATATTATGCACACTGACTGTGATCTGATAATGATAACCATTGCTATTCTTTGCAGGCATCAAGAAATAAGACATCGTTGGCGATCCGTCGGAGGTTTCATTTTTTGATGCGCAGCCAAGCGTTTCGATTGCAATACGTTCAGTACTTGCATGATGCCGTGAACGATAAGTACATTAAAAATGAAATAGTGGTAAGAGATACATACACGCATTTTGCAGAACCGGTTGAATTAAAACGTAGCACTCATCAAGTTCTCTGTAGGATCCAGTAAGACGAGAGTATGAAGAACCGAATAAGATATTTTACAACGTCCCAATGGAGTCGATCCTGAAAGTATACCATTACTTATCAGAAAAGCACAAGAACGAGCTCGACGTATACAGGAAAGTCCCTTCTACTCTAAAAGCTCTTTCGAATTCGAAAGTGCAAAAACCATCTAAAACTGTTACGGGAAACGCCATAGAACCTGCAACTGAAGAAGACCCGCTAGCTGAGGATGGAAATGGCACAGAGGAACGAGTACAGGAAAACGTTTTGGAAGGGTTTAAAATACTGTACGTTTCTTTTTCAAATGTAATTTCCTCGTATTGCAAGTATGCCCCTGGCTTTATGAGATTTTATTCATATTTCCAGAGAAATTGAATCATGGCTGCGTGATGGAAACCAGGAAATCATTGTCGATGCAATTAAAGATCCACAAAGTGTTGATGAAATCGAGCTTTGGATAGGTCGGACTCTTATGCTAAGCTTAATGTTTTGTGGATCCGACTACCGTGATGCCGAATCCTTTCTGTCAAAGGTTGAGGAGGAGAAGCTAGACTTTGTTTCACATCACGTTAGACGCCTTAACATATGTACCTTGGTTCGAACAAATCGAAAACTCGGGCTTTCAATTAAGTATGAGATTGTTCTTGGATTATATTGTAAGCCGTTTTGAAACCGTTTCGATGCACCGCAGTATGAACTCTTCTGGTTTGAATTCTAGTATGCGGAAGAAGCTGTCATACCATTTGAATCCGGGTCTTTACAAACTCGCTAAAACGTTTTTGGAAGAAGCGAGACGAAAATTTCTTACAACCTTTCCTGCTGTGACGACGAGTCTGGCTGCACTTTATTCCGTGATTGACCATTTAATGGAAGACAAGGTATTCGAATATATGACATGACGCACTGAATTATTTCATAGTTGTTTTGGAGACTCTTACCCTTTTTGCACCATTGTTTTGTATCCGATCCAGGCGAGATTTGTTATTCAGCTTAACGCAGAATACGCAGCACAAGATTGGAGCACTTCTACCCGAGTATGCGTAACTTATTGAACGTGATTTCGTTATTCTAAATTCATGACTAACTTTATAACTTTATTAATAAGTATTTTATTTCTGTAGTTTTTCTCAACTGCGAATCCGTCTCGTATTCGGAAAAACAAACCAGCGGAAGGAGATGATACAGCTTCGGTGACTTTACCGCGGCTCATGGCTAAAATCGATGAACCAGAAAAGAACTACCAACATCTGAATAAATGTGAAGAATTTTTACAGAATCAGTTTTTCCAGTAAGTTGTATTATATAATTTCAAACACAAGGTAGAAATCAGTATTGAACAAACTTTAATGTTTATCGTTATTTGTCTTAATGTCAGAGTTGTACGACAAGGGGGTCGTCCCCCGTTTCCAGAGAAGTATGGCCTATTATACACATACATTCACAGCTCGCAAGAATTAGGAATTTCCCTGAAACTGCTGCAGGTACGTGCAATAGCGTTTGATCCGGGTTGATTCACGATTAAATTACACATTAGTCGGCAATTTTTTCCTAGAAAACTTTTGAGGCCTCTTCCTTGTCTACCGCCTTACACTATCTACTGAGAGAAAAGTACATTTATACTGTTGGTATCACACAACGGAAATATGTTTGCGACGACTTTATTGAGAGCTGGACGATTAGATTTGTGGAGTCAACTGAAGAATATGGGTGAGTATCGTATTATTATTAGTACACAAGTTCTAAACTCATGCCCTTAACTTACACCACATTTGGTGTCTCGCAGAGTTATTATGCATCCTTGGATCACATCTGCCGGAGAAGTCAATTGGGGCCTGGTAGATTGGTTATTGACTTCGATTTTAGGCATTCTTACGCGCCACCCTGGAATGCAAGTCCGACGAATTGTGACTATACTTAATCCTGTAGTGTCGTCAGTGGAACTTGCCATGTTGCTGGAGGTTAGTCTATTCGTAGCAGAACTTATGTCATCAATATATTATGCATTATTGTCTAAGGTAGGTACGCCAAGCGTTTAGCTTCACGTATCATTAACCTGACTATCTCAAATGAATGTGGGTTTAGGTTCTGCTGCATTTTGATTTCATCAATACTTATAAAGTAAACACCGAAAGACCAGAAGTCTTCTCAGATCGTACGTCAGTTACACAGGGTAAGACTTCATAACAATCGGAACAAATGCTTCAACGCTGTATGCAGATATTTTATCTATGTTTGATCCAATCATTGCAACATTCCAGTCCCAGTTGAAGACTCCTTTCTTGAGTTAGAAGACCTACATGTGGAGCTCAAGCAGTATTCCCACACAAAGTATTCCATGCTCCAGGATATTTTGAGTCGAGTAAAAAATCCTGGTTTCGTTCCCTCAAACAAGAATGGTAAGATTTCCACGAATAGAGACATTAATGAGATACCCATAAAAAGCTGAAGTTGGAGACTAAAATAATGTACCACCTATTTTGTCTCTAGTTCAACATAGGGTTAAGCAACAACAAACTCCCAAAGCTGCCACCCGAAATCGTTTACCTGATGCATCTAAAAGTCAGCCCCAACCACGTTCTTTGCGACCTCGTAGAAAGCCTAAATGATGGAGCCATGGCGTAAATTTTTACCCTTCTGCAAGGGCTATTTTTAAAACTGCACGAAGGTTTATTCCTAATCATCGCATTTCATAAAATAATACATATTCCATATATTTTCTTAAGAGAAATATAGTCAACGATTTTATTCAATAGCAAGGTCAATACAAATCCAACTTAAATACATATATATTTATTTTCTAAGATCCTACAATGCAATTGTGTTCTACTTCTGGCTGTTAAGCCGCAACACTATTGCGAAAAAAACTGAAAGTTTATGAAAAGGGATTTGAAAGCCTGGAACACAAATCGAGTTCATAAAATGGGCTCACACATATAAACAGTTGGTGAGTCGGTTATTTAGGTGGTGGTCGGTACACACCGACTACAACTGCGTGGTCTCTTTCATACGGTTCCAATGTCAGTTGCTCCTGAGGTTTGAATTTCTCAGCTTGTAATTTTTTAACCTCACCAGCAAATACAGCTTCCGGTTCAGCAGTCGAGTCGATACAGTTGGCCTACAAAAATATCAGAATTTCCGCAATTCAGAATTACGCTCGATAGCTATTACCACATCAGCTTCAATGTGGCGTACTACACAAAGCTTTGACTGCCAAATTTTAACATGCTTACCTTGATTGATATAACGAAGTGGCCTCCATTCTTCAGAAAGTATTGCGAATTAAGAGCGACAATCCTAGCCTGATCCGGTTGCGCGACATCAGCGAAGACACAATCTACCATACCCACAAGCATTCTGTACTTGTGAGGATGTCGAGCATCTTCTATGATGGGGATAATGTTGGTTCGTTTCTTTGCAACATTTAGCAAATCTCTGCCCGATCTATGGGAGAACTCTACCGCGTAAACTAGTCCTTCCTGGAAGACACAAGAAGCCATCAATTTTATATACCTTGTTCACCAGTGATATACCAGACACTTCTTAAATAATAACAGAACTTACAGGTCCAACAACATCTGAGACGTGGGATACGGTAGTCCCTGAGGCGGCACCCAAATACAAAACTTTGCTTCCTGGTGGCATATATATCTGATCAACACCTCCCAAAATAGCTGCAGCTAATTTCGATCTGAATGGATTCCACACTCTGTACTCAATTTTGGTGCCATCTTCAGCCTAATTAAGAATTTCAATAATTAAAAGGTATTTCTGCGCTCAGCAAATGTATCACTTCAAGCATGACCCCACTTACGTCTGAAGATATTCTCTTCTCTCCATAAACTGATTCTCCTGGAACCATGTTTTTTGTCACGAGAGCATCTTCTTTACCTCGAGCAATAAAAACTCCGGGATGACGATGAGGTTCGATAAATACACTTTTGCCTCCTCTCATTCCACCTACAATTCAAAATAATTTATTAAATTCAACATCTCATTATAGAATCGTTGAAAATACTGCATATTCGAAAAACTGTACCTCCTCCCCTGCCTCCACGACCGCCTCTGCCTCCGCCCCCTCTACCACCTGCACAAAAACACCTTGTCAGTTACAATAACATTAACCATGTATTCGCAGTATTAACTGGTATCTATGTATGCAAACGAAGACCTACAGTTCTTTAAACGGTTTCGAGCCGCACAACATAGGCACATATATTGCTTCAAATCCAAATAGAAAACATAAACGCATTCTTACCTCCACCGCGGCCACCTCCACCCCCACGACCTCCAAATCCTCCGCGTCCACCGCCACCTCGTCCACCTCCTGAAAAATAATTAAAAGTTTTTGTATGAGCAACCAATACTAAGCCAACTAACCGAGAAAATAAAGGCATTTCACTACTTACTAGAATGAAACAAGTATCTGATCATTATTTAAGCATATTATATTGGGAAAAGTAAACAAATACTTACCTCCACGGTCACCTCCTCTGCCACCGCCACGGCCTCCTCCGAAACTAGGCCGCCCACCTCCACCTCGGCCACCTCCGCCCCCACGATCTCCATAACCTACAAATAGTAACAGTTCAGAATGAACGACAATAATGGTTCACCCCATTTAACTCATCAGCGCGGATGCACTCGTTGGTGACGACTGCATGGCAAGAAAAATAGTTCCTAACTGAACTTTCATTACAGCCACTTTTGTCAACAACAATTCCCCGACAACTCAACACCGTTAACAGTATTACTCTAGTGTTAGCATTAAATACGCGAGTCAGTAACATGCTTAACTAACTTACCCATTATGAAGTACAATCAAAAACACCACGTTCAGTACTCGTTTCCTCTCCGCAGCACGGCAAAATGGATCACCTGGAACAACAACAGTAGGGAATTGAATAAGATTATTTATAACCACTAAAAGGTCCAAATTAAGTTAAACAACCGTAATCCTTATATTCTCTATTATATTTAATCATGTTTACTATTTAAAACTTACGCTTATATATATTTAAAAGTTGATTCTTTAACAAAGCTCGGAGCGTCTACAGAAGTAACACAATTCTAACCACTGTCTTCTCCGGTAGCACTCTCCTCTCTCTCGTGTCTGGAAAACCACGCTGTTTCTGCATGTGCTTCCCATAAAAGAAACCCATTTCGTGTACATACTTAAAAATGCTCTCCGGCTTCACTGCAGGATTTGCCGCTTGCCTTATGCATACCCATGCTTTCAAACGGCGACATCCCACCTCGTGGATTTTGTCAAACTTTCAAAATCCCGCGGTGTTTCCAACATACTCGATGATTCTCTCCAACCTTCCTGTTGGCTCATAGTATATATTTTGTTGTACAGTTTGTTCCTAAAACTCTCTATAGCTTTTATGATGGTCAAGGTTTTCTATTTTTGGACTCATTTTATTTTCAGCAAGCCATTAAATTCAACCTACTGCCCACTGCTTGCATGGTGTGAAATAGTATAGCCGGCTAGCACCTATTCCACGATTGTTTAAGTCCGTCGCTGGATGAATTGGAACGTCTTACCTAACCCCAATTAGGCGTCGCAACGAATATTCGTAAACGTACAAACATTTTCCTAGTACACATTTGATGACATCAGTTTTCAAATTAGTCAAAAAAATTTGAATTTTCAAATTGGAAAGACGATTCCGAAGAGAATCAGATCCCTATGCACATTTAATTATAATTTACAATTAGACTTTAGATTTTTAAATCCTTAAACACGATGCCAGCGTTATCTACCCAGCGCAGGTGGAATCTGATCTATGAAGGCGGGATCCTACAGCGGCTTAAATTGGCGGAATTCTTTCGCTCCTCCTTCAAATCAACCCAACACTATGTACTCTAATGCCTTGTTTACAGTCTCAAGTAAGCGCACACCTACTGTCACCAACCATTAGGGATATAAGCTGTACTCTAGACCGCTGCTCTTGTGTTCTAGCATACTTATGGTGTCACCTACCACGTTAGGTGTAAGCTAAATCCTATTTTCTTGCTTAAAATGCCGTGGACATTTTAATTGCGCATGGATTTTACTAGTTGTTTTTACAAATCATAACTACATGTTATGGGTCACAACAATCCGGGGCGCAAGGAAACGCAGCATTTCATGTTTGCAGGGAAAACTTATTTAAAGTTTATAACTTTTAAGGTATACGTAAGAACAACGTTAACGTCCAACTTTCCCGCGTTCCTGCTCATGTGGTGACAGCTCTTGTACGCTACGGTCACCCGTCTTGTTGCATTTTGGGCACAGCTACTGTTTCTTTTACACA
This sequence comes from Sminthurides aquaticus, assembly GCA_906901655.1. NCBI lineage: Eukaryota > Metazoa > Arthropoda > Collembola > Symphypleona > Sminthurididae > Sminthurides > Sminthurides aquaticus. Next base: position 14,979,687 of record CAJQTT010000001.1, on the reverse strand, counting down.
GCTAGAGTATTCTACGACGGGACTGTGTTTATGCAATTGCCTAAATGCAACGATCTGCTCCTCTCCCTGTCATGCACACAGCTTAAATGACTTTATTGGCTTCGTGCAGCTTAATTGTTATTAATTGTTTCCTCTCCAGTATTTCCGTTGGAACTTTGCAAGCAAGCAACAATTAAAGTTTATAATACATACGCAGCAAACTGCACGAATCAAAATGAACCGGCTCCCGTAGCTCTTCCTAACAGTTGCCATTAAAGATTTGCTGATCATTGATCGTTTGAAGCTTCTTTGACGTCTTATCTAGAATTGAGGTTAGACCGTTAGGAGACCAAGGTAAATAAGCTCACAGTGAATATCCGCGTCAATCTATTTCTTAACGGTCATTGTCTGATCATATTTAATTCTAATGGTAGCTCTCAGGGAAAGTGCTTGTATAAAATTGGGTAGTTAGTATTTCACTATTTGAGTGCTTCAAACTAGAACCGAATTCCTACTCATTTAACTCCAGGAACGTTTCTCCTCTGTTGCAGTCACACCCGCACCCGACCATATCAAGCTACTTTTGATTTTGCATCCCGAATTTTGGAGCTATCACGGAATCTCCGAAGATGTCAAAGGTTGAAGAATCAAGTTCGGTGAGAAGCCGTTACGCTAAGTCCCCGACAGCTCCCATCTCCAGAACTATTACGAACAATATAGAAGACCATGTCCTCACATTTAACGAAAGGCTAATGAAAGATATCTATAATGCCTACATAGTTAAAGACGGTAAGTCCAAGTGATACTATTTTCCACGGAACGCGTCCTTCGTCAGAATTTATGTTTTTTCGAAAGGAACGTATCAGAATTTATCGTTGTAAATGATGAATTTAAATCTAATTTTTATTTTTCAGGGCTAAAATCCATTGCTAAGTTGTTGGATGTGGAAATCAAAACACCGCGGCGAAAAATAAATATTTTGTTAATGGGAAATCATTCTGCTGGAAAGTCAAGTTTTATCAATTGGTAAGTTTTATTGTATTCTTTAAGAACCTTCTGTACGTAATCTCCAACCACAATCAAATAAGTAAAAAATTCCAATTTGTAATTCTTGAACATAATTTTAGCCAATACACAGTTATTCACATGTTAAGAAATGTAAAACGTTTACTAGTGACACCTCATAATTAAGAAAACGTTGGCTGAGACTACTTTTCCTAAGGATAGAATAATACTTGCTAAGAATTGTATGCTTACGACTGTTGATTTAGGTACATTGAAGAAGGGATACTGAAGACAGGAGTAGCTGTGGAGACGCAGGGTTTTACTATTGTTACTAGTGGCAAAAAACGAGAAACTCTGAAGGTACTGTGAACAATCACAATTTACAATCTTACAATGAAATACTGTCTAAAAACGTTTATTCGATATGATGTAGTAAATTATCTATCGGTATTTGTTACAGGGCCTCGCAACGTTACAGCTTTATCCTCACCTGAAGCCTCTAACAGCAAAACCGGGTAAGAAAATATTTTACCAACTCGGAACTCGCTCCGCTCTGTTAGTTGAATTTTCCGTCTCTGGTATAGCCCTTTAGAGGGCAGCTAACTGTTAAGTAAACGCAAAATGCCCTGTAAAGAACTGCACCGTACGGATTATGACAGAGTCGGAGCTTAAGTTGACACTGCTGCTGGCGTATGGATTAACTCGAACCGAAGCTGGAATGACTCTGAGACGTTAACCAGCTCAAGCCTCATTTTATATTAGCGAGTTTAAGTCTAGAAGATTTCCTTTAGGGATGTGGTGTACCTCAAACTTAGGCTCACATCGTTAAGAAATAGTTGCATGAATTTGCGCGCTTCCCTACGTTTGTGAACAGTCAAAAGCATAACCTCAACATATCTGCTCTAACCTGATAGTATTGTCAAGAACTTCGTCTCTTCTCTTCGGGTGGTACAATCGGAGGAGTTCCTCTGATAGCTGTATTAAAGTTTTTATTCCAGGAATTGATGCTTACAAATATCACCCGACATGTAAGCATGTGTACGCTCTATTTCCATTATCTCCAAGTGTCATAAAAGGTATAGGTATCAGCGTTTACCCATGTATACCATGTTGTCGAAATATATTCAGCTGCAGAGTAATAGTTTCCCAATACTTAATCATACGTATAACAATTTAATTTACAATAATCGGGTTCTAATTATGCGGAAGAGATATCCTGCAATCATTCCGTTTTTGCTAATCCCTGGTTATAAGAAGCTATCGAAGTCGGAACTACGTCAATGGCATGATTCAAGTTCTATTTTTTTACTTCCTGTAACATGATTGGAATGCTGTAGGCGAGTTAATGTTTGTGAAATTTTGATTTCATTCTCACTTTTCATTAGGCAAACTGTATGGAAATTTATAAAGATTCATTTATTAAGGCTTGGGATAATGAACAGAGCGAATACTGTTCCTTTGACAACTTTCACACGTTTAACCTTCTCTCGTGTCTCCAGAATCTCACCAAATTTGACGTATGAGCTGAGACTGAGTTGGTAGAAAAATCCAATGCGTGTGACCCTCAGATAGGAAATGTCACATGTAGTCTGTTGTGGGAAACTTATCCTAGATACATTTTCGGTTCGGTAAAGTACACTCTTGCTGCAAGTATCATCTTCACCCCTTATGTTCATCTTTCAAAGTGATTCTTATCTTCCTGTCCCACTCCTGCGGTATGACAGTATCAACACTTTTGTTTCTTTTCCATCAGTCACTTGGTCTGTCGAAACTGTAAACAGTATTATTCCTTACACTTCAATGTCTCTACAGAAACATACGAGCTGCTTTATCCATTTCCTTTTAAGTATGATAGGATCAACGAGGCATCATGTTCTTCCAAAACTTTAGGCCAGTCTCTAGCCCTGCTGGTCTTATCATTTAGGGCGTATGTCGCAGACGCAAGCCGGAGTAGCTTTTGATATTCGCGAATTTTTATGACCTCAGAGTCTGTAGATACTGGAACAGGAAGTCTGCGTATCACAATTTCAAAATATCAATGTTCGAAAACAGGCAACGAGGAAAATTTTGAAAGAAAAGTCTACTTACAGGAAAACTTTCCCGAGTGGTTTCCGTTCCTCTTTGACCAATAAGACCAACGCATCCCGTGAAACTTTGTGGTAGATTACATCATATTAGTAGTCTGTGACTTTAGCCAATTGATATATTTCCTTATTAAATGCACGAGAACGTAAGCCTTAGAGTCTGCAAAATAGAGGAGACGCATGTGTTTTATTCATAATGTTAAGTTTAAGCTCGATTAAGTTTACCAGTTATAGTTAAACATTCATAACGCCCCAGCTGAGGTCTTCCGTTACAGCAACCTGTGAGAGATGCCTTCGCGCTTTACAAAATTCTTGAGAACTGTGCTTGATTCATTTCTAAATTTTACAGGAGTTCTAGACTACTTGACTACAGAAATCAGTAGTTCAAGAGCAAAGAATTTCAACATGGTCAGCTTTATTGATAGCCCGGGACTTGTGGATGGAGACATGCACTATCCTTTCGACGTCAATGATGCTTTAATGTGGCTTGGTACCTAATTATCGTAAAACTCTTCTGCATACATCTTTTATCATAACCCAAAATTACATTATACTGCATGCCTTACAGGCAAAATGGCGGACATGGTTTTCGTTTTTTTCGACCCCATGGGCCAGGCGATGTGCAAAAGAACGTTGCACATTGTGGAGAAGCTTTGGGAGTCTAGTAGTGAGAAGATAAAGTTGTTCATGGCTAAAGCTGATGAAGCTGGTTCGGAAACTGACCGGCAAAAGTAATTAAATATCTATATTATGCTTTAAGGTTTATTGAAGATAAATGCCGTTCATGTTTTAATGACTGATTTAGGGTGCTGATGCAGACAGTACAGGAGCTTTGCAAACGACCAGGATTAAACAGGACAGGATTCGACATGCCCACAATTTACATTCCTGACACTGCAACCGCTGCGAAGGTATTCTTGGTTTTTCCCTAATTTTTTTGCAATCCGATTTTTTTGCCAGACAATACAAATCTTGACCATAACCCAGTTCACTTTTTATTTACTGATAGAGTCGCTGTGCTAATCAAATCGAAGAAGTGTGTGCACAAATCGATAAAAAAATTGAAGAGACTCTGCAGAATAGTCTTAATAACATGAAAGCCGATGTGTCACAATGCGAGACTATATTAGAGGAGAAATTAGCTGCAGATAAGAGTGCGAGGAAGCGGAATACTACCAGAACACTAAGAAGTAGGTCACTCGGGACGAGCTGATTCACCACACTTTCTTCAAATTCGCTGCAAGGATGATTTCCTGAATAGAGAATCTTTAACCATGTACATTCTTCTTTTCCCTTATAGGTTTCGCATTGGGCGCTTTCGGGATACTGGTGCCCATAGTAATGGCTGTGAGTTTAATTGTTGCGAATGCTGCAGAAAAAGAAATGCGCAAGCACTTGGGGTGGGCAACTGACATGATCCGAACTACTTTTGTAAGACCTTAGATTTTAGAAAGCTGATTTGTTTAATGTATCTAGTGGAAGGAGATGAAAATGTGTCTACGACTGAATCTAAGTCACATGTTACGATTGCAGGGTCCGGTGGCAGTTATATGGCATCATATTCCCTCCGAATACCATCTTCAGCTCATAACAGGTGTTGTGCTTTTCTCCGGGACCATGCTAATTTTGTCCAGATTTTCTCAACCAGAAAACGTTTTTCCAACTAGAGAGTTACGAGCTCTACAGGCCGCCGAATCTAAATTAAAGCAATTTGAAGATGTCCAGGTAGTCAATAATTAGCGATTTAAGCTTTAATTTCTCTATGGTTGATGGTGGAAAAGCCGACGAAATTCTTATTTATTTAATTTTCTCCACTATTACTTTCAGAAAAATCTCTACGATTCTTATCTCAAACAAAGTATTGATGAAGATGTGGACATTTAGAAACACTTCCTGGAAAACGTGCTTCCGTACATTTACCCATCCTTTCTAACTGTCTTAACCAAATATCTCATTAGGCCCTATTTAGGGGCTATCTAATTCATTAGGTGCCTAAGCAGAGCATTCTCATGTCTGAGCATTCTCCTCGTGCGATTTACTGATTTTATTTACCTGATTCAGTGTCTACTCTAATCATGTCACTACTCTGAGTCGAAAACCGCACGCTTCCCATTTCCTGTATTTTGGTCTCCTACAGTGAAGTTTCATTAGCATGACTATTGCATTTCTAGGTTTAATTCCTATTTTGATACCTTGTAAATACTTTTGTATGTATGTATTCTGAATCATGTATTCTCAGTCGTATGATTTAAAGTTATTTTCAGCGTTGATTGCTTTAGCTGATTTCTGCAAAAAGCTTGTTAAGAGTAGGCTACTTGCAGTTCGGTTTCACAATCCATATGAAACATCCTAGTTAACTAATCACTGTAATAGCGGACATTCCGTTTCCTTACTACTTTACGTTTTGCACACGGATAATATTTTGTGGATAATCACATTTAAAAAAAGTCAAGTAACTGTCACCATTAGAGTGATTAGTCTGTAAGTATGAATTGGAACTACATTATGTTAAAGGAGAATCCTAATTATCATTACCAAAGTTTGAATCTGTCCTCGTTCCATGTCCCTAAGACGCAACTAAAAAAGTTCAACTTTGCTGTGAAGGTATCGAAGTCAACCACATTACATTACAGAAGGGCTACCTCTATTTTCAGAATTCAACCGTGAAGTTACTGTCCACCTGCCAGCTGCAGTCACGCTAACAAATTATGTGAAATAAAAGTACGTCTAGTTTAAGTAAACGAGCAATTCAGAATTAATGGCAAACGTTAAGGATTCTGACTCACCACTGGAAGGCCATTCATATTCGCATTTTACTTTTACACATTCCTGTTACTTTAAGCAATTTGAAAATAAAACAACACAGTATTCAACATAAATTACCTCTGCGAACTATCTTATTCCCATAGAGGGTCGATAGCCTAGAGTATATCCTAGCTGGCGCATGTACCATGTGCTACGTGAGCAGATATTATGCTGTACTATATGGAGAAAACTATAATTTCAATTAAAGGTGGACATATATCCATTTAACATAGGAAAGCGCTTATGCAGTGGCTAAAAATCGCATACGGGACTTGCTTGTTCGTGGCTCAATCCATTGACTGGATATGATTAAGTTTAGATTTGGGTTTGACGCGGACAAAACAGATAAGATATGACTCCTGGATAGACAGTCAACTCATGGAATCCATGGGTTTACGAAACCCCAACACTATAAAAGCGCCCTGTAAAACCGTATGATACTGTTGGTTACATTCCGTTTTGACGTTCCGTTTTACCCACGTAAGGACACCGTCCCTCCAAAATCACACAAACATAAGCTGTGATGGCCATTGCCTTTTGGCAAAAAATGCAAAATTTTGATAAATTGGAAATTTTTTGTTCCAGATTCCAAGTTTCAATGGTCCAATGGGGTGAGGAGACGGCCAGGAATCCAACGGTGCCCTTGGTTTTGTCGTAGGACCTCCGGAACCGTGTCATCCAGCCAAGCGGATCTAAAAGCAGAACACCAACCTCGGCATTAGACTTGTGCATAAGGTTCAACCCGGGAATGGCTATCACGATCCAAAGAATAGGCATATCGAAAAACCGACTACACCATTCGTTTTCTCGTGGTCGGCTTACCTTACCTGGCCATACAAATCCGGAATCCCAGACATCAAGTTTTTCGTCCCATTTTACAACAAAAGGGGGGGTCCTTCCGATTCTGGACCAAATTTTAACAAGAAATGTTTTTGTTCCAGATTCCAAGTTTCAATAGTCCAATGGGGTGAGGAGACGGCCAGGAATCCAACGGTGCCCTTGGTCGGCTTACGTTACCTGGCCATAAAAATTTAAAAATTTAGCCGTTGTGTATAGGGGTCCGAAAAAGATAGCTTATATGCTGGAACATGACATACAACATAGTTAAATAATATTAATTGGAAAGTAACATAAGCTGAAGATCTGTTTGAAAAATGCTAGACATTTCGTGGCGAGGATAAACAGGTAATCTACACGGGTGCTGACAGCCTGAATCTAGAATCTACCCTTTGCGTGCAATGCGCCTTAAGTTGTCGGATCTAGCAGATTCAAGTCCTGAATATCAGTTACAAAGTATTTGTTATCACTCTTGACGCCGTCTTTAAGGCGACGTAAATCATCACAAGAAACAATATTATCGATCGGATAAATCTTTGCTGTTCTTGTTGTAGACAAATACGCTAGATTATTGATACTCACCGATGCTACGTGTAATGGTGAAATATTAGACAAGATCTCTTACTCTATGGGAACGAGTAAGAGACAAGTCCATTTGGGGAGAAAGTCCCATTGAATTTTGACTCGATTGTTGAAAACGGGTAGCGGCAAATAAACTTGATGGGAATGTTTATTATGTACGCTAATGCTTCATTAGATACAGCCAATACACCCCCCTCCTCTTGCTCGCTTTTTTTCCTATAGGAAAAAAAGCGAGCTCACCAAATGGACTTGTCTCTTACTCGTTCCCATAGAGTAAGAGATCTTGTCTAGTGAAATATCATGGCGATCATCTCCACAATCTTGGCTATCCATCATTGTCAATTGTGAATTAACCTGAAAAAGACCAGAAGGAAATCAAATCATATTATGCCTTCCAAGAAGAAACGAATGCCGCCCGGCAACCCAAGGTACGTCGTGTTAGGTACCCTGGTAGCGTGTAGCTTTAGGTACCTTGGTCATTTAGGTAGCTTTGGGTAGCTTGGAAGAAGGTAGGCTAAGATAGCTTTCGGGAGAGTAGCGCCGCAAAAGGTACCTCTGAGTACACAATTAACATTACGCTAGGTACTCTTTGGGAGGGTAACGTGGCAAAAGGTAGCCAAAAGCATGCTGAAGATACCCTCCAGTTAGGTACACGGGGAGAAGGTACCCACGACAAAATGGAAGGTAGCTACGTGTACACGCCGGCTGGGTAGCTGGAGTTAGCTGCTAAGAAGGTAGCGAAAGATAACGACTGGGCGGCTACACTCTCCTATGGTCTCATCATTGAAGCGGTACATGGAGAAAAGGTAGCTTTGTGTAACCTCTTAGAGGATACCAAAGAGTAGACAGTTGAAGGGTACCGGAAGATACCTTATTAGAAGTTAAGAAGCGAAAGCTTCAATCCAGGTAGATGCAGTTAGCTTCAAAGAAGGTAACTGACAGCTACCTTCGGGGAAGGTAGTGAACGGAAGCGACAGAGCGGGTACACGGTCCTATGGTCTTATCATTGAAGCGGGTACACGGGGAAAAGCTATCTTTTGAGTACCCTCCGAAAAGATGACGTTTAGTACTACAGCGTAAATTCCTTAGTGACGATTTCGTCAAATCCTTACTAATTAACTTTAAATACAATTTACTTAAAAAAGTCAATCTTTAGAATCTAACCACCAATACCATGTGGAAGCCCAATTTGTCCTCTACAGATTGGTGCAATTTAATCCCGCGGCAACTCGGAAAAATCGTAAAATATTTGGCTTTGAATATTTTCTCTCATACCCTACCAATAACTGAATTTTGTTAGTTCTACAAATATTCAAAGCAAAATATTTCCAGATTTTGCCGAGTTGCCACAGGATTGGATTGCGCCAATCTGTAGAGGACAGATTGGGCTATGAAATGGTAGTAGTGGTTGGATTGGAAAGATTGCATTTTTTGAGTAAATTGTATTTAAAGTTAATTAGTAAGGATTTGACTAAGTCATCGCTAAGGAATTACAGCTGTAATATTAAAGCCAAACGCTAATGAGAAGAATTATGCCATTCCCTCACGCTACTCGGATCAATACTACAGCGTAAATTCCTTAGCGACGACTTCGTCAAATCCTTATTAATTAATTTTAAATACAATTTGCTGAAAAAAGTCAATCTTTAGAATCTAACCACCAATACCATGTGAAAGCCGAATTTGTCCTCTACAGATTGGTGCAATTTAATCCCGCGGCAACTCGGAAAAATCGTAAAATATTTGGCTTTGAATATTTTCTCTCATACCCTACCAATAACTGAATTTTGTTAGTTGTACAAATATTCAAAGCAAAATATTTCCAGATTTTGCCGAGTTGCCACGGGATTAGATTGCGCCAATCTGTAGAGGACAGTTTGGGCTATCAAATGATACTAATTAATAGGTTTTAGAGATTGGATTTTTTCAGTTAATTTAATTTAAAATAAATTAATTAATAAGGAATCGACTAAGTCGTCGTTAAGGAATTCCAGCTACAATATTAAAAGTGAGAGGAATAGCTGTACAGCCGTTAGTGAATAGCTTTAGCTGTCTAAGTCACGTTCTCCCTTCCAGCCCTTACACGATATACGTACTTTTTCTTGGGCCGCTGCGCTCCTCTCACTTTATATGTTATAGCTGTAATTCCTTAAAATAAAGGTAAATAAGCTTAAATTATTAAAATAAATAGTTTTAGAGTAATAAGCTCGCGTATAAAGATTTGGGGCAAGGGGAGACGTTTGCTAGCGCTGTTTATGATTTTAATGAGTGATTGATTCGTGGTGTTTTGCACAGCGGTGCAATGCCACCTAGCGGCAAGTGGTTTGACTTTGTGAGAAGGGTTAGAGTTAAGGCTCTAGGAAGCAGCGCCATCACCGTAAGCCGGTGACTGTTTAAGTTAAAGAAGCCGTGCATCGTGGCTGTGTGCAGTAGGAAAAGCCGGAAGATTAACAGTGCGGTTCCTTGCTCGGTGGAAGACGTGGTGGTGGGAATTAATTGCGGATTTAGTTAGAAGGATATTAAATTGAAAAGTGTCACTATGGAAGGTACCGGATCGTCTTTGAAATTGGAACTCCGTGGAATCCTGAGGGGCCACAACGGATGGGTCACTCAAACTGCACCAACCCTAAGGATGAAAACATTTTGATTTCGACTTTCAGAGGTAAGAACTGTTTATAATTATTAATTTGGTTTATCAGATAAGTTAAAATTAAGATAAATGATAGCTAAAGGAAGCAAAGGATAGGTTAGGCTTTAAGTGGTAAATTGGTGATGATCCTATGAATTTGATTTAAAATAATGAGTTTTTCATATGCGGGTGGGGATATGGGACTGATGATTAACATGTAAATTATGAAGTAAATTAAGAAAAGCTATAGAAATGGGCGTGTAGGTAGCTCAGCCTGAAACAGATGCTAGGGGAGGAGGGATTAATGAACTGAATATTAATACTTTTTGGTTGCAGACTGCAGACAAGACCTTGGTAGTGTGGAGATTGGCCCGTAACGAGAAAAATTATGGAACCCCTCTGAAGGGTCTCCATGGAAATTCCCATTTCGTTGCTGATGTCCTTTCATTTCACGGAAACTTCGCGTTGTCTGGAGCTTGGGATTAGACTGCGTTTGGGGGATTTGGCCGCTGGAAAATCTACCAGACGTTTGGAAGATCATAGTATGGTTTGAAAAGATTATCCCATACGACTTCATCCTGATGAACTCCACTGAATGCCCAGAAGGACGTGCAAAATTTGTGTGCAAACTATTTTTGTAACTCTTGACACCAAGTTGTCAGAAGGTTTTATTTACCAGACTGACAGGTAGGTTGTGTCGTCCATTGCCTCGGAATGAGGTGAACGCTGTGACACATTCATATGCACTTAGTTCTTAGTTTATTCTTGGTGTGGAATTTTAAGTTTCTTATCGGAAGTTGTGGCATGCTGGACTACTTGTTTAATACTGTTTTTATTTACAGGATATATTGAGTCTCGCTTTCTCTGCTGATAACCGTCAAATCGTGTCCGGATCCCGGGAACACACGATCAAGTTATGGAACACTTGGGCTCAGTGCAAATTCACCATCCAGGAAGAAGTTCACTCCGATTGGGTTTCCTGCGTTCTGTTCTCACCTAACATCGCCCAATTATCGTGTCTGCTGGATGGGACAAGTCCGTCAAGGTAAGTTAAGGTGTTGAATTGTAAGAGATGCTGGAAAGTACTATGGCTAGAAATGATACTTAATGATCCGCTGGTTCATTTATAGGTCTGGAATTTGGCCAACTGCAAGCTGAAGGCTAATCACGACAAACATCAACGATACCTTAACACTGTGGCTGTTTCCCCTGATGGTTCCCTTTGCGCATCCGGATGAAAGGACGCTAAAGCTATGCTCTCGAATGTGGTAAGTATTTAATATCATTAACGATTAATTCACCAACGGAATCAATCAGACCAACTATATTAATAGATAAAGCTGTTCCTCAAATAAACTGAAATTGATTTTGCTTTGCAGGCCTTCTCGAATGTCAATCTGGTCAACGGAGACACATTATCCCTGCCGGTCAGACATGGTATTGACAAAATGCTGTTAGGACTTAAAAACAGCTGTCTCGTATCTTCCATATACATCGGTGCTCGTAAATCTATAATGTTCTTTTGAATACTATCTAATGCCTTTGGCTTTTAAATTGTACCTAGAATTTAATTATTTATTTTAATTTATTATATTATTATTATGAAACAGCTAAACATTTTTAACCTGCTGTTATGTGTAAAGGATACCCTATGTTAACTAGTTACATCTGTAATCTATAATTACGTACTTGTATTGTATACAAAATATAATTTCTCATTTGTACACATTTTCAACAGCTGTAACTGTAATAAAACTTATAATGATTTGAAAATTTTGCTTGCAGCTATCTTTTTACAGCAATATGAAGCTACATTCCTAGCAGTCACCTGGTTGATACCTTCCTAGCAGTTACCTGGCAGATACCTTCCTAGCAGTCACCTGGTTGATACCTTCCTAGCAGTTACCTGGCAGATACCTTCCCACCAGTTACCTGGCAGATACCTTCCCACCAGTTACCTGGCAGATACCCCCCTAGCAGTTAACTTGCAGCTACTGTCCTAGCAGGTAGTCACAGTTACTTCCTTCGCCGCTACTCTCCGCTATCTTTACAACGGATAGCTGGACGGTACACTCCACGCGGCTACCGTCTCTTCCGGAAATTAGATACCTTCAAGGTACACTGCGAGAAGCTACACGTTTTTCGTATAAACGCTACCTGCGGGGAAGCTACCGGAAGGTACCTCGTTGTCACTACTCCTGTGGGGTGTCGGGGGCAACTCGCGCGCTCTATGGCTAAAAAGAGTGAGTGGTTCATCCAGATTCTCGTCTCGCACTTCACTGTGCCGGTCAACATATATGTACATACACTTATGCACTTACTCTAACACTGAGTGTACGTTTTCGTGTGTGTTCGACTAAAAAATAAGTTCGTTAAAAACATTTAAATTGAGTTAAGGATTTTTGAAAACAGTAATATTGTATAAATAATTATCACATTGTTTGCGATTACACTACGTTTTCGTGATTGCCGTGTTTAGAAGACGTGCTCACCATTCGTAAATTCATTTCTGAGGAGAACTTTGACGGGCAGGATTTAACGTAACGCGGAACCCTTGTTTGTTACACCTTTGGATGGTAAGCCAACCATTTTCAAAATAGATTAATTAAATCCCTTCTTTAGACAAGATCTACCCTTCTGTATATATCACAATATATTCTTAGTGGATACTAAAAATTTATATTTTTGTTTAATGTACAAACTCTTGATTACTGTGTTACCACTATCTTTTCCATAATAAAAGATTTCAAACTGGCGTTTAATTGTTTTCGTAAACAGGGGATGCTGTTAAATAGAACAGACAGAAAATTACATCTGTAATAACTTTCGCCAAACCTGATTGCAAGAGGCTTCATGATGCCTCCCACCGATACTCCTGGTGGACCCTCAACCTCTGTTTCAGGCCCGATATCTAATGTGCTTGTAGGAGCTGGCGAATTATGGATGCCATTTCGAGAAATACAGGATTTGATAGACCGCGCTGTTACGTATCCTACTCCGGAGAATATATCTGAACTGGAGAACATTTTACGAATTCATAAACCTGATTTTGTTTCCCTCCTGTCAACAAAGGTAATATATATATTCTCATAAATTATATGAATTTTGATCAATTCATACAAAATTATTTGAAATGGGGTGGGAACCTTCATTTGTATATTGCGAATTTTTTTAGCCCCGGTCATCCAGTGACAGGGAAGAATTGAAGAAAGGGGCAACCGAAGGGATATATTTACGAGGACACGATGGAAAGAAGATGTTGCAGGCCAATATTATTCAGGAAGCCCTCATTATGGCTGACATGTTCGACATTAATGAGTTTCAAGCCCTGGATTTACTTACCATAGGTATGCACAAGATAATATAATCGTCGCAATATAGTCTTTAATTCGTGCATAGTAATGAGCATTTCATGAATATTACGTGAATGCAGCTGAAGCTGAGCTGGAGTATCAGCCAGGTTGGACGAGAGGGCTTCTCGCAGTACACATGTTGTATGAAGGAAGAGCTGCAATGGTCAGTTCATTTGTCTCCATCCTTCAGGCCATTCCAGGTAACACTTGGTCATCCCGTGTGAATAAGAAAATCATCGATTTGTTTGAAAGCTTCGTGAGCCAAATTTTTCAAGAGGATATGATTGACCGCATTATGTGTAAGTACCATGAGGATTAATATGTAATCGTTACAATGTAAAATTATATCCATTTCGATTATATTAATAGCCTAACGAACAGAAGCTAATTTATTTCAATTATTGGCAGGTTTGCTTGCAAAATATAAAACAAAACCGCAAATCGAGACATTAGATGCCAATCTAGCTCTTGGTGACTGGCGTCACCGCGATAGTGTGTTAAAGTTTATTGAAAAGATTCGAGAAGGTTTAGGTCAAATTATATTCTGCTGGTCAGCACAGCGGGGACTTCAGTGGAACGATGCCTTAAGGTAAACTAATCCTTCAAAGTTCGTTTAATTATGCTATATTTGTGGATTTTGCACGAATTCCTTGGTTTTTATAGAATCCTGGAATACATGAAGACACGACTTGTTCTTTCCGATGAATTTGAGATCGAGAAAGTAGATGTGCTGCTAATTGTGAGCTTAATGTACTCACTAGATCATTGTACAGCTTCTCCTACCATCAACCGACAGTTCGCTCTCGACTTGAAGAAGTATTGTACAGATAATAATTTTGGGAACGGTTACCATTGCGTTGAAGTGTTGGACATGCTGAAACTCGTGTACTTCACTAATACCTACAAACTCATTAGCGAAGCTCACGCTTCATCAATAGGACTGCAATCATCATCTCAAGTTGACCCCGCAATCGCCGAAATAGCTGAAGAAGATGAGTTTGAACTCCGGAAAGATCTCTTTGGTTTTCTGAAAACTTATTTGTTTTCCAAACCGAATTTATTCTCTGATGAAGAACATATCATGAGGAGGCTTCATTTATTTTTTTTGGACTTCATATCTTTCTTACCACCAAAGCTGAAAGATTTGAAGAATAAGTCCGAAGATGCTGCAAAAACTATCCAACTCTACAATGAGCAAGGGTTAGTTCCACCGTCTAATCTACCGCAGGACTACGAAAATTTTCTCCAGTGCATTGCTTCCTTCTATGCTCAAGATGAGTATGGCCTTGCCGGTGACTACTTCAGCAACGAGATACACCATTCCTATTTGAACAAGCTCGTTAGATCGGCCACAGTGGATCATCCGTTTATGTTTGTGCACAATGTGAAAATGTTAACTGGTTTAGCCAAGGGTTGTTCCGATGGTGTGTTTAACTTGCTCAAACAAAACGGGCATTACCTCTCGTTAGAGCACTTCTTCGATTCAATCAGCAAATACATGGGTAGTTTCGGAAGTCAAGTTGCGTTTAATGGACCGAATGTTTATGCAAGTGACACATATCAACGAGTGGTAACAGATTCCTTAAAGTTTACTGTGAATCCTGCTGAGGTTCATGGTATATGCACGTACCTAGACCTTATCGAAGCTTTATGCATCAACTCCCCAGCGGTTCAACATTATTTCACTACCGCCAGGTCTCATTGGCTCAAGACGGCAATCAGTGCAGCGAAAGTGCGTTCAATTCCTAGGGAAATTCGAGCTAAAATGTTAAACGCTGCTGCTGCAATGATAGCGAAGGATTCCATTGGAGCAGACGGAGCATTAAACTTATGGGAGGCTTTTTACAGTACTAGACTTATTGATTTCGGCAGTGGAGATTTGCGGGTAAGAAAACTCTTACTTAACTAAGCTAGTCTTTATGAGTATGGCATCAATTATGCCAGTTTAAATTATGGATTTGGAGCCATTTTTTCAGCTGATTCACAGCTTTTAATTTATCTTTACGCAGGACGAGTTGGAGGATCGAGAAGCCAGACTAGAATCATACTCCTTAACTATTGGACTGTTGAAGCTAATGGATTCCCTCATTGATGCCAGGTTTGGTACTCAAGACAATGCTCCAATGGAGCTTAATCTGAATACCCAAATCGATAACGGCGTTCTTCAGCCATACGTAACTTTCGTCAGAGATTCCGTACTGCTGAAAGTAGGCTACAGATCCTATAAAGCTGTGGCTGAGAGATGGGAATTAGCAACTTTGGCCATGGGAATAATTTCAAAACTTCTGGATTATGTACCTTCATTAATGCTACAAATGTTGTCGGACTCACCGTTGCATAGGATGGTACACTTTTTTAACCAATTCATTATTGAAACGACATGTACGCTCCAGTCAATGGCTTAAATGTATTGAGTTTCCAAACATTCAGGTGCTTGGAGCTCTACTTGATTGCATAAGACTGAAGGAAATGTCATCTGGATGGGCGCCTCAAGTGGATAAGTGCAGCTTACAGTGTCTCAGCCTGCTCCGACGAGCATTGTTTCGTCAAAACGCATTTTTGTACAGACGGGAATTAACGTCGGGAAAGGTGTGTTTACTAATTGATTTTGAAAAGTTCTGGTATCTCTGAGCAATATGACTGTTAATGATATAAGTTCCCTTGCAGCAAGGAACAGTTGTAGTCGGAATACATCAGCTCATTATGAAAGTTCTGCATGACAGTGGAAAGCCGGATTATTTACTTGCTGTTGTAAAGTAAGAAACATATTTATCTTCCTATTAGATTCGTGCCATTAGTGGAATATTTATTGATCTGGTGAAACTGTGGTTTTAGGTTTATCGATCTGTTGCACCCGGAGTCTCACCGCAATGCCGCTTTAGAAATCTTTGAAATGATTATATCTGGTCACGGGGAAACAGATTCGCACGTATATTCTGCCATTGTTTCTGAGCCTAATACTGCAGCTATTTTACGCTTAACCCTTTGTGAATTCTTGGACGACGGTGGTACGTCAATTAAGGTTAAGAACCTGGTATTGCAATTGTTGCGAGCAAGCATGGTTCATGCATCACCTAACCTTGGTTTGTATTTGCTGGGAGCCGATAAGAAAGTTGATTTTCAGAATCCAGGTAATTTACTTGTTCCTGGAAATTTTAGTCGGAATCACTAATTGAGTTGTCATCAAATGAATGTCTTACTTTTATTAAAAAAATATTGTAGGTGTTCAAGGAAATCCTCGGACTGTTTTACATGCGTTACTGGATAATGCTGTATCAGTTCCGGACGCATTTCTCACTGTTTTGGTGCTAATGAGAGATGCAAGACTGTCTTCCAGTTTGTTGCGTTACTTGCGAACGAATCAGTATTTTGTAAAAATATTGGTGAATGAGCTGTCATCGATGGATGTACCGAACCAAAGCTTGGGGCACTTTCTTAAATGCGTAGCGCTTGAATTGAATCACACCAAGCAACCTGGACCACTTGTCCATACACTTGTCGCACCAGAGAGTGGGAAGTTCCAAGAAATTTTAGAACATATTGAACTACAGTTACAGTCGATTGACGTACCAAATTTGGAATTTTTTGATAGTTCACTCGTCATGGAGGTGTGTGATATTTACGTTTTGATACTTTCATACGCATTTGTTTAAGAAATAAGTACGATAAATTAATTCTCTGATGAACATTTGTAGGCCATGAAGACTTGTGAGTACAATGATCGCGAATTGAACACCAAAATAGTTAGAGTGGAGCTTCTTGAAGCGCTTTTACGAGACGAGATTTCAAAACTAGAGAAAACTAACGTAGTAAAGTTGCGAAAGAGTGTTCATCAAGAGGCAAAGGTTAGTCTGAAGATTCTGATGTAATTAAATGTGGTTGGCCAGATAAAATGGGTTCGATCAGAGTGTGTATCCGGTAGTACAATTGTGGCCTATTGCGTACGCTCATATTCATAATAATTTGTTTTGCAGGAGCTCATCAGTTTTGCGTTGGAGTTGAATGCTGCCCGTAAACGCGAAGCTTCGAAAGTTTTGATATTTGATGGCTGGAAACAGTGCCTTGAGATACTACTTCTCAATCCTGCAGCCTTGAAATTAGCTGGCGCAGATTTTGTCAGTGGAATGCTACGACTGATTCTTGATAAAGTGCGAAATACCACCAGCCCCTCAGAATATTTTCTGCGATTAGCTGCGGAAGTAACCTTGACATTGTGTGCGATGATGAGAAAATTGTATGCTGAGATGAAGAGTCCGACTTTGAACGTTATACTAACCCACCTTTGTGCATGGGTTCCTGATGAGCAGCATGCGCTTGTTCGTACGTATTTGTACGGATCCATACATTACATCGTGGACATGTTACGTGAAATCGAAGGAGTTACATCGAGCCAAACAGCCTTTGCTCAAATAATTGACCATCTCAGTCGTGACATTTCGCAAAATTCCGACTTCGGACGTCTACAAGCAATGTATTTAGTGGGGGAAATAATACGATGGACTCATTCCAAAAATTTGGGCGGCTTGGAAGTTCAAGTATCACCAAAGGCATTAGGAAGTCCAATCACGGCACTAAATCCTCTCAGCTCATCAAAACTCCTAGCATCAACACTGTCTGGGTCTATTTTTCCTGGAACTCCACGATCATTCATCAATGCCCCTGCGTCACCAGCTGAAATTTTAAGTAAGCCCAGTGCAACTAGGAAGTCTTTCATGGACATGACCAGTCCCGGTCAACGAGGACGATCTCCATCAACACCAATAACGTTCAAAACACCCACTGCCAGCGGTCGAAAGTTTTATTCAACTACAATGCAGCAAGGGGATTCCTCAAAGATATTCGATACTAGTGGATCTTCGAAACTACTATATTCGGCACAAAAGCAGCGATTCCCTTCTGTTGAACAAGGAGGAGAAAGTAGTGATGACGAAGATTACGGTGACGGAAGAAAAACGAGCTTACTGGACTATCCATCGCAAGATTTGTTTAATACATCTAAATCTGGTTATGCGAGGGGCGGGGATAGAGGAGATGATGGCACAGGTAGAATTACAACAAGTAGAAAGCTAACTCTCGGATCAGCAACCCCCGTGAAACGCGCAATGGAAACGCTGTCACTGAAGAGCTCCTCCCAATCACTATTAATCAACCATTTATATAACAAAGGCTATTTAAGGGGACTGGTAGACGCCCTCCCTTTAATAGATGACCCCTTACTTATGCAATTATTCTCGGACAGACCAGAAGCATCTCACATGAGGGCATTGCTCTTATTCGAAGCTAAGATGTCCTTGTTCAGTCGATTGGCCTGGGCGGGCGTACAATCCACCCAATATCTCGTTGATGTAAACACGATCCTCCGTCTGTCCGATATGACTGTCTTTGACATTAACTTCATGGACCAGCAAGACAGCACTATTGCAACTCGGGAAGCATTCGGTTTGACCATGAGTGCAGATTCATTTCGAGGGTCCTTAAAGGTACCGAATAGAAAAGAACGAATGGAAATGCTCTTTTCCAACGTATTGAAGCTTTTCATCGCAATGACCACGTCTTCTCCTAAAAACATTATGATTGTAGATCAGGTAATTTCCGTGATTGAAAGTACTTCTCAAGGTAGGCCATGTTAATATGACATTTCATGTTAATTAGTAATCCAATATTTTATTTAGATTTGGCACTTCATCACTGTCCACGACTGCGCACTGGCAACTTTAATCAACTCAACTGTCGTTCTACATGATCAACCATGTTCATCAGCATATTTGTTGACTTCATTGTTGGCTCAAATTGCGAAGAAACTCCCGGCAGACTCTTTCAAAGTTGTTCGCAATCGGGACAGCGTTTACACCAGAATGGTTGGGATCCTCAAGCAGCAGGGATCGGAAACCACCTACACAGAGAACAGAATGATATTAGTACGAAACGCCATCAAGTTCTTGCACAACCACGCTTTTAATACCGAAGCCGTCAAGGACGAAGAATTAAAGAAATTCGGATTCGCCTGCCGCCCTGTTCTAACTCGGCAGTTTACACTAAATCGTACCAGAGGCAACCTCGACCATGAAGTACCGATAGGTTTGATTCTTCTACTTGTACGGGACTCGCTCTACCGCCTCCAGCCTCGCAATTCCAACGCAGAAGACAAGGTTAATGAATGCCATGAAGCTATTGTAGAGACTGGATTGTCTTTGTGTCTGCGTCATGTGGAAGTGTTCATCAACGAGCCAGCATTAGCGTCATTTGAACTTGAAGTTGAAACCGTCGACTGTGAACGTTTTAAACAAGATTTGCTCAGAACTCTGAATGAATATTTCCCATCAGATGGGTTGTCAAACCAGGTCAGTATCTTCAGTCAATTACCATACAGCTTTTCCAGTTTTAGTTAAAGTAAGCATTTCAAAGATTTTAACTTGTTCATCTACCGTTTATTTTTCAGGAATCAAGCTCCTTTCCAGAAATCATCCTACATCGTCTTCGTCGCTTAGCACATTCTACATAATGGACTAGCTATTTTTCCCCTGCAAGTGCTGAGTGCATGTGTATGTTATAATTATATTTTCCATGCGCGTTACTTCACAACATATATATTGAACCATTCATACACTTTTTAAGCTATAAATTACATAATAAATCAATTCGAATCAATGAGATTCTTGACCCAGCTTTATTTCGATAATTCTGAATTTTATGGTAACGTAGTTGTGACAAATGTTTAAGCATATGCATCAGCAGGTCAACTGCTACTTACGTTAAGCACATATATTTAGCACCACCTGTTAATTTCCCAGCGGTTACCAATTAAGTATTAAAACGGCGAATCATTGAGTGCTTGATTCTCTACCCCAACCGTACGGCACAGTATCCGTTCCTCTGAATCAAGGGAAGGATACACTGAGTTCACCCACCTGATAGCATATATGCACATGCTGTGTAAAGTGAATCGGCAGAAACTCGGAAGTTCAAGTAGAACCGGACTCCCATTTGAATTGAACTCGTAATCGCAACAGTCATCGGTTAAACTCGATTATAGGTGTTTTTATGAATCAATAATAACTGCAAATCGACATTAATACGTTAGGCATTATATATGAAGGATTAATCTGACCTTTACTAACTCGTAAGTACTTTACGCATCTGTTTGTGGAAGTTTAACCTGTATGCAAGCATCTAACTAAATTCTTGGTTGTGGTGATTTGTGAAGTTGAAATATATACTGCGAATAATGTTCATAAAAGTTGCAACAGTTGCAGCAGCGGAATAAAGACATAGCTTTACTCAAGCTGATCGGTACAAGGTAAAAGAAAAAACTATATTTCTAAATTCAAAACCGTGTCATTTAATGTGATAAAAATGTTGAACGCCTTTAAACGTAATCTTTGTATTCTTGCCAGTATTTCCTCAAATTAAATACTGGCAGTGCCATGACAAATTCTGGTTGTACCAGAATCCATGGTTTATTTCTGTTACAATACTTTTATGCGGCAGTGACCTTATATTTTGTTTTCTTATTACAGATGCGTTGACAGTTTATTTCCTGGAAAACAGCAATAAATCGTGTCGTCTTCCGGCAGCGTAGTTAAAAAGACTGCGTAGGTCACCTGTAGCTCCACCCTGCAGGTCCTGGTGCCACATATCAGTCTTTAACACTATGGCAACCAAAACATCGGACAATTCCCTAAGCGAAGCAAAGAAGCAGCGTCAGGAACACGCCTTGAAAACTTTGTTTTTTGAAAAGGTAGGTTTTAATGAGAGTGCCTTTGCTTGGTTAGAGTTGAATTTACATAATATTTACATGCGTATAAATTATTCGTGTCTGTTTTCATTTTTATCTTTAGCAAGACGGTGCTTTGTGTGGTCAACATTGCCTTAATAACGCTCTTCAATGTTACGTTTTCTCGGCAGTAGAGTTGTCGACAATTGCTCAGCAGTTAGATGATAAGGAGCGACAAACGATGGCTGAATGTGGCACACATACTCAAGAGTATAGAGATTTCATAAATGTTAGTCACTCTTTATTGACAAATCCTTATTCTAAAAAATGCTGGATATTGCATAAACAATAACTGTATGCATGGATTTTTCTAGAAACCTTCGCACAATTTTGATGATACCGGGTATTTTGGTGTTCAAGTCCTTAGTGAAGCTTTAAAAAATATTGGCTTGGAGTTAGTCTCCTTTCGATCTGATGATGAGAGAGCAGCCTATGCTCGTCAAAATCCGTTGTAAGGCTTTAAAACTATTTTAACGCAATTCACGAATGCACTTTTAAGTGTGTATGAATCTCCTAATATTCCTGCAAACTTTAGGGAGCAACGGCTTATTATATGTAATATGGAAGATCATTGGTTTTCAATGCGCCGGTTTGGACCTCAGTGGGTGAATTTGAACTCTACCTTGACAAAACCAGAAGCATACACTGACACATATTTCAGCCTTTTCCTGCAGACGCTGCAAAATGACGGTATGTTATATATGTGTGTTTAAAGATGAGAAAGCTGTTTCTTAGCATTCGTTTATTTTGCATGCACTTTATATTTGACAAAAGCTGATGATACGTTTTTTCATTATGTTTAAGGACACACCCTGTTTTTAGTCTTTGGAAGTATTCCGGAAAACTCTGAGGTAATTTTCGGATCAGCTCTCAGCCTGTTTACAACTTTGTAATAATAATATATTAGTATTATACTGAACTTTTTGATAATTTCAGGCAGAAGCAGCGTTCACTAGTTTGCTAATAAATGACTATGATAATGTCGCATCATTGGGACCTGGTAACATGATTTTTAATGAATTGCTCATCAGGCTTTTAACTACTTGTAAAATTAACCAACAATTAAATTTATTTTGTCGTAGGTAATAGGCTTGGTGGTTCCTCAGCCCCAGTCCCCGATACCTGTGATACAGAAGATTCAGTTAAGAAAGAGAAAGTACGGCTACAGCGGGAGGCATTTCTCCGGCGGCTGGAAGGTACTCAAAAGAGTCCAGAAAGTTAAGCCACGCTTGGCATTAGATGATATGGAATTCTTCCACGCCCTAATTTTGTTAAAAGCTACTCATTGCTTAAGCATGCGATTCAGCGTTTAACACACACTTGGACTGCAAGTGATGACGATTGGTTGACTTCACCCAAGTCTTAATTCAAGTCAGCGTGAAGTAGTATCAGAGCATGCAAAAATAAACAGTGTGTCGGAAATGTGATACCCGCATTGAGTTCCAGCTTCCCACGTCACGAATAATCTAGATATTAAGTTTCTTTACACATGGCGGAATGCATAACGCTTTCGTAAGTTACCTTGTTTTGTACCTCGCTATAAGCGGTTGCCTGAGTAGTGTCTACCTTCGTTTTATACTACAATTATAATAACATTCGTAATTATCTTATGAAAATCGCTTCAGCGATACTTCTAAATTTGTATTATGCCTCATTCATGATTTCCTTGTGCGGAGGTAGACCTATGAGCAGACTACTATTTATGACAAGTTCTCCAACATCCTACAACATAATATAATCATAAGCTTCCGTGTAAAAGTACATTTATCTCTTTCTCGTATGCAATAGAGAGCACAAGCTACAACGAATTATAAATTAACCTTCTAATTTATACTATTACTACTCGGATTCAAAGCTGGAATGCTTCGGTGCCAATTTAGCTATGCATAAAGCAGAATAAATTTATATTAAAAGTATACGTCTTCATGGCTTACATGTCCTGTCATTAAACAAAAACCTCGGTTTCATCCGAATGAACCAAGTGACTACACTTCCTATCCATGATTCTGGAGCCACCATACATGACTCTTTCTAAACGTACGAGGGAAGCAGAACACAAATATACCAAACTCTCAAATCCCACTAAAGAAGAAAATGCGAATCTTCACCCCTTCCTCAAGAATCATTGAACGAATTCCTAAAATTGCTATTCTTCCTTATCACCCAACACGGTTGAATGAGCCAGCTAACGTAAAAAAATCTGCACACAAATTACAAGAAACGATGCTCGTGCGTGAAGGCGCGGAATTGGCAGAACATATTTCCCTTAAACGATTCACAGTCCCTCAGCCCCAGAGACTCGTTTATTTCTAGTATGACAGATTTGGCTATTACAAGTTTTGCTGGAAACACTAGAACCTTTTTAAGCCTCGTCAAAGAATTTATGCTTCCATAGCCATCCTTTCCAGAATCCTCTCGCCAGTCTGCATTTGGACTTGGTTCATTGCAGTTTCCAAACAAACAGAGTCTTCGATATTCTTGACAGCTTTGCAACTTGCACCTCGTTATGTTCCCTTAAACTACCCTACTTGCATAGACATGATTTCCCTGTTCAGTTGCTCTACGGCAGCAGTGACGCTGTCGGTTTTGTGTGTCATCAACAATTTTCTTCCAGTTCAAGTGACAAATGATTCTTTCACACTCACCTCCATCCCTGGTCTCGAACTTGTGGACACAGAGACGGATTTCATAGAGGGCGCGGAAGATACCGGAAACCAGAGTATTAGATTTCAGTCACAAATTTACTTTCCCGGAAACGACAATGGTTGGGAGCCTCCACGGAGAAACAAAGGCTGGCAAGCACCTGGATGGGCGCCTCCAAAGAAAAATTACGGGAAGGGTAAGTAATCATAGCTTTTCCCCTCTTGCAAATACAGTTTAATACCTGCCTTAACATGCACCTCTTTATTTCCAGGGCCAAAAGTTCCAATACGAGGAAACAAGCCCAACAAGAACACTCCCTTTGTTTTTAGTTCCGTTCCCAGAACAGAAGTTGCTATACGAGTTGTTATTTGTGATACAGAAGACAAGTGCCATAACTTTGCACATTGTGGCTCTTACAATCACGATTTCCTTAAATCCAAAGACCGCTGCTGCATAAAAACGTAAGATTTGAATACATCTTCAACTGTATTTGCATCCCGACTTTTATGTGTACCTATCCTGTGATTGCTTAAGGGCCATCCGTGTTACATGTTTCCTTTATTACCTTCCAGCGTGGACGCAAAGGGTATGTGTTGCTCTGCCATTTATCCCGTAGACGACGGACCAGACAGCATAGCAAACCACTTCCGACCCTACGGCCGCGGAGTTGTAAACATTCCCGGTATCAGTGAAGAATCTTTGTCAGCCGCTGCACGTTTTGGACTTGATTACGGCCCAAAGTACAAAGATTTGGAAATCAAGCTATTGGAACTAGGAATCGTCGTGGAAAAAGGAACAGCAGCCTATGGACACTTGCAATTTTTTCAGGTGAGCTCACACCGTAGCTTGTTAATGGAACTCCCTCCCAACGATTTTCTTAGTTCACTTAGGAGCGATCGAAAATCAAACAAATGCAAAAAAAGCTTTGCGAATCTTGGGATTTCCTTCAAATATACAATGTCAACAATACCTTCAACTCCTTGCCCATACCAACATTCTCCATGATCATATACCTCTTGAAGAGGAAGTTGTTGAGTGAAACTGCTCAAGCAAGACCGTTACAGCTATGGCAATTAATCAGAATTAGCTGGCATTGGATAAGCTACACGGAGGAGCTCTTTATGTATTCAATACCTGGAAAAAAATACAAAATCACCTGTATTCTTGCAGACTACTCCGGAGATACTTCAAATTTCACAGGAAAATTTTCTGGTCATCAAGGCGTGCATGTACCTCCAGGAAAAGTAATTAATTTTTTACCAATCTTTAGCTTTTCTTGAGAATATTTCAATTTCAACAATCAATTTTACTCCACAACATAGATATTACTTGGGTCCTAAAGAGGCTGGTATCGGATTGCAAGATTTTGCCTTTACCTCAACCGCTCTCGGAGAGACGTGTCCACCAACGCCCGAGTGCAACGACTACGCTCCCTACCGGACTCACGATGGATCATGCAACAATTTACAATCTCCACGACAAGGCCAAGCTGGCACTCCTCTCATCCGACTTCTTCCTCCAGCTTACGCAGACGGTAAATGATAATCACATCCCGTACTAATGTCGTTACACTATTTTTCTTTTAATTTTCTCTTAATTTATCATAACTTCCCTTCTGAATTCTTCGTTTTTTTTTCTCCTTAATCCCTCCGCTATTTCAGGAGTTTGGCAACCACGAAGACGGAGCGATGGCGGAGAATTGCCTAACCCTAGATTTATCTCACGCTCTCTCGTTCCTGATTTCAATCAACCGGATCTTCGCTATTCTCACCTCCTGATGCAGCACGGACAATTCATTGACCATGACTTTTCCCACGTCCCAATATTTCGCCTTGGGGATTTCTCAGGAATCAGCTGCTGCAAAGACTCAGCCTATCAGCATCCCGCCTGTTTTCCAATTGGGATTCCACCCGGAGACAAGGAAATTGATGGGGAGTGCATGAATTTTGTTCGCTCCATGATTGCACCCAGGATTCATTGCGATTTTGGTCATGCTGATCAGGTAAGTTCCACGTGACTCATTTTTCCTCCTAGATCCATCCTAAATCCAGCCTGTCCTTCAATGTGTCAACAACCTAAAAACGTTTTCCATTCCAGCTAAATCAGCTCACTCACTGGTTGGATGGCTCTCAACTGTATGGAAACAAAAACGACCAGTCTGAAAGTTTGCGCGAGTTCAGAGGGGGTTTAATGAAAGTGACAAGGGATCCCAGAGGACGCCACCTTCTTCCACTGGATTTATTGGATGAAAACGATTGCGGAAACCCTGCGGGTGCTCAGGATTTGCACTGCTTTGTTGCCGGGGACAAGCGTGTTAACGAGCAGGTGAGTATCTAGGAAAATCTATTATTGATCCTATGGATTCAGCCTGTTTCTACTATGATTAGCCAATAGCTCAACTCCATCTCAATCTTTGTAATCCCACTCAGATTGGCTTGACGAGCATTCATACAGTATGGATGCGAGAACATAACCGAGTAGCCGTAGGCCTCCAGTCAGTCAATCCTCACTGGAACGACGAAAAAGTGTACCAGGAAGCAAGAAAAATTGTTGTAGCTGAATATCAGCACATAACCTATAACGAGTGGCTTCCCATCATCATAGGTATGATACTAATTAATCACACTATCATAAAGAGTATAATTAACTCCAGCTTATAGAAATTTCGATTATTAAGCCATACACAATATTTAAACGCAACTTTACATTCCAGGGCGGAACTACATGGAAGTTTTCGGCATACTTCCCCTCTACCAAGGCTACACAGAAGGCTACAATCCAGCAATTGACGCAAGCGTTTCAAACGCTTTTACCACTGCTGCTTTCCGAATGGGTCATACTTTGGTTCAAGGTCATCTCAAGTAAGTCGCAAGATGTTTAACATCCTCCCCGAGCATATAAACTCCCTCATCATGCTAACAGTTTAAATCATGTATACATTTCAGTCTCCAGAACAACGCAGGCGGACTTGTCGGTAGACTCACCCTTCGAGATTTTTTCAACAACCCACATTTATTGAGAGAAGCAGGAGTTATCGATTTATTAAACAAAGGACTTTTGAATCAGCCAATTCAAATGTTTGATAACTTTGTGACAAGAGAGGTGAGTGGCGGCGGGGTCGAATTTTGAGACAACTCAAGTACAAAATCCTAAAACTAAATTAATTAATTTCCAGCTCCGAGATCATCTTTTCCAAAAAGGCACAGGTGGTATGGATTTGATAGCCTTGAATCTCCAACGAGGTCGAGACCACGGTCTACCCAGCTACAACGAGTATCGGGATCTATGTCGACTCGGTCGTGCTCGAGACTTTGAAGATCTCCAGCCAATAATCAGTCCACGGAAGATACCCCAATTGGAATCCGTGTACGAAAGCGTAGATGATATAGATTTATTTATAGGCGCTATCTTCGAGAACCCTTTACCAGGCGCTTTACTCGGTCCAACATTCGTTTGCATCATCGGCGATCAGTTTGTGCGGGCACAGAAAGGTGACCGCTTCTTCTACTCCCACGGTGGTCAGCCCCATTCCTTTTCGGAAGGTAAGCCTTGAACTACAATGATCACCTATATATATGCACTTCACGGCAGTTTCCCCGTCCTTTGGGGCATGTTAATGCACTCCTGAACTTTTCAAACGTTCCAGCTCAACTCCATTCAATACGAAGTACGAGCATGGCAAGGATTATGTGCGATAACAGTGACAACATTGAAGCAGTTCAACCTTTGGCATTCCACCTATCAAACCCATCATTGTAAGTATATGTAGCTTATCCTTTACTAGATTCAGCCATGGCTTTTGTTTTAAGCTTTAAGCGTTCACATGCTAAGCTTTTGATGCTATAATATTACCCGTCGACGCTATCATGTTTTTCAAAAATCAAAATATTTTCAGCAATCCAATGCTTCCTTGCCGAAGTCCATCGATACCCGGGCTCAATTTTGGATACTGGGCAGAATAAGTTTACTTTTTGTATATTTATAAAAATCAGTTTCACATCTCTTCTCACTATTATCCTAACACTTTTACCTACTACTTGACTCTGAATGATACTAAACTAATGGAAACAACATGTCAATTTTTTATAACAAATTCAAAGCGAAAAACCGATAGCTATTCAGCTAATCAAGTTAATAACAATTTTGTAAACTAACCATCTTCCTATCATTATTCAAGCCAAGTTTAGAAATCATAGGTAAAGCGCTGCAGCGCTTTGTGCGTTTAGCTTGTTCTCATAGCTGACAGTATCATAAAAGCACATACCTTTTCTAACATAATTAAGAAAATTTCATTTCAAATTTTCCCCGTAGCTTGACGTGCTAAATGCTCGTGTTATGACTGCTTTTCCACCAATACTAACGCTAATACTCAACACCATAAACTACAGTTATAGTTATTACTTAATCTAAAACAATTAAACAAAACTTTATGTGACTCAAAGCTTACCATTTAAATAAGTTAGCCAAACTATAAATGACCTTGAACTTGGGATTTCTCTAAGGCAAAGTGTCAAAACAAAATCCACCGTAGTTTAATCAAAATTAATACGTAATTACTGTGATGTAAAAACGCTCTGAGCTTCATGCAAAACAAGTTCTCCAATAACCACCGCCCCTAAAATTAATATCCATCCAAGAAAGTACATGACCGAGAGGAATTCTCCCAATTTGTCAAAAAATATTGCTAAAAGTAGTAATTCCAGGTTCGCGTGCACATTTATCAGTCTCCAGGAAATTAATGCACAACAAGTTAGCGGACGTCTAACAAAATTGGACTGAACTTGTCGGAGAGCCGAAGGAACGTTAGGATTTTCAAAGAGCTTGGTAAATCTTGTAATGTATCGATTCCACCCCGTCGAGTTCACGAGCCATTGAATCCCAATCCAGACAGGCAACTGTCCAGATCTGCAGGCTCTTGTCCGGATTCCATGAGCCATTTGCAGTAGCCACCGCTTTTGAGCTTTAGAGTAGCCATCCTTAACCTTATGTTCCGACTTAATCTTGAGCGTAGTCGGCAAGGGAGAATACCAAACGTGCTTCTTCACAGGATGATTCCGCAGGTAGACAAAGCATCCCACGAGGAGGAAAACGCACCCAAAGCCATCACAAATCCCGTCAATGTAATAGCCCGAAGAATTGAGGTTGTCAAGATTGCTTAAATGAGATTTTCGTGCCCGGGCCACAGTCCCATCCAGTGCATCCAGAAAATTCCGAAATTCAAACAGGAGCACTCCGAGTCGACGCATGTAAATTGAATCATTACAAATGAGTCGTGCACCCATGGCAGCAATAAATATGTGCGTAATGCTAATCCCGTTGGCCGTTATAAACTCAAACACGGAGCCGGATATAACGCGCCAGTAAATAAAAGCCGACAGCGGGTTATGAATGTAAAAGTTTGCCCAGTCCAACATCAACGACTTTGCATCAACCACACAAAATGGATTCTCTCCCGTGCATACCCTTCTCGAGCTATTTAAATGCACTGGCAACGGGCCGGATGATCCCCGGAACGCCATCCACAAGTAACTGTCCATCGTTAAAAATAAAAAGAGGGCAAGAGTCACGAAGAGAAGAGCACTTCGGTTCTCCAAGAACACAGGGCCCATCATCTTGATTCCTATAGTCTCTGTATTATCACCACCAACAAAGACACAACGCAAGGTTCTATTCCATAGTTCTAGTAGACTACAAACTTCACAGGTATTCAATCCCCAGATCTCATTCCATTCAATCCACCCAGTCTTTTCTTCTTCTTCTCCATTTTCAGTCTCCCGACGTGTAGTCCCTGGAAATATGAAAATAAATCACTCAATTACAATATGCAACCTTCTATATATACTTTCAAACGGCGTGGAAGAACATAGATTTCATTTTACAAAAAAATTACTAATCAAACCTTATGAAAGCCACATCTACCTTGTGGATAAAACTAGTAAATTTTTTTCTCAATTAAAAACTATCCGCGATGAATTTAATTCAGATTAACTCAATTTTTTAGCATCCACCGCCAACTGCCAAATTTCGTTTGAACGAGAGAAATTGCCACCACTACCCTCATTTCCACCTCCGCTTCCTCCACTTCATGTGTCAACATGATCAATTCATTCTCCCTCTTGTTGTCATAGGTTTATCGAGGTAGGAAGAATTTTAGGAATAAAATCAACAAAGTCCTGTCCTAGTCATATATTAAAGCCCAACATCCTCTCAATCTTATCAGTCGTCATTCAAAGCCTTGTAAAACAGCATGCTCATTCCCAATTTCCGTAAGAATTCTACCGTAGAATTACTACAGCAACAGGTGTCCGATTAACGTCTAGCTCAGCTCAGACCATCTCTCTCTTTCTTTATTACTCACCTCAAATCCATTTATCCTAAAGTACACGCGGTTCTTGTGCCGAAATCGGCCCAAGAATTAATCTCATTTCCCCCCTATAATCTCCTCCGCTGCTACAAACGTATTGGCCACCACATGCAAGCTGACTATGGTTTCCTCCCGTTTTTTCCGTTTGTTTTCAACAATATGTGTCTTGCCCTCATACACTGATAAATCGACGCCATTTCAAGCCAAACTAAAAGACTACAACGTTCCCGCACTTTGTTTAAAGTATATACTCAAGATACTCACCTCCTCTGAGCTTCCATAGAATTCACAGCCACAACAATCCTAAAATACCCTTAATCGATACGATGCAAATTCACTTTATTCAAAGCTCGACTTTTCTTCTCAGGGCAATCTTAAAGGTGCGAGCCGGTAGACACTCAAAATTACATCTGAGACACAAACGTGTGTAACACACCGCTAAACTCGTAAGTTAACAGATCCCTCCCGAAATTCAGCCCCACTCTCATTAGTACTATAGTTAACTCTAGTTATAATACCCTTTGTCTCTCTTTCCATAGTTACACGTAGCACACATGGGAACTTATAACTAACCTCTCAGTCAATTCCGCGTAGCCCTAGTTCCGGTATGCCCCACCCCAAAAGCTCTCCCTGCCTAATGCTCACTAAAAATGGCTAGTAAATCAAAAAATCCCCTTAGATTCCAGCGATTTTTTATACCTTTAAGGTACCTTTAGGAGACCTTCAATATATTAGGTTACCCTGAATTAGCTGATCTAGCGGTTTTATACAACTGCGTACAACTTTATAGCGTGTATTTATGACACTACAAGTTGAGTTCCTTCAAAACAAAATCTTTCCATCATCCATACTTAATTGCCTTGCCGGTTCTTTAACTGTCCTATATAATACCTTGAATCCATACGCTATATTTACTTGCCTAAGAACATTGTCATGTCTAACTGACCAAGTCTCATCTCTCCACACACACTTGAGTATTCAGGATTTCCCTCCTCACTCGCATATTTTTTTATCCTCCTCAACTTTCCACAAGCTTTCCCCCCCCCACTTATTGTCAATATTGATTTATTTCCTTTCTGCGACTTTGTCTTTACTAAAAGCCAATAAGCGGAATAACTCATCCAACTCAAATTAAAATTAAGAGGATCCAAGAAGACAAGCCAAAGAAAAAGTTTCCATCAATATTTTTGTACTGGAAGATATTTACGTTTCCAAGTCGCAGCTCGCTTTACATATTCCCCAATTTTGCAGATCATGCGTAGTCTTGACACAAATGTATCTTTTGGGAAACATCCAGAGTCAAATATTAACTTTAACGTCCTATAGCCTTGTATGAGCCACTTGAAAAATCAAAGGATGAGGATAACAGACGGACTAAAATAACTCTGTACGCTTTCAAACTTTAAAGCTCTGTCCATCCATAGACCTAAAACGAAACCATGTTTCCAATGTACTGCTAGAGAAAAAATAACTCCCTTTTCTCACCTGTGTTCTTCCTTTTCAAATTAAATCCAATACTTTAACTTCCCGGATACACTGTCCACGCTTCCCTCTAAAAATACCCTAGCGCCAATTACTCCTTGCACAGAAAAATCCCTGACGTCTCACCGCCTCAGATCACCGCCTTTTTTCACAACACCCTTACTTGTTGAGGCTAAATCACTCATGGCTTAATGAGCCTGCTCATAACTGAAACTCAAATAACGAACGATATTTAAAACCGGATTCGTTTCCTTATTGTATTTATCTTCTTCTCCATATTCCACGTTCGTCATCTCTCAAAAAAACCTAAAAGCCACAACTTTTCACCGGAGTCCAGATCCTACATGTCCACCACACATTTCCTCTTGTCTTCCCTAATACAAACTTTTCAATATGACAAAATGACATCCTCACGACTTTGTTGAGTCACACAGGAAAGTAACTCCATGGAATGAG
Organism: Sminthurides aquaticus; assembly: GCA_906901655.1. Classification (NCBI taxonomy): domain Eukaryota; kingdom Metazoa; phylum Arthropoda; class Collembola; order Symphypleona; family Sminthurididae; genus Sminthurides; species Sminthurides aquaticus. The sequence continues at coordinate 14,947,694 of CAJQTT010000001.1, read as the reverse complement.
GAGGACCAATCTACATGCAGAACCTCAGCCAACCTCCCACAAATTTCACATTTCCATGCGAAACGTGTACTTGTTTCTGATGCATGCCTACCTGCACTTTTATTTCATAGAATTTCCTAGGGTTTCGTATTAGACTTATCGCGTAATAATAAATTATTAAGTCTCTGAGCTTGTAGTTGGATTCCCCATCCTGACCTCTCTCTTCTTCTCCAGTCTTTAGCCGCCATAATTCTTCATTCCTTCCTATCAAAAGCCACCGCACCGGCTGTCTTCCCAGGACGGACCCATGTTATAACTTAATCAGAGGAATCAAGAACCCTAACATGTCTTGGAGAAAAAGCGTATGAGGTTGAAGCTTTTGATAAGAAACTTAGAGGTAACCATCATTCTGTCACTCAGCATTTATTCATAATATTCCAAGAGACTGTGTAGTACATAAGTCTCTCTGAATATTGGCATTCACAGGACTTGTAAACGCTTCTCTTGAAGGAATCAAAAACCCATTCGGTCTGCATCACAAATCCCCTTGCATATTTTATACGGGTCCAGAACACGGGCCTTTTTATATTCCTTATATAATTGAGAGGTGAATACAATTGAGTCCACCCGGGCCGGGAATGTACCCAAATGCTCCTGGGATGGGAGCCCCATTATTCCCTAAAAGAGCTCGTCCCACCAGCCTTCGCTATATATACATATAGCTACTAAAGTGTATTCAGGCAAACATAAGAGTGTCCCATTCTATGATATTTTCCCAATTATGACGTACTCCATAATAAAAAAAATCTTGGTTATTATAAAGCCATCCATTCTAAGCAAAAGGCAAGAAAGTTATTGGAGTTATCAAGTTTGACATTGCTTTCTAGCTCAATTACTTCCCTTTCACACGTCGCTAATTTGAAACGTCATTTCTAAAATTTCACCTCCACACTAACCTAGCCCCATACCCCAGACCCCAGTCATTACTTCTTCCCATACGATAATGAATTCAAACGGATGTTTGCATATGACAGACCAAATCATCACAATTTTCCCATTATGTAATGCGTCACTTCGGCCTTCATTCACAAAGGACGTTATTATATTGCCTTATACATCCTCACATGGCTCTCCGCCCAAGACTTTTATTATTACAGAGCTAAAATCCAGAATCAAATTATTTGCATATCAGGTTATGTGTTGAGTAACTGCATGCATCAGAATTAACAAAAGTATTCCATTTTTGTACTGACACATGCTACAATTTTTAAAACATACAGTTTTTAAAACGTACGGTAAAGGTTTGAAACTAGCAAGAAAATCATACCGTCTTGAAAGTAAGATCAATTTGTAACCTGCACATGTAGAATACTGCTATTCTTTTACAAGCTAAAAAGTAATTCGGATAGAGAGTATGGAAAATTCAGGACGAATAATACAGTTTTATATTTAATCTACTGCTCAAGCAGTTTCCACCGCTTTCATCAATTCCATACTAGCTTCTTGTATTATCTGAGGGTAAACATTGATTTCCGCTCTTTAAATAAACTTCAATCAGCACCGCCTTATCCACTTCGGCAAATTAACGAGTTAGCCTAGTTTTCCCGCTATATAAGTTATTATTGACCCTACAATATGATTGGATTGCTATTATGATATCGCGGATGCATCGTACTAGGCAACAGTTTCCGATTAGTAAAGCACGCCAACTACAGTAGCACGCACTCCTGAATCCCCAGTGCAAACCTGTTGTAAATGCATTCTCTAAAGCCTATATCCTGGATCAATTACATTAATTCACATGGTCGGGAAGTAACGATGAGGCAACAATTACTATTTCACGTGAATCACGACAACGTTAACGTTATCCGCTTTCATTCAGTATTCCAACCCAACAACACAACCTTCCACGCTGGCATTGCGATTTTCTAATCAAGCTACTTTAATCCAGACTAACAATTGAAGCCTAACCTACACGCTAACTATTACATCCTTGCAGTCTTGCCCCTGTCTCACAAGAAGGCGCCACCTTACTATCAGTTTAGCTATTAAAGTTAAAAGAATATAATTAAATATATCGCTATTACTTATAAATTATGCTAGCAAGATTAAAAAGACTTCTACCTGTTCTGCAGCTGATGGTGCATAACAAATGGGAATTTAGCAATGTGGCTTTCTCCCCATGTCCTGATGCTTTCACCACTTTCACTTCTGCATTAACCTCTATTTTCTCCACTGTTCCCAGCCACAATGTTCTTACTTTGACTTTCTTTGAAGTAACACTCAGTTCAAATCCTCCGATGGAACTAACAGCGAGCAGTCATGCACACAATTTATTTCTTTTCCTTCTTCAGGATTTTCTTGAACGTAATCCTTTCAAGCTTCAAGAGTGCACTACAGTCTTGTTCTTACCATACCCCGAGTAATTCCTTAGAACCCCCGAGTATCCGCTAACTAGATGCATCAAGTCATACAATTTCCTGTATTGTCACCCCAATCCACCATTTAACAAGCTTCTATTTATGCATCAATATAACGTTTTTTTATTTCATACCTCTGCTACACTCAAAGGCTTTCTTTCCCTTTTCTCATACCTCGGTAGCCGATGTTTACAGATATATAAAGCTATTGACAACTCTCGTCAGCAGTCATCAGCTTGTCAGGTTTAGCCCCTCTTGCCCCTCGTGGTTATAGAACGAATCTGGTATGAAAAAAAATATAAGCTCTCGTACTACACTTTTACTATCATTTGGTTTCCTCTTCACAATTTCCCCTCTATACAACCCTAACATTTCCTTCACTTACTATTATAAATGAAATCTATAATTTCACATATAGCTTTCCTTAAAGCTCACCAAACATCCCGCAACATCCTTCAATAGTTTTCACCTCAAATTGTAAGCGCAGAATTATCAATGCCGGATTAACTCTACCAACTTCCGGCAATGGTTTGAAAATAAGTTGCAACAGTTTTCCTAAAACCCAACCGCAATTAATTTTGAGGAATTAGATTAACTCCCAAGCCATTCACTTGCATATATTAAGAAATTGAACGCGGATGAACTTGCATCAAAGTTAACTCTGTCAGTATCTCTGCATTTTCTCCAAACCACACATGTCCCATCTTATAAAACATCCACAATTGATAGGTAGCCAGATAGTATATGAAGCTTGGACATCTGCTTGATTTCCAACCATGAATAATGTATTACCATAGAAAGGCCCACGTGGTTTTCAAGAAGAAGCTTTTCCCACATATTCTGAGATTACATATGTTCGCTATAGCCATGCTCAATCCCCCTCGATTTCTTTCTACAATTCACAATGGGCTTTTGGCCAGTGTATTTTCCCTTGAACTTCTTCGTAGTCCTCTTGGATTCTATACATTATATAAATTAAATCAGGCGATCCATTACCAGGAAATACGACGCAACGTTTCCGGGCTTATAAGTTATGCGAAAATTTAAATTTTACATAATACGTTGAGAGACATGTGATTTAGCACAATTTTATTGCATATTGCACCCGCACATTAGAGTTGTAAAACCATAGTTTCAAAGCATTAGTTTCAAAACCAATAAAGTTAATCCAATTTTTAAGGCTTTTCAAGTCGGAATGAAAACTGCAAGCATCCGATCGTTGATGCTTCGTTGCTCTTAGAGTACAACGTGGCAACCCCTTCGTAATTTCCCTACAAGAAAATCAGTATATTAGTAAACACAATTCACCCAAATCCACAACGAGTCAGAAATCCAGGGCGTCAATCCCCCCAAATACCAGTTATTTTTTCATAAATATTTCTCTACTTACCACCATCAATCCTCCAATAAGATCTCCGAGATCTGGAACATTCAAAGGGATGGGATTCAGGTCAAAGGTTCCAGCGGCCAAAGGGCACTCACACGTCAACTCTGGTGGGAAAAGGGGGCAAATCAGTGTCGCGTTGTTTGCAATCAAGTCGCAAGCATCATATTTGCTGTAAACATTCACAAATATTGATTAAATTCAAACTAAGACATGTCCAGAGAAATCCCTCCTTGAGCATTGCAGGCAAAGGAGGTAATATTCACAACAATGTATACAAGTAGGCAGTACTTACCAAGAACCAATTTGTCCTTCAAGACAAGGCACATGACTGGGGAAAGGTTCAAGTTTGGTGATATTTAGAGTCAGTCCAAGATCCGTTGGCAAGGGTTGAGTAAACCGAATGCTAGCCTCAAGTACAGCAGAGCCAGGGATGGTGATGACCTCTGGAGTCAAGGTTCCGCTTTGCAAAATGGCGGTTGCTGTCCCCGTAACGGCTGCGATACGTCAAACCCCATTTAAATTTTAAATCTTTTTATCTTGCAAGCATTAATTCTGTGGAAACAGAGCACACTATAACTTACCACAATTTCCCACTGCGCGGCTAACCATTCTGTTTGGAAGACCTGCAAGGGCTCCAGCAGCCAAACACAAGATGACAGCAGCAATAGCCTTCATTATGAATTCTAAATTTGGTCCTCAATATTTAACACACACACTATTCTTCCCAACCAACTCAATTCAAAGTGACTTCCAAGATTCGGAAACAGGCCTTATATTCCTAAATGCCCTTCAGTCAGTATCTTATCAAAATTCCGCAATACTCAGCTCTTCCCAACCCGAGTGCAAAAATTCTTGCCCTACCTGGAGACCTGTCACGGTCTCCAAGAGTTTCTTCAGCTACATAACTGCTGATACCATGGGACATTGAAATTCATTCCCATGTGATCTTATTCTACACTACATATACATCCTTGTGGAGTTTTACAATTAAGTTTAGTTATGACCTATGCAAACAATGAGGATGTTATACAGTCTTCACCGGTTGTTATGCAGCTAATGTTCAATGACATGACCATGACCACCATGACCATCATGCATGTTCACAGTCGAATTATACCACCTTTATTCCCATTCATCAACCCTGCATACAAAGTCAGTAATCGATGATACCGGAACAATTTTTCCTCGATTTTATTATATTATATCATTATCTCTTTACTACCTCATCTCATATGTACAAGGGGGAAATGTTTTCACACCTGCTGCCTTCCTACGTAATATCTATGTTATGCTTGGGACTTTTTATTTTTATTGAGCCCAACCCACTTTGGATTCTGTCATCACATTCTGAAACCCTGCCTGCCATTATATAAAATAACTTGTAGCTCACGGTCATCACCGTTTGATCGATTACTTTCCATTCTCACAGGGTTGTGTTGAGTTCTTTGCTTTTTAAGTGAATGCATAGCTTCTTGGAAACTAGGTTCTTTCAGCACAGGAATATATCGATGATAATGCAGAGAAAGTCTTTGGAGAAAGCTCAGGCCCTAGTAGCTAGAGCTGCCCACACTCAAACCAGTATCCAATACTTTTGCTTCATTTTTTAACCACCTGAAGCAACTAATTATGGAACCTTGTGACGTATCATTGGCCATAGAAGGCTTGAAGGATTACGCCAAGCCGGAAATTCTACAGTATATAATCTCAGTTGTGGGGCATTCTGAGGCGGAGAAAGCACAAGAAATACGAGACAAGCGTTCAGCAAGTCCTCCTTTCTCTTCCGCTTTAAGCGCCATCAGCCCCAGCACAGTCATCTATTTCCCAGCCGCAGGTCCACCTACCTTTAGCGATAATTTCGAAACAAGTACTTACAGAGATAGCGAAGATCCCTTCCGCCTCTCCTTCAAGTCCCCATCCATCCTCTGTTCCCAGCTACCAATGTGCCGCAGAATAATGTACAAAAATGCAAAACTTCATGGCGGGGACAGGTAACTTGGAAAGCTTTATTTCCGCAACGTCATTTTCACACTTTTCAAAATAGCCAAAATTTTGACCCACTTTTTATGCATTTAAAAAGCCATGGGGGTTCAAGCTCAGCTGGAGATTTCGAGGACGACGGTCGTATATCACCGCTTCAAAACAAGGAGCATAGCAAAGATGGAGGAGGAAGACCTCAGCCGTTTGTTCATATTGTGGGGAAAATAAATCCAAGACAGCCAAAGCAATTTGACCGAGGCAGGAAACTCCATAAAAATCCAATGGATGGAGGAGTCCGTGAATACACTACATCAATTAGCAATCCACTCTACAAAAACTACAATCCTAAAGGCTACGTCAAGAATGACGACGAGCTTGCAGTTGAATTTATACGAAAGGTAACTCAAGAATTTAATACTTGGCTCAGCCAATTTGACGGAGAGCTCATACAGCTAGATGTTGAGATGATGATCAAAGTAATGCGAAAAGATTTAGAGCTGTCTTTCAAGAAACAGGATACTCACTTGGGAGAAAGCGACAATGAGTCGAAAATAACTTCATAATTGTTCATATAAATACGTCTCGGAGTTTATTGCCGTTCATGTCCGCATCTTATTACTTAAAGTCAATTCCTGGGAAATAGTTGTGAATTACGATATAGTAGCGATATGATAGCTGGCCAAACCGTTTCCAAACACGTGAGAGGATCCACGCTCATTCCTTTCAGCTTCTCTTAACTTTTAAGTTTCATAATACACGGACTTACTTGGGTTGATTGCACTCAATGGATTCTATAGCTACCATAATCTCGTTGTATAAGACAGTGTCTGCATTGACAGCATTTAAAAAGTCTAAATGATTGAACACATCCGCGTCAATTTTATGATAAATTACTAGATTAGGCAGCTGCTTCGCCAGTGTTTCCACATCCTATTAAAACCAATATTCATTATATAACAATTTATACACACGTGATCAATAAAATTAATCCAACCCAAATCAATAAATCACCTTCACACAGCTTCCTCACCAAAGCCAATACTGCTACATTGTATGTAGTTGAATTTCATCAAATCAAAGCTAGCTCACCTTGGCTGACGCAAGCCAATCTACCGGAGACCAGTAGATTGCCACCGGCGCCGTAACCCTGGACAGGACATAAAGCGGCGGTTGTCTCTTTCCATATATCCGAACGTTTTCATTCACTCCAAAATCATACTGGCTAAATCTTCCTGTTTTTATTATTTGCAAAAAGTGAAGAAGCGTCCGTGTCGACGATCTGTCTGGGTAGTTTTGCAATAAAGCCGGCATCCATGTCTAACATAACATTCATTTCAAGAACCGTCCAATTCAAGTCCACACATTTCTACAATCTTTTAACCTATACTTCCAACACCACCGGTGTCAACGCTTGCTTAGCCTTATCTGCACACGTCAAGTGTGGCAAACGTTATGACAGCATCAAATTATGATATTCTTGCCCCGCACTTACTGAATTCATTCGATCTGTCCCCACAAGCTGTTCCACATTGCTACAAAAGCTTGACAAAAAGGGAGGACGGCAAAGGGAGGACCCTACATCCCGAACCACTTCCAGTATCTTTGTAGGAACGAGTTCCTTATTCCCGAGGAAATCGAAAGCGAGCTGTTCCAAATCCAATCAAATACTATGTTACGATACATTTACGCTTAACAATCAAGGATTCAATCGGAAAGTGAGAGGTGTGCCGTCATTACTGTGCTCATACATACCCGATCATCAAAAATGGGAGCTAGCAGCTTCGCGTTGTGCTGGAGGTGATGAAAGTAAGCTATGGGAGCCAAAGCAAAAGCTGTCTTAATTTTCTCATTGTAACTAGGTCGAGCTGACATGGTGACCCAGAACGTTGTCGTCCCCATTGAATGTCCTATATAGTATAACTGCGCTACGTTCTTCAGCTCTAAAATGTAGTCCATCATCGCTGGAATGTCGTAGAAGCCCATCTCATGAAAACTATTGCACAACAAAGACCCGCATCTTTTCCTTAGAATATATATTCTTCACATTTCCAAACTTTACAGTCCAGACAAAAACAATTTATTCACCTTACCTGAAATCCCAATACCGAGGATCATTTTTTGCATAATGCAAGTGTCGGTTAGAATATTTGTTTCCCCGAAAGTTTCCAAGCCAGACATCGTAACCCTCTTCTGCTAGCTTGAAAGCTATTATTTCAACAGACGCAATTAGCGGGCATTACCAAGTCAATCCAGTAACTTGAATCTCCGTGGAAATTATTTGAGCAAGTACAAAAGAATCTTACGTAAAGCCACATCTGCAGGATTTAGAATCCAGTTAATTGAAGTACAAGAATAGCCGTGCATGATCAAAACTGCAGATTTAGTTGCTGCGTCGTCTGAGTTTCTCTTTACGATTCGATGAAGCTCCAGAACGAATCCATCATCCGTGACCGTGTGATGGATTTCCGCCGCGTATCCAGCTTTTTCTATAAGTTTGGGCTAATCAAGAAAACTTTAATTATACACACAACCTTTGCCTCTGTTAGGTCTGCAGATACATGATTCAGACCGTTTTGCAATTGGTTTAAATTTTATAGAGTACAAGCAGTGTAGTAAATCCATACTTACCGTTGATTGGTACAAGTCCCTATCTTCCATAAACGTGGATGCATTCTGACTGTTTGCAGAACGTTTTAAGACAGATGATATCGAGGCGGGTTTGACAAAAGAAGAAAATAGGGGAAACTTTGGCCACGTGAAGCAAGTACAAAGTGGAATCACAAAAATTAACACCACTATAGAAACAAAAGCTCGTATTGCCGGCATTTTTACTTTAAAATAGATGTTTTACGGAGGCATCGAACTCTGTTCTGAACCTTGCGGTTGCTGGAAGATGACTACCTCTGCTATACTTCCAGTGCCTTTGAGGACACAGTGCGAGGGCTACTTGAGATTTTAAAAATAGAATCCGTTCCACCAAATTCAGGTCCTGTTTTAACTGGGAAATTTTGAGGTTGAATTAGAGTACACGCTATGGGGCCACCTGCTCTTATATGCTTCACATATCAATTACTTGCCCATCCTAGAAAGAAAGACTCCGTAAGTGTTGACCCAGTCTCATTCTTTCAATTTTCAAGGATTCATAGTTTCTGTACGCCTTCCACGCAGCGTTACACATTATTTTCCAATAAACTACTTGTCACATCTCCCAACTCATTCACACATGAAACAGGTTTATTATCTTATTAAAATACATATACTTTCGAGGTACGAAAGGTTTTTATGAGAAGAAAAATTCGTTGGCGTTACAAGGTCACTTAAAATAACTTGTTATTGGTTGCAAAATGCTTCCCGAATGCTTCAATATACTATGGTTCCTCCTCAGTACAATCGCATTCTAACTGCAGCTGCTAATCTCAAGAGCTGTGAGTAATAAGCTACTGCACTCTGATCCTCACGCATCCGTGTTTTCTTTTTACAGAGCTCCTGAGCATTTATGAGTAGGGATAAAATTAACAATTAAATCTTGCGCATCGTATTCCTAATTAAGGCCATTGGGACTTTGTTATTTGCAGCCGAATATAAATAAAGCATATTTGTCTACATGAACTAAAGATTCACTGAGAATACGTATCATTAGTGATCTGAGAATTACTATTTCTAATAAATAAATGCAAATTTTCCTCCAGTAGGTCCTCACAATATTTACATGACTAAGTCTTTCCAAAACCGTCAATATATTGCAAACGATTGACTTGACGGAGAATAAGGTGCTGTACGGGATTAAATGAGATACAGGCTTCCAAAACGAACACATTTACACAGAAGGAGGTAGGAGGTTTGTCAGAACTTGTTGGGATTGTTTCTGCTCCATGCTCAATTTGGCTTCTTTCAAAATACTGTGCTGTTTGTGAAGTTGACGGCATACTGCCTTTTCTACTTGTTCCTTGTGTTTTGCTGTTGTAGATAGACGCTTGTTTGTTCTGTCCAATTCCTATACATAATATGTACAAAACACATAAATGTCTTGAACTACGGAATTTTCCACAAACTACAATTTTAAGTACGGAATGTTCTGAAGTACTAACCTGACGAGCTTGCTGTAGTTGCCATTCCAGCTGACGCTTGCATTTTTTCAACATTGCGTTTTCAGCGTACACGTTTCCATCAATGGATGCGATATCCTGGCCCGATTCAATCCCAAGATCCGGGGATGTATCCTGACGGCTATTTTCACATTTTCCATCCTTATAGAAAAACGTATCATCAATGTTATATAATCGAATAACATTGAAAGCGGTCAATACGTAATGAATATGAAATGGATTATAAGCAAGGCCGCATTCTACTTACCCCGTGCGCTCCCTGGATTTCATTGGCGCTCGTTGCTATATTCAGAACATGACTTGAAAATCCTGACCGAAGAGTCTTAAGTTCCACAACCAATTTACTATGCTCCTGGTGTAACAGTTTAATCGCATCTTCAGCAAATCGAAGTCTCTCCACCAAAACTTGATTATCTGCTAACAGATTCCCCATCTGCTGACTTTGTACTTGTAACTGCCGATCTTTCAATTGCATTTCCCCAACTCTGTGGGCCATCTTCAAGCAAATATAAAAAACGATGAGAATTAATGAAACTATCCATTTAATTAAGCTATAATGCTGTTATTCAATACTTTGAAGATGCATAAATCAGCAAGCTCGTATACAATAAGCGATATAGTGCGACGTTCATGATTTTTATTAATGCGGTACTACATCTTATGCGGTCTTAATTATGTACACGAAAACTTGAAATACGAATTCAGTGCGGTACAGGTACGAATTTCCATAATAAGCTCAGCATGCGAATACTACAGCGGTTACACAAATACACGATCACAGTTTTAAAAAGTATTTGTTTCTTGAACGCATGCTCCTCACTAGAATTCTCTACGTCAAATCTCAAACTATTTGAAACAAACTTCAGAAAAATCGTAAGCGTAAAAAAAGTTCAAACTGGCTTTAGATGAGTTCCATCTAGAGTCTTACTAAAAGCGTTTCAAAAAAGCAAAATCACGACTTATTTCCCAGCCGATGTTTTCCAAGCACGAAGCTACCGAAATACAAAATTACGGATGTCACTTAGGATTTAAAAACTACGGTCGGAACTCCGCGCTTGCTAGAACTAGCTGAAGCAGGCAACACATCTTTGAAAGCACGACTACCGCAAAAGTTTCTCTTAATTTTAGTGAAAAAGTTTTTTTTTGGTTTTTTACTCACGTTGATTTCGTTATCCTTATTCAGTTTTTGAACATTTTCATCCAATTCTTTCAACTTCACACATAACTCCCCATTACGTGCCTTCTGCAAAGCAAGTTCATCCGCCAATGCTTTGCATTCATCCTCTTTCTGGCTAAGTTTCTTCACATTCGTAAGGTGTTCATCAGTCAATCGTTTGTGTTCTTCTTCCAAAACTGTAAATTTAGTCCCAAGTTCCTGAAAAAACCGTTTAAAATTGAAAAATATTCACTAACAAAAGTACTCGCTAGTACACAACAGTACACTGAACTCACCACTAAAGCTTTAGTCATATTGGCTATCTTCTGATTAAATTCAGCAATTAATGTTTCATTTCCATCTGCATTGACGTTTGGCAATCGCAAGTCTTTCATCTTCGTTTCTAAATCACTTTGTTCCGATTGCAGGTCATGGCATTTTTGTCGTAATTCATCCCTTTCCTTCCTCATCAATCTAAATTCTTCAGCAAGCTGATTTTTGGACGTCGGATCTGTCAAGCCACAATGCAATCCACATTATTTTTTTCTAAATGACCCACTCTATATCTCTGTAGTAATTTTACATAATCAGATTACAATAGCAAGGAAATGCCTATCCAAATCATGAGCTTACTTACCAAATTTGTTGGGATTCTTTCCTTCCTGAGACTGCTCATTCATATAGATTCGGACTCTAAGCTGAAAGTTGTCTCCCTCTAACTGTTTAATTTTGGCATACAAGTCATTTACAGTCGGACACCGCCCGTTGGCCACATTGACGATCACATCGTCGTCGTCGGTGTCGAATGTAAAATTCGACATCCTTCTGTGGAAAACACAAATTCAAATCCAAACTTAAAAAATGCACAATACCATTCATCATTTTATTGCAGACCCCACTAACCACCCTAAAATCCTACTCATTGTAATGCTCCGGGACAAATAAATTCTGTCGAATTTTCACAGTTTCAACTACTCCAACCTATTCTCAATCCACCATGAGTTTTCTCTCGAAACCTTCTCGACATCGACTAAATGCACCACCATGTAATTATATATATGAACTTCTTTTTTACTATGCATCTACCCAAGCTCTTTGCTCGACTACAAATTTTCTGTAGAAATCAAAGCAGTAAGTAAGTAGCTCCAGCCAAAACTAATTTGAACGTACAAGGTACTGAATCCTCAGCCTTACTAGGATAACCCCAGGTGTACTGTTTCTAAACTACCTCAATAGTCAGCAGTATAACATCCAAATCCAATAAAGTCTCCACGTATAAACTTACCTTCAAATAAGGCACTTATAACCTCACTAAAATCACAAATTGATACACTTGTCCTGTAAATCACATGGCCGCTATTTATCTACACAGGTTGAACCATGAGAAGTGAGCATTTATGGAGTTGTTCTCGAAAAGGAAATCTTTTCAGGCAACACTAATAATCCTCGGCAAATATGCGACTCAAGCTGGGATGAATAAAAAAGCTGTAACGGAAATAACTCCTCGGATGTGACTAAAACAGAAACCAAGATTTTCTTAACATTAGATCCTGTGTACAAATATATACACAATACTGAAACACACACACACACACAAGATTTCTCGGGTCTCTTTTTTTCCGGAGCGAGGAGATGCAGATGCGGGCGTTAGAGAAAAACGGGCACGTAAACATCAACAGGTTGGCTTCACATATGTATCCGAAAAATATCCAAAAACCACACAGAATTGCATGCTCCAAACACGAATGGAAAAATGACGCTTACCTCAATATTCCTTAGGATTAGTCTCCTTTAAACTGCGTTAATAATTTCTGGACATGTGATGTATTTTGACACTACGATAACCTTTGTAATCAAAAAAAGATAAATGCTTATTATTTGCAGCATATTCTGGAACTCTTTTATTTCGTACACATAAAGCGGATGAGGAAGGCGACTGACGGTTTATTCTTACCTCCATTCATTAGCCGTTGATACGCGCCCACTAAAACATAACATTGAAAAAGTTGACACAGAGAATATATTTTTGATATTCCATGGTTCATCTGTCAACGATCTTATACAGATGTATACATAGTATAAGATCGTTATTTGAGATTGACGCACGTTTAAAAACCACCAGTTTAAGTCAAAAGAGTGCAGCAAGTTGTCTACTGATTGTTCCAAAAAAGCAAGAAGCGGAGCTTTCAAACTATTGCGTGAGCCCCTCGCGAACTCTCCGCGCACGTGGTCAAGGTATATAATTATATTTTGATTCGGAAAAGACAGAATTATAATTAAAATATTTAACGTTAATATAGCTGCAGCCGCGGTTTATTAGCAATTGCTGACTTCTTCATTCTTCCTGGTGTATTTTGAATCACGGATTGGTGAAGGTAAGAGCCTTTTAAACTTACAACAAAGAGTTTGTTTATGTTTCCGATAAATGTTGCTGCGGCTAAACGGATGTTGAATGACAGATTTATAAACAGTTTTTCAAAACTGTAATTAAATTTTAAATATTGCCCCCACATGAGCTTTCTGAATCTAATTGTTATTCTTTATTGCACAGGTATAGTGAAGAGATTCGAGACCAACCGCATAACTTACATTTGTAATAAACCTAACTGAGAATTTGGGAGGACAAAAACACCGTACTGCTGTTTGAGGATGAAGTCCAAGGGTGTGAGCAAGCAGATTGCGAAGCAAGTTGATGCCATATACAAGGCTGAGAAGGAATTTATTACAAAAGTATTAAAGTTTTTACCTTCGAAATCAACTGAATGGAGGGGTGCTAAAGATGAATCAGAGAGTTTCTTAAATCCCACGCCTACACCGGATCCAACAACTGTACCTGAAGTGCGCTCTAACAAAAGGCTTAAGCTTTTGAAGAAGAAAAAGTTGAAAAAGTTGATGAATAAGAAACCGAAAAAGACGAGCACGGCTAAAGTAGTAGATAAGAATGATAGGACTCCACTCAAGAAGGCCTCCGTTAAGAAAGGGAACGGTGAAATAGTGTATTCCAAATTTGATTTCATTTCGGACGATAGAAAACCTAAGGAATTTACTATTAATCCCAAACCAGTCATTCCTGATAAACTCTTGAAGGTAGTCGAGAAGAAGGAAAGTGTGATTAAAAAACTGAAAGAGACTGGGGAAATATCTAAAGCCGTAGCGATGGAAGAGAAACAAAAGTGGAATAACGCCTTACAACGAGCCAAGGGTACTAAAGTCAAAGACGATCCTGCATTACTGAAGAAATCTATCAAGAAGATGGATAAAATCAAACAGGTAAGAAAATTTTAGATATCCATGTGTAGGATTTGTACGCTAAGGTGATATTGAGCACTCACTCTGTTCTCGGTTGCTGTTCCGTAAATTAATTAATTGTTTTATATTCATAGGTGAAGCAGAAAAAGTGGGCAGAACGAGTTGATTTCCAGGAAAAACTCAAAAATCAACGCCAAAACAAACGCCAATCAAATATCCAAGCGAAAAAGGATGAAAAAGTCAAAAAACACAAGAAAATCTTACGAAAGAAAGGAAGAATCGCGTAATATTAAAGGTTCATGCAAGATGATTAATTTCTTAATTATTGCTAATCACGGCTGAGTTTTAGAGCTGACGTGTATCTGGCGATTAACCAACACTCTTAGAATGTTAAATGCCCCAATACAATTCATTTGTAAATAAGAAAACGACTCCGGATTCTTGAATTTGCTATTCTTTCTCTTGGTTAGCTTTTTATTTGTTTACGGAAATCAATCCATTTCAGTGTTGCGTCATCTCCTTACGAATGAGTGTTCTTTCAAAAATAACTAAAATATTAAAATTATTACATATAAAACTGGTACATTCACCAATATAAATAAGGGCATGCATGAAGGCATATCGCGATATCGCACATCTCTATCGATGAGAACATTGATGGCTCTTAATGATTAAACTGACAGGGTTTTACATAAATTACGTTCTTGCAGAACAACAACCAAACAGACGATAAAATCGCCTCATAATGAACGATTCATAACCCTCTTTGTGACTTACATATAGGAATTAAGGATAAAGTCACTAAATGAACACTTAGTTACGGGTCATTATTCAAGTTCAGTGAACATGGCAACGGATAACAGCCTTCATTAACGTGTCCATGCGAGAAGGTGGAAACTGCCACAAGCATCATCTGTTAACTTCATTTGCATTATCGTAACAGCTAAGGCAAAATTCTACAATATTTTTTACTAAAACTTGTTGCTTCTCTAATTTTGGTATTTCCTACGGTAATCCTAATACACCTAGGTTGACGGACAAGGGGCCTTTCTAAAGCGGCCAACTAGCGAGGACAACACACAAATGCTGAAATAACTACTTGTAACCAAAACATAGGTTCACTAAATACATTTGATTGTCTCCGTGATTTTGTATATATTATATATTATCCATATTCACAAGTAAATTGACAAATACAAACCCATCCCTGTAGCCTGTGACGATTGCTCATTTTGTGATTTAGCAAAATAACTTTAGTTGAGTCTCATCGGAATTAGGTTATTTGTTGAAAAATACTTCTCAGTATCTATTCTGATTTATAATTCAGATATGTAAACGTAAACGAAACTGAATTCATGGCCCTTACATTGAACAAGCATTATCAGCTAGTTCTTAATTGCTAGTTTCGTGAAAGTACTCAAGCCGATACACACAGCATCACGCTAAAAACGTGAACTATCAAGGCATTTCATGTATTACTGTCCAATGCCACTGACAGTTTCGAACATACGAACTTTATTATGCTGCGACCGTAGACACAGATGCAACGCCAACCTCATTCGGAGAGGTTCTTGAATTCCTTTGATTATCCCGTAAAGTCCTCCACCATGGAAATCCGCCTTTACTTCTGTAAATTGTATTTAGAAACTTATTTAGATCGAACTTTTAGCTGAGACGAGTAGCAAATTTCACATTGAATTAAATTATCTTACTTCAAAACAGATGATGCTGACGAAGCACGAGACCATGATGCAAAAATTTCATTATTCCTCTGATTATTTTGTTTCTGCATCAACAATACTTTCGTAACATCCGACGGTGCCACTGTAGTTTCAAGGCATCTAATAGTGAGCCTTGCAGTAGAGAAACAAAGAGTTATTATTTTAAATGATTTCAATACAAATGAGATTTATACTGACTTCATAAATTCGTGTTTTCTATACCTGGGGAGAACTGCCAGAACTACTGTAACTAGAATGGTTAGCCAGTGAACAGGAGTTACTATCAGCTCTTGTATAACTCCATATGGATTTTCAAATCCCAAACAGGAATTGCACCATGAGTTATAGCCGAATGCGAACGCGTAAAATACGATGATCGAAAGTAGTATTGATAGCACATGTATTATTGTCTGTAAAAATAGAAAAGTACAATCAGTTGATTTATTTAGGAAAGTAGTTGAAAACCTTTCCGAAGAGCAGAAAGATTGCCTCTCCTTCACCGTACGATTAACTCAGATGGGCTGGAAGTCCCGAACGGAGTGCATGCAGAGCATCGGCCAATCTAAGGTGACTACACGATACTAAGAGGAAATCATTTTTCTGGAGAACTTACCCAAGACTTTGCTTCAATGGCCATATGTACGAGAGCGGTGAACATACAAGCAATTACAACGGTGGTTCCGAATTCTAGCAGTCCCACATCAGAGTCACTGTATGCCTAAACAGGTAAAGACATACAGATTGGTTAAGAATACGTCAAGTATGGTATTATATATTGTACGTCCCAGGAAAGATGAAATTAGCCTACCCCGTAACTGACGAAAAATATCACGATACTTTGATACAGTGCATCCAACATGTTCAACCAAAACGAATGGGTCTGATGAACTTTTTGTAATCTTCCTTGTCGATATAATCGGGGAATAGAAATAAGCAGATCGGCTGAGGCGTCTTGATCATAGATACCTGTTATAGTAGTTAAAAACACTTTAGTACTCACCGATATGTGCAAATATAGCAAATAAGGTTATTCGATGTACACGTACCTATGGCCATTGGAGGAAGAGCAGTGAAAAACAAATTATAAACCATAAGATACATTTGATCAATCATCACAGATCCGGACCAACCATTCAATAGTTGATACCAGAAAATCACAAAGACAAAGGCCTGAAATAGTAAAAAAAACTTGTTATGATAGGCTCACAATCTCTCTAAATTCAGCTTTTGAATTTTCATGATGAATGAACTCACAGCATTTTTGTAAAAGAAGTACAAGATCATTCTAGCTAATCGATCATAGCACCAGTGACCATGCACCAATAGCAGCCTCTCTAAATATCGAAATTTTGAAATCGCAAAATCTGAAGCCATAACGGCTTGCATTCCCTCTTTTCCGGAAATGCCGATGCCAACATCTGCCCGTTGGATCATAGAAACATCATTAGCTCCATCTCCTGTACCAAAATATAATTGGTTAATTTTATGAATGCAAAACGCTATATCGCGCATTGAGTTCTTTTGAAAAACTTTACCAATGGCTAAAGTCTTCATTCCCAGCTGATCCTTAACGCTTTGTACAATGTAGGCTTTCTGTAAAGGAGTTGCACGGCAACACAATACGGCAGCGGAGTGGCGCGTTAAAGTCAAAAACTTGGACAGAAGTTTTGTTCTTTGATCTAATATGTACCTAAAATTACGAATGTACCCATGTATTTTAAAACATCATATTCAATTCGTAATTTAAAGAAAAATCTTAACTAATAGTGTTCTCTTACGTTAGTGTCCGCCCATCGACAACAAGAGCTCGTTCCTTGCTGATAAGAGGAGGGTACTCAATACTATTACGAGGCCTATTTTCCAGAGAGCTACTTCCATACGCCATATTATCACCACCGGCATGTGTATTTGACTCAAAAGCTTTTAAGTTAGAACATTGGTCAAGATAAAATGCAATTGTTCGTTCCGCGGAATCTTTGCTACGCGCATTTAGTTTGATGATATCCATGGAGCTGGAGAACAATTTGCATGAATGAGCTATATTGATCGCAGTCTCTTGCTTATCCCCAGTTAAGACCCACACGACGATTCCAGCCTTTCTTAAAGCTTCGATCGTAGAGGGGACTCCATCTTGCAGCTTGTCTTCGATCCCTGTAGCTCCCACCAGCTCCAATTCACATTCCATTTCGCTGTACGATTCGGCCATTCTGGAATCTCGATTGTCCATGTCTAGCTCCGCTTCTTGGAATTTGTGCAACCAGTTCAAGTAATCACGTTCCGTAAGCGTTCGTTTTGCCATGCACAGGATTCGAAGCCCTTCTCTGGCGTAGTTATTAAGATGAGTCTGTGTTGTCTCAATAACATGTTGCTCTTCTGTCGAACCTAAAGCAATAATTACAGGTTTAAAGATGCGCTCCAAATGCTACAAGTTTCTCTTGCCTTGAGCTGAGCCATAATAATAGATCCCTTACGAAATTTTTTCAAGCGTCCAAGAATTGCGGAGTCGGCTCCTTTGCAGTACAAAATGATTTGCTGTGTTAGGGGATGTTTAACAATAATAGACATTCTTTTTCTGTTTGAGTCAAAGGGAAACGTGTGTAGAATTTCATATTCAAATACGCCTTCTCCTGAAATATAATTATTGGAAACATGAATGAGAAACATAACAACTACCAGCCTTTCCACATTATAATCGGCATGCTGTCTGTACCTGGCATAGAAACCTTTAAAGTTTGGGGAGTTCGCCTTAACAATTTGCAATTGTAAGCGTATGCTGCCTCCACAAGGGCAAGCTCATCCGGACTCTCTGCTTCGAAGATTGGTTTCAGTTCTAGGGGTGACGGTGTGGGTAACGCCGTTCCTTGATTTACTTGAAGCGTCTTGCTGAAACGCGATAACAAAGGCGGGATTTGTAGGAATCTAGGTCTTTGTGCGGGTGATTCTGCTGGTGTCGTTTCGTTAGAGGAGCATATAGGGGAAAGTGGTCTAGACGGTTCTAAAAAGCGAGAGCGTTTTGAATTTGAAGATGATTTCGAAGATAACTTAGAGGACGATTTGCTAATTCCTGAGTTTCCTGACGGGAGGAGTGAAACATCCAGACTAGTGTGATATTCCGCCAGCAGTGGACTTGGATCTCTTGAAGACGGCACTCCTGAATCTACAGCTTCGTTGATCGGCGACAATCTGGGGAATTGCAGCGTATTTTGTGGTTCCACTATTAACCCGGTTTCTGACATCTATTGTGGAGCAATCGATACTTTAGTCAAAAATATTATTGGTCAGATTAATATTTAAAATGGTGAGCTGGATTTCAAACCTGGTCGTGATGGGGATACTTCGCAACTACTACGGTGTTACATATTGCCATCACCATGAAAAAGTCTTGAATTTTTTGTGACTGATAATTCGGTTTATTGGCCCCTCCATCTATGCCAATCGTGACTTGGGCTGACTGAGGCCCTAAAAGTTCCTGCAAATATTCATTGGGTCGAACAGGAGGTGATGACGACATCTGCACCACAGATTTCTACCAAACAATACAATACTTTATAAGATGACTCTCGATGTATGAAAGGAGAATTAAACCAAAGATTCTGGAAAATTACTTGTTCCTCTCCCTCAACTTGTGGATGCGCATAGTCAACTCCAGCAATGGAACATCTTTGAAATACCATCTTATTTTCAGTTAGGGTTCCGGTCTTGTCGGAAAAAACATATTGTATCTGAAAATAGACGACGGATTCACTAACAGTACTATGAAACTAGATCACTTAATTCTAGCTGGGATTTTAAACTTTTTGGTCAGATAATCTGAGAATAACGCCTGACAGTCTGACAGTTTTACAGATTACGGAATCGAAATTCTCTTATAAATTATAAATCGAGCAGCAATATCCACTTTTATGCAACACAGTTTCTCATACCTGCCCAAGGTCTTCAGGAATATTCATTGCACGGCACTCAATTCTTTTTTTGGTTTCAGGGTCGTATAAATCCTCATCGTTTTGTATATGGTATATTTGCATCAGTTTAGTGAGCTCGATAGTCACATATAATGACAAAGGTATCATGACCTGCAGGAAACAAATGAAATGTTTAAGATTTCTCAAAACCTCAAAAACAGAAAGCTATCATGTAATCATAATCTTACTTGTAAAATAATAACAAACGTAAGGCTACTGTAGAATGCTTCCGCGAATGGCTGAAACGGTTCGTCTTGGAAAAAAATAAAAGGCACCGCACTCATATTTTCAAACGATTGCAACCAGAGAGAGTAGCCGGTAGCCCCAACGACGCATAAAACTGCAAGTATTACGACGCACCAAACGACTTCTGTATTCATCAATCGCTCTAAACCTGTCCGTTTATGGCGAGGCCCACCATTATTTAACATGGCTTTAGTTTCTCGACCTTCAAAATCAAAGTTACGTTATACCATATGTGCTAATAACCTCGCAGCATCATGTACAAAAGCCACCCAGAAGAATTCTTACCGGCATAAACTACAATGCCTTCAACAAAATCAGTATTTTTTAGAATGCAGTCTCTCAAAAGAAGATTCTCTTTAGTTACAGGTACTTTGGTGCCGTTAGGGTGCGTGATACTGCCGGTAAAGTGGTAGATCTTAGTAGTTGGTGGTCCGACTTCAATCCTGCTTGTGAATTCGTGCGGCTGGAATGTTGCTTGCTGTAATATTGAAGTACAAAATTTAGTAATCGGATTTATTTTCTAGAAAACAAAGCTTCTTTCAGTTATTCATATTGATGATGAATAAATTAAAAGCTACTCACTTTTTCAACAAACCCCCGAATGACTTCTCTCTGTTTTAAATTACTCTCTCCGTCAAGATTACTCGTTTCGATATAACAAAGTCCATTAGAATCATTAGTGCGAAGAATTAATATATCTGCAGGTATCATTTCATCGCAGCTTAAATGTATCAAGTCTCCCACTTTCATCTCTTTCCATTTAACTTGTACGTACTTCCCTTGATCTCTGCAAACAAAAAGGGAAACATTGAAACAACGATGAAATCACCATGATTTCATAGCAATCAAAAATATCGTTCGTTATGTACATCATTTGTAATAAAACTAACCTTTTGTAAACGCGACAAGTTGAATTGTTAATACGCTGATCACTACGATGTCGACGACGATCTTCAAACAAATCTTTAATAGCAGTTACACCGAGAACAAACATCACAGGCAGCATGGCGATTTCTTTACCGAATGCGCTAATACGTGGAATCCAATTCAATAAAACTATAGATATGAAGTATAAATTTGCAAACCGATGAAATTGTTCGAACAAATTTTTCGGAAGGAATGAGATCGCAGTGTATTTTGTCGTTCGGATATGGTTATTAGGATATTGCCCATTAGGGTGCTGATCTGGAGGAATATCGGGGGGAACGCAGTGATTGGGTATTACTGTACGCAGTTTTGGATCTTCTGCCCCATCTCTCCTCCAGAAGTATAGTTTGTTTTTTAGCGATACTTTGGTTTGTCGTAAAGTGTAAATAGATTCCGACCTAGAGGCTTGCCTCGAGTGCCCCCTCCAGTGACCGTCCCATGTATTGCTACCAGCGCTAGCTCGATGCTCCTTTTCCACATGTCCGGGCGGTAAAGTAAATTCTGTTTTCGACGGTACCCGATTGTGCGTCTTAAGTCCCTTATTTAAATCTTCTGTAATTTGACCCTGAGAAGCGTATCGTTTGTGCTGCTTCAACGCGGAGGGGCGATGAGGACCAATTTGTGAACTACCTCCATGACTAGCGCTTCTAGAATGTTTGTTGGACGAAATGTTTGATATCGCAGGATTTTGCGGACCCAAGGGAGGCGTGTTCTGCATGCTCGAGGGTAAGTTGCTTTTTAACTTGATCTTCAAACTGGGGTCCGCCATCACTGCTCTTCCAAAAATCTTCTCTTCTTCCAAGGTAACCGCGAAGGGTTCCTGTACCCGCTGCCGTTGCTCCTCGCCGTCATTCTTAAATCCAAGAATACCAGCAGCAATAGAAATACTTTGATGCGATATTTGACTTTTATGCCCACTTGAAGGTCTTGTTTCCAAAACTTCTTGGACTGGTCCTTCAACAACGACCCTTTCCATGGCGGAAAGTGCGGTGGTGGAGGATTTGGATGGGCAAACCAACTCTCCTTCTGATAGCGGATCGGTAACTGGGAACACATACGTTGTTGAGAACTGCTCTAAATGGTCCGAGGACATCCTCAACATACATCTGCAAATTAAAGTATAGAGAACCTTTAAATTCCTTTAATTGTAAATATCATCCCATACCCTGCAAGTTGAGTTTTTACTTTTGATAAGATTCTTAGCGTATGACGTGCACTGTGGCCAAAAACCCGTGTATAGCATCCCTAACATTAAGCATACCAGGGTCAATGCCTAGCTATCAGGCTTTAATTATGTATCCATACAGCGAAATAGGAAATTCTTGTTGAAAACTCCCGTGATCCTCCACCCACCAAGATTACAAAGCTCTAGTTAAACCAAGCCTCGGCTCCACGCTAACCCTACCTAACGTAAATGAATTTGCGCTTGACATTGACGAGCCTAGCTTATCACTGGTTGCAAAATCGTTTTCCACTTTTACACGGGGATTCATCACCATCTAATAAGCCTACAATAATACACATGTCATACGTCTACGTGAGCTGTGCAGAATTGTTATTGCGTAAAAATCGATTATTTTTCTTAACTCCCTTGATAATACTGATGCATCATTAAACGTAGTTCTTGACAAGGAGTAGGATATACAATCTTCATAAATCGCTTACGCTGTATTAGCTCATACCATGAAACGCTAAACATTCAGCTAGAGCACAGACTTGGTAAATATTTGCAAACAGATTTCATTAACTCCTTTCCTGCTTTGCTTACTCACATCTGGCAAAGTCCCACACTCGGCACCCCTAGCTGATAACCGCTTGACAAGGACACTGCACCAGGATTCCAGTATAAAACTGCCCTGAGCTAAGCTATGTTACTAAATATCCCTGAAAACCTTTTCAAAGTCTAGGTATACAGCATTGTACTTTGCTCACGAAGATGGATACTATTAAAAACAAGGTTATCACAACATAGCTGAAGAACTACTTACCTTCAATGCTGTCTCGGACATGAAACAATTTGTTGACACCTGACTCCGGTCCCAAGATACGTATGTCTACGATAAGTCCATGTTCCAGCGCAAACGGGGGTGGTTAATTAACTTAACTTGGCAACAACGACGTAGACGCTTTTAGATGGAATTATTTCACGAGATAAATAAGTCAACACGCGGAGTTCCTTCGACAGAGCTCGAAAAATACAACTATACACAGCACTTGACGGTAAATTAAAAATGGCTTAGCAGCTTCACCTCCACCAGTCAACCAAGACTTGAAAACACAACCTATTCCACTCGCTAAACCCCGTAAATACCATAAGCTCCGTAATTTCGATTATAATGTCGCACTTTGGCAAAAGTCTTTAATTTCAATCAATTAGATTGCCCGCTCTGCAGTAATGACTCTTGCAGGCAGTTGCTAAATTTAATACGTCACAGTCTTTTGAACAGTAACCGATTCTTCCACACATCCAGCTGTCATCATTTCCACCTCTAATATTTCGTTTCTGTAAAACTGGAAACAAAAATATCATTAATCCACACCCATCATTCCAACTACAATTCCAAACTCCCGAGCACCACTAACTCCGCTCATCTGTACCGACAGGTAAACATAATTATGACAAACTCGACTTCAATCCTCTTCCAACGAAAACAGCTTACCTATTCCACGATATTTTTCTTCTAATTCTCCACACCAGAATCTCTCTGAAATCCACAAAAAGAGGAAATGCAATTACACAAATGAATGACGGTCTAGGATTACGTGTTTCTTCTAAACTGCAAAATGCATGCAATTCTTGGTTCATTGCCAATTTCCGACCACACACACACCCAACTTAACTAGCAACTCTTTCTATACAGCCCTTCCAGCCATTATCCTCCGTCATTCAAATCTCAGTAATTTAAGTCCTTTTCACTCTTAATAACGCCGTGCGATCCACTCCATCTGAAAATAATATAACCCTCCACAACACAACATACTGATTCAAATTCCAATCCACAAGTCATTCCACGAGACATGATTTATATACTTATTTATATACTTGACATAAATTCAAAAACTAACAATTTAATCAAACCAATATAATTCAAAGGTTTAACTTACAACCGAAATGAATATAGCTGCCCAAGGACAAATTTCAGTTCCAATCTCTTTAAAGCAGCTCCACCGCGATGAATCCAATCTATCACTTTTCGAGGATCCTTTTCTCACCACTACATTTTTAAACTTAATTCATAGATTCTCTTTCCGGAATCCATTCATCTTATCCTCCTCCTATACATTCTCAACTCTAATTATATATATATAATTACTATCATTGGACTCAGCCAGTACAACATTATTAGACCATACAATATTCTCAAGTGACAGCAGGATCACAACATACATTTAACTGATCCCTAACCTATTAACCCATGACAGAAACTGGTATTAAGCACAGAGTATCCTTTCTAGTTGTACTACTACTTTACTTGTAAACAAGGTCTTCAAACCAATGGAAGATGCAGCATTTTTGCCATGTATTAATTCCTTAATTTAACTGCCGCCTTCCACGTTTCACAATACTAATACGCCTGCAGCAAAATTTTTAAACTCACACTTATAATAAATAAATACCACTATTTTCAAGAATAAGCAGCTGATGATGACTAACTAAGGGAATTAAAGAAAAGGAGGAGGAGTTGCAGGGGATTCACCAAAAGGGGACAGGGTATACACTAATTCCTCTTTAATCCTACATTTATAAAAATCCTATGCATTCTTTAATTACTCAATTAAATTTAATAGGCTACAAGTGTACGTTATCCGTCCGTCTCCCACTTGCTCCTCGTGTTACAGATGTGCAAAGATTTTTCCACAACCCTATTCTTCTTCTTCACCACTACCGTTCAAAACTGTGTACACATCAGCCGCTCTCCATGTACACACGCATCTCTCTCATAACAATAGCATATGCCTCTCGCACAGAAGGCGAACAATACGAGTTTCATATCTACTTCTATACACACTCCCTTCCATAAGCATCCCACACTCTGTCATGCCAACATCCAGAGCCATGCACATATTATGTATGCCACAATCCTCCACCATTCCGCCAAAACAAGATCCTGTTTACATCATGTTCCAAAAGTCCCAATTTTCTTCCGAGTTTCCCTTATGTATCCATGAATGAATCACTCATGAGAAGTCAACCATATGATCCGAATAAGCTTTATCAATCCATGTATACCTTGCCGTCCTTTCATCTTCCTTTTTCCCAAGCCATAATAAATAAGCCCCGTCTCTCCTCCTAAACCCCCCATATCATCATCATCATCTCTTAACCTTTCACCACTTATCCTCCCGCCCCCCACCAACTAGTTATTGTAAAATTGCAAATTTAACAGCCAATATATACACACACGGCTCTTCCTCTACCATCTCATCTCTTCCCCCCTTCATCACTCAAAATAAGTTACTTTTCTCAACCACAGCATCCTTCCCCTTTAAACTACCCCATCTTCTATTCCTCCCCTCCCCCTCATATCCTCTTTCAACTTCCAAACTACCACTCATATCCTCTGTACATCTAACATTTTCCTCAAAATATTCCCACTCGCCACTTATCTCTATTTAACTACCATCATCAGCCAAAATAGTAAAAAATCCAGCACGGGTCATGTAAACCGCTTCTAGTTTTTTTGTCCCGGAAGAAGCCCGTCTCTGCCACACTTCTCTCCTAGCATTCTCAATCTGCACAATGTTTGCAAAAACTAGCCTCGTTCCAAGAAACCCCGACTCACCGCTAATCCTACATTCATTCAACCCCCAACCCACAAAAACACTCATCAAGTCTCACTAGTCGTAGTCATAGATTCAATATTCTATTATCTCCTCCTCACGTTCGACACATGTTGCACACATTTCCCGGGCCACATAGTATGGCATATTTATGCCTTTATGACGGCCACCACGCCAGCCTAACCATTCACTCCCCCCATACATATCATCATAATAACATTTATCCTATTTACATCTTCTTACTCTTTTCTTTTCCCATCTTTGTCCCTCCCTCCTAACCTATATTCCGCCAATATATTAGCAGACCTCTACCCTTCTTCTTCCCAGAGTCAAGAACGAGTTCGGAAGCTACGGTATCCTCCCAAAGTATCACGATTCTCTTTTTAGTACCGTTCATCCACCCGCTCTAAATACCTCTCATTAGCACATCTCCGTTCCTCCAGCCTTCCTCAATATGTACACGGCCCCTCTTGTACATCCAGAATCCCCGCTCCCCCGTATTTGCAGACGCATTCATATTCCGCGCGGCATGTGCAAATACAATTAATATTAGCTAAAAACGGATGATTTTTCTCATAGAATTCATTATTTTTCTCTAGCTGTCTACGAGTCTACCTCTCCCTTCCTCAACGTCAGCAAATCAGGACATTCCTAATCTCTCCTCCTGTCAGTCTTCCCTAATGCCAGCAGTCTCATTTCGCATTACAGGCGACGTCATTTCGCAACTTTATCTCCTAAAATTAATATTGTTCGTTTTCTCATTCTTTGCATGCCTGCCATCCTTTTAGCTTACAACGCTTCCATCTGCACAGAACGTTTAAACAAATCCTGCAAAATTGCAACAACAAGTGTACTTAAAATCCATACACTCGCTGATCTTTGTCCCCTGGAATACAGATCTAGCAACCTAGAGCAAACCTAGAGAAACTGTACCGACTAGAGCTAAAACACATGCATTACAATGCATTGCAATGCATTAAAGTCAAACTAAATCAAAGCTTATAATCTTCATATGCTCGCTTAAAATTCTTACGTTTTATGTGCGCTTCCCCGTCACTCCGTCACTGATGCTTGATGGCTCTTTGAATCATATGAGACATCACACACGCCGCCTCAACTTGACGCACACAGACACACGTCTTTCTCTGAATCCCCGTGTGTATGACGATTCTCAAGAATTTAAAACCTTGACGCAATTAGTCACCAAGAGTTCTTTGGTATTAAGCTATATTTACACCTTGGAAGTTTCCCCAATACAGATTTCTTCCTCTCTGGACTAATAATCATTATAGTCCAGACAGAGAATAAACTGACCTCAGTCCTTTCACTGTAACTCTCCGGCACTCCAACTGTTTTGACACGTGTGTCAAAGCCTTTCGCCTTTTTGTGTACGCACGCTTTCAATTTTTTTTCACCACCTCTCAACAATCCATATACTTGTTTGCTTTCTTTCACCTTGAAAACACTCACATTTTTTAACCACCCACAACTCCAACAACCAAGAACCTTGTTGGATTGGAAGACCTTCTCTTACGATCCTTAGTGTAAGAATCCTCTTTACTCGAACTGAATCCTAACTGTACATACGTTGGAAACACTTCACAGCCAAGCATGTCCAGCCTCAGCCGCAACTACTACAAAGGCTTTTCGTTTTAGTTGCTATAATATCTGGTAGATAAAGTCATTTTCCGCAGGTCCGAGTTCCTCTTCTTAAGAAACGCTGTTTCATGTTTAGAAGAATCGCTTTCCATCCCCCTTCACGTTAGCCAGGAAAGTACAATCGAGGATGGATGCAAAGCCGCAAGAGTTTATGAGGTTTCTTTCCACCGTCCACCAAATTTCCTTCCAAAGACTTCACCTTTATTTTCTTTTTCTTTTATTCCCCATATATTAACTTGCGTCTACAGTAGCCCATGTTCCTTTCCACGCAGTGGCTTCATTTCTCTTTCCAGTTCATTGCTTTTCCATAGCAATTTACTAAAAAGGCAATGTTTACCCTCGTTGACTGCAAACCTTTTTGGAATTAGCCCTGCCGCCAGCAACATTATAACTTTCTTTTGCTAAAACATCATCCAACTTTAGCTACATAGTATGGAAACCTACAGTCAATTGTTTGTGTGTGTGGGAGTTGTGTGGGCTACGTAATCCCCGGATTTGAGTACCAGCATAATGTGCCATTGCTTTGAGAGAAGAATCCGAGGGTGATACATTAATTATTTACGTAGTGTCAAGCGTCCTGTAATTGATGCTCGTCATTGTAAATATTTAAGCTCCAGTAGTGACCATTGAAATCCATGCTGTAATATTTCAGCGAAACCAACCCTCCCTCCTGACAATCAGTTAGACGAAAATCAAAGTTACTTTCCGGCTTAGCATGTCCCATCAAACCAAGTCAATCCTACTGGGTCACTTGGCCTCTCTTCTTCTAAAATGACATTATCTTTTCCGAGCTTTCTTCCCTTGTATATTCCCCCACCATATTGCTTTCTTCGGCCTTCGAAACAGTTCCCCAGAACGAAGCACTAAGCCAGAAAAAAGTGGAAGGATGAATAAGAAATGAGCCTCTTGTTCAAAGGGCGCACTGTATTGATTTCCAGGCTGCAAAGGTCACAACCGTTTTACTCCTCTGCTTTCATTTTTACAAGGTTACTTGGAATTAGGAGCGACATACATAACACTTGAAATTTTTTTCTCCGAACATCATCCGAAAATCCTTTCTTGTATACACACTCTAACCCGGTGGTGATTTTTTGTGTCCGTCTTCTTGGGTAGTGTGGTAGTAACATTAAAACGTTGCATAAAACGTAGCCAAACATTATTCCGACCCTGATATCAGAGCCTTGCAGTGTCCTGTCCTATCTCAGGGTATGGCTCATAAGCTACGAGGATTGCATTAACCAAATCATTGACCACATCCGCGGGGCGATATCATTCTGCACAGCCCTGAAAGAATACGTAAGCGCAAAAGTTTTTAATGATTAAAAGTATCCTGTGGCTGAAAGGGCTTAAAGATATGAGTGATAGAACTAGGAGTATTTAATTTCCGCTCCTCTTCGCCACCTCTATCGTATTTCACCTATCGTCGCAACACCCACCATGAGCACATGAACAAGCTTAAGTAATAATTAAAAAACAAAGTTTATATATATTTTGAAGACTTGATTTATTTCAAGATTGATCCAATGAGAGGGATCTTGTTTGGATAGAGAAGTTGGCAACATATGAGAAAAATTCATGACAAACTTTTTAACAATATTAAAAAAAGACGGATATTCAATTTCATGCGTTCAACAAAAGGCAATGAGTTAGTCCTAATGCTGCGACTAGATTTGTACATGGGAAGTACATTGACAGATCGGAGGATCACACACAAGTACAAAAATCAAGCATCCAGACACATGCATACATAATACACTGTGGAAGATATTAAATCACATATGATAGCTACATGAGAACAAGAGAGCGAAGAAACGCTGGAGATAATGAGTAGGCAGAACCATTTCGCAGAGCCACTTCAATCCCTTGGCAATTCGAGCTGGATTCTAACCCGTGTATTTTCTAATTAGTAGTAAGATTCTAGTATCCACCGGCTTCCTTGGCTGGAGCTCCGTATTCAGCTGAAGCGGGGGCAGCAGCATAAGCTGGGGCAGCAGCGTAAGCTGGAGCAGCAGCATAAGCTGGAGCGGCAGCGTAGGCGAGTCCTTGTCCAGCTCCCAAAGAGTATCCCAAAGCAGGGGCAGAGTAAATGGTGGCACCTCCGATTCCTCCAGAGTATCCGTGGTAAGCTGGGGCAGCAGCGTAGGCCAATTGAGGAGTAGCCAAGCTCAAGGTTGGGGCAGCGTATCCCTTAACAGCTCCATATCCAGCATAACCGGCATATCCTCCGTAGGCAACAGCTGGGGCAGCGATTCCGTGTTGTCCGTAACCGACAGCGGGGGCAGCATAAGCGACTGGAGCGGCAACGGCGGCGACTGGAGCAGCTGGGGCAGAGTAGGTGACGCTCTACAAAAGTCAACAACCGAATTATTATAGCTCTCAATCATTTTTTTCAATTCCAGCTAACACATAAGCATTTTAATGACCAATCCAATTACCTTGACGGCTGGGGCGTTCAATGGAGCAGTGATGGTTCTGGTGATGAGGGTAGTCTTTTCAATGGATGGAGCACTGTAAGTTTCCACGCTCTTAGTAAGGGTAGCTCCTGGGTAAGAAACCTGAATATCGGAAAATAAACGTCCATAAGTTTCCCGATTGCCAATCACTTTTTCCTCAAGTCAATACCGGAAACATCAAACTTACCTTGGCGACGGAAGGGACATTGTAGGTTACAGCCTTTGCTGGAGGAGCTTCTTGGCCGGCTTGAGCAACGGCGAAGAAGGCAATAGCAACAACAGCGACCTTAAAACAAAAATCACAATGATAATTAAATACAAATCACTTTCTTCCGCGAAACACCGGACACGAATCACGCTTCCAGCACGTTTCTACCCGGGGTCTCTATTGGAAACGCCCTGGGTGGAATTTCTCCTAGGGTTCACCCACTAACTCTTGAGTTTTTCCTAGGAGATTCCTGGTACAGATTCTATCAATTTTCAAAAAATTATTACCTTGGAAAACATTTTGAAGATTTTTGAGTTGGTTAGACTTGAATTGAAAAATAAACAAAGGAGAAAATCTCTTAGGAAGATGTCTTTCTTTGACTGGCTAAGCTTTGAATGTGTCTTCCAAGAATACAGTTTCCGCTTAAATACGTTTCCCAGTCAACCAGGAAGAACATTCATTAGTCGCAGATCCCTTCGGCAAAAACTTATTATTATTATGAAATATATCCCACGCTCGTCCACAATCTCCCTTGCATTTATCCCCAACTGTAATAGCCAACTCCGAAGGCGGCTGCATCCTCACCTGCCCCTTCCCCATCCAACAAAACTTGAAAGGCATACGGAATAGGAGTATATCAAAAAAATTGCCAATGCAATTCTTTACTTCATCTTCTACGCCACCTTTGATAAACTCTTAAATACACACATGCAGTGCACTGCAAAGTTTCCAAGCAAGCGCAAGCACAAAAGTACTCCCTCCCTTAAGCTCATCTGTCTGCTGCATTAGAAACTTAGAAAACGTGTTAACATTACTTGATATACATCACTACACGAGTCTCACACACATACACACCTTAAGTAAAATCCAACAGCTTTTATCCACTCGACTCCCTAATAAAACATATTCAATTTAATCAAATCATGAAAACCATCAGCATCCCCTCACTTTTACCCCTTTTAATCCTCCCTATCTCCTAGAACTTTTAGCATCCCAATTACTTCCCTTCCTTTTCGCCCTACAGCATTTAAAATATTTTCCCAAACGGCTCTCCTCCAGTATTTTCAATTACTTATGTATATTGTAAACCCAATTCCATCTCCTTTTCCACTTTCAGGATAATCCAATTCCATAAAAAGTTGACAAAGGTACACCACTCCAACTCTTTCCTTAGTTTAGAAATGCATTCTGCATCCCAAATCTGCATTTTAAACTTGTTAAATATATGATTGATAGAGATCAACCAAGTGCTATATTTCAAAGAGATCAATGTTTCCATTGTAATATATATGGGCAAGCGCAAGTTGTGCACACCCTTCTGCCCTTATAATCGCATACTTGCAACTACAACTTCTAACTTCCTCTGTTTCATCAGAAGAAATGCAAATTATTTCATTCCGTTCTCAGGAAATCCGACAAAAACTTGTTCTTTGGAGTCAACTGGTTTCATTTAAGTGGAATTAGCGAAACGAGTTCAAATTGCATTGTCTAGAGGCAGTTAACATCCATAAGAAGCAAACACTCTGATCTCTTTTACCGCCCTCACATTATTCGCTCCCCATAATTCCTCTTAATATTATTGGTGTTAATATTAATTAATAACTTGGAAAACGCGTACTTTTCTTTACCATCCTACATACTGCATGTACCCTGTGAATGCCTCCAAAATTACCAATTTCGTAAGGATTCCGCTCATTAAGTGTCCCATCCCAAAACGGTCTCATTCCTTCCAAAACAGCATATCCATCGGTGAGCCCTTACAATCCGTTTGCCATCTGTCCAGGTGTGCTAGGACGGAAGTGATCTTTCCAAATTGTGCCATGTCCTTAGGCTATGTTAAAATGTTAACCACTCGAAGGAATAATCTTCCTCACTCGCGCTTCACGTACTTACTCCTTTCAGAACAAGTTTTCACTTTCTTTCCTTTACACCAACCCAGCCAGCGCTTCTCATTAAACTCTAGGAACCTATGTATGCACTTCCTAAGAGGGAAGTTGGTGATTTACCCTCAAGTGTACTACTTTTATTAGTTGTTATGTCCTACTCCCTTAGCAACATTTCCACGATACGTGCTCATAATTTCGCAACTCACCTATCGCCTTGTCTTAATTCCGAAGAATCAATTATATACCCAATAGTACGGGAAGCAATCGCACAGCAGTCTCTGTAATCCCCAACAGAAAAGAACCATCCGCTTTCGCAATCATTTCTTCAAATCAAATATTGTTAATTTCATCTTTCCCCAAAATCTTTGTTTAAATAATCAATAATTATTTAATACTGAACTTAATCCAATAAAATCATAATAACTTTATAGCTTCAACCTCATCCTACTGGATCGTATTCCCACTTTCCTCTAGTCGCGAGCATCCAGAGGGCATATTTGCCAATTTTGACTCTTCTGGCCACAAAGTAAACGCTTATTGCTTGAATAAAAAGTCAACCTTTTAAACGTTGTCCTATCCCATATCCTGATTGTCAACAGGTTTTGGGTCCAACAGGCTATCTAGATACCGGTTTTTCGTGTTGCTATTTCTGTTTTCTGCATTGATAAACAAGAAAAATAGTAGCAAACCAATTTGTGGACAACTCTAAATAAACCAGTCCGTCAATCAATAAAGGAATACATGTCAATCCCAATTAATTCCTGCAGAATTTGCAGGATAAAGTATGATAAAATAGGCACACATCTTATGAATCCATGTTGTTATGTTAGAATAGCTGGAAGTTGTCACGCGGTTCGAGAAGTAGGAGGGACGGATGCTTTCAAATCGTTTCTTAAAAGAAAGCTGTGTCACTAGCAGGTTGCGGTTGCTTCGTAAAAGATTATGATAAGACTCTTTAGTGTTAATCAATATAGAAATACACTTCCTTTATTTTAGCGATATTAAGCAGCAATAATAAAAGACTTCCTTTGCGGATATATTTGCAATTCTTTCAAGAATCCTATAAAATACTTTACTTTAGACGCCACGCTAGTAATGGTGGGTAGGCGCAGGCAGGGTCTGTCATGCCAGTTTGCAGTTAGCCCGGTGGGGCCTTATCTCAAAACCTGCCTCTGTCCGTAGGGGCAATTTACATAATCATTTGTTCACGTAGTTAAGTTTCTTGCTTTGATGTTGATATTAGTATACAGAGAATAAAGGGTAAGGAGAGGCCGTCGTGCCGCCGTGCGCGCTATGGCAACTTTCTACTCGTAATCGATATGACCACACGCCCCCATGCGCTTATGCAGAAATGGGAGGAGGAAAGCGAACACACGTCGGCTGTGACACTTTAGAATACTTCCGGCTGTTCCTCATTCATGCGCTTCAAGTCTCGTAGTCTGAGGCAGCAGATCTTTTGTGTACCATCCTCTCGATTCTCAAAACATTAATAATTGTAGACAATCAGGACTATTTAATGTAAGGCACTAACCAGTCCACGCCTCATCAGATCAGTATCCTTTCCAAGCTCCTCACAGAACTGTATGCCAATCTAACCGTCTCGGTAAATCATATAAATCCGCCCTCCACCCATCCAATTTCCTTTTCGCACTTGCACAAATTACGTAAACGGCATAAATTATGCCCTTTTACTTTCCAGATAAACGGCTTTACCTGATAAAAGTCGTAAGATTCAATTCTCATGCCGCTAATTACTAATCGCCACACTAAGCACACCAAATTTTCTTCCTAACCCACGCGCGTTTCATAATTGTAAGGAATCCTCAAAGGTACAACTTGTGTAAAACACAAACGAGGTTGCAGACGATCCCTTCAACGGCAATCAGCGTAAACTCTTGGGCAGCACCGCCCAGTATGCAGTTGAAATACTCATCTATCTCTTCCCCGTCCGTTAACAAGACGCCACACTTTTCCTTGAGATGGCAATAAGAAGTTGGAAAATTTCTGTAAAAATATATCCCTAACAATACAACTGCTATAACCGGGTCGCATGGGATAACTCAACCCACCCAATCAATTGCATATTTATCGTAAATGTATGGTAGAATCGATGCCTTCTATTAGTCACCTGAATCTCACATATTCTCAACGTTTTGTATACTTTCACCTTTATCTAAAAGCAAAAAGCGGTATCGGGTGATGCGCACGTGCTCGCATTTAATAACAAGAGTAATTTATTTTCCTATGTAAATCTGTTCACTGGTAACCATTTCATTATGAATTCATTCATGTATAAATTCTACTTATACACAGCTTTTACATCCCACGCAAAGTTCATGTAGCGTACTTATCCACACCCAACTTTCAGTTAATTTAACAGTGCTAGGCAGTACAATTTCTGTTGTCTGTCTGTAAGTGTTCTGCTGAGCTAGCAGGCAGGCAGGCTGAGCGTTGAGCTTGTACTACTAAATTCCTCCGTTAATATCTTTAGATTATTACTTTTTGACTAGAATTATACAGTATCTCGAATTCATACTGCAGATCTCACAGTAGCTGATGCCGTTTCACAGCCCTAGTGCTTCGTGATATTACATTATGGATTGCACAGCAACATGGCTAATTATTAATAAACAGTCTCCATCCTAACCAGGCCCACAAGGAGAAGAATAGAAACACGGGTATTGCAGCACATGATCCAAGGAATAAGTGCGCTGCACTGGAAATATCTGTCTCAATGTTCTCGTCCCAATCTTTGAAATCAAGTTTATCCATCTTCTAAAGATTTCCTTGGAATACAGGCTGGCCACGACGAGCTCCTTTCTTCAGTTATGATGAGATGAATAAAGCAATCCGTCTTTGCATACAATGATTATTTATTGAGAAATCTTTGTGATAGCTCCATGCAGTAATGTGTCTGAAAATTGCAAACAAAATCTTTAGATGCAAGATCACTGAGTCCACATAATAGCTACAAAATAAAATACTGCCACACAAACAAACATCAACAGATAATATTACATGCATCAGTAACAATTTAACATCACATTATACATAATACTCCACTAACTGTATAACTAACTTACTCATTGGTGCGGTTGTCAACAGGTTTCCGTGCACTCATGGTAAATGATTACGAGTTACGACTTAAGTTTCAGAACACATGTGTGAAATGCCCAACCGATATACCAAATAAATCCTTTAAACGGCTTGCGGAAGATGACTCATTGATAAATGCGGTGCACACTCTGAGTCCCAATTAACAAAGATTAAAGGTATTTTCCGCATTCCACACTGAAGTTTTCTGATCGCCTAAATTAAACACAGTGCAATATCAAATATAGGTGGTAGCTTCTTCCTATTCTAGTTCAATTCAAATGCGGTGGAATGTAGTTGCTTAATTCGAACATATACGCTTTGAAACACTAATTATATTTATTATTAAAATAACTTTTGGGGTTGATTAATTTTTGGCTGCGTAAATTTTCATTTCGCCATAAATACTTTTCAAAATTCGCGCTGTTAAGAATTATCCTTGGGTACTGGATATCACCCACTCCATTCCAGTCAGTCCAGTCGAGATTAGGAAGGAGCGAAGAGCGAGTTAAAAACTCATTTCAGAAACAACTGGACTAGACTGTAGAAAACTTGATCAAGCCTCCAGGGTAAACGAGTCCAGGTAACTTTTGATAACACGATTAACCGCGGACTGCATGGAAAAGCATCCATATAATTTGTGTATAGGCGATCCCCAAAGCCAAATTAGTGGACATTCGATTAATACGGTTCTTGTGCGTAGACTTCTAATCTTTGTAATGTCAAATGTGTACGCAGTATTACAGATTTAACTGTTCTTAATACCACGTGACCAGTTGGCCTGTAGTAGAATGATGCGTACACCAGCTAAATAAAGATACTAGTATAAATATATTTTCTTCTGGGAGTGCACGCCCTAAACTGTCCTGAAGTTGCTTCTAAATCCTGGGATCTCATCAGTACTTTCAGAAACTGCAAATCCTTCGCTTTGGTAAGGCGTTAGTTGATAATATCCGATATTAAATATTACATTAGTAATACAACAATTAGACGACAAATGCTTCATGACTGACCTTTCATATTTTGCGCAGTTCCCTCAATCTTCTGCAGAGACAGGTGACACGTCGTGCTTATTGGGATGTATCCGTTTAATTGTGAAGAGGCTGATTGAGGCTGGTGAAGATAATTCTAGTACTTGATTACTCTTCGGATTCTGATGGTTGTCCGATAGTCCTTCATTTATGGTAAGTCTGATTTTGTTACAAGTATTGGAGTAATACGATTGAAAATCATTAGAGTGTAATCATAATTACTGAATTTTGACAGATATGGAAGGAAACACTGAAAAAAGGTCGCTACTTCAGGGTGGAAGTACATCAGGAGGACAGTATGCATCTTTCGGTGATTCCGACGGAGGTAGACATAGCAGCAATAGCAGGGTAAGTGATGACGATAGTTTTAATGTACAGGTAAACAATCGCAATTTTCACAGGTTTATCTAATCTGCACACTGCATGCAGGGAGATTCGCGTGAGATTGAGAGTACGGTATAACTCTGTATCTTATTGATTGAGCATTTCCTCATGCGTTGCTGCGAGAACATTAAGCGAATTCTGCATACGTAAATCTTTATGTCATTGACATTTGCATTTATTTTCTTTTTAGGGGGTTTCAGTAGAAGATTACGAAGAAGAAACTGATGTGGAATCTTTATTTTCTGGAACTCGAGCTCGTAAGCGTACCACAGGAAGTTATGAAAGCGTAATGGGATCTTTAGGGAATATTTTAAAAAGGAACGACCCTGATCGCGTCAATGTCAGGCGAGTGCAAACAGGGAATCATCATCTCCTATCTGCCAAATACGAAGTAAGAACTTGTATATATGCCCGAGAAATATTATCAATAGAAGATCAGTATTTTCTGTTTAGAAATTTTTAGAAGCTAACTAGAAAAATTACATCGATTTTAAGAAAACTGTCCTTACATTACAAAACTTTGACTTACAGAGTTTAGACTATGATGTCTGTGAAAATGATCTGCTCATCGATGAAGAAAGGACTAAGGGATTCAAGTTTATTCAGCGGAAAGACTTTTTTAGATGGATTATAATGATCTTTATTGGGGTTATTACTGCTCTGATCGCATGTGTCATTGATATTACAATAGAAGAAATCTCGAAAATTAAATATTCAACTTTGAAGACGGAAGTAGACAGATGCGTTTTAGGGGGATGCCTTATAGTTCCGTTTTCTCTGTGGATTGCATGGAACATAATCCCAGTTGCTTTAGGGTCGCTGTTAGTAACGTATGTGGAGGTGAGATGAAGATGGAAAATTTTGTAAATGATACAAATGTTATGTATTAACAAAGTCTCAATCATTTTTTTGTTTATATTTCAGCCTGCTGCAGCGGGAAGTGGAATCCCGCAAGTAAAGTGTTACTTAAATGGAGTCAAAATTCCTCGGATAGTGAGAATTAAAACGCTTCTCGTGAAAGCTGTAGGCGTAACCTGCTCGGTCATAGGTGGACTTGCAGTGGGAAAGGTATGAGGGACAGATTAAAAGTGTACTACGTTTCGTCTCTTTTTAAATCATTTAACCATTTGATTCAACATCTTAGGAAGGTCCCATGATTCATTCAGGAGCAGTAGTTGCAGCAGGAATTTCGCAAGGCAAAACTACATCACTCAGGAAAGATTTCAAAATTTTCAAGTACTTCCGAGAGGATCACGAAAAACGAGATTTCGTATCCGGTGGTGCTGCAGCAGGAGTTGCAGCTGCTTTTGGTGCTCCAGTCGGTAGGAAACTCACGCGTCATATAAAATATCATCAGTTCTGTACATTCGATTTTGTTTATACTATATTTAATTTCTGTGTTCTGTGTAGGGGGAGTCCTTTTCAGTCTGGAAGAAGGCGCTAGTTTCTGGAATCAAAGTCTAACGTGGAGAATATTTTTCGGATCCATGGTATCAACATTTACACTGAACGTCGTCCTTAGTGCATACCATGGAACTCCTGGTTCGTCTCATTTTATTTTATACTCTCATATATTCCAAATTGTGACGACGGAAGAAGTACGGAACATTTGGACTATAGTTTGAGAGAGCTGTCTTATTATTATCATTAATTCTCCTGCAGGTGAACTCACAGACTCTGGTCTTCTCAATTTTGGAAAGTTCAACAATACAAGCTATGATTTTATAGAAATACCCGTATTTTTGTTGATGGGTATGGTTGGAGGGCTACTAGGAGCCTTGTTTAATCACATCAACTTAAAGCTTACCGTATTTCGTATGAGGTGATGCACATTTCCTATTGCAAATTTTCTGAACTTATTTTGGATTTATGATCATTGTAATATTAAATATGTATCTCTTGTAGGCATATATACCGAAGGTGGACTAAAGTTTTGGAAGCAGTGCTAGTAGCAGCTTGTACTGCAACTGTCGGATTTACTATGATTCTATTCCTGAATGATTGCAAACCTCTAGGAGAGGATCCTACCAAGTTTCCTATACAAATGTACTGTGGAGACGGCCAGTACTCAGCTATTGGTGCTATTTGGTTTCAGACGCCAGAAGCCAGTGTCAAGTCACTTTTCCATGACCCAGCGGGTTCACACAAACTTTCATCGATACTTATATTTTTCCTCTTGTACTTCTGTTTGTCAATTTGGACGTACGGACTGAGCGTTTCAAGTGGCCTTT
This sequence comes from Sminthurides aquaticus, assembly GCA_906901655.1. Classification (NCBI taxonomy): domain Eukaryota; kingdom Metazoa; phylum Arthropoda; class Collembola; order Symphypleona; family Sminthurididae; genus Sminthurides; species Sminthurides aquaticus. Next base: position 14,908,837 of record CAJQTT010000001.1, on the reverse strand, counting down.
TCATTCCTGCCTTGTTGACGGGTGCAGCTTGGGGAAGAGTTGTGGGTATGGGAATGGAGCACATCTTCAGTGATGCCGTAAGACCCATGGTTGTTATCCTATGTTTAAGTAAAAGTTGCAACTCAGTGAAAACTAAATTATTAATTACAAAATGTCTTTTCCAGTCTTGGGTGGATCCTGGAAAATACGCTTTGATTGGCGCAGCTGCTCAGTTGGGAGGGGTGGTCAGGATGACCCTAAGTTTAACTGTAATTCTCATCGAAGCTACCGGTAATCTATCATTGGGTCTTCCACTAATGATAACACTCATGGTAGCGAAATGGGTTGGAGATTATTTCAACGAAGGAATATATGACGCGCACATTCAGCTCATGGGAGTGCCGTTGCTTCCGTGGGAGCCGCCTCCATTATCCCATACTTTATACGCAACAGAGGTTATGAGTTGTCCCGTTATAACATTCCAAATGAAAGAAACTGTTGGAAAGATCATCGACGTTCTTATGTCGGAGTCGTATAACGGTTTCCCCGTTGTCGATCCTCCTGCTCAACCTGGCCATTCTGAAGGGGTATGCAAATATTAAATTTGATTAATAAAACCGTGTAAAATATGTTCATTTTTAACAGAAAGTATTACCATTGTAGGGAATGAACTTTGGAACGTTCCGTGGCGTGGTTCTTCGTTCGCAGCTCATAGTGATGCTACAGCATAAGCTTTTTATTGAAACATCAGAGAGTTGGGACCATAAAGGAATAGCTTTAAAGTACTTCAGAGACGCGTATCCACGCTATCCAACTATTCAGGTAACAAAACTTTAATTTATATCATTGATACATACTATCTCAACTGATTATACGTATTTGAACTTACAGCAAGTACATGTCTCGGAAGAAGAGCGCCATTTCACTGTGGATTTACAACCGCTTATCAACCGAGCTGCTTACACAGCTTTGAATGTAATATATTAGAATTTGTAATGAATTCTTGCTTACCCTTTATTCAAGGTCTTTGGTTTGAAATTTTGCTAATGTGAAAACTGTGTTTGTAGAATGCATCGATGCCAAGAATTTTTAAGATGTTTAGAGGTTTGGGACTGCGCCATCTCACCATTGTGAATGATCAGAATCAGGTAACTTGATTCATTTGTATATTTATTTCTCACCCAATGTTTTCTGTGAAAGTACGTTGTTACATCTCAATTTTCCTAAAAGGTCGTTGGAATCGTTACACGAAAGGATTTGGCTCGCTATCGATTAGAAAAGCATATGGGTAAAATGCGTTTGGAAGAATTGACAATATTGGATCGTTGAATACCGTGGAGAGAATCTGTGAATGTATGTCAGTGAAGAATTCGGGACCAGTTGGCCGCTTTGGGACCATTTCGCCGGGATGTGCTACTGAAGTCAGCCCCGTTTTCGTATGCTTGATTAACTTGAGTGCATATATCCCCTTAAGTGATAACAGACTTAAAAATTACGCCAGTTAGTTAACAGTACTGGTTACTGCCACTCATGAAAAGGGCTTTAATTTCGAATTAATTATATAAAATATTTAATAAATTGTTCTCAATTGCCGGGAAAAGAATTCTCGACCAGCTTACACGCACTTCGGTAGGGGCTCCACAAGCGCCGGAATACGTAGAATCTAACATTTGGCATTGAGTGAGTATATTACTCAATGGTTCAGCGCCAAAGTTATATACGAAACTTGTTTTTATTTTTCCACGTGATTGCATAATTTGCAAAAAATTTCAATTATTTACAATTTCAGATTTTTGTGGTTTGTTTTTTGCTGCATATATTTGTGGATTGATAAATGGTGAATGTTAGAATTATTGTGGGTTTTTTTAATCTTTTATTAATTCTGTCATCATAAGAACTATCTCGGATGGACCTGTGCACCTTCAAATATGAAGCGAATTAGCAAAGATTCCTTTATCTTATGTAATTTACGTAATATTAATTATGTAACTTCGAATTTCAGCAATTAATTACACTATGTATAAAAGCAGAATTTTTAGAATCGTGAAGCTAAGTTGCACACGATATCCTTCTCGGTTAAGCGAATCCATAATCGGGGCTTCTGCACAGGATCCGTTGAACAAGCTTTTGTCATCGACAAAAAGATGGATATCGTCTTCTTCCTCGTTTTTTTCGGAATCAAATCCACAGGGTGCTAAAGTTCGGGTTGAGGACTTTCCTCCTGAAAGGATTCGAAATTTCAGCATCATCGCTCATATAGATCATGGGAAAAGGTAAGGTAAAATGTACACACATTAGCAACGATTATCTTAAACTGTCATGTACTCGCTCTCTAATTTCATCTTATATCTGGACTTCATTATAGTACTCTTGCGGATCGTTTACTGGAAGAGACAGGTAATAAGTTTATGATTTCAGCTGGAACATCAAGCAGCGATGCCTTGTATTTTAATCCTATTTTTTTGGGTTATCCAACCAGGTGTCGTGGAAAGGTCAGCGGATAACAAGCAAATTTTGGACAAGCTTCAGGTTGAAAAAGAACGGGGAATCACAGTCAAAGCCCAAACTGCGAGCATGGTTTACACACACAACGGAATTCAGTATTTGTTGAACTTAATTGACACTCCTGGGCACGTGGATTTTTCTTACGAAGTTGCTCGATCTCTGCAAGCTTGTGAAGGCGTAATACTTCTTGTAGATGCTAATCAAGGGGTGCAGGTATGTAAGCAGAGATCATATGACTGAATCATAGGTTTTGTGTGACTAATTGGAAATATTCTCTGACGTGAAATGATGCTTGATTAGAGTCATTTCTCTGTTTTTAATTTACAGGCACAAACGGTTGCCAACTTTTACCTAGCTTTTTCGAAAAATCTAGTCATCATTCCCGTGCTCAATAAAATTGATCTGAAGAATGCTGATCCAGTAGGAGTAAGTAATCAGCTAAATTCCTTATTCGAGATTGACGTAAGTTCAATTTTAAAGATATCAGCTAAAACTGGATTAGGAGTGTCGGAACTCCTGGGAACAATAATAGAAAGGGTGCCACCTCCTTCAGGTGAGTAGCCTGTAATTTCCAGTCCGCTTGTTAAACTGTCATTTTTATACCGAACGATGTATATTAATGTGGTAGTTTTGTTGAATTTGTTTTAGGCAAAAGGGAAAATCCAGCTAGAGCCCTGCTATTCGATTCCTGGTACGATAAGTATAGAGGTGTGGCCTTATTGCTGGCTGTAGGCGATGGTTCCTTGCATCTGGGCCAACAAATAACTCTATTGAATAACCCAAAAAATTTTGAAATCAAGGAAATCGGAGTCATGCACCCAGACCCTACGCCGTTGAAATCACTGTAAGTTGTGCAAAAGGCTCCTTTAATTATTCAGGTGATAAAAAATAAAAACACGAAGAGCAATATAATTTTATCTTATTTGCAGATTTGCCGGACAGGTGGGATACATATACTGCAACATGAGAGACGTTTCAGAGGCAGCTATGGGAGACACAGTTCACGTTCCTGGCCAAAAAGTAGTTCCGTTTCCTGGATTTGCCAAAGTCAAGCCCATGGTGTATGCCGGTGTTTACCCAATGGATCAGTCTGAGCACACACAATTGCGTCAAGCCTTAGATAAGTTACTACTTAATGATCCAAGCGTGAAAGCAACAGTCGAAACTAGGTAAGCTGATTTTCTGTGTATCAGTGAACCGTTTGTTTACATGACTTACATAGTTTTTGCTTGTACCGTTATCCAGCACAGCATTAGGTCACGGTTGGCGACTTGGATTCCTTGGAGTGCTTCATATGGACGTATTTAATCAGCGACTGGAGCAAGAACACGGAACGCAGATCGTCTTGACGTCTCCCAGCGTGCCATATAGGAGTAAAGAACCTTTAATTGTGTTTTACGTTGTTACCTGCATCATAAGCTTGGTCTTGTCTTAATGGCCTCTTTATCGTTTTTATCTGAGCTCAATTTTTATTTTTATTTTAGTAAATCTCAAGGCTACTTCAAAAGTACCGGTTACTGAGTTAATAATAAATAATCCAGAAAAATGGCCGGATACACAAAAGATACAAGAAACGTTTGAACCGGTTGTGATCGGTACGGTAATTAGTCCAGGTATGAATCCAGTATTTTGGCTTACATCTAGATTGAGATTAATTGTTTACTTACCCGTGTGAATAGGTTTTCTAAATTCATATCATATTTATTTTATTATTTTAGCTCTGTTCATGGGAGATGTCATATCCCTATGTCTAGATCGCCGAGGTGTACAAATTGAATCTAAGAACATAGATTCAGATCGCGTTTTTATGACGTTTAAATTACCCTTGAACGAAATCATAGTAGATTTTTACGATAAATTGAAGTCAATAACATCTGGATATGCATCATTTGACTACGAAGACGCAAATTACGAGTCCTCGTATCTATCTAAGGTTCGCCAAAAATCTTTTTTTCTTTGCTCTGCGTTAAATTACAGCAACGAGAAGATAATTTCACTAAAATCTCATATTATTTTACCTTATACCATTATTGTGAATGCTTTAAATCGTAATCAGCTACATCGATTTAAATATGTACAACTACTTAACTAACTATATTATTTTAACTTTCCAGTTACAGTTTTTTTTGAATGGCGACCTTATTGAAGAAATGAGTTCCATTGTTCATGCAACTAAGGCACGTCAAATAGGTCGAGAAGTCTGTGTAAAGCTAAGAGATACAATTCCGAGGCAACAGTTTCCGGTACGTACGTCCTAAAATTTTACAACTATCAAGTCATAGTTTCGGTAATTCCATAACCTTTGTTTATCTTTTACATTCCAGGTAGCAATCCAAGCGAAAGTTGGTGGAAACATATTATGCCGAGAAGATATCAAGCCCTTTAGAAAAGACTTTTCGACAAAACTGGTAAGCAGAAGTGTCTAGAAAGAAGAATCTTACTTAAAAGAATCCTAGTATCTTAATGCCTGATAACCAATTTGTTTTGCAGAAATTTGGCGGTGATATTGGCAGGAAAATGAAACAGCTAAAACGGCAAGCGGAAGGAAAGAAGAGGATGCGAATGGTTGCAAATATAGAGATTCCACGCGAAACGTTTATTAAAGTACTCCAACGGTAGCAGTGGATTAATCAGTAGTTCTTAAAACAATCTTTAAATTATTCAATTATTCTTCATAAAAAGAGTTTTTATTTCCTATGTGGTCAGTTTCCTTCGCATTTAGTTAAGTTTCCATTCCGCCATAATTCGTCCATCCACCAAGAAAACCGAGAATGGGAGATGACAGTAAGGAACCGAGATTAGCAGATCTCTTAATAGCTGAAAAACAATTCAAGGTTTTAAACATCTTGGTGATATTTAAAAATATGCCAGACCCTTCAACTTTAGTATGTTTTGATGATGCGATGAACTCACCTTATACAAGCTACGCATACCAACTAAACAGCAGAAACGGCCACATTATGAAGACTAGACTTTCGAAAAACCCTCCATTTCGAACGTAAATCATGGTTACAGAATCACTGACACAATAATTTCAACCCGTCTCCAGATTATCCAGTTATACAAACAATGTACACACCGATTTTGCAATCTACCAATCCGAGACTCAGTAAAACGAACCGTGGTCCTGTCCAAGCAAATATGCCAAGCTAAAGAACAACTTTTGCAACCCAAATCAACCCAACAATGTGGACTTTGTAACGCATTGTAAACAACTGCGTCGAATATTCCAGCTATTCCAGCAGAGTGTATCTATCCTTAGTTTTTTATGCAATTGTGGGAGAAGATATTCGCAAACTTGTAAAAAACAGGTCTCACTATTCACACGCTAGTTCACTTGCACTGAGTGAGGAGCACGAATCCATGCTTTCATGAGAACCTAACAAAAGCGCTTTAGGGCAAAATGTAAAGATGGCTATATAGTCAATGCAGTGTAATTTACAGTATTTTTACCCTGTCGCTTGAACTTCCTCTGACGCCACAGCATTCATTACTGCTGGATTTAATTCTTCACTTTGCTTCATCCCAGTAGCTCTCTCTCACTAGCACTGTATGCTCCTGCTTTTCACCGTTTTGTACAAATCCATGCAACCCCAAATATTTCGATAAACGAAATAATATTTATTTATCTTTTCCTCGCTGTTAAATTACATAGAAATTCTAGTTAAAGTATTTTAATTACAAGGTAATACACTACGGTAAAATTCCCAATGACGGTGAATTCGTTAAGCCTCACAAAAAGACTCTCATTCCTTCTCTTCACGCTTAACTAACATTCACTATCGACATTAAGAATCCGACGATAACCCATACAGTTTCTCCCAGAGAAATCATACAAAATTAAAATATCTTTACCTTATGCGCAAACTACACAAATAAGACAAACTACACGAATATCACTGCTGACACTCTCACGCTTCAGAACCGTATCATACATAATTTACAATCTTACAAGCCAGGCTGAGTTTTTTCTTTAAAAACCTCTTAACGTTTTGTCTGTTTGCTTTTAAAGCATTTTTTAAAAACGTTTCCAAAGAGATGGGGATAGGAGGACATGAAATCCAAATCATGTCCCGTGCAACGATCCAAAAGCCACCCAGCTAAACACAAGGATTCTACACTAAAGAAAACCCCTAGAATGAAACCTCCAATATTGTACTTAAACACAGATGTATCCAAGTTCACCCATAAGATATGGCAAATAAGAGCTGCAAATTGTGGCAGCAGAAAGAAAATCGACATTAAAGCCGCCATGAACCCACGGCATGCTCGGATAGAAAAGAAGAGCATGGGCAATTCATAGCAAATCGTCAATCCTCCCACGGCAACAACCACCGCTCTGATATTCTCTTTCCCGTATCCGATTCTCACGGATACAACAAGTGAAGCAAGAGTTACGATCCACAAAACTATCAAAACAAAAATACTTGTATCCATTGCATATACTTTCTCCTCCATCCGCTCGAAACATCAGAGGCTTTCACTTACTTTTGCTGGATCCGACAACCAAGTATCGGATATATCGTTCCAACCCTAGTCCAAACTGGTCACTTTTTCTAGCGGAATCAAACCGTATCCGGGCAAAACTCATGCCTAAAGTGCAAATGAAAAGTCCCATCCCAAGAATACCCCATTTAAGGGAGGGAAAGTTGGTGTAATCCTCCATAAGAATTGTTAACTGAAGGACGCATTGGGGCAAGGCAAGAGCCAAGCTTTCAACTAGAAAGATCAGTTCAGTATGATAATACGGACGCACATATTGAGGATCGTGCTGTTCCTTGGCAGCAAAGACCAGATTTGATAGAGCCCTGAAATTTATTAAAATTTCATTAATTTTATTTTTCCCTTTTAGAATATTGAGATAGCGTGCAATGTAGTTTACCCACATGAACACAGGTAAACTTCCAGGGATGAGAAAGATTAGACAGAGAAGTTTACTTTCTCTCCAGATTTTCTTTTTTGCGATATGCCTGTAAAAGAAGCATTTAACATTCATTAAAATTTCTTTTCCTCAACCAAAAATCTCTTTCAATCTGCGTATTCTTATTTGGCTTGCTTACGAATTGAAAACATAAAATATTTCAACGATTAGTGCCGCAAGTATAGCAACAGCAATCGTAAGCGCCGCCTCATCTTTTTTCCCTTCTCCAAGATGCCAGAAGTATGCCCCTAAGCTCCAGATAATGTTAAATACAGAGAAAAAGAGCGCCAGAAGTGCATGCGGAACGAGTTCTTTCGTCGGTGTCGGCAGAATCATCTTCTGCTTACTTTCTCCAAAGGAAGCAATAGAGCACTGAGCATAGACTCCGCTACTAGGTCCATTGTAAGAGATAATCAAGGGATCAATCTCGTTAACTTTCTCTTTCTCCTCATCCTTCACATTGATGATAATTTCCGACTTTGGGGCGGGAGCTACAATAAAGGGACAACTCTTAAAACCTTTAACCAGAATTAACTCACTGTTGCTTCCATAACTAGCTTTAACCCTTAAACCCCTTACCACTCGCCCTATGCTCTTCACCATCTCCCAGCTTTCCCTCACCCTCTTCAACCTTTCTAGTTTCCAGGGCCGCTTCCTTCCTTTCTCCTTCCTCCCAAGCTGCATCTGAAAATTAAACAATCCACTTTCACCCAATCCCAAACTTTCTCCACTTTTCAAACCAATTCACAAATTTACCCATGGATTTCCCAATATCTTCCGCAATGGATACTTTTCTTTCTGGAGGAGATTCACTGATGGCAGGTAGCTGAAACTAAAATACAACACAATTAGAAAACCACCAACCAAGAACTCTCTCCACCCGCCGGCCACTACAAATACTTTATTTCTCTTTATGAAATCCACCTTATTCTGAGCGTAGTCCCGACCAAAGTTATGAATATGATCACTGGGAACAGGGGTAGGTCGTCGATGATTATTATAGGACATGACTTGCTCCAGGGATAGTAGGCAACTGATGATTGTATCAATCACTTTCTCAGGACATGTGGCCAAGTAAAAGAGGGGTTGTAGATTAATGTCACTCTTCCGCCTTCCCTTCTTGATAGTCTTGCCCTCGCTTAGAATATAAAACACGATATGTCAAAATTACTTAGCTAATGCTCACAATCACATCCTCCTCTCCTACATTTCTTCAACTATTATAAACAACTCAACTTCTCAACCTTTCTTTCTTTATTATCGGTCAAAATCATAAATCAAATATCTTCCGTTAACCCTTTAGAAATCCACTCACAGTTACCAACAATCCCCACACTTTTACCACACGTAATAAGAGGAACAAAGTCAAATCCTTTACTGAAATAACCTTTGGATTGTTTGCGTGACATCAAAGATCCAGCTCTGCTCGCATTCCTCTCATTTTCGCCATCCCATCTGTGTTATAAGTATGCTCATGGTTTCATCCCATTCCGGGTCATTTTAAATTTATCCACAGCAATGCAGCAAATTCAGCTTGTCCCCGATAAACTACCAAGCAGGTTAATAGAATACCTCAGCATACAAAGGAAAGCATAGGGGAGACATGGACTTGGAGGAGTAGATAATTATTATACGCCTGGAATAAATCTATAATGATAGTGAAAATAATAGATAAAATTATATCATTAAACAAAGTTCACTCCAATCCTCAATCATGCAAGTCCAACGGTTAAAAGTCAACAAGTTCCCCCTCTTTCACAACTCCATTGTAAATACCCATAGCTTATACTTTAAGCATATTAAATCTTCATTCTATAATCCCCGTCACTTCCCTCTCTTCTCGCGCGCCTATCCATTATAGCTTTTAAGTTTAAACCTTAAAGGCAAATCAGTTTACCGCCTCGCATGTGATTCTTTCATCTATAGTATATCATCAGATAAAAATTGACTCTAGTTTCCACATCCATCTTCTCCATTCCATTGTCAAATTTTAATCTCCCCCTGGCCCGCAGATAAACGATTATTCGCACGTTGTATATACAGCATTTAAGAATGATCCATTTTACCATATTATAATCCGCACCATTTTTCCTCCAATCCTAAATCCCACTTCAACCTTTTCCTCATCAAACTCACTCTCACACAAAATTCTCTTTGAATGCCCTCGAAACGTTTTCGCGATTCCTCCATCATCATTCTCCACTGTCCCATCTCCCCATGTATCATGATCCCCGTGTCATTCTCTCATCACGTTCAAGCTTCTCAAGACCATCGATTACTTCATCATGAACACACGTTCTCCTCATTGCTAATTGTTGTCAAAGAACAAACCAGTCAGCAATCCCTGATGGCATGATCATCTTGTTTCTTCAGCAGCAGCCTTTATTTTAGCCCATATCAGTGAATCTACAGTGTCAGCAAGCTAGTACACAAGCTGAAAAATACACTCAAATCATCATTTCGCAAAAGGCTATTTTTGCAAACCATCCTCATGATCATTCCACCGTCGCCCCAAATCAAGATCATAGTCAAATCAACACACTTCTTCCTCTCCTCTCATCTCTTCCAGCCTTCATTTATATCTCTTCCTATGCTTTTAAATCCGCATCCCTTCTATTTAATGAGAGCGGAAATTGTAAAAATTCTGGATACATATAAACACTCCTTCCTATCTTTTGGGGTTATGCAATGTTTTTGCTTTTTTTTCAGCTGGATAAACATGTTCCTTTTTTAGCATGTTCACAGCACTCGCGAACCTATCACGCTTTATCGCGAATCAGTCAAAACACCATCATTAAAAGTTCATCATTATATAAAAAATCACGCCTACACTATACGAATTCAACAGCATGGCCATTCATCCTTAGCCCTCCTCTGACGTATTTTTCTAAGTAAAACACGCAAACTGAAAAAACAGTCTTGGTTATACATTACATATATTCATTCTCCCGAAAGTGAAAGCAAATAAGTATATCAGCCATAATCAGTCACTCAGCTTCCTTTGCGAATCTGTAAATGCGTAAATCCTACTCATACAGTTGCAGTCTCTCATCAACTCTTTGCTCTTGTTTAACCGTCATGTTCTTGTCCGATTCTAAGAAACACTGCATGATCACACACAATTCTGATAGACAGAGACATAGCGCTGACCTGGATTCTGACGCTCCTGTTCCCGTATCATATAACCCAGCCTGACCTGCCTACTCCTAAATTAGTGGGTTCGCTATGACGCTCCTGCAGGCAAGAAAAGAGGCATATACATATATTCAAGATATTAGGATGATTCATATAATTTTTCCAATTCTATATGACACCTTGCCTCCTTCCTTGGAAACCTTGTAAGTTACAAGTTGTAAGCTTCACGGAGGGTCCACAACTGATCCATTTGGGATGACAGAACGTTCATTAAAATGCATATCATATCATATGCACAGAATTATTGCGTAAAATACCAATGTCACAGAACAAAGGCAATTCAAGGCTTTCCATTGCAGTATGAAAACCGCGGAATTAAGTACACAGAATAGTGGTTATTTTAATCTCTTCCATATTCTCTCCGCGTATACAATATGAAACAAAAGGATCGGATTCCTCTCGAAAGACGTTTAAAGTTAACAGTTACATCATCATCACAAAGCTAACAGCAACCTCATCCCGCTATTCGACTGTGGTATAATGGGAAAAAGTATGATTAATTTCATTCAAACCTAAATACAACAACACTGTTCCACAATAATAATCAAGATTCAAGCAGAGATTATGCTTGCCATGGATGACAAGAGGATGAGGAGCATGAAAGAAAAGAGTGCTCCCCCCGAGGATTTCTTAGCTCTTGGAGAAAGCGTTGATAATGGCAAAACACAAATTCCATCTTCGCTAACGTAGTCTTCGATGCACACACACGACCCGGACTTGTCATCACAGTAGCTGTTAGCAGCACATGGAAACGGATACAAGTCTACATCTTCCTTGGACAATGGTTTACAGCTGCTGCTGTCGCTACTTTGACAACTTGTACTCGAATTTTCGGCTTTATTTCCACAGCTTTCCCCCATCTTGATTCGACAGCTTTTACTGGAGCTGTCGTATGTGGAATATGGAGGACAGTCGCAGTAGCGGTTTCCAGATTCCGTATCGCTACAGAAATGCGTGGCACAGTCTATGTGGGCTTCACAATTTCCGTACATGTCCACACCACATTTTCCCTTGTTATAAACATCTGGAGAATATCCAGCTTTACAGATGCACACACCAAAAAAGTTTGCATCTTCCATCGAATCATCCGAGAAACAAATCCCATGTGGAACACACTTTTTTTGAATCTCCATCCATGGTACAAGTTCACATTGGTTCCCAATCGAACTGACACAGGAGCTTTGAGCTGGATCATAGACCATCGTAGATCCGTCTGCACATTTACAAGTGTTATCAATCGGATCACAAGTGAGAAAGGCAAACACATTGCACAAAAGCTCCTCGTCACACTTGGAAAGGTATCCTCGTTTGCACTCCCCCTCCCCGTCTGTTACAAAATCAGTTTCGCATTCACAAACCCCTGTGTCGTTCCTACAAAAACCGTTAGGGACGCAATCAAAGTCCTCGTCACCGAACCCACATTTTCGTCCCGCTAAAAGATTGCAGTCGTCGTATTCGTCACTGTAAACCAATCCCGCGGCCGCGTTGCAAACGCACTCGGATTCCAAACAAACCTTCCCCGGACCGCAAGCTTGACCCTCTTCAATGCTGCAGTACGTCGGATATTCTGAGAGGGTGCTTTGAAGGAGTTCAACCGAGACCAACCAAAGTAAGACCAAATATTTACTTCCACAAGGAACGGACCCCCGACCCAAAAAGCACTGATCCATCATCCTCGCTCCTGCCCGCCAGCTTGATCTGGTCTTCTACTTTCACTGCATTACAGAGTTATGCCGGTCGGACCGTGTGGGAAAAGCCAGGAGAAAATTTACTTTCTCTCCCGCGTCCGCAGTCATGCAATTCTAATGAGAGTTCATAGATGAAACTCATTCCGGCATTGTAGTTGCTCAGTCTCAGAGCATTGCCAGTATTTAAACTATTTGTTTGTCTTCTAAACTCTTCCTGCTCCAATGACAATAAAACCAAAACAGATAGCAAATAAACTCACTTTTTGCGGCCACAGAATTAGAGGAAAGATAACATACATGTAATACCTGATAGCCCAGCAATTCGGGAAATGTGCATCAGCTATTAGCAAATCCTTCCTCTTTTGAAGGACATGTTCCCAGAGTAATAAGCCTAAAACTTATATATAACCATATGTTTGCTCACCAATTACCACCTTTCTACTCTCAACTATCCTTTTGTGAGTCATTTAAAGAAATTGGATTCCATCCTCCTATAGTATGTGTCCTCGTTAGATCCAGCAATCCTCATCCAATAAACTATATATTCTTTAGTTATACCTCGCAGCCGTTTAATTTAACAACAAGCCGACAGATAGTAGTGATGTTACAACATCTCTCAGCCAATAACGTTTACTCTAGTTTTACTGGAGATTGTAAAATATTACATCATTCGTGTCATTTCTTTGCAGTCCGTGTTAGCAAGTTTATTATCACCCACGAAATCAACTTGATTTTATTACAGGTGCAATAAGCTCATCGTTAGGATGATGCTGACTCTGAACCTTACAGCCACTACAGACACATTATACTCACAATAGCATCACTAAATCAGCTTTCTCCATCATTATCAGCTATCAGCATACAAAGCGTATTAAACAAGACTTTAAATGTATGGGTCAAAGCCGGATAATCATCGGCACCCAAGGGCCTCTTCCATTATGCTTTTCGCAGTCGCTCTGACACACATAGTTGACACGGAAAGTGGCCAATTTCGACAACAGCTTGCATACTAGCTCCTGATCCGTGACCTCCATCTCCCCCTCCCCCAATTCATTTCCGAAATTCCGGTAAGCAAAGCTGGAATTCTTTCAGACACTAGGATCTCCCTAATAATAATTCTTAGTAACATGGGGGCAATGTTGGATAACAAAGGAGGAGATTCCAGTGACAAGTTGACCAGTATGGGCTTCTATAACTGTTGATAATCCTTTCTTTAATGGTTAATATGAAGGATGTAGCCGGATAAATTGAGGTCCATAGACGGTCACTAGGAGGTAAGATCTCTTGGAGATTTGTCGTGTTAGCGGAATGAGATGAACAGTATGGGCTTCCATAGTATGTTGGACTGCCGTAGAGATGAATCGAAGGAATAATAAAGGTGGATGACTTGAGGTTCATGTAAATCCTAACCGCGAAAGTTTGAATGTGCGAAAACTTATTGCGCGACTATAATTTTTATAAATTTCTTCTCATTGCGGTATATAATTAGTGTTGTGCATACAGTGTAATTTGTTGGATTTTGACTCATCTGCCTCAAAACTGTTGTATTAAGTATGAGCGTCATAGTTAACTTGAAATTTAATTAGAACCACGCATTTATAATAAAGTTTGCAAGTTCCTCGACATTGGTTTGTTTACAAACAGTCCTCCTAAATTGAGTGATAGTGTGTTTTTGTCTTTAACTTGTCCTAGAAAGTGTGAAATCTTTAATTATTAGCACACATTAAATCAAATATCTTTCCCATTTATCCATCAAAGTTATCCAAGAGTATGGATGGGTGTGAAGCTGTGGATAGGGAACTGGAAAAGGTTCTTACGAAATTCGGGGGCATTGATGCTCACGTTGACAGAACTACATCATTATTGGTTAAATCGTTGTCAAGCTTAAAAGATGAATTCGATATGGGTACGGCTTTTCAATTTTTATTTGAACCTTTATTCAGTTAATTTATTAAATTTTTGCTCTAATTTTGCTTCCTACATTGTCTTTCTTCTGGTAATATTTCTCATACTTTACCTGTAATGATTACAGACGGTGGAGAGATGGAAGTAACCCATACGAAGGCATCAGTTGTGTGTGCTGCTGTAAATCAAGCCCGAGAAGCCGTCGGACGCATCGCAACGGAACATCGCGATCTACACAGTACGGTTTCCAAAGTGGGAAAAGCCATTGATAGAGTAAGATTAATGTTTAGCACAAGCATGACGAGCGTATTACTGATGTAGAATACAGGGATAAGACCTGACACTTGGATGATTACTGTTGCAGAATTTAAATCCAGATTTCGGCTCTATTACACGAGACGGTATTTTTTCTGGAGAGAGGTCTAAAATTTTAACGCAGGTTGTTTGTCAACACTTGTACCGTCAAGGAATGTTGGAAATAGGAGACGCTCTATCTGAGGTTCGGTTATTACATGATAAACCGTTTATTGATCCTATCTGAATCTGAGGATTGCATTTATCAATTTATATTATGTGCCGTTTGTAGGAGTCAGAACTAGAACTGGATGGACATCATAAAGAACCGTTTGTGGAATTGCATAGAATTTTGGATGCCCTCAAACAGCACAATCTTGAGCCAGCGCTAAAATGGTCAAATGAAAACTGTGATGCCTTAACCGCTCAAGGATCCAGTCTGGAATTCAAGTTGCATCGGCTCGCATTTCTGGATCTTATCAAGAAAGGAAGAAAATATCAGGCAGAATCAATACGCTACGCTCGTGAAAATTTTAGCAAATTCGTCAAAAGGCACGAAAAAGGTACGTAGTTTATCCTCTTTGCCCATCAGCACTTAGCAGTAGGAATATAAACCAGCGTCTTAGTTATAATTTCTTTGTGCCATTATTTGCAGAAGTACAAGTACTGATGGGCTCATTGCTATACGTACCTAGCAATATCGAAGAATCTCCGTATGGGCACTTATTTGATGATACCTTGTGGGATGATATACAAGAAACATTTACTCGAGATGCTTGCGCAAGACTAGGTTTATCAGTTGATTCGCCTCTCGCTGTGTGGTACGACATTCAAACATTATACATTTATTAATCTAGACAATGCACCCGATAATTCTTTTATGGTTGTGCATTTCCAGCTTCTCCGCCGGATGTACGGCGCTCCCAGCTTTATTAAATATATGCCAAGCAATGCAGGCCCGTCAGGTCAGCAGTATATGGAACGGAAAGGATGAACTGCCCGTAAGTTTTTCTCCCAGAAATCAGATTAGATTATATTCTCGTTACTTGCAGAAATCCATCATTTTATTCCGTTTTGCAGATTGAAATTGATTTGGGAAAAGAATTTCATTATCATTCAGTTTTTGCATGCCCCATTTTGCGACAACAAGCTTCAGAGTCAAACCCGCCGATGCGGTTAACATGCGGTCACGTAATTTCCAGAGACGCCCTCCATAAGCTTGCTTCCGGCAACAAGTAATAAAATACTCAATATTGTAACCTTACAACTTTTTCACCTGTCCTGTATTGGAATATCAAGCAATTTCATTGTTTCGAAGGTTGAAGTGTCCTTACTGCCCTGGGGAGCAAAATCCAAACGATGCCCGGCAAATAGTGTTTTAAGTGTATGAAATAGACCAAGAGGATGTGCACGTATTTCACACCCGTGCTTTTTGTTGCGTATATTTACCTGCGTCCGTAATTGTAATTATCTGTGAAACTACGTTTATGGATGTCCATTTGGATATATTAAATGTAAATGAATTTTTTCATAACTCTTTTCAATCAACTGGACGTGTCACTATGCTCAAAATTTAATTGGTTGCATCAGCATCTCGTGTGCATCCTAAGTTGACCTCTTGGAGCGTAAACGCAAAGATCCTGTTCAAGAGCCCTCGGCATTAATTCTTTTTCCATCTTCGCGTATTTTCAACTGTGAATACGCGACTTTTACCCATTTTTTCCAAGACATCTTAACTGGAGTTGAGAGGCCTTGTTTCCCATCGTATAACTGTGCATGGTACAGGTTTGGCTTTCATGCAGATTCGCTTCTAATACTGCCTTTCTAGCCACAGATGTATCTTGCTTCACAAGGCTTCGTTTCCACAGTTTTGGTTCATACATAAACATGAAGCATATAGCGTACATACTGTTGGTAAGCACATTATAAGCATGTAGTTGTTGGTTAATGAGGACATTTTCTTAAATCGCATGTTGTCTAATCGCATCGCAGTAGCTTTATTGAATTTTTGAATTAAATATACCTTCGTTAAAAAAGTATAACAAGACTTTTCTTCCTATTTTCAAAAAGTAACAAACCACAGAATTAAAAGAAGTTTTCCGATATAACTTGCATAATTCTACCGTTGAAATGTACATACAAATTTACAAGTAATTAATTAATTCTGGACTTGTAATAAGTCACATTCGTCTTGAAGAGATACACTGGAATTCCCTACTAACACGAAAATAAATCACTATGAGGTTGCCATCAAAAACGGATTGCATACATACCCCATCCCCTGAGACTTATTGCACGACGTCGATCGTATTCTGCAGTACCAAGGAATTGCACATTGAAACTTCGTTGGATCGCTTGTTAGAAGTGTGTAAAAGCTCCTTCGGGCACTGACCCTTTGTATATCAGAGCTAAGTGATTCACTTCACACTCATTCTACAGACTTAATTTTTACCCTTAGCACTACTGAAGACACGACACTCCTGATGTAAACTTGTGCAATTTGATATAAAAACCTGAAGGGAGCTAAACCACTTTCTGGGTCGTGGTCATAGTGGAATTTTGCGGATATAACTATCCAAGTTGGAAAATAGCCATAATGTAACTAGTTTATATATATTATATAAATGAACACACGAGTAAGTATCAAGCGTCATCCGACTACAGTTGTAGACCAGGTGCGTGTCTGATTCAAAACTACTCGTACTAAATCTCGAAGTATCGGTTGTGCAACTCTAACTACTTAAGACTTCCGATACAGCTGCACCATAGCCTAGTAACTAGCACGGTATCTGATGTTTCTGAACTCCTATATACGTAATACAAAATATTGTACTGATTCCATGTTGACAAACATTGTCGTCATCGAGGAATCTTATGGAATAAAAACAATTTAAACATATCCACCTTTCCGAGGTGAGACTTAATCATATC
Organism: Sminthurides aquaticus; assembly: GCA_906901655.1. Lineage (NCBI taxonomy): Eukaryota > Metazoa > Arthropoda > Collembola > Symphypleona > Sminthurididae > Sminthurides > Sminthurides aquaticus. Next base: position 14,891,419 of record CAJQTT010000001.1, on the reverse strand, counting down.
ACTTCTGACCTCTGTCTTGTGCATTGTCCGGATGCCAACCCGGAAACTGCGGAACAAGACCTTTTTGGATTAGCTCTTGATATAACTGAATCTGTTCTAGGGCACCAGGCGGCAGTCCCAGCATACCAGGAAATCCTAAACCTCCCATACCGGAAGGAGGCATGAACATGTGTGGAAATAGGTGGAGGTAGCTAGGATCCATTTTGGGGAACATAGCAGGCGGCATTGCACGCTGACCCATGTGGGTTCCCATATTGAGCTGTAGCAGGCTATCACGTGCTTTATCCCTTGAATGTTGATTCTGGCCGCCGGACTGTTTAGATGACGACGAGGTATTAGCGCCACTCATGCTCTCCTTAACGGTGGATGAGTGCGCCGGCTCAGATTTTCTTGAGCCTCTGCTTGAAGACTGTCCCTGGTACTTTGCACTGCTGGCAGAGGATGCAGCGAGCATATCATGGCGAGGATCTCCAACAAACATTGATTTCGGATTTCCAGGAACTACTGCCGATGAGGTCATTTGCCGTTGTGTATGACTTTCGGGTGCCATCTTTTGCTCCCATTTACTAGATTTGCTAGAACGGGCTGAGGTGCTTGCCGAAGATTGCGTATTGGAAGGCTTGCTGCTTTTAGACTCCTTCGGTTCTTTTAGACCCGTGCCTACAAATCCTGATAATAGATTCGAGGGAAAAAGAGTAACTTCTGACGTAAGGCGCATTCCAAGTTGATTCATGGCGTTCGGAGGGGGAATGTCTGCTAAACTGCGGTACATTTGTTTGCTAGCTGCTTCTGCTTCTTCTTTCTCGCTAAGATCGAGCAAGTCTTCTTTAGGAACTGATGATGAAGTCCCTGCCGCGCTGTTTGCCTGGGAATCGAAATTATGGCGTCTCGATTTCGCAGTAAACTCGGCTAATGTAGGATCCATGCGGGGTTCTCCCAGTTCACTGTTAGGTACCTGCAGTCCTCTCTTACGGTCTGAAATTGGATCTCCGTATATTCTCGATGTAGGAACAAAAATGCTAGGTGAGGCAAATCGTATAGGACGAATCTTTTCCTGCAATAAAAACGATTTATAAGACTTTCAGTATCAGTGGTCAATGAGTACCTAAACTGATAATTCCGTTATTATGGCAATACTTACCTTCTTTTCGTCAAGCTCCATGGCTGTGATACTAGTTTTCTTTTTCTGGTTTTCTTTTCCTGGTGTTCCGCTTTGTTGTGACTGAAGCTCACTGTTAAAACTCTTTTCTGGTCTTGTGATATTTGAGCGTATACCTGGACTTCCATAAACTGTTTGCATGTTGCGCGAATACGGTCCACTGCAATATCGTGACAGTAAATCTGTTTCGGGCTTCACGTGGAATAGCCTTGCAGTTATATCGCCATTGTAGCTTTGAGATGATTCAGTCTTCACTCTCTTCTTCCTTTGATACTCGTCCTGGAATGCATCTTGCTTCTGAATCACAGACGGTCGGATAGGCAGGATTTGTAACGCATTCGATTTTTCCAATTTTTGTGCCAATTCACTCAAGTCTGGTCCTAGCATCTCTGGGCCTCCACGAGCGCCTCGTTCACCTATCATATCAAAGATATAAGATTGTTAAAACATTAGACACAAGCATCATGCTTACATTCAATTTTTTTTGTACAACCCACCTTTTATCTTACGGGACGGCATGATTGTGGAACGGTTAGACGTAGATGAGTAACCTCTAGATGAGTTTTCAGTTTTGATTCTACCGTTACTTCCCATTCGGACACTGTCAGCAAAGAACTTGTCTGCAATCTTCTTCATAACGGCACTATTAGGTTTTAAGATTCCATCCTTGAAATCTGCACTAGTAAGTATTCCCTGAGAATACAACTTCGCAAGCTCGTTGACATCAAACTTAAATGCATCGTTACGCTCTTTGCCCAAACCATTGACGGATCGTTTTGGCTAAACCACAAAAATAAAAATATTAAAATACTAAATGTGAACATTGAGTGTAAGTTTGGGATTTAACATTAAATAATTTGTAAATATTACCTTTGTAGAGCCAGAACTTCCGTTTGACGAAGATTCTGATGCGTTTGAGTCGGAACCCAGAGAAGGATTCCTCTTCCTCTTTCGTTTCTTCTGTTTCCCCTTCAGTTTTGGTGCTGTGAAAAATAAAATCAATTCATGGTCAGCCCACCAACCATAAAAAGCCTAAAATGAATGGGACACCCATTCTGGAGCTCAATTTCAAATAACGGGCTTAAGACAGTTTCTCCATCAGTAATCTGCATTCATAACTTCTTATCCTATCCATCGTAAAAAATGTGTCACAAACTTGCATTTTAACTTCAATACATAGAATTGACAGATAAATTCTATTTAAAGGATTGAATGAATTTTTAAGACTTGGTTGCTTTTATCTGACTAACGTAGTTTTAACTTGTAGAGCAATTGCTTTGATAAAACTGTTCTACGTGCTGTGCCGACACATAGCTACTAATCTTTGTATGCATTTCAATCATACATCCGGATATCTATCACATGCAGAGTAATCTCGTACCCCTAGTATGTTTTGCATAATGTTCTTCAAACTCACCCATATGGTTACAAAGAAGTTCATGATCTTCTAATTCTGGATAATCGAAGACTTCTTTGGCGAAAAGAACTCGACAATTCGGTCCTACTGGTAAGCCACCCAGAGCCAGGACGACAGGATTCGACATCCAATTTCCGATATCAGGAGATCCCTCCAATCTTTTTAACATGGTGCGGAGGCGGATATATCTTTCGTAATTTAGGACGACAACCTTACTTGACGCTGAAAGAAAGAACGGGATATTATCAGTTGTAACCACTTTTCACCTAACAGGAATTTATGCCGTCTTTTCCTCGTAATCCATCCTTCCAACATCCTTAAAAGTGTCTTTTCCTCGAGATAAATCTTACCATAGTCCGTATAATGGAGAACTTCTTTATCCTTTTCTTGTTTGGAAAACTTTTCGTTTGCAAAGGCTTTGGATAATTTCGTAGTCGGGGCCTTCGAAGAGGCCGTTGACGGAGTTAATAAACCCCAGTCCCATTCTTTTTCCTCCACCAACCATGTCATAAGGTCTGAAGCTCGAATTATCACTGTGTCTTGCAACGCTATGACTTCATCCTATTAAAATTAAAAACAAGTCAACAATCAAATTTCTTTTCCCGATATCCACGTAATGTTCCCCGAATATTTTAATCTTATCCCAAGAGAGAATAATAACAAAATATGTATAAAAATATTGCAATAGAACTACCTCTCCATGATGCTGATGACGTCCATCAGGTGTATTTTCGGGCAGGAAATACAGTTTCAAGCTGCAGAATGATTCATTTCGGTCAGTCCACAGTAACTGGACTTCTGCAATACTCAGGATAGTAGAATCAGGATATATGCGGACAGGAAACTGGCAAGCAAGTGTGAGCACCCTCTCCGATAATTTGATTGACTTGAAGAACGAGTAAGGGCCATGTTTCCCTAAACAGTTGAGCATCTGAAACAAAACGAAGGCATTTATTTAGAGTCATACTTCAGAACATATAAAAGCACAAGCCACAACTTAACAAAAATCAAATCATTTTCTTTCGAAATATCCCAACTTATAAAATATTCTACACATCAGCCCTTATTGTCAACGTCAACCTGCATCCGGCATTATATGTCAGCTAATTAATACGTTCTCTATAATTTCTCGATAATGTAAATCGTTCATGCTCCAATCCAACCAAACAGCAACCTATATTTCTCCTTCAGCTTGTTTCTCTACAGCTGTAATACAAACTGCACTACATGTTACGGTGTAGGCGTAAAGCTAACATACAGATAACAGCTTCCCCTGCCAAGAGAACAGACCTCTCTCACACGTATGCTTTATTTACTTTATCTTAAAGTAAATCAGTGCAAAGTACATAACAGATAAGCTTTAGGAATTACCAGTACACGGAGAATGATTTTAATGCGATATGACGAAGCTTAATTTGTATAACCCTCCTTCTCACCGAGCTCAAACTAAACCCTGCTTCGAGTCCACTATTTGCGAATCGCAAATCTAGCATATTAGGATCTTCTTCCAACACGGTTTTGCTAATTTTATTTCGTTCTAAATTATCTCTTTGTACAATCATCTACATCCTTCCCATCCCAAGCTTCATTATTACAACACGGAAGGAACTAACCGTTCATTCATGTATTCTTTCTTACCATTCCGACGCTTCCCTGTCACCCTACACAATCCCTCATTTGTCATACAGTTGTCGTATCCGACATGATAGTTTAAGTATTTTGGACGCTCTGATAATCTTAGCGCTTAGGATAGTAGAGAAGGTGTCGAGTAAAATTCTATGTAAATTGTAAATATTGTGCATTATCCCATGTTACTACTGGCTCACAAACTGAAACTTTGATCACGACATACGAGAAGGCTTTGTATGAGGTGAGCGACGTAGAGGAACTTGTATGTATTTCATTTCCCATTGTACCATAAAATACCCAGCCGCACAATCCCTCCCAAAGCACGCACCTTAAGAAATAGCCTACAGCTAAATACATAATAACTTTCCACTTTTCATCTCCCACAGATTTCATTTCTTCTCTGCAAGCTGCCAAACCAACGATTTAAGGCAATCCTCCCCACAGCACAGGGCTATTCTCATAAACTTAGGTTAGGGAATCCACTTGCTTTTATTATCCTCCTCGCTCCTAGCTTAACAGTCCATCCTATCCCAAGAGAAGATGAGAGAAGCTACGAATTCAATCCCAGTATTTATACACATCATCCTCCCTCCTAATATCCTCTTAACTCAACCAAGAATCACCACTAGTACTTAGCAATCTCATACCGAGCTGATAAGGACAAAATGTTATCAACCAACTTTCACAAAATACGAGAACCATTACAATACATCTCCATCACAGACATTTACACAATTTTTACTCACAAACCCACCATTCCGATTCACCATCATCATCCATCCCTTCTCTCATTTCAATCCTTCCCGACACGACTGATCTAATTCCACCTCCAATTAGATTTTCGCCCCAAACCAATTCACACTCAGCCCGTCCTCCCATCTTCTCTCCCCCTCATCGCCACCTTCCTATGTCTATCGCAAGGTAGCACATTTTAATTACAAAATCACCTATACGATCATTAGACTTCCTTCACTCACGGCCAGGCCGCATCATCCTCGCATAATTATACATATTCAACAACAAGCAATAGCCTACACGACTTCATGCTTTACAAGTAGCCAACCCCGGTTTTTCCTCCTTCCCTACAAAGCCGACTACAAAATTAACCTTTGGCTCAGATTAGAACCCATCAAAACAACTCCGAATTGGCCAACTCCAACTCCTAGCTATAGTCCCACACAGAGTCAGCTTTAACTAAACTACGAGATGAATTAAAAAGGCAGGGCCAATCTCAACTTAAACCCGAAGCATCAAAACGAGCAAAAAAAGAAGCGCGCCTATGATTGATGATAGGGGGAGAGAAAGAAGATGTATAAAAATTTAACGAAACATTAACTGCTCCTACCCCGACAAAAACGTTCCGATTCACCCAATAACTCCTCCTTTCATTACCATCCAACAACCATGCAAATCGAACACTGCCTCAGCAAATCTTGCAAATCTCAAGAGACATGACATGGTAAAAACATGTTTCCAATAATCCCACATCCGTTACATATTTTACCTCCTCGCTTAATCCATATGCTCCATTAGTATACACAGTACATGAATGCCACATTCTACCAAGAAGCTAGTCAGCATACCGTCAACCTAATGAGATTCGAGAACTCACTCTGCCCGCTACTCAAGCACAGAGAAAACTTTCAAATTGTCTTCCCCAGAATTTTTTCTTAAGCCCTCTAAAAGAGCAGATGTTTTAAATCCATCTAATCCGCTCTTCCCCCATACGGTATGGGCCATACCCAACAAAATATGAAATACGTTTTAGCCCAAGCTAACCAAGTAGTCTCATAAGCTAACCCCCTCCTCTGTATGTAATAACTTCCTTCTAGAAAACCAGATACAAACCTTTATCCTCCCAGAATCCACAACAGGAGAGGCAATCAATAGTATAATGTTTCTTTCCCTTCTCACCTCCTGTCCCCGTCAATTCCACATAAACAGCAAAAGTCAACCATGAAAAAACTCTACCCAAAAATTCATCAAGTTACAAATCCAAAAGGATTAAAGTTATTGGGAAAGCGTTGTAATTTTTTTCTATCCATTCTTCCTTAGTGTCAGTCTAGCTATTCAGAATGTGGACCGAATTCGCAATTTCTCAATTAGCAAATTCTCTCTATTTCAATATCCCCGATAGCACGAGAAACATGCTCCATCATTGCAACTAAATCACTGATAAACATTCTTCAGCAGGAATCGCTACTAGGAATGTTCAATCCAGCCCACGAAATGGAAATGGATCTAAATCCGCCTAACATGCACCTAACTCCAACAAAGCGAGCGTAAGACTTTAATTCCTCACACTAATTAAACATGTACCTATATAATACTCAATCCCTCTTCCTTTTTTCTCTCCTTGCTTCTCAATCCGCATATTTCAGCTCTTCACATGCGCGCATTACTCTCCGGTAATCTATAATTCGCAAACCAGCCTGTGCCGCCGCTCTATTCTTTCGATAAGCAACCAACCACCGCAACAAATTTTCTCTTCTTCATTCACCAGAAACTATATTCATTATGTATCCAACCCCATATCACAGCTTATTCCCATACAGAGTAGATACATACATACTTAAAATACATTTCCCAGAACACAGATTCTCTCCTCACCTGAATTTCTTTATGCGACCCCATTTTGATAATAAATCGTTTGATCTTCCTATATCAAAGTAGATATTGGACGGGCACAATCAGATTACCAATTCTGAAATCAAAACAACAAAATTAATTAGATTAAAAACATCATCCAGGTTTATATCGATCAAAGCTTAGCAAATTCCTCCTTCGAATTTTCCATCACACGTAGCCCGATTTGCATTACATGCACACAAGTTGAAATAAAATTTGCACAACATGGATGACGTGACTACGCTTTACTATGTAGATCAACTGTCATCTCCTACTGTCTTCACACACATCCCTTATGCTTTAGAGCCCACTCATCCTCCACACCTCCAAAAGTATCCGTTAAAAGAATCAAACTCATCTTAAGCTTCTCCCTACTTCTACCCAAAACCAAAACTTCTTTCAAAATCCTCATCTCGCTAACGGCAACTTTTCCCCCAACTGTATCATATAAACAGCAGAATCACAACAGTTTACTTTTCACACAACCACATCCACCTTACTCTAGTCAACAACGGATGCATAAACATGTATTATATTACTCATCTCTTCCTCTCCCAACTTTTTCATCAGCTACGACTCAACTCAAGGATCTGTATTAGAAAAACAGTGTCTGTTTTATTTCCTCCAGGCTTCCCTCCCGCCCCATCAAACTATTCGAACGTGTTTCAAACTCATTGCATATTCAGAGAAATGCGTCGCATCTTACTCGCGGAATTCCGATTCAAATCACTCTCTGCAATCCCAGAGCTCTGCGTTTCGCTACACCGTCCTACAACAGCTAAGCGTCAAGTTTTTCAGCAAACAAACCATTATTACCAAACCTCCCATCTTGGACAAACAGTTAATGCATTTTTCACTCACCCCTCCCCTCCGTCTGAAACCACATCATTTTTACACAAAACTTGCTCGTCCATCCATCTTTATCCTTAAACCAGATTAACGACGCGCTTATTAATCTCACCTAGCTAACTCTCAGTTCCTTTACCCAACCTTCATCAAAATCAAAACTCCACTCCACTCTATATCTTTTTTAATACTAAAGCCAAAAAATCCTAATAACCATCCACCTCTATTCGTCATGGAATTTTTTAAAACTTAGCCCATGGGCTGTACAAACAAATATTGCTAACATCCGTATCATCAGCCATCCCCCCCCCTCTGTGGGTTCATCCCCGACCATTTCGATATATAGGTATTATTATATATACACCAAGCCTGATTCATCTTCAATTTCTCAACTTGCTTCTTCCTCCTATAGTCTCCGATCATCTACCTGCTCTGCATTTCAAGTTATCTCTTTGCAAATTCTTCAAATACTTGTCGTATTTTTCTCAATTTTTCACAATTTGAAAGTATAGTGTAGTCTATATTCCTTTTTATTTCCCCGTCAAACTTCCCGCTCTTTCATTAACCATTCCAAACTTAATACTGCTTATTAACTAGAAAAATAATTGCTCAACTTTATGTTTACACTCCCACTGTAATGGGCAGACATTCACGTTTTCCTTGCGTGATAACCTCCAAGTAATTCCCTTAATCCACCGCCAAACAACCACTAGCTTTTCCAAACATACAATCTAGCTACCGCTATACAAGATACACCACATTAACTTTATTACAGCCCGTCCTCCTGTACGATTCATCTCTTCCCAGACACAGTTGACGGCACGTTTCATAACCACCTCTTAAAATTAAGATAAACTCTAATCTCTCTCTCCTCTCACTCGCAAAAACAATAAGTTTCTAAACAGTGACATGGCATCATCATGGCTCTTCCCAAGAATTATCCTAATAAATTGTCCCCTTTCCAATCGGATACAACTTCAAAGACACAATAAGTATCCCATAACCAACTAACCTTACGTCAAACCTCCTGAGCATTCTCTCCATCTGAAGCAGCAATCCACCATTCGAGCATATCCTTTCAAGTTCAAAGCGTCACCATAATTCCAATTGGCAGGTAGGTAGCTCTCCTCCCTACCTACCTCCTTTCAATACTATGCACAACTCTCCAAGCCATCATCCAAGAAGCCATTGTCTCTTCCTAAAGCTTGCCAAGAGGGAGGGAGCAAGTCTCTTGCGCAATTAACTAACCATATCCTCGTTAATGAGATCAGTAGCACTCCTCCTATTGTACATACAAGGATTAATACAATAGAAACAAATTTCAACAATTCCAATTTACTCCATTTTCCCTTCCCCGTATAAAAATTCAGAGAAGAATATTCAACCCAAAGACACGCATCAGCCCATCACGAAGGAATGCATAAAAAACATTATTTAGTTTCATCCATAATTGATTCAAGTCTTCACCACCACCTCCGTCAGTCAGCCAGCTCGCCCCTTCACAAACATCTCTTACATCTCATTCCATCCTCCTTATTCCTACACATTATTTCATTCCCCCACATCCCTAATACCTCGTCCCCCAACTAACTCCTAACAAAGGAAAATTGCTCCTTAAAAATCTTCCGCCACTCCTCCAACCATGCAAAACCTTGTAATACTAATATGTGAACCGGCCCTCACGAGCCAACCGCTATCCATATGCATCCACAACATCCGCGCATCCATGTGTAAAGCTCATTTCTGCAAACCGACACTTTATCAGCCCCTGTCAGCCAACTTAACTCCTTTACTTGCTCCTACTAAAAAATCTGTCAATATAAACAGACCAGAGCGAGAGCATACGGGATAATTTTGGATTCTAAATCACCTTCCCATCTATTACATCCATCCACCCTTCCCCCTCCCCCGTTCTACCTTAAAACCACACACACAAGTCCAACATATAACCCTCCGCACGAAAGAAAGAAACAGCCGAAATCCTAAAACCTCCTGCGCCTGTCTAAAAACCCCCCGCTTAACTCGGCAATCCTATATCCAACCCTACCTTATCCATTATCCCTTCTTCCTTCCTCCGTGTCATATCACATCATTTCAGCACACACTTGAATGAATCACCTTCCTCCCAGTATAACATGACCATGTCCGTCATATATCCGAAACCGGAACAACAATTCCACCATTCAATACCTCGCAAACCCTCTGAATTTTCATTCCGTCCTCCAAACAGCAGCGAGGAAATGCATCAAAAAACTAAATTAAGAGAAAAAAACTCCAGGTGTGCATAATCTCCTCGAGGTTACCTCGGTGACTTCCCGGGTTGCATTCATTTAACCTATGCGAATACAAAACATATCCCACACTCCTCCATACCTATGCACATAATCACCTCCTCCAATCATCTACTCCTCCTCTCTCTCTCCCTACCTTTCCTAAACTCAAAACTTGTGAAATGTCAATCCTAAAACTTCCTAAAATTTCCTGTCATCCACCTCCTCTCTCCTTCTTTATGCCCTCAGCGAAATAAATCTTACATCTCCCTCGCCGAATGTACGTAACACTTATTCCTTTCTCTGCGAATATAAGTGACTAAATAATGTATTCCCAAGTTCTCTACAAAACTAGAGTTAGAATCAAAATCTCAAGTAATTTCCTCCCCACATTCCCCTCCCTCATTGCGCTCTGTTCTTCTCTCACTCTTGTGGACGGTGAGCGAACAGGGCGCTCTCCACTCCACTGAACAAAGTAAGACAAACGCTTTAATTTGACAACGTGATAACCAAAGGAAAAGCATAACATTAACAATAGCATCCTGATCTACTTTAAAGCCAACTCAAGTCTATGCCTCTTGCCCTCCCTTCATAAAACCAGCACGCCAATAGACCCCAAACGAAAGGAGGGGATGCAGCTGTGACTGATACAGTACATGACTCAGTCAGTCACTCCGCTAGTACAGATGCGATAAAAAATCCCTAGCCACTTGCTCAACTTATACCCAAGACTCTCACATAGAATAGAACTTGTACACAAGAATTATCTTGTTCAAGGAGAAGAGGGGAGAGAGATTAAACCTCCTTCCAATTTTAAGCAATCCTCGTAAAAATCAAGTGAAAAAGCTCTTGGAAATAATAATGCAAAACTCGGAACATGTATTCCATCCCTCTGCACAAACCCCACAATTCCTACAGTGTAAACCACTAATAGTGAATAGCGGACAAAGTATTCAACAAATTATTCATCACTGTAACTACGCAAGACTCACGTTCTCACATCCTCCACCATTCCATGTACCAGTAATCTCTTTTCTTTTTAAATCAGCCCACAGCACAACTAACATTTATTTATAACTACCAATTCCATTATTTCCTCCATCTCTCTTCTTACAACCGACATTGAGAAATGTTTATTTTTAAGCACAACATCAACTTATTACCCCCCGCTAAAGTGTCATCGACTTCCTTCCTATAGTTTTAAATCAATTTCCACAAACATTACCTCCGAATTATTTTCTTCCTTTCAATCCCATCAATTATTAAATCAACACTCCCAATAATCTCCTTCCATAAATATTACCTTTACATAAGTCAACAATCGCAATTACAATCAATCCTCCTCCCTCCATATGTCCATCCCACATCAAAGCATTCATCCACTGCCAAGAAAAAGTCTCGAGTACATAAATGAAACTCTTAATTATTCCAAAACTCCTCCAAGAATTCTTCTTAAACTTCAACAAGGGTCAAAGTTCAAACAATTCTTCTTTGTCTACCGCATCAATCTAGAACATCCATCCCGAATCACGTAACAACGTTCCGTAAATCGTACCGCCACTCACACACTCTTCCAAACCATGTGTATATATACATACAGCGTGTATCCATCAAAAACTTTTTTCAACAGCAGTTTTTTAAACATATCCCTCGAAAACTGAAACTTATCTTCATAAAAAGAATGGAAGCGAATTCCCTACGCAGTCCAAGCAGCGTCTTCTCCCTAAATCTAAAGTCCTCTACATGCTAAAGATAAGAAATACGGAAATAATATAGTACATATAACAAAAACTTTGTCTTATGCAAAACGTTCCCGAGCTTCTCAGTAATTACGCCTAAACTTCAAGCTACAACAGTTAGATACGCAGGAGTGGCGAGTGGCAGGAGCGAAAATCTTAAACACTTCCCCGCAGTTATTGTAGCGCCTTGTAACTAAACTCGAGTAATAGCAAACCCCTCTCTCTACCTCCGATCTTCACCGAAATAAACTATCATTATCCTCTCAATATTAATACACTATACTCCGTCCGAACAAACTCAAAATCACACGATCATGACATAACACCGTTAATAAAATTAGCCATTTAAAAACAATCAACAAGCACAACTCACCATTTGCTGTGAATCAATAAGCAGAAAATCCTCTCACTCCTCCAACCACCACCACATAATCAGTCTTTTACATGTATATATATATAGTACACACCGGAAGGACACAAACAGAATCCCAGTTTCACAATCAATTCACCAACTACCCTGTATTTTAACAAACACTCCCAACTGTCCCAACCTGGTTTCTTTTCCGCATTAATTTCAGATTTTAATATGATGAAAAATGCCTAATGTCAGTTAACACTTCCACACACACTCTCTCTCCTTCAAATCCCGCAGCTTTTTAAATATTAATACACTTGAATTAATATTCAGCGCACAATATTTTACTTTCATTTCAAAAACATCGATTATCCCTTCGGTATTAACGTGAATCTTCTGGAATTGTCCTTCCCACCTTCAACTTTTCCCATATAAATATCTGTATATCCGGCCGGTTGATTCTCTCTCAGAATAGATAATTCATTTCCTCTTCACTATTCCAATAAAATTATCCACAGAATAAACTACAATTAAGGTTGGGTATTTGCCAATCTCTGGTTGCTAATTTTTGCTTCAGGAATAAGCATTACACAATGAGCAATACTACATAATTCCTCCTGGACACGGGATTTTTACCACGTAAAAAATTCCACCAATACAACAATATGCTCACTTTTTTCCACAAACACTTTCAAAACCCAACTCATCACCAAAAATAATAATTAATTCTGCGGAAATAAATTTTAAATAATTATTTCACTCAGCAACATGGGCCTTTTTATTGAGATTTCTCCAGGAGGAGTTGACGGGATTAATTCCCTGCAAGCAATATTCCTGGTTATTGGAATCTATGGGATTAAATGAATCTCTCCAATTCCTCCTCACTCACTCAAGCCAGGAAGGAAGGAGCGGAGGACTTGAGTTCTAAACAAGAAGAAGCCGAGAGAGAGTCATAGAGTAAAAGTATATGGAAACTAATAGTAAAGGAAGGCACACGGAGCAGAGGAGCACCACCACTACACCACTCTACCGCCACAATACTGTCCTCCCATGAGCATCCCTCTCCAACGCAGGGGAGAGAGGAGCCGAGTTATAAAATAAAAAGACAAAAGGAGCAGCTCTCACGTATAACAAATAATAAAATATAAACGTGTGCGTATAATAATACGTAATCTCGTATTCCCTATAAATATTCTTTAATATTATTTAAACTTTTATTCAGAATTTAATCTCCGTAGTTAGTCTATAGTACTCAATGTCACAAATTAACTCGGCAACTCAATCTAACTCCGTTCTAGCCCAATACAATTTTTTTCTAGGGTAAAATGTATTTCATTTTAATTAAATTAAACAAATTCCAATTCTTTAGTTTTAAATTTTAAAAAAAAATCATTTTTTATTTTCAATTTTTAATACTTAAATTTTTATATTTATTCCTCCTCCCTGAATTACAAATATTTAATTTTTTTAAAATAAATCTTCCTATTTTTCGTACCAATTTTCCCACACTAGCCGCAGTGTGTTCCTCTCTCCCTCACTTAATAGTTCCGTCCGGCCGTTCACTCAACTCAAAATTATTGATCCGTTCTTCTACACAGTAGTGTATAGAAGGATGGAGGTTTTAGACACAAAAGCGAGCCCCTCAATACCCAGAGCAAGCAAGAAGGTAGTTTACAAGTTTCAGACACAAACAAGAAGCCAGATTCTCCAATATCTCCCTCCATCCATCCGCCTCCAACAACTCCGGACACACTATTCCATTAATACCCGGCCCTTCTTGCCCAGCAAAACCCCAGAGCTTGAACCTTTACCCGCCTCAGGAAAAGCGGTAATCAAGCCAAGGAACAAGCGTCATTTATTAAGTCCGTCTTTAATTTAAAATTACCCGCAAAAATCCTCAATATATTCGCCATTAATTTATGCAAAAACTTGCGAATTTGCATCCGCTACATTCCAGGCCTTCTTCTTACCACCCACCTTGCATTCGTAGCAAAGCACCATGCTTTCGAAATTGCATCCGTAATCCGCTGGAGACTATCAAACTCATGAATTGTTTTGAGTATTCCTGGAACATACGGAATCTTTTCAGTTTTACCGGGGACAACGCAATAACGCAGTGGAAATCCTTATAAAATATTGCAATGTACCCTACATATCCAGTAAAGAATGGCTCTCGTAGGGCAGACTTCTAAAACGTGAACCTCTGCTCTTCCTGAAGGGATGACTAAAATATGTAATAAAGTTCAAATGAATGTGTATGTTTGGGACGGATATATATAGGGTTGGGTTGAAATTGTGCATAGCGCTATACCCTTGTATTATTTCTACTTTCCACTTGCTTTCTTCTCACAGACCAACTTGTCCGCTCCTAACAACATCAACGACTCAATACCCAAGGATACGCAAGAAAAAGAGCAAATCCTTAATGGGGACTGGATAATTTCTCGTCCATAACATCCATGGATCACCCTTCCACGGACTACCCATTCTTCCCGTCCCGCACACCTAATATGGCGATTATCCCTTCCTCCAGTCATCCTCATCCCATAAGGGCTATGGCGCTATCAATGAAGGCCCATCTTTAGCAGCCCGACTCGTACATATGCGGGTCCTTTCCTTAAGTCGTAGGGAAAGAAATCTTCAGAAAAGTTTATATCCATCCTAGAACCTCAGAGATTTTAAGATCATCAACATTTGTAGGGCTAGATGACAATTCAAAAGATTCACTAACAGTCACTTGGTTTCCTAGCTACCTCCTAGGGATTTCTGCAAATTCAAAGATGCTCTTGGATTTTCCTCATTCAGTCCTAGAAGGCTTCGTGGATAAAACGATAAACGCCCTCAGGCTTTCACTGGCCGTGTGCATGGGTTATAGAAATAGAGACTAGCAAGGTTTATACGCCAACCTCCCGAGCCAATAAACAAGTACGTATTTCCGCTCCAAGGGATTTTGCTTCTACCAAGAACAAATTTAAAAATCTAAAATCACTAATTCCTGAAGAATTTTACAGCTGAAGCTGTGCAGCAATCCTCCCCACGCCTTAACCCTGATTTGACATAAAAGATAATATTTATAAATTGAAAAATTCTTGTCTCTGTTCTCTGTCCATGTAGATAGTCCCTTGACTGCCCTTCCTCCCGAGTCTTGACAATTGTACCTTGGAGATACTTGTAAACTTTGTACATATTACGGTATTTATATGGCTTCTCCATTTTATCCTTCCTCCTCCCAGCTTATCTCACACACTTGCTTCATCTTCTTCGTCGTAGTCGTTCGTAGGGAGGATAATAATGAATCAACTCTTTCATCATTGTCAGCCTCTATCTTACGGTTGCTTACGAGCAGAGTTAGCGCAAAGGGCTCTCTCCTCCCCTCCTTCCGTCCATCAATCTGCTTGTTGGACCAGCACTAAGATTTGAAATTTTCTAGGGATGCGCAAGACGGATCCTTTCCATAAATGTGCCCCCAAGGGATATTTTCTCTTTGCAAGTACCTCAGCAACTCCCTCCTCTCTCATTCTTAATTACTATAAAGCCAACAATCTTTCCGGCTAAATGAACCTTGACCCATGTTCTTTTCTGTCCTATCTCATTCCGCACCTATAATAAATCCGGGGCTCTTGAAACAATCTTAACTTGCTTCAGCTCCTTTAAAAATATTCTCCTAATAGTACCCGTCGTTTCCTCCTGCTTCAGCATCTGCTAAAACTATCTCGCTTCACCGGTCTGCACAATCACGGCCTATTGCAAAAACGGAGGTCATCTTCCTCATAGCGCTCTTTAAGGATTCAACCGGAAGAACGCCTTGTTAATGACCCTGTGGGAGTACAGGGGGTTGAGCAAGGGTAGGAATTTGGTCACAGATTGGTCTTTGTATTTAGAATTTAGGCGGGCGTAAGAAGAAACAAGGGGTGTAGAAAGGCATGAAAAGGGATTTAGGGAAATGGGTATACATAGCTAGGATAGAGAAGAATATTGTATGGTATTCAAAAGGTACATGTATCCAAACTTGAAGGGAGATGAACAAGTCCCTTATTCAGTCCTCTCCCTTTAACCAATCTAGCTGCTCACACTTGATGTTTAATGCAACCCTTGATTTTCAGGATATTACGAAAGGTGGAGGCAGAAAAAATTCCAGTATTTAAGAATCAGACTCTCGGCTTCGGTATTATTATAACATGGAAAATGCGTATCGGACTTATGGACGTAGGAGCAGCAGACCGCATTGTTTATCTCCGAATTTATCTTATATATATCCACGGAAGGAAACCCGCCGCCGCCGCCGTCAATGCCATTCTAAACTACGCCATATTACCCTTACTACCACCGCACCCCCAACCCCATCCGTCCGTCCGTCGTACCCAGTTGTTCCAGGACAAAATTTTTATCCTTTCCTCATTCCGTCCCTCCTTCCCCTTCCAAAACCAGGATAATTACAGATGGAAATTGTCCGCCAGAAGAAAAAATAAGCTCTCCTTCCTTACGTACTTATTATTACTTAGTTGAAATGTCTACGCACAAAATAGTGTACGGAGTAAAACCCTCCATTCCCTCTATTTTCTTCCATCTAATATTCTTAAAAACTGGTACAGGAGCACCACCCGGGATCAGGGTTTGCTTTAGAGAGATAGCGAAACTACTCAAAGAGATGGCTATGAGTAGCACCGTCCTCATTTTCCTCCTGCCCGCAATAATCTTTGTCTTTCTTTGATAAAACCTGTATATATACATTACGTGTATTTGTCTGCTAGTCTGATCATTTCAAAAATTATTCTTCTTCCTTGGATTATCCTTGAGGAAGAGAGAAGCAGGTGAAAGACGAAGCTCACTCTTTTTTTACCTTCCATCACTCTCAGCTCAAACCCGCTCATCCTTCGTCTTCCCCATTATACACTGCCACTCTTATGAGCATATAATATGTGGGCAGAAATCAAGGTCGAATCTTTTACGTGCATAATAATTCCGTACATGGCTCTAGCCCAGTGAGAAAAGCTCCTAATATCATAAATGAGTACGAGCTAGAGATTAATCTAACTTGCAAGCCTAACTTCTGAGTAGATAACTCTGATAAATTAAGATCCGTAACTACCTAGTATCAGAATCCAATACAATTTGTTTATAAACGATAACTTTTTCAAAGTCAGCAAATTTCTTTAGCCTTCAAGGACAATTACATTTAGCAACAACACTTAGCTAAAGCTGCATTGACAATTTTTGAAAATGTTTTAGCCAATTTAGAGACTACTGTTTTCATCATTATCAATAGTTTATTAGTAGACGCAAAATCATTTTTTTCACCCTTTCTCTATAACATTCGTCACCTTAGAAATCAGAAGAACCTCAGCGCATCATTTAGACTTGACCTCAAAACCAAGATAAGGTTCCACGTGTCAAAATTCCGCTAAAACCGCCAAGCCATCGACCCTTTTACCCGGTAGCAAGTTACCCGGGAACGTAGTAGTAGGATATGTGAAGGCAATAAAATACACCATTCTTATAGCTCCGTAAATAATTAATCTTCTTCCTAGCCCAATTCCTCAATATTATTCCTCCGCGGATCCAGCGGCGCGAACAGTCTTAAAAATAGTGCCATATAAAATAACACATAATGAAGGCATATAACTCGCTCTCTCTTTATCATTTCCCCTCAAAGAAGAAAGCCCCAATAAATAGCTTGCTTAAAGTTACTAACAGTTTAGAGCACTAAGCAGTTCCCCTTCCTTCCAGCCTCATCCACATGTAAAACCAGGTTAAGTAGTGGGCTCCAACTTGTTAAACTATAACGTACAATTTGTGCATATCCTCAAGGATTTTATTGCATTATGGTAGCAGTGTAGCAGAATGGATCTTGTTTCTGGTGGAAGGATGACGGACGCGGACGACGGGTAGGTAAAAATCCCATTTCCCTTCTCACCTTGTCCCTTCTGAAGAGAATCAATCAATTTACTATAGTATACCAAGTATGAGGAAAGCCATTTAAGCAGATGAAGGAAGAGAGGAAGAGAAGGCGGAGTTAAAGGAATAGTAAGTAACCTCCACACCATCCGACATCACTACCATCAACAACATATTCTTCTTAAACCGTATCCATGCATATATATTAACAACAATGGAATATTTGTACTTCCAATGGCTTTTACAGAGGGAGGTGGACGGACACATAAGTCGAGGGAATAAAATACAAAGCTTATATACATTATTCAATACGTTTCCAAGGGTTGTAATAATACACAGACCCCAGAAGAGGAAAGGTTATGTGATTTCTTGTGTAGTTTTAGTAGCCCATCTTGTAGATAATCTTGAGAAATCTTTGCGTAGAATGAGTAGACCGTTTCAAAAAGATGACAATATTTTAGATTCTCCCTCTTCTTCCTCCTTCCAATCCCCATTCCCCTCAAATGTAAATGACTCTTTTCAACAAGGAAAAAAGGGGTTCATATGTATATGCCCTTTTTGTAGCAACCAACAACTGTTCAAGGGGGCGGCCCTAAATCTTTCATATATACAAAATCATTTTTATCCATGTCCTCTCCCTACCTACCATAGACTTTTATATTATTTATTATACACGTTTATATTTTTAGTACTCAAAATAAAAATGTCCTCCTCATTTAATATTCCGTATCACCATACATACATTGTTCTCCAGAAAAAAGTATAGGCTTCTATACACTTTAGTCATAGTTATCAATTATTGTATGTAGTTATATTTGCAAATTTTTTCGCAAATTCCACACCATCCAAGTCCTGAGCAAGCAAGTCAAGCACGGCCACCGGGAGAATGCGATACACACACATAGAAGTATTTATATATATATCATCTACACCTTATCAGCTATTATGTAATGCCGCAGCCTTATTCTGACCTTATCTCATTGACTTGAAGCTTGGATGAGTTGTAATTTTGCTCATCTATAAGCTTCCATCCATATATTGACTCCAGAGGGAGTTACCTCTGCTCAAGATGGGGGGAAATGAATGCGTGAGGAGAGCAAGTTTAATTCTTTTAATGGATTCCGTAAAATGGCTAGATAACGTATTACAGTAAGGCCATAGCTCGCAGGAGGATACACAATTCAGTTTTTTGGGGCTGTAATAAGAATCGGCTTTAGCAATAAAGAGAGCCTTTAGCCCGCTTTAGCTTCACGGACTTGCCTCTTCTCTTGTCTTGTCCACCTACCTGGTGGATATATAGGTGAGTTTTTGATGAGAGAGACCAGGTGCTGGAAAGGTGGGTGAGAGAGTTCCTTCCAACTCTCCCTCACTCCCAGACCTTCCTTATATTAAGCAACCTCTCCACAATTCCTATCACACACACACACACTGTATAATTGCGTTATCCCCAATGACTCAAAGCCAGAGACCAGCTTTTAATATATTTTATCGCCCAGTAACACACACACAGCCAATGCATGAATAATAACTTTAAAAGGGAAGACAAGAGCCTCTCATTCTCATTATATTCTACCAAACATATTTAACAATTCAGACCATCATCCTCTTCCTGTATCCATCTTTTCACTAACTCTCCTACTTTTAAAATTAACAATATCCTTTCGTACTGTAGTAGCTGTATGTGCATGCTTAGATTGACATTCTGCGTCAACCCCGAACTGCTATCTTACAATACAGAATTAAATGTGTTTTGTTGGATCAAGTGTGTGTAAATTTTGTAGCTTGTAATTTTTGCAGATGAGAAAATAAATTCAAGGGAGGAGCAAGAGCCTCCGCGGACCCATCACCTTACTCCATTTATTCTTTCCGCATAATATATCTGTAATCATAAGTCGGTGTGTATAATAAGCCAGAGGAGGAGGATGGGGAAAAGAGAGGAACAAAGGAAACGATTCAATTCACACACAATCACTCTGTCCTTCGTGTGTATATATTTTGCCAGCGACGTGTAATAAGAAAAGAGTCAAGTCATTTTATGCCAACATCAACTTTCCTTATTACCCACTCATTTTCTGCAATTCCTTCACCTTAAACCGCCCCTCTGCAGAGGGGCTCTGTACCGCACCACCAACCGCCCCCATCCGGCAACTTGCTTAAACACACACACAATTTAACATTCCGCTCAAAAACTATACTCACACAGCACAAACTCTCCTCAAATCCTCAACCCTTGTCCCACCCCCACCCTGTCTTTCATTCATTTCGGAATGCTTTCGTCCGCCGCAGATACTGGGAATCTGGATTGCACAATTCACATTTTTGGGAATTATCTCAAAAAGCAGCCAGCCTCACCGCAGCGCCCTCTACCCACAACTCTCCATACATTTCGGCACTAAGGCAAACAACTTTTTGTTAATCCATCTCCATATTTAATGTCATAATATTTTTAAACATTTTTTCTACTCCTTTAAAGTATTTAATTTAATTTTTACTAAATGGGAGTAGCTATTACAAACAGTACGGCAAACTAGCATATAGATTTTCCAAAAGTCAGACAATTAACCCAGGACAGACGACACGTGTAGGTCAAATACAAAGTTGCTTGTGCAGACACCCCAACCATCCGTCTCATTCAGACTTACCTCAGCAACATTCTCATTACCCCCCATCCGTCTGACTATGTGTCCGTTTTTGTCTGCCAACATTCTGCAAACAGGTATACGACTCATTACAATCCCTTGTGAATTAACCCTTTACTATCTTTCCCAATTCTCTCGGTAAAACTGGTCAGGAAGAAGCGGTAATTGGCTCCCTGGAAACTATTGACGCTCTGCTGATTCACAGATCTCACTCGTCCGTCAGTCCCTCTCCCTCTCCCTGTCCCTCTTTTTCCCTTTAGCCCCTGGCATAATCATCATCCTCGTCTTGACTTTTCAGCCCATCATCATCACCATTTCTTTTCCTTGTCCTCGTGTCTATTGTGAGGAAGAGTGGCTACAAGAGGAGAGGATTACTTGATTTTATAATATACTTTCTACCACATCATACTACACACACATTTCCCGCAATCTTTCGTAATCTAGAAACAGGCCAGTTTTTTTTTCAAGAGACGCGCTCTTCCACCATAGACTTTTTATTACAAAAAAAATAATCATCTCATCCCTCCCACAAACTCCCCCCTCCCTTCATTCCCTCCTTCCTCAAATCCCAACCATTTAAAAAATATTTTATTTCATTTACTCTCATGTCCTCAATCCTCAATAGATGCACATCCCGTAAAACAAAATGGGAGCAGTCACCGTATTACACATTAACAAGCCCGCTAATACAACAACAACCCCCGCCTCCCCATCATCTATTCTCTCGTCAGCTTTATATCATTTCGTAAACATTCCGAAACTCATCACAAACCATTTCCGACTTGCTCAAAACCTCTTCACGTTCATCTGTCATTTCAACTCGCCAAATTCTCATTCCTCCTTCCACTCCTCGACTCCTCGCTCTCTCCAAATTAACGACCTCAACAACGTGTACAAACGCGCCGTTAATAGGTTAATATCTAAAAGATAAGACCGGAAATATCAAGGTGGGAGCATGCATATATAATTTGCAAATATTCTAATCATTACATTCTGTTTAAAATAATTCAGAATATTCTAAATAGAAGCAAGCATGACCTCTGCTACACCAGTCCTTTATTCAATCTCGGTACGGATAAAAGTTTAGTTGGAAACTTTAAAATCTTAACCATTACTTCAATCCTAATCTGTATTTACATGCTTCATGCCAAATGATAGCAAGCTGATAAGATTCCGCAACAGAGCGTAAACAGTCATCTGCAAATTAGTTCAAGAGGCAGGAGAATACGAGTGGCAGATGCAAAATAACTACGTACCCTTTGCAATACCTAATCCATATAGCCTTCCGTATAAATTAGCATTCTTTCCTCACCTGCCTGCTTACATCCGCCACCAGAAATTTTGTACAGGAGCCATATAACCTTAACGCAGACAAGCACAACGTCAGAGATATACCGTAGAAACCAACCAACTATTGGCTGCAAATATTCTCTCAGAGGTCCTTGTCACTATGATTTCCAAGTATTCTTTATCGTATCCTCCTCCTGATCAAATCCTTGCATAACTTAATTCGCTCGATCGCCATAACACGTAGAGAGCTGAATAACCGTACGCGGTAGCTACTCCAATTCATTTTGCCCTGATTAAGCCCCTTATACCTACAATACATCATTCAAAATCTCTTACGATAATCTTCATTGCATCTCTCTCTACCCTTCTTTGAAACACGCAAAAAATGTTTTCGAGCTAAAAAGCCCTAGGAAACAAAACAAGCGCTCCCTAGCGGTGATTCCAACTCCGTCAATTCCAGTCGCACATGTTCCCTCCACTCTTTTCGGCCCTGCGTAATTTCCATTTTTATCCAGAGCTCCATGGATAACAGGATAACGTTCTTGTATCCTCCTTGCTTTTCTTTTTCATCTCAATCACGCTTCCTTCCAAGGAACAAGAGCAGTATAATGAAGCAATCCTTCCGTAAGGAATACAAGCTAGCTAGCCCTCGCCTCCCAGGCATCCTATCCTCCTTCGTGTGTATGGCGGATATGGGAAAACCCAAAAGACGGAACCATTCCATAAACATTTTCACGAGGGACCTTCTCCAGGCCAGAACAAGATGCGGTAGGATGAATATGGGAAAATTTTCACGAGTTTTTAGGTAGACGTATACATTTCAGCAGTGGAGGACGCGCTATAGAGTTTGTATCCGTTTTTACTACCATTTTCTCCAATTCTGGATTATTTGGAGATGTGAAATAAGAAGCCCAAGGAGGATGGGATAGGCCAGGAACTGTAACCAAGAGCGTGAGGAAATCCAGGGGAGAATACAATAGTGAATCTCTCTTTTTCTTCTTGCGAGAGACGATAAAATCTCCCTGAGTGACTGTCAGAGAGTAAAATACTTTCCCCCCTCTCTCTTCTACTCTCTTCTCCAGCAGTTCCTCCAGCCTTCTCATCTTTCCTTGTATCCACGATTCTATCCCCTTCTAATTGGTAATCTAAAGACTCGCTATATGTGGAGCCGTGTCAAAAACATGTGGACCCAAGTGTAGATTTTCAAGTGACTGTCCAGGAGACACTTGCAAGTTTTCCAATTACTACTACACCCAAATGTATTTATAACCAAGTAAACTCTACCACCACCTCCACCACCCCTTCCCCCTAACAACCAATACATACACAAATGACACTCCCACAAAACCCAACATTTCCGAGCGCATCCTCCATCATTTTGGGACAGGGGCAGAGAGAGAGATGACGAAAGGGGTGAGAGAAAGAGTATTTAATGCAATAATAAATTTATAATAAGCTAGCCGTATCCTTTCCACTCCAAAGCCCGGATTGGCAAGCTTTATACTAAGGAGGATTCAAAATGCAAGCATGAATATGAAATATATGGAATGGCGGCACACGCCTTAAGATGATCCATCTGCCTACGGCTTTCATAGAAGCTTCATGCCCTCTTCTTGCCAATAATTCAGCGAAACCTAATTCTTCTTCTCTTCAACACAAACTACAATTACCTTCTCCCCAAGCTTTTCCAACACGTTCACCAGTTTCCAACTCTTACTACTAATACCAAGCACGAAGGTCTCTAAATCCTCTAAGAGCTTAAGCGAGAAAACATGCGAATTATCTTCTTCAGTAATCATTACCACCCTATGTATGTATGTATACAAAAGAGATGCATCTATCCATTCAGAACTTATAAATGTATAAATGCACTATTATCCATACGAACAACAAGCTATTCGTCTATGCTTCAATGCAGTTTATTTCTCTTTATAACCCATCTTTCCACTCTGCACTTGCACACAAATGCAATTTTAAAAAGCTTATTATTATCAACAACACTGCTACAGGTTTCTTTCATTTTAAGGACTGAGGACATCTAACGATATTACGCTCGTTAAGAAAAATCAGGCACAAAACCCTTCAACCGGCTACTACGCTAACATACGCTAACATATGTAATATCCCATTACGTTACCACAGTCCTAGATAAAACTAAAGCCGGATGGATAAAATTAAGTGTAGAAATAAGCAAATGGTAGCTATGCTATTAAAGTAACTCCTGCACAATCTCCTCCTCGTAATGACGATAGAAGAGAGCATGTATGGAAAGAAGAGGAAGATATTTATGCACAACATACCGTATGATTTCAATGCAGTTTCTAAATGCTAGCAAACTAATAACCAAAGCCAAAATCCCTAAGGGCAAATGAGACTTGGGTAGCCATAATAACCATATGCAGACAATTTAAGCATATTTCTCCTTCAAAACAACTCTTGTCACTTTTCTCTCTTTTTATCCGCTCCCATATATTTGCTTTGCCAACTAATTACTCCCTTTAAGAAGAAGCCTGCAGGAAACCAAGTAAAGCAAGCAAGCTTTGAGTCAAACCAACTAAACCAAGGGAGAAAAAACAATAAATTTTTTATAGCCCTCTATTTTTCTAGTCCCTTCCCCTGCTACATCATCTACACCTACACCCGTTGCGCATCTAACCCCTTTCATCCGCCACAATGTTCTTGTATCCTTCCCTTCAGCTTCAACCTTATAACATCCCATCTTATTATCATTCTATATTCCTCGTCGTAAAAGAGCAATAATAACAATCCTCCCCTGTCCCCAGAGTCTCCCTCATCTCATCTTCCGTGACGGGGGCTACAGAGAAATAAGAAATAATCCATTTAAGCCCCGTTAACGAGAGCAATTTAGAATCCGAGCCTTGGTTTGCAATTTGGGCTTGAGAAGCACATAATATTTGCGAATATTGCCACTGCTAAAACTCCATGTTTGTTTGTATCATATCAGTCAGAGTAATAGCAGTCTAAAACCTGCTCAGCATACTATACCTAATAAAATTTTAAATTATTGTCAATATGTTCATATTACATATTCCTTAAAAAATTATTAAAAACCCGCTTGTCAGCAATCTACCCGGGTATTTTTATAGGTCACACCCATTCCTCCCATCTCTTCATGCATCTAACGGTACATATCTGCGAATGCATACGGACTATGGATCTGGAACGGTATTCGCAACCATTGCATATTTCCCATTCCAACTGTGCTGCCGGCCGAAAAACTACTGAATGTCACAACGTTTATTCCCCAATTCCGCTACTCCTCCAAATATCATTAATTCGTAACACAAGGAGGGGTTCATTCACATTTAATGTTATACGAGGATGTGAAGCATGAGTGATTCAAAGGGAAGGCACACTACACCGGCCCGCTCTCTTCTATCAATCCTAATGTGTGCATAATAGTTGACAGGAAATAACACGGGAATATGTCGTTCAACTTATTCCTTTTCTTCTTAATTGATCCGCGGCCATGGAATCAGTACAGCATGCAAGGAGACACAAGAAAGCTATTCCATTTTTGGATTCAGAAGACCTCCTCCTTCCTACACTACATGTTGCTTAAGCCACGACTTGTTCAACTTTTCCACAAATTTATAGCTTATATGGATTGCGTGCCAACTTTCTCCATCTTATTATTACAATCAGCTATACCTTTGAGGGTCGACTCTGGAATATTTACCACCAGTTTTCCATGTCCCTCTCTCTCTCCCTTACTTTCTCTACTTTCTCCGAGCGCTTCTGTAGCTGAAACAGCAAAGTGTATCCAGGAGATTACGTACATGCTTCCGTATTAGGATTGTGCAAGGGATTTGTCTCCTTCGACCATGAAGAAAGTGTCCTTTATCCATGCGAAAAGAGGATATCGATTTTGTTTTATATTCCACGCCATTCCTTTGATGAAATTCTCCTACTAAGAATTCAAGATTAGTCATAAACTCTCCCAAGACGACAACCCACTATCCCGCACCTTTCCACCGACGTGAACCGTATAAATAATGCCTCCAACAAGCTATAAAAATAAGTCAACAAGCAACCCAGAGCTCCTCATCTATAATCTTTGATCCTGGATAGAATCAACGGGTCAAGGTCTGGATCCAGTTTTCTATAAATTAACATGAGTCACTCATCCAGACAGTGGAGACGTTCCTACGGAAGAGCCGGGTAAAATAAACTCAACCTTTTGCCATTTACCCTGGAAGCTCACACCAGGGAAGAAAATGCTATTCTTCCGATATAATCTTCCCCTCCGCCTCTCTCTCTCTCTTCCCTGTTTTACTTCTCTTCCTCTTTCCCTCTCGTCAGACGGAGAATATACGTCATTATGAAATTTCAACCATATCATCCCAGAATTAAAAGAGAAAGACTTATATATCCATCAAAAACACATAGAATTCCAGAACGACACATCATTTACTACAAGTAAACCCTCTCAACCTCATAGCTCTCAGGTATTCACAATTTACGAATCACAAAAGTCTGTACGACTCTAAACAATCCATTACGACCATTACTCTCCTTACGTGTATTTTCTATCCACGAGGAGGACCCATGGCATTGGTCTCACAGGGAGACGGGGTGGATGGATTTGTTAAGGGAAAAGGGTAGCCATATAGATAGGGTAGAGGCAGGCAGGCATATTTTAGTATTAGGCCGTGTGTGGGAAAACAGGGGAACACATTTTCAATTACGGCGCATGCACTTTGCAAAACGGGGAAATATATTTGAGAAAACTTAAAGGAAATCAGATTACAGATGTTCATAGCTCAAGGGATTTCTTCTTCAGCCTCTTCTGCTATTCGACTACTTCCTCCCCACCACACCAGACCCCATCTGTACGGCAGAAATCCTCTGAGACATTCTCTACCAAAGATGGACGCGAATAGGAAACGATATAATTCCCAACGAGCTAGAAATCTTGTCTAAATGTTATCATCACAAACGCCATGAACAAGACCCAGCACAAAGATCAGGCCAACAGTTCATGCAATCCTTCCCTTGGAGGAATACAATTAAAATCCTACTGTGGGGACACCTTTGAGATACATAAGTTGCAGTCTTCAAAGTAAACTTGTTCTCTCCAAGGATTTCATCACACATTTCTACACACAAGAAACAGACAGACGGACAGACTCTTAAAGAGATGAAAGCACAGCAAAAAGAAAGATGAGCGAGACCTTTAAGGATATCTTCTTACAATCCATCCATTCGCCACATACGCTTTCCTCTAAGATTACAACTTGCAATCCATTCCTTTGAATTATATCCCATAGAACCAATCACATCCAATCTTAATCTCGCATTATCTAATCGAGGGAAAGCTAGTGCATTTCAGCAACAGCTGTACGTTAAACTCTCGGTAAAGCATCTACAGCACCAGCCATATTTTTAACCACTCCTTGTACCTTTAAAATTCCATTATTTTCCTCCAATATTTTTTATAGCTTTTTTAATTTTATCCAGCTTATTATTTCAACTTCTTTGTGTTAGTTAGAACTGTGCGATTCCCTTTAATATAACACCATCTTTGCTAACTGATCATCTTCTTCCCCGGATCCTTATCTGTATTCGTCTTGCATATGAATCTCTCTCTCTCGCTCTGCACTCCTACAACTCCTTGAGAACATGATAAGCATGCGTTCCTCTTTCAGATATATATTTCTTGTGCTTGGGAGGATGGATTAGAGAGAGGTGGAGAGATATAGCCCGGATTGGAAGCATTGTGTACATTAGGAAGACAAGGAGGGGGAGAGTGAGTTTCACAGGGCAAGTTTACGGGGAAAACGGTATCGATCCATTTATTCATTATCATAATCAAAGCCCTCATCCCTATTCCTACTACACACAGCACATTAGACTCAGTGAGATCTATAATACTCCCTTATCTATTGAAATTCCCGATTTCTTCCCCTCTTTTTTCCAAACAGCTTTCCACCATCAAGCGTCTCATCTCCCCGAGCAACCCTTCGCCATCTAAAATAACCTCTCAACATATCTCTCCACAATCCCCGCTCTCACTTCATCCTTTCACCTCATCTTCCTGGCACACATTTTCACCTGCTTCATACACCTCACCTCAGAAACAACCAGCATCGCCGGAACCATGGGACAGGCAAATAATTCTCCGTTTAATGAGCATCAAGGAAGTTTTTCTTAATTTTCCTAGCCAAGTTTGCATCAATAGACTTTCACCACCCATTTAGAATCCATATATAAGAACTTCATATATATATACTTATATATATGCTTCAAGTAAGTATATTATATGCAAACCAAGCTCAGCATTCAGCGTGAAATTATTGCAATTTTTCCCCTTCTAAACAATCCAGGCTTATAAACGTATGAATTGCTTAAGAAGCGAGTAGTGTCATTCAGTACGTACGAAAGGTCCTTTGGATAAAAAGTTTATTTAATTATACAGCCTGTGTGTATATATATGTTTTGTAGTTTCTCCTTCCATCCCCCCCACACCGCCCATGCTCTCGCGGCCATGAACTGCTAGTATGACTATGTTTGTAATGATTTCACGGCGGTGTTTGTTGTATTTACTCTGGATATTTAATCATCATCTTCCATTGTCATTAGCCAGCTCAGTCAGTAAGCCTTTTCTCAACTTGCGTTCCTTGGGTATACAAATATTTGCGTCAAAATCAACCTAAATGTATCCCACGACGTTTTTCCTCTCCTCCTTTCCCACACATATTATCAGCTACAACTTAAACACAACCGCTTGTTTACTAATTCCGCCTGCTCCAGTTTCACAACTCATGATTCTTCCATTGCCAGTTCAAAACGTGATTACAACATAACGTATCAAAAAGCCAAATGCATTCTCATAGCACCATCCCCATCATGCCAAGGCTCAAAGCCATATAGTTACCAAAGTGCTCATAACCATAAACTTTTCAATCCGAGAGAACGCTAATTAATCCTTATTATCAACTCATAATCCTGATGGAGCAAATGATTCGCTCTGGAACTTATTTCCAATGCACTTGTGGTACTTTGGAAAACTTGGACATAGATTTATTATTCATTATGCACAATTTGTACAGATCATTAGTAAGCCCCGCACACACACAATGCTTCCGGAAACGGGAATGGATAATAAACAGAGCGTGTCTTTTAACTGCATCTCCAGAGATATGTATACGTTCCTGTTAAGTAACTTGCCCTCTCTAGTAAATACGGAGCTATCTTATGCTCTAAATCTGATTTAAGTTAAATCTTCATAATACAGGAGTAAAGGGTTGACGAAGAGTAAGCTTATTCCCTGCAACTAATAATTCTGCCGCATCATTTCACATTTGCTCCGCAACGTTTGCGGCGTAGTAATTCAGTATTTTGTACGTAAATTAGAATCTGGATACTCTGAATGTTTTTTATATTCCTTTCTGGGAAATCGTGATGAGTTGGCCGGTTCATGTTTTAATCTCTCCTGCTTATGCCATAAAGGAAACGAGGAAAAACTTTGGAAACGACACAGCAAAACGGAACGCAACACGCTGCGTATGGGTGGACAATTCCATCTGCATTCCCTCCTCGCTCAAGGTTAAGCTGCAGTGTCCAATCTACCTCATCATACAGCCAGCCACTGTAACACTATCCCTTTTAATATTCAATCCTCTAGTATTGATAACAAGCCGTAAAAAGGTATGCAGTGAAGCCAAAATATACACTTTGGGAAACAAAGTGTCACAGCTTTTAGGTTTATGGAAAATTTCAAGGCAGAGACTGTAAGCCTCCCTTGGATTCTCATTTTGCATTTAGGACGAAATTATTCTCACGTCATCATCACATACGGCAGGCCGATTTAAAAGCCAACAAAATATATGACATATATCAGCCTTGAGCGAAAGGAATTTGTAAGAATAGTCCATCAAGTAATTATCCTCGCTCAATCCTTTTTCCTTGTAAGAATACCCAATGTAATTCAATACGCGATTACAGCAACGCTGACAAGTGCAACCCGTGCTCCACAAATATCCCGACATTCCAACTAAATGAGCATGTACAAATTGTACTAGACTTGATAGCAATTTTACACGGTTCTAAAAACTGTATTTTATTTTGCAATTTACACCGATTTTACCAGATTTTTCCTCCAAGGGCGAATTATCCCTAGGAGATTTATTGTCCGCTGGTCATTGAAAGAAATAGCCATTGAGTCAACCATAGTGGAGGGAAAATTGTCAATTTCAAATCCGCATGTTTATTTTTGCGCGAGTATGACACATGCAGTGCAATAAAAGCATTCAAATGCTAATTGTATGTAATACTCATTAGGACAATTACTCATAAAGATATATATAAGCTTCAATATCTAAGTCCGCATTTACCTTCAATTAGCAAGCATATGCTTGCTGGGGAGGCGTGTCATCCCTGATTTTGGCCACTGTTACACGAATTGTTAAAAGTGCTGAATAAAGTTCTGTTCGGTAGGAGCTGATTGTTCAACAGGTAAATTTAGAAAACAGTTTTCTATCTGATTTAAAAGCTTAGGTGCATTTTAGCATATTATAATATTTTCTGATTCTTACAAAGTTAGGTCAAATCTTGAACAGGGGGAACTAACTTTTCCCTTTTTTTTTACAGATCCCGATAACCAACCGCATAGCTATGAAGCACGTGTGCAGATAATTTGTCGTGTAATCAACTCTTCTATTTTACTTTCGTTTATAGTTGAAACATCCGGTACTTACTGGAAAAGCAGCGCTGGAATCATTACCCGAATCCTAATCATTAGCGCATCCAGGATGATGTGAATGCCGTATCAGGCTCCACGTAATTTCTAAGAAGCAGCTCTTTATAATGGAGTAAGTATTTATTGTATGCAACGTTTTCACGAAGCATTCTTGTGCATAATTACCACATGTGTGGTTAACTGGTCGTGTTTGGAACATGTGTCGGGTCCTACGCCACCTGTAGTCTACAGGCTGTAGAACCCTAAAGGAGTATGGAATCGATCCAGATAGCTGTATACAGCAACTGGCAATTCAATGCTTTTACTGGAAACCAATATGCCCTAAAAATATTTATTTGGATTTACCTCCAGTTTGTCCGTGTATCTTACTTATGCTTCAATTCGTTTCAGTCTGGCTTGAAGTCGCAGAATGTCCTAATTTTCTATATTTTAATTGTTGTTGTCTCGCAAATTTGCCAAGTTTTACGTTATCATAAACTTGTAAATGCATCAAAAACACCCCCTCAAACAACGTAAATAGTTGATTGTGTAATCAGAATTGTCGCTCGTACTTAGCTTACGAAATTTTTTATACTGTCCAATTTGCATTCGCTGCTTAAACTCTAACTGTAAATGGGAATAGTCAAATTGAACTATGAGAGAATTCTGTTTCAGAGCATTTTAAAACATGAAGATTACCGTGGTCGTGGAGAGTATTTACGTGGGACCTGCAGCGGGTTTTGTACAAATAATTGTAGATGACGGTGACCCTGTTCAAGAAATCATCAAGAAATTTTGCGAAATTAAGGTAATTTTTGTTAGCTGAAATCGGTCACAAATTTATGTATATATGTATGCCTCGCTTCATCCGTTTATCCTGATGTCATGTTTTATGTGGCCCAGTCCCAAGAATAAGAACCACGAAATAAGGGATGCAACGGTTTTAGCATAGCAAAATAATACGGAAAGATAACGAGAATCCGGAAAATTTAATTAGTCTGACCACACTAAACAAGAACTTTCACGTATAACGTGGCTTGGATTTTATTTTTTTCAGGGCACCACAGTCGACCCTTTGTATGCAATAATTAACGATGCTAATGTTAACTTTGATGGTCGTAAGCTAATTAGTGATTACCACGTTCAGGACAACGATCGCTTGAAGCTGGGACGTCGGCGTAAGTACCGATAATACTGATTCAAAAGCTACAACAAGGATACACTTTTGTTATATTTTTATTCAATTCATTTTTTTGACCTTTCTATGGTTTAACATTTCCAGGTGAACCAGCAAGCATGTTTCTTTTTGTAAACTGGTTTCGAGTCTCAATTTTGGGAACACTCGCTGGGGTTCTAGGATTAGTGGGTGTCGCACTATTGTACATCTTCTTAAGAGAGACTCCGTTGAAGGTAATGACAATGTAATTATTTACATATTTTAACATTTCAGGGTTAAAAACTGTAAACATTTCAAGTATTTAGCAAACTGACATATTTACAAAAACCTTCGATGGAGTTTCCAGTTTAAGTCAAAAATTAGTGTATTATCCGCAGTCACGTAATTTATATCAAACTTTAAAATTGCAATTTAGTTAAAATATTAATACTGTCGGCGTATGGATCCGAACTAGCGGGCTTCATTCACCGCGAGCTTTTGTAAGACGAAGTATCCAACTTGGCTGCTTTTAGCTTGGACTCAATCCAAGGAACAAATTTAGGTATATTAGCATATACTCCAGGGATATCCCGTTCTCCACATCCGATTCCCCAAGCAACAATTCCGAATTGTGCATAAGATTGCGAATTGGGAAGTTGACAGACAAGAGGCGAGCCTCCATCACCCTGCGTAAAAGACGACAATATCTAGAGCTTGTATTACAATACCGTATTCAGAGGTAGAAGGCTCATTTGATAATATAATCAAGTATGAGCTTCTAAAGATTATTAAATATTAAATAGTAGCAAGCCGGCGAACTCACCCTGCATGTATCCTTGCCCGGTTCTCCTCCAGCACAGACGAAAGAACTGTCCAATTTGAAATAGGGACCAAGTCTTGTTGTCCGTAAAGCTGCTTCACATTTTTCCCGTGGCACTACCGGAACTTCAACTCTTTTTAAAATGACTTGGTATTTCCCTTCTTTTTCTGTGCCAACAAGACATAATTAGACATTTGAACATCGAGAGCAATCATGACATTTCTTCATCTCCAACTCGGTAACTTACCGAATGAATCTTTTCCCCACCCAGATGCAAAACACCGTTGACCATCAAAGTTAATATTCGAAGGAGGTAGGCAGATGGTGTCTACGTTAGGAGCAATTACAACGGGTATATCCAGGAACAGGAGAGCAACGTCATTGTACAAGGCTCCCATATAGAAGTCTTCATGTATAATGATCTAGCATTGAGAGAATTTTTCCTTTTACATTCCCAGCCAACATACTTTAAGCAGAGCAACAAGTAAAATGACATTACTTTGGTGACGTTTCTATCTTGATGTGGGTATAGTTCTTCCACAGTTTGGGTATCCCATTCCCCGAGTCGAACTTTGAGCTCGGAAGATAATTTTCTGCGACAAAAAACCAAGCGGTTAAACGTGAATTATATAACTTCACAAAATTCTCACGCTCCTTGCCCAGCCTTTTCGAGAAAGCTACTCATGCAAGGAAATATTTGTACAATGTTTTACGTGTGTCCGTAAAATCATTCTAAAGCTTCATCAGTTACCCAAACACACAATGTGCAGCAGTTAGGATGACTTTAGTGTTGATAAGGGATCCCCCACAAACGAAAATGTTGAGCGGCGGCTTGTCTGGTCCTTGACTTTCTTTTTTCACAATCGCTGCCATCCAAGGGAATTCTCCGAACTGTGCTTCATTGTCCAGGGCTCCAGTGATACGGAAACCGACTCCCTTCGTATTACGTTTCCCGCAATCTGGTTCCTCTTCCACGGAAGAAGGAACACGCTCTGCAGGTTTCTCTTGAACGCGTGACTGCAAGTTATCGAACATCATTTAATCCTCGGATCGGACTATTGATTGAGAAAACTTTTTTTTCAAATACTCACTTTGCAGCAAATGTCAAAATAATGTTTGCAAGGTGATGGCTTGGAACTTCCTAAGCGAATGTCAATAAGTCCAAGTCCAGATATTTCTTGCGTTGCTCCTTGCACCGTTTTATTAGTATCTTCCACATCACATAAATAGTATTTGACACAGCTGCAGGGCTCTTTGGCAGCTACAGGGGTTTCTGAACTGATTGAGACATACTTCGGCTCTTCTAGAGCAACTTCTTTAGATTCCTGTCCGAAGGACTCTTCGCTATTAACCTTCGAAGCTGATAGCTCAGAAGTTTGTAAACTCATGTTTCCACCAGTGTTCTGATCTACGAATTCTTGAATTACTTCATCGTCGTCATCAAACGCATTGGATTGTGGCAAAGTGACTAATATCAAGCTTATTGCGATGACAATACTAAGCGTATTTATTCGAGCCTGTAAAGGACATTTTAAATATTATTTAAATTAAACAGCTTTGAACCGATAATATTTAAAAAGTATTTTTAGAAAAGTCAAAAATACAGTACTTCCTATCGGCTTACCATTATAGCTCCAAGGGTAAAATTAAACTACTCTTTTAATTACAAGTTTTTACAGCTAAAGAATATATGCTCTCGTCCAATTTTGACTAAATGGGGTAATTTCACAACAATAAACAGTTTGAATTACACAAGATCGGGTACGAAGAGCTGTAAAAGTAGAGAATCCACCGCGAGTTCCGAAACCTAGTGCAGAGAATTCATACAGCTTAACTTCCAGAGGTCACCCACTTCAAAATGTATTTGATGCAATTTAACGTTGAACTATTATACCTGATCATGTGCTTTTGATAGCTGATGCAGACTGTACAGAAGCAAAATACTGGCTATACACTTATACGAGGTCAGTAAATATGGGAGGGAAAAGTTGGTAGGTAAATCGCAGGTGAATACTTAAACTTTAAATGTATTCCCTGAATATTACTATGCCCTAGCTTTAGCATAAGATTAAAGGGTAGGCTCAAAGAAAGATCAGTTCTTGAGAAAAGATGTAGATGATGCACCACTTTGGATAATCGTTGGGGCAATACAAATACTGTTTGTCGAGAAACCTGCCGTTTCGCGTGTAAATTTTGTTAAACCTGGCAAAATTGTTGCAGGTTCTTCCTTCTGCATGATCCACAAGGAAGCGCAAGCAGAACAACAATGCAGAAAGCATGTACTTGCTATACACTTGTAAGCACTCATCTTCGTCCCAGTAAGTATGAGTCAAATAGGAAAATATATTTAAAAGGTGCAGGTTAGAGGATAGGGATTTTGATGAAGTTTGTCGAGTTTCATGGGAAACTAGTTTTCTGCTCTTCCATTTGCATTGTAGGTAAGGTAGAGGTCGAAGAAATTTGCGTGCGTATCGTAGTTGATATTAGTTATCTAGCTGCGTATTAGGACGCAAGAAGAAATGAGGTAGTTCTAAGGTAATCCCCGTTCGCAATCATTTTATACAACTCTCACAAGAACTTGGGCAGAATTATTCAAGATCCTGGTAGTCTCTTCCTTTTTGTATGGCTCGTTTTGTTTTTCTCTATGTATACTTGTGACTCTTTGTCCACTTTGCCTGCACTTGATCATGCTCATCGGCAGTTTGCCATTGGACATGCTCGTAATTGCTATTCAAGCTGCTGCTCTAGCTTCTTCCTGCATTCGTTGATCTTCTATAAGAATTGTACTCGCCCAACCTAATGAGTTAAATTATGTAATGTTTGCCCCTTCCAGGTTCTTTGGAACTAAAGAAAACTCATTACCTTCATAATTCATGCACACATATTTCTTAAGAGCCTATACACAGTAATACATAGAATGTTTGAGCATCACAGTCGGAAAATCCCTTGCGGCTCACTCTTGTACCTGAAAAGGCAGCCGAGTTAGCGCCCTCTACGCATGTTATATCCCAAGTACGTATGCCCACAATATGGTTGATTGCTACGTTTTGATTTCCTAAGACGTTTATGTACAGATATTTCGGATTGTAGAGCTAATTATCAGCGATTTTTAAGAAATTAAATCAATCCCTGTTTTCAGTACGGTATTGTGCTTGATGCTGGTTCGACGCACACCGAAGTTACCCTTTATTCATGGCCGGGAGAAAAGTTCAGAAATACCGGGCGAGTGTCGGAAGTGTCGGCATGCAATATTCCAAAACGTGAGCAACTAAACTATTGTAAAAAACGATTTAATATCGTAATTGCTCCATTAAATGCGCATCTCTTTGATTATATGTTTAAAACATTATACAGCTGGAATCGCGGACGTTTCCCCGGAAAATGTCTCCACCTATCTACAAACTTGCATTTCCAATGTAACTAGCCACATACCACCACAGTTCATTGCTGAAACACAAATATTCTTCGGTGCAACTGCTGGGATGCGCGTTTTAATGTAAGTCTGTAGTAACCGCAGTAATGTAAGCAACTGTATATTGATCCTCTATTAGTGGTGTAGAAATTAAAGCTTATATTGTTCTTAGGGAAGAAGATCCAATTATGGCTTGGAGTGTCCTCAATGAAACACGTAAGGTTTTGCGAAAAACGGGCTTCTTGTATTCTGACGACGATGCGATCATTATATCAGGTGAAAAAGAAGGCCTAGCAGGTTGGATAAGTGTCAATTTTCTCAAAAATTCTTTCAAGGTTAGTTGTCATTGCGAACTCTGTTTTTTTAATATTTTTAATAATGTAAGGTAATATTTGTAGTTTTTATTGATATTTAAAACCTCTAGCGATGCTACTATACGCTGAGATGGTAATGAAGATGTTCCTCGTTACTTTTCCAGGGTGTAAACCAAAATGTGTCCGATGAAACCCTTACTTACGGCTCCCTTGATATGGGTGGAGCTTCGATGCAAATAGCTGTTGAAGTGGAGAATTCTAGTCGAAATACTTTACATGCAGATGATGAAAGTTTAGTCACACTATTTGATCACAATTACACTGTCTATACGGAAAGCTTCCTTTGCTACGGTTCTCTACAAGCTTTAAATCGTTACAGATCCTTACTCCTTCTCGTAAGTTTGACCTGTTTTGAACGACCCTAATTGAATCTTATTTTCAGTTTTAAAGGACTTGCTCTCATTAAAATGTATCCTGCTTCGTTCACAGTCTCACGATTCTAAGAGTGGCAGCAATGTGTCGAGCCCATGTGAACCTGATGGGTTTTCTTACAAACTCAAACTATCACAAATATTTGTCTTCCCCTGTGCTAAAATTCCGGTTAATTCTAGCCTAAATGGTTTAAAGGTACATATTTAAATTTTGCGTCTCACAAGGATCGGAACGCATTTTAATCTCCAGCTAAGCATAAAATATCATTTTTGCGAAATTCAGAAGGATGCAACATTCTACTTCCGAGGTTCGAGTAATTTGGACCAATGCGTTGGCATGACCAAGAAACTAGTCCAACCTGAAGTGTGTGATGAACTCGGCTCAGCGCATTGCATCTCTCACAGTTTTCCGAGAGAAATTTCTTTTAAAAAGTTTTTAGTAAGCACTGAAAATATATTTAGAGCTTATCGTGCTTTGAGATACTTTGACGTAATTATCCCAATGTCTTTGCACAGGCGTATTCTACTTTCGGGCACATAATTGAGAACTTGAACATGTCATCGATCGGTGCTTTGGAAATTTTTAAAAGCAAAGTCAATCGAACTTGTTTGCTTGACTACAACATTTTAGATTTTGCTCATAATACTTTCAAAATACGTAAGACGATGAAAATGTTTCTGTATACCACCATATGATACAGACCTTTTAGAGAGGCTAAAAACGTTTTCCTCTTAAACCCACAGAAATACCTCTTAAAAGGCTTGAATCTTTGTGCTTTGGTGGCCAATATGTCCTCAGCGTCATGACTGAAGTGTTCGGATTTACTACTACAGAAGATTGGAAGCGGGTAGAATTTGGTACAAAGGTACATGAATAAGCTAAAGCCAAAGGCGTGCAATACGTATTGAAGAGTTGACAGATATAACATTTGAACCGTTGTTTTCTTATTTTCAGGCTGGAGGCATTAGTCTTAGTTGGCCGCTCGGCCTTATGCTGAACGCCACCGTTTATACTCCGGTGAGATCGTCAGAGTCCGAAATGAATAGTTCTACTTTTATAATCCTTATTGTTGTCTTTGGTTTAATTTCTGTATTGGGCTGCATGTTCTTTTATCACGCTTTTAAACTCCGTAAGGACACCGCTTATGAGCGATTATCTTTTGTAATGTAGACTTCTGAAGTCCAATAACCCACGTAATACTGTTTTCCTTAGTCATAGACTTGTCGCATTTTAATTTTAATATGCTGATACAAACCAGTCTGATGGAACAATATGAGACTATCGGTAATTTGGTGTACACAAACTTGAAGCTCTTAAAAATTAGAGTTTGACGCATGAAATTTTGGATCTAGCTTTAGTCAAATCTCCGGTCCATGTGCATACCAAAATATTTTTATGAGCAGCTGCTGTCGAATTTACAGCGAATAAAACCAGTATGTAAATCGGGTTTCCCCGAGCTGATGTCTCAGCCTTTACTGATTACATTATTATCAGATTAAAAAATAACAGTAATTGAAATGCATTCGTATTGTGATACAAAACCCTTACTTCTACATTTTGCTAATGATTTTTCATTACAATAATGATCTTAAAGTTATTTAAAGTTATTTTGCAGCTTTACATGCGTGCGTATCGATTCTTATTATGATTTACCGGAGGTCGAGGTTAAATCACACCATTCTACCGTGACAAGAAAGACAAGGCCAAGACGGTGTAGCAATTAATTCGCTATACGTGTAAGAACGCACCCAAACACGTGAGCACGTGAGGTATACAAAATCAAGATTGCAAAACTAGTACTTAGAAATTGCTGCGGCAAAAGTTAACCCGAGCAAAGAGCTTTGTTCCTCCCTTACAATAACTAAATTATACGTTAATGTAAAATAAAAACAAAATTATTCATAATTTTAACTTCAGGCAACAGCAAATGAATACAAAGAAAAGTTAC
The DNA here is from genome assembly GCA_906901655.1 of Sminthurides aquaticus. Classification (NCBI taxonomy): domain Eukaryota; kingdom Metazoa; phylum Arthropoda; class Collembola; order Symphypleona; family Sminthurididae; genus Sminthurides; species Sminthurides aquaticus. Next base: position 14,852,769 of record CAJQTT010000001.1, on the reverse strand, counting down.
AGAGGTTTTACCTAACATTTACAATCCATGTTACCATACTCATAACAAAACATAAGAAAAGCTGTTCAACGCTGCCTAATCGCTGACTAAACCTTATCTACTTACAGTAACTTAGGTTGTACTGACTAATGCCAACGTCCCAAACAAGTATCTAGTTCCAAACGTAATAAAAATGCAACTGAGTCTTTCCGGCGAGTTTCTTACATCTCGGATACAAAGTGTCTATATAATAAAAACGTCGGTTAAAATTAATAGCCGGTATAACCCATGAGCGAAAGCATACAATCCAGTCAGATGACTAATTTAAATGGCTTAACTATAAATTCACCCTCACACCGCGTAGAAAACGCATTTGGCCTACTAACATAATTTTCAGTCAACCTAAAATACTTCAGCTTGCTTGTACCAAAATCGAATCTTAGATGCCCGAACATCATATTTGCAACTAAACTGACTTTAAAAACGAGTTAACAACAATTTAACCGTTGCAGAGCACCAAATACATTACCGAAGTATCTGAAGTTGTGGCCATACACCCAAATTGTGTGTTCACTGCAGATTTTTTTTGTACAGTGATTTAATTCGCATGGGTGGGTAACTTGGTCTTCGTGCGGAATGCAGAGTCACAAGGGTCGCACATAAATCCAAACATACTCTGAAGTGGTCTTGTTATACAATCTGGAATGTAAAGTAAAAGCAAATTAATTGACATTCAGCACGCATTTATGCCACTTTTATATCCGCAAAAAGTTTACCTTTGTGCACCCATTTCTCGCAGGAACGACATTCTACAAGTCCTGAGCTATCGTCATGCTTTAGATGAACTTTTAAACAGGACGGACAAAATTGTCCTTTTTTGTACAATTTGTGACAAGAGATGCACATGGAATGAGTAAAATGACGGGTGTTCTTCTCGCCCTTCCTGAACTGTAACAATAAACATTCATTAAAAACTGATTCTTTAAAAACAAACTTACTTCAGAAAAATAAATTTATTGAGGCCATACTTCATGATGCCATTCAGCTAATCGATCATCTTGAGAAGGCTGAGTGGTTCCGCAAGAAAAGCACACCGAACATACCCTGCAATGCCAACGTCCGGTTGGTACTTTACGGAGTCCAACGCAATAGATATGATAACTAAAGAAGAAACATGACAATGTTAGTTGTAGTTCAAGACATAAATATACACAACACCGCATTTATGTGTATCAGATTTCGCTTACCCTCTATCGCATAAGTCGCAAAAAAGCATTTTGTCTTCATCTGCTGGATCATTGCACTCTATACAGTTTTTACAATCAGTGCATTGCCAATTGTATTTTTTGATGAATGGCAACATATCGATCCTTAACTCAAGGCAGGTTGGATGATCTAAAGGTAATAAAAAGTTTTTAATGGCGTCTAAGCAACGTTCAAACTGTCGAATGCCATTTGAAGATAACTTACTGGGAGTATCGCATTTAGTGCAATGTAAAAGAGGTTCCGGTTGGCCTTGTTTGTTTTTTTGGCTAGAACCGTCACAAGTTTTGCATTTCCTAACTACATCAGCAGTCTCAGACTTCATGCTGCTGTCTGGTAAAGCGTCAGTTTCCATGTGAATTCCATTCTGATTCACAGTCTCTTCGTCAGATGAACTGAAACATTAAGAAAACGATATTTTAAGTCTTGCTTACACACTTGTCTGTTAATTTGAAGGATTATTCTTCCGATCTTACTCAGAATCGTCTGATGACGAAGAGCTACTCGAGCTTGAAGAGTCCATATCTTCATCGGATTCTGCCTCAATAGGTGGCAATTTTTGAGAAGGTAGGACAGGACCATACAGAACTGTATTGAGAGGAAGGTATTTCAACTCGTTCGGGGAATACCTGCAGAAAGAAAAAAAAAGGTAAGAAATTGAGATTTACATTTTTGAATGCATTGCAGACTCCTAATAATATTTGCGCGCTTACATTTTGTAGTGATCTGAATACTGTCCTGGTAAGACAGTTGTTGGATAGTGTCCCAGTTTAGTGGCTTCGGGTGGTAATCTTTTCATTTTCCCCTCAGGATAATGCAAAGTGAAAGTCTGCAAGTCGAATGAACACACACGTTCATCTTTTCTTTGGCGGTTTAGCTGGGAGTTCCATTTAGCGGTAGACTTGAGGCATCTGCGATAGAATTCCTTGGACCTGTCCCTTACTGGTGGTGTATTAACTGTCGGAGCACCCTTCAGCTTTGCAAGTTCTTTTTCCTTTCGCTCTTGTAAAACTTTGTTGAATTCTTCGAACTTGTCAGGAAAGTCATTGAACATTATATCGAGAACATCACTACTGCACAAAGCTGTCAGACCCAAATCGCACTCAGTTTCAGAGACAATTCTCATCGATCGTACAAAGTCTCGCTCCTCCATATCGACACTTCTTCGAGCTACGTCGGGATATTTTCTTTTAAATGATTTCACACCTAGATACTCCGAAACCTGCTCTTGCAGCATATACATGTCTCCGTCATTTCGTTCCGTCTGCGGCCAGCAGTATTCAAATAGTGTTTCCGCGGTGACCGGTTTTCTATCAGGCACGAGATCTTTGGTAAACTTTTTCGTTTTAGATGTTCCAGTAACCGAAGTACTGGTCGAGCTGATATTACTTGCTCCTACAGACTCTTCGTCAACTGACTGCACCGGTGTAGCTGCAGGACCTACACATGAAAATTAACATTAATTCACATTATCCCATTCACCTGAAGATAGTAATAGTACCGTAGTAATGCAAAGCGGGCTTACTTGGGGCGATCAATGTAGGAGGTTTAATATCTGCGCTCATCCTTGTTTCCTCCTCAAAAACTTGCACGGGTGGAGGGAGCTGAACTTTCGACTGCTTTGGCTTCGGCTCTGGTTTCTTTCTGCCTTTAGCCCTTCTTGGTGTAGTTGTCCTTCTCCGAGCTCCATTAGCACGAGCTTCTGGAAAAGGTAAAACATTTACATTGTTTCCAAATCAACATTTTTAAAATGGACCGTAAACTAAAGACTTACTTCTAGGAGTTTGATTCCTAGTTTTTCTTGGCGACGGTGTAGATTCAATTTCGCTGGAAGCTTCAGTTTTCAGATTCACATCTTTTTGAGTAACAACAACGGTTGCTACGGAAGCTATAGAAGTAGGGTCTAGGGCAGGCGTAATCGGATCCACTTCTTTTTCTTCTTCTTGTTCTACCGGTTCTGACTCCGACACCACTTCCGGTTTTTCCTCCACAACTGCTTCTTCAGGAGTGTTATCAACTTCTTCTGCCTTTCTAGATGGTTCTGCTTTATTTCTGGTACCAGATCCGCGAGGCCTTCCTCTGCCTCTGCCCCTTCCTCCAACCACAGGTTTGGGTTTCGGTGGAGTTTCAACTTTTGGACGGTTTACACTGCCCCGCGGTCTACCACGGCCAGGCTTTTTTACAACTTCAATTTCTACTGGAGATTCACCCTGTTCTTCCACTTCTATTCCACTCTCAGTCACAGCGTTATCGCCCTCTTCTATGGCAACAAGTGAAAAATTTGAAGTGGGTGTCCCTTCAGCCTCGTCTGCATCTTTCTTTCTTCTAATTTTCAATCTAGGAATCGCAGATTCCGGAGTAAACTGTTTCGTAGGTTTCCTTTTTCGTTTGGACCGCCCGGGCGTTTCATCGTTGCTGTCCGCGAGGTAATTATTTTGTCCAGTCTCAGAAATCACACCTTCATCTCCAATAGTAATAGTTATGGTGCTACTATTCACGGTGTTCGCATTAACACCTCTCCGCCTTTCCAACCCCGCGTTATTACTATTAGATACTTTTTCAATTTTTCCTTTGACATCACTGCTCCTTGAGTTTTCCATATTTTGTCTAATACTCCTTGCCTCATCAATGTTGATATCCACCACTCGCTCCTGGGCTTGTTTTTTAAGTTGCTTCAGTAGGCTAGGATGTAATTGCTGTATAACAGGTGAGTTAAGAGCTTTGCTGGCCATTCTTGACGTGCTCACGGGAGAGGTCATTGATATCGGAGATATCTGTATATCACCAATGCTACTACTTATACTTGAATCACAAACATTCCGAGGAAGAATGCTGTAACTCGAAGGTTTCACTGGTACAAAACTGGGCGAAGCAGATCCACTCAAATTCTCAGCCGCATTATTCGCATTCGACGCAACTTCACGACGGATATGGAGTTTCAAAGCCTGGTTTTGATTTGGAGGCCGAGAGGTGACATACGTTGTAGATACCGGTGAAGAATTAGGCCCTGATCGAGAATCCGCTGGGTCACCCATTCCGCCAACTCCATCCTTGGAATTGGGGGATGTATAAACCCGCCCGGGTTGTTTGGACATTATACTTGGTCGCAAGAAGTTCCTTACACGGGACTGAGACCCGTACGGAGATTTGGTCACAGCCGGGCTAGAACTTATCGACGACGATGCACTAGGTTCCATTTCTTTAATGCTGTACGATAAATTTTCTCCACTTCCAACGTTTCTCTTTGGTAAATTGATGACAATCTTTCCAGCATCCCCTAAGCTAGCTGATGAGGGCACATGGCTGTAAGAATTTGACGACGCGTTGTAAGCATACCGCGAAATAATCGACCTTCCAGAACTTCCGCTACTCCCAGGAGAAACCAATCGCTCTCCAATTAACGTAAGAGGTGGAACTCTGGGTGGTGCAACCGTGTCGATATTCACAGTGGAATCGGGACTATCTTTAGGACTTTTATGATCCATTCTTCATTCAGTGTCCACGGGAGGCGGATTAATAATATTCGTTCCAACAGTAGCTTATGATTTCTTCATTCTGTAATCTGAAATTCAAAAACAGATCCTTACATTGCATAATGTTTTCCAAAGATGTTAGCTTTAATAATTACACAAGTCCCGCGCTTTGTCACACCCTCTCATTACGGGTTGAACTATTTTACCACATGCTCTTTAATTTCTTCAATTACACCCCCATCAATATCCATCCATTTAAAACTCTGTTAGTATTCTATTAACATAACACATACTAAACTAGGATTTAACGCTCCGTCAAAAATACCGTATCCAGTATTGTATTAATTATACCTTGAGGCTCTTCCAACAAATTCACGTCCAATTTAATCCCTGCATCAAAGTATCTTCGTCCTCCGTTCCCTCCGAAGTCAGAACACTCTCATAGCATCCTTTCAGACGAGACAAGAGGAACAAGTTCAACTTTCAACAACACGGGTAACTCGCTAAAAGAGAAAGTATTCACTCAATTCCAGTTAGTCACCAGTCACCAGTCGTCGTCTACTCGCTGACATCAAGTCCTTTGCTCCGAGTAAAATTCCAAGTTACGCTTGTATCAATAATTATAGCACACGGTGTGAACTTCCACGGAAGAAAACGCGTAATAAATAATTTAAAATAATTAATTAGGGAGTGAGACTCACAGAGATATAATTTTCTCTCTCTTCCACATATGCAGAGCAATAGGGTAATTTCATGGGTTTATTTTTTGTAGTTTAGCATCCCGTCAAACACCATATAATAATCACTCCTCTATCTGCTCTTTCTTATTTCCTTTCCGCTCCCTCTCTTTTCTGCATCCTATACGCGCTACTTCCCTCAACTGCCGATAGAATAAAATGGCATCAAACCGCTTCAAGCTTTCCCGGCTACTTGGCAGCTTTTAGTGTCTCAGTCCCTAACTTTTCCCATGAATCAAAACACTGACACAATTTCATCGACTCCTACACACATGACACATGGGTTTACCCAACATATCGCGCTGTAGTGTGTACATTTCTTCCCGTAGTGTGTTTAACTATATTTAAATGTGCAGAATTACGCAATAATTATGCACAAACTTATCATTTTTGCTATCCGTATTTTGCCTTTAATAGAAACTTGATTTCCAACAATTACAACTCTTTCGTTAACATTATTATTTTGTCCACTTGTAAAATTACGGCCGCTCCTTGTAATAATTAAAATTAATTATGAATCAGCCTATTTGATGCAGCCCTCTTCGAGATGGTGCAGCAAGTTTAAATGGATTAAAGTGCATTTGTGATATTTTGGCCCCGTATGGAACTATGTTCATTGATTCCAGTTGAATAATTATATACAGATACTTTTCACATTTAAATCCTTAACTATAAGCAACCAATTTGCAGTACTGACCTTACTATATTTATATTGAGGCTCAATGGTTACTATTGGGAGCCATTGGCAAAGATTTCTGAGAGCGTTGGCTGTGGGTTTACCGGCTGGCATAACGTTTATCGATGTCGTTGGATATGTGGCAAAGGTGGAGGGTTACTCCATGCAACCGGTCTTGAATCCCTATCCTATGAGCAGTGACTATGTCTTTTTGTACTCTTGGCCAATAACAACGAATTCCTTCGACGAAATCCAAAGGGGTGATATCGTATCTCTCATATCACCAAAGAACCCAAGACAGCGATTAATAAAACGGGTTGTAGCCTTGGAGGTATGGCTGAATTGAAACTTACTTTCCTTTCATGCTATATCATATTCATTGTAGTGTCAAAATCTTATGACTGAAAAGTAGATTAATGCTAAAATCTGGGATTTTGCAATGTTACAGGGTGACCTAGTCGAGACTACAGGAGGAAACTCGCCCTATGTGAGGGTACCAGTCGGACATTGCTGGGTAGAAGGGGATCATCGGACAAATTCTTTCGATTCTAAAAACTTCGGGCCTGTGGCCGTGGGTCTTATCAAATCTAAAGCAAGATGCATAGTTTGGCCACCCAAGAGATGGCAATCCCTTGACCAGAAACTTGAAAAAGAGAAGAAACCAAATAGGAAATCATTAACTTTGGTAGACTGGTGATATTAATCAGCCTGAACTAATCCAGTTTGTATTCAGCCCAAGTCAACGCCATCTTAAAATTGACCTGCTGAATGAGCTCAGTGTCCAAGTATTTTGATCAATATTCGCTGCCAACAAACAAGCGCTCAAGCTTGCAGTATTTGATGAGATAGTGTCGGCGTTGCCAGTAGTACGGAGAGTTAGTATAAAAGCTTCTCTAGTTACAAAACGTACTGAGAGAAAATTCTGCAGAGTATTCATATCAGGGCTTGCCACAGAATAGCGTAAGAAACGGATTAGTGAAGATTTTGTAAGGACGCGAAAATTACCAAAGCCAAAATCTTTAGTGCTTCAGGAGCAGAATCCCAGGGTTGCATTAGTATCTTACAGGCAAAAGGATTTTATATATATTTTCGTGAAAATGAGAAACTTATCCTTAGTCGATTGTGTGGAACTGAAATTTTCTGGAAGTGTGCTTAAGAATAGTTTGTGCTTCGGCGATTGTGATAACGATGGGCATAACGAGCTCATCGTTGGGAACTCAGCAGGGGAACTTGCTATTTTTCGTGGGGATAAGTGCATTTGTATGTCTACAGATCTGGGTACAATTGGTGCTATTGCAGTGGGGGATCTTTTAAACATAGGGAAAAGCGTTCTCGTCGTCATAACCATTGAAGGATGGTGTCATATATTTGACGTGGAAACAGAAATATCTTGTTTTCAACAAAGAAAGGAGGACTATGATGCTGTACCCCAGTTTATGACGCAAGATTATTGCCTCATTTTCCCTTTCCACTCCCAAAAAATTCCGCCCAATGTAAAAACCATTCATTTAGGCGATGTTAACGAAGATGGACTGATTGAGATGGTAGTAGGCTTGACCGATCGTGTACTTCGTACCTATCAGTGGCGATATGAAACCTTACATGATCATCAGGTAAAATGAAATCTGTATTTGCAATAACGAGTTGTATGCTGAATATGAACCTTCTGTTGATTGTTCTATTCTGACCTGTCTTGCCTTGTATCTAGGATGACCGTAATACTAGATTGGATGACAAAGACGATGACTCTAAATCAGAAACCAGCGATGCCTTCGATGGTCGATTATTTGGAGTCAACAAGTGGGAATTCGCTAACCAAATAGGATCCGTAGCGCTACACAAAAGAGAAAATTATCTGTCCATAGTAGTCGGGCAGCCAGGAGGCACAGTTACAACTATAACGGAGCGACGGGAATCTTGTTCAAGTGAATCATCCAAGGGGACTGTTCTGCAAGAATCAATAAGTCCAACGCATACGAGTGCTTCTGCAGCCAGCCCTCCAGATAATTTTACGTAAGCTGCCATTGTCGCATTTCCACCAGTATGTTTTTGAGAATTATATGATTCCAGTTTTCATCTGCGACCTTTAAACTTTAGAGTGAGGAATGAATCTCCGTCCGACAATATCATCATACAGCATCATCTGCTACGAGGCAATCATCTTCTAAATCCTATTATTTCAACTGAAGTTGTAGGAAATATATTATCGACCGATGGAAAGCACTATGACCGATATGGAGTTGCCACGTTAGACGGCACCATTATGCTCGTTAAAAATGCGTCGATCGAATGGTACGTAACTAATTCAAGTTCTATTTCTAGCGTAGCTGATGCCCTTACTCGATAACTCGTTAAGCAATTATATTTTCTGCTTTATTCTCAGGAGCTTACAAGTGGATAATCAGATTTTATCTTTATGCCAAGTGAATGGAAAACTAGTCGCATCTTCCTGGAACGGTGATACATACTTAATTGATGGAAATGAAACTATTCGTTTTCATTTTGAGGATAGTGTCGCAGCGTTTTCTGCGGGAAAGTATGCCTTCCCAGACGACACGCTCTCGGAAGAGCATAATTTAGTTAATAAGTATTGCTTTGTATTTGTGACGTTTGAAGAGAGAATATATGTGTATCCTGTAGACCTACTATAAGTTGTTGTTCCACAGGGAAAAAATTACAATCCGAATTGTAAACATGTAACTGCGATAGCAACAATATTAAAGCTCGTGTGCTTCAGTGTCGAACTTAGCAGACATTTAGTAAGTAACTCTTTGCATTAATGCTTTTCAGTAGTGCCATAATCTACAAAAATTTTACAAACTATAATTAGGATTGGATCCACACCATCTTGTTATAAACTCTAGGATATCAGTAACCCGAGAATTCTGACCACTCTTAGCGGTCATAAACAGCTTATTCCAGTCCTCCTTATTTGCGACTTTGTTGGGTACTTTAAAGGTTACTCGCGAGCCCAAAGCAGGGTATCCGGTAACGAGGCAGGCATCTTCAATCCTTTGCTGTTGTGTATTCAGCAACGAAGCCTCGTAAAGCCCCCTATCATCCAGTCTCAGTTCCTGCAAACAGAAAAACTTGTTTCACCGTAGACTCAGACACCTTGACAGCTTAGCAACTCTGATTGCTCACCTGTGCAATCGTTCTATCCATGGATGCAGCAAGAACCCACTCTTTAACTTCGTCATGTGCATCTTCCATTATGCATGAAGACTGAGGTAGAGGAACGTTAGTAGGTATATCCGTATTTTTAATATCCGAATTATCCAGCATCTCTGTGGAAGCTACTCCTTCCTCAATAGCATCATGGATGTCCAGGTAATGATTTAAGAATACGAAAGCCATACTATCCCACTGGACCCGCTAAAAATTACCAATAACATGCGCGTGTGAATTCTTATTTCTTTGAGCACAAGCTTAATTGCAATTCGTCAAAAGCTTCTAGTACCTTGCAAGCTACGCCGGCTTCATAGAATGCTCTATCTGCCGGGATAACATCACAATGTCGTAGCAAAGCCACGGAGCACTTTGCAGCGAGATATTCCAAGCCCGAAACTTCTTGAAATGCTGATTTATTGCAGTAATAATGCACGATTATAAGAAAATGCTCAAATTCCACATGAGCATGTCCACCACAATCAGGGGTTTCAGCAATAGTCTGGATCTAAATTCCAACACAAATTTAGCTGTTATTATGAAGCTTTGAGCTAGATATCAACAAATACCGGCCTTATCCTCACCAACTGAAATAGAAGATTCCGTAAGTTCATCCAAATTTCATAACTATCAAGTTTCGGATCCATGAAGATCATTTCTGAAATCCCTCGGTAAAGCGGATAATGGTGCTTATTTGCAGGTACACCGTGCTCAATGTATATGTGCATTGCTTCAATAGGTTGTTTCTGTTTTAGTAAATGGTAGACATAGCGACCAGCATAATGATGCAGCAAGCCTTCATTTTTCTTTGCCCTCTCAAGGCATTTCTTCCATTGTCCCTGTTCACAAAGGAGGTCCAACGCCGCTACAAAGTTGACATCTTCTAGTTGTTCTACTTTTCCAGCGTTCTTCAGGAAGTCCGTATGACGGCGGCGTACATATTCTTCCCATCTGAAAACCCAGCGTTACGACAATTAGACAGGAAGCGCATGCAAGTGTCTGGAACAATCATGAAGGGTAATGCAAACCCGGATAACTTACTGTGGTCCCATTTCTTTGGATGCAGCCTTAGCATCAGCCCAGAGTTCACCTTCAATTAGAGCATCAAGAGCTTCTTGTTGCAAGTTTGTATCCAGGTAAAAGACAGCAGCGTTATGGTAAGATTTCAGACTGATGAGCAAAGGTCCTATTTTCGTTACATACTGTCGGCTAGGTTCCAGAGGAAGGAATTTTGTGGCCAATTCCCCCGCCTTCGTCCAACACTTCTCCAAAAGGCTTATATCGTAGTTCAGGTTGTTCTTATTCAATGACAGGTAGCAATCAATAGCTCTCTTATACTCAGTTAGCCTCTCAAATTCTCTCGCTTGGTTAATAACAGTCGTTGGGTCAACGTAAGCGGTGGACGCAGATGAGCGTTCGTCGTAGTCCATTTGAAGTTTTTTCAGATTTTGCGGTGCGTATTCACGGCACAGCTTAAACGCTTCTGTCCACATCCCTTTCCGCTGCAAGAGGATTCAAAAAGCGAATATAGATTAACCAGAATACAATTTCTTTTGATTACATCCAAACGTTTGTACCTTATAAAGTTCAATCGCAAGCTCAGGTTTTTCCGCCCTTAGGATGACCGCTTCGAATTGGGGATACTTTCGTTCTTCGAATAAAAGTTGTGCATGTATTAGCAGCACGCGCTGCAGTTCTTCCTTAGCATGCACATCTGCAACGCTTACAGCTTGATGAAGCCGGTTGTGACGAATGTACCTTTACCAGGAAACGTTAGAATACAAATCTTGGCATTTCTCTTGAATCTAATTGCACATCCGCATACAGGAAAAAGAAGCTACCAGATTCCTCTAAACAAACGAAAAAAACTTACATTTCGATAGCTTCTTTCGGCTCACCGCCAGCAACGTATTCATGCTCAGCTTCCTCCAGTTTACCCTCAGATTCCAGAACTTTTCCAAATCTGAGATGAACTTCCGGAAGTTGATCTCTTGCCCCGAGGGTTGCAATTTCCAGTGCAAAGGTAAACTGTAGAACAAATGTTATGAATGTGAAAATTCATTAAATGCATAATTTGAACTCTCCGTAATTCACAAAATCAAACAGATTATTCTTACATCGTGGTTATCGCAGCAGAATTCGATACAATTTTCTAATTGCCCGAATTTCTTCAAAAGTCTCACAGCAGTTTCTCCTCCTAAGCTGTTTGCCCATTGGAAGATTACAACTTTCCCCGCTTTCCCTCCGCCGCTACTGCGCGCCACCTACACAAAGTTAACACAACTTACTAAATTTCCTCTACCATGAACTAAAGAGTATCCTTTTCAAAAAAATTTCAATAAATCATCATTACCCTGTAAGCATCCTCCCAAAGACCTTTATCCCGGTACATGTCCAGCGCCGCTTGGAAGTTATTCGCTTTTAAATAATGATGCTCAGCACCTTTGAGATTGTCACTTTCCCGAAGTATATCAGCAACATGCTTATGAGAGTCATTCATATGTTCAGGGTGGTAAATATGTACTAGGCGGAGCATCTCATCGAAGCTGTAAAAGAAATTCATCAATAATAATAATTAATAATTGCATTCATAATTTTTCATCCTTTCAGAATAAGAAGAGGAATTTTCTCGGATTACTAAAAGAGCATCCCTTAAGCTTACAGTTTCTCGGAGCCATACATACTGATAGCAAGGTCATGCTGACCTACGGCAACATAAAGTTTTTCCGCCTGGGCGAATTTGCCCTGCCGCTGCAATTCATTCCCTTCGCTAACATACTTTTGCGTCAGTTCGTCCCTTCCTCGAATTGAAGTTGTTGCTACCCGATTTGCATCTTCCCACATCCCTAAGGTGAGAGAAAAATTAAAGCATAGGCGCTTCCAGCACTTAACACTACTACGATTCCGTCATTTTTCATTCTCAGTATACCTTTCTTGGAATACATGTCAACTGCCTTTGTCGGTGCTCCACCACTGGTGTAGCATTTTTCAGCAAGGTAGCAATCGTTTGCCGTCTCGTAGTAGGTACCGATCCGTAAATATTGCTTTGAAACAGAGTCCGTATCATCAATAGCCTGAAAATGATTTAAAAATTCACATTGTAATTAAAAACCTCTTTAAAATCTCAATGTAAACTGGGAAAGCTTCCCGATGCGAATTCACTCCTGACCTCGATAATTTGCAACGCTTTCTTCCACTGCCTTGATTCAATCGCAGAATCCAAAGCTTTTGTCAGTTTACCGGCTTCAATATAATGATTTGTAGCCGCATCATGTTGCCTATTTGAGGATAAATAATCTCCCCATTCTTCTTCAAGCGGGACAACTTCGTTAGGGAATATTATTTTAGCCAACCGAATAGCCTTCTCATAGCATTTCCCTTTCTTGTAGCATTCTAAAGCTTGATTCTTGTTGCTAATCGCATCATAAAAGTCACCAGATTCTTCAAAAAAGTCTCCGTTCAATAAACCTGCACTTATCTGCTGTATTGTATCTTTGTCCAGTTCAAGGTCAGGGTTACTGATGACAAGTCTGGAAGCAGGAAAACATTATTCACACCTAATGACTCCCGCAAAACAATGTATGTCCAAAAACCTGGAATATAGCTCTTACTTTGCAGCTTTTGTAGGAAGTCCTCCATCCAGGTACAGCCTTACAGCGTAGGTTTGGTTACCGTTTTTCTCCAAGAATTCTGCGGCTAATTCGTACTGTCCGGAAGACGTAAGGAAACTAAGGTAATCATCAACGAGCTTCTTACGGTACGGATGAGCTTTGACCTGAGCTAATTCTATAGCGTCCTCCCATTTGTGCATAGCCTCATACCTTGCAAGGGCCATTTAAATATTACCATGCGTATCTATAAAGTTCAGAAAACTGAATAACAGGTTTAACTTACATGCTGATTGCGCTCTCCACGTCATTGTTGTCTAGAAAGATTGCCTCTGCAAGCTTAAGTTGGCCGTCCAAAATTGCAAGTCTTGCTTGTACCTCGTGGCAGTGTACTCCCTCGCCCGGATCCACCAGCCCTTCAGCTTCCACTTTCATAGCCACCGTCAATGTGTCCCGGATAAACTTGGCCCTTAAGTTATAATTACATATACCTTAATCAGGTCTTCAAACTTCACGAACCGCCCTCTACATATGTAGTCTACATTTACCTGGCAATATCTCCTAGAGCGCATAAAGCTCGTTCAGCAATCAGAAGCTCTTTAGCGTCAAGTGTGACCTTTGCTAAGATTTTCCACATACTCTCTGTATCCGTTGAAGGTTCGCAAGATTCCAAGAATGCCATAGCTCTTACAAAATCCCCGTCATCGATAGCAGTCCCAAATTCAATTCGGCTCTCATCTAAATTGAATTCATGAATAGAGTTCCCATCTTGTATCAACACTGCTGTTTTGTTGTTTTCCTTAAGGACATCAAAAGCGATCCCTTTGACTTCAGTTTCTATTGATTGCTCAGGAACGTCAATATTGTACCAAACGTAGATGCATTTTTTGCTTTGAGCCACAACTACATCGCTTTGAGGAACCCACTGCAATACGATACACACGGTAACTTAATACAGACTGCTCAGATCTGCTTCTCTCACTCATAACATTCTCTATACCTCCATACCTGTACAAAGTTGCATAGCTGTAAGATAGTATATTTCATCATCGTATCGATGTCAACGAGCATAAGCCGCATTCGGCGATCCCGAAATAATAATTTCGAGGCCAGTTCGTTTAGCTCCAGCCAATCGATTTTAGAATCATGGACAATATGCCCCAGAGAAAGGCTGTATTCCAGGTCCACTGAAAGTAAAATCAACGAGAAACAGTTAGTTAATTGTGTAGATTCAAACTGATTTCAAACCCTTGACGCAACAGTTTTTTCCCTCCCAACTTGACAATATTTTATTCGTACCAATAGCGATTGTCTTCAAGTCCAACAGGAACGCAAGCTTCTTATTATTGGGCCGATCTCCAGTTAGAGTCTTGGGTAGCCTTTCGTTGATTCTAACGCTGATAACGTGTGGATTTACAAGTTCAGTTCTGAAATTCATGCAATTGTTTTTGAGAACAATGTATGCCTTACTTGCACTCAGTTCGCAACCTTGAATAGTACCTGAACGTTCCCAGGATTTCATCTCTTCCGTACTCTACCAAGATCATTTCTCCCTCATTAAAAATCATGCAGCAATTCGGATTGTCAAAATAAAATCTCTCTTTGTCGTCTGTATCGGACCATGGGATTTCGCTAACCAGGTTTCTCTCAATGTCACCTGTAAATCAAATTTTATAAACCTTGATTATAGCCATTCCAATATCCTCCCTCACGTTTTCCAAACTCCCTCTTTCTTTAAGTAATACTCACAAATAACAAGGGTTTCCATCGTTTGCGCAATCGCATATTTATCTTTTCCCATAAGACGAACATCAACAATTTCTCCGCTATATTTTGACTTCATTTTGGCTTCCAACCCGCTTCCTAGCAGTTTCACAATAGCGTGGCTAGGAGTCACGTACGTGACTTCAAATTTTGAATTTTTTGACCGCCTAAAACGTAAAATAACGCTATAAATGCTACATACGAAGATTGATTTTCAATAGTTCAGAAACAACTTTTCAAGCAACAACAGACGTACCGCAAAATTGATTCAAAATAGTGTAGTCCACCAGGTAGCGTTGCGAGTGCCACTCTGGTACCATCTTTTCTCCAGCTAATGGCAGTCATGGTGTAAAAGTTCTGGAAATCCTGAACACTAGCCTCTTCCCACGCTCTTCGCTTAGCGGACCACTGATACAAACGGAGGCGGTCAAACGTTCCAAAAATAACGCACTGTCCTGATGGGCTTGCGCAAGCGACTGAGAATTCGTGATCTTTGTCTTCTCTTGTATAATCAAAGTATTGCTTTGTTTTACCAGTTCGATCGTAAATCGTTACTTTCTTGTCACATCCACCCGCAAGAATACTTTCCGTTCCCCAAGCAAGAGCAAACGGAGCACATGTATGATGAATCGTTGCAATCTGTGTTACATGACGGTTAAAATTTAAATAATTCCGTTATCGCGTTCGGCATACTTTAAATTCAAAGTATGCTAGCTAAACAACTAATAGCTAGCTATTAAATTATATTACCAGTGTAGGTGTTTCTGTGTCTTCGATCGCAAAAATAGCTATCCTTCCGTCTGCAAAACCAGCAGCGACTTCTGTACCTGCAGGGCTGTTATTACAGGACACGTTAAGATGCGTTATTCTTATTCGGAATGAGTTCCCGTAAAACATGTAGATTTAAAAATTATATTAACTGACTTGGCTACCAGGGCTATATTAGGTGATTCAGGGTTGAATACGGTTTTGCTCTTTGTTTTTGTAGGAAGGACAGGAGTATGTCTCAGTTTCCCGTCAATTAATCCACAAATGAATTCGAATTCGTTCGGCCATATCATAGTAACAACTGAAGATGGCTGTGGAAATTTGTTCGTGATTGATTTCTTCTGTTTCCCGAAATCTTCCCCTAGTTTATAGATGAAAACGATGTTGTCGCTCTGGCCGACGGCAATTTTTGTAGAATCAGGAGAGAATACTAGGCATGTTACGATATAGCTTGCATTCCCGTACTACAAAAATAGTTTTAACTAACGTTAGGTATCATTAAACAGAAAATATTTCTTTTACTGACTAGAATCCTGGATTACCTTTGGATCACACGGGCGAGTTGGAAACTTGTCTTTGATTTCTCCCTGGTCATTGTAAAGGTAAACGACTTTATCTTTCCCACAAACTGCTAACTTTAGATTGTTTGGTGACCAACAAAGAGCTGTTATTCTATCGGCTCCATTCTAAAAACCAATTTGTTATAAATTATAATTTATTTTTGTATTACCCCAGTACAACTAAAGTTGAGGTGAACTTACATCTGTGTTAGGAGAAATAACTGTTCTTAGATGTTTAAGATTCATTGTAATGGTTAACGCTGATGATAAATCAAAAGTATGACAACCACTGCCAACAATGTGCTGCAACCTCGTGTGTAAGGTGTCACCTCTGCAGTAATCATTCACCCTATGTGCTAAAACTTACTGTGGGTCACAAGATTAAGGTGAACTATTTTCGGAGCCGTATACTACATACATACATGTCAGGAGTCAGCAGGAGGGGGAATGCGAATATCCAGTACGAGGGATGACTTCAAATACAGACGGAATAGGCATCAAAACATATCGTTGTCAAGGCAACGCTCTACAAGCACATGCTGCGCTGTTGATTGTACGTGACGCTTTCCAGTTTACGAAATGCAAGATGTCAATCATCATTGGTAAGAGGCTCGTGTTTGATAATGATGCGATTTATTATTTTTTTAATATTGTCCGTAAAGTAATAAAATCATTTTTCACGGTATTTACATGTATCTAAAATTTCTACTTTTTCCCCTTCTTCTTTTTCTTATTTAGCCCCTTGAATTCCAAGCTGTGTAGTGGATCACGTTTTTGAAACTGCAAGATAAATAAGTATCAACGAATTCACATTAGTATAACATATTATTTCCCATAATTTCATTATATTTATAATTGGTTTCAGTAGCTTACTCTGTGCGCCGACTGCTTTTTAGAGTACTGCTTCTTTTTCCCTTTGTTGAAGTGTCCTCCACCAGATCCTCCAGGTGTACCTGAGAAATCACTACGCACGCGGCTTAAAGATTTTAACGTTTTCGGTATAATGTATTCTGGCACATTCTTCAAATGGGGCTGTGGCTTCACTGTGTGCAAAACTTTATCGTGTTTCAATGCTTTGAACTCTTGTGGATTAGCGTCAAAGTATCCCTACATCAAAATTAAAATGCGGTTAATATGAGTCCCACTTAAAATCAAAGAATTATGCATAACAGTCTAGACTATCAGCTAAAGTTGCAGTTGACTACCTTCAATTTCTGCGAGTTCATAATTTCAATTCTGATTTCCTTCAACCGTGCTTCTCTAACAGCTATTCTCGTCACGGCCTTGCATGCATCCTTCGCACGGTACCTGAAACCTTCAACTTCGTCCATTTTGAAATTGAAGGGTTTCATTTTGCTATCAGTATCCCCACTGAGTTGTTCCATTACTTGCTCAACCTTAAATTTCATTAGAGACATTTCAACATAGAAACATGCGCTTACAAGCCATACAAGCTGTCATACTGCGTTTATAAAACTCCTCCAAACTTACCTCTGCCACCAATGTTTCTTCCTTCATGTTAACGAATGATAATGCAGCACCCTAAGAAGGAATCAAAGTTAACTTAATTAACTCTTCCGATAGAATTCTTCCGACGATACTCAGGTTAGACGCCTTAAGTATTCTTACCTGATTATTTCCTCTTGCAGTTCTCCCAACGCGATGCAAGTAGGATGCGGAATCCAACGGAAAATCAAAATTAATGACATTAGATACAAACTGGAAATCAATGCCTCGCGACACCCCAGCTTCTTTGTCCCGTTTCCGTTTCTTTTTTTCAGGTTCCTCTCCCTGGTCCTGCCTACAATGAAAAATAAAATACAGAGCTTAGTCACGCATTTTACTTCACACCTGATAAGTTTTCAAAAGCCACTAGACTCTTACCCTGATGTGCCTGCTTTTTCTTCAGCCGAAGGTTCATCCAAATGCCGGTCATCCGAAGCAATAATGACATTGTACATGCCGACGTTGAATTGTTGTACTGTATGCCACCTCGACATTTGCGGCAGTTCCGAATTAAGGACGCATGATTTAATGCCGAATAATTCAAGGTATAATTTCAATTTATATGACCTATCCACGTTGTTGACAAATATAATGGATTTTCCCCGAACAAGGTTAAGCTTGAATAATGCGTATATCAGTACAAACTTGTCTTCCTCTTCAGCCTACAAATACAAAAAAATGCATCATTCAATTTCTGAAAATGGCTAAGCAACAATTACCACACTGCTTTAACTTACCCGAATTATATAATGCGCTAGCTGCATTGATGACGGAATCATTGGCTCTTGCAGTTTCAGAATTACAGGATTATGTAAAACCAGTTTTTTCAACGTCAAAACGTCATCAGATAATGTAGCACTTGCGAGCACAGACTGATGTATTTTAGGCATATGCTCCAACAAATTCTTCAAATCTTTTTCAAATCCAAATGAAAAAATAAGATCTGCTTCATCCACTACCAGCATTTCTAAAGATTCTTTCAGCGTAATATTTTTCTGCTGTAAATGTGCGAGAATTCTTGATGGTGTGGCTATTACGACGTCCGGTCGTTCATTCAAAAGAGACTTCACTGAATGCATATCCGTGTACGCTGCTATGTCCACAACGCTGATGTCCCTGGAGCACGAAGAACAAAGTTCCAGGAAATGGGTACATATTTGGTGACACAACTCTTTGCTTGGTGCTAATACCAGTGCTAAAGTTTTCTGCTCCCTGGCTCCACTTTTGACCATTAAAACTCGCTGTAATAGAGGAATGGCAAACGCTCCGGTTTTCCCGGAACCTGTTCGAGCTCGTGCCAGAACATCTTTGCCCTCCAAAATCAACGGAATCGCTTTCTCTTGTATCAATGTCGGTTCTTTCCAGCCTAATCGAGCAATGGCCTGCAATGTTATTTAATGATGCAAAATTGAATCATAGGTAGTACAGCGTATCGCTGTTTACATTATATTATAATATAAATTACCTTCAAGATCCTGTCATCTACGCCCATTTCATGAAATTCCAGCATCTTGAAAATCTTTCAGAGCCGACTTGTCAAGAATCCGTTACCGTGCTGAAATTACGATTATAATACAAAACTCATTATATTGTACAAGTTTCAACCAAAAAGTATAACGAAAACAAGTTAAATTTAAAAATTTAGCATCTTACCTCAAACCTTGTCTTTTAAATGGTCCGTTAATTTTATTTCCAATTCTTAATGACCTTTTCCAGACAGTTCGCACGTGTTTACCATGGTGGATTTTTCGCATGTGTGTGTATGTGCATGTGCAGCATATTCACATGCTGCGGAACACGGAACGAAAACGCATGGAGAAGTTCAAACTTTCCGCGTGTATCAAGGGAATCGCCGACAGATAATGGCTCTTGTAAATAGCCGCGGTGGTCCTTTTGCAAAGTACAAACAAACATATCGCCACATGAATTTTAGCTCTACAGGCGGTTGGCGGCGCCGCTGTTGCCTGCAAAGACGTTCTCATTCCCACGGCTCCTATAAGCGCACAGCACGGAAACGTCCGGCTTTTACTTTAAGGCTTTTCTATCATTTCAGTGTTAATGATGGCTCTGTGCTGTAGTGTTCGCGTGTTTGTGGTGTAGAATTTCAAAAGTCCATTAAAAATTTAATTAACAACTGTGATTTTTGAGAAAAGCGTCACTATTTTTTTGAATTCATCGGTCTGTATTCTCAATTATTTCGAGTTAGCCTTATCCTCTGGCCGAAGAAATTTAACTGATTTACATCAATTAAACAAGGAAAAGAGTAAGCGTGAAGCTCCAAGCTCGTACCTTTTAATAATTAGATTTTAGGTAGCGTGTGAAATATATATATTTAGTTTTAATGATTAATTAAGGTTATTTCCGTCGAGTGTATGCGATAGTGATAATTATAAGAACTGAACTGGGTGTCTAAATGCGTAGCGATTGTGTAGCTTTTAGTACAGATGATTTAGGCTTGTAGCTAATTCTTGTGTTGCCATTTATCATTAGATAGCAATTTTAGAGAATTTACGGAGTTATCAGAATTTTATATTTAATTAGAACCAATGTAAGATCTTTGAGACCTGTCCCAATAGCTTTTTGAAGTTATATGTCAGCATTAGATTAACTTAAAGGAATCAGCACTTTCACTTTAGCCGGTAGACAAAATATTCCTGTGAACCGTAGATTTCAATCAGCAATTGTATTGTTTTAGGGAAAGTTTTATAGGTCTTCGTACGTAGGTACTTGATGAGCAAGTGTTGTCTATCTCAGCAACATTAATGAACTCTATATGCATTTGTATATCAATTGAATGGTAAAACAGGTACATTTTTGGCAAGTGGAGAAATATTAATTCATGATAATTTCATAATTTTTCCAGATTCAGCATTTCCTGTACGGTTTCAAATGTCCCGTCGAAGACTTGACGTTCCCGAATCTTTGAATAGCTCAAAGAAGACGTAAGTTACGAGTCACGAAAAAAGTTATACCTGGTAATTGATTGATATGGTTTATTGAATTATTGAATATTCGGTAATTTGTGTTTTTATGTTTTCAGGAAAATCGAAGATGTAATGAGCAGAACAGCAACAGTAAGACCGGTAGTGCAGCTAAATCCATTCAGTGGGAATGTTTTCACGCCTCGGTATTTCGAGCTCCTTAAGAAACGACGACAACTACCGGTATGGGAGTACAAGGAAAAATTCATGGACTTGCTTTCAAAGCATCAAACAATAGTATTGGTCGGAGAGACCGGATCCGGAAAAACAACTCAGATTCCTCAATGGTGTGTTGAGTACTCAAAAGCAGTGGGGAAAAAAGGTGTAGCATGTACTCAGCCCAGAAGGGTGGCTGCTATGTCTGTGGCCCAGCGTGTCTCAGAGGAAATGGACGTAAGCTTGGGTCAAGAAGTTGGTTACAGTATACGTTTCGAAGATTGCTCGTCCGCAAAAACTTTGTTGAAGTAAGTTGTACCCATGCATACATAATTTTTGGAAAATATGAGCTGTTTTATTCTTATCGCTAATGAATGCTATGATCCTATAGATACATGACAGACGGTATGTTGTTACGAGAAGGCATGTCCGATCCTATGGTGGAATCTTACCAAGTTATCTTGCTGGATGAAGCTCACGAAAGAACTCTGGCGACAGATATACTAATGGGCGTTCTTAAGGAAGTTATTAGGCAAAGAAGCGACTTGAAATTGGTCATTATGTCTGCTACTTTAGATGCGGGAAAGTTCCAGGTAGACTATCTTTACATTCAATAACGGTGATTGAAAACAAATTTGAGTCTAAATGATAATGTTATTTTATCTAGCAATACTTCGATAATGCACCACTGATGAACGTACCAGGACGTACCCATCCTGTAGAGATCTTTTACACTCCTGAGCCAGAAAGAGATTATCTAGAAGCATCAATTCGAACAGTGGTTCAAATTCATATGTGTGAAGAAGGTGAAGGAGATATATTACTGTTTTTGACGGGACAAGAGGAAATCGAGGAGGCTTGTAAGCGAATTAAGCGGGAAGTCGATAACCTTGGTCCAGAAGTTGGAGAGCTGAAATGCATTCCTTTGTATTCAACCTTGCCACCTGCGTTGCAGCAAAGGATTTTTGAGCAAGCTCCTCCAAAGAGAGCTAATGGCGCAATTGGCAGAAAGGTAAGCTTTAGTTTGTGTATCATTTGAAAATCGTACAAAATTTGATCAATTGTTTCATGAGTCTTACTACTTTATTGCTGAAATACAGGTAGTTGTGTCAACAAACATCGCTGAAACATCTCTTACAATAGATGGTGTTGTATTCGTTATTGACCCAGGATTTGCTAAACAGAAGGTTTATAATCCTAGAATTCGAGTAGAATCTTTACTAGTGTCTCCAATCAGTAAAGCATCTGCTCAACAGCGCGCTGGCCGTGCCGGTCGAACGAAGCCTGGAAAATGTTTTCGGTGAGTTCAGTCTCAGTCAAGTAGAATCGACGACAAAAATAAACAAGTTGCAATGTAATAACTGGAATTTGATTTGCAGATTATACACTGAAAAAGCGTTCAAGCAAGAGATGCAAGAAAATACTTATCCGGAAATTCTGCGATCAAATCTTGGTTCTGTTGTCTTGAATTTAAAGAAACTAGGAGTGGATGATTTAGTACATTTTGACTTTATGGATCCGCCTGCGCCAGAAACGCTAATGAGAGCCTTGGAGCTACTCAACTACTTAGCGGCATTAGATGATGATGGAAATTTAACGGAGCTAGGGGCTATGATGGCAGAATTCCCACTTGATCCTCAGTTGTCAAAACTTCTTATAGCCTCTACTGAGTTTCAGTGTTCTAACGAAGTATTATCCATCACTGCGATGCTTTCAGGTATTTTTATATTGAATCAGTAAATGCAATTTGGATTTTAGGTGTGAATGACATATTTTTTATAATTTTCCCATTTTGTTGCAGTTCCACAATGTTTTGTCCGGCCCAATGAAGCCAAAAAAGCCGCGGATGATGCGAAACTCCGGTTTGCTCATATTGATGGCGACCATTTGACTCTTCTGAATGTTTATCATGCCTTCAAGCAAAGTAAGTTTCTGTGTTCCTCATTTGTGATATGATGCAGTTAAACTCACCACTACCTATGTGCACACCAAACCTTTCTTTTTCTATTGTTTTTTAATTTTTAGATATGGAAGATCCTCAATGGTGCTATGACAACTTCATCAACTACAGAAGTTGCAAATCGGCAGACAATGTCCGCCAGCAACTTTCCAGGATTATGGATCGATTTAATTTAAAACGTGCCTCGACCGAATTTACTTCTCGAGAATATTACATCAATATCCGGAAAGCATTGGTTTCAGGGTTTTTTATGCAGGTATGTTTCTGTCACTCTCCTGCATTTTAAATGGAAGCTGTCAAGGACTCAGCTTTGGACTATTTGAATACCTAATGAATTGTTACGAAATGCGAATAATTTTAGGTTGCTCATTTGGAAAGAAGCGGCCACTACTTAACCATCAAGGATAATCAAACTGTGCAGCTTCATCCTTCCACGTGCTTAGACCATAAACCTGAATGGGTCCTGTACAATGAATTCGTGCTCACGACTAAGAACTATATCCGCACTGTAACTGATATAAAACCAGAATGGCTTCTAAAGATATCACCTCAGTACTATGATCTGCAAAACTTTCCCCAGTGTGAAGCCAGACGTCAACTGGAAATCTTAAATGCTAAACTGGAAGCGAAACAGTTTAAAGATTCGTAATTTGTAAGTAGGGATTAGCTAAATCTAAAAACCTACTGACACTAAAAGTGTGTTTATCTTGTAATTTTTGTTGCAAAATCTTACGAAAATTTCTTTAAAATGTTAAAACAAATTGTTCATAGTTTCGTAACGAGCCATGGAAATATTCTATGTACCTTGTTGACTTCGGCATAGCCGCTGTTTCTTATTTCTGTAGAAGTCTTAGTAGGTTCTTATCATGAATGCATTCTTGTCCGTAAATACTTCGTATTTGTTAGTTTGGCATTTGCATGACGACAGTGTTTTGTGAAGTACATATTGTTGACTCAATGCTTCCACGAAGTAGTATCGATTCTGTAATTGTCGTGCACAGGGGTGGGATGATTCCCACCTTGAACTGCGATTGTGAATGACTGCATGTAATGACAGAAAATGAACAAGTTAAATTGGGTAGATTACCTTAGCAGACAAGTCTTTCCCATAAAAGTTCAGGAAATATTTATTTTAAATCCTTGTGTGACAAATTTTGCATACTTCATGTACACACATATTCCATGGTGAAAAATAAACCGTGTTTTCTATGTAATCATGAAACACAATTCATAAGTGAAGTGTTTGCAATATTTTATCAGCATTTAAATAACACATCGATAAAAAATTGTCTCGTAGCTAAAAATGTATCTCTATATGCTACAAACAACAAAAATCATTTATACTATCACGACGAAGCTTAATCATTAGGCAATCCATACAACTTGAGGGAGCCTGTATCGCGATCTCTGTCATATTTCTCTTTATCATCGCAGGCGAATGCAAGTAAGTTTTTGTTAGGATGAAATGCAACGGTAAAGGTAGGAGATTCCACAGTAATTTCGGCTACCTGAAACATAAAGACACGCATCATCTTAGTATTAAAAACAACGCCGTCACAGTTTTAGGGAGTGTTCTTTTGTTTATATCCATACCCTTTCTCCAGTTTCAACATGAGCTATGTCAATCGTTAAGTCTTCGGATGCGGAAGCAATTAACGTTCCATCATGATTGAAGCTGATTGCTCGCACCGGCCAGTCCAGGCGCGTGAAAGTTCGAACGCAGGCTAATTCCTTGAAATCCCATAAAGAAACTACGGCATCCGCTGAGCCCACAGCAAAATACTCTCCATGAGGATGGAATTCGATGCAAATGCAATTAGCGGGGTGGGCTTTTAGTACTTGTTGCTGCTGCATATCTGGGTAACTGTTAATTCAAAGACACAAAACATTCATAAGAAATTTTTCATTCACGACGTGATGAATGTTATTGATAACTCATTTTCACCTGTGTATGCAAATGCACCCTTCTCCGTTGGTGAGGAAGAACAAATCCGAAGATGGGTTCCAACAAATCTCATTTACTTCAAATTTAAAAGGGACTTCCAGCGAAATTTTTCCTGTTCGTACATCGATAAAAGTTATGAGATCTTCCTTGTTTCCTACAGCTATGGAATTACCATCCGGTGACCAGGAAATGTTGATATTTTCTCCCTTTGTAGGAACGCAATCAACACTTTTCTGTGTTCTGGCATCCCATATACGAACAGTCTTGTCTCCACTGGCGGTACCCAATAAGTCTGGATTTGTTGCGTGCCAGCAAAGTTGATCTACAGAGTCCGTGTGGCCGCGAAAAACATGGTCTTGCCTCTACATAAAAGAAAAGTAAAAGGTGAGACGCAATTGTTCTCTGCCTCCATAATATGCCGTTCTAGTCACGCAAATCTAGAAAATATTTTCAAAGAGGTCTTTAAACTCTATTGCAATCAACGAATATTTGCACCCTATACTATGGCTCTCTTGTTGCCAATTTATTTCAAAAGCCCAGAAACAACTTAGTCCTCACAAAAGGTCACCGACTAACATTACCGACGGGTTAGAGCAGTGATTATTAAGTCACTCTTCACCACCATCTAACTCGTGCTTTGTCCAGGAAATCAAGAAGTGAAAAGATTAGCATTTCCTCAGCCCAGCTACATGAATGATGATGAAAGTTGTTTCAAGGTTTGCTAATGGGCCCAGAAAATGATTTTTTATCATGTTCTCATTATACTCAGCCCCATCACTCAAGGAACCATTCACCCACAAAAAACATGTGTGCATTCGACCGCCCGAAAAGGAAGTTTTCATCTGACTCTCAATTCTAAAGGTTAAGTAGTGAACTTAGTGTTAGCGATAATTACAACTAACTCAGTAGCTAGCACATGTATACATATCGGCTACTGTAATCAGTAACTCCTGGTGGGAACGATGAGGAGGAAAACATTTTAGTGATTTTAGATTCCAAATACAACATCATATAGGAAACATTTCAAATTCCGAGGAGGCGGTCCTTTCCGCCATTCAAATCCCAACGCCTTCAAGGCACACGTTTTATAATGGACTAAATGTGACCCAATATAGAATCAGGTTCGTAATAACTCAAATAGAGATGGCAAATGTTTCCTTTCACGTCCCGCTGACAAACTAAAGAGGAGGTAAGATTCTACAACTCTCCATAATGTTATCTTTAAAGAAAGGAGGAAGGAGGAAGGAGAAAGTCCTGCTGGCATGAATGTTTTACCCTTTAGCACGCGAGGAAAGCTTTCCCTCCTCCGAGCGAGTATTTGACTGGATCTGGAATCCAAAGACGTGAAAGTCCCAAAATAATTGATCACACGCTTTCAAGTCGTGTACTAAAGTGGTATTGCAGGATTATAAATACAGCATTTTTCATAACGAGACGTGGTAGACTGGACAAAATGGGAAACAGTATAGCATGTTTTCGCAAAAGCGAAGCAACGAGGAAGGAGACTCAAAGGTTGTTCTCCTGATTACGTCCACGATTCAAACAGCAGCAACACATGCATCCCTTGCATAGTACATGCATGCATTCTTATGTACACGGAGGGAAAGTGAAAGCTAGGAATTTGCACAAAAATCAACTAAAGTGGTAGTTTGTATTGATCCTCAGCTCGTAGGTTTACCTCTCTTTGAGGAAAACTCCTTCCTTTCTCCCGCCATTCCTACACGGAACACGCTTTTACTCAACTAGGAAATCAAGATGCAAGAAAGGAGAACGTATGGGGGCACTTTAGAAATTCTTAACTGCAGTCCACAGTCCAAGCTCTGGCCATATCTCGACTCCGCTCCCGTTAGATTCTAACGGTTACAACAGTACAAAAGAACAATCAGGAGGTGTAAATGCGGAAAATCTGGAGTACATCGCGAATAGGAAAATCTACGCCTCCCTCCCTCTTTTTCCAGTTCCCATGCCTCACCTACTCACCTCTCACGGCTTCCGAGGGAGCCCTCACTTCCTGTTTAGCTTAGAGTGGTCTGAATAATAAGAGACATAGAACACCAGACCACAAGTTGGTCAGAAAGAAAGCTGGCTATAATGTTTTGGAGAAAGTAGCAGCGAGTCTCTTAGAGCCTCTACCTCACGCTACATTCACCAACTGCATAACTTTCTCCACCTTTTCACTGCTCTCCTCATTGCGATTAGCTCTATCCGAACGCTAACACCCTGCCTTTTGAAAGAAACCTGCCGTTCTCATTGTACACACCACTTTCCAATCTTTCCATGCCACAATCTTACCGTAACAGCTCTTCCAATCCTCCCAAGTTACTACAGCTCATATAATGAGCTTCACGTGGACTTATTGTATTCACACACTTCATCCCGTATCCTTTCCACAATTCCTCTCCCTGCATAGAGTCCACTACACGAGACCTGAACTGTACTACTACGGCAAACAACACAATCCTGATGTGCCTTAGAAACTGCTCATGTATTCCACAATTAATAATGGCTAGAGTAGTTAGAGGAGCTTTATAACTTACGGGCAAGATGACTTTTTAGGGGGAGCAAAGAAATGGAGGGAAGGAGCTGGGAAAAGCACATACACATCTGATTTCATCGATAATTATGCTCCCAAGTCGTATAACTAATGAAAAACGTAGGAGTGAAAGCACGCGATCTCGTATTCCCCTTTCATGCAAAACACTCAATGGAAACAGTCTCAAACCCACAACAGGCAAACCTCCTGCATCCCTCCTGACCAACATACGCTAAGAATTTAGTTCATAACCCCGTGGTCACTCACAGCGTTCTTGCCTCTCACAGTCACACTGCAAACCGTGATTCAATGATTCGCTCCAGAACAACACAGATTTATCCACTGTCGCCTTCCAACACGCTTTCTTTTGCCACCTTTTTTCAGTCTTAGCCTAAACTTTAGGTTCTCAGAACGACCAATTTTAGTGGTGTCGGTGGAGGGAAGTGGGTAGCATTGCTCCATCAGTGTTCTTAACTCCATTTTTAATGATTCGGGCAATGCAGGACAGCAATGAACTACTACATGCCTTTTTAAAATTAAAAACGTTTACAACCCAGTGATAACTTCTCCACTTAGACTTAACTGAGCTGAGTGTCAACCGGAATTTCAAATCCTATATGGATCCGTGAACAAATCCTCAAAACCCATTTATTCTCCCAACAACTTTGAGAATCACTTTTGCCACACTCAAACGTCTCCTTCCATAACGTATGACGGCAAAGTTTTTATCATCTGTTGTCAACAGAGCAAGAGTTGGAGTTGCTGGAGGAAAAAGAAGAAATAGAAAGTAGGTGTCATACTTCATTTTTCTTAACAAAGTTAACTTATAACCTATCCCAGTGCTTAAACCCATTACTTACATTTGTGCTCATCATCGCTTACCGCATCACTCAATAAATCTGCTATACCTCCCTATACCTACTACCTACCTATTACTGTGCAATCAAGTACCGATCCTTAACTTAGCAGTTCTGGTTAACACCTATCTTCTTCCTTCCCTTGCCTGAATCCTTTTTCGAATCACATATAAAACTCAGCTATACCCCACGTAGCTAACAATACCGACAGCATAGGATATTCAGTACGGGATTGCATCACTGCATAGTGTACACTCCATTATTAACTATCAATTAAAAGGACGCATCTGTCGTCTGAGCTAAGCTTTGTCAACGGCAAACTAACGTAAATCTGGATAAACATTCTCCATGAACGAACCGTTTTAAACTTGAAAAGACTTGTATATCAGTTCGTTTATGATGATCCTGATAAGATCGTTTAACTGATCTCACTGATTAAGTCTCAGTCTAGTACATATAAATTTAGCTGATTTTTTTTCAAGTGAGTGAACTTACAAGCTTCGTTCCATCCAGAAGAAATACACTGACGCACTTATCGAAGGATCCGGAAGCAAGTCGTCTCCCATCGGAACTCCAGTCAACAGAGTGCACTTTAGCGGAATGACCTTTATATTCCCGCACTCGATTGTGCTTCTTGTAATGATCCCGAAGTTCTACCAAGGACATGGTCCGATCACCCACTGCATTATAAAACAACAGCAATTAACAATCCGTAATTTTATCTTGCGATACCGAACACCGATCCACCATGTGGGGACAGGTAGTTGGGTTGGTTAGGGTTAGAGCCGGTCAACTAGGTATGAGTTCCTGATAACCTAAGATCGTAGCCTACAACTCTTTCCCCACAACCAAACACTTAAAAAATCAGATACTTGTGTCATGTGGAGATAAATTTTATCAACCTCTGTTCCTTCGGTTGCTTACCAACTTTGTGATTAACCTGTGACGAGCTGCCATGCGAGTGAGAGACATCCGAATTATTATTGTGATTAACAGTAGTTTCCGATGACCTCGTACTGTTCCGCGACATAATGGTCATCTACTCCCAGTTTCCTCTATAATTTCAAACATATCCAACCATTACAACTTTGAACTTATTCATTATCGTCCTCACCAACTCGTGAACACTATCAAATATAACGTACATTCTTTGTTATCTCTGTAACATTGTTTTATCTGCTAGTAGTGCTAATTTTTAACATTCCATTTATTTTTGTAGCGCACGCAGATAATTTACAAGCGAACAGAATACTATTTTCAAGCCTCCGTATTTAACTCTAATATGTCCATTTAACCCTAGAGCAAGTGGTATTGGATACTGATTAACCAAAAATAAGTCTTTTGGACTAAAACAATTACCTGGTATTCTCTAACAAGCGTAGCTAATTTAATTTATCTTCTTTAATCCTCTTTAAATCAGGAGCCGGCAACAGAGTCAAAAACCAATTCCAACAATGCACTAACTTCTACCACTGATTAATGATCTTGTTTATACCTCACAAAACAACGTTGATCAAAATCTCACAAATATCATTTTTCAAAAAACTTTTTTCAAACTAATCTCCATCAACACTTAAAATGAATCATTTATATATTATTAAAACACAAGCGTCCTTACACCATAAACTTTTTTAGCCGCATAATACAGTCTCCCGCGAGCCCGCATGAATTTTTTGTAATTCCCTCCGCTTCTCAATGCTACCTACCAAGGAAAAACATACTCTTCAAGGAGTTTTCAATGGCATTGACCACCGCCAGCGTTCACACTACCTGACCTGACCTACACACTGACGCACAGCTTGAACCTAGGCTAAGATGCACACTTTCTATTTTACCAAGGGTCAATATAATTTCCTTTGTTATAAATTCCACAGCGCCCTCAAGCACAAAGTTAAAATATGAAAGGACGCTTTGATCAAAAAACGTTTTGCTTCTATTGCAGGACAGTCCGCTTCTCTGATGTTTCAACAACATATAGACCAGTATTATCTAATGGAGCGTAAGTAAATTAAATCAATCCATTGTTTCAAAAATCGAACAAAGATACTAGATACTAGAGTCGCAACGCCGCAAGGCTGAAAGTTAACTCGACCGCAGTATCTGTAGTCCCCTACGGTTCCGGTTATTCCAGTCATGCAAGCTGAAGCTTTGCAATGGTTATCTAGGTCATGTTTTCAAGTTACTTGTGTTTGCAAAAGAATCGATTTTATGCATTTTCCCTTCATAAGTAACAATATTCTTTAATATCCTGCATTTCCTCTACCTCTGCATCCTGGCTCGTTTGGCCAATCCTTCGGAGGCATGTCGCAGCGTCGATGAAATGATAGTAATGCGGAATATTAAGAAGGTGCATAAATTACAAGAGATCCTAGACTTTTCTCGGTAATTATTTGTTAGCCAGTTTGTTAGAGCTTGGTGCACACCAAATCATATGAAAGCGAGGAGAGAGTGTTTGAGCACAGCTAAAAAATAATCATCTTAATGACTACCTGTACATCCCTGGTGCATGCTTATCATCAACTTCAAGCTACTTCAAAGCCCCTAACCACCTTCATTAATTCCAGAAGTGTATTAGCCTATGTACTTTGAGTTACGAGTACAAACAGGGTAGCGTCGTATAAACATATATATATATTCCAACTTCATTCAGAACAAAGAAAGCAGTCTTTTAAAGGACACGCGATGCATTGCATTTTGTCATGAAAAAAATATTTGAAACCGTATCCTTTAGTTAACAATGAAGCATGCAGTTTAGTTGATCACCTATGAATACTATGGAGCAATAGATAAACGTCTCCAGAACTAAGTATCAGAGCACCAATCTCTAAAGCTGTGGGTTGTAAAACCCAGAGCCGAATTACCAGGCTTCAGCCTTGCTTTCACCATGCTTTCACCATACACCCATCCCTATACATTATTGTACGCACATGGCTCGAGCAACTTCTGAATGAAATCTCCAGGGTCACTTTTTGTATAGCCACTTTGTGTAGAATATGATTGAAAATCCCTGTTTCCCCCAATCTTTTACTTCCATGTCCAGTCTGGTCAGGTCATATCTGAGACTCTTGAATCTTCAAGGAGAAATTCCACAGTCTACAAGTTAAAGCTAGTTAAAGTAAGCGAAAATTCCAAGTTTGGTGGATGCATATTTTTTTGCGTTATTGCATTTTCCCACACCCTCGTAAATTTTCCTACTCCCAGCCAAATTATTCCTGGGTAAAATCCACTAAACCATACTCCGGAAAAGTTACATCAGGGACACCGGAAACTGTGTAAAGAGTTGCCAAAACCCGTGTCATAATTCTTGTCCTTTCAACAGAATGTTTTAGCAAAGCATAGCCTTAAAGATTTAATCTTAAATTTTTTATTTTTTAGTGGAGGTGAAGTAGCAAACATGGCAGGGACGGAAGGAGAAGCCTTTGAGGGAGGCACTGCCCTCTCACCGACATCCACAGTCGAAATATCTATATCCTGCAGGTCAGTCTTTTCTAATTGATACTGTAATGTCAATCACCTAAATATTCTGAATTTAATTTTGCAAAACTAGTGCACATAAATTGCCAACTTTTATTTCCTGTCAAAATAACAAATAACTATCCAGAATCCACCATATTTTTATATACTCCGCAGGGATTTGGCCGACAAGGATCTCTTATCAAAGTCTGATCCCATGTGCGTCGTTTATCACCGTCCCAGACGATCTAATCACTGGGTAGAGCTCATGAGAACTGAGATAATTGACAACAATCTCAATCCTGATTTCGCTAAAAAGGTACACAAACTTGACTAAACAAGCCAAAAGTTATCACCCTCCTCCATCATTCCAAAAATCCATCTTTGATTGTAATTCCTACAATTTTTTCTCAATGGACATGCAACTCATTCCCCTCAGGTTACGACGGAATATCGATTTGAAATGCAGCAGAATCTTCGATTTGAAGTCTACGACGTTGACAATCCTAAAGCAAAGCTATCAGACCAAGATTCCATAGGCTATGTAGAATGTACCCTTGCACAAATAGTGTCCGCCGGCGGATTAGGTTTGACTTTGGCCCTAGGAGATTTAAGCGGACAAATCGAAGAAGGCTCACCGAGCAAAGGCAAGGAAAGCAAGGCTGGGACAATCATCTTGATTGCAGAGGAGCTTGCTGCCCTCAAAGATGAGGTAGGAAACGAGTTATTCCTTTGCTCATACTCATTCTATTTCACTTTGCTAGCAAACTAGCATGCTTCCGTCACATTTAAATATAATTCATAATTTATAGAAAGCTAATAATTTCACTCCATCCTCTTTTTCTTCTCTAACAGTTGCACTTGACACTGGGTGCTCAAGCAATTGGATCGCGGAGTTTCATATGTATCCCACCCAAAGTGTTTTACACAATTTCCAAGATAACCAACGCCGGAAAGTACATTATAGTTCACAGAGGGCACCGGGCCCGGAGCAGGAATCCCACGTGGCAGCCCGTTGTAATTAGTTTAAGTAGCCTCTGTGGCGGTGACAAAGAGAGGAAATTAAAGTTTGAGTGTTTCCAAGAAACCTTTACCGGGGAAGAAAGGAGCATTGGATTCTGTATTACCACTTTAAACAAATTAGCGATAATGGGACCGGGTGGACTCCGCTTGGACAAAGCCGACGGCCAAGTACGTACCAGCTTTCACAAAAACTCTTTCTCCCCCTCCCCTTTCTGCTTTCTCCACCCTCCCAGCAGTCCCTGCCTCAGCATACAGTTTAACTGTATTCTCACTCACAACCTTGAGCAAGATTTAAGCATCAAGATGGAAAGATAAATGTATGCCATGTCCTTCAAATCCCACAGCTCTCTCACCTTGATTCATTGTCTTGCAGGAAGGAAGAGGGACGCTGATGATTCAAAACTTCAAGATTGCCAAAATATACACTTTCGTCGACTACATCCAGAGCGGCACACAGATCCATTGTACTTTCTCCATCGATTTTACATGTACGTTGTTATTTTAATCCATCCATCATTACAAAATTCATTTTCTCAAACTGATACACCACATAAAAGCTTGGACAAGAATAAAACCGGAAGTCTCTTCAACCGACTTTCTCTTTAATTTCCAGCCTCCAACGGAGACCCCAGTGAATCAAGCTCCTTGCATCATTTTTCACCCCAGGCCAACAAACCCAATCCCTACGAGCAAGCTATTCAAGCAGTCGGCAACATAATTCAAGATTATGACAACACTAAACTCTTCCCCGTGTTTGGCTTCGGCGCAAGGATTCCCCCGGTGGGAGCTGTATCTCATAACTTTAATGTTTCTCTCACAAAAAATCCGGATTGTTTTGGTATCCACGGTGTTTTGGAATCATACCGGTATGCTACAAGATGCCATCAGTTTTTCTTCATTTTACATAATTATTCTGCCATGTCCTGTCTCCCGCACGTCCCATTAATTTTCCGCTCCAAGAACAGCAGCGTTCATTTGTCTCAATTTCCCACATCGTCTGGTTTTCCTAATTCCTCACATGTTTCATGTATCCTCTTACCTATCAACAGTTCCTTTCCAAATCCCTCTCCACAAGGATTCCTATAGCACTAACGAATTCACACCAACAACAGTTTACAGACGTCACCGCTCCAACGACAGATGGCATCTATACCCGACTCCTTCCCTCACTTTCACCCCGCTTTATTCCTCAACTTTCACCTTTCTCCCTTTACGCTCCAATTATGTTAATTGCAAGCTGTTAAAGTACTTGTTCTAAGAATTAAATTGCATCAATTACAGGAACTGCATTCGACAGATTCAGCTTTACGGACCAACTAATTTTGCGCCTGTAATTAAACATGTAAGTGAGATTGCCTCCCAGAGTAAAGATGGCGATGATTACTACGTCCTTATCATAATCACCGATGGCGTCATCACTGATATGCCACAAACCAAAGAAGTAAGTTCATCTAACTTTCTTCCCTTACATGTATATATATATATATTCAACGCTCCGCGATAATTTTAACGATCCTAATTACTGGGAAATGTAATTCCTCTTCCGGTTCATGCTTTAACTTATAACTTGTACTGCTTTCTCCAGGCAATTGTTGCAGCATCGGCCTATCCCCTTTCTATAATTATTATCGGAGTTGGAGCAGCAGATTTTGATGCGATGGAGGAACTGGATGGAGACTCTGTACGAATATCATACAACGGTAGAATTGCAGAGCGAGATATTGTACAGTTTGTCCCTTACCGAGACGCATTTTCCTGGTTAGCTTCAACTTCCGGTCCAACTTCCGGTTCCTGGACAAATGAGAACAACGCAGATTTTACAAACCGCTTTGCTCAGAGTCAGCTCGCTGCCGAAGTTCTCGCAGAAATCCCCGATCAGCTCACAAGTTTCATGAAGAGCAGGGGTGTTGTACCAGCAATAACCTCCAGGGCTTCCTCACCCGTCCCTTCTGCAAAGAACCAGGACAACAACAGAGAATCCAACCCTCAACCCCCATCAGACAAACTAAAAGTCCCCACTCAAGTATTCCCCGCACAGCATTCCAAAGAGAGTAAACCACCGGATCAAACCATCACAATCACAACCCGGGTCAATTCCCCACCCATCATTGAATTCAAAGCTGACCGACAACCCACCCCTCCCCAACTCCAACCAGAGCATCCTGCTACCACCACACATCCTCCACCCCCGCCAGCAAATCCTCACTCCTCTGACCAGCCCATAAACCCCCCTCCCGTCCAACCTGTTCAAGTTCAACCCGTCCCAGGTCAGCCTACCGCTCCGGTTTTACCCAATCCTTAAATAATCATCCTGGACCCTGCCCGTAGGCCCTTGCCCTGCCTACCTCAACTTTCCATCTTTAAAAGAATACTCTAGTAGGTGTAGAAAGAACGACCAATTGTACTTTTAAATATAATATTAATACAATATCATGTACGACATTAGCACCAGTCAGGTAGTCTCTTTCTCCATAATATATTTAGAGGACCGTGTCAAGTTCATAGCCCCTCTCCTGTGGTTTCCATCATAGTACAACCTAACTTTATTACACACCGGAGAATCTCTCATTGTAAATATCTTTGTACATATTCCTGAACGTATTGACTTTCTAATGTGATACTAGATCTTCTAGTATATCTTCTGGTAGATCTTTGCTGGGTACTTTCATATATGCCCCCTTTCTAGCAAGTTACCTTTAAAAAGCATTCTTTTAAAACCAATGAACGCTACCGAAATCCAGTTGTACTTTCTCCATCAGGCCTTTACCATCTCAGCTTTCTCTACGGTTTTAACATACTAGAAACACATCATGTCAGTATATACTTGAAAACCTAGTATAGTATTCTGTGTTAACGAGAAGCCGTTCTACGGCAAGCGTTATAGCCGTAAAAGCAAAAAAATGTTGCGAAGAAAGTCATCAAAACAATGCACCAACTCCACAATACTATAACCTCCTCAACTTTCTCCCAGCCATATTTTCTCTCAAGAATTATAGTATACACTTTGCACATTTTTAAGTTTTGCCATTTTCCCTTAGTTTTTTTGACGCAAGCAAAAAATTGTAATATGATTTATTTTATTTAAACTAGTCAAACATGATCATCATAAGTCACACAAGTGAATGCACAAGCGTTAATTCCAGTTCCCTAAAATATAGTAATAGGAGGAATTCAGATAAGAATTTGCTAAACAACTAAGTACAGGTTATATTTTAATAGTTTACCAACTCTCAAGTCTTTCGAATCACAATTTGCTTTGAGGAGCAAGGTTCAATCAATTCTTGTTGTATACTATATATTATGTAATAATCATGCCTAGAGTTTTTAAATTTTAACAGTAGATTAAGGCTAAACCAGAACACGATCCTTTCCTACCCTATCTATACATGTATACAGGAATAAATCTTTTCGAGTGTGTAAAAATTTCACGTCCATCCATTAATCTATCCGCTACATACATGGCTTACAATGAACCCATATAAACTATTAAAATGTATCATCATCTGCCTAAATTTGGCATTCTTTGATTTCCTTGTCTTCTTCCTCGTCTCGTACCCTATATTATAATATATTTGAACAATCTAGATCAATGAACGTCAGAAATTGATCCGCGACTTCCTCCAAGTTGAACCCCTCTTCGAACGGGATACACCCTATCATAAATTTTATAGAAGGCTTGCGAAACGGAGCTCAGCCTAGCGTTTCCAACTCTCTTCTCAACCCATCCTGGAATTTCGCCCTCTGAATTTAGAACCTGGTCCAGCATCCAGTCTCTTCCCACCTTGGTTCTCATATCCGGAAACCCAGACTTGGTCACTCGTAGCTCCTGCAAAGTTGTATTCAACTGTACTAACCACAGAACTCACTTTCTCCAACTTTCACCCCTTAGCATGTATACTCTGCCGCAAAAACGACAAGCCTAAGCAATCAAATATCTGACGTCTTGCAAATCCGTTTCAAAAACCATGTATTATTCAATAAAAATCTTACAGTTCCCACGCTTTCTTCACTGCTGCTATCCCTTTCTAAGCACATCCCTGTTCTCCGACTCTGCACAGGGGGCGGGACTGTCAATGCTCTTCTGCATAGCCACGAAAGTAACGAGTATGCAAAAGGCCTTGAGCTTGCCCAATAAGCTGAAATTTTTAAACACAGCATGGATCAATACATGTATACTGTTTGTCTTGGCAATCTTATAATTAATCTTGACTACTCTTCGTCTTAAATTAATTTTATTCTATGCTGCTTACGTGTGATTAACTGAGATATTTGAACGACATGGGGGAATCCTAGACTAACCACCTTTTCTTTTATATATTTAAGTTCTTCGTATCCAGCTCGTGGCCTGTTTACCGTCCCAACTAATTTTTCTAAAAGAAACTGCATCAAGAAAAGAACCATCACGTTAATATTGTGAAACATTTTACCGAAGAACAACTCCGAATTCCATGTGGACCGGATTCTTTCTTATACAAAAAAAACTACTATTTTTATTGAGTTTAGCACATGTTTTCTATAATGTCTATCCAACTTTTGAATTACCCAGCAAATATCGTTATAATTCTTGGCAGTTATATGCTGAAGATATTTTACAGTAACATCCTTAGTGTAACCAAGCTCCGCTAAAGATTGGCAAATGTAAATGGCATCCTCATTCCCACCGACTTTCTTTCCATCTATTCCTGTTCCAGTTTTCACTCTATGATCCACACTTCCAGAGGGCGTAATCGTCTTTCGACTGAAACGGAATAATTTACTCACAATACGATTCCGATTTCCATTCACACACCTTAAAACTTAAAACTCCACAGCATACATAATTCCTGCCATCAATTTTACGCTTTCTCTCCGTGTTTTCTCCCTCTCTCAACACTCAAAAACTACTTATCTTCAAGAACGTTTCCCAAGAATACCAAGTAAATAGACCACATCTCTTACTCTGTTTGGTATGGTAGATCTTCTCTAGCAAGTAAACATTATCTCATATTGATTGTACCTGTTCGCATTCAAGATGGCAGTAGTTATTCGCCCAGAACTAGAGGGTTGCGGATTGCTCAACCGTCCTCGCAGTCCTTCTCTCCCTGACATTACGCGGTGCTTCTGTGGTGAAAGCAAATCAATTCTTTTCAGAAACCCGATGAAACCTTGGAGAATTCCTAGAACTCAATAGCATCTATTCTTACTCATCAAATAAGATGCTTTTACACACTATTAAACGTTCCTCCCGTTTAAATTATATGCGTACCGTACCGAGCTTTCGCTTCAAGTACCCCTTTGTAAAGGTAGAGTTTGCCGAAAGAAGAAAGTCGTTGAATCGTGCAAAAATCCTATACACTCCAAATCCTCCATCCTTTCAAGCCAAATTTTCCTCTCGTACAAACTTGCTAATTTAGATCCATCCTTAATCTTCCCGCTTTATATAATTTCAATAGGACAGTTGTTGCCTTTTATATGGTTTCCATGCCAACATTCCTCCAGACCCATAACCAAAAGCAATACACCGTATGTATTTTACAGTTCAAACCAGTCCTCCTCCCAGCTCCAGCAACGAGGTCCAACTGTCCAACTTACATTCATTTTACTTTTTGTATATTATGTCCTCCGCCCTCTATCGCAAACTTCATTCTTTACTGGCCTCCCTGCAACGGAAATTGAAGCAATTTCAGATTGAATAGAATCATTAACTAGCAGCTTCTTCTCCTTCTTGTTTGTTGAAAAGATTTGGAAGAATAGAGCCCTAAATAATGTCATAATTACATTATATTTCTCCCGCCTCCTCCTGTCCTCCTCCTTCCATCAACACTCCAACTCCAGATAAATATCCCATAATATTCCCAGCTTTTTAAACCACTAATCCAAGGCCTACTATTATTTTCCTAAGGTTAAGCTGTAGTGCGCCATTCTTTCAGTGCCAGAGTGAATACTCTTCTGGATACACGAGGAGACGAAGCAGTTGGGCCAAATACATGACGGAACTGACGGATCAAAGTGATAGTAAACTACGAAACAAAATTCACTCAAGTCTGTGGCTCTGCCTTTTCAGCTGCGGTTTCCTCCACACATAAATAAATGTTCTGGTCGCGTTCGTTAGCTAATCAAAACACATATGCCGCCGCCCTCCCTCCCATCGTCCGTTGCTTATGGATAGAACCATAAGGTGAGTAAGAACCCACCAAGAGCTTAATAACATCCATCCAACTCCATATTCATCACGTAATAATAAGCCGCATCCTTAATCCATCCACAAGACTTAAAACAAATAAGGTAATGCCACGAGAGAGCTAGTAATAATATAAAAGTCAGAACTGAGTGAGCGTTGGCGGAGCGGAATAAACAAGTAGGGCAAAGCTTTCCTCATTCCTACTTGGAATTCAGCCGCCTGTCCTCCTACAACACACCAGTCTTCCTAATAAGCAGCTTTACCACAGGGAAAACGGATTCCTTGATATCGATCCATTACACCTACTATTCATTCATCCGTCTTAAAACTAGCTACCATCTTCCTGTTACTTAGGTTTTAGAAACCCAAGGCTTACCTTTTAGTTTTTTACCCAGAGAACCACATCGCAAAAGACTTTCACCCAACGCTTCTTCAAAAATTGCTCCTTTCCCTTTACGCTAGAGCTCGACTTTCTCCTGTATAACAGCCACACGTAACTTCCCTTCTTTCTCTTCATTTTCTCTTGCTTCCGATTTTGCTTTTTTTGAACTCAAGCTGCCCTTATTGAAGAATATCGTATTTTCAGTTTAAGATTCAATCCAAAGAGACTCATTTATGATCGGCGCAGGCTACTAGATAATCTCAAAATCCTTCGTTTCCATTCTTTTCGCTCTGAGAGTGAAACGTGTTTCGAACACTCCAGAGGCCAAGGCTTCTGGGATTTCTATTGTTCTATTTTAGTTCCCAGGATTCTTGGAATAAAGTGCCACCAACTTCTCCTAATAAAAGCCTTTATGCTTTCACTCTGTCCCTATTTATTTCCTCCACTGTTTCCCTACAAATGGCTTTAAAACTTATATTATCTCTCCATTCCTTTAAATCCCACAAATAAGTATCAAGTTGCGTCAAGTTAATTAACTCTCGTTACAGGAGAATCCAACGCTACCAACCAGTACTTTTGAGCCAATGAATATGCTCTTACCGTAGCCTTACTTTCACCGGAAAGTACTGTAATCCAGTTGGTTACAGTTCCAAATGAGAATATACAGGTGTTCGTTTAAAAAGACATCCCCCATTTCGTAGGCTATTTCGGAGATAGTTGTAAGTAAATTTTCATTTCCTTACTGTACCTCTAGCTTTCCCAAGTCACCCTCGTCTCAGCGCCAGATTTTCGCATCCCTTTCGTACAATATTTCAAGTATTATGTTACATTCCCGTAGGGAATTGTAAAAGATTGCAGCTTTAAAAGAGAATCCAGAGAAAAAAGGAAGGCGGAATGATATTTTACCACGCACAGACTCCGCTCCCGAGCTAGTGACGAAAATCGACTCCCACATGTCTGACGTAGGTTCCTCTCTCTCCTCCTGTCGCCTTTCTTCAGCTGGTCTCTTTTTCATTCATTCTCTCGTATTGCCGAGAGGCGGGCGTGCAAAATCTCCAGACTTCCATGCGAGTTCCTATTCTCTCTCCCATCTCATCTCTTCACACAACCGAATCACTACTCTATAGCTTCCACTCATTCAGGATACGGTGAAAGGAATTATACATATATTTTCCCCGTCCCCTGCTTACGTCTTTTCCCTCCACCACCTTTTCTCATCATTTCTTCCAACTCCTCTTCGTCATTCTTCCTTTCAATCTATCAGTGCACACGGTCGTAAACACAGCTCCCCGTCCTTGGCTAAAAAACTGCAAAGCTGTTCAAGTATCCAAAAATAGTGACAACTTTCTACTTTCTCCACCACTACCCAACCACTCTTTTCATTTCTTATACTCAATTTAGAATCCAAGACTTTCACCTACCCTACTTCCTCTCCTTCATCAGTCTGTCTCTAGTGTCCTACTCGTAATGTCTTGCAGGGGAGTGTATGGTGAAAGCATTGACATTCCTCCCTCCTCATCTTTCAGTTCGGTTTTCCTTCCTGTCCTAGTCCTCCGAGTGACGACAAGTGATACATTATATTTTAATTGAACAAAATCCATGGACCATAGAGGTATGTTTCGAATATTAAAATTCTCAATTTAAAATCGCTAATTTCTTAACATGCATCTATTTTTCAACCATCCTGTACATTATTAATGTAGATCAAGAAACATAGAAACTACTAACCTTGATCAGGATAAATTATTTGCACTTACACTATTTAAAACAACGAAAGACATTTTTAAACCATTCAATGACTAAGTTTTATAAAACTACTTACAAATCCACATTTTTCAAAATCTAGCCAAAGGTCTGCAGTGAAAGTCGAGAAAGACATTACATATGCCATGAATAGCTATTATCGTGGGCTATAACTAAAAAATGTATAGCACTAGCTGTATTTACTTTTCGTGTAGAATTTCACGATTATTTCACATGCGGTACTACAGGCTGGATGTATACACATATATACATAGTCATGTACATACATGTAGTGAAAGCAGTGAAAATTGACTCCACTCAAAAACTATCGTCAAAAGCATTCAAAGTTCTGCTTAAAAATGAGCTATCCAACGATTTTACATGGCACGCCTAAATAATTATATTTATTACATAATTATCCTTGCAATTAAGCGAGGAGTAGTTTGTCCATTTTTTTGCAAGAAATTAATATTTTCAAACCACAGAGTACAAGCATACAGTAGCTCTTGCTATACACACACATCCTACATGCCCTTGAAGGTAATTGTTAGTTGGTAAAAATTTTAAGCATGTCGTTAACATCCAGTGGCAAATAGAGAATGACTGCATTGCAGGATATGTTCTTAAGCAAAATGCAAACTTTTAGGAGTGGCGAAGAGAGGGATACAAACATGTTCTTTCCTTCTTCCAGAA
This sequence comes from Sminthurides aquaticus, assembly GCA_906901655.1. Taxonomy (NCBI): domain Eukaryota; kingdom Metazoa; phylum Arthropoda; class Collembola; order Symphypleona; family Sminthurididae; genus Sminthurides; species Sminthurides aquaticus. The sequence goes on along the minus strand of CAJQTT010000001.1, from coordinate 14,811,381 downwards.
TACGAATGTGTAATGTGACTTTATCGATTTTCTTCACAGTTTTCTCCACCACGAGCTTACAAGGATTAGTAAACTTGATAAGATTTATTCCTCCGCCGTGAGATATACCGGTAAAGGATCCGGATCAACTTGGAGTTAATTGTACCAGACATGGAAGTCCAGTACTTAAGTGATTGCCCTGAGAAAAGTTTAAAGGGTAATGCAACCCCTGAAGGGGGGGAGCAGGATAACGAGTCTGAGGAATGGGACCCCTGGGAGGGACTTAAGGCCCGCCCGGAGAGATTTGCCCCTCTCGGAGCCAACGATTCTGACAAGGAAACTTCCATATGTGCACCTCTTGATGACAGGTAAATCTTTCGAGCAAGAAGGAGAAATGCCTTAATTTTAGCCATCTATATATAACGCATTACTACTATGGGAAAAAGTATCCACTGTTTAATCAAAACATTTTAAAGCAGCTGCAACGACCCTGTCGAAGTTTACAAAATGAAGGAAGAACAAGAGCAGCTCACCTCCGCCCTTCTCGCATTGACAACCCATTTTGCACAGGTAAGCAATTCTATCTTTTTTATTTCTAATGTACTTCTTAAATTTATTAATTACTACTCAGCAATTCATGAATCTTCACCATGTCTTCATGAATTTTCTGTTGAACGTAGGTTCAATTCAGGGTGCAGCAAATAGTAGAAGCTCCACAAGAGGAACGGGAACATTTGCTCAAAGATCTAGAAGAATTTGCATTCAGAGGTATCCCGTCCGCAGTAACCCAGAGATTCACACCAGGAGAGGATCCCGATGAGAATATTGGGGAAAAAATGCGACAGCAAAGTGAAAAACTAAGACAACAGATTGGACAATTTAAGACACAATTAGAAGAGCTGGAATCATATGCCTATTCTACTGGAGAAGCCGGTTTACCTCAGAGCGTTCTACTAGAGCGACACAAGCTGGTTGTGGGTGAGTAACAATCCCCTAAACAGGATTAATTAATTATCCCGAGTCTGCTCTAGTTCAGTTCTGACCCTGATATACGGGCTCCCTCCTGTGATAATGCATCAAAACCCCTCATATTCCTGACCTACATTTCATCATAGAGAGGTTCTTTCTAACCTACTACTTTCCAAAAACATTATTACTCTAGAGAAATTCCAATCACGATCAATCCTTGAGTAACTGGACAGGGATATTGCGATTTAGAATCAGGCTAGCTTGCAGCCAACAATAATTTCTTCCAGACTCTTGGATTTTCCTCCAATACTCCAGTAGCATTAGGGACAAGGTTTATTGAATTATTAATTCCAGCGGGAGAGATTCCAAAAGAACATTTTCTAGCTTCTCTCTGTAGCCTCTCAACTATTTTCCCCATATCAGCTTAATAATCCTGTCAAAATTAATGTTTTACTACCGAGTAAGCCAGTACACACATATTAGATACCCATCGATTTTCTCTCCGCCAGCTGGTTCTTGAATCTTCCCTCTAGAGAAAGCAGCATGCGTGCGTACACACTCGGAGAAAGTCAACCTATAGTAGTATTTTCATTCCGTATTTGAATTTTCCCAGAGCAATTGCGTGAGCAACTCAACTTGAACGTTGACGACCTAGAGAAACTGAGTGAAGAGGATCTCAAAACGCAAGTTGACCAAGCGATTAGTGAAGTAAGCCGTCTTTTACAGCCCAATATATATTGCATTTTTAATCTGTTTCCTCCAACTTGAGTCTGACCTTTAAATCCTTCAACAGCTGGTCAACCCAATGAAAATAAAAGAAGAAATGGTGAACCAACTCAAGACACAGATCTCAGACTTGGAAAGATTTATACAATATTTACACAGCGAAGGAACCTGGGACGGTAATTGTTCCTGCCCCTTCGCTCCAAAAACGACAACCACTAGCCAAAAACCATCCCCACAATCCCCATCTGCAGCCACACCAGCAGCCTCATCTGGTCACAGGCTTGCAAGCAATCACGAAGAAGAGGTACAACAACATTATATATAAAATTAACCATGACATTGGCCAGCTTGACTTTGACAACAGCTCTGCTAAATTACCAAATCGTCTTACTATAATCATTTACCTTTTTCAGCTACGCGCAAAGACAGTCCAATTGATGAAAAAGGCATTAACGCTCATACAAATGTTCGCCGTTACCCAGTTTGGATGCTCCGCCAGCAACCACTTCCATATGAACACACTAAAGAAAAGTGCCAAAGGGAATCATTGGGGGTAATGACACGACACTCTTAAAATACTCGGAATAATTATTATCAGATTAAATTATCTCTGGCTTTTAAATTCTTCCATGGCACTTATTAACTCGACTTTCTCTTGCTTTCTCTTCCAGGGATTTACGCGCACACTTGGAGGTAGCTATAAATAAAGTGTATCATTTAGCAATCCAGGCAGAGACTCCCAACGACAGTGATTACACATCTGATGGAGAGGATACGCCGGCAATATCCTCCTCTGGAACCCAGGCATTAACTTCCGCCGTCCGCAAGGATTTAGCTGTTGCAATCGCCAATTTGTTTGAACATGGACTGATGCTGGTATTAATGAGCACAATGAACATTGAATTTTTCTATATTGCTTTTTAATTCTCTAAATTCATTTAACTTGTTCCTTCTTTTAGATGGGCCAAAGTCAAAGTATGGTCCCCTTCCTGAGTTGTTTTCCTGTTCGCAGTTCTGCCGGAAGTGGATTCATGTCCGTTTGGGACTTAATTCTCAGATACTATCAACTAAAGAATGGCGAAAAGTACAATTCAACCCCTGCTAGAAGACTGTCACAAAGTTTCGGTCTTGAGATTGTAGGCTCCAAGGCCATCACTAACAGAGAGGTGGGCAACGTTTTGATCCAGCTTAAAGCTTCGAATACTCGCTAAACATCCTTCCTATAATTACAATACCACTAATCTTCCTTCTCTTTTCATTATTCTAGCTTCTGCTCAGTACGATCGATAACATTATTACGAGTCATAGCAGATACAAAAGAAGTCCTGAATCTCATTTTAAAGCTTTTGTTTGCGCAGCATTAAAGTAAGTACCACACACATCTTATAGCATCAATAATTGAACGAGTTCGTACCGTTTCAGTCATTGGCTAACTTCAATACTAATTTTCATTTTACAGCCAAAAGAAATTGGTCCACTGGCTTCGTTTAATTGTACGTTGTCAAGGTCTCATTGAACAGTGTTATCAACCCTGGAGCTACGTGATGAAGACCGGTGAGTTGTGACCACTTTTTTTCTACCTCCACGTGGTTTCTTTATTCTTTATTCACTGGTCGACGAGGTTTCGTGGATGTCAGATTATTCATTAGAACAGCTGTACTAAATCTCTTTACTCAACCTTCCAGGTTGCGAAGATTCCTTTAGATCGCTGGATAAGCTCACCTCCATAAAGTTCGACCTACCCATCGATCTCGCAATCAGACAATTTCAAAATATCAAGGACGCTTTCCAGTAAAACGCTCATCCTCGAGAAGTTCATAACCTGCGTAAATACAATCCCTTCAAAAAGCAATGCTGTGACAACCGTGTAACGAGTTACTATTACTTTAGCTCTGTTTTATTCTTAACATACTTTCCCCGGAGGCTTTGAGCCCCTCCTCCCTACACAGCTGCAATTGTTCGCATACGTATTTCGGGCTTATTCCAGGCCTATGCAGGTACATTCCATGATTCATTATATTTGTTTATAAAAGGTAACCTTAATGACTGCATAAATAATACGCTCCAAGCTTGGATAGTTCTAACGTGAAAGTTCACGCGAGTGTAATGCTTCACTTAATTGTGATATAGGTGCTTGCAACGCTTACTCTACTATGATATTTTCCTAAGCGCATATATCTCCTTTTCATAAGCGAATCCAAGACATCCGAAACGCTTAAAAATTCTTCAGAGGAGAATAATCCCATGTATTGTATATAATGCCACGACTGATTATTGACATTTTTAGTCCTATTTAGGTTAGCTATTATGTGTTAGGGAATATTTAGCAAACACTGTACAAGTTGTCTTGGTTATTTCATCTTAGATTAACAGCTCCCTGGACATTATCGTGTAATATTGTGGGTAAAGGAAGAAAAACTGCATGTTAACTCATGGTGCGTTTGTAAACCGCAAAATCATTAAATTCATGTTGAAAAGCGGTAGCAGATTAATTTCCTCTCCGCCTCACACTTAGTTTTATTTTCATCCCATCCGTTTTAATAACCTCACATTAACTCCGTGGCGAACATTAAGAGCGAAGACTTTGCACCCTACCGCTAACGCAATTTCTGGGTACAACTCCTTGGAGTACATTTAAAACAAAGACTGCACGTTATTGCTAACGCAATTTCTTGATGGTTGGGATACCTCCTTGGTCAACAGACATTTCTGTAGCTCCAGCTCGAAGGTTAATAACACTGCAAGGACTAGAAATTAGAACCAGTCTTCCGGTCAAGTAAACTTTTAGAATTGTAGCGTAGTTAACCTTCGGCCTCCGAGAATGAAACTCAATACACTAAAGAACCGAAGGGCACAGTTGTCTAACAGTGCAAACTGCTTGACCGTCCAGCGCTAACGCTGCGCTGCTGAGCGAAGGAAGATGGCAGTGGCAGCTGGCAACGCTGAGAGCGTTCGGGTTCTTTCTAGAAGCTTTCAGTAATTCAATTGATATTGTTGTTTCTACAAGTTTCTGATAATTATGGTATCCATATAAGTAATTTTAGAAGCCGAAAATACAATACCGGTATCTCATCCCTGTGCATTAAAATCAAAGAACACGAAAAAACTTTATTTCTCATAATGCCCCAAATTAAGTAATACATTTACTGTTTGTACCGTCACACTTCTCCCCGAATGAAAATTACATTATATCCTCGCGTGCTCAGAGGTTTTTGGCGGGCTTGCTGGATGTTAGACTATATTTAAAAATTGCACGGCCGCCACTATGCCATAACTTTAATAATAGTGCTTTCACTCTCGGGCTTTTTTGGATTCCGTGTTGGAATTTTTTAAAATCGTTAACGCATACATTTAATATAAGTAATTAATGTACATATAATCGGCAACTAGCTGATTCGATGGAGTGCAAAGATTGCGTTATCGATTTTAATTCAAATCCTTCTAAACCGCGAAATAACAATGCTGGACTAATCGTCGCCGGAGTTGCAGGTTCGCTTGTAGTAACTTGTAAATATTGTAAAGCTGTAAGAAACCAGGTCTCACATAGCAGCAAATTTGCTTAAATATTATAGGAGGAAGTGCGTTATTACTCAGCGCGATATGTTTGCCGTTTGTCACGCCGGCGTTGAGAAGGATATGTCTGCCCTACGTGCCCGCTACTACCAATCAAGTATCGAATATTCTTAAAGCTATAGAGGGAAGGACGGGGAGGCTGATTGACCTGGGTAGCGGCGATGGAAGAATAGTACGTGCGCGACTCTTCTGTTCTCGTAACTGGCCCCGACTTTGAAATCAACCAGAATCACAGGCTATCATTCTTGTTTCAGGTCATAGCTGCTGCAAAAAATGGATTTAAGGCCGATGGTGTTGAACTTAATCCCTGGTTGGTGCTGTATTCAAAATTGAAGTCAATAACGACAGGAACGAATGCCTCAACAAGTTTTTTCAGAAAAGATTTATGGAAGGTGTCGCTGACACCTTACAATAACGTTGTCATATTCGGTGTTGATACAATGGTAAGTTATTTCCGAACCTTACACACATAGTTTTCTTTAAGTTAATTATATGAATTTTGGTACTAGCACTAAACTTATTTTACCCTTTTGCTACAGATGGAAGATTTGGAGAAGAAGTGTTTGGCAGAATTGAAAACTCCCGAGTCGGTTGTAGTTGCATGCAGATTTCCACTACCTCGTATTCCGTACAAAAAAATGATTGGTGAGGGTATCGATACAGTTTGGGTTTACGAAATGGGTCAGCACTAGTCAAGCAAGCTGTAAATGCTGACGAGCGATTTTCATTATCGCGATAATTCGTTCCCAAGCCCCGAGCGAGACGAGTTTCTGGAGAAAACTAACGTGCAAACGCTACCAGCGCTGTTGGTCGAAGCTATATCCGGTTTTCGCCAAGATTTATTTGCAGTCAAAAAGTTTGACTTTGCATACAAACAGAACGATATCTTAGACGAAGTTAAATAATAAAGCGCTAACAGAGCTTAGTCAGTCACTATCGTAATAAAGACTATTTACTACCTGGTGTTTTCATTGCTTGTGGAAATACTTGACTTAGAAACATCAATATTTCGTAGCTTGTGTTCTAGATATTGAACTCTACGGATTAACTTTTCTTGAGAACTAAACTCTACGTAGGGGACAGCTACAACTTCATATCCCTCCAGTTGTAATATATCAGTGTTAAAACGCGTGATCCCCGTAGGCTGCTTCGAACCTTGGGTATATGACGGATACCCATGGACTAAAATAGCTACTTTATGAACTTCCTTATTGTTATCTTTTGCACCATCCTCCAGGGCGATGGGGTCCAATTTGCTGTTTAGTTTACATATTGCATCTGCAAAAATAATAATTCTTGTCACTGAAAAATGAAAAGTGCTTCCAATACCTCCGACGTCTTTAGGAAGAACTTACCAACATAAACACCACACGGTAATGGAACTGAGCCTTGTAGATATTTCGGGGCCGGCAGAAAATTATTTAATGTTTCATATACAACTTTAGAAAGTTTTCCGTCACTTGGAAAGACGGCACTGGGTAACCATGATGATGCTATCTCGTTGGGTATAGAAGGTCCATTATATCCTGACAGTGATTTTGTTTTGGCATTTAAAGCTAAAAGTTTTGCCCGAGCACCAATACTGCGTGAACTCATTGAGTCTAAAAGAGTAGGAACAATTGTATTAGCATACCATTCCTAAACTCCTCCATCCAACTTTAAAGACGTCCTTACCTATCGTCCGAACTACCTCGTTCGAAAGAACTGACTCATAAAATTTCGTCTCCGCAAGATTCAGAATGCTTAAAGAATGCACAACATTGACCCAACCGACAATATTAGTACTTCTAGTTTGTTCTAACACTTTAGCGCCAGCCTTGCAGACAGTATTACTGCCTTCAGACTGCAGGTCGAACACTGCAGCAGACAATATCCATGCGGCGTAATCAGAAGGTCTAAACTCATTCATATTTTTAAGAGCCCATCCTTCCAATACGTCCATTAATTCTGCAAGGCAAATAACACTCATGAAATAGAAACAATATATACTGGCCATATTTATTACAGAGCATCATGGAAAGAATTTTTGAATTAATTAAAGCACAAACCTTTGCTGTAGTATCGCATTTGGCCTAAACTCATTACAATAGATGTGATTACAGACACATTAGTGATAGATGGGATTTCGGGAAGCAGGTCGTTACATACTTTAGCCATCAAGAGCTGCATATAATTAGAAAAAATCAGATTATACTCTGCTAGAGCCAGCAGTAACTTAGATTTAGTGAAACAATTGGATTACCGAATCAGCAAATGTCAGCTCATTGCACGCTCGAAGTAGATCCGAAAGCTGGGTAGAATCCATAGGTTCTGTGGCCTTAGCGATATGAAATGCCATTGCTCGAAGCAGAGGTGTTGGTCGTCGTTTTTGCACAGCAAGTGCTTGAAATATCTGCGTACCAACAAAACAAAAAACAAATGAAAATACTGTAACATCTCGCAAGATTAACATCCAAACAACACTTACCTTAACCATTTCCAATGCATTAAAGTCCTGCACACATTCTGTTGCACGGTCCTCCAAATTTTCTCTAGTTGCATCACTGACATAAGAGATTATTCTAAACACTGAAATAAAATCGCTAGCTGTCGAGATTTCCACCCACCGCCGCTGTAATGCTTCGACACAGACAACTAGCGGATGATTTGTCGCTAACTTAGATGTAGTTGATTTGACAACTTTCTCCGACTTCGGCAAATATCCAGCCAAAATAGCTATTGTTTGTGCAATATGTCTGATGGAGCACCTCCTCACAACCCATAAGAGTTCCACATCCAAAGCTTTCAAAACAGTTGCTTCAGGATTCAAACCAATTTTGACTAACCCCTGAAATTCATAAAAATTAGCATGATAAACTGAAATACATTGATTTCGTTAAGCAAATCCAAAGGCAGATAGCCTATAGAACAAACCTCTCTTGCAACTACGATTGACGGTGGAACCCGACTAAAGGAAGCTTTTTCCAACCGCTGACATACGTCAAGAAATCGCTGATCCTCTAATATTTTTTTATCTACTCCTTTCGGGTCCTGTGACACAAGAGTTCCAAGTCTCTCCAAAGCGGATGAAAGGTATCGAAGCGAGATCTTAGGATCTGAGATGAAGTTCATTAGTTCTTCCTTGGTGTTTAAACGATTCAAATTTCGCTGAACATCGGCAGCCGCAAGTTTCTGAGCAGCAGCAAGAACATCCTTGTCAAAATTCTCCTCCTCTTTATCCCCGTCCAAGGATGAGTCCAATTGTTTTTCAACTTCAATGTTACTTGGTGATTGTAAAGGCCCTGTGGCAGCTAAGTTTTGTTGGCTACTGTAATTTTGAGTCCTTATCAAATTTGAAACCGAAGATCCAGGGTACCAATGAGTCGGTGAACCCCACGATTTTGATGTTACGGTGCAACGCTGCGAGTACGAGCTTATCTTTGCAGTTGGATTGCTGAGAACATGCGCAAAATAGGACACTGTCCGATGTTGTATTCCTGCAACATGTTAAATAAATGCAAGGATTTAACTACTTATATTTTTAAATTTGCAGCAATTTACGCCAATATTTCCAGTTACGTAACAAATAAAGGTGAGGTATTAGCGGAGTCTTTAAGTAAAAATCCAGCATGCAAAACTTACGTTTCATATTGAGTGCCTACGAAGAAGCCCAACAGAGTCAATGAATTAATTTTTTACTTCACACTTTAAACAACGAACTGAACTAGGCCAATCTGAAACATTCAACTTGAACTGTATGAACACGAATTCCTTTTGGTGTATATACAGGTCGAGCCCTTCACTCCGATACACCATCTGGATAACTACGTTTTTAGATCATTAAAAACATAATTTATTAAATCCACCGACGATTTTAGAATATTAAGTTAACTTAGCAACCCGGCCCTTATAATTTGTACATTTGCACTAGCCCTATTATTCGCTGCATGCAAGGCAAACACATAGTATATATGTATGATTTAATTCGCGATCACTTCCATACACCAGATGGGCAGCAATACACTACATAGCAGTACATACGAAAACTTTGTAAATCGCGCTCCGGCAACATTCATTCCTGACGAGGGAAGCCGAAAAGAATTACACGTGCTTTTTACATTTATATAATGGAATGTTGATGTGCTTAACTTTTGAATTTGAGGAATCATGAGTACGGTTAAATTAAATGTGTATGATTAAGCTGGAAACTGATTAAATTCACTATGGGAACATCATTTGGGTCCATCGATGCAATCAGAAATGAGTTTAAAAGTTAAACGAAGAGAAGAAGTCGAAAGTGTTGGAAAGACGTTCAAAAATTCCATTATTATTCTGTGAGTTTAAAAAACTGTAATACATTTCCATCCATCGAAAACAATGAAATCCAGGAAGATATTAATGGAAAAAATATAGGATTGGCTCAACTGCATGACTAATGCAGACCGAATCCACGAGCAAATTTTAAAATTCCGTTGATCATTACAGAAGAGGTTTTCAACTTTGTCAGCGATAATAGTCCATTGTTGAGCTGAATTACTGAGTAGGTTAACAGAAGGGGACGACATATTTAAGCTTAATAATTGAAAATTAATCATATCAGTACTTAGAAATCTGCGTCATCATTTCTTCGCACTTGTTTGAGCAGACTTCTTGGCTTTTACTAGGGCCGCCAGCTCCTGCAATATACATGAATAATTTTAGCGACTAATTAGTTTTTTAGGCCATTACCACACTTTTTGCGGATATACACAAGTATTTACCTTAAAGCGAGCCATGCATTCTTTCTTAGTACGAGTGGGTACACACTCGGCAATTCTATCCCATCTATCCGCCACGGTCGAAGAGAAAGTTTTGAGTGCTTGTTCCAATAGCTTCTGCTCTTCAGGAGTCCATGTTTTCGTGGCATCAACAGGGCCGTTTTTAGCCGGCAATTTACCATTATCTGAGCACAAGAAGTAACCATTAGTTTACATAACATAACACGTGGCGCGATTATTTTTACACAATTTAAAACTTTTCGTGGCACTTACTGGCAGAACTTTGTGCTTCATCTGCTTTAGTTGCCTCTGATTCGACCGCGACATTTTTAACACTTTTTTCGAACAAGTCAAAAGCTTTTGCATTAGCTTCCTCCTTCATGAAATTTTTTGAAAAGTCTGCTCCCTTCAAATCTTTAGCTTTAGCTAGGACTTCTTTTGCTGTCCTCGGTTTTTTCCCTTCTCTATTAGAGTGCTGATGTAGAAAATTTGCAACAACCTCCCACCTATCGAGTAGATTAATAATGAGCATCATTATGTTTACGAATTTTCTATTTCTATTACGTCAAAGCATTATGCAATTCTTACCTATGTATAGTTCCAGCAGGGAATAAGTTCACCGCTTTAGTTAACAAAGCAAGCTCATCAAGAGACCATTCATCGTCTTCATCAACACCGAGGCCATTTCCGTTACGACTAGGAGCAGCATTCACAGTCTGCTTCTTCTCGCTTTCGATTTTGGCATGTATTTCACCAACTTTCCCAAGGAACACATTTCTGGATTCTTCGATGCCTAGTTCCGTTAATCTCTTGCATAAATCCTCCAATCTGTGGTTAAAAGTAAGCAAAATCATTCTTGGACATGCTATACGATATCTAAACTGCATTACGTTGCAAAATTATTAAAATAACTTACTCATTCAAAGGTAAACTTTCACAGAGTTGTTCCACATTTGACATGTTAGTAACCGTATCATCTCCTTCCTTGCAGTAGTAATTATGCGTTTTGCAAATGCCCCTAAGATTTTTTCGTTCTTTCTTCAAAGCTTTCTTCAATGCTTCTTTCTCTTTCTTTGATGCTAACTCCTTTTCCTTCTCTTCAGCCTCAATCTTTTCCCGCTCCAAACGAGCCTTTGTGTCTGCTTCTTCTTTAGCCTGGAAAGACGTTAGAAACGATTAAGGGTGAGAACTATTGTTCCTATACTGCGAAATAGCAATTTTTACATACCCGTTGTTCTTCTTCTCTCTTTTGCTTGGCTTCATTTTGCCTGGCTAGTTTCTTAGCTAATTTTCTTTTGCTATCTTCATCTTTGATCAATTTTATCCGCGGATCGCAAGCGTATGCGTTATCAACTACATTTCTAATTCGGGCCATTTCTTCTTTTTTCAGTTTTGCTCGGGCTAATTTATTTTGCTTTTCTATCCAACGCCTTTCCTCTCGGCTAAAAGAAAAAGTGTATTGCTTTATTTAGCTATTGCAGCACGGATATTTTGGGAAGCGAATAAATTTTGAGAAACTTACTACTGTCCTTTTTCTTTATCTTCTTCATCTAGATACGAATATTCTCTCCATGAGTCAAAGTCATACCAAAACGAGTAAAACTCTTCTATTTTTTCTCGAGGAGTTCGTATACTTCCCAACAAAGGAACTGGTTCACGGGTAGACCAACGAGCGTTAAGGGCAAACCAGTCTCCATATACCTGAAAGCAATTACCTCAGAGTTTTAGAAGCATTCACCGAATAAACACTCCAAAAAATAAAACAGTTAAGACTTACTTTAAAGAATTCGTTTTCAGAAGACACATTCTTGGGGGGCACGTAATCATCAAATTTGGGATCGACTGAATCATAAGAACGCCTTTTCTGAGGATTTCCTAACACTTCATAAGCCTTCACTATACAAGCGAAATAATCATTCTCAGGGTTAACCTTCTCCCCTGCTGCCTGTCTCTTATCAGGGTGATGTCGAAGAACGCGCAATCGATCTAGAATTAAATCGCAATTCATTATTACTTGTTAAAGACACGGTATGCTCTGCTTTTTCTTCAGCATTACTTACAATATTTCTTGATGTCTTCTTCACTAGCTCTAATTCTCAAATGTTGCAATCCCATTACTGCGTAGTGATCTTGGTCCTAGTGATAGAAAGATGCCATTGTTAAGTCAAATCATGAACAGATTAGACCGTTTAATAATTTTACAAGTATGGATCAGCCAACCCAATTCTCAATATACCTTCCACTCCACTGGGTCTAATGTCCTTAAGTACTTAATATCATCCGCTTCAGTAACTTCCGGGCCAGGTGAACGAAACTTAGCCCATTTCTGAATATCAACTCCTAATTTATGCCGTCGGTAGTGTAATACAGCGTTTCCCGTATCCATCAATGGATTAAAAAGTATATCTAAAAATCAAGTACAGGAAATAATGTAAAGCTTCGTCAATATTTTTAAAACCATATTTTCCCAAATTATTTTAATCTTTACCCGATGCCCTGGCCACAGCCATGGAGCAGTCATTGCTATCCGGGTCTGGCGAAACGCTTCCGTTGCGAGCCATTTTATTATATTACGAGGTCGCTTTACGAGCTCCGCAAATAGTGAGGGCCGTGGGTCAATTTGGTGGGTTTGTAGGGAGGTATGAATTCGACAAGACCTCTTTAAATAATCTGCAGAATTCAAATACACATCACATAAACTTACAATCAACTAGAATGTTTACGATGTGCGACACTACATTTTTGTACAAGATATCAACCCAAAATGAGTCAATAATTATACGTCTACATCTCACGTATCTCACAAAATTAGAGATCCTGCACAGATAAACGGCACACGAAATTGATGTTTGAGCCATTAAAACAAGAAAAAGTCCTAAACATTTAAAAAGCGGCTTAGAAAAATGAGACCACTTACCTCCAGCAATATTTACTACATTACTAATTCACACTGTATAGAAAATCGGCACATAGACAGCAAGATAATTATATTAAATAACTGGACGAACCTTACGCCAAAGCTAGTTTATTTGCAGGTCAGAAAAAAACTACTATCTGAGAGTTGTATTAATTCTGATGATTCGGTAAACAATAATTTATTTTATTCTGTTTTAATCGGTTTAATCTTCACCCTTCAACTGCAACCTCGAGGAACTGCACGTTTCTGTCGTCTGCGGAGACCAAGAACTTGAGGAGCAAAATGCATGCACATTTCCACCAAGGAGATCTGAAAAATAGCTCCAAGTATATATGGATGTGGCGGTTTGGGTTGAATTGCAGCCTATTTCCTAAAATTTCTCTAGGCCTGCAAATGTTGTGCAAAGCATGTGATCGACTGGAGATTCCAATGAACTGAAGGGATTTCCTAGGGATTCAACAACAATTTCGCACACTCCAAGGTAAATCGTAAAATCAAAGGTATGAATTTTTATTTATTTTGAAACTGTTTGAATGATATAGCTAAATTGGATGTTTTCCAAATTGTTTCATCCTTGCAAGTGCATTACTTTGAAACTTCCAGGTATATATATTGAAATAGCATAGTATTCTTAATGAACTGAAAACTCCTGAACTTAAATCCCTTGTGTACACCTTCCCAGTACCTTCCCAGTCTCATTTTACTACTATTTTGTGCACTAATATATTCTATGGAAATCTACTGTTGTGTTGGTCCTGTTCATTTTAACTTTGAAAAAGTGAACAACATTTGCATCAGTAGTATTTAATTTACTTGAATTTCGGAAACAGAAATTCAGGTCAAGGCTACGTCTAACGTTTAAGCAACTATATACTAACTTTTAGTCGAAGTCACATCTTTTTTTCATAACATACGAAATATGAACTACATTATTGTAATTAACGGTATCAAAATAATTAAGAAGTAAGGAGCACATTTTAGTCACTGGTTGGACTTTAGTCCTACTGTTATAATTGATAATATCTTTTGACACATAAAAACGTTTTATATTTGTTGCAGATCCGTGATCCAAAAGTATTTTCTAGGTAAGCTATGCATTGATAATTTGATGCTGATGTAACTACGATCTACGATGATATTCGTAAACTAAAGTCTGGAGACTCAACTAGACTGCCAAACAGAGCAAGAGTTCTTGACTAATAAAATCCTGTATTTTAATTTTAGTCAACCATGTCGTCGGTCGGAAGAGTATCATTACAGAAATGTATACAAAATGTACGATGTACCGGAAACCCCATGAAAATTTTAAGCTCCGGTTCTGACAAAATTAATGCAAGTTTTGATGGAGTACAGCGGCGGTGGGGAAGCGCCATACCTAAATACAAGGTAAACAGTTTCTACTACACCGTTGCTGCTTGAAATTGTCATGCTTCCCTAGCGCATCAGGCAACTTTGTCCAGGCTTAGCTGTTTCCATTTCAATCAGTAATGTTTTGGTTTTTAGGCTCTGCCTGTAGCGAAATATGGTGGAAGAAGTACTGTCACTTTGCTCCCAGGTGGTGGCATCGGCCCGGAGCTCTGCGGTTACGTTAAAGATATATTCAAGTAAGCAAAAGAATCGTGTAGACCTTAAACCTGTTCGTTAATTGGTTTTCTTCGCACGTGCAAAAATCTAATCTCAATTTGCTTTAGCTACGCTGGGGTACCCGTTGATTTCGAGGAGGTTGCCATCGACCCATATGCGGACACAAATGTAGATCTGGAGAACGCGATCACCTCAATTCGCCGAAACGGAGTTGGGTTGAAAGGTTACGATGGATTTATTTCGTTGAATCATAAAAAGTAGTGCGGAAGCGTTTAGAGCTACTAAGGACTGCATAATGAAGTTGAATGAACTGTACAGTTATCAAGCTCGTGAACAGATACCACAATGGATTTGGTTGAGTCCTCAATCATCAGGTTTTGAGCTGTAACGTATGCAGTGGAACAATGGCAAAGTTTGTAAACGTTTACAAATTGTGTCTTATATTTGTAAACGTTTACAAGTATGAGCCACAAATGTAAACGTTTACAAAGTAGTGCACCGGATTGTAAACGTTTACAAGTTTTCTACCTGATTGTAAACGGTTGACATTTGAACATATACAGTTGTGAACGTTTGCAATTTTTTTGGTTTTGCAATTTAGGTTTTGGAATGGCTTGCTTCATGTGCCTTGTATGTTCGTCTTAATGTATCCTTGATAACGGAAAAATATACAAGACAAATTTACTTACAGGTAATATTGAGACCAAAAGTATGGACCCTAATGTGATCTCTCGAAATGTGGCTCTACGAAACGAGTTGGATCTGTACGTAAACGTACTTCACTGTTATAACTATCCTGGAATTGTTTCTCGGCATAAGGATGTTGACATTTACATTATTCGGCAGAATACCGAAGGAGAATACTCCATGGCTGAACACGAGGTACTTTGATAAATAACAGTACATTAAATTTGAGGGTTTGAGACTTGTAGGTCTGCCTTACATTTTAGTGATATGATTATGTTTGCAGGCAGTTACCGGTGTCGTCCAAAGTTTGAAAATAGTAACTCAAACCAATTCCGAGCGTCTCGCACGCTATGCATTCGAATTTGCAAAACGTGAAGGCAGAAAGAAGATCACTACGGTCCACAAGGCAAATATCATGTAGGATTATAATAAAATTGTTCTTTCTCGTTTTACTAGGCGATCATGTTTCTCGACTGATATGTTCTAATATTTTCATTCCATAGGAAGTCGTCTGACGGGCTGTTTTTGGCAATTGCCAAGCAAGTTGCAAAGGAATATCCTGATATAGAGCACAACGATATGATCATCGACAATTGTTGTATGCAGCTTGTTTCCCGCCCACATCAGTTTGATGTGATGTTGATGCCAAACTTGTATGGTACAATAGTGTCAAACGTCGTGTGTGGGCTTGTAGGAGGCGCTGGACTTCTTTCAGGAAGAAATTACGGCAATCATGTAAGTCAAATTCCGCAAATATTTGTCTAAGTAGGTGACTAATTCCGAAGAAACTTCTATATAAATTATGGTTTGCTTTACAGTACGCGGTATTTGAGCCTGGTACAAGAAACACTGGTACCTCTATTGCCGGAAAAAACATAGCCAATCCTGTTTCTATGCTTAATGCTGCAGTTGATCTTTTAGTTCATCTTGAATTGAATAATCATGCTCAGCTCTTAAGGGATGCAATTAACAAGACCATAAACGTCGACAAAATCCATACTGCTGGTAAGGAATACTTAATTTGTGCATCAGTTTTAAAGGTTGAATAAGTATTTCTGATTTAATCCACAAACTGTCTTTAGATCTGGGAGGAACCGCCTCCAGTACAGAGATTGTGGAGAACGTTCTGAAGTACCTTCAAAGCAACACGAGGGTAAGTTACAAATCAATTAACATGTGGCAAAAGATTTTTCATTTCAAGCCAGTGTCCGTATGTTATACCTGTATTCCTTTATGTTATCCTTCTCGGCTCTTAAACTGACGGGTTAATTATACTCACTTTTCCAGGCTGGACTATCCTTTTAATTTTCGGATCTTAAGGAAGGATCGCAGGACGGACTCCACCGCTTGGATGCTGTTAGAAAATCTCAAAAACATCAGTAGTCACGTTCAACTCGTTCTATCTTTGTGTTGTGACCTTATAGAATCACACAAGAAGCACTACTGCCATTCTACACGTTATCTAAGTTTGTGAAATTACACTTAGAGCAATTAGGTCTATGTTAGGATACAGTATTACTAGACAGAAGTCAATTATGTACCCATATTACTTAAATAATCTTTATCTGAATGACCTTCAATAAGACGGGTGCTAAAACTGCGATACCTACCCCTCGGAAACGAACGTTTCTTCTGTTATTTTATTCATATCTGAACCTTCCGGAGTGCGATTGTAGCGGGTCAAGCCTAAAGTTTCCATTCCTGAAGAATTGAAATCATCACCGATGTTATATCCATAATACCAACCCATCAAATAGGCACGTTGCAAACCGCCGTATATTTTGCAATATTACCGTTTTTATACTGTGTGTATGTTATACAACCATTTCGTTCCTTATCAAAGAATCGGAATAGTGCCTGTATATGGGTTGTCTCGAATACTCTTTCAAAGGCTGCGTCCATGTCCTTGGAATAACTTCTAGATTCAACCATTTCTGAAGCAACTTTCGAAAGAAATCTATACGGCTCCGCTATTTCAGAAATCTGAACTCAAAATTGTTTCCACTGTACATTAAAGGTTTTAAATCTTTAAATAGGAACACATACGAGGAGCGTTGATGCATATCAATGCCAGGAAATATTCAAAAAGAACTTCCAGGTTATACTCCTTGACGTATTTAAATATTTTTTCATCCTTCGTCTTAGGCATATGGCAATTAACTCCACCATTTCCGCCGGTTTTATCAATTCCTTTGTGCAAAACGTCCATGTGATGTAATTCTTCAGGGGGATTTATGGGCGGAAGTACTAGATTTATCTTAGATTTCCTTCGTTCTGTCGGTGGTATCGCCGCTTCCAAGTTTCCAATGGACTGTTGAGATGGAGCTTTTGGACGCACTGTCCTGGATGGAGATGCTTGAAGTTTACAAATCTCCTTAACGTGACTATCGTGCCCTGTTTTACCTGCGCTAAAATTTGGTTTGTAGTGCAAGATAGATGCTTCTGAGGTTTCAGCTACAGGTCCTGAAAACCCAAGCGCAAGTCCTCCGAATTTTTCTACAATCCGCTCAGAAGCTGAGCGTCTACTATCCGCGCTTAATTGCTGATGTCGAGCGAAGTCTACAACAGAGTCATTTGTCACTCCACGGGGGTACGAGGCCATCATGACAGCGTCATCCCAATGCTGAATATTTATACTGAGAGTTTCACATTCTAACTGCGTTGTTTTACGTTCTTCGGGTTTTTCCATAGGAGGTGGTTTCGGTGGCGGCTTGTTGGAGGAATACATGCCTCCGAGGTCGACTTTACCATCCGTTTTGGTTGGGACATTGCAGTCTAGATTTGTATGGATTTCCTCGTCGGCCCTGCCAAACGTAAATAAATTGTTCATTCCAATGACACGCTGTTTCTGGGTTTCCTGGGCTATTATTTCTACTTACATATCCTTATACCAGCTATTGTCCCCACACGCAGCACACGGTTCCATGGTCTCTTTCATTATCTCACCTCAAGATGACTCCTAGATTACGCAACTTGTTTCTTTTACGTTGCCCCGGCGGTATATACTCAGTTGGTCAACTCACACTATTATGCACCGTGTTAACGAAACTAACCTTTCGGAAAGCATGGATAGAAAAAAAGCAAAATAGTTCAATTAATAACTTTAATAAATAAAGCGTCCATCAATGGTGATTAATATTTTCAGATCCGAATTGGATGTGTTTGTTTACATTCGCGCTATTAAACTGGTATTTTACATACAAAAGTTTCCAAAACACCAATTGAATTGGAATTATGCCGTTGTTACTGGAGACGGTCCAGATTTAAAACTGATACATTTACGCATACTCAAAAACGATGACCATGATCAATATATTTTATCCTTAATACATATAGTTCGATAACGCGAAGAAAAAGAGATAACCGAAGTGATGATTTCCAAACGCTGCCCGCCTTTGCAGCAATAATAATGGCAACATGTTGTATTTATAAAGTATCCATTTGCCATGGCTGCGATGAAATTAACTACTAATGTCCGAAAATACACCTGAGTAATCCTACTCCAAGTGATATAGACATTACCGACAGTCGGTAAAGTAAACACAATTTTAGAAAAATACTTATCTTAAATCTCATTCAGAAATTGCAATTTCTAGGAAAACATTATCTGAGTGAGTGGAGTCGAATCCGAAAGTTTGTCACGCTCAAGTTTCAAGGCGCCACACGAGTTACAAAATATTGTTCGAATTATTTTGCCAACGGCATTTTCGTTGTAAATATGAAACTGATCAACTGAAGTCCCATTGACGCTCTATACTGTTTCATCTCCAATCTCCAGAAAATAGATCGTAAGGGAAAATACCCATTGATGAAGCACGGTGAAATGCACAGCAAAAGGACTATCCGCAATAGGACTAGGCCAACTAGGTTCGTGGAGCTTGGATTACAGCATAACGAAGAGCTTAGAGTTGATAGGTGAATTACTTCAGTGGGTGCTTTCAGCTAGGTCCTTACATAGATACTTCGTTCACTCTTCTTAAGTAGCGCATTATGAGAGCATTTCTACGTAATCACAGATCATTTGTATGGTCATCAGGCGGAAGGAATCGCACTCCAACTTCGTCAATCTTATTAATTTGACTCATCAATCTTAGCTTTCTTGCCTCCTGGGCCTGCTTTCTCGACAGACCTCTTGGATACCATTTTCACAGGAACGAAATTTGGGAATGCAGATTCTGTAAGTAAAAGAATCACTTAGTACTTAGATTCGATGACAGCGGTTAAGTTAAGATCTTCCTCCTGTGCAAAAAATACCAATATATTACCTTGCAACCACCTGACTTGAGTCGCTGGACCGTACCCTTTCTCATTTTTGGCTGCAATTCTAAAAATTATGGCTGGTTTGGTTGTGGTGTCCACTTGCGCAGATTGCAGATTTACATTATTCACAGTACAGTGATTTTGAGAACCACAGTACACGCGAATGAAGGATAAGTTTGGCGGGGCTACTTTCGGCTCAGCCTACGTGAAGTAAAATAGTTTTCATTTCATTTTCATTTAAATTGCAAATAATTCCCAACTGAAAGATACTCTTGCTAAAATTCTCACCGTATTAGAGGCTGCTTGCTGCTGCTTAACAGCAAGATACACAGAATACTCGAGGATGTCACCAAGGGAATTCTGTGGAGGTTCCCACGAAATCATTGCTCCATCGTGAGCTTTAGATATTTTTATGGCACACGGGGCCCCCGGAAACCCGGGAAAGCAAGTTTTGAAGGCTGAGACCTGCAAGTATAATATTCCATAAGTGATAGTTGATTGATTAGTTACAATCCTATCAGTTTCAGTTTCTGCACCACACTCGACCATACCTACATTAGTTCTACCTTGGTATTGTAACAAAGTAACCAAGCCTTGCGACATAGCATTTTAATGTTTCAGCATATCTTACCTCACTCCACGGACCACGCCCACAAGAATTCACTGCTGCCACGCGAAACTTGTACGCTGTGCCCGGCAGGAGTTCCACTTTTTTCTTAATGTATTCCAATTCTTTCGTTAGGTCCGCGTCCGCTGGTAAACTTAGCAGCTTTTCAGAAACTGTGAAGTATTCTTTGATGACAAGCTGGCTACTCTTGACATATGCCACATCCATCCAGCTTAAATCTTTTTTCTCATCATCGTTTTCAGTCTTCACGACAGGCTTCACGTCAGTTAAGCCTAACTGTCCGTAAGTCCCACTGAGAGCGCCATTACTAGCTATAGAATTCACATTTGTAGGCTGCGATTCAGCTTTCAAAGACCGGGCCGAGCTGACAGCAGCTGATGCAAGCGTACTTAAAGGATCATTGTTGCCTTCCAGTATACTTAAAAGATCTTCCGACTTCAACTTGTCATTCGCATATGATAAGGAGTTAGTGTGTGAGGGAACACTCTTGGTGAGGGCGAGTTGGCCATCTGCTGTGCGGATGAGATCAAATGTTTTCACGGTGTTCAAATCACCGGATGATCGGTCAATAATTGAGACATCACCTTGGCCGCTTGAACCGACCATGGTAGCTGTAACCATGCTACCCGCAGATGTAGTCACGTTTCCTCCCAATGATGTCGAAGCTGCAATTATAATAGGTGTCAGCGTAGATGCAGCATTAGACGATTCTCTCGCGATATCTTCTAGCTTGTCATCACTTATTCCGCCATCCTGTGAGCTACTAACTGTCGAATTCTGCTCGAAACTGGCCCCTCCTCCAGCAGCGTTCAGTCCGTCATCCGTGCTAAGCAAGTTTTGCGAATCCGCTCCTGACTGGCCAAGTTGGTTCAGGTCATTGAAGTTTATTACTTGAGTCGGTTGATCTGAGATACCACCTGCATTTTGCTGCCCAGTAGACCCTGCTAGGCCACCCACAAGTTCGTCATCAGGGTTTCCACCCTTTAACCCAATTAAGTTTTTCCAGTCGAACTTCGAGTCTTTCGTGTAAAACATTCCACCTTTAAGGCCGGACTGATCTTCCGCATTTGAAACATTGACAATGTTATTTACAACATTGGTTCCATCATTCGACTGTAACAATATGCATAAATCTCCATTGGCATCGCGTGTCACGTTGGTAAGGATTGGTTTTCCATTGTGAATACTGTTCGCTAATACTATTTGGGCGGGCTTTCCCTGCGCTTGACCACCAATAGTTTGTCCTCCAAGTACCAGATTTCCGCTGGTAGAAGGAACTTGTATCGTTGATACTCCTAACATCGGTTTGGATGTGGTGCCTTGAGAACTCATCTGGCTAGCCATTACGATATTTCCTCCAGAAACCGCTCCTTGCAATTGTGATAGGCCAATAACCTGCTGACCTTGCTGGTTGGTCGTCAGTATCGTCGGCTTTGATCCGACTTCACCGGTACTCACAAGCTTTACAATAGCAGGCATGTTCTTACTCCCAGCCCCTTGAACTGTTGCAACTCCTGGAGAGCCTGACATTCCTGGTTTGGTTTGAATTACTTTTGGTACATGCGCCACAGTCATTCCTTGACTTGTCTTCAATACAGTTAGTATCTGCTGTCCACCAGCGGTAGTGGATGAACCTTGCCCCGGTTTTTGTAGAATAACATATTTCGTTCCGGATGGCAATCCCTTAATTTGAGTTCCTGGCGTTGCTAACCTTACTGTCTGTGTTGTACCTCCGGGTCCACTCACAGAAGCAACTTTAACTCCACTCTGCGTATATACTCCTTGGTTAGTCGTTGTGGTAACTAATTTAATAGGTTGCTGTGTCTGAATTTTTTGGGTGGCTGCAGCAGCTGCTGCTAGAGCTTGCATTCCACTTAGTTGTTGCGATGCGGTTTGAGATTGCGCCGGGGAAGCAGGCGTCGCGGATTTCAACAAAGTTGGAGTCAATACTCGAACTTGCTGATTCTGTTGACCTACTTGTATCTGGTTTCTGTATTGCACGATGCCTCCTCGTCTTTGCGGTAACGTTGCAATTGCTGCCGCTCGAGGTGATGGTGCTCGGTTCGAGAACAGAGCGTTGCTGGCAGTACCGGCCATATTGGCTGGAAGGGAAATCAGGCTTGATGCTGTTGGAAGATTCGCTGGGCTTGCGTTTGCGACCACTTGAGGAGATGAAATTGTTGGTTGCATAGGCACCGCAGTAGGCGTTAGAAGGGGTGTAACTGCCGCCGAAACTGGTGTAGCTGCGAAATGGAGAGCATACTCAGTTGAATGTGGATCTAATTTAATTATTTTCGACACAAACAAAGTTCAAGCAATTACCTGGTGAAGGTGCAACTGCAGTTCTAGTTGCTGGGATAGGGGTAGTTACAGATTTCACTGTTTGCATTCCAGTGGCCGGGGAAGCCGGGGTTGAAACACCAGTTGGAGTAGATACGGGGGTTGGAAGTGATGATGTGGGAGTAGCTGAACCTACGAGAGGATCTTTCGGTACCGGGGCATCGTATTTCTGGATTTGGATAAGATATCCCTCCGCGTTCATGACGGGAGTCCACGAAACTTCCAAAGAATTTGTGGAGGCTCGAACCAGTTGCACTCTGCCCGGAGCAGGTGGTTTTTCAACCTCCAAGTACCACAAGTCTTTACAGCAGACCTACGAAAACAAAGGGCGAAATTCTCTAAAAATCACATCAGGTGACATCAGTTCAGAAAATACATTGAAATAAAATATACCTGGTTATTCCATGCTTTTCTGTAACCATCTCGGCCTGACCATATATAAAGTCTGTTGTGTATCGAAACAGCACAGTGTCCTGCGCGGGCTCTCGGGACTGACTCATCCAGAGCATCCATTTGAACATTCTCCCACGTCATAGTTTCTGTGAATACCAACCAATTATAAATTAAAACCGCTGTTTCTGTAAACAATTTTTCAAACATATTCCGCATGCGACAAGATAAGGTAGCCTTTTCCCGTTTCTCCGGTATCAGTAAAAAAGAGACTTGCACTATTCTTTAACTTACCTAGATTCAAGCATGCCAAGGAATTCGTACATTTCCATTCTTTTTCATGGTTCGTTGTTTTCATGTCATCTAAAACAAGCGGAACCCACCCACCGAATACATACATCTTTTTCCCAATTAGGGTTGCACTGTGTAGTGACCGCGGTAGGGGCGGTGGTCCTGTGACAGTTGGTTTACTCCATTCCATGGTGTCTGTGTACATGATTTAGAAATTATGTTCGTCATAATCAGAATCCGCCGTATCTTTCGTAATTTATTTTCTGGTGACAGGCTCCTGCCAAAATCTTACCCAAGTGAAGCATCCACAGGTCTCCCAAGCGACATCCACTCATTCCACCATAGACAATTAGCCTTGCACGGGTTCCATCCTCGTCAGCGTACCCTACAGCCGTATGAGATTCCCTCGGGGAAGGAGGAGTTCCGTATGTGGTCGGCCTTTCCCAAGAAACCCCGCCATTGGGTTTAACCTCGAGAGCCCAAAGGTCATCAAGGTACCTGGGTATATTATTTTTCGGGTCTTCGCTCTCATTGGCAAGACCACCAAAGAGATACACGATTCCATTTATAAGTGTAAAGCTATGACCGAGTCTTGGACAAGGCTCATTGTCACTTCCACTCCTTGCTGGCTTAGGCTTAAGTTTCTTCCATTCCCACCGGATCGCCTATAATAACAAAATGCACGCATTAAGTAAGGCAGATAACAACTTCCGCGACATCCAACAGCTTAAACTGTCTCAAAAATATTTACCTGTAGCTCATACAGATCATTAGAATAACGTCCATATTCTATCATGCCACCAAAAACCAAAATACGGGTCCCATCTACTACGAATCCATACGCGGCACATCCCGGAGGAATGTCACCTTTGACAGTAGGCTGAAACCACTGATTGGTTACTGTGAAAAAATTATAAAACCGTTAATAACTTTCTTGACTTCAGTCCTGGTGACGCGTATCCAGAATCGTCCAATAAATATTCATCAATACAAAAAAACACACGAGAAATGCAACAATACAGGAACAGAAAAACAGTGACCGGCTCCTAGATTTACATCCTTCTACGCTGATTAAAAACAGAACCAGCAACCGAATACTACCAATCATTATGACAATGACAACATTCCTACACCATAACAACAAAACATTCCAACGCAAATGAATGAATTATCTCATATACCTGTATTATACACATGTAGTTCATCTACAATCCCCTCATTCCCTCCTCCAAAAACGACCATTAGGTCTTTAATTGCAACTGCCCGATGACCATGTCTAGGTCTCGGTTGGGAACCGGAAGTATCGCCAACGCGCTTCCATTTCAGCGCGGGCATTGCCATGATCATTTTGTCAGCCGTCTCAGTGACACCTTCTCAATCACTTAATTCAAACTGTGTCAGTTTATCAATTAATATTCAAAAAACACAATACCCACTCTAATTTAAAACTATCATTCACATCACAATAAATAATTAACTAATCACAGCTCCAATTCAGTCTCTTAAAATCAAGTTAAAGAATAACTTCACATGTTCTTGTGCCCAGCCGCAAATACCGGGGTCGAACCTCACTCAATTAAAAACCACGTAATCTTAATTAATTTATGCCACACAAATAAATGCAATCTTCATTAGCTATGACTCAAACGTAATTAATTCCTCAACTTCCGCCCTAACGCAGCTAAACATAAACTGTTAACTTAATTTTTGCACAATTATGAGATGTAGCGTAACCCGTTGACTCTTGTGTTGTTGCTAAATGCATAATATAATCCCTCAATAATACCAATCTATTTTTTGCTTCATGGAGGTCTCATGAGGAACCTAACCAATCACTAGGAATGAATTAAGTATCCCTCTCCTTCAAGTCTTTGAAACGAATTTCACAAAAATAGCGCCTGAATGACCATCAATCAACATGCAAATCCAGTGTTGATATTCTACAGTTACACACTCTAAGTTGTTTGTGGGAAAGTCCTTCCAGGCAAACACAGAGAGTATTTAAATCATGTAAATCAAACCTCTCGGCCGGCCGAAAGAGCCGCAAAAACGTATTTCCCCGACTCTTCCTTCTCGAATTTACTTCCACCCCAAACTCCGCCCTCGATCTTCACCTCGAATTTTCTCTCTTCTCCAGTACAACACCGTCTCTGGGCCCACATTCCAGGTTAACCATAAGCACGTTTCAGCTGACAAGCAATCTCTTGTATGCGCGTAGCCAGCCCGGCTGTCACCCTACTGAAGGACTTTTCAATTCGGTATGCCCGCCTCTGGCGGCTAATTGTCCAACTTTCTACTCCTTTTTACTCTCCAAGAATTTTCAAAACGAGTAAGGTCAGTTGCTCCACAGATGACGCGCGCTGTCATTTCCTGGACTTGGTAGCTTCCGGGTTATTCATCGGTTGATACCTAGCATCAAATATTCGAACGTTTCAGAAGACAGAAGAACGGTTCCTCAACGCGTGTATTATCAAATCTTATCTGAATCCCTATCGCGTCCGTGCTCTAGTTCGTTGTTCCATAAAAGATTAAACAATATCAACGCCTTCATAATAGGCATTTCTGGAATTGTATACATTTGTGGGCATGGATAGATGTATTTCAGTCCAACACTTGCGGAATAACTGCCAGTAAATTTACATATTTTACCATTAGATTCAAATCCGTTGATTTTTTTTTCAATACCGTATTTGAATACGCTGGAACGTATACATTTTAGTCTGGTAGAGCTTCTTTTGGAGCAAGTCCCCTGTTCGAATACCAAAATTGAAACATCCTAGCTAAAATTAACCATTCGCTATCGTTAATTGCAATCAGGCAAATGAGACCAGATTTTTTCTGTGGAAGTAGTAGCGCAGTTTTATAGGAGCATCCATTTGTAGACACACAAATCAAATCCCACTTGCTTCTCCCTTATCGTCTCTTTAACAGTTCCAAAATATCCGTCTACCCAATCAGTTTGTCATTAAAAGTAATGTTATGAGGAGAACCACATGTGCAGGATAGATATCGTCAACAGCCATTCGATTCCAGTTTCAGTCACGGATTTATTATACAGAAACCCACAGAGCCGCAGTATCAATCCCACGACCACATAAATACAGATCACTACAGATCCTACTAATAATTCGGTGATACTTTTCTGCATCCTCCAACCTGCATATTTAAAAAGTAGTTGAAAAGATGAAGTGCGTTAAGAAAAAGCAAGAGACGACGAAACCCATCTTCCTTGAATCTACTCACCGTCAAATGAACTGGCGTTGTCAAAATTTGCGACAACCCAAATTAGCATCTGAAACACCATCCTTATTTAAACAGGTAAAGCCCTAAAATTATTTCAATAACATATCATCATTTAAGATGCGAAAAATGTGTAAAAATCTATTCTTGTTACAGGTTATATACTCTCACGCATTAGACACGATTGTGAGGAATATTCGTAGACCCGGTGTTCTGGTCGAAGTTGAAAATGATCGACAACATTACCCGAATAGATCCTACTGGGTTGCGTCGGTAGTTGAAGTTAAAGGTGATCCGGAAAGCTGAAATACTGTGCACTGTGATAGTTTGCAATTTAACAACCACATTAAAAACCTCTAGGAGAAACTAAATTATTTTATCATACACTTATGTGCAGATTTAGATTTTTGTTTGCAATACGTCGGAGATAGGGCTGGAAGTAAAAGATTCTGGAAAAATTTATTCTCCTCAACCATTCATTATGTAGGATGGGGAGCAAAAAATGGTCAGATTTTGTACGCGCCTAGAGGTAAGATCCATTCATTCCATGTATTTCCACTAACTGCAATTAATTATATTTTATATCGTATATTAATATACACTCACGATTACCACTCTCTTCCCTTCTTCCGTAGTGTTTGATTCGAGATTTTCGTTTTAGAAATCTCAGGCTTGCATCCCATTGGCAAACTATTGGAAATGGTTAAGCTAGAATGTCGATATCGAACAACTCTACCCTCTTATTTACGAGAGATCATGGATGATGATGATAAGCGTAATGCACCGTAAGGACTGAATTCTTTTGAGTTCAACAGCACACACACGATTAGATAGTGGAATATTATTTAAGTTTGAGGTGTAATTTTAAATACTTTGATACAGAGAGAAAGATGTGGACGTACTACTAACAGCACTAGGCGGAAAATACAAATGGAGGATAGTTAAAATGAAAGGCCGTCGAGTTAAGATACGTCTTGGAAGGGAAGCTATGGATCGAGGTAACTCTATACAGCTTGCCAAGCAAGCCAACCTTATTACATTCACACTTACCGGTATGTCAATCATGCATTTAAAAATCAAGTACATTATTTCACATGTAATTCATTTTTACAGAACTCTGGCTCGATCTCGAGACGGAAACAATAGTACCAGCTGATAACGAAACTGATGAAGATTATCCTGGGAAAGGTTTTCATACGGAATTAACAAACCTTTTAGCTGAAGCGCGAAAAAATCAGTTAAAGCTAAAGCTCGAGTTTTTAAATCCTTATCAAGATAAGATTTCCGTAGGCACAATCCTGGATTTACTTCCTGCTGGGGAATTACTTGTAGAACAAGACGCTGCCGCTCCGCACACAAAGTCAAAATTTTCTTTTCACGTTACATCCCCGTGTCTCTTCCCATTTGGATTTTGTTCTTTAAATCCCAATATTTTTACAAATTACTCTCCTCCATTCAAGAATTTTGATCCGCATACTTACCTTGAGAGAGCAAATGGAATCGCTGCCCCTCTAGAGCATCTGCACCAGGTAATCAAAAATTGCAATTACTTTAATTTCATTTCAAATGAGCTTCACCGTTTTAGTACACTTCTCATAGTTTCTGTTGTACTTACATTTACCCTTTCATTCCTATTCCACAGATGCTTGAACATCCCGACTATTATATTCGCGTACTCGTAGACGACGTCAAGCTGAATGAAAGTAGGATATCCCACCCTCCGGAAGATCCGATTTTAGCAAACGGACTTCGGACTGTCCGAGTTCAGTACGATGGATGGAGAACCTTGCTCCAAGAAACTCAAAAATCATCACCGGCAGCTCTGCGTGCTATAGGATGGCGTCAGTGGCGAGGAAACGATGAAATTCGTCCTAATTGCAATTACGTTGAGAAGGATCATAATATTCAAACGAATAATAATTTAATCCTTCAAGAACCACGTCTTCCATCCAATCGGCTTCTTGCAGAGAACTTTAATAATCCCAAGAAGAAACAGAGCGTCGATCATACGCTCCTCAAGTTCCGTAAGGAAATCCTTCGCGAATCTTTGCTTCAAACTTGAACCCACATTAGTTCTCTAGTTTCAATTCAAATAAATGATTCTTATCTTAGCGGCCTCCATCTAACATCAATAGAGCGCCGACAGTGCCTCCTCCACCTCGTGACTCATGTATCATTCCCATCAAGCTCCAAGTTATTTTTCTTCTTAAAATACACACTTTTCCATGCTTTTGCTCCTCGCTTAATGTTTTCACACGGCCTCATCCCACATAACTCCCCCAACAACATCATTTATTAACGGCCGGCTTAACTGCTATCAATTTTTTAGAGAATGTTTAAAACTTCTAAAATTACAATACCAAACCCCAGTCATGATAATACATCATCCAGTAGCTGTCGCTGTCAGACAGATCCGTTTACTACATGAAAAAATCTGCGCGCTCCTCAAGTAACACATCCACGGATAAACTTGTTGTTTATCCGCTGCTTTTATTGGGTAATGATCCCTCGTTCTGTGCCGGCTTCAAAGCTTCAAAATATTTTGTAAAACCACGTTTCGAGTTACCCAGAAGCACATCAAGCTTTCAACTTTCCTATAGCATCTCATCTTTCTCCACTACTAAAACCGTATTATCCTCCCGCAAAACTTCAATCCACAGTTTGCATGCTTTCTCCCCTCTGTCTGTAATTACTAGCATTGCGTTATCCGATAAGCTTTTAATTTTCAATCTTTGATTGCAGCCTGTCAAATAAGTAGGAGCCCTTGCGTGCTTTGCGGAGGGATGCAAGCAAGGTAAGAAACTCGTGGCTAAAAAACGTTTTTTACCTTCTCGCTTCTTTCCTCTCCGAACCTGCTTCCAATAATTTTCATCATTCCTCCGACCCTCCCATCCGTTTCATTCCAACAATCAGCCGACAGACAGCCAAATGCCAATCAAATTGAATTACCTTCCTAGATTCTCCTCGCGTGCACTTTTACCCTATGAATTATTTTAATGGCAAGCTAATTAGAATTGGTTCAAAGTTTTCACTAGCATATCTCCTCCATTCCCTCCCCCAGTTTCCACTACCCCTTCTTCTTTTCTATCACCACCGAACAAACAGATCATAGAAAGCTTTCTATACTGCTACTGTAAATTCGAGAACCCCAAGTGCTTCTCTCAGAAATTCAGTGCTAATAATCCCAATTCCGTCTCATCTCTCCCATCACTTTGCCCCTCTATAATCTTTCCCACTTCCCTCCTCACAAACTCCTTCTGTATTATTCAGCCAAGCCAGCGTAGCGCAACATCAATCCCATAACATTAAAATGCGATACATCTCAACAAGATTATAGCTTTCTCCTATCGTAGCAAAACCAATCCATTCTCCTACAGCTTCCAATCTTGAATCCTTGTGCAGATGAACCAAGATAATACACAGAACAAGATTGAGTACCTGAGTAGAGTGTGAATTTCCCCTTCCATAATGAATATCATTCCCTTAACTTTTTATATTCTTTGTATTTGAACACAAATTCTCATTAATTAGAGTTCTAGCGCCAAAGAAATGGGGTTAAGTAGATATACAATCAGCCAACAAATCCTTGACTCCATCTACGCAAATTAACTTCGTAAATCAGCAAGCCACTTGAGCAAACCTTAGTGGCACGACCCCATCCTCATAATCCCGCACAAACTCATGTCTTTCCTCCATTATTAAACCAACTAGAAACCCAAAGAGCACGCTCCTATTTTACTTTTTCCACCAAATCATCCTTTAGTTTGTAGTAGGAGTAGCACGTTTTGCAAATAGGTTAATGCATATCCATGCATTTCATTTATTCAAAAATTTATAGCTCGTTTTCACAAATAAGGATCAGACGCTTGACGCTTTTAAACAACACTGTTACATATACGCTCCATAGCGTTCTCTCGCCAACGCAACGTGGGAGGAAAGATTAAATTAAACGCTAGAGTAAGCGGCTGTCCACTATCGGAAATTCTGCTGAATCTGAAATCAATCATTTCCCCCTAAAACCAATAGACAAATATGCGTCACGGAGGTCTGTCTCATAGCCAGCATTGTAGTACCCGCACCTTAACGTTCCTACCCGTTCCTTTCATTGTACTACACGAAAAAAGTCAAAGCAAAGACGGAAAGGGGAGTTCCTCCAAGGGACAATCCCTTCAAAAGGGAAACTGGAGACCGCAATGTCATTTCCTTGGAGCATCTTATAAGCTATACAAGAAAGGTAATTCCATGTTAGGAGGATACATCATTAGTGTGGGCAAAGGTTATACCGAATTTACCTCACACATAGTCTCCAAGCTCACTCGTATAGCTTAATACCCCTGCACTATCCTGTAATTTCATTTCAAAGCATACTATACAACAACCACTTCCTATTTATGAGTTACATAACTCTCCACCGCCAATACCTAACCCCAAGCAAGCTAACCTCTTACTATTAGCCATGATCACTGAAAGAAAAGTATTCCTTTAACTTTCCTATTACAATAAGCCACAGAACCTACACGAAGCACAGCACAATGCATGTCTCTCTCCTCTATAGCACACCCTAAAGTTTCTTTAGCATCCCCAGTTCACACTTAGCTACAATACCTATAGAATAATATCCTCAACCTGGGTTTAAACAGGATATATCATAAACATACAGTATGTTACATACTCCACCGGAACATTTAGCACAAAATAGCCACAAGAACGCAATAACCTGCCAAGCGAAAATCAGGACTAAATAGAGGGCTTGTAGTGAGAAGGAAGTGAGCTAAAAGTTTCAAGTTCCTTTGAAACCATCAACTATTTAAAGAGACTTGCCCTAACAGAATCCCCAATCTTGAGAAAACAAGGAATGAGATCATTAATTCTTTAAACTTTTCCATCTCCTTCTTCTCACCGCAACATAAAATCCATCCCACGTCCAATGAAGAGGCGAAAAATATAGGCAACTCTCATCCCCAATTCCAATCTTTGCCAAACCACAACAACTCTTTTTACCTCCTTAAAGCCTTCTTCTTGGTCAATTAAGCAATAATCTTCAATCCATACACATTTTCCCATTCTGCATACATCATCCCTTCCCGGCGTCACATGTTTTAGCTAGTTACTACGAGCCCTTGATAATTTAAATCCCTTTACTATATATTTCCTAAAATTCTACCTCACCAAAAGATTTTCCATAAATTTTACCTCTAGTCACAGCGCATAGATCAAGACAAACCCTCATCAGCTATAATCATTACAAAGCATACAATCTTTCCGCATTTTGACTCGATGAATCCTCCTTGCAAAATCTTCAATAATCTTAACCCATTCACAACTATCCTAATCCAATTCCCAGCAAATCATAAACCATTATTAATTTTAGCATCCTTTTAAATAAGAGGCATAGTATCCAGGTTTCATGGCTTTCAAATAGCATCCGAAAAATAAAAGTATGCCGTGTGTAGTAATCCCAGACTTACTTTGTAGTCATATCACCCGCCCCAGGGAAAAAGAATTCTATGCAAGAATCAAAAGAGATGTAAAAAAAAGTTGTTCGGATCCCAAGGAACGAGTTGAGTCAAGGGCCGGACCTTGGCTTCCATCTCTGTACCTCTTCTTCCGATATTTACACGGGCAGGAAGGACAGACTTTAAGGAATAAAGGGATGGATGCAAGCAAGCCTTTCAAGTGAAGAAGAAGCCAAGGAACTCCAAGCAACTCTCCAAGCAACTTCCAAGAGCTTTAATGCAGCAACAAGGGAAACCAAAGACGCTTAAAAGGACAGGTGAGAGAGAGTCCCTTGCCGAGTCGGGGTGAGTCAGTCCTTGAAGAGAAAAAGACTCACTGCATTGCATCTCTTCTGGATTCTTGCGAGGAACCCCTTGCTGCACTTTACAATCAGGGCACACGTAAATACGCTACGCTTACAAATACTAGAGAAGACGTCAAAAGAAACTGATACACAACATTAGGAAGGTAAATCAGTGTATATCCCTCGTGGAATGCAGGTGAGGCGCAAGGGACTCATGCATCTCATCTTCTTCCTCCCTCTCTCTCTCTCTCTCTCCTCCACACCTGTGCTGCTCTTTTCACGCTCACCTATGCATACATGCATCCTCCGTCACTCCAACCCAGAGCAGGCAAAGCAAAGGTATCTACGTAAAAAATCATCATCATTTCTTACCTGTCCTACTACACTTAATAGTAAAAGCGTCTCTCTTCAAAACAGTGGATATGACCCACGCATTATGGAATGCACCGTCCGTGGATTTGAGGTGTAAGAGAGAGCATCATTGTCTTCCTCTCTCTCTCTCTCTCTCTCTCTCTCTCTCTGCTTACCTGTCCTACCTGCCCACTACTAACCCAGCCAAGGGACCGTCTTTATCTTACCTGTGGAGGAGGAGGAGTATGTGGATGTGTACAACTGAGAATCCTCCTCAGTTTTCTTATTATTATTATCCAAATCCTACCACCATCCTACCTACATAATGAATTTAGTCAGTCAGCAGTCTCCTTTAGAGAGAGTCGAGAGATCCGAAAAGAGAGAGAAGAAGAATGGGTAGAGATGAGGACGACAAGAATTAGCATTCCAAGAGTCATTTTAATACATTCAATCATTCCAACCCAACTACATGCATATAGTATTCATAGTCTATTTGTCCATACATCCATCCGCCGCCGGACCTTCCCAATACACTAAAAACTCTCTTCCTTATTCCACCACACACTTATTCTTCTTCCATTCCTCCTCGCCTCAATCACAAATTTAACTATAATTATATATACTCTCTACCATTCCCACAAAGTCTTTAGATAATAATTAACAAATAATTTATACTACTTATACTCATCCTCCGTCCCACTTTATTTAAATAATATATATCCAGCCAGGACGCTCCATCAAGTGTAAAAATATACATTCTCGAGTAAATACAGTGTGTGTACTTTCACTACTTAAATCATATAACCAAGTAGTCAACAACTTTTTCTCCGTGTTAAATTAATTCAGAGTTGTTTTATTATAGTTTTTAGTTTAAATTAAGTGAATTTTACCAGCTCACAATTTCTTCTAAAACTCTGGTGTTTGGGTTTTTGTTTTTTTAAAAAAAGTTCTGCGACAGTTTTCATCCATATTTATTCCGTGCTTTACAATCAAACATTTTGACATTCCATCCATATGAGATATATATCAGTTCTGGATTCCAGCGATTGCAAACAGTAAACACATTAAAATTGTGTTTTAATCCAACCTTTCAAAAGTCAATCTGAAGCTGTGTCCAATTCCCTTCAACTTACACCTTTTTTACCATGTGTTCTGTCATTATTTGACATTTTTATTTTGTCATCCTTACGTCAAGATTCTCGTAAGTTCGCAAGTTTGCAAATATATATAATTAATTAACCTAACCATTGGCTCTTCCTCCTAGTTAATATTCCTCGAACCTTTGGCATAATTAAACTAATACATCCATTATTATTTTTCAGTTCCTCCACAAGATTGGATGTATATATAACGATTTTATCTTCAGAGAACGGAACAAGCTGTGCTGTGTCCAGTCATACCGGTGAATCAGGTCGATGGATTGAGGCAAATCCAACAGTTTCCAGGAACCAGTCAGTTCAATCATCAGGATTATCAACTGCTTTGTGGATATATATTCAAGTGGAAATATTACAAGTGAATCTGCAATATATGTGATTGAGTTTCAGCATATCCAAGATTGGGATGTATCAGGTTTCGAAATTTTTTATTCAGCTGCAGAAAAGTGTTCGATAAGTTTCAACAACTGGATACATGAGTGATTCCAATAGTTTTTATCACATTATCGTATATAAACATAACCAAATTCATCCCCTTGGCTTCCCACCACATATGTTTATATGTTTTATTGGAAGGGGGGATTGGAGAGAACATTAAACAGATGTTCGACCGTAGAGCCTAGATATGCTTTTAGAAAGAGTTCTCGGTCGAGTTGTTTTTAAGTGAATCCAAATCAAAGCATGCTCTACTTGGACTCGGATGCTCCATTAGTTGTGCAACTGATTATACAAACTAGGGGAGAAAAGTTATCCTCCGTCTCAAAAATTAATTCATCACACATCTGTGTATCCCTGGGAGTTATTTTTTCTTCCTCCAATCCTATCCGTTTACTTCCAGGATGAAGTGACTCAGACAAGATTCTTATTCGCCAGTCCCAATATTCTTCCTCTTCCCATTCAGAACGACTTCCGTCTCGAGTTAAACTCCTTGTTTCCCCGACATTCCCCCGCTTCTCAAGCAACAAGTGGTCATGGATGACGTACTGCACTAGCATTGTATTCAGGAAACCACCTGTTGATTCACGGGTTCCTGTTGGTTCTGTGACATTAAAACAGTAACTATCGACCAAATTGTGACGTCGCCTGAGCAAGAACGACCTTGCCGCGTGTAACTCCTTATATTAATTAAAATATGGTCACAATACGTCCCTTTGTCCCACATTCCTGATCAAACTGGATGAGCCATCTCACAACTTCTTGCTGGAGAAAAGTGAGATAAGAGGTAAATTTTTAAATCTATCTTATAGTCAGTAAATTCTACACCCGTTACCCACAAATGATGGGAGAATCCCATGCTGGTGGTGTGAGCTTCTTTTGCATGTAGGCATGTTCTGGATGACGTTTAAGGTGTTTGCAAAAAAAACTTAAGGAGCGAAGGATTATTCGCAAACACCTCAGTGAATCATCGATTAGGTATTTGCATGTAGTCTGAAATTACAACCACTCTCAGCTTAACTCGCTGAGCGAGATGAATTTTTCTTTATAAGTAAAGTTTACCAAGCCATTTAACGTAACAAGGGCATTGGGAGGAGTTATATGTAGATTAGATTAGTATGAAGGATTTAGAACTCATGCTTATATCCTCAGAAGCATCTTCCTTCTGTCACTGTTACTCATGAATCCTACGCATTCATCTCATTCTTTACTTAACTAGAACTCCCATAATTTCGTTGTCCCTGTGACTATGAGCTTAAACAGTTGTCGAAAAACAGATGCACATATGATTTAAAGGGCAAGACGTGGAATCCCATGAACCAGTGGCGGCTCTTCATAGGGACAGTAGACACTATGCTACATCTCAAATTCATAATGTTCAGGTCGCTCAAAATAAACATTGTTCCATCTTTTTTTGCGTGAGTATACTATATTCTATTAAATTCGACACAGTAAAATTTCGTTTTGAGACACAATCGCGCAACACACATAAGTTTGAGGTCCAGGACGGAACAAAGTCTCGCTTATTTATTTAAGGCATTACATTTAAGCATTTACCTTTGTTTGTTGATTCTAGGCGCTACTTGAATCCAGCGATTTAGTTCCTGCCAGGTACATTCCTACAGTTGCCGAGAATAATTTTATGGCATCTGAGCGAGCTTCCTGTGTGGTCAAGCTGCTATGAATGGGGACAAGTCAAGCGAAGGACCAAATGTTGTCCCACTACGAACTATTTTGCGAAACTTTCTTAATTTGGTTGAAAATTATGAGGCGAGGAGAAATGGCGGACTGGATTCATACGAATCAGAATTTCAAGTGAGAGAAAATAACAATGCTTGTTTTTTATTGTTGCAAAGAAATTGCTTGTGTTTGTAAACATTAAAATTATTCTATTTATAACTTTTAGGAACTTAAACAGCTAAGCGAAAGCCTGAAGTCGGATCCTGGTCATTATTGTCGAGAAGGAGAGAAAAATTTAAACAGAAAAAAGAACCGATATAAAGATATTTTACCTTGTAAGTGGCATAGATTTACAGCCCTTAATAATTCCACCGAAAAATCAAAGCTAATTACTAAACGAGAATGTTCGTGTATTATTGCAGATGATTTTTCTCGAGTAATACTGAACGATGTCGGAGATATACCAGGAAGCGATTATATCAATGCTAATTTTATTAAAGGTGCCAGTGGATCCTCGGCATATATTGCG
Source organism: Sminthurides aquaticus (assembly GCA_906901655.1). Taxonomy (NCBI): domain Eukaryota; kingdom Metazoa; phylum Arthropoda; class Collembola; order Symphypleona; family Sminthurididae; genus Sminthurides; species Sminthurides aquaticus. Next base: position 14,775,109 of record CAJQTT010000001.1, on the reverse strand, counting down.
TGCCAGGGTCCACTTCCGCACACAGTCAATGACTTTTGGAGAATGGTGGTTGAATGCGAAGTCCAAGTCATCGTTATGGCATGCAATGAACAAGAATCTGGAAAGGTATGAAACTCCATCAACCGTTTTTCTTCTTTAATTTCACTGAATTACTTTGAACAAGTATTTAATCATTACTGTCTTTTTCTTATTTAGCACAAATGCGAAAATTACTGGGTTGAAGATGACGGAGTGGAAAGAGAATTTGGAGATGTTGTAGTTTGGCTCAAGAAATGTCGGCAAGTTTGTCCCGATTTTCTTGTGAGGACGATGCGTATGAGATATAAGAACAACCGCGGTGAAACAGGTTAGTTAACCCTCTCAACAATTAAGAGTAGTACGATGTATTGCAAGCTCACTGAGTTAAAATTCTGCATTTCTTGTTTTCAGAAGAAAGAAATGTTTGCCAGTTCCACTACTCTGCTTGGCCGGACCATGGGGTTCCGACGAAAGTACGACCGTTGCTGGATATGGTTCGGTTAATAAGAGATTGTCAAACGTCAGAAACGCTTCCGGTCTTAGTTCATTGTTCCGCTGGATGTGGACGAACTGGAACTATTTGCGCTATCGACTACGTGTGGGGACTGCTACGATTAGGGGTAAGGGCATAAAGCTGATACTAAAACTATCAGTGGGATTACAAATGAAATTGCATGTCATATGAAAACTTCAATTTGTTTTCCAGCGTCTAACAGCGGAATTCAGTCTTTTTAACTTGGTCCGGGAAATGCGGAAGCAAAGAATAGCCATGGTCCAGACAAAAGATCAGTATATACTTGTCCATCGCGCCGTTAAAGAATTGTTTCAAGAACAGCTGAAAATAATTGATTCTCACCCATACGCAAACGTAGATGAAGACGGATTACCATTAGAGTTAAAATCGGAGTTGATGGAGCCAACATATGAGCTTTTAAACTCGCAGAATATCAAAAACGACCCTTCTGGCTTTTCCTCGTCATCTGGAAATTGTAGTGCATCCAGTGTGGAACAGTCTAACGGTATTATTGTAAGTGTGAGTAACGTCAACGTTATATCTAATGCCGGTGCTAACGCGACACCTGCAAACTCCTTTCCTCAAAAGGCTGCATTCAGCGTCAATAGTGTGTCTTTCGGATCCAGTGATTCTAATCCTATGCCTTTACCTGCGAGGCCAAGTAAATTAAACGGAAATAGCGAGCCAGTGGTAATCTCACGTGATAAATCGATTAAGGTGGAAAAGAAAAAGGAGGAATCACAAGACTCTCCAGATTTGATAGTTAGTGAAATCCAGTACGATGTGAATGGATGCGACGCAAAGTCCGACCGAGAATCCTCTCCAAGTACAAGCTCTGAGAACCGGAAAGTCTTTTCGAAACCAACAAGTGGCTACGCTGCGCTGTTAAGAAAGCCCAGCATTGTAAAGTTCAAATCACTCTTTGAAAAGGCTCCTACCAAGGAGGAAGGGAAAGATGGGAAGACGTCGCAAGTGTTACCTAAGTTGAGTAGAGCCAAATCTGACGTATCTACCCGTTTTCAGGCTTTCACTGCATCTTTTACGTCACGCTCACCCCCACCAAATTTGTCATCCACAAACGATTCTAAAGGGAGTAAAACCAGTCCGAAACCTAAAATGGAGGATAAAAACTATGATACTGTCGATGAGGCAAGCAGCTTACACTACAATAAAGATGGTAGACTATCGCATGTAAAGTCTTCAGTTAAACGTAGTAAGTCCCTGAAAATTACCACCGATGCTTTATCAAAGTTGTCTCCTTTTAAAACTGAGTCGAAGAGCAGTAAAGTCAGAACATCATCTTCAACATCAAAGTCTTCGTCAGCTGCTTCTGGTTTATCAGCCGTTGTCGCAGAAGATCCTATTAAAGTGTGTGTCAAGCAAGTGGAGATGCCTAAATTGCAATCTGTAATTGCGAAATCTGTCAAACCCGAGACACAGAAGGCAGAAACAAACAAAAATGAGCAAGAGTACGACTACGATATTGACGACCGTTCTCATTTGAGGCAACGACCAATTTCTCCAACGGCGTTAGAGCGAGAGCCAGCTCTGAACAGCAGTGGTGGTAGCCAAGATTATTTAAATCGCGGTTCTTCGCATTCTTTCCTGAATGAAACACGACCTTCGTCCAAATCTATGCTTAGACTGGATGCTACAACGCATGATTACGTGAACACTTCAATTCGAAATAGAAACAATGCTGCAGCTCCCGAAGTTTTGGCTCATAGAAAATCCTTCAAAACGGGAATTTCGAAAGAGATGGAAGATATTAGCAACATTCGGCACGGAAACAGCAAAACTGATGCTTACGGCCGAATCAAGAAAAGTGACACTGTTAATGCCAGAATGATATCTTCAACGAAAGGATTTGGATCACATCTGGAGTTTGCAAATCACGAAAAATTAGGTTCACCGTACAGTCAGACATTCAGTTCCAAAAGCAATAATACCAAAGAACCAAAGTTTACCTTGCTGTTCAGTAGCTCGAAGAGCAACCATGAAATGGAACCCAAGGATAATTTGAAAGCCGTGACTGCAGGAAGTTCTAACCAACTTATGAAAACGGAAGAATTAATTCCTGCCCATAACATAACCCGCAGAATAGAAAGCAACAGCCCCCACGACACGGATAATATATACATTGAAGCTATCAACTCTGATATACAAGTCACAAAATCGTTGTCAACCTCTGCTGCTGATCCAACTGCAAAATATAATCCTCCTGAAAGCAGTGGCAGCGCAAATGCGTCCTCTGAAAAACCATTAGTTAGACGCCGTGTGCCAAAAACAAATCCTTACGCTAACTATCCTTCCTGCGTAACGGGTACTGCGAAATTTCCCTCTAAAGTTGCACCAGATCGCAGTAAGACTTATGAAATGGCTAATCAGCTAGTGCTACCCTTACATCCTGAAAGCTCTACACGCTTTGCTCGTGAAAATGGCACCAATTTACCGAATCTAAAATCATCTAGTGGAAGTGGCAGCGTCGGAAATTCTTCCAACAGTTCTAGCAGCACCCCAACGCCAAGAAATTCGCTTCCGGGTACACCCACACAGTCTGTAGATATACTGTATCCCTCTATATTTCAACGTGGAGCAGTAGGCCCAGCGCAGACGGGTAGCACAATCACATCTATCAATGCTAGACCCATTGGTCTGCGGCAAAACCCATTACCAAATAAGCAGAATCCTCGACCTAAAGCCATTATGCGGGATGGAGTAGAGGACGGTAGTTATAAAGCAGAGTCGCCCAGCCCAAGCAGCAAACCCAGCCAAATTCTAAGTGGTGTTCTAAATCCTAAAATCAGTACGATTCGAATCGCTGTCGGTGTACGAGAACGACGTAATAGTTTTCGCCAAGCAGTTTGGAAAGAAGCTCAACCCAGCAATGGTGTCTTTGATGGACCGAATCACGGTGCGACAAATGGCTCGAGTTTTGATGCAGACCTACCGTCCTCGTCTACTTCAAATCACCAGTCAAAGTTTTCCATATCGGATTTGATCCCCCCTGTAAGTGCCAAAAACTACGAGCCTATCTGGCCAGGCCAGACTCCTGCAAGCAGCTCCCGGTATGACAAGAACCAAAGAGGAGTACAAATGAAATCGTCAGATTATATAAACAACGCCTCATCAAGCCAAACTGAAAAAAACGGTGGTGGTTACCATGGAAGCAATCAGCAGGACCCTACGTTTCAGGCCAAGGTAGACGAAATTAAAAATATGCTAGTAGAATTAAATGCTCCTAAAAAGTCATCCCCACAAAGAGGTGCATCTGCTAGCAAATTGGGTCATGTAGGAAATTCGGTTACCGGAAGTACTTCATCCCTTAAACAGCACCGTTCACTACGTGCTCCATCAAGATCTCAATACCAGCAAGGTCTATCCTGCTTCACTTTTAAAAAGCCGTCATCCTACGAATCCGTAGTGGATGCTATTCAGCTTGAGGATGACAAGATGCTCATGGAAGCGACCTCAATGGTCCCACAAAACCACGGGGATTTCGGATATTCACCAGCCTATAAACCAGAGACCGACTTCTTGGGACAGAGACTTAGCAATGAATACGTTACCTTAAACCAATGCCGATCTCCAGATGGTAGAAATAATGAAAGTCCATCAACATCGAATAGCAGGCAAACATCGTCGTCCCCGGAGTCGCTACGTAAAAACAGAAAGTCTTGGATCGATAATACCGGTGTTCCTATCCCACCTCCAAGAGCAAAGAAAAATAATGCGTCACAAGATTTAACGAGGGAAAAGCCACCATTAGAGGAGTGGACACCATGGAATCAAGGCTATAAACCTTTGCGAAATCCCCATGAGAACAGCTTTGCACCGGAACCAAATTTTTCGCGTACGGAAATCCCTGGTGGAAACTCAAGCGCTTCGTATGGAAACTCACAGTCATCCCTATCCACCAACAGCTACGTCAACCACGAAGATGATGCTTCCAAAAATCTCTCATCATCGTCTCCGAAAGCTATAATACGAGCGTTAGGACTATTTCAAGCAAAAGCTGCGAATGTAAGAACAAGATTGGCAAGTTGGGCGGAAGCACGAGATAATAGCAAGATCAGCCCGAAAGATTCTAAAGGGGTGTCAAATGGAATGTTGGGAGCTACTGATCCAGAGAGTTACAGCCGAATGCATAATAATGCTGATAAAGGTAAACCATTGACTGTTTCCATTTCAATTCGTATTATCTTGTAACCGTAATTAGTGTCATTGTAATAACCATTTCATCTTCAACATTAGGCAAAATCGAAGAAGACGGGTTCCTCCATTCCTATTCACTTCAAGAGAGTCAAGATCGTGGAGCGTCCTTTGGTACTACGCCTCTTTCGAAGCATCAATATTTATGAAAGTTAATCTATAACTAGCTAATTAATGTTTCATCTTCAAATCAGATTATTTTTCGGTACCTATCTAGCTACAAATAGACATCAACCCTTGGGGGCGAGTAAAACCAGTTTCAACTGGGCGTAAGTGTTGACTATATTAATAGAAGTATGTAAAAACGAACTCGAACATCCCAAGCGTAACCGTGGTCCTGCTACTACAATCAATGAACGGGCGACTAATTCACGCCATTGCTGAAGTAACACATTAATCAGTCTGCGTTCCTTCAACCCAAGCATTCCAAACGTAAAATAGAGAGCTGCATCCATTTATTTCAGTATTCTGCAAGAGTTTTGCAAAAAAGTGCGGTGCAACCGAATATGTTAGATTTAACTGTGGATCGTTAAACTCTAAAGGCTTCATTCTTAACGAATATTTATGGATGTTATACTAGAACTATTTTTATACTAATCTACCTTAATCTTTGCTTCAGCAGATTTTGTAATAGTACGCCATTAATGATTAATCTTTCAATATTTTTACACGCGAAATAACATATAGATGCCGTACCAAACGCAAGAAATAAGTGTTACACTTGGAGCCTCAAACTGTAATACGCATATTGTTAAAAATTTAACTAGAGACTGGGATTTAGTTAAGCATCAGGATAGTTTAATGATTATATACGAGTGCAAATATGTGCATAGTATTATAGCAATCATATGCATGTGATACACGTAATGCTTTTGACAATGTAATCCATAACTATAGCTGTCGCCTTTACTTTTTAATTAAGATTTTCATTGTAAGTGCCTACAGTTGTACGGCATAAGTACATTAGATAATTGTGCTTTTAGAGGTGCGTCTGTTCTAATGGTAACAATGTTGTACCAAACAAATGTAAAACAATGTACCCTTACGCAGTGTATCCAGCAGTAACATTTTTGATATTAACTATATTCGTAAGACTTCTTAATCGTTAACTGTGTAGACGTAAACCACGCTAACTTTTGGCCAGTTTGAATTTGGATTGAGTCAGTTCAACTGATTCGTTTTCTCCAGCAATTGTGATAGCTAGTATTATAACTTAATGACATGTTTTTTTCGAGGGCTTTGTTGTTGTAACGTAAAACCTGGCCTACGAGTAAATGTATTCCCGTCAACTACGAGTCTGTTGTAAATTCGTATTTCGAATATCTTAATGAATCAGAGGGTGGCGCTGTAAACAAGGTTAATATGAAAGGACGTCCTACAGAGAGATATGGTGCAACTGGTGTGGGCGGAAGTAATGCGTTGCACCTACCTTTACAAAAATGCCTTAAAAAATTCTCAGCATATCAACCCGGAAATACCGGTGTCTACGAAAGCCCGAAAACCTACAGGACTTCGTAGTTTATCTTGCAAGCTTCTTAAGGACCACCACAGATAAGGATTGAAGTTCGACGGTGTCAGTGGGGACATTTCACATTTGACGCGCTGGCATTAGTTGCACTGACATGTCCCGGGATGCGCTGCGAAGTGCTATATTTTGGGGACAATATCACATGAAGGAAGCAATCACTGCTGATTGTGGGTCATAACGATTTCAATGTTCACTGAAAGCCGGCATTCCGATATCGATATTAAATTCGCTATTTCTTCTAAAGGTAAATTGGTTTGACGCAAGCTTACTGGTTGTCTCGAAGACCTGCAAGCTACGAATAGGCACTAATGAAATACAAAACAGCATAAGTATGATGTCACACTCCCTCAAGCCGCTCCGTGTATGATGCAAAACCGATTTTTTATATTAACGGGTTTGATTCTTGACCAGCGCGCGATCGATTTAATGGTTAATCACGGCGAATTGCGGATAGGTTTCAATATTTAATTACGAGGACATGACTAACTTAATTTACCATGGTGACATTAATTCGCTGAATTCCGTGAATATGAATTAAACGAAAAAATTTGTGTTCTCGTACAAGTACAATATAAAAGATCGTTTTTATTGGAGCGTCTTTCAACTATTCAAGCATTCGTAACCCAACTTCCTATTTAACAATTCAATTCCATGGCTTTTCCTTCGTGCGCTTTTGGTGACCGAAACAGTATAAAAATTATTAGCCGCTGCTTCCTGTTTTTCCAAAGCAAACTCTGCTCATCTCATTCACATACTTTTGCAATTAACATCTTTATATCTTCGCTTCTCCTTACAACTTTTTTTACTTAAAATTCACATATAATGTTCTGTATCCATAATGTGACCAACGTATCCGATTAACAGAAAAATAATGAACAAATAAATTTCAGTTTATTTCAGGCTACTTATGTCCACCGCAGATTTAATATGAAACCGAATAATCTGCATACGCCTGCTTGGTCTATTGGTTATTTTCAGTTCCAAGTTTCTTACGGTCGCTCTCACAACTAACTACAAACAATTTTGAAACGGAATCTAAGTTTTTTTCCTGATTTAAGTAACAATAAATTAGTTTAAAACGTATAAACACTACAAATTAGGAAAATGCTGTATCGCGAGAACGTGAAACGACAATAAATAATTATACATATTGATATACATGCTGAAAGTGATCACTCTAATATGTACAAATCACTCCTACATAGAATTCGCCAGGTACGTGTATGCAAATTTAAATTTTAAAAGTGCTGACTGTGAAACCTGCCCGTCAGAAAGGTAATCACGACTTAAGTAATCGCGTCATGAACAGTTCAACTTTGTAATTCAATAACGTGAATTCCTCAACAACTGAATCCTGCTCCTCGTCTACTTCAGTTTGATTTAAAACCATCGTGTACAATAAATATTTGGATAATTCCCCCGTATGTCGACTTTGCTCAAAATCTTCAACTGCGTTAAGTAATTCATGATTCTCTGACATAATCACTTGCTCATCGCGAGCTTCACACAATCATATACTGTTTTACAACTTATACACTACCGATTATTTTAATCGTCCTACAGGTAACTGTGTTAGATGACGGTCGTGTTTTCTACGTATGTATATCGGATACATATATTACTATCATACCGTAGCACAAAATCTTCTTAAATCCACAAAAAATGCAAACTCTTGTTTGTCAGCCTAGTCTTTAAACAGAAGTGAGTAACGCATACCAATGAGGTATACCAGGATGGAGATACCCACAGATAAATCTATCACTATCGGCACGTCACGTTAAGTTGCTCAACAGCTCCAATTGTAAATCCTCACTGCTTAACTTCCACAAACTGAATTCCATCGATATAAGTCTCCATGTCATCTAAAGAAAGAACAGCAGAGTTAGTTCCTGTTGGAACGGTTGCTTCAACCATAAACGAAATTAAGACTTACTTGCCATCGACGAATGATCGAAAATTTCTCTCGATATCGTAGACGCCTCTGCTACTGCACCGCATGACTTTCCACTGAGATCCCAATGCGTCGCATTCGCGAAGTTCAGAACCCGAAGGACATCTTTCACTCTCAATTTTCTGACATCATCATAAGCTTCTTTCAGGTTCAGCGAGTCGAATTTATTTTCGTAACTGATACCCTTATCAATGCGACATTTCTTTTTCGGTGGTGCCTTGATATACGAGCTGCAGCTAGATTGATCGACCCCATCTGACGATCCATCGTCTAAAGGTTGTGGCAATGAAATCATGCAGGTTTCCATTTCTCTATGAACATCTAAGTCCACGCCTTCTGCATAAAAAAAATAATTTAAAATCCGGGCCAAAACTGGCGCATGCCGGTCAGCCCACCAAATTCCACTCACCTGAAGGTTCTCCAGATTTTTTGGATTGAGATTCCAAGTTCTGTGGTTCCTCAAAGTCATCTATTCCTGGAATGTCAGAAACTGGTTGACTGAATAGTGCGCCCTGTGCTTCGACATCGGTTGAGGTAATTTGGGGTTCAAGCAAACCATATCGTACACCAGGTATTTTCTTGGCTCTCTTAATAATCTTGCACTTCTTTGAAAGTTCGGTGCTTAACAATCCCGGTTTTCCAGTTTCAGAAGTATCATTTACAGACTTGTTCTAAAATAGAAAATCAAAGAAATATGTTATTAAGTAAAAATGAACGGTATGAATAGAGTTCGAGGAAGAGAATAGCTCCGGATTTGATTATTCTTTATAATAATTTCTAAAATATTACTTACCAGATTTATGCTTGTAGAGTGTGATATATGCACAAATGCAACGCTTTTCATACTGCTCATTATCGATTCTACGCTTCCCGTCCGTTGCTCGTACTGATTCAGCTTCTCATGCATTGCTAATAACTTTTTAATTGAACCGGAGTGTCGTTTTCCCAAGAATGAAGACTGTGAAGTTTGCGGTCCCTCCGCTGATTTGTCAGCGCGAATTCCGGGTAGCCCATTCCCAGAATTCGGACCATTTAGCTTTGCTCCATCCGAATTCAAAGTCAGAGCTGGGACCGGGTCTGTATTTTGACAATTCGGATGGATCACGTTTCCCGGCGGCCCGGGTCCGGGTACCGGCATCCCAGGCGTCCGCGTGGTTGTATGAAATGGCCGCTGAAACGACTGATTGCTGTTAATTGAGGAGAAGTCCATCTCGGATGGAGGAAACCCACCAGTATCATTTATAACGGCAGTTTCGGGAAAAAGGTCATCGATGATTGAGAATACTGGGGGTTCGGTAGGAAAAAGAGACGGTGTGTTGACAGCATACAATGAACTGTTAACGTCAGCTGGCGGATGCACTGTTGAAGGAGCGTAGGAATTCGGATAAACACCTGGTGGAGTAAACAGATTAGGGATCTTTGGGTAAACATTCCCAGGGTGGTAATTAATGGATTGATGAGGGGCTGGTGAATAAATCGGGGCAGCAGCAGAGTACGGTGAATATGCCGGAGCCAAGCTACTCGATGGAGCCATTGAATACATGTGAGCAGCCGCGTAACTTTCATTGTGATAATCGGAAAGAGCCTCAGTTCCAAAAGTTGCATAATCTAAATGACCCGGAATCGGCACAGCAGAAAATGCTGAGCTTGACATAGCCGATGTCGACGGTACTTGATATCCACTTCCAGGTGTTGCAAAGTTCATACTAGAATTCGGTGCATGGACGGATGGAGATTCTACGGTGTAAGCGCTTGCAGGGGATGTGATGGAATGAAGAGCGGACGGCTGAAACATAAGTGGATTCTGCGATGATCCGTAAGCTTGCTCAACGGCGTGGTTCATGCTAGAAATCATACGCCTGTTGACACTGGAAGACGAATCGTGCCGGTAATGTGAGGATTCTTCGGCTGCTGACGCTGATGCCATTTCGATTGCGGTCGAGATGGGATCTTGTATTTCCATCGGCTCCATATTAAAGCTTTCTCTCATATTACTAGATTCTCCTAACTTTGGTAGCCCTAGCTTTTGCTGATACAGATGATTTAGTCTATAATCGTTTCTTTTCGAGGAACTATAGTCTCCCACCAGCGCCTGCGGCATTTCAAGTTTTGAGCAATCATTGCCAAAGTCTGTGACAGAAGCGAACGAGTCACCCAGCATACCCTTTGGGTCCGCTTTCCCAGAGGATGTTACTTTGTAAGCACCCATACCAGACATAGCAGCCAGATCTTCTGATTCATAAATCAGAGTTTTAGATTCGTTAGATGGAAAACCTGAGGTATCCATCTGAGATAAGCTCATTGTGTACGAGGACTGCATGCTGCTTGATCTACTCATTGAAGATGAAGTATCCATGTCTAATGCATTCACTTCCCTGGAATTAGTGCTCAAGTCAAGCTGGGAATGACTACCATGTTTTAAACCGGATGATAAGCTGTCCGTCCCGTAATGGGAAGAAACAGTGGCTGGGGCCGGTGAACGTTGAGAAATTCCTCCATTGCCAAACCCAGAGTCATTTAATTGTGAAATGTCATTTGAAGACTGCAAAGGTTTCGACTTTCCTTTGATTGGAGCAGATTTCGCCAGATTTGCGACTGCAGACTGGAAAAAATAACAACACATATGAAATAATGACAAATTCAGGGACTGAGTGATTCATGAACTTGGAAAGCAATTTGCATTTAACTATTACCATTGCAGGGATAATTTGAGTAGCAACCGCAGTCGCGACGCAATTTTGCAGTAGTTGTTGCTGTTCCTCGGCGATTTTTGCTGCTTTCTCCGCATCTCTAGCTTTCTTGTGGTCAGCAAGTAGTTGGTCAAATCCTTGACTACGTCCTGGGACAGCCCTCCTCATGGCCATTGAATGAGTTTTACAAGTTAAAGATCTTGTGCACGGAACGCCAGTATCCGGATTACTAACAACGCCACAATGCTGATCAGGATCAAACAATCTATCCTTTAAAGGCAGAACCTTTCGCGGTTCATTCTTAGATTTCTTTTTCTTCTTCTTCTTTGGCGGAGATACAAATTCTTCTGTCTTCACTTCTTTCTGGAGAAGAGGGTCAGCTATCATTTGGATTGCGGGGGATTTAAACGGTAGAGAGTTTTCAATAATATTAGCTTGTAATGGAACACTAGGAGGTGGTACCCCAATTGAACTTGGGGATGAATACGACATGTTAACATGATTTGACTGCGAGGAACCTGAGTTGTGGATACTTCTATGCGACCCTCCAGGTGAAGGTGCGGGACTTAATGACCCTGTCGGCGAACGATACGATGCTGGAGAACCCTCCATATGGGAGCTCTTTGATGCAGCTGCGATTTTTGGTTTAGTTTTAACAATAGTGGTATTGGGTGTGATTTGATGATTTTGCGGATGCGGTGATGTTTGTGGCGACAAGACAGTACCAGAGGACTTGGACTTCAAAGGGATCTTAAAACTTTGCAAGGAAGGGCCTTGAGTACCATGACTACTTTTCGACTTCAGAGATGCTTTAGAATCTGAAGGAGATATGACATTCTCGTTTCTTTCCAGGTCACCAGAACCAGTCTTTGAGCTATGGTTATAGCTATGGTGACTATGATTGTGACCTTGCACTGTTCCAGTAGATTTGATCTTCTTTTCCGGAACTGTTGTTGTATCTCCATAGAACTTCATCTGCTCATATTCGGGTTCTGCAGCAACAGTTTTGCCGGAACTTGATTTGATAGCTGTAGCTATCATTTGGATAGATTTTGAGCCGAGAGCGCTACCGGTTGCGAATAATTTGTTTGATTGCAACAAACTTTCCACTGATTCATTCTGCCCGGTATCGTCACTGGGGATGGATAAAGTATATGACCCTGAAGATGACCTAGGCTGTACTTTTGTGGCAGACGCCGAGCTCTTGCTTGAAGAGGAACACAGAGGAGGGGACGGCAGAGGGGGTAGCATTTTAACCTTCGCCTTCGTCATAAGTGGAGGTTTGGCTCCCTTTGCAGGCTTCAACTGATTCTTGGTTTGATCTTCTACCTTAGCCGAAACTGGAACTGGTACTTTCCCTGGGTTTGCGCTGCTACCACTATGATGGACCTTCGTTTGATTAACTATATTATTTTGCTTGGAGTGACCATGATGATTAATCTCGATTCCCTTGGAGCTATCGCGATGGTGATGTCCGTGATGTTCAGATTTGGACGAGCTTCTATGAGGTATGACAACTGCTTTTGTAAGAGCGCATACGTATTCTCCGCTGGGAATCACTACGAAACCCAATTCATAGTTATGTTATAATATAATCAGTCATATTTAAACCATTATAGTATATATATATAGACCAGTAACTTACATTCCCAATGGTAATTGTGAAGCCACTGAGTCTTATACCGGCGTGAACATCCGGGGCACTTAGAAATTGATAGAATGTCGCTTTCAGGGTGAGATCCAAAAAGAAACATTTCTAAAATCGAGCGATAAAACAATAAATACAAATTAGTTTCACACCCTACTAAAAAATTCGAACGTTAGCATTCCTTAAAAAGTTGCAACTTACCCTCAAACGGAATTCGATTGAGCTGGTCTACATCATGATGTTTGAGTTTCTTCTGTCTTTTAGCTTTGCGCTCTCTTCTGATTTGTACTTCTAAAAACAGAAAACGATATTAGTTAGCAAACCTGCCGATGGAAGCCCTAACACGCTTTCCCCCAACACGGCAAACCTTAAACTTCCTATCCACCAAGTCTCGAAAAGTTAAAAGAAACAACGTGATCAAGTCCGACCACATCTTTCAGACTAAATAAAAAAAACTTCGTTTACAGAAGGCCTCTCACAGGCTGATTTTGCTATATGTAAATACATGATAGATGTATGATCACAACCTCACTGAGTTATTGACCACTTGTGAAGTAAAGGAACCTTGAGATAAATCCCTTTTGATATCTCAGCCTCTTGCGCAACCTCCATTCCCCTCGAAAAGAGAGCAAATGATAGAACTTTCCATAGCTTAGTCAGTACTTTCCTAATTGTAGATCTCATTAAAACATACTTCAAGCCAAGTAAGTCATACTTATCAAATAGACGCTAGCTGCCGCAACATTCACATATACTATAGGCTCGACAGGAGGATTTAACCCCTCAAAACAGCTTATACATTCAGTAATTTGTCTCTCCCAATCTTAACATAATAGTATTTCCATCGCTCTCTTCCCTCATCATCAGGGGAACATTGAACATTATGACAAATTGAAATTAAATATTCCTTACCGGACTCGCTCATGTGATCAGGTATAGCCCACGTACTCCACGTCAACTTCCCGCTGGACTTCCTTGCTTTTCCGTAGTGGTCACCCATTTCGGCCATGCTAGGACGAGTCCTTAATATCTGTACGGGACTACTCGCTCTTCAACGAACCCCCTTATGTCAATAGATGACTATATTGCTTTAGTTCCTTCAAAGATCACTTCTATTTCAAGTCTTGGATTTCATGAAAAATGGTTTCACTCACTTAGAACAAATCTTGCAAAAAACGCAACAAAATCCACGTTACTTCAGCTCTTGATGTCTCAACCGGAGACCGGTAAGCACACAACTCTTGCCGTTTCCGATGGTTACTCCACTCGATCCTTCAACTTGACGAAACCAGCTGAGTCTCGATACAAAAAGTCGATTCCCTAATCAAAGTTGTAAGAAATGTTCCACACATTTTTCTCGTCCCCACTCTCTACACGTACTCGTTAAGGACGATATAACAAAGTTGCAACAGCATAACCATGCCTACCGTTTCCCTGGCAGAAGAGATATTCAAAGTTTCACACAAGCTCAGCCAATTCTCCGAAACTCACAGTCCTCCACCATTTTCCCCATAGAATCCTTCAGATGAGCAATATCAAAATGTGCACATATATAACCAAATAAATGTTGAGCAATTTCATCCCAGAGGCCCTCACTAAATGGGATTGGTTAGCAACGATCACACTAGATTACATATACGTCCTCACAGGGTATCTAATTATCGCTTCCTATACCCTCCTCCCACAAGTAATTCAATTAGAGCAAAAGCATCAAGAACACCATCCCTTTCCTTTGTATTGCCAAATCTCTGGCTAATTGCAGTGTCCACAGGTGAAGACCGCTTCAAAGTTCACTCTCACAAAAATCCTTCCATCCAGTCTCACAAACTTTACGAATATTCAATTCTTCATCCTACAAAATCATGTCTTCTTTTAACTCCACTTGATGCCTCTCAAACTTGCAATGCAAAGAAACACAAAATAAATGTCTTCAAATCTTTGTAATTATTGATCCCCTAGTCCAATTCCAACGATGATGTTACACAGAGTTGATTACACAGTCCTGATCCAGAGACGCCGGGATTCCGATACGCTTGTAGCAACGTCAACAGTTCCACATCAACTTTCTTCGATCAACCAAATGACCCTTAACTAGCTGTCGCTGTATTCCTTCAGCACCTTCCACACCGGATGAGTTAAGAGTTTAACATTAAATCTGAAATCAAATCAGAACATATAGGTTCTTACTTGTTAAATGTCCTACTTCTCAGGTGATGCGTACTGTCCCTCTGCCAAGAGGAATAGAGTCGAACCAACTTTCCTCGATTCCAACATACTCAAACCAGCATTAAAACTCACCTTTTGCGCCTTAACCACACAACAGTAGCGCTTAATAGCAAATCATCTACAGCACTACCTCTTTAATTCCTACTATTAACAAACTTATAATTACCTTCGGACACTTCTATATAAATATCTATATATGCCGTCTACCCTCTCGCACCACTTTCTCGACCCCGATGATTTTCTCCTTCCAAGCCTAGGCCGAGTCCACGATTTCAAAACCCTTGAATGAGTTTTTCTCCTAACGGTAGTTAATTGGTTTAATCGTCTAAAATTTAGGGTTCACTGGAACCCCAGTTACTTCAACTATATCTTTCTACAGTAGTTATACAATATCTAATTCCCTTGACTCTTTAATAGTTAATTGAAATGAGAGAAGGAACGAACGGAGTCACACATTTCCCGTTCTTCTTCTTCCTCCCAGAGAATACCGTTCCTTGTACCCCAAAGAAAATTATATAGTAGTCTGCAGAGCACGAGAAGCAAGCAATGAGGAAAGAACCCCTTGGCCCACACTAGTACGTCCCTTACCAACCACCAACCCGTCCAACATCAAACCATACCTCCGTCCTGATAAAACTCTACTCTTTTAGCTCAGCTTCTTCAAACACTTCACCCCTACGTACGTACAATAGTATAGCACTCTCTATGGACGATGAACAAGGAAAAGAGTTTGAGGAGTAGGAAGACGGGGAAAGTTTCTTCACCCAGCCACCAAAGTGTACACGCGGAATCATAGACTCATGCATGGGCGTTCTTTCAAGGTCTTCAAACCCATTTTTTGGAGGAAGCGGGAAAATTTGCCTAAACCGCGCTTTAGAAACTCATAATAAAAGTGTAATTAATTAACTAAAAATGATGAAGAATAATATTTTCCTACGACTAATAATTAGTTCTTGACAAAACTCCTCGAATACTCATGTGTTTCTAACCTGTAGTCCGTTGCTTGTCAGCCATAATCTTATTAAAACTTTGGCTATGCGATTCTTAAACTTATGCGATCTGCATATCCCTAAGTACGCAGTCCAATATTCTTTCAGTATCAGACTGTTCCCCAAAAATGAGACGCCTGAGCGAACCTTATTTTCGTTCTAAACCTCTCTTTATTTTGCCCAAGGTAACAAATCCCCTTGGAATCAACTCAGAGTCCGTTTCACAATCTAAAAGTGCATCAGTATCGGTTTCCTCTTATGACTGCCCAGAAGCTTTTATAATAATACTTAGAAATTAAATCCAAACTTTACAGCTTTTATCAGGTATTCTTTTCACAAGCCTAAGATGGCCATTTACTCTCTAACCAATCACTATCTTATGCCTCAGACTACTCTCACTCTCTGTCAAATAATACCGAGTGAGAGTCTCCTTGCCTAGCCTCAGACTAACACTTGTATCAACATTAAATTTCAAGAACGCGATCAGTAAAATTCCAAGAATTTAAAATAATATGAAACTAGCATGAAAAAAATCCACGAAATCTGAGAATTGCCAGTTCCGTCTGAAATCTCAATCGGAACTGCTTTTATTTCCGTGTTTCCCTCCAAGTACTTGTGCTTCCGACGGTAGCTTCTCATACAGCGCCCATCTACGACACTATCCTCTCACAGGAGGATGAACCCCCAAAAGCATAGAGGAAACGAATGGATGGCAGAGGTGGCCAGCTGAGCGGCGAGCTATACCATTAACAACAACAGAGTGAAAGAGGAGAGGATCATCAGTGAGCTGTATCCTAAAGTCCACGTACAGACACTCTGCACCAAGAACATTCCGTCTTCCTGAGTATATCTCCTCTCTATATCCAGAATTTAAGATGAAACCCTTTTCTCTTTCTGGGCCTCAGACTGCATTCTGCATTGCTGCTGCATCCCACTGCATGTCATCATATGGCTTCCCATTGCCTCTCATCCACACGTTCCAGTACAAGTCATTCATTTACCGGTACATGGATTTTGCGTGGAGAAAGCTCAAAGGAAAGCACGTCATACTTTTCTCTCACAAGTCTTTCGACGACATCCGGCTTTCCAGAGATTGCAGCCCCTAAAAATATTCCAATTTCCAACATCGTTAAGCACGAGTAAGATATTCATATTCTCAGAACTAAACAAGATTCTTCTGTACCTCTATCAATGCTATGATCAACATCTAATTTGGCACAGAATCTTCCTGAAACTAGCTCCTTAAACACTGAAAAGATGAAGCCAAGCAAATCAACGTTTCTCCATATTCTCTCTTCCTAGGTTTGCTACCGCCTAGCATCTTCGGATTTTGGCTGTGATGTGAGTTCTAGACCGGTCTCTAGGAGGACGTAGATAGCACCGCGTGACCTAGTTTAGCATACATAGTACTACTACCAGCACACGCTCTGCACGACTTTCATCCTTGAAATTTTTCCTGAGAGAGTAAAATCGATTTTTGCAATTCGCAGCACCACCAGCCCTCTCTGAACCTGTGCATCCCTCACATTGCCCAGCTGATATTACCGACCCTAGCTTCGTACTTCCGACTCGAGTCAATTCAGCCTGCAATGCTCAAGATCATTCCTAACAATAGTAGCTTCCACGTCGCCGTCGTCATCTTGCGGAACATGAAATGCTCTCCTAACCTCACTACGCTCTTGACCTCTTTTCCTGCCCTCATACCGCTTTCCCATCTTTGACTTTCCCTCGAGTCCATCCATAAACTCGTCTCCTCCCCAAACTTCTCTCTCTTCCCCTCTACAGTGCATAGTTATGTATTCATTGGCCGTATTTCAGCTGTCTCGTCAGATTTTAATGCGCTAGCATTAAATAACGAATTAACTCTACTTCCAAATTCAAATCCTACTATCCACCGTGTCTAATACAAGCACCCAAACTTTTGGCACCTGCCTTCCGGGGTTAATGTGTGTAGGGAGTAATAAAGTTTCTTCACAAGCGTTACTCCATACGCAAGCAAGTAAGTGGTGCATAGTCGACCATTCTTCTTTTTGCAAGTAATGAAAGGCTGCATAATGTTAGGGTATACGTGTGTGAATTATTACTTATCGTTATCACCCAGCCCAGCCCTCCCCTCCCTACAAAACACATTGTAACTTACAAACTAGGCTAGCTATCGCGTCAGTAACGCAAACGTAGTGACGTGTAGACAAGATGCAGACCGGGTGGTCTAGCAACATCAACCACGTATTAGGAAGAACGGGGCGAGTAGCCGGAAATACATTCGGACTGATGAATGGTTATGAAGACAGGCAGCTAAGGCATAAATATTGAGTACATTCAACGATGCCCCTGGCCCTGCCGCAAGTAAATGAACAAGGTGCTACTTCTGTGTCACACTGAGAAAAGAAGGCTGAATTCCATTTTACCTTTACATTTACTCGGTAAATCCAGCTCCATCTGCATATGGTGTAGAGACGCTTTCCGTTAGAACAATCGATGACAAGCTATGATTACGTTTGTGAGCATTACGCTGTTAATTCGGGAAACAGTCATTTATATTTTTCCAAAACAACTAACCAAGTATTGCAGTGCATTTTGAGCTGCGATTTACTTGGTCTAGGGAATGATTCGCGGGAAGATTTGAAATTAGTCTGCATATTTCCATTTTAACGCGCAAGCCGTAGGTGCGTACTGTCAACATTGCACATAGTGTTGTGGATATAGAGAGGTGTATGCGTGTAGCGGCTGTGCGTTGGTACCTACATACATAGCGCCTGGAAATTAAACAAGGTTTGTTTACGTAGACTTTGTTGCGATAGAATTTGTCTTCAATTCTGAAGAGAACCCAAATACGATTTGTAAATTACTCACATTCATTCATTCGACTAAAATCCTTATTTTTAATTTACCGGTAAGTTTCAATTATGGTACTTGGTTGTTTATCTTGCATACACAGCTTTGCTTGTCAATCATTCTTAATCAGTTAAAATAACTGTTACTGTCATTTACAGATTCCGTCGAACAGTTTTGAAAACGTCATTCAACTTTTCAAACGTCTGGGTGATTAACGAGTAAAGACTTTAAAAATAAGCCGGTATGAGTTAAAAACAGTAATTGTCAGGACATGTCTTCGCTCCAAAAGTCGACGCTGCTGCGCTCAGCATTGGCTGGGTATTCTTTGCCTCCTAGGGGCATGGACCGAGGGTAAGCCGGGTCGAGTTACATACATCATAAAATTATAGATTGATGATAGTAATAGTTAAGACTTATATCGGCAGCTGCATTTCAAAATGGGATTTGTTTTGACGATAGGCCTGGACGTGGTCGACAGCCTAAAGACTTTTCACCTCTGCACTGGTCCGAATTTTTTGCCAAAAAAGAATTCGTGTATGTTGGAGAAAATAAATATTGCACGTACTCCGTACTTGAAACCACTCCAGAAAATCTTCCCGTCGTTCTGCTGCTTCATGGAGGAGGATTTTCTGCACTTAGCTGGGCTGTTATGGCCAAAGTCTTAAGTACGTATATCAATGTACAGATAATTGCATTTGATCTTCGAGGCCATGGAGAAACCTGCACTGATAATGATGACGACTTGTCTGTAGAAACATTATCCAAGTAAGAGTTTGGTTGTGTTGTATTTTTGGACGTAATTCTCTTAGCTCATTACAAAATTTAATATTCTCCAATTTACTTCCCTTTAGTGATGTAGTGGACGTCTTGAAGAAACTTCAACTTGAGCAGCATCCGATTATAATCATGGGTCATTCCTTGGGCGGGTCACTAGCAGTGCACAGTATTCAGAAAATATACGACGAGGAAGAATTTCAGGTCCTGGCTGCTATTGTTATTGATGTTGTAGAAGGCTCTGCTATCGAATCGTTAAGCAATATGCACGCTGTTCTGAGACAGCGTCCTAAAAGCTTTCCTACAGTTTCTAAATCAATTGAGTGGGCGTAAGTCATTAGTTACAGAAATTCCGAGATATACGGGAAAACGCTATTTATTTCATTTGATTAATAAACACGATTGTGTCCTTTAGAATGAAATCTGGAATCATCAAAAATTACGAATCTGCACGAGTATCAATGTCCGGTCAATTGAAGAACGTTGTTACTAATGAACCTGCTACGTTAACTGTTAAGAGCCCTTCTGAAACACCAGACGTTAATACAGATCCTGTGGAGCCTCCTATCCCTAGTAACATTGTGTCAGCTCCGAGATCTGACGTAATCCTTGAAGAATCTGAAGATAATATCACTGAGGTTGTCCTTCAGCCGAGTTTTACACCGCCCGCCCCTGTAAATGTAAGTGTTTTGGCTTCATATATGGCGCTCCCTAATTCGCAAACCGCCGAGTATATACTGTAACTTTATTACTGACCCTTTGATTACATATTACAGACTGAAGCTTTCACATGGCGTATAGATTTGCATAAGACTGAACCGTTCTGGCAGGGGTGGTTTAAAGGAATGTCTTTAAAGTAAGTAAACAAAACTGATACTACATATTCGATGTACAACAATTAAGGTGCATTTAATAATAAGTTTCTGTTACACGTCTAATTTTTACTACTCAGGTTCCTAGCGTTGCATTGTCCCAAGCTACTAATGCTTGCTGGGGTTGATCGATTAGACAGGGATTTAACCGTGGGTCAAATGCAAGGCAAATTTCAAATGCACGTCATTGCCAACGTGGGTCACGCCGTTCACGAGGATTCTCCAGAAGAAGTCGCCGAATCTGTTTGTTCCTTTCTTGTGCGTCACAAACTAGTGACTCCATTGAGAGACTATAATCCAGTATTTCCTGGGTGTTGAAATTATGTGTTGTGAATCAAACTATCTTTAATAAATATTTGCTCATTTGTCTGTAACTGTCATATAAGTCCATTGAAGTGTATATAATCCTTATTCCGAACCTTAAATACTGTGAATTACCAAGCGCAGTACTTCCCGTAACTATTTAATACAATCACAGTTCCACGTATATATACTACGAAAACTCATCGGTTGAAAAAGAATCATAACAGTTTAAAACGGTAGTTAAATATCACCGGGTATTGAAAGTCCCATTTATTGTCACGTACTGGAAGCGAATGTCTTGAGACAATAATTTGAGCGTGAAAATCCCAAAGGCAGTGTCAGTTATCATTTCCAACGTAAATAAAAAACTAAGCATGTAAAACTACCATACGCACCATATGAATTCAGATTGTTCCATCCACCAATAACCACCGAACCAACTTCCGGCTAAAACAATTAACCTTCACCAAAACAAACAACATTTTGTATTTCAAAAAAGATACCGAGATCCCTGCCATGCAATTAAAACTTTAAAATTGGTTCCACTAAATATATATTGCTTTCGTCTTTTTCTAATAAAGATCAAAATTTAAAGCATTTCGAAAACAGGAAAATCGCCTATATAGTGTCTGGCACAGTACCGTTTACACCAACTTGAACATTATTACTACTGAGATTCACTAATCATTAAGTAACTCCACACACATTGCTATACCCATCCCTCCTCCAATACATAAAGCTGCAACACCCTTCTTCTTTTGATGGTGCTGTAAGATATGCAGCAACGTCACCAGAACCCGCGCACCTGAAGCACCAATAGGATGACCTAATGCTATTGCACCACCGTTTACATTTATTTTATCAGCTGAAATATTTAAATCGCTTGCTACAGCTAACGACTGCGATGCAAAAGCTTCGTTTAGTTCGTAAAAATCAACCTCATCCACCGTCCAGTTTGCGATTTCCAGCTAGAAACATAACGACATTTCTTCAATATCGACATAATGGTTGGATTTTGCAAAGCAAATTTTAATTTCAAGTATCCTTACCGCTTTTCGGACTGCAGGAACTGGCCCAATTCCCATAATACTAGGATCGACACCAGCCGTTGCATATGCAACTACTTTCGCCAAAGGCTTCAGACCTTTGTTCAGCGCTGCTGATTTTGACGAAACAACAATTGCTACGGCTCCATCGTTAAGTCCTGATGCATTTCCAGCAGTAACAGTTCCTGAACCGTCTTGTATAAATACTGGCCTTAACTTTTGTAAGACTTCTTTGGTAGTATCGTTTCGCGGATGCTCGTCTTTACTGACTATAATAGGTTGTCTTCCGCTGATTGTAATAGGCACTATTTCGGCATCAAATAAACCTTTCTCCTGCGCTGCAGCAGTTTTTTGTTGTGACTTTAAAGCAAATTCATCTTGCTGCTCCCTAGTGATTCCCCACTGTTTGGCAATATTTTCAGCTGCAATTATCGCAATAAAAATGTTTACTCAAAAATTTATCAAGTCACTGTTAAAAAGCATTAATAGTCAACAACAATTAACATACCAGTAATGCCCATGTGAACATTTTTAAATGCATCGGTTAAGCCGTCATGAATCATTGTATCAACCATAGCACCATTCCCCATTTTTATCCCACCCCGAAGATTCGCAGAATGTTGAGCTAAACTCATCGATTCCTGACCACCTGCTATTACAAATTTTGCGTCTCCAGATTTAATGGCCTGTGCAGCCAGCATCACAGTCCTACAAACGGATTATCAATTAACGAAAACTATAGATACATCTAATTCGTATAAGTTACGTCGATTAATTTCTCTATAAGTACCTTAATCCAGATCCGCACACCATGTTAATGCATGTTGCTGGAACAGTATATGGAAGCCCTGCTGCTATAGCAGCTTGTCTGGCGGTGTTTTGACCCTGGCCTGCCGTCAATACCTATTGCAAACAAGTTCCATATTTTAGCTAACCAATAATAACCAAAAACAGCCTAATACTTACATATTGCGAACCAACGACGAATTATCGGAGTCGCTTTTGTGCAATGTAGAGGTTTCACATGCATACATATGCCGACATAAAAAGTAGTAAGCTGCAGCTCTATTTGCACGCAAATAACTTAATTCTGATTCACTTACATGACCAAATATTACTTCTGATATGTCTTCAGTGGCAACAGCAGCACGATTAACCGCTTCCTTAATTGCAGCCGCTCCAAGTTCATGGGCTGGTACCTTGGAAAGTTTGCCGCAAAATGCACCTGTAATAAATTTGAACGCTTATCAATTACTGCAACTAAATCAACACTTTGTGGAGTTCAAGGCTAAAACTATCGTGTAATAATTAAAAAAATTCAAATCCACGGTCCAAATGAGTTTACTTGAATGCTCTCATTTACTGCACCAAGCAACAAACAAAACACACTGCACCATCAAATTATATTGATTAGCTGTAAACGTACCGATTGGTGTCCGAACTGCGGATAGTATGACTACTTCTTCACTCGACATTTTCTCTGCAAGTACAAATTAAGAAAACATCTAGGCTTTGCTGTAGTATGATCGTATTTTGAGTAATTAAATCTTGAATGCTTCAGGTGATATGAGCTAAAATTTTCCACGATATTAGGTGAACCACACAAAACTAAATATCAAAATGACAATTAATAAAATAATTTTACGCATTTTATACGTAGGATTTCTAACCTTAATCGACGAAAACAGATCCACGTGTCAAATACAACCTCAGTGCGGCTCCGAGGCTCCAGCTGTACTGTTTCAGAATGTAGGCTCAGCATGACAATGTTATATATTCCCAGATCTGATAAAAAAACAGGGTCTCGAATATCCCTCTGGCAAAACTCAAGTTTCCATGTATTCAGACACATAGGGATTACGCAACACGTGTGCATGCGCGTGTCATCCGGTTGCTACAACCCTTATCGTACCATTTTCTTCAAAGATACCCATCTGACCTCACATCTCTTTAAGTATAAATTGTGAAGAATTACTATTCTTAAGTCAGAGAATGAGCTGACGTCTGTATGAAAAATAGCAGACCTCATCAGTCTTCCCTACAAAATAGAGAAATTCCTTGTACATACACGATACAATAGTGGCAATAACTGAGAAGATTTCTCAACAAATTAAGTACAGAAGCAAATACCTATTCATGGATAGGGAAATAGGTAAAGAACGATCCAGAACATTCTTTTTTATTCCCTACATTAAAACTAATTTAAATAATTTGCAACTACGTATGTCTGCAGTTAAACTAATGACTTTCCCCCTTCAAGCACACAAGATAGGGCAATAAAAATTGATATTTTCTTCATACAATAAATACAATTATGACACTCACAGCAACTATTACTCGCTAACGTACTCGGTCAATCGCCTAAAATACATGGTAAAATGAGTAGTTGCTGGTAAAACTTTAAAATTTCTGAATACGAATTCTAGTTCATGTTTTTTCGATACACCACGTAGTATCGTTTGGAATCCTGCTTTACTTTCCGGATCCTTAAGTTGCCTATTAGGGGAAAAAAGTAAAATGTCATTAGTATGCAAAATAATGAGAAGAACAGCTAATGCTTTTTCAAACACATACAACATTAAACGTTACGGTTGTACACTTACGAAAATCCAGTGAGCTCCAGGTGCCCGGCGGCACGTCTTCCCATTCGGTCTGTCTAACAGAAATAAAAGAATCGGCAATGCTGGATGCCGGGGTCGGGGTCATCGCACGAAACGGAGAATCCTGGCGGCGTTCAAAAATTGGAGATGCGGGTCGCAAAAAAACTTCATCGTCAAACTCGTAATCCACGCCTGTGGATTCAATTCCGGAATCACGATGAAAAAACGGATGGCTTTCAACGACCTTTCACCCAAATAAATCAGTTTCAAATCAGACAGATTAATTTCATTCATCCGACATTTCATCAAAATACGCGAATTTTTATGACACCATTGAGCAGAATTAAAAGCTCGTTATTAGATAAGATATTTTTATCACAACCACGCTCAGGACATTGCAAATTTTTAAATAGTTCTCATACCTCCTCGTTCTTGACAGATACAAGTCCTTCATTTTCCGGATTCGGCTGCGTTTCAAACCATCTTGAAATAACTTCAGCTTTTGAGATAAATTTGTCTGCTGGTGGAGGCTTTTTCCCATTAGAAGGAATAGCGAGCATCAAGGCAACAGAAACAGCTATAGCTGCCACAGCAAGGTTGGCGAAGTTATTGTAGTCCACTTCCATGGCGTTTGCCATTTTTACACGGTGCCTTATATTCAAACGGCAAGGAAACTACAACAAAACAATCACGGATAAATAATCTTTTAAAGGCAGGGGACAGTAGCAATCAGCATCCACAAATCGCAGGATTAGGATAAAACAGTAGTCAATAAATGATTCGTGAAATCCCCTGAAACCAATTAATTACCTTTCGTAAGTGCGTGAGCAGGTAAAGCTTTTGCTGACAACTATAGGACTTATAATTGTTCCCCACAATAATTAAATCGCTGTGATTATAATATTCCTAAAATTAGCCCAGCCGCACGTTATGTCCGCTTTATGCACGAGGAAAACGGAATTTTACCTCACGTTCGTTCCCGCTCCCCCGAGTCCATGGTTCCCGCTATCAGCTATCCTCCATTTTCTTCCCAAAAGCATCGAGATATATGACTTGCCTTTGTTGATTGTTGTCATATAACCGGCTTCGCTCACATGGCTCCAGATGTCACTCGATGGTTTTCATCAACCTGTTTATCCAGTTGACACAGAACTTACAGTTAAGTACGACCTCACGTTCGCCGTTATAATTATTACAATGCTAATTAAATAGTGAAGTGAGTTTCGTTTAAATAATAATTAGCCAAGAAGGTTTTTTCAGCCTCCGTGAATCTATTAGAACTTACAGTGTAAAACAGCATCATTTAATTTGTTTAGAAGCAACCAAAGTGCCCACCTTGACTGAAAGAAATTACTTATTTTTCGCTGACGTATTAAAAGCAACAAATGCCATCTGAATTGCGTCAAAACTTTAGAATAAATAGCTCAAGCAGAATAAATCAACGACGATCGCCATTACAAATACTTGACCATCCCTTTTGTATAACACGCTATCGTACGTCAAGAAATCGAGTAACAAGGAAAATCATTAATTGGAATGCAAATGAGAACATCATCGAGGAATGTTCAACCAACTTGTTTTGCAATCCTCATTCCTCGTTAAAAGGTAAAACCTCCTTCACCATAATTACCGCCTGCCTGTCAGTTTTCTAATGTCCTTTGATATTCTTATACCAACAACGTCCGCACTGCCTTTCTACCTTCGCTGATGTAACTGCCATTAACACGCCGCTTCATAGTAGCAAATCTTTTAATGTATAACGTTCATTCATCCGCTTAATATTTACTAAATGCATGCAATCAAATCCATGTCTGCCCTTTGTGCTTACCAAAACTGATGAATATTCAAAACATGTGAGAGAAGTATCCCCTCGTTAAATACCTACACACACAAGGAGCACACTCCAGATTCTAAATGCTTTTCCCCATAATAATCCTAATGAATGAGCCCTGGTCATCAGGAAAATTCATTTTCTTCGAGTTAAGTTTGTAAAACATTTGGAATCACACAGTCAAATAAGGTAAACCAGAATAGTTTTAAAAAGCAAACCAAGGGCCAAAATACTTACATCCTCCTCTGTCACCTTGCTGGAGACAAGTGGTCAAAACGGATTAGTCCAGTTGTGTCTTCGTTAGTCGAAAAGGCTATGTATTTTATTTTTTATCCAGCCCAAAGTCCAGCCAAGTAATGATTAAGGCGTCAAATCCTTTCCGCAGTTCCCCTACTACCGTGTCGTCTCTCTTCCTGAAACGGACAACTTGAGCCGGCCATTAGGGAAACATGGTAGCGAGTGGAATTTTTGGATAAAGTCTATTTGTTTCTCCATTCTGTCCCTCATTGATTCTCCACTAATCTCTCCCATTGTCTTCTTGGGCATGACATAAAATAATCAACACTCCTAATGGAGTCACCTCCAACCGGTAAAAGTAATCATTAGGGACGGACAGGATGTAAAGCATTTACCTGTGGCTTATGCTAGGATGCTAGGAATCCTATTCTAGCTCTTCATTCTATTCAAATTCCAAACTTTTCGTATCTGAATTCTTTCCCTCTGTTTCAAAAAACACAACATCTTCCACATTGACACTATTCCAATTTAAGTCAACTTCATTCATCTCCACAATATCCTCAATCTTTTCAACCTCAAACAGTACCCGATGAAACGAAACGATTGGGGAACGCAAGAGTGGCTCATTTATCAAATGTCTCCTCAGTTAACCCTCCCAAAGTCACACAGATATGCCACCGGTATCGAATATCGATTTCGTAGCAACGCCTCTCATCACAATATTCTAGAGAACAATATGCTACCTGGAGAAGTGGAGGGGGTGGAACCAGGAATATTTTGACACAATCTCTATTCTTCCACCAACCTCCATCCATTCTTCTTTTAGTACTTCCATCCGTCTGAATGACTTGGAAGCGTGTGTGTGCACATTCCAGAGATATTCCTAGCTTTTCCAGCCCTATAGTCTTGCATTAAGCCACACTTGTCGTCCAGAGGACAAAGGAAGAATGAGGAGAGGAGTGCGGGTAAAATAAACAAACAGATAAATCACTTCATAGCTAAAATGGACCGAGTTCTACGTCAAGGAAAAAAGAAGCACTCTCAATCAATTTCATCTTCATCCTCTCTTTATCTTTTCTTCCTTGGACAAAGGAGAATGAATAACGACCCCATTATTATTCCCCACCATTGTCTCCCTTCCCACATCCAACTCAACTTTGACTTCTATGTCAAAGTTCTCCCCGGTGTCGTCATTGCCACATCTTGCCTTATCCGCCTCCAAATCTGTGACAAATACCAGAGCAAACGCTATGTGCCCTATGACACCTGATTTTGTAACATCTTCATGTACCTGACTTACAACAAGTTAAAATCAACAAGTTTTCCGAGGGCTTAAGCTCCATTCACTGTCAGTAACGTTTTAGAAATTTTCGAGCCTATAACTTCTAGGAGACTAAAATAAGTTTGAAAAAAGCTTTCTGCGTTTACAAAACGCTATGTAGTACTGTCTCTCCAAGGAGAAATCCTTTAGGGATATCCCAGTCTTTCCACCCCACACTAGATGGCGCTGCGCTATTACATTTTCCTTTGAAGGTACAAGTAGAAATGCTCCTTAGGGATTTTCCCTGACACCGTCATATTCATCTTCGAGATTCGAGGACTCTGTCACTGTATTTACGGATTCTGCAGCTGGAATTAGTAGAGGGAGTGAGAGAAATTTGAGAAAGTATTCACTCTTCAAGAGGATTAAGGATATTTTCAATTGTATATGAACGAGGAGAAAGGAATGTTTCCTTTTTCAAACTTTGTTATGACTATGGACATTATTCGGAAGAATTGTCCCGTTCAGCCGAGGTGTTCAACCAGAAGTAGAGCCTCTTGAAAAGGTGATCCTTGAAGACAGATGGACAAAGATAGGAGGAAAAGGAAACTATTTCAGCGTGTAACAATATTTAGCCCACACAAGAGTCTTTCCCCCATCCATCTTCACCTGTGCTGCGCATAAGCTACAAAAGCCTCCGTAGTCTTGTCCAACCTTATGTCAGGAACCATCCGAATTTCATAGCCACTTGACTTTGCTACTTGACCAAGTAGAAAGAGCAACAACACTGTGTGGGGTATGTCTTGAAGCGTAAGAGAATTAAAACTTTCCTCTGCAAGATCCTTGCTTAATTTTGAATTGTTCAACTGCTCTAGAAGATGGCTTCTTTAATGAATATTATACACGAGGAGCATACAGAGTAGCTGATGATGAGGGAAACAGCCCAAAGTAATCACTACTTTTCAGGTAATAATCATTCAAACTTTGGATAGAGATGCACGCCAATCCCGCCCCTTCTGTCCCTTTCTTCATCCTCGTGTCCACCCTCTTAAATTTCCCTAATCCTCTCCTTCCCATTACGTCTAAGCCTGTCTTATTGCACTCTCTTTATAAAAATCATCCATGATCGCATCTCCATTTATCAATATTTGAAAAGTTAAGACAAACATGAAGCTTTTATATAGTATTTAATAACGATCCGACGAGTCAGTCTCCTTCACCATTCATGAGAACCTTGGGACAGCTGCCAGCAAGTACTTATCTATGGTACAAACGAGCTAGAGATCTAGCCTTCCATGAGGGAGATGTAGTAGTAGACTTGATTCTCAAGTGAAATTATCCTACAAGATGATTGTAATTATTTCCTGATTACTACCGATACCAGGCAGGACTCCACACCTGTTTCTCATGATGATATTTGATCTGCAAAATATAATTTGATAATCTCACTCATCAATTCTCCCCATTCAATCCCCTCTCTCTTTCAACGTGTGTGATCTCATCATTAAGATCAACTTCGTACCTGCCCAAGGGGAAGATCAAGCTTAAGCTCCATCCTCCTTCCCAGCCATTCCTTAGACCCACCTAACCATGCCATAAAACTGAAAACTCTGATTTTTAAGGCCATATTTATTTTATCAAATAATATAACTAATATTTCCTGTAATTTTTCGGGTTTTTCATCTCCTATCATAACTGCCAACATCACGATCTGAAACAAATCATCCAAATCAAATCCTTAACAATAGCTTACGTCCACCCATAGAGGGAAGTTAAGAAGGAGCATTTATATGTGAGCAGTCCTTAGCCTAGCTCATAAAACTGACGAGCAGTTGAAGCCTGTCAGAGCCTTCTTCTAACCTTATAGCAGCTATAATAATTCCTAATTAATTTATATAGTGAAAGATTAGCGTGTGATAGACGAAGATGGGAAAGACGTGCCGGATTTTTTCATCATCTCATCGCAACAGTCAGTCTTACCTTACGTCTTAGCTTCGCTTCACCTTCCCATCCCCTTTACCTAAAGCAAACAAGCCTTAGGGATCAAATGATTTATGATGGTAATTCATTAAGCAGACAGTCGGCTGACGGCTTCTATTTAGTCCCAGCCTGGTAGCCAGCACGAATGAATGGATCACATTCAGCATAGAGAATAGAAGGATGGCCCAAATAAAATACCAAATTCTCCAAAATTTCTATAATTCAAACTCTCATGCAGACTGCACACGCACGGACTGAGCAGTGTCCATTTCCTTTGGCATTTTCTTACAATGAACAACGCTCTGCGCTTGGCTTTCAAGCCCTTTGAATGTGCTCTACTTTCTTCCCTGGGTGATCTCCCTTCAATAAAACGATTTAAATTCTTTCAGGTCTCTTTAGAATATCTACCGGCAGAAAATGCAATAGCTATCTCATCCCTGTGTACGCCGTTTATCTCATGTCCATTTCCCACACGCATCAACTTCCGAAAAGAATATAAACCATGTCCTTCCCTATCTTTATTGACTTCCTTCTCTACCTACATCCGATAATTCCTTTATCCGCCTCTCTATAGAGCTTCAAGTAACTGTTTCGTCTAATAAAACTTTTATTAGGCTCTTTACATCTTATGGATCATCCAGCAATGTAACGTTCGTGCTTCCCAAGGATCTGTGGGGTGGGAAACCACTGGAGAAATGCAGCACACGCCACCATTAGCCGCTTTATTGCATTGCAACCTGTAAATTATGCAGAACTTAAAGTATACACGTTTTAATTTGTCTTACTAGGGATTTAAGCTCCAACCTTGAGCACAAACCTAAGCCGATTCTAGCTAATCCGGTAAAATGTAATACCTTTGCATCTAATCCATATTTACTTTAAGGAATGAGCTGGCGCTAAAGAAAGGATATTCTGAGTAAAATATATCCTAGTATTTTTGGAATTTAGCTTTGAAACTGCATAAATACATGGGTTTTTGCAACTGCGTTCGTTTGTTCATGAACATATTTCCGTGTTCTCATACTCTGTTCCAAATTTATAAACAATTTCTAAAATCCCGAAGCTATTAACTGCAATCAAAACTTTGAAGTTAATCAATTCCTAAATGGAGCTGTGAAGGGACTGAGAAACACTGACTTGAATCAGAAGCCTGGTGAGGAACTGTTGTCGAGGAGTTGTGCCGGCAGATTTTACAAAATGACGTCTTTAGCTTTCGCTCAAGGACTACAATCTGTTCTCTCCTCAAATTCATGGAAGCTTCAGCCCCGCATTCTGCATAGGCTGCATCCTTCAACTCAAGGAATTGTTTGCGTATTTTATTGGTGGCAGTATACCCGGTGTTCCCAAAGTTACCACCCGCTTGGATTGCATTGCAATAAACCAGGACAACTGTTCCACGCTTCCACGCAGTTTCTGACCAAGATCGATAGTTCCGTCCTCTCCGTGTGAAGTTCCCATTGTGAGGAAGAGGTTGTAAATTAAGCCTGCATCACTTGGATTAGAGAAAAGGGATCATAAATCCTTCAATGTGGGAGATCGACTCCTGACCTCAATGAGCCCATCTTAAATCCTGGGTGCACGCAATCCAACCTTGGCAACTTCACTTCAATTCCATCTTCTCCGGGACTTCCTTCCCGTCTTTGTTTCATCCTGTTCCTCCTGCATCGTTAGCATATTTTTCAAAAACTAGCAGCATCCGTATCTCGATTCCAAAAATCATTTGAATTTCAACCTTCCTGGAAACCGGAATCATGACTCTCTCCTTGTATTAATAGTTTCCCTGTTCTTCTTTCACTTCATCCGGCCTTTCTTGAAATCCTGGATACTCTTCTCCTTGTACGCGCATTAATTAGATTCTAGAACGAATTACCATCCAGAAATCTTTGACTTCAGCTGGTATCACACCTTATCCATCCCTTCCTGTGCTTGATAAACTATTGTTTTACTCGCATATGTATATACATGCATCAAAATTAACGTGGGAAATCTGATATTTGTATTTCCTTTCTTCCCTATAAATAATTCATTAACAGCCTTTACTCTCTTAGCTTTGTAAATCTGATCAAATGTCATTTTACAGTTACATACAACAGTTACGTTTAAGCATGTACATTAATATTATTTAATTCCTATTCCGAGCCCAGCCTTCTACCCGTGAGCAGCATGTCCGCCCAGTATTCCAGATTTGTAGAATTAGTAACCCCATCTAATATTCTCTCCTTCTTGGCACACTCTAGTTGAATAAATTAGAGGACATGATTGACTTCTTCCTTTGTTACTACAAGTTTCACCTGGTGTCCCCGAGGAAGTAGGGAGGAAAAGAGGATTAATTTAGCTTAAACAACAATCCAAAATCACACTGGCTTGTCTCCCCCTCACGCCGTGACTGTGACTACTAGGCTCCTGCTCCTCTTATTCCTTCCGTCTTCTTCAGACCGTTTACCTTTTGATTCTTCCTACTATCTTCCAGCCCGTCAGCTCTTACATTAAGCAATGTCATGCTCATTGGTTCATGTTGCTTGGATTTCTTAGTTTTAAAATCCGGGGATTACACATCCTTTATCCCCACCTCATTACCTTTTCTAAATCATGGAAGACAACTAACTGGAATGGACTGAACAATCCCATCCTCTTCAACTCCGCCACAGTTCTGGAAAATGGAGCATCCTGTTTAGCTCCTTGTCCAGGCAGGCCAGGCGACACTTAGCAGCCCGTCTGGATGGAAGCTGTATTGTTGAAGTGGCTTTAGCCACTTGTGATTTTTCATGGCAACTTGTGTTTATGTAACGGCTCCGCCGTCGACAAACATCACTGTCTTCTGTCTTTTACTTTTCTTAAGTGATTCAAGGAAAACACTTGACAAATTCACTTGCTTTCCCCCACTTGACCATACTGAATCTTGCATCTTTCTTCAATCGTTCATGACAAATCTATTTTCTCAGCTTACATATTGCTGCTCCTGAACTCCCGATGGGCTACCAATTGCATTGCTTTGAATTACATCGCTCCTTTGCCGATTATTCTTTCAAAATAGTATGTTTCACCAGAATTTTCCTCCTACCTTCAGCAGAGCTTCCAGCGCTCCGCAGTGTTTGATATTTTCCATCGGGCTTCGGCTTCACCTTGACTCTCTTTTTCTTTGTACACATACTACCACCAACGTCGCATAAAATCTCCCATTAATACAAAACCAGAAAGCAAAGCACCACCGCCTCAAAACAAGTATTGCTTCCAGTCCTGGAAATTATGACACTGCATAAGAGACAAGTGTCCAGCTGGACAGGAATTATCTCCATTTGACAATAGTCGAGGAAGAGGAGGGCGGGTATAGAGAATTAGTTTTTTATGCGGATCCTCTCAATCTCTCGCCTAGGATTCCAGTAGGGAGGGACGCTGTGAGAAAAAGTGGTGCTTACTTATTGGGTACCGCTAAGGCTAGCAAATTGTCAGTCGGTTATTGTAGTTTTGAAGATTCTTGAATAAGTTTAGGCATAGTTTAATAGGATTCCAGCTTATATTCACATTGTTTTGTACGTACGAAGATGCGGGGATGAGGATGGGGAAAAGGCGTAAGCAGTACCGCTTTGTGCACTTGCGCCGCGTCCAACCTTCCATCCAAGCGTCCTTCAACTTTGGTACGCTGCATTTGAATATGATTAGCTTGTATCTCTATAATTGCAAAAGGATGAGGTAGACATTATTCCTTGCTGAAGTAAGGATGGAGTGAAAGCCAGCCCGCAGAGAGCAATTTATGATGTTCCTTGTGTGTGAAATCCTCACGGTGTGATCCGCATTCCGCACTCTCTCCCATCCCTCCATTCCCATCCCACCACACTACTATATTCCGATATCTTCCATAATAAATAAACAAACATAGAGAGGGAAGCTCCATTTAAACATTCCCCCGCGTGTCTACCTACAATCTGCCTTCAAATTTCCTCCAGTATCCACTTACTTACGTCAACCAGACACTTTTCCGTTGTTTCCCCGTCGATATAATCAAAAACCATCTCCCGTCATCTATTACTTTTATAGAGGATTCAAACGGTTTTTTGATTTGCTTTCAGATTTAGACAAACACTACTACTACTGGGCATATTCGCTTAGCGAAATAGTAACAGTACGCGGAAGTGTGAAAAAAATTTCCTTAAATCTTGCCATTTGAATTCAAAACAATCTTTCGCTGAATTTTCATTATCCAGCAAACCGATAGTCAGCCCCAAAAACCATCTGCAGCACTGAGCAACTGAGAAACTGCCTTTAATTAAAAAAGTAAGAAGACAATAGTTTTCCGAGTTGAGTTTGGAATTCTTGCCATACAATACAAGTTTTTAATCCCGCATTTTTTTACTAAACAGATTTTCTGCTTGATTCCCAAAATATCCATCAAATCTTCCCACAACAACGCCCTACGTAAGATATTCCCGGTTCCTTTTGACTGTTAGCTAGTTGTAGTCTAGAAGCAAAGCTGACCGGTCCGATAAGCTCCAGCAAACTCCACATGGTGTTGAACATAAATTCACTAAATCTGCCTCATTCTCATGAATCAGAGACCTAACTTTATGGAAGCTTGTCATAATATGAGCATTAACATAAGGGAACGTTTTCCTTACATGTGTCCTCTTCTTGCCTCTCCCATTATATCTCCAGCTTTTGGATATTTTGTCCACCAACCCGTGGTCAACCAACCCCATCTATTGCTAATTGTTCTCTGCTTCATTAATTCCAAACATTTATTTAGACGTTAGGCTAGGCCTTGGAAGCACACAGTTGGAACCTACTGTATATTCAGTGACAATTTCCGTGGAAAAATATTAAATTTTACCATCTTGTCAAAGCATCTTGGGGGTAAGATGAAGATGACTCTCCGGGACAGGGCAAAGATAGGAGAGTGAAAAAGTAAAATATACAAGACATGTTCTTGTAGTTGTTGGGGAAGATGCGGGACGGGCCGTGTTAGAAGAAGAGGACGTAAAGGACAGCAGGGGTGGAAAAATAAAATGTGTTGTGAAGGAAAGGTAAACTTTAGTAATTCCATCTGTCCATGTCTACCTGTAGGAAGTCCAACATCCAGCATCAACCACCAGACACACTTGTCCGAATAACTGGAATCTTGAATCTCCACTCACTCTCCCAGCCATCACAACTCACCTCTAAGGAGCATCAAACATGTAGCGTGGCTCGTCTCTGTAAATTCAACATTCAAATATATTTAGAAAACTTCCCACCCAGCCTACATTATTCATATCAAGAGTCATAGAGATCATAAAGTTGGGGCGTCCATCCAGAATTCCAGCATCTCTATCTATCCGCTTATTCCTCTCATTGTAATCCAAAATCCCATAGTGTTTGTCCATCCACCTATATATTTTGAATCAAAACACACATCCACCCGCGCGCACCCCAGCCCTTTCCGTCTCCAGTAAAGTCAATCTCCTGCAGTTTTCGACCATGTTCACTTTAAATCCCCCAAGCAATTCCCAATGATGAATGATAAAATTCTTCTCTACTATATTTGATCAAACTGGAATCATAAACTATAAATATTTCTCTCTTCCCCCCGCGGTCCATCTTAATATATTCATTCTTCAGCTAGTCTCCCGCTTCCAACCCTATTCCCCGCAGATCCTTAATGTAAACAAACACAGCCCGAATCATAATTCCTTGTTCCTCCAAACAAATTTCACGCTCTCCAATTAATCCTACCTATAGCTTCTCATAATTTACTCTTCCTCCCCAACCTTTCACCGTCCTCCTTTCTCTATGCTGTCATACTCCTAGCTCTCTATCCTCTAGCTATCCATCCTCTAAGCTTTCCCCCAACTTCCGCGAATATTCGCCAATTTCACCGCTTGCAAAGCATCTTCTTCTTAGCTTATGCAAACGGTCCTCGGTCTTACAGGATTTCGGAAATACTTTTCCCCTACAAGGAGTTTTCATCCATTCCTTTCTTCCATCTCGTCTTCTTCCCTGCTGTTGAGTATATTCAAAGGAAAACTCCCTTTCCGTCCATGTATTCTTTCCATGGCTGGCTGCATGGCAGGGAATTTGAGAGAACAACAACCAACCTCATCTTCTTCTTCCATCCTCCCATTCTTTCCTCTACGCTCTTCCAGGTTCCCTCGTCTCCCCGGAGTAAACCCCAAAGAATATACCAAAGCCTGATCTCATCTATCCAGGGAAACGACGGGCTAACAACAACCACTAACATCCAAAGAGAGTTGCAGCAGTAAGTAGATGAGGAAAACATAAGCAAGCGTTTTTGAAGCAGGGAAAGGAGGAGAGCAAACGAGAGAGAGAGAGGGTGGTTAAATCTTTTAGGATTAACTCAAAAGCAACGACTCCGAGCCAGACTTGATCAGTTGACAGAAAGGTACGCGGAGTGAAGTTCCTTCAGAGGCGTAAGTGCATAGCATTAATATTTCAGCGTCGTCTGTCCAGACGATATTATCCGTCTATACTCAGAACCAGGACAAACTGTCCCTTACCCCCGTCCGTCCCCACTGTCCTTCATCCCGTAATGGGCTTAAAAGTAGTGTCTTGTCTGACTTGGACCTGAGTGCATTCTTCTATTATCTCCAGTCCAGTCTCAGATGACCAAGCCTTCACTCATCCCTCCTTCCTTCCCTCAAGACTGGAGCCAAGACTTTCAAAAAATAAACACAACGAGTTACAATTATATTCCACAGTCTAGTGTCCAGCAGTCCTAAAATTACGTCCATACAGTGCACACACTCATTGAATCCCGCTAAAGCAATTGTAAAATTCTGAAACTTCAAAATTGTGTTTTTTTGTGGAAAAAACCCGGTGCATTTCTGGAATCTTGGACACACACTCAGTTGTAACCAGGAACGATACGAAGCAGTAGTGTGAAAGCTCAAGCATCCTAGGGAAGAGCACGTGAAAAACAAGTGTGTTAATTGAGTAAATTGCAAGAAATGATATACTTGGAAATAGTTCAATTTTGCAAAGAGTGCCTTTATTTGTTTGGATCTTGTTGAAAAGGTAAATATTTATTTTACGCGAACCCATATATATATATTACTATTATTACTAATCCTCATGCCTTCTTATGCCTCCACCCATCTCTCGCACGTCCACTAACTTTCATTCTAAATAATAAGCTTGTTTGTAATGAAAAAATAATCGTGTTTCACAAATCTCCCGGTCCCTCCTTCATCCTTAGTCTTACTCTTGTTTTCCGTGTTTGTGCGTATCCAGCCTGAGTTCTGTATTCTCTTTTGCTCGCTCTCGTTATCTCCTCCTTGCCGCGTTTCAACGTAGTTGTAAGCTACAAGAGGAGGCCAAGCGGGTAAGACAGAAGCCGGAACGGAAGTCATGTACCCTATGTGCAGTCGTGCAAAAATTATTATGTCCACGCCACAATTGCCACTCTTGTCAGGAGAATATTTTTCATACATACTTAAATAAATTCCACATGAGTCCTACCTCCATCTTCTTGCTAGCTTACCCTCATTGCCATTCATTCCGTCTCGGTACACTACGAGCTAGCTAATCTGCACACATGATCTGGTTTATCACGAGTTTTAAATCGCTGTACGCTAGAGTTACTACGGCATTACCTAACCTTCTATGTATATACCTGTAGCCAACTACAGCCTGTACTACCACCTCTACCCTCCAATTTTCTTCCTGGACGAACTGGAAATTTCATTAGGATTCAATATTATCATTAACACTGCATGATAAACCCAGAGCTTGCCAACCAAATATTCCGCCCAAGATTTTTGCAAAATTTAAGATTCCTCTACGATACCTTTGTTTATAGGATAATTGCAAAAATCATAACATTATATTACAACAATATCTTTTCATCTTCATCCCTCCGAGGCATCTTTAACGTTCATATCCAGCTCCGCATCTTTGAGCCATCTCAGCTCCGATGTATATCATCCTACCCCTACCTTCCTATTCCTAGCCATAACGAACCCATCCCCTAGATTTTATACTCTCATCAAACTTCCCTAGATTGAAGGTTTTTACACCAGCATCCTCATTGAGAAATGTTTTATTAGCTCCCCGCGCTATCCTCTGCTCAGGTTCAACTTGAAAGCTCTTGTTAATCTTGATGGATTATTCCCGCATAATTCCCTTCGGCATCCCTTTAGAATATTGCCGCAATTTAATCCTTGCATTTTAATTTTCTAACCTTAACATTATCATCAAGTTATTAAAAAAATTATGCGCTCGTTAAAAATCTTGCCATCATTTCTCCTCTCAACATGTTTAAATGAGCAAATTCTTTGCATTATTTGCATTATAATTCTCATCCTTCTCAATCCAGTTGTTTGAGTGACAAGCCGATATTGAAAAATGTCCGGCACTTTTCAACCAACACTAACCAAGCGCATGCCCCCGCCTCGCTTTGTTCCGAAAATCATTTATCCCAGAGTCCACGGAATTGGAACAAGTTAAATCTAGTTGATTCCCTCAAGCTTAAACAGCATTCAACTTAAAATCCATTTACTTTTCTGGCAGAAATCAAATGGTTTTCAAAACAAAACCATTTGCTTTCTTTTCGCCTCCGGTTACTGTTGGTCGGTTTGATTGTGGATCGTTTCTCTAAAAAAAATCCGCACACACCTTCCTGTGAAATAGCTGATTCTTCAACCCTTTCCAAAGTCTCCTTTAAAAAATAAAAGGATTCATTCATTCTTTTCCTTGTTGATCTTGTTGCAAGCTGAACAATTTCCGGGGGTAAAAAGATAAGTGCGTCGGCTAAGACCAAGAGCTTTATAGCATTGCGGCATTTCGCTGACAAGAGAGAGAAGGTCTCCGGGTTAATTGTTTAGTTACTTAAGGGAAGGGTGTGTGTACAAGAGGAAGAACAAGAAGGCTTCTCCAAGGAGCCAGCATAGTATTTAATGCAGTCAAACTTTCTCAATTCGTAGTCGGTAAAATACAGAGAGTATAGTAGCAGTAGCAATCCCTCTTAATTCCCTTTTATTGCCCACTTATTTTGTTTTTAGATTTGCATTCAAAATTAATGACTTCCGAACTTATTTCACAACTAGCAAGTCTTGGAAGCGGAGAGAGTTAGTTTCCACCGTTAACTAAATTCTCTACCTACTTGTCCCAAGTCTGTGTAGTAGTCTCTATCCGTAAATCTTTCAGTCTTCTGGTTCAGTCATCCCGCTCAGGGAAGACTTTATAAGAAACCCAACGCGCTTAACAGCATCTTTCTCGGGCCATAAGCATATCAAATCCCCTCAAATGTCTGCTTTGACACATGATTCAAAGAGAGCTGAGGGTGGTTAGATAATTGTGAGAAGGGCGGGCGAAAGTAGTTTTTGACGGGAGGGAAAAATGTGCGCGTGTGTGTATCTTTTCAAGACTGGGATGAAGCATGATCCATAAGCTTTGGGCTACTGATTTAAAAGAATAGCAGATTCATTATATGCAGATAAAAAGTATGTTCACAATGTTTCAAGGTGGGGGCGCCGCGCCAAAGAGCCTCAACGAGCCAGCAGACTGTATAGTAAATATATTGAGGCTATAAAACATGTTTTCCAAACCTTCTTTTTAAATATCCAAGAGGCCGACAAAGAGTAGATGGATCTTGTTCCTCACCGCAATCCACCTTGTTAGCAAAGAGCTGTAATTCCCAAAGCAACCGTTTTGCTTATGTTTATCCAACTTATACCAAGGAAAATAATAAATAATGACAGCATCATCAAATGAAGCCGCATATTGGAGGCAGTTCTCAGCTTCACGCCCCAACAGCATCTCCCACCAATAACCAACAGCAGCCTCCCTCCTTTATATTTAACTCTCCGTCCCTTCTTATCACAAAATTCAACTTAATTAGCTAACAATATGATGAGTGTAATCTTTTCCCCAAACCTCTTATACCACTAATGCGCTTGTTCACACAAAATGAAAAAAAATACCCCTCATTTACCTTTTGCCCTTTCCACCCTCTTTAGTTCTTCACATATCTTCCGCTCCATCCCTTCATTTCATCTCTGTACTTTCTACCGCGCCGCGCTTCAACGATTTCTTCCATTACGCGTAATTTCAGCCAGTGCTCCGGTGTGAATGAATGAATCCATCTCAAACCATGTCCTTCTTACATGTTTTTTCCACGATTTTGCAAAATCCTTCCACCGCTCGCCTCCTTCTGGGCGTATCCTCCTTCCTAATCTCATATATTCTTGTTAATGAGAATTCACCTTGATTAGTCTTTGACACGATCTGGAATTTAGCACCTGTAGCTTCAATCATTCCTCTTCCAAAAACTTCATACGTGTACCCTCCGATCGTCACCTTATTGCGAGCATCTCTCCACCTCAGTAGTAATAGTAGTAGCAAGTAGCAATCCCTGCGTCAGTTTCCCGAATCAGTAAGATTCATACATAGCGGTATCTTTCTAATCTGCCGGCGGCATTCAGTATCCGGTTAAAGGGGAGCGCACACAAGAAAAACCAGCGAGCCCGTCGTCATCATCATAATCAGAGGTTAATGGATGCGGTGGAGACAGTGAAGAGTTAGTGAATTGCGTGAGCAAGGATGATGAATAATGTGACGAATCCTGACACCTGTGTAATTAGTCCACCTTAATTATGACAGGTGTATAGCGCATCCTCCGGGCGCGTGACACTCATTTAAACAACAACAGAGCCAAGCTGAGGAGGAGGTCAAAAGAAATACATTAAATCACCAATCAGCATCAGCCAGCCTCATCACGGCTTCTTTCTCCCCACCCCCCACCGCCTGCTTTTTTAACGTTTCTCCTACTATGCACCAAGCTTGCTCCTCTCTCCTTCTCCAGCTTCACAGCTACCGCTACCTGATTTAATTAATTAGTTAGGGAGCAACCCGAGTCTTGTTAGAGGAGATGCAGTCAAGCATATCATTTCCAACCCTGTCTTCAGTTCACTCCACCACATCTCCACGGTCTTCAGCTATGTCTAAATTACCAATTAGATTTACATCTACTCGCACCTTTTTAATTTTTACTTAAAATTCTGTAACGTAATTAAAATCCAAAGCTCATTTTGCCCCCAGCGGTAATAATTTTAGACGTATGTAACCATAAACATTTATTCATTGTCATTCTATTTGTTTGGTCAAGTCAGTCTCTTGGTAGGTGTTCTCCTCTCCGGTCCGTTATTAATCTTTCTCCTTGGCTGCATTACCATGGTTAGTGGCCTCGTGTCATTTTATTTTCACCATTTATTATGACGAGTCAGTTGTATAGTATAGTGCCACAGGGAAAGTCCCTCCAGCACCGTAGTAAATGTCCGTCCTCCTGTTCTAGGCCCTCCAGCCCTTATCCTCAGCTAAAAGCTCAACCTTGCTGCATCCCAACTTTTATTATCTCTGTCCTTAATCCGCTCAGATTGACTCCATCTCCCTCCCTCTCTTGTGAAGGGATTCTCCAAAAATCACAGTTATTGATTCCCTAAGCTCTGCCAATCCTGGATTTCTTCTCATTTCCTTTTCCGTTACCGATTTCTCGACTTCCATCTGTCCCCCACCACGTCCCGATCCTCCGATCATAAGCTTTAGTTTTATTAAAAGTTGCTCCCCATCCTGCGTGACTGGATTTGACAGAAATCCTTCAAAAGACAGCCCCATCATGTGTCTCAGATGCTCCAAAGATAATTTTGATGACGATGAGGAATAGCTATACGATTCCAGCTAATCATCAGTCCACGACCGCTCATGCTTTGTATGACGGGATTCATTCTACCAAGTGTCACTGGAATAGTCATTATTTTTTCTTCCTCTCTCACCTTCTCTCCCTCTTGTCGCACCTTGTAGAAGACCATCATTTGTATTCATCCCAAGAATTATTGATAATCGTTATATAGTACCGTAGAGGGATGGCTTTGGAGACATAAGTGGTGGCTACAGTAAAGGAACAATCCTTAAATCTCCCACCTCCCCTCAGATTAAGCATTATCAGCCAGCCAAGCCAACCTCGTTACAATCATAGGCAACATTTAGCACCAACATCCATCTTTAAACGTCTACCCTTGTTATTTCTTTCACAATCAGATGGAACAAAAGGATTGAGAGGATAATTCCTGGAAAATCTTCACACACCATTTCTCCCCAGTTTTACTTGTCATCTAACCTTTCCCCAGCTTCCTCCCAGGCTAGCACATACTCCACATGTCCACCTGAACAACAATAATCCAGTCCCTTAAGTACTCTCGTTAAATGACAGAGGGGTTACAGGTGCGCTAGAGACGAGTTTGAAGAATGAAAGTTTATGTCAACCAACCCTCCACCCTCTTCCTTCCCGCACTTCATCACAATAGATAGTAGTGGAAGGCCTCCCTCAAATTATATATATATGATTTTAAGTAAACCAACTTTAAAGACAGGGGGGACTTAAAGCCAAGGAGTTGATGGACACGTTCTCCTTAAGCGTATGTACGTCAATCCCATCTTCAAAACATCAAGCCTTCCTCTTGGAACGTGGTCAAGTGGTTTATTTTTCCTCCTCATCATCCCCCAGACAAGGGACAAGGCAAAGAGGACCCTTACTTACAGCGCCTTCCTTCCTCCGACATTAGTGTCTAGCATAAGTAGAGCTCCTTAAGGCTCAAGTTTACGAGTACGGACGGAGTACCAAGTAGTAAATTCAACTACACATCTCGTATACTTCTTCTTGTGCTAGGATCCAGAACGCACTGGATAAAGGCTAGCTTCCAACGAAGCTGATGGTGTATTCCATAGCCTTCATGTGGAAACTGGTTCTGGAGGTTGGAGTACTGGAGTGCTGGAGGAGAGAAAGGAACGCATTAAGGGTGTAAGAATAAGAAGAGGCTTATTGTTACGATTGAAGGTGTCAGGGTGAGAGATTTGGAGGGCTGGAATCCTTGTCAACTTTGACAAATGTAAGGTCATTCTTCCTCCTTCTCCCGTTTACTATTTTCTTTATGCTCTCATCTTTAATACAAAAGAGGCTGGAACGCTCCATTTAGTCAATATAAAGTACTGGATAAATACACAGGGGTGGTTCCTCCTCCTCCTTCAACCTACACCCCCAACACCTACCCAATCCCATTTTTCTCTGTACTCTACATGGCCATCTTCTTAACTACACTACACACACACACACTTGCCCATGCCATATATGCTATCCTTTTCCCTTACCCACCGTCTTCACTGACCTGTGCTGTAGGTAGGGAAGAAACCCTCTGGACACGGGAATTTTAGCCTACTGTGCGGAAATGTGACATTTTCATGGGAGAACCCATACTCCCTCCCATCCAAATCTTCTTGTCCCATCTTCTATTAATCCACACCTGTCCATTCTTATAGGAAGGTATATCAGGAATAAAATTAAGCCTCCAGACTTCAGAACCTCTTTCAGAACCAGGTGGGAGGATAGTTTATGGTGCTGGAGGTAGAGAGAGTGAAATTGAAAACGCATCAAACTCCAAAAGGATTTGCAAAT
The DNA here is from genome assembly GCA_906901655.1 of Sminthurides aquaticus. Lineage (NCBI taxonomy): Eukaryota > Metazoa > Arthropoda > Collembola > Symphypleona > Sminthurididae > Sminthurides > Sminthurides aquaticus. The sequence goes on along the minus strand of CAJQTT010000001.1, from coordinate 14,732,159 downwards.
GATATTCAATAAGAGTTTTGATTCCTCCGCCGCTTCCCATAGATAATTGACATGAGATGAAGAGAATATATTAGGTTAGCATAAAAAGCCACAAGGCAAGATGAAAGGCATGATGGTGATGATGACTGAATTTTTTCAAAGGATTATCCCATACCATAATCAGACATGATTTCACGAAAGCTTAGACAAGGATAGCGAAGAACACCACGAGGGAGAGCCAAGGTAAAATGGCAAACCGGTGTTGGAGGTGGGGATTTGTCAAAGGTTGAGATGGATTTGACGCGGCTGCCCGGGGGAAGGTTTCCATGCTTCCAACTTGTTGTCTGTGTCTGAATAATTAATGACAACTTGTTAAAGAGATGAAGGGAAGGCTGGGAGAGGAGATAATGATAACTTGTCGCGACAACCAACCCTTAAATCATCCTCCTTATAGAGTCCGCCAAAAAAACTTGGATAATTAGTATCGGAAAAACTTGATGGGCCAACAAGACTCGTTATCAACAAAGACTTGCGGTCAGTATGTAGATTAACCTCTTCTTCTCAAGCGCATTTCTGTCCTACCTGGACAGAAATTCGTTCGAAACCTAAGAGGCACTAGATACGACTTGTGTGATTATTCCCTGGAATGTATCAGCTTTTCTTTATCTCCTCCTTGCGATTCCAGCTACCTTAGCTGGATTCAGCTCCGGGTCTTCATGATCTTGTCACAATCTCCTCAATTGTCACACTCTTCTCCCTGTGCTGCATGCGAATCCATGAGATTGACACAGGATGACAATGATTGTAAAACAACAAGTGAACAACCCCGCGAAGCCTAGGATCAACTACCGAGAAGAATATATACGATCCATAATCGTTACAGCTCTTAAATCTCACCTCTTTCTAAACCATCTTCACACCTGTGTTTCAATCTGGTAAAAGGAGGAAAGTGGTTATTGCTTTCCGTCTCCTCCATCTGCTCCTTGTGCAGAGGAAGAGGACATGTTTTTACAAGTATGTGAACACTACTCTATGAAAGCAGCTTACTTTTGCAACTTTAATTCTACAACATCCATCTTCTTGTGTACTTACTACGTAATAGTCAAGGAATCATTGGTATCTGTTCAGAATTATAATTAGGATTTCCTCGCTTCTGTACACGACACAAAGTGTCACCTGAGCCCAGATATTTTTTATCCATTCTACTCCTCTCGTCCCATTAGTTCTCACCTCTCTCATCCTTTAATTCCCTCATTAAATAACATGGGCAGATGTCTCATCTCACAAGATTGCAATTTGATCCACCTCTTATCTTTTACCTTCTCAATTACCTAATAAGGCTGTAAGTTGCCTCAAACTTGAATTCGTGGTGGAATGAAGAGGACATAAATTGGCAGAGTGACATTTTATCAAGCATTTGTTTTCTCTTAATATTCAATCCCTCACAGATCTTACTCAATTATTATTCATTTCAAGCCTTCTATATACTAAACAACAGATCCTCCTCTTCCTCAAGTAGCCAATGGGATATAATCATTGCGTGTTATCCTTTTCAACTTTCTTTAATTCCAAAGTAATTATTTCCATCAACTAGTTAGTCCCGCCAAAACAGTAGACCTTCTTCTGCTCAGCCCTTCTTCAGCTTCCCCACTGAAGAACAAGCGGCCTCATACGTTTAATATGAGGGGTGGATGAAAATAATTTACCTTATTTTCAAGATTAAGCAATTAATTCCACGAATCCATTATCCCATCTGGCCTTACCTCCTTGAACCCTCCTTTCTTATTCCTATAGCTTACAGTGTAAATAATTACCTCTGCCTCCTTGATTGCAAACTGGCTTTGCAGAATTCCATGTAATAAAAAACAGCGACTGCTTGTAAATTAAAGATACGTTGTAACTCATTTATTCATTTTGTATCGATTCCAGGTCTCTTGAAGAACACAGTGGTGGTGACAAGTGCGATTGTCCAAGATGGAGCAGAGAAGAAGATTGTCTCTTGTGAAAATGTTTCAAGCGTCATTTATTCTAGTTCTTAGCTGTGCTTGCGTAAGCGGCGGAGGTGGTGTCCGAGGTAAGCATTTATTTTAAACTCACACCTACTTACTCTTCATTAGCACTTGAAATCCTTCAGTTGTTGGCCTCTGTAAAGTTTCTCAAGGATTTTCAAAAGTTTGATGTAGTGGTGGGAAGGTGGTAAAATATTCTAGATCGAGTGGGTGATATAGTAGAATTTGATATTATTTTGACTCAAGAGGCAACTTGAGAATAAGGAGGAGGAGGTCCTTGTCCACCTCCAGGAGGATTCTTTCCAGAGTCCATCTCCAGTATTCTTGAGACAACAATATGAATTCTATCATTTTCATTCTTGTCTCTTTGAACAAGTGAATCAATCTATAAGGTGCGCTAACATTTAAGCTCACTGCCCAGTAATGCATCTCCATATCCTCGCATCCTTATGAATTCATTTCTGGAACTTTTACTACAACAAAGTTAGTTACATAATCCGTTGAATATTTCCACCCGCTCTTGACTCCAGTTCCAGCCCTGTATCTCTCAAGAGTCTCTTCAAAGCTTGTGGTGAATAGTTGCAATGTCAGGATGACTCTGCGAGAATCTAAAAAGAATCTCCAGAGTTGATATTATTTCTTCTCCACCCTTCTCTCTCATCTCCCTCCCTCCCTTTCGGTACATGACTTGAAGAGCATGTTCCGAGAGATGGGCGAGCCTTCTGGAGGATCCTTTGGCTGGACAATGCATAGTTAGATCTGGAGCTCTGGTTTTTTCCAATCCTATTCTAGCCTTAATATCACCCAGTCAAATCACACAAGGTGTCTCCTTTTCCCTTGTCAGTAGTTATAATAATTTTGAATATTGATGTTTACAATTTTTTGCTGGAAAGGATTCACTCATTTCTCCCTTAGTTTTTCTCCCGAATCTTCCTCAGTCCCTCTTGTGTCTTTTATGACTGGGTAGGTAGGGAAGCAGCTGGATAATTTCCAGAGCAACACCACCTTCCAGGATAATGTCTTCTTGTATCAGCTTCTCCAGAGGTTAACTCCGAGACTCGGCTACCAACCAAGTCCCACTGAAAGGTGACTTCAGGGTAGGGTAGCTTACTAGCTGGAGAGCAAGAGTAGCATACAGTCCTTGGTTTGGGGGTAGGCGAGAGGAGGAATCTTCCAGGAAGATGATCCCTCTTAGAAGATGTAGCATTTTTTCTTCTTGAATCAAAAAGTATCCAGTTTGAAGATTTGGGCAAGATACAATGTGGAGGGGCATGCTGTGAAGTTTATGCTTTTCTAAACTAGCCGAGTATTAATGTGAGTGTGGCTTTTCCAGGTTGTGTGTGTTGTGTGTGTGTGACTGATAGAATCACGGCCCTTCTCTTCTCATCATTGTCCCAATGTTTTCCTTCTCAAGAGAAGTGTCCATCATTCTTGATCCTCTCTTGATTGTTATCATTTTCCCCAGTCTTTTTTAAGCTTGCCCTCGTCATCCCCCTCCACCACCTCCAGTCACTCTTCAGTTTCCCCCCGTTTGATTCTCGGAGAAATAAAGCTCGCTTTCACTACTTATATACTCCTCCTCTCAAGAAACCTCCCTTGCGGAAAGATGATGCATTATTCCGTATCCTCAGTTATCACAGACACACATTACATTAACATGGTTTCACTAACTTCTCTCACTTCCTCGCCATTGTCATTCTTCCCGAGAAATCCCCCAATACAATAGCTTCATCCAGATTTGCTACACATTACGCACTCACAGTCACACACACACACACGTCCAAGTAAACACACTACGCATCCTCACCACTCTAACAAACAATTCTCTTTCCCTCCGACTATCTTTCGTTACAATTCCTTTGATTCCTCACCACCAACATCTTCTCATCATTTCCTATTGTAAATTCTAAAGCTCTTCGCAGCACTCAGTTGCTCTCAGCCAGCCAGCTTTCCCACTTGATCCTTTTATTGTAATCTTTGAATAATAGCCCGGAACGGACCATATTTAATTTAGGTTGAGTAAACGGTGATTTTTCCGAATCATTCCACATTCTAGAGACTCTCTTCTTCTTCGTCTCTGCTTTGCATTTCTCTCTCTTCTGTTCAATATTTTACTGGAAGGGCAAGTGGCTGGCCGGCCAAGTGTAGTTAGATCGTCCTTAAGTATAATTCCTTACACTGTATTAACTATCCTACTTTTTTCTATGACTATTTCTTCCTCGCAAGCTTCTTGTTTCTTTTTATAACTTTGCATTCCGGACACGCAATCTTTTCACGGTGAAAAGCCAGGGGAGTTCATCCCTTCCTTTCCTTGTGACGTTATGGTACATTATTCGCTCTGTGGGACTTCTACACTACAGTAGGCTCCAAGTCATCACCACCTCTTCATCTCTATTGTATTTTCAATCTTATATTCTCACTCTTAATTGTCTTCACAACATTTCTTTTAGTTTCTCCTCACGCTCTCCCTCTCGATGTATCCTATGTAGCTTCTATATCCTCTCATTCTTCCTAGCCTTATTTCCCGCTCCTAAACTCCTATAACTTAGCTCGCTTCCTTGCCTGCTTTAGTTAGTAGCAGCCTTCCATTCCTGTCTGCTATAAAAGAGCGCACTCCATATTCCCCAAGCGTAGGCTTCAAATCAACCCCCCGCTCTTTCTCTACATTTTGTTTGGTCTTTCTGTTGATTTATTTAAATAGGTTCAATTGAAGCGTGAACAGAGAGATGAGGGCTTGATTTTCAATTAACGTAAATTCAATTTACGCAAACCAAATCTATGCATAGCCATAATCCCAACATCCACACACACCACACCTTACCACGCAACGTCAATCCTACATCATCTATTCGTACGCCATCCACAAGCCCGTAAATTCCTTCATCCCTTTTGGATACTTTTCTTGGTTTCTTCCTATGGCGTGAATTGATTCGAGTGTGTGGGAAGACGCCGGTCGAAAATCCTGAAAAGCATACGAGATTCCCTTGTCGTATTGTGTGTGTAGCTAAAATAATAAATTGAAATCCAGAACGTGGGCGATCTTGTATCCTGTGGGTCGGCAAAATCCACATTTTCTACAAGTTACAAAACATATTCAGAACCGATGAGAGAAGAATTGATTGATGCGTTTTCAAACAAAATTGATTTTAAATAACTTTTCTCCACTTCATAAGAATTAGTCTGACGTATGTTTCAAAATTCAATAAGGAGGGGGCCATCGTTGCACGCAAGAATAAGTTCAGAGGGTTCACCAGTGTGTAGCACAGGAAGTATGTGGTCTTGGAAGTAGTATATAGTAGCTTCCTTCTTTGTCTGACTGAGCTTACTTTCTCCCTTGTTTTCTTTTCCACTGTTTTGATTCCTTGAAAGTGTTGCGTACAAAACGTTTCCTTATGACAATCCCTGTGTAACATCACATGATTGTCAAGTTTACGGATGGAAGGAAAACATTGTTACATACACAGTCTCTACTCAAGTCTCTCTCAGCGTACTTACCTAACCAGGAAAGCTGAGACAGGGAAGTTATGTTAGATACAATCAAGATGCTCTCAACTCACATGGGATATATAGTTAGTGACAGCTTAGAAAATAATCTCATTTTCCTTCCGTTTACGGCTATTTAAGCATAATCACGAGGATATTCATCAAACTCTAACCAGCCACACGGTATTACCTACGGACTTACAAAAAACAGCCATCCTTGTTTGTCTTTGAGCGTGAACACTCCACAATAACTTTTACATAACTGACTTCATCCTCCCTCAGCTCAACTCCAAGTGCTCTATTTCGTCCTTCTTTCAACAATTTCCTTTTCTTGTTATCTTTCTGGTGCACTGATTCTGCTCTTTATTTTTTATCCACATGAGAGAGAAAGAAGACAGAGACAAAGATAAAATGGAGTAAATGCAAGTAGAAGCGAACGATATGATCATGATACACACCCTCCCCCACTCTCGTCTCTATCTCTGCCTCCCATTATTCTACAGAATATTTCAAGACGCTCCTGGAGTAAATAATCCCACCAAAACAATATTACAAATGCTCTACGTGATCCTTCCACATTTTTGTCATCTCATCTCCCACACCTTCCTTTGTAAGGACCATCTCATCCCAGTCAATTCCCACCTGCTCCCGCCATTACAGATTCACAAATTATATTTAGAAGGGAACAAACTATTATTTCATTACTTAACCTCTTGGCTTCTCATGAACCCAGCACAGCTATATCTTCTTTGACTTCATAAAGGCAAGCTGCTTTAGCTGCTTGCCGTTGCTTGTAGTTATCTCCATATCTCTGTCCCTCCTCATCTACATGTATATCGCGACTCCAATAATGGGCAAAATTCAAAAGTAAATAACAAATGCTTATTATCCATCCGTAATGTGCTGGAAACCATTATACTCTGCTAAACTTCGCTGCCTCCACTCCAGTCTCGTTGTGTCCCTTCCACCTAATTTATATTCTGCCCGCTCAATTATTTTTTTGCACGTTTCCGCCATTCAGCTACAAAGAACCCCCAAACATGTATTACTCAATAACATCCAGCCAGGCTCCAGAGTTCTAGACGGACCCACCTGTAAACTCTTTAGAATGGCTAGCATCAAAAAATTCCCAGTTGATTGTAAATTGAGAGTAGGGAATGATTTACGGAAAGTAACAAACTTTTTACAGTCATTTTCAACAAGAGCCGGGTCGGAGGCTAGGAGTAAAAACCTAGAGTGGGGTGCTGCTGAAATGTGTATTGTTGTACTAAACTTCATCATCATCCTCTCTCTCTTCTTTGAATGCAAAAGAGGGAAAATATTACTATCTCTGTAGCCAACAACACTCCCTTTCCGTCTTTTCCTATGTGTGTACACTCTTTTTATACAAATATCCTAGCACACACCTGGAATCCGGAACGTGTAAAAAATGTAACCCACCGCTCCACAACGTAACAACGCTCCTCCATCTTTTCTCAGTCTTCTCTCCTACTTCAATCCAGGGACTAAGCTATTGAAATGCTAATTTATTTCACCTGGTTCCCCTCTTCTTCTTGAGTTATTTGTTTTAGTTTACAGCCAGACCAGTTCCTCTTTTCCCGTAATGTAAACACAGAAGAACCTCTGACTGCAGCGCTAGCTGAACATTCATTATTTCATTGTGTACTTCACTTAGGTGCATTTGTATTGCAATTTTTTCTTCAAGGGATTTTTTCTCCTAGAGTATCATAACCTGAACTGCAACGGAAAGCCACATCTTGTGATGGGCTCCTGCTCTTTGCAACCCTCCTATCTTAATTACAAAGCATAATGCTCCGCAAAAATATTCGGAACGTGTGTGTATTCATTCAATAATCTCGTAGTAGCAACTCTTCCCAGCCGCATCCTCTTCCAGTAATTCAGTCTAGCCATTTAAATTACTGAGCAAGAGTTGCCTCATCAGTTAACGAGATGATAATTAATGATGAATGAAACCGGGGTGGTAGAGACGAAAGTGTTAAAAAAATCATGCTAGCATGGTCCTTACGAGAGCGGAGCATACGTTAAGGGTGTCTGTAAATATTATTAATTATGTAGTCAGTCATTAAATTCTGTTAAGCATACAATGAGAACGTAAAATAAAAATTCAGTGGAGAAAACTCTCATCTTTCTCTCCTCTATCCATTCAATGTAGAGTAGAGCATTGGAGTTTGCGGTTGTCCAGACTGGTTTTGTAGTGTGTCTCCATGGTTCTCCGGCTCATTCCCTCTCCTATTTATTACTTTCTGGATGCTTGAGTGCATGAATTAACCCGTGATACCCTGAATATCATCTTCATCTCATCATCACCGTGTGGGTTACCCTCCTCCCCATTAATATTTCTATTCCCTTGATAGTATACACACAGTGGAAAACCTCAAGGTGTGTCTTGATACTGCAACTTCTGCTCAGGCTTCAGCCCGGACTCAGTGTCTCATGTGTCAGGAGAATTAGATTCCGGAATGTAATCCCAATTCAATTCGGAATAACAAGTATCAATTGATATGCTCGTGTTTAAATAAATGAGGAGAAGCGCCTAGTTTTGATAGCCTCCCTCATTTCCATCATCCACGGCTTCCCAGCGGTTCAGCATTGTAGAATCTTTAGTTAACTTCACATCTTTCCCTCCCTCATCTTCTTTTGTGGTAGCATTCTTTTGTTTCTCGCATTAAAGGCTTGAAACTTATCTCTGATACTACCCAGTATAGGATTATGAAACCAAAACCGCGACCGAGAAAGCTGAGCTCCGCGTTCTCTGGCTTATAAACTCTTCATGGCTTAAATATTCCATCTTCCCGTTCCCTTGCTGCCATCCATCCTCTGTGTATATCCATGAGGCAGAGCCACCACAAGGGTCTTTCGTAGAAGGCCATCAATATTTCTTGTCCACCACGCCAACTAAAATTTTACCAACACATTTCCAGACTTGTCCTGGTTGCGAGTGTAACATGAGAACTTTTCCTCGCCCATATTATTCGTAGAAACGCTTCATTTCCTCCATCCTTTCCATCTCTAGCTTGTACAAATTTTCCTGGACTCTCATCCGATACATTTTCCCAATCCCTGTATCTCGAGCCCGTCATAAGTTGCCTCCACATTCCCCGGCAATAATTCAACGACGTTAGCCCCTGTTTTTCTCATAATCTTCCACCGGTAGCTTGTCCAGACTTTTACAAATCTAAAATCAAATAAATCTTAACAAGTCAACGCGCATACCAGTAGCGCCCTCTGGGTTTCCTCCCCCTCTCCTTGTAATCCCAGTTATGAGCTGAATAGAAAGCCATTACGGATTATGTTAACAGCAGTTAGCAGCTGGATAAATTAGCGTAAATGTAAGATTATATGCTGAAAACATGGACGAGTCAAAGTAAGCCACAGTCACGGATGAGAGGTCAAATCTATTTCCATTACGCCAGATTGCTTTTTTTCGACATTTGATCCCACAATCTTTCCCTCCTGTTTGTCCAACATTGTTTATTCTATCTTTCAAGCTCCATTAGTCTTGAAGGCGGTAGGGAGAAGCACTAACTTGTATAGGACTATTCCTTCTGCTAACCTCCAGAAATGCCCTTCCTGGAGGAAGCGTGGTATTCCGCCTCAACTTCTTCCAAACCAGCAGAATCAAGAGATGCTTTCAAATATTTTCTCCCTCTTTTCTTCCCGTTGACAGCTTCTTGTGAAACACAAGCGTCACTCTTGACTAATGGAGCCTGTAATGTCCCTCCACTATCCAGCCCTCCTATTCCTTGTACGTTTTCCCTGTCTTCCGGAAAGATTTACGGCAAGAATTTAGCAAAAATACACACACCGAAACCCAGCTCAACCAAGTAGAACGGAAAACTTTCCGGCTCATTAGCCCATCGAGCCTTCTCTGAACCTTTCCCTAAAACCTATGCCTCAATCCGTCCGGCAAAGTCCACCATTAAAAACCCAAGCAACGCCAGCGGCACAGTAGATGGCGTAAAATCTTGATTTTCGGAACTAATTTACCTACCGCTGCTGTGGGCATATTTTTTGCTAACAATTCACCAACCAGGTGAGGGTGGTCAGCCGGGCCGGCCACCCGGACGTGGGTGAGTTAATTGGAGGATTTATGGAAGACGGCTGGCGTAAATTAGAATGTGATGTTTCTAAATTTTTACTCCCATTTAAGAAAGATGCTGGACCAGCATTACTCTTCTCCGATCCTCTATCTTGCGTGGTAGGAAGGGATTATTTGGAGCACTGTTTGTTTTTCTATTGGGAAGATAAGTGGTAGAATATGTGAGCTTTGTTTTTCAATGAAACTCTCTTCTCTTCTGGGCCCTTTTCAATAAAAAGTTTGACTTATTTCTTTGACCTATGTCTGCGTGATGGCTATAAGGAGATGATGAGGAGGGTGCAAGCAGGGAGAGAGAGCTGGCTGGCATTGAAAAAACAGTGGCTCTAATTTGGAATAAGGGGGATGTTTCTTAAAAAAGTAACATGTCCAAGAGCTGTAACAATGTTCTCTAATAATCATGAGAGTAATTGAGCAAAACAGAGGAGGAGGGACCGGACCAGCCCTTTATTCAATCTGTGTCATGTTATATCCACATCAGATATATTATTACCTTCCCCTCCCCTCAGTCAGCTAAGGGCTCCTAGTCTTATTCCGTTCATCCCATCCAGTCCCACAGAACATCTCAGCCTTAAGCCCTTCCAGACTCCAGGATCCCTTCCACTTCTTTCCACCTTCTATCCAGCTTCACAAAAGTCAAAAGTCTCACGTTCTCCCTTCGCCACAAATCCACATCCCTTATATTTATGAGCCCACATTTCTTCCACATCCTGGCCGAGAAAAAGGCGCGGCCCTTTCTCAAAGCCCCAGCCCTGAATCCAGCCCAGCAAACTCACTCACAACAACATCTTCCTTCTTCAAGAACAAGAGAGGGTACTTACTGGAAGGGGGATGAAAGAATTATGGACGAGCATGAGTAGGCTGAAGCTGGAGAAACGTTCCTCTTTAGGGTTTCTTCTTCAATATTTTTTAACACGTATAGATTTTCTCCGTAGGTAGGACGTGTAAATCTATACAAAGTTCCAGTGGCTCAAGTTCCAAGTTGGGGGTAGTCAGTAATTTATGAGTGAGATCAAATTCAGATCAGTCATTCACTTAGTTTCTCCTTCCTTTATTACCCAAATACGCATACATACTATGCTTCAACTCTGGCTACTTGCTGGACTTGAGTAGCTGTTGGAGAAACTCTATATTCTTCTTCTCCAGCTTTAAACCTCTACAACACTAGTTTCCCAAGCCCTTCCTTTAACCCAGTACATAAACTTACGAAATTAATTCACAGAGGATGACTCGTATTGATTTAAATGAGATAGGCAAAGTAAAAGTGCTGGAACGAGCTTCTGAATATTATTTCAACCATTCCATACGCAACTTTCCAACACGTTCTCTCCCAGGGAGTATTTAAGAACTAGCCGGGACTGTAATGCACAGAGGGAAAAGAAATATAAACACTCCTCCAGTCTCTCTCCCCATTCCTTTCATCCCATCATCATGAATTGGCTTTCAGAATCTTGGGGTGTCGTAATTATTTTTTTATTCCACGCGTTATCACTTATTCAATTTTATTACTTTCTTTTGTCTTGTAACAAATGTGTGGCCAGCTCATCCCGTCCTACAGCAGCACTACAACTCTGACACCAACTGTAACGTGTATCAAACAGCACTGCCCTAAGAACCCTCTCTCCCACATCCCCGTCACGCTCAATATCCCCCACTTAATCTTTTTAATATTTGAATCAAATTGAAACATCGTGGGAGAGCTCTTTCACATGCACCAAACCTCATTATACCTCCAGCAAGCATTACAACACGCCACTCAGATTGCAATCCGAGACCTCATCTTTATTATTTGCATTTCAATTTCTTTCATTGCGAAACCAATCCTATGCATAGATCCAAGCCACAAATCATTTCATCACTACTAACCAATCAGCAATGCAATCTTGTCCATATCTTCTTACTAGTTTTAATTATGATTCATTACATTTATCTCTCATTTCACATCCCCAGAACCTGCATTTTTAACAGCTTTTATTCACGTTCACACCAACATTTCTCGCAACGTTTTCTCTTCCATCTCCAACCCTTCCTCCCGGTCATTCGAAAGATCATAACATTTGGTCATTTTATTTCTTCTCTTTTTATTGGCTGGCTGCCTGATTTTTCGTACATCCTTTTACACTTTTTCTCTCGCCTTTCAAGATATGATCCTTGCCCCCTTCCCTATCATGCAAGTCAAGAACCACTCAAATATATGTTCAATCCTGTTAACTTTGACACATTCAACATTCTAAAGAGACAGACAAGAGAGCTACTGTAGAAAGAACTTGAAAGGAAGCTTATATATATTATCTTACATGCTTCTTTATTTGTTTACTGTGCTTCCTAAGGATTGCATATATTAATTTTTATTGACTCTGTACAAATAACTATGGACGTGTGCGGCGTAGTCCCCTCCCCAGCACACACTTTTAATGCACTCTGTCCTTGTATGTATTTCCATGCCTGGATTTAGTACAAGTATACTTCTGTCAGCCCATTTATTTATATCTCTTTTGTCTCTTTCCTCGTCCGCGTCACCCGCAAACCACCTTTCTGTCATGTAATGGATTGCTTTGCTAAAATCCAGACACTGGATGGATGTGCAAACATGAATACGGCATAACCATCATCATTTTTTAAAGTCTCCTCCTCCTCTAAAGCGGAGGAGACGCCGTCTTTTTTACAAAGGAAACCAAGTGTTGTTCCAAAGGACAGGAAGGTTGCAAAAAAACATGATTCGCATCATTTAAATCCACACGTACATCACCACAAATGGTCCTTGCCGGTCCCATTTTTAGCTCTATAAATGTAACCACCGACTTTCAAATTTATAGCTCGTAATTACAGTCTATCATTTTTCATTCGAGCTTAACAAAAGTATCTTTGCAAACTTTACAACTCGAGCTATTTTGTCTCCAGTTTTTAAAATACCTACTATAATTCTATGCATTTTCTCATTTCCAGGTCCACCCCGAATCCTTAGCAAAGATTTAAGGCCACTTCAAGTCGTCCGTTTGGGTCAAGAATTTAAAGTCAGTTGTCCAGTGGAAGCAGATCCATCACCAATAGTTGATTGGTACAAGGTAAGCTTGTTTATTTAACTCTTCTTGTCTATTTTAGCCTCTTGCTCCATAATTCCCTAGAATGTTGACTCCTCTCGATTTCAAATTCCGTCGTTCACAATCCAGAATTATCCAATGCCCTCTTTGCCCTAACTGAACATTTAGTTGACAACGGAGAATTTGATTTTACTGATAGACGCGGGGTACATATCATCATAGCCTATGACTTTGTATTTTCCACCAACAACTCCAAACATGACGCATGGAGGACGTTAGGAACACCTTCTCCAGGATCTTTCCTTTTATAACACGCTCTTTTAAGCTTGAAGAAAAACTCTTGGTAAACTTGTCGTCTTAAATTACAATGGCTTTCCATTCCGATGGTTACCCAGTCGAAGCAAGGTTGGATCAATCCGAAACCCACATTTCTCTCGCCTAGTTAGCTCTGATCTGATAGTCATCGGTCCATGTTTCTCGCTCAGTCTCGCAGTTAGTTTCGTTTCCTCTCATCTGTAAACCGTAAACTTACCCGCTCGTTATCCAGGGATACCATCTTAACGTTTGACGTAACGCTTAAGCTTGACTAGACCTAGTTAACCCACATGTCTGCTTGTTGGTGTTTTTCTTAGGGTTATTACTTGTGTTCATCTCAGGATTGTATCCTTAGATGCATAGCTGGAGCGTGGAGTGGAAAAGGGTTAGCATAACTGTCTCATGGTGTCATGTTATTTCCTTTTAAATAGTTCAATACTTTTCCCTAATAAACGAGTAAACAATGTCAAGGGAATATAAACAAGGAATCATTTAGTTCACAGCTTTTCTTCTCTCATTTACACTTTCTATTCAGTCCATCCGATTTCATACCGTTTTTTACTCTCTCTCCTGTCTTCGCAACAAAACAGAGACAGTACAGAGAAATTGGAAGAGGACGCTTAAATTCCACCGACTTTGAAATCTTTGATGTGGATGGATTCCAAGAGAATCCAGTCGTTAAGATTCTTGAGTAACTCCAAGGAATTGTTATCCACAACATAGCATCATAGATAGCCTCAGGCCCTCCTTGTATTTCAATATCTCGTTTTGCCCAATTTTGTCTACAGATCAGGTTATCATTAGGAGATTTGATGGGATTGATGGAATCAATAGAATTAGGCTGGCAGGTCGTTCAATTATCTCCGGGCATTCAATTATCATTTTTGATTTTTCAGTAATTTTATATTTCCTTTCTTCATTGCGTGCCTCACTCAGTCCTTGTCAGAGCGCACACGCAGACAGCGCTAACAAGCGCTACCTCAAACTTTCGGACCCACAGCTAGCATAAAACTGGAGGCATACACAACAGTCAGAAGATAAAGAAACACACGCACATGATTACACAGACAATAGTAAATCAATAATGCATAGGATGCATCTGCTTTAAAAAATATCATTTCCACTTCTCCCACATCCCATCCTCCCGATTATTGAGCAACTCGTATCCTTTTCCAGCATCCCAGGGCCAATCCCACAAAACCACTTTTATACTTAATATATATTTGATTAAATCCTAAAATCTTCTTTGTGATCCTAAAAATAATCTTCTCATTGTATCCAGCCTCCGGGTGACGGCACTGGGAGCGGCGGCTGAACTACACCAAGCTCTAAAAATGCTCCTATTCTTTATCAATCCCATGAGTTGAATATTATATTTAATCCCTTCCTGTTTATTTCCCTTCCTCTCTCTCTTTGCTTAATCCCTCGTCCCCTGACCTAGGCTAAGTAAATATCTCGAGGACTAACACGGAATGGGAGCGATAATGTGTATAGATATAAATATGAAATGATAATAATTCATTCAATCATCTTTGACTTGACGCACCTTTTTCGTGTATTTAGGATGGTGAGCCTATAGCTCCAGCCTGGCCCCGATTTAGGATAAACAGCCGAGGTCTCCGCATCCGACCTGTCATGTCAGAGGATGCTGGTATCTACGAATGCAAGGGTGTGAACGGCTTCGGCTCACAGATAGCAAGAATGCGTCTCGTTGTCATGGGTAAGTACTATTTTATATTGTTCTTCATCTGCTACTTTTTCTTCCGCAATACAATTTCAAATAGACTATTCGTTGAAATCATTAACGCGTCATCCTGAAGCCAGCTTCATATTTCAACAAGCCAGGGACTAAATCATGAGCACACGGACATCCGTACTTTAAATCACACAAGTTTCACCCTCCTCCTCTTGTTTGTGAATAACAGCGTTAAAATACAAATGAAAAACACGACTACATTGTCACGTGGAGGAGGAATTGAAATGGGATTTTTTCAAAGAGAACAACACAGGAATCTTGTCAAATTACCATAATCATTCCTCCTGGAAGCGTATTAGTCGGCGTCTCCGCCAAAGCATAGCACAAATCCTTAGGAGAAATCATATGAAACCATAGCCTGTCCTTAATGTCCATCTTTTGGTTTTGGTCATTTTCCCGCATCTTTTCCTCCTCTTCCTAAACTGCCTTGGAAACTAGCAAGAAACAACGAGCAAAAACAAGGTAGTGACTCACTACTGCGAAACTCCAGGGATTTGGATGAAACCTTTAAATCCCTGGGTTCCAGTCTTGTTCGTACTTAATTCATAATGTTCGTGTGTGTCTTGGGAAGCCACTTAACGTAGTGAGCAGGCCATCACCGTCCCTTCCAACATCATATGATTCGCACTAGGGCGGAGAGAACAAGTATAATTTGCGGGATTCCTTCGCGGCTAATAAGATGTGAACAGAAGCCGGCAGACATAGATCCAGTCCATTCATCATCCAGCCAAAGGAGACCAAGCCGACAAAAACTTTTTATTCACCACCGCTCTCTACCTTCCTTCATCCGATTCCATCTTTTCCAACTCACAACAACGATAGCTCTCCTTAGCTTCCACTTCTATCCCACTCCTCCTCATTCCCTAATCATCTTCCATGGGCTCGTCCGTCATCCACTTTTTGCCATGTCCTTCAAACCGCTAACTGCTCACACAGCCCTCTCCTATCAAACCCTACAGCTTCTTGAACTGTTTATTGCAACCTGGATCACATCACAGCATTTCCCTCCCAGCAAGAGCCTAATAATGAGAGAATCTTCAATTCTTTCTTTCATTTCAACTTCTCCATTTTCTACATCTTTTCCCTCAAATCCCATGTAGATAAACTCCACCTTTTCATAAATTTCCGCTAAAACATAACAATTTTCATTTAAATTAAAACTCCCTATATTTTCCAACAACTCACAGTCCCATCTACTTTCAACCAGCCAGCCTTAGCCTCCTCTAATATATTTCATTAGCTTTTACAACAATGTCGATAACTTGTTAACTCTCACAGTCGGATCGTTTCATCCTATGCCCTCCAGCTTGCAATTTTCTAGAGCTTGTGCCAAATTGTATACAAGTTGTTAAATTTAATGCTGATTACAGAGTAGCGTGGAGAGAGAGAGCGGCTCAGGCGGAGACAGTTAAAGAATACACAAGTATACAAATACTGCCGTGGATGAAGAGCAAAAGAAAGAACCGAGAGAGGATGATTAGTGTCGGCGGCGAATGCGAAATGAATTTCCCGAGGGCCGTGATCCTTGAAATGCTTGATTAGTATCTTGAATCCATCCCTCCTTGCGGTTTCATCCCCTCTACTTTTTAAACTTTATTTATTGCAAGAGCGGAAATCCCTTTCGAGATAACAGATTCTCAACGGATTCCATTTACATTCCCATTAGCCAGAAGCTTCGCATTCACAGAAATTGCGATCACAATCATCGCGTGGTATTCTAGTTAGTAAAATCAACGTAGCGTCAAATGTAAGCAGAATAATACCAGGAAGTGACCAAGTTTGCATAGGAGCAAAAAATGAATGCGAAACTCCTCTCGTATTTTCTCGATAAGATTCAAATGAAGCAACCGTTTAATATTTCCTTGACAGTACCCGTAACAAGAAGTACTGTATTTTCTCCGTCGTCCTTGTACATAAAAACAACGATCCAGATAACCAGATCCGATAGACATAACTAAAATAGTTATGACTTCTTAAACCCGAGTCGTATTAAAGCTAGCCAATGTTTCTACATTGCTTCATACGGTAACTCTCCAGAATTTCACCGCCGTGTCCTTGATCCAAAGGCTGAAGCTTAAGCTAGCTCAGTTTTTGAGCCGTAGACGTAGTAACAATAATAATAACACCGAAAGAGGAACTAGGTTTAAAGAAAACAAAAATATACGGCGATATCTCTTGGAATTGCGGGAAGGGAGACAGACGGAATTGTTGGATAACAAAGCCGAGTAAAGACTGGAGAATGAAATAATAACAATAAAATATGGGATGTAGGTTTTTCAATCCCCACCACACATATGTGTATGCGTGGATGAGAGTACAAGTCAAGCGTAAAATATGGAGGCATCTCTTCGGATCTGCCTGGTCGTCGTAAATCTTTCTTATTCATTCATACCAGGGCTACACCTACTTACAAGGAAAAAAAATATACGGGATCCCCGCCCTTGCGGTAGTAAATTCAGTTGACTGGGGCAGTTTTCTCTTTGAGTGCCGCCGTGGCTTCGCAAATCTTTCATTCAAAACAATCCCTGTACACGTGCTCTCTATTCATGAGCAAACTCTTGTTCTCTCCAAACCCGTAGAAGCCACGTCCCTTGAATACCTTCCACCAATCCAGCGTACTGCGACACAGAAAACCCGATACCGGGCTAGTGTCCTTAGAACTTGTTCCTCAATTATAACCCATCGAATCCCCGCTTCCAGTCAAGTAGACTTCATACAACCCACAGGAACAGCATTCTAAGCTTTCACCGGTATTCAAAAATAATGGCGCGGCGGCATCTTTAAAATATTTCACGGATAGTAATTCCATCCTTTTCTTTCTTTAGCAACTGATTCTTAGCTCAAGTCAGAAGATTCCCCGTTTTAAGGATTTGAGCAATAAATAAGAGATGATTATGAGAGGGCGGACGTTGCAATTTTCCTAAGCTTCCTCAAACATTTCCCTCGTTTTCCGAGATCCGTTCTCACGAGCCCTAAGAGGCGTATTTGTGGTAAGCCATGTAGAACCGCAAGACAATCATTTCACCGAGAGAATAAACGTAAAAGCGTCGTGAATAGAAAATGAGTTCTTTTTACAAACCCCTCTCCTGTTTTGAGTAAACAATTCAGTAAATCCTCCTCGCTTCAAGAATTTATACAAATCAAGAAAATCCGACTCCGTGGTAAACACTGCTGTTTCAGGATTCTCATTTCCTTTCCTTCCTCTCAAAGACTCGAAACTTATCAATGAGCGTGAAGGAATGAATGACGATAAGTGTCACAACTTTTCCAAACTTTTATCTGAATTATTTCCCACAATTCCCGTTCTGCTGTCTGTAAATTTTAAGCATTTCCCCCAATTCACATAAATACAGATCCACAACCGCTTGGATTTTGTCCCTGCTATCGTCGTCCTCAACTTGAGTTGAGCTTCAGCTAACGCAACGGTACAGCTTGATTCTTCAAACGAGGTTTAATGTCCTCACATGGCATCTTACTATTCTTATTCTCATCATCCGATTGTCCTTTTCACGTTCAAAAACCGTCGGCTTGACTTTTCTCCCATCTCTTCATTCTTCCTCCTTCAAGTCAGTCTCCGACCCTTATATTCATCATCGCACCCATCTCCTTTATCCTTTCCCTTAAATCCTCCTCTTCTTCTTATGCAACAGATGAGGAGTGGCTCGAGCGCTTCCTTTGATATTTGCCGACACCCTCATCCATGATCAGATCCGCTACTATTTTTGGTCTCTACAATTCCTCTTCGCTGTCCCACATTCAACAAAAGTCTTTCTCCACTACCGCAACAATTGTCTCTTCTCAATCTATTATTCACTCGCCGGACAAGAATCCCGCCTTTCAAACAGATCCTCTCTCCCGCACGCTCCCGCTTTCTAAAGAAACACGTCATACCAAAATTATAATTACCGTAGTAGTCCACCGAAAATAACAGATAGTCCCTCCCTTTTGCCGGCATATTTAGCTCCTGGCTTTCCTGAATCTCCGTTTTTAGTCCGAAAGAATTCAGTTTTCTTCTACAACCAAATTTCAAACATTCCCTACATGGATTTGTCACATTTCTCATACTTGTCCTCCTCTCTTCTATTTGTAAAGTGCTCCTCCTATTCGCCGCCACAGTCACATTTTCAAAGCTCACAATTCATAGCGTTTCCTATTTCTAAGAAATTCCAAAACATTCTTACCTCAAGCTTGTACTTAAAGCACGCGTGTAAAACTCTTCCTTCAGCCTAAAACATCAGTTCCAGTCCATATCCGCTTATGAAACCGCGTGTCACCTCAACTCTAGCTTATACTCGGGATTGTCTTCCTCCTCCAGTACCTTTTTAATACAGATTCCAAAATGTTAACCAAGATCAGTATTAATTCCCGCCCGCATCCCAAGAAGATGTGTCAACTTGGTCTCAAGGTTCAAATTTCCCATGCCCTTCTAACGGTGTGAACATGTGTGAGACAGAATTCATCTTGTTCTTTAATTTTACTTTTTTATTTATGATTAAAACCAACATACATCTTGCCTTTTCGTATGTCTTACCTTGTCCCTCCTCAATCTTTGATATCCTTAAGATATAGTTTGAAGAGAGGAGAAATTTGAAGCTACAAAGTCCCTCCTGTAATAGAAGGTAGTCAAGTAGGATGTAAGATAATACGGGTCTAAATCTTATTTCCAAGCCCATATTTTGTCTATGAGGGATTTAGTGGAAATATAAAACACTTGAAAAAAGATAGATAGGGGCAACCTTCTGTTCGTAACCAAGACGATGAAACCCGGACTACCTGTGTATTATTTATTCCCCCCTAGCAACAAATAATCTTCTCCTAGTAAAATCAACATCATTCCTCGCACCATTCGCTTCTTCTTCCATTTAAAATGTTGCTGGTGGTCATGGTGTGGAGCTTTGTAGGAATAATTTATTTATCTGCAAACAAATCTCTCTCGTTTCCACCACGACTCCAGTAAAAGAAAACAAGAGAAGTTGACATTCAGGAGGGCGAAGGTCTCAAATTTAGAAAATATCATCAACCACGGGCGGTTATTCTCTCCATATTGTTTCCTACACTCCACTCTGTTTCTCAAAATGTCCCACAGCTTCCTTTCCACTCCAGGAATGTTTCAGTCCGGGGGTTGACTTGCATTATTAAATATTGCGGTAGTTGAATTTTCCCAGCTAACCTTAGCCTCTTATCTTTCCTCCAAGTGTTCAGGTATCTTATGGATACTCAGGATGTCGTCACTGTTAGTGGTATCTGCCCGTTAGCTCTCTTGTCCTTGTCCCTTCCAGGCTCTTCTTACCTTTCCTCCATAACCCTTAGCCCTCTCTCATGCAATCTTATAACTCACGTCACAGTAAAAGCATTTGTCCAAGGGCTCACCTCGATCATGATGAGATGATGTCGCGACCCAAGTCGAGATGTCATCTTCCCTTGTTTTCTAGCCATCTTCTCCTCCCATCATGACATGACAAAAATCTATCCTCCACAATAATGTCCCTTGTTTAATCTATTGTTCTCAAAATATTCCCTGGAGCATGTCAACTTTCTTGAACTTAACAAGAGAATCTTCCTGTACGAAAACAGTGTCTCTCTTAAAACTTTGTTGCTACGAGAGTCACTGAAATTTAAATCTGATTACAGTTCTTGGATCAAAACAAGAGAGAAAGCAGTATTGCCTCGTTATTCAATTTAGAAATATTCAATCACACAACGGCGTGTATCAGTCCATCTCGTTAATCTCATTAGACCAACGAGCTTGTGGGAACTTTTTATTGTCATCTGTGAATCCTCGTATTGTTTTATACAGTCTTTGAATATTTTCAAGCAATCAAGTCTCACACATGATGATCCCCTT
Organism: Sminthurides aquaticus; assembly: GCA_906901655.1. NCBI lineage: Eukaryota > Metazoa > Arthropoda > Collembola > Symphypleona > Sminthurididae > Sminthurides > Sminthurides aquaticus. The sequence goes on along the minus strand of CAJQTT010000001.1, from coordinate 14,711,614 downwards.
GAGTGCAATAATACCAGCCAAGTCGCGTCATCATCGTAGACAATGCGAAGCGTGCTTCTTTTTTTATTTGAAACAATAGAGATCTTATGACAAAACTTGTCATTTCATGGCAGCTCAATGTATCCGTGTCACGCTTAGGTCATGACGAGTGAAGAGCGAGGCATCAACATATCGCTATCCTTCACAACCAGCATTGTAACTCGTACATTTCTTACAGATGGCGTAGTTTTCACTCCACTCCTTCTTGCCCAGCCATTTTTAACCGGAGCATAATGTTGAGTGAGTTTGAGTGCCGGCAGTAGTTGACCAGAACTTGACCAGTTCCAGATAGTTGACGGGAGTAAAATCGGGTCATCACAGTCATAGCCGTCTCATATGTCCTAATCTTCCCCTTGTTCGGAAGAGAAACGAGCCCATTTGCTTATCAGGACTTCATGTTCCAGATGGACTTTTCCATCTGAATTTCATGGAGAAACGCGTTAGCTCAAGAAGAGAGGGGTAGATAAGGTTGAAGAAGGGTAAAAAAGCAGTATAACGTGTACCCTGGACTCCAGTCTCCAAGCTTTCCCAATTAACCATAATAATTACTTAAATGTCTTTCTATGGTCACATGGCCCGTGTTGAGTATATGGAAAAAGAATGTAGTTAGATAAGGAGTGAAAGAATTAGAAAAGAACATATTCATTCATCTCCGACATTATCTTTTCCCGAACCTTTTCCATCCCTCTTTTCATAAAGTCACCAGTTTAGTTTCCTTCACAACATTACTCCAGCCAAAGAAAGAGGGCTGAGACAACCTTATCCTGGATTCTTCCTCCATCTTTTCCCAGGAAATGTCTCCTAGTAACACTTTTAGTCTTGTACTAAATCTTGACAAGAGCAGTCAGTAATGCACTGAGTGAGTCAAAGTTTATGGGACATAATTTGGATCTGAGACAGATTTTTAACGTTTCCACAGCTACAAATGCTGTAGCTTTCCCTCATAGTTTCTTGTTTCTGGCTACAACACAATCCTAGACTTGCTCGTTTCAGCCTTGAAAAAAACATACTCCAGGATTCAAATGAATGAGCGCTGCATGTGTGTTCAGGTGGTTTGGCTGTGTCCGCATTTCCAGACACAGCACAGCAGAACTTTGGTAGCCCTTGAATGAGATGGTCAAATCAAGGGTACTTTTCCCAATCTGGAGTATTTACCTTTCTAGCTTATATTTTGAATGGTAGATAAAGGAGAGGGTGACATTTTTTGAAATAATTTCTAAATGAGGCTACAATATTCAATACTCATATCCCATAAAGCCTCTTCTCTCCCTTCATTCTCGAAGGGTATTCAAGCATCTCAAAGTTGATTCACTCAATCCCTGAGGTCTCTTTTCTTAAAGATTCTGATTATTTGACAATGGGATTTTCCAGTCTTGAATTTCAACCCGCTACACACCACAGTACACTCTTCTACTCAAAACCTGCTACTAACTTGCTACACTTTCTACACTCACTATTCCTTCAATAGAAACACAATGAGGTGTTCCATCCGTTGGTGGTTTGAATTGAATCAATTTCTAAATTCTGGAACGGATGACCATTGTAGTATGGAAAATACAGTGTGAGTCTAAGCAGGATTTCAGTTCCAGTATTCGGCTCCACAGCTAGAAGAACTGGATTTCAGCCCTTCCTATTCTCCTCACAATCCTTAGGACTCACTCTTCCCTCCTTTTCTCTTTTTGTTCTTTTAAATAATAATTCAGTCCACCTGAATTAAAGTTTAGACAAGGAATTAGAGTTGGTGAGGATACATTTTATTGTATTCCCTTCGTCAATAGATGAATTATCTTCTCCAGCCCCTCTCTTCCCTTCTTGTACGAATTGAAAAACGTTCATCCCGAATCCATCCAGGACGTGTCTGAGGAGCGACCAGCATCTCCAATTCTTTCATGCACGCTATTTCACCAGTAGGATCAGACCAGAGTAGTAATTTTTGAATTTTCAAGTTTGAGTGTAGCGGGAAAGCCTAATCGTAAAATTCAGCATCTCTTCCAACCATTACTGCGCATGCAACATTATTTACTTCCAGAAGGAGGAGGGCAGGCTTTAATGTCGTTAAAAGAGAAAATTCTCTCCCTCTCTCTACGTGTTCAAATCAACCCTTAACCCTTGGCGTCTGAATAACCCGGGGAGGGAGGACGTGAACGAGTTACAATATTTACTTTGTAGTAATTCTTTTCTATCATTTTCATTCACTCCAACACACTTTTTATAGTCAACATAATTATATCTTTTCCTCTATCTCTCTTCAATCCACTCCAACAATCCAACATTACGTAGAACGCAGTCCAACATTCAACAAACAGTCGGACGTATCTTCTGGCAACAGGGCATGCCTGTGTTTCCTCCATATTCCTTGTGCTACACAAGCTCACAAACCTAGGGAAATATCCAAGGGCTGGAGGACATATATCTCGACAGGGGTTTTCAGCCAACCGGGCCAACATCCTCGCCTCGCTTTTCTTTTTCAAGCTATCCTCTACTATTATCAAGCTTTCCTCCTGTCTTTCCGTGAGAACTTGCCTAGGAATATACCGCATCTCAGCCCTCGCAGCCCACCTTCTTCTCCACCATTGTTCTCTCCTAGAGGGACACACTAAGGCTTTTGTGAAATACGTAACATTTCTGACGTCGACAAGCACACAGTAGGCTCTCCTTCCCCTGCACGCAATCTAAGAACATGGTCCTCGCACGGCATGACCTAGGATCTGTGATGCTGAGGCAGTCCTCAAGGATTCTTTTCTTCACCGTCCTTTGACATGGATGGTTCCAACTTTACTTCGGATGTGGGGATGTGGCTTGGTGGGAAGACGATGCATCCCAGAAGCGAGAATCTGAGTCAATAGAGGCTTTGAATGGTAGAGCAGGGGTGAAAGGTGTGCTTCAATATCCCCCTTCTTCACCTTCTTCTTGATGACCTTTAGAAAATATTCAAAGGATTTTATTATACACATTATCCGCCAATCTGCCACTGATTATGGTCTATTGAAATTTAATTTGTACGGGATGAGCCGGCTTCTTTGAAATTTGATAACCATAAATCTTCCCAATGGCACCCAACATTTTCTCCCCGCGCAGTTTCTCTTCCCCCACCCCTTCACACACAGCCCTCGCATATTCTTCACTACTTGTAGTAATATGGGTTAACGCAAGCATTAAAATTGTTTGATGGTTTTCCAAACGGTTTAGAGGTTCACTTATATTGTAAGTGTACCTGTGTGCTCATGATTTATGTCTGTTTCCCGATGCTTTTCTCCGATATCCAACCCCCTCTAACGCCGGGTTGATGAACTAAAATTAAACTACTTTTCTTCACAACTGCTCTATATATATATGTTTTCATCGACAGGATTGTGATCAATTATTTCTTAATTCCAGAACCAACACCTTCTGAACAAGATGGAGATGATGGACATTTAGACTCGGGAAGCAAGCGACGACCGGATCCGTCTAAAGCAATAGTTAAATCCGTCCCACTCCTCTCCCCTGAAACCTTGGAACAGATTGGACCAATGCACCTATCTTCTGGGAACACAATCCGTTTAAAGTGTGAATCCAAAGAATCACCTGCAAAAGTAACATGGCTCAAGGTGAGTTCTTTAATTCTAATCACCGCATAGGATTATTAATCCTCTTAGATTAATTGACTTGAAGCCACTCTTACCAAAATCTAACTCATACTCTCTAATCTCCAATTACCTTATTAGCACTAAGGAGGAATTACGCTAAGCCAGGTGTATCTACGTATTCAGTAAACAAGTAAGATTAGGCTAAAGGTAGCAATCTTTATGTAGCTCCATAATTTTCAAATCTTTAGAACCAACAAGATAATCTTTAGATTATTCCAGCATCAAGATCCGGTTTCCTCCCAGCTTTTAAATTCCCTGTAATTTGTAACATAATCTAAATTGATTACGTTCGAAGAATACAAACAAGTTCATTTTATATTGGATCATCAACATTTCTTCTTTAATCGTATCAAATTCTTCAATTCATTTCATAAGCTTATTTACCAAATCTGGATTGAGAATTTGCATAGTTGTCTTCGTGAGGCGATTAGCCGTAAATCCAATGGCTAGTCTCGCCGCAGATTATTGGTACATATAGAAGATTACGAGGATTTACAGAATCAGGTCGAGTGAGAAATTCCCGCTGAGAGAGGGCGAGAAAGCGGGATGTTAGCAGGTGTAGGGAATTGGGGCAGGGAGGTTGGTTGGGCATCGGTCTTTAATTCTAGAGAGCGTATTATGATTGAGATTATCAGCTAAAGATTTTCGTGAGAGTAGATGCCGTAGTAAGTCTTTGATAATGTGTGTGGTTTTCACTAACCATAATCGGATTATTATTCTCTCTAACAGGATGGTAAATCCGTGGGAGAGAAAATGTGGAAATGGACCAGCTGGACCCTGGTTCTGAACAAGCTAGCTTCAGAGGATTCTGGAATGTATACCTGTGTCGCAAACAATAGCATGGGAAAACAAGAGTTCAGCATTCAAATTCATGTCACAGGTGAGTGAGAGTTTTCAGAATTCAACTTCATGTATGATGTCTCCTTCCTTCATGATTGACCTCAAGTTCTACATGTCCCCAAAGCCTCCACGTCACAGGGCTTGACACCTTCACTGCGTCCTCGTATTGAAGCTCGTTCTTGCCAACTTGCTGAATTTTAAAGACGAAACGAGCTCACATCTTAGTACTTAGATCTTAGACATGTGGCAACTTAAGCTCTCCACTGCCGCAACGTTTTTCACTTTTTTTCTCAATGTTTGTCCCGTAATAGAGAGGCAAGAGATTCTTATTAGAGGGGGTCGTAGATTATTTTACAATAATGGGTCGGCATATTCTGAAGGAGCTTTAACGAGCTGTCTTAACAATGCCTCCTCAATCTCTCCAGTGCTTTACTGAGCAACAAGATTCCAGCCTTTGGAGCTCTATGGGTTTATACAGTTGCCACATCATCCTAGCTAATAGTAGCGATAATCAGGCAGTAGGCAAGATTGAAGCTACCAGTCCGCCTCTTTGTACAAAACAAACTCTCCACCATATACCCACCCTAACTACTTATTTTAATGCAACGGATTATGATTTGTCATCTTATTTTTGTAGAAATGGTTGAGAAGCAAAAACCGGAACTGGCATCAGGTTATCCAAACAACACGAGCGTTTTGAGTGGTAACGAAGCAGTGCTGGAATGCGTCGTTCATGCTGGACACACCGTCATGCCACCCCACATAAAATGGTTGAAACGTGTGCCAGAAAATATGGAGGATGACGCTGTCAACAACAGGCACAAGCACCGAGTTTTGTCCCTTGAGAAGCAGCGCCTTCTTGTGATACAGGTACAAACTTTTTTATTTATTAAAATCATTTTCTAGACTTCCCATACTTGCTGTGATCAAATCACAGGATTTACGAACAAGCGCTTTCAACGCTAGCGCTTGTACAAATCAGCAACAGTTGTTCAAGTTCCTAAATTTTTATTCTTGGCTTTTACAGGAAAGTGAGGACGATTCCATCCGCATTAACGAGACACAGCGCAATGGAAGTTACGTTAGCAAATTAATATTTGCCCGCCCAGAGTTGGATGACGAGGGTATTTACATCTGTTTGGCCACAAACAACATCGGCTTCAACTACAAAGAAGCCAGACTCACAGTTCTTGCCGGTAAGTATAATTTTCTTCTTTTCTATGCTCATAGTCACCACCGCAAATCCCATTTGCCACAGACGACAATCCCTCTTGCTCCTCCTTACTTTCGCCATTTTACCTCAAATTATTTTTTAGGTTTATTTTTGAAAAACATTTCAAATGGTCTTAAATTACAGCGGCGGCTTTTCCACTTTTCAGAGTAGTTTCCCTGAATTATCTTTTTTATAACTGCCGTGTAAAATTATTCTTTATGATTAAGTAAATGTATAAAAGGGAGCGCCGGCACTTTTGCCACCAAGCTATAAAAACCATATAAAAAATCCTCCATTATCCCCCTATTCTCTTCACTCTCCGGCTTTTCATCTGTTGCCAAGTACTCGAAGCAGTTGCAAAGAAAAAGTCGAGTCCACATTGCCATTGTCCCCGTCCCAGATCCCTCTGTCTTTAGAAACCTCAATTCTCTGTTTTAAATGAAGCGCAATCGGTTTAATCAAGCTTCATATTTTTTGTCTTTCCAGGAGCAGAAGTAATAAGCAGTTCATCCGCTATGGTTCCTTTCCCTTTAATTGTGATCGGGATGTCCCTGATTGTGGCTGTGGTTGTTATCGGAGCAGCGTGCTCCCTCCTCCGCCGTCAACAAGACCATCCGCCTAAGCAAACCAAGAGCATGAGTCCGAGGCAATTATCCACCCCATCAATTAACTACTCCACTTCCGCCTCCATGTACCGGAAGCAGGGCTTTGAGCAGCGTCAGCTCCTAGTATCTACATCCACACATTCCTCCTCCTCCTCCAGCGGAACTGGAACAGGACTAGAGGGTCACCATTTACATGGAGTCGGAACTAATCACAACGGCAGAGTCCTCTGTCATACAAAATACGCTTCCAAGCCAGGGGTCAGCATGACAATGTCCAGATGCTCTTGCTGTTCGGAGGTGACAAAGCCAGAGATAGCAGCGCTCCATACGTACGAGCCCTGCTTCAATGGTACTTACATTGGTTCATCGAGTCATTCCAATTACTGTGGCCACTGGACGTAGAACCATCAAATCTTAAATAGTATTAAACGAATATTTTATTAATTTAATTATAGCCCAAAGAAGACTTGAATAGATTTAAATACGTATAACTTAAACATAGTCGTCCCTCATTTGTACATTTCATACATTTATACATACTCGTGTATTTCGTAGTTTGTATAGTAACGTAATAGTGTATTGCATAGATTATAGTCTCCTGTTCTTAGCGTTTATATTCGTAGGAGCCACGCATTCCTCGCATTAGATAGAACATGTTAAAGATTATTGTTACTGTGAAAGGCAAGAAAGCAGGAGTCACAAGGGAAATGATGACGATTCCAAATGTTCCTAAAGTAGTTTTACTCCATCTGCACTAAGTCCTAAGCTTGATATGATTTTAGGTAGTATTTTTATCAAAAACCATAAAAGGGTAGTTAAAAATCTCTTAAAACAATTCCTAGTTACAGATCGTAAAAAAGTAGCCATGTCCAAGTAACGTCCGAAAATTCTATATTTTATAGAACATCACGCTATGTCTTTTGATTCGACCTATAGCCTAGAACTAGAGCCGAAATATAGAACCAGAAGTTATCTTCCGTCAACCATCTGCTCGCTCATGCTAATGTAGTTCGGACACTTATGACCGGGTGCGGTAGCTGTTTTGTTTCAAAATATCATTTCCAATGCTAACAATAGCAGTTTTCAGCCTCTTATCACCCATTGTTAGGGGTAACTCAAAAAATTTCACGACCACACGACACTGGTTACTTTTCTGTGTCAACACAGTAGCTCCCCCAACTATGCAAGCAGCAAGAAGTGATTCCCTGGGTTAAAAAAAACCCTAGAGCTACCGACATCAACCCCTGAGTCAACATTCATTTTTCACCTTGCAACCACTTAGCTAGTTAGCGGTAGATCCAGAATCCAACGCAAGTCTCCAATATATGTATATTATCATGTACGCAATGCAAATAAATCATTTATCAACTTTAAACATTCCTCCTTCAATCTTATTTATCAATTTGAATAACGAGTCATCCAAACATGTTCCGAACATGATACAACATCTCCGCATACGCAACCACTCTTTCCTCTCATCCTCTGCCCCTTCAATCTCCCCGTGTTCCGAATCAATCACCCTTCACGTCGCGAAATCAGTCTCGGCTCATTGATTATTGCCAATGTGCCCACTGCCTACAGCAGTCCGTTGATACATTCCGCGAGGAACGTCCTCTATCCTCTCGAATCCAACATCATCTCGTTCTTGTTTCGAATTTATCTTGAATTCTGTACATTTCCCCCCATTTCTAATACAACATGGCAACAGCACAGATAGAAGCACTAGTTTCATGTCCTGTCCGACTTACTTCGCTCTATTTGCTTTAGAAATAATGTTTCAGCAGAGAGGATGTTGTAAGGTGTAAGCTACGAGCTAGGGATTGGACTAGAGCTAACTGACATTACTCGGTCCTGGAGACGGAGTCATGTTCTTCTTATCTTGCAGAAAGATTTGTGGACGTAACAAGATGCCAGGATTGATTAGTAGACTAGATTGGATCCTCATTTCCAGTGGGATGATTCCGGATCTCTTGTAGCTTCTTACTGCAAGTCACATGTCACATCTCCCCGTATCTTAACGAGGTATGTATTATATAGACTTCTTGCTCCAGTGCGGTTAGTGCAGTATATGTTCCGCTCTTCCTAGTCCATCGTCTGGATAACAAGTTCTCGTTTTAATAATATCTGTTCCAGGAAATCTTCCAGTCCTTCCACCATCTTCCAGAGTACCATCCAAAGCCCGTCTTTCTTCTTGCTTTCTCCAGGTCATCAATCTTCAAGTCTTTGGTTGTAGACGTGTAACCGCAGCAATCAACATCTCGGAATGGTTAACAATTCCCGCTTAACTCTTCCACAACGACATTTAATCAGCTGCCTTTAGCACATTCAACTTATTAGCTTTACACGCTCCAGCTACATGAATTTATTCCGCTCTAGCTCCTCCACGCCACCAACTCTCAGTAAATCACAATAGAGTCACAGGGCTCTAATACAGGGTGAATATCCTAAAATGTCGCATTCTCTCGTTAAACAGATCTTTTGCGAATCCAGCACATTTCCTCCGACATTCTATAATCCCGAGAAGGATAAACTGAGATTAAACTCTAAAAACATTTCCGTTACACGCAGTCCATGTCCCACGATATTGTCTTCCAAACACAATTACACAAGATTGATGCAAATTAGCCCATAGTTTATAATTCGGGGACACGGGTTCCAGATTCCACTTGTTCCTGCTTTACAGAGAAATTACAGGTATTTCCCCTTCATGATGATCTCAGACAAATAAATCTTCCACCCCGTTATTTAATGTCAGCCCGGTATTTTCTTAACAATTTCTCCTCCAAATCAGTTCTTTTGGTTCTTTTTCTTCAACTTTGTTAGCTCTAGTCCTCGTCACTCCTTGCCAGTAATCTTGCAGAGCTCCAGCATAATACTCATGAGTCTGTTATACGTATATATATCACTTGTAAGTCTTTTTATTTTTAATCAACTATGTTTGGTATATCTACAACCAGGCTACAATTAACCATCTCTGCAGAGTCCTCTTGTATTTTTCCCTACATAGAGAACAAGAACAGGAATTAATTTCTTGTCGTTTTTCAACTCGCACTAACTTGGAGCAGTCAAATCCTAAGCGATACCCGCTCCGCAGTAATTTTTCCTCATAAGAACACCCATTCATAAATCTACTTTAAAATTATTCCTGTCGTTACAATCCTCCCGAATCCTTGTTAGTTGTATTCTCCGTACCTTTATCTTTGCCCCACAACCCCTTTCTTTCTCTCCATCCGTTCTTTCATGTCTACTCGGCGGGTCTTGCAGACTACGTACACTACTCGGAATCTTCTCTTGTCGGCACTGCGTCTCCTTCTTTTTAAACCTTGAATCCCATCATTATCCGGATTCCCCCATGAAATAAGGAGACGTGTAAAACATTAATCTAATCTACTCCTCTGCGGTCACTCTGTAACCGGTTGATTGGTGTCCTGTGCAAAATTTCAAATAGCTTTCTTCTTCTCTCCAACTTTAATTCTCCGCATTCAATGGTGACATTTTTCTGCCGGCTCTCTTTGAACCCTCATGGACTTAATATTAATTTCACGCTACAAAACATTGCACAATATTACACTTCAATGACCTCCTGTACTCATCCCTTCTTTCTAGTCTCATAATCATCAATCCTTGCTTGTTTCCAAGCGCCGCAAAAAACACCAACGACTCTTGATTCCTCAAAACACAAAGTATCCCTATAAAATTCATTTTTAGATGACAATTTTCATTCCCTAATCCCTCATGCTAATATTTTATATGCAATTTCATAAATTCTACCTTCATCAGTCCTAGATTTCCCCGGACTTTCTAAAACATTCAATGAGCCTTTGCTAATGTTTAAATAACTTTGATTTTTTATTAAAATTCAAATCAGGCTTTGGGTGAGATTATATTCCGTAATTTGGAAAAACGTATCTCATGTTGATTCGCATCGCATTAAAAATTATTACATTAAAAAACCTTAAATGTGAAACAAATACAAAAACCAGCAGAATTACAATTCATAAATGGTAAAATAAATCTCAGCACCCTCGCCTCGTTGACCGTCTCACGCATCCTATTATTTTAAATTCTGTACACGTCCGGACACTTTGTTCATCCGTTTTTATAATTGGGTGACTAAAGGAAGAGAAATATTTTCGTCCCACTCATCCTTTTCTTATCTGAAAGATGAATCCGATGAATGACGTCCAAAAATCCAGACTTTCAGCCTGGACGTGCCTGGATATTCACACAGAGCTGACAGAACTATCCAATCCTATGGTTTACATCCCAGACCTTTAAAGAATTGAAGAATCACCAGCCACAAGTTTCAGTTTCATGGACCCTGGAAAAATAACATCTTTCTATCCCCTGTATCTCCAGGATGGAACCATGACTGAATTTTCCTGGACAAGGACAAAGCGAAGTAAGATGAAGATAAAGAATATCGTCAAGGAAAAGGCTTGAGGTGGCCTCGTATCCTCCTCTATCATTTAAACAAGTTATAGCATGACGGAAGAACACTGACTTTCGTCAACCTCGCACTCCTCTCTCTCTCTCTTTCCCCAGTCTTGTTTATCTGTACTTCTTTGGCATCCCTGACCAATAACACTTGAAAAACTCCTGAATACTCGGGACAAGCCGAAATATCACTCAAAATCTTAGCCTTATTTCCAGCTGAAGACAGTGTGGCTTAAAAAAGGTGAGAGTTGATTGACGCAATGCAATATGAGTTGAGAATTTTGTACCCGGTAACTTTCAAGATGCATGAGCATTCCAATAAGAAGAAGCTGCCACTATTTCCTACTTTGTCAACTACTCAACTCACTCCTGTATCCTTCTAATAAGCTAACCCAGCTCTCATGTAGACAAGAAGGATTAAAAAATACTGGAGATCGTTTTACCATCTTATCAACAATTTGAATCAAGAGCCTAACCGATCTCACCTTAGAATCCTGTAGTCAGTAGTCTTTGATGCGGACGCTAACGAGGTGCCGATCCTTGATTTTAAATGTACACCTTATTCTCATCGCAGATCCTCTTGGCAAGTTTCGAAAAAATCCGGAATCTGTCTCATCCTCTCAGGAATTTGAACAATTCTTTTTCAACCCAAGGTTACTACGGGTAGGTAGAATTTCAAATTCTCTAAATACTGTAGCTGAATAAGTGTGTTTAAGGAGGAAAGAAAGCTTTATAGAGCGTGTGAAATTAATTGAAGGAAATATTTACCCCCGTCTTCCCCCATCATCTTGTCTACAACCAGCCTCATTATTTTATTTACATTGCTACAATACGTAGCAATTCCAACAAAGTCGAATTTAAATGCTCCCATTAAAAAACAAGCTATTAACCCCATGGAAGTTGGGACGAAGCCACCGAAAAAAAGCTCTAACGAGACTATTCTTGTGAGAGTAACAAGGACAGAGTCTGGACTTAAATACCAAAGAAAGGGCTCAGAATTCCGACTACAGATTCTTAACACCAGCTAACATTACATTTCAGTCCCATCTCCCTGCCGTTTGTCTGTATGTGACATAAAACTTGCCGACAGTCCCCGCTCCACGGTATTTCATCAACTTTCTCCCCATTGTTCCCATCCACTTCCTTTCCTAATAGCTCCTAATGTCCTATGCAAGTGGTTGCCCAAAAATAAACAAAATGATGTGTTTCTGATCTATATTATTTTTCTTTTATTAAGTGAAAGTTCTTGCCCAGCTTAAGCCAAATCCAAGCATTGTAGGTTTCAAAGTTTTCAAACTACATTTTGCATTTTGAAATTAATTTTTCCATTAAAAATGGTCAGGATGGGTCCTAGAAACACTGACAAAAGTTTCAGTAAAATCCAAGCATTTTTAACGCTCAAAAACTTGAAACATTTTGCGAAGACAACATGCAAACTTTCTTACTGGACTGGCTAACTCAGTTGAACACTCAGTCAGTGCATTATCAAAGTATATCCGAGTCAACCTAAATATATTGAAATCTAATTTTGCTCCCTTCCTACAGTAATGTCTTAGATATTATGGAAATGTGTGTAAATATTAATTTAATTTTTTTAATGAAAACGTATTCAGTACAAGTGGAGGGAAGTCCTCAAAACGTTTCAGTCGAATCTACCTATGTTTAGGATGTTTCAGCGCTTAAAAACGTGAAGAAATCACCCGGTGCCGTGTAGGCGTGTATAAGCATAGGCGAAGAAGAGTTTCACTGGACATTTCTGGATTACGATTCCGGATGGATTCTCTAATCATCGCTACATCTTTCTTCTTCTCCAGTAAACGTCAAGTGTCACAGGATACTCACACGACGTGCTACTTGGAGGCCACTCCTCATTATCATTGTTAAAATCCTTCCAGGAGTAAAAAATCCCATGGGGTTCGTACAGTTTTGTACAATTTACAGAAACATGATCGCACACTCTCTCTCGCCATTATTCTTCCTCACCTTCTCGACTCCGCTTCCTCTTGTTACCCTAGCTTTCGTCCACATCTTCCAGCAATCCTTGGTGTCCTACAACCTTCCATTCCAACCCGTCCGTTGATATTTATCCCTTCAATTTATAATCCGTTTCTTAGCAACGTATTCTTGTTTACAAACTTGTACGGAAAGCTACAGTATCGAGACTCGAGAAGTATTGTACACGTATCCTACACAATCCAGCACAGTAGTCTAGTAGCAACTGTGATAGTTTATGTGAAAGCCGGGCCGTGATTCCACTAACATTATGACTCCCAGCAATAATATTTTGTAGAAATCATGTTAACTTTCAATTCCAGGCGCCGTTCTCACTGTTCCCCTTCCAACTTGTCCCCCACCATCCTGATTAACAGCTTTTGAATCGTCGGAGGGATTGTCCGTCGGACAGACGTTCGGAGGAGGTGATTCCGCAGTGTTGATTCCGAACTTTGCACTTCTCACTTTAAAATACACATTTTATTTATTTGAATTCACCAAGTTGAGCATGGCAAAGGGTACAGCTCATAACTAGCTCTTTTCTCTTCTCAAGGATCCGGTCTTGCTTAAGGGAGTGGGTCTGTCACGTCTTGATGCACCATGGTGCGAATCAATTTTCTCCTGGCAAAAAAAATTCTCTTCAATAGATCCATATCATGCACTTAAATCAAGATTCACGTCTTCCCAGCCACAACTATGACTATAATTTATTATTTTGTATTTTCTTTACCTACTGAAACCTCTTCTAAGGGTTTTTCCTAACGTTTCCAAGTTCCTTAAGCAAAACCAATCTTATTCCTATTCCATTCTCATAAAACCAAGCTCGCTAAATTATCGACTTTGGTCATTAATTACAAGGAAATTAGTGCCAGATTTGAACTTATAAATTAGTTGGTTCCGAATTCGTTTGAAAAAGCCGAATTCTTCCACACAGAATTTATTGCAGATACATGTTCTTGATTTATAAACTTTTAAAATGGCAGAGGGTAGGAGAGAAGGCGAGGAAGAGAAACAAGTTTTCTTTGTGCTGTTCGTACTTAAACTTTTGCCAAACCTGCCAAATCCTGATTTATATTCTGGTCGCGTAAGTTTGGTTGGTAAAGAAAATATTTCTCAGGTAATATCATTCAATAACGTGTTTGTTTTTAAAAGCAATACGATTTATTAGCTTCGCACTTATTATTTGAATTAAACTTTACAGAATGCAGATGAAATATTAAATTCCGATCATGTTTCACTCTTTATCAGCCTCTTTATCTGAATGGCATTATTCTATATTTTACACTGCAATTAAACTATACTTTATTTAGTGGACTATGCTAGCAGTCAATGAATTTTGCTTAAAGCTAAACCATATTTTAATTGTTCCAAAGTCAGTCAAGACATTTTCATTTCAAAGTCTCTTAGAGCCCTGTAATCCTGATTTGGCTGTCATGCCTCATTCTATGGTAGTCTCCACATTTTAGTAAACTAAAATTTCAGCCGCTTCATTAATTCAAATACGCCATTACAGATTTTTACTAATGGAGTAGTTGTGTGTTTGCTAGGTAAAAATAATCCGCGAATCTCTTAGAATGATGCTTCTCCAGGCCCTCCAGTTTTACCTTCAGCAGTTTAATTGTGTTCTTCGGGGCCCCTCTTGACACAACATACCCTCTTTTTCTCGTCACAGTTTGTTCCATGAATGGCTCGTTGAGTTCCGTGACATTCCTTCTCTGTCAAGCAAATACCCTGGTGGAGGTAGTGACAGTTTGATAATTTCAAGTGCTTCGGGTTATGCCCTAGAAAATAAGGCCCAATGTATTAAAGTTCCTTCCAGTGTATTCACATTTTCCCATCCTTCCCAAACGTTCAGTAGGCCTTAGCAACATGGGTAAGAGTTCATCTTCGTTATCACTGAATTACGAAAATAGTAAATACCTTAGCATATAGATGCAACAAAATCTTGCAAAACTTACCATAGGAATGAGCCTGAGAAATATTTACCAAGACAGCAATGGCAACGAACAAGCAAAGAGCAATCTTCATTTTTCTTGGATTCCGGTAACGCCTACGTGTGGTCAAAATTCGCTGTGGGTCCGAAATCGGTCAAAGTTTTTCGACAGTTGTCGGAACCCGCACTGGTGCAGAGTGTACTCAAAGAGACAATAGAAAGTAGGGTGGTTGCTGGTAGGAAGTCGTTGTAACAATGCCATTTCAAGCTCCACAAGAACAATGGAAAGTTGAGTGTTGTGTAAGAGGTAGCTTTCTTGAGAATGCTAAGTGAAATAATCTTATTATTGTCACGTTCCAGAGTAGCATAATCGTTTATCGTGTCATCATCAGACCAATTTCAAGATTCTTTTAACCTTGTGTTATTAATGTCGGTTACGGGTATAGTGCACATTCTTTACTTTAGTTCTATTACTGCAGCAGTAAGAAGTGCCATTTATGTCCATTAATTCATATTTGTTTCTTGAATTATCTTGTATATGTGTATATTGCTTTTGAATGAAACCGATAATTAATGAATAATATCGCAATTCCAACTTTACCGCCTCCTTCTGAGTCACATAGGAGTGTAATGATTCTCCAGTTAACAGCTAACTAAAACACTGAAATAACCATGGAAGTCCAAAGGTTATTGTATCAGTTGTTTTTCACTGCTATTTGTGCTTGTTTTTAATGGTATTGGTCTCCAAAGCACATTTTGCAAAATTATTTCTGCATTCGCCCCCCCCCCCCCCAATTTCGCAATGATGTGAAGCAGAGAAAGCTGTTGTAACGTTTCCAAAAGGTAAAAAATCAGCAGTTGTTTAGCACCAAGGTATAACATTTGTTCTACAATCTTGAAACGGCGATAAAGCAACGGTATCTACATACTTTTCCCGCTAGATGGCGCGCAAATCTCTCCTCAAAGGTTTTAAGTTTACTTCTAAAACAAATCCTCCTTCACTCCCTCCACCGTCTCTCACAAATTGGGCACCGTAGTCAATTACTAGTTGCTCTAGTCCTCTCCTTGCCCAATACATATTTTAGTAACAGTGGTTAAAATTAATAGACTGACAAGCATAATATGCTAGATTTGTTCATCACAAATCAACACTTTTACTATTTAGCAGAATCAAATTCAAAGTCTATGATTTTACCCAGTTCGTCCAATTAGGCTTGCAAAAGAGCAGGTCTGCTTTTACCATTGGTCAAAACAAAGCTGTTGATTTAATATCGATAGCACAACCGGAAATACGGAATCAGATGGAAAGAAGGATCCCGGATCGATCTTCCGCCCTGAAAGTTGTATTTTCTTTTGCATTCCAACCTGTCAGATGCGGTGAAACCGGAGGGGGGAGTTTGAAGTGATCTCCTTCCGTATCCTAACCTAAGCTGTCGTGTCTTTGAATTTCCCTGAAACTGGTGGAATTAAGCAGAGGATCCTACAACTCAACTCAAGAGCCAAAGCAAACACCAGCAGCTTTACAGGATCGAGCATAGGAAGCTGGCTGGATTACATGAACTCTAAAGGATTCCAGCCGAGGAAATCGGATCTTTTCCGGAAATCGAACTCAGAGTAATAGAAAACAAGAGAATATAACAATCCTTTCCTTGGTTCATGTGGAGCTAAAGCTAAGCCGGAGTTAATCGCAAGAAAGGAGAAGAGAAGAATGAAAGCAAAGTCTCTTTCTGTCTCGCATGTCTGTCTCTTTCTTCCCTGACCGAATTCCTACGGGGAGGGAAGAAGAAGAGGGGGACCGGAAAATGTTTAAATATTTTAAATGCTCTTTCCCGAGATAGATAATGAATGAGTGGGGGAAGGATTGATGTCAATCTCTGAGCAGGAAGGTATATAGTTTTACGTTTCAAGAGAAACACGCCGTTGGAGTCCTCTCCAGCCTGCAATGTAAAGCATCCAAATGCATAAGAGAATTTTATCCGCAAAAGTCAAGGAAACTGCACTTATTCATTCTATTTTATACGCATATATTCAAAGTAGAGTTGCTCCTCCTTCTTGCATGAAACCCAGCTTGAGTTTCAAGGTAAAGAGACTGGGAAACCGGATGCTTTCTATTCCAAAAGTCGTCGGTTTATCATCGCTAATACCCGCCTTCCATCAAATACAAGACACAATTTCAATTCACCAAAACACACGTGTCTGTTTCCTTCTTTACATAATCTTGATTTTTCCGTCTCAATTTCATTTTTACCACCAAAAGAAGACAAGTGTAAATTACTTGCTTCAAAAGTATATATTATTTCAACTGATTTCCATTCTACCAAGCCTTTCCTCTTCGCAGAATTGATTATGCTCCATTTCCTGCCCACCAGCCCCTCTTTCATTCTCAGCTAAACGAACTGAGAATGATGCGGATGTATCAAATTACGATTCATCATTACTGCAGAGCTATATACACTTCTCACTTTCACCTCCAACCACCCCCACCCAACCAATATCATCTCTTACGTTGAAAATACCGGGATTATCGTGCCCATCCAAATCGCAGCAGAATTCAAACCATCCGGCTCAAACTTCTTCCTTCCATCATCCCTTTGAATTCTCCCTCCCTGAGTTTAATGACTCCTCCGCTTATGGTTTATATAACGGCATAGCAATTAAGTTATGCAAGCTCTCTGTAACACGTAAAAACTTTCACTTCCTTCTCTTACAACTTGATTAATTGAAACTTGATTCCTGGAATAATTTCCCCGCTTTCTCCACCTCATACACCGTGACAGCCGGCAACCCGAGACGAGCAGCGGTTCAGAACGTACTCTACGACGAACTTTCATTTCTCATTCCTTTTCCACCCCCCAACTTTAAAATATCAAACTTGAAATTCCCTCCTCTGTAATTCCTAATATTTCGGCTGCTGTACACCCATTTTTACAACAAACAAGCTTGGCTCAACTTGGAAATAATTGTACTTGCCACCTCGATACGGACCTGATCTCGGCCTTTTCCTCAGTCCAAACAGAAAACCTTGGGCAGAATTACAAACAAAAGAAAAAGCGGGTAAATATTGCATCAATGTTGAACTCAAAAGCCAACCAGCCCACTTTCACCCGCCTCCATATCAAGAAGTAAAAGTTTAGAAGTTATTCTGTATTGACATACCATAAGAATGCAATGGTAGTATATACTCAACCATCCGACATTACACATTCCCACAACTTTCTCCTAACCTACCTGCACGAATCGCTTTCTCTTTGTCGTCTTTGTTTTCATCTTCCTTTCATTGAGCGTTTCCTATGCTCAAACACAAGAAAGAAGACAAGGTCGTACTTTTCCTATTAAAATTTTAATGAACTTTTACCGAACTAAGAGAAAGGGATGCGCCTGGAGAGAAGCCCTGTGCATCCAACCACTACACCACCTTTACTTGCTTCCACTCCTCAATCTCCTTTCACCCCTCCTTTGAATCTTTTGACTTTCACCCCACCATCTCGAGCTTTATATTATATTGGTCTCCCCTGCACCAACTATGACATTCCAACCAGCTTGCAGCTTGTGTTTGTGCATTTCTACACATGACTTTCTCCACTCGCATCTTACCATATGCCTTGTTTTCTGTAGTCGATTCCAAGCTTCCCGAGTCTCTTAAGGTGAAAGCCAATGTACCTGTAACCCACCACGTAACAGACTCTTTTTATTTATAAAACTCATCTCCAAGTGCGTTTAAACATAAGCTCTACAAGAGAAGGCATGACCATTACTGTCCCTCTTGCACGTGCTTTTACTGATTACTAATTCCTTTAACTTTCTTCCTAGGTAGACAGACCAAGAGTGCGGCACGCGAAGATAAAACCCTCCTCCCTCAGCTCATGTATAATTGCATCGTTACTCATGACATGACAGGAACCTGTGAGGAAAATAAATGTTCCTCCAATCCTCTCTTGCACCCATAAGTACTTGACTCCATCAATGGCCGCACAACTCCTCAATCCTCTCTGCCACTCACAGTAAGAGAAGAGGAGGACCTTAGAGGAGAAAAGTATGCTTTCTCCCACGTCTACAACCGGACAGACCCGCAAAAATTACACACAAAGCCTCTGAGTAGTCTAACTTCACACAGTCGCTAAACCATAGCGCAGTAAATTACAATCAATAGTTTCAAGAGCACGCTATCCGTTTCTCAAGAATCAAACAGCAACTATATACACTACGAAAGACATCAGCACCCCTGGAACGGATGCATCGAAAGACGTTAACAAGGAATCATAACATTAAGCCATATGAATTACTACCTTCTTTCCTCTTTCCTTTCAAACTTCAAAACTGCCGCAAGACTAATGTGCATCTCGTCTAAAAGTTGAAACATAAGCTTGCGCGCGCGCGCTTCAGAACTGTTAACTCGTTCAGGTTTATAGTTTATAGGAGATATTCTCCCCATTTTTGCTAACCTTTTCTTCCACCTCCATGTATGCTTGCTAACAGTGCAATTGTCACATTTTAATCGAAATATTTTGTTATAAAACTGCATGAAAATTTAAACCCCTGATTTAACCGGCACAGTTCTGTATGATAAGAAGATGCGGGTGAGAGAATATATTATTGACCAGTTCCCGAGTGTTTACTCTCATGCTAAATTTGTCAACAACAAGGTCGAAATTGAGGAAAAATAATCAAAAATATTACTGGATTGTCCATGGCCTGCTTTATTTATTGTGCTTGGGTCATAATTAAAAGCGATGTAAGAAAAAACAAAACTGTATAAAATTATAGAGTCGCATGGGTTTATAGTAAAATAATTTCGTTGCCTGGTAACGGCACATACCATCTACCAACATCATACTCACTCAACCCATTCCGGGGGGGTCTACGTTGTAAAGGATATCCATAATATTGGGAGTCCACTCAGCTGTGGAGACTTTTACAGCAAGCGTGAAGAAGAGAATAAATCCAATGAAAGCTGGGCAGAAAATCCTAGGGGTCAACATTGTGATTTTTCTGTTTGCAGTGAAACCGGACCCTTTTCTAAAGTTGAGGTCTGTATGATGTAACTATTACAAAATTATTTTTCAACAGAAAGAATAAGCCAAGAGGAATAAGTTTGGAAATTCAAAGCAACTTCGTACCTTTTCTTGCCTCGGTCAGCGGTTCTGGTCAAAGTTTTTTAAACGAGATCTTGATACGGTTTTGAAATCGTAACGTGGGTTTGGATTCGGAAACGATGATTCAACACGACTCCACAGTTGAGAACAGAGAATAATGTTACTTACACATGTTTAATCCGCAAAAAGCTCATAAAGTGTATGCGGTATAGAGCTTTAATCAGCCATGAATTAAAATTAAAGTGAATAGAGGATCTAATTTCAATTGCTCTCCTCTTCTGCTAAAGGTTAGAGCTACTCTATATGGTTACCGAGAAGAAATGCGTATTGTAATTTCTTATTATAGTTCTGATGTTCATAGTAATTTCTGGCAATTTAAACTTGGCAATCAAATAAAGGAAATAAATGGCTCACTTCCCGTAATGACGCGTAAAGTTTATAAAGAACATTTCTTGCCAGGAGTAGCACAATAAATTCGCTCATATATTGTTAGTATTCTCACGCAGGATTACTTGATTCATCGTACTTTTATGAGACTGTGGTAATGAATGTGCCGTAATTAGGGTTTCGGGTCTGGGTACTCTCTTCCTCCATGTTAATGCGACATTACGCCACTATCAGTTCACATACCTACTATAAATCAAAAAAATTAAATCCAAATAATACTTTTTTAATACAACCTTACTTGCACATATATAAGCATTGATTCATCTTCGACACTTATCACCGTACACCAGCCCTTTATTATCCCGCAACTAGCTTCTGGCTTTACTAACTTACTCCTACCACGGAAAATATCGCATCCTAAAATCATCATTCTAGTTTTCAAACTCAGGTCGCTAGAACATGGCGGTATAAGCCAGCAGCAATTTCCAAAATACTCGTGCAAAAATCCCTTAATATCCTACCTCAACACATATCCTCAATCTTTCCCGTCCTCTTCTTACCATCAGCTTTCAAAACAGAGATCTGCTTGGCTCTTGCCACCGCATCCTTAACTTTTGAATTTATTATACCATCAGGCTGGACTTTTGTTATTATCGTCGCCACCAATCGATTTACGGATTTCTACCAACATCCTTAAAAAATAAGGTGGGCCTGATCTAGGTACAAGTTTTTAGACGGAATATATATTTGAAAATAAAAATATTAAAATACTAAAATCCTAAAATATTTACGAATATTGTAAAACCTAGTTCATTTAAAACATTTGTACACTGGAAGCAGTATAATCCGCGGCGTCAGCATTTCAATTCTCATCACCATTGTCCTTCAAGCAGTCATCTAATCCAAAATACACCACAGTACAAGCTTGATGGATTAGCGCTCTTTCTCCTTGCTGGCTCTCTCTCTACATGGTCTACATCTCACCTGTCCTCATTTACCTGGAACTTATTATTGATGATGCTTCCCCCACTTAAGTGAGTAGGAATCAATCTGACTAGAGGCTTATAGTTTAGCTCAAAAACATAGACATCAGCGAACCATTCCATGAGAGCCATAATCGGGAGGTTGTGCTCACAGTTTGCCAACCTGAGGAAATCAATTCAAAAGAAATGATTAGCGTCCATTGATTAACTTGCTCCAGCCAACTTTTCTTTCCATTATCTCTCCCACACTATATATATTCCTCACATACCATTTTCGATTACAGAGCAACCACATGCACATCCTCCACTACTATTTTCTTCTTACAGCATTACCTCTACAGTCGTATTCAGTTTAAAGCTGAGGCAGCATCCAAGCCATGTACCTTTTTTTCCATCTCCTCCTGAATCAGCCTTTCTGGCTGGATTAGCCTGAGAGACTAAGTGGCTAAGAATGATTATCCATCATTAGCTCTTGACTATAGAGTCAGATTGTGAGCTGACTACCAAACAGAGCCAGATTAGAGGACGGGTGTGCAGCTCTTGATTCCCAGCAACAGCTTTTCCCCCCCCCAATTCCCCCTCCCAGTTGATAAACCACTTGGCCAATTCATTAAACAAATCCACATTTTCACCTTTTTTTACCACACCATCCTCCCCTGTATAGTAACATCCTTCTCTTGTCTTCCGAGGTTAAACAACTTGTAGCTCTTCTAATCTTGTAAACTTCGAGTGTCACACATGTCTACTTAAATCAAATACTCTCGTCGCCCCCCTCAACCCTTTCCTTATTCGCTCCACTCCAGGAGGACAGCAGCTAGCTTCTTCTTCCCCTCAGCCAAGTTACTTACTAGTAATTGTTGATCCTGCCTCACTCATCTCATCATCATCTAACCCGCTATCCAACAACAAGTCAACAATCATCTTGAACCAACCAGCCCAGAAATAAAAATCTGCGCGTAAAACCCTGCCCATCAATTTTGCCTAACCCAAAAAAGCCCACTGACCAGCGAACGAATTCGTAATTACCGGCTCTACTAAAACCAACTCACCACCGCCCACATCTAAACTAAACTCAGGTACTGCTGTCTTTTAAAATTTTAAAACGCAGCAGAGCCAACCTCGGACTTTAAAGCTCGCAACTAAAAATCAATTAACCAGATCCAGAAGGCTAATAAAACGGTCCTCACTTTAACAAATTCACAGCTGCTCTTTTTTAATTCCTATGTGTGAGAGAAAAGTTTAAGTAAAATCATTCCACCGCCTCCTCTAATCCTCTTCGTTTTGAACGAGGTCAAAGGTCGTCCTGGCTGGGGTGGTATAGACAGTGTATTGATAAGTATCCAAGTCCTACGTCAAAAAAACACACTGTTTGTTTCTTCAGTTCAACACCGAGATGATAAACAGAAGGAGTTGAGTTTCCCCAGGAGGAACCACATATTTTTTCTTCTCATATTATCTTGTTTTTCTCCAAGGAAATAAAGCCCTCTGCTAAAACACTGAACAGGTTTAGATTTAAAAGGCTTCAATGTACACTAGCTAGTAGTCAGTAGTTAGTAGGAGGAGTAACATGTGTGAATTTATTTACCTGATAAATATTCTTATTGTCAGTCACCTTTAATTTTATCTGTCAATTCCAGACACACAACATCCAACCGAACCAAAATGACAATAATACAAGTTTCAAGAATTGTGTCTCTTCTCAACTCAAGATGCACACAACAACCGGATCATCATGTCTTTACCGTCCCAGCCAGCTGGTCCAGCAACAAACCGAGATAATGATATTCTTCCCACAAACTCTCCAACACCACCCCAAAACTTGTACACCTATTCACCAGATAGCCTTCCACCTTGTTTATCAAAGTAAACTTGATAGCAGCAACAAGAAACAGAATTTTATGCGTATCACTCCTCCTTCCTTGTCCATAAACCTTGTAGTCTGTCGTGTCCAACTTGATTTTTAATTCCGATCCATACAAGTCAAAGAATGTCAACCTTGTATAAATCCGAATTCACTTAAAACTTCCGTACATGGTTTCCAATCTCGCTTTCACTCCTCTTATTCCATTTGAATTACTTGCTTGAAATCATTTCTCAATGAGTATGTCTACTTCCATTTCCACAAATCCATGCAATCTCTTATGAAAAGAGAGAAAACAAATCTCAACCACAATCCAAACACGACAATGCGGACTTGCTGCATAAGAGACCCGAAAATTCTTCCTTCTCAAATCCTTCTATTCCTTTTACAAAAACCTCACGGAATTACACGGTTTAGAAGATACCCGTTTTAAAACGCAATTTCTTTGACAATTATTGGTTGACTTAAAGAGAGAATTTGTGATGTTGACTTTTTCTTTCCCGAGCTATGCTCTGGGGGGTATAGAAGAAATGACTCCAGGAATTCCTGCAGTGGAAAGAATTGAAGGTGGTTCCACCCAGAAATAGAGCGAGAATAAGGAAAGTCCATTACCAATTTCTTTATTTTCTCAATCTCCTTCCAGAGAGCCTCATAGACACCATCAGCCGGCATTTCTCCTTGGAGGCTTAATCCTTCCAGCACAAGAACAAATGTCCCAAAGATCCCGTTCCGAGAATAGCTTCGCTTGGTCTCCACGCATTCTAAGCCTACACAATTCTCACCCGGAACTTGAAATTCTGAAACTTGAAACAGGGCAGTAATGTCCTAGTCGATTCCCTCTCCAACTAATATCCTTTGACGTTAATTCCCTCCTTCTACCGTCCCTGATGTTAAGGCCTCTTTCCTCCTTTGCCCAGCCTCCACCCTTGGAAACCCTTGGCAATAAATAACAATACTCTGCGTGTTCAATTAACCGATATTTTCGCTTCACTTCCAAATAGTCCTGCATCATGCCTACGCCAATTCCCATCTATACTTTGTACGCCCCTACCCTTCTTCAGCAATTCGCAACTCTTTGACATGCAAATATAAATGCGTTTCCTAGCTTGATCCAAGCCTTATCCCGCCCCACAGAAATACTCTACTAATTTCTCTCTTGATTGGTATGAATTTAATACAATTCTTGCACACACAGCGGACATGTGACCTCCTTGTAAGGACCTCTTCGTTTCATCAGCATTTCCAATAATCATCCAACAGACTATGCCACACGGCATCCCAAAAAAATCCCTAAGCCTTCTCAGAGTTCTTTAAATAAATAACAAGACTTCTTGACCCCCGGCTGGATTCTCTCACCAGCCCAGTTAGAAAAGGTGCACACATTTTTTGGGGACATGCAAGTACGCTTTTGACTTGCTTGCTCCATTGACGCTACTGCAGAGCCCCTTGGATTTTTCTTTGAGTATTCTTATACATGGGTTTCCATCCGGAAACATTCTCATGCATCATCACTTGGAATGGTTCACATTATTTCCCTATATTTCCCATTCCTCTCATAGCTCCTCCACACATTTGGACAGTTCCCAAGGGGGGGGCGCTATTAAGAAATGATACAAGTACTTAATGAGCGAACCATATTTAGCCTCTATACGTCTCCACACAAAGCATATTCGGGCAGAGCTAATTGTTATTTGGACAAGTTCCTACCCCCTCTCCCTCCGTCCTCCATGTCCCCTCTTAAATTACTCCCTCAAGGATTACACGCCCCACTGACACGGACCAACCCCCTAGCACCTGCCTAAAAGCCCTAGAAACGGCCCATTAAGTACAAAACTATGAACATTTCTCCAAACTAAGCCCTTTCTTTACCGTCCTCTCACTCTTCCTCCGTCTCCTCCAGGGTCTGAAGCGTCTTAAAAGCGCTCTCACAAGTCCATCTCCCCACTCTGCATAAGTCCAGCTTATTTTTCAAATGATCTGGCAAATGTCGCAAACTTTCCCACTTTCTCCTCGTCCTCCTCCTGTCTCCTTGTCAACTTCATGCCTTAATTGCCTCAATTTCAATTGATGAGTTGCTAAAGCATTTATTAACCTTACGCTTCCGGATCCTTTCTCCGACTGGTTCTACTTCAACCAATAATACCCGGGGCTTCTCCAGGAATTTCTACACAGTTTAGACGGCTGGATAGATTCCTGGACTGGAAATGGCAAATTGATGCAGAAATGCAATCCAGGACTATCTCCACACACGCACGCACGTCCTCCTGGGCCAGGACTCCTGGCTTACTTCCAGAATCTGTGGGGCGTTGCATAGTTCCAGTCCAGAAGCGAATACACTCAGTCCATCTTTCCCTCGTCCAGCACCACCACGTTTATCCAGTCTTCTTCCCCCATAACTATTCTTCTTCCATGGTCTACTTCCTACGGTCTTTCCCGCATCTCTCTCTCCTTCGTGTAGCTATTATATTTCTGGAATCTGGATGCGTTCAGGAGTAGTAAGCATTGGCCGTGGCAGTGGCTCAAACTAGCCTCCTCCGCCCTCCATCCTTATTTCCAGAAA
Source organism: Sminthurides aquaticus (assembly GCA_906901655.1). Taxonomy (NCBI): domain Eukaryota; kingdom Metazoa; phylum Arthropoda; class Collembola; order Symphypleona; family Sminthurididae; genus Sminthurides; species Sminthurides aquaticus. Next base: position 14,686,042 of record CAJQTT010000001.1, on the reverse strand, counting down.
GTCTTTCACTCTTCTCTCCCCAAACACAGTCAGTAGCACATGAGACTTGGAAGAGAGCAGACGAGGACGTGAGGGAGAAAGAAGACGGACGTGTGATCCCAAATCTTGTGCTAGCAAAACATCTCTAACTTCCAACTAGTTCCTTGACAACAGAGAACCTGTTCTCTGAGTAAACCTGGAAAATCCTCTTAACCCTTGTGAAACATTTTACGGTGACTAGTGGTTTTGTGCTCGTTTTTTAATGCAAATAAGTCCTTGTTAAAAAAAGTGTTACGGGATAATGCGTAATCAGGAGGAACAAGAGTACGCAGAGAGAAAGTAATTGGATCCCTGGGAAAACGTTTACACCAGAGTAAGCTAAAGGTACGTAAAACTCCATCTCAAACTCCACTCTCATGCACCAGTTTCATCCTAATCATCCTCAATCACAAGCAAATCAACTCGTCTTCAAGTAACTTAATTCATAATTTCCCTCATATTCCAAGATTGGTTCTACCGTGTAGATTGAAACCCTCTGCTTTCATCTTTCTCCTCTTGAGTATTTTCTCGGGGATGATAGCATATTTCTGTAGAATTAATTACAAACGCAACTTGCAGAATCTATTAGTCTGCACTATTTTTTCGCAACGTTTTCCCCTTTTCTGCTTCTCCAAAAGCATTATTTCTCACATTCTTGTCGATAGGCGAACGGCATGCAATAGATTGCAGCCAGTCAGTCTGAGATGATTAATGTTGTTTACTCATGATGATAGGAAATATATAGCTCTGCTGTGTCTTGCAATTATTTTATTCCCATCTTTTTCTTTCCTAATGTATTTTACAAGAGTTGCATACATTTACATTAACTATGAAGTTGCCCCTAAACTTTTACAGCCTCACGTAATGTCATATTAATAAAATACACGAATTCCGCATTTCTGCTTTTAACTCCCAGATTCAAAGCGGTAATCAATTTTCCAAGGTGTTTCCATGCAAAACCTTGAGATTTACATCACGTGACAAAAACTTTTTATATCAAGGCATAGAAAATTGAATGCATCTTAGTAATTAATTTTCCTAGAAACCTGCATCAACTATACAGACTGACACACACACACAGCTTTACTTTCCACGATAGTATTCCAGTGTACGAGTTGTAAGGATTTGCGTTTCAGGAAGTGCTGCTTCTGCAGTTTAATTCAATCAGGTGGTTGGATAGAGTGAAAGTGCTTTTAAATTGCTTTCACTCAATATTCTCCCCATGTACTATTCCCTGCTACATGCAAACCGGGAAGTTACAAGCCCCGTGTTTAATTAAATTCTTGTTCAATCAACTTGAGAAGTTGTGGCGTAAAAGTATTTTGCAAATTTCTATGAACAAGCTACCAAGTTCTTGCTGGAAAACTTGAGCAGTTTCCGCATGCAGCTCAATTCAAACTAATTTCACCTTGAACAAACTTTTGTAATTCCTCAAGCTGGAATTCATTAGCTTCAGTTTAATTTCCAGCACGGCTTAACAAGTCAATCCGTAAAAAAAATCCATTTAGCTAACAAATCTGCTTTTCCATAAAATTATAAATTTTAACTTTCAGCCCAAAAATCTCTAAATCCTCCGCTCAATACTTTTTTCCTCGCTTTGAATCCATCTATACTTCTTTCAAACAATTCATTTTCATGTCAGCTCCAGACTTAGTTGAAACTACCATAATAATTACAGTATTTATAAATTAAACCGTGAAGGTGTGATCCTGATTACTGGACATACACGAATCCTTCAAAAATGTATACAAGCAATGCACAGGACCACCACCACTTCCAAAACACCTTGTGAGGTTTTTTCCGCTACAGACTGAATAGATTTAAATGCCGTCTCGTAACAATCAATTAGTTTCACTTCCCGATTTGTTTCCACCTGGATTTTATCCTATTAGTAACAATTTGGTTGCAGGCTTTAGGAATGAAGAGGGAGGCGTGCATCCTAGAATTAAATACGTAATAATGCTAGTGCAAGGTCTGTTGTTCTCTTTTCAATCTTTTGAGGTACTCAAGAGACAGTAACAACAAGTTTTGGATTCGAACCGGATAGGTAATTTAATTGTACTACAATATGAACACATGTGTGAAAGATTTGAATATGATAATCATAATATTATTCCCATCCTGTGTATCGTAGTAAACACAGTTCGTACATCATGTTCCCGTGTGTCCCTCAAAGCCTACCAGAATAACACCCGCCCCACACTAATAATCATTTTATGATGACGATCATTAGCTAAACAAAGCAGTTAGCGACTAGGATATGAGTAGCGTGTGTCGTTACAATGAGAGTCTCTATTTTTTGCTTCCACCTTGTTAGTCTCTGCGATGATTATGAATATTGCCCGTGCGTGAAGAAAATTATTCTCTCCAACCTGTCCCGCCTGGCTACCATAAAGTGATATTATATATAAATCAACTCGGTCCACCACAATTATTCCCCAGCTACCAGGTGAATCCTATTACAAGTTACTGTAAATGCCTAAGAGAGAGCAGGTGTGTAAGGAGGTGTGAAGTCAGTCAAACAAGGAGGAGCGTGAACTGGAAGCGTGGTAGGGAATACACACGTTTCATACAGTAATTTTAATTGATGCACGTAGCTAATTAGAGACTCTCCACACAGATTTCCTCTCTTAAGCCACAGCCCAGTTGATACACATTTGGAAGGTTGACAAAAGAGCTTTCAGTTCCTCCAACTTCCACCCAGTCAGTCTTCTTGTAGTAATCACGAGCTTATATATAAGCTTTGGAATCCTCAAGCTTTTTTTATTGTCTCGCTTTGCTGTCAGGAGAATCTTGAATCCCGTCTCCTCATTATGTGCTCATTTTGGAGCACTCTCATGGATTCTTGTTGCTTGTGGAAAACACGGTCCGTCTGCAATACGAGTATATACGAGCCACATTTTTTTAAATCCACCTCCAGAGAAAGGTATCAAAAACGTCCGAGTTTCCGAAGATCATCATTGGTTATTGGCGTGAGGGTAAAAACTCCATGTTTACATGTGGCCACTCTTGTAGTAGAGCAAAGGGGGGAAGAAAGACATGTCCAAACAGTAGAGAGAAACTGTCTAAACCTGCGCTGCCCTAGCAAGAGCTAAATACATTAGATTATTTGTTTTTCTTTATGGCTGACATACAAGATATTTACTCTGTCGTCAAGGCAAATAAGCAAATCCACCCCGCACGCCCCACTCTTATTTCTCCAAGAGCTTCTTTCCCTCCCCCACCCGGGTTTTCCTAAGCATCCCGTAATTTCTGAGAGCTTGTTCTAAACTTCTATATCCTCCGTCCTCAATAGATATGAGCAGGCACCCTTTCAAAAAGTCAGTTGAAAAGACTCCGAGTATAGAATATTAAAACAAGTGTTTCCGTCAACTCGATAATTTCATGTGGCAGCTTGTAATGAGATGATTCATTCATAATATTAATAAAGAGCCTTTACCTTCACTTCAAAAACAGTTTAGAGGGTTTCTCCTCGTTAGGAGAAAGTGCTTCTCCTTGGTGGTTACTTTTGAGTGAGCCATGTGCTCCATGTCCTCACGGTGCGTGATGCCATAAATGATAATCATCAAAGATGTGTTCCTGTATTAATTCCCAAACTTGACTCTTCCCTCCTCTTCACTCACTCATCCTCCTAGCTGAGAAGTACATGGATAATCCGGACGATGCATTCATAAAATACTTCCATAACTTTTCGTCTTGTGGCGGGCTCAGTTGGTGCGGAACATAGAATCTAATTCCAGCCGCAGCCAGGATGTGGACAGACAAGTCTTGAAAACAAACCCAGCCTTTCTCCCTGTATTAGATCTTGGGATAAAATGTAGACCGTTTCATCCTAAGGATATATTGCAGGAGACATAGGAAATAAGAGTCGCTCTCTTTCTCATCTCCCCTTCACACTGTCGTCTTTCCGATGGCATCGCACTCAACCCATAATTTGTGTCATTAAGAATCCTGGAAGAGTTCTCAGCCGGATGGCTATCCGGCTGATCAAAACTGTAGTTAAGGTTGCAATAATGACCGTACTCTAGGAGCAGGCTCTCTACTCTCTACCTTAAATTGGACAACATGAATTAACTAATGAGATCGGGAAAGACATGAGAAATTTAACATGAACAAGACAAGGGATTACACAACAAACTTTTATCAACTCACAAGCCCAAGAAAAATCCAGTCAGTCAAAATACATGCAATTGTCAAGAGGATTACAAACTCTAACTAGATACAGACTTCTTTTCCATCACACACTCCCGCAACTATATACATCTTCCAACAAGAGAGCCTTAAGAACCTACGGAGAAAAAATCTTCGAAGAAGAAAGGGATTTAGTAAGAGTTTCCTCTAAAAACTACTGACTCCTCCTCGTATTTGTTCATGTTAAAAAGCAAGTGTAATTTTCTTCTTGGACTAATTCCCTCTTTTCTTTCATGTCTTTTCCGCCTCATCTTCCCTCTTCTGTACCAAAGCACAATAAGCTCTTAGCTGTCTGTCTGCCCCTGCCTCTCCAAATCCTCACTACTATTAGCAAGACAACAACACACATTGTATTAATGAGGCAGATGCAGTTATCATCTCATGTTAAGAGAGAATTGGATGGAATTAAATACGTCTCTGTATTATTAACATCTCTTAACATTTTCCACTCATCCTCTCAGAGTTCAGCTTAACAGCTTTAGCTACTGCTACTATACGCTGCTATGACTGTATTTTTTTATTACGAGGCAAATACGAAATTGTGCCAAAATCCTCATCATCTTATCTTCCAACTTGAAAGAGCTCATTAAACATTCAACCTTGGCCTTCTCTGTGAAGGCAATCAAATATTCTTCTTCTCTGTATTCCTGTAACCCGGCAAACTCTATGGCTCTTCCGACAATTCAACTCTTCTTTCGCCAATCTTTGTTTTTATCATACTTTAACGCAGTCCAGCTCACAGATTCAATGTAAAATTCTAATTTCCTCCTACTACTGATCACTCACTCATTATTATACCCTATTATCATAGTTTGTTTGTCGAAAAAACCGTTGTCCTAATTTAAAATACCCTCCAAAGGTCTGGAAGAAAATGCAGTGAATTTAAATCAAGCCCCAGTCTTTTTACCTCGAAAACCTGGTAATCAACTATAATTTACCGTTTAGAAGGATACAAAAAATCGGTGTATGTGAGTAACAACGCGCGTATCTTATTCCATACATGTATCTTGAATCCTGTCATCTCATACATGATAACATTAAGGTTGAGAGAGATCAGAAATAGTCTGTCTGAACACTGTCGTAAACATTTGCTAAGTTTATTTCAGCTAGAGAACTAACGACACTACATAAAGCTGAATAAAATACGGAAATAGCTAGGTTACCCAGGTAAACATTATTTGTTCAAGCCATTAAAACTTGCCATGATGGAATTGGATACAAAGACTACGACAACGACATTCATTCATTCCGTCTCGCTCCACTCATAGCAACTGTTTATATTTGGAAAATTATTTTTCGGAACAGCGACTATTTCCAATATCAAAGGTGCTTCAACGCTCTGTGTGTTCCAAGTATTCCACAAGTTTTTTTCCAACCCATCACCACCACTCCTCCCTCTGACTCTACAAACAACAGCTTAAATAATGATCATCCGCCGCCAGACAACCACATTTTGCACATGTGTATAAAGCCCCATCTCCACTTACTCCCAGACCCCATCATTCTATCCTGATCTCTGCAAAATATTCATTAGAAGAATCTTAACACGATTCCTCGTCATATCCCCAGTATGTTTTCTCTTATCCAAGATAACCAGGAAGGTGTTGATGAATTTCCTGAAAATTGAAATTAAATAGTTATATTTTTCATCAAACTTTTAATGAGGAAAGCACGAAAGTAAAAGCTTGTTGAATTTATAAAAACTTTTAAGTATGTGAAAGGTGCGTCTAAACTATTTCTCCTTGCTTGCTCACTTCCTATAAAGAAACTATCAGCTCTTCCCTCCCTCTCCTTAAACCTCTTCCTCTCTCAGCCCGACTAAACTAAAGGATAAGTTTTAAAGTATGGGAACCTGGGGGTGTTTTCAACCAACTTGTGAAGTGTATATAGAATACAAGTTTCTTGGCCGGGAGTTGCTCAAACTTTTCCCTGAGGAATAGCGGGTGGCGTGCCTGAAAAGCAGCTTGTGGATAGATACAAATAGAGATGAATTGCATTCCGGTGGTGGTGGATAGAATCCACGTCCTGAAAAGATACTAATTTGAGCAGAGGTTAGAGAGACTCCGTGTGTGTGTCTCGAAGAAATTTAGATTTATGAGACTTTTTCTACCCTTCCTTCAGCAAAAGAGAATACATCCTCAAGCAAAGAAAAAGAAGCCTTATTATTTACTACACCACCACCTTCCCTTCCTCGTTTCTATCTGCAGCTTTTAGTATATAGAGTAGCTCTTAGAGTACTTTAAAAATTTGTTTATCTTGTGAGAAGATGTACTGGCGTGGTTCCATGTCAAAGTTTGATTTGTCACCGCAGAAGGAGGCAAGTATATGAACAAGTTTAGGTTTTTTTTACAAACAACTATAATTCAATCACCATGGAAAGCTATGCGTGTATAGAACCCTAAAAGCCGGTTTAAACTTCCTGGGCCCAGTCATCAGCATGTATCTGAAAACAATTCAAAGCTACTCGCGCTGTAGTAGTCTAAACTTGGTTCGTAATCTTCCGTACAATTCCTTTAGCTTGCAAAAACCCTCGACAAAGCTAAACGTGCTGATAAAATTGGAACCCATAAAGAAATACGCTAGTTAAGGGAAAATTTCAAGCTTAAGGTAGTAAAAGCAAAAACAGCTCCACTTTCACTTCCTCGTTAGATTTTGATTGTGCAAGCATTTTACTGCATAGCGCTTTCTCCATCTACAGAACGCTCCCGCCAACCTTCAGTCAAGCAGAGACCAAATCGATTTTCCCTTAATGTGAAGCCTGATCTTGAAGAGAAAGTAGATGGATTTATCCATAAGAATAGATCGGATGGTGAAAAAAATTTCAATTTGTTACAGCTCAAACAAAAAGGATGAGCGAAAGGTGGAGGAGGGATCGGAGCTGTTTGATGATGACGGTAGAATAGTGACGATGAGGACGGAGAAAGTCTGCGGTTTACATGATGATACTCCGTGAGACAGACTGACATAGCAGGAAGGGGAAAGTCTCGCTCCTGAGTCTTACAACCCGCTTTCTCTTTGGAGAAAGAAGGTGCAGAAGCTTCGTGCCTCCCTGGTTATAGCTTAAGCTCAAGGGTGAATACACAGCCTAGCGGTCCCTTTGAGCAGGACATTGATAGAAGAATCCAGGGTGTGAATTTCTTAAGCCTTTTCAAGCAAACCAGTATATGCTAAGCCAGTTTAGTGTCTAGTGCATCTTTTGAAAAAAAAACGCGAGGGAAAGCATCAAGTGTTGTCGTGTCAGTGTGCGTGGTTTGGTGAAAATCCGGGAGCTTTTTTTCAACTTTTTCAAAAGAGGCGTCTGTTGGATGTGTGAAAAATAAAATATGTTTCATCACGTTCCTCATCTCTTTTCTAAACGTAGCTCTCTTTTATAAGGAGGTGGAATGGTGGGAAGCAATCTGTTTTGGATTTCCTTCAAAAGATAGAGAGAGTATCCTACTCAAAGGAGAGAACCAAGGTGTTCCACGCCTTCCTCAATCCCAGGAAGAGACAGTTAAAAAGTAGGGTGGTTAGTAGGGGTTGTTTGTAGCCAAGGCGGATCCCGGGATGAAAAATGTCATTTCTTCTTTCATCATTTTCTCTCCCCTGCACTTTAGCATCGTCCAATATACAGCCAAACTTTCTCCAAGATATGCATACGTCCATGAATGTGATCCCCCGTTTTTTCTTAGCATGTCACCAATCGTCATCATCTACATAGTGCTAGGACTCCTATAGCCTAGGAGGAACGCATCACCATCTTCTTGTATTGTTGTGAGAATTTCCGAGTTTTGCCTCCGTCCACCTCCGCCCCAACACCCGCTTCTTACAATCCCAGCTTCCGTCTTTTTGCAACTTTCTTTTCAAAAAGATTTCTTCTTTATCCTCGCAAACTTTTGGCAGGCAACATGCTCACACATCTACATCCGCCCTTGGAACTCTAAACCAAGGAATTCTAAAGATTCTTGGTCTCCTAGAGAATATCCTGTACTTCTCTCTGCACATATTTTTCATCTTTTATGATCCCCACAAATTAGACATAGGCATGAAGAGAATGAATCCATAATTTGTAGGAGGAGAGTGTAAATATCTTCAGATTTTTAAACATTGCCAGATTTTCAAACCAGCTGCTCTCCTCTTTAGCACTCTTTCCTCTCTCTCTCGCTCACTCTCGCTCACTCTTTTTCATCCCTTTATCTTCTCGCATTGTTACAAGTGTTGAAAGATTTTCTTCAGAATCTGCTTCCGGGCTTTTAAATCAAAAGTTTGGTAAAGAAATCCATCGAGAGCTGCTGGAGTGGAAGATAGCGGCGGCTATGAGATGCGGAGGGCGGAGAGTAAAGATGCATGTTCGAAGAACAAGTTCTTTGAATAAGGTGATCAAAAGGGAGGGAGCAGCTATTTGCCATATTATGTCAAGGAGCGCGGGGTCTTTAAGAATGAAAAAATGTCAAGCTATATGATATGGTGAAGGTGGTGGCGGTGACGCTAATGGTGGTGACAGGAGCTTCTGTCTGTGACTCCATTTCCCTCACTCTCTCCGCTCTTCCATCATCCCTCCTTCTCCATATTTTCTCTGATGGGATATTGATTCTTGGAAGCCCAAGTGAACATAGAAACCAGCAGCAGCGTCGTCTTCTTCAAGACAGCTTACGGCTGAGCATCTCCCTCTCAGAAATAAGACTAGACGATCAACCCGATCCCCACACAACCCCGACCTGAAGATTGAGATGAAGTAAGTCTGTAAATTCCCTCAACTCATCCTTTGAGCACTTCCATGTGCTCCTTGTCAGCAATAGGATATGGAATACGCTTCTTCTGACAACAAGTCCTACATGGTTCACCAGGATCCTCCAGAGGTGATGAACGTATGGATGGAATACTCTTCAAGTAGGACCAAGAGCAACTCAGCCTTTTGGCGCTAAAAAGACGGGCATAAAAGCTTGAAGAAAACCCGGGTAGATCAGAACAGCTCTTCCTTTTCCAGGAATCTTTCACGTATATATAGTATAGAAAGAAGAAACCAGAAGAAATCCTTATTTTCTCGTCGTCCGCAACTTTTTCAGCTTCCTTTTCCTTCATCTTCCTCGTTTCTCACAACTTGAAAGTATTTCTCCATCCTTTACTTCCACCTTCTTCCTAAATCTGACCAGTCTCTCCTCTCCTCCTCCCCGCCCGAACAGAAACAAGATATTCTTCGTCTTTTACGGATCCGGCTTATCCTCCAGCCTTCTTTTCAGTCCTTTTCACTAAAGCTCATCCTCTTCATACAGAATCCTACGACAAATGGGAAAATAAACTAGTATCACTACTAACATTCAGAAATTTAATACTTTCCAATATTACTCCAAAGAAAACTTTTCCTTTTACTCCACACTTCCCTCCAGTAAATCAGGAAAAGATCAACTCAAACATTTCTCTCACGTATTCAGCAATCCGATACAAATTTATCATATTTTTAATGCACAGTTCTCTGATTTTTCAAGCCCGCGTGTCCTTGAATACAGTAACCCGGGTAACTGAACTCTCTCAAGGATAATTCACAAAACTCTGATCCTTTTCTCTGCCAGGTTTCATAGGCTTGACTACTACAAAACTAACCATTTTCAAATTTTCTCAACGAAGCAAACTAATAATTAAAAAGCTATTAATAATGCAAATAACAATGCGAATAGTAAATATAAACAATAAGCAATAAACTCCAGGCTCTTCTTTATATTTTCACTGTGTTATTTGAAAAATCCGTTTAGCGCCACGCGTAACACCCACGCCGTATTTGATTTAATGAGAGTATCAAATAGTAATATAATACAATTTTTGCCGGAAGGCAAACGGCCCAAAGGATTTTATCCATCCAAAGTTTGCCTTCCTTCAAAGAGAATAGGATTGGAATCATTGAATAGAGTTCCATGGGAGTGACAGAGTCAGTCACAAAAGAGGGAAGAAGAATAATCCATGTAAAACATGTCATTGTATTTTACCAGACTCTGGATTCCTGGTAGCCATATTCTAACTCATGCCGTATTATATTATATCTGCATGCACCTCTTACAATTTACTTGGATATTCCACAACCTTTTCCCGCCATTCCCATACTAGAGAGTAGAAAACCTTATGCTATGCACGCAAAGATTCTGTCATCGATCGCAGTATTCTCTACGCCGTCTTCCTCCTGGAGACACCCTAAGGAGTTTTTCTCCTTGAGCATCCTTATAGTCTGCCTGGTAGTTTGTGCTCATATTCCTTGGAATTTTTTATCCTTTCTGAAAATCCAGTAGATTAAAAACTTGAATATAAATCCAGGCATTGTAGATGACTTCTATACCGTAGCTTAGTTCTAGCTTTGACAATAGGCACAACTTTTCCCGCTTTTCCTTTTGGGAGACTAAATCAATTGTAAAACTAATTCCTAATTAGTCTATTTAACATCTGCTCTGATTGCTTCAACTTCTGTCTCTATTCTTCCCAGCATACGAACCATCATTTCCATTCAAACCTGGAGTTTTTTTTACAACTTTAACCCGTGTTTCTGACGTACCTCCGGATCCTTTATGCTGCAGCAATACCAACTAGTGGGGGCGGGGTCTATTATGAAAATACATAAATGAAAAGTGTCGGTTTTGAAAGATTTAAATTGTAGATTCAACTCTTTAACTTCTGGCATCTCTCTCAATCACCTCGCATTTTGTATATTTATCAATGGGCAGAGCAGAAGTGAGGATGAAACCACATCCCAGCTACCATGCATCTCACTTTACATGATTCCCTCTTTGAACATAGCATAACTTAGCTCCAGGTCTTCCGTCCATCCGTCCCACCCACTCACCCACCCGGGAAGTGGTGGCGGTACCCGGTTTCAAATTCCGAAACCGCCAGGCTTGCTTCCTTGGATTCCTTCATTTTTGGTTATCTTCAGAAAACTTGATGCTTATATACATCTGGAGGACTTGGTGAGAAAGAACCCAATGAACTTTGTCCTCTTTCCGTCTTCCGTACATATAACATTCCCCAGGTTAGTTAAGTAGAATCTATATCTATTTGCGTGTAGTAAGATCAAAGGAAAGTTCAGAGGAGACGACACCACACCACAGGCAGGAGGAGGAAAGGTGGGAGGAAGTTGAGCAAGAGAAGTTGTGAAGCGCAAGTTATGGTTAAAGAAGGAGAAGAAGAGGATGTAGAAATTCCGCCTGGATTCTACAGTAGAATCCAGGCGGAATTTATATACAAAAGTATTATAAGTCTGTCAACTAGGAAATTCCGTTCTAGAGTAAAATAAACCAAAAGTCATAGGATTGCCAATTGTGTTCACACTTTCTATAGTTTTCTCCAGAGTGAACACTTGGAACCTCGAACCCTTCGGAGCAACCCGGGATGATTCCATCCCGGGTTTTTAGTCAGCCCTTGTGGGAGCCAAAGATTTACTATTATCTTTATCTGCTTACTGCACGGAACAAAATCATCAGTTTCCTACTACCGGCACCAACCATTACTCCTTCCTCCCTTTACTTCCTTCTTGACTTGTTCACTCTGAAAAAGAGAGAGCTCATATTATTAAACATCCTCCTCCACTCCTTCCTACCCACCCTGGCTTGTATTCAGCCAGGTGCGTATAAAAATATTCATGAAACCGCGCGTAGAAAAACCTTCTTGCTCCTCTCATTTCCACCAGCTCGCTATTACTGTGCCACTACCCGCGGATTCTAGTCCAGGAAACATGAACACGGCGACCTGGGAAACAAGGAAGGAAGGGTGGGAAGCTGGCGAAATCAGGAGTTGTAGTCCCAGGAAACTGCATGTTTTTCAATCGTAACTGTAAAAAGCCAAATCATTCCAGAATAGTTAATTAAGTTGGTAGGGCAAATCGCGAGGTGACGTGCGTAGACTTCATCTCAGGAAGCAATCACGTTCCAGCTCCAGTCTGACCTGTTTACAAGTAGATTGATTGTTCTCCATGATATCCAGCCAGCCGTCTGTCCCCGGCTAAGGTATAGGGCGATGAGGATTTTTTACACACCTTTCACCGCACTTTCTTCCTACTTTCTCCAACCACTTACATTTGTATACACAAATAAGAGAGTACACGTACTGTCGAGAGAAATTAAAACCTTTGAAATTTCCGTAAAACTTCTTCCGGAACCTCTCTCACCTTCACCTCCCGACATGCTTTACCACGGAAGTCGGTTCAGTTCTACACCATTCCAGGATGCTTTCTTCTTGTAATCTGATCCAGCCACGGAAAAGTTCTTCAGGTTACGCCGAAAATTCAACTTCTTTCCCCTCAAATCCCTAGTTGTTTATCTTCCTCACCAAAACTCTAGTACATACTTAATCCATGTATTTCCTCTTCCACGTGCCCTGGTTTTTTAAAACTTGAAGAAAATTCAAGTAATTCGCCTCAACCTTTTCCGCTTTCCTTATACTTCTCCCACACTCTGAACAGAACAAATTTATGCCGCATAAGTATCCAGCTTTTTCTTATCTTCCTCACAGAGTGAAGCAAAAACCATTACGCTCAGGCCAGTTCAAGCGTGCAAGCGGGCTTAAAGCACCATTTTTAGTGGAATCAAAGTAGCATATATAAATGATAAACGTAATCAATCAAAGCAAGTCAAAGAAAAAGCTTCATCTCTTCCCGCCCGGCTAAAGATTCTCTTTGACAGGAGGAGTTCAAGAATGTGTACAAGAATACATATCTGCATTCTGTCTCCCTTAAAAGCTTGAGCGACGAGAATTTTGGCAACACTTGTAAATGTTTCCACAATCTTTACGGTTCAGACAATCCCCATCTAATCTTCACGCCTCACGCAATTAACTTTCGTCGAGCCTCTAAAGATATATATATATGCCTCTAAAGATCCAAGCCGACAGCCAAAAGGTGAGGATCAGCAGCCATAGACCACGAGCACACTAACACACAGCTAAGGCATTCCTCTTACCCGGCAAACAGGATTCCCATACCCCACAGGGAATCCAATACACCACGGCGCTCCTCCATTTGAACCCGAGGAATTCTTTTCTCTTTGAAACAAAAAATCCCCCGCTAACAGACAGAGAAGCAACAAATTGGCAACGCATTACTGCACCATTTAGCCATTTCATCCAAGTCTTGGCACCCTCCAAGGATTTCGACGAACAATTCTAAATGATATTTACACCATCCAACTCCACCATCACTTTCACCGCTCTTTCTCGAATATTTTTCACCGCTCCTCTTACATCCTGCTCATATCCTCCTGCCTCCTACGAGTAGTTAGCAGGGAGCAAAAAAATCCATCTTCCAACACTACCTACCTGAGCCTTGATATCATCGCGTAATCCATGTAGACATTACCCGCTATCCCTCCCGCTCTTTCCTCATTCGTAATAATATTACACACTCAAATCACCCGTTTCCTTTTGTATTCTAATGGAATTTTTCACGGCAAGTCCAACCTAGTTTCTTTTGTCCACCAGGAATGGTAATCTTCTCAAAACCAGCTTCCTGGGAAGAAAGGATAAGAGAAGAAGATTCCCAGAAGAACCAAGAAAAATACTATAATATCTTTTAAAGATAACACAAGAAGATAATTGAGAAGCTTTTAGGGCTAACCTTGGTTACTTTTTTAACTAACTTTACTATTCCCCTTTAGCCCTCTTCCTCTCTTCATCCATTATCCTTCTACTACGCGGCTATGCATACGGTGGAAAAGCGTGATAATAATTTCTTCTTTTGATGGCGATGATCATCATCTGTAAAGAGTTTTGCTGCCTCTCTCTCTCTCTGTCTCTCTCTCTGCCGTTATGTTAATATGAGCAAAACTTTTCAAACTTTCATCTCATAATGGTGACAATTAGGTTTAATGAAACTTTTTAAATCAACTCGGAAGAAAAAACACATGTTGATGATGATGACAAGAGGCTATTTGTAACTTGTACTTTTCTCCTTTAATTTTATAGCATCTATCCTACTTTTCTCATTTTTTCCCTCCTTTTCCATAGCTCTTCTTCCCTCCACTCCCCGCCAGTCCCTTCTTCCATCTAACATGCATCCTTTTCAAATTAACATTACAGCTATTATCGCACATGCTCGCTTTCTGGACATATTTTCGCCAATCCTCCCCGAAAAACGCATATTGTCACACACCTAGTATCCAACTCCCTCCGTCCCCATGTATTCAGTACTCGGAAGGATATATATTTGTAATCGATCCAGATTCAAGATAAGGACATGCAAACCATTCAACTTTTGTTAGCATCATTAAAAGCTAAAGTTTTAACTTTGCAACTGTTTCCCCAGAATATTTATAAGCATTGCATGCATATTACTCCCATACTTCATCACCCTTTTCTCATTTCATATACAGCATTGAAAAATACATTGGTGACAGAGGAGTAAGCAAGTAAAAAGGAGTTTAGGAAGTAAGCAACTGCTTATAGGCTTTAATGGATGGATTTCGGAAACGGTAGGCGGGTATCTTAGCGGGTTTTTAGCAAAGCCCGCTAAGATTCCGAGCCCAGTATTCCAGTAGGAAATGGTGGGAATTTTCAAGGCGTAAACACATATATAGTCTTAAAGAATTCCTGTCTGCAAACGGGTGGAGGGGAAGTAAAGTATTAGATAAGAGTTTAGGGGAGAACAATCTTACAGCTTGTCTGCCGTACAACACGAGCACAGTAAAGTTTTCCAAAGGTGTGTGTACGCTCTGAGCTCTTGCATATTATGCTTGAAACAGGATGTTAACGCTCTCTCGCTTTTCTGATCCTTGTTGTGACAACTCGGTGGTGAAGGAAGCATGTAAATTTTCCTTGTAGACTTGTGGGGCCACTAACGCTAAATTTCATCTCATTTCAAAAGCTTCGACTTATGGAGGTAGTAGTGGCGGCAAGGTAGGGAGATGAGAAGAGTGTGTATTTTCTGAATAAAATCATTGAGAGTTTCAAGTAAAAAGGAGGGGATTCCATCCATAGCATAGCGGGGATGGTGTCGAGAAACTCTTGGAGACAGCCATCAGTCGTGGATAATTTGACAGGAGAGTGTTTTGGGAGAGGGTTGGAGAAAATTGTCACGATTATTATAATGCTCATCATCTCCACTTGTAGTTTCATCCTAATTGGGAAAGCATCCTTCCTTGGAGTCTCTCAACGTCTCCAGCCGGGACAGGAGGAGGAGGACTCCTCTCATCATCCTCTTATGCACCGCACTTAACATTCACCATCTTCGTATCTTCCTCCCCCCCCCACCAGCACACACGCAGTCAACGCGTCTTCCCCTTCATTAAGGGATATCATCTCATTTAGTTGCTCAAGGCGAGCGAGTAGGATTTCCTGGAGAAATCAAATGAATATGCATCTTTTCTCCTCAAAACTCCAAGGTAAACAAACACCAAACTACATTCACCACAGCCTCTCTCACTATGAGCTTCTTATTATGACAATCACTCACTCACTCACTCCACCAAATCACTCTACCAACTACCAGATCAAGCAACGCCTTCAAAGTGTTCATTGGTTTTAAAACAAACTGATTAAGCAAGGATGTGGGTGGCAGCTTGTAAATAATTTCAAACAAATCATTTTCAATTAACGTGTGTGTGTATCCAATTGTATTTGCATGCTTCCCTTCCAGCAAAGCAACTCCTTGTTTCTCCCACTAATAATGAGATTGCAAAGGTAGAGTATTTCAATTTAATCTCATTAGTTCCTCCTAAAGGGTTTATTACATCATCTTGGCACAAGAGCATTGTAAAGAGACAACAAGATTCTCCTTCACGGCCAACCATCCCTTGTAGTGCATCATCATTTTCCTTCATGTGGTTCCTAAATGTTTGTAGCTCTTCCACGTCTACAGGATTATTCTCCTCCTCAAATCCTTCGGCCCAACAAGGGAAACTTCTTCTTCCAGGAAAAAGCTTTGTTCCACGTGAATTTGATGAGATGAAATTAAGTGAGACTCCAGGGAAGACTCTATGCATGTTCCAGGAGGTTGCTCCTCTGCCGAATACTCGTCTTCTTCTTCTTCTTCTCAGTAAACCAGAGTAGGAATCAGACGATCCAGCCAGATCTGCAACGCCTCACATTCAAAATCATACATTCTTCCACACTGGAGCAAAAGGAATATATAAACAAGTATTTCTCATAATCTTATCAACCCGAGAGTCTCTGAGGAAAGAGGCAAGAAGTGTATGTGTGCGCGCATCTTCTTTCTCGAGAAACAAGATGAAAGCCCGCCTTCCTGAAAAGCAACTCCGGGACGAGATCAGGCCTGAAGGAGTTACAAAGGTTTTTGGATTCCCAAAAGAAACTTTTCCACCAACCCCACACAGCGTATGCAATTACTACTCTTCTACTTCTGAAAATATCAACTACGTTAGAATTATCCACGTAGAATCTCTTAAAAACTCTCTCGCTCTCTCTCTCTTCTTTTCACTTGTATAAATCATGTCGCATCATTTACCAGAATCTTATAGAATCTTTCTTACTTATCCTATTACCGGCAAGGCTTCCTTCTTCTCTGCCTTTAAGGCTTCTTCTTGGGTCCTCCTCAACATGCTTTTTACTAGAACTATAAGCTCCTGGAAGTAGTCAACTCTTCACTTCTTCAGCCGCTCCTGGCTACCTCCTTGCCCTTTATTAAACTTAATATTCATGCTACTCTCTGAGATAAGGCCGAGATTTGATTCCTATCTCGACACGCGCCAAGCCTCTGCGTGGGTGTTAAATGAAATCAACCTCCTCCCCTTCTCTTTATTTGGCTACGAATAATTAATTTTCACCATCTATTTTATTCCTCTTTATGGGATTTATACGGATGCGTAGGAGAGGAAAACCAAGTACTTGTGCGAAATTTCCTACCTTATTTAATCCCAGGGCTTCCCCTCCAATCCTCCTTCATTGAAACCTCTCCTCCTCCTACTCCTCCAGTATTCCTCTTTTTAATATCAAATTGTTTTATCGCCTCTCAACTACTTTGCCAAGTGGCAAAGCGGCCAACTTGATGGCCATTTTAAGGTTAATAAGAACAGGAGGGAAGAAGCTGGCTGGAATCTTATAGTCGCTAGTTAATTTTGCATTCAATTCCGCACTTAAACTCTTATTTCTGCCTCCTTTCACCCCGCAAGAGTCAATTCCATCTCAAATACTTTTCAAGGCTTTCACAACAACGTATCAAGACTTAAACAGAGATTTCCCAAACTTGAGAGTTAATTTGAGGGCAAGTTAGAGCTCTCTCTCCCCAAGGCAATCAATATTACTTTCTCCATGCTTTCTAATACCGAATTCTCTACTTCAACTCTCACGAATCCATAAAATTGGAAACATACTAAATATTAATTAACCGGAAGTAAGTGCTTTTATTTAGACCGAGACCAAGGATTCAATCAATTCAAAGCCTACTTTATGAACTGGATTCCAATTTATTAATTAATTGCCGTACTTGACTCAATCCGAGGCAAGTTAAACAATAGGGCTTCACTCAAGCAGAATCTATAGAGTTTCTTTCCATTAATTCTCAGCCCCCGTATAGTACAGGCTGTAACTCCTCTGAGCACAAACAGGCACACAGTCGTCAATGGGAGCAAAAACACAGCGTCATACACAGACTTCGTCATACACACTCACACGCAATCCCCAAGATTCTTGTTGAGAACCGCTGCCTAATTTCGTTTCGTCAAATCCGATAAGAAATTGTTTTCTCTAATTTTAGAAATTGGAGGAGGGTGTGTTTGTGTAGATTTTATCAAATCTTTGTGTGTGGTTTCCTCCATCATCCTCCCTCCACCCACATGCCTTTTTACACGCACCATAGGCCAGAGGAGTAGAATGCACGTTGAAGAAAGGACAAATGTTTTTGACAACCCGCATCGGATTCTCACTTTCTCCCCGTAAAATCCGATAGAATCAGGAATTTGGAATGCAATCCCAACTTGAACGAATTCATTCAAACAAATTCCCCTCACTTTCATTAGATTCAACTCCGAGATCAAGGAACAAACAAGAGAGGGTAAAGGGCATAAGAGGAAACGGAGAGGAGGAATGCACAAGGACCGCAACCCGGGTCGGAGCATATAACATTAACCAACGCACTTTCCTCAAGCTCCTTTTCACAAAATCCCTCTTTTCCCCATCCTCCTTCCAAGGCCGGGGGTTAGTTTAGCTGAGACAGAGGAGATGATGATGACAAGACATGGAATGAAAAGAGAAAGCTCATCCAGCTCACCCACCCGCCCCCAGCTCCATCACAGCTTCAATCAAATCCTTTTAATCAAGCCAGCACCAGGAGATGCAGTTTACAAACAAGTATTTCAACAAACTACAACTATACACAGTCCCTCTTCCCTGCATTTGACTCTTCTTTTCACCCTTTCCCCTTAAGCTTCCCTTCTTTCAGTATTGAATTCCGCTTTCACTCCTATTATCTTCCTCCTTTCTCCCTTTTCACCCAAGAGATGAGAGAAAGCGAGAGAGAGATGAGAGAATGCGGAGAGAAATTCCATGGGAGAGTAAGACGGAAACCTGAATATCTTTCACATCAAACCCCAGCACAAATCTGAAAATCTACCCTTTCCCAATCTGTATTTCCCCGGAAATTTTTTTATCAGTCTTACAGCTAAGCAAAGCGCTTCTCTCAACGTTCCTATATTACAGAAGAGTGCATTCTGGATGCAACGCTTTGTCCTCCTACATTCCACTACTCGTTATTTTCAGATTTTACATGTACTTTCAAAAAGACAATTTCAAATGTCCATCAAAAATCAATGAATCTAACTCCAGCATAAAAATTCATTTCACTTTATTCAGCGGAACCTTGGATTATTTTCCTCCGCCAGTTTTAAACAATAAGCTCTCATGTTTTCTTATTAAAATACGATAATCGTGCTGCAAAAAAAGTTGCAAAAGAGCAATGCAACAAGATTTTCTATGTAGCCCAAGTCCAATTCCCACTGAACCTGAAACTAGAGAGAGAGAGAGAGAGAGAGAGAGAGAGAGAGAGAGAGCACAGAGATAAGAGACTTGCCCCCTCTTCGCATCCTTGATTCTCTAACTTCAATCCAAAGAAATCTCTCACCATGCCTTGCCATCTTAAAATTGTTAGTAAAACTAGTAAATCCTAGCGGCACGTGGAACTGGAATCTTTTACGACTCATCAAGTCACAAGAGCCGAGGTCATAATAGCAAATATTAGCAACGCTTTTAAATCATGTTTTTCCCACTTGTAACCGCCTAACATCTTCATCTCTGATAGTAGATTTGCGATAACATCATTCAGCAAAGGAAAGCAAAATAAAGCTTCCATTTGTTTCAGTCAGTGGTCAGCCAAGGTCAAGATTCCAGTTTGGTCACGACGGGGACTGTAAATGCTTAAATTTACTACCGCCGATAACAGCAGCGCAGCACGTTCCATACCCTCTCTCTTCATATCTCTTCACATCTCTCTATAACTCGTTATTATTTGTCTAGCTCCATTAAACAAACATGAGTCAACCAAACCTTAAGCTATCAGCTTTCAAACTGCATTAACCTCAGCGAGAACTAAAGGGGTGTAGAGGGGATGAATTAAATGAAAAATATTTGACAAAGCTTTTTATAATTGGTCCGTATGGCCGTTGTGTGCGGTCCAGTTGGTAGCGACGGCTTGGCTTTCTATATACTATACTTCATGATTGATGTAAAAATATCAGAGAGGCCACCAAGCGTCTTCCAGCATTTCTTCCCTCCCCTCAACTCATCTCACCCTTGCGCACATTCATTAGATTTATTCCAAGAGTAATCACGTTAAGTGAGCATGAGAATCCTCTGGAGAGAAACACATGGTCTTTTTGGCTTATTTTAAATATAATTATGCATGCATATATTCCCCTTCATCTCCTCCAACGTGAGCTCACTCTGAGTGCATTTTTAAAATCCCGTCGGAATAAGTCCTTCACAAAAATCCGAAAAGTGCCTTCAGCCACCCGGAAAAGTAAACAAGTACCACGCTGCACCCTCCATGTATTAGCAAACCGGTCGGAGCTCCAGTCAAGACAAGGCAAGACGGAATTCACCCTGCACAAAAATCCCAGCTACTTAGTCATCGTTAGTTAGGATTTGACATCCGAATTCCTTTGGGCAAGCTCATCTTTTACGCAACTTAAGCCTCTCCCCCCCTCCTTCCACCCTCCGTCCTCTTTAAATCATAAAATCCCTTGCTAATGATTCCAAATCCTGATTTTTCTCCATGCGGCCATGTTAGCACAAATACGACAGTACATCTGGTTGCCAGGTGTTCGTATTACATTCAGCCTGTCGCTGGATAATATAAAATTATTCTTACATTACTTTGTAGAGTTCCGTAATAATTCTGCTTTAATACATGAAGCTTCCCACTTGAAAATAATTTACCTCACTTTTAAATCCTAAGATTACCAGGTATTCCAGCTCCCGTCTGACGGGTCACAAAAGCTTCTTACTTTGCAATCATCCTACTTTTTCTTCTTACGTAAAATCAAAACTGTCTCCTACCGAATATTAATTAGCTCTAATCCCCGGATTATCCACCACCAGAAAATATCCAACTTGCCCGCTTTCATGTGGGCCCTCCACGTCATATATCTCATTTTACGAAATTGTTACCCGGGCTGGCTTCCACGTAATCGCTTCTAACGTAATGAGCATATCGCTTCCATTCCAAGAATCCGCCATCCACCTCTCGCATCCTCGTATGAATATTATTACAGGAGAACTTCTCCAAAAGATTAATTAAATTTAGAATACGACAAGATATCAAGTATGAAATGAATGTTTCAAGACTCTTGTAAAAGCACTCCCTTTGAGAAATTAATCCAGCCATTCGAAGCTAGCGTAGGACGTAATTTCAACATTTTCTAGGATGTAAGTGGATCATATAAATATAATAAGCATTTCCTAGTGGAGCCGCTGTCTAATTTAAACTTGCTTTAATTCTGGTATTTCAAAAAGGGAAGCTTATAACCTAGAAGTGCCTTGCAGAACATGGTTAGAGCAGATTCGGTAAAGGATTCCAAATACCACAAAGAGGAAGCACTTGAGGTGGTTAAAATATTAATGTAATAATGCGTATTTAGTAGTTGCTTTAAATAGTCGCTACTTGTAACACGGATGAGAAGACCTCATAGAAAATGTTCCAAAAATATCAGAGCGATGTTAAGTACTACAGCACGGACGGATGAGATTATAATTTTCATGCATTTCCGGCTCAATTCTCTCTCATTTCAAACTAAAACTGGATTTAATCCCATACCAACCCCTACTCACGCACTATCCAACCACCTTCCCATCTTTTATCTTTCCATTCCTCAGAGGATGTAAATTATGGGATTACGTAAAAATATAAACTAGAGTTTATGCAGGAAGACCGAGGAAGAGCCACATGGATGTACAGGGAGAAAGGAGGATGAGCTACTGAGACGGATGAGTGACTTTACTTCCGACGGCATATATTCAAGTATTTTACAGTTGATGATGAGTGGAGCTCGTAACTTTAGCCAAGTGTGTGGTTTTGTGGTTAGTAGCTTCCTAGAGTTTAGTGAAGAGACTGGATTCCCACCCCTTGCCATCCTTCAATATTAAAGTTTTCACCAATTTTTTTACTCCACACCAGCCCTGCATCCTTAAAGCCCGCCTCGGTCTGTTCACCCTGAGGTGGTCGCCCTCCAGCATATATTACTACCTACATGTTGTAAATTTTTGATAAATACCGCCCTTAATTGAAAGAGCTAACTTTCGGGGGTTGGAGTATAAGTAAGTGTACGACGTCTCCGTGTAACGTGAGTGGGGAGGGTGGATGGGAGGACACGTGTAATTTATAATGCATGATCAAGACATGGAGGAGTGACGGTGGCGGGGATGATGAAGAAGATTCCTTTTAGGTGGGTGGAAGGAAGCGGAAAGTAGACCCCAAGTAGGGATACCCGGGTGAAAGCAAGGTGAAAGCGCTTTTAACTTTCCCCTAAACCTCGCAGCTTTATATCAAAGGGGTTGAAAATGCATATTACTACTATTCAACTAGAAAAAGAAAACAAGAACGCTTGCAATACGCAAGATGCGGAATCTGTACTCAAATCCTTATTAAGTTTATTAGCTTAATGTTTGAATTTTGAGCAAGCTTTATGCCTTTCCCTCCGGAGGATTATTTGGGGAAAGTAAATTGAAAAACAAAGGGGGAAAGTGCATGTGTGTGCGTATGAGGATTCCCCTTCTCCTCCTCCCCCCCTTTCTTATCATCTTTCTTCTTCAAAACTCATTCTTCCTCTCCCCGTCCGCCCCGCCATGATGTATAGTTGATGAACGTGAGAGCTGAAGGCAAAGTGTTTAATGAATTTTTCTAAGGTGTGGACTACGGGGAGTGCGGATAAAATTTTAAATCTCCTCCGAGCTTTCAATTTCACCGCTTATTTAAGCTCAGCCTTCCGCTATCTCACCACTGCTTCCAAACCACAGACACAACAGCAGTGTAGAATATATATTCGTAAGCAAAAGATTGCTTCCTGGAAGTTATGAAGAAGGCTGGCTGGTTGGTAGAAGCTTGAGGATTTTAAGATGCGATCCATCTAAGATGGTAGTAGGAGGGGATGGATGAACATCTCCACTCGTGTAAGTAGTTTATGGCAAGGGATCTTATGAAAAAGAAGAAGCCAGCAGCGGGAAGAGAAGCAGATAGACCGGAGGTGCTTTTTGTAGTTGAGGAAGCTATATAAGCTAAAAGACATCCCGGCCTGGAAGGAAGAGGAGGAGGAAGGCAGTAGAGGGATGATGAATTAATTTGTGGGCTTTATCTGATAGCTAGTAAAAGTAATGATGGAGGCTGGGATGGACTGTCAAAGAAAAACAACAATTAATTTTCTCCTCCGCTTAATCCCGTAGCGTATCTCTGTCATCATTTCATTTTTTTCCTTAATAGAAACCATCATCCGTCTCATAGAATCCATGATTACTTTATATCCTTGCGCGTGGCGAACATAATAGATAATTTATCCCTCCCACTCTCTTCCAAACCACCCGCCTTCTCTCGTTAGCGGATGAATTCAACTTTTTTCCCAAAACAAAATCCCAACGTAGTTCCCTTCAAGTCGTGAGCATTGCAGTCCCATGGATCGAATACCAAACTCTAGAATCCTATTCAAATTCACCAGCATCAAGTGCGAGCTTAAGTATTTTCTGCAAAATTCTAGTTTTACTCTTATCCGATTAGAGTAAAGACTTTCTATTCATCCAAGGAACTGAATCCTGCTTACAATTAAAACTAGCAGCGTACACGAATCGTAGTTCTAATATTCGCATTTTAAATGCTCAAGTCAAGTCTCTTTCCGTTTCCAAGCATTCATAAGTTCTCATAAGCCATGAGCTCGATTTTCTTTTGTTCCTGGGCTTAGAAATTAATCCGATTCCCAACTTACTAACCGCAAAGCTCTCGGAACATACATAGCAACTAAACTTTTCGCACTGTCAATGACAGGCCAGGATTTCAGGTGTTTCCTTTCCTTTGAGCATTCACCTTGATGTGTAAAACATGTTCTTTCCGCAGGTTTTTCATCAAAAAGTTCAATTTTCTCTTACAATATTTCTTCCTCATCCCACTCTGAGAATCGAGTGAACTTAGCTCTTATTTCCTCTTTTGGCAATCAAGAACAATAAGTTGAAACAAGTTAAAGTTTCAGCTTACCGTAGAATTCAACTATGGCTCTGCCCTGTTTGGCATCTGTATTGCAATGTAACGACTTGCTAGAATTTGGAGTTATTGCAAAAGAGTTTGTTTGTTTTTCCTCTCATCTTTATAAAAGTTCGTCATCATAAACCGGGGGTAGGCAGGCAGGGCAGGCCCATCATTTAGATACACGCACGCATCATTCCCGATGACCCGGAGGCGAAGCCTGTCCCAAACATTGCCAACACTCCTCACTCACTCACATGAGACGTATAGTTGATGAGATATCTTGCCGGAAGCTTGTAAACAAAGTACACAATCTTGGTTACAATAACCATAACTTTATGAATCTTTCATTTTACAGGCAGGTGCGTATGCTATAAACCATACATCTTTAACACAGTTTTAAAACTGCCTCATCACCTGGTTCAACGCCAGGTACTGAGGGGCACTGCTAAGCCAACCAGACTCGAGTTGGTCCATGCCAAAATCCCTCCAAGAGGAATTCCACGAGAATATGAGAGGTAATTAATTTTCCCTTGTTAATATCTTCCTAAAAATGAAATATATGACATTTTAATATCTTCCCAAACGTAGGCGTCCCTCTCTCATTCCGCACGTCATATACTTTTCTCCTCTAAAAGGCAATCAAGAGTGGGTGGAGTTCTCATAAGAGGGGTAACGATTGTCAATCCGGTGGATTTAAGCTTTGCCAAAAATTTGAGTACTTTTCCGCACATTAAACTCTCTTGATTCCTCCCCGCAAGTCAGTAAAATGTCTACTTATTTACCCTCTTTGTGGTATTATGTTTACATTGTAACATTTGTTTTTAAATCATTCTCTCAACAAGTCTTCCAACCTTGTTCTACAATCCACACACATATTACACTGTTATATTATTTCGGGGATGCATTCCGTTAGTACTCCAACTACCAGCTTTATGTTGTAAAATAACTTGTTGATATTAGAGCAAAAGCTCTTTGCTACAGCATAACCTTTTCAATCCTCTCCTATCCACAATCCACATCATTCCCGCTCTTCTTCTGTGTGTCCACAAACAGTTGTTAGTTCCCTGATGTATTTTCATGTATAGTGTCTGTATACATTACAAATGTACAAATCCAACCATCTCACAGAACCTCTTCCTTGTGTACTCTTCTGAGTCATACATTATGTTCAAGTTGAGGGGAGATTCCTGGACGCAAGATGAAGTAATCTTGTATTATTTCCACTGAAAACATTTCCCTCCCTTCTTCTTGACAACCAACAGTCAACTTGGCTTCCTCCAGGATCTTGAGAGTTCTTCAAGTCTTCTATTGAGTCAGTCTCTCATTTCCTCCGCTCGCCCTTTCTGCCCTTAGTCTCCCGGATCCCGAGAATCCATATATATGAACGGGCAGCGGGGCGTGGGTCGACAAGTTATTCCAAATTTTATGCACTTCTTTCCGCCACTCAATAATTCTCTCTCTCTCTCTTCAAGTGGGAACCGGGTCGGAGGGCTACGCTATTATGCGTACAAAGTTTCTATACCTTCTTCCAGTCTATTCACTTCCCCGACCCCGTCCACCCGCCAGCATGCAACTTCTCTCCCGGTTTTCTACTATCCTCTCAGTTTCTTCCCAGTCAACTCACACAGTTAGAAGCGATCCCTATTTTCGACAGCTTCAATTCGAGACATCGAGCTGTTTTTTTCTCTCTCTCTCTGGTTTTTACGAATATTATTGTATTTAACCAGGAGAAGATAAATGCCCCAGCTTTGGCTTTCAGTTCTGGGTTATAAGGGATTTAGTTGGGGATGGGAAGGCGGGTATTAGAAGAGTGCTCCCATGCACGTTTTCTTATAGCTCTCAGTCAGTCAGTCAGTTAGGGAGTTAGCTTCTTGCCAACAGAGTGTCAGAGTAAAAACCAGTCCATAACCATAACCTCCATTCCCTTCTCAATTCCCTCTCTGGCTTTACCCGGGCTTAAAGATTCTCTAAAGAGGGATATGCAAGCAGTAGCGGGGAAAGCACTAATGTAAAAGCAAAACCTTTAGTTTTAGCAAAAGTATTCCGGATGAAAGGTATTTTTGAACAAGGAATTACGTATTGACACGAAACGGTAGTTTGTTCCCGCAATACAACAACGACTAATGATTGCCCCAAAAGTGTTTAGAGAATCCATCTAACCTTCAAGAATCCCACTCTTTTTCATTCTTTGTGGTTCAAATATAATCTACATCTCCCTGCTTTTTTCTTTACTCCTTTTCCCATCAGTATTCCCATTAACCATTAGGCATTACAGCCTTCCACATAATTCTCCACATTCTAGGAGAAGAGAGTCTTTAGTTCCGATTCCCTAGTTTTGTTCCCTTTTGCATCAACTCGCTGCCTGCTTCAAGAAACAGCATAAATTCCTCTCTAAAGCGCTTTCTCCAGTAAATAGAAAGAACACTCAATTAGTTCCAATGTTTGTACGGTATTTCCTACAAAGCTAATCGTACAGGTTTACAAATCTTTTTCTCTTTACATTCCCATGCTTATGTATCGAATCTTTTGCATAAATATTAAAGCTGGTAACCGCGCATAGTATGGACTTCAAACTCAAGTTGAAACAAGTTGGAAGGAATCCGTATTTCTATTTCATTAAATTTTTCTCGGGAATTCCCCCATGTATGCGAATTTATTTTCCTCGCATGCAAA
This sequence comes from Sminthurides aquaticus, assembly GCA_906901655.1. NCBI lineage: Eukaryota > Metazoa > Arthropoda > Collembola > Symphypleona > Sminthurididae > Sminthurides > Sminthurides aquaticus. The sequence continues at coordinate 14,659,536 of CAJQTT010000001.1, read as the reverse complement.
TATGAAAACACAAGCTTTGTGAAACATGCATGTTCGTTCCATTTCTGCTACGCCTATACATAGCTGCATGGAGTGCGGTGCGACCTAATATAAATGCGGAAGCATAAGCTTTCAGAGAGCTTATTCATCTGTATGATACAGGCTGCGGCTGCGGTCCTCTGATGAGATGATACCAAAATGATAATATTCCGTTTGAAGCTAAATTCGATAATGAATATTCTAGTAGAAACCACTATTTCATATGAATTGACAAAGATTTTCTTTTTCAGATCTCTGTCAAAATTTCGCCAACCGTTCTTCGTAAGAAAGATTCGCGTATATTTTCCTCTATTTCACGGGAAAATTCCGCAAATTCCACATGTATGTACACGTGGTTTGATGATTCCATTTAAATTCTAAAAGCCCCAAGTATTTCTTTGAAACTTTCAAACCAAACTTAAAGAATCAAAAACGAGAGAGAATAATTTAAGCTTAGGTAGGCATACATGCATATTCTATTAATCCAGAGGGAGCAGCCTGCCATTCCTATACACATACGTATATATTATTTGACAAGGATTTCAAAGCGGAAAACATACATATCCTGTCAAACGGGCTTTTCAAAAATTAAAACAGCTTAAGTCAACTTCTTGTACAGTCAAATTTCAAAATCTTGACTTATTTCTTCCACCAAAGATAAATAATTCTCTCTTTCAATTTTTTACGCCAACGAATTAGAGGCAGAGGAGCCAACCACGTGTCAGGCAGGAATCGACTCTTCTCCATGCTCCAGAATATTTACCTCTATCAAGGAGACCTGGAGATAAAGCTTTCCACCTTAGGAATAACTCTTGTAAAAATAAGTCTGCCTCCTCCATAATACCGTAGCGTTGGCGGAAGCTCCGGGAATATATATATATATATTCTCTTGCTTTTCCGGTATCCCACCCGCCCGACTCCCGTCGCTTGGATACACACAGCGGAACTTGAATATGAATTAGCGTAGCAACATTGTACGATTAGATTTCAGGGGGAAATGCGTCCCTGAATTATTGAGTTGGAAGAATATTGTAAAGTGGATCCAGTCTCCTCTCTACTCTACCCGCCGGTATAGAGTTTATAATACAGCTTTCTAGAAAAAGGATATTATGGAGTTACTGTTGGTGACAGTATTGGTAGGTTATGGGTTGACTAGCGGGTTTCCGGTTCCTCTACAAGGGAGAGCCCAGGGTTGACATGGATGTGTCGGTATGAAATTAATTGTCTCACACTGTAGGGGAGTTACCTGGCTTCCTCCCCCTACAATGCATTCATTCTCCCGACCCGCCACACTTCCCCTCCTCAATGGATTTAGCTCTTCTCTGTCGCGCGGTTTGTCTGGTGCGAGGAAAAGGCGTGTGGGGGTGAATTTGTAGCTCTATGAACCAGAGGCTCATTCAAAGAGTGTGGCGGATAAATAATAATGGGAATAATAATGAGGGAAGGGGAAGTAGCGCTCTGACATACTCCACTCGCCTCCGCTCCAGACAGACTAGATAAAGCTACAATCAAATAATATGAATTTCAAACGAGGAAAAGTAGAGAAACTTTTTCCATTTTCCGCTTCCCTCAACCAGTTAACCAGCCAGCCAGCAATTCCGCTTCAAGAACTGTACAAAGCTCTCTTAATATACGCCAGACGCAAATAAAGCTGTATCGTGAGTTTTGTAGAGAAGATAGAAAAACACATGTAGTTGCCTGCCACACAACCCTGTCATATGTACCATCAAGCAAAGAGTGAAACAAAGGTATGCACACCAAATTCAAAGGGAAACAGTTTCTTGGAATGGCCTCACTCAAAGCCAACCTCGCTCCCACTACCATAATGTCATGTATACAAGTAAATAATTAGTAGCGAGAGAAGAAGGTGAAAGAAGAAAGAGGGGAGAGAAATGGAAGAGAAAGTGCGAGGGAGAAAGCACGCTTACGCTCCCATCACCTTCAAAGAACCCGCGTTTATGCAGCCGCTGTCTTCTTACCTTTGCTGACTAATTATCTGTATTTACACAAACTACTGTACATGCTATTGCTATACTGAATAACCTCTAAATAAGTATGTGTGACGCAGCACAAGATTGTCTAAATGCTGTCTCCATTCAAAATACACGAAGAGGGTATATACTTTCCCATCCAATTTTTACTCCCTCTGGGAAACCAAGATGCGTCTGATTAATGTTTTATTCTCTCTATATTTTCAGGGAGTGCAAGAATGACGTTCAAGGCCCATCCAACCTGCCTATCTTCCGTCTTAACATCCCTCTTCCTCCTTGCCTCCATCCTCCCATCATTCATTCAAGCCGACCCTGGAATTAAAGGTAAGAAAACCAACCGTCTTGTTTTCACCCTACTCCCTCCTCACAATAGCACACGTTCTTTCTTGTTTCCATGGCTGCAATGTAGAAAAGCTCTTCTCTACTACATATTCTATCCTCTTGTAAATCTTCCTTCAAAGAAGTCGACAGCCCTAAGCTTTCCTGGCAGAGCCTTGCAAATAAATCTTTCAAATCTGGATAAATACCACTGATTTGTTACTTCTCCCTTCACACATTAGCCCACCCTTCCCCCCCTCTCACTCCAGCCATTTCATTTCAGCCTAGACTTCCGAAACAAAAGTCTTTTGCAGAGTGTATTATACCTGCTCTATTCCCTGGCCTCTGCAACCCGCGAGGTTAAAAATACCCGGGCCTTTGGCTCCTCTCTCGTATTTCACTCTCTAACGTGTTGAAAAACAGTGGCAATATCCCCAATTTCCCTCGTTCATCATAATCAGCCCAGCATACCTTCCCCCCACACACTGCATGCACTCTCCTCAGTCTACTCACTCAGTCAGTCCTCAAGGCATACAGTCCGCCCAAAGTCATTACATGTAATTGTATCTTAAAGAGTTTTGTGGTGACTGCCTTTAGATGACGCTCTTGATTGAAATGTTCAAGGAATATGTTGCTGCACTTGGATTGCACAACTATTCATATTTCTTCCCTCCGCCGACACCGCTCCTACCATCCAACAACGTCTTCCCTATCAGCTCAAGCTAAGGAGGGGTGCGGATTGGTGTAATTTAATCCGGAAAAGCACACCTTTCACTGATTTGTCATGTGGGAGGACGTATGATATGATGTGTGTTGGGAAGGGTTAGAGAGAGTTGTTTCGGAAAAGCCCCTGGATTCTCTCGACAAGAAATAAAGTCATTAGGAGGAATAACGACTCCTTTCAGTGGGCGTTTCAAGCTTCGCCCAGCTTGTAAACACGGTGTGTAAACGACCAGAAGAAGGCGTTACGAACATCTACAGCTTTTCCATTCCAAAACTATTCGATTCATTTCGTTTCATCTTGTCTTCTTTACCCCCTCCCCACCCCAATCCTCATTCAAGTCAGCCTTAAGTTCTGTTCCGGAGCCTTATTCCTTCCGGCCTGCATGTCTCCCTTCTAAAACCAACCTTATTTCCCCCACCCTTTTCCCTTTAAACTTGATCCTCCGGCTCAGCATCAGAGGAGCTTATCCAAGGGAAAAAAGCCCTTCCTCCGAGAGGAGCATTTAAATTATTTCACGCAACAATTTAATGAGTTGTTCTAGTGCAAGCTTACAAATTATCTTTTACTCCTCCTCCCTATTTCCCTCTCCCGTCTTAGATTACACTAAACCCTGTCCGGCTTGTTATAACTGCCCTGCCATAAGAACCCCGGGCAAAGCCGTGTGGGCGGGATGATAATCTAAAGTATTGCGTGCATGTAATTTTCGAATTTGATAACGCACACACACAAAATCCTCGACCGCCAACAAGAACATGATTAAACCAAGATTATCCACCAAGTAATTGTTTCTCCTTTTAGCCATCGTCCCTCATGGCTCTTTTGACCCAGCCTCGTCTATTTGTCGGCTTTATTTTATCCACGCAGCAGTGTCCTCTTTCATTCAGAGAAGAGAGGAAAAATAAGGGCGGAGAAAATATTTTACTTTAAATGGTCTCTTCTCCAATTAGGAATTTACTCTTTCCAATACAGTTCCCGGCATAGAGCACAGAGAGAGAGAAAAGAAATAACAGAGCAACATTCACTCTCCATTTTCTCAAAAGCATCTCTTCATCTTTGACAAATTTCAAAAGCCCTCACATTGCTGTCACATCCCAGAGGGACACAAGAGGGACAAGGGTCTGCCCTGGGTAACAAAAGTCTTTTCAAGTTGAAAAAAGACTTTTAGGCATGATCGAGTGGCAGACAAGGGAGGGAGGGGGTGTGGTGGTAAAAGCATTGAGCACTGGGAACTTTGTATTCTTCTATTTACTTCACATCTAGGACTCAATAGATACAGTTTAGTGGAAATACATGTCATTTGACACTTGAAACTTGCATTTCAACATTTTTACCAACATTTTTCAATCTCCATCTCTCCAGTATTGATCCAAGACGTGTGTGTCTGTGTGCAGGACACTCTGTCTCTGTATACACAAGCCTTCTGCTCAACTCAACTTCACAACAGCGTCACAACTTTCAAAAGCAAAGCGAGGGGGGATGGCCGGAGGTGAATGCGAGGGGATGGATTGTTTGATTATCAAATTGAATAGAGATATGAAAAGGAAGGGACGGCAAGCACACGTCGGGCAGATGCTTCAGGCTAGTATGTATTATATGTATCCATGAATTTACCAACTTTCTCCCTTCTTGAACCAAAACGAGGAAAAGAGAGAGGTCCCTCTCATAATGTACAAATTGATGGATGAATCCAATTCTTCCTATATTAGTAAACCATTTAATTTTTTCCTACCTTTCTCCAAACATTATTAACACTGAAGCCTGCACCCTCACCCTTTCCCGCTTATGCATAATGTATTGTTAAATTCCTGTCCCGTTCGATTTTCCAGACGGCGACGGCTGCTCCTGTTTGTGTCCATGCATTATTACTTCATCATTTAAACTTTATCTTCAGCTCCGTCGATTTCATCAGCTCGTCATTTCATTCCAACTCTTTCTTACACCTTCTAATAGCTAAGCTAAACGGCGTATGTGACCAGATTCAAATTTCTCGTCAAAATATATTTTGGATTTTTCATAACAAAATAGAGAATGTGGCCAATCGTTGCATCAGCGAATATTATGTTCAGCAACACTAATTATCCGGGATATGATGTCCTGTTTGAGATTTGAAATTTCCCGCCAACTTGCAAATTCAAATATTTGAATTTCCCGCCCACTTTCAAATTCAAATATTTGCATTTGATTATTTGAATTTGATTATTTGAATTTCGAATATTCAAATTCAAATATTCAAATTCAAATGTTCAAATTCAAATGTTCAAATTCAAATATTCAAATTCAAATGTTCAAATTCAAATATTCAAATTTAAATATTCAAATTCAAATAATCAAATTCTTTAAATATTGAAATTCAAATATTTAAATTTGAAAATTGGCGGGAAGTTCAAATGCTTGAATTTCCCAAAAAACAGAAAAATTGAAATTGTGGCCAAACTACGATTCAGTGACAAATTCTGACTTCACATCTAGATTCCCCGTAAAATTCTGTTCTAGAAACCGCTCTTGAATCAAAAAGTCCAAAAATTGCCTTTTTTGAGAAAAATCAAAAGACTATCTATCCCCTTTCGATTTTTTCTCAAAAAAGGCCATTTTTGCACTTTTTGATTTAAGAGTGGTTTCTGGGCCGCAATTGTACGGAGAGTTTAGTGGTGAAGACGGCATTCGGCGCTGACGCACCGTTTCGCCGCAATCTGAATTTGAAAATTTGGCGGGAATTGTTTGCAAATATTTATCGTTCTGTAACCTTAGACAGAATATTTGAATTCAAGGACCCACATTGGGGTGTATGCTGATTACGGCTGAATAAACAGCGAGTCAAATATGATGACAACGTTAGCTTTCATGTATAGAACCGTCATATATTTCAAGCAGAGGTACTTCTTAAGTCGTTGAGGCTGAATTTATAAAATATAGGGTTTGCGTATAGCCTTGTTATCCCATCTCCATTCTAAGGTTCAGTAGTCAAACCTTTATGTTTCTAATTCACAAAATTTGAAGCTCTTGAAACCCTCAAAATGGGGCAATGGGATTGAAGCCGAGAAAATGGAATGAGTAGCGAGCGGAAAGAATCAGATAGCAATCAAAGCTTTGAATGGATTCGGGAAATCAAAATAGGAACACAAGATTTTTCAAGCCCTCTTCTCCAGCCACTAACTGCTAACTGGAATCCACAGTGAGCTTACACATCCTTATTTCAACCAAGGATCTAACGCGGATGATGCACACGATAGGATTCTTCTTCCCTTTAGCTTTCTTCACCCCGCTTCAAGAGGGAGTGGCGAGTAAAATTATTAAATGGTAGAGATATGAATCCAGATTATCTCACAGGATTGGGAAATGAAATGCTTGACGAGGATTTGACAAATCTATTTTTGACCTCCGCTCTAGTATCCTCTTACTAGTGCTTCATCTGATTTCTTCCTCTAACTCACTCCACAATACGTTACTACACAACCCCACTTCTCCTCACACCGCCGCTTACCCTAAATCTTCTATCCTGAAACCCCCAAAAAAGAATATTTAATACTCATTCGGGAAATAGTTAATAGGATCGGATATACTGACAAGTGGAGTCAGAAAAGGCTTTGACTCACTCACGAATTAAATATTTCCCCAAGTCATATGGTACTTGAAAATAATTGAGACTTGTCCCAATCCGTCTCTCCTCCGACAGTTTTCACTACCCCCAAGGTCTTCCCCAATTTTTCGGCAACAGCAGTCCTTCAAGCTTGTCGAAAGCTTAAAGCCTCCCGCATAACCAAACTTCCCGGCTCCACAGATTTCTTTCCCCCGGAAAATATCAATGCTATAGCTAACAAAGTATCGTCTCCGCCATCTAGACATCATTATTGGCTATATCGATCCCTTCTCCTCTGGAACGGAAGAAGCCTTAGGCTAAACATGGAAGGAGATGAGTATAATTTCCACGAGCTAAAGTCCCCCTCACAGCCTTCATCATCTTGTTGTAGAGTAGGAATAGAAAATAGGGAAACGAAACAGAGAGGAGTAACGGGCGTAATTATCTTTCCAGAAGATGCTTTCAAATTGTATTTGACACGTTTTCCCGTCGGCCGTAGTCTGTCTCTGTGACTCCAATAAACTCTTTCCAACTTCTATCCTTCTCTCAACTCAATGAATTATAAGACTGTATTTTCCGCCTCTTTTACCCTCACTTTAGTATTCAGTTTCAAATAAAAGAAAGTTTACTTCCACTATAGAATACAACTAGTTTTCACTTCTTCGCATTTCGTCCTCTTTTCGTAACAACCGTTGCTGCTAGAAATCTATTTCTTGTGATTTTTTATCAGGACTGTAATACTTTTTGCGAAACCGTAGAATTCGTTTGCAACTGAATCAATTTACTTTAAAGACTATTTAATTCTCCTCCATTCCTATGCATAATGTTTCTCATTTTCTTCCATTTTCATCCCAGTCGCCTGGTAATCCGTTGAGAGAAAGCGCTAAACTAAATGGACGACAAAATGGATAGATAGAAACTCAGAATTAAGTCAATTTCAAATAGGTTCGAGAAAACTCAAGCTGTAATGTAGGGGTACAGGGAAATACTAAATTATTCTAAGTGGGTGGTAATAGAAATATTTCCAAGGAGATTTAATAATTCGCGTAGAATTTTGATCAAGTATTCTACGAAAGTGGCATTCGAGAGTAGATACAATAGTTTGCTGATGATAATTTTGGTCCTATCTGGCTATAGTTCCTCCCTCCTACTCGAGCTTTTGGTTACAAAACAAAGGCACACATACCGAACACTGCCTACCGTACATTGCAAAAATCTAGACAAAATCCTGATGCTAGCGTTCAAAATTTTGCTAAGCTTTCTCCAGCATCTCCTCTTTCCTTCCTCTTCTCCCGCCCGGCCTTGACTCCTACTCCTACTCAGCCCACATATCTGCAGGGGAAATTCAAACCGAATGAAATGACATGCTTGTGTGACTTTAAATATTTTCTAGTCAAAGAGAAATCCACTGCTTGAAGCATACGCTGGCCTTTACTTATCCAGTACATTGAGCCCAAGAGTATTTTCGCTTCCCAGACATTTGTTTGATGAGATAAGCGTAGAGTTGTTTACCCTTCCATTTAAGTTAATAGGATGATACGAGATTAGCTAAGAGGCCAGGAGGTTGAATAAATGAAATGGACGTTGTAAAAGGAACCCATTATTTTACTTTATCCAGCAAACCCAATACCCCTGTAAGCTTTTAATTTATCCGGGTAACGCAAGTCAAAGTAAAGTCAAAGCTTTCCCATTGATTCTTTTCAAATGAACACTCAAATCTTTTAACCCACTCCATTTTCGCCATTGGCGTTCATTATATCTTTAGTGCATCCTAAATTCGGTCTATTGCAGCAAACCTCATCTCTCATCCTCTTAGGTTTCCCACCAAATATCAAAGGTACTCCAGAATGAGACCCTGGTAAAACCCGTATCAAATACTAAGCCTGCGAAACCAATTTTCCGACCAATCGGCTTGTAAGCCAGCTGCAATAGGGAGGAGATTATTACGCAGAAAAGAGGATACCACATAGCTGTTTAATTCGTAAGACAGGTAAAATTGTACCTCTTATCATTATGGTTTCTCCAAATCAAACTATATTCACTGTGCAAGTACTAGTCTCTTAAATTATTCGTCGATTTCTTCAAAGAATCCAGATTCTAGCGCTTACGCATTTAAAGGAGATTATTTATTTTTCAAACGCTTTCCCTCCTGCCCACCCCCACATAGGTAAACTAAAAACGAAATTTATTTGCTCTTTTATTCTATTAATACGCCGTGTTACACAATAAATCACCTTAATGTGAGCCTATTCTTCCGCTTCCAACATTATCCGCATCCCATTAGTTCTTTCCCTGTTAAGTGCGGGTAATGAAGATATTACTGGCTATTTTGAGCCGCTCATACATCATTGTTCAGCTGACTTCTTCACAACAAATACAAGGGGTTTTGGACAGAAAGGTATAGGAAGGACTGAGTCAAAATAGTTTACACCAGGATTTTCTCAATATTTTAGTTATTTCCAACCAAACTTTTCAGCTACTTGAACCCCGTGTAGGAAGAAAAGATGAGAGATTTATCTTGATTTATAGCCCTTTTGCATTTTAAATATTTTGCATTATTTTAGCACTTAAGCCCTCCCGTACAAGTTTCCAATCTTTTCATCTCTTCCCTCTATCCCACCTTTTTCTATATTTCCTCATCTTCCACCCCAAACTCAATTGGTGCATTGGGTTTCTGCGTCGCAACCAAGAATTTCGTGTTTATAAACCTTCCTAGAGAGATTTGACCCTTTACAGGACCAGCGACGTCATCGTCAAAAAACATAAATGTCTTTCTACCCATCGGTTTTTTTATTGGTGTTGCCGGGATCGTTCTGGATTTTGCAGTGACTGCCGGCAATATCGATTCCGGTTCAGAAATTTCTTCGTCGTAAACTATTTCCGGTTCAGCTTTTTTCGGTGTTTCAGAAACAAGGACATTTTTCAGTGTTGTAGTGTCTGTAGTTGGCAAATCTTTATCCTCACGCCGATTTACTATCCCGAGTGCCATCCGTCCGAAGGGAACAGCTGCCTTGGTTTGGATTGGTGCGACGTTTTTCAGTGTTGTAGTGTCTGTCGCTGGCAAATCTTGATCCCCACGCCGATGTACAATCCCGAGTGCCATTCGTCCAAAGGGAAGAGCTGCTTTGGTTTGGATTGGTGCTGGTATTGTAAAGTTTGACACTCCCGAATCCACTACACTAGTAGTATGCTTCAGTAGATTCATATCTTTGCATTCCGAATTCTTTCCACCTTGCACCACCAAATATGGAATGTACGTTCCGTTTACAAACTTTCCCCAAGGTTTGCTTCTCCTGTTTAGATCCGGTTCTTCTCTTTTCTTACGGATTTGCGTTTTCCTCAACTCCATTCCCGCTGGTGATTTCCATCCGTGACCTTTACCCTTGTGTCTTAAATGTCCTGCGTAGTCAACAAACATCGGGTGCTTTTCACGCTGCTACTTTGGCAAAGGGGTTACGTCGTTTTAAGCATACCCCTCGGAGGGGCTCCTGACTTACTTGAGCAATCCACTTGTTTTTCGGCTTGACACGACTCACTGGTAGAATCGAATAATTGACCGGGCGGACATGTTTCAAGCAAAACTTCTTGCTTGGTATCTACACATTGAGTCCGTAAAAACAAGTCGCAGTTCATAGGATGCGAAAAGTTTTTCGTCCGACTGCAGCGACACCCATTCTCAACTGAAACAATTGATAACCCAAGAATAGTAAATAAAATTTAAAAATAGTTTTTATCCCACTCAATTTTACATTTGAATTTTCCTACTTTCAAATTAAAATTTTTTGTCCAATACCAAATTGAATTTCCCGCCTAATTTGAATAGCCCGCCAAATTGTAAACTTGAATTTCCCTCCAATGTTCAAATGATTTCCCGAATTTTAAATTCAAATATTCAAATTCAAATATTCAACTTCAAATATTCAAATTCAAATATTCAAATTTAAATATTCAAATTCAAATATTCAAATTCAAATATTCAACTTCAAATATTCAAATTTAAATTTTCAAATTCAAATATTTAAATTCAAATATTCAAATTCAAATATTCAAATTTAAGTATTCAAATTTAAGTATTCAAATTCAAATATTCAAATTTAAATATTCAAATTTAAATATTCAAATTTAAATATTCAAATTCAAATATTTAAATTTGAAAATTGGCGGGAAATTCAAATATTTGAATTCCCAAAAAACGCAAAAATTTAAATTGTGGCCAAACGGTAAGTCAGCGCCGAATGCCGTCTTCACCACTAAATTCTCCGTATAATTGCGGTACAGAAACCACCTTTAAATCAAAAAGTCTAAAAATGGCCTTTTCTGAGGAAAGTACAAAGACGTCTTTCGATTTTTCTCAAAAAAGGCCATTTTTGGACTTTTTGATTTAAGGGTGGTTTCTGGGCCGCAATTGTACGGAGAGTTTAGTGGTGAAGACGGCATTCGGCGCTGACTTAAGCTGACTCGCAATTTCAAAATATAAATCTGGCGCGAAATTTAAATTTCCAATCTGGTGGGAGCTCTTGAATTGAAATTTTTAATTTTGCATTTTTCCACTTTGTATATATTCTTCTCGCACTAGGCTTATTTGAATTAAATACAACTTATACTTACCAAAATGATGCTGGTCACTAATTGTGGCTATAGTCTCTGTAAAATATGACTGCAAAAATCAAAGCACTGTTTCAATATGTAAGAACAGCTTGCTTCCATCTGAAAAAAACATAATTTTGTAACTCACTGTAGAAAGCAGAGCGTAATGCACCAAAAGGAAAAGCAGATGACACATACTTTTGGTGTAATAAAAAGCCGTTGTCGGATAGTCAAACCTCTAAACGTTAGAACAATTTATCGACCATGACCATCTTCCTATCGCTGGTAATCGCCACAGCGCCACCACCGTTTTTTTCGTAATACAAAACTAATTAAACCTTTGTTGCCTCTGTCATATTTTCTTGATAATTTTCTGAAATTGACAGACAGCTCTTTGATTTTCGTATTCTGGTATGACTAGGAAATTATAACACAATCATTGTATTGCAGCTTACATGCACAAGCTGGAGGATTACCTCCCGACTGATTTCATTTAACGATTCTGTGTATGAATGAGCGCTTCGATTTATGATGCATTAGCGACCACGATTTGCTCTGTATGAAACCATTTAATCCTTCAACAATAGCTATATTATGAGCAAGTCGGATTTTCAGGCGTATAGCATGATATCATACATATTTATTTAACTTCAACAACCCCATTCAGTCGATAGTATAAATGCCTGTAATTAAATTAGCCTGTAATTAAATTATTCTCGTCCAAACAAACTTGTGGGGTATTAGGTTCTACCAACAATGAATATTGAAAACAATTTGTTTTTTTTTCAACAGAGCCACCTCACATCCGTGGAGATAAAGTATCAAGATACACACACAAACTTGGAGATGCAGTCAAGATTGATTGTCCCATAGATGCAACACCGCCGCCAATATACGAATGGTTTAAGGTAAGAACTTAATTAAATTCCTTGAGTTTGACACCGAATCTTCGGCTAGGAAACGTGACCGAGAAAAGCATGCAACATTCCTTTAAAGTATGTACAAATATTGACTGCATTTTCAGTTTCTCAGAAAACTTTATGACATTTAGTCCATAGCTGTGGGGTAGGTTAGGCTATATATTTTTAAGTGAAAGTTTACCACGTAAGCACGTGAGAGAAAGGTCAAAGAAATTAAACTCTCCTTGGCTGTTTACACACAACCAATATAGATGTTACACTCTGTAGGCGGTTGCGAGGGAGTTCGTGTTCGGAAATAAGTTTATACACGATGGCGATTGAGTACAAAAGTAAATAATATCCATCCTTCGCCTTTGTGTCGTTGCCTTCGGGCGAAATTGCAGATGAAGGCTAAAAGTAAGGAGCGTGGGAACTACAAGGGTGGTGTTAGCTTATAGGAGTATATTTTCAAATGAAAGCTGTTTTCCAGTTTCCAGAGCATCCAAGCAGAATAAGATGTGGGAAGGACGTGAGGGACAAAGTGAATTGGCAATATCTTTGGAATGAAGACGAGAGAGAGAGAGAGAGAGATACGCTTTAATGAAAGAAAACAGAAAGTTAAGTCGTTTCTCTGAGGAAAAACAGGAAGCTAACTGCTTCTCTTAGTAGTTCCTGCTGAGCGGGAAAACGAACGGAAAGAGCGGCATCCTCTTTGAAAATCCTATTTCGCTTCCTCTCAAAATCTTTAATCAAAGTCAATGTGATGCAATGAGTTGAGGACGGGAAAGGACGCTATGCTGGAAGAGAAATCCTGTCCCTTTCCTGGAATTTAGTTTGTCCAAAAGCACAGACATAGTCAGCTCCAGCCGGATACGGAATACGTATCAGGAAAGAAGAACAAGAACAGGACTTTCTCCCAAAACTTGAATCTGAGAATGAGCAAAGGACTATGTCAACACTCCTCTCTTCCACTTCCTACCAGGATAATTAGAGTCTCGTGGTTGAGAATAAAAGTACATGTAGCTTTCGTAAACTTCTTGCACAGCTCCAAGAAAAGTTCATTATGAGTTAGTCGCCCGTGGAGACTCCTTCTGCCTCATGAGCAGCCATGTACACTCCTGGAGAAATCCCACTCCTCCGGCCTTTCAACTCAATAGAAATTCCACACGCCCGCACGTGTCATGCCCTTGAATTTCCCCTAGTTTCATGGTGTGAATCCGCCTAGAATATTCATGACGGCACAGCTTTGAATCCAATCCCACTTTCTTTCCACCAGAGAAAACCTCAAACTCTTGCAAATCCTTCCCTTAATTCTGCACAAATCAACATTCAGTTGAAGGAGGAGCAAGTCAAGCATTCATTAAGCTCTTTTCCCAAGCGGAAGTCATTTCAAACTTTCACCAAAACGTGGGTGTGTAAACCCACGTTCAAGCCAGCATCGTCCTGCTTTTTCATACGCTTTCATCAAGGTATACAAAACGGGCTTGCCTTTCTTTGTATACGAAACTCACCTCAATCCGACTCCCACGCGTGCTTCCATACACTCTTCCTCGCATTGATTATTTTCGGAACGTTAATTAGTCAGCTTCCGAGCATTTAATTGAGCCTTGATAGAAAACCATTCATTCAAAATTAACGAGTACCACGTTTCCACAAACGGCAAGCTCATCATTGTCAACTCTTTACCTTCTCAAGAAAAATTCTATGACGTCTGCCCGAAGGCCCTGGTTATTTTGACACAAGTATTGAATTGATATGGCTTCTTTCACCCCCAGACTCACTGTTTTTATAATCGATTCAGCCCGAATCCCGTGCTGTTGGTATTTTTGAAAACAGTAAAAAAATATGGATTCAGATGACACTGGGAAAAAATACGAAATCTTTTTGAAGCCACCATGCTTCATATAAACACTGACGCAAGTCTCCTCGGTAACCCAATATCACGTAGTATTATTACTTCCAGAATGTTGAAACACGACGGTAAATAGTCAGAAGAACAGTTAACAATCAGACCCAGACAGACCGCTACTACCTTGCCATACAGGCTTGACGCTCAGCTCTAGATTCTGGGCAGCAGACTATAATGTTAATACCATAGTAATCTTCATTAGATTTACCATCTCCGCCAACCTATTTGTCTAATTATTACCAATGAATTGCGTAACCCGTTCGCTCCTGAGTCGCCTGTAGGTTGGCTGACTATATTCAGGAATATATACATCAACTGCTGTAAGGTTTTTATGGATTCCTGATTTTCCAAACTGTTAGCTCATCTTCTTCGTTTTTTGGATGCTTCAAAGTATTCAACGTAGACATAGGGTGCCTTTATTTGCACAGTTACCAGTCAGTTTTTGGTTTCCCCTTTCACCAGGAGAAAGCTTCAAATTGTACGCAGACCAGACCCACGGATATTTAATCCGAGAACCTTCTTTCCGTTTCCAACTCACCCGATCAAGTTTCAGGAATATCAAAAATCAATGTTTCCTTGCTTGGTAACCGCATTTATATAATAACAACCCATTATACAAGCTTTAGTGTAAGGAGGAGCGCTATGGATACCGCATATGCATTTCGTCTCTACCGACATATTTTATATCAGTGGTTACTGGCAACCGGAGCTGATCTGATAATAGTCGAACCCTGCTCAAAGTATTACAACAAATTCTCTTGGCTTCTGATTGGATCCGATTTTATTTTATGATTCGTGGGGGTTTGGATTACATGGCCTGTGAAGCTGTTGTCGGAAGGGGCTCCTTGATGAGCCGGCTGTTCAAGTGGAAAGAAATGTTTTTTTCTAGGGAGGTTATCAGCAATGTTTTGTAATTTGTCTTGATGGGTTTCTCTTTTTCCTTTTTGTTTTCCTAATGAAATGATGTTAAAATTGTATTCTTTTACAGGGATTGGAGCTCCGGAACCGAGAAGCCATTACCGAGGCTTGGGACAAGAGATTTCGAGTTAAAGGCAAGACTCTACGAATCAAATCAATCCTTGCAGAGGATGCTGGAGTCTACGTCTGCAAAGGGATCAACGGCTTCGGAAGAAAGGAGTTTTCCATCCGTCTCATTGTCGAGGGTAAGAATTTAGCAAATTAAACACATTTCTCCCACGCACGTCAATCCCATCTTTCCATCTTCGCCAGAGAGAGATACCGGACGAGCTGGAGAAAATAATTATCTCCTTTCTCCTCCACTGTCCATTTTCCTCCTACACGGCTCTTGAATCTTCTTGTGCTCATTTCATTCTTCTTTTCCGTTCTTTGGGTTAAGTCAAGGGCTGAAAAAAATGTCGCTGGAGAAAGGTGAAGAGCTTATAATCTTTCTCCAGATACTATCTTCATCTTTGTCTGGAGATTGTACGTTTGCAAGTTTGACCTGGATAAAAGAGAAGTGGATTGACATTTTCACACTCGTTTCTTCCTTTCTCCTTCCATGAGACAGACATTCCTAAGAGTAAAAACAGGGAAAGCTATGGAGAAAAGAGCTTCTTGCTCTCTTGTCAAATCTAGAGCTTTCCCAGAAGCTCCATCACGAGACTAATAATAGACTTTGATCGTTCCTTTAATATGTATGGATTTTAGAGAAACTTTTCACCCAATTCCCAACGCTTCCATTATTTCTCTCACAGCTTGTCTCTGTCTCCGGAAGTAGAGCGAAGCAGGTAGAGTCTCAGGAGGATTTCCCTATTGAATTCTCCCAAGATTTTAGAATTCAATAGAAGATTTACAAGAACGTCATACTTGAAACGCGGGTATTAGGGCACATGCATCGTCCTTCCGGATTCTTATATATGGTATACGAGTGGAAGAAAGCACTTGAAAAGATGCCCGTCTACGAGTAACTATATTTTAGAACCTTTTTCTTTATATTTTCAAAAACTTGGAACCTCCCACTTCCGTATCCAAGGGAAATTTTACCTTAAAGTTCCACTTCGCTCTGTTCCTCTTGTAACATCTCTTGCTTGCTCGGCCTCCGCTTTTATCTTCTTTTCCCCATACAAGTAACGACTTTCTCCTCCTGAGGTGTTACATATCTAAGAAAAGAATGAAGGAAAGCTCTATTCAATTATGGAAAAGTTTCTCTTCTTTTCAACATCCAAGTTCCACAGCGATCCTTTCAAAAAGAGAATTTCCGAATCTGCGGCTGCCAGGATAAGACGTACAAGAAGATGGAAGAATAAGAATCTTTGAAATCATATCTCTGGAGAGGCACATTCCGATTTTATATTCTCTTGTTTCACCACCAGGATGGATTTATTATAGAAACGAGAGTTTCCTGTTTGTGCGCTAACAACCAACACCGTAATGGCAACCTGCCTTCAAGCCTCAACGCAAAACTGACATTCATTCGCCCCCTCGAACTTGTCCCTTTCAAAACTTTCTCTATGCATACTATACACATTCCCTTTATATTTCCACATCAGCATAGAGATATCCAATTCACTCCTCCGCCACCACTTCCTCCCGCTATCTCCGGTCCCAGCCCTGTATAAAACCCGGCTTTGTATTAAATAAACAACCAGCTCAATTCCCAAGGGGAGGCTGACTCTAAACTCCGCCAAATAGGCACACAATTTTCAACTTTCTCCAAAGAGCTCTATACTACACAAGAATTCCTCACCCGCATCCCCAACCCATTGTCTTTCATCCCTCTTCCCCATCTTCCCCACCCCTCTCTCAAACTTTTCACTCGTCCCTCCTTGTCCTCCTTGTCTATCTTCTTGGCATCGCTTCGCTTTCTCCAAAATCCCGTACAGACTCTACCGCTTCCAATCCCTTATCCTCTACACATTGGCCTCAATTTCTCTTCCAAATCCTTACTCCTCCTCCAAGAACATCAACTTAATTGAAATTGTTTCCTGTTCAGCTGTCAAAATTATATTTGCATGAGGGATTAATCGAGTGTGAAATTTGTTTTCATTCCTTAATCTAATGACTGACGCTTTCTATTTGTAGAACGTGATTCAGAATACATCCCAAGGATGATATATAAATCATTAGACCCATCTAAATCGCTACAACTTTCTCCACTTTCTCCTCTCAGTCCTTTCTACAATCTCCCTACTTTTTCCACCGCTTCTAGCATCTTCTTCACAAAGCCCTCTAGCTCCTCTGCTGCATCTTTAATCCCATATTTCTAGTCATCCTCATCGACCTCATCCTCTGTTGCCATGCATTGTCTAAAACGGAAACCGTAGAAAGCATCCTTCCACGCTTCCTCCTGTCCACAGCCCACAGTTTTATCTTCGGAGAAAGTTTCCTAGTCCTCTGATTATGCACCATGCTTCTTCCTGGCTACAAAAACAATATCAACTTGCGGCGACACTCCCGAGTTTCACTTGTAACAGTGAGCAAGAGCGGAAGTTCGTCCCGCATTTGTAAAAATTTCTGTCCACAACCAAAGAATTTATGTGAGAGAGGAAATGAAGGCTTGGATGAAATTACCAACTTTCCAACGACAAGACCACCGGAAGCAGGCTCCTCTGGTCCTTAAAACCGAAGATTTTAACAGGAATTACAATAGCTTTCCGCTCCAACTTGTTTTTTACAATTATAGTTATTGGCTCTAGCTCTAGCCAGCTGTATAGTGGCTAGTTTCGACCAGTCTTTGAAATTCTCCCAAAGCCTTTCATTTCCTACATTTTTTCTCTTCTCTTCTGTATTTCCCTTCTCCCAACCTCCTCTGATTTTAAGGACGAGAGCACAAGAATTTCTTCACAAAGCCGTCGTACACTATTCCCTCCTCATGTAAGTAGCTTTAGACTATTTAGTTTCTCTGGTCAAGACAAAATTTCAACATCTATTTGCTTCCATAGAGGAGCGGACAAAAGAAAGTTCCTAAGGATTCTTTGAGTATCTCCAGATGATTTCAAGAGAAACATAGATAGTAGAAATTGGAGGGAATTTTCTATGAAAGGATGAGGATGATGGTGAAGCAAAGCGAGGAAAAGAAGAAGATGTGAGTAGGAGGGAGAGATGAGAGTAATAACAATACTCAAGGCTGTTTATGTGTAGAAATCCTTTCACCATTATTGATGTAGAGATGAGTGAAAAAAGATAGTTTGAGAAAAAGAGAGAGAGGGAGAAAGAGAAAGCAGTAAGGGGAGGAAGAGGACTGGAGAGAGATGATGATGACGGTTTGTCGGGGACAGGCATACTCCAATTTCTCAAGAAATAGCTCCTCCAGCTAGAAGTATAGTAGTGTATGAAATCATTTCCAGGAAGGAGGAACCGTCCGAAGAATATTTTCAATCCCATCTTTTTCATCATCTCCCATCCCTCAGTCCTCCTCAGTTCATTATGTAGGCCTGGCCAAGACGAATGAGAGTGACACGGATAAACACGTCCTCTTTTATATCCCATTCCGACTTGTTGAAATCCGGCCCGGGAATCATTCCAGACTTGACAAGAAAAACTTTTGATGAGCTTCTTTCCAATTTCTTTACAAGCTTTCACCGTCCTCATGACAGAAGAAATACTACAGAACAAGGTGCGTCCTGTCCTTCTCCACGGCCAATTCCTCTCCCGCTTTCTCCATTTTACAAAATACCGGAACTCGTCTTTCCAAGCTTCCCTTCTTTCTCCAATAATATTAGCTTCCTCCCGGAGAAGTTTGTTCAAGAGTCGAGAAAAAACCATAACTTTTTCTCAGCTCTCTGTATGGCTTTATTGGTCTCCATGAAGTAAGTAATTCCAGCCGAGTCTGGAGCCAATAGAGTAATTTTCTTAGAAAATAATCACCAAAGTCTGGATCCCTGATACTGATCTTAATCTCTCATGTGGGTATTTATTTTTAGGAGAATTATTATGTTATGGGCGGAGGATGGGTTGTAAAATATTTTCATGACCGTCCAGACTCTATCCAGCAGTCCCCATCCTCCGTTTCTTCAGCTTCCTCCCTCCTTAAAGAACTGGCTCGAGGACTGCTGGAGTTTTTCCTTTCCGTCCTTACTTCCCTCACGCCTCCTTTCTTTCCTGTGTGCAACCACAAATTTCACGAGTCCTCCCTGTACATTTACAGTTCAAAATAAATTAGAACAAAAATTATTTTATTGAACGTAACTGGCAGCATAAGAAAATATATTACACTTTTTACTTCCTCTTATCCAGAGACTCTTTCCATTTTCTTAACCTGTCATTCTCCCATAGTCTCCAAAGAATACCTCCACTTCCTCTCTCCGCTCTCCTCTTCATAATTTCCTAAAGCACAACATTACATCATCTCCAGTTGTGTAACTCTATTAAAATTAAAAGCTTTTCACCCCTTCCATCATCAAACAGCCACTAAAACACCACTCAAACAAACCGCACATACACCATCAAAGCCAACATTAAAAGTGAAAACCATTTGCTATTAAATTGTACTAGCAAAAAAATATCCTCCAACCATATTAAATACTACACAGTCGTTACAATATTTAATTTCACTTTCCTCTTCCACTCTCCTAATTCATCTTCTAGCCGAATTAAGATGCATTCCATAATTAAAAATAATATTTAAATAAGAAATAGAATATTTATACATTTTGCCATTAAGCAAGACCAGCAAGATGCCATGCATCCCACACAGCCTCAGCATCTGAATAAATTAATCAATTTGTTCCTAAGGCTGTCATGAAAATATTTTACCTCCTCCTTGCAAATTATTTTCGCAAATTTCGCTGCCTTTCACCCAAAATTACTACCAACTTTCTCCTTGCGAATCTGACAAACCATGTCACAGACTCCTCAGCATGATTCCTCAAACCCCCCTCTGAATATTAATGGGAAACTAATTGGAAAGCCGGTGGTGGCCGTCCAGTCTTCCTTTCTGACAGAGAAGGGTGAAACAAGGTCGTGTGTCTCCTTGATGAGATGTCACAAAAGGGAGGGATTATTCCTCGAAACCCAAAGCTAGACTACGGCCCAGGCGGATGATGATGCTTCTGGACCAAGTTATGAAAAGTTTGATCCTCATCCTTATTCCGGCATCCTCCTTCCCCCTCGTCCCCTCCGATTCCCCGCTTCTCCCCTGCGGGTTTTCTCCCTCACACAGGGGTACGTCAGAGAAGTGACAGTTGCAATCACATTTTTACTCCTTTCTCACATTTTCCATCACGTCCCCAGATGCTCATATTCCCATAGATGCCTACCGACCAACTACACAGCTCAACCATTTTTGGCTCCACCAGGATTTTAAAACGGCGGATGTCAAATACAAATTCCGGAGGATGATTAATGAACCGCTATTGCATTCTTGTGTAAAATACACACTTTCATAGACCATCCTCCTTGTAATGTAACCTTAACTCTCGGGCTTTACCGACAAACCGACACCATCTCCCGTATCTCTTCACACCCTTACCTCCATCATCTTCTTCCTTTTTGGTCATCCCTCCGCCATCAGTCTTTTCCTGCCTACTCTACTTCCATAGCTCCTCCAACTCTTCTTCTCCATATCCTTCACATCCTTCCCGTCTTTACAGAATGCTTAACTCCTGTGTGCTGTGCTACATTCCCGGATTCTGGGCTTGGGCTGTAGGCCTAAAAGCAAAACCTCACCACCGCCACCTAAATCCAAACGGCGGCTTCTCTCTTCTCTTGAACTCTATTCTTCTTCCCTATCAGCTTCGCCCACATTCTTAGGGTAAACAGACGCTTGTCACTTCAACTGCATCCGCATTATTCTCAGTCAGCTGCTTCCCACGAACTGCATCAATTACCATTTCCTATAAGCATTCAAATCCCAGCCTCTTTTCGTATATTTACCTCACCCTCCTGCACCCCCATCTCCTGCCCGCTCCAATCTCATGCTGTTCCCATCACCATCAACTGCACGTATTTCAAATTCAACAGATTTTACCAGATTCCAACCTATGTATGGCTTTCTCCGTCCACAAGATTGCAGACCTGTTCTCAAATGTAGCTGCTCTGTATACAGTTTATTACCGGGATTATTATTTATTCAATGTTTTAGACTGTTTACTTATTCATTCCTTTAAAATATACGCACAGACAGCCAGAACGTTACATAACGGATTAAGAACTTGGTCACAGCGTTTGCGAAAAATGGTCAGCTTCTGCAAATCTTCTAATCTCCCCCTTGTCGAATAACATGAGCGTGTAATTTTTGCATATTTTTCCTGCTTTTGATGTGCGATTCGATTTGGAGCACATGTATTTTGCATACATTAAATAAGCTGTGAGATGGAGAGAAAGTTGCAGAGATGTATGCATAAATTAAGTACACTTTCTTTATCCTGAAACAACCCATTTTCTGTAAAAAGATGGAAAAACCTTACGATTTCCTTCAGGCTTAGTGGCCGTGAACTACTTGCGTAATACATGTGGAGCAAAAACTTGGTGAAAGTCGGGAGAAAGCGTTATCAGAGTCACTGTTTTCCTCTCCCTGACAATACGTGCCTGGGACATTATCCTCCAAACGGCACTTTCTTTGCTTCCTTCTACGAATGTGATGAATTGTCAAAAGCTACAAGTTTATTTTACGTCATTTTAAATTCCCAGTGGATTTTAAAACCCAGAGGGTTGAACAAGAGCAACATGGTTCTTGATAGGCCTGGATTTAATGCATTAGACTCCTCTCCGCCTTATTTCATGCTTATTTACTTTCCATTTTCTCTTTTATTCCATCCCCGGCTTTCTCAACCCTGAGCGAAGAGCGAGTATTTTTATGCGTATTAAATAGGATTTACCTATCTTCGCCTCTCTAAACGTCTTTGAGCAGCGTCTCCTCTATTACAGTCAATTTCTTCTTCACTTCCTCTCTAAGCCTGTCAAAGTAAAGATGGAATCTAGGAAGCGTATAATTTAGCTAACAATATTTAAATTCTCCTTCCTTCCATCTTCAACATTCTTCTCTTTCCAACACTATTTTCCCAATGTTTATGCTCAATTTCATTTAAAACTTGTCGTCAAAATTACGTTTGAAAAGCTTCAAAGAGAAAGCATGATTTGCAGACTCGGAGGAGTCGGATTATATAGCTCTCTAAACTTTCTCCACTTCACCTTTACACAAGTCACTCCATTTCTTATACTTTCTCCAGCTTTCACTTGCATCTCCGGCTTTCTCCTATTCCATGAAAGCGGCAGCTAGACCATTGTTATACTTGCACATAGAATGCAGTTGACACTCATCCTGTAGCTTTCACCCTGTGAGCAATTGTTTACAATTTGTTGCACTCCGTGTTGCTTTCCCTCCTCTGTTTCTATATACATGAGTTCCTCTTTGGAATTTTGTAATACTATAGCGATTAATATTTATGAATTCCAATTTGGTTTTTTTCTTTTGAGAAAATATTCCAAGTTTCTGCTTGAATATACTTGGGCAAAGTCTAGGAACGAAACTCGCATGGGAAATGTCGGATTCAAATTCGTATTACGAGGTATTTCATCTGCACAAATAATCCCAAAATATTTTTAGTCTCATTACCTTCATCAATTCTATTGCGGTGACTAGATGTCAGGAAGTTGGGGACTGAAAAGCTTAAACCTTTTGCTGAGTTGTAAAGATACAAGGGTTTTTAGAAGGAGAAAAGAATGTTATTCATGTGCAACAAATTTAGAAATCCGGGAGCTTTCCAACCGTAGAGAAAGGCATCTTTCCCCCTCCTTTCAAGTATTCATTTTTGCCTTCACTCCAATGAACTCTGGGACATAGTGTTTTTCTGGAAGGAAGGGAGAAAGTAAGAGGAGCTTTAGAATGAAAGCCAGTGAAAGGAGAGAAAGGAGGCACGGAGGAGCACTTTCCTTGATGAAACATTTCTCCCGGACTACAACCGCACACACTAACTACACGACTTTCTCTGCATTGTACAAGGAAAGGATCTGGGGTTTCAAATGCATACATTGCTGATATGGGAATAAAATAATTTGCAAGCGACATTAATGACATAGTTTGAATTTTTGCTGAGCATGCTTCAGTCTCGGTCGCTTACTGACGAGAAAGATACCACCCTTCTTGTGCTTGCTACCCTAAAGCTGTAATATGTATATTTTCAGAGGAAGAGCAAACTAGGAACATGAGAGACCGTTATGTCCGTAATCCCGGAAAATAATGTTCAAAGGGTATTAGGAATGACATTTCTTCCAAGTTGTTGCAGTTTCCAGTTAATACCGTCCCAGCCATACCAGTTTCCGCTTTTCAAAGTTATTGTAGCCAAGCCTCGGATTCAGTTTGAGAAGAAACCAGACTTTTGAGAAGTGTATATATAGTACCATTCATGGTCGTAATTTTCGCAGACAGCTTAAGCTAATATTTTCTGAAAATGTTTCATAACTAGCCGGCAATTTCTACTTGAAATTCTCTCCAACCAGCAAAATTTACATCAAATTTATTCAAATTACACAAATTTTCTCACTTTCTCCTTCCTCCATTTCCGTCATGTAGTTTCTCCAACACATGAACTAGTAACCTTTCTAAGACGTTCCCAAAACCCATGTTCTTTTCCTTTCCAGGATGTCTAAAACAAATTACCCAAGCACTCGCCCTTTGTTCAGCCAAGAGAACAGGATATGGTTTTATGAAAATTGCTACTTACCAATTTAAGAAACAAGCTTAATTCATCATGTTCGCATCCTGGATTGCACATCTTAAATATATATTCTCCTCAGTATTTTCTCTTTACATCCACAATGCAAAAGCTTGCAAGAAAAACTCTTAATATCCTCCGAGTCTAGACTAGCCTACACGTATTTGATGATGGGCAATTGTTTAAGCAAAAATGCCTCCCAGTACATATTCATGGGTGGGCTGATGATAAGAGTTTGCAGACAGACAGAGGGTTATTAGAACCATCAAAATCTCTTCAACAAGCGTGTATTTTTCTTCCAGCTTAATTAATTGATGATAAACATCTTTCTTGCTGGATGTATATTATTTCCTCGCAGCCCCAGCCAGCTATCAATTTCAGTATCTAATTTCTCTCGCTTCGGAGACTATTCCATCTTGTTCGTGCCTCTTTAGCAGCTGACACGGCGTAATTCCTTATGGTTATTTTTTTCCTCATGGTTATCTAATGATCATGCTGTGGTGACAAGTGAAATAAACTCTTTGGAATTTATGAGGAAATTCAATTCATGAGAGTAGCATCTCACTCATCCTCAGCTAACTAACAGCTAACCCAACTAAGCACGCAAGAGTCATGTGCATCATGACTCAAAATAGCACTAAGTTGACGGAGGAAATAGAGTCCTGTTATTCTCATGTCAATATTTAAAGTTTCCGATAAGAGGCTTGTCCTTCCCAGGATTTTTTTCTAGTTTCTCTTCGCTAATAAATTGTGCACTGAGGTTTTGTCCTCCGTGCTTGGGGCGTGGGAATCAATTGAATGAAGAAGACGTAGTTGAATTTGCATGTGCAAGTGAAAATCATGGGATTTTATTAGAGCTTCCACTAGGATCCTTGAGAATGATTGACAGTAGCGGTAATCATGAGTTACGTATCCACAGTCTCAACAGTTGACCAAGGAGTACGAAGGACAGGAAATAAGTCCCAAACTCATAATCAAAGCATTCAAAGCACGCGGATAAACCACATACACTCCAAAGAGAAAACTCGTCCATGTCTCCTAAGCATATTCTTACAGCGCCCTCTGTCGGATACACGCTTCATACGTGCTAAATGACAAGGGGAGAAAATATTTGATGAATGACTCGCTCCACTGCCTCAATGCCTGCACTTTCTGTTAAAGGGGGAAACCCCTCCGTATTTCTCCTCGCGGACTATTATCCACGGTAGGAAAGTATGTTTTGAAGCCGATGAGAGAAATCTCTTCGTCATTTGAGGGCCCATATCTGTGTCTGGTATCAAGGAAGAGGGGCAGAGCGTGCCTGGGAAAATGAGATGATGAGAGGGAGAAAGCAGAGGGGCTGATGGGGAAAGCACTATGCGGGAATTGTGGTGCTTTGAGGTGGAAAAGGTTCCCAAACGGAGGGGCGGAAGATGAGAAGCTTCGGAATCTTTTGATCGCTCAAGAATATGTTGAGAATTTAAATATTGAGATTTCCCTAACGCCGCTTATTTCATTTTTTCCTCCGCCACCATATTCACCGCCTCTTTTCCGATTTTTTCAGATGAGAACGGCCAAGTTCTTGGAGGGGACGAAGAAGAGGATGCTGGAAGTGATGAACATGACGAATTACCGGACGGAGTGTTGGGGATTATTCCAAAAATTGTCGAGCTCAGTCGTCCCCCGTCCGGACACATTTTCCGGCCCATCCTTGGATCAACCCTCGTCCTCTTCTGCAAGGTTGAGGGTCAGCCTCTTCCCATGGTATCCTGGTACAAGGTGAAAGTAAGTGTCAAATTCATTCTTCAATCCGCTTCTTCTCCTACCCCTACATATCTGTCCCTTGTCACCCAGCTTAACAAACTGTCTCTTAAATATGCCAACTCCTCACACGTAACCCACATACATGCACCCCTACCTTCGTCCCAGGCTCCCTCTAGCGCAAGTACATATTTCACTCATTCCATTATCTGGGCAAACAATGTGCGAATCTGTAGCTAACTTCTTGTAAATCCTCCCTCTCTGTCAAGCCCATGTAATACGTGGTAAAAAGAGTGACAAATTAATTGCATCCAGCACGCAAATGGATAAACGAGCCTCTGTCAGCCAGTCAACTCTGGAAAGTTAGCGGGAGAATCCAAGAGACTTGTGAATATGGTTTTTAATGTATTTATCATAATGGATTATAATTTAGTGTCTTCTTAAAAGATCAGAGGTAGGTTTGAAGGAGAAAGAATATAATAGCCCAATCCCTTCCAAGGAATGATAAATGTTTTTTCCTCCTACCTCTTTATCAAAAGTGTGCATCTTTATTTTTTTCCTCTCTGTGAATTATGATTCACTGGATTCCAAACAGGGCTGGCTGGGTATCTTGCAGAGGGAGGGACAAATACATGCTTTCTTCCACCGTTCACCTCCATATGCTACTGCACGTCAAGCGCAGTTGAAACCACAGGGAAAGCAAAAGGCATTATAACTTTAGCAGATTATAGATACTAAATGTGGGCATCCACTTTTAAATTATTTTATCGCTCCATTCATATACCGGGTAGGTAATTGTAGGTGACTATATGCCTAGCTCTTAAATTTAATTCTCCGAGCGAGGAATCAAGACAATGCGGAAAGTCATGGCTCACGACATGATGCTTCCAGGATTGGTATTCTAAACCCTGTATGTGTCTCCATTTTATTATGATGATCACTTTTGAGGCCATCTGGGGGTCTCTTCCCCAGTAATTTCTAGCACCAACTCCTCTCTCCCATACATGGATTATCATGAATAATGATTCTGTTTTTAAATTCATCCCGCACAAACTCCTACCTTCCTTTCCCTCCATCCCTCTCTTATATTCTGTATTTGAATCTCAGAATTCATATACGTCTTGTAACAAGTGTAACAAGGAGCTCCTCCTTGTAGCAATCTGACTAAGCCCAAGAACCAAACCAAGTTCTAGTAACCATAACCTTAATATAAACTTTTAATATTTCAGGAGAGAAGTCAACCAGCCATAGTGACCGGGGAGCAGCAATTAGTTTTGAAATCCGTCAAACTAGAGGACAGTGGGACTTATGTTTGTGTGGCAAGCAATGAATATGGTCATGTGAATGCATCCTTTGGCGTGACGGTCGTCGGTAAGTTTTGTCAACCAACTCCCAACTCCACCTCCATACAAATCCTCGTCATTAGTGTCATACCTTTTAAAAGAATCACAGCGCGCGCTTCCATAAATATCTTCCCATAAGCCACCCATTCTTGGATCACCAAGCTCATGCATTTGTGTCATCAAAGTTCGGCTCCGCGCTGCGCTCCAAGGCGCCGCCGTTTTTTTATTTCTATATGATCTCCAAGTGCTATCTCCCGGTATAGTTTCCGAGCTCCCTCTATAGCAACCCGGCCTTGACTGAAACTGTTTTTCTTTGAATTGGAATTTATAGAGCGAAGCCTTTGGGACCCAAAGATAACTTTAGTGGAGCCGCTAAATTGGACGGTGGCTTTAGGACGCGAAATCCAATTCCGATGCCACGTGAAGAGCGAAAACCTTCCGGAAATCAAATGGTATCGGGAAGTTAAGCCCAGCCAGCAGCAGCAGGAGAAGCAACAGCAGCGGAATCGCAATACTGAATCCGAGCATAAAATCGTAAGATGTTTTCCCATCTTCTTCAACCTCCACATCTTGTCCTCCCTGGATGAATGCATGACCTACAACTTGTTTATTTAGCGTGTGACAGACGAAAGGGAGAATATTCCAAGTTCGGGCCGTGTTAAACTCCTCTTCCCCCACCTTAGTCACGGATGCGTTTTAAATCCAACGGATTTTATGGTAGTAAACTATCCTCAACTATCAACACTTGAGAAGGAAGCTATAGCCTTCTTAAAACGAGATAGCGAGTAGGAAGACACTATGAAGTTACTGTACCTACTGCCTTGAGAGATAGTCTCCGGCAAAGGATTTTTACAGCCAGCCTTTAGTATATAGCTTGTCAATTTCAAGACCTTGTCACACTTCCCACCCTCCCTGCCATCCATCTGCCCGAGCTTGAATCCTTAAGAAGAAGCTTTCAAAGATCGCGCTCTGTGTACCGCAAGCTCGAGCAAGGTAGGTACAGCGAAAACGTACATGGAGCTAATACAAAAGTATGATTAAAAGCTCGGGGAATACGCGTCTATAACCTTGTTAACAAGTATGTAAATTTAGTTTCACAAATTCATTGCTTCCAAGCTTTCCAAAGCTTTCCCCCTCCCTCTCTCAGCCTGCACATGCTTATGAATTCCCCCTGAGTTAAGAGAAGAAGGGTTCTCTCAAGTTCTGCCATATGTCGGCTTGAGTGTTGTTGGTAGAGGGTCGAGGCAGGGAGGGTGAATAGCGGGGAACAAATCTTTTCCCGATAAACTTTGATCTTTGACCCCATCCCAACTACGTCCTTACTTGTTTCTGATATCAGTCTTGACAGTTCAGAATAAGGATATCCGTCGCATCCAGCCGATTATTTTGTTAGCGCGTATAGACTCTAGACAGAATATTCGTAGAAGCAGCAGCAGCTTGTTATTTTTCCTCCCAACTTTCTCCTACATATATAGACGTCAATAACAGGATTTATGAACATGTTCCCAGCCATCAGTAGATTCCCAAACACATTTAAGTACATGTTAAGTAGCCGGGCAAGTAAGTGACGAAGGGTAAATGAGCTGAAGATGTTTCCGATTTTCTAGTCTACTACAAATCCTCCTATTTATGTAACCTTCTCAAAACATACGACCCCGTCTCGCCATTCCGCCCAACGTCCCCCTTCAATATTATTGTCCTCTCTTTCAGGAACGGCTTTTAAACATTTCGTCTTATTCATCCCTCCTCCTGTATTTTCAGAGCTCCGAGAACTACCAAGCTATGAACGGGACAGAGAATTTGATTCATGCACGAAACGGAACTTACATAAGCGAGCTTACTTGGAAGATTCACGCTCGAGACGCTGGAGCTTATTTGTGTGTCGTACCGAGTAATCTGGAGGGAAGGCGAAATATTGTTGCAAAGACCGTACTAAATATTCTTCCACGTAAGTATATT
Organism: Sminthurides aquaticus; assembly: GCA_906901655.1. NCBI lineage: Eukaryota > Metazoa > Arthropoda > Collembola > Symphypleona > Sminthurididae > Sminthurides > Sminthurides aquaticus. The sequence goes on along the minus strand of CAJQTT010000001.1, from coordinate 14,630,857 downwards.
TTCTTAAACTCTTTCCCAATCCTTTAGGAAATCAATATCAAAATATCAAAGTGTAAACCAGCAGACAAGCCGCAAAAACTACTTTCTCCACTTCCCTGCGCGAGAAATCCTTAAAAAAACTATTTTCTCCATGCCTACAAACAACTTTCTTCAGAGTTTATCTTGCATAAAATGCAATTCTCAACTTCTCAAAGCAGAACCGCAAATATCCAAGTATTGACGGCGCTGAGCTTCAAGTGAGGACTTGAGGATCTTGAAACCGGCTATACGTATCTTAAGAGCGTTTTATCAAATATATGCATGCAGCAGCATGCTCTTCTTTGGGAAGTGAGAGCTATAGCCAAGATAGCAATGCTGTAGAAAATTATTATTTACAGACAGAAGAAGAGCAATTTGTTTGCAGGGTTCTTTGGTATCGCCTCAGGACGTGGTGCGTGTAGGTTGCAAGCTGAGCGGGTGTTGAAAACCTTGAAACCCGGGTAACAGATCCACCATATTTCCCCCTCTTTATCCTGACATGAATTTCGTTTCATCTCATTTTATCAGCCTCCTCATCTTCATCCCTTTTCACAGTCCGCCAGATAGAGAGAAGGATGACACATCACTCAATCCACAAATTCTCTTCTTTTGCTTTCTCCGCCCCCTCCTCAGATTCTGCATAGAGACAGCAGTATGTCAATCCGATGTCCCTCCCTGTCCTCCTCCATACCAAGAATGCCAATAAGCCTTGAGTTTTCCAACGGGAATTTAACGTGATCCCTATCCCTGATCCTGGCAGGGCCACCCTTACCTACGCTTTGACAGGGGCCAGCACCCAGTATCCAGAGTTTAGAGGATATTACGCGCCTCTGGATATTCCGTTTCTACTTATTCCAGCGCTTCTAAATAAACTCTCCCCATTGATTTTAACGACACTTTTCCGCCTTTTTCCAGATACGGACAACGATCCATTTTTACCTATCGGAGCTGTGATTGCCATCCCATCTACACTTGTCGTTCTCTTCGTTGCCCTTGCCATCGTGGTGTGTTGTGTGCGACGAACTCAGGGGGTGGACACAAGCAGCGGGAATTTGACCATAACCACTACTTATGCAAGTCCTCGGGACGTTATCCACGAACATACCCATCATCACCGCCACACCAACGGTGGCTCCATCCCTTTTTACAACGGCAGCAGCGGCACTACCCGCTCTTCCCAGCCACCCTGTATGGGCATGATGGGAAGGAATATTCCCTCTCATTTGGGTACTCAGCACCAGTACTTTTGTAAAGAGCCCTCGTCCTCTGCCGTCAAAATCCTGAGTCAGGCAAATAATAGCAGCTCTGCCTACGCTAGTGTCCCCATATGTGAAAACCCCCCACCCATCCACAGCTCAACCTTTGGACTACCCGCCTCCCGAGCTCCGCCCCTCCCCTCTCGACCCAATTTCCCACCGTCCACTCGAGACAGAGCTAGTTACAATAATCAAGGTGAGCACAATAACACTTGACCCCCCCCCCAAGTACCCTTACACCGACTTATCCACTTCCTTCCAACTTAAATAACAGCACGTCTAACTTCCTGTCCATTCCCTTGAAGAGAATCCCTTCAAATCCCACTGCCCTTACTTGAGGCAGCACGGTCATCCTTGAACTTTGTAAAGCCACTTGACTCTCGCGCATATACTTATTATTATTTTCTTGGTATTTTTTCAGGCTTGCTAACCCAGCCATTGCTAACTCAGACAGCATCCTCGTCTGATTCAAGAGACTCCAGGCAAAGTACTTCTGGCAGGACTGAATTCCCTAATCATCGTCAAATGGATCAATGGGGAAGTTCTGGAGCAAGTGATGCTTCTTCAGAGCGAAAAAATTCTCGCGGTCATCACATAAGATTATAATGAGCTACCCAGGGGCTCATTAAAACGATTCCACAGGCTCTCGACCCAAAAACCTTCCGGATTACCCGAAATTCGGGTATCCTTCGAGCTCAGGCATCAGCCAAAGATACCCGGGTAGCCTCCCCCCGTCCCAGTGCTTTCTCCTCCATCCATACAAGCATACCCGGATAGAATAAACACAGTCAACTTATACCAGCTAGAGTGCTACTTAAATTCACTAATCAAGAGACGGCTAGAAGCAAATCTATTTTCCCTTTCTTGTATGAAAAGCCCTCAAGTTTGAGCCCGAGTGACCCATGACCCCACCCCCTTTAAAATGAACAGTATTGCAGTGCGAATTGTGGAGTGAAACAACCCAAGATCTGACTCTAATTGATATTATTTATTCTTAGTGGATTACATTGACATTGTTGACGGAGAAAGCAAGAGAATGTTTTCGATATCTAGTTAACTCCCATGAAATTAAAAAGGCAGCAGATTAAAAACGCATTCATTCACACTGCCCCCATATTTCACGACCCGAATTCAAATCGTGCTTTGTTAAGTGTGCTATATATAGTAAATTTATGTACAGTTTGTAATTATAATCAATATTCAATTACATGTACATATTCAGAAACAAAAGTTATGTAAAGTTGCACCTTGTTAGAAAACCTATAATTAGAAGGTCATAAATGTATTATATAATTACTATACTAATTCGTGTTAAGAAGAGGATGCTTGTGATTTTAAATAGATCAAAAACTTGTTGTATATAAATATTGTAATAACCGTGGTATTAATTATCTATACATTTCTACCTAAACTACTTCCCTAGAATGAGCTTTCGCTTCCAGATGTTATTAAATATGTATAAATAATATATTCGCATCATTAAGAGTCGCGAGTTTGTCTCAAAAAAACGCATGTACACACAAACTTCCGACGTTATTACATAATTATTACCAATCTTGTCTCCTACGTATCCTAAGGCTTCGACCAATAAAAGAAAAGCTCCTAACCTAACCTAAATCCTTACAAATGAACCGTCATTTTAGTTTCTTTCTCTTTTGCCTCCCTTGCGATCATTCAAAATCACCTTGACGTGTATCAAATTACGCCGCCATTTACCTATACCTTCTCCTTCATTCATCCCCGACAACTGTCACTTTTAATTTACCTTCTATACGCCAAAAACCCCAAGGACTTTCTCCGACTTTCTCCATGCATACCGCAGCTTCATCCTTCCTCCCGTATCGACTCTGGTTTCAAAAACAGCGTGCATGTACATATAAAATATATATGATTCATCTCTTCCTCCCCGTCTCTTGGAGTCTTGGTAGCCAAACTACAGCATACTTATGCATCGTATAGTTTCTTTCTTCCACGCCTATCTACTGTACAGCTTAGGTCGTCGGGCTTTCTTTTCCTGCCCGGCCTTCCCACACTGGAGAAGAGTGAAAAGTTGAATAGTTTAGACAGCCTGTCACGGATGGGAAATAGAAACAATTACAAATGCTTTTTTCTACGTCATCTCACCCCTCTGTTGTTAGATGGAACACGTAAAGGATTTTAGGAGGAGCTTCCTTTCATTCTTCGGGGACTTTGCAATGATACATCCCCTAATGTTACCTTCCTGCGGCACTTCTCCAGCTTCGATCAAATCATTTAGTCACGTCATTCATCCTTATTCATACTCTCTCTCCCTCCCGTCAGACTCCGTCTCATGATCTGCTATCCTTACAGAGAGATAGCTCAATACCGTGCCGGTATCTTCCTCCAACCAAAGTGTCATTTTCACCCTCTCAATAAACCATATGCACCGGCTTACAACCCGGTAAAATCTACATCAAAGCAGCCATTTCATCAAAATCAGTAGCCTCCAGCTTGCTCTTTAGATCCCTGCAACGGGCATGCATTTCCCGTCCCCACAGCCCTTTAGCTGGTTAATCCGCGGCATGGGGAAAGCTGGAAACAATTAAGTTTGTGGGAAATCCGTCCATGTCTCCGACTGAGACTCCAGGCACAATAGTATCCGCTCTTCTTTCACGGATTTCAGGGGGAGATGTATGGAAGGTGGACGGACGGAATGACGGCTTAATGATCAAATAAAAGGGGATAGATGGACACCGGCTAATGAATAATGATTGGTAAGCGTATAAGTCGATTTAAAGACAAGCTTAATTCCGAATGACAGAACTTCCAAAGGGAATCAAACAAACTTAGTCTTGCATACCGAATTCTCCGACGGCCGAAGCTGATAATTACTAACAACGGTTCAGGAAAGCTGCCTTTACTCTCCAGCTATGTCCACCTCCTTCCCTCCTGTCCAGTTGTCCCGCTGTCGAACAGCATCCAACGCATTTTGGATTTGTCACACAGCTCCCTATTTTCTCCGCCTGCCAACCTGCCTGCCTGCCAGCATGTTCCATTCCATAAAAGAGCATCGCATCCTTCAAGTATCGATGGAGAAAGCTGAAAGAGAAAGCAGTCCGGTATTCTTGATCTTTTCCCTCTTGCTTTCTCCTCTTGCAAAACACAGATAGAGCTAGAGATCCAAGGAGGACGGGAGCATAGCTATCCCTGTAAAAGAGAAAGCAGGAGAAAGCAAGCACAGCAGGCTGGTCAGACATGTATATTTCAGATATCTCATTCTTTTAGGGTTGCAAAAGACGGAGAGTTGCATGGAGTCATTCGTATGTGTAATAGAATTTTATGGGTAAATAGTCAGCGAAAATAAGATTAACGAATACCTGATGGATGATGGAGTGTGTGAATGAGATAGGGAGGAAAGGATGGATTTAATCCAGAATGAGAAAACTTCTCACATATCCAAGTAACCAGTTACCCCTCTGCAAACGTTTCCTTGTCTGGCGGGATTCCACCCTGTCTGTGTCCATGGATTCCTTCCTAGCAACCACCCCATGTACAATATACAAAATTCTAATCTTCACATTTTCTCCACTCCTCCTCATCATCCTCGCCATATCGTTCCATGAATTCCTCTACATTTTTGATTGTGTACGTAATTGTAAAAGTTGTTCGTATTTCCTCCACTCATTTCGCAAATGGTTATTGCAAGCATTCCTGGAACCCATGCTCAGGTAACCCTCGGAAAAAGGACAGACGTGCTCCTGTTTGCATGTTTCTGGCGAATTTGAGACAGGGTTAGCAAAGCACCACGAAGAAAGCATGGTTTACAATCTATTTGTAAACGTGGTTAGTTTTATGTATTGTGTAGGATTGTTCAATTTGCGAAACGATCTCAACAAACATGTGTCTATGTGTGTGGGAAGAGAGAATATTGCGGATTCAATGAAGCTTGTAGGAATGGTCGGATGAGGATTACAGGAAATCCGGGAGAAAGCTGACAGGACGCGTGGACTAGATGAAAGGTCTTTGGAGATTTACTCTAAGGTTTGAAGAAAACTTGAAAGGATTCTCCAGCATATGCTCCTGCCTCTCGCCCATGTCTCTATTGTGTCCTCCGTGTGGATAGTTGTATTTGTTCCAGGATCAGAATTAAAGAACAAAGGGTAAACAGATGGAAAGTGAGGAGAAAGAGATTGCGTACACACACAGACAGCTCAGAACTCCAGGATTCTGGACTTTGGCAAAAGAGAATTGTATTTTCCTCTTCATTCCTCCTGCTTTTGATTGATAGGGATTTGAATTCAATTCCGCAATGCCCTCCCTCATCCCTTCTCTCACTTAAGCTGGACAATTGGATGGAATAAGGGCTTTCTCCCAGGTCAAGTACATAGAGAAAATAGAGTGGCTAAATACAGATACATGTGGGAATCAAAGCGGAATGATGTGATATGAGAGAAGACAAGACGGACGGAGCAAAAGGAGGGGAAAGCACCAGATTCACAATTTCCTCCCCTCCTCCGCTTTCCTTTGACTCAATCTTCCCATCCACCACTACATTCAATTGAGATCCGATCAAAAGTAAATCCTAATATTCCATTTATGAACTTGGGGGAAGATGAGTCCAATTTAGGCTCATTCTTCAATTCAGCTTTCTAAATCATCCTAAAGGGACGTCCGCAAGATAAGTCTGTGTCGCATTCTTCCCGAACAAACCCCGGGTATTCCTTCCAACCGGGCATTCCACGTCCAAACTAGGCAAAGTATCATCTCCAACAAACTATACAGCTCAGACTGTCCACGACCCAACAGGCACAGACTGAATCCTTTGGTTAAAGCTTGCTTCAGTAAAATCCGAATAATCCGAAACAGGCATTCACTCTCCGCGTGACTGGGATTGGAGCATGCATGCAGTTGCAGTATCTGCGTGTGCTCATAAATTCCACGAGTTTTGATTTTCTTCATCCGAGATTCCACGCATTGTATTTCTGTTCTGAAGGATGGCGCACTTCGCAGAATTGTGCCAAATTGATTTATCGCAAATTCTTCAGAATTCCTATCGTCTCCAACGGGTTATGCTATGAAACGAGATATCGCAGACAGTGCATTCACATCACTACCACCTCTTCAATTTGCGGCTGACTGCCTCTTGTTATTTAATAATGGAGCCTGATAACGTGTTCCAGAAAGTCATAAGTGGATTCCAGGAATTCATTCTACGAATCAATGATTGGCATCAAGAGGACCCTATATAATTCATCTCTCCATCCTTACACAAGAAATTGGCAAAGCTTGGTTAGAGAGAGTGTGGAATGATTGAATCATTTGATTATGAACAGATTCTCCGTACTAGGAGATTTAATTAAAACTCTGTCTATTAACTCTGACAAGACGGAGCAGATCCACTTCCTACATGTTCCATCGTCCGTACTACCCAACTACCTTCAAGGAAGAAGGTACATGATACACTGACAATGCGATTGCAATATCACTCACATTTGTATTTATTTCATTCTTTTCATTCGCATATATGCAGTTACTGAGTGAGATGCGTACGAGGGGATGCATAACATGTAAGATGATTGCTACACATCTCTCAACCGCTACGCTATACTATTTACAAGGTAACAAGCTTAATTAATTAGTTCTCGTACAAAATAATTAAGTTTCAATCAAGAGAGATTCATAAAACGGCGTCAACTTTCACCAAGTGTTTCAAGTGCACAACAGTTAGACGATGATAGAATCAACGACTTTTCTTCATCATTCTATTATTCTTCAAGGGTTTTCCAAGCGTAGGAACTTAGTTACTCTTTTTCCCGCCTCGCAGAGGGCGTAGGTTGAAGCTGGAGTGGGGGCTGGTGAAAGTTGGTATAAACGGGTATATTATATATGGGATACAATTTTTGAGGATGGGAGGTTTTTTCGGTGGACTAGATGAGACTGACTCGCTTTTCTTAACTTTAAAGTTATTCTCCCCAGGAGATTTACTAGAGCACCACACTTGAGTGGGTTTAGGTCATTCCTAAAGATCGACTATATCAAACTACAGATCCCTCCGATGCTTTCTCCTCCAGTTCTTCCTCCTCTGCTTGGATAGTTTGCTCGCCTAAAATCCCTTTCCTACAAGTCCTAAGACCGTGTCGTTATGGCTTCACAACGAGGATGGAAACTCGTTACAGATAGAGGAGCATCGAATTTTCTGTAGTTTGGGTTGACAGTCTTTTAAAAGGACGGGATAAATGCATTTTTTGCGACAAGACTACAGGTGATACTGGGAGGAGGAGGAGAAACGGCTGTTAGAACCGGGGATCTAGGAATTCCGTCAAGATCTCAGGTATTGCAATATTTACAGGATGGGTTGGTGAGGAGGTGATCTGAGGTAAAGTTAGGAGCTACGTGATGATGGTGGTGAGAGATGTGTTGATGACTCTTCCTCGGGTTTCGATAGTATTTGAAACCAGTTTCCGTGCAGTGAGCCACAGCGGAAGAGGAAGTGTAGGATGAGGATACGGAGGGGAAAGTTACGGAGGAGCATGTGCTTGAAGGAGCGGGTACAGGTGGGGGGATGCGGGTATTTGAGTTTGAAATGACTGGATCCAAGTTCAATTGGTGGTGATAGTCTTGATTAGATCGTGATCGTTTCTTTCTACGACCCTTACTCCATTTCTGTCCATCTCCCTCCTCATATTTGCTTGTAGCATGTCCAAGCGGCGTTATAATAATAGCATTGTCATTGCAGCAGCCATGGGGACAATATCGCTCGCCCAAATCGATGTCGTTCACAAAGTAACGGCTCGATACATCTTCCCCCGGCTCCGGGTAGCTCATAAATTTTGAGACTGAGCTTTCTTCCGAATCCGATCTGCCTCCATGTTCTCCTTCCATGAGGAAGCCGTGTGAGCTCTGATTATGAGGGAAATTTCTGCACCGGTCCCCAATAGACTTGTGTCGACTTGTAGCATGTGCGGCAGTGGGAGCGACGGCGGGGAGGGTGGGGAGATGCCGTGGAGCGGAAATTGCGGTAGAGACCGTCCGGGAATTGTGTCCAGTCGAGGAGAGGACAAGGGGTTGGAGCACGTCCGCCTGGTGCTGCGTCAATGTGGTGCTCATAGTTTCACCCGGGGATCGCTTTGGAAGCGCCGTCTTCTTATCACTAACCGGCCTATTCACCACTACCACTCCGTTTAATTTCTGAGAATTCTTCAATGGTCCTCGACACCCATAAAGTCGTCCGAAACATGTTATGAGGATCCCGACCAGGATCAAAAAGGCAAATGCCCATAAAATGGCTCGTTGCACCGTCGCTGACTTTTGCTTCTCAAGCATCACACTCCGAACATGCTGTGGATCTGTAAGAAGGTAACGAAAATCAATGAATTCGCCTCTCTATTTTGTACCTTGAAAAACTCAGGTAGGAAACGCAATTATTTTTCCCCCTCGCCAGCTATTCCTTTTACGGGCATCGACTACACACGTGTAGCAAGCCTGAGAGGACTAGGGCGAATAAACACGGAGGAGAAAGTAAGTGAAAGCATTTCTTCAGCCTCCTCCACTTTCACTCCTTTCTCCTCTCCTCTTAAATAAATTATTCTTTCTCAACCCTGACGTTATACGACTCTCGAGGAAATAGTCAACAATTGGTTTCTACTAAATTCACAACCCCGTGGGGTATAATTACCGTTTTCCACAAACACATGAGCCGCATGATTGTTTATCCCCATCGGCCCCACGGCTGCACAATGGTAAATTCCAGCATCCTCGAACGTTGCGTTTGTTATCATCAGCGTCGTTGCGTACAGATTCTTCCCAACTTCCCGCACATCCGTTCCCGTTCGATTCAAGTACTGTAATTAAAATTACGTCATTTAGATTTCCCTAGTTGTTTTTTTACTTTGTCGAGAAGACGTTCTAAAAATCCCTTCTTTCTCTTGCTTTCTCTTCAAAAATCCACTTTCACCCGGCTCTCTGCCATTAAATATCATGTTTCTTTCGTCATTCTTACAAAACAAAGGAATAGCTTCAAGCCGGGGAGGATTGGGAAAACAATTCCAAGAAAAAAAACAAGGGGAGGAGAAAGTAACTTGTCGGAAAAATAAGAGTGGATATCATCATCAATCTTAAAATAAAGAATGCACTTGAATAAGACGGGGGTAGACGGACGTGAACACAGCTTGAGCCATGGATGAACTGCAGTCGGAGAAAGCGCATATACTTTCTCCCATCCCATTAACACAGAGAGCGCGAGCGAGTGGATTCTTTGAAGCCAATGAACATGTATCGAGGAATATATACCTTGTAGTGACTCCCTTCGTGTTCCACGAGTTTATTCTGTGAATCACTTTCACTTAGATTCTCGACTTTCTTGACCCAAACCACGAAGGGGGTGGCAGGACCCTCAATCCTAGCAAGGCAGGTAATGCTTCCACTTTGACCCGGAAAAAGAGTCAAATTGCTTGGATTCAACTCTCGTACTTCTACAATACCCAGATAGGCCTCTGCACACACAAAATCACCCAACAATTCAATTACTTTCCCATCTCACTTTCCCCTCCCTTTCTTTCCCCCTTTTCTCTCTCTCTCTCTCTCTCTCTCTCACCCTACCCCAATCCCCGTCCTTTCACTCCCACCACTATTTTTCTCCATAAAGATACACCCACGAGGAGACAGAAGAATCAACATTTCCCTCTTTCTCCCTCATCCTCCCCCTACCTTTCTTTCTCTCCTGAGACGAAAAAACTCTTCCGCTTTCTCTCATCCACTCCTTTCTCCATTACGATGCAGCCTGCACCAACCTCCTCAAAGCCTAATACTCCCATCAACCTCACATAGTAAAAAGCCTTGGCCTTCAACCTACAGAATAAATCCTTATGCACTTATTCAACCAAAGTAGAGGAGAGAAAAGTTGGTGTCTACCCGGAGAAAAATACCTCGTTTCCACTTAAGGCACGATTAGCTAGAGAATTGAACCAATACCACCTTCATTATTATTAATGCACTTCCTCTTCACTTCCCCCACTTCCCAACTTTCTCCACTTTCTCCCACAGTCCTTAGCCAGAAGACCCAGCGCCTTTTTCTCATCCCACTTTTTCAAGTGTATGCATAAGCTAAAATCATATTTTCCCAACTGCTTCCTTCCCTATTTTTCTCACTTCTCTAGCACCACTGTAACTACTAGCTCAGCCTATTTGAGTTCCATCTTTCTCACATATTTCTCGACGCTTTCCCTTGTGACTAACTGCCAATGTACTGCTTCGTGAAAAATCCTACAGCCTAAACGAGGTTGTATATTCAACGCTTGATTTTTCCATATTTGCAATACTTTCACTAATTTTTTCCTTTAAGCTCTTTCACCTATAATCCAAATCTACAAAATCATATCCCGACTCTAAAACTTGCTCGACTTAATAACTTTTTTATATTTCAAAGAAAATAGCATAGTTTTCTGGTTCCAATTTTTACCTGCAACGCTAACTTCAATGTCGTAGTCATCTTTGCCAATTAGATTTTTTGCTTCGCATCTATATCTTCCATTTTCTTTTTCCGTTAAATTTTGTAAATGTAATCTGGAGCTACTCTCCACAGGTATTGTCAAGTTTTTATTATCCTGAAAAACACAAAACCATTAATTTTTTATTGCACTTTTACTTGTAAAAACACAAAAGTAAAAATCATACTTCAAATTTAATGCCTCACCTTAAACCAAGTAATAAGAGGTTTTGGATTCCCATTAGCCTCACATTTTAATATTACATCCCTCCCCCGAATTTCTTTTATTGTTCTGGGCAGATTATCAGTCATGATTTCCGGTAAACTCTTACCCAAATCATTCCCTTCATATTTTTGCGCCCTCTTCTTGAGTAGATTTAATTTCAGAGCATCAGCACCTAAAACAATCATCAAAATTATCCAACATTCCTCATACACTTGAAACGACTCCATCTTCATCACTGTTGCTAAACCTTGTTGCTGCAACTACTGCAACTATTTATCCTAACTGTTTTAAATCCCCATTTCCAGTTTGTCACTCGTCACTCTCTCCAATCACAATATTTTATCAATCTTGGAATTCCTAAATAAAAATCCCAGCTCTGTTTTTTTAAACTAGGATAAATGTACATACAACTCAAGGAACTTATATTCCCAATATTCTTATCACCAGACTCAAATGACATTTGAATAAGGTTCCGTCTCAATCCATCCATCAACCATCCTACTTCAAGTACTTCCAACCTAAATCTCCGTTGACCCTTGGTAAATAATCTTGACTGCATCTCCCTTGTCAATACATGATTTACAATCCCTCATAATCACACCTGTCCTAAATCAAAGCCTGGATTAAGGATTAAAGAGGTTCAAGTAGCCAGCATCCTCGATGGAAAAAAGCCCGAGATTACAATGTCTCATCCCATTCAATTGCGTCACATTAATCATAACCACATTCATCTCATTCAACCGAACCATTTCTCCAATCCCATATTCAGTAGATCCAGTAGTCAAATCCCATGCAATTATCCCATATTATTATCCTCTTGGTTTTTCCACTTTATAATTATCTAATCAAATGGAATTAGATTTGTCCTTGCCTCCCTCTCCTTCTCTGTCTCCCTTGTTTCCCACATCTCTCATCCCTTGTTTGTTTCTATTAGACTTAAAAATCCCACAATTCAAGCCCTATCAGTCATTCCATGTGCAGAAACTAGAAACTCTACGACGACTTGCTCTAATCAAACCACAAAACACCTTTCTTGAATGATTCCAACCTTTAATTTTACTTTTCCCGCTCATCCTATTAAACTCTAAAATAGTTTTAAATATATCCTCACAGAATAATAAATAATATATGGCGTGATAATCATCCCTCTTACAGCCTACCAATAGCTTGCAAGTAGACATAAACATTAACTACTATTCCCTCTAATTCAATGACCTGCCCCAAAAGAACAACAGCCTCATCAGTCTACCTGTAATTTATTTTCTAATTTTATTTTAATGCCAGAAACAATTTGAAAAATTCTCCAAACTAGATCGGATACAAACTTATATCCCTCCTGTAGCTCTACCTGGCGTCTATATTCGTCTCCTTAAATATCTAAAAGACATTATCACTTATTTAGATCAGAATGTTCAAGAAGGATTTGTCTCAAAATATAAAAGTCTCTGTCTCGTGTCGCTTATATCCCAACCATGCAACCTGTCACTTTCCCCTCGAGTCTTCATCAATAATCCAGCTGCACCAGAAGATAGTCTAGAAGATATGCCACTACCAGAGCTTCGAGTGAATAGTAGAAGAATGTGTGGGGAAAGTTGGGAAGTTAATAAAATATATTTCCTAGCCTAGTCTTGAAGCATAATCCTCTCTCGTGTTGTTAGTACACACGACATTCAGTCAGCAGGTATAAAAAGAAAATCGGGACAGACACAAGTCAAAACTCAGACATAAGCTCGGACAGGCTGCATATGGACAGGAAAATATTTTCGACGCTAGCAATTATTGATAACGTCTTTAGAGGGTGACCTGTGGAGGCGACAAAAGGAGGTGAGGAAGAATGACTTATAGAGTGCTAACTTTCCTCCCCACTTGAGATGATTTCTTGGATTTTAACAGAGGCGACAACAACAATTTAGTATCCAGCAAATCAAACAGAAAGTTTAAGAGATTAGAGGCAAAGTCTCTGTGAGCGATACATGTACTACAATGCTTATCTCTAAAAGTTGTTGTATAGCAAATGATAGAATCAGTCAACGAAGTCGTAGTTATGTGATTGACTTGAGAGGGAAAAACAAAGCTTCTTACCTGAGACATGTAACTCTATGGAGAAATCCTTGGATCCGAATCCATTTACAGCACGACATAAGTAAGTGCCACTGTCTTCTGGAGTGACGGAGCGGATTATCATTACGCGTCCGTCATCAGGGCCGAACCTATCCCATCCCCCACCTTTTCGAACCCTTTCATTCCCCTGAAAAAAAATAGAAAAACATTGGATTTTAATCCTTTGCCAACCTCTACCTCCGTCTTTGACTGATCTTGTAGTAGACGCACTTCCACAACGAGCAAAGACCTTGTTTCTCAACCTCCAAAAGTAATTCCAGTCCTCTTATCCTACCTACAGGCTTATTTCTTTTAAAAACTCTTTTTTTGTAGCTCATCCTTCAGGAATCTCTTCATCACTGTTTTTCAATCAAATTTAAATGCTTCCTACGTCATCATTCACAATTCCTCTGACCTCGTATCAATTTCCCCATCCCTTGTAATCTTCATACCTCCGTACTTCCACTCAAACCATACAATTCTCTTTGAAATTTTACAACCAAAAGTCCAACTTTATGCCGCTATAATTATTGCAAAAATAGGCATTTTAAAATTCCTACTTACATCCTCTCAAATAATGCGAATAGAATATATATACGTTCCCTCTCTAGAATCAGCCATCACGCTTCAGAACCACATACAAACCAAGCTTCTGGCGGACCTTCCGGAGGAAGTGAAGGGAATTCTCTATTCCGGACACTCTATCCTTCTCTTTGAGTAATATCATCATTTTAAATTGTAAAATACCTAGAAATCAGAGGACATGTGTGAATAGGATTTCATAAATCTCTTTCCACATTTCACAGGATGATGCGTCCTCCCTTGGTCCATCCACCCATTCCACCCGCCCGCTCCCGGAAATATGACACTTGAATGCATTTCCTAAGGAAAATCTAAAGACTCTAGAATTCCTTTGCCCAGCTATCATAAATGTTCACAGTCCACACAGACATCTTCCCCGTTTACTTTGAATTCGGAGGACGGTCAATTCCTCCGAATCCTCTTCTACCCGGATGCAACACATAAGCTTTAGCATTCAGGATGAGCCCAACTTTTCTTCACATCCCGTATCCAGTCATCCCGGATTGCATCCAGTAGATTCCCATCTTGCAATTCTTTTATATTGCAACCAATACTACCCCCTCCTCCATTTCTTCTTATTTCTCCTGCCCAGTCAGCACATGTCTGTATATCTTTCCGCATTTCCTATACATTTCTTTTCATCCAGTCCCTTCTCCTCTTCCTTTCAACCCATATAACTTACGTCCGGGTAATTTAACACATGCACACACACACACTTTCTCCATCCCGCAACTAACTTTCTCCAACTTTCCCCCGTCACCCCCTCCTCTCAACTCCCATTTACTAACAAATCCACAAGTATCAAGAACATTTAGATGCTCTGATTCTCATCCATTCAACAAATCCATATAGCTTTTCACCCTTCCCCACCACTCCATCCTCCCCACCCCCGCTCTTCCTTCCTACCGGGCTTCATGTAAAATCCAAAGGTGGTCAACCCTGGTCATTTCCCGAATCTCAGCAGACTTGAACTTGCCACAGTTTATCCCTGTGAGACAGAAAGGTATGACAACCCTCTTCTTCTGTCCTCCGTTTCTCATGCAGTATAGCCACGTGCTAAGCAATCATTACCATTAGTTTTTATTTCATAGTCAAATCAAAATTACCAACTTTCTCCAACCGATTTATTTCCTGTCCAGATTCCTGGGTATTGAGAAAACAACTTCTCCGCGGCCTTTCTTCCACTTTCTCCCCCTCCTATTTCACTCATTCCTAGAAACTGTTACATAGTTTTGTCATTCCCATTTTACCATTCCTCTCGTCAACATCTACAATCTGGCTACATAATGCATGGCTACTATTTGGAAACATGTTCTTAAATTAGCTTGACCGCCATGTATTATAGGAATGGCCTCGTACTTTTCCACTTTTCAGTCTCAGTCTACTGCAACTAATCTTATATCCTAAAATCTTAAATGCACACTAAAGCAAATGATAATTATTGCTACTAGAAGTATCTGCTCCTTGCTAACATCAGGATTAACATATGTTTGCTAGTCATGAACAAGGAGGAATGAATGACGTTGACTTGTCTTGAGCAAATGCAAGGCACTTGATAAGATTGTACACGCTCCCCGAGTATAAATACAAGCTTAGTTAGGAGTAGGGGCGGAATTAACATTAAACAAATTAATGACAAATCTTTGAGCAAGTTATGCCGAATCTTGTAAACTGTTTTCATCCATGGAACGAAAACAAGATGACAAATCACAAGTTAAACTCTCTCGCCCTTTCTTTAATTTTCAAAGGGAACCGCCGACAAAAAGGAGCATTAACCATAATGTCCCCATCAATAATTCATCCTGTTATCTATACCTACAAAAATATGATAATTCTCCTAACGGTATCTGTAACGCAAGTACTCCCCCCGCAGAGTCATCTTCTCTCTTCCTTATAGCTGGAAGCCAAGTGAGCAAATGTAGGAAACATCAAAGTTTACCGTTAAGCTATTCACAATAAGTCATTCCTCCGCCAACGACTTCAAAATTTATACTGACTTTAGTAACTACTAAAACCATGAGCTCAAATCAAAATTAAGAATCTGAAACTCCCATACACTTACCTTGTACCATTCGTAAAAAGGTGTTGGACTTCCTGCAAAAGGACAATCCAATTGTGCATTTTGTCTCACCTCCGTCGTCACATTTCCTCTAGCATCTTCTTCTATAAATACAGGAGGATCTGAAAGAGATGGAATACGAAGCTGTTACAAATCTGCTCAAAATCCTTAAGTACAACTCTTAAAACTGGCACACATGTTATAGATTCCAAGCATATATTTTCCAATTTTACTTACTTCTCTTATCCTCTAAGGGCGCTGCTTTCACTTTAGCAAAAGCTGTCGACTTTCCTTCCACGCTCAAAGCCAGCATAGAAAAGACCAGTACATTAGTAGTCCACATGTATGAAGGTATCTTTGTTGAGATCTTCATCTTGGTTCATCTGGAATTCAGTCAAGATCATACAATCATCACAAGCTCCAGCATTTCTTCCCTGCCTTTAGAATTTTGCATCTCAAAATTGTTTTCACTTCCTGCACTTGAATAAACTCGCCAATATTTCCCCTCTTTTCCACACTCTTTTGTCCAAAGGACGTGGTTTGCAAAATCTCCGAGCTTCAATTCCGCTAACAAAACCCTTTCTTTTTCAAACCAACACAATTCTTTCCAATCCGCCTTTTCACAATTTCGCAACCATGCCGGCAAGCTCCTTCCTCCTTATACATTCTCTCATCATTCATACACATTTACCTTTATTACCAACAAACTGGATTTTCATACATCCATACCATACTTGATTCAAACTTTCCAGAGCTTGCAAAAAATATCATGCATGACTAATAATGAATCACTCTTTCATCAAGTATCCCACACAGTTCACACCTCCATTCTCCGGAATCGGGCATTGCTTCACACTTTCTCTTTAGTGAATCCCACAAGCGTTGCAAATCATTTCAAAATTTTCATTCATTCAGTCACACAAGGGAAGAGATTGCAAAAATATTATTAGCAATCCCTCCACTTCTTTCACCTTTCCTCAAGTCTCTTCCATCAAGAACCTAGCTCCTGGCATCAACTACAAAACCCTACATTTCAACTCTGTACAGACACGACTAATTCTTCCCACCCAGAACCAACTCATCCCTGACTGACACCCGACCCGGGTAACCAAGTATTTAATACAGTATAAGCTACCACAAACTTTATAATGCCGCAAAGCTTCATGAATAGTGAGTGTATTTCTACGTCTAATTGGCAGCAAACTATATGCAGCGGCTACCCGCTGATAACTAAATATTTTCCGTACTGAAACAGCATAAAAAGCACGTGTGTGCTCCTTGGTGGCAGTGATGTAGGTTACTATATGTCCTCTAATATATCCTACATGGATATCTACATTTATAGAATCCCATTCAACCTTCAGATAGGTCCCAAGATAATTCTTTTTCTTACATAAACACGCACATACGATTCCAAGTACTAAGTACGAGAACTCTGTATGCATAAATATATCTTCAACAATCTTGCAAACTGATCCCGATCTTGAGCTCTGCTTATTCCTTTATTGTGCGTACGAAGAAATTATCCCGAGTTAAAATACTCTGGGGTATCAAATGTCAACAGGGAGAGGACGAGCCCATGCTATCAAGTCTTGTTAAAAGCACAGACAAAATATAGAAGAGAGGCAAAGAAGGTCTCTAAGAAAAATCAGAAATGGCAAAAAGAGATCAACATGCTTTAAAAGAACAGGAAGAAAGCGAGTCTTGAATACATACAAACAAATCCAGTAATTCCTGGTTAGAGAAGAACATAAAGCAAAACAGAATTTGGATTCCAATCAAACGCTTCCTAGTACAACAAAGCACATGAGTTGTAAGCTTGTACTCGTCAAACAATCTTTTTCATACTTGCTCTCACACAAACTCACATCATTACAACTTGTACGCCAGAGTGATATCTAGAAACCTTCCATGTTTTCCCTTCCTTCTTTTCAGAAGCGCTAAAAGTAAATTGATTCTTCCATTCTCTCCTATCTCCATTCTTATTAGACTACAATGTTTACATGGAACTGATAATCGCCTCACTCTAAATTACATGCTTCTATTTACTAGATATTTGTGAAATTCTAGCAAAGAGAAAATATTCCGCAAGGCTTCTTACGTGAGTCAAGATCACGGTTTTATAAGTACATCACCACCCTCTGACCCGCAAAGGTCAATATTTTAGCGCTTCTGATATGTATTTGCATGTCGTTTTTAGCCGACTGCAGCCCATAACCTTCCAGGCACACGAAGAACTCATCTCACTCCACCTCTGTCTTATTGTTGGAACCAGGAGGACGCGTTTCGAACGTTACGCTTGGCAGAAGAAATCCTTTCAATGTAAACGCAGGTGCTGAGGCTTTCGGGGACAATTTTAAACCCGGGATCATCCTCATATCAAAAAGAGATAGCGCTAACAGTGAGAACGCTCCAGTTAAACAACGCCTCCACAACACCAGCCTGTCTAATCTCCTTCCGAAAAAATATCACCAAGATACAACTAAATCCTCCTTTTTCGATAACAGCTTCAAAACTAGCCAGCAATCCCCACCTTGACAAACGCTATTAAAATACAAGTCGAAAAATATCGGGAGAAAGTCAGTACTAAAAATAATCTTGCAGGCAAAATCCTCACTATTATAACTCTTCCAAGACACACGACTTCCTGCACAAGGTTTAAAGCGACATTTAAAGATTTATCACATCTGTTTAAGGCATCCGCACTGGTAAGAGAGGCCACTTTAAAAATAATTATACATTTTCTTGTACTACTGCTCTAGATAGAAACAAAAAAAGATGGGCAATTAGTCAGCGGGGGACAGGGTGAGGTAGACGCTGAAATATATATTTGGCAATTAACCTTGCAAAATCCTTGCCAAATCTTTTCTTAGGTAGCCACATGCCCGCAAATAAATTAACCCCTAACTACCACCACCATTCTCTTAAGGAACAAGAATCAAGGATTGCTCAAAATTCTCTATATTTCTCCACTAGTTGGCTCAGCTTGAGAAACATTTCCATATTCGCAACCCTCTTTTTCCCATATGAATTATGAGAAATTCACATGTAAACAAACCATGAGTTTCGTATTGCAAAATATCCCCGCAAAGCCCGGACTTACACTTTCAAGGATCCAATTCCAAGAGAAAACAATGTCGAAATAGCAAATCCTTTATACTTTCCAACTTCCCATGTCGTCAAAACACTTGAGAAAAATACGCAACTTAAAGCTTACATTGTAATACCAAATTCCAGCAATCACTGCTTAATTGAAAAAAATCCACAATCTCACTCTCGACGCAATTTCAGATTATTTAGCTCAGTAATTAACACCACCACCGAGTATTTAACACACTTCAAATCATTCCACAATATTTTTCACCACCATCCCCATTCTATCTTCTTTCATTCCAGTTATAAAAGGTAATGAAAAGCGTGGCAAGGTTGATGATTCGCTCAAGCCTGAAAAAACCTTCACTAAAAACTAATCGTCCGTCCGTCTCTACCTCCTTCTCCTCCAACTGGCTTCACACTAGTAGCCTTGTTGTGTATGTGTGTGCAACTAATTAAGTGTATTGAAAGTTATTTCAGGGATAATAATAATCAGTATGTACCTCGATGGTGGGTTCGCATGGAAAGTTGGAGACAGTTAGTAAACTATCCGAACGTTGGGATCTACTGTAAAAGCATGGAGGGAAACTAGAGCTCACATGCAGGAGGAGTTGTGCTACAGTTGTAGTCTTCCGGCGAGGGTGTATGAGGGAATAATCTATCTATTCAAGTTGAAGTGGTGATAAAGATAAATTTGTCCAGGTTTCTCAAGCATGGATTATCTCAGAGAGAAAAGAGGGGCTTTGGGGGTCGGCCAAAAAAAATTTCTCTTGTCGTCACTCGACTTTCAAACTCAAAACAAGCCTTCTGTATGTTAATCCCCCCTCTCTTTCTCTTTTATCCATACACTCATATATCCATTCCATCTTCCAAAACCCATATAGTTTCTCTTCTCATCTATTCTACACAATCATCTATTCTACTAAAACTCTCCCGTCAAAACCACTAAATAGACCTCACCGTCAAGCTTGCTTACTTAGTCTTCATCTAAAATCTATAGAATCAGGAGGAGTCTCAGCTATTAGCCCACATTCTCACAGACAGTCAATTTCAAAATACACTCTCAACGCTATCCTTTTCAAAATCTTAACCCCTTTCCCCCAATCTCACCTCTTATTTCTTTCAACAAAAGCCCGAGTCCCCAATCCGGGAAAAAACAAAACATTAATTATCCCCAAGATTTATTACGGACAAAAGCTCAAATCCTGAGATTTTCCGCATTATCCACCGTTTCGCCATCAAGTAGAGGGCGCAACTGTCCCAGCAAGTTTCTCTCTCCCCTACTATCCACCACATCCCAGCAATCTGCTACTCCCCTCCCCACATCAACACTCATTCTGTCTAGTATCCGAAAACCTAAACAAGCTAGGCGCTCTTTCCTATTTTCACCAACCAAACCTCTGAGTTTCCAAAGTCATTTAAATTTCGTCACTGAATGTATATGATTGAGGTGAAAGACTAATGTGAAATCCATTTTTCAACACGTTATCCTCCTGAATTTAAAAAGCTTTGTATACCACAACCCCTTACCTCCGACAGGAGTTCCAAGAGGATAAAAGCTTCAAGAAAACGAATCCAATCCAAGGAGGCATAATGGCTTTCAGTCAGACCCTCTCTCAACTAGACTAGAAAATCCATCTCTTTTTAAAACACTTCTCTTCAAATTTTTCCCGGGTATTAGTCGCGTAGCAAAAGGAGTGTATTAAGCGTCAGAGAAGCAAGAGAGAGCGGGCAAGTCACTCATCAAAATCCATTCATCGCCCGGAACGCATACGGGATTTATCAATCGCTCCAAAATCCTCTCTCTATGTTTACCACCCCTTAAACCAGCCAAAGTCTTTCTCCAAAGTGCAGCACTTTTAGATTTTATCCTCTTCAAAAAAGGAAACATCATTTCCACACAGATATGTTACACAGCCACTCTCATCAACCTTCTCTCCTTCAAATCTACATGCTTCTTTCTCCCACAAATCTCCTCCATTCTTTCCTGTTTTCTCTCAAATCTCTTCGCATATACTTCACTCCTGATTTCTCCGTTAAAATTCTCCTAGTACTTTGCCAATTCACATTATTTCAATATTCTTTCTCCTCAGTTTCTTGCAGCCATATGCTTCGCTTATGCTAGAATTTTCATCCGATTCCAATCTTTGTAACTCTCCTTTATTATGTCTCCTCCCCTTAGCCAATAGTTTCCAAAGCAGGACATCCAAGCAGTTCAGCTGCAATCCCTTTTCCAGTTTTTTTCCCTTCTTCTGTCTGGCTACCCCAGCTATGGCAAGTCATAAAATAATCTCAACGTGCTTATCACCAAAATTTTGCACCGAGAATGACCGACACAAACATGTAAAACTCATTCCCACGTCCATGAAACCTGATGCGAGAGGTCGCTGTTAATTTTTCTTTAGGGTTTTTCTGCCCTTGCAATTTCTTCTCCACTGCTATGATCCTCTTCCAGCTTCAGCTCTCGTTCTCACGTCATATCCTTGGCAGCTCAATCTGCAATTTGCTTTAAAACTATCCGGTTATTCTAAATGATGCCTCGATTCCAGCCTTTCTCGTACGATCCTGTAGCATTCCTAGTACCACGCCTATAACTGCTCATCAGTACTTGCTTCCTTCCAAGTCTTAAATGCATTTACATTAATTCCAAATTGAAAACCCCCCGGTGTATAGAATTTCATAATCCTCTGAATTTTATGTTCGCTCCCTCCAATTTTTCTATGATTACTTCCAATTTTTAATAATTCTTTCTCACACTTGTTAAATTACAGTAACTTGTTCTTATTTACGATAATAGCCGGATTCATATCCAAGCAATTTGTCGACTCAGCATCCGCATCACAGTATCCATGTCTGAATCAACTAACGAGCTACGACCAAGGCTGGTAACTATGCTGACTCCAACAAATATCAAACTTTATGTGTGGACGAGGTCAGCAATATTTAGCTACTTTGTCGTCATTACCAGCGAGCAATAAAGAGCATTCTCATGCTTAGTGATGGCGACCCAGTCGCCATAACATCAACATATTCTACAACAACCATTCTTCCCTCCACCCACACAACCATGGAACACCATCACAAATCAAGCTACTTTACTCAACTTTATCCTTTCACAAGTGTCATGTTTGCAGTTTATTTATTTATCATTTGACCGATTTGATAGTGTCAGAGAGATGATTATGTCGAGTCGAGCTGGGAGTTACGGCTTCACATTCACCTCTACTCCATCAATCCACACAACAGTAGCAATTTTCTATAGATTCTCTTGCGTATGGATTTGCCTAACATCAATTATTGCCCTGCATCTGACGGGAGCCAAGCATAACACAAACTACAGATGCAAATTAATTAATGTAAAATTAGTTTAACCATACACTAGTCTCACACATGTTTCTCTGCTGAAGGACAGGAGTAGAGTAGAATGAGGATGATTAAAACATAGTCTGAAGGTACATGAAAGAAGAGCCACTTGAAATCTGGAGCCCGCTTCCCCGTCTTTAAAAGTATTCTCACATGCTCATCACGCAAATAATTATAATAACATAGCCTTTAGTTTTATCGCCCAATATTAATTTCTATCCTCCGTATCATATTTCCACTTAACGTTCCCTGTCCAGGATCAAATGTCCCTGCGCAAAAATTATCCATATTTATCATACTCATCTCATCCTACTTACTCCTTGCTACTAACGTTCTTCCTTCCCTTCTCCACGATGTCTCATGATGGCTATTTCAGATTATAACTACCTTCCTAGTAAGAATTTATTCTCCAAGCTAATTTGTCCCTTGTCAAACAGAAACATTGAAACAGAGTCATAGAGCTAGGAATGACGGACGGGGCTATCTTATCCACACAACAATTTCCTTCCCTAATCAAATTTCATGGCAAATTGATTGAGCAAACTACCATTACACTCTTTCCCCCTCTTAATTAGTTGAATTTCTCAAAGAAGGATTCCTGAATTATGGAAGCTGCACAAACTAAAACCATCCCAATCATCAGCGAGTTTCCCACAAAATTATGTCATCAAGACCAAAGACGTGCATATAGGTAGATCATAAGATTCTCTTGCTTATTTTAATAAATCCTAGGAATTAATTTCCAAGGAGTGCACAACCAGGCTTTAGCTATCACCAAGTAATAGTTAAAATAGCTTATGAAAGAACCAAGTAGAAAACTTGTACGATGCGCAAATAACCGGCGCTGCATTACAACTTAAATCACTTACCAAGGCAAAAATGGCGAATAGCGTCATTAAAAACTTTAAGAGGAGTTGAAAGATACATGATTAACAGTCAGTTCTAGCATCTGGCTACAGTTTTGCTTTAGCTTGCTTATGTTCTCGGTAAATCCTTGATAGATTGATTAGGTAACATATGTTTTTATGCAAACACTATATACTTCAGGCCATGACAAAATTAAACGATTACGTTGGAAAGAAGCTTTACACAAAGTACTAACATCTCATTGCACTTGTGGTACAAAACTAGAGCACTACGACTTAAGGTGAGCATAACTTCCCAGGAGATTCATTCATATCCTCCTTCGTTTTATTAGCATTTAGAAATCTAGCACTTTGAACACGGAGCTGCTGTGCGGAAGAACTAATTACTATAGATTATTAATTAAGGTGCAAAAATACCTCAATTAGATGTTTCCATCATCGCTTCGGGTTATAACGTTTATGCTCGCTGAAGGGAGCAGAAGCGAGAGGTTTCAGCCGTGGGTGAAGAACAAGTTGCTCTTTCCCTCTTCGGTGCAAGAAAATAAGAAATAAAAGGTGTTATTACTAGAGTATGTTTTGACAAGGATGATGGATTTGTGGGATAATGGTCCCCTTATCGGCGAAGACATCTGGTCAAATCGGGGAGACGAGATAAGGAAAGGTCATCTCCCCTCGCGCCTCCGTCCACATAATTGACCACTTAGGAACCCACTAGGAAGCTGTCACTCAATCAAATCCTGGCGTGCACCCAATATTTACTCATCCACAGTTTCCTTATACTTTCCCATCCACACGCAACAGCAATACATGTATGCCTCCAAGGAGATGTTGGATCGAGTCCTTACAGTGGCTTATGGCTGGACGAATTTCAATATCCTGCACCCTCCTTGCTTATGCACATACAGCAAGGAGTATTTGGGAATTTAGCCCCAATTGTCTTTCTCATCTTTCCCACATTTGTCACCCTCTTATTCAACGTGTGAGCAGTTTAACAATGCTCGTCAATCGTCAAAATGTCCTTAAGCTAATTCTTAAAGGTGGCCCGGAGAAATGTAATGGGTTAAGCGGATTTTCCAAAATCATCTATTCTTCTCCACAGATCTCATCATGCATCATCAACTTATGCGCCCTAGCTCAAGCATTCAACATGTAACAAGGACACAGTTAACTTGAAAAGGTGATGACGTCTACTTAAATTCAATTATTGGATTATGCTTCTTATCTTGGAACATTCTTTTAAAACTTCCAAGAGTAAATCCACTCGAACACCTTTCCTTGGCTTCGCTTAATAGATGGGGAAATGATACGAAAATATTATAAGTGGCACAAGTACTAATTCAGTCAGAGATTTGCCCTCAGAACAAACGAATTCCAGACCTTGAGAATCCCAATTTTCCGGATTAGGATTGCGGAAAGAATAGGTGACAGAATACATGAAGAAAATAGTGTATAACGTTATTACTGATTCCCATCCTTGTCAACGTCATAGCTTCAATAAACCAACTCCAAACAAAAGGTCTCTTGATCCACGAACATTAACGTACATGACGATCTCTGTAGTCAAAATCGCTAACTTCGGAACTACACTGTGTCTACAATTTCCTGCAATATTCATTTAACATTCTGCATTCCCTAGGTACTTGTTTCCACTTTAAACCCATTTGTGAGGGAAATCGATTTCGTATTGCCCATTTCCCATGTAGCCCCGGCACCGGCACTGATTTAAACCTTGGCTATGACCTAGCCGCCAGGTCACAGGTAGCGATTACAGGATTCAGTATCTGCGCTTCCAGTTCCTTTCCAATTACGCCCTCTCGTGACTTGATTAAGACTTGAAGTTTTTTCTGTAGACTCTGAAATACAATTTCAATGTTAAACAGCTTTTGCATGGAGATGATATTATCGGAATTCCAAGCTTAACACGCGAAAACGATAAATAGCGCATCCCTGTCCTGCTGGAAACGTTAAATCTAAAGCGTTGGGAATGGATTTGGCATCAGTTCTCCTGTATTGGTAACTCGGTGAGTCGGTTTCAAATATACTTCTACTTGTATACGAAATTAGAGGGCTGTTGATACACTGATTAAATTCATCAAATCCATTAAATTCCATTTAGCCTTGCGTTTCTTAAACCGGGCATAGTATCTAAAATACTTATTTTCCGTGCAGTTAGTACTCAATGACCTCTAAAATGAGCAGTGGGAAATTTGAATTTGCGGGCGAATATTTTTATTGCTTAAACGTGGGTCCGAATCAACCCCATATACTAAACCACATACACACATACGGAAGGTTTATTTGCAATCCATGTCTTGTAGTTATATCCGAATTTTAATTCCTAAAAATATCCGAATAATTGTAAACATGATTATAAATACTTAAAAACATTCAGTTTTTTAAAACAAGTGCGGTGTAGTTAGAATAAGGGTTACTCAAGAGTCGCCCATTGTTTTGAATGTCATTTTGATATTCTCGCTGTACATTCAACATTACATCGTGAAGACGATTTACTACGCTCCAAACCTGCGATATATTTAAAAAATAAGTAGCCTCGTTTCTTAATTCCACTTCCGGTCAAATAATATTGACACGGATTTACTCTGTTGTAAACACTGCCAAAATATGCCGCCTAAAATTGTAACCGTGAAGGATCCCAACTCTGACCAGGTGAGTCATTTTTAAACAATTGTTCGACACCGCTTTTAAGTATATATTATTTCAAAGCAGTATTAATTATAGACAACGTACATGCTGTGTCAAGAAATCTTGAACAGTTTGTAATACGGTCATCGAAGTATATTCTAATTGTCAATGCACATCATCGATAATACTGACGTTTGGTTGACAGGTCAGGATACGACTTGTTCCACAGCGTTCGAAAAAAACGAAAAATGGGAGGCGTCCAAGATTTTCGCGAACGCCTAGAACCATTGTTGATCCTCAAGATGGGCCTTCCGCTGGAACGTCTTCTCAATCTCCTGCGAAACAAGTAACAGACGGCGAAGTAGCTGGACCATCTGGTTCTGAAACTACGCTTTCAACAAATAACCAAGATGTATTGGAACTTCCATCTTCTTCCCATGAACCTGCAAACCCACTATCGGATGAAATGGTTAATAAATGGGAAAAAGTTTTAGTTCAAAAAATGGCTGAGGTCCAGCAATTGAATGAGGTTGAAATGACATTAGAAGACTTGGACTCGCCTGATTCTGCTTACATGCGAATTTCCAAAAGCAAGCAAAGGTAAGATAAACCTTTATATCTATATTTACTGAAATTTATTCGTTAACTGCAAGATGTTAATAATAGCTTCATATTTGATGTGTTCTAAGGATTAAAAACACCATTTGATTGATATTGATATTTGTTTACATTTACTTTACTTCCAGGTTGATGCCACACGTGCGAAAGTTTTACAAAATAAGCAAGGAAAAATACCAATTAGATAGGAAGCTAGAAAAGAAAATTCGCCTGCAAGACGGTAATTTTCTAAAATAATATTCCCAGTATCCAGCAGTCACTTAGTTTACCTAACCACGAATAATGTGTTCCTTTCAGTTTCACCGTTTCCTATGTTGAACTCAGAAGTGGAGCGCTATGTCAATACTTTACCAGATATATTGCAACAACCTACCATTGACGATATCCGTAAAGTAGTGTCAGCCGCAAATGAGGAGGCTGATCCAAAATATGTGAATTCTGAGGTTGAATTGAACCAAATAAGTGAGTGAATGATAATATAAGGTACTCTTCGAATCGGCTTTCGTATTTTTACAAGCTATATGTTCTAAATTATTATTTTATCTTTTCAGCCACACGTTTCCATGAAAGCATCGTAAAAATAATTAAAGCTAGGCGTTTAGAAGATTTTGAAATAGATCTGTCTCTGAAAGATGTCGTTTTACCAGAAGACAGCGATCCGGAATTAAAAGCCAAGTTTGAAGCGCAGGCTAGAGATTGTCCTAGCATGGAAATGATTATGGTAAACATTTATACCTCGCATTATAACTGCTGAAAATAGAAGAAATATTTCTAACAGTATGTCACATTAAATATTTAGGTGCGGGAAAGGCAGGAAAGTGATCCTATCGATGAATCAGAAGAAATCGGTGGTGAAGACCAAGAGTCGGATGATGATAATGAATACGAGATAGCAGAGAGTGAAACTGATGAAGGTATGAAAATTAGAATAAATCGGTTTTTTCAATCGCTTAAGTGGGTTTTAAGTTAAATTGTACAATTGGTTAGTTAACACTCATATTTACTTTTTCACATCAGACATCACTGATCAACCATTAACTAGGGAGGTCATAGATGATGATGAAGATGAAAGTAACAGTCGAGGTACCACTGACGACATTGAAGACCCTAATGACGACAACGAAGCTGAAGCTGAAATAGACGCAGAACAAGAGGACATTGAAGAATGCGAAGTTGAAACAGATGAGTCTGAAAAAGAAAATTCTGAAAATGGGTTGGACAACCCCTGCGTTGATGACAGCAACGAGGTAGAATGCTTGGAACACAATGATGAAGTCGAATTTGTCGGTAAGCTTGTTAAAACTAAATGCAGTAGGAAATTACAAACCGAAGATGACGGTGGCACCGATTCCGATTGTCAGATAATCGATTAGCCGAGCATGAATTTCATATATTTTATTACCATAGTAGTGCTTAAAGTGATGTTTAGCACTGTGATCCAAAATTTTATATGTGCAATCGCTTCCCTTTATTACAAACTTTATTTTATAAAAACCCAATATTAATGTACGGAACTGATATATTTGTTTATAAACGTATTGATTCGTATTCAGCTAGACTTATGACTGGTATTTTGACTTCCATATATATACATATGTGGTGAGCATAGCGATTTTACCAGGTATCCCGTATACAAGCTATGTATTCCAGATCACGATTTTATTCGTCATAGTTCTCAGACCATTGATGAAGTTAAGGGCTTTGAAAATGAACGATAAGAGATGAGACGTAATCGATAATATCTGCAAGCTAATATAAGATAATGGGTGAACTCTGGCCTAATAATTATGAGCAGGTCTGGATTTCGAAGAACTTTAGATATCCCAAAAAGTCATTTCATTCATGGCTGAAAATGCAAATAGTAAGGCCTATATAATAACAGATTGGAACCCAAATGTTTGGTTTCCAAATCTTACTATGCTTGAGCTTTTTTCGGATGACAAGAAATGCAAATTATAGTGTATACCGTGTTAAATTGTTTTATTGATACGATTAAGAACATACATTGAAAAATGTTTATTACAACGTTAAAATCATAGAGATTGCCTTTTTTCAGAATTACTGAAACTAAACAGAATTCGCCATTTCCATCAAATTTTACTTAATCAGAGTTCTCTATCGGAATCCAGTATACACTAAATTCTATAATCTTGCAAATAACCTCAAATCGAAGATTTTCTTCCAACAAGTCCACCAGTCCACAAGTCTTAATAGAATCCAGTACAGTTTACGAGTTATACGTAAGGATTTATGCCCAAGACTATCAAAATCCTTCGTATACTAGGCATCAGAAAAACGTTTGCAGCAGCCATGGCTAGGATAGCATGTGTTAGGTAGGACACACTACCAATAGCTGCCTTAAGAGCAAATCAGCATTGTTATTCTTGAAACCCTATCGGCCCGGATAATTACAGTCCTTTTGCAATTTTCGACGAATTTGCTGGAGTTTACCCCTGGGGAGGGGGGAGGGGTTTGATATTAAATACAAATACCACGCCGCCCCTACCCAGAAACTTGCTCCGCAAAACTATTTTCCTCCACGTATCAAGTCCAGTATTGGCAAGTCCAGCAGGATCCGGATGCACCGATAAAAATTTTGGATACACTTTTCAAAAACACAATATATTCAATATTCCACGATTTTCCAAAGAAAACCAAAACTGCCAACCATGTTGGTCAGGATCAGAATAAAGTGCCTCGTCAAAAGGACGGTAGCAGACAATGGGAAAGAACAAGCACTTGAACTCACGAAGTTAAAAATTTTCTCCGACAATCAGGATTTCGGCGTAGGATGATCAGGTCAGGAGTTGATGGTAGAACGGTGGAGGGAAAACTGCAAGGCGAAGACGGTAATAGCGATTGCTTTTAAAGATTTTTCAAAGCGTTCAGAGATTGAGAGAAACCAGTACACGGGATCCCTTCTGGGCTAGGGGTGGGTCTTGATGATGAGGAGCGTAGAGACCCGACATGACCATTATCAGCATCAGGGCTAATATTCCTTTGGTCAAGCATTAAAAGATACGAGAATGTTATGGGGGAAGAAGTGTAAACCCGATCTTATGGCACAAAAAGATTGGAGCATGATCCTAACTTGTTTGTCCGAGGGATCAAGTGAGAACGAACTCAAGTCATCCAGGGTTGTGAACTGCCCACTCCTCTCACAGTCCCCTTGCCTCCTCTCATCATCTCTTATCCCTCTATCCCGTTTCTGCAAAAACCAAACATTTTAAAATCATTTCCTAAAACAAGTCAGATTGAACGCCCCCCCCCCTTCAAATTCAAAAACCCCCGGTTATTCCATATTTCGCTCGAATAAAACGGTATATAAGCATTCCTCATCACACACCACCAACGGAATCAATTATGACAGCTCAACGCTTTCAACTATAAGTCAACCCGATTTCTACTAGATCATCTTGCAGACCATCCAAAGCATCCTACCAGATTGCAATTAACTATGACAAGCTAGGCAAATCTAACGGGAAGTTGTCAATTCCACACGCCTGCATCCCTCTCCTTCCCGGTAGCATTGGCGAATCCTTTCAATTCGCGAAATAATTAACGGGCAAGCAGAAGAAGATAATGGTCTGGCGCAGGATTTCAGAGCTCAACTTGATCGTAATATAGTTCTACGCCACGCCAACCACCCTCCTTGCCCTCCCCTTGCCAAAATCTTAAAAAGGCAGCATAATCAGCCCTCCAGCCCAATCACTTGCTTTCAATTAGTACATTTAACATCCACCTTCCTAATTCCACCCAGCCCATAATACTTTTTAGTTTCCAAGTACATGATGATGGGTTTCAAAAATACCAATTTCTATAGTCACGAAAATAAAGCCCCTCCTCTATTTAAATCTCATCATCATATTCTCCAACAAGGTTCTTCAATTTTCGAAAAAATTATTTGTAGAAAAATTGCCTAAATGCATCCCGTAAGCAAGAAATTTAAAATCCTTGAAAGTGCCATCTTTCCTCACCGCTCCTTCCGCCCAGTCCTCCAGCTCCGTCACGGCATATCAACTCACCCGCTCCTCTTCTGCAATCTTCCCCTTGGAACATCACAATAAAACCAAGGGCCTTTCAAGTTATTGCAAAACCATGTACCCGGTTACATTGATCCCTGGACCGGATAGCGACTATATTCGGTCACGGTCAAGGGCAACCCTTGCCCTGCCTCGGTAAGGACGGACAAGTTTCCGGTATCTTCAACTCTGCGTAGTTTTCACCCTCTCCGGTTCCCCATTGTTTGAACCTCGAGGATAATGAACTAATCATGAATGACACTCCACCTCGAAAGAAAGAATTCCGTGTACTACTAAAAAGACTGGTTTTTCCAACGGTTCTCTCCGCCAAGTACGTGAAAAATTCTGTCCCTTCAACTTCGCCTTCTCCTCCAAAGTTTTACAGACATTCCTTTTAATTGTGCTACATGCCCGGCTAAAACACGACCCCATCTCACATCCATCTCTCGGTCAACCAGCCACCAGCACCCACTGATTTTACAGCCAAACAACCTCTTCCCTCAAAACCATCATCTCTCTCATCCGTCATCTTTCCCTTCTTCCAACCTTCCAAAGCCTACTACACACCTGTAGACGTTATACAATATCTTCACCGAAAAAATCTTAAAATTTCTCTTGTATTTCATCATTGTTCTCGATTTTTTCCTTTACGCTTCTCAAGGTCCCTGCGGGTATTTCCCAAACTTTCCGACGAAAACTACTCGGAAATGTCCTTAAAACACCCCAAAACCAATCCCTTGTCAGTTAAGATACTAAAATTAATCTACAAGTTTCTTCTTTTAATCATGACGACCGGCACATGGATTACGCTAAGCATCTCATGTGTATAACGCCAAACAAATTTTGGTAGCAGCTCTTAATCTCTTTGATTTAAGCTCGTTTTCTGTACACAACACGAGCAAAAGACTGTGATGGGTGTAACTATCTGGGCACGGGTATGATACTTAAATTACACTGTATCATCATCATCACATCCATCATGACATCGTAACTTGATAATTAGCTACTTAGCATATGATATCAAGTGGCTCGAAGGTGGTGAGAAGAAGGAAACGGTGAAACAACTCTGTGTGTTGAAATACCCCCTTGGAACCCTTGGAAGCGTTTCCAGATTTAACTAATTTTCCTCTTCTTTCAACGCTTATACAGGCAAATCTGGCCAAATAAAATGTTTCAACAATACATGTTTGTTTTATGCCATTCAAATATAGCTATTACGAGAATAATCTGATTCAAAAATTTCAATATTAAGCACGAAGCGCCTCTAGAACTCCAGATAAGAATCAGCGTCAACGCTTCATTCTTGAACATTGTTTGCACTACTCTTGAGGCATTTCTTTCCTCACAATTGTCATACCTTTCTCTACCATTAGTTTCTGGATCCTTTACAGCTTCCCACCATTCCCACCTGTACAAGTCCCTTTCCCTTGGATTCCTCAGTCCTCATCAAAGGTTCAAAGGCACAGTTACAAAAGTCTGACTTACCTGCAGGACATCCTTTAGAATATTATTATTAGTTTATTACCGGAATAGAGAGGTTCGTCTGAAGGAACGTGATGATATTCGGAAGCCTATACACGGTGATATAAATCTATGGGAGGAGGGTGAAGGATATACCAAATCTTTGAAGATGCGGGCAGAGATTATCCGCTCAAGGGCAAACTTGTTTGGTATTTACGCAAAAGATCAAGAGGAGATTTTCTAGATCAAAGTGGCATGGGTCAATAGCCGAAATCAAAACTACTCCAGCAAGTGGACCTAAGGATTGAGAAGAGGGAGGGGAGAAGATGTAAAAGAAAAGTATGATGATACACCTCAATGAATTACCGTTACCTGCCACATCTTTCTACATAATTTCCAGTTTTTTTTTCATTTTATCCCCCCTTATTCCACACATTCACTCACACTGTAACTCCTACAGTATTGTAAACCTGAACCTGCCCTGCCACATATTTCAGCCACCCTTTCTTCCTTCCTATACCCCATTCCTTCAACCCATGTCAAGCTCGGGGCTTGATCTCTGCATAATTCAGATTGAACTTGTATGTGCACCAGAAGCTATTGATTCCTCCGTATTCTTTTATTTTCTCTCCCAGCATCACAAAGCTTTGCCCCTCCTTTTTCCTCTGTATAATCCAAATTCCAAACCAACAGGAGGATTAATCCCCTGCCTCATCTTCCATACCTGACTTTTCTCACATTTGCATACAAGTTCACACTACCAAACATTGTACCCACCTCAGTCCCCAACTCATAGGACTCAAGGTATGAATTTATTTTGCGGCAGAGCGAAATCTTGCCAAATTATACTTGACCACAGAGACGGCTTTTAAGAGAATATAGATCACAAATCCGGACCGCAATTCTACGTGAGGACAATTCCATGCATTGATCTCACCTTTTCGTAAAACACATGATTACACTTTGTGCCCCGTTAACCTTTCCATAATCTCGGTTACAAGACCGTTAAAACATCCATTTATCTCCTTGCCATAGATGTGCAGCAGCTCGGAGACTCATAAACCCTCCCCAACTCAAAACAAACGTTTTCAAGCCTTTTGATTTTACCCTAGCTGACATCAAATCGTCCCAGCCAAGGTGTTTCATTTAGTAAATCAATCCTCTGACCTAATGCTCTGGAACGGACATAGCTGGAAGGAGGAGGTCAATTACAATTCTCGAATTTCCGCTCTAATCTTTCAGATGATTCCTCTTTATTTGCCTCCTTCAACTAAAGCTCCTTGTCCCGGGGCAAGCAGAAGGTAATGGGCCGGTGAAGAAGAGTGATTTGAACAAGAATCTTCCCAGATCCACACTCGTAATTCCTAATGAAGGAGAATCACGGATATTGAATCTATGTGTGTCGCGGAGTTATAGTCCTGGGGATTATTACGACTTGTGTGTTCACAAAAAAACGGGTTTTCTGTGGAGAATAAGGCAAGGTTCAAAGTACGGTCGGAAGTGGTAAGATGAAAGAAGAGAGAATCTTTGGAGAGACATGCTCAAAGTTTGACCACAAACGACACGACCTAGTCATCTTGTAATCATGCGAAAAAAGAAGTTTAGCAACTTTTTAAACTGTGTTTCAACTTGTGATCATCACGTAAAAATCTCACCCACACATCACATCCATGTATCCGCTCTATCCCGTAGCTATAGCTCATCACACCCAATCAGTCCTACAGCTCTTACACATACCACTCATCTTCCTCTTGACCAGAAGGTCCACAAGGTTCACATCATCTTTCATTTCCCATCTCAGGAGTGGGCAGTCTGGGCCGGGCATTAACAAACTGTGAATCCCATTACTCTCCCTCAGTCACAACTGATGATGAGCCGTGTCGCTGAGGAACAGCTTCGATTCATTTGCTGCCTTTACTCCTAACCATTTCGTCACTCTCTTGACCATCAAATCCCCAAAATTGCAAAATATTAAAAGTCTAATGAAATGGCAAATTCCACTCTGTCCCTCTCATCACCGTCTTCCTTGAGTATATCTCCGGAAGATTCAAAAACTTCTCAGTAAGCAAGCAGTAAGAGCAAATAGTATCCAAAATGATCGCATGTAACGGGAGCGAGGAAAGCTTATAGGAATGAAAAAAATCATTTCTTTTCACAAAAAGCGGACAGACAAGTCTTGCCCTGTACAAAAACATACTTTAGGTTTTACAATCATATGCTCTTTCTAAACTTCGTCAAAATTAAGACTTTATAACTATTCCCCAAAATTTTCAACCCTTCACGCAACAGGTCAAAGGGTATTTGCAGTTTCAGACCCAGGTTCACAGAATCTCTTTGTATCCGTTCCTGTATATGCTTAACCGCTGCGCTGCTGTATATCCATGTACAGCCTTTGCAGGGCTTGCCGGATTCAAAAATTGAACTTACTCCATCAGAAGGCTTCTTTTTGATGAGAAAATACTTTTAGTGTTTACCTTTGGCTCTTTCCCAGCTCTCGGAATCCATAAGCTCTTTAAAACAAGGTGGATGAGGTAAAGAGCACGTAGTCGTGTCAATCAAGGATGAATCTTTGCATTTTCTTCAGCCTATGGGAGCTCCTTTTAATTTTTCGGCGAACCGGCTCAGAATTCCCTTGCGGCTTTTTCATCACATTCCATCATTATCCCTCATTGTCTTTTCTGTCCATCCATCTCCACAACCATCCTCTCATGTGGTTCCTTCCACCAGGATCAAACCTAACCATCTTTCATCTTTAAACCACCTGACCTTTGATTTCGCAAGAGCCTCACACCAGTTTCCCCAGTCCCGTTGCTTGACCCGCACAAATTCTCCAAACCACCAACAACTTGTTTTTCAGTTCCTTTGTATCAACCTGCTAAGTTCCTCCCTTTCATCAGCATTCTCTACTTTCATTGTTGCACAGTTGCATCTTAATGGACAGCAGCCCTATTATTAGCGCGTTTAATCGTGGACAAGAACCAGATCAATGAGCTCCTGCCCCAGAACTTACTACAATAGCATTACAACGTTCATGCAGTCTTGTTTGCGAATAAAATGAAAGCTCACCTGCTCAACGTCAGCGCACGACAGAGTTATTAAATGCAAACGTAAACGTTATGAAAGAGTCGCAGCTGCTGAACCATTGATTGACGTCACTGGAATGAAAATTTATCATTGAGTTTTCCTGGAGCGCCGCGGGAATATTCAAACGCCAGGATGATTTTATGCACTTATGTAACTCTATGCTACTACATGTAGGGGAGACAAGTATGCACGTTGTATTCTAAGGTATGTATCCAATGTAGAATGATGCAATTTATACCGCATGATCTGCGAAGGATTCTGGACGAATATTCCAGTAGATGACGAAAACTCGCATTCCAGTTCGTAGTATTCTTAAACTCCAGGTTCATTCAAACTTTGAACTTGCTTTACACGTGCTTCAGTAATTATATGCGTATTCATCATTAAGTGTGTCTCCAGTCTCCGGTACTCAAATTTTAACGATAATTTATTAGCTCGCATTTTTTGCACGTGGGTGCTCTACGCAGTTTGCATTGCAGGAAAAGTGTTCGCGCTGGGCTGCGTGTGAATTTGATACGTAAGGTAATACTCCCGACCAATCAATCATTTCGTAATGAACATTTATAATCGCTTATTACTATTTATTCTTACGTCATAGTATTAACTTCAAAGGTTTTACGCTTTAGTGATTAGTTGCGACTAAAAGCGTATATTGATTCTAATTGCCTTATTCTGCTTTAATATAACTGAGTCACAATTTTCCTCTGGTACTTAATCCTCTGAAGATTTTTAATCACTTAAAAACTTTTGTTTTCCAGGGAGCTCATAAGCTTAAAATAGAAAATGATGAACCATTTGCGATTAGGTTTAAATATCGTAGCCAAGGTTCCAATTACCCTTGGAAGCTGTCAAACTTTATCAAGTACAGCTTTACCTGTATTAACCCGGGCATGTACACAATCACAAGAAAAGTATTGGAGACTTGCCTGCTCCAGATTTTCAAACACCACATCCGTTAGATTTAACTCTACGGAAACTTCGGCTAGTGAAAAGAAGCCTGAAGAGGGTGCAGCAGACAAGGATGCGGGAGGAACGGAGGTCGAGGGACAATTGCGTTCCGAATTATCTAAAGCTGTTAGCGAGGCTGCTAGTTTTCGAGCAAAAGCAGCTGAGTTCGAGGTGCACATTCAAATTACAGTTTATATGATTGCTATATGAATTCGGGTTCTGTTTACAATACGATTATGTTAAACTCTTG
This sequence comes from Sminthurides aquaticus, assembly GCA_906901655.1. Classification (NCBI taxonomy): domain Eukaryota; kingdom Metazoa; phylum Arthropoda; class Collembola; order Symphypleona; family Sminthurididae; genus Sminthurides; species Sminthurides aquaticus. The sequence goes on along the minus strand of CAJQTT010000001.1, from coordinate 14,594,823 downwards.
CGTTTTTATTGTAGGACAAGTATTTGAGATCTCTAGCAGAAATGGAAAATCTCAGAACAAGAATGACCAAACAAATTAATGACGGCAAATTATACGCTACTCAAGGATTCTGTAAAGATTTGACGGAGGTATGTAATCTGGCGTAACGAAATATAGATTTGAAATGAATGCAGTGGTGATACTTAACATGATTAGTGAAATGAGCTTATTAAACGTACTTGTAATATTTTTTTATGCTTATTTCAGATCGAAGACATATTACAAATGGCGATAAATAGTGTTCCTGCAGATCAAGTTAGCAGCAATAAACATCTAAAAGAGCTTTACGAAGGTCTTAAAATGACAGACGCAAGAATGTTAAAGGTAAGTGAGAATTATTGTTTATTACTATGAAATTTCAGCGGATGATTGGTTGGCTAATATGGCTATATCGATCTTGTAAATATTATTAGGTTTCACCAATCGGAATAAGTAATTATTATTATTATTGTGTTTTATAGGTGTTCAGAAGCCATGGTCTCGCTCAGATCAATCCATTGGGAGAGAAATTCAATCCTAACGAACATGAAGCAATTGTACAGCAGGTAAATCTATCGTCTTATGCTAGTACGTCGACAAAGGTATTTCTTGTAACGGTTCGGAAATAAACTTAACCTACTACTTTATTACCTTTCAGGAGCAAGAGGGAAAGGCAAGTGGAACAGTAATTTTCGTTACAAAAATCGGATACAAACTACACGACCGCGTTATTCGGCCAGCTGTTGTTGGAGTAGCAAAATAATATCAAGTACGAAAAAAGGCAGTTATTCTCTAGCGCCATTTTATTAGATATAAAGCCTGATTAAGTTTCTTAAAGAATATTCGTATATATCGGTGAAATAAATTAGCGGCCTTTTGACTCACCGTATATACCAAGGCCGCACAGGTAATCACATGGAACCGAGTTGTATATTATTGTAGTCCAACCAATACCATAGCTCGTGCTAAACAATGCGATTCAATCACAATAGAAGGATTCATTTCCATCTCAAGTCACGACTGAAACGATAAAATTGCAAAGTACGTTCTACTTCAGAGTTGTAGTGATCCCTTTCCGGGACGTCTTTAAGATAAGTGAAACTAATGTGAGTCATACAAATTCGCAAGTTACACACGATGATATAGTTGGTGCGCACAATGTAAACAGTGCTGCACTGTCAGGTGACTGTTACATTTTTGGTAACAAATATTATGAGCAGTCTCTTTTAGTCACGTTCTATCCATGTGTGGTAGCTGAATCAGTCCGTGTCTCTCTTTTACCAGGACAGTTGCCAAGTCCTTGTTATTTCAAAGAGTTGACATATTGCTAAGATCATTTTTACGCCGCTTAACAGCCACGTATCCAGCTCGTCAGTTTGAAATAATCGGCTTTCCGCAGCGTATATATCACTCATCCCTCCCTTTTAGTTGCTCTATCATCAGTCGTAATCCTAGCTGTAGATCCAGCGCCACAGGATGTAAACTCCGGCTGGTCTGATTGGAATGAGTATTCCGGTATATTATTTACACAAATGGTCAAGCAAAGACCCAGTTGATAAAATTTTCAAAGTGGATGTGGTCCCTAGTTTGATAACAGCATATTTCTTATAATCTTTCTGAATGGATGCTATTACTAAAATGGCTTATTCCCGCAGACATTATCTTATCTGCGCGCCACCGAGGATGGTCACATGCCACCGAAGCACGCAAGATAATTTGCAATAATCACAAGTTTATATACACCCCTCAGAAAAGCGGCGGCAAAAGCATCCAATCCTACCGATTCGCAAATCAAACAAACCTACTATCTCACACCACCTTTGCTAAATTTGCCACATTGTTCAAAACCACGGGAAAAGGCAGGAAGGCAAACAAAGTGGTGTATACCGTGGAATGTTAAGCATCTTTTTTATCAGAAGGAGGTCAAACAAACGAGTGCAAACAAACACAGGACACTGAAATCGAATTTTATTTGTTTAAAATTTCGGACACGGCCTACTTGGCCCCTCAAAACTTTTCACATCCCTCCACATTGTTTCATCCATTCTTTTGTTTTTGTATCTCAACTAAATTGTACCCAAACCTCATCATGTAACATCAATGGTCATCAGGAACTGTCATCCATTAGCTAAACCAACGCACGTATATCCATAATCTTATACGTTTCTGCAGAATCTCCCAAATCTCCTTCAATCCCTCAAGCAACCCTATAATCCGCGGTATGACCAGCTCACCCGGGTGACTAACAAATAATATAAACAAAACAATGACGGAATATCCCCTCGGGTAAAGCCTTCACAATGCAAGCACGTTATCGACTAAATCGGATACATGAGATAACTTCCGTTATCACCTCACAATCTTAAAGACTTAATTACGATAATCTTTTAAATTGCATTTAGTTTGTCTCCCACCCTGACGTCATTGCCGCTTCACAGTCTTGATTTTTTCCCTGGAACATGAATACACCTTAGGGTAAAAAAGCCTTAAAGTAACTAAAAACGGATTTTCTCCCGTAGATTCTAGGATGGCAGACACATTATCCTTCCACGAGTCCAGTCCCGAGACATAAACAATTTTACATTTATAGAACGGAACAGAGTAAGCGTGCGAAGGGATTAAGTCCCACCAGTCCTTCCGCTACAGGCAGAATAAAGAAGGGTAATATTCATGAATGAGCGGACATGTAAAGTATAAATGAGTAATAAACATATGCGTTCCATAGATTGACTACAGAAAAAGAAAGGCATGTAAAGAAATACACAACTGGGTGGCCTTCCGGATTAAGACAGCTAGTGGACTGTGGCTAAAGGACGGCAAAGTCTTTCTCCAGCAGTGCAGCTTCCCATTTACCCTTTCCTTCAACGTCTTCATCTCCCCTTCTCCGCAACCTATTGTTCCTCCCCATCCCTAAATCCTAGCGATTAGTAAAAGTAATTCCGTTGAATCATACAAATCCTCATAACATCTTGCATCTTGTTTACTCAGCCTCCACCCGCCTTTCTCCAGACACTCTTCAGTCTCTCCTTGAGAAAAGGATATGTGTCCAGGAGATGGATCCAAATGTTAATCATGACTAGTACAAGCTCCTACTACTGCTCACTCCCACCGTTTATAGTATTCCCCATGCATAATTTCATCCAAACCACCAATCTTCTGTAGCAGATGCTCAATTCAGTCACCCCTCTCCCCGATAAGTTAAGTAGGTGATTAATCCTTGTTTTCAGCCCGCGGTTTCACACGGAATCATCATCATGAGCGGAGCGGGTATCAGAAATTCAAGGAAAAAGAAGGGCTCGGCGGGATGGAAACCTGAGTTTTTCTCCAAGGTCCCCTCTACACAAAGACCCTTCAAGGGGACGATAGATCCTTGGAAACACATACACAAAATCCACCGTCTACCAGGGTGACTGACTGGCTCAATACACACAAATTCAATTCTTCCAACGCCCTTCAATTTCCTTTTCAACCATCCACCACCTATAAGAAAAAGCAGCAGCAGGCAGTTAAATCAGAGGACATTCCAACAACTTTTTCAACACATAACCCCCTATCCCAAAAGCCCGTAGCCCAAAACCCTTAGTCGGAACAAGGGAGAAGATAATCAAGCTTACACTGGAAACGATCATCTTCTCCATCAACCTTATTCCTCCAAGGAAGCAAGGCTCACCAGGGAACGGTTGACGAAATCCCAGAATGGATTTCCAAAAAGACCTTAACCAGAGCGCATATAGCCGTATCCGAGTTACAAGGATTTCATGTCTTTCATCTTTGTTTAGCTTTAACCGACGACGACGACGATGCTATTATGCCCTAAGAGCAGCAACCTTACACCCGGCCTGCCAGCTGATATTTCCTCAAGAATCCTCAAGAATCCAGCAGAATGGAAGGAAAGCTTAAGAAAGCACTTTTCAAAGGAACACCAGCCTCCCAAAGATCCTCCTGGCCGGTGCTCTTTAGAATCCTTCACAGAAGAATCTCTTTCATTTCACAATGGGATAATCGTATCATAATTGTCTACTTCCTCCTCCTTGAGCCCTTCTTCAAGAAGAACAACAAGAATCCACCAACACCAACCCTCATCAATAATCATGAGAGAAAACCTCTATAAACTGACAAATGGCCAAACGGTCACTTCTTCTACTCCACTAAAACTTAACCCATCTTCCAGTCCTCCTCCTCCTCCAGGTCTTGTGAAATCTTCAATCTCTCCTTCTTCCCTTCCCAATCAAGTCTTCAAGTCTCTCCGAGAGTCTCCCTTAAGGCTATCCTTCCTAACAGTTATAACTCTTCATCATCCAAGATTCCTCCAGTTCATTCTTCTTCTTATCAACACGGAAATCTCTAAATCTCAACATCAGCTCAAGGAGAAGCGTATTTACAAGGCTTTCATTTAGGATCACCACCGCCACACCACATCAAGTACCTTACTTCTTCCTAGTCCATCTCAAGGGTACATCAGTCCGCTACTACACACTACACGAACCCTTGCAAAGGGCCTTCTCCTCTTCCTAGAGGAGCACACAGGAAGGCTCCAAGGCATATAGTATACAAGGCAACTTCCAAATCTCTTCCTTAACTTCTCCAGCATTTTTTCTCCAGGATGCAATCCAACCTCCAGAGAGGAGGGATCATCCCTTCCTCTTCTGTACCACCTGTAAAATAGAATGGAACAAGGCATTGAAACCCAGAGAGTCACCAACCCCATGCAACACCGCTCTGGGTATCCTGAACCCAAGGGCTAAATCTCCACAGACTCCCAGCGCTACCATATTTCTCCAGTATGTAAAATACAGCGCAACCATCTCCCTACAGAGATATACAAGGAACCGAACCATCACCAGATCCAGAGGGGTAAAACCAACCAACCAACTGCTTAAGCATTAGCAGCGCAACCAAACTCTACTAAACACACACTTGGATTCCTCTGCTCCTAAAAGGCCCTAAAGAGCTCCAGCAGCAGCGACCACCACCAAACGCTTTCGTTCCTTCCAAGAGCAAAAAGTTGTAAAAGTTTTGTTGCACTGTAGAACAGGGAGGGAGGGGAGAAGCGATAGCTAGCACAACACATGTTCTTCAAAAGAGAGTCGAGAGCAACTGTCATGTGTATGCGTATACATAGCACACCCTCCTGTACTGGATGCTGATGACCGGGTTGTCGGTTGACCGAGTTCCATTCTTGTCCCAGCTCTTGAGCAGAGGGTTGATTCGGTAAAACAAATACGGGATATCAGCCTTGTAAAAATCTAAGCTAAATATAATAATACACATTATTATTTATCATCACCCAACTCCCTTTTCCTCCCCACCTATTACTACTTGTATATTATTTAGTTTAAATCTCATCATCCACCAGGTAAGTCCCATAAATTTTCTCTCCTTTTTCTTCTAAATATTTTACAAACTCCCAAGACATTTACTAGGGTTTTTACAACATTTTTCAACTAACCAATTTCTTCATCAATCCCTATCAGCTATTTTCTACGCATAAAATATTATACCATATTCCCTTGTACTCGGACGGATTTGATTGGATCATTTCATACCCCGTGTCCGAGGAATGCAGCAGTAGAAACTTTTCTTCTAGGGATTTTCCTTTAAGGATTTTTCTTGCTTCACATTCCACAGTTCGTCTCTTGTCCAATCATTTTCAACTTTTTTCAAAACTTCCACTGTAAATCTATTGTATTTATTCCAATAAATTTTTATTATTCCTCCTTAAACCCACAACCTTTTTCTATTCGCTCTGCTTCTGGTGCAATAATATTATCAAGTTATCATCGTATATACTACTACGTCCGAAATTGTATTGCACCCAAAGTCTACTAGTAGTCTATTAACCACGACTATAAGTGATTGTGAAATTAATTTTGATTCAAGTTTATATCCTGGTGGTTCATTGTGTAGAAAGAAATTTCGGAGAGTCAGTTATTACCCGGGTAGGGTATTTTCTTTCCCCTAAATACATATACATTGAGGGGTGAAGAGATTCGCGCGATTTCCTCCACCCTTGTACAGTATTACAAAGAAAGAACCCGCTCCGTCTCCCTAAATTTTCCCCTACTTCCCTCCTAATAACCTCCTCCCGGGTATTCTATTATCTCTTATTCTTCATCGTTCCTCTATATATAATATTATAAACCTTGACTTCTCTTGGTGGTTCGTTGGATTCGGTACATTTCTTATTATAGTGAGTGATGCTGTGCTCCTAAAGGAACTTGTTGATTCTGATAATATGACCGCCTGGTCATAAGTGTGTCCCATTTCATCCGCCTGTGATTCTGCTAGGAATATTTCGTGTTTAATTTTTTTAATTTGTGCCATTTTATATAGTATCCTTGAGTTCACAACAATGTATAACGGAATATCACGGTAACGCGCCGGAGAGGAAGTTTATCCGACTTGCAAGGAGCGATATACACCATCCGCACATCCTCGCTATTAGATTCCATCATCTTCAATCATCATCCTTATAGCACCTTGCGGTAATTAAATTTTCTTTCATTTCGTCACCATAACATAATTCTGTTTGAATTAATATATTATTCGGTTCTGAGACTATGGCATATATAGCGTATCGTTGTGTGAAACGAGAGCTTTGATGGAAAAACTTTTGAGGAATGTAAAGAGAGATTTACCGGGAGAGTTGAAAGTTGAAGCACGAGTGTTTAATTTCTTCGCGCTGCCTCCAAGTCATAAAAGTCATCTGTAGCGGCGAAACAAGAGGAGAGGCGCATCGACATTGATTGTCATGGGGGGGATTTTACAGTGATTTCCGATTATATTCTCACAATTACTTCAACGACTTTTTCAGTGGCTTCAAGTATGGAAGATCATACTCACCAGTTCGGATACATTAGAAAACCCTTCAACGATGTCAACGATAAACAGCGGGTGAGTTGCTTGAATATTTATTTTGCTATAGTACCCTTGGGCTTGATTAATCACGGGGGCTTTTGCGCTTTCCTTCCTTTTCCTAATAAGATTTGCTTTTCTCTCATTTAGCCGCTCTTCTCCAGCCAAGATTCCCTTAAAAGCTCTACAAAGTCCTTTGAAAGTTCCATCGAAGATTCACAGGATAGTGGAGTATCATGTGGAGTATCACCCTCACAGTTTGGTCGCGTCAAAAAGATAGCCATCAGGCATATTAAATCTCCTGGCTCTGTGTCTAAAAGTGGAAGCTTTGAAAGTGAAGGAGAAATGGACCTTGGAGAAGTCTTTCAAGAAGTGAGTCTTTTTATTATTGTCGATACAAGGCAGTTGGCATGCTTCGTAATTCTAGAATATACCTGCTTTAGTTTAGCATCTGTTTTATGGTATGATTGGATTCAGCCTCCAATTTGAATTGGTGAAGGGCGAGGTGAAGGGTTATGAGGCAATTTTGTACTACCTCTACGCTGCACTGCTCCTCAGTTATACAGCTCAGCTGATATGGCTCTATTAGATTTTTAATGTGATTCCTTTTTTCAGGATTTCGAGTTGCCGCCTATACCAGACTCTCATGATCCCAATATAGCATCCCTTCTATTTGGGCAGATCAAAAATAAGGGGTGTAGCTTCGATATTCAAGAATCAAATGAAGAAAACTTTATGTTCAGGAAAGATGTTGCCAGAAGGATTGGCAACATGTACTGCGATGGCACACCTCCTAGCTCTAAGGTGCGTTGATGTACCAATTAATAATTATTATGTTTGATCATACGATTGCAAGTAGCATAATTTTCATTTTTTTAATTAGAGCTACGACCTTTTTAAACGGCCATGTGTTCCCGGAGAGTCGATAACACCTGTTGGTCACACGAAACGGATGAAATCAGTGTCCCAAGGGAATATATGCGATCGCTCATTGAATAGATCAAGAAGCGCGCCGGCTGAGGAGGATGTAAGTAGTGAAGATGATACCAGTGTTATGGAGCTAGATAATTCTTTTGAAGCTGCTCCTCCTCCGCGGACAAAATTATATCAAAGGTCACAATCGGAATCCGCAGTTTCAATTATGAAAGCAGTGGAAAGCTGTAAGTTGAATTTTTATCGGTTCTATCAAAGTTTGATTGTTACAAGCTATCATTAATGTGCTCTCTCGTTTCAATTTTAGTTGACAATGATCCAATGATGATCGGTGATGCCACAAGAAGGTTCGTGCTACCTTTGGTTGCAAATGGGAAGCATAATGATTTGAAGGAGATTTCTGCAGAGACACTGGTCAGGCTTATGAATGGTGAATACAGCCACGTAGTGAATAACTTCCAAGTAATTGACTGTCGCTATCCGTATGAATATCATGGAGGCCACATACAAGGTGCAATCAATATACATACACAAAAGCAGTTACATGAACGCTACCTGCTCAATCGGTCTGCAGTAGACACAAGCAACGCGTTGAAAGAACGAAATATACTTGTGTTTCACTGCGAGTTCTCATCTCAGCGAGCGCCAGATCTGTAAGAGCTTTATTCTACTTAATTCACATGCGATTGCCTAGGTGTAGTAGTTTACTTCATAGTGAAACTTTGACCTGTAGATGCCGATTCTTACGAGAAGCCGATCGTAAATGCAACGTCCAGTCTTTCCCGGCGCTACACTATCCGGAATTGTATGTTCTTCACGGAGGTTATAAGGCATTCTTCGAAATGCACAAGTCTTACTGTGACCCTCAGTATTACTTGGAAATGAATGATCCAAAGTACACAGAAGAATGCAAAATGCACAAAACCAAGTCAAAAACCGACGTTGTTTCTACCAAGACCTCATCAAGTACAAATGTAATGAAAAGCCAACGGAAAGCAACTTTTAAGAAGCATGAATTCGAGAACTGCTAGCCGCTCACTCTAAAGAGGTAATTCGCAAAGTTTTAGAGACTTTCTTTTACTGTTGTTGAGAATCTCTTGATACTCTTCATTATGCTTGCCGTTCAAACGTTTAAGTACCCACTTAAGGTGCGATGTTAATTGTATTTTGAAGTACATGTGTTTGCCTATATATTTTCATTAGCTGCAACACCATACCAACCAAAGTGGAAATGTCGGTTATCAAAATTTAATAACCAGTTAATATTCACTTTACCGCGGCAATTTTAATTTATTCGTCCTGTTTATTGAGGACATTTTCGTTTCCTTCTGGTCACTTGAGGAATAACCTTGTCATATTTAAATCTAAAGGTATCTACGAAGCATACAGAAACAGGTTATTACCTCCAACGTCTTGAAGGAACGATTAATTCCTGTTGTTCTGTATTCGTAGGCTTACTGCCAATGCTACGCTTAGTTTTGTGAATGAAAATTTTAAAATGTTCTATCGACAGAATGGTATAAGGACGCGTGTAATTTATTTTGATTGAGATAGGATTTACAAGAGAATGAGTTGTAAAGCGTGAGTCGTGATACGTGATGTGTATTTCAAAGTATAATATATATCTCATAAGTTTATAGAAACCACAACCAGTGTTCGTAAAGTTGCGTGTGTCCTTCAGAATTATGATCTCCTTTAAATCTAAGTTTTACGGCTTGACTTAAATTAAGAACTAGCCGGTTTTGTCCCGATATTGGATAAGAATCTTACCAAACGGCCCTTTCCTCACAATTTGTTTTGGGGCTTCGAAAAAGTAACGCCCTGACAAGAAATGCGACCCTAATTATTTTCGCCTGATCAAGGGATTTAACGATTAGATATCCCTCCCGCGATCACTGTAACCAACTTAACCTATCTGCGGAGCGCAATAATTGAACAAGGATAAATAATGGCTTGCGCACCTTAAGTTTGCATACACAGTGAGGTCAACGATTGAGAGTTGCACTAAAATTAAGTAAGTATGAAACTGCACTGCAGAAGTGCTTCGATTAAAGAATCGCATTCGTCATCGTTATCGTTAATAGATATTTTTTTCGTATATACTCCAAATTAAGATGGAATATTCGCAAACAGAAAAACCAACCTTTAATTTTGTGTCGTAATGCTATCATGATTCCAAAAATTTTAATTTGATTCCTGAATTAAGTTTAATTAATTCTAGGGTTATTATCCTTAGGTTTACGCTAAATAATACGTATATACTAAACCTTGCACATAATTACAAGTACTTACAATTTAAGAATAAATCCCCTTCTGCTTTGTATTCTTACCCGTTCAAAAGCACTAGAGTTAATCATGTGGGTTCTATTTCTTTAACAAGTTTAATACGGGCTCCTCAGCAGGTTATTAGATTGTTACTGTAAAGGCTCAATCAAATATTGCACCAGCAAATGTAATTTATTACTGTACACATATGTTCTACGGAAACCCCCAAATTATGTAAGCTCATCCTCAGAGGCGCTCAACATTTTGAGCTGCTAAAAAGTTATGTGTAATGCTAAAAATATATCAAATATCATGACATCGCACTCTTATTTGTTAATTTTGCACATTGATCAGTTTTATAATATGTGATGAAATAAATAATACTTGGTAAGAACTTAAATATTAACACTCGCTGAATTTCGAAGCATTTAAAAGTTTCCAAAATCCTTCAAGGTGATGTATGCATAATATTTCCAGCTCTCATGGAAGAACACAACACGCTTCTGAACAAATCGAGCTCGATGAGAAACAGTCAATCGGCAAAAAGAACTTTTCTTCTAAACGCTCTGTTTGACTTTGTGTGCATAACTGTCAAACGTTTTTATTTTCCCGCTTAAGCAGTTTGAATATGCTTTCCTTGTGTCGATGACCGTTAAATTATTTGGGAGCTGCCTGTAGAAAATCTCATCAAAATAAACTTTCGCTTTCGCCCGCTCCCTACACAGGAATTTGTATATTCTCAGCTGAGTTTACTGTTAACCAAACACAGGGAAAAGCTTTATGGACAGCCCCCGTCAGCTGGCTGTAGGTACACATGCTTGAGTGCTTAGTTTTTTATCAGTGGGACAAAAACATTGCGCTTGAACGTCTCATACGAAACGGTCGTTCCTTTTACTCAAGTGTGTAGGCTTGGGAGAAGCACAAGTTTTTCGGCGGGCTGATTTCTGGTAAGTTAATTGTTGTTAAACATCCCCGCTTGATAAAATTATTATTATAGCTGCTTATTTTTTATCGCTAATTAGAGGTGCTTCAGTTTTAGACTTTAAAGTAGCAGTGTCATGTACTGTCAAACTAAAATACAAATTAAGTTTACATCTCAAGCAATTAGTTGTTTCCACTAAGTTCCCTCCGTTACCTACCTTTCTATGGTCTTGAACGTGTACATTTAATTATGTAATTAAATTAATGTGAATTCTTTATTTTATTTGGCAGGAAATTCGCCCCTTGTCCATGTTATCGTTATTATTTAAACCGTGGAGTCTACACGAACTCTTTTGACGTGGATCAACCGACCGAAGGGAACCGATTTTTAGCATGGCCCAAGCGTATTTATTGTGTTGTTTCACTGTTTTGACCCTTGTATCATACAATAGCTATGAAGTTGAAGCGGATAGTCCCACGGAGTTTTCATCATTGATGGGGGCCACATCCGCTTTGGAGAATGGGAAACACAAGATGGAAGATTTGATGAGAAAAACTGGCCTGCCAAAGTATGGAGATTGTTGGACATCAGCCATCCAGGATTTGCACGTCGGCTGCAAATTGCTCAGTGCCGATATGCAGTCGAAATTAGCATTTGCTTTTACATCCTGTTTTGTGGAAATGCTAGGCTATCCGCCCTACTTGTGCGCCGAGAATTCCGAAATTCAGGAATGTGTGAAAAGTTTGGATCAGAGGGGCTACAATACTTTCCTCGAATATTTCCTCCATACTCAAGATATGTGCTATTATTTGGCCAGCCAAGTATGGCAAGCGGAAACTGATAAAACCGTGAACGAGTAAGTTATTCACGTACAATCCCATTTTTAATTGAACAGTATAAGTATTCCTGCTTTTTAATCATTTAGTTTACTCATTTATAGGTTACAGTATGTGGCTAAGGGTGTTACAAGGATTTTGGAGGATAGTTCCAAAGCTCAAGATGAAATTCTTAAATCCCAAGAAACCACCCTTAGAATCCAGAATGACTTGGTGAATAACAATACAGCGCTGTATGGTGCTATTGTGCGCGTCAAGCAGATATTCGACGGACTCAGGTATTGGCCTTGCTTCTAGATATTCAACAGTTTTGACAATCTGGTAAACTATAAGATTTTTCAATGCAGCCTGAGTAATTGTAATGATTTCCACTATTATTTACAGCTTAACCGCCCATGAACATCAGATGATATTTACTGAAATCTTTGAGAAACTTTCCAAGATGCAACAGTTAGTATCTTGGATTCAAGGGGAAATGTCCCTCTTGGATATGTTTGGGTTCTATTTTGTAGCATTAATTCTTGGCTTTGTGGCAACTGCTACAAAAAGAACAAAGCACGCGCGCTTTTGGCTTGTCATTCTTTACACCTCAACTTTCATGCTAGAACGCTTCCTTAACAATATTTGGATGGATCCTATTCAAGAAATTTCACCGGTAAGTAATGCGTATTCCTGCATTATATCTAACCGACTTAGCACACTTGCGGCTCTATCATAATTTTCCTAGCACCGTATTAGGTGACAAATTGAATTATTTGCATGACTTTCAGGACGATTTGCAAAGTCGCTTGTGGATGTTTCGACGTTCTTCTTGCGTTGTTGGATTCCTCGTTGTTGTACTGTCCGCTTTCACGTATAGGGATTTTAACAGGATAAACAACCACTCCCTTCGAGATGTTCAACTCAAGTTGGAAAAGCTGATGATGCTTGTACAGGGTAATTTTGCTTACTATAAATTATGGTTTTATTCAAAACTTGATTATTGTGAAAAGATTCCTGCGAAGCTCATTGGAATACTTGCATAATTTTCAGAGAGCCCCAGAAGTTTCAATGACGGAGTCAATTCCTCTTTCTCCCACTTCAACGGAACTCGCAAGGACTATGACGATATTGAAGATGATGACTACAGCACAGGGTCTGATTCGGATTCATCCGCATATTCGGAAGACTCAGATTCAGTTTCAACCGGTTCTGTACCAATAGAGGTTGAAAATGAAGAAACTAGGCTACTATTACAAGATTGCGAGACTCTGTTTCCAGAGCTTAGCAAGGAAAATCATCCTAGTGGAAGTTTAAGGCAGCTTGACGAACTTGATGGTACTCCATTGCTTGCTTCTACCCCAAAAGCGGTATGTCCGGTAAATATGTATTTACTCAAAAAAATAACTCATTTGAAGCAAATATTTAAATCCGTCGCATTTCTCAATTTACAGGGTAGCACATCGTCTCAGCGTTATAATCTTCGAGTGCGAAGAATTAGCTTATCAAATCCCAATGTAAATGCAGAAACTCCTAGAACGTTTGCCAGGAAGGTCCACGAGCGATACAAGCAGTCTAAGAAATCAAGTGAAAGATTTCAGGCTATGAAACAAGAAATCCGTTCGGATACTTTATTTTCATCAGGAGACGAGTTGTAAACGATATTATGTGGTGCAGAAAAAAAGATCTAGGTCAAACAGGATACGGTGATCCACAGTGGATCGAGTTTTAAGTGCATCTATTCTTAGGTTCGTCGATGCATGATTAACTTAAACTTACGGAATTCCAAACTTTTATTTATTCTTCTTTAATAACTCTTCGCATTTCGCCGTTTAGTACTTTTATTTTAACGACTTTGTGATAGAGGAAACGCAAGTTGTGTGTATGCATATTATGTAAATTGAAATGCTTGGGTATCCCTTGATGTAGGCGTCGACAGGACATACTCACAACTAAGTACAAAATCGGAGTAATTCTGGGATACGAGCTACGAATTCATATAATGTGATGCTAAGTGATGTTTTGTTTCTTCCAATTAATGTGGCATGATGTTTAACTATTTTTTATCTCCTTCGGTTTTAAGTTTTACGAGGTTAACAATAATTGATCGTGGCCATGTGACTATAATTTAAGAAATTATGAGAATATGACGAATAGAGTAACATTAATCAAAGTATAATATATTTTTGACGAATGTCAACCTGCATACAGCACGTGATCGTCTTCTAACGGAATTCTGTACTCTACATGTTATGATATGTAAATTAAATGTTAATCAGCTATCGAATCAATGCAAAATTCCGATATTTGCTCAATATCCTGTCGTACCTGCATAGATACACTGTGACTTTGGAGTCTTCAGTCTTCATGCCTTGAGCCCCTCAAGTCGGGTTCAAAGATTCATTACACGAAATTCAGCCTCCAAATAAATACGTCCACCCTTAACCGGTATAACTTTACCAGCTAGTTAAGAGCCTAGTTATTGTAGTTTTGCTCTGCAAAGTAAAATCCAACTCCACCCATAATGCAAGGTAATCGAATCTACTGAAACTATAGTGACTATTTAAGCACTTCTTTCTTAAAATTTGAATTTCTAAACGATTGATGGATACAAAGTGAGATTTTCAATTCATTATTTACAGGTTTTGATATTACCGAGCCAGTGCAGCGATTCCAGTGCAAAATGTGCAAAAATCTTTATGAAACGAGAGCGATTCTCGCGGACCATGTATTGCAAATCCACGGAATCAGCAGCCTGTGCTTTCCGTTTTTTCGATGCAGTGTATGCAAAACCCGATATTTTCTGGACTGTAAGCGATTCATCAAATAACATTGAATGATGAATCCTAGAGCTCAAGTAACAGTTTATCCAATGGTATCTTTTCCCTTGGTTTCATATTGATATACATCTCAAACTTTTTGATCCAGCCGAACACAAATGCGAATTTGGGAACGAGAATTCTCCACTCTTTCGGGCTGGGACACCCGATGTAGTCCAAACGTATAAATTGCGCCCCGCCGATCTTTCCAGAACTGAAGATGCGTCACTGATACATGGATGTCTTTTTGTGCTATCTCTTATGTCCACAGTTGGATTTGAAAACAGTCCGACCTTACGTATGATGAAAGATATCGAAAACTGGGCCCGCTTTATAAAATACTCAGAAAAGTTTAAAGGAGAGCTTTTTTGGGAATTGCTGGATACTGAAATTAATCCTAGTGGGGATATTCGCATCTTCGACATGTACAGCGGTACAGAAAGAGGAGTGAAGCGCAAGACTTTGGCAATGTCTTTAGAAGATTTTTTGAAGACTCCGGAATGCATGTCAGCTATCATGCAACTCCCTATGGCTCTACACAAATTAACTATTGCGCTTGTAAAGGGCAGTGATGGCCGTCGGAATTTTCTTTACGTCTACACCAGAGATGGAGACCATGGAGCTTGGTTGCATCTAATACAGAATTGGAATGGGCCACCAAGCGTTGAATTAGTCAAACGCAGCGTCGAGGAGAGCACTGACGTTCCCGATCAGTGGAGCAGAGGCGCTCATTTTGTGGCACTGGACGTTGTGGACCCGCAAACTATCGAAGCCCGTAAGTTGCTTATTTCCCATCTCTTGAGATTAAGTAGACCCGTAAGCAATAATTATCACCGAATGATTCAAATTTTACCTCTTTCAGTTCCATACTACTGCAACAGTTGTGGGATTTCTTTTCGACGGAATGATAAAGATAAAGGTAACTTTTAAAATCCACTTACTGCCTACAGTATGTATAATGTATAGTATACAATGATTGACGAATCCGCGATAAAATAAAACTTAATGAATTGAATCCCATATTTTAGAAATCCTCAGATGTTGCTCGCCCGAATTTTCATAGAGCGTTCCTATGTGAAGCAGTCGAACAATACATGCAACGCCCGCATAAAATAACTTAGCAGAAATTCCATATTCACGGATTTGGGGGTAAAAGTTTAATACAATTCCAGGAGTAAACTTGTTTTTAATTAAAAATAATTAATTCAGTCTATAATATAAACGCACGTGAAACGTTGTCACTACACTCGTGTTAGTTGCAAGTTTGTTACAGTATCGACCACTTGAGTAGAATTAATGAAGTTCCTTATTCATCACTGCACGTAATGAATATCGATTACAGAGTCAAGCCTCCATACACGGCATTTTTCCTGGATTGCTGTTATTTCCGCTTAATCATTCTCATTGGCACGTGTAAATATAAGGAAATACTCGACATTCAATAGACGGCAAAACTTAAACTTCGATTTTGAAAACAATTCTGTGTGCGAGCGACGTACACTCGGTAAAACCAAACTATTCGCGTGCGTAACATCTTACAATCTTTCGTTTAGTTTTAGTATACGCATACATATATGCAAACAACATCGGGTGCTACAAGATCCTAACTGGTACCCGGCTGCGAAAAATCACACCTACCGATTAAATGCGTACAATCCGTTGTCATACAGAGTACACTAGAACAAGTACGAGGGTAACTAACCACTCTAGCGTGTTTAAGTCTAAATGATATACACGTCCTTCATAAACTGGAATAAAACTCATCGACATCTTCCAGCTGCAAAAAGAATTCAAACACGTGAATTATGTCCACATAATTCAACGAGGAATTTTGCGTGCGCTTCCTAACTTAAGAGATCTTCGGAAACGACAAAGCGAGTTACACAATACATATTTCAATGAAGGAATTAACATTAGCTAGAAAATAGCTCCGCGTTTTTCTAACGGTACGCAAGAAGTAGCACCGGATAGGTAAGACAAAGAATAACCTTCTCCTTGCCTAGGTTAACATTTGTTAACGATGCCGTAATGCCACCGTTCACGTCTCGAGAACACAGTTGATTCTTTCACTTTATCAGATAAATAAGTAATCACTTAAAAACAGACTACAGTAATACTAATGATTTCCGAATAACTTTTAGTCACTACGTGCTTATAACTCAGTCTTAAAGTGTTCCTTTGGAATCATAACATCAGTAAGCGAGGAACCACGACCTTCTCATGCAAGCACACATCAAATATTTTACGCGTGATTACGCTTTAATTCCAATAACCCGATTACTCAGCCACAAAGTAGAAACGATTGACTGTTTCGTCACATCCCGAAAACGACAACAGTGCTCCTATGTAATGTACTAATTAAGACTGAGCTCAATAGTCAGAAAAATGTACATTCCAGGGCGTACTACAAATTTTCTCCTTTATGAAAGGGAAAATGCATGTTCGAAACGGGTCAAATCTTTTTCAATAAAAAACACTGCTCAACAACTGGAAAAAGCCAGGTCGTCATATCTGGATCAATTTAAACTCGCAGAAAAATATCAACTCCGTTAGATACAAACGTTGGTTCTGCTTTAACATCCACACTACACCTAAGACGAAATTCCTAGGGATCATACGATTCTGGCGGTAATCCGTAAACTACGGGGAAATGTGCGTTGATGACGAGTAAAATTTCTCACTCGGAACAATAAATATGTCAGAATTCAAATATTTGACCCCGTCGCAAAAAATGGAAAAGGGCCGAACTGAGTATTCATGGGTGTCTTCGGAGATGGACATGAATACAGAAAGTCATCAGATTGGAACTGTGTGCGATTTAGCATTGGCTCCGAAGCTGATCTATGGATTTTTGGCAGCGAGCTCAGCAAACTTTCAAGTGACGTCAATATCTACAGAAACCCCGTTCAATTATTTCTTTTACTTTATCGGTGTCCAAGAATGAAGTAGTTAACTTAAGGGGTGCATTACCTGGCGAAACAAGGGTCTTTCATCCCTGACAAATTTAATACAGTCTTCGAGAAGCCGTTTCAAAGCTTTAGGAGTATCCGACCTCATTGTATTTAAGTCTGGCCGTAAGTGCCCCCTCCCCACCATGAAAAGTATCTACAAAAGCAAATGTAGTACACTCATTAAGATTTGCTGTAAAATTTCAAACAAGACTTTACAAGCGCCAATTAGAGTGGATAACATACCTGGTCTTTGTTACTTATATGCGAGTAGGGCAGTAAACCGGTAAGTAGTTCATACAGCACAATACCAAATGCATAAACGTCTGACTGGAAACTATATGGATTCTCTTCTTGCATACGGATGACTTCTGGAGCCATCCACAGTATGGAACCTATAACAATAAAAAAGCCATGTAGAACACACTCTAAATAGATTCGAATGCTGTTACCATGATTGGGTACCTGATGGTTGCTGCTGCTGCTGAGATCCTGACCATCTAGTTTTAACTGTTGCTAATCCGAAGTCTCCAATTTTAACGATTTCGTCGTGTAAAAATATATTATTACTTTTCAGGTCTCGATGAATGATATTTTTTGCATGTAAGTAGCTAGACCCAAACAAGATTTCATAAGTTTACAAGGTTTACTAGATGATGAAAGAAAAAATAAAAATTAAAAGATTGATTAGGTTAACTTACTCCATGCCTTGTGCGATTTGGCGGCCTATTTCAATTAGAGTCAACAATGGAAATTTTGTTTCCAGCACGTGAATGTGCTTATATAGCGATGAACTTTCACACCATTGAGTAACAATGGCTAGCTGTGGTTTGCTGACACATCCCATAAAGAGCAACACATTGACGTGACTGCAATTCATAATAAGGTTATGTAACAAGAACGTTTGAACTAGCAAGATTCATTTGAAAAGTCAATTTCAAAGTTACCGAGTTTTTCGGAGCACCGCTACTTCATTCTTGAATGCCTGCAGTTGCGTGGGAGTAGGATCCTTAACGTTTAAAGTCTTGACTGCCACAGGCCCATGCCAATATCCCTTGTACACAGTTCCAAAAGAACCAGAACCAATTCGATGACCTATCAGTATTTCGTCGGCCGGAATTTCCCAATCTTCAACGCAATCTCTACATGATTTCATCTGCAAAATACAACCAGATAAATTATCACATGACCGGACAAAGGCAACATGTTTGGAAAAAATAATTGTTGGAAATAGAAAAATTCTTGATTTTGCAATTACCATTACCTTCTTGCTTCCATCATCAGCTGACCTAGCTCTAGGACGGACGGGCCGAAGTGTGTTTGTCGGAGATGCCTGGGCACTTTGACTTAGAGACACTTTAGTTGGACTTCCAGCTGGACTGGTAATAACATGACTTCCAGGCATACTTCCCATGTACGGACCCCCTAAAATGAAGCAATACGATTAGTTGGTTTTTCAGCTACTGCTACTCCACCTAATCGCGTTTAACTGTTTTTCGTACCATTAGCAATTTGATTTTTACAAAAAATATAGATACAGAATACTTTCATATCTCTTCAAGATTCCGAAACTTTAAATCGACGTAAATAATAACAGTTTGGGATTTGTAATTAATTAAATTGCCTTCTTAAGAACGCTACAATGACGCTAAGAAGTATCAAGACGTTGATACCGCTGACCATCAAGCTGCAAGCAAGTAGCAAAGCTAAAATAGTCAGCCACGTCACGCGTTTAAAACCGAACTTTTAACTTTTGCGAAAATACAAGGGATATCATCAGCAAAAAGAAACATGGGTGCTTGCATTTACTTTACGTTCAATGCCTCAGGTATTGAAAACATTAAAAGCCACAAGTCTGTAGAAAATATGATTGGTTCAATCCAAGTGGGTTGATTCTGGTTGATCGCTTGTGTTCCCTGATATTTAACGGCGATTACTTGTGTTCAAGGTTCAAAATCGTGCAAAAAATTGAGCTTGGTGCGTAAATAATATAATCAAAAGTAACAGTCAAAATGATAAATAATAAAACACAGTTACGAACTTGGTCCAAAGACAACCCCAACAGCAAGGCTTGTAAGAGGAACAGCCCATTTGAAAGGAACATCCCACGGGATAGTCCCATGTGTTGTCCTTGACAGGCCCAACCCGTCTGAAGTTCCTAAATTTTCACCTCGTCCGTTACTACAGGGCGCCCATTCTAAGGTACAACAACATAACAGACAACACTTCATGCAATTGTTCATGCAATATCATAAACTACAAATTGTGGATAATTAGAACACAGATTACTGATTACATCGCAATCAACTTCATCTGCTAGATGTATCGTGGTTGAACTAACCAATTATGAATTGTAGAAAACGATTTCAACGGCCATAGCTTTAAATTATATTGGGAGTCACACAGTGAGCGGCAACAGCCCGTACGATTGATTACATGAACTCATGCCATTAAATATGAGCGTGCTTAACTGAAGTAAGCTATCGACTCCTCATATACGCGGATAATTTCTCTGCTTTAAATCATAATTTTAGGAGGAACTTCCGCTGTCATTACTGAGATAAAAAAATAGCTTCAAAATACGATAACTCTAGTTAATGAACTCGTCAAATTTAGAAACCAGCTTTTTATACTTACGCCACATCTACGTCTATACATCCTTTCTACTCTTTAGCATGCATGCTGTATGCATGTGGTCAAAGCTTTATGCGTAATAATAGGTCGTGCCGAGCTCCGCCGCATCACGTGTATGTACTTGGGAAAGGTTAATAACTTAGGTAATCATAATTACAATTAAAAAGACAATAAAAGCGTTTTACACGACACTCACGAGAAAGGGGCATGAAATGATGGTTACCATGGAGGGTTGTGTACGTTCCTTTCGGAATTCGTAGAACCCTTTCGTCCGATACATCGCCAGGATGTCCAACTAAATTGTAGCTTACATTCGGAGCCGAAGTGGAACGCTCTCGCTGCGGCCCTAAATGAGAATGCTGTGAACCCCTTCCGTGGAAATCGCTATTAGGTTCTTCCTCAGGTGAGGAAGGCGGCCCGGGGTCAATAAATTCTCCTCCTTGTGCCAGGAGTCTAGGAACGGAAAGATTTAAATTGCAAAATTACAATTGAAACATACCTAAATAAAAATTTGTAAGAGCAAAAACTTACAGCTGATAATATGTATTCTGCATGCGAACTTGTTGACATAACGCAGGCACACCCGCAGCGCATCTCTGATGGAAGCGATAGCCGCAAGTTCGACAGTAGAATCCTTGGAACAAAAGTCTTCGGCAACATTCACAATAAGCCAAGGAGAAGAACGTTTTGCGCACGAAATTGTGAGAAATGCTAGTCGTGATAGGAAATTTGTCCAGTATTTCAACGATTATTTCATCACCTTCCAACTTAGATATATCTGCATCCCACTGAACTTGAACTCGAGTACCCAATCTACTTTTTCTGAACACTGCACACATTTCTGGAGTTAACTTTCTGTGCTTCATAGCTTTAGAAAGTGCTTCCCGAACACTTTGACCAGGTTTCACTTGCACTGAAGTTCGCTGTTGGTTCGGCAAGTGTGCTCGAATAACCGATCTAAATGGAGATCGAGGCGACAATCCTTCATCTCCGGACACTAGACCTTGTGTATCCGGATAATCTCCAAAATAACTGGACTGCAAATTCACCGCCCGGGGTGGGGGTGAAGCATCGCGGTTATTTTCATTAGCATCTGCGATTCGCTCTTTCAATTCTCGCTCTTTTCCTTCCAGGTCATGTAATTTACTAGTAAGCTCCGAATACTCTTGCAAGTACATGGGTGGCGGGTCTTGGAAGCCCGCAAATCTGTCGTTCAACGCATCGATGTTTTCTTTAGTAAGTCGGATGACATTTTGAATGTTTTTCAAGTTCACATGCATACTGGAAGACCTGTAATATAGTTACCAAGGTTAAACACTCGATTTTTATTGCCACAAAATTAGTATCTTCTTAAGTGTCTTACCTTGGCTCCGACGGAGAATTCGAAGGACTAGGTGAATGGGTGGACATTGATGGATTTAGCGGTGGCAAACATTGTGAGTTTTCCATCGCTTAATCCCAAAGTATTATCCTTCCCACCTACTACAAAACTCTAAGCGTGAGCTTGTCGAAATAATGGACCATGGTCACAATTTAAATTGCACTCCAGTATACAGATATTCAATCCCGTCATTCTCTATGAAATATAGAAAATGGGTTAGCACAAAACACGTTGTTGCGTTTGCAATCAAACGTCCGGATACTCTGTAAGAATCATTGACAAGTTACCACATATAAGCTCGGACCCGACAAATATCTGTCATGTTGATATCACCTCTGCTGCGGGATCTTGATTACTTTTCTCAATACCTGGTTTGAAATAATGCGTCATACAGTGCATACTATTATCACATCGTAATACACAGATAAACATGCAGATTTCATTACTGGATCACATAACACATCAAAAATGGATAGTCAAGAACTCTTGCTCTGTAGATTATATATTACCTTAAGCCAGCTTATAATGAGTCAAATTAATCAGTGTCAACCATAACATAAGATATCCTCCGAGTGCAGTGTATCAGGAGACAAGTGTGGTGAGTTTTCAATTGTTGAGTCTCGTCAATAGCAAATAATCAGCGACAAAATTAGCGTTATTTCCGAGGAGGGATGGCGTGTAGTAAGTTTGTAAGGAGGAGAGTCTGAAATGAATTAAAAGAGAGTTAATATTGTGAAGATTCTGAGGATGTTGGGCAATAATGACTTTTGGGTTCTTGACAGAGGGGAGTTTACTATAATTTATATTTGATGAAAGATAGTGGATAGTAAGATTTGGAAAGAAGGAGAAGGAAGGGGTGGAGAGAGGGGTAGGGAATTGAGTCTGGTTGTTTTGTTATTATTATTGATCTTAATATTATAATATAATGAGGCTGGGTTGGTTAATAATAATTTACTTTGGATGGTTGAGAGGAATCTTGAATCTTGAATTGGCGAATCGTCACTGGAACTGGATGATGAAGACTGAATAAAATATTTGCTTTGGTGTGTGTGTGTGTGTTGTTAGTGTGAACTGGGTAGCTGTGTTGATTGCTTGTAGGTGAGCGAGTAGAGAGTGACTGGGTTCATATGAATGATAAGTGGACACCTTTCGCGTATTATGCTCTCCGATTCTTCTCTGTTCTCTCAATTCTTAATTCTGGGCTTCCCCCATAAACTTTTCATGCAAGCAAAAAGATCTAGGGATTCATAATTCCCCTGTATGCCAGGTGGACAGTTTGGATACTGGTTTTCAGGATTAGAAAGTGCATTCTGTTGCACCGTGGCGCCCATATTGCATCCAACTATAGAGATTTCTTCCGCATCCAAGAATACGGATGCTCGGGAATCTGAAACTGTAGATGCTCATATATTCTACTTTCCCCCATTCTTTTGGATGCCTAGTATCTGCATGCTCATAGATCGCGCTGTGGTCATGAATAATGTATGCACTAATCCGTCGCATTGGGATTACGAAACAATAATTTATTCAAAGTTAATTAAATGGAGTAGTAATTATAAGATCTCGTATTTTATATTTACATGCTGGTAACGGGCTCGTATGGCGAAAGCAGCTTCATTAATACCGGTGGTTCCTGTCTTCCTCTTCATTTCATTCAAATCCTATGGTTAGGTTGATAACTGCGGATTAATAAAGTCAAGGTCAAAACTAATTTTAATAATCTCATCCCCATTTAAGCTTATGCAGCATAAGATAGATCCCTATGAATCGACGTATATCCACGTACTCGCAATTAAAAATCATACAGAGAATTATCTTTAGCTTACATTTTGGCTTTTGTTGCTCCTTCCTTGTGATAAATAACTCTCCATCCTACAACTTTAATAAGCGGAACCCGACCTATTAAAATAGAAACACAGTGTTATTAGTGTTACAAATGAAAAATTAGGAAAGCAAAATCATCTCACCAGAAAAGATTAATGAAACTCGTACTTACCTTTAATTTCTGTCTTTACTTAGAAGCCCCATTGTAATACTCACGGCCACGGCTGGGACTTACAAATATTTTCCGGTGAAAATTTTCCTCAAACGAAATCAAATTTCCCAGAATCCAAGGAGCTCTTCAGTCGACAGAGTTTACTGCCTATGCTTAAGGCATAGGAGCAAACAATGCCAAATTTCAAGTTTTCCCACGTTTTCTGCTAAATCACGCGAATTACTGTACAATTTGATTTTCGCGGCTCCCTATGTTGCACTTTTCCACTTCATTCCGATTTCTGGATGCCTTGGGAATGCTGGGAGAATATGGTGAATATGGATTCCCTTCGCGGGGATACGCTGCAATGCTAATAAGATCTGGTTGTATATCGGAAGCCGGATCCTCAAATAAGGATGCTATCGCATCTTCTTTTTTGGATCTCGCCGTATCCAATGTTCTTCTTTAGGGATTATAGGGGTTGTGGGGTGGGATGATGTAGTGGACTTGCTTTTATCATTCCCATTTACCAAGACACGGCAGACGGGGACTATTGGACTATAGTTGATAGTATAGTATTATTATTATATGCTTTGGGATACGGCAGTCCAACTCAAGGCAGGAACAAGACACCAAGATGCGGCCAAGATGAGTCTCCCTTGAAAACAATAAGACTTGGTCCACGTAGTGGATCCAATGAACCAAGGACCTTTTTAAAATACATATGCGACATAAATATTATCCATTCTACTCCCCTTTCCGAGTCTCCATTTACTCTTTCCCCTCTTCTTCCTTCCTCCCTCCCTCACTCTATGTATGTATATATCCACAGTATCATCCTCTCCAACCCTAAATTCTCTCCTCTTCCGTCTGGTCCATTCTCTCAATTCGCTTTTTATTCCTCCCCCATTCTCGTCAGACGTTATTTGTGTACATACAGTTCGACTCTCTGCTATACAGATACATTATACCCTGCTACTCGAGTTAGCATAATATGATGTATGGTATAGGATGGACACTATGGACGCTGTAAAGAGACTACGGTTTATACGACATACATATTACTACTTTTACTCCTCTACGAGCTTCCTCACTTTCTTCTAGTCGGCTGACAAGACAATTATCAGAACCGTTCTTCCGCGTTAGAAACGTTTTCTCTAGAATTTAATATTAATATTATATTATAATATACAGTTATACCTTACAAACTAAACTAGATTCAGCTTCGGATTAACCAATACAAATAATGAATAAGGATGCTTTTTATATACAGTCAGTAAATTATATTGAATACAGTTCTCATCCATACAAATATTACTGATATGTCATGAAACGGGCTTTATCAAAATTAAATAATCATATACCTAAATCCATACCAAATGCACATACAGAAATCCATGTTCTATAATAAACTGAATTCATGTCCTATACCTGTACCTAAATCCATGCCCTAAACCTGTATAAAGACCAATATCCTTGTACGTGTACCGTACCTATATGAAAAACGCTATAACTACTTCCTAAATCCCAATACTGCTAATAAACTGCTTTCGAGATTAGAGTTTTAGAGTTTTCCGACCCCAAGAAAAGTGTAGTACCTCATTCAGTACACCTTAAGATGGATATTTGTCGTCATCTGTAAATAATCAAAGTTACTTTTGCAAACGAAGTGCACTCCGACACTTGATACTAGTGGATGGCAATATTTTAATCGACAGTCCTTATAATATCGCAATATTATGTAAATCCTAGCTTGTCCCCCGACATGTTCCCGTGAGTATAATAGCTGCATGTGCACGAGCTTTTCGTGCCGAGGAGGTCATAGTACAAAGAAACTTCTGTATAGCATCCACGGTTGGAGTGCCTAAAAAGAGAAGACAGTCACAGAGCTGACGGAGAGAACGAATATAATGAGAGAATGGACCAGACGGAAGAGGAGAGAATTTAGGGTTGGAGAGGATGATACTGGGGATATATACATACATAGAGTGAGGGAGGGAGGAAGGAAGAAGAGGGGAAAGAGTAAATGGAGACTCGGAAAGGGGAGTAGAATGGATAATATTTATGTCGCATATGTATTTTAAAAAGGTCCTTGGTTCATTGGATCCACTACGTGGACCAAGTCTTATTGTTTTCAAGGGAGACTCATCTTGGCCGCATCTTGGTGTCTTGTTCCTGCCTTGAGTTGGACTGCCGTATCCCAAAGCATATAATAATAATACTATACTATCAACTATAGTCCAATAGTCCCCGTCTGCCGTGTCTTGGTAAATGGGAATGATAAAAGCAAGTCCACTACATCATCCCACCCCACAAGCCCAGAATTAAGAATTGAGAGAACAGAGAAGAATCGGAGAGCATAATACGCGAAAGGTGTCCACTTATCATTCATATGAACCCAGTCACTCTCTACTCGCTCACCTACAAGCAATCAACACAGCTACCCAGTTCACACTAACAACACACACACACACCAAAGCAAATATTTTATTCAGTCTTCATCATCCAGTTCCAGTGACGATTCGCCAATTCAAGATTCAAGATTCCTCTCAACCATCCAAAGTAAATTATTATTAACCAACCCACCCTCAATATATTATAATATTAAGATCAATAATAATAACAAAACAACCAGACTCAATTCCCTACCCCTCTCTCCACCCCTTCCTTCTCCTTCTTTCCAAATCTTACTATCCACTATCTTTCATCAAATATAAATTATAGTAAACTCCCCTCTGTCAAGAACCCAAAAGTCATTATTGCCCAACATCCTCAGAATCTTCACAATATTAACTCTCTTTTAATTCATTTCAGACTCTCCTCCTTACAAACTTACTACACGCCATCCCTCCTCGGAAATAACGCTAATTTTTGTAATTGGATTCATTCATGAAGATAACCCCAATCTGTGTTTAGATAAACTTTCGATTATTTGGGCCAGGGTGTGCAATCAAAGGAGCAATAGCGAGCCAGTGTTTATTGCCAGAAGCTGAATATAGATTTAGTTGAGAGCAGCCGTTCGTCATTGTTTATGCTAAGTTAGTCCTCAACATCAGTAAGTAAAACCTGCTTTTTCTACTATTTACCCAAACTTAAGTTCGAATCTCTAGCTATCTAATAATTAATTTTCAATTACTGGATTTCTATTAACTGAAAATTTCGGATCTGGTGAAGAAATCTAGAGGCCATAATTTTCTGCATTGTCACAATTTGACTATTTATATGTGGATGGATTTGAGCCATTTTAAGCTGCTGGAAAGATCTCGTATGTTAAGCATATCTCTTATTTTATTATTGCATTACGTTACAGAATGGCAAAAATATTCTACTAGTCACGCTGGGATACTAGTATACACGGACATCAAGTGAATGTGGAATTTTCGAATTTTTGACCGGGCTTGAAGCGCTACGATATTGCGTGTTTACTAATTTTGTGAAGCGGTTTACAACAACTGAACATGACCCGTGTGAATATTTAAAAATAAGAATCAGTGTGTAAAGTGAATAATCATCAAGTATAAATATACGGAATACATTTAATCTAAAAGTGCGTCCACTTCGCTGAGAAATCGGTCGGATACTAAATCCGTCGAAGGAAACTACTTGAAAGATGGAGAACTTAGTCAATATGCAGCCATTAAGCCCCGTTAGAACATCAAACCCGAATTCCGCCAGCAGTCCTGCCACATCCCCTCTGAAGCCCCGATATGGGGATCGTTTTATTCCTGCCAGAGCTGGAAATACGTGGCACCTTACGTACCCTACCTCATCAACGAGTCAATCGACGGTAATTATTACACCGAATCATAACTTGGTCGATTACCAAGTGATCAGCGATTGTTTTATTAAATTGATTAAAACCTTTTTCTACTGATACATTTAGGAATCTTCCCGACCAGTCGCTCCTTATAATCACAAGAAATCTCGAGATAATACTGAGAACAACAAAGATGGATCAGTTATATATTCATCTTTGCTTAAGAATGAAGTTTTGGGATACCAATATGAGGATAACAAGGAAATAAATCTTACAGAGCGGAAAATGTCACCGAATAGGAAATTGTTTCATGTAAGATTCCCAAAAGATTGAAAAGCTGTTTTGTATTTTGCAGTTACATAAAATGTATCGGCCTGTGAGAGTAATAATTACATTCCTTTCAGTTTGATGCATCGGAACGCCCTGTCGTAATGAATGA
Source organism: Sminthurides aquaticus (assembly GCA_906901655.1). Classification (NCBI taxonomy): domain Eukaryota; kingdom Metazoa; phylum Arthropoda; class Collembola; order Symphypleona; family Sminthurididae; genus Sminthurides; species Sminthurides aquaticus. The sequence goes on along the minus strand of CAJQTT010000001.1, from coordinate 14,567,062 downwards.
GCCATGGTCTCCTTACTCCTTGTCACCCATAAGCAGCAAGTCTGAAAAACTGTTACGTTCACCGAAAAAGCCTACACGCAGAATTTCCAAAGTTCCATTTAAGGTACGTAAAGCTATAAATCATGTTGTATCAATTTTACCAGATGTTGAGAATGCGGCGAGCTTACTGTTTTCCTTCTTTATGAAAGGTTCTTGATGCACCCGAATTGCAAGACGACTTTTACCTTAACCTTGTTGACTGGTCATCACAGAATGTGCTTAGTGTGGGCCTGGGCACCTGTGTTTACTTGTGGTCTGCTTGTACTTCTCAAGTGACAAGATTATGTGATTTAGCTCAAACTGATGACACCGTGACTTCTGTGGCATGGAATGAACGAGTAAGATTGACTAACCCGCTACAAACTATCAAACGAAACATATAGTCAAAAGATTAACGTGACATGTTTTTTAATTAACAGGGTAGTTTAGTTGCTGTCGGGACGCAAGCGGGATTAGTGCAAGTCTGGGATGCTGCCGCAGGCAAACAAGTGACTACTTTACACGGTCATACGGCTCGTGTGGGAGCCATAGCATGGAACGGAGATTTATTATCCAGCGGTTCTAGAGACAGGTTCATTAACCAAAAAGATATTAGAACGTCACCGGCTATCCAGGAAAGACAACTAGTTGGACATAGACAAGAGGTTTGAAAAAATTATTTAGTATCGTTAATCACGATTTTAAATCAAATAAGTTGTACATATCGAACTTTTAATTTGTAGGTGTGCGGGCTAAAATGGTCCCCAGATAACCAGTACCTCGCTTCTGGTGGTAACGACAATCGATTGTATGTTTGGAATCTGCATTCTACTTCTCCTATACAGTCCTACACCGAACATCTGGCAGCCGTAAAGGGTAAGCTGAGAATTTGAACATGAGATAGTCAGTGGTGGAAAATAAGTTGCAACACCTGTCTTACGTAACATTTTATTTTTTTAGCCATTGCTTGGTCTCCGCATCACCATGGCCTTTTAGCCAGTGGAGGAGGCACTGCGGATCGATGCATTCGATTCTGGAACACTTTGACGAATCAACCAATGCAGTGTATTGATACAGGATCACAAGTCTGTAACTTAGCATGGTCGAAACATTCTTCAGAACTGGTAAGAACATTGGCATTATAAAAACCCCATCCCTAAGCATGTTGATGTGCCCTATTGGTGGAAACGTATACTGAAATTTTTACAAACCTACAGGTGAGCACGCACGGATATTCCCAGAATCAGATTCTAGTATGGAAATATCCTTCGCTTCAGCAAGTGGCAAAATTGACCGGGCATTCCTACCGAGTTTTATATTTGGCAATGTCCCCTGACGGCGCTGCTATTGTTACGGGTGCAGGTGACGAAACGTTAAGATTCTGGAATATCTTCAGTAAGAGTCAAACGAAAAGCACCATGTCTTCGCTGAATCTCCATACAAGTATAAGATGATGAGTTTCACTAGTAATTCTCATCTTCTACAAGTCTCAGCTAAATCACTTAATGTTGTACGAGTATCAAGTAACGCTTGTAATATCGGTCAATAAAACATATTTATTTGCAGCAGACGAGTCAAAATATTCTGTTGGTTGCTTAAACCTCTTAATAAATGTTATTAGAAGCTATCACCGACTAGACAAATCCGGTCGTTTTTTCTGTTTTTGAATAAATTAGTAAGCAATATAATTAAGTACTCTATTTCATGCTGTATAAATTACACTTGTATTTTATTAGGAATAGGTCTACTTGTTCTCTTGCAATATTTAACGTTGCGACATATAGATTAACTTTGGCCCCAAGCACTCTATTGTTTATTTAAGGATTTATGTGTATAATGATTACGCAGACATAGTGGCAAATATATTTTTTGTACATAATGGAAACCGCAATTATGTGGATTAGTGTTCATTCCTGTATCTTTTACTCGATCAGAGGTTCGATTTAACACTTGGTCATTAATTCCATTTGTAGTGCTTCCCTCGTATCAATTACAAGGTGGCCTCTTGGTATTCTTCTATATTTTGGAGGACATTTGCTCACACTCTTTTTGTCTCTTGAAGTCGTAGACTTTTTACTCACACGGGATTTTGCTTCAGTTGCACCAAAAGACTTGCGTGATGGTAGCAGAAGCATGGCGCTCTTAGAGCCCCTGGGTTTTATACTAGTAATGTCATTTATTGACTTTACCTTGGAATTTTCTTCTGGGTCATACTTTTCTCTTGCTGTCTTTCGCTCAAAGTTCTGAATTCTGTGCACAGAATTCCCAGATTTATCTTGACTACCTTGAAGCGCTTCTAATTCCTCTTTTGTTAAAAGTGACAACAAATTTTTCTCTTCCACTTCTTTTTTTATCATCTCCACCCAATCATCCTTATCCTGGACTGTATCAAGGTAACGCGGAGGTAACATTTTAGACAGCGCTTCCAATTGCCGGCGCTTCTGAGCACGACTCATTTCCAGCGAGTGCAGTTTATGCTTCATAGCCGCTATTTCCTCTTCAAGTTCATACAGCACAGATTTCAGTTGAATGTAGTCCATGGAATTAGGCACCTAAGATTAGCCCTAACTCATTAAAGAGTTATACTTTAATACGCATATCGAACCCTGGTGCCAAAATGTAAAAGTAACCTTAGAATTTTACCTTGAAAGCCCGAAGACGCTTCCTCATGAACAAGTTTCGGGCTTGAACTTCTTCCAAAATCTGCGTATACTTTTCCAGATCGTTTTGAAAGGCGTTCATTAAAGTTTCCCGAAGATTTATATCAGTAGTCATTTTCTCATGTACTCGGAGTTTTTTGGTCAACTTTTGCCGTTCTTCTTTCAAAATCTGAAAGCATCCAGCTACAAACGATGTAAAACTACAATTCAAATTTCATGTGTCACAAACCTTCAATCTTTAGAGCACAGGGAACAAGTACCATTGAAACATAACCCATCGCCTCAGCGAGAAGTAATACAGGAATGATGCATCAAAACTCGATTTAGTATCCTTTACTTACCCGTTAACAGTTTGAGTCCTTTGAGTTCTTCGTGAGCTCCTTCGATCCTGGTCGTGTATTCGTTGTTGCGAATCCGGATTTGTTCAAAATCAATTTTTTGCAGCTTGAATCCCATTTCTTGTTGAGCTTTGAACTGCTCTTGCACTTTTTTCCTAGTCTTCTTCAGCTCCACCAAGCTCATAGTTATTTTTGTTTCTTCCGCAAGGATTTTGTTCCGTAGTACTTTTCGGAACCTTTAAAAGTTACAATTTCCATTATGCAAACAAATACTTTGAAACAGCAAGTGATGTCCCTTAAAACCTTCGTCGATATTTATCATCAATTACTTGAGTATTTTTTCAGCCATGAGCCTCTTCGTTAAAGGATGGTATGCCCCTGCAACGACTGCCGTTAATTCATCGTTCAAGCTGTTAAGAAGGTCGCAAGCATCCACGTTAGTATCGATAAGGACTTGGATAGCGTTTTGGCGTCGATGCGCTTTTGTTTTTTCTGCCATAATGTCCCTCTCCATTTCTTCTGATTCCTCTTCAGCATATTTAAACTTGTATTCCAGGGGCAACCTTTACCGGCACACATACGTAGAAATGAATCCATAGCTTTAGTAAAACAGAGTAATAGAGGGAGCCACAAGCAAGGACTACAATGTACCTCTTAGCACTTCTCGGATAAAATCCAGGGAAATCCGGGTCTTCATCTCCGAGTCCTTCCATTTCGTCAAAGATTTTTTGCCGTTCTCGGATTTCCTCATCATATTCTTCATTCTTGTCTTTGTGCTAGAATACAAGAACGCGTTATCAAATTATTGTGCATAGCCCCTTGGATTCATTTTATTCCTAAGACGCTCCAGGATCTTTTTCCAGCTCTAGCACAATTTTTTAAAGAATCGTGTTCATTCATACTATTTGACGTCATACATCAGTGACAGCCTCCTGGAGTGTGTAAAAGCGTTGAATGAGCTTTCCGTATTTGTCTCGCATATAGTCGTAATTTGGGGGTGCAAGATTTCCATATTTTCCAATGTACACCTTCACGGCATTCCTGTCTTCAGGGCTCATCCCTTCAAAGAATCCATCTTTAGAAACAGAGATTTCTTTGCTAGGGTCAATAGGGTTGTATCTTCCGCCAAATTCTTCGTCGTCCGAGTCCTCCCATTCGCACAATTCTTTTACAATAGAGGCAGCTTTTGTCTTCACGACCGATTTCTTTTTGCGCTTATTCTTCTTGGAGTTCTTCTCCATTTTGTTTTCACCCTCCTCTTCCTCCTCATCACCGTGACCTTTTTCAAGCTTTCTAACGCTACTCCGTGCCCCACGGGAGCCATCTTGGGGTGTGCATCCATCATCTTGTTGCATGTGCTCCACATCCGAGTCGCTGTTGGTTGCACTCGCATCTCCACTTCTGGTATCATTTTCCCACGGATACTTGTATGTAAAAATTGGCATTGCTGCCTCAATTTCGCGATCTCGTTTCTCCATTCTGGCAATTGTGCGCTCAAGTATTACATTCTCGGTTTTCACAAAACTAATATTGTCCTCAAGTAAAGCTAGCTGTACTTCTATTTCGTGTGCTGTCATGTCTGTAAAGATCAACACCTTTCATTATTCCCTTTCCAGTTCTCCAAAAGCCCTTTAATACTGGCATTGCGGGAATAAACTCAATATGTGCTAGAGACCATTTTGGTAAAAGCCAACAAAAATTTTAAACTGAGAGAAGTCAAGGCCGCGTACTTTTGAGCGCTGTTTTCGGAATTCCTCCTTCGATATCAGAAATGGATGGGATATTCTTCATTTCCTCTTCATCTTCCTCAGATGAACCTTCAGAGGACCCATTTCCATTTCCTTTTGCCTTCTTTCTCCTCCGCCTCACTACGGTACCGGATTCTGTGACGGAATCATACGATTCTTCTGATGTTGCGGACCCCGACGATGGTGATGAGAATTGTTCATCGTAAATCTCTTTTATGAGTGCTGGAGGAATTAATTCCTCGTCCCAGTTGTCGGGCCCGTCGTCGTAGAACGGTCTTACATTTGTTAAAGCTCCGGACATCTTCTTTAATTCCAGCTGGTCTTCCGGTGGTACAGCAGTTATTGATTTACGGGGAACAGACGTTGCCATTGTCTTCGTTTTGGTACTGATAGACCACTTTGAACAATTTTACTTTAAAAATCAGTATTAAAATTCTCGTGCATTAAGGTTTAAGGAGTTGGAGTCGAGGGGACGTTCTGATGTTCGATATTATAGTACTCCAGGCTTCAGTAGTGTTCCCGCTAATTCCAATCCGTAGGAATTAGATCGTGGAAAATTTAAGCAAAATGCCAAGACAACCGTCAATATTCCATTGCTCTTTGCATATTAAATCTTAGTATGATCATGTTAAAGCATTACTGCAATTGCATATTGCAGCATTTATACACTTGTAGTATTATTTTGTTTATATTACGTTTCGAAAATTATTCAACAATAATTTCTTGGAGAACAATATTACAGCATAGCATGGATCTGAATGGCTCGCAAACGCAAAGGCGCGAATACTCCGAATCCATGGAGTACCTTTGGCAAATCTGTCGATTCACAGAAATATTTTACCTCTCGCTTAAATAATACAGCGACTTACAACATTACGTATAGCACATGAATAACACTAAAGACATTGCATTTGTGCTACCTAAAATATCTCCTTAGTCTTCGTCAAAGTTAATAATACAAAATAGCGTCTGTGAGCGTGGGCTCATCATTGTCATGAAATGAACAACATAAGGGAAATAAATTAATTGCTCAGAGCATTATTACATAATATTACAACTAATTATATAAAGGGAATGGAAGATCTAGCACAGGTTACAAGGATGACGGTACATTCAATGTGTACACACTATTTCGTACATTTTCATCACAACTACTTCAAAAGTCTAATTTTGGTACCAGTGTTACTTCCCCACTTACTTAGTCAACACATCCTATAATTCCCTAAAACGCCTACAAAATACAAAGATATGACTGTTTGTCGAAATGACTTACTAATGAAAGACTCAAGTCTGTTGCTTCTCACAAATTACTCCCACATCTCAATTACAAAGGCGTTCAAAACCTTTACAAGAACGTATTACATTTAACATCCAAATATTCAACATGATATCCATCTTCTTCTAGCTTAGCTATCCTCCCAGGAAAGTTTGATAACTTTGCATTTTACCTGGCCTGCTCTGCAACGAGATGATCTAAATCTGAAGTAATGAAGAAAACGGGACTTGCAGAAGTAGGAGGCTCATAGTTGGTTACCGCAGCCAGCTCAGATGTGTTATTTCTTTCCACACTTCCATTAACGGTTATCGGATGCTTTTTCTTATTTTGCTTCGGTAGGAGGTATACTAGCGATAAGGCAATGATGACGTGCCACGCACTGTGGGTATACTGTAAACATTCAAACCAGTTTTATATGCCTGCAATTAACTTAATGGTTGTCGAGTTTTAAAATCATTTTTAAATTCGCTCTAGTACCCTATAATTGTCCTCCGTCTCTACAAATGCGAATAAAATCAATCCGGCTCCACCCAGCAGAACTCCTGGTAAAAAGAGAAGCACGGAGCTAAGCGTCGGTGTTAGAATACTCCGGCTCAGAATGCTTCGATATCCCCATACAGTCACTGGAATTCCAATTCCCAAGCAGAATGGGACGATAAACACCATCAGTCCAGTTCTATTGTATTCAACCCCCACGGCAATCACCACAGCTCCAAGCATGTAAAGTACAGAATCGTATTTTGGCGGACTCCTTGCAAGAGCAATCAATGTCACCCAGAAAGCCAAAATCGAACAGAAGAAGTCACAGAATTGGAGGACCTGGAATACGAACAAATGAATATTGTGTTATTCAAGCATCATTATAACTGTGACTTTTCACTAGTGGCAGTTTTATGAAGTTACCTGATAGCGTGTTAGACAATATCCATATATATCTTGGTCGCAAGCATGATATAAGGTGGAGGAGATCATAGTGGCCAAATAAACCAAAACATGTGTAAACATTTTGCGATATAATGCTAAGAATATGGCAGGTATAAAAAATAAGTTGCTTAATGTCAATAGCAACGTGGTGCTGATTAAAACACTGTCAGGTGTAGCATGAGAATCATCTTGGCAGGCCCAGCCTCGGTAGCCTATATCAAAAAAGCATTAGTGTTAAGGGTAGCTTTAAGTCAACATTTATATACTGCGTATGCGTTGACATTGAATCATATTTCTTTGTTACCTCCTATGCAATGACAGGCCGTGTAAAAGAATAATCCTTTGTGTACTTCTTGACATACACCGTAAGTGCCACAAGGCTGAATCCCGACAGGAGTTGGAGTTGGTTTGGTCAGTACGCAGGGCTGGGTACGTACATCTAATGAAACGAGTGCTTCTTCCACGATACAAGGTGTACGATTACTAGGAAATAGCAATATACAATTAATCCGAATCCTTAACTTGTTGAAATCGATAGTTTTTAAGCACCATTGACAAATACTTACCCCCGATAAAAGCAGACAGTAGTGAAGGAGATGAACCACAAGTCTGGCTCAGGAAACGGTATTAGTATTAAGTCATCTACCGTAGAAGTGTTCGCTGAAGAAATATGCAACGATAACCCAGCTTCACAGCAGGCCGATATGTTTGCGGGATCTTCAATACAGCATAAAGGTTCAGGTGGTCTTGATTTGCGTATACAAGCTATCACGTGCAATTCTTGCGAAGTTGCATTCTGAAAATATTTATATTTCGTAAACTTAAGTCAACTATACAAAGGAATACATGTGAAAATATCCAATCCTTTTCCTTTCAACTGTGGATACTTTGGGAGAATCCATGAGCCACGAAACTAAACGGAATAGTTTTAGCTCACCAGTAATAGCTCGTCCATATGGACACTGATAGTTAGGGTTCCGCCAATGTCTACGAATGGTAAAATTTCAAACGAAACACCCACAGGCATCGCGTCTGTGAGAGCCAACCATGTTGTGAACCATTCCTTGCCCTGGAAGCAGTTTTTATCCATAATTACAGCATTCCACGTATATGTTGAAAATAAGCGCATCGTCTAGAGTTCATACCTCAAGTAAGAAGGTACCGGAAAAATCCTGCGCGTGTTTGATTCTAGTCAGTCGAAATATAGGGACACAGTCACAGCCAGGTTTGACTAAATCCGATAGTTGTGTACCGTTAGTGTGATTCAAACGTACTGCCTGAAGCTTGCTGTTTACAGCGTTGTTGAGTCCCGCTAAATTTTGCATGAAGCTTTTTCCGAGAACTTGTAACGGGCATACTGCGTTCGAAATCAAACATTTTACAGCAACAGTTCATACTCAAATTCATATTAAATTGCAAAATTAAACTGAATTCAAATCACCTCTTGTTGTAATAGTCACATTATACGAAACTTTGGTATTTGCCACAAGCAATAAATAGTAATACGAATCCGGAATCGGCAAACTTTCTGTAAAGCTTGTTTCGTTATGCGCGACAGCTCCTCCAATACAATCCTCAGCAGTGTAGGAAGGTAGAGCACGAGCCCTGAAACATATCTGCTGTAGACACATTTCTTCCTTCTTGAAACTCGGAGCTTCAGTTTTAATAGTGCTGTTTATTCCACTTTTCTGCTCATCTTCTGCAGCCTTGAAATAATAATCCGCATCATGGTAAGCCGAAGACATAAATTTGCATCCGTTAATTTTGACCGTGAATTCCCATGTATCCGAAGGTATATAAAACCTAATACAAAATAATAGTATCAAGTATCACTTCTCGAAAAAACTGACAAAATTATCAATCAATGCAACAAGTAAATTTTCGTACTTGAAGTAAGTGAAACGCTCCTCATTTCTCAGTCTCGTGGTAGATTCCAGTGGGACCGTTTCCACAGTCGGTACTTGCGTCCATAAAGCTATTGAACCCAGGCTATACTGACACTTGTGACCAATACCCTGCGAAACACAATTGAAATTCAATTACTTCATTACAAAAAGACTCCGAAACCATGTGTATTGGATTCCTACTTCCTGTTGGACATGCTGATCCCAGTCAGGTAAATACGCAGCAGCGAACCAACTCCCCGGTAAAGGATTGTAAACTGGGAAGATCTTCGTATCCTGAGGCTGATACTTGGAGCGTATTACCAAGCTATACAGAGAAGTTCTTCCAGTGTACATACTCGGTGGGAAGGATGAATTATCAGCGGACATTACAGGGTAACTCCCATGCTGGATGTAACTGCAAGACAATGACAGAACAAGATAAAATTTATCTGACATGTTCACAAGCCCAAACAACCCCTTCTCATCTCTCATCATTCAACATATATAATTCGATTGTCGATTACATGTAAACATCTTTTGCCGGACAATCTGGGTTGTCCATGAATGCTGCAAATTCGAACGTTGCTCGTGTCACTTCCGTGGGCACATAGTAGTGAAACAAAGTGACATCTGCATAGTTTTTGAACGGTCGCAGTAGCCCCTCTTGGCTCACCTGAGGTAAGAGACCCCACGAATGATGCAAACAGCCTGAAAATGGATTACAAACAAAGTTTACACCTGCTCTTCCATACGGTTTGATTCCATTATAACCTTAAATACTTTTATTTTATCAAATCAATTTACCGATAATCAGGAGGCAGTAGAGGATTAGTCGCGTAGCCATGTTAAAACGTGTGTCCCCAACTTGTGTCGGGCGACATTAACGAGATCCTTGACAAATTTTGAACCTTGTCAACATTTTGTTCCACATCAACTTTTCTGAAACATGCTATCAGAAGCCGAGTTAACGTAAGCTATGCTACCCTCCCACACAATGCTGATTACCTAATAGCTTCTTTTATGCTCTAAAACAGAGAATTTTAGTGTCCCACCCTAGAATCTCACGGATGTAGGCATACTTTCTAACTTCAAATCTTTCCAAGTATTCAGACTTCAAAGCTAAATAGTCTTCCTATTTCACAATAATACTTTCTCATCAGTCCCATCATCATACCCAAACTAAAATAAGATAAGTCAATAATAACCTAACCAAGTCGCGTCAAGTCTCTCATCTATCCTTCATTTACTTCAAGACGCTGCAGTTCAGGAGCCAAATTCCAAAAATGCTATGATTTAACTAGACGTAGCTATCTCCTATATGTAATTAACCATTGATTGCTAAGATACTGGGGGAGTTCCAGTAGGTTATAACTGCGGAACCGCAATTCGCAACAGAAGAGTCACTAGTAAAATATTGCACAATTAGCACACTAAAAACGTCTACAAGGTCTTGCTCAGCAAACCTAACAGTCTGGTTGAATATGAACATTCATCATGTTACGTGATTACAAGCTATAAATTTCTTCCTTACTAGCATCTAATACTTGTGAAATTACATAAATAATATCCATGTGGTTACGGTAACAAAGATAAATACTGATATTCATTAAGTCCACAAATCCACACAAACCATCTTCCGGCTATACCGGTTTAAATGCAATCTCTTTTTACAATTAAAATTTAAAATAATATCGATTTTGATCTGATCAATTGTCTATCCAAACTGACTAAATCCTACGAACACATGATTGACAAATTCAAAGCTTTTAATTGACGATCCTACGCCATATATCAGCTTAGTATTAAAATGAGTATTGCGACTCGCAGAACATTTTCCTAAATGCAAATCCGAGATCACGGAATAAATTTAATAATAAACAAAAACAGATGATTTCATTTCTACAGACGGCTAGCCGACCGCCTCTCACAATTCACAATAACACCAAACAACCACCCCCACTTGACAACATGGTGGTGCAAGTGCACTGATGAGAAAAAAATCACAACATGTATTTCAATTCGCTTCGTCTCAATGCACCCAAACATATCCTTTGCATCTCACAGTAAAATTTTTGAATTGCTCCTTGAATTTTCCCGCTTTACATCAAGTATATTACTTCGCCCTCACGCTCTTTCTTTACTTTTTGTTACACATCCACCGGAAACTTCATTTTTGCAATTACTCCTCCTTTCTCCTTGTGTCATTAATTAATAAACCCTAATAAATTTCAAATCTTCGTATAATACCTTCGCCCACTACGACCGTGTAATTTTACACCTTATTAAATCTAATAACGCTTCCATTAACTCACCTGAAACGTTTCCTCGCACAAAGATGCACACTGTTGTTTCACAATTTTAAACGTTTCACTTCCCACTTTTAATTCAAACTCCACCAGATATTCTCAACTACCTCTACGGCAAGCCTCAACTAAAATTTGAGTCATGAACATACCAGTAGGAATCCTTTCTGCATTTCTGAAAATACTGCAATGGCAATTAACCTTAAACGTGAACAGAGCAACTTATACTGGTTTCTCACATAGATTAATCTACCTGTATGACGATGACTTTCCTCTGCAAGAGGATATCGTTAAAAAGACATTTAGTTTCCTCATTTGCTTTTCCTTTCACGACAATTCAAAATATTAGTATGACGTTCCAAGTTAAAGAGATCTTGCAGTAAGAGGAAATGACGACAAATGTGAACATACGAGGCAAAAGTATTATGCAAGGACAAGTGGAAGGATGAAACATAGGATGATTTTTACTTTTTACAGATTCCTTGCATACAATTCCATTCCATCCAGAGCTAGTTAGCAATCTTCCCCTTATCATATTCTAATGGCAAATACACCTGTATATTAGTATCATCACATCCCAATCTTTCCGTCATCTCTCCCCTATTCATGTTCCATAGTTTACAAATGTAGCTGTGTTTCTCCTTTCCTGTACATCACCTCACCAGTGAGAGTAGCCCCATTTCTCATCAGAATCTGTACAAATATAGTCCATAAATAGAACATGTTCTCTTGCATTTCTGATCCATCCTTCATAATGTCACCTGGGATTGGGATTATAGCCGCTCGTCCATTCCCTTGATTATATATATATCAGCTATGATCGCCATTCGCCATCCTTCCGACACAATGCCTTTCCTCCTGAATCCCAATGAGTTCCATCATCAAACAGACAGGGCCAAGCTTAAATGCAGAGAGAGAGCTCGGAAAAAAGTTTTATCATGTTATTTTATTTATTATTATCACCAATTGATAATTCCCCTCCTTTCCGTCAGCTTGACTTATCAGAGAAAAGCTCTCCGGCACAAGCTTCTATTCTCTAGCTATCGCTGTACTTTGGGCCCTTCTCAAGAATCATTTAGTACGTGAAGAGATAACCGTATGAAATTATTGCTAAAAAATAATCACAGGATTCATTAACTTTCCAATTCTTGCCGTACACACAATTCAATCCAAGACAACCGTATCCTTTTCTTTATAATTGTCACTCACACCATCATTTAAAACAAATTATTTCTCAAAGATCATGTAAACTCTTATTTTCGACGTAAATCCAGTCTCGTGATTCTGATTCAGCGTCATCAGCAAAGCTAACTCTGATACCAAATACTACACACTCGGCCCAGACAAAGCCGAAAGCACGTTCTATTATACAGTACTATTCCTCTCTTCAAGCCCTCGTCAATTTAATGGAAGCTAAATACAAATTGACTTATTACAATTTAAAAGGGATAGCAGAGCCTGTCCGTTATATATTTCACTATGTGGGTGTTCCCTTTGAAGACGATCGCCTTGACATTTCTCATTGGCCTACCATTAAAGAAAGTAAGTTTTTCAACTTTCCTCACAATTTCTACTTCCTTTTATAATGCTGTTATATTAAAAAGGATCCACCACATTTAAATCAGGTTACCCCTGGGGAGTTTTACCAGTGTTACAAGTGGATGGGAAGCTGCTGAGCCAATCCTTTGCCATTGGTCGCTACCTCGGGAAAGTTTTTAATCTCATGGGAAAAAATGATTTCGAAGCAGCCAAATGTGACGAGTACGGTGACGCCCTCAAGGACCTTCTCATAGGTATTTTGCACATATACATTTTTATACATTTTATACTTACGTTTCAAAGACCTGCTGCCCTCTTTTAGCAAACTCTTACCACCACTAGCTATGATTACATAATCGCAAACCTCAACCCAGCTTCAGACCAAATCCATTTTAGCCATCTCAATCAGCCCTATTTTAACCGGAAATCAGTTTCCAGCCCCTCGAAAGCCTTATTTAAGCATGGCAAATACTCCCTCCTTGTCCTTCCTATCCAGAGTTTCCATTTCCTCTTCCTCTGATACTATCTCTTTGATTTTTTTCAATTAGAAGACGAATGAGTAAACCTCTTGAATCTTGACCAACTGTCCTAGAGAAAGGAAGCAATGTCATGCACAAAAAAAATTCAGAGCGGAAGAAAATAAACTTTCTCCTACTACAAACTTTCATTTTGTAGGCTCTCATCATCATGGATGAAAGGAGATTGGAGGACGTATTCAACTCCGCGAAATTAGCTTTAGCTCAACTTTTCTCCAGAGACGCAACGAGTTTATTTTGTCCAGCAGACTCCTTCATGTTTCACAGTAAATCCCTTCGCAATCGCCTCAGTCATTCCCCCAAGCTGACGGCTCATGTACATCTTTCCCTATAGGTTTATTTCTTCGCATTCAAGGATCATGTTTTTATTTTTCCAGAGTTGCGAAAATTCTTAGTGGAAGGAGACGACGTGAAGAAGGATCAATTACTGGAGCTCATACGTAAAGCAATGCTTCCTAAGTATCTGGGTAAAATAGAACAGGATTTAGTAGAATCCGGGGAACACGTCCTCGTGGGAGAAGACTACACTTGGATAGATTTCTTCCTTGCTCACTATATTACCTTTGTGGCGGAAAAGATTGATCCGGATCTCCTCCGAAACTATCCCCGCCTGGATTCGTACAAGAACAACCTTCTTAGCATACCCGCAATCAAGGAATGGACACTAGAGCGTCCGCAAACCCTTTTTTGACACAGAGAAATAATCCAGTGCTGCCGTGTGTACTACAGAGAAACGATATACGCTTCCCTCCAAAATATTCTATAACTTCCTGTCATTTGTCGTTATAATAATACTCTTTACCCAGTAAAGTAATTCTAACCCCCTGTAACAAGCATGCTCAAATGCAAGTCTGAATGAGCTCACGACATTTGTAAAACACAATTAAGAGTGGTGCCGTTTTATAATTAAAAAATTCAAAGTTATCAGACACCTATTGACTCATGCGATTGTAGTCAAAATTGGAGCTCGTTACCCTAACTTAAATCCCCTCTTGAGTGTCATCCCGTTTATTAATTACATCTCCTCACATTTCATTTCCCTAAAGTTACAGCATCCTCGTAGTCTCAATGCATCCAAAATCCTGCATGGTCTCTTGTAATTCGATCCTCATTTAAGTACCATAACGCTCCTTTTTCTTAACACTTGAGCTGAAACTTGGAAGACGAAGCAATCTTGGAAAATAACTATTGCTGCCACTTATTGCTGATTCCTGATACAAACTTCACCTCGAGTCTGCAACTGGACTGTTTTACGACCCTTCTTCCAATCCTTGGCTTGGCGACTTGACTCGAGACGTTCACGGAAATTTTATGGGAGTTAGCTTCATACATAAATATCATTTCAGTCATTTCAGAGGCAACATGCAATGACAGACATGAGCATGCACAAGAGACAAGGCATGCCTTCGACTTGCTGCGTTTGTGAATTCTTGGAGGCCGCGCCCAGCTTGTAAAACCTACAATTTTTGACACAAGTCTTCAACTTTATTCAGCCTCAAAACAAAGTTTAATAACTGACTTGACGAACAAGAGTCAGCCCCGTGCCATGACCATATGCTTGAAAGTTTCAAAATTTTCGAGCCCAAACTTACTGATTACAGTAAGCTTATATAATAAGCTTAGTTATAATCTGTAGCCTGAAATCAATTTTCATACCCGTGATTAACGCACACCTCAGTTTTTCAATGTCAATGCAAGGATTGAAGGTAGTTATGCACTAGAAGATTTCAACGACGCTGTTGCACCAGACAATGCGCAAGCGTCGGAGACGCTGCCGCTGGTCACTGCCCTACCAGTTGCAAGTAGATGATCATCACTTCAGTTTACTCCTTCAAAGGCCATGCGAGGAGAGTGGGATGATAATGTGCAGCATTTGCAATCCGTTATAAAGTACACACCCGTGATTGAGAGGATCGAGGATTTATTATGCCATGTTTATGGATTGGGGCAAAATACCTAGGATTTTTGAGGATAGGACCAGGCTCTGAATTTATATTCCCTGTCTCTTCCTCCACGCCCCAACAAGTTCATACTCCCATCGCCTCTGCTTCTCCTATCTGAATTCACATTGGATTAATTTGAGGGCGTAGGCGTTAAAGTCCTGACCAGTGTGTCTCACCCTCCTGGTTGTTTTATGAGAATTGAATTGGATTGGAATATTATTGCATAAATGATTACCTCAATACTAGTTTTCGCACTTAAAATCCTTCATGTCGACGTCCTTCCCTTCAATCCTCTAACCCTTTCCTAACCCACAACATTGCTGGAAGGCATGACGCAATTTGAAGAATGTCAACTAGTCAAAGAAACCTTTAAACTTTTAAAGTATGGAGCAAACTAGAGAACGAGTGAATGTTAATTTTCAAAGAGTATTCAGCTTGTAATCAAGCGTAGGCGTGCATGCATTCTTCCACTCCCGGCTCATCTCCTTCAGCTTTGGTTTTCATACAATGCTTACCTTAAAATCCGGAAGATACAAAGCTGTTGTAGGTTAGTGGTGAAATAGAACTTGCTTTCAAGAATGCCAACTCCGTCCGGGTAGTTTGTATGCTAGGCAGTGAAAGCAAAATCGATTTCCCTGATGGACTTTCTCTTCCATCCACCCACGCCTCCAATATGTACATCCCCTGGCGGTATCGTGCTTCAGATCATTTTCTATTACAAGAGATTGTGAAAAGTTTCCCATAGCTTGGGAAGTTATACTTACGTAACCATGCTCTCCAAGTGACGGAGGAGAGGGGTGCGACGCTACCAAGAAAATAGTATCACAAGATAGTGTAAAAGTACGTAGTTTGCAATTTCAACCTTCTCATCTCCTTGCATTCTCCGAATTCGGATGCGAAACTCCGACGCAGATGCTCTAAAATGTTCGGTAGAAACTCTTGAACGGATGCATCTCTTCCTGACATGTGCCAGCTTTTATGTACGACTAATAGTGTATGATTCAGAACAAACCATTTCTTCCGCCCGACGCACCCTTCATCCAAGGGATTTCATCCATCCTGAGAAATTAGTCCCGGGTAACTCCAAGATTTTACTAGGCGCATATACTACGGAGCTCTATTTGAATAAATTAGAATGAATGAGTAGTTATGCACTTGTACATATTTGCAAACCAAAACATGAATTCTCTTAAAGAAAGCATAGCAGAAAGGATTCAGTTTGACTGAAATACGGAGCAACCCAACAGTGCTATAACTTCCCCTCACTCTTAATTTTTCCATTGTATATTAAATGACGCGAATTGTGACGTGAGGAACAAGGGGCGATGATGCACTTTTCGAAAAGGAAACCCCACCCTTGTGTGATACAGCACTCCCATTCAGTCCCGAGTCATTTTGTCTCACACGTCAGTCCGTCGTGAAACCCGGGAGAAGCCCATTCTTAGTCAACTCCAGAGTGCACTCTCTTCACTCCGACACAAATTGCCAAAACCTTTAGTTTAACAAGCACGTGTTTGGCCATCAGGCTTTTGCCCTCTGAGTGAAAAGAGGAGTTCAACTTTCCTCGTGGCTCTTGCAAACAGTTGTCCACATCTTCCCCACTTTCCTCTTGTGGCTCCATGAGCTCATCTCCCATCTTTATTTAAAATTCATGATATGATGCAATTCACCCGGTAGTTTGCAGTCGTTGTTGCTCCCCCACCCTGGAATTTTATTCTCAAGAATTTCCTTCATCCTCCTCCTTCTATACCTCAATTAGCTCCCAGCACGTGAAAGAACTTTCTGTAGTACTTTTGTCCCAGTCGCAGTCAGCAAATTCCTCCGCAGAACTTCTATTCAAGCCGCCTTCAGATGTTAATCTGCTCTCCATTTCGCAAATCTCAAACACACACTTGTAACGTACCGATTTTCTTTCAAAGTTTACTACGTACATCTCACCTTTCCGTGTCAATGCAACTACGCTACGAGACAATTGGGCAGCAGCTTCATCTCATGATTTTAATTTCACAAGACCCGCCTAGCTTCGATCTTCTTCTTCAATATTTAAAATTAAATTTCTAGTCCAGAGGGCTTGCTAACACCACCGTTTATGAAGAAACGAACCGCCGTTACACCTAGCTTCCGCTACATAGTTTTATATCACTGTAGAATTATAATCCAGTGTAAGATGAAACTTTTAACTGTGATGAAAATTCCTACCATCTGCTAAATGTTTCTCAAGGAATCAGAGATCCCTATGAGCCCTTCATTGGTAGGGAATCGCCACTTATTCCTTGGATATAGTTTATTACGCTAGCTTAGGTCCTTCCAGCAGAGTGAATATGATCCGGAACTTACCCATTTTTTCAAACATCCTGTCTCTGAGTATCTAATTACAGCTCTTCTGGATATAAATTCCTCTACACTTTGCCAAAGCAAGCATACAGCATCCAAGTCAGACGAACCTTCTTCCCAAGCCTCTTAATATAGTCAGCCTTGGATCTCTCTGTGAACAAATTAATCCATAAAATCATTACGAGTTCCTAACACACTACAGTTCCGCGATCATAAAAAAAGCTTATTTCAGCTACAGTATGCATGCAGTTATGATTCTCCTTGACTTCATTGGGTCCCGGTTTGCCATACTTTCGCGCTGTACTCATCACTTACTCTGTTAGCCAAATCAATAATTAATCTTTTCGCAAAGCATCCCTCCAACTTGCTTACAAGATGAAATGAAATGTAAAGACACTGCCGTTGACAGTTTAATAGGCAGCTACTCTGAATTATTTTCGCTGTATAAATTAAGCTTATGCATATTATTATCATATTTTCCAATGGTTTCAACAAAGCACCCTTTTTGCAAAGCATATATTCATTTAATTTCCCATCCCGCTTTGACTCAACCTGTTCTCCGCATCTCTGATCCTACCTGTCACGTTCACTCCACATCATTCCTCTTGACAAATTAGTATACAGTAGAGGCGGATTCGTCGGATATTGTTTATACAAGTGAGAAGATGGAGGTAGGCCCGAATCCCAGCTCGGGGGACGGGAACTTCCTGTGGCAAGGAAGGGCTTTCCTAGAGCCGAAAATATTGAGCCTAACAAGTGGTGGAGGTGCGGGGTAGTAAGGAGAGAATTAAGTAAGATTCATCTCGTATTTCATTACGTTTTCTCTCTGAATTTTCACGAAACCTTTCGTTTTTGCCGAGCTAAATTTTTAAATCATCCCATAGTGTTATGTAGTTAGGAGGGAAAGATACGTTTATTTTTTCTCTCATGTCTCTAGTTAGTACTACGTTTTTCTTGAGAATGTTTACCAGATTAGGTTTTCAGTATGGTTCACATCAATTTAGAATTCGAATCATTTGATTAAGCTTTTATGCTTCTGTAAGTGAGTAAACATGCAGTCTAAAATCTCAGAAATTTTTTGAGGGCATAATTGTTGTTGTTTTAAGTATCTCCTGTAGCCCATATTCAAGTTACTTGGCTTAAAGGTTTATAAAATTTGAGTAGGACCAATTAACTAGACTGTTAGTAAATTTTGTTTTCTGACGTGTAAATTTTAATAACGATAGTCAAAAGTTTTCCTTATGATGTTTTCTAAAATAACAGCATATTGTTACCCGACGCCATTTTTTTAAAAAAAAAATTCTCCGCTACACCTTAACGCTGTCCTTGAAACTCAGCTTCAGCTCTTGCTTTCCAAGGATTATCTGTATGTTCTTTCATCTTCACCGATGAGCTTCTCTTCAACGTCCCTTGCAGTATCCATTGTCCTGCCTATTCTTTAAGGGGTCGCTTTTGTTCCCCCTCACAAACTGTCCTTGACCATCTTGCATTCAGCTTTTTGATCTTCACTCACCCATCCACCCCCTCAAAGCAGCATTTTGTGATACGGGAAAAATCCAGGAATAAGGGATAGACAAGAGGTAGTGCAAGTCTTGGATAAGATGCATTTGAGTACTTTCGTGTTTAGATAATAGAAGGGAACAACTAGTTTACAAAGAAATGAGAATCTCTTGATTTTTGTACTTGGGGTTTCCAGTCCGTACATAAATGTTGAATTGTTTTGAAAAGCGTGTAGGTTCAATACTCGTATGATTAGAGGAGGAGCCTTTCCCGAGTTGCAATGCATGGAAACGATTGAGAGACTGGATAAATTCAGCATTATATATATTATTGCCGAAACTTAGCAATTGGAGGATTGAATTTATGCGAAAAGTGGAGGAAATGTTAATTTGATCAGCCAACTTACAGAGTCGACTCAGGAAGATACAATTAAAATCTAAAATTGGGATTTCATGGATTATAAAGTTCGGCTGTTTAGGTAGCCAGTTTCCAATTAAAACTTGTAATCATGTAAGGAGTGGGAACAATCTGAATTTAAAATTAAAACATTTTTGTCTTTGAAGGAGATCAAGAAGAACAGCAACAATTGCAGACTAAATTCGGGTTATAAAATATTGATAGTTTCCCAGAAAAGTAAAATGTAATGGATTTTCTTGAACGGAGCAGTTACTAAGTAGTGCTTCGGAAAGTATATTTATGAGCAACCTCGTAGCACATGATTGTATGTTTGTTGGTTTCCAGTCAGTCATTATTCATTGCTTGTTTTCCCTTACTTTTACTCTAGAATGATCGTAGTTGCTTATTTTATTCAAACCCTTTGCTTTAGATTCTTCAGATAGTATTTTCAGTAACATTTAAATGTATCAATTAGTCAATTCTTTTTGTTTCTCCTACTGCTTTGAGAGCATACATGGATGAAACAAGAGCATGCGTGCAAGGGTTTGTTAGTTTAATTTGGGAAAATTTCTTTGGTTACGCTTCATTCTAATTTCTTACCAAGAGGAATTACCATAGGGTGGTAATTAGGTGAAGGAACAGAGCTTGAGCGGAAAACTAAGTTGAGGGAAAGATTTTAAGTTGATAAATACGATACTTACTCATTACCTTATCGATGCATCTGCAGGATAGGTGGATAATTCACCCTTAATTTTGAAATTAGGATCTGGATCAAAGGAAAGATATTGCTTCTTCTTTAGCCAGTCACTATCATAAGCGGATGTAAATACAGGAGATAATGGGTCCTGATTGGGGTAAATATTTAAAATTGTAGTACATTCATGGAAATCAGTGCAGTTACTTAACTAGAAAACAAAATATCAGCTTTTCTCTAGATCAGGGTTGTTACTGTGATAAGGTACATTTAATATGGGAAGCTTTATTAGCAACGGAGTAAAATCCAGTTATTTGGATGAAAGTAAGAGAGTTCCGCAAAAGTCTATTGCGATTAAGAACCTACACCTGTAATCAATCCCTCCCAGTTTACTTATAATTTTTCCCTAAATGTATGGATATTTGCTGGGGGCATCAGAAATAAGTGTTCGAGTACTTTATAGTTCAATTTAAAGATATGCCGTCAATAAGGGTTAAAAAGAAAATGATTTTCGTCTTAATTCGGAAGGAGCGAATAACCGATGGTAACATGAATTCTCCACGCTGCGATATCATTTTTTGTATTTTTTTTTGGAATTCATTGTATGATCCATAAGCTCCAGGCGACAGCTTAAATTAAACCTAAAGATTACGGAAAGGTTGAATGAATGGGGTAGTATAACGTCTGAATTCCAGGAGTGTAGCGAATCAGATTTTGTTGGATCAACTGTAGAATATGATCAAGATCAATGCAATTTAATGCGGGTTACAAATACATTCGTTTAAATTAGTTAAGGGGTGTTAAGGAGAAGAAAATGAGTCATTTTACAAGGCTACAATTAGAGAAATAAAGTTTTGAATTCACACGGTCTACGAGTGTATGTGCCAGCCTTGGATAACACGCTAAGATTATGTTAGTGTTAAACGTTATTTCGCTTTGCGGGTTGTAAAATTCAATTTGCAGACTTAAAACTGGTGAAAGCAGTAGGTCGAACGCTAGAAGATGAAAGCTAGAGAGTGAGCAAGTGAGTTAGAGGAATAATAGGTACTTGCAAATACAGCTTTGAGAAGCGTACCTTTATTAAAACTATTGTCAGTCTATACTTATAAAAATATGCAATGTCTAGCATTGACATCGACCGATGCAATAGGAGAAAGCAGGAACAAGTGGTTTTAATTGGATGATTCGTGGGAAAGGAAAAGCGTTTAGTTTGCTCATTGGATTTTTGTGTAGCACTTGGGTAAGACACACGATTTAAGCGTTGTGAGATGTAAGCATGTAACGTATGTCGTATAACATAACCAGGGAGTTCTATCTTACTTAAGTATTTCTACTTTCCCTTCCTCTTCTTGCAAGGTATTTACCCCTACAATTATTCTCCTTGAATCAAATTAAGTAAGTGGATATATATAGGTTTGGTTTAAATAGGTAATATTAGAAATTCATAATTCTCGACACGTTATTCAAAATTATGCTCAAATTGATACGCAACACTACTTTCTGTTTCTTCTGCTCAGTGTAGTTTTAGTAGAGCTGGGGACGTGTTGAGCATGATTGGATTTTTGGAGTAATTGTTTCATAAATTCCTGTTGATGTACTTTCTTTCATTGTAAGTTTTAACTTTCCTTATCCCATACTAGTTTTCAGAAGAGCCATGTTTGCGAACATGTATCTTTCGGATTCAATGGTAGAAGAGTAAAAATATATAGGAATGTTGGCTAGTAGGAAAACAGTAGGCTAGACATCCTATTCTGGACCATCTGTTGGCTTTCTCTCTAGAATAAATGATGCAAATTTTTTGATGGTATTAGAAAGAAAGCGCTTCTTTCCATTAGTAAAATAATTATAGAGTTTATCAGAGATTCTCGAAACTAAACATGGGAGAGATGTTTGTTTAATCGATTATTAGGATGTGATTGAATTATACAGGTCTGGGAAAATGGGTCCCGGGGGCTCAAAATTATTATTTATTTAATAATTTAGGTGTGAATGGATTAAAACTGATGATTACAATGATGGAGTGTGTGCTTTTGTACGGCAGCTATCTAATAGAGAAATATTGCTCTATTTAAGTCACAAAGGTTATGAAAGTGATTTTATTTTAGGATTTTCCAAATATAATATATGAGCATTTCGAATTAGCCTGCAGAAACTCGTAGATTATAATATAAATTATGTCGAAGTGAATTTGTTACTTTCTTTTCCTAGTTTTTCAATTGCATTCAGAACATTTAAGAGATTTTAGCACACACTGTCCCATTCAGCGTAATTAAAGACAGGAATTTAGCTAAGGAGGCACGGGTTGCGATGTTTTCTAAATATGGAGGAGGTTAGAATACTTTTCAAATGCAAGGGAAAGTTTTTCTTAAAATAAACGAGAATTGAGGCATTCCATTAGACTTGCGGTGTTTTATAAACACTAGTATTGTTGGTTTACGTTTTTGATGTTGAAAATGCCGTGCATTAGATAAATACATGTAACTACTGGAAGAGCCAGACACAGAAAGATAGTTAGTTATTTGAGGATCAAATTTTAGTTCTCCTACTTCTACTAGAATATATAGAGGTGGATACTAGATGAGCACCTAATACACTAGGTAGAAATAAATAGTTGCGAACTTTCAAACTTCTTGTTTTTTTTGCTCCAAAGCTGGATTGTTGCAATTATGTTGGTTCTGTTTATTAAAATTTTAGAGTAAGAAAGCTAGGGTTTAGTATCGGTCGGGATGCATCAGTAATGCAAAATAATCAGTGCAGAGGGAGAAAACTGGAATCACCGCAGCTATACGTTTGCAAACAGTTCCAAGTAGGTTAAATGAACCGAATTGTATTGTGTTTCATGCTAGAGAATTACTTAGGCAAGAGTAACTAGGAGAAAATCGTTAGCCGGAGCTGACGTAAATGCATAGGAAAAAGTTTTACTCGCACCTAGCAATGACTGAGAAACTGAGTATGGTTTGGAATAAATCAGTTCGTCTATGACGAGAGCGATTTCAGTAATACTAAAGTGTATTTTGTGTATGATTGCAGTTAGAGATAGGCTCGTTGACAGGTGTTAACGAAGCCAGTAAAACTGTGAGGCTCAAAAAGAAAGCTCCAGCGATAGAGAGGCTAGTTGACCTGGGTTAACGGAGTCAGACTAACTGTAGAAGCTATGAAAAATAGTTCGGCAATCCCAGTCGTGGCTGAAGCGTAAAACGGTGTAAACGCAGGCAGTGAAAACTGAGGATTCTCCTAGAATTGAGGAGGCAGGTTCCGCTCAGATTGGAACATGTTGACTAAAGTCATTGTTGCCTTTAGAGTCGTTAACGAGAAGGATAATACAGTTTATATTAAATACGATACAGAAATTTCTGGAGTTTTGAAAGTATCCTTCTTCGTTACCTGTAGAAGAGCCAGATACTATATAATTAACGGGTGCGCACCCTACCAAATGAGCAGGTACACAAATGAAATGATGAGATTTAAAGTTAAGAATGAAGAATCTAATAAGTGGCCACTGATAGAAACGCGGCTGTGTTCAGACAGGTAATACAATAACTGGAACCTATAAAACGCAATTCCACCGTCACCTCAAGCTAGTTTTGTTGAAGGAGTAATTAACCTTTTAGTGATGAAACTAATTAATAGACGTGAAATTGGGTTTTGATGGGTAGTATCCGTCTGTTTTAGCTGACAACTATAAGAGAGCATAGTATTTTCGGTGAAAGTATTGTCTAATCAAACCCAGTCTGAACAGCCTGTATTTCGAGTAGATTTTTCAGTAAGTAAATTAGCAGTTAAGATCCCTGTCCGTGATTTTTGATCCCATGAGTAAAGACATATTAAGGTATAGCAAAGCCAGACTTGCCGTTGTTTGGTTAAACTGAGATTATTTGACATAAGCTGCTAGGAGCGGTATGGTATTGCTTGATTGAGCATGAATGTTTTAGAAAAAGCGTTGCTAGAACTGTATTGGAACATAATGTGGAGAGGTTCCGGTTCAAAACATATTCAAATAAGACTATGGATTCATATGTTGTTAAGTTGTTTACTTAGAACAGAGTAGGATCTTTGTACACTTGGAGTGATAAAATAGTTAAGATTACCATAGTAACTATTCTTTAAAGGGGGACGAACCAGAAAAGTTAATTTCTAAAAGTAATAGGCAAACTAACCATGTATGATGGCTTAGACTAGTTGTTGCGTCACTTGACCTATAATATAGCGTAAACAATTGATGAGTATTCCGTTCCGATGAAATTGTGTGAACGTCAATTAAGTAAAGCAGATAAATCGAGGGGGAGGAAGCATCATTAGTAGTAAACGTAGAATACATTCGGTTCACGCAACGTTGGATTAGGTTCAATGTTGCAGTCTTTTAGGTCAAGTACACAGAGTTGCCCCAGCAAAATAACTACTTTGTTAATGTAAGAGTAATGTTTTTCACTTTTAATCCAGATAACGTGAGTGGACCATAATATTTATACTGTAGTAAAGCCCTATCATGAATTGATTTCCCACGTTCTATTCTTATATTGAAGCCCTAAAGGTGTTAACGTTAACGGAATGAGGGTAAGCACGTGATGAATGAAACTTAAAAGTATCCGTATAAATATTACTAGCTGTATTTTGAGATTGTTATTGAGATAGAAGTTGTTGAGTCTGGATATACTTTTTCCGTAGTTGTACGAAATAAGCTGGTGAAACATGTCGTGTTGGGAAGAAGAACAGGTTAAAATTTTAAGTATGGAGTAAACCTTGCCGTAATATTCACCCAACAAGGGGGGCAAGTTAGTAGTTATAACTAATATTATAGTTAATATAGGATATTTTGATTTATTGTAGTTATAACTGAGTAGACCATCTATTCATGTATTGTAGTACTCATAGACGTATAAGTCTTGAATGGTACTTGAAAAGCCCTTCAGGTCCCGGTTATGAATTGAAACTACAGAAAGCCTAATGTGCATTAATTTAAATTCCAGTTTCTTTGTCAGTGTTGCTATTGAAATGAGGTATGACTTATTGTTCGTAAATTACAGGGGAAATTGCACCCTCAGTTATTTTAATTTTACTACCACATGGTGTTTTTTTGCTAATCTTTGCTGTTTCACGGATTGTTAACAACGAGAGGGCTTACAGGTCACAGTCACAGAAACCCCCCCCCCCTGAATTACATTTGAAAACTTCGGCGCAATCTAGATGCACTGCCCAAGAAATTACACCAATGGTTATTCTATTAGCGTCCTGTCAGCCGAGATGAATACAATCCAGGGAAAGTTGAGAGAAAGCAGAAAAGAAGACCTTTCCATCTAGTAATTGGGAATGCTCCGAATATCGTCCCAAACACTCAACATGTATCTTAGTCTTGGATCCTAGCACAGCGGTTTAACGATATTAACATCTTTAACTCAATCCAAGTTTCAACTGCCGGCCCGTGAAAATATGATCTTCGCGAACAATGAATACCTGACAACGCTTAAAAAGTAGTAATACTTTCGACACACTATCCAAAAACTGTACAGGATATTCTATCGACCTTTCAAAACCTATACTCACCATTCGCCAAACCGTCATCATCCTTTTCACCAATCCCTAACCATTCAATTCTACATTCCCTCGCCGTCCCATTCTACGTTCCAGAACGATCCAATTCTACAATTACGTTTCATCTCAACCTTATCCAGCACAATCTCAATCTACAATCCCTTACCATCTCTGTGAACCGTGCTTGTAGTCAGCTTGTAGTTATCAAACCATACTAATCTTATCACGTTTGCAAACCGAGTTTAAAATGTTATTCTTGTAATCTATATGCTGCTTACAAAAAATCTTAATAGAAACTGTAATGTATCCCATTTGATCAAACAGTCCTTACATGTATTTAACGTATTATCTGAATGTATTTATGAATTTTAACGCCGATCTGTAATATTTGTTTGTTGCGCTATTGTTCATTGTGTGGTTTTACTCTGAAGGCAGTTACTTAAAATTGTTGTGGCTAATGTTTTTTTAAAAAAGGTATTTAAAAGGGTAATGTCATAGTTTGGGGACCAAACTTGTTTAATTGGGGACTAAATTGTGAGTCACCTATGGAGTAAATAGATTACTTAATGCTAGTGAGAAGTTGCGTCGCGTCCCTTCTATCCCTTAAGTCGCTCTGGTCAAGATGACCAGAGAAGAGGAGATGATGATACTAGTAGGGGTGATTGGGGAGAAGAGAAGACGCGGAGAGAGAATATATATAATAAGATTCTCCAGTGTAAGAATGGGCACTTGAGTCCGGGACATCCACCGGAGCCCTTCACCTGAAATAAACCTCCTTTTCCATTTCCCAAGTCTTTTTCAACCAGGAGCCCTTCATTTTTTCCCATCCCCCAGTGAGCCTCTCGGAAAACCCGACTTAGGTATTTCCGAGCAGAGTTACCCAGCTTGGGGAACCTCTGCCCGAATCCCAGCTCGGGGGACGGGAACTTCCTGTGGCAAGGAAGGGCTTTCCTAGAGCCGAAAATATTGAGCCTAACAGTAGAAACTAGTAAATATATATCCGAGCATCGGAAACCTGATTCCTTAGCTCCAGAGAAAAGTTTTTACCGAGTTTCTTTAAGCCAGGATATCCTGTTTGGGCCCAAGCAAACAAATGTTTGATAACTTGTTTTACCAAACAATAAGTTTAGGGATGAGTCGGAAAAGGTGCAAGCAGTGTGATGGGAAGAAAGGCGATGGTTATTGTGCGAATTTCGTAGTAGGAGCATTTTTCCTTCAAACATGGTATAACCTATGGTGAAAGCAAGTTTGGAGAGAGAGAGTCATACTTTCACCACAACAGCTCCCTTTCTCTACTCTACTACTCCTGCTCCTCTATCTTCAAAAGCTATACAGTATAACCTCCTCTGCTTTCCCAGCCCTTCTTTTTACGAATAGCCACGACGAATCAAGAATGAACACTCCCAGTCAACCGTTTCGGGCTTTACGCTTCCCAGCCACCAGTTTTCCTACACGAATCAACACTGCATTCCTCTTCAAGAACTAGGAGAGTGCAGACCATTTCTTCTTCCCATCCCGTTTCGGGTATCTACAATTTCCTCAAGTCCTTTGTACTTACTACACACGTCAAAAGGTTAGTTTTTCATCTTTGTAGTATTAAAAAAGAGCAAGCCATTATGATTCATCCATATAGGATTTTATTTTAAAATTACGTAATTGAAATAAGCTTCTAATATTCGTTTCATTTTAAGTTTAAGTTGCTAGTTTTTAAAAATCAATCAAGTTTTTTACAACCACAGTCCAACCTGTCCAGTGATAACTAATGATAAATCCCGATAATAAGAAATTCCATCCCCGTATCTTAGAAACAGATAAAGAATCCAGGGAAAGCTAGGATGTGCATGGGGAGAAAGGAGCGGAAGTGAAAGTTTGCTTTCACTCATCCAATCATTCCCGCATCTTCTTTCCAAGAGGGAGGGCGTGTTGCACTCGGCACTTTTTGTCACGAGTTTCATTCTTGACGCGGGGAAAGTACTCTCAAGCCATTTGCTGATGCTAGCTTTTAGAGAAAGGCGTATTAGGTTGTTTAGAGGACACAAAAGACTTTTACTATGCATCCTAATTACAGTGTGAGGATAATAGTATTTAAGCCATGCATGTACTGCATTACTCTTCGTTACTTCTGTGCATGCATGTTCTTATTTTTTTTGTAACGTATATACATAGCAGCATCACCGTCTACAGCTTTACATCGTCATGACAACATTTTTTGAATTTTAAAATTTTTCCAGATTGGCCCAAAATTTTTTACTTCACTGGCGATTGGCGATTCTGCATCAGAGAACGCACTCACCAGCTGGAGAAAGTGTTTGCGTGTATACGAAACTGCGAATGGAAGTATCCCATGTTAGTTATTGACTTCTGGAGAAGTTAAAGTGAAATATGTGTGTGCTGAATTTGTGAATTTGCAAACTCACTCAGTGGGATTGGAGAGGAGCTTTTTAGCTTGAATTACTGTGTGGAGGAGGGTGCTCTAGGATTGTGTTAAAGTCAGTCCTGCTTCAGTTGTTGACGAGCAGGGGACATGCTCGTATCGTGTGCATAGCCTCCTCAATCAGATCCCAGCATCTCTCTATTCGTTCGTGTCATAAAAGATCCCTCTACCAGCAAGTGTTTTAGTTCACCACCTTTTACACGCCGGGACCTGTGCAATTTAAATAAGAACGTGTTTTTTTAAATTTAATTGTGCTACTGAAAAAATCGGATTTTTACGAAACGGTAAATATTATTTCCATCTACCAATACCTTAATTACGTCTCTCACAGCAATCACTTTAAACTTATCACCCCGCTCTCCATATAGTCACCGACCCTTCCACTGTCAGCAACTCTAATTTTAAGTTAATCGTAATCAAGACTAATGTAGCCATGCTGTATTCCTAATTTCAGCTTCAAACTCGCACCACTTACCCCACACGGACGGAATCCATACACACCCTTCCCGAAAAAATTTCTGTATGAATGGGAAACGGGAGGAGTGTTGTATTTAATTGTGCCATAGCTAACTAAGGATCGTAACGACACTACAAACCACCGTCATGCCGGACACGAAGAAGGACGCTAAATACTCCGAGGTTCCTTCCTCGGAGTTGAAAAAGGATGAAGGTGGAGGAAGCGATCAAGTTGTGGGTCTCAAGCCCAAGATGACATTGATGAACGGGATAACGGTGATCGTGGGAAGTATAATTGGATCTGGTATCTTTGTCTCCCCATCCGGAGTGCTCAAGGACACAGGGAGTCCGAATTTGGCCCTTGTAGTTTGGGCCGTGTCCGGCATATTCTCAATGGTCGGAGCATACTGCTACGCCGAGCTGGGCTGCATGATCACCAAGACGGGAGCGGATTATGCCTATGTAATGGTAACTTTCGGACCCTTCCTAGCCTTTGTCCGGCTCTGGGTCGAGGCCATGATCATCCGACCCTGTTCTCAAGCTATTGTCGCCCTCACCTTCGCACTCTACATCCTCCGACCCTTCTTCCCCAATTGTGATCCTCCAGATGAAGCCACACGGCTCCTAGCAGCTTTAGTCATTTGTAAGTGTATTTCACTAAAATTTCATTTCGCTATTAACCAAAAGCCAACTACCCTCCGTATTAGGAGGTTAACGCACTACTCTAGGATTCTTCATCTACTAGAGCTCAATAGAGTCCGATTGTTATGCATCTCCAACTCTGCTTAAATATATTTAACATATCCCTATTGTCCATTCCCCCTCTTAGCTCCAACAAAAGCCTCGCTCTCTCTCCAGTGCAGTGTGAAGAACATCCTGGATTTTTACCTCATCCATGTTCCGCCTCTTAAAAGCGCGTATATGTTTGTGAAACTTTCTATAGTTTTTGATAACAAGAGCAATAGGGATGTTAGTTCCCTGTATGCTTCCATCCCATTCTTCCCCTATTTCCTATTGTACGCTGCTCCACACACTTGCCATTTTCACCAGTTCAGCAAGCAAAGACAAAGCGAAATCCATGACACTCCATGGAATTTCATGTGCAAACAGAAACCCTTAGAACTTCTCTTCAATTACTATCCATCTCATAGATTAGGGAGCAGTAGAATAGCAAAAAATCCGGAGCACTTGTACACAACTTATTTGTCCAAGTGTTTAATTTCATGTATCTAACGTTGTATGAGTAGTTGGTAATATTATTATAATATATTATTTTAATCTCAATTCCTCACGCAGGAAGGCCGTAACTAAAGCCGGCTTACATTACATGAAAATTGATGAGTCTACAATTAATAGCTTGACAGAGCACTATAGTATGCGTGTCATTTTACTTCATGACTCTCATCTTTCCTCTCATTTAGTGAACCCTTATGGAAATTCTCCAGTGTAACTCTAGCTTTCAGCTTTAGCTATAGTTTTTTACCATGTTTTACAATAACCAAGACTCGCTGTCGTCCAAGTTATCCTAACAAACTAACTATGCGTCCTTAGATAGAACCGGCCCTTACCGGCTAGTTAATTATCCTATTCCTCTGTGGTGTAAGAGCTGCAAAGAAGAGATGTGTGGTCAGTGACCAGCTTAATCAGCTATAATCCTACATCTTTGCTAAATCAAGTTCCAGAACATATTCTAGAGCAGATCCAACTTCAGTCCTCAACTCAAATGGGCCCAACTGTCATCTTGCCTGTCATCTTAAGTTAGCAGCCTGTAAGTAAGGCACACAAAAGGAAAAACATGGATTGTCCTAGACCGGTTTCTAGTCTATGCCTTTTGCCAATTACGTAGCAACTTATTTATTTTGACGAATGAAAAGTTGAGCTACAACGTGCACGGTCATGATCCTCGGAAAGGGCAAACTTAAGCTCTCCTCCTGGTTGAGGAATAAACCGTCTACATCGATTGACGCTAGCTTCAGGATTGATTATTTTCCCACCAACTTTCGTCAGAATAAGGATCCAGTTTTACCCTCAGCTAGGTAGCAACCTGCTTCTCATACAAAGCTCCTGAGTTAGCAAATACATACATTCTAGATATGCAGAATGTCAGCACTAGTCCCTTCCGGTTAACTCTTGAACAAACTCCGACAGGATTGTAACCGATAGAAATCCTGTTGACGGGTTTGCGATATTTATGACCTGAAAAATTTTCCGATTTCAATCACGACATGAGTGCATAAGTGTCGCAAATCATGGCCCGTTCGTATTAAGTCATAAATAACACTGTAGATTAGAGCTGAACTATGAACTGTGGAGAGTGTCGGAGACAAGTTGTCGGGGTCGTTGAATAAGTGCAGCAGATAAGGAGCGCAGTCCTACTAATTCAAAAAAGCAAGAGATTAGCTTGTAGTACTACAAAGTATTGGAGGAATACCTGAGATTATAGATTTAGCAATGGACCTTAAGCTAATAAGCGCATGAATGATTTTATGAGTACAAGTCAGTTCCATGGTCCAGTGGTACGTGCACTTAGATTTAGTGGCGGCGTTCGTTCGATATTGCACCCACAGCTTCTCTTTCAGCCTCGAGATAAGAATCACACGTTGTCCAGGGCATGTATTGCTATGTTGTTGCATACCATTCATCACAGTAGCTAGAATCAGAATTATTTACTCAGGGATCGCTGCAGAAAGTGCTGTAATTTTTTTGAATGTACTTAACCCCTTCAAGTAAATCAAAATTAAAGCTGTAGTAGTAAAAATAACCTAGTTTAAAACAAAGCCTAATTTAGGGCTTTTGTCTCAAAAACTCCAGTAAGAAGCAGCACGTGTTATAGTTTTCTAAAAATATGTTTTAATCTATTCAAAATCCGTCCTCACCCTTTAACATTTTTGACGAGGATCGTACATGACAGCAGCGGGGTTACTGAATCCTTAACGACAATGTTGACGTTACGAGTTGGGTTATTTCAAATGGGCAGAATAGTAAAAGAATTGTTTACTTTGACAAAAATTCCTAGCACTGTATGGACTAAAAGCAGTTAATTGACCTATTAAAAGTCATGACCATTTAACTGCAAGTCTTACAAGTATTCCATCTCTCAAATCCTACAGGGAAGTAGTCAAGTTTAGTTTAAAAAAAACTTTGTCCAGATATGGTTGACGGAGCAGGAGCTAGGAAATCGGTAACCTTTCAAACTTGTAGTGAAGTTGTCCTGGATGGGATGGGTTTTGAATGCTCGAGTGTCAATTACAGAAGGGATTAGCATACTAATTGTAAGGTAAACGTAAGTGAAGAGCGTATGAGATTTTATTTCTCTGAGTTTGAATATTACCACTATCATCTTCCATCCAACATATTCCCTGGTACAAGTTTACCCAAAGCATTGATCCGGTCCTGTGACAAGGTCGCTTCACAAGTTACATAATTTGCTGTCTCGGAACGGACAACCCAACCTTAAGAGGGGAAAATAGAGTGGGTTGCATTTGAGCACTGCTCGCATTTAAATGTCAGTTAATTACGTCTGGAAGCGGATGGTTACAGGAGTTGGTCTGTGTGGTCATTTTCTGTGTACACACAAGAGACTAGCGGAGGATAGATTCTCTCCATAATGCTACGATGAAAGAGAAAACCCACGTGGTTGTATGTCAGTATGTTGAATTAAAGGCATAGCAGATACATCACAAAGCTTCCTTGCGTACAAGTGACAACGTAGGTGGTACCAAGTACCAGCAGCATTAGGAGCAAAAGTACACACGAAACCTTTGGACGGATAATTATTTCATCTCATTTTTTTTCATGCACGTCCCACAACAAACGTGCCCGCAAGGACTTTGAATTAAAATTCTTTAGAAAATTACCTAATTTCTCCCCCAAAATTCCTCCTCCTCAGCGCGTTTGTAAGGAGATGCGTTGAGCAAACTCAAAAGAACCGAGAGAGTTCCTTCCATCTATTTAGCCACCACATTTACGAGTTTTCAAGATCCCTGTAACAATTACGAGTATGTAGTAGACAATCCTTTTGCGGCTCCTCCATGAACTTGTCCTCGAAAATCATCATTGAAATTAGATGCGCATGAGATCGTTGACTGA
Source organism: Sminthurides aquaticus (assembly GCA_906901655.1). Lineage (NCBI taxonomy): Eukaryota > Metazoa > Arthropoda > Collembola > Symphypleona > Sminthurididae > Sminthurides > Sminthurides aquaticus. The sequence goes on along the minus strand of CAJQTT010000001.1, from coordinate 14,534,459 downwards.
GGTAGTGGGTAATGTTAGAGAAATGAATGCTAGCTCTTCCTAGTCAAGTAGTAGTTCGTCCTAGCTTCAATCCCTTTACTAATTGCATTCAATGTGTATTTTTATGTTACGCACGCTATGTTTTTTCGGCACCCCAGAAAACAGTGAGTACGGAAACGAGAGTAGTAAAAGCAGAGTCCTCTGCAAGCTTCCTTCACTTGTATTCTTCAGCGTCTGGTATTTCTGGAACCGTAGCCAAATTTCGTTCCCAAGGCAGACTCCGCGGTCGTTGAACTTGTCCCTCGTTCGTTACAAGCTTGTAGAGACTATCGATTATTTTCCCCCACTTCTTCCTCTACAATTCAGTCAGCCTGCCCGCACGGACCGAACCGGGAGACTCGTCGGTGTCGTTCCACTCCTTCCTTCCCCCTCCCCCGCGCCTACTACCCGTTTTCTCCCGCACCGGCATATCCCTTCCTCATCTCCCGGCCCTATCTCTTCCCATGTCTTTGAATAACCTCTCATTCATAGTTATTCTGCATTCCTGTCCTGCCACGAGGATAGCATATCAAACCAACTCTTTTTTTACTATTTCCCATCCAACTCGGCATCTTTAGCTTAAAGACTACTCAGAAGAAACACAAATCTCCGACCCTACCCGGCTTTTCACCAAATACCAAATCTCGCATTTTGTCGTACTGCAGTTAATCCGATATCCCGGCTCTTCCTCCGCCTCCCCAGACACAACTATCCTCTTATTTAATATTTCCCAATAACTTTCTCCCATCTTCACCCTTTTCAGCAATGTTCCACAGCCCGCTGCTTGGCTGGTCCTCTTTATGAATTACTAAATGGGGGATCACATTTAGAGACAAACAAATCTCCAGGGATCCAGCATCACCAGAAGAGACGCTTCATTTTTATTTATTTGTCCAAGCCAGCAGTAAGATTATCATATCCTTTCCCATCTTAACATTTTTCCTATTTCTCTCACGACTCTCAGCTAGCCTTCTTGGATGATGATTCCTTGACAGAATTTCTGTTTTAATAGTGTCACACTGTATATTTTTTCATTCATCTCCGCCTGTTTTTATGCCTCCGTCCGTGTTTGTCTCATTTTTCATACGAGTTAAATTCGTTCTACTAGACCATTTTCCCTTTTAGTTGCTAATTAAAGGGATTTAAAGATGTGCTCTTCATTAAAGAGAGTGGAAACTTGAAGAAGCTAAGCTAAAACTAAACTGAAAAATCATGATTCATTCCTATACCGGCTTCAGGATTGTCATTTCATTTCTAAAAATAGAGGGAATCACTCTTTTTAAATGTCCGGAACTTGGTTTACGATTATGGGACATGCCATGCTTATTTTATGCTAAAATACGTTCCAATTAGCTAGCGCCCAATTTATTACAAGAGATTACTTACACCAGCGCTTAAAAAATCCTTTTAAGGCATCCTTTCAAGTTTTAAATATAATTCTTTTTCTTTCCTCCTAGGTTTTCTAACATTTGTCAATTGTTGGAACGTAAAATGGGCAACTTTCATTCAAGACTTTTTCACCTATGCCAAGTTGCTTGCTTTGGCTATCATCATTATCACTGGATTTGTACAACTCTATAACGGTAACATATATTCTGTTTCCTTGATTCTTATCATTTCAACTGCTCCAGCAAAATCTTTGCTTCCCTTAGCAAATTTGAATAATTATGAATTCTTTCCCTCTCTCTTCCACAGGAAAGCACGAATATTTTACCTGGGATTATCCAGAAGGATATGAGCCTAGTTTAGTCAAGATATCGCTATCATTCTACTCTGGTCTCTTCGCTTACAACGGATGGTGAGAGAAAATACTTGCATGTTCCTTGATAGAGTTTCAGATATAGGAGCTGCATTCTATGTGTAGCAGCTCCGTAAATAATCCATTTTCAGGCATAGTTTTCGTCGGTAATCTATCGATTACCATGTCCAAAGTCAATATGCATTTGTGCAGTAATCACAAGTGTACACGGGGCTCTCTGTTCCATGTAGAATCTGGCTGCTTGTTTACATGGAATTGCCATCTGCAACTCCTCTCGAGCTCAAAACTTTGCAAAAACAGAAAATGCTTTTATAGTAGAGGAGCAACTTACTTCAAAAACGTATATGCAGGGATGTTGGAGTAGCATGCAATCAGTTTATCAAGTTCAAGGCAGGAGTTTTTATTTCATTAGCGATTGGTCGGGAGTACGGATAAATCCTATTGGTTAAAGGACAACGGTTGAGAATAGTATGGCGGCGTAGATGCGTGTCTTTGATGAGGATTTTTACTATTGCCAAATAAACATCCAAATAGTTTTAAAATAGCCACCCGATACGTAGTTCCAGTACGTGCATGGATCACATCCGTGTATATTCTAGTATGTATTCATTCCACGAGAAAGTAACTTTCACTCTGGGTACGGATAGGATTTACAATAACAATCAATCATTTATCATCTTCCAGGAACTACTTGAACTTTATCATTGAGGAACTCAAGGATCCCGTCAAGTACGTGCTTGTTGATTTTGGCAGTAGCTCTCATCATGTATGATTTCTTGTAACACATAGCATTTTAACAAAAATCCCCTCTTTCTTCCAATAGAAATCTTCCCAAAGCAATCGCGATATCATGCGTTGTTGTAATGGTTGTGTATTTGCTTACAAACGTCGCATTCTTCACCACTCTCAGCCCTGCCGAGCTCCTGGCATCCGAAGCTGTTGCCGTCGTAAGACACACTTGCTTTTCTTTAATAGCGAAAATGAAATCCATGCCGATGCTCTCGCAAATAACTCACCACTCTCAGCTATTGTACACGCTCGGATTTCTCCTTTCTAGACTTTCGCAAACCAGCTCTATGGCTACATGGCATGGATTATACCCGTTTTCGTAGCCATGTCCACTTTCGGAGGCTGTAACGGAATTCTCATCACATCCTCCCGGTAATCAAGCTAATTTTACCCATTTTATTACCAATTTACCAGCCTGGTTTTTACAGTAAACCCAACCTTCAAACTAGATTTTACAAATTAAACTATTTTTATTACCAGGCTTTACTACGCTGGTGCGATGGAAAATCAAATGCCACAGGTCCTCACAATGATCCAGACCAAGAAGGACACTCCTGTCCCTGCAATCTTGTTCTTAGTAAGTGTCTTAGTAAAACAAGTCCCCGTCATCTTAGCTTCCCTCCACCTCATCACGTTTGATTGACAGGTAGTCGTTAGGTGAGGCCAAGTGGTTCAACGATTGAATTCAGGAAAGGGATGCTCCATCCATGTTAATTGCACTATTGATTTTGCCTTCCAGTCCATGCATGCCAGAAACTATTCCCTTTTAGCAGTTCGGAGGATCGGAGATATAATGTCATCTTCGTAGTCTCAGCTTATTTACTCACAAAGCTACGCTCCATTACGCCCCTTTACGAGCTATGATAATCTCATTAATATTCATTTCTCATCCCAGAAACGATCGATAGGTGCAGCAGCAGTAGCTCTCTCCATGAGCTTCGAGATTTAAATTGTTTTCTTCTCTCATCTCCATCCCGGTTACTTGTTTAGTATTCAGCAGCGTCTCCTCTCTATTAAATCTACCTAAAGGGGGTGTTAAAAGTTATCAACCTGAGAATAATAGAACAAAAATACCCTCCTCGCAAAAGTATCTTCCCGTAAATTACCTCGTCAACGTCATCCCACGAGCTTGTTTATGAGCATGAGGTTATAAATACACGAGTTCCTTTGTTTTTGACACATACTTCAAGTGGTATGTGGCCTCAGCTGCCGACGGCTGATCCCTTCTGTCTGATAACCGATAACCATCGAGTCATCAATAACATGGATGAAACTTGACTATCGCCTATAGGCACAAGATTTAGATCAACTGGAAGAGCCTTGTATATTCTTCGTGAATGACTTCTCTTTTATATTGACTTTGATGTTTGTTCAGGTATCGAGTAATAACCAAGCCTGTAGGCATAGTTACAAGTTTGAGCTTGGCCATCAGGTGGTGCTAAAAGCTTCGGGTGTCTTAGAAAAAGCCTTAATCTAGATTAACCAACCCGTAGAAGAGGTATCATCTCAAGCGATCATGTTTGGCAGTTTCATGAGCTTGACCTTTAAAGAAATTACTGCAAGGAATGCAGATGGGTTCCAGAAGGAACGCATAAACGTTTCGGTCGTAACTAGATTTTATCAGCTTGTATAATCTTACAACCAGATGCTGTCAGTACAGTTCGGCTCCTTTAAGTTGATGTATGCTAGTTATCAAAACATGCAAATTTACTAGAGAAGATGTGCCATATCCAACTGTTACTACATCGCAACTTTGGATCCCTGCAAATGCTTAGAACTTCATGTTTTCAAAACCCCCGTTAATTTGTTTACTTGTTTTTCCATTTCAGTGTCTGCTCTCCTTGCTGTACTTGACATCCTCAGACATCTTTGCCCTAATCAATTACGTAGGGTTTGCTAACTGGGTAAGAACATTTCCAAATTACCACGACCTTTCTAATCGTCTTAAAATATGAAATCAGCTCACTAATAGTATTCTCCGATAAAAAAACATTAAATCTAGATGATAATCTGTTGTTATTGACCATATTTTTTTCTATTTGATTTCCAGTTAGCCATAGGAGTCTCCGTCTTTTGTATCCCATGGTTGAGATGGAAGCGACCAGATCTTGCACGGCCTATTCGAGTTCACTTGTTCTGGCCTATTCTTTACATCATCGCAACGATTATCATCGTCATTGTACCTATGTTCGCCGATCCTGTTAGCACAGGTAAAACACTAATTGTTTTCCCTCTGGACGAGGTGATAACAGTCTGATAATCAAAAACATTTATTCATACCCTTTCTCCATTTCACCTTCTATATGAAACGGATAACTAATGCGATCATTTATCTTCTAGGTTTTGGAGTCCTTGTGATTAGCACTGCTATCCCATTCTATGTCGTTTTCATCGCCTGGAAAGACAAGCCCAAGTGTATAAACAGCTTCATCGGTACACAATTTAGCCTTCCGCTAATCATTCTGCTTACTCTTTCACCAACTACTTATAGCCTACACTGATGGTGCTCTTTACATGCTTGCCTCCACTTCTTTCTCTGAACTTGTATTTACTGTCTCCCTACAATTCAATTCATCTTTCATGAGAGTTAATGCATGCCTCTTAGCCATTGCACGAAGTATTGAACCTTTACGAGCCGGTTTACCGCGGTTCCCTTTAATTACAGATGTATCTTTTTCCAATTAGCAGACCTATCCTAGAATCCTTTAATGAACGTTTTCAACTTCAAAATATACAACTTAGAACTTGTTACCCATAAAAGCCTTTACAAAGGACGGACGGGTCAATTTGTAGGACCTGGTGGAGCCATCTGTTACCCCTGTATAGTAGCTCCTTTTAGAATTTAGAACTTGCTCTGCTAGAAGCTCCCTTCGTGTCGCTGCTTTCCCAATTTTTGAGGGAGCCCTACTTTGTGAACGTTTGTAGATTTCAAAATGCAGTGTGTGTGGAGTTGGTTTTAATTGAGATTAGTTTAATTAGCAGTACAATTTAATTTCCAAGAGTTTTCAAAAATTTTAGTATCGTCGTAATGTAGTATGTTGCATGAATTTGTATTGTATTTCGGGAGCATGTTGCATGAAAACAAGAATGTTGCAGAGGTTCTTAAACTGCAGTTAGCTTTAGAGTTATTTTAGCTATTGAATATTTTGGTTGCTCATATTTTTACTTGATAATTTTCCTTTGCAGATTCTCTTACAGTATTTCATCAGAAACTATTCATCGTGCAGCGGCCATCTTAAAGGTGCTGATTGTGCTTCCGCCTTTTCTTATATTATAAGTTATTTAAGTGTGCCTAAGCGCTATGGCGTATGGAGCAAAGACTCAAAGTTTTATATATTATTTCTGCTCCCAGCAGCTCAGCTGAGTATACAACAAACAATATTCCTTATTTATTTAAACATATAAATTCCTTGCTCAACAACCTCAAGTTGTAACTGACGCAGTGAACAAGCTGTACTTGTTACAGTTTTGATTGCATGCTGATTTGAATAGCTGGATTTTCTTTTGAACAGTGTTTTAAAAATTCCAAAGATACTTATCGAATACGTTAAGAGCTGGATGGCTGTGCTAATTGCAATATCTGTTAGCAAACCCTTATATTCATGTGACAAAACAAGAAACTGCAACTGCAGACATATGGTTGTTATTGGAAAAATAGTAATCAGCTATCAAAACTGACGAAAAAGCAAATAGCTCTTAAAGATGATGATTAAGCTCATTTTAAAGAGAATATTTAACTATGCCTTCCTAATGTGCAAAATATGCTCTGTAACCGGCTTACAAAACTGATAATCCTTGGTTATATTTTCAGGACGCATCTCGCTCTTGTGTCAAAAGATTTTCATCGTAATTTCTCCAGAGCAGCCGGCCAATGTGTAATTGACGTATAACATGAAGGACTTCCGAACAGTACCGCCAAGTAGTACTACTATATTATCAGACGCGACTCAATTGTAAGGAATGAGAGAAGCATTATATCCGAAGGCTATTGTAGACAGTGTTTTGTACTTCTCTACCTACATACAGAATCCCTGGTTGATCCTTAATTTAAGCATCCCAACTATATGAAATAGTAGTCAAGCGCTCATAATCCTGGTACAATCAGTTAAGTTGGTACGGATGGAGATGATCAAGGCGCTAATTGTCAGTGTCTTAAATGTTGTTAACAGTATACACGTGTAGGATCAACAAATTTATGTAGCTTTAGAAACTTGCTGTTACCAGTATTTAAGCTATGTTTATGAATGATATACGTGGTGATCGGTCGGTATAGTGGTTTCTGCTATTACTTTTAGATATAGTGCAGCAGCATATTAGGAGTTGATTTCAATTGCAAAACATGCATGAAAATTATCACGATATTTGGCATGCGTGCATTAACTTGGTATTGTCTCGTACAGTTTTCTATGCGCCTTATTACCTTTGGTTAAGAGTATTGTGGGACGGGATTGGGTCTGATGGGTGTATTATAATCTTCTTCTAAAGTATATACACGCAAGTACGCAATTGTACTATATATTTTGCTAATTACTCTGAATGAAGCTAAGCATGTTTTTAGATTTATATGGAGAAAGCATGTTATATTACAAATTACACAAACTTTTCTTCGCGTACATAGTCTTTGCCTTCATTCTCAAGATTTAAGTTATCTTCTCCACTCCTTATGACTCCGTTTCTTTATTTACGACGCCAGGGTGTCAACTGTCAACACATCGTAGATTAGACTTGGCCATAGGGACACTACTCTGTCCTGCTCAATAGCGATCCTCCTCTGTAATGCTAAGTACCCTTTTCTATGTGTTCTAATCTCTTTTAGATCACATTCCATTCATTTTTCTGTGAAACTGTACTCCAATTTGGAGCTCTTTAAAAGTTTAAAATTTAAACAGTTTACAGTAGTGAAATTATAATTTTTCTCTTCAGTTTACTTATGTTAATCCCACTCAAATCCATGTTTATTTTAGTAAACTGAGTTTAAACGTAGACCTAAGGAATTGAGTTAACGACAAATAGACTTATAGCAATTACACCAACAAACTGCCCCATTAATTTAACTTTTCTTTTGTTAGCTGGTACGGGTTGAAACCATAGCATAGAAATAATTAAACATAACTAAAGCACACAGAGGTTCCTTACAATCCATTAGGTAGATGCGCTTTCTTTTTCCCCTCTCTGCTTTCACCCGCGTCTGGGGCATGCACCGCTAATCTGTATCATTTCAAAATCCAGCACTTGCGTCATCCATTCCTTGTCACTTCAGGTATTGACATGATAGTGGTAAATGATGAAGAGCACATAGCTTTGCAGAGGCTTCACTTGAATGTAGGATTGAAATGGAGAAAAACAAAGGAGGTCGATTGGTCAACACAAGTAGCAGACGCATCAGAGCCTAAATATGTATTCGGTAGCTGTAATTTCACCAACTGCGCAACATATCCTTAAGAACATTTGTTGATTTCCATGTCGTCGTCAAACTGCATAGTTCGGAGGTATTCGGAGCAGGATAAATCCAGACAGGGAGGCACACGGGTAGCAGATATGTCAAGGATTAAACCGTGTTTTAAGTGCTTCCAATCTCCCGTCAAACTGAGTTGTCATTTACGTGCCGGCAAGAGAAGGAATTACGATGCCTCTTAAATGTGTATTTAGCCCAACGTCCAGATCAAGCTTCAAGATAGCTCCACAGCTCCTTCAAATTGGATTATCATGTGAGGCAGAGCATGTGATTGTGTGGCCGAAGAAATCGATAAACTAAATAAAAGGAAACGATAGGCTTCTCCCACGAGACCCTGTCCAAATGAATTAACCGCCTTTTAATGTAATCACCCCTTTCGCGCTAAAGGTCCACTAGAGCCACCTCTCACGAGTAAATATCCAGTTAAACCTCAAACACGTACGCAATCACACTCACTCCATGTCCCTCAAGCTTTCCTTGGGAAAACCTACGAAGGCGTCCGCTAGAATTGAGAGCCGTTTGTAACAAAACGAAGCCATTATCAAGTTTAAATCTCTTGCATCATTTCCGTTAACGACCCGTCACCACCCTCCTATACTCGTAATGTGCGACTACGAAAAAGCCATGAAAGTAGGCAGAATCAATGCAGGATGGGAGATGCAGAGTATATACCGGATTACTAATAGCTAAACTTAATCCCCTGCACCCTTGTCAACCGGATTAGAATTACCCTCAGTGTTCTAATCAAAAAGAGTCTCCTCTGTAATATCTATTATTAATTGGACCACCTTCCCCTCCTCTCTCTATCCTATTCAATCATCCAGCCTCATCACCTTATACCTTGTCCTGAGAACAAAGAAGTGTGTCCACCAAGAGCATCCACATCCAATCCTCCTAAGCCAACCTTCTCTTTTCTCCTTAAGACGCACGCTTCAAGCATCAAATTACCTTTTGATTCTTCCCACCATCTCCTTGTCTCTTCCCATTAACGAGATAGACAAAAAGCCCGCCCGCCCTCCACACATCAACAAGGTGAAACAATATCCACATTTTCACTTTCCCTCCACAGACCATCAACTATAATCCACGGCTTTGTTCCACAAATTTTTTTCTTTCCAGCAAACTATCCATGTAAATGAATGTATACATTGTTTAAATAAGGCTCTTGTCATCCTCTGCTTTTCCTTACACCTTTTGAAATATTTCCTCACCTGAATACATATTAGCAAGGCTATGTGAAGCTAACAGTAATTTTGCAGCCTACAAGCACAAGAGGGAGCTGCTTCTGGATCGAATCCACGGCTTGCCTAGGTTACAACTAGATTTTGGCTAAATTGGCACAAAACCTACGAAAAAACAGCCTCTGAGTCTGTTGTAATCTGCCTCATATTTTCCATAAGATTTGACAATAAGCAAGACTTTTAAGGCGCAGAGCTTTTAGTACTTTTCAATCAGTCCCGACTATTATAGCACATTTTGCACCCCAACTAAAAGTAACCGGAGATTTTTCTTATCAGTTTCTATCTACCTTCTCATTTACCAAGCACCGGCTTTCTCCATGTCAATGTACAATATAAAAACTTTTATATTTTCCTCAAGTACTTTATAAACTTGCTGCTTCCTTGATTTATGTAGTGTAATTCAGCAAGTTATCTTTTCTATAATCAAGAGCAACAAGCATCCTGCACAACATTGACTGCGTCAAACAGACTAATTCTACAAATTAACTGAATATAGGAATGAATGAAGTTGCAGTTCCATATTGCTTCTGTCAGATGTGTTCCTTGGTGACAATACGTAAATATATTAAGTATATACGATACAAGTATATAGTTTTTGAGGATTCTTGTAATTTTATGCCTAGAAGTTGATCAACAAGTACGGTATTTTAGTCGTGCGTTATTATGTTACAATTGCTAGATACTTTCAAAGGCAGCAGTTATATATTTGCTTCGATTGCCTCTGCGAGTAAAAGTAGTCAAGCTTTTAACCATGAAATTTAAATGGAAGCAGGATTGAGACAATATATGTAAACTGGTATGAAGAATGTAACAAAACCAGGATCATCATCAGAACTGCAAATAGCTAAGCATAATTTTACAACCCTTGTGTAAGAAACAAAGCGTTCCTCGTTTAGTAAACTGATGATATCGCTAGTAGTGAATCCCATAGATGGCACGGAATCCAAATTGCAAATATATATAGCAGTATCATTTTTCCAATAGATTATTTCCTATAGTAAATAATTTCAACCTTATTAATCTAATGATAAAAAAAATAATCCTTATATTTTTCTACGCCAAAAAGCGAACGTAGCATCAGTAGATTCTTACCATTTACATTCATTTTACAATCAATCAGTTTCATTGCAGTTAGCTAACGTAATCAGTTAGCTCAGGAGGTAGATTGGGAAGCATTATATGTCGAATTGCGTCGTATTAGCCAACTTCTTGTATACTAACAGTACCAGGTAGCTAGACATATTCAACTACGCGCGAGGGTCAATCATGAGCGTGCCCGGTGTAAATACTATGTAAATGTGCAAATATATTTAGATTTATTTAGTAGTTTCTAGTAGTTACACTGGAATTAGTTTTTATTATTGTATTATACCTACATAGCTTACTGTAAATAGTATTGCATATTACTGTGCATAACAAGAGCAGCGTCAGCGTCAATGGCGATTGAATCGTACGGTGCTGAATTCATGCTTGTAAATAGTAGAAGCGTTACATAGTTCATTCTGTGTTCCTGCTGACTAACAAAGTATATACTACTGTAATTAGAGTTTATTAATTAGCTATCAAGTGTCATTCGTTATAACCTGTATATTTCCTTCAATTAAGCTACATCTTCAACATCTTGTAAATACTATAACTGTAATTAACACGTAACGATATTCCCGGGACGAAACTGATGGGAAAAGCGCGCGGGTTAGTTTTCACATAGATTGTGATTTGTAATTAAATAAGATTTTCGCTAGAGGTCCCATACAGACCTAAGGTAGATCAAAAGCTAAGCAAGTGCTCCATGTGTCAACATGTGTGATGATACTTAACACATTACATATTTCTTCGGCGTCCTATACAAATACTAACGTGAAACAAATAATTTATCCAAAGGGAATCCAATTAACACAAGCTTATAACAATCTAGCTTTCACTTCCACACCATTACAACCTGTGAAATACTGCAAGAGAAAGCCAATAAAGTAGTCTTCAACGTAGGCCAAATACTTGATGGAGAATTGTAGTATCTGTTTAGCATTCAATTAACATTGTCTTCATTGCGCTAAATTTTGCTATGTATCTGAATTTTCACAAGGGGGGTTCGAGTTTACAATCTTAAATGCCGCTTCCCGTTTAAGCGTAACTAAATTCATGATTTGAGCTAGGGAGGCTTTAATTTCCATTTCCACGACGATTTTCTTAATACGCTTTAAATAATATAACTTTGAATGATATAACATGCTAACGAATGCTTTATGTCCTAAATATCCTTTTCTAACATTCTCCATTATGTGCTAAGTTTGAGTATCTTTTATCAAATTCTGCGGGAGCATCAAACTATTAGTATGAATTAGCAAATAAAGTAATTGGAAACATATAAATATAATTGCATTCAGCTAGCAAAAATCATTAATTCTGTGCCAATATATTTCCCGCACCTTTGCTTAATAGCAGATCGGCATCTTCCTCTCCAACTTAAATTGCCACCACTTGCAAAACCCATAAGAATTCCTGACGTACGCCTAGCAGAGAAAGTTGAATTTCGGGCCCAATTCAGAAAAGTCCGCATTCAGCTTTACCCAAAGTTTGGATACAAAATACTGAGCAATACATGCTGTATGTCTACAGAGATTGTTAGCCTAGAGGTTGCCACCTTCTCCGATTTTTTCAAAGTAGGGAAAACCTCAAGAATCAAAAAAATATGCAGTACCAGAGATACATTTAGCTTTTAGGTTCCTCTGGAGGTAAAGTCGAGCCTTCTTCGTGGTACATGAGCTCTTGCACTCTTTACCGATGAAACTGGGGGAAAGTAGAAGAAAGGTTCACATATGCCTTACATATATTTCCCCTACATACGGATCTTTCCCCCGATATAGTAAGAGTCTGGGATATTTTCCGCGGAAGTCTCAAAAGAGCGATAAATTAATAAAGGAGAGAAAGCTAAAGGTTTTAAAGGCAGGGAAATCCAGGAGAGAAATCCCAAAAGCGATAGAGATAAATCGTGATTGATCGCACTCCTCTCCTCCCATTGTCTCTTGCGTCCGGGTTCCGTAGGATTTGGATACGTGTGTGTCCTTTCGTTACACAACCAGAAAGCATTCAGTGAAAATACCGATCCCTTTCTTTCCTTTCTCTACCGGCTCTTACACGTCCTTAAACGGAGATTCTCAAGATCGTTTCTCTTTTACTCTGGGCCGGCGACAGGTAAAGAAGGATGTGGGAATTGGAAAGCTAGAGAGATTCTATTGCTTTCTTCGTAACTTTCCCTCCACAGGAGCAGGATCGACGGTAATAAAGCATTAGCTTCTACCCCCTGCATAAATTTAGTCGAGTGGGAATGTGACAGGAGACTTAATCCATCTCTATTTGATTGATTCTGATATAAAGGCATAGCATATACAGCTAGCACAAGCCCAGAAGAGATTTAGCGGTAACCCACGAAAACGTTGCCGAATCATACTTCAAGTAGAGCCATCTTGGGTATAACGGAGGAGACAGTTTCACAGAAATTCCATCCAAGGAGAAATGAATCAAGGAAAAGATAATGGTGAGAAATTCATGTTTCCTTCCGGGAAAGACATTTATTTTACTTATAGTTAAGCAGCTTGGAAATAAGTCAGTTTCAGGGCATAGTAGAGTAAGGAAGGGGTGAAATAGGTGAAGTGTAAACATAGGGGGAACATTCTTTACGTCATGTACTCTCCCTCCACGAATTCTTCTGAGTGTCATCCAGTAACAGAGGGAATTGCTCCATCCTCCTTCCCGCTTCTACGTCTTCTCCAGCTATAAAATGTATCCCATCTAAAAAACTTATCCCACACAAACTTATAACACCGTCCTCATCTCCGGCAAGTATCCTTTTCCAGAGTGGAGAAAGCAAGCTCATAGAGCAGAAGGAGAGAAAGCAGCGGGTAACAGATACATTTGGGTGAAAGCAGGGAATAACAAGGGAAAACAAATATCAAACCCCACATAACCTACCATGCTATTCCAGCTCAACCGTTTCCCAATTCAACTTTCTCTAGACCTCCTTCCCATCTCCCCATTGGCCTCTCAACTCCCCCCTCCCATTCCCATTCCTTCCACAGACATTCCAAAACCGACTCCCTCATCAATCTCCACACAACCTCCTCAAACCAATCTTAGCCTAGAGGAATGAGACGACGCGTTTCAAATTCTTCAAAAATCCTCCGACTTTCTCCAAGTAGTACCACTCATCACCTCACATCCACTCATTCACGCGTACCTCTTTCTTTTCCAAAGTATCCCTTCTTAATATCCCATCCCCTATTTGATCAAAGTCCTAAACTATGACTGCGATAATATACTGATATCTGCGCTCCCTAACAGCTATTTTCTCTTCCTCTCTGTAGCCCTTCCTTCCAATCTATTAGCTGCAAAGCACATTATAACGCTCTCGAACCACACACGAGGGCGCCGCTTACACTTCCGCTTTCTCACACAACTCTTGCATAACATATATGAGCTTCCGACTTTCTCCCTCCATGTGAACGAAATATTTTCCCAGCTCTTCTGGCTTTTACAGCTTCCCAGTTAGCAGTTTGAATTCTTTACATCACTCAGTCAGTAGCGCATCATTGCGTGACGCATACAAGAGTTTTAGTGCGAGCTAATGAAGGAGAGGGTTGAAGGTGTTCCATCAAGTGATACACACGTTACGGAGAAAGTTATTGAAAAAATCCCAAAAACTCCCATATAGCTTTAATTAAATTCATTGATACACATGATTTCCCTCTCCCTAAGGACTCCCTCAGAAATGCCTTCTCCTAGCATTGACGAGATGGAGCGCCCATAATGTAATAAAAATATGTTGCAATTAACTCAACATCACGCTACAACTACAACAACTCTTCAACCAAACTCGACTACAAATAAAACAATAGGTGTGTAGCTTCAATTATTGCTCGAATGAGACGAGATAAAAAACGAGAATTCCTCATAAACGTTCCTCCCATGCAATTAGGCCAAGATCTTTTACACACGAAAACGATTCCCCCCTCCTCTTCCTCCTCTCAATTCACCCATTCATTTTCATCCACTCCACCATACGGCCATTATAAACCCTACAGAGAGCGTGGTCAAGCCCAAGCCTAATAGTCAACCTCCGATCAGCTCTCCGCTGTCCTAGGGTGCTTTCCTTTCCTAGCACAGAGAAAGGGTGCTCACGAGGAACACGACGAGCCTCGTGGAATTGCTCATATTTTCTCCCGAAGCCGGCCACAAATTTTATGTTCACGTAAAACGATCTCTCTCTAATCACTCCATGTATGTATCCCCAATTTCTTCTTTCCAAATGATAATAAAATAAAGAATTTATGAATGTACCAGTAGCTTTCTCCCTTATTTCTCCATCTCCTCCTATCCCTTTCACCCTCATCAAAATGATCACCATCACGTAACCAACTATCAGTCAGAGTCAGCTCCAACGCTCATCTCTCAAAGTATCCTCCTATTATCTCTCATCACCCACTACACGGCATCCGTCCAAATGCCTTCCACCAACCACTCATTTTGGGCGTTGGCCCTTTAACTCTAAACCCTTTACTGCACTAAATTCTACTTTCCATCAACTTCCACAACCTTCCTAACTTTATCCCCTTTTTTACCGTTTGCACTAATATCTAATTGCTTTAATATTGTACCACAATCTCCAAACCCTACCTCCACCCCTTCCTCCTCTTTTCAAGCATTTCAATTAGCGATTCCTATATGCAAACTATTTTTCGCACTCGCCGCTCCCCTTTCTCATTCCTCCAAAGCTGCAAGAGGGCTACAAATCCCTCTTACTCCTTTATTTTTTTTCAAAGCCTATCCTCACATTCTGAGCTTGCATAATAGACCGACTATTAATCCATATAAATTCATAAACTTTACACATCCTAAATTATATACACACAAACAAGAGGAAAATTGTCACCTTCTTAGTTGCCATCTATAAAGAATAACAGTGTCACCCTCTACCTCTGTCCTAACAGACACGCGAATGATTCATCTCAATTGTATTTCCGAGCACATCACCTGGTTACACTATATAACGGTTTTTTAAAGTTTGACAATGTTTCCTCCTCCTTGTCTACATTGTCCTCCTCGGGCCCTTCTTTGACAAGATGAAATCCGTGCTGCTAATTCCGGTAAACGGTTCCGACATTTCCAAATTATATCGAGTTACAATGATTTTGATAAGGCAGATTTAGTGAATTGAATTGAAATGTATTTTCAATGGTGTGTCACTCCATTGTGTTCCTTTCCTACAAATGTAATTGAAGATTCATGAGGGTTTTATCCATTCAATCCTGAACCAACATAGCCATCCCACAAGGAGCACTACTGCAAAGTCTGGGGTGGGCTTATACGCAAAGAAAAAATTTCAAATCCATCCTCCACCAGCTCTCTTCTCTCTTTCTTCATCCAACTTTCATGTACGCATATAATTCCTTTTTTTCCTCGGCTTCCTTCCCGGCTTCCCCTTCCAGGCCTTGCATATATACATACTTTGTTGTAAAAGCGTGTTGAACAAAAGGATAAATCCATGTCCCTGGATTTTTGTTCCGAGAGAAGGTATAAAAGCTCTTGTTGAGAAGGAGGAGAGCTTTGAGAGGGATGTGGATTTGGATGAATGAATGTTTGGCACTTGAATCAAGCATTTGATTACACGGGCACCGCCTTTTCCAGACCATGTCTCAGTCCTCCATGCAATCATCATCCACTGGACCTAAACTCAATGTTATCCAACGTTTCAATCACCGTCATCATAATCATTATTATTTATGCCCTCCCATCTGTTCATAGTGTACATTTTAAAACCGGCTTTTCCCTTACACTACCAACCTTAAATTCTCATCCCCCCACATACATTCTCCATACATGTATCTACTCTCTTCCTCGCTACCAACTACCCGCTCCGTCCCTTTGGATCCCTTCAGCAGATCCCCGCATCCCTACTCTGATCTTTCCTCCCTCTAGTATTCCAGTAACAGCCACAGAACCCGTGAGTTTTTGATTCCTGAAGGGATCCCAATCTTTATGTCCATCTGAGGGCTTACGCTGGTAGCTACTACTACAAGCATCAGACTTGGGAGCTATTAAACGATTATCTCCATTTATCACTCATCTCTCTATTACTTTTCATCCCGCGACTCTTAATTCCATCTCTACTCTATCTTTCACAACTAATCACCTCAACCACTCCACTACCATCCTATCCCCAGAACCTAAAACCCAAATCCACACTAGCTAAAATCACCAGCCAGCCAAGCTACTTCGTCCCTTGAGCCCTTTTAATAATTTCACACAAGACAGCTAGCTATCCTCTTTTTTATCCTTCACTCTCATTCCCTATTGTTCCATCTCCCATTTTGCCATCATTTGGCTTTTTAACTTCCCATTATTCCCCTCATCCGCATCATCATTACTTGTTAGAGCCAGCTCCTAGTAGCCCATCTCTACTTTCTCCTCCACACACTGCCCCACTCAACCAACCACTCAACTCCGTCATAATCCTCAACAACATATCAGCGTATGCGAATAAATTTTATAAACCCTCCTCTTCCGGCTATATAAAAGACTCACATATGCCAAGGACAACAATAGTTTTCTTAATTGACAAAAAATGAAAAATCCCGTATGCCCCCTATAAAACATCCACTGTAATTACCCAACCGCAGACAGTTAATATTTATTCAACCCACAAATATCTTTTGAATTCAACCCCTAAAAAACTCTTTTAATATTCCGTAACTACTGTACTCACAGCCAGAGGAGGATATTACAAGTCAATCTGCTCTCAGCTAGCTTGCTTTAAAAATACTACGATTTCGATATTTTATTCAATGAAAACAATTATTTGCAACCACATTCAACCTGCACACTTCCACTATGGTCAATAAAGCGCTTGCCTAATATCAAGTTTTGAAGATTTTAAAAATAAAAGAGTAGCCTGCTTTTATTCTGGCCATTTTTGAATTTTTCAAAATATGCAACCTTCAATTAAAATCCAAAAAGTTCTAGTTCCTTGGCCCCACGCCAGAGTAAGTTGCTAAAAGTTTACTTGTATATTTAAGGGTACAATTACGGTATTTTGTATACAAGATTTTAGATTCGGAGGAAAGCTATTTTTCGGATCAGTGAGCCATGAAAAACACCATGTGTGCGCCCTCACAACAGATACCATATAGACTCCCTCTCAAAATAGTTACAGAAGACACGCATACAGATTACAAAGGGAGGAAGGCGGACACCCCAGGACGAGGACCCATGTCCTTTCTAGTACAGCGTATAATTTTATCACATGGATAGGCCCGGCGTTTCCAAGGGTAAAAGTAAAAGAGCCACACACGTTTCTTGATCTTACCCTTGATAAATATTTCCTTTACAAGTGTACTATCTCACCACGCCTTCTCCCCTTTTAGCTTCCACACCAACCACCTTCCTTGCCTTCCTAATATTGACCTTTACACTTGTCAGAGGAAACGGTGGTAGGCTGCGATGTGGGGGCCGCCAAGGGCTTTGCCGACACGTGCACCTCAACTGTATGTAATTGACTCTGACATGTTTACATAGATTTAAGTAAACAAGACTTTCAAGTCCATGGATTCCGTTACAATACTTCATTTACTATTGATTGTGAATCTTAAACTCTGGTTCAAACTACTGTAGCTACAAAACAAAATTGTATAATTACTCATCCAACCACATATTTTCTGCTTTCCACTTGTTTATTGAGCTAATTACACGATTTACCTTCCATTTGACTCTCAGAATGAGCGAAGAAACCGACAAACCTCTAGTTTAATCCTGACTAACTCCACAAAATCTTGGACATGTATATTGTTTAGTCATTATACGTTGATTTTAGCTAGATTTATATACGTCTACAATAAATTCCGTGTTCTGTAGGAAACTGATTTGAGTTTTGGTTTAAAAAATAATAGGATATATATTTGACTTGGTATTGCGCAGGATTGAGTGGATTTCATTTCCCTGGAAACTCTTTCTAGTCATGATAAAAAGCTGTAGCAATAAATCCAACTATAGAGACTTGCCCTGGGTTTTATAGCATTTGAGATGGTAATAGATGCCGAAGGTTAGGCTACTTTCTCTCTCTATCTCTTCATGTTCTCCTTCTCTCTCTCTCCCTCTGTATCTTGAATTTTCTGAACGATCCTCCTCCATCCGCCCCAATGCTTTCTCCTCCTACCATGCATCCATGCTAGAAGGGCATTGCAAAAAAGCAGCTAGAGTACGCAAGCCTTCCATCCTTGGAATGGCTATGGAGAAAGGCGAGTGAAGAGTGGCAGAGTTAGCACCACACCCAAAAATGACTCTATTTTCCTCTCCTCATCTTATTGCATTTGCTGAGATAACGAGATGCAATTTATTTTTCTCTTTTTCACTCCCCTCAATCTCATTTCTAATTCTTTCCTTTCTTCTCTGCCATCTCTTTCTTCTTTGGCCAAGCCATCTAGCTCCAGCTTAATGTCCTTTCTCGTCTCTCCTTTCCCAGCGACATCCCTTTGCCTTCCCAACTTTCTCTCCCACTCTCCACTCCATTCCACAATCCTCCTCTATAAGCCTATATTATTTGAAGAGGATGGAAAACGTCTAGCCAATCTTATCTCTAGCTTTTCCTGTCAACATCTCATTCTCATTTCCATTTTCCTAGTCGTTCCTTCCTTAATACGATCCCTCCCTAGAATTTTCCGAATCGTTCAACTTAAACAAAATTCCATCACTATAGTATCTCATCATCACGCTCCACGACCAAGAGAAAGTCTAAGAGCCGGGGAATCGTACACTTTCTCCCAAGAGTTAGATCTGATAAACTTCCCCAACTTTCTCCTTCACATCCACCATTCCCCTCCGTCAGTTCCATATCATGGTTGGCGTAAACAAAGAATTTGATTACAAAGAATTTCCATGGATTGTACACGAATCTTTTCCTCCCGTCTTACAACTTTCTTTTCCACTCTCTCACCCTTTGCGTGTCTCCCTCAGCTTTCATGGAATAGGACACGTCCCAGCTTTATCGGATTTAAGGGTAAAGTATAGGATTCGGATTGGTTAGATATAAAAGATTCCCTTCCTCATCTGTCTCCGTCCTATCTTTCCCCACTCCCGGATGACAAGAAGGGGAGAAGAAAGAAAAGCATCGCGTGTGAAACCTATTAACTCCAGCCTAACGTCCAATCCACCAACAAGACCTCACACATCCGTCCGAGAGAATCAAATCAAGTCTAAAGAGCCAAGAGATCACATTCAAGAGAGCAACAACTTTTAGCGGATCCCTATATCCTCATCACCACGACTTCCTCTGCATGTCCTCAACTACTACACATGTGACGGTGAAAGCCAAGCTTATGTCTCAATCCTCCTCTCTTTCCCCTCAACACTCGCCGACAAGGACAACAAGGCTTTAACAGGCCATCCTCTCAACATCTACTCAACTTTTACAGATCCGATCTACAGATCTCCAGAGAGATTCTTCCTCAGAGATTCTAAACCAAAGGTATCATCATGCCCTCTCATCAAGTGATGGCACACAACAGCACACCCAATCATCCTCTCATCCTTTCTCTCTTGACCAAATCTTTTTACCGCCATCCTTCACTTTCACTTTACTTTTCTCCCTTTCCCCGCATCGCCTCTGGCTTGGTCTTGACGACTTTTTCCTTAGATTCCTTCCGGGATTTTTTCTCTATACCACCTCCCCCAACTCACATGCCTAAGGCTGAGAGCAAGGTGTAGCCTGTAGTGTTTTTTTTCCAAACCGTGTTTGTAAAAATCCGTGTTCACCAATTAACAGGTGAGGATGTTTTAGCAAGCTTCGCATTATTGTATGGATTGAGAATCTTTCCCTGGATAATTGCGCTGCAGCGGATAGGATGAGGTTAAGGATGGTGAAAACAAATTAGCAAGATGGAAGGCTAATGAATAGAGTTGAAGAGAAAGGAGGAGAAAAGTGAGATGGAATAATTGGAGTGGTTTGAGTAAACTAACTACATACCCATCCCCCAGCCTGCTTCTTTGTAGTGGTGGTGCAAAAAACCTTTTGAACTTTCTCTCCTCCTTTCTCCGCATGTGACACAGCTTTAGCCATCTACTTCTAGAGAGAACCACCAGTTCTAAATGCTCTCGATAATTATAAACTCGGAAGCCGCGTCCCTCTTTCACTCGTCAAAGCTTAAGTTGTGAAAGCGTACACAAACTCTATATATTCTAACAACACTTTTCTGTGGCTACACCTAACAGAGTACCCTGTCAAAGAATAAATATCCATTTAATTCTCCATGTATTTATCTCATCTCCCCAGATCTTTACCGCTTCCCTCCTCCCACCATCATCCCGGGCGCAACTCTATTCCCGATCATCAAACGACTTCTTATTAGGCTTCCCTCTTTTCAAACTGTTTCAACTATTCCCTCTGTCCTTTGTTCTCCCAAGCTTTTTAGCTCTTAAAACCTCACTTCCTCATATCTTTTTGTTCTCTTCATATCTCGCGTCAAAAAGGATAGATGAGCCACACACGTTAGTTTGCGATACCTCTACAACCTCTTCGTACACACACTGTCCGGTCTGTTAGCGTCAGATCCGAAACCTCTCTCACGTCCCGCGGTTCACAAACAACACAAGAGGAACTTACATATCTCGGAGCTATGACGGAAAGTAGGAGCTCGCATGGGAAAGGGATGATGATAGAGAGAAAAATTAATTGAATGTGTGTGGGATTCAGGTTAAAATGACAAGGGGAAGCGGGTAATTTCTCTAATGAAAGCTTTTACAAGCTCCCACATTTCACCCCTTCAAAGAGCTCTCTCTTTCTACTCTCTCCTACCTCTCTCTCTCTACTTGTCCCAGGGAAAGCATTTCACTTAATTAGTTTCAAATTAAAAGCGATACTAAATGTCTCCCGTCAACATTTTCCCTTCTTCACCCCTTCCCGCACTCTCTCCCTCCAACAAAACTTAAAGTCTATCACTTCCTAACTTGTTGCTTTTAACAGTTGATGTGTGCACACAAAACCCTCGCTTTTTTCTCAGTATTAAATTAAAAAAGCACGTTTCAAAAATTATAAACATTTCCTCTTTCTATAAATTACTCTCATAAGTCGAATATAAAAAAACCTTATATTTTCAGCATTCCCAAAAGACTGTGAGCTGGAGTATCCCACGTGTTCTTATCTCTATTAAACCCCAGCATGCCTCCTGTACTTATATCTTTAAACCCGCCGCGGACATGCCAGCAAATTAAGCTTTTCCACGCGCCATAAAGTTCATGGTTTTGCCTCGCTTTAAAAACCAGTGGTCCTCACTCACAAAAGCTATTACTCCTACACGCTTCCATATTTATGCATCCCAATCCAGTTAGTAAATTAGCTAACAAAAGGTGTTTAATGAGCTTCTTCCATTCTTCTAAGCTTTAAACTTAAAGGACATGCATCGGATTCCTCTTGAAAACTTACACTCCCTTTTTAGCTTCTGCACTTAATTTTAGCTAGGTTTTTCTAAGAGATCGCCGAGTGAAAGCACAGTCCAGTACTCATGTTCGTGATTCCAGGCAGCTGGCAGCACGCTTCCTCTCTGCACCACTATATGCTGCTGTCATGCAAAACCCCCAAGTAAATCGCAAGAAAGCTACCAAGTGGAACCAGTTCTACACACAAAACTTTCTCGTAACTTTGCTCAATGATTCCCATGGATATGTACTTACTTTGGTTGATTATAAAAGCATCAGTCCTACTCCTCGATTGTTTCGTTTCAAGCTCTCCTTTCACCAGCCCTTTACCTCGTTAAGTGAGTACTTGAATCCAGTAACGATGCTCCTCACAATAGGCTATCAATATAAATCCGAGTGGCCTTAGCTTTCCATCTTGTTATTTATCCAAATGCTTTTACACGCGACCTACACTTCAAAACCCTATTGTTTTCCACCTCTTGACGTTACTTTTCCCAACCTCATCTAGGATCAAGTATCATCCCTTTCTACTCCAACAACTTGTGCGCTCCAAAACGTCCAAACTTTCAAGCATAACAACTACCCACCACTACCGCCGCCCTCATTCAGCATAAGTTACTCCTTAAAGGGCTAAGGCCCTCTAACAAGTAACAATCCGTTTATGAACCACTTATAATAGCCCTGCTTAATACATGACGCACATTTGAAATCCTACACTTTGAACCCGTAATTCTAGAACCAGGTCACTGAGAAGCGGCTAGGGAATCGGGAAGTAGATACTTGAATTTCCCACAACCCTTACAACCGTCCTTTAGCCGCGTGTCCAAAGGGTTCATGAATGAATAACACGGTATAGGCTACAATGTATGTAGAAGACCCCATTGCTGAATTTTTTTACAATTACCAGTAATCATGACGAAGTAGGTAGAAGAGAAAGTAAGGTTTTCATAATGGAATTATTAATCCCAGCCCAGAGTGCATTAAAGTGGAGAACGGGAAGAGTTAATTGGGATTTTCAAGTTTATCTTGCCCTTAGCCTATAACAGTACAGCACTTGATACTTTGAAGTTAGAGATACACTCTCGTGCGCGTCTCAGTAATGAAACCAGATAGATGATTAGAGAATCGCGATTCCTGGTAGTAATCCTCCTGGCGCAGCTCTACTACATACCTTACACCCTTTTACACAGAGTATCAATCCAATCCCTCCTCGCATGCATCAATTCTTCTCCCGTACTCAAGTTACAGAACGCGCCCCAGGAAATATTCACTGCTCATCTCAAAGCCCCTTGTCCACTTTTCCAACCCGGAATACCCGGCTCACCTCCCGTCCCTTTCCTCATAAGTAACCATAAGGCATTCTCGCAATATAGGTGCATTATATAATAATCATTATAGTTAATGCAACCAAAGAGTCCAGTTTGGATTCCGTTTCATGTATGACACAAACTAAGACAGAATCCAAACAAGGGAAAATCCCCTCCAGTCCACATCCTATTTCCCCTCCTTCCCATCCACCGGAAATCCAGGCAAGAGGACAAAGACTTCTGTCTGCTGGAAAAGCATATTTCATGGGAAATAATAGCCTCCAGATGATACTTTGTCCAGCTAATTTTATAATTGCAAATTTCAAAACCTGTATTCCTAAATTTCTAGAATCTCTTATATTCATTGCCCCAGGCGTTTTAGATAA
The DNA here is from genome assembly GCA_906901655.1 of Sminthurides aquaticus. Classification (NCBI taxonomy): domain Eukaryota; kingdom Metazoa; phylum Arthropoda; class Collembola; order Symphypleona; family Sminthurididae; genus Sminthurides; species Sminthurides aquaticus. The sequence goes on along the minus strand of CAJQTT010000001.1, from coordinate 14,511,045 downwards.
TGCAGTCCGAAAGACTTTTCTCTGTGAAAACAAAATCAAAGTAAGTAGGCAGAAGCCTTACAAGCTGCACCATAAATTATTAGTTGCATTTTTCACTCCTTTCCTATCCGTGTCTCTTAAAATCCTCTGCTCCCATCAAATAATACTTTCTCTCAAAGCTTTCTCCCACCACCTTCTTTGTTACATATGATGTAATGTCTACGTTCGCGAATTAAATACGTCCTACGTGCTTCACGTACACCTGTAAAAACATTTGGGCAAAACGGAACCTCACATCTCATCCAACACCGTTCTATTTCTGCACAGCTTAACTATTATAAGTGAATTTCACGCTCAATTAATTGTATCCAAGGAAATGCTTTCAGATACACTTGACTCACGCTTCCTACCAAACACTCCGTTTCCTTCCTTAAAGATTTTCATCAAGGTTACTTACTATCACTCCATCAGCCAGCTCTTGAGAAGTAAGCCAATTGAGCACATTAGCAATCAATCAGTGGCAAGTCACATTCTGAGAAAACGTAATGTGCTGCATAATTCTTGTCTTATTAGCAATGTGTGTCACAATTTTATGTATTGTCCCATCGTAGAATTCAACTCCGAGGCCTCATCAAATCCTTGTCTACACTTATCTCCTCTGGGCTTTCTCCTCCAAATGAGAGGATTAACTCCAGAATATTTCATTTGTCTTAATGAAGGAAACAACACAAAATTAGCCCACTTTAATTGGAACAATCACGATTCGAATTTGATTTATTCTATAGAAATTTTCTCAACCAGTACATTCTCATGACAAATAATACGCTTTTAAAAACAATTAATTTAATTTAACCCTCCAACTATCATGTAATTAACCATATGTCTTGAGTTTAATATCCTTCTCCTTGTCCTCTTTCAAGAGCCTGATTAATAATAAGAATTAGTTAATACACGGCGCACATGAATCCACAATTTACATAGCCTTGTAAGGATTGACTATAGCTTGGAGCAGTAGAGAGTTAATATTTACCCGGGTTCCCATACCAGGAGAAAGTCTAACACGTAACACATTGAGATGATGATGCGATATTCTTAGAATTAGAGGCTGGTAGTAAGCATTTTATACCATCGCTTACCCCAATAAAATAGCCCACCTTAACACATGTATTAGCTTAGCCCTATGATAAACACGTAAACAATGATAAATATAATCTGGAATAATGTCACGAGGGTTGTTACTAATTACCTTCCCCCTTCCTCATATACCCTCCCATCTGGCGAGTCCTCAAGTAATCAAGACAATCAGTTCCACCTTTCACTCCCAAATCTCTGCCCTCCTCTTAAGAAACAGTTGAATGTAATGTAAAGAAAAATAAAAAATATATTTACGGAAGATAGGGACTCTTTCTAAGGATCTGACCGTATAAACTGTTCCACGACTGGGGTTAGGACGTCGTGTGAAAGCAGAGGCTGATTAAATCAAGCTTTCACCTGGACATGGAGTATTAATCAAAGGTAAACTTCACCTACCCTTCATCCCTTTGTAAGGTAGTACGTTAGCGTTAGCAGGGGGGGTTCTGTCTGTACTGGAGGGCAGGATGTATTTACAGAGAGAGAGTAACAAATTACATTGATTAGAGTCCACCTACCGCCGCGCATTACACAGGGCAAAACAAGTCGGTGATGAGAGTACCTGGGGAGTCGTCGGGGATGGGGTGCGATTTAACGGCTCTGCACTCCACACCCTCTTTCCCCGTCCCTCTAATCATCCAGGAGGGGCTGCTGAGGAGGGTTGGCTTAGCTTGCTCTCGGCAGAATCCTGAATGGGACCAAGGGTCTGATTATAATTTAGACTAAGGAAGAGAGTGAGGTTCGGGGTTGAGTTACTGGCGAGGACGTACTAATACTGGACGTGGTAACTCCAAACTGTTGGTAGTAGGGAAGCTGGTAGGAGGCTGCCAAACTTTGGTGGGGTGTGTTAGAGGCCGTTGAATTACCCGAGTCTTGCTGGGCTTGGTGGTGAGCTTCATGATATAGGATGGGAACTCGAACGAGTCTCTGAGCGGCGTGCGCCATGTTGGCAGCCTCTAATTCCGCAGCCAGTTGCCTCTTCCATTTATTTCGCCGATTTTGAAACCATATTTTTACCTGCAATCAGAATCAAACAATCTTATTGTAGGTTTTTGTATGCTAGTGTCTACTCGTTATTGATACCACCGCTAGAGCGCAGCATAAATGTCGCAACTGCTCCTCCACAGAATTGAAAGAGTCTATTATGACACAATTGCTATTCTAGCTCAATATTCAGTTTTCCGCCATTACCTGTGTTTCAGTCAAATGTAAGGAGGCAGCTAATCCCGCCCTCTCCGAGCTTGACAAGTATCGCTTCACATCAAACGTTGACTCCAGTTGAAAAACTTGACTACGTGAGAACACTGTCCGCGTCTTCTTCTTCCGCTTACTTCCGTTCCCCCCACTAACACTGTTATTACTAGTCGGAGAGGGAGCGGATTGTTGTACATTTGATTTGCTGCTCCCGTTGTGATGATGAGTACTATTGTTATTATTGTTATTGTTGCTGCTAGAATTGTTGGGCCCCCCGTTTTGGGGGGAGGTGCTCGTTGCAATGCTCGTAGAGGACGCTGCGGAACCGTTTCCCTTAACCATGTCGCAGTCATATTCATTCCCGTCATCACTATCCACGTCCACGTCATCCGTTCCCCGGGATTTTCTTCCATTCCCACCACTCAACCGGATATCCAGGGAGCTTCCTCGGGAATTAGGACGACTATCAGTTGAACAACAATCACTCGTAGCCGTTTCCACCGGTGACTTTTGTTCTGACCGAACTAAAAACAAAATCAATCATTTCATCAGTTTTTATTAAATTATTAGCTCAACTCTTTCCTTAACTCAATCCCACAATCACAAGGTCACTCTCGCTTAAAAGCCTGTCAAACACTAACTCTTCACGTCTTCACTTCTCTGTTCAGTAGCTAACAATCAGGGAGTAAATCATCCTCAGTCCCTCTTAGTCATTCTTATCGCCTAAAGATTATAAATTATTCCTAGAATCCGAGAAACCATGTTCGAGGGTCGCCAAAATCCGATTGCCTTGAGTGTGTAGGAGAGAGTGGGAAATGCATTCTGAGAATACATTTCTACAGCTTCATCATGCGCTTCTCCATGCCCTACTACTTTTAATTGCTCTTCCGTATTTCAGCTAGTCTTGAGGACCGATTTAGGCGTTATATTGTATCAATTTCTCGGTTAAACGGTAAAGTGAATTCTCTCCTAACCAGAGAAACCAGGAGAGGCCTCTCAAATCCTGCCTACGGTTTCTCCCTTTCTCCAGGAATTGCTAACCTTAATTCTTTAATATTATTAAGTCCCCTATACGTTCTTTCTACCATCTTCTCTTGCATGCAAACCACAATGGCATCATTATGGCCCAATTTAGTATGCGCTCTCTACGAGCAGTTAACTTATTTTCACAACGGCAATACTCACCCAGGTTTCCACGATTGTTTCCTTGATGAGCAGGAGGAGGAGAACGAGCTAAACTACTTTGATGATGATGCGCTCCTAGTCCAAGTGGTTGTGTTAAAGATGACCACGGATACCAGCAAGCTGCAGATCGTTGAAAATCCGTTGCCCCGTACAAACTTAAAATAGCTGCAGAATGTTGTGGAGAAAAAGCAAGAGGTGAGACCAAACCGAGCCTGAAAATAAATAAAATATTCTTCCATTTTAACATTTATATTTCATTAACTTATTATACTCAACTTCATCACCAACGTTTTCTTCTATTTATATCAACTAGAAATCTTTTTTCCCGCCTAAAATCCCCTTCAAGAGGAATGGAGAAAGTACAGAAGAGATGGAGTTGATTAAGGCTTGAATAAGAGGCGGAAATTGTCAAGTTGTCGTGGGCCTTGGTTCTGGTGAATTTGAGAAGAAGAGTGTCACAAGTGAAGTGAAGACAGCTAATCAAGGAGGAGGTTGACGAAAAAGCCAGGGATTTTCTTTGGATTCTTTGAAAGGAGTGAGAGTTTAGGATGGAGCGCTTTCACTCTGTTACTCTTTCAACCAACAACCACCTTCCAAAAGTCTCTTTGTAACTTTTACTATGTAAAAGAGTTCTTTCTATTCATCCAGAATCCTGAGAAGATTGGCTCCAGTTCCGCCTCGCAGATGGATTGATTTACAGTTCCTTCAAATTCAAGCGCACATCACCTCCCCTTTACTCTATAAAAGAATATATACTACAAGAGGATTAAGCAATCTGGATGGATTCTCTCCCGAGTCTCTCTCTAAACTTTCTCCAGAATCTTCTCCACTTCTTATAAAATGGATCACTTTTGTAAAATGTGGCAAAGCTTTATCCTCTCTCCCTTTTCCTTCCCGTCTCCTATTTCTTCTTCTTTCACTTTTTTACATCCCTCCATTCAACTCCTTCACAAAGTATATCGCGTATTATATATTCCTCTAATGCTACAGCCCTTCAGGTAAAGCAGTAGAACCCTTTGGAAAACATCTAAAAGCCTCACCACCACCAACATCTTTCACCAGCGTAGCGTGTTAAGCAAAGATATAAAGTAGGAAATCCCTTCCCACTTTTTTCATTTAGTAATTTAGTAATTCACAGCCCTAATTCACAAGAAATTTAATTTCTAATTCCCGTCTATTAGTTCACGAGCTAATCAGCAGCTATACAGTCCTGCTTTCTCCTCCTTCTAAACTATCTCCACAGCATACGCTTCCTATTACGCAAGTTAAGACGATTAACGATCGCTTATCCCCCTCTCCTCCTTCCTTCCCACGTCGCCTTCTAAAAGTAATCTTCTAAGGAAACTGCGAGACGTGCAGCATTATCGTAACCAACCCTGGTGAAAGTAATTTCGTCCCGGTTTTACTTTTGTACACGCGTGGGATTATATCCACACTCTTCCGCCGAGTCCGCAATCGTCGCCTTTTTACTCAGTCTATTTTCTCCACTTTTAAGTCTTCATATTCACATATATGGATAGAGGATATCTTCCAAATGCTTTACGTTAAATAGAGCTCCGGAAATCCTCACTGAAGCTGAGGAGAAAGCAAAAGGATATAGCGGAGAGAATGTAAAGCGGAAACAAAGCTTTTCATTCATTACGGCGTCGATCTTGAGCTTGTCGAGTGTATTTCCACTCATCCTTCTCACTCATTCATAAAGAGATGAAAGAGGAAGACACATTTTATGGATGAAGGAGCCAGTTATCCACCGTTTTGTTCACTAGTGTCAACTTTTAGATCTCAAGCCAATCAGCCGCCTATACCAAATCCCAGCTCCGGCTTACTTTCTCCTTGCTTTCTCCATCTCTCATCTTCTTCATTCTCCCTCTCTTATTTCTCTCATCCCCGAAAACTTAGTAGTGAGTAAAAGTCTCTTCAACCTTCTCTAATCCAAGCTTTTCTCCCTCTCTTTTTCTTCATTTTACACGGCTCGCTTACTCGTCAGTTGAATAACTTTCCAAGCCCGCTTCTTCCTCCTCCACAAAGTAAGAATGACAAATGTGCGGGAAATCAAGAAGGCGATTGTCAAAATCAACCCTGCCACTTTACTTTCTTCGCGCAACCAACCTTTCACCCGTCCCATCACTCCCGCTTATTCTAGAGTGAACATGAAAACACAACCAACTATCTATCACTTTTCCAAATACTTTCACCACTCTTCTCCCCCCACCCATTCCATAGCTACTTTTGCTTCTCACTTCCACTACTCCTATTCTTCTTCACCTCTCCTTCAACCTTTCATCCAGCAATCATTCCTCGCGAAGAAACGCATTTCCCTACACACTTTCACTCTGCTTTCTCCCTGAGATCTAGCAAGCAAATATTACAGCAATCCATTCCTTTATACTTCAGAATCCTTAGTACAAGCATAGTTTTCTTAGTAAGTATAGCTTCTCCCTGAGTTCATCTTTTCCAGAGCTTACAGCTAGCGAATCATTCATTAAACTCCTTCCACACATTCACTCCGACTAGACTCCTAGGAGATGATAATGATGGGTCACCCTCGTCCGCTACGTTTAAGCAGCAATAGCTTGACGGAATCCTATGGTCCTCGGACAATCCTTGTAAATCTTTATAATTTCAACGATGGGATGTATAGCTGTGAGTAGAAAGGAGGGCTGATGAAGCCTTAGTGATGGAGGGGGCAGTTGGCGGAATGAGTATTGTATTTTGATATTCCACTTGAAATGAAAGGCTTCAATGGGCTTTCCCTTTGTTCAGCTTAGTATTACTCCTCTTCTTTTCTCTCTTCCGGACAGAGGGATATAATAACTTGGAAATTCCACTCGCCACACGATCACATCCCGTAAGTCACAATATCCTCCATTAATTCCCCTCACTCCAGCCTTATCCAATGCTCCAAAATCCAATCCATATATGGACAAGCTAAAAAGTGCATATTCTGGTGAGTAAATGATTCCGTTTTGATACATGCAAACGGATTTTCCTATACTTTTCAAAACATTCTCTACCATTCTCTACCTTCTATCATATGCCAGCAAATGTCGAATCCCAACTTACAAAACCTAACCACTTAAACCACCTTCCCCCAACTCTAATTAGGCAAAACACCTTCCTTCCTCCTCCAAAGGCTTCTATATGTACAACAGCAAACAGTTTTATCCAAATGCAGCCATTTCCTCATACTTTCAACTCTACTTTATGCCCCACATGCTATAAATTATTCCTATTTGCTACTCAACAACGCCCCCTGTCAATTAGTTCTTAAAGTCATTCAGGCCTTTGTCCGCTCCGAAAAAATTCCTACAAATACCTTCATAACTTTTTCCTCTATAGTTTCACCTTGTGCTTTCTCCATTCCACTCCCTCGATCCGACCGAAGCCACGCTATATACCCCCGATTCAATGACAGAATAAGCTAGAATTTTCACAGAGAGCTTACATGTGGACAATTAACGGCATGTTTAAGTCTAATTATCATCCAGAAAAGAGTGGCGCGCGCTTTCTCTCCAGCCCACTCCAACTTTCTCCTAATCGCTCTTCGACGCACTATTTCCTAGAAGAACCCACCCAGGTGTGTATAACTAATACACGAGCCGTTTAGTAGGTTCATCCCCTTTCACCGAAACGGAATATTGCACATGGATCCTTCAACTTCCAAGGTTTCCCTGTAATTATACGATCATTTCCAACGATTGTCACTTCTCAAACTCATTCCACCTAAACATCTGCCCCACCTCCTACTTACAACACAACTTACTTGATGATACACCTTATAAGCTTCTCAGCCTTTGCCACTTTGCCCTCACTCCAGAGTCCAAAAAGAATTGCCTCACAATCGTATTCCACCACAACCATCCCACATCATTCCCACTTACGTCCACCAGCCCCTTTCTTCTCATAAGCGGAAAACATGAGGCTCTCTACCGTTTAATTCCTCTATCTATTTAATATAATTCGTCCAATATTTACGTCATTTTCTTATTTTTCTGCTACATGAGCTTGGTTTTACTTGATGCGCTTCAAGCAGAACGCCCAGTTAAGTGTAATTATTTACAAGAGTAACAATATTGCTTAGAACAAAGCCAGGTATACTGGTAGTATATATCCATTTCTCTGTCCTAAGTACATATTGCTTTTTCCTACTCCACGATTTTCCTACGCAATTCCACTTGTCAACAACCTACGCAATTCATCTCAATCAAAGGTCAGTCACGAGCCACCTATTAAGCTTCAATCCCAAAAGTCCTTTAGCATCCTTTCTCATCTACTCACCTTCTCAATCCAACTCGCCCAGACAACAAGACAATTTCTACTAGAAATCAACACCCGCTTCACCATCTCACCAAGACGCAACGTCTACTTTCACTTCAATCAGACAACCATACTCTCAACTTTGTCATGCACCGTAGAAAACCTTGAGAATTGTTATACCGGACAATAAATATACCAGCCTGCCAATCAAACTCGTCGACTTTTGCTAACGAAATAGCTATATAATTATGAAGCAAAGGATCAAGTAATATCTAAAGGAACGTTAAGAGATACGGATCTGATTAACTTATGTTAAAGCTCAACGCAGGTAAGCTGACATGCTCGTGTAGCTTCCAGTTTTGAGTAGTCCTAGCAGAAGGCCAGGTAAAAATTAAAACAAGTAAATGTTCATAAGAAAGGCTAAATTAAAGGGCCAGCCTCAGTCTGTCTCGCCTAATACAGGATTACTCCGTTAATTAACTGGCAAAGTAGTAGTCAGAGAAGACATTTTTCTATCCCCTTTCTCTTCTTAATAAAGGAAAGATTGAGAATTGGTTAGTTGGGGGGGGAAATTACTACAGAGGGATTACAACTACATGACAGTAGAGCAGGAAAGAGTAGGATGGGTAATTATGCTGTACCCTGTATTTATTAGTGAGCCATGTTTACTTCATTCCCTCCTGTCATAATTTATGGGTTCACGACATAATAGATGATACACTGTTAATTAAGTACATAATTAATACCTATTAACTTTCCCCTCCTACAAATTCATCCACTCATCATCTCCCAATCCTCTTTTGTATCGCTCCACAAGAATTTCTTTCTTTTTACCACAAAACCAAGAAATGAGCTCCCCCCCATCACCTTTCACCCTCCCCACAAATTACTCCCGATAATCCCGACCACAAAACCTTAATTACGTTCTTAATATTCAATTACAACTAATATAATTAAATTAAGCTCTTACCGTGCTAAAATGCTAGCGTCCGGTGGGAGTATAGAGTCTGTGACGTCGTTCTTGGATCGTCCTCTCGAATGATTTGTAGATGAGGCTAGAATACTAGCAATGGAGAAAGGGGATACTTTCTGTGACTTGGGGCTAGGTGATCTTGTCACATGGACTGGGCTACAGCTCTCGCTTGAATCTGTTTCTCGGGGCATCATGACAATGATACAACTCGTCCGTCTCCGTTACTGAAACAAGTAAATATCTGTCAATGGGCAAGTCAACAATCCCATCCTCTCCAGCTTTACAAAGCTAGTTAGTAGGATGATTAATCTAACAGAGTGTTACTTCTAGCATACAGTAGATGAGATTGAGGATTTGATTGTAGGGTATAATATTTAATAACAAGGTACGTCACTTACATTTCCGCTTCCTTGATGCTCTACAGTCGGCGCAGCATTAACCGATTCACATCAGTTCCACATCCATGCAAAACTGGATTTCCAAGAATAGTCTACTCTCAACAGCTCAGTCTTTTAATTCCAAGATAAGCGTCCTTTGATCGACGGAGGATATATTAAGTTTGATGGATTAAAGTCAATTCATTTTATAGTCAATTCACACCACGACGACGGCACTCAATCAGGTGGGAAATGTTAAAACAATGTCTCAGCAGCAACTCGCTAATTGCTCCTCTTTGCCTCCTTAAATCCTCGTTTGTAAACAAGTCTCTTGCTACATGTAAACATGAGACAGCATCAACATTCCCTTCTTCCACACTTGTCTCTTCACACCGCACGGCGGTAAGTTGAAGAATTAAAAACTACCGCAGTCTCTTCAGTCAATCCATCTTCCACGTTTCCAGCAACAGCACGTATAATAAACCAGCAATCAAATTCTCGCTTCTCTCCACAGCCAAAAGTTAGTAATGGTAAATCCCGGATTTTATGAGGCCGCAAATTTCAATTCATGCAGTGACGAAGAAAGGGTGTCTTTGTACTTTCTTTTTTACGCTTTTTCTCTTGGAATCACAGCACAAACTATCTTTCAGTGTCTCCCAGTTAGCTATAGAGGTAACGGGATTTGTACGCTTCCCTTCTGGATCGTCTTGCCCCACTCTTGCTTTCTCCAGTAGAAAGTACAGAGTACAGAATCCTCCACTAACAACAACTGTGGTGATACTCTTCATAAATTTCTTCGGGATTCTTCACCTGATAATTCTTCCCTCTGTGTCGGGCTACGGATAATTTTTTTCAGTCTTCACAGCAATCGTAATGAGTATCTCCACTCTGAATCCCTGTGCACTTTTGCTACAGAATTAGGTGAAAATTTCTTTTTTTACTTTCGACGGGACAACTTATTATGATTACCACTTGATCTTCGCTCTTTGTAAATAATCACAATTATGACACAACAAATTCCTGGGGTTGTCCGAGGCCAGAACTAGCATACAAGTCCTCGTGTGCAATAACAACTGTCAGCGTATTCTAGACTCCAGCCAGTGTTTACCTTCCTAACCGCTTCCTTCCACGTGTGCTCAGATGAAATGCTGGAAAGCGAGTGATAGCTTTATGAGAGGGTTGCTCTTTGTGGATTGTGTGTATCATCCATACACACGAGAGTCTCCTGGAGTCCTGGAAGGCAGGGAGAACCACTTTCCTTTATGGAGAGGCGAATGAGTTTCACCTACTACCTCCACACACACACGCCGCTTGGCCACGTCCATTTGAATCATGTACATATTATACACACACCCTTCCTCAAAGCGCCCCTTCAATCCAATCAAATTTCTAGTCTCCCTTAGCGATCCCTCTCCCAGTCCCTCTTATTGGTTCCTCGAGAATGAAGAGATGAAATAATATAATTGTAGCCCTTCCCGTTCTTATATCAACCACACTTACCACACCACGCTCCAACCGGACAAAGCCACAAACTTAATCCATGCAAGCTTGAATCCTTCATCTTGAATCCTCCCCGTCTTTCCCTTTACCCTCCTCCCTGGAGTCGGACCCTGTTTCCCAACAAATGTATGAACAACAATTCCAGACTTGAAATGGGGAGGGAGAAACGGCTAGATATTTTGCATCCTCCTCGGGCAAGTCCTATTATTTCTCCGGCTATTTCAAAAACTGCATCCATTCACACTTTCCTCAATCATGGTGTCTCCCATAATAATCATCCCTCCTCACTGTAGGGATGAGAGAAAGGAGCCTTCTTTCCCTCTCATCTCCACCGGAGAAAGAAGTTGGAGAAAGTACACCCTTCTGGAGAATCGGACAGAAGAGACGGGGAGGTAATTGAGAAGAGAGGCGTTGCCATATAGTATATATATACACATACTGTGCTCTGCTGTCGGGGAATCCCAGAGGGTCTCCTCGCCATTCCTCTAGTTTTCTCATCTCCTCCTCTTGGAATCATACATATAAGCTTAGGATGTAAAGATGGCCCTGGTCCTCAAGGATGCGGGTAGATGGGCTATTTTTTCTCACTTCCCGGGTACTTAAGACTTGAAGCGATTCGAGTTAAATTTCAGACCATTTCCCGAATGCGCAACAACACCCGACCCCTTTCTATTCCTTTTCCCGATTGGTTTATCGGGATGAAATAGAGTTTTTACTCACTCTCGCTTTCCACTCCACGCCTTCTTCAAAACATGCGTCCTCCAAAGAGCCAATCCTTTGAAAAACCCAATGGATTCACACATCCACTCAAACACAAACACCCCCTTCAACCAGCAACAACCTCCACATTTCTTCTTTCTCCAACTCTCTCCATCCACTCCATCCTCAACGCCTTCTTCCGCCAAATGCCCCCATCAAAAGCAACCAACAGACAAGTAATACAGCTCTCTCTCTCTCTTAGCACAACAACCATAAGCATTCCCCCATGAATGTAACACCATCTCCTTCCCACTTGCTCCAAATTACTCCTCCGTCAATACTTTCTCCGCCTACCCATCCAATTTCAGCTTTCACTTTCTCCTCCCAACTTCCTCGCCTCCTTCTCTTTTAATTAAGACCGATTTATCCTAATTGCATGCTTCAATTAACCAACCTTGGCCTTATCTTCTTCGCTAACTGCGCTTACCGATTGTAATATTTATACATGCTAAAAAGCTATTTTTTATTTTAAATTAGAATCAACTTCAGCTTATCTTCGCAGCAAGTAAGATTTTATTACTTGAATTGAAATTAAATCTACGTCCTTTAAAAGGAAGAATAATTCAAGCAACAAGGCTAAGCTTAGTAAAAATTTATTCGAATCATAAAAAAATAATTATATTTATGCATTTTTCTTACTTCAGTTCAGTTCCACAGCTCTCTGACAAAGTCAACTGTCTTTGGCCCACACTTAAACATTTTGACCCCACTTCATCAGTTTTTAAACAGAGGCATAATGACCGCAGTAGGTATTATACAAGTAGATAAGTGAAGCAATCTCCACCCAAGTTCCAAGCAATGAGGAGACGGGCTTTGGAAGAGAAGGAATAAGAGGGTGCGAGAGAGCATTTAGAAAAATTGTAGGATTTCGTGTACTACTTAAGCGCGTAAGTGTCTAGGAGAAAAGATGTGTGGAGAAAGGTATAATAATGTGTCCGGTGAAAGTTGAGAGGGAGAAAAGTGTGTGTGTGTGTGGGACTTGAATCTGCAGAAGATTTCAAAGAGAGTCATCAACTTCCAACCTACAATCTATGTGTTTCTCGGAAAACTTTTATTACTTAATGTGCCTACAGAGACGATTCCGCATGTTTTCACCCCAATTCCTCACGACCGCTTCGCTCTTCTCCCCCCTCCTCCAACTCTCTCGCACATCCAACAAACTACTTTCTCTTCCTCAATTTCCGCCACCCATCCTTTCACTCCCCTTCCGCTCCTCCTTGTTACTTCTTCCTTCCCTCTGACCAACCAGACCAGTCATAAATTAGTTCTCTCCTCTTACACATTACTTTGACTACCTCAATTCCACTAATGACTCCTCTGTTTCTTTTTCTATCTCCATTTGATTCCTCTCTTATCCCTCCTCCTCGTCTCTTTCTACTTTTCTCTGCATACCGCACTCCTCCGTCTCCTCTTCCCTCTACCAGGCTAAAGAGCTTACCATTTAATCCACATGTACCCAAACTATATTCATGTATCACATATATACTCATTTACCATTAACTGCCCATTCCCCACTGCGCTTCTCGATCAATTTCTTTTCATTCCTCCTTTCTTTAGTTTTCTCTTTCTCTCTCCCTCAAGTAACTTTCTCCACCCTCTCAATCTCCTCCTCCCGCTCAACAATTTAAACTCTATACCCTCTTTCCATTTCCCCTGATTACATTTTCACACTTTTAACTTGGTCACTTCCTAGCTAAACCGAAACCCACGACACGCCACAATAATAATCCGGCCGAGTGTAGAAGAAGAAAGCAGAAATGGATGGATCCATAATAGGTCGATGCAATCCTCTACGGATTTTCCATTCAATACCCGCCTCATTACTTGCGATATATGCAGTATGTATAATTTTATTATTTGTCCTTATTTTTTCCAAAGGAATTGTATATGTTTGAGAGGGAGGAGTAAATTGATGTTTAGTGTTTTAGGAGGTGATCGAATGAGTGAATATCTCTTGAGGATTCCTAAAGAGCTCATCGGCTCAATGCATCATCATCTTGTTGGATCCCAGAGGGCATGTATGTGCATAAGCCTTACATATTCAACCGCCATACTCTCACCAGACAACCTCCCTATTTTCCCAATTCAGCTCACTCACAATACCGATCAAACCTCAACCAACAAGCTGACGTGAAACAAGACTGAAAGCTTTTTAATGAATAGCATTAGTGGTTTTTAGGTGTCACCATTCATATGTACATTCCAAAACTAGTCAGGCCATCTCTTTTCTCCCACTTCTCCCTCTCCAGTTTTCTTTTCTCCCTATTACTTGCTACTCTTCCTCTTCCTCAATATCATCAACTACAAACCAACAAACCAACAACGTCCTTCCATACTTACATAACATAGATGCATTCATTCCACTCCATCTGTTCCTTCTTCCCGTTCAGGATCCCTCTTCGGAATCCCAACTCTCTTTAGAATACCCTCCCGGGTATTACACAACGTCTAAAATCCTCTATAATCTAAACACTACTTCCCGGGTATTAAGTCAGTCCCCATTCATAGCATCCTTTTTTTCTTATATCTTATAATTTATTCTTACTTCATGCCATATTCGCATCTTCTTCTTCTTTCTCCTCACTTTCAAAATTCGTATCTAGTGATCAAACGTTCAAATATTCCGATTTTAAAATTTACCGCTAATTATATTCATTAAACTGCGAAAATATTGAGTTTTAAACCTCTCGTCAATTTCAGTAAGCAGAAACCCGAAAAAATGAACTTGACATATTTCAAATCCACCCAATTTTGAAATGGTGCGGCATAGTTTGGTCACAACTATAGTTTCAACATTTGGCGCACAAATCACATTTTAAAATTGGCGGGTCAACTAAATTTATAATTAGGGGGTCATTTGAAGTTTTAAATTTTTAAATTTGAATTTTTAAATTTGAATTTTTAAATTTGAATTTTTAAATTTGAACTTTTAAATTTGAATTTTTAAATTTGAATTTTTAAATTTGAATTTTTAATTTTTTAAATATTAAACAAAAAATGTGAGTTTTATAGTTGGCATCGAATTTGAAGGAAAGAAAAACCACTTCGTGGGAAATTCAAAATTAAAATGACAAAAAATTCTAAACTTAGCATTTTTGTCATAATTTTCCCCCACCAGTAACGCGTAGCGGACAGGCCCACTAGTCTTGTGTTTACTGAGATATGAGTTGTCATCCCGTAAACCACACATGAGCTTCACTTTAATAATCATCCACTCCACGCTAAAGAATCCTCCTTCCCCTTTTAAATTATCTCCTTCTTGACATGTTTAGAGATTCAGCTTGGCTTACAGAAGGGGAATAGATTACTTTATTAATTTATCCCTTCCTTGTTTACTTTATTAACCAGGAATCAAATCTAGCAACAAGATAATTGCATTAATTACACTCATCTCCTCCAGGATAAGCTCTTAATTCATTCCTCCATGTATCTAATTCCATCTTTTATTATGTATAGATTCTCTACAATACTTTCACCGCCGATTCCATCCAATCCCTCCTCCTATCTCTCCTCACCATCTCAAGTCTCAGGTTACAATTTCCACGGGGTTGCTTTCTCCCTCCTCTGATTCTATCTATCCATCTATCCTCCTCATCTTCCTCCAGCTAATTCATCCAACCCATCCTCGCGATCATGCACATTCTTCCCTCTCCTCACTGATCACTATGATAACAGCCCTCGGATTCAAAGGGTTCTATGAATTCGAGCCCGACTTGTCAGTCAGTCGGTGTCCTGAACCTCTCTACTTTTCACCAACAGTACTCACTCCCTGTATGCTCTGCCTGTACACAGATTTCGCTAGATAATTCACCCAATTACATCTCCTAAACGCCTCTATAAACCTTATAACTAACCTTCCTATCACGAGCAATCATCCATCTGTCCATTTTCGCTTCCGTCTCACATTCCCAACTTGTACTATTATACAGTTACACTTTTAATCAGTTTCAAATTCATGTTGCTAAACCCTTTATTCAGCCTTCAGCCATATCATCAATTATTTCTTTCCAAACGGATTGCTTTTAAATTCGCCAAAATTGGATTTTCCTCTACCGGCGTTACCTTCTTTCCTGCCCCAGCGTATAATGATACTCCTCCATATAAGTTTGCTCATAGGATAAACTTGAGGATTAATCGATACAAATTTGTTAAAACTATTGAATTTGAAAATTTGTTAAACAATGGGATCTATACCTTTCTATATTGCAGAGCTGACGGGTGCATAATATCTGCTAAAATCATGAGACCACAGACACTGTGGCGTTAATGGATGAAACTGATGATGATCCGAAATCAAGCTTCCCGCATCCGCCATCGCCGCTCCTTCCACTCTTTCAGCTACAATGTATACCCCGATACTTGAATCCATGAAGAGATCCATTTGATAGGATGAATGGGGAGGTAACCTGAGACTTATTTTCCAAGGAAAGCATTACAAGTTTAAGGGTGCTTCTTGTTTAGCCCTCTTCCCTCTTTTCCTGCATAAAGCAGACAGGGAAAATAACACACGCTTTGAAGCTTTACATCAAAAGCGGATAATCATTTAGCCTGGCTACTTAGGCTTCAAGAAAATTACACACAAATCCAACAACCGCTCTCTTTTCCAGCGCCTATCCTCAGCGCTTCCCTTAAACAGAAAACAAGCCCACATTTTCCGCACCAGTCCCGGCCATTCAAGTTTCAACCCACCCCCTGTTGTTTGTTTTACCTTTGGTCCTACCGCACTAACTTCCATACACTGTCCCAACCTTCTGTATAGACTTTGGATTTACATGCATCCCATCTTTACCCAGCTCATCCTCCTAATTTCCTAAAATTTCCCATCACCTCAACGCAAAGTATCCTAGCAACACCAAAAACTATACCACCAACCAACCCACCACATTTCACTTACTTCCGCTCATATTCACAAAAATAATTGTCCATAGTCTTCCTCTTTGTAACAAATCACACACACTCTCTACACTCTGCCTCCTCTCTCTTTCAAAGGTTCTGCTTTTCGCTAGATTTTACAAAGTACGCGCATTCAGTGCACAAGAAATACAGGAACCATACCACCGCAAAAAAATTACACACGATCAAAATTCAATCAACCTAAAACCATCACCAAACCCTTATCTTTTCTCCAATTACACCATGAATAAGTTATGAGGCTTATTATTAGCCATGATTTCAAAATACAACGAGTCGCTCCTTCCGCAACTTTCCGTTTGAGAGACTCGAAAACATTTTTGCCATCACATTTCCTTGAATCTTTATTCTTTATTCATTTAAACGATACAACCGCCAAGTTGAACCGAAAACGGGATTCCAGTAAAGAAAATAGTTTTCTATTCTCGAGCACTACTATATAATACAAGACATGTGAGAGCACATCACAATACTGAATGAGCTACACGTCCTATCGTAAATGTTACAACACCCATCTATCCGATAGAATCATATTCTATCCAAGCCACACTAGTCTTCATTCCACTCACTCAAAGAATAACCCATTAATTTAGGTCGCCTCTGTTGATTATTCCCAAGCCTGGATTGACAATAGTTTGGTTTTATTGGAAAATTTTGTCCACAATAGCTCCATTGAGTGCGAGAGTTGGGAAATTATTTCAACCGCCCGCTATCCGCCCACCCCCAAACATTTGCCATTCATACATCACAGTTCACACACGAAGCGACGAACATCCCCGCATTGAATCCATCTAGAAAATGAATGGACAAATATTTAAAAAACAGTTGTAAAACACCTACAACAAAGGGCATACCTCCGGAATGGATGCAGGCATGTTGTTCCCATATTTGACACAAGAGAAAACTGAATCATGGATGATTGTATTCAAAAAACCATACCCTCCTTCAAACCCTTCTTTTGTTCCATTAAAAAGGATGCGTGGGCGCTAGGGCATACTGTAGGCCTATAATGAGAGCAAAATGGTTGGAAAACTTTGTCATACTAGCATCGTTCCCGAGCAGGGGAGATTCATTATCATCCATAGTATCCAGCCAAACCGCAGCATAGTCCTTCCCTCTCATTCTCTACGTTTCCCCCAGCCTTCTCAGATTAAAAAAGAAATAAATAAAAAATAATTCCCCCCTCAAGACACATTGAGAAAATCATTCAAACTTTTATTCCATCTCTTCCCTTCCTTTTAGTCTAAACGTAAATAGCTACATCTGGTGAAAGCATTGTAATCTTACCTTTCTTCCACTCCTTGCTCCTGTATCTTTTCTCGCACCTTTAAAGGAAAAAAGGGTCTTTTTCTTCTGGGACTCAATTCATTCCTTAAAAGTTTTTTATATATACTTCTCGCTAAATAATTTCATTCTCTTTTACTTTCACGCCTAAGTGGTGTAGACGCTGAATCCGATTAGATTACTGTAACATACTGGAACATTATAGCATTAGCATACAGGGAAGACACCGAGTTAACTTACTTTCTTCATTGTCATGAAACCCTTTCCTTTGCTTGCAACCAACCTGCACAATTTTTAGTATTTTGCTCACAGCACGACGCATCTTTAAATTTCTTCCTTCAAGTTCCACTATATGAACCATCAAGTATTTACCTAGAGTTTTATGCAACCCGTTACTCACCTCTTCACTCTTTAGAGCTTTCTACTAATCAACAGAATGTTGTTTTTACAAAATCCTTGAAAACTTTTCAGCCGAGACTCCAGACTTCTCACATATTAGTAAACCAGCTTTTATTAACTTCCCACAAGTTTTATAAGACCAACACTTGTAAAACTTAAACCGTCCTCCATCTTCTGGCACCAGTATTCTTCCCATCACAACCCTTCTAATTTTCTCGTTCCCACCTTTTTACTGCGTACCTCGTTCAAATCCTCCACTTTCTAGAGAATACGAAAGATCAAGCGGTTTTGAATTAATTATCACCTCCCTTAACTTGTGAATTATAATCCTTCTCTAAAACTTGAATGACATAATTGAGCATGGTATTCTAGCCCTTAAAAACTGTTCCATACAGCTTCACCGAGTCTTACTACATTTAAATATACACACTTTTGTTAAATTGTTCGAGGAAGAGCTAACATTATTTATGTCGATATAGATTCCTCATAAAAACTGTAAGCGGAAACTCCAGCAACGCTTCCATTTTCTTTGAAAGTGTATTTGCAACAAATACATAATTTTGAATTGGTTATCATCATCCTACAGAAAAGAATGAATTGATACAATTGCATCTTTTAAACTCCAACCCCACCCATCCTTCTGCTTGTCCCTTAACCACCAGAACTTGGACAAATTCAAGCTGGAGGAGACCACAGGTCTAGCATCTTTTATGGCTATTATCCTTGAATCTATTGTAATTTAATTTAATGAATCCAATCCTTGTTTCCCGCAAACCCTCCTTCAAAGAACTTGTGGACAGAAGCTTCTTGCTTTCTTTATCTACACTTTTCCTCAATCAAATCTCAAGTGTCACAATGACGTACAAATAAAAAACCATATTCAACACTTATTGAAAGACATATTCTGTCAAGCCCGGCAGGATAGGAAGTCTTTTTATATTTCTTAGAAATAATTTGAACCTTACTTAACATCCCCTTTGTACTTGTACTATAAAGTTCACCCGTTTCAAAGACCTTGGATTACCCAACCTGATCACCAGTGATCGTTCTAGGAACGCATGCGCTTCTTTTTACTCCTCTACAGACGCTGGATTTATCTGGGGATTTCTATTTCCCATTTCCTACAAATTGTAACTAAGGAATAACCTTGGATACCATTTTCATCGCATTTAATTCAACTTTATTTAATATCCTCCATCTTCCATTATCACCGCATTATCTTCCTTCCCTAAATAACTTAAATCTTTTATCCGAAATCATCCCATCTTGATCAGATGAGAAATCTCCTAGAAATTCCCAACTAATATTTGCAAATCCTCTCCCCAGAATTAATTCTTCCGCTTCCTTTCAACTAAGTTGAGAATAATTTATTTTTTCCCATACACTCTCCACTCTCCATTCCAATGAAGCCAAGAGCACAGAGATTAACTGCACACTCACTGAATACTAAATTTTGTATCATCTCCTCCTTCCCATTCATCGCGCTTCTTAATTCCTTAGCGGACAAGAATAGTACAAGGAAAGCAAAGCGGATTTCATTTAAAACTACAAGGATAATGCGGCTGTAGGTGAATAGAAATGTAAATATTGTCTCCCTCCTCCTATAGTGTTGTTCTCATCTTGGCTTAACCGCTCAAGTCCCTTCTACATACTCTTCCCACTAAATGCTCATCAAAATTTCAAAAGCTTTCCTAATCGCAACTCGCAACCTCTGAAACAACCCTCGCCAATCCCACGAGAATAACGTGAGCAATGCAGTCCAGCGTTATTCCTTGGGTTGGAGGGCGAATCCTGTACCCTCCTGCCGGATTACCTAAGCTTGTGTAAAATTATCTTAAGCGCTTTTCGCTTGACGCTCTTCCGTGTCAAAGTAGCGGCTACTTACATCAACAGTTGACACTATACTACACGACTCATCCCTAGGACAGTACAGATTATTAGCTCTAGTAAAATTGCTATAGACTCACAACAAATAGCACCCATTAGCAGTACTTACCTCCAAAACTACATTGGCAAGAGGAGGGATTTCAACTAAAATATGAAATAAAATGGGTCGCGGTCGTGAACTTGGAAGCGTATTAACCAAAGGAACGTGTGGTTTTGAAAGCCCAAAACACTCTCATTACCTTCGCTCCCTTGCTTCTTCTTTTCATCCCTTTCAAAGTTTGTCAAAGTTTTCATTCATTCTTTTCTTCCATCCGCACATAAACTATTGATTCTTTTAATCCCATTCTCCCAGATGATCACATCCACCGCAGAATACATTGTCTTTAATACAGAGAATCCAAGAGCAACGACAACACTTGAGTTCTCATCCTCTCAAAACATGTCATCCCATGTATCTCCCTCAGATTCCGCATCTCCTCCACCTCAACCACATTTCACGGGCTCGAGCCCTTAATGTTATCATTATCACACCTTTTGTCCAACCCGCTAAGCTCAAAAAGCTTGCAGTTCCACCAGTATATCCCCTTCAAGCAAGGGACGGACCAGAGAATTAGAGATGAAGAAATATATATTTTATCCTCTCTATAATCTCTCCTTCTTAACTTAAACTTAAATCCAAGGTGTGCACTTTAAGGATTTGAAGCTGTTAGTCCGGATGAAGATAGGCGAAGATGGGAACTGGTCTCTAAGACCATTTTATTTTTAGGATAAAAATATACATCCAAACATTTAAGTCCCAGGATTACATATGATTAATGCAAATTCCCACTTTATTTTTAACCTTTCCACTTTTCTTTCTCCTTAGAGATTTAAAAGATTGGTCCAGATTAGAATCATTGAATAATCGCTTTGACCTTCTGGCATCAAAATCCTTTCAGCATCTACTCCACCGTTTAAAGCATGACTCCCACTGGTCCATCGATTTGAGAGTGAATCTTTACTCTTAGTCTTCTGCTCAAATACATCGCTGTAACTGGGTAAGAAAAATATCGCTCATCATGTCCTTCTACCAATTGTCAATAGATAAGAGCAAAATTCCCGAAGCGGAGCCTTTAAACCCTCAAAGAATCGCGTAAGCCTAAGGTTGTGTATGTAAAAGGAATGATTTTTCACGCCCATCCTCCTCTATCTTTCAAATCAACTTTCGGATCTCTGTTCATAGATTTTATCACCCAATTATCTGCTTGTTCAAGCATCCCTGTTACAGTACAGCCGACGCGGTGGTACACGAGATGGTGGAGATTGATTCAGGGCCGTAGACAGTTTTCATGCCAGCGCCGCTATGATTGTTTCTCAAGTGATTCCACCATCTTCAATCGCAATACGTAACTAACGATACAGCATAGTCGCTTAGATGAAAAACAATCAACGCTGCTGCTGCATATAGCTCTAATCTGATAGCTGCGTCCTGCAGACGATTCATAAAGTGATGGCGCCACCGTTGGCCATTCTCTCCTCCCAACTCGCCATTCCTACTTTACAGATTTATTTTCAAAAACATTTACATTTTTCTCAATGGTTCCTGCTTTTAAAAGTCTAGAATATTTTCTGAATTCAATTTCGTGAATTTCTAAAACCTGCTGCAATTATTTTAAATACATTTAAATATTCCTGAATGCAGCTTTATAGAAGACTATAGAACATTTTCTGAATTCTTTTTCTTGAATCTCTTAAAAACGCGGCAATCCTCTTGACCATTCTAAACAATCCATCTTATTTACCCACACCAATTATGTAAACAGAGCCTGCATGGCATAACATCAAATGGACAAGAGCTGGAGGAGCGTAATGGAATCCCTTGTGGCCGCTGAATAGATTTTTAGAGGAATGCGTATGATGGGATTGTCATTTGAGAGTGAGGTGTGCAGGCTGAAAATTAAGGTGAAGTAATAAGTAAACGCTAGGATTACAAGCAAAAGTTTCCAATAGGATTATAGAGGAGAAGGCTGGATAAGCTCCGATTTGGTCCAATAATGGATTCATATTCATTCCGGGTTAAAGTCCACCAAAATCCTATATTTTCTCCTACTCCCTCCCTCCCTCCCCCACCATCCCTCTCTTTTGTTTCTGGAAGGTGAAGTGAGATTAGAAATCCTAGTGATCCGCTTTGTAGTTTCTACTATAGGTCCTCTAAACCACATTAAAACATTTACCTTAAAGCAATAAGTATGGAGGAAATACCAGTACCCTGGACCAGGGCACGAGAGGGACTTACAAGAAACTGTCAATTAGTTCACGCTTCACCCTCATTTCATATCCTCGCCGCCCGTGCCTGAGCTATCATTCTATCCCTGTTGGGGTAGTTAACGCAGCTGAAAATCTTTCCATTTCGCTTCAAATCACACCCACATTCAAAAACATACAACAACATCTTCTTCTGACTCCAAGCTAGTTCAATTCCTTTAGCCCAACACGAACAATCCAACACCAGACACATTTACCAGGTCAGCAGCAGCCCTAAGATTCTACAGTCTTGAGTCTCTTGGGTGATAAGTGAAAGAGGCGCTCGTCAAGCTATGATTGTTTACAAGAATTCACAATAAGAGTCCAACAAGTATTGTTTCCTTGAGCGTAAAAGAAAAGTCTTCTTCACTACATGCTTAACAGATGCATGCAATCCCGTGTATTTGATCCTACTTGGCTGTCGGCACAGGTAAACCGCCAACGTTTGTAATTATCACACATTTTCCATAACATTTCCCCTCTTATATATTTTATATTATAAACCTCCCCGAGTATCTTTTACCCTACACCATCCCCATCATCTACATGCTACCCGCATAATATCCCTCTCTACTCTCTACCCGCTGTGAAGGGTGATATGATATTATCATTTCCATATTTTCCTTCCTTCATTCCAATCCCTCCTATATATGCACTATGCACGTCTACGAAACGGGATTTGATGGAATGTCGAACCGGATTAATGTCCAACTCTTTGGAGCTCATAAATGTTTCCCCTTGTTTTTTCCACCCCCTTCTTTGCAGCCCCTAAGAATAAGGAGCATATAGAGGGAGGGAAGCGTATGATGATCCTCTTGACTCGACTCAAGGAGAAAATACATATATTATTCCCGGGACAGAAGCTTGCTTTCCCCCAACCCACCTCTTAGTCTTTAAACCAGAGTCTCCGCCTCCTTCCACATTCCCGGGTATTTCCTCAAGCGTATATAGATAGAAGACTCCTTCCTTCTCCCTTTTGAATGGTTTCCCTAATCGGATCACTTTGCGGTAAGGTAAATTTTCAAAATTTTCAATCCTATTGTTTACAATATATTATCCTACCCGCCTATCATATTTGCTCAACGTTTCACCTCACTCCTCCACACATATATGATAATACCCATCTTTTCTTCGCCCTCCCCCTTCCAACTATATATCATGTAAATAAATGCCTTTGTGTTATGTTTTCTTTTTCCTGGATTTTAAATCCGCGAGAAGGCGGATCCATTACATGACCATCTTTTCCGGGTAAGCTAGTTGTGTACTTATCCCCCCTTCTACTTCTTTTATTTTCGCTCAGCAAGGATTTCAAACACCATTTATTACGCCGTGATTTAGGATCATTTCCTCCACGGAGGGAGCCATTATAACGTCTTAAGCTTCCACCAGATGGCAAAGAGTTTCTAGGGGGTTCTCTAACTGGGGAAACTTTAGCCCTCCTCCAAACGGAATAAATGGGAAGATGGAATGGCTGAAGAAGAGTTGGGGCTGCAAACAAAATTTGGCTGTGAGATGAATAACTTACATATCTCTTTTGTTTTTCATCAGTTCCCTCCTTCATACCTGCTGTCATCTAATTTAAAATCTGCCACCTATTCATATCAACCTAAAAATCCCACCATATTTTACTTTAGCTTATTCCCAAAACTTTCTCCCGTTTCCTATTTCAATTCCGCTTCCAACCATTTTTCTTTCTCGGGTTTTCCATGTAATCTACGTATGATTCAACTTATATCGTACCTTCACCCCAGCTACATAAGGATTACACAAAGCTGTGTTGGTTTATCCAAAGCAAAACCTCATATCAAGTTTCCTCCCTTGCCATAGGTAAAAGCCCGGGAATCCTATACCCTCTCTGAGTTATGTAATGTCCTCCTCCCAGGGACTTTCACCGCTTCCAGAAGAGTTCATATATTTTCACAACTTTCACCTTCCAGTCCACCCTCTTCCTTTATATTTTATCCTCGTAGAAAGCTCCCTATTTGAATTCGCATATATGCTCTCTGCCATATACCAGTCCAAGGCTGTTTCAACTTCCTACAGAGCATTTCTTTTTGATTTCGGCTGAGAACTCGTAGGCTTTTCATGATTCAGTATTCTCTGTTGTAAAATTTCAAGAATTGTGTCTCTTTACTCGAGAAATTGACTTTTCTCTTTCTTCTTCCCTCCTCCTATTTTATATGGTCTGGTAAATAAGCTTTTATGGTCTGAGTCCTCCCAAGCGACAAGAATGCTTCCAGGACGTTTACGGAGAAAGTAAAATCCCATCATCCAACCTCTCCTTTCTTCAATCTCAACACCACCGCACCACCTATTCCAGTTTATCTTACTCTTCCCCGCTTTCCAAAAAGACCTCATCCTATTCAAACCCAACTCCCTTAAAGCTTATAGCAAAGATAGCTTTCCAAGTAATTTCCACCAGTATAATCTCTTCTCCACCAGAGCACACACACTAGTCTCGAGGGAGGAGAAAGTGAGGTAGTGTGGAAAATTAACTCTGTATATTCCCCTCTCCAATTCCGCCTATTTATGCCCCATAAAGGTGTGTAGTAGTCTTCACATGGCCGGGTTACAGGTATTTCTCAAGTTCTCAAGTCACTCAAGTGAAAGCCATGGAAGGAATGAGGGAAGAAAGCCTTTTGAAAACAAGCAAGAAAACGTATTATCATTCTTCTAAAGGGTTACCTTAATCCTCCCATCACGCCGGAACAACAACCCTCCAGTCCAATTATCTTCCCTTCACCACCAACTTCGCATTCAGTTCCATATTTTCCCGTCTACGAAGATACAGCTAGCTAGCGACATCATCCGGGATATTGCACTGCACGCACCCTAACAGTATCCCGAGAGTACTCCTTATGCCACAATATTCCGTCGTTGCATCGTCGGTAGTATACAGACGTTGAGCAAGGTACATAGCAAATAGTTTCTAATTTTGGCTACTCAATTTCCTCAGGTGAGTTTGAGCAATTCTAATTATAAAAATCGCAAAAATTAGCATAATCAAGCATATTATATGAATATACGAATCATCAAATACTTGCAACAAAATAATATATTTATTACTTCTTCTTCCTTCCTTCATGACGGTGTGAAAGCATGAAACGAGGTGAAAGCATGACACGAGGTGAAAGCATACCAGAGGAGAAAGCCAAATTATTCTCTCTTTCTCCTCCCGAAAAGCCCCTTGAATCCTTCTCCCCTCTTCCTTCCGAGAGGCAGGAAGCAGAATCACCGAAAGGAGCACCATGTCTAGTTCTAGAGATAAGTACGAGATGATCAAGTTAGTCCCGGATTACATGCTTAGCACATCCCAGCTCCTCCCATTTCACCCTCTTCATATTCTTCCCTCCAGGACTCGTAATTCCGGCTAATATGTGCGTCAGGTATAGAACTTGTTAGTATGTGTCCCAGCAGCAAGTATCGTTACCCTCCTCCTGGAAATTTCACGTCCCTAATCTTTTATTCAGCCGCAAACTAAGCATGAGCTTTACCTGTATTGTGCCCGTCTTGTATCTGCCTCCGCATGCAGTAATTGTAGCTCTCCAAGCTGCACAGCAACTATTCTATAGATAATAGACAAAGAGTGATAATAGAAACCACTCAACCTGAACTCAAGCTCATCACGATGAGGATGAAAGCAAGCAGCTAGGAAGAAATAAAAGGAGGAGGAGGAAACGAATCCATAGTAGGAAACCAGGCACGAGATTCTCCATGCAAAATGTAGGCCTTCGTTAGGAACGTTGAGGGAAAATCATCCCGATTCAATCTTCTCATCCTACCTGCTCTTCCACATATATTTACTGGCTCTTTCTCTCTCGGGAGAGAGAAATAGGCATTAAAGTATTTCATCCTTTGTCGACTACCGCCATAACTACATTACAATATCATCATCGCTATTATCTCAGCTTCAGCTAATCTAATTTGTAAACTAATTGCTTCCAGCTCAGGTTTCACCATTCAAATTAGAGTATCCAAAACCTCTCTCTTACCTCCGCTACGGTATTAACCATGTGTGCTCAACAAAAACAGAGATAAACAATTTTCCGCTTCCATGCTTTCCCTTTAAGAATCTGTACCAAGAGTATTTACCATATTCCTTGCAATCTTTTTCCATGAAATATAAAAATTAATAAGTTGAGAATTTGACAACCTCTTGGAATTCACTACAATTCCATGTTAAACCAACTGCAAAAAATATTTTGGAACGTCGAATTTAATTTTAATTTATTGAATTCCATGTATATATTTAGGACCACGCGATTTAATCAAAGATGGGACCACTCTGTCCATAGCACATACATATTATACAGTCATATGCAAACAATACTGTTGCTATCTTAAAAATTTTAGCTAGAAAAAGCTCCATCCCGGAATGAGCAAGGGGAAAAGTGCTGGAGTGGATTGGGAAAATAGGAAAAAGAAAGATTGGAAAGTACTTGTTTGATTACTATTGTGAAGAGAATCTTGACACTAAAGTTGATAGGAGAAAGATTAAAAGCACATCTGCTCCACTTTGTCATCCCACCCAACAAAGCTCCATCCCCCTTTTCTTTTCAACTCAACATTCAAACACGCCCTTGTCTTCTTCAAGCCATAATTCTGAGGATATGAACGGTGAAATATGCAGAGTTTTCCATGTTCAGCTCAATCTTACTTTGCCTCTTTGTGTTTCAGGGACGACACGACAGGAGATGATTGTGGTGCAAGTTGTGAGAGACTTTCGCTTTAGACAAGTATAACGTCCCGGTATTTATATTTTACTGAAGGGCAGGGCAGACAAGACAGGTTTGTGTTCAGCAGCGACACAACATTCTTCCAAAAGCCCTAGTACTGTGTATTTTAGAAAGATTTGTAAACGCTTCGTTGGACATTTCTATGCTTTCATGCCCCTTGTATTTGTGTTCTACCCTTTTATTCTCCCTTCACTCGTAACTTTCCCAGTTTTCTACAGCATCCCGCCCGACGGTAGAGCGACATTATTCTGCATTAAAATATTTGAGGCGACAATCTATGATAGATGAAAGCACAAAGAGAAGAGCAAACAAATCAAATACTTGACTTCCGCTTCACCGACCTTGAGCGAGCGCACTTCCAAAATCCAGACACTACACTTCAATCAACCCCAACAGCCTCATCCTATTCCAATCACTTTCCACACTTTCTCCGCTTCAACTTTCTCTTCCGCTCTCGTTCCACTCCTTCCTTGCTCTTCCTCCACCATATCAAGCTGAAATATCCGCACTCTTGACAAATATTTTCTCAAGACGTATTTAGTCAAGGATGACACGTGCTATCTGAAAAAATTCTTGCTGACCATTGCTCCGCCATCTGATAAATGTATCACAAGAAGCAAATCAATATTATCTTCAATTTATCCGCAGTATTCATGCCGCTAGAATGATTTTACTACATAAAATAAATTATTGAGATGCGAAACGTTAGACGTCGGTCTAGATTCCACGAGCCATACTATTTAACGGTTATTATCAGTGATTAACAAGTCCAAACAAAGTACACTGAATGAGAAAGTGTGTGGGCATACAAGTACAAGAGTTTAAAGAAGAGAGCCCTGGAGTAGTGTGAGGAAAGAGTAGGGAAGGGAATTGTCGATCAAAATGAATGATGAAAACATTTATTTTCATCAACTCCTCCTCTTATAGAAGCAAAAGAAGATTGACTCGATGAGCGGAGGAGTTGAGGAGGATATGTGTAGAGAAAACTTTTCTTTTCAAAACGAGTCAAAAGAGATAGGAAAAGTAATCGTGGAAAACGCGAAAAAGATATATGAAGCAGAAAGCAACTTCAATCGAAGTCTAATTTTACTGAAAGTGCTCTCTTTTGTCCTCCTTTTCATTGCCAGATAGCTTTTGGCAGTTCTAGAATTGAAAAAGATTTTTTCCATCCTCCCTTTGATCACATACATTTCATGTGGCTCTCTCCCGCGCTCTCTCTCTCTCTCTTCTTTCACTTCCTCATCATCGTCTCCTTCCTCGTCTTCCTTTATTCATTCCAAACTTCTTCCCGACTTTCTCCAAACCCCAACTTCGCACATCCCATCCCCTCTCTTTACCTTCCCTCATACCCTGCCCCACAAAGACTTGTATATCTCTTCCCCTTTACCCCTCATATAATTCTTCCCCTACTTCTTTTTATTCTATCCTTAATCAAACTCTAGCCCTAAGCCTAAAACCCTTAACAATCCCACCAACTAAACTTATCTGACCAGAGAAAGTGAGCATAGAAAGGCAACATGTATAAATTATTCCAATCCTATCATTCTTATAAGCTCTTCACTCCTTTTCCTTTCAATCTTCTCCTCCTCTTTTGCATTTCCTTGAGTCCGAAATTATTATTTTTCGCTTTCACCGCCACCCTTACTCCATATTTACTCCGGAACATATAATTTACTTCCCCAATATCATCCACAAATTAGGATTTGGGGCCATCGCTTCGTTTCCTAGCTTTCACCCCCTATTCAATGTATAAATAACTCTAATCATCCTGAATTGAACATTTATTTTCGAACCAATGAAAAATCCGCTCACAAGCAAACGTGCAACTTTCTCCTCCTTTCCCTAAGTTGCGATAATGAGTTGCTGTGTTTCTAAAGTGAGTATTGTAACGTTCAATTCTTTCTCCTCCTTTCTCCAGATTTCCCCTCATCCATACGGAGACTAACCAGAAGGGTGTGGTGAAAGTATTTTTTCTCTTCCTCTCAAAACTGCATGTAAGGAAACTCAAACCACCTTGGAATTGAAAACATGATTTTAAAAAATCGAAGCTCTCCTTTTCTATATTGATTGCAAAGAATCACCCTCCCCCACCATATAGCATCTTTGAAAAATAACGTTGAACAGGGGAGAAAAAGTGAGTGTGATATCACTACCAGAGGATGTTAGCACAAAGCACATCTCCTGATGGGAGTAAGCTTTCATTTTCACCAAAGTACACTATTAATTAAGAGGTATCCGGCATAATGGAGATTCGAGAATAGAGGAGAGGGTGAAAATCGGTCTGAAACCATTAATCGCCCCAGGAGATCAGACTAGGAGAGGGGACTGAATGTATTGACCATAAATTCTACTCTTATTTCTCCACCTCTCCCTTCACCCCCCTTTCTCTCTTCCCTTCCATCAGTCTACATCAATCCTACACATTCTTTTATCATGGATGCATATAAATAGTTGAAGCTCCAGTTCTCTCCGTCCTTGCAGACCACGTGGAATCACATATACAACCTGCTCAAGTCTTTGATCCTCCATCCATTCTCCCTAAGAATCCAAGTGTAATGTGAAGAGGATTCTATCATTGTTAGCTTTCTCTTCCCCCGGTCCCGGCTCTCAAAGCTCCAGGACTGATCATTCATGACGGACGAGTTGGGGGGAAGGGATAAGTAGTAGCAAATCTTTTCCCACTACCATACCATAATTGGTGGAATAACAAAGGAAGGGGCCCCATTGACATTACGACTTACGACTCCCATAATGGCTCAAGATTACTTGATAAACCTCATCATCCTTCCCTGTTCACCAGCATGTAATACTATAGTTACTAGCCTTAAAACATGTTCTTCTATCGCGCTATAATACCCTCCCTTGTCCACCCAATTTCATGAAAATTCTAATGGTTATGAATCCAATTATCCAGCGTCCACGCTGCTCTTCATCCAACGCTTTTATGACCCACATGTCAGCGCGACCTATTAAAAAATCGGTCGTCCCACCCGCAACAGTCTAACTTTATAATCTAGCAATTCCTTTTTTAAAGTTACAATCCCAGTTGTTTTCGATTTTAAATTAAATAGAATCCTCCTCGCTGAATTTTCTTTGAAGCTAAAGACACTCTTGAGCAATTTCCATCTCTTATTTTACTAACAAGGACTACAAAAATACTCAAGCTGTACCTGCACATGATTCGCTTTGAACATGTCTGTATTGTTGTAAGAAACAAACGCTATGGATTGACCCCTCATCTTGCTCTTTCAACATGCATTTAATTACAACAGTCTCTCGCAAATCTGAACACATCACATTACTTACACTACGGTAGAACAATAGGAAGCCAGCTCTGTAGATACGCTCAGATACAGGAGGAGCAGATGAACAGATCATACATACCAAAGGTATACGAAGAAAGGGAATGGAGATTGGTTAATGGAAGAGATGCCATTAAAGTTAATGGTATGTGGATTGGGAGAAATTGTAACATGACTTGAGTGGAGTGAGGGAAAATAGAGAGGAAAAAAGAAAGAAGAGAAGCTGTTAGGAGGGGGTGCCTTAGATATTTGGTAGATGAAAGAATGAGCAAATAGGCTTGATTTCCCATGTTTCACAAATAAATACTAAATAACGGAAACAATCCTGAAGAGAAAGCTGGCTATAAGATCCATGCAATAAGACTGACTCAAAGTGAGTAAAAGTACGCGTAAGGGTGAGCGCAAGAGAAAACGAGCCGAGTTTATATACTATACCATATCATCAATGGTGATGGCTTTAAAAAGGCTTGTTGAGTCTATCTTATTTTCTCTCCTGCTTTCTCTACCTTCTTTTGTGCTTTTACGATCCCGAAATCTTCTTCTGGGATTGACCAATCATGGCAACTCCCACATCTTCCATCTGCCCCCAAAAATACCAGGAGTAGAGAGTGTCCTTTCGTCCAAGGATAGGAGGGAGGACTCGTTGAGCGGATTTCCGAGAAGCCTCTGGAGGGAGTCAAGAAACGAGAACATTGGTTTGAGAGTGGAGAAAACCTCTTGAAATCATATTACCGCTTCCATTCTAACATGTAGAGCCCAAGCTTTACACAATTCAACACCCTTTCTCTAAAGATCTATATATACAGAGAAAGTCATGGATTC
The DNA here is from genome assembly GCA_906901655.1 of Sminthurides aquaticus. Classification (NCBI taxonomy): domain Eukaryota; kingdom Metazoa; phylum Arthropoda; class Collembola; order Symphypleona; family Sminthurididae; genus Sminthurides; species Sminthurides aquaticus. The sequence goes on along the minus strand of CAJQTT010000001.1, from coordinate 14,480,066 downwards.
CTAGGGAAAGCATATCGTCAAACTTGTTCACGCTCCTGTATAATTTTCTCTATCACTTTCTCTCTCTCTCTCTCTCTCTCTCTTTCCTATATCTTTGACTATATACTATCCGTCTTCCTGTGTAAAGAAAGAACCCGATGGTCAGCAGGACTCCTGAATTCTCCTCACTAACTCCTCGCATCGCAAGGGGAAATACACTTAAATCTAAAAGAGGACCAAGCTTTAAGAAGCCGGTTAGTTTCTTGCATATCGCCATTATATCCCCTTTCCTCCCATCTAACAATGCTTCCCCTTGCAACTTGAAAGAGTGCGCTATACTTTGAAATAACATCTTGTTTCATATACACAGCTACTCAAACAACATGAGCTCCCCCCTTTTCGCCAACTTTCCTAACCGTATTTCAGCCCAAGAGAAAATCAGTTTATAGTCTATCGCCATTCCAGAAGGTAGAATCCAATTCAGTGGATCGCACTCCAAAACAACAAGGGTTGAGTCGAACATTCAGAGAACATCTCAGTCCGAGTATAGTAACAGCCTTCCTCAGCTTCACCCTAGCCAGACAGATAAATGCGTCAGGAGCATATGTGACGCAAACTTTGGACTTTCAGCCCCGGCCAGTTAGGCACGAGAAGATTTTTATTCCCAAAGGTTTTTAAACACTCTCCTCCTGTCCTCTCTTAAGCCCTTTTCACTTTCGTCCCGATCCATTAACCTTCCATGAGGTCACACAGTTGAACATTTATTCCCTCGTTGAGAATCAACAGAATCTGTCACCTAAAAACCATCATCCTTTAGCTTCCATCACAATCTCATCATCTACTTATACTCTTCCTTGTACGACAAAACAGACTACCGGACTACGAGCCGCCAAATAGCCCGTCCCGGATCTCCACTTTCCAAACCAGTTCATCCCAGCATCTCTACTTCTTTTCCCGCAATTTAATTCTCTCCATATATTCCCTCATTCCAACCAAGCAGTCATATTTTTTACTTAAACAGAAGAGCACAAGACTTGTAACAACTTGCTACCATTCCTACCCGCTTCTGTACCGCTTCAATCGGACTTTCTCCGAGTAAAAGTAGCACTTGAGTTTGCAGCAAACCCATGGCTTCCGCCGTCCTCCATATCCCGAGCTCAACAAATCCTCAGTCAGTATATGTATGTGGGCAAATAGATCATACAAAAGCTTCCATAATTGTGGTGAACACCAACATTTTCATTCGATTAGGTCCGTTAACTTCCCTTGTTAAACTCTCCTCGTATCCGCTTCCCCCTCCTCCTCATCTGTATTTCTTCATCTAATTTACAACCCGGGACCGTACCATTTCTCCTCATAGCATCATCACTTCCAGCCCTCCTCAACAAACAAGCAACCCGCCATCAGAATCCTTTAGTTTTCTTTCCGTTTCATTATTCTCTTATTTTTCGCTTCATGATTCCCCTCGTCAAAAGGGTAAGGCTAACTGGAAAAGAAGGGGATGAAATGAGGGAGTTGAAACTATCCCAATTCCCCCACCAGCACAATCCCATCCTTCAATTGACTCTTCAAGTAATCATCTTCTCAGCTCTAACACCAGACTAACCGCATTATTCCTGCATATGCTCTTGCATTTAACTCCAAAGCCTATCATCATCAATACATAACCGTTAGTATAACTTTGCACAAGGTTATTTACCACCATATTGAATACCCATTCGTCTTCCAATAACTTCCAGCCTTCCTCACTTCTAGACCTACAAAGTTCATCTGTACCTTTGCCTCAAAAAGCAATGATGATGCAAGCTCAGACTATCGACAAGTTTCTAAACTTATAGCCATATCGTGGCCTATGTCTTCTTTAATTTCGTTCAAATTTCTCTCAAGTCTAGTCAACCTGAAGAACTTGAATTATTTTACACGGTTATGCTTTTTCTCCCTCTGTCCATACAAGTGATTTCCATTCGGCTAAGGGATGAGCGAGCCTTATCTATCAATACTCTTTGGATTTAGTTAAACATGTGTGAGTTAATACGATTACTTTTAAAGTTCCGTCAATCTTTACCTTACCGCCGCAGGAGTCAAGCGCAAAGAAAAGGTTATAATGCCAAAGAAACTTTCAAGTAAACCGACAAATATAAACGAAACTATTTCCTTCCAGGCCAACGTAATTATACTTCAAGTATATGCAGCCTCCAACGAAGGTTTACATCCTCGTTACAAGTAATATGGGAATTTAATAATTAAATCCATCTTGTTGTTTACAACGAGTTCCTCACTATAAAACAGTGTCGGCAAGTGTAAAACGAACAGTTTTCTACCTCCTTTCACGTCCTTCTCCATTACCAGATTTTATTAAATGTTGCTGTAAAGCCTGTAACTTGGAGGAGGACAGAAATACTACCTTTAAGTTTACTACAAATCCATAGCATGCTCCGTGCGATCCTACTATTGAAATTAAGAGAAAAATTACCCTGGGAAACTGACTCAGCAATGAAACATGAAAGCAATAGCATACAGTCTACCGTAAGAGCATCACTAAAGGTAACTAATACGAGATAAATGAAAAACCAGGAACGCGGCCATAATTCTAAATTTCAGGACCAATCAACGATCAGATTTACCTTTCGCTTTCATGCACACATAGCCTGTATTCAATAATTATATCCCAGGAAAATAGATTTCATTCTTACTACAGAAGCTATAATATGTACCTCCTTCTCAAGAGATCATCAATGAGGACAATAAATGAATCGGTAAGATGAAAAGAGCTATAATCTTCTTAAATAGCTCATGTACGAATAGCCTTCTTGTATTTATCTGGGCTCTTGTTCATCTCTATCCCTCTTCCTAAACAGTAGCTGCAGGGGTCCACAGCATTGGAGGATAAGCCGCTCCGACCGGGTATCAAGGAGAGGATGAGACGGAAATCTATATAGTTCCCCTACTTTCCTAAATTTTGTAAACATATCATGCTCTGACTAATTTTCCGCTCCCGCCCTTCCATCCTCTCCTCTGCCCTATAGGAGCGACCCCCTGGAATCGAATCAGGGGTTGTATCCCATCTTGAACATTCAACACCCCGAGCGGCTATTCTTTTTACCCGTTTCGTAAGGTAACTTCTCCAGCATCTAGTTTTCGCGCATTTGTGGCAAAGACATGTTCTCAAGGGTATGGAGTGGCAGTCTGCTGTCTTAGCAATGTATTAAACGCGTCCAAATTTACCTAATTGATTCCGTCAAACACCTATTAAATGCCAGGCATTTCTTCAGTAATTGTGTTGAGATTGTCCCGGCTAAGAAATATCCATACGTTCTCGTAGTGTCAAACATACAACCGACCCTACCAACTCTTCAATCCCAATAATTCTTCTCGTACATTAGTATTTGGAAACATAATTTATTCAATTTGGAATCTTGTTAGTTTACGTCCGTCCCGTGTGTTGAGCTAAACCAAAGGCTATACCCATCCACTATTCCACTAGTAGTAAATTGCCTCTACTATTCTATCTGATAACAATAATATTTTCATTCTTTCCCCTTGCTTATCGAAATGCAGGAATCTTTGCACTAAAGGTCAGGGCAAGATTGACCAGAGGAATCGAAGAAAAGCTTTCTCATCGGTAACAAGAGTATCAAATAACAATGTCCAGAGCACCAGAGGCTAAAACCTCCGAGAAGTCATGAGGAAGAAGCTGAACAAGAGATGGATTACAAATAGAAACACTAAAATCCCAGTAAATATTCCTGTCCCCAGGCACCACGTATTCATGTCATGCATCATGACAGTTAAGCAGCCCTAAACAGAACCAACTGTAAGTTATATAGTCTCATCCCACAGCCGGCTAAAGTTAGTAGCATAACAGTATACATAATGTTTACCCTTGCATATATAGTTTCATCAGCCTCTTCCACTGCCGCATCCGGAAGAAGGTTTTGGCTACAGTATTCGTCTTTCACTTCCGGGTATCCCCGACAACACGACAACGGTGTCCGCAGTGATGTTCTACCACTTGGAAAAGCTGACCAGTCAAGAAAGTTATCCACACCACAGCATTGATACTATAACGACATAAAAAATATTTATCCGAAAATCATATCTCTCTCGAGTTTAATCAATTCTTCATCAGTCAGTTCAGCTATAAATATGTTCTTACTCCTTCTTGAAGATTGTCTACTTTTGTAACGGCAGAATTCCTTTCACCCTTGTTATCATACTCGTTCATGAGTTGAAGCAAAGTCTTCCGTGCAGTATGAGCTCCCTCGTATGTTTTCATACTCGTATAGCAGCAAGAGCCAGCTGCAGTCACTAATACGCAAAGCATGCACAAGTACTAAGGATTCAAAATAAATGCATACAATTTCAGAAAAGAGTGCGCTCTTGCAGTATGGCATCAAAGTGTAATTTACCAACTGACTGTGAGCCACGTCAACGTTTTAAATTTTCTAACGAGCATTAGGCACTGTCCTGCAATCGCCAAGATGATAATCGAACTCCCAGTTCCAATGTAAAGTTTTTTGGGGTATTCTGTCAAATTTATCTCCAGATTGCCCCTCATCCCAGCTTCCACAAACGCTAGCGATGTTCCAGTTCCAATCGTAGCTGCACCTAAAAGCTGCAAACTTTTAGCATTAGAAATTTTAATTACGATTAAATTCATCCCATCGTTTAGTAACAGCATCGCTACGCGATGCATTTGCTAAACGCGCGTAACTTTCAAGTCTAACGTTTTTGTAAAACCCATAACACTAACCGCGAATATGACGTGCATGACTGTAAAATATTTCTTGAACCGGTATCTGATGTCTTGACTTTCTTTCTGGTTCTGGGCCAGGATTTCCGAGTCATACTTTTTGTCATAGTTGTCCCAGTAATGCCGTTTTATTTGAAAGCCAAACAGTCTCTGTCTCCATCTTTGCGGGTCCACCATTGTTGGTTTCAGCCCTCCCTTCAAGCTCCTTCCAAGTCCTGAGCTTTGGATACTGTTTCGAGCTTTTGAAGCTTTTGCAGGAAATATAGCAGAATCCGGCTTGTCGAAATCGTCCTTTTCACTAATGATGAACGAGGTTTTATCCAAATGACTTCTTGAAGAGAACAACAAAGGAGCTCGGCTCTTGGAGACATGTTCCTCGGATTTTTCATCCTTTTTCCAATAGTTTCCGCCATTTTTTACTTCCGCAGATCCTTCCTGTTCGTTGTTTCCTTTCTTGCTATCCGGTAGGCTGGAGCCAGGCGACGGGAAAGGGCTTGGGACTCCTGTAAACCAAGTTAACATACCTTGTTAACGTATTTCAGTCTACTGAATCCAGTTTACATTATAGCAGCAAGAATGAAAAAAATTGTTTACCCCTTCCATCTTCGGGTTCAGTTATTTCTTGCCTGTCAACTGTTTCGGAGATTTTCACTCCATTCCTCTGCTTCTGGCCCTGATGTGTTGTGTCCTTGCGACCCCTGCTATCAAGCTTCAAGTGTTGCAAATTATCTTTCGTCATTTTTGCCACACTCTGACATTTAGTTTCATCATCATATTTTTCACTCGAGTCCATTTCCCGCGCTAGCGATCCTAGTAAATTTTCAATCTGTCTGTTGTCATGAGAATGGTTAAAATGCAGAAAATACCTTTCGTGAAACTGTCTGTTCCACAAACCGTAGCTACTTTCTTTCCTACCGATAGAATAATTATCCTTATACTGGCTCGTTATCTTCTCAAGGATTTCCTGGAATACTCTTCGAGAGCGGAGAACAAGGGAATACGAGTTGGGGAGGAAGAAGATACAGTGGATGAGCAAGAGATAAGATCTGAGGGAAAGCTTTAAAATATTTATGATGTAGCTCTCTTCATAGTTGATAGTAGGCTGGATAGGTGGAAGAAATAAGGTCTCTGAGTCTAAGGATGTAGATGGCGGCTGTCAAGACGTTAAGCCATCCTTGAGAGAGTGTAATTGAGTTCTCCCGTTTGAATTAAGATGGAGAGAATGAGTTTAGGAAGAGGGGACAGGAAAGATATTCATGGAGAAAGTTGGGATTGCCTCCAAGGAGAAAGGATGGAATAAAAATAAAAGAAGTGCAAACTAAAAGGGACGAGCGAAAAATAAAAATCAAGACCAAAAGCGCGTTCAAGCCTGATGTGATTCGCCTCACGGAATCTCATTTCACTTTCCCATCCAACGCATTATATTTCTTCAGTCTCTATTCCTTTAGGTAGGTAGTACAGGCTTCAAAATACCAATACTTTTCTTCAAGGTTGTGCATATGTACGGAATTGGGGAAAATAGTGGAAAACCCAATCAAATCACACCATCCTCCGCTCTGCATTATTCAACAACGCCTTTTCGTTCTCGGTAACTTGTCAGCCAAAGCCCTGCCGAAGAATGCTTGGCTACCTTTGATATTGTGTTTTTCTACTGTGCAGCATCGATAGTCTACCAAAAAAAGCGTGAACCTACTTTTTCGTCCCCCAAACTACAGTACAGGACGGACTTTTATTATTACGACACCATAAAGTATAATTTTTAAGTTACAGATACAGTAATGGATACTTTCAGATATTGGCATGACAAATACCCATGGTGTCAGTTCAACTGTACACAGATGCTTCATTACTGAAACCACACGTTGGTCATCATGTCAAGTTCAAGAAACAGTTCAGACATAAGAAATCCTTACAAGAGGAATATATGGTGTTCCACACTAACTATATACTACTATACACAAATTCGGGCTTGTTCTTCTTCTTCTTCCGGGATTAAATTCTACTTTAATCTGAAAATCTTTAAAACGATTTAATTACTGATTTGTCATACTAGGGATTTTAATGAAGGAAACGTTTTAAGTATCCTTAAGGATAATACGAGTATAACGTCATCTGTTGTGGATTTACTGATACTTGGTGTAGAGGGTTTTAGCATAGAGCCAAAGGCGGGTTCAATTGGCGGTAAATTCATATTTTGGGGGGCTTCGTGCATTATTATGTTGCGCATTGTATGCTGAAGGATTGAGCGTAAATCTCTGTCATTCGGTGTTGTCCGTTGGTGTCGAAGCCTCTAGAGAATCTAATTTACTTAAATATAACTGCACTCAGCAGTAGTTACAGAGATCAAGTGAAAAGTTGATTTTTGAAAACCACCGTGAAACATTCGTTCAGCTATAGCTATTGCTATTTAACTGTCAGAAAATTACATTAAAAATGTGACGGTTCAGATCGCAATGTTATTTCGAAAATATTCCACATCGTACACAAAGGTAACACATAGATAGAATCCGAATTTGAGATTAAAATTCAGAATTTACCTGGGCTATTGGATCAGACAGGAGTTGAACAGACAGGTTTACGGACGTTAAGCGCTCCAAGGAGGTAAAATTTCAAAGTTTTGTTTAATAAATTGGTCATTATTTTTCATTATTTTAGTTTCAACAATTTATTGCGCGGGCGAATTTTATACGCAGTTGAGCGGTTGGCATATTTACGTCAAGTTTGCAAATTTATTATAAAATGTGTGTTTTTATTTAATAGCAGACTATAATGATGTCGTCCCGAAGTGATGAAAGATCTGGTGGTTCAGGGGAACCAGATTCGGACAAGGAGAATGCATCGAAGGAAAACAGTGAATCTGAAAATGAATCCGGCCGGCCTGTGCTTGAAAGGGAGGAAAGTGCATCTAGCTACGAATATGACGAATTCGAAGCTAGACCATCGTATGCCAATTTCGGAGAAAATGGTGACCGCCGCTTCTCTGGTTACAATAACATTAGCTTGTCAGTAATGAGGAAGCTTGAATTTGAGGATTCCACCATAGGACACGGAATTGCTGCTAGACGTGAGCCGAATCGAATAAAAACATTTCTCCGCATTCGCCCAGTCAGCTCTAAAATTGCTCAAACTGGAGTGAAAGAGGTAAGTAATCTATGTTTCCAAAGCTTAAGCACTTGTAAGGGTAACTATACAGCTGAACTGCAACGACATTTTCTGACTTTTTGTTAATCTTACTTTTATAAGGTGTACGTCCAGGAGAACGAGCAGAGCTTACGAGTTGTCGGTGCTCATGCGAAACTGAACAATCCATATGCAGATGAAACCAAGTTTAAATTTACCAAAATCTTTGGACCTGATGACTCTCAAAGTACAGTGTTTGAAGAAGTAGTAAAACCAGTTGTGGAATCTTTCTTGCAAGGCGAAAACTGCTTGATTTTTAGCTATGGAGCCACTAACTCGGGAAAAACATACACGATGCAGGGTATGCGTAACAAATACTGGCATGCTGCATTACTGGAGTGAATTATTTCGCTTGTTATTAATTGTCTTGTATTTTATCAGGTTCCGGCAAGCAGTTTGGAATGCTTCCAAGGACACTAGAATATTTGTACAACTTTCTGGATGATCGCGTTTACACCGTAGGAAATATTAAGCCTACTTTTTTTAATACGTTTCAACAATTAGGAGAAGCAGAGACCAAAGCAATCGAAACTGCTAAGAAAAGGATACTTCAAAGTGTCAAAAACGTAAGGGAATACTCTTTGTATCTATTTCACATTGTTAATTAAAATTTCGTTAGTTAACCAGTTCTGATCTATTGCTATTTCAGAAAAATATAGAAGAAATGACGTCTTTTCGAGCATCCGTCAGATCAAATGCATCAAGTGCTGGAGGCAATTCAAACGTTGTGTTAATCGATCATATTTGCAATAACCATCCTAGTAAGTACCCAATGATTTTTACGCAATGGCTTCCTCTTTTTTAACATTGGTCAATCGAGTGTGTGTGAACAAGCTTTCTATGTCTGTTAGACGCTTCCATGAGTAATTACGAGCCAAATACAGTTCTACACGCTGTATGGGTATCTTTTGCGGAAATCTACAACGATCGTGTTTACGATTTGTTTGATCCTGTTGTCAAAGGGAAAAAGCGCAAAGAACTTAAGGTCCTTACCGATCGAAGAGGACGTGTTCATTTAAAAGGTAAGGAATTGTTCACGATTGATTTGCAACAAAAATTGTAATCGCATGTTGGTAATCATCATTTTACTTTTCAGATTTGACAGAAGTGTGTGCCAATAATGCCTCAGAAGCGTTTCAGCTTTTTCTTGCAGGGAAAAACAATCTGCAGTTTGCAGTAACGCAGGCAAACTCAAATTCCAGTCGATCTCATTCGTTCTTCAATTTGAAAATGATTTTTGTTGGTGTCGCAGACCGGGTTGCGTACCCAAAGCAAGTTGTTCAGTAAGTCAGACAAACTATAACGAAGGTTTTTGCGTTATGTTGAGTTTCATGATATCGACATCTACCTTCTTTCAGAATGTCGTTCTGCGATTTGGCTGGCATTGAGCGTGTTGCACAAACTGGAAATGTCGGGCTTCGGCTCAAAGAATCAGGGAGCATAAATTCTTCGCTATTTGTGCTCATAAAACTAATTCGTGCAATGAGGTAAACAGCTGTTGAATTACAATAATATAGACGCACATTTTCCGTATTAAATTAATTCTATAAAATCCTTCATTGAAAAATAATATTTTCAGGAAACAGCAGAGGGCTGAAAAATCTTCGGCAGAGATTCTTCCGATTCGTGAGAGCAAGTTAACTAAACTTTTTCACGGATACCTGTCATCCGCTTCGCACACATCGATGATTGTAAACATAAATCCTGATCCTTCTATGCTGGAGACATCATTCCAAGTACTTCAAAACTCAGCGGTTGCTAGCGAGGTTCGTAGCTAAATTTTCGTTACATTTATTTAGGGGCGGAGCAACTGTATATGTAAGGAGGTCCATGCCCCTCTACACAATAACTCCCTAACGCGCGCAGAGAATTTGTTGACGATTTCTTCTAGTCATAACTTATGACCCAGCTAAGAAGGCTATTCGTTATGCTGTCTTTTAATCCCTCACACCTCTAATAAAGTGAATCGCTTAAAAGAATGCTTCGTAGGTATTGCTGTGCCGATGTTAGAGCTATATTTAAAATGTTGAAACATATCTCTAACATTCATTATCAGACAGGACCCTTCAGCAGATAAAAACGTACTGCATCAATCCTAGCTCATTAACATCAGTCGATACGCTCCTGCACTTCCTTACATTCGTGTGAGTTATTTGTAGTAGTGAGAGAAGTAATTTAATATCATAAACGATTTCTATGTATAATTTTCTAGGTGATTACGTGTCAACGAGTTGAAGCTCCCGTTAGATCTTCGTCATCTTTTTACGACAGAGTGCGAGATTCGATAATACAAACAAACCAAATGAGACGTGAGCTCGACTCTACTTTATGCTTAGAAGATATTCCTGAGGATATACCGGAGGGTAGTCCTGAATATGCTATGCCAACCGTTGTTGCCAAACCGAAGTTCGTTGAAGAAGACCCGAGGCAGAAGGTTCCTCGACTAGAGGCCAAGATTGCTAAACTCGAAGACGAAGTACGAAATATAGAAGACCGAACCCGTAAAGAAATGCTTGAGTCGTTTACCAAAATGCAAGAAGAGTATGAGGAATCACAAAGGTAAGATCGATGCAAGCTATCTCTCATGTCAAAGTATCTGATATAGAATGATTCTAAATTCAAATTTTACGTTGCAGAGAATTGTGGAAGAAAAAGGAAGAGGGGATCAGTGTACTCAACAATCGAAGAGTTTCTTTAGCAGCTCATATTTGGAATTCAGTGCGGGCTACAGAGGATAAGCAAGTGGGCACATCCCCTATATCTAGTCGACCGCTCTCTTCCCCGGTTCAAGGAAGTAGCAGCAACCAAAACATTCCCTGCACCCCTGAAAATAATGCAGTTGACTTCCGAGTAGAGTGGAGGCAGTTAATGACAAAGAATTACGTAAGCAAGTTTTACATTCAAAAAATGAAACTCGATTCCGTATGTTATTAAATTTGAAATTGTAACAGGAATTGGAGAACGAACTACAGGACTTAAAGGCTTCATGCAAAGGTTTGCAGGATTGCATCAGTGCACAAAACGCTACTGTGGCTACTCTTCAAACCCAGAAGGGTGATCTTGAGGCCAGACTATTAGAGGATAAAGCCAATTATATGCGCCTATTACAAGTTAGTAATAAATTTACGTACTCGCTCACCATCACTATTCATACTATTATCATTATCAAAAACCGTTATAACATACCGCTTTAAATAAATTTTGTAGCTAAAAGATAAAGAAATCGAACAAGTGAAGCTCAAAGAGCCAGGAAAGATGAACGACAGCACTTTAGCTCAAATGAGTGAACTAAATGAGGAGCTGCAAAAGAAAAACGATCTAATCATGGTAAGAAAGGAATTCACATACAAAGCTTCACTGTGGGTAGTAATCTACTCCACTCTAAATGTGGGTATTTTTAACAGCAATTGCAGGGAGAATTAGATGAAGGAAAAGAACTTTGCGTCGAGTACAATACAAAATTGGAAGAAGCTAACGTAAAGATAACTTCGTTATCCATCGATATAAACCGCTTGGTAAGTATGGATATCTACTATAAACTGAAACTAGCTACATGAATGCTTAGTACCTTCAATTATAATTGTATACGCTTTACAGTACGAAGAAAACAAGACACTCCAAGAAGATAATGAAATACTTCACTTCGCCTTAGATGAGGTGCGTAATCTTTTGATACTTTCACTATTACTTGTAAATCATATGAAATGCTAATTGAAGTTGATCTTCGATTGTGTATTTCCTGCAGCAAGCTAAAAAGGCTGAGACAGAAAAGAACCAAGGTGGAAAATCGTTGAACAAAAGATCTACTCGTCGCAAACCGAACTTGTGAAAGGATTTGAATTAAGTTATACACTGACTTGTAAACGTTTTAATGAAGTCAAAGATTTTATATTTTTCGGCACACGGTTACGTGCTGGCTTTACCGTATTACTTTAAATTCAATTTCAAGCTTGACAATTAGATACCACGTAACTTTTTCCCAGTCATGAATAAAACCTTCAATAAAATAATCTATATTAAGAAGTAAGAAGTACTCGTAATAAATTCATTGATAAAAACACGAGACTATTCTATCGAGTCTCATCAGAGCAGAAAACCTGTGGCGGAGCCTGAGAAAATTTACTGCACGACGATCCAAAAGTGAAATTACCATTCGCAGGATTGTTGCCCAAAAAATTTGTACTAATAGATCCACTGGGATTCCTTCCCTGTGACTGAGACAGAGAATTCTGAAGACTGAGAGCATAAGCTTGATAGCTAGAGTTTCCCTCGGAGAAATTTGGAGAAGAACCCTCACTATCGCTGTTTAATCCACCACTATTTAATTTGTTTTCACTCGGGTTGAAATCACTTTTACTTGATGTATACATGGGTCGCGGCTGCTTCCTCTTAAAGGACTTCTCGGACAATCCATGACCATGACTGAATGATGCCATTTTCACTTTCCTACCCTCCGTGTGAAAATGCTGCTGCATCGTATGAGAACTTCCAACTTGAAACGGGTTACTAGGGTAATGCTGACCGAGCGCAGAAGCAGATGGTTCCTCTCCTGTAGTAGCATTGGCGCTGATTGGATGGCATCCATTTGTTTTGTTCGATTGCATAAAGCTCTCCGGAGTCTGCTGATACCACGGTTTAAAGCTGGTTGCACCCGCGCCGTAAAACACATCCTCTTTGACATGACATTGGTTTGTCATCTAAAACACAGTTCAAAAAGGTAAGTTTTAAGGGTAACTAAACTAAAGAAAACAGGTACGTTTCGAATCAACTTACTTCACGTATGTTACAATTACACGCTGCTGAATGCTGCGCTACGGACACACTGTTGCAGATTTGAGCATCGTGCCCAGGATCGTATTTTTCTGCCGGATCCACGAAAACGGGATTATTGTAATTGTTCTGAACTTCGGAATTAGGAGAAACGCTAGCAGCAGGACCAAGAATGCCCGTGTTGCAGATTCTAACCATATTTCCCGTCTTTTCCCCTGTAGTGACCAGTCACAAAGTTATACCAGTTCCTAGACCTTTTTAGATGTTATTAAAAATGTTATTGCTACGTAAGTTAAGAATTATTGATACTAACCTTTGTTATGATTTCCTAATGAAAGTGTTGGTTGGTTGACTTTAGTGATCGTTATTCCGGGGGGTAATCTTAGCTTTGATAAATCTATTTCCATCTCATGTTCATAGTAGTGGTCGACGGATACTGGATTCGTCTGCTGAATTTTTGTATACGCAATAGGAGAATTCGGTTCCAAGGTAAAAGCTTCTTGTGGTTGTGGTGGATTCATTATGGGTGTACAAGTCACAAAATCTCTAGTATATGCAGGTGATCCGTTCGCTGCATTGATGCTTCTTTCAGTTTCTTCTAGCTCTTTCTTTACGCCTTTCTTTCTGTTTCTTTTACGTCGGGATTTCTTTTTTCCGTCTGTAGCGACATTTTCCTCTTGAATACTGTTACTTGCCCCTGCAGCATCCGCTTGAGACCTCACAACTGGAATATAGTTAACAAATTTGAAACAAACCACACAACAGTTCATTACAGTCAGTATATTCTGATAGAAATGATAATTTAACTAACCTTGCCCATTAAGCAAAGTGTACAGGATATCCTCATCTCCTTCCCTATTTTTGATACTAATGGTCACTGTTGTTTCTGAAATGCTTGGATGGCGCCGGATTGTAACCATTTCAGGTTTGGATGAGGATGTGTTGTCCGATGTAGTTACTCGAGAATCAGCACCTGCAGTTGCACTGCTTAAGCTCTGCGCACCTTCTTCACTAATATTCAAACGAGGTCCATTTCCCGCACGAGTCAAAATGTTATTTATTCGCTGTATCCTCACGCTATTATCGTTTTCACTAGTGCTGATGCAATTACTTGGCTCACTCTCAGCGCAACCATCTTTCTTGTTCTTCCTTCGTTTCTTTTTTCTCTGAGTTCGAGTTTCAGTTTCAGACACAACGGTGTAATTTTTATCACTATTCGAGGCATTTCCTCGAATTTTTCCTATTTTCTCTTCTTTGTAAATAACAGGAGACGATATGAATCCATGAGGGAGAATATCCACACCAATTGCTTGATCCACATGGTTAATGTGCATCTGTCCCATTCTTTGAACTGGCATCCCAGAAGAAGTAAAATAATCCGCCGACTTATTTTCCTTCACGGAATCCATACTATCCCAACCCATGTAAGTTCTCCAAGGCGTTGAAAATCCAACAGATCCTTCACTATCCCCTATCAGCGAGCATGAAACACCCTTGGAGGCGAAAGTTTTTTGTTCAGCATTCCCTGTAAGACAACATATATTAATACCCTGCTATTGTCAAACATCAAACACACAAGACATTAAGCCTTTCTGCCTGAGCACAAAAGTTCGGAGAATTTACCATTCTTCCCCTTAGTGGTCACATTTCCAGCCTTGTAATTCTTGTTTTGATTTTGTTCCGGCTTTGAGCCCTTACGACCCTTGGACTTATTATTTGAAATGTTTAATTCTCGCATACTCTTTTGCAGTTGTTCCTCAGCTAACTTACGACGTTGCATTTCTATCTCTAGTAGTCGAAGTCGTTCCTCTTCTTCAAGTTGTCGCTTTTCATCCTCCTGAAATCCAAAGAGAATTTTAATTCCATGCGAAACAGCAACTTTCATTGACGCTTCTGTAAATAAAGCTTTGCCTGAATCGAAACTGAAGTTCATACCTTCCGTTGCTTTTGACGTGCTTTTTTCGCAGCTTTTTTAGGATTCGTAGCTGATTGATGATGAGGCTTGTTATTGTCCACGTTAATCATTTCCACCAAATGGTCCACATCTTCAGTACCCAGTGTACCTCTTGTAAAAGTAGTGGTTACGCGTTTTTTATTCATTTTTTATCTTAAACCGAGTTAAAGTACCACATCCGCTAGATTCGTGTCATAAGCTTTTACGATTTCCTTCCCGTTTGTAAGTTCTCAGTTTCAAAAAAATGCCAAAACTCATGATAATCATCCACGTGGCGCCATCCTGTATGGCTCTCTTCGCTGCCCTTTCAAAGGTCGCGCAATGAGCTCCAAAAACGAGTAGTTGCACACGCAGCAGAATCAAAAAACGATTTTAACAGCTGGATACCCGTTATACCCGTTTCCACAACGGATAGCTTACTTCGAAAAACTTCAGAACTTCTATGTCCACACAGTTGTACGCTTGCAGAAACAGCAATTCGTCGATGTACCTGTTGAAAATCTTAATTATTGATTGTTGTCTACAAAATGGTAATCGAAATTGCACAATTCAACATTTCCCTGCAAGTACTTTCGTAAGGCCGGTTTCGGTATCTTCGGTAATCCTCTGAGCAGTAACCCGAAATGCGAAATTTGTTTAGCTTCTGGCTGAGTAGTCTCCGGTAACTCAGCCACTGACTAGGCTTTCCAGAGTAACCTACGGTTATACACTTCCAAGATAGACGAGAAGAGCTTCGGAGGGACTAACTGCTGCTGGTCGCATTGGGAGTATCCGACGATCTCCAAAATCCGGATACATCCGTTCATCCTGTACTGATATAGCTACAGATAGTCGCTACGTACCTTACCAAAGATTACTGGTAAAACGTTAGCCGCAGGTAGCTAGCAAATGGGTATATGCGTATATCTTTAATGCAGGTAGCTAGCGGTTACTTTTTTCGGGTAAATGGATGCACCTGCCCCAGGTATACCCGCAGGTATCCGCAAATAGTATTGCTCAATAAAGCTGCCGGAAAGGTAGCTGGAGGTACACAAAATTTGGTAAATTGAATAAAATTTTATTGAAATAAAAGCATTCATAAAAATTTTCACATTCAAATCATAAAAGTTACAATTCTACTGGTACAGGAGTACAACATCACTAGCAGGTACAACAGAATTATCTACATAGCAATAATACTTGGAATGACATTTAGAAAATTATGTTATCAGATACAGCTACTATTTAAAGTACAATATCTTCACTAAATGCTGCAAAGCAATCGTAGTTATAACGCAAAAGTATCCTTAAATTAAAGGCAACGGATACAAATACAATGAGTTTTGGATTGTAATGGTCTTAACTAACATATGGATTGAATTTAAACTAATATTGCAACCAGTAAATGAAATATAAAAGTAGAAACAGCTATATCCATCATTTTCCACGTAGCAATAATGAATGACATACACATTAGAAATAAAGTTATCAGATACCGCTAACATATTCATAACAATCAAGTAACATCATTTTGCACAGCAATAGTAACTCTAAGATACAAGTATCCTTAATTAAGGTCAATGACAACAAATATGATGGTATTTGATATTTAAAGCTGTTAGTTAACATATGGAATGACTTTAAACTTATGTTGCTACAGGTACAGGAGACATCGAAATTTGAACGCTACTTGTACAACGGAGTAGGAAATAGTTGTAAGTAGAAACAGATATGACGATCCACCTGGGTTGGTGTTAGCAGCATCAACTTAAACTACGACATCAAACTCACGTGCAGGATTATGGCTGCCGTCCGTTTTGCCGACGACGTTTGTTTGCTCTAGCTCGAGATGGACGAGTTTCAGCGTTATCGTCGATTGATCCTTCCTCTTTAGCAGTTACACGGAATTCAGCTTTTAGCCCTCATGACTCCCTCCACGGTATCGTTCCCGACGGAGTCGTTCTTGACTTTCAAAAGCCATGTCTCCCGTTAGTAGACTGTAAAAATTCAAAAATTAAGTAAATGTAGTCTCCTATTAACTCCAAACCCCGTGCATGAACTATAAATTGAGGACTTACCGAGAATTACTTCTGCTAATATCTGGAGAAAAATTATAGCCCCAGGGTAGCGCTCTATAACATTTCCGTTCAGACTTCGGAACAAAAGACAAGGTCTCGACTAGTCAGTTGGAGACGTAAAGAATGAGTTCACGTACAGTCTTCATCGTTCGAATATTTCACGGTAGCGAGAGTCTAAAAATGAATGCAAGAATATTAAAATCAACATTACAACCTTGAAAGAACTAGTTTTAAGGAAGTTAGAGTAGTTGGTGCTTCTTACGACTAGCTTATGCACAAAACTGGAAATCTTCAACGAACGTTACTTGAAGATTTTTTCGGATGCCCGCACACTACATATTGAAATTCCTGAAGTGAATCGGTTGGATTTCCAATGATACTATGATCCGTTTTTTTTAATTATTGACGTGAGTATTTAAAGCTGAAGATATATAGTATGGTTCCGTAAGGTTGTCGTTAACGGCCGGCGGAATCACACTATAAGGAACAGGAAGCAGATGAAGTAGATTTCTTGAGCACTTCTGCTTAGTGTATGATTCCCAACATACTTAACGACAGTCCTACGGGACCATACTAATTATCTTTAACCGTAATTAATAAAGTCCTCAATAATCAAATAAAACAGAGCATAGCATCATTAGAAAGCCAAGCTCACTCTCTACCAAAATATCTATATAGAGTGTGCGGGCATCCGACAAAATCTTAAAATATTCCTTGAAGATTTCCAGTCGTGTTCCTATACAGGTCGTACAACCTAAGGGAAATAAAGTCGTACAAAAAAGATTGGACTCACCAAGTTAACAAAAGGCCACTCGTCTGTGCTATTCAAATTATTAGCAGGATTGCTAGAACCCGATGGAGATTTTTTTCTGCTTCTGTAACGCTGTAAAGGAAATCAAGAATCAATGAGAAAATAACCAAGCATGTAAACTGATTGGTTGCTCATTCAACCATATCTCCTTAAAAAGGCCAGCTTATACTTATTCAGATTATCTTTAACTGCCAATAATTTAAAAGATGAGATTAGGATTATCCTAAAAAAGTCATGGGAAAGTCCTACCTTTTACCCAACAGAATATTAACATCCATTCCGCGGGCAGCTTGCGAAACTTTAATAAAATTACAGCCTAAATATCGTGTGCTACAAAAATATGTAACGGCCTCTTTTGCCTTTGCCTTCTTACCTGAACCGAATCCAGTCGATGGGACTCAATTTTATAGCACTTGTTAAGTCTTAATGTTCATATTCACACAGCCTAATTAATATTCACAAAGGCTAATGAAAATTTTAAGCTGAAACTTAAATAAATCTAAATTATAGCAGTAACTGCGGACTGAGAATAGCTAAACACTTCACCTCCGACCACGCCGCTCCAAGGTTCTGCTTGCACTGACTGCTTCAAGCAGCAAGTGTTTTACTCTGCTCCGCTTGGATGAAGGACTCTCATACGGATCTGCATGTTAATCTTACGCAGAGCACGTCCTTGAAGAGCGCTGCCGTCGCATGGGTATGTATTTACATGGTAGTAATTAAGGAAGCTGCGTCCGCAGACAATGTTGTGTGCCACATTTGTATTATTCACTATCATATAGCTGTTAGTGGCGAATGCTACTCGTGCCTGACGTTATAAGGTGATGGATATTCTTGGCAATTCGATGGCAACTTGTTCAGAAGAAAGTCAATAATAATGATATATTGTAATTGAAAACTAAAGCGTTACGAATTCAAAGATCTGAACAGCTATAATTTTAGACTAAGGGTTTCCGTATTTTATCAAATTTAAGTTTCCTATTCAAGTCAAAAACTGAAATACTGAGCAGTGAATATTGAATGTAAAACTGAAATTACACATTCATAAACGATCCAAAGAAATTGCAATAATACCACTTAATGTGCCAGGAATGAACTATACTGCACAAAGTAAGAATGAGAAACTTAAGGTGGTAAACCAAAAACCCCTGAAGGATATTAAGCTACATGCATTTTAGATAACAGCCACAGTCTCTGAAACTGGGAGAGACTGAGATACTTTTTTTGAAAGGATTCGCAATGTAATCAGTTCTCATTGAACAGTATTTAGTTCATGTCAAAAGGCTGTTTTATAGGACGAAACATTCCTAGATTCTACGTTATGTGTTGTAGGTTGAAAGTATAGATATGTAAATATATATGACCAACCGAGTTCAATTATTGTTCGCTTTGCTACTTGGAATAGGAGCAGACACATGTTGTTAGGGTACGAGAGCTCTTTTACGATGTTAAATAGTTTCAGATTCTGTCGAGTGACCGCGGATCTAATTATTCTTGTAGAGCAAGAAAATGGCTTTCAAATGGTAATATGTTCATACGATTAAATACGAATTAGTTAACTAATCGATAAGATGACTAGTAGAGATCCTCGGGCAGCCTACAAAATCTGGGGGGCCTTAACTTATTAACATATTATCGTGTGAACCAAAGAATTACATCACTTAAAAGCCCTATTTTTGCTCTACAAGAATTTTATAATGAGATCCGTGGGCAGCCGACAAAATCTGAAGTTATTTAACATTGAAATATAGTTTCCCTATACTTACACGTAGTTTGGCCCCAACCTATGTCTTAGCTAATGGGAGCTAAACTTCAATGTTAAATAGTTTCAGATTTTGTCGGCTGCCCACGGATCTCATTATGATATTCTTGTAGAGCAAGAATAGGGCTTTCAAATGGTATAAATCTTTGGTTCATAAGATTACAAACCAATTAGTTAACAAATCGATTAGATAACTAGTAGAGATCCTCGGGCAGCCGGTAAAATCTGAGGGGCCTTAACTAATCAGCATATCATCGTATGAACCAAAGAATTATATCACTTAAAAGCCTTTTTCTGGCTCTACAAGAATCTTATAATGAGATCCGTGGGCAGCCGACAAAATCTGAAGTTATTTCACAGTGAAATATAGTTAGAATGTACTTACAAGTAGTTTGGCCCCAAAGCATGTGTTAGCGAATGCGAGCTGAGTTAAAATGTTAAATAGTTTCAGATTTTGTCGGCTGCCCATGGATCTCATTATGATATTCTTGTAGAGCAAGAATAGGGCTTTCAAGTGATGTAATTCTTTGGTTCATACGATTATATGACGATTACTTGCGGCTGCCCAGATATTGCCGGCTGCCCGCGGATCTGCACTGGTTAACTTTAACTACAACTAAAAAATCGGCATGTAATTGTAGGAACAAATTAATTATACCACTTTAAAGTTCTTTTCTTGTTCTACAAGAATATCATAATCAGATCCGCGGTCACTCAAATAAATCTGAAACTATTTAACATTTATATATAGTATTCCTATACTTAAAAGTAGTTTGGCCATAACCTATGTCTTAGCGTATGGGAGCTAAATTTCAATGTTAAATAGTTTCAGATTTTGTCGGCTGCCCACGGATCTCATTATTACATTCTTGTAGAACAAGAAAGGGGCTTTTAAGTGATATAATTCTTTGGTTCATACGATGATATGCCGATTAGTTAGTCGTAGTTAAAGTTAACTAGTACAGATGCGCGGGCATCCGGCAATATCTGGGTAGCCTTAAGTAATCGGCATATCATTGTATGAACCAAAGAATTACATCAGTTGAAAGCCCTATTCTTGCTATACAAGAATTAAGAATATCATAA
The DNA here is from genome assembly GCA_906901655.1 of Sminthurides aquaticus. NCBI lineage: Eukaryota > Metazoa > Arthropoda > Collembola > Symphypleona > Sminthurididae > Sminthurides > Sminthurides aquaticus. The sequence continues at coordinate 14,459,714 of CAJQTT010000001.1, read as the reverse complement.
TGAGATCCGTGGGCAGCCGACAAAATCTGACACTATTTAACATTGAAATACAGTTTTCATACACTTACAAGTAGCTTGGCCACAACCTATTTGTTGGCGTATGCGAGCTATATTTCAATGTTAAATAGTTTAAGATTTTGTCAAGTGACCGCGGATTTCAATATGATACAGTCTTGTCTAACAAGATTTAGGCTTTACATTGAATTTATGCTCAACGCTGTACGATTCTTTGGATGTAAATAAAATAAGGTTAAAGGTAATTAGGTTTCATTGATTATGCCGATCCTAAAGGACGCCCGGCTGCATAAGCTAAGCACAGGCAAACCAACTATGTATTATTTTTCTCATGCCCATCTACTTTGCATTAGGCATACATATTTACTTTCATTCATTCCCTTGTTGTCATCTTCAGAAAGCTGCATAGGAGTTAACCGTCGAGTAATAATTGACGATGTATCCAGGTCATCTTCTGAGAAGTTCTCTTCCGTCATCCGCAAAGCTTTTATTCTTTGCCATATATTCTAAGGATACCCGCATATTACTTCTATGCATATAGTTGCTGCAATGGTGAGAACATAGGAGAATGTACCCAATCTGCCGCTTACCAAAGCTCTCTCTTTTCCGGCTAGCTCCGTCGTATCGGCCACCATGTACCCGGAGATATCCAGCATTTCCTTCTAGATACCTCCTAGGAGATAACATCCTTCCCGGATACCTAACGCTTACTCGTGAATAGCCTTTTTCCACATTACTCCCCAAAGGGTAGTCAATAAAAATACTCGTAATGCTAATTGTGTAGTCGGCGCTACCTTCAAAGCCGCTTACTTATTAAAAGGTATCCAAAGCTTGCTCCCCAGAGATTTTCTCTGAGTAGCTAAACTACCAAGTAACCTCCAAGTACCCGCTGTCCGGTATACTTTTCCTTCCGAAAGTATTTGTAGGGAATTTAATATGAGATAGATCTCTATAGATATTTGTAGCGTTCGTACATGTAAACTTTAAATAATTATGTTAACAAACTAAAACTTTTTTAACAGCTGTAATTTACTTTTTCATTTAAATATAACTCTTATTCTGTTTCTACACAAGGATAGAGCAAAAGTATAAAACTTTTATGAATCCAACGGATGCAAAAATTGGAGATGCCGGGGATCGAACCCGGGGCCTTTCACATGCAAAGCGAACGCTCTACCACTGAGCTACATCCCCTTCTGACAGTAAGGAGTGGAGCAAACCATACTTGAACGAGCTTACGCATATCTACTAGGCATTAGGCAAGATGAGACGCTGGAACATTGCGAATTTCCCGTGCTGGAAATATGTGCGAATTTGGCTGGGGTAAGCTGAGTAAACGTTTAGAGCAAATAATTCCACGATGTAGTTGCTCTGTTTCAAGCCACCACCTGCAACTGCACCACAGAATCAGTTTGGCAAGCTTCACCCGTCCATTAAGCAAGTTGTACTGCTAAAAAGCCTGCAGTTGGTACCTTTTTTCAGTTCGAAGATTCAGCTACGCTTACAGCGTATTTATTTAAACAGCGAATGATACTAGCAAGCACGCTTGTAGTTTTATAAACTTAGAATTAAATCAAAGTCAATGAAATTTGAAAACTTTCTTTGGATTTATTCAAAGGGTTGAATACCATGTAGGAAGGTAAGGAATCCTGTAGTGTCAAATAGTATTTTGTATTCTCATTAGTAATATAAAGCAATAACTCAAAGTAATTAGGCCAAGCCTAACCGTAATATTTCTTTGTCTCGTACATACAAAATTATAGCAATGCATCCTTATTTTCCGGTATCTTACCGAATCTCCTTCAGCAATTTTTTAAACCCGCTAACTGAATACAAGACAATTTGAATCGCGTATTAATAATCATCCGTGCGCTTATTTTACCGTGTCTGTATCTTTCCAAGCTCACAATCTCCGTTGTAAAGTTATGATACATAGCACTTTATATTTAAATCATCTTTTCCACAGCGTCTTGCGTATATAATATACATTCAAATTCTACAAATCACAGGTGACGTCAGGTGAGTGAGGTGAATCCTACATGATTCACCACGTAATAACTAACTTTTAAAATCTCAATGAGATGATAACAACAAGGGAATTTTCGGTCCACACTTCCAAAATACCACATATATTAGTATATTAAATTTAAATATGCATTGGTGCAATGAAATAATATATAACTGTGTTGATATTAGCTTACTTTTAACTATCTTATACCACCATGACTTTGTATTCTTTAGCACCACCTCCAAAGCGTTAACAGTGAAATAATTGTATCCAGCTTATCATTATGCAATAATATTAACCAAGCGTCATTTTTCACATGTCCAAAACATCCTTCTCCATTTCAACATTATCTACGCAACCAATTTAATCGCCGCTTGATTTTAGCAATTCATTTCAATCGATATGTATACCAACATTGTCATCCTCACACAACTTTCACCCGCTAGAGAAAGTATGTACAAACCTCTGCTTCCTATCCTCAACGTGCTTTTCCTCCACAAAACTAGATGGCATTACCAGTACTTCACAAGTTCACAAGATTATTACGTATACACAGTACAATACTGATATATAAATATATATTTAACTGAAACCTCTTCCCATTATTTTAGCAAAATTCCATAATTATTCAAAAGCTCGTTGTATATGTATAATACAAGCCGAATGCATCTCTACACTGCTTGCAACAGTTAAATTTCACCTTGTTATGCTTTGCTATTTTTATAGAGTAACCTCTACATGTATATATCAAAGTTGTTTCCTAGAATAGCTTCACCATAGTTGCTGCCATGGGTTTCTCTAAAATCAAAACGCAATCTCTTCCAAATCTCATTAAAGCAGGATAATAAAGAATGACGTGCATGTAAAGGGCACGCATTTTACAAAACCACACATATATTACAAGTGCAGTTAATAGCTTTCACTAGGAATATACTTTATGCACATTTATATGATTCAACAACTTATTTTCCATCACATAGTACTAATTATAAACAGAGAGAAAATGTGTGTATACAATTAATTTACAGATCACACAAGCGGTAGCTGGATTTTAAATTCATAGCGCACTTCCATGCACCGCTTGTCAATTGTAGAGCATATTAGTATAGCATTAGCAAAGTGATGGTTTCTAATGTCAACTTTCTAATCCATAATCTACTAGAAAATATTTATACAAGGAACAATCTTTTATATATTTAATTTATCTCAATGATTTCAAGTCATGTTGCAGTAAGATGAGTTGTGAGATCCGTTTCCCTCTCCTCCAGTGTTCGTCCAATGACGATAGACCTTGTTTTACTGCTGCTACTCCGCCGCGTCCAATTGGTCATAGTTAATTCAGAATTAAATGTAGAAGGGTTTGAGATTTCGTCCCGCTCATCCATGTTGTGATTGTTATGATGACATTTGTGAGATGACATATGTTTGCTCCGGTTAGTATTATTCATCCTATGATGCCGCCGTGCCCGATGAGCAACAGGGCCGATTCCATGATGATTGTTGCTTTCCGCACAATCAGATTCAATCCCGTTCCTTTGTCCCCGAAAACCGTGAAACCGGTAAGAGGCTCGAATCTATTCCAAAGAAAGCATCGTTAACATACAGCTAAATTCAAATCAATCACGTAGATTAATCTTGCAAAACAATCATCTTCTAAACTACCATAGAAGTCGTAAGTTAAAACAAATACTAAGGGTCAATATGAAAACGTTTTGTACTACATCCACCAGAGTAGTTGGACCCTCGCCACGTCCTTGTTCGTGTCTAGTTGAAAATAAAAGTATAAGAACACAAGAGAAATAATACAGAAAAATACGTCCGAAGGTAAAACCACCCGTGTAAGTCCTTCCCCACTTGACATTTGACATTGAATCGTGAAAAGGCCAAAGGAAGAACAAGGGCGGACAGTGGGTGAAAGTGAGTGAAAGGATGGGAAAGCGTTGCATAAGATTGTAGATAATCTGGCTTGTACACTATAGTGTTTGAAATAAAAAACTTTCTTACTTGGGACCGATCGAAATCCGAAACTTCTGAGGAAGGTGAATCCACACGACGGCCAATACATACGCTCATGCATCTTAGTCTTGCTCTGAATTCCCGTTGAAATTTATCCTGCAAAAGAAAAGAAATGATATATCGGTCAAACTTTCGCCAGGGCCACTTTCTCCCCTCTTTCCCTTTCTCCTTTTCAAACTCTTCCCTTTTCCCTCCTCCCTTCCCGCTTCTCTCCATTCCTCCCAAACTTTCACCCATTTCCTTTCCCCCTCCTCCACTCCTTCACAGCGCACATACGAGTAGAGAAAGCGGATTTAGCTCCAACGCCTATCAAAATCCATTTCTTTTTATTTACCCTCAACAAAAGATGCTTTTTATCTCCCTTTATTTCAGCCTGGCTTTTAGTTCAGTGTCAATAACTCTAAGCCGCTCGTTTTCAATTTTAAACCATCAAATCTCTTTCTCTGAGCACCATAGTCAAGTCAACCCCCATCTCTCTTGTAGTACAATACTGCAAGTAATATACTCAAATGTCTTATTCATCCCTTCCCACGCTCCAGATATTTAGTAACATCCGTCCAGTTTCTTTATGATTTTCTATGAGCTCTAAAATTGAGACCAATCACATCCAGAGCCATAAAATCCAGGAGACAAAGAGAGAATACACGAATCCGGACAAGAAGGATAATAGCTGACAGCTGCATATACTATATTCTTATTACTAATCTTATTCCTAATCCAGTCTGGATTGTACGTCAATCCACCCAGCCAACGGGATCTTGTGGAGCCAAAGCGCCTTCAAGATATCAGTGAAAGTTGTTGGGAATGCACTGGCTCTACTTTCCCTCTCATTCATCCAATGCAACGCCCACAAAAGAATTCACTTCGCGTACCACTACTAGACTCCCCCACGTTCTCCAACTCCTAACAATCGCCCAAAACTTTCTCCCTAAGTCCATCAATCCTCCTCACCATATAGCTGTTGTCCACACCGCCAAGCTGGAAACCAGCCCGAACCGACACGGCCAACTTCTTCAACTTTCCACCACCACCACCTATACACACGGCCACCCGGAAACTGTTCAAGGATCAAGTGCTCGTATCACAACAACTCTCATTTCAAAAACTTTTCATCTTTCTTCATAAAAGTGAGTAAGTCTTTCCTTTACTCAACTTGATATCAAGAATGAATGACTGACCGCCAGATTCCATCCACCCTCCCATCTTTTATTTATTCCTTCCCGAACAATCCAAAATGCTAAAACTTATTTCTCCTCCTGGTTTTCACTCTGCCATAGCTTGTCATATCATGACTAGGAAAAGATTGAAACTTGACACTGAAAATAGTGTTCTCCAATGGATGAATGATGGCCCCCAAAGTTTAGACGGACATGTTTTACCTAAAATATGAGTGCCGTTCCATCAACCTGAGGCCAATCCTCCTCTGCTCTCGTCATGTAGCATAAAGTAGTTCATACATAGCTTTCCTCGTATTTTCCAGACCTGAAAGTGTATGAAAATCCATCACCTTCCCCGCCCTCACCTTTCCCTTAGCAATTTCAAATAAATTCAATCATGTCAAATATAGAACCAGATCCAAACGGAATATCTCAGTTCCCCCGAGGTTTTCCAGTGGTCACATTCTGTTCTCCTCCACTACAGAGCCTTCATTCAAGGCCACAGGTCACAAGCTTGCTTTGACTTAAGCTAAAAACAGCATCCTGTAGTGGTCAAAGCGCAAGCTTGAAACACCTATTGTCATGTGTCCGAGTACTAGTTTCCAGACCCATAATGCTTTCTCTCCTTCTTCCTTTACTACAACATGCCATCATTGACTCATTACTAGCCTAGTACTCTCCAGTCATCCCTTACTTTCACCATAATTGCTATGAAACAGGAACAATGCATCCAAACCGGAGCCGGAGCCATTTCCTTTCACCAGCTGGACAACTGCACTTTCTCTTTGTCCTGCTTTTTCTAGACTCACACAACCAACAACATCCCCGTTAAAAGTATTGCAAATATTCTCATTCAAGGTGATAAACTCCTCTGAATGTGTATTTCAGTCACATGTTACCTATCATCCTTTGGAACAACACTCTCCTCCCATCCTCTTGAAGGCTAATCTGACTCTTTTCCCAGGTACGAGCTTCCCTGGTGAAAGTTGTGAAAGCAGACTTCTTCCTCAACAGCATTCTGCACTGCAGCAGCACTGATTGTTAGTTTTGTTAATGCTTAAAGAAAGAAACTTTCTCCACAAAGCCTTCCCATACGTTAAATTCTCATGGGCAGATATATGCATCTCTCTTCCTGTAAACCCATTCCGCAAGTCAGCACTGTACTAAATAAATCCGCACTAAACAGACCGCTACTATTATCGGCTCATTAGAAACGGAAACATTTGGGAAAATTCTCGCATTCCATAACAAAACTTAACTTTCACATGTCCTCCACTTCTTAGACTTTCATTCCTCCAGATTCCTTTTGTCATTCTATACAACCAGCACTTCTTTACCAAGCTTTCATTCCACGTGTCATCGCAGGCTCACTTGCATATGCATACTTACAAATCTTTTCCTCCTTTGGAAAACCTTCTCCAACTATTTACAACTTTTAGCTTCAGCTTGAATCCACAATTTCTTAATATCTTCCAGCTCACTTTCTTTTTTACTTTCTCCAACCAGGGAACCACACTTTCACCACCACAATCCAAGTATTCTTTTCTATGCACATGGCTTCCAGTTTCTTCTTGCGTAAACTTAAAGCTCGAGGCACTCCTATTAGAATTTTTAGACGGCTTTCTTCACAAAAAGTTCTCGGCTTTGCTTTCAAAGAAAAGCCTTGTGCTGGAGTTACTGGGTAGGAGTGGGGGGACACATCGCCATGTTTAAACTAAGGAAACCTCAAGTTGCGTTTCTCAATAACGGGAGTATCCTTAAGTCTGGGAAGCAAACTTTACCTACAGTTCCTCTCTTATTCAGTTTCCACTTTTATAATCATTACCTGTTGTCAATATGATCATTCCATGGACTTAACCACTTTCTAGTTCTTAAATTGAAAATTTCCTACCCACGTTCAGCAACTTCCAGTGAAAACATAGAAGCTATAGATATACGGCATCCCTAATTTGTTACCAGCCCAAGGCCAACAAGTTAGCCAGGACTTCCATTGTGCATTGCTGGTTTGGAGAAGCAGCTTCCTTATTTCATTCATCTTCCAAACCAGGTAGCAAAACACTACTTAATTCCGCTGGAAGTGGTGGGCGTGATGGTCACAAAAGTTACAAAGCCAATGGACAGAGGAGCATGTGCTGAATATAAATAAGAATTATGTATTCCGTCCAAGATACCAGCCTAAGATCTCCCATTCTGCTCGATTTACTCCCACTTTCTCCACCTCCCACCATTCTCATAATGGGATAACTTAAACAAGTAAGCTGAGTATTTATTCGCTGAAAAAGTTTCTCAATTTTTATTAGCACTTCCTTCCACACCTAATTACTAATCCGTAAAATAAATATACCCCACATCAAGTCTGTTCCGTGCTTCCAAAGGCACAAAGTGAAAGTTCACATCAGATCTTCAGTCACCACTCTAACAAGTGCAGCATAAGATAAAAACTCCCGAGCCTGCTCCTGCTTATTAAGCCTACGTTTCATCGCATTAACAATGTGGAATTCAATGCTCAATCAACATTTTATCCTACGGACACGTGTTGGAAACAAGCTTCTTTTGAAGAACGAGCCATTCATTCTTGGGATTCTTTCCACCCCCACCCCTCTTCCCGAGGGAATGCCTTGCAGATTCAGAGTAGTTTCTAGAATTGTATACCACTTCTTTCTAGTCTCCAAGGAGGGATTCAGGAGTTCTCAAGCGAAGCGGGAAGAAATATAACTACATCGTATAACGCTCTTTAACTCAAGCTTTCTCCGCCTACGCCATTTATTTTTCAAAGCCGGGCCACTTGCAGACATATTGTGAGATTTCAATGAGAAAATTGAGGTCAAATAGATTTGGCCAAGTATTTCTTCATCCGCCCAAGCCAACAAATAAATGCCACCTACAAAATTCCCCTGGTGGTAATCAAAGAGAAAGCACATACTCTGATCTTTCATCCGCTGGCTGACCAACTGCCTACTGTGCCGTGTCAAGCCTCTTGGCTCTTTTCTCTATCTTCCGCCAACCCCTCTAGAATCTAAATCATCCCCACAAATCCTTCCCGTATTCCTTGTCAATTTTCTTTCAATGCTTTCCCAATTCCCTCGTCCCGGGCTCATAGGTAATCACTCAATAACTTTTTCATTCCCACACTTTCTCTTCCCAGGAAGGAAATCAACAAGTTTATCCACTTGTCAACTCAGTCCTTTTTCTTCCTCCATCTTTATACTTGTCCACCTCCCTTGACTTCAATTTATTTTCTGAATTAATTCCTCATCTCCCTCGGAGAAAGTACAAGTGCCATTGGCCACCACCAATCCAGCAGCCGCAGCGTAGGAGACATGGGTGGTTATGAAACTCATTTACACCAATAAACCAACCACCTCCTAATGGAAAACTCAAAGGGTGCTTAAAATTGTTAACATTTCTCCTTACTCTCTCCCCCTCCCTCCCGAACTACATCCAAACACTTTAGTTATTCGTTTACAAGTCGAGAACTTGCATTCCTTAGTACATTTCAACTTGTTTTATAAGAAGCTTGAAGCCCGTTCCCTTCGTTAAGTATTTTTCACTCGCCCTATAAATCTTAGTAATTTTAATTAAGCTCAAAATAACTCCAGACTTCCTCCACTATTCGATTCATTGTCAGGGATACACACTCCCCCCCCCCTTGTTGTTTAACTGCATTCTTTGAAGTAATATGACAAAAGCCTTGTTGTGATTGTATACAATTACTCTTTCAATTTTTATTTCCCAAAGGTTCCCTTAGCACTCCTTGTTTGATGGCACAAAGGAAAAAGTATGTTTTTTACAATCATTCATTTCAAAGCTAATACAAGAAAGGGATCAAAGCGCTTTGAATCGTATCAACTATGATTCTCTATGCCTCCTTATTTTTCGCTTTATTGCTTTCAGCCCTCCAACGTTTCTTTCTCCACGAATTAACTTTTTCTATACTTTTATTCACCTTGGACAGACTCATGTAATTTCACCCACCACTCACAAACATTCCATGAACACAGACAAGTCCAAAACAATTTCCCATTCATGTACAGTCTCATATCCTTGAACTGTGTCAAGTTGACACTCTTAACGCACTCTAAATATCCTTGAACCTTGTTTTCTTTCTTAGCCACAAGCTTCATCCGCATAGTTGTGCTGAATCCTTAATTCTTTCGTTTCTACTCTTAACTTCTGCACTTTCTCTACTTTCTCCATTTTATGGAAACTCCTCCACTTCTCAGAATAACATTAGAAGCTACTGCACTTCCCAAACTATGCTCACAGTACATTCCTTCCAACTCTCGTCATGTTATGACTCCGACCCGGTGGCTTTGCATCTCTGTCAGTTGCTTCCCGCTCCTTAAATTCAACCAAAGCTTTCTATGGTGAAAGTACTATTTTACCGTCTTTCTCTTCTCTCTAAACATTAAGGAAGTCTTGAGCTGATAGCCAGAAGGTTCAAAGCTGGGAAATAACTTGTGATTTACTGATCCGGTTTCTAAAAAATGTTTCGAGTACAGCTTCCGCAAGTAACTCCTACACACGCCAGCAAGCAAAAGGGCTTTCACAACCAGCGTGCTCTTCCTACTATCACGCTTTCCCCGTCAAGCGATGAGCACAATCCGTTTCCGAAGCAGTTTTGATGCGATTCTTACCCAGTTTCAGTACTGTTTAGCTCTACACCACCACCCGACGCTTCTACAGTGAAAGTATCTTACAAATTGAAACAATCCTCGAATTTACATCAACATCCAACTATTCGTCGTAATATTTTCCATTTCTCCACCCATTCTAAAGTGATACACGTATGACCTTCTTCGCCAGAGGGTACACGCACACTTTGCAAATCATCTGCTTGTCTCATATTTCTATACGTATTTTAGTGACCCGCTTTTTGCCGTTGTATCGAAAATCCAAGCTAACATTCATTTCTTAGAATGCGGTCCGCAGCTACTACATCGCAATGCATACTCCATTCTTATCTTCATGTGGAACACATAGTGGGAAATGAGATTATAATTTTCTTCTCTTCCTTCGATCCAACAAGCCTTGAACCCCCTCTGTTTGCCTTCCCTCATCTCCTATTTCCATCCACAATCCACACCTGGTACTACGCAAAATCTTTTAGGTAACAACTTACTCTTCATGTGGTCTGTCATGTTTACAGAAGCAAGACTGTTGAAGGCAAACAGCAAAGGGCTGTTTCCTCCTCCCTTGCTTCTTAACGGAAACGAATTCCAAGGTTTCTTGCATTATCTATAATTCGTAGCCCAAAGAGCTAAACGCGCAGCAAGACTCCTGGTTTTTTTGCCCTATCCTACTTTCTCCAGCTCACTATCTCCATTGTTCTACCATCGTAGCTCACACCAGGCGTTTGGGTAACACATTTATATGCTCGAGTAAAGGAATTCAAGAGTAAATAAGGCTGATGGCTTTACTTTATTAAAACATTCTCAAGATATTCTTAAGCAAACACACTTTTATGGATTCGTCACTACAAGGGCTCGTTCACTTTCTCCATCCTACCTTATACTCCCAGCTTTAAATCAACGTGAGCTTAAATTTTATATTGTCAGCTCTTAAATTAAACTTTACTTAGTCTTCTCTAGGACTCTTCGCCGGGTTACTCATCCTCGTAAGTTTCTCGAGGCTGATTAAAATTCTAGTCAAGGATTGTGGTCTGGTAAAAATAAGTTTACATGTATAATATATAGAAATTATCTTTCCAAGCGTCTATTCCTCCTTTCTCCTCCGGCTAGAATTATGGCCTCCTCCATTTGCGTCTGCAGACCTTCCTCTCTTGACACGGCTAAATTTCCTTCATGATTATTTACCAGGAGGTAATTCAAGGAAGACATATAGTCAACCTTCTGAATTACGTATCGCAACTTGCAAGCTCATTTACGACAGTAGAATATTATGCCCCCTCTTCTAATGTTTTCTCATCTTGGAAAATTTTCTCAGAATCAATCATGTCAGGGATAAATCAGAAGGAAGAAGGCACATTAGGGAGCACATTTCCTCATGGATTCAGGATGTGAAAGTGCGGGAGAAAGCGGAATTCCTTTCTCTCTCCTCTCCTTAAAGAATTGCCATATCTACAGGGTACAGCTTCTGTACGTGAGAGAGGTTGGAAAACTCCGTCCAAACGCGCCGCAAGACTGAAAGCCGAAAGATTATTCCCAAAATATATGTCCGCAATAGACAACTTTTCCTACGTCCCCAAACTCGTCACATTACTCTCTTTGACATTCCGACAAACAGGCTGATCATTCCTCTCCGAGCTTTTCTTCTCCGTAATCCCCCTTAGTTTACCACTAGCCTGTAGTAAGCATTTACAAACTAACCGACACTACGACAACAGCCTAACAGAGTCGCAGCGCAGGAAGCACACTCCTAAATTTACTTTCTCCACGTCACTTTACCAAATAGCCTCCGGAACGCATTCATGACAGGGCTACACTCTGCTCTGCTCACACACACACCCCATAACATTTACAATGCTAGCTTTCTTCTAAACGACTTATAGGAGAAAGTACAACAAACACAAAAGCGTCATGGAGACAGTCATCTTCCTAACCCAAAACTTCCCCTCTACACACAAAACTATTCTTGCTCTGGCTCACGCCATTCACAAGAACATTCTTCATCACCAATGCCTTTCACCTCAAACCTTCGCTTCACCCTTACCGCTATCACATTCCCTCCAAATTGAATGTGTACAGAAACTGTTTCGAAAATTCTTGTTTTCTCATAAATTGAAATCCAAACAAGAAAATATAACAGCAATCATTTCTCTTTCAAGCATATAGCCACTTTCTATCGCAGATTTGCCCCTTTCTTAATCAAGGGCAAATCTGAGAAATGCTTTCTTCCACCCTAACAAATAAAGTCAGAAAACTGACACCTTTAAAAACCAAACAGCAACACGTTTATTCCCTCTCAGCCATGGATGTGTATCTCCTTTCACCCATGTATCCAGTTACACCAATTATTGCACAAGCAGAGCCTGCCAATGTATGGAATAAACCCCCCTAACCAGCTATATTCTCTTAACTTTTCACTGCTTTCACTTAACCCAGCCAGCTCTACAACTTTCTCCATCAAGAGTTTTACACGACTACTTGTAACGCCTCCTCAACATTTCCCTTCCACGTACCGTGCTTTCTCTTTCTCGTAGCCTCCTATCTTTTTTGCGTAATTAAACCTGATTAAGAGTCAGTGTCTCAATCCTTAGCCTATCCATCACGTATAAGGAGTAATGACAGCATTATGAATCAATTGCAGTTTTATGTATATTCCAATTCTAAACTTGAGGCTCTAATCCCACATTCAGGTAAGTAATTCTGTCTTACATATCACAAAAGACAGCTTAGTGATAGATCAGTTTGTTGACAGAAGTTAAGTAACAAATGTTTTACATAACCCATTCCCGTGCTTATTCTCTATAAGTATTCGGACATTCTCTCCATCCGGTGAAAGTTGTTACGAAATTATTGCCACTTGCGTATATTAAATCCAAGGAGGTACATATGCCCGTTACTTTCAATTGTACTTGCTTCCCAGAAATTGCCATAATATTTGACATACATGTAGAAGAAAATATCCCACCGGAGACTTGTATGTTCTGGCTTATGTACTTTCACCACGATATTAGGCGCATAAGCGCTACATGCATTCCTTTTGCCCTTGAAGAAGCTGATTATTCCTTTGACACATGCACCATTGCATTAAGTAAAGTGTGAAAAATTAAAAATTTCCTAATACCACCCCTACCTTTTGACATATATAAGCTGGTTCATATAGGCAGCGCATGTTGCCAAACACTTTCAATTCCCTCCAACACATTAGACAATACTATTGGTGGTTCTCGTTGGCAAAGTGACATACTTTTGAGGGGGAAAAGTTGCGTTGGTGTGGGAATTGATTATTCAAGTATTTTATGCGGTTCTTTATCAGAGTTGACAAGTTCCTAGTAAAAATATCCGTATGGCATAACATATCTCTAAATTGATTCTCCTAATGCTTTCTCCTTAAATGTTTTCCGTAGTTTGCATCCTCTTGGGACGATGTGGAATGTAAATTTATGTACATGTGACAAACCGGCTGAAGATTACAACACGCCCCATTTTCTTGGCATCCCCGCCAGTATCCCCTTCATCATAAGCTATCAAATCCATTAAAGCTCCTCAATTAAACATGAAGAGCATTATAAGAAAGGAAAAAGCATGCTGGTCTCTGAGACAAGTCTGAAGAGAACAAGAAAGAAGAGGCTTTAGATTAAGATTTAAAAGGGCTTTGTAAATTATTTTCTTCCTTCTCATCTTGGCAACTGCCCGCAGAGAAGATACCACAATCCAAATGACATGGTGCAGGAGTCAGGTCTGGTGAAAGTGACTTTCACCACGGCTTCCTTAACTGCCTCCACCAGCTTCCACACAGGCTTATCTTTGATCTTTTCCTCTCTTTTATATAATTTCGAGGAAACTATATACTCTTTTATTATTATCTAATCTTGCTTATTCCTCAATATTCATTAACTCTAGCACGTTAGAGTTGAATAATAAACCAATTAGTAAAAAGTAAGCCTCTCCTTTCTTCCTCACCGCGTATCAAAACAACTGATCAATTTTCAGGCAAACAAACCTGGGAAAAAAACGTTATTTGGTGTATAATTTCCATGGGTATTTTTTGGATATTTCCAAAATAAAAGCTAGAGCGAACCCGCCCTTCTTTCCCTATCGTGACCAGAGTCATCAAGCATCTTTTCACGGTGTTAACTATGGCTGTAACCCAAATTGTAACAAGTAGTAATGGACTCGTAGCCAAGGTTTTTTACGACTACTTTTACTCTATCGATTCAACGTAATGATGTGTTACGTTTTCCCTCTCTCCCCGCACGGAACGCATTTCGTTTCTCCTCCCATCAACATAACAACCTGCCCCTACTAAACCTCTTTCAAATTCAGTAGATTGAGAGCAAGAAGATTTTAAAATTTCCTCAATGTAGATTTATATGCGGAAACCGATTCCGCTCAAAGGAGATTCCCAAGAAACTTTCGCTAACATCTTGCCTGGACTTTCACCGAGACGACCAGCCTTGCAACCAGAATTTTAAATCTGCAATGCTTGATTTATTCCGCCTCTACAGGTCGGATCATGTGAGCGAGGATTTGGAAGGCATGGCATCAATTTGTTCCGCGAATTCAAGTAGGAGAAATGACCCCATTTCCATGCACACCCTCTCCACCATCAATCTTGCTGATCTTTATTGGACAAAACTATTTTTCTAATAGTTTCACGTTCTAATCCCATGTCTCATTCATTCCCTCTCTTCTCAGCTCTCTCTTGGAAAATGCATTCAAGTCATTGAATATTCATTTATCCTATTAACACTACACAACCCCGTGGCGGAGGCCAGAATACTAGTAGCCTACTAGCAAACTGTATATACAAGCTAGAAAAATTCAATGAAAATTCCCCATGCCAAGAAAAACCAAGTGGTAGAGGAAATTCTTTCGTATTTTTCAAATTATCCGCAAATCTTCAAAGAAACTCTCTCTTGTATGAGATATTCCTGGAAAATACTTGGCTTGTATTGAATACAATACGTCTGCTCGCATGTCAAAGGGAATTACTCTCAAGTCATTCACTTCCGATGTATCGGAAACTTGTATATATTTGATTATATCCTGTTATTATTAAAGGTCATGTTCAGCTTGTTTCTTCACATCCTTCCCCACCAAACTACCCGAAAGATGTCCATTTTAACGTATTTTATGCCCCCATTTATTCTTTCACTCCTCGTACAACACTCTAAAGTACAACAAGATTTTCAAGAAATGATTCAGAAACTCCACAATTCTACACTGCGGCTGTTAGAGAATTGTAAAAGTTTTCTTTCTTATTCATTCGAGTGTATACTTTTACGCATCTACACCCAGATGAAGCATCAGCCGAGTTTGCACCACACATTTCATATTTGAACAACAGCTATTCTCCTCACGCTTAAGCGAGCACGCAGTCTTCAACTTTGTTTCCAGCCGCAAGCATTGGTATTCGGCTTCATGGCTTCGCTCCCTCCAGCCTCCTGCCGTATATATTACAGAGGAAAAAGAGAGTCTGCCTGACTGTATTAAAGTCATTATTTTCTGCCAAAAGACAAGATCGCTGGAATTGACGGGATATAGTTTCACCGCTTCAGGGAAAATAATATGCCATTTTACTTTCTCCACCATTTGCCTGCCTGTATACTTTGTAGCTATACAACTATACCCTCATATTTGAGGTTTCCATCGTATAACAGTAAAGAAAAGGGTATTAAAAACAATTTTCCAAATTCCATGACCTCACTCCATCCACAACTCCTCAGTAAGGACGTTTCACAGGATTTTGCTTGTTATATTTTTTCGAAAAACTTTCTCCTACTTTCTCCCTACTGTCCCTACCAGAGAGCTTTTGCAAAATTTTAATGCTTCTCGGAAATCCTTCTTGGTGAAGATGAGAGAAATTGTAATCATAGTGGCATGGTAAGTATGACAAATACCCTCCTCTCCTTTGAACTCCATCTTCCTCCTCTTTTTCTGCACTACATTTTCCCAACGAGCCAGCAAACACACCGTGTCCACAAGCAGTAGAGAGGGAAAAGGACGTTTAACCAAAGACCAAGCTCCAGGGACGTGGGGTGAGAGATACATGAAACGGGAAGAATAATGTTCAAACGCAGCATCATTTCACTTTCACTCAGCCTTCAAGAGGAAAACCCAGACCAGGATACGTCCAAATATATGTCAGTAAAATTCAAACCATATTCATCTTTCATGAAAACTCCTCATCTACGAGACAGAATCAAGCAAGCAATCCCAACCCATGTTACTTTCTCCGAGTAAATATCACGACTCCTCACCGCCATAGAGAAAAACTTTCCCCGAAAGCACAACTGAGAAACTGTAACTTACTAGCTGTAACAGGAATAAGAAAATTCAAACTCACGCGTCTAGCAACCCTCGCTTATTCCACAAACAATATTTGCATAATCATTTCTGTTTGTATAATTCCCACCATTCCTGGTATTTCCGCAAGTACAAGGAATGAGACGTTGATGCAGGGGGACTATTAGTAACAAGTAAATCTTTTTCCCAGTCACTTCATCTCCAGGGCTTGGGCCACGTCATTTCTCAGTCCCATTAAATTCTAAAAGGCGGCGCAAGCCCCGGAGAAAAAGAAGGCGAGATGAAAGGCAAGGGTTGGGTGATGACACTGAAGCATCTATTTGTCTTCATCCCACTTTGAGTGCATAATGTGAAATCCTAATAGTTCTTCTTTTCTCTTCCTCTCCATTGTCTCTTCCCTCTGTGTTATTCTCTGTCTTTCTCCAAAAAATCTTTTCTCCTTCTATAATATTCCAAAATTCCTCCACAATCCTCCACACTGCTTTCTCCAGACTTTCTCTCGCAAATTCAAGGATCGCGAGGACGAGCTACGACGCCTATGGGCTTCGAGTCCTCAAACTACTCACCCTACGCATATATTGAACCGTACGGGAGCAGGTAAAATGATTTGCAACTCACTCCCTATTCCCGCCATCCCACTCTTTTCCCCAGTGGACTAAATCATTTTCATTCAGTGACATCCTCTGTAAACTAAACCGCTTCTCGGCTTCCGCTCTGATCCCAAATGATGGATGTGCATCTTAGAGAGTTCAAGGCATCTTCCTAGTTTACTGGCTTATGAGGATTTTCTACCTCCTGGGTCGAAAATAGAGAGGAATTTCAAACCCTCTGCTTTCCATTTTGAGTGTTCAGACTAAAATATCTTTAAATCGTCCTCTTAGCTTTCTCTTCACAAAAATATTCTCATTTTCAAACCCGACCAACAGCCTCTAAGGAAACCATGACGTATCCAAGTCCTTCTACATATTTTCCTTCCGTCTGCCCACTACACACAACCCTGTATCGTCCTACACACTAGAGGCAGGCATCACTTTCACATTTCCCCCTCATTGCATACTTCCCATATACATGAATACTGGGCTTTGGGAAAAATATTTGCACAGATTATACACCAACCGCCCTGCTTTACATACAGAAACCGGTAAACAGAATAGACGTCTGTCACATCCCCTTAATGCCAAGACAAAGAGTCGGAGAAAGTGGAGAAAGCTTCAACCCGAGAAGAGAATAGAGCACCATACCATCCTTCTCTCAGACTCCCCGATCCAGGACCAGACAAACACTCTTTCTCTTAGACACCAAATAATATTGTAAAGCAAGAGAAGATGAGAATCCGAGCCCTGTGGAGGAATTCTGAGAAGGCTGTCTTGTATCTTGCTTATATCTTTATTTATTGCAATTTTAGCAACTACTCACGTTATAAATGGCGTAGATGAAAGGGTTGCAGCACGAGTTCGACATGGCCATCTGCAAAGAGAAAACATAAATTTTAGTTACGCCGTATCAAACACTTGTTCCTATCTATTCTACAAATATTCCCTCCTATCTCTCTTCAACGAAAGATTCAACATTTTTTCCCACACTCTCTCCCCCGCTCCCTATCCTACATATTCATTTTCGTTATCCTCTTCACTTCCAATTCTCTTAAGATGCCAAACCCGGGTTTCGCATGAACAACAGCATCATCCTAGTCTGCTACTCTCCACGATTCCCATCATTATTAACTCCTCCGTGTCCCTACCAGCCGCGAGCTTTTACTCTTCCAGCTTTACGCGCCCGCTTTACACTATACTTTCTCCGACACGGAGAGAAAGCATGCAACTCATGTCTGACGCCAGACTACGCACTTATCACCTCCTATACAGCTCAGGGCAAAAGTATCCCCTATCCTAAATCTTCCCCCCTCCTCACTCACCCTCACATAGGTAAAGCTTGAAAATTAATAGAGTACATACACCCCTATATTGTATTATGATAAATCTTCTCAACAAGATAAAGAGGGGCAAAGAGAGATAATAAATTGCCCCACCGGAATCTCTTCACGTGCTCATCCCATCGCCTGCAGCCTTTCCCCATTCCCCCCCTCCAATGTCTTCCAGACTGGAGTGAAAGCAAGATTTACGCCTTAGCAAAGCCCGAAAGCCAGAACCGACAAAGTTGAGAGAGAGAGAGAGCAAAACTGAGGGCGCTGTCAACTGAATTACAAAAAATATGATTCCCGCAATTTCCCTCACCCATCAATTCTCATACCCCTTCCTTCCTCCCTCCTAAGCCGTCATTCAGTAATCTCTTCATCTTCTTCTCAGACCTCTTTTCTATGCATAACACAATCCCTATCAACTCTTTTCCCGGAATATTTACATTATTCCATATTTTTCCAAAACGTAATCAAATATATTCTTCAAGAGGAGAACACACATACTCGATATAGTATATAATACTCACCAAATGCATTGCGAACCAGAGCATGTTGATGTACTGGAACCTGTAAAAACATAAACGTGAGAGTTATTGCAAAATACCTTTAATATATACAGCCCACACCACCTCTTCCTTTTTTATCAACCACAATTCCAATTCCACACAGGCTTGTAATTACATCTCCGCATCCTGAGAATATATATAAAGGTGAACGTGAATAAAATCCACAAGAGACTAAACGTTTAAACCCGCTTCTTCCTTCTTATTTCCCCCTTCTCGCCCTACAAGAATTAAAAGTCTACCTTCCCCTTCCCCCGCTCCCCAGGACAGGGCGACTCCATTCAATTCACCCCTTCCACATACTTTGTGTCCAACTTCCACCACACAACTCCCAGCTTTTCCCTTCTCTTCATTTTCCTTGCCAGCCTTTAGATTTTAAGGTAAGCGGCCTGTGTCCCTCCTGTGGTCATTGCGCCTGGTTACTAGTTAGTGCAGTAGGACAGGGAAAGCCCAACGAGAAGTGTTCCCAGACTCGGACACTTTTCCCTCCCCTGGATGCTTCCGTATAATTTCTTAACAGATCTTCCTCTTATCGGGATAATTAATTGTAAATCTTTAGAAGACTGTCATCTTAATTAGGCCCTGAAGAGTCATTTCTTAAAGGCTGGAAAAAATAGTTTCAAGGCATTCCACCATTCTCCCCCAGCCATCCCCCTCCACCCTTCCTTGAAGCAATTAAACCAGAACACGCGTAGTAGCGTAACATGGCAACATTCCCTCCCAATCTTTAACCATCATCAGTATTTCTCTACTCCTCTTCCTCTTCTCATTCCTACAACTTCATCAAGGTCTTCTCCTCCCCCTCCTCCTCTCTACCCACCCATTTCTTCCTAATTAATACATTCAAGTATAGCTCTGAAATCAGCCTATCCGTTCCGTAACTACATCGACGCTTCTTGGTTAACTGGTAACATTGAGCGTATCCTTTACAGTACAACAAACAAGTGTAGATTTTTTTTATGTATTCGTATTGTGTTCCACATAAATATTTACATTTTCAGCTCTAAGAAATACAACATTTGCTAACGTTTAAATTAGTATTATAACATGCAAACGAATAGTTAAAAGGAGAAAGTAGAAAATGTATTCCTTACTGATTAATTTCTTTAATAAAGCTCACAAGAAAATTGTACGTCTGTAATGGAAGCCAACAGAGAGCGAAGAGAAGAACCACCACGGCTAGCATCTTGATTACCTGTGAAACAGAAAAGTTAGTTCGGTATATACATGTTCATAAAATCCTCCCAAGAATATCAAAATTTCTTTCAATGTCTCTGCCCATAGATTATCTTCCCTTAAAGATTTGCCAAGGATTAATAATAATAAGTATCTCTGTTAACCTGTGAAGATATAGCATGTACTTTATGTATCTGCAAGCTGTCTTCTACTCTCATGCACATAGATCTACTCCAGCTCGAATCCGTATAAATCAATAGCAGATTCAATACTGCACGTGTCGTAGACACGACAGGCAGTATTTTTTATTACATGTGAAAATGACAGCCACGTAAGCGAGGGCAACAAAGCAAGCACACGCGTATCTTGCTAAATATTCCCACGCTGTATATACACCGTCATACTGGGCTACAATCCTCGACATAATCTTAAATACAATAGCAATTACTCAACGATACTGATTTGTATTGTCGATAATCCATGTTTCCAGATTCCAAGTATACAGTTGTATGACAATCTACTATGGTACATTTCGCACAATTTCACCCACACCTTAACCTCTTTCTACACACTCAAGTCCTATTTTCACTTCTTATTCTGTCTAACTCACTTGCTTTCTCCGACTTCTCTTCGTTACGACGCAAGACGCAATACTTGACTCGCATTTCGTATCCGGTTCAAAACCAATTAGATTTCTGTTATCTAGTAGCTCGTGTCTTTGTTCAATAACGGTACACAAAGAAACACACATTTGTTCTCGCCAATTCGCTACATATACCCTTATTTTCTAAAGGATGGCGTATGGGACTGAGCTTTTTCTAAAGCCGATCATTGTCCACTTTAAGATTCAATTTCCCGGTTTTTTCGATTACGGATTTAAATCCGAAAAAGTCGTTTTCTATACACACACACAAATACACTTGTAAGTAATGTATTGCGTAGATAAACATTTCAAACAGGATGATCGCTCTCTCACGTACGTCATGTTCTAGTTCTAGCTTTCACCCACACTTTCTCCTCTATTCTTCCCCCTGTTTGTTTTGTCACTAGCGGGAAATAGCTTGAAAACGGATAAAACGTACAACGTACCCACAAATCTAGAGAGCGTCTCACCTTCCAGCTTAGAGAACTAACTATTGTTTATCTTTCTTTAAGCTTTCATGAACAAGATTTTTCAGAAATGGAAAATTCATACATTATGTAAGTGTAAACCATCATAATAGGGAAACCGTGTGAATGCAAGTCAAGTCTGAACTTTAGTAATTGATACCATGGCAACAGCATCCGCACTCCCATTTCAGTAAAAACTTGGAAAACGGCGTAAAAGACGTACATGAATTCCAACTCCAGCAGACGGGAATAAACCCGCGCTAATGTTTCCTGCCAACCCGCCGTTATGATATATAATAGAGTCGCCAGAAATATAGCTTCTAGCATCTTCTATGAAACAGCCATCCCGATTATCAGAAAGATGCCTTTAAATGAAATATAGTGGGCTATTTGCTTTTCCTTAGGATTTTAGTGCTAAAATGACATGGTACGTTAGCTTGAATGTATTGGAAGTTGGCCATATAAAAAATTATTGAGTTTCTATTGCGCTGTAATAAAGTACGTGGCCTTTGCTTTGGACTGCATACCGGCAAAGACAAGAGGCCGCCTCCCTCCCCCTCCTCATAGACTACGGGAAAGAAGAGAGTTTAGACGGGCTGGGGCAAACGTTAATCGATTATATTAAATAGATGTCACAATCCCAATCCCAATATATTTGAGTCATATATCCAGCACCCACGACTTTCTCCAGCTTTCTCCTTCTGCAAAACTATTCCGCTCAGCGTTTCAACCTCCCGAATTTCACCGCTAACAGCTCAAACTGTCCACAGCTCTCTCGTAAATGATCCGTTATGGATGCAACTTCTCCGTTATTTTCCATCCACCATTTTCGTCTGCCTGCAACCTATGTTCTCAGCCATCCACAGCACCAGCTTTATTCCTCCTTACATACATACATACCTTTCCATCATCTCTAGTACCATAATGACGCAACAAATTCAGCGAAACTCCTCAAACTATATGGAAAACTTTTTAACCGTCACCTCCCTGCCTGCCTTTTTTCTTCAGAAATATACTTTATATGTTCTCCACTTGAAACTCTTCTCCGAAGATCCGGGTTCCCTTCTTGGTAATTTTCTCTCACTTTCCCTCCACTTTAGTGCCTTCCAATTATTCCGACTTCCAGCAACCGTGTACAACTTTCTCCAATTCCACGACGTCACGCTGGACACTAGTTTAACTTGGCACTGACGAAGGAATACAAATTAAAAAACTAAAAATAGACTTGTAATTCGTTTTGTCTCCATGAAGCCAACCTCCTCGGCTTCATCTGCTCCTACACACACTCGCACACATTCCAGAGCAGAACTGAACAAAGTCACAACTTTCACGAATTTCAAAAACTTGAGGCCTAACACAGCAGTAACATTTAGTTCTTCTCTACTGCCTTGACAAAAAGCAGGGATAATTCAT
Source organism: Sminthurides aquaticus (assembly GCA_906901655.1). Classification (NCBI taxonomy): domain Eukaryota; kingdom Metazoa; phylum Arthropoda; class Collembola; order Symphypleona; family Sminthurididae; genus Sminthurides; species Sminthurides aquaticus. The sequence goes on along the minus strand of CAJQTT010000001.1, from coordinate 14,437,404 downwards.
TTAAAATTTTGAAAGGCATACTCCTAAGAGAGGTGAAAATAATTCGCCCTCGCGGGGCTTGTCAAGGAAGGGCGGAAGGGGAGCAAAGTTTGCTTCAATTACCCAACTTTTGCAAACTATTTTTTTGGAGCCATCGCTCCAAAATTCAAAACAAAATGCAATCAGTCTACTTTCACCCTCGCTTACTGCCTTTCCATCAAGCCATAATTTCCAACTCAGGATTTTCCAATCTAACTTTTAGTGTGAAAACTTTACAGAGTTTAAAATTCAGAAAATTCTTGTGAAACCATGTGGACGAGCTCTCCCTCTCTCTTTTTCACTTTCCATTTCAGCTTGCACTCACAGAAGCAAGCAAAGCCAGCTTTCGAGGAAAATATTGCAAAATCTGAAGGTATTTGTAAAACGTTTAAAAACTTTTCAGCTTGTAGCCCTCTAGCAACACAAATAATGAGCAAAATTATTGCCTCTCAAAATTTTGTAGTATGTAGAGGATGCATAAAAGAGTTTTGCACCCTCAGACATGAGTTGATCCACGTTTTTAAGTCAGTCTCTTCTAATTCCTCTTCCCAGTTTTCCCTCTTCTCTCCCATGTCACGTGCAACATCCTTTTTATTTTTCATATTCAAAAACCCTCTAAACTAAACTAATTCTTCTTCTAGTTCGGTCATACAGCTTGATGCTTAAAAGACTATAAGCGTTCTTCTATGTATGCAATCTTTCTTTTAATCTCGAAACATAATCTTCAAACACTTCTACTACTTCAAAGGATCAACTTTGAGATGTGATCAGTACACATCTCCATTGCTTTCGCTCACAAGCTCACGCAGTTATATACCCCTAAGCATAAAGGGAAAATGAACCGGTTTCCAGTATCATTATAAGGTGTCAAATTCACAATGTTATTAGACAAATCCTTCCATGTAATCATACCCCTGCCTTGATTATCCCAAAGTCCTTTGATTGTCTAAAAGTTTTTAGCGATTTGAGGCTACAACTTTAATCAGCACTCAGTTGCTACAAACTCCATTACTTCCGATGTACATCTGTCTTGGGGCATTGGTAGAAGAAGAAGAGGAGAAAACTGAACATGTCGCTATTTTTCCAACTCTAAAACTGTAGTGAACAATACCATCGGATTCTGGTGTTTGCTCTTGCCAACTTTCAGCTGGTTTTTTAAAAAGGCAAACCCTACTTGTGCGACAACGTCCATGCTTGTATCGTTCTTGCTGTCAAAGAGATACGCGCGTGGTTGCACATTGTTTCTATTTTGTGGGGCGGAATTTCCGAGCTTGTATCGCCACTTCGTAGGGAAAATATTGCAGCTCTTTTGTCCTAGATTACAACCATTTCTCCCTTCGACCTCCAAAACCAACTAATAGTGAAAGCATTCCTCCAACGTCTCGGCATCCGTTTCAATTCCAAGGATTATCCCTTGCCTACAAATATACACGGAACGTGCCCGTCTTGTATGTATTCATAGAACCACTTCCTTAGTAGTAGCTTAACTCTCCGACAATATTTTCATTTCTTTACACATTAATTACGAGCTTTTGCGTAGTCTTTCTCTGGGGGAGCGAGATTAAGGGAAAACAGTTGTCGTACGCTATAATTTGTGCAGAAGCTTTTGTCCTCGATCTTGGTTACCCTAGCAGCCAGCACAGCTGAAGCGGAATGTCATCCTCCTCCCTGGCATCCAAATAACAGGTTTGAGCTTAATACCAAACTATGCCTTTTCCCGCCTAGATTTGGCCTCTCACTTTCTCTGCTTTCTATCCGCTTTCTCAGTCATTCTAATTTGGAATGGGAAGCAAACCCACCAGAAAAAAAACCAGGAGGCTCCGCCACATATTTCCAGCACACTATGCGAATCTATACATCTTCTTAACTCGCCCTTTCTAATTCCATCCAAGCAATTCTCCAGCCTGCCCTGATGACTATGGTTTCGGGCGCTAGGAGCATATAGGAGCAAGCTTGAAATAATAGTGGCCGACCCGAGAAGAAGTGATGGGGAAAACTATAGACAGGAAAATCCGAGCGGATTCAGTAAACCCTATTCTTCGAGTCTCTCTACTGTCCTGTCCTTATTTCTATCCGATCTCCTACCCGGCCAACCCTTTCCCGCCAACGACTTTCACTTTACCCTCTATGTTTCAAACCGATAAAATTGACAATTACTCTCAAGTGGCGAGGACTTCCTCCTTTCCCCTCTCTTTCCGCATAAACATAAGATGAGACCGCTTCCGCCCCTTCTATCCCTACCGCGTTCATTTATACTCTCATCCACCCCGTCCTCTCCCATCTTAGGCACTCGGAGAAAGTAAAAGAGAAAATATTTTCCCATTCCCCACACGCGCTCTCTTGATTTTAATGTGGGTGAGTGAGCAATAAATGGGATATAGCCAGGACTCAGGACTTGGAGGCAAAGGGATGATGTCATCGGGAATGATGGGAACAAATGGTAACCCAGCGGAAATGGGGTTATGCAAATTTTTCAATAGAAAACTCACCAACACTATCAACCCCCACGTGTTCTTTCTTCTCTTTCTTCCAACAAACCTTTAACCAATCCTCACTTCGTTCCCTCCGGCATTCTCTCTTTTACTCTCAGATTTGCACATATAACCATCCGCCAAACAATACCTCCCCACTCAGTCTGCATTCTTCCCATTCAAATCTCTCCTCCTTCCGCTAAAACCAGCCAAATTCTCACACCACCTTTCTCACCGAGCCAAACTAGGCATTCGCACCACACTCCCTTTTGAAACCACAACACTGTTTCCGTCGCCCCCTGGGTGGTGAAAGTCCATTTTACCACTTTCACACTCTATGGCCCAGCCAGCATATTCTTCACCCCTTCCATTCCCCGCCTTCATCACGACAAATTAATACTCCCTTCCACCTCCACGCTTAATGAGCCTAAACGGAAGTAAGGACCGGAAATTACTGCACAATGCATCTCCATCTTATGGCTTTCTCCCTTGTTACAAACCTCCTTTTATTCTTCCTCTCTCTCTTTCTCTCCCTCTCTCATTCCCATTTCCGTATCCCACTTCATGCTTCAATTTCGCAGAGTTAGCTTAATGAACCCACAGCTCATTTAAACCCATCTTCATGCAAACACTTGTTCGTCCAGAAGTTCCCAAATGAATCTTGCTAGAATACAAGCTGTGGGTGGAAAAAATTGCAAATAATCTACTTTCTCCACTCCGCTTTCAAATAAGGGTATTAAATTGTCAGAATTTTAACTACCACCTCCTTTTCTTCCGCCTCCATGAATTTTTTCCGAGTCTATTAGAATATTTGTCCCCGGCCCTCTCGACTTTCTCCTTACTTACTTTCACCGACTCTTCTCTCCAAACTTTTCAGTCCGTCCTACATGGAATTTTTTACTTTCCCATCTAATTAAAATTAAAAGAGATGAGATAGAAGAGAAAACTGATGGAACTTATCCGTGCTAACGCATGTACCATTTCCCCGCACATGTCTTCCCTGAAAACTTTCTACTTTCTCCTTCAGTATTTCCCTCTCACATATACTAGTTTACACATCCTACCCCTCATCCTGTTCTCCAGCTACTTCAGCATGTGTAAAATTTCCCTTTTTGTCATACAATTAGTCACGTATGCCTGCACAACGATTTCCCGCTTTTACGCCATGTAGTTACAACAGTAAATCCGACAGCGCGACCTTGAATGTGGATAACACGAGAGGAGAAAGTTAGGAAGCGGTAAAAGTAACAAATTATTTATATCTCACTCCTTCCCATTTCTCCATCAATGGAAAGCCAACCAAACCTGTACTCTAAATCAGACTAAGTATATCACTCCGAGGGTGGGTTTCATTCTAATCTAGTACTCAGTTAATTCGCGAGTATTTACATGGAAACTACACGGACTGATGCCCCAAAATGCTCGTGAATGACAGAAAAAACATTAGAGGTAAAGTTACAAATAGAAATGATTTTCTCTTTCAAAATACCGTTTCAAATTATAATTCAGTATCCACTCGCTCATCACACCCATGTTAGTACCCGCTACACATGTTAGTACCGTAGATCTTTCGTGGCATTTTCAAATTTTCTCTCTGTTACTTTCTCCAGCTCAATACCCACGAGAGCTAGAAACATTTCCCAGCTATTTCTGAATAAATGGTAGAAGCGGGACATATTTCTCTGACCAACTGCATTGTCCCATTGCTGGACAGTGAAAGCAAGAAAAAACAATTGGAAAATTTTGTGTGCCCTTCGCCACCAAGCTGTCCCGTTACACTGAACGAAACTAAACTCCCATGCTTTCCATCACGTTATCCCCTCATAACTTATCTTCAATTTAGCTTGATTAACCCACAAAGCTAATTTTCAAAACTTTCTCCATTTCTGGTGTCCACTTCAGAGCTTATACACTCTTCCCCGCCCATACATCCGATCAACCACCACCCAAGAGCTCTAGAGGAAACACTGTCAAGAACACTTATCCTGAAAAGGAACACTTCTCGTAAAAGACTCCAAGAAGCAAACAACAGAGGCACAATTTCCTAACTCGCAAACTTTCCCAACTTTCTTCACTTGTCTCACTTCAAACCAACAAAACACACAACTTGCCGAAAGCCAGACATGAATATAAATCTTATTTTCTAAGCATCCCTTCGACGTAAAATCAAGCTATTGCAGTTTTGTTTCCCGTTACCAGATGTACACCACGGTTTCCTGCTGGCTATTTCAATAATCCTTTATTTTCTACAACATCAAAGATGCAAATTCTGTGTATTTGAAGTTCCTCTGGATTATGCAATTCAGCAACTACAAAGAACCCAAGTTATTTTGCTATTCAAAATCTGTACTAACTTTTCAATACTTGGCTCATTAAGCTCAATGTATGCCAGTAGTATACTAAAACTGCTTGTTGGTACAACCAAGCGTATATATTATGTCACTCGAGCCAAAGAATATAAAACTTAAATTTTTTGTAAAAATATATGCTTACCTTCTTTTTGTTACGAAGTATGGCGGCATCACGAGAATCCTCTGAAAATTCAAAGCATGAATAATTTTCAAAGACTTTAAGCGACTTTTTAAATGTTAGCTACATTGCTCAATCTTCAAAGCAGGGCAACTACATCAACACTTTTCCACTTGATTCCAACTTGTAAAGGCAATGTTATTGTCGTTTAACACCCACCTGCATTTCCAGGAGCTGTAGTCCCCCACAATGTCCCCGCCATCCGGGCGTAGGCTGCCGTAATGACAACAAGAGGGAAGAAGTACTGAATTACGACTAGAGCGAGAACGTACCATTTCCGAAAAGTTGCAGACAGTCCAAAGTTTTCGCAAAATGGCTTAAACCGATCACCTTTCTCCGGCTTATAAATTACCCTGGAATCATACAGATAACCACAGGATTAGCAATAATATAAACATAGATTAAAACACGGCATATCTGAATGGCACAACGTGGATTAACAGAAACTCTCTGCCTTTTCTGCTATATTTATTTGTTTACAGAAATATCAGTACTTTCTCCAGTATTTTCACAATTTCCCAAAGAGAAAGCACTCCCCCCCTACTAAGCCTCTGTATTTCAAAACCTGATACACTTCTACATTGCATTGTAGGCTACAATTTGTAGCCGCTCAACAAACCTTGAGTTCCTTTACACAAACCACTTTCTTTTCGAAACAAAATAACGCGTACACGTAGTACAAACAATCTTTGACATTCTTTCTCCGACGACATCTTCCCAGAGAGACGGACGATATTATGGCTCTGCTCCATCGATTTTCAGCTTCGGTACTGTGTCCCTTGTGCTTTCTCTCCTCTGTTCATAAGGTCATCAGAGTAGTAAGCTTGTCTGGGTCTTAGAGGTCGGGCGGAGAACCATATGGGCAAAGCTTAGCTTGACACATCATTTATCTCAGTTGGTAAGTTGGTTATAGAGCGTGTGGTGCACCTCAGGAGGATATCTCAACTTCAGCATGGAATCACCTCTAGTGGATGCTTGGATCCTATGGACTAATCCCATGGATTTAGCGCCTTAGCCTTTTGGCGAATCCTCATTCTACCTGTCACCCTCCTCACTTGTTTTAAACTCTATTCAGTATTGACCCGAGGAAGACGTCATTAAGGTCTTCATTATTCGACCATTTGCATACCCTCAGTCCCTCACGCTGCGTCCTTTTCTCCAGCTGCTCCCCTATATTCTTCTACGACACACAAAATCTAGGCTCCAAGGCATTTTCTTCCAAATCTTTTCACCTCCAACTTCTACAAATATGGAGAAAGTGCACTAGTTTACTTTCACCACTCTACTTCAACCTACCAGCTTTCTCTTCTTCCTCATAAGAGTTTTCAGCACAAGCTAATGAATCCCCCGAATCCATTTCCTTCCTCTTTGTCCTCCTCCTTTCTTGATTGCTTCATAGTTTCCTTCCGTTCAATCATCCAGCTTCCAATTCTTTGGAAATCCGCCAGTCATCCTCAAGGACAAATAAAATAAGAAGCTTAGAATTTACCTTTCGTTCTTTATCGCTATTATAAAGAAGAAAGAAAACTTAAACCTCTTTCCTACAGTTGGCAAGACCTGCTCAGACTTCAAGGAATATTTTTCTTCATACCTCCAGAGAATCAAAAACCAAGCACCAATCCATATTTTAATCTCACGCTTCAATGTATCACACGTCCTCAGGGTTTCCTTCCCAGGAATCATATTTCCAACATTTTTTAATTAGTAACGTGTAACGTGTGTGCAATTATTATCACATCCCTCCCACCCAGAACAACTAGGTGAAACTATAAAACTCTCATCCCCCTTAATATTCATATCAGTTCACTGTATTTCGCAGCAGCATGATAAAGAGAAATTAGTGAAGCGGCAGATAGCTCAAATGTGCTAATTGCAAAATTGCCAACAGCCAGGGTCAACGTCATATGTAAGTACCTAAAAGTTTAGTGGAGCAAGACAATTTCAAATGAATCCCTACGGCCAAACATTTACAGTCTATTAAAGCAAAATATGGAAATATAATCACATAAGGCAACATACTGTAAAGCGGTCAGAGCGTTCAAACGCTTGAATTTGCAATAACCGTCTAGTTAGTCACCTATTCGTAATCATTGAACACGGTTGAGCAAACAGAGCTTAGCACATGGCAAACGTATTAACTCAGAGCTTCCCTTCGTGTACCTGTCACTCGAATTGAGTCTCTAAAATTCAATTCCCACCCTATCACTACGTTATATCATCCAAGAATCAATATTCAATTCATAACCTATCTGAATTTGAATTCCCTCAATTCTACTCTCTTCAATTTCAAAGTCTCACTGAGCCTCCCTCCACAAGAGAATTGTCTTCTGGACTTTTGCTTTCTCCACTTTCACTTCTCCTTTTTCGTCTATTCCTTTCCCGCATCCCACTATTCCCGAGCCCCAGTCAACACAAATCCCAATCCACATCTTCCAGATGCGGCGACAACTAATACATTTGTCACAAAGAAAGTCAAAGCTTCATCCAATGCGAAGGCATTTTTGGGGGCAGCGAACTGCAAGAAGCAAGAACGCAAGTAAGTGGATTTGGAGAAAGTCAAAGATAGAAAATCACGATCTTGGATCTCTTCCCCGTCTCTTTGACTTTTCTAAACTTTTAGGAATTTTCACAGATTAATCCTATCAAGTTTAAATTGAATAAAGTATTTTATTTCAACAGCCAGGAAACTCTAGACGTAGTGATTTCCTCACTTTCTCTTTCTTTGTTCCTAACCTCTTTCTTATCTTACTATGACACATTGATGGGGAAAATAGACTTTCACCTCATTCTTTGATTTGCACCTTGCAATTACTCGGCATAGAAACACAAAAGAGTATCTTTATAATGAAAAAATAAGTGTTAGAATCGTTTCCTCAATCGTTCTCTTTACGGATTTTGCCAATGGCCTTGTATCACAGCTCCCCGACAATAATCCCCTGTAAACAGAGGAAGGCGATAAGGAAGAGAAAGTTTACATGGTGGAACAACTCTCGAGCATTCTCCAGGATATTGAACTTGAGGAGTAGCTTTGGCCGCAATGCTATTCTGCGGGATAGAGGGAACAAGTAAGAAAAAATAACAGAGATCTTCCTACGTAATCATGTAGGAATTATGTAGGGAAAGCCGCTGCTTCCTATCCAAGTCCCCTTAGAGTAATAGCTCCATTACAAGAAAATGTAAGAAGGCCATTAAGGATTCTCAGAAGCCGATTTATTACAGGGAAAACATGTAAGAAGCACCAGAAGCAAGCACTAATGCCCTACATTATCATGGCCAGACAAAAGCATTATGGAAATTCTTTTACTCCAAATAGCATTCACAGCATCCGCAAGAAGGACACTTGGCCCATACCCACCCTCCCGCTCAACCTACACTAGCAACGCAACGCAGTCGCTTTTTGTGAGAATTTGTCATATCAAACGCCATATTTCCAAGAAATCATCAAAACCGGTGAAACTTCCTTGGTGAAAGTCACTTAGTTTGTGCATAATTGAAAAGCACGGAAAATTTTCTCGGTTTTAGCCTATATCAAAACTCTCCCACTCCAAGCCACACTTTGAATTTTTCGACATGTAAGGCGTGGCCCATCACATGAGGGGGGTCAAAAGATAAATCAGATTTCAAAATGGGTAGGATCCACAAGACGACATCTTTAGCGGCCGATGACAGAAGATCAAGGAAGTCAGTCCTTGATCTTCAAAATTGGAGTATAGTGTCTTCAGGAAGGTAAGCTTAACATCTAACACCGGGGAAAGTGCTTTTTGTCAGTTCCTTTCCCTGTTCCTTCACAAACTGTAATTGTGATCGTGATCCCCATTCGCTCGTCCATATTTCCCACTAGCAAGCACAGCATCAAAACCCCTTGAACCGTCTACCGCTATGACTACACTAGAAAGATGACGATGATACTCGGAGATGCGGTCAAAGTGAAAGCTTTCGGCTTTACTTTCACCGGCATTACTATGGTTAGTCTGCCTGGAGTGATCAAAGCCGAGTGGGTAGAAGAAAGACAGGGAAAGTAGAAGAGGTAGGAACGAGGATTAGAGGAGAGTAGCCTCTCCGTCTTTATCTTTACGGTAATCAAGAATTCGTGAACGATAATGTAGATGGGGTAGTACGTTTCCGCCATAATCAAGAGAGCTTAGTTTGATATTAGTATCACGTAAGTACATAGCTTGGGGAGCTTTTATTGCGTCTGCTCCTTCGGAAGGCAGAGACGGTCATAAAAGGATTACTCAGGAAAATGAATCTGCAAAAATTTGCCAGGAAAATGAGAAAACTTTCTTCTCCTCAAATTATTTCTTCCCCTCCCAAAATAAACGTATCACTTTCACCATAATACATTGCCGGATTTTCACTTGATTCAGTCATCCTTTCAGCCTTGCTCTCTCCTCCTTCACCTCAAGCATCGCCTTGTCGAATACTATCAAGTATTTAACCAAGGCCAGCTTTCTCTTCCGTTCAAAGAGTCATACTTCCATATGCATATCTACATGCCGTTTTCATAAAACTGGCCGTGCTTCCTCCTGGAAACTAAATTGCACTGCCCGTTAGAAAGCCCATCTTGTTCGCCTTAAATTTCAAAATCCTCACCGTTACAGAACTGCTATATTTTCAGTACTAACTGCGTTTTATCTCCTCCTTTCTCTTTTTTCTCCAGCATTCCTCAATCTCTCATCCGCCCTCATCTTCATGCCCCGTCCAAGTGAACATACCACACTACAACTTTCACCCTCACATGTAGAAAGAAGCATGCAATAATCCTTTCTCCAACCTCCCATCCACACACGACAAGCTCACATGATTTGGACTGGGTTAGCCCTCAAGCCTTCAAGGAAGAAAATCCGTGAAGCGAATAAACTCATAATCTTGGCGATAAATCAGATCCTTAAACTCTTATTCCTCTTTCATCCCACTCTCCACCATGTATGTTCCACAAGATGGAATTTAATTTTCGCACAAATTAAATTAGTCTCAGTAAGTAGTATCACATTCCTTTAAGAGCGGTCCTACACGGAAACAACTGTACGCTGGAGAACAGCAAAGTCTTTTCATCAACATTCCTGCTGGTTGTCCTTAAAACTCAGTCCATTTCAGACACATTTTTAAATGTTGTAATTAATAGAATTGGCGGAAAATCTACAATTTTCCCGCTTAATAAATAGTAAATATTCAATCATCAATGTGCCAAATTTTAATTAACGAATTGGCCGCAAATTTTAAAATTCAGAATATTTTTTCTCTGTATTTTGATTTCTATTTTCCACTCATGTATTATCGTATTATTACCAGCCAGTATAGCAGAATATAATCATTTGCTGCAAACAAACGGTCATTTCCAGCAAAAACCCGCCATCCTTTAAACCTCATTCCCAACCGTCCTCCATCACACAGCCAATCCCAGATTTAATTTCCGTTTCATCTCAACAAACAGCCTAGTTCTAATTTAACTGCATCTGGTCATGAACCGAAAATGAAGACGTTCAAAGGTAATTGGAATCCATTGCGGTTAGAGTAATGGAATCATCCAGGAAGTCAGCATTTTCCAGTCAATTAAAATCTATTCTCATCTCGAGAAACCTCACAGCCTTTCCCCTCCACCAAACGTCCTCCACATATATCAATCCGAAGTAAAAACACCGGGATGAGCCAAATCCTTCCAAAAATATCCTCCTCACTCACACGCCCATAACTCCCCTCTCGCCCTACCCGCCCCGCTAACTTGTCTCAGTTTATGTTTAAGCCCCTAGGAAATCCGACGTCATAGCCTTCACTTCCATCCAACTCATCAGCAATGTCCTGACGCACTCGTCTATCATGACCGTTTCGTAAAAGTTCACATACGCGATTTTACATAACCCCACCGCGCGGTCACCCTTTCTTCTTCATCCTCCAACATCCCCTTCCATCCCTGGTAAAAACTAGCAACACAGTAGCACACTCCGCTCCACGAGATTCCCAACAGCCAGCATCCTAACCTCTTTTCCATTCTCATCTTCACCGTCTTAAGCCGCATGTCAAACAGAGGGTTTTGTGAAGGGTGAAAGAGAAAAAACCGGATGCGTCTCTAGGACAGAAACTCCGTGGGATGTTGGCCGTTCTATCCTGTAGCAGCTAACATCCAAACTCCGTGTAACAGTTTCGTGTAAAAGCAAGCTGAGATGGAGCGGGGACATTGACTGGATTCTTTACGCAACATGTTTTCCTATAGTTAAATGAATAATGGTCCTGACATGTTAGGGACACGAGACGAATTTCCTAGCTTTGCTATCCGGATCCTCTTAATAGTACTCTTCCTAGCTTCAGTCAGTAAAGCCAACCCCCAAGAGTTTCACGCAACGTTTACTACGAAATACTACGTACACAATCTTGTACCTTCTTCTTTCTTTATCCAGCTCTGGCTGCTGGATCAAGCAAATCCTTCTTATTGACCTAGCTCTAGGCCTTTTCCAAATATAACAACACTATTCCTCCCCGCCACCACTTTGAGCAAACACCCCTATTCTTTCTCCACTTAAATCTCAGTCATGTTTACCCCAGTCCAGACAGAGTTGAGAAGAAACTATCCAATTCTTCCATCATTTACAACTTTAACCTTTCACCTTATTCTTCTAGTATATTGTAGGTATTTCTCGGCACAGAAGAGTGACAGATTTAATTCGTATCTTCTCCTCCGCTCTTTTTTCAGAGTTTGTTGGATGCAGCAATGCAGCTCTGTAGCCTCAGCCCTCAGCCTGAAGATAGTCTTTACAGATTACAAGAACCTCCCGTAAAATGACCCTTTGGTCATACCATCCCTCTCCTCGTCCATGTTAAAGTATTCCACAACATGGAATGGCTAATTATTAAAATTGAATCAATTAACTAAACCACCCCTATAATTCCACTCCTACTTTGGAATCCTATCGTCTGATCTTGAGTCTCTCCTCTACTCCAGCCTTCCTCTTCTAGCCGACGCACCCGCTTTTCAATAAGTTCCAGCTCTTTCGCTAATTACACTACAAACTACCCACAGCCTATTAACTAGACGACCTTCGACGCTCTTTGTTGTTTCCAGAGCTAGAAACATCTGAAACTAGCTCGCTTACTGAACCTTATTTCCTTGTTTCTGCTCACAGCTCTGTTCGCCGGCCATGTATCTGATCCGCCCGAAACAGGAGCTTGCTAGTTAGTATTATGAAGCAATGTTGTTAATTATGGACCAAGTAGTATGGATCAAGGGGAAAACAAGAGTTCTCACGGCATGTTTACGTGCCAGGAGATCCTTAGGCCGAGTGGGTGGGAGGAAGGAAGAGAGGGTAGGTAGGTAATTAATATTCGGATGAGCGGTTAAGAGTCATTAATTTCGACATGATTTACAAGGGTTAATGTACCATTTCCAGCACCACCACCAGCACATACACAAACCCTCCCTTTTTGCCGCTGGGTTCCTCCCTTCCCAAACATGATTCCATTTTTAGCCTCCAGCATCAATGCCAGTGTTATAGCTCATCATTTACGAATCTACTCCTCCTTTCTCCGATGCTATAGTACTAGCTTGTGCATTGAAATATTCACGGAAATTCCTTTCCGATTACACTAAACTGCATACCAATGACTTTCCGCTTCGTACCTTGGACTAGTCTTGTAAAATCATGTCCTCCCTCCCTACTAAACACATCAACGAACACAAAAACACTTGAATGTAAATTACCCACATCGAGGCAGAGATTTGCGAAATCACCTAATTTATAGCACAATAATTCCATTGTATACCCGCTTCTGCTTGCTATTACAAAAGCGCCTCCCGGGTTTCCCCTCTCCTAGCTTAATCCATTCAACCATTTTATTCTTCTTCTTCTTCTTACCTGAAATCCAGCTCCGTTGGTAAAGCTATCAGAAGACTCATAGACCAGATTGTTATGATCGCCCACGCCGCTTTCCGTTTCGAGGGCCGTTGCCGAAGCGGATGCAGGACTGAAAGAAGAAAACCGATATTCCCGTATTATATAGCTCGACTAAATTATACGAGCCGAACTTTCACCCACCTTTCTCTTCTACAGTGGCGACAAATGTTCGCATAAAATTACCATACCCGTCCCATCATTGTCTGCCTCAACTTTCAACTTGCTTTCTCCTTACTTTCACGGCAAAGCTGACACATTTGGCTTTACCCTCTCTTTCACCCTGCCATTGATCCTATGCGCCTAATTTTCATCAGTCAATCGTTTCTTCCTATAGTATTTTACCGTTTGCGGGAGAAAGCTTCTCCAGTGTCTTCACATCACATCGTTTCCTAATTCCTACATTTTACGGATTTATACTACCTGCTCTCATTCTGAAATATTTGCATAAGCATTCTCCAGGTGTTTCACTTGATTTATGTACATAGCTCCTCGAAAAACTATACTTCAAATTTAAAAAAATTACTGTGCTGTTTCACCCCTTCCTTCTTTGAAATTCCACTAACTTCCTCTCTGATTCTTCTCAAACCCTCCCCATTACTTCGGAATCAAAAGTTTACACTTACCAGCTCTGTATCGGTCTAGGGCGATTGTAGCAAGGGTAAAGACGCTTACATTAACGCTCAGCACCTGTAATAACAAGAGAACATTTACATAATTTTATTCTCCCTCCAAAACCCAATACTGCATCTCATCCCCTTATCTCCCTCCTGTAAGCTAAATACATAAACCTTGACCTCTTCCCCAACCCCTCTCAACATCACCCCACAGCTGGAGAAAGTTTCATTCAGACACACACAGCTTTCACTCACATCTCACATTATTTGACTTTGTCCCCATGTCTGCTGAACACACAGCTTGCGGTGATCCATGCCTACATGGCCTGCAGGAGTAAACCTGTCATCGCCTAGTTGATTGTCTACACCATGGTCTACATACAAACAGCGTGGGTGAAAGCATGACACTGACATTAAATACTTTTCCAGCGCCCAACTCTCGTTATCCTCCAATCTAGCACTGCCTTGAAGTGAAGTTTAAGCTGGAGAAAGTGTAAATTTTCTACATTCTTCCCTAACCAAATTCACCAAATAAAAGTGTCACTCCAAATCCCGTCTTCCTCCCAGCTCTTTCTTTAATAGCAAGAACAGATGAGAGTTTCGCATGTGGATGACAAACCGTTGTGGAGGCAGTGTGTGTGCGAAGTTTTATAATGTTCTCTCTCATAAAATCTCTACCCCAAGCCCGGAGGCCCCTTGAAATGAACACTGACAACCAACTACATTCATACACGCATTCATGCAAAGTACCATTCTTGATTTATTCATAGAAAAAAGCTGAGCAATCCAGTTTTATTCGTATTTTATAAAACTCTTTCAATCTTTTCTTCATCCACCCGTCTTTCATTTCTTGTCGTCATTCTCGCTCATTCTCTCTCTTTTCCTCTCGCAAGAATAGGAGAAAGCATGCCGTCAACCCGGTATTTCCTTTTAAATCCTGGCCTTTAACCATGTTCACCAGCGTTCCTCAACATTCGAGTTCACTCTTACAATCAAAGCATGCGGCATGACTTTTCCATTACTTTCTCTCGCCTCCTCTTCTTCTTTCTTTGGCTGCTTTCCCCCAGCAACTACAATGCGAGACCAAGGAGCTCGCATTTTAGCTGGCAAGCGCTTGGGACTTTAAAGTAAACCCCAGAGAATCAATTTTCGCGTGACCGTCGATTATCTCCCCTGCTGAAAAAACCCTGCGTTGCAAGAAAAGAATTTAAGCTCCAGCCATTCCATTTAGCTTAAAGCTCTTATCAAACAATCAGGTGAGAATTAAAAAGCTTTCTTCCGACGACTTTCTCCAACGCACCCAATTCCTTCTCTCTCTCTCTCCCCCTAGCCAAAGCCTCTCCCATTATTTTCAGCTAATACTTTAGCCAGACTTTCTCTTTGCTTCAGTTGCGCCCTAAATTTCATTCTCCTTGTATACGATGCTATTAGAGTGAAAGTCTTGATTTTTCTTCAATTTTTCTAGACTGACTTTCTCAGCCAGAATAAATCCCTGCCTATTTCTCCGTATCCTGTTTTAATCTCTGTAAGTACTACACTCACGGCCGCCTCCCTGCTTTCTTGGCTTAAGCGCTTGCCAATTTACTCGCAAATATCCTCCACTTTGGCTTTAGCTACAGTCCATAGCAAGCACAAGCAAGCCGGAGGAGAAAGCAGCTAGACACTGCCAGAGGAGAGCCAGACCATGCCGGATGTTCAGCCTATTTCTCCCCTTTCTTCCCTAGGCCCCAGAGAGCATTTACTGATGAATTACAAGTGTTGTTCGCATCATTTGCGCTCTCGAAACCCTTAAGCATCTTTACTCAGACCTATGTATTTACGTCTCCAGTCCCCCACCCAACCCAGTCTCCTTGGTCCATGCATCTCAAGGCAATTTAGTGCAACCCAAGCTGGAGAAAATACATTTCACGACATTATTATTGCATCCTTAAACTAACACAGACTCTTTTTCACACCACGTGTGCATTATACTTTCAACCAAATTAATTACGGCTAACATGGAAAACCTTCATGTAAATTATCTCGCTTTCACTCCCTCTCTCAGCTCCACTTTCACTGAATCCCGTACAAATCCTACTACCATCTGTCCTTATCCCTTACTCCTGTAACTTAATTATCCCCATTTCCTCCATATTTCCCACAAATAATCCCTTCCTTCCAAACAGCGCCTCTCCTAAACAAAGAATTCTCCACCTCTAAAACTGTCATTCCTATAAGCATTCAATGGAAACTATCCCATCCCTCTTGTGCCGTCACAATAAAACTTCATAATAACCGAGTTAGGAGGGCGATTAAATTATCGTTAACTCCATCTCAGGCCTATCTTAGCTCATATCGCGGCGCGCAATCTATCTTCGAATTGATTTTGCAGATCGTACTTTCACTTCATTACAGAAATACATTCCCACTTTGCTAAATCTTATTTTCCTACGCTCACCCAACTCCAAACTTTAAATTTCCAAACAAGCAAGAGTGTGTAGCTCCTGGCCTGGTTACTGCATCATTATCGTGTTTACTGGACCTGAACGTACTCAAAAGCCCGCTGACTTTCTCTCTCTGCCTCTCTTTCTTTAAAACTTTTCTCCACAGTGACTGAATAGATGGAGGGCAACTAAGTTTCCCCGAATTCCAACTAGCCAGCAGCATCCAAAACCAATAAGCTTGCTGTAACATTCCTTCCAGCAGTCCCCAAATCTTTCTAACAGATAAAATACATGGGCTTTGAACGCTACAAATTCTTCAACATCGTCAACTGAACGAAACGGCGATTCTCGGAAACAATAGTTTTGCAGCCAAACTTTCCCTCCATTATTGCTCATCCTTCTGTACAATCAGTAAGTTGGGCAAGCATAGTTATCATCGTTGTGTTTCTTTAACTCTACAGTCTTTCCGTTTCCAAACATTGACTTTGCACTGTTATTCCAATAATAAATGAGCAATGAGCTACGTTGTAGCTCAGTCATATCCTAAACATTGAAAATTCCAACCCAAAGAAAACAAATTCCTTCCGCCAAACCAATTCAACTGTGAGCGTTTTTTTCTCAACATTCACAAATTCTCCACGATCCCTCCAACCGTAAAGTCACCATCATGCTTCCAAAAACTTTCTCAATGCTCTCTCCTTATTTGCTTTGTAATCTTTGAATATCCAACTTTCTCCTCCAAATCAGAACTCTGCTGTTTCTCTCAACTAGAATCTTGGGCTCTATCGAACCCTAGCCTTCTTACTAGTGCGCATTTCACAAATTATCCATCCTCCCAGTATGCAGTACAGGGAGCCAAAATCCGTTAGCTATATTTCTGTGATACGTTTCTTCTAATAAAAATCGCAACGACAATTATATTCTAACTTCTATATACTCTAGCAATAATAACTTTCGATTTACAATCCAGCAACTGTCAGTCCGCTAGTCCTTCCATTAGCGCAATTATTAAATCCTTGACTCGTAAATATTCAGTTTACTTTAACAATCTTTAAAATACGCTTTCATTTCCTTCCTTGCGGCAAGCAAGTCTTAAAATAAATTTTAAATAAAAATATTCGTCTAACGTTTAGTAATACATACACAGAGGAAGCTATTTCTCTCTCCGTAGAATCTATTATGCCTTGATTACTTATTTAGATAAAGTCAAGAGAGAGTTTACTAATAGAATACAGCCATATTATGCTTTCAAGTATTTTTGCAAGAGCTGATTCCAGTAAAAGTCCCAGTACACATTAACGAAATACTTTCTAATTTTATCATTTGCGTTCCATAATCTTCCAACTAAAGCTTGTGGTTTTGGTCAGAGCCCGGACGTTTGTATTATGTAGAAGACGTAGGAGGAGTGAGAAGAACCTCTCATGAAACACTTTGAATGCCGCGGACCTTCAGCTCTGCCTCTTACATCTTCCGCCCGAGAGATAAGGAAAAGAAACAACAAAGATTTATTAATATCCTACTTCAAGTATAAAATATTAACCGTTTTATTACATACTACAAAAATAACAATTTTCTACCTTCGGATGTTTCCATTTTCCATTATACAGAAATACATTTTTGGAAGTTGTAGTAGTGTGATTCCATAATCCTTACCTTTCAATTATATGTGCAGTCTACAGCTCTATATATGTATACAGCCTCCACTCCCTTCTTCACTAGGAGTCTTCAGCTCTACTAAATCCTATATTCCTAAATGTAATATATGAAATCATGTACAATCTTATTTCCACTACCTAAAACTTTTCCATTCCACTTCTCCAAACCACAGCTCATGCAAGACCCATGCTCTGTCAGAATGACCTTTCCATGCATTCTCCGTAATGGTTATCGACCAAAACTTACTTTAAAATAGCCTCCTGTTACTTGTACCAAATGCCGTGACCCCTTAAAACCTCAAACTCTTCGGCGCGATATGAGTTCAGACCATTGCAACCATGTCAACTGTCGACCTCAATAAGTGAGTGGGAGTGAGTGCATCCTTGTCCCTAAAGGCCAAGGAAGCAAAAAGAAGAGCAATTTTCTTAAGGGTGTGGGGAGGAACATATTATATTCTACAAATTATAGGCACACCGATAACGGTCACACCAATTCTAATGGGACATGAGACGTACAGGAGAAATAAATAATGAGGTTCTTAGGAAAATTGATGGTGAAAGGAGAGAAAGAGATTGGAGAAAAATCTTTTTGCGAAACTCAATTCTCCTAGCGCAACACTTCTCTCATCTCAGGTTTCTTGTCCGTGTGAAATACTGCTCAATATCTATCCAGCTCTTCCTCTTTCCGCCTCCCTCCTCCCACCAACCATTCACATTCCTAAACGTTTGATGACATGCTCTGGAATCAGTCCTAGAGTATTTCTCATTTAATCTCCACTTTCTCTACACATTTTTATACGTAAATCTCTTCCTTCGCGACAGTCCCTCTGAAATATTGCAGTGGTGTGTTGTACGAATTCCTTTCTCAGATCAATACTCACTCGCTATCGGGAGAATTGGAACAGCTTCAGTTTCTTTCAAACTCCCCTCCCCCCAAGATTCATACGTATCTTTTACCATTCCACCCGTTGTATCTTTATAAAAGTTTCTTCTCTTTCCAACTCATGTCTTACCTGAACGAACGGACAGAAAGCGCACATAAATGCAGGTAGATTCCACTTTTGAAGTAGTGCTGCTTGAAACTGGAACGGTATTGCAAATAGTCCTGTAACCCAGCAAAAAGCATAAATTAGTAAAATGGTAACAAAATTAACGACTTATTTCTATCCAAGAAAAAAAGACTGTACGAAAGAGCCGTTTTATGTCTAAATAATTTTCAATGTATCATAAGGGGAATGTACCCGGTGAAAGCAAAGCTTCAATTTAACTACTCAGCTATATTTCACCTAATGTAGCAAGCTTTCACTTCACATACATTTATTTCCTCCATGTAGCGTCATGAAATTTCATTTTGCTGCATAACATGAGCTCCTGTTTTTGGAAAGGCATTGAAACGATCAGTCTTACAAAATTGATTCCGTTCATCAAATTAAATTCTTGTATTTCTATCTAGTCAGCGTTGGATGCAACGCGAGATGGATAAAATGAAAGCACTGACGAGTAAAAAGTATATATATTTATATTATATAGAGCTTCAACAAAGTGGAGAAAGTTGGTGAAAGCTGTAGTCATATTAATTGGGATAACTGCTTACAAAAGCTTTCTGTTTGACGTCGTGCTCTTCATTTCGGGACCCGCTCATGCTATCCTTGCGATATTGCATCATCTTAGCATCTTAGAGATCTAATTGAACTTGTCGAAATATTTAGGCCTTTACCTCAAACCTCACTACTGATTTTAGTTATTAAATGTTGTTCAAATAACGCTCCTATCCAATGACTCCATCAACTGAAAGCAAGTTGTATGCTTCCATCATTCTCTACTTCTAACCATCTAAGTGAAATGGAAAACATAGCACTCATTGGCCGGGACCCGCGCTCCCGAAATTAATTTTACTCACCTATAATAATATCAGCAAGTGCCAAATTAGCGATGAACATATTAGTCACAGTCCTCATTCTCCTGGAAACCTGAAACAGATGAAAGCAACCATTAGATCATGTTGTCCTCTGGCAAAAGGCAGCATTGAAGTTTATAGAGAATAATATGAATATTAATAGTGAAAGCGCTATTGGTTATTTGCCTCCTTGGAAAATATTTCCACAGCGTATCTTCCTTACGAAATCCTAATAGCACCAGCACTGAATACGTTCAAGGAGAAAGCACACTACTGTCTCAGCTTTGTTTCCCGCCTCCACTGAGGTTGAAAGAGTTGTGTGCTTTCTCCTCGGGCGTATTCAGAGGCCGGTGTTGTCACGAACGAAAGTAAATGAGAGCAAAATGAGTAAGCTTAAACATGATACGTAATCGGCCAAAAGCAGGCAGTATTGTGAATTTCAGAAACCATATTTGAGTGAAATCATCGAATGTCATGTCAGCATAGAGGGAGCATTGCCTCAAAAGAAGTTTACCATCCTACGCACTATTTCTCCTGCAAACAGATTCTTTGAAAAAAGGAGATGAGTCCGCCTTTGAAAGGCACTGAGCAATGAAAACTCCTTACTTTCCCCCTAGCTTGGAAGGATGTATAACTTTCTCCCCCGTCTTTACGTCTCCTACAAACACTCACCATATTACTACACTTCTTCCACTCTTCTTCAACCTTCCGCTTTATCAAGTTTATTCATAAAATGCATGTGTGTTGCCTCAAAATAGGGCGTTTAGCCGCCCTTTCATCCCCTTCGTTCAACGAAATAGGAGCAGGTACTCAAAATAAATTGCAAATCATTTTTATGTCGCTCCCAACTTTCTCCAACGGATCAACTTTCTCCAGCGCGGTAGTGAAAGCCATAAGCTCGCCCAACACCGACACACACGCTCCATCACTTCCAACTTTCACCCGCCCTCTAAACCACTACTTCCATTCCTCACATTTCAATAACCCTAAAGATTTCAACCGCATCCTTAATCCTCTCTACTCCCTCCTCACTACACTACTTTCTCCTTTCCTTCTTCTCCGGCCCTTAGACCTTCCTCAAGCTTGGATGGCTTCCACTCAAAAACTTTCTCCACTCCTATAGTCTCCTGTCATCCACGTTTTTTATCATCTTGCATACATATACGGACAAGGCAGTTTGAGTTACACAGCTTCACGCTGTGCTAACTTACAACAACTTATTGCATTACTGTCTCTAAAAATTACACTCCAAGAGTCAAACCAAAAAGCATTTGTAGACAATAGCTCACACGTTTCCAAATAATCCTTCACTCTCCCGCCTTCTACTACCTCTCCACAACAGAATATTTGGTTATATTTGATAATAAACTGTTCTTAAATTTCAAAGAATTCCCTCCAGTTTTCACTTGTATATACGCCTAACTAACTAGCACCCCTGGATGAAACTTGGAAAGGTTAAGAAGAACGACTTCGGAGAACAAACTTTGACAGCAATTCCCACGAAAATCCCCCCCTCGCCTATAATTATCCTACCCTTTATTTTAGTACTCATAATCCAGGTATTTGCAAACAGTATCACAATCTTAAACTTTCTCAAGGGTTCTTACATTTCCTGTAGTGGTCTATTGTCCAACCATAAAGTTTACCATCATCATCTTTAGTATTACTCTTCCCTTGTTCCCAAGTCCAAATTTCCCCTTCAACTTTCTTTCCGATAAAACTTTATTTCATCTTGTCAAGGGCTATGCTCATCTCCTTTACTCAGGAACAAGTTATTTGTTACTCTGCTAACCTATTTGCTAAACTTGCAAATGTTCATAATATGTCTTCCCAATCACTACTATTTCCAATTAATATCCCAAAGTAAACAGCATCTACGACTTTCTCTACTCTACTTCAAACAAAATCCATTTCAAACTTTCTCCATTTCTTTACTACCGCTTTCACTCCGCCCTTTTGTGTAGGTTTCCTATTTTTCTTCTTCGTGACAACGCGATATAGTGTTCTTCCGGAATCCCTCCTCGCCTCTCCTCTAGCACCAAACCTTCATTATGCAACGTAACAGTTACTGCATATATTATGAATCCGTAGGTATTTTCGCTAGTCTCATTGTACTCCGAGGGAAAACAACAAAAATACAGTTAAAACTGGATTCCCGGGATTACCTCTCGTATTTAGCCCTCTAATATTTCTGTTCCGAATCATAGTTCCCTCAGTGCAAAGTGTAGAAACATAGAATTCTATTTTTTGCGTAGGCTAGTAGGCTTTTATTAAATGAGCAGTTAAGCGGTGCAAACTGGGGATAGTTCTTACTACCAACTCCACTTCCATTCTTGGAAGAGATAACTATGACCATATATTTTATAAAATTGATGACGAATATCATTGTAGTAAAATATATAACTCCCACCAATAATTCCGTTTCAGTTTCAGTACTAATACTTTAATTTTACAGGCAATGTTTTTGACACATGCTAGACCTTTGATTACTGAAAAATTCTGAAGATCCAGTTAGAATCCTCGCAATGTAACCAAATATGAAATCTGCACATGAGTCCTGACGTTCATTAAAACTTTCATCCAAATATGGAACTAGCCTTTTTGATGCAAATAAAACATTCAAAAAGGATAATTATTTGGCAATACTCTCTTGAACCAACAAGGGAACCCCCTAACTACGAACTGAATGACAATTTTCAAGAACACTGGTCTAAATACAAGGATGGAATCCTCATGGACAAAAGAGTAGTGCACAAAGGTGGAGAGAAAGTCGCGGATTCTCTGAAAAAAGTATAGAGATTGTCGTTTCAATTCTGAAATTATATCCTGCATCTGTGGGTCCATGTTTTTCGGTCAGATTCTCAA
The DNA here is from genome assembly GCA_906901655.1 of Sminthurides aquaticus. NCBI lineage: Eukaryota > Metazoa > Arthropoda > Collembola > Symphypleona > Sminthurididae > Sminthurides > Sminthurides aquaticus. Next base: position 14,415,046 of record CAJQTT010000001.1, on the reverse strand, counting down.
CGTTCTTTTGTTTACCATCACCGAAACTTGAATTCAAGTGTTCTGCTTTCTACCTACTGGCAAGACAAGCAATGGTCCTTTGGCGCTTTTAATAAAATACAGCATGAAACTATAGGAGTATCGAATCTGAAACTTTACGCACATCTGCACATGGTAAATAATCATCCTAAGGACGTTTATAGACTACTTGGAATTTCACACTTGCTTTCACCTTTCCCTGTACTTTCACCAATTTTTAGAGCCGGGCCTCTTGCCCAGCCTACACCACCCCCACCTTCCAAACCTTGTTACACATCATACTTAAACGCGGTATCTTTAAATGCGATTAATTTTGAAAATCATCTACCACGCTACTTAGCGAAGTTCCCTCTAAAACCAAATTATAATCGAGAAGTTTCAAGTGTAGGCATATACAACAATGAGTATACAGCATATAATATACCACAAGCTTCTTTCTTTGATACACCGCCAACGGAGAAGAAAGATCAAAGACTACTTGAAACTTGAGGCCGTTACCAAGCTGAATGGATTATTTGTAAGCGAGCTGGAACTGCTTCCTCTCGACTCAATAACGATTATAGAGCAGAGCATCATGCAAGATGTAAATTTCCCACAGCCATTCAGTCATACTAGTTTAGTTTACACACACCCCGGCTCTATACTCTCATCCGAACTTTCTCTTGCCAACTACATTCTGCTTCGGTGAAGCTTAAAGCAAGACTCAAGAGAATAACGAATTAAACCTTTTCTAACTCAATAAATAATTGTTTAAACAATCTCTCAGATTCCTCATTTCCATGATTGCCCACAGCTTTCCTCCTATTCCATTCTTCTATACAATTCAATTATGTCATGTTTGTTCTCATTTTCTACCAAATCAGATTCCACTTTCACCAACGCCGTTCGACTTGTCAGTGAGAAGGCCAAATTACTGATCTCATTTTCTCGTTGGTTCCCTCCATCCCACCCGCTTACTTACTCTCGTCATCTCACATGGCATTAAAATGCCGAGAGAAAGCACGACAATTCTATCAGGAGAAAATTAAGGCAATACGACTGTTCTATTTCAATCACTCTCCCAAACATTTCAGTTTGTTGCCAAATCCTTGATCAATTCAAACAACGGCTTCATTTTCCAAGTACTTGTTATCCCTTCAATTAATTTTATATTCAAACTCAAGCAATTCAAATCCAACTTTTCAAAATCTATCCTAAACTGAATTACTCCTACTAAATTTCCATTCTAGATTTCTTAGTCTTTGTCCAATCGAGCTAAATTTTACCATATACATGTTGCATCGGAAAAAATCTCAATGTCATTTTCTCCATATTTTCTAGATCTTTAAATTTTTCATTCGCTTTTCGAATGAAGCAAGATCAAACAAAGAAATAGCTTCAGACAAACCCGTTTTATTCACTTTTTATCCATCTTTCTAAGAAATCTACGGCTCATCTGCTTCCTGCTTCTATTCATGTACTGGTTCAACAGAACAGCATCCTCCTCCATCCTGCTTGGCTGCTAGTTTTTCCTTATTTCTTCCTAAACATTGTGAAATAAGCTTTTTCCCTTCAGTCCCATCACGTCTACCATTATTTGTTTTCCATTATTATCTATTCCACTCATGTCTGGAATCTAGAATCCGGATAAGAATCCAGCAAAGCTTCTTACTACATTCATAGACAACAGTTTTGGCTTAACAACATTTATGAATACGATAGCCACCAATTAAAACCAACACTACCTACAAGAGTCTCCACTACTAATATCCATATGTTCATCACCCGTTTTGCTGCACGTAAGAACAAGTTAGTCTCTACTCTCTACCAAATATTTCCAAATAATTCCAATTAATTCCAATTCAACGAATAGCGACAAAACTCTTCTGGCTCTAGCCAAATTCAACGCATCAACCATTTCCCATACTTTTATAGCTACAAGAAGCAAGCCAAAGCCCGGAGAAAGTGTGCTGCAAATTAAATTAAAGTTTTAGTCGGTTGAGTAACTCGCGTAGGAGTTTTCCACAACCTTTGGTATCCCATCCCTTCACGGGTTTTACAATCCCGATAAACAATGGATATATTCAGTGCCTTTCCTTATAAACTCATGTCTCCTCTAGCTAAACGAATAATCGAGATGTCCCCAGACATTGCAATGATCCCCTAGCCTCATCCTAAGAATAATTGCGAATTGATCGCGTAAAGTCGCACAAAAAGTCCTACAAGGGCATCGCTCACATTCTCCTTACTACCGCATCATCGTACAGTTTTCCATGAATCCTAGTAACAATCAAGTAAATCAAAGGGCTGTGAACCTATAACCATAAGCTATTCACGTGGGTGGAGGAGGAGTTGAATAATGGAGGAAGAGACATAAGGTTTCTTTTTGTGAGAAAATACAATATGCCATCTGCTCTCTTCCTTCTCAGCTCAACCCTGTGCATAAGTTTCTCATCCACTCCCCTCTCCCCACCCCTCCGTCACTATAAATAGTTCTTATAATTAATAATCTCATCGTCCAAAAGAGAAAAAGCTTCTTAAAGGATGAGAAAAGTAGAAACATTGTAAAGGGGAAGCATGATCAATAAATTGGCAAGCATGTAAGAGAAAACGATGCAATAACTCGTCAAAAATCCTTGCTCCGCTTGCCAACTTTCACTGTGCAATACAGTATCTATCAACCCTTCAGCGTTTTCGCAGAGCATACCCCACGATACAGCATTCATCCATCATGAGACGATGCCTGGAGTGGAAAGACTCCCGCCTTCCTCCCATACTCTCAACTTTTGCTAACTCTTCAAGCTTTGTACATTTCATTCCTGGGGATTAAAGTTCCCCAAATCCTGATTTAGGCTGGATCGAAGTTTTTAAATCACGCATAACCTTGAACACAACTGCAAGCTAAACTTGTTTCCGTGTCCCCGAGGTATCTGCCGGGGGACTGTTTGTACTTGAGAGAAAAGTTTAAAACAAGTTATACACTTATCCTCGGCTAACTTTTCTTGCTTCGTTTATACTCGTTATCTGCTCACCAGCCTACAGATTGAGCGAAAGTTTCCCCGATGACCATCGGCCATCAACAAGTCAAGAATAATACACGGGTGATTCGATTCTCTCCCTAATTCATGCATTCAACCTCATTGGTTTAATAGAATTCGAAAAAGTAGTAAAAGCTCTAGAGTTTTCTCCTGTTTGACCCACTGATTGTTCTTATAATGCTTATTCCAACTTTACTCGAATATGTTACCTACTCCGGATTGCTTTCTGAAGCGTCCATGATTTTAGCCTGGTTCAATCATAGTGAAAACTCATACCAACCAACCCGGCTTTGTGTGCCTTTGTAAGCTTAAATCAGGTTTCAGTTCCAGCTCGCTGAATTAATTCCCTTCTGATATTTTTCAGCGTAAAGCGAACTGAGAGTGAAATTAATTTCATGCAACAGCCCTTTCTCTCTGTAGATTTTGTAATTGTAATATAGATTTAAATACCCCGACGGGAAATTGTCTGCATAAGCCTAGCAAGTGTAACTGACTTTTCCTTCTTCCGGCTTACTTTAGTTAAACCGCAGCATACAGGGTAGAAGCGATTTAGAGTCCGTGGAGAGTACAACCAATGTGTAGTATTTCAACTGCAAAATTTCACGTAATTAAGAGCGAATCTGTGGCTTTCACGTAATTAACCTGTTGGGCCCCAATGTAGTGGATATAAACATTTCGCTCACCCCGTTCGAGCCCATTGTTGTGAATGTAAACTTCAATTGATATCTTATTATTATTATTATAATTTATAATGATATCTCATGGTGAGATATAACAATGTTGGAATCAGCAGTAAACATTTAATAGTCAGTAAAAGTATAGTGTAGCTGTTAGGTAACTTATGCTTAAAACTTGGATTTAGTTTGATCATATTTAAAATCCTTCAGACGGGACATATATTAGTCAAAGCCAACCTACCCTTAGTTTGAATCTACCAGACGAATCGTCTTTGATGGACGACAATAATTCATTTACTCACAAACGCAACTGAAAATAACTAACTCAAGGTAGTGTAATTAATCCTTACATATCTAATCATATTCAACGTGAAAGTTTGTGTACAAAATAACAAAAATTAAATCCTCATTATTCTCTGGCGAACTGTGAATATTCAGAGTGTTCATGACATTCAATTAATATCTCAAGAACAGCAGAATTGAACAACTATTCCTGCAAGCCCTATTCTATCCCCATTAAAAGGCATGGAAAGATTTAGGAGAGCCATTCCCGAGATTGATGGAGCACCTAATACACACGTATGACAAACGTTGCCAACTGTGACGACGGCATTTAAACCGGGACTTGTGGAGCAGGAAGAGAGAGACTTTTACCTTTTTCCTCTCTTCTTTTCCGATCATAAACCAGCTTCAAAGAGTATCATCTGTACTTTTCCTTGCACATCTATTTCAAGAAAGCACAAATCCCTGTTTCGACCCACCCATCCTCATGAAAGTCACAAAGCTGTAGAAAAAATGATGATGCATCCAAAAAAGCTATTTCTGCATAAACTTTATTTTTATTTTCATCCCCTTCACCGTATCGCTTGATCAAGCGGATCAAAGGAAACCAACCCACCATTTACACAGTACACTCTCCTCCTCTCTTATCAACAACCTCTTCCTCCTTTCCTAACCTTGAGACACACAAACGATAGATACTATTATTTATTCTGATGCATCTGTAGGCTAAGGTTACTAGGATCAAATTCCCCCATAACCCTGCACCACACATCCACATAATATGCTAATTACTTTCCAATCCGCTAATCACTCTCCCGACTTTCCCCACACAAATAACACTCTGCTGCAACGATCTCATGAATGTTGCAATTTAAATATTAAAGTGACTAATGAGATACCGGCACCGGTACTTGAACTCGATGCAATTAGCCAACCTTTGATCTTGCAAACATTAGCATCCGACTATCCCGATAAGTAAAAGCAAAGAAATTACAGCCTTTTCGCGATTCCATTTAAAGTTCACACGAACATTTCTGGAAACTCCTTTGAGTAAATCTTCAGACTCCTATGATTCAGCTCCTTCAAAGAATCCAATCTTTGATGATGAATAAGCATCTGACGTATATATATATTTGCGCCAATTAAATGGCTTGTCTTCCATTACAAATTTTACGCCTATTCAAAATTAACACTGCACTCACTCCACACCCTTTGTACTCCGTTAAATATTTCCGTTTCTCCCATCTACGATTTTTAGCACTCTTTCCCTCACGCTCGTATGCTCCTCTCAAGTCCCATCCCCTTCGTCTCCTCCTTGCATCCTCTACTTTGCCTCCCTATGCACCGTCTGGCTATTAAAGTATCTTTTCATCTTGTCATCTTTGTCACATGAGAACAACAACACTGGATTTTTGCAAAGGAAAACTTGCGACCGCGGATCAAGACAATTATTAATACATTACACATAAAGACTTACCGAAACAACCCACAGAACGAGGCCATTCCCTATAACTGCAGTCAAGGAAATCCCTCCATAGAAAGTAGATAATACAACGACCCATATAACCGGAACTGGGTATAATTCTCCCTCTTCCTCCTGGATCGTATAATTCCGTATATCGTTTGTATAATTACCCCCAACAAACACCAAATTCCTCTCCTCCTCTTCAAAGGTAATAGGAGCAGTCTCGTTAAAATCCATCATCAGGATTGAATCTTCCATGATTAATGCTTCACTTCCTGTAGGACAAGTCCTTCACTCACACAACTCTTTATCACTTTCCTTCCACCTCAATGCGTCTCAAACCGTTTCACAACCTAGTAGATCACAGCCAGCCTCTCACCATCACACAGAGAGCACACAAACTCAAGTAGTTGAGGCAAAATCCACCACTCTAGTAGATAAACAGTACTTCACAACACACACATAGCATCCTAGCCTCACTCAGGTACAGTTCCACATTATCAAGTTTTAGCTGGCTTTCACAATCTCCACTCCCAGACAGAGTGAAAGTACCATCATCCCGCTAATTTCCCATCATTGATTCCACCCCACGTAAGGATTGCAGTTTCAGCCCTGGTGAAAGCTAGAAGTGCACGGGATGATAAAGAATCTGTCACTGTTTAATCTTGGAACGATTTATTCTTCTTATGAAGAAGCTTCACCACCGTCTTATCGAGCCACCCCAAACCCACCGCCACCGTCTTCATCATCATCAACACCTAGAAAAATAAACAAAACGGATTACCTCGTTATTATTTTACACCGATCTACCTCCTCGCCTTCAACAGTGATGCTTCTCAAACGATAACAAACTAATTTTCACAATTTCTTCCTCTAAAATCTCTATACAGTCTAAATCAAATCTCTTCTCAACCGCTTTACCGCTTACTTTCCCCAATCCTCCCTTCTCCTGTCTCACAGTCCTCCTCACACGGATGCTAAAATGTTCAACAGCCCCAAACTACAGACTTTAGCTCCTGCTCTTTGCTTGGACTGTCACTTGTTGAAACATTCACTAGAGATTAATGTCCTTGTCTGGCTTAATTATTTATGTTTCCCTCACTAATCCTGTCCCTCTGTCTCTGAGAGCGTATACCGCAACTGAATTATTTCTTTATGGGGTCCACACCCTTGGCTTGAACTCTTTGTTAAAATTAGTAAATGCAAAGTATCCGGAGTTTGCCAAATATTAGCATCATTTACCACTACTTTATATCTTCCGACTCCCTTCCCTCCTGTATTCTTTTATCTTGAACCTTCCAGTAGTATTTTGCGGTTTCGCGATAAAAATGTCGGGAATAAAAATTCTAAATGCCCCACTCTATCAATTCCAAAACCACACTCCCAGCCCGTATCCACCCTGCATTTTCCTCTACAAAATTAGTACTCTTCCTCCCTTACCTTCTCAAGGATTGTCGACAACTAAAAGAATACCACGCAGAATGCAAGTATTGCATGTCCTCTACTTGAAAATCCTATGCGCTCCGATTTTTTCCCACTGCCTTTCCTATATTACATATTACTGTAAAACAAGAGAACATCCATCTCTCTATTTCTACATCTTTCGTCCCATAACCTTGACGATAAAGAATGAGTAATTCCAAGAATTCCATCGGCTATATAACCTGTTTCTTGTTAGTTTTTAAAAGATTCAGAAATTTACAGCTTGCAAAGCGATTCAAGTAAAAGCAATTTAAAAGTCTAGCTATATCAGTTAGTTTAGAATAGATTTTCCTTTAAAAAAGCGCTTCCTTTACCAATATTGGAAACATCTAGTACATAATCTGCTTACAATTGAATTTTTACTCAATCTCCTCACTCCTCACCACTATCTTATTTCCTATCCAGCTTCCTGTTTTAGCGAGTACTCGTAAAATGAGTTCAAAATGATTCTCATTTTCACCTGGTACATATACATAATCTAGTTGTAAAAGAGCTGTTTTAAGATCGCTGTGTGTGGGTATCTTTCCTAAAAGCAAATTCTCCCACTTTACATGTTCCAGTCCTGTTGTAATTTATGTATCAGAGAAAGCCTTCCTCACTGTTTTTGCTATTCAAGCAAAGAGAGGAATCATGGTCGGTAAAATTTTGACTCAAGCGAATAAGTAGAGGATTAACTTGTGGTTTATGTGTGGTTCAAAATAGAAAATCCCATTTAACGCTTTATCAATCCTCAATCTTTTCCCCCGCAGTCCATTTTACTCTTTCCCTTCTCTTCTATCAATGAAGACGTTTCCCGAAATAAGAAGGCGAAAAAAGAACATCTCGGGGATGAAGATGGGAAGGCGGCTGGACGGAATTCACCCGCCTATTTTCACCTCCTCAACACCTACAAACTTTTGCGAGATTCTCGAAAATAGATTGCCAGTAGGGGAGGAGGGGTACACGACAGGGGATAAATTTATTGACATGAAGGCATACCAGAGGGAATTTAGTTTATAGAAGGATTCTAGAGTGCCGACAGGATTTCAATGTTTCTCTCAACCTTCGCGCCGCTTCAACGCATCCGAAAAAACCAAGCCATTGTCTCTCTCTTTCAACAATCTTTCTTTTCAACCAAATTCCCCGATTCTTCATGTCCCTCTCCCCGATTTATCACCGCATTTCAAATGCACCTTTTACTCAACGATAATGTGAATATTAAATTCCCCATGTAATGTTCATTTCTCGCCGTTCCTAGAGTCGTCCCCCACCCAATATTCACTACAGTTCCATTTCATTGTCACTCACTCAATTCCAAGCAAAGGATTTGTTCCTCCTCTACATTGAAAAGTGATTGACATTTCTCTTCCGTGTCAAAGCCTTCGTAGACTGTGTAAGCCCGGAAATTGCTCAGCTCCTTAAATCTGTCCACGACCCTACGGAAAACTAGAGGCCGTTTAAGCCTTTGTAATAAGAGCTTGTCGGTGGAATCAGTCCAAATCCTCTTAGAAACAATCCATTTCTCTCAAACACTGAATAAAATATTACTTTATCCCGAATTCACCGCTTTCTCCAAAACCCTCATCTACTTTCTCCTCCTTTCACTCCTCACAAGCTACACCTTTACGTCATACTTGCGAAAACCGTTCTAGTTCTACCCCAATCATTCATTATTTACAATCCAGTATTTAAAGGTCACTCTCGCACCCTTTTAGCTCATCCATGAGACACCATTATTCCCATGAAATGCTTTTATTCAATTCACTTAATCTATTCCATACAGGGTCAGTCATTCCCTGTATTCTAATTAGCTTATCCTAAATTCTCACCTTTCTCTTTGCAATCTATCTTGTAATTCATTTATATTTTCATTACTTTTTACTTTTTTTGCTCCTTACGCCACTGTATGCACCATTCGTTTTCCTGCATTCTAAACTCTTATCCAAGCCGGCCTCAATCACATCAAAATTGAACTAGGAATCATCAGTTTCCTCCGCGCATTCATTGCAATCATCTCATCATTTCTCCACCTCTTTCCTTTCCATCTTTAGATATTAAAAGTTTAATAATCTCTTCCATCCCTTCCCTTACAACTTTCACTTTTTCGCTCCTGGATGCTTTTCCAGCCTGCTGCTTCACCCTAGAATTCTAGTCACACTTCATGCTAATGGTTGGATTTAATAATCATTCATTTATCCCTTATACCCCCTTCTCATACCGGCTATTAGGAGTCATTTCCGATATTTTAATACCCCTTCTCGCCTCTCTCTCCTCTCTAATTCCTTTTCTCTTCAACTTTTTCTAATCGTTCTCGTTCGTCTATAAAAAACCGCTTTTCCCTTCCGGTTTTTCTTTCACCACATTTTCTTCATTACATACCTTGTCCTCCCTTCCAAACTGTTAGCATTCTCCCGCATCATAGAAAGTAATGATGAAGCAGTTATGTATTATAATTACAAGCGCATTACCAAGTTTACAAACACTTCTAAAAAGACCTAAGTAAAATATTTACCCGTCACCACCTGCATTTAACCACGGAATCCATACTTCCAATAACTAAATACAAAACCAAAACCTCCAGCTCCCATCTGTTGAGGTTGCTTCAATAATCCCACAAAAACGTTTTAGTATGCCTGCATCTTTTGTCTAGACTCACACGCTTATCCTTTTGTATCTGGATTCTTCCTAAACAGCGTGATATAACATGTATTCGTTTTAAACAAGTTTTACACAAGTTTTACACAAGTGTTGGAGTGTAAATCCGGCATTCCTCATTATCTTCATAATCCTCTAACAATAAAAATATTCTATTATTTAGTATTTCTTCTCTCTTCTAGCGCTTGGAATTGATATAAAGAATTAAACGTTTACTATCTTCTTTTCTATTTTACCCTATTCATAAACCAAATCTTCTCCCAGATCTACGTGTTCATGTTCATGAGCTCTATTTCTTAAACTGTCTAAATTAAACATTTCCTCTTCTTTTTACGGTTTTTCTTATTTCCACAGCCAGAGTAATCAACAGATTTTAATCAACTCACTTAAAAAATTCGCAGGGAACTTTCCCTCAACGAACACTAATTAGGTTTCCCTTCACGCCTTTCCAAGCACATTTGTCCCCACGTCAACAACGGTCTCACACTTGCCCCAAACTTTGAAGGTAATTTTTTGGCCCTCAAAAGCGTTGAAATAATTATAATACCGTCTCACAACTTTCTCCAGCCAAATCTTTGTCTGAAATCAGTTTCACCGATTCCTTTCACTCTCCCAATTAGTCTTAAACAGCAAGGGCTCGTAAAGGCTCATTACTTAAAGTTTTTTTCCTTGCCTTAATTCTGAAACTGCGCCATCACACTCACTGTTTTAACCAAGTCAGCAGTTTACACTTATCCCTATCATGACACTCGGTATACTGTAATACTAGTTAGCGTTTTGGAGAAATGCTAAAATTTGCACAAAGTTATACTTTCTCCCACACTTTCTCCGGAAATCAAACTTTCAATAAACAAGCCCGTGTCTCATTTCACCCTCTTACGTATAGTTACGGCCAATCCGCCTCCACAGATTTCTCAGAAAAAATTCTACCACTTCTCACTTGAAAAAAGTTTGTTTGAATTCAGAACCAATTTACCAACCAAGTACCTTCAAAGTCATTTTCTCCTCTCTTCCTCCTCTCCTTCTTATTAACTCTCCTCCCGGACTTCACAACTTGATTCTGGATTGTCTCACGTATCACTGACGCTTTCCGCACTCTGCGAATATATTTTCCTCCCATCGCTCTCTCTTCCACAGCTCTCCTCCACGCAAGTTCATCTTCCTTCATCCCTCGTCTCTCTCTCTCTACTTGTATTTTTCCCATATTCCAAGCTCTTACTTCTCACTAGCGTAAAAAGCAGTCTGCTTTCTCTTCCACACCACCGACCGGCACCGTCCTGTAACATTCCTTTCTCTCTTTTTGTTCCAGCCTTTTAAACTGGAAATCTTTTACGTAGCCTGTTTCGCAGCCTATTCTTCAGACTTTCTTGGAGCGTCTACAAACTGTAAACATGTATCATGGTATTTTATTCTATTTTCAAACTTACTCCCTCCCACCTCCATTATCCATACTTGCTGACATGGATTCAACGATTTTGAAATCAAGAAAACATTCAGAACCCTCGAAACCTTTATTCACAAATCTCACATTCTTCTCACCCTTCGTTTGTTTCCTCGAATGTTTAGTCCGTGTTAGTCTTATTGCAATTCTTTTTCTTGCTATCCCACATTCAAGAAATCCATGCTAAGCGGGTTTCATAACCCTACTCCACGCTATTACCCGCATTTTTACCATACCTCCTGCGTATCGATAATTCAGAATTTTTTCAACAGAAACAAATTGCTTTATTATAGACATGCTACAGAGTGAACCCGCGCGAAAACATTGTGTAGACGTCAACATCATGAAACTAATGATGACATTTTTGCAGAACCTCTTGTAAAACTTTCCACTCCAACAATCCCCGTCATTCCCTCTTAAAATGTTCTATCCAAGATATCGCTTCAAACTCCCATCATTTCTTTCACCCGTCAATCAATCTCTTAACTCTCAACTTTTCCTCCTCATCCCCCAACTTCCGCGTAATTCTAGTTCTCCCATCAATCCCAGCGTTGCAAATCCTACTCTTCAGTTCTTCTCTTCAAGCCTTCAGTGAATGACATTTCAAGCGTCACACAGATCCTTTTTGTGTTTTAGTTACTGGTTTCTGAAAACACTTTAAACCCATTCAATAACTTCCGGCTATTGTATGCATATATACAAAGTATCTATTTATCTACATTTGAAATTCTACAGTCAAGTCTTGAAAAAAACGCACAGTTCCAGTGGATCGTATCCAACCCACCATCACATTCCATAACCGACCTCTGAAAATTCTCTCTTAATACTTCTTTCCATTTTCTTTCGCTTCTTTCTTCCTTCAGGTTGGAATGTTGAGATTATTAAACCTGCCAGAGTCTACACATGATTGACTGACACATTTTAATCCTCTATTCAGCTCTGTAGACGTATAAACCACAAGAATCTTAATATTTTACCCCCAGAAATCCCCATGTAAGCAACTCCAAAATTCACAACAAAAGGCATTTCTTAAGTTTCATCTTTTACATCAAAACAGACGTGCTTTCTCTTCCCCCATCTCCTATTCTAATGCAAGGGGAGAAAGTTTTTTCCTTAAAACTCAACAGTTATTCATGCAATAAGAGAAAGCAAAAGAAGAAAGCATATTCTGTCATAAAATCAAAGAAACTGAAATTCTTGCACATTTATTTCGAAATCCCTTTTTATTTTTCCCTTTAGTTCCAACGATATTATTATCGACTATGCCGAATCATTGCTTTCACTCCTCAGGTTCAAGCTTCACCAGCTCTTTAAAAGTATTTTGGCAAGGAAACGCAAAGAATCACACCAATTAAGAGCTTCCTCGGCATTCACCTTTTTTATCATCAAGGGCCTTCTTGGAAACACTTGTAAGACCTTGAGCTTCTAGAGCAAAAGCTTAATTCTTACTACTACGCCCTTTCTTTAACTGAGGGAGAAGAAAATACATTTACTTTCTCCATTTTCCAGAGTCAGCACTTAATATTTAATTTCATTTAACATTGTATATCATTCTTCTTTTGCAGCTTTTATTCAAGTCATCAGTTTAAATCCGTAACGCTACTATTTCAGATACAGCCTTTTCCTTAATTATGATACAATTTAAATAAAGCTTCACCCTCTGTACTCTTCTCCTTGATTCAAACGCACTTCTGTCTACCGACTTCCCACTCTGTGAGCTTATAGCTTATGCATCACATGAAGGAAGCATTGACAGCAACTGATGCCATAGATTGGCATCATGAAAGTAGTAGCTGAGTTGAGTAGTCCCGGCAGACTAAATAACAGCTTCCTTAAATACAAGTGATGATGCGTGATGCTTATTCATGACCACGAAAGATGCTTACTCTTTACAAAATTTTCAAACTTGTTGCCAATTCAAACCTTTCAATCTTCCGCCTCCTCTTCAAACTCTACGCATGTCCATGGCCTATTTAATTTCATACCAAAGTACATAATTAACCTGAAACATGTGTGGGTATGGGACTTATGCGTCTGAATTAATTTCTCATTAATGAAATGCGACAACATGCATATCAAATCCGAATCCTCCCACTTCAATTGTCACGCATCATTAGTTTCGCATTTCCGTCTTACTCAATCATTTCCAGTCAGGCACTCAATAACTGCCTCTTCGCTAAATTCAGACACCATAGCTCTGATCATTCTGCAAGTTTGGCCTTTTTGCAAGAACAGGACGGGGATGGGATTGCAGCCCATTCAGAGGGTTTCGGTATCAACTCTAGAAATTTTATCCATCTTAGTTTATCTTGGTAGGTTGGTTTCATCTACTTCTTTCTTTTCCCGCAAGTTATACGTCAGATACCTGTAATCTGTAGCACTTGGACATTTATGTCTTTTCCGGCTCAAACCACAGCTTCTCCATCCACGTTCCTCTCCTTTGTGTATTTGAGAGCTTCTAAAGCCCCTAATAGAGTCTGACATGAACTTGGAATAAATTTGGCATAGCTACCTTGATCCTATCTTAAAATGGGAAGTAACGCCTCAATCAATCTCATTTTGGTCCAATGTTAAACAAACGGGTTGCTAGGCAAAATCTAGGCAAAATTTATGCTAGGCAGTTTTTATGCCGGACTCTAGGAGGGGCTTAAGGCTCTGCTAAAAGCGAAATCCCGATTTTGTTTTCACAACGAAATCAAATCCGGTACTCAAAGATAAATCCGCGGAAAAGTAAGTCCCTCTCTCCACGTTCAAAGAGTTTATCAGGTAGAGAACAGCTTTAAAGTAAACATCAATCAAGACCAGCTCAAATTCTTTGGTAAAGAAGCTTAACATACATGGGATGAACCAAATATAAGTAAATCATTAGTATAAACAAAGCAGAAAATTTACCCTCAACCCGCCAACCGCTTCGAGAACGTGACATCGGACAACTGTGAACATATCTGGAAAGTTATTATCCAAACTCATCAGTCCAGAATCTTACAAAGTCATCGCACTTTCTTTGAACCTTTGTATTAAAGCCAGTGTACTAGGTTTTCGTTTCATGTAAAAAGTACTTCTTAGAAAATCAATAGAAAATATAAAACTGCCTCTTCAAACTCCCTCTTCTTCAGCTACTATGATGCATTCTTAACGTTTTAAGTTTTTCAGTGTAACTCATACTGCAGCTGCTGGTCATTTTCAAAATTAATTTACTTTACTTAGCACTACTACTAAATGTATATCTAGCTGTAACGACAACTTCAAACTTAGACTTAAGCTTAAATATCCTAGTACCCCTCTTGATATTTTCTTTCTTCACAAATCACATTACATCCTAAGACAATCAATAAACTACGGAATTCAAGGATTTCTCTTCTTTTGATCATGAAGGAAGCAATAATTCGCCTCAGTTCCAACACATCCGCCGAATAATTACATCTTCTCTCTCTTCCTTTAACTAAAAAAGATTTACTTAAGCTGAGTAACAAAACAAGCAGATTCGCAAAATCTGATACGATTACAAGATCCTTGTACTTCTGCGTAAATCGTTCGTATTTCTAATAGTAAATTTTATACATGAGCAAGTTTTAAAGCTTAGCTAATCCCAACTCCTACCTTTGTAACAACTTTGATGTCAGTCCGAAATCCATGAAAATATACCCTCAATTCATCATTTTAAATCATCTTCTTAAATTGAAATCTTATTGCCATATAGACCAAGCACTTTAAAGAAATTTCTTTTACAAAACTTCTCCTTTTCCTGACTGACCCAACACTTCTCCATCGACTCCCTTATTCCAGTCCCGTCCATCCTCTGAGCCCATAACATTGATACTTAAAGATCAAAGTCCCAGATCCGATTACCCTCCATACACGAGTCTCTTCCATCATCTACTATTTACTTATTAAACTTACATTCACGGGTTATGGTACTAGTACTCACTTGGAATAGTTTTCACGACTACAGCTCCTCTGTTTTCAATCTTCCAATAAATCTGATTGCTCTCCTCCATCTCAAACTAACTACTTGCAAAGCACAAACATTTAACCACTCTCCTAAAACCCCACACACATGTGCCGCTGCATAACTTTCTTCAGCTTTCAGACCCTTGCATTAACTTACGTTATGCACAAAATAGCGTAAATAATTCATAAATAAATAGCGTCAAACAATTCAATTCCAACTACCCTACAGGCTTATCATTATGGCTGACTCTTCAAATACTTTCTAGTGTTCCTCTTCCCAGCTTTCACCTAACCCTTGACGTATTAACCTCCTACACATCTAAGCGCCCCTCTATGAACTTTCTTTAAAACATTCTCGTCAACCATTTGTCTAGATGCAGCAGACCAGATGACGGTTGGCTTTAGGTGAACAAATTCAAATATCTCAAAGTCATCGTTTACCATTGTTTCTTATTTAAAGGACCTGAAACCCAGACACGGTTGAAGACTACTGCTAAAGAAAATTGCATTTGGTCATCTTGGTGAAAGCACTCGAGAAATGGCAGTAAGTAACATATGGAATGGGGCAAGACGGAAGTAATGGGATGCAATGCGGTAATTTTTTTCGCTTCATCTCAGATGGTTATAAATGTTGTAGGAGTCAACAACTATTCCACATTTTCTCTTCATGTCAGAACCGACATCCAATTTCTGCCCCTGCTACTCGAGCTCAAGAAAATCAACAATGATACATATTTTCCAGGGCTTTTATTAAAGAGCCCGAGGGATCTTCTTACGTGGAGAAAGCAGTTTTCTAAAGACAAGAACGGAGTCCACTTCTTCCAGGCCCGGCATCCTCCTTTCTCTTCTTATCTTGGTCCGAAGAATATGAGGAAAAATATTATAGAGTATTCCAGCCATCCTTACATTCACTTCTCCTACACATGATGCACTTTCTCTTCATTCTTTCTCCAAAGGCAGAGCCGTCTTTTCTAGCGTCAAGTTAAACTGCTTTCCATTTATCCCCCTTATCCTCATCCAATCTTTTTCATCTCTTTATCTTTTCTCTGTGAGTGTGTTCCTCCAGCAATACCCACGCTATCAATACCACCCTTCCGGATTTCCAAGCGGACGCACTGAAGCCAAAAAACTTCGCTACCAGTATTTAAGTCCAGTCAACAGAACCCCGGCTTAAGAGGAGTGCAAACTATAGCTTCACCTTCCAATTCATTCATTCCCCCAGCAATCACAACTATACTCAATACTAGAGGAGCAAGTTCAAGGGGAAAGCAGAGCGAAGAATGAGAGGATGATTGGGATGATGCTTCATTATTTCTCGAGAAAATACTATTTCCAGCCAGTCTTCTAACAGATTCCTCCATCGTCAAACAAATAGAGGGAGAGATTGGGAAAAATTCCGCTACAGAGAGCAGAACAGAGATTCGAGGGCAGGTGAAATGAAGCGTTTGGATCCGATAAATCTTTCAACTCCTCCCGCCTCTCCTTGTTGCCGTCTCACTCAATCCTTAAACTTCCAAGACCCTCATCTCACATCCAAGACATACACAATTAAATCTCCTCTTCTTCTCTTCATCAAGCTCTGCCTCCCTATGTGTATTCACAATCCACATCTTATCTACCATCAGGCTAAGAGCTCCTGTCCCAGTTAATCCATTCCTAATAATATAACTTTCCCAGTCCTCCTCCGTCTTTCTCATTCTTTACCTTTCTTCAAATCCTTCCGAGCCCCTACCGATCCATCAGTTCCCTCATTCCCTACTACAATTTAAACTTATCTTTCACCATCATCCTCTCCTTAACCCCCTCGCATTAAAAAATTCTCCTCTGCATCAGCAATTGTCAAATATAGAAAGATCAAAGCCTCGTCTCTTCTTTCCTTTACTATTTTCCTTCAAACACAAAAAAGTTTCCAATGTTCCAATTTCATGAATACGTCACTCAAAGTAATATCTCAACTAAAATCCAGTTCGATATGTTTTCATCCGTGCTGGCACAATTCCCAAGTTTTTCCTTTTAAACTGCCCACGATTGCACTTTGCAAAGTGAACTTTCCTCCGTTGCATCGCAACCATCTAGTTTATCTTTCTTTTGTCCCCATATTTTAGCAGCTAAAGGACATTGACACTGGCTTAGTCCCCCATTTTTTACAAGCTTCTCCTTATTCTTATTGCATTATCTTCTGCCTCGAATTTCTTTTTGTATTCAGATTCCCGCCCCAGTTAAAAGACATACAGTGAAAACGTGATGCCTTTAAGATTCTCCATCTCTCCTTTCGTTTGCTACTGTAAAATTGAATTATAAAGAATTAGGATATATAAACAGTACAATTGCAGGGTTAAGCGGGCTTTGAATTTGCAAGTCTACACCTCAAGCTTTCTCTTCCCACAAGGTATACTGATGAGCTGAGAGGCATTGTCCACATCTGAGCTCTGCATTTCCGTCTCATCCTCTGACCGATTCCTTAGCTGTATAGCTGTAGCCCAGCCGTGACCGTGAGAAACATCCTCGAGGAGAAAGTTTGATGGAAGTTGAGGAAAGGGGTGGTGATTTTGAATGACAAAGATAAATGATTACAAAGAGTAGTTTTATTACACGAGTTTGTAATTTCTAAAAATACAAGTACATATAACAACTACGTGGACACAACAAAGACGGCATGGACCAGAACTTTCCCAACTTTCTCCACTTCCGCATTGCGATTCTGTATGAAAACCTTCTGCAGATCAAGATAAAAGCTTGAAAAGAGGGAGGGTTTTGTATTGTAAATGTGGTGCAGTGAACGTGGATAAGATTATTTCCTTCTCGCTGAATATTTCGACCTTGAGTCTATAGTTTATAGTCAAAGCGAAAGCATGGAAAGCAAAGCTCAGAATCGTCTATCATCACCCTTTAAGCTTGAGTGCAATTAGCCGGAGTGGAATCCTCCATCTTCTCCTTCCCGATTCCTCCCATCCCCCGTCTCCTTTCTTCCTGGAGAGGGCAAACGATATCCGTCCAGATTCTCTTGTCCAATTCAATCACTTGTTTTCCTTTCTCACACTGTCAATCATTCAAACAATGGTATTTCCGTTAACAACCAATTGCAAAACTCTTGAGCAAGAGACTTCCTCCGGCTAGCATTTAGTATCAAGTGCCCTCTTTCCATGTATTTTCCTTCCCCTCTTTCTCTATAATTACTCTCATCTTTCTTCGCGCGTGTGATCAAGGAGAAAGTCTTTAACAATTTCCCAGAAAGCGTGCAACCCGCGTAAACTTGTCATCCCCAATTAGAGAACCCCGCCGTCTCACACGCTGTATCCCCATTTTCTTCCTTCTCTGTCTTCAATAATCCATCCGCTTAGAATTGTTTTCTCGTTATAATGCTCTAATTAAATGCAGAGCAGTTCCCCATATTGCTTCAACAGCATCATGGTTTCATTCCTAGTAGGAAATCTACTAAGCTGAAGCTCACTTGCTATGATGTGTGAGAGAGGATTTAGCTCGTCTCAGCCTAACTTCTGATAACTAGTTTATTGATGATATCTATATTTATAACTGCAACTTGGACATGGAACCAATTCAAAGCAGTTTTTATGAACCAAATGCCTCAATTCGTCTCAGCTGTGCTCATATATATCCCTCGCTTCTACAACTTTCTCTCATAGCAACGAGAACTCGAGAAGAATATGACGCAAAGGATGCTCTCAGCTATAACAACTGACTTTCTCTTTTTTCATCATGACGTCAGGTTTTACTTTCTCCAAACCTTTCAATAAACTTTCTCTTGTTTGCTGAACAAAAATCACAGTACTGCTTCACAAGTTCTTCCTTTCTCAGAACGGAGAAAAGTTCAGAGGGAATGAGCAAGCACATTATTTTATAAGAAGGCGGTGAATGACATAAAGGAGCGGCTAAGGTTCAATAAGGGCATAATCATAAACTTAAACGAAATCAAAGAACAACCAAACCCGACAGCCCACCGCGTAACCCTCCCAAGTGGGCCTCATATCACAGGAAGGATAATACACCCTCCTCTATTTCCGTCTCTCATTTCCTCCCCCCCTCCAACCTGTATAACATAACTTTAAAAGCTTTCCCCAAAAAGGATCCGAGTTACATAGAGGGAGGATATAATAACTTACTTGGATAATAAGCGTTCTGTTTGCAAACTTGGAAGAAATCATATGCGTTTTTATCTTCAATTGGAATCGTTCCACATCCATAATTTTTAGTTTCTTGTAGTATTTATGATTCCTTGTCGAGACAATCAAAGAGCCGCAGTCCTCTTCCCAGCAGACTTTATAGTTATCCCCCGGGGGAGGCAAGTTTCTTATCCTCCATTCGTAACAGCGTCCCGTACTTCTCCAGCTCACCATCGGCTGTAACACAATTATTCGCAATGTCAAATCCGTACTTGAAATAACCAAACAAAATTCTCCATCTCCCCCATAAACTCTCTTGAAACTATTACATGAACACTACAATCATAATAAATCCCCACTCCCTTCACTCATCATCCTTCCATCTAGCAGCTAGAAGCTGGCGTTTCTCAATTTTCAAACACAAGTATATACATTAAGTACAAGATTCGTTACAAAACTGGACGACATTTTCTTATTTTGTTTCATCCGTTTCTTTCCAGAAAAACCCCTTCTGTTCGTGTCTAGAGCTTTTCTCTTTATAAAATATGATTAAATAAAATTCGACTAAGTATTCACTCAAACTTTAATTTAACCTTTTTTCTTTTCCGTTACGCAATAAAACTCTTTTTATTTTTATTATTTTCAAGCATGTCCCGTTCACACGCAGGCTAGCCTTTGGAAAACAATCAGAATAAATTCTCCAAATATTTTCTTGCCCCTCTCCCCAGCTCTTATTTTTTCACCTTTTCCTTGCTCAACTTTCTCCGCTTTCTCCTCCACACGAAATTTCGTCCTGGAATTATACTGCAAAGCAATTGAGCGCGTATCACACGCAATTTTGAATTTCATACAATCATGCCAAGGCTATCCGTATCCCTCCTCTTACATTACCTGACTTACCAGTATGAAAATATGAAGGAATTTAACGAATCCCTCTCAGCAACGTTACACGTAATTCATACACATTAATTCTCTAAAAACACTGCTATTACTCAATTTTCTCCTTTTCAAACAATCAAAATCCAACCTCCTCAAGCATCTCTCCCTTCTAAATTCATCTCTTTATTGCATCCTCAGAATTGTACCACATGAAAGCCTTAAACAATATTAATTTCTCTCGTTGGGGACCCTATTACACAGCATGTCACAACTCACAGTTCTTTCCCTCTTCTCTAACCAATTCATTCAGAAAATATACCCCGGTGTTCTTTAACAACATCCTTGTCTCACAACAACAGACTTTGATGCACACATGTTGATGCCTTAAGTAACGTATTTAATCATTCATTAATTGGGGTCAATCTTTATCAACCAATCACTACTGAACATCGTATTGTCATCATAATCACTCTGTGCAAAAAGGCAGCCATATTTTGATTATGATTAACTATTTTTTTCGGGAATGGGGAATCCTTGTACACTTATTCCTCAATTAATCTTATTGATTCCTCCACCCGGTGCCATTTTTATCACTTTTCTTCTTGACTTCCTCATTGTTCACAGAGTTCAGACTACATGCTTTCATTTTATATACTTACATGCAGTAATACAATATTTTTCACCCCGAAGACTCCATGATTTCCAGTAGAGAAAGCAATTCAGGAGCTTTCTCTACTAGCTGCCATCAAAATGTTGGCAGAGTGCTAGCTGTGCAGTATCTATCCCGAATAACACGTTTCGTTCGTTTCAAAAATACAAAAACTATGTAACCCCACTCCGCCCTCTATATCTTTCTCTCTAACCACCAGAAGCTTTGGTTTTCCCTGAAAAATCCTAACGCTCCGAACCGATTTCCTGCAAAAGACAAGACGAAGAATGCATTTCAGAATATATTTACACTATTCGAGAATGTAAATACAATAATTATAAACCTTGGCCTGAGAAAACTGTCGTTTTATATGACCTCCGACAATTTTACTCCCAGACGCAGACCTAACGTGATGACATTCGTACACAGTGGGATTTACTTTTAATTTTGTCTCCTCCTCCCATTGCTAATTTCCTCCAGTTAATTCTAGTAAATTATTTTCTAACTTCTGTAGCTCTTGCAGACTCAGTATCGTTTTAATTACCCAACAAGGAACTCGTTAATTTTCTACTGGGATCACAGCATCCCTGCCCTGTTGACTGTAGAATGGTTAAAGTGCAACCATGAATCTTCTTTCAGCAAGGATTGGATTAACGTACACGTAATTAGTATTGGTAGAAATGTACCAGCCCTTTGATCTTTCCCGAGTTAAGAACATGCACAACTACAGAACTGGTTTTTGAAGTTG
Organism: Sminthurides aquaticus; assembly: GCA_906901655.1. Lineage (NCBI taxonomy): Eukaryota > Metazoa > Arthropoda > Collembola > Symphypleona > Sminthurididae > Sminthurides > Sminthurides aquaticus. The sequence goes on along the minus strand of CAJQTT010000001.1, from coordinate 14,393,682 downwards.
AAGAAAGTTATGTGAACCGATTCCCCAAGTTCTCGAATCATAATACAGGCTTTACTCCAACAGAGCTTTTAGCTGAAACCATTCATTTTGAACCTTTATTTTGCTTTCTATTTTAAATCTTATGGTGCATAAAATGGCAACAGAAATATAAAGTGGTGTGAGAGTAAAGAGCAGTAAACAACAGTTATGGAGCTGTTTTTCTTTTTAATTTGGAAACAAACGGAGCAAGTGTTTAAGCACATACTGTCCTCTATAACAGCTCCCTGAAGCATACACAGGCATGTCATTATGCTAGATCTGGAGGGTAAACCAGAACCAGATGGAGGCTGACATAGATGAACGATTGCGGATTAGGACTTTCTCCTGGCTAATCTTTTATCACTTGGAGCTTAACTGCATTCCCTCTATGAAGGGCAACATCCTTATAGAGATTACTGTAAATACTTTCGTTCCTCTCAAAATGGTCAAGCTTGGAATGATCTGGATCATTTCAGGATTTTACAAGCTTTTTCAGAAAACGCAGATGGAGAAAGCGTATACATGTTTATGAGATGTAGGATGCTTCCTTGTATTCTCACGTTCAACAACAGAAGTATTATTATTATCACAATAATAACTTGTCTAATGAAATGGCTCCAGTCCAATTGGCTAGCTCCAAGGAAAATATATGTAGCTTCGTATATTCGGGACTGCACTAAGGATTTATGAAAGACGGAGATTTCGACAAAAGAGCTACGAGGAAAAATAAATGGCACAAATTTCTGCAACCAACTTAAATAAATGACAATCATGATTTTCATTCCCTTCTACTATGAAATCTGAATGGATGAATTCCTCCAATGACTCCCACCCCTCATCTTTTATTTCATTCCTCCTCCTTCACAACAAACCTTGGCTTTCTCCAAGGGTGGACCCCCAACAAGGGAGCTTCTACGTACCCCGCCAACTTTCTCCAGAAAATCCATAAATAGACAAAAAATGAGACACTCAGCATCATGCACATTCTTTTTTTACCTTCTTCTCTTCTTCCTCCTCCCTCTCTTCCCTACCTTGAACGAATCCACTTTCTTGGACCACTTACGAGTTCCCCAGCAGTTACCCATACCCATAACTGCAATCCTCCAAATATGAATAAAATCTTTCCACATTCCTTCTTCACTAACGTAACAGAATGTCTTCCAAGAAAGTCGTTTACCTCAATATTCTCTTCTCTCCAACTTCAGATCTCTATCCTGTCTTTCACGACTTTCTCCAACTTTCACTTTACCCAGTGTGGTGCAAGAGCTGTGTTTTTTTGAACAATTAGCTCATAGAGTTAAAAAACTTCTAGGTACAGCTTGGTAGGTATCTAGATCCCCAACTAAATACCTATACTTAATGCCATTGCGACTTTTCTTCTGTGTGTAAGCGCTTTTCATTACAACCAATGGCACTTACTTTGTGGCGCCTTGAAAAGTGAAAGTAGTTAATTCGTGAAAGTAGCGATTCTTTGCACGACCAAAAGATAAGCGTTTATAATCTTTTCCAAGAAATTCTCATCCTCCTTAATAAATTACTCTAAGCTCAGCTCCTCAACTTTCTCCGAGTAATCCATTTCATTTAGTTTCTACCGAATCAGTGCTGTGAGCACGAACCAAACGAAAAGCAGTTGACCTGCAACAGATGTCCGTCAGATCATGTAACTTTCCAAAAAGTATTTGGGTTTGGTGAAAGTCAAAGAATACTAATTTTTTAACATAAAAAACTTTTTCAGTTAGCTGATATTTTATATCAGTTTCAGCCATAAATCAGTTTAGAACCAAAGTATTTTTAGATTGATCCTTCTCCCCCTATTGCCTATGCAAATTACAATACTTTTCGCAATTTTTGACACAAAATTGAAAAAGTTACAAAATCTTTCACCTAACAAGTCTTACATGCCTCAATTCATCATTCCTCACACGCCTGTCTGAATCCAAGTCTCAAATTCTCGTGAAGTCTAACGCGACTGCTAACCGAATGTCATCAAAGCTTTTTACATCCCATCCAAACACACTAACATGTACAGCTCTTGTCTTAATTAATTTGGTATCCCATATCTCTTTCTACTTTCTCTCATCGTTTCTAGTCTGCATGCTTTCTCCACTCCTAGTAAGAACCACAAGCCTGAATACTCTCAGATCATCCTCTTTCTCCTCTGACAAAAAAGTCACCCTTTCTCTGCTTTCTCCGCCAATACATTCTGCTTTCCCCGTACATACTCTCGTTATTTGTGATACCCTATCATCTCAAATTGACTTTTCTCTTTTTTTAATAAAACATTCATTTCATATAACCTCCTTGTTTCATTCCTTGCCATTCCTCAGGTTTAATGGCCTTTCCAAAACTTTTACATCCGTCAACTTCCAAACTGAAATCAGGCAAGTGCACTCAGCATGTTTGTTCACAGGAGCAGAAGAATCCGTAGCTTCCGCTTCTTGTCATTAAAACTAATGCTTTCATTCTCTCAACTACGTTTGCACCCTTATAAAACCTGGTATTAATTCTTCAAATGCGTATTAACACAGGTACTTAGCTTGGCGTCATTCCTCTCTGTTGCATTGATTGATCATACAACTCAAGAATCCAGCCGTAATGCCCTCTAATCAGCTACGATTTCCTACATCTATTAGCCGCCCTAAACAGCAGGTCCCTTTTCTTCATATAGAATAATGCTTATGTCGCTTAAACCATTTTAAGCACTGCTTCATAATGGCTGATGATAACCCATCATCTCTCTCTACTAGACTTTTCATAAAAATACTACATGTAGCTCGAAGCTCGTGTCCACTTCCTCGCAGTCATAGCAAACATTTATCATTTTTTTATGGCATCCTTGCCATTTTCTCTTATTTGTAAGAATCACAATTTTCCAGTGCTCGCATCCACCCACATTCTCCGTATCTTTTACATTAGAAGAATACCAGATCCCTCATCACTCTTCAAAGCTTTAGAGGACTTTCTTTTTCCTCAAACAAGAGGTATATGCAAACAGATAAGTTTTTCCCAGAAATCTCATTTTTAAATCCTCTACACAAGAGGAGCATTGAATCAATATTGGCGATATTCAAGATTGAAAGCCCAAAAATTCATACACGGAATCTTTTGGAAATCAATAAAACCAAGTTTCATGGATACATGTACTGGAAGTACGGCTTCTCGAGAGCAGTATTATCAATTGCTATTTCTTCAAAAGATTCTCTTGGCTTTCCCCTGGGAGGCAGAAGCTGTATGATTGTTTTAAAAATAATATCGCTTTTAACAAAATAATTTTTCAATTATGTCCCGTTCCCTGGATCAATGCTTAGTTAACGTTAGTTGCTCCAAGTCTGACCCTTACGTAAGTATATACTTTACCTCAACATCACTTCCGTCAGAAATCCTCGTAAAGTGAAAGCTATCTCCCTTCCTCATTCAACCGTCAAATTCCAATCACATAACGTAGCTTTAAAGCCAATCTTTTTAAGAGCTTTCTCCTTGACTCTCCCCTCTAAAGGCAACACGGGGAGATCACTTTACAAAGTTTTTGCGTATACCATACCACACTACTGTGCCGATAATATTTGCACCACTTAAATACTCAAAAGGTCCTACAGACACAGTGCTAAATATGTGGAAAGAGACCTGGAAGGATTAGTAGCTTCTTCGTTTGTATTCCAGCTTTGTTCATACACTATAGCGTATCGATTACGCTTGAATAACTCATTTCAGGTTAATATCTCTTCTCTGGTAACAGAAGTAACAGGAAGAAACGGTTCAGGAAGCTTATTCAAACATGAAACCAGGTATTCTAGGAAGGAGCTTAAATATACCTGCTCATGCTCACTGGGCAATTCGAGATTCAGGATTCCATAAACACAATGGTTTACTCCGAAAATCTTTCTTTCCTATCTCCCCCCCATCCTCATCGTATCTTCAGTAATTGCTTAAGGAGATTAGTGAAAGCTGATATTATAGCAGCTTTCACCTCCTTTCTCTTTCATGTTATTAAAATTATACGAATAACGAGGAATTAATGCTTTCTCCGTATAGGAAATAACAAGGATTTCTCACGTGTTTTCCCCCTATTCCTCCTCTCCTTTCCACGCGTAACGGTGGAAAGCATTAAGAATTTTTTAATACAAAACTATTCCACGTTATCAAACGCAACTTCCATTATGCCATTCGTAACCTCATTTGATTACATATGTGCGTGTGCTTTTTGCTTTCCGTATCATGTTTCATCAACATTAGCAACAGGCATTGCGGTGAAACGTATCAACGTTTAGCTGAGCACGTAGCACGTTTATGGTTCGCTCCTTCGCAATTGATAATTTTCTTCAATTCACCAGTGAGAATACCAGCGGTCGGGGTCGGGACATCACGTAAGGATGGATTCAATAGACAGCAAAGATCCGCTACTTAAGGGATAAGGCTATGATTTAAGCATCACTATAAGTAGAGGGAAAATTACCCTCATCTTCCTTACCGACTATTGAATCCGCAGGGGCTTATAAAGGAAGAGAAACTTTTTAAGTGTTTTACGGTGCTCTAATCCATGGGATTGGAGAAAGTATTGTGCAATGCGTGAATAGAATGTGTTGTTTCTTACACTTTCTTCGCAGGATTTTCGCTCCGCAAGGTGGAGACGTTTATGATAAAGAAGAAGAGAAGAGATGAGCATAGGAGGATTTCCGCTAGATTTTTATCATTTTCCAAAAAAAGATTCATTCTTTTCACGCTCCCACATGTAATTACAGAGGGAGATGCAGAGATTATTTGGGAACTTGTTTCCTCACACTATTAACATCACTATCCCTGGCCCCTACTTCCTATTATTTTTCTAGCCTTCGGCTCTTTAATCTGTAAATCTCACACACCTCCTCCTCCCCCCGTCTTCCCTTAAGAGAGAGTCTTGAGGAAACATGGGCTGACCAAAGCAAAGCTTCCCCATTTCTCTGATTCCCTCTTCCACGCCTCGCCACGCTCAGTACTTTCGCGGGATGATGAGAAATGTAAGACCTCCCAGGACCACCAACTGTCGAAAATCCTTTGGGATTCCCACGCTTCCCGTTCCATCCTATGCTTTCTGGCAACCCAAAACCATCCCACCCCATCTACCCTAAAACCCGGCATGGAAGGATAGGAGGTGAGAATGATAAACCTTCAGCCCGGTGAAAGTTTAATACAGGAGAAAGTACAAGAGCTTTCTCCGGATATGAGACGCCTCCGCAGAATAACATAACGTTATTGAATCCGAAAACTTAATTCACCCTTTCTTGCCTTATATGCTTTCCGTTTTCGAATCAAACTTATCAACTTACCCCTTACAAAGCTCATAATAGCTGAAATAAAATAACTACCCAACAAACTCTTATAAATCCACCACTATCGCCAATCGTTCGTATAAAGCAAAAACCGTCAAAAAGCCTCACTTCTGCCCGTATTTCTTGTTTTCTAGCTGTCATACATTCAATTTTGTGTTCATAAAATATTTTTACAAATTACTTTCACAAGTACACAAAACAACTTACATTTCAGGAGCAATGGCCTTTAATTTCAAAGTTTTTGCAACGAAAGTTCACAAGTAAATTTAATTTAGCATATGAGTCTTCTAGAGACTTTTATTTTCCTCAATTTTTCTTAGAACTCATCATCCTCTTTAAAGTTCTTCTTGCGATTCTCGTACCTCTCCCGCCGCGCTAATTGCATGCCCGCATTACCTTCCAGTATACACTACAACCTTCCACACGTCTACGTGTAAGCATTCAATCATCAGAATCCACGCTAACGATTCCAAGAATACACGGAATCCAAGTATTACCGCTAACACAGAATTTTCTGTTTGAAGCGTTCATTAGACTTAAGAGGATTTAAATCCCCAACTTTTACAGCTTTCGTTAAAAACTTGATAATTATAAATTCCATCCATCCAACCGGATTCCAGCATCTTCTCATTATCCGATTTTATGATGCAAAGTAGGTCTTAATTATCACCAAGGAAATCTTGGAAGGCAAAAAACATGTTGAGAAAGCGGATGCTCATCCCGAATGCCCTACTATTAATTTTACACTGTCCCTAGGAACCGTCTCCCACTAAATATCTAAAACATGGCATCATTATAAACACGAGCCTCGGCTTTTTCTTTTCTTACGCAACAAGATCCTGTTTCCCCCCACAACACACCCACTCCTCCACACGTGCCATCATTTGTCCTTTTCCTCCAACAAAAAGCATTGTAATTCTCCTTGCTTTCCCTCGCAAACTCTTTCAACGAATATTTTCTCCCCGCCTTCTTATCCTTAGTTTCTTCACATTATTAATAATAATCTTTTATAAGCTAAAAAGGATTTGTCGCCAAAAGAAAAAACCATACACATCCTCCTATAGACTTACATTGGCGTTGTTTTCTCGGAGAATAGGTTCACTTCTCGGTATCCCTCCTTCGTCTTGATGGCTCGATTCATTCAATTCTTGAGCGTCAGCAGAATCTATAAAATACTGATTCTCTTCCCCAATTTCTGTTTCCCAAACTATCCGATTTCCTAGTACTGATTTACGTTTCCAGTAACGACCCACCACTTCCGCTCCTCCCATCCCCGTCCATTTCCAGTCTTCAATCAGTTCGCGATCATCCGCAAATTTGTAGTGAATTCTTTTCAAACCTGTGGATTAGAAACGAAACATGCATTACATTTTAAGTTGCCAACGATACAAAATAATCAGATATTCAACCTTTCCTGCACGTGCCAACTTTCTCCCTCCGTAATATTTCAATCAAGGTGCTAAACTATCCTTCATTTTACCTCTAACTTGCATCCTTCCCTTACCATCCATGCGACAAGGATGTTGTTACTCCTGCTCAGCTATTGTATGGATCATTAGTTGTGCCTTTCAATAAATTAATGAGCATCTCCAAGGACACGAATGCTTTCCTTAAGCCTCAATTACCGTTTCTCAGCATCCTCTTGGAGAAAGTATGAAACGAAACTTGTCATCAACCCTTTATTTTCCTAAGAAGAAAGAATAGAGCGTACGCTTTCTCCAGCGTCTTCTTACACATTGCTTGTAAAAACTAGCTCACAAAGAAACAAAATCCCGCCTGTCTTTTTACATTTTTGTTGATCGTAAAACCTGGGCATGCCTCTATACGTATTTACCCTCCTCCCCTATTTTCCCTCCTCCTGCGATAATTATTGTTTGTATAATACAGAAGATGGTAATTTACACAGTTCTACCTACGTAACAAGCTTGAATAATTCCTAGGAAACATTCCAGTGAAGAGTATTTCCAAGAGAGACTTGTTCGGAGAAAGCAAGGGGAAAGAGTTTACTGTCCAGATAATCCCTTCCATTTAAATTATCTGCCCGTCCTCATAATTATTTTCTTATCTTCATTTTCTATTTATAAAGCTAATTTGTAGCTACACGAGCTACACCGTCCTGGTAGTAACATTCCAACCAAGCTCTTCAACTCAGGGATGGCAAAGACCCGAGACATAAGTAGAGACTAAGAACTGGGATGGAAGAGAAACTTTAAAAGGGAGAAAGGCATAACTTAGAAAACATGTTGATTCATAATGGAACAAGACGTAGTTATTAGATTAAATCCAAACTTTTCCCATCCCCCATTCTAGCCATCCTAGATAATATCCCCTTTGAACATGGTGAAAATTTCTTAAATTTTACTTTTAAATGTGAAAGCATCCTCTTCGAGCTCTACATAAGATTTTACACCAAAATTATAAACTTATCATCGCCCTAACCCTAGGCAGCGAAGCAATTCCCGTAGTGGTTTAAAGATAAATCATCTCGCAGCTACTATTATAAAAATGCCATTCCCTCCCCATCCTCCTCCCATACCTCCTCATCCCTTTCTTCCTTTGCCAAAAATGACGCATCAAAGTTTAGCCAAGAACCGAAAACTTCAAGCTAGTATAATTTGCCATACTGTAGCATTTCTATCACACTCTCGTCTCTTCATTATCCTTGTCTGAATTAGTAGAACAAACTTCACAAACTTTCTATATATATAATCTTTCCGCCTTCTTCTAAATACAAGTAGTCATCGAAACCCAAACAGGATGACTTGCCTTTCATATTGCTTTACATATGGTTGGTATAAGTAACTGTGTAATATTCCATCTTGTTGGAACATTATTGAGAATCTCAAGTCTCAAACACATTCTCCGTCCCGAGTAATTCTCAATCTCAATTTCTTCAACCGTATCTTCTTCAACCTCTCTGTGGATCACCTTCCCTCCCTGCTCATTTATATTTAGTAAACAATCAAGAATTCAGACGAGATCAGAAAAGAGAAAGCTCCCAGCTTTCTCCCTTCTTCTTTCCGAAACCGAGAGGACTTTCTCTCCTACCAAAGATTTATTTACTAATGTAAATCATCTAGCTTATATAATTTACGTAACTAGCCAAGTTCTTTGAATCTCTTCCGCAATCTAATCTCTGTAGGATCAAATCTTGAAATTCAAACCCTTGACTTTCTCCAATTACAGCCATAGTAGAGAATATTTTAAGGTTTTCCCTTAGTTTTCGAATGATCCACGTCGTAATTTCAGGCAATAGCATCGACTTCCTACCTACTATAACATTCCAGCAATCTGTACTCAACTCCTCGATTCCGGGCACTCTGGGTGAAAGTCAACTTCATCAATGACATGTAATCAACAAGCTAGGTGGCAGGATGAATAATGCAGAGATCAAACCACATGTTGATCACATGTTGATCCCAACTAAATCTCTCTTCCACATGCTTAGCATACGTAATACTCAACTTGTTTTCGATGCTTCGTTAAACTACTTAAAAATCGGAACGTAACTAGAACCTTTGTTGAACAGTTTTCTCCACCGTACTAACTACACTGGTTGTTTGTCAGTTGGACGATCGTGTCGCCAGATGTGTCTTGGCAGGAGTCTGAAGCGTGGCCAGATATGAAACATCGTTAAAATACCACAACTATCCACACTGCCTCGTACGAAATTTTGGCTTCCTTATTCCATTCTTTCTCTCCCTATTAATAAATCCGTCAAGTACGGTGAAAAGCCTTGGAGTCAAAACAAATTCAGTGGGAACTGACCCAGGTCCTCCTTTATGTATGAAGCCCAAAATTTTCCCCGCCACTACTCTCTTAAACAAGCTCATTTATTATTAGTAATCTTCAAAAGACTCTGCATAGGAGCCAAACAATTTCTCACAACCATAACTCCAGGCTCAATTATTGGAATTTTGCCAACCATTTCAAGCAGTAGCGCGGAAATATGCTTCATTTACCTTTCTGTAAAAGCACATGCTGTTCCGGTATTCTTTGTGCCGAACGCTAAAACGCTCAGAGCGGCCAATAAATACCATCCTTTGGATCCTTTGGACAACGGCAAGTCCGTCCTCTAACTCCTTTCAGGCTCCATTTACAGCTAACCGATTATACCACATTTACTGTTAATAATCCCATCTTTCTATTCATCTCATCCACCCATCCCACTCTGCGGCTACTTGGTTTGCTTCTTATACTTTCACTAAAGCATGAAATTGCAACCATTCGTACTTTCCCTCCGTACTTTCACTCCAGCTACCACTTTTGCATACGCAAATTTCCCTTTCCCCACAAACTGTGTGGTATATGCTAAGCGTGATAGAAGATAAGAGTGTATAATGTCAATATTCAAACATCTATTATTTTATGCAGCATGAAAATTATTTAAATGCACCCATAGTAGTAGCTACACACGCCGACACGCCATCTTCTTCAACGTGTAAGATAATACATGTATAAAACATCCCATCCTTAATTTGTGCTCAATAGAAGTCTAGTTTTCCTCTCTTGGAATTTTTATGTTACGATCCAAATTATAATTAACCATTATGCTTCCAGCTATTTACACGAATTCCTCTTCCTGGATTTTAAGGAATAAAGGCATGTTCCTTTGGCAAAGCATAATGTTTTTCCAGCTAATTTATACAGTGACGTAACACAAACAAAACATTCACTTCAGATCTGGAATTATGCAGCTCTGCTGCGCTATTACCTTAAAGTAACTGATTAAATTATTATTCTAGTCATAGTTTAAAGTTTTTGCTTTTAAAGTGCATACTCACCATCTTTCGCAATGAGGCATCGTTTTTTGGCTTTCTGAAGCACCATAAACCAGGCGTCAAAGAGTCGGTTTTCCGTGACGCTTTCCATGATTGAATTATATGTAATTCTCTCAAAAGCCGTCTCACTTTATTCTTTAAAAATTACCATTTTTAAAGCTATCCAGCATAAAATCCCGTAATTTTTGAACAGCAAACCGAGACAATTTCAACTGATGCAACACTAAACACCAGGGCGCAAAGAGTTATACAAACAACAGAATGCCAAGCTAGTTCATTTTATTCGCTGGATAGCTCGAATTAAGAATATGGAAGCGGACTTGAATCACATCTTTCTCTAGGTCCTTGCGTCTACGAACGGTTTTATACTGCATCCAAAACAGAGCATCCTCATGTAACTTATAAAATTCTAACTTTATGGCTTCCCGTTATGCTCTTTAAGCTCAAGATCACAATTTTCGTTTTTACTTCATGGAGATTGTGTAATACACGGCACTAAAAGGTTGAATATCACCGGTTTTGGTTCTGGTTCGATTGCTGAAGCCTCTGGCACGCTCATGTAAGTATATGATTGATTTAACATGTGTGTCACGTCACACGTCTCTTTGACAACCTGCAGGTGGGCGTGCTCTCTTCTTTTTCTCAATAAAATGTCCTGGAATCCGTATTTAAAATTCACCACACGTCCTCCCTTCTACATTTGCCCTGTCTTCTCAGTCAATCCCCGTGTCTTGTGAACTTCTCAAAGGTGAGCTAGAGTGGACTCTGGACACTTCCAATTGTGTCATGTAAGACTGAAGAGGGTCTAAAAACGAAAACGCATTCGTGATGAAGCATATCAAATAACAGTCTCTTAATCCTCCGTACACATTTTGCACGCATAAACTCAAGAGTTTATTCTCGTAATTAGAAACAGCGTAAGGAATAAATTGTTACAACATTATACGTAATTCACGACAAGCAAAGGGACACTTAAAAATAACCAACAAAATTAACTTGTTCATTAGAAATCATAGAGCTTTCCCCCGAGACTACCCCTCTAATTCAGCTCATCAAATGCTCAGTACAAAATTCAAAACGTCTAACTCGGATTCTGACCAAAACCACGAGCCTACTCCGTACTCACTGAACAATTATCGGTCGGGCCCTTCTGTAATTGGACCACAGCAAAGAATGATTAGTAATGAGGTACCCCTATATTTCTGTGATGTCTCACAAATGCATCTTCAAAAATACTGCACTGGAATCAAACTGTAGTAACAAAGATACAACCATTGCGGGTCATCACACTAAACAACTAATTGAAAGTTTTCATCATGATATGAAGAGTTTCGGAAGTATGTTCATTGAGAACATCTGTATCGACGCCAAAACTACTTATACTTGCCTCCCTCGAGTTGTTTGAGATTTAAAAAGAGAACACTGGTTATTAAATGGGGATTATGGTAATCTTTAGACTTAAAAGTGCATCCAATGCACTGCATTTTCAAACTGGTAAGAGAACATATTCTATAAATATGTCATATTCATGCTTCAACTCACTAAACGTAAGAGAAGAAGTTAATACTACGCAAACTACCTCACACGCGCATCTATACCATTTTCTTAACAAGATCTATCCTCATCTTGGCAGTCAGAAAGAATATGAAGATAACAATTCCAGCACAATATAAAGATAAACTAGGAAATAATTAAATAACTATCTTGTACATTTTCAATCGAGCGTTTACAATAGAGACTAATTTCTCAGGAATATGGAGTGTGAACCTGCACAATTTCGGTTCATGCTGATTTTTGGAGCTCAATTTGTCCTTCCAGCGACTTGGCCAAATACATCACGAATAGCTAGAAAAAATCCAAAGAAACTATTAATATCACAGTATTACTACAAACTTCAAATTTTCTAAATTGCTCATTCACGTACCTGCATTAAGGCTATACCCAGGGCGAGACTTGCAACTATGTATAAGTTTCTGTTTATCAATGACTTCAGCGCCTCTATACAACCCTGGGTCCAGACTTTTTCTTTAGGGTCTGCCAGTAACGATGATGTTCCATATCTTGAAGCTTCTCGTACATCGCTACCTGTCCCCTATTAGCATTCAAAATAAAGCGTTCAGTGGCTCAGATAATTTAACAAAGAAAGCAAAAGATCAAAAAGACAAAGTTACCAACCGGCTCTCGTTGAACGCCGTAGCCGCACATGATGTTTATCAATCCACTCTGCATACAATATAAACATTTTTAAAATTCATCAATCTCCACTCGCAGTTGTACATTCATTCTCTAACCACAACAAAACCGCGAAAGATTTACTTACAGACATATCTGTTGCGTTTTTACAACACGAGTAAGGCACTCCACACCTCTCTACACTTTTATTAAGTAAGGGACTAGTACAGTTAAAATACTCATTCTTGGACCAGTCTTCATAACCGCGAGTGCTTAGCCCGCAACAATGAAACTGAAAACAAAAATAAAATCCTGTAAAACCACATCCCCAAGTTCAAGATTACTGTAAATCCAACCAGCTGTTTCCTCCTCACCTCTTGCTGGACATAGTCGATGAGATTTTGCAAATCAGGATCCTCTCGATATTTTTGAATTACATTATCCGTTAAATAGTTTGATATAAGCCCTTCTACCCGATTGGGATAAACGAAACAAAGGATTGCCACCGCAAGCTCGAGCAAGAAGAATATTAATAACGCCACAGAATACTGCAAACATAATGTATATATTTGAATTAGCAACCACATGGCAAAAACGTTTTGATGCACTTAAACATAATTGAACTTTTACTTACAGCCTTAAGCAGTACACAGTTTTCCCGCAGTGCACCGATGCAACCGAAGAAACTGACGAAGAAAATTATAGCTCCGATTATAGCAATAATGAGTCCTACATTAAAGAATACATCTGCTACTTCGTCAACCCGGATACCCTCCCCTGATTGAAACTGGTCGACGACAGCATACATTCCGATCCCAACAAGAAATCCTCCAACCAGCTAAAACATTCAAACAACAATATAGTATTGACTCGACATATTCTAAACGCAACATTTTTACGTTGTAATAGTTTTACAAACTGAGTCGAAATACTTACCCAGAACATAAAATTAAAGAAAAACATGGTATATTTGAGTGCAGGGCTTATAAAATTGATTCCGCGGCTCCTGTGCGATCTATATTCATAGTGTCCCGGAACGGGAACCATTCGTTCCATTTGATGGTTATGATGGCGAGGATGTTCCCGCATATTGACTCTTGATTCCGTTTCCTCTTTTTACAATTTCTGGAAATTATCCAACCCTAAAACATAAACAAGAAGAGCATAAATAACGCTTTCCATCATTACAACCCACCTTTCATCTTTCAACATAATCTACTTATTCATGCCGTATAGAATACTATTTCTCTTCAAAGGCTATTGAAAAACTCACCCCTTGAAGCTAGTATCTAAACCGAATCATTGAGCATCACTCATCACTTGATCATCACTATAGTGGTTCCTTCCTCGGCTCAAAATATAGATACACTCCCGGGTGGATGATTCTGAAAGCCAAATGATTCCTTTTAGTTAAAACATCACAATCAGCTCAAACCGACAACGGAGACCGAACGCCATCACTCTCTTTAGCATGAATTGGTAATATACATGAAAACCCGCTCATTCCTCATTTCTTTCTCACGTAGCAGTAAATCAAGCCTTAACCCTTTTTCAAGGCTTTCCACAAGCTTATTAAAGCTGCTTAGTTTCAACCCAACTGACGGCTAAAACTCTCTTCTCCATCATCTACCTTTTATTATCCCCAACAAAAATGGGACTGTAAAGCGTAATCCTTTATTACACCTTCGCCCAAAGCGCTCACTACTACCTAAGCTCATGTCCTCGCGGAAGTTTTTGTCTCACATCTTAAATCCTCAACCACCACCACAAGGAAATCCTATGTACAATCATCATAAAGGTCTCATTGCGGAAATTCTTCTCTTGTTACGACAAAACCAAAGCAAATTGCACAGCTAGCTATCAACTCAAGAGAGTCAATTTTTTTCACCATGTCCCCTACAACGCTTTAGCTTACACCATCTCTGTCTTGCCTTGCTTGAATTTTCAAAGCAAGCTGCGGTAACTACATCCTCATGTAAATCAACTGAGGAAGCGTTGAAAAAGCCTGAGAACGTTTTTCGCACACTCAACACAAAACTCACCATCTCATACTTAACTCAAGTAAGATCCGAGCAAAAAGAGATTATCTTACAAGTTAGCAAAACAAATTCAAAACAGTTTTAGCAAGAATATTACCGTTTCCTCATTTATCATAATAATAATAATTGTTCCTTCTCACACTGCATTTTTAGCTCTCCTCTAATTTTCGTTACTTTCAACCTAACCCATAAGTAAGTGTACGGTAACCTAACCGACTTATCAACTTCTCCCTCACACGTACTGCGATAAAAAACTTGGATTTCCCAACCGCATACCTTACAGCAGCATGTAATATGTAACGAAAAATGTACATCGTCATCTTTAAAAAAATCGATCATTCCCTTCCTTACCCACACACCTTTAATTCCAATTACGTACTTATATACCGGTATGTATAAATCGAACCTCCAATCTACTTCCCTGCAAACCAATCCTGTATCGCTAAATCTGTGCATGAAATCTTGTTCAAAAAACATTCACAAGTTTTAGGTCATAATACATGTACATATCAACGCGAATTTCCTAAGCATTTAATTAAATTACAGCAGCTTTAGGCGTCTGACATTAGCTCAAAACCTTGCATATTCACGTAACATTCAACATGCTTCCACCGGCCTACCCTTTCAACAAGATACACAATCACTTTCAAGCAAATTAACGTAACGTAACTTGAAGCTCCTCCACGCTCAAAGCGACAAAGTCATAAACTCTCCATCCAACACCTGCACCGGAGGCTTTTTACCGCTCTATTATCACAAACGTTTTTCCTCCGCTCACGTTTTCTTCCTCGCCTATAAATAAACCTAGTAGCTTTTCATATTCCCAGTTGATGACCACAAATTGTGCTTATTTGAAAATATTTTCAAGGCAACGCGTCACATAAATTCTTTGATCTTAACACATTTCATTGTAACATTCAGCACGGAATTGCTTCTCTGTCCTAACTACCAAGTCAATAGCACAACCTCATTCTATCATAAAAGCAATCATGTGTATCATTGGATTGCAACAAAGCAACCTGAAATACATGTATTAATTGGCGGCACAGGGCGTGACAATTACATAATTTTCATTCCCTCAACCAAGTACAAATGTCTACGACAGCAACACATGTTCCTATAATTGAACTACATTTCAAGCCGGGCTTCCCCTAACCTTTTCACCCAATCTATTCAAAATCTTGAGTAAAAGCGAACACGATTGTCTTTCTTTCCTTCCTCGCAACTACCGGGGAAGAAAAAACAATTAAACGCTAAGTGGAACTAGTTACAAAAAGCAAGAGACAAAGGAGGGACAAACTTTCGACTTCAAAATTGGATTACAAATTACAGAGCAGTCAGGCAAGCGCAAGAAAAGGGAAACTATCATCACATCACGCACGGAATTTAGTAACAAGAATTGTCCCTCCTCCTCCGAGCCATTTACCAAATCCTCCTCCTTCCTTAAAATTTGCGAATTACTCCGTTCACAAGTATTTTCCCATTTTTTCCCAATCCTAAATTCCAATAATTCGTCCCACCTACTTAGCTCCAACTACCAATTTTAAGACGGCCCGAGAAGAAGCTATTGACTTTCTAACGAAGCGTGAATGGTATCAAACGTTGACAAATATGAGTCGTGGACTTTAGCTTAATTCTTGCCTCAAAACTTTTGAAATCTCCACCAAATCCGCACAAATCCTTCTCCTACCATTAAGCCAAGGCGAATTCAAAGCTAAAGGACACATATGCTTAATTCTTAAGACCACAGCAGTAGCCTTAAGGAATATAAAAAAGCCTCTTGCTTCAAACCAAAGAGGAACAGTCATAACATTGCGATTACGCACGCATGAAATCAGATTCGCATTCTTCCCTTGTCTGCCAACTCCTCCTGCAATAATAGCTGCAATTCCTTACAAAAGCATACACACAAGAGAAGATGCAAATGGATGATACGCAATCCTTTATCCCCACTCAGTTCCCAACTTTACTCAAACCCTATTTACAGATCTTTCCAACGCTTTTTTCCTCCATTCTTTAAAGCTGGGCTCATCCCGTCCTTCCCCCACTCGCTCTACACACGTAACACTATAGTTAGTCCGTAGCAATATGCAATATCCTCTCTGGCCAACAACTCTGTCTGCTCTTCAAGCCAATTCCCAGGGGTAGCCTTTTATCCAAGCGAAAAAATCTCCGGATTTTACTTTAACACGCTCGTAATTACGTGCATCCAAACATTGTTCATACCTCACATGACCACCACTACGTTACTCTTGTAACTAACTCACTCCCTTCCTAGAGATCACGCATCAGCAAGTACAAAAGCTATTTTATATCAAACTTCACTTCCCTACTCAAGGTTTTTAGCCTTTACTTCGGGAGGTCCTCATCATCCTGATCCTAAGAGATAATCCATCCTAGTAGTACTACACCAACACAAAAGCTTTCCAACAATATCATCTACAGTTATAGCCGGAAATGATCAACCCTCCGGAAATCCAAACTCTCCTGCCAACTCCAATACCTTTATATGACAGCTAGATTATCCGCAAGGTTCAACCAAAATCGCACACTCCAATCTCGTTCTCACATTATTCACACCTCCTTTTAAGTATTTAACCCAGACGCCACAACAACAGCAACCATCAAATAAACCAAGAACATTCAACTAAATTTTCGTTATCCGTACGCTTCTCCGCCAATTCTTTGTTCAACTGTGAATCATGTCGCACATGTGTAAACTGTAAACTGATAATTTCCATTGCCACCCCATCCTACCCTCCTCCAACCCAAACGTGTAACAATACGTCCCGTATGATCACACATTCGTACGGTTCCGTTTCCATCGGAAATCAGATATCATGTCCTCAGCCGTAGCCTAAATACATTAACCAAGTAGAAACACAAATCTACTGGAGTCCCACGTCCAAATTATCTTCCCTCATCCCCCCTCCGTCCTTCTTATCATATTTAAAGTAAACAAAGAGCGAAACTAGATACAGAGGATAAAGTGCATAATGCAATTCCTTCAATAAACTTAACATCATTTCGAGTTTTTCACGCTTCCTCCTTCTACATGCAGAACTGCCTCTGCAACACTCAGAGCATGACAATCAAGTAATCCGACCTCAACGCTAAATTATAACACCATTACTTCAAACAAATTGAGAACCCATCATCTTGAATTCCACGTTTCAAATTACTCTGAAAGAATAAAACTCTAAACTTAATAACTTACATATATACAGCAATCATACGACAAATGTAGTTTTAACCTTTCCAGCTTGACTAACCATAGGTTTGAACATGGATAATTGGTAAACCACCCAAGAGAAAAAATAATTTACTTTCTACTTCCACTAAAGGCATCCTATTGCCTTTACAGACTACAGACTACTTACACAGCACGCTATGAGTCGGTAATCTCTCATTTCCGCAAACCGCCCAACAAAACCCCATCATAAAGCATCCTTGATGACAATGACGATTCACAATCACGAATTGCTGGACATTTACTCTGAAACTAAACGAAAGAGTTCAAAAATATGCCGCATCTGTGACCAGTCAATTGACCCGAAACCGCAATTAGTCAAGTCATGTCCATTCTCCAACTGACCCAAATGACTCCTCACTTCTCTATCTCACTTCTACGCCCTAGGATTTTCTTGGCAAAAAACCGATGCATCAGGTTAACTTTCAGAGTGCTTCATCCATAACCACAAGAGCAAATAGCAACTTAAGTACATACGACACTTGCCTACAGTCTTGATACCCTATTCTTAAGAATTAAGCGCAATACGATATCTGCCGATGACTCAGACCAATGGAACTATCAAACTTGTTTCTCAACCCCAACATTCCAACTCCAATTCCATTAACGAAGCTTCTACATAAAATATGTATAAATACATACGCTATGACTGAGCGTAAATAAGTTACCTTCAAAATTCGATGAAAGTCAAGCACTTCGCTATATTACTTTGCCTCACGGCAGCAATAAAATGCTGGATCACTCGATAAAAATTTCAATATCCGCGTCTTGCAAATCACACTAAACTTTCCGACTCACAGCAAAATCCACAATATTCATTCTAATTTTGGCTACAATATCCTTTTAGCTTTCCACATGCTCTAAGATTTAACAAATGTTTACAACACTTCCACCTATTTTGATATCACATTCACGGAGCTACCGATGTGAAATTTACCGTCGACTTCTTTCTTGTTCTTCGAGCTTCACCGAAATACACAGTGTTCCATTCAAGACGAATCAATGGTCCGTTCCCTTTGTGACTTCTTAAAATATAACTTCAATTACCCATCGCTGTAATAACAATTCTTGAGCCTTCTTTTCAGCAGCAGAGCCTTGGATCACGAACCTTGGATTCTGAAAGAAAAGACGAACATGTATTATTTCGGTACCGATGATGAGCTCAAATACGTCGTCGAAATCCTTTAGGATCCCCCATGACTCAAGATACATTACTTTCAAGTCCTATTCTACAATATATTTCAGCTCTGCCAAATGCCCGTCATTTTTACAAATTCAACAAAACCTACACAATCAGCTTTTTACAAACCTTTCCATAAAAAATAAACTCATTTCCTCCTTGGTTTCTCATCTTGGTTTCAAACTATCTACGACCTAATGTTCCTAGCTCCAATCCCCCAAACAAGGAACTCAATCCAATTAATTATTTTCCAAATATTCCTTTTACCTTGGTAACACAAAAACCCTAGTTTCCTTTGTACTACAGTCAAGGTTTAACTACAATATAAGATTGGCACACGAGCACAAAAAGCTCAATTTTGTTTCAATCCTCAGTAATTAACAGGATAACCACATAGAATAGTTTCATATTTTAAAATTTCAACTCCTTCCAGCCAGAAAAATTATCACCTTTAACACCATTCAAACCAAAAGCCGCCAGCTCACTGTTTTAACTATAATAATTTTGCCTACACCCTCATGTCAGTACACTGCTCGGAAGGAAGCTGAAATTAAACTCACTCCTCGTCAGACAATCAGACGAGACTATACATGACGGAAACTGCACTGCAACAACCATAAGCGCAGCGAACCACAGCCTCCAACTTCCATCAAAGATAATCATGGTAAACTTTAATTATTTTCCCTCCACTCAACTCTAGCCCTCCTCCTCTTCCTCCTCTCTTCCTCTACTCTCCTCCGTAATCTTATAATATTAACCTACCCTCTTAACTCTGCAAACTATTCAACTAAAATAACGATAACTTCCCTCCGATAACTCTTTCCTTCCTATAAACCTGACAAACGTCTAAATTCTTTTTCGGGTCCTATTCCTTCTTTCTAGCCAAGCCTACCCATAGATATCGCATGCTAATTTTAAATTGCAATTAAACGCACACCCCTCCATTCCCATTCATGAACATAACTCTTTAAAAATTTCAAAGGAACTCACCTATTTATCCCACATCCAACTAAATCCAATTAATGTATAAAATTAAAACTGGAAAATCTTCTTCACTCACTCCGTATATATTTTCAACCCTGTTTCACAACCACATTTCATTTCACTCACAGTATCACTATCCAACTTTTTCAATTTATATCACACTTCCTAACTAAAGTTTAAAGTGGATCTGAAGAACTTCTCTGGAATTTCTCCACTAAAGTTTCCATACAACTCAAACACACACACACACTTTTATTCCCTTGGTGTTCCCAAGTAAACCTCTCGGAAATAAAATAATATGCAATCCAATAACAAACCCACTCCCGTCGTCCGTCTCTCCCACTACTGTACTATACCCATTTAAATCATCCCTTTTCCTCTATGTCTTTTTGAACAGAGTCACTACCCACGTATTATAGCGGAACAAGCTCAAATTCAAGACCTTAAAACGTCTATAACATATAATATCTTCTAGTTGAAGAAGCTGGAACAGCGAGAGACGACGAGAGAGGACGTAAATATATGTTGCGCTGACTCAGTCAGTGGGACCATAGTGCCCAGTTTTGTGGTCTCAAGTCTACACCGAAGCACACACAGTGTTCCACAAAGGAGACAAAATTTTCAGCTCTAGGCCCTCAAGCCATGTAAAATATA
This sequence comes from Sminthurides aquaticus, assembly GCA_906901655.1. NCBI lineage: Eukaryota > Metazoa > Arthropoda > Collembola > Symphypleona > Sminthurididae > Sminthurides > Sminthurides aquaticus. The sequence goes on along the minus strand of CAJQTT010000001.1, from coordinate 14,373,298 downwards.
CACATAAGCCTCCTCGGCAAATCCAGCCCCATAAGCATCTCATCCACAGCGCTGTTCCCTTCAAAGAGAATCTCCAAAGACTTCATCCCAAGCGCAACGCAAGCACAGCACAGCTGTATAGAGAGAGAAACGACTGAAAAAGCCCTAGAGACACAGACGGGCGAAAAAGCCTTAAGGAAACTCTCTAGAACTTCACATCTTTCCAAGCGTTCCCTCCTAAAAGCGTATATACCGTGTACGTAGCTTAAGAAATATTTTTCAAACATTTCGCTCTCCTCCCAATTGACAAAAAAGCTGCCTTGGTGACAAACGTTGAAACCGTCACGGGACTTTCTTATCCCACTCAAGTCAAATATTACCGAAAATGTATCTATTTTACAGTTACAATGTCAATTGTTCAGCCAGGAACTCAGCATGTACCCAAAGGAACTTCGTGTATATACCTTCTTTCTCCCAAGGCTTTTCACTACAGTTCATCCTAAATAATTCCCCACATCCTTCCCAGTCATCCCCTCCCCATAATGTCATCCCAAGAAAGTGAGTGCCAAACTCTTGGCCATAATATTCCCTCTGGCTGCCAAACCTCATCAAGTGGCCAAAAAGCCAAGAATGACAAATAAGCGGACGGGATATAGCGGGTAAAATGAAAACGGGATGAGTTTGAACATTTCTTCCTATACGTTTACATCCTCCTCCTTCCTTTCATCTTTCTTCCTTGGATATCATTAACGCCGCCCCCGAGAAAGGACCCATATGTATAATCCACATGCACACCTTCCTGGTCCTTTGAATACCAAAATCCTTTGAGGATCTTGTCAAATCCAGGGTCACTGCATAAACATAACTTCGTCTCTTCTCAAACTCCTTATGAACCCAGCCCCATAGCCAGCTCAGCAAAACTCTTATCTTGCCTCCTTGTTTTTTTGAGCAAGGACATTATATATGGAACTAAATCCCTTGCATCTTGCATGTCCTCCCCCTTAAATCCGCCGAATCATCATCCGCTTCCTCTCCAACTTTACATCTTATTACAGTTATACATCTATGCTCTCTTCCTTGTACGAATCCCTTGTCTTCCTAGCTTCCAGTCACTCTAGTCTTTTCCTAGCAGCACACACAGACTTTCCCATATTTCTTATGCATTATCTTCAGTTCCTGCCACAGCTTCCGCCAAGAATATTTTACCAGTTACAACCTCAGTGTACTGTTGCCTAACATATTGTTATCAAAAATTTTGTATCCGCTAACGCCATCATTCCATCTTCTCTCCATTCATTTTTTGTTTCCAGATTACAAAATATGAGTTGTTTTAGCTCTTGATTTCAACCCAATTTCCAACTTTTCATTCCCTGTGTCCTTGCCTTGCTTATTTCTAGCCTTCAATTTCCTCTTTTGCCGCATACCTTTCCAAGGTTGTGTCCTTCTACTTTCTCCGAATAGGGTCAACCTTCAGGGTTAAGACGAAGCTCTTGACTCTGACTGGAGTTTCAATAAACATGCCTGAAATTCTGAGCTACTTCTTTATTTGCAAATAGTTTCTTTCTCCCTTCCTTTCCCTCACTCTCCTTTCTCTGCATCCTTCCTTGCTCTCTCCTTACCTCTCTACGAAAAAAAGAGAGCAAAAGAAACGTTTCTCTTGCATCTTCAATCCCTTTCCATAGACTGGGTTATATACCAAAGAGCTTAAACCAAATACATCTTTTATCAGATTACCTCCTTAACACTAAATCCTTCTTCTTCCTTCCTGTACATTCAATACTGGCTAAAAGCAGTTGCTATAAAGCCTAGATACATTAAACTCGCTCATTACCGAAATCCTTCAAATTCTAGCAACGAGTTGGTCTCAAGTATAAAGGAAGAAACTAGCCCATTTCAAGTTACTGTTCGTCTGGCAGCAGTAGGCACTTTTTCCTACTTTCTCTAATAAATATTTCAGTCAGGCTTTCTCCAAGGAGAAACTCCTTGAATTTTGTGCTAAATTCAACGTTACAAATAATCGATCAAGGTAAACACATCTTGAGATATCCAAGCTGACTCATGTAACATACCTCCAGCCATCCATCCTGTACATCGATGCTACGTCTAAACGGATCAAATTAACTTCATGGAGCATTTAGAGCTAGCATTTCTTACTTTCGCCGAGCAACTTGATTTTATATTATATATTCAAAGGGTTTATAAAAACTACTCCAAGAGCGAATTCATTGGTCAAAATCTTGTGGAATTCCAGATCCCACAACATTTTTACGCCTAAGTTTCCGTTTTCTAGATCCGATTTCCAGCTTTTAGTTAGGAACCCACATAACCAACGAACATCATATCAGATATAGACTTCTGAAAGCACCCCCAACCAAGATCTGGAAGCGTCAGCAGTATGTGGATTTACAACCCAACTCTTCTTCTTCCGCATCTTTCTTTTACATACTTCTAATGTATTATCCCTTGTTCTCCAGCTAATCTCTCAAAGACTTCCAGTGTAACCGATAACCTGGAATGAGACTAAAAGTTTCTGAAAAAGCGCTATCTTTACGAGGTTTCCGGGCTGTAGAAAGAGTTTGTCGAATGTGCAGTTCGTGCATGAGCTGCTGGAGCTGTAATGCTATGAAGATATCAAACTGTCTTACCTAACTAACCGGTTCGGTCTTCTTATCATCACGTCTCTGCTTCTGGAGCCATTGGCTGTATGCATTCTATTCTTCTAACGCAAGTCATCTGTAAATTCATATCGAGATTATTGTCCCATGCTATGATTCTTCCCTTACGCATGGGATCCTAGCATCTTATAGAGCATCTCTTCCTCAAGAATTGGGGCATTCAATTACCCCATCGGCATCCATACAATATTGATTACATAAGTTGATTGCGACGGATTGATTACTAAAAAGGTTTAGGTCCTGGAGAAGTTGCTGTGAGTGAGTAAATGCTGTGAGTAAATAGAAAAGCATTAGATTCAAAAGAGTTCGGACCAGTTTTGAGTTGAAATCTGAGAGCTTGTTTCAAGACATAGCAAGTTGGAAACCAGGTATTTCGTATGAACATCAAACGAGAATATATTCTGATTTTCTGCAGGCAGGTGTGTCTATTGTATCGATTCTTGTAATAAACCAGTGCATACGTCTGCGGATTCTTCAATCTAACCTGTGTTGTCGTTCAGAACTTATTGTGCTTCTCTCTCTTGTTTTCGGTTGTCCTTCATGGAAGATTCGGCTCGAACCAAAGGTGTAAAGGAGCCAGCTCCATGAGCTTTATTTATTATTTCTATTCTGCATCTTCTGTCATACCTGTGTAATTCTGAAGGGAATCAATTTTATTACGTAAGTTCTTGGTCTATACAATAAACTATAATTGAGTCTCCTCTCTAAAGTAAGTATTACATTTAAATCATTCCTTATCTGTATTTATCATAATTATCGCGGAATCGCAATAAAATAAGCTCAAAAACTGTGTCTGTATTGCTCCCTCACTCGCTGAGATTTTTGTTCATTCATGGCTGTCATGTGATTTGATTACATGATTTGCTTGAACTTGAAATTGTTAATTTTTCGGACCCAACTTCCAATTATTCCTTCAAGTAATATGAAAGGGGTAATGAGCTATAATTATTAACAGTCTCACATTAATTCCCATACATTAACATCTTATTTTTCGCGCCTTTACAACCCACTCCTCCTCAAACAACTCTAATCATTCATTGTAAATTATATTTTCCGTTATCCCAAGTAATGACTCCAAGAAGGTCATTGAGCTACTCATATTTCCTGATTAGAAGCAAGAGCGACTAGTTGAATAGTTAGCATTAAGTATATACAGTAGCTGTATGCATAACGGAGTGACTAACAAACTGAATTTCTTTACAGATTTATCAATATTATGAAGTGGAAAAGAATTAAGAAGAAACAAGGGTTATCGAGAAGGGAATCTGGCACTGAAGTTTTTTTCTGGTCAAGACTCATTTAAATGGATTGTTTCAACAAACTGAAGAATTAGAGTGATGGATGACGATTAGTTGAAATCATCAACTTTTTGCGCAAATTATTTACAAGACTGGACACTTGGCTAGGGAGCTGGCTTCATTCAAGGATATAATCGGGAAGCAGTCTTCGGGCTTGAATTATACCGATATATCAGCATTCCGATTTTCAATCAGCTCACTGAGCTTCTGTCAGTCTTCCAGACTGTTACTTAAATAGATCATAAACAAAGTTCTTCGTCGTCGTGAAGGAATCTACTTAATTTTGCAAGACTGTTAGTGCACTAGGAACGAGAATATGGATAGAGGAAATTGTTGCACCAGATGCTGTAAAAGATTTGGAAGATGGTGGTTTCATTGTTTTGTCAAGTGGAGATTATGGATTCGACCATTTGTAATGCTGGGTTACGCAATCGTACTATTAGTAGTTATTCCCTTATTATTTGTCAATTGTCTTGGAGTGGAGTGCAACAATCAACAGCGAACGCAATTAATCGGTGGCATCTTCGCCCTTCTTGCTCTTCCTATCACCTTTTGGGAAATGACTCAACATCTTGTACATTATACGAAACCTTACTTGCAAAAACATGTGATCAGGTAAGTTTTATCATTACAGTGGTAATTTCGAGTTTACAGTAAATATAAATTCTTAAATTTATACCGACTTTGTTACAGGATATTATGGATGGTACCGATATACGCTTTGGATGCTGTAAGTTTCTTCATGTTCTAAACGAAGCTGATTCTATAATTGCATATTATCCCAAGCTGATTTAACATTTTGAGAATTTGTTCACTTTCAGTGGTTGGGTCTAATTGCTCCTCAGTATTCTATTTACATGAATGCGATGCGGGAGTGCTACGAAGCTTATGTGATATACAACTTTATGAAATTCTTACTCAATTATCTAAACGCGGAAATGGATTTGGAAGCGAATTTGGAATTAAAACCGCAAGTTCGTCATTTCTTCCCCTTGTGCTGCATGAGAGATTGGGAAATGGGAAGAGAGTTTATTTATAATTGCAAACACGGGATTCTTCAGTATACTATATTTCGTCCGCTGACAACTTTTATTTCATTGTAAGGTTCTCTCAAAGTTTTCTTTTTTTTACATTTAATAAGGTATGAGCTAAAAGTATTAATGAATTCGTTTTATCTTATAGTGTGTGTGATCTTACGGGAGTTTACGGCGAAGGAGAGTTTCGACCTGACCGAGCATTTCCCTACATGCTATTTGTCAACAACGTCTCCCAGTTCGTCGCCATGTACTGTCTAGTCTTATTCTATAGAGCTAATAAGGACGAATTAAATCCCATGAGGCCGATTGGAAAGTTTCTTTGCATTAAAGCCGTCGTTTTCTTCTCGTTTTTGTAAGTCAAACGTCTTTTTGTGTATCAAGGAATCATAAATTATCTGCGACGAACAAAATCTTGCTAACTCCCTTTTTTACTTTTACAGCCAGGGTATGGGAATTACGATTTTGATCAATGCTGGAGTTCTCACTAATATTTTTGGGACTACTGAAGAAACAGATCCACAACATATATCATCTAGCCTTCAAAACTTCCTTATTTGTATTGAAATGTTCTTGGCAGCCATCGCTCATCATTACGCATTTTCGTATAAAGCCTATGTTGATTTGGCTGCTGAGCAGCCAAACTGTTGCCAATCGTTTTGCCAAATGTGGGATGTATCCGATGTAAAAGACGATGTTCATGAACACTTTGGAGCCATCTGTAAGTTTTTTGCATGCATAATTGTGCGTGTGTACATTAAGTAGTTCAATATGTCGGTTGTTTTTGCATAGAGTATTTTTTTTAGCGACCGGAGCTCGGAGTTTCTTACCCTCGAAGGTTTACAAACACCCAGGAGGACTCCGCGAAGAACGTGCCCATTTGCTGTCAACTTCCGATGGTGCGGACTACAGTGGTGACAGCGGCGTTTCCACATCCACTCTGCCTCGTCCCATACAAGCTGCACGATCCGCAAGTTTACAGCTCGTTGCAGAAATGGATGGATCAGATAAAAAATTTCTTCTTGATGAATCAGATTACGACGACGGATCAGCTTTTATGGACTTAACAGATTCACCCCCCGAAAGTTGAATAGTTTTTTTTCTTAAAAGGAGTGCTTCAGGGTATATCGGAAAGTTAGAAGTGTGCAAGCAGGGGTTATTAATTCCAAAGATTATTATTTTGTAATTGCTGTTTCAGCTGCACCTCCGATACAAAATTTATTTTCAGAAAGTATCAATGCCTGTCTTAGAATTAATACAGATCATTCAGCATTACGAAAACGTTTTACAGCATGACTTCAGTTAACACTTTAGTTAACACCCCCGTTTTGCTATTTCTCGAAGTTTCTGCGGATTTTGTATCTTAACTCGTGTATGTTACACATCAGTTATGAGCATAAGACGATGTGTCTGTTTATTTCGAAATTCTGTTGATTTGCATATGTGACGCTAAAAAAAGAAGGAAATGATCTCAGAAATCATCTTCCCATCTGTATATGACTTTACACTAAGACTTTCCTTCTTTACCAGTAGGTGCTATCTTCCAGAATTTTTAGTGGAAGAATCGCAGTAGAAAGTACCGTGCCTTAGCAACTTCTTGCCAAACTTCTTTATAGTAATTAACTTAAGTCGAATGGGTCACCCTATCATAATTTCAAATCGTTTCCATCTGTATATATGTGATGTAGAGTGAGGCTCACAAAATAACATTTACTGCTACCTATTCTGCCGATTTTTAAGGTTGCATTCTTCGTAAGATAAATTGGTCTGCGGCGTGATTAGAATCAAAATATTCATGAACAATCGGACTAATCCTCACAAACTGTTAAAACAAGTATTAATAGTTGTTGCCAAACCCGCTATCAGTAACAGTTACGTATTTTTAATTATCATCAATCGTAGATGCTACGCAGTTTTCAGTTCTTGCGATTTTTTTTGTCTAGGTTAATATATCTTTTAATTTCTCGGCCTAAATGTTTCCGAAGTACCGTAATAAAATCGTGAATTCCATAAGTTCTTTCAAGTCATCTTTAACTCGACGTATGTTGTTCGGTATGCTAAGTGATGTCACTTAACGATACTTGATGGCAGTCTAGTTACAGGTTTGTAGCCTCGTCGTGTACTCCGGCAGCGCTACCATTATTGTATGCCAGTGCTCAGAAAGTGCGACCCGAAATGAAAATTTCCCCATCCCATGAAGTTTTATAAAAATTACTTTACTATCCTACTTCTTTGATTCGAGAAACAATTGTTAACGTTATGGCCAAAATCTTGTAGAAGAAATTTGGAAAAAATCTAACAAGCTGAAATCTGTTTTAGATCATTTGCAGATTCTTTTCTAATACAACCTAAATAACGCGTACCATAATGCATGAAACGCACGTGAGTTCGGAGGACTGTTCCTGGTAGCAATACTTACAGATAACAATCAGAAACTAAAGACAAAAATTTCCAAACGATTAATACGATCTAGCTTGCTGAAGGCCAAAACTGTGGAACAAGGAATATATATTTCATGTATATATTGCTTGAAACGTATCACTGACAAGGCATGCACTTTGGTAGACATGATTAATATTCTGGACTAAAGTTATGCGGTTTATAATAACAAAATTATTTATACTGCACTCATGCGCCCAGTTAGAATAAAAATTATAATGTTTATACAATATATTCGAAAAAGAAGGGTCAAACTCTGGAACGAGCTCAAATATCAGGTAATCATGATGAAGTCAGCAGACTAGCTTCGCAGCGCTTCTAATCGACTTTGCATTTGCTCCAATTCCGCTTCGTCGTCTGATTCCTGGACTTGTCTGACCTTCTTCTTTTCCTCGGCAACGGATGGTAGAGGGTCCGCTCCTGCAGCAGGTGCTTTCCCAATTTGTCCAGCAGTTACTTCCCATAATACCTGCGATAGTAAATTGTTTCAATGAAACCGAAACATGATTTTTAAACTACTAAAAGAAATGGAGTTAACTCAATTACATTGTTGATTTCATCCTCAGCTTCAGCTTCGAGTTCTTCTTGATCCTCGAAGCTTTCAAAAGTATCTTCCATCATTTCTTCTAAAATCCCAGCCCTCATCATTTCTTTAGAGAGGTCCCGCATGGTAGCGGCAACTGCAGGTACTCGGTACAAGGCTTGAACGGCATTCATGACCTCCGTAGATTTCTGTAGCGAACCCACGGTTTTAAGTAACGCTGAAAAATTTCACTAACAGTTAGTACACCACCTCAAGCAAAAGGTAAAGCAGTGATCACACATCAGAATTACAAGTCTCAAAAATTACCTAGTTGTTCTTTCATATGCAAGGAAATAGAGTTTAGGTGCGCTTTGGAAGTGTATATTTTTGCAATAGCCTTCTTGGATCGCACCAACTCTTTTGCATAAACCGTGCAAACATCCTTATCTCCCTTTTTCGCCGCTTCTTTAATGGATCGTTTCAGTTTTTCTTCTTCTCGCTTGATTCCTGAAAAATTCACATTTGTAACTAAACTTGGTTTCATATTCACGACCACTGATCACCTCCAAAATGATTGTTGATTTAACCTACCATTGATTTGTCTGTCTAGTAGTAAACCTTCTTTCCTTATTTTTCGAGTCCACTCTGTGACCTGAAATACGGAGACACGTGATTTAAATAACTGGCAAATTACTATCAACACCGACTACATGTATGTAATAAATGACCGTGTATAATCCAAGCAGGACTCTAGATAGTCTCAATCAATACCCATCACGTACCTGCGTTTTTGGATCCTGATTAGGTGATTTGCCAAATAATCCCATGATTGCCTCAGCCGTGTTTGAAGTTAGTTCCTTGTTTCAAAAATTCACAGAGCTCTTAGGCGTGGTTTTACTTCTCCCGAAGAAGATATAGTAGTTCCAACTCACTCCAGTCTGTCTTCAATTAAGAACTCTGGACACGATTTTCGCACAGCGGCTCACTGCTCAATATATTTTAACCTGGAACAAACAATGGTACAAAATAGTCTCAGATGAAAACTTACACCACAGCCATTTGACACCAAGCTTTTCCAACACATCCCATACAGGCTTTCACAGTATATAAGGTCTTTGCAAAACCCCTCAAACCAACAAAAGTTGATAGTTTACATCCTAAAAATGTAGTCATAAAACATGAGCTAACAGAATGACTCATAAGGTACCACGAACCATTATTGTACAAGCTTTAAACTATAAGCTGTTTCGTTTGTCTTCAAGGAAACTTAGCCCTGAATTACGCTTTTACAACCAATTAGCAACCGTCTACCAGATTTTATAAATATATAATAACTTCATCAAAACAGTAGATAGCTTTCATATTAATCGAATAAATCTTCATTTAAGTTAACACAACTGCTGAACTCAACAAAACACAATCCACATCCCTCAACCTTTCTTTCCAAGGTTTGTAAAAATCTAATCTTGAGTCCACAGATATGACAACAGTATGTATACCTACATATAATTTTAGATCTAAAAGACGTGAATCTTATATAGATACAAGAAATTTATTTTCCCTAATCATTAATTAAACCCTTATTTACCGGAAGTACGCTAAAATTGTCTACATTTCGCTGGATCGCAGTTCCGTACCTGTTTCCAAAATAGCATTCCGATTGAACTGCTAAAACCTTAATTTAATCGCATATGCGCCACCGCATTTCACCCTGAGAAACTTAAAATCAATCTCAAAAATCCTTACAAATTCAGAAACCAAAAATCACCTCAATTTACTTTGCATTCTTTTATTAATTCCATCAGCTGGATAATTTCACTTACTGTCAAATTGGGTACTGGAATTCTGTTCAAATTCTTCCGTCAAACTGAGGATTTAATGGATTCACTCCGGTCTTAAACTTTTAACAGGATGACGTCCCGAGGAGTCGTCACTTGAATGCATATATCATTTTAATGTAAACACCCTGCTAATTTCGTCCTGTACAACTTAAATAACTATTCTGGTCCTCCTACTCCACTCCACTCCTATACATCATTACTATCCTTCGTAACACTTATATATATATATATATATATATACAAAATTATATCAGACTCTTTACTCTTTTTGGTACATTCGCGAATAACATCGCAATTATTTACACCTTCAGCGAATCGAGGAGAGTTCCTCTGAACTTGCTTTTTACTCATAAACAAACGAGGATAGGAGAGGCACAATGCTAAAAACAACCTACTCTTGTCCTATGCTTTATGCCTCAGACCTCAGACGTTCCCATAAACGCACATGTGAATCAAGCGAAGCTCTTTAAATTGGCAAAGGTATCCTTGCCACCAGTTTTTTCCCGATGCTGCAAATTCGCATCAACCCTTCCATCCATGCATCAAATTCATGCTCTTCCAGAACGTTTCCCCCATCACCTTCTCTCCGCCTTGTAATTAATCTCCTATATTCCTCATTAACACTTCGCCTATATATTTATCCCTAAATTTTGATCAAGCTATTCATCTAATGCAATCTTATGAAAGCTTCTCTGTCATTCCTCTAGATCGATTCCTTTTACACACCCGTAGTATGCACCTCACATAACCTTAGCAACATGATGCATTGAAAGCAAACTGTGCGTGTTATGATAAACCGAAAAAGGCTCTGTATCTGTATACCATCTCATTTGGCGGTCATCCACAAGGCTGACTTGATCAACTATTGACACAGTTTCAAAGAAATCCACTTGTTCAAATCCTTCTAACCCTTGAACTTGAATTTTCGTCTCGGAATTCCAAGAGGATTTGAAAAATATTCATGTCGGATGTATGTCAGTGGTGTAGATTTGAGAAGATCCAGGTAAACACTATCACCCACCTCCACACATCCATCCTTGTATTTACGCAAACAACAAGTTGAGGGCTCAAAGAGCAAGTTAACCCCAGGAGAGGATTTCCCTTTTCTCTGTCCCAAAAGTTCCGTGAGAATCCACATTTCCAAATTTCCTCCACTCCACCCTGTCAAGAGGGTACAAAGGTTTCTCATTTGCATATAAGCTTACACACCAGAGCTTCTCCACGGCTATTGTGTTCTTCATAATTGAACTTGAGAGCTCGTCTTGCAGAGTATTGTTGTAAAACGTGGGTTGCATACGCCTGAACTGAGGTACGGACCTCAGAAAAGGCGAGACACCAAGAGAGTGTATGAATTTCAAAAAATATTCAAATCCTCCTGTCCCTTTCATTTCTAAGATGGCTACATGCCTCCCGGATTTCACTAATACCCGAATCACATGCGCATACATAGCAAGTTGAACAATACACACCGCCTCCAAGACGCCTCAGGAACGAAGAACAATAATGTTTTTGAAAACTTTAGCCTTTTTCAAATTCTCTTCTAGATTTTTTACGAAGCTGCTTCGTAAAACTTCCGCAGTCTGTACGGCACCAGATCTTCAGCATGCGCGTCCATCAACAGTTGATTTGATCTCTCATCCAACGTATCCATACCCAAGTCATTTTCCATCCTCGTAATAAATACATCCTCCCTGAGATGAATGAATTAAAAACTCCAGTTTTAGTTAGCAAGTCCTAATCAACAACTACAAGACCAGGTTCGTTCAAGTTGACGTAATTGATTGGGTAGCATACGTGTATGAAGTTTCTCCTTCCAGTCTTTCACTTATTACTCGCAGGATTTTTAAGATGCGATCCACGTACAATTTTCTCTACAGTGTTTACGTCAAAGGTAAAGTAAAAATAGGTCAATTTTTTCAAGCTTCAAGAATGTTGGAAAGAACGACCAACGACAGGTTGGAAAACAAGGTTGTTTTGATCGTCGTAAAAATTACGACTCGTACAAAATACTTTTAATCTACTTACAAGAAAGAAAGAGACATGACTCCGCTCCGCTTTCCTCTTTAGAAGAAGAGCTAAATTTTCTTCAAAGCCATTGGGTCGCCTTCCTGGAGATGCTGGCTGGACAAGGAACAAGTATTCTTCAACAGCTCATCTTTGTAAGTCCTTCATCTCCTTGGAATCTCTGGAAACTTTTTCCCTCTATAGGTTAGCGGGTTAGGGAAGCATGCTGGAAGGATCGCGGACGGATACGTCATGAATGCACTTTACGTGCATCTTCTAATGACATGAATTGATGCTTGTTTACAAGGTAGCGAGAGTACAGAGGAATAAGGCGGAAGGGGATTGGGGTAGGTTGTATAGTATGGAATGGATAAGGAAACTAGAAGGGCCCTTCCTTATTCCCTGTCAGAGGGTCAAGGGCGTTGCTACTCTATTTTTCATGCTAAATCTTTCAGTCCTGATTTCCAGTCATATCCTTCTTTCTTCTCCTACTATGTACACTCACCCTCAACTTCTCAACACACACATCCTTCACAATGCTTTGCCTTCCAATCATGGCTGGGTAGTGAGCACTCTCCCGTTGCTCATCACTCCGACGCGAAAATTCTCACCGGGGGTATGATGAGCATCTCATCAAAAAATAAAATGTTCCATATTTCAGGTTTTTTTGGCTTCAATCATGTTTTTATAGTGTATAATGCTATTGTACATGTGTTTGGGGAGTGAATAGTCGAAAATCTCGATTTTTATTTTTTTTCAGGTGATGAGTAAGGAAATTTTGGTGAGTATACCACGTATACAAAAAATCGTTACGAATGTCGTGTTTTACAGTCTGGGATGTTTGGGGACGTAGTGTGAGTATTTCAGGCTAGTCGGCATAGTCTACGGACGTAAGAAACGGTTGTTTCTGCTAAATCTGGCTCTTGCATGGTTATTTCCATGTAGTCACACCGTGCTGAGTGGCGTTAGCTTTCCAATGCTATCTGACGCGTCATTCTTGTGCTCATGCGCATTGGCGGGAGTTTGGCTCTTTGTCCGGGTTCTTGTTACAGTTGCTTCTGCTGATTCTGCAAGCTGTTTTGGCAGCTTTGCTCCTCTAAGAGTACGTTGCAGTGCAAGATGCTGTGTAGAATTATTCCTGTCATAGTGCAAGTCAAGGACGCGTATAATTGGCGCGCATTTCAAGACTTGTGAAATCATTCGGTTACGTTAGGCGTTGGACTTGCAGACTATATTTGTTGAACCACTCAGAAATAATTAATTAATTTCTAAATTTGACGATACCTGAAGCATTTGACGCAGAAATTATAGTTACAACAATTAGGATAATTCTATGTTTACTGTTACCAACAATTTTTTTAAGATGGCAACTCGGACGACAGACGACGACAGTGGAAGGGAGTTACCGTTCCAATTTGAGTCGCCGTGCGCATTTACCCCTTTCGACTTAAATTAAACTGTGTATGATGCAAGGTTTAGGTTATTTTCGAATGATTTAGGGACATACGTCGTATATCCAAGGAAAATAACCGTTATTTTCGTCACGACACGAAGTTTTATGATTGGGTGGAATAAGGAGCCACCATCACTCATATACTGCCTTGATGTGTGTAATACATATCCAATGTTCCTTGAGCACGGTGTTATTTATTGGGGTCATCAATATCGGTCAGACTATTTAACTCCGAAGCTTCATAGGGGAAAATTTGTGTACTTCACTATGTGCTGTCCGATATGTATTGACGATGCGGCCTTAGTAAAGCAGGCTGTATTTGTATCTGGAATTGAGAAAGGTGGAAACCTGTACCGACACCTTTTTAAGGTATGTGGTCTTTCGTATGGTCATGTTTGAGTATAAATTTGTTTAGTATCTAAAATTGTGATTCCGTTTACAATATGTTACCAGAACCATTGTGAGTCCAGTTTGGCTGCGAAGCTTTACCGGGGTATACCGTAGGGAAGAACAATTATTGGATCCCGTAGTTGCATAATCGACAAATCACAAGAGCTGAAACACGTCTTGGACATGTTAGTTTCCACACTTTCCCTTTGAGTCACGTTGAAGATCCTTACTTCCGACTACATTCCAGTTACCAGCCAATGACGCGTAAAACTATTCATAACCTTTTGATTGAAGAAGCTGCTTAGTAAGTCCACTCTTGTTTCCAAAATGAAAAGCTTTCTTATCGAATAAAAAAGCCCTTGACGCGAATAAGCTGACCTGAGGAAAAATGTTTATCATGTGCTTTCTGGGATGCATCCATTGCTGCCAAACTACAACGTGTGAACTCGGCCATATGTATTTTGACAGATATATGGACTAGCAAGGATCAGAAAGCTGTAGTTCTCAGTATTTTGACTTACATTGACGATGAATTTAATTTCCAGTCGGCCCTGTTTGATTTGACGCAAATCAAGGGCCACCATGACGCAGAAAATATTGCAAAAGAGTTACGCACGTCCTTGCGTAACCGGGGCCTAGCTCAAAAGGTAAGTTCATTGTCTTGATGCTACGAGTTGTTATACGACGGTTTTTGCATCCCTGGACCCTGAATTTGTTTTACATGCAGCGTGTTTTTCCTGTGACGGACTCCGGAAGTAACGTTTTAGCCGCAATACGTTTGTTGGACAAAGATTCGGACGTACTCCAGGAAGAACAATTGCTGACTGAGTCTTCCGAACCACTTGAATCCGACGATAACTTCCTTTCTCAAGACCCAGAGAATGAAGCACAAATGGAGACTATAATGAAATCCCTATCACACATGGTTGAACTGCATACACAGTATCGCTGCGTAGCTCACAGCTTACAGTCGTGTATTAGAGTTGCTTTTTCGATGCCTGAAAACAGTATAGTGAGCATGGTTCTGAACTATGCTACCAAGCTAGTTGCAATGTATCGTAAGCGTTTAACTGTGACGGACGCATATCGAGAAATTTGTAAACGTGGTTTAATAGCCGCTGTCCCCACACGGTGGAACAGTTACGTCGACTGTCTTATAAGACTGGCGGATGTGAGTATACTTTTTAATCAATTCCATCGTACGTTAAATGCCGTTTGAAGTTCTCTGCATGCATTCTCGACAACATAATTTATTTTAGGTGGTTGTGGTCATTCGATATGAGATAGAAGATTTGAAAAGCCCAGATGCGAGTTCCTAACCAAGATTACCCGAAGTTGACGATTATGTACTCTTTGTTCGTCTGATTAGTTTATTGTCGTTGATTAGCCTTTTTCGATTGCGACAGACTCTCTCCAGGGTCAAGGGATACTAATTCATCAAGTACTGCCCCAAGTGACTCGAACAAACCATGGTGAGTTATCAATCCTGCCGTTCGAATCCGGGCTGATACATTTATGTCACATTTATAGTTGACCTATGATTTGATGTAGCTCTTCAATCCTTAAATGATAATCAAGGCGAGACATTTGGCGAATTCCGAAAAACTCTCATGCCAACGTGGCACATGGTTAACACCGTGTCGGCTAACAGACGAAGTAAGTATAATTAACGGTCTGCGACAATGATGCTATTCAATCGATACAACATCATTTGTTAATTTAAACGCACATCATTGTTTAATACCAATTTTTTTGAAATTTAAACACATTAAATGCATAAAAAATTTGATAAAATTTTATTATTTCGTAGCCCTTGTTAAGATAAAATGTCTGCGAGGCAATGCTTGATATTTCTTACGTAGACTCACGCTTATCAGCATTCTTTTGGCTCCGATACGAGATCAGACAGTTTTGATAATGATCCTTATGATCATATTGACTTTAATTTTGCAGACATTACACTCAACTGGCACAAGTCCATCTACGGAAGGTGCGCCCATATGTCTGCAAATTTCTTCGAGTTTTGCAGGAGTCATCTTTCGAATCAACAACGGCTTCACTGATTCCTTACTCAAGGCCTTGTATCCCTTATCGTCAAACGACGAACAGCATGTCAGTAAATGGGAATATGGATCGTTTTGGGGTTCGTTTTCATGGCCACATGTGAAGCAACGTAATCCGCTGGCAATAAAATCCAGTAAATGAAGCGAATGCTGAAAATGATGAAAAATTTCGGCGTAGTTGCTGGCACCAACAATGCATTGCTCACCACCCAAAGTCTTTCTACTACAATAAATAGGAAATAAGTTCGATATAGTCTTGGAAAATGAAGCACGAGCATTGAATTCAGGTGGGAGCAGTGGTGCAGCACCAAGTGTTCCATCGTTGAACTTGTCGATGTTGATATAATTCTTCCAAAGTATGGCAAGAAAACGGGCCGAAGGATCATGCAAGCTCTGAAGGTTACACTAGAGCGTCAGTACTGGAATGTAGAAAATACTCATCAAAACCCTTACAATTATCCCAATATAAATCATATTTTCAACAATACAAATGCTCACATGGTATTGCTGCTACAATGGCCAACTTTTTCGGTGCGGAACTTGAAACCGGTACTTCAGATGATAAGTCCATGGAAAGCTTTCGCTTAGCACCTTTCTACAAATTATCCGCGCAGTCCACTACAGCATCCGGAGACGGGGGCAACCTATCGAGTTGCAGAGAAGTATGCGCAGTCTCTGAATTAAACAAAATATCAGTAAAAAAACCAAGTAAATGACCAGCACGGTTTCAAGTAGTAGGTCATGAAACACTTAATGGATGAAAAGGAGCAGTCGTTAAAGGTAATAACTGCAGGATCGGTTTGATTACCCGCTTTCTTAGCCGTCTTTCCAAGGCGCTCCTCTATGCTTTTAAAAGCCATACGTAAAGTATGGACTGCCTCTGGAACATCTTGCAGCTTGTCAACGGCGTCCTGCATTGTACGTAGTCTATTCACCACTTTTACCAGTGTGGCTTGCATATCCCTCTTGTCTCAAATTGCTTCGTCAGGATAACCTGTAGTTAGAGAAGGAAATGTTGAAGAAAGGGTGGAAATAAATAGATATGCACATCAGTATTGCTAACTTACCTATATCGAAATCGGGCAACTTTCTTGAAACAGGACTGTTGCCTAGACTTCTACCCCGAAGTGGTACTTTGGATTGACCACCTCCACGTGGGGCAATACCAGTTTCAAAGAAAAAATGCATAGGAATTGCATTCAGCATAAAACCGTGTTCAGCAAAACTTAATACTAGTTTTAATAGAATAATGTACCCATAACAGTTCTAGCCATCAACGGCGACCGAAAGCTAAATGATCCATCAATGTTTTCACTCCCGAGCGGGGAAGGCATCTGAGACAGGAAAGAGTTCCCCCCTGCGGATAGGAGCACAATTGTGGCAATCATAATTCCAATAACATAAATGATTAACACTCGTTTTTAAATACAGAGTAACTTTGTAATGGGCGTATTCCTCTCACTATTTTCCTCAACTTCTCCAGCATTAGTTGTCTCTGAATTATGGAATCAAAATTAACCAATAATTAGTTCATATTTACAAACAGGAAACGTAACAATTGCAATTTACGGGTCTAGAAAAATTATTTCAAACTAAATGAACATAACTAACAGGTCCAATAATTTGTTATGTATTAAGTTTTCTAGTAATTATTAATTAAGTAACTTACCATCCGAGTTTTCGATGCTTTTACCTGACGATAAAAGAAAAGAGCGCTTGAAACCACCTGGCTCATCTTTCTTGAATATTTGAGGGACACTATAATTTTATTTGTAATTTAATATTTAGGGATTATTAATTTTAATTAAAAACAACTTGAAATCACTTTGGGTGCTGTTATAAACTGTACCCCTGCTCCATACGTAATGCAATAGTTATGATCAAGCTCATATACAGACGACTGGAACCAACAACACAATCCGCGCACTTAATTTCAAACCCCACAGCGTTCCACACGAAATATACAATAAGAGGAGACCGAGAGTAAGAAAAACACGGGATGGATTTCAACAGTCTGATGAGACACTCATCGCGCACCAAGACTTCACCGATCGGTGAGAATCGCACCCCTTTCTCTTTTTCTAAAAGCTCACCATCCCCAAATATCTGGTGTGACCGCACTGAGACGCTCGATCTCACCGCTGCGCCACCCAGCCTTGCTTCCAATACGCTTCAATAGATTCCAGACTATTCTGCCAACTAATAACATTCCCATAATGAGCTACAGCAATCCATCCGCGCATCTCATTCTTTTTACTCATCCTATTCCCATTTCCCTTCCTCCCCTCCCATCAAACCAACTTAAGACCCCGGAGGAAACTAAAAAGAAGAAAGAATATAAGCCAAAGAATCATACCCAAAACCATTTTTACGAGTATCATTTACCACCTACCCCTCTTAACGTTTCCCAAACCCTAGCATTCATCATGCATATTGAATACGCTTCCCAACTTTTTCATTTCCTTCATCTTCTTTTCCCGTATCGTTTACCTCGGCTCTACGTTAAGCAGACAAGAACAACATATCTAAAAGGATACAAGAGACGAATATTTTAGATTCTCCTTAGACAATGTCTCCCAAGTAAATCTTCTTCCCTATTATACGCAATGTACACTACATTTCCATAAACCGCCAACGAGGGTTTTTTCCAGGAATCAACCTACCGTTACGCGCATAAATTAGTGAAAGCCTTCTTCGAGGTCATGTCTTATCTTACTTGTATATATTAAAAAATAATAAAAAATAAGTGCATGCATCTTCACAAAAAACATGTCTTTTGCCAGAACCGTATATTTTCTACAAGTTCCAGACAGAGTCAACTACTGGACACATCACGAATCCAATCATACGTAAAAAAACAGGATCCTAGCAAAGATAGGCTAACGGGAATGCTGAAATAAATAGTTATCTCATTCTTCTTTGACCTTTGAATTTTTTAACAATTATCAGCTCTGTCGCCTACTCACCTGACCTTCGCTCTCCATCTTGTCTTCAAATGTCTGTAGCTCATGGCTGCTGCTGACATGTCCTGTCTAGTAAATACTAGACCACCATTAAACTCCTGTCTACGACCTGTCATTAAAGACGCTATCTTATTCTAATCCCTGGTCATCTATCCCTCCATCTACAAACAAAACACAACTTCCAACTTACCATCAACTTCCTCATCGTACACTTCAACAGCGTAAAAATGCTCTGAAATACACATATTATATTAAACTTTCGCATCTTCAATCTTGAGTTTTCGCTTATTAGATGAAAGTATCGCTGCATTTTAAGTTGCAGCTCTGATGTTTTCTGCATGTATTGTTTTTTCGTTTTTGTAACCTTCAGTTACAATAATAATACCTCAATACGCAACTTCAAACTAAATACATATTGTTGCCGTTAAGGTTTTAGAGAAAAAAATATGCAGAGCCGCTATGCCAAAAGGGTTTTTCTACTTAAGACCCGGGATAAAGCATTTTATTGTGAGCGTGAGAAAAAAAGTTTGGCCATTGTTAAGAGAGAAAAAATCAAGAAAATAATGAATACTCAACGCCCATAATTCCTGAAAACATTGTTGTGATAGGAAAGGATAGTTTGACAAGAGAATGACATAATCATTAGCGGATGATACATGAGGTTAGAAGAATGACAAGGAAGGGGAAAAGGAAAGCGGGAAGAAAACTAAAGATCCTTTGACTGACTCATAATGATGAAAGCGGTAAACAACTTATAGGGGAAAAGGGGGCATTTCTGAGGATTTTTAGGCCGGGATTTCAGATTTCACACTTGAAATTATGGATTTTAAGGGAAGAAAAGGGTAATTTTCAAAGGATTTCTTTTTACCATGAGATTGCATAAGGTTATGCATTCCATCCGTGGGAAAGGGTTTGCATGTATGTAAATGAAATGTAATGGAACTGAATCCTCTCCAGTGTTTGCATGGAATTTGGGTTATCCATGAATATTTGAAAAGGGCAAGGGCTTCTTCGGAGAGAGACCTTGACCATGATTTTCGGGCTGAAAGTTGCGTAAACTATGTCTCTGGGTCTCCTCATTCTTCCCTCCCGTCCCTTCTTGACGGATTCTCAAAGAGTATCCTTTTACACATCCATGAGAAAGTGAATTTGCTTTTCTTCAACCCAAATCATCTTTCAAGACCGGCTCTCCCCCAGGGATCCAAAGCGTCCCTTTTCTCTCACTGGCTGGATGAGCATTCGATGCAAATCCGTTGCTACGTTGCGGTAGGACGAAGGATCCAGGGTGATTAAAGGTACTCGGAACTGAGATGCTTCAGGTGTTTTGAATAGAGAATTGGTAACAGGTAGAGGGAAAAGGTAGGAGAAAGTACCTGGAGGGAAAATTTACCTAATCTTACGTGGGATCACAATAGCGTAAATTCTGTGAGGAGAACAGGTATGAGGTACGTGGGACGGAAAATCGAGCAGATTTTTTATCTCCACTCCCTGTCTTCACCGATCCCATAAATTCAGCTCCCGTCTCTCGTCTTCCTTCAATCTAAATCCAAGTCTCGTCCAGGAAGGTCCTTAAATCACCTTCCCGATTTGTGAAATCGTTGAGGATTGCAGTGCAACCCCAGTTTGTTCTTTCTACGCTCCCAAAAGTTGTTCTCAGCCCACCCTCTCCAGGGACTTTCATTATGAAGTCCGCAGCATTTTTATTACTTTTCCTTGTGGCTTCCGGATTTGCCGGTCGGAGCGTAAATAGAGAGGCACGGTTGCGAACTCCGCCAAGTTTTCGGGGACTGTTTGATTTGTTTAGCAGTGGAAGTAAAAATGAAGAGACCAAAGAGACTTCTTCGCCACAGAAACAAGGCCCCGTTTATTACCCAGATCAAGGTTCTTTAAATCCGCAACAACAACCGTTTTCCAGCCCGGAAGGTGCGCTACAGGCTCAGCCTTATGTGATGCCTTACGGCCAACAACAACTCTACTACCCGCAACAACAGTATCAGCCAGCCGCGTACCTTGGCCAACAGGCTTTCTTCCCTCAGCTTGGGGGGATGACCCAAGTGTTGCAACCCACAGCAATATTGTCTCCCTGTGGACTTAATTCCGCGACAACACCTGCTCCGGTAATTGCTTTCTTGTGCCCCACTAATGTTGTCGCACCCCAATCTTATCAGCCCTTACCCGGCGGTGGCGGTCCCATGATCCAACCTGCAGGGGAGCCCATAGGACCTCCCATGAGACCTGTCGGACCGCTGGAACCTTTAGGTGGGGGTGAAGACATTGCCCCAGACAGCAATGACATTCCAATAGAACCACTTCTGGTGGGACCTGCCGTCGGTCCCGACAGCCTTGGTGAGGGAATAACTCCGCCTCTACCCTTCGGACCTCCTCCCGTAGTGCCCTTACCGGGTGCTCCAGGTGCAAACGCCATAGCTAACGCTAATGCAAACGCTTTAGCACAAGGAGGTCAACCCATATATATTCCAGGAGCTCCCGGTGCACCTGGAAGCGCTAATGCAAACGCTAACGCAAACGCTATAGCACAAGGAGGTCAACCAATATATATTCAAGGACCAGCTGGTGCACCAGGCGGAAGTGCCACTGCAATTTCTAACGCAAATGCTGTAGCCGAAGGAGGTCAACCCATATATATTCAAGGACCAGCTGGTGGCCCAGGAGGAAGCGCTAATGCTATTGCAAATGCTAACGCTATTGCCAATGCCGGCCCAGAGATAGTTCTGCCACCCGGCGTATCTGCACCCGTACCTCTTCCAGTCCCTGTTCCTGGCGGCGAGTATCCCTCAGTAGGACCTGCATCCGGTCCCCTACCTGAAGATTTTGGTGGCATGGAACTCGGTATTCCAGAAGGTATTGATGAAGGAGACGAAATATCACCAGAGGGTTCCGATCTTGGACCAGATCAAGGCCCACTCCTTATTGGACCTCCTTTGAGACCTGAACCTACTGGTGGCATGGGATTCGGAGTTCCTCCTGGCGGTGAAGAAGGTAATGAAATTGCACCAGAGGGCGAGGACTTGGGACCGGATCAAGGACCCGGCTACGGTCCACAACCTGGCTACGGTCCACAACCCGGACCAGGATTCTGGCCGCCACCACAAGGCTTCCGCCCACCACAACCTCCATTCCGTCCTCCGCAACAAGGATTTGGACCTCGCCCAGTTCCCGTTCCGATGCCTGTACCAGGCCCACAAGAAGGACCTCTTCCATTACCACCACCGGTTCCTATGCCAGCACTCGGAGGAGAAGGTCTAGGACCAATGGAAGGAGGCGAAGCCGGACCTATGCCTGGAGGACCTATGCCAGGAGGACCTATGCCAGGAGGTGGACCAATGCCCGGTTCCGGACCTTACCCCGGCGGTTATGGCCCATATCCTGCTCCTAGTGAACCATGCGGCGTGCCTCTTCCACAACCTTACCCATATCACCGTCCCGTGCCAGCAGCCTTTGCCCCACAATATCCTTTCCTCCCTCCCGGCTTCAACTTCATAAACCCATCTCAAGTCGGCGATCTTGAGCACTGTCCTCTGTATCCACGACCAGGACTTCTTCCTTGCGCCACCCTTGAATACCTGGAGAAACTACAATTAAGAACAATCTACCGTCTCATCATTACATCCGGCCTCGACAGTCTATTCTACCAAACTTGTAAGTTTCACTCCAGAGCTTTAAATGAACTTCATTATTGTACATTTTAACGCAAATTACTTAATTATTGATATTTTTTACACCTTCCAGCCAATTACACCTTCTTCGCTCCAGCGGATCCAGCATTCCTTAAATTGCCAGAGTGGTTTTTGGCCAGTTTGGAATCCGACATCAAGCTTTTGCGAGCCTTTATCCTCCAGCACTTTATCAAAATCGATCTTCCACTCTACTCTGTCGGCAACGATTTCCTTGTAATGAACGCAAGACCTGGTGGTAACAGACTTCGTTTCAACACCTACTTTGATCAGAACGCTTATGTAAGTTGAATTTCCATCAAATTTCATAAATTAAGTTTGCAAAATCTCAAAATAGTGACATTTTCACACTTTAATCACAACATTCCATTTTTCTACAGAGGATTGTCACAATAGACGGATCTCAGGTCCTGCTCGGGGACATAATCACCCGGCAAGGAAGATTAAACATAATCAACGATGTTCTCAGTCCAAATCCAATCCGAAATATGGCTCAATACCTTCAAGAAGTTCCTGATTTCTCTGGTAAGTTCTAAAGCTTGACACTCAAACGTTAGCTAAACTACTACTACTACTACTAACTACTCAAACGTTAGCACCCTCTAAGAGCTAACCAATCTAAGCATCACTATATTTTTCTCTCCCTCCTTCCAGTTTTCATGAACGCAGTCGCACAAAGTGGAAGCCTCGGACTTTTCCAAAGCGATGAACCCATAACAGTTTTCATTCCATACAACGAAGCCTTTGAACGATTCAATCTCGGCTCCATTGCCGGAAACGGAAGTGCTCTCTCAAGTAAGTTTACACATCCTCCATTTTCTCTAACTTTCTCCTTGGTGTGCTTTCTCGTAATAACAATTTGTACTTTCACTTCCTCCTTCAGATTTCGTCCGTTACCACGTCGTCCCAGGCGCTTTTTACAGCAACGGCCTTCTTGACGGTCAATACCTCCCGACCTTGTACAACAAAGAAGTTAAGCTGTCTGTTTCGTCAGACGGATACTCAAGTAAGTCTATGCTCATGCATTCCTTGCCCCTCGTCTCATTGACTACATCTCCACAGCTTTCTCCTCCGCAATAACTCTAATCATGCTTTCCTTCTTCTCCTCATTCCAGAATCTCTAAACTTTGTCAACAACAACATACGAGTACTGAAAGCGGATATTCCGTTGATGAACGGCGTAGCACACGTTGTGGACAGCGCGCTGTCAACGTTAGAAGAATTTTACGTTTTCCAGGGCCTTAGTGAGTTCTCGCTCTTTGAATTCGGAACAATGAAGAAGCGGAACATGGTGGTAGCTAGTAAGGAGGATTGATTTGCTCAATAGAACACAAAATAAATAAGCAATCAACTATTTCGTTAGTTCCTTAGTTAAATAAGACACAAGCTAAACTTAAACCTTCTGTGAATGACATTGAACGATTACGGTGATTAGTATATTAATTTATACGACTAAGTTTAGGTTAGATCGATTTGTATCCAATCACATATAGCACTTGAATCAATTTCTCAGCATGTAGAAACTTTTCACATACTATAACAAAAGGTACCCATAATTTCTAAGTATTTTAAGGAATATGTTACCTTTCAGAGGACAATCAACTGGAATGAAATAACCCCGGTGAATAAGAGTTTGCAGCATACTGCCTAACTTGTTGACAAGACAAGCCGCACGTTATGCTACACCTCTTTTTAAAGGTTAATCTCCACGTCTACTGTCCACACACGACACTCTAGAATCTGAGTTACGTTCACAGAGGTTAACTCACTCGGATTAATTAGCGATTCATGGACGTATCTCAAAACTCTTTGTAATTTTCATCAAACTCTTTTTTAACTTTGCCTAAGTATACCAAGCAATAAGACTGATTGTAATTAACGTGGCGCTTGGAAGGATGAGAGGTAGCGAGCGAATAAAAATACTTAAAATCTTTTATTAAATATAATAAATTTTATTCCCTTATTCATCATCATTAATCTTCCCGGGATTCTACATAAATAGGCATAATTGTCAGTCGTTCATCATCAAAATACACGCCTTTTTTGACGTGAAACTACCAGGTAATCCCAGATACTTTCTTAAATCCCAATTGAAGTCCCCCTTCAAATTGTCATCTTTATAATTTATATATACGGAAGTGAGTTTTGCTGGATGCATTACCATTGATTCATTCCAATTCCCTGCAGAAACCTAAATGTACTATAAACGTAGCATTACTTATCCATAGGGGTCAGTATATCTTAACATTGAATCATGTACGTTAAGCTCTAGAATTAATAGGATGTTTATAGGAAGTGTAGCTAAAATAAGCGAAATCAAGCAAGATAGTAATCAAGAATCGATATAAATTCCTTCAAATCCAATCACAATCACATCAGACAGATACGGAATCACATCTTCGTCAATATCCACTCTACATTACAGTAAATTAAGATTATCCTAATTAGTCATAGTAATTATATCCCGATAAGCGAGTTCATCCTTGTAAAGGATTTCGTCTGCGCATAAATAGTAATATTCACATTTTACTACTCATAAAATTAGTAACTAAAATGCGAATAATTCCTTTACAAAGGTGAAAGCAAGAAGAACATTACATAAACTATACAATTTAAACTCACTGTTGATGCAGTGGAGAAAATTTTTAATGAAACCTTACCGAAGACCACCACAATCAGCGCTATAAGTCCCTGGGATGGGATTCCCTTTTCAAATCACGTTAAAAGATAAGGCTAACCAGTTTCCGCATATTCCGATCCTATTCTAAGAAAAATAACTCAAAAATCACTTAATTATAAAATAGTTACAGTGCACTAACTTTGAGTCTGAAGAAACGCAGGGTGAATTATAAAACAGGGTGAAAACAAACTTGAACTAATGAGATGCATCCATCTTAAAATGAACATTGCTACATATGAAATCTATAAATCCGTTGTACAACTTCCCCGACAGCCTTATCATCGTCAAAGTGTTCATGAAGCGTAAAAGTGTTGACACCATCCTTCCGTGCAGAGTCCAGCACTTGCCAGCTCGAGAGAAGTTTGATGAAATTCCTAATAGGATCCAAAGCAACACTTTCTCCTAGAGTAAGAAAAAAAATTCCGTTGGTTGTCATGTTTATATAAAATGTATTAGCATACTTAATTGTATTACGCATCATGTCTTGTAATTAGTGTCATTTTAATTACCGTAAGAAATCACGTTTTGCTGAATCTGACACCTGACCTCGGCCAGCATGTCCATCTGTAGCTGCTTCTCTTGCGCCTCACATTGAACGAGACGCTTGAGAGCAAAGGAAGATGCAACATAAGTGTCCATGATAGGTTTCACCAATCCTTGGAGATAGGTAAGGCGTTCTTTGCTCTCAGGGCTGTTATTAATGTACACCAGGCTCATACTTCCGTCGTTTATCGACATGACCTCATCGTCACTGTCGTCAGAGGTAGTAGCGGCCGTTGATGAGTTCTGAAATCAGCAAGAGTTCAAATATTAGCTATCCTTGGCGAACAGAGATGAATTCCCGTAGTCAGATTAACACAGATGGCGCCACCCTTACCGCTTGACACCTAAGCAATTTTTCAGATTCCATAAACTTGAGCGTTTTCCTTATTGTCTGCTTTAAACTCTGACAGGGTGGATTGAAAATAAACTCGTGGTAGAGGATTCCACATAGTTCTAGGCAAGTTGCCATGAGATCAGCTTCAAGCATTACAATTTCAGCGTCAGCGTTCTCCTGATGAACAGCTCCCTCTTCTCGCATCAGCGTTAGGATACTTGTCGCTGAAAAAAGGTACAAAGTTATAGATTTTAAACTATCGTTTCAAAACCACGCTACATCTACAGTAATTATCGGTAGCAAAACGTAGTCACCTACCTGCAACAGACTCCAAAGCATAAACTGGAAGAACGCAGGTGGAATAATAGGATAAATCAATAACATTAGGCACCACAGTCACTGGACGGAGAAGGATTTGTGTTGGTTTGCTAGAATCTTTATTTGTTTTCACCAACTCTTTTTGCACAAGGGATGGTCCAAGAACGTCAAGCTGAAAAAAATCCCAAAATAATAATTTTGTCTCCCAAATTTTCAAATAATAGTAAAATTTTATAGTATTTTCCTGCTTCTTACCCCATGTTCAATCACACTTCTCGTATCCTGTCCATCAAAGATGACTTTATGTTTCCGTTTGTAGAATTCTTGTTTCAAACTCTCCATTTCTTCGATAAGCTTGTCGATAGTAACTCCCTCTCGGTATTTATTGAGCAAAATAAATGCAATTGCGCTTGTCGACATCAGGGTAAAGCACTGAACGCCATCTGAAATGAAAATTTTGTATCGTTAACACCTAAACAATATCCAGTTTTCATTCATTTTAAGCACGATATGGCTAATCGTATCGCTAATCGCTTCGCTACTGAGCCACATCACTCCAGAGCCAGTTCACCCACCATGAATAACGTGCTTAGCCAAAGCATTGACCAATTCTCTTTGATCTGTTATCACAAGATCTGCTGCATGCCCATCCTGGCTCTGGAAAGAAGATCTTCGGGACAAGGATTCCCTCCCACTATCGTTTTCAGAGCTGCTATCAGATTGGCTCGGAAGGCTAAGAATGGATGGAGATGGTGCTTTCATCGCTTGGTATCCAAGGATATATTCCTGCAAGTCAAATGATCATTTCTAAAAAACCCACTCACAAAACCGTTTCCCCATTACCAGACATCAATTATTTCATCTTCCTTACCCGCATAGAAAACGGTGTACCGTAGTCCACCCTAGCATTTCCGAATTTCGTTTGAAGTGAAGTCCACAAACCGAGAGCAGCGGAAGCAAAACTTTCCTTAGTTTTCGCTTTTCCAAGTTGTTCCCGAACATAATTCCCTTCAACTAATTTTTCGTAGCTGAAATTCACTGGCACGATCAGAATATCATCAACTTTCTTCTTCACAAGCGTGTCCACAGCAATGCTTAGCAGGCCTCCTGTTATGTTCATTGGAAAAAGTCACAAGTTTTACCTCTTATTCATACTTGCAAAAAACAAATATTTCTTTCCTCTCATTACATTCAACCCCTTCTTAGTTTCTCGTTCCAACCACGCTAAATAATTACAAATGTACGAAGCCATTTAGCCGAAAGCAGATTAGCAAGAGGAGGAGCAAAGATTCTTAGGGAAGGTATGGCAAGAATAAGGAAAATTGCGCGGGTGCGTACATTACAAGCATTACAATTAACGAGTTGGTATTTAACATTAATCGTCTTCTTTTTATAAAGATAATTTACGATCCTTCATCCCCTCCCGTACAAGATCCTTCAAGCCGTGTCGTCTCTTCTGCTCAAGCAAGTTGCAAGTTTTTCTTCTCGAAACTCACTTGTAAATCAGTAGAGAATAAGCAAAAGAGTTTATCAAAACAAATCACATCAGCAAAAATATCAAAATCTCAAAACAATCCCCGTACAAATCTTCACAGAATCTTCATTCATCTTTCAAGAACTATACGCACACGCACGCTTATTATTCAATCTCCACACAATCTCAATCATTATTCACAAACGAGTTCACTCTCAATTTCCTCCCGCCCAGTCTACCACAATTCCCCGTACCTTCTCATTCATATCAAAGCATGCACAATGTAGAACGTTTTGCATTTTACTCTACCTCCTCCGCGCCCCATCTTTCACACTCTACAAAGAAACATACACACCTTTCCATAAAGTGCATTTGATATGCAGTAGTATTTAAATGCATCCAACTTTTAACTGTAAAAAATTTTCGAGTCCCCTTCAACCAACACGTTTTCTCTTCAGGTTATTCCAAATTCTTCTCTAAAACTTGAACCTTGACTTCAAATTTTATATGACAAATTTTACATCTTACCTTTGGGATGACAAGGTTTTCCTGTACGTGTACGTCCTCCCTCGATAAAGAATTCCATGTCGTTGTCAAATTCAAAGGATTTCTCCATATACAGCTGCAGTATTGCTCTGTAAAGGATATCCTTCTTTCCTTCCTTCCGGTCAAGCCGTCGCTTGATGAAAAATCCTCCAACACTCTTCATCATCAAACTGAAATAATATACGAAAATTATCAATTAGTTTTACTCTGAATTCAACCTCAAATGATCCATTCCCTCCAAGGATTAAAAACCCTTGAAAAAAATCCTAAATCCAGCAAATTAACAGATCATATATATGTGATAAAAAAGAGCAATTCAATTCCTAACATACCTGAACACAGGTATATTCAAGTTTTCTCCAGCTGCAACAAGTGGAGCCCGAATATTCATGTTGACAAGCGTCCAGGAAACAAGGACGTAATCCAAATGGCTTCGATGAATAGGCAGATAAATAATAGGATTACCCGTATCTCTTGCTTTCTTTATTGCTGCAACTTGCCCCTTTTCTACCATAATCTTTGGGTAGATGACGGACAGAACTTTTCCAATTATCCAAGCAGCAATCCTGCATTTAATAAAATCCATTTTATAATCCATCCTTCCTAATTTATCATTAATTTTATATGGTGAAGTCAGCTAATCATTAATCAGGCAGTCTTACCGAACATAAATAGCAAAATAGCGAACTTTAGCTTGCTTCGCTCTCATGTTGATAATAACTCTTTCAGCTCGTTGCCTATGCTTCCGAATAAGATTCTCTAAGGATGCACCTGGAGTTTCCTTCAGTTCCTGTTTCGCAGATTCCTTGATTGCAACTGCAAGCCGCTCATCCGTCATCATCTAAATCCATGCATTAATTTCATTAATTTTCCCTTACCCCTGTCCTGTCTGTGTCTCGTTCCTAGTTTTTTCTCTTTAATCCTTTTTGCATCAATCTCAACCATAACATGAATAACTAAAGCTTAGGGTATCTTACTTCTTGTAGCTGAACCATGTGATACTGTGGACCGATGAACCATTTTCTCCAGAAGAAAATAAAGAAGGCGAATCTCCGAATATACCATGGATTTTCCGGGTTTCGCAAATCAATTTCCAGACAATTCTTTATTCCAGATTCATCCTGAATGACTAGATCTCTATTTCCCTGTACAAAATTGAATGTAAAGTTAACCTTGGTTCCATAAATACAGTTTAAAATGTCTTAGGAATTACTTATACAAGAAAAGATGCAAGTACATTACATGTAGTAAATGTCATGGGTCTTTATCTTACCTCTCCCAATTTGTTGTCCCTGTTACAAATACAGCATGCGCTATAAAGATTCGTGCTGACATCAGTACTGGAATACGATCCCTTAAGCGTTTTGTAGAAGGCAAGGTCATCCTTGGAAACGCTGCAATCACTATCTTCTTCCTTAAGGTCTGCGCTACTTTTCTTCCGATTAAAATGCGCTCTGGATATGGGTAAATTCATAAAATTTGTCGCATCCCATTTCGTTCCTTGATGACTAGAGGTTCGTGTTTCAGGAGTGAGAAGGATGGCTTCTATCTTTTTTACCATCCCACGACATCCTTTCACTAGTTCATCATTGCTCCATCTAAACAATTAAAGAGTCATTAATAATCCGTCCCTTTCCGTAACAGCAAGACGTCTATCCTACAACGCTCAAAAGTTGTGTCAAAAATCCTCAATCCTCACGTTTATCACCCAAGTTTCGCCATTTTCTTGCCGCAAATGCGAAATACTGTACATACTCATGACAAAAGCTTATTCGCAGAAAATGTATGACACGCATAGCATGGGCTATGCATAGGCTTCTCTATGCATAGGAATTTCTAATATGGCTCCTAAATTTTCAAAACGTTTGCCAAAAATATTCCAAGCTTTGTGTCAGATCCTTAAACTTGCATACTAAACATTAAACTTTGTGTCAACTGTCCGCTGCTACGGTTGAATCTTGGGACGCCTTCCAGAACCGGATGTCTAGCATTAAGATCAATTGAATCAATTTATGCGAATTTAAACCCCTTCCACTTCAAGCACTGAATCGGACAGACAGTTCCAGACCTTTTCCAGCCACCAAACCACTCTTCAACATAATTTTGAATCCTCCTCCTGACTGCTTAAAGCTTTGATCCATCAGCCCGCTAACCGCCTGTCATTGCGCCATGCCCCAGTGCGCTTCGGTGTCGTTTAAACTATGCGAATATTTTATCTTCTCCTGCATAATATTTTTCTCAACGAGATCTGGACTGCTTCACAAGGAGACAGCAGCGCACGGAATTACAGAGAGGCGCTGCACTTGCTTTCAAGTGTAGATTTAATTCTACAAATGCTTGTAAACCGGTCTGCGCTTTCTTACACAATCTGTGATCAATGCCATGAAGATTACCCAACTCAATTAAACGTTACCGCCTCCCAATGGAAGCATCTCATCTCTCCGCTATAATGTTCTTTTCTACAACGTGTAGAGAAGTACAACAATACTACAAGCCCACGGAATCTATAATTATCCATCTTCTTCTTTTTTTCATACTATACTTTCTAAAAAACCACGTAGAAAAACTCTTCACTAAACGTGTTCCTTAATTGTTCAATTTTAGAGGGTGATAATTACCGCCGGATTTTCCCATTTAAAATTCTTTCAAGTCAACACTAATGTGCCAATTCCCCCCGTTTTGCACTAATTTCGCACACATCAAGACTTAACAACCTACGCACGACCCCGAAACGACTAAACTCATCACAATTTCTTCTACAAAATAATGCCAAAACCATATTTCCAGCATTTCAGTTCTATGTCTTTAAAATCTTGGCTACTAGTAATTTATCATGGGCTTACTAAACAATTAACTCGGCAAATTATTTAAACGCCCCTAGGCTCAGACAACAACAGGGCCCTTGAGAATCTTATTGCTCATAGCCATGAACCGGCCATGCCGTTGCCGTAATTGCAGCATCCCATTGTCTTCAGTTTTGAGGGATTTCTTCCAAACTTAATTTTTCACCCTCCAAGCAAAACTCAAGTTGAGTAAACGTAAGCGGCAGCTAGCGTGTCCACGTGTTCCTTGAGGTGCGAAAGCGGTGATGAATCACAGCGCGGACTTAACACAACTTGACTGTGATCAATGACCTGATTCCAACTAAGCTTTAACCTTGCTGCCTTTCTCACAGTTAAAAACAAAAGATAACCAAGCCTATGTGAAATAAAAACTCTAAGAACGTGAGTAACTGTAGTTACTGTGCTGTGGGAACAAGATTGTATCTTATTTTCAAATACATTGTCTCCCTGTCACCTTAGCTTTGATTTGCATTCATTCCGAGTGTTGTCAGGCAGGGGTAATTTGTTAAGTAAAACAAATTTCTTAAGCTGTTAGCCAGAACGTTACTCTCATTATTCATTAGCAACAAGGTCTAACTTCGGATACCTATCATCGCTCTTATAGTCTACTCCGTGTATACTAGGTTAGCAATTAGTCTTTTTCATTTATTACGCATCTTCTTCATTTGCCCTTGTCCTCACTACTCGTTCCTTAAATGAATTCCAGCACCCAGCTCTATTGCTACAGCAAATCTTATCCCGGTTGTAACAATATCATCTACTTCTACCGCCATCTTAATTTGTACCATCACAGCTCAATGGCTCATAATGAAAACCCCGTTACTGGTTGAAACTCATTTGAGTGTTGCAAAATATTTGCAATAAGTTTCACCCCCTGTCTCTCCACTATCCTGCCTATAATTCCATTATTGTTCCTGCCTTTCACACAACTTATTCATGATGCAACCTATGCACTCTCACCCCGCGCTTAAATCTCTTTGCTTTCCCTGCATTAAAAATGTGCTAAAAAATTATCGTCTCTTAGCAACCAAGCTGATTAAAATTAATCATTCATACAAAAGCCTTCCGCCAGGATTACCTAGAACCCAACCATAATACTAGCAGTCATTTTCCTAATCCCTGATAAATTGCAAACAAAAACTTAAAACTCTATGCAAAATTCTTCCTTCTTGTGTTATATCCATCCTTCGCTGATTTCCGAATCACAAAAGGCTATAAACGTTTCACAATTTGTCATCCGACCCACAAAACAAGTATCCTAAGAACGCGAACGGTCACACAGCCCACTTTTAGCGGCAACTAACATTCAGATTGAAATTAACTCAAATCCCGCCCAACTCACCCGTATTTCCACCAACAGAAGCAGATGCTTATGACACAAATCCCCCATTCCAAATAGGACATCATTCTCTGTGTCGGGTTTTTTTATGGGAGGCGGAGTGAGAAATTTGCGGAGCAAATTAAAACACGGTTTTCACGCACAAAACAGTCACACGCCACAAAGCCTTCCTCACTTTAAATGTATCACAGCGTAGAGAAGAGGGTGTAAATCCTTGATTGTCACTTTGTCTCCGTTAGATTCAATCCACCATTTTCCTCACAATGACACAGCGGACACACTTGATGAAACTCCGGTAAGAACGTTGTCGTATTACACATTCGCTTCGAGACTCTCTTCAGTATTCTCTCTCAGCTTCACGGACCCTCATTCTTTTGGCAAAGCTGATGCCTAAATGACATTGAGCCTTTGGATGTGAGGGTTAATGAAGTAAAATGTGGTAGCCGATTAAAACACAAGGATTCGATTAAGGGTATCACACTCAGCTCCTACACACATACACGCAAGAGGAGACAATTCCCTACCCAGGATCGTCGCCCTCTATATTTTTACTTAGCGGCGCTTAGATGACAATGAATTTTAATTTCTGAGCGCAAATATACTAAGCGCAGCGCATATACCTCCCTATAGAAGCCCTACTTGAAGATGAGGAAAAATTCCCACGTGAGACATTATAACTACTCCTCCGTCAGTATTCCACCTTCTGAGCAAAACAAACTCAAGTCCTTCCCAGAAAATCCTTTGCTCTGGCTGGGGACATTGGGAGTCCCTTAATATTTTTTGCGAGATGGACTTTTCCCTATAAACCTACCGTCTTCTCCTACGCTACTTGAAACAAATCCTCATTCCCTCTCTCGGCTCCGCAATCTTCTATATTCCTCAATCTGCTATTATATGTCAGTGATGGATTGAGGAGGTTTTGGAGGAGATATTGTGCCTTCTCCCTTGGATTTTTCCCTTGGATCCTCGGTAATTAACTATAGCATCGCCTCCCAGACACCACTTCAAAAAGTTCATGCAAAAAGCTAAGCAAATCACTTCTCCAACCCCTCTCACAAACTTTTACAGAATGTCACAATAGCTCGATAACCAACCAACTACCCTCCCTTCGTCAGCCAGCCAGCCAGCAAGCCCTTACTGCAATCGCTAAATTGTATTAGCTAACGTTTATCACTTGCCTTTCCGCTCTCTTCCACAATTAACGCGCAAATTCCCCATTCCGCAGTTGTATTACCACGCGCTCTTGCAAACTACAAGTAGCGTGGACAGCGCCTGTATTCCCTCAGTACATAGCTTAGAATGGCGCGTTATCGCTACGTTAAAGTCTTTACAACAACATCAAGTAGAAAATTTTATCCCTCTAAGAGAAGGGAAAAAAGGGACAGCGCAAGAGTCTTAGCAACATTCTATCACCGCTTCTCCACCAACATCCTTCTCTCAGCAATACTGCAGCTTTTGCTAATTCTAACCATGCACAGCGCAGCGCATAAACTAGCCACATTGGTCACCAGTCATCAGCAGCGTTTTTCTTTTGCGTCCTCCACCGTATTACCTACGTTGCATTTATATATCATCCCAGATGATTTGCAACTTATGCCAGAGTTGAGTGGAGCGTATTACTTGTGCAAATTTCTTAGTTTCCCTTTTTGTCAACATTGTATATAGTAAATATGCAAAAGCCAAGCTTAAATCACACCCTCTGGTCATCCGCATCCTCATTATCTCTTTAAGTAACGACTTCCTACACAACAAAGCTGCCACTACTACGGCGCTTTATTGCTGCACTTCTTTTTAATCATCGCGTCATTCTGTCACATCCCCATAGCGTCCCCCGATCTCGAGCTAGAACGTGGCTACAAATTTACTCATGCTCTCCCTGATTACGCTCTTTATGACAAAATAAAACTCGTAATATTAAATTGCAACAATTTAATTACCTTTACACTCTCTGTCTGTAGCCGGCCCGAGGAATTTACAAGCATTCATTAAGCTCAAAAAAATCCTCAAACAAAACGTTTTACAACCAGTAACTAGTTCATCACCGGGAGCAAAAGCGACGCAACTTCCGTTCTTTGTTTTTCCGCTCCTGTGGTAGGGGGTTCCAGTACGGACTGTCTCTGAATGTACCAGATGGCGCTAGGCTCGTGCGTCTCCGTCCAACGTTTACGCCACAACTATTATTACGTTGAAGAATATTGTCTGGAACGGTAGATGCTTGTTGACAAGTTTGTCGCAAAATAAACGCTGTTCCTCCCCACATCTTGATAATAATTAATCAAGTATGAACAAGAAAAGTAGTTTGAGATGTGACTAAAATGACGAAAGTAAGAGGCGACGTAACATTTTTACGTTGACCATGTGACGAAAGTTTACATTTGTTACGGTGGCGAAATAAGCAGAGTATTCCATCTTTCGATCATCTGTTGCAATTCCTATTCCTTGGATCGCCATGCGGTCGCTCAAATCCCGTCTCCTACGACTGTCACACATCCCCACAAACTATAACCAACTTTTTTTATACATGGCTCCCATATTTCTTCCATCAACCAATTACCATACTACGTACCGTACAAGTAGATCCCCCTCTACAACAAATTTCTTCTCCATTTACCTTCCTCTTACATCGAGATTTAGCACTAAGCTCCCACCAATTTTGCATCAACGTATACTTTACATTCTCCTCTCTTTAGTCAAGCTCCATTTCATCAAATTTTAATATTAAATCTTGCCTAATCATTCTCCTCGGCCACAGACCACAACAAAACAAACCGCATTTGGCCCTACTCCCAACCCCAACCTCCCAACCAACCTTATTCCTTGTCCGTATGGATGGGGTGAAGGCAACCAATAGGGATTGTGGCAGTGACTTTGTTTGCGTAAACTGCAATTAATGTCCGACGGGTTTACATCAAATCTTTGACATGGTCAATAACCTGTAGCATGGTCAAGTGATGGAGAGTGCGCAGATTGGAAAGATGCAAGGTCTTGAAGCTCTTCACGCCTTATATTCCCTATTGCATAAAACCTCAGCCCATTTTCAGAGAAGCAACGTATATACACTCCCCATCAAAATTTTGCAATTCTACATATTATTTAACGTTCATTACCGACAGAGCGTGAGAGTGCGCCGTACAAACTTGACACGCTCCCTACGTCCTTTTACCTTCAGTAACATCACAAGCCAGCCCTTAGCCGCCGTTCCTTATCTTTCAAAATTTGCCATTAAAATCTCGTCATTTTAAAAATAAAATCCCATGTTCTACATCAAGTTTTATCTTCAAGGCAAGTCTTTGCTAATTATATCTAAATACAAAACGCAGAATTCTCCTCTTTACCCACAACATTTTCCTATTTTAAATCTTTCATTTCCGTGCTAATTTTAAATTTTAACTCACAAAATCAAAGCCTAAGTCTACAGGTCAGAGAATGACATTTGCGGGTAGATATTTTAGCGACTAGCGAGCGATTGTGACGACATATTTTATTAACTTTTTGAGGAATACTTGTACGTCTAACTCGTTCCAAGTTAAAGAATTATGACATTATGATGACGAGTTCTGCAATTTTACCCTGAACTTCGTTAGGTGTTGGGAAAACCTTGTGTAACAGTATGCTAATCAGAAAGAACCAGTTTGGGACAAATCATTATGTCTTAACACCTCAGAGTATATGCGTCTCCTACCGATCGATCATTTAGTATTTCATATTTGGCTAGGTACAGTCAGTAAAGCAGAACGTAAGACGTTACCGTAAGACACTATTCTTTTTCAATCTATTCAGAACCTAAGATCACGAATCACAACCAGTCGGCCACCTTCTTTGCCTTTGACCATCACTCGTAGCTGTGGCAGTGTGTTACGGGTGGGTCGTTGGAATATTAAAATATCCAAACAAACGAGGATGGACTTGGGAAAGGGCCCTGCGCCATTGGCATTCTCAATGGATGCAATATCGTAACTTTGACCCGTCGCAAGCCATCACATGACTTTGCCGATTTCTTTAACACGCCTTTTATTGCAAGATTACCCTTCTACTCACTCAACAACCGCCATTACGAATTTTTTCCCTTAACCTCCATCAGTTTGTCTGCATCATTTGCAGAGAGTGAGGAAATCATTTTTATGCAATCCCAAAAGAATGGGAAAATGCTTGGGGCTCTGTCAAACCAATTATAAGCTGGACGCTATATACTGTTTACCGAAACCAAATCCAAGATACGATGCACCCTTCACGTGTCTTTCGCTAACGCTTCGTGAAGTAACCACCCTGTCAAATCAATGTCACCTGCTACACCTGTAATTGCGCTAGTTTCCAAACGGTCATAAATTTTACACTGAAGGTATCTATAGAATTTCAACTTGAACGTCCTAAGGGAAACACGTGATCAAATATCCCTTGGAGCATCCTTTCTACATTCTCATAGAACGTTTTTCCGTATTCTAAAACGTTGATTCGAAATCTTTGAATTTATATATTCAAGTATTAATTACCACTGTCAATTCCTGAATTATGTCCCACTTTGTAATCTTAGCTTACTCACATTAATTGCCATCAGGATGGACGACGGACCACCTTAGGATATCGAGATTACTCTCGAAATCCTAATCTAAAAGATTAGGATCTCGCTCTCAACATGTAATGTTGTGCATGTACCTTCGAAAAAATATTTTGAAATTGACTATATTCCGCTTTTAAGTCGCTTCTTTATAACAGTACACTTGCCAACAACGAAATTTAACTTAAGTGCTTGCCAAATGAGCGCCCTGTCAACGCTTCTATTTAAAAAGTCGCGAAAATTGTGCAGATTTTACCGCGAAAAACCGCATATTAATTCATGATAATTTTAATCGCATACAAAAGCATAGTAAGGCTAGGGATATCCACGAGACCTCATGCTGTCATTATAACAATGCGCAATTGTGGTTACTTTTAGAGCGAGCGAACGATGAACTTAAAGCAAAAACTTGTACCTGCACCCTCAGAGTATGGTGCAACCATTAATTATATATCTGTTAGAGTGCAAGTTTACTGGCTCAAGTGCTCTCCTCATTATTACTTAACGTTCTGTGCTATACACTTGCACTTGTGACTACGTGCTCTTCTTCTGTCTATCGCAAATTAATAGGATAATGAACACACATTATTAATATGAAGTATGGATTACGTGAATATCTTTTAACTCGTAATTTGATTAGAATGCTAGCATACAGGTAAGTTTTTGAGTAAACAATTCCTACTCCAGTGTCTAAAAACGAAATCCCAGAACAGATGATACTGATTTAAAACGGGTTACGAAGAAAATACACCGTTTTCAGATTATGGACACGCGATTAACGATGATTGACATTTTATTATCCATAACGATCACAGCATGAACAAGAAATTTCCTTCTAGGGAATAAATTTTGGTTCTGACTAAATTTTTTCTACCAAGATAGTTGGTGACCATTATCATTCCTATCGCCCTATGTATTCCAGCTACTCGTATGCATTCCCACAGTAATTATAACTATCCTTACTACGTTTGGAATGAGTGAATGGATAACTACGATTTAACAACATTGATATACACGTGACAAATACATAGTTATCAACCTGCCACAATTTATGTTTTCACACGATTACATATGTGTCGTAGTTTTTCCAGATTGAGTGTGACGAGAATCTCGAGGGTAGAACTCGGCCAAAGTGCTGGCTGGAATACGTTTCAACATCTCCTTGGGGAAGATTCTCAACAATTGCCATCCAATGTCCAGGGACTCAAACACAGTACGGTTCTCGTAATTGCCTGAAATAAATCCCACCAAAGTATATAGTTAATGATGCATACTATATGACCCACTCTCTATTTAAGCATGACTTTCTGGACACGTACCTTGTGAAATGAAATTCTTTTCGAATTTTCCCAAAAATTCGAGGTAAAGCAGATCATCAGCGGATAAAGCTTCTTCACCGACCACAGCCTTCATGGCTTGAACATCTTTACCGATAGCGTAGCAAGCGTACTATGAAATCAAGTTTGAATTAGCAGCGAATACAGCCCGGTATTACGACTAGACGGACTTTTTCATAATGACCATGATCAACACTTACCAGCTGGTTAGAAACATCAGCATGATCTTTCCTAGTCATGCCTTCTCCGATGGCAGATTTCATCAAACGACTAAGAGAAGGCAAAACGTTGATTGGAGGATAGATTTGACGATTGTGCAGTTGACGATCGACGTAGATCTGACCTTCAGTAATGTATCCGGTCAAATCAGGAATGGGATGAGTGATATCTATAGGGAACAATAATTTTTTCATTAGCTCAACGATACATTTCTCAATTATATTCTGCAACCTCAATAAGATCACAACTCCCACGACACAGCAAAAACTCACCGTCGTTTGGCATAGTCAAGATTGGAATTTGAGTGATAGATCCATTTCTTCCTTCTACTCGCCCAGCTCGTTCATAGATGGTGGCCAGATCTGTGTACATGTAACCCGGGAAACCTCTTCGTCCAGGTACTTCTTCACGAGCAGCTGATACTTCTCGCAAAGCCTCTGCATAAGAACTCATGTCCGTCAAGATGACCAGTACGTGTTTTTCGCATTGATAAGCTAAGAACTCTGCTGCCGTTAGTGCCAGTCGCGGTGTGATAATTCTTTCGATAGTAGGATCATTGGCAAGATTAAGGAACAAGCACACGTTATCCATAGAACCGTTTTCCTACAATCAAATTACATATTCTGTCCAAACAGCTTGCTATTCCTTACTTCCTTCATAAAACCAATTGCTTTCGCAATATTATGAATTCTTCATACCTCGAAATCCTGTTTGAAAAATCTAGCAGTTTCCATGTTGACTCCCATAGCGGCGAAAACGATGGCAAAATTGTCTTCATGTCCATCAAGAACAGATTTTGTGGGGAGTTGGACCAAACCGGCTTGACGACAAATTTGAGCAGCAATCTAAATTAAATATTATGATGAATATCACAAAAACTTTAAAATCTCTCCGTAATTCTACTGTCCACCATAAAACTGTAAGAAGCATAACATTAAAAAACATTTAAACACTTCTACCGTGACTAATAACTGACCTCGTTATGTGGGAGACCAGCAGCTGAGAAGATGGGGATTTTTTGTCCACGAGCAATGGAGTTCATGACATCGATGGCGGAGATACCAGTTTGAATCATTTCTTCCGGATAAATACGAGACCATGGGTTGATAGGTTGGCCTAAAAACATCAACACATATTTCTTAGCTTTGTAGTAATATCAAAGTCATTGTAAATCATCAACCCGAACTAGTTCCACAGTAATCAATTTCACCCAGCAAAACATCGACTCCTTCCTTTCAAGCTCTCAAAACCAGGAACAGATAATACCGACGTTGAAATCCCTACATCCACTTCCAAGCTTATAACATCAACAACCGCTCTATAATTACCTTGAATATCTAAGAAATCCTCAGCCAAGATAGGTGGTCCTTTATCAATAGGCTTCCCACTCCCATTGAAAACACGGCCCAACATATCTTCCGAAACGGGAGTTCTAAGAATATCTCCAGAGAATTCGCAAATTGTGTTTTTCGCATCAATCCCTGATGTTCCTTCAAAGACCTAGTCCAAAACATAACCATAACCCACATAACAATCCTATTAGTACAGCAACGCTCACATTCATTCCATCCTTTAAAATTAGCCCCACCCCTCCTCTTTACCTGTACAACAGCCTTTGACCCACTGACTTCCAGGACTTGTCCAGATCTACTAGTGCCATCAGGAAGGTGCAATTCTACAATCTCATTAAACTTAGGAAACTTGACATCGTCCAAGATGACCAGTGGACCGTTCACACCAGATACTGTTTTGTACACTGTAATTAAAAAACATATACTTCATTGCCTCCAATCGAATATCAACACCACGCACCCTTCAGCAAATCATCATACTGCCGTAACATTATTACGCAACAACCCAATAATATTCACAAAAATCTTTAAAAACTTACCCAATCGTGGCTGAGATATGTAATCTCGGGTGACAGCCAAAGCGTGTTCCCTTTGCATTTGCATTTTGAATGGAAATCCGTATATTTAAATGACAATCTTCAAATGAATCTTCACTACCAAACCGAGATCCCGTTAAGGGTGAGGCTCCAACCAGCACCAAAATGTAACTATTAATTACGACGCTCTCTCAGTAACCAACTTCCCAACTTGTTCTTCTTCTAATGACGACGTGGAATGTTATTAAAGCTCCTAAGGAAAAATACCACCAAGCAATCCCACAAGCCCTTTCAGAACTTAATCCCTGACTAGGAAATCAAAATTAATCCAAACTATCTTCAACTTTGACCAGGTAAAAATTTCCAGCGTTTCACGCTCCCAGCGATTCAAACCTCCTCTCACTACCTTCAACTGGAAAGAACAATCTGATCCTCTCCCACTTCATGCGTATATCCCACAGCTTTACTAAAACTTGTCTCCCTGTCTGCGGATAGTATTAAAAGCCTATGGATTTCCTAGAGAGTCTGTATTATGCTATGCAGTACTCACAATTCAACCTCCTGTAAACACTAGCCTTTTGCCAACGCCCATCATCCTCTCAGCTGAGAATAGCAGGTTCTGCACATACAGAAGCGGCTATAGCCGCAGACGCTTCAATAAAGCTCTTCAATCATCAATCATAGTCTTCACTCCTTCAGTCTAATGACTTTTAGCAGCACAGCTTCATCATCTTCCTCTATCCAGTTTCTATTCATTTACATCCAGAACAGAGCAATATTTAATATGCTTCTCCTATAATTTTAATAGCAAACATCAGCTAACCATCATCAGCTTTCCATAATCCCAAAGCTTCAAACCAGAGTAAAGCATACAGCAAGCTCGTAGTTTCTCTGGAACATGAAGCTGTATGACACGCAAACGTTATAAACTTAACCGTAACTAACCATCCCGCTGTTTCACATAATCCTTTGGATGAGAAATAGCCCTTGAAATCATGATACAATCGTCCTGGTAATATATATACAGCTATAACTAGCTTTTTCCTTTAAGCGCTTTTAACCGCAGCTACAACAACCACAACGCTACCGCTCCTAGCCAAGGCAGAAATCCTCCACATTTAACTCTCTTCTAACAATAGTCTACCGTTGTAGAGCAGCCAAAATCCTTTGCTTCTAGATATATATACTCATTAACGCACCTGAAGCACTTTCAAGCGTCAAATCCATCCCTTCATCATTCATTGCACTGCAGTTAGCAGCCTCTTCATCTCCTTCCTAAAATACTGTATCTTCTTCATCCTCATTCAAATCCAGTCTATACCCCCTTCAGATACCTGTAATTAACTCTACCTGTTCTCTCCCTCCTCCTTCCGTACTTAAACTTCAGGGTTAGCCATCAACGCACCACGTAGCTAACAGCATTTAACTTGAGTTTATAGTAGCTTAGCCTCTCTTGCATTGACTTGTTGGCTAGGGAAGCATGTCACCAGGATTGGTATATACATATATAATGTAGATTCGCCCTAAAATTAACTCCCGTCAACGCCCATCCCAACTATATTCTACTATAAGCTTCTTCACTTAACTTTCCCGGGAAGTTATATAATAGGTAACCAAGTTTTTGATCAGCATAGTTGTCCACTAAAGCTCATCTAAGCGAAATTTCAGTCTCTTTCATTGTCATCTTAAGAGATTTATGCCTTGGTATAGAAAACCCATATTTTAGAATCCCCTGATCCCAAGTTCAGCGCAGATATTAGAGGAGATGTAACTTTAAGAAAATTAGCTAAAGAGACTGGCTCGAAAAGGCGACCGCTAACAGGGCATGAGAAGAGATAACCGCGAGATGTTTCCCCTCGGCATTATGTAGTTTTTATGTTGACTCGTATTTTACGGTGAGCTGGGTAGTCGTAAAAACATTCATTTACAACGCATAATTTAAGAGGACTTGCTTTATGCTAATCCAATGCTTCTCTCTGTCCTTCCTAAGTGCTGGCAATAATCATGAGAGAAATTTTCTTTGTAGCGTTGTAGCTCAGGAGGTATGTAGCAATAGTGGCTGGCTGATACGTTCAGTTGGATCAATTCATCAACTGCATGTCGTGGGTAACATCTTTGAGCATTTTCTAAACAATTATGCAGTCACAAAGGTTTGCCGTTAGTTACAGCGTAAACTGCTCTGAATTTAACGTCGGTAAGCTGAAGCAACCATTTAAGCAAATAACTGAGTGAGCATAAAGGAAATCCAGGGTGCAACTCGCAGCAGAGTATTGGATTGGCTGTAAACGAACCAAATTCTTGCTTGAATGCAATCCACGCAACGGCTATGGTATGATCGATGCTCGAAAAACCGGAAACAGCCATGATGACATCGGAATCTCATGTTTCGAATGAATAACTGCAAAACTCAAAAGGCAGAGATTAGGAATTGCGACGAAATGTAATTTCATTTCATTTACATATCAATAAATATTTCCATAAATTTTCAAATACCATTATAATACTCTAAATACCGGATACTTACATTTTCACCACAATTCGTTTTGCGTGCATGTGTATATATATACTTGCTTGTATATACATGTAATAACAGTATTGTAGTAGTTCAGGTCACAAAAATAGACCGAGTCGAGTAAATTGCTTTCATTTCAACACGTACTTCAAGTATTGGACGAATACCACACCTTTCCACCGTAATTATACCAGTCCTTATACAATGCGTATCTAAGTTAAAATTAAGTGCGCGCGACATATGTATGTAATACGTAGTGAACAAGAAAAAATAGACTCATAAAATGACTTAACTTTCAACCCTATTTTCACCGCTGCTTTCAACGGCTTGAAAATAATCTGTGAAATCAACATAGGGCATAATTCGCC
The DNA here is from genome assembly GCA_906901655.1 of Sminthurides aquaticus. NCBI lineage: Eukaryota > Metazoa > Arthropoda > Collembola > Symphypleona > Sminthurididae > Sminthurides > Sminthurides aquaticus. Next base: position 14,329,985 of record CAJQTT010000001.1, on the reverse strand, counting down.
CTTCCGCGTCCAGAGGTAATCTCGGCACGGGTTGAGAAAAGGGTGTTAAAGAGTTTTCAGTAATAGTAGAGTCACCTGTACCTGATACAGTGGGGATTATGGGAGTACTTACAACAATATCCGGGACTAAAGAATTTGGGGTATCACTGGGAGGAGAGGTTCGATTTCGGAAAGGTTTCCCATTTACCGGACTGCTGGAATTTGGTAACGGGAAATTGAAATTCCTTATGAGTAGTGTCATATCGTCTCTCTTATTTACATTATTTGTACTCGAACAATGATCTTGATGAATCCGACACACCTTGTCAATAACGGCTTGAGCTACAGCATTTAAAGATGCCTGAGTCTTAAATTCATCAACCACCATTTGCGCTAGCTTTGTGTTTACCGAATCTCCCTCGGAGACATCCCATAACGCTTTATACAGACCATGTGAAAAAAGTAACAGGAACCTATGAGAATCATTTAACTCTATAGCTTCGTGAACTTGAGGATCCGGGATGACGGGTTCACTGATGGCAGAGGCTAATGCGGGCGATTCTTTATATCCACCTTTCACTAAATAATTTCCTAGGCACCGAGTGTTCAGCCTGTTCCCTGATTCTTCCATTTGACGAATTCTTGAAACATCAACATGTAATTGCTGAAGGCGGTTAACTTCTGCGTCGTTGTTAATGTCATGGTCAACACTCAATTGCATTATTCTCATAATCCCGTCAGTATCCGTACAGCAGAGCAGAGCACGACTATCACCAACATTCGAAGCGTATAATTTCCCTCGAAATATTAACACAACAATTGCTGTAGTTCCAGATCCCACAACTGAATTCAGTTCAACAAGCTGATTTTGGGCGTAATCATCCGCAAACATTTCGTCCGCTTGGGATAAAACTGCTTCTCTTCTCGCAATAGTATCTCCAATCGCCGTTTCAAAATATTCTTGATCAACAGATGCAAAGGCCTGCCGTAGAAGGTCATATACTTCGTCGTCATTCTTCTTGTCTTTAAGCTCCCCCAAGACCATGTATCCCGGCATACACGACTTGGCGAAAATGGCAGACCTGGCGCCGCAATGTCCATCAAATACTCCATACAACCGAGTATTGTCATCAATGTTGAAATGAAAATAAGCGTCTTCAAGTTCATGCTCTGAATTTCTGTAGCCATTAGGATGATATTTTTGGTTCAATGAGAATCCGACGCCTGAAAGCAAAACATTTTAAAAAGTTAAATACACGTACTTAGAATGATTCGGCATATTCAGGGTTCACAACCACCGCTTTCTGCATAACCATCGACACAACCTACCATGCTAACTTATTTGACAAGAAATAGACCGGACCGGAAATGATATCTCAAACTTTGACGCTAAACAGAGGTTATTTGTATAATCCACCTTATAGTTCCATCTAACCTCCTCCATCTCCTAAACATGCCTCGAAGTAACTTTCATACAGCTACACTACTTCAACAAGCTAATCGAATTTGACTCGTCGTCTCCCCTTGGTCAAATTTGTAACGAAGTTAACCACAGAGCTTCGAAGCAGAATACACGATCGAGCTTAAATCAAATCCAGTATAATTCACGGAAATCAGTCTGTTTTAATCATTCAGTCACAAGAGTTATCTATATTCTACAGAACCAACGTCATTCCATTTAGATTTAAAACTATGTCACGATAATAAATCTTACCCGTGGATTCGCAGGGTGCGAGATCGTCGGTCCAAGATGATTGTGTCGGGGCGCCGGAAGAGGATAGGGATGCATGGAACCCCATGAAATCTCCGCTAGCCAAACCCATTGTCATGTTGGATCAAAATCCTGGGGATCATAAATTAATACTTAACGCATATTTTACACTTTTTATAATTCCACATCAGGGCTGTTTTTAAACTCATCCTTTTTAAATTAATTTCAACAAATACTCTTCAGCGGTAACAACCCCGACCATACAGTATTACACAGCTTCAAACACATCCTTCCAAACCACAATATTGAAGTTACATAATTCTCAACACTTACATTATAATAGGACGGCAGTAAGTGACTTCGCTCCGAGTTAAACCTCCATTATGATAACCTCAGGTCAGTAGTACGATCGATCATTCCGATTCTTCTGATTGATTATTTCACCTTTATTTATCCTGAAACGCGTCAAAATAAATACCCAATTAGTTCAATTACTAACTTCCATGAATCTATGAACCATTCAAATCTAATGCAATTAATTATTTCTCCTTTTCTCGAAACTGCTTAAAAGACACAGAAAATAGTAATCCGATGTTAATTTTACAGATTAAACTGAAGTCAACGCCAAAAACACATATTATGAATAAATAAAATCAGCTTCCGGAGAAATCTGTATCCACAATTTCTTATACGAATAGCTCCGACAATCATTAACAAATTCTATAAATCTCCGCCCTCCTACATATGAAAATCATTTATGCTGTTTTCGCTTACAACGCATCGGTTACGTTAAATTCTAACTGTCTCTGGATATTTTAACTAAATTAACGAATACAAAATGCCCAAAATTTAACTCAATCACTTGAATTCAATTGATGCGCGAATTAGCTAACCATATACAACAGCCCCTTGCAAAAATAACTGGATGGGACAACTAAAAACACATTGACAATTAGTATTTACTCCCCCTCCCGTATGGCTTTATGAAGTTTGCAACTTGAAAGATTATACCTCTTGTCGAGTCTCTCCGGGCTTAATAAACCACAATATTTATGCGACAGGAAGCAGGGATCTTATATCCAAGTACACTCACTAATTAATTGATTTAATTACGACAGGAACTAAGCATTTAGCTGCAATTTAGTATTTTTGTTAGCTTGCCAAACTATGCGAATTCCTTCCTGTTTCACAGCCACAAAAGCATTGGACTCCCAGACTCGCAGAAGATTAAGCACATCTTGCATACTACTTTCTCCTACTATTTTCTTCCATTTGATCATATGTCTTCTCCTTGTTATGATCCCTGCAATAACTTCTCTCCCTCCCCTCTCGTTCCTGCTCCACATGCGTTACAAACGCTGATGCAGTCTTCCCACACGTAGCCTAGCGTTCTATGATTTCTGCTTTTACCATCCTAGCAGCGTCAGCGTCTGCATATCACTTGTACGGACAAGGCACACATGAACCAGGCGCTACTGACCAGCGTCTCCAGAAACATTTTGAGTCAGCACTTCCGGAGAAATTCTACAAACCTTTTCGTCAATTTCTTTTCTTTATTGTTGACATACAAGATGGAGCTTGAACCCCTGATAATACATGACGGATGGTTACTGAAGCGAGAAAATAATTGGCTAATAGCATGATGCGAATATATTCGTCCTGTGCTATAACAGTGTAAAATAGCTGTTTTCGATAATTGCAAAATTGCGTAACAATTATATCAGTAGTTATTATAGTACAGTACTTTATGTGATGAACAGCAGTGTGATTTTTGACAATTTGAAAAATCCGCAACAACAACTTCCCTTTCACGATAGATCCTCTCCTGAGAGATTTATTCTAAAATAGACAACATAATGCGTTCATAATTAACTTGATACGATCCACTTTCAATTGAACAAAAATCTTGAACGACTCGGCGTGGTAGTAAGTAGGGAGGACATTAGAATTTCGGATGGATGAGATAATTTCGCTTTTTTTATCAAGTCTACTTTAAGGAAAGGAGTAGTGTAATGGTGTGATAGTGATGATGTGAGGGCGATGTAAATATTTAAACGTCAATCTTTGCAAATTCCATGCAAAACTGTTAACATACATTAGCGTTGCCAGATTGCGGTTCCTTTCAACCGTAGTAGTAGTAATTTCCCGTCGTCTTTTTCGAGTATACGGCTCGTCGGAACAGTAGCGATGCTACAGCTGATTAGCGTTATATCAGGAGCCGTTAACAAGTATTTTGAGAAATAATAACACATCATCATACAAACCCACGTATAAATAAAATATAACTCCTTCACAGAGTGCGAATCCTAGCATGCCATTGATGAAATGACAAGAGGAAAATGTCGAAATTATGGAATCAATCATAAGACTTGTAGCATTTCTTTGAAACAATGTCCATTTTTCTTGCCGCTCCTCACTTAATTAATACAATTATAAATTCTTATGCGTTCCGTTACAGCTTATTTATCTTAAGAATCCTCTTCTCACATGCGTCTGTCATTTATCTTCCGTACATACTTCATTTTAAATGAATTCTACAAATCGCTTCATGGCTCATACTCACATGTCAGGATGGGCTCTGAAGTTTCAGTGTTTCACACATATTTCCCATACAAATCCTCGTAGTAAAAATTCAAGGCATTGCTCGAACGAAGCCTTTCAACATCAACTTTCATCAATGGTGTGGTTCCCGTACGTCTTATGTGTATATTTAACATTTTTACACGAAATATTACCGTCATTACACAATAGTATCACCGAATGGTACGGTATCATCTTAATTATCGGTTTGTAAGAAAGAATTTGTGGATGGGGTGGAGCGTTGCAGGGGCACCTTTCTCTCTACCAAAAGAACAAAGTCAAGTTACCTAGCAATCCAGCTTTTCAAGTGAAAGTGGCGAGTGATCACCGGTAGCTACCTCTGGTTTTATCCGAAATTCTTCGTTTGCATTCAGTAATCCTAATTTATGGGTCGAAACATTGTACAAATTTTGTGAAAGATGGCTACCGGCAGCTTCACGCTTTGAACTTAAAAAACATCAGCGCACTTAACGTCACATTCGCCAAATAAGAAAACATCTTAAGACGTGAAGTGTATAATTACAATAGCTAGTGTTACATACAATGAGTTATGGAGGACTGATGACGCCCTGGGTCGAAAGTCATTAAAATGACTCCTACCTCCTATGTAACGAGAAAAAGTTTAAAATTAACACACACTGAAGCTAACCTACGCTCATGAAGTCTAGAGGAGAAAGCAACAATATATTGGGTAACTGCGAATACGCTGGTTGCTTACAGTGGCGTCACACGTATCTCGTCTTGTAGCAAGGATTTATCGCTTTACGGACGCAACAAGAGAAGTATCCTTAATAATCTCAATAAGGATAAAATCCAGTCCAGTGGCACCGTGTTCCAAAGGCTACTTAACATTCATTCATATCAATCTTAAACTCTTACACATTATCTTCTACTTATGAAACACCATTCAGTTAATGAGACAACAAGATATTTCTTAGGAATTGACTCTATCATTAAGGTTCGATGCGGTTGGAATCCGTCTCAAAATTTAGAAAGTCCCAAATCAAAATCGTGTCATCGTGCGAGCTGCTAACGATTTGGAACTCGTCGAATTGAAGTCGGAAAACGCGACCGGTGTGCTTCTGCAAGTTAAGAAAAATGTATTTCAAATGTAAATATACAAAATACTTACAACGGCAAACGGTGATTAGTATCTAAAAAACAACAATAGCTTACCACAAGAGTTCTCAGACAGAGAGTTGAAGGTGACGCCCTTGGATCTAGAGCGGCTTGGAGATCCCATACTTTGATTTTTCTGGAAACAGATACAGAAAATGTTTATACACGCACTTCCTTCGTGTTAAGATTATCCCAACAGTCATCATGTTTACATGTGTAACACTTACCCATCGTAAGCTCCACTGACTATGCGCTTACTGTCGAAACGGATACATCGAACCAATTCATCGTGTCCTTCCAAAACTTTAAGACACACTCCGCATTCAATATCCCACAACCTAAAAGTATCAATTTAACAAAATGGATTGTAGACTGTCTGAAGCATAAATACATTATTTCACAAAGGCTAGAACTAAGTTACCTGATAGTATTATCCGAGCTACCGCTGACAACTAATTTGTCTCTGTACTGAAGACATGCGATTCCTCTTTTGTGGCCGTTAAGAGTGCGTACGAATTCGCAAGAGTTTGTATTCCAAACCTTGAAAACAAATGTAACCATTAGAGTTCCTTCATAATAAAGCTGAGATAATATGTATTATAATCCTGTCAATTCTTTCGTATGAAATGTATCATACCTTAATGGTTCTATCACCAGATGCAGATACAATGTACTTTTCGTCGAAATCGACCACATTCACAGCTGCTCTATGTCCAACTAAAACACGGTGCAGGTTGATATCAGTCGCTGAATTCATATCCCATACAGCAATACTTCTATCCTGTAATCATAAATTGAAACATTCATCAGCATCCATAGGCTTTAGTTTTAAAACCTTGAAATATAATATAAAGAATTCTGAATCAGTACCACACGACATTGAATTACCTTTGAACATGTGACCATTAGGCCATTGCAAAATCTAAGATGCAAGACCGCTTCGCAATGATGTATCAGTGTGTTCACCATTTCGCCAGTTTTAACGTCCCATACTCGGACAGTTGAATCGCTGGAACCGCTAATGATTACTTTTTCATCATACTGCAGGCACAGCACCGACCCTGTATGCCCGGTTAGCACCTAGAAACACAAAACTCAGAATATAATGTATGCACATTCGGCCGATGGGGAACCCTAACTGCGAAAATTTGAGCTACGATTACCTTGGTACATTTCAAAGATTGCCTGTCCCATATTTTGATAGTATTATCACGTAGTCCGGAGACGATTTTAGTTTCATCATACTGTAGACAATAAACTCCTTTGGAATTCTCAGATCGACAATTGATTAACTGTAAGTTAGGCTCGCCCTTTAGCCAATTGCTCTCAATACTCTGAAATAGACAGGTAAACGTAAGTACGTTGAACATCATATAAGAGTACTCCAAAAAAAAATGATTTCGTCATACCTGAATATCTTCGATGATACGGGGATAAAGTTTGCGATAAAAGCTGTGGTCTGGGTGAGAAGAACCAGGTCTTGGCTTAAATAAATGTCGGATCCTGAAATATATCCCACAACAACGATTAATCTTGTAAATTCAAACTACTTTAGATTTTAAAAAACCCGTAAACTTCTTAACTTACCAGCCTCGACGCTCTGCCAGACCTTTCCATAGAGTATCAGTACGTACTTTGCGTTCTATAAGCTTTTTCCACAGCATGGCATCAGAAATAACTCTGTTCCACTCTTTACATACCAGTTCGGCGGCACATAATGATTTAGCGTCCAAATATGATAAAACAGACTCAGCTATATGATCAAATCCTTGTTCTGCAAAAAATTAAATCCATCATGGAAGCAATTAGTATATGTAATTTGATAATTAACTCTCTAATTACAGAAAAAATGTTAACTACTTTATCAAATTACGAAGTTATGTGTTAAAGTGATCACTGAGTACAATAACTCATATTCGCTTCCAATTTTATCAATTACAGAAACTTACTCGGTAACAGCGTCACAAAATCCCTTTGCAACATAGGAGTTAGAAATTCGTTGATTTGCCCGTGTTGATAGTGGCACATTCTTAACAGAAGATTTTCTAGAAAGTCTACTTGATCAGACTCGGTCCATGTCTCAAATTTCTGCAGGCTTTGATCCTTCTCTTGAGTGTAATGTTTCGATAGTTCTCTTCCGGGAGGATCCAGATCAGGCATTTCTTCATTAAAGTACATGGCAATGGCCGTTGATGACGACTAAAATTCAATTTCACAGGAAATTTAGCTAGAAGTCCATACTTCGAAAAGGCATTATATGATAGTTACAATGGCGGTTTTTTCAATCGAAATTACGCGTTTTCGCTTACCTGAAAAATTTCATCCGACTTCCCGGTAAACTGTTTCGTTAACTCTCTTCTAGGATGATCCAGATCAGGCATTTCTTCATTAAAGTACATCGCTGTGGTTCCCGTCGGAGACTGTAAATAGGTATTAAAAGTTAATATTGAAATGATTAAATTAGGTACTTCTAAAAAAATTCCGTATTGCATACCTGAAAAACTTCTTCCGTCGACTTATCAGAAAACTGCTTTGACAGTTCCCTCTTAGGGTTTTCCAGATCCTTCATTTCTTCGTTAAAGTACATAGCATCCGCATTGAGCGACTGAGAAACAATAAAAACGATACTGATCAGTTGCCGTTCAGATAACTTGTATTCCAGATTAATTTATTCCGGTATGAGCAGTTTTAACTTACCTCGAAAACTTCCTCTGAGGACTTTTCTGTTTCCATCTCTTCGCAGTCCCTTGAATCACTCTCTGGAAGGGAGCTGGCGAAGTCCTCCCTGAGCTCACTCTCCTCTATCTCAAACGAATCCAGTGGATCCTATAAAAATCCAGGACACAAAGGTAATATTACTAACCAACTCCAACGCGTCATTTGGAAATACACATTATCACGAATGTAACAGTAAATCAAAGACAACGGGAATTAGCTTAATGTATTAAAAGGGCCTGAGGGCTTCCACGAAGAGGATTCTAACCTTGTGAATGACCTCTTGCGAAGAAGGATGGGTAAATTGCATTTTAATCGTGTTTCTTGGGTTCCTTGTGGACTGGAAACTTCGTATCAGCCCAAAATTAAATCTTCAACAGGTACTGATACCTGGAAATCCTGTGCCTGATTTCTGAAAACACCAGTACTCGAAACTTAACACAGTACAGTGCATACCTGAAAGTCGTCTGCCAAGCTGGAATCTGATAAGCAAGCTAGACTCGCATGGAGATCATGCGTTTTCCATAAAAATATAACTCTAGCTTGTGAATTCTATCCTGCAGTTGGAGTTAAGGATAAGATAACTCATATTATTAGGTCAAAAACCCTATCTGCTGCGTGAGCTCCAACAAAAATATGAAATAGCTAATACTAGCTGCTGCTAATTGCTGTCAAAGAAATGATACAGGATGAAATATTTGAATTATTTTCAGAGGTATTTGACCAAACTGGTACATTATTTTTGACTTACCCTTTAAATTTGCAATCCTCGTATCACAAATTAAAACCATGCATGCAAGGTTTAAAGGTTGTTAGCGCAGCGCGATAACGTGGTCCTACGATTCACCCTCAGTCTGCACCATTTCGAAGAAGCCTCGTAGTATTCTTGTGAGGTTTTGCAATCCAAATAAACTATCCTCTAAGCGAACATGTACGCCAGTAATAGTACACAGATCGTCACCTACACTTTAGTTAGGGATGCTAACTATTCACAGTGGAGGGTTCACACTACACCACAAAACTCCGGTATTTGGTCTGCTTCGATTTCATCAGTTAACTTTCTTCTTCACTGCTGAAAGTTAAAAAAACAAACACTACTTAAAATTTTAGTACTAGGCATACTAAACGTTGAGATCTTTAACTTTAAATAGATTCCATCCCAACACTCAATTGACTTGCTGCAATCAACCACCTTAATCCTTGCTCTTGTTCCTTTATACAATACCTGTCTTCCTTCCTTCCTATTTCCAAGCCAACATTCCTCTTTTGCATTCCCATCACACTTATGGGTTTCAGCTTTACCACGCACCATTGAAACCGATCACTCTCTCTTCTCGAACATCTCAATGACGACAAGATTTCCCCATGAGGACAACGACATAGAAATTACAGCAGCAAGTAACACTAATGAATGGGTAAGGACAATTCTTATAAGTTTTCTCAGTATCCACATGCGAATAATTGGCTACAATCCGATTACGTCTTTTAGTAACAGCCAACCCTGGATAATGTGATCTGCGAGATTATCCTTCAGTCATTGCTTCCTGTGGACTAGTGTTCAAAATTATTCAAACATTTTCAAAATCTCACATTGCATTGGTTGCTCACCAACCAAAACGAAAAGCCAATCCCTGCATTCCACTCCTCCAATCCAACATCAATCAGTAAATTATACCATGCAATTTTAGAATTACACCTTTAAATCCACTATTCATTTCTCAATTATTTCCACTATTACTCGTAATTCCCGGATTGTATGCTACCTTCCATCTTCTACAATATATATATCTTATCGAATCAACTACATGCAATATGAAAACGAATGTTAACTGTAATACTCAATAATTTTCATTCTACATCCCAGTACTAGTTACTTTATCAAATCAAATGCCTAGCTCAAATATAGAATTCCTATTTTAAGTCTCTAACAGGAAAATTAACTATTACGAAACTAAAACTGAAGGATAACAAAAAACGAATAAACTGATACTTCACCTCTTACGAATTAAATTGTCTCGACCCTAACAATTACTCAACTCGTTAAAATCCAGACAAACCAGAACAACAAATAATTTTACTTCAATCCGCCCCTTATTCCTGCATATTTTTAAAGACCGGAAACAAAAAATTACCTGCTCTTCCCCCATCTGCAATACTTAGACAAAACAAAGTATTAAGTTTGAATGTTCGCAGCAACTTTAATGTTTCCGCTCAAGTTGTATATATTATCGGACAAAGACTATCAGTTGGCTCAGAAATCACTAAGCTAATTGATGATTCATTTAAGTGTGTCTCCACAATCTCCTCTTCCCACCGACTGTATATTACCACGGGCGCTACATTACGGGTTTATGACACGCTCGAATTATGAAATCCGTTCAACTTAACAAACTTACGTGCTTAAACAATTAACTTTTCCAATCATCTCGGTTTTATAACTGAAACACTCCTCAAATCCTTAGCTTTAACTATGTATCTCCTTACTCTCTCTCAATCTCTCAGCGTCTCAATTACCAATCTCATAATAATAAATTCTCTCCTTCACTCACTCAACCTACACTCAACCCGTTTGTCGTCTGTCGTCTGCTCCTCTAGCAACAATGCGTAAGCAAAACTGTCAACAAAGCACTGGATGAGTAGCCTATCTAACCATACATACCCTCTGTATAAACGCCGTCATTAAATACGTAGCTTCGCATAGGGATTTCCAATTTACGCTCTCCTCTAGCTCTGCTTCTATAACTTGCCTATTGACACACACACTCACAAAAACTTCGTTTACAATTTCTTAATTTCAATAAATTTCCCACGGATATCTTCTCTTCCTTTTTCCACCCATCCACTAACAAATTCTAAAGTTCAAACCAAAAACTGTATCCAATAAATTAATCATTTTCCCCTACAAATCCCACCGAGTAACTGTACATCTCTTACCACGAATCATGTGTAAATGATGTGTTTTCAAAAACTTATCCCCTTTCACTAATCCCGACACACGACGAGGATATGACAAAATTTCGTAATTATTATTTCTCACAGTCAACCGTATCAACTTGCAGTACACAAGAGAGTAAAACTTTTATCTCACCCACACTCAATCCCTCCGACCAGACCCCAGCAAGCACACAATGAATTATCTTAAATTACTTACTACTTCCAATCTTGTCTATTTTTCAACGACAGCCAAACTATAACTAACTTTGTAATACGAACAAAATCCTCCTAAACTTGAAACTTGCTCACGAGAAGAAGACTGTAATAGCAAATATTGGAAAGGATATCACCAAATGGAAGGAGCAATAAGTAAGTAGGCTTTGTAATAATAATATTAAAAGTAAATTAAAATCCTTTCAGCCACCTTTTCCCTTTAACTTACTCACTTCCTCCTTATATTTCTTTCTTTTATTCCATTATTATTTTCTCCTCCTTCTATCTTCCTAAATCATCCTCCACCACCACCACTATTACACCAACTCGTACCAGAACCAACACCAACGGGGCCAAGAAGAAGGAAACGTAAAATCATTTGAAAACAAGAGGCATAAAATATATATTGTCGACCAAGAAACAAGGACTTGAACTTACGAGACTACAATGTACAGAGAGAACAAGTCTTTCCCTTCCTTCAGCCTTCCTATTTCCTATTGGGGGAAGGAGATTTTCTTGAGCTCAATATGACAAATAAAGAGGAAAAGAAGATGAAGGAGAGAGAACCCACTTTTCTCTTCATGTAAAACACGTAAAACTCTTAAACTTCACAAACTTCATCTAACCTCCGCCACTACACCGTCACCCTCAACTGCACACACTTCTTCTCACTGTAAAACTTCCCGAAATCTCACTTCGTTACTTCTATCAACTTCTTAAACTTCCTTATATCAACCCTACACACACGTTAGTATTAAAAACTTCTCCGTCAGCTTCACTGTGCTGTACATTGCAGAGGATATACCTTGTAGTTACCTTCGTCTTCCCCTTCACTCACAGGAACATATTTACGTGCATATATATACAGGAGAGCGCTTTGGACATATTGCATATACAGGGAGTCATCCCAAAAAAAGTACACCACAATGAAGCAACATATAGGAGAAGTCCGTAGCACACTCTCATAGTCTCCTTTATTGGGCTCGTATGCAGGCCTTAATATGCATGCATACCATATGTTTTAACTTTATCCGTATCAACCTACCCATGATACACACCTACGGACGAACCTTTTACACACAAAGATAGTTCGTATCCCTTCGTTTACCGTCTTCCCTCTCTTTAATTCCGGTACTAGAGAATATAGGAACGGCCCCTCTAAAATTTATTAGCGAGCTTATACAAGATAAGCTCACGGACGCGTCCATAGCTTACCTTCCTCTTTCACTTAATCTTCTTTACATTCTATACGCTGTTTCCTCTAAGCCAGGGTCCGTAATGAAAACTGATAAAAAATTCAATATCATCTTCTTCCGTCTACATACCTGTTGACGTAACAAATGTACTTTCCCCTGTCTACGGCCAAGTCTATCCAAGCTTATCTACCACCGCTTCCCAATAACGACATGCTATAACGGTAATGATGATGATCTCGACTAGACGAAGGAACTGTACCGTTTGAGAAGATATTGAGACGAATTTGAGCATTGTTGCATTCCGTTTACAATAATGTAACGAGATGAGCGCTTTTCCTGTTATAAGCATACGCGTTACTATCATCACTTGCTTACAATTAGCCGTCAATTTCTCATTACGTTTGTCATGGCTCATGCATTGATCAACAGCGGCCGCTTATATCTTGTCGTGAGCAACATCTCTGGTACACTACTTTTTCCAACAAAACGATTCACAATCTGGATTAATTCCAAGTTTGCGTCAGGACTCAGAGCTTTCAAACCTACTGAAAGTCTATCCGACGAAGCACTGACGGTCATTGAGCTATTGAGTTCAATGCACAAAAATTGAATCAACTAAAACGAGCAACATATTCTGAAAGCTTGCTGAACAAAGTTCAGTATACAATAATTATTCCCAATACAAGTAGAAACCTTCCATTACTTCCAGAAACTCTATCAGATACCTGCCTGTAAGTCACATGTGAAGTTTCGAAATCCACAAATGGTAGGAAAAGTTGACGATTAATTGCTACGACGGAATATAATAGTTCTTACTAAAGAGATTTTCTTTGTGCGTCGACTGAACCCCAGTCGTTATTGACAGCCAATACACATTGCGCTCACATCCGAATTGCCGATGCTCCTTTAGAGTAGAATAACTTGTAATAAAATCTTAAATGAAATCCTTCTGCTTCATTTTATTATCAAGTAATATAATAATCACCACACAGGCTTAAGATGATGCAGTGGAAGGAGTTGCGGTGGTGTCCATCGCTGACTCTTCTGTGTATTTTCCCTTGCCCTTAGCTTGCTTGGCTAGACGGCCCTTCGCCCTACGATCGATAATGGCTTTACGGTTCTTATCCATTTTCAATTTAACAATCACCACCTGCAATACAACACAGGCAGAGAATCAGTAAATATGAGGCCATATAACTATTGATTAGCTAAATGCAAGTTTCCTCCTTGATAACTCGTACTCACTTTGGAGGGATGGATTGCCACAGGGACAGTGGTTCCGTTAGCCTTTTCACGTTGGATCCTTTCGATATACACGCAGAATCGTTTACGGTACACCTGGGTCACCTTTCCAACCTGTTGGCCTTTGAAATGTCCTCTCATGACCTGTAAATCAAAAAAAGTTCTATGTTAATCATTCATCTCTACCACAGTATAAATTATGCTATCCTATTCATGATCTTAAACCCCTATAGTTGAAGCGATTCGAATTTCACAACATTCTCAGTCCCAAGTTTTCTGCATTGGAGTATGCCTCATATATCAATCACCGCGATTTCGGGGAAACAAGAACAGAAAACCTGCCTTAGCTTCCCAGGTGAAATCAAGCAATTGCATCTGACTCCTCCATATCTGTGAATGGGTTATGATCATCACCGAATGTATTATTGTAAATCATTAATTACAACATGAATCCTTTGAACATTAGCTACATTATTAATATTCCCGCAATGTGAACTGACGCAAAACTGAAACTAGCTTACAAACACTGTTTTCCTTAAATTTCTGATTTTGGTTGCATTTCGAACATATACTTCAATTCGGATACTAATATTCTCTTCCTTTAATGGGCCATCTCCTCTTTTCAACCTTAGCATAGCTGACTTAATTTTCCACAAACTTTCAGAATACTATAACACAATATCTATTTAAATTCATACACAGAACAGCGTGCTACTGTAATTGTAATTACACAAAGCATTGAGGCCTCACCTGAACTTCGTCATCCTTGCGCAGAGGCATGGATCTGACATTGTATTTAACCCTCAATTCTTTGGAAAGAGGGGCGGACATCAATATTCTTCTGACATGAGAAGGGGCATTAAAGTGCCTCTTCCTGTTCTTCCTTCTTGAAGAAGTTTGCGCTGCGTTAAGCTTCATTCTGGCAAATTATTTTTATCTGTAAAATCACAACTAAATTAAGTAACGCACTTCTCACTTCAATTCCACAAATACCACAACTTGCATAACGTTTTCAATAGTAGTTATTTGAATCCGGTAACTTAATTAAACAAAATTAATGAAAAACTTTACCTTCTGCCGGTCCTGATCTGATTCCGCTACACGATGTCGAAGACTGAATTGTGTGTGCTTGTGCTTTATTATGGCAGGTATAGCAGTGCAGCACAAGCATTGGCACGGCGTGGCAATCTTGAACCATTCTCACAGCATGTGAAGAGCTGAGAAAGCGCTTCGCGTAGCCTGCCAATAGAGGCTGCTGTAAATAGCCGCGAAAACTTTAACATACAAATTTGGAATCTCTAAGCTAACCACAGGTGTCGCTAGCATCTCTTTCTTGCTTTATGTACTTGGCCGGCGGGCCGTGCGCAGCAGTATGCCTATCAAATTAACTTCTCTGAACTACTTTATTAATTAATGTGTATCCCGTCTCAATTTTTCGATGGGCTCATTTGATTGCACCAGGTCAGTGCTTACAAATCTACGTTATGTCCAGAATGTTACGTGGAGCTATGGGAAGTAAAAATCTTTGTGCATGCAATTGAAAAAACAAGCATTTATTCGCATACTCGTTCTTTGTTACCATCAGCAAGGCCTTCATCACAGTCATTATGGCGACATTTTACCATTTCGTTGTCAATTTCACCTTCAGAATTGCGCGACCTCGTTAGTGAAACATTCCAGAGCGCTTCCGGGACGTCTGCGCTGTCACATTTTGATTGCGGGAACACATGTATTGAGATATCATTAAAAACGTCCATAGGGACAAAAGTATTCTTCAAGACAAGTTCTAGCGTTACAGGTTTTGCCTTATTAATAAATTCGAAAGAAGATTTTTCCGGATGTAGCGTGTTATCAAGTATTTTTGCGAAACCGTTAGAAACTATTATACAGTTAGGGAGGAGATCCGGACTCCAGTTGGCCACTAATAAATTATTCGAAAGCATGTGCGGGCAATGGGGAAGATAAAACAGAGAGAGCTTCTCAACATTTCTTCGTCCCTCCTCATTCTCAGGCAAAACTATGAACTTGTATTCCTCAGAAATTATTTCTTTATCCACATCCGTGAAAATAGGATCGTAGAATTCAATCTCCACTTCAATCCGACGTTGTAGATTCACAAGAAATGCAAACTGTTCGATAGATTTGGTTGTCCGACATAAACTCCCAAGCCCGTAACAAATTATAGATGATATACCCGCCACTGATTTTCCTAGCTCCACTTCAACAGCTCTTTCTAATATCGACATGAAAGTTAAAAAGTACTCCGATTCGGAAACTTCTTGGATTGCATTGAGTATTTTTCTGAAAATCCACGCAGAAACGTACTTAATCATTTGTTTTACAAAATAGGCTACTGAAACCGATGCTCATAAATAGTGTTTAATTACCTTAAAGCGGTTTCTTTTGTATAATCCAAGCTCGATTCACAAGTTATTTCAGAACAAGTGGATGAAGTAGACCTGCATCTCCGTCGTTGCTTTTTTGTATATCTAACCGGGATGAATCCATCACTGTCCATTACTAATTACTGCCCACACAGCCCTCGCCTGCAACAAAAACCGAAATATATAACATTATAAAGTTCACGGTAACAATCATACAAAAAAATTAGTAAACAACCAGCCATCTCTGAGGTTATAAAACAACGTAAAATTCGCAAATACTGACATTTCTCGTTTCATTTAGCCTAATGATAATACAATACAACTTGAAATTGTAATTACTTGGGATCTAAATCCTTAATAAACGATTCAATCTCTCCTGAAAACGATATTAATCGCTCTATCCCGTACATCGAATTCCGACTCTAGGGCAGGCAATAAAAACAGAGTTTTTTTAGTTTAGCGTGTAATATGAATTGGAAAAATGTTCTTACCGCGTATTCTGGAAACACTTGAAACATATACAGTCTCCTTTTCAGTCTTCCTTACATTTGCCTTTCCCAGAAATCTTAATCATACTTCAAAATACCATAAAAATGGATACTTATTTCTTTTGCGATAAAATATTTTTGCCAATTTCTTGAGGCCACGCGTTCATTTTTCGCGAATTGTAGGAATGTTGCTACGAATTTCGCGCTTCGAACTCGCTTTCTTTAGTCACAAATAAACATAACAAACGAAACTCAATGGTAAGTAGTTTTCAATGGTTCATAAATAAAGCATTAACAATCAGCTGAAACGATAAAACGTTTCGCTTGCCATTCTGTTTGCCTTCATTGAATGTTTTCTGTGGTGAACAATACCGCGAAATTGTCAGAAGGTCAAACAAAAAAGATAGAACTTCGGATTAATCACACGGTTTTGGAAGTATACAGGCCACACCATATAAGTTTTTAATAGTTTTCTAATTTATTCGGCCATTAGTGCATAACACGTTCCAATAAGTCTCCAGAATACCATCATTTGCCTATTTAAAATCCCGATATTGGCAGATATATATATATATATACACACAAAAAAACAAACAATCCGAAAAGAAGCCATAAGAAGCCATAACAGTTCACGTCAGAGAATAAGACGTAGTAAATCCGGAAATAGTCGGATCTTTTAGTAGCTGTGTGCTAGAAATCCATTCCCGCGGCTTGGAGCTCCACGTGTCCTAATTTGAATCTTAGAATTTCTTATAGAAAACTTATGTATAGTACTAGATAACGGAAAACATAATTTGCGAATCTTCATTTTACTCCTAGATTCCTCTCCGCCTTGAGCAAAATTGTGTCTTGTCGTGTCATCATATCATATCACGTGGTGCCTTGCTGTCAACATTATAATTTTTGCTTTGACCGAGATAATCCGCTAATCTTCCGATTTTTCTACCGGGAAAAAAAGAAATCTGTAAAATGGAACTTGTTCAAAATACAAAGCAAAACGAAGAAGCCACCACAAGTAGTGGTAGCCTTGAAGAAGGAGGAATTTCGATCAACGGAAATTCAAAATCTTCTAATACTGAGCCAGTGCCTGGTAGGAAATCTTCTACGGATTTCAATACTAACTTCATGTTTGCCTCTACCACCCAGCCTCACTATTTAAATTCGAAATCCTGTCCAGAAGATTACGAAGCTATGATGGCTGCCGAGAGAAAATATAAACGAGACGCGAAAAAGAGGTGAGCATTTTTATCGTTCATTAAAATAGTGATAAGCTGTCAGCTGTAGATACCAATGACAAGGACGGTTGTCCCGGAGTACACGCTATTCATCAAATTCCTCCAATTTCGCAATCTTCCTTGCATTCTTTTCATCATATATTTCGATAAGAGCCGGACGTACCTTTACGTGCTTTGGGAATTAAATTAGTGATTTACACATATTTTAATTCCTTATTTAAAACCGAGATCAAAATTCCGCCATTAACGTTCCATCCAAAACAAATCACAGCTCCCCTGGTGGCTAAACTCCTATAGCATCATGCAATGCATCAAGCATCAGTATTTTCCATGCTCACATCAACCGTGATAACTCCAAGGTATACGATTATTCGCTTCATCAGCTTGTTTTCACTAGCTCATTTTATCACTAACTAAAAGCTAGATTTAATTAGACTACTTAAATCTAATCATATTTGTTTCAGTCTTATTTTTCATCTCTTGCATTATCAGATACATGCTTTTAACATGGTAATAATAACCCTTCTAACTTTGTACTTCGGATGTTCTATTCTCAACCTGTTGCATCAGCACCGATGCACCGTAGTTTTACTAGGCTTTGCAATCTAGCTCAAACCGCTGTAGGTCAGGAATGAATGGTGCCACCTTGGGAACTGCTCCGTTAATTTCATGCATTTCATAGAACCGAATCCATTAGTTCGGGTCTAGTAACATTCCAGGTAGTATTTTCCCTATTGGCTTCTTGACAATTTCACAAATGAGGTTGTAATAGTTTTCCAACTTGGCTCCATGTAACTCTTGCATATCCCTCAGCACTTGCCTCCAAAACATTTCGGATCCTAGCCAGAACATGACACTCTCACCCTGTCACGTAAACCTAATATTAGTACAAGCTCGAATCTGTAATAGCGCTATAACGATGCACTCTTAATTCAGCCTTCCTATTAAATCATTAGTAGAATTGGAACATTTTTTCCAATGAATCCTATAAATAATAGCTTGTTTGTGTCTTAAATTATACTTTAATCGGTCACATGATTAGTGGTCCTTTGTCAATGCCACCTGATCATGAATTCGCCACAGAGTGCAAGTCCCGTCGTCCCGTGATTGTATTTAAGTCCAATCTTCTCAAGCTCTCCTGTCGGATTTATTTGTCCTTACAAGAACAAATAATTTTCCAAGACATTTGTTTAGAGAGTGACAAGTATTTTCCAGATCTTTTTCTTTACTTACAGTATCATGTCCGAAGAGCTGATTACAACTGAATTAGCAGCACTATTCCATAAATATACGTACACATGATGCAATCCCATTTCTTTGTCTCACTGGGATTACTTGATATATAAACCTAAAGTTAGCATTCCAAACTCCCTCATTAATTTCCCAGCTAGTAAGATGTTTGTAGGCTGATAATCCAATTTCGCAATACAACTTCTCCAACTTATCATACCTCGTCAAGATTTTATTTAAACATGCATCCCGGCAACCGGAATACATATAGCATCAACTGCGTGGGTGTCCTCAATCTTCTGAAATATCTCAACCAACGTTCCGAGATGACCTTTTACAGAGACATTATTAGTCAATCCTCCTTAAATTATTATAGCAGCTTCAGCCCAGTCGGAACTGTCGGAAAGAGCAGGCTTGTATATGTAGGAAATGAAATAATTCTTTGCGTGTATATATCTTTATATCCTCCCCTTTTTAATATCGGTTAAACCTGAATGCAAGAAGAGAGTAGTAAAGTAGAATTGAACTAACTGCCGAGTAATCAACATCAACATGCTGCATACTCACTGGGGTAGCATTTCGAAATATGTTCTTCAGTAAGATTATCTTAAGAATGTTGAGAGTGAATTTAATCTGTAATACTTGTCAAGAAAAACAGGGTGTGTGGCTCATCGCCTTATTATTCCTCATCTCTCATTGGCTCTCGACGAAGGCGTCTGTTTTGTTTGTTTTTACCATTTATTAAATGGTCAAGCCTCGAAGATAAACTCGTCTCTCTGCTCTACACGTACACATGTCGTTTTAGTTTGCTTCCACGTCTTTTGATCCAGCTCACACGTTTTAACGAGGATTTCTCGTCCAGAAGTTGGAGGAAGGAATAGGCAACAACGGCTAATCCCTCATCTTTGGCATCTCTTGCCCAATCGAATCAATCTCTGTTTGTCTTTGAAAAAGGTGAATTGGAAAAGTACATCGTCAAGGTCAAAGCCTGCATGGAGATCCTCTTTTGCAGCCTTAAAATATTAGTTCTTGGGGCAGAAAGGAATTTAGCATGAAATCCATTTCCCTAAGTAACGTGAGAAAGTAAGTACAGTAGAGGCAAAAGTTTTTTCCCCTTCATGCGTCCCAGGGTTTTCCAGAAACTCTGATAACACCCACCGTAGGAGTATGGTCTGATACTACGAATTTCACCAAAATAGAATTTTCGAGTTTTATCTTTCATTGGCGTACAGAATCTCTATGGCAGGTTCTAAAGTTTGTATACTTCTTGTAGATTGTCAAAGCCTTTGAAAAACTCTCGAGTCAAGAACATTTCTCTTTTGCTCTTTGAAGTCCTTATACTACTTCAAACATCATCCTACTTCATCACAGTCATTTAAAAAGTAGTCATACGTCAGGAAGTTCCTCATCTCCCATTGGTTCACACTGAGGGTGTGTGTGTTGTTGATGTAATGCAATTATATTACAACTATTTTATTACTATTACGTTCTAGTTTTGCATGGTATGCTTAACAATCATCATATGCCCTGCACTGCGCAGTGTGCAAAATAATGTCTAGTTCTTTTCCATTGTTTTGATGGAACTACATAACCGGTTAAACTTCAATATACATTCCCAATGTTCGTCAGGAATGCTGTAGCGTTCAAGGGCTTTGCGCTGCAGCGCAAAAGAATTGCGCATTCAATAACGTTTTTTCCCGACGAAAATCATATTAATTTAGAGAATGTAAACAAAACTTTTACCTGTGAGATGACACATCCTACACAGTAGGTCACGTGAGGAAAATCAACGCATGTGTCACATGTTCCATCTCGTTCAAAGACTTTGTATTATTCCTACGAGTTTATCAGCTGGAATCCGAAACCCAATCAATTAATTATCGTTCAAAAGATTATTGATTCAACCATCGATCTATTATCATTCCATAATTAATTTCATAGTAATTTTATAGTTTTAAACCCAACGTATGCTGCATACTGAAACATACATATTCAGATTTTATTGTGCATCTTCAACGCTGAACGGATAATGTAAAGTTTAGTACGATAGTTATCAGCTTGCTTGTCCTCTGCTCCTCCTCAGCTATCGCTTTTCAGCTTGCTCCCAATAAGAATGTCATCTTCTGGGGTCAAGGTTTGGCTGACAAGGATTCGCCAATAATTTTGCATCACACATCTTGTAATCTCTACAGCTTGCAAATCCTAGAGCAACAAGTAGAATTAGCAATCATGAAATGTGATGGTAAATTATGGCAATATGGACGTCTTAGCTCGTGATATTTCCCTTGTAAGCTCTTTACAACTTGTTTGGCAGATCAGGTTTCAGTTTCTTATTCAACTTGCATTAGTTTACTTTCCTTAATTATAATTTGCAGCGTCTCCTCCTAATACTTGCCATATGATACTCAAATGAGATACGTATTTCCTGTAGACTTGTGAACAACTTACTCCATACTCGGAGTTTAATTACATCGCAAAATCTAGCCTTCTGTAAGCAATACATATTGAAGAATATACCGAATTTGCACGAAAACTTCTTCGCCTTTCACGTGTGTGGCACTTGTGTTAAGAAGCTTGAGTCGAGTCATTGCATCCAAATGAACTGATGAAAGGTTCATCTTCATTCATCTGATGCAACACTCTTAAACTTGCCATCATTCCCCGCAACCACCGCTTCCCCCCGCTTCCTTCATTAAACTTGCTTGACTTAATAAGAAGAGAAGCCCCTGCTAAATTTTTCCAACTTTTTATCGCCAATTTCGCTTAACTTGCTTAGAGGAGCCTGAGACTTCTCACGTTCCTCTAGCTCAACTTGAACGGAAGGATACAAACAAGCTACGGCAAGTCAGCGTGTTCATCTAACCCAAGTATGGTGGAACGACACTCAAGATTAAGCATTTCCTTTATGGAAAATATTTCCTTTCGATTCCCATTATTAAATTTGCCTTCAGCTTAGCGCAGAAAATCAATTGAATCCCAAGTACGCAACTAGTATGTTCACCAAGCTACCAGAATGTATTTGTTATTGATTTTCCTAAAATTCCCCTCACAATTTCTTTACTCCATCTCTCATTTATATTTTCTAAAGGTTCTCTTGTCATGTTTTCTCTTTAGGAATATTCGCTGCGTATTATGCATACAAACTCCTTAACTCCATGCAATCCATTCGATTGATGTTTTAAAATTAAAATTGTTCTCCTAGTCCCGTTCTTTTCCAGCAGGTTGTAAAGTTCTCCAGAAATGCTCCTTCTGCTCGGTTTCAGCCTAAAATATTCAATGGTGTGTATATGTAGATTTCATTCTTCCACCTTCTCCGTTGCAATATCTGTCAAAAACGTTGAAGGGTAAAAGGATGTTTCTCCATCCAATTGTTTACACTTGAGAGAGGATTCGCGAGCGGAGCGGAATTTTGTTATTCGCAACTTGTTCAGGGAATGAAAATTTACATTTTATGACGACTCTCCGTGAATAATAGGACGAGATAGTTTTTATGCTAGAGGGTTTTCACAACAGTGCAGAGCCGGATTATTTCCACTCTCTGCAACAGGCATATGTGTTACTGGCAAGCAAAATCTTCCGATATGTAGATGACGCTTTTATGGTGGTGAAAAGTATCGTATATGAAATCAAATCCGGTATGCATGTATATAATCATGAATGAATGAACCAATTTCTGCAAATCCAGTTGTATAGTTTCTAGTAAGTTTGTAAGCAGTAGGCACATCTTAACTCCAGTCTTAATCCTATAAACAATCAGCCAGCCAGCTGTCTTGGTGTGTTTGACAGGGAGCAGGGAGAGGTATATAAAGGACGAGTGGAAATTATTTTCCTTTAGTTATCCCTTACATTGCATCAACAACTTTTCACAACACAAGACACAAGAAACTTGTTTTCTTCAAGCAGTCCCTGCCATCCTTTAAAATAGGATAATCAAAAGTATTTGTCAACAAAGTTTCCTTTGACTTTACGCCAGCTACAGCCACATTCACTGTCTGAGTATTTTGCTTTCATTGGAAGATTTTAATTTTTGTAACCTCTTCCTAGTCCAGTACCCTCCCTCTGTACCTTCATCAGTATCCTCTCCGTACCTTCAAAGGAAATTGTGCTTCATTTGGTCGTCGTTATCGATTCCAGTGTCTGCACTGCCAGCACCCAACTATAGCACAAGCGGATTTTATACATAATTGACAGTTTGTAAGTCCTCTAGTTCATTTTGTGCATAATGTAAAAGCTGCTTCCTACGAAATATTTATTGTTTCGTAGGAGTTTCTCTCGTTTCCGAAAACGTTCTCGTCTCCTCACTTTCTCCGAATTTGGAATCTTGTTTCTCCGAAATCCGCCTGTTCTGTTCCAAACTTCGCAGAGTACTTTATTATTCCCAGGATTGGTTTTAGGCGATTTAGAATTCGTATGTGTTTCTTAGCGCAGAAACTCTCATAATCTCTCTTTGGAAGTCTGCTTAGGTATTTGGTAATGCAATTAGGAAAAAAATCGTTATCCAATCCAAAATACCAATCCAAGAGTACCGTTAGCGTTAGCCCTCAGCTAGGTTATCTGTCTCTATAAAAGTAAATCTGTTCTCTGGCAGTGTACTATTCAAGAACCACGTAGTATTTTCTGGGGTCATTACGGCTAGGCGATTTGTTTAGTTTTAAAAATATCCCGTAAATACAAAATTTAAAACCAGCTCGCACCTACAAATTTGTAACTGTGTAATCATTGAAATAGCTTCCAGGTACAAAAAAGACAGTCTAATACTTTACTTTGTAATACTATGAGCCAACCTTGTTGAAAAGAAACAGCTAGAGCAGAAGAGCAAGTTTCACTTGAAAATAGGAGGCAGTGTTATGCATTATTTAGCTGTAAGGATAGCTCCATTTGTGCATGTTCATTTGTTTGACTTGCTTCTGTGGTTGCTGAGTTCCAGGAAAGTCACGATAAGTCCGGAAGCATTAGCAAGCTCTAGTAGTCATTTAAATATCCTCTAAAGACCTCTTCGGCGTCTTTAAAGCCGAATTAAATACTTAGCAGTGTCCTGTGCAGGTCAGGGACTCACCTCACTTTCGCCGAAGCCTCTCCCCTAATTTGCTCTGTATTTAATGGTATGCAAGACAAAGACTTGATCTGCCGAGTATTATAATAAATCAGGAATAAGCTCTCCTCTTTCGATCTAGAATGCAGAATGCAGTACAGTTGGCCTAGGAAAGCTTGACATTGAAAGCCACGAGAATCGACAAAATACTTAATATAATCCACTTGGAACGTTTACAAGGATTCCTCGAGGTATCTACATATGGGATTGATTTTTATTCATAGGAAATCAGCGATACAGCCCAATCTTGTATTGTAGCCACCGCATAAAATGTAAAGAAGGTAATATCTTACCCGTAAGTATCCTTTAGTTGCTTCCGGTTAGCAAACGTTATCGAGATAGCTTTTTCTTGTCTACTGTCTAAATCTGCGATAGATTGGCGCTTAAAATATGTGTGGAAACATACATGATAAATTGACGATAGCGTAGAGAAACTTAAAGGATATAATTCATTTCATTTCATCTATTCAGCCCTCCCTTTGTAATCTTGTACCCGCTAGTGGATTTAAATGAGGCTCAAGTAGTATTCCCAGAAGAAAGATTTATGTTTCTAAAATCCTGTAACATCTTTTGCAAGCCTGAAACTTTAGTTTAGCCTCTATTCTTTACTCTTTGTTAAGAGAGATTGCGTATTCTATTAGTTACATACCGAGATGATTAAATAAAGTTGCTGGGATTTGAAAAGGTTTACAGTTTTCTTGTATTTGACAAGTCATTACAAAAAAGGTAGTTTTTTGTAAGCTTATTCAGGATACTATTATACGCTAGTAAATTGCCAAGAAAAAGTTAGCGGGCACAAGTTAATTTTGGCTAATGAGAATCGAGTTGGTTAGTAGCGGGAGTTCGTAATAGGATATAGCTTCCTTAATTGGGCAGTTAGGAAAGTAGAAATTGTCCAAGTAGTGAACGGGGAGACGGCGGACCAATTTAGAGACCCAGTATTCTGTATTTCGGGTAAGCTATTAGAGCAGCGGTTATACGCATTAAGGAAAATAGGTATGGAACGGTGGAACCAAGTTCGGAAAAGTTGGAGACGGGGATATAGATTCCGCATCAACTTTTCATGTTTCTCAAATTGAATGCATTCACAGGGCGAGAGTTTGCCAGGTCCAGGAACAGGAGGAGATTCAGCCAAGATTGTTACAGAAGAGGAGAGATATTCCAAGAGTTTCTACAAGAGTTACCTTAAAAGCTTATTGGGAAAAGTCTGCGAGGCAGGCCTTGCTTTGAGTCTTCGAAAGAGTAGACAAGAGCGTGTCTGTAACCAGGGCGAGGAGATTTCGTGTACGTTCCGGCTTGGCGTGGGAAACCAAGAGTTTGGTATTCTTTGAGAGAGAAAGTTGTGTTGCACATTTTACGGTCTGGAGCCGTCTGAGTGCAAGCAGGAAGGAGAGAAAGGAAGCGAGTGAGAGTTTTAGGTAGAGAAAGTAGAGCTGAACGTGGAGCGCGTGTGGCTTCCACACTCTGAAATAAAATCCTCTCGCCTGCCTTAGGTAGGAACAAGTGAGTTAGCACAAGGAGAAAGTGCGTTCATTCCCATCCATGTCGCAACCTTCCTTATTATTCCACCCAATACTCTAGGAAGCCTGAAACAGTAGAGAGAAAGTTAGGGTGAACGTAGGAAATAAGACAGAGTAAGAAGGCTCTTGTCAACTAAACCCTCGTGTACACAATTTAGTGGAAGAAAATAAGAAAGTTTAAAGGATTTTTTCGCATTCGTCCTCCTCCCATAAAACCCACTCACCCCCTGTGTAGGAAGGAGTATCAAATAGAATCCGGATTTTAGTAAATAGTCCGAGTGCGCCTGCATTCCGATTCTTTTAGCATCTTAGCACACAAGCTGATTGACAACAGGGTAGCACTGCAGCCCCCACCACCCCGCTTTCCCCTTCTGGATATTCCTTTTATACCTAGCTGCAATAAGTCTTTGCTCTGGTCTCCTCCTTGCAGACACGAGGTTTTGGACAGGAGACGTGTCTAGCTAGCTACCCCAGTATCCCAGTCTGCTAGAGAATATTTGAGTGAGTGAGTGAAAGAGAGAGCGTTGCCTCTGCGTTAGTAGTTCTCTCCAAGTCGGGTTTCTCAGTGCGGTGCAAAAACCAGGGAATCGATACCCGCCTTCTACCATCCGGGTAACCAGCCTGCCTCCTGTCAGTCCGCTTCCAGCAAACCTACCAGCAAGGGAAAAGCTTTGAGTAAAACCAGAGGAATATACAACAAGAGTGTCCTTCCCCACATAAACTAGTTGGAAGAGAGGGAGAGAGGAGGTTTGAGAGAAAGAAGAAGAAGAGGAGATATTTGTGTGCACAAAGCTTAAAGAAGATAGAGGAGGGTTAGGTTGTAGTAGGAAGTAAGCGAGAGTGTAGTAAAATATCCCTTGTGTTCCTCGAGAGGAGAAAGAGTTGAACAAAATGCCTGATTTTCGCACTCTTGGGCTCCCAGTTCCCATTCCGGCGAGCAAGGAAGCAGAGCTTCATCACCAAGAGAAATACATTCCTAGTAGTTGTGGTGAGCGATTGTCGGATGAGGATCGAAGAACATCCTTGTCAGAGTCAGATTATTCCTATTCAGGAAGCCCTTATGTGAATCCGAATCCCTTCAGTCCCGGTGGTGCTAGTCGGTGGGGAAATATGAACATTCCAGTCCAAAAACCCGGTGGTTATCAAGTTGACCCCGAAGATGACGATTGTCTCAATTTGGGAGACGAGAGAGATCTCGGACACAGGTTAGCAAATTTTTTAACTCAATTATCTAGCTTCTTCAGCTTTCTCCTCCAGGAGAAAGTTGGATATTTTACAACCAAAATTCTTGCAGTATTTGGTAACATTTATGTTTTGGTGATGGTGCAATCCTTCTAAACTCCTTGCTGGCTTAAATTGTTGATCCGTGAAATATTTTTGCGAATTCTTACACGTCAACTCCGTTCCAAAGTTTTACCACCAAATCCTCAGTCCCATGCTGATTCATCCTCCAAGGATCCAAGGTTCTGCCTTTTCTTTTTGCTTCCAGGTTTTCCCTAAAGTCAGTGCTTACATGACATCATTTTCTTCCAATACCCTCTAACGTTCTTTCCACGTTTTACCTTAAAAAAGATGATCATCCCTCAATTATTTTACAACTCGTTCTTACGATTCATATTGATTCCTTCAACGTTTCTCCCAAAGCTGTCTTACATAGAGTGTCGTTACGCAATCTTTCCTCACACTCCTTTCGAGACTGGTTTGACACGCGAGCGACTGCTGTATCATGTGTTCCAGTAATCTGTTTTCCGTTTCATTGGTTTCCCTCCAGACAAGAACCGGGTACAAGATGCAGTTGCAAAACTGCATCAGATCCAACTCACAGCTCAGCACCACATATATCTCCACATAATAATCCTTCTTTTGACAGCCAACAGCTGTTTTTTGCTCCCTTTGACTTTCACAATTGCATTCCTATTATCCTCGCCTCTCCACCACCCAGTTTCTGGATGCGTCCGACGTACTACTTAGGCATAAGTATTTGCTGGAATTCCGCAAAGACCGTGCAATTGTATAACAAATTGCCTTCAAGGTTTTACCAACTTTTTTCATTCTTCCATATATGCAGTCGGCGTACACAGTTCTGGGGTTCAGGGGTAAAGATCCCATCCTCTGTATTTAATGGGACGTAATTATACGTATTATTTTGCGAGTTTGCCAAGCTCTGCATATTCCCAGCCCATCTTTGTTCTCCCCCCCTTTTCTGTATGAATTAAAAGTATAGGACAAAATTTCCAATTACATCAAACTGCAACCGTCCTAGCTTTTTCCTTGCTAGATTGTAGCATTTGAGCAAGTCTTGTATAACTAACGACAGCTGTTAAATTACATTTAAGGGTTATACTCTCTTATTAAAAGTCATCAAGTATGCGAAAGCCCGGATGACGCCTCTGTCATTGAGATTCAGAGAGAGCCGCATTCTCTACCCATCCAAGTCCATTGAAAGAATCAAGAATAGCTTTTATCTTATCGCATATATTAAATCCTTGCTCTTCTCCTCCTTCATCCGCATCATCTCCTCATCATCCATCCAGCCTACAATATTAATGGATGAATAGGGAACAATTTAACACGTATGCCGCACCACCAGCCACCTCTCCAACAGCCACCAGCCACCCAGCAATCATCATCCTCCGTCCATTCTCAGCCTCTTGAAAAAAAACTCTAGGCAATTTAGTTTCTATTGTTTCAAGGCTTGCACTCAGTGAGTTGGCTTGTGCTTGCTCTATAACACCACCACTTATTAATTAACTCCCTAAGAATAAGGCAGAGTAATCGAATTGACCATCTTTCCTTCAACCTATAGCGCCTGTACATTGTACATGCAACTTATATCTCAATCCCTCTCATCGCTTCATTCCTCCAGCCTCAGCCTTTCCATGATCTTGAGAAAAATCCTCAGCTCATGCAGCTTCTTCTGCATATTATCACGATTCTGCGGAATATTTTAGATTTATGAGCGACTCACTGGCCATTGGCCATGGGGCAGCAGATAGATTCAATGGTTCGCATCGTCTCCCGCTTCCAAGTGCTATGCCAAAACTCTTTTGGACTCAATTGCAATTGTAACGGAACAAGTTTGCCCTTGAGACCGAAATGATTTACAATAATTCATCAGCATCTCTCATCTTCTATCCCATTTGTGTCTCCCTATATTCATCTGCAACTGTACTAGTCTTCAAACCCTTGCCGGGATTGTTCTTTGATTCTTGCAATTTCAATTCACACCCACACCCTCATCTTGGTTAGCGGCTGGGTTAGGACTACGCGGGCTCAAGGAGCGGCTTACAGATTCCCGCGTCATCTTCGTTCAGTCGGTGAACGCAATTGACTGGGCGCAGCGGGCGGTGAAGGATGCTGTGGCGTCCAAAGGGCCAATTTCCTATTTGTTTTCCTGGATCTAAATCCTTAAAACCACTTGGCCATCTCTCCGTAGGTGTCTTGAGCTTTTCGCCTGCATCAAGCCCCAGCCAGACAGACGGAATGCAAGGGTTTTGGAAGATTTAGATGGAGAGGATAATTGGATTTTCACGCAATCCTTCACTCCTTCCTCCCTCCTTTTCTCCCACGCGGACCAATACAAAAAGAACATAATCTATTGCGTGAGCAATAAATATCATTCCTGCTCACTAACCTCCTCATTTTCCTCAGGTGAAAATAACACACTCTTTCAATTCGCTCTCATAGGAATCCACTCCATTTAATTAGTTCTCTTCTGCAAAATATTTCAGGGAAAATATAACTTTCTCTTCTAGTATTTAATCGATACGTTGCCCAAACTGTGCATTTCTGCACTTGTCCTCTTCCGGCACTTTCCAGAATCCCATCTAACCTTGGTAGAAACCAATGCTGGGAAATTATTTCCTGTTCTTCCCACCTTCTCTCCTCAATCATATCGATATAATCTGGAGTTTTCCTCGACGGTTTTGCACAAGGAGAAAGATGCAATCCTTCCTCTCCTGTCATCTTTACAGGACGATAGTCACGAACATTGTCATAAGATAATCCTCAAGTACTCCGTATCAGCTAGCGCCACCCGCTTTCTCCTCTCATCATCCCAGTTACTTTCACTTCCTCCCGTCTGCTCCGACGATTATCTCCAGCCTTATCGCCCCCTCTGCCTGATTCCACCTTTCACCGAGCTCTTTCTCCCATTCTCCTCAACTAGAAACGGATGAGAAACTTTCAGAAAATTCAAAATTTCCCACGTCCCAATTCCTCCTAGTCTTAAAATCCTTTTCCCCTGCTGCTTCCAAGACTCGTTTGTAATCTGTTCCGCTAACACTGACCAGCCTTTTTGTGAGTCAATGTGACCAAATGTAAAAAGTGGATCTTTTAAGGGAAGAGCTCTGAGATACAGTGTATATGAAGCATGCATGAACGAAAATTGATTTTACACTAATCCCAGCACAGTTTCCTGTGAGAAACTTTGATAGATTTAGCAAAGAGTAAGCTGGCGGTTCGTAAGGCTTATTCCGGAAGATGGTCAAATAAAAGGCGGACGCTAACTTTCCCCATTATCTCCTCCTCGAACATTCCGCATATCATGCTTTTCAACTTTTCCGACTTCTGTCCTAATTTAGGCTGCATGAGAGAGTGTTCCACTGAGAATGACGGACAGAAGAGTACTTTGGGGAGCGCAATTGTGAAAAGAAACTTTCTAACCCGCTTACCCACTTCCGTCTGTCTCCCCTACCAGGCTCCCTCGGAGCGGATTGCCTCTGTCTTGCATTTGTTACCGCAATAATAATACACACAGAGATCGGATGCAATTAAAATCACAAAAGAACTGTACTCTACCCCTCGAAATTACCAGCCGACTGTATGAACATGCGTTCCCAGCCTCAGTCCTATTCTTCATTTGCACACATGCATCCACTCACCCGCTTCCAGATGATAACCTTCTCTGAAGCTCAGCACACTGTCCATCAGCAAAGCACCCGTCCGTTCACAACAACGTTTAAACCCACGCATCTTACATCTACATATTTCAATGTCTTCGTCTACCTTTCCGCATTCTGAGTTCTTACCTTAGTTTGCAGTTTGCAGAAGAGAACAGCGACCGCGTCCCAGCCTTAGGTCTTTGTATTCTTTGAAATATGGGAATCGTTTCTGTAAATTACAAGTTTCCCATGGATTCCTCTATCTCAGAGAGTCAGCTGGGTATTCTTGCTTCCTGGGAATACATTTCTTATTCAGAGAAAGCAACGTGTATAAGAATGATGGGATTGAATTCTGAAGACGTTCCTGGCTTTCACTCCCTATTTTACTTTCCACACTTACTTTCCCACTCATAATTTTGACGGCTACCGCCAATTTCCTCTTCCTCTCTCTATTTTTTTCTCTGTTGGCCAACGCTGACGCAAGAGCACCTCAGTTCCGTCTCAAATATAGAGTAATGCCTTTCTGGAAACGATTCAAGAGCCTGTCTACGGTTACTCTAGCTCTAGGATTCCCAACAGTATCCATTCCCGTGCACTCTTGCAGCAGGCAGCAGCACGAAAACTTACTGAGAAGGATCCCTGAAGGTGCATGAGCGCTTTTAGTTACGCCGACAAACAACGACTTAGGCAGCATCATTAGCACGTTATTGTAGGTGAGTACAATGCGGGAGAAAGTTCAGTTCAAATTACATTGATACCTTCCCTTGTTGCCCGGGTAACTTCAGTGAGGATAGTCGTAATAAACAAGTATCATAATATCGTTTCCGGATACCACAGTAATTTCCTTTTTATCGGTTTCCATAGAAACCGGGAGTTTTTCATCCTCCGTTTGGATGATCATGAGACCAGGTTAAGCATGAGTAGAAAATCAGGATTTTTACAGAACAATGAACATGAGAAATAATTAGTTGGTATGCTTAAGACTTTGATGTTTAAAGTTCTTCATTTATTATCAAATCGTATGTTGATTTAGTAAAGGAGTCGTAAATGTCTATTCCATGTAACAGATATCCAGCTGGCATTTTTGGCTGACATTTCCTTGGCTCAGGTTAGCTTAGCTACCCTGCAGTCAGACAGATTATGAATCATGCATCGTGTCTTCTCTGTCTCGCCTCATCGTTAGCGTAATAAGGGAGCCATGCAATATTTAAGTGATGCAACTTTATGTGAACCGACAACAGAGTCTCTACTGATTACTCCGAAACTGGGTAAAGGTTGTGGTAGTTTATGCATATATAATGTTTCTTACAGCTGTCAGTCAGTACGATTGGGGCTTGCATGCAGGTTGTAAAGTTAAAGGAGGTAGAAATTCTGTGCTCACGTGAATTACCCATTTCAAATTTACGCCATGCGCCAATCCTAGCGTCTTCCCGTCTGTCCAGCATTCATTACGTGCTGACTGCGTTAGCCGCTGGATAATCTGTCGTTCGGGGGTGCGAGAAAGCTCTATTCCCCGGATTCCCACTGAGGTGGTGACGGAGGCATCGTGGAAGACGAGAGTTTTAGTCTCGTGTGAGAATGTAGCTGATTCGGATTCCCGTTCAATTCTTTTGTCCTCTGGGAAATTATATTTAGTGTGTCAAGTGTATACATATTTACGTGTATGTGTTCAATATTAAATCCAGATCATGCCTTGAATTTTTCAACTCGTTAGCCGCAAATGTCACTTTAAATTTTTCCACTTCTCAATAACCGTTCTCCTCTGTCTGTCTCTAAAATTAACGAGCTCAGCCTAAAGTCTCATCAATTCGTGATTATTCGTCGATTAATTCAGTTCCTACCTGCAAAAGTGTGTTAAATTAAAATGAAAAACAGAAGGTGGGTAACGAAATTGCTAAGTTTAGTATTTGACTTCAAGTTTGTCCTTCAAATTAGTCGTATTTCCAGCTGCTAGGCCATCATATAATACATGCCAGACTGCACAATTTCTTGGCCAATGTCACATTTTAATTAGTTTCTACGTTTTATCTTCCACCTGAATAACTTTTGGCATCAGCAAATCTGCTCCATGATTATTTGTTTGTAGCAACTCACAATCAAGGCTCAATTCAAAGGCCAAAGAAACTTCATTTTGTGTCTTAGACATTTGCCCCGTGTAAAGAGGAGAACCTCGACAGACTGACAGCTTAAATTACTGCAAATTACATGATTAGTCAATCTGTCAGCTTGTCTTCTTGTTGACTTTGAATTCTTTCGTGTTTCTAAGAATGCTTTTTACGCCGGTTTATTTAAGCTACCTCAGGCCATTTGTAATGGCTCGTACTGAAAACAATAAAACACAGCTCGTTATGATGCTGAAAATTGTAGCTTAATCCTTTTATTTTTTTTACTTTCAGGATCTTCGTTAATCGGAGCCTGCATTTGGACAAGATCAAGTTTTTCGGCTTCGACATGGACTACACTCTGGCAGGTGCGTAAACTCCTTAAATAACCACAGCACGCTAAACTTTTCATGTCTTTCCTCCTTTGTTTATTCGCCACAATATTTAATATATTGTATTGCTCAGTTTTGGTAATTGCAAGCGAACATATTACGGAGCTTACAAAAGTTTTAATGAACGGCAATTTTATTTTCCAGTGTACAAGTCACCCCAATATGAAACATTGGGATTCGATTTGGTCAAGAAGCGGCTCGTAACTATGGGATATCCCAACGAGCTTCTAGATTTCTACTATGACCCATCTTTCCCCATAAGGTAAGTCCGTTTATGTATTTATTACAGCTGCTGTGACGTAACCAATCCCTTGTAATGTCCACATTTTGATGGACTGTTCCCAGCAAAATCCATCTTGGTTTAACCACATCCTCTTTATTCTCAATTTCGCATTTTTGTCTCCAGCCTCAATTTTTTTCAACTTTTTTCAGAGGCCTTTGGTTCGATACCCATTACGGGAATTTACTGAAAGTGGACGCCTACGGAAATATTCTAGTATGTGTACATGGTTTCCGTTTCCTCAAACCGTAAGTCAGCAATACTATTTCATACCCCTTTCGCATCCTCGGCCACAAAAACTTCGCTCATGCTGATTCCTCCATCCAATCCCAAGGACTACATGTGTTGCAGCTTCCTCTTATTATATTTTCATGTTCGGAAAGACATTATAGAAGGAGCCAGTAGAGGCACTGGCATAAACCCCAGGTGTTTCTATAATTAGAACTGTGCATAAAAAACTGAATAGGAAATGCATGCTTGCAGAACGTCAAAACATCAAGTCCGAATTTTTTATTGATACTGTGCAAGAGCAAGGGAAGAGCTTAAGTAAACCACTCACATTTCAGAAGTCGACCATCGTTATATGCTTAAAAAAGCTAACTTTAAATTTCTGCTCGTTCCGGATCGCTGCTTTTACAGTGTCCTCGTGAAACTCTTATCAAAGGAAAAATGATATAGACTCGTGATTATTTCAAGTACAACTTATTTCCGGATAACTGATTTCTAATGAACAACTTATGACGCCATGGTTTGGAGTAGAATCTCACGTCATTCACAAGAACCTGATTTCATACTTTCCAAATACACGAGTAGGGATTAAGGAGATTTCGCAAATTCATGTTGCAAGCTTCTTCTAGCGTGTGTCATTCGAAGACACGGGAAACACCGGAAACACCGAGACCTTGTTTTCGTTAGTCGGAAATGGAGTAAAAGAGTTCATTTTACGACTGATACAAGTGATGACGACTTGTGTAGAGCAGTAAACAAGAATTTGCGAATGTCAGCAGAGTAGAACTACAGCCAATACACTTCATGCGAAAAAGAGAAATCTTTGCAAAATATCGTATAACCCTTTGCGCGATGACGTTGTTTACTTGAGATTGGTAGAGCAAATAGAAATGCGTCCGAATTTTCGTCCATCATGGTGTTGTAGTTAAAGACAAAATTCAAAGCTTAGTGTATCTTCTCTGAATGCTTTAGGTTTAGATGAATATGAAACCAAAAATAGCGTCATAGTTGTTGCGTATGTTCCGTTTTGAGACGCGTGTGAATATTTCCACAGCCTCGAAAGGATTTGAAAGAATCAATTATACGAAGCTGAGAATTAAGTCATTCCGTTTCTGGGAAATGGAAGAGAAGGAATATATGTAATACGCGTAGGCGTTAAGATTTTTAATCCCCAAAGTACGGATTCTTTTACGTAGGCATGAATATGGGGGCTTATTCGAGGGGGCGTTGTGTATTTCTGTACTTTCTCCATCTCAACTGTAGAAGAGCCGTAGTAGGCGTTAGGAGTTTTGAGCATTAAATGTCGCTACTTTTCTTCGCTTAAAGAAATCTGAAGGAAGTACACCAAGGTGAAAAGGCGTTGATGCGAATCTTGAACGTAGTTTCAGTTACAGGGATTCTTTCTCATTCATTCACATCCTTCTTGAGCGTATTACGACGCACTAGTTTTAGATTTAGGGTTGATGAGTGATATTTTGATTAATGGGAGAAGGATGTATGTGGTTTGAGAAAGGCGCTAACACATACTTAAAATAACTTTACCTTGACCTGCGCCATTCAACGTAGTTGCCGAGTATTATTGACGTGAAGATTTTATTATTTTTCAGATCTGAAGTATATGAACTGTACTCGAACAAGTTTTTGACGCTGGACGAATCCCGTGTATACATCCTCAATACATTGTTCAATTTGCCGGAAACCTACCTCTTGGCCTGCCTTATAGATTTTTTTACAAACGCACCCGATAGCACAACGTAAGTGAATGCTTTCGCTGGCAGAACAAAGAGAAAGTTCCCTTCTTCCCTCCAGCTTTCTCTCTCCTCTACTTTCATTTTTTCCTCTCGTATTCCCATTTGTTCTTTCAAATATTCTTGTGGTTGGATTGTCGGATCAGCCGCAGTCAACACTGTAGCTATAGCGAGCAGGACAGTCAGAGAAAGAGAACTCGCTTCCTCTTACGTACTGGGAAATGAAAACCTTTTACGACTTAATGTCGTGTCACACGTCAAATATCGTTGGCTTGATCTCTCTGTAGCTTCGCTGATGCTCTAGCTTTTTACAACCTGACTTTCTCTTTGCCATACCTGCCCTAATGATTCTGTCACATGTAATGTCAACTAGTAAAATATGAACAAAGTCTATATACTGAGAACCGAATTGCACTGCATGCAGTTTTACCGCTCGTCTTAACTGTTGTCCACCTTTCCCGCATGATATCTGAATGAGAA
Source organism: Sminthurides aquaticus (assembly GCA_906901655.1). Lineage (NCBI taxonomy): Eukaryota > Metazoa > Arthropoda > Collembola > Symphypleona > Sminthurididae > Sminthurides > Sminthurides aquaticus. Next base: position 14,294,234 of record CAJQTT010000001.1, on the reverse strand, counting down.
AGAAAACAATTTTCTCTTCCCTTCAAACACTTGAGAGAAAGTAGATTGGATGCTTCCAAAAAAACAGTTTTTTATTCCCTCTTTCAACTTTTAAGGGAATTTGTTACCAATTTTTCAATTCACGCGTATTTCCCTTAAGAATTAAATCTATTACTCACAATCATATCGAATCACAATGTGAATCTTAGCTTTCTCTAACGTTTTTCCCGACTTTTCTCTTGTTTCCTTTGTCAAGTCTCTGGGTTCAGATGACATTTACGATAAGGTTTCCTTTGATATTTGAATAAGTTTTTATGATTTTATCTTACCTATTTCAGGACCACAACGGGTGTGAAGCGTGGAGACCTGTTTATGTCGTTCAAGTCCATTTTTCAAGATGTGCGTGCTGCTGTTGACTGGGTCCATGAAAAAGTAAGAAATCCAAACTTGACAGTTACCCCTGGATTGTTTGTTGCACATTATTATAGCACAGATTGAATTACATGGACATTTTTTGTTTTTTTTTCACAGGGGGAATTGAAATTAAAGACAGTTGAAAATATGGAAGAGTATGTTGTGAAAGACGAACGATTGCCTATGTTGCTATCTCGAATGAGGGACTCTGGAGTAAAAGTTTTCCTCTTAACCAATTCAGAGTACTGGTACACGGAGAAGATTATGACCTATTTGTTTGATTTCCCTTTTGGACCAAGGGTGAGGCTCAATTTCTTGCATTTCCATGAATCCTCGCACAAATTTCGTCGATGGGTCGTCTAAAAGTTTTACTATTTTCTTATTTAGCGGGACTCTCCTCATCGTAATTGGAAAAGTTATTTTGATTACATTGTGCTAGATGCGCGGAAACCATTGTTTTTCAAAGATGGTACTATTCTTCGTCAAGTAGACACTAATACAGGGGCGCTCAAGATTGGAACTCACACCGGGCCTCTTAAGCAGGGTCAAGTCTACTCTGGCGGTAATTTTAATTTATTTATTTTACTGAACTGATGCTATAATATACAATCTTTAGATTCCATTCTTGACATGCTGTAATTTAACGGCTGCTTTGTTTCACAGGTTCCTGTGATGTATTTACGGAATTGGTGGGGGCTAAGGGAAAGGACGTGCTCTATATTGGTGATCACATATTCGGTGATATTTTAAAATCAAAGAAGATCCGGGGTTGGAGGACGTTCCTCATCGTTCCAGAACTGGTTCAGGAACTACATGTATGGACGGACAAGTGTCAGCTGTTTCGTAAAATAACAAATTTAGATGTCATGCTCGGCGAGACTTACAAGTAAGTTAAGATTGCCTTTTGAGTTTGACAAAAACCTTGAAAATCAGCATAGCGTGTGCTCAAGTCTGGTTATAATCTCCCGGTTATGGATGGAGACGCCTCTGTTTTATTATGATGCAATGTGGGAGGGCAAGGAGGCGTTGTAACATTTAGTAGACAGTGGTTGCGGTACTAATTAGTTCGTTAGGATACATTTTGGATTGTTTTCCATTAGACTAGAGGGAAACGCCGGGATTGCGGCAGGAACTAACCCTTTGCTCTTTTGTCAATAGGAACCTGGATAGCAGTACAAAGGAGAAGCCGGATATTTCACGCATACGGGCCGCAATTCGGGAGGTGACACATGAAATGGATTTGGCATATGGAATGATGGGGAGTCTATTCCGTTCTGGCTCTCGCCAAACATTCTTTTCAAGCCAGGTTGTCCGCTACGCAGATGTGTATGCTTCAACCTTCCTTAATTTAATGTATTACCCCTTCAGTTACATGTTCCGCGCTCCCGCAATGTTGGTAAGTCATCAAAGTGACAGAATTAATTTTAGATACTCTGTCCGCAATCCTGCCTTTCACTACCTCTAATCCGTGTACATGTCTGACTAGATGCCACATGAATCCACCGTTGCTCACGAAGAACCTTTCAATGCTGATAGTCCTATTTTCTCACGATCAAGGCAAACATCAGTCTTTGACGGAAATGATTTAAATGACGGGCACGTACCCGCACCCCCCAAAGCCAAGGTCAGCCTATCGGTACTAACAACAACAGCTCTAATCTACTTAACTCTTACCATAATAGTATTCAATTCGCCAACAAAAAAACATCTTTCCTCTCACAGGTTTTGGAACGCAGTCAAAGCCTCCTGCCGCACACCCGCCCTGAAACTCCTCGAAAAGTCACGCATAATCACGATGAAGATGATTCGGAGGAGGAAAGTGATAAATCTGCATAATCTTTCAGTAATACTGAGATTCCTCAATGAGATTCTAGGCAACCTGCTCCTGGCTCACAGACGTAATCGAAAAATCTTTTAGCAACAACCAAAATGAGCTAAATTCTAATTTTGTCTTATTTTCAAGCCAAAAGTTTTCTACACACAAACGACTATTTCACCAACACCTATGTTCCACTCAATTTCTTATTGTTGCTACCACCTTAAACTCCATGTACTCCTCTGTATCTTGTATTTATTCAAATACTACTAGGTTATAATCAGATTTAGTTTCTCGTCAATGACAAGGTTCAAGATCACAGAATACAATGAGCGTAATGATTCACTACGAGGGTCAAGAATGAACCTAATTCAAACTGGAATGTCAATGCTGAAATGAGCCACAGTCGTCCTCTTTCCAGCAGTTGAGTTCTTTTAGCTAATGATAATCGACAATACCGAAATTAGCGAAGTTTAATTAATATCTACCATGTCGGGCGAACAGTTATTTAAAAGTTATGAATTAACTCAAGTTGCGTTTGCAGGTAACTTTGGCAGTCTAATCATTTAAGTGTTCTTCGTTAAGTATATCAAAATAATGGCTTAATTAAATTTAGTTAGCGTAAACTTATACGACTTCATTGTAGCTAGGACTAATCTAACATTGGGGATGGAACAAATATTTAAGTAGTTATCGTTAAATACGTTTAAAGGCAATCGGCCGTTGTTTACTTTATGAAACCCATGAATTTCATAATTAAATTTCAACAGTTGCGCAATAATTATGTCTTGTTGGATCATTCCACCGTCAGCTCATCAATCCTCCTATTACATTGTCGGCAGATCTGAAATAGATTGCTATTTACTTTCTAACTTGGAAAACTTTAATTTTTGTTTCGTAGTTTGCGCCAAGTACAGTCTGAATTTAGCCTGCACCAATACATTAATATTTCTCAACTTCTAAGGGCTTACTTCTATACCTTTAAAGTACTCTAAAACTTAAAGTAAAATGGAATCCACGATAGCACCCAGAATCCCAATGCAAATAGTCCGATGAAGAGCAACCAAACCTAAAAAACAGCCTACATTTTCTCCTTCTAAAACTAAAACCTTCTGTTTCGGAATTCGTTTCGTGCCAATGCTCCTCAACGGTTCTTAACCCACATCAGGGACAATTTAACGGAACAGTATCTGTAGTAACGGCGGACGCAAAACCCTAATCCATGTATCGCATCTCTGGATTGCTCCTCTGGAATAGTTTCGTTATCGTTGCAAGTTGTAGCCCGAACATTTGGACTACTAGTCATTAATCGAATGGGTTTGCGTTCACACCTACTGATCAGTCCATTATGCATGCATAGAGCACTCGTTGAAAAATTCCGAATGACCGCGAAGCGTTTCGTTTTCATCCATTCAGAGATTCTCTAAACTGAGCTATATTGTAGAAACTTTTAGTTAGCACACACTTGGCAGCGTCATTGCAAGCATTTGCTTACACTGCACAGAAGTAACTAATTGCCTATTTTGCCATTTAAACGATTTGAAATCAAGTTTGGTAATATGAGATCAACTTGGAATCAGTCAGTTAGGTTATAATGCAACCCTGTAGATGGCGCACATAGCAATACAGCAAAAGTGCTAGCTGGGTTCCTCACAACTACTCCACACATCAATTTACTCGTTTCGTAGCTAGTCAAAGCTTTTCAGTTTAAATTGCGGTAAGAGCTTGAAGCACATTTGGTTTATTAAAAAAATTACCATTTGACGAAACACTGACAAGGTTAATAATAACGGTAAGAAAATTTGAGAAACGTATTTTCCTTAAAATATATACGACGAGAGACGAGTGTTTGTGCGCGACAAGTTGCACCATTTAAAAATCTAAACTACACGACATAGTTATAATTGCACAGCGAAGCGTTTCTTTCATTTCAAATTCCACATTACATATATGAATCACAAATACAGTAGACAAGACACGCTGCGATATTTAATAACAGACTTACAACTCTAAACTAGTGATTGCGAACAACTTGATTAATTATCAGTTAATAGCACTCTGTATAGTTTGCGAGACCTTAAAAATACTCATTATTAAATGGTTCATGTATTTCTTTTAATAGTTTTTCGATAAGTTTTAGATTTCCATTCAATTCCATCGTAGCATCCACAATAGGCATAGTAGTGTCATCAATCGAAGCAGGTGTAGAGGAGGATGAGGTAGATGACGCTGGCGATGCTTTCGGCGGTACAAGGTTTGGCGTCGATACTCTTCTTCCGTATTCCTGAGAAGGTTCTGCCAATCCGTTTAATTGTGCTGCCGACGCTGAAACAGTGGGAACGTTACCACCGCTCTGCCCGTTCCTATAATACCTAGAAGTGTACGAAGATTCAGTCCCTGGCACCGCCCTCATGCCGTTAGTATCTCTCCCTCCGTTAACATATTTAGCGTACTCATCCTCAATAGTGGGTATACGCCTTTGATCCACTTCTGTGTAGACAGTAAGAAATCCCTTCATTCTTTCAACCCTTGTTCGTTGAACAAAATCCAGCAGCCAAATTAAATTGCCATCATCAACGTTCCCAATCTCCATTAAAACCAGGTACATGAATAAATCCAGATTGTCTTCCGGATGAACTCGATTTAGAAAAGTTATCTTCCGGATTTCAAAATCATGTCGCAAATTCAGATAAATGTGTCGCACCCCCGTCCATTCCTTCCACGTAGCCTCCAGAGAGCTGTCCAAATTCTTCTCCAAGCTCTTGTACCCAATCAGAATCCATGTCTGATGCTGAACACCGCGCAGTGACCCTGTGTCCTTCCGTAGCCAAACATCCGGCGGTATGACCCTCTTAAGCTCTTTGTAAACACCTGCGGACAAGATTCATTATAACGTTTTTTGGATTCAATCAACACTCCCACCCCCTCACACTTCCCTCTTAGCCAAAACAACGTCCACCCTCTTTTCGTCTGTAATTAAACTTTCCAACTTCCAACGTGGCCAGCAGCTAAGGCGCGGATGGCACAGCGTATATGAGGATAAAAATTCCGCTTCCTCGATTCCCTCCATCATGAAAAGTAAACAAGTATCGTCCCTTTTCCCATCATCTTCAAATCTAAATAGTTTCACACCCGCTGCGCCCTCCACCTTATTAATTCAAACCAGAAAAATAAATAACCGCAAGCCAGCCAGGCTAGGCTTAAGGCTTCTCTCCACTACAGGCTCTAAAACTTTTATATTTACTTATTAATTAATTTCCTTCCAGACGCTCAGACTCTCAACAATAACATCCAGCTAATCAATTAGAAACGTAAATGAATAATGACCTTGATGTAGCAGGTTAATTACAAGATTTCAAATTATTTCTATCAATCATCATTTCTTCTATGTTTAGATCACGAATTTTCTCTCCTCATCCTCCTCCACCATTTTCATTGAGATTAACCCCGGTCGGCAATATTTTTATACGGATAAAGCTTCACATATAGGAGTAGATATAAAGAAACGTGTGAAATTATTTTCTGCATACCTTGATTAAAAATCAAGCTGTGACCAAGTTGGGTGTGATGGGCGAGGTTTTCATTGGATTTTGTTGACCAGTGCACCACAGGAAATAGTACTGCAAATAGTAACAAAAGAGCATGAATTATTAAACAATTCAATCATTACATCCTCTACCAAACTCTTCTCTTCTGCTCCGGACTTTCTCCCTAGTAAGCTGAAAGCTGCATTGCTGCTTTCCAGATCCCTCGGTTTCCAATTTTTTTCGCTAAACTCAAAACTATTTGAAACCCCACATAATTAAGCACGTCAAATTTTTCAACGCTTTATCTACACGTTTCTTAAATTTTACTCCTCAAACACAGAGCAAATTACGTCCGGGACATGTCTGTCATCACATCCACGAAAAATATAATTTCCTCTCTCCAAACCACTGATTTTCTAATCATATTCACAATCTCGCTCCAGTATCAACTCTATAGCCTTCACTTCTCATCAAATCTCATCTCCGCGTCTGCTTTAATCACAGAGTTTTAATTCTCATTCCAAATTGTACCTCTCTATTTCCTCTTGCTCTTCGGTTTTTTTATTCAAAGGGGGTATCACATATTCTCACATCACAGTTAAGTTACAGCCTCTGTCTCTGTTAACTCTCTTAGTATTTCCTAGCCCCGAGTCAGTTTAAGACTTGTATATAAATACTGAATATGATTTAGGGGACGCAGTTAAAATTTCATAATTTTATTTACACACATCTATCATTTTCATGGCTGAATTCCTCTGAAATTTGCGATATTCTATAACATCTTATTACCTGTATCTTTTCAATGACATTACCACACCCTCATCCAACCAGATCCCATATTCTTCTCATCCATTAAGTCATCCTTTCTTTCTTCTTAGCAATTAGCGTATTTGGCACTTATTAACGAAGCAAGCTCCAAGAATAGCATGAAATTTCACACATTCCCTCCTCATTCATTTCTCATTCACTTCTATGTTCCTAGCAAGGCACAGCACTAGTATAATGCATTTATGACCAAACTCGGTGAGTCTTGCTCTGCAGACTGACGTATTAAATTGTAACCGAGCCCAAACATCTTCAAAGCAATCCTAATATACAAAATCAATATTTACTCATCTATCCTAAATAGGAGATTCATCACAAGAGTCATCCAGTATCCATGACTTCGCCTCGCAAATACAAACACTTAGCCGACGTCTCTTCCCGAATACATCCCATTTAGTTTTTTTCTTCCTTCAAAACCATCTGCCACCTTGGCGTTGGAACATTACTTGCATAAACGCGGTTATCAATGTCTCAGGCTCCCAGAAGACAAACAGAGCATTTCCGCTCGTCAATAACATCTTTATTAAACCTCTTTCCAAAATAACCATACACCTGTCCGTTCATCCCTTCCCCAAAATGTAATTTATTTCCTCACCACTCAACCTAAACCCTTAAGGCTCTCACGCTTTCTCACTTTCCGCCCTTCACCCGCCTATTTCCATCACCTTCTGATTGACAGCCGGGGCGTTCATCTTTCTCCGGACTAAAAACACATTATTATGTTCTCACCCACTTCCTCACCCTTATTATTCTATACCTTCACTGTAATCACAGCCTCCATGTGGCAACAGATCGAACAAGATTTACAAATTGTCCACCAAACTTACAGTCAGTTTGATTCCGGTTTTACCTGACTATTTCCTATTTCCTCCCCTCCCTTGCACTTTTTCACTCACTTTCACTCCAAGGATATTTTCTCTTGCTGAGACAAACAATTTCTGTTCCCAAGGTTTTTTTCTCTTTAAAGAAATTTTCAAATCTAATCCACTCATCAAGCAGCTTCAAAAAACCATTCCCGCTGTATTTCGCAGATAATTTACACATTCATAACATCCACTCACCTGTGCACCGCACCGGCTTTCATCATCAATTACAAGATACTCCTCTATGTAATCTTACCTACCTCTGTTATACAATCCCTTAAATTACGATATTGAATTTTTTATTCAAATCCACGACAACCAGTAGTTAGAGGACATTAATCAAGAGAATTCAAAGAATATGTCGCGAAAGCTTAGTGACATTATGCGGCTTTTTTTATCAAAAGATACATATATACATGATAATTCATTCATTCTTAAAAAACTTGAACATGATGAACCTTAAAAACATTTCAACCACAAGCCTTCTTGTATATCCACCAGCGAAGCAGTACTCCAAAAACTTTTCAAATCTCCACCTATCTATGGCGGTGTCACTATGACGGGACTTATCCTGTGCATCGAAGATGGTAAATCATTTTGAGCGGGGTTACAAGCACAACATTGCATTTAGATCTCAGAGCACAACATTAGTTCTGAGCATGAGAACATACATACTTTCCCCCATCCCCAGTATATATTTGGCGTACAAGGTTAAGAGTTGATTTAAAATCAAGGAGCGTAATATAGTCTTTATGATGATTATTCCTCGGAGCGTCATGGAAATGAGTGGGAGCGACATGGACATGGGAGAGACAAAGAGCAGTAAATAATCTCTTCATCAGTCCTCTCCCCGTCCCTCCTAATGTAACTCAAGAGAGTAATAAATTAATGATGATTGTAATTACTGTGATCAGGATGACTTGATCTTGAATAAGTAGTAATTTATTATTGAAAATGAGCTTGCACTGATTACTCAGATTGTCCCTAAAGAAGACGCCTAAATAATCCTTCCTTCATCTCCTCCATCAAAATCCTATCCATTTGCATATATTTACAGCATCCTCCATCCCACAATGGCATTGATTATATAAAATAACCAGATCCTTCCGTATCTAATTTACCCCCTCTCTTCCCCCTGTCATGGAATCAGCCCTAATTTATAGACTACGATAAGTCTAGCAAAACTAACAGCCGACACTCAATTCAGCGCCGAGCAAGCAGGATAACAAGATAAATATTATTCCACAATTCCCACCCCTGCCAATTTTTCCCCGCTTACCAAAAACTATATCTGTTTAACCATTATTTGCGAATCGCTCCTGAATTTCGCCTTCTTTTCAGCCGCCGGCAGTCTATTACAACTACAGCCGTCGCCCCTTACTTCTCTTAAATCATAATCAACCTCTTTCTTCTCATCATCAAACATATATTCCACTAATAAATTCTAGAAAACTACATCTCACCCTATTTTACAAATATACATTTTAAATTACCACTTTCAGTTGCATAAGAACAGGCATCCCAACCTAGTTACTGCATATATATTACACTATCCTTTCCCTCAACCCAAGTATTATCCATTTAACCTCCGCATATATTTTAATAGAAAAGGGCAACATCATTAACTTCCCTGGGCGTGGATCTATTGCCTAATATTCAGGGTTAATAGTTACGACATGTACACTAAAATATCTTCCGACTAACCCAGATTGAGTAAACATACTTAATCCTTCGTCATTCAACCTTGTAAGAAACAGCAACTCCAATCTCTTCCTCATTTCTCCAAAAAGACTTGAATCAATCTCATAAAAATAGAGACAGAAACTGAGTTTCCAAACTGAAATGCTTTCAAAATATATATCTACATTTCTAATTGTGCATCCTTCGATCATTATTTTCTAACCACATCCAACATTAACGTAGTTGACACAATACACAACTTTAATTTTTCCCTTCGTTATTTTAGGCCCTCTCCTTTAACCATAAATAAAAATCCATGCACAAACTAACATCTTTGGCTTTTGTCACCTCAGGTTTTCTCAACCACTTCAAAAACTCAACCAACCACGCTGATATTATGATCCTTGTAATTTTTCTGGATTACATCATAATATTATTTTAATATTCTTGCTCATTCACTTCCAGCCCTGCATTATAAGCTCCGATGCAATACACCTCATTATTAAAAGAACCCACGAGTTTCTTCTTACTTGCTCCTTCTCATATTCTCTCCTCATGTAAAACATCCAGGATTCACATTTACTCACTCTCAGTATCTTCCCATAATACCCTAATAAGCTTGAGCTAGTTACATATTCTATTGACGCATCAACGCTCACATCATCATTCTCTTGTTTTGTAAGCAAACCCATTACATCTAGTATCCATCTCAAATAATTTATCTCTACCCTAAGGTAAGGTGAGGTATTCCTAATCACAGGTGTGTTTGTAAGAGACGCTCTGCCAGACTGCATTGCATACAAGAGATTCTCTCTGGAAGAGAAGCTTAAATGGTTAATTATGATTACACCTGACACCGGTCAGAAACCCATTATCATGACTCGTATGCTTTTCCCAAGTATTTAATCAAACCCATATGGATGATATGATGATCCATCCCAGTCGAATATCCAGTTACAAGTTAGTTAGCTTTAATTTGCATACGTAAACGTGCCCCTACTCTTCAGTCAATGAATGTGCTCGCACCAGCTCGTCGCCTTCTCTTTTAACAAATATATTCAAAACGGCTTGTGTTCTTCTATTATTCCAGCTTATTGTTTCATTAACCGTCCGTCCAGGGACACTGAATTACGGGAAGGACATGCATGGAATGTTGTAGACCGACGTTAAGTTATGTGTGTCCAATGTACGAAACCAAAAGTGACAATTATCTTACAGCGTTATTCAAGTGGCTCTTCAGCCAACCACTTACTTGACTAGCTCTTCAATGATGCGTGAGGGAAAGGTTGGTCAAGATTACTTAATCATCATCCTCTTTTCCACAGCCCTTAACCAACAAAAGTGTTTAATCAAGCAACCGCTTCCTAAGCAATAACAATCCAACCCCTGTCTTCACAGACAGACGTTTAGCTCTCTCCTACCTTTCTTCACTTGCTCTAAAACCTTTGCTTAAGTCGCTTCAAGTGTCAATTTACGAGTAAATCAAAGCTGATGTGCATTTTAAAAGCTTATTAACAATTCCTCATCCCTGCCTGCACCAGCAGCAAGTACGCTATGATTTCTTCATATTTTTAAGGCCGAAATTATTATTTCCATGCAATCAATTTCCCAGCCTCTCGCTGTTGATTTTTTAAGTCTGCATTGGCAGCCAACCATATCTTGTACTCAATGGAGAGCTTCAGACGACAGGTTTGTTCAACAGTTTCAGAACAGTTAGTGAACTAGCGGAAAAGATGCGACAATCAAACGGTTGCCAAATATTTTGTCCACTCCTTCATTACCACAAACCTTAGAAGAGCAAATTTATGCCAATCTTCCCCACTTTTTACAAGCCTCATTACAAGAAAAAGCACACTCTATACACGAGTTTCCCCATCCCTTTTCCTGTTATTATTATGCATATTATTCTTTACTACATCTACCCTTAAACCTTTTGCAATTAATTCCCTCAACATTTTATTATTCCATTATTATCTGTCCTTCCTTGAAAATTTCCTAGAATTTGTCCACTTTCAGCCAGCGCTTGGGCTAGGTCGTAACTGGAAGCGTTTTTTAAAAACTTTATCAACTACGATTCAGTAGCTTCATCACTCTAACAACAGCTCCAATCTAGCATGAAAACTACTTTTCCCAAGTCTTTACCTGAATCACACACAATATATTCTTTAGAATGGCTCCACTCAGACGGACGACCAGTCCACATTTAACTCTTCTAATTGTGTTAATGGACACAAGAAATATTCATAAATCTTTCTTCTAACTGCTCACTTAAAAGTGTCTCTGAATAATCTAGAGGACAGCCAGGAAACAGAAAATCCAACACTTTTTATCACTGGCCCGCAGTCTGTATGCTCAAATCAAACTTAGAGAATATCAATTCATTCCCCAGGCTCTCACATACAACCTTTCTTCAGCCTCTTCAGACTACAAACATTAAGAAGCGAACCTGGCACACAGAAACCCTGTCCCTCAATAAACTTTGAAAATTATTCATTAACTCAGAAATCCTTCCTAATATTCTCATTTCCATATCAAAAACCTGAATTTCACCAGAATTTATGCCAAATTAAACAGTGTGATTCAAACCATCTTTCAAATCCTGTCTCATGTCTGCGCAACCCATCCTAGCGGGACTCACACTTACAAACCCAGCAAACATGAGCTTTTTCACCTTTCACGAATGGCACGCGAATCCTGCTTAAAAATCCAAAACCCCCATATATTTTTCTTCCTTCCAATAAAACTCCAATCCAGGATCCAAGAACCAGTTCCCCAACGGATTAAGTATTCTTGCTCTGTTTCTCATAGAAGACGGACGTGCCCAATAGTCAAAATATTTCAACTTTATCCTCATTTTTAAAATTTACACTCTTCTTACACTTTATTCTTTCAAATGAATCAAACAATTTTTATTTAATAACTAAAACTCGATAGAATATTAAAAAGGGATTGCGTGCAAAGGCCAGCTCAATTGTTTTCCAAATCCTCCTCCCAACCCATCACAAAAGGTGAAACTAAAGCAAAAATGAGGAGGACATCATCCACGATCCCAAGTATTCGTTCATTTATAGTATTTCCGATCATTTTATTGATAACTTTATCTAGCTATACGTACGTCATGTAACAAAATTACCCCAATCTAGTAGCTCTAGCTGCACTACATGCACAACTAGCTTCCATCATTTATCAAAAGAAATTTCATTAAATGTCAAATATTTTCCTCGTCAAGACGCACCTGCAATAATAGCGACCGCAAGAATTATAATTTGCAAACAAGTCGATGGGACAAGAAAGAAATACATGGCATACGGTAGATAAGCTAAAATTTAGTCTTATTTTTCCCTCACGTAAAAACTAGTTAGCTTCCTCCCCATCCTCGCTTGTAATCTGAATCTCGATATCTTTTACTCAAGGACGGGCACGTATGAGACCAGTAATTGATCCAAGGAGTGCCAGGCTAAAGTGCCACAATAATTTACTCTTAGATGAAATCACCTGGAATTTTCATTAGCTCTTCCATCAACATTATATTCTGCTCGTATGCTTTTTTCCTTCCATCCTTCTCCTTCTCCTTCCTCAACCTTATAAGGTCCCTCGATAACGGAAGAAAACCTCTGTAAAATCAATTTCACAGGGCTAAAAGCCTAACCATATTCAATCTCCGCCAAACTTGATACACTTCCCTTATCTCGTCCATTCCGCCTAGCCTTCAGCATATATAGCCTAATTGAGGAACATTACGTAGTCAAGTCCCTTACACTTAGCCTTATCACATCGCCCACCACCAAACGCGCTCAATTTTCTTTCTTATATCCACCTCTTTCTTTCACCTCCTCGTCCAGATACTTCAGCTTTCAAAATCCCAATCCACCACTACCTATTCCTTCCAACATGTTTCACACCTGTCCATTCCCACCGACGTTTCGATGATAACCGGTAATTGTATCAGTACACGAACGAGATTTAAGATGCATGAGACATCAACAAACCACTACTACGCGCCCTGTCATCCTCTTCTTTCCCTCTTCACCTAATCAGGTTAACCTGATCAGGCCTAGGTTAAGTGTCAAATGGAGTGAGGAAGACGTACTAGCGGAGGTTTTGTTTCAAGGCTCGGAGCTATAAGCTGGATTCCCAGCCATCCGGTCTCATAAGATTCTCTCCGTAATTACAACCCGTTCCTTGGCCAATGTAAATATTATTTCCCACTCCAAACCCTGACGGAGAGGACGCCCTCTGCGAACAACATGTTGCTACAACTACAACATTGCTACTTGCTCCACAATCTTACATTGGATAGACACATCTCTCACAAGAGTATTGTAATAGTAACAAATTTAAACAAGCTTACTTGCGGTGAGGCATAATGAAAATTTATTTTGCCACAAAACCGGATAATATATACACATGGAATATGATACGTGTATTGGCCACATAAGATGCGAAACTTGCTTCTCATGGATAAGCATTTTCCACCAAGTTAAATGGCAAGACGTAGAAACAGCAGAATGTAAAGGCCACGTTTGACTCTTTGACCCGCCCCTTTTCAAATCCTCCGCTGGAGTTACTATATAATTCCATCTGCCTAGCCTAGTCTTCCTTGATGAAAATGTTGGTGAGACAGAAAATAAGATTGGATGAGGTTAAGATTTACGACTCCATCTTTACCATCATCAAGATGACACGTAGAGCTCATTTGAATACGTCCATTATAACTTACTCACTACCACAGATTAGCTTTGTTTCACTTTACCTCCTCCTGGGAACACGGCACGGCTGGTCATCAAGTTATCCCCCAACATCTCAATGACCCGTAACATTTCCGAGCAGTAAACAATTCTTTCAAAATCCGCTCAGGTCACTCTCCATGAACGTCCTCCTCGTCTCCTCTTTGACATGTAAACTCCCAACTTTCCCGAATCTTTCCTTCCCCTTTGGCAACATCCTTCCTACGTATGCGCACCACCTGTTCCTTTTGAACATTTCCTCATAAATATACATGTTTTCATCAAATCCATTTGTCCGCTCCCCCGCTAAACCTTGCCCCTTGTCTTTAATATTAATTGTCTTAATTCTCCACTATAAGTACAGTTTTTTTTTGCAGATGAGCAAGGCATCAGAGCGTCGGATTAAGTAATATAAACTTTTTCCATTCTCCATCAACTCACTCCTAGCCAGTTAGATTTGCAGACGTAAATCTTATTACATTTTGAATTACAAGAAAAGCGACTGGGATTGCATTTGCATTGTCAATTTGCATATTAAAAACCCATGGAAAGGTCAGGAGAGTCAGGAGTAGAGCATTAATATTTTCACACACAGACATCCAACCCTCGCTTCATCAATCCGCGGCCCATCCATTACATCCTTCGTCTATGCCAGCATCGTCTTCTTCTTCATCTTTAATCCCTCAATTCCGTGTACACATCATATCATAATAATCCTCACGAGTTCTCAATACGAGCTCCTATTATTTCCAAAACATCAACTTTGACAAGTGTATTGACAGGGAATAAGTTGAGTGATGGCGCCACGTTCTACGACCCTAATTTACAAGCCGACAATCCCCTCATCCCACCTCCAATATACATTAAATCTCTTTTATTGCCGCGCATTTCATAGCCGCGCTAAATCCCTCCACGGCCTTCCCCTCATCCTGTATCCTGTCTTCTACCGCCGCAATCATAACAATAATCCGTCTGCGGAAGAATCTCAGCCAAGTCTAGTAGTAGATCTTAAAGCTCTTTGAATTTCCTTTCAGTTTCCCAGGTCGCAATTATTCATTTCGTTGTTAGACAGGAGACAAAACACGACCTAGGATGAAGGAGGGATTTTAGTCATTACCTTGACTCATTCATCTCTGCTGGTTCTACCACGGATTTACATGACTGATCTGTATCACCCGGGGCAGTAATACATCCGTCTTTACATGATTACCAATCCTTCCCACCCTTATCGCAGCTTATTCTACACATTTCTTCTCTAATTCTCCGCACACATGTAGTCTATTGCAAGGGACTTATTACCTTGTCTTGCCTTCCCCGAGGTCATTTATTGTCACGACTTGGAAAAGCCCATCAAACATTGTCATGTCAGCCACTCAATTCCTCCAGCAGTTTCCTAAATCCCTAGCAAAGCCAAATCAATCGGCAATCTCACAATTTCCCAAAGCATGCCAATTCTTTTCCTTACGGGCATGCATGCAGTCGCGAATCAGACACACGATTTCCAATCAATATTTTCCCTATTTATTCTTCATTCATGATTAAAAGACACGCAAAAATTCATTTCTCACCACAATCACTCCAATCTGCACTTTTTACCTTCCCCAACCTCAACAACCTTGCGTGCATCTTTTAAAAGACTAATAATTACCGTAAAAACATTTTTAATGTAAAAAAACCATCAAAACTGCATAGGTCGTCTTCACTCCCCTTCCCTTCCATCATTCCTTTAGGCTTAAATACCCAAAATGGTCTGCAACGTAATTAGGTTTCATAATCCAGTTTTCACCTTAATTAACAACGGTCATTCAATGCCTCCGGACTTTTTTAAAGCAAGTGATGCTGTTTTAATCAAGTCGAATTAAATGCTTCCTTGAGCTTTGTCCTCCTACTAAAGATTTTTAAAAATTCTCGCTATTTTTAGACAAATGCAATTCGCATTCACCTTTAATCTCCCATCCAAGCTGTATAATTTTATTATCTGCAAGGCGAGCGATTGCGAACACTTTCACGTGCGAATATACGCAATAAATCCACTCGAATTCCTCCTTTGAAGCTTACCGATACCACCAATATTGATGTTACTTGAATTCTGATTTTTAAACATTCCATCCCTTTTAACTGGGTCAGCGGATTTAATTTATTTAATTTCGCTTCATTTCCCACTGCAACCATACAAGCGCCTGTTTCTAGCTTTGCTTCTACTTTCATCACTCTCCACTTTTTCCCTCATGATTAATAAACTACCTCGAGGATAAGACAACACGGAAGCTCTCCCAAGAACTTTAGCGAGAGGCCTAACACCCTAGGATTAACCACATCAAAAATCCTTATTAGATACCACATGTCCCCCAACTCTGCCGCATAATCCTTGGACACGCTCAAATTATTTTCAGTTTCGAGTAAGTAGTGCGTAACTAATTGTTAATTGATAATGCTGACTGCATCTCTCATAACTATTTCTTCCTACATCAAATTCCTCCGCGCCGCGGACATGAGAAACTCATTATTTTTGTCTAGTTAGAAACTGCTTTATCTTTCCATGTCTTTGACGGAAAAGAAAAGTAAAGACTTCAATTGAAACGTGCACAAAAATCCCATCAAACTTTGTTCACCCCCACCCTCCTCCGACCACCCAATCGGATAATATTGCAGAAATTATTTTACCAAAGGCTTGTTGCGGTTTTGCAAATTGTTTTAAAATTATTATTACATTTTTTAATAAAACCAAATCCTAATTGATTTCCACCAACTTATCAGATCAAGATCCACATCTCTGCCAAAAACCCCTTCTCCTACCTCACTAACTATTCATGACTACACATTCCTCATAACCCAAGCCGACTCAGCTCTGTCTCATTTAGAACGAATAAACATGACCAGAGAAAAGGGTAGATGCAATCTTCACAAACCCCAAGCCTATAGCCGAGGCCTGAACCAACCTCAAACCCATGCCCATGCCTCTTGTTTGCGATTCCGGCGACCGCAGTGGTTATGTGTCCACCTTGTGTCGTGGAGGAAGCAGGTGGAGAGAAGCTATATTTCACAGAAATAATAATAATTCATGCGTGAAATACACGGCGCAGGATAAAAGGGAGAGGAGAAGGATGGGGTCTTATAATACATGCCGCTTCTTAATTTATCCTAATTGATTGTTTCAATCCTATGAAAAACGTGATTAGACACGATCCTATAATCAGATGGCAGCGTATTTGCCGACCTTCCCGCTCTTTCACAACAGACCTCAAACCTTTTTACCTCTTCAATTTCTATCTCATTTTACCACACATGCTCACCTGTAATTTTCACGCTATTCGCGATTCTATTTATTTGTTCCACTTATTGCGTGCATGCCAAAACCTTTTCCAATCAATACCTGCCGCTAGGTTCTCTTAAAATTCTCAATGGCTTCCTCAGTAACTTATGCTCTGAAGCCTTCTCAGTTATGTATCACCTCATATATGTATTTTTCTTATTATTCGCGTATACTCTGTAGCTTCCATGCCAATTCCTCAATCCTTCACCTATTAACTACCCTTACACAATCCCATCACGGTATCCTCGAATATGATTCCACAACTATGAATTCAAATAGTAGAGCCATTGCTGAAAATTTCCAGGTGCTCAAAATTCAAACCGGTGCGCGTAACATACTTTCCCGCATCCTTTAATAAAAGTTACATTCCGAGAGGCGGCACAAGTAACATGACAAAAATCTCAATAACATCCCCGTGTACTTGACTACGTTAAGATGAATACGATCCTTAAAAGAAACCTTAAAAGAATCCCTAAATCCACCTGTACCAATTCATCCCTTGCACAACTCGACATTTTGATTGATCACATCCCCTCATATTCATGATCTTCTTGGACCTTCAAAGCTAGAATTGCTCGCCATATCATCTTCTCCTTGTGCCCCTCATAAATATCCCTTGAAAACGAATCCAGAATCTGAATCAGAAGCTTGCTTACATTACACGTATCCATCCTCCTGCCCTCCTCATCCACACAACACAGCTTAGCATGGCTTAGTATTTGAAAGTTATTCTGGGTTAGGCTCTCTGATCAAATCCTATATGAAGCTATCACATAAATAAATTCTAATTCTTTGAATATTTTGACCGCCTGGAAAATTTCATGTCAAGAGAACTTACTACCATTCACTCAAATCTCTTGGTCTAAAAAGCTTTTGGGAGTGGAACTTTTAAGATAATCATAAATTGATTTGTGATCATGATAGTCACCCTCTTTGCCCTCTCATCATCTCCCAATGTCCAACCCCAACCCTTGGTCCAAGTGGCACTTGATAAAAGAGGGCCTCCAAGATTCTTCCTATAAGATCTTTTTGAGAGTGCTCAAGAAGAGATGCATGAAAATCTCTCCTTAATTCTTTTTCAACCACAACATTTCTTCATCCCTTAGTATTTTTTTTTGCCACTCCAAAATCCAAATCCATTTCAATACTAACATACTTAGAACTTTAAACATGTATTTTTATTCCCTCGCAGAATTAAATTTCAAAACAATATGTAATAATTCATTCCAGAATCCATCAACTCATCCAGTGCATATCTGCTACCAGAGAAAGCTATAACTTCCGAGTAATTCGGAATGCACAGGAACAGAAATTCTCTTGCAATAATCCAATTGAAACATTTCTCTCAATCCCTTCCATCCGACATTATCATATTGCCATCCAGCAGCATCAAGATTCCAGAAAATCTTTTACAATTCAAAATCTAATACATATGGTTATCTAATTCCATCATCAGGTTGTTTGTATCCATCCAGATATCTGCACATTATGCTAGAGGCCTTTTTGTTTTGTGGACGACCAAGATCAGGATTTCTGGATCGGAGGAAGCAGTACATGTTTTAGCTTCTTCGCAACCTCCAACGTCACTCGTTCAAGTTATTATCATGACATTGTCTCAGAAAATTGTCGGCAAACCAAGCCCAGAAGAAGACCACCATCGAGCCCAACCTTTCGCTACCTACAAGAGTCTGCCACCAGCTAAAAGCTACCAGACATTGAATTTGAGCCATGAATTCATAAACACAGCCTCCTCCTATATGCGTTCATCTTTTGTGGAGGAACGACAATATAGGGAATTGAATAAAGAAAATGAAATTCAACCCAACTAACTTAGTTTTCACAATTTCTCAGCACAAAATTACATATTCATCCTACAATCCACACATCATATTCATCCTCCACCCGCTCCTTCTCATGGAGTCATGACTTGTTCGTCCTCTTAAAAAGTTGTTGTACATTATATTCCACTACGTAGATAGAATGTCCGAAACTTTTCATTATGTCTTACCCCTCTCCACTAGCTAGCACAGGGAGGTAATCGTCATCATCATCTTTCTAAAACTTCTTGACTCTTTTTTCCTCCAACTCTCTGTGGTCTACCTACCTTTTATTAAAAGCTCACATGTTCCATGTTCTATCTCACAAACCCCCTGTTTTTAATATTATATTCCACTACCTTCTCCACATAACTAACTTTTCCCTTCCTTCCCACGTTATTACTCTGGCGAAAATGTCACCTCAGTCAGTTTCAAAGAAGGGACAGACACAGTAAAACTCTTGATGATAGCGTCCCTCCAGAATCTTAATTTATGAGCCACAACAATCCTCTATGAGTAATATATCTGTCACTTCCCATTATTCTCTATTAAATCCAAGCCGACTTATTCCCCAAGTCACGCGCCCTATCTCTCCTCACTGTAATATTGTCCAGCCAGAATCATCTCCTCAGATTCCTTCCCCTTTCATCTCACAATCCCCCACTCAAAGCATGACCTTCGTCCTGTTGAACATCGGGGTTTTCCTGGTTTAAATGCTTTATGAATCCCTCAATTAACATTTGCAACTACTGCGGCAATTTTATTTAGCTTAACTAGATACCGCAGATTCGAACATCTAACTGCTTTTACACATACTCGATCATATGACAATGGGATTTCAATATCAAATAATAATTCAATATTTTCGGTTAAATTATTTCTCAGGTTTCGCGATTTTTCGCAAAAATTACACCGGCTAGACCCGCTGAACACACCACCTTTCCCTACACCACGTTTGTATATCAGTTTCGCGAATTAAAATTCCGGACAGTATCACCCAAGCCCCTTGTGGATTTTCGCCATGTGGTCAAAGCCACGATTTTTTTAATTGCTTTAAAAACTCCCCGCCCCTCAATATCTTTCCTCAATTTTAACACAAGGCAGAATCTCTGCAGAGCATCACCTTTTCCCAATTTCGCAATCTCCAAGGAGCTTAAGGAGAAATCCGCAATCTCTCTTTCCCTCATCTACAAATTCCATCCTCCTCCCTCACATCATCCCTCATTGATTTTTTCTCAAAAGCTATCAAAGGAGCAGGTATATAGGAAAAGATGGACGGCTAACACAAGTGTAATAAATTAAATGGTCTATTAGCTCTGTGACCCCAGTCGGTTACAGTCAGACTCTGTCAAATATAAATTACAGCGCTTTGGGTATTAGTAAATATCCTTCCGCCACAGACTTCCCCGTCACGATTCTCTAAAGGCGGACCTCCCCCGACTCAAATTCTATTTTCCGCAAGATCCTACCATGCTGTGCGCCCCTACATTACACTGTAAAATATATCTATAATATAATAATCCTTTCAGCCTTACCATGGCGTCTCAAGCCCCCGGCTTACTCAACATTATTGAAAGAAGAAGAAGATGCAAAAACAATTCTCAACTCATCCCAAAAATTCTAGGCAATCATCAATTTACTTGTATCCCAGCAAAGCTACAGGGTAGCAAGCACGATTTCTGGGTAAAACTAAAATCCAGGAGAGAAACCCTCTGTTAGTAAAAGCACAAAATTTGCAAAATGATCCTCAATAATCTAGTCTACCCCTCCTTCCTCCTCCTTATCACAACATTTTATCCCTATTATTAAAATAATAAATTCAAGAACATGACAACATGAGCAAAATCCCACCAACCTTCTTGCATTTAACCATAACCCAGCTTTCATCCTATTTAAAATATCAATTTCATGAACCTTAAATTTACCATAGTCATCCATTCCACCAACAAATAGAGACTTTCTTCTCCACCTTTCCTTTCCTTCTTCTTCCTTCTTTGAAACCATCAAATTATTTCTATCCGCCTCCCTTCCTCCGACTCCTTCATTCCAGATTTATGCAAATTCAAAGAACCTTTTCTTCCTCCACCAGCCTCGAGGCTCCAGGACAAGGAAGGCAAAAGACCTTCAGATAGAGGGGATGCTGTGTAGCTTGAAAATTCAGAGAGACAAACCCTAGGACAGGATTGGGAACCTAGCTTACCCTTTTTATCCTGGTGCGGGAGCCTCCAGCGACAGCGGCGGTAATGCTACGATAAACACAATTTTCGCATGCTCTTTCGTCTACTTACAACATCCCCTCCTTCCTGGCTTTACTCGAATCCTTCTTCCTACTTTCTCCCAACTGAGAGATATTTCCTCATCCAATTACGGAATGGGTGAAAATCATTAACTTTTCTTTAGATAAGACTCCCGCTAAATTACAATCCCTTGTTAATTACTCCAGAGTGTGCACTACAATTATTCACCATTTCCAGTCCCTCCTTCACCCCTCATCATCCTCCTAACACAGCAACACCACCCTCCGCATCAAGGTAAACCAGCTTCTGTCCCCTCTCCAGGTCCAAGAACAGCGCCCAGTTCCCATGAGCAAACTGGAGCGAGATAAGACGACGGAGTTGAATAAATGAGCAAGATAATAAATCCGAGGATGCACTCCAATCAGATTCAATCTGTGTTTCACATTTCCAAACCGGGAAATGCAAAACCTCATGAGGAGCATGGTGTGGAACTCGCTTTAAAAGCTTCCTCCCTTCCAGCCCATATATGTGCTAATGTTTCACGCTAAATCTTCAAGGAAAAAACCGTCTCATCATACCTTCCTCATCTCCAAATCTCCTTGTATCGTGTACTCACTGCACAGCTTCATCTACCTCTTCTTCTCAAGTCAGAGATGACCAACAATTTCCTCCTTGCTCTCCCCCACTAATTTTGTCTCCTCATACCGTCTGCAAAACCTGATGAACCATTTTCCCAAATTGCATCCATGAGCCTCTCATCCTCTTTTCACACAGACAAGGATTTCCTACGACTTTTTCAACGTGACAATATTTCAAAACTTTCTGCATTTAAACCCCACAATATCGCTCTTCTCACCCGCACACCCTGTTTTTGGACCCCACATTAAAATGCATTTTGAATAAATCCCGGATGACTCCAAGAACAAGAACCACACTTGAGGTCGTCGTCACCTTCGTCTGTCCCTCTGTCACTCTGCCCCACACACATTCAACTCACTTGAATACTTTAATGACATCCATTTCAGGCTTTCAAGAGCCCATATACCGCACACAAGGCGACAAAATCCCCACTTCCTCCTACACCAGAGAATGCAGCCTCATCCTTATCCGCTGCAAACAAGAGCCTCGTGATTATAATCATCACCACCGCCTATGTGAAATTTGTCACAAGAGATAATACAAAGCGTGAATAAGTCTTACAGTCTGCCTTTCTTCAATTTTTACCGACCGTCCTCCACAAGAAGGTGTCCGTCTCCAAGACGAATAAAATCAGCCACACTCTTAAATTCCCATCTTCCAACACTGTCCAAAGCCAAAAATCTCCACAATACAGATGACCCTAAGAAGTTGACATTTCCACTGTCACTGTCCTCTTCCCGTCTCCCCCCCCCACATTGACAGACATGGATTTCACGTGCCAAAAACACACTTGTCCTCATCACCTCCGCCGTTCTTCTTGGATCTAAGCTTTATGAGAATTCTTAGTTTGTTTACTTACGACTGCCTCTTCCTGCATTCTTTAAACAGGTCGACATTGGCATGCAATTCCTTCCTTTACTGTGGCTCTTCTAAAAGTTCAGACATTATTCACGGATAATCTGAAACCATAATTCCGTATTATCATATAATCAAAAACCACATTCCAAATTCCATCACCAATTAAGATGAAGCACTCGCTCTGTTATTATGCTATGCCAACTATCGCATGCTTCGCGCTCCTTTCTCTTTTTGCCCTCTCACGTCCTGGAGCGGCTCATCCTTGTAGAAAAACATTGGAACACCGGGATGTCATCCATAAGTTTTGGCTCTGAGGATATGATAATGATGAAAACGGGTGGAAAGGTGTCGTGTAACTGAAAGGGAGTGAAAATGGTTTCTCCCTCAACACCTGTAATTATGCTAATTATGCACCAAAGAACCTTAGCTTTTATATATTGCTTTCAAGTTCCATTCCATCAGCTCTGAATTTTCTATCATATCCTTGTCCAGCGACTGCCTATGCTGGACCCAAGCCTAGGTAGCCTGGTATCCTTCCTTGAACACGACACTGCTACGTCTTTTAATTAAATACTGCCTTCCCGATTCTCGCAAGGTGTGTCGCTTCTCTGCCCTTTCAACCTAATTTATAAATAAACCATATAGCTTTTCCCCAACCACATTTATATCTCCATGCAAGTCATCTTTTTCCAGCTTAATTTGGGTCATTTTACCCTGCTAAAACTAAATTCCACCTACTACCGCTCCTTAAACTCGCTTACAGCTGTACAGCACAAGCATACCATTTTGTTAACCCAGCTCCACCATTTCATATGGTTTTCCGTTTGCATGACTTTAGATAAAAGTCCTAGAAAGTAACGTAAAGTGCTAACTTTGTACTAACTTTTCACTCTGCTCCATCACCGCTCTTCTCCATCATAGCATCATTATAATTACTTTGGTAGACATTTTAAAAAAAACGTTTCTCGAACACGCAACTCAATCCTTGTCGTTAGGATAAAAGAGCACACACCCAGGACCCAGTGTAGTCTTGCTCTTGCATAATCCTCTGCTTCCCCCTTTTCCCCTTCTCTTTTATTTAATAGAGTTGGTACCGGTCCGAGCGGACTTCATCCCCCGAGTACATTAAACCAATTAGCATCGTCCAAGCCCGTACCGGTGACGAGATCAACTATCACCTCTCAGTTCATCTCATTATAGTTAGCGCACATCCAACAAAATCCGTAACCCGTGCAGTCTCCAGTTCAGCGCTCCCGTTCATCTTCTTCCTGGCTGCCACCACCATGTGGCATCATTATTCACTTCAGAATTATTATCCACCAAAACCACTTCATCTTCTTCGCTCTCGACTCCATCATTTAGCAACTTGTTCTTTCCCCGTTTTTTACACCTTTCAAATAATTTTTAAATTTGCAGTCGAAAAAAACTGCCAAATTTATCAATTTACAACTCTCTCCCTCTCTTGCTAACCAATTTGTAACTACATGCTAAGCTAATAATCGTTTGACTCCTCTCGGTTCTCATACCTCTCGCACCCTCCTTGTCATTTTGTCATCCTCATTTTTCTCTTTAAGCATAATTTACATTACTGTTTCTACCGTTGAGCTTAAAGCATAGCTTTTCCCTGACACATATGGTCTGTGACTACAACACTATGCATTATCCTCCATCTAAATTAGATGGAGGATGAACAGTGCGTAAAGCTAAAAGTGGCTCGGACCATGTAGAAACCTCTTCAATTATCCTCCATGCGCTACTCCTAATTTCGTTATCCAAAAAGTCAACAACGGAAACATGTTTTGCATGAACACATCCGCTTTCCTCTTTAGTAACTTTTAAAATTATTCATCCAAAGCGCAGTCCACCTTACACTCCTCCAGCAAATCCTCTTCCTCGCTAACCTCAATACGCATCATCAGATTATAAATTCACGCACAATTTTCCACCTCCATCCCTCACAATCTCCTTTGCATTAACAATGTCCCATTAGCTTACAAAAACAAACTCTTTTATTACTTTTGCTTAAATTATAACTTGGTCTCTTCTCTCTTCATCTGTAATTTCAACTTTTGAACGTGTCGACGGCATCCTAGCTCTCTCTCACTTCACATACTCGGCAACAAACTAAATTCTGCAATCTGCAAGACAATCCTCCCTCCTTCCTACGCACTCTCAAGTAATCTTCAGTCTTCCCCACCTGTCCGTTTCCTCCCAACCTGGTTCCTGTGCTTTCATCCTTCTTGTCCCCCGTTTACGGAAATGGAAATGCAATTCCAGCTTCTCCGAGATGATGATGATGGAAGTGAGAAGCATAGGATATAATTACATGCTTTTTCCTCCTAGAAAGAACCATTACCAAATAGAAATTCTCCGTCTATCTCTAATTCCTTTCCGCATCTTTCTCTTACTTGAAGCGTCGTAACTTTAATTCAACTCGTTCCATGTTCAAGCACAAGGCACGCATTAACGCATTTTTTCTCCTTATAATAACAGCTTATTTCAGGTGAACAAGGACTGCACGGAAATTTTTACAAATCCTTTATGGAAATGCAATTCCAGCTTCTCCGAGATGATGATGATGGAAGTGAGAAGCATAGGATATAATTACATGCTTTTTCCTCCTAGAAAGAACCATTACCAAATAGAAATTCTCCGTCTATCTCTAATTCCTTTCCGCATCTTTCTCTTACTTGAAGCGTCGTAACTTTAATTCAACTCGTTCCATGTTCAAGCACAAGGCACGCATTAACGCATTTTTTCTCCTTATAATAACAGCTTATTTCAGGTGAACAAGGACTGCACGGAAATTTTTACAAATCCTTTAGCAATCCAGCAGAGCATTATCGTCTCTTCTCGCTATTCCCCTTCTCCGTTACCACTTTTGTCAACTGCATTACGCTCTACCTTCCTGTCGCCACATTCAAAACTGTAATTCAAATACAGATGCAATTAATTATCGTCCATCCAAATCCTGAAAATAATTTAAGTTTAACTTAGATTTTAAATTTTTTTACAATCCTTTACAAACATACACGCTACCCTGTCCTAATTTCTAATCATCTTCGGATCCAGAAGAGCCTCAAAACTCCACGTAATCCATTTAACTTCCGTCCGACATGCCTCTCATACCACTAACAAGCTAGACTCATACGGGTGTCTATCCCCTAGGGTCAACTCCCTCTATTTCTATTCGCTAGTATCAAATTACGCCAATCTTTTCCAAACTCTATCCGAAATTTAATTCCGATCCTCCTAAAGAGCGACACGTGTGCGTACCTTCCACAGTTTCCTCCAGTCTCCTCCAGTCAATCCATTCTACAGCCTTTCAACTTAAAGCCCCGTCAGTCAGTCAATACACTCCCATAAACGGATTTAACCACCCTCATCCTATTCCCTCCCACTTCCCACCTACCACCTACGGATATTTCCCGTCACTTTTAAATCCCTCAAATCCATGGTCCATATGGCCAGAGCATCCACTAGTTTTCAGTCTGTAACCTAGTGCATTACAGACACTGCAGAATCTCGCACAAGAATTCAGACTCCAGCAGTAGCCCAACCTACTGCTGAAGCTACTTAAATACTGACGGAGGATTGCTTAATCTACTTGGCCCCAACTATACTCCAGTCTCCCCCTTTACGATCCTATTAACTATCCTCTCCAGTTAGCTCACAGAATGACATTATAGAAAAACAGAATCTTCATTCCACCCTCTTGAACATATAATCTCTCGAAATATACATCTACTTCCTGAATTCCTTCACATTGCAGTCCCGCTCTCACAGTCCTCTGCTTTGGCCATCAACTAGTCAACGACTAGGAATAAAATACTCATTTCTGCCCCCTCTAATATTACTTTCCGATTCGATTTTTAAATACCTCGTAAATACAATTTGTAATAGCTCCGTATAATATGAGATCTTTCGCCTTGAGATGAGAGGCTTGAGCTTAAAAATGCTCTTGTACCTCCCTTCTTCACTCCAGGAAACGACGGAATATACGTATTATGAAGAGTAGCCGATTGGCTCATCATGAGCATGTTGAACACAAAGCTTTTAAAGTCCTGTATTTTTTTACACCAACCTTACTCTCTGAGAAAGCCACCCAAAACCACAAACAGCTCCTCCAGATAGATCTTTAATGACACTCTCTCCGTACTTTCCCCTCTAGCATCCTCTACGCAACGCAACACACCGCCCAAATACGCAACAATCTATAATTTCTTTGTGGACAGCTCCAGTTCCTCTCTTCTCCTCCTTTTCCAACCACCATCATCAATTCCACCCATCTCATCCTCCTCCGACTCTCACTCTGGCAGGAGCTAATTGGGTTTAAATACATGTAATAATAGGAGGCTAATCTTCACTTTTCTTCATAACAGAGCCCACCACTGTGTAACTCCCATGTAAACGTTATTATATTCTCTATTGTGGCATTGACGGACGGGCGAGAGGATGACATGACAGACAGGCTTCGTAAATTGGACGTCACTTGTTTCCGTTCCAGCCCTTGTTCTTAAAATTCCTCCCTCTCAGTCATTGTCACATTATTTAGGAGATATAGGGAGGCGAGGAAGCTAAATGCTTTGCAAATGGCAAACGATAAGGCTGTGGCTAAGAGCTATTGAGCATCAAGCAATAACTCCTCATGTATCATCCAGAAAATTACAATCATCATATGCTATTAAATACACATGTGTTCCGTATTTGATCGAACCAGACGCTTGTGCTGCCTCCTTTGAGCAGAACTCGCGGAAATTCTCGCATCCCAACCTACACTTATTCACACAAGGTACCATTACGCGCAATGAAAGACAGCAAAGGCGCTGGGTACAAGAAAAAATCATTTTTAACACCTACGCCTTATTCCCGCAATTATTTTCTTATTCAATAAGAGCAAGGGAATATTAAGGCGAATATGCTGTATTCCTGCGTTTTGGTAGCGGCGCCCTCGCCCTATGCTCCAAGCGTTGAAATATTTTCTCCTAAAAGAGTAAAGAGAATATAGCGGCCCATCAACGGTAGCCGCTTCTCTCCACCTGCTTTGTTCCCACTAAACAGAATTAGGCATGTAAACGTTATGAGCTCGTATGAACCGAGAGTCTGATGGATTACACACGTTGCATATGCATAGAGAGTGTTAGCACCTAATTGTGTTCCTTGTACAAGCGTCGCCACAGCTTTTGGCTCACACGAGAAGCGTCCCAAAGCCCTTCTTCTGCCATAGTAGCAAAGGGTAAATTAGTCAGCATATCGACGTCCATTTCACCCTCCGTAACCCAGGCTTTATGGTACAATGAAATAGGAGTGGTAGTTACGGATTACTACAGAAGCAATCGTAAAATACGTGCCTACAGTATCCATACAGTTAATGGAGTCGAGTAAAAGTTAATATGCTTCGTCTCATGCTTCCCCCTACTTGATTTCCTGGCATCCCTTATTCTCTCCATCCATTCAACCCAACAATATTTTAAGGACAAACGATAATGAGGCAAATTAAGATGCGCGTAACTGACTCTTTTTTAGTACGCCCCCTCCCTCTTCAAGCATCTTCCAAACGAGAATGTAATTGAAATATCACTATTTTCTCCCTAGCCTAAGAATATAATTCCTGCGTAATTTTCCGTAGTAGTTTAACCTTTCCTCGTTCACTACCTTTCTATTTTCTTGCATCAGCATATATAGAGCTTACCGCTGTGTCTTAGAGCATTCTTTTCCAGTACATACTACCATGTAAAGTAATTTTAGAGCGGGAATAATAGCTGCAAATGTCCTGAGAAATCCAGGTGGTACCCATGCGTTCAAGTTTGAAGTGTGTTGACAAAACTATAGCTTGAGGAACGAGAAAGTATTTCCACCGAAACGGGTATCAAACCAACGTCGTCTTCTCTTGCATAAGAATCTAATTTCAGAACAACTTCTCTTTTAATGAAGAATAGACGTTTCAAAGAACTTTAGGTACACCGCTCCCTTTTTCCTTGCCGCACTCTTCATGCTCTTTACTTATAATTATTAATCCAGGCTGAGGCAAGTGAGTGAATTAATTAGCTTAATTTGTACGACGTAGAAGGAGTGGATGGCTAGCGGGATGAATGTTACAGTAATTTCACAGGATTCCCATTTTAGAAGCCACCGCAGCGGCATATATATTAATAGCTCATCTGTGTCTGAAACCAAACTTTTAACTTCCGCTCTTCTCTCTTCCGAGATGAGTTTTAGAGGAGCACAGGTGCACTTGTTTTTAATTTCTACAGCTTCTTTAAGAGACCGCATTGGAGTCATTGCCCATTTTTGCAATTAATACAGAGGGTGTTGAGATTGAGACGTGTCTTGAATTAATCTCATCTACTTCTAATGTAATTCATCTACTCGTTTTAGCCATCTTTCAATCACACGCACCAAGCACAGCTCACAAACCACATCTGTTGTTCAGCTGAGCGCGCTTTCTGATTATTTTGGCAAATGTATTTACCGCCCTCATATGTATATAACACCCCTGAAATCCGACACCACGCACAGCACACATCCAAATCGTTCTGTTCCCCGCCATTCCCTTTAGTAATTGCGGGAGGTGAAATACTCCTTGTATCTTTGATGAGAAGCAGAGACAGTTAATTTTCAGCCTAGTTCAGAGATCATTTGCTGACTGAAAAAGGGTGAGAAAAAAACGGAGATGCGCCCTGCAACAAAAGCGAAGCTGTGGCAGTCAGTGAATGAGTAATTGCAGATAATCCTTTTTCTTTTCTCATTTGCACATTTCTTCACACCACAGTAAATGACGTAAAGATATTTGCAAAAATATAGAAAATCTATGTAATTATCACTCTCTTTTGCAAAAAAACACAAACTTCTCCTTTTTTCCCTCAAATAAAGTAGTTCAAGGCCTTTCTTTCAGTATCTCTTCAAAATCGATTCGCTTCAGCTAATTACCGTAAGCTCCGTAACATTTTTCAACCCACCTCCATCTCACCCCGCACTCATCTCTAGATCCATCCATCAACTTGAATTCATTAACAATTTTTAACCCTCCCGGCACGCTTCTCCAATTTATATATTCCTTATCATTTTTCCTTTCATTCCATAGCTTAGATTGCAATTTACAAAAACATAATTACCAAAACAAATTGCACACATTTCTCACAACTTGCATTACTCCTGCCTCTTCTATCCAACCAAATTCCACATTTCTTTCCATTATAAGCATCAAGCACCCACCAAGCCCTTGCAAAAAACTTGTACATTGAGAACCGCTCTAGTTTTTTTGTAACCATTAAACCAGATGACTCCTGGCGTGTAAATATATTATACATTTATAATCCTCATACATGTACGTTCCAACAAATCATCCATTTATCCCCACTACTATCAGTTTCAGTCTTTGGAGCAGCTCACATTTTTTAACCAAATTAATTCACATTTCCTCGTACCTATCAAACCGATATAATTAATTAGATAATTTTAATTGAAAATAGCCCCAGGAAAGGAATTCTGAAACCAATCCTTTATCTTAATTCTTCCACTGCGGGCTCAACTAGGAATTAAACAAATTAATATCAATGTGGAAAAATCCATGAATTAGGTAATCTAGTACCCATATACCCTCCATCACCTCAGCTCTTCTCCGCTCTTCCTGGCTCTCTCCTCCAATATGTGTGAACGCTTCTGCCAAAAACTCTGTAACCAACCGCTATATAATCATCTAGCGCAAAGCTTCTTAAAACCCTTGAGGCAAATCTTCCATCTGTCCCAGCACTAAATCCTATCAAATTCATTACACAAACTCCCCAGCCTCCAGCAAACTTTAGAATCTAAAAGATTACTATGCTCAGAGCTTATGTTTTTAATTCACGAGTATAACATGAGACGCTGTAATCCAACCACCCATCATATCCATTATCCATATCCAGACGAGCAGATCCCGGCTTAAACGGTAAAGCCAAGCTCCTAGAAGTACTAACTGATTCTCATGAATCAGACTCTAATTAATTGAAATTTCAATCAGTTCCTACCCTGCCTCCCTTTACCTCAACCCCTTTGCCCTTTCACTGATGCATCTTCATCGGCTTATGCATACGCAATTCACGAACAACTTGCCAATTACTTGGCGCATTAGATCATGATCATTCAAGTCAATCCCCTGATTATCGAATCCCCTTTAGCAAGCATGTATTTAAATTCCTTCCTCGTCCCTCCCTCTCCAATCTCCTCCCCTTACACATCCTAGTTAAGACACAAGAAATTGATCCTTTATTCATTCCCTTCACTCATCCCTCCCTTACTCTGAGCAGCAAAAAGTATAAGCACCGATCCAATTACCTCAGAATTAGCAAGTTAAAGTAAAATGAATCATGTTTACTTCTTGCTACCATGATCTCATTCTTTTTCAGCAACGCAAACTTGATTTATCACTTACCTAAAATCCTCTGTCCTTGAATCCCATCTTACGGGATCTTTAAAGTAGCGAAAATATTTTACATATTCGCACACGCTTCTTCTTCTTGGCATATACCTTGGAGAACTACTCTTTTCCAATCCTCCGACTGCAGTTTCTCCCAGTTTCTGATTGTCTTGATGACAATACTATTTTACCGCGTTTACACACCAAAACAGCTTCGAACCTTCCATTATCTGTCCTACCTATCTTAACGAATCCCAAACAGTAAGCATTGTCGCTAACATATCTACCCATATGATGTTGCGTAATACCAATACCAGAGGGAGCCACGATAATGATATCCTCCACTCTGAGAACTACCCGACACAGCCCTACTTTTGAGTCAAGAAACTATAAGGAGCAAATTAAACATTAGCATTATTCCAATTGAATTTGACATGATAAGTGGAGGATTATGAGAAGCATTATTGATACACGTTGGAAGTAAGTCGAGTTTTTCGGAGAGGATTCAAACTCTTGTACTGAATTCAAAGACATCCTCTTACAAGCTTCATTAATCATGGAACACATTTGTCTCTTCCTTTTACCTTGGTTTCAAGTATTTTATAATTCACACAGGATGTGCAAGGCTAGTCATAACAAAGAGGTGCCATACATGAAGGAAGCAAGTAAAAGCATCACTCATCCTCGCTGTATAGCAAAATAATATGTCCCATACATAATACACAAGTAAAACTCGAGTTAAAAAGGACACTAAGTCTCTTCTCCCCGCCCGTCTTACCCTACCCATCATCTTTCTAGCACGCAATTCAACTTGAAACTTTTTCTCTGTGTCCCTTTTCTATTTCCTATTATTCTCCCCGCGTTTCCAAGATAATCCTACCTCTCTCATCCCGGAAACACAAGAGTACTCTTCCTGTCCAGCCAGACATTTGATAAATGTCTTCAATGAATCAACTCATTTCTTCCTCATTATTTTTGAGTACACTCCCAAACTCCCAGAAAGCGGAAAACCTTGCATAGGAATTTCTTTAAATCCGCCAATCCCTCTCCTCTTCTCGTATCCAACAACTATAAATTCTGCAAATTCTCCAAGGGCTTTATTTCCCTTACATACTCCGCCCTCTTAACAGGCCGATTCTTTCCTTTTACCATTTCCCTGTCTTCTTCAAACTTGTTTATCCAGCAATTACGTAGGGCCCTCTATGAATATTTAAAATTCTCTTCTAAAATACGACCACCAATCCATTTTTCTATTGGTAACCCTTTTGTAATTCAAGTTCGGGAAAATTTAAAAGCATTTATTTCTATACAGTAGAAGTGTATTGTATAGGAGCTAAGTTGAGTACACGCTTTTGGTTCTCTACTCTAGACAAAATCCATTTTTTTCAATTTTCTTCCGCCCCCACACATTCCATGTTCTGTCTCCACGTTTCCCCATCTTCTTCAGCATACAAACCCTATCACAGCTGATATCATTCATTCTAGGATTATCCTTTAGTTAAAACAAAGTCTTTGATCAAAATCCCCAGTCTCATCATATTCACAACTGAATGAAACATGACAAATCTAGAGTATTTACTACGGAATCTAACGTATTTTAATCAAAACAAGAGAGCATAGGGTTTAGCTAGTAATCCGACAAGATAAAAGCATAAAAAACTAGGTCTCGTAAATAAAAATCCAAGCCGTTTTAAGCCATCTACGCAGCTTTCCATGTATAAAATATATTATAACATTGGTGAAAGTCGGTGTATTAATACCAATAGTAACGTTCCCTTGACCTCCATCCTTTCCTTGCCTGAAACTTGGCTTGTATGTAACCCGGTTCAAATTATGGCATGACTTGGCTTACTTGTTAATTAATCAAGTACAAAATCGATTCTTCCATGTAAATACCCCTGTTTATTCCCCCGTCCTCCATTGCAAACAGAGGCTTCTTTCTCTGCTTATTGTTATTTATACCTATCTAAACTCAGGTTGTCACTTCCAGTAGAGAGGAGTTGTGTAGCACATCAAACTGATGATCATTATGATGCACCCCTTTTGCGTGTAACATGCCAACTTGCTGGAGCTCTATCGTGTTTATAAGCTATTGATAAAATACACATTAGCGGAGAGAGAACAAACTTGATGACCTCTTGTTTTCCAGCTTCAATCTTCCTGGAACTGCACTTTTGTGAACAATTTTTAGAGCGTAGCTTCTCTTATCCAAGCTTAGCTCGGGATTATTCAAAAAGAAAATTATTATTTCCGATAACATAGCCTTATTTCCATCCCAAGCTTTTCGCATGCTCTGGTCACGCTCGACAAATATGAAACTAATTTAGTTAACTTCAAGAGCTAGTTCAGCGTGGATCTGGAGAAAGTTTAATCTTGTCTTTATTCACTCTTCACTCTACTCGCATCTTTTGTCTCGTTATTCAAACTTTTAGCTACCGCGTTTAGTGGCATTCATTTCAAAACTCCATCATGATGATTTCTAATATGACTATTTTCATGCGCTCCTGAGCAGAACAGAGAAAGTTTGAATTTTCCCCACGAAGCCAACTAACGTCACAATCCTTTACTTTCTCTTCCGCTTTCTTACCTCCTTTCTCCATGCTTCTTAGCAGAGTTCCTTCAGCTCCACTGGGAATAATCCGGAAAAGGTCGTCTACAAGGTTCTGGAAGAGGTTATTCCTTCCCCCGTCCCCACATCCATTGTTTTTGTAGCTGTACTTATGGGATCCATCCAATCGAAATGACTGAGAGAAATCCAGAGGATCGTAGCACCCATTTGAGCTCCCACCGCGTATCATACCTTTTTCACCGCCATCACTGCAATAGCACCCCAACCCCAACCTCCCACATTCACACGACCCCTGTCCGCGTCTTTGCGACCTTTGATGACAATTACAATAAGAGTTGTCCACACTCCCAGCGCGTCCTGAGCGCTCATAGTGGGAATGAGAGGGACACGGAGCGGAACTGCGCGCTGACGAACGATTATGGTACGAGATTGTAGAGTCTGAAGCTGGAAACATTGTACTTGACCTTTGACTCCCGCCTCCCATAAATGTGAAAATGAATAGTTCGCCGCTGCCAACAGTGCTAATGTTTTCAGCGCTACTGGATGCGCTGCTCGTAGAGTAGTAGCTACTACTCCTCCCGCTATTGCTATTCCTTCCCGTCTCCTCCTCTTCATGTGTCATGATTGTGTTTATTGTCGTTGTCGTTATGAGGGATGTAATCGTTTCTTCCAGTGTGCTCGTCGACACTGACAAACTAAACACTTCGTCGCTCATTCTGATCTCACTCTGTATCACTCCGAGGATTCCGAATCTACAGTAAAAACCCTTCCGCCCAAATCCCCAATGTC
Source organism: Sminthurides aquaticus (assembly GCA_906901655.1). Classification (NCBI taxonomy): domain Eukaryota; kingdom Metazoa; phylum Arthropoda; class Collembola; order Symphypleona; family Sminthurididae; genus Sminthurides; species Sminthurides aquaticus. The sequence continues at coordinate 14,259,783 of CAJQTT010000001.1, read as the reverse complement.
ATCCACTTCATTAATCAATTACATTTGAATTAAAACCATCACACCCACCTCCCTAGGGACGGGCTTTTAAAGACGGGCTCCCAATTTTTTAAGATGATCCTTGAGGATTTTCTCAATTCAAAATCCACCCACCCACGCGCACCAACCCACCATAAATCAATCAATCCTTACTTAAATAACGTCCCCCAATAATCAATTCACTCCCTCCCCTCAGATGGTATTTAGCAAAAACTCGCATGTAATTCCATCATCGTGCTACTGTATTATTCAAAAACTAACACAAAATCCGGCATTCCAATCCTCGTTTCCCAGGGCTGGGAGCAATAATCCAAACCAAAAATCTTCACTTCTTCTTGAATCCACAAATCCACAGCCTTCCAACACGTGTGTGAAATCCAGTAAGTCGCAAAACCTTCCTCAAAACTTGTAAATACGAGTCCCATCAAATTCTTTCTTATCACCTCATTAGGTATTCTTGTCCCAAGTAAACGTTGCAATTTTGGCTGCAAACCTGAAAACTTTCTACGGATTTTTTCACTCCCACACCACAGAGGCCACATAAACGTTTCACCACCAGAAAGCCAAGCCAACGCTGCTACCGTGTGTAATCAAAAGAAATCACAAAAGACACAGATGTAAAATAATTTCATCCAGTCTCACGTAGATCAAACTCTTGGCTGTGCTCAGACTCTTCTTCTTCCTTCTCCTGGCTGTCTGCAATATAAAACACTATATATTTTCCTTTGATGGAAAGATGCGAATGAATGAGCCGACTCGCGTCTCTACCGCTCTTCCTCCCAGCTTGATCAAGTCCAAACTGCCTGTTGCTTCTTTCCCCACGCTTGCTTTTGTTAAGGTCTCGCCATCATCATCATCATGAGCAGCAAATACAAGCCAGAGTGAGCGCAAGCGAAGCAAGACTTCAACATGCTCTCTCGTTAGCTGAGCAGAAAAGACGTAAATTTGCATCTTCTTTTCTTCTTCTTCCTTCCTTCCTCTCACAGAGCCAGAGCAGGCTGAAAAACCTGTACGCACTTCCTTCCATGTAGCTAGCCATTCATTCTCTATTAGTTTCTTCTTCTTATAGTTTTCTGTCTTACACGTAGTATTTGGCCTCATCACTTCCCGGGCCTGGATTTTCATCCCATTTTCGGAACGACTCCTCCCAAATCTTCTTCCCGCATCTTCCTCTGTCCAGAAAGTGAGGAGAATGAAAAGCGTCCTCTGTAGGGCATACATGTCGCCTTGTTCTTCCAGCTCCAGCCCAGCTAGCTCTAACCTGGAGTCTCCGATGGACTTTACATCCAAGGCACTGCTTTCCTTGTGCACTTCTTTCTATGAATACGTATTATTAACTTGACTATAAGGAGAAGTCAATTGAACGTGGAGGGATTGAAAATGGAAATGTAAACATCAAGGAATGGCGTCCATACACAGGCAGTGTCCATGCTCATTCTCTAATAAGATTAGTGTCTCTGTCTACGTTTAAATCCTATGATGCAGCTAGCAGAAGGCTTTCAGATTTATCTACCTGGACACACGTCCCATGGTTTTCTCTCACTTTGTCCCCGTGTCGCCCAAGAAGCTTCAATATAATACTTCCCACACACGGAAACATTAAATAACCTCAACCGTCAACCTCTACAGAGACATTCCCTGCATCGCTTTCAATTTTAAATTTCCATACAATCCTTGTACCATCCCTACTCTAAGCGTACTTTGCAGAAGTAACTGAGTTAACTTATTTAGTTAAGAGTCCACTGTCCACTTCACCTCATCCAAATTTCAAAATAATCATGATCATCCCCTCAGCTTAAACTCCATCCATAAACATGAATCTTAGCTTTTATGACCATTTCCGATACTTGTTCCCAACTGAAATCCCAGACTTTTCCATTAATGTCACATGCATCTTCAGAAAATATGTCCTCACAGCTTGCAAATCTTCCTACAGAGATACCTACCCACACCTCATATTCTCATCCTATTCCTTTCCCCCCTATCCATATCCTTTCGCAAGAAAGCCAAGGACATTTCTGATTGCCACTACCAAATACCGCACCGTGACACAATCAACAGTCTCTGCTGTGACTTCTGCCACTGATTTACGCGGATACAGCTTCTATAAGTGGCGTTGTACTGTCCGTCCCATGTTAACCATCATACCATCATTCCGTCCTGTAGTTACATTACCTCTTCGAAATAACTTGCCTTCACAAGGTACTCTGCTTGTAATAATAAGAACAAAACTGGAAAAATTGAAAAAACACAATGCGTGAAACTATTCCATGAGCTAATCCCACGCAAGCCAAAGTAAGAGACCTTAGACATAACCCACGTTTCAAGAAACCAATATCGCCTTTTTTATCTTTTTCATTTTATGTTTCATTTCGGATTCAAAGATTTCCTTGCATAATTAATTCCAGTTTTCCTGCCGTCGTTCAAATTTTTTCCGGTCATATTTTGAATTTTTAGGCATATTTCAAGTCTAAAATTCCTTCCAAATGTTTTCCCGCCATTTTTTCAAATTCCTGTCGTATTACAAATTTATGCTTCCCGCCATATTAATTTTTTAAATTCAAATATTCAAATTCAAATAATCAAATTCAAATATTCAAATTCGAATATTCAAATTCAAATATTCAAATTCAAAAATTCAAATTCAAATATTCAAATTCAAAAATTCAAATTCAAAAATTTAAATTCAAATATTTAAATTCAAATATTCAAATTCAAATTCAAAAATTTAAATTCAAATATTTAAATTCAAATATTCAAATTCAAATTCAAAAATTTAAATTCAAATATTTAAATTCAAATATTCAAATTCAAATTCAAATATTCAAATTCAAATTCAAATATTTAAATTCAAATATTCAAATTCAAATTCAAAAATTTAAATTCAAATATTTCAATTTAAAAATTGGCGGGAAGTTCAAATATTTGAATTTCCCAAAAAAACACAAAAATTGAAATTATGGCCAAACTACAAGTCAGTGACAAATTCTGACTGCACATCTAGATTTCCCGTAAAATTCTGGTCTAGAAACCGCTCTTGAATCAAAAAGTCCAACAATGGCCTTTTTTTGAGAAAAGTACAGACTCGATTTTTCTCAAAAAAGGCGATATTTGGAATTTTTGATTTAAGGATGGTTTATTGACCAGAATTTTACGGAGAGTTCAGAAATCCTTATCACTTTTTGCGCTCGCGCTTCTGGCCTGAGAAATTTACAAAAAACGATGAAAAAACACATAAGAATCTCGATTTTGGCCAAACCATTTGTCAGCGCCAAAATGGTTATCATTTCTGAAATCTGGTAAAATTCTGGACTAGAAACCACCCCTAACTCAAAATATTTGGAAATCACGTATTTTGAGAAAAATAGGAAGACTATGAAAAGGCGATTTTCGGACTTTTTGATTTGAGTGCGGTTTCTAGACCAGAATTCTATGCTGAGTTTAGAAACGATAACCATTTTGGGCACAAAAGTTCCTAGACGAACATATCGATTAAAAACCTTCACGAAACGCACAAAATCTGAGTTTGTGGCGGAACTTTTTGCCAGAGTCAAAATGTAACAGCACCACTGAAATGTCCATAAAACTCTTGTCCTGTAACCACCTTCAATTTAAAAACTTGGGAAATGACTTAGTTATAGAAAATATGGGAAGATGTCTTTCGATCGAAAACGGTGATATTCCAAGTTTTTGATTTGAGTGCGGTTTGCTAACCAGAATTTTATGCCGAGACTGGAAACGAACACCATTGGTAGTGCTCTTAACGCAGGACTGAAATATAGACCAAAAAAGAACAAAACCCAAGATTTTTGTCAGTTCAAATTCTAATTTAAAGCCATTTAAGTATAAAACGACAAATGTTGCTTTTGAATATTTCTAGCATATAAACCAAGATTATGTTCTCTCATACCGTACCTTTGCGATACTTCTGCACCCAGGGGGAATACATCAGCAACCTGCTTGTAAGGACAGATCGGAGAGTAAATGACATAAAAAATCCGGGAACCTATTCTCTTGAGGACTTGATCTTCATTCCCAGCCCTAGACGCCTCAAATATGTAACTTTCACGATCTGACATTTGAAAATTCTAAGTCAAAGTTGGTAGGAAGGGGTATAATGTACATACTTGTTACAAAATCCGTCCTCCAGCCAAGCGAATCAAATCAAATCAATTTACGACTTGGGCTTCAAATCCGCGTGTTCTTGACTTTTCCGGAAATGTCATTCTAATAACTGCATTACATTTCTTCCCGTTCCTGTATAGATTCTTTGACTTCACCAGATATGAAATAAATTGTGATGCTAGTTTTTACCAGAGATTGTACATCAATTTCACCGCAACTCTATCTTTCTTCGTATCCAGCAACCTTTTGGAACACCCAGCAACCACGTTAAGACGCACTTCCCTGAATCGGCGTCTACCTTTTGTTTCATGCACTTGCCTTTAAAACTGCAATCTTGAGGACAAGTTTGCCAATTTGTACTCATGTCCCAAGCATGTACGCACCTGGAGCTCACTGTTTAAAAGTTTCTTGGGAGAATGAGCATAGGAGTAGGCGGACGTTTACCAGTTTTCCATTCAAATAAGACTATTTACAAATTAGCGTGTAGGAAGGATATGAACAAACATAATTTACCTCAAAGCGGCATCTTTCTCTCTTTCCCAATCCCTATGACGTCTTCCCTGATAAACTTGTGACATGAGAGAGAGAAAGGATAAAGTAAATTCCCTGTATGCCTTTTACATCTTCCCCCGGGCTTCCAGTCATATTCCATACCACTTTTGCCAAATACTAATCTTCCTTACCGACATATACACAATCCAGCACACAAAACTTGTAGCAGCCTCAGCCAAGGCATGAACTCTAACTCATCCTCCACCTTCATCTTTTCTCTGAAAAAGTCAACGTCAACGATAAATACTCACACTCCACACCCAAATCTTTGAATGGTCAAAGTGCCGAAAGGGAGCAAAAGTGTGAAGCTTTTGCACGTTTCCAGTGACACGCTACGCCAACTATTAACTTTTGCAGATTCGCATACAATCAAAAGACACTATAGTCCCCAGGAAGCCTACACGAGAATAAATAAACTTTGACAGCATTTGCATAATTACTACGCTACTCCTTCGCCAACTCTATATACCTATTAAACACTACGTTTTCATTCACCCAATACACCGTACGTACCACCAGCTAAAGCGTCCCTTGTCTTCAATCAGTGTCACAAGCGTCATATCCTCTATTCAGCTCAAGAACCCCGCAACTGGAGATGACACAGATTATATTCCACCTTCACAAATCCCACACAACCCCGATCTTCACCGTTTGCCTTTCTATCCTCCATACTCACAAACCCTATCAGCCTGTCAAACTCGGCTCTCATATTAAAATTCTCATTTACATTTCTAAAGATGCCGGACACTTCTCAACCCAATCCCCTTAAAGTCCAATCGTGTCAAATCCCCACAACAATTAAACTATCCTAATAACTAACCATCACTTTTCAAAACTGCCTCGCCTTTATTTTATTTCGAGCCTTCCATGGACGAAGACCATGTAAATTATACTCCAGCATCCTCTCAACTATGGAAATCCAGCATAAACGTTACAATCTTGCGTGCTTTCTCCTCCATATGCCATAAACTTATTCGCTCCAGCTTGACAGCTCACTTTTTCTTCCTTCTTGTCTGCGCCTTTATTTCTCCAAATTTGTAAATCCTTCCTGTCACAAATTCATATTCCTCTAATTATTCCAAACACTGTCAAACTTGAAGCACATCCTTCTCCACCGTCATTATATGCCTTCCATAATTATTTCACCCAGTCAACCCAGTCTCAAAAATGTAAGTTTGTCAGAAGCACTCCCTGATTTCTTCCTGTTCCTTCTAGTTTCAAATACCAGTCGTTTGACTGACAATTTCTTCAGTCGTATCATAAAATTTAATGCATTCTTCGCCCATCTTTATAAAGTTTTTTAATTATCCTCCCACATTTTCACCTCATATATTTCCAGTGCAGCTTTGGTACAGACTATTCAAAGCACAAGCAAGCGCATCAATGCATTGCCAACAGGGAAAATACGCACGTCTACGCCAAGCGCTGCAATAAGCAAATCCAAAAGTGTCAGCGTCCTCCACGTCCTCACATTTTCCAAATAATTGGACTACAGCCGCTACAAGTTGTAGCAATTAAAACTCTATTTCATGAAACAAAGGCGCTCATCATCGCCAACACTGTTGAATTTTTAGGGCTCATGAACTTGAGACGAAGCGTGAAGGTTGGAAAGAAATAATAACATGTTTCCCTCCTCCCTGTCCGTCTTTTCCTAGGCCAATAATATAACCTCTGCTTTCAAACATCCAATTAAGGTTAACATGTTTCATGGTTAAAAATCCGCTTCTTCTCATATTTTTGCAAAATTACTTTTGCGGAACAAACAGCACTGTGCAAATAACAAGCGTAGAGTCTTGTCTTGATTTATGTTTGAATTGAAATATAATTTACACATAATTACTTAAACACGAGACAACCCCACCCCATTCTCCTCTTCTTTCTCTCAGGTAAACTAATCAGAGGAAGCAGGAAAGCTAAATAACCAATATCCCTGCCGACATTACCAAATAATAGTTTTCTATACTCCCAACCTTCCACTTCCATTTGCTATTATTGTTATTGCTATAATCATTATTAATATTATAACCATGGGCAAACTAGCCCCTGCTTTCCCATACTTATTCTACCTTCATTTTCTCTTATTTCCTTCCAAAGATCCTCCTTTCCCATTACAGATGTAGATCCTTTTGACTGGCACAAACGGTAGTATTCTTACACATATGAAAATAACGCCTTCTTCTTCATCAACGCACATCACCCTTCCCCCAACGTTGTACTGCTGACATGCAAACATGCATCTGCATCCCTACCTAATACAAGCCCTCCAATAGCGTGTGTGTAGAAAGAGGAGCCGCAGAGCTTTCATTCACTCATTATTTGGAAAAATGTGCAGGGATGAATTAGCTCAAAGAATAGCTAAAAAAGCAGCAGAGAACAGAACAAAGAGCCATCTTATATTCTGTAATTTAATGCTTCATTCTTAGTTTTGCCATTCCCCTTGCTAACGAGAGAGGATAGGAGGTTAACAAGATGAGGGTAGATAACAAATAGTCAGTCACTCATTCTAGTCATCATCAGGTAGGTCTTAACTCTTTCACAGATTCCAAGCTTTGATTCAACCTTTTCGCATCTCAAGTCTCCATTCACTTCATTTCCGTTCCACTCGACCCGGCAGAGAGTTATCCCAGGAATTAATCCTACCGTTTCCTCTCCCTACCTTTATGAAAACATGTTGCTGATTTTCGTCCCTTGTCCTCTTCCAGTATATAGATTTTACGTTTGTAGCAAACTCCATCTGCGTTGCTCATCTTAGTACTTCTGCTAATTTTTACTTTACCACTGTTTTTTTAAACCGTATTCACCAAAATTCAATTTAATTTTCTCGCCATAGTTACCATCCCGGTATACTGATCCATGCAATTAACGGTAACGACCGACAAGTATTCCGTTTATCTTGCAGTTTATTAAACAGATGTCAATTAATTTTAATTTCATCCTCCTTGGTATCCTCTCCGTTGATGTTGGTGCTACTGTTACCCAAGCCATATCAATAAGAGCACTCATAAACCCTCCTACAAGAAAGAAAGAGGCGTCTAACATAGTTCGGGGATGAAGGAATGCACTAAAATATTTTAATACGCTCTATGCATGTGCTTCCACCCTGCAAAATATGGATAATGGGATGCACAAGAGCGCAGACTGGTAAAACAAAAAATAGTAAATCATGTACAGATAAATATGCAAGATGCCCTCAGAGAACAACTTAGTTGATCATGGATAGGATGCCAGAGCGATTCTTGCGTAATTATAGATACGGGTTTGTGATCCCTGCGTGAGAATGAGAAACGTGCAACTCAAACTGTGCGTCCCAATAATAGCCGATATGAAGCCTCTAACAAAATCCGTGAGAGCCGATATTGCACGCCAGAGAATTTGTCATTCTCCCTGCCCTGCACTCAAGGCAGAGCAATAACTAACTCTGGGACACGTAGAGTTAGCATTTATGTCGTATATGACGACAACTATTTTTGGCAATCGTTTATAAACTCGCAACGAAAAAAATCCCTGCAAACTAAACCCTCCCCCGTTGATAATTACCTATTGGATATTAGCTCCGAATTGAGAAACCCAAAGCGGATTCCAGGATCTACAGAATCTTATACGAAGCATCCATCGAGACACATGGTTCATTGAGGAAGAGAATCTTCAATCCTTTCGAGATCCTTATTATCCCCATCCCCATGATTATTTTCCTCCTTCCAAACATGGTCCTCTATCTTATCTCTATTCATTATTTAATCTCCACGCCAGCATCGATAAGTTAATTACAAATCAGCATTGGTATTTCCAGCATGAAATAATTCTTCACATCTCCTAATCCTAAGGATTGTTTCACAATCAGTTTCAATCCTCCCAGGCTATCATCCCGCACTCACGCTTTGTCTCTCATCCATTTCATTAGCCAATTCTCCCAGTATAATCCGCACCATCCCATAGCATTCCCAGCCAAGGGGGTCGAATCCTACAATCCTCATTTCAAATATCCCGTCATTCCCTTCCTTCCATCTCCTTCCAATATGACTTTATACAGTCTTCAATCACATTTAATCAATTGTCTTCATCCTCCTTCCCCCCACCATCCACCTGTAAACCTCCAACCTCTTCCACAAACCTTTCCAATTCCCTAGTTTCTCAACCCAGAACACAAACCCCCTTCCTTCTCAGTTAGATGGATTCAATCCACGTGTTTCCTACATTCTCCACCATCCCAACCGCACTTGATTTCCATCTGTTGTCTGCAATGACATGCACCATGCACCCCAAAAAAACTATTTACCAATGCCAAGGGTAAAACCCGGGAATCTCACCAGTTTTTGTCAGTAACTTTAGCGGGGGTGGCAAAGGCACAAGAAACCTAGGAAATGTCTTTACGTTTTCTCCTCAATTCCCTCATCGGAATCGATCCATTTACCAGTCATCTCTCAAAGCGATCATCCAATTACGGATGAAGCGTCTGGATTTTTTTCAAACTTATCATCATCCCTCCCAGAATTCACTTGATTTACATTACATTTCCCAGTCTGTATTTAAAGCGCCAAATATCCACAACTAGATCCAGCTGTCTGTCTCCTTCCCATATTCCTCTCCCCGTCTGCGTTCCCCTTTCAAGAAACAAATCATTCGGATTTCTCTCCCGCTCCAGAGATGCACTTGAAAAATTTCAAAGTCTCGTTTTTCTCTCTTCTTCCTCCTTTTCCTTTGGGTTCAAGACCACTCTGACTTCAATCTGCCTAGCTTATAGCTTGCTGAGAAGTGTTCTGGAGGAGGCTTAAAAAAATTAACATGCCCTTGTCCCCATTCCTTAAACGTATGAATATTATATCTCAAATCTCAATCCGCTATTGGAATTGGTCTGCTCTTGTTGCAACGTCAACAAAATTCATAGCGCACAGCTCATTCATTGCATCCGTCAAAAGACATCCTAAACCGGCCAGGCTTTTCTCCCTCTTTCACTCTCTCTCTCTCTCTCTCTCTCTCAAATATTCGAGATCATCTTCCCTTGCACAAGTTCATTCCGTCAATCCCGTACAGAACGTGCAGTATTATATACATGCACACAAAACGAAATTTTTGTACAGGGTGAATAAACAAGACAGGGAGGAAGGTATTTTTATTCTCCAAATAAGGTAAACATTTAAATCCATGTAAAAGCAAAGAGCAACCAAGTCCTTGGCCTTTTCTCAACACAACAATTTCTTCAAACCATTCTAGCATTTAGTTTCCAATCTTTCTTCCAGCCTCCATGCACTTTGCACCAAAATCCTCAATCTTTCTTTCCTTGCTTTTTTGTCTGCTTAAAAAATTCTGCACCAGCTCAAGTTCCCATCATCAACCGCCACAAACCCCGGACTGACAGTCTTCCTAGACACATCAACAAAGTAATCACCTGCTTCAGTAAGACAAATACTCGTTTAGGGTAACATGAGTATCATCTCTTGGAAATGTCTTAAAAACAGGAGAAAACGTTTCAATCCATTATTCCCCCAAGTTTTCAAATCTTTCTATGGCGCACTCTTCCCATTTGCTGCCAATTTTCTTAAAACTGGAATACCGAAATCTTTTCAGCTCCGGGGAAAACTAGTATAACTTTATTGCGAAATTTGAGCGGGGCGGGGGAAAGAGTTTTAACAGCAGGACACGAGATGGTTTTTACTTTTGTATATAGCGTTCTAGAATTCGGGGTTGAAGCGTAAATATATTAAGCGTCTTTTAATATTATTCCATTTACACTATCAATACTTTAGCCGTAGCATTCAGAATGAATATATAGATGAATGAATCTAAGCACGAGAGGAAATTGCAACCGAAGAATCTCCAACTAAATCAAGTATCAAGGACATAGGTTTCACAGCGTTTCAAAACATTTCCCAAGTCTGAGTCCATATCAAACCACCTTCTTCCACATTTCTCATGCGTGTTCCTGCATTGGTAAACAACTACAAAGTCATAAAATACTGAACCTTCCCTTGCACTAGTTCTACTGGTTTTTGACAAGCGTTTTTAAAACAGAGTACTTAACATGCTCAACCCAGTCATCATTTTTCTCAAAATTCTCCCTCCGGAATGGAAATCACCATGCCCATATCCATGCCGGAAGATTAAGCTTCACGCTTGCCAAAATCGTATGGAATGATTAAAACTTCTTCCTTCCTGTATTGCTAGGCTGTGTGTGCGTTCTGTGAGGCAAGAGAATATTTCATGAATCCTCCATGTCCACCCAGTAAGGACACCAAGTAAAAATTCTATCACAAATTCTTTTGACACGTTCCATTGAGAAGAGCATACCCATCTGTAGAATCCCTAACTCTATCCCTTGCGGCGTCATACAACTACAATCCTTTCCGTGTTGGACAAGACTAATGGTTACGACGTTTTGTAATCAATTAATCCATATTAGGGCATCAATTCTGATCTGATTTTAGGGAAACCATCGACCCTCTAAACAACAAAGTCTCCTTCAATTCACTCCCCACATTCATTCATGACAGGTAAAATCAGGAACATGTTTTCTCCGTTCACTCACTGAATACTAAAATCATAAAAACATTCTTATCTCTCGCCATTTGCCATTAGGTATATCCTGGGAAACTGATACTTCCTCATACTTTACATTCTTCCCATCCTAGGGAAACCCAATTAAGCTATTCACTATTCATCACTCAACTGCATATTAGCAAAATATTCTTCAATCTCCTTATAATGATCTTCAACTTTAGTTTTTCTCCATGTAAAACTTACTTGGCGTCCACATGGCTGTAAAATGCTTGCTTATTTCACTCATACACACGTTTTGAGGAAATTCGTTCGCGGATAACGGTTTCGACCTAGCCATTCTCATCATCAAAAGTTCCGTGGCAGTACGAACAGAGGCTTAGGATAATCTAATGATCCCCTTTAAGGAACTCACCTGACGACTCGTTCCCTCTCCAGGGTGCGGAGAAACAGCTTTGGAGAAAGCGACCCTAGAAGCTCTAGTTCCATGCATTTAAGTCAAGTCCTTCCTCAGGGACAGGAGAGGAAAGGGAAAAGCTTGTTAGCAGTCTTTCACTTGTCTTAGCTAACCTAAGTTGTTAGCATATAACTAGTTATAGAGTATCTTAAAATAATAAAAATCATTAATTTTCTATAAGATAGTATAAGAAGCTTTAATAGAACCCAATGATGTGCAGCATTTTCATTAACTTGTCGCTGGCAATTTTCTTTCAGCCCTGATGCAAGGGATAGTTGGTTATTGAACTGAATTAAACTTTTAAAGCTAAGGTGCGGATTGATTTGAATGCAGACAAAATCATTTTTACTCCACAACATTCATTTCGCATCGCTTTTTTAACACTTTTTTTTACCTAAAACCAGCTGTGTGTGAACCTGTAGACCTTGGACACGAATGTGACCCATTAACTAGTGACATAACTGCTACACAATTCTCATTCCTTGAATGTCAACATTCATCGAAAATGACTAGTTGGCTTGGGCTAAATATGGGTGGATGCAGGTAAACATGCAAACCAACTTGCATATCCGCGTCAACACGCAAACCTTTGCCACATCAGTAGAATGTTCCAGCAGCGCTGTCTTCGTATTTCAAGACATTTGCTTCAACATTCATTTCCCATATATAAAATCAAAACATTACATATTACATCATTATTGATAGCTTTTACTTGTATTGAATGAACTCGACCAAACCTACCTTCAGATCATGAATCTGGCCTCGTATACAACTTCCATGGAACACGTAATACCTGATACCTGTTATATGTACGCTCAACTTATGTTTCAATTTAAAACAAGAAACGATACAACCAGGTAGATTCCATTCTACAGACACAGTTATCGATGATGCTGAACAAGCATTTCCAGGCAAAACTTCCTTGTGTTTGGCTTGGATCGATTTCAATCATATTGATTGTTGGACAGCGGGCGTACTGGCCATGGGATTCATGCAAATTCTGAGTCTTACGTCTTCCAGTAACAGAATCATCAAGACCGTACACACCAAATCCAAACCTGATATCTCATGCTAATTATTATTATTGTTTCTCTCAAACCGCTGTTAGTAGTTTTTGCAGCAATCTTTGTTTCAAGGTGGCATGATTTCTGATCAAACTAGGAGACTTAAATCCTGAACCCACAAGCAATTTTATCAAGCTCAAGCCTTATCGTGCTGGAGGAGTTTAGCGCGGGCAGAGTACATCGTTTTGACAAAACCTGTTTTAGGGGTGTCATAAATGCCTTGAGTATGCCGAAAGAAAATCCAATTTAGTAGTCAAGTTTGCGTTGGAAGCTGCAGGTGCTCAATTTCCTTGACCTCGCCTAACAAAATCTGAGATTTTCAATGGACCCACTTCTCATATTACTGAGCTTTTTATCCATTTTAATTATCTCGTACATTTTGACAACGACTAAGAAGGTTCAAGGTATTATTGTATTGAAAAGTTTTATAGTATTAAAGCTAAACTAAGCTCTAATTTGAATTCTTCATAATAGGTCCATGGGGGCTACCAATAGTTGGTCATGCGCTATTCCTGGGACAAAATCCTGCAAAAACGTTGCTAGAATGGAAAAAACGCCACGGCCCCGTGTTCCACGTCCAATTCTTCCACAAGAGGTCAACACTGAAACAGATCAAACTTAATAATTATTTACATCTCAGACGCCATTAATGTTTGAGGTTAACTTCTGTGTATTTGTGCTTACTGTTCCCTTCTTAATTTTTGTTTCAAGAGCACTTGTTCTTAATGACAAGCAGAGCATCATTGAATGCTTCTCCAAGCCGGAGACATCAGGGCGGACATCATTCCCATCCATTAAGTGGTTCCTCAGACGTTCAGGTAATTGGATTGCTTTCTAGCTTATAGCGTTCCGTACAGCATATTCACATTCCTAGAAGTATATACAAAAACTAGAACACACAAAGTTTTGTAGTGAAACACAGTCTTCCATTTACTACACTCCTTTCTTCCTACTTTTGACTATAAGTCCGCCTTCCTCAGTTCAGCTTCTGCGACAAACGCAAATTCATTAATTTTATCGAGATTAATGTTTACAGGAAACGGTCTTTTGTTTACTGACGGCCCACACGCCGAAGAGCAGCGTAACTTTCTTCTCCAAGCCTTCCGAAAGTGCGGCATGGCAAGAAACAAAATGGGGGAAATATTCTTGGCTGAATCATCAAAACTGGTGGAGAAATGGCGGTCCGAGAATGGCCAATGCTTTCCTTTATCCGGATGCACTAGCGAATATGTGCTTAATTCTGTCTGGAGTCTGGTGGGGAGCAAAAATTACAACAAGGAGGAATCGGCTGAAATCCTACAAGATATTGGATTGTAAGACAAGTAAATCTTACATTTACATGCCTTCAATTTATGTCATTTAATGACAGTCATTACGCCAGAAATACCTGCATTTGATTGTGCACTTCCATTGACTTTTGCTAGAATCAGTGACGCTGATAGTTGGTTATCCAAGCTTTTGTACGTAATCCCTGGCATTATAAACACATTCTGTGACAAGTTAGAGAAGCGACTGCAAGTATATAATCATTTAAATACACTACAACATGACTTAGCCGAGGAACACAAGAGTTCAAAAGTTACCAACGACCCAAGGGACATCTTTGACATGTTCCTGGACAAGGTGGAAGAGACAACGGCTGAGGATTCTATATTTCATGCGTCTCGTAAGTTTCCATATTTTTCTAATGCATAATGTGTCCACTTGAAACCTGCGAATGCTTTGGATACACATCTAGCGTCATTTTCAAACCATCAAATAATTCGTAATTTTCAGAAAATTCCATAGCACCTCTATTCCGGGACGTACTTATAGCAACAATCGAGACAACATCTATAACCATTGAATGGTTTATTCTTTATGTTTCGAAACACCAGCTAGTACGTGTAAAACTCGAGGAAGAAATTCATAAAATTATCGGACCTAACAGGCAGCCTCAAATTGCTGACAAAGATAGCATGCCGTATACGCAGGCCTGCATCTTGGAAACATTAAGAATCAGCAGTATTGTTCCACTATCCATTCCGCATAGTGCCTTAAAGGATATCGAATTTCGTGGAGTTCGTGTACTCGAAGGAACAACGATCCTCGCGAATTTATACGCTGTTCACCATGATCCGGACGTTTGGGAAAACCCTGAAGAATTTCGCCCGGAAAGATTCCTTGACGAGTCTGGAGAAATTGCCAAAGCAGTTAAGGCTAACGTTATGCCTTTCTGCGCGGGGAAACGCGCTTGTATTGGGTTATCTTTTGTAGAGGATGAAATCTTCATGATTTTAGTCAAAATTTACCAAGAGTTCGACATTTCAACTGAATCCACACTGAAATCCCTCCGTGGTAAATATGGCTTGACCTACAGACCCCCAGACGGAATTAAAATCTCAGCTAAACCGAGAAAACCAGATTCTTCGCTTTCAATATAAATGATAACATCATTGATCTTCGTCGCGTCACTCGAATAGTGACACTTCGACAGGGTGAGCGAGCGCTATTCTTGAAGTAGCAAAGAATCTAAGTTTTATTTCCAGTATAAATGCAAGTGTTTCATTAAAGCCTGATTATAAATTACGTTAACCTGCATCGATCGTACTTGTATATGCATATAGCAATTCCTTATAATAATACAATACGTTCTGGCTAAAATTCGTTCAAACTCATTCAATTACTGTGTCTTCTTCAACCGTATGCTGTTTATGTTCAGCTATAGTTAGAATGTCAGTAATTTGGATACTCTAACTACTGCAAACGTGCAGTTGACTATCTTTTCTGCTGCATGTCTTGTGGAAGATCCAATGTTCCGATTATCCCGAACCAGCAACTACATTCTGAAATTGAAAGCAAACATTATTTCAAACCTCATACAAAAGTAGTTTCAAAATTTATGTCCACAAATACGACGTAAAAATTAGCGAGGTATTTTGGGCTTACGAGGATTTCCTAATTTAATCGACAACGAAAAATTCACTAATATGCTAGATTTCTGTACGAGTTCATCACGTGTTGCTCCACATCCAGAAATAAAACTGTAAAAAAGATGAGACACAATAAGTCACATATTGATACTTTGGGTCAACGATTTTTCCAAGAAAAGAATCGACCATTGAACTACGAATTTATTAACTTACGAGTGACATCTCAAACAACGCTTCTGTGCTTCAACTTACTTTCATTGTCGAAAATGTGGCTCAAACTTTTTAATCAGAGCTAGTAAAAGAATGGAGAATGATCACAACTTCATGATCATTTTACTGCAACAATTGCATGACAACGAGGGGATACAAAAGGATCGAAGAGTTCCAGTATACAAGCGTTTCGAACTTCCTTCTGCAATAATTTTAGCTCAATTAGTCGACAATTAAAGTGTACTCGCTTATCATATTTTGATGTTGACTATAGATAATCTAAGAATTCGAAACCGCATGAAGTCAAGTCTTCAAATATACAAGAACATACCTGCTCCAGCAAATAGGCCAATCTATCCAGAAGCACCAATCCCTCCACAAGAGGAGCGAACATGCCTCGAAGTAAAACATATTTACACAATTTATCCTCCAACGGTGAATACTGATCGTATATTCGTAGGATATCAGCATCTGAAATCTGTGATACAAACAGCTACTCTTGAAAACTATACATAAAATTCCTCTTGGACAGTTTTCACATGTATATAACCCCGAGATTAAAAAACAAAACATCGTATTTAAAAAACCTCCAAATGATCCAGATGAACTTTGGTCAGTGCTTTTCTAACATATTCTAAAAAAACAGGATATTTTGCTCCGATTCTACCAACGCTCCGCTCGACATGAACATGCCCTGTGTGTTCCAGAAATATAAGACCCAGAAGAGCTCTATGTAACAAAGCCTTAGAGTGTCTAGTATCCTGAAATTAGATTAATGTTCAAACTCAGTTAGTTACATCTCGTAAACGCAATTGAACTTGGAATGCTCTTGTAGGTAAGGATAATAAACTTACATCTAATTCCGAGCATATTCGATGAACGGACTGCGAACACATCATTCGAGCATTCCTTCCCAGGGCAAATTGTCGTTCATTTAAGAAGGTACTCATGGGGAAGCCAGGCAGAAAATCTTCAATTGAAGGAATCAGCCGGTTTTTAAACTCCGGTAAGCAATAACTTTCGTGAACAAGATGTAAACAACAAGGTACATTGATTAAAAATTTTGCATTCAAAGCACCACAGAATATCTTCAACGAGTCGGCCCCGAGTTGCCCACATGTATGAAGCCCAATGAGTCCGAACTGCGAAACAGAGTTTTCCTTGCGATAATCAGAAAAATTGGATTCTAGCAGTTGGTCGTAGTGAAGTTGCTCTCCCACGAATAAAGTAATCGTCTTCAGATTTTCATTAACTACACTTTTCGACGTTTTGGTCTCTTCTCCGGCAATGTCAATCAAGGATAATTTTTCTGTGACTCCAGCTGCACCCTCGCCTTCTACGTAATCGATGGATGCGGCTTTAGTTTTCGACCTCCAATTCTTTCCCCGACGCCGAAAAGCTGAACTTTCGAAGTCTGGATTTTGCGTGCGCTCGATGAAGCTTGGCAATTGTTTCTGATAAATCAATATTTATAAGATGCAAAAAATAAAAATCATCAACAAAGCGTTGTCAACTTTAGGAAATTCAAATCAATGACTTACTTTCATTAAATCTGTCCTCCGTTCACAGCCGTATGTGTTCACAGCACAAGAGTCTATGGCCAGTACTTTGAAATCATGTAGCAAAGTCAATATTGAACTTAAGTATCCTTTTCCGCTTCCCACATCAATGAGGTGTTTTACATCGAAACGCTCACGATTAGATGAGCAGCCTTGCGATAAAATCTCGTCGTAACCAAACATAGAAAACTTTGCGACAAATTCACTCATATTCCTTACTTCATGTGCCTTCTTTGTAGACATCATAACCAACGCCGGATTAATTTTCCATAAATCTTCTTGCATGCGTTTCAAATCACTCGAAGCGTCTTTATCTAGGAGTGCGGAGCCACTCTGGTTATGCAGCTCCCTAAGCACATCAGCAGCAGGAATGGACATTCCGGTGCTTCTTAGCAACAAGGATTTAATAGATCCAACTAATTCGGCAAGTGTTGTTTCTTGCCCATACTCAGTAGTGTGGACAAGCTCTGGGCCATGTTCATCAGAATGGGAATGCACTGTCAACGTTTGCATTCGTTCCTTCAACTCTTGTACGCTAACATTTTCCAGTTCCAGTTTTAAATTCTGAGGCACCGTTTCCCACAACGAATCAACAAAGAAACTGTTCAGATGAGAATTAACCAACGGCAATGAAGGCTCCAGGAACTGAATCAAACTATTGATGGTGGCCTCCACTTCCTTAAGGTTCGGAATCCTTATACGTCCAGCAGCCATCGTATGCGAAACGGGTTAAAACGTGTATTTTTGCTGCACTGTAATATTCGGTTGCTCTCCAAGGAGGGATTTTAGTTTGTCAGTTTTGCTTTTAATATCACGAACTATAGTAACTGTATCTTCAGACTCGACGTTCGTACTTGGAAAGTTGTTAACTTTGACTAATACGTCTTTACACAGCTTTGTCAGAGCGTTAGATTTTAATGCTCCAGCTTCTATGTGAAACGCATTCAGAATTGCTTGACAGAATCCTTTTGCATAAAACACATCAAATCCCACCTGTAGTCCCGTATTAAACCCTACGATAAGTCCTTCAGACCGAGATTCCTCCCTGCCCTCCTTCAGCCCTTCTTCGTATCCTTCCTTATGTGCTGTAGTTTCGAAACAAGCTAGTTCGTCAAAAAGGTCATTTATATCCGATTCCCTCTGTTTTTGCTCAAATCCGTTCTCACTTTCTGCAGCTCCTAATAATGAAACTAACGACATTCTGAAATTGTTCACATTTCCAGTCCCCTGCAAACAATTTAGAGAGTTATCTTTAATTTTGTATCGGGTTAAATTAGCGTCCATATTATCTCCGGAATAGGTAAATATGGTGGGTTACTTACTTGTGATAACCAAAATACACTTCTCATTGAGCAAATTCTACTGTAATTAAAATTAACGAAAGAAATCTGTCACAATCTTTAAAGGCAACTTTTACTAAAAACGACACACACGTGTGTGCACGCTATGTCCCATAGCTATGATAACATTTAAACTTTACTTTCGCGGCGAAAACCATCGAGTAAAACCATCCTACACAGGTATATACTCGCTTACGTAGTAACAGTCCAAGTCACACATAGCTAATACATACGTTTTTTAAAACTCTGGTTTAATTTCAATGCTTTAGCCTTGTCTCCAACCTCCTCCGTCCCAATCCATCACCATGCCATCGTATGTATTCAAAAAGAATTATATGAGCTGTATATAGTAAGGCGTGATTCCCATTCTCGAACTCGTGCTGTCATATTGTTTAAAGCAGGTTTGAGTAACTTCTAAGCTTATTATTATTAATTATTATGCAAATTACTCACAGTTTAAATTAATTGCAATTAACTGGCGTTATTCATTTAAAGTTGCTTACTTTCCATAGTGCAAACAAACGTCGGAAGTGCGCGTAGTATAAGTTCTTGCAGTATTAAAGTTTCTACGCGGCGGAGCTATTTTCACAGGCCTGGAAACATTTAGCATCGATGTTATAGAATTAAAATTAATATATATACTACTGTCACAATTAGAAGAAACCATTGATTCTAAAATTTTCATCATAGGAAAATTGGTAGTTAGTTCAGTATTGAGACGTTAAATTGGTGATCATAACGACTTGGAAGCATATTTCGTCTAAAAAGTAAAGGAACGGTCTGAAACTGGATTTTATTTCCTGCTTCGGGATGGTAAGATATTTCATTTCAGGTTAATTAATAATCTTCTTGCCTTGTAATACCAATTGCTAGTAATACGACCGTAGTTAGTCCGTCCTGAAATGAAGTAAATTCGCAAAATCAGGAAGGAGTTACCTTTGTATCATTTCGGAGGATTTACTTCTTGATAATCTGGAACGGTATACAACGAAGAGTGATATGAACTTGTGTTTGTTTTAGGCTCAGCCGCCAAAGGAAGATTTAGTGCTTCAATTCCTTCAAGGACTACCATCGCACGACCCGAAGAACTTTCAAAAATTTGCAAATAAGGAACCTAAGGAGTCAGTGACAAAGAAGCCAAAAACTTATGTATCGACAAAAGATACCGATAGTTCGCAATGTAATCTTTTTACTTCATGATCGACTGTCTGCTGCAGCAAGCTCTCAGTATACTAGCAGCAGACCCTTATTTCGGTGAATCGCTTGTAATCTAGCATTTCTTTAATTTCAGTGATCGTTACCGATAAAACCAACATTCTATTGCGATATTTACGCCAAAAGGCTGAGAGAGAAAACTATGAATCCAAAGAAAAAGGTAACAGTCCAAGACCGAAGAACCCGCCCCGTAATGACGATTTTGTATCACCAGCAAAGCGTCCACGTCGAGATTAGCTGCCTTCAGTAATCGTTACTGCACTCTCAGGAACAGATGAGTGTCATAATTTGTCATATTAACAGTCGCACTGTTTGTAGCATTACTTGTTCAATACAATCCAGAGGTATTTGTCGTAGTAAGATGAGAGTGTGAGCCGACTTTGGTAGTTTGATCTGAATAATATTAGCTAAATAGGATCTTAAGCTGTGTTTTGTCCCTTATAAGTAACAATCTGATCCACTTTTTATTACAAAGATTGTGAACATGTCTTTATGTTCCCAGTTGCAGCTACATGTTATGTCATGTAAGATAAATTTTCTAATGGAATACAAGTAAGGCAGTTTAAGTTGAGTAAGTTATCAAATTATCTTTTTAAATTATAACTGAGTTTCTACGTGCAACTATGAGATTTTCTAAACTCGTTCTACTTACAAACTAAAATATACGAAATCACCCTAAATTTGATACTAGACTAATGTATTTGTCACCCAAATGTGTGTGTATATATATATATTCCTTATCTTTCTGTTGTTCCCTGGATGTTGCAACTTGCAACTGCTAATGAATACATAAGAATAGAATGAAATAAGTGTTGAACTTGTATAAAGTTAACAGTCCTCCTTTAACTCCTAGGGCAGCATCGTTTTCAATAGAAAAGAATAGCCGTGGCTATAATTTAAATGTTCCTCTAAATGGTTTCCCACATTCTGTGATAACGAACGTAACAGAGCTTTTGTTGCAGGATTAAATATAGCTTGATTTCGTTTGTATTTCCTGTATTTCAACGTCCCGAATGTTATATCTTTGAGGTATTTCGAGGATAATCCATTCATTTATCGCTTGAACCTAATCTACCACTCATCATATCTGTGTACTAAGCCTTATAGATCTGTCGAGTTAATGCTACAAGGGAATATAGCTTAGCAAGGTAATATTAGAGCAATGGTATTGAACCCAAAAGTACATGCTCGCTCATCCACCATTCATTTGCAATTTACACAATCTGATGAAACTGTTATGTAACTTCAGGATTCCGTTTTCGTCAGACTTTGATCAGAAACAGTATTATAACCAGTCTCTAATAATTCGAACGTGTCAGGATTGCTTTGTAACCTTGAGAGCTAAAACGAAGATAGTACTGTGGTACAAGATAATTAGAAATATTAATGAAGCTTAATTCGCAGATATTACCAGGAGTTTAAATGAATTAAGATGCAAGCTCCATGTTTGCGAAAGCCGTCGTTGCGCAACACTTTAATCTGAGCAGTCCACCACCGAGTCTGTTTAAACAGTCCCCTCTCTCATTAATGTAACCATCCAAGACCATTAAGCAAAGAAAGAAAACAGGGTTAAGACAAAGAACAACCAGGGGTATGTATCATTCAGCTCAGCTTAAAGCTGATAAAGATGCCGAATTAGATAGCAGCATGCAGGTTCCTTACTCTATCTACGCTTCCTCTTGTAATTATCATATTGTTTTTTACGAAAAGAAGAAACAAATCTCACCAAGGTAAATAAAATTAGTGGAAAAGTTACTGAAACGAAGCTTGAGTTGAACAACTATTGACTCAGATGTATTGTCAGGAAACAATATTCCTTTGTTGACACCAAATCAAAGTGAGGGGTTTGTCCAGCTTATCACAAGTCAACTTTTAGATATAACAGATTCAACAAAATTTTCCGGTCGTGTACAAAGAAAACGCTTGTAAGAAGTTAGGACAAGAAGACGACTAAAACGATTACTTTTAGAAAACATCATTTTATGGAACTTTTTCATGCACTATCTACAATTCAAATTCACCAAAAATTTCATGACTGGCCCAACTAAAGATAGAAAGTCTATAAAAATCCACAGTTTTTATTTGTTCAGTTATTACTGAAGCAGGAAAATGAGATTGTACATGTCTCTATTTTTCATGAATTCAAGCAGCTATTGACATGCGAACAAACTATCTTTTCTCAATGCATATTTTGTATTTAAATGGACGTAATTGCTTCTAACTTTGCCATATTTTATGGGCAACTTCTTGTTGCAGTTTGTAGTATCAGTTTGGCAAACTGTCTTCAAGGTTGCAAAGATATTGTGGTACGTTTCGAGAAAAACGTTTCTGCACTTCCCACAAACATTTTACCATGTACCGAGTCCCCCATCAGAATTATATACACCCGAGTCTTAATTAAAGTAGAAGAATACATTTAATGCGGTTCAAAAAGCTAGTATTCTAATCATGAATACTATTTTGTCTCCAATTGTATTCAATTATAAATTTCCTACGACGTTTAATCACTGTTTAAACGCAGTATCCGCATTTCTAAGAGATTTAAAAACATTATTAAGCGTGTCATATTTAAAGAAACTTATTTTCTTCGTAAGAAGCATGTCACGAGGTAACATGGTTGGCCTTCTGACGTTCTTCTGAATTCTTGTCCCCTCGACACCAGAGAGAGCTCCCAGGCTTGGCTTCACTCCCACGACTTGGGAACTGTAGGTAGGTATATTAAGAGTTTCTTCCCAGCTTTCTCAGCACTTGTGTCTTAGCTTCCGACCTGAAAGGAATTCGCTTCAGCGTCTGTGAAAGTCCACCCACTATTAAAACACTGAGCCTACGAATAGGAATTACGTACACAGAAGAGAAAGCACGACCAGCAATACATTTTTCAACATGCCGGACACACAGCAAGCAACTACTATCCCCACCACCCTTCCCTCTAAGAAAGTGGTGTCGGGCGCTAACGGTAAATTGGCCGCAAGCGGTCCCAAAGTTCACAGCACCATTAACTCTGAGAGAATCTACGAACGTGAAAATAAATATGGAGCCCACAACTACCATCCCCTTCCCGTGGCCTTATGTAGAGGCGAAGGTAAAAGCTTATTTTACATTAATTTTTCAAGTACAAGCCAGCAATATTATTAACATCAATTTTTGTAACTTTATTTCTGGCAGGTGTATATCTTTGGGACGTAGAAGGTCAAAGGTATTATGATTTTCTCAGCGCTTATTCAGCCGTTAATCAGGGACATTGCCATCCAAAGATAATAAATGCGCTCAAAGCACAAGCAGATGTCCTCACACTTACCTCCCGGGCTTTTTTCTCCGACGTTTTGGGAGAATACGAAGAATATATTACCAAATTGTTCGGATACGACAAGGTCTTGCCAATGAATACAGGTTCGTGGTCCTTCTTTTTCATGTAGCATATTTCCTCAAGGTAATCACCACATTTACTTCAAGAGGTAAAATTCCAGCTAATCCCAATGACCTATCTCCATTTTATTTTCAGGGGTTGAGGGTGGAGAGACAGCATGCAAGCTAGCACGCAAATGGGGTTACAAGAAAAAGGGTATTCCAGCAAACCAAGCCAAGATCATCTTTGCTAATGGCAATTTCTGGGGTCGGACCATGTCTGCAATTTCCTCATCAACTGATCCATCCTCATACGAAGGATTCGGTCCATTTATGCCTGGATTCTTGAACGTTCCGTACAATGACTTGGATGCTTTGGAGGTAATACTTATTTATTTTATTGCCCTTTTATTTAGATTTTGCAAAGTAATCCAGTCCCTAAGAATTTGCGATTATTTTTCCTTATCACGCACAAGATAAGAGTATAAAAGAACGAGCCACAGTTTATAATCTATTGAACGGTCTAGCTATTTTTTCTCAGCTACTCTTTCGACATACATTCAAACTTCTGTTACAGCATGAGTAGAAATGCTAGAATCCCTCAGTTTTACAGCATGCAGTCGCAATTCTCTGCTCTCTACATCTTATAAGTTGAGTAAGTTTCTCTCAGCAAGATCAAGGACACAGACCGAGACTCTTAGATTAATTTTATCCTCTTTTTCAACTAGCATGTGCTTTCCTGGTAGAACTTAACAGTATAAACGTGTTTGCGTGTTAGATATTGAGCTGTATTCCCAAAGAATTTAATCCCACTACCATCACAGAATTGAGCTACATTTACCAAAGCTTTAGCTAATCAAGTAGCAGCTGTATGCCATGGAATGTCTTACAGAATACAGTTTCTGATCATGTGACATCAGATTGTTAATGAATTGATTGATTTTATGATTCCTTAGGAGGTTTTGAAAGACCCGACAGTATGCGCCTTTATGGTGGAGCCTATTCAAGGAGAAGCTGGTGTAGTAGTTCCTGACGAAGGCTACCTTAAGGGAGTGAGAGCCCTTTGCTCCAAGTATAATGTTCTTTGGATCGCTGACGAAGTTCAAACAGGTCTTGCAAGAACTGGAAAGCGTCTCGCTTGTGACCACGAAAACGTTCGCCCTGATGTTCTCATTTTAGGAAAAGCGCTATCCGGAGGTGTTTTCCCCGTAAGTTTTCTATACAGTTCATGACCCGTCCCCCAATATTGAGTTTGCACTAATCACAATAACCCATCCCGTGAATTCCAGGTTTCTGCTGTATTGGCTGACGATGAAATAATGCTTTGCATCAAACCCGGCGAACATGGCTCTACCTATGGAGGAAATCCCTTGGGCTGCAAGGTAGCAATGGCTGCCCTTCAAGTATTGGAAGACGAAAAGCTGGCTGAGAATGCTGAAAGTATGGGTGCATTCTTCAGATCTGAGCTGAGAAAACTCCCTTCCAATATTGTCAAAATTGTGAGGGGCAAGGGTCTCCTCAATGCCATAGTCATTGATAGCCGTAAGTACAACTCTTTATCATAAAATCTGCAAACGCCATTATTGTAGCCTATTGCATTTACTAACTTTCAAAATCTTTACAGAACACGATGCTTGGGACGTTTGTTTGAAATTGAAAGAGAACGGCTTGCTCGCAAAGCCGACCCATGGAGATATCATCAGGCTGGCCCCACCTTTAACAATTAACAAAACGCAAATTGAAGATGCCGTCGCGATAATTAGAAAAACAATTCAAGAGTTGATTCATTAAGCTCATATCAGCTTCTTTTTTGCGATTATTCCAATTATTTCTCATTCGTATATGTACACATTGGATTACATTTTTAAGTTTCCCTAAAGTTTTTTTAAATCTAAGAGCTCTCTAAGAAATAAAATGTATCTGGCAATGCCACATTACAAAAAGATTCCATATACAAGCCTATATTTTTGTAAATTAAATACTTATTCACAATTGTGTACACGATAGTCGAACGTTTTTCCGCTTCTTAGGAACTTAGCTAACTTAGAATAATCGCTTAGAAAAGCTACGTTAAAACATTTTCCATTTCCATCCATCCTTCGGCTGGAAAAAAATCTGGCTCTGGAACTTCCCGGTATGATGAATCGGAAGGACGAGGATTCCAAACCAGGCGCGCCTTCTTGTGACAGCGACAATTTTCGGGTAGATCATCCGCGCCGCGCTTAATTACATCACAACAACAGTGCTTATGCATAAAGAGCCGACATGTCTTATAAAGGAGGCTCACTGCTCTCAGAGAACAACTGTATTCTATGAATTAATTAAGGCTTGTTCTAGGAATCAGCTCTGTGATTTAAATTATTAGCATTATTGAAAGATTCAAGGCTCTCTAAGAGGGAAATTGGTTGATGTGATTCTGAAGAGTCCACGGTTCTTAATACCTTAATTTACAAATAAATAAACACATTCTTGATTCAACTTTTCCGTAAGTAAAATTCCCATTGTCATGTAAAATAAAATGAGTATGAATAGTATCTAGTAAATTTTTAATTAAGTAACGCTTATTGCTCAAGCGATTGTATCTTGGAGCATGCGTAGGCAATTACCCTCTCAATTTGTTCCTCTATAGAAGGATCTGGGAGCGTGGGAAGCCCTGCAGAATCCACATAAGTTTTTGCTTTCTCTAGCAATGTCGCTTGCACTGCAGCGTGATAAAGTGATCGACGTATCCGCAGCACAATAATGTCCGTTATCAATTTTACTGTGTAGTCTGGTGTAAACTGATTTTCACCTGCACAACAAACGTCAAATGATCCTCAATCACTCTCATTTTTTCACTTCAACCTCAACCAAACCACCAAACTTAACCATCTAACCCTCCTCCCTCAACTTACCAGGTGAAAGCAGCGCTGGTGTGCCGAAATAGCTGAATGAACCCGTTTCGAACATGAGATTTTCCTTACTAGTTGTTACTTCAACCCGACCTTCCAAAATCAGGACGAAATAGTCGACGGGTTTACCCTGAAAGTGTATTCCACAGTTACATTTTAGCTCACCTCAGTTTGTTAAAAAATCCTCGTTACTAAATTCCCATTAAAACTGCTTACAATTTCATAAAGCATAACATTGCTGGGAAGTTCTTTGGATTTAGCAATTTTAAATATGACATTTTTCTTTAGTAATCGATGCAATATCGATTCCGAAATATAATTGCTTTTGAAGGGTTCCACCACTGCAAATCATAATAAATAACGTTAATCCTCTGTAACTAACCCTTAAAAATTTATTATAAACTCATCGTCACTTCTCAACGAGAGCCCAACGGTAATGACAACAGTTCCATCTTCCTTACCTGTGCTCAAGAACTGGAAGGCTGCAAGAGCAAGTTGTGGGGAAATGGAAATTGTTTTCTGGCTATTTCTGATTTCAACAAATTTCGAAAAGTCTTGATTTAAATGTGGCGGAATCCTCTTTTTGCTCCGATTGTCAAGCCAAACATCTGTTTCATCAACAATCTCTGCCTGTATCATTTCTTCGATAACATCTTCAAGCGTCACAAGTCCAATCGTTTCACAATAAGGGTCCTTGTCTTCCAAGTTATTATTGACTCTATGAAAGGAAAAAATTGGATGCTATAGCTATCAATCTCCCCTCCTCTCTCCCCACCTGTCAGTGAATCAGCAAAAGCAAGTCATCTAACCTTTGAACAAAAGCCATGTGCCCCCCTCTCCGACATCCTTTGAACTCCCTGAAAACCACATCTAAAGTTGTGTCCGAGAAGATAAAGTAGAGTGTATTCTTGTAGAATTCCGCAAGTGTTCTTAGAGGGATTCTATCATCCGGATCCACAAAGACGAGATCCTTGGTGAATAGGAGCGATACAATATTCCCCCTCTCTCCCTCATAAATGGGTATCCTCGAGTATCCTAAAAAAGAATCTCTCCAAATGTAAATTTTGTAATTCCTCTTCAACAACTCCGTATAACCATGTCCCTTCCATTCATCTTCAAGCCTTCACCCATCCAGCCAGTCATGGAATATTTTACAATCCATCCCATCCATAACCAGGAAGTCAACCGCACTGTCTTTGCTTTTATATTATTTAAACTTCAATGCACTCTCATCAGTAGTACTTTCAACCTACCCTGTCTCCTTATCTCCGACAACGATTCAAAATCCAGGACGCCATCGATAGGAAGCATGTACACGTCTTCCAGCCGCGTCATAATCGATTCCACCGTCTTCTTTTTCATTTCCAACGCTCCCGATATAATGTTTACTTCATCCGTCTCCAATTGATTGTGCTCTAAAGTTACCTTATTTCACACAAAAACACACACTTAGTCAGCGCCTATTTAAAATTCTTCAAGCATCCAATATCCATTCCCATCTCTTCACCAACACACAATCACACAACCATTCAATTCAAGACAAACAAACATCATTTGTAAAACTTACTGCGATCAATTCTTTAAGCTTTTCCCGATTGTAAACGATCCCGATTTCCTCTCCAAGGATCTTGTCTAAAATAACACTGAACGTGTAGGAGAGGGGGAAGGTAATGAGCATAATGAATTTCGTAACCCAAACCGTCTTCGCACCGATAGCAAGACCGTTCCTTGAGCAGAATGCCTGTGGAATAATTTCTCCAAACACTACAATCCCCCCCGTCGATAGCATAACTGCAAACACTCCCGTCGTCAAATCATCAAGGAGGATCGTTAGTGTGCTATTCACCAGCACATTCCCAAGCACCAAACTGCACAAAAGGTAATTCCCCTTGGAGCGGAGCGGTAAAATCGTTTTCGCATACTCCCGCTCCTTCTCCGACCCTGTATTCGCTAAAATCTTTAAATCCGTTCGATCCAACGCCAAAAGCCCCAGCGTCAGCCCAGCGAAAAGCCCTGACAGCATAAGTAAAATCACTATGAAGACGGCCTGGAGCCAAAATGGGAGTAGACGATCGTATGCTTTCACCCGGAGCCATGGATCCGGCCCCTGGTGAATCCAATTCATATCCGTGTTGTTTTCCCGGACGCACACGTAAAAATATTCATCGTTCTTGGACGAGGGAAAGCTAAGCGTAAGTAGCGCTGTAAGAGCGTTGTAGCTTATCCCTGTTACCTGAAAGAGAAACCTTTCTCGTTAGCGTTGATTATTCTAAAAAAAATCAATTTTCGTTCATCAAACATTTTCTTCAAGGAATGTATATCATTTCAATCTTTTTCACTAACGGCATATGTTTTTGTTGAAGAAGTGTCATCACAATCATCTCCCCGATTCTTGAGTTCTGTTGCAAATCTCACCACCGTATGATTCGTAAAGTTTTTTCCAAAAAGCCTTACGGTAGTAACGACATCCGCCAAAACTACAGACACTCCACCATGTTCGTACGACACGCCTTTTTCTACAGCCTTAAAAAAACGTTAGTTGAGGACGTTAACCACCCCAATTTCCTCATCATCGCAACAATCATTATATCATCATTAATATTTTCAACTCTCCACCTTCATTCCATCCAAAAAACAAAAACTTGTCATTGCAATTTGCTTAACCCCAGTTCAAACAACCCGCCCACTCTAAATTCCTATGACTAATTCCGACTTACTCATCATCTGAAATTCAATATGTACACCACCTACCTCTATCCGAAGTCCATCCACGTAAGCAGTTGTATATGAGAGATGGTAAATAGAAGGTGATTCCCTGTAATCAAAATCCGCCCTTCCAGTCCGCACTTCCGGGTCACCTTTGAACACAACATTAGTATCCGTCCTTCCTCCCACCTTACTTTCTCCACCCACTCCCCCGATTTTCACAGCACTATTATCAAGGTAACTGTACAAAGGTCCGACAGGTCCTGAAGGGTTCGCCTCTCGCTCCGTCCTAGTATTCCGCCCCTTATCTTCGCTACCATCCGCTACAATTTCACCACCACCGCCGGCTCCTATTTCAAAAACGTTTCGTAATCCCCCAGGCTCCTTCCCTCCGAATTTTGAATCCAAGTCACCACCACCCTCTTCCGTATCCCTTGATCCCGGCACTGCATTAATAGCAGGTTGAATGCCCTGCTCCTCGGATAAACGTTCTGGGCTAGGGGAAGAATAGTTTGCAATTTGAAAGCAGCTCATGCATTTCAACAAGGACAGGAGCAAGAAGATGGCGAGAATGTTGGTGGCGGAAATAACTTTACCCATTCCGTTCTTCCCGGATTTCATAGTTAGAATGACATGGATTAGTTTAAACCTCCTTGAGCAACACTCTCAAAGGAGCTGGAAGAGAAGGAGGAGGTGGATGAGGAGGGGTGAGAATTATTATCAACTTTTACTAGTAATACAACAAACACACATAGTTTAACCTCCATTACGCTCGCCTTCACTAGATTCCATAAATCAATATCCCGAGACACAACCAGTTTAAAATATCCTTAATTTTCCCTCCGTCTTCCCTCCAACTATCCATAATTACTATTCCCGTTATCAACCCGAGAAACGAGACCACTGCCGTAATTTCGCACTTTCACCATTAACTCTTTTCCCACCCACAACTAGAGCACCATCATCCACTAATCACTAAATTGTTACTTAATTGTGCAGTTTTACACCATATATATTACTACACTCGGATAAATCACATTTCTTCCCTCTTTTTTCTTAAGATGACGAGTCGACAGGGATTTAAATCACCAAACGAGGCAATAATTCAAGCACTATAAACTCTCTCACACACCTCCCGCATCGCCCTACCCACCCACCATCCCAACGTAAGCATGGGGAAAACACAGGAGCTTATAAATCCTTCTTCCTCCTCCTCAACAATTCATTTTATCCCATTATCATCACCAAATATATACCACAAATTAACTTTCCAAACAAAAGTGCGCACTTTCCACAGTTTATTTAACAAACTTATCTCCACTTCTCAGCTCAGCTCTTCGTCCTCTTCTTCTTATTGTCATTATCCATTCCAGCCTCGTCCTCACACAAATAGGACGTGATCCAGGCACTAAACACAGACGGATGATTCCCTTCTTATCCCTTCATCAATCCCTCAAACCTCCGTCTTCCCCATTAACTCCAAAAACACTTTTTTAAACCTCCACCCGTTTCTTTAACTTTAATTGAGATTTAATTATTTCAAATCCGTCTCATACTATTCCACGAGTCATCAACTCCAGCGACACCCCTATTCAGATCCAGTCTCCTCCATCCATGACTCAAGCCTTCCTCTCCTATTGCTACACTTTCTTATGTCAGACATCCAACCACAAATTTAACATCTCAACTTGACCGCCCATTATTTTCCTCTTCTTATCTTCAAATCATTTGTATTTCCCTTCCACCTAAAATATGTATATGTATTCTACACAAATTATCCTTGCTACATTTTTCTATCAAACACGTCTACATTTCACTATATGCAAATAACCCAAGAGAAATCCCTCCGGCAATCATTCTGACGCATTTCCTTCCCCCCTCTCCTCTGTCCTCACGCTCACGCTTCATTCATCTCCTCCTATCATAAGGATTGTATACAGGGGCTATTCGGGCCGTTAGGTGTATGGATTTATAAGATAAGAAGAAATAAGAAATCATTCCATCTAGAAACTTTCTTCAGCTTCAGTAAGCAAAGTATTTAAATGCAGATATATAATGTATAATTCCTTTTAATCTATTCGTGTCCAGTATTATTCTCTTAATTTTTCTGACTATTATGCATCACAGCTTTACTTTGTATACATACATGTACAGATAAAAGGCTATTAGTCAGTGAAAAAGGTTAAAGTTGATTGTCATTAACATTAATTCTGAAACAAGCTTCTTCTACCGCGTAAGAGGGTAAACAAACCAAGAGCTATCTAGATAGTACTAATCATCTGCAAATGTCAAAGGTTAACTAACCTAGCTTCTTAAATAGCTTTCCTCATCCAATACTTTTCATCCTCGTGTCGTCCTGTAAAAAGTCCGCTCATAAACAATCTTGGACAAAAATATGTATTTTTCCTCAATCAAGGATGATAGCTTTATATGATTCTCCATTAAGAATTAAATATTTCCAATTTAAACATTTTAATTTCAATCACAGGGTTAAGTTTGAGGGAACCGGAAATGGCAAAAAGTATTCGCAAACATACAAAACCAGCATACCATGTATTTTACTGGACTTCAAAATTTTCGAAATGGTTTTCAGATTATTGCATGAAAGTTGGCAAGTTGCTGCAATTTGTATCATCTAATTTTACATGAATAGATCCGAACAAAGACAACACACACGCATTATTTGCAAATAAAATTAGCTCATCTCTGATAAAGCCAGGATACCGTGACCGCAGAGCATAGAATTCTTATCATGTAGAGTAGGTTAGTTAGTGTTCCCGCGAACGAGAAGTTAATTAAGTACAGATTTCTCCGTTGCATAATCCACTTTAGTTTATAGCTTTCCTAACGACTTTCAGTTATAACCTTTGCTTAGAAAATGTAAATTTGCGAATTTGTTCCGCGTAAATATTGCCTCTGGTCTTTCAATGTAACTGCAAATTACATTTACAGGAAGTCCCAAGGAAGATAATTGCGCCAAAACCTGTAGTTAAAACTCAAAGTATTGGTAAAAAAAAATAAATAGACAGGAAGAAGCTCCTGCAGGCTATATATTAATAACTATAAGGATCTTACACAGAGTCTGTAGTCAGTAAAATGATTGAATGTTAGACGAGGATGAGATGGAAATTGGAGGTAAAATAGCACACTCTAGGATCGTGTTTAGCTTGCAGGTGCATTATTCTGTAGCTCATGCCGGAGGTGCTGACGCTCCGAGACGAGTAACATGGGAGATAATTGGAACGTTTACGTTTACGAGCTGGCAAAGATGAAGGTGGTAGATAAAGGCTAAAGATAACCTTCGCACGAGATCAGTTGCAGAGTTCATCATGAAGGTGACGCGTTCTAAATGTTTCCAGCCTTCTCAGCTCTCCTTCCCCATTTCCTCCGTTATTCTTCTATACTTTTTATCTCAAAACAGCATCCAAAGCGTGTCATCCTTCCCTCAAACCGATAATCCTGCTCCAATTACCTCTTCAAACCCTTCCGAAGCCTACGATCCAGTTTTCAACGGATCCAACCTCCAAGATCAAAATACTACCCTCCAAGGGAAAATAAATACGCGTTCCGAAAATGTCAGATTTTCTATCCCACACGCAAACCATTCACAACGAGGTCACTATGTTGTGGAACCTTTTGACGAAGATATTCCGGCAAAGCCAGCAACACCCGAGCCTCTCCTCACCTCCCTTCCCAGTGTCCCGCCAATATACGCTCCAAACCTAATGCCGGTATCAGTGTCAACAGCGTATTTGGAGAACCGGACGGCAACAGTCCGAGGAATTCGCGTTGAGGACATGAAGAAAGGTGTGAATTACGAGAACCGCGGCGTTTCCATAATCCTCGCCGATGCTCACGCCGTCTTGCGGATGTTCGGTGATCGCTTTACACGCCATACAATCATACGTTTTGTAACAGAAATGAGCAGCCGTGGATCAGATTGCGATGACCTCACATCCACCAAGAGCTTCCCGGTAATTATATAATAGAGCTGATAATATAATAAATTCCTGAAATCAAATTAATTTTTTATCCCATCAAATTCCAGTTAATAAAATCAGACTTGACACCACATTCCGCCCTGGCAAACATTCAACTACCCCCTCTGGATTTAGGAGAAGAAACATTTTACATCTGCGTTCGAGAAAACAACACGGACATGCCCTGGGTTCATCAAGGGACGGATCAATGGATTCAATTAAAGACGTACGAATCAGTCTTGCCACTTTGGGCCCACATATTGTGTTTAATAGTCCTCCTCCTCATGTCCGGCCTATTTTCGGGACTCAATTTAGGCCTAATGGCAATTGACAGAACAGAAATCCAGATCATAGTAAATACAGGATCAGAAAAGGAGCGTCGGCATGCACGGAGAATACAGCCTCTTCGAGATAACGGCAATTACCTCCTCTGTAGTCTACTCCTGGGAAACGTTTTAGTAAATTCAACTTTAACAATCCTCCTCGACGACTTGACAACAGGGATAGTAGCCGTGATAACCTCAACTCTGGGAATCGTAATTCTCGGAGAAATTGTTCCGCAAGCCTTTTGCTCCCGCCACGGCCTTGCCGTCGGTGCTCAAACGATTTGGCTAACAAAGTTTCTAATGGCCGTCACTTTCCCCATTTCCTATCCCGTCAGTGTCCTTCTGGATCGAGTCCTCGGAGAGGAAATAGGAAACGTCTACAACCGGGATCGTCTCAAGGAGCTTATTAAGGTAATATAAGACATAGAATAGCACACGCTTCCTCATCCATACGGCAACACTATCATACTACAAGTTAATTTCCAAAGAAGACTTTCTCCACCAGTACTTTCTCCGCTACGCCCATCACGACTCCATTACCAGTCTCTACTTTCTCCAGTCTAGCTCCCCGCAACTGTAAACTTTTGCCATAATTTCATTAACTATATTTCTTCTCAATTCAACCTCATTATTCCATCCAGGAACTCGTCTCATTCCTCCACTCCACCATATAGCCTATCCTAGTTAGATTTCATATTCTGAAGGTTTCTTCTCTTTTTTAGTTCCTTGATTGAGACAGGCATATGAAAACAACAAGAGTATGTACATATAAACAAATACAAATCCCTCAAGCTCCTCACAACCATGCCCCAAAACCAACCCTATGAAGGAGCACAAGGAGCTGAATCATGTGATGTGATAAATAAACACACACAACCTGTCGTCTACAAGACATGGTCGGCGCTTGGAAATATGCCCTTGAATTACATTTGCGGAAATCAGATCGTGATCCCACAAAACTTTCCACATAATATCAAAACCTTCCCGACCCACCACCCATCATTCATCCTACTATTCTAAAACTAACCTTAACAAATAGTTGTAGTAGTTTTCCTTTAAAATCATATATTTTAGAACCACACGTCTAGTACTTCAATTCCAACCTACGCAGTTTCCCTCTCAGGAGGGCTTAGTATTTCCCATAACATTCTCTTTTTCCCAACTTGCAAAATTGCAACTGGCAACTCTCTTTTCCCTCTCCCCCTCCCTGTCAACCTTAAGAGGATTATAAAGTCAAGATTAAGTAGGCATATCCAAAATTCATACCTGGTATATTTTGGAATAGAACACATTTCATCCTTCCTCTAAGTTTTCTGCTCTAGTTACCAAATTTCCTCTATTTGTCATTGTCTTTTCCCTCTGGAACTAAACCTTCCTCCTACCTACCATTCTATTCATGTCAACTCCAAGTTAAGCTATTCAGGAAACATTATGTCGTCGAAGAGAAACTGCAACATTTTTCTCCACTAACACACATGTCTTTTTTAAATCCCAGGAACGTGCCCTAGGCTTTGTCTTCTCAGTAATTTCCTTGTACAATCCAGCGTGTCCAACAGACAGACGCACAGGACAATGAGTTTATAGTTCCTGCAGTAGTATTTCCCCATGTAATCCTACACATGAGAAAGATGAGACACATTTTACAGAGTCATTTGACGAGGTCATGGTTGTTAAATTCCAAGAAAAATTTGAGATTTCAAAGGGCAATCAGGAACGAGCTCTTTGGTAAACAGACATTTGCATACCGGAGATTACCAGTTTAATGCCAAACCCATACGTACTATAATTCAATAACAATTTCCACCCCTTCTAATGCAACACGGTGTGGAGACATCAGTTTTTTAAATTTGCAGTAGTGTCCTTCAATATCTGCTTCGCTTAAGACAGTCATTATTGAGCCAGCTGAATCATTTACTCAGTATATACAGTACACTGTTACCTACTACTGTATTCTATGCAAATCCCAACTTATATTACTTCCTAACTTCCCCAGCACTTAATGAAGAATGCTTACAACCTTCATGTCAATTAGCCACCCTTCACAAAAACATCATCTGATTAGTTATGGTTTAGCGATTTAGCATATTCAATATTACGTATTATTGCAAGAGGTCATTTCCACAGTTTCATCCCATAAATCACAACAGCAATATCAGCTTATGCATGCCCATGTCTTTCAAGATGCAACTCTAACAAAAAATTAACTACACGGGTCCGCGTTTTGGCACAGTGTAAACATTGTACTGATGGCGGATTTGCTAATTATATGTCATTTCCAGGTAACTCATCAGTACAACGATCTAGAGAAAGATGAAGTGAATATAATTGCTGGTGCGTTGGAAATGAAGCAAAAGACGGTTGGTCACATTATGACTAAGCTGGAACAAGTTTTCATGCTTCCCATGGATGCAGTCCTTGATTTTGACACCGTCTCAGAAATCATGTCCCAAGGTAATTTCATTTCCGGATTGTAAAAGAGTGATATACATATCACATAAATCGGAATGTTAAGCAAATCCTAAAAATGTATTGATACACAGGGTATTCCCGAATACCTGTGTATGAGGGAAGCCGAAGCAACGTTTGTTCCTTGTTGTACACCAAGGATTTGGCATTCGTGGATCCTGATGACAGAATGCCACTCCGGACGATTTGCGAATTCTACAACAACCCTTGCAACTACGTCTTCGAGTCT
The DNA here is from genome assembly GCA_906901655.1 of Sminthurides aquaticus. Classification (NCBI taxonomy): domain Eukaryota; kingdom Metazoa; phylum Arthropoda; class Collembola; order Symphypleona; family Sminthurididae; genus Sminthurides; species Sminthurides aquaticus. The sequence continues at coordinate 14,223,896 of CAJQTT010000001.1, read as the reverse complement.
ACAACGCTGGACGTCATTTTCAGAGAATTTAAGCAAGGGGTTCGAGGTCACATGGCCTTTGTCCAGCGAGTACGTTCCACGAGCGGGGCGGACCCCTTTTATGAAATCGTTGGCCTCATTACAATGGAAGATGTCATTGAGGCGCTCATTCAGGCGGAAATAAATGACGAGACTGATGTTTGGGGTAAGCGCCGTAATTAATTATTAGAGGAAACTCATAGACTAATTTGTGTAACGATTAAATGTGTTTTCCGATTTTTAATTGCTTAATTTAGTCTCACACTCTTACTACTGGCACTGGTGGGTTTTAATTTTAAATTTAATTTACCGCCAAAAGTGAATCAGAATTTCAATTTCGAAATTTGTAATTCCAAAATATTTGAATCTTCAAAGTTGAAATATTATCATTTGCATTAACCTATATCTTCATTTTCAGACGTAAACAGGCGACGCCGGTCTCGAACAACGGCTAAAAATTCTGATTTGGCTTTAATCCGATGGAAATCCGAAGGAATCCACGTATCACCCCAATTGGTTCTGGCTGCCTTCCAGTACCTGAGTACATGTAAGTTTAACCTTTGAGTTCCAAAGCTCAAACTTTTGACCTGTCACTGTCACTGGAAAACCGGAGCTCAAACATTATATTATATTCATTTAATTAAAGCAATCATAATCATACCAATGCTAATGACCCAGTTTAAAATAATTTTACTTCTCACAGCCATAGAACATTTCAACGACGAGAAGATATCAAAAACGATTCTCCAGCGGCTTTTAAATCAAAACTTATTTTTCCAAATCAAGATGAAGAATCGCGACGGATTCAAGTACGAATCCTCAGCCTCAGGGATTATCTACGAGCGGGTAATAAATCCAAACCATTCACCATATTTATCATCACTACATTCATTCATAATCAAATCATCTTGTCTCTAAATCCAACTTCCCTCTCTTCAACCAGGGTAAACCCGCAGATTACTTTGTTCTCATCCTTGAGGGTAGAGTACAAGCCATAATGGGAAAGGAGAACCTTATATTTGAGAGCGGGCCCTTTACTTTCTTTGGGACTCAGAGCCTGAACCAGAACGTTGGCGTAGGTAAGTTATCTCTCTCTCTTTCCTCGAGGGAGAAAGTAGTGAAAGTCAGGACAGAAACTCTGAATTCCATCATGATTTATTAACTTCGCTTTACATCCTAGGCGAAGCTCCATCAACCCCAGGGGAGACTCGAAAAGTAGCTCACTACAATTCCGTAAATTTGGATTCCGTCATGCATTCAACCTTTGTACCAGATTACACAGTACGGGCCGTGACGGATGTTACCTTCCTCCGGATATCCCGCTCAATTTACATGGCCGCCAAGCAAGCAACTCTCCTGGAGAGAACATTCAGTTTCGGAGATAGCGTCGGCCAGAATCGCGTTGGCGAAAACTTTGAAGAACAAATCGACAAGGTAGAATTGTGTTCCCACTTTAAAATTACCGTTAAAATCCTGCACCAAGTCCCGCTTCAACCTCCCTCATCTTCCTTCTTTCAGATGATCACTCTAGGAGACGGAAAATGTGCCCTTAGCACCGTAGACAATTGGATCCCTGAAAACTTTCGCCGCGTCAATTCCTTCAGGCTCAGCAGTATACGCAAGGTGAGAACAATTTAAACGCAATTCCAACAATATATTCTCCCTAGAATCCAGAATAACTCTCCTCCGTCACAACACTCACAACCTCTTCCTTCATAATTTTCTACCTTGTAGTTGGACTTACTAAAAGGAAGGCGCGGTAGCGAAGTCTTTTCTGAAATTATCTTGAAACCACAGCTCCTCCTCCGCGATTACGACAAAGAAGATTACCTTATAAAGTCCAGTAGGGAAAGCTTTCGCTCCAGAGTAGCGAGCAATGCGAGCCAGATGAGCGATAGAGAAACCAGGAGGACTCCTAAAACAGAGGTCCAATCCACTCCCGCAAAGGACTCCTCTTTTTCTGAAACTGACAGCGGAAACGCAACAGACGAACCCAAAAATAATGACACTGATTGTAAATTGTAATTATTTTTACTCAACACATTTAAATAATTATTTATACTTATATGGTTATATTCCATACAACCTATATTCATGCTATATAATCAGCTTTTTTCTCTCCACTGCTCTACAATAAGAGAAACAGCAACAAATAAAATCTTCCATGTCTAAAATCTTCACATCACAGCATTCATTGAACCCCTTAGCGTTGTATTTTTATGAAAATCCATCCGCTGAAGTTCTACATTCAACGACGTAAATGCAGAAGGGTTCTTTTAAATAGAGGCCATTCTTTTTCAATTCACATTTTTTCTAAAACATCTACGCAGTTGCTCCCCCGGACCGCACATATTTTTACCTGTTAAGAAGATTTGCAAAAAATATTTCAACAATCATCCCTGGAATACCAAAACAACCCTTAATGTATCCTTTTTTGACCTTGAGCAAAAAAGGCAACTAATCGACTACTGCGTACATTCCGAATTTCAAGGGCACCATCATCCATCCGACCCTTGCATTTCTCCTTAGGGTAAAATATTTTACGTTATTAAGGAATGACGAGAAGTATTTTAAATTCATTTTCTTACAACCATAACAAAATTTAAAAGTGCGTAGCAGAAACTCTAGACAAACAAAATTCCCCGTATTTACACTTACATCACGTCCCATTCACGGCTCCTATTGTAGTCTATATGAGCTTCCTTGCCAATCGTAAAAATTAGCCAATAAACTTCTCTAATTTCCAACAACAACACGACCTTCTCAAAAGAACCATCTCAGCCCCTTTATCCTTTCACCAACCGGTTTTTTTCCTAAATGTTACAAAACCTACACCAGCAGCTACCACATTATAGCTCATTACATTAGACATGTTAGAAAGTAGAGAGAAATCAAGAAAGTTTTAAAAAATAACCCACCTTTTTAAATAAGTATGTTTATAAACGCTAAAGCTAATTCAATCTCATAAAGGTTCTATATTTTTCTCTACTGCATTACTTAGATCCTGCCTATTAATTAATCTCTTTGCAATTTATTGTCTAGAGAGAAGCGTTGATATTTAGGCAATGAAAAATCACTAAACATACTATTTCACAAATATAAATCAAATCAAGTTAAGTAGCTTCTCACTCATTAATGAGCAGATACAAAATAAAATAGCGCTACATTAGAACGCAGATTTTATATGATATGAATATATATGCATAGCTTTTAATTTCATTTCGTAAAACTAACCTACTGGTAATAATGTAAGGCTGCCATAACGGCAGGTACCATTGTCATTGCTCCTCCAGGTCTGATAACACCTGTAATGAATGCAAGCCAATATTAGCCTCTTTGGCATTCAATCAATTAATTATCACAAATTCATTTCAACAAACTGTTTGTCCCGTTAACCCCGTTAACGACAACCACAACCTACCTTTTCAAATTCTGCTTCCCAGTTGGTATTCCCAGGCTTGGAAGGATCCGCGCTGTTTCTTTCCATCTCAGACGCTAATTTGGCAGCCTTGTAAGCAGCATAGGAAATGCAAAAGTAAGCGATATCAGTCAGCACTTTCACCGTATAGTCAGGAAGAAACTGCACGGATTTGGCATCCACCGATGACACAGCCGAAACTCCTTTCTCCGCAGCTTTCACAGCTTTCCCCCCTGCAAAATCCGTTAAATCATCACATTTATGTCAAATTATCTACGTTCAACCAGTTTTTGATACTAAAAATAACTCACCCTCTTGAATATCAGGATTCGCCATTAGGAATTCAGTTCCAAATGTTGTAAAAGGTCCTCCCTCAAACATGAGATTTTCTTTTCCTACCCGCACTTGAACTCTTCCCTCCAGCACCATCATGAAATATTTCGAAGGCTTTCCCTACATCCATAATAATTTACACTTAAAAGACACACAGGAACTCGTGACTGTCTAGCTCAAATCTGTAAGGAGGAACACCAACAGCACTTACCATTTCGTACAAATAAGTAAAAGTAGGAGCTTGACCATGTCTCACTAGTCTTGGACCTTTAGTCATTTTTATATGGGAGTCCATCAGTCTTCTAAGGATATTAACGCTGATGATCTGCTTCTTAAAAGGTGCGACGGCTAAAATCATTCCAGAGGTTACACTTTAACCATCCGTACAAATCACAATTCAAACGAATCCAATTCCGTAAACCACTATACTTACAAGCACTAAGAAATTGCACTGCCGCCAAGGACAAGGTCGGTGGGATTTCCGATAAAATAGTTCGTTTATTTTTTTTCATGAAAGGAGTCCCTCCACTTGGAATCCGTTCGTCCGCATTACGACTCTGACCTGGATGACCATGACCTCTCCCAACTTTGTCGCAAATTAGAAAAGTCAGTACAAGCAAATCCTTCATTCTATGGACACCACCAATCCTCATATTTCTCTTACCATCACTCTCGTCCATGATTTCCGCCTGCAGCAGCTCCTCCAGTACGTCCTCCATCGTTACGATCCCAATCGTTTCATAAAACGGATCTCCAGGACCATCATCGTTAACTGTGTGTAAAATACAAGGTTTTACACAACGGACCTATTTTTCAACTCCAGGAGCCGCACCTTGTTCGCCTCGAACCTTGGTTGTCCACCCAAAGTACTTTTTTCGGAATTATGTAATTCAATATAACTTGAATCTATAAAATATATGAATATCTTAAAAGCTCAAAGTTCCCCTACCTCTTTGAACAAAAGCCATGTGTCCCCGATTTCCTGGAATAAAATCATAAAAACTTGTTACATAACAGATTTCAGCGTCGTACAATCCAGACTCCAGACACACATACCAATGTCCCAATCCTAATCTTGCAGCAGCTTCACGCAATGTCCACCCGCCTTCAGCATCATTTCATCACATATTGGCATAATATTTGACCAACCCACCCCTAATATGTATATAACCCTCAAGCCGATTTGTTTACTAGACAAGGTGATACTATTTGTTTTTCGCACTACCTCCCTTCCCGATTCCCTTATTTCCACAACTTTACAAGGTCTATCCTGCTAAGGAAGGGGATTGTCTACGCGCGTGACTACAATTGAATCAACAATATTTTTATTTTTAGCCACAAGTTTTCTCAGAACTCGTCACGATAGTCTCCCACAGGGCATTGTGTATAATCTCCGTTCCTTCATCCTTCTCAGCAGGCCCAAGGCACTCCAGCACTAATCAGGCGCCATAGGCCATGGACGGGTCATAACAAAGACACCAACTAGTCAAACAGGACAAGGGCTCATATTTCACAAACTTATTCAGCTACTTTACGTCCCTTCGAGCATCATTAGGTCAGTTATCGTATGTGACTCATGAGAAAAACAATACTGCAGACTGCAGCAGACAGATAATCTGTATCTGTTTGTAATCAGTCTTGAAAATCCCTTGGAGAATATTAATACAAGTCAGTCCCTTGAAGAGTATAAAATTTTCCCTTCTCAGGAGGACTCTATTCCATCTCCCGACAGCTCTAAGCATTTATCATCGCAACTGATTCATCAGCACCCAATTTGTCTACACCCGCCTTCCCGAACGTACATAATGAAAGGCCGACGGGTAGTTAAGGAGGAGAAACATAATCCAAATTAAGATAACCGCTCGCTCCCCTTCAATAAACCATGTAAGATCGGATAACTCTATTTCATAGCCTCCATCCGCTAATTCCGCTACATGCCTCTCAGCGTTCCCACGCAAATCTTTACTGGAGCTCTCATGTAATTTGAACTCATCTTCCTGAACGATAGCTGAAGAGTATAATTGTTATGCTTGGTTACATTTAAACATATGATAATACCTAGGCTTTCTACCAGCACCCTATTGTTTGATAACAAACGTTTAAGTCTAGCCTAGAGAAGGACATTCCATGTTTTTCATTTTATTACAAGCTCTACTGACACTTCTAAGAAGACAGTTTTCCGAAAACTATAGCTGCATTTTACCCCATCAAGTACATACCAATTCGATTTACATGCTACTTAATTACGGAACATGATCCTTTATAAAAACCCTTTACATTTTATATCCAAGGCTTAATTGAATTCCAATCTGAATAGTCATCGCTAAAAGCTTTCCACAAATATTCCACCCTTACTAAATTCCGTTAATCTCACTATAATCTTACAGAATTGATACGTAGAGTAGCGCCATTTGAAAATCCCACATTTCAAAAAGTCAGCAAGCCTTGAAGGATACATGACGAGGAGGATTTGCCAAGTGCCTGAATTCTGAAACCTGATTCTACTTCTCTCACTACTGCACTACACGGCTAAATGAATAGTTTAGAGGTTTTAGAACCCAAGGCCAATTTAAAATTAAAACTTTCCCTATGCGGGAAATTTCTAAAAGTTTTAGAGGACAAATGCCATTTGACTTAATTAAAAGTGGCTGGGAGAGAACCAAGTATTCAAAAGAAACTTACCCTCTCTGAAAGCCCGAAACATGTAGTCAAGCCTTGTGTTTTCGAAAACATAAAAAAGTTGGCTCTGGTAGAATTCAATGACGTTTCTAAGCGGTATATTGTCACTGGCATCCAGGAGCGTCAGCTGTTTAACATTTAAAAGTGCCACAATGTTGCTCCTCTCTCTCTCGTAAATTGGAATCCTGGAGTAGCCTGTAAAAAAGACACCAACTTCCAGTCAAATATATAAGGTCAAATCCAACCGCAAATCACAAACTTCTAATCCCAAGCTCAAAGCCTCTTTCCTTCCAAAAATTCAGTATAGTAGTTGGAGAAAGTTTGGAGAAAGCATACATAAATTCAGAAAAAACAGCTTCCACTTTACCGTGATACTCGATTTCAGACATGGTTTCAAAATTAAGGACAGCATCGCTAGGCAGCATGAAAACGAGATCAAGTTTAGTCATTACATCCCTCACAGTTTTCGTTTTCATATCCAGAGCTCCAGAAATGATCCCAACTTCCTCATTTTCCAAGCCATGATGATCCTTGGTTACCTGTGTGTGTTCCAAACCGGTAAATAAATTGTCGATGGCAGAAACAATTGCTCACCACAAATCATCCTCACACTATAATCAGCTATATTACCCGTAATAATTCCTTGAGACGCTCCCGAGTGTACACACTCCCAATTTCCTCTCCGAGAATACGATCCAGAACTTTGCTCATGGGGTAAGCGAGGGGGAAAGTGACGAGCATGAAGAATTTAGTAATCACAATCGTTTTTGCTCCAGCTTTCAAACCGTATCTCGAGCAGAAGGCTTGGGGAACAATCTCTCCAAAGGTGACAATACAAAAAGTGGACAGGATGATGGCTATTGCTCCGGATGTAATATCATCCATGAGGATAGTGAGTGTAGTATTGACAAGGACGTTGCTGAAGAGGAGGCAACACAGAAGGAAATTACCGTGGTTTCGGACAGGAGCTATTTTTGAAGCACATTTCTTCTCTTCGACTGTACCAGTGTTTATGATGATCTTCAAATCCGTCTTGTTCAATGACATGAGTCCAAGATTCAACCCCGAGAATAAACCCGAAAGCGTAAGCAAGAAAGCAATCAGCAGGATATGAAGCCAGATTGGAAGCAAACGCGATTCTAACTTTATTGTCAACCAATCATCAGTTCCTCCAAACACGGTCATATTCTCACTATCCCGAACGCAGACGTATCCAACTGGGAGAACGGATTCTTCCGGTAGTTGTATCCGAACACTCCCAGTATGCCCCTTCGGTCCAACAATCAGCTGCAATAATAAAATTAAACTCTAAACAATGCAGCCCCTGCAAACTTCCCATGAAGAACATATCCTACACTTTCTCCTACCTACCGCTCTACACTGCCTACACCCTACGCTTTCACCACTTCCTTGACTATTCTATTCAACGTCCTCCTTATCCAGTTAACCCGCCATTGTTACCACATGTTAAACTCCTCAGTCCCATGCATCAGAACCACCCGTTACAGCTGTTCTATATGCTCACAATAGATCCATTCTAGCTTTCAAGCCTTCCCACTTCCAAGTCCCAACTATTGGATTGACTTTCTCCAGTGTGCAATCATCATAACTTTTCCACATTCCGCAGTCTCATCACGCAACATCGCCCTTTTTTCCATCCATACTTCTTCTACAAATCCCAACTGGAGAAAGTGGAGAAAGTCTTTACGACCAACCAACGACCTAGTTTGTGGCTCTGCCTAAGAGAAAGCAATCCACGTATATGCCCATGTCTAATAATACCGTATGAATAGACAAGCGCAAAATATATCTTGCGTGCCAATGTACTGCATTGGAGAAAGTCCCCTTTCTCCACCCCTGACCATACTAATCCTTCCTGAGACGATTCCAGTTATGAATAAAGCAACAAATCAAGCTTACCGGCACATAAGGTAGGGAATGTAGTTCATTGCAAGCTCCAGCTGCAATAGAGGTGACTTTTGTGAGAGAAAAGAAAAGAGTCTTTGATGAGCTTGATGCAAAATTCCCATAGAGTTTAATCTCAATCAGCTCTTGCTCCGGAACAGTAACTTTCCCAGAGGTGGAGTAAGATACTTTTTTGTTTGAAGTAATGACCGTCATTCCGTAAACTTCCAGCTCCATCCCACCAACTCTACCCTGAATATTATCATCAGTGTTTATTTTTCTATGTTGCCCATGACGTATCTGGTGATGATGGCCTTGACCATGTACAACTCCATCCTCTCTCCCCCTTAAACTTACATCTTTAGTGCCCACATCAGCTTTCCCACTTTCACTCTCCGTTTTCACTATTGACGACAATGATGACGTATCCCCTCCAACCGTTTCCTCGGGTCTTCCAATAACACAGACAAGATTGATTACAAGGCAAATAACGCTCAGCCTTGCTAAAACACAATCCTTCAATCCCCTTCTTCCGTTCATCTTGAAAAATTTTACACACACTCCCTCAATAACTCTCCTTCCTCATTTATCATCATTTTATAGAAAACGTGCAAAAATAATCATAATTACCAACCGCGCATTTCTCCTAGCCTTTCTCGTCCTAATCCTACATTGCCAACGGTCAGGGTTGTGGCATAATTGAATTTTCAAAAATAATCCTTCCGCTTCTCTTCAAACTTTTCATTGGTCTTCAAAATAAAATTCTTTTTTCCATAGCAGATGAATCTTTTATCATCCGCAACTTTCCCGGATTTTCCCCGGTTTTTTTCTCTTCAATGTCCTCATATCCATTGACCTCACGTATTTCCCCGACCGTCCGTATCAATTAAACCTTCAACTCATCCACACAGTCGTGAAAAAACTGATCCTTACTTTCTCCAATTGTGCTTCTTAATTTATGTGTATAAAAAACAGAAAGTCACTTTGCAATTTGGACACATTGTTTTGTTTATACTTGAATTTTAAATTTCGCTCGGTATTAGCTAAAACGCGTAGGCTATCACACCTCCTACCAAAAAACTACACAGGTACATTGTGCTAAGTTTACAGCCGTGCACCGCCTATCCACATTATATAGCTTTGAGTTGCACAAATCAGACGCCCGTATATTACAGAATTCGCAGAAGATGCCACGGCAACAACTTGCTTTCACCAAACTCCTCCAATTGTGACGAGCTTTTAAATCAATGTTCTTCTCAACGAATCCACAGTTCACACATTTATTCAGTCAAACGAAACAAAAAAAGGTTTCGTTCAAGACAGAGCCAATGCTACCGAAACGTTTCTTCTTTCCTCATTCGCATAGCTGTTCTCAACTTCAATGTTTTTTCACTTCCTTTCCGGTCCATGATTAATGCCGCTCCATTGAGAAGGAACTTGGGAGCAACTCTATAAACGTCTCTCCTGTGCATTTATTAGCCGGTCAACTAGAAGCCGATAACGATTTCGATGCAAGCGCATTCGTCCCTACCACTACTGGCTAACAGCGCCTCCCGTTTCATGCAAAAAAATTTCTAATCTTGCAAAAATTTCACAGATTCAAAAAACAAACGTCTTCTCGAACCGGGAGCAGAGTTAGAACTGATTCCGCAAAACAAACCTGGAACCCTAGAACCTCCAGCTCCAGAAGCCTTCGCCCACCAAGCGAATCCCAGGATGCAGCTTTCGAGTCTTGAGGAGTCAAAGTAAACTCAAACTTTAGCGTGTGCTGAAAGCAAGCACGGACTGCGGCCCTTCCTATTCACATTTCTAGTGAGGGTATCCTAGCGTGTGTCTATACTTTAGCAACGGAAGAATAGAAGAAGACGTTGAAACTCTGGAGAGTATTGAAGAAGAAGGAAATGTGCTAGAATCCTTGTGCATATTTGCAGCTTCTTCCCTGCATCCCTCTGCACCAACCCCACCTCTTTTACCACCCTTATGCACAACCTATAATTTCATTTTCAGGAATATCTGCGCTTTTTAATCGTTCTTCAAAAGTTCCTCTCTGTCCTTGGTCCAAAATGGAAGCAGTTTCCTGTTCCTTGATTCCTCATCCTCCAGCGGATTCCACATTTCGTGCACCCAAGAGAAAATAAACGGCAACTTGACAATTTTCCCACCTTCCTGTAATTATCTTTTCCTTACATAGAGAGAGCGAGAAATATTTGCCAGATGTTCCAGAGTAGGTTTCATCCAACCTTTCCAATCCTTCCCCCCCCCGCTTTCCACCAACTTTCAATCTCTCTCCCAATAACAATCTGGCATCACATGCATAGTATGCTCTTCACTCATCATCCCTGTCCAACTAGGAATCCTAGTTACGAAACATGTATCTCTTCCCTTGGTTTCACCTTCACCAGTGTATCCGAAACCAAAATCAATTTTGTCCTTTGAGGAGGGGCCAGTGAGAAAGGATGAACAAACATGTGAATGTCAACTGCAACATTAGTTACAACGAGTTCATCTCAACCCGCCGGTTTCCACCAACCGTAGAATGGGAATCCTCCTGTCCTAAAGAAGTAGCATTAGCTCGCTAAAAAAATACCCGCTCCTTCCCCTAATCCAACCGATTTGAGCAGGTGAGCTGAGGAGTGAGATGCGTTTGTTTACTGTCCAAATTCTTTTATCCGGACGACCTCCATCCGTTTAGCTAACTCCTCAAGGCCAGTCCTTCCTGGGATGGTTGTAAACTATGTTTTAAGCAAAGTATACGTAGTAAACGACCACCCCACATGCCTTTTAGTGACCCTTCTGGCAAGCTCTTGCTAACATAGCTCCACCTAAACTATTACTAGGAAGATGAGACCGCCACCGACATAAGCTTCCTTCCAGAGGATTTTTTCTAAAACCAAGCGAACCAACCTGAGTGATTCAAATCCCTTTCCCACCTGGCAACTTGACAGCGTCAAATAAACAAGGAAACTCAAGCCAGGAAGATAGCAGACTCATTAATGTAATTGCAATGCATCTTATTTCATTCAATCTAGCATCGAATCTAATTCAAGCTTCCCTATATTTGCTACTCTCCTTCTCCTCAAATCGGGCATTAGCTTTAAATCTACTCACGAAAACAGCCTGCATTGGTGTAAGCGCAGCCTTATATCAAATCCTGCAAACATATTCAAAACATTTTAGCTTATATTAGAACTTTCTCCCTGAGGCTTGAAATTTATTCACTTTCTCCACATCCTTATCTACCCTTCCCTACCTTGTATGTCTAAAACATTAATTCATATCCTTGTTTATCTAATGTTTCATTATTCCCTTAAGCTGTTTTCTCTACATATTTAAAACCAGTCCTCGGAGAATATTTAGATTAGCATCCTTTTTCTAAACGCCCACCCATTTTCTCTTTCTCTCACTCTCCTATGCTTTCTATTGTCCTATCTTGATTTTAGTTGTTCCGGCCTTAAAGCCTTTTCTACATGATTTTTTAAAGTTAGACGGTATAGTAAACCTCCTGGAATTTTGCTACTTTCTCCACCATCCCTCCTTGGCCTCTTAAAAACTCTACGTTCACAGGCCTTTCCCTCCATCCTTCACATGCATTCGTCTGTACATACATATGTGTGTATTCTTAACAATGATTTTCTTTACAAAATCTCTTTCATTCCTCCTCGTACCCCTTTGTACCATCTCATAATTGTGGTTGGTTTCGGTTTTTTTAATTTTCTCACACAAATCCCAACTCTGTACTTTCTCCACACACACTATTGTGCATAGCTGGTGCTGGTGCCCATCTGTCTATCTGCCTGTCTCTGCACCATGGTTTTAATGTCTGACTAAATCTGCACTTTCCCTTTGAGTAATTTCCATCTCCAATGTGTTCCATGTGTACTCATGCATAGTTTCCTGTTCTTGCTACTTTCTCCAGCTCCTACATTTTTTTATTTCTCGTGTTTCAAAATCCGGAGTTTAAACATCACGTCACAAAAGTGAATGTTTAGAAAAGGTATTTACGCTATCTCTACCGTCTCTTGCAACTGTTAGACCAAGTCCTTTAATTCCAAGCGACTAAGACATTTGCTCTATAAAATCCCATCCTCCACTTTCCCCGCTCTCTCTCTTTCCTCAAGACTTTTACTTATTTCGTCTCCACTAGACCAGATTCGAGAGGTATTGATTTTCGTCCAAATCCTTGCAGACTTTTCAAGTGCACTAGGTCACGGCTTCTCTCCTTTCCACGTTTTTCTTTATTCTCCTCCTCCAACGATTTCCCTCTCAACTCTCAATCCTCTGTCTAACCTCCCTCTGGATCTGAACCACAGTTAAAGTATCACCGCAAGCTTGAATACGGCATAACGCTCGGATGTTGAATCCTGGATAGGATATTTATTAACTCTAAATTTTTCAACCGCTACCACAAAACACTTTCCCTATTATGGCGTCCTTAGAGAATCTATGGCGCCGGTAATAGCATACATTCACATCCATTTCCCTAAAATAGTTTCTTCAACCTTATCAATTACTTCACAAACCAACAAACCATGACTACAGCCTATCATTTCAACAACTATAACTCCGTTATCCTTAGATACTATCCGTTAGCAGAAGGCGCAGTATCCAATCTGCATGGCCGCTTAATACGCAAGCAGTTATGATCCAAAATCCTCTGACTCTATACAAATTTAGAAGAGGGACATATCCCTCCTGAATTGGTTCTTATATGCGTACGACATCCCAACGATGACGTCCTTATTATTGCCGCATGATTTTATCCTCATTGTTTCATATCTTCAATATAACTGTGTCTACAATTTCTATAGACTCTTCAGTTCCACAACTCAAATCATTTAGCATATTGTAATTCTCCATACTGATTAGCATTAATTTACAACTCTGATAATTATCCAAAGCTTGTAATTATTAAATACGGTACTAAGCATAGTTGAATAGCTATTAATGCTACCTATAGTAACTTTCGCCATTTAACTCTACACCGCGCTAACCAATAACCTGCTAATGGGAAACAATTATTCACTCGATATCTTTGCATAAAGCCCTCCTCCCTAATCTTGCTTTTTTAATTCTATGGTCATTGAAACACTTAAATAGTCTTCCACTTGATTCCTTATCGACAATAAATGGCTCCTGAAATCCCCTCATGGACTCTATACCAGCAATATTTTTCATATCTTACCCTTATTATGGTAAGATGAATAAGCACAGAAGCAGAGGCATCAGCTGCTGCATAGTCTATAGTAAATACATAATCTGTACCCCTTCCCAGACCGTCTCGTACTCGGCTCTTAAAAATAATCATCTCACTAAACCCTTTAATTTTGTGTCCTTTCATGAAAATATTCTCAACTTTTGCTTCAAAAATCCTGCCCAGTTATCATATTATTGTAGATATATAGTGAGGCATTCCGAACACTATTATAAATAAACCAAATTTTCTCTCAAAGGCTTTTTTCTCTTTTCATCAGAAAGGCTGCTTAAACTTCGTCGCAGTTTTACTATCTTTGTAGATAAACTCAAAGCCGAGAATAAAGGTTCTCCTTAGGCTTTTCTCTCGACCACCACGTGCTATACAACAGCGCTCAAAGACGGTCACTACTGCTATGTTCTTGAATTCATTTTCAAGTTCAACCTCTCAATCTTCCTATCTGCATCCCTACTGCTGCAACCTGAGCATGTATGCAATGCCTTTAGAACCGGCTTCCATTCTCCAAGCGTCCCAAGTTTATTTGTGCAGGGTATCCTGGAGAGTCCTCTGCTTTCCTTAATATGCTCTGGCACGGCACGGAGTTTTTTATGTAGCACAATGTTTCTGGAAGAGATGTACATATTATCTAGACTTTGTGTAGTAGTGGGTGGGTGGTTGGAATGGCAAATTCACATGCTGAGATCCCGGGGAACAAAAACGATATGCGCCGGTCCAAAACATGCAAGTAAAATAGGGGAGGACTGCTCGCGAACAAAGTAAAAGCAGGGCCGTGCCAGAATCATTTCCGTATATTCCCTATATCCCCCGATTCTGTTCTCTGTATTATACTATTAAGCGTAAGCACAGCCCATTCAATCTACGTTCATAGTACTAGACATACAAATCTGTTTTTGGTTTAAAGCATTTTTACCCCTCCCTAGGAGAAATATTATGTGCATGTTCCCTACTCTATCCTCCTAGCCCAACCCACCATTTGTTGCATAAAATCCTCGGATATAGGCACCTCGTGAGCTTTAATAAGCACAGGATGCAGGATGCCTGCATAGCTTTTTACCATTACAAATACACCAAGAAGACCCCCTTGCCCCCGAATCAAGTTGAGAAAAATCCAAAAGACGTGTATATTATGCGAATCATATATCTTTTCACATAACCCTCGCTCCAGACACATTTCATCACTACCCTCACAACTGACACCACCGGCTTGTGTCTCTGAAACTTGAAAATTCTCATTTTCTTTCGAGTATTATCCTCCACTTTAACACCTTGTTTAACATGAGTCCTACTATCCCGAACGTCAAGTTGAACAATGGGAAGGAAATGCCCATTTTCGGATTGGGAACTTGGAAGGTAAGCGACAATTTTTATTCTTTCATTTTAATAGTATTTACTAATAGTAGTATGTATTTATGCAAGTTATTCCCCGGCCTTCTTATAGCTGCTTCTTAGAGGTAGGATTAAGTAACCGGCAAAATAATCACTGTGTCGTAACTCCTTGTAATTACAGCAATCTTAATCTTTAGTTGTTGCATTCATAATTGCAGTGTTTATCCCACATCAACTCACCATCATCACTACTAATAAGGCGTTAGCTGACTAATAGCTATTCAAAGTGAATGGCGTAGTAAACAGTGGGTTTTATCCAGGGTTTTTTGTTCTTCCATCAACGTATACTCGTTACGTTTTCATTCAAAGCTCAACAATGATTCAACATATCTGGGAGGCACGTGATTTCAGATTGAGCTGAATGAAGATATAGAAAACCAGTTTAGTTTTTCAACTTCTAACCATTAGTTTCCTACCTTTATCTCATCTCATGGGACAGTGGCCAGTTTTACACACAGTTCCGTTACTCCAGCTATATCAAATATCAGCTTGACTGATAGACAGATCGCCGTCATTGGCTTGACACCAGACCGGTTTATTACTGTCCGTCTCCTCTATCCCTATCCGTGTCGGTGCTTTGCGCTTTATAAAAGTATTTAATGGACTTTTCCTTACTAGACCGTTGTAGAGTTAATTGGCGTTTTTCCGGATTTTCAAACCGCCTAAAGCACGGGAATCTCCGGATTCGGAAATGTCACCTCAGGCAAAAATAGCCCTAAATATTTCTGACAAAGTGACAGCATAAAAACATGTATACTTGGATTACAAATTAGGTTTTCATTACTCAACTATATGCTGTACATTTTCCTTGAACTTTTAAAGGTTTGAAGGAAGGATAGCAATTGCAATATCAAAGAATCCGCTCATCCCTAATCTCCATAGACTCTTCTGTCCATGTTTATCTCTGACTGAGAGCGTGATGAGATTTGCATGAACCTCTCATCCATCCAGCAAACTATGCATCTTCCATGCTACACAACACCCACAAATTCTTACACGTGTCGAGCCAAGAAGCAAAGCTCCATCCTCATCATCATCATCAGAGATTCTCATGCGGAAGATCCAGGTGCGACTTTGCTTAGTTCTACACGCTAATTCCCGAATCCTTTCACGCTCCTATAAATTATATGTAAAATAAAAAACAAAGGAACGGCCAGGAGGACTCCTGGAAGAGCCAAACCCTCAGTCTTCTTTGTGTGTAAGTATGAGACATATGAGTTACACGACGTGCATTGCATTGGGTCGATGAATGGGCATTATAAGCATTGGCTCATAGTTATTGATAACAGACAAGCAAAGCGGAGAGCATCCCGTCCTTGAGAATATTCTAACCTTCTTCAACCTCTCTTCGTCTATTTTACACAAAACTTTGTATTTTTGGCTAGCCAGAAATCCTACAAAGCTGGAATTACGTAGAGCTACATACTAAATAAGTTACCCGTTCTGGAATTTCTCCGAGTCCAAGCGCGCATGCATATTTAGCGAAAATAAACAGTGACACTCCACTTATGAACGGAGCCAAGCTGTTTCTAAATTTTTCCATATCGCACTATTGGTGGTACAACGTCAGAGACGATGTACTAAACAGACACGTAGAGTTTATTCGGCACTTTGGCACAAAATATGTATTAGCCAATCCCTCTATTTTACACAATACTACCTGCTCAATCCCAGCCTTCAACTCTTCTCTAATGAACCAAGTATGCTAGTATGCACGAGCAGCACTTGAAACTCACCAGCTTTGCAATTTATAGAAAATTGTAAAGGCCAGCAATTTCGAAGGCTGCGCTCAAGAGCGTTGTGCGTAAACCCCATAAACCATCAATTCTTAGCATGGTTTTAATTAGATTTAGCAAACTGTTCGCATTATGCCAGCAGAAATCATGTACCACCTCCAATTGAATATTTTTGTAAAAACTTTTATAGTTATAGCAGCTACGCAGGGATGGACAATGGGCATCTCGATTATTCCATGCAGGATGAGGCTCTTTGAACTATTGTGCATGGAATAATTTAAAATTAATATTCATTATTCGCTTATAGCTTCGCGAACTTTAGCTATTCAATTTTCTTCCATCAGAATTTCATTCTGCACTTTTCTGCAAACGAGAAAATAACCTGGTCGTCTTATTTTTTTATAATCGGGTTTATAATTTTCGCAAGGATTTCCTTTTTTTCGCTAGCGCCTGTCTTGGCTCCGATGAGAAACTTTAAGGAATCCAAAGTTCAAGTTGCTTACATTGTAAGCATCTTTCACCTTTTAGTTCTACGTACATGGGTTATGGAAAACAGGCAGAAATTTACTATGAGAAATATCAATGTGGCCATTTTCCCACGTTTTCGCTGCCATATTAATAGTTTACTATCTGCATGTAGCTCATCTATATGTTCCTTATCACTATCACTTAGGGTTCCATATGCATATTATCTTCCTGCCTTCCTTTGTCTCCCCAGCAGTGCTCGTTATAGTTTATGTGGCATCAGGAGTTTACGAGCTGAACATCTTCCCTCGTTATCACCTTGTCATTGGACAAAAGATTCTCTTTTCCTCTCTTGGACATGAGAATCGCAAAAAAATTGAAATGGTGGAAACCTTGTCAAGATTCAAAAAAAAGACTGCCATTCGCTGAAATAAAGGAAGAGACATTCTTTTCCTTCTGCTCTTCTTCCTTTGGAAACATATCTTCCTTGCTTCCAGCAAATTCTAACGCCGTTCGCTCATGCTATTTTGTTCTGCTGTTGTGGCGAAATTGAAAAAATAAGAATCATTGTCACACCGGGGTAGTCGGTAGCATCCTCGACGCCTCTACCATTTCGCCTTAGGTGTTTTAAATGGGCGGATGTTCAATTCCCGGCCATTAGTCAGTTTCTTCAACCAAGCTGCTTGACGTGTAGGATCATTTGTAAATTCACTCTCAATTCCGTCTAATAATGGGACAGGAAGGGGAGTACAAGAGAAATGAGCAGATGGAGGGTGGTGATGGTAATGTGAAATCCACACGGACACGTGTATCTCCGCTATCTCATATCTTCTTCACTGATATTGCTTACATAAGCGTCTGGTGAATGTAGCTGGATAATCCGTCTGTTTATGTGGTGTGACTCTGTCACATTTGCTGTCATTTTCCTCATATGATCCACATGAAGCCGGTTTATTTTCCAGAAGAATCTCAGCCTAAATGTTTATAATCCACGCAATAGCCAAGCTAAGCTTAAGCACGTCCTTAGCCTGAGCATACCTAAAACGCTGGTAGCGCTTAACAAAATCATACCGGCAAGAGCGTCTGCGAGTTAAGAAGATGTGCAAATTAAACATAATTAATTAGGATTTCCTTCATTATTATTCCAGCACTTAAAATCAATTCTTTCTTTTTCTGCAGTCCAAGCCCGGTGAGGTTGGGGAAGCAGTGAAGAATGCCATTGATGTTGGCTACCGCCACATAGATGGCGCCATGGTCTACCGCAACGAAAAGGAAGTTGGCGATGCCATCAAGACCAAGATCGCTGAAGGAGTCGTTAAGCGCGAAGACTTGTTCGTCACCAGCAAGGTAGAACCAAAATAACTTCCTAATTAAGTTAATTAATTTAAATTCAAAACTCCCACACAATAATAATAATCAAATTCTAAAATTAATCCCCTAGTTGTGGAACACTTTCCATCGTCCCGACTTGGTAGTAAAAGCCTGCAAGCAAACATGTGCCGATCTCCAGCTGGACTACGTTGACATGTACCTTATGCATTGGCCCACCGCTTTCTTGGAGGACCAAACCACCGGCGACGCCTTGTTCCCCAAGGACGATCAGGGCCGCAATGCTCACAGCGATGTCGACTACGTCGACACCTACCTCGCCATGGAGGAATGTGTCAAGCTTGGTTTGGCCAAGTCCATCGGCTTGTCCAACTTCAACAAGGCACAAATTGAGCGTGTTCTCGCAAAGGCTACTATTCCTCCAGCAAACAACCAAGTAAGTGGGCATTCCCTCTCCCCTTCCTATTACAAATCCCCTTGTTTGCTGGAAACTAAAACTTAAAATGCCCTTAATTCTTCACTCCTAGGTTGAAATCCACCCATACTTGAACCAAGAGAAGTTGGTCAACTTTTGCAAGAAGAAAGGTATTGCCGTCACTGGTTACAGTCCCTTGGGATCTGCTGACAGACCCTGGGCTAAGCCTGAAGACCCCAAGCTTTTGGAGGACGCTAAGCTTATTGAATTGGGAAAGAAATACAAAAAGTCAGCAGCTCAAGTTGTTCTCCGTTGGTTGGTAAGTAGCTCACCCATTTTTCCCAATTTCAATCAAGCTTAAACCCGATTACCAGTCTCATCATTTCAATTCTAATCCAGGTCCAACGAGGAATCATTGCCATTCCAAAGAGTGTTCACAAGAATCGTCTCATTGAGAACATGGACATTTTCGATTTCACGTTGAGTGACGAGGATATGGCCTACGTCAATACTTTTGAAAGGAACGGCCGTACCTGTCATGCTGGATGGGATAGCCATCACAAATATCATCCATTCAATGACGAATACTGAGCAAAACGTGTGTGACTCTTAGCAAAAGCTATATATTTTCATGTAATCACATCCATCAATTCAAGTCCTCCCACCCTCTTCAACACCTAGTATTCCCTTTGCACCTTTTAAAATCCATTTTAAAAGCAGAGGATAAAAGTATTGCAGATGCAGGTATAATTCTACTACCGAAACTCTCGAAAAATACCCAATATTATTCCAACCTGATTATAATCAAAGTGCTATTTTAACAAAGATGAGCATCACGCCATTACTTTTGAATAAACCTTGATGAGAATATAAATACAGAGTATTTTATTTATTAGAAATAGTCAATATATATATACAGTTGATGTACAGAGAAATCCTTTCTACAATAACATAATCTTAGATGAGATTTTTTCCCCTTGGATTATCATCCGCTTCCAGGATTATTTCATTTCCGTCACTCCCTCCTTGTATTTCCCACAGGGACTATCTCAATGTGTGCACGTAGGTAGAGTTAGAGGGCGTTACAAATATTCACGAGCATTTCGTCATTGTGTTAATTAATTCATTTTCCTCCATGCAAAATTCATCATTTCTCCCATCTCCCTGGCCCAAGACACATTGTCAAAACAAAAGATGTTTTAATTGTTTTATTAGACCGTTTAACTGGAATCACGATGGGTGAAATCAACAAGTACGATTTCATTGAGCGAGACTTTTTCTGCAAACTGCAAATCAAGAGAGTGCAGAGAGATTTCCAAAATCCAGGTTAAACGTCCCATTAGTTATTGGCATTCTCTCATCATCAATTTCCTTATTACCATTCACTCTGATTCATCCTCATCCTCCTCCTCCTCCTCCTCACCCTCATCATCATCATCGCTCCTACGGGAAATAAAAAATTAATTTCATTAATCCAACCAAATCATTATTCTTTAAACCGCTCTCAGTTAAACAATCTCATCAAGTCATCTCTGCTAACGTTTAATTTATCATCCAAAAGATTTTCCCAGTGTATCACCAGTATAAAAGAGACTAGAAGAAGTGAGTGTTGTCCTGTGCAGTAATTGTGTAATGTACTCTTGAATACAATTCTCAAAAAAATCCATCTCATCTTGATACTTCATGCATGAAATAATGCAAGCAAGTTCAAAATTAATTTTAATAAAAGTATAGTCGAGATATTTCTAGTGTTTTAGCCTAATGAAATCCCCTCAACCCCCGTGTAAATAAGAGTGGCCTTGTGGCCAAAAAAAGTAAAGGGAAAACGATAAGAAAATCTTACATTGAAAAAAACGCAAAAGCTTTGGGCCTCAATCTTTCGACTGAGGATCAGGGGAAGATGAACATGATTCATGCTGGAGAAAGTAGGTATAGGCGGAATATACAATCAGGATTGCAAAAAGAAGGCATAAAATAAAATAAGGATAGAATACAAGTAGGAACATAGATACAAGGGCTGTGTAGAGGAGTGACGACGCCATCAAGCTGAAAAAATAAAAATTACAACCAAATTCACCAACCGCCCGTACACATTTCCAATCGTCTAAACCGCGACGGACTATTCCTCTCCTAATCACTTTCGTCGTATACTATATTTTAGCTTTTAACTTCACATCAATATAATATGTTTTCTCAATTAAGTATTCATTCCGTGCATACTACCTGAAGTGCATTTTAATACTGGAGTTTGGAGAGGAGGAAGAGCGGATAGTAAAGACAAAATCCCTTTGAGAAAACCCTACAAATCCTTATATACCCTTGCACCTTGTTTCTTTAAATAGGAGTAGCACTATGATATAATCAAACTCTTGGTTGCTGTAAATAAGGTAACACGGATTGAAAGGTAACAATAGACAGGTGAGACTAAGTATATTGCATGGATTTACACAGAGGTGAGTGAAAGCAAGTAAAAGCGGAGAAATTCTAATAATGTGGAACCAAGCATATACATAGCCTTAGAAGTTGAAAAATGATAAAACTGTAAATGTAGTTAACACAAACTAGGATAGGCAATTAAAAAATGCTACTTAAAATTCAAGCAATCAAAAAACTTCCTCTTCCTAGAAATTATATTGCATACCATGTAAATGACGATGTTTGACGCAGCTGATTGATTTTTAGATATTCGTACACAGTGAATACTCTTTGCTTGCTACTAGGAAATCACGGAGAGAGAGATTCCTCCATCCTTTCAAAAGGTAACGCAGGGATTTGAGTGACTTAAATCATGATGCCCTTTCCCTCCTCTCCGTCTACATTAATAACATATTCATAGGATATAGTCATTTCTGACAAAAAATACATTTAAACATCTCCAGCTATAGATTTTCAATTTCCAATTAAATCAAGCATGTCTGCATCAAAGAAACCCTTTGCCTCATCATCATAACAAAGACGGATCTAACAAAAACAGAGGCTTAAATAAGCTTATAGCCGTAACTGGTAATTAACGAGCAAAAAATACAATAATAAATGCATGCAAAAAGTTTAATTTTAAAAAAAATGAAAACCCTTGCAAAAAATATCCATTCAAAAAATTTTAAAATACAAATCTTATTATCATAGCCGTCAAAAACTGTGAATACAAAGATAAGCTCGTTGATTAAAAGCTTTGGCTTTCCAAACCTTAAAACCGCTGTAGGTTAGGCGCTTTAAATAAACCACGTGTATTTCTTAAAAACGTTTTCGCATATGAATGTTTGTGTTTGTCTATCAGCCCACTACCTACAGGTTTCAAATGGGGTTTCAGTGTAATTAAAGGATGATGAGACGTGTCATTAATTAATACTAATTGACGAGAAAGAATTTAACCCCTTAGGAAATTTTAATTCGTATTTAAATATATTTGAGTAAATCAAGTTTATCTTCTGCAACTCGAGAATTATAGGGGAGTTGAAAATTTATCAAGACTTACTCTGAAGATTCTGAAGACTTCCCCCTAGTTTTAGAGTTAGTTGTTCCCGGAAGTGGACTGTTAGTAGTAGAAGCAGCAGGAGCAGCGTTTGCAGTTTGACTACCAGATTTTGTTTCAGTTAGCGCTACAGGCTCATTTGTTAATTCCGACGTTAATTTCTCTATAGAGCCTTGTAAATGTTTAACTTCTTGCCGGAGATTAGCAATTCCATTCTTGCTTTGACAAGGAGAAGGAAGCTCTGAAGGATTTGATTCCTCAGTAGTTCCCTCCTCCTCCTCATCCTCTTCATCATCATCCTCCTCCTCTTCTTCCTCCTCGTCATCCTCTTCATCCTCCTCCTCATCAGTCTCAGTTTCTGAATCCGTTTCATTCTACAAATTCAATCCAGTCCAAAAGTCGATATCTAATACTTCTTCCTCCAGTTCATCCTTCTTATCGTGGTCAGACAGAGTAATTGATAATCAAAAGAATAATTAAACAAACTACTTACAATCCCTTTTCCAAGGCTTTGTATAGGTGTAACTTTAACGCTTTTCACCTCCACAGGCATCCCAGCAGGACTGTTGCAGGAGGGGGGTGGGCTTGGCGAAACTGCAACCTGCATTTGCCTCAAATCCTTCTCCTTTTCCAATTCCGCCTCCACCTCTTCCTTTGCTTTCTCCACCTCGGATATTCGTTTCTCCAACTCATCTACCCTGTTTTGATCCCGCTCCGCTTTATCTTTAAGTCGTTCTGGAATATTCCCAAAAATATCCTCACAACTTGGATGGAATCAATTTCCTTACTCACCGCATCCGAATACCATTGCTTACCGATCTCCTCAGCATGAGCTTCTTTTAAATTATCCACCTGTTCCATATGAGCACCTGTTAATTTCTCTAATTGGCGTCTCCTCTCCCATCCGTCTCGATCCGCTTGCGTCGTAATTTTCTCAATTTCCCGGTGAAAGTGGGATTCTTTCTCCGTTATTGTATCCTTGAGTTTTGATATCTGGAGAGAGGATGAGAGAAAGCTTTTATTAATAGCCTCAAGGGTACAATTCAAATCTCCAAGCCACTCTTCCCCTGCTTTCATTCAAAGTAAAAGTTCAGCCTGGAATCAAATGGAAAAAAGGATTGAGGAGAAAGTAGAGAAAGCCATACATCCTGAAGTAATTGTTCCCTTTGGCGATCCCAGTTTTGTTTTTGCATAGATATTTCTTGTTCCTTTTGTATCTTCATTGTTTCAACAGCCAAATGCTTCTCCTCCGCATGTAATTTCCCTAAATCCTCTTTCAGTCTTGTGCATTCTCCTCTGCATCGATCCTCCCACTGTAAACAACATTCAAATCCTATATTAACAATTTCCATCATCATCCTTGATCAGGACTAGGCCATACATTTTTCCTTTTCCTTTTCTTCGCTCGTATAAAACTTAACCCACAACTCGCGCAGTTAGCGCATAAATCCCTCGTTTACTTCCAAATCAAAATCAGTAAATACAGCTCGCGGCAAAAATTGATATTAGTAGGGAGGAGGATACGAGGAAATCCATTTACTCCGTCCGAGTCCAACAAAACATTAAGAAACCCTCGTTGCTTTCTGGGTCTTGGCTCTGGCAAACCACCATTTTTGCCTGACTTTTGCCCATCTTTTTACCCTCTACAATGGCTTATAGCCGTCCGTAGTATTCGTTAATTTACCAACACATACAAGCCAAAAAGATTGATCAAGCAAGGAGAATATCCTCCATCTGCTTCGTCAGCTCAGAAGGGATGACTGGAATGGATAAACATTATCTTTTCTTTTCATTTACCATAGCATTGATTTCATTCTTTTGTTTGTCTAATTTAGACTGGAGATGTTCCTCCTGTGCGTCGAGCCGTCGTTGATTTGAAGCTTGAAGAACCTGAGCGTGCGTTTTCTCCTTTTCCAGTGTAATTCTCAGCGTGCGGATTTCATCTTGGAGTAATTTATCATTCAGTTTAAAATGTTCCAGCTGCCGGGATGCTGCTCGGAGAGCCTTCTGCTGTTCGTGAGTCAGCCCTCGGAGTTGAACCACTTCCGCCTCGTATGACTTCAAGTGGGTTACCTACTCACAAATATTAATCTTCAAAACCAAGACAAAGACTCCCAAGAAAAACAGCTTTACAACTCCCCCTCCCTCATAGCTCATTAGTCTTCCTCAATTTTCGCACAAGTCCGCACAACTATACTATCCCCCGTTAAATTCCGTCTCTCCTCGGCTTAACTTTCTGCTCATGCATACCCTCACAGACAGAGCTGCCTAGTTCTCAGAACTTGTATAAGAGTTAATTGATTTTCACGTAAAAGCCTTAGCGGCAAAAAACAGACAAGCCTACAGCCATAAACCTCCCGAATTCTTAACGACAGTCATTTCCCTGACATATTCTCAATCTTCCACCCTCGGCTCTTCTTCCCGGGTATTAAAATAGCGTGCAACAGGCATCTGCCTCATAGTTTTTAGCACATAAATTCAATTAGCAATCCCTCTTCCGCAAACACGAGGGATATTAGCTCCTCTTCCTTAGCCGCTTTCAAATACCTCGATAAATCTCAACGACATCAGCCATGAGCAGCTTTCCCGGCTCTCCGCTTCTCTTCCGCTCCAAACAAACCAGCTTAGCCGAAAGCTATTGAATTAAAATCAAAACCATATCCTCCTAGCTTCACAACTCTTTTCTACGCTGCCATCCCAGAGGCCTCCCCCACCCGCTGCATCCGAATCTCTCCCCTTTCTTGAATAAAAGTTACTTTGTAATTTCCATGAGCACTTTTAAGCTTGTTTCAAATTATAACATTCTTAAAGGTAAAGCTTCCCTCTTCCTCCACCAACCTGTTTCATTTGATCTTCCACGTATCTTCTCTCCTGACGCAATTGCTCCTTCTCAACGCTTACTTCCTTGGATTCCAGCAGTCTTGCCTCTCGTACTTTCTCCTCGAGCTAAATTCAAAACCAAATTCAATTTGACACATTAATTAAACTGAATCATTCCAATCCCAATCATGCTTCCCCATCGCAAAGCCAGTACATCTTCCAATTCCAACCCATCTAAACGTCGGCTGACAATCCGGGAAACAGTTTCTGCTGCCTTCCTTGCTTAAATCTATATCATCCCATTCCTATTTAAATTAAATCAAGTGTCCTTCACCCCCTCCCCGCATTCAATTCAGAGCAGCTTCTTGTAGACAGATGCATCATTAGGTTGAACTGGATTGCAAGTAAGTACATTACATTACAAAGTAAGGGAACCATTGCCAACTTTCTCCGTTTCGTTAAAAGACATTGTGGAAGCTAATGGTCCCATGGGTTTGCTTTTCGTGCCAGCAAAATTGCATTTCAGAATTTTTTCATTTTCCTTTGATCTAATTACCTAAATTACTGTTTGATGACAGAAGTTCCACGCAATTATTGCATAGGCACAAACGGACATACATCTACACACCTGTTTCCATGTTCCTTGGTGCGAAGCTTTCATAACCACAATGCACAAGAGATCAATCCTTCCCGCTAGATCAAAGGATAGATCCATCAGATCTGATACAGATACACATTTGTTCCTTATTTTCTGTTTTAGTTTTTCCGATTGATAATTGCCGAATAGCTCTTGATGTTATATCAGATATATTCTCCGTTCCACATGTTTTTTTAACATTCTAACTTTCTCCTCAAACTTATGCCTTGAGACCTACAGTAAAACTAATCAAAACACTCCAAAGCTACAACTCTAAAAATTAATCCGAATGTGAGTGAAAGCATGCATACTTTAGCACATGAGTACTTATGGATTCGGATGGAACTGATTTTGAGATTTGTGTAGATTTTTCTTTACGCTTGGAGCGAATTTCAACTAGCATATAGTAGCAGTACACTACTGAGAGTACAACAAATTCTCCCATTTCTTCTTTCGTACATTGTAATTGCATCCACTTTTGGAAGTAAATCTCAAATTCGAATATTTCAAGCACTTCTCAAGTGCATCAAGTACGAATCCATGTGCACATATCCCCGTAACAGGAAGCTTTCACCAAATCATCAATATTAAATCTTTTTCACGTGGGCCTCAAGAGCCTCCAATGCTATAAGCTACTACCTACATGTATGTATATATGTCCACAATCCTTATCCTTTGGGTAGTTCTACAACCCGGACTTGGGCTCAATGCCTCGAATCTCCAAGATGCCACGGAGAAAGTTCAATTCGCAAAGCTTACGACTTTGCACAGTTAGTTCTGCATCTACTTTCTCTTATACAATTTTAGCTTCTTTCCTTCCCCTACATACTTTCACCCCGTCTTACCTGTCTATCTTTCTCCTGCAGTTTCTTTTTGCAAGTGGCTTCAATCTCTCGTAGTTTCCATTCAAAATCTTCCATAAGCTGTTGTTCTTGAGAGGAGTTGGCCGTTCTTAAGTCTTCGAATTCCCGTTCATATTTAGTTTGAATTTTTATTTTTGCTTCCAGAGCATCATCCAGCGCATTTTGCATTGCGCGTAATTCTTCTTCCCGCTCGCTCTCCACTGCCACGCGCTCCTGCTCCGTTTTATCCCTTTCCTCTTCCAGCTCTTTAACCTTGCTTTCCAATTCTTTCACTTTCCTTTCAAGTTCTGTTACAGTCTTGTCATTTTTTAGGGACGAGGTCTCCACATTTTTTATTTCATCTGTAACCAGGAGACATTCAGCATCATAAATCCTTCATTCATAATTGCTTACCACCATCTGCCATCCATATTGCAATATCCTTCGTCTACTTTCCACTTCTCCCTGCCCTCATCCTCCTTTCACCTTCCCTCCCTCCACTCTTCAAATAAATATGCTTCCAAATCCTTTTCACCCCAGCTGTCTCAGTCTCGTGTGTATGTATTCACCCGTTTCGTGCCCGCACGCAGCTTGACAGAATTAATAAAAGATTCATTGCGTAATTCAAAGATGAAACAACTAAAAATACACTTCTGTAATTGAGTATGATCCAAAAGGTAAAAATACTTGGTCTCTTAACCAGTCATTTTCGCTCCATGTATCCTGAATTCTTTGAGCTCGAATAATTTTACATGGAAATAAAACTATGACATTTTCACCCCATCCCCCTTCAACAGTCTGCTAAAACGTGTAGTGCAGCCAGCTTGAGGTAGGTTTCCTTTAGAGATGGATTATAATCGTGTAAATGTCAGAGGACGCGTCATTTTCCGGAGCGGGAGCGTTCACTTGAAACGGATTCGGGTGGGCGGAATTAAGGAATAGGGCGGGCAGAGGGATCATTCCAGTAACAAACTCGTGGGAAAGGAGGAGAAGATCCTTGGAGCAAAGTTTCTAAGCC
The DNA here is from genome assembly GCA_906901655.1 of Sminthurides aquaticus. Taxonomy (NCBI): domain Eukaryota; kingdom Metazoa; phylum Arthropoda; class Collembola; order Symphypleona; family Sminthurididae; genus Sminthurides; species Sminthurides aquaticus. Next base: position 14,196,211 of record CAJQTT010000001.1, on the reverse strand, counting down.
TAAGATGAATTTCACCTTGGAGGGAGTTTATAGAGAAATAAGGTGGTATTATAGGAGCCTAGTAGTCAATTGAATTTCATAGTTTTCCCCACTCAACCACATCAATCAGCCGGAAAACCTTATTGATTTTCTCTACATGTCAAAACGGCTTCCAAAGACCTTCTTCTTCATTCCCAGAGGATCCTCTTATTTTACCACTTTATTCTCCTTCTTATACGCGTCACCCAGTTATTATCAGCCTTGCCACACAGCCCACATCACGCACAAACTTCTCTGTGTGGGCTGGTAGTAGACAAAAAGTACAAGAAATGATGACATTGTTTCAAGCGGATCTGTTCACGTCCCCATGTAATCCGACCTTGTTTCCTCCTTAACAACTTTTAAAAGTCCTACGTGGGGATTTCCATAACTTTCCCCAAACACAGACGTCACTTGTCAATTTCCCATGTTCCTATTTCCTTTTGTTCAATTTTATCCTCGTGTATCTCCACTTCCCCTTTGTAGCTTTCACTGTTTTTACTACTTTCACGCCGCAAAACTCTGCTTAAAACTTGATCCTACACTATGATTCTATCATTTTCCGGATAAATTCTATAAATTTTCAATAATTCCACATCCATCATCAATCCTTATCTTCTTTTCCTTCCATTCCAAGCTATGGAACCGCTTCCCAACCTTCCTATGAAGCCCACACCCATAAAACAGCCTTGATTCGCCTGTCGCCATTTAGACGATTTCTTAAAAGAGTCTAGTGTTTTTTATCTAAATCTACGACATTATTTTTATTGTTTTTGTTTTGTATTTAAGATACTGATGAATCTTGGAAATAATACACGCTTTTATTAAATTCAGTCTAGAAGAGAAACATTTTCATCATCTGTAAAGGCCAAGATATTTTACAGCTTGATCTAGTCAAAGCTGTCAGATGTAGTTGTCATGAAGCAATCAGCACTTCTTTCCCAATAACACAATAGGCGTCTGTCTGAGACCTTCCTATTGTTTTCTCAATCCTACGCAACTTCTATTCCGATCATGTTTCCAGCATTTATATTTCTAACAATTCTTTCTACAACTTAACTTGCTTTTATCGTGGGAATGGGATACTTCAGGGCTCAAACAGCCGGTACATTATTGAAATGATTGGGAGCATTTAAGAAAGCAAACGATTTGTTTCCCTCGTTAATAACCCCAGCTTAACATTTATCTTTCCTCAAACCTCATCCCCCGCAATTTCTCTGCTCTCATTTCTCTTTTATTCTGTTTTTTCTTCCTGCCTCCTTTATATTTCAGTTTCGTATGAGCTTTTTCCATATTAAATTAAAGGCAAGATTTGGTTCTACTATTCTGAATCCTATCCCATGGCCAGAGCATTTAGACTTTTGATGGAATATAATTTCTCATTTCGTTATCCGTTAAGCCAGAAATTGGCAGGCTGCCCTTAAAAATTTTGAATCCTCTTCCCTCTCTCTCTCCTTCCACATGATTACGTCAGTCCCGTAGATTGCTACTTCATTCAGATTCGTAGCTAAAAAACCTGAAGACAAGCCAACAGCAAAGGTTAATTCCGAAAGGACATTTAACATTTCCAACTGCGTCACGAGAGATGACATCCGCTTTTTTCCCTCCGTTTTTATGTACAACCTCTGCATTTTTTTAACCCACAACTGTAGATTCCGAGAAGAAATTGTGACCGTTTTCAAAACAATGTGTCACCCTATCGTGTTCCTCAGATGATTTGCTATTTTACACTACGCAAAACGTGGCTAGAAACGACGAATATCTCAACTGCGCTCCATCAGTTACGTTCAACCGACTTCCAAAATATCCCACTCTCATTTCCTCCAAGAGACGGCCCGCCGTCCCTCACAAATCGCACTGACTGAGAGACTACATGAAAATCTTGAAGGATTTGGGATTATTGCACGAAAGTTTCTGCAAAAACTAGCATGATATAAATGGTGAAACAATTAATATTTTACGCTGTCTCTCCCTCCTCTTGTTAGCTTCAATCCTGTCCTTTCCGCCTTTCCCCCGTTTCAAACCAGGCTTAAAACATTATCAGTTATACGCCTCTGCTGTCTCAATTTGGGATTTGCATTGATGAAAGCCAGACGAAAGAGACAGCAGCCGAAGGCTTTGTCATTCAATCTACTCCTTATTCAAGTACTCCGCCAACTTTTCTCTGTATTCCTCTCCTTCTCATCCATAAGCCTCTACTTGTTAAAGTACACATATTTTTAAAACTCTGTGGCACTTTAAACAACAGTTTTAAAATTTCAAAACTTTTAAATATAGTTTACATCCAAAAATATAAGCTTCACTTACCAGACTTTTTTGAAAGTTCTGCAGAGATTTGATTATTCTGATATTTTAATTCTTCCATTTCTTTCTCCAGATTTTGAATTTTCTCCATCGAGGATTCATTCTCAACTTGTAGCACCATCAATTGGGTCGTCAGTCCTAGAAATACAATTATTCCACAAGCTAAGCTTCAACACACACACTTTCATCTCAACCACAGAACAGTAGCCACATCTATATATAGAAGAGAAAGCCAGCCAGAACTCAGGTTCGCAACGGAATCAATTCTGATTCCTCTGTGTAGAATTCTATAACGCACTTTGTAACCGAGCAGTCACTGACTCTGAAAGGTTGTCTCTCTCTCTCTCTCTCTCTCTCAGTGATGACTTCCTATCTCAGATCCACAATTCTACAATCAATTTCATTTAAATGAAATCTCATTATTCATTAGTGAATCTCTGCTCAACTGATCCAAATGATTTCTGAGAAAACCTAAATTAGCTCCGCGTAACTAAACTCCTCTAGAAGAACCCTCTCTCACTCCCTTCTTCAGTCCAGACATGGAGCTTCTTTTACTTTCTCCAACATCTCACACTGCATGCTTTCTCCACAACTTTCTCTCCAGTCAGCTCCTTTCAGGGAACCAACTCACAGAGCACTGAAAGCTTCAACTTGAAACTTGGTTACTTTTTCCCAAAACTTTCTCCGCCTCTTTTCTCCATGATAGCTCTCTCTGCTTTTTCTATCGCAAGAACTGAGACTGGATTCTCTTTCAAAGAAGAAACTCTCAGGACTGGCAGGCAGCCTTGTTCCCTGCAAAGGTTGTATTCAACCGGAAAAAAGTGATACGGCAGCAGTATCCTTACTACTACAAGTCTACCTATAATTTGACAATGTAAAACCTATCCTTTTATCTCTTTACTCTAAAAGCAAGTAATTTCAGAACATTTATAACAGCTTCCTTCTATACTTTTTCAAACGTATAATACATGTACACGGGATTAGAAGGAGGGTGTATTAAATTTACTTGTTATCATATTTCCAGTATTTCTCAACTTTGTATAACTTAAAGTCTCATTAATATTCCATTCCAATCCAAGACTAATTTTAAAAGGTTACGTACTGTATATTACCTAAAGAAAATCCTTGAAAAACTTACCTTCCATTTCGACGACTTTATTATCCCGATCCACAGTCAGCATATTTAGGTCAGTTTGTAATAATTTCAGTTCTGTTTCCCTTCCTAATAGTTTTGAGCGAAGTTCTTGCAATTGAATCATTGCATTTCTTTCCGCGTCGGACGTGTCACGCCTGAAAAAATTCAATTTAAATTCAAATACACCTATCCTCTTTGAAACCTGGCATTTGTATTTCAACGCGCAATCCAATCACCCTCTCTCCTCTCCCTCATTTTCCCTCCAAGTTCCGGCTAGCAACAAATATTGACTTTCACTCCTATTACAAGATGTGGGAGAAAGTTGTGATATGTACTTTTCTTCCGACTTCTTCTTCAATGGAGGCTTGAGTAGAAGGTCAGCAGACTTTTCATTATTGAATTCAATGAATTTGTCAGTGGAATCCATATTTTTCTGTGAATCCAATGAAGTGTTTTTCACAAGAAGAGGAGTTGGCTCCTCCTTTCTCCCACCGCTTTCTCCATCATCCTCCTCCTCATCATGAAAAGGAATATCATCCTGGATATCAAAGCTTCCAAGATGACGACTTTGAAGCGGTAGCGAGCTCGTAGAATGGCACAGAGCATTATTGAGATCAGTAGTCGAGGAATCCGAGGAATCCTTTTCGCTAGTATTCGAGCTTGAAGCAAGGAAATCATCCGAGGATGTAAGAGGGCTTTTAGAGTTATCATTCTTGTTTTTTGATCGCCGGCTTCCATTCCCCCCAGAAGAGTGATTTTTTCCACTGGAATCTTTGTCAAAGCTTTTGCTTTTCTTATTAAAGAAGAAGCCAAACATTTTCGAAGCGAGGATGAAAACACACTCAATTAAAATCTCAAAGAATTCCACAAACTTTAATCCACATTCTAGCACTTTCTCTCTTCGGCCGCCTCCAACTTTCAACTCTTGTCCCTTCTTCTTCTTCACAATCTTTCCCCTACGTCTCCTTCGTCACTCCCTCCACTTTAAAAATCCCCAACCCTATTCTCAACAATTTCTCTTCACAACTTTCTCCAAGAAATTTGGCCTCCTTTCCCCCAGTAAAACGGAAGTGAAGGACACACACACACAGAGAGAGCAAGCTAGGGAATCATTTCCAAGTAGACTTTGACGTGAACAAATATTTGTGACATTTACGAGGGCTTGATTGTAGTTTTAGTATCACTAATTTCCCTTGGCTTCCTTTCTCCTCGTTTTTCTTGCCTCCGTTACAGAATTTTATGAGCCAAACATTTGGGTAAGAGTTCAGGAAGAGATGTATCTCAACTTGTATTTGTACTACGTGCCCTTGGTATTTTTTTGAGTTAATTAAATTCCTTAAGATAGCGAGTAAGTGCCCTTAAGATGTTGAATACGTGTGTAAAAGAAAGCAGCTGTTAGGATTCCGGAGATGGGAAAGCCGGTCTGAAATGTGGCCGGAGGGAAAAGTCTAACCCTGGCAACATCAACCCCTCTGTCTTCCACCAACCGGAGATTAAAGATATTCGTCACCTTGTACAACTTTCCTCCGGAGCTTCTACCATGTAACTAATCGCACCGCTACGTCCTTAACTACTCTGAGAGGAACCTCCAGATGCTGAGTTAACATCACTTGGATCCTCTAAAATAATTTTACACATCTTCCTACATAATCCTCCTTCCCTCCGTCACCTTCCTCCTCTGAAGCACATAACTATTCCGCCTTTGCATATCAGACCAAGAAATAAATGTAAAAAAGCGCAAAAAGAGACAGAGAATAAGATAGAGCACGTTTTTCTCAACTCTCTCAATCCCTCCATACGTTCCCCGTTATAGCAACTTCGCCTTATTTCCCTTCTACTTGCCAATCTTTAGAAATGAGTTTGCAACGCTCTTATTTTTCTACCCTCCTCCTCGTCTTCTCCCTATCATTACAACTCTCTTAAGTCTTTACAATATTTCAAAGTGTGAAAGGAAAAATGATGCTGTAGTATCCATCCAGCCGGATTCAGTTCTTCTCCCACCCTTTTCTCTTGGTGCTGCTCCTGCAAATCCTACAGTCTACTCCACACCATCACATCCGTCGAGAAGATAATACGTTAGAAGGGTGCCAAAAATGCGGGCAAAGTGTAATCCAAATCTCCCGGGAGTCCGTGACGAGCATTTCTTCCCGCTTCTTCCCCTCCAGTCCTCTAGAAAACACGCTTTTTTCTTCCAGACGTAAGTCTAATACTACCATCCCTCTACTTTGAGACAGGAAGAGTGGAATTGTCTACAGAACGTAATTCCCTGAGAAAAGAACCAGGTAATCCACATCCCGCTTCCGCGCTCCTCTAGTCTAGTACGTGATGAGACGACAAGTAAATAGAGGACAATACATTGCATAAAGAAGACGCAGTGCTGCAAACGTAGAAATTGCAGTCAACTAAATTTAGACACGCTACAATCCTCAATTCACTCCTTCCTTCCTACAGCTTCCCAAGTAAAACTTGATCCTCATTCTCGTCGTATGCCAAAAAACAAACTTCAGGATAAATTTCTCCTTTAATTAATCTCCACAGAGAAAAATACCAACTCGCTCCATACTTTCTCACTCCTCAACTCAACCCACCAGGCTAGGCCACCAGAAACCCTTGAACGTCAAGGCTCCTCCGACCGCACATCATCACCCTAATAAACTTTTTACCCCGCAACAACCAACACAGAGGAGTTAATAATCCCGCAACCACACATGTATTCTTGTAAACAACGTATGGTATTTTATAGCAGCATTTTACCCGGGGCTTTCCTCCGCCTTTCATCATTCCTACACGGAAACAAGCTTCAATTTATAGTTTCCCCATTATTTCATGCGTATGAACCAAAAACGCGTATAAAAAACTTTACAGCAACTTCAAACATGTAAGCTTTTGCCGCCAACTTTCACCGCATCATCCTTTGAATTTCTCCTGCACTTCCTGCATAGGCGTTCCCATTGGCAAACTTTTTTAAAAACCAGTTAAACCAGGATTTAATATGCTGTTTTATAAGTTGAAAGCTTTTGTCCCCAGCTAGATTTTCTCTTTTTAATTCCTTGCATTCAACTTTCCTTTCTCCGCTTTTCTCCATGGCCAGACACAGATGCTCAACGCCAATTTCATCCAAGGACAAACCATTCTCACAAAAACATCCTCACTTTTGTCAAATACACGTCTTTTCCCACTTTCTTTTCATCTTCACCCCTCTCCTTCACCAAATCCGCTGCTACGCAACAGCTATTTCTACCTGGAAATATGATCTTTATCCAATACTTTCTCCCCCCTCAGGCCAAAGGCTTTCATACCTTTTCCACCACCCAGCCTTCTATCTTCAAGCCCCCCTTTTCAACATATCAGCTTACATAATTCCCTTGCATAACAGAAAACCACCAAGGCTGAACATAAGTAGAAATTATTACATCCTGCCAAAACGTTTCAAAAGCACGTGGTAATTTTGCATGCACAGTACTTATAGAAAGGACCTTGCCAATTGGCACCTACTCTATTTTTTCCGGAAGTAAAGACACATGTTCAAATATCCTAGTGCATCATCTCTAAATTACTTTTGTCGTCCTTCTACCATTTCTCTTACCACGTCTTCCTCGAACCTTCTGGATTCCTCCATCCCACTATTTAACGAGGAACAATGTACGAAACGAGACGCTAAACCCCGTTAGAATTCTTCCTCAACCGCATCATATGCATTTCACTTCCCAGGTCAATATCCTCCTAATGGTATTCTGAATCCCAATTAAGATCAGGTAGACAATTATCATCATCATCTTCCGTCAAAAATCCTTATGTCGCATCTCATTCATTCGCAAAGCCCAGGCTCCCCGTCGATAACTTAACGCCCCACATTTTTTGTGCTACTGACCCGCTATGTATTTATTTATTTAGTTTTTTCCAATCCATCTAATACCCACTACTCCGCCCAAGCTAAAACGGTATACATGACGCACGAAAGAGTTTTCACCCTGCGTAAAATACACACATAATATTTCCTGTAGTGGGCAGTGGAACGTTAGTTTTTTATGTAAAACCCGTTAAAAGTTTTAAACTTTTTCAAGCAGAATGACGTACAGAGCTTTGTACAGAGTCAAACTTTAATTCTCAAGAAGCATTGTAGGAGTATCCGAAGGCCGAAGGATGACGAAGGGAAATGCGGATTTTCGGAGAGTGGGTAGATGTATTTTTACATCCTTCGTCATTTTAACCATCTCCTCCGTCTTCTACAGCACACTCCTAAGTAAAAGTGTCTGACTATTTCCCTACTTTGTTATACAGACATTGTAACATGCTGTACATCCCCGGCTTAATTTAACCAGCAACAAGAAAAAGCACGGATTCCTCTATTCTCTTAAAACCTTTAAACCGCATAACTTACCAGTTTTGAATAAACTGTGACAGCCATGCCGTGTCCACACCGCACCCATTTTCATTCCGCTGTTCCAATTTCTTTATCATTTCTTCCATAATGAATGTTTTCCCCTGGGTAGCCATCAGCATCAAACTAGCTTCCTCAGTTGTCATATGTACCGGAAGTGACGACTTTTAGGATACAGAAAATCACATCAAACTCGTAGGCCGCACATTCATATCACGAACAGACCACACACGGATTATCGGATTCAGGATTATCAAAAAAGCGTGGTATCAATCCGGGTAGGCGGGAAGGGCGTGCGTCATTTCACTCCGTGTTTACACTTAAAATGATTCATAAAGAGCCCGTCTTATGCGCACTTAACTTTTTATTCCCATAGAATCAATCACACAAGGGAGGAAAACGTAGGATGAGAGGTGTATAATGTAGAGAAGTGTAAATGGAGAAACGTTGCACGTAGGCGGATCTAATGGTGAAAGTCACTATAGCTAGCACTTGTGATTCGTCTAGCTAGACTCGAATACATTTCTTATTTATTTTGAGCAACTACGCTAAACTGTACAACCCAATACGCCACAGTCGATTAATATTCACTATTATTAATAAAATACACTATATAATTTATTTAACTTTGAATTATTTTCCATCAATATATATATAGCGCTCACTATTATTTATTTTTAATTTAAATTCCACTATAAATCCATCTATGACTTTCACAAACCCAGGATCAACAAATATATATCACAAGACGATGTGCAACCTCACCGAGGAACAAATAACAAATGTCCTCTCAGTAAAAGCCTATAAGAACTTGTTGCAAAAAAATCGCGAAACACTTAAAAGCCATGTAGTTGACGAGGAGCAAATCCAGAGTATCATAGCTTTCCCTCCGCCACAACCTTTCACCCACTGACCGTTCTACGGCTGAAGCTGACTACTCAAGTGCAAAAGGATTAGCTTGACAGTGGTATGTTGTTTTTTCTTCAATCTTCTTCAAGCGTGCTAATCTCATGAAAGGTATGCGACTAGGATGGAAGCGTCAGTAAAGAGTCAAGTGACGACGTGTCCCCGTAAAGCGGAGAAAGCATAAATGGATTACTACAATAGAGCTAGCTCCAAGGGAGCGGATCAGGTTTGAGACTGTATGGAGGGGGGTGTAAGTAAGCAGTAAGCAGAAGCTTCGTTTCGGATCGCACTTCCTGAGGTACTGGGAAAAGTAAATTTTTAACCGCGCATACAACATCATCCGCTTCAGCATTGATCATCTCCAAGAGTAAGCAGAACTCTAAGCAGTCTCTTAGTACAGACCAGAGGAATACCTCGGGATTTCTTTGCAGTTTATAGCTCGTCCTTCCACATCCTCCGTCCTTCTCATCCTTAATGTTTATGCAGTAAATTCGTTTAATGGACCCAAGCCCTATCTTCAATTCCAACCCCTTACTCGTTCTTCAAGCTTTGAAACCACGGCTCACAGACCTATTTCATTCTCCTCCTTATCCCAATCTACTATTTTTCACTCAAGCCCAGCCTGATGAGCAAGTAACATTTGCTTCAGTCAGTTAGCCACGGCCTGCCCTCAGCCAGTAATCCCAGATCACTTCTATATATTCTCACACGAGGGGATTCCCATCAACAGATCCTCGGGCATATTTCGAGTTTCTCGGTTAAAATCCCATGCAACTCCTCCTCCTGCCACCACAGATTAAAATTCCCTTTGGACGGAATGAGCAAGGTTCTTGGTGACGTCCTTATACAGATGGAGGAAAACTTGTTAATATTCTTTGGACACCAACCAAACTTCCCGTCTTGTTTATTCAGAGCTTGCACCCTTTTTGATTAATCCTCCATCCGACCCATGAATCCCAATCTTCGGCTAACACACAACACCAAATCCCAGGGCAGTTCCATGGGGAAATTATTTCTTTCCCATAAACTCTGTCAATTGACAACTAATGTACTTTCACCATCCGGCACAGTCCGGATGTAGAACTTTCTCCCAACAATTTTCACTTTCTCCTATTATTTTTTTCTCCTTTCCGGAAACCAGCTATACTATACTAGTAGTGAAACCTAGTCGAAATTCGGTTCCCATGATATTTTTCAATTCCACTCCAAATTTTGTTCTACCTGCTACACATCAGCACTTCCTAGGCTCAAGTGCATTCAAAGCAGCAACCTTCAAATCCACGGCTACCACATAACTCTTCCAGCGCTTTACTATCGCCTTGAGCATCTTCTCCACGTGGATCTTACACATCCAGATTGCTATTTCCGGTAGCTTTGTAATAGTGAAAGAGTTGTAACCGAATGTATATGCTATTCTACTCTCCCGCTATCTCATCTTCTTTCCCTTCTTATTCTTTTCCCGTTTGAAAGGATTAAGGAAACCTGGGTATTAGCACGGATTTGTATTTTGCTATATTAGTATTCCTTCCTTCCCCTCCTCCTCCCCCTCCTCTTAAACTTTCGGATAATCTCTTTCAATGTTAAACATGTGGGATTTTGGGAAAAAATTCAAGGCGAACTTGAATCCCTATATTTAGAACTATTCGCCCGCCCGCTTCCCTCATACCACCCTTTACACCAGCTCTTCAAAAATGGTTTACTTTTTTGCGTGCATCTCCATAGTTCCAATCCCAGTACTGCCATTTCCCAAATAGTCATCATGCCCTTTAGCCTCCTCTTTAAATATTCCATTACGATTAAAATATCCTGCTTGTGGGTGGCTTCGCGCTTGTAAAAATCTTTAACTTCCCACTTTTCACGGTTTACGCGCCATAGCTAGTCATTAATTATTATTTTCTGTCCGAAATAAAATCCTTCTAGCGGAAACCTGTGCCATATCCTTATAGTCAAAGTCAATAATATTCTCAGAACATTCTACTCTCGTTCCAAATAATAAAACAAGAAGGTTGGTAAAAGATTTGTATTTATTTTAATTCTTTGTCATCAAATATAATAAAACCTAGTCCTCAACAAGAACATCCTGAACTAATTAAAAAACTCCGAGTCATTCTTTTCAAACATGCCATCTCACACTCATTCACACTTTTCCAAGTGCTAACGCCAAGAATCCATGCATTCCAACTCGCCTCTTCCCTATTCTGTTATCCACACACATTCCGGCAATCATTCATGAGTAAACCCCGGAGTTTCATCAAATCATGAGGAAGCATGAATGGATTCATAAACACTGGTTATAAACTCCTCGGAAATAACTATGAGTGATCATAAAATGCAGTATTGTCATATGATTGATGGTGATGGATTTGCTTGGCTTTTCCATTTCCATTAATTATCGGCAGGCTTTTCCTTGAGTCAAAACTTGCAGAATTCTTCATTTCCACATCTTGTTTATCGCCTCCACTAAAGTATTTCCTGTTCACATATTTGTACACGGGATGAATATATTGCTCCAATTCCTTGGTATATTTTGTAGCACCTGTTGAATAAAAACATAGCAGACATGATATACAGCAACGTCCTCCCTTCCTTCCAGCACAGATTACTCCTCCTACTCAACTCCCTAAATGGCGATAGCTAATGGTGGATTTTTAACTGTATATTTTTTAAAACTTTGCAGACTCTAAATACAAATATTATTTTACTCACCAGTAGCCAAACTGAGAACAGTGGCCACAATTATCATCACAGAGCATCCGATCAACGGATAAAGGACATGAGAGACTGTAAAAATCTTGTAGGGCCATTCCCTATGAGAGGATTAAAAACCATTTTTTGAATTTTCCGCATTTCAAATTCCTACACTGAAAATTCCTTTAGAAATCCTAGTTAAATATAAATAAATTCATAGTTTAATTACAATTCAGGATAAACGGTCGAACTGAATTTGATTTCATTCGCCAAGGCTAATGTCCGATTAACGTCTGGTCGACCCCAAGTAGCATCAGAGCATTCATTAATATGGAACGGAAGTGTATGAGGTGGGTTCTTGTAGACGAGGCCACCAATAGCAATTCCAAATGTAATTACGTGTGCAACCAACATTCCTACAGCAGCTCCCTATAAGTCAAACAGATTTAATTAGCTTCAGCTGTGAATAATCTAATTTTACGAGCTATAACACGGTTATACCCTTCAAGCTTACATATTGCCTTCGTAATCAAATGATACGGCATTAATTTTACAACGCCAGTCAACTCTTACCCATTTATTAATAAAGGGGACAAGAACACCGCAAATAAATACTCCTAGCAGTGGTCCAGCCACAGCACCATTAACTACAATCGCAGCAGTCAGTACACCTCCAAGCTTACTTGCCAAGAACCCCATGGCAATAGTAACGATTCCATAAAGAAAACCTTAAAGGGGAAACCAATAAAAAGTAGCAATAATTAGTGTCATTGTAATCGAACCTAACGTTTCTTCAACTTCTTCCTCCTCCTGCTTAACTATTCTCCAGAAATTTTAACACGAGTAAGTTTTCAGCCTCGGGCTCTTAGGAATAATCAATTAAGAATCCCCAAATATGTCCATCCTTTCACTCAGGTAAAGGAGCGGGCAGAATTAGCCTGTTTAATTGATTAAATCCGTACAAACCTATAACTTTGGTAGTGATTCCTTGGTGTCCTTCACTCATATTTTTAAATATTTTTATGTCCTTGAGGAAATCCTGGAAATAAAGACAAATACTACGTTCACATATTTGGCTCTGCATAGCATAAACATTTTTAAATCCCCATCAAAAACAAATGACAACTGCCTCTTTCATACAGATGCACACACAAACTAACCTCCGATCGCGGAGATTAGTTTGAGACACGAACAATACAGCTTTAGATCGCTTCCTCTTGTTTCAAACATTTCCTAAAACTCCCCGCAATCCTCGTTTTAGCCTGCCATTGCCTCCTCTTGTTTAATCCAGAATATATAGAGAGAGGAACTCTTTAACTCACCTCCCATGTGCATGCAGCAAGGGAATTTACACCGGAAGAAATAGTACTGCATGATGAAGATAATCCATTTTATCATTTACCGGGACGCGCAATAGGCAGAAAAGAGAATGATGGTTCCATTGACGAGGGCCAGGACAGGTATTACATAGAAAGAAAAAATACACATTTCAAGGATTTGTTCACGCCGCCCCATCCCAAAGACTAAAGACCAATTCTATCCTTCCAAGCACGCAACAATTCATAACCCTCATCTTCTCCACATCCCTCCCATCATAAACATAAGCTTGAATCCTTTCCCAACCCGTGATTAACTTGTATAAAACACTGAGCGTACAGAGTTATTATTACCCAATTATCTTTCATCTGTCAACAAAATTTCAAACCTTGATTCAAACCCTCCAACAAGCATTCCATTACGTGAAACTGTATTTGCATCCCAATCTCCATTTCTCATCCTGTGCTAGGAGCTTTGCAAATTTTTCCAATATCAATCATTCCCCAATTAACGTCAATCAAAGGGAATGACACGAACGAAAGAGAGAACTACGCTTCCACTCCACCACAAACCGATAACAGTCATGTATCTATTATTTTCTCAAATGTCAACTACTTAAATGATATGCATTCTTGAACAATCGAGTTGCCATTATTCCTCCAAACGCAAAGTCATCTCTGGAATCTACCTCCTCTCAAATAATTAATATATGCGAATCTAGGATACATAATTTTCCTCAATTAATTCTTTTACTCTTGGTATAACATCTGTTCCACACAATACTGCTTCTCTCCAGCCCTTCAATTCACAACCTCGTCAAGTCTCTTCCTCTTGATCTACCACTAGGAGAGAATTTTGTTGCAATTTTTGCAGAATTTCTCACATCATTAAAAGCCACCCATCTACCTGTAGCCTACCTCATAATACTCTAGAAAGGATATAAACCAGACCATCCCGAGCAAATGTTCAAACTAAAGAAAAATCCCATTTCTAGTCCACTGTTAATGAGATGATTCAATTTACGTCAATTTACACATCCTCTTCTTCTTTTAATTCCGCCAATGTGAGAATACTCCAGAGGTTCTGACATTAAAGCTTCGCTTTTAATTACCCCTTTGCACGCAGCCTTCTGGAATTTCAGCCAAATAAATGAAAAAATCTCAAGTCCCTGAATCATAAACAATTCAAGGTTGTGCCTCTAATCCTAAGGATTTTTCACCGGCTGGAACCAAGCTCAAACGCTTCACACGCTGCTACTCCTAACGTCCTAACTCCTAGCATCCCACTCACAGCAGCGCAGTCTAGGCAAAAGGAACCAATAATCCAGCCATTGCGGCTAAACCAAGTGGCCAAAACTCGTCATAATTTCCCATTTATGCTAACGTATCAACTTTTAAACGAAGCCCAGCCAAGCAGCCACTTGTATACGATGTTATCTCCATTCTCCACGCACCATCTCACTCTCATCTCATTTCCCCTTCCAGTTTCCCTCAGTATTCCCTCCCTTTGCCCTCATCTCATCCACTGCCAATTTTTCATTTCTCCGTGTGAAATTCATTGCAAAAATGAGGATACGCACGCTAGCTCAATTCCTCGCATTCGGATTTAAATCCTTTAAAAATCTTCAAACGCTTCCTACCGTCTCTCCCTCCGCCTCCCCTAGCTTCCCCGAAATATCGAGTTGAATGACTTAAATCAAGTATTTCCCCATCCTCCTCCATCATCAAAACTTTTCAGCCAAGTCAGAAACAATTTATCAAATCTTCCAATCCGATTTGTCTTCTTCATCTTTTGCCATGATTACGAAGGCTGGCCCGGCACTGCGAGCACAGAACGGCGACTTCTTTCGGCATTTCATTCCTCTTCTCTTCCTCCCCCATCTCCGCTTCTTCTCTCTTTGGCATTTGACGCGAGGTTCATGTCCGTTTCTTCCTTCGTAACATTTTTTACCTGACCTTTGCCTACAAATCCCTGAATATTTTTCTTCCACTTCCTTCCATGCGACCGCTCAAGAAAGCAAGCAAGCAAATACTCTCTGGGAAAGGTCATCATCACCAGACCCGTCATTCCCCTCTGTTTAGTTACATTACTTCATATCACGTGGCTACTACGCTACTAGGAAGCCCAACCCAACCCCACGGGAACACTTCAAGGAACGTTTACCCAATTTATGCAAAAAAATCCTTGTACTTCTTTATATTTCCATCCCTTCCGAACAAGTTGAATCATGAAAAAAGCAAGAATTTCTCATAAAAAACCTTTAGTTTTCTAAGGGATACCGCCAATATTGGCATGCCAAAAAGCCTCTGTTCTAAAATAAAAACAACCTCCTGTAACTCCGATTCCACTTTCTACACACATTCTTCCCATCATCTCTTTCATCTCCTCCTTGAGGAATCTCTATTTACCCTTGGAAAAATTTAATCCAACCCTCACTTTTTCTCTCATCCGCCCTGTCAAAAACTCCATCTGCTTTTACCGAACCTTCATCCCATAATTACCTCCAAGATTGAGCCGTACACGAAAGGTATTTACTTATTAAATAGCGATACGCCAGGGGATTATGCTTCCTCAATCCTTCTTCATCTTGAGTCAGACTCGCAGATCACCCTCTCAGACCTTCTGCCCGTACTACATGATACCTGTAGCTGTAGCCTTCATTTCCCTGACCCTTCCTTCCTCAGCAAATCCTTCCCGAAAGTTTCAAATCCGCCTCTGCATGTGAGGTCAATCAGTTTCTTTTTCATGCGAAACTCATTTCCTCACGCCGCAAAGGGAGATTAAAAAAATTAAATGTACCAAGTGTGTGTAAAAGCTACCTTACTCTCATTTTCAATTTACCCTCATTCATTTAACAGGCAAAGAAAAACAAGACAGACTACGACCCGTAGCGTGAACAAGAACAAGAACTCAGAGTACTTGACCAGCATTACAAACCAAACTTGATTCCACAATAAAAGTCTTCAATTCCATCTATCTTCTACCTCACCACCTCCATCTCACTGTATTCCCTCCCTTTTATTTCCTTGGGCACAAGTTGCGTGAGGGGATCAGGAAAATTAGTAGAAAACCTGACTGAAAAATAAATAATGAGTAAAAGCATTTTAAAATTCTAAACCTTTTTAACTCACCTAAGAGAGCCCGAGAAGAGGCACGCTATGAAGAGACCCATCAAACCAGTTATCGGAGATAAGAATTCAAGCACAAAATGTGGTGCAATTTGATCCTTCTTTGCAATCAATCCAAGGGTGAGGGGGTCGCATCCAGCATAATTCGCAAAGATAACAATCCCAGTGAGGACTGCAAAGGACATTGTCATCGCCACCAGAGGTGCTGTGATGAGGAGAGATCTGAAATTTCCATCCGTCACATTACATACTACTACTAACTACGTAACCATTCCCAATTTCTCATTCAATCCACCTCCCGTCATCCCCGGACTTTTAAATCCATAAGAAGCTTCAAATCTTTTTCAAAGAAGCTTTTCACTCTTCTAGCTTTTTTCACGATCCACACAAACCGCGTCTCTACTCCCTCTTCCCCCTATGAGGAAAAGCTTTAAAAAACTTACGTGAAAGCCCTCTTGAGCGTGCTCATACTGCAGTATCGCTGCACCGTCGTCTGATGACATCCAAAGCTACTCAACCACCATAACCCTTGACCGAAAAACAAATTCAGGGAAGAGTGTCGAAGGAACGGATCCACGGTAAAGCTATACACGCATAACCAAAAATAAACGTTTCATCCTCACTCACTCCTCCTCCATCCTCCAAGGGATAATATTGCTTGTCTTCTCTTAGGCTTTTTTCATACTTACTCAAAAAAGTCGATACGGCTGTGATTATTAGCAATACTGAATGCTTTCCCAAGTCCTCCGATATTAATTGACCCCTGTGTTTATCAAAGAGGACTCTTTGGTTATCCCAAGCCACAAACTTAACCTACGTATTTAGCAAATAATCGAATTCATCTTACCTGAATTATAATTGACAACATACCCGCTAACATCATAAAGATTTGGAAAACATCTGAAATCAAGCCAAGGAATTTCAATCATTATGACACCTCTCACATTTACATTCCTCAACTATCCATTCATTCATTATATAATTGTTCCCAGAAAATAAGGCTTTTCATACAATCCCCAGCCTCCAGCTCCGGCACAACGATTCTACACATGTATCTCTTTCTGTCTCATGTTCAATTACTTAGCGTGCAGAATAGCATATTAAATTACCTGTCCATACGACGGCTTTTATCCCTCCCTAAAAAATTCAAGAAATTATTTCATCTTAAAAAACTTGGTATACATATTTTAGACAAGTAAAACCAAATAGAACACGTCAAAGAGAGTTTCCCAAATACAGGCAAAATCAGCAGCAGTGTTCCAACTTTTGTAAAAACTTACGATACTCGTGTAGACGGCTGCGCAAACTCCAATAACAATCATTGTCACATTTACATTGAATCCAACCATAGCTTTGAGGGCTAAAGAGGGTGCGAAAAGGACGACTCCCATATAGAGAACAATTTGCGTGATGAACGTAGCAGTTGCGATGAGCCTCACTGCCCGTGACTCGAACCTCATCTCCAAATACTAGAACGCCCCAAAAAGCATTTATCAAATTATCCATCTCAATTCTCAGCCTTATACAGACGTTATATATAAAGCACCCTTATCAACTTATCATCTTTTCACCAAAACAGCGAGGAACAACAAGTATCCTTTTATTATATCCTCAATTGTCTCATACTCCAATGTTTACATTATTATTATATTTCTTCAACAATTTCCTTCCTACACAAATGGCAAGTGCTAATCAATGTATAATCTCTTGTCACTGGTCAGTTGGCAGTAAGTGCGTGTGAAGCCTGTCAAGGTATCCGCGCCACGCTCCCGCTGACCTTAGTAGGTCAAAGCGGTCACTCTTACTGTGCTAACGAATATCGCGTCAGTATATCTCCTAACCAACCAATACCTACTCTACTTAGCTGACCTTTCATCTTGTCCTATCTTTACTAGAATATCGTTGACGAGTCTATGGTATACTCTCATGGCTCGAAAGGACTTTCCCAAAGACATCAACTTGGACACGAATTTAATGAAATCACTTTCTCTTCTTCCTGAGCCTTTGTATGATTCGCAATTTCGCATCCCATTCCGCCTCTTTGAAATCATCTTTCTTAAAATCCTCTTCCACCTGTTCTCGGCGAGTGGAAGAGGATAACTTCTCGCTAATGTGCATATAAATAAAATCATTTCGTAATTCTTACCTCATAGACACTGGTTAACTTGAGGTTGTAGAGTGTGGGTAGGAATAAAACACCGCCCAACGGGATGTAAAACAAGGCTCCCAAAAGCATTTCCGCAATAATTGTTCCATGCGAATAAATCTCTCCCGCAAATCCTATGTTTGCGAAAACAACAAATAAATATATGAATAAAACTCCTAGGGATCCATTGAGGATCCTAGGATCCATTGATCAACAACCCAAGCGAGCAGCCTAGTCTGTATGCAGTCCATTACAACTCTCCCCAACATCACATCCCATGTAGTGGGTCAAGGACAGTGTGTTTTGACTATGCAAAATATTTTGGCACATCCTCATCTCATTAATATTCCACGATTCTCAATCCTTAACCTGCCCAACATTTACCACCATTAACTCATGCAATCCTTCTTCAATTAATTACCTTATTTCACAAATGCAAATTTTAAATCATTTCAAATTATATTCCTTTAAGCGCAAACATTCAAATGTAACTTACCGAGAACAAGGATTGCTGACATGTAAGTTGCCAAAAGGGACATGGCGCTTGGAAATATAGCCATGTTTCTTCCACCCACTAGAAGATCTGCATTCGTTGTTTGCTTCTTCACAAAGGCATAATACAATCCAATTCCCACAGAGATCACAAGCATTCCAACCAGGACAACCCAGTCCATGATGCTAAATACGCCCACAGCCATTTTACCGATACCGTCTTCTACCCGGGCCTTCTTAAAAAAACAATCACACTTTTTCCAGTCTTATGCTTTGGTAATATACTCGTCAAAGGCTGTACAACGGCGGCTGGTCGCAGTACTCTGAAGAAAGCTTCCGTTCGTTTTAAAGGTACTTTGAATTCTTCATATTGGGATGATCTTGGCTAAACTGAAAGTTAACAATGATTAATCTGCCATTAAATAGAAATATTCCATCCAATACTTTCCTTTAGTTTCACATGCCAAACCACAAGTTACTAAATGCCATCATGGAATTTACAAAATTGTGCAACTATTCCTCAATTCTCGTTTCATCGACTAATTAAAATTGCCTCGACTTTAGCTTCCCAGTTTACCCGGATACGCCTTATATTTAATCTACAATCAGGTCTATCCTTTATGCAGAGTTTGAACCGAATTGATATTACATGTACAAGCATAACATTTTCTTTAGTTTTCTCATTTTCGCCAGTTGACGTCATTCTCTTAGTTTCAGTTAAAAATTACTAATTGCTTGATTGAATGAGATGCAACCTATAAGGAAAACTTTTAGAAAAATTCATTATCTAAACTTCTGTCCCCAACTTTGAGGTTTGTAAAAATTATCACCTCCTTTTCTACTTTCTCCAGTCCATCTATTAAAGAAACAGGCCTACTTAACCGTGTAAGAATTAATTAGCGATTAATATAATTTTGTGGGATTTGTGGTTTAGTTTCCCGCAATTAATCTATGCAATTCTTGGTCAACTCCACGACTTTACCGGTAACAGTATCTACAGCACGGTATTCCAACACTTTCTTAAGCAGTAAGACTTGCGTTAGGAAATTTTGCACATTGCGCAATAATCGTTGGACAATTTTTTAATTGTTTCCCTTGGATTCCGCAAACAAGCATATATGCATTTATATCATGTCTCAACTCGTAGAAATGTGTTCCAGTCATGCATCTGTCCAGAGAAAAATACTGGAAAAGGCTTATATAATTTAGATGATTCATAATCGTGATGGACACTTGTGCGAAAATCCGACACTTCTTCTTCTGGTATCGTTTTAGCATTTGCAAATCCGCCTGCTCTAGTCCGTCACTTACAATGAATGTGCTCTTATGCAGCATAAGTTATGCCTTTGGATAAACTCCTCCAAGAATATTTACAGAGAGAAGAGGATTCCGTTTGATAAATGTCCAAAGTGCACGCGATATTTCACATTGTTATTTTCTGCGGAATTAAAATATTCCCATAGTAGTCAAGCTTTATAACTTTTTCTTGGCAATTTTAGAATAAATCTAACCATGGTGCGGTGCACGTGCTTTCCACGGAGCAGAGACATGATTGTCATATTTTTTCTTCCTTAAAAGATCGGGAAATTTTTCCAAACTAGTCTGAATGAGTTAGCAGAATCTCTGTAATTAAGATGCATTTTTGCGCGAATATTTTTGCGACCACTTTAATCATCACCAGTTTGTAGTAAAGGTAAGAAAATTGCAAAAATGTATCCTGCCTCCCGACACGTTCTGCATGGCTGCTTTGAGCATGATTGACCAAACCTTGCTTTGCCTTAATAGCCTCAAGATGAAAGTTACATATGTAGATTCTTAATACTACCTAAAAGCAGTTTGCACACTGTCACAAACAAACTTGCTTCCCAACCGCTTTGTATGTTTAGCATCAACAAAATAGATTCTCACTAGAACAGTCTGAGGATGGACAACAAGGGAAATGAATTGATGGGTTGAGAAATTAGAGAATATAGAGCGGATGCCTTAGATTACCATCACCCATAATCATTATCAATCTGTTCTGGAATCTGGCTGGATAATTACTCTTAGTTTTCTCTTGCATTAATCACCCAAATGAGTATATGAAAGAATGAAAGTTTCACAGAAACAGCATCATTTATAGACACAAATGTGTGAGTAAATTCTATACCGTTTCGCCATATTACTCTCTCATTTCTTTGCTCTCAATCTGCCTCATCTTTGCTCATCTTCCGTCCCCTCTCTCTCCACACTACGACAATTTAGAACAAACCCGACCGATTTCTCTACTTTCTCAAACTGTCACATGGTCCTTAATACTAATACTACTGGAATTTTCATTTTCATCGAACGTGCTTCAGTCACTGAAAGTTCTGAAACTTAATTAGACTGCATGCAACAACTAAAAGTGCAGACATTATATGTCATAACATTTGCACTTTTCCTTAAGGATTTACATATTTTAACTACACCGAATCGTAACAAGATGGAACTTTCTTCCTTAAGCTTCAATTCCTTGAATCTCTATCTTGAGGGATTATATGAAAATTCCAAGAATCATGTAGGGTTAAGGATCAGCAGTATTCAGAGAATTCTACTGGAATATACGCACGGATTTGCACGTCGTACTGTAATAAACTGTTGCTTCCAAGAAGACCTCTTCTACATAGTGAAGCCGCGAACCTTTGGAAAAAGCTGTCTTCTTTGATTTCAACCCCGTTCTGTTTGTACATATTCCGCGCATCATCATCTTAAACTTCACTATTCCTTCACATATTTCGCTGCTCGAAGAAGAAATTTTTATGAACGGAAACGAAGGGATTTTCCGCTGAAATTAGCACGTGCTAAATACTGATTGATTATTTATGATGATCCTACCCGCTACCTGCATCACTGAACCTGGTGGATCTGTACCCAGTCCAGTAACCGGCCAGACAGATGGGCAATGAAATAACTGCCACCAAGCGGGTGACAGAGGGCGCTTTCAACACTCTCCCATTTGCCGACACCGGTACTTTGCGAGTATTTTCCAACCCTGGACCACCGTTCTGCAGTGTGAATACTATTTTGAAGGCATTCTATGCCAAACTGATTCGCAAGTACAGATATCCCAAGCATTCCCTAAATCTAGTCCAGCAGATACGAATAAAACTAGGCAAAACCAATATAAACCAAATCCGCTTACCTGTTCTCTGTCGTATGTTTGTGTTTACTTCCTCCACTTCTGCACGAGTTTAGCCCAGTAATACACACTGCACCGCACAGCCAACTGAACAACACTGCCGTTCCTGATGGAAACGATGAGAGGTATTGTTGATCCTTCTCTTTCCTTCTCTACTTGCCTCCAAAGCGACACCAACAATGGCGATCTGACTCCATGAAATCTCAGCTTTGATATGCTTTATTGTAATGACAGAGGATATGTGGATGGCAAGCAGCTCTTATGTTTCCATCCCTAACCAACCACTTAACTTACCCCTCCACTTTACCAAACTCGCCTCATCTCCACGCTCACCTGTTCAAAATACGAGATGATGAGGATTTGCGAATACAGCAAGTGGATTCCACTATGCCCCGCTGCTAACTCCAACGCAGGGGACGCTTCACATATGTATACATCAGAACCAAAGAAATACACTTTGTTCCTCTTACTACGACCGTAAGGTAAGCGTAATCCACACACGATAATTTTCTCATCTTTCATTCATCCCTTGAACCCGCGCATTCAATCACCGGTCGCGGGCTTTTGAGTTTCTCACCTGCGCAACCTGCAGAGGCTAAGTTGCTTACTTAATCTATGATAATTCATGACCCTGCGTGTTTTTCCATGTTTGCATTCATTTACATTGACCCACCGGCTGGCTAGACTTGCTTGTATATTGTCCCGGAATCCAAGCCCATAATGCGTCCAAAAAGTACCCGAGTTCAACAATGTTTTTATACCTTACCTTGCATTCCATAGCCATTGCATAACAGACTCGTTAATGCAACCCTCTGTATTTTGCATCTTTGAATTAATTTCACGTTGCACTTCATAACTAATTTCCCCATTCAATCTTCAATCATCAATATTCAATTTATTAATTAAATATGCAACTAGGAACGTCTGCACCCTTGAATCCAACATAACACGGTCAGGAAGGAAGCAAAAAGTTTCTAAAGGTCACGTCCTAAAATTGGCACAAATCATTGTTATGCATGCCTTTTCATCCAGTCCCACGCTGAATTTACGTTGACAGCCATAGTCTAGCATATTCGGACATGTTCTGACTCAACCACACTCATTTTACCGAGTAGCAAACAGCAACAGGTTCTCTCATAGCCAGCTGATGAATTGAGCTTCTTCTTCTGCGGATTGAAATGATCAAGAGGAAAATGTTTATTACACAACAGTTTTTTTTTCTTAAAATAATATACACCATCTTCTCTTATTGCCCTTGAATGGCGATTGCATTATTATATCTAATAGCTCACCTACAAGGATGCTTAACTTGAAAAACGACTATCGCATGTTACCCTTCCAATTGTGGTACATAAATGCATGGTATTGTAGTCTATACATTTTAAAAATCCTCAACACGGATACTAATATGCTTTCCTTATGAAATCACCAATCAAAGCTTCGTGTACAGCATTTTTATCAGATAGTTTAATCAGCTCAGTACCAATGGGTAAATTTAGTCATCAATGTCCAGCAAACCTGGTAAATAACAAGACAAAATCTAATCTCAATATTAAATTCTACTCCTTTTATTTCCCCTCTTCCATTTGTCATGTCCATTAGCATTATATATATTCATGTTTACATTAGTGCACGTAATTGTTATATAATCATCCGCTGTAATATCATACATGTAAGCAGTTCTCTTTCCCCATCCCCTCCAAAGACAAGTGCTTGAACATCTTCCTAAGACGCGCTATCATCTTATCAAGTTTAGCTTACCTTTACCATCTCCTATCAATCACCATATAAAACAGGAATGGAAAATTTTCATGCGACGGAAGTAACGGAAGTGCTGTGAGGCTTTTTCCCCCTTCCAACGCTTCTTTCAAGCATTAGCTAATGCCTCCGATCCAAGGTTCAACCCTGGTCATTCAGTCTGACTTGTCCCGACTTTGATATTCAGCCTCTCCCTACAGTTTCTTAGATGTGGTAAAGCAAGAGATGCTGTAGAGATCAAGCATAAGCTTCCGTAGTAGGACGCATCGGAGGAACAATATAGTTATTATCTTCTGTGTACACAGAGTTTAGCAGCTTCATGCAATTCCATTTCCACCAGTATTATTATAGAAATTATAAAAAACTTTCATCATTTTGCTAGATTTCTGGAAAATTTGAAAATTCATAAAAAGAAAAGCTTGAATACCTCATTCTTCAAATCTCTATAGTAATAAAAAATTAGCAAGAAAACAGGAGTTTTAGCATAGCACATCTACCCGGGCTATTTCGATATCTACCCGGATCAGCACTGACCTACATTCGCTAAACTTAAAGCCAAGTCAAAATATACGCAACACAATACATGAGTCTGAAATAATATAGCAGAACAGTCAGCAAACTGTCCGCTTCTGGCTTCCACCCTCAACACTCAAGGATGGACATCATTAATATTCTGTTAATATTTCTTACGTAGCAAACACCGTGTCATGTATGGCTTCCCCTGGAGGAATCCCGACAGTTCGGGACGGCTGGGATGAGAATTCGTCTACGAAATCTTCAGATAATGATAGATCAAGTTCTTTAAAACTAGACCAAGATCCAAAGCATCACGATGGGGAAGGAGACAGTATTTTTAAAAAAACTTCCCCATTCAAGGAGCCGATCTGTCCTAAAAAAGTTCAGCGTATCATCCATGTCGCTGGGATTCGATTCCCATACTACACGAATACGGCAGAATCTTGCGAAACTTTACACACAAGATCTGATATGGAGTCTAGGCATTGGAGACACGATAGCGTTAGGCAAAAGAACCTTGGGGAGAGCGATAACCGTAAGGAACAGCTCAATCAGCTGGGTCATGGAGTCAACTATCCAGATTGGACGATTCCAGATCTTCTTGCTTGTCCCGTATGCTTCGACACAATGATAGAAGTAAGGATCTTGACCACTTGTAGAGGGCCATCTAAAAATTCGGAGCCTTCCGTTCAAGATTTTCATTCGCATCTCGCTAAATCTTAGGCGACTAATACCAGCTGCGGTCACACATTCTGCAAGCAGTGCATAACAGAGTGGATGTCCAGGAAAAGATGGTGTCCTGTTTGCAAGAGTTGGATAGAACGCTTAACGCGATCGTACAGCTTGGATCGGTTGATTGATTATTTTGCCCCTGACGAGCCACACCACACCCGGATACAACTGAAGGCAGTGCACCTTACAAGAGTTCGGGAATTAATTAACTCGCGAAAAGAACGTCCCTACCGAGGATTACTTCCCAGCCCGTTCACTAGAATGACTGAACTGTTTTATAATTTTCACTTCGACATTTATAACAAAGGCTTTTGGAACGTATTGCTTCGAAGAATACGTGGCGTTACCTGCACGGCCTGTGAAACGTGTTCTGAGATTAGAAGAATGTTTTTCCTCTCCATCAACCCTTCTTTGTTATTATTGCTGGGGTTCTTTTTGGGATGGCTGATAGCTCAAAACGCTGAAGTCTGGAAGTTTATACTGTACATGATAAGGAGCGCTCTAGACTACTGGGATTCTAAAACCTACGACAGAACTGATTGCAAAATACCACTTCAAAACAAACCCGCATTAACCCCATCCAACTCATTTTTCTACTAGTAACCTGCATTATCAAAGATATTTTTGATGCATATTAAATGCTACAGAGTTCCAAGGCCATGTCTGATTACATTACATTTGTTTTAATTCATTTCACAAGTGAACAGCACATTTCATTATACCTACTATCTCGGGGAGATGCTACTCGAAAATTCTAAATTTCTACAGATTCTCCACAAATATCATTGATTGAAACAAATAACGGAATGTTGTTTACACACAAAGACTTACACCAATCTCTGATTAGATACGTTCCTTTTAGACTACGAAACTGATGCGTTTTCTCAAAAATCACAATCTCGATCTTCATATTCAAGTTATTTAACGGTGATTGCGGTGAACCTCTGGCTTGATGTCGCATACGATCTCCAGCAAGCGCTTTATCACCTGTAAATATCAAAACACATATCTATTATCTTTTCATGGTTAAACAGCCGACCCCTTCAAGTTCGAAACTCGACTGTACACACTGTAATAACCGCGTTCTACGATAGACGTAAATGTTCACTTATATTCTACCATATATATTTCTCTACCACTTTCTGTATTACCATTCTTTGGATAATCAGGCCTGCTACATGCTTTCACAAAACCTGATTCTTGCTGACTAAATAGGCATTTTACGAGTGATAGTATCTTATTTCGTTACGTTGCCTAAATAGCATTTACATGAGAGCAATACTGTAGTCTTACCGCTTCTTTATTACTGGCAACATGATGTTTCATGTTCTCAATTTTCTTAACCGTCTCTGCGTCAATACTGGCAGCAATATCCTCCTTGGATCCCATGTGCTACATAAATACAAAGCAGACAATTTGATTAATATGCCAATGACCCCAACAGCGCTGCATACTTTAAATCATGCAAATTATTATGATCCCCATCGCACCTTCGCTTCGAACTCTTTGAATTGACGCTCTCGTTCCAGACGATATCTTTCGATTTCAGTTTGGGCTTCTTCTTTGGCCTGCTTCAGACGACGAGCCTTGCCTGTAGAAATCAAGCAAATGATAAACACATTAACTTGACCTAATGCATCAGCCAGAGGAATAGGTTCTACGATGACTCCGAAATCATCTTCAACATTATATATGTTTGCTATTTCTATTATTCAAACGATGAACATGGTTTTTGGATTTCAGCTTTTACAGGATGACAAAAACTATGATTTTATCAAAGGCCTAAACAAACATTATAAAAATACTTACGCTTCCTCGCTTCTGCGACCTTTTCCGCAGCTCGTTTTTCTGCTGCCAACAATTGCTGAATTCCTTGCGTTTGAGATGCCATTTTTAGAGACTCACAATATTTAGCTGGTTTTGAAATTTGATTTAAAGGATTTTTCGATGACTAGAGTAAAACTTTTCACCACGAAGAGGAACGCCCTGTTGACTCTGCTTCAATCAGAAAGTAAGCGACTACACCCAGCCGTCCAGATATACGCAGGTGAAGAAGACGACAGCAATTAAGCTAACGCTTTGATAATGAATGAGTTAAAACTCCGCTCTTGGATAACCCAACCCAACGATATATTCTGCAACTGAGGTTGAATAGATACTGTTGCACTTAGTATGCACATCCAATGGTTTCTTACGTGATTCGTTCAAAATGGAAAGTTTAGCGCTCAGCCACAGCCCTAGTTTTAAAAGACAGATATGTTTCGCAGCTTATATCCCCATTGCATCCAACATTATGGTTCAGTAAAACCCTTTTCCCTGCTTTTCCCGATCCCGATCCCGATTACAGGAGATTCTCATTTGACACAATACTTGGAATAAAAACAGCATACGTCTGAATGCGCTGCATCGAAACGTTTTAATTCAGACTCCGGATACGCGAAAAGAATACAAATAGTGTCATAGTGTAACATGGACGCGAGATTACACTTTTACATGATGCTTTTGATATGTCGTCGTTATTGGCTCATAAAAGACCATTATTCCTGAACATCATTCCAGGATTTTGCGAAATTACTCTCCAGTACCTTTAGCGGGAACAACAGATCATGTATAGCGGAGCGCAATATGATCTCGCAATTTATGTCGTAATCCTAGAGCGGGGAATGTCTGAATATGAAAGGTTGGGTATTTCAATTATATATTGAACAATTCCGGAGCTAGAAAATCCCAACTAACATCTCAACAAATTCTACCGATGTATTTCGTGCCCTTGAATCTGTCTTGCATCTCTTCCCATTGAACAATAAATTCGTCCACAACAGGTTTCACCAATTTCCCACTTAAAGACATGGTTTTGACTCGGCAAATGCTTTCAATAAATACAATCCCCGTCTTCCGCAATCCTAGCCACTAGAATTTAAATATCCAATTATGATAGAAAACGTTACAATTATCAAAAGAATTAACATCTGATATGCAGCTCACCTTGAGAAACACAGCAGAATAAATAATCGGGACACATACTCCAGGCCCGGTACAAATAATCTATATGATTGCAAAGAAACAATGATTGTAAACTTGGTTAGAACTACAGTTTAGAATATGCGGCATGAAAAATTGCTTTGCAAGCAGAACTTACAATATCAGGTTTTTCTTGCCAGACTAGGAAAAAGGAAAACATAAACGAGTAAAGTGTAGTAAATATCGATGTAAAGTATGACTGTCCTACAGCTCTGCTTCGAGGAATGGCTTTAAAAGCAAAGTGCCTGTTCTTTCGACGATTCTCCAGCAATTCTGCTTTCTTCACACTGAGAAGATCGTTTTCGCTATGAACATAAACTATGGGCGAAAACTTTCCCAGCGACATATTCTCAATAATGACTAACAATTCTCGCGTGTGCCCACCTAGAATAAACAGAAATCAAATAAGCGAAAAGCCAGCCTCGTTTTAGTTCGTTGTTTGGTTTCCCTTACTTACCTGAACCTAAAACTGCCATGACCTTAGCAGGTACGGATAACTTCTTTGACGCACTAAGCCATCGTAATATCACATTTGTTATAAACAGTATACACAGGCCCAACGTCAGTGGGTAGTCGTAAATACGATCAAAATTCAGTTGGTCCATTCTGAACCCTACAAAAACAAATATATATATATTACATTAAATCCTATCCATTCCATTAGTCAAGAACTCTTGCTCTGTTTGGTAGTCTGGTAGCGAGCCATTCCATTAGAATTGTCCATTAGCTTAGCTGGCAGTTGTTATCCGACGTTACTCGTATGATTGTAGTTTCCTAATCACCAGAAGCAGTGGTTCTACTAACCTCTTCAAGTGTAACGTGGGCCTCCACCGTTACACGATTCTTAATTCACGAGTAATGCTATAATTTATTTATTATCATTTAAGCACACGAAATTACATTATTACAAACAATATTGCATCCGGCAAACCAGCTTCTAAATCTGATTCAAATGAACTAAATCTTATCACGCAATTAAAGACATGCGAGAATATAAAATATAATGTATCAACGGTTAACTGAAGTCCACAATATCTATTTGTTTACCGATCGCGATTGCTAAATCCAAAATGACACCGAACCCGAACCATCAGAAAAATTACATGTCAAAACACGTGCGTGTGTGTTTTTGAATTCGTGAAATTGCCCTCAGATGTGTCATTGAGTTGTCAACGGCGTATGCAGAATCATGTAATCCGCCATTGAGTGTACGCAATAGATTTTGGGGCATCGTAGGGTTCCAACAACTTACTGGCGGCAAAGTAAATGAAGTATAAAAATTGGCAAAAGCGGTGAGAAATTTTGTCTCAAAACAATTTATTTCAAATTTTGCTAATAATTTGAGGTCACAGGAGAGAAATAGATTTTTGCGACGAAACCAAGTCGAGGAAACTCTGCAATTGCTTATGTTACCACAACTTAGTACCTGTAACTGCTTGTTTGTAGCCCTGTAAAGCTCCGGGGTTATTGACGTTCTATAACGTTACTTTTTCCGGCACGTCACTACTGGTCCTCTATTTTTAAACTCGAGCCTCTACGTCAGCCCTGTACAATCGTTAACTTTTGGACCTGTGACAAAAGGTAATTGTCAAGTTTTTTTAATTATAAGGTTTTTTATTTGGTAAGTCATCCATATTAAATGAGTTATTATGATAATTTGAATGTTATGATTTCTCAGGTTACCTGTCAACCTCATCCTTGAGCTATCCAAGGTCATAGTTCAGAGAGTCATCATGTGGTTTATGTGGATCCTAAGTTGGCTCGCCATTGCTGTTCAGTTTATTTTTGCATCTTTAGCTGTCGGTAAGCTAAAACTGAATGCGCTACCTCATATTTAATAATTACTGTCCACATGAACTAAATTAAATATATTAATCTTTACTCTTATTCCTAATTCTTAGCGGCCGGATTGTATTATCTTGCGGAGCTCGTGGAAGAATACGTTAGTGTAGCTTGCAAAGTAATAAGGGTGTTAATATTGGTGAGTTGCCGCGATGTATAATTATGTAGCCACTGCTTACCACACGTTACTTTTTTAATAAGTAGTTTAATTGAAGCAATTTCGTTACTTATTTCAGATCGTTTTAGGGGTAAACATAGGACTTTTATTATTCGAAGATATGCCTTGGCTAATGCTCCTATGTGGAATAGGGTCTCAAATAACGAACCTTTGCGTTCTGAATACGTTCCCATATTTCGCATTTTCGTCACCGACCATCATTATTTCATTAATATTTGTGGTTTTGAATCACTACTTTGCTTTCTCCCATTTTAGCTCTCAATACTATCCTTTCTCGGAGGTAAGTGAATCGATACGTGCTAAAACTGTCATTTAGTATGGCGGTTGCTGCTTGCACTAAGGATTAATGGATGTATTCTGATTTCAGATAATGGGTTACTTCACAATATGCGTTTGGCTCATACCGTTTGCCTTCTTTGTCTCATTGACAGCAAATGATCTTGTCCTACCCACTCAAACTGAGCAGCGACCGTTACTCGGAAATGAAAACGATGTGGTCAGCAATTATTTTAGTAAGAAAGGCAAAAAGTACGGGTTACTCACATTGTTCAAATCAACCAAGGATATGATACTTCCTCAGAGAACCAAGAAATCCTTTTAGTTTCTGTCCATTGATCAAGGCTCCGATATTTAGAAGACATGTATGCATATCTTTAGAATGCAAACGGCTCCGCGTTGAAGAGTTTGCTCTCACTAGTCCACAGTGTCTGTAATCCTTTATGGAATTATTACAGTACCCAGAGGCTTCAAGTGACGTTAGATGTGATGTAAGCGCTAGAATAAGTGTTTTAAAGACTACCACACATTGCCTTAAAATTGTGACTGCGCAACCCTAGTTTTATAGCATTGAACATGAAAGTTCAAAGAAACCAGCCAGGCATTCAAAGGGTTCACTTAAGTCGGCAATATTCCCTTTGTTGTGATACGCTTTCCCGGTTACACATCCATTTCCCTTGCATTACTAATTTTGGCGAGGATTTATCAATAAATCACTCATGTGGCAAAAACTCAGGTGGCTGTCAGCTCATTTGGGTAGGAAATATTTTTATAATCCAAGAAAAGCAACGAGGTATAATTTTAAGCAGCAGCAAATAAGTCACAAGTAATAGTTAACAGCAAGGCCCTGAGCAGATTGTAGATATCGTCTTGTCCAGTTTTAGTTACATTAAATTCCAGATGCTCACCATTGCAATAAATTTTAGATCGCTCTGTCTGTTTTCATGACTTAGCGTAGCTTGTTGAGTTTGTCGGTAGAATGTTAAGGTCAACATGATTATGTACTTGTTGCTGAACAATTGGTTTCAGTGTTAGATGATTCAAAAAGTTTTATCCTTTCAAAAATAAATTAACCCCACTACATGTACCTACTCAGTTGAAATGATATTGTGTAGAACTTGACGAAATCATTTTTCTCTACCATAAACGGATGATTCCATTCATTGCATTCATTATCGGCAATTCATTTGTATCGCAATCCCAGATTATAAAAAACTGCCATTAAACTCGCAGTGATGCTACAGGTTTTCTACTTGAATGTTGTGGAAATCGTTCAGAAGTATTTTGAAAAAATCATCAAAACCGGCATCAAAGCCATGCATGGTGTTGAATGCTTGTACGGATAACTCCCGACATAGAAGCTTCTTCGCAAACCCCAGGAGGATGCAGTATGCCAACCCGGCAGCACATCGATTAAACAATGCAATCTCCAGACTATAGGACTTCAGCTTTACGAAATGCAGAATACCCATACGGGTTAAAACATGGGAACATACTTTAGTTGAGATTAATTGAAATTCTGAAAGTTGACCTAATCCACCAAGTGCCTCAGCTCGGCCACAGACAGCTCTGTCTGTTTTGCTTGAAAGCTCTCGATTGACAGCTAGTGCATCCGAAATTCCTACAATGGTTCAAGTTCGCATCCCAGCCGTAACAATACCGGTCGGTCACCCAGCTATGAAAGTTAGCAAATGTCCCATTGGGAAGCCGACATCAAAAATTCATCAAAAACCTAGACGGAGAAAGCAGGTAATTTAGCGGAATTTACACTATATACTACCGATTTCTACTACAGTAGTCTTGAATTTTCGCTAATATTAAGTAAATGCTACTATATTGTTGACAATTTCAGAAATTATCACGACAAATAACCGGTTGCAAAGGTGTTGGTATGAAGCTATGTGAGAGGGACGTCAATCCGATTTCAAATCCCTACAGTTTTTCCTGTTCACTAAGATGTCGCCACCCCCTTCACGTTCTTAAGGTAAGAGTACAATGAGCAACATTAAGGAATGTTCAAATACCAATTTAAACTGCAATCTATTACTTTCCTACAGGGACGCGTATATTCAAGCGCTGGAGAAAGCGAAAAACACGACGACTGGATTTACGAAGATGTTTACAAGCGCTATACGGAAACCGATTCCCGACCGCAAACCCCGGAACCTATAACAGGTGCAGCAAAAAAGATGGCAGCGCTTCCACGCTCGCGATCAATGTAAGCTAATGCGGGCTTCATTCAAGCAATTTTACGTGTCTTTCAAAACCAAATGCACTAATCCTTCCTCCTCAATTTAAGTGAACACAGGAAATGCACCACCCCGGAACCGGAAGCCAAGCAATGCGTTTTCCATCAGCGTCGGGTTCTCATCCTTGATTTACGGCGGGTCAAAAGTGTGGACGCCATCACCCGTCAAAACAGTTTCACAACTTCCTTTGATGATTCCACCTATGCGGATGATGAACCAGATAATCGTAGTTCCTCCGTTAATCCAGAATCGTCCAGTTTGTTCCAGCAGCTTTCACCCCGAAATCTATCAATCTCTAGATCCACAACACCGAAAAACGTGAAAACCCTTGGAAGGAAGAAAAAGAAAGATAGATCCAATTCTCCCTTGGAATACGAAAGACCCACAAGTCCCAAAATACTGGAGGGCGTAAGTACTTCCTGCAAAATTCTTTGTTTACAACTTTTCCATCTCGGTCCCTAATTCCTCTCAAGTGGACACGCAATCCTTGTACCATGTTTCTACCTTCGTAAGAAATTGATTGAGTCAACAGCTTAAATTGATTCATCAACCAATATTACAAAATGTAGCGCAGTCTTGTTACCTCTAACGTTTCCTGTACTCTTTCTTTCCTGTACACAAAATTTTAGGGCAAAATCTACCTCTCCTCCGCTAAAACTCTGGATGGTTATCATTCAGGCTTTCAGTGGTCCTAAAACTCAGAGTTAGTTTCCAACTAGTTTCAGTCAAGTTCTTCTCCAAGTCGTGATAGTGGGTTCCTTTGCTTTTAAAACTGCAGCACAATGATTCCTGCAAAACCACGCTCCGAAGTAGAGCTACCCCCAGATTTTATAAGTTTTATATCTTCAAATTACGCTAGAATCGCCACAGTCCAGCAGAAAATTAGGGAATTTGAAGAGGCTGACGAAAAAAATAAAAAACTTCTTCGGCGTGGAAAGTTTAAGGATGGTTTCATATCCTTCGACTCGTGCTTCAGTGACCAGGATACAACGGAATTAATATCTGCAACAATAGTTCCTAAAATAAAACTTGAAGAAAGTTTCGACTCTATTGAGATACAACCTTTAGATCTAAATCGTTGGCTTCACCCTGGCTTTGACCCAAGCAAGGAAGAGTATGAGGAATTACTTCGGAAATTCCCCCTGGTTTCCTTTGCATTCCATAGCCGCGATTCCATAGAGACTCCCTCTGGTGACAATGATGCAGAAACGCCAGAGTCTCCAGTACCAGCACCGCCCATGATAATCAAGGGGGTGAAGATTTTACAGGAAACCCGCTCAGGAAAGTCTAATTGTAGAATAGTTAATGTTCCAAAAATGAGAGTTCGTTTTCAAATGAATCAGCACACTTCTCATCCCCGAAAGCGTCGGTACAGTCGCAAGTCAAAATTAAACAAAAGTAACGCTTCCAGAGCCGGTCCACAGATTATTAGTTCAAACTGTAGGGATGCGTTTTCCCAGAACGTCCCCGAAATGAGGGCTGGTAAGACGCTGCTTAAGGGTGGTAAAATCAGGGAAATTGGAGACAAAGTTGATCCTCGGCTATCAGCCGCAACGCTTAATGAGTTGACAAACGAACTATATCGTCGCTATTATTCTGACTCGGAATTACAGTTAACATTGCCACCGCTTCATTCCTCCGTTCTCACTCTTTTGGGACAACGACCCAATTCCAAGATGTCCACCTGCCCTCCATCCCAATCACAAGGGAACGGTTTCGATTCCTTAGATGGAGATTCTTTGTTGGGAATTCGTCAGAAGGTATGGCTAATAACCATGTACAAACTGACTGAGCTCCGTGTGTCAACATAGCATTATAAGCTGGACACTTGTTTATAGCAAAAGCTGAGAAGACATGGACGAAAAGGTAGATACGGTAAAGACAACGATTCAAACGAAGACTCTGGTGAATCCGCGGAGGTAACACGAGGCCCTAGCGCCGTTACTAGCACCAACGGAAGTCAAGACGGGGGTGGAAGTCGAAGAAAGGGAAAAATTATCGACGACCCACATGACACCCAAATGTCTGTCATGTCTCAGAGAGATGACATTGATATCGAAGATTTGCCAAAGGATGACGATCGAAGTACTTTAGGCTCCGCATATTTCGATTCCTCATTGGATTTAAATGCCAGAAGATTTCACATGTATATCGAAGAATCCGCAAAATCCTTGCACGCTGTCCTAGACGAACAGCTAGTAGGGACGGAATGGAATTCCGGGGTAAGTTTAGAGGGATATATTTGGATCTGTGAGCCATGAGAAAACTCAAATAGTTGTCATTACGATTAAAAAATCTTATAGGACATGAACGACATCGATACAAAAATTTCATCAATTAAGGAAGAATTGCGGGAATACGAAGCCAAATTTAAGGCTGGAAATATCAGGATGAAGGAAGATATGTGGCTTGCCTTACCGCGTACGTGGTCAAGGTCCAGCGCAACTTTTGGAGTGCCCACAGACACTAGACTTTTATCCAGTAATGATACAATTTTCATCACGCTTATCCCATGATGTAACTCCTCCATGTGTCTTATGGTTTCGTTGAATCGATTGTCATAATTTCAGCAATTAATCCTTTGGAGTACATTGAAAAGTATGTTTTCATTAGTGAACCACGCAAATTGCTGTACAGCCTAGTATTTCACCGCTATCGCACCATGGAGAATCCAACGGGGAAAACGATTACTTACAATGTAAGATTGAGGGGATTAATACATATCGCGGATTGTTAACTAAGATTAGTATAATCGCAATATCATTGTTGCAGATTGTTCCAAAGGCTGTATGTGAAATTCTCGGACGGCAACTTGATCAGAATGAGAAGGATCGACTGGAAAAGAATTTACTTCATGTCCATAATCTGGATCTTGAAATATCTGAAAATCTTTTCCGAGGGATTTGCGCAGTTGTGGAAAGACTCTTCGGCCAGTACTGTCTCGAAGATTGTAATGAGTGTTTCGCATGCATTAAATACGCCAAAAAAGACAAGAATCGGTAGATGTGCAAAATATTTCTAGAAACAAAATGAAAAAGTCTTTGGTACTTTTTTTGATGTTTAATTTTGAAAAAAAACTGTATTTCAGGTGTCACAAAAACAAGAGGAACCAACTGGAGAAAGTCGATTTAGAGTACGTAGCCGCAAAAATCAAAGACGGTAAAGTAAATCCTCAACTGGTCGAGTTGCTTCAAAGCATATTTGATCGAGACTGACAAAACAAGTTTGCAACTTTTAACTACTAGACGGGTAAGATTATGGGATCTGTTACTGAATTCTTTTCAATTTTTATAATCTGGAGCTCCAGGAAGCCGACACACTGATAATTTCTGGTTACATTAATGGTTGCTTAATCTGGGAATGTGAGCAATTACCACAGGATAACTCTTGTGGTGCCCAGGAGGTTGTTGCTTAGAATGCATTATTCTTATTGATACGGCTGTCTCAATGCAGAACACTATATCCAATTATATCCCTGATCTGATAGCTTCCCATACATCCTTGCTATAGTTTTACGGTGATAGGATACATTAGTTAGGGTAGGATCATGTTCCAAATAACTGCTTAGATTGACCAACCATCGTTCCTTCATACGGAGGGCTGAACAAGGTAATCCTCAATATCAAATGAATTGCCTTCGCTTAACTAAGTAGTATTTACGTAAATTGGCTCAGCTAGTAAAAAACAATACGTAAACGTTCTCAAACTATTCAAGGACTTAGTAAATTACAGTTCTTTTAAAAGTGGGAATCTGAACTGAATTCAATTTCCACTTGACAAGATTCAACAAGCGTTTGCACTTGTACACAATATTGGTACTTCCTTCTCTGTTTGATCTAGCATATAATAATACCGTAACATACTCAAAACTATTCTATTTACGTCTATTTCTGCGAGTAACTTTAGCGAAAAAGTTTATATAGCTCACTAGAGAGTATCATAACAATTTAAATAAGGTCATCACCACAGTATTCAAATGCAACTATATATTTGTACGTAACAATATTACTGAAATGAATACCATAATCCGTAGTAATCCTTCAGTTACACTCTGAAATAAATCACATTCGCTCATGAATCCTTTCATGACCAAAATTACAAAGGTGTAAGGACTCAAAAATAGCGCTCCACATTAACTCATGCACAGCTACTCTCATCTAATCCCTAATTACACTGGCACCTCTCGCTTCTTATACGCATACACTACATATCTACTTCTTCCAAACTCACGTTTCAATTTAATTTCAAAGAACCCATGAAGATCAAGTATGCTTACGCTACTTGCCATCAGACTTTTGAGTTCGTCGGTACAAATAATTCCGAACTTGAGGCTTGAAACTATTATTTACGCTGAGGCAACTGAGCTCCATACATCATGTACGGAGGGAACTGAGCACGCATTCCGGGATTAGGTGGGCCGACCATCACAGGGAAATGCATTCTAGGAGGCTGAGAAGTAGCGTGATACCCACCTGAAAGCACATAAACCCAAGTCAAATGTGTAGGAAGATTAAGGTATTACTTTAGCAGAAAATCAAAATCATACCAAGATGTTACGCATCGCAAGGATTTAATAATTTTACCTGGATGTGGAGGTGGATGGACGTGAGCTGGGATGGGATGCATGTGATGACCAGCAGCCTGAATTGGAGGCATCTGTGGCTGTTGGATGTGATGATGATGGGGCTGTTGCGATTGGGCTGACATAGCAGACATGAATGAAGCCAGAGAATTATTAGCTGCATGATTGGTAGCATTATAGTTTGACGTGAAAGCGCTGCCGGATCCACTGTTAATTTGCGGCATTCCACTGTAGCTCGTGACAATAGGCCCTTGAGGAGCGACCTTAGTTTGTTGTTCACCAGTCATTTTCCGCATAACCGATGTTGGAGTAAATGTGGCAAGAGCAGCAATTGGAGTTGATGATCTCTTCTGATTCATAGCTATTTCTTGTAGATGCTGCTGTTCTATCAACCGGGATAAGGGATTAGAAGCGGGCAACATATTCGGATTGGCAGGTAACTGAACTCCAGGGTTTGGACGATGCTGTTGAGGTTGAGGCTGCTGTTGTGGACGTAGTTGGGACTGGGGTTGAGGAGGAGGAGCATTAATGAAGCCAAAGGGATTAAACATTCCCTGCAAACCTGGTGGAGGTCCGCCACTTCCTCGGTTAGTTCCTCTGTCCATAACCTGCGGTTCTCCCTTATTTTCTACAGTCTTATTACTCTTCGACATTAATTCAGATAGCTGGAATTCGATCAAAAGAACCACAGGGTAAATTACATGCGTAGGAGCCATACAGCCTTCACCTTAATTTCAAAGTAAAGCTTAATGATAGCCCTCATTCTTACCAATTTCTGGATCGCATTCACGTCCTCTTGTTTCGGCGGCTCTTTCTGCTGTTCGTGGGCTTTCTCATCACTACGCAGCAAAACCCGACGAAGCTCAAATTCCATAGTTCTACGGATGTCAGACTTGGAATCACCTGCTTATTCCGGATTTGAATCATATTAGTAACATCCATGCAAGTGCCACACAAAATGAAAAACTATAGTAACACCTACCTTCGGAATTCTGTTCCACCCGTGGAGCAAACAGATCTTCGAACTTGAGTCCATCTCCAGGAGCATTTTCATTTTTAACCTGAATTACGTTTTGCCCGTCATCATTACTGTGGTTGCTAGAGGAATTACGCTGGAAGAACTGACTAAAACGCGAGCTTCCAGTAGGCTCGACTTCTTCGAACAGTCCATTCTACAAAATAATCACACAGCGATATGTTAATCAAAGAAAGGCTGCGTAATCAAATTACTTGTTGTAATCATCGCATGATATTTGGTGCAGCGCATTGAATCTTACAGGTAGTATTCCAGAAATGTGGTCCATTTGCAATATTTTTTCTAAGCTGAGATCCAATCTGGAAGACTCTTCAGATCGCCTTTCTTCCTCTTTATGGTTCTGCTGAGGAACAGCACCATTGCGTTCTGGTTCTTTAGCTACGTTACTGCTGGCTGCTGCGGCCTTTTCCCTAGAACGAAGTACATCACGCCTTTCGTCATCTTGGAAGCCATGGAGTTCTATAGTTTCATGTTGCGTTTTCGGTCCACCTAAAATTCAGTCATATTCCAGCATAAGTAATTCCCAAAAACATTCTGATTTCAACATTCGGATACGATTGAATACTGTATCACAGCCTTACCAGTTACCCATTCAGGTTCATCCTCCTCCCTATCCCTATGCCCATATCGATCTCTTCCTCCATGGTTCATTCTCATGCGGTTATTATCTCTGTTATTATCCCTGTTGTTGTCTCTGTTATTATCGTAGGGACCAGCAGAGCGACGACGTGTCCAATCGTTCTGGCTGTCTGATTCTGGTCCAAATAGCACCGGATTTTGCCGCCGATTAAACTGACTATTACGATTCCTCATATCACGATCCCTGTCACGATCACGGTCGCGATCCCGATCCCAATCTCCCTTGTCTCGTTCACGCGGTGGTATGTCCCGATCGCGATCCAAACGATTCCTGCTGTCATTTGTATCTTGGCGGGGATTGGTGTTGCCAAAACGGTATCTGCTGAACCCACGGTCGAACGTATTCTTGGATTGATCTTCATGTTGAGAAGGGAATCGATACTGATTTTGGGCAAACGCAGGAGATAAATTTGGAGCGCAACCACTAGAAAAGTTTCCACTTTGAGGTCGCAGGCTAATATTATCTTCATTTTCCTTCCTTCCGTTCACTTCCTTCTGTTTCGATGGATCATAAATGGCTTTGTTCAGGTCCTTCAATCGAGCTGTTGTCAAAGTGCAATCTAGTCCAGAAGGGTAACTTGGACACCTAGAGCAAGCAGGATGACGGAAGCAATCTACTAAAAAATCCTGTAAAGATCACAAATTGTTAGTAAAAATCCAAACAAGACAACCCCCCATTCTCTATCCTTAGCAAATCACACTTATTAACTTACCTTTTGATACATGATGCGTCGCTTTTTTGCTGCCGTCCCACCCACTCCGAACACGCTCTCCAGAACATTTCCCTCATCAGTCTCTTGAGAATGCCTTACAGGTACCACCCCCTGAACACTATCAGTCATTGCCCGGATTCCAGTTTCCATCTTCT
Organism: Sminthurides aquaticus; assembly: GCA_906901655.1. Taxonomy (NCBI): domain Eukaryota; kingdom Metazoa; phylum Arthropoda; class Collembola; order Symphypleona; family Sminthurididae; genus Sminthurides; species Sminthurides aquaticus. The sequence goes on along the minus strand of CAJQTT010000001.1, from coordinate 14,156,839 downwards.
AACCCGCTCTGAAATTAATTCAACAAACAGAAACTCATGAGTCCAACAAAAAGGAACAAATAATATCGAATCCTGTGCCTATACCATTCGGTTAAGGAATTACACAACTTTTAGGTTTCATGGCAAAATCCTTCTTAACGAAATGCTATCTTATTCCTACCTGTTCACATAAAACAATACGCCTAAGCTTTTAGTTTCAGCTCCCATATCTTCAGCAGTTCTACCTACAAAACAACTGTCTGCACGATTAGCTAGAATTTATTTGCCTAATTTCCATTCTCCCGATACGTAAATCCAACAGACCTTCCTAGCCAGTCTCCTTCTTTACGCAAATATATATCTGTCTTCGCTCTATCTAACCCCACTTCATAATTAGATTTAAATATCTACTTTTAAGCCAACAAATTGACAGCAGAGAGCTTGGTAACTCGGTAAAGTTTTCTTCTCATGCCTTTTCCTTACGTTGTTTTTACAAGTCAACACTTACAAACTAAGCTTATAGAACAAGCAGGTAAATGCCTGCTAATATCGATGCTGCCGGAGTAGAAGGTATTCTCAAGCTAACTATGCCATTATCAGTAAACCAAATGCTGACAAATGTAAGTTAAAACACTAACTGCCTTATCAATAAACTTGTAACCGTTAATTCCATCTTACCGTATACCTTGCATCCGCGATATTATAATTCGTAGCACAATAAACTAGAGTTGAATTAACTATAATTGAATATAAAAACTAGTTGAAAATATATTTCGTACGCACTTATAATGCTTACAGAATTACAAATTACTGTATGTTTTCATCACAGTAATACTAGGAAAAACTTTAAAAACCAATGCTAAAAACAGTCCTGATAGGAAAAATCCTACAACGTTACGTACAAAGCTGCTTGAAAGTTTCTCACATGAGCAAACTTCTGGAGGTCAAGATACCGACTGAAGGTTCCACAGTTAGGACAGAGTCGATTCTCTTCCTGTTCCTAAAACTTAAAGCCAGTTTTCTAGTTACAAAAAGATAGCTAGCTTCAGCACCAAACTGAGCAATCAATAGGTAGTGGGCAGTGGTGATACATTTCATCGAATCAAGTACCGAAGTACCTGGCCCTGGCGAAAGACTACCAACCAACCGAAGGCTGAGTATTTGATTTTGCATCCTATTTGGTTGCCATTCAACTAACTGCGTCTACCCATTCATTAGAATTCCTACAAACGACACAACACCCAAAAGTTTCGGCTTCAATCCGCTTTCGACGGAACTCGGCGCAGGCACATAGTGTATATTGAATCTAACAGTCAAGTACTTAAATTCCCGTGGATACAACAAGGCAATTAGTAATCTAAATATATAATTGTCGATTATTTATCCTCCAGACTCCAACATACCTGTACATACATGTCTACTCTTATAATGACGATCATAATTCAAAATCAAGTAGTTACATTATTCCACTCACCTTATTTAACTTTGGCCACCTTCAAATTTAGTATCAGTTAACAATTATCAAAACCAAACTTTAACTTGAAGCCACCCCTCGGATCACCAACGTCGCCTATTTTTAATGTAAAGCTTTCAAAAAGAAATCAACAAGTCCTATAATATATCCATCGACACTACACTAAATTATATCTCAGTCAGTCAGCGGATTTCGTATTTAGGCTAAAAACTATAACCAAGACTCGACAAGCTGATCCAAAGACGATTGAACCTTTAGCCTTGTTACTGAAAAAGAGATCGACGGAGAAATTTTTTATGGAAATTAATAAATTAGTTTACCCGCTACCCTTGTCAAATTTAATTAAATCACAAAACAATATCTCTTCCTACTTTAACTCCTTGCCCATTACAAACAACTAATAGATTTCGCTGTAATCTAACGCTATTATTATGATTTTTATTCCCTTATTTCGGCCTCGATGAGAAAGTACTCATGTACAAGACGGGACGGGACTGAGACCTACATAAAATACGACTTTCTTATTACGGTACTCTAAAACTCCTTCCTATACACTACTTTACTACCGCTCTCACCATTGACCATATAGCGATTACATAGGATCAAGGCTTCGATCATAAAAGAGCTCACAGCAGCAAGCAGCAATGCATAAAAGGTATGAATTCAGTTCAAACAACTTTGAAGAAGGATCCTCCAAAAGGAACGTTTTGAGGGTAATTTCACAAAGTCTACGACATCGTTGTAGTTGAAGGGATACCTTCTAAATTAAACTACCAACTATAGGGTGTATTCGCATATTACATTAGCAGGGGAGGCGGGGGGTATATTGTGACCCCATCGACGTGCAATAGTGTACATACGGATTGGGAAAGGAGAATAGGCAAAAATCAGGATATTACTGCAAACGTTATATGTGAACCGCTCCACTCATCTTACTTTCTACTAACTACAATAATTAACAACCTGCATCGGATAATCTATGAAAAACCTGAAAACTTTTAACTTTGTTTGTCTTGTAAATAATAATACTGATACAATTTGTTGAAGCGCCAATACAATGAATAATTATCATTATGAATGTGTTCCAGAATAATATAGAATTTATTTTATACTGTGTCTTTGAATCGTTTTATTTACTGATGAATGCCACGAGAAGCTACATGAATTAGAGTTAATATTGGGATGAGCATATTAAAATTATGTTTTACGATAAAATAAAGGACTTAAACATCAAGCTTACTTTGGAGCACACGCATTCAAAACGTTTCAGCTTTCCTACCTTCATAACGCTCACAACGCAATCTCACTCTCATTACTTACTACTCCTAATTAATTATGTATGGATCAATATAATACTGCTTAATCTAGAAATACATGCAAAATTGGTAAACACGGTTCTCATCTTAAAAATCCTGTAGGCATAATCGTATAAATAATTGTATTCATAATTAAAATCACACTGATAAGTCAAGTTACAGTAGTAAAGGGAAAACTTTTTCCTTACCCTAACTGCATGCGTAAAATCTTTACCTGTGCCGAAAACTAAAGATGATTAGCGGTACTATAATTAGCCTAGCTAATACAATCAGAATTAGGTTATTAAAACTAGATTCGGCGGCTTTCTTAAAACTAAATCCTTAATCCTGTACCGGTAAGCTAAATGTGTCATGCTCAGGTAAATCTATTAGTAACGAATCAACTAAAAGTTCTACTAAAGCCCAGCCTGTAATTTTGCCTTCCCTTTGGAGCGGAGGGCGTATGATTTCCGGGGATCCTTAGCCTTCGTTCCATCTTTAGCGGTGGCGGTCTCTTTCCGTGTAGCCGTAGAGCCAGCTTTGCCTTTAGATGTGCCGCCCATCGCCGTTCCAGCTTTCCCCTTGCCCGTTTCTGGAGCTTTTGCGGTCTTGCCTCTCGTTGCTTCTGTTTCCTTCGGCGCTGGAGCAGCGGCTTTGGTAACGTTCCGGTTTGCTACGCTTGGTCCGGCCTTTTTCGCTGCTCCAATTTTGACCTTTGACGCGGCGACTTTCTTCGGTTTCTCCGGCGATGCTTCTTCTTCTTGTTCTTCCGACTGGATTTCCCCGCTACTATTTCCGATTACATCTTGTTCTAGAGGATTCGATACAAGATGTCAGTATGCTAATCCAGCTTTGTTCTTTTAATCCTCCGAGTAAAAACAACTAAGACTTACCGGATTCCTCAGATTCCACACGCAAGTTATGATTTATTTTATGGGCTAGACCGTCGACAACATCACTCTCATCCATTCCTTCGTCATCGTCATCATTAGAATGGGCTGGTGGTGGTGCGTTTTCCTTTTGTTTACCTTTAGGTGCTGGTTTTGCCGCCGGAGCTTTCTTCCCACCTCCCTTCGGGACTGCTTGAGGTTTCGGGCCTTGCACTTCGACCTCGTTGTCACTTTGCATCGAATCGGATTTGTGGTCATTGTGATTCCCACTTTCATGAGAAGGAGCCGGAGCCTTCTTGGGATCTTCATCCCTACCTTTTGGGTTACGAGCAACAGGCTTCTTTCCCCCTTTCTGTGGACCACCTCCTATTTTGAAAAAATAATTCAAATCATAATGTAAATTTTCATTGAACACTTGCTTTTGTCTTCGACATAAATGTGACTCGTTATGCAAATAAATAGAACGCACCCTCAATTTGACTAAAAGTATACGCTCCTTACCTGTCTTAGCTTTATCCAACTGTTCAAGAGGAGGTGAGACTTCTTTGGTGTTCCTGGACTGTCCCACGACTCCTCCTACAGCCTTCGACGCGGCGACCGTGGCGACCTTCTTGGGTTTCTCCGGTGACGCTTCCTCCTCGTGTTCTTCAGACTGCAGTTCCCCCAGACTGTTTTCGATAATGTCTTGGGAGAATACACACAAGAACGTCAAGTAAGCGCACTGATTCAATCTAGACATTTTAATCATCCGAGTAAAAACAATTAAGACTTACCTGATTCGTCGGATTGAATTCGGAAGTTATTGTGATTCCTTTTAAGCGCAATTCCGCCGCCAATCTCACCCTCCTCCATTCCTTCGTGACCATGATGATGGGAAGATGGTTGAGGCGGAGACTTTTGTTTACCGTTGGATGCTGGTTTCACCGGGGCACCTTTCTTCCCACCTCCCTTCGGGACTGCTTGAGGTTTCGGATCTTGCACTTCGACCTCGTTGTCGCTTTGCATGGAATCGGATTTGTGATCGCTGTGATCCGAGATTTCATGCGAAGGCGGCGGAGCCTTCTTGGATTCTTCATCTCTTCCTTTTGGATTACGTACAATCGGCTTCTTTCCTCCTTTTTGCTGGCCACCTCCTATTTTTTGCATATAATTCAAATTATTATTCCAATCCCTAGGTTTTACTTTTAGCTCTCCGATAATACAGAATTTCGTCATTTGCAATCCAAATGAATTCAACAAACAACAAAGTTGATAGCTTTTAAATTTTTCTTCCTTACCTGTCTTAGCTTTATCCAACGTTTCAAGGGGAGGTGATACTTCTTTAGTGTTCCTAAACTGTCCTGCTCCTCCAGCCTTCGACGCGGCGGCGACGGTGGCAACCTTCTTGGGTTTCTCAGGTGATGATTCCTCCTCTTGTTCTTCAGAATGTATTTCCCCGCTACTGTTTCCGATTGTATCTTGTCCTGCAGGTTTGGATACAAGATCACCACATAAGTATACTAATCCAGCTTTGTTCTTGTAATCCTCCCAGTAAAAACAACTATGACGTACCTGATTCCTCAGATTCCACACGCAAGTTATGATTCATTTTATGCGCTAGACCACCGACAACATCACTGTCCTCCATTTCTTCGTCATCATCCTCATAATCATCATCCTCTTCATCATCATCCTCTTCATCATGGGGAGGTGGTGGAGGTGGGGGAGACCTTTCTTTTTGTTTACCTTTAGGTGCTGGTTTTGCCACCGGAGCTTTCTTTCCGCCTCCCTTCGGGACTGCCTGAGGTTTCCGACCTTGCACTTCGACCTCGTTGTCGCTTTGTATCGAATCGGATTTGTGGTCGCTGTGATCCGAGGTTTCATGAGATGGAGGCGGAGCCTTCTTGGATTCTTCATCCTTTCCTTTTGGATTCCGTACAACCGGCTTCTTTCCCCCTTTCTGTGGACCACCTCCTATTTTGAAAATAATGCAAATCTTAATTCAAACTTTTATTAAACCAGTTACTTTCTTCTCTAGCTCTCCGGCAATGAAAAGCGTGTCACTTGGAATGCAAATGAATTCACTTGGCTATCAATTTGACTATAAGCTCAAAATATACGCTGTTTACCTGTCTTAGCTTTATCTGAAGATTCGAGAGGAGGTGAAGCTTCCTTTGTGTTCCTGGACGGTCCTGCGGGTTGCTCTGGAGCGTCCTCCTCGTGATTATTCAGGGCTTCCTTCTTGCTCCTCGGCATCGGTCTCGTCTTGGTTGCCTTGGGAGCAGGCGCCGCTTCTTCCAAGTCACCATCTCCCCGTTTACCTCGTCCTCTGGTGCCTTTATCCATTTCTGCAAACGGGACAAAGAACGAAATCTTTTAAGTTAAGTCCTATTCACGCTAGATTTAACGAATGTCAATCATTAGAAGAAGCCCATTACATTAAATTGAATCATTGAAATGCATTTACACGCCTAATCCTGTTTCAAAAACTCTCAATTAAGCTACGCGAAACAAATAAAAGGATGCTGCTTACAGCGACCGGTTAGCGATAACGTTTCATGAATAGATAAGATCAGATGCTGCATTTCCTCGCTAAACAATTCACTGTTCTGAAGCGCGGTTCCCTAGCAGCTCAACTCTTGTAAACGTATGCCTAATCCAAAATTTGCCCTGGAGTTCAAACCTAAGACGCCCTCATCCCAGCTTCACATACATCAACGCACAACATTAAACGCTTCGATGCTCAATTTTAGTAAGATTTCTACGAAACTAGCAAGACTAGTTAAATTACCGTATTATTTCTTCCACGTCAAAATTTAAAACTTCAGAGGCTGCGGAATCCAGCAATATTTTGACCCACCACTATCACAGTTTTTCAAAACTTCTCTTCAATCTACACTGACCACGCACTGACCGCTTCAACTTTCAAGGGCAGACTGCAGGCTGAAATGAGAAGAGTTCCTAGCTGAATTAACTCAGTTCTTGTTATAACTCCCTAGACTCAAGTGTAAATCTATACATTTCAAAACATAATCATCTTACTTGCTGGAATTCAAACCACCGTCCCTACCACTATCCTTACCCTGGGGGTAGAGTACTTGGTAAAATCGACAAATCGATTTTCTATAGCCTTCACTTAACCCTCAAGTGGCCCTCCGCTATTTGAACGGAAGAAGAGCCTGAGAAATGTTCTTCAGGTCCGCCGTAGTCTAATACACAATTTGCGTATTGCGTACTAACGTTGTTATTAAAATATTAGCTTAATAAGTAAATATACATACAGTAGAGTGAACTCAATAAGCTTCCAGTTTTTTTCTCCAGGTGTTTACAGATTCTTGCCTTCTTCTATAGCGTAAATGTTGCCTTCGTTAAATCATTCGTTTAAGTACAGATAGCTGGATTTTCACATATCTGGGAATCCACCCAGAGAAACAACTGCTCTCCTGTTGAATTAGCATCCTAATCAAATTTAGACTTGCTTTTTGTTTCTGTGCCTGTGGCAACCGAACAGGAAAATATTCAGCTAACTTCAATTTTCCTTATGAAGTCTCCAAGGGTGTAGGGTCGAGCTTCCAGATAGCATACAAGTTTATTAACAAGCATCCAAGTACTATTCTTCTCTAGATATTTCAATTTTTTAACTCATTTTAACTCAGTGCTTGTAACGGATTTTTTTCTTTTCTACACTCACCAAACCCTATAAATTAAACCTTTCCAAATGCATCCATGACATGTCATAGTTTTCTTGCCATTTTTCTCAAACATACTTTCCAAAATCCTTCTGTTTTGGTTACTCTTTGCATGGAAAGCGAGATACACCTTCAAAGCGTCACAAGCCTCGTGGCATTAAGTCTTCAGTTTGCATTGTAATTTCTTGTATTCTCCTCAGAGAAATGTTTTGAGCACAATTTATCCTACAGAAAGCCTCAGCAGTCCTCAAATACGTCTTCCGACGCTCTAAAAGACAATCCAGTCAAAAGAGGAATGCTGTAAATATCAGTTAAGTACACAACGAACGTATCGCTTCATGTCAAACATAATTACAAACGTTCAATTTTAACAAACGTCGTTGCGGCAAGTGACCAATCACATATGAGCTTTTCTATATCTCCAGCTGACAGTCTTTGCATCCCACGCTAAAATGGTCAAGCTCTCAAACCTAAAACGTTTACCGCAAATTAGGTCTAGCCGCCTAAATTGCAGCTCATTGTTTGGCTGTCGGCCAAAGATTAATTCTGTTTTGCGGCGGAATTTTCTGGGAGGAATCGACAAGGAAATAAGGTAATACTTGAGTAGAGTATGTATTATGCATTATAAATGATAGGGGACTGCAGGTGGGTTTCTGGATGCGCCTGTTGTTAGCTCAACGTATTAAATTAGATTGCTTGTTTAGTATTGGTGCGGTACTGTCTGCTTGGAGCAAAGTCTTGAGCTCTGCAAAGGACTGGTTGGATCATCAGCATTTGGATGCCGAGTTTTCTGCACAATCAATTTTTCAATTAAACTTCGAAATTCGCAAGAATATCCTCGATTTCGCACACATCGTCCCCAATTTTGCATTCTTTGCTTGTCATCACGTAAGTACTGTTTAATTATTTCATTTTAATTACCCACTTTTTTGCGTTCCTAACCGACAGATTTCACGTGTGAATTACAATTATATATATTGCTGTGCTTTAAACTTGCGCTATTTATTTACTTAACGGGTTCCGTCTATCCTAATTATTTTAGGGTTAAAGCAAGGGATTCCGTTTCAACATATATTGTAATACAGTGCATGCTATTATCTGAAATATCAAGAAAGAATGGAGTTACTAATTCGGACTACAATCAGTGATTAATAGTTGATGTCGTTATATCCGCGTGCCTTTGAGAACTTACTTCCTGTATGAAATTATTGGATCTTTCGGATTTTATGTAGTCATATACTTCCTTAGAAGATAGCAGACTTCTTTGACGAATGACTTATTACGATAAGAAAAGCTGTGTAGTGACGATGTTGTACTCGCTAGTAAGTTAAGTAATGCTGTAAGAAATACGTTATATTAATAACAGTGTAGATTTGCGAGCGTGCTCTCGTATTACTCCCGCCGCTTAGTTCAGAACTATTGGCAATCATGTAGATTATTTTATCAGTTCTGAAGAAGCGAGCTCACTCAACCGATTAAATAAATACTCTGGTTTAGAGAACGGTGGGAACTTGCGATAGTTGAGTTAAAAGTAACGTTTAACGTACGTTAGTAGGAAACATCCTATAGAACTCGAAACAGTATTTATCGAGTTCACGCGAAACAAATCTCCGTATACACACAGCATTCTACAGTTACTATTAATTTGTCCGTTACCCAATTATCTGATTGTTCCATTTTGACTGTTGCAGGCAACTTGGATTTTATTCTTGGTCTAATAATCGTCTACATTTTGTGGGAGCCTAGTATTCATAACCGCGGTTATTATAATTCTACGATATCGAGTATCGTCGCCGCGTCGCTTTAAGTTTATTTGGTTCAAAGTTTTTCGTAAATCGGGCATGGCTGCTACACGCCGATTGCAAAAGGTATGCATACAAAAGAAAAATTAGATGATTTGTGCATATTAATATTTTTATAGAGTCATTAATATGTGATAGTAGTTGCCGCGTGAACTTGTAGGAATGGCATACTGAAATCAAATGTTTGTTCTTAGGAGCTGCAAGACCTTCGCTCCAGCGGCATTCGAGCGTTCCGAGATGTTCAGGTTGACGAATCTAACATTTTATATTGGGTCGGATTAATTGTCCCTGTAAGTTTTCCAACTCCAATATGCATAAAGTTTTGATTATTTTATGGAAATGAAAAACTGACTTCTATCCCCATCTTTCTCGCAGGATAATGTTCCCTATAATAAAGGTGCCTTTAAGATTGAAATCAATTACCCGGCGGAGTACCCCTTCAAGCCACCTAAGATCGTATTCAAGACCAAAATTTATCATCCTAACATCGATGAGAAGGGTCAAGTGTGCCTGCCTATAATCAGTGCGGAAAACTGGAAACCGGCCACTAAAACGGAGCAAGGTACATTTTAATTTTGTGTGTGGGTCGAGGTGACTCCACCTAATAATACCACTATAATTTTTTCCTGTGATTGTCAAATGATAGCAGGTAGAAAATAATGTACCCGCTAACATTTTTTCAGTAATTCAAGCATTGGTGGCTCTAGTAAATGATCCCGAACCTGACCATCCTCTACGAGCTGATTTGGCAGAGGAGTTCGTGAAAGATAAAAGAAAGTTTATCAAAAACGCAGAAGACTTTACGAGGAAGCATAGTGAAAAACGGCCAGCTGATTAACTCCAAAGCACCTATTACTCTATTAAAAATTGTAAACCATTTATGCTAATCAATGTGATTGTATAAAATTTAAAGATACGATAGCAAAGTGTAGCAACTGTAATGCTATGCACTCATCTCAACGGTAGTGAAAAGAAAGCTATTTTTCACTATTTGAAATTCGTCGCTTTAGTTCTTTAATGTTTAAAATTTTCTGTGACGATGCGATCAGTAGGTAGGTTATAGCGTGAGCAAAGTATGCTTCCATTATAATTTTTTGCTGACATACATACTTAAGTCGGCACTCCTGTGTTCCATCTTTATAAATCTGATGGGGACCTATTAACCATAGGACAGTAGGTTTTCATTAGCTAGCGTTCAAATCTAATTTTTCGTCTTTCAATGGGGCCCAATTTACTTCATACATAAAACTCTATCGAGGTGAAATAATTTGCCAATGAAAATTATCCTCTTTTAAGGATTTGTTCCTACCCTTCACCTGTACTTGGTAGTATTTTTTCATTTGAATTTGCTAGCACAATTACGGAAGAATTCTCTCAATATCTGGCTTTGTTATTCAGCATTTTCTAGTATCTGTTTCAGGAATTCATGTTTGCATATCAGGTTCAGCAACTTCAGCAGTGAAATCATTGTATTAGAATTTTTGGATTACTGTTTTTATGTTGCTCATTTCAGGCACGGTGATGGAAATCTAGTTACATACTAGAATTTCGCACATTCGTAGCTCTTATCATCTATGTCACCTGCGATCGCTTAAATCAGAGAAAAGTTGTTGTAGAAAAAACTGATTTGTACTTGTATTGTGCGTTGTACACCAAAGCTTTTGTCGAACTTTAAATAACTGAACAACACCTGGTGATAAATCCGTCGAAAATCTTTGACTGCAAATAATGCGTGGAATTTGTTTTTCAGAATTCAACCTTTACCTAAAAGCATCTGAATGCATCAAATCGTATCGTAGATGGTTGTGAAAAAATTTCACGTAAAAAGCTAAGGTTATTAGAAGCTCTAAATTTGTAACTCCAGTAATACATACATTAATGGCGCACAAATTGTTAACGACCATAAGCATGGATTATTTCTACAGTTTTATTATTTTTTTGAACTTTCTTAGTATATTTGGTAAGGTCACAACAGTCTCTAGTTAGGGCTTTTTTGTTTGTTTCTTGGTTTTGGAGGAGGTGTCTTGTAGCCTTTTTATTATTACAGTTTTATGATTGTTATTATTACTATACAAAATCCACCTTAACACATGACATCCTTTACTTAACTATAATTACCTTAATCTATTTCCTACCTACGGAGCTAACTTATCACCTAATTTAACGTAATAATTTATTACAAGACTTCATCGGTATGAGTTTAACCGTAATTCGAGGACAAAAAATGTACTTATTCTTAACTGCAGTTTTCATTGTTTGCAGTAAAATAAGTTACTATTAAAACCAACCACAATATAGCTTCACGATACAAATTACCCCACCTGAATTATCACCCCCACCCAAAACCTATGCATTCTAATTATGTGCGAATGCAAGCCGGGGCATGGATAATAAATTATTCCAATTATTATGACAATTAAATTAAACATCGGCCTACGGACATTAAATTCTCAGTTTTGCTTAAAGAAACTGACCTGCTGGCTAAAATTACACAACTTCCTACTCTTGGTTCAAAAAGAACACAGTACATTTAGACATGCATCGTATTATCAACATGATGAATCAACATTAATAAATAATAATAATTACACTTGAAGATTAGTTGCGAGTCTATCCGAAGCCAATGCTAATCTTTAATTTTTAACCATAATTAGGTTTCACAATTAGTCTTAATACTCATGCTGTGTAAAATAGTACACAGAAACTACTGGTGGTAATAAGTAGCTTCCGATATCATTGAATTTCTTCAGTTTCCTATTTTCCTCAATACAAACTCAAAGCTTTCGGATGTACATTGCTCGAAGCAAAACGTAGAAAGTTCGACCGGGGTCATTCAAAAGTGAGATGCACAAAAGCGATTGCCGCTACAAGTGAAGTTCTAATGTTTTATCACCGAAGTAGAGTTCCCCCTTCTGTTTCTGCCTCCCTCGTTTGCAACATAATCCTAAAACAACACATTATTTACTTAAGGGTAGCCAATACTATGCTAAATCACTGGTTACGATCAATCATTAAAAACCTGATTTCGTGATCTTGGTAATATCACACAGTAACAATTTATTAACCTGCTTGTTCTTGTCGCACATAAAAAATAATTACCGTATAAGAGATGACACAATGTTAATGTTCTGTTTACCGCAGCGGTGATTTGCCAGTTGTTACTAAGCTAACAGGACCTGTGCCAGATACTCCATTAATTCCATTTATTTGGCCGAATACCTTATTTACTGTGAGGTTCTTTCCTGCATTGACAAGAAAAGAGTGTGGATTAATGTCAAATCCTACCCAATAAAGTTCCCGAGCATAATCAATACAATGTAAATACTTTTACTTACCTATATGGCAGTTGCTGACAGTGAGAGATACAGGATGCTGAGAATCTCCAGAATCTTCCAGCTCTATTTCCCGTTTCATGAGTTGGTGCGAATCGGACGTAGGGCTACGAGACTCACTTTTAAGCGATGTAAGGTTATCCAAGCGGCGCGTGTCCATATACCCATTTCCGTCTCCACTAATGCTGTTGCTTCCCTCAAGGTCCATGACAAAATCTTCCGGAACCACGGCTTGCCTATTTCGACATTACGAACGGATATAAAATCTACTCCAATACTATTCCACCAACCCCACTTGACATGATAAACCAATCCTCCGATGGAGTTAACATTAAATATTAATCGAAGCCCCGCATAATTTATCAAAGAGACCCCGTATCCATTTAAAACTAAAAGCATAATATGCCATGAGCTTACCAATCCAGGTGCTCCAATTTGCTCAGCATGTCCTTTTTCAGTTGGGATAACCGCTGCTGTAGTGAAATCTTTTCCCGGGCCAGCCGCTCCATTTCATGCTCATACTCCCTTTCTTTCCTTTTCAGAGTCTGCAAAAACAATGAAAAAAACACTTAAATCCAATCTTTCCGGCACACCATCCTTCAATCCTTTACACTAGACATAAGGACAACCAGGCCATATTAAACTGCGATGAGCGTCAATAATTGAATAAATTCGCATAACAAACTTTCGAACACGCAGTGTTAACTCCGCCCTTACATGTGTCACAGAATGATGCATCTACAGGCGCATGAAACTTTTTTAGACTAGAAGTAAGAACATGTTCCTACCTGAATGTGACGCAAAGAACTCCTCAATATTGCCAAATTTGAGATCTTGCGGTCCTCAAATGCGGGGAGTTGACTTTTAAGGAGTTCAAAACACTCCTTCAAATGTGCCCTCCGGTTTTTCTCCAACTTATTGTGGACTTCTCGGGTGCCTGAATTCCTGTTATTCAAGCTAGAATTGTTGTTGCTACAAACAAAACAATGCCAAATTACTCTTCCATCCTGAGGGCTCCGTGATGACAATTATTATTAGCTTAAATGTATTTAATTAATTTAATTAAACCCATCACAGTGTATCATGAATTGCAGATGTTTAGGTACACGCCTCAAATCCCAGCCACATGCCGTCATGCCCACAAACGACAAACACTACAACATGATGATGGTCTCTGCATAAATTATAACTAGGGTCAATGCTCTATGATTTATGAACTTACTTTTTGGTCGATCTATTGGAACTTCCATTGAAATCAGTTGGGGACTGATTTAAACTATTGATGCGACGATATGAGTGATCCGACGCTTTAAAACCGTTCACGGATTCAGGTACTCTAGGAAGGATCGTAAATCCCGCAGTGAGATGATTTTTGACATGAGTCTGGTTCGCTAAATGATTCCCGTTTTGCAGACTTCCCTGGTGATTAGTATATCCATTTTGACTTGGCGGCTGTACTATCACTGAGGAGGAATTGCTACTACTCGGTAAGTCTGGGAAACCTTTCTCACCTGTAAACACAATAGAGAAATACATAAATCAAGAGTTAATATAATTTTGACATTAATTTCTCACACTACTACATGAAATCACTTGAATTCCAATTCCCGTTCTCTTCTTCTCCCCATCCCAGATTCTGAATCACATACACTTAATCCACGTCTATTTAAAGGGCTTATCATCCCCAGCTCCCCTCGCGAGAAACCTTAAGCGTAACCAAAGTTCCCGTCCCTAGCACATAAAAAGTGCAAGCCCTACATATGTAAGCATCGCCCACGTGTTTACCTGATCCCAACGTAAAATATTTTCTCAGCCATTTTTTCTTGGGAATTGGTAAATCCTCTGACTGATTTTGAGGGGAAGCACAATTTTTCTGAGCAAAAACTCCCATACTCATTTGAGAATGATGAGGGAATTTGGGTAAAGCAACAAAGTACATTAAAAATAAGGTTCAAAAACACTGATAACGGTCTCTTGTAAGGAGAAAGTTGACTTCCGGTTCTGTCTCCCCAAACAAATCACAGTCACAAAAAACTCGCAAGCTCACAAAAGTACTCTCGTAGGAAATGATGTAATTTTTCTAAAAATTAATCATGAGCTCTATACAGGTTCTCGCCAGGCTTGAACGGCGTGTGGCGTGAAGGAGAAAGATGAAGAGGGTATCAGGTCTGCCTACAAGTTCCGCGATACTAAGGGTAAGACACAGGACTCAGGACCTGCCTGGGAAGGAGTAAGTCGCTTGACAGTTGCTGTATCACTTGTTGTCTGAAGCTCAACTTTGTTGTTGTTGTTGCTCCACAAGGTCAGGGTCCTGACTTTCCAAGCCTCACTCACACTCGCCAAACTTAAATGGATAGCTGACCGTCCATCGCGGGCCGACCGTCTCAGAGAAAACCAGGTCCCACCAGAGGAGTCACGACCTAGGAAGGAGGCTGGGAGGAGGACGCTTGCCTCTCATCTCCATGGAAACTATAGTAGTTTGCATGAGCTCACCTCCTCTGAATTAATGAGCAAGTCTGCATGAACTTTGCTAAATTATTGCAGTCGGATAAGGCTACGATGGCAGGGCAGGGTCGGAGTAAGTTTCCTATATGTTAATCCCCTTGTCTCTACTCGCACAAAATGGGCATGATTAGTTAGCTTGGCGAGATTCAAATATGGGCGCGGAAGATTGCAAATTCCTGCAGACTAAAACTCCTCCTCCAGGCTACGAAATTCGCAAAACACTGCCATTTACCCCACTGCTCACATGTACAAGTTCGCACAAGTAAGTAGCTCCTAGCCTCTGCATCATCATCATCATCTCTAAATCCCCTACTAACAGTCGGTCGGAGCAAAGACGGAAAAAGAAGAGATGAAACCAGCATGGTTAAAAGAGATTCGCAGAAAACTCTACAACGCACACACGAAACGGGGTCATTAACATTAGGCAGGAGTCGCCATAAAAAATGTGCGAAATCAACAAGAGTATCCTATGCCTTTCCCGTCCGCTCTTCTTAGCGTCCTCCTCCTCTGCCACGTACAAGTTACATCCGTAACAAAACTTTGTATCGCCAAAACTCGCAAATTAAACCCCACCAACAAGTACACCATCTCCTTCCCCCGTCAAATCAAACGAGAGAGTAGTAAAACTGGGGTTATATGCACAACAAATCCGCCCGTGACTCCTTACTGTCATTTACAGGATTTTGCACGTTCACCTGAAGTTCACCGCTTATCTATGAACTCCATCCTCGGGCAACCTTTTATTCCAATCATCATCCCTTCCCATAGTCTGTACCAGAGAGCAGGGGACGGAATTTGCAATCTCAACAACAACCAACTTTGCATCTTCCCAAGCAGCAAACGTAGGCCCGCACTCATACAACCACCACGTCATCTCCCACACATCCCTACAACGTAAACTCTCTTTCTTCACTCAACTTTGCTTTTCTTTTCCCCACGCCAAGCCAACATACCAGAACCAACCACCTTCTTAAATAACAAGATTCTCTACGTTCATCCCATTCCACAACGTTTCATCATGATAATCCCGTCCTAGCCACGTGAGACTCAGCCACCGCTCGAGAATGTAATTCGCCCTAAAAAAACGACAACGTGGCAGGGATGAACAAGTCCGAGCCATCCACGGCCAGTCATATTCATCGCCAATCTTCCCAACACCTTCCTTACCTTCCCAACTTCTCCCTCCCTCCCGTTTACGTTCTTCACATCCGTTTACTCTCCACTACAAAATCTCAGCAAACCTTCATCATTATGCACCGATACCTCTCTTCTACAAACTTGAATGTCTCCTGCCCTTTCAAGTCCGTCTCAAAAATCCCACTATTAACTCTACACCACCATCCAGTTTTCCCTCCGCCCTTAAACAATTGTAAAGCCGGTCTCTCTGCTTGCTAAGCCAGAGCACCACCTTCTTTTTCAAACTAAGTAAGCATTAATTTACCTCCATTATGACCGTCTTAACTCTCCAACATTTCCTAATTCTACACAAGTCCTAACGCAACGCAACCTCTCTTTTACATTCCCTGTATCCCACAATCCCACCTTGCCAAACTTCTCTGCCTCCCCCCTCCCAACAAGCTCTAATTCCCCGTGCAACAACATCCAGAACTATCAACCATTCCTAGGTACAAAAGCCGGCCAATAAAGACTAAAGACTAATAAAAAGTATGATGACCATTGGCCATCCACCCGATCATTGCCCGTCATACACACACACTCTATTAAATCACTCAGCTTATATATCTCCGACTCCATCATTTTAATCTCTTTCAACTTTTCAAAATCCCCATTCCCTAGCTCCTCGTCCAACCATAGACAAATCTAAAATCTCTGCCGGCAAACAGCCACCACCACTATCCATCCCAAATCCCTCTTTACGCATCTGTACTGCAATTACATCTCCCCTTAACTTCAGTTTTTTTACTCTACCTTTCCCGTACCTGTAACACGCTGCCTCCTCTAGTAGCAAACTATAGCATTCAAACTTCACCTTGTACCAAACTAACATGATTTAAAATTGCGTCATCTTACACCGTTTGCAAATTACATTGTGGTCCCATCTGTCCGAAGTTTGCATTATTTCAACCTCATCTAGTTCTTCTCTCCGTCTCTCTCTCTCGTCCCTTCTTGCTTCTCCTACCCTGGGCTCGCTGCTCTCTTCTTACTTTTTACAAGGTCTCCTTGTATATATTTCCGTTTCCAACCACGTGTTTCCCATGCTTGAAAACTACATGAATTCTTGGCTCCTCTTTCTTTTTTCACTATGCAAAAACCAAAATTTCCAATGCATTTCCCCCACTCCCTATTTCCCATTATAATACACTAGCTTCACAAGTTAGACAAGACCACAAACATAAATAAAACTTGCTTCAACTTCCTCCTATCACCTATAGGCTACGAGATAGCGTCACCCACGTTGGGCCAACATGACTTCTACTACCGAGTACAACAAGCGTCTAAAAATTTCATCCAACCTTCTGCTTCAGTTGCAGTCAAACAAGCACATGGCTTCCACAACATAATAACAAAGTAAACGCATGGGAGCAGAGCACATATGCATGTTGTTGTAGCAACAACATTTTTCACCCCATATTAACAGCTCAAACCATCGAGCCGACGCCTAGGGCCCGCTATAACCACCGAAATTTTTCTTTCTTCCCTCCAACATCACCCCGGTCAGATTATCCAGAACCCGGCACTGGAAAATCCACAACTTTTCCCACCCATCCATGACTCACGCGGGTAGGTAAAGAGGATGCTACCTACAGCATCTCCCATCACCCACCACCCACCCCATACCACTTATTTGCCATCTTCTCCAAAAAATATTCCATATGCAACTACGAAGAGTTTGTCTGGGATACCATTGAAAATTACAAAACAGCTTCCAATTAATTCCCTTCCTTCAGTCACTCATTGCACAAGCCTGGAGAAATCTAAACTCGAAGATTACCCTTTCCGCCTTCCACCCACATCCATCCGCATTTATAGCCATACAAAACAGTACCCGCTGTATACATAAACTTTGCTGAATAATCTGAATGTGGTCACTCCTCCTATCATAACATTTAACAGAGTTCTTTGCAAAAGACGCACACAGTCCACACTTCATGTGATAGTGTTTACTGCCTTAGAGAATCCCTGGTATGGGCTGGCGTTGATAACTAGAGCTGTCTCATCACAATAATAATCAATGAACAAGCATTATACCAGAATTACTCACAAAATGCAATTCCATAAATTACACTGATTCTTGAAAGCATAATCAATCAGGGCGTAACTACACGACCAACGGAGAATATAGGCAGACAGCTGGAAGGATTCACCTCAATCAAAATCTCGATTATTTTCTATTTACCGTACTTTACCCTTTCTCTCGTAATTAAGTCAGCCCTGGATAACATACATGAATACAAAGCCATATTTCCTTCAGTTACAGACACGACTCGCCACTCGCCTCGTACTAGCGAGAACTTTTAGCCTAAACCACAACATTTACTACCAGTCCCACTAGAACTACATCATCGATTCCCGAATGCTAATTTTATAAAAACTCTGAAGATATCTAACAATATGGAAATACATTTTTAACATCGTCTTCACCCTTGCTACGTTGTATTCACACAAAGCTCCACATGCTGCATACATACTGGTAGTGTCATCTTCTAAATGTTGAACTCGAAAAACTTGTATTGTGTCCTCTGTAGAAGCGTATTATTCCCGACGCAACTCTTACAACGTTGTTGACCTTGTTCAAACGGATTTTCCTCTTAAATCTGTCCTGATCACGTTACTTCTACCCGAAGCATTACTACAAGATAAACAGCCAAGGTTAAATCTCCCAAAGCTCATGTAACTCACATCCAAGAATGAGGTTTCTAATAATATATTGCATTCACTCCAGGTGTAACTTTTCCCCTGTCAACATTTCAACTTACTGCACAGTTAAGTCCATGATTGTTTAAACTACTTATAGTCTCCACTCTTGGTCCGCCGACATCCCTCTACTGGATTTACGGACGACTGCACTACCTAGGATTTCCCTACACCTTTGTTTTCCACCTGAATTTTCAACGCAAATTGGGCATTACAATTAATACTTGATGTGATTCCTGGATTAATACAGATTTTATAAAATTCCAAGAGTCCACACCCATAAAATCCTACGGTTAGCCAATACGTTAAACCCTTCCCCCCTCCCGCAACACTCTTCAACTCACTCTCTGGCTTCGGATTATAATTAAGAATCAAGCCGATATCCTTTGACCTGACTCCAATATTTTTTTTAAGCATTAAATATTTCCGATGCACGAAGAACCTCACTCGAGAATCCGAGCGAAAAATCTTTTAGTAAAAGCTCATAGAGCCATCTCCACATTTTTCTCAGAATCTCCTTCCTTCAACTTGGACGACAGCCTAAAGGAACTTAAGATAATTTTTCGGAGAAGAGAAGAAGGGACAGGCTCCAAAACTGGTATACAGAGTGACTAGGCTCATGTCAGAATTACAATATTAGGTAGATATTTAGCTTTTGTATAAATGACTGAATCCAAATGTGCTTACCACGTGCTTCCACCTCAGCTTTGTATTCCAAATATTTGGCAGCCTCCAAAAGTGTTTCTAGTCCCATTATACATGCTCACTTGATGGTTGACACATTGATTTCATAGGGGGGGGGGCGCAGAAAATCTCTAGTTGAGCCCAGGTCGCCTCCCGTCAAAGGTCAGCAAGTCGTCATGATTTTTCTGGGTGTTGCTCGAAAATTAATTTGTAGGGTCTAAGACAACCGTCGACTATATTCCTCGTTGAAAACACACTTTGTCAGCCTCTTCTCTCTCTTCGATAGGACGACGAAAATCGGAAATCCTTAATTCCACCTTCTTGTCGTTCTCCAGGTCACCACGGGCGTTACTCGATTCCTACCACCACCAGCTTGCTATATCATATTCTCGTTTCCTAGCAGCACTCTTTTCTCTCTCTTTCTCCCTCTTCCTTAGTCGTCGTCTCTCTTCCTTGTAGTATAAAATGTGATGTTTTGCACTTGAGAAGAAAATCTTTTTCCTTCCTGTGTTATTAGCAAGCAAGCACTCTTCTGTTTGATGGTGGTCAGATTTGTAGAGTTCGACTACTACTTAAACTACTACCCGTGGATTCCTGTTTCTTCTCAAAATCACACTCCCATCTTGACCGAGGGCTTATATCCTGACCGAATCAAAAATATTATTAGCAACTTGATGTTGATAAACCGGAGGGGGGGAAAGGCTTTGTGAAAACCATGTGTACGTATAAATATGTCAATCACGAGAGGACAATGACGATGATGACGACTAAAATTTCTAGCAACTATATATATTTAGCCATGTATAAATCTAAGAGCTAAAAAACTTTCTCTACTGTCTACACATTCACGATTCCCCGGAAAATCCCAGTATAGCAGTCCTTTCTTTCTCCGCGCCCTCCTCTACTTTCTCCCTAATTATCTTAACCTGAGTAAAATAATTAATCTTTCCCTATCCTCCTTCTTAGTGTCCCCGTCTACTTTCCAGGATCCAGTGGATCGGAATACAATCCGTCGTCATCCGATCAACACTAACTATCAACTTAAACAAGAAACTTGTTCACTGAAATGGGCAATAAGTAACGTGGAGAAAAGGGAGAAGGCTCCAATCTAGATGTTGGCTCTCTCACAGTCAAACTCACTATATGTGTCTGTATACGGGCCGGGAGTTTGCAAAATTATTTTCAAGCACACGACAGAATATAACAAACCCGCAGCACATGAGAAAAATACACTTCTCTTCTCCCTCCTATACACTTGGTTACTGATTCTCCTCCCAGAATACAGAGAGTTCAATCCTTCATCCCTGGTACACCCTGTAACAACCTCCAACTAACTTCGGCCTTCCACATAACAAACTTGTTTTATAACAAATCCCAATCCTTATGTATTATTTCATCTCTACAAATTTCTGGAGGGAAATCAAATGGATAGAAACCTACTATATAAAATCAAGCAACTCAAGGGCTATCCAGCGCAACAGACCCTTTCACAAAATCCTCCCTTGTTCTGAGCCTAAAGAACCTTTTTGCTTTGTCAAATCATGGCCCTATGCCTGCATCCTACAATTTCTCATGTTTCGCCGTGACTCAAGGGAACGTGTGTATGCTTCATAAGTGGTGGGAAAAACAACCAGAACCCAGCGCTCTTTGCCCTGTTCAAAATCTATTATATCGAAGTTATTTTCTTCTCTTTGTGCTCTCCTAAATTTTCCTCTCTTTCTCCCTCCTTCAAAAAGCTCTCCGTATGCAGGGAATGAGGAAATATACACACACACACATAGACAATCTCACTCAGAATAACCCCTCAAATTCCCTTCCACGTAACCAGGAATCAGTCGCCTCCCAAACTACAACTCTTCCAACTTACCACACACAATTCTTTCAATTCACTTTAACAAAACACTCCACTTTTTCCTTTCACTTCCGGTTCTCGTATAGTTTTCTCTCCGAATAATTAATTTATTTTATGCGAACCACAATTTTAATTCGCACATTAATCCTGTGTGTGCGCGCCCGAGACGACTCACTCATCAATATTCAAAAATTACCCGCGCCACCCCCACCCATCGATGATTATGACGTGTCGGCATGAGTACTTTATGGGTTTCGCCCATCGAGAGAGCCTTCACCAACGCCTTGACTGCAAGGTCCTCTGGCGGACGCTCCTTCTCCAGCATCCCTAAGGATTTTAGTTCCGTTCAAGGGATTTTCTCCGGGTTTCTTCATCGAATTTCAAACTCTTTCAAAGATTCCCAATTCGGAGCCCGATTCTATCGTGAGCAGGAGATCGAGATGCTTTTTTAGGCGATAGCCGCGGCTGCCCGCGGCTCAATATTATCCACGCTTCTAACTATGATGCATCCAATGAGAAGCCGACCTATCATCCATCCTCCTCTCCCCTGCACAATCTCACCTCCCCCCTATCTTCGCTTTCTCACTCCTTCTCCCTCTTCTCCTCTAACTGCGCACCACAACGAGCCCGCATAGCGTTCACTCCTATACACGTTAGCTCCACAGCCGTTATATCGTTCCTCCTTCCCCTCCAACCAACTCCCGTATCTAACGCTCCCTCCTCTCTTTCTCTCTCTTTTGTCCTTCATGTACCCTCGTGTTTGAGCCCACGAAGCCCGAGATGAGAAACGCATCCATGTGATTCCCCTCATGTACAGATAATGAGGGAGATGCGGCTGCTCTCTTGAATCTCTATCATTCTATTGTTATGTTGTAGCTAAAAACTTTTAGGATTACCTTCCACAGGTCAGAGGAGAGTAAAAAGAGGGAGAGAAAGAGAGGGAGAAAGAGGGACCCGGAGTCCCCATATTACAAGAACGCACAGAGAGAAAGAGAGTGAGAAAGAGAAAGAGCGACGGAGAGGGGATTCGAGCTGTCAAACTTAGCGTGCTTGAATCACATGGCCAGAGAGCACATGTATTTTCTTTCATCTGACTCATACCATACAAATATCAATCCCCATACACCAGAACCACCATCCCAAGATATTACGCCCTAACTCTAAACATTTAACTTGATCCTTAAGAATCCTCAACTAATTTTTCCTCGCTTCCTTCCTACAGCCGATTCTTCTTTATTCAAAAAGGTCAACCTCTTATTGTTTCCTCTTTAAATGCACAATCAATGAACATTATAATTTCCTCATAATAAGACCCTTGTATGCAACCAGCCATCAATTCAATTCTAGGATGAATATTCCACACGAGCTAAAGCAGACAAACTGACAAGTAGAGTTAGATAACAAGCTTCCTTCCTAGGAAGAATATGCGTATAACTAGCGGATCAGACTGGAATTTTTCTCCGCCATCTCCCTCTTGATATTTAGTATATTACTTACTTAACATGCTTCTTCACATATTTGCTTCTGAAGAAGCATCTTTGACAACGCTTGCGTAGATTGAATGTCTTCATAATAAAATTACTAATAAACCAACCTTCATCGCAGCTCTGTCAATCAATTTAAAACAAACTTGGATATATAATATATATTTGTCTACGACATTCCATGTTTAATGGTGAAATCATGTGGTTTTCTTTGTATTCCTTTGTATATTCCAAGGAAATCGTTTGTACTCCGTCCCGGAGTAATAATAGTAATAATGTTAGTCAATACTTCGTCAACAAGTTGACATGTGAATCTTTGAGAGACCAAAACGTCAACTCCACGAGAGAGTAAACTAAGATGGGTAGCGACAATAGAGAGCGATTACTACATCTTACCCGCCACCCGAGCGGAACAATTAGACAAGATTTCCTTCTCTTAGCAACAGCCCCAGAAGGGTACCCCCCTGTACCTGACTAAAGGAAACCCTTCAAGGTTTGGCTCGAGCGGGTTTTGTAACAAAGGATTTCGGGGGGAGGCGATGATGATGACGAGCCGAGAATTGCCCGCCATAAACCTGGATTCCTGTCAGAGAGTCAGTCAGGACTCGGCCCTTTGACTATAACCTTTCAAGGGAAGGAAGCCTGGAGAAAGAAAAATCCAGTCTGACAGAAGCAGATGAGGGGAGGATGTGAGCGGGTAG
Source organism: Sminthurides aquaticus (assembly GCA_906901655.1). NCBI lineage: Eukaryota > Metazoa > Arthropoda > Collembola > Symphypleona > Sminthurididae > Sminthurides > Sminthurides aquaticus. The sequence continues at coordinate 14,133,297 of CAJQTT010000001.1, read as the reverse complement.
ATTAACCATGTGTGTGTTTGTTGGTATTCATCTGTAGCCTGATTCCATTCCAGCTCTTCCCTCAACCTAGACGTTATAACAATAACAGAGGCTTTCGGAAAGGTACTGGAAAGAGCGAGAGAGGAAATGTTTTGGAAAAAATAAAGGGATCTCCCCTCCAGCTTTAGTTTTACGATCCCAGTCAGCACGAGGGCCCTTGACAGTACATGTGACAGCCGGGGTGTAAGCATGTAAATTATGGGGGTTCTTCAAACGGCTGGAAGATACATATACTCCGCGTATGATATTCCTGGAATATCTAGTCCGAATTTTACCGAGGTAAATAAAACTACCCGGTTTGCGGATTATACTTTGGCCACGGAATGGATCTTAGCTAGACCCCGCAGGCTGTAAAAGTAATCATAACCCTTAAAACTGGACTCGATCTATGATTATATATATAACTGCGACTGGATGGAAATCCGGGGAGCAGGAATACGAGAGATACAAGACCCGAACTATTTTCCGGGAAGTTGCGGCGTTATAATCCTCTTTAGCGTCCATGTTCCACTACTTCCAGAACTCGTTCCTAACTAGCTATCTCGATTTGGAACTACCCGCCATAGAAGGCGAGGGCCTGGATGGCGGATGAAGGGGTGGGGTCCTTCCTGTACGTGTCTCTGAGGTTTCAAAGTGGACACAGGATGCATGTTTGATTAAAACCTACTCCAGGCAGTATAGGATCAACTCATCAAGTGGATACGGGTAAAATTTTCCCGCTCTCTTCCGCAACATCTACAATCCTTTTTCCCTTGTCTTCTTCCCCACAAACCCTCCTCCCGGGGAGTGAGTTACCATGCAGAAAGTCCAAGCGTGGATTTTCACGTCGGTTGAATAGACGGATCCAAGGTTAAATTTCCCTTGGAGAGAGAGAAAGAGAAAAGCGAGAGGGAGGACAGTACATACATACACAGCCCGGCTCTGTTTATATACACCAACCCGAGAGGTTCCTTTGGAGAGTTTTCCAACTTTTTTCATCCATTATACATAACCTTCTAATAACCAACTAAGGAGAATCGCCATCATCATCGCCATCCTGCACACAGAGCCATAGCCTTCGAGAGGATGTTCACGTCCAAGCGATTTATAGAGGGCCGCCGAGAAGGGTTTGCATTCTGTGTGTGCAGTGTTTGATGGGGGCATATACTGCGATTGAGATACGCTTCCAGCGCATAGAACAGCGTAGCGAAACGCTCCTCCCCACCCCCACTCTCCCTCCATTCACCAACCATGAACTTGTCTATCACCAACCATTTCATTGTCTGTCTACCTGCAAGCAGGGCCGAGTCGAGTCTGGAGGACGATTTGGATGCATATATAGTAAGCTCATAGCGTGGAGCATAGGGGGATCGAAACGGAAAGTTTCCATTCCATTGTTGTCATGGTTATAGCAAAGCCCTCCGTTTTTTACCCCTCAAACGCTAGAGACAATGGTAAAAAAGCGTTGGAGGGAGCGGAGGGGGCGGTTTAGAGGTACATGGACGAGGGAACACAAGTTTTGAGTGCATTTTTGATTTGTTTCGCGAGAAGTCGGAGAATTTTCTCCCTCACCCACAAATGTGTACGTGTGAGGGAGAAAAAGAGGAAAGCACATGGATAGAACGCACATGCTAAAGCCTCTATTCCCCGTCGCCCTTCCTGACGCAGCCTTCCACGTAGTTTTTTAAGAGGAATGGCCGGATGGGTGGATCGATCTCTTCTGACTCCTTCCAAACTTTCCTTCTCTTTCACAAAACCTCCCCACCAAACTCCCGCATCTTTCTAAAGCTAAAGCTACCGGTGAAGAGAGAGAAACATTTTCGCATATTATTCCCTCACATCCCTCCGACTTTACAGCCCGCGTACACTGCCACACGCAAAATTTTCCAACATTACCATGCAAAAAAACATAGAGAATCTGAGCTAAAACCTGGGCCGAGAGCCTAATGAAAATCCTGTAAAACAAGTTTTCGCAAACAACAATTCCTCTCTCTCTCTCTTATTCCATTCCTCCTTCGCCCCAGCCAAGCCAGAGAAGAAAAGGAGACATAAGAAATAAGTAGATGCGCATTTATCCTTAAGAGAAATGTGATTCGCAAATAATTCGCAAACCCCCAGCTCCTCCACTCTCCTCCTCAGAATCCACATCCTCCATCATCTATCCAACTCCGAACCACCATTTTGGCCAAAAGCAAACCTCATCTGTATCACTATTAACATACTCCCCCAGGTTACTGAAACCAAGGGTTTTCTCTGTTGTACCTGATATTGAAGGAGCTCGCCGAGCTTATATCAATAAACCTACTACTACTATTAACATACTCCAGCCCATGCCAATCCAGTTCCAGCCTAGTGAATACAGAAAACAAGAAGCGACAAAGGATCAAATTGTATTACGCAGGAGTTGGATCAGATTTCCAGGACCCAAAAAATTAATTTCCCAAAACTTGTCATCCACTTAGCTCACACTAACCGACTAACCCAAAGCTCCTCATTTCCCTTCATCCATGCGATATACTCCTTTGAAGAAAACTTTCCAAGAAAATGAACACATTTGGATCACTTCTTTCATTCTGCCTTCCCTCTTACTCCCGTGTCCGTCTTCCGGTATAGAATCACCTCCAACTAGTACCTGACAAGTAGGGGCGGAGTTGAACACAAATTTTGACAGATCCACTCCCACGGTGGGAGTCCCACCCCGTTTTGTTAAACAATGGAGAGGATGAAGAGAGCATATATGCATAATCTTATTTCAAGATTATAATTTTCGCACATATTCTAAATGGATTTTGCAAATAGTTTTCAATCCCTCACGTCTTCATATGTCGAAGCGGCGTATAAGCTTATTGGTAGCTTGCGGGAGCATAAGGGCGGGTATGAAGAGAGTGTATTAGATCATGAGTAAAATTGTAAATGTTTACAAGTATTTATATAGCAAACTGAAGATATTTTTGCAAGGGTAACTATAACCGCAGATGAACATATGCGAGTGTGTAGCACGTGCAAAGGTTTCTCTCTTTCTCCGCCTAGTTGCATACAGTTATTAGTGGTAGCATGTGACTCGGGCTCTGTGGCTCATCATCACCTATCCTTGCATTTACAAAGTTACATCTTCCCCCATATCTCTGATTGACATGCGGGAGATTATATGGCGGTGCGTACATAACATGTGATAAATGATAATAGCCATGGCTTCGTCACATATTTGCATGCGAATTATTGTTTGTGTTGATGGAGAGGTTGCGGTAGATAGATAAATGCGGATCTTCTCATCTCAAATCTGGCAAGCTCTTTGCGTCTCTGTGTTTGTGAACAGCAAATACATCACATTTACCAACATATAACTAAACAGCTGCTCAATTCCCCACCATCACCATCATAACAAGAGTTACACTTTGCACTCCTCCGTCCTAAAGAGCTTCACTCAAATCTGCACACGTATCCCCAGCCAGCCAACCTGCAGTGATCCTATGGTAGCTACCCATTATTTGCAATCTGCATTAACCAAGAGGAACCCAGAGGAACCAGCGTAAGGGTGAGGGGTTGGAGAGTTCAAAGGAAGATGTGATAAACTTAAGCACCAGAATAACACGCTTGGATTTGCATTGCAGAAATAAAAATACACAAAAGAGAGAGAGAGAGGAGACGGAGACGGAGTGGGTCGCGATGCATGGATATTATATACATGGCAAAATTCATAAAGCTTTACCTCAGACACAAAATTACCCTGGCCTATAGGAAAGCCATGCGAATCTATAAACCCAACCAACACATGTAGAGTAGGTAAACTTTTACGCCTCGTACGAGCTACTCCTTTGCACAAAACTAGAAGGAAGTAATAATTATATTATTGGTATTTTTGCGACTCACTAGATTCCATTCTCGCAAAACTCACTTTGCATAATTCCGCATCCAACTCCATCCTTCTGGGAAGCTATTATAGGAAAATTTTGCAATCTTCTCCTCCTTACTTTAACTTACAACTTGTATCAATTCAAGCTTACCCTTTTTCATCTCTTCGTCCCTCCCCTCCCTCTCATCCCTGGTTAACAAACCCATTAGGGCTTTTTAGTTTAGTTTAGGGGGCCGGAGCCATGGTCCTCAAGGTTTTTCGCAAATTCTCAATTCCTTCTATAAAGACGATTGCCATGAGGCAGCTGAGGTTTCGCATTAAACAAGTTCTTATTCATTCCTCCATCTCTCTCTCTATCCCTCCGCTACTCTCTAATAGATAAATGCAAAACTCTTGAGCGCCACTCCCGCTCAATAGCATACACTATGAATGCATTGACTTTTTTTCCCAACACCTCCAATTCATACAGGTAGATGAAAAATCATCCTCCAGCCGAATCCAGCCCCAGCCTGGGACAACAATCTGAACAATGAGAGCGGTTGGAGGTTCGAAGGCTACCTTGCAATTTTGCGATAAGGACACGACAAACTTTGTTCCAAGTCCTTCTGTATATAGTTTATTCATTTGTTCAGCGGCGGCCCTCACCCCGTGTCCTCGACGTCCAAGGGGAATGAGTGAGTGAGTTGCAAAAATCCTTTCTTCATCCCTCCAAGACTACGAGAAAAAAAACACGCTTGCAAATTCTTCTCCCGCCCTCATCATGTGATGCGAAAAAGTTCCATCCAAAGGCCTCAATATTGCAATCCAACGTTTCCAACGTTTGAGCAACTCTGCAACAAGCCGTCATATCCTCCACACTATCCTTCCCCGTCCATGTATCCTATATACACAACCTATCTCTCACTCATCCTATATCATCATTTCTAACATGTACATCCCACGTACTACAACTTACTTAACTTGCTTATTGCACCTCCGGCCTTCAGCCAGCCTTTTATTCCCATCATCTTATCTCTCTTTCTTCTAAAATCCTGGATAATTTTACTAAATCCATGTCCCCCTCACATGCAATCCCATCATTGTATCCTTCAACTCTCTGTCCATGATGTCCCCCTCTATAATTACGACAATTATCCAACGAGCTCCGTATCACATTATCCTTTCACGTTCAAGGATCCCAGAAAAGAAAGCGTATCTCCATGAATATCCTCTCCACAAGTGAGCAATAACCGTAATGGTATTAGCATCTTCTTGTACATACACACATCCTCCCTACCATCAGAATACAACTCCATAACCGTTTACCAAAATCCCATTTCCTTGATGCCATCAACCTAGTTGGACCTTACACATGAGCAGAACCAAGAGAGAGGGCCCTAGGGTAATAGCATAGGAAATGGTAAAAATCTTTAAGAAACTAACTTAAATTAAAGTCAAGCTAAATTTAGTTTCTACAAAATCCTCAAACTTTGACTTCTTCCTTTTGGTTTCAGAACCGGAAATGCGCTAACATCCACCCATCTCTTACCACCCTCTCTCTTCAGTCCATCACCCCTACTCTACCTCGTCGTTAGCCCAGGTGTTACACGGCGGGCGAACCAGGGCAAACAGGATGGTGGTGAAACAAGGTGTCAACTACGAGGATCAGGAAGCAAAGAGAAATCCCAACGGTTCACATTAGTAGCTAATTGCATATTTGCATTACCTTTTGTACCTCTTTGTCATTTCCCTCTTTGAAAAGAAGGCTTACACTCTGTGAAACGGCATATAATTTTAGCCCCCAATTTCCATCCTAATCCCTTGCCAGTTTAAACTAAACTCTTATCCACCACCTCCCTTTTGGCACTTGACTCTACCGTGTTGAAAAAGAAAAAGACAATACACACATTGCACATCCTTAGAATGAGCAAGTAAACGGAGCCTCATTTTCCCTGCAAATACAAGTCCCCATACAGTATATGTATATTTGCAAACGTATGGCGGAAATTGAGAAACGGCAGGTGGTGAGCTCTCACCATCAAACTGGATCAATTACATGCTCCTTCAGCTACGTGTTACCCTCCAAGTGCAAAACTATGCGACGCGGTGTGTATACATGTATCTTTAATTTAACCCCAATCATAATGCATGCGCGTAAAAACAGAGAGAGAATTAGCCTAGCCATTATCCCCAGCACATAGCACAGCACTAGGTCAAAAACGTTCCTTGGAACCCACATTTCCGAGTAAACAGGGTTAAAAAGAGCGTTCATACAATGACGAGGAACGGAAGTGAGTGAAATGAGTTAGCTTTATCTTTAATACAGCTTGATCAATCATCTCCTCCGTCTGCTCTCCCTCATGGCGATGAATAATAGCAACCGACTGTTAGAAAAATGCGATGATGACATTCCAACAAGGGAGCAAGTCAGCCACCAAGCCAGTCAGCCAGCACTCAATTACTCATACCCATTTAACGAATCCATTTAAGTCCTGTAAGGTGTAAAACCAGGACATGCAGGAGGGGAATATGTCATCCAATCTTCCCTTGCCCAGCACACAAATCCATCCCCATTCTCTCCCATCCTTCCATTTCCACTTTAGCTTGTGGTGAATCTGGTATGGTGATGATAGTTAACTGGAGATTGTCTCTAGAAGAATTCCATTCTCTACCCCAGGATAATGCGTGTAATGTGAATGTACAATATTTTATCTGCGGTTCTATTTATCACTCGCTAAAGTAATTACCTCATCTCCTGTCAACTACAGGGCTAGACAAGGAGACTACCAGGAAAGAGATATGGGACTTTCCTTCAATAGATACTGTTTAGCGGATAGGATTTTCATCTGGAATAATCGGATTGTGAGATTCTGACAGGTAGAACTTCTACAATAGAATCCATGAACGGAATCAACTCCCACAGAGCAATCCGGTGGATGATGACTTGAATGATATGAAATACTGCGGAGCTAAATGAGTTAAATAACGCATAATAAGTAACGAACGCTTTGAGTGAGCACAATGACACTTCTCCTTCCTGAAATAACCAATTATTGATAAGGAGCTTGGTTAGCGTTAGATATGAAGCAAGAAAGATGAATACTACATCGTACGTACAACGACATCACCAATAACTTCCACGCTATTTCAAAGTTATTTTCCTTTTGGCTTTTGTGGTTGCGTGGAGGCTGCCAAAGTAAAAGCTACAAGCATGAACCGTGATTAAACTCTTTGTGAACGTATTGTGTCTTTTAACATTGTTTCTACGCTTTATTTAATATATATTCATGTATGTTCAAACATCCCATTACTTCCCTCCCACAGCTCCTTGTTGTATACGTGTACAAAAGGTTTTCTTTCAGGCTGTTAGTCCATTTTCTGCTAACCACACCACGCTTCATCTCCAGCGAGTAACAAATATGTATGTATGACACTCTTTGGAATCCTGAAAAGGCTGGATATTCTCCAATCTTTCACGGCCCCTGGAGGACAGGAACCCGGACTTAAGAGGGCGCGTAGCCAATTTAAAGTACTTAGAAAATCTGAAACAGGAAGCCTTCCATAGTAGAAATAAGCAAGATTTTTGCACAGGGTATTAAAGCACCTGATATGAAGGAAAAGATGTAAGTGGGGCAAACTTGTTGCAGGTTTAGTGAATTTTTCCTACAACTTCATAGGCTATGTATTTCGAAACCCTTGCGCAGGATGAGGACGGGATGAATTAGGGATCATGTTTTTCCTCCAAGAGCAAGACGCGTTAGTTAATTTATTCCTTCCTGAACACTGGCTTTCCTCCCGTACTACTAGAATCCCTGCTTTATCTTCCTTGAACCCTTTCTATATTTCTCTCTTACCGTTTCATCAATCAATAGAGAATGAAACTATATGCAAAAATGGAAAATGATGGCTCAATTACTCAATCAGAATAGGATTGTGTGCCGCTCACTACTGAATACCCGGAGTGGAAGAGAAAGCACCATGCCGGGGCTGTTAGGTGAAAGCAGGAGGGAGTAGGAGGTGAAGAATCTGTGCGTCGTACATTTAGAAAAATAATTCCAGGAATAGCTGCCAAGGGAAAGGGAATGCGCCGTCCTTCTCGAGTCTCACCACCGGAACATATTGTAGTCTACCTTTTGGCGTTTGGTCGATATTTTCCAGGAATATATATATGCCTCACAACTGTAATTAAGGGATGGAACTGTAAGTGGATTGCATCCACTCAGTTTCCCTCCGAGGATCCCGGCAAGATGAGAGTAAAGCAAGCGGGCTCTATAATATACGAGCTCACATTTTTTAACAAACCCCTTGCATTTCCTTACTCAATTCCGCCATATACGCACGTGCTTGTAAAAAGAGACGGAAAGAAAAGTAGTTTCATTTTATGACATTGGGAGACCGCATATCGCATCCTACGCTCTCCATGTTCTCTCCAGTCTTCATCCTCCGAAACGTCGAAACTATGAGGGATTGTAATACAAAGAGCAGGGACTACATTTCAAGAATTGTATATTCTTGACAGAAGAGAACTGCCAGAATAAGAGAGATGTGGAATAATGAACGGAATAGTGTGGGAGGGATGATGATGGCAACAACTTTTAAATCTCTCCTTACAATGTTGCGTATATATAATAAACAAAAACCCTGTTTAATCACGATCCACCCAGAATAAGGAAAAATCTCTCCCGTCTCTCCTCCAGACTGGTTCTTGCCAAGAGGAAAAGTTTTGCTCACTCAGTCAGTCAGAGATTACAGAGATATATATACAACGAGTTCTTTCTGGGATAATGATGGGAAGACGATTATGCTGGTTGGATCTGTTTGAGCCAATTGAAATTATGAGCATCTTGTTAAAAAAATCCTTAGCCCTTTTTCTCCGACCCGCCCGCCCCCTCTTTGCTTAAAAAACTTCGCATTCACTCTATCACTCACCCCAACCCCAGGAGCGTCTTAAGTCTTTCCCCATCTTCTCATTGTAGCAATCTTGCAGAATCTTGTTTAGTCCAGGCAGAAATATATTAGAATGTTGGATGTTGGAGTGGATGCAGGCGGGGCTGGGAATGATTTTCTTTTACAAGTTTTTCAGCACGATCTTGGCATTAGTGTGCTGGAAAGCACGGTTTGCTTAGAATTAGAGGACAAATTGCAGTTTTTCTTTGTGGTTGGATGGATACAATTGGAGCATGTGTAGCCGGGCTGGAATATAACCACATAGCATCAGCAAATCATCATTTATCATGGCAGGGATGAAGCTTATAATAAAGAGTTATATATATTTGCAAGGATGCCAACCAACCCATTTCGATATAACATAACGCACAATGTTTTTCCTCCAGGGGAAATGTGATCCATGCGCCGCCCGCCCTTGGTTACAGTCACTGGAAGTGAATCATGAAAGGAAACGCACATGGCCGGCAAATCTGCAGAAACGGATTTCCAATAGAATTCCATCCCATTTATTTCCCCACCCTCCCTCCTCCTTTGCCATTTTCATTCTCAACCTTTCTTCTCCACCTTCTCTTCTTCTTCTTTCCAGGAACTCCATGGCTTCAGCAACCTTTTCCCTCAAAAGTTTCTCCTCCTTTGGGCATTATTGACTACATGGATACAGAATTCTGGCTGGCTCATAAGTGTGTTGTCACGAAACCCCTCACGAGAATTACCCAACCGATATCCATCCCGGTTCCTATGTACACGCCGTATACCCTGCCCCTCTTCTGCCTTCTTCCGTCCTCCCTCCTGTCCTTCTTTACCTAGATAGATGTTACTAGAAAATAGATCTTCCCTTGCCATTTCTTTGTATGTATATCTCCCTTCCCATTCACTTCTCTCGAAGACCTGCCTGCACTTAGAAGAATTAAGTATATGTCGTTTCACCGTCCTATAGATTTCATCTCCGCTCTAATCCTTGAATCCCCCGAGTTTAACTTGACTTTCCTCAATTGCCTCGCAATCTATCAAAGATGAGCTTGAGTAAATGAAGATGCGGCCAAGGAGAGAGGATTCCGCGAGAGAAGGATCCATCCTACTCATGCTGCTGACGACAGTAGACTTTCTCAGAGATTCGGCAAGGATTTAACTTCGAATTGGAGGTTAGATGATGATAATGTTTGTTGTAATTATGTAGAGTTGAGGGTGCGGTAGTGGTGGGAGAGGTTTGCAAGTCAGAAAAGTCGTTGAGAACACATCCGCCGAGTTCATCTCTCCTCTTTAATTCCTTCCTTCCTACACATGGCTATGGTCATGATGGTTGGTATGGTGAAGGGAAAAGAGGATTTTGAGAACAGGATTGTATACCTGTTCTCAGATCCGCTTCTTGAGAAGGCTGAACATGTGCGAAGTGCGCATGAAATCCATGTGTGTAGACAAAATCTTCCACGTGGCAGCCGCTGTAATTCTCTCTCAATTTCTCCCTTAGCCGTACAATAAAGATCGAGTGTGCGAGGAAAGCGTAACATGTGCGCATGAATCCTTCTGTCACTATCCCTTCTTCCCCAATCCATCCATCCTGTCCGCTTCTTTCACTGGCTCGGATCTCAAAACACTTTTTACTCCTTCCTAAAATTTTCCCCGAAGAAAGCCCGGCCCGGGAGTCGGCGGCAATCCGTTAGTGAAAACTTTCCCACAAATCTTTCACACCAAAACATTACATCAAACCCAGGTCGAGATTCTTCATTCGATTACTCACAACTAATGATTCAAAGAGTCGCACATTAGCCGCCCGAGTGATGGCTTTGCGAAAATCCATTTTCGCCAAAACCTTTATTGTTGCCCAAAACGAGGCATTTCTATTCCATCTATAAAAGCTTGTGCAACACGATTTCAAACAAACTTGTCCTCCCGTCGTACGCATCCTCTCTTTCTCTCTTTCTCCTGTTTTGCTGGCATTGCTCTCTCTCTCTCTCCTCACCAGCCAAACTTATAGCAAGCGTAGCAGCTTGTCAATAACCTTCACAAAGGTGAAGATTATTTTCCCTTAGACAGTCCTCCTTTTCCCTCAACTTCAGCTCGAGTTCCACGACACTGCTCCGGAATGAAAAGCTTGGGTAAATGATCCAATCCAGCAAAATACTACATATTCCATCATAAGCCATCAATTCTACTACTACCACAGGAATCATCCTCTACAACTTTAGTTCTTTGGAGTACTATATACTCTACTACTACAGCTCCATTTTAGTCCAACGAAACCTTTGCATACCGCACTAACTATAGCTCTCAAATTCCCAGATAATCCTTTCCTTGACCATTTCCCCACGCACCACCACACCATACCCAAAAGCTAAACCCTAAGAGAGCTTTATATACACTAACTGAATTCTAACTGACTGCTGTGTAACTTTTAGAGGCTAGGACAGGAAATTGCGGAATCCCATCCAGCCCTGTCCCTATCCATATATATTCTTGTCTTCACTAGTAGTCCCATCCAGATACAATAACATATTTTACAATTCCGTCCAACAAGTATTTGACTTGAACACATTTTATTCTATTCATCCCAAGTCAGTGGTCAGTTTCATTCTTGGTCCTCTCAGGCACTGTATTTTCCCCAAAAATAATATGCTCACAATAATTCCATCAACTTTTCCCTCTCCACATGTCAAACGACTCTAGCCCTGCCTGCATAGAAATGGGCACGTGTCGTAAATAATGAGTACAATTACTCTTCAACCCATCACCTTCTTCAACACAAAGTACCTAGAATCATAATTACCCTCCCGTCGAAATTCAAGCTACAATCCATTCTCTCAGACCGTGAAGCACTTTTCTGATAACAGCTCTTCGATAGACGTTCGCAGCGTTAGAGGAACGTCCTCAAAAAACATCATCAACGCAAATACCATCCGTTCCAATGAACTCCTCCTCAGCCAACGTCAAGACGAGCGACATGAAACGAACAAACAGCTGAGAGATATGAAACTATTTAACTAATCACTCAAAATGACTAGCTCATTATATAATAAGAATATGCTAATACATCACCCGCAATCCCATAGCCTAAACGTTTTACGCTTTACAAACAGTGTTTTACTTTATGAGTCTTGGAATCAAATCGGAAATCAGTGCGACAAGTAAGCAAGTTAGTAGTCATCAGCTGCAGCTTCGCTATGCGCCGGGGGAAACGCACCTTGTCGACCCTGAAAACGTGGCATGTGCTGTCGTTGTACTATACGTAGAACCGGAAAGCGTAAAACGTTGACAGGAAAAACGCGCGTGTGAGTCAGATCAATGCATGGGAACGTTTGCCGCAATTAGTTTTTGAATTCCTCCAAAAAGTTTATCAGCTTCGCACTAGGGGTCGCCTTAACCAGTCCCTTCTGTCTTCACGTTCATTGCTGATGCTCCTCTTGGGAAAAAGATGCACTTCGAAAGCACTGTGAGTATATGCCGGCATAGCACGGTTTACAAAAATACATTCAAGAAAACGCAGCGTGTTCTCTCAACTACGGAGTCTTACTTGAATTCAGTTGGTAGCCTTCAAGGGAAAGGAATTGAGGGACTTTTCCGAAGGGCTTGTGTTTAACAAGAACTTAAAAAATTGTAGCCCTTAAATTTTATTATTTTGTGAATTTAATTTTAATAGTGACATTAATTTATCTGTGTTCTAATAATTTATTGAACGGGTTGCGTCCTTGTCTCGCTCCGAGTCTGCGGTTAAGGTAATAAAAGCGGGATTTTGGTTTGCCGGTTTATGAATACGTCTTTCTCTTAACTTTGAATTATTTTTAAAGTTTCGTTATCCTTCTATTGACAAAGTATTTAGCTAGAATAATAAACTCCTGTCATCATTTATTAGAGTGGTATTAATTGATCTAGAGGAACGTATAGAGCCAGTAGTGGGTTACGTAACTTGATGGCTGGCTTTGTTTGTAAACTTTGGGTTCGTCCGTTATTTTCAATATTCTAAATTTCATTGGATTTGTTTCATATTTTTTCAGGAAAGGAGGCTTTAGTTGACGTGTTTTAAAAGATTTAGCGGGACTCTGTCCTGCTCGTAGTCCCTGAAAATGTTTAACAATCAGCAGTTTTCGAATTTTGGAATGTACTGCGATCCGAATAGGATGCAGCAGTCATTGCAGTCCATGATGTACACTCCAATTTCCGCTCCAGGTACACAGGAAGAAGATAATGTTCTATCAGAAGAACAGAAGCAAGAAAAGGGTAAGTTAAATAATCCATGGTCATCGTTCCCGACTTTATCATCTGAGCGTAACATTTTGAGCTAATTGTGAGGTCCTTTGTTCTTAGCAATGAAATGGCAGCAGCTGCAGTCCAAGCGGTACGCTGAAAAGAGGAAATTTGGATTTGTTGACCCTCAGAAAGAAGATATGCCTCCAGAGCATGTTCGGAAAATTATTCGTGATCATGGTGACATGAGTTCAAGGAAGTACCGACATGACAAGAGAGTATACCTGGGAGCTCTCAAATACATGCCTCATGCAGTATTGAAGCTTTTGGAAAATATGCCTATGCCCTGGGAGCAAATCCGTGATGTGAAGGTTCTGTACCATATTACTGGAGCCATTACCTTCGTAAATGAAATCCCTTGGGTTATCGAACCGGTCTACGTAGCACAATGGGGGTGAGAATTTATTTATTTTCTAGGAATTTCATTTCGAATTGAGGCATAAGCATTACAAAGGGTATAGTCAAGATGATGATTGGCGCAGGGGTCCTGAAATCAGCTAGTGTGTGAGCTGAGGGTCTTGTATAAAAATATGAGACCCGACAACTATGCCGCTATCCTGATTGACTACCTTGTAATCGTCTTGAGAGCAAATATACTTAGTAATTATTCAAGTTAAGGAAAGAACATTTCTAATTGTAGGACTATGTGGATCATGATGCGTCGTGAGAAGAGAGATCGACGACATTTCAAGCGGATGAGATTCCCTCCCTTTGATGATGAAGAACCTCCACTTGATTATGCTGACAATGTCTTGGATGTAGAGCCATTGGAGGCTATTCAGATCGACTTGGATGACGAGGAAGATAAATCAGTTGCTGGCTGGTTTTACGACTACAAACCATTATCTGATACCAAATTTGTTAATGGTCCGTCTTATAAAACCTGGCACCTGGAATTGCCTCAAATGGCAACTTTGTACCGACTAGCCAATCAATTGCTCACTGATCTCGTCGATGACAACTACTTCTATCTCTTTGACCTTAAGTCATTCTTCACCGCCAAGGCATTGAATATGGCTATCCCTGGAGGTCCCAAGTTTGAACCGCTCGTCAAGGATTCCAGTCAACTGTAAGTTTATAGCGACATATACCTGGCTTTGCGATACCTCAGCAGAACCCAGCGGTGTAATGAGAATTTATTTTTTTTGCAGAGATGAGGATTGGAATGAGTTCAATGATATTAACAAGATTATCATTAGGCAACCGATCCGAACAGAGTACCGAATCGCGTTCCCATTCTTGTACAATAATATGCCGAATTATGTCCATCTGTCTTGGTAAGTTATGTTTTCAACTGCATTTACATTACAACGCATCGTGCTAAGTTTTGGGTGTTAACGTTGAGTATCGTTCCGCCTACTAAAAGCACGTACAAAAAAGTTATGAAGAGACACGTGTTTATTATACACCATGCGATTTTCTTATAAACTTCTGGCATTTGCGTTGTTTGTGCTGTCAAAGATTCGTGCAGGAATGCTGGATATGCCTACATTACCTATTTGCACTAGGATTTATTGTGATTGCGCTGAAATCTTTTTAAAATGTTCAGTATTCGCTTATTTTTTCAGGTACCACACCCCCAATGTAGTTTTCATTAAAACAGAAGATCCGGATCTTCCTGCTTTTTACTTTGATCCGTTAATCAACTCCATATCACATCGTCATTCCATAAAGGTGAGTACTTATGAGTAAACGATTTAAGAAACCATCTTGTGCAGTCATATAATACGGCGAATCCCTTTTATTTAGGCACCAACCATTGAGCCCACATTTGATGAAGATGACGATTTCGAGCTGGATGATGTAGAGCCTTTGTTGTCTTCAGTCCCACTGTACACAGACAACACTGCTAACGGTATTGCGTTATTATGGGCTGCTAGACCCTATAACAAGCGGTCCGGGCGTACTCGGAGATCATTAGATGTGCCTCTTGTCAAAGCTTGGTATAAGGTAAAGAAGAATTCTTCAAAATGAACAGTATTATGAACGGCACACCGTAATTGGCGTTAATTGAAGCGGTTTTTGTTATTCAGGAACATTGTCCCCCTAGCCAACCAGTCAAAGTGCGAGTGTCCTATCAGAAGTTGTTGAAATACTATGTTCTTAACGCCTTAAAACACAAACCTCCGAAGCCTCAAAAGAAACGGTATTTGTTCAGGTCCTTCAAAGCCACCAAGTTTTTCCAGTGTACAACTTTGGATTGGGTGGAAGCTGGGTTACAGGTATTTACAAATACGATTTAATAAGTTTCGACCTTCACATATAAATATAAACATAACAAGGTTTTGTTCAACATTGTAGGTTTGTAGGCAAGGATACAACATGCTGAATTTACTCATCCATCGTAAAAATTTGAACTACCTCCATTTGGACTACAACTTTAATTTAAAACCCGTCAAAACGCTTACCACCAAGGAGAGAAAGAAGTCTCGGTTCGGTAATGCTTTCCATTTGTGTCGAGAAATTCTTCGGTTGACAAAGCTGATAGTTGATTCTCACGTGCAATACCGACTGAATAACGTTGATGCATTTCAACTGGCTGACGGCATGCAGTATATTTTTGCTCATGTGGGGCAGCTTACTGGTATGTACCGGTACAAGTATAAGTTGATGCGACAAATCAGAATGTGTAAGGATTTGAAGCACATCATCTACTACCGCTTCAACACGGTAAGAATTTTTATTTAGATTACGTGTTCCTCGTATTCGATATTCTGCATGATTCTTGGCTTAATAAGCCCTTCGTTGCGTCTGCAGGGACCGGTCGGTAAGGGACCCGGCTGTGGTTTCTGGGCACCTGGATGGAGAGTCTGGCTGTTCTTTATGAGAGGAATTACTCCACTTCTAGAACGTTGGTTGGGAAATTTACTGTCTCGGCAGTTCGAAGGAAGGCACTCAAAAGGTGTTGCTAAAACTGTCACAAAGCAGCGAGTGGAGAGTCATTTCGACTTGGAGTTGCGTGCTTCAGTCATGCACGACATAGTCGATATGATGCCAGAAGGAATCAAATCCAACAAAGCTAAAACTATTTTACAGGTAATTATTCTTTACTATGTGAAACTTCTGCAAAACTGGAAAATCAATTTCAAAATCGGTATGTGGCTTCTTTCATAGCATTTGTCAGAAGCTTGGAGGTGCTGGAAAGCAAATATTCCTTGGAAAGTACCTGGGTTACCAACACCTGTGGAGAATATGATCCTACGTTTTGTGAAGATGAAGTCGGATTGGTGGACTAATACTGCTCATTACAATCGTGAAAGAATCAGGAGAGGCGCAACTGTCGACAAGACAGTGTGCAAGAAAAATCTCGGACGACTTACTCGGTTGTACTTAAAGGTGAGGCTATTATTTGAAAACGAAAAAATGTTACAAGCTTTTTTTTGTTAACTTCATTATTTTTTTGCGTAGTCGGAACAAGAACGGCAGCACAACTACTTGAAAGATGGACCTTACATTTCACCAGAAGAAGCCATTGCTATTTATACCACAACGGTACATTGGTTAGAATCCCGTCGGTTTTCACCTATACCGTTCCCTCCATTATCTTACAAGCATGACACGAAACTTCTAATTTTAGCGCTTGAACGACTCAAAGAAGCTTACAGGTACATCACAGATTGATATAATACTACTACTATAGATTACAATCGGAGCAGACGGACTAATAACTATTTGTTTTTACAGTGTAAAATCTCGGCTAAATCAGAGTCAAAGAGAAGAGCTTGGACTGATCGAACAAGCCTATGACAACCCTCACGAAGCGTTGTCTCGAATTAAACGTCATTTGCTGACTCAGCGAGCTTTCAAAGAAGTTGGCATTGAATTTATGGATTTGTACTCACATTTGATACCTGTCTATGATGTGGAACCTTTGGAGAAAATTACTGATGCTTACTTGGACCAGTACTTATGGTACGAAGCTGATAAAAGAAGACTGTTCCCTCCATGGGTGAAACCAGCTGATTCCGAACCCCCACCGCTTCTGTTGTACAAATTTTGCCAAGGAATCAATAACTTGCAAGACATATGGGACACTAACGAAGGCGAATGCAACGTGTTGTTAGAATCGCAGTTTGAAAAAATCTATGAGAAGATGGATTTGACCTTGTTGAATCGACTGCTGAGATTGATCGTTGATCACAACATAGCCGATTACATGACAGCGAAGAACAATGTTGTCATTAATTACAAGGATATGAACCACACTAACAGTTATGGCATTATTCGAGGGTTGCAGTTCGCATCTTTCATCGTTCAGGTAATCAATCTAAATGCTATCATTATATCTACGTTACCAATATGCGAACGAAATGATATTCTCGGGTGGAAATTCAAAACAAGTAATTCATATTGCAGTACTATGGGCTCGTGTTGGATTTACTTGTGCTGGGCTTACAACGGTCAGCTGAAATGGCTGGACCACCCCAAATGCCGAACGACTTTGCTACCTTTCAGGACGTAGCATCGGAAGCAGCTCACCCCATCCGTATGTATGTGCGTTATACTGACCGAATACATCTGCTCCTTCGATTTTCGGCTGATGACGCCAGAGATCTGATTCAGCGATATCTGACCGAGCATCCGGATCCGAATAACGAAAACATCGTTGGGTACAACAACAAAAAATGCTGGCCACGTGATGCAAGAATGCGGCTCATGAAACACGACGTCAACTTAGGTCGTGCTGTTTTCTGGGACATGAAAAATCGGCTTCCTCGTTCTGTTACTACGATTGAATGGGAAAACAGCTTCGTCAGCGTTTACTCGAAGGTTCGTGAATATAATTTTAGTCTGCTGACTGATCGACGAAGTAAAAGAAAGACGATACATGGTAATATAATTTGTCCTACTGTTATTTTCAGGATAATCCAAATCTGCTATTTAATATGTGCGGCTTCGAATGTCGAATTCTACCCAAAATTCGAACTACTCATGAGGAATTTACGAACAGAGATGGAGTCTGGAATTTACAAAATGAGATCACGAAGGAACGTACTGCACAGTGTTTCTTAAGAGTGGACGATGAGTCTATGAGTAGATTCCACAACAGAGTGCGACAGATTTTGATGGCATCCGGATCAACAACATTCACTAAAATTGTTAATAAGTGGAACACAGCACTGATTGGTCTGATGACTTACTTCCGCGAAGCAGTTGTGAATACCCAAGAACTTCTAGACTTACTAGTTAAATGCGAAAACAAGATTCAAACCCGTATTAAAATCGGGTTGAACTCTAAGATGCCCTCCAGATTTCCCCCTGTTGTGTTTTACACTCCGAAGGAACTTGGTGGCTTGGGTATGTTGTCCATGGGCCACGTTCTCATACCCCAATCAGATTTGCGGTGGAGCAAACAGACTGATGTTGGTATCACTCATTTCCGCTCTGGTATGAGTCATGACGAAGATCAGCTTATCCCTAATTTATACAGGTAATGCTTCTATTCTCTTGAACGTTTGTGTAAGTAATTCCCGGTAGATGATGGCTAATGGCATTTGTACTATTTCAGATACATACAACCGTGGGAAGCAGAGTTTATCGATTCTCAAAGAGTATGGGCTGAGTATGCATTGAAACGACAAGAGGCAAATGCTCAAAATCGACGATTGACGCTGGAAGATCTAGAAGACAGTTGGGATCGTGGTATTCCTCGTATTAACACCCTTTTCCAGAAAGACCGGCACACCTTGGCCTACGATAAAGGGTGGAGAGTGAGAACCGAATTTAAGCAGTACCAGGTGCTGAAGCAGAATCCCTTCTGGTGGACTCATCAACGCCACGACGGAAAGTTATGGAATCTGAACAACTACCGAACAGACATGATTCAGGCATTAGGAGGAGTTGAAGGAATTTTGGAACACACGCTTTTCAAGGGAACATACTTCCCTACCTGGGAAGGTCTGTTCTGGGAGAAGGCGTCCGGCTTCGAAGAATCGATGAAGTACAAGAAACTGACCAATGCGCAGCGCTCTGGTTTGAATCAAATTCCCAATCGTCGATTTACTTTATGGTGGTCTCCTACTATCAACCGTGCCAACGTCTATGTCGGTTTCCAAGTACAGTTGGATTTAACCGGAATATTTATGCATGGTAAAATTCCAACCCTGAAGATTTCCCTGATCCAAATCTTCCGAGCTCATTTATGGCAAAAGATTCACGAGTCCGTAATCATGGACTTGTGTCAAGTATTCGATCAGGAATTAGACGCCTTGGAGATTGAAACTGTTCAGAAAGAAACCATTCATCCTCGAAAATCATATAAGATGAACTCTTCATGTGCTGATATTTTACTGTTTGCCGCCTATAAATGGAATGTTTCTCGCCCCTCACTCTTGGCTGATTCCAAAGACACTATGGATAGCACAACTACACAGAAGTATTGGCTTGATGTGCAACTGCGTTGGGGTGACTACGATTCTCATGATATCGAGCGATATGCAAGAGCAAAGTTTTTGGACTACACCACAGATAACATGTCCATCTACCCAAGTCCTACTGGAGTGTTAATCGCCATTGATTTGGCATACAATCTTCATAGTGCCTATGGGAATTGGTTTCCTGGTTGCAAGCCACTTATTCAACAAGCAATGGCGAAAATTATGAAAGCGAATCCAGCACTTTACGTATTACGAGAGCGTATCCGAAAAGCTTTGCAGCTATATTCCAGTGAACCGACGGAACCTTACCTATCCTCACAGAATTACGGAGAACTCTTTTCAAATCAGATCATTTGGTTTGTGGACGATACTAACGTATACAGAGTAACTATCCACAAGACTTTCGAAGGAAACTTGACGACTAAGCCTATCAACGGTGCCATTTTCATTTTCAATCCTCGTACTGGGCAGTTGTTCTTGAAGATTATTCATACTTCAGTATGGGCTGGTCAGAAACGTTTAGGACAGCTAGCCAAGTGGAAGACAGCAGAAGAAGTTGCAGCATTGATTCGATCCTTGCCGGTAGAAGAACAACCGAAGCAGATCATCGTAACCCGAAAGGGAATGTTAGATCCACTGGAAGTCCATTTGCTGGATTTCCCAAATATCGTCATCAAAGGATCAGAATTGCAGCTTCCATTCCAAGCCTGCCTAAAAGTTGAGAAGTTTGGGGACCTGATATTGAAAGCAACTGAGCCTCAGATGGTTCTTTTCAATTTGTATGACGATTGGCTCAAGACGATTTCATCGTACACAGCGTTCTCACGTTTGATTCTTATACTAAGAGCCCTTCATGTTAATAATGAAAGAACCAAAGTCATATTGAAGCCTGACAAGACAACGATAACCGAGTCTCATCATATTTGGCCGACATTGACTGACGATGAATGGATTAGGGTAGAAGTGCAGTTGAAGGATCTCATTTTGGCTGACTACGGCAAGAAGAACAACGTTAACGTAGCATCTCTAACACAGTCAGAAATTCGTGATATTCTGTTGGGTATGGAAATTTCCGCCCCATCTCAGCAGCGTCAACAGATTGCAGAAATTGAGAAACAGAGTAAAGAACAATCTCAACTTACTGCTACTACGACCAGGACGGTGAATAAGCATGGAGATGAAATCATAACAGCAACAACATCAAACTATGAAACCCAGACGTTTTCATCAAAGACCGAGTGGAGAGTACGTGCAATTTCAGCAACAAATCTACATCTACGTACCAATCACATTTATGTTTCATCTGACGATATCAAGGAGACAGGATTCACTTACATCTTGCCGAAAAATCTATTGAAGAAGTTCGTGACGATTTCCGATCTGAGGTAAGTCATAGCATATTATACCTTCAAGGCATTTGCTTCACCTTGCGAATTCCGAATCGACTTTGATATTGTTCTTTCATTTCAGAGCACAAATTTCGGGCTACATGTACGGAATAAGTCCTTCGGATAATCCACAAGTAAAAGAAATCCGATGCATTGTGATGCCACCGCAATGGGGTACCCACCAAACAGTCCATATGCCAATATTACTGCCGCAACATGAGTTATTGAAAGGTAAGGGGAAACAGCACTACTCATCCCGGTGCAAAAGTAGCGTGTATACAAACTTACTATGAATATCCTCTTCTCTCAACAGAAATGGAACCACTAGGATGGATACACACACAGCCAAACGAGCTGCCGCAACTTTCCCCTCAGGATATCACATCGCACGCTAAGATAATGACGGAGAATTCAGACTGGGACGGTGAGAAGACCGTAATAATAACCTGCAGTTTTACTCCAGGATCATGTTCCCTGACGGCTTACAAACTAACTCCGAGGTAATTTATTAACTTTTGGTAGTTCTCAATGTGTAGAGACTTGTTGTCTCAAACTTATCGGACTTGGCATAATTCAATTACAACTTTCTTTCATAACAAGTTACTAAGTGGTATGAAAAACTGTAGTATGAGCTAATCCAACACTATTTTGTCTTTCACAGCGGGTACGAATGGGGCCGACAGAATACTGATCGAGGCAATAATCCCAAAGGTTACTTGCCTTCTCACTACGAGAAAGTTCAGATGCTTTTGAGTGATAGATTTTTGGGCTTTTTTATGGTTCCTTCATGTGGCTCCTGGAATTACAATTTCATGGGAGTGCGGCACGACCCAAATATGAAGTACGATGTAGTTTTAGCAAATCCAAAGGAGTTCTACCACGAAGTCCATAGGCCATCGCATTTCTTAAACTTCTCCAGTATTGAGAATGCCGAGCACTACATCGCTGATCGGGAGGATACGTTGGCGTAGTGATACTAATTGTAATTAAAGTCAAGAGCTAAGTAAGGTACCGTTATGTTCAATGTAGTAACATACCGAGTCGTGTTAAGATGATTTTATAAGATACGAATGAGAGGTCAGTAGTGGTTTTTTTCCTAAAACTTTATTATTTTACTTATTTTACGAAGCCCTATCATACCCATACTGTTAATAACGTTCAAATGTTTCAATATTTCTAGAAATTGCATACTTGAATAAATCTTGTACCTTGATGACTCAAAAGGATTCTCTCATTAACTTTTTATTTTCCGGGCCACTCCGCCCGTCTTGCAGTGTTCCGTCCATTCATCGCTTCGGTCTACGCAGTGATGTCGTTTGTCGCAAACCTAAATAATCAAGGCCGAATGAATTAAATAGTCCTTTGTACTTAGCGTCTCCTTTACTTGCCAGGTATCGTCCCAACGGAATACATGTCCGAAATGCTAATTGAGCCAAGAAATTATACACAACTTACTTTCTCCTGAGGAACACACGCTCCGTAGTTGCATTTGAATGTATTCGCTGGGCATTTGACATCGGAGCAAACCTCACGCGTTTCATCTGAGCCATCCAAGCAATCAGGTTTTCCATTGCAAACAACTTTTTTACGTATACAAGCTCCATAATCGCAACGGAAGTGATTTGCGTTGCATCTGCAAAGTCGGTAAGTGTTTTTAAATTAATTCAGAAACTTGAATCCACCACACTGCTTCTTGCATTCCTCATTCAAAGCCGGTTCAAGTCTTTATACCAGGATCGTTAATTCAATCGAATAATTACCTATTTTTTCCACACAGATCGTTGGTCTCATCGGACGAGTCGAAGCAATCAGGATGTCCATCGCAGATTTTGGTAGCATTGACACATCCTCCGAATCTGCATCGGTACATTCCAGCTGAGCAATCATTTGTCACAAATTTGGCAAGCCCAGTGAAGTTTCCTTTGCAAAAGTTTGGGTTTTCATCCAAAGCATCCTTACAATGGTTTACCCCGTCACAGACATGAAGAGCTGAAAAAACAAATACAACGAAACAAATGACAGTGTCTCTTCAAAGTAACCTCAACCCTCACTTTCACCTCATCTCAGCCAATCTCGGTATCTCTGTCCCTCAAACTTACGAATTAACCCAAATTAAATCAATTATCTATCATCAACTAATTACATTATCCGCATAACCCGACCCACCCCCTCTTACCAGGTATACAGCGCCTTCCATTTTTGCAACGGAATTGATTTGGACCACAGATTTGTTTGGCGTTAATGTCTGCAACGGCTGAAAGAATGGAGAGAATGGTGAGAGAAAGGTAGACAAGGCTTTCAAAGCCGACGTCTCTGTTGTACTTCATAATGTGAATTGACGGAAAGGTTACACAGCACAGCCTATGGCTTAAATTAGTTACACTAGAGTAACTGCTTCCAGCGTACTCTAAAACGATTGATAAACTCGGCTTCGTTGTTATGAAACGCTAATTATGTACAGTAGGAGAGAGAGGAAAAGAAAGTTAAAGTATGGACGCTTCCATCTTCCCCGACCGAGTGAAAGGTGTGTTGTGAAAGCCCGTACGCCTTGTTGTACGGCGGAAGCAGGAGTGAGAGGGAAGAAAGACGGGGTCCAGATCCAGGGAGAGCCTGTGAGTAGAGACGACGACGACGACGTTATGAAGAAGACGAGCTGATTTGAAAAGCACCCTAAGCTGATCTTGCTCGTATTCATTGATTTTGGAATTCCGAGAGGAATAAGATAGGCGCAAATGCGAGTACGTCCGCATCCGCACCTCCTCTGAGTCCCTGTGAAAGTATGTACATGCTGGGTAGCATCTCTCCAGCAGCCCCAGTCAGTCCCCAGCCCTGCTCTCTCCACCCCGAATCCCCCAATACCATATACAACAAGGACTGCTGGGGAAATGAGCAAGGAATATATACGGAAACTGGAAATTGCCGAGATCACATTTCAGAACCAAGAGGATGAGAGAGAGTGTGTGTCTGTAGTCTATAAAACGCTTCTTCACAATGTGTATACCATAACATAACCGCCTCCCTCTTCCTTCCATCTTTTCCCTGCAAAACTTTTCATGAAGAGGTAACTACTATCCGCAGCAGAAGGAAAGAGCAACACACGGAGGATTATTCGCGGTCTCACAACTCGGACGACTTCCTACCTGTTTTCTCCTCAGACGCATGCCCTCCATCCTTGTTTCCCTTGTCCTCTTCTCGTCCTTGCAAAACCTGTTCTCACAAACTTGCCACTTTTCTCCAAAACACTCTAACCCTTTCAGCATGAGCAAGAAAGAGCATCATCCCTCCTCAAGTCAGCCAGCATCCCTCCTCTTTAATCTTCCCTAACGCCAATAACATGGGACATGAGGTTAATGTAACCATTAGACCACCCTTAAATATTAAATAGCAAGGGAACACATGTCTCACTCCATAATGGAGTCAGAAAAACAAACCCATTTCTTCCTTATCATCCCATAACACAGGTAACATCATACTCCATCCTCCCTGTCAATCCTCTTTTTCTTCCTCCCGTCACACACCCAAAAACCCGAGAACATCATCCTGTCTCACACCTTTCTCCTCCTTTCACTCACTTTTCCCTATCAAATTTATTCTCCATTTCTCCGTCTTTCCTCCTTCCCCTTCACCCCACCCTCAACTTCAGAGATCCTTTCAAATGTATCAAATATCCATGAGAAAAACATGCTCCTCCATCCAGAATTACATTTCCCGGGAGTAGGACACCCCTTTCCCCCTCGTCTCATGTACACTTTTCATCCTATAATTGGATGAGCGCCACGGCCAAAATAGGGAATCAAAAATAGCAAAAAATATACATCTCTCCACACACATACACCAATAACCTTCCTATCATTCCATCCTTAAATCTCTGGGGGTGCAATCTTGGAAACCAATATGATATTCAAGTAAAAGAAAACTTTCTCCACTTTCACCCACCCCCTCCTTCCTCCACATTAACAACTACGCCATCATTGCTTTAGTATATCAGACGAGTATTTAATTTATTGCCCCATCTCCAATAATTCTCCCCCCTCAACGTACATTTATTACTTGAATTAATCTCCCTTTACTTTCAAAACCGGGTTATTTTATTCCCTGCCTGCATAATTCCCAGCAAAATTCTACCCGTTTCCTCTTCCACCACCACCACCACTTCACCCAATATCCTCCAGCTTCCTTTTACTTATCGATCCACCCAGTGTGTACTTAATATTTAATACGCTACCGGAAACGTTACACTCTTGAGTATTTCAAAAACCTTATGATAAATCGCTCCATTTTACTTTTAGTTTCCAAAATAGCTCCACACTTTCCCTTCCAGTTAGGAAGAGAGGGAATTGATGATGGTGCTTAAATTGGAACCGACATATTTTATTAGCATCCCCATTTTTTCCCTACCCGCTTCCGCGTGCTTCTGGCTCCAATCCATGTGCTTAAACAAGTACGAGTGAAAGCTGGCTTTTACCGCTCTAACATTTGAATTTTTTCGTAACTAAAGTAACGGATTACCGGGAGAATAACACGGGTTGCTATGCAAACAAAAGAGAGGAACGAATGGAGTCGGACAGCGCTTCTTTTGACGCGTCCGTCCAACTCTCACAGACGACTACATTCATTACGATTTGGAAACGGGAAAAGAATAGCAACTGACAGAGAGCTGGAGCATGTGAAGAAAGTATCAATTTATCAGTTGTCAAATATTTTGATGAAAAAACTTTTTAAGAGCTGGCAATAAAGGAAAAAATCCTCCAAGATGAGTGACTGAAGACTCGAGACAGTATCGTCTCCGTCTACCAAACAAGTCTGTATTTCTTCTCCCTTCGTACTCGTACTAGCAACAACATCTACCCATCCAGTATGGTTTCCAGAATAGATACAATGAATAGAAGCCGGGGACAGAAGGTAATACACGGGACGGCAGAAGGGGGAAATGAGTGAAAGCAGTGAAAGCAATAAAAAGTCGACTAATATATAAGTTAACGGCTTCTTCATCGGGAGTCATTTATCCTTGTGTCATAAGTTTTTCTAAGTTATCAATTTAAATTTTTTCTTTAGGACGTTGGAGGAACATTGCGTGCAAAAAATTTGCAAAGTATGGTCAAATTTGACGCGGCATCGCATGAGATAATTCACATGGATTCTTACGAATACGAGAAATACATTGCTGTCATGTTCGCCACAAAGTTATTCCAGGTACGAAAATCTCTTCTTCCCCTTTGTTCCTTCTTCTCTCTTTCTCTTCCACAATTGGCAAGACAAAAGCATCTCTGTTATGCATCCGTTCGCGTTATATGATAAGCACAGCTGAGCATAGCGCTGTAAAACGTACTCACAAAATTTCCATTTACGCTACACTTCACAGCCTCACAGGAAACAAGAGGAGAAGAAAGATTATAATTGCAATCCTCCTTTCCAATTAAGGCAACGACACAAACTAACGATGACGGGTTGGAGGAGGAAGTTCAAACGGAAAAGCAAGAAGTTTCAAGCAAGTGGACACAGTGCCCACCCAAGTGGAGTACGATGGGTGTGAATGCAAACTCTAGCAAGTCTAAGCAAGTAAGTAATTAGGAAATTATAAGTCAGAGGAATTTTGTAATACAGTCGGCTCGCTGGGGCAAAAGCTTAGCTGTTAATTAGCCTTTTCGGCTAGATTTTGCAAGGCGCCTCACCAGCCGGAATGAGTGGAGAGAGCAAGATTGAGAATCATAAATTAACCATCTTCCTCTTTGCCGTATTGCACCACCACTTTCTTTTCGTAGGAAATCCTTGGAGTTGGTTCTGAAGAAGACGGAGAGGATGGAAAGATTGATTCCGCTTCCTTGGACAGGCAATTAGGTCAAATACGTAATACGGCAATTTTGGGTAAATTTATGTCCAAAGCTGGGAAATTAATGCTAAGCGTCCTGGAATATAAGAGAAGAACCAGAGTTCCCGGGGTTACCCACAACGTAAGCGGTGCAAATAACAGTTCCGTTGGGATCCTGGCCGAGCAAAAAATGATTCTCGACAGAGGGCTCAACGTAATGAAGAATTTAAAAATGCACGCCGTAACAGCATCCGGCGATACTGTGGCTTGCTCCAACGGTCAGGACTTGGAGGAATCTCAAGAGGGACCGTAAGTACATGCATTAACTTACCTCATTCCCTAAGTCTAGGAATAAATGCATGAAGGGAGGGAAACGAAGAGAGAAAATATTTTCCTAAACCCACCTCCTAGCTCTTTCCAAGTAACTAAGAGATTCCACAAGGACGCGGAGTAGGTTCAAGAATATAGATTTGTATTTAGTGAAAGCACGTTGTTGGAAATGACGTAAGGAGCGGGCAAGATATTAGTTGATCAGGTTAATCTTGCAAGAGAGTTTGAAACATTGTGAGCAGGGGGGAATGATTGGAATTTGTTCATCAGGAAGAAGAATACATCCAAGAATTTAATCACCGTCTGGTCATTAAAAGAGCCGAGCATGCCGCTGTACTTTCTCCGCGTTTGGGGAAAGGTGAACGTTTTGAAAGTTTATCCTTTGTCTCATCTCGTCGTTTCGGGGAACATGGACGGAAGTCTCAATTTCTGGAACCTTAAGGAACCCGCCCAGTATCATACGCAGTACCAAGAGCAAGTTATCCGCACCCCGAGTGTCAATACAAGTAATTGAACCATACACTTCTTTCTCCCACTTTCTCCGACCTCCTTTATCCCTCCCGTTCCCCCCCCCCCCCCTCCTCCACAATCTTATTGGCATTGTCCTCTGATATTCCACAAGATAACTTTACATGGATTTTTTCATCCAAAGGTTGCATGCCACAGCCAAACCATTCCTTGCCGGTCCAAGGAGTTGAAATAGTTCCAGAGTCCAAATCATCCTCTTTGGTAAGAAAACAACTGCCTTTATCTTCAAGTCTTCCTCTTTCTCTCTCCCCTTATTCTCTGTCTTATTTCTCCATACCTTTCTCCGTCCCATGATTTCATTCTTCCTTTTTTCATGGATGTTAATTCCTGAAATTGAGTTTCTCTGTATGCCCTCATTCTCCTTTCCTTCCATAATAACCCATTTCTTCCTCTCCAGATAGTCTCCGCCGACAAGGAAAAGTACATTATATGCTGGAGTTGCCTCACCATATCCGAAGCGGACCTCAACCAAAACGCTACTATTAATCATTCAACATGGTCACGGATACGAGTAACCGTGCGAAATGTTATCAGCCTGGAGAATGTTTTCGCCACGCCCTCTATGAGTATTTTCTCCTTGCACGTTTGGAAGAACGATAGTGCCAACTTTGTAGTTGGGACTAACGCAGGCTTCATCGGCATCGGAACCCTTAACGAGGAGGTTCCAATCTACCAGAAATGCTTCATCGGTCAGAATATCATCCTCAACGTTTTGAGCGTCCACCGAAACCAGCTCATGGGTCTCATCGTGGGTACCTGCGACGACGAGTACGTTCGGATTTTTGATTTACGCCGGAAACGTTCCATCCTGTCCCTTGAATCCGGAGGAGAGGGTGTTCCCATCCGTGTCCTCTGGAGCAACATCCGTGAATGTCTCTTGTACGTAGCGCAGTCAAATCGAATTGAAGCCTGGGACTTATTGTCTAGCGATCTC
This sequence comes from Sminthurides aquaticus, assembly GCA_906901655.1. Classification (NCBI taxonomy): domain Eukaryota; kingdom Metazoa; phylum Arthropoda; class Collembola; order Symphypleona; family Sminthurididae; genus Sminthurides; species Sminthurides aquaticus. The sequence continues at coordinate 14,104,895 of CAJQTT010000001.1, read as the reverse complement.
GCACCTGTCAAAGTCATACCTATCGCCAATGTAAAAGATTTTACAGTTTTCCCATGGGGAGACCAAGAACTTATTGTAAGTATACGTACACTATATATACTTTCCCCACTTTCCCTCCAGGCCTCCCACAATCTACTTTCGCTACTACCTAATCAACTCCAATCCGTATGTTTTCTTCCGCAGGTATGCATAGCCTCAAATGAAGCTAACGTTTTCAACGTACCGCTAAATCTCAAACCCATGGACGAAAAAGAGAAGATACGCTTCAGGAGATACATCTCCATCATTTAGAATTTAAACCCACACGTATCAATGTCTCCTTTCTCCTTCACTCAAGGAGGAGTGATGGGAACGAGTGGGATGAGATTCCACTTCCTCCCTCTCCCCGTCCTTTCTCCCACAAGCGAGAGGGAAAGAAGCATCTTTTGTTTCCATCCCGCTTCACATTTCCCTGTGTAAACGGTAATTCGCAACCATTGATATCATATATGTTTTCCCACGTATCCTCCTCTGTAAACGCTATCATTACCCCAAACCTAATACACCGCCCAGCTTTCATCTTACACACCAAACATGTATATTGCGTGTATTCTTAGTTGTTGAAATCAGGTAACTCTCCAGCTTTTCATCCGTACTCCTCCCCATGCATGTGTATCCATCATTAGGATTCACAAGTTTGAAAGATACGCTCTGTCAATACTTTACACGCGTCTACTGCGTCTCAACAAAGCCTTTGTGATATTAGCCTTCAAGGTCTTAACAGTACATTTTCCCGATACACGCATGAATCAAACTCTCACTACACCATTCCAAGTCAAACTCCAAACAGAGAAACTATTATAAATAAATGAAACAAGGTGCTTCACCAAGATACTTGATGAAATTTAGTGTATTTTTCGTAAAATACATCATATTATACAAATATATCATACAGCAGCAGTTTCATGATTAACTATTTAACTATGTAAATTGCAACTTTTTGTGCGTCAAGTTCGGAAGAAGAGAAAGTATAAATAATAAAATTCCTACTTCCGACAAACATTGTTAGCGATTAATGAACAAAGAAATCACATGATTTGTTTCTAAATGAAAATACAGCTGATTGAAGAAAAAGCTATAACAAATAAATGATGAATGGGGTATGATGGAAACTTGAAGAAGCGCAGTAACTCCTAAGGCACACACACACACCATAGAAATTATTAAAACTGAGCTAAAGATAAGAGAAAGTATATAGTATACGGTATACAGAGTATACTCCACTACCAACCCCCCTCCGAACTTTTATATGGACGCAGATCTTGAACCATGGACAATTTTTTAGTGTTGCCTCTTCACTAGCTTACGCATGTACTGATCACAGAGTTGAAACTATCACTAACGTATGGTGTATATATTAGTAGAAATGGCATTTGAGATGCGGTAACAGTCAAAGATCAATAACCATTGGGTCATCAAGTGAAAGTTTACGGCAGAGTCATCAAGTAAAATCCTAGGGGTGGCCCTCATTGCCAACTCTCACAGAATCCCAAAGCTATTTATGTTTCTTATGTATAAAATAGTCACAAATTTTGTTTTTTCAAGAAAATCCAACTGCTAGCAGTTGTATAAGTACTATGTAACTAAATACCAAAAGCTATATACCCCGGAGAAAGGCCCTGAAGAAAGCAAGTACGGTTTTGATGAACGAGGAAGGGGGGAACAATTACTAAATCCCTCCTTATAGCAAAATAAAATAACTAAATATGAGCACCCTGGTAGGAGCGGAGGGGATAATAGGATTTAATATTTGTCTCTTATGTATGAGCGTAAAATGATTGCCATATGACGGGCTTTCACTACCTCATCTTCTCTGTCATAAGCAATCGACTAGCATCCGCAATGTAACTTATCCCTAAATACGCAGCAGCATGAGCCTCTTAAAAGATCCTGTCAGATTATGCGCCATCTCAAAGGCAAGCCTACAACTTCTGACAGGATTCCAACGACGGAGGAGATACCTGACAAAATGATTCCCCAGAGGCGTCATACCGTGTGACATAACCAAATTAACTTCATCAGTAAACCCCTACTTTAAATCACCTTAGCCTAGCATGAGTAGCCTCTGGATTAGGCCTATAATCTAATATCCGCTCACACCTGGAATCAGGTGCTCCGTCCATCATTGTGCGTCCTGTGCCTGTCAGGGTTTCGGAGTCTCTTCCTTCACGAGGTATCATTGTATCATAAGCTGCAGAAGGCTTTCCCTTGCACAAAGTCCCACACCAGGTAACACAACAAGCTTTCCCAAAACCTCCATTATATGTACTTATCAACTCTCAAGTGCATGAGAAACATAGGGAGATGCACAAAACGCGCCGATAACTAAACGGGAATGATCCTATATATCCATATTAGCACGATTGATAAGCAATTAATGAGGAGTCACAATGAATCCCCACACACATTAAATGTGGAAATCATTGTAATCTCCCTCAATACTAAAACTTGCTAAATCCTATATATCGACTTTCGGTTGATACTGAAGCTTAAGCGGGGGATCTCGAAACCTCCATCGAGTCACGTATACAAACTTTAGAGTATGATCCTTCCCAAGAAGCTCATCGTTGCACAGGATATCAATCTGCAAAACAAACACACCATTAGACCCCGCAGCTAAGCGTTTCGCCGCCTTTGTCTTCAATAGCAATTCCATCTCCACTTACTTCCTTGTACTTATCGATGGAATTCAAAGTCTTTTTGGCAATGTATTTCTTCAAGTGTGTAATCGTTGCCAGGGCTGAGCATCGTATAAACTTTCGTTTAAGTCCCTTCATGGTCCCGCCCTTGCACTCCAGGCAAACGTTTACCTGAAACAACAAAACATCCACATGTGTTTAGCATTATTATCCCCACAAATAACTGTGACGTGTGTCTGAATTAATATCCCATATTACTTGTTCATCCATTCGATGATAGTCTGATTCCGTATGTTTCGCCTCTTCACTAACGGCAGCGTCCATATCCGATAGGTTGACAGGTATATCTTTGGGGCAACGCACTCCCCGTGAGCGGTAGAATTCCCTTTCACGCTTGAGCTCATCTGAAACAGTTAATGAGCATCCCGTCAGTCATCAACGCCAATAACATCTCAGTCATATTTCCTAGCCTCCAACAACTTCCATCAAAAACTCTCCCACTAAGATAACAACGTGCTATAACATCATCTAATAATCCGGGCTACACGTAACAAATTTGCAATCTACAAAACTTCCTCTCATCCTTATCTTCGGCTAACAAATACCCTTCCCCACAGGAATAACGTGGATACCACGTACGCACAATTTCTCCTCTTAACTCAGCCCATAGCTCAACTCCTTCCTTCTCCAAACAGTTGTGTATTAATTATTCATCTGACTCCAAACTGTCACGGAAATACACAACAGCTCCTAAACCACAGAACCCAGGAGCCAATTATCCTTAAGCGCTTCTACCTAAAACCTATATACAAAAGGCAAACATCCGCTCAGCATATTATATCGATCCGTTTTCCCGCCCCACATTCCTCCACACTTACTTGTATCGAATCCAACAAAAGCGGTAATTATCTTTATCCTACTCTGCAAGTCGGACAAAGCTTCTGTTCAACCTACCTGCAGCAATAACTGGAACATTGGAAGCATGTTCCATCAAAATAATATACATTCCTGCAACTTTATACCTGCAAGGCCAGTCCCCAGCGGAAACATTACCCGCATTTCAAATAGTATTTGCATATGCTCAGCTGTTTTTGTCTTGATGTGACCTCTTTTGAAACCCGCTTCCGGATATTCTCCGAATAAATCCATATCAAAACTCCAGTATGTATTCGCAAGACTAACAAAAAATATTCATATTCCCCTAACCGAATAAATCATTCTTTCTACCTCTACAATTCTTCAGAAACTCATCCTCTTCAAAACGCCTTACCTAACCACCACAGAGTTTCGGGGGTTCAAGAAACTTCCCACCAGCTGTTGTCCCTTAATAACCAGCAGATATACGTATATACTAAAACCAATTTCTCTCTCCCTCAAGCTTTTATCCTCAACTTACTGTCTTGAAGGTTAGGGACGAGTTTGTAGACAATATCCTGCATTGTCCGGTCAAAACTGATATACTGGAGCGGATGACTTTGATGTATGACTATTTCACACGCTGGACAAGTATTATTTTCTTCCAAATGTTTCACAAGGCAGCTCTTGCAAACTGTAAAACCAGATAAACATTCTTATATAAGCTTCCAACTTAATCCACTCATTAGACCCCCTTCAAAACCGAAAGCAAATATCCCAACTTACACGTGTGAAGGCATTCCGTGACTGTCGTAGCATCGATCAGATATCCCCTGCATATTTTGCAGGTGATATATGGATTTAGCGGCTTAAGTTTTATTTTTTTATCCCCACTAGACATCTTGATTCCTCTCAAGACACACTGGCCCACAAAAAGGTGCAGATCCTTTTCTTAATTCCCTCTGTGCGCCCCGTTCAAAGAGTTAACGCGAGACCGATCACAAATTCAGCGTCGACATGAACCAATTCGGATCCTTCACGATATTCCGGTCCTCCTCCTCTGATTTCCTTGGAATAATCCTCGCCAACCAGCGGGAATTATTCCCTAGGCTACTAAAATTCTCCAATCTTCCAACTATTTCAAGTGTCAGGCATCTTCCAAATTTCATCCACACACATGTATGTAGTTACTAAAAGCTCTTCTTGTCATTACATCCTCAAGGAAATATTCTTCTTTGAGAGGATTATTAGTGCAAAACTCAACTTCCCATCCAGTTTACGTAAGCCTGTTAGAAAAAACAATTTACTTTATTAGCCATCATGTATCAAACAAGTTCCCAGCACATCCTCTCCCATTAACCAGATCCCCCCACATCAACATTCATTCTAGTTGAATCAACATTTATTCCACGAATAAAACAAATTGCATAACTTCATAGGAAAATTAATATTTAGATGCAAACTCCTCTACCTCTCTCTAAAACCCTATACTAACCATCAGCCCTACCAACATTTAGACTTTACAATTATATTCTTTGCGCTAATCGCTATTCCCAAGCTAATCTGCCATCCCCTCTAACTAGAATCACCAAAGCCTTCCCTTTCATCCTCTACATTTAGTTGGATTTAGCAAGCTTCCCTCAATTCCTCAGAATTAACCTCGCAAGGAGTCCAATTAAAAAGAAATTTTACAAGGTTAGCAAGAACGAGTTAGTTTAGCATAAGCTCTATCAATCTTCTAGTTTTAGAGGATCAAACGCTGCTGTCAGATACGCATACGACGCAAAGGAGGCTTGTATAGTCTCGTCTCTATACCTCTACACAATAACAACTATGCACAATTGTCAGTTCAGTTAGTAGAATGACCTTGCGAAAATCCATTATGTTCCATCAGCTACTAAAAATACAATTACTGCCAAACCAATGCTACCTCGCCAAGTTGCCTCTATATGAAGCATTCATCATGTTGTCTTACATTATTAAATACTGCACATTTATATTTACTATCTCCTCATACTGTCAGGTAATAAAATCTTCGGTAAAGAGTTACACGAGAACAAATCTAGAGAGACAATACACGTTGTTGATTACTATATATACTGATATTTAAGACGTATCCAAGTTGATTAAACCTCGTTTAAATCCCACCCTCTATCTGATCGTACACGACTTCATACACAGCTTACAAAGAATATTATTCAATCACAAACAGCTATATATCCTCACGCATAATTCTCCTTCCATCATAACTAAGAATGTTAGCAAACGCATTAACTTCTCACCACCTCCAACTAGACGCTTCCGAATATTACTAATTAATATATCAACTACAATCTAGAAAAATTATTCCGTACTTACAGAAAAATCAAAATGAGAAAAATTATTTTATCAGTACCATGCAATATGAATTTATGATGAGCACCGACGTTACGTCGTCACCGGGTTTTCCTGAACTTAATCAGTCTTTGCCGATATTTAATCCAGTATACGACTCGAAAACTTTAAAGTCACTTGGCCGACGTTTGTTTCACAATTAATAGGGAATATATCCCAATACAGTATTTCCAAAACTTCTATTTTAGCCCAAAAGGGTTAAAATAGAACTCACTGTTAGTTGGCTGATTCACTATTTCTAAATACTGTATCAAAATGCAATCCTTTAAAAAAATGAAAAAATCCGCTTCATCCTTAATGTTGCGTGGAATCAATCATCAGGAAGGCCAAACCGGCCTTACCTCACTGCAACTATTCAATTAATAGACACAAACCGGCAATTTCGACAATACGGATACTTTAACCTGAAGCCGACACTGCACTATAGCAAACACTTTTTAAGCCACGCACGATTATCTCTGCATGTGTCAAATTAAGTACTAAAACTATTTAACTTTTCACAAACTTCTTCGGCGTTCCACAATCATTTCGGCGGACGTACTATATCCGTTTCAATTTAAGTACTAGCTGATAGTAAACCTTGTATGGCTACAGCGGAAGGAAATACGTAAACTATTATACAAATATTAGTTATCAGTCCTCTTCCCCAAAGTCCCTTTAAATGTTTCTTCCCGTAAGGAGGAATACAAATACATTTAGTTCGCACTTCCCAAGGAAATGAAGCAAACTTTGATGATTTTCCTCGATTCACCCTATATACTTGTGATTCTGTAGAATGTGACGTGACGGCAAAGTATTAGTTAGTATATTCCTCCTTCTTCCTCGTCCGTATGTAGATAAGTATGAATGCCAAGCAAACCTAGCGGCGTGCGTACACTAGGGATAATTTCTTCTAGAGTGCCCTCTCCTTGTCACCACAAGCTGTAGAGGTGATTACATCCAATGCTACATGAGGTGCAAGGATTTTGAGTGCGCCGGGCAGCATTGAACGTGGTCACCCTTCACAAGGAGAGAAAAGCCTTTGGGTAGATGAAGCGTACATTACGAAAGAAGCACATATATGCTCACTTTTAGTCTTCTGTATGTGGGGGAATCATCCAGAGGGCTCTTTCCATCCATTCTCTGGTAAAACCTTTATAAATTCTCGGCTTGCCCTCTCTCTGACTGAAATCCCTAAAATGTTTTATTTTCTTCTCCCTTTTTTGGCCCTGTGTATGCTTCCTTCCGCAGCAGATAGATTCTTCTATTTCCAAGAGTAAAGCACACGCCGGTGTCAGGTAGGTCTCTCGCGGATTGCCCAAAGGGAAGGGGGACTCCAGCTGATGCCCTTGTCGCTGTTTGTAGTCTAAACATAATGAATCCGTGATGAGTGCAAGCAGGTACGCAAAATCCTGCAACTGTAATGACCTGCATTAGTCACCAATTTATGGATTTCTCCTTCCAGCAGAGTTGCATTTCCGTAAGAGTAATAGTGCGGGCACATACGATACCTTATGATTTATTACTTTCATGTATCCTTAATTGTTCCCAAACTTGGAAAAACACATGGCTAGGACAATATACATGCTGGAAGACATGACTACTCTTACATAATCAACTTCCGATACAGGCATAAATATTTGCAAGAGTTTGATTGTCTAGAATTACATCCGTAGTTACAAGAGTTGAGTTTGGAGATACGACAACTGTAATCGTTGTGCAAAAATTCTGCTTGTTGCAATAATAACGTAACTTGTCCTCACCAATCGTATTCTAATGATACATGCAAATCTAATATTAACAATCCAACAACCGCGAGAAGAAAATTTTGTCGATTCCCTAGCGTAATTATATAAAATAATGCCCAAGTTATGTAACGCTTCCTTGTAGTATATCCCTTTCCTAAAGCTAATCTATCACCGGTTTAGAAATGTAAAACACTTGAATGGAACGAAAAAAGGAATGGCCACTAGTCTAAGGGAATGCTGTGGACTGTATCGATGAAGGTTTGCACTCCTTCTACCGGAGTTTCCGGATAGATACCATGACCCAGGTTGCAAATGAATTTATCAGTTCCAAACTTGTTCACCATGTTTCTAATATTGGCTTCCAGGCTTGCCTGCAAGCAATTATAGGTGTAATATATGCTTTGCTACACTTTTATCAATTCCAAGTATCATCAACTTTGTATTCGCGTGGATTACCTTATCTCCGAACAATGCAACGGGGTCGAGATTTCCTTGCAGAACTTTTCCTGGAATTAATCGTCTACCGTCTTCGGGCTTCATGGTCCAGTCGAGTCCTACAACTTGACATGGGATTTCGTTTAGCTTGTCTAAAGCATAGTGAGCACCTTTGGCAAATACAACCTAGAAAATAACAGTAACGAATTTAGAATTAGTATCTACATCCAAAGTACTTGCAAAAGGTTAATCGAGTTAAGGCTTCTTACAACGGGAACATGTGGAAGGCCTAGTTCGTCTAATCGCTTTGGCAAGTTTTCTACAATATACTTCAAGTAAGGAAAACTGAAATCCAGGAACAGCTGTAAACCTAAGATTTCAGCATGAGATTCGAAGAGCTGTACCATCTGGAATTCCAAGCATAAACATTTTTAGCCCGTGCATGTTTAGTTTTATTGCTGATGAGGAAAACAAAATAAAAATCTCGCATTTACCTGGGCTCCTGCTTTAACTTGCTCAGCTAAATACAGCATTACATGATGGGCCAAAAGAGACAAAACTTTTTTGCTTTCCTCAGGATACATGTACAGCCAACTTTTCGCCTTCGTCTGAGTCCGACTACCTCCACCTTCAATCATGTAGCTCAGCAGTGTCCACTGTAAAAATCATGAGTCATTCCAATAAATAATCTCCACCATGCCACGAAATCCCAACTGATTGACATGTTTATTCTGCACAATACTAGCTTTCCTTACCGGTGCACCTGCAAATCCCAACAAAGGCACTTTTCCTTCCAACTTCTTCCTCGTTAAAGTTATAGCAGCTAAAGTTCCTTTCATCTTATCTTGAAAATCGATAGGAGGCGTCAGTTTCTCAATGGCGTCTTGAGGATTTTGAAATGGATGTTGAATCACTGGACCCTGATGAAATTTAAAACAATTACAAAACGATGCATTAATAACAATTTCAATCTTCAAAATAATAACATTTTCAAGCGCCCTTACCACTCCAGGTTTCATCTGTACATCCATATCTAAGGCAGTAGGAATAACAAGAATATCAGAGAAAATAATCGCAGCATCCAGATCAAACCGCCGAATCGGTTGAAGCGTTATCTCAGATGCCAGTTCCGGTGAATTCAGAATTTCAAAGAAGTCATGGTGCTTTCTCATTTCCCGAAATTCTATGAATAATAATTCAAATACATCATTTAGTTAAACATTTCTAGGCCGATTTTCATCATTTCTTGTGATGTACATCACAGAATATTTACCTGGCAGGTATCTTCCAGCTTGTCTCATAATCCATATTGGTATGCGATCCGGTTTCTTTCCTGTGGCTACACGTAAAATGTTATCATTCTGAAGAGGAGGAAACTGCAAAAACAAATCCATAAAAACTTAGATCACAGTTAATGAACCATTCAATATATGCAATAAAATAAGCTACAAAAGCAACAATACCTGTTCCATGATGGTTGTATTTCTAGGTTCTTCAGCCCACAGAACACACGCACTGATCTGAAATGAGTAATGTCAATTAAAGCTAAAACCAGGGCCACTGAATACTATAGTATTCAAAATCTCCAAATATTTAACAACAGTGACTCAAGTTCTAGCAGCTTCCCGGCTCAACACTTAAAGATTAAAACTGTTAAGACGGAATAGCCTTGAGCACACTTCATTACCAAATCTCACCGGTTTCCACAAAAACAGTTTTCAAGGTCAACAATCACAGTAAACCATGTATGTACATTCTAATATTAACTAGCTTTAAACCACTTACCACAATGACGGAGACGGTTAAGAGGTAAATGATTTTGCCGTAATGATAATTCCCGTGAATATCTCGATTCAAATCTTTCCCGGAATATCAGCTCAACAGATTTACCTATGCGCTACAATTCTTTAACAGCAATTACATGACTGATTCCCAGTAATTGCCTATCATAGAAATCAAACAGATTATGTAAATACTATATCTTTATTACGTGATTTATTGGCACATGTATTCAATCTGATCCTTGTATCCACGTGTAAAGATTTTATAACCTTCCAATTTCAATTCACTGTCACTATACGTTCCTGACCGACACAGATTTAGTCGGTGCCAGTCGGTCACATGGCACTTGAGCGTTCGTATCCATACGAAAGCAGGGCAACAAAGACTGTTTATACACCCTTGAAAAACGTTTATTGAAATGATTAAATCCGAATTATTACTTTCCTCTTCCTCGCTCTTTTAAGCCCATCATCAACTCAAGCAAACCCAATGCTATACGTATATATTGTACACATAATACATATGAAAATACGCTCATAACGAGAAATGCTTTACGCTTCTTGCGAATATACTTAATCGATTAATATTGATTGAAATCGTAGCCGTTAATTAAAAATACTCTTTAAAACAACTATACTTTTACTTGTCAGGAATATCCCATACTTTTTCTTTTTAGATCTAAAAAAACAATCCGAATCCCAACTTTGGAACCAGCCTGAAATCCTTGGTATGCCCACTCGATAGATTGCATTTCCGATATTTCATGAATTAGATATTACGAGAACCCTACACACGTTTCCCAAAGCCTGGGAAACTTGTCCCTTCTCTTCTCCACCACCAGTCCCGCGTATTATTCCATCCCTCCGAATTCGGCTATGGTTTTTGCTGATGCTCCTCCATTTAGGATCGCATATATAAAACTGTCCGGAAGAAATAACAAGGAACACAATGGATTTCTACGTTGGAATCCTGCAAGCTAAAGGGATGAAAGACACGGAGGGTTGAATTCGGGCACGTGTAGGACAAAAGAGTTATTCAGAATGGCCGGAGACCAACTTCCGCAGATGGAGCGGAAGAGAACGCCAGTTTCCATTTATCTCATCTCACCTGCTCCTGCTCGCATTCACCCTAATCAGATAAAACTCCGTGCCAAGGCACGAGGGTTTCAGCCAGTCCCACAAAAGCTAGTAACTCTCTTAATTTCCCCTCCTCCGCAAAGCTCAAAAATATTAGGCGGGCATTTATCCTCCACATCTCTCTAATCCACAAGAATTGGCAGCTTTTGTTACCATTCCGGCAATTGATTAGTGCAAAAGAAGCAAAATTCGGAACATAAAACAATCCCTCACATTTCTCCCCATTCTAAAATACTTATCAGCTCCAGTCGGATTTGATCAACTCCAAAAGTATCATTTCTTTGAACAATTGCCAAAAGCTCGGAGAATTTCTGGAATGAGTCACCCCTCAGAAATCATGAATCATGACTACACTACTACTCATAGTAAAATATCGGAGGGTAAACGTTTCACTTCTCCAAACTTCCTTCCATCTCCTCATCTCCCACAGTCAGCACATTCACCATAAATCCGAGGATATCAGCTTACGAAACATTTAATTGCATCTCTTTCTCTTGTATGATTTCTTCCCAATCAAATCCAAAAACAATCCTATATTCCCTATTCTCCTCCCCCTTTTAATAGGTAACTTGATCTCTAGTGTCCGATCCAATGGGGCCTTGCAACTGAATTTCTTCATTCAAGTTTAGCATATGGCTGCATTCTTTTAATCCAAATGAAAGAATGTATTTCAATTCCAATGGGGCACCGGAGTTAGAAACTCTCTCTCTATCAGCTTTTAATTTGGCGGGGGAGATAATGGCCAAGGGATAATTTCACGCTTGAATTCATGTACACATATACATGGATATTTTGTATTTATCATCATGGATCCAACATACTCCGAGTCTATGAAAATCCATTTCGGAATGCATCTGTTTCTTTAACCCAAACTAGAAGACTATGCTGAGTTAAAATGAAAAGGTAGTGAGGAAATATCTACACTTGCGTTCTTCATTCCCCAGCTATTGATTAATTCCAGCCCACCAAAAAGAGTAAACTAATCGAGAGAATATATGCATTGTATTTCTTCACCACTCTCTCTCTCTCTCCCCCCTTACTTTTCTTTCTCTCTCTCTCACTCAACTTTCCCCACGTTCCTGTCTATCCAGAGAAAAGCGAGGGAGCTTAAGGGAGGGAGGGCAATTTACCTGTACTCCTGCGGTCAGAGAGTTTCTTATTTGCCTCTCTCCTACCTGAGCTCACAGTATATAGCAATATGCGCACCAACTGCATTCACAAAATCCACGGGTATTATGGAGAGGGAGGGATACGGGGTCTGCGGGGAGAGAAACACCTGCCTCGCAATCACCTTACCAGCTTACCTGACTTATGCTCACGAAACGGGACGTAATCGTTTTTTCTTCCCCCTTCCCCTCTATATCATTCCACGGATTATTACGATTCGGGAGTTGAATACACTCTCCCTCCTTTGTAGTCCAGTCCTCCAAAGTATCTCCCTCCTCTCTCTGTCCTCTCCTACGTCGTCGTCTTTGCAGACTCAAATTGCCATTTTAATCCCAGTTTATCCCTAGTAGTTAAGTCCTAGAATAATTCCCAGTTCAAATCTCTTCTTAGGACTCAGGACATCCCACATCTCAGCGCACAACAGCTTGCTAGTTTTTCTAAGCCATGGAGAAAGTATTGTGGGAGAAAGTTCTAGCTTATTCAGCCCCCTCCTCCCATCTTTCAACTTATCTTTAAGCCATTTACTGTGTCATTCCTCTTTTTATCGAGATTCCTAAAACATTGCAGGCCGTTTTTCTCAACAAATCCAATAATCCCAATCGTGCAACAACTCGTCTCCTTGTACTTTCACTTAGAATACCTCGCCGCAACAAACAAACGTTTCCAACCATGGATAGTGATTTGACACCCCTCAATTGGCTTCAAAACATCGACATAATGAGCCAGTGTGGGATTGACGAAAATCCGGATCGGAAGGGCAACGGGGCAGCCACAATTGTGACCATTGTTGACACAACAGATTACAGGTAAGCTCCCGCTTTTCCATGCAAGACAAGTCATTGTCACAGACGCCTTTCTATCTCCGCATAGCTTACTTGTTACTCACAGAATTATAGTTACATCTTCAGAGCTTCCTAACAACAAAGCTTGAACTTAAAGCACGGCTACGTTAGCGTTGACAAAGAGACAGAAAAGAAATCACACGTCTTTCTTCTTCTTATCCTTTCAGCACAACAAACAAAAAGCCGCCACAGAGCTACTCTTCCCTCATAACGAAAGCCATTAAATCAAATCCACAAAACAAGATGACTTTAAGCCAGATTTACAGCTGGATTCGAGAGAATTACATGTATTATTCCCAGGCGGAGCCATCATGGCAGAATTCCATTCGTCATAATCTCAGTCTCAACAAATGCTTCGTCAAGATTCCGCGTGGGAAGGACGAGCCGGGGAAAGGTGGTTTCTGGAGCCTGGATGAGAGTTTAGTGGGAAGATCTGGGAGCAAGCGGAAGAAGAAGAAGAAGTCCAAGATTGTGAACGGGCTGGGTGGTTGTCATCATAATGATAATAATAACGAAAATGAAAACCTTCTCTTCGATAATATCAGTGATACGACCTCAACTTTAAATAATAATGATATCAAAATTAGCAACAATAATACAATTATCAATAACAACAATAATCACACTCCAAATCACTGCATGGAGGACACGACCTCTTGCTTCAGCCTCGGCAGCAATAACCACGAAAATCCCTTCACAGACCTCACAAGTGCTAAGTTAACAAACAATCTCGTTCTCAATGGACACATTGACATTAATGACGACAGTCAAGGTAACCACATGAACTCCCTCGGGGATCATCATCACCATCCCAATAGTAATAATAATACTATTATCGTCAACCACCCAGAGGACAGCTGTATTGACATATGCCAAGATGTTTTCATTAGCTCCCACGAAGAGATCGTCGAGAGTGAAATTATTGAATCTGAGCTAATCCTCGAAAACGTTTACTGGGAGTCTGTCCTTGATCTCGACCATTTGATATCTATGGGAGAGCTATGAATCCCAACGACGCTACCTCCACAACCTCCTCTCCTCCACCATCCCTTCTACACATTCCAACTTTCTCCACTTCACTTTCCATCCTCATCTCTGCAATCCCCTCCGTCCACTCCAGCTTTCACTATACTCTCTCTTCCCTACATCCGCGTCCCAACTTTCTCCAGTCCGCTCCACCCCGAAGAATCTTTGACCCATTACAAACTTTCTCTCCTTTAAACCTTGCTCCGACTAACCTCAACTTTCTCCACTACAGATGACTCATCCAAGACTTGTGAGACAGATAGGAGGAGCGGCGAAACAATCCCAACTCAACTTCCTTCAGCTCAACAAGGTGGAGGCAAGGAATGCTGAACATATTTAATCGCCTTAAGAATTTTACCATTTGAAACTGATTCCGTCCGTAACAGCATCACTTTATTATGCTATCATCCTTCTGTCAAGCGTCCTTGCCAGGAGGTAATCGTCCGTAAGGGAATCTCTTCCCGGACCAAGTGCCATGTACTTTCCTCACAAATATATTCTACATAGATATGTAAACTGGAATCCTCCTCCAGGCCGTTTGATAGATCCCCCCCCCCGCATTTTTATGCTACATTACATTCTGTAGTTGCTCCTAGCCTTAGTAGAATCCTCGAGTCGTTTTCTCTATAAGCTCCTTACATTCTCGGGCTTTGTTCTACCTGTCTGACGATAGTTTTTCGCGAATTACCTATTTGAAGGAGACAAGACTTGAGACCAGAGTCATCAAGACGTAGTCCAGGACTCATTCCTGGTCATGAGAGCATTTTATGTTAACAGGATTCTAACATCTTTAACTACACGAGAGATAAACTGTGTGATTCTACTTGTCAGCTTTATGCGGCTGTCGTTAAAGAGAAATGGTAGAGCGATGAGGGAAAGTTTGCTTTCTCCCTGGAGGGTTTCGAAAAATAGATTAGAAAAGATTATATTGAAAGCTCCAAGATTTGAGTATGGCGTCGTACCAAAGATGTACGTAAAGATGTCCGTCATTAGTTTTAAAAACATCCGCACAAAAATTTCTACGTGAGGCTTAACGTGGCTGAGGATCAGCTTCTTTTTCCGTCTCATCTCGTATCAAGGATTAGCCTACATAAAATGAATAGTTGCCCTCCGATTTCTAACTTAATCTTGGTTAGTTCAATAGAATCGAACGCAGAGGATTAGAAAGGTATTGGAGGAATTGATTTTTTTTGTAATAATTAATATACAACATATTTATAGATTATCATCGCGTATATAATATTTTATCAAGGACAATGTCAGTAGTTACTACTCATTAACGTGTACCAAAGACTTCCTGCACGCCTTTACTCACACTTTCTGTGCCTTGATTTACTTAAAGCAATGAATCAACGACTAGTCTTTTATTCAAGTCACAAAAAACTGTTAGACTGTGAGGTGGATCTGTCAAATTCTTTTCCTCCATTCCAAGAACCGGAAGGAGGCAAATTATTTATTACCAAGTAGGTTATATATCCAAGGATCTCACGTATTGTGTTGTTTTTCAGTCAAACTAAAATTGTTACTGTGTCAAATTATTAACAGATGAATTCTTGTCACGTATCAAGCAAGCTAAGTATTTTGTCTCCTAATCTTGTACATTCTGTGATTATTTCAAATTATTAATTATTATTGTATAATAATCTTGTAAGGTTATTAATTTAGTATTCAAATTCAAGGCTTGTTCCATGAAAGCGCGTCTAAGATTTACTGCGGAAACGTTTCCGTCCATCATTTTCACTCCATCCGTCCATCTTCACAAGGCACCCTTCTTCAAGTTTCATGTCTTGTGTTGAATTCAATGTGGTGACTTAGGTGACTTGTAGGAATAATGTGAAACGTATTCTACCCATAGTTATAAAACCTCAAGAATCTCATGTACTTGTAAATAGTCTTAAATACTATTATTACTTAAATCTTGTTTCAATATGCCAGGATTCTTTGGGCTTGTTTTCAAGGAAGGAGTTTCTTGGTCGTGTTTGATGGGATTCCCGTTCTGATTGAATTATCCTGTATATACGAATTTGGATATTTTTTACTTCGCAGAGCGGCTAAAACTTGTAGTTTGTACTGCAGTTATAAGTTAATAATCTTAAGGGAGCCCTGGAATGGCATCTTATTAATTGATTATAATTTTCTTCTAACGTTTTAAGAGGCATAGTGTGTAGTTTATCAGCGGGCCTTTTATCGGTTCCCAGTAACATGATTCATGAACTTCCTCAATGAAAAACTAATCCTACGTTAACAAGGGAGAAAAGTTTCGCTACGTTAATTATCTGGCTAAACTGTATCTGTATCAGTGCTTCTCCTGTCGAGTCAGAACCGATAAAGGCTCCGCATTACTAATAAGTTGTTTACATTATGTTAATACCGAATCCATCCATACATTACGATACTCCGTCCAGTCATCGTAACTGTTTGCACAAATAATTACATGTAATATGTCACAAAGCACAATCAACTGTGATTTCTGACTCTGTACTTGCGTGAATGCACAACAAATAAATAATAATTACCATTTTGTAAATACAAAAAAATCATCATGTCTTTTCCACATGGTTGCATGATACACCGAAATACACAACAACACACAAACAAATAATTTCTCCTAACATTCCCTCACGTCATTTCACCAAAAGTACCTTGAACGCTTGCTTGAAGCAGTAAAGAAAATCTTCTACCAGCTTCCCCACCCACTTCAAGCTGACACCTGTTAATGGCTCATTTATTATTAAAAACATCATTATTAGTGAATTACAAAAACTCCAATCTTCCCTCCATCGTAAAATATCAAGTAACAATAGATTATTTTAAAATTATTACAAATACTTGCTTTACATCCGACTTCCCTTTTGCTGCAACACCTGTAAATAATAAAATACATTTTAGTTTTATGAGTCATCCATACTCGCCCCTCCCTCCCTGCACAGTATGCAAAATTCAAAGTCAGTTGAGCCGAGCTGTCACTGGTACGCAGACTATTAATCTTAGTTTAACCTTCTGCGAAAACTACATGCTCTCTACAAGAATGATCAGGGGCTGTTTGATTGCACGCGAAATGAATCACATTTTGCAACTGCTCTCCAAGTATTTTCTTTTCGACATTTAGATTTCTACATGTTTTCACATCTTGGAAACATGCGACTGACCAATACTAAGAAATAAATAGATTGTACCTCAGATATCCAGGATAAGAAATTACTTCTAGCGTAAAGGATTATGACTTTAATTCTATACTCTAGTCCTCAATTGATTTATCGGCTAATCGACTAAAATAAATAAAATGCCATAAAGGTTCAGGATGAGTTGAGGACGAAATATAAGACAAAGTTAACGAACCTTTCCGCGGTCATTGCTGGAACAGCTAGCAGATTGTTCTTCATTCTGACACTCACGCGAGACGACACATAAAAACTCCGAATGGTCCCCGTTGCCATAATTGTACTGTGAGCCAATATTTACCAATTGCTCAAACTTCCATCCATCCGATAGCGTAGAGACCATCTGAGTCAGCTCATCTTCATGACACTGTAGAACACGGTAAACATTTGTACGATTCGAGTTCTGATCACCTCCACGTGCTTTAATTCTTTCCTTGACTAGTTTAATCAATTGAGTGATATTGTAAAACTCTGCTTCTTCCAGGACACCTACAATAGCACACAAAATAAACAGAAATTAAACACCATTCAGCCATCTAGTTAATGCATCTGAATACCCGTCTAAGCTGCTTTTATGCATCTCAATCCAGAGAGTTCAGTTGTTCAGTATACGCTTATAAATCCTGATTTTTCAAGTAATTCACTTCACGACTTCCCAGCAATCAATCTCCACGTAAACATGATTAAATTCAACAAAGACATTCAAAGCAGATATCCCTTTACGGTAAATGCTCTTATGAGGAGTTTGTAGTGTGTATCAAATTACCTTCTTCAGCTAGATCTTTGTTGATGACCAACTTTCCGTGTCTTAAATAATTCAGAACAGGGCCAAAGTATGAGGGATCTCTGTCAATTAAATAGGCTCCAGTATCATCCTGAAACGATTACAAAGCATAAATTAATTGTTTCCTCCATCTTTCGTACTCTAGAAAACGAAATAGGATATCCTAGCTTAGCTAATATGATAAATCAGCAAAAAGAGGAAACTCATCGAGGGCCGTCTTATCAAGCATACAATGTACCATGAATGTTGAACTTTCATGATATATATATATATAATCTCAAAACAAGGTATCATCAAAACCGACATTTCTAGACTAGACAATTTTTAAATTTCTCTCCAACTTCCATCAAACCAGAATTCTGGTTAGCTTGTAAATATAAAGTTTCAACTTACTTTGCATGAATCATGGACCGATTTCTCGATAAGTTTTGCTAAAAACGACGACGGGTCGCGAGACAATGTCATTTTTGTCGTCTGAAACACGGTCCCTCCCACATTCAACCTCACCCAGTTCTCCTTCGGATCCTGATGAACTTTATTGTCGTTATTCATAATTGAAGATAGCTAAAATAAACCAAACAAATCCTTGATTAGTGTCACGATAAATACATGGACTGTCACAATTTTAAGAATTAAAAACCCACTCTCAAAATTCAAAATTCCGATTCAAATCCAACTAATGTTTAAAAAAGTAAGCAATCGTGTACATTCTCCACAATGAATAATCAACCCAACAACCTTCTTCCGCGTAGTAACTGTCACTTTAAGTATTTAATATTGCTACAAAGGCACAGTTAAACATAATGTTCCAATTATGATCTTACCTATTTGTTAATCGTACGGATGAGTAGAAATTCGTAATTAAAATTCCAGTACAATTCAAAGGCTCCAAATACAGTTAAGATCTATATAATCCTCTTTGTAAGGAAATATTTAAATACAAACTCCTCCTTTACTAATAAATATCTCACTCTACTCCTTTACTAACAAATATACAAAATCCAGAATCTCTTGGTTAGCACTTGAATCACGAATGGTTTTCTTTTTCAGCGACAAACCTATTAACTTTAAATGTTTCCTAAGCTTATCATGTTACTTACACAAGGATTTAAATTCCAAGACTCCTAGATAAAACTGACTCAAAAAATCTTGCACTGACGCAAACCAGAAAGTCGTACAAGTTATTAGCCCAAGTACAAAATTTAATTCTGCAAAACTGGAAAGCTCTTCAATTAAATAATTCACAACTAAATCCACGTGATAAGTATTACCTCCCTGTCCATAACCACACTTTCCTACAATGTAAACATAAACAACACGCACTATACCCACCTCCCTAATAATCCACAAAAAATGAATCAACTACTACAATAAATTTCTGGTTTTCATTGATGAAAAATTAAATATTTACGGCCCTGAAATTGCCATGAGACGGAGCTATATAGAGGAACGGCAACGAACGAACGGATTCTCTTCGTCTTCGTATCCTTTAGTCGTCTGCTGTACTTCCAGCCAATGCAATGTCCTATCCTCCACCACCTCTTCCTCTATTCATCCTATGTAAATCACATGAACCGAGCTCGACGTTATGTCTTTCCGTTTATCAGTGGGGCACTCGGGTACAAAATATCGACGCTTATAGGTCATTTCATTCCAATTTTTCCTTCCTTGAATCGAACCCTGCTATTTTAAAAAAGCTTTTAGCTACGCTCTGTCTATACGTTCATTTAATTATATCTACATGTTTCCATACTTAAATTCATCTATCTTCTTCGAAAATGCTTACGCTCTGACATTAGGCCCCTACACTTGATTTACTAGCGATCCTAAACTACTTATAATAGCGACTAAGACGACCAAAATAAGGGAGATTAAATTAAGCCACAAGCCTACCACCAATATCACCTAAAATGGTTTTACTTGAATTATGATGTCCGTATTATTTGGTTTCAGAATTAATGAGCTTTAATTAGATCCCAGCCCTTACTACCATACATGCCCAGCAATTGCATCAAATATCTAAGATTCACCAACGCGTTTCGAAATCTTTAAAACCGTAGCTAATTGTCATCATCCACCCCGATATTATACCTCATAGGCTCCCACTGTTTTCATATTCTCCCACTTTTCCCTCCACTACGCCCTCCGTTCCGTTACAACTAACACTAATATCATTCACTCAGACCCACACTGCGCCAACTTACTTGATGGATCGTTACACGTCTAGCGCAACTTAAAACGAAACGCTCCATCGCAGGCGCCGTTGACCCCTGCTGAATATCGATCTTCATACCATGCTTTTACATGCAATCCAGAAGTACTTTCCTCAAATTAATTGTTACCCAGATGCTCACGTTTTTAAATAACCATCCTTCCACGCCATTTATCCATGTGGTACGACACTGGCATGCTTTCCCGCGCAGCGTAAAGCAGCGCTTCAATCCGCAGAAACCGATGAGCGAACAGCGCCGTGTTCATTCAAAGAATGTATAGTTTCAGCAGCGCTTCCACAGGATCCGACATACTTGTAAGCAATGCGTAAACGTTGTATTTCCGCTAGAGATCCTTACCTTTCCTGGGGTGACGCCATAGAATTTAGCATCCCGCTCCAAGTTTCGGGCCTGTTTCTGCATCCGGTTTCCGCTACACCCAATTCCTCCGTCAATTCCCTCGTATTCTTCTCCACCTTCCCCTTTCCCACTCCACCAACTTCAAAGCTTCCAACTCTAAGATGTACAACTCAAAGGTAACGAAAGAGATTCGTTGATGCAAGAACCTTTTCCCTCTGTAATTCCCCAGTTTTGTCCTCAATGGACCACGGACGCGACCTAATGGCTTCACAGTGTAGCTTCTCGGCTAACGCTACAGTTTTTCTGCTCACTCCTTCCAAACCCAATTCAATATTCAAGCCCACCGTGTAAAACAGGATCGATTTCCAATTAGAATTAAAACACCAGAAGCTCCTCCTGCAATTAAAAGCAAGCTTCTGGAAAGCTTGCTGAATACTTTTTCAAGAGTCTAATCCACCCACACCAGAAGTGTTTGCGAAATCTACTTGAACAACTCGTCAGACTGACTGACGCTGCTCTGTGTCTGGCTTCGAGGTTATAGCTCCAACCATCCACATCTTCCAATCCGAAGCGGAAGCCAGCCTTTTTTACCAATCTACGTTTCACCATCACTTTATTCTTTCGCTAAATCCTACCTCACACTCCCCAACAGATGGTAGTATGTGTGTTTATATTGCGATTATTTTTCCGCCTTTTCCTTATTCGTCCTTAATTCTTCCACATACTTCCTGGATCTTTCAACTCTAAATATTTCTCATCTGGGAAAAGTTCAACATGGCCTCCTCCTCCGGAAGTAGCATCCAATTGTCTATCCATGCATCTCTCTTATTCTACGCTTTACATCTTGCTCCCACAAGAATTTTACGACCCAGCCTGTTAACTTTCATTCTCCTCTACATGGCGCCACCTGGATTCTCTCTCCACACAAGAATCCCAGCAGAGTTTAATTTGACATTTTGCAAATTGCCTTCCTCTTAATCCTAAGCGCTCACATTCTTCTCCCGGTCGTCCAACATATATCCCCCATCCCATTCGTATCCCGTAACAACATCCAAGCCGATCCTATAGTCAATATATTTTCAACATGCTCATCGACTTTATTACTATCTGTCCTCTGGAAGGTGTTCCCATGCTCAGTAAATATATATTGTATTGAACCCGTTCCTCAACCTTCCCCATATTGTTTCGTCCGCTCCGCATTACTCTCGCAATTAATCGTACCGGAAGACATGTATCAAAGTAATTTCCTTGAATATTCTAGCTTTCTCCTCCACCACCACACCTTTCTCCATCCTTCAAAATCAAATTCATAATACTTTATTGATCCAGCACATATATATGTTGAGCCAAAAACCGATGAGTGATTTTCAAGTGATTAAGGCATCTTCTTGTTTTCCCATAGTTATCACAAAATCATTTCCCAAGGAAATTAACAAATTAGCATTTCCACAGAATTGGATCCTCTTTAGCTCCCACGAGCCTCTTATTACATTTCTCCAGGGCTTTCTCCACTTTCCCATTGGTCTTCAGCTTTAATTTTCCAAGGACGTTATTCCCCCGAATCCTTTGCAAGCGATTCTGCAATTATTAAAACACAGATAAATGAGCTGCATCAACCCCAAATGTAGTATTAGAATCTGGAACACAAGGGAAGAACATTATTTTGGAAAGATTCCTCTCCAGGGAACCCACCGCATACTCTCTTCCAGCCTACTTCTTCTTAGTCCTTCCAAGTGTTAATTATACGCTCAATTTAGAGATAATTTCCTCTCTTCTGAAATCAAGGACAAATTCCAAGTTTTCTTTGGAATTCTCCAGAGAATACATTAAAGCGTTCACTGAGTCAAAAGTTCAGAATCAACAATGCTTGCAGATAAAATTCCTCTTATTTTATTCTCCATCTACAGAGGAACATTGTCGCTCAGGATTCAATATTGAGTCATCCCCAAATCCACGTATTGTCCCTACCAATGCTAACGAATTTTATTGAATCAAGACGTTTGTGCTTGCGATAAGCGCCTGGTTGATACGATAACAAAAACCTTCAATAGTTATTGCACTGGCTGATAAGAGAGAGGATTACATAACCTTAAGTTATGTCGCCTTTACGACAATAGTTAACAATGAAAAGCACTCCTACAAAACTTGACGTATTAACTAGTTACCAGAAGCCTTGATTTATGTGCCAGTGTTTTCAGCATCAATATATTCATGCTGACGCTTAAATAATTTAGCTTAAATAATCCCATCTTTACGCATCACTGGTAATTTGATTTCTTTGAAAATCACCGTTGCTAAATTAAAATCTCCTTCCCATGCACAACCATCCTCATTTGGCGTTTGCCCTTGTACCAAAAAGTTGTTAAAATTCAAAGTAATTAAATCAACAATGTTCTCTTCGGAATATCCATTCAATTCACACCTCATCTCCCTCTTGGCCAACTCCATCCCAGGCTTCAAACTTACAGCTCTTCCACACTCTTGACTCTTTTCATTTAGTTCATGCCCCGTCCCGCAGCAGGCACTGACCTTCCTGCCGCTCTTATTTTTCCCTTGAGCAAATAAATTCACTACAAAAATTCTAAATATGCTGTGTATCTGACGTAAACTTTTGCTTTACTCTATGAATAAAAACTCAAGTTTCTTCCGCATACATAGCTTATTGCGGGAATTTAGCAAACTTTCCTAGCCCCAACGGGCCTGTCTCTCCTCTAACTTCCCACGTTTCCAAGCCTGGAGAAAAACTTGCCCTGGTTTTTCACAACAAGTGTCTGAAGTCAACAACGTCAGCCCGTACAGCTCTTCCTAACATCTTTCAGAAGAGAACCAAAACATTGATAAAAACTGGTTCCCGGGATTTCCTTTGCACAGACCTCAATGAGACGATCGTAGGTTTTTAAGCTCGCGTCACCGTCCAGCAGGAATTGAACGGTCGGAAGGTTGTTTGCCATGAATTCTATTAGATTGTACACAATCTGCCCCCAATCAGTATGTTCTCCTCGAGCTTTGCAATCTGGATTCACATAGTGCGTGAAGACGAGGACACCTGTGAAAAAAAGTTTTGCAAAAAGAATCCTCGTTACTTATTACAGTCCCATTATGATACAGGGAGGTGATCTCATAAACAATCCATCACCTTGCATCCCTTGCGTCAGTCAACGCAAAGAAAACATTTTAAAGCGCGTGGGAATAACCTTTTCCCATCAACTTATAGTCTTTAAATGCATTGCGCGCATTCTGGGATTATTTCTAACAAGTTTTCTGATTATTTCTCATTGCCACTTTGCGAAAATTCCTCAAAATTTGTTCACACATGTCCCTGCACTAAAATAAAGTCTGAGATTCTGGAAAAAATCCTTTGTAGAATTGCATACTACTGCGGCTAAATTCCATTATCGAAGCTTGGGCAATCCTCTCCTTATTCTTGCAACAGAAATGATTACTAGGCTTTGTTAATTTTAAAATTAAATCAAAAATAAGTTAAATAATTTTTCTCTGCAGAGATTTGGAAACATATTTCTCTGGCTAATGGCTCAAATCGCAAAATTTTCCATTCTCTCTTACCTTGTTTCATCAACTCCACCATAGGATCCTCCAAAAGGTTTACAGTATTATTCCCAGCTTCTGAATTTAAAATGACTACTTTAGTTTTCTCCAGAGGGAAGTGTTTCGTCCAGCACCAGAAATCCTGCAGCGGGGGTATGCTGCATCCGCAATCCTCTGTCCCTTCATCCCTCTCTATTTCCTCCAGTCTTTGGTTAACCTGTGCCACGTCAAATAAATGTTATATATATCTTGTAGATGCATTCCTCCAAATTAGTCTTTGCGTTTTGAAATATTCAAAGTCATGTCGTAGAAATATTTTAGCTGTCACTTGAATTGGCATAAATTCAGCCAGACCTACCAAGAAGGAGGAGAGTCGAGTAAATCCTTTCACGCCACCGCCATCTACTTTTCCCTAACTCCATGCATAGAAACTAATATATATATATATATACGTTTCACTAAGAGAGAAATTCCTCCGAAAAACTTTCCAGTCCTTCATCCTCCATCCCGTTATAGGAAGCTTGCAAAAAAACATATTTACCTTGAGTAAATGATGAAAGAGTTGCGGATTTTTTGGGAAATTGAATTGAGCAATCAGCGAATCTATCCAACTTTCTCCCACAAATTCGTCGTCAATTTTTTTCATAAGGCCTACGTATTCCATCTCCAAATCCAATTTTTCATCCTTCTCCTGTATATAAGTTTGGACTTTTAAAAAACTTTATTCAATGTCACTCTTTCTTCCACAGTACATCTCCACCGTCCTATTTGGTGGCACAGCGTTATAAACGTTTGTAAACTCCAACTTCCACCAGCCAGGGAGAACTCCAATGGATTCGCGCGTGAGAAGGAGTCCTTTTCACAAACTGAAAGATGATGCCAAGAGAGGATGAGGATTATAGCATAATCCTCTCTCAATCTCTTATTCTTTTGACGTGTGTGCGAATAATCTCTTTATTCCTTCCAGCTCTACTACACTATTCTCCTTCCTCTTGTTCCTCCTCCAACTACTGCTACTCCTATACTCCTTTTCCCTACCGTCCCCGTCACTACTCCTCTAAAACAGTTGAAATATTCCGCTGGAGGAATTGCACCAAGTAAGATAAACACAATACGACGATAGCACTATATTAAAACAGTTAGCAACAACTCTCTATAGAGTTACGTGTCTATTTAAAAGGCTACTACATATATAATCCCCTATCACTTCCTCCACAAGTTTACCTGTTCTTCTGCTGAGCTCTATTCCTCTTCAACTCGCAGAACCAAAAGGACAACTTATAGTTGCGGTGAAATACTCCCGGTGCCTTTCTCCCTTCCCCTCCTGCCCGCTTCTCCAAATGACAGCTTTGAAATTAACCGAGTTCATATACAAGTATACACGGGGGAACTTCCTTTGCTCACTCTTGGGCAATTCAGAGAACTGTCATACTTCTCATTGGACATTAACAAGAGGCAAAACAAGAGCAACCGCAATGACGAATCTGTATTATTTCCCTTTGTTTTATCCTGTCCCCAATTTCTCCTTCCGACTTCTAGTATTCCTAGTTTTGGTTTCCAAAATATTCACAAAAGTATGCATAAACAACCTGCAGTTTAAGGAAACCACCATCCTCCAGATTTCACTGTCCTCTTTCCCTGCGTCTTCTACAAGCTTTCAAAAGTTTCCAGCAGCTGAAGAATTGCGTTACTCTTCTTATTATGTAACTTTTTATTTCCAAATTGAATTGTATTGGATCAAGAAACAAAACTTTTTATGCTCTTCTAAAGATGCTCGTAACTTGATTACTGTTATTGTCACTCTGCGATACGAGTTTGCAAAAGGACGAGGCTGGTAAAAACATAAATCATACATTTTTTAGTTTCAAACAAACCGAGAGAGTAAGTTGTGTGAAAACCATGAAAACGCTATGCTGAATATTACCAAATCGTTTCCACTAATTACCAATTTCATCTTCGTGATACAAGTTGACATGATTAGGCAATATACCTACATCTACATACGTGAATCCCACTTTCCCACTCCGTCTCCACAAGGAGACCTCCCTCCGACAGGCGCCATCAATCCTTAAATTCATTAACCGCTTTATGCATATTTGATCAAAGATATGCAATTAGCTCTTCTGTCAAACAAGGGCTTGAATTTTCCCTTGAATACTCTAGCGTCACTTATTCCCTGGCAGCTACAAAACAGCAACATTTCCTCACCACCACACAGAATCAAGTGTACATGTCGCTTTTGGAAACATCATCTCGACGTCCTCCAAACATATTTTCCATTGCGTGTCCCATAATCCTGTCAATTAAAAACCCCTGTATTTGTCACACGCAAATGTTAAATAGATTCTCTCCCTGTTTATACCTTTCATCAACCGTTTCTCCACTTGCTATTAAATTCCCAGTTGCAATACTCCTCTCCGCCTTAAAATACAATAGTTTCAAAACACAAAAATTCATATTTCCACAAAACTATAACTAACTTTAGAATTTTAATTAAAGCAGGATTCCATGAGAGATCCCATAGTTTCAAAAACTCTCCTCTTCCTTTATTCTTCTTCCTCCTCACAGATGTTACTGTAGGAATTCAAACCATCTCCCTTCATACATTCATCCCACCCTTCTTGATAAATTAAAAGCTCACGCTATAATTTAAGCATAAATTCAAAGCTTTATTTTCCCTTTGAGAGATTCCGCAATGGAATGGTGCGGGATTTACACCTGAGTCCATTCGTTCCTTTCCTCCCAAACTCTGATCCTATAGCTCGCTATCCTACTGAATCTATATTTATAGCGTGTGGGATTAAAGGTGAGTGCAGAAAAGGGCAAAAGCTACATGAAGAATACGCTAAATTCTAGTTTTCAGTCTATAAACACACACATTTACCTACCGCTTTCTCCTTTGTCGACACTAATTATTTGAATGATTCCATATCTTGGTTCCAATCCTCCCCGCATACCACTTGTCACTCCATTTCTTCGTTAATGTGATTTCCGCCCTGACCCAGTGGACCTATTAGGGAAATAGATGGATGCAACATCCTCAAACCAGGGACATATGTATCATGGTCACTTGTGTATATGCCCAGCCCACATGCACACATCAACCAGAGCATGATCCATAGCGTTCCCACTTTCTCATCAAACCCGCTCATCCGAGAGAAAGCGCGGCATATTTTTTCCACTTCTGTTCGCAATCCATATAACGACTTCCGCTGCATTTCCCTCTCAACCAGAACGAGCGATTTATGAAACGGATTCCAATCTTCTTTCCCCAACTCATTCTCTGTGCATAAAACATGTCGACTATGCTCAAGCTCGCAAATAAATAATATTCGCGGATGACCATCAAGAAAGCTGGCTCTTGAATCCTCTGGCATTGCAATGATTCATAAAGATTAAATTCCACTCCCGATCCGTCCGACTTAATTAATACAGAAGTTCTTCTTTATTCCCAAGGTTTATATTTGTTTTATTATGTACAAATTTTACAATAATCCTATGATCGATATACCCAGTAGTAACAATACTACATCCTTATATATTCTTTGATAGAAACCATTTTCAAGATAGTTTTGTATATAGTGTTTTAGTACGCATAGTCTATAGTTTGTTTCAAAGCATCCTTTATCTGTTCATGAGAAATATGTTTATGAAACCTCAATTGGATTCTCTTGTCCTCTTCTTCTCTACATCCATTTCTTTTGTCTCATACTTTACACAGGGATGACCGCCAGAGATGAGGAAGAGAATCGAGGGGAAAGTATCTACAAAACTCGCTCGAGCTTTCTTTCCTTTCCCTTAACTTTCTCCTTCCTGGCTCCATCCATATATTTCCAGTCCCAAAAAATCCTCCATTCAATACTTTTCTAAATACTTGTCTTCTCCCACCCAACATTCTCTATTATTCCCTCTTATTTTATCCAACGAATTCATTGTAACAAAGATTTTACTTTCTCCTAAGTTCACTATAGCTATATAGTTGCCTTTCTCCCGATTCATCCACACTGTCATTCAATCCATCCGTTTTCCAATTCGGAACTCCTACTCAATTCTGCACGACGCAGTATTCTACACGTTCTTCAAGATTCTCGCCATTTTATAAAAACAATTTCCAAGGAAAACCCCACAAACTGTCCTTCACACCCAAATGTCTTCAAAGCGCATCAGTTTTGAGTATTTTTGGATGCTGTATCTATCACGACCTCTGAACTATTCCCATATCCACTTTCTCCTATATTCACATGTATAATCCAAATCTTTTCTACTCTCTTCCCTCATAACATCCTCTCGCACTAGATAGCTTACATCGATACGTATTCATGGCCTTGGAATCAGCAGGTTACAAATACTTTCGCCAGAGGGCGGCGTTTATTATTTTAATAATTCGCCCATGTTTTGAACACTTGTATTTCGATAGATACTTGGCGACATGGTTATATATAATAATGGATTCAAATAAATTTTAAATGTAATTAATTGCGCAAACGTTATTGCCTCAGGCATTGAACTGTAAGACGTAGTCGCTATAAAACCTATAACACTTATATTTACCTCAATTAGAATTACAGCTTTAAACGAAATACATGTATACGTTCCCCCAAACGTAAGTATAACCAATTCATACTGCTTGGATATACATTGAACCACAAACACATAACGAAAACTTTGGATTATATACACAAAGCCGCTGCATGGATGTGATATTTTAAATAAATCCCAAAAGTGGTTAATTGAAATGGCAGTTTCTGGCATAACAAGTAAACTAATCTAGTGCGCTTATTATAAATCAGTTACTTAATAATGTAGTATAAACAGACTCGATAGAAGATGAAGAGATGATCGTATAACGAGACGTAGTAATTTTTATTAACAGTAATGTCCTCAAGACACGATGATTTTATGGAATCCCTAATTAACAACCTGTCAAACTAATGGACATCCGCGCACTACAGAGTAACGTACCTTTTCTGAACATTTTGAGTAACCGTAAGCGGTAACTTGCTCCTAAAATTGCGCTCTATCCTCAGTCGTTTCGTCGACGAAGGAAGGAGCGGTTCGGCGACTTGGATAATTAACTTTAGTATAATTATTAGCATAAATATTTTTATATGAACACGTTTGTAACTAATAAGAAAGGTAAGGCTATACTTACAAGGAGTTGTATAACAGAAACTCGTCATGATTAATTCCCTAGCGCTAGCACCCGCGGAATCACATTTATTTCAAACTATATTTGCATTTACAGAACCAGTATTTTACCACCCGCTGCCTTTCTCCTCGGCTTTCTCCCCCGTGCGTCTACTTAAGCCGAAAATACTAAAATCCCCAGTTCTGTACATGCATATATTATAGTATTTATTAACTTTATCAACTTTCTCACTCTAAAAACTTTTCATTTTCTCTCCCAGGATTCTATTAATTAATAATATTTATGTTGTATATTCAACAACCAAACCCTTTCCTAATGTCTCTCGGAGAAAATTTCCTCTGCATCTTTCTCCCGTAAGTAAGATCAGTACCTTAGATTAATCGTGATTAATAGTAGTGAATTATACCGCACTATATATCAAACGTTTCCACCGTCGTTGAACGCACAGATTAATTAGGAGGATCCATGGAAATATTTCCGCCCATCTTTACCCCTATATAGTTTCTAATCTTACCAAAACCTTCAACTCCTTCCCAACTTTCGATAGTAAATACGTATGGCTTGTGCATATTAGATTAGTCTGTATAACAATGGAAGAGCGTATCTCCCTTCCTCCTCATGTATAAATTAAGTCATAACGAGTGTGCATCCATGTCAAATTCTTTGAATATTTTATAAAGACTTAAAACAAGTCCACCTTCTAACTTCTCTGTTGTC
Source organism: Sminthurides aquaticus (assembly GCA_906901655.1). Classification (NCBI taxonomy): domain Eukaryota; kingdom Metazoa; phylum Arthropoda; class Collembola; order Symphypleona; family Sminthurididae; genus Sminthurides; species Sminthurides aquaticus. The sequence continues at coordinate 14,074,926 of CAJQTT010000001.1, read as the reverse complement.
CCGCACTCATATGAACCCTTCCATCCACTACTAAAACCTTCATCATAATACCCTATATATCTGTTGTGCATAAATATGTATATTTTGTATAGCATATATAAATACGTGTGTGTGGATGGAAATGATATATACCTAGTCTTTTATGAGTAGATTACAATTATGTTTAATAGAAACCGTCCCATCCTCAATCAATTAAATTAGTACAGTGTTCCTCAGAAGGACAAGTCCCACTTGTGTATATTTGCTTGTGCAAGCCCATAAAATTCTATAAAACGTTATTAAGCTTTGATGAAATTATATAGATTTGACCACTTGAGTAGATGGCCATGTACTCGCTATGTTCAGAAGTATTAAGCAATATTAGGGGGTCTTTTCTTTGCCCAGTTTTGAAAAAATGTCATAGCTGGAGAAAGTTTTATATTTATTATGAATCACCATGCAATCCTGAGACTACCCTTCAGATTTTTATGTATTCCATCAATTCATTCCTTTCTCGAGAAGAAATCTCATTAATTTCACTCAATCACCGTCACCCAAAGCTGCCACCAGAGGGTGGAAGTAGGGGAGAAAGTGGTGAAAGTCCATCAAGTATTTCCTTACTACATACTCCAAGGTAATCCTATCGATAAAGCTTATCTTCCCAAATCCCATCCTTTTAACCTTTTGTTTCTTTAGCCAAGTATTATTTTCCGCCCTTGATGAAATATTAATGCCTGTCATGTGCGGAGAAAAAGACAAATATCCCATATATTCAAGAGATTCTTGCTTTGTCTCTCTCCTTGAAATCCATAGCGGGGATTTGTGGTCCCTGGCGCCTAAAGGTCTTACCACAGATTCCTATGCTTACGGCTGGATAGCGGTGAAAGCATGGGCTCTTATTTTCATCCTGTGCAACCCATGGCTTAGCACAGACAGGAAGACGTAAGATGTTTTTGGCCCGCTACCCCCACATGCCCCTAGGAGAAAGTTATTATGCGCTACTTGGAGTGATCCGGATATTCCAGGGGCTGGAGTACAATTAAGCATGACAATTAAGATAACATGTGTTAGTAGAGATGTACAGTAGGATTAGGGTCGAAGAGGAATAATTTATCTGATGTTTTTGCTCCAGCATTTGGCAGGAATTATTTTTTAGCCTTGAGCCAACCAAACTAAGCTTTCGTCGCCATACATCCTTTAGCTTTGAGTATGTAGAGAAAGAGAAAGTTGGCGGGAGTAGAAAGGATGGAAGAGAAAGTCGCGTTTTCCCTCTCTCCGTTGTTTGCATTGGAGAAATATATTCCCCCGCAGTCTGTCTTGTATCCACAAGAGTAAATGGATATTTGAGTATATATTTACGGAGAAAGTTAAGTTGTGCTATTCAATATTGGTTTAGAGTAGTAAGTGAGGGTGATAGTATTTGTTGTGGATCTTGCCATTGCATAGGATAGGAGGAGAGTAGTTACGGCCGGGTCGCACTATTATTGCGACATTACCCAGTACGTTTTGTGTGGAAAATATTTGTCGAAAGAATTTCTAGTTTGGTATTCCAAGTAGCAGAATTGGAATTGATCTTTCACAATATATCTCTCACAGCCTGAGCGTAAGGGGGCGAGAAACTGGTTAAAGCTGATTACTATAAGGCTCAAGTATTAACTTCAGTAATGGGAAGGCGGAGAGGGATAGAAATTCGATTGGATTTCGAATTCCTCCTTCTACTAAAAGATTCTTACACTCTCCCATCCTTTCTCCATACCTCAAACTGGCATACACGGGTCCTATAACGTCATGCCTCCCTCTACTTTCTCTACACCATAGCGGCAGCAGCAGTTGAGTCGGACAGTTAAACGCTGGGAAAATTTTAGAGAAATGCTAGGAAAGGTGGAATCCTTTAAAGGCTCTTCAGCTCTTCCGTTAATTCCTCCCAAGCTAAGTTATGCTGCAAGCCCGGGGAAAGGTGGGTATGGGAAGATGTGGAATGCGAGTGAAAGTCGTGGGTGAAAGTAGAATCAATACCGGTGGGATTCTCGTTAGTAAAATCCGCTCAGAGGAAGGAAGAGACAGAGGGAAAGAGTATTGTAGTGAGGGAGGAGGACAGGAAGACGGAGAAGAATGAGAAGAGAAAGGAAGGACACAGGCCCTGCGGAAGAGGAATTTTCGGGACACAAGAACAAGTGGGAAGGGACAGGAAGAGAAGGACGAATAGTAGGAGAAAGTGGGAGAAAGTTAAAGGATGAACGGATAGAATGTAAGGATGAGCTTGGGATTTTAATGGAGAAAAAGCTCCCTTCTCCTACTCTCTTCCATTTAATCTCGTCCCCTTGACATGCTGATGGCTTTGAGTGGGTCTGAGGATATTTAATGCATAATACGGCCTGTAATAAATTATACAAGTGTTTTTAATCCCATTCTGTCATACATTCGTGTCAGTCTCTCTTGAGCATTTATATATAGAGATGCGAGAGGAATTAAAGTGATGAGGAGAAATCACAACAGGGAAAGAACCTATTTAACGTCCTCCAAGATTCAAGCCCAGATTACGCAAGCTTCACAAACGCTCCACCAATATATATTCCGCGCCAGCAATATGGACCCTGTCTCCCGACAAACTCCCACGGGATTCTTCAAGAGGCAACAAGATAACCAAGTGAAGCAATAAGCCTGCTGAGAGAAAGCAGAGAAAGCACAAAAAGAAAAAGTTTTCCTAATGACCATCTCGTTTAGATTTTATCTCAACTCCTCGCCAGCCTCTAGACTGCACACACAATGTAAGTGGGACAAGAGTCCGATCCTAGCTCAGATAATGGAGGAACACTAGGGAATATAAGTGGAGAAGAAACATGGGGAGAAAGTGTGGGAAATTGGAGAAAGTATTGGATATCGGATAAATTAGTGGAGATTGAATAGGTGTTATGAAGTGTGGTAGTTCGGAGGAGGGCGTCAAGACAAATAAATTAGCCATGGTAGCGGATAGAGGGCTTGTAAAGTATTGGGTGAAAGTAAATTGATTAGTGAAACTTAATCTCTTGTGTTCCGAATTAAGGTATACGAGAGAGAGAGAGAGAGAGAGATAAGCGGGAGACGACGGCTATACTAATTACACAGTAATTAGATGAGTTCTCGGCGGTGGTCTTGGAGGCTGGTGGCGCGAAGTGGTGCGTGTATGAAGTGCGTAATCTTGCTGGGGTCAGACGGTCGTTTCCCTATCCACACGAATGTACTCGACAGAATGGGGATCATATCAGGAGATGGGGTCGTGAGGATCCATTCTTTCTAGACGTCTTTCCAGACTCCTGGAGGCCCTACTCCCAGTCCCATAGCTCATTTCATCCCCAACGTCCTTGTTGGAGTGCCCATTGAGGACAGTCCTTTTGAGGAAAGCACAAAGCATGACAGTCCCACAGCAGACAAGAGCTGAAACAATGGCAGCAGCCACGGGTATGTACACTGCCGGCGACATTAATTGATTCACAGTCAGCCAAAAAGAGTCACAGGATTTCTCATCCGCCAAGCTAATGGGACAGTGAGCCTCCCCGTCGCACCACAAATTCTCACTTATACAAGCTTGTAATTCAGGACAGTAGGATTTACAGATTTGTTCTCCTATTGATTTCTCCTTCCGCTCTTCCCCTCCTCCTCCTCCATCAATGCTCTCCGGCGTCCTACTACTACCTTCCCCATTATAATTATTGTAATTAATTCCGGAAAAGTTTCTCAAATGTCCCTCTTCCATCCCATTCAAAGGATCCTCCAACCCTCCCCCACCCATAGACTTCACGTCCAGCCCCCGCTCCTTATTTAAGAGGGCCAATTTCCGGCGCGTCGACATAACTTCCAGCCACTGAAGCCGGTAGTTCCCAAGCTCCCGTCCAATAAACTCAATGATGAACTGGGATTTGGGAGGGGGATGAATAGGAGAATGGAATTCATAAAAATCCTCCGAGTAGATTTCCACCACGTGCCCCGTCTTCTTCGTCAGCTGCTGCACATTCGTCGCCGGACATATCTTCTGAACCATTTTGTTATTGCGATCGTAAATAAAAATCCGATTCTTGGTAGTCGGACAGAGGCGATTCTCAAAGGAAGTTGCTATCGTGTTGCTAATCCCACCCCCCTCCGCCCCACTCCCCCCATACCCTGTGCTATTAAAGAATTTCCCAGGCAGCATCGGATTATTATTATTAGCGCTCCCACCTCCGCCCCCCGCAGAAACGGGCTCAACCATAGGAAAGCCCGGCACACGAAGATATAGACTGTATCCCTCCCGAGCCTCGATCATCCATGGGTAATGTTCGCAGCTCGGCGGTTTCTCCTTCAGCCCGTGAGTAAATGAGCTTTCAAGTGAGATGGTCCCGGATTCAGTTTTCATGTACCGATTATCCCCCCGACACCCGCCCCCTTTTAATTCCCATTCAAAGTGCACAAAGAAATTCTCAGGTGAGTCGAAGCTCTTCATCCGCTCCACGTTGAACGTCAAATGAACTTTCCTCCCGAGGAACGTGAAAAAATAGTTGGCGTTATTAGAGGAATTCCCACAAATACAATTCTCATGCATAGACACATTCGTACTGGACCACACTTCCTCCAGGATCCGTATCGAAGCAGAGGCTCCTCGCACAGCCCCTCCCCCACCACCACCGCCCACATCGTTGCACACGTAGCGCCCAGTCTCAAAGTCTGTTAAAGTCTTGCAAGGTCTGTCCCCAAAGGAGGAGTTGACGATCCGAATGTAGAGGCTTTCGTAGGGGGGTAGGCTAAAAGTATAGGTACACGTTACGTTCCTTTTTCCTCCTCTTCCGAAATCAAATACATTCTCACTTGTCCGGAACCACCCTCGTCGCTTCCCCCGATTTTCCGCCAAGTTGAAAACCCTGCTACAGCTCCCCTCCGTCCCTACGTGTCGGCGAACAAACTCGTAATTGAACTGGTAGTGAAGAGGTCGAAGGGCAGTCCCCTGTGAATCAGAGAGAGAGAGAGTCAAAAAATTATGTTCTCTTAACCAAACCCCGTACGTCCGTCCAGAACATGTGTGTCCCATTCTTCCGCACACTGACTTTCTCCTATCTGTATCCTAGTACGGACCCGCCTACTACACTACACTATAACGCGCCTTGTCCCGATTCATTTCAACCTCTTTCTCAACACTCCTCTATCCATCACCCGCCCCTCATCCTCCTCTTTTCTGTAAACATTCAAAACCCTTTCCAACAATTTTACACCACTTCTTTCTCCCCACCCCCTTCAAACGCTTTCTCTCACCCCTCCTCATCTATTACCAAAGTAGCCAGCGAGCCATAACCTTCTTCTTCCTTTAACTCAACTCTATCAATTGAGACTCAGCTTTAATACTCTACAGCTGAGTCTTGCTCAGCGAAGCTCCTCCAACACTCTCCACAGTCCTACACTCAAGTAGCAATCCAGTTCAGAGGATATTCTCGTAATCCCTTCTAAATTTGCTTTTCTCCACATTTGTCATCAACTCCCTCCCTCACTTTCCTCGTCTTCTTCAAGCGCTTATATTTTCCTACAAGTTCCAGGAAGCTTCCTCGGACAGATTGACTAAGTCCGTCCAGCTCTACCCCATCTCTTCCTCCCAAAGCAAATCTCTTCCAGTCAAATAGCACTAGTGGTCCGTAAAAAACTAAATTCTGCCCCGACAGCGCCACAATCGCATATATTACCGCCCCCTCCTTCCTCATCTTTCATCCGTCCGAAGATGCATAGCCATTTGCTGACCCGGGACGAGAATCTGTCTAGTTTCGCCCTGGCTGGCCCCGCAAATACATATGTGCGTGTCCGGAATGAGTGAAAGTCTTTTTCTCCTCACACACACACACACACACACACACACTTCCCCATTCATGTCACTAATACTTTCAAGTATGTGGTTAACAGATTTAGAGTCCCGGCCGACAAGCTTTTCCTCCCTCATCTCACTTACCTCCATAAATTGTTGTTCAATGATCAATGTAGAGCCAGCCGAGATGTAGGATTCATTGGCTGTGCAAGCACGCACCAGCCGAGTCTCGTTCTCCAGCGCTTTGTGATCGCATAACTTTGGAAGCTCCTTATCACAATAGGTAGCCAGAAGGGCATTATTCCTCGTGTCAATTCCATCCCAAATCCGAAGGCGTGTTGTACAATTCCCTTTGTGCTCCTTCGAGTCCTGTGTCAACACAAGAGTACAAAATACATTTCCTTTATCCTCCATTTTCAAGCCAGGCCAGCCGCCTTTCACCCCTACCTTCCCTCTCCCGTCATCCTCATCATCGCCATTCTCTCATCAACTGCACAGCACAGCCACCACAGTGTGAAGAAGAAAGTGTGGTGACCACACTTTCTTCTCCCTCCTCCAAAAATCCGCTACTATTCCTACAGTTCCTTTCCGCCCGACATTCAAAGCCCCCCCCCAAACTTGGAACCATTCCGCCGAATCCAGTTTCGAACAGATTCTGTAAGCCAAAGGATTTCATCCCATCAACTACTTCTAGCATGAATCCCTCCCAACCTTGCAGCCCATCAACCAATTTAACCCATTCAGCCAAAAAACGAAATGGACAAGAGAGCAGCCAAGACCCTCCATTTTCCACAGCTTTGCTTTCTCCGCTCTTATATATATATATATATATTCCGCCTCATCCGGCCTCTTGGATAAAACACTGCTTTTACCCGCTCAGCTAAAGTCACATATATTTTCCTACTTTCTCGTGTCCCCCTCTTCCCATTTTTCAAGGAAAAAGCAAATTATTCAATCCACAATTTCATCCTTATCTTCTGCCCCTTTCTCCTCCTTCAACTCATCTTCTTCTTGTTTTGCCTTCCTCCAAAGCTAAAATCCATTGCTTCCTGGCGTTTCCCTGCTTTCTCCGAGCCTCCTCGCTCTTCAATCCATTTGAAACAGTAGAGATTAAAAGGGCAGGATTTGGAGGGGCCTGGTAGAGAGGGGCCTCGTAGGAAGCATAGATTCTCATTTCGGGAGGGAAGAATAATAGGAGGACTGTTAAATACAGTATTTGGTGAGTTGAGTGGGTCTTTGATAATTGAGAAAAATCTTTTCCGCTTCCACACCCCCGGCAAACAAATCACCCGCCCCCTCGCCCGCTCCTCTCCTCTTCCCTTTTATCCCTTTGCTCTTTCCCGAATCAAAATTCTCATTATAACCTCTTCAAAACCTGCTCTTCATTATTCTCGCTCCGGCGGGTAAATTTTTTGTCCTGGGAATGAATCACCATAAAAAAAACCCTCCCACCGCCACTGTCAATGAGAAAGGAATCCCCGCTATCCGATAAACCCTATTCACATCCCTCACCCATCCCTACACCTCTCTCCACTGACTTTCTCTGCTTCCACATTTTCTCCATCCACCTATTTTACATCTCTATCCTTCCTAATGCACTCTATATTTCTATTCTCTTCCCAGTAATTCACCCACTCTTCCACTCACACACCTTCATCCTCCTCTCTCTCCCACTTTCTCCTACTTCCTACCCGGCCCAAGTAACTTGTAAACTCAGAAGAGCTTCGGGGATGAAGCGCCAGCAAATGAGATTCCTCACCGCCTCCACCATTATCCCCTTGTACTTTGTTATTCTTCCTCTCAAGACTACTTGTGCCATTTCCAAGAAATTCTCGCATCACTCAAAAAATTCCTCTCTTCAAAATCCTCCCACACTACTCCATCCACCTCCAGTCCTCTTCCCAACCTTCTTTTGTATTTCTCTCCTTTCACTTCCTTTCACTTACTTTCTCCTCCTCTCCCTCCTTTAATTCCTCATCAAAAAGAGTTGGATATCCTAAGGAGATTGTAAAAAATGAGATGGTTTCAGCTATACTATTTACACCTCGTCATTATTCCTCCATTCTTTCCCCTCTCCTTCTTCGCCTCCTAAATAAGCTAAGCGCAAATCCTCCCGTACACCTCCGCCTCCACCAGGAATAAGACGGAGAGAATAAGTATGCATAAACTTCAAAAAGATTCAATCTTCCCTCAAGCTCTTTTCTCCAGATTGGTCTTGGTAAAAAAAGCAACAAATTCCTGTACCATCTCCACGAAAATTTCATCAAATAGGCCCCCCAGCTCGCCTCCAACACATGTACTTGGTTTCACACCGCCATCCCCTCCCTCCAATCTACAACATATTACCTGCTATGGAGAAAGCAACTCTTAACCACTCTCTCATCCCACATTCTAACCACCAGGAAACTCACTCTGAGCTTTCTCTTTCTGGCTCCACTCTTTCCCTTCGTGCCATCCACAAAGTAACTACCACCCGTCCACCGGCCAGCTAATATAGGCCCTGTAACGAACCCAACTTTGAGAGCCGCCACCACCACCACATTACAGGCCATGGTTCGGAGACATGTAATTAGAATTCACCTTTATGAGATCGCGGCGGTAGGCGACGTAATAAATCCACACAGCTTCATCTTTGCTTCCTCTGAATTCGTAGCGGCAAGTCGTATTAAGCGGAAGAGTATGTCTTGGACTGAACACTTTCCCGTATTTCCCAGCAATCCAGTTTCCACCTTGTTCCTGTGCTCGAAGTCCACTCAGCCCAGCCACACTTTCCTTGGAGCTCGTAAACTAGAAATTCATTAAGAAGAGGAATAAGTAATTGCTCATTAACAACTCTTGCTAAAATTCCTACTTTTCTCCCCATCTTTCTTTAAACTTTCTCTCTTTATTTCAAACTTTCTCTTCCGCCGCCTGTCTTCACAAAACCATTCTGCATTGCCAAACTACTCACTACTCTGTCACTCCATATAATATCTGTGTATAGCTCTATATTTCCAGTCTTTGACAGTATTTGCAAATGCATTCCTTCCAGATTAAATTTTTACAACATCATCTCCACAAAGAGCATACTATAAAAGGCACATTTCATCATCATTAAACCTTCTTGTGTCCTCATTTCTCTATCACCATGATTACAGCTTCTTCACGGCTTTCTCTTCTAGGACCTCCTCCGTCAATTTCACACTTGAATCCAACAATTAACAAGCCCTCTATGCTTTGCTTTCTCTTTACATTCACCCACTTTCTCCCTATGTCTACCCCTTCCCAGTCCACTTTTCATCCTTCTCATTCCTCTCATTTCTGATTCCCCATCCCGCATCTCCACTGTACACACTAATTAGTCGTTAGTCTCACACGCCTGTGGCGATAATCTTTCTAAAACTCCTCTCGCTCTCTCCCGCAGCTAGTTACTCTCTCCTTTTACTGCATACATATACTTTCTCTCCTCTCTCAACTCCTTCAATTCTCACGCTTTCTCCTCGTATCCCATCACAACTATTAAATGAATAAAAATGAACCATTCCACTTACAATAAAATTGCAATTATGATGATTACTGTAGTCTGCACTTTCCGAGTCGACGATAACGACGCCGACGTCTAGTTCAAATCCTCGAAGGGTGGAAGGAAAAGGGTTCGAGGGTCTGGGATCCAGCGGGTTTCCGTAGGGCGTAGACTGGAAAGCGATGAGTATTGCAGGGCCCGAGGATGTGATGGGTGGAATGGAAGATCCACCGCATAACTTGAGCAAAACAGGATCATTTACGTCATCCCCATCATAAATAGTCAGACTATCTCGTTCCCCTCGACTACAATCCCCCCACGCCAGGATCGCATCTGGATTCCCAGATTGTTCAATACTATAGGCAGAGCTGCTTCCAATCATCCCCATAGCTCCAACCGGTCCTGTATTCCCTCCATTATTGCTCCCACCAACCCCAACCCCCGAGATGGAGGGGTTGAATGCAGATTTCAATTGAACTTTATGAGCTTGCCGCTGCGTTACTTGGATTAGCACTCTTTTTGAATTCGGGATTTCTCGTTGTATAACTGTATAATAACAAGACACGTTTCGAGGGTACAGCCCCGGGTAGTTTGGTGACTGGATTTTGCAACGCGACTTCCCACAACTGTCCAACACTCGGGAACAATACGTATCCGGCACCAGAGCTCCCCGCTCTATTGCATTATTTAATGGTCCATACCTATGGAATAGAAGTCGTCAATTCATAATAGGTCCTCTCCCCCTCACACACACACACACACACAAAATCAAGCAGATTGAAGATGGAGTTACAAGGATTTAATTACAAAATCCTCAACACATTCAATGCATCAATCGAACACCTCCCGGTCACCTAATCTCTGTTGTCCCTCCCAAGTAATCTCATTTCGTATTCTGTACCTATTCTCTCCCCGCCATCATCATAATCATCATTCCCACGTACTTTTATATGCATTGCCTCATACTCAGTAACCATGAGAGTCTCAGTACATCTCCCGTAGCAATTTCAAATTAAAATAATATTCTTCCGCACATATAATAAACAAAGCCCGACAGCCTTATGTTTCCATCCCACTCATTCATTATCATTCTTCCAGCAAAACATTATTCGGGCCAACTCTCCTCCTCCTAGATCAGAGAAAGCGTCCTCTCTTCCCTCTAACTCAGCTTTCTCCTGTTCTCCTAGCCCTGCTTTCTCCAACGAAGAGTAGTATACCACCTTTCCGCATTCCAATGTACATCCTCCTCCCTATCCTCTCTCCGGCCTTGCCCCAGCCGGGAATATACAGTAGCAAAGTGAAAGTCAACCAGTCAGGATCCCTGTTCAGTCAACTGGAAGCTGACTTTAATGAATCATAAATTATGGAGCGGAGCAAGTACTCATGCTTTCTCCCTCCGTCCAAAGTCAGCATGCATGTAGCAAAGCGCTTCCATCCTACTTGTTTCCGCTAAACCATATTTTCTATCCCATCTAATTACAAAAAGCTTCTACAAAACTAGTACTACTGCAAAACTATAAGCCAGAGCTAACGTCATCTATTTCTAACCCTTTGCTTTCTTTCATTCCCAGAAACCTTGGCAATATAGCCAACCCAACTAAAGCTCAGCTTCCCAGAAGCATTTACTCAAATTTCCAGCCTAATAATCAACCTTGCCCTACGGAGGAGGGATACTTGGGACGCATAATCCAAAAGAGTCCCACCGGATCCCCAATACACATTCCCTCACCGATTATTATTCCTCCCCATACTTTCTCCTCCAGAGCACATACCTATTTACCTACCTACCAATACCTACTACCGCTCCACCTAAACCTACGCCTCCAAGTTTATTAAGAGCCCATATTACCCTGGTGGCTTCCGTATGCTTGCATCTCCCCTTTGGGGAAAAGAACCCCATCCTGGTTAATATTTCTCTTTCAGGCAGTCATGCATATGCCCTCATCATCATCATACTCCTCCTCTGGGACTCTGGGTTACAAGTCGGCGGATGATGCATGAACTTTCTCCAGCTTCACTCTAGCATTCAACAATTTTTTCTCTCCGCGTAATCACTCACCTTACAACTGCTAACGACTTGGGTATGAATCTATAACGGATTTTAAATTCAAATTCAAAATCCTTTCCATCTTGTTCCGAGCTTGTTATCACAGTCGTATCCCCTCCCTTTGTCGTCCATTTGTTCACAGCTCCTCCCGCAGCATTACCGCCGCTCTCATTAGCAATTCTTCCCGAACTTCCAAGCCCTGCCCCGCTCCGTCCGGAATGAACCCCGTCGGAATGATTGGAAGGCGGCCCCCTTCCACCCAGGGACAGTGTGAGGGATATGGCACGCATTTCACTAAAATAAACAGCATACCCCACTCCCGCCCCGCACCATTTCCCTCCGGTTATCGGACGATTTATTTCAAAAATCTAATAAAACAACAAAAAAAACAACATCTTACACATTCAGCTCTCCAACAAGATTACCATCCCTCAACAGTTATTCCGCCAACTTTCTCCCCTACCAAACTCCCCCCGTATGCTTTCTCCTTCCAATAATCCACGCTTGTCTTCCCCCATATTTTTCTTGTACGTCTCTTTTAAAACTTGAGACTCTCTGTCCTTGCTAACTCAACCTTCCCATTCTACATGTCATCATCTTCCTTTCATCCCACAATCCCACCAGGCCGTACATCTCTTCTACTTGTTTTTTCCCAGCGGCTCCCTCCCAACCTCACCCGGCTTGTCATTACCCGCCAACTCAAGCCACCAACCCTCTCCTTCCGCCTTACTCTCAGAGACACACACAACTCAAGCCTTCTTCTCTGCCACTGCATTTTTTCCCCTCCAGCACTGACTATGTCGTGCTCTAGCTGCTATATGTAGTATGTAAAACCACAAGAGCGAATGCTTCTGGCATAAGATTGTCTTCCTCGACAACAATCTCCAACCTATCTATGCATAAGACTCCCACGCTCATACGTCTGCCTTCTATTGACCGCATCCCATATCCCATCTCTGTTACATGTGCTGCTCAAGAATCAAGAACAGACATGGAGCTCATACGCATCCACTTATTTAGTACTCAGCCCCTACTAACAGCCACCAGCCTATATCAAACTCCACGGCCTCCTTTCCCGGCTTAATTACACAAGCCAACTTTCTCCAGAAAAACGCTCCAAGCCCTCTACATGTCCACTTGTGGCCAACATCCTATCATACTACCTTTGGTCTTCTCCTCCTTTCTCCCATACAACCTGCCTAAGGATCTACAAACAACTTTCTCTTCAAAGCTTTCACCCATAGCTTTATGCGCACCTTCACAGCTACTACACTAGTAGCTACACAGCTCCTTATACTACGAGTAATACAGCTTAATCTCCTCAGCAGACAGAATAGCCCCCCCTCTTTAACTTTCCCTAAGGGCATTTCCTACTTTCACTCTGCACACACGGGTTCCTTCCTACCATATCCTTTTCTTCCACCCTCCAGCACGTGTCTCAATGCCTCAACATATTTCCTTACACAAAATTCCATCAAACTTTCACTTTATCCGGCCATAGCCGAGATTCAGTAGCTCGTAATCAAATATTTGCGCCATTTTCCTTCTACCTTCTTCTCATTATCAAGAAAACTTGTTGAAACATTCTCTAAAAGACCATGTACATGGCATGAGTAATCTGAGATGAATTAAAGAGTTAAAAGCTATAGCTTAAAGTTTACACGCCCTTCCTGAGGGTTGCAACGACCTCGGACTTTTACCTGCACAAGCTGGAAGAAACAGATTGGTAGGAGTTACAGCAGCAGGGAGAAAGTTGAGGCACATAACGTTTGAATTTATTTTAGAGGCCGTACAAGAAACAAGAGGATACTTACCTCCAAGGATCCGGATGGACAGCCCTGGTACGACGCTGAGCTTAAGGTTCCAATATTTACCGAGTCGAATATAATCTAAAAGAGGAATTCACATTTATGAGCGGACCTTAAAGAAGATTGAGACAATTCGGGACGTTAAAGGTAATACCCGGGAGGAGACGACTAACCCCTCCTTGGATGCAATAGTAAAAATAACCCTCCTCCAAATCATCAAACCACCCATTACTGTATCATCAAATGAGAACAATAACTCTAAACGAGCCTATCACAAATCCTATTTTCCTACATCTACGCCCCCGCATATACTCCGTATACTTTCTCCTCATTCACTTCCTTCTTCTCCAGCTTTCATTCAGTTTCAACTTCCTTCCTCCCTCCCTCCCTTCTCCACTTCTCATAAAATTCAAAACGTCATAACGCTATTCTTTGGCTAAGAAAAAATCCTTTTTACGATTATGTCACTTCATATAACATTTCCTCCGACTTTCTCCACACGCACCAAACCCACACACATGCATGGTCCTCTACATCGTTTCCCGCTAGTCTTTCGCCAAGCGCACTCCCCTCACACAGCTTTCACCAGAGAAATCAAAAAGTAACCAACCTCATCATCTCTCTCCACTCATTCCCTTCCGCACTGCCCTTTACATCTGCTAACTACCCGGCCCACGTTCCAATAAATGCCAACGGAGAATCCTTCAGCGTATCACGTTCCTTCCAGAGATATAGTGGACCGAAAGCAAAACTAAACAAACTGACAGGACGTGAAGTGAAATAAACCAACTCACTTACAACACATACAAGTTTTTTTATACGCCTTGTAGTCCACAAGATCTGATTTTCAGAATCACTGTTTTTATAAACCAGCAACCTACATATGCTCCTTTCTCCTACTTGCTCCCGCTCTCTTAAACTCTCTCTCCGTCTTCGATATGAACTCTATCTAGAGCGGAAGCTTTCCCCGCACTCATTCCTCCCACCCACACTAGTCTGCGCTTTCAATCATTTACCCTCCTCACATCCTTCTTTTCGTCTCTCTTAGTCCTGCAAAGAGATTGAGATTTTACAAGAACGTCTTGAAAAAAAACTTTCACCCGTCTATTTATCATGCACAGAGCGTATAGTCTCCCCACCCCTCCATCTCACCGTCCTCCTACCACCCTTCCAATTTTCCCCTTCCTTTCATCAGCTTTCACTCAGCCTTTTCTCCTTTCCCCCTCTTTTCTTAACCTCCTCACACCTTGACTTTTACCTCTCGCCCCGCATTAGCGTCAGCTTTACATAATACAAATCCAAGACGGAGCCATTTCCTTCGCTTACGTCTCTCACTTATTCTTAATGTCCCACACACTATCTTCTCACGCTTGTCCTCGCCCGCCACAATCTTCCCCTGTCTCCCTCTCTGTCTTCCCCCTCTTTTATTCACTCCAAGGCATCAACTCTTCAAAGAGACTTCCTCAGTTCACGGCCCCAGATCAGAGAAGTAACCTGGCGACTCAAGAGACAGCCTGACTCCTCAACCCTCAATCTTCCACTTTCACCACTCCATGCAGAACCTAGCCGGAGAAAGTACGACACGAGATGGGATTTCTTTTTGAGTGTGTATCGTTTCCTAGTTTCTTCACACAACCCACTCCTTCTGTCTCTCACCCTCCCATGCAGACAATCCCTCTTTTCATCCCCTCAAAGCATACATTATCTCTTTCCGCATCATCCTGTCATCAAGCTCAAACGGAGCCTCTTTCCTCAAATGTGATTCAGAGTCTTCCCTACCACCTTCACTTGACCCCCCGTTCAGAGGGTAAATGCATTGAAACAATTCCCTAACCTAAATGAACCCCACTCACTCACTAAACTAAATTCCTTTCTTCAAGGAACAAACACTCTGTATGGTTGTTCCATTGTCAATATTTGATCATCAGACTAAACATTATTAACAATCCCCTCTCAGAGAGCATCTATCATCCTTTCCCTCACTCCTTAAACTTTTACCTTTCATCCGGATCTAATTTTTTCAAAACTTTCTCCCATCATATCCCCGACATCCGCCATTTCCTCCAAAACATCCCGTCATTTACTCCCACGAGCCCCCAACCTTCCTCATTCTTCCATAAGCCCCGGCAATCCCGTAGCTTTTCTTCCATCACACATTAATGCCCAGCTTTCCCTCACTTTCTCTTCTCGCCCAACCACTCACATACTGCACATATTGTCATCCCAGAGTCCGTCCCATATGAGATAATACGTCAAATCACCTCCTCCGCCAGCATTCCAACCAGAAAATCCTCCTTTCTACAACCCCATTTCATGTCTCATCTCCTATCCGTCTTCCTTCTCCTCCTTTCCCCACATCCTCCCTCTGCTTCCCTTCTTCTTTTTACCATCTCCTCCAGCCGTCCTCCTTCCACTTCAACATCTAGTAAATCTCTTCCATCTATTCCACGCTACACGTTTCCATTAAAGCAATCCCATGTAGTTGTAACCCGCCAAAGATAATGCTTCACCGCCACCTCCCGCTTTCTCCCGCATTGCACAAATCCGAGCGAATAGAAAACCGAGAAAGCTCCCACCCATACTCTTCACTTATGGCGCATTGTCCATTTAGCAAGCGGGCTAAATTAGGAGAGCAAAGAGCAAGCCCGCTGGTAGACGTCTATAGTGTGAATGTATCTTATTATTACCGCAATCCTCAGAAATTATCACACACATAGTCTTGCTTCCTCTTTCACATTTCCCACATTCCACTCCGCCACTTGAAAATCTTTTGATTTACTTCACGCGTAAAAACTTTCACTACCATCTTCTAGTGGCTTTCTCCTGCTTTCTCTTTTTAAAAACTATGCAGTTTCTAGTAATTTATTAAAATAGACTTACTTTTAGCATTGTATCATTTGTTTTTATACGTACCTAATCCTTGGCCAAGAGCCCCTACTTAAATGCATAGTAGTATCTGTCGGAAAATGTACAGACATTGCGTGTAATATCCTTAGTTCCGGTATGTGCACAGTTTGAAAGAGCTAAAAAAATGTTTCGCTAAAACTCTTGTATTTCTGTTTTCATCTTCTCATTTTTTTCTCTTCTACTTCTTTGAATAAAATATTGAATACACTCTCTTTCTCTCTCCAACACTCCGCAACTTTTCAGCTTCAATCTTTGACTCTAGCTAGAAGAATCTTTATCAAGTATTTCTTTTCTCTCTGCCTGAATTCTTTAAAGCCTTCTGTACTTTCTCCCTTGCTTTCTCCACGCAACCTTTCAACTTGTCTAATGGTTTGCGTAGGGAGAAAGCACTGCTCAGAGTAGAAGAGGATTCATGGTTCGAATCAAGGAAATACGGTATGATGAATGGCAGGCTGGATATGACGCATATAAATTATTTTATTTACCCTCGATATCCTCTTCACACCACTTTCTCTCCCTTGCCTTCCTCCGGGCATAAAAACTGGGCAGTTATCCACAGAAGATACACAGGAAACAAGCTTGAATAGTCAAGAGCAGAGGGCTTCACGCACCTGAACTAAATCTCCAAAATTTTCACCAGCAGCTGCAAAAGCAAGCTGGCATACAAAGTATGGTGCTCCTCTCCATCTTTTATCATCGCTCCCGGCTCCATGTGACCCCCCGCTTTTGGGCTTTCCTCCCCCACCATGGTTCCGAAATAAATTTCCGATCGTCTCTGCAGAGAGTGACAAACTGTAGGTTGTCCCCCATTCTCCGTAGTAGGTCCGATTGCATGCTGAAAGACAAAGAAAAAATCACGCTCATCCAACCACACAACCCCAAACCATTCTCATCCCGCATCAACAGCTGCTCAAAATTTTTACACACAACACCAATTTTTCCCTATTGAAAATCCAATTCCCTTCAGCTTTAAGCATTTCCTCCAATCTCTTCAGTCATAGACCAGAAACAGCGTCCTCGTCGTCCCTTCCTCATTTCCCATTCATACGGAACCTCCCTTTCCAGGCGGACTTTCACCGGCGCCCCTCTTTCTCTATTCTACTCTTCTACATCCCCAAACCCCCTCTTCCACAACCCGACTTTCCATCCATGAATCCAATGAACCGCTCCAGGATTTTCTAGAATTGGATACCCCTCCTCCGCGTTACTCGCTTGGAAGAGCTGGGAAGAGATACATTTTATAGCTTCTGAAATAATAACCTGGAAGCAAGTTTCACGTAATACTCCCGAGACAGAGAGCGAGGAATCAGAATTGCCTCAAGCAAATCAGCCATCCTCCACCTCACAAGCCAGCCAGGCTTACTTGCTTTCTCCTCGTTCGTACCTACGAAACCAACCTGCCTCCTCTAACCATCCGAGCCAAACAAATTGGGGAAAAGGATTAAACGCATTGTCGGATCTAAACGTTGCGAAAATCTTTATTGTCTCCTTCCTTTTGTTTCCCAACTCCTTCATTCACCCTCACCGTTTTATGGGGCTTCAAACCAAATTTCCTAGCTTCTCCCTCATATTCCAAACTCTATTCTTCTCCCTACATACACTTTCCACTCCCCACTTTCATCCTCTTAGGTTATTACAGATTCACAAAAGCTGGATCCGAACCAGGAGTGCTGAAGCCTTCCCAGTCACCCCCTCCCCACATACCCTCCCATCATTTCTTTCAATCTCTAGCTGGGATCCTGCTAAGGATGCTCCTGAAACAGCTTTCTCTCTCTTCTCTATAGTCTACAACCCAACCAAGAGGAACCACGCCATCATCCTGAGGAGAAAGTAGCAACTTTACGCAACTTTCTCCACTACGATCCTCTATCTACCCATCTCTGAAACCAATTATGAGCAGAGGGAATTAGACTACCGTCAACCCCTTTACGCACATACCTCTATATTTCCCTTTACACAACTTCCACTTTTCTCAGTTCTTCACTTTCCCTCTTTAGCAGAGTAGTGGTTCCAGGATTACTCAAGTTTTCTCCGGACATGGAAACTCTTCCATCCATAACCCATTACAAGTCAAGCTTCCAATTTTACTTTCTCCGCCAAATTCTTTCAAAAACTTACATCCAGTCCAGTTCTAGCTACAGTGTCTTCCTGTACTCTCCGATCCGGCGCATCACATGCAATAACTCTAACCTCACACAGACTTTCTATTCAGATCACATGGTTTTAGTTTCCCTACAACAACTTTCTCCCAACAAATTTAGCGCCTGTATTACATTTCCAAAACCATGCTCTTATCATCGTGTACTATTCCATCGGACACGATCCCATATCAATTCTAACTCTCATTGACTTCCACCCTTCCCTTAGTTCTAGTCCTCTTGACGTGATGAAAAGAAATAGGAAATCGCTTTCACCAACCTAATTATTTATACTCTGATCACCAAAGATGCAATTTATTTGTCCCTCAAAGCCTGTACTTTTCTCCTCTACTATCCACAAACTCAATTCTCAACTTTCTCCTTCCTTTCACTCACACACACACATACATTCCTCTCCTCCTTTATCCAATATACTTTCCCCTGACATAACCCATTTTTCTACCTCCACAATCTATTACATCCTCCTTTCTCCTTCATCCTTTTTGACTCGCTGCCTCTTCCTCTCCTTCTATAATCAGAATGCATCTAAATCCCAAAACCTTCTCCCTAGATCTTTAGTCAGAGGAGAACATTATATACCCAAAAGGAAATAACAATCCATGAATTTTCTCCACAAAACAAGAGACGACAGTATCTGCAACTCCTACCCTCCGACTCAATCCCTCAACAACAGCCCATTACATCAACAAACTCCATGCCATCCTCTCTCTTGTCTTTCCGCTACTTTCTCTTACATAGCCTAGCTAAAATTCTATAGTCTAGCAACATTTTCAAGGACCACTTTCCAGCTTCTTCCATTGAATCCACGTCTTTCTAGGATTTTTCCTCTATGTATACGGTTAAAAGAGTTGAACCTATGCTATTCCGCATATGCAACTTCTTCCCATTTCCCCTAGAAAGCTCCAACTTTCTCCTCAACACTTTCACCCACTCCTTTCCCTTCGCTTTAGCTCCATAGCTTTCTCCAGCTTTCTCCGATTTTACCCTACTTTCACCATCTTATATTTTCACTTTTACCTCTGTATCAATCTTTGTACCTCATTTCCTTTCTCCAGCTTTCTCTATGCGTTATACGCGCGTTCTATATATCGTATTCCTCTCCTCTTCTTTCCACACGAATACCGTGTGGCCAACCAACAGAAAGCCCACGAATGGACGGCCATGGTTAGTGTCTACGCCGGAAATCGTAAAAAATGTATGAAAGGAATAAGGGAAAGCAGAGGTTTTTAAATCCCATCTTTTCTTAACGTACCTTTTAAACTCTCTCAGAGAAGATCTTTGTCCTGTTTTAAGGGATCCCCCTTCTCGCCTCCCATCCACATCAAATCCAATTTCATTTCAGCACAAGTGTTCTTAGCTATGCAAATATTTCACCTCCTTCAAATATCCCTTGTCTTCCAACACCCATTCCCGAGAAGAATCCCTCCATTATTCTCATCTTCTCTAATCTTCCACCTCCCCTTCCCCCTTACTCTTACTTTCACTCCCCCACCCTCCACTCCATCCCACACTAGAATCACCTCTCATCAATTACCCAATAAGAAAACAAGTAGATCACATTATCCCATCTCCCCATCCGTCTTACGTACTTACAACACCTTCCCACTTCCTCGAATATAAGCCCTGTAAAATAATATTTACTACCTGGGCGTAGTCATCACCCAGTTCTCCCCTCATCTCCCCTATCAATTCCATCGCATCCTCTTAACTATCTCCTAATTTCTTCCGTATATTCTTCCCCCCCCGTCTAAAATTCTCCCCCTCCTGCATCTTAAATTTAGAGAGCCGAGCTGAAACTTAATACCAAAGCATCTTCTTCCTCCTCCGCTTTCAAAGACAGAAAAGAGGACTGAGGAGGCAAGGTAGTTTAGAGAAAGTGGTAGAAATGTGAACGACTTCTCAGTATATTTCTCCACTTCCAGCAGTGAACACGATAGAAATGGATTCAAAGCTCCCTCTTCCTTAGATCTCTCTCTCTTGTTGCATGGCCAACTTCAATAAAGCTTATTCATGTTCATCGCTAAGCATTGACTAAGGGAACGTATCCAGCTACTTGAGAAGGGCTTCTCCTCCGGGAACTCGCCTTTCTCTTCCGACTTATTACTTTCTCTCACGTGCATCCCAATCTCTTTTCACTCTCCACCTTTCTTTATCCTTTGCCCTTTTTCTTTTATTTTTCTCTACCTCTCTTATTTACATCAACTGTCTATCATCTTCTCTCCACATTCACATCCTTTCTCCAACCACCACCTCCAATACATACTTTCTCCCACCCGTTCCTCCTAGAGCTTTCTCTTGCCCTCCTCCCACCATCATTCAATTCGGATTGCTTTCACTGCCACACCAAGGAATGAGTAATAACATTACTAAACCAATTCCCAGCAACCCATCCACCTGTTTTTATCGTCTCCCTCCCACTACAGTAAACAGAAGGGAGTGTGTGCATTCCCCCTTTGATGTAGAGCAGTAATCCTCTTTCACCCAATAATCTCCTCCTCCTCACCTGATTATCTCCAGCATTTGAGCCTAATTACACTAAACGATTCTCATATTCTTTTTCCCCCCACCTTTCTCCGACCATTAGCCACCCACAAAGGCCCGGATCCTCCCCCACGAAGCCGTCACTCTCTCAATATATATCTTTAGAGAAATATTCATTCAAAACTTTTCCGGAAGAATTCAATTCCACAAAATCTACCCAAATCCGGCCCGATCCATGCCATAAAGGAAATGAGATCACATTAAACTTTCCCAGATGTATTCCAACCCTGAGTAAAAACTGGATAGACTCATTTTCTCTCTGCATTTCCATTCACTCAACTCCCTCCACCCACTCTCTTCTCCTCCCCCTTCCAATCCTTAACTTGCACCCGCACCTTAAAAAATTTACCCACGCCCTCTCCCCACCTCCCCTCCTTCCCGTCTGTCAATTTTCTCATGCTTCTAAAATCCAATAATTTCAAATTCCCTCTCGTCTCCTTGTAACCTTCCTCGCTCCAACATCTTCAAATCCTCTAACCTACCACCAAACTTTCCCCGCCACTTTCTTTCAACGTCCTCGCTTTCTCCAACTTCCTTATTCCCTCACCTCCGTCTCATCGCTTCCAAATCCCATTCCTATATGCATCCTTCCGTACTTTCTCCACTTTCTCTCCATATTCTCATTCCAAAAATAAAGAAGTAGCACGAGAAACGGATCTAATGGTTTTTAGAACAAGCTCTCTCTCCGGAGGAGCAACGTAAGGGAAGAAGTAATCGGGAACTTGAATTTCTTTTCACTCTTCTCAAGCTTCATTCTCCGGGATCCGTTTCATCCAGTTTATCGGATTTGTACAAATTTATTCAAGTGGAGAACTCCTTCCGCTATGAGTACCAGAGTGCCCTAACTTAGTCGGAGTAATTTTTCTTCCACCACCTCAATAACATGTACACCATCTCATTCATCCTCTTAACTCAATCGATTAACTCTATTAGAATCCAGCTCCTAAGCTTAGTACTCCTTCTTTTTTCTCAATTTACAAATTCATCACATGTCTCTCCATCCTCACCTTCTCTCCTCCTATCTTCTCTGCACATTAATACCCAGGGTGAAAGCACCACCAGAGCGAAGAAAGCGTATCAGCAGCGGCAGGAATAACAAGGAGGGGAATCCGTGCAATTTATCCGCATTAACTCTTCCCTAAATCATCATCATCATCAAATACCCCATTTCGCTCCCCTTCCTCCATGTTTTACTCTACATCTCGCAATCCTTCTTTACTCCCGAGTATTTACTCGTATCGTCGTATCGCATCTGTCCAAGGATTTCCATCCAGGAAACCACAAGTAAATCAATACAAGACCAAAATGTTCCAGGAATATATATCGGAATGGTAGAAAAAGTTTCTTGAGATGGATCATTCCAGGGCATCTAGGGTAAGAGGAGGGTAAAGGGATGGAGAAAGTTGTGCGAGTTGTAAGTTGGCGGGAGGAGAAAGTCCTAGAGTTTTTAGGGTTCGTGGAGAAAGTAAGTATTGGAGGGAAGGAGGAAGGAGATAAAATAGGACGGGGGAGGAGGGAAAGACAGAATTTATTACTCTATGATAAAGTAATATCGGCCTTCAAGATTCCAATCATATTCGAGAGAGAGAGAGAGAGAGAGAGAGAGAGAGAGAGAAAGATATGCTCACGTGTGCAAAGTCTTGGTTCGTCCGACCCATCGCCACAGTCATCCACGCCATCGCAATATTTATCTCCCGATACACATTTCCCTCTGTTGCAGCTAAACTCTGAAATCCGGCACGCACTCCGAGTTCCACGGCTTCGTCCTCCTCCTCCATCTGAAATCAACATTTTCGCCCATCAAACACAATAGAAAACAAAACACGGCCCACCTACACGTGTTCACCCTCTTTTCACATGGCTTAAACATGTTTTCCAGTCCCCACTTCATTCCACAGAGCAGCCAGCCAACTGCATCTCAATTTGCCTCTCCTCCATCGCTCCATTTTGCATCCCAGGCAACCAAGCACTCTCATATAGCTATTCACCTTCCCAAACTCCTCTTGTTCCTCCCCATAAAACACTCTATACCCTAGCCCATCCAAATCACCTCTTCCACTCGCTTTCTCTTTTCCTTTTTCTACGCCTCATTGCCCCCATCCCTCCTCTCTTACTTTCTCCTCCTTCCCCCAATTTTAAAACCTTGAGCCACTCTAAACAAATAGCCCTTCTCTCAAACCTGGCTATGTTCCCACATCAATCCACGTTTTTCTTCCCGCTGCCCACGTGGATTATGCAGTTCTGACGTTGGAAACCTCTGTCCATATCTTTATCATGCCATTATCTATTCTTTCGAGTCTCGCACCCCTCCTTTACATCTTCCTCTCGCTTCATCTTCCTTCAAGATGAAAAAAACTATAGCTGGAGATGATATCGACCGACTGGCTTCTCACAAATTCAAAACCTTACACGGAAACTAGCGGAACATGCCAAAAAGATAAGTGTTCCTAGTCATTTCGGATCCAGCCAACACGCAACCAACAAACTACTTAAACATGACCACGTATTCTCCACCAATGAGCCTTAATTCAAAGCCAAAAACATATTACGCTGCGCTCCGTATTTTCTCCCACTTTCTCCCTACTTTCTCCAAGTCCCATCCCAATTTAACTACATCTGACTTTTAAATAGTTCAAACTTTTCTCAACTTAAATCCCTTTCTCCCCCCCCCATGTAATTTCCTTACGGTGCCGCCTCCTCCAACAAATTCCATCGGCCACACAAAATCCACACTCCCGCCACCACAATCACTCCTTTCTTTCTCCATAATACACATTACACACTACCAACCACAACCCTAAACATGTAATGACTACAAAGAGAAACGCGAGTGAAATAGGACGTAAATCCCGTATCAGCTTTCTCCGGCACGCTTATATTTTTACCGCATTCGCAATAGATTATCTCAGTGCAGCGGCCAAATAGTCCGGCTTTACGTTCCCTCTCCCCCCTACCATCTCCATTTTCCCGCCCCAGTTCCTCATCAGCTTGTCCGAAACATGGCTTTCTCGTGTACTATTTTCTCTACATCTTTGTTTAACTGTATTCCTTAAAACAGAGCGAGTTTGCTACCACTAGCTTCCCTGTTTTTAGTCAGCGCTTTTTCCTAGACTTTCTTCTTCCTCCGTGTGGATTCTCAAAGGGATCGTAAACAAAACTAGCTATACTCTTTCCCAACCACGTGCTCAACCCAAACTTCCATCTCTACCAAGCGATTTCAGCCGGCTTTCTCTTCTCTCTCCATTTTTGTCCTTGGATCTACCCTATGTGTATACATCAATGCTATCCATGTACACTACAAACCCGTGACCTCGTCCGCACCTTTCTCCACCACCAAGAGTAACTTTTTCCTTCCCGATTCTTATTTTCTTTCCGTTGGATACTCCTTATTTCGCAGGCCATATTCTCTTTTTCCTTTTGCCGTAATATTTTAGAGCATCAAAACGGGTCAGAAAGCCATGGATTTACTCTCCGTCTTTCTCTAACCCTATCACACATCACACCGCATAGCTTTTTGAGTGCTGAGCTGGATCCAAAATCTCGCCAAGCTACTCCCTAACCTCAGCACTTTCCGCTTCCATACTCCATGTTCTGCTATAGATTCCGGACGCTTACGGAAGGAGAGAAAATTGGAGACTGTGTAAACGTATAGAATGCACGTATATGTGCTAAAAAAACTTTCTCCAAGCCAAAACTATCCGCTACCTTACATGTGTCCGACAAGGGTACAACTTTACTTTCCAATTTTTCTCTTCCTTCCCCTCATCTCTGACTACCCAGGAGTGGAGTGGATTCACTCTTTTTTTCTCTTTCCATCTCTGTTTCTCCAAATTTTAGCAAAGTTAAAAAGGATTGGAAAAGATAGAAATACGGGATAGTTGTGTAGGACCAGGACGTAGGACTCCAAACAAAGACAGGATGAAAAACTAGGCTCCTTCTCTCTCCTCCTCCTTCTCTTCAAACTTTCTCTCTTTCTCTTTACTACCTACCTACAAGAAAGAAAGTCTGCACATTATTTTATAGTTTCCTCATAGCAATTCCGAAGGCCTAGAATTTCCTCTCGAGACCATGCTGGGTCTCATCATATGATGATAGCTTTACAGGAGAGTAGACAGGCTCTCCAAGAAGTATCCTATCTTCAAACTGAGAAGCGTGTAGAGGAGAAATACATAGAAGCAGCATATGGAGAAAGCGGAGAAAGGAAGGCTAGAAAGGGATACAAGATGTACAAGAAGGGAGTACAATGATTCAGTCGTCCATAAGAATCAATATAAAGGAAAGAAAATCCTTCATACATCTCTCTACTCTTTAGCTTTCATGAGTCGCAGAGGGGATCATGACTAAAATGCTCCAGCCATGACTACATTCCCATCATCATTTAACGTCCGAGAAGGGGCTCCAAAGCCTGGATCTCAATCTCGCTCTTATTACATGTGTGTAAAAGTCAATTTCACATTATTTTCTCTATCCCTTTATCATTTTACTTCCATCCCTACTCTATATACTGTAAGCCGGTAAAGGAGCGGTGCGAGCGTCATGTGTACGTCAGCGGAGCAACTTTCACCAGCTTTCTCCTCCTGTCCCCTTCCCCTCCCTCTCCGCGCTTTTCTCCTACTCCAAACCTACTTGAGCATATTTTCTCTCTTCGCATTTCACATCCGAATCAACTTCATCCGCCTTTTACTTTCTCTTCTATATTTCTACTCTTGGTGGAACAAAATTCCTTGAACATTTCCCAATTACGTTCCCCTAAAAAAGGGCAGATATTTCCATGCTTTCACTCAGCATTACCCTCTTGCTCTCTCCTCTACGCTCCCATGCCCTTACCATTTTACCTGCTTCATATTCATCTCTGCAAGTGACACTTTTTATTCTACCTCGCTGCACCAACCCGCTTACATCCTTCCTTCTATCCTTGAAGTTCTCAAGGCTTGAACTCAGAGTTACCGTCTCTTGTTTATGCAGGCAGATTTGTCTGGATGCGTCTACGTGGCTTTCTTCCCCTTTTACCCTTTTTCTTGCAAGTGTAATAAAGCCGTCATAGAAAAATAAACAAACCCTTTGTACTTTCTCCAAACCCGATATCTTGGACGCCATATTATGCCATGTTACTTCCAAATACATATGGGAAGACATAAACTCACCTGTCATTCCTGAAGAATTTTTTTTCCAAAAGGACGGACCATGGTAAATCGAAGATTCCTCTCCATGTGTCACACCGTACAAGCCATGACTTCGTTTAATCCACTCCTGCCAAGAACTCGCCTCTCCTCCTTGGTCGTTTTGGAGGAGAAAGTCGCTTTCCTCCCTTTTTTCCCCGGCAGTTCCACCCGCGTCTTGTGCAACTTGTGGAGATGACGGCAGTGTGGAAGATGATGATGAATTGAATCTTTCATCAGCCACGAGGGAGTCCAAGACTCGCCTATCCCGTCTCACTCCTCCACTCACGCTTTCCCCCCTTTCACTCATCACTGAAGAGGGACTAAATCTAATAAGTGGCTCCCCTTTAAAACCCAATCCAAAACTCTCACCACTTTCACTATTATTAGTTACTCTGATTGGTTCTTTTGAACTTTCACCACCCTTACTCCATTTAGTTGTCCGCTGGCTGCTCTCTTCCACACTAGTTGTACTACTCCCACTACCACCATCACCACTCTTCCGTCCCTCATTTCTTCCCGCTTTCCCCTCAGTATCAAAGCTGAGGCTGAGCGGGCTACTAGGACTCGCTCCTGAGTTATTGCTTCCAGATCCCACAAAATATCTTTCCAGGAGTTTCCCCCTCAGCAACGACGATGTCCACAGGAACTGAGTAGCTGGAGGAAGGGAGGAGGAGGCGGCCGAAGAAGAGGGGGGAAGCGGGGGAGAAAGCAGTCTTGTATTTAGGGAAACTGTGTCACTGGAACTGGGTTTATTGGTAGTGGAGCTGGATGAAACTGAGACTAGTTTTCCGAGATTATCACTCACTCCCACGGATTTCATCCGCTCAGCAGCAGCACTCCACGTTTTATTTCGCCGGTCATCTCTACCAGGATGTTTTTCGTACTCTTCAAAAGGATTGGAATCAGGAGAGGGACTTGAGGAGTGTTCAGGAGCCGGAAGAGGTTCAGAGGCTCTCCAGTATTCCACAATCCCGTAACCTTTCCCCACTCCATCCACCTCACTCTCTCCTCCCCCGCCCATGAGGACGACAATCAGAAAAAGAAGGATCACCATGAGGAATATCATAAAAGTCACATGATAAAGACATAACGTCACCCACTTTGACGGCATACCCCAACTTTTCCTCACACCCGACTCTCCCCCGTCCCCAACTTTTAATTTGTAGCCCTCTAAATTCTCCCTCTTCCAACAGCTAATCCCTCCAGGGCCTTCCAACTTTTCCCTCTTCCGCTTCTTCCGTCCACTGCTCCCGTTTCCTTCCATCTTTTCTCCAGATCTTCGCCGCTCCCGCTTCCACCGTCCCTCACAACCCTTCCTCTTCCCGCTCAACCAAGGTTCTGACGGAACAGGCAAAACGCCCGTCGCTCCTCCTGACGCTGACCCCACTCGGGAATCTACCCCGAGCCAGGAGCTCATCTGCAAAAATCATACATTAATCAACATTACGTAATTCATTACCCTTTAAAAACTAATCTTCTCCCAGTGCTTTCTCTCCCTCCGGTCCGGGCATAGTATTCCTTCCCGTACACATTCTCTCTCCTCTAACATCTATAAGGTTTCCTAAATCCCAACTTTCTGTAATTCTCCTTAATATCCACTTCATTCCCTGTCTTCTTCTACTCCCTAACACGCCACTCCAGCCAGATAAGAGAAGGAAGAATGGCAGACTTTTACGCCTCTGGCAATCCTCACTGACCACTCGCAAGTCCCATTTGTCATTCTACGTTCTTTGTATATATATACATCTATCACCTTGTCAAACTGCACATTAAATATTTCTTATCCTGTCCATTATGTCAGACACAATTCCGCCATTGACTATCCATCGCATATGTTTTTCCTATTTATTCCCATTCTCCAATACTTATTACGCCTTCCACTCATAATCTGACTTTCACTCAACTTTCTCCACCACCAACCTCTCCCCATATTTACCCTACTACATACGCACCAAAGCAAGCTTCTCCTCTCATCCCAGGAACTTAAGTCACCTACACTCCAAATCCGCATGTGTTTCCACTTTCACCCAATCAATATCCATTGTACTACTACAGGACTTTCTCCTCATCGCAAATGACTTTTTGACCGCAATACAAATACTCCCCGCCACATCCCATCATCCATCCCATTATTTCATAGCCATTGGCCATTTCCCCTACTTTCTCATCCCATTCTCCTCCTTTCTTAGCATCTAAAAGATCAATTTCACAAATAAGTCTATTCACAACTTTCTATTTATCTCTCAGCATTCACTTTCTCATCCCTCCCAGCACACTATACCTTCCCAGCTATTTATCTTCTCCTCAGGTTCCACCTTTTCAGCCAATTCCCTTTTGGAATCCATTGATTTTTTCAAGCGCCATTCCTATTTCAGGCTGACCTTGTTTTCCCTCCTTCTACACCATCTCCAAGCCAGCAGCCCTCCCACATCTTATCCCACTCCTCTCAACCATGTATGACACTTCCTAGGAACGGGAATCAAAGTCGGCTCCCAGCCGTCTCCCGCCACCTTTCTCCTCCTTTCTCTCCATTTCCGGCCAGCAGCAGGTAACCTCATTCAGCTCAAAGTCTTATTAAATCTACGAATTTATCCTTTTCCATACCATCCTCTACGCATATTGCCTTCTTGTAAGCAGTACTCCCTCGTGATCCAAGCCTCCCTCCTACACTCCTTTCACTGGCACTCTACGTAAAAAGCATCTAATAAAAAAGAATCGCATTCGCCCCGTACAAACCACTATCACCAATGACCAAACTAACGTCTCTTCACTCTATCCACTCCACAATCTGCCTTCCATTTACTTTGCATATCCCCCTCTCTAATTCCCATTAAAAAAACTCTATACTCCTTTCTCCAGTCTTTCCTATTTGCTTTCACCCTCTCAGAAATCTCTGGAGGCTTCAAGACAGCCGAGACGTTCCACACACTCATGTCGCATTGTATCCGGAAAACACGACTCTTCTACAGCCTTTACCCAGCCCTTGTTATGCTTTGTCATTACCAACTTTCACCACGAGCAACACATGGGTCTTTATTTGTCTCAAAATATTTAAAAGTTTACAACCCACGCCTTCCGCCCTTTGCTAAATTTCCTCCTTCCTCGTCTAAGCTCAGTCTACCCTTGTCCATCTTCTTTCATGTTTCTATTTTCCTTCCTCATAAATTCTTCTCCATGCGTGTCTCCCACGACTTTCTCCAACTTTCTCCTCCAAGCAACGTGCAGTAAAGCTTTCCTTCCTTTCCTTCAACTTTCTCTTCTGCCAACTAAAAGTATACTTGAATCCAGAAATCATTTCCAGAATACCATCCATTTTAAACTCCTTCAATTTCACCAACATATTCCGCTAAACCTCAAAGAAAGTAACCTCTTCAATAGAAAAAACATTACTCATTTACATCATCCCCTTTCATCTCATCCGCATTTCCAATCCTCCATCAATCCTCCCCAGGAACATTACTCGTAACATTTGTTTCCTTTTATTTCACTCTCCCACCATTCCCTCCAATCCCAATAACAACCCGCCCCCACCTTCTCAACCCACTCTCAGCACCAGCACGTCCCCGCTTCTAGTCAATCCCCTCCTCAACCAATTCCCCACCCCTTCCCCCCAATATCTTTTCACTCGTAACGAGCTTACTATTCTCACGTAATCACCATCAAGCTAAACTACAACCTCTAAGATTCCATCCTAATGTCTGAGTTAGCAGAAAGAAAGACACATATCCCCTCCTTTGAAATCCCATTTATTTTCTTATGAGATTCAAATTACACTCCAATCTTCTTGTCCTCCATCCTTGTCCATCCCACCTCAAACGTATTCAGGGAAAAGCTAAAGCAATTTACATTGATTCCTTGGACACATTCTTTAGAAAGTGAGATGCAAGCGACACACTACTATCCTCCCCTTTTCAAACCGCAACCATAAGAAATAGTACGACAAAAAGCTACTGTAAGGCTCTTCTTCTACTCGATTTACGAGTGAATTGCCACTAGTTAGCAACGCACTGTATTTACTGGCTAGAACATCCAAAAGAAGCCAGACTTGCCGGATGGGTAATGGCTGTACACAGATGAAAGTCATAAGATGAGCAATATTTGGCCACCTACCCAACTTTCTTTTCACTTTCTCCACTGAAAAAGCTCCTTTTGTCGTGTCACATGTAGAAAGGATGGCCTAATATATACTTTCTCCTGCCTCCATTACTGAAATCAGGAGAGGTAATAGAAAACAGAGGCAGATGCTATTTCCCCTTACCCCGACTTTCTCCAACCCAAATAGCGTGGAGAGAGTCCTTATAGTACCACCTTCCTGCCTTCCGTCTACAAGCTTTCTCCATCCCCCATCCTTTTCTTCTCCCTCCTCTTTCTCCAACCCTCAGTTTTCCTGTCCTTTTCCATTTCTGTTTGTCCGGGCTACGTCTAGAGGGAATTTCATCTATCCAAATGTCACTCAATTACTCTTTTCTTTCATCATTTCCTATTTTTCTACATCTAGCCAAAATCCTCCTATTTGTTCTCCAAGTCAATTCCCTTCTTGTCTTCTCCCCATACAATAAAATCCACCCATCACTACACAATCCATGCATTTATTCCTCCTCCTCTTCCTACCTCAATCCTCAATCTCTTTCTCCGACCGCCTTCCTCTCACACACTCACCTCTCTCCCACAATCTCTTGTCTTTCCCCTCCCATACTCATCCCCGAAAAGACTTAACCCAGCACATGCTCCCCCTCCTTTAAGTCCATATTCCAAAGCCGTCCAAGTAAGTGCAACTTACTCATTCCTTCTTCTTTTCTTCTCCCATCCATCCATCCGTCTAGCGACCCATCCTCCTATTCTCTTCCCGCGCCGTAATGTCCTCTAGAGCTCTTACCTATTCCCACCTTCAACCCACTACCGCTTTCCAAACTCATCTCACATAATGCCCTTATTTCATCTAACCCATAATAGAATTCAATCTCGTTCCTCTAAAAAAATTCACTTCACTAGACACAGACAGACAAAGCCCGGAACAAGCAGACTAGCTCATCTACACTGTTTCTCTGCTTTCACTTTGACTTTACTTTCCAGTGATTCCATCCCCAAACGTCTTTCTCCTTTAGCTTAACATGCCTCCCGTCCCCCAGTCTTCGCTGCTTTCTCCATTTCCTGGCGATATTTCTACTAAAGCAAGTGACTTTATAAAAGAAAAAAAGACGATTCTCTTGTCTCATCCTTCCTTGACTTTGTCCCTCACAAAATAAACACATTCTACCACGTGCTAATTTACTTCCTGCCTTGCCCCTCACGTCACATTTACAAGGTTTGCCCTAACAAACCTGGACTCTGTCTTTTCCAGGAAAACAAATCAACTCCAGCAAACCACGCAACTTGTCCGAGATCAAAGCTAGAAAAACCCTTTTGCATTCACCTCATGTCCACAATTCCCATACCCGCCCGCCCACCCACCCATACCCACCGCCGCTTTTACTCCAATTCAACAACAAACTATTTGTCCAAGAAATGATCTGCATGTCAAGTGCCCCTGCTCAACTCCCCACAGCCTCATCCCTCCACTTTTACAAGGCAGTCTTAAATTTTACCTCTGCACACCGCCGCCAAGGCAGCGGTGCCCGGAGAAAGCACCGAACATAATGAGGAAACAAGTCCGAGACTTTCTCTACGCTTCGTATTTAATCACTACCTTCCATTTTTTATAAAATTCAAAAACTTCTTCTCTGCTAACAATTCTAACCAGCTTACTCTCCCAACTCCCGGCCAGTAAAACAGCTAAAACCAAGCAACCACCCGCCAAAGACCATGTACAAATGTAATCACCCGCTCCCTTTTAATTAGCGAGTAGGAAGAGCAATATAGGAGTTGTCGTAACAAACTTTCAAATCCCCAAAAAACTAGCTTCATTTCCCCCATACTCTATCACGTAATTTAAAATCAGCCAATTATCCTTCTCGCCAGGACCTAGAGAAACTTTAAATGAGCCCAGGAGCCATCAATTACTTTCCTCGCACACACACACACATTCCCAAACCTGGGTGAAAGCATGAAAACTAGCAGTAGAGAGCAAGAGCAATGGAAAGAGATTGCAATCTCAGAAACAACTCCGTCCACAACCCACCACGAGCACACATTCTTCCTTCTCTCATCCATGCTTTCTCCCAACTGAAGCGCTCTTTATTTTCCTCATTCCTTCCTAGTTCCTACCCTACTATATCGCTCTTTCTCAATTATTCCCTTTAATCATCTAAACAGAATCAAATTAAATCACTCTGAATCCCCATCCACCGTATTTTCCGGTACATGTTTTCCCGCAGATATAGTCGCATCACCTCCACTGCATACCAGGAGAAAGTCACCATTAAACTCCTCAGGCTTATTCCTAGATAGTTTTCCCGGCTTACTACTCAGCTGCCTTGCTCCAGCTTCCTTGTTTTCCGTCCTTCATGTTTGCAAAGATTGCAAATTCAATTCTACTCTAGATTTCAAAGTAGTATATCTTAATTCCTGTCAGTAAGATTAAAAGACTTTCTCCCATCCTTCATGCTAAAGATGCTGAGAAGGCGACGGCGGCTAAGCTCCAAGTTTGCCTTTCCAACTAGTAGTCTTCTTAAATACTATGTAACCCTTATAAATGCTTAGAGGTCCTTGACAACGGCGTCTACTCTATTAAGCTTCATATGAAGGATCATCATTACGCATAAGCTCAAACACACTCCCACACAAGATCATTAAGCAGCTAACAATAGAGGGAATCGAATAAAAAATCCTCTCAAAGGCTATCTGGCACAGTTACCGATAATATATTTCCTCTTCTCCATCCCTGTCTTCTCCCAAGCTTCCAAAGGAGAAAGCGGAGACATTCCCAAATCTTCTTCCTCTTTGCATTATTACAACTTCTTTTCTACCATCCCTCTTCTTCTTCTTTCCTAATAGTTGAGCACGCATGAAAATCTCTACTCATCTTTCACAGTTTAACAACCAGAGCAAGACGTAATAATAGCGTCCGCCAAATCCCCCCATATTACACTACCCACCCGCATCCTTCCGTAACTTTCTCCATCTTGCATCAACCTACCCGTATATCCCTGACACACTTGACAGGGTGAACACATCACGCAAGGCCTGAATAAAAGCAGGGTCCTCTAAAATGTCCTCCCACCCATAGTTTACGGGCTTTCCTTTGCATACTTTCATTCGCCTTTCTCCCACCCATACGTCATAGATCAAAAGAAAGGAATGAATCAAAAGTGTGACTAGCTCTATCGAGCGAGAACAAGGCCCAGAATATAATAGTCGCGGGAGAAAGTTGACGAGATGGGGGCTGTGAGAAGGGGGAGGCTCAGCGGAAAAGAAAGAGCAAAGTAGGCGGAAGAGAAAGTGGAGGGAAATAAAAACTAGTCAAATTAATATGTGGCCCTGGGTAAAAGCAACTTGTGAAAAAACACATTATTTTCCTTGTAAACGAGGAAAAGAAATGTATATTCAGCTAAAACTCGGCTGGAAGGCTTGCCAGGGAGGAGGGTGGGGAGAAAGTATTTTCTAAATATCCACACTTTTTATATCTTCAACTCTTCCCTCTTGTACAAAAGCCAAGTGGGAGCAGTTTAAATGACTCTACTCTCCTTTCATCCCATTCCGCCTTCCACAACATGCCTCCACACTTTCTCTCCGTCCAAACTTTCTCCCAACCCTTCTTCAACCGAGCCTATCAAATACACAACTGTATATAATCCCATTCCTTCTATCCTTCTTCACCTCCCATCCTTTCAGTCACAAGCTTCAACTACTGACTTTTGGCTTCTTGAAGCTCCAATTTCATATCAACTCCCTCCATTTTCTCAAGTACTTAGAATTCCGTCTCAGTTCCATCTCCCTTCCTCAGAGTCCCATCCCCATCCCACCTTGTTGTTCCTCTCTCCTTTGTCTCTCTCTCTTCCATCCTTCATACTTTCACTCATCCACCTTTCTCCAACTTTCTCCTCGGATTCACACAGGACTTGTCTCTCATCGTAGTAAACTCAACTCATGCACAATCCCGATCCCTCTACCAACCTTACAGCACCCTTCTCCTTCCAAACCCAACGGATCCACCACCCTCACCCAATACTTCTTATTCACCCACCGTCCTCTTTCCTTCCACTAAATCTACTCATCTCATACACCTCATGATTTCCTTTCCTCCTTCGATGCCTTCTTTCTTTCTTCTTTCCGATATCCTTTCTCTCTCGCTTTCTCTCCACTATCTTAAGCAGAAGAGAAAGCAGTACTACCCTTTCTGTCTCAGCTACTTTCTCACAACTTCCTTCAAATAGCCAACCAGTTCTCTTTCTCCTTCCCTCTGCTATTCAGTCAGCTCCTTTCCTTGGGCTACTTACTCACTTCCAGTCAGCAATATCAGTTCCTCTCTCTTTCCAAGGTCTTTGGCTAGGACTCCTGATGATGAGAGCGGTTTTGTCCCATCCAACCAACTACTCCTCCCTCCCAAACCTCGTCTTATTACTTCCCCTTTCACTCACAGCTAAAGCATGGTCCGCTTGCCCCCCGGTCACTCTACAACATAAGTCCATTATGATGAATGTTAAATGACCCGAAGATGAGAAGTACTTTCTTTCACCTAATTTCACCAAAACTTTCTCCACCACAATACTCTATATCCCAACCTCCACTTTCATTTCTCTCATCCACTCAAAAGTCCATCGAAATTCTATAACCCTCCCCAGCTCCCCATCCGTCCACGACTAAAATAGGAGCACTATATAAATATGTTTATAACCATCTCAATGGACTAGACTCAACCGAGCTCAGAGCACTCACCTTAAAGGCATGCATTCCCGAACGTAGAAGCATTATCAAAAACTTTCCACACAAATCCCAGCAGCTAACAGCCTCTGTCCTTCCTTTCACCTTATTCAAGAGGCAGGCATGGAAAATCCAGGATAAGGACTCCCACAACTTTCTCCTTAAGTAACAAGAGGTAAATAGTCATGTCCAGCTCAAGTTTCTTTAACCTCTGTCCGCTTTCTCCACTCTCCGCTAGTTGCTTCCCTTCGCTTTCTAAAGTTTCAATAGACTTTCTTTGTAAGCCCACTTTAGAAAATAAGGAGGAAATCTCATATCCTTTTCCCCGTATTTATTTTTATAACCATCCTTTCATCTTCCCCTTAGAAATTCCATATCTGCAATCCTCCTCCAATATTTGCAACATGTTCCTTGCAAAGCAAGCATAAACAATCTGAGATGCTCGCAGATTTTTCTTCCGATTCCGCTCGTCTTCCGTCCAGCACCTTGTAGTCACCCCCTGCTTTCTCCGCCACCATGGTTCAAGCCTGGCTTTACGATGAAGAAGGCTACGGCTTCCCCCGCCCATGTATTTCAAATTTATTTATGCAGGTTCATTTTTCCATACTCTACAAAACAGACACATGTACAGCATGCCTGTCCCCCGCTTTCTCTCTCTATCTTGTAGCTGATGAACGAGCTTGTTTTCTCTTAAAATTGGGCTGGGAGCGCGGACGGCTGTTCCGAGCTTATAAGCTTCTTGTCTAACATTCGATCGTCCTGTTTTCAGAACAATCTGGGGTCTATAAAGGCCACAGCCTGGCGACAACCACTTCTTTCCCAAGCATCTCATAATGTCAGAGGGATTTTTAAATAATAAATCACTCCTTGGAATGTTTATTTAAATTACACTTGAACCTGGAGAAAGCATCAAGCTTCCAGCTCCTGGCTTAACCTCCCTCCTCCCCACCATGTGGTCTATTCCCTAATGGACATCTCGTGGAGGAGGGGAAGGGGTACAATTGAAGGGCTGCATACTATATTATCAGAGGATGGAATCCGATTGCCTATAGCCAAGCTACTCATTCATAGTACCGTGTCCAGCCGTGCAAAAGAGCGGTAAGTGGAAATTCATGCTTTCAGGAATTTCACTCCTTTCTCCCACTTTGGTCACCCGGAATTCTCCCAGCTTCTCCCCATTACTACTAAATGCCTTTCCTATTCGCAGTCATCATTTAGCTACCTCAGACACCTGAGAAAACAATTCCCTTCCCACCTGAGCCAAACCCTCCCACCCGCTATCCCATCCATTATGTATGCATTCCACCTCCCCTCCTTCAACAACCGCCTCGTCCACCTTCTTCCCTTGGATTGCCCTCTCCCGCTGTACTTTTCCCATCTTCTCCCAACCTTCCGCTTTCTTTATCTTCTAATTCGTATTCCACAACTATCTTCTTTCCGCCTTTTCTGTATTCTTTTGAATATTCTAAAACAAGAGCACGTGTGCTCTCCCAGTTGTTCCTCCTCTCCCTCTTTCTCCCCACTTCCTACAATCTGCTTCCTTTTTTCAGCCGGATTAACCTCCTAGAATTGTTACATTTCCCTGTATAAGGCAAAGAGCAAACTTTTGCAAGACAAGCCAAGGCTGAAACTCGACAGACGGAGGATTGGAGGACGAGGTGAAAAGGCCTAGTGTCCAAATCCCATTTAAAATTCTAAAATTCTTTTTTCCCTCCAACGCCTCTGTGTACCATCATATTTCCCCAACACTTTCTCCTTCCCAGCCTCTCTTTTTCAAGTGAAGCAAGCATTCCCTCTTCCCTTTGTCACTTCAACTTATTTTTCCTCACAATTTTAACCCTATGGCCCAGATCTTTGGATAAATCCAAAACTTTCTCCAACATATCTCTCTTATCCTAGCAAATACTACATATAGCCGCAGTCAACGAACCATTCAACAAATTCATCCTATCATTACCCGGGGCATAACTTTCTCCACGACAGGAACAAGTTTCTGCGAGGAGGGAAAATCTCCAAACTGTCACCTTCCTCTTTCTATACTCCCCCCCACCCTTCTTCCCTTCCTCTTCCAAATTCCCAACAAATTCAACCTATATCCAGGACTGTATCATCGCTTCCAGTCCAGATTCCAAACCTTATACAATTCCTGTTTCTTCCAAGTATCCGCGCATTCCGCCTTCCAAACCATCCTCTCCTCCTCTCAATCTTTTCCAAACGTCCCACCAACACATCCACACAGATCGAATCTTACAAGCTTTGTACATACAAAGGATGAGAACCCTACGTACATACGTAGGGATGGCATCTGTCCCAAGGAATCGAGTCAGCATCTTACCAAATAATCGTTTCTTCCAATTTACCCCCACCCACATGTAGATCCCAGAGTATCCTCACCTCAGCCCCAAACTCCGCCATCTCTCTCCCCTTCCATCAAATCTATGATCAATCATGCAAAACTTATTCCTCGCCATACACAATCTGGGATTCCCAAATCCTTTCTCTCTCTCTGCTCTTTTCTGTCCCTTATCCTCTTCTCCACCTTCTCCTCAGCAGCTTCACCATCTTCCAGACATTTATTAAATACCTATTCCACCTCCCTCAGCTCCCATCATTACGAATAACTAAATACCTCTTTTCAGCTCTTGCAATCATCAACCATCAAACTGCAACGCAGCTTTTCCCCCTAAATCTGCTTTCTCCAGCTTTCACC
This sequence comes from Sminthurides aquaticus, assembly GCA_906901655.1. Classification (NCBI taxonomy): domain Eukaryota; kingdom Metazoa; phylum Arthropoda; class Collembola; order Symphypleona; family Sminthurididae; genus Sminthurides; species Sminthurides aquaticus. Next base: position 14,037,515 of record CAJQTT010000001.1, on the reverse strand, counting down.
ATAATCTTTTGCCAGCAATTTCTCCCTCCTCCTCCCATTTACCCTCAACTGGATTCCTTCCTCCCCTTTTTCTAATCTTCATCCATGAAAACTCCGTTTCATCTCATGAAACTCACATTTACACACATGAACAAATTACTTTTGTCCCAATACACGCACACAACACACATCTCTCGTCCAAGGCATTCCCTTCCCCACACATTATTCCCACATGTGCCAATCCAATACTCCTGTTTTCCACTCCATTACCAAAAGCAAGTCAGACTTACTCTAAATCCAATTTAACTTTCTCTTTATTTTGCCAAAATCCATGTAACTTCTTCCAACTTTCCTACTTTTTCTTCTTCCTGCACGGCTACCTTTCCCTCCTCATGTCGGAATCCTGGTAAACGCGTTAGACTTTCTCCAGACGGATTACCCTTTCTCTTTCTTGTCACATACACAAACTAAAAATCCTGACATTAGTCAACACTTTCATAACATGAAACATTACTAGTTCTAACAACAGGCGTGTTACTCATACACTCTGAACTTTATCGCGCTCTGAACCCTCAGTCAGCATCCTGAAATAGTGTCATGTAATATGCACTTTCTCTTCAACTTTCTCCGCTCTCATTCCTCCTCCCGACCCACAGACCCACTTTCCATAAAAAATGCATACACATTTCGCAAACTTGTCACTCTTTTCATTCAACCATGTAATCTCAGCTTCATCATCTCGGAATTTTCTTCCTTTTCTCTTCTTACTTTCTCCACGCATACTTCCCTTATTCTTAATTCTTTATGTCCACCCGCCGGTAATTAAAGGAAATAGAGCACATCTCCTTCCCCTCTACCAGTCACTATGCAGACAAGGCTCTAAACCAACTCAAGCTTTCTCTCGACTTTCTCTCGCCGACCGTATACTTTCTTTCCAATCTTACACAAGCAATCCCGCCCTATATTTTATTCCTAATTACTTAATGCGCTTTCCCTCCTTCTCGTCATGTAATCCCCCTGGACTACACAGTCCCTCCTTCCTTTCACCAAAATTAAATGTGTAGTTATGGAAAATCAGAACATAATGAATGAAACAGTTCAACGCTCAATCCTCCAACTTCCACCATCAAAACTTTCATCTTTATAATTAATTCACAACCAACATCCCAGTAGAATCCCTACCGAGTTCATGAACATCCACCTCCCTCCAAATTACCTACCCCCTCCCAAACACGCTCTCTCAACCTACAAAATACACACACACACACACACTCCTCCTTGTGTACTGTCATACAGCCCCACCCATCACCCTCCCAACACTATCTCATTTAGCACCACCTTCTCTACCGATTCTTCGTATCCAAGTTCCGGCCGCCACGGAAGAAAAACAAACACCGCCGGCCGCCTTTCTCCTCCTCCCACTTTCTCCACAACTTCCTTCATCCCACTCTCCCTTCAAACCTTTCCATAATAGTCATTGGAGAAACGGTAAATTAATTAAAGATAATTTAGTCATCAAAACTTTGAACACAACCCATCCAACACACTATACTCTAGACCAACATCAAAAATACATCAAACCAGAACCTATCCTTCCTTTAATCCTCCTATTCAAACGGCAGCTTCCACGCTCTTCCCTGTATCCAAACCTACTTTCCTCTTACACCACCAATCATTCTGCCTTCATATTTAACTTTATCCCCAACAACCCGTATTTTATTTACCCATCTTCATAAATACTACAACATCATCCACCAAAACCCACCAAGCTCTGGATCCTCTAGCTCCAGGACCAACTGTATCAAATACCATCATCCTCCTTACTTTCTCTCTGAAATTCTATCATCCGTCGTCTCCAACGCCCCGAGACATCTCCTCAATCTCCCAAGTCTGTTTCTCCAGTCTCATCCCATTTTGCACTCCTATCATCTATCTTAAATTAAGCATATTCCTTTACCTTCATTTCCAGTGAAACTACTCCATTTCTCACATTCCCTCGGATACATCAACCAACTTACAACCACCTCTTCTGGATATGTCAAGGAATACTTTCCAATCAACTCCTTTTCAATCTTCTCAGCCACCATTCTCGAAATTTCAAAACTCTGACACCGTCATATGACTCCCCATGTCCTCCTCTCATCCATCCATTTCTTCCAATCCTTCCCTCCACCTCACATCCTCATCCCAAAAACTTACTTCCACGCCAATTTGACGTCCACTTTTTACACTTTCACAAACTTGCCACTTATTTACTTTCCTTCCACTCTATCTCATCTCCTAGGTGAGTATTTTTTTCACCCTTAAACATCTCACGTCCTTCAATCTCCAGCCTAATAACTCCGTTTCCAACCCCCCCTTCTCCTATTTTTTCTTCCGTGTCATTTTATATATATATATTCCTTATTTTCTCCGCGTCTCTCATCGGTCCCCTCCCATCCCGTTTCCTTCCCCATTCGCCTCCACGTCTTCCAAGGCAGACACGCAAAGAATTCCCTTATTTTCTCTCACATAATACCCTGGGACTAAACTTATCACCAGCTCCTAAGTTGCAGGACACTCATAAACTTTTCCCTGGGCATGAATGAATCAAACTGAGGCAAGCCTTATTCAGCGCTCAGAGCCTTGCAATCCAACAAGATATGATACGAGTTTTGTCATCTCCTTTCTTCCTTTCGTTCTACTTTCACCCTCGTCAAAACCATGCAAACCCCCACCGGTATTATCAATTGAAATCTCCTGCTGGTTGGTCCTGTGGTCAGTCTAAAATCCACCGGCAGTCAGTCAGTCCTGGCAGACAACAAACTAAATTCGGAGCATTCACGATACCTTGGAGAGAAAGCACGTGCCAGCTTGATTCTCATTTCCTCCTCCGCATGATTCTATTTTCTCCCGTGCCTCTAAGCCGGCATTATTCCTAAACCATCAAATGTCTTACCTCATTTTCGTCACGGTTAAGAAGAACGGATAAACCCCGCCAGAATCTCGTCTACCCACTCCACGTAATATTATTCCTCCTTTGGAAATCACCACATTGCAGAATCACCTTTCCTCGGCGGGAATCAAACTTTTATGCAAAACTATAAACCCACCACACAAGGGAAAGGTAAAATGGGGAGAATCATCAGTACGGATTTCAAACTTGTAGCACTCAACACAAGAGAAAGTCCCCGTTTCTTTCTTCACCGGAATCACAAGTCAGGGTCAGAGGAGTACTTACATCCACACGCTCCCACACTCTTTCACCACCCAACGAATCCTTCGCACCGACTGAACTAAACTTGGAGAAAGCTCCTACTCCACTTTCTCTGCTTTCTCTTCTTTCTCCCTCTTCCTATCGCATCACTCACTTCGTCCTCCCACATCTCGGCGCGATTCTCCTTTTAAACCATCCCGTCCCTCTCTCTCCTCTCTTTCTTATTCCCAGCTTTCTCTACTTTCTCCCTTCTTGAATATGAAACAATCCTATGTAACATTTCTAGCTTTTCCAGTATAAATTTCCCTATTTCTCACACAACTCTCTCTAAGCCAGCTCCACTTCATTCTACACTCTTCTCTACTCCACACGCTTCCTCCTCTAACTCTAGTAAAAGTAGATCCCATATCTCCCTTGCTTTTTCCCATGCCACACACTTTTCCCTCTACACAACCTTTCTCTCGCTGCCACAGCCACACACATTCCGCATCTCATCCTCCCATCCATCCACCAACATATACACTTCCTTCACCTCCCACCCACTACCTCTTCCATATCTCAATCTCCTAAAACTTTTCCACACTCACTTCTTCTCCAACTCCTTCAATAAGCGTCCAGGATGAACACGCAAATGAACAAGCCAACCAGGCTCTATCCCAACTTATGCGTATTTCACCCAATCCTCCAACCTCGTCCAACCCACTCCCGCACTAAAATAGTAACCGCCTTTATAAATCCCCGTCGCTCTTAAACAGTCTTTTTCATACCCATTTTCAATTTTAATAGATGTCAGAGAACCAAGATTACTACCGCACCGCAACACTCCAACTTCTCCTCCCACACATTTCTCTTACCCGTATACATCCTTCCATAGGCAAAACTTAGCAACAATTTACCAAAGCTATATATAGTCATCCTCCATTATTCCGTAAAAGCTTAGGTTGAATCAATCCGAACTTATTCTTCCAATCACTAGTAAAATCAGTTTTCCTGTAACCCGGACGCAGCATTATATATACTACCTACCAGCAACCTAGAAAGATTTCAATCTAAAAAGATTTCCTTAGAAAGTTGTCCCCTTGCTCGCACTAAAACCAGGCGCCTATAGTTTTCTTTTAAGATTAGAGACACGTACTTAGACTATTAGCACACATCTAGCATAAGTCCGGCTTCTTAAGTGCACATTACCTCTAAAGGAATCAAAGTTAATCCTACACAACAGTTTTGTAGAAACGAGAGAATCTTTAACCCCTTGTACAATTAATTTAATCCACCCAATCCTTGGACTATCTAAAGATCTTGAAGAGCATGCCAAATTGCAAAGCGGCCTGTTATTCTGAAACAACACATTGAAATTACGCTAGAATTTTCATGTAGTAAGTTGTAACTATCCAATTCATACAGTTCTACAAACATTGTGAAACACCTATTATGAATGTAATGCATGAGTCTAACGAATCGGTGGAATTAATTGAAAATCAATAAAAACTGATGCCAAATCGCATCAATCAGTCAAATACAAAAATCCCGACACAGTTCTAACCACGAATGCAAAATCAACCAAATATTTTATTCAAAATCCATCCCGAAAGATTAATACACCCTCCTCTCCATCCTCAACATCCATTTTAATCCAAAAGCAATCAAGAGTAATCCAGTACCTTTTTCATCTCCCGGCTGTCCCATTTTCATTTTTGCAACTTTTCTAATTCCAGCAAAATCCGGTTTTCTCATTCACACACTGCGCCACTTTCACCATTTCTTTCGTACCTCCAAACCTTTCCCTGGCTTTTGCCAGGACCTTCCAAGCGTCAGCATCTCCCCTCTTTGCACTGAGACACCATCCCATGCTTTCTCCTCCTTTCTCATCCCAGTCCCTCTTCTCCGGTTGTCCCGGCCAAGTAGTGCATCCTCCCCAGAATAGGTCCTCAGCCGACAGGAGCAACTAGCATGGGCATAGTGAATGCATCCATCCGTGCATTCAGTTTAGCACATCCAAAAATCTTCATCTCCTCCCTTCCACTACAACTTCTACTACTACTTTCTCCACAACTCCCTACTACTCCACATATCCTCCAGTATTACTCAAAATGAATCGGACTTTTCCGGAACTCATCGACAACGTCCCTCTGTGCACAACCAATCCAACTCCATCTCCAGCCAGCAGCATCTTCAACCTAACCCCCTCCCCACCAGAGCCAGCCGTGCCACCAGAGGAATGACTAAAAACGTCCGCATTTCAAAACTCCATCTAAACTTGCACACTTGTCCATCTACCGATTCCCTCAATCTTTCTCCCTCTCTCCTCATTCTCCTCCTTCTCCACTATCTTCTCTTCATCTAACGCTCTATTCTATGCCCTCTTTACTTTCTCGCCCCCCCATCTTCCCCACCCCTACTTTCTTTCTCTCCATCTCAATAAATTCAATCTTCATCTCTCTCCGCTTTCTCTTCCTCATCCACCACCACCCTTGAATCCTCAGAAAGGCACGCACTCAAGAGGGGAGCAAGCATCCGGAGATTAGCAAACAACTTGTTGTAATTCATCTCCTTCCGTTTCCCTTCTCTAATTTCCATACCCGGGAGCTTTCCTACATATTCTCATACCTGACCGTAATTAAAACTTAATTAAGAGCGTCGCACTACAATCTCTCATGTCTCTCAAAATCCCTCCCAGAATACACACTCAACTTTCCCCCGCCATAACCAACATTTGTTTAACTTTCTCCAACATTTCCATCCCCCCTCGCCAACTCATATTCTCCACTTAACATATTTCTTTACAACATTTTCTCTACTTTTGTAAACAAAACTACCTTCACCTCTCCTACTACGTATCCGCTCCCACCCTTTTGTTTACTTCAAGGGAATTATGCACGAGTCATTTCCCTACAAACAATCTTCCACCTACTTTCCTCTAAAAAACTCTCTCCAACTTCTCCTATTCTACCATCGTCTCTCCCTACTCTCTTCCTCTCCTCCTCCGGACCTTATTACCGGATAAGAGGTGTACCTTTCCAAAAATTCAAAACAACACACAATTTACTCCTCTACTACTACTTCTATAACATTACGTATACATCCCATCACCATAAAAGTATATCAAATGTGTCCACTTTCTCCACTACCATCATCCCAATCCCTCCTCTCAATCCTCGTTAACTTAGTTCCACCTTGTATTCCATCCCTCTCTTTTATCTTTTCACTACATATATTTGCATTACCTTACGGAATTCTTTTGTTTTTTAAATGCTCTCTTCTCCTTCCGCCCATCACTCCATCCCCTCATCTTCCTTTAACTTTTCCTTCCTGGACCTCCTCCTCTTTCCGACCCTCCAACTACATCTTCATATCATTAGAAGCCGGCCTACACATGAAATTATATATAACAGAGCCAGCCGGGAAGGATCCTTGGAAGCTTTTAGCTGTAGCGGTTTCAGGAAGTAAAACAGGGTACTGAAGACAAAGTTCCCGGTATTTTCAGTCTGCTTTATTCCCATAGGGAGAGACGCTCTATACACTATGTGCACACATCTGGGATTCCTACAGTCAGTCAATACAAGATAGAGTGCAGAGTTGCTAAGTTGGACTTTTAAGTCCACTTCTTATGGGACTCCTCTAGTATTCTTTCTTTTGTTCGTATTTTTATTATTATTTCAACCTGCTTTGAGTGCTTTCTTCACACATCACAACTTTCCCTACGGATATCACGAGGACCAACTCCAAACTAACCAAACTAACGCATCACCACAACTTCCTCTCCCATCATCCACTCCACGACCTGTCCCCTTATTTTCATACACGAAAAGAATCTTGTCCCAATTTCAAATACAGCATGTTCCCGGCAACTCCGGCTTGAGAAGATGTGGAGTAGTACTATACACGCACTGTGAAACCAAGGAACGAGAGGTGGATTCAATCCTTGATGTTATTCCAAAGTATTCCTTCTTTTCTCCAACTTTCTCCTCAACAACTTCTTTTCCTTGTCTCCCATTCTCTCTCTTTCCAGGAGTAGATTTGCATCTTTTACTTGGAGCCATCCTTTCTTATCTTGTCGCTCCTTTCTCTTCGCCCTCTCTCTCTCTCTTTCTACCTATTTCCCCCCTCCGCCTCTTCTTTCCCATGTAAATGTAGCGTAGCGTAGCCCAATTTACTTCCCTACTGTATATTCCTTCCCGTCCTTTCCTATTCAGTCAGTCAGTCAAGCAGTCATCCAGCCAGCTTGATTCCTATTCTACCTTCCGCCTTTCCTTTTATCTCTCTCTCCCCGCCCTCTCCATCTCTCTCCCATAGTCTCTTGAACACAATTCATGCCGTATTTCCACTCCTTCACCCATGCATACCTAAACAGAGAGCCAACTCATACTAATATCAACACCAAGTCCCAAATCAGCCGTCATCACTGAAACATACACCCGCCGTATGCCACCATTTAACCAACTCTTCTCCATAAATCCTCAACTCCAACTATTACCGCAGGACGACCATGTCTAAACTTTTTCTCAAGAGGAAGAAAGTCCTCATGTCCCCATTCCGGAATCCTCCTCTGTCCCCTCCTTTCACTTCCAAATCTCCATACAAGGAAAACCCCCTCACTCATTTACTCACTCACCTAGACTAACTTAACTTAACTTTCTCTCCGTCTCATTATACAATTCTTCCCTCTCTCTTAATTTTATCTTCCCTTCCTTACATCAACATTCCTCAATTTACATCATCTCTTCTTCCAACTCTTCTTGTCTTTCACGCTATAGATGGCTTTAATGCCATAATCTCAAGACTTTCTCCCGCCCCACCCACACCCACTACCCACCGCTACCCATATATCAACAATACTTAATTCTAATTCCTTTTTCTCCCTTCATCTTCTTCTGAATCCTCCTCACTCATTAAACAAATTTCCATCGTCCAAAACCTCAAGGCAACCATATAACTCCTTCTTCCTTTCTTCCCTCCTCCTTTTACTTCTCCCTTCCTTTAAATTCTTCTCCTGACCCAATCACCAGCCCCGGGGCTAATATCCCCCTTCTTTCGAAATGCTCCTCACTTTTAATTCTTAAACGCGGGAGTCACAAGAATCCCGAGGAGTTATGAGAAAAGTCTCATCCGCGACAGATGCGATTCATATTGAACACCCTCCCTCACCGTCACTTACGATGATGATGAAACGATTTTCCATGCTCCATAAACCTCCTTTCTCTAACCTTCAGCCCTCCTTTCTCTGACTTTCTCCATCTCAATCTCTCCTTCTATTCTTCCTATCCTATCCAAGTCCACACATCTCCTCAGCTTAAGCTATGACTCCCGACATACGCACTAGCACACACGCTAAACCTACCCACATCCTTTCCAACCCACTTTACATGGATCCACCCCTTCCTCTTTAAAAACATATACTTTCTCCAGCTTTCACTTCCAGTCCTTTCCTCCTTCTGACAGGGTTTAGGGCAACTTGAAAACATCCGCATTCTAAATAATCCTAAACAGTTACAAAGTACACTCACAAAACGCACTTTTATCCTCTCCACCGGCCTCCTTTCTCTTCCCGCATTAAATCCCTGCATGCCTTTTAACCCTCTATAAAATTTTAAATCCCCCCGCACACCACCATTTCCCCTTTGATTCCACACCATCCTACGCCAGGCTCTGCCCATCTTTCCCCCATCTTTCACTTTACTTATCCAACATAATTCTCTCCATACTTCCGCACAGTCAAACAGACGGAACCCTTTTCCTGGCCTGAATCAGACCTTCTCAACAAGGCCCCCTTTCTCCAATTTACTTTCTCTTCCTCCTCTCCTTCTTCTTTCCCCTTCTTCTGAATGAATCCCTCTCATCCCTCTCTCTCCATATACATCCACCTACAATCCTACGACGAGTACATCTTCTCTTCTTCTCCAACAAGTGATTTATTACACCTCCTCCCACCCTTATCCAACATCCCATGATTCCTGTCTTCCAATCAATATAAGAACAACGGCGAAGCATATTTTTCATTTCAACTCGACTCCAACAACATCCCCTATCCCTACTGCACTTAGCTAAAACTTCATAGTCCTTGTGAATTTGCTTCCCTGAACACAAAAAAACTGAGTAAACAAAAGAATGGATCGATATGATGAAAGGCCAACTTGATCCAATTTTATCCATTTCCCCAATCCAAAATTCCAGCCCTCCATCCGACCTTCAGTCCTAACCCACCAAAAACCATGTCCTATTAGATTCCACACTGTCAGCAGTCACTCTTATTCTTCTTTTCTTAGTTCGACTCTACAAAGCCAAGCCCAGCTACATTTTACCCATAGTTCCAGAACAGAATCCGTCCAGCGTCCCGACCAACCCTCCAGTTTTTGGAATAGTTCACTTCAATTTCGCAACTCTCCTTTTATCTGAAACAACAAAACAACATATCCATCTGACTAACAACAGTCTCTGTCTTCATCTCCCACTCTTCCACCTTCCATTATCTTGAGCGGAATACAGAGACGACATCACTTTCGTACGTACTCTTAACAAAACTTAACTATAGTATTCTCTTCCTCCATTGTTGTTAGTGCTTTAGTGGAATAAGTTCAAGAGGATTAGGTAGTTTTTCTTTCAGTTTAACTTTCCTGTAGCTCTTCTACACCTTGTCATCATCAAATCGTAAACTCGAGTGCATTTGTATCTCTAAGCTTCCTCTTATTCTAAACCTGTTACTCATCCACTCCTTGACTTATTGGAAACACTGGATTGTGATTCCTTTAGAAGAAACATATCCCGAAGCAGCCGCCGTTGACTTTCTCAAATGAACTCAAATGCAATATTTAGTAATTAAGCTTCAAAAATCCTTTTCGTAGATTGTCAAGCTAAGAACTCGGATTTATGACTAGGTAGACCGTTGATTTGTTTTACTTTTCTCCGGCTATCTTGATTGCACGACGACGAGTATTGCACATTGTAGCAGGACTTTCTCTTTTTCTCTTCCCCTTATTTCTATTCCTGGACACAAGAATACAACATTCATTCCTCAACTCTTCTCTATCAAAGCCTTTACCATTTCCTCGTCCCTCACAAAATACATATTTCTAAAATCGCTTCAATCCTTTTCTCTACTATCATACATCAATCAACCCAGCAGCATCGTAACCCGCGCATAAGCCCTCCGTGCATTCCTCAAAACAAATTAACAAATCTTTCCGCATTTCCACTCCCGAAAAGCACTCGTAAAAAGCTTTCGCTTGTCCCACTTTCTCTCACAGCCATAAATTCCAATAAACTCAGATGATATTATCCATAATTTCCCTACCATCTTTCTTCTATCATTTCTTACATCAACACCTACTTTTCTTCCATTTCCACATTCTTCTTCCCTTCAACTCATTCACTCCCACCACCCGCTTCGTATCAATGCTCCCGTCGTCTTTCCACGCGGTTTATACCCGGTATCACCGTCACGTCCGCATCAGTATTTTCGGCACGTCCTACCCATTCTACATCAACTTTTACCTATCTATTCCAAACCACCTAGTGTGCCGAGCATGGGAATTTCTTTCTCTCATTATCCCCTTTGTCCCGCAGCCAGATTTCACATTAGTCAAAAATCCACCACTAAGCGCTTCCTTGCCGCAGGATCCACAATAGCGCTTTCCTCGTAATTCCCTCTCAGAATGATTCCGCTTATATTCCTATAAATTAGGATTCTGGTGCGCTAAAGGAATTAGCAGTGATTGATAACTTTAACATCACTTGACTAATTCAAATTACGCCACTCCTAATTGCTTCGGTAAACCCGATGGGAACAGTTTCTTTTCCAACCCGCCAGGGATATTCCTTCACCAGTCATTTGAGTTGACCCTTGCCAAAACAACAAGAATATTTACTCACGGCACGACAATTCACTTTGAATATAATCTAATATCATCACTTTTCTACACTGACTCCTTAAAATTCGGATGGGTAATACTGACGATGCATAAGTCTGCTCCATAGATCACAAAATCAGGTCACAAGTCTCTCATTCCAGTCGGCTGGATTCCTCGAATCATAGCCTGCTTGTGTGCTCTCCAGTAATGCACAAAAAACGCTTGAAAGCCTGTAAACTAAAAAATATGGCAAAGACTACATAAATTCGCAGTTCATTTCCAATTCGTGGTCATACAAGAATCCTTTAATTTATGTATACATCTGCAAGTTTAAAATCGAAAAAATGAGCTCCCACAAAGACTGTGTGCGTTTCTATAGGTCCATAAGTCGAGAACTCCTATCGGACCCCGAAGTTACTACCAAGTAAGGTACTACTACATTAGCTATTTAATATTCGATGAATGCTCTGCAGGATTAATTCAAAGTTACACTCAACGCTTTCTGACATGTCCAGGAATAGTACAATTGTACAACATTTTATTTTCGGTTGATGCCTCAATTCATATGAGTGATTTACTCGAAAATAAAATTAAAGGACAAACAAAGAAGTAAACGGACGTCGAACAACATTTTCTATATCGATATATAGTACGTTGTATTTATATTCATATATAAAATTTGTATAATTAATTACACATTTTCCGTAAAACAAATCTTCTTGCATGTCGTCTTATGACTCACAAAAAAGCTTGCGGTTGTCCGAGTTCATCTAACAACGATAAATTCACATGCCTGAAATATTAGCCACAAGTTATGTAAAGCCTTCCGTTAATAAACTTATACATTGAATCGTCATCCAACTTATCGAGCTGCCAACGTGGTCGTATTCATAGGGAATCGCAATCAGAATTTAACCTCAGAAAGCATGAGACAATCGCATTCACAGCTAATGCAATAATATCATAATCGAGAATGTTTCGCACCATCCTCATTCTCCTATCCAAATTCTTGTAGAACGATGATAAATAACTGAAGTGAAGTTGATGAACAATAGTTGACTCATAGATTAGGCGGAATGCTCTTGGTACGCAGCGATGGAACACAAATCTGCATTGAGTTGCGAATAAGAGTCTATCACATGATTGCTGACGCTTAATTCCACTACTATTCCCATCTAGCGTAACAGGTTATTTTGACTGCCTTGGACCTCCATCATAACGGTAAAGAAGCAAAACCAGAGGCTAGAATACTAGCTTAGGTTCTAGTTTCAGGTCACTTAACAGCCTATGTGCTCAAGGGTTCACAAACTTTCATCGCAGCCGATCCACCCTTCTAGCGAATAAACTTTATCGAACTCTACCCAATTTGAAATTTCATATCTGACTATAGCGATTCGTCTTGTCTAAAGTGATAGTTGAAAATCCTTGCATAAAGGCTCGCTTACCATACCTTACTAATTCGACGAACTAGATGAGCCCACTCCGATTCGAAACATTGGGAGGTCTACATAATTCTCCTGAAGAATTAGGATTGTTTCCGCTACCTCCTCCTCCACTTGCATTATTCGATTGACCCAAATTACGGCTTTGAATTCGTAAACTGCCTCGACGTGGTTGACATAACATTTGAGATGCGTCAGCTCCAGGTGCAACTTCAGCAGTAGGCTGTCTACTTCCTCGTGGGGACGACGCTGCATAATATTCATTCAATGCACTACTGTTCAAGACTGAACGCTTAAACTCGAATCAAAATTTAAAACTCAACTAACCCGTGGCTGTTCCTGGAGTTGGTTGAGAGGAGGACGGAGGTGCCATTGCCACAGCCAGATTACTGCCACTACCGGACGGAGTAATTGGAATCTCGGCTGGAGCCCTGTGTTTAATGGCTGAGTGAACGACGCCACCTCCACGTGCGCTATGTCTACGCTCCCGCCCTTCTTCATTCGTTCCTCCAACCTCATTATGGCGAGATCCACCCTAGAATAGGTAATATCATGTTTAAATATTCGATACATCACCTACACATCTCAGCACTGACTCCGATCAGCTAACCGGCATCAAAGACAACTTACAAATTTGAGCATGTTCCAGTCGAACACGTAGTCATAGGTAAACCCTTGTCGGTGAAACAGATTTCTAAATAGCTGTCGCAAATAACCGTAATCCGGTTTCTCTTCAAAACGAAGGGCTCTGCAATAATTGAGGTACGTTGCGAATTCCGGAGGATATCCTTTACAAAGTTCGTCAACTGGTGTCGACATCTTCTTCTCACTTATTCTCTCGTATTTTTGGCGCTTTGTGGCGGCTTTCAACCCTTGCCATGGAAGAGAACCTCGATTGAAATACATTAATACATACCCAAGGGATTCTAGATCATCTCGACGGCTTTGCTCTGTAAAGACAATCAAAAACATCACACATTAACTACTTTCTTCGATTCGACATCAGCTTTATCGAATCCTCATCTCATTTACCTTTTCCTAAATGCGTATTGATAGAGGCATAGCGGGCCGTGCCAGTCAAGTTTTTGTTTTCTCTATAAGGGATATGCTGATGGGTTCTATGGTCCCGATACTTTTTAGCAAGACCAAAGTCTATAATGTACACCAAATTCCCTTTCTTTCCTAGACCCATAAGAAAATTGTCAGGCTTGATGTCACGGTGAATGAAGCTCCTCATATGAATCGATTCGATTCTGCTTATCTGCAAGAGAAACACAACAAATTTCGTCACATCATCCCTTCCCACCACCTCCTTCCATCACTCCCAATGTCTTCATCCTCAAGTACGTAACTTACCAACTGATCAGCGAGGAGAAGCACAGTTTTAAGAGAAAACCTTCGGTTGCAGAAATTGAATAAATCTTCAAGCGATGGGCCAAGTAATTCCATAACCATCACATTGTAGTCACCTTCAGCGCCGCACCATTTAATAGTAGGGATGCCCACTATGTGAAAGAGAAGAAAATGGATTTGAAGAAACTCATTTTTAATTTCCTCCCTCCCGCACTATCAGCAATCGGATCTTCAAGCCCGACTCTCCCAACCAAGGTCATATCCTCTTACCTCCTCCCTGCATTAATTTGTAGAACCTGGATTCAATATGAAGTTGAGGATGCTTCGTTTTGATACATTCCAACTTTATGGCTACTTCTTCCCCAGTCGTTATGTTCGTTCCTGCAAAAATATAAAATCAGGATGTAGCCCACTTAATAATAACAATCAACACACACACACACACACCCAAGGTATTACAGGTAGACTCTTGAGTAAACAAGCAAGCACCACCAAAAATATCATAAACCTCCACCAAAAGTATATATATTAATAACATCTAAAAACATGACCCATCCATCCTCCCCATCCTTCTTCAAAATCATCATCATCCTTCCTTTGTATATTGACTCTGAATGAAGAATCGGGTCCCATACCTTCCGCCAGGCCAGTCCCAACATGCAAATATGACCCACCCTCTAAAATTATAATTACCCACCACCACTCCGCCTTCTTCTTCTCTCCCTTACCTAAGTAAATGTCGCCAAAGGATCCACTTCCAATCTTCCTTCCCAGCCGATACTTGTTTCTCACCCGAAGTTCCATTCTTATTGATTGAAGACAAAGATGTTGATAACAACCAACTCACACACATACACTCACTTATTTCCTTCCAATACAAATATATAACTGATACACGTCGGATTTGTAGTCAGATAGTACATGGGACTACGACTACCGTTAGTCATCGAGTCTTCTTGAACGAAACCAGCATTGCTGATTATTTAATTATTAAACGCAGTCACAGTACGATTAATTATTCCCAACTCTCTGCACCCACAACTATATATCAACCCCAAAAATAACCCTCGGTAGTACTTTGTTTCCTCCTCGAGCTAATAATTACGTCGTAGTTTAGTTGCTTCTTCCCTTAATTACAATTTCGTAACTAATCCTCCACCACCACCACCACCACCACGATTCACTACTATTCCTATAAAACAATGCGTCTTTCTGCACCGACCGTCGTCTACACCTCCATCAATCCTTTTTCATGATGGCTCGAAAACTCCAAAAATTCCTCATATATATAATCCCGTAGCCCTACTTCTCACCAGGATCCACACTCGAAAAACGACTCCGTTTTTTAACAAAATATCCAATCACACTTATTCTTCACTTCCTGCAACACCTCTACCCCAATAAATTACGGGCCCTTCCAAATTAATTAATTACCACTTTTATAAATATTAAGTCCTTTTCTCAACCTTTTTGGTGTTATAGGAAAAGGTTTTCAGTCAAATTTCGTCTCACTCTCCTATCCACCAAACCTTGCCTTACAAAATCTTCATCAATCTCCCTTTAGTCCCAGTCCCAAGCTTGAGCTCAGCTCAACTGCACATTGCTGCAATGACCTCACAATACCACACTTACAAACATAACACAATTCATGCATCGTAGCAAAAGGCAGGCAGGCAGGCAGGCAGTGGCCATCATCAACTTCCCTTCATCATCCCTGCTCCCAGCCTCATACATGCTCCTGCATAACGTTCCTGCTCGGCGAGAACATTTGCGGGAAGAGGGCTAAAGTCCTCATCTCCTCATCACACGCACTACCCAATCCCGCGATGCTTCCCCGTCTTCTTCCGCAGAGCGCCGCGCCCTAGCGCCTCTCGCACTACACCTTCGCACAACTTCTCGCACCACTGACGATTGGATCTTTTGGGCTCATCGCACTCATCCGTTTCACGTACGCAGGCCCCGTTCACAATTTACTTGCATTTATTTCATCATCCTCCCTTCCGATGGAATAACGTTTGTGTTATATGACGATAGCGATAGTACGTTTCCACTAATCCCATTGTACAACATTCATCATCTCTCTTAAAATAACGCTGAAAGTAACGCCCGAGTTTGAATTTGTTTCACGCAAAGTGACTTGACTTCTTTTTCCTTTTTCTTCTTCTCCAGTTTTACATCAAATTTTGTAATCTTTCTGCCCTATCAGTCTGCTAGCCAAGATTCAAAGAAATTTGGTAACCCTTGACAGCCACCTTCTCTGTGCTGGACTCCACAATCAAATCTTGCCAAAGTCAACCCTAATTTAAAATTATTCCTCAAGTCAAACTTGAGATAGCCGAATATAAAAAATCCTGACCTCGACTTAACCCTCTTCATGCCAATTCAAGATGGCTATAATTTTAATAATAACTACTTTAAATTGCCCCTAAAAGTACCCTAAAACTGCCTTAGGTTTGGAGTTAAAGAAATATTTTGATAAATCCTTAAACAAAGGACAGGCTATTAGTCAGAGTTGGCTGCGTTTTCCTTTTTTAAATAATATGTGCATTTGCCCTGACGAAGGTCTCCCTTTGTTTGCTTTTGTCCTCGTCCTATCCCCATATGTCTCCCCACAAAGGGCTCCTTCCATCCATCCATGCTATGCTTCTCTGTTTATTTTTACATTCATGTATACATACATAGTACTCTACGCGCTCGAGTGTGTAGATCCCATAAACTTCCACACAACCTACATATATAGCCTTACATTCGATCATCACAACTCACGGAAAACAGGTATATATCCTATTTCTACACTGCCGTAGTGGCCTCCGGCTATTGGGCCATATAAGGCTCACAGCCAGATGCGTACGTAGTACACGGGAGGAAATACGCACAGACAACCGCAAAGAACCATAGGCTTCGCCCTCCAATACAACCGTGTATCCACACAAACAGTAAACAAGGAACCTAAAGAAAGCGCCCAACTCTTATACTCAAGTAGCCGGATAAATCCTGCGCTCAAGAGCGGTAAATTCAACTTGTTTACAAAAATCCGCCGCGCGAGATTTTCATCTCCTATTTTATCGGTGGGCTAGACAGCCATAGGCAATACATGTTGGAACGGCCCCCGTTTAAGAATCGGTCACAAGTTACGATGATTTAATTACTTTTCCATTGTGTGGAATCCAAATATTTTCGATTGTACCGGATTATTTGGGATAAATCCGACATGCAACAGCCAATTACGATTCATAATTTACGAACCAGGAAAGTTCCTACGATTGTATCGGATTTGATCTAACATTGCGTAGCTTCAATCTAATATAGTTATTCAAACGTTTTCGATGCAACTCTGAATACTTTAATGTATGACGCACCTATCGATCTTACTCATCGAAATAGGATACATGGTAGGTCGAATCAATCAGCGTCACCCTATAGCAAATGCTAGGTAGCATCTGCTTCTATATCTAAGGGTCAGCAAACGATGGCTTGGCTTGACCTTGCTCGAAACCGTTACTCCATATTTGTTAGATGTGTCATTCACCCGTCAAAGAATCTAGATGGCTAGGAACATTTTAATCTACAATGCTGCAATTTCTGATTTCTCTAAGTAAGCACTCTATGAGCTAAATCTCTTGTTAAAGTAAAATCCACCGTTAACCAGTTAATATGTGATAAAAAAAGATCTGAGCTAGAAAATAGGCTTATTTCATAACATGGAATACTTTTGAAAGTATATAAATGTTTTCTAATTCTGAAATGAGGAAAATATTTACATTAGTGTACTTTGATGAAACATAACATTGACATCTAGCAGTTTGGTTTTGGTAGTGAATCTCGAATCCCTTAGCAGCATTTCCAATTAATTTGACTGCTGCACCTGGACCTGGACGGCTGGAGTAAGGAATGTCAGGGTCAATTTAACCCCAGATCATCTTCAAGGGATTTACAGCGGGTTGAGTTTAGGGATCACCTATACTGCTTCCGCTTAAAAGCATCTCATGGGTGTTCAGCTGATGGGGGAGTGTCTGTAGCGTAGATGCAAACCACGTGGATTCCAGTGTACACGAAGTAAACAAAGAGGCTCGCACAATATAAACAGCTGAACAAGTTCTATCAGCCGGAGGAAGATGAGGGGAACACAACCGTAGCTGTAGCTAGTACACAAGTTGTGTTCATCAAGCTTAACTGTCAACTGTACACCTAAAACTAAAGGACTGTCTAGGTTTTTAATGTGCTGGATAAAATAATTCCCCTTTAAGCTGGAGTTGCGTAAGTTGGTTTTGTTTAACATTCCTCTTCAAACATTCAACTGTCAATAAGATGTAACTTGCTAGAATTGAGGTTCTTACGAGTGGAATATGACAGGTTAATTCTGATTATGTTTTATTTCAACCAGAGGCACAAAGAGATGGTCATGGGCTATACCAAGTTAGTACTGCAATGTCTTCGGTCAGGCAATCGGCATTTACCCTGGACACGGATTCCCATAATATCGTGCAGATTTACCGGGTATGAGCATTAGTTTTGGACCTTTGCGCAATTTACAATGATTCTTCAGTAATGACGCATGTAAACATTAGTTTGACAAGTAATGTTCAATCTTCACAGGGCTCGACACATGTCACAAGGAGTTTTCACACAGCAGGTTCCTCAGGATTTGGATCTTGATCAAGCCTCTTCCGCCGAGCAGGAAGCTTATCAAGTGGCTGCACAAAAATTTAACCAGTTTTCCGCTGCCGCTGTAAGCGGAGGTTAGAACTGCGTTTACTAAATCGACATAATATACTCATTAATCCTGCGCCATTCTAGTATACCAAAGTTGTAAGATATAATTTTGCATTTGTATTTTCAGGTGGCGCGAAGGGGATCGATAGACACGTGAAGAAGAATAGAAAAATGCTTGTAAGAGAACGAATTCAAAATATAATCGATCGTGATTCAGATTTTATTGAAATCGGTAAAATTGCCGGTTTTGAAATGATGTATGGCGACATACCCGCTGGCGGAGTAGTAACAGGTAGAGATGATCTCTATATATTGTCTTGTCTGACCTATGAGACTTGTTGTAAAGATTAAACATTAATTCACGCATCATTACCCTTATAGGTATCGGAAAAGTCCGTGGCGTGTATTGCATGATTACTGGGAACGACGCGACTGTACAGGCCGGTACATATTTTCCAATAACGCTCAAGAAATCATTAAGAGTGCAAGAAATTGCTGAACACAACAGGCTTCCAACCATATATTTACCTGATTCCGGTGGAGCGTTTCTTCCTCTCCAGGTAGGTTCTGACAAAATTATATCACTAAATAAATTAATTACTAGATACGCTGTAACTGGATCTCATGTTCCGTTGAATTATTTTAATTTATTTTCAGGCTCAAATATTTCTACTAGGAGGAAGAAGCTTTTACAATCAAGCTGTCATGTCCTCAAAGGGGATTTATCAAATAGCGCTAGTTTGCGGTAGTTGTACCGCTGGTGGTGCGTATAATCCAACCATGTCTGACGAAGCAATCATTGTAGATAGAATCGGTAAAATATTTTTGGGAGGGCCACCTCTAGTTAAAGCAGCGCTTGGAGAAGTTGTATCCGATGAAGATTTAGGTGGTGCGTTTATGCATTCCAGGTAGGTTTGGTGCTTTTCTTTTGGATACAAGTTGATTATCCACGTTATATCATTGCTTTTCATACTTTTTATCATTTAACAGTGTCAGCGGATGCACAGACTATTTTGCAAGAACTGAAGAAGAGAGCTTTGAAATGTGCAGAAACATCATTGAATCCCTAAATATGGGCTGCCATGATATAAGCAGCGCGGCTAAATATGCCGAACCTGATACAGCTCTAAGTACAGGTAAGTAAGTCGTCATTGCCTTTTCCAGCTCTACTTTGTAGTCATTTTATTAAATTACTTCAATGTATACCCTTACCTTAATATATATCGTTCATTCTTACAGAAATCCTAGGCAAGAAGCATTTCGATAAAGTCGACGTATATTCAATCATTGGCAGCTTAGTTGATGGCAGCAAGTTTCATGAGTTCAAAGCTTTTTACGGCACAGATATGATAACCGGAACTGCATATATTCAAGGGTACCTTTATATAACTTATTGTGAAATCTACCGGCTGCCTAGCAAGTAATCCTTTGCAGGTAATTGTTGTCTATAAGAACGTTTATCTATTGCAGAACCATGGTTGGAATAGTGGCCAATTGCGGGGAAATCCTTTCGGGTGAAGCCTTAAAAGCAGCTCATTTTCTAACAATGTGCAACAAACGAAGGATTCCAGTCATATTTTTCCAAAATTCCCTTCCCTCGCCCTCTTCGGAAGTACAAGGAGCCGATATTCGTGATCGAGGAAAGCTAAGCGCTGTCATCGCCTCTCTGAAAGTGCCAAAGCTAGCAGTCACAATCTCTGCATGCCTTCGAGACGATTCCTTTTTAATGGTAAGATAGCCAGAACTGTGCACAGCAAACTGTGCTGTATAAACGTAGTATCGCATATTGACCTGTGTAATGTTCAGTTCCCAGCATTTCAGGACATGCTGTAGCTACTAGTGAAGTTAGTTTATCTCCTTTGCGTTCATATTTGCTATTACAACAAGTAATCGTGTTTACCATTCATTCCGTGTGAAATAGAGTTCAGCTTTGCTTCTTTAAGCTCGAGGCTGTTTGCTATTACTATTTACTAGCATTGGATTAGACAGGTTCAGGTTCCAATGTAAGCTCCTACGCCGCCTCATGTTTTCAACAGTGCCGAAATAGCTCAGTTGGGAGAGCGTTAGACTGAAGATCTAAAGGTCCCTGGTTCAATCCCGGGTTTCGGCAATCTTACTTTTGCATTTTTTCAACATTAATTTCTTCTGTATAATATTTCAGTGTGGTCCTGCATTCAGTCCTTCGTTAATCTTTACATGGCCCACTGCCAAATTCTCGGCGCCTGACATGACCTATTACAAGGAGGAGGAGGAGGAAAAGTATGACGCCTTCGACGCCTGCCACAATATGCTCATTGACGCCATGATTCTACCAGAGGCAACCCGATCGGTACGAATTAATTCTAGTATTGATTTGAATATCACAGTTTTTATATGTTTCCATTTTATTTTATTCCCTCAAGGGCTCTCTATTCATATTAGCTTATATTACGTGTTTGTATTTTACAGACATTAGGCGAAACCCTACGGATTTTAAAGCAACAAGACTTGGAGCCTGAAAACGTTGTGGATCCTTCCCCAGTTTTACGTATGTGATGCCCGCGTTCCCGGTGCTTTTATTATTGTGGGCCGTTCTCTTGTATATTTTATGCAATTCCTGGTGCTTTCCAATTCGGTACAAGAATAAAACACTAACGGTAGGTCTCGTTAAATCTCTGTGGGCCGGATTCTCACTGATATAGAATCGATGCAATACGTGCGCGATAGGGGTTCACCATTTTAGCTGACTTTAGTCATGCTTCAAAAAATCAGTTCAAGATACACATGACCTCCTATCTTCAACAAAGAGTGGTCGACGTAAAGTCCCTGCTTTGAAACAAGCTTTGTAGTTCGGGATACCAAGAGGCTAGGACCAATCCCAGGCCACTTCTTCTGGTTACTTCTTCACATGTTTCTTTTTTCCTTTTTTAGCACGTTTGCGTTCCTTCTTCCGCTTCCTTATCTTATATTTCCGCCACGTAGCCTAAGAAGAAAATATACAGGTTAGACTAACAACCCGTAGAATTCTTTATCGCTGAAATGAACAGTTAATTTAATTTACCTGGATTAGAGCAGCTGCCTTATGCCGTTTCATTTCATCAGCAACCTGGGCGTTCCTAAGGATTTGTTTCAATTTCTTTGTCGCCTTCATATCAATGAATCTACTTTGAATATCCTCATACTGCTTCTGATGTTTTCCAACATTAATTTCACATTGTCTACTTTCTTCGATAGCGTCATCCAGTTCTTGCTGCACTTTGAACATTTTCTTATCATAGCGTGCAATTTCCTGGGTAAGTTGCTCATTGAGCCTGTCCCTGAAATACATAATCACATTACATTCGCACACATGCAACATTTATTCTTCTTACGATTTAAAATTTTATTGAGTGCAACTGCAAACTTACTGTCTTTCCACAAGTTGCTTCCTTTTCTCCCTGATTTGACATTCCGTGCTCATTGCAGCAACTTCCAGGTTCCTAAGATTTTTGTCCATCGTTCGTAACTTCAAGTTTTCCCCTTTTTCCTCAATGGCTGCACAAAGCTCAGTTTCTCGTCTGTTTGCAAAGTTTTAAAACTTAGTACCTGCCTCTCGATAATTTTGAGAGTCAATATTTATACCTACACTACATCTTTTCTGGGTAAACTTACATAATTTCCTTAAGTTGTGCAAAATTTTCCCCAGCAATTTGCGACAATCTACTCTGAAGGATCTTAATTTGAAAATCCAGGGATAATAACAAAGGCCTGCTTTCTTTTCTCAAGCGGATGAACTCGTGCTGATTAAAAGAGTAAAACCACCATCAAAGAGTATAGATGCGTATTTAATTTCTAATTTTATACCCAAACCGATCTAAAGTGCCCACCTGCAAAGCTTCCAGCTCTCGAGCCCGCCTATGAAGATTTTTCCATTTTTCTCTTAACAAATCCGCGAGTTTCATTTCCTCTCCAAGCGAAGTCATGAGCTTCTGCTGTACCAAAGGAATGAGGTGTACAAGAAGCATTTTAACGTTTTCCAGTCCCTTGAAGCATTCAAATCCCTCATCACCGTCTCTGTCAAACCCAGCCCGAGCATGAATCCACCTCATCAGATGTACGTTGTTAGTGATTGCTGCACAGACTTGCGAGAAGATTTTCTTAATTTCCTTAACTTCTCCGATACTGATCTCGGTTAAACTAGGTTCATCACTACCACTGGAAAAGGATCTGCTGGAGCGTGGACTGTGACTGGAGCTGCTGGACGCATCATCACTACAACTCTAACACCCCCACACAAACCGTTTAATGTCAGCCTGGATTGAGCAGAGTTATTTCATTTGAGTAGTGGTATAATTATCATAAAATGAGTTTGTAGCTTACAGGTGTTTGTGTCGTAGAAGGAGAAGATTTAGCCTTATTAGTATCAGTTGATGTGAGCAGAAGATCCGCTATGGTAGGCCGCCTTGTTGTCAGAGAATTCTGGAACGTGTAGCTCTCCCGCACACCGGACAACTTACATGTTCCAGTCCAACAAAGCCATGGAAGGAAGAATCAAGAATAGGAAGCAATTAGATACTTCCTTTAAAAGGCTGGTCATCATTTTAAACGGTCCTCCAATCCCTCCAAGCTCTGTATCTAACTTAGGTTTGCCTTACCTGCGTATCCTTCGAGTCTCTTCCACTTTTCCCGTCAAATATAATCGATTCAAAGTTGTCCAGGCTGTTCCCAGCTTCGTCTAAGGGTATTTGGTATTTCCCTTAAGAACAGGCACGAGGATTAATTAGGTTTCATACCCCGTTTTAATTAATTTAAACCACTGCAATTAATTTCATTCTTGATCCACGTAATTCTTTCATAGTCCCAGCGTCATAACGACAGAGAAAGCTCCAGCATGTTCGCATCTTACCTTCTTCTTTATCCCTTGAAGCATCTTTTTTTAGAATTGCTAAAATCTCGCTATCAAGCGTTGTATCCTCCGTGTCTTGTTGAACGTAGGAGGATTCCTGAGGTTTGTAGGAATATTTCGGGTTCCAAGCCTTTGAGAATTCCGATCTAGTGTCCAAGGGGCCATCTCGAGGCTGGGATGATGCAGAATACATTCCCGTTGACGAAAGCGTTTCCAAAGGAATCTGCATAACTTCTAAGCCCCCCTCTCCTTTCTCTCCGCGTCTTGTCATTTTGACCTTGTTAAATCTTTTACAATCTGCTTTATGGATTTGCTTAACTACTCCCCCAGATTTCATGTCATCTTCTCTACCGACTTGTCCTCTGACTTGTCCTCGTGAAATCTTTTTCGCATCTCCTCTGTCATCACGGCCCCCTTTTTCCTCCAGCAAGCCCCCCTCTTTCCCCTTCCCCCCTTCATCCTTCCATGTCTTCCACATTTGATCCATGAGTTTTGTAAGTTTCTCCACTCCTTGTGCCCCATCCTCCTTGGCTCCTGCCACAAGGCTCAGAATGCAAAACAGAGATTTGACATCTCTCTCTCCCAGAGCTTTTTTAACATGATCTTCGTATCTGCTCTTCAGGGATTCCTTAACAAGTTTAAGTATACTGAATTTCTCAAAACTCTCTTCCCCCTCTTCGCGTAGGTGTAGCAAATCGGTGAGGAAATAAAAATCCCTAGGATGATTCTCAATTAGAGATTCCAGGATTCTCTTTCGCTCTCCTCCTCCTCCTCCTTGACCTTGTATCTGCTTTAGATTCCAATTCCGCCGACTCTCCCCTAGGCTTTCATCTCCAGGTCTTCTGCCTCCATGCCCTCCTTCCAGCAGTCCTCCTCCCTCAGGATCATCGCGGGAGGTGCTTTCCATGAATGAAGGAGACGGGATCCATCCGTCCTGGTAATCAACCTGATGACCATGAGAGGGATGAAATCTTGTCTAACCAAAATAGGAATAGGATTATACAAGTATCAGCCCGATTCCCCCTCTCAGCCGCATTCAAGTCTTCGGACATTATCATCTTGATGAGTGTCACAATCACCCCTCTCCATTCCCTCCCGCATCCTCCAACAATCAATCTCCTTCCTGCCTGCCCTTGCCCTTTATTTTCCCTCATCTCCTCTAACAATTCAAAACTCTTCTCCATTACTTCCAGATCATCCATCCCCTCCATACCTCTGCATTACTACAAACACTCCACGCCTTATCTATTCATCTTCTTCTTATCTGATACAAGGACAATATAGAACCAACCACCGGAGGCGAACCACGGAATCTCATTAGGAATCCTTCCCGCATTAATTTCATTCAAAACACGGGCCAAGTCTATCCAGTATACACTATGTGTACAAGCTTTAATTGAGTCAATATAAGGTCAGAGCGTGTAGCGCATCTTCTCCAATCTTTCACCATCTTACCAAATCCCCCTTAATGGCCCTCTAAGAAGGATTCTCAGCTTTCAAGCTTAACTACAACCCTCTTCCGCTCACCCCCCCCATCCCCCTTTAAAAGCAACAAAGTCAGCTTCACACATTCAAAACGTTTCTCATCTTATCCGGATTTGTTTTGTCAACACACACACACAGCTTCCCATTTCTGGCCAATTTTTTACTCCATCAATCCTCATTTCCTCCCCCTCTTTCACTTTTTTATCCTCATCTATCTAAGCTGTAAAGCTCTCTATCTCTACTTTCCTACTTATCTTTTCAACGGGTTCTCACCAATTTCTTCAAAAATTTTATCCCTCGCTACAATCCTATTGCCTCTACAAGATTCCTCTACAACTGCTCCAGATTTCTTCAATCCATAAACAAACTGTGTTCCACACACAACTCTTAAATTCAACTTCGAGTCCTACAATCAGGTTGCATCTGCTCTGCCTGACTTTAGATTCCATTCTAGAATTCTATCATTTCACACTCCTCGAGTATTATTTTTATCTTCACTCTTATATTATTCTCCATCCAAACATCTCAACCAAAACCTTGCGAGAGGAGGATTGGAGGATGCACCTTTGAATCTTGGCCAGATAGACTGCATTCTGAATAGTTCATTTTCACTTTTACCCGTTCCACCATCAGTCCAAGCACCCTTGTTGTCAACACGGAATAATGAAGGTAGACAGGCCATAAGAGTATCGACACGACAGCCCATAGCAGTGTGATCCTTAAAACGATTACATGGCTGGGAAGAGACTGGAACTAATTGTAAATATCTGTATGTCTCTGACAAAGCCAACGAGCCAAAGCTATTCACAATTAGTAAACACGGCCAGAGGAATTTTCAACGCTCCACAAGTTCAAACGAAACATCTGTACTCTTCCTTAATTTCATTTCTCACATTCGTATTCTGTATAGTTGGTTATATAAGTTGCTACATCTTATATCAGTAAACGCAGGATGGAAAAGACTCATTTCGATGAGCAAAAAATGTTAGATTTGTGTGTGAAACTCGGTTAACTGCCAGCTCAAATCTCACTAATTGACAGCTTATAGTCTACCCGATTCTCGTTCTTTTTTTTGGCTCATCAAACAACTAACACTACCTAAAGTAACAACCAAACCAGCCGGGGTCACCCATAAAATTTAAAAAAAACCAATACTATATATAATAATTGCCGCATTCTATTTTTCCCTGCTAAATGAAATCTCCTTTGTCCTCAGAATGGCACACTCCCTCCATAAATTATCTCCGGGGCATTAAAACGTAGCATGAGTCCACAGATGCATTCACTTGACAGGCCAAGTAATAAAGACGAAAGCTTACCCGGTATTGTATTTGGTCAATTTGGTGGTAGACAATTACAATTATGCGTTTTTTAAAGAGTCTAAATAAATTCTCCTTACCAATTTCCTAAGGCGTAGCATATTTGAAACACAAATTGGCCCTAGAAGACGTTCAATTTCTCCAGTCCGCCCTCTTAAAATATCTTTCCAAAGCAAGGGCAAGGCAAGAACTACATCTATTCGTTCCACAGCCTTTTCCAAAACGGTTATCATTCGCTCACCTTCATCAAAATGAATCAATTCATTTCATTATATACTTCCACTTAACCTCCTCCACCTTCACGCCCTCTTCTATATTTTTCTTCCTCGACTCATAAGGGCTAATAAGCCAGGCTAAATCCTCTCATTACATACCTGCTACATCCAACGTTTTCTTCATCTTGTCGTCCACGTGCTTTTCCACCTTCAAATCCATTTCAACCAGGCAAAGACCAACTTCTTCCGCCCTTCCTCTCCTCTAATTAAATGCTAGTCAGCCCAGCTCTTTTCCCCAGTCCGAATTCTTCACAAGCTATAAAAGGAGACAGAAACATTTGGGTTTGAAAAAAGCATTTAAACTAATTATATTCCTCTGAAAACCAAACACATACGCCAGTAACCCGCCATGCTTGCTCATTCATCTTATAATTACACACCCATCCTTAAAACATTTTGCAATTATTTCTCAACATTTGGCCCACATAGATAACGCAGAGTGTGAAATCCTTAAATGCTTTCAGCAGAATCATCTCGTTTTAAAACATATGTTCAATAATTATCTTTACAAAATTAGAGCAATTAAACGCCACATGGTTTCTAATGCTCAGACAGTCAGCTTTCTCCGTTAGTCCTCCTTCTTTCGCTGCACTACACACGTGTTATCATGATGGCTGAAAAAAAGCGGTGCGTAGGCAAAAGCATTTAGAATCTGTCAGCTTCTTGCTTCTATATTTTCCATTTGTACCCAATATAGCAAACGACTTCCACCATTTACAATTTAAACTATAAAGAAGACACGGAGGGATGCCGACTACAGAGCCAGGACGTGAGATTTCAGCATATTTCTCTCAAAAAGCTGGAAATACCATGATGAAAAAAGTAAAACATATGAGCAAAAAACCAACGGCCCTTTTCCATCCCAAATCTCTTCAGTTTCGCTCTTTGAGAATACAAAATTATATAGCCAAGGTGAAACTTATCGAATCATAAAATAACAGAGCTTAACCTCCCATCCCGGCCCGGCTCTTCTCTTTACCTCCAACTAATCCCAGCGTAAACTTATCTCCAGAGGAGATTGTGAGATGATTCTAAAGAGTACACCCAAAAGATTCGGGGATTTCAAATCTTCTTCCTTCTCCTCACAGCCCTACAATCTCCTCCACCTTTTTACACAATCCTACTCTAAACTTTAGCTCAACCCTTCCGTTATATAAACACTCTTCGGGTTTCACCGTATTCATCCTCCATCCCACATTCATTTCAACCCAGGTTTATGTAGCTGAACAAGTTCGATTCTTTTCTCACTTTTAGTTCATCCCCTCATCTCTGATCTTACTACTGGCAACACTTTGCGTTTCTTCTTCTTTGCCCACGTCAATATAACTTTTGTCACTCAACCCCTCGTCTGTCAGTTTCCTCGGGTTACAGATCCAAGAAAGAGCGGTCACAAAGAACAGGATTCCCATGACGCCGCCATCCATATTCATCCTTAAGCCTTAAACACTCGAATTTGCTCCTTTCACGACACACTCACACTTTCTCCCACTTCTTCTCCACATTCCAACAATTTACTTTAGACATGCCAGTGCAGTAGTGAGAAGATCTAAGACGACAGAAGAGCACAATTTTTTCTCATCTCTCACAGAGCCGTAACTAAGGGCAACATGAAGTTTGTCATATATTTTCTCCTCGTTACCCTGGTAACTAACACTCGCAGTTCACTAGTTTCATTTCCTCTAGAAAGATTCTCCTAGGATCCGTCATCTGGTGTGTCTTGATTTACAGCTTTTTATTTTGTTACTAGGCAACCGTGTATTCGATCCAACACGACTATGTAAGAGACCGTCGAAGTGATATCATTCCCACGTGGAGGCATCAACCACCTGTGAATCAATACTTTTTCCCTCGCACGGACAACTACTACCACAACATAAAGCCTGGTATGTCATATTCAAAGAGTTTCCCTCCCACAGTCTTGTTGACAACAACCATCCCGCTTACCTCCTATCAGTAACTACCACCGATAATTAATACTATTATTTTCCGCAGAAGCTATTGTTGAAATCGTTCTCGATTCTGAAGAGGAAGAATTGCCATTGGAAAGCACTATTGTGGAACACGCTGCAGTGACAACCAGTATCAAAAGCCAAGCGGAATATAAAGCATCCTGCGTGAAGGTAAGGCCTTCTCTAGCGCCCTCTGAGTATTAGTGCAATAGTTATCCATCATCCGCTTCAGCATAGTCGCATCGATTTAAATTGTGCCTAAATTAAATAAAATAGGTGGAATTGTTTTTACGGTGCCTCGCCACACATTCATTTACTTCCTTGACCCAGTAACGAGAAATCAATGTTTGTATTGTTTCAGGAACCCGGGTGTCGATGGGAATGTGAGCCCCGTCAGGATGAGTTGCCACCAGTAAGTGTTTACAGACAGTCTTGTGTTTACTCTACAGTTTCTTTTGCTTCTTCCCTTTTATTTTCCTTCGAAAAATGTAAATATAATTTCAGCACGTATGCTTATCCACCATAGGATAGAAAATTCAGCTCCACTTTGTTAGTTCATTGCTTGCCAAACCCCTAAAACGTTTACGGCTTCCGCAAGTATTTCTTGATGTAGCTATTTCATGTATTTTCCGACACCTTCCGCTAATCATTAAATTTTATTTGCTAATTTAAAACGATGCTACTACGTATATATAATGACTTATCTAAACCAGCAACTGCAAAACCGGGCATTCTAAACCTTGTATGCACAATCCCGCTGATGTTCCAATGACCAGTTCAGTAACAACTTCCACTTATATCCGTTCCTCCCCTCCCCGTGCCTTGATTTCTCATTGAAGATTATGATAATTTTTAAATTTTAATTTGAATTTAAAAATTTAAATTTTTGAGCTTCAAATCCTTAAATTGACTAAAACACATTTATTTTTCAATGTTTCAGGACTGCGATTGCGTATGCAGCTACTTCCAGGCATACTGGGACAATATTCCGTGACTTCATCTCAATCTCAGCATGACCTTCAACCTTTTTGTACTTCGTAAAACCGGCATTACATTTTATAGCATTTCCCAGTTATTCTAAACATTATTCGTGCAAGGTTACAACAACTACCAAGCATTGCCATCTGTGTATCAGAATCGGTAATAAATGAACACATTTATTATAAGCGCATGCAAACGATTCAGCATCTTTGCCACATTAAGCTTTCAGCCATTTTATTTGAACGCTTGTAATATAAATGTTGAGATTTAAGATTACACAGAATTAGTCTACTGCCGAACTTGCGTCACCACCAAAACTTATCATTCACCATTGAGCCTGTGTCCCATGAGCATATTTTCCAAACGAAACTATTTTAATTTCTTGTATCGATTCGCACATTTACTATACTCATATCTTACACTTTAGACTCCAGTTAAAATGCTTATTTGACATCTTCTCAAGTACCGCTTCGCTCGACTACACTTTTAGCTTCGTGAATTTCCAGTTCTCTAATCCCTATCAAAGACTTGAAGATACTTGGATATGCAGAGCATCGTATTTACATAAGAGCTATTTCCTACCCGTAGTAGTACCGCGGAGGAACTCATACTAACATGTACGGTTAAACGGTGGGTCAGAAGAGTCAGAATGCCTTCATCCACCACGTTATCACTTTACGATTCTTACAAAGCTGACTATAGCTGACACTCGTTTGGGAATCCGACTCCGTCAATGTTGGTCCTCGACGAAATCTGAACGTCAATGTGTCATTACTTCAATACTTTCTTATCTTCAGTGCTTTATGAAACTTACACCACTCGTGGCCCACTAAATGAGTAACATACTCATCTATATTTAAGATATAGCCAAACCACAATGCCACAAATCCTCTCGACGCTTTTCTTATACCTCTTCAATGCTATATATTTTCTTCGTGGAGTCATCCAAATCCAAATATAATCGCCCCTAATTTCCTGTGCATATATATTCGCAACATTAAACGTCTTTAATTCTATTCTTTGTGACCATTTCTCCCCATATGTCGTGTAAATTGTCATTTGTCCGGCGCCGTAGATGCAAGCTAAAATTGTACCTGATATAGCCAACATTAATAGTGTATAATAGTGTTCTAAAACAAGCTTTGATTCTTGCTATCCCTTTTAATGCCTACGTGACGATTATATCCTTTAAAGTGCAACTCGTCCATGGACATTCCGATATCTAATTTCATCTCAATAATTCTCGAGACCTTGACTCTGCATTAATTTCCTTAAGCACCTTTCTTCACAGTAACTTAATTCCAGCCTGTTTCCAGTTAGCCTAAACTGGCCCTAAAGCGTACATTCCACGTCGGTGAACCTGTTTAGTAGCCAATCATTTTGTGTTACGGTATAGCTTTTGCTGGATTCAACGGATTTTACAAAGAAAATTTCTCCATGTAAAGTATATATATACAACGATATTTCCTTCCCAACTTCCCGCCAGAATCAACGTTTCTCATTCGTTCCTCAACAACCAATCCTTGCACGTGCGTGAATACTGATAGGGGTTTTCTTCCTTCAATACACATTCCAGCATCAATTATAGTACTTTATAGCAACACGGCGTTTTTGCTACCTGTTATCCCTGCTGACCACACAACAATCATTCTTTCAGTTTGTTTATTCGGCACAAGGATTAATGAGCCAGCTTCAGAAGACTACAGAGCTCTCAACGAGTAAGACCAAAGGAATGCCATGGCGGCTCACACTTGACGAAAAAGCACAAAAAATTGATCTGGCTAAACAATTCAGATTTAAGTCGACACAACAGAAAAGAACGTGATACTCGCATATTTCAAGAAAATCCAAAGTTAGCATCAATTCCTTACAGTTACAAAATGTATTCACATCTGTATCAACGGAGGTAAGAATTCGTTAACGTTTTAAAAGCATTGGTAATGGCCGTAACGTTTGCTATATATATTCCAGAAAAAGTTCTAGAAGTCCATTGTGTGGGCGGTAATGAATTAAATTACAAGGACGTCATGGAATCACTAATCACTGTGATTCTGAATATATCACAGACACCGTGAGTATCACTAACTGAATTGAATCCAAAGACATGGACGAGCTGTTGAGTCTAGTCGTATTCGAGGAAGTGCTTGAAAAACTATGGATTACAGGTTATTGCAAATTAGTAGTTTTGAGCAATGCAGAGAAGATTTAGTTGTTCCGAGAGAGATTATAGAGTCGAGCATACAGATGGAAGCAAACTTTCAGTGGTTGTATTATGATTTTTTGCATAAGATGCAGATAATTGCGACTATGGAGGCGAGGCTAAAAGTTTCACGATATCAAGGTTCACTGATAAGAGCCAAAGTTGAGCCGCAGTAAATGCGAATGAGTGTTTCAAATCATCATTTTCTCTCTTTACTCTTTGAGAATCTCGTGCAAGGCTCATGTGCTAGTACTGAAGAATATATATAGGTTACGAACGAGAGTGAGCAACATAATTTGAGTATGAAGCTACCACAAAGGGGAGAAAACTTGGCTATTTAAGTATGTACTACCAATAACCGATAATGGTCTGGGAATTGTGTTGATTCCTTATGTCCCTGATTTCAATGAATGTGCTAATCTTATCTTTGACCACGTCGCCATTAGTTAAAAGGGTATAAGATTTGTAAAATGCAACTTATGCTAATTCATACGTTGTCTGAGCCACTAAAGGACTATAGTTTCAATGCATGGTTTACCTCAATTTATCTTCTTTTCAACACTCGAAAAGAACACAATCGTAAAAGACGGCAAGCGTGCAGACTTCAGACGTGCTCGTGGCGGACGCGGACTTCAGATCCATGCAGATTTTCTCGTGTTCTCACTAATATTTCAAAATTAATGTTACAGAAGGGTAGCTGGAATGGACGAGCAGCATCAAGAAGACTCCAAGAATGGGTTTGTGCCAAAGAAGGAAAAAGAGGAAATCGGGTCTAAATCGAAACAGTCGGAAGATACATCAGTAATATCAGAAACCTTGAGGAGAAAAATTCAGGCTATGCTACTCTTACGACATGGCACAGTATGTTCTATAATTGATAATCTTTTATTACTCTTTCGAAGGTTATCAGGGAAGATATGATGCGTTTTTGATTAGAGTTAAATATATATGACGACACAAGGAAAACGACTAAATGTGTCTGTTTCACTTATTTACAGCTTGGATGTCTGGTAAATAGCCTTGGAGAAGAATACAAAACATTTTTTAGCGAAGAAATATACCCAAAGCTGA
The DNA here is from genome assembly GCA_906901655.1 of Sminthurides aquaticus. Classification (NCBI taxonomy): domain Eukaryota; kingdom Metazoa; phylum Arthropoda; class Collembola; order Symphypleona; family Sminthurididae; genus Sminthurides; species Sminthurides aquaticus. Next base: position 14,004,844 of record CAJQTT010000001.1, on the reverse strand, counting down.
GCAATCACAAAAATTGGGCCCAGTTTTGCGCAAGTATGCCCAATCAAATGAGTGTTCGAATTCAAAAGGGCTACCGCGTGGCGTTTCCAAAACCACTTGCACCTGAACTAGTCGGAGACTATTCCTCCACCATTCTTCGTCGGTTTGAACACATATCACCAGTACAATTGGAAAGAGAAAACAAAGGAAACATACCGGCGTTAATTCGTCGAAGAATCCGACTCATGCTTCTCTTTAGGAACAGAGGAGTGAGTTCAGACATATCCGTGTGATCATTTCGTTGATATTGAATTGAAGTCCCTTACTTATTTAACTTGCTTCCGTTTGTCTAGATCGGATGCTCTGTGGACGAGGTTGGACGAGAATATGCATCTTGTTTTGGCGAGAAACTCGAATGTAAATCTCTCTTGTTCCAGGATTGGTTGGAATTACTTAAAGAAATGAAGGACGAAGTTGACATTCATACCGTTAAGGGATGTAAAGTTGTACTGGCCAGGCCTTTGAGCGTCGAAGAAACACAAAGGAGTTTACAACGAATATTACGGACGATTATACCAAGAAAAACTGAACAATCGCAAACTTATGTATCGCGCAATTATGGAGAAACCCGGTATCATCAGCAATCCGTCATTGTGCAACACGGAGTGGTCGATCCTGACAAAGATCGCAGAGAACATATTCGGAAGGAGATCCGAGTGATAACAAAAAATATAGAAACCGCCAGAAGCGCTGCAAACGAACCTCACCATGTGGCGATTGAGACAGTTACATCGGAAAAGAGAAGCCCAGTAGCTGTCTCACAGAAGCATGATATACCGGTTTACAAAAAGGCTTGTGGATGTATCATGAAAGTTAACGTAGAGTATCAACCGAGGTCAAGACCGGATCGACCAGAAAGCAGATGCCCGGATTGTAAGGAGCCAAGCCCGGTGCAATCTGAAACACATGATCGTCGTAAATCTAATGGCTGCAGCAGTAGTTCTGTAGAAAAACGAGTTCAAAACGCAAGCACCGAGAATAGCATATCCGCTGCCGTTAACGGTAACGGTCAATTACCGGTTCAAAGCAATCCAGGTACAATCTCGTACCCACAAGTCAGTCATCAAATCGGTGGCGACGATGATTTGTACCATGCTGCAGAATAACTGTTGGATTGATAATTTATCTTAGGATTGGCCATTGGAAAAGGGGACGATGGCTTACAGCGCAGAATTATTTTCAGAACTCAAGTAGTTACTTTGAACGAAGGGATTCTAAACGTCGTGGCGTACAACGTCTCACACGATTTTCCTGAAGGGGAGGTCATCGATCAGCCACCAGTGAAGATGAAGGATACGTGTCAGGAATACGTCATGTGGGACACAATTCAAACAGTTAAAAAACATCAGCAAGAAACGGTGAATGTTACTTCAGAGACCATAGCGGAAAATTTTATCAAAGATCTTGGTACCAAGAAATTAGATTTTATCTCTATCGTAGTCTTGTAACATTATGGTTGTTCGTTGATCATAGGAAGTTGAGACTATTCGTCTACGACCGGAGTCTCCAAGCGACGAAGAAGCTTATCAGCGGCTATTCTCCCTGCTTGCTGATGAACACAGAGTAGGAATTTTGGATACCCTCAAGTTCCCCAAGCACATCAAATCCATGTATTTGGCTCCCTGGCAGCCCGGCAGAGAAATACACAAGGTAGCGCAGTGCTTGTAGTTTGGTTCCCTTTCCATGGTAGACTCAAAATTAATGCCACCGTGTTGGTCCTTGCAGTTGTTGGAGCCTATTAGCGGTCCTGGGTTGGAGGAAGATGGTTTCAACTCAATCTTATGCATTATAATAAGGAGTAATACCGTGTGGCAACCGTCAAGAGATTCTGGTTCGGAGTCGGTGGCACGTAGCAAGCGCTCACGGTCTCGGTCAAGAAGCCCAAGTCCTCGAATGACAAAGTTGAAACTGAAAAGACACAAAGGTAATCCTAACCCTCTACGCAAGCCAAAAGATTATCCTGGCAAGGATTGGATTGAGACGCGTCCATACGGCTATGTTTGCTTTCCGCGAGAAGTAAGTTTAACGAGGCGCGTTAAGGTAGCAGGCGTAGATTCTAACGGTAAAATTATGTATCCTAATGGCCCATGCATGACTCGTCCCGAAGATATTTGTGGGAACTGCCGACAGCTTGGCCACACAATACGGGAATGCTGGAATGAAAAATTTGTGGCCAAGGAAGACAACAATCAGAAGCGTTCAAGATCCAGGAGTGCGTCTAGGCCCAGACGCGGAACTTTCACAAACGAAGAGCTCGATCAACTAAATAGTTACTATGAAAATTATGAAGCGCAAGAAGCTGAAAGGCTGCTTCATCAGAATCGTCAATTTCGTTTCAAAGAGACTGATGGTTCTTCTTGGAGTAATTCTTGAAATTTACGAAAGCAGCTCATTATTCCAATGTAGCAATTAATCAAAAATTCAACTGACTAGATAACGAGCGTTGAATTTTGCAAGAAAAAGTTATATTTTTAAATTTATTTACGTTACGCCTAGAGATTTATTAGTTGAGTTTTTCTCCAGACAGTACTTTATTTCCCAGAACTGAATGAATTCTAGTAGAGACTTTGAAACGACATTTAAAGAAACCTGGGAGCGTCCAAAGTCTCACGACTCTCCTGTAGTGCTACAGGTATCCGTCATTTCAATTTGTTCCGCAAATAGTTCTTTCCAGCCTTAGTTGGATGTCACGCTCAAGTTGTTTTGTTATTGATGACATATCGGACCGTGTGTAGTATATATTCATTAATAAATATATTACAACAAACATTTAACTGTCATAGGACGGTTATTTAGTCCATGCCATCCGTAATACATCCTGATCAATGTTGACTAACTGTGAAACAGCCCAACTTTGCTGACAAGGTTGACTTTATTCAGTTTATGTTATTCTTGGTTATTTATGAGTTTGTTATTTCGTGAGAACTGTATGCCTTTCCAATTGGGCCCTTAATCCTTGCGCAATTCTCCGTTGTTGATCAATCTCCGTACGAAAATGCGTTTTTGCTTTCTTCAGTGTTATTTCGAACTGCGTATCCTGATCCAGCAATTTCTGTTTGGCATCCGAAATGTTTTCCAATAGCTGCTCCTTCTTTTGCACAAGATTTTCGTAGCTAGTCTCAGCATCAATTAGTTTATTATCATATTCCACGGCTTTCCGAATTGAGTAAGCTGCAGTGCTCAAGTAGAGTTTCTCAAGTACATCAATGCTCATTCTCTCAAACGTGGAAACAAATTATTTCATAAATATTATGCCATTACTAAATCCCATGCTTTGCAATAAACTTTGTTTTAAAATTGATACCTGATTTCATCTCGGATGCGAAGCAAGAGGAGTCCACGAGGCCTAGAGTGCACAGTTTCCTGCCGTATAAGTTCGTCGAACAACTCCTGAAATATTCGACTTCGCTCTGTGTCAAGTCCCGTGCATTTAAACCGGTTTCTCTCAACAATTTCCTCCACTTCATCCTCCAGCGCCGCCATTTCTAATTTTGTGCCCGGAGTAGTCGATATTTTCCGTCGAAAGATTTTCCCGTTGTCGCGCCATATTAAGGGAGGAAAGGCTCTATTCAAAATCATTTCCAATTCCTACAAGCATATTTTTGTGTTCTGTTTTTCATCACAAGTAAGTCAGCTAATGTTAGAATTTAGGAAAATTACCCGCGCTTCCCGGGACTTATCAACGCAAATATTGGCACGTTGAGTGGAATTCTCATTAGTTACATTGTACACACTTTTTGTAGTAAACATTGATTTCAAATCCGATTCATTTTCGTGATATCGAGGCCGAAATGCTTCCGACAATGCATCTTTCGTAGCAATAACCACAGTGCTTTCGTATTTAACAAAAGTTTCAACAGGTGGCACCAGGGATGCCTTCTTAACTGCATTAGCGAACTCCTCTCTTGCATAAGCCTGCTCATTCACCTCCATTCCATGCATCGCAGTTCGCAGTTCTTTTTTCTCCGAACGAGCGTGTGGATCACGATAATTTAATGCAGCAATGCACTCTGTACTGCCCTCTGCTTGAACGTCGTCGGTTCAGCCTATATAAATGAAATTGTATGAGTTACTAGTCACTGGATTATCTAACTTTATTGCCCCTTCTAAATGTTTTTTATGGTTTAATGATGTATTTATGAATTGTGACGGATGAGATTACTAATACTGGTATTAAAGTGGAAATGCAAGCGCATCCCCTGTATTTCTGCGGCTCGTAAGTCGAATTCAGACTGACTAACCCTTATTCTTCGTACCTGGCGCTCATCAGCGCACTTTATCAGGTATCACTCGTTTTGTGCACAAAGTTGCCGTTGCCATGGAATTAGGATAAGTTAATCATGGTTTCCAACGGCTTTTACTTATACTATACTCTCACTAATCCATATCCCAGAACTCCTCTGCATCCTTTCCCAAGCTGATTAACATAATGTTATTAGTAACATTTACGTATAGCTGCTAAACCCTCTAGTTAACAAAAACATCAATTTCTGTTTGGCAAACGTTACATTGAATTGTCACGTGACGCTATGCTAAAAAGAATGAAAAAGCTACTGAAAAAACCCGCAACATATTTTTTAACACAAATACGTTTTATTCTAATTATATATATTGCGTTACATTAAAATGTCATCACAAATAAGCATATGGCGAAGACTTTGCAAAACCTATTGCCATTCACACCATCTTGTATCAACCTCCGGTTTCTCAATTCGCAGAAGAAGCAGTCTCACACTCGAACAATATAGCTCTGGGTCTGGGTTCACTAGAATACTAGCCTAACGCCAGGGTAGCATTTGCATATTCGTAGTTACCAAAATCAAATAAACTGTTTCCATAGCTGATGTGCATGAGGAAAAGGATAATGGTGCAGGATACGTTGAGGAAAGCACCTGTTTTCACCATGTCAATGATACGCATCTCCTCTGTCGCAGCCGCATACACAATGGCATTTGGTGGGGTCGCAACTGTTAAATTAGCAAACAAATTTATAATTCAAAGGAACCCAACATTTTATGCATCTATTTTATCCCAAATACTTTCCTTACACCTCGATTATCTGTACAAAAGCTATTCTGTATTCTCAATCCACTTACCAGGAAGCATGAACGCAAACGAGCATGTCACTACAGAAGGAAGCGTCAGATAGAGGGGATGTATATTTAAACGCCGAGACTGTAAAATAAAATGTCAACTTTATGCCATCACATTTTTTCTCCTAAAGCATCGTTCAATCTACCCGGATGCATTTTCATCCATCCACATACTACTCCGCCTAACAGCTAATAATAATAATAATCACTTACCAAACTCAGAAGAATCGGCACGATGACACTAGCACAAGCGGAATTAGAGGCAACTTCCGTGATCCCTGCAGTCAGTATCATACAGATGATTAAAATCCCTCTTTCGTCAAGGCTTTTTAGCCCGTACAATTGCTCTCCTATCCAGACAGACAAGCTGGATTTTGTTGCTGCGTCAGAAATTGCGAATCCTCCTCCTAAAAATAAGAAAGTTGCTTTCAAAACTTTCTCTTCCTTCATGACATTTTGCCAAAAGAAATATGCTATAAATCAATCAAAATTTTTCAAATAAGTTTTTACCCATTAGTAAAACAACGCCCCAAGGTAAATTTGACTGTACATATTTCCAATCAAGCAATGCTCCGGTAGTTTTAGTGGGCCCTGTAAGGTAAAACGATAAACTACACTCTCGTCATAAGTTAACATCATATACAAAGTACGAGACTCAAATTTAACTTACGGCCAAAAAGAAAACCGGGATCTTTGGGGATGATAAAGAGAAGAAAGACGACGAACATGGCAGATGTGGAATCTTCCACTTCCACCAAGGGGAACAAGTGACCCCATCCATCGATAAATCTGGGGTCACGGAAGAGCCAAAGCATGACAACAAAGAAAAACAAAATGGCCACGGCAATTTCATGAAAGACCATCGGTCCTAGCTTCTCGTATTCTCGGTCCAATAGTTTTTGAACCCTTTCAATTTTCTCCTTGGTCTCTTCTTGCTCAGCCTTGGATTTTTTAGCTCGCCAAAAAGCAATTTCATCCGGGATTCCAAAGTACAGAAGAATCAAGTACACCCAGGCCACAATGACGTTTAAAATCATTGTTGGCACGGCGTAGGCCATCCAAGTAGCAAACGTCAAATCGAAATACTTTCCATTCTGGCTAATATTTTCCCTACATCATGAAAACAATATTTTAGTTCCGCTTTCTCCTACAACTATTCCCTCCCCACCCATAAAAAATCCGTCCATCTTCCAACAAACGTTAGCGTCCCATGACTTGTATTTACAAATCTACTCTGTCCAGAACCCTTTCCAGCTATTTACAGTACAGTAGTAAGTGTGTCTCAAAGCACGACTATATTCACATTCAAGCACGCTAACTAGAAGCAGACAATTTAAACTTTAAGCAAACATTTTAAGCAGTGATTAAACTAAAAATATTATTAAGTTAGATCATGCACATGCATCATAATGACTTACAATTATTTTTTGAGAACTTTTCTAGCCAGAGATTCTGCAATTTAAAACTCTACACTAAGTTTTTATCAAGAGATCCCACACCTACATTTTGCCCATACGAAAACCAGGGACAGAGCTAGTTAACTTTTTACAAACTCGTACCCTCGTACAATCCATAGTAAGAATATACAAGCAATTCTTTGCAGAATATCGTAAAATACATATAATCCAGCACCCTATTTCACCGTTAATGCAACTTACGGTTTAAGCAGTTGCATGAGAACTAAATTCGGTGACGTTCCAGTTACAACTCCAGTTCCTCCGATATTTGAAGCGTATGCTGTTGCAAAGAGGTACATTTTTTTCTGGCTGTTTTTTTGCTCCTCCCATCTGCACAAGACATGGCTTTTTTAAAGCTTGAACATTTTCGAGACATTATTAAAATGAGACCATTTGCACTTTCTATCTTGAACTAATTCCGGGAACCTGTATTAACCTAGTTCTTACGTTACACTATCAACTACTGCACCTATCGATCCCTCATCTCATTGTCAATCAAATTTAGAATGATTCAATCCCTTGTAACAGCCCAACCTTATTCATCTACATGTTTTCCTTCACATTGAGCCTCATGTAAGACCTCTTCACCTATCTCTGTTACATCCTCATCCTCCCAACCATTCACAAGTAGTTAATAGATCAAACACTGCCCCTCTCCCTCCTCTCTGTACATCGAATTAATTCTATACGTTTCAAATCATGCTAATCAATTTCATTCTTAGCTATTATGGCTCTACCCGCAGTAATCTATTCAGCTCTACTATATCAGCAGCTTTCAATGATTTCACCAAAGAAAACGATCCTGTCAACAACATGCTCATGCTTTTTTTTCAATCATCACGTCACTTCATTCACAATACATTTACCGTTACGACGCCCATATTTTCCAGCGTCGGATTCCAAACAGTCTCTCTTGTGTACACTCCTTTTCAACTACATGCATCAAACTTGCTCATGCAGCGCTAACTGCCATTATTTTTACTCACTCATGCAAAATCCATTAGCAGCACAGCCATTGTCAAAGCGCATTTCATTCTTGCCGCATCCTCCTTCTCTGTTGCTTCCGCCCTCTGGATTCCGGGTATTTCCTTGAATCTTGTTCCATTTTCTTTTGGTTTCACAAATGGTGTACATACACACTCACACGAAAGCACAGTTAAAACGAAAATGTCACGTCAAATGTATCACAAACAACGGGGACAACTGTTGGGTTCGCAGAAACCTCAAGTATATAATTCAGAAAGTTCCGAGGAACTATCCATTAAACATTAGGTTAGGTCATACACAAAACAAATTCCGCTAGAGGGCTCTGGCTTCCTAGATTCAGCTCAAGGGATAAACGGATTGCTACAAAGAGAATTATACATGGAATAGAAGTAATGTTATTTTAAAAGGACAGCGATTTTTAAAGACATTCAATAATTGATTAAGGGGCACTCAAAAGGGTTTTCTAAACTTTAAGACTTTCGGAAACTTTACCGTTTAAAGGTACAGGAAAATGAGTAGACACTAGCAGGGTACGTTGGGAGGGGCTAGTAAAAAGAACAACTAGGCCACATTTACATACAATAAAATTAGCACAATTAGTCACGTCCACAGTGGAAGGATGAGGGTAAGGTAATAATTTATAATCCGGTGCAGAAGATATCTTGTCTTTCTTGTCTGGATTCTTGAGATAATTAATGCGATGCAGTTACCTCGAATTGAGGATCCCATAGAATATTGAATTCGCACTTCCGCTCATGGGAAGGAATATTCCTCCGATGTTAGCTCCAACGAAGACAGCCGTAAGGAGTTGTGGTTTCATAGCATCCCTCTCTCGGACTACCTCAACTCCCCCATTGTCCTCTCCCACATAATCCTCTTCATCCGACATAATCATTACCTTGTCGTTACAACTTGCGCTGGTCATCATCACCCCTTTATCTCGGCTACAGTAACAAAACTCGTCATAAATGTTAATCATAAAACTGACCACCTGCCTCGCAAAAACTCACTCCTCGCCTACTAAATCCTTCCAAGATCCAACTATAACTCCACCTTTCAATCCTTAATCTCTAATCCATTGACCCACTAACCATAATTTATACAAATCCATCGAGTAAACATGGCCTAAATTATCATTATCACCACGTCCCTTCCGTCCTTTCTTCCTCTCCTGTCTCACAGCCCTATTAGTATTCCCACTGCAATGTTTTGCATACAAAAAACTTACTGTCGTTCCGACATGGATACAATATTTCGTTGACTCCCGTTCGGTGTGTACACGTCCTCGATATCAACTTCCATTTGCCCATAGTTATCCTCCTTTCCCTCATCAGGTAATCTCTTCTCCTCCGATATTTCTTTAGCTTTAAAACCAGCTTCCGTAGTCTGTAATCCCACGATAACGAGTGTCAACAACAATTATAAATTTTCCTACTGAAACGCCACAGTTATGCATCCCACCTAACCTAAAACCGACGTCATACCTTGTTTAATTCATCTAAAACGGCCAGTACAATCGGCACCATCATAGCCGTCGTGGCAGTATTTGAGATCCACATAGAAAGAGTCATGGTGGTTAACATGATTCCGAGCATGATTCTGCAAGTATCCAACATTTTAATTAGTTTTCCCTCCATTACTTTCGGTTATTACAAATACGCGTCCTAATTATCAGTCTACTTCCTTCATTACCCCTCCTCTCACAACTATGTAATATATTCACAATCAATTAGCTTTCTGCTTTTATTAACCTCATAATCCTCACAAATTGATTCCAAAGCCTCACTTAGACGGGCAAAGGAGAAAGCTACGCAAGTACGTAATTGCAGTGAGAATACCCTAAAATCTCCTTTATTGCATAAATAAATATGCTACCATGTTTGCAGCTTCCAATCATGGCGCCACGGTCTTTTAGCCAACTCTTTTCCCATCAAAATTTTCAGCATTTACATTCGATATCAGTGCACTTTGGCTTATACCTCGAGCTGAAATTGGACTGCAATTCATTTTGATGTCACACTCTCAATTAGGACTCAATGAAGAGTGAAGTGAAACGAATCTTTGAGCTGAGGCAATAATAATTAAAATTTAATTGACTGCATTCTTCCCTCAAAATACTTTAGAAAAACCTATTCAGTCTCCAATTTAGCTAAAACTTCCTGTAGCCTCCAGCCAACATTCATCAAAGATATCTCGTCCACTAGCCCGGTAAGATCAAGAAGGCTAAGCTTGGTCTAATTTCTCAGACAGATTCCAATACTCCTTATGTTCTCATGGAAAGAACTACACGTTAGAAATTTTCACCATTTTCTTATCTATTCATAAACAACCTAGAACAATTTGCGGGATTAACTTAACAGCTGCATCCTACCTATCTATAACTATTTACCACGTGGGACGCTGTCACAGCTTGTCATCCCTCACCGTTCTCAATCAATGATACAATACAAACTCTTCAAAACTGTTCAACAATCTTGTTTGTCTCGCTCAAGATCCATATCATTCATCATTAAGCCTTTCACACTACAACGCACCCGTCTAAAATCCAGGCCGAACTCTCGAGAGTGGAGATTCCATTCACGTTTTCATATTGTCTTCGAACGGAATTCATATGAAAATATTTCGGGATTGTTTAAAGTGCAACTAGATTTACAGGATTATACATCCACTTGACAATCCTCAGCTGTCAATTAAATGCAATGTCCTTTCCTTTCACATACACTCACGAAAGTAGGATTATACAAGCATTAATTTTTTCAAGTAGTAGCAAAAGGAAACTGACCTTGTGGGTGAGCTCCCGATAAGCGTCATTACCCGAAGTGCAATTCGTTTATGGAGGTGACTGTACTCAACGGCGAGAGCAATAATGATTCCACCGATAAACATCATGTTTGTCTCTTTCATATAGTTTATAGCAACATCAGCTAATAGGACATGAAAAATAAGAGTCGTTAGAGCAACAAAATATTTAAAGCTAGGCCCAGCCCAGCCATAAGAAGAATTATACCGAATTATACACACGATGAATACAGCTTAAATAGCTTAATCTTGAATTTACAAAAATCCTCTAAAACCTTGAAATATGTGTGCGTGACTGTAGCACGTTTCCTTTTCTAAAGTAATTTGAATTTTTAAATACAAACTACAGTTTCCGCCTCTCTTTAAATTAAGTTCTCTTTTACCAACAAAGACACGAGATTTAATGCAATTTTAAACCATAAAGTACATTATATTACGTATTCAGGCTCGATTCTAGCTTTTGGGTGATTAGAAAAACCTTCTAAATCCCAGCATCTCCTTCTACACGCTCTTGTCCACCCATCCAGTATATTGCTTCACATATGCTTAATGAACTGAAAAAAAGCTATTTTAAATACTTGTTTCTATTCAACAAATGTAAAACTCAACGTCGATTAGTGTTTCTTGGACATGTAGCCACAAAATCTGGCCGCTTTTTAAGTATCTCCAGTTTTAAAATATTTTCCATCTCCTAGCTACGACCTCAGTGAGAAAGAATAGGTTAATACATATAGCTAATTGTCCTCAAGCTCACGTCTCCCCTGTCACCATTCAATATTGTTATATATACACACTCCTCTAAGAATTTTCATCACGTATGTAAATCCCAGATCGTGCTCTGAATTACAAACTCTGTTTTCAACTCTAATCCGTGTAGGGTGCATAAATATAGCTTGTCAGAGACAAGGAAAAAATTGATGACTTATTATTGTTTCAAAACTAAATTAAACTGCATTTTGTTCCTCCTTGAAGCTTGATGCTCCTGTCACATGCTCAATAACCTTGCTACATATTACGCCATTTAAGCTCGCTATAATTGCTCTTGTACAGTAGAATAAATTACCCCAAAGACGTTTAATAAATTTATTTTCAAACATCCAACTTACTTGTGCTCACAACTCCAAAAAGAGGGAAAAGTACGACAGGAAGGAAGGATGTGATTGCAAGCGGTATGGCTTCCACCATCCAGAGAATCGCCATTAAAATTATTACATAGGCACATCGGAATTTCTAAAAGTAATATGTCAACGAAATAAATATTGCTCTTAGGATGTCCATCCCCCCTCCTCTGCATGCTGGCATTCAGGCTTTGCTAAACCGAGTCGCTGCTTGTGGTGTCATCTCGGAGCGTTATCCCGGCGCAACAATGCCCCCCCAGCTTTCTTTCCCTCCCAGCAGCGTTTCAAATAATGATGGATTCAATTTAAAAAATGCATCAAGGATTATATATACTTACCGTCGTCGGCTCTAGGACTCCATCCCCATTAATATCCGTGTAATCCTCCATGAATAACAGAGGCAAGAGTACCACAGGCAAGATTAGCACGAAGAAGAATTTCCAGTTGGCCAGGATAGGCCATTTGTTTATGAGATCCGCCATCTTAACTATATTATTGGTTGAAACGAGGAGATGACTTGGGAAAAACTCAAAGTCACCAGGACTTTCTCCAAAATCAGTCCGCAAACCCACAACCGGCGCAGGAGACTAGTCCAGTTACTCCTTGAAGGATTCGTAGAACCAAGATTCACCAACACAATTAGCCATGTACGCTCTTCAAGTCATGTATCAACTCAAGCTTGACTCATAGAAATGGGGGAAAGCAGTAAAATGTAGACTGTACATGGAATAAAACTCAATATTTTCTAAAACTCTCACATGGAATAACTCCACACAGTCTCCACCCGTTATATTTAAACTAGATAATTTCCAGGAAATACTTGACCACCAGAGTCATACAATTTGACATGATGGAGATGTACCGTTTTTAAAAACTACAAAATCTCAGCTTAAACTATTATACTTGAATTCAGAAACGCAAGCACAAGCGTTTCCAGTATCGTCCCGGTTTGCTTCTCGCTCCACAGTTAAATCGAATACTGCAGCAGCGCTCAGATTCCCACAGAGACGCTACCTTCCAGTCCTTCCAAAAGCAAACTGAAATCATTACCTTTTACATCTCGCTATTTAACTCACGAGCTTATTATTATTCTGTAAGAACGACCCCACTGGGTTAGGCGAACCAAGAGCAGCGCAGCCTGGGGATCTTCTCAGCAAATTCTGCTCAACCTAATAGATCATCAGCGCCCTCATCCACCATCATCCACCCCAAGCTACTTGCCCAGACAACATGAATTTATCCTAAAAGGATACAAACAAATCCTAAACAATGCCTTTAATATATCCGCTATTATTTACAGTCTTACTTACTAGTCTTACTTTAGATTCTAGCCTTTTCATTCATTCCCCCTTGTACAATTCAACCCACTTCCAGTGTTAATTGCACTATTAATCTATTCCTGTACACATTTCCTAAAATCATTACCTTTAAATCGTGCAATTTTATAGCCTTGTTCTGGCTGGACCACCTTAAAGACGTTTAGTCTGACGTATCTTTAATCCGCACTTTCATTACTCCCATTTTCCCAATTTTGAATTTCAACTCTTCTCACAGGAAACCTGTTCAACTCACGCGACTATATGCACACTTAAACTCCTTATAGCATCTCCGCTTTTAGTACTTGACTACATAAGCCTGCTCATTCATAACCGCCGCAGCTTCCTAAAAGAAACAACTGACACACTATCGTCATAGTCAAGACGGCTACACGTAAAGTAATGCACTTTTAATTAAATTTCATTCTAAATCCGCAATATACTGAAAACCTAACCTCTGTCAAAATCTATTCCCTTCTACCCTTGAGTTTTCTTAGTCATTATTAATTGCTTTCCTTCCCTCTTACACACTGCAATATACACATCTTACAGCAATTCATTCCTAATTCCCCAACAATTGAGCCCTCTTCCGAAGAGAACATTTAATTAATTCCTCCGATATAATATCCAGTCTCCTCTCCATGAATTCCGTGCTGTCAACTTGTCAGTTGCACGAATCATTCATTCCCTATCAATTCCCAGAATCTTCTCTAAAACCTTTGTAACCGCAGTCTAGTTTCAAGTACCAATCCATCTACCAAAGCAGGTTTCATTCTTTCTTTAAAACCCTGTATAACTTGTTCCAACCATTTTACTTCCAGCCGGGGCAGGTCATCCTACTATCACTCTTATCCTTATCCCGGTCATATTATCAGCACCGCCAAAAACATGCTCCAGATCTGCACCTCGCTTTGATTGATTGTTTTCAACATTTGCGAATAAAATCCAGTACACGGAGTGATTCATCCCCATACACAACCACACATAAATTCCTCCTCCTCTTCTCCTTCAAAACAAAAGCATCAGGCGCAGCACGCTTAATTATTTTAATTCCAGCGCGGCATTCTTTGTAGAAGCTGTCCTTGTAGCGCGTCCTCAGATGCCGTTTCAATCCAGAGTTAACTATCGACTGTTTACCAGTCTTGTTGTCGTTACCTGGCTGGGATAATACCAGGTTTTTCTTGAATCACTGGAATCTGTAAACAATTTCATCCGGATAAATCCAAAACTTGATTACAACGCGCAAATCCGCCCTTCATTCTCCTTATAATTCAGTTGCAGTCTTCTTTCGATACAACCACATCTGCACTCATCAAACACCGTTAGAATCCTTGCCTCGAAGAGGATCCTTCCCCGTCAGTCAGTCAGTCAGTTAGTCTCAAGAGGGTTTCATCCTCGTGTAGCAAATTATCCTTTACGCACAATTCCCATTTACATCTGTGTTTGCACTAATCTTCTAAAAGGAAACAGAACGCAGATTGAATAAAGTGGATATGCGCCGCTAAACTTGACACAATGAAGTGTAAGGGCAAGGGAAAGAAGAAATCTGCTCCTCCTGTCAATAAGATAACTGTGTGTGTGTGTGTGTGTAAAATATGCAAAAAGTAATAAGCATTAAATCAGCAGCAATATCTCCCTTCACTACATGTTCTATTTCCTTGTGCCTTACGCAACCTGTCAACTCATGCTATACATCTAACATCAGCAATGCTTTTTGGACCTCTTCTCAAACGTAGTAAATATGAATGAAAGGATGTGAGAATAATTAGTGAATTCCCACTCATGCCCCATTACATATATCTTTTATATCATTCCAGAATTCAATTGTCTTTGAAATGTCCCATGACATGCCACGTGTTAGAAATCAGCGCAAATCAAGAAATTAGAGCGGCATCTATCCGAAACAATCCACTTAATACCGGTCACTTTGAGAATCCAAGTGGTCATCCGTCCTATTTGTCATACCTATTATGCCTTCCCCTTTCTATATTAACCCCTATACACTCCAAATGTGTCAAATTAATCCACCCTTCATCTTTACGTACCCACCAACACCAACAGCCCCAAATTATTTTCAATCCTCTGTCTACTACAAACCCCTCCATGCATCATTCATAAACGACGTAACATACACAGTCAAGCTTGCCAAAGACCTCTTGACCACCCGCTCCTTCTCCACCTGTCAAGTTCACGCCGGCCTTATTACAAATCAAAAACGTGGTCATGCTGCTGCTACAAGCGTCAACCTGTGAGACTGTAAAATGAACCAGGAAGGCAATGATTTTTTTGACAATTAGCCTAATGCAAATAATAATAAATAATGCCAATTGCAGAAGAACTTTTATAAAATTTCCTAGTAACGCTTCAACCATTTCTTCAACAAGCTACATCTTGTCACGCATTCTATGTCCGCATCTGCATAAATACGGCATGCAATTCATCAAGAACGTTGCATTTTGTCAGGGTGAAGAAATAAAAGTGTTGAAACTGGAAACCCATCATTCTTCCTTCATTCCCCTCACACACAAGTCTCTGTACGATGCATACGGAAAAAGGATAGCATGCGAGAGATAATTTCAATGAATTTTGTAATTGTAGTTGCACCCCAAATTTACAATTCCATTAGCTTATCAACTACACAAGCCCTTCCAATTTTGACCAATCCAAGGAATTGAGAAGCAATTCAATAAATCTTGAAGCGCTCAAGTGTTGCGCTCCTTCAAATGCCATCTTCCACCAATAGCGTTGAGAAAGTCCCACCCAGGGTGACCCTCTAAAATCCCCCCTCCCTTATAAACGTGTTACGAGTAACACCATAATGCATTGGCGTCATTCAGTCTCCTTAGTCACACTCCCCCAAACCTTCCACCATTATTTCTAATTGACCAAACCAATCATGATTGTAAATTTGCAAACGGGTCATCCGCTACACAACTTCCAAACTAATTCTTCAATGTTCCCCTTTCCGCACACGCCGAACTTGAATTAATTTTGCAAACTTCCCCACAATTATGAAACCCCTCACTAAAGTCTGTCTACACCCCCCTTGCTTACCTGATAAACCTCCTCGCAATCAACCAGATGTTACTCTAGTTCTAGATCCAGTAACAATCCGTGATTACCATCATTGTCTTTTTAGATTCAACACTTGTGAACCCCCACCCTATATATATGCTACGTATAGATTCTAAAATGTAATTACAGTCCAAGTCCATCAGCTTCCACTTCAGCTCTCCCATCCTATCCACAAATTGATTCTTCTTATCTCTTCCTGCATAAGAGGAGGATTCATATAGATGGGATAGTACCTAAGCTAAGAATGATGAAAATCTAGAGATTTTAAACGCTTAGTTTGCGAAACAAGCAAAAGTAATTAGCATACGCGAGCAGAAATCAATGTCACCCATAATTACTCCTTCATCATTTCAATGAATTGTGTAGTCTCACTCCGTTCTCCAGAAACGTTCCTCCTTGTCAGTCACTCAATCTTCTTAGCTAGCCCAAAACTCACTCCATCATATTACAGCCCTGTATATGTATATACTCTATATTAAATCTTTCTCATATTAATGAATCTCGTAGTATGTACACCTGTCTAAATTAATTCTTTTCAGTCAAGGTAGTGCTTGTACCTCAGCGCGATACGATAAACTTACTCCATTAGTATTCACTAATCGCATCTATCATACTATATTCCTAAAGGCAGATTGATTTCGTCTCCCACTCCTCCTTACTCAGACAAATCTCTGGATTTTAATCCCTTCCCATTTTACATATCTGCCGTCTTCTTGACTCTGCCACCAAACATGATGCTTCAGAGACTCTGTACATTCGTACATATTAGTTTCAAAGAACCCAAGGATTAAGGTAACTGTTACGCTTCTCCAGGATCGGCTGACTTTTAGCCTTCATGTGTTTGTAATGCAAGCCCATAGAATCTTTCATTGCAAGGAAATAATTGGCGAAAAAATTGGAAGGCGTCTCTGCAAACATTATTTTTTTACTCCAAGCTTACTCCAAGCTATGCTATCACTCCCCCATCTATATTGTATATACGATATTGCTGTCCATCAAGAGAAGGAGATTATGCTTTAGCATTTATTCTGGCCAGGCCACCTCTAGTCTCCACATGGTACTGGCGACATTTATCGAATAATAATAACAATAATCAAATTATCTTTACTTCCATCTTCCAGACAAGATATATAACAATGTCATGCCTTTCCATAAGATAGAATTCAAGGTAAAAGAGCAATTTCTTACAACCTTTTCATTTTCTCCCTTTCTCTTCCAATATTTATTTACAGTATAATGAGGTCCAGTTTGTCATTTTTCTCAATCAAGAATCTTGGTTCAAGATCCGCTCCTCAGTCTAACCCCGCCGGGAATGTAATCTCCAACTCAATAAGTGCTGCGAAAATATACAGTGCCATTTAGCGCGAACCTCATCTTTCGCATTCATCTATGATCTCCTACGCTTCATCGTAGACTTGAATAATGGCAAGCTAAATTTCATTCCAAAAACAATATTAATTACACATGCTTGTAATTTTTTTCCTCGTTCCATAGTTGAAATTGCAAGCAGCATATTCTACGATATATCAAGTTATACAAGCACAATAAGTCTGCCATTAGAAGTTATACAAACCAAAAATTGATTATTATTGTGGGAATCCCTCGTACATATTCCCACTTGACTTTTTACTAAAAGCAAGTGGACATGACAGCATAGGTCAGTCACGAGACTAATACCCACTTGAATTTTTATACCATATACATGCCGTTCGATTGATAAAAGATTATTGAGAACAACTTGCAGCTTATAGTTGACAGCCGCCGATGAAATGTTTATTAAGTTTTTTTCTACTTTCCCTCAGCTTTCCACCTGTATGTGGGACAGTTATGAGATGACATTAAGCCAAATATGGTTGACAATCCGCTGATAAGAATATCAAAGTCGGGCCGGGTAACAAAGCTGATATGGTAGCTTTCTGCAAAAGTTTCCAAGGGGACGCACCGCAATAGTCCTCGTTATTCAAAATGTATATATCCTTAACCCTAACCTTTGAGGCTTTAATCATGAATTTCGATGACAATTTCGCTTCACTTTTAAGCTGCATTTACCCAAACCTGTCATTCTCTTTTTTCATTAAACCGGCATCTGGACCGATAACCTTTTTTAATGAACTTTTTGAGCAAGTTACAGCGAGGTTGGTTGTGAAAACGATTAGCTAAGGCTTTCGCTACCTTGCATCACGGTTGCAGTTTCTTTCCGTCTGTCTCTAGAGTCGTCCAGCTCAGATGTGGATCAGAGTTTAAAAAGCAACAAAAATTACTTTTTACCATGAGTTGGGACTTCAGCTCTGAGCAGGATTTTAATCCAGGTCGTCATTTCTACTGTCCCAGACCAAGGTCCAGAGCGCCTCGAGAGGTTTCTGTACCAGAAAATCAAGTTGGCGCTTCATTTTTCGTAATGCGGATTATATTGTGGGGCATAGGGAGATTTCCGTTTTCTACTTCTAGAAAAAACAAAATTTCCAAACCGCTGGATTTCCGTAGAGGAGAAAAATTGCCCCACCTTTTTAAATATTCTAAAAGCATTGTATCATTTCATTTATTTTATTTCATCTTCACCACGAGTTTCCTCTTTGTTTCCTTTACTCTTCTTACACTGGGATTTGCCAAGGCATATTTGGAGTGGGAAACGGGCTTTCTTCTCAATTACCCAAACTTTACAAGGGATGAACACGAAAAGTTTGATGAGAACCTTGTTCCCTTTGTCTTGACGTGGAGTTGCATGTTAAACACAATCGTTGGAAGCGTTTCTTTTATCATTAACCGACAAAAGTTTATCCAATACTTCAACGATTGGGAGGAACTCATACTCCGGCTTGGTTTCCGCTTTCCCAATAAACTTCGATACTTCCTCATTGCTTCAAACATTTGGTGCACTGGTTTTCTTCTTACCGTTTGCTTCTTCTTTTGGTTCAGGTAAATAAACTTTCTTTTCAACAGGGGGACCTCCTTTACAAAGAAGTAACTTTCTCGAAGGCTTCACTTGATCTAGAGTTGAGATTAATTTCCTTTGCCAAGTTTTTCCCCTTGATAATCTGTGTATGTCACGCTTTTTCTTACTTTTCCAGGTTCTTGGAGATAGCAGTTGGAGGGCCGCAGCTAATTGTTCTCCTGCAACTAAAATTATTTCTCACAAAACCTCTAGAAAATCAATGGAGTTCCGAGTGGCTCTTTTTTGGTCTTTTTACTTTAATCTACACTTTATATTCGTCCCGAGCCCTCTTATTTATATTTGCCTTTCACTGTCGTTTGCTTTCCTTTTGTTTTCACGAATGGAATAACAAGCTTCTTCTGACACTCAAAAAACAAGAGAGCCACGGTGCGTAATCCTTAGACTGGATTTAATTATTGTACAAAAGTATTCTTTGTATCTTATTCATAACTTTACTATCATAGATGGACTGAGTGTGAAAGAGAAAGTTACGTGCGAGAATCTCTTCCGGGAACATTGTCTTCTGGTGGCGAAGGTGCATAGCACAAATAAACTATTCGGGGGCATAATGCAGTCATACTATGCAACACAGGTACTGCAATTTTATCCGCTCATAAAAATAAAAGATTCAGGAATCCACATAACCGTTTGTTTTTACGTAGATCCTCAATTTGTGCTTCGAGTTATACTATTTGGCTCGGTCTGGACTGTTTCCTGGTAGCAACGGTGGTAACATTTTAGCAGCCATTCTCCTTCTGGTCCAAAATATTTCCGTTTTCTTCACTGTTTCTCTGGACGCATCCAGAGTACAGAGTGCAGCTTACAAAGGTTCACATATCTTGAAGCAAAGAGGGCACTCGCCGCACGATAAAGTGTATCATCGATATTTGGTGAGTGGATAAGGGAGTTCACAGCGAAAACAACGTTTGCCTACACCTAGTTTTTGAGAAGGTAACTTTTTCTTACAGATGAGCAACTTGCGTGCCAGCTTTTCGGAGCGTATTGTAATAACTGGTGGCGGATTCTTCCGTATCGACAAACCTTTTGTCCTGAAGGTATATAAATAACTCAACTGTTAATGATTCACTCTATGATTCACTACTAATAATTATGGACCACTTTTACAGGTGTTGGGCGCAGTGTGCACTTATTTTGTGATTATACTACAATTTGGTGATCGAATTCAACCGACAACCGAAGAATAATGTTTACCCCTGACGAGACGGAAAATATCTTTATGCACCACAGAATCAATATCGATGCAATTCATTTGCAGATTAAGCAATCAAAGACATAAGAAACATTGTCTCGTTTTCTTTGCTTTACTTTTACTACCACCATCGCTACGAGCCGCTACATATACGCATTTTTGATTACACAGTTGGACAATAGAGCTAAAATAATGTAACGTAAAACAATCTCGAATTCGTAGTCCCACAATAAACAGTCATGCAGTTAACATTTCACAATATAAATAATGTGCAAACAAGCCTAATTAATGGATAACAATTTACAGAATTATGACTTTTTATCAAACAGTTTTTAGGAAACGAGAACTTTGTTTTTATCATAGTCATTGCTTCCTATACTTCTGTTCACTTGGTCTAGTCGGCTCTAGTCTACTAAAATTATATTCTCTGTGATGTATTACGTCTAATCAACTTCTACAGTTTACATATCTAATTCATAGAAAAAGACTAGGTCATTTAAATACATCTCGATAGTGCTCAATGTGATGTTCGAGTTTCATTGCACTTAGCTATCTACCTACGATTATGTATCAATTGAAAAAGTCAAAAGCTTCTATTTTACAACCTTAAGTAGTCTGGCGAAACAACAACTTTTCGCAGCCCTAAAATCGTGCAAAGTACAAACGATAATAAATAACTTCGGTCTAGAACGTTCTACGGATACCAACATATAAGCTATGCGCTGAATTGGCAACCAAAGATTTTATCACAAGATTCTGTTTATATAAATCGAGCGTCGCTGAATGATGGACAAAAGCTGCTTCGATTATCGCTATCGATTTAAAAACTTTCAACTGTTAATTCGTGCAAAACATTCATGAGTCTAGTTCTCATGCGAGCTTTGACTCGTCTAATACCTGAATTTCGCAACAATTTTATTCTAAATAATCGATTCCTCCAAATTAAAAAGGGCTCAGTCCTAGTTTCACGGAATTAGTACCTGTTATACTGTTCCCTAAGCCTGCAACAGCAGATGGATTTGAATTGCTAGTGGACTGTCTGGCCATCATGAAATTCATTGGAACTATACTATGGTCACTTTCCACAATAACTTTTGTCCCCGTTATAGCAGTATTAACTATGCTGAGGAATTTCGTCAATCCTGCAATTGTGATGCCTGGTATGTTTCGGATATCTAAATATTTAAGGTTCCTACATCGTCTTAAATGATCCAAACTTATATTAGTTAGCTGTGGACAACCAGATATATTTAAATGCGTCAAGTTTTCTAAACTAGGAGAATCTGGAGCTCCTAACTGTGCGATTCCTGCGTCAGTGATTCTCGAACAAGTACTCAAATCTAGTTTTGCAACCGTTCCTGCGTGCTGAGTCACGTACCTGTAAGTTAGTAATACCCAAGGGTAAATGATATGCAACGCTCATAAAAGGAATTTTGTGGTTATTTATGCAACAATTATATATACTTACCGAAGGGCAACGTCCGATAGCGATGCCCCTGCCAGATTTAGGGATTTCAGTAGTCGAAGTCGCGATTTAGAATCCGTCGGACTTGGCCGAGAGTCCTGTGGAGGAGCAAGGATTTCACGGAGTGCCGAATCAGTTAAGCCTCCAACGTATCCTAGATCTAAGTTAGTCAAGGTCGGTCCCACACACGTCTTCAAAGCAGTCACGCTTGCCCACGGAACACCTTGCAGGTAGAGTTCTTGCAGCTGGGGTAACCGACTGATGAACCACGTAAGTTGCTGTTTAGATATCGGAGTCCAGTTCAAACAAATCGAAACCGGTTGCCGTCGAACACAGCCTTTCAAGAGATCTGGAGTTATTTTACTGCAAAAGTTCAAATAAATGCATCAGTTACTTTTGTTATTGACATGAAAACCGGTTGCTCGCAACGAAATATGTAAAACTTACTGATGAGCTAAATTTATCCGTTTCCACAATTCGGGTGTCATTCCAATTCTATTCCAATCTTTACACACTTGCAAACATCTATTCAAGCTCACTATGTCCAGCTTGCTCAGGATATGAACTACAACGTTTTGATCTTTTAGTGGATCAATCTTCCTTTTCTTTTTCCCTCCATGTTCATCGTCATGAGAGGCTGGCCGAACAATTTGAAACGGGCGTTTCAATGATTTTGAGGATCCATTCATTATCTTTTGCGATAAATCCGTCCTGTATGTTACAAATTCTAATATTATATCGGAACCCATTTAAAACAACCCCTATCAATTGTACTGTCTTGCTATCTGCTGGATCATCATTGCCATACATACCTGAATGGATATTTCATTGGAGACACTTTTGGTGGTGTTGCGTCATCACTATCATCTTCAGACCCAGCCTCCTTTGCTTTTGGCGTGGCGTTGGAGTTATTATTGTTTGTAGAAACTGTCTCAAGTTTAACTTTTACTTCCTCGGGTTCTGGCTTCTTCGAATCATTCACTGATACCTTTTTCTTCGTCTGTTCATTTCTAACTGAGTCTGAAGAGTACAACTTCAATTTTAATGGGTCTGACGTACTTTTACTCTTAAATTTGCTCAATCCTTCTTCTAGGGACTTTCTACGCACAGCCATCGCCATTTTCTGGTGCACCATTTTCTCATCTTCTCGCATCTGCAAAGTTGAAAATCATTTCCAGATGAAAAGAAACATATTATTTCTATGATTCGATGTTTAATAACAGTGAATTTCTTACTTTTCTGTCCGCCATTTGCTTCTGCTTGCTGCCGTTTTCCTGTGGCAATGTATCCTCCTTTTCTGTTTTGATGCTGACCTCTGACTTCGAATCTTTTCCTTTAGTATTGCCGATCGATGACGAGCTTTGAGAACCTCCGGATTGTTGGTTGTCGTTATACCTGCCAGAATCAGATTTTGAAACTCCACCCACATCTGCATTGTCCGAAGACAGACGTCTACCATCGGTGGATTTCGATTTCTTGCAAGGCTTCGTTATATTCACTTTCTCAATACAAGCCGGACATTCCCAACTATTAGGCAAATCATCATTAATTACGCCGATAGTCGATACTTTAGACGCAAGGCAAATCGGATGGGTGATTTGACAGCAAGTTGTACATTCCATTAGGTTTGATTGAGATACCTACCACAAAAATAATGAATTTTTAAATTGTCGCGGCGTTGCTTAAAGTTTTGTCGGCCCAAACTTACCCTCGCTTTTAACGGAACTGCAACATGGGAAGAACTAGGTTTCTCTCCCCACCCGTCTAATCCACAAATTACACAAGATGAGTCGAATGGCAGGACCGGCTGAAAGCAAACAATATATTTAGCATTACCTTCGCCATTCGAAAATCTTATCGCATCTACAAGTCTTAAACGATATTTGGATACCATTAAACATTCTCGCATCTGGCAAAGCCTCGTTGATTGACTCTTATCCTTTGTGGTTTTATTCGAAGCAGTACAAACGAAGCACTGCTTGCAGTCTTCTCTCGTCAGGCACGACTGGCACCGACCACACCTGACCCTTTTGCGCAGCGGTTCGTCCTCAGGTGAGGTATTGCTACTCCACGCATTGTTCCCGGCATTATTCCCGGCCACACCTTGCACAGCTGTTTTGAATGGTCTTTTCCTTCGAGTTTCTTGAACTTTTCCCACATCCTAAATAGAAAAGAAGCATCATCACAACACTACTTCAGTGAACAACACAGCTTCGCAATGAAGCACCAATCAAATATATACCTCAGCGCGTTCTCCAGGCCATACAAGAATTGGCTTTCCCGTTACGGCCTTTTCAAGTATATCGTGACGATGTTCTTCCACAATAGTACGTATTTCACGCAAAAGAGCCACAGGATCGTAGATTAATGCAGGTACATTTTTTCGTGCGATGGGCAACTGGTGTAAATACATCACAATAGCCTTCAGCCCCAGAAGCTCTTGCGGACTTAAATGCACTTGCTGCAGCAATAAAATAATAAATTTAATCAGCCTTTTAAAATTTGAAGTCGCGATAAATACAATGGAAGACCAACAAACCTTAGGTGTCGCTTTTGCTGAAGCTTGAATCTTTCCTGCGAGTTCACCATTCGTATCGTCGTCGTCAGGAATTCTAATGTAGGTTCGTCCAAGGAGACAGTGAACGTATCGCTCTAGGGTGTACCAGAGCATCTCAGTATAGAATGGGTATCGAAATTTTTGAGGAACCTGTAATGCAGTTAAAACATTGCGAAAATGCGCAAACCTCCATCTTACAACTATAACATGAACGCATTCATTCAAACTAAATACCTTTGTTTGCTCCTCCACTGTTGCTATTTTCAACTGCTTATCAATACCAAAGCTGTGGAGAAAATTGCCTCCGAAAACGAGCGAATCAGCTGGAGTGTATACAGCATGAATCCATCCGGAAGGAATGAAAAAAGTATCTCCTCCTTGTAAAAGTACCCTTCCACAATCATCCACATTGTCCCCAAAAAATGTGTCACCTTGTTTACCGGATAAGACCCACGACTGATACAATTCCAAATTTTTATCGGTTGGGGGTATGAGCCAAAACACCTGTAAATAAGCCAAATGAGTCTGCTGTTACACCTCCTTCACAAAAACACAAATTCAAAAACGCTAATATTTCAACTGTCTGTGATTTGTTCTAAACTACAGAAATCATCAAGCAAATCATCAGCAGTTTTAATTACCTTAGCTCCCTTCAGTATATGATACCAGACTGATGTTCCCCCGAAATCTACGTGAAAATCTGTGTAGCATCCTTTCACGCTCATTAGGCAGTACTTTTGAACTTTAGGATACATCATTTCGTCCATTACCTGCGCACAAGTTAAACAATAGATATAGGGACATGAGCGGTGCTACTACGTATACATTCCGTCTGAAATAATATTCTATACGATCATACATTTGTAGCTTCTGTCTGCAGATTTTTTAAATGGCGTGGCCAAACTCTGTCTACCCAATCCATCTGGCGCACTACTGTTGGAGATTCGACAAAATTTTCCAATTTCGTATGCGAAAACTCCAAACTAATGACATTAAGCAACCTATCTCTTTCTGGATGATCATAATACTCCTGCCATTGTTTCATTGTAAGCTCAAAATTCTTCTGAGTCCGAACGTCCATTACATCAAGTAATCGTTTTGAGCCTGTTACCAATAAAAGAAGAAATCGATGAGCACTCCTCAAACAACTTTAAATAAGTAAGAACCGGACACTTCAAAAAGTAATAAGTACTTACCAACGCAAGCCTTCACATCACTAACAGAAAAATCTGGTCCTGGCACGCGGATACCAAGACCCGCTTTATCCTTGAATAACAATGGAGTAACGAAACCATGTTGTTGAATGTATGCCAGATTGAAATCTGAAAAGTTCATACAGATGTAATACACCTTTTTACTTGTTTTAGAGCAATTTTTAAAGGATTTGTGTTGCATGAAGCTGAAAATCTTGTGTAACTTGACATACCATGACCACGCATTTCTTTCACTAGCGGCTTGTTGAATCTTTCTGTTGCTAGTTTTTCTTCCAAATCGAAGCTTTGTGGTCCCTCAATTTCATCATCTGCCTCTCCAACCCAATCATCGGTATAGAATTTGCGCTCTTTACGATCTCGCTGAAACAGATAAATTGAAGTTAAATCCAAGAAACATCGAAAACAAAATATTTAGCTTTTTAGCATGCAGACAGCACGGAATAGAAATAGTTTTCATTGTAAAAGGAAAGCAGTAATAACAAAACCCTTTCGTTATGCATGATGACGAGTACTATGACTCCGCGTGTCATCTTCAAGATAGTGGGGAATAAGTAGAAGAAATTAAAGCTACACACGATCACCGCCACACGGATAAATAGATTCGTGATTCGATACATTATGAATCTGATTTGCATACTAATTAGAAGCCTTCTGATGCTTCAAAAACCAGAATGATTGGAAAAACTTATGTACTCCCCACAGAAGTAGACACAATTTAGAATCGAGTATCGTGCCTGTAATTTCCTTCAACAGTCTTTTTTAACTTACCTAACTTGGTAGTGGTGCTACCTACCAATAATGTAAGCTTCATCATGTTCGTTTTTAAGATAAACACTAAAAGCATAACCTAATCTACTTGTATTACAATCTCCAATGCTTTCTAAAGCTTAAAGCTACAAACGAAATTTAAAACTGACATCCGTTTTAGCATCCTCTAATTTTGCCTTCATATTGAATAAACTGTGTTTTGCCACCTGGGAGTTGGCCGAACTTCCCGCCAAAAGCTCGCCAAAACTTAGTACGAATCGGACATTTTACAGCCTGACAACAAGGTAACAATCAAAACTTAATTTTTACTCGGCCTTCAATACACACTCGTTGCACAACACAGTGCACAAACGTTGGCATACACTAATGCGCGATCTTGCATTTCAATTTTTTCATCGTAATTTTCTCACAATTTGCAATTTTACTGCCACGAAAGATATTCTCAATCCACTAGTTACTGCTACCCCGAGTATTTGCACAATTTTCTTCACCAGTAAATCATTCCAGAAATGTTTCGTTTCGCTCACCAATTTTCGAGTGTTTCTCTTCGGGCTTTTTTGGCGATCCATTTTGCTGACTCAGAAACAGAACGTTCCAAATGAATTGACCTCAGAACTTCCTTTCTACTCCACACTTTTCTAGAATACTTATTGTGGCATCATCGGTATTCGTCCTTCCAGTAAAAGATCCATTAGAATCTTGATCCTGCAAGAAAGAAGGCCAAATCAAAATCAAAACTTTATCAAAACTTAAGAATTCCTTTAAAAAACGCTTCAATCCCTTTTTATCATCATCTAACTACTATTATTTTGCGTTATCTTAGACTCTAAACAACATATATATTTATAGAATATCTGACTTAAGCACCGAATTAATTTTAAAATCCATGACACTAAAAAACTTTAGAATTCATTGGGATTGTATATTTTTTTTAAATTTTGCCCTAATTTAAGTCCCATTGCTTCAAAATATTATCCACAGGAATTAACTCTTAAAACTCTCAGTTAGTTGTATTAAATTACAAATCAAAATAATGAACAGCTGACTTTTTATAACAAAATATCAAACAGCTTATAAATATACCTTCAAGAAAATTCACCTGTTCAACTTCCCTGGACTACTTGTTCTACAACATTTATTTTTGAAACCCTATACCAAGCAGGTAATTAATACACATACGTAACTAAACAATAAATTAGATTTGCATCTAATGTATTTCAATATTTATAGAACAACAATTATCCTCCGGTGCATATATTTAATGTCGTCACGTACTCAGTAACCTCCCGCCCTTTCACATTTATATCGGAACTTTGAATTCTTTTTTGAAAAATAGCGTACCTACGCTCTATCCTTGGGCCCCACATAGATTACATACGAAACTTTCCAACTCCTCCACATAGATGGCATCCATGCCGTGGGCTAGATCATTGCGCTAAGGCGGGGAGTGGGATTAATCTATTCATAGAGTTCTGCATACAACTAATTAATAATTTACTATTTTAATAGAGCTCGCACTGCTTTTTATCATATTTACAGGGCATAATCTCAGAATTTCCATCAATTAACTATGTAGATCTACTAGAAAAAATTAAAAGCAACCCACCCGCTTATTTCATCTCGTCTTCATCACATCCAAAAGTCTTGTTTCAAGAAACCCCTATTCCAGATTTGATTTGAGCAACATGCGCTGAGCTTTACGTTTATAAAGATAATGTTTATACTATTGACTCTACGGGATGCAAAACTCTAATACTTAACCCCAACAAATCCGATTCCCCAATTCTAGTTCTACCTGCTGACAAACTCCTGTAGATTAAACTTCATTGTGTGGATTTGTATTTGTCTAAAGTATGACAGTATTTTGACACGAGGGGTTCATCTTTAGTTGAATCACACGAGGGAGCAATGTTTTGTGTAAATGTGAAACTGAAGCTATTTACATAGGTTCCCACTTGCTTACTGATAGATAAAGCTTCCAGTAAATCTACCGTTGGTTCTTCCTCCTCCTACCCCGATAAATCCTCCTCTGAAGTGGGGATCATAGCAGGGCCATTTTTTAAGCGACAAAGATTTATTCTGCATCTCTACCCTACCTACTAAAAAATAAAGCAGTCAAATACTTTACACAGCGTGGATAAAGAATCAAGTGTATATAGAATCAATATCGGCCCTCTTAGAGAAGCAATAATTATTTGCCACGATGATTATCACCCTAGCGTGAAGGCAAGCAGAATAGTACCAGGAACGCTGCACCTGGTACTATTTCATTAACTACTAGTCCATTAGATATGGAGGCATCCTATAGTTGGGATTTTAGGAGTGCGATATCGTCTCTTGAACCAATTCGTATCTCTCTACACAGTTACCGCATAAGTAAACGAATCCTCAAAGTTTAAGAGTCGTATCATCATCCTCATCACGGATTTCCGACACCTTTCCTTCTTATAAGGAGCACAGAAATCCAAGGACGCAAACATCTTTTCTTCATCATCATAATTTCACTAAATAGTAAATTGCTCCCATCATCATCATATTCTCGTCGCAGTTTCTCTCCTTTTATCTTCCATGGAAAATTGTGTTTATCGTCTCACCTTTTCCAACGCCTTCACAGCACGATGGAAAGTAAAGGCATTTGAAAAGACAATTTGTGCCTTTTTTGATGCGGTTGCACGTGCAAGAGGGCTAAATATTTTACCCTGATGACTGACTGATGGTGAATATATACATGTAGGTATTAATTCCAAGTCAGTTGTACTTGCACTTTGTGCTCCCTCGTGTTGATTCCACTGTTCTCGTTTTCTCAAAACCCTGTTTCGATATATCCAGCATCTTTCCTTGCCTGGCACAGTTGTGCTGAAACATAGCCAGGGAAATTATACCTAGATGCTACTAGGACAGAAACTTGGCTGAAATTCCTTAAAATGTTTACGTTGTGCATCTCTTGTGAACTTATCCTGACGTATTTTCATCAGAAAGACCGTTACCATCGTTGTTTCTAAGTTGTGTAGCCAGCCAATCTTGATTCCATACTATACATACACAGATATGTGAGAACCATGGTCATATTCGCACGTACGGTATTGAGAATTGTGTCAAACCTGTGTTATGATCGACTTTAATCCACGAAGAAGAACCTGAATTACAATGGGATCATATGAATTCCATACAGACTCGGAAAAGGATTCAAATATGTCAAAGTCCAGGAATCAAAGTAGTCGCCATGGAGGCGCTTTCGGTCCTAGCGCATCTTCGTCAATGTATTACGACAATTTCGCCTTCACATCATCCCTACCTTCCATCGTGTCCCACCAGCAAGAACCACCGCCAGGTGTAAGTAAAACCGTACTAAATGTGAATTCCCATAACTAAAGCTTAAGGATTTCAAAGCTTTAAATATTTTAAGCTGTCCGCTTTAAATTTTCTGAAGTACATTATTTTTAACTAACTAACTGACTCTTAGTAATACCATCCCTGCGCTTGCTTGACCCTGTATTAGCTTTGCCGTAATAATATATATATATGTGTTGGAAACCATAAAGGTGCATCGAGGGGGAGATAAAGCATAGAGTGCTCAAGCGGTTTGACGTTTAAAAATCGATGGCTCATACTAGGTTTCTGAATGCGGTAAATTTAAAAATGATGCAAAATTATTGCAAAAAAGTTTTCGAAGGGTTAAATCTGTTCAAAGTTACAGTTTAATTGCGGTCATATATAGTTTATCGAGTTATTAATCGAATTAGAAATAAAGTTCTTCGTTGTATATCGTGTAAGGGAAGCTGAACGTAGGTTTATCATAGGCTAAAGTACAAACCAAAGGCTCATGGGTTTATGTCGTATATTACAAAAACTATCAAGTATTTAAAAAGTTTGAATTCGTAAATATAGTTAGTTGAAAATTAAATATCCATTAGCTTATGTCACAAGGAGTTCATTCTGAATTTTGAATCTATTTCCGTGAATATCAAAGTCATAGTTATAGTCGTGCTAAAACATGTACCAGTATAGTGTTTCGATTTCTAGGATTTTGACATCTTTGTCAATGTAGTCTCTTCAAATCACTCCATTCTGTTCAGGTTAGGACCAGTATTTATCCTATAACACATTTGACAGCATATTACACTTGATAGCTGTGATGTTATTTTTTCCCTTGGCTTGTGTATAATAAAGATATTAACTGAGCTGTTTCAGTTCTGATCAGGACGCAATGTTTAAAACGGACGAAACCGATCTTGTAAGTGTTATTTAACAATCAGCTTTTAATACAGGTATACGCATCTATTTGTATACCTCTTTGCTAACTACGGTGTGGTTGTGGGTCGGATTTTAAGTTAACTGAATCGTACACACATAGTTTTTAGGACTACTAGGCTTTTTATGCATATTAATAATTTTAAGATGACTCTCTGATTCGATAATAGGTGGAGAAAAAATAGGATTAAGCTTTGCTGGAGAAAGTTGGTAAACTTGTTTTGGTTGAATAGGAAGTAGCAGCGGGTTTTTGACACAGCGGAAGTAGAATTATTGCAGTGCTTTTCAAAGCTATACTAACATCTTTCTTGTAAAATTCATCCATTTAATCTGTCATTTGTCCGTTTCTCCGGCCTTCGATGACACAGTAACAAATTAAACATGGAATGGGTTCCCCCTGCATTACGTGGTTACTACAAATCGGTAAGATTGCTCAGAAAACGGAATGATTTATGTCTTTCTCTCTCATTCTTTGTATGCTTTTCGCTTGTTGTGGTTAATCGGCTGATAGTAGCTCACGCTTTGTGTATCAAGGAAGAAAAGAACTTATCGAAATTAGAAATTGTAAACACTACAACCGCTCGCTCAAGTTTCTACAACATTATAGCTTGTTAACGTGTGGTGGCTATTATGCTCACAGAGAGGAATTCCAACAGGATAGGAAATGCAGTTTACCCATTAGCACTAGTGTTTAAGTTCCACACATTAGCATGGTTACGTAGGAGTTCTAATGCAGGGCAGGATGTAGCATATCCCTAATTTAAGCTGGTTTAAACTGAAATTTGTGTAGCTCTTATGATTTTGTGAACACGGATAAGCCGTTCAACAGCGTTCAATATGTACCTGACAAACGTGATATTGGTGGTTGAGATAGTTGTGCAATGGTTGTAAACATTTTCTTTTTTTTTCAGTATAACATGAACGGAGGTGAGCCTGAACAATCGGCAGCGGCGCTTTTGTCATGGAGAAAACTTCATTTAAGTCGTGCCAAATTGAAGGCGATCAATAAAACGTCTGCTCTGATGTCAGGATTTGCTATGGTTTGTTTCATTTTCATCTTCGATACCGTTAATTATTTTATAAATGAAGCGTAGTTCGTTGATTTCAAGCAAGTGTGTTTTGCAGGTGGCGATGGTAGAGATGCAGTTGACTGAAAAAACAACAGTACCAGACGGGCTATTAGTAGCATTTGTGATATGCACCAGTTTACTAGTAGCAGTTCATATGTTAGCTTTGATGATCAGCACTTGCATTCTTCCCAACGTGGAGGCGATATCCAATCTTCATAACATCAACATAGTTGAAGAATCTCCTCATGAGCGCATGCACTGGTAAGTTAAATCTGCTCAAATGTCTTTTTGAAACGACATTATTTTCGCAGAATCCGGAAGACAATTATGAAGGAAATCAGATTCAGAAATATCTAATAACTCCACTAATATTTCAATTGCAGGTACATTGAAGCAGGATGGGCTTTCAGTACAGTACTAGGAATCTTTCTCTTCCTGTGCGAGCTAGCGATATTATGCTGGGTTAAATTTTACGATTATTCTCAGATGGCAGCCGCCTCTGCAACCATTATTATGGTTCCCGTATTAGTTCTATTTATCGGATTCGCAATACATTTTTATCACAAACTAGTTGTGCACAAATACGAGCTCACGGAGAGCGGCTTACGAGAACTGGAATTATTAAGGAACCAACTGGACACTGCAGCACAATCTTCCCCCAATCCTCAAGTCCCTGGTAGAAACAATATTCATATTGTATAATCATTTAGTCAAAACATTTTTCACTCTATGAGGAACAAACTCCACCAGACCCGACGCATCCAGTACTGACTTTAGACGAGTTAGTTTCTTTTTACGACCTTTGATGATTACCTGTATGAAATTTTACTCTGTGGAAAAATGTGTGCATAATAGTCAATTAATTTTGGATCACTCCTTTTGTTACTGCCTCTGTTCCAGTGTATCTATATATACTGACATTTTTCTCATTTTTTGCGAAGATGTAAATATTTTGTTGGAAAAACCTTAATTAAAGACTTTATTCGCAAAAAACTTCTGCCTTTTCATCATTAACCCAAATTATGTCACTCAGCGCTATTCCTTCGGTCCTAGTACAAACGTACTCATCCTCCCTCCACTTTCCACACTGTCCAAGTCCTAGGAATAATTAATAGAAGTCTATGTATTCGGACACTTCACCAAATTCATTCCTTCCATATGCTAATCATTATGCAAACGTTCCTGCAATTCGAACGGACACTGACTCATTGCAACCCCACAATAAAGGAATTCATACATACATACGAGTTATTTCTAAATAAACATTCCGAAAGCAAGACGACTGAAACGGAAATATCACAAACATGTGCTCCTCAATGTCATAAACTAAAAATCTAAATTTTAAAAATATCGTAATACCAGTTCCCAGTTAAATTTTTATTGTGTCAACGTTTTTTCTGTGATATTCAATTAATATCGAACATTCCTAATCTTCGAAACGCAATACCGGAGGTACTCACATCCAATAAACATTCAGTATTTCCATTCCCGTAATTAATCATTACTAATTACCTTCAAATTACACTTATTGTAAAAATTTCGTACGTGATGCATAGAGCCAATCCAGAGTAGCTTTTAGTATAGCTGTACTGGCTCGCGTCGCGACTGCACTCTTATTCGAGCGGCTTCACATTCACATGTCTTTCTAGACGAGCATTACCCTTCGCGGCGCTCATCAAAAGTAGTTTAACGACAATTCGTGGTGATTTTTCGGTAAAGAAGACAGCAAAACACGTTACGACAAATATCACCTAATGCCAGGCTTTTACACAATCAGTTCAGATACCCGTAATTATAGATTGACCGTAGAGGATTCTAAACAGCCGAATATTTGAGTAGCAAAGTTTAGATTTCGTGCTATAAGTTTGAATTGCTTGGACTCAATAATCAGCAGTTTTTCCTGTTAGTACTTGAGTTGAGTATCTGTTTTTTTCATTACTTTTTGGTATATTATTGTTGAAAATTGATTTTAATAAGATTCCGAATTCATGATCTAGTTGAAAATGCGAGGCGAGGGAGTTTCACGTTCTGGATTCAACGGTAGAGCTAATAACGGTAAGAAGTAAATAATTACTATTGTGTGAATTTAAAATGAAAGATTAATGTTTATCATGATGTATTTTGCTTGAATGCGAAGGGGGGCCTCGAGGACGCAATTATGTGTCGGGAGGGATGCGATCCAATAATGGTCGGTATTATAATCCACCGCCCATGTTCATGCAGCAGGGTCCAAGCATGCCTTATATGATGCCTCACCCCATGCACATGAATTATCAACCAGGCCAATGCGGCAACAGTTACGGTTACGGTGCTCAAATGTCGCCTTACTGGAACTATCCACCGATGATGCAGAATCAAAGTTAGTCACGTTTTAATCGTTAATCATTATCGAGTGGTGGGTTTTTATCCGGTTGACGCAAACGTTATCGTATGGTAAGGAGCGCTTCTTATTGGTTCCATGTCTTTAAATGAGTTTATGTTAACCCACTAGTGCCAGTACATCATCCTCAACCTGCACCCACCCGGACCCCTTTGCCACGCAGATCAGTTACTGCGCCAAATAGGATTCCGAGAGACAGGAGACCCAATGCCGAGCCAAGAATAAGTATCGGCTCCAGCGTCCATCCAGGTTCATCCGCTGTGATTGCCTCTGCTTACGGTCAAGCTCGTACTCTTTCTGAAGCCTTGGTTAGTTAATGTGTTGTGCTTTTGTCAGAATGGGTTTCTAATTGAGTAGGTTGGTGAAGTAAATACACAGCAATAGTAAGATTAACTATTAATATTGTTCTATGTATTCCAGGATGAAGTTTATCAAAGTCAAGCGATGGATCAGCATCAGCAAGGATTCACCGAACCATTGCAACCATTACAGGACCCGCGTCTTAAGTCCCCGAATTACCGGAAAGTTCTACCTGCTGCAACTATTGCAAGTCAAATATCCGAAGAAGCTAAAGATTTGGCATTCGTCCAACTTCCAAATGCAGTACCTGCCGCGGAGGCAAACATATCCTCAGAGGATAGAAATCAAGTGGCGAAATGTCTACTTAAAAATCCACTATTCGGCCATCAGGATCCTTTCCAGCTTGTTCAAAACGTTGTGCGTAAAGCGGAAGAGAAATTCGTACCTAAAGAGAGGTCTAGAAAACGTGCAAGAAGTTCATCTCCTTCCATGTTGGAAAACGACACTGAACCTATGGATGACAGCGTTTGCCCTGTCTTCAAGAAGCCCAATCTACTTGAAACCATAGTCCAAGTTGTACCCAATGATGTATTTATTTCTAAACCTGAAAATACTGTAAGTTTCGCAGGTTTTACAACATATCTAGAACATGCATGACGGTATTTTCATAGTTGCCACTTGTATATAGGCTATCCCGACCGAATGCATTGAACTTACCGATGATGAAGATAAGGATGAAGTAATGATCGTAGAAGAAGTTGAAAACAGGGATCTAGTTACGAAAGAAACAGTTCGATGGTTTGTAGACAGGGATCCTTCCAACTTCTATGTAACTGTCGGAGATGATTCAATTGAAGATACGTCCACGATGGTCGAAGTTGTAGGTGAGAATGATGTCATTACTTGCTTTATTTAACTTCGCAGCAACCAGGATCTCAATCTTATTCAATGCGTCTTACCGTTTAATAATTGCATTTTGTTTTTCAACAGATGAACAATCCAACCTTGAAGAAGCCGAAGAGGTAGAGATGGATTCTTACATTCCTCCTTTGGGAAAACATCTTCCACCGCTGTCAAATTTTTCGGCTGGAGTGTCAGAATTGGAGTTCAAGCAAACTGTGGTCAACGAGAGCGCATTTTTAAAAATCAGACAGTCCATTGAGAAGTTCCGTGGGAAAGGAGTTGAAAACGGGAAGTTGTAATTCAGGAGCTCACCTTGCAAAGGGGTATGTGTTAACCGTTAAGGATAAGAATAACAGATTCGTTTGATTTTTACTTGTACCCTTTATTTAATTCAACTTTCGGACTCAAATGAGAATCTTAGAATTTGAAATGACCGTGTTTTTATCAAATTTTGAATCAAATGACAAATATTAACTACACATTAAAATTTACCGCAAACACAAGCCAGTGCAGCAGTAGCCTACCACCTATTTTTGATAATAAATTGAAATTACTTAATCATATATTCATATGCGTAGTATCTATCCTGCAATAATTCTGCCTAATAATCATAGGAATCGCGTATTGATTGGGCGACACATTATTGTTTATCAACACACTTCCAAAAATAAACAACTCACCCTTCTCGCTATTTTTCACACTGAACTCAAATTACATAATGTTCTCCAGAACTCGGATCAATGCGAAAAACTTGAGAAGTTTTGGAACGTAGGACGCATTATAAATCCCACATTACACTAACAGGTTAAAACTGCCGCCCGTTGTATTACATCACAGAAACATTGGATTGCACGCTGTTACGCAATTCCGGATTATAATTGCACCAAAGGTTAGAAATTACAGACTTAAACTAACCAAGGTATGCTTGCAATATCCTGTCAACTCGAAAGACAGACGCCCTTGAATCCCACGCTCTCAAAACTGTATACATGTATTTAACGGACGTACTCGAGCCCGAATCCCCTCAATTACAACTTTAAAATTTTTAAGAAAGCATTCGACCTAACAATTACTGCGATACTATAACAAACGAGGAACATCATAACAAAGTACACTGGAAAAAGTACCATCAGAATCGATCTTGACAAAAGAGGTCACACAAAAAAAACTGTAGCCGATATTAGAGTTAAATAAAGAATCGTGAAAATTTCCAAAATTCCGTACAGTTTTCCGGGACTGTGCACGCTTGTAAAGACGGATGCATTAAACTAGCCTATTCGTTTTCTACTTTCTGCGTAGGATCAGCGTTACAACTGTTATCAAAGGAATCCGTAAATCAGTTAGCAGTAGGAGCGGGCGGATCCAGATTAGGGCCCTACATTGAATAAAAGATTATCAATAGTATTAAGCATGTGCTTCACACAATCTTGTCGATAATACACCTCTAAAGTGCATCAAAATAGACAAAAATCACTTACAGTTCCTCCAAACGATTTTGATCCAGGTACTGAAGTTTTTGGTCTCAAGAAAAACAGGACCATAGCCAAGAGGAGCCAAAATCCCATAAAAAACATAGCAGTTGACCCACTTGGATCTCCACCATCGCCAGCTGAAAAAAACAATAGTTAAGATTCAACAAACTGTAAACACGTATCCTACTCGCATATCTTAGTAAACATAGATGCACTGTATGGTTACTAAACCAAACCAACTTACTCTCAGTGTAGCACTCATTTTCTGTGCAATAATCCTGAGATTGTCGAATCTGGAAGCACAATTACCACAATTAACATTTAATTCAATCCAGGAAATTCCACCTTAGCTCTCCACAACGTCATCTTCCATTGATCCTTACCATGTTGATGAGTCTCCTGGTAGCCCATTCCTGGTTAAGGACACATTCACAAGGGTCATAATCTCCTGCATCTGGATCACCCATATTGCAAAAAGCGAGTAAAGCCTTTGTATTTTCAAAATATTGCACCCTCTGCCTCAAACTTTAACAGCCGTGGTGTATCCGGTGAAACTGTAAAAAGAAGAAGAGATATGATGAGCTTTTCCCAGCATAGAAGCACAAATGAGCATGCAGAGCTCACTATTCAATTTAGCTAGGTCTGTAAACACAATGGTAGATTTAGTCTAGAGCACATCCATCATAAAAAATGATAGCAAATGTCATTGGCTATATCTTTTTGTCCTTCTCGTATTTGCAATAATAGAGGGAGAAATCCTCTCTTATATAAAACTTCCGATTTGGAGTAGTACATAGATAGATGCATAAGAGTGAAGGTATCAAATAATCATGACTATTTCATTACTCGTATACGCTTCAATTACACGCTAAGCATCACGAGCACGCTAAAACTAAAACTAGAGCGGCGTGTACCAGCGACTGGAAAATAGCCTAGCACGTCTATTATAATCATAGAATAACTATACAACACATAATTCAATACACGCCTCTCTTGAAATTTAATCAGCAGGGTGGATATAAATCCTTCCTGGAATTTCCGAGGCTTGACCATCCATGATTTCTAATACACATTCGTTCACTCTAAAATATATCGCCATTCTTTATACTCAATTACCCTAAGCCTGCCTTCCGCTCTTCTGACATTTACCCGTCCTTTTTTCTCACTTTTGTAAAAGTCTACAACTGACCTACCCACTTCAAAATCTTTTATCCAACAAAACAAGTCCCATTAAATTTTGAATTAATTCATAAATCAGCTGATTTCATCACTTCCGTTATTAACATTCCGTTGGAAACTGGAGCTCTTCTCCGTATTTTATCGCCTCACTTTTGCAAAACACATGAAACATGCATAACGCTTCCAATTTGCAATGTGGAGCTATAAAACTCATTTGCTTCCATGAATCAGCACTTGAACATCCGCCCACAGCTATGAAACAGTTATGTAAGCATTTCAACAATAGCACCAACTATAAACAAATACATGCTAAAAGGTTAACTATCCCATTAATCAACCACGATCCAGTTGTAAACAAACTACGCGGCTACTAAACGTCCCACGCCATTTCTTCCAATTATTTATCCTCATTCATAAATATCTTTCAGTCGTCTGAATAAACGTCCTTGAATTCTCCACAATCTTCGATCGAACTACTACTTGCATGTCTTATTTGCGTTTTATCTTTTCCAAAATCTATACATCTAATTTTCTCGGTTTCGATATGCTTCTCTTCAGACACCGTTTTCCAACAATTAATTCAAATCCAATACCTGAAATTAACCAAATACCTTTACGGACCTCAACCATAAAAAAACCAGTAACACTGAAAAATGAACATTACTCCACAATTGCCTAAGTCACAATACCTAAATTACCGGAAACTCACAGAAGCTATGTTTAGTATGCAGTTGAACCAGCAGATTTCTTCACGACTCTAATTCTCAATGTCTACCTTCTCAGCTTTTATTTTAGTACTTTCTTCTCCAGCTATATATCCTGTTAATCAAATATAAATTAATCATTAATCTGAAACCAGTTAACTGACTTAAATATGTTTGCACGAGCAAACATGCAAATAAATAAGCCAAACTCTCTTCTTCAAACCCCATTAATAACGAATCAATTAAATTCTCATATAACTCACGCTCACGCCCAATCAAAGAGAATTCAAATTCTTCCGATTTTAACAAAGCTATAGGCTAAAATTAACAAAAATATTGTCCAACAGCTTTTCAAACTTTACCTTAATGCGCTTGAAACAAATTAAATTCCGGTGTAATATAACTAATTTGCCTGCAGTACTGTACAATTATGGTTGACTGATAAAATGTTTACTTTGATACTAGAAAACCAGCTGGTCGCTAGAATTTCACACACTACTCACCGTATTAAACCCAAACACACGACTGTGGTGCAGGCACAAACTACTTGACAATATCCCATTCAAACGCCATTCTTTTTTTCCATGCTATGCTAATGGCATCCACCCCTTCCCATCCCACCCCCTCCCTACTGCATCCTCCACCATCCCCTTCAGCTCTTCTCTTCCCTGACTATAGCCAACTCAAGGATGTATCGCGCTGCCGTTCATATGCTTTTGAACGCTTATAGGCTTTTTCAGGACGCTTTCAAAGATCTCTCTGGCGGGTACGCTTCCAAGCGTTCGCTTCACAACCACCTTTTTCTAAAGGCAACTTGCAGATGCAGCACTTAATGACGCATGGTTCTCATCTAACCCATCCCTCGGCATTCAACCCTATCTCTCCCCAACTTAAACATTAGTGCCTTAACTTCTCAATTATCTTTTCAACTTCCTATTCTAAACTTTTGTATCATTTCCCATAGCTTGGGCACAAGTGCCACAAACTGAAAGTTTACTTCCCACTGCCCTCAATCAAAAGATTGTTGTTGCCATCAAGTTAATTAATTTAAAGCGCTTTCCATTATTTTAAAAGCTGCATTCTAATTCCATCACTTTAAACCTTCCACCCACACTCAAGTTTGCCTTACTTGGCATGAAAGCTTTTGTATCGAGTTTTCTAAAAACTCTGTTTTAGTATCGATGGCAAGCTCAAAACTTAATTTAGTTTGCGATTTCGTCAAGGTAGTTTAGAGAAGTACGAATTTCTGAGGCAATATTTTTTAAATCATAATTAAGAATCCAGAATTACTCCAGCAAACCTTCAATGCCGGTTAGTTCCATTGACCTCGTTCCACCACCCTGTAAGACTTCGTCATCGAGCTTTGATACAGAAAGAACCTTTGAAGCTCTATTATGAATGCGCTGCCTTTAATCATTATTCAATTACTTCTTCTTAAAGAGCATTGTTCTTCAACAAGAATTGTAGTTAAAGAGCCGTCTCTCCAGCTATGATGCTACATCATATCTTGTAAAAAATTTATTCGATTTGATTCAACGAATATTGAGGATGCACATGGCGAACGTGCTATGCATGAGTAAATCCATATGTCATTCCAAATTACACGCTACATTGCTTTGCACGCAATGAAGTTAAAATAGATAATATGTCATATATATAACATATATATATATATATATAAAAACTTTTGTCAATCGAGTGAAAGATACCTTTGGCTCAAGATATATTAAGTGTTTTCTTTATAGCGCAGCGTTTGGATTGTGGGGAGCAGAAGGTGAGAAAATGTGGATTTTAGTTTGTGACCGAACCCTCCTCCGCTAGTACACGTAGATTAACGCAATTTACTTTATTCGTGTTTCTATTTGCGCTGTAGTCGTTCAACCTGCTTAATCTTCTGCAGCTGTGGAAACGTCAATAAACTTGACAGACTTTACTTCTAAACTGGTAAAGAGAGTTGACGAATCGCTCAGCGTCAGCCAATTCAAATACAGCTGTAGAACCGTATTCCGCTCATAATTCCGCAGTAGTACCTTTGCTATTTTCGCTAGAGCTTAAAATGCAAGCATTTATCGCAGAAAACTCAGCATGCTAATTCCATCATTCATTCGACAAGAAAAATTCTTCGCTGATTCAACTGTTTTGCGAGTCTGATGTGATTCAGCCGATAGCGTATAACCCTTTTCCACTGGAAAATGTTTCTTACTAATTCCAGCTAGGCTAATTGAATGAAAGAAGAAGTAGCTATTAAATGTTTTTAAATATTCAATAAAGTTAAGTAAGGTCATGGAATGAAAACACTGGGTGAATCCTCCGGTCCGGTCTTGTAAAGAGAATCCTCTTGCATTATGCATTCTTTAGAACGGTACACTCGTCTTCTTCCTATTGGCTCTTGGTTGCTCTTTGTGCATTCTGTTAAGTCCACGTCATTTTACACCTGTGCTTCTCTTCCTCCTCTCAAGCGTTGAATGCATTTTGTTATAATATTAATATTATCGTTAATTACTCCTTACGTTATTCATACACATTCCCAGTGTAGCAATTATCTCTTCATCATTGCAATCAATCTTAATTGTTGACACTGGTCTTAAAGACGGCTATGTTTTAATTCGCATTCATATATTTACCAAACCGTCGCCATTTTCAGAGATTTACAGCCGCATTATTTTCCCAGTATTCCCATTCTGTAAACATTTTCGCATGACCTCCTTCCTCAACCTCTTACACCAGTAAGCCTTAAATTAAATTCTCATTAAATCTAACAAATCGTAGCACAACCAGCACCTTAACTCCGGCTCGGAATTTTAATGTGCTTTGTCACTTTTATTTCGAACACCAGTATGATAAATTTGCAACTGAATATCAGGAACAATGTTTCCAAAACATCTTATACAATATGGGTTTAATGTATCTGATCGAATTCACACTTTTTATTTCAAGCAAATGTAACTTCTGGTAACTAGGGACAGAAGCCCTTGTTACATTGTAAATTAACCAGTGAATGCTACGAGTGGGAGCAAATGCTTACCACTGTTTACAGAATATATGTATTTCGTCAATCTGCTGTGCGGCTCATATAAAAAATTGTACCATTTTAAAAGCTACAACAACCTTAGAACGTTTCTAATTTCCGTCACAATTTCATGAAACTAAAAGTTTAATGATTTCGATTATGTTGAACAACCAATCATGCTTTCCATGATAGTGGAGCGGCGTCACGATTTTAATATAATACTATATGCGATGATGTCAGTAAGAAATTACCTTACTTACGGCTAAAAAGTTATGGTATCCTTTCAAACATACATAATTGCTATTCCTTTTTTTCTAATGTGTTACCGGACGCTCATAAGTTGCCATTCATATCGACCCATACATATAAACTTCACATCAAACTGCATGTCAACTAAACATAAGAATCTCAAAGAACATCCATGCGTCCGTCCATCCCTACGAATTCAATCATGAACATCCAAGTACAGCTAACTAGGTCGTAGTATGCTTCTGTTTTCAGCAATTTTTTAGCTGTTATTATAAACTCCAGCCAGACCGTTTGTATCAATCCTTCTATCATTCATAATAATTCTGCTTTTGTGAATCTCTGTACATTCGATCCAGACCTTCGAATGGCAACTATATAAACTAAATTTCTATGTTCTGCAA
Source organism: Sminthurides aquaticus (assembly GCA_906901655.1). NCBI lineage: Eukaryota > Metazoa > Arthropoda > Collembola > Symphypleona > Sminthurididae > Sminthurides > Sminthurides aquaticus. The sequence goes on along the minus strand of CAJQTT010000001.1, from coordinate 13,962,895 downwards.
TTATAATATTGACAGTTGATTGTATACAGCTGGGCTGGAACAACTAGGACTGTTAGAAGGTTCCGATTTTAGCACTATAGCTATAATATAACCAAAATATTACAGTAAATCGTGTAGCATATTGGACTTGCATTATATCCTTAAATATTAATCTCCAGGCACTAGTGACTAACAAGTTCATTTGCAAGGTAAGTAAGTATATCTAATCTTTTGTATGTTAACAGTTTAATTTCGAGCGATTCCATACAGCAGCCCTCTTGCATGGCGCATTAGCTTACGTAGGAACCGCATGTAAAATAAAACGAGTAGCGGTCCCATATAACAGGGACGTCGTTTCACTTTCCCGCTGTTACCGTTACAATCTTCCAAGATACTGCTAATCAAATTCTCTGACTCATTCAAGCTTTCCGTATTGCACAACAGACGAGAGTACATTAATTTGGCAAACTAAATAAGCCTTGCACATAAATCGATTCAAACCATTGTGCAATACGGTTTATACATCAGTTGCAACACTTAATATTCCTATGATACGTGTAAATTGAAACTAGGATTTTCACGTTTTCATGCTAAAACTTAGCCTAAGTTGTTAAACTAAACTAAGTGGACAAATTTTTCAAGATTCCTTAAAATAACAATGTCTTCCCATCTTTCCAAGAGCGAAAAGAGTGCTCCTTTCCAAGGAAAATTTCATTTATGCTCCCATCGCAGGTGTATCTCGAAGGAACCGAGGAGAATCTTAAATGGTTTCCAAATCCTGCTAGCTCCCCATGTCATGCATTTAACCGAAAAGCTTTTCAAAGCAACAGTGGCAATAAGGCTTATCATTTTGTTCTTTGAACGTCCCTTTGTTGAGTTGTTTCAGGCAGAAAGAGCAAACGAAATGCTCTGGGTGAAACTTTCTGAACATTGCAGTAATACACCTGCCTGTAATTAAAACAAAATTAAAATTAGGCAAATCACCACCAGAAATTTAACAGCAATTCATACGCAGGGCAGAATCTGTTCTGCAACTTACCAGAAATTGGTTTATGGCATCCAGCACATAACGTGCCTCGTTTAGCATGGTAATGCGTCTCACAGTATGGTTGCCCCTCGTGGTCAAAGAATGATCCACCTTGGAATGGTTGACGGCAATCCTGAACAACAGATTATTCATATTGTCAATTACTATAGTCTAAACAATAAACGAGCATCTCTTTATCATTCCTTAAGATGCAGCATTGAACGAGACTTTGCCAAAATTCCCAACCTAGCTCCACTTGTTCACACCACACTTGAATCCAGCTATTGAAATCTTTTTTCTTCCTATGACACTTAGAAAAACATTCTCCCCTTTCACACATTCTCGCATCACATAACGACTGTCTCCACTTCTGCTCCTTATTTACAACTAACATGTGTCAATTCCTTAGAAACATGAGAAAACCTTCGAAGACGGTGTCATTAAATTTAAATTCAAGCACATATTTTTCCCCTTTCATCTCCTCCTATAGATCAATGTAATCGCCAAACCATAAATGATGATAGACCACCCTCGGTATCTTCTTTCAAACTATATCATTCTATTTCGATTCCAGATAACTTTAGCCCTGAAAAAAATGTTTCAACAGATCGATTTCTACTTCCATGTTTCACTTGAAACGGTGAGTACAGTCCTAGAATTCAAGTTCTGCATCTGGCAGTACATCTGCAACGGCCCAGCCCCCAAACTAGATTACTTCGGGCATCAGAAACATAAAAGACTGAAGGATCCGATTGAAAAAAAATGGTCTCGAAGAACCCTTGCATATACAACCCTCCAACGCAAAATAATTCATTTAACGCGGTACATGTTTTCCCACCCGTAATAGCTTTCCACGGTATCTTGCCTCTCGAAATTCCAAGGTATTTACATAACTGAACTTCTCCAAAAATCTTTGGAGTCTTACTGACTCGCATTTAGTTTTTAAGTCACATTCCCTTCGCGGCATACTTTCTCCATTTACAAACATTGATTTGATGAGAAATCTATGGAGAAAATATTATCACTTTCACTACTAGTCTGAAGATGGCCTGTGTACTATCGCTACCATCCAAACTTAATCAACCCTTAAAACGATCTTAGTTATAGCGCGTTGGGCGGACAAACCATGTAAATTAATTAGATGTTATCTAGGGTAAGCCTTTAAGAGTCAATTAAAGAAGATAATACTACATTTGGAAAATACTTCATCCGAGGATACTACACAGGTTTCAACACCTATTCCCCGGAGGAGACAGACTAAAATGCCTGACTGAACTCCTTGGGGTAGGCCAGACAGGACGGAGCCCTGCTTTCTCCTGTCCTGGCTCCACTTTCACCAACTCTTTCTTACCGCAGCAGCGATAGTAGAGGAGGTGGAAGGCCTGCTTTCCCTATCTTTGGTTTGTTTTTTTATTTTTTTATTATTATTTTGGGCTTCTCGAGCCTTTATTTCTACTTAATTATGATAATTACATTTCCTTGTCCGCCCAACTTACTCTAGTATGCCGAAAAAGTTAATTAGCTAAAAGAGTGGGAATTTTTCAATTCTTTCCCTCTCCATAAATAATGTGCAAAGGATGCATTTTAAGTGTAAGCTCAATGTCAGAATGGATAATGCGTGTCATGTAGGGTAAAGGAATTCCGAATGTCATTTTGACATTCTATCATAAATTTCGTCGCCGTCACAGGTATAATCCGAGCAAATAATTGCATCATCAAAATAAATCATCTCTTAGCACCGTCAACAATTCCATTCGAAAATAAAGTATCTTGATTGATATTCATCACTTCTTTCAAGAGGTCATCATCATCATAATCATCATTTTCTAGCTCGCAGTAGCCGTCCTTGAGAAGGTCGATTTGAAAGGTAATTTTAAGGAAAAGGATAGGAGAGGAGTTAAATAGGCTGTCGCATTGCTTCCAGGAGGAAGTATGGTTTTAAGCGTTAGTTCTTCTTCAACGCCATTTCATTGGCTCTTGCGTTCACATGTACATTTGCAAAACTCTAGGTTTTTTGAAAGGCCGGATTACATATGAGGAGTTTCAATACATGGATAATTGCGTAGGCGCTTTCTTAAAAATCGAGTATAGTAGAAGTTTCGCAAGAATCCCATGAAAGTTATTAACCGTTCAGCAGAAGACATGTGAACGAAGATACAATGTAGCTAAATATGAGCATCATGATCTATGAGATGGTATTTTATATGACACGAATGAATGGTGACACATGTACAGTACAGTAACAAATGGCTTAACCAAGAGAAACTATCAACTAGTTCAATCTTCCTCCTCCTCTTCCTCATCGCCCTCATCATCGTCGTCAATCCCCAGGCATTTCGGGCACACAGGCTTTCCCTCCACTGTATAGAAAGAGGTTCCCGCAAACGAACCCTTACAATCCTTTTAAACCACTTCAAAATTAGCCTTTCTCCTTCCAAACAACCAGCTTTTTCAAGCATACTCCGCCACAGATAAAATCAATCCAATACAGATTTTTTCTACAAGCTCATCTCTTTCGTATCACAACTACAATGGAATCAAAATACAGTATGGTAGCAAAGTATGGAGAAATCGAAAACAACTTACTCGGCAAACAAAACACTCGGGATGCCACTGGGCATTCAGCGCTGTGATGTAATTGTCCGTAATAGGTTTTGTGCATCCACCGCATTTCGGGGCAAACAGAGCCAGATAGTCCGTCCTGCAATAAGGCTTCCCATCCTTCTCGTGGAACCCATCCTGTCCAAACTGCTTTCCACAATGAGCACAGAAAAAGTGCTCTGGATGCCAATTCGTATCCAAGGCAGTAACACATTTCTACAGACACCAAAATATTATCCATTAGCCCCACTCAATCCTTTCGAAAATCCTCAACTCTTCTTCAAATCCTTCAACAATGTCTCCACAAATTACATCCAAAATAGGTCCATTGCAGTAGGCACATCTTGGGGAGTAGAGTTTATGATAGTCATCTTCGCAATAAGGCTGGCCCTCCCGTTCGTAAAAGTTTTTCGATCCTAATTCTTGCCGGCAGTGAGCACAGTTGAAGTGCTCCGGATGCCATGTTTTCCCCAAGGCTGTAACCACCTGTGACACAATAATTTCCACAATATTAGCTCTAAATCCTTCCAATCCAATCCAGATCTCTTCCGCCCTCTCCACCACTTGCTTTCTCTCCCTTCCGCCTCATGGTTTTACCTGTCCAACAATCGGTTTGTGGCAGGCAGCACAAACACCTTTTTGCGTAGCACTAACGCCTTGTTTATCCATGCTAGCTTGGAGGTTTCCAAGCATAGAATCCAATTGTTGTGCTTTCCTCGGTTGTTGCACAAGACAACTGCTTTCTTCTCTTTCCTTTATCTGTTTACACGCACAAACAAATCAACGAGTTAGTTCATACAATCAAATTAAATCCATCTATCAAGTACTCTATCCACAATCCAGTGGTTAATAATATCAGTCAAGAAACCAAAATTCTTATTAGAGTGATTTCAGCTAATTCAAAAAACTCTAGCCTCCACTAATAAAAACCAACTACTATCAGAAACTATAAACGAGATATCAGTTCTTAAAATCTTAAACTCGGTGTTATTAATAATTTCGCAGCTATTTAGTGACTGAATTATTATTCTCGTTTCACAACAATCAATTCCCACCACAAAGCCAGCTAAGGGCTAGTTTCTGAGGGCCAATTGTAGCTGTCAATCGATCCATACTTAGTGCGATAGATGTTTTAGTGGGTGATAGTAGTATTTGATGCGTACTCTTTAAGATAGCGCCTTGAATAATGTCTTTCTTTTGGGACCGCTCCCTCTCAACTACAAACCGACACTCCCTGATAAAAGTAGAGTTAATTTGACGGAGTAAAACTTTTGCTTATAATAGTAGCGAGCAGAAATTGGCGATCGGGTAGTGTCTGTCTGCAGACGGAAATCAGAGTGAGACGTACTCCACTTGGCTCCCTAAAATACAGTTCGGTCCATGATACATTCTGCCCACACAGCTCCGAAAAAATACAGTCAGAAAAATCTTCTCCAACCTCTATCCCCATCCACTCCGAATCATCTTCCTAACAATTTCATAAGTTACATTAGCCAGCAACTAACAAGATTTCGATCGTAAACACCTCTCTCCCTACCAACCACCATTATCACTACATGTACACACCTCATCCATTCAACGCTTTCCTCCATTCCCTCCGATTCCACCACCCCTTTACTCTCAATCCTCTCTCCCAAATTACTACGCACCCCACAGACAAACCCACCACTCTACTTTTCCCGCACACAAAAAGTAAACCGATCCGACTCCCAAGAGAAGCGTCTTTCCCTTCCGCGGAACCGCATCCACTACCATTTCCTTTTCCCACCCTCTATTCTGAATTATGAAACGAAATCATTTATCGAAAACTGAATAAATGAGATTTAACCACGTCTCTCCCCCCATCCCAATTCCTACCCGACCATGAGCATCTAGCCCCGCTTCAGCAGTTAAATACAATCCTCTTATCTCAATAGATTCCTTCTCTCTTTCAAAATACTCATCATAACCATGATACTTCTACCCAGCTTGCAAGCATGTATATAGCCTTTCCACCACTTCCTCCTTGTAAGTACGTACCCTGTCATCTCCGACTTTAGGACAGCGCGGCGTCTTCTAATACCCGCATCCAACTACCAACAAACCCTAACTCACCGCAGCGCCAAACAACCAACCACCACCTTCTTCCTCCATACAAGATTAACATTTCTCAAAATAAAAACTGTCCCACTTTTACAAACTAAATTATACACTTCAAATCCAGCCCATTACACTCCATCCCTCACATCCCTCACCAACCGTATGTATCTCCCAATAACAATCCTAAAATCCATCTCACATCGCACCCATCTATCCATCCACTCTTCTTCCAGTTCCCGCGCTTTCCCGTCTCACGACATTGCAACTATGCCAGCGTCTTTGAAATAATCGAAAGATTCGCAATAAATACTTTTTCACATTAGCTCCATTACGCTCCCGTCTCTCTTCTTCAATCATCACACAATCCTTCTTGCTCACGTATTAATTATATACATACTCCTACTTTTCTTTCCAAGCTGTCCCCTCAGTAAACAATATCTTCCAAATCTCAAACGAGACCTGTAATCCTCAGCACATGTTTCATACTAACCTCCAACGGATCCCAGGCTAGCTTTCCTCCTTTAAACACCGACCAGTTAATTCTTTCACTTCCATGTCACATTAACATTATCTACATCTCCAATTCAAAACAATCCTATTTCACACTTTCTTTTCATCATCCTCTCTAATTTAAAGATTGCGTATCCTCCTGTTCTCATGCCCTAATCAACTAATCATTGCTTTCTTCTCGCGCTTATTCCCCTGCAATACTCTCTCATCGCTAAAAAAACTCATCTGCCTCCGGCTTCCGGATCACAACTCGAAGCACCATCATTTGTTTACCAATAACTTTGCCTAAAATCCTCCCAGCAGACGCTTCACACCGTAATATCGATCTTTTAATTTCTTTCTCTCATCTGCAATTTATCTGTACTTCGCTGTCCTTTTTCCAAGTCCAACATCTTTTCTGGATGCAAGCAAACTTGCAATCCGGAAAAAGAGCAAACAACCAAGCCCGTCACTCCCCTACTAAATCAAAGTCTTGCCCTAGTTCAAGCACGTACCAAAACGACTACTCCCCACTCCAACCTTCCGATCCGACATTTACATCCCATCTGTCCCACTTCTAATCCCAGAGCGTACCCGGAAGACCACATACATTTCCATTCCCAAGTCAATCGACTCCTGTTTATTGGCATACACTTCTAGAACCAAAGCCTCACGATACACACACACACATCCTTTTTAAAATCCAACTACGATACGACCTACTATTAGGACCCACACATAAGAAAACAACTGTGACGATACAAAACCTATCGTACTTGTTACTATCATTTTCTCAAACCGTGTCAGTAGTTCGTATACTCATTTAGCTAACCGACACCCCGTCTCAACCCACCCACACAACCGCCGTATCAAAAACTCGTATCTTTTTACCCTACCAATAAAAATAACATCATTCCCATTTCAAGCCAACTTTTTCATCAAACAACAAGTTCAACCAACGTTTGTTGCGGAACAAACACATAACTCTAAGCACCAAATATCCTCCTCCATTATTAAATCCACCCAAATCCCACCTACGTAACGTCTTATTCCTACACTAGTCTCAAATAACAAATTACTAGATTCCTAACTAAACAAAAACTACAACCCATACACGTACATTCCATCATGTACTATCTTCCATAATAATCCTCCTGGCTCTCACAGTGTTTCTTTCCATCCTAAAAAAATAGGAACGAGAAGCGATTATGCTCAACAGCAGTCGCTTTAAATCTTCCAAGAGATCTCTCACAGACTTTTGGCAAAACTAATTTCATCTTCTTCTCTCCGCATCTCCACTACACCCAGCATCCCCCTCACACAAGTTCTTAAATAACCTTCAGTTTTCACAATTCATCCAGAAAACGTTTCTTACCCTAGTTTCGCTAAGGGATGCCATCAAGTCATCCAATTCCCTTGTTGCAGGTGAAGCCGAGGGGCCGAGGTACGTCTTCTGGATTTTACGTTCCACTGTAATCCGTGTTTTCCCGTCTATGTCATCCCTGTCAATCAATTGTAACACGGTAATTCAATACACACACCAATTATACTCATTCAGCCGTGGAAACAAAACATTTGGCTTCACAAAGATATCAACCACCCCCTCCAACTTTACGCACACCAATTAAAGCACTCCTTCCACCGAAAGTCTTCCGCTAGCACCAGCCACGCACATACCCGTCGTCACGCGCTTCAGCTACTTTCACTAATGTTTTCCACCGTCTCAAATAACATTTCTCCCGTACTTTTCCCATCTTACTACACCCACAGCCACTTCTCAATGTTCCAAATCCCATCGTTTTTACCTATATCATGAAGCGTCTATAAGAGCCAACACCACAAGCCAGTTGTCCCGCCAGCGTGTGGGGAGAATCAGCAAGACTTTGAACAACACTTCCATCCTTTACAAATCACCTTCATTTCTCAAACTCAATCATTACTTACCCATTAGTAAGGTCATCCAAAAGTGTATCCACAGGTTGCCTTTCATGACTTCCAACAGAAGATCGGGAATTTGGACGATTTCCATTAAAGACAAGTTCTGAAAAAACCATACATTCAAATTGACTTCCACAATTGACCAACCGACCTTCCAAATACATCTATACTCCCACATGGGACAGCCTGCAGTTTTTGCGAGTATTACTATCATATAGCTGAGAGCCGCCCTTCCTTGTTCTTATTCTGCCTGAACCCTCAAATCTCCTTCATTGTCAAACCCATCATCTATCCATCAAAGACTTGTCTTCTTTAAAATTAAAGTAGCCATTCCTAAATTAGTTCATTCTTCATCCTCAGGAGAGTTCTGTTCGGATCCTGATCTGCTCCTCCCCTTTGGAAATCATCACGGCAATTAGTTTAGATACATCCACTTCCGGCTTTCTTTAGTATCGACATGCACAAAAATCACCTATGTATATATATTATTTGCTGCCTCTATTTCCCGATGAACACCGATCGGAAATCATGTTTTAAATCCCCGACATTTCCTAAACCGTCTCTCTGTTTGCTATTCATATTGCAGTCTATTTTTACTCTCACGGACTCCTTAAAAACTAATCTAAAAACATCCTTCCATCCAACTTGTAACAAGAGAATAAAACGAATCATTAATTTTCAATAGTCTATTTCGCATAAAATATTCCTCCCTCCATGCTTTACGACCCATCATCTTTTTTGCCTCTGCTACACGCTCAGAGAGAGGGTGTAAGCGTTTTGGCATTCCTATAAATATTTTACATTGCTTTTCAATCCGAAATATGTATTTCCATCATCTTGTCCGTCACGTCTACACCAGCAGACCACATCTCAAAAGCTTTCCCTGTATTCAACTACAAAATGCCACCAATTAATTCATAATTGTTTCTACACCTAAACGCAACACTTGCCTCGTAAGAATTCCTCTGGAATTTCAGTTTCCCTGCTCTAATTAACGTCCCAAGTGTTGACAGAATATTCGGAAATAGTGAATGACGCAAGTAATAAATCTCCAACTCTTCTTCTTACTTCCAACCAACCATCTATCCCTCTCCCATGTCTCCTCTTACACTTTCGCCACTTTTTCCACGTCTCTTAAGACATTAGATGACTAAATTTTGGACAACCGGCTCATCCCCTCCCCTTTCTCCAAGGATCTTTAATGTCAACAAAGATTTACGACCGCTCAGTAAATCCTCTTCTTCACAATTCCCTAATTATCTGCCAATCTATTTACTTCTCGGTATAATAAAACCTAGACTCAAATTTCCTCTTACTGCTCTGTTGACTTTTGCACTGAAATGCTCTCCACCTCTTTTCATGTCATCCTGGTTTGCGGTCTTACCTGTACCGGTGATTGGGGAGTGTCCCCTGGGTAAAGGTGAATGGTAACCTCTGTAGCTTTGATTAACTTTTGACGTAGAACTTAGATCTTGAAGAAGGCTGTCAAGTTCGCTCATATTTTCAGGGTTCCGTATTAAAGGACTATTTGATCTATAAGATGTTTTTGTTGACGTTGTCTCTCGCATTGCATCTCGACTCGGTCCCAAGTTCTGAAAAATAATAAGAAGCCAACTGGTTAATTTCATCCGGAAAAGCATATTCACATCAATACCCAAGAAACCATTCCGCAAGTCTGCAAGCCCAATCCTACACCTGCTCCCAAAAGTTCTCCGCTTACATGCTTCATTTAAAACCCTATCCATCAATCCTCCCCACCACCATTCTATTTTCGCCTTAGAAATAGCAAGCAAGCTCGGGAAATAGTATTATATCCCAGCCTCAGGGATTGCATTTTAACGCGAACCAGATCCCCAACGTTGAATAAACAATTTTTCCCGTGAAAGTATAAAAACATTCCGCCGAGTATCAGTTAGCAATTCTTTGACTAAAATACAAAATTGCTCCACAGAGAAATAAGCTTTTCGCACACATGCACAACCTTTCTCTACCGTCCGTCGGAACTCTATCGCTTATTACCTACCAATCTTCTTATAAATCTATTTATTAAACAGCAAATAATATGGCATTTGAAATCTTTGAGCAATTCTAATTTATTTATTAAACAGCAAATAGTATGGCAATTAAAATCTTTGAGCACTTCTATTTAAATTGTATTCAATTCAAAATTAAAATAAGATTCATTTGTGTTCGACGAAGAAATCGAAATTTATACTTGACAGGAAACTCAAAATTTAATGTTATCAGGAAATTCAAAATTTAAAGGCAGTCAAGCTTCAAAAAAGTGAAAATTATAATTATGCGGAAAATTAAAACCTTAAATTTCCCCCGAAATTTTACATTCGGTATTTTTTCATTACGGTGTATCACCACCAGTTCACGTAGTGGACAAGTCCACTTCTGGATTTCTAATTTAACCAATGTGTCTGACCAGTCTCACTTTTCCCTACAAGCAAGTCATGTTCTACATCTTTGCAAATCCTTTTTTACCGATTAAAATCTAACAACCTAGCATCCCTTCAATTTTGGGCATAAAGTTCACGCCGTTCATTTTGCTCCTGTTTCATTGCAACAGATCTTGCAGCATCTGTTAACACTTTCCCAGTACTTGTTCACCGGATGCATTTCAACTCAAACGGCTCTAACAACATGGATTCGTTGAGATTCTTCTTTGCTAAAAATCCTTGAAATCAGAACTGCAATTTTATCCTTGCATCTGCGAGCAATTCCCTATTTTCATCACATTTTTCTACCAACTATCTCGGTCCATCACAAGTGATAGAGTTAAATGCGAACTCGTTCCGTGGAGACGCACTACCCGGTTCATCCAGTTAGCATTTTCATTCTTTAACTTACTGCACCAATCTATTTTCAGATACTTTACAACTGCTATCTTGCCCTTTTCACAAGGTGACAGGGAGCAATCCTTCAACCAAGCACTAAAATTTATTAACTACTGCCCGCTGCCTTTTAACATGCTGCGATCTCTGGATCTTAAGGCAATATCCATATGCTTCTCAAATCAGCAATTCGTATCCAACTCAACGGCGGCACATTCAAGCAATTCAGTAACCAGCTAACACGAAGCAAAATAAAGGATGCCAGTGTGTTGTTAGAAGCGTTGAAAAATGGTCACATCATTCCCTATCTCAGTTTCGGCTAATGGCTGTCAAGATCCTTCATGAAATCAATCTTTCATGACATCTCCACCGAAATAATTCAACTTGACACATATGATAATGAATTTCATCGCCATCCAATATTTCCCTATCGCTTCCCCACACTCCATGTCACCAACACTCCATCTAACCGTTTTCTGCAGCAACCACAACATCTACGTTCTTTCTCTCCTCCTATTTTTGGCCAAGATAATCAAGAGCAGATGAGCTGACGCTTACACCCACACAAAGGCTACCTCCTCCTTCCTCGAACGTGCACACGACAAATCTTTTACAAATCAATCCACAGTAGTATCGTCCTGCTACGGTTTTTACTAAAATAGCATCCTCAGCATCCCATGCTCATCTTTCTGCTAATTTTTACCGTAACACAAGAGACTGCTCAGAAAATCAACTTACCGTTTTCTCCACATTGTAATCAAAAGTTTCTTGCTGCTTCGCCAAAGGTGAGACCCCATTATATCCTCCTTGGGACCCATATCCTCCAGTTCGGTTCAAACTGGATTGTGGAGATGACACTGTTGTCTGAAGATCAGCTAATAGTGCATCTGCAACAAATCCAATAAGCAAAAAATTAATCACAAGTCTAATACTTCTCCCAACTCCATTGCAGCTCGCCTCCACATGCTCCTTCGCAGTCTGTATATAAAATCTGCAAGCCTTCCTCTGTAAAGAACAGAGCAGGTGCGTGAGCTGATTGGACTAGATTTAGCAAAGAATTACTATGCGCGTATCAAATTCGCAAACAGGTTGGTAATTTATGCGATGATAACAGCACAACATCCAAATCTCACTGAATCCGTCACATCTGACATTGACCATGACAAAAACGTACAATTAGGAATTAAGATAAGAGAAGCGCACCCCCGCCTCTGCCCTCTGCGCTTATACAACTACAGCGACCATCATAAGATGACCCACCCATAATTCAAGGGAACGCCAAGCTAATGTATATGGTCAGAGAAGGGCACGTCGCTTTTACAAGTGAAGCGCCGCCGTAGAATTCCCACCATTCATAAAATATTGCAATCCCAGCGCACTAGCATATACACTAATCCTCCTAAACATTACATGCTAGCGGCATCTAAGATCTGGATGCATAATAAAGTTATTAATACAAATTAAAAGATGCTTGAGTCGCAGGGAAGAAGCATCTTACCTAAAAGCTTAATAAAAAATCCTTTCACAGTCTATTCCTCGTTCTAGACAATGACTCCATACTGAATATATTTATGCTATCTCCGCATGAATGAATACATTAAGGTTGATATGAGAAGCCCGCTAAAGCTTACGAAGAAGATAGTATAATAATAATAATTTCCACGGGCCTTATAATTCACTCGAGACACACCGACAGAATGCAGAGTTTGAAAAAACTAGAAAACAGGGACTGAAAACATGCAAACATAAGTGTTGCCGGGACGAAGCCAAGATTAATTCCTTGCACCCGCTCTTTCTCTTGGAAACCGTGCGAGTATTTAAGCGTGGGAGGATTCTACCGTCCTACAGTTGTGAACTGTGCGAGACAAGGATTTCGTCTGTGTAAAAAAAAAGAAGCGAGGCAACCGAGATGCTCGTCCTAAAATATTTGGCCCTATTCAACATGTAAACTTGAACGCAAGCCAAGTAGGATTAATGAAGAGAGTCCACCGATATTTTTAAAAACCAATACTTTATCATTCTTCGATTTTACTCACTTCCTCTCCTCCCATCCCCGTCCACTCCCATCCTTCCTTGTCCCTCCTCCGGCCTTTAAAACCTTCTCGGGCCCGAAATTTCTTCTCAGATTCCTCAAACACTTCCTTCACCAAACTCCGTCTTGATAATCTATCCTCCAGCCTCTTCCAGATGAACCAACACAGACACAACTTCACAGCGTCGCACACACACAACCACAAGTAAGTTTAAACTAATTACTTCTCTTGTCTTTTTCCACCAACCACCCATTCAACCCAAGCACCTCTTTCTCCTTTTCTCTTAATTCCTCATCGATTCCTTCAACGACACCCACCTCACAATTTCACCGATCCTCCTATACCCTTCCACAGCCAAGCGAAATCAACCAAAAGCAACCACCAGGTATTCAACTTCTCTCCTGTCCTTACCGAGCTTAACTAACTCTCAATAAGAGCAAGAATCCGCATGATATGAGTCTGTAAAAGTAAAACCGTCCCTCGTCTTGTCTCTGTAGCCTTCTTTTCCTTCTTCTTCTTCTTCACGACCTCATCTACCAAATCAACACAAGGACCACGTGCAACTTATCAAGCGAAGCAACTTAAAGACAACCACCTAACCTCCACCCTTTTCTACAAACAACCATCACCTACCACGCATAAACTCTGACCCAAGAATATCTCCTCGGCCATTATTTCCATCCAATTCACAAGTCGCCAAACAATAAACAAAACATGTGCGACCATTACCATGAAACACGACCAAAAATGAGCAAACTACTTTTCCTACACACTTTTTTAGCCCATCACCTACACATCCTCCGCTCCAACTCTGTCAATTTCCCACCATCCTTCTCCAATTCCTTTACTTAATCCCAGATGCCAAATTCTTCTCCATACCTCATCCTTGTTCACGGCCCTTTTCCTATTTAGCTTCTATCAAGCCTTTTATTTTCCCACTGCACTGCCCCACACATACCCTCTACAAGCTTCTCACCCTCCCCATCCATTTAGCAATCCAATTCAGCGACCAGCGAGGACTTTTCGGAAGGGATCCATCGTCTCCTCCGCTTATGATCATTAGTTTCAAGCCCGGTTGTTGGTACACGACCCTTAAAAACTCACATCTTCTATAACATCAGAAACATACTCATAATCATCTCTTCATATGTGAATATCCACGATTTCCCAAACATTCCGCCCCACCAACATGACATTATCGTTGACTTCCATTTAAGAACTTCACCTTCCTCAAGTATGTACGCATCTCCAATCACTTCACCTTCGCAACTCCGCTTTCCCACAACACAACAAGGTAACTCAAGGCCTTTCCAAATTCAGCACACCTCACCCACCCACCACTTCCAACCAATATTTTACCCTCCCATACACCCCCCTCATACACAATCTTCCCAATCCTTTCATCATGCCTGCAGAAATGTAAACCCCGTAGCTTTCTGAAACCATTCATTCATTTTCATTAACAAACTTAACGAGTAATCCGATCCGTTCGCATCCAAAGTGGTTAATCACGTGTTTCAGTACTTACAATTTGATACAAAACTGTGTCTGTTACTACATTGATTCCACGTACATAAACTCCATTCGCACTTGTCTCGATTTTTGCCAAAGTTACAAAGCTCGTCTGCAACTAGCGATTAGACGGAAAATGATTCAATGCAATAAAAATCGACCTCAAAATCCTGATTCTAGAAAATAATATATTCCCCTAAAATGCAAGATGAATGAAAGCGGATGCGAAAGAAAGAGAAGAGATCAGCTCAAAGGCCTTCACCTCCTCCCCCTCAAATCCCACACACTTTCAAGCTAATCTGACTGTCTAGTGAAAACTTTCAACGACCAGGACTGAGACCAGACGATGCCTCCGCATTTCCCATCAAATCATTTACCAAAGCTATATCTAGACTCTCATCAGATCATATCAATATCGATATAGACTCTCATCCGGTCACACCACACGAGCAGTATGTAAAAGTATCAAAGTGCATCTATCAAATTCTTGTAATTTATAGCCGTGTTTACTCTCGCCAAAACAGCGACTTCCCAATACGACGACAAGAGTACAACTTTTATACAAGCAATCCAATTCTTGTTTAAAACGTAAAAAACAATAGGACTGCATACTGAATCTACTACACGACTTCTCCTAAAACTACCGCCCTCCCAGGCCTTTATAAATCTAAACTTGTTCAGCTTACATAAATATCCTTCAAATTCTTCGCTTCGCTGACGACTTTGAGGTCTTGATGTTTGCATCCTAGTGCTGATACTCATCGATTCGCTAAAATTCCTGGAATCATCTGAGCCGGCCATTCTTTTTTGCGAACACAGGTATTTCGCGACCAAGTTTCTCAGTTTCGCGGATGCACTTTAAATATTTTCTCACACCACCATCCACTCTTTCTTCGGATGCCAAGTATTTGCATTCAATTTTTTAGTTTTCCCCGCACATATAGCATGCGATATTATATCATCATTCCATCAGTATTTTATTTACTCAGAAAACAAACGTCCTTTATTTCTCTCCTCCGCGCGAAGCGGCGTAATTGTCACACTTTTGAAATTATAACCTGGCACCGTACCGTCAGTCCGTAGCTTTATATTCACCCCTCATCTTCCTCCCCTATGTAACTGTGTATACGTACACACAAAATCCGATTCAGTATCTCTTAATAGCTCTCTCAATTTTAATCAATCACAATCCACGCTCCACAAATTAAAATCTAGCACTCTCCTCCCCACACCACTCCTCCACCTCCGCAACGATCAATTTCCGTACCAGATTTCAATTCACAAACCCACAATCAGCCCAGAACGCACACACACATCCAAATCTCTAAATCCTGGGAGGTAGTCACAAAACTTGGCTTCTGATTACCATACTACGGATCACTCAACTGCTCCCTTGTCTTAACCGAACCCTGTCAGCTCGAGAATCTATGTAAACGGTTTACAGTAAACCTCAAACCTAGTCGCAAATAAATAAGCCGACCTTACACTCTTTTCCTGCATTCCACAACCATGCCATTCACAACAGAAGCGTCACTGGAAGACACACACACACATACTCACTATCATCATCTCTCCCCCCTCATCTCTCCCCTACTTACACCTAACTGCAACGCCATTTAACCTCATGAATTCCATTACTACAGCTCAAACTTCTCCGCCATACATTCTAATCCTCTTCTTTCATTTCATCGCTAACCCTCCGGACCTTACCCTCCAAAGAAGCCATATAATCTCTCTCTTAACCACACCGTCACCGCGTACCAAAAACCAGATTATACCTAATTCACAGCACATGCCAAAACTCCGAATAATGCAAACTTTATCGGTCCTCCAAAGGACTAAAGCATGCATCCACTTCCACCCGCATTATCTCCCACCACTAACCTATCCGCCAACAAGGACAGTCTCTCTCATGTACGTCTTCACATCACATATTTTACCAAAAACTTGCCAAAATCCAACAACTCCGCCCGCATATATACACAACACTATAATTGCATCGCATCCGTCCCCGTTCCGTTTCATCACAAACTCAGTCCCAGCTCCGTCTCAACCGCCGTACCATGACAAGATAAATACACACATCTCAACTTCCGCAAATGTCTCTACAAAAATCCAACATCGCAATGCATTGAAATGCTTTCTCCATCTGTATCTCTTACCGTCGCGTCGTATCAATCCACACTTTTCTCCACCTACCCTAGTCAAGCTACCAGTAAATTAAATCCTCAGAGATGTGCCTTCTTTAAAAAAACCCTTCTTCACCATCCATAAAAGTTCCAGGGACTCCACACCTTAAAAAATCCTGCCACTACAATGGCCTCATCCCAGGTATAGTTTCATACACAATTTTATTTTTTTTTACCATTTTACTATCCTCACTGACAATCTTCCCGCCCATCTGTCACATTCCAAAATCTCGGGGAGTCAACTACCATATGTATTAAAAACAATACAGAGGTCGAAGACCATCAAATCCATACTTTATATTCCAGATCCCCCCACACAGAATTACAGCAACTTCCTTGTTCATCTATTTCAATTTACAAATGTATGCTTCGCCTCCTCCCTCCTCCCTTGTCTTGTCACATTATTGAATAATAGATCCACGAATTCCAAACATCATTTGTACAAGTGTACTTTTCAAAATCTTTTACTTTTACAACCTTCTAAATTTACAGCCACCAACCATCCAAGAAGCCCAATAAATCACACACTTTCAATATACATTGCAAAAGCTTGAAAGCATCTAAGCATCCTCAAAGCCTGGAATCCGCTCATCCTCCTAACCATATCTCTCTGCGAAATCGGTACAAGCAACTGCCAAAGATAGATCAAGGCCATCATACTTGTTAAAGCTAATACTGTCCGACTCATTGAAACTCCTAAAAATCTTCCAATCCTACTAACTACCCAGTTCTCTCTCATCTCTCTCTTCTAGTTGTCCCAATTTACTTTTTCGCAACTTGTAGAAGCGAAGCAAAATTAGATTCCTACAGCCGCTGCACTCAAGTCAAAAGCTCTTTATATATTCCTGACTACGCCGTCGCTGGAATCCCTTAACTGCACACACACACACTACGACCAAACTAAATCACATAAGCGACAACTTCCCTTCTTAAATATTGCATATATCGTTTCCTCTTACATTTACACATACACATTGTCACATATCACATCTTTTCCTCCATGACGTCAACTCTATTTACTCCAACTACACAGTTTGCAAGGATGGAGTCACACTTGTTCCAAGCGACAGCTCCCGCATAACCTCTACTCATTTTCATTTATTTGTCCTCCATCCTCGTTTACTTTATTCATCATTACACACACCAAACAAGCCCTGAACTGCAAGACTGGATAAGTAAATTATCCTCCCATCTCTCACAGCTTTTCTAATTCACCACACACTTACCATGCCTTTAACGAAATCAGTCATAACTGATTAACTCGACATACCTTACACCAACAACACAAATCATTCTCTCATAAACTTGTACCTCATTCCCCTCTGTTCCCATCCTCAACTCTGCTAGAATCTCTGACCTTGGTTTACCTGAGTAGAATAGACACAGTGCCAGAGAATAATAAGCCTTAATTTAATCTTGTCTCCCGGCTTTTATGTGAATTTACTTCCATAAACGTTAAACGTTTTTAAACTACAAATAATGCAAATTCATCATGCATCATAACTAGCTAGGCCAAAAATCCGCATAAAGCTAGGATAATGCCCAAAAGTATACCATTATTGAGTGAATAATTATCCAGAGAATCTCTTTTATCCACCAACGCGCAACGTTACACTCAAAAAAATATTACACAGCTAACCCACATTGCGCATTGGCTCCAGGCGTACAGGCAAAGGTGTTCTATTTCACCGGGTTTCTAAATACCTTTGATTTAGCTAATGAAAGGTGCAACGAGTTGAATTACGCTATAAATCGTAATCCCAGGGAATCCGAAGCGTCGTATTCGGCAGCCGCTCTGCACAAGAGACACAAAATGAAGCTTAATTCACCAAGGATCATGACGTAATCCTCTAGAAATGAGTGCAGGCCATAAATGGCTAAGCACATGGCTTCTTCATACTCCCAGAAAAGCTAGATACAGAATATCCCTACAAACCATATATTCAAACTCTCGTCACAGACAAGAAGAAACTTAAAAGCGGCTTAGGGCGTGGGTGCACGCGTAAACATTAACGTCTCCCTCGAAACTCTAGTCAACCTCATGTCTTACATGCTTAACTTCCAAAATTCCAGACTTTATAATCCTATCAATTGACAATCACATCTCTTTTCGAAACCAATCCCTACTTTATAAACTTGTTCAAATCATCTTGTAAGTAGGTTAGTTACATTCGGTAAATTCCATTGAATTTGCTCAAAACACTTGCGAAATAGATCCACTCCAGCCATTCTCCTGAATGTAGCTTTCAAAATCCTCCCATGATCTTCGAATCCTATAGTCTGCATCATGGATTGCGCTTTCAAGCGACAAAATTTCAAAGTCGCTGCAGGAGGAAGCAATAAAATTTTACGCGTCTCAGAAAATAATTTCCCATTTAACATCATCCATCCCTTAAAATTGGCTCGGGCTCAATTTTCAGCAACGTTTTGCAAACGCCAGAGTTTTGAATGCAACTTTGAGGAGAATTAGCAATGCTAGTGTTCTACCACTACTCTATCTCAAGCCCTCCAACCAACTCCACCTCTCTTCAAAAACTAAAACTTCCAGCGCTTTAATTCCCTTCAGTCTTTCCAAATCTTGCTATTAGAGTGCCCACTTATTTCGCTCGCGAATCAACGCTTATCGTTCCTTCGTCCCTAGTTATAATTTAGCAGCGCTTGGAGGATTCTATTTCATCCCTCTCACTACTGTCTAGAGAATTTACATTAGAACAAAAGTTTGAATTAACTTCCATTCATCCTGTTCCTCGGACGTTTCAGCTCAAAGCTCAGCATCAAGAACCAGGATTGCTCAAACAACAATCTATCTTGACAACCCATAGGGCGGGCCCTCCACTCTGTCTATCCAATTCAAGGGTTGAGAAGACAAACGAAAAGTAAGTATATATTGATTTGATTCCCCACATCTTTCGAATCATCCATTTTCGGCTATGAGTAGCCCGCCTACAATCAGCTTGATTTACAGAACATGGTTTTGCAGCTCTTCCACAATTTTGGCGGCTTCTTCCCAGTTGAATGCGTGAAAAACATGCGTTTTTTCATTAATTTTACGATACGACCTTAATGCTCCATTCCCATCTCCCTATTTTCAAACAGTGTATACGGCATCCTTCTAAAAGTGCACACCCAAGATTCAGCGCACTAACCATCATACCTTCATTCGATTACTTTTGCAAGTTTCGTGTGGGATTTTCATTCATAAATCAGGGACGCGGAAATTAATTTCAACTAAAACCATTCCTGAACACATATCCCACCTAACTTGTTTATCTTCCACGGGCTATGAAACACAATCAACACGATCAATTTAATTTATTCTCTGAAATCAACTATCCTTTTATGTGATCCACAAACTATTGTTTATCGAGTCCGTATTCTGCGCTTCCACCTTATTCACAGAACATGTATAAGGTCTTCTACTCCTCCAGCTCCTCCCTTTTGCTTCCAAGTCCTGCAATACATTGGATTATTGTACCAAATTCTTCATTACGATTGCAATTAACTGAATCAAAGCTACCTTTTACCAGCCGGAAATCAATGCTTGAGGAATCTTCACACACTCATGATTCCATAAGCCATTCAATAAACCGTGGTACTTATTTTCCATTATGACGCAAAACAATTTTTAATCTAAGTTGATGAACTTTTTCTTAAGAGGTTCTGATCATGGCATAGTGCAAAATCCCAGAAAGCCCTGCTTTAGAATTAGTTCCAAGACAAACTACCCCGAGCTTTAAATTCTTTAACATTCGTTGAAAGTTAACGCACATTTTAATTAACATCTACTTGTTGCAAATAGATTAACAAGAAACGACATTAGCAGCTACATAAGAAACCATTTCAAAAACTTACACATCAAGCTGACGGTTTTACTAATAATGCAATATGATCTACCTTTTTTCATTCCTCCGGAATTCGCAAGCTAGACAACATTTCCACACGTTAGTTCCGTCGTTCAACATCAACCTCGCTAAAAATCCGTCCGAAACGGGTTTAAGGATTTCAGAGACAATGCGAGTCGTATAGCCTGGAGAAGCTTGAGCAGGATGCTTGCCTCTTAATAGTTTGCAAGGTGTATCTATTTATAAAAATCTTCCCTCTCCTACCCTGATAAATACGACGGAAAGCCGTGCCGTGTCACACAGGTTTTTTATCTTCTCTTCACTACCCCTCCCTTGTCTTATCTCATTTACTTCAAGTCAAGATCACAATACATACTACAAGACACAAGGAACAAACTTTAATTCAACGCACACTCTAGTGTAATGTACCTAATGCTAAAATATTTCCCTCCCAGAGGATTCATCATTTATTTTCACTCTATTTCCCCTTGTAGTTAACATCTCCATCTCATCTACCACTTTCTCTTGAAAGCGCGTGTAAATTCGTATACCCTGATTCCACCAAAGAAATAAGAGGTTGATTTCTGTACGCAAATCCCCACCACTTTCCCTACATCCTAGCACAAAATTTCCCGGACTTGAAGCTATTATGAAGCTGCAATGATGCGTACAAGGTAAGTAAAATGTAGAGTAATGCAGGGGAGTCGACTTCCTACGTGGTGGATCAAGGAATCACAAGGGGAATATAAAAAACAATCACATAAAAATCCGCTGCCTCACCATATCCTGACTACTACTGAGCGAGCACCCCGTGCCAAAATTTGTAGCGACGCCAACCAGGAATCTTTTTCAATAAGTAAAAATACATTCAACAAGTATTACAACCGCTCTTAAAAATTTACTTCCCTACATATATATACATCCCATTTCCCATTCACATCATTCCCGATCATTCCCAACTTTTCTACCATATTTTCACAGCAATCAAAATTAAGTGCAGCAGTTCACGAATAAGTTGCTGCTGAATTTGCATTTAATATCTTCTCAAACCAAGCACTTGACTAACCCCACTTCTATCTTCCCTTCCATCCTCTCCGAGTGGGTGGTTGTATAAATTCACGAATGCAGCCAATCACAATATGTCAGAAACTGAAACCTTATTCCGTCTTCCTCATAGTTGCAAAAACTTTCACCACCCACATAACATTGTCTTCCTCTTCTTTAGCATTACAATGTTTGTCTTCCGTACTTTTGAAACGCATATCTCTGTGCATCCATATCTTCGTATTTTTAAAAGCATCGCTGCTTCAGAGGTCCCTATACACCCAGCCATTGTCCATTTTTACTTTCTCTTCAATTCTTCCACTGAATAAACCACAAAATTTCGTCTTTTTTAACTCAGGAAATCGAATATAAATATATGGGCTTCATCAGACTCTAGTTTGGCTGTGTATTTAAAAAAAGCTGCGAAAACTGAATGAGCCCGACTTCCACAGGATTTCCTCCCGGATTTTCTCCACCTCTTCTGTTTTTCCTATTCCCCGAAGAAATATGAGCAGAATAAACACAGTCAACTATCCTGATAGCTCAGACCGTCCCATGTCGTTTCTCTTCCAGAGACGTCCCATAAGTTCCTTACTCAGAAAATACGAGATCTTCTCGCAATCTTATAAAACTCCGGCTATTCCTTCCCGTATCAGTAGCAGGAAGGAAATGGATATAAATCAATCTCTCACAACTTTAAAATACACGCAAAACATTTTTTCTAAACTCCAATCCTCAGCAAGCCCTCCGGGTAATGCATTTCCGAGACAGGCGTTGCTGAAAGGTCATTTGTTTCTTATGGAGGAACACAGTTTGAGAAATTTCGTCCCAGGAATTACAAGAGTGTAAACACCCACAAAAGACGTATATATTATGTATCTGAAACCGATTTCTCATCCCCACCTCTTCACATTTGCTTCTCACCCAAGGAATTACCGTTTCCCCAAACAAACGACTTGTGGTTACAGACAGCAACAGCACTCCTAACAAATCCATCCAACTCCTGTCAACTAATTAACGTCACGTCTTTTTTACCCTAATCGGGAAGAAAAATCATGAGAGACGCATCAAATTCTATGAACCCACGAGGATTTCGCATCATATTCTCCCCTTGACGTACAAATCGTCCACGGGAAGACATATTCCTCAAACTCCTGAATAAATCTTTCGCCAACTTTATGAGTATTAGTAAACCATTCTCTAGCATCTATTTACCAGAAGACTTGAAACGGTGACAATCACTTCTTTTCAATTCCCACCACCTAAGCCCCCCATAAAATATAACAATTTCAACTTCATCTTCACCCCTTCCTCTTAACCTCCTCCCACGTATTTCTAAGCAAGCACCTTCTAGCAACGCCAAGCAAGTCGGTGATCAAAATTCTACATACACGCATCAAACTACTGTGTCAGCTATGGAAGATGAAATCAAACAAAAACATCTACTCTAGCACACGTGCATAAATTATGCAAAAGCGATCGCAATATGCACGCATCCCTCCCACAATTCTCCATTCTTGTCTTCTTCAAACATTTCATCTCCATTTACAAATCCTCTCAGTCAACAACCAAGCTATAATCTTCTAACTGTCAAATCCTCCTACTCACTCCCTCCCAATGTCTTCCTTTTTCTCTCACTTTCTCCTCGTGCAGATCTCTGAACAACAGTCCCGTAGTTTACTACTCACCATCATTCCTCTTCTTCTGCGGCGTACATTTCTCTGGATAAAATTCCAAGAAGAAGAAGAATTAATGATATGCGGCAGACGGCAAAGTGCAGAGGAGAAAAAAAAGAGTTTTAAATCATTCTCGCCAACATGCCTCCAAGGAAAGGGAATTCAGCAGACTTTTCAGAGTATCATCATCGTAGCCGTCCCAAACCCCACCGCCACCGTCCATCAGACCATGACTTCCTATTGAGCTACTTACAAAATCTTCTAACCCCACTCCCTCCAAGAACCAAATCTTCATCTGTCCTGCTGGAGCCTGTAAAATGTAAAACATATCCCCGCCCTTCTTCTCTCATATTCCGTCCGCTCGTACCTCTCGAACTCTTAATTTACTTGCGTTATTTTTAGTTCCAATTGCGGAAAGTTAATTCAATTTTACAACAAAAAATCTCCAACAGTTTCTTCTATCTTCACCCCTTTTCACGCCTCACCCGTCTAACCTCATCCCGCCGACACTCTTCTCTTCCTTACCTACTCCTGCACTCTGAACCTCAAAATCACCACACTTGCAGCCATGAATCTTTTAACATTCCGCCGCTGAACAAATGCAGATCGAAATTTTATTTGCGACACTCCACCAAATAGTATCTTATCTGATCTTTACCCTTCTCCAAATCTCTTCCTTCTGCCACTACTCATACACTACTCGTCAACTTGCAAGCAAAATGGCCTCTCCACCTTGAATATCGGAACATGTCCCGGTTCAGTCAGCTGTACCAGTCCAGTTATACCTTTAACTACATGACTACTTTCCCGCTAACAACTCCCACCTTTCCCCATCCGTCCTTACAATCTTCTCCCAACACTCCTTCCCTCGTCCTTGCTCCCAACGTTTTATGTAATCTTGATCTTTGGAAAAAATATTTGGCAATCCACACGTGACAACAAATTTCACATCTCAATTATGACATTTACAAAAGAGTCCAATCATTTCCTCCAACAACCATCTACATCCATCCTGTCCGCGTGCCCAAACAATCCCATCTTTCATTCAATTTACAATTTTAAATTCAATTACATCTGTCCTTGATGTTTTCGCCATTGAAATTCCTGCGCTATATTTACGAATAAAATCTAAGTTATTTCCATCCCGTTGATTTTTCCTGAAATTTTGTTACTGTAATAAAATTTACAAACCCTGATTAAAATTCCACAACAGAATCGCAATATTTAAGCCTAACGAGAATGATACACAAGTTACAATCCTGTTAGAATGAGCTTAATATATATACTTCCGTTCAGTTATTCTATCCAGTGCATCAATCAACCTTACTTTTTTCAGTATCCGTGAATCTTAAAGCCAACTCCGACGACTGCGGTTATGAGTCATAACTTATGACTTCCATGTGACCATATTTCATACTCAAGTAACCGTATTCGTGAGAAATCGCCGGGAAAATCCTTTATACAAGTGAATGAAAGCTTTTGAGGCGAATGTGACATTAGTATAAATTCACTGTCCCGTTTCCATCCCTTGATTTGTGTTCACATAATATTTGGATACGTCCTCCGGGTCGGACCGGGTAACATTATTTAATTTCACACCCCAAAAAGATGCTAACAGCATATTCCGAGCGTGTGTGTGAACCCGGAATAAAATCTAAGAATCCCATTTCATATGCATGCAAGTATGAAGGAGTGCAAGTAGAATCTAGTTTCCTTCTTCATGTCAAATTAAGCTCATTTGTTATCACCTTGCGTCAACAGGGTTTTATCAAAACGATACTCCTTCCTTCAACCATCTCCCACTTCTGCCAATTCCGTCCTGATTCTCCACTTATAAATACAGCTTATTTTTCCTGCTTTCGCTTTATTTCCTTCTTGCAAATTCTACGCTTTACTTCTACCAACATGAAATATTTTCTTGCATTTCAATTTTTTATCTAATACATTTCTTCTCAGTTTGTATCTCATCCTCTCCCACCCTTCACCCCCCCCCCTTCAAGACAGCTTCACTTTACGTCCTCCACCTCCTGATCAATCTATGATTCGATGACAACCCAAGACGATAAACACGCTTATCTATTCCCATTCAGCTCTACTGCTAAATCTTCCCTCAGTTAGTATTAGCATACTGAATATTCAATCCAAAGCTTTAGCAGTGCTATGCTATAAGTCAGTAGGATGGATTTAAAAGTAAACACGGTTCGCAAAACCCACAATACTACTCCCAATGCTATGCGTACAGTAAACTAAATTCGCAACCTTTCCCTCAAGAGCATGTCAGCTTATTTTTGCACTCCTACACATCGGAATGAACACCTGGAAAGCGTAACTGATGACAGTTGAATCATCGTTAGTGCTCTTCCTTCTGTCATCACGTCAAGGTGCGTAAAAGAGTGGTAATGTGTTACAAGAAAACGCAAATTACAGCTCTTCTTCTTCCTAGCCCACCCAACGCCCAAATCTTCAAACCATCATCCCACCCACAGACTTGTGGGTAGCTTTCACCGCTCTTGTTCTTGATTTTTCCAAGACAACGAAAATCTACACTAAATCTAAAATCTAAAACTCTGGCCTCCCACCCAACGATTCAACCACCTATTATAATGGTTACTCCTTCCCTTTTTAGAGAATCTAAACAGAAGCATTATTCCCGGATGACATCAGGAACGGAACCGAATTCTCTTGACATTTACTTGTGGTTTCCCTTCAACTAATTATAAGCGCTACCTATACATGATGGTATTTGCAAGAAGAATACAAGATTCTGTGGCCCTGAACTTTTCCGTCCCGATTGATACCACCGTTCTACTATCCCGCATCTATTTTTTGCAAATCAAATGCTACTTCCCCGAACCCGCGTAAATTAAATCTTACAAATAATTACTTGATGAATTTGATTATTTTAACAAGAGCACCATAGGGAGCTAGAACGTTGTATGGAAATAAAACCTATTTAAAAATGCTTACATCCAGGAGAAGTTAACTGTTTCCTAGCACATCGGTAGGGCTGGTAAGTGCCCGGTTCCAATTTACCATACATTGTTCGATCCATGGTTGTTTAATATGATTAAACACAAATAACCTCTGCGTACAATCAGCAGCTTCTCTTGTTCACTCTTTTTCACTAATCATCTACCTTTCACTAATTAAACAATCTCCATATTTCCTGACTAACTTCACAGGATATCGTGTAATCACTCACAATGCAAACAACGAAATATCCACTCCTTCTTTCTTGCAACCAATTTTTCCACTTGTTTTACCGGCTTTTACGTCCGAATTAATCCGGGTATTCGTACCCTCCCGTTCTCTGCACTATGTATATACTAGTAGTACAGCACTATACTATCTCCCCACACAACTACAACTTTTGTAACTCAAACACGTGTTTGCCGAAACGAGAATAATCACTCTTTAGCTCAAAACAAATATTCACGCACTTTTCGGACTTGGAGTCTACATTCAAACTTTCACAAAGTACTATCAAATAACAAACAGTGGTTTATATGAATGCGAAAATATTTCAAATTTCCACAACTAAAAATCTAAATATGTAGTCAAGGTTAAAGGATTTTCCGGGTGTACGGAGTGGCCATCTGCAATGGGTAAGGCGGTGGGACAAAACGGCAAGAAGAGAGCAGCCAACTTGGATTTCTTGTCAAACCAACCACATGCACTTCGAAATACGGAATGGTGTAGGAAAGGTAACGTGGATTCCTAGCCAAGCCAGAATACATAAAGTTCCTCCCAAAGATTCCAACGACGCATCCCATTCACTACAAGAACGAGAGCCTCGAACAGAAGCGCACAATTTCCCTCCGCCCGCCATCCTCTTCCTCATAATTCCCTTAGAATCTTTGTAAAAAAGCCAAAGCTATGCCAACGTTTCTCCTACATACGAACTACCTCTTTCACTCCCGAATCTCAAACTTTGTGAAAGTCCCGAGAAAAGCCATCAGTCCGCCCTCCCTTCTCTCACGGGATAATCATCTTTTCCGAGACTACATATTCCTCGTTACGCTCCATTCATTCCTAGGACACACATTGCATTTCTCCAAAGGTTAAGTGCATCAAATGACACGACACCCCGTGTATGTCCTAACTTCCCATCCAAACCTTATTATCCCAGCCCTCAGCTGTTTGAGAATACAAATTTCAAAACTTTCCCACACCAAATCCTAGAAAATTCTAAAACTCCAAAAGTTGAAGCTAATTCTTTAGCTTATCCTACTAATTTCTACATACATAAATTGATATTGAATTGCCTCTCATCTGTACAAACTGCAACTGTTGATGCTATGGTCTGTAGCTGAAAGCTATGGCAGAGAAAGTCATTATTTTAAAGAGATGTTTCATTATTTTCCCGCTTGCAGCAATTGTTTTCCTAATCCAGCCTTTTTTGGTTCCCTGTGCTATATTCCTAAATTCTTGGGCCCACGTTGTTCCTAATAGTGCGGGTATTATTCTGTAAACAGCTTACAATAATAGCTCACAAGCCTCCTCCATTCTCCTAAACGCTTTTGCAATTACCAGGCATCCCTGAATATTTCTCCGAGAAAATCCTCACTCCTCCTCCTCGGCTTTACCTAGTTAGTTACTCGAGTATTTCCAGATTTTCATCGCAAATTAACCTTGTCTGTTCACGCTTTGCAAAAACTTTGGCTCTTATTTCCAAGAAATATTGTAAACTGTATACAAAGGGAAGGACAGATACTTGTATTCTGTTGCTCATTTTCAATCGGGTCGCGGCTCCAAATTTCTTCAATAAGAAACAAAATACCTAATTTTCTCTCAACTTCTAGCCTCACGCGGCCGTCGCCCATCCCGTTGTAGAGACATCTCCCTTCCCCTTATTACAAAGCTGTTTTAACCCCGACCTTAGCCCTAAAAATGGCCCATTTATTGTGATTCAGGGGTAGGAATGCTGACAGATTTCCCGAACCCTGAAAAATTTCAGACTGTAACCCGGATGAAGGGACGGAAGGCTAGAAAAACAAGTGCCTCCGTCTTGTAACTGCCGTCCATCTTGCCATCTTTCTTGTACACTTTATGAATAGGAGCCTTTGATTTGTTATCGAGACCCTCCGCCTGCTCACAATGCCCTTGTTTATATACGTGCCTTAAATAAACACACACTGAGTCTTGTTAAAGACAACTTCATTCCTATTTCCCTCCCCGCATCAAGGTTTTTCATACAAGTCTCCTTTCTTCCTACAGACAACGTTCATCAAATCAAGTTGTAAATCCTTTCGAGGACGCTGCTACCCACACCCACATCCCAAGTTTTTCAATAATTTTTCTCCTAGTCAATCCATATTCCACCCAATAGCCCCACACCCTCAATCCCCCCACACATCTCCATTAACATCCTTGGCTATAGAAGAGATTACCAAGAGAACAAGTCCTCCTCTTGTATCCTGTCCCTCTGCCATGAAATTCCCAAATTCTCTTCAACCGGATTCCTTTAAAGACGCCAAGATGTAAATTTCCAAATTCATAAATATTAGCTCGTAAAATATTCTCTGCAATAGTGCAACGTAACGTAAAATTTAATTATTCGGCCAGTATATCGCAAATTGGCAATATCTCTGGGCTCGTTGCAGATTTTTGTAATCTCACATCCACACCCGTTCCCAGAACGCTTCAGCACCCTTGCTACAAAATTTCTCGTGAAAATCCATCTCGATTCTTGCAGCCTTTTGAAAAAAATAAAAGACGCAAGCTCGAAATCCGTCCAAAATAACAACAAAATCCCTTCACTCCAACATCAAGTCAGCCTTATCCCGTAAATCCGTTCTTGAGTTTTTTCAGAGACTAACTCTCAAGTTTCATAAACTTTTCCCTAGAATTCCCTACATTTTCTTCTACTTCTACAGCCTGTAGTCTTCTCGCTAATCCTTTCCGACAGCAACCTTTAAAAACGAAACGACTCCACCCTTTTCAGGATATTCCGCTAGATACTACACGAGTTCCCCTGTCACCTTCATTTAATCTATCCTCTGTCTACTTTCTGCAGTCGTCAAATACAAGATGGTTACTTGAGACCTCGTCGTCATTATTGAGAATAATCTACATCCTTCATTTCCTTGTTTTGCTTTCTTATCAAATCAAAAACTGATGCTCATAATCCTAAGATGTTTTTTAATTTCAAGCCTCCTAACATAATCCTTTTTATTTTAGGGATTAAAGTAAAAAAGTCCCATAGATTTAAAAACAATAAAGAGAAAAATTAGATTCAAATGTTATATTTTCCTTTGAGCACAGAACATAGTTTTACACAAAGCCTATTACAAAGCTTTATAAACAAAGTGACATTTGAGTATTCACATGAGCGGATCTGAAGGCATAACACAAGCTTTGTAAAGTGAAATGAAGGGAATGAAACTCGGAAACCAAGGAGTTGGCAAGGGATGATGCAAGTTTGGAGAAATCAGCACACTTTTTGCACTAACTGCCTCAGCTAATAGCGTCATTCGTCGTCAATCCCTACATCGTAAATCTTACATCCACTAACATGTACTCCTACTCTACTTACTACCTGCTTGCTAAAAAATCTAAGACGTAACACAATCCTCTTTGCTTGCATTTGCAACTTCGTGCCGTAAAATTAGTACGTGGTTCACGGATTTCGTTTTCTTCTCCAAGCTTCCCCATCTCTTATTTCCATCACAACATTTAAATTCTTTTTATTTCATCCCCATATCCTCCTACCCTGCTCCAAGATCTCAGCTCAACTTAAGTCTTAATGTCATTAAATGAATTCTGTATTCACAAATGTAAATAGTCCTTTCATCTTCTAAAATTATTACTACACTTTACTCTTCCCTTCCTCCCTCTTTACTCTTCCAAGGCAGCGATTCATTCCAACTATTAATTTCTGTGCAACACACGCTTTGCTAAATCTCAGCGAGAAATTTTGCAACATTTTCCTCTCCGTCTACTCCTGTACTGGGTCATGATAAAATAAACCACCTCATTTAACTCTAATAACTTGTTCATTATCAATTCACACTCGATCCTTTCCCTTCCATAAAACAATCATTCACATTTATGAATCCACTCAATCTTTCTGGGATCAGTCCCGAACAAATTATAAACAAGAGCATAATCTGGGTCATCCAGCCTTGAGGGAGATTGAACAGATTCAACATTTAGTTTCATCAACCCTCAATGATTCCTTCTCTCCCTCCTATCCTTTAGGTCCTAGGAAAACAAATTCAAATGTCAGATCAAGGCCAAGCGCTGACAAACCCGTAATCAAATGTCCATCCTTAAAATGCTATTTCCCCTAAAACCCTTCCACCGCCTACACATTTCCCTTCCCGCCCTTCCTCTTTCGGCCCCTGGTGAAGACGGGCTAATGATTTGCAAAATCATTCTAATCCAGCCTATTAGCCCTGAGTACAACTAATTTCCTTTAAACCTTGTACATTAATCTAAGAGGTACTAGAGCACAAGCATCCATGTCGGCACAGCCAAACTCTATTTTGCTCGAAAACAGAATTAGCGAACGCGTAATTTGACGCTGGAATTCTAATCCTCCCACCCATAAAATCCTCTCGTTACCCCTCGGCCGAATCCTATTTATTTATGACATCGCCCCCTCGCTTATTTAATTAGTTGACCTTGGTTCATGGGTTGCGGAAAATGACCTTCATAAAAGGAGCCTCGCAGTGCTGACTTTGCTAAATTTCTAGGCTTTCAGTTTTATTCATATTAATCTTGGAAGTTCCAATGTAATCCACGATGAGAATTAAGGCTAAAAAGCAGGATAACATTTCTCTACGATTAGATCAATTTCATTACAATTCCTTAACTTTTAAAAATGTAGCTTGATACACTGATTCCTGGTTTTCCATGAAGACCAGCACCAGATCAAGCCCACATAAAATGATCTCTGCTATATAATGAACACGATGAATTATCCTTCAACCTGTTCCAATGTTTAAACTCAGGTAGGGTTAAAAACTCATGGTTAGGTTGTTCCCATCTTCTAGGATTACGAGCTGTAACGTCTTCATCTTTGAAAAGTTAAGCTCGTCAGATTCTTATCCTCTTTGTCCTTCCTTTATTGCCCCCTTCTTCTCCTTCATCCCGCATTATATCTACTTACGCTTGTCAGCTTACTCTCCAGCAACATATATAGTTTAAATCTCCTCCAAGAATTTATGCCTGACATGTACTTACGCATACAATAAGACAGAGCACTTGACGAAGGACATACAACTTACTTTACTTTTATGCACGTCCATTAAGTATTCCTTTCGACTTTTACAAGTCCTTCCGTCAAGAGACCGGAAACGTCTCCGCCAAAAACAACATATTCCAATGCCCAGCAAAGCCCCTATCCTACTTCCGAGCTATCCTAGAAATCCCACTTTAGCACTAAAAATATCAACGCAATGCATCATTCCAGAATATATTCAGACTAAACCCAGACAAAATACTCTACACATATTCCCCCGCCGCCTACAGCTCGTAAAAAACTTTTTTCCGCAAACTTGTTCCCTTCATTATTTTTTCCTTCGTCTCTGAGCAGATTCAGAACTGAGAGTATTGTTCTGCGCAAAAACTCTCCGATCCCAATTTTCTCTCCTCAAACTCATTACACCCTCCTCCCCTCAGTAATTAACAACAAGCCTGTAAACTGCCATTCCAACCTCCCGCCGGTGAACGCTTCTTGATACTCGAATACCAACTCTCAACCTCTCAAAAACGTACCGCCTTCTAAACTATAATTAATTCAAGTTATTATCAGTCCTCGGTTTCCGACAGCCACTACCACCTTGCTACACAGACCACACACACTCCCCCACCGCCAAATATATGGTCATCATTATTTTTGCTTGCCTTAAACTATACCATTAAAGAGTCAAACTCTCCTCACGTCTAGCCCTCTCCAACTGATTCTTTTCCATAAACTTGCCAATGGCAAACACAAAAGCCTAGAACAAGCCCACGCATTTCAGCAACGTAGACTTTGCAAAGTCAAACTTTAAGCTTTACATCACTATCGTTAATCATACAATGAGCACAGTTAAGTTCACCGTGTTTTGAACACAATTTATGTGGCCAACAAGCAAAGCTGTACAACAACATTTTACTGGCTCAAAATCGCAACCCTCTTCACGCTCGTTTCATAGCATCTTCAACGGCATTAAAGACAAATTGCAACTTAGTTACTCTATGATATTTAAGAAAATGATAACCTTAACTGTATTCAAAATTCCGAAAGCCACACATTGCTAGCCTTTTAGTATCTATTACCCTACCAGCTTTTCAAATTGACACATCAGCTCATTAATTTAGCTGAAAAAGCAATCTAAAAGCTGAATCGCAACACTGTAAATTAATGCATTGTTTACCTACCTAGCTTGAAATATTTTCCATACCCCGGCACCGTCGTAGCCTTCATGACACGTATCACAGAACATTACTCCGATTCACCCACTACCCATAACATTCTAGCTGCCCACCTTGGGTCATATCATTTGATAAGACTTTGTAAGATCTTGCCTAAGATATTTCTCTTTGAATTATGTAAATCAGGATGCAGGAATGCATCCACGCACCTTATACGCATTTTGATTCACGTGAGAGAGATCGGTAAGCGGATTCACAAATTGAAGAAGCATGCAATATCCTCCCGTTCCTGGCTCCCATCTCATAATCTTTCTCCATCGCACTCCTGAATCCACTTAATCATCTTCTCGATCCCACGCCCACGTCCAGTCTCCCGCCTCCACAGCTTTTACGTACTTGAAATCACGAAAGAATCCATAATTTTACAACTAACCCGCCTTCACCTCTTTCATAAAATTCCAAAAAGATTATTGACCACCCGCTCCCGTTTAGCGTCCCTTTAAAACTCTCGGACCACTGCTTTTACGGGAGAGTATAAAAACCAAACAAGACATTAACCAATAACCTGCTAGCACCTCAACTTCTTAATCAGCTTCTCAGACCTATTTTTTACATGCACCTTGTGTACAACGGGATAACTACAAAACTATGATAACAGAAGACACATCACTTTTTCCATCCTTCGTAGAGGTACATCATCATTCTCCTTTTCACCAGGCCCCTTCCATAATCCGCTTCACAGCACAACAGGTTGGCGTTCCCTTATAAGTCCATCACTACAAAGTGGTCCAACTCATTTCATCTCTCTTTTCTACATCTTTCTTTTCCATCCCAACCTTCCAGTTGACCCGCTGAGGATCATAGTATTCACAAAATAATAATTAACGCCTCGTATCCAGCTTGGATTTTAACAACTGCTCTCAGTTTGGGGGTCAATCTGAGGTCCTCACAAAATCCCAAACAAAACTGTCTTTCTCTGTTTCGACTCTGAAATTTCAGTCAGAATTTTATCCTTCATCTCATCCTTTCTTTGACTGTAATTTCTGTGATTATTGTAAACTTTGACTACCCGACATTGAAAATACTCTTCTTTGCTTCATTCAGCGCGACCAAGTTCATCCAACTTCATAAACAATTCAGCTGAAACAATGACTCCGGATGCCTAATACATGCTTCTTTGATTCCAACCCACACGAACCTCTAATGAATCACGGACTACTTGAATCATAAAAGCGAGCAAGGTGTTTGCAAGCCAGGCTCATCATCCTATATTCAAGAACCAATAAGGAGATTAAAAAGCATAACACCTACTGAAGGAAATGAAGAGAGCGGTTATTTTATATTTTCATCCACGTGTGCACACTCATTGTAACGTAGCAGCACAACAGTCAGTCTTTTGCCCGTTTCATCCTTACGGTAATTTAACATCATGAATGACATGATCATATCTTATCGCTACCCTATAAGGTATTGAATGTTCCTTCAACCAAGACTCATACTCTACACGCCTTTCTTTCTCAGCCTTCCGTCTCATCAAACTTCACAAGATCGTCTCTTGGCAGAATCCATCTCACAAATTCCCAGACTGCGTGTCAGCATACCCTAACCCAGGTCGCGCATTAATGATGTCGTAATAAGATTCTTTTCAAATTACTAAATGCTTCAAATCACCACTAGAGTGTAGTGTCCCTTCCACTTCACTATTAATCAGACTACAGGAATATTCCAAATTCCTCCTCCTTGCCAATCCCATCATTATTTGCGACATGTACTATTGGATGATGCTATGGATGGAAGCTTGAAGCTATGTTTGCAAGAGGCAACTACATGTTTTGCCATCCGTGTGGTGTCATAAAATTCGCGACAGCTTGCTTGATATCGGACCGGAAATGAATCAGCTAAGACACGGTAATACACTCGAAATAGTGTCCAAAAAGCTTTAAGGAGTACGTAAGTAAAATGTAGCCCGCAATTTAGTATCAAGAGAGATAATATGTGATCCGAATTGTTTTATCAGATCCTCTCTAACCTCGAATTCACATCCTGTTACTGCATCAGAGTATTTATACATCTGTATCATTCATCTTACATCGAGATTGCCCGTGTTGTCAGGACAGCTATTCGTGTTTTTTGCAGGAATCTTCTAACTTTTCTAGGGATTCTCTGAGGATGGGATTCAATCTGGCAAGTTTGCCAAAAATACTATGCAATTCCTGCATTCTGTCGTAAATTTTCCCAAGGATTCCAGAGTATTCACCTTGTTTACATTTTCTTCGGCCTACGCTTGTGTACCCAGGATACCCGCTTCATTTTCTCTTGGGCTGGGCTCCTTTGATTTCCGAGAAAGTAACGGCCTATATAACCCGCGTCCTACAACTAATCGAGCCGTAACATCATAGATCATACAGTGTACCAGCTCACCTGAATTATAATAAAAGATTGCTTCGATATATATAATCCTAGCTGTATAATTGACAATGGACAGACAGGTGGTCGGTATCCTGCCTACGAGAATGCAATTTTCAGCCCAAATTCATTAGTGAAACATGTGACATTGCGCAATTATAATCAAACGATGTTCCCTGTGACTTAACTTATAGCTACTAAACGTTATGACTCTTTGAATACAATTAGTCATCCGGAAACAAGTGAAGTCATACATTCCGGAGAAGCTCAAAAAGATTTTAAATCATAAAGGTTACTGCATTTATGAAATTTGAGACTATGGACACTATGGAGTAAAATATTAATAAAGCTGAAGAGTTGCTGAAATGTTTCGATAACTTACTTAAGTCGTCCATAGTTTAGAAGGAGAGGTTTATTCCAAAATAACTTCCGGTTTGTCTTGCCAGGAATAATTTCACGCCAATCCTTCTTTCTCTTGCCAAGATTTCTTTAACTCTGAAAACACTCTTCACTTTTAACTTATTGATAGCAATTAAGGTCGTTTCATTCCCAACAACACACTTCCTTTGGCACTTGTGTTTTCATTTACGTTACCCGATTTGTTAGTCACAAATTTATAGTTTTCAACTTTTTCTGAAAACCTTAGGGTAAACCTTTTTTCCCTAAGAAGGATACAAGATTTGAATATCCAGCGCAAACTTCCTCCTTTACTGTTTCTCTATGCCCGTCTCTGTCTACGCTTTATGAGCCCGTTTCGCTTCGCCATCTATTCAGCATATGATTTTCATTCTTCAGAACTGCTCTTTGCATAATGTATTGACTCATTCCTGTGTCTTAATACAATTCAAATTCACTACGCTGTGAGTTTCTTATTATTCGCTCTGCTTAAACTCGACTTATGTTAAGCATTCCTATTGTGGTTTTTCTTTACATTTGACCGAAAACAGCATTACTTGCTCTCTCATTAATGCATGACTAATGACTGGATCGTTAGGTAAACTGATTTCAAAGGTAAACGCGGATGTAAAGAGTGTTTGCTGCCTACAACTTGGAACAACCAATGCAAGTGAATAAGGGAGATGGAATAAGATTAGATTATGATAAAAAAAGGTTTTAATAAAATTCATAATATACTTTATATCACTTACATACACTCAATAAAAATAACATAACTATAAAAATCTTCTTATCGGGCTACCAGCCGCTAAAATTTTTAAAGTCGTATCCAGCTACTTTTGTTTTCTTGGGACCACTGGGTCCCGCTTGTGGTTCTGGTGGGACTGAGACCGCCTGAGAAGTTTCGCCACTCACAATCCTGGAAAATACAAAAACTTTTGTAATCTTCGTTCTTTTACATCGACAAGTGTAGTACAATTTTATCAATTAGTCCAAACTGGCTCACGAAAAATAACTTACTTTCGCTTAGGATCAATGTATCTTCCTACTCCTTCACGGAAAACTTTGAGTTTTGGTGCAACCTTCTTAATAACTTTCTTTTCTGTGCTTTCCCCACCTCCGGACTTGGCTCTTTCATCGGCCCTTTCTTTTGCAAGGATTTCATCAACTTCAGCGAAGGGGTCTTGGAAAACTTGTGCTTCTAGCAATACGATATCTTCTATGGGCTTATCTTTGTTGTCCGTTTCTACGCTTTCTATATGAGAAAGCGAATCCAACCCTCCAACCACTCTCCCAAAAATTGTATGCTTTTGATCCAAATGTTTGCAAGAGCGAAAGGTTATGAAGCTGCAAAAACCAGAGGTACACGTTATTGCTTGGATCGAGAATCGCCTCTACTTTTGTGTCGCCCACTTTTTAACTGCCGTCAAAACCTTTAAAGTTTACTAGTTTACTTACAATTGAGATTTATTTGTATTGGGCCCGGAATTCGCCATGGAGAGTATTCCACGGCCCGTGTGTGATAGTTGTGGCTTGAATTCGTCTTCGAATGCCGCCTCCCACGCGCTTTCACCGCCTGTTCCTTTACCAGTAGGATCCCCTCCTTGAATCTACAGTTTGGATTTGAGAAATACAATATCGTGTAAATATTCTCTCTCGTCAAGGATTGCTCTCGTTAGCTTCTCGCAGAAAATATTAAGGTTTACTTGCCATGAAATGACGAATCAATCGGTGAAATATTGTACCATTGTAATAACCTTTCTTGCATAGCATAATAAAATTTTCGCAAGTTTTAGGAGTTAAATCACAGTGAAGTTCGAGGTTCACAACGCCGTGGCTGGTAGTCAAGCGAACGTAACCTGAAGCAGAAATAAAGGTTTCACATGCGGGGTAGGTAACACTGGTTGTCTCACCTCTGAGGATAGAATATGTCTTTTGTCAACCTTTCTTTTTAATACGCTCATATCTCACGGAGTCTTCTTCTCTAATTGCTGCTTCATGCACAGTTTCCACAGGCATGGAGGTGGAAGTGAAACTAGCCGCGACTGCTCCAGTGGAATAATGCGCCTATTATTGCAAAACGTCGATCACAATTCTCTCATGTTAAACCTTCCAGTTAACTAGGTTCAAAATTTTTGCTAACTTACCGCATTGACAACGTCTGCATGCTTTTTTTCCACTTCTTTATTGAAGGGTGTGAACTCAGTCGCTCTCAATTCGTTTATAATATCCTTGGTTTCAGCAGCAACATTTTTTAATCTTGCTGATGGGTCTGTTTTCGCTCGCTCCAGTTCTATAAATCAAGATTAAATTACCAAGCGAATTAAGTATCAAACCGCCTCTTATCTTAATACATGCTGTGTACAAGAAGAATCATACTCTTTCGTTACCTTCGTTTACGATGCGTAAGTTCTTCTTCAGATGATGAAATGCGGTTAAATTGAATTTCGCTAAATTCTGAGGGTCCTGTATTGTGATAATGTCATTCTTCGTGAATACTTCGTCCGTCAGAAGCTCTCTCCAATTCTTAACTTTCAGGTTTAGCTCCTCCACAGCCTTCCGAAACAAATAAAAAAGTCAATTTTCTTCAAATTCAGCATGAAATTTAAAACTGCGAATCCAATAAAGCTGATCCTTTACAAACCTGATAACAGAAAACGTTACCCGTTGGTTTGATAGCAACGATATGACTGTTAGGAGTGAATACGCTGAACATAACGGGACAATGATACTTTCCTTCACTATTTTTATGAAAATTGAGCTTGATTAAATTCTTAGTATCCATTTTCTCCCCTGTGATTGGATTCATATGGAATTTTTTCAAGAAAGGCATAAGAGCCAGAAGGTCGAAAACATTTCCATCTTTGTCGCAGTAAGGATTTTCGAAAGGTTGAAGAGATAGAGCGCAATGATCAAATGGCAAGCGCTTGAACTCTGCCTGGTTTTGGGTCATATGCTTCGGACGCTTCCCTCCGTACAAGGTACTCCATTCCGTGCATGTCAAGTACCTTAAAAAAGTAAACACAGATTTCTTTACTATTCCAATTCTATATATAAACGACACAGAAACAGCTAAATATGGTAAATTATTAGTTCATCCATATAGCATGTTGAATGAAACTTACAATTTATCTTTCTGATGCTGTTTCTTCCCCATGATGATAGCAGATGTCCAGCAACGGACAAATCGATAGTTTTCAAATATTTATTCCACGTGTAGATGAATAACAAAAGACTGTAAACACAGGAAGACACAAATAAAAAATTAATTAATAAATACAAACTCAAAAACGATATTGACATTCGGTAGTCTTTAAACAAGATCTTATTGCCATTATTTATTTTTGATTACAAAGATTAATTACCAACCCGAGTCCGACACCCAAAACTAATTTACACAGCCTATTTGTTTCGGTTTGAATTGATTTCAGATTCTCTGTTATTAATTAAAGGATTGCCTTTTTCAGGATGCACATCTCCCGTTCCCGTTTTAATGCGAAATTTCGTTCCCCTGTATGATTTGAATATAACCGCCGTTATAGAGCTCCTTGGGATTATCCTATGATGAGAATATGCTTTTGGTGCTTCGAGCACCACAGTTTTAGAGTTCCTTGACTCTCGTTCCATGTGCAGGGGTTTTCTTTGAAGTAAAGGCGGTACGTAAGAAAAAGCCGCATACTGGAACATATGTATTCACACACATAACACATAACCGTAGGTTGTATTTTTACTACATTTTGTGATTCGAAAAGTATATATAACTGCCGCAGAATAATTTTATTAAATATCTCTAAATTGTATTAACTGCATTACCTTTAATTCGGCACGCAGTATTTCCTATGGTTAGCAGTGCAATTGCTTCTAATAAGGTTAATGTTCACCGTTCGTAAAGAGCCTTTACTGCAAACTAGTTGTTACGAACTGTATTCCTCATCTGTCGATGATCTGGGATGATCGAGTAAACCACTTGTGTTCATCTTATACTCCTGTTCTAGTTGATAATTGAAAGCGTAGCAGACCTACTATGGCGATGGAAGGACTATTTCATGAATTTTTAATAGCCATTCAGCCCATCGAGTCCCCCGCATTAATATTTGACGTTATTTCGAAATGGTCAAGAAGTCTTTCCTATTGCAAGGACGACGAGCGCATGCCAGACACAAACATAGATGAAAATTCGTACGCCAAGGTGAGGTTTCGATGACTGCCGGATATTCTTACTAAAATTGGAACGAAAAAACGACGTATGTTAATTCATTATTATATTTTTCAGGCTAAAAGATGCCTCCAGGCAGAGATAGAATGTTGGGAGCTGCTCTTCAGCCTTTACGATGAGAGAATCCGTTCAGCCGATCAATCCATGTTGCATGATCAAGGGGATCAGAAGCGTCAAGATATTTACCATATTAACGAAATGGAAGTGTTCAACCACATACTAGAGTCGAGCCAAAATCTGAGAGAGGTAACGGCAATGGATTACGATATTGGCGAAAATACAAGAATTGTTTACATTATAAGTCTCATTCACAACATTAATTATTTCAGTTGAGTATCATCGTTAGCTGGCTGGAAAATAATTTTAAGGCAAGAGATGCCCCTGACCTGATTCCGAAACTTGTTAACTGGGAACATACGCTGCATACTCTTAAGGTAACAATGGAGCTAATGTATAAGAGGGATGGACATCTTGAGATCAACAGTATTACGTAGATTATTTGAATTACAGAAAGATAAGTTGCTGGGCAAGCAGTCGAAGCACTCTATGGTGTCATGGATGGATCCAGACGTACTGACACGAGAGAAAAAACAACTTCACGAACTGGATGAGGTAAGAGACTCGGCATTCGTTGAATAGTAAGTAGTATACTACATTTACAGAATCGTTACTCATGTAATGTATTTCCTTTAACTAGGTTGACAACAAGAAAGCACATTTAGGAGCTTTTTACTATTTAAGAACCGGCGATCACCCCAAGGCAATTAGCTATTTATCTGAAAGTGGGCATGTAGCTTACGCTGCTACGCTTTACGGTTTTGAATATACTCACAAGCAAGATAAAGAAGATGCTAATCGTAACGAAAGTATACCAGCTCAAGTTATTCCGGCCATAAATCGGCGTATCGCTCACTACAGGCCAAGTTACCTAGTTACTGGGAATATTCGGCGGGATATGTGGAAGCGAACGGCATTCATGATTTGTGATGCCAATCAGCAAACAAAATATGAAAGAGCAGCATTGGGTGCGTTGTGTGGACATCGAGAAGCCATGCTGAAGGCTGCAGGAACATGGGAAGATCAAGTAAGGAGATATTTCTTCCAGAAGCCGAAACGCCTGATGACATGTGTATAAACTTTTTCCAAGCTTTTTTTCTTTGCAGTTATGGTCTTACCTGAAAACAGCATTTGACGTCTGCGTGGAGTCTGGGATGAGGAAAGGCAGCAATGCTCAGTATATCGACATGCCAAAAAGTTACTGGGACCAGGGCGCGCCCTTGAAAGAATGTTTAGACATTGTGAATGCCAAATACCCCGAATTCAAGCCTGTATTAAGCCCGGAGCTGGTATGCCGTGATGTCCAAGTCAACGTCATGCTGAATACTCCAGAAAAATTCCTAGGGAATTATGCTAACAATATCACCCAGTTTATTGAGTAAGTTTGAACGGCACATGTATGAGAAAGACTTACAATACTTATCTGCATCTAACCAATTTTTCTGCCCATGTCATAGATTATCGGAGGATCCAGAGGTCGTAAGGAACCACTCTATCCGATTCGTAGTGCATTTGCTTATTGTATTTCGCACGCTTGGTTTTGAAATTTCACAGCATCTAATGGATGTATTTGTCGAGCGTTATACTGAGGTAAGTATTGATTACTTTTAAAATTGACACTACTCATACAAATCAAGTTATATTTGGGTTTGCCAACTCTTTGCTGTTTCAGATACTCGTTAATTTGGGCTATCTCACGTACATCCCTTACTATGTTCGCCAAATGAGTGAATCCAAGTGGGTGTATTTAATTGCTGAGCACGTGAGCAGCATTACTTCGCAAGAACGCAGAGTGGCAGGAGATGACATCGAGTTGTTTCTAAAAACTGCACAGATTAACGGGCTCGACGTCTTGGAATTAGGAGAGCAGATAGTTGAAAAGCTCCGAAGCGAAGATGACAATTTTCATGCGGCCAACTTAGAATGGATCTCTTTGTGTTATAACTATGTCGAAGATTCTAAGTTAGTTATGTTGGCGCTTCTAAGGGCAGTCGTGAACATTACAAGGGTACATATCCGGTCAAGTGAAATGGATAAGGCTAAGCGCTACATGAAAGAGGTATAAGAATTTTTAGTTTTCCTTTCCTTACGTTCAAGATGCCAATATTAGTTTGCACGTTGCTATGAACTGATTTAAAATTGCACAGATAAAGAAAAACTGTCTTGATGAAGTCTCTGCCTTGTCAGATTTATACCTTAACACTTACGTAAAGGAATTTCAATGTTATCGGCTGTATACCGTAAGTTTCGCGACGCTTGTAATTGCCTAAATTTCTGTTGTAACCCTATACAGAATTCTGACCTAATTGATTATTGCTAATTGTTTGCCACACAGGATTCCGTGGACAGCTACATGCGGTGGGTCACTCTAAGGTACCAAGAGCCAAAACAGCCTGACGGTGACTGTGTGGGCTCACTGTCTGACCGCACTCTTTTCGACACACGAACAAGAGAATATAAAGAGAGAAAAGCACGTTGGGAAGAAAATTTTGTCAAGTTTACCTATAATAACTTCGGAAAACTAAAAAGCCTGCTGGAGTACGAGAACGGCTTTCTTTTGAACTGCTCTGCTGAAGATAATGGCCCCCATGAACATCTTGCAGTGTATGAGACACGAAAAGTAATTTTAGGGCATGTAAGTCTCCATCAGTACAACTTTTTCGCATTCATTTCCGATGTTTTTGTTTATTTGAAGCTGACCCACGTCATTTTGTCTGCGTTCTAGATCGTGAGGTACTTCATGCAACTCGTTGATTCCCGCAAGGATTTCAGTCTTTTTAAAGATTTCATGAGCATTGTTACATGCGCAGAGAAGAATGTTTACCAATCACTTCCAACGGATCTTCAGAATCACGTCTTTGTTTGGAGTGAAAAGTTAATTTGTGAAAACTCGGAGTCCCTTGGGTCGATCCCACGGTGATTCTAACCCAAAATTTCATTTAACTTTAAAAATACTTAAGACCGGCAAGTAATGAATTTAAAGTAAGACGTTCAGATTCGATGTTCAGCCAGTAACCACAACAAATATCAACGTCAACTACAAAAATAGTGATGCGTGATGCTTCTTTTTTCCTGTTTAAGCTGTAAGCTTAATTCCACTTTTATATTATTTCCATTCAGTTTCGCGTATGGAATAAATTTTTTCCTTAATTTACGAACTCTACTAGAGAATTGGTAGCACTAACTCTTTTTAAGGATTAAGTGCACGTAATCAACTTTTTCGATAGTTAAGTAATGGTTTCATTAAGGGCGTAGGTAGATACAATTTAACTAATAGTTCCAAGTCCTGATGTAAACAACTTGACGTACGGAAGACATTTTCACGAGTATCCCGATCCAATTGATTAGCAATTTTCCTGATACTTATTCTTGCATCTGGAGTATTCAGTACTACACAACTCTCTCTGCCTGAGGCTTTTGCAGTAGTCAGTTCTTCAACCATCTCCCATTCCAACGCATGGTTCCCGTATGGACTTTTGAATTCATGAAATGTAGAAAAGTCAAAGTCTTCCATCGCCATGGGTACTGGGATGCTGTGAGCAATACGGTAAAAGTCTCCAAGAGGTTGGCCTGTTAAAGAACTCGATTTCTGCCTTCTGTTTGGCACGCATGCAACTCCTGTGGATCGTTTTGCTTTAACAACTGCTTGTCTTCGCATCAAAAAGTTGAGGTTCTTGGAACCGACTCCTAAGCATTAGAGCACATAGATACGCTAAATTATCACTTTAATGCATTTCCCGTTTGCACGAAGATCTTCAATGAATCCATGAGTTACACTACATTACAGACCGTACCTGGTTTCACATTTTTTCCAATTGAATTAAACACTAATGCGCTGTTCCCACTAAGTCCGATACATGGCTTCCAGGAAGTTTTGCTCTCAGAAGACATTCCCATTTCGTTTCCTATCATGCCCTTCACACAAGTATATATCTGGGTTCTCGGTCTACACCAATACCAATATTTTGGCAATTGAAGCTCAAGTAATTGCACAAATAACCAATTTCCTTATCTTATGCTCTTACACAGTAAGATTAAAGAAGACGATTAAGACTATAACACATGTGATTCCTTTCTGGACAGTTTATTCCAAGTTTCAGTCTTTTGCAAAAAAACACTCACCGAACGAGTATCGTTGACTGTTTTAATATACGTTTGTAAACCACTAACAGGGGACGGTCGGTCGTAGGTATTTTCGACAATTCACCATTGCCCCAAACTTGCAAATTCGATTCATGTAATACACGCGCAAACGATTTAAACTCTTTTGTTTCCTGTCGCCGCAATTATTTATGTAAAATGTAAACAGATCATACAACAAACAACCAATAATTGTAGTCGTGCATAGCAACGTCAAGAAAGTAAATTCCCATTCCTCGTCACTATCCATTTCTATATATATATAGGCAGTGTAATAATGAAGGGTGTTGTGGGTCACGACGCGGTCGCGTTTGGTCACAGGTTACTTATATGGCCGATACCAAAATTCAGCGGTTCTGCTGACCTGACATTTCCAGATAATATAAGTTACTTTACGTCAAACTAACCTATACTAAAGAGAACGAAGCGTTACGCAATTTGCCCCCATTTTCAAGTTACCTTGCCCCAACTCTATCCTGTTAGTTGCAAGCATCGTCACGTTACAAAAGACGAGCAATTCCTGTTCATGAAACTGCGTCAACTTTGAAACGATTTTCTTTCCATATAACTTTCATTCCTTCTGATGTTTACCTTTTTTTCGTTTGACTTCTATTAGTTTTAGAAGAAGTGTGTG
This sequence comes from Sminthurides aquaticus, assembly GCA_906901655.1. Taxonomy (NCBI): domain Eukaryota; kingdom Metazoa; phylum Arthropoda; class Collembola; order Symphypleona; family Sminthurididae; genus Sminthurides; species Sminthurides aquaticus. The sequence continues at coordinate 13,918,434 of CAJQTT010000001.1, read as the reverse complement.
AATGAAACAGGAAAATGATTTCATAATTACAATACTTCATTCATTAATGATTCTTGAAGATAAACGTTGTTGGAGGTTCTAGGAATTAATATTTATCTATTATTTATTTCTCTGAGGTTACCTTATCAGGTTTATGCCGAATACAGCAAAAACCTTAAATAGATAGAGAAGTCAATTAAAACCTTCCGTTATAATTGACCTGCGAGGTTTGACCTCCTACGGTCAGCGTCAGTACTGGAGTTAAACCAGTTTAGACCCGTCGCGATCCGATTGTTACCCTGATTGTCTCCAACCCATCTCAGACCTATCCAACACCTTAACTTTATCTTCATCTTTTCCCAAAAATTCGGAGAGAGTTTTCTCACTGGAAGCACTCAAACTTAAAAAACATTAAGAAAAAACTCCTATGCGAATTTTTGCAGGCACGGGCGGCTAACTTGACGCCGTCAGGAAGGATTCACGTGGAATAGTGCTGCGGAATTATTTGCGAGTAGCAGCATTATTTTTTTCACTATTTGCGATTCTGACGGTGTCAACAAAAGTCTTATTCATAAATAATTTTGATCGCTCATTATTACCATTGCAATATCTATTTAAAAAATAAGATTTTTGTAAAAGAAAATTTGTTAAACTTAGTTGAGTTAAATTTTTAAACCGGAGGGTGCCGATTCTTAAAAATATGTTTAAGCCAAGACCCTGTGGTTGCAAGGGCATTCGTACTTGCTTGATTTGCGAATCTGAATCAGGAATCTTTAAAGTTTACGATGAAAAACCGGTGAGTCGTTTTACTATTCTAACATCTATCTTGCTCTCTTGAATACGGTGACATAACCATTCAGAATTTGGTGTTTTTTTAAATACATTAGCGTATGTTTTCCATGAAAATTTTACATAAAACAACATGTTTATAATTTTCAGGCCCAGGACAGTTATGAATACTGCTACAAATGCGGGAAAGCATGGAAAGGAACGGACGTCGTTCGATTCCATGATGAAGGCCATCAAGGTGAATCTGTAGAATTTCCTGGAACTTTAGTAATGGTAAGTTTCACCGATCCGTATTAATTAAGTAAAGTTCTTCCATTACTTTCCGGGTACTTCTGGAAAGGATACTCATTATTATATTTAATTTTCAGCCGGATTTCATAACTGAAGAAGAGGAACAACTTTTAGTTCAAGGGTGTGACTCTCTTGATTGGGACATATCACAAAGTGGAAGAAGAAAACAGGTACCAATCCAAAACTGTTCATGTTTTTTGTTATTTACAACGATAAAAGGATGATATGTTTTTATTTAGAACTTTGGACCCAAAACCAACTTCAAGAAGAAAAAAATACAAGGAAAGAGCTTCTGCGGTTTTCCAAGTTTCAGTAAGTTTGCTCAAGACAAGCTTAGGAAAGTTGACCTGCTAAAAGACTTTCAGACTATTGAACAGTGCGCTATCGAGTACAGAACGGAAACCGGGGCATGCATAGATCCACATATTGACGATTGTTGGGTTTGGGGCGAGAGAGTAGTTTCAGTCAATTTGATATCCGATTCCGTGCTTACAATGTCAAAGTACAAGGGACCGTCATCTAAATACAATCTGGAGTATCGGGAAAAAAGCAAAGAGAAAAAGGATGCTAATGAAGTGGATACTGATAATGATTGCAGCCTTAATTATTTCGTGAGAATCCCTATGCCCGCAAGATCACTCCTTGTGTTATACGGAGCAGCGAGGTATGAATGGGAACATTGTATATTTCGAAGTGACATTAAGGACAGAAGGATATGTATGGCATATAGAGAATTCACTCCTATGTACCTGGAAGGTGGGGAATTACACAGTGAAGTTGGAATACCAATTTTAGAAAAGGCACATCAATTTTGGGATCGCTAACTCAAGTGAGTTTTAAGGAACGATTTTTATTATTTTTTAAACTTGATGTATTGTTCTTGTGCGTCTCTCAATGAGGAAAAGGTACTCAATAAAGTCTAAAAGATGCTCCGCATTTAGTCAATTGTCATTAGTATTTTCCTTGGACCTAATGTAGATCCCGTGTTAAGCTATCGCAAGGACGATAATTCAAATGACTTCCACTGGGTTATCGTCTTCGACGGGTTTTGTTTCTGGTGAGGTATCAGAAACAAGGACCAACTATGTCAACCCTTGATCTGCCATTTAACTGAATGCCTTTGAATAGGCCAATAATGAGCAATTATTCTCATAAAATACATGCATACAGCTTTACAGCTCGCAGCACCAGAGAATTCTGCCAACTCATTTTTCTCCTTGGAGACATATGCCATAGAGCACAGAACAGAATCACGTGGGCCTTCGGTATATAGTTCTACTTGCTTGAAGGACATGTGCTGTAGAGTAAACACTTGCGAAAAGATTTTATTGTATTTGATTTCAGTGTGTTCGCAGTAATTATTTGTCACCGCATCTTGAAGGATCACAAGGAAATTGGGATTTTATTCGTGTCCTGGCATCGTGATTTGTTGTCAGAGTTACGCGGAGATTCCGCTTTTATTCTGCTGGACACGACTTTCAAAGTTCTTATGGGAGTCAACGTAATTGAATTACTTAGATTCACAACGGTGCTGAGATTAGCAAGTAGGTTCACTAATCCCAAAGCATTAATTCTTTCGCAGCACCGTGGTTTTCAAACTAGATTCCCAGTTACATTATTCAGGCGAAAAATGTCTTCAGGAAGTACTGAAACGGAAATGAACAATTGCATTGCGGCAATTCAAATGACGGCTACTAACGACAAAGAAAATAATATGAAAATTTGTAACTCTTTAATTCAGCATGCTGTAACCCATAACAAAGCTAAGGTAAGTTTAAGCATATTACAGCTACGTATTGTTTCAACAATTCAGAAACTTTTATTACTTCGCCGTTTTTGCAATTCTTACTCTTGTATCACTGAATATGTTCAATCTTCATTCTTTTAGATGATATTTTTGCCGGAATGTTTTGACTTCATTGGTGTTGACAGAGAAGAAACGATTGCACTATCAGAAACTCTTGAAGGGCCTGTGATATCAAATTATAAGCAAGTCGCTAAGAAGCACAATATTTGGCTATCACTTGGAGGGTTTCATCGGAAGCTGGTACGCTGTTACAATTGGTGAGCTATGATTTAGCCTGAGGAAATGTTACATGATGAATTGGAATCTAATTTTCTGTTTTCCACTTACTAGGAAGATACAAATGGTTCAAAGATAAGCAATTCCCACATCATTATTGACAATCAAGGTCAGATCGTTTCCACTTATGAAAAGATTCACCTGTTTGATGTTTCTCTTCCTGAAAAGAACATTGAACTCAGAGAATCTAATACCATCAAAGCAGGAGATGCAGTCGTGAAGCCTGTTAAAACACCAATTGGTATGATTGGTATGGCCATTGTGAGTAAAATACTAAGTTCATCAAAGACCATTCCGCTAATTTTTGATACAGCAGTGTGATTATGACTTTGATATTTTACTTGGCAGTGCTATGATGTTCGATTTCCAGAATTGAGTGTTAATCTCAGGAATGCTGGAGCAGAAATATTAACTTATCCATCGGCTTTTACGACACATACGGGTCTGGCGCACTGGGAAACGTTATTACGAGCTAGGGCAATCGAAAACCAGTGTTATGTAATTGCAGCTGCACAGATAGGACGACATAATCAAAAACGGTGTTCCTATGGTCATTCCATGGTTAGTATTTTCCCTATTGTATCCGTTACATTGGACGTTTAGTTCTTTTCTTATAAGATTTATTATGAAGTATGGTTGATTGATCTCTTCATTTCAGATTATTAATCCATGGGGCACGATTCTTGCTCACGCTTCATCTTCGGAACAGCTAATATTCGCTGACATAGATTTGAATTCATTGGAGCAAATACGGAAGGAAATGCCTGTCCATTCACACAAGTAAGAGCGTACCTGTTTCCTACTTGACTTTCAATGTCTACATGTTTATACAATATTTAAATTTCTTTTCAATCAAAGGCGTTCCGATGTGTATAGTTCAAAAGCCGCAAAAGCTCTTTGCTGCATTCCCTCTGTAGAAATTGAGGATGACACCTTTGATTTTGGTCAAGTACAAGTCAAGAATAAGTTTGTTTTCTTGGAAACTTTGCACTCTCGCGCGTTTGTCAACAAAAAGTGTATTTTGCCTGGACGTAAGTATGAACAGTTACATAATATGTGGTGAGTGTTTTAAAGGAAGGATTAACTAGGCTTAATCCTCTGTTTTTTTTGTAGATGTACTTGTAATTTCGAAGAGAAAAGTAGAAAGGCTGAAAGACCTCAATGACAACGAAATAACTGATTTGTTCATGCTGGTGCAAAAGGTTAATTTGTTGATGGAGTTCGTTCAGAATACCACAGCAGCAAATGTTGCTTGTCAAGATGGAGCTGCTGCCGGTCAGAGTATAGCGGTAAGAAATATTACACCACCTTTTATCAGCATCTAAATAGGTAATAAATGATGCATGTATACCTGAACTTCGATTTATATCATCCTACAGCACGTTCACATTCACATCCTCCCTAGACGTCCTGGAGATTTCGAGAGGAATGATGACGTGTATGAAGAACTAGAAAATCTGAGCAAGCCCCATTTAGACAAGGAGTCCCCAAAGTGGCGAACTGAGGAAGAGATGCAGGCTGAAAGTGATACATTACGGGATACTGTACGAAAACATTTTTCAGCATATCTCATATCGCAATGACAATAACTCTTGAAACGAAATAGTCAGTATAAAGTCGACATTTACTCGTTTATTGCTGTTACACAGCATTTGTGAACTCTTGGGAAACTGTTGCGCTACTATTCATGTTAATATTAAAGCAAGCTTAGAAAATACCTATTAACAACATTCTTTCAAACTTTTAACGAATTATATGGTCTCCTTAGTTCAAATCCTAATAATGCAGCAGCGGCGCCAATTTTTCAGTCTTTAGCACTAGTTGCTTATGAAATACAATGTTAGAGGATTTATGGCTTTCGAACGCTTCTTCGTTTGCAGAATTCGTTCGCTCTATATCAAAACATACACATACTTTACATACTAATGTGTGGCAGCTCCATGATCAACGTCGTACAAGCTTTTCATGCTCTCAAAAGTGGCTGGTGCTCATCAGTAGGAGAAAGTGCCGAACATTCGCTAAAAATGATAAGACGCAAGGCATTAAACAAATTTTCTCTGTTCACAAAAATAATTAAAATATAACACTTTACTCATATTGTTGTAAACTTACTTGGGAGTAGAATGTGGAGTGGAACATCCGCAAATGGTTTCAACAATGGTATCCAACACACCCGCAACTGAAGTCTTTCTTCCAATAGTAGTCTCACCACCGTGACCACCCGCAGTCGTAGTGGACCCGTACATCGATGCATTCATTTGCATTGGCTCTGGCGCTTGCATGAATTCCTCCAAAGTCGATCGGGGGAAACCATCAGTATAGTACAATTTAATTGTATCGTATGCATCCATTATTAGGGCAATGAATAAGCTGAGGACTACATAGATAAACAAGCTAATGAATGTGTAGAGATAAATTCGGCAAAACCACCACAATAGAAGAGATTTCGATGACATTCCAGCAAATGTTGCGAACATGTCGTCACCGTTGATGAGCGCAAAAAGGCATTCTGAAGTTGTGGAAAGTGTACTAAACTGAAATTCAAACAACGGAAGTTACATTAGAGATATATACCATAACGTAGGTAGTGCGGTTTATTAGAGACCAGTTATTTTCGTACCTTCATATGATAAGGTCCAAGAATCAGCCATCCACAAAAAGTGAATCCAGCGTAAATGAGAATGGCACAAAGTAAAAACCGAAGAACATTAGGCGTAGCTCTCTTCAATGTTAGAATCAGAACGTTGTAAGTGCGGAAAAATCCGAGATAACGAAGTACTCCAAACCAAACCAGCAAATTTCCTACTCCCAACAGCAGACTGCATATGTTCCAAGCGTTTCCCGTAAGTTCCTGAAACGAAGAAAATGGAATTTTCTTTCAGTTTCATCACATTTTATTTTCATTGTATTTTATATATTATTCACATTGTATTTTACCTTATTCTCGATTTGTTCTTTTAAAATTGATCCAATTATAATCAACAAATCATTGAAGATTATAAGGACGTACCACAGATTCAGAAAATCCAACCTCTCATTGACAGTTAGTTCTTGCTTATAGTATCGCTTGAAGAACTGAATGGCTTCCTAGAAATGCAGGTTGTAAGTTTAGTGCTAGTCCACAACCAAGACCAACTGTATCGAAATTTAGATTATGTTGATTTACAACTCACGGATTTCAGAAGTTGAGCACGGTAAATAGCCCGGCAGCAGAGAACTAGCGAAAGTGAACAAGTTGCAATAACTATATAGTTAACCGCACTGCGTCCAATTTTTTCCAACTTGCTATCATCTGGAAGTACAAACGAAATTAGAATGCGAGAGAATAAGACAAGTTAATATTAATTTCTAATTAATTTGATTTCTGAGTACGGATTACTTACTCATATCTTCCACACGGCCAGAGCAGATTAACCGGAAGGGCATTGTTTCCAAAGTTACTAACGTCTGACCGTCATGATCACGGTTATTGAATTCGATCTACAAAAATTACATTTTTACTACTTCTGCTGATGAAAACTCCTCCAATTAAGCTGTTAGACAGTTACTTACCACGACATCGAAACGAAAGCAATCGGGAGATTTCAGAGGACCAATATCTCTAAACCGAACAGTTTTCAAACTAAATTTCAAATCCACACTGAGAGTTGCTTCAAACGAAATCGTGAAATTTTTTTCTTGTATATAATCCTTTATAGAAAACGCTCCCTTATTGTTGATTAATACTTCCGATGATATATTTAAACATTTCAACTCCACTTCGCTATCGAATGTATAGCTTTCGTTGAATCCGAATATAATACCCAAAGCATACTGCTCCACGCACAGCTGTATTGGACTTATGCTTCCATTTACGTTATTATAAAAATACGGACCAATGGAAATATTTTGAATATCACTGTACTGAAATTTAAAATAAAAGAATTAGTTGTACATCCTAGGAAAAGGTTATTATACGTAAATGACAAGAAGTAACTTACTGCGTTAACTGCGAAGTCCACATACTCATAGAATTCAGCCTTCGTGTAAACTGCTAGAGGGCCACTAGTAGGAGGATAAGTGTTAATTTCTCGACTAGAGTCCCATTCTTTGAGGAAGAGGTGAGAAAAGGTAATCTTATTGTCATTAGTGTAGTTAACGTTTGCGTATCGATATGACGCAAACAAAATAAGCTAAAAAACAAACACAAAATAAACGTCAGTCCTCTCACATTTTAAACAGCAAGAACAGACTTTCTACCAGTAACAATGATAGAGTCCGCGAATGAAAATAAAAAGCAACTTTCTCATAAATAATTTAGCATGTACTTACTTGCATCGTTACGAAAAATATTTTCACCAACTGAATCGTTAACTTGTACGGGAACTGCCTCTTTGTTTGCCATTTTTCCAAAGGATTCATGAAAAAAAACTTGAGTCGCCGCCGCATGCGATCAATCACTACGAAATTCTTGTCCTCGCTCATGCCACTGGCGCTACGGGTGCGATGTCGGGTCACATCCAGAGCGCTGCTGTTTACACTTCCATATCTTGCCAAGTTTTCTAATTCTGCAAATTTCAACCACCAACCATTATTAGCACACGAGTCATCTTCACATCTTGATAGCTTTCGTGATCGAATGTACGAGTCTTTTTTCAGAATCCAATCATATAAAGCAAAATTCTTGGCAGTATCCATTATTAAAAAATTCCCAATTCCACCCGCCACAAGAAATACTTCCATCCCAGCCAAGAAGTAACTGAATGCGAACCTACTTTGTCCCCATTCCTATGATTTATTAATTGCTCAGACAAGTATAGTTGCCATTTTGTCTATCTATCAAGTCTCCTAACTTTCTTCCAGTTAAGCAAAACAAAAAATAATCAGCCTAGTGCTAAGAACTTATTAACGTGACCTTACTCTTCCATGAGAGACTGACCTTTCAATCCACTCACTGATCTAATGGAGCAATTGATCTTTTGACACTTGAATATAAATATCTTAATCCCTGAACAGCATACGCGCCTAGCTTAAAAGAATAGTAGGCGGGCACAACGACTCATTCAGCAGTCACAAAGTTAGAAACTAGCCTTGATCAAACGCACTTCTCACATCCAGCTGTAACTCCATTTTTCGTGTTCCTTTATTTGTAGTCCGGCCCTGTAGACAGATTTGATACTCTTTTTCTTGCCAGATCAGATCTCGGTACACTTCTGACGCATCTAACTGATCTTAAACGAACGGAATAGTTTCTTTTCCAGTCTGTTGGAAATAAAGCCTAGAGCCATTAACTAATGACAGTTAAACTTTTCAAACTAATTTTCTAGTAAACAGTTTTAGTAGAAATTTCATTGGTAGTCATGCGATATTCTAATGAAAGGACAATACATGTACTAAGAAATCCTAATGGTTACTTTTCCCATAATACAACGCAAGGCTTTATTTCAGCATATATTACAGTGACATTGCGGCAGAGATGCAAACACTACAATATTCTCCTTCCAAAACTCAAACCGCATCCATTACAGTAGTCACTGATGACAATTATACTTCTGCAGCTAATAAAGCACCTTTGAGAGCATAACTCATCTTATTTTCAAATTCCGTCACGAACACATGACAGAAATTATCAGGGAGGATTGGATTAATGAAGCAACATTTCTGGATATCCTTGCAATACATCTGCTCCACAATGCTAACTCTTCTCAACTATAGTTTCTAGCACCCGTAAGTATTTCGCACACAAATTATTTGCAGTTGGAAACCTATACGCTTAATAGTAATTGCGGTCATGCTGTACGCATTCCACTACGGAATCCTACAAGAACAAATGGCAATATCGCACATCTTTTTATACCCGCTGACGCAGACGGGAGTTACACTTTTGCACATTTTAAAACTCTCACTTGAATTGGTTTCTGCGTTGTTGTTGTCAAAAAACACTTCATTGCACGAAGACAAGTCCAAGGAATCCTGGTACTGCATCATGGATACCACGACCCGTGAGATCGACATGACTTTAACGGTACGTTTACGAAAATTGACCTCACTGTGACTGGATCCGTTGCTCTATCTTAATTCTATGAAACCTACTCGATTATTTTAACAGTGTAACAAATAAAACAAATATAACGAATACACCAGCTAATGCAACATTTTAACTTAACTAATCGCATACGCGTGTATTAGTAGCTGCTCATGACAAAACGAAGCAAATTAAAATAGTCCAGCGAATTCAGTTCACTGATAAGGTTCCTGTACCTTGAACTCACAGAAGCTTTCTTGGTCCAAGTCTTCAAAAAAATTCCAAGATATTTCAACAATATTTTCCATACTTCCTTTACCTTTGAATAGCTGCCTACATATTTCCTTACTACGCAAATATCGTACTCTGTACATTACTTCTGTTCTGGGGGAGTTATTTGACAGTTCAATCAAAGATGCACCATATTCTCATTCGTGCTGAGTAGCTTATTCGTCGCACTAACTACTGAATTGGACATTCAACTATGGTTGAGATCAACCAATCCTATTTCACGGAGAACAACCCAGTAAACTGCTACGTATATCAGCGGAAGCAGAACGTTGCAACCTCCGGCTCCAGGATGTAAATTATGTATAGATTACTTGGGCATACTACCCTGAGACAACGATACAAGTTTACATTTGAAAAACATGAAAAGGAATCCAATATTGAAGAATACGAATCTACTTACTCAACATCCTATACGCTAACTTTCGTCTTCTTAGTTTTCACTGTCAAAGCAGCTGTTACTGGATGGAAAATGATGGGAAGCCGTTTGTTAATTCTTCCTAAACATTTACTTGATCTCTGCGGCACAATCGGGCATAAAAACTGGGATTACACTACACATCGAAACTAAAAAATCACTAATCATAACGCTACAAAAACCACTACGTCCTTAATATGTTCATGGGTAACTAATCCGGAAGATATTCGCGGCAAAAATGCGTTTGCCTTCCGGGTAGTATATAGCTGTTTTTGTCAACTAATCAATCCTACCCAGAAAAAGTCCTACGAAGTAAAAACACCACCAAAAAACTGTCACGAGAAGTTATACTACCTGACTGGACACTAAAATAAAAGTAGGGCTCTCGATTTTGCATTTCAGTTGCAGAAATCAGTTTACATCGCATGCTACACTGTCAAACTCATTTTACACGCGATCTACTTTGCATACCCCCAAATGACCTCAACTGCACACAAAAATCTTCCTGCATATGGTCAATTAGGATAAAGTACTTAAGCATGTATATTTCCCCACCACGCTTATTCAAACGCAGCGTCAAGCCATAGGTCTGATGTGTATAAATCCTGTTTTCTGTGCGTAGTTTCTTATGGTGCGTAATGTACAGAAACTTTAAAAAACCAGGTGTCCTTGTAACACAGTACAAGATATAAGACATCCAAAAACACTCGAGACAATTGTCTGTGTTGACTATACACATGGCTTTGTTTAATGCAAGAATAACTTAATGAAAGCGCTACAAGCTGCTTAAGTTGTCTACCATCCTACAGGGTTGTATCTGACCCAAAGTACACATTGGCAGCTCAGCAACCCAAGAAAAACTCAAAATGAATTTCCAGTGCTTACCCTCGTCATAGCTATCGATGTCATGTCCGTGGGCATAACCTCCTTCGGAATTCGGATGAACAACATGGCCTGTAGCACTTCTACCTCCACTGCGGTCGTCTCCGTCATCTGAACCAGTTGACGTTTGAAGACGAGTCCGCATTTCGCCCATTTGACTTGGATTCATTATAAAAGCGATTACGAATATCAAGTTGATCAACGGTAAAGATGGAAGCACTGAAACAAAAAGACAGGCGTTAAATTCTGTTGCGAAAAAAGTTATCAAAGACTGTATCTTTAGGATCCAAAACGTGCATAAATACTACTTGTATTTACTTTTGTACTTGATTTACTTACATGTTCTTTCTTCGCCGCAACACCTATATATCTTTGGAAATATCCGTCAAAGGTTAAGGGTTAGCCCGACCTGCTGCAATCCTAACAGGGGTCGTTACAAGGGTTGTAAAATAATCAGTCTTAAAGAGTGGGTGAGTCAAAATTCTGCAATTCTGCAATCGCAAATCTTCCACGGGAACTGCTTTGTCAACCCAAAGCTCTCGTCTTAGCCTGGTTCCATGGATGAGAAGTTTATTTGATACATCCCCACGAGGTTTCTCATCAATACTATTAAATCTTGTCCTACTCGCCAATGGACCCAGATTCAGAATAGAGCAGTACATCTGAAATTACATCAAAACTTATGTATTTACATTCGTAACGTAATCTGACTCTACACCAAGCATAAGCTAGAAACAAAAGGAATGCTAATTGGTGCAGAATTTTTGCTACACATTAGATAACAATGCACAAATTCCAACCACAAGCGTTTAACTTCATAATGCTTGTACTACGGATTCTTTTTTGCTGCAATTTTAATCTTCATAAAATAAGTCGCGATTATTAGGATTTTTAAACTAATAATGTTTAAGAGCCTTTCGATTGTAGTCAGGATATGCAACTACTTGACGCTGAAAAAGTACTCTGCTTTGAAAAAGGGTTCCTAACCTAGCTACCGTAAACGGCTGTTTGCAAAAAATCCAGCCACCAAAGTATATACACTCAAGACCACTTACTCAGGAATAGCTTCGACAGGCAAATTTGGTGATCACAGTATATTTCCGTAAAGTTTTCCTGTTCCAAATTGTGTATCTAAGGCTTCTTAGTAGTGTCTAAAGTACAGAAAATAAGAAAAGCACACGTAAGCACACTTTTTCATAAATAAGTAACGAAGCATGCACTTAATTTCCCCCAAACTTCAAAATCCAATTCTCGCTTGAAATTAAGGTTCAAAACACCGGCTAAAGCTTATTATAACAGAAACGTTATGATCGTATCCCGGAAGCCACGCTGGAATGATTCGTTTCTATTTCAGCTCGGTCGCTAGCCAGCTAGCTACGCACCAGTAATCTTATCCTTGTAGGTAATAAAAAACGATTTACTCCTATTCGTCGTGACGTGACAAAACGTCTCCTTCATTCAAAGCTCCCCAACGAACTAGATAACGACGACACGGGAAAATCGTTCCACTCGGGTAATTGTGACAAATAGTAGTAACGATGTGCCAGTATTTTCAAAATTTGCTGGAAATATCTGCTTCTCATGCACAATACTAAACGGTTACTGTCCACAATAGGACAAATCTCAAATCTAGCAACACGCGTCAGCGGTCAGTGATATCTGCCAAGTCGTCAACTACCTCAAATGGGACCCACAACCGATTACTACTGGTTGCTGCGTTATCACCCAAGAATAACATAATCAGCCTACTTCTTTAACAACAGAATTAGTGATAATCGCCCTAACTCTAACCCAGCACTTGTTGCACGTATATATATATACTTATCTAACGAGACCTCCTCTCTCATCCATCCTTTATCAGTCAGCTGCATGCATACAACATCAACAACAAGTCAACATTCAATCCACAATTTACACTGCCCTGTATGCTCAATTCTACAAAATGCCATCCAAATATACGCTCCGGTTCAAAATATCTGCAGATTTTGTAAGAAGCCGCACGTGCAATAGCAAATATTATCGATTGCTAAACCCGCCCCTCCCACGCCTGCTACAACCTGATGCACTAATCTTCGTCAGCAGCTAATGTCAACAGGGCATGTTGTGCTATCTACTTGCGATTGATTCTCACACGTGAGATCCATGCTTCATTCATGCTAAAGCAATGACAATGATGCGTATACCGGGCTGACTAAAACTTTCCTACTCAACAAATGAATCATACACCTTTGACCTTGCACAGAGCTTTAACACGCCGGAATATGCTCACTCTTCAGGATCGCAAAGTCCTCCGATTCTGGTCTATCAGGAATCAATGCGGAAAGGAAAATATTCGCCATCGACGTTGAATGAATGCCTCGCTCAGTTCAGTGGCATTGGACTTCCCTGATTTGCCTTGGCCGATTTAAAGGTACATCAAAGGCTAACTAGTCCCACTCATCCGATAAGTCTCATCCCCAAAGTTGTCATTGGTACTGTTATAATGTTGTGATTAGGATTAGCGAAACTGAATGCTGGTCATACTTCCTCCAATTGTTGGCTGCGATACTATTCATGCTTATAAGTGATATAACTGGGTGCTTGATTCGTATCAGGATTATGAACTTGAGAATCCTGATACGAGCCCTTGTGCAATATTGTGTGATGAGAATGTATGTTATACCTGCCAAAACTTTAGACAACGATCCGGCAGTTACAATGCTATACATCCGGAATAGGGCTACATCATCTACCTGATTTCTACAAATAGTTTCAGACTTGCTCTTCGTTTAAATTTCATTTTGAGACGAATTCAGAGTAACATAGCAGTCAAGACAATATATTCAGCCATTATTAGAATTACCAAAGAAACACTCGAGAGAGTTTAAAACCGGTTTGCTATTATCCACGCCCACGTACTTTTTCCGCGCTGACCTTCATTTTTGGTGTATCTATTTCGTATACAATGACCAACTGACTATGACCTAATTGTCATCGACTAAAAACTTCCACACATATTTGATATTTGTCAACTGTTCGATGACAACCATTTTCAAACCTCACTAATGCGCAATTAATTATAAACAAGATCTCTTACTCTATGCGAGTAAGAGATCTTGTCTAACGCAGTTACAACGTCTGAAACAATTTTAAAATTTTGCAAAATATTATCACGTTACAGCTGCTGGTAGATAATTAATTAATTCATATCCTTTACCTGTTCTTAGAATTATAGTCCAACAAATTGCTCAAAGTAAGAGAAACGCAGTATTCTATTTATTAAAAACACTATTAAATGGCACTAAATGTTTCTCACACTCTAACACACTCATATAAAAGCTTTGCACTTATTCACACCACTAGTTAATTTTTTGATTCACTAAATTCAATGACAAATCAAAGTAGCGTAGTGTCCATGCTGTTCATTATCAAAGAACATCCTCCCATTGCGTACGCATTTTGCGTTCCACTCTCTCAGCATCATAATAACCCACAAGAGTGTCGCGGCATAAAGAGGTTTCCGAGTTAACAAATATAGGACCAATCCCCTGGCATCCACACGCATGGAATCTTCCCAATGGAAACCGTGTTAGTAACAGCGTAGCAATCTCAAAAGTGTACAATTTGGGGGCATCCGAGAGGGAGCAACGGATTCCCCTCATTGGATTCCGGTGGTTGCCACCCGGATTGACCCTACCTTGTTGCAATTTTAGCGAAACAAGGATAACTGAAAACTTATCCTTGTTTCATCCTTGATTTTTTGCCTATCTTTTAACACAGCTAGCAAAATTCAACAAGTGCAGATAAACTTGATGCCCGCAAAATTGTTGCAATTTTCCCGGATCAAGGGCAGCTTAATTCGCAGCGATAGTCGCTAATGTCGGCATTCGGCATTTTCTTGGAAAACTTTCTAAGTTTTCCGTGGACTTGGTTTTCCTTGACTTCAGTGCGTAGTTGAAGCCATTCAGTATACACTCGAAACGGGCTAATTTGTGCTAAAATCCGAGCCATTATAATTAAGTCGTATTAATTTTGTTCTACAATTCATATAATTTAATGTTTAAGATTTCGGCTGTGGTCTGTGATTTGTGCTATTGAATTTGCCATTATTATTTATGTTCTTAATTTAGATAGTTTACTGCTGGTGTCCAACAAAATTAAATTCCAGTTTTCTTTCACCTAGGTTAAATTAATAAAATGATAGAGTGGGATTTGTAGGTGTGGAATTTTTTAGCGAATAAGAGCCAATTTACTAATACTTGTAAGTGTGGACAGCCTGAAAATTCTGTTTAATAATGATTTAATTAATCATGATGAGTACTGAAAAGGAAAACCAAGTTTAGGAAATTGCTACGTGATTGATGAAAATAATTACACGCGCAGTGTCATTAAATGTGCATACGCACAGTTTAAACGCGATATCCCATGAATTGGATCCACATATCCCGCCAAAAATAGATTTCAAACTACGTCAACGACTACTTCATTGCAATTCCTTGCACTCTATGGCTTTTCCCTTGACTCGCAAGCATAATCAAACGACTGACGCCGTCATAAACGTTTTCGTGCAAATCAACATGAACTTCCATATGAACGCTAAAGACATTTTAAATGAATCCGGAGAATAATTGGTGGGACCGTTGTTCAAACAATTAAAATTAAATACTATATAATTAGTATTGTATATTTATTATCTACTCCATCACAACTCGCCTCAAAAAATCGCATAATAATGTTGGTCCAAAAACTTTGTATACATTTGGCCATTTTGTAAAAGTTGGCAACCTTAGAGTAACATAATGCTACAATCCAGGATTAACCAAAACGAGGCATAAAATAATTAACTACAAGAGTCATGTAACGCTTAGCTTAGCTATAGCTTTTCCACTGGTACATATTAGCTCACAAGCTTAAATCCTCAGAAATCATGTTTATAAATCAAGCTCATATGACTACCATAAAATAATAACACTAGTTATAAACCTGGAAAGGTTCACTGCTACAACAGGCAATAATGACATGCTACCTAACAATAAGAATAACAAGTTTGAGAATAGACCCTAATAAACAAGTGAAAAAACCTAGCAGCTATGCTAAAATGTAACCAACACCTATGTCTTATTTTAAATGAGTATCAAGAAGATACCAATTAATTATTAGGGTAGTTCCCTAGCATGACAATTCCGCCCTTAAAAATAACCGTGTCGATGATTTTCATCATCTCGTCATAGATTCATTTTTAACACAATTACCGTTGTATATAAAGTTTTAACTTTTTTTCTTTTCCAAATATTAAATGTTTAAAATAAGGGTATATTAATTTTTTTTAGTTTTCTTTATGGTTGACCTGTAGCGAAAGCATACATGTTTGTAGTTGTTATAAAATCAATGTCAAGTGTCAACGCAAAATAATTAGTGTATTTGTAAAAAGTTGAAAGTGAAAAGAGTCATTTCACGTCAAATTAATGGTTTGTAAATATAAAAATGTGTACGAAACACGGAGTAGATGATGGTGTGAATGGCACACGTGTCATGTTCGGAACCAAGTCAGTTCCAAGATAAGTATAATATTTGTTCGGAACTCAGTTAAAAGTCCCAAGATTATAATTTTTTCAAACTAGTTACTACATCAGCAACAACAGATAGCTTCTCAACAATATTTGCTAGCCTGGGATGCTACAGCCTAAGCTTACATAGCAACCCTGGCCAAAACAGTCTGGACCTGCAGAGATCCAGAAGCGCGAAAAAGCGCTAGAAAATTCTCTCCTCTAGCACAGTTTAAAAAACCGTAATGCGACCGTTCAGATCAAGAAGGGCCACATAACCCCCCTTCATTATGGCCACATCCAGAGGCTGTTCCACACGATTATTTCCAATCAACCTCACCTCCCTAATATCATCTTCTGGCGAGTTCCGCACTTTTGGAATTATTAAGAGGGAACTATGTCTGCAATCGCAGACAAGTATATTCCCGACCTCATCCACAACGATACCGGATGGTCGGTTTGCGCCCCTGTAAATAATGCCGCAGTAATTATACTGCAAGTCTAGTTTGCAAACACGGTGCAGCTTGAAATCCGTCACGTAGAGAGTATCGCCTGCAATTATAATTAGCATCCCATTAGCATCTACTCCTCCTCTCCTCGTCGAAGCACGAATCATTCAAACTGACTGCAAACTGGAGAAAATAAGCTGCATCCTTTAGCCTATCAGCATAAAACAGAGCAGTCTCAACCCAACGGTTGCTTAATGAATAGTAAAAGTTATACCTTCCAAGCTGAAGCAAACACCTCTCGGGTAGGTAAAGTTGGAAGCGTCGCCTACGAAATGACTAATATAGACTCCCTGGTGATTGAAAATCTGGATCCTTTGGTTACGTGAATCAGCAACAGCTACCAACTTCCCATCCCTGGACACATCAATACCCCAAGGAAAGTTCAATTGTCCTTTAAATCGTCCCTTAGTTCCAAATGTGCCGATAAAGTCGCCGTTCCCGCTCAAAATCTGAATGCGATGATTATCTTTATCCGCAACATAAATCCGGTCGTGGACTTCACTGTAAGCAGCAGCCACCGGGCGGAAGAATTCACCTTCTCCAGAACCTTTCTTTCCAATTTTCCCTTTCAAAGTTCCATCAGGATGATACACCAAAATCTCATGAAGCTCTCTGTCAGGGACGATAACCTGCCAGAAAGTTAACGCATTGTTACTTCTTCTGGCACGAGCCACTACGGCAAGATATTGTCCTGACACTACGTATGTATCTAACCAACGTTTCTCAAACTAACCCTCCACATCACCATCATCTATCCTTCCATTTTTTAACCATGCAAATCTGCCAAATGTCCTCCACAATCCCTGGTCCCACGAATAAGAAACACGACCAAATTACGCAAATACACATTTCTTACCTCCTCTGTCCGCGTATTGCAGCAAATGCCCCAAGGTTTCCGATTTTGCATTTTTCCATTTGGAACATCAGGGTTCGGTACTTCTACGTCCATCCCTATGACTCGTGTCAGGTGATCATAGTTCTTCTCGATCCTGATTTCCTTAGGTTTAGGCTCCTTGTAGCGACAACTTGGTATTTGAACAAACGACTTGTAGATGCCGGATTCCAGAGGCATGAAAGAGCATTTTATTTCCGAGAGACGACGGCCCGGCTTCATTGTAACCTTGTAAGGATTTCTGTTAGGTTCAGGTCCCACAACGAATGCTTCCAAGCGGTCCTTGAAGTCCTCATACGCTGACGTCCTCACCTGCTGGGACTGTGCAACAATGTTGAAGGTGTACTCCTTGCAAATCGTACCCTGATGACGTGGAACATCAATCACGACATCCACAGATCCGAAGTCTTCAAGCTTGATTCTAACACTGTCCCAATCAAAGGGTGGGTGTTCCGACTCAGTCGAGTTCTCCGCGCTGCAGTATCCAGAGGACGCTGCGGATGAGGTAGCCGTGGATGAAGTCCATCCGAAATCCAAGAAGTTGGGTCGCTTTGCCTTATTCTCCAAAGGAACAATAGGTGACCTGCAACCAAATTTCAAAATAATTAAACAACACCTAAACAATTACCAGTTCACCAACTCCCTGTCCTCCACTTTACTTCCATGCGCACAACAAAACAATGCTTTTATCAATTGAAACTTAAATATTACCAAATACTATCGCCAAACAGGGAGCTCATTATGAAGTAATATTATGTTACGAGGGTCAAGATTTAAAAAGTTTTTAGAATCTTTTCACGGGATCTTCCCAACACCGCAATTCACTTTTAAAATATATATATTGCTCTTAATAAGCTGTTAACTAACTATACTACAATAACAACGATGACTGCATCAAAAGACTCGGTGTGTTCTTAAGTTGGGGAAATCCCTACTTTTTGTGAAACGTAATTACGTGTTCGTGTAGGATGATGTTTGATTTGTGTACTATGATTCAGCTAAAAACTTTTTTCTCAGGATTGTAGTTACAATGTGCGGTAAGTGAAGGTAAAAAATTGTCTCAGATGCAGTCACCTCTCAGGTCAAGCCCAGACTGAAATTAATCGGTAAGAAGAAAGCATCCTAAAGTCATGAATCAAGCGAAGCTGAAGCTATCATTAAGCAGTTGCAAGTAAAGCTATTTTTCAAACTCCTTTCCATACTAACCAAAGTAAAGGGCTTCAAATACTTTTAGCATAAGTCAAAAATTCAAACCGTTCTCAAACGCTCTCTCCAGGCTTGTCCTGGCCTGGGTAAAGGCTGGAGAGCTCACTTCTATCTCATTCCTGAATATAGCTTTTGGTATTTTTAAACCTTTAACGGGCTACTAGCAGTAACATTTAACAAGCTGTAATTGTGTACTATTACCTTGACCCTTTCCTCTTCCGGCATCGACCTCCCATCTTGTAACTCCTCTGCATTGTTGCGTAGTAGTTGTTGAAGAAAATAGGGGATGCCATCTTCACTCAACGAATTGGCCATGCAAAAGCAATCCTCCTGTAGGAACAATGAACGATAATTTCAGTTAAAATACTTTTCTCCAGTAACTAATACTGGAGACAAATACAAAAATTTACCTACATCCATCAGATACCGACTACGTTACGTTCCACCTTCCGAACTACAAGACGTAAGCAAGCCTATAAGTTAACAAAGCATTTACTCAAAACGGAAGAGTTCCGCTACAGTTCGAAATTATTTAATTACCAATCTATCCTTCCGGTTTTGAATAATTTCCAAGTTAGGAGTAAGAGCGCTGATTCCTGGTCATAGAACTGAAAGAAAGAGCTTATTTGCACGCTTCTAGAACTTGCAAGGATCCTGCTGTGGCGGCATAGAGAATAAAATTTAAAGTGCAATTTAATTTAGGGTAACTGGGACCAAAATCCGGAGTAAAATGGCTCTCGCAGCATGCAACCCATGGGTAGGAGCCGTTGCACAATGGCTGTCCTTGGTTTCGGGTTTTTCCATGAATTCAGTTTTGTGATGTTAAAACTTTCAGGGAAACGAATGCAGGCCCAGACATGAAATGCCATACGATTACCTGATTGGCTCTAAAAGGGAGCTGTTACTACTTGGTACAGCCAAGCTAAGCTTATTCTAGAAGGTCTGAATTTCCAGCGAATCTAGTGGTCCAAAACGGCTTTCAAATTTTACTCGAGGCTCCAATCAAATCCGAACAGAAACGTCCTGCTCTGTGATACACGCCACTGTGTAACAATCTTTAATGAAGTACCCATAACATGTAAGACACTTCATGGTCAGCTATTATACAGGTTACAAATAAGAACCGTTCATTGCGAACATCCTGGGATTCCGATATATATATATCCATCATAGCATTACGTTTTTACGATAGCATTATGTCCCTGTGCTCAATTCCTAATTCACAAAATGAGAGACATTTTTATCCCGTTCACGGTACTGGAAACTCGGAAAAACGTTGGATGGCAATGGTAGGGAACCCGAATAAACTGGTTATGATTGCACCATTCGGAAGGTTCCGATTTTCGTCAATATTACTGGCTAGATGTGCAGCTCGAGCAGATTGTATTTCTTGGATGCAAAAAGATCACTGAACCTTTTTACATTTGTTCCTCTACATTCTTGAAAAACTCCATGAAGTGCAATCCAAGAGAGTGCAGCCGAAAGGGATCGTTTACAACAATTAAAGATTTCAATAATCTTAAGCTATTTATTCACTGCTTCGAAGTAATCGTTAACATTATCACGCATTTATCAACCGATACAGTTCAATACAAATGACATTATAACAAGCAAAAATGCATGGCTTCCGGCACGGAGTTGACTTAAAAAGAATTATCAGGCGATGATTAATCAAAGGCGGGCTAGTCGAATTAGCCTAATTCGCTACAGCTATAAATAAGTATGCAGTTCACTCAGAGCGTATGAAGATAAAATAGATAGTTGAATGAGTTTTGTATAGAAGGCCGGACCGACGACAGTTGCACGAGGGATTCCTAACTGTCAAGCTACTTCAGGTAGCCTTGCTAGCTGGAGGTAGAAGGATTTTATCCAAGCACGCCATAATAGACAAACTCGGCCTAGCACACTCAGGAAAAATGTAAATAAATCTACACTACCGTTACAGTGTGCATAAATAAATCTTCTTTTCAATCGAGGGTTAAGGGCTGACTAACATAGAATTCAAATGCGATAAATCAGATTTACATCCGCTCCTAGAGAAACGTACACATCACATTACATTGATTGCTGGGCACTAAGAAAAAAGTTATCCTCTGAATTTAAAACTGATACGCTTATTGTCCATCTTGCACATATGGCATGCATGCCCTTCTTCTCCCGTGATGCACTCCCTACCTACCTTACTTAATCTAGTTTCAATAAACGTAAAAATATGTTTGCAAGAACCTCAAGTACACCTGATCAATCCAAGAAGGTATGCAGACGTTAGTTACGTGTCTTACAAGGCTACATTGTAAACAGCTTCGATAGGAAGCATACGTCATATCTCAATTTCTATTCCTTTGTAGAGATTAGCATCAGTGGCGGCTTTAACCCGAATGTGATCCAACGTATTAACAAAATGCTTGTTGATTTGCTCACTTTCCTCACTCTTTTCTAGATTTGGTAGCTCTTCCTTGACTTTTTGTATTATTTGGTTCACCAACTCCACAGTGACTTGGTCATTTCCCTTTTCCAGAAAATAGAGGTAGTGATTTAAGAGCTCGGTGAACAACTGCACCTGCACCATTAGATCCATACACTGATTTGCGATTCGAATTC
Organism: Sminthurides aquaticus; assembly: GCA_906901655.1. Taxonomy (NCBI): domain Eukaryota; kingdom Metazoa; phylum Arthropoda; class Collembola; order Symphypleona; family Sminthurididae; genus Sminthurides; species Sminthurides aquaticus. The sequence goes on along the minus strand of CAJQTT010000001.1, from coordinate 13,896,967 downwards.
CTTTCTTCAGGCATTCTAGCACTCTTTTCCCATCCTTAATCTGAAACGAACAAATCATTTGTTTAATCCGGCAAGAAAAGAAGAGATTCAAACTCTCCAGCTTTTTTAAAATCAGAGATAATTGGAGAGCTTCACTTACAGGCTGCCCACCGGATGCAACAGATTTTCCTGACCAAAATAGGTGCGAGCATATACCCACCGCCCTGCATTGATCTGGCTTCTTCAACAACTTCGAGGGTGCTAGTGCACATTGGGTTCTTAATGGCTCGTGATTTTCTTCTCCAAAACATCCCATTTGCTCGAACGTCGCTGTGATCAATGTAATTGCAGCTAACTGGGCTTTACTGTCTGATATTTCATCCTCATAAAGAGAGAACGCCTATATCAACCAAATAAAGGTTCCGTAAAATTAAAGCTTTACTACCGCAGAAGCAAGTTAACTTCATCGATTATTCTGTACCTGCGACATAAATTCGTATGCGACAGTTTCCTGGTTTTCAAATGGAAGCTTGCTTATGGCAAGTGCTCCTTGCAGAAACAGACGTAAGGGTAGCTCTGCTAACTCTGCTTTAGTGAGAGCTGTAATGGTACCATGGCAGAACTGAAAGATTTTCTGACACTTCTTCTCCCATTTTGGATCCTATGAGACATACCAGTTGTTGAAGCTTGAGTTAGAGAAATCTCTGAGTAAAAGCCATGGCTAATATTCTACGAACACATACGTACCTCATCCTTCAACCGATAGTATGTGAAGGCCAATCGGTAAGCAGCGAAAACGATAGGAGGCAGGGTAAAAGGTATTCGTTTGTTGCCTCCAGCTCCTAAATGTTTCCTCGCCGTGTTTAAAATAAGGTATTGTTCGTCTGCATCTTCGGACACCAGTAAGTGCAAGAATCTGCAAATCATGAATTGACATCGATGGGTTTTTCATTACAAACTAACGCTGGGGAGCAATATGATGGTCGTAAAACGAAAACAAGATTTAATTTGAGTCTGACCTTCCCAACAAGCTCTGTTCTTCAGCAAAATCTTCTGGATCTAGAGGTTCTGACGGCTGATCTGCTTGGTCTTGAATAAGAGCAGATACCAATCCAAGCATAAAATCAGTCTGTTCATGCGTTCCTATTAACGTCTCATTTTCTAACGCATTGTTTATTAGGTACACTCCCAAATGTTTTCTTCCCTCGTAGTCCATAAAATCCAGAAGGTTTCCATAGTTTTCCAGTTTCAGAAGAGTCATGATATCATTATAGTTATCCACAGGAATCTTAAGCAGCTTCATTAATTCACGCCCAACAGGCTGATTTTGACCGATTCTTTCAAGGTTAAACTTGTTGAAAATTTCTGTAGTCTTCCCCATGACCTTGTCAACATAATCGACTCTGTCCGGATAACACTTGTTCGCTAAATTGATTAGTGAAACTTGCAATGCGACGATGTCTTCGGAGGGCATGTCCGGTTTAGACTGAGGTAAAAGAAAATATAAATATTAATGATATTATAACCAAATTTCCAGATCTAACAACTGCTGTGAAACGTACAATATATATATATATATATATATTAATTAAATATTTAAATATATACCGGCAAACGTATAAAACACTTACCATGATAATTTGAGCTACTTGTTCCGAAAATATATCAAATAGTTGTAGTTCCGTAGATATGATGCCACCCTCGTCTTTTGTACGCTGTGTGAAAGCAGCAAGCCTATCGATGAGAGCGATGATGATATTCTTAACATTCACTGCTGGCTGTAATTCAGCACAAGCTCTAAGGAATGAATGAAGTGTGGTTAAATGAAATTCATCAGGAAAAACTTGGATGATACATTCCATTAGGTACTCCTGAGCGATGGCATCCCTGCAACTCACAGATTGTTCCAGAATACTCGGCAAAACAGTCTGCAACGAATACAGTTTACTGCATTAGCTATCACCCACCGCAATATATGGCATATAACGGAATTTCAAATATGGACGAAATTACCTTCGTATACTTTTCCAGATCTATGCACTCAAGTTGCGACAACCGAACTAAGTTAGTTCCCACTAATATTCTCAAGTCCTGTCGCTCTTTTTCACGCCTATCCTTGTCCCGAGAATGGCCCTGGTGCTGCATCCGTACCCACAATTTATTCATTTCTCCAAAGTTCATCAGGACGAAATCGATAGAATCTTGGACCTGTATAACAATAACATTATCAGCTTCCATATACATACTTCAGAGTACCGGCAGCCACTGAAACCGTATAAGTCTCACAGTTCCTCCATGATTAGGGTCCTCAGATTCTGCGGATCCATCATTATCCGCTATATCAGGCAGAACATTCCGCGTACATTGCAGAAGATAATTCCGCAGAAACAGCCCACGCAGTGGATGTTGCACTCCTCTGCACATTTCAACCATATCCTTTAGAACATCACGACATAGAATAGGTTTAGTTTTAATGTACACCAACCCAACCGTGATAAGAAGATACCTGGGAACAAATGCGTGTATTAGTTAAACAGTAACAAAAAATATAGTCTGATATTCATCAAGATGTTAGTTTTCTTACAATCGTGGCACAATGTTTCCCGCGTATTGTACAAGTTCATAGAGGTCCGTGACCTGCCTCCCTTTCTGGAATTCATCGACTAGGTAGATTTCCAAATGCCGAAGCTCATCCGTAACAGCCATGTCTAAATCCAACAAATAAATTACAAACACATTCCGAGTTACAGTAACTCTTATTTTGATCCTTAGGAAACTACAGAGAAGCTTACAGAGTTCGTAATAGCTTTTAGGTGACAGCATGGATGTTCGAAGTTCTCCCAGCATAGTTGAAGCATGTTTAAGGCCATCCATTAAACGGCTTTTGTCTAAACATCTTTTCATTTGAAAGGCTTGCACCTTCACAATACCTAGAGCTTCATCTAATAATTTATCCTGCTCGTCCGGCGGAGATCCTAATTGCGGCGCAGTTGGCTGCAATCAATAGGTAAACAATTTTAATGCATTACATATACAATCTAATAACATTTAAACCAAATACTTTACTTACCATCGTAGCGTCCTGTAGCCTATTTCAGATTTTTCTCCAGCAAGCTTCCAACTCGAACCCTAGATAAAGCACAGCATAAAGAAAACTCAACATTAGCAATCCTTTAATACTATAACTGTTAGGATAGTATTGAGTCAATAACATGAATTAATTAATTTCAAGTTTATTCATCCTAATTCAAAGAAACTTTCTTTTATCCTGCCCAAATATCGAGGAAATATAAAATCACCACCACTAATTGGCCGACCTGACTTAACATTAGCAGCTGTAGAGCCCTCCTTTTTGCATAATGGCATTAACTCAAACACCAAGTTCTCGCTTCTTTTTAAAAAAAACATCTTCCCATTCGGCCGATCGCAGCATCAACATTAAGTTTACTGTCTAGGTATAATATAAACTCAACAAAACTGACTATAACAGAGTAGATTGTTCTATATTAATCATTTCTTGCTTTTGAACCAACAATCAGGGACAAGTGTCACAATTGCCATAGAATTTTTCATTAACTTTAGCCGCTACCGATGACAAACACAACAAGGACCAATTATATATATACAGTGATTCCTAAATGTTGCATCAATAAAATACTTGGAATCTTCTTAGAACCAATTACTGAATTGTTTCTTTCAAGATTGACAAGGAGAGGTTCGTAATTCTAAAGTTTATTACATAATCCCTCAACCACTTACTTGGAAGATTCTTAAGACTCAACAAAACACAAAATTAGCTTGATTGACTTACCTCGGTCACAGATACAGGTTTCGTTCGATTCTTCCACAATTTCACGAACAAGTTAGCCTGGAATTTAGATATGTAATGCCAATACCTGTAACTTCAAACACGGAACCTTGTAATGACTAATAAGTCTACCAGGCTTTTGCTTATTTGCAAGCAAACTTAAATAAAAATAGCGAATTTAGCGTAAAACAAGCACACGCAATGTGCGATCTCTTCGAAGGTGAGGTGGTTCACTCTCGTATAAAACTGCAGCACCCAATATATTCCACACACACACACACACACACACTTCAGGTTCATAAACACGAGAATAGGAGTTTCTCATACGACGGAACAGACGGCAGTAACAACTACATGTATCATATATATATACATCCCCCAGAACAGACACCCCGTATATATTCGTTCCTAGCACTGATCAGCTATACGCTACAGAGACATCAAAAGCTGGATTTGTAGAGCCAGCCATATATCTGAGTTCTGGTTTTAATGCCACACTACTGGATAGAGAAATGAAATATAATCCGCGATCCCTGGCTAGCAGTTATAATTGCCAGCTGTAGTAGAATGCAAGCTGGCTCCGTCCTGTATAAAAATGATCCCACACTCACGTTAATCATCACTAATTTTAACAAACAGGCTCAAGGAATAAAATGCATATTTCATGTCAAATGCCCCTTAGAAGCATGTGGAATTAGTTGAAACGAGACAAGGGATTCAGGGAAAAGGAAAAAATACTCTAACTTAAAACGAAAAATAGAAATACCCTGGAGCTGCAACGCATTGCGAAGGTATGAATATAATTGCTGGCAGGGGTCAGCACGAATAGCACGAACGACGAATGATGAAATTTCTTCCCTTCTTATAGTTATCCATTCATTGTCAGTTTCAGCCACAAACGTTTTATTTCGTAAGTCACTGACGACCTTCTTGCCTTTAGCTTTTCATTAACTACTCTATAGCGAATATATACAGTTCGATTCAGAGAGCTTCTCGATTTACAAAATCCCCTTTACGCTAAGTATATAGTACAACTCAGAGGAATATTAACATAATTTGCGTTTAAAATACAATAAAAAGCACACTTTACATGAGATACACAGACCTGGAATTTCTAAATCCGATGGAATGAGAAGAATATGGTTTCACCGAACACCAAACTATTGTATAACTTCCATTATCGAAGTAAAACGGTTTACCACACAACGGTTTGTACAAGTTATTTGAGCAATTTCCAAACTATGGATAAAAAATGAGAAAGACATTAAAATTCTTGTACTAATCAGCTTTTCCTTGGTCCACACCAAAAGTCAGACTGAAATATTTCATTTCCTTCGCGAGCGTAGTTTTCGGGTGGGTTTTCCGGTAGTCTTTTCTTTTTCTATTTCTTCCCGAGCTTCGATCATACACTGGGTAAAAACACCCACATCCATGTATTCAACATCGTTTGTACAAAATGAATCCTGGGAAAAAGAATTACAACATTAGCAACTTTGCACGGTTCTTGATAAAAATCGTACTAATACTACTCAAGGACATTCCGATGGCCCCGAGAAACTCACGTTTAAATCATATTCCTCCTCATCGATAACTCTAGGGATGGGTACTTCGATCCTACCCCGTTTAAGCGGTGCGACATCCTTGACTGACTGCATGTACATCGCTTGCTGTTGCCTAAATACCAAGGAAAGAATTCATTAGGAGTTCATGACCAACTCAAAGTTAGTGAAGCCTAGGGCTTCAAGGTACAGAGCATGCGTAAAAGGACTCACGATAAAGAGACAATGCAATCATCTTCGTCATCTTCATCAACGACAAAGGATCTTAAATCTTCCCCTAGATCAACTTCGTCTCCACCAGAATCCGATCCCGAAGCATCCACAGCCTCATCCCACACAAACGGGTTCTTTTTCTTCTGTTTTCTTGATTGACTTTTTGGAGCGATCCTTGGGACAGGTTCCGGTCGCTCACTGCTCCGAATAATCCTCCGCTTTACATTATTCTTTCTTCTAACGATAACATCATCTGGAGATTCAGAGAATGATTGTACTGGTATTGGTGCTCTTACTGGAGAGGGCGAAATTTGTTTTTCACAAACAAAGAAACAATCGTCATCAGAGTCGAACGCTTCGTTCGTTTGGTTTATTATCGCCGGTAACGTTATACTGGAAGTTTCTGCGCTACCCTGCATAAAGCTACCAGCGGCGGCCATATTTATTGCATTAGATTCTTCCTTTTTGCGGCGAAACTGAAACTTCGGCTTGCTTGCTGATGTCCCTGGCTGCTCCGTAGGTATTTCAGTGCTAAACGGAGCGGACGCTGAGGACGACGAAGACAATGATTTCAAGAGATTCCGGCTTTCCCGAGAAAGGCAGGCTTTTCTGCTTCTGGAAGATCCTTGACCAAAAATCGAAACACGCTTAGGAGTTCGAGTCAAATCTGGCTCCGAGTTTTCATCACCGAGATTAAACGTAGTTTTAGAATGAAGAGGCGTGGACATTCTGGAAGCACTGGCACTCTGCAACCCTTCCCACAAGCTTGGACCAGCCGCCGGCGATGGTTTTTCAATTCGCTGATTCCAGGACGCGGGGGAAATTTGGGCTTGTTTTGGAATTTCTAGCAATTTTTTTGGAGAGCGCACCAATTGCACCTTTGTGTGGGGAACTTCCGGTTCTTTCACTACGCTTGAAAAACTGGATGTATCATTAAAACGATGACTAGCAACTTTTTCGGACAAGCCAATTGATGAAGGAAACCCGTCAGCTTCTTCTGGATCCCACTGTGTTGCATCCGTATCGGAGCTTTCATCTAACTCCTCAGGAATCACCGGAATTTTCTTCGGCCTACTGACTGGTGCCGGTTCCTCATCTTCTGATGATGTTGCAGGAATGCAATCAATCTCGCTTTCTGCTGGTGAAAGAAACACTGCGGGATTCATATGATGTGATTGTTTATTGCGATATGCTAGTACTGATGTGTCCGACGACTGATGTGCAATGTTTCCTGCAGCTGCTTTTGCTGATTTGATTGTGCAGTCCATAATGGGATCGATATTTGGCGAGTGAAAGGATGTTACGAATGCTATCGGTTTTTTCTTAAACGTAAATTTTTTTCTAATGGACGTATCTTGAGACTTCCGACTGAAAGGTTCATCCTCACTCCCGGAATGGCCTAGATGCTGATCATCAGGGGGTATCGTATCACTATTTTCCTGTAAAACTGGCGTATATTTTTTACTTGGTGAACGACTAGAGCTCTTAATGTTATACAATGGGGTTGAAAAAGCTTTATCCGTTGTAGCTCTTGCAGGCTTAAAACGCTGCTCAAATTCGTCAGGGGTATTCCATTCTGATTCGCTAGCTGTACTGTCTTCGGATTCTTTATGGTTGATATTGGATTTCGGCTTATCTGTTTCCATGGGCACTTGATTTTTTTCCAGTAACACTCTTTTCGGGTATTGTCTATTGTGTTCTGCACAGATAAAGGTATTTTTTTCGAACTCAGCGCAATTCGTGTTTTGATTTTTCGGCGTTTCCATGTTTTTATCATTGTTGTTAGGCAACACACTATCATCTAGTTCCCAATCGTCTTCAAAAACGAAGCCATCATCCAAATTAAAGTTGTCACACTCAACACTTCCTTTAGAATCTGCATTCCTTTTCTTTGGACTTGATTTATCTGGAAGCTCTTCCCATGCGTCCCACTGATTTGGTGAAATTTCTCCGAAGTCACTCTCATCCATAAATGCGCTTACTGCTTTTGGTGACAACCTGGGAGCAGCGGAATTTGCTTGTTTTGATTGGTTGCAAGAGGGAATCACCTTGGAACTGGATACGTTGCCACGAGCACAGGGTTCAGCAAAATCGCTGGGTGTGCTACCTAGACTCACAAAACCACATCTGCAGAATCTATCGTCCACCAAGTATACTGAAGAATCTACTTGCTCGTGAAGACATTGAATTTCACTAAGCGAAAGGAAGTCCAAACTACTGTAGCCATTGTTCCCATTAGTATTCCACTCCAGAGGGGGGTCTAGTTTGGGAATATAAACGCAGCTTGGTGCCACAGAATTGGCATCAAAATCATGAAGATCAAAGATAGATCGCATTACTTCATATTCTTCCACATCATGACCGCCCCCGTAGACCATACCGTGACCAGGCGGACTATGACCATACTGATAATCGTCATCGGGTACATCCATTGAGTCTTCCAGCGTAATAGTTTCAACAATGGACGCACTTGACGCTTTAGTTCCCTGCATTTTCTTTAATTCCATGCGCTGCACAAACTGCTGGAGGGTATTCGTATTTTTGGGTGAACTAGATATGCTTGATGACGATTTCGTTCTTGTAAGCTGACCCTTTTTGCCAGTCTTCTTATCTTGCTTCTGAGCTTTAGAGGGTCGCAAGAAATCGGATTCTAAATTTGTACCAAAATCGACATGATAAGAACACTACCGTGGTAGAGGTATGTATAAATCCTGTGTGCAACATATCCTCCCACCCACTTTCCATGAACTTACCGTCAAACGTTGACAGCTCTTGTGGAGATCCAAGTTCGGTTTTATCAGCAAGTAGGGTTTGTTCCGAAGAAAGTATAATATTCATTTTAAAACATTGCGGATCAATGCCTAGAAAAAACGTGGTATCATCAAAATCACATCAAACAGTACAAATTACATATGTTTGACCTAAAAGCCCACCTACCTGTCGGAATCATTCGAGGAGATACGTCAAACAGGAAAGGACTCAACTTATCTGGGTCCGTAATGTTTTTGCTAACATTTGTTTGCTTGTAAATACTGGATTTGTACATCTAAAAAATCAAACACAAATGCCTGTAAAGCGCAAAAATAAGATGACATCCTAATTTTATGTGTTATCCACCATACCCTTTCCTCTTTCCCTTCGGTTAGCAGAAATATGATTCGTCCCTGACGCTGTCTTCCTGTTCTTCCCATACGCTGAATATTTCTAGTTGGAGATTTGTTTGAATCAAAGCAGATAATCAAGTCAACTTCACCTATGTCCAAACCTTCCTCGCCGACTGAAGTAGCCACCAGTACGTTGAATTCTCCATTTCTAAATTTCTCAACTACTTGCACCTGCTCTTTTTGCTTTAGTCCTCGACCTCCTGCACCTGTAGTTTTGGCCTGACCCATGAACACCATAGGCTTTACGTTTGGAATTAGGCCGAGCAGATTCCCTATTTCTTGAACACTGTCTCTGTACTGCAATTCAGCATTAAGAAAATATACTTCTGAAATACTCATTTGCAATATAAAGAAAATATACAAGCCACGTACCTGACTAAAAATCATAATGCGAGTATTTTTGCTGCTGGATTTGAAATGACTTTCGACGATATTCTTGAGAGCAATAAGTTTAGGATGGCTCCGTAAATAATCATCAATATTTGTGGATTTTTGGTCAAGCAATAGATGATCCGGGTCTTCCTGCAATTAGGGCGTTACTGAATGAGTATCGTGAAACTAGCAATAATCTTTGCAAAATTCCAAATTCTGTATTATTTGAACTTACACATATAGAATCAAACAACGCGGAAGTACTGATATTGAAGGAAGAATTTTCTAAACATATGTTTAGATGATTCTTGATGGATTCAAGAATTTCTTCGATTCCTTGTCTTTTCAATTCTGCAGCCACTGCTGCACTTCCCTTCTCTCGCAAAAGCAAACCTGCAATTTTGAATATGTTTTGTCTAATCTAGCAAACTTTTTGAAGCAAGATGTATTCCTGAACGAAAAATACTGGGATTTACCTTGAATGAACAAATAGAATGACCGCAGACCATGATATTGTAGTAAATCAATACCTCGTGACAACGATATGCAGTTGGAGAACGTGACTTCGATTTGTCCTTTCTCAAAACTGGGCATGTTTGCGGCCATAGTCATCCTAAAACGTTGTCTCGCTTGAAGAAGCTACAAGAAAAATAAAATTTGCCAACTTATGGCATTGAACGGACTGAGACCACAACATTCGACTTCAATCCTACCTGAAATGCGACGAAATTGCTGCCATTATACGGTAAAATCTTCTTTTTCATAAGTTTTCCGGTATATATTTGGTAAAGCTAAAATTAAATAGGTAAGGCATTAGTTACATCACATCCACAGTCATCGATTTCATACAGGTAATAACGCACGCACCTCTTGCACTTTTGAGTGAATGTTTTGAAGAAACGGATCAAGGGAAACAACGATAGTTTCAACTTCTTTGTTATGAATATACGGTAAAATATCTGGAGAGTTATCACTGCGGAGTTCAACTTTGGAGATCATTAGATTTCGAAATACCTGCAAGGAACAACAGTTTCACGGAATCAATATTTTATGCCTGCATATGCATACATCCATAACGTCCAATGCAGAAGTGTTTCTTACTTGTTGAATTGCGATCAGATCGTTGCCAGGAGTCGCACTTAGGCCTAAAACTCGGAAATGTTTGTTGACATTAAAGATTGCGGCAATAACTTGTCCATAAGAATGATTTCCAAGTGCCTTATGAGCCTCATCGATAACAACGCAACGAATCCGTTCCGCTGGACACGACTTTCTAGCGATATCACTTTGAATGACTTGAGGGGTGAGGAAAAACACTTTCTTTTCTTCCCACAAAGCTTCCCGTTTTGTAGGAAGAATTTGACCTGTCAGTTCTACTGTTTTGTTAGGGTCAATACCAACTATGTTATGGCAAGCGTCTAGCTGTTGAGTTACCAAGGGTCTCGTAGGCGCCATGAATATTATCAAGTCATTTGGATACCAACGATGAAAGTTATACATTACAACAGCTGCGATAAATGTTTTCCCCAGTCCTAGAAGAAATTAAGTTTTTTAGGGCTTTGCAATCATTATATATGCACATTCTACTTTAACTCATTCATTACATACCTGTGGGTAGACATACTAAAGTATTATGAAATAAAGACATTTGTGTAATATTGAACTGATAATCTCGAACCGGTCGGTTAGTTGGATATATCCATACATCACCTGTGAAAGGAAAATATTACATTCGTTACGTCGTTCCGATTCAAGAATCTGCTCATTCTAAAAGTATAAGTATTCCATTTACCAGCACTTCCGTCGAATCCAGGTATTTCTGTAAGATTACGACTATTTGCAAACGCTCTTGATATGTCACTATTGGCAAGTTCATACTGCCTGCAAACAGAAACACCAGTTGTTTCAGAATTACAATGCTTTACGTTCCAGTAGACGGAAGTAAGTGAATCAGTTTCAAGCAATTCTACCCCAATGCCTGCTGACAAAGTTCGTCATCGTCTTCGTTGACACCGTAGGTGCTGTTGTCCATAAATTTTGTAGCATTTTTGCCTCGACCTCTTCCTCTGCCTCTAGCAGACCCACTTTTACTGCCACGTGATGAGCTGGAGCCTGGGCCACCAGATACGGATTTACCTCGACCTCTGGCTCGTCCTGCACCGCGTTTGTTAGAGACTTCTCCTGCGTCTCCATCGCTTCGCTGCTGCTGCTTTTGACGCCAGCTTACGGGTAAGGTGTTTTGCTTGTTTGCCCACATTTCTGCTGCACACAATGAAATGAAACATTATTAGTTATGTTTAATAGAGCCTACTAAAAATGCACATGTCAGCTATAACGGATAATTATTTTCTTACTCTAATAAATATAGCACCAAAAAATCAACGTCCCAAGTAAAGAATGAATGACAACCGCATCCAAACTAAAAATCTTGACCGTTTTCATGAGCTCCGCCTCCACCATCACAACCATTCCCGAGGAGACCAGAATAACTACCTATACGAGGGATTCTGTGTCGTTGGCCATAAAATCAGCCTCAATTAGGAATCACAAGGGACATTTAATTGCCCGTTACTTTTTTGTGCACAGATAATAGAGAAGTAATCACCAAATGGTAATTCGCAGTTCATTATTGTCCAGTTTATGTTTAATTTATTTTTTTAATTGTTCAGCTGTCGAATCTGTAGCTCGTCCGTTCCTGGGCCCCTATACTCGAAAGCCAGCGATAATGCTGTAGACCCATTTCGCAGAGAATCGAAAATAGCCCCCCTGCAAAAATCTTCGACACTGTAAAATATACTTTTTGTGCTCTACACGCGGGATTGGTAATTCTCAGGTGGGCACAAAATAGACATTGAACTTCCCTAAAGTTGTATGTAGGCTAACGAGAACTGTGTGTGGGCGTACGATGATATAGAGCCCACCTGCGGGATAGTTCACTTGAAATTTTTGAACAAATTTTTGGCGCGCAACGGAGCTGTCTGTTTACAGTATGCATGGTATGTATATGTGTTAAAGGAAACGTATAGAGTATAGTATAAAAATCTGTGCATAAAAATTGTGCTTAAATTAATTACTCTTGACTCTAGAGTAAAGTTTCCGCAAAATTTAATATTTATATATATATATATATACTTCTCAATCATCAATAATAGTTTTAAACTCTATATACAGGTGAGAGTGAAAATTCATTCTTTATTTATTAAATATCGTAAACATTTTCTTGTCATGTGGCTTTAGTTAACTTGCGCTGTACTTTTAATTGTTCCTAACTTTTTCTTGTTCACAGAAACCTAAACCGGAACGGATGCCCAGTTTGAGATGTAAGAGGCCGATTCATGCTTGGAACCATACAGTATGTGTCGCCGAAATAAAATATGAAACGAATCGATATTCTGGACTGCGAGAAATTAATTAATTCGTTCCATTTATGTTTCCAGGTCTGAACAAGGAACATTCTAACTGCCAAGCCAAAATGGATTCTCGTTTTGGGACTGATATTGATGTGCTGAAGGCAGCAAAACTGCTGAGAAATCCATATGCGAACGGTTCTGAACCTGATGATACTGATGTCCAAGAAATATCAGATTTTTCAAAGCATGAATTCTTGCAGTTAGTGCAAGATATAAAATCCGTCAGACGAATTCCGTATTTGGGGGAAGAGCTGGACACCTTAAGGGATAGCAAAGGCTACCTACATCATCCAGAAAAGGAGATAGCAAAGTTTAAGGACGCATTATTCCTTCACGTCCACGAAGCCTTATCGTTGCCCAGTTCCAGTTCTTTGCAGTCAATCAAGAGTTGTGATACTGACAATGGTTGTGTTAGCGATGACGGTCTAAGTTCTGCCCAACGGCAACCATTCAATCAGATAATGAGCTTGCACTTAACACTGGGGGATATCAATCAATCTGCTACGCACGTCAATGGCTCCATATCCAAATCCACGTCGTGTGACATACTGCTGTCCCCGACAGCTCTGAACGGTCCATGCCTTAACAGAAGTTGTTCTCCGATAAGCATGTTTGATGAAAGTAAGGAAATATCTTTTTTCAGAATTAAAGAAATGTCTACAGGTTTTCGTGGCACCATGGATTATATCGTCGTCATTTTTAGGTTTACATGACGAAATGGAAAAGCGACTAGTTCTAGATGTGCTACTGATATGTCAAGGCCTCATCGGGTCGATTGTACAATATGATGAGCATAAAAACTTTGTCCTGGCATCAGAGGTATGTGAATAAGTTCCTGTATTGGAATTGCATGCTATCGTGGTGGAAACTTGACTTTAAATAACTAAATCATTCTCTCTAGCCCGACCGGATTCATCCCGCCCAAAGAGCAATGGTTCTGAGGCTATGTCCTATTAGTAAATCGTATAAAGCAATAAAAGAAAAGTTGGCCAACGTTTCTAAAGGTAAATGCAAAGATGCATTAAAGTATGCCGTTTCAAGACAGCTGCAAGACTTCGACGAAATGGTTCTCAACTTGGAAGAGAGGGTAATATAATTCATTTTTTTGTTTGATCACAATGCCAGAAAAGCAAAGTATTTATTTTTTCACGTTTAATGACTTTGTTTTTGACTCTAGGCTAAGATAGGATCCTTGGGAGGTGAAAAGGATAGCCGTTCATCGTCTGAAGCAATTCCAGATAATCTTACTCTCCATCGATTGGAATGCTTGTTGTTTAACTCGAAGAAATTGCTGAATGTAAGAACTTGAACTTAATTTTGGACGAGGTTAATCAAAGCAACAACAGCATGTATTCTGTCATTCGTTTTGCAGGCCATACTCATGATGCTAACCAGAATTGAGGAGCAGGAAGATTCAGTACACATCTGTACAACTTTACACGAGTTTACTTCACATGGAGATCCAGAAATACAGAATTTAGCCTTTAAAACGCTTGCAATCGTTTGTAGACCAATTTTTTCAATGGTCGGAGATTGGATATTTACAGGATCCTTCGTAGATGAATTCGATGAGTTCTTCGTGAAAGTAGACCATTCTTGTTTGCCAGAAAACATGTGGAGAAGTAAATTTACCCTGATGTAAGAAGAATCGTATGGATAACTGTAACTGTACTTACGCGTTTGATTTTCCTATTGTTTAAGCCTTTCTGATTCTTTGCAGGAATAAGAAAGTACCGTCTTTTATTTCATCAGTCCAGTCAAAGTTAATATTTCGGGCTGGGAAGAATATAAACTTTCTAGTGGACGTTTGCAGAGCTACTGACGTCTATTTTGGCCTCGCCAAACTTTCTAAGCTTTTCAGAGATTTGGATAGTAAGTGTCTGCTCAGAAAGATTCCAGACATGATGAAACTTCCTGGTTTACCGTTTATCCGAAACTGAATTCATTTTTGCAGTTGAAGATGCTCTGCGCGATACGGTTACACTGTTTCCTGATGTCATAAAAACCGCTTTCACAGTGACATCCGAAAGAGTTCTGCAAGAAGTTATTACTAATGAAAATCTATTTGAACATATGCATGCTATAAAATATTATCTTTTGCAAGGACAAGGGGATTTCTTTCAGTATTTTGTCCGTCAAATCCGGTAAGCTTCAACATTTTTCACGTTGTACTCATATTGTTTATTATTAGCTGCACATGCTTGGTGTGTAATGTAAATCCATTTCTTCTTAGGGACCAGTTACTACAACCTGCAAAAACCATTAATAACCAGCATCTGCAGGAAACCTTTCAGTATTCTTTGAATGCGTGTACCCACCTCGCTTTAAGGGATTTCAAGGAAAGAGTGTACGTAACCCGAGCACCGCGCTCCGAGATGCTGGCATTGTGGGATGTGTTCTGTCTTGCCTACCGAACAAACACTTGCATAAGTCAAGTACGTTAGCATGTTATTAACATACCGTAAACAGTGCTAAACAGTTGAATACTAAAGTTTAATTAACCCTAGGTTATAACCAAAGATTGTATGGAAGTCTACAGCCGTGTGTTTTCCTTTCTGTGGCAATCCCTTCGCGTGGAGTCATGCATGAAGTCGATGTGGATATCGAAGAAGACGTTCACCAAAGAAATCCTGCAAATCGTGCCGGAAATCAGAATAATAACTCTCCACTGCAATTTACTAATTGGAGAATTTAATAACTTTATAGTTCAAGTGAGATACTACGCCATGTCCGAAGCCGTAGAATCTGAATGGCAAACTCTTATGAATAAGGTAACAATCTGTAACTGCATTCACTATATTTGAATGGCGTTTGACGTAGCATAAGTTGACGTGACACTATTCGAAATCATGATCACTGAGAATCCGTTTGTATTAATGCTATCTAGCTCGCGACAATGACATGTATAGAAGACATGATCGCTCAGCACGATAGTTTTATCCAAATAATTAATATTCGATGCCTTCAAAGCCGTCATGCTACGAGGATACTCTTACTGCTGGAGTCTGTATATGCCCAAATCTTATCGATGGAGAAATATTTTAATTCCTTTTGCAATCGCGTAACCCGTGAGTCGAATCGCCGCATGAACATAACCGACGGCACTTCAACAACTTCTGCCGAGTTTAACCACGTAGTTTTACTGGACTTCCATAAATATCTAGAAGAAGCATCAAGTAAAATCAGCGAGTTGCAGAAATCATCGCGAGTAAGTTCAGCCTAATACAGTTATTATATACACTCTCTTCCATGTCTCTTTGAAGTAGCTAACGAAAATTTTCTTTTATAGAAATACATTCAAACCTTCTTGCTAGCCGCTGAAACGTACAAAGATCCAAAGTTCCCGTGCATCGACCTCAGTGGCCTTTGCTATAGGGTAGATTTTAACAATTTCTACGCTGAAAACTGCACTGAGCTAGCTCGGACCAAGACCTTGAAACATCGATTGTCAGAAGACAGCCTACAAATGTCTCAGTCTCTCACAGGGTCCGTCACAATCTGATTCATAGGCTCATTTGTTTTGTAAAAGATCTCAAAAAGTCTTTCCGTAATACCACTCTCTTGGACGTAATTTATAAATTAAAATTTCTTTTATTCATTTTGTCTAACACATATATAGTTAGCACAGAGTAAAAAACGTATCTTTTTGCTTCTATCAACACAGAGAAACAGTAATCCAAACAGGTTTACGTCATTTTTAAGTTCAATCATTTCATTTCCTGATTTTATGCTATGACGTTAGTGTATATCTATGAAGCGAATGACCAATGTAAATTCGTTGCTAAACAAAAAAACGCAAATAATATTAAAATTAATTAAAAATCAGAAACGTGCGTTATCATTAAAGAATATAAAACTAAATATCGTGAATTTCCCTAGGTTCTGTGTTTATCTAAATCGTTGATACGCGTCACTTCTTCCACCACACTCCGTAGTCGCTCTATATCAGACGGCACTTCCTCGTTCAAAATCGCTTGAATATCCGCCTCCAGATCTGCATTCAGATTTGACAGATCTAAAAAACAAAAACAAGTTGCGAATCGCCAAATTTCTTTTATTTCCACAATCATATGCGGTTGCATTTTTCGAGCATAATCGCTCGTCTACTAACCGTTCGTAATCAAAAGATCTTTGAGGTACTCAAGTTCCTGTGTCATGTTGTCCATAGTAGCTTTCAGATTTTGGTTGTCAGCCATCAACTGTTGAACTCGTTGAGACGCTTCAGCGCTCTTCTTCTTGGTCTTGTCGCGGCTCTTTTTCACAGCGTTGTTATTTTTACTACGTTTCTCCCTATATTCCTCCGAGTCTTTACTGGAATTACCCTTCTTACGAGTGCTACCCATGTTTCAAATAATGTAATGAAAGTCTTCTAATTATATAATTATTAATTATTCACAAATAACGGAATATCTGAATAAGTTGATACATATGATGCAATACTGACTCAACCTTGGATGTTTGCAGTACAACTGTCAGCTGCTTAACGGAGTAACTATGAAGCTAAATCCTGCCAAAACCGGATACAATCCTCAAGTATGAAGTAAAGGCGTGAGGCAGCTGAAGCCATCTCGCGGATACCGCACGATTCTCAACCACGTCTCCTCATGGTTTTCCATCTCTGTATGCAACTGCTAGCCCTTCAGTCAGTTACAGTGCAGAAGCACGGGAGTGAGGTTCCATTAGGTTTGGAAATTTATGTTTAAAATTTTGAGCCATTAGTTATAAAATGGGTAAATATTCAAGAGCACCGGAGAACCCCTCCCGGTCATGCAAGGCCAAGGGGTCAAACCTTCGCGTCCACTTCAAGGTAACAATTTTTAATTTCAATCAACTAATCCTTTAAATTCTGGCCGGCATGCTGCTGGTCAACTTTTGCAATGTGTGGACTTGAGTAGCATGGTCGTGTACATGTCGCAGACGTTGTATCAGCCAAAATAAATGTTCCGACGCGCTATTGATAGCAATTTGCTGGTTTTATTTAATTCTGTGGAAATATTCTGCTACCAGTAGCGTAACTTTTTATCCCTGGATGCTGAATCAAGACCGCTAATTACATTGATATATGTTGAGGCGATTGGAACTTGACTTCAATTGTGAACATGTGCCATAATGAAAATTTTTTATTTGTAGAACACTAGAGAAACGGCTGCTGCTATTAAGCGTATGCCCCTCCGACGTGCCGTTCGCTTCCTGAAGAACGTTATCGCTAAAAAGGAATGCGTTCCCTTTCGCAGATACAATGGTGGTGTAGGACGTTGTTCCCAGGTATGTAACACCTGTATTGCTACCAGTTACAGGTCACCGTGGCATGTTTGAATGCACGGGGTGCAAATGCAATTACCGGACCAAGAGATTTGTGAAATATTTAAATAGCTTATTGTATTGAAAAGCAATCAATTTTGATGGTTATTTAGGCTAAACAATGGGGAACTACACAAGGACGTTGGCCACAGAAGTCCGCAGAGTTTTTGCTTCAGTTGTTGAAAAATGCGGAATCTAATGCTGATATGAAGGGTCTTGAAGCCGACCGTTTGGTTATTGAACACATCCAAGTTAACCGTGCCCCGAAGATGAGAAGAAGGACCTACCGTGCTCACGGTAGAATCAACCGTAAGTGAAAATCCGACAATGCAGCGAGTATTTTTTAGTTCGGGAGTGCTAACTTGTTCCATAGTCTTACCAGTTACCTTTTGAATTTCAGCTTACATGAGTTCTCCCTGTCATCTTGAGATCATTTTATCCGAGAAAGAAGAAGTAGTAGCTAAAGCTAAGGAAGAGGAGGTGGTTAAGAAGAAGGTGAGCAAGAAGAAGCTCAATCGTCAAAAGATGATGCAGAGAGAATAATTGTCTTTTTATCTATCTGGTTGAATAAACCTCCATTTGACGGAGTTAAATAATGATCGTGCAAACTTTTCTTTCGGTGAGAAAACGAGGTTATAGTGGAAGGCACTTATGCTACACGTTCAATCGTTACATGCAGACTGGTGACAAGTATTGTCCCCGCTCAAGACTGGATTTCATATCTGATTTATTTGGATTCAGTCATTCTTAAATTTATTCAAGCTCCGTGGTTCCATGTGACATTGTAACTATTCTTTACCAGGGCGCACGTATCCAGTCTAACTTCAGTGAAATGAGTGGAATAAATCTTCAGTTAAGTTATAACGTACAAGTTTTAGTAAGTTACTCGTTTCAGCGGCAGGAGACAAGTACATACTCCCCTACGTTTCCTTCAGGAAAGAAAGTGTTGAACGCCCGGAAGCATTCGTCATACCCTGGGAACAGCGTTTTAACTTTTTCCGCTATCGGACTAAAAAATATAACAAAATCCGGAAGTCCAAGTAGGCCCTTCCGAGCAACAAATTCGTCAAGGTCGATGTCTGAGAAATCATCGTCTTGCCGATTTTCCATCTCAAGATTCAGTTCAGGAGGTGGGCAAGTAAAGAATTCTACAGTAGCATTAGGATGATGTAATTGCCTGCAAAATACCTCGTCACATGAAACTGATCCTGAACAAACTTCAACCTGGAAATGTGAGTTAAGTTTGAACGACCCTTACGTGAAAACAGGTACCGAGTAGCAAGGCATCAAAATCCAAATTCGTGGACTGGAAATTTCTGATTTTCTGATCACATTGTGTACATACTCCGTAGCTTTAGGAACTCCATTTAGATGAAAATTCGACGAAATGCATAGTGTAGCAATATCGAAAACTGCGATTCCAATAACGAATACCGATACTAGTCTGAAAACAGGAATGGACGATTAATGAACGGCTCATAAAACACTCTTATTCTAAAAACTAAAATTATTCACGAAACGACTTACTTACTTCTTGAGATGCTGACTGCTGGAAACCTGTGCACGTGCTATTGCACTAGCAGATATCAATATGATGTTCGGCACTACAGGAAGCATAAACCGGAGTTCCTTATGACCTAACAAACTAGAGCAAGATGAACTCAAGCAATCAGTATTGGTGACTTAGAGCAACAGTTTTCAAATAAAAATATCTCAGAATAAGTCTTCAACTCACCTGTAAACACCAACGTAAAAAAACACATTCATCATTTCCATTTTTAAGGGACCTCCCTTCCAGAGAGCACTTACTCCTTCTTGGCTCAATGTTCTTAAGACCTCAATTACAAACATGACAAAATGTCCTCCACACAACAGTATCAAGCAGTTACTGAGGTACCAGTGAAAAGGGTGTGTCCCGAACAATGAGCTTTTCCCCTGGATGTAGTTAAAGTCAATGAAATTCCACCAAGATAGTGTTGGCTTGCCGTACACTGTGCTGTCCAATACAAAAGCCGCAACAAGTATGGATAAACTGGAACAAGAAAATAGCATGTTTCGTACTGCACGAGCGAAATACATTGTTCTCTTACGTGCTAAGGTAACCTTAGCACGTAAGAGAAGGTAACGCTTAGTAAGGTTACGCTTGAAATAAAATTGACTCACGCTAGCAAACAGCTTGTGATTAATTGATTTGGTTTCTTGCAAAAAGTAAGAATTACAGTTGGAATGTAGGGTATCCAGTAGACAACAGCTGACGGTCTCATCACAAAGTTTAGGACCATCAGTATGACAAACAAGTTTAGTCGACCTAAAAACCAAAAGAACCGTGGGCTGTAGAGTTGGATTTTATGAAAACAATAGTAGTCCATTTTTTAGTAAGAACGGGAGCAACATACCCCTGTTGATCAAGTAAAGTCCTACAAGGTTTAGAGAGGTTTCCATGCTATTTCCAAGTGTGCGGGCACCGCAATAAGTGATAAACCAGTTAGTCATATAAAACCAACCAACAAGTTTTGCAAACGTCAACCCATAACGGTCTTGACAGTAGCGTAAGAAGAAGAAATCTCCTATTGCAGTGACTATCGCTTGCTGTAATCTTGGCACTAGCATCTGCAAATTAATAGTGTGATACACATCACTTTATGACATTCATCGAACAGTTTATGTGGTATTATTTAAATTGCTGACATTACCACCAAAAGTCTACTATCAATACGCAAGTACTTCAATAGTACGTATGGAATTGACAAGAATCCGGGGTAGACAAAACTTCGCAAGCCGGTAATCCATTCCCACGTATAATGACCGTACCTGTGCCAAATTAAGATAAGTTAATTAGAACGGAATTATTTTACTTTGATTATAAAAGTCAATCTACAATAATTCTCATCATTACGCATTTACCCGAACACTAGTTTATGAGCTACTTCTGGTCCTTGCCAATACTCGTCTGGGACAAAACTGGAATTTACCAGGAATACCATGAGAATCCTAAATATCAGGATCCATCCAAACGTTTGAAGACTACGACGAAGCATCATGAGCGTTCTGAAATAAAAACTGACAGTCAAGCTAGAAAAATTCCAAATAGATATCAATTCCTGGACTCATATTTCCATTTTGACTATAGCAATCGAAAGAACAAGCCATGATGAACAAAAAAGTACCTCTTAACTTTAAACAAGCTAAATGATGAATAGAGTCGATTCCTAATTCGAATGTTACATTTGCATAGTACTGCATTAGCACTACTTTCATTCCGGTGCCATGTTCTGAAAAAAAACGTTTGTTTGTTATTGCAACGCGTCTATTAAGAACATGGGGAGCCTCGATTTGTATAGTTTTTCTCGAGTCCGCTTTTCCACTGAAACCGTCGGAATTCTTTCACAATCTCAAGTCAAGTTATAAAGTGCAGCGTAAAAATCTATCTGTTAACTTAAGTCTAGTGGAATTATCTATAACTTCACTAGCCTCTTCTATGGTACGATAATTATATTTAATAAATCGGTTAGGGTATGTACTCGCGTTTGTGGTATAATTTTACTGCGCGGCTACTATCCTCTGCAGTTTGGCGCTTAATTTTTAAACCCTTATGAATCCTTGGTCTACTGCCGCTGAATTCAATCAATCCTTACATTTTAGATATTGAGATACACACGCAAAACATGTTTTTATTACTCAATTTTATAGACTATTATTTTCTGTGCACAACAAATATTTAAATAACTGAAAATTAATGTTCACTTAGGAAATTTAACGCTATATGCATTAAGGGTGTATCACACTAGTGGATTTAGAAACAGATTTTACGCTGCAATGAAGTCAAACAATCGTAACATTTTGTGAAATATTTTGAAAAGTAGCTGAGTGCATTTATCGTGAATGTTCTTGATTTTTTGCTTTAGCAGTCACATCAACTCAATCAATACCCTATTTCGTCATGTCTAATTTCAATACAAGATTTGGTGGTATTGCCAAACAGTCGATCAATTGGTTCCCGAAACACATGAACTCAGGTACAACCAATGAATGAATAGTAGCATTGCATTTGATTTTTTTACGTCATGAATTAAAAGCATACTAACGATGTTATTCTCCTTTCAGGTCTCAAACAAATGCAAGCGAAACTGCGGACCGTTGATTGTGTTATAGAAATTCACGATGCAAGAATACCTTTTACAGGTCGACATACAAACTTTGCTCATCAGATCATAGGAAATAAGCCTCACATTCTTTTACTGAATAAGAGTGACCTCATAACTTCATTTGACCGAAGCAGAATATCGAAAATGTTTGAAGTCTCGAGTACCAATAAGGTTATATTTACGTCTTTGAAAAGTGATAGAGATGAGGGAGTTAAAAAGGTAAGATTCTCAACTTTAACGGAAAGTCTTTTCCGTACGTGTTGGCACTGTTTATATGATTTATTGTATGTCTTCTATCAGCTGATGCCTACAGTGAAAAAACTTGTGGAGGGAAGTACGATGGCAGGGAGGACAGGAGGTCAAGAATATCATGCAATGATAATTGGGATACCAAATGTCGGCAAGTCTTCACTAATTAACATGTTGCGAGCAAAATACATGAAAAAAGGTAGTTCTTAAGTAATTTGCAATGCTTTTTGAAAAAAATCACGTAAGTTGCTACACAATTGGTATATTATTCCGATACAGGTCGCGCGGTTCAGGTTGGGCCATCCGCTGGCGTGACAAAGTGTGTACACGAGAAAGTCAAAGTCAGCGAAATTCCTCTTTTATTCTTTTATGACACACCTGGAATTCTGGCACCAAGATGTTCAGATTTTGAGTCTGGGATGAAATTAGCAGCATGTGGTGAGTTCTTATTCGTGAGTTGAGAATATAAAATTTGGATCCCATCTAATTTGTGAATTCTTTCCTATTCCAGGTAATCTTCCAGACCATCAAGTTGGAGAAACAGTGATAGCAGAATACCTCTTGTACCAGTTTAATAAAAAAAAGGTGTACAAATACGTTGAATATCTAGGACTTCAAGGTCCAACGGATTGCATAACAACGGCTCTTAGTGCTGGGGCTGTGAAGCTTAATTATATGAATCGAGTCAGAGCCATGGACAGTAAGTACTAAATTCATGACATTCTGAAAACCATTTGTTTTTGAATTCAGCATCTTTTAATCTTTGTGAAAATGAAGACAAGTTAGGAGATTTTATTTATATCATGTATGTATTATTTTCAGACACTTACCAGACTAAGCCAAATCTGCACCTTACTGCTCAGCACTTTGTGCAAGACTTCAGGAAAGGAAAGCTAGATTCCATAGTATTTGATGAGCTCCATACGGGAATGAAAGACGATTTTAAAACGCGAAGTAATTTAGATCTTGAAAATAATCAAAGGTCATCCAATCGCCAGGTAGCGTAGTTTAGAGCTGTTCTCTACATTTGTTTTCATTACGTCAAGGTAGGAGCATTGCTTCTTAATATTGCCTGCTATAAATAAATGTAGATGACTAAACGGAATAAATTTCATTAGTAGTGCCGATTATGGTAACTAAAATTCACCAATGCCAAGATGATTTGTAAAAGGCCAGTAATACAGGAATCGTAATTTTCAACTATGGCGGATACGCTGTATTTAATACTATAGGACTCCACTATGTCACCATTTAAGTAAGCAGTTCCGATAATAACGTTACATCTATACAGGGTTCAGTCCTACAAACGATTATACAATTCAACATTAAAGAAACCAAGCACGAAGTCACACGACGCCAGTTACAAAAAAATGTCATGTCTGTGTAATTACGGCTCAGCTTACAACGGTTTACATATATTATTACTATATGTACACAGACACGCACAAATATCTTCGTGGAATACTGCACTCCGACTCAAAAACGTTCGAGATCTACAGCTACCAAATAGTAAGTGAAAATTTTGCACAAAGTCCCGAGAGAGCTTGTTTTATGTTTTCCCATAGTTGAGCAACGAGCGAGGTTTGCAAAACATGTTGTGAGCGGGTCGTAGCATAGCGGTGGTTTGGTAGTTATCTGAAGCAAGGGGCGGCTTGACAAATTGACGTAGTTTTATAAACTTCCGCAAGTTTTAATCTCACACCGAGTCACTGGGTTTCCCTGTAGCAGAGACGCGGCAGCCACCATATTGCCGACCCCGTCTTCGATTTCCCTGTTTCCTCCGCTTCCGCCTGTTTCCTCCACCGTTTCCGGCTCCCTGACCCTCAGTTTCACCTCCGGGTGCGATGACAGACATGGGTAAGGGATTAGAGCAGTCCATACTTCTAAACGTTCGAACCGCATTCTTCAACACCTGGAAAGATCCGTTCTGTTAAACATAACAGGTTCACATTGTAGGTTTAAGCAGCATTTAAAATCACAGAAAGCGAAATATTCCCCCGCGTTTTCCAATCATTCTCAATTTACCTTATCTTTCCCATTCCAGGGCATAACAAATTTAATCACCCGCTGATCCCCCTTGTTTTCCCCCATGACAATATACGATTGACCTGGTCTAAGTTGATTTGTACAGCAATTGTCTTTCGGATCTAGTCCTAGTGCGCGGAATTCTCTAGACCTTCTTCCACTCCCAGCACCTTCCTTGGGTTTCCACCATCTCCCCTTCCGGAATTCAAGCGTAGATCCACGATTCCGCCGAAATTTTGCACGGAAAACTGTACGCAAAATAGCATCAAAATAAATCTCCCCTCATTCACCATGTACTCATCCGAAATCTCAATGAAATCTCCCCTCTTTGTGACATCATTTCTTTACTCACCGAAATTAGCTCTGCAAAAGTTGTCGACAATGTTCTCGCAAGTGTGTGCCTGATGGCAAGCTGGGCAGTCGAGATCATCTAAACGCATAGTAAAAAAATAAATGTTAGTAAAAAATCAAAGGTTCAGCTGCCAACTTTATCATCACAATTGCATCACTAGCATATGTGTTAACAAGTTTATTTCGTCTTGAGTTTCCAATGCCTCGCAAACGCATCACTTACCGCTTGTATCCGGTTTGTTGGCAGCTCCAGGTCTTATGCACAAGTCATTATCTTCGGGGAACTGATTGCAGTTTAGCATACTCGGCCAAGGATATTTGTAGACAAGCATTCTTGGTTCACATTTCTCCTGCACGCCCTAAATGTAAAATAAATAACATTTTATGCCTTACAATTACTTTCACCAACCCCTGCCTTCTTCATGTACACGCCCACAGCTATTCTATAAACGCACATCCGTCACAGCTCCTTCATTCACTCACATATTCCAATGTACTACACCTCCAGAATCCAGCAGTTATTTCAACGTTTTCACACCAACCAATTACTACTCTTATCCTTCCAAACCTCCAGCCAAAGCTGACTTTCTCCTTCAGAGCATCATGGAGAAAGTTAGCAAGAACTAGTGGTTAGAATGCCAAGTTTATATCCATCTCTTACCTCACACAATGAGCGACATGGCAGTATCGGTCGATCCAAACAAATTGGGCTGAATAGAGAACAGAGGAATAGCTGCGTGTCGGGATGACAGTGGAGACCCAGGAGAGGAACCCATGATTTAGCCTGTAGAGTTAAGAAATCATAATTAAGAATGTTATTTATGCTATTTATTTCATAGTCAACAATTTTCTGCTTTTTGCTTTCAACTTTCACCTTCCTTGCCCCACCCAAACAACGTCTATCTCATTTTCCTTTTGACTACATTTCTATATGTTCCCAATTTTCAAAAGACATTTCATTCCTCATAATTCCTTAAAGCCTTCCCACATTTCTTCAATATTCTCATTCTCGTTCATTTCCTCAATCATCTCATTCAACCTCCAACCCGGCTTGACCGTTGAAAGTCAAACATGAGAGAAAGTACGACTGGGATTACAAAGATAGTTAAATCTGCTCACAGTAATTCAGTGAACATGCTTGTCCACGCGTTTAACTTGTATTTCAATCACAAGCTGAAAAGCCAATAGAAGCAGAACGAGATTACCTTATCTCTCATCCATGTGTAAACTCTGATTTCTATGTAATAACCCTCCTCTTACAACGTCCAGTATCTTCTCCATAATAATGTCCCCTTATTCAAATAGATTAAGAGTTAAAATAGGAGGATTAGAATTATTTTCTCAAGTGGGTCCACAGAACGAGCTATTCAGTAAATCTAGCATGATTATAGTCAGCTTAAACCTGCACTTTTATCCATCCTCCCCGCCCCTCCCCCGTATTTATCGCATTCAAGTACCGTTCATGTTCATTTTGACAACTCCGAGTATAACAAAACGACTCCATCATCCTCAAGGATAGAAAAGTCATCATCGCCATAATAAGTAAATCCGAATCTTTGCATGCATAACTCCAACCCCTCACCTTACCCCCCAATCCATCCTTACAACAAAGCTCATCTTCCAATAATTCTTACTCCCATGTCCTCTAATATCTTACCAGTTTGAATCCTGTCCTCCGTCCCACTATCCCTGCAACGCCACAGTACAAATATTTAATCAAAAGACCCGTTGAACATGTTCCAGTCCAGAATACATACACTCCGGTAGAATCCAAAAACTAACCATCCAACTCCCTATCATCAACATCCTTCCTCTCACTCCTCCATGTTTACACTCAAGGTGTTCACTCAACATAATTACAACAGGTGTTTCACCCAAGCCTTGGAAAGATTCCCGCAGACTCCTTGGCATCTTCCCTGTCAGTCAACTCTCTCAAATCACTCATCCCTTATTCCCTTCATCAACCAGGGAAGGCCCAATTAGAGAGTCTCATCATTCTTAACTTGTAATCAAGTCAATTGATTTGTAATCCTGGACTTGTGCTCATAATTCCAGCCCATCCCATATCCCATTGTCCACCAAGTCCAGCTCCAGTTAATCCCCTTTGCTTTGAGATGCCTGCCAATGATGGAGCCTGCTTTAGAGGAGTACCATGTCAACTCTGTCAAAATGGCTCAATAAACCAATTCTTTGTCCCGTGCTCGAAAAACTAATGTCTTCATTGTCCCAGTATTAGTGTCTCATTCATTTACATCGATTAACTTCCCTTCTTCTTGAACAAGTCGAGGAGGAGATGATGGGCACGTCTAAATAGAATCTCCCGAGTGTCAAACATCACTCTCATCCCTCCGTCCACATTTCCCCTTCTTTTCTCCTCCTTCTAGTTCTGCATAAGTTTACCTGGCTGAAGTCATAACAGGTGGAAATTGAGCATACCGTAGCATCAATACACCTGTACGCCATCCAAGGCTCAAGTCCTCAACAAGTCGAGCGTATTGTAAACAAATTCAGTTGAAATTGTTCAAGGATAATAAAATTTCAAAATTTCTCTGTCCTTAGGAGAATAAAATATGTAAATATCAATACCCTCCCTGCCCAAAAGCCAACACTTCATAATCCCATCCAGTCATTTATGACTAGGGCAATAAGAATACACAAGATAAAAGTACAGTCTTCTCTCTCCCTGAAAACCAGCTGTATTTTACTATATTATACTATCGCTATAGAGCATAATGTAAAGACAACACCAAGACACGAGAATATCCCTTGGAAATTCAAGTCTGTAATTGTAAGAGATGATGAGGGAAGCTTTGCATTTATCCTTCCTAGACATCTGGACGCTTCTTTCCTTCGATTCCATATTCCTTCTCATTTTACCACCACCAACTTCAATCCTCTATTTCTCTTGTATATATATATAATTACTCCACGTAGAACTAAATCTTGTGAGTGTAACAGAGAATGTGAAAATCTCAAAGCGTCAGACTCATAGCACATGTACTGGAACGAATAAACCTGGAGAAAATTATTCCGGTTACAAAGGAATAATCTCAACAGCTTTTTAAATTTCCACCTGAGAAATAAACATTCCTCTGCAAAGAATAATACAGCAGAGCCTCTGCAGAGGTGCAAGACTAGCAGAAGTAGTATATGACTCCATTTACATTGTTTCATAAGTACACCACCCCACTTAAATCCATCCTATTCTGTTTCCTCCTCAGCTAACAATAATTTCACCACTCATCCTTCTTCCCTCTGTTTACTCTCACATCATCATAAAGTTAATTCCTTGTCAACTATAAAAACAAATCACACCTCATCCCCTCACCTTTCCCTATACATACACGCACAATAAGACTCTTACTGCTAGATATAATCTGATGCTATAATGGAACCCTCTACAAGCTCATCATTTCTCATTGCAAGGGCATCTGGCTCCTTGCTCATATACATATCGTCATCTCCAGTTGATTTATTGCCCCTTAAATCTATTCACACTGTATTTGTCATCTAAATAAACACTCTTCAGTAATAATAAAAGCCTCATCATTTCTCCAGCTCCTTCCTCTCCATCAGCAAGGGCATAGATCTACCTCTACAAACACAGTTATGTAGTCGTCATCTTTTCTCCTGTATTTAGGTCCTACTCTCTATTCTTCATTTCTCTGTACCAACTTTCTTCCCCATCAAACACCTTTCCTTCTCATCCCTCCGAGTACCTATACACACTCATAATTTTCCAAATAAGTCAACAAGCTCTCCCATGACAAGCAAGACATCCAGTCCGACGGATGGAAGTTAAATTTACCCACCATATTTTTTAAGTGAGCTAGAAAAATGTATTTGTATTCCCTTTAAAAGATTCTCCGTGGAACCTACGAAGGATAGTGCCTTAAAAAATTTAAATTTAACAGGGAAACCTATATCTGCCTCCATCAATTCCCAGCTCTTCCACAGATACTCATAAGGGTGAGAAAGTATCTACGAAAAAGCGAGTCTTGGAGAAAGTTCCGGGACATGAGTATGAACAAGTCTTATGATAACACGAGTAAAAGATGATCACTCTGGATGCATCTGGGGTAAAAGACTAATTTTTATGACAGCCTGCCTCCCACTGGATGAATATTGATTATAGTTGGATGAATCCATATATTAATGTTCAAGAATCGTTGATGAAAGGAAGCTGATTGTGCTTGTGGTGAAAGCAAAGGTTAGAAGCATAGGTACATGTACACTACAAGTGTTGAGCTTTGCAATTTTCCTAATCTCTTGTATTTCCCTCACGATGATAGTCCTTTGACTCTCAGATCAGGAATCAAACACAAGTCTTGTACTAAAACAACTCCTCGATCCTGTCTTCAAATCCATAATCATTGTGCCTCTCTCTTGAATTAGTGTATTCAGCACAATTCTTATCAGTTTGATTGGGTTATTCATGAGTTTGCCTGCAGTTTATTGCAACCTCAGAGGGAGAGGGGGGGGGAATATCTCTTCTTTCCCCTGTTCCAGCTCAGAATAAGCAATACACGCTCCTTCGCCTTGGTTGGTGAGGGCAATAGGGAAATGAAACTTTGCCAATGCGTCTCTGTCATCCTCTCTCGGAATACAATCCCTTTTATTTATAGGCTTAGATACGAGAAGAGAGAGAGAGCCGGAAAGTAATTAAAAACCGTTATAAAATAATACTTACATGAAACTCTGCTTCCTGGAGGGAATCGTGCCCCAGCAGATTAGGTATCATCATTTTAGAGTACCCGATATTTTTGCAAAGGGTAAAATTCTGCGGTATATCCGTACAAGTATGCCCATTCCCATAAGCGCCAGGCCGGAAGAAATTTGCTGCAGCGTCTGCCACTTCTCCCCCGCTATTAGTATTCCTCAGATTTCCGGATCCTTGCCATTCCTCGCTATGAGAAGGTGAGGAGGGTGAGGATGAGAAAAAGGATTGCTGATGACTTTGTTGGACACAACTTGTGAAGATGACTAGTACGGTTGAGAGGGAGAAATACTGGATCCTCCTCCGGCTTCTTCTTTTCAATCTTATCCCTCCGTCCTCCCTCCGCTTTTCCTCACTAACTTCCATCATTATTGCACAAAACTCGCGAGAACCTCGAAAATACTGATGTTAAAAAAATGACTAAATCAACTTGTAGAACCACAAGTCTATGAGAGTAGGAAAACTCCACAAATAATCCCACAAGTCCGTTTTACTCCTCGTTGCCCTAGCTTTTCCTTTGTTCCTCTGATCCCAACCCGCAGAACTCCACCCTCATTAGGTATCATTCATACCTTTGCCGGAGAAAGTTTTTCAAAATTCCGATAAAAACTTCAGAAGCGCCACTGAGTGGACATGCAGTTGCAAGGAGTGTTGGAGGAGGGTAGCAGACCCTAGATCAGACAGCAATGTCTCTCGGAGAAAGTTGTGAAAGCTACCAGCTTGTGTAACTTACAATCCTTCACTTCGTCTCCAGCTTCATATTTCTTATCCAAATCCTGATCACTTCCAAATTATATCAATGATTCCATCTTCCCGTCGTATTTCTTCCTTGAATTTAAAAAAGTTCTTCCAGTAGAAGACACCCCAAAACACTAGTGAACAGGTAGTGAGGCTGAGAAACTCTGAGGAGAGAAACGTGCTCTTCCTCTTCTCCTTTAAAACTAACCCTCCACTTCCCAGGGAATAATATATAAATATAATCAACCTCCTTTTACTCTACAAGGGCTATCCTTTCTCAAGTTTCTTATTCCTGGTTAATGTTGGTTGTTCCGTGGGTAGAACTCGACTGGATCTCAGACTTGATGAAGCTGAGCAAGTCAATCCTCAAAGTCAGACAAACTCGTTGAGAGTCTCCTTCCCTCCACTCTCACAACTGGGGCCAGGCCAGTGGCCAGGGAAGAAGGCTTCCTGGGAGTCATCTAAAGGCAATCCCATCCGTCCGTCCCCCATTCTCCATCCATGTAATCTATTGTATTTGTATTTACAAACTTTACAACAAAACCCACCATCCAGCCTGGAATCATATGCAGGATTCAGAGAGCCTCCTCTCATAATCATTTTTAGCATTTAGCGATAGGGAGCAGTCAGTCCCAGGACAAACCTCCCACCATTTAGTAGTAGTTAATAAATTCCCACCACAGCTCATCCTTCCTTCCCACAACTCCATCACAAAAATTTAAAAGAGTCTTACTACAGAAGCCTTCCCTCCATCCGAGCTGTAACAATCCACCCCTATCCCATCTCCACCTAATAATAATCATCACCACATGCTCATCAAAGCTCATAGCCTGGAAATCCTTCCTGTCCCCGGGTCCGGAGAACCCTCCGAGTTAATAAGCCTTAAGCCATAGCCTCTTGTAAAAATCTTGTGTCATGGCTAAGTTAAAGTAGAGTTCGTCAGCAAAGATCCCTCACTAGTATTCCCATGTAAACATTTCTTCATTCCCACTTAATCCAGTCCAAAAGTCAGTAAGTCAGTCAGTCGACCAGGAGTCAGTCAATCATCAATATGCTCTTCTGGAGTATAAATCGTTGACTTCCAGTCCCACCAGCCTGCTTTCAGACACCAGGGACTACCACAGATTCAGTCAGAGACAGGGTAGGAAGAAAATCTCGCTGAGGAAGAGAAAAAAGAGCAATTCTCAAGACTGGACACACTTAGGTCACCCTTAAAAATCCCATCTACTGTCAACTCAAGTCTTCTTTAGAATTTAGAGGATCCTCAACAAGTGCCCATCTCCTTGAGCTCTTCACTTACGCCTTCCAGTAAATGGACTCGGACTTTTCCATCATCATCATCATCACGGATCGTATATTCAATCCACGGGGTGGGGACCATCCATACAAATCCACTCACACAACAGACACAAGAGTCACGTCAAATGAGTGAAAGAAGCAGCACAAGAGCTTTTACGTTAATCACCCTCACATTACGACACGACAAATCCCTTAGACAAACCTTACACTCCCACCACCAATAACACACACACTAATCCTTAAATACAACAATCCCCACTCAAATCCCCCCTCCTATTTCCTATTCCTGGAGTCCTGGAACCCACTTCCACAACCCCTCCAGCTCCAGCCTAAATCTACGCGTCTACACACAGTTAGTCGTCGTCGTCGTCGTTGTCGTCGTCGTCTTAGCAGAGAAACTATAGAAAGAAATTGTGGGAATTGGGAGTCTTGAAAAAAAACATATCCAACCATAAGTCTTTCACTCAGACATTATTATGATGACTGAACAACCAAATCCACCCTCCTCCAGCTGTCAACATCCTTGATTAATTCAACATTACACGGACACCAATCCTCTTCTGGACACACTTTCAGACTTCTCTCCAACCCAACCCCATCAGACCCCATCTTAATCTCTAATCTCCAAAGACAAAAACTATAACTCATCACACACACGAGCCCACTCACCCACGAGCTCATCAAATAAAAAAACAATTCCCAATTAACCCAGACCATCATTCACATCAGCCATCCATCCCCTACGTGTATCCTACAACTGCATCTCACAAACATAGTATTTCCAAGTTTCCCCCACAATTGCATTTCAACAGATGCTCTCCAGCTCACAGCATCCTGGATGCTGCATCCATCATACAATCATTATTCTATCCGTTCCGAAGCACCAGCTTCA
This sequence comes from Sminthurides aquaticus, assembly GCA_906901655.1. NCBI lineage: Eukaryota > Metazoa > Arthropoda > Collembola > Symphypleona > Sminthurididae > Sminthurides > Sminthurides aquaticus. The sequence goes on along the minus strand of CAJQTT010000001.1, from coordinate 13,864,745 downwards.
TTTTACAATTCCCCTTGCTTGGCTCCCATTTTTTACCCTCTTTGCCTCTCAATCATCTTTATTTCTCCCAGTTTGATTCTTTTTTCAAATTCACTTCTACCTCTATTCATTCCTAACCAAGATTCTCACACCTCTGTAATCAGTCAAGCAAGCATCTCTATGATTACAATGATTGGCAGGATCAAGGGGTGATACGGTTTGATTGCTCTTGGGACTATTGTATTATCTATATCACTAGAAACCATCTTTCTTAATTTTGTTTACATTTCTAGCATTCTCTGCTACATCTATGAATCTGGAGTGTTTCATCCAATTGCTTTGTGAGACACGGCTACTCTAAAAGTCCAAATATCCTCGAGTAAAAGAATCTCCTTGTGCCTTGCCTACCTTAAGGTCAATTTTTGCGAAAAAATCAACCACGTTGCCATGATTTCAATCCATCCTTTCCACTGTATTCTTGTCATCCATGTCTGCCCACATCTTTGTTGAAACTTCACCCACTTCTAGTATATAACTTCTAGATCTGCACAAAAGTGAATTTAAACGTAATCTTTTAAGATTCGCAAAAGTATTATTACTGACAGTTTCAATATCTTTTTTATTCAAATTTTAACATGTCTTCAGAATGTTCACCCTAAGATTATCCTTCAAGTTGCCTTGGAGATCTCCAAGTGTTTTCTCTCGTCCCTCTCTCCTCTGTACTTTTCTTCGTCTTTACCTCGTAGCTCATATAGCGTGTACAATGATATTATTCTTAGATGGTGGCGAGATTCCCATCAAAATCCATCCCTCATCCTTTCATCATTTTCTCTCGGGTAGTTATCGGAGACCAGCACCCCAAAATCCCCCAGTCAGCAACCACCACCAGCCCGTTAAGCTCACTCACTCACTGGGTAAGAGTTTTGGTGAGCCTCTGTTGAAAATAACAATAACTTTAGACTCACTTTATTTACATTAGTAGAGAGAGAAAGAGACAAGACAAGAGACTCAGGGAATAGGCAAGAAGCTCCCTTGATTCTTCCCATAACCTTAACCTCATCGATGCGGACGTACATTTACAGACAATTGAGTGGAAGAACATAGGGGGTAAAAAGATGCTCTCATCGTAGAGTCAATTTATTGTTTTTTCCTTCCATTTCTTCTCCTTTACTCCCACCCACAACATTTTCTCCGTCCCCGCACCTCCCTCCATCTTCCCCCTGTCTTCCGGAGTTATATATATTTGCCATCATACTTAACCCTGTGTCTCTTCTTAATCCATTCTTTCTTTCCTCAGCATTAAGGGACATGATGAAGAGTGAAAGGATACATTAAGACAGATTTCAAATCTTCTAGTCTCATCTACTACACACGGGTCAAGCCTGTCTCCAGAACACTCCGACAGCCTCCCGCCATTCTCCAGACACTCAACCATCCTTCTTTACCACCATTATCATCCCCTTAACGAGCCTCAGTCTCTTTTCCACCCAGCATTCAGGATTAGCATAAAAATCCTCCCACTAATGAGGGAAAACTAACACACTTCTCCCCTTTGCCTGCACGCATAACAATTACAGTCCTAACTATCAATCCTTATTACAGACTCCTTTCAAAACAGGAATGAATAGACTAGACTTATCACCAACCAATCACCTACCCAGCAAATTGGCAACAAATCTATTTCCTATAAACAACCCTCTCTTCTTCCCCCTCAATTATCATCATCCCCATCCTCTCTGTCTCCCTTGGAGACGAGGGGTAATTAATAGCTCTTAGCCCCATCTCACCTGCCCCCGGGAAATGAAACATGATACGTCGTCGACAGAGAAAAAACTGAGATCGCTTCCTTGATTTCTTTTATCATCTTAAATTTTTTCCAATTCTTCCAGCAGGATGTCGTTTTGAAAACTTATGAGAATAACTTGCTGTTTTCTTGCACTTTTTAACCGAAATAATCATTTCTTTTTGTTCGCTATCTTGACTCTCGAATGTTTTGACAAGTTATCAAAATTCGTACAAGCAAATAGATTCTTCCCAAATGATCAACGTAAGCAAAACATACACATCGAGGGTAACAAGGAGGTGAAAACTTTATGCTTCTCTTGGATTCTCTATTCTTCTTCCAAGATGCTTTCATAAAGATAAGGCAACATATAATCCATCTTTCACTCTTAATATTTTCATATTTCAGTCTTCTATACAATAACTTATTATCTTTTCCCGGACAGTTACCATCGCCACCACCACCAATATTCTTTCAATCCCTCCCTCCTCCTACATCTAAACGAAGAATTCTTGTAGAGCAGCTTTCTGCTGGTCCTCCTTCCTATTGTTGTAGAGTTTCAACAAGTCCTCCAACTTGTATTCATTATGTGACATTAAATAATCTCCCTTTTGACAGGTTGACAGGGGAAGAAGGAAGCACCTCATTTCTCGTCCAAACTCAAATTTTTTAGCCACCCCTCATCTATCAGTTTCTCAGCTTCCAATCCAAAGTATCTCCTTCATCCCTTCCATGTGACTTTTATTTTACTATAGCTTCTATTCTCCCCTGTCTCACAGCCATTCTATATACTCTTCTGTTTACTTTCCCCTCGACGGGATCATGTGTACAAAATATTCTCACGCCTTCAGCCTATTCATGCTCCTCCGGAGAAAAATCATCAAAATCATCCTCATGGATCAAGATTGTCTTGGAACGACAGCCTTGGCCAAGACAGAGGAGGAAAGCTTAAACTACAGCCTACATATCCATCCCCCACCCCCTTCTCACTTTCTCCCACTCTTTTATCCTAGTCATTCCATCCATCCCTCCTCTGTTTACATCCTTATCCATTCCACCCCCTCTTTCCTTCACGCTTTGCAAAACAAACCCCTTCTTGACTTTCTCCACCATCAGGACACTGTAAGTCCTGAGTCCTACTAATCACTCACTAGTTCCTACCGACTATAACTTGTGTTATAGCGGGCTTGGACTCAAACTTTCTCCGGTCATCATTAGAGTAATTGGTGGAAAATCGTGAGATTTTTAGCGCATCCAGGATTATTTTTATCTCTCTTGTTACCAGAGAGGGGAGTCTTTTGGTTGACTTTTTCTAGCTTTTCCTAATTACGCTTCAAGTGTTTATTTTTCTATTGATTTCCCACTATTCCTACGGACGGACACAAGGAGGTAAGACTTTTAGCTGTCAGTCAAAGTCTGTGGAGTTCTTCGGGTGGAGTCTGGCTAAGTGGCCTAGCTCTACTCTTGCTTCCCTTCCTTTCAGTTTCCCTCGTGCAGTAAATCCTATTTGGATGGGTTCGTATTATTATTATGGGATGTTTTGGGTCGTGGGGGCTGTCAAACAGTTGGTGGCTTTTCACCTGGATCTCATTCAAAAGTCAAGATGTTATGGATGATAAGAGATGACAAAGATTGGCCACGTGATGTGATGAATTATTCTTATCACTACAAAAACCTAGAGGTAACCCTTTTGTCATCCCTGGAATTAGTCACAAGCCATAACGACAGGATTAACTTTTATTTAACTTGTTCCTGGATAAAGCGTTGGAGAGCACATATATGTCTCTCTGCTTCCATGGCAGCAGACAGCTAGACATTATGCCAATAATAATCATCAGTAGCTCAAGTCAAGTTGGACTCTACTCTGGACAACAGGCTGGAAGAATATTAAATCCTCCAAATCTTGTAACACTTCCATCCCTCCCTTCTTCCCTCAAATTATCCAGCACGAACCCTTACAAATATATATGGGATGGCTGTCCTCCAGCCACGGGATCCGTCCAGGATCCCAACAAGTAAGGTTCCAGCAAAGTGATCCGTGCTGGGGTGTAATCAGTCCAAGCTTGAAGCTGAGGGAAAGCAGTAAAGGCCTGGACAATATATATACTCTCGCCCATGTGTTCAAATCAACTTATGACCCCATCTCATCCCTCCCTCCAGCACCTTCCCCTGTCCTTTTCCCATCTGACTGAGGGCACATGGAGAGGATTTAGGATCCGTGGAGAGACCCCTTCAGATTTGGGATGACCATTTGTTCAGGTGAGAGACACATTACTACTACGACGACCGTCATCCACATGCCTCATTATTCCCTGCATAATCCTTAAGTGAGTACAAGTGAATTTTCTCTCATCCCTCCCAAGACTGGCCAAGACTAGCACTCGCTCCTGGAATGATGTATTGTGGATGGTGGTGAGACAAATTGCTGGAACTCCTCCAGGAGGTTCCCTCTACATCCCTTCGCTAGAAAATCATCACACAGTCGTCCAAATACATGATTCTGACTGAGCCCTGGCCCCATCCGTTGTCTCCATGCTAGATTTATGGAACGAGGCGTCTACCTTCATGTCCTGATATAAATCAGTGACAGGGACAAGACAACACCAGACTTAAAAGATGATCATCCTTCTCTTCATCCTTTCCTTCGTCGTCAAACTCACATGCTTCTTTCTAGGATTCCCATAGTTAGTTATTGTAACAGCTTTTCCCAATACTGAATCCCCACAAAAGTAACTTTTTCCTACCACAGATTCGCGATGGGTTGCATCTGGTGACGGATAGATTCAGTCTTAATTCTGCTAAAAGGTTTCAAAAGAAAATATATTAATACTATTACACGTGCTAGACAGGATAACAATAAGCTTGGAACTTCTAAAGAGGAGTAGACTTCTTTCAACGAAAAATTATCCAGCTTCCCCATACATATTTATATATATACACATCCACGTATTTGCTATTTTAATTTTCCGCTCGTGCTAATAATGCCAGACTCAGACTGAAAGATTTGTGTACTTCCTCTTCTAAATGACTGGTTCCTGATACGTAAGTAACTAGCGTATCACATCCTGCAACTTTCAAGCAATGATAGAAACGTTCCAGAATGTAAATACGATTTTGACAGGATTGCAGTTACGCTTTGGGCACTCCAATATAAATCACATAAACCACATCATGTAAATAGATTCGCCCACGTAATTGGATAGAGTTGTTGAAATAGAACTGAAACACTACTCTGCTCACTCATGTCATGAACTGGGGAAACTTTGGTAATAAAATTTGACACTGGTGAAAGAAAACTGAATACATATACAAGCTCTTCTTACGCTTACTTGTCCTAAGGATGGTTACAGCTCCCCGTTGACATTGGTTTACATAGACATTCATAATATCGTAAGAGTATCGGAATAAACATATGTATAAAAGTATCGGAAGACTCGGACTACTTGGCAAAAAAGGGTTCTCAAACACTGTCATTAATTGCCTACACTTGCATCAATGACACTAGAAATGATTTTCTCCATGCCTTCAAGTAGTTTCTTTTACACACATTATATTTTTAGCACATAATAGTTTGGTTTATTAATGGTCTTTCAAAACATAGACTGTCACTTTTATGCAATAAACAGTTAAAGTGAATGCACACTGCTGAAAATCACATGTAGTACAGTAGGAGCTAGTACAATCGAATTAAAACTGTATAAATTGTACAACGAAAGTTAACGCGGCTTACTCATGCATACGTTTCACACAAAATAAAATTTTACTCATCTCATACATTATAAAATCTCGTTGCAAACGGTTGTCGCCAACAAATTACTACCCTGCTACTAAAGCATAAGTCTGCTGTAAATTCTGATGAGATAATAAAATGTGAGTGGGTTAACAATGTTTGCTATGTGGGGACACTTAGTAAGCTTCTTGCAACACATACATTGGATTTCAAAGATTCGTAAGAACAGTTCAAATTCGTAGAATTTCAGGTCTGTGAGGTCGTACCCTATAACGCTTCGGTACATACATGTGTCTTCTAGCACGTGGAAAACATGCGATTACTTGGTTTTAGTAGATTATTTTGCGAACTCCACCCACTCTTCGCTGAGTTTCAATACCGTAGGACATTTCAATTGAAGGCATTCTGAAACCAATTATACGATACCCATAGAGGAGCTCTAGAAATTTCTAACGTACGTTCAAAAGTCACCATCACAATTAACTTTAGCTCACCATTGAAATCGTAACATTAATTCCTAAATTCCCATTCTCCGCGAACAGTTGTGCGGTACTTGTATCAAAGACCAGACAATCAGAATTTAAGATGGCGGATGCAACTCCTTCGTGAATAGATCGGGGAGTAGCTTCCCATGTCAGTCGGCGTCTGTGACCATTGAGTTCAAGTCTGAAACAACAGGAAGCCGGTTATGCATTTTGCTGAATCCACAATAAGCAAATCAATACGTTTTTCTACCTTGTAGTTAGCGGTTCCTCCAAACAATACAAAATCTTGCAGTTAGCTTACCTATATAAGAATTTCTCCGCTTGTTTTCGGGATCCAATGAGTTGAACGATCGCAAAAAACTGCTGGCCCTCATTTTTGTCTTGTTTCTCCAGTACTAGCATAAAGTGATGGCCAAAACATGACTGCATCATGACCCAATCAACAGCACCCGGAAGGTTAATGTCGGTGGCTAGGAATACTATATCTTCACCTAAATCACAAAAAATTCACATTAAAGCAGGCAGAAATATGGACCACTTCAAAAAACAAGCTTGTACCATTTTTATAATCTAGATTGTACACGCTACGCTATTAACCATACCTTGTAACGTGGTGATAGATTTATGAGAAACCATTAAATGTGGCATGACTTGTTCTAAGGATCCCTGCCATTTGCAAGAGGCTCCCGGACAAGGACATAGGTAAGGACGGAATTCACAGATTTCTTCGTGCTCCGTTTTTTCAGTGTGAAGTAGAAGCGTTTGGCATCCGCTTACCGAATATTTACAAGGAAAGAATACAGTATTGGCGACTTTTTCCATGGCCAAGTTTCGAATGTTACCTGTAAAAAATAAAGCAATATAGTTATCGTGATACTGTGTGGTTTTCCGAAGTTTACTCCTATTTTTTCAACTGAAATAAGGTTTCTCGAACAGGTTATACAACTCTGCAAATTTAATTGCATCACTGTAGCCAGAACCAGAAACCTAAATTCGGAGTAATCAATGCAGCATTAATAGCATATTTATCAAGGCTAAACAAGCTATCAACACGAAATACTAAAAAAATTAAATAATCCCTATCCGAATTTCTCCAGAACTATACGCTATACAACGAATATACACTTATGTTTACTAATTACTTAAAAACCAAGTACAAACTACTCACCTAACGGTCCTCGACAAGTTGGGCAGCAGTTAAGCTTGGGTCGGCATACTGAGCAGACTAAATGACCAGCCTGACATTGGTAAATTGGTGGGAGGACGTAATCGAAGCATACAGGGCATTCAAAGAAGCTGGCAAGGTCAGCAGGAGATAAATTGCCCATATTACCTCGACGCTTTGGTCCTGCAGGTAGTGTGTTACTCATATTAGCGTCAAAATATCGACCAGGTTCTGTAAAACAAACAAAAGAAATCAGTTAATATCTTCGTGAGAATATGTCTTTGACCCTAAACTTAGGTGGTCAATCATTAGCTTTCGCTTGGATTGCAAACTGTTGATAACCAGTACAACCTTATATCTACCGGTTCATAGCTTCATCTGATAACCCTTAATAAACGACAATTAACAACGAGAAGCTGTTTACAATACCTCCACCTGACAGAATCTTAAACCTAACTAGACTTTTCGTATCACGGCAGGACACGGTTTCCGCTTCGGCTATGTTCTCAACTGTCTCTTGGGCGATTCTACTCCGAAATCTCATGGTAGAAAATTGATGCGATAATTGATCATCAAGTCCCAGACAGAAGCAACCACAATACACACGCAGTTATCCGTTCGAGTCTGTCTTTTTCATGGCCCGCGTCTTTGCTTACTGAGCGTGGTATGCTCACAAAAGCTAACTAGTCGGAAGTACGTTTAAGGGAAGTGAGCAACAGAATCGTAGCAGTTACGACCATATGCCTCCGCATGAGGCTTATCTTTTAAATGATTGTCAGACAGCATTACTTCACGCACATCTATAACTATAACATATAACATTTATAGACACCCAACGTGCTAACTGCCTTGCATTGTTTGAGCAAATCCTTAAACACGAGTGGAAATTTTACAGAAAATAGAGCACTAATGCTCTGTCTATTGATAAGAACAATTTGAATTTCTATCTTGATTACCACTCACCCACAAATGAGCACTGTACACTTTCGCCTGAGACGACAGTTCCGGAACACAGACACGTATCCGCGCATGTAATAAGTATGAAGTGATAACAGCAAAGCATTAAAACCTACCTTGTTTCGGTTCCAGTTTGGCTTTTCAGCTAAGGGCAGTATTACGAAGAGCAAGACGACTGATAAGCAGATTTCTGTTTCGATACACGGTAGCACTTAACCACAACGTATAATCCACTGTTCATGACATCGTCAACCACGAAATATGAATACAGGCTTGCGGAAGCTATTTACAAGAGCACTCTAGCACGTAATGAGCACACAACAGAGCTATTACAAATATTTCGAAATCGATGAAAAACGATTTCCTAGTTTCACAAATATTTTGAAATGGAGATTTCACTGTGTGTTCAAGCCTTGACTACAAAGTAGTTGCCTCTGAGAAGAATCCGATGGATCCTATTCACTCTTAAAACTAAGACGTTGAGGAATGTGTATATTAAATTAACAGACTTGCAAATCTTCTCCTTGTTGTTATAAAATCTAATAATTTAAAATATTTCTACTTATAATTTTAGCTATAGTTATGTTTCGACAAATAAATAAATCTTCGAAGCATATCGGATTCAAACTTGGAATACGGTTGGTTACGATTTTTCCAACAGTAATGCACTATCGCGGCTCCTTTCATCACAAGTAGAATTTCAAGGCCCTAAGTCTTTCCTAGACCAGCCACAATCCTCAACAATTATTCTGATTACATTCACGCACAGCAACTATATGTTTCTTCAAAAGTCAAACCCCACACTTTTGTTTCCACAACCAAATTTAAAAAGAACAGATTCTTTAAATTCTAAGCCAGCTCAGCGCTTACTAACTAACTGCTAACAAATACTTGAAATGCTTTTGATTCCTTCCAACAAGTACCTCGCCTAATTAGAGTAAAACGGTATACATCTAAAATCTTTAAATTCAAACTAGAAAATCCCGTATCGATGCGTCCACTTCTGTAAGTAAGTAAATACTTTAGTTACACTTTTCGACAAGTTGCTTGTAGCGACGAATTCTCCGATTCCCAATATTCACAATTAACGTGACTATCGTCGTCCACCGAATCTTTCCGCTTTAAAATTCAAATCAAACAAACAAATTAATAATATCTCTTCCATCCCCACCAATCCATAAAATCATTACATATTCATTCTAGTCACATACCAATCAAAGGACCAAGTTTAAGATTCCACAACGATTCCTATTATGTTTTCAATTTTCTCCAATATTCACTCACACTCTTCAGTCTCCAAATGAGTCACATATTCATACTTCCATTTCCCTCAAATTCACTCACACACCTAATTGGAAGGGAAACGGATCATTGTGATGATTAAACTCTACAGCATGTAACTTCGAACACAACCAAGTCTGAAGTCACATTCCATACACTTCTACACTTTCTGTCGCACTCCAATCCTTTGAATCTATATAGATAACCGTCCCAACAAAAATCCCCTCAAAACTTTCTTTTCGGATCCCAACTAACACAAATTGTTTCCATCCGTGTCTCCTTTGTTACTTGAACTCGTCCGTCCGTCATCCCACAATAATTATGTTACACTTGGCTATTAGTCAACATTAAATCCGTTTCCCAAATTTCACTCCCACTCCTCCTCTTTCCAGTAAACAACCTTGGCCTTTTACATATGCAATACTCTTTTCCCGGAAATACCACTTCAGTTCCAGACGAGAAGTAATCATTTCGGCATGGTGCCTGGACCCATTCTGTAGAGTGTGATGCAGTTTAATCAAAACAATAAAATCCCCTCCCACGGTTTACTTCTGTGATGAGTGGATGGAAACCTTGTGATCTACATGATTTAACAAAAGACTCACTTTTAATTACGTACATACAATGCAAAATTAATTCTTTCAAAATCTTTCCCTACACCAGTAACAAACACAAAGAGCAACGACAAAAACACACATAACTTCAAACACTTGGCATTTAATCCCTTTCTGGGAAAATCCTTGATCCCTATTTTAATAATTATTTATTTACCTCTCATTCCTCCGTCTTCTCTCATGAGATAATAGTAATTTAATGAGTGATAAGTCAACTCTGATCTTTTCCTCCTCTTATTTTTTCCTCACTCAATATTATTATCACAGCAGAGCGGAGGATGAGGTCTTGGAACAAAACTTTTAAACGAGTTCTCCTTACCATTAGCTTCTTGATAATTCTTATTTTATTCTTGTTTAATATCCTGGATCCTTCGTCTTCACCTGTAATAATTGCGTGCCCCCTACTTTCCCGTCTTCCACCATCCACACACAAACCACCACAGCCTCAAAGGAGCCAACCTTACAAGCACATATTATAATATCTCCTACAAACTTCTCTTTAATCCTTCCGCGATATTTATTTTATCCCTAGCAGACAATGCAGTTGGTATGCAATTCAACCAGTTGGTTCCAATACAATCCATGGGGTATCACATACGGCAGACTGCACTGCTTCACCACTTCAACCTCACACCGAGCCAAGCCTCTCTCTCTCTCCTCAATTCTTAGCCAATGCTCCGGTGTCCAAGTAAGACGAGCCTCTCCTCCTAACTCCACTCTCATTCCTATCCTGTCCCCTTCAATCCTTTCAAAACCCACTCCCACATGAAACAGGTAGAGGTGGGGGGACATGAAGTGGCCCTTTATATTTGGACACACACTAGCTCACCACCACAGTGAGCCATAGATTTCAGCAGTCAGTCAGCGCAACCCAGCAAGCACGTTTCCGTTAATGGTAGTCAATGAAGACCGCCGCTCCCTTTGCTTTGCACTCAAGTCTGTGGCTAATAGCAGAGTGATTCGCACGGCGCAAAAATCACACTATTTTTAATTACCTTTTTCTCATTTCCCTTCAACTCCTACCTTGACACTGCACGCCGTTGCTTGGTAACAGCGTGGGAAAATTTAAAATTTCTAACCCATGTAATTTTCACATCCGTTCATTTTCCATTAGAAACCATAGTCGCGGAGGAGTATTAAAGATCAGTCGAGTGTGGAAAGATGCGGAGCGAATAAACGTTGCACGCATAGAAATCCTATGAGCAACAAGGCATAAAATCAGCACATGTAAATGTCATAAATCCTTAAGATACCGGCTCATGTCAATTCTATCTTCACAGGAACGCTATAGTGTAAAATAACGCTATAATTTCATACATTAAACTTTCATAAACTATTATTCTCTATCTTTAAAGCTTGCACTTTTCTGCATTACGCTCCGCTGCATAAAGCTGAAACTTCAAATTTTATAATTAAACCTACCATTTACCTTTGTTTTTTATCCCATCCTTGTTACCAACAATCTTATTAACTGACTTCACGACTATCGTGTTAGTATATATCCCTAGGCTGAAACTTAATTGCGTTCAAACAAGATGAACCGCTTCATTCTACTCTCCCTCGACTACATTGGGATAGTGGGACGTAAATCATATACTACACTAGTAAAGTTCATAAGAGGAGAAAACGTGTTATAGCGGAAGCTAGAAGCACATCGTATTCGAACAAGGATTATTTCGTCACATTATAAATGCATCTCGTCAATAGCGTCATGTAAACGTAATCAAGGAGGAAATTTTTATTAGTGGGAGGGCGTGTATGGCTTGTGTGGATATTTTGTAACAATTAATTCCCCTTCCATCAATGAGTGCATTCTTATTAAGCCAATAGATTACAGCTGTGGGCAGGTCACAGGGGAGATTTAATGTAAGCATCCATCCATCCAACAATCCTTTCCTATCTAGGTCTCTAATTTTTCTATATCATAATAAATTATCGAATTCAAATGTTCAAACTTCCTAAAAATAAACACAAGAATTGAAATTGTGGCAAAACTACAAGACATGGCCAAATTCTGCCTGCACATCTAGATTCTCCGTCATATTCTGGTCTAGAATCCGCTCGCTCTCAAATCAAAAACTTTAGAAATGCCATTTTTGAGAAAAGCAAGAGGAATCTTTCTAAAATTTGATTAGAAATCCAAAATTTAAATTCGTAAAATAAGGGTCAATGAAAAATAACATATTGTTTAGTGTAAAATAAGAAGAAATTTTCTATTCTTTGCCGCTTCACAAGTATGATAAATCAACAGAATTTTGTTGCAGTAATCCAACTGAGGCGGTTGCGGAAGGACTGGTATTCAGTACTATTGCTCTATTATCGATACTCAAAAGAGGCGGTGCTGTAATAAGAGTAAAATCTTTCTCCCCGTGGCTTCGTAATTAAACTGCAACTGCAATCAGTAATTGTTTCCGCTTCATGTAACCAAGCAAGGGTGTCTTGTACATCTTGCGTTTCGTTAACAGTTGGCGAACGCTCGCTTTATCATTTTGCTCTCTTGCTGATTCAAAATTACTCCGCAATTTATTTTCTTAAAATAGTTCCTTCCGTTTTCTCACTTCTGTCCGATAATATGCCTTTTAAAAAGCAAGACTACCACGTATTTCTTTCTCTGATTAGTCCAGAATTTGTCATGCCAGTGCAGACTCTGATTTGTGGGGATTTGTGAGGCCAGATTTTGCTTGGCATCGAAATGGTTTTAACTCAAGAGTCAAAGCTTTCTGAACGCATTAATTCAAATACTCTGCATGCTAGAAGTCCATCTGCGTTCATTTTTCAATTTATCTTCTTGGGAGTGTAAGTGACCGAACGAGCAATAATTCTCCAAGGAGAAGAATTCACTCAATTACTTTGCAATCTTCATCTGGTTTAAAACATCCCTGCAATCTTGGCATCCGCCCTACCCTCCGAATGAATATTTTCCAGGCACTACGAGGCGTTACCACCATAAACCCGAGCGAGAAACCTCTTTTTATATAGAGAACAGTGTGTCCGAATACACCGGGCCACTCTTGTTCTTCCTTTGTTTTCATCTGCACAGCGACCTTTTAAACCCACAGAAGCAAGGAGATGAGGGGAGTTAAGGGATGCCGAGTGGCCCGTTCTATTTGGACATCCGCTACATCTATCTCTTGTCTCCTTGATAATTCTACGTGTTTCCCTAGAGTGGGCCCCTCGAGGGTAGCAGAGTTTATTCATGAATGTGAAAGGGTGGATGAACGAGTGGCTCATCCTCGTGGAACACACATCTCTTGACACTTCCATTATGCTTTAGCCTCCTGGTGGTGTGGGAGGTGCTGGCTAGAAATCCGAATTCTGTCGACTGCATCTAGCCTACTTTTCCGTCTGTTTTTAACTCCAACAGGCTTGTCCATCTTGTTTAAACTGCTCCGGAACATATATATATATACTGTGTTCATGTTAATAACAGTTCCCCACATTTCTGTGGTTCTTGAAAGTATTGCGGGAGAATCATGATCGCTGCGGGGTAATACCCGGTTGCTCTATACGAATCCGAAACTATATTTAAAAAAGTTTGCCAATTCATTACCAGGCAGCATTTTGTCTTACAATTGTTATAGAAGAGAATATTTACTCATGCCGGTCTAACATTCTCTTCTGTGTTCCCATCAAACTATTTCCCCCGCTTTCTTCCCCCCACCGGACAATTACGTTTCATTTTAAACCTACCCACTAAAAACGGGAAGGAAAGACTGCAAATTCTGCATTTCGCTTTTCGCTTCTCTACTTAGCCAACATGTAAATTACTTAACGTTTTAGGGGTTTATCCTCGAAATAATAGCAATTTGTCGCTTCAGGAGGATCGAAAAGACTTCAAGACAAAAATGGTGTAGTGTGAGAATCGTAAGGAAGAAGGCACTTGAAGTAATCAAGAAAGGTTTTCATGAGAACGGCCACCATCTCACACCATCTTGGTAGCCATACGTTGGAACAAGAGCCGGATCCAACGGAAGCGCCTTGGTTTTTTGCTCAATTTGTAGCGCCGATCAAGCGTTACACCTCGAAATAGATTTATCTACACTCTTTCCGTCTATTCAGGTTCAGAGGAAGGAATCTTCTGCTTGAGCAGCTATCGTCAAGTCGCTGCCCTGTCAATCCGACCTTTCCCGAATAATTCAAGGGAAGTTGACGCTTGAATGGTCATCAACGAGCCTTTTTGCTCCGCTTCAAATCCTTTTGGCTAATCTCCTCACAGTCACTTCTTCCCTCTAAGCACCAATTTCTTCAAAATTATTCTTCTCAAAGCAAAACTCCGTCTATTTTTCAGCACATCATTTCAAACTCTTTTCCCAATAATTGGAAGCGGACAAGATAAGGGACACGTAGTACATAATATACGGCCTACTAGATGGTTAAGCAAGACTCGTAGGCGCAAGAAACTCTCACTAACTAATTAATACTGTAAGGCTAATTTTGCATCCAGTTCATTACTGCATTGTATGAAGTAGCCTAAATCTTTCACTAGCCTTATTCAGGAGACAAAACTTATAGCTAAGAATCTCAGGCTGAGATGATAATAGTTTCTCTCACCTGCCTCATCCTTCCAAATAACGTTTCAAACAGCCTCCAACTTATGCTCTGTCACAGCAGAGTCGAGCCAATGAGTGAGATAAAAAAAGAGACAATTAGCAAAATAGTTTCTTCTTCGGAGGTCAGGTTCACAAAGGAAACTAGGTTGGAGGAATGGGGATAGAGGGATCGCAACTTCACTACCTTCTACCCAGGACGTCGGAAATACCATTCATCATTATTACTACTACCCGTCTCTCCCGACTGTTAACCAGACACAGATGTTTATCGCCCCTTTCCCGGGCAAGGACTCGCTTGCAGTTTAGCTTTACCCACCTAGCCACCACAGCCATCCAGTTTTAACTAGGCTAATGCTTTGCTCCTACAAAGAGGATAGACAGGCATTAAAAATAGCCACCGGATTTCAGAGGCACCAAATCCAAGCAGATCCTCCCAGACGCACTCCATAGATTACATCATAAGTGGTTTAGACTCAGAGTACTACTTTCCTTGTTCTTTAGTCTTATGTGCAGTTGTTCCACACTAAAATCAATCAGCCTTTCAGATGATTACAGTATTAGCCCACAATTTACCCAAACAGACTATATATAAATTACCTTTAAAGAAACCTCGTTGCAAATCCCGGACTATCGCGAATTTAATGCTCGCATGTAGCAGGGCATGGTCACCTAAATTGCAATCAGCGCATCAATTTTGAGATACAGGCGCAATATGTTGTCTTTAGTATATGTACAATGGTTAGCCTATAGTTTAGGGCCAAGTTTCCACATTAGCCTTTTAATGGCTACTAGCTTTGGTTAAGGTATGAAGGTATACAGTGAACGCCAGTACGTCCCGTCCCGAGATCCCATTCAGTTCCGATCACAGATTTACATGTCAATATACAGTTACTGCAGATATACTTGTAGATAAACCCTTTCTTCATCCATATTTTCACTCACGTGGAGACTTACATCGGCTTTATACCTGGAGACCATATACCCCGTGACGGCTGCTAACTTTGCAGTAATTTTACGAAACTCAAGCTTGACATAGAGCAGACTACTGCACCATTTCTTAAATCTCTTTTTCCAATCATTATTTGAGTATTTTTATATCGACGATCGACATCATAGAACAGAATCTACAAGCGATTGAAGGAAAAACTTTGCACCCAAATGTCAAAAATAGCATTCAATTACTTCGCCATTTCTGGTGACATAGACCCCAGGCAGAGTAGAGAGTGTCCCGCGTGACCCATCTTCTACGCACCCCTTAAAAATTCACGTTAGGATAGGTCATGAATATCTCTAATGAAAATAACCAGGATTGGAACCCCTCATGTCTTCGCTACGTTCCACGGTTAAACAGATTTTTAACCCATCGAACTTAATTACCACACATAATCCTCTACATCTTAAAATCGTAATTTCAAGTAACACCTTCATCGATTGCTTATTACACATCAGCTACCCGGCATTTCCAGCTCTATTAACCCGACCAGCACATTATCGCCCCGAATTTGCAAGTCTAGCAATAATAAAATCTTAAACATTTACACCTCTATTAATCTATTGTCAGACCGAGTCATCATAAGTCATTGATTGCAAAAACCGACAATATGCCGGAGCACTGCACTAAATGAAGAAAGAGACAAAATGCGACAATCATTTGCTTTCCTTTCACGAGATTCTAATGCAGACGACAATCTCTGACTGAAGGGGATGAAAGCAAGATGAGAAGGAAGAGAGAGAGAGAGGACAAGAAAGCCGAGGGATGATACGGAATCAGAAGTTAGATGAGATAGAAGCTATAGCAACAATCATATGTGCCAGACGGGTAAGATCATCTTCTTCTTCTCCTCCTCCTCATCTTCATCGGGAATCTTGAGGATAATGTAGCTCATCTCATCATCATCCCTTAAAATCCTCCTCTCATTCCAAAGCTTAAAGATGCGCCAAGATTCCTCATCCCTCCTCCTTCCTTCAGCTCCTAAACTTTAACCATGCACCACCATGGATTCACCAGGCATTTAGCTCGAGAAAAGAAATAATAATAATAAGGTGAACGTAGATTTTCCTACACATACTGTATATGCACCATCTCCAAAAAGCCCATAGAGCAGAGATGAGGAGAGCATAGAATTTTATTCTCTCTCATCTCATCCCCTTTTAAACCATTATTCCACCACCAACTCATGTACACACTCTCATCGGGGCTTCTTCCTCTATATAAAATCTATCATCTTCCTCACACCATCACCGTCCGTCCACTATTTAGGAAGACTCAGAAGGCACAATAGTAAAGGTCCAAAAAGGAGTACGCTAAATAATACACCATCCTCCCTCACTCACTCACTGCTGACTGTCTTCTAACTTAGAGACCTATGCTCTAACCCCGACGGATATTAGTCCAGTGAACAAGAGGAATATAATAGCCGAGTGTGTAGATTTAATTCTACAACATTGATTTCCTCACTGGGATCATCATCAACATGGATTAATTTTTTACCCAACGCGAGGACTTATATAGTAATGTGTCACTGTAATTGTAATTAGTATTAAATCTCCTCATCCTTCAACGTCACCGCGTCCAAACTCTTCTTCCCTCTCAACCCCGTCTTGTTGTAAGTCTTCCAAATAAAGACCCATTCAATTCTTTTAGTCCCTCTACTTAAACTAGTAATAACGGAAACAATTCTAGTGGAATCATATTTAAAACCTCCACACTCCTTCCATACGTCCGGCTACATTAAAATTAACCCTCCCTAACTTCCCCTCATCATCTCACTTTTCCTCATTTCCCATTAAACCAAGTAGCATTTTCTCTTATTTCCTTCATCCAATAATCCATCAAAGTCGCGTGTGATTAACATCTTATTTTTATTCCTTTCAGGCGGAACAAGTCCTCGGATTTGAATACTTGAGCAACCGATATTAATTCCAGGATAATTAACTTGAGATGCTCCAAAGGATGTTTATAATATTAATTACCTGGATGGATTACTCCCCATGATAACTGCCCAATTAACTCTGGAAAAGCATAGGTCGTTCACATTTGTTATTTCCGGAAATTTCAAATCCCTTTCCTGGATTAGTTGTGAAAAGTGCAAAGCTAGTTAATTCAAGTGCTCTAGTATAAATGGCTTGCATTACACACTTCTTCTCCACCAGTCCGAGTCTCCAACATGTGTGTGCATCTTCAGCAGCAGTATTCAAGTTTGGATTCAATCACGCAATTTCAAATGTCCACGCTGTGACAAGTGCCCTGCATTGCAATTAGTATTTATCAATTAAAATAATAATTGTTGTATACGCGCATTTATACGAGGAAAGTCCTTAATTTCAAAAGTGCTTCACTCTAAGTAATCACCCCTTTAATCTTGAGTCAACAAGGAATATCAACCTGTTGAGTAAGCTTAAAATTGGTAAGTATAATCCAGGAATGCGACAATAAGCAATTAAAATATCTTCTACTTTACATCTAATATGATACTAATCAAGTTTGTTTATTTCATTTCCTGTAGATTCACTACGTGTGATAAATTTCATTCGGATTACCGCTATACTGTTATTGGGAAATCCTGCATTGCACCATTAAGCTACTAGGAAGATTCATCATTCAAGCAATTGTACGTTCAAGTTTTTTTTCCAACAACAAGGAAATCAAGCATTCTGCCAAATACATCCTTCTTCTACCGGGAGCTATAGTGCAGAATCTTGTATGCCTCGGATTAATTTCTTCTTTAGCATCCCCATCCCTGTTTTTTCTTCATATGTGTCGGTGAAACCTACAGTGACAAGTGATGAACCAGTGTCTCTAAGTTTGAGATTCGTTTTTCAGTTCGGATAACGCTTTTACCTATCTCCAAATCATGGAGTATTTCATTCTAGCTTCTGTTGCATCTTTAGAACAACAGGTAGCAGATACTGGCTATCAGATTGCCAAAAGTGCTCGCAGTATTTTTTAAACTATCCGTAGTCGCTTCGTGACATGAACCTCTTGTATTACTCCTGCTTACAGTTTATCGGTAAGTTGGCTTCGCTGCCGAAGATTTTTCCTTTAATTTATTCCATGGTATTCAAGTCAATATAAAACGCGCTTCTTCCGTATATATATATATATATATATATATTTTTAAATTTCATGGGGTTGTTGTACTTATATTTTTCTGTGTGTTTAAAACAATTTAGGATGGAAAGAAATCAGCATTTTCGGCGAAAAAATAACCTAATATGTCAGTCTACCTTCACATTTTGCAAAAAAGCCTGTGTAGCAAGCGAATACGTCAGAATGTTGGGGGAAGTCATCTTGCAAATTTAGAAGAGAAACAGTTGCGATCTATATTCGAACGTTACAAAAACCAGCCACCGATTGGGTTCTCTTAGAAGAACTAGACTGGGCATCATTTCATGACTTGAGGGGAATCCAGGGAAAGGGTTGAATAGAGTAGACCCAGTTGGTCGTTGCGCCAAGTCAACGAAGCTGTACGAGATTAGAAGTAATGGCATGTTGCCAATCTTATGATGCTAGATAGCCACATATTTCCTCTACCATACAAACGCAAACCACCAGTCTCATTTGAAATCGGATATTTTTGTTGGATGCTAGTGCTATTATGAACTTTTCGCGAGAGGCTACTTTTCATCCTCAGACTCCTTTCCTTACAACCTTTCCCGCTTCATTCATCATTTCCCTGCAAAGTGATAAATTTGGACAACTTTTTAGGTAATTCAAATCTTCGTAAGCAAGGGAGAGTTAGCGCTTCGGATTAGGCCTCTACAGCTTTCAACTTTAAAACTGGGATCTGAAGAAGAGCATGTGTACAAAAATTACAAAAATACTGTACCTGTGCTTAAAAAATTTGCATCGCAAATATTACTCCTATACCGGTTCGAAATACATCAATCCTACCCTCCACCAAAGCAGAATCAGTTTTTGCTATCAAGTATTTTCCGTTGTACTGAGTGCGAAATTAATTGCTGTCAAGTGTTAGAAGTCTGAAATAACTGAATTTTGTATTAATGCCCAGGAAAGTACGGATAGACTCATTCGTGTTAGTCGGCATGCGGCATGCGTTGTGGCTTATTTATTCAGGACTCAAAATGCAATAGCATCCAAGCGATACCAATGTGAGGCCAAAGCGTAATAATAGGCTCTCCTTTCTACATGTGCAATATCTTTGCCTATTCAACCTTTACACTAGGCCTACGACAACTAACGAGCTCTCTGATAAGTTCTGAAAACCTATACAGTCTCAGATACTTTCATTTTTACTTAATATCTGCTCTACAAGAATTTTAGTTTTTGTCTTAAATCGTTGGACCTGGTTGATAATATCTAATACTATCATGACAAGATAATGAGCAAATTATGTAAAATTTTCGACAAAGAATCATTAACGCAGGAGTATTCAAGGAGAGGTGCGAAAAACTCTTGAATGTTCATAGTTCATCTTTTCGGTTGTAGGTATCCTCCGTCGGAAGTTAGTATTAAAAGAGAGATGGAAATGTTTTGGCACCAGCTATTTTTAGATGTAGGCTAGTAATTGAGTGTGTAAATTGAAAGGCAGTTGTACTTTGAAATACGCCGACCATCGCTGGTGACGATTACTTCATACCTGTAATCAAAATATTGAAATAACGCTAAGATTCGTGTAACTGGAAATTTCTCTTTATGGTTTAGCTGCAAAGCATTCCTGTGTGACACATATTGAGGTACAAGTTGAAATTAAAAGATTACTTCTGATTGTTTTACAGGTTAATTTAAGAAGACAGAATATACTGCCGTAATCATGACCCTTGGAAGTGGATCCCATGCTGAATCAGCAATGGCCGCTTTCGCTAGGCGTCAGGGTCAGCTGGACAGCTGGCGGGAGTCGGATACTGCAAAAGAGACTACGGACATCAGGAACCGGCCAAAACGTGTTAAGTTCGCGGATAAATGCATTTTTCAGGCCGCATGTGCCTCTAACGACAAGGCACAAATTCTTAAAATGTTACAAGATGGTTACGACATAAATGGCGTTGATGAAGATGGGATCACCGCGCTCCATCAAGTAATAACCTAGTAGAATATTCCTTTATGCGTATACAGCTCCATCGAAATCATCAGAAAAGTTAATGGTTCCTTATAACGTTCAATTTCAGGCTTGTATCGACGACAATTTTGAAATGGTTGAATTCCTGTTAGCTAATGGAGCTGATGTGAATATAAGTGATAATGAAGGATGGACTCCCTTGCATGCGGTAGCGTCTTGCTGCTATGTTTCCATCACAAAGTAAGTCGGATATTTATCGCCTTCAATACTTAACTTAAAGCTGGAACTATTTCGTATATAAATATATTAATATTTATTTGATTGTTCCCAGATTACTCCTAGATCATGGCGCAAATGTCGTTGCCTTAAATAATGATTGTTGTATACCATTAGACATATGCAAAAATGAAGAAATCAAAGAAATGTTTAAACAAGATATCAACGGAAAAGGTAAGCCACACACGGCTATTATGCTGCATCATAACCGAGAAATGATTACTCAGAAATAATCAAAAAAATTCAATTCTTTATGAAGGCATTAATTTAAACGAGGCCCGGCGACGTGAAGAGATAAAAATGATGGAAGATGCTAAAAAATGGATTGCCACAGGAGTGTATGAGGAAGAACCACATCCGACAACAGGGGCAGTAGGTTTGCACGTAGCAGCGTGCAAAGGCTATATCAAAGTTTTAGAGTAAGTATAAATGACTTCGTTATTGGATTCATGAAACTAAGATCGGGAGAAAATTCTGCATGTTTCATAACTTGGGGTACTAACGAACAGTATTTATATTGTCCAGCTTACTAGTAAAGGCTGGAGCCAACATCAACCAGAAAGACGTTGATGGGTGGACACCACTGCATGCGGCGGCCCACTGGGGTCAAAAAGAAGCCTGCGAAGTATTACTCGAAAATATGTGCGACATGAATGTAAAAAACAATTGCGTAAGTGCGCTTTTGAGCTTGTCTCAGTTCTTTACAAGTGTTGATATGCTATACTACGCGATGCAACGAAAATAATAACCTAAAACTTATTCTTATTCTATTTCCATAGGATCAAACTGCTTTAGATGTTGCCGATGATTCTGTTGTTCCTATTTTCGAAGACTACAAGAAAAAGCATGACGTAAATAAGAATATCGAATCAGTTGCTAAGCAAGGCAATGTTCTTCCACTTCCTCCAAAGAAAAAGTACGAATTTATACTTAGCTTGGCGTTGAGGTCACCCTGTTCTTTTGAATGAACTCCAAAATTTATTCATGTTTCCACAGAGCTCCCAAGGTGGTCTTCGATGACGTACCTAAGAGTACTTCTCCAACTGCAAAAAGTGGATCCGGTAAGTACATCTCTTTCTTAAAACATACTGCAGTTATATGTATTTCCGGTTGAGCCAACCGTGCCCTGTCAATAAGCAAAAGGGTTTGGATTAGTTTACTTACGTGTGAGCTTACGATAGTTAACTATTTGATCGTTGTGTTTTGATTCAATTCTTCCCATACAATTTATTTTTCGTATTAGAGGAGGTAATCCAGGATCGAAGCACATACCTTGAAACATGTTTTAAAATCTTTGATCTTTTTAATCTGAATTATTTTGCCAGTTCTTTTGTTGTTTCTCTTTAATTCAAATGCAGTTAAACAGATAAAGGGTGGTTAAAAGCAGCCGCAGTACTGCGACCCTACTGTAATGATAAGAAAATCCACCTTCACAATCACCTACATTAATCTGTATAACCGGACTTTTGCGTTTGGTATTATAATGTTTTTGTGTTGTTTGCTGTTTTTGAATGCTTTCTATTAACACTTGGGAATGTAGAAGAAGAAGAGGAAGACGAAGATCCCAGCGAAGCAGCCGATACTGTAGGAGATTTACTCACCGATACAGTAACACTGCCTGAATTTCATTCTCAAGATGATACTTCTCCGACGATTAATGATATTAGTGATACCCTAGAATATATGGATGACAATGGTAAATATTTACTGGTAGTTATCTTAAAATCAAATCTTAACCGACATTATGTTTTGCTTAAAATTTGGTTAAACTGCGTGTCGTTTTGTACCGTGGAGTTTTGTTGTTGCAATTTGTCGTGGGCTATTTGTCAGTGCGCGCTACGCCAAAGATTTATAAGGACACATTGACTTTGATCTTAATGCTTTTGCGTTTGCGTTTAACCCATAGCAACTATCAAGACTGGGGACACTTTTAAGTCCCTTAAGGATGAAGAAAGGGAAAGCGAAGTCATAACTGAAGCGGCAAGCACGTCTCCATTACTAAAAATAATAAGTAGTAGCAACAACATTGCGGAAGATCCTTCCGCAACTACACCTAACACTCTTGATAATGCCAATTCGGATGATAGTATACCAGCATGGCGACGAGGCGGCTCTCTAAGGACAAGAACGAGTGCATGTGAGTTAGCAACTAAACGAAAGTGGCGTGAATTTACACCTCAGTGGCTCCTTCATTCCCCTTCATTTGAGTTCGAAAAATACTGTACTTCCGGGTTTGCGTTACAAATCATTTTCGTTTTTCAGCTGCAACTGTGGAAGATAAGTCAACAGATAAATCTTCGGTTAGACGAACTAAGAGTGAAGCTTCCACTGGACCTGACGGAAATCTGCGGAGAGCATACAGTTTTGAATCAGATTCCAAGTAAGTTGTGGCAATATGTAAAACCCAAGTTTTTATCGTCAATAGTCTGTAAGATTTCTAGGGTTTTTCGTCACTTCTATGCATGGTCGTGAAAATTTGTGCCTCATTTTGGCATGAAAGGGTTATGGATCAGGAAAGTTTGGAAATGTCATAATCTAAAAGTACTTTATTCGAAATTCAGGTTCTACACAAGACTAACCACGGCTCGAAATCGTATAAAAGCTATTGAAGCTGCTATGACTGCTAACGTATTGGATCAAACAAACCATAACTCACACCAAGAGTCATCACTAATATCATCTCCGTTGATTAACACGTACAATAACCCACCTCTTCCGGCGTGTAGTAGTCTGGAAGTTATTCTGAGGAGGTATTTTCTTAATACTATAACAATTCACAGCATGAATGTAGCTACAAATTAATTACACAAAGAAATGATATGGTAACATGTTTGATGGAAACTGTCTCATTTAAAATGATCTAAACCAAATCAGACTAATAATTTCTGGATATAAAACCACATTTCAGAGTTTGCATTTCCCCACGTATCTCAAGTTTTCTAAGTTAAGGTAATGAAACTAATATTGCAAAAAATTACCCTTTGATTTTCTTAGGAAAGACGACACGCCTAGGGCACCACGTCCAACGACAATATCCAGTTCAACTCCTCAGCAGCACATGCGGGCTCCACCAACAATAAGTACTTCCGGTTCAGTCCCTCAGCGAAGGTAATGCATAAATTCATATTTT
This sequence comes from Sminthurides aquaticus, assembly GCA_906901655.1. Lineage (NCBI taxonomy): Eukaryota > Metazoa > Arthropoda > Collembola > Symphypleona > Sminthurididae > Sminthurides > Sminthurides aquaticus. The sequence continues at coordinate 13,840,775 of CAJQTT010000001.1, read as the reverse complement.
GTGAATATACATAAAGCAATAGGGGAAAGCGCGCGATTGTCTCTTAGTGTAATGTAAAACTCTGTAAAGTATGCCTGGTGCATCTTGAAGACGCGATGTTTATCTTTTAAAGCTCGCTTGAAAATGGTACGAGCACCGTTGGGGTTATAACGCCTCCGGGAGGCTCGAAGGTTGGAGCAGTGTCAAAGTTCAAACAATTTTTGATCAAGTGGGTTCCCATTTTATTATTCAGATTTGAGATTGTTTAGCCTTTTGCAGTTTGAATTACTTTTGCCAATTAACGAAATTAAGTCCTTGATGTCATGAGCCATAATCATAACTACTGTCAGTGCTCAGTTCCTGAATTTTACGGTTGCAAATTCGATTTAGTGGATTGAAAGAGTTGCAAAGCACATTTACGATTTATGACACTAACCAAATTTAATGTTAACAGTTTTATTCAAAAACTTTGCGTTGCGTGAGTAATTTTATTAAAGCTACGTTGTGTTTTGACTGGCGCATTTTTGTTACGACAGAAGGTTTAATATTGTTGTGCTTCATTTTAGATCGTTCGTGCCACCAACCAGAGATGAGGAATCCGAGACCCAACGTAAAGCTCATGCAAAGAGGGTACGTGAGACAAGGAGGTCAACGCAAGGAGTCACTCTGGAAGAACTGAAGTATGTTATTATATTGCGATTATACTTCTCTTGAAGCTAATTATTGTGCCGTATTTAATCCGCTGTTTCCTGTACAGATCTGCGGAGCAATATGTGAAAAATAGTCAGCAAGCAAATGCAGTTTCACCCGCACCAACTGATACGGTAAAATTTTATACTCTTAAGATAATTGCGTTTTGGTGTTAACGATTCAGCGCAGTCCATCCATATCTTAGCTGAAGTTAGCTTCTGTTGAATGTAAAATTAATCCAACACTCTATTTCGAATTTGACAGACGTCATCAGTATCCGGTGCATCTGTACCTGCAAATTTATCTGCGCTACGGAAAGAAGAAGATCAGTCATTAGAAAGGAGACCATCTTGGAGATTAAGAGTGGATGACTCAGATAGGAATAAGTTTTCTCTGGAAGATACGCGGAATCCTGCTAGCCGTACAAGTTCTAACTCTAACAGCCTCGGCGTCGGCGGGTCATCTAGCGGACTTGCTGATGGCTCTCAAGGAAGTCCTTCGTCCCGAAGAACAAGTAAAATTGATAGCAGTATATATTCCAGCAAACCTCCTCGACCGCCTCTCGATGAATCTCAGTCACAAGGAGATGACGACAAAGACAAAGATATGAAAAATTCTGGGGCCCAAGGCGCAATATTAAGAAAGAAGAAGACAAAGCGGAGATCAACGGGTGTCGTACAATACAGCACTGACGTAAGGATTGATTATTTTTCTTTTTAGAAACCGTTTTAGAGATTGAAGAATCCAACTAATAGAAATAGGTTTTAGCCTTTGGTTATTATGTGTATCCGGTTGCTGACACCGAGTTTATCGTGTTTGCGTACAATCAAATCAGGTTTTGAAGCATGAGTTGTCGATTTTTACTTTCCCCTTCCTACCGCAGCACCTACTGTATGTTGTGAGCTTTCAGTGATGTACCGGTATTTTCGCATTTTATCATTTCAGGAACCCGATCCGGATCAAGTCGAAAGTAACCTTAGTGATACGGAGGTGAGAATTAGGAGACGAACTAACACTTACCGATATCAACTCTGCTTTCGTTCTCTGCTTTGTGTCTAAGCAATATTCCTAACACTTGCATGGAAATCCAAATCCGCCTTTTATTCTGGTTAAAGCAACGATAGTAGGGTAGAAAGTGGAACCCCTTTAGCAGCACATCACAAGTTTATAGGCGTTCATGCTCCTAGTGGGTTTGTTTACAAATGGATTGGTACGTAGTTGTTGTCGGTAAAGGATCTTCCGTACAGGGTGGATCCGCTCCGATACGAGTTAATACAACCAGGTTTTGCACCATGGAGTCGTTAGTGCCTCTGACGCGGGGCGAATATCCAAAAAGAGCGGTCATTCAGTGCTACATTACAGATGTTGAAAGCCTATTTTAGTACATTCAAAAATAGAATTTCTCCTTAAGGCAGTAAAGAATGGGAGTGCTAGAAAGCTAGGCACCACCGCCTTTCTTGTTCGCCGTACCCCTAGTTTTGCATGGGAATCTTTCATGTAGATCCGACCCAAGTCTTCATGATCCATGCTTGGTCCTACTTACAGATCTCTGAGCTAAGATCGTATTGGCTTTAGTAAAGTGTAACGGATGTGAGATATACTTCCTCCTTGTTTTGGCAGGCGTTTGTATACAGACATATTACACATTGCCGTCATCAGAGCTTTGGCTGGTTCTTCTCATGCTTTTCGTAAATCGGCAAAATGGGTGAAGCGAAATACGTAAGTTTTCTCCGGTTTACTTAGAACAGAAACCAATGTGAGAGAATCCGAAAAATTGAAAAATTTCTGTGACTCGCACAACAAGGATTTCCTGAGAGGCATTTGATGGGCACAGCCATTTTATTGCTTTCCCATCGATGAAATCAGAGAGTATATTTTTGTCCAACTCACTCCCGAAGACCTTCACGTCAGGCAAAAAAGGTTCATTAATTAGTTAGAAACGTACAAGAGGATCCTGTAGGAGATGTGAGTCGAGATAATGGTTGGCTAAGCATCTAAAACTCATGAGCCCTCTTTTGAAAACAGTATACTAAAAGCGAATGTCACACTTGGCACGAAGAAAGCAATTTTTTTGGCAAGGGGGCATGCTTTCCTCTCGAAGCCCCCGTATGCGAAGTAGTGTACATGATTCTTCGGGGAAAAACAGAAGCACCAATCTGATTCAAGTGAGCCTCTCCCGTATTGCAGTCTGTACTTTAGCCTTAAATTCATCCCAATATCCTGGTTTTGTAATGAGCAGAACTAAAGTGTTCTTGATCGTATTCGGCAGATGCGTCTCTTGCTTTTGCACTCCTCATAAAGCTACCTCAGAGAACTGCTATTAGCATTCTGACGTAAGAAGCGATAAATCCGTTTTCCCTCTACCTGTAACTACGTTGGCCTTTAGCTGCTAATCCCTCATTTCTGGCTTTCCTTGAGTGATGGTGGTTACGTGAATACTTTCTGCCTGAATTCTCCTCCGGATTTCGTCTTTCGATCGTTCAAGAAAACAAACATGGTGTACAGTTTGGCTACGATACGTGAAAACTTAAGAACTGGTTGGAAGAGAGTGCAAAAATTTTGTGGGGATGTAGCAATCCTCGTCATAAAATGTTTAGGCCCGGTATAAACCTCCGAACTGTCACTCCACTTTAAGGAACCTTGTGGAAATCTTCTGCTTTAAAGGAGGTCAATCGGCTGTCGTGAACTAGTTTATTTCGAGTGAAAAGTTTAATATTCAAAATGTCCTACTACAGTGGACGCTCTACTCCGCGTTCACGCTACAGTGTTGGTTCCTACACGGATCCTTGGTCCAGCAGTGGTTCTAACAATGGTAGCAGTAGATATCAAAAAAATCCTTACAGTGGTTACAGTTCATCAAATTATAATTATGACTGGAATGGTAGCGCTAACAGTTCTAGCTCTAGTCCATACGGATCAGGCTACTCTAGTTCCTATTCATCGCTACCTCGAACCTACAAGAAACCTAGCACAAATTCCTCATCGGCTAACAATTCCAGTAATTACTATACAAGTCCATCGTCTTCATCCGCCACCGGTGGTTATTTGCTAGGACATTACTCAATTGTACCTGTTGCTTCTGGTGCTGGAAATAAAGGCAGCGGGAGTGCTGCGAACAAGTACTTTTACGGTCGCGATTCCAGCACAAAGATACCCAGTTCTAAAAATCCGAGCACCGGAAGTAATTCAAGTGCTAGTCGGGCATATGTTTCTCCTCTACGAAGCAGCAATTCATTCGGTTCATATGACAGGAAACTCAAGGGAACTACCACCACCACAACCCCTGATAGTTACAACTCAAAGAGCAAAGATTGGTCGCCCAGTAGCAAACGAAATTCGTATCATGAAAATGAGGATAGCTACAAGAAGGGTCGAGAGTCAGAGACTTACAAATCGAATCGAAATATTCATACCGCTTCGAAACAATATCCAAGCGTTCAAAGAGGTGGAAGACAAAGTTATACCGGAAGTGTGACAAATTTGTCTTTGCCACAAACGGACAAAGACAACAACAAATCCAAATCTCGCCGAGATTCTGGAGCAGAAGTCACGGCAAAAGTAGATGATGGAGGAAAACTTCGAAAATCCTTGACAAAAAGGCTCTCATCAAGTCTGAGCTCTCTAGCAATGTCTTTAGGCAGTTTTGGATCTCTGTCAAAATTGTCGTCCCCTTCAGTTGAGCTGTTCGCTTCTGAGGATGACGAAGGTGAATACGATGACGATGATCTGTATTCGGATAGCGTAAGTGGAGCAATAGTCTTGTCATGCATCTCTCCTTTTGGCATCCTTAACATTCATTAAGTTAGTCTTGACTAACAAGTCAACCGCTACAAACGCTCATTTCACCAGTGTCTCCCAGACTTTTATTAATCTTAAGCGCTGAATGATACCTTGTGTTTGCCTCAGCTGTCATCGCCTTTATTAATGGGCGGAGCCATTCCTATAAGGGGTTGAGTGACGTCCGTCGGTCCGTCTGTCCGTCTGTGCGCATAACTCACGAACGGATTGACTGATCTCCCTATTGATTTTCGTCCATATTCGTTAATTAATATCACAGTTACAGATAAATTAAGAGTCAATTAGCCATCAAATACATGGATATACATAACGTTCCACTCACAAGCATAGTGCTTACAAGCTAGCACTCCCGTGACAAGCGAGTAGAACAATACTGGAAGTAAAACAAATTCTCTCGCTCACACTCCCGTGACTTAGTGGCTAGAGCTTGCGAGGTAAGTTGTGAGGGGCGCGCGTTCGAATCCCAATTACGTGTTTTTTTTGCATAGCATTCCCATCACATCATTGAGTTTTAGTCATATGGTTAGAGAGGGAAGACAAGAGAGGCGCATGTTCGAATCCTAGCGATGCCTATTTTTTGCACGCGTTTCCCATTCAACTATTGAGTTTTACTCATATAGTTTGAGCCATTAAGTTTTAGCAGTATAGTAATTCTGAAGAATACGGGGCGATAATAACAACGCTGCTCCGTCAACGCTTTGAGTGCAATATCCCGCTCTTCCGGTTTTTGACTTCACTAACTTCTGGTTTTACCAACTATATTTACAGGCCGGTTCCGGACGTGGGAGTGAATTATCCAATGACGTTGACCCTGGCGCAGAGTCTTCGAGAAGTGAGAATGGTGTAACTAATCGCATAAATTACCGCAAGGTATGTGTTTCGAGGACTGTCCAGTTACGGAGCTGTACTTGTATAAGTATACCCGTCTGGAACGGCCGTATCAATCGAAATATCTATACCCGTCTGTGTTTGACTCATGCTTTAATTCTTTTTTTGTCATTATCCTGCAGCTTTATGAAGAAATTTTAAAAGAAAATCTGTTACTGAAGTCTCGTTTAACACGCTATGAGGAGGAAGTCGCGGATCTGAAAACTAAATTGGAGAAGGTCACCGTATCTGTAAGTTATTTCTCTCTATAATATATGAGTCGGAGTGTAGGATTTAACTGTCGCGGAAGCCTTAATATGTGAGAATACAAAATTAATATTGTAATATTGTACTGCCTTTCTCTAGAACCAACGATTTGGATCTGATGAGTCTGAGCGGCGTGAAAAACGAGCACTAGGTAAATGTCATTTTGACCCTCTAGATCTTTAGATAAGTGTAAGATAATTGTCTTGTGGAGATTGATAATGAGTTAATTAATTTTTGCAGAGTTAAAAATGGAAGCAATGGAGCTAGAATTAAGGGTAAGCAAAACTATTCATTTGCTATTTCATTGCGCATGCTAATCTCCATTCTTGGTATGGTATGCTCGTGATACGTCTACGCAGGAGAATGAATCTAAGTAGCTTGAAAATGTTGTACCTCTGTTGACAAAATTTAAGCGCGGAGTAGTTATACATAATTCTATTCTTGCTATTCTGTCGTGGTGGACCACGCTGCAACAAAAAGAAACTGTCATTCATCGTATTTTTTAATCTGAAGGTTGAAAATGTTGACTTTGACTTTCTAGCAATTGCAAAGGTTAAAGTTGGAAAATGAAAAGATGCGAGCGGAAAATCGAGCTTTAACTCGTAAGATATTACACTAAGAAAGACCTAAGTCATTTAATGCAAGGATTATTCCGAGTTACTCAGTCATTTTTTAACGCGCAGGTGTTGTTTCGAAATTGAGTTCGAAAGGAAGTTCTTCCTAGAAAACCTGCTTCTTGAAAATTATAAGATTGTATCGCTGAAATTAAGGGTATTGAAGCTGTTTATTATTGTAAAAACTTTTTTGAGCTTGCAGTGACTTATATAACACACTCCAATTTCTTCTAATGGATTCCTGAAGCCCCTGAAGCATGCGGTTTTTGTTGCAGTAGTTTATCTTAGGACGAGATTTGAGTGACTATTTGTGTGACAAAGCCCAAGATTCTTGATTAGTTTTCTGCAATCCTATTATTGTTAGCGAAGAGTTTTGAATTTTATGCAAGTAACATTTTAGCCTGAAACATATCTCTTGATTAGTTACACTGCATGATACATACAATTTGAATTAAAAAATTTTCGCTTTGCTAGTACGCAAAAAGTGATTTATTGAGTGGAATGCGTCCACTCAAAACGACAAAAGTTTGCGCTAGATTATTTGCAAACTGTGCATGCGTTAGATGTTTGTACCTGCATGAGCGTGATGTTTGTTAGTTCAGTACGAACTGCGTTTGTTTGTATCTTTGACCTACATTTATCTTTGAAAGATCGGACATTTCTAACATGTTTTTGTGTTTCTGATTTTTCAGGAGGTGCGCCATTTGAAGTCTGAGAATCAAAAAATACGAGATGAAAATGGTGCCTTGATTCGAGTCATTAGTAAATTATCTAAATAGATATACTGTTAAAATGATTAATATCATGGACCGTTTTTGGTATATGTATTAGTATTAGCAATGTAATACTGTAAGAATGAATAATTTTGAGCGAACTTGCCACCGGTTTAAGATATTGAAACATGTGAAATCTGTTCTTTGTACAGTTTTTGTTAATAATCAGTAATGCAAGGAGGTATCTTCCATGTTTACTGCATTACTTGTAAGTTTCATCTTATTGCTCTTGTATTTAAAAATGAGGCACATAGGAATTTCTACTGAAATTTCCTATGGCCAGAACGCTGCGTAGAATCTCCTCGCAGCCTGATGGTCTGTACAATCTATGAATGTGAGGATTGTCATTTAGGTAATGTGGTGGCAATACGTGGTCACGTTAAACTGAGGTAGAATTTAAAAGTCAATTAGTATTTTTCTTGGAGGCTTTGTAACTGTATCAGTGTTTGGCAGACTGTATCCAAAGCAATAGAGTGTAAGTCTGTGCATTAATGTAGTGTATAATTCAGAATGTTCATAATTCTTGCCCTGACTTAAAAGCCGGAGCACTAGGGGTAATTTACCGTGGAGGCTAACTGTGGACTTCCAAATGATTACTCCGTGAAAAGAAATCCGTGCAAGGACGTCCAGTGTGAAATAATTCAGCTTTTATACTGAATTCCGTGTTTAAAAATTATCTAGTTGTAAACCACGTCTCTTGGTAACACGCCTTAATTAAGGACCAATTATTCGTAGCTTGATAAAACAGTAGAAGTACGGACATTTCTAACTGCCTTGGAATCAGAAAGTATTCCGTGTACAACACCCATATTCTGGAAAGCGATAGTGTACTTATCCTTAAGTACAGATCTTGTAAAATCATTAATAATCAATCCACCAAAGATTTAATATGAAACCACACTTCCGTGCTTTAAAATTTGATTTTCTTACATTCACCCATGTAAATCTAGGTATTTACAAAATAGATTCAGGGCAACTCTATGTAGTGTAGGATAATCCATCCGTACGAATTGAATTGTCAATGTGGCTGGCTTTCTTCTTTTTGCCTTCTGCCCGAAAAAAATCTACCCGAACATGGTACACACACATCCGTTTTCCGCCTGAGATAAATGACAATTAATTTTAGCTTATGGTCGTGAAACATTGAAACTGTTGTCCAGTACTGCCATTATTCTTGCGGGATTACGTCGCAACCTTCTCGGAAACCGACTGTTCGTTTTCTTAAAAACCCGCCCGGGTGAGAAGCCATCACGTCTTGGTTAAGCAACGAATTGCACTTTCTTATAGTGGTAAATCGTTCGGGTACGTTTAGGAGAAGTCAGTACTAGGCGTTCTAATTCTACAGCCTTTTGTAACTTAAAATGTTGCCTTTGTGAAAAGACTTAACACAGTTTTATACAAAATATTGCAGACAATATTAATATTATGTCCGTAAATGTATTTATGCCCTAAAATGACATGAGGGCATGAACTTTGTCAGGTCCAGAATCCAGTATACAAGCATTCATAGTTAAATCTGCATTTCTTCCAGCCGATTGAAAATACAGTGTGCATACTTTCTGCATTTAGTCTTAAATGCTGTATTTGTTTCTAGTGGTCCGATAGAAGATAATGTATTCACTTGTTAGTCCACTGATACATGAGGTGTTATAGGATATTTGCAAAGGGCATACTTGCGCAATGTCTCAGTCTCGCTTGCGTATTTTGGCATACTTGCGTTGCCATTATTTTCAAATAAAACCCTTTAGCACGTGTTTTGTTCAAATGATATGAATATTGCGTACCCTTCAACTTCTGCTTTCTACACTTACTATTCATACCTTCCGCATAACACCGTTTCCATCTAGGTTAGTAATGATTCATGCTTCTGATGCAATCGGTTGTCGGACCCTGAAGTACATACTGTTGAACTTTACGAAAGGAATGACTTTATTGAGCGCTATTGCAACATTACGCACTCGATCAAGGTACATACACACGAGTTCTGGTTGAGTTACAGTAATAAAGGTAGGCCAGTATTCGTCGAACTCTTAGTATCGCATCAGTTTATCGTTAAAATATGTTAAAACTTTCATTAATTCGGCAATTTCCTGGTTCACTGGCAAAGTAAACTCTACACATTTTAACTACAGATCTTCTGCGGACGATATGATAATTAAGGTAAATACTTGTAAAGAGTGAGCTGTCACGAAGAACCCAGCCCAAATTGATTTCACTGGAATTGCGTCATAGGTTTAGTACACCGAACTGGTCAAGTCCAACATTGCTGTATTCAATACAATACTGATTATTACCACGTTAAAAGTTACGAAGATTGGACGAACATGTTGGATTACTAGGTCACGTAAGGTAATAAACCATTATCCGCAGCAGCTACTTTTAGTCGCTGGCACTTCCGAGTTATCTACGACTACCACATTCCGTCTCGTCGAAGAACGTGGGGCTAAATCCTCTGTCTGATTTTCTGATGCAGTAGCCATACGTTCGCATAAATCCAGGAACATTTCCTCTATATTGATATTATTTTTTGCACTTGTGAAAAAGTTTGTGGCTCCTACAAGGGCTGCGTAATGCTCAGCCTCTTCTACCGAAACTGTTCTTTGTCGCTCTAGGTCAGTCTTGTTCCCGGCAATGGAAAGACAAATATCGTTCCCTAACATCTTCTTTAGCTCCTTCACCCAACTTTTTACCTGCAAGAATATCATAATTAGCCCACTAAACCCACATTTGCAGTATTGTACATGATCCATTAGTTCATTAAAAGGCTAACTCACCTTTTGAAAAGAATCCTTATCAGTAATATCGTAGACTAGAATAGCTCCATTTGCATCCCTGTAATAAATTGGGCCCAATGCATGGAATCTTTCTTGCCCCGCTGTGTCCCATATGGCCAACTGAATTCTTCGCCCGGATAAATTAATTTTCTTTTGCAAAAACGAAGCCTGCATAAAATAATATTATTTCATGATTCATAAACCCTCAAGATATCAGCGACAGCAAAAAACTTTTTACATACCTGCAGCGTACTGATATGATTCTCGTTGAACTTATCTGAAAAGAATATTCCATTAGATCCTTGCGCCAATTAAATTTAAATAAAAGCACATTCCCAAAAATCTCCTACCTTCAACAAATCTTAGCACAACGCTAGTTTTCCCCGTCCCTCCTTCTCCGAGCAGCACAACCTGCATTTCAAAATCAGCATAACCGTATCTATATTTGCTTCGTATCAAAGATTTAAAATTAAAAACCTTTACCAAGAAACTTGCTTACCTTAAAATTAAAGGAGCGAGGAGCATTACTCAAATAGTTGGTTGCCATTTCAACAGATTGGACTGATTGTCCTTCAGGTGAGGTAAGAATGATGACTAGTTAAAAATACGGATTCCTTCCTCAACACTCTGTACTTTCAAGTTACATTAAACTTGCAATTGAAAATTGTAATCCCGGATCCCTTGCAGTTTCATCGGGATGAGACGGAATCTTCTACAGATGTCTCAACTTGCGACCTAATATCCAAACGAACATGTCAGACAATTATGAATATCCCAACCTATAAAATGAATCAACGTTACTAGTTTTTGTTCGCTGCAACCTTACATTTCTCAAACAACTACCATAGGAGACTACACAGCAACTACGTTTTTTTCAGTCATGGAATCACCTGACAAGCAAAAGATATAAATCTACTTATCTCAATACGTCACGCAGAACATCGATAAGTTTCTATATCTCCCGTCTACTTTAATCATAATTATCGAGACTAAACTCCCGACTTGTTCAACCCCTCTGCTAGAACCGTACGTAATTACATGTTCTTCTTAACCCCTCCAATGCTGAGTCGTGTTCTCATTCATTTTATTCCCTCGTAACCTTCTCATACAAGCAATTACAGTAATCGTCCTGCTTAAATAAAAGGTCAAATGATGCTATCTTCTAGCACGAACTTCACACTTGCTTATCCTTGCTATGAGATTCGCAACCATACGCAGATCTAACCTAGTGCAATCTAAACCACAGCAATCATACCTTTTAAATGATAAATACAAATATCATTGAACATTAAACATGTAATCCGCAAATAAAATCACAAGTCACCTTGGTGTTGATGATCTTCAAGTTCAGCCCTTGCCCGTATTCATCAAAAGGCTCACAGCTGATACGAAAAACTCGGTTACCCTAATATCCTGTAAGTATAAACATTTAGTAAATGCACAAGTATACCAAGATAACCCTTGATTAAAATTATAATTTTTTTTAAAACTTACCCTTCCCACTTGTCATTCACGCGAAAATATTTAACCTAAAAACAAATACATTATTTCCAATACATGTTTTACAATTGCAAGCAAGGAGAAAACGCATACCAATACTGTTAACAATTCCTTACCAGAATTCCCAAGTGTCACACAATAAATCTTAATTTATTCTCTAATTGTCTCTTGTTTAATAATATAATTATTCCAAGGAAAGGTTCCTTTAACTTACACGTTCTCAGAGGAACAAGTTCTAAATTGAAGCAATTTTGTAGAATCAGATGATTCGCATATGATAAGATTCCGTTCCGAGTTGCGTCCTGCACAAAAACAACTCCTACGATGCTGCAGGCAGCGAGGCTTTCCCAAAGCACATGTAAAGAGCGAGAGTACGGATATACACAACGATTTCGCTCTAGATCGGTAAGCATAATATAAATACGTTACATACTTATCGTTTTGACAGAAAAAGATAATACGTATATTCTCGTTATATTTTACATAACCGAAGCCGAGACCATCATTTCGGCCTTTCGCAGCCCGCGGTTAATTCAAGATTCTACCGATGCTTAGCACTCCAGAGTATTTGCATGGAAATTATCCAACAAACCTTATTATTTATTTAAATTCTGCATCACCGTTAAACGTCAATACATCTGAACTCCTTAACGAAACCATCCAAACCTATAGATTATCTTACGAAATTTCTCTCAATACAGCAGTTATGTAACCATAAGGCAAACTTCGGTAGCGGTTATCAACTTACGCACGCTTTCCATGATACCCCGAAGTAGGTGGCGCTCCTGCAGCATCTACCATTGTTGGCAACGTTTACCGCTGCTCCATCTGTTACTCAACTTGTGGATTTCCGCTTTTGATCAAACTGATGATGGTCAAATAGTTTTGCATTCCCATTCTTTATCATTGACTGGGATAAAGTAGGTCAGTGACGCATATGCCACCACTATAAGCTCTAAGAGTTGATATAACCGGTGACATTTAATTGCCATCACTTGAACTGGAATTTATCCTTTAAAACCTCAATTAAAACTTACATGCGAATTCGGAGGGTGTGTGTGTGTGTATTTTAACCACAACAATCCGTCAATGACCGGTGCTTCCTCACGAGGAAAATCCAGCGCGGGATTAACTTAGAACGCGTGGTATCATATGCACTACATTCTTTTACTATACGCGAAATACAGGGTGTACACCCAAGTTATGAAATCCTGCGGGGGTTCAAGTGAGGAGGGGGAATGAATGAAATGGAAACAGAGAGGAAAAGGCGTGGGATTGAGCCCACTGCATACATTACATGTACGTTTCCGTATGCAGCCCCAATGGAATGGCATTGGGACTTGTAACATTGAATTCTACGCACGGGGAAGAGGAGATGAAGAGGAGGAAGTCGGGAGCAAGTTTGAGGGGATGAGGAGGAGATGCTCTCACAGAGCCATATTTTTAAGGATTAAAGGTGCACACTGTATAGAAAAATGTGTAGTATACGAGCGGGGAGTGAAACTCTCCCTTCGGCCTTCGGCGGCATTGCTCATGTAACGTACATGTTTTAGAGTGGCCCCCCTGTACACGCATACGTGAGAACGGAGGATACAGAGAAGGGAGACCACGCAGCTCTTGCGGTCCGGCGTTTAACTTCAGTTGCACTTTCGGAGGAGAACATTTCAGTCGTTTCAGGTCTCGGGCTCGTTTTACCCACGTCAAATTAACGATTACAACGACAGAATCAACGGAGTTCGGAACCGTTAAATTAATTTCAAATCAAATCTCTTCAAGTTATCATTCTACCGGCTTAGAATTTCCCAAATCAGCAAACAAAGTGAATAATTTAACTAACGGAAAGTTGCGGAACGTTCAAGGGATTCCCCAAGGAGAAATTTCCCGCTTCAAGGAAAATCCAAGTGTTTTATTCTAAATTAATCCTTGAAATTCGAAATTCAAGCAGGAATTAGCAAAGAAAGGTTTTAAAATCACGTTCAGTAAAATTTTCTTTTAATATTCATCAAGACTTTAAATTGTGTAATAGCTAAACTCCCTCACTAAAACTGACCTGTCATCCATACCGTGACTCTAACCTGTCCCTGTGCAAATCTTTGTAAAATAATTCAAATTCCCAAAATTTATCAAATCAATTGAAATCCGCCGAAATATTCAAGAAGAACGTTCGTTAATTCACCTAGGAATCTCATACAATCCTCAATCAAGGTAATTCTTCACTCTTTCTAATTATTACGGCATTTTTGTAACACCCCGAAAATCAGAGACAGTCAAACTATAGACTGTTGCTCAACAATGTCCGTATTTTCCGTCATTGCATAAGACATTCATAAGAAGGATATGAAGAATCGTAATAATAATGTTCTTCAATAACATATTTTATCCCCGAAGGATTGAAGAGGTTTAAAAGCTCTCGCCCGTGTAACCGCTGATTCCCAGCTGCGCACCCTTAGGTCGACAGCAACCGGATTGAAGCGAGTCATGGTTTCAGTTCTCTTGTAAGGGATTATATCCGTCAGTTCCAGGGAAGTTACCGTGATATTAAAATTGTACAAGAACTTTAATGAGTCAGAAGACGTAACGGACATTTGAAGGAATCAATACAAGATTCGATACGAGCCCCAACATTCTAGTCTGGTCACAACTGGATTGTGTTTCCGCTAAACAAGATTCTTATACCGGTTTCATCAGTCAGATTCATCCAGTTTCGAAGAGTGTAACTTATCGCTCACAACATATCTCACGATAGTTCAATAAGGGATGCAAAGTATGTAAATAATCCCAGTTATACTGGTTTCAAAGTGTCCGCGTCCATTGACGTAATTTCGGAATCCTGTAATAATTGTGTTTGTGGTTAAATGTGCTTCATGAGAAGTTGATAATCAAAAATTTTTTCTCTTTTGGCATTATTCCATATAGTTTGTAATTGTACTGTACGGAGTTGTTGAATCCTGGGCTCCATCACGTAGACCACAAGCTCATTTCAGCTTAGGGAGTTAGAAGATGCGTTATTCAAGTCTTTTAGCACAAGGAAACGATGATGGTGGGTCTCATGTTTCCGTTAGCTTCTTGCGGAAGACTCTTCCTTCTGGCTTGTGGTGGGAATGGTTGTAGCGCGTATGCTGCTTCCATGCTGCTGTATTATATACTTCTGGCGAATTTGTGTCAGGGACGGAGCGGGTGTGGAGAGAAGAAGAATTCGGTGGTGTTCCACTTACAGTTGCCATGCACCTCCATGCAGGCAGGAAAGGAACCGAATCCTCTTACGAAAAGGATTCGGCTAGCGACCATCGAGCTTCCTGCTACCGCCAATTCCCTACTTCTTCTCCGGTTCCCCGTTACATTTATGTATCTTCAAGGAACATAAGACACATATTCATTGAAGAATGCAACTGTTCGCCATTTGGCAGTGTACGGAGAGGAATAGTTAGCACCCGAGAGAGTCGGCAAATTCCCTGTTAGTCCGCTAAATACAGAACAAGATTAAGTGTGCAAATAATTGGCAAGGATGTAATTCTAACTCGCAGCCCATTCCCTGTCATCGCTACTGTTTCCCTCTTTTGGATGCAACTACAATTTACTGTAGGTGTTGTTATAACTAACTCTGCTGCATCAACCACCATGTTTGTTATGTTTTTCTCTGCTCCTGCTTATTTCATCTGAAGGTGCGATCAAGGAAGGGCTTTAAAGTATCTCTCTTACGCACAAATGGCGAGCAAGGTTGGATGATAGAGTTAAATGTTGTCATCTTGTTTAAGATGTGTGGTAGAGTTTGCTTGTAGGCTTCGGAATTGCGCCGCCCCCTCTTTCAAGGTATTGTTACGTAGGTTGCGCACAAAGTTTTGTAATGGGGAATTGCGGAATGTATGAATGGGGTAGGATTGACAGGGAATCTGATTGTATTCTCCAATCTCTCTCTCTCATTCTCCCCTCTTCTTTAGCTCCTATTGAATCAGTTGATGTAGCCATCAGCGTAAAGGAGAAACTCCTTGAGTGCAGAATCTGACCTGAAAACCCACATACCAATCCCAATCTCTTAAGCTCTCTCCACACTTGCCCAGTCAAACCCTTGGCTACACCAACTTGTTCTAGTCTGAGCGATAGATAGTGTATGCACGTGTCGAAATCATTTTCTACTAGAAGAACATGCCGGATTAGTCTATTAGCGTTAGTTCCTCGTGTGCAGTTTCCCTTGCCACTTGCCGGCCGTATATCAGCTTCCAAGAACAACTTGTTGGATTCCGGATAGTTCCCATCTTCACAACAAAACTTTTAAATTGTGCAGGACAATCCTAAAATTTCAAAGACAGTTCGTGTAATCAGTGTCAGTTCCGGTCTTGTACCGTTTTGCCATATTTTCCTCACTCTATACACATATACATCTTTTCTCGTCATTGAATCTCCACCTGCCAGGTAATTTTGCCATACTTCCTTCCTCCTCTCCGCCTCAAGGCATTTTACCAATCATCCTCCAACAATTCCACAGTTACTTACACCTGAGCCAGACGGATTGAGTCTCCTGCGTCTGTAGTCATCCTTTCGGTTTCTTAGCTAAACCGGGTCGCATGACAAAGAGTAAAATTCCCAAACCTTTTCAAGTAGTCCATACTCGCGTCCAAGGAAGTACTTGAAACTCGACTACCTTTCCCCCTTTTCACAGGGAGTTTCTCCTGTCCTAACTGTTTCGGCTGACTGAGAGGGTGGTTGGTTGGTTGGACGGTGTGCAAAAAATTTGCAAACTTATCCCCACTTTCTGAGCCCCTTCCCACTCTGAAAGGAGCGTACAGACATAGGGCTGCGAAAATTAGTGTTGGTTTGTTACGCATTCTTCCCACTCACTCCCGTAGCAACTCTACTCTTGTCACTTGCGTATGCACGTTCTTTTGCCCCTTCGAGGGAAGGGAGTTCCTTCACGCTTGCCTCATCTGTACGAAATGTACAAGAACCGTTTTCAGTCCCTCCCCTCCCTTCACTGCCATCAATGTGAAGGCTTTCAATGATAAGATGAAGGATCTCTTCAAACTGTAGTTTCTCTTCTCAACACGCTTCCATCCTTCAATCCTCTGCCAATCTTTGCTAAACTAACCTCGTTCAACTTACCTTTGCGAGCATGGGTCATGCCAAAGCGTATTTCTTCATACGCTCTCTCCCAGAAGTGAGAGGAAGGCGGTTTGTAATTCGCGAATATATATATATATATATATACGCAATATCATCCGCATTCAAGGAGGAACCTTGGCAGAGATCATGTGATTCCTTCCACAATTCATTGGATTGGTTCAACAAGAAACTAAGTTTACATTTGTTGTTCCAACCTTAATGATTTGAAAATCCGTGCTTAAATTCACGTGTCTTGGCCTTTCATTACCTAATCTCTGCAACTAACTAAACACTAAACCATGCAAATTATATCCAGGCTAGCAGTCTCAAGTTTTCAGCATTTTCCTTGAACAAATAATTGTATATACTCAATCCTCCTACCCCCTCCCGCTACTCCCCCGCTCCATGTCGGTTTTATGCGAAAAGACCTTTGCAACATTCCGTCCATACGTAGGTAAATATTAAATATATGGAGGAGTGCAGCTGTGGCTCTGCTACATGTATGCTCATTCCCAGATGTGTTCCGGACGAAGCCGTTAACTTTCCTCCTCCAACTTCTCACGTTCTCCTCACGTTTTTATTTTATCGAGGCCAAAATGCCGGCATATAGATTCAGGCCAGGCGTTTTAGATTATGTAATATTTGCGAGAGGGGAGCAAGTGCAAACCGGTAACTCTTTCTCCTCTCCTGGACCTCGTAGAATTCGCGTCATTTCCATGACGTCCTGCTTTTAGTAGTAGCCGGAATCCCTCACACACACTCATATTAAACTGCTCCCACTCCTCCCGGCCTTTTCTCTTCCTACTCAAAGATCAATACTTTACATTCCCCCCTCCTCTCTTGCCGTCATCCTATTCAGCACATGTTCCAGAACGGATGTTCTCCTCCTCGGATTGGCAAACAAGCGGGAAGTAACCGGAAGACGAGGAAACGGAATTGATGACATCATTCCCAGGCAGGATGACGTAGGCGGATGAGAACACAAGGTTAAATATAGCCCGATTCTTTTCCAGCCTCCTGTATATTTCTGTCCTAGTGACGTAACAACGCTTCTTCAGAATTAGCCAACCACTGTCTACTTTTCATCGTAGGTGTTAATGGAATACCTATTCTTGCATCTCCTCCCGCTTTTTATTAAAATCTTTCGGCGTCTTCCTCCGCCCGCCAGAACAAACTTTTCCAAACCCGCTTAACTTTCTTTGTTACCTGGACTCCCAGCTCCGCGCATCTGGAGAATCTGGACGCATGGATTTACCTCCAGGCAGTATCTTGTTCCTGGGAAGGAGGATTCAGTTAGGTAACCCTCAAGGGATCCTATGGCAAGCATAATGGCTGGTTATAATATCCTCTAAGATGAGGGGGAGACATAGTTAGCTCTCGGATAAGTTGCCGGCATTGCATGACGAGAATGACGACGACAGAAGGTATGGGAAAACTGGGGATTGTCAGCTGCGCTTTTAGATTTCATGGAGAAAAAGAGAGGATGACTTAGTTTGAAGGATCCGAAAGAGTATGCTGCTTGTGAGGAAGATGCGTTGGGCTGAGGTCAAAAATCTGTGGGATCATCCCCGTGTGGATATATACGTAACATGAGATTTGCTCCAGGAGGTAGGGGCAAAAAACGATGCGTTCCTCTAGTAGCTATAGCTGTTGCATGGCTTGAGCCGAGGGTAGAAACGAGAACCGCTTCGAGCAGCCTCCTTCCTCATCTCCTATCCTCCTCCTTGTGTAAAGATCTGTAGTTATTTAGGTGGTTCAACGCTCAACACAACGTACACAATTGTGGAACTTCTCCCGCTCCAACAGCCTTCTGAACAATCCAATGTGAATTGATAAATAAAGAAGGGTTACAAACTTGTACTCATCCCTCCCTGTATGACGGTCTAAAATACACGCATCTTTTTCTTAAAAACGCCACCACCACACCAAGGGAGCAATCCCCGGATGAACAACATGAAATCTGAGTACCATGTGGATGATGGTGTAAAGTAAAGCCAGCTTGAATCCACGATCCTTCCGTCTTTTTTTCTCCAACGAAAAAAGAAGAGAAACGTTTGGCGGTCGCTTACCTACAATCATCTTCCACCTCCCACCCATAAAAAGTTTCTCAACATTTCCCCATCATATTATCTCCATTATCCAGTTCTAATACTAACAAGCCCGAGATGCTCTTACTGGAAACCTTACAACACAATCCCCGTTATCAGCATCTCCTACGCTCAAACTCTTCCTCCTCCACGTGCACGAGATGGATTTGATGGATGGAAAATTTTTCTTTCTTCCAAGAATATTCCTCTCTTTACTGCGTAGCAGTCAGTAGCAAGATGAGATGGAATCCTTGTAGATCTGTCCACATATTTACCACAGCATCTTTCCACGGAACAAGAGTCATAATCTCGGACAGATCTGCCAACAAGCCAACCAAGTAAAGTGCATCGCACTGACACATGTTTAAATATGCACACGTGCAGACGGATCAAATCTTCCACAAATCCAATGCATCAGGCGCAGGTCATGGTTCGTGTCCGCGTAGCTCAGCTTCCGTGAAAGCATACAAGGATCGCAAATCCATCCTTAAATCTAATTCTCAATCTTCTTTTGGCACAATCAAGGAGCTCTTCGGAGGAGTAATTATTCTGTCGTTCTTTCCCTCTTCGGATTCCGCAAGGAGATGTGCTTAAAATCCGGAATGAAATACCTTGAAAGCAGAAGCTGCTGAATTCCATCTATTCCGTGTCTGTTCTGGTCCTGCCCAAGGAACGCATCCACCGCGTTCTTTGACCTCTCCAAAACGCATAATCTGAAAGGGATGAGCAAGAATGAATGTGATGGAAGGAAGAAGAGAAGTTGATGGATGCATCAGCGAGAACTAACCACTAAATACGTACTGTCCGTCTGTCCGTCGGGTGCAATGACTTAGCCCGATGCGGTGGCCTTGTCGTCTTTGCCACTGACTTCCAAGGAGTGAGGCAAATGTAACGTAATCAAATCCCAGCATATTCAGAGCAGGTGTAATTAACATGGAAGCTGGACTGTAGACTCAGCAACACTCTTGAATACACTCATCCTGAAAACAATTTGGAAGAAACTACTTTGAATTTTTAAACGCTTTAACAATTGTGAACTTATTCCTATGCGACACCTCACGAGGAGACGCGATTGAGCTTAAAAAGCTCAAAGTTGTCCTCCTGATTCTAGCTCGTCTGTAGGACTGTAGCTATTATTTCATTATTACCACGCCCCCCTCCCCTCAGTTCTCAAGGTGAAGGCTCATGCTGTAAAAATATGTGGGAACGCTAGGCTCGCCGTGCTTCAATTCCAGTGGACCCTTAGGATATTTATCTTTAGTCAATGAGAAAAAGGTACATGTGATCCAGCACAAATCTCCTTGAATCAGAGAGTACTTTCTACGGTGGACGGTTAGGCTGTGTGGCACTTCCCCGTTTTACTTTTGGGAACACAAACCCTCTTACAGCTGTAAATTATGGGATGATGGGACTTGTTGTGGATAAAAGCTTAGGATTCAAAATATATCCAAGCTAAGGTCGGAAGCGTGGGTCAAGTCCTCAAGTCCCATAAAATTAGGCCCTTCTTCCAAACCCGATTCTCCAAAGACCATTCTGGCCTGAGAAGAAGTGTTGGCTGAGCTAGTACCAATATTTTCCAAGGTATAGCTTGCACGGAATTTATTCAAGAAAACATGGATTTACAGCCAGCCGGCCCAAAAGGGATGATGATAAATATATGAGAAAGGTGTTTCATTGAATGAAAGTAAGATTGAGATTCAAGTGCCTTGGGGAAAGAAAAATGTATCTATAGAATATAGGTTACGTTCAAGGCAGACTGTGCATTGTTGCTTGGAAAAAGGTCCATAGCAAGCACACTGTCGTCTTCTTAGGCCTGGAAAGGAACTTGATATTGAAATGAGGGAAGGTGTCAAAGAATATGTAATATTTATTTCTTTTGTGCGGGTGCTGTGCTGGAGAAGAAGAGGGGACAAGACAAGAGGTCCAGGTGTTTTCGGAAGAATGAGAATCTATTGAAAAAATCCTGGATTCTACACATTGAGTTAGCTCTTGCGCATTCATCTTGGTCTTGTTTCCCATTATATGATTTCAATCCCCACCTACATTTAGCTAGCTACTCGCTTAAAATAGAGTGCATCCTGCACTAGCCGGCTTCATCTTTCTTTTCAAGAAAACAGCCCCGTCTTTCCTTCCGATGAGGAGTGAGGTGCCCAGCACTAAAGCAACTAAAGCCCCGGCACTTGTATCCCGTATTTCACATGTTCTCTCGTCTTCAGACAGCGCGAGGATCCTCCAAGAGTGAGCATGGATAGATCGATGGGGATGATTTGAAGGCACACGTGCAAGCAAGCTGGAAAGCTTACGGCCTCCTCTCCACCACCCCTCAACTAGATTATAGGACGTTGGTTCGAATTCCATCGTTTCCGTCCAGTTTACAGTTTCTCTTTGGTTATAGCAGCATTAAATAAACTGAAATACTCTGATGGCTATTCAAATCCAACGTGGTCAATACTGCAGTTAGTCCAGAGGATATAGCGTAAAACTCTGAGTGAAAGTAAAGAAAGTTATTATTGCATTCCCATTTGCAAAAGTTGTGCAGTCCACTTTCTCTCTCGCCTCCATTGTCAATGTCTCATGGAAGCGTTGAATGGAGGGCAAAAGAGACACGAGACTCGAAGAGTTTTCCACGAGTCCACCCAAACTTGCCAGTATTCCTGTCCAGCTCCTTCGGACTGGTTTCATAATCACCGCCTTAAGAGAATTATTATTAGAGCTGCATCGCTTATTGCATTTATAGAGTTTCTGCTATGACGCGGCCCTTGGCCTGGATGACGCAGGAGAGGGTATTCGGTTTTCAGGGTCTGGAATAAGGGGCTATATAACTGACAGAAATAGGTGTTATCCTTCCTTACGGCTTGCTGGGCGGATGCACTCGTTCAGAGAGAGGATCGAGGATGAGATGGTTGCGGGACAAGAAAATGTTAATGACGTCTGGCCGCTGTAGCATGAAGACACTTTTTTAGTAGAGGCGGCTTAATCCTAACTAACCCGTCTGTCGACAACGGTTGGCCAGGAAGATGACTTTTGTCGAGGTTATATAAGGGGATGGAGGGAGCTGGAGAGAGAGAATTGTGCGTGCAACTGTTATAGAAGGGGTGAAGGGGATTTTTGGTAAAAAATCCGGATTGAGCCCATCATGACTCTTGCATTTCGTGGATGCAGCGCAAGCTGGAATATTCTGCCGTTGAAATCACAAGGGGATGCATGATGGTCTTCTTCCCCAAGTTCATTGACACGGCGGAAGTTGGAATGGAGGGGAGCCGCGTTCGTTTCTACCCATAGATAGAAAAACGTTGTCTCATATCGATCCGCTAAAACCAGGGGGTTGAACCTTTTTGGAACACATACACAACTACTCCTCAAACTACCCGGGTATTCGTCTTCCCTCTGCCGCTTCACCCTCTACGAAATTTCTTATGGCCAAATAGTTCCTACAAAGCTACGGCCATCACCGGCTTTTTTCAATCAGCCTGCCAAATCCCACGTAGCCATGCTTTGAAACCTCAAGTTTTCCTCGTCTAAATAACCCTTAAAACCCTCAAAAGTCTCTTCTTAATAAATCCCGATTTTCTCAGTGTTATCACAGGTACAATGTCAGAGTAGAGGATTTTTCGCGTCTTCAAGAATCCTTTTCTATACTTCTCCCGCACATTTCAAAATTTCAACAGATGTAATACTTGACAATCACAAAAAATCCTCTCCGGACATCTTGCGGTTTTGGTGACAAAAATGATGTTCCGTTGGACAAACGGATCTTGCTCCAAGTTAGCCCATCCCGGTGCAGGGTTAAGATGAAGAGGGGATTGACTACACGTGCTTCCTTGGGTTGCTTTTAGTTAGGGCCCGTAATAGCTTGGATATTCCATGGTAGGCAGAGTACATGTGATCATGTTCTGGAGCGGGGAGGCGAACATCCATTTCGTGTATCACGTTACCATGCTTTCTGGAATACGAGAACTGTAGTGAAGAGTTTCCCTGGAAAAGTACATGGTAGGAATTTAGTTTCGACCTTCCCACGGATTCGTCTTAGTAGTTCTCCGAAGAGGCAAATGATTAGAGCGTCTCCAGTAAATTCCACCCTCTCCACACAAATCTTCCCTTCTTCCAGCTCTTCTCCTTCTTCTGTGGAAATTATACAGCAAGAAAACCCGAGGCAACCTAGATTTTTCCAAATTTTGTGCGATAACTTGCCTGGACATCGGTGATTTAATAATGTGTGACATTGTGTGTGTACAACTGTAATTCCTGTCAGATAAAACCATTATTTTAAAGTTATTCTCGGCTGAAAAGACTACCAGTATCTTGTTTGGTCAAAGGATTTTAATCACTTGTGCATTCCCCTCCTACCCGGAGGCTAGTGTTACATCATCGAGTTCAAGCCTTTAGTTGTACAAGACTTGAACACAAAGTTCCACTGGATATGTTATGTGGTCACTTGCCCAACTTGTCATGAGGTCAATAGGTATGAATACTTTGTCGAATTTTCCGACGGTCTTTTTTTAAAACTCCCTGTTGATCCAAGCAGTTCAAGCGTAGATGATGATCTTGTTATGGTCGTGACAGCGAGTTTGGAAAATCTTCGATCACATGCCCATTCTCGGTGCGTACCTGATGATTTCCTAGTGACTCACGTTCTAGTTCTGTTTACTGAACAATGAGCAGCGTCTCGCTGCTTCCTTCGTTAAAAGCAAATCGTAGGAGATTGGCAAGCAGCGTCCTTGCCACTAATTCGCACAAGGATTAGGCAACCCGGTTATTTGTAGATATTTCTCTCAAGGCGCATTCATCGAGGATGGATGATCGAATAGGAAATAGTGTCTTGTCTTGACTCAATTTCCTAGCTTCTTTTACCTTCTCCATCCACCTTTCTCCCAGCTACACCCTGAAAATAGACCAAGCTCTAAAAATAAAGCAAGGCCCATCCTAAGTTTCGCATTGTGTCGAGTTAAACCACTTCCAAACCAGAGTTTTGATGCAGTATCCTCTCAGCCATCCCAGGATAGTGCTCTTCATAGTGTCATATTTTATTTTCACGCGAGAAAAGTAGGTTAACTTCCCCGGCTTCAAGTTAAGCAGACATGTGAGCTTCGTAATTACCATGTTTTCTATACTTTTCCCAACACGAGCTCCTCCATCACTAATTTCCTCCCTCCCTTTTAACGTAAATTAGAGAAGGAACCACAAACGAGAGCCAACTGCTTAAAGGTGCCAAAAAAAGAGCTAACACTTGAGTATTATCCAGAATGACGTTACAACTAATTGCAAGCTGTACCCAAGATAATCCGCTTTCCATCCGCCACTCTATAGTTTCTCATTACAAATGAATTCGGAGCTCCAACTTTAAAACTCAATCTAATCAAGAGCATTAGTAGTTATAAATGGATTCTTGTATTCACTGATATTTAGAAACAGGAATAATCCAAAGTGGCACACAAACATCTAATTGCAACATTGTCATTCTTAGTATCATTATGTGTGAAATCTCAAAATCTCTCAAGACCTAGATTTAGTGACCATGAAGCCGACAACTTATCTCTGTGAGAATTCCCAAAAGATTGTGCAACGTTTCCCTTATCAGTCTAGCAAGAAGGGTCTAACAATTTCGGTAGTTTTAAGCCACGCGATGTAGATGCGGCTGGAATCCACAATTTCCCAAGGTTTACAATCCCTACTATAGGAATCAATATTCTAACGTAGAAGCTATAGAGGTCTCACTCCTCCCGCAGTTTAAGCTCGAGGCCGAAGGCTAAACACCAGTACTAAATAGTGACAAGGCCATGCCGTTGTTCCTCCAGGTTCGTGACGAGGATTTGAACATCGTTATGAATTACAAAGCAGTTAAAGAATGAGAGGACGCTAATAAAGCAATTTGGAAATCTCTACTGGATTCCCTTAATATAGTGCTATGAAATAAACCATGTTTACAATCCAGTTCTCGCTCAGGCAGGATCGAGTAATGATCCAGAGCGCTAAAAGAGCAAGTAAAGCCAAGCAGCAACGTTCCGAGGCATGTGGACGTCAATCTTAAAAAGTGTTGACCTATTTTCCACCCTGTCTTTGTATTATTATTGATGGTGAAGTGGAACTAGTAGAACTAATATTCACAAGGTTTTCCTACAAATGCTAAAATAAATAAATAGAGATGTGTGTATAACTTGTGGATTCCTCTGCGGTATTTTCATACAGTTACGACTAGCATCACTTGTCCACTTGTCAGTGAGGTGGTCATGCATTTCACAGGCTGTTCTTGGTCCTACTTGTGACGATGAGAAAATCTTTCCCTCTCATCTTGCCAGCCCTTTAACCAGCTTCAAGTTAGTTTACTTCATTTCAGAAGCATATTATGCAACGAGCTTTATTAAGCCCATTGACAAAATATTCCGATATCAGAGAATGGTTTACCTTGAAGCTAACCTTCCAAGGGAGTATAAAATGGCATGCTTCATTCAAATTCATTGCCAAAGTCATGGCAAACTTTGTAACGCGTATGAAAGCCATTCATTCTATGGCTATACTAACTCAGAACCAGCCACTCACACATGCTCTTTTACCCCTTTAAATATTATTGTGATACGTGAGAATCGAGGTCACGATGATGTTCAGTTACAAGGGGATTTTGCATACGCACAACTCGAGCGTGCGCTCCTTGCTTGCGTATGTGCGAACTGCCATGTGCGATCTCGTCGTTGGTTAAATCCCATTACCTGCCCTTCGTCTATCTTATCCTTTATAGGATTTGAGCAAGGGATAATACTCCAACGTATTAAAATGGCACGGTTGCCCTGGTTACCTCGGTAGCCTAACTAAAATAATTTTAACATTGTAAGAATTTGGCGGCTTCTACTACGGTTACTGTTAGTTGGATTTGCTATAGTAACTAAGGCTTATAATAAACGAAACATGCTCTTTACGGATTAGGAAAGCAAGGCGACAAGACACGAGGCTGGGGCAACTAGGTAGCGAGGATCAGGAAATGGATGGAAGCAAGAATGGAAAACATATCACCTTAGAATCATCAAGCACACGCATTCATTATCTTAGTATTCATGTCCTGCTTCCTGGAGTTCAGACACAAATTGCCATTCCTCTTAATCTCTTATAAATCACTCCTTGTGAAATTTTTCTTAATCCTCAGTCAGTTAGTTCTTCTCCATTCCCTGTACGCCAGTTTGTCCCTTGAGACTAATTCTACTGGACCTGGGCTCTTAAGGAAAGTATGGTTTAAAGAATTTTACGACGTCTGTCCTTAGTACAGCGTTCACATCTCCGACTGAGCATACGGTCACACATTCTAGTAACGTGAAATTCCTTAATGAGTGTGAATATTTGGGTGATAATTGAAACTGTCATTTGTCATCTCTCCTTGCCCACTACTGTATTTAATTCTGACGAACCTTTTTCTTTTTTCCAGGTGGATAATGTTCATTTGAAGCACGATAACCGTTAGAGAAGCACTTACAAAATGTTTAGTTTTCACCGTCCGCGAGTGTACCGGTCCGTTTCAGGCTGCTGTATATGCAGAGCTAAATCTAGCAGGTAAGTTTCGGCTCTTGTTAACTTTTGTTCCCCATCTGTGCTTCTTTCGGAACAATTTTCGGCGTTAATAAAAAGTCTTCAAGGAAAAACTAATGTTATTTCTTACAATTTTCAGCTCCAGATTCACAGACAGTAAGCGATATGAAGATGTATTCTTCGAATGCTTTAGACTGAAGGAAATTCGAAGTGGAGAAATTTGTAATGCCTGCGTTTTACTCGTAAAAAGATGGAAGAAATTGCCCAAAGGTTCACAAAGGCACTGGCATCACGTAAGCGCATAATGTTTTGTACTTAACTCC
This sequence comes from Sminthurides aquaticus, assembly GCA_906901655.1. Classification (NCBI taxonomy): domain Eukaryota; kingdom Metazoa; phylum Arthropoda; class Collembola; order Symphypleona; family Sminthurididae; genus Sminthurides; species Sminthurides aquaticus. Next base: position 13,814,494 of record CAJQTT010000001.1, on the reverse strand, counting down.
GTCTGTACTTGTGAAGTGTTCGTGAAGAAATTTTTAAAACTTTTTAATTGTTTTAATCCCAGGTGGTCGATGCTAGGGCAGGTCATGGCAGCAAACCTCTCTCCAAGATCAACAAGAATAAGCTGAAGAGCGTAAAGGTGAAGGCAATTAAACCAAAGGTCATTAATGAGTCAGCCCGTGAAAACCCTTTCCAGCTACCGTTAGATGTAACAGAAACAATGAAAAAGAAATTATACATTCCGCCAATTAACCGGAAACGTGTATCCAGTCCCTCGGGTTTCAGTGACGATGTACAGCGTAAGTCGACATTATAATTAAAATTTGGAAGGGGGGGGGTGCAATGGTTGAAATGACGATAACGGAAAGATTACTTATATTTTGTGGTAACATTTCTCCTTTCAGTGGAATGTATGTCCAGTGAGAGTGGAAGCTACCATTCCAGTTTGGAAGCATCACCTGTTCCAAGTCCAGGTCCATTAGATGATGTGGATGCGTCTGGCGACATTCTTGGAGCACAAGGAGGAAATGTGAAAACACACAGAAGAAGAGGTAAAACTTTACCCAAGAAGAACCGAACTACTCAAGACAGCTTCCTGGATCTGACATTTTGGAAGCGGTAAGCTTTTAAAGAATTGAGTTTAAAGTTTTTAACTTGACCTATACTCTGGAAGTGTGTTGAAATGATTTATATTTCTGGTTTACTCAGGGAAAAGACATGTTGTGGCACTATTTTCAAGGGTCCGTTTGGAGAAGTTCTTATAGATCGTCGTTATCTGAACCCGTGTGGATGTAGAAGCAATAACAGTTCCTCTCTTCCTTCACCCGAATGTGAGACAGTAGCACCTATGAAAGGAGAAACTTTGAACTGTTATTCAATTGATTCTAATTTTGATGAAGATTCCGGAAGTCCGGATATTGAAGCATACAGTATCTATGAGAATGTAGGAGGCAAGCCAGTAATTGAGAATAATCCTAAGTTGATTATGGGCTCATTTGTGACTGCATATAATGGTGTAGTTGATTAACGTTAGTATTACCTTAAGTGTAAAATTTTTTAGTTATCCTCTTAAGATTTTAATATATATCCTATTAAGTAGTTTCCTATTGGTTGGAGCCACTAATTCCAATTACCAGTCGCAGCTCCAGCACAGCTCACTGGTTGCAAAGAAATGAGGCTAGATATTGCTAAAAACGTGTAAAGTTAATGCCTGCGCTCTCAGGAAAACTGAAGCGCCTGTGTTCCACCTGACGTTCATCCACCGACGGTGTTACTGCATCATGTAATAGATTTAATTATTATAACTCAATTAGTAATTTTAAAATCATAAGCATAATTATGATTCTTATTTATTATTAGTACGTGCATAGACAGGCATTTTGCCATTTTATATGACAAGTATCTTGGACTTTGTGTATTTTATAACGTGAGTGTGAGGGGGGGTATTTCCTTCTTTGACGGGGACAAAATTTTGTAGATTAATTAATATCGTAGAAGTGGTTGCCGAAAAACATGCCTCCAACATATCTAGAGGAAGTAATCAGTATTTTCCCCAAGCTACCACAATGTTTTCAAAGTCCTTATATGAAACAGGAGTTTTAACGTCTTGTTTCTTATCTACTTGAGCAATATTTTAATAGCTTTCATTTAACAGTTGACAAAGGCTAGGATAAAACACGAAACTTAGCGACTCTAAATAATCAGCATTCAGTAAGCATACGCCATACACATCTTTGTAGATTCTCTTAGGATTATATTATTTTATTTTATCTGTGAAATATTTGTCTCAGGTTTGGTTACTCCACGGGACTGTGGTCAAACTATACTGCCGAACACAAGTAATAATGAGGAGGATTACACAAATTGTATATATTACGTTGATAGAGATACTTGGCCTGGAATTAAGCCAGGATATTTAAGAAGCAAACATTTTTAAATTATTCATATACACTTTACAGTAGTTTAGTAATTTCCTCACATTATCACAGTACACCTACTGAAATCACGTTTTCGCCGCTGCACTTCCATTATTTCCTTACTTGTAAATAGATTTAAATTCTTGCATTTACTAGCAATCTTCATGAAAATAGTCTGTTCACTAATTGTGTCATCATAGGCGTAATTCGCGAAAAGTTTATTTTGATTTTATTGGATAGTGGAGTGACTACTTTAGTAGAATGCTGCCTACACGGCATTAGTTTATGGCATTGCTTTACAAGATAATAGTAGCTTTATTAGTAACTAACGAATTATTCAGTTTCAATTGCCTGGCTGCAGTGTCCGTGAAGAGTTTCAATTCGTGGACTACACAGTTTATCACTGGAAAGTTGAGCATGTCCACTGAAATTCCTATGCAGATTGTACTTATTCGTTTTAATCGAATCATGTGGTTGAACTGCATTACACTAAGTATCAATGTAATTAAGAATAACTAAAAGTATATATGTATGTGTATCTTATGTTCACGTTCAGTTCGGTTTCTCGAGACATGTCGCATTTCACGCGGATTCCCAGTTTTGCTCATTTATCATCTGCCTCAACTTAAGTTAAATGTAGTTAATTCAAAAATTGTATTCTTCTACAATTCTTCAAACTCCATATGACTGTCAGCGCAGCTAAATAATTGAGCAGTGTTCTTCGCATACATACACATGGAAAACATTACAAGTACTATCGTTTGGGATTCTTTGTTGTAGTAATTAACAGGGTTATCCCGTCCTGAATCATATTAATACTGCTTTAGTAAAAATTATGTTTTTTCATTTCGAATGTACTCTAAAATTTCTTAGCAGCTGTAATGACACGCTGTAATCTCTTTCACTTATTTCATTCACCACAAAGACATATTGACAGGATTATTTCTTTACTTAACACGGCCTCAAACAAGATGTTAACATTGCAGCAAGAAAACCACCATATAATTGTAGTCTATAGTAACTTAGAAGGTCCCACATTATCTCAATAATTGCGTTCATTCGTTTAATTGCTGTTTACGTACAAGCACGACTATCTTAAACAAAATATTTAAACTCATTACGTACTGAAGGCGTTATATGAAATTATTTTCTGTATCCCATGCACCTTTAGAACCCACATGTTCCGGAACAAAATTCTGTTACCGTGCAGATTTTCGAATTAGATCGTTTTTAATCCTACATTATAACTTTTGCAACATAACATTATGCCTTAAATTGAACAATGTATGATGAATGCTCTATCAACGCTCGCTGGTTGAAGCATATAAGCAAGTTACTAGTTGACTACCCACGTGGGACGCTTGAGAATCTCATTCTTACGTTGAATGATAGATTGGTAATGTTAGGACAGAGATTCCTCAATTTGTAGCTACTGCAGAGTGAATTTACCGGTCAATACGAATCCACAGATTCAGCATATAAAATTGTATGTAATTGTTTGGTCTCGTATTAAAGCACAATGTTTGCGTAAAAATTGAAAATTTTATTCTTTACGTCTTCATTTTTCTCATAAATCAGGCCAGCAAGCTTGAAAAACTACAATGCTGCTATTACATAAACGCCTGCATAGAGACTTTTAATAGCCATATACATGGAAATACGATGTGAAACACAGACAAAACACATGATTGACCGATTGGCTACTCGATGTGGTAGAAGTAAACTTTTCCACATGAAGTCACACATATAAAAATATTAGTTTACATTTAACATTAGCAAGCAACAGTCCTCTCAAAATTTTCTTTTCTTCTTGGCATGTCCGTTTGTCATTAGTTTTTTAGGTTTTGATCTTTTCCGGGTGATTCCACCAGGAATTGGGTTCATGCTCATTTGTACCTACAAATTGAAAGCTTTAGTATACAGGTTGCTACTTGGAGCACCAAAGAGACAAATAAACTTTAGATCCTCACCCGCATTTCTTTCTTCTTCGCCCGGAATTCATCACGTTTTCCCTGGAGTTCACTCCTAGCCACCTCAAACAATGCTAAGAACTGCTGATGACCTAGCCGATCTTCCAATATCTTTTGGATGCTGGCACAAAGGTTCACAACGGTTGGAGACAGATCTGGAAATCACAACGAAGTAACATTAGCTGATGTCCTAATATGAACAACTTATGATAAAATAGTAACAAAATAGCATAACCTACCACTCATGTTTGCATCTGTACGTTCCCTAGACGTCAACATCATTATGTTCGACTGAATAACGGGTAAAAACTCTGATAACAATCGGCGAACGTATACTTCGGCAAAAGTAAAACAAGCTTCCCTCTAAAAAATTGAAACATAAGTTAAAGCTCCTTGATGCACTCATAACATAAACGATGACAAAAATCTCTTAAGAATTTTAAGTGCTTAGAATTGTAACCTTTTTTGTCTCCTTTGGGGCTTTTCGAACTTCTAAATTTATTGTGGACCGGAGGAGTTTACTGATGTCTGTGTGGAGTTCTTCCGAAGGCATTGGGCCACTTATGTCAGCTAGAACCTTCAATCCTGAATATACCTGTGGAAAGGAAAAATGGTAAATACGACTTGAATGTGAATCAATGTAGGTAGCGCAGCTGTAAACTACTTACATTAGCTCTCATATCTGCAAGTTCTAGAATCCCTCCCAATCGGATGTATTTTCTAATAAGATCTAGCACCACATCAACTGATTGCACTTTGACTGCGTAAGAAGACATTCTGCCTTCACCATCCTTTATGCGGGTCGTTTCTAAAACTGCGTTCCAGCAGCGCACCGACGCATTCTGGATAGAATCATGGTCATGGTCTAAGTAATCCGTTCGGATCCATTCTGCAACATAAACCAATTTTATCAGGGTAACTTGCAAGATTGAAAAAGAACTAATATTTATCAATAAGAATAACAGCTTACCTAATAATTGCCAAATTTGCCTCCCCAATGGACTCTCGAGTTTTGTTTTTGGAGCCAATAGTATAACACAGTGGTAACAAGCCAGAATTCCTTCATATATTCCGAAATCGCGATGCCTAGGTTTTAACTTGGGATTTTGCTGAAGTAGTTCTGTAAATAAAACTGGTTGAAGCACTTTAGTAAGGATCGATATGACTCTGATTGTAATGGCTTCCGACTTCCAACATTTCCGTAGCTCCAAGATTTTAGCAAGAGTTAGGCATATTTCCCGTTGGTATGGAATCTATAAGAATAAAAATACAGAAGCTATATTCGCATATTTCTCACAGGATAAATTTTCGTTTGAGCATTTCTTGTAGCAGCCATTGTACCATTTCTGAATTATCGACAGTGTTTTCAAGTTCTTTCAAGAGCTCTGCTGCTTCTGTAGGTCCCATTCGATCAAATACATTCTTAAAACATATGTTGCAGATGATTTTTTGGGTCTCTACGTCACTTGATTTCATAAGAGCTAACATCAAGTCCATGGCCAGATTTACAGCAGTAGACGAAATCCAAGACTGTAAAATTGAAATAGCGTTACAAGTCAATAATTACAAATAATTTGAATGTGGTGGAATGGACTTCGGATTCTTACCTCAGGAATGACTAAAGTTAACGCTCCTATCATCTGGTACACAGAATGAGTGTCTTGTAGCGATTTTCGGAAATTAGCAACTTTAAAGAAATGGTAAAGTTCAGCCATGAATTCCACCTTATCCTTCATGTAATTTTTCATGTACACAACGTAAGCCTGGAAAACAGAACAGTTAATATTGTCGTTTTCTGCAATATATAACCAGTGCCTTAGTTCAAAACTTGCACATACCGCTCGGCAACCTTCTTGCACATGTATTGAATCGTCCGAACAAATTCGTCTTTTAACTTCCCGAACAAGGTTGTGTAGGTCCTCGCTTTGAAGACTACGTTGGAGAATGTGCCGTAAGAGTACAAGCGCTGAACCCTGCAAAAGTAAGACTGTACTGTAGCTTTCAATAATCATAATCGGGGTGCAAATATTTTGTAAAGGATGTGAGCAGCTTACGGTGCATTTATTTTCTTGAAGATGTCTATGCATACACTTCACTAACAAGTTGAAGTCAGTAAGCTCCATTCGAAACTCGGGGAATGTTACACAAAACGTAGTGAGGAACTAAAACATTGAGATTCAATGACATTAATAAACGCCTCAATTCTGAATCGTGTGTGGTACGGAACATTTACCTTATAATACATGTTCACGTCTTCGTTTGAAACTGCGTCATTGACAGCCAAGAAATATTTTCTCCACATCAGTACTGTAAATTCTGCATCATTGAAGCATTTCAAAGGGAATTGGAACATCAGTATCAATGACCTTACCGTCGGGGCGCGTATCTGCAATTAAAATTTGAAATTTTTTATGCAAGAGCACTTAAATCCCAATCAAAGTTGAATTGAGTTTTTACGAACCTCAAGCAACTCGTCGTTAGTGCTCTTCGTTATTTTATACGCAAAATCGTTTAGCACTGAGCACGTTTCAGGGGTAACTTGGAATGTTTCTCTCTTCAGTAAATTGTAGAGGGATGAATACACGAACCACGAAGAAACCACAGGAACGCTCATTTTGGCCTTTTGTCCGTTTACTTTTTTAACTTCGGGCAGCAGGTAAGAATCTACCATAGGAGTCAAATACTTGGAGACTGCGGTTATAACATTCTGTTCACTGTGATCATGGGCAGCAAACTTTCCTTCCGTATCACGTAGAAATGCCAGCAACTCCGAAGTGGACAGTTGCTTGTTAGCCGCGAGTCCATTAGATATTTCCGTCATCCAACTTTTTGCAGTTTTGAGTGTTTGCAGAGAAGTTGCGGATTTTGCCCTCTAGAGGATATTATTAGTTCAGCACACTTTTCAAGGAATAATGCGTAAAATCGGTAAATAAAAACAGAAAACTCACCTCGATTGGACACTCAATCAACTTTGGTAACCCATTAACATTTACATAGAGCGCACAGTAGTGCAACAATTGAAGTCCGTTCTGACTTTTAGCTTCGGGAGTTTTGGCAAGGATTTGTTTGACGTCTTTATCTTCGGCCATGACCCCAAACAGTTCATCTTCAACGATGGGGAGAATGTCGTAAACTGGAACGCTTGCTGGGTTTTCATCGAAAGAACTGCCGAGCTGCTTCAATATATATATCAAACTGAAGTTCCGGACATGCTTCTGGTATCCACGTGTTAAGTACGCTTTAAGATATTTCACAATATCCCGGAACGTCATGGGTCCTAACTCTTTGATGACATCGATCAGTGTTGCCCTCACGTTCGCTCTTACAGAAAACAACCTACTATTGAGGGAGCTACATAATGTGGGTATCACCCAAACCATGTGATTTCGTCTGACTTTATCTGGCAGTTTGTGCAGTAACTTCACATATGCCAGCGTTGTAGGAATTTTCTTCACTAGCTCGGATTCGCCCAGACTCACTTTTGCAAGCTTGTGTGATGCTTTCTCTTCCAGATGAAGATATTTGCGTAATTTTGGTATGAACTTTTTCTCTATTGTTGTCATTAATGATCTACTTTCGTCAAAACTAAGTAGCACGTCGAACCCATCTTCTAATTCGTTTCCTTGTTCTACATCCATGTGGTCCTCTTCACTAATAGCTTCAGCTGAAGATAGATCTGCGGCCATTTCTTTACCAGACGCAGATAACCGGCTAACGAATTTCTTGCTCAACACATAATGATAGGCATCGAGAACAATGCTAAGGAGTCTATGGTACTGCTTGTGTAGGACCTCCTCCTCAGGAACCGAAGCAAGTAAATTTTCGAGGTATTTAAAGTACAAACCGTGCGGTAAGGCTAGAATACAGTATCGTATGCCCTGTAAAAAGGTTAATAGCAATTCAGTATCTTTAGGCATGTTGCATACAGTATTCGATTTCCCGACTGTGAACAAACTTACATCAAAACAGCATTGAATCAGATTGGTCATTGAAGCTTTCAATTTGGTGACATCAAACAGATGATGAGAAAGCATGGGTATAGCAAAATCCATTGCAACACTAGGATGGTTCCTCATTTCCTTCCAGACGGTTTGAAAGCTAAAAAGGGTGTATATTTTATAATGTGTAGTTTGCTTCCGTCGATACATAAAGAAGTTAATGATTGAATTCTTACTGGTTAGCTGCTTTGGCTTTCGATGAAAGCTGTAAATCTTGAAATTCGATGAGAATATCTTTGCCTCCCTCAGGCATAAAAACCGAACGCACGCCATTTAAAGTCCCGTGTAGTCCATAGCAAAGTTGCGCGAAGACGGATAAAGCTTTCAAATGAATATTGAATATTTCTTCGTTCTTACTCCTGATGCCTCGTTTCATTTCAGGAATAACAACTTTATCAATCAAAAGTCGAATTTGCTTCTGACTTTCCGGAGTTTCATCAAAAAAGAAGGCCAATTTCGTCGCTATAGCTTGAAGTAACGATTCTGCCGCCGCAAGGATACCAATATCAAGCTCCTGGAATCAAGTTTATAAATTCATCTTTATGTTCCTGAATGCAAAACTTGAGTACGATAAATACTTCTCATTAGCCCTTACATTGTTCAGATAGTAGAAGCACGCGTGGCACAGAGTTTTGAAAAGTACGTTTTTATATTTTTCGCATCCTTCTATTATACTACGACATTTTTCAAAAGCTTTTTGCCGCTTCTCAAAGTCTGGAGTGTCTGCTAACTTGGTTTGATAGGAATTAAGATCACGAATCAATCTAGCGTGATTTTTGTTGACCATAGCCGCTGACACTGCGTCACATAACGCTTCCCTTGGCCCCTTGCCACAAGTCCAAGACAGGCACTGGCTCAATGCGCTACAAAATATTCACAGCACAATATAAAAGTTTTGAGATATACGAAACTTGTAAGCTATAGCTAACTTTTCACTATAGCAGTCAAATTTCTTACGTAATTATTTCCGGGCTGGCAGGAATTGAATTCATCATTTCTTCTACTAGATTATATATGCCGACCAACTCTGAGGTTCTGTTCCTGAACTTTGGAGCCAGCGCAATAACGTTTATGCACAACTTTTGTGTTACCCCTGTATCACCGGACAGTTTGATACATGTTCGTAGAAAATCAATATAAGCTTCAGTCTGTAAAAGGAACATTTTGTCCAATACGAAATTTTCGTTCGTGATGACTTTCAATAGACGATCCTTGAATACACGCAAAATACTGATTCCCAGCCTTTCACCTGCGTAATCAAAGATTTGATAAAGATAAAATTTAGATTAAAGCTGATCAGAACTAGTAACTGCGAAATAAACTTCTCGAATTAGTACCTGTATCTGCTATTTCCAAAGTTTCTCCAACGTCGAGTGGTGTAATGTCGGAGGCAACTTCAGTGTCTGACTCCGGCTGCTCTTCAACTGTTAAGTTGTTTACAACTTGTATGGCGAATGTTCGTGGTTTCGATTTGATGTGTTGTGACTCCAAAGCATCAAATAATTTCGAAGCAACGGTTGTTTCTAGTTTTTGATCGCGGCATTTAATTAATAGCGAATGGTACCTGGAAGCATGAAACGTTTTAGCAAACTTTTTAATTACAATCTAGCAAGCTTTGCGACTGTCTGCACTAAATGTATGTCAACTTACTTAGAAACTTTGGACCAAACCATCATCAGCTGCAGCAGCCAACTAATACTATCTGACGCATAGTTTACTAAGATATTTTCTGAACTATCATCGGTGTCCCAAATGAACGATGCGAATATGCGTTCAATTAGATCTCCAGCTATGTGCTGCTGACTGAACAGATCAAAATACTGCACAACACAGGATCTACCAGCAGTTATCACAGCTTTCGTTCGTTTCGCTACAACCTCACTGTCTGCTTCACTTGTTTCCGAAGCACCAATTTTGTTATTAAAGAATGTGCGGCATTCCCGTACAAGCTCAGCGAAATCACACACACGACAAATTAAATAACGGATTACATCGGGGAAGGCGAAACGCCATTCCAAAATCATTTTACTTAGGGTTCTTAGAAGCCCCTTAGCATATTTCAGCAATCCTGGAGTACGTTCAGCACCTGAGAAACAAACCAGCTATTAGTATATTTGTATACATTATGTCATGACTTTGACTACGCATTTGCTCACCTGCCCAATCTTCTGCAGAACCAACGAGTAACATAGTAATCCTCAGAGCCTGGTCCTCAGAAAATAATTGTAGAAATGACATTATGTAGCTCATGCTTGTTGTACTCTCCGACCGAACCGCCTGTAGGGATCTGCAAGAAGGAGTTGGCAAGGTTAAATAGAAATTGCGTAGACTACACGAATTGTTTGAAAGAATCCAGACAACATTGTGGTCCATTTCGTCTAACCTGACAATGAAGTTTATGAACATTGTCTCATCTTCAGGACGATAAAATGCATCATCTCCCTTGTATGATTTCAAATGGGCTGTCTTAAGCCATGAGAGGTCACCGATTTTTTCCATTTTAATCCTATAAAAGCCAGTAGTTAGTCAATTAATGTACTTCAAACTAAAAATAAAATAAAAACAGTCATGAACTTACAAGAAATTGTCAATTGTTGCGCTCATTTTCCTTAAAATTAAAGTAGCTGGAGCTTGTATATTTTTTGGCCCTTGGAGAAGAACCAATGCCATTTCTTTACACCGCTCATGATTGTGAAGCTTACTCTTACAGTACGATAAAAGCACATCCAGTGCGGGAGCCAAAATCCTGTAAGACAACCATTACCTGCGTAACTTCTAAACAACTTGAGATTTTCATAATAACTACAATGTTTTTCGTGCTTACAACAACTTGTCCTTCGCAACCGGATCTTCTCGTAGACCACTGAAAGGTGGTGGTGACTTAACTTGCCTGTGGAAGAAGTAAGCGTAATAATTCTGATAGTGGTGAGTATTTCCCAAAAATATAATATGTTCAACCCCGGGGGTTGAATACTTCAGTACTGCACTTACTCATATAAGTCGTAAACGCAACTCAGTATTTCTCGTTGCCCTTCGCTTGGTACAGCATGGGAAGCGTGCTTCATAATAGTCCAAATATTCACATTGTAACGCGCAAAATCTATTTTGATTTCAGCTCCTATTGATTTATCTGGATACCCCTTCAAACTAAACATACTTTTCCGTAATCTCGTTTTAAAATCTGTAAAACCAAGTACATTACTGTACCAATGCGACTTTTTTTCAAATTAGTAAGCTACAACTTCAAACCAAAACCAAATTACCATCTTCTTCGCATGGTAAATAAGAAAGCGGAGGAGAGAAGGTTGACGAATTCAGTCCAAAAAACTGGCGCCGAATAATTTTCCAGTAGCTTTCTGCTCCAAGTTTAGCGATTAGCACAGGTAACACAGTGTCTCGAACTTTTAGCATTATGCTTGCATTGTTTTGGAATAGGGTGCTCATCAAATACCATGTCATTGTCTGTATAAATTAAAACACATATTAATCAAGCACAATAAGCCGTGAATAGAACCACGCGTCAAAATAAATAATAGAAAGACTTGCCTCTCCACAAACTGTATTTTCGCCCAACAGGGTTTCGAAACTGCGCAAGCAGCGTTCGATTCTCAGGTAATTATCTAAATGGCCCATGCTTGTGACATCGAACTCCCTCACTTCATTATCAAGTGCTAGTACCAAGAACTTTAGTATTTCTTCGCGCGAATCCGGCTTCAATTTTGTGTCCAAGCGGTACAAGAAGTACAAAATTGAGAGACTCAAGCACCGAACCTACCGAAAAAAGCACGATTGAAGTCGCTCCAGCTTATTTTACAAAATTGAGAACATGAAAACTTACTGTTTTAAAGCTCGACGAAAGATTTGCGTTTAAATCTGCAATAATTTCGAGAGGTGATAGTTGAGCATCCAAAAAAACTTGTTGTTGTCCGTCACCGTCAACTTGTGTAGAGATAAACCATAAAAGCAAATCTATGCTTTTTAAACACCACGCTGAAAATTCTTTCCTAGGTTCTACATCGGAGTAAATGCATAGCTTGCAAAACATTGAAACGTAATCAGCAATCGTAGGAAGTATAACTGGATTCTCGGGTTTAGTGCTTCGAAAATATACTTCAAAAGCTAGATGCATCGTCGAAAGTAATTCTTCCGTTGTATTGCCCTTTCGGGCGTTGTCCAAGGATCTCATCAGTAAGTCATTCAAAAGTTCTTGTACTCCAGCATTCTGCACCTGAAACTGCGAAGTAACTAGAAGTCCTCTCTGGCAATCCTCTACAGACGAGTTGGATTGATCCCCGCGAAAAACAATCTTGATTCTTGCAGAACTGGATTAAGATAAAGGAAAACATTTAGACAAGATTGGGTGGTAGGCGCAATGCATCGCTGCTATCAGTAGAACCACAAGGCTGAAGGTTTAAAATTTAACTTGAAATTTACCTTAAGGCTTCTACCGTTGCAGAATTTGAAAAGTCCTGTTGATGAAGGTATTGAATTTTCCTGCCAGTTTGTTGGTGATAATAGCAAGGGTATGATACACCAGTAAACCCAACACTGCCACTATTTTGATCTCGGGGTTCCGCAATACCGATCCCATTCCCCAAAATTACGTTTGATAACCAATTGCAATAATCTTGTTCCGGCTTTTGCTCATATACTTTGTTTAAAAGCTTCGAAACATCTGAATAAACAGCCAGAGGGCGAAAGTGGTCATCTACACTTTGAAGCTCTTGGATGTCGCACAGGGGAAGTATATTTTGCAGCAATAGCACATTATGCTCCCAGTACATATTGTGTTGCGAAGACTGAAAGATCAGGTCAATCAATAAAAGCCTCGCCGACTTTGATTCATCCCAGACATTCTTATTATGGTTAATCCAGTCTATTAATTGTTTAATGCATTCTCTGGTTGTTCTACAGTCAGTTTCATCCATTTTCGTCATCACGTCTACGGACAACATGATAGTCATCAATCGGAAAGAGTATTCGCACCTATCGTTCAACAGATGCGGCAGCAGTGCATCCTGAAATCAGTGAAGTTGAGCTATTCATTATTTCATTTAAAAAACTCGCGCAGATTTCCACTAAACCCTCACGACGACTTCCAAACCATACTATTTAGAAGGTACCTTTACATCACACCACAAACGGCAGGGCGAAGTTCTTCTGCTTGATACTTTGGCTGTAGCCGCAATAAGCTTTTGAAAGAACTTCAGCACAAGACTTTCCCACAACTGCGTATGTTCACCCTCAAAATCATTGAATTTCACCAGTTCACATATATTCAAGCTGTTAGGTACAACTAATTCGGATGTAGAAAGCATGACCAATAACTGTGCCAAGCCATCCTCGGCCTGAAAAATAAGGAAAACATTCAATCGGGTTTCGTTCAAAAATTAAAAACTTCCTAAACATCCGTATAGCAACTGCATTACTTACATGCTTGTGAAGTGTTATCAATTTTAATATCTTTTTACAGAAAGTGGCTTGATTGCTTTTGCAAACTTTGGAAGAAACGAAGGAAAAACATTTCACGACGCAGTTTACTATGAATGGTTTAACCTTTGGATTTAGGATACGAGAAAAAATCCTCAGATATAATCCAAAATCTTTTATAACAACAATCTTCAGTTCCTTAAGAAGTCTGCTATAGCTGTCCACACAGGGAGTTACAATCTCAGTGTCTGAAGTGTTGACCAATACTTCTGTTATTTTTCTCAGAGTCAACGGCAAATATTCCCCAAATTCTTGTCGAATATCGCTCACGAAGGCAGTTATAAGGCTAAAATGACAAAAACCATCAATGTCTTCCTTCAGTCCTACGTTATTATCGAATGAATAAACTACTTCAGATGAGCCTTAACTTACCCAAACAAAGCTTCCAAAAATCCTTTAGAAGACACTGCGATTTTCGATATAAGCACATCCTTGATCTCCTCTTTACGATGCAAGACCTGCGGCAGAGTCTTTACCTCATCTCCAATTGCATTTAATACATCTTGAAACTCTTTATACTGATTCAAGTCTTGCCAATACTCCATTGCCTGAGTTCCAGAAGTAAATACATAATCTCAAAATCCAGACACATTCCAGATAATAATTCTGTATAACTAGAAAATAGAGTGTAATTAGTTGGCAGTAGTTCGTGACGATGACAATACCTTGTATAGGAAGCTGGTTTGGCCGTCATCGTCTTCTTCCCTCACCCAATTTCGGATGGTTCCTAAATGGTTAACAATAACTTTTCTTTCTTTCTCTTTTTGCCCTTGAAACTGTAAAAGAGATTTTTAATGCAGTCAATCCGTTAAGTCCCATAAAGTATAATTTCAACATTGAGCATTTCTAGACTAGATATCAGTCAAAAGATTCTCACCCTAAAAGTATTGTCATCTTTATGCCGAGTGGTAGTACGCTTCCCCATAATTAGCCGATTGATTTCAGGAATCGATTTTTCCAACTTCCAAAACGAAAGAGAATTTTACGCTAAAAAGTTGAACCAATTATCATATTATTTGAACGAAGCCTTTTGTTGTTGCAACACAATTTGATTTGGACGCGACTATGTAGATCAGTACAAATTTTACACCGCAAACACAGTTCAACTATGTAGTTAGCTTAAATAACCTCAGTTATCTAAATTACGGGTTCACGTTAGGCTCAACGCTGGATTAAGAACATAAAACCTGAATTTGAAACACCGCATGCTAAAAATTATTCACGTGCACAGATTCAAGTTTAGTGCGTAAATATAAGCAACAACAAGATCATCTATGCAACTCTTGTGTCGTGTATGAACAAACGTGGAACGATGGGCAGAAACAATTTTACTCAATGGTTCACCGCTTACTGTCGCGGTAATACTGACATTTAAATAGAACTTCGCGAAATTAATATCGCGCGCGGCTTTCGCTTAATAAACTTAATTATATAGGCGAACAAAAGTTATGTATTATAATTAGTCAGTATATTTTGGAGTAAATATACAAGTTTTTCTAATTGTGTGTAGGGAATGTACGTCAATTGACTACCGGAAATCAATTCTAAACAGTGAAGGATATTAACATTATTCCAAATACTGACGCATTTATTTTTTCAGCGCAATCAGTAAGACGTTTGATTTAACTTGACATTTTGTGAATTAGTTAGCTGTATTGCCGTCACGGATGTGTGCCGGCATTGTTTCTATTGCTGTTACAATTGCAAGCTTATTTCGTATGAAGTGTTAAGGGCATTCATGTGTCAATAAATGACTGCGATTTCAAAGTTTTTGCAGCATTGGCTACTACTTCGTGTTTGCAAAAAAATTGCCCTTGGATTTTTAGAATCATTCCGTCATCAAAAGATAACGTGCCAACTGTCGAGAGCTGTACTTCTCTAACAATTCATTCCGTCGAACTTGCGAGTTTGTATTGTCAAAATTGATTTCGAAGATCATGCGATATACGGCCATTAGTGCAAACATGACGGTCTTCTAAACGATTTCGTTGTGCCAAGTGAATATATATACTACCATCAAAAGAGTGCATAGTTACATGCATACCACAGCCACCGATTTTCAAAAATCTTCCTATTCTGAAGTACGAAATCGTGAATCGAGACAATGAATCCACAAGCTGAATTTCACTTCCATCAAATCAACGTTTAGAAACATGACCCGAAGACCATTCCACTTTCCTGCGACAGTAGATATTTACGTTCTTCAGTCATAATTTTAAGGTAAGTTTCTTATATACTCTTTCGATTTATAGATCCGTTCATCATAAATATCGTACAACAGAAATCCTAACCGTTTCGATATCTTTAGTAAAATGTCACATACCGTTCATACATTTTTAGTAAAGGATACTTGAACTCCAGCTCTCAGTCTGGGAAATTGTTCCAGAGGTCTTGGGCAGCCTAGCTAGCTTTCATGAAAATCATTTATTCGCTACTGCCTAATGCATTTGTTTTACGTTATCCGGGCAAGATAAAAAACTTTCTTTAGCCTGTGCATTTAATGAGAGCGTGATTGTAATTGGATCCGTTTACCCTTTTGCCTTTAGTGCAGAAGAGAATCATATCATAGTATGCATACAGAATTTTGTATTGCAGTATTTTGTGTCCGGCTTAAAGAACAGCAAACAGTCCGAAAGTAAACCGTAGCATGCACTCCTGCTCCTCGTTAGTACGAACCAAACACACCACAATCAGATGATAAAACTAATTTTATTTGCAGTAATTCCGAATTGCCTTGATTGTGGACATGCTTTAGGAATCACGCACCTTACTTTTGCTCAAGTTATTCTATAGTAGAAATAATATCCGCAAAACTTGAGGAACAATTTCCGTTCCTAGCCCCAGCTCTATTGACCAGTCCCACAGGGCTTGAGCGCTACTAAAACGATGTATTTAACTACATAGAAAATCGTTAGCGCCATCTAATATAAAAACTGTCGACAAATCATCCTGTAGATGCTTGCATTCCCACGGCTTTCACGCATGCCTTCATTTATTTCCATTGACCCATTGACCGCTGGTCGACTTATTTCTGGAAACCGAGCGGAAGAATTCTAGTGCCAAACTCAGACCAGTTCCAAAGAGTTACCTCATCCCCATATCAACGGCTACTACAGATGAGTTATAATACAACATAGCAGCTCGTTCCCACCTCACACGAACCTTTTTTTTGTTATGAAGCGTGAAGTTACAAAGAACTTTACTTACAAAGTTTGGATTCTAAGAGGACCATCCATCACTTCATCAGTAGCAAACTTATTTCACACGTGAGGCTGCGTTTGTGGTTTGGGAAAGTATGATGTATCTGCTATACATGAATTGAGTTGATTACCACAAGTGCCTGGAGCATAGCTCCAGAAAATCCTATTCGTCCCATCCATGTTTTTTTGCGTGGATGAGCTAAATCCCTCCGTTCTCCCGTATATATCCATCCTTTCCTAAGGATAATACTTAGTTTTGAGCTCACTAATTAGATTGATACTAATGGATCGGCCTCCGCTTTCGTAGATGTATGCTGCGGCATTCTTGTTTTCACACAATTGTGTTCCCGAACCTGAGAGATCTCTCCCTCTCATTTATCCTCGAGGATTTTTGTTACGTATTTCAGACAGTTGTTTTTCCGAACGCGCCAGACACAGACACTAGTCTTGATGATTTTGAGAGGATAATGCTTTTTTGCCTGTATTGATTTTGGCATCGAATGATGATTACAAGAAGATAAGTTATGCCCGGAACTTAGAATGAAGCATCATCTTAATAGTTGGGGTATTCATGAACACGACCATGGCATTTTTTCTACCGATTATCCCTCTTCATTTTGCTCAGCCACTTCAACTAAACGTCTAGTGCTAGAATATGGCCAAAAATAGCACACCACAACCTGTTCTTTCCTTGAGTGAAATTCTACAAACCCTGACGGCTCCTTTAAAATCTCAAACGGCTTTGGCCAAGCTTAAACCCTTTTTCTTTAGTCAGTTACATTCTGGTAGGTTGGAAAGTGCTCAACTGGAAGAGAATACGCTTCCTGTTTTCCCACAGTCTAAATCATCATTACACCCTATCTAGGCTTGCGACAGAACAAAGTAAGGTATTATTAAGATATTCATATCCCTCTCTTTTTTCATGCATAATTCTCCATGTAATCAATTAAGTCAAGAGACATTCGATCCTGAGTGATGAGAATCCTAATAGGACCGAGATGAGTGAACGAGCTGATTTCCTCAAAGGTTCCTCTTTTATCCTCCTCCTTCGTTGCATACGCTTGTCGTTTTTGCGCTTGGATGCTACACTGCAGCTGTAATCTATTAAAGCACTCGCATAGAAGACAAGTTAATTGAATACAATTAAAGTACTAGTCTTACTTATAGCTACTGCGTCTTCCTTCTATTCTATTCAACACCTGGTCGAAAGAACTAGGGTTTGACACAAGATTGGCCGTGTGTAGATATTGATAAGTCTGTCACAAAATCCTATTGTGTATCACACCCTGCTTACTTGTATCACAGCTAGGTTACAAGGTCTCTTTCCTCACTCTAATTTAGAATTATCTCAAGTGCTCATTTATCGGTGCGTATAGTTCCTTGTCTAAATCCGGTTAGGTTCTCTAACTTTTATTTGGTAATTGGTTTAGGAAATGTGAGTCTATAAATCGTATGTTTTCAAGGGCTACACCAATCTTCTCTGTGTATTTGAGACCACGTGTATTGAAATTGAACATGTACTATAGTAATCATGGAGAGGAACTCGTGTTAGGCTGGAATTACTTCCACGATTTTTTATCCTGTGTATCCTCTCATGAACAAAATCCTTGTGCGGGCCGGATTATTTTCCTAAAAGATGCTTTTAATCCAATTTTCTAATACAGCAACGCCAATTCTGTGCTCTATGGATTCTAATAGCTGATTCTCCGGGTCCCAATGCAATTTAGTCTGCAGTAGCTTATATCCATTTTGTTTATTCTGCTGGAGAGATTTTCAAATCCCAGTCCCAAGGGGTAATTAGTAGAACCTTTTGGAATCCTTCGGCTGCTTAATGACGAGCATTCATTCGCACTACGCACTCCAGGATTAGGAGCATGAATGAATTATGTTTAGCATCTAAGGAATGCATGACAATCATGAAGCATGCCACGGAGGAATTATTTGGGAGGACCCAAAAGCGCCTTGGAATAATTAGATTAGGAAACATTTCCTGGTTTTTGCATGAGCTTGTCTTCTAGCCTCGATGATTCTGGCCCGCAATGAAATGTTAGTGTCGGACAGTCAGGAAGTTGTACTCCCCCAACTCCTTTTCTCGAGTATGCTGTACTGTCCATTTATGTTTGTCCTGCTACTCCTTTCTCCTACTCAAATTCATTTCCATTTCTCAGCTTCGCTTTGTATGCATAATTAAGCATTTATTTGATTAGATAGGCTCGCCCAGGCTGTGAATTTCTCCTCCTGCCTGACGGTACAGAAGGCGAAGAAAGACATAATAGTGCAAAAGTTTCTTTTATACTTCGACTTTCTCCGTTAAGCTTGCGTCTTCCGCGGAATGACCGTAGTAATATCCGTAAAGCAATTGACAACAAGCCAGTCATGAACTGTAACCAAGTTGTGGAATAATTCAGAGACTAAGCGAAATATTGAACCTGCTGCAAACTAAGACGTAAAAGTGGGTTGATTGTTTGCATTCCCATTCCCCTTCCACACTGCCATTGTATACCGTATTACATTTCTCATTGTCCTTTACACGAAAGAGGATGTGAACTGCATTTGAAAACTATATTTTCCCCGCTAGCAGAGTTATATTTGGCTTAGCTCATCTTTCCTGTCCCATTTATCTCCCTCACCCGTGCTATCTTGAGCAAGTTGACATAATTGTGAGCTCTGAGACAACCTATTTTGTCTAGGCTTCAAACGGAGCCTTTTGGTAAGATCATGATGAAAAATGTTGGCAAACTTGAATGCAATTTTTCAAGCTGTAAGCTTCAGTCAAACTTTTCCACCAGACTCACACAGTACTTGAAGCAGTTTTTTACCAGCTTCAAACGTGTGTAGGTTAGCAGGCTGACTATTTAAGGCCAAGATGCATTATGGTGTTGTGGAGATGTTTATGAAAAAGCTAAACAAATAAAACCACTAGAATATTTACCCTGAATTTGTTTCTATAGAACGTTAGGAAAGCTTGAGCTACTGTTGTTTTGTAGTAAATTAATTCTAGCATTTACGTTTCGAATTTTTTGAGCTCGATAGAACAGCTATAAACGCCTTTTGGGTTGCGGTATGTAGCTTTCAAATTAGATTTAATAAAGAGATGACCTATCTCTCTATACTGGAGATTGATTTGGAGATTTGGACAGCTATTAGCTATGCTTGAATCATTCTCTAATGCACTTGAGAGGAATCGATTAGAGATATTGACCTTGTGATAAATTCTGGAGCTCAGTTAAAACCATACCGGCCTTACTGCGGCTGGTTTTGTTGTTGTCGTTTTTAGTCAGTAGTGATTTTTCCTCTGTAAGAGAAGAGACTTTGTGTTTGCTTTGTCCATTTGATAACGCTGATATAGCTTGTTCATTTAGATAGTTCTCATCGAATAGAAATTGAGGAATTATAAATTAAGGTAAGATACATTTTCGCACAATTTGAGTTATTTCTGGTATGTACAGAGTTGTTGCAGTGCAGTCTTGTAAGTATGGGAAGCAGGTGGGGATATGAGAGAAAAGTGTAGCGTTTTTTCAGGTGTTAGCGTAATTGTAAGATGCTGTGGTGACGGATGGATGTCTTTTCTGTTGGCTACATATTCCTCCGAGTCATGACGAAAGGGGATTAGGGGATACCGACAGGCGGGGAGGTTGTAGGAGTTTGAGCACTAAAATGAATGACAGGAGCACATGCATGAGGCTCATTAAGGGAAAGGCAAGAAAAATTTCATTAAATGAACGCATACCGTGGTCCTGAGTTATTTTAGCAATTCCTCATTCCGATCTGCTTAACCTAGACACTAACTCCTGTTGGTGAAACGTATTACTTCTGGAAAGGACAGAAGAAATCTGGCACGGGATTGTTTAGCATGCCAGTAATAACGTTGAACGCTTCATTTCATCTGTCTGTCCTTATGAAGAGGAGTGTGGTTTTTTGGATGGGCGTCATCTTCCAGATTGCTACATTTTATTGTTGCAGCAGCAGAGCAGGCATATGAGTGACATGCGATGAAAATAGTTTCTCTTATTTGATGAAGGAGAAAGTTGTTCTGAATTTTTACTTCCACTTATTTTTAACATGTTAAGTCAAAAGTAGCTTGTTTCCCTTGTTTTTATCAACCGCAACAGTTTTGCGTACGGGGAAATGTTACTTTGTAAGAGCTCATCCACAACGTGAAATAGCGTCTTCTTCCAGATTCGTAATATCGTATTGGTTTCCATACCAACAGAGTAAGAGATCTTGTCTAATATTACTGTTATCTCTCACAGTGTTTTCTTTTTACAGTACCTTTTTCCTTCATAGACGCTTTCGATCTCAAAGAAAACTCCCGTTTCAGATATTCTCACGTTTTGGTCAAAAACCTGATGAAGAACTAGGGAGTAGTTTTACTACTCGAGTCCCTCACAAGTCTGTGCCTTCTTTCAGTTCACCTTGGGATCTTGTTCTCCCATTTGGGTGAAAGTTTTCAATATTTTCTCCCGTACTTTCCAAAGATTTATATTCCCTAACTCTTTGTACATTTGGAACAAGGGACGCGAGAGAGTGGGAAATTGTTCTCCTTCGGTAAAAATTTGGAGGACAGCTATTATTTCCTCTAGTCTGCCCCGTAGATCGTGCGGTGAGACAGTGTTTTCGACTTTGCTCTTGATAAGACACGTTGTGCAGGAGAGAACTTTGAAGGCTCTCCTGATATACAACAGTATAGAAATCCAGCCCTATTTACAAAGTTGATTGTGGGAAACTGAGCAACACGATTCTAGAAAATGAGTCTTGTCCGTCATCGCCACTGCCTTGTTATCATCCTTGCAGTTTCTTTTCAAACCCCACACACACCCATAATCTAGTGTACATCAGTGTATTCTCGAACGGAGATTAATGGATCAAATTTTCACCCGGAAAACTCACAAAAATTCTGTACGGTTCGTCCTATTCCTGTATTCGGGTGACAAACCATATCCTAGTCTCACACCACTTTCCAGATAGGGCCAAAGCCAAAAAGTTAGAACCAATAAAATTAGTGCTGTCCTGGCATAGTTATCTTAAAACCACGGCTAAAACCGTTTCCCAGCCTTTCCCATGCCCACTTCCTGTGTATAACGTGATTCGTGAAGCATATTTATGCATTCCGAGTATTATTTGTTTATTTTCCTGGAACCTAGGGTATTAGAAAGTCATCCAGTAGTTGGAAGAAGTGGTTGTAGTGTTTCTAAACAGTGTGTTGCTGAGCTGAGAATCTGCTGCTTAGTGTTTGGTGTGAATGAGTGGAATTTAAACATCCTTACTGAATTCGTGTTTTTCTCCATTTTTTAGATTCTCCAGGTATTTCTGTTCTTGGCTATCGGCTACGGCCATGTGAAATAGTGAAAATTGCAAAATCTCGTGCTCTCCCTCCTACCTGCCAATGCCTTGGGAAGTGTATATGCAACTTTGGAGACAGTAGTACCAGTGCTTATGCACATGGCGGTTTTATGGCTCTGAGAACTTTGTGCATGGAACACATAGAACCGATGACGTCCGCTTATGTTTACCCGGCAATTCCATCTATCAAACACTACAGATTATGCAGTTCCCACATAGAATTGCAGCGGTTACAGCTAGTTTTCTCCTCTTCTTCATTGTGCAGAACGTCTGGCATTATCAGTCCTCAGGTCAGAATTTTTACGCTTTACGGACGATTTTTCTTTTTATGTGTCTACTTACGCCCTTACGTATGGAGGACTGGATGATGATGAAGATGATGCGAACGTTAAGGAAATACGTATACATCAAGTGTGTTAATTCTCTTCAATTTCAGAAGAGGACCAGGAGACGAAACTGCTGAAGCAGCTTGCCAATTTAGAAACTAAAGTCAACACGTACGATGGCTCCGTTCGATCTCTCCGTGCGGAATTGATCCTCGAGTCTCAGCGAGACACTCGGGAAGAGCCAAATGTACCTTGCGATGATCCTAATGGTTGTCCAGAAACGGCTAGCAAGAGCGAAAAATCCCAGCGTCGCAATCTAGAACATCGTCAGCCTGGGAGCATCGGACGAAATCGCCTTACAGCAGTCAATATTTATAATGCATTGCCTTATTTACTAGACTATGAAGACGCTTTAGTGCCCGCTCTAACGATCGGGAAGGAGAGAGATGGAGGTATGTGTTTCCACATTTTTCGATGCGGTATATATACTTATTGCTGTTATGTACGGCTGAACGTATTACTTACATCGTTTGGATCAAGACCAATCATGCTTTTGGTGCTTTACCTATTATTGAGAAATGAAATTTCCGCTTCTCTTTTTCAGTTTCGTTGGTAATTGGGATTCCAACCGTGAAACGCCCTACTCAAAGCTATCTCTTGCCGACACTACAAAATTTAGTAAATTCCATGCTTCCTTCCGAGAAGAACGACTCACTAGTGATTGTATTCATAGCAGAACCGGATGTGTCTTTCGTCCAAACCACAGTACACGCAATAACAAAAACGTAAGTTTTCTTCTTAATGATACTTTCCCGGCTATCTAATTAGAAGCGGTCTGTTTGAAATTTACGAGGCGTAAATCAACTATTGTTTATAGATTCAAGGAAGATGTGGAATCTGGTTTGATAGAAATAGTTGCTCCGGCGGCTACGTATTATCCAGATTTCAAATCTATGAAGGGAACGTTGGGGGATTCTGATGAAAGAACAAGATGGAGAACGAAGCAAAACTTGGACTACGCATACTTGATGATGTACGCACAGCATCGAGGCACTTATTACATTCAAATAGAAGATGATGTTCTTTCTAAAAAAGGATTTGCTACAACCATGAAAGCCTTTGCTTTGGATAGTTCTATGAAAAAGAAAGCTTGGTTTATGCTAGATTTCTGTCAACTAGGTTTCATAGGTAATTCAAAGGAAACCTTTGTTCTCTTCAATTCTGGGAAAAATTAGATTCTCTAATCACACAATCCATCACCGCATACGTAAACATGTCTCTGTATCTAGGTAAACTATTTCGTGGAGCGGATTTATGGAAACTTATTGATTTCCTTCTCATTTTTTACCAAGATAAACCGGGAGATTGGTTGCTCTCCCAGTTTTTTAATGTGAAATACTGCAAGCTGGATTATTCCCATGTAAGCTGAATTTTATGAGCTTTTCTCCTGTTGTTTCTCCTGTTGTGCCTCGAACCCATTAACCGTTATGATGCACTCTTTTTCCCAGAAACGGTGTCTGCGAGAACTTAGCAAGCATTGGATACATTACAAGCCGTCACTTTTTCAACACATTGGCATGGTATCGTCTCTGAACGGAAAAGTACAGAAGCTCAAGGTAATGTTCGTTTGGCAAAATCCATTAAATAGGAAGATCTAAGGAACCGACTCATTTGGATTTTATTTTCAGGATAAACAATTTGGAAAACTGGAGCTCTTTACCCGTCATGAAAATCCAGATGCCACAGTGGAAAGCACAATCAAGCATTATGGCCGATTTTCCTTGGAGAAAGCATACCATGGTAGGAGCTACTTCTGGGGATTAGCACCTGAAGCTGGTGACACAATTAAGTTTACATTCGGGGATCCTATAAACTTGAAGACGTAAGATGGTGTATATAATTTATTTTCATGATGGCACTTGAGTCATACAGATACATGGCTATACCCATTTCGTACACTTAAGACTAAAAATACCTGGGGCACCGCAATCCATTTGTTCCAGATACCGTTTTGTCAGTGGTAACGCAGAGCATCCGTCAGATAAGTTAAGAAACGCAACCATAGAAGTATTGCCATCCAATCCCATCCGTACGGGTTCATCTGCCGCTCCTACTAAAGATGGATTCGTTCCAATTGGTAGGTTTATGTCCCACCCCCTGAAAACTATGAAATTAGAGTCAGGCTAAAAATTCAAACAAATGTTTTGTACAGATGAATTCGACGAACTAGGAGTCATAAATGGACAAGTACCTGAAAATTTAAATCCTGTGAAATCCGTGCGAATAACTCTAAAAAATACCAGTGAAAACTGGGTTATACTAAGCGAGGTAATGGACAAAAAACCATCCTTGTATTCGAAGTTAATTTTTTCGCAATTTTTAATGGATCTTGATACGTATTTTGCAGATTTGGCTGGAGAAATCTTCAACTTCTTGACAAGGTCAGATGGTGCGGTGAAAACGATCAATTTTAGCGGGTATAGTAGAAAAACAGATGGACGAAAAAAACTAAGAAATCTCATTCTACCTGTCTTTCGAAGCATTCCATTCTCCAACTATATTGTTCACAAATCATCTGTGGACTTACAGTGTAGACTAGATCGTGTTAGAAATAGTTGAGGAAGTTGTTGTACTGCTTATAATCTGTTTAGCTGAATTACTTCGTAAACAAGGCTTGCTTCTCCGCTCGATGGACTGGACGATGCACTTGATATTTACTTATTTAGTAATTTCAATGCGAGGCTACACTTATTTTGCATTTTTGGATTTTTTATTTAAAATCTCGAGTATTTGATTTCCCTAATAGATATTTGCGTTGTATCTATGTTCGATACCATTAGTTTATTATTATCATTCTTACATTCGTTGTTTAGTTTTGGCTTCGCTCAGTTTGTTTTTGTAAAGACTACGAGTATCGTATCATGTACGTCTTTCCATTATCCTGCCGTAATTCCAATCAAATCATTATTTTAATTGTTGTTTCTTTCCCTGTGAAAAGTGATACTTAATTCCTTGACGAGAATGTACAACTGAACTAGTGCTGTGTTAACGCAAATTGTGCGGTTAGATGTTAAATAGTGTACTGTGCTGTGTGACGTATTACGCTTGCTTGTTCTACGTAAGCACTGACTGCGCCAAAAAAGCCATTCTTGAATGAAAAACCGACTCGGTGTAAATCCTTTAATGGTATTTTTCTATTCCAAACCAAGTTCTAAATTTCTCCTGAGTTCATATTAAGTGTAAAAGTAAATGTAGCGACCGAAATTATCATGCTTGATGGTCATGATTTTATTCATCATTGTTGGGGTAACAGTCAATGCTTGCTAGCGATATTTAAAACACATTTGATCCTGTCATATCTCATGTCCAACTTGATTTGATCACTAAGTAAGTTTGGTCCTTCCGCTCATCTTGTAATTTATGAATCCGGATAATACGCGCAAGTCTGATTAGAAAAGTGTGTTTCGCTTGAAGATAAAACTAAATTTTATATTCAGGAAAATTTATATGTTTGGAAAGATATACCCGGTACTTAACTAAGCTAAACGTGGGTTAAAGGCATGTATTATACTAGTTGTAGTTTGGTAAAGTTACTTGTATGATAGTGGTTTGGACAGCAGTGGTTGAGAATCTTGATCTCTTGAAAGGCTGTGTCCCGAAATGCTCAACTGTTACCGAACTGCTGTTTATGAAAAATTGTAGTGGCATGAAAACTGAGCGTGCAGTTATAATATGACTGCGAAAGTTGGCTTACCTATAAGATATCTACTTCCTTGTAACTAATAATGATTTGATTGGTGCTATCCAAACGTAGTCTACTTAACACAAGATAAAGCTACTTAAGGAATTACTTAACTTAAAGTATGGAATTTCCAATCATATGTAAATGTTTATAAAACGCTTAATTTGTCCACTGGTCAAAGCGTTGTCCAAAAAATACAAGTCATTTTTTCGCAGATTAAAGTTGATTGTTTTGGATAACCATCCGTTGAACTTATTTTTGTATTTGAAGAAGAGGCTTTACATGTTTACTGCACAGGTTTCCTTTATTTGTCAAGCGGCGACAGATAGTTCAGGTAAACGGTGAGGAATTCCCCCGTCTGTCAATGGAAGAGCAAGTCGGCCGCCAAGCGCCTTCGGCAACAGCAAAAGCATGCATGCAATTCTGAATTCCTTTCACATTTCTTCAAGCTTTTTAAAACTACTGTAGTGAATATAGGGCATGCCAATTTTAAAGAATTAATTACGCTATAATTGCTTCCTAATTTTGTATGCTCTCTCAGTTTTTGCCCACGATTTTAATAGCGGATGCGGACTCCTCATCCGGACATAGAATTGAATCTACCCTGGTTCCTTCCTACATCTTCCAAAGTTAGCAGATACGGATTATTCGGATGAGAAGTAACCTAGTTTTATGCATTATGTAAAAGATCTTCACGACTGTAGGAAACATAGAGACAAGTAAGAGAAGTCTCTGTTAAGCGTCGGAAAATCCATGAGGACATTAGACCCCAGACATATTTTAATCTGAAGAGGCAAGCGAGGTTCATGCCAAGTATCCATATATAGAAAAGATCTGATAATTTCTCTACCAACCAGTCAAAGTTTTTATTCTACTTCAAAATTGTTTAACGACTACTCGGGTTTGTTGAGCTATTGGAAAACGTTATGATTATTGCAAATGGATTGAAAGAACAGAGAATTCTAGAAATATAAAAATATTGTGAATGCGTTCTCTTCTTTTCAACCTACGAGCAGGTACACCCATTCCCTCAAACGGATGATCCCGGCTTATATTGCTGATGGTAACACCAATTCATAAATTCCAGACTGTAACGTATTTAGACAGGTAGATAGGTACGGAATTTGGATATTTAATAAAACTAAACAGTCCTAGGTAAAATCCAGGTTAATAAGTAAAAGCTGGCAACTTTTTCTAAATTTACATAGACACTCTCCTCTGTCAATTCCATCGGCTATTTCTCATTTTTATCTTTCAATATGTAAAATATTGTACTGTTAGAGTTAGAGGGGTGGCTGATTCACAATGGTTTTTTTACAAGCAGACACCGACTGTAACACTACGATTAGACTGCCATTAAGATTAGTTTAATCGTGGATAAGGGTGCACGCAGTGCCTTTCGGTGAAATCGTAGAAGAAGCACATTTTAATCAACTTAAAGGAGCATCTACTACAGCATAAGATTTCCGTGACGTCTTGCTACGCGTTTACATATTTACTTATAGCAGTTCAAAAGGCAGATTAGAGAGGGAGTGACGTTCGTAGTAGGGCATAGTTGTTTAGCGTCAACTTTGTATCACACCATCATTTTATATGTTGTACATCCATTGGTAAGCGCTGGTTTGTGAACAAATTCAAAGGTCAGGTTTAATTCATTGTAAAAACAAAACCCTGGAGAAAATACGTTCAAAGGTGACTTATTGGCTCAGAAAAGGAAAACACAAACGCAAGCTCAATTTAAATGAATTTCACTATTTTAGCGAACCCGTTGAATAGAATCATCATAGATATTATAATATTATTGATATCAATGCTTATTAATGTCTTATTCGGTTTCTGAGGATGTGACATATTATATAGGTTGTTGTCGCTCGTAAGGGCAAGAGGACGCTTCCCGGGCTGGGCACGACTGGAGATGAACAGGAGTGAACGTACTTATACAGAGATATAATATTTTGGAACATTGTACAACGTTCCAGAGTTGATTTATTCTAAGCACATTCCTATTACGCATCGGATTCCTTCAACGATTCCAATTTGGCTAAATTTTGAATATCAAGTTCCTCGGGCGTTACCGGACTTTCACTGCTTTCACCCAATGAGATTTTCTTTCTCTGATTGTCACTCTCTTCTACATCCAAACTTGCTTTCCCCGTACTTTTACCATCTGACATGCTGCTATTACTAGTTTGATTTAATTCCCCTAGAGGAGAGGTAGGAACCGATTGGATGTCTGTTGGAAGAGGCGGTGGGGGGTGGGAGGGCGGTGGGGGGAGTTCATGCACCGTGTCCGAAGAATTCTCAGACTCCTGGGATGATACCGAAGGAATACTTTCTTTAGTCCCACTAACTTCATCTCCTTCAATAGTTGAAGTGGGATCGAAGGCGTCATCTGGAAGCACTGTAGTCGCTCCAGTCCCTACTGGCTTTACTTCCTCTGGAAACCCTTCCACCTCAGCCCCTTCCCCGGCAAAGTCCGCAAAGGACGCTTCGAACAACGGCTCCTCAGGCACACTCTCCGCCATTTCCCTCTCCTCTTCTTCAGTTGGTGGCGGCGGATCCGGAAATTCCTTAGGCTCTTCCGTCATAGGCGTAGCTGCCGTGATTACTATTTGAGCTACCTCCAATCCATCCCCCCCGTCTTGATCCTGCATAAAAGCATCAACATTCCTGTATAGTGCACACTAGAACATGCTTTCTCTCTAACTACTCTCTCGCAACCCAAGCTTACCTGACTGTCCTCCTCAATCTCATTGTCAGGCTCTGTGATTGTGACCATGACATCTGAAACACAAGACGAATAAAATCTCAGTCATTGAATCTGCTTCGAATCCGTAGGTTGGTTACGGTCGGAAATTAATGTAAAACCTTAAAGTACTCATACCGGGAATATCAACAGGCAATGAACGTCCGTCACCTTCACTGAATTGTGCTTGGTACTTTTGTTGTTGGTCACTATTTAATTCCATCTCAAAATTTGATTTATCTGTCGCACTTGAATCTGTAATTGCACATAATTTTAAACAATAAATACATTTCATCCTTATTGAACCCGCCTAAACCTCCCACGGGAACAATTATAAACAAACAAACTTACTGGATTTGGCCTTTTGCGCTGCGGGATGTTCAGTTTCCGGAGTGGGTTGCGTCACGACGACCGTCGCCGGAGGAAGCAAGTTACCCGGTACTTCTGGTGGGGTATAGGCAGGTGGATTAATCCCAGAATCCGAGACTTCTTCGTCATCATCTCCTTCCTCTTCCTCCTCCTAGAACCATTTCCGGCTAATTATCAACCGCTTTTTATTCTTCAAGCCCTTCTTCTCATACTTTCCCCAACAGTTTTGTAAATAATACTTACATCCGGAAACAAAGGTTCGCCATCCCAGCGACATTCTTCTACAACAATGCAAGGGAAGGTTCCACGTAGTCCGTCATATTCTCCCTCCCACCAACCATCGTCATCCTCGTGTACAAACTGAAATTTTTTCAATTAGTAATTACCAACTCCTCCCTCTTTTAACATATTCTTTGTAATGTCCTTTGCTACTTTAAGAGCCTGTCCTTGCAGCCTCAAGTCTCCAGTCTCATTCAGCTAATTCTACCTGTTATTACATAATGTACAAACAATTATCTTACCGTTCTTAAAATTTTAATAATTTGACCCTCGTAAAAATTTAATTCATCCGGTGCAGTAGCCTCGTAATCGTATAACGCTCTCGCAAACATTCCTGTAGTTGTTTCTGCATAATTAAACGTGATAAGCGGGTTATATAATAGCTGAAGGTGGCAAGAGCTTAAGATACCGCTTCTTAAATCAGGACTCACCATCTCCCCGGAGTTCGTTGATGAAAGGAGTAGTTCCTCCAGAAGAAACAGTGGTAACGGTCGGAGCGGAAGTAACATCCCCTTGACCGCCCTGACTCCCATAGTAGTCATCTCCCCCTTGCGGTGGTTCCGGGTATCCATTCGACATGCTAGTGTCCCCATAGGGTATCTTGTTACTATCGGATTCATGTGCGAATTCCCCTGTTTTACTACTCCCATTAGTAGCATTTGGCGTTTGGGCTTGTGTTTCTTGTATATGGTAGTCAACGGAGGAGAAGGATATTTGCGGTTGCAATCCTCCTGATCCAGCACTTCCGCCTTCCACCTCAACATAATTCTGCGGTACGTATCCCTCTTCTCCCTTGTAATTCCTCGCCCTCACCCATCCATCCCCATCCCCCTCCCCAATGAGCTCCAAGTGTTCATTCTCCAAAATGCTTAGTTCATCCGGGTTTTGTGCCTATGGATGGAGCGGGAAAAACAATAGTAAAAATATATTCCCTCCGCAAAATTCAAAATCCACCCCCGGTGAAAGTAACACACAAGCTCACCTGGTAAGAATACATGGCTACGCATTTTGTAATCCCCGGTTCAGAAGCATCACCGTGGTCAGTGGGCCAGGATTCCCTATTACCAGCTTGATTGGATGAGGCTGGCGGGCTAGAGATGGATTCTTTTCGTTCTCCGTCATCAGCATCCACATCCGGTTCATCATCCCATTCAACTTTAGTAGGATCGTCCCAAGTAGCAGCAAGAGACTCAATCCTCTTTCGCTCCTCTTCAATTTGTGCTGAAAAAGTAAAATACAGGTATAGAATTGTGTAATTGAAGCTGAATGGAGATTACACATGCATGTAGCGAAGGCATAAGTAGAAGAGCTGATACGTGATTCAAGAAACACGGCACTCAAAAATAGGGATATGTATCACAGGAAGGATATGTAGATTTTCCAAGTGGCATTTAAGAGAAAGTTATATTGTGCTCCTCTTGGACTTAGCGTACGTGTAGCAGGGAATAAAACATTATATTGTAGGAATACTTTTAGTATAACGCCTGTACTCCGATTTTCAAACCTCTTACCATCAATATCATCATCATGATCAATTGAGTCCCGCTGAGGTTCCACATCTCTTGTATTCTCAAGGGAGACATCGTTGGATTCACTGTCGTAGTAGGAATCATGCATGCTTGACGCTTGTTGCTGATGTTCCTGCATAATAAGTCCCTTCCATTAAATAACCTTTTCGCTCTAATCTATAGTTTCCCATCCCCTCCATGATTGCTTTTCCTCTTTACAACCATTTCCGAATTCTTCTATTCCTCCATCATCATGTCACATCAATCAGCTCCTGCCCTTCATCACCCCCTCCACTCCACGGCCGTCCTCCGCGGAGAAAGCATGGAGAAAGTCGGGCAAAGCTAGCCATGAAATAAGGTAGTAGTGAGAATTAGCTTACCGCAGAGACATCAGTTTTAATAGAATTTGAACTGTTCGATCGCGGAAGATCCAAATTAGTTGTAAGGTTGTCAATATCCTGCAGCCATTCGTCTACATTCACGCTCCCATCTCGAAGTGTCTCAATTACGCCCTCTGCCTTACATTTCTCAGTTTCTGCTCTCCGGATATTCTCCTTTATTTCATCCATTTTCGTATCCAGGTCAGGACCACTTGCATCATCCGGCTCGTTCTGAAATTTGTATTATTCCATATACAAAACAGCCCTTCCATACATACTAAATAATGCCCAACTATAATATTTTTCTTCTCTTCTTCCCGCCACTCTACTTTTTCCTCGTATGAAAGCTATAATTACTTCCAACCTTGCTCAAGCTTACGCCCTCTGGCTTCCACTACTACGCTACATACATTAACTACGGACGTGCCCCATTCTTCTGTTCCCACTCACCTTGTGTCCAGCTTCCTTGAGCTGTTGCAAATAGAAAAGTCGTTTTTGATTCTCTCGTATGATTTTAACTTCCTTCCCGATTTTTACAGCCCATTTCTTGGCCTCTCTCGATAAAATGTGGCCCGCGCCATGGTCGCATGTTATTTTGCTGCAATGGTCCCCATCACAAGCTTCGAAAGGGTACCGGATATGTTGCTTTAGAACTGGGTAATACTGAACGCAGCACATAACGTTGTAGTCCCGAGACAACTGGAGAAAGCCACACACACACATATTCCCATTAAGTCAACATTAGCTCTCCTCCTTAACCCATTCAATCCATCCCCATCCTCTTATCTCAATTTATACTTTCTCCCATGTCTCCAGGTCTTGGAGTAGGCAAACTGTAAGGACAATGCCAACTCACTTACCATTTGTGCTTGGTCACGGATTTTAGTGAAGGAATTCTGAGCCGCAGAACAGGTAAGTAATTCCGTACGTCCCAGAACCGTCAAGTATTCTTTTAATTTCTCGTAAACGTCTCCCTCCAGCGTCTGAATAATCAAAAACAACCCGCTCACATTACTTTCACCACTTTCACCTCCATCCACCCCGTTACCTGCTTTTGACCTTTTTAGCGTGACTACCTCACAGCTTCCATTCTATTTGTGGCATGTACCCAACCGTTATAGTAATTCAACCAACGTACATAAGTAAACACTTAATATACTTGTCTTACATCACTTACCCGCAGGCAGTTATCCAAATCTACATTAAAGTAACGATCCTGATGAGCATTGGCAACGGCTAAAGCAATTATGTACTCGTTTCTGGCTCCCGTAGACTTCTCTTCACAGGCATCCTTTTTTGTGGAAAACTAAATGTCAAACATTAAAAGAAACCGCATTATTTTCCATCCAACTTTCTCCCATTGTTGAAGCACGACAAAATGCAAAACGCACTTAGATTTAAATTTCATAATTTCAAACCCTTACCTTCACACTACTTCTTTGTAAGGATGCAAAGGAAGAGAAGATTGATCCTTTCTTCTTTTTTAACCTGGTACACCAGTAAAATGGAATAAGCTAATAAAACCTGTACTTATAAAGTCTTGCCTCTTCTTTTACATAAGTTAACCCACGTTTTTGTTTTACAATAACCTATACTCCATGTGTTTTCTTACAATTTATAGAACATCACCAGTGCAGTACAAGCTAGAATTTTTGTGTCAAAGTTGAGATAATTGCATTCATGAGACATCAAAGGGACAAAATGCGATTACGTATTTTTGTATTTAATTTCCGCAATTAGCAAAGCCCCAGCCTCCTGTCCCAACTTCTCGTCTTTTCATCATATATTTCTCAAGAATCATATTAGTCTTATAGTCCCTTTAAGCAATTCTTTTGAAAATCCTATTCATATTACCGAAGACTACGGTATATTATCCAATTTCAAAAAAATTTGCCACCGAGAAAAGAAAGTTACATTCTTCGTCTTTCACTGCTCTTGAAACCAAAACACCGAACCTGTTTCTCCAAGAAAATGAGAGCTCTTTCCTCTCAGCTATATAAATCCCTAGTGTTACAGGCTATTATTACAGGGATTTATTTAAGTTAAAAGTTATAGCTTCAGTGAAGCGTACTGAAAGCTTCCAAAAGTTTAGAAGGCATACTTGATGTATAATTAAAATAGATGTTGTCTTATGATACCCAACTGTATGAAATCGAATAGCTTCTTCTTTTCCTTACTTGTCCTCCGCATCTTTGGCCTTGTCTCTTGCATCATGAGCCAAATGTTCCTCTTCAAAGTAAAATTTTTTGTGACGATCTAGTTCCTGCACGCTAATCTGTAACTCCTTTTGCACATTTTGTAATTGATCAAGACACTTTTTGGAAGCTTGTAATTTTGCGTGACGAATCGTCTTTGCATCATCCGTTATTTGTTGTTGAAATACTTCCACAGCAGCTAAACGAGCCCTAGCAAGTTTCTCATTCTCTTCCAAAACAGTACGCCAGACGTTCCAGACGTTCCTGAAAAATAATTCCCAACAGAAGAAAATTATTTTCCAATCCGTCAAACTATCTTCATTTCTCTTCTCTCAGATATCCAGCTTGTCCCTGGGACCTAATTCCATATCTTCCCACCTTGATTTTCTCCGCTCAAACTTTGGGCTGAGCTTAGCTCTAATACTGGTATAAAAGCAAAGGCAATGTCAACCTGAGTCTCAACTCACTCAGCTTGAGTGCGCCTGAAAAATTCGGATGTCATTTGAACTTTAAATACAGTAACCCATTACATCTTCATCCTTCTCGTCTTATTCCTCAGTTTCATAATAACCATAAAAGTGATCATCTAATGTAATGCTAAATGCAGTCAGTCAATCCGTAGGTTCTTGCACAATATGCTACTGTGGTAAATAAAATCAAGTCCATTAATTGCTGTCAGCAGGACATTCTATCAAAAATTAAAAGTATGCACATAGTAAACAGTCTTCATTTTAATTACTTCTTCTTTTTAGTTTCCCACAGAAATAGACAACTCCCAACTTTCACCTCCGCTTTCACAACCATCTCTTTCCCTACCCCCCTACCCTACTGCAGATACGGAAACGGAATCGCCTCAAGATGAAAGTAAAAGCTGCTTTCACTCCTTGACTTTATTCGCGATAAGCAACCGCATCACCCCCTCCCCCATTCTTAATCCCCTTTCTCCTCTTTCCCTGTCAACCTTGTTCATAACGCCTGAAAACCTCGAGAATAGCAGTGGAAGCAATCTTGACACAAATAACTTCCACTTTTAATCTTATCATGTGAAAATAGTTGCGCAGCGGATCAAGGATTTATTTTGGGATAGAGGAAGCGGCAATGGAATACACCTTGCCACTTTCCTCGAGTGAGCCGCCTTACCTTAAACCAATAAACTGTAGTGCAGCATGGTATACATGAACGAGAAACAAAAGCGTACTTACCATCTTTCATCCTCATCTTCATCCCGAAGATCTGGTATGGATGGAATTTTCTTATTAAGGTACCCACTTGAGATTTTTAAAAGCGCCTGCAAAACATTATCATATATTAGCATCCCAACTTTCACCGAAAAGGTCAGCCACACATCCTCACTTTCTTTTTTCCTCCACAACCTCCATTACAGACTCTAATTTATTATTCACAACCAGATTTTCACTCCATATCTGCCTTATTTGAATTTTCAGGATTATAGTTAATTTTAACCTGCTTTATAAACCCACCCACACCTCTTGTCAACTGTCAACCACTTTGAAACAGTCAGATTTATTTATCAAGAATGATTTTGTTGACGTCACATTCCATGTAGTACATTAAGCTGATTTACATAAAATCCCTCTTCTGTCTCTCATCCTCGTGTATTCATCCAACAAAATCTTCTTCCTCGCCCAAAACAATCAAACCGCGCCGGCTTTACCGGGTAACAATTTCATATCTTCCCATCCTATTTCCCGTTCCTGCTTGCATCCATTCTCCCCTGCTTTCTCCTAATCTTGATTTGCATCCTAGCCTCATTCCACTCCAAAGCCAAACTTTATTACACAAACACAGGACGTATTATGAATGAGAAGCATAAACAAAAGGCTATCGTGGTGAGAATTACACAGGCTTCCCTTTCACTCAAAACAATGACTTTCTCTTCAATCTAGCAATCATAATAGAAGCTCATACTCTTATTCACATTTTCCACTCGTCTTTATAATTTATCCTTTCACACTCATGTCATTCCAAGCCGTGTCCAACTGGGAAGACTATTCACTTAGAAGATACACGTTCTTTGCTCACTCAATTTCATGCTTTCCATCCTGACTGCAACACTGCTTTCACCCCTACTTCATCTACGTTAGCATTCTGCATACATCTGTTAGCCATTCTTTCCTTTAGAGCAAACTCTATAGCCCTGGCAAGGGATTCGTCTCCAGTTAAACATTCCGCGACGAAATTCCTATCTTCTGCTTTCACCAATCCTTGAGCCTCTTCCACTCCTTCCCTTTAGATCAATAGAAATAAATAAGGGAGAAAGTACTCCTTCATCCTTTCTCCATCGCTTCCATCAAATCAATGTAAATAAATTTCTCATGCCTTTCCCCGC
Organism: Sminthurides aquaticus; assembly: GCA_906901655.1. Taxonomy (NCBI): domain Eukaryota; kingdom Metazoa; phylum Arthropoda; class Collembola; order Symphypleona; family Sminthurididae; genus Sminthurides; species Sminthurides aquaticus. The sequence continues at coordinate 13,778,684 of CAJQTT010000001.1, read as the reverse complement.
ACAGCTCGGCTACTTCCCCTCCATACTGACACGGCGTCTCTGCTAACAGTATCCTGCCATGTGAGAACATTTATTTTTCTAACCAGATTTGACGATAGCAAGATAGCCGTATACATATTGGCGCTAGCTACAATCTGTAATTTCCCTCCGTCAATTTGTCTGTTATTCTCCTGTACCTCTTGCTGTTATCGCTTGCACATCCATCTCGTCTATGATGAGCATATAGAGTTTACTATTCTTTGAAGCAGCACGACTGTCATTGACTTTCACTTCTAGCCCATTTACTCTCTCATTCATCTTGTACTTCTTAGCGCTTAATCCATCTATAACTCTTATATCGAACACTCTAAAATCGGCAGTGGTCAACAGCTCTTTAATCCAAGTTACCCAGAATATTAGCTACAAATTTGCTGCCTCAAAGCTGTTCCCTTGTAAATTCAATTGTAAATGTATTCAGGATTGAAATTCCGCTCAAAATTCCCACGCTAAACGAACGCAATTGCGTAAAACTGTTTCACTTACCTCAGCATAAGTTTTCTCTATTGCAGAGCGCTGTTTTGTAAAATTCCTGAAAAGTACAAGAAGAGTAAACTTGTGAAAACTTTCTCCTATTAATTACCCTCAAAGTTTGCAGAGTGTTTCAACTCACTTGATATCCTCCAAAAGATCGCACTCGTGTTGATTCTTTGCCGAAAGTCGTGCAATTTGTTCCGTGTGCACATGTTTTAGTGTCTTCAAGTAAGGACCCTGAAAGATTAAACAGAATTTATATAATTATTGTCATGGAATCCAAGTATTTCCTCGTACACAATAAAACTACTCTCTTTCCTCTTTTTGTAAAAATGACCTTCCCAAAAATAATATCCCACAAACTTCTCTCCAGCAGCATCCTCTTAGTTTTCTTCACACTTGTCATTACGTCCTCAACTTGAGGCAAATAATATTTTTCCAATTCCATAATCTTACACAACTCCTCGTCCACCCTCTTCAACAGCGACCACCACTTTACTTCAACTTATCAAACTTTCACTTCCCCGCCCAGCTTTCACCTACACTAACATTGCTATCTTCCCTCGTGAAAATTCTCACCAAGCAGTTATTATTTAACAGCCTTTAACAAGCCGCCCACTATAACCACTCCTTTTCAATATTCATCCCACTTTCAAAGAGCACTTCACTAGATGAAAGTCATCCCACAGCTTCTTGGAAGCTTTTGTATCGATTAAAAAACTCGGGCAAACTTTACCATATACCCTATACCACTCTGTCCTACATGTCTCTCTCCTCCCTTTCATCACCCTCTTTTATTGTGGAACAAGTTTGCAAATTCCCTCTTAGAGTAATGAAAATAATTCTCATAACCCGGGTAACTTGACCTTTTCCTACCCGTCTTTTAAATGTTCTACCTACATTCACCCATCTCTCTCGTCCCCACACCAAATATGCATTATCCCATCTTCGTATAACTCTGTGCTTCCTCACATTTGATACTTTTCCCAAAAACTTTCCCCATTTCTGGAAGATCATGTAGCTAAGTATGATTTCTAGCTCGATTTTACTTCCTTCATTCCTTCCCACAATCATTATATCACCGCCATATAATCCATCAGCTTTCACCGAAAATAAGGCTGTGCTTATCCCAGAGAGCACACCTGGTTTCCTACTTATACAGCGTGTCCCCAAACTGGGACGTTCGAATCCAGCTAGTTAACAAGGCTATACTTATTCAGAAGTTTGCCTGATTTTATGCACTTCCAAGCAAGCTCATGTCATCAGGAATTTTATGCTAAAAGAACTCATTAGAGAGGGCGGATAAAACAGCATGATTCACTTCCCAGCCCTTTAAACAAGGAGCAAGCCAATAGGCAGACCGACTGCATTAATTTCTACTTAAATCCTCCCATTTTACCTTCTTCCTCGTCTTCCTACTGCTGCTCTCAATAGTTTCGCCATGGTTTTGCAGAGAAGATCAATTTACTTTCCTTATCAAGCATAAATCTTCCAGGCATCTCCTGTCTTAACAGCAGTAACCTTCTCCTTTCCCCCCTCCTATCTCTCCCCGCTCTAACGTCATCTCATTACCTTTCTCCAACTTTCACCTCACCTTTCCACCAGATCCAGCAATTATTTCTCCCCGTATCTTTGGTTCCTTCCCTCTCCAATTATTCACTCTATCATACGCTCCTCCTTATTTTCCATGCTGCACAATTTTTTACCCACCTTCCTTCCCTGTCCCATCTTCAGACTGAATAATGATTAACCTTATTTTTCCAGCATGAAAAATCAACACTCATTTCCGCCTTAATTCTATATGTATATCCTTTCTCTTCCTTCTCTACTTAGCCGTTTGCCCCACAATCAGAAAGAACATATTGACGCTTTTACAACAAACTTGTTTTATTTGGTTTCATGTTTACCATCTTTTTGGTACAAACATATCAAGTTACATTCCTAGCCTAGATTACTCATATTCCCAAATGGTTTCTATGACATATTTTACAGCTGAAGGTCATGAAATGTATGGTGGTTCCTCCTCACAAAACCCTTTATAAACACGGATTCGCGCCAGCCTAATCTTCATCTGCCGTCCCAAATATAGCATTGGTTTTTTCTTCCACCTTCTCTTCCTATTTTACTACCAAAATGATGCTTAAACGCAGAAAATGTAACTCTGGTTGATTATTAAATTAATATATATATATATATTCTTGTCCTTGATCAAAGTTATTACGCAGCTATCTAATTACCCATTTTGCCAAAACTATTCTCGTACTTCCTATAAATTATAGGCTACGAGCAACAAGGATGCTCACCCCTTAACACTAAGCCAAGTACCACATATGTATAGCAACCTTGACACACGCTAATAAATTCCAGTTCCAGTATAGCTTTAATTTGCAAAACGTACATGTTTTCAAGGCCGGTCAGAAAAGTTGGAGACTAAATACTTCTTGTTCAAATTAGTATTACTTGTAAAGAGGGAAATGGAAATTTGCAAGTTTATCAATGTAAACATATCTAATATGAAAACAAATTCTCAATTTACTAGGTCTTCAAATTTTTAAAAAAACTCCCGTTTTGTAAAATAATATATTTTCATCTTTATTCTACAAGCTCTCAGCGCTCATTTGGGACGAAGAGAACATAGTACGACTTGATCCTAAACCCAAACGCATTATCACTCATCAACGAAAACTTGAAAATCCACCCCTTTTAATTGACCAGTCAGATACTACTACTATTAAGCTTATTCTCGCCCCATTGGAGTCGCTATACACAAATAGTATCTTGTAGAATAGCTCATCGCAAGCGTAAATCTTTCACTCCAGGCAAGACCTTGAACCTAATAATGTGAATGATATCCCCAATTAAATTTACTTAAGCCCTCCTAATCATCTCTTTCTCTTGCGTATTAGCCTCTAAGAATTCTGCTCCTACTTTTTTCTTGGACGTCTCTTCTCGTCGGTAAAAAAAACAAATGCAGCCACAACCTCGTACTCTACTACAGTGTCTAACTTGTACTAAACTATGGAACTTGCCGGCATATACATTTAATTCATAAAATAAATCTTTCCATTTTCCGTACATGCTCTACATAATCTGTCACATCACTGTCAACGAAGAGTATATGCAGAAGGAAGGAAACTTGAGTCAATTCTATTAGATTGGAAATTCGGTTAGTGTGATTGGCAGGAGAATATGTGGATTATGCGATGATTGATTTTGAAATAATGATTCCTCCTCTACGAAATACCATCACGTTATCCCGCTTTGCAACCGGGTTGGTATATACACTCCCACATGCCCCTTCCAGGGTTTGGCTCAATCGGTAACGCCTCTCGGGATTTGACATTTCTCTACAACGCGACAGAATGTCTCCTTGGGTTGTCACGTAGTAGTAAATAAATTATTCTGATACGCCTAAATCACGTAGTGTTTGTAGTTGTTCATTAGCAAATGTTCAGGATCCTTTAAACTGAGCAGCAAACTACACCAAGGGAGAAAGCTCTTCTTCTTACCTTGCGAACAGGAGGTGGTTGCATCTTGAACTGTTGTCAGCTTTTTGTAAGCAATGCTTTTGAATTTATCGATTCCGCAAATCTCTTTTAAATATTCGCAACAGAAGTGGGCTCAATCTTTGCGAAGATGAGATTCTAATTATAAAAAATAAACAAGCACCCTTTATTCCCTGGCACAATAATTTAAATCACGCACAATCCTATGATCCGCTCCTTGATTTTTTCTTGAATATTTTTGCAGGCAGGGCTTTAAATCTTGACGCGCCCTTGATTTCTGGCAAGTCAAGCCTGGAATGTACACAAATCCGTATTATTTTAATGGTGAACACATTCTGAAGACTGTATATTGAATCTGTTTTTTAAAAATTTACACAAAAATACACTTTGGGCAGGACAAGTCAAATTTTTGGTATCCTCCCTTGCCTCCCTTGTCCGCTCTCTCCGCTTCCTTCCTCTCCTTCCAATGCTATTGAGTGAAGGACCTGGAATACTCAATCCTCGCCGCCCTAGCACTACATACTCCCACCCAACAGGACTTGACTCTAACTTTTCCAACTCATCTCAACCACAGCACCACCGGGGAAAGTCCTACCATGTCACTTCTCCTTCCACTTTCACCAAACTCCCAATGTAGAAATGTAGACGATTCCTCCTCCTCCAGCCGTCCAGGCCTTGGATCCTTGGGAGCTATATGAGAGTACACAAGATGAAACGAATCCTCAGCTCTCCATATTTCTCTCAACTATACCCTCTCTCTGGCTCTTTGCGTTTCCTTCGTAGTCGTAGACAACTCCAGCGTCAAAGAAGCATCTCTCGTCACTTGTATAGAGTAACTAAAAAGCGTATCCCTTCCCTTCTGTCCGTCGATCTTTTCTTCTGTCCTTTCCCCCAAAAGTACGGAAGATGCATACAGAGGGAGCTGAGGAGAAAGAAAGAGGGAGAGAAGCCCAAGGAGAGCACATGGGCAGGCAAGTGTGGATCTGAATCAAAGAGTCTACCCTGCTTTCTCCCTCTCTGTCAGTCCTGGAATCCTGCACTGCTTTCTCCATCCATCCTTCCCTATATAACTATCAACTAGAGCATACAAGGTTGTGGGCAGCGCTCCTTTCTCTCTCTCCATAGAAGTGCCTCTCTCTTTTACCACGTCCCTTCACGAGAGAATCTTTTCTCTTTTCCCTATCGCAGCTCAACAAGGAGAGGGTGAGGTAGCTATCAAGCTTCGGGAGGGGTGACGTACCCCGTTTTCCTCGTATTGATCTTCCTACAAATCCTCATTCTGTAAGCACCCCCCACGCATGTGTGATCCTCGTCACAAAAATATCCTGCTCCTTTCTCCCTCACATTGTGTACGTTGCGCAATCCCATCCTCTGCAGTGCCTCCCCGTATATAAAACTGAACTACTAAACCCTACAGCCGTATTCAGACCACTATGACCCACGTCTCCTCCCGAAACCACCGCTCCCGGCTCGCAATGCATTTTATTACAAACACATAGATTCCCAAGCACATACACATGGGTCCGCCCAGGATGTCTCCTTAATATACCTTTCCACACACATGCCCGCCCACTGAAGGAGTGCGTGCGGAGGACGCACTTTCACTTACCCAGCGCTCCTTTCTCCGCACCCTCTATTACGCTCCCTCTTCCCTGCACATACTCTCATGTCGCTCAGTCTTTCTACCTTCTCCCTGACTTTCTCTTCGCCAGCCTTACCCTCCTCTCCTTCGATTTCTCTCAATCTGCCGTAATCCGCCCAAATTTTTCCACAAGGATCTTCTCATTTCATTCATCAGAAATCAGATGTCGACACCCTCTTGAATTTCTAGTCAAAATCATGAATACCTGCCTCCTCGTCAAGTCCTCTACGTTTTCACCCAATATGCTTGCATTTTCCTCCAATTTTAACTATGCTCAATTTGAGCCCTGGAACCTACTAGCATTGGTTTACATTAAGGAAGCATTATTAATACACTCACATTCTGTTTTGTATTCCATTCGAATTCTCTTTTCTAGCATTAACACTGATTACCAAATCGGATATTCCCCAAATCCCACGTGTAATCCATTCGGAGCGTATGTGTTTGTAATGCATCCATATCGACATCCTCATCCGCATGCCTCTAGAATTCATATTGCATAATTATTTCGTGCACTAACGTCAAAACACCAGAGATGTATGTACAACCCTGAATCATCTTTCGGCTGGAATATGAGGGAGTTAAACAGCATGCAAAAATGAATGGATTATTAAACCGGGAGCTACAGCCTTGGTATATTTTTCACATAAAATATGCAATCGTAAGTTTATTACTTTCATATTAAAACAATTGTCCAAGTATGTATAATAGTAGCATTGAATGTATTTAGATATATTAGCAGCTCAGATAATTAATTACAGCGATACAGGGTCTTTACTATAATCATAGTTTTAGTATTAATCCGTATCTTATTCATATTGCAATGATTTCATTTACATCTAATAAATACAACGTAACATAGGTAGTATTCACATCTTGTATTTAACAGGGATCATTAGTAATCATGAGCTAAACTTTATTTAAAACCTAATATAAACATAATATAGCCGTTTCTTTTTAAATAGCCTCCTTCCATTCACTCCACTGAAGAAATAGCTTAAACTCGCTTATTTACTTCTCGTAAATATAAACAATACCATTTCACGTTTTCCTCCAAATGACACACATCTTCACCCTTGTCTGAAAACTGCAATCGTCTTTACAATCCTCAGGGCTTCTTATCCCTTATCACAAATCACAAGTTAGATGGACAACAGAATATAACATGTACTTGAACCACATATAAAAGCATTCAAGAGAAATAAATTATTTCATAGCTATAAATTTACTAAAGAATACTGTTATAATCTACAAAAACCGAGTACAAAACCTACCGTTTTTCAAATTAAATATTTACGGGCACACGAGCTAAAGGAAAACTAATCCGGCTACCGAAATCCCGCAAAATTCTACTCCTGCCTCCAATCTGAGCTGGAGGAAGCAAATATTTTAACGTTTAAAAGAACTCATCCCCAACGTCAAGGGGCGCGTTTGTCGCCATGTTTTCTCAAGCCCGCTTCTTCTATTGGGAGTTAAGGTTAAATTACAACTAAAATGCATACAATAGATTTATAAATTATAAGGGGATGAAAACGTTTCTTGTTATTTGTTGACGACGTACTCTCTTGCATAAACAAGTCTAAAGAATATTACATGACAATAGTTTGTCACATACAGTATATTGCACAGTGACCACATGACGCCGTTTCTTTTCCCGTTATCGATAATACTACAATTTGTGACTCGTATTAGTGTACAGTATCATTTAATTCTATTGAAACGTTCAACTTATGCTAACGAGTTGACGAAACACAAATTTCCTACCCAAGTTTACAAACCTTACTTAATACAGCTCCAGGGTAGTTCATAGAGACGCATTCGCATCATCTCTTGATTACCTTTGATTATATCTTGCATTAACATTAATTAGTGATTCATTCTGGTACATCTTCCATCTTTATACTTTACTTAATTATTACTTAGCTCTTTAATTCCTATAGGGTAAAATCACACGTTCTTGACATCATTCCATTTCACTGCATGCATTTACAAAATTTTGAATCTATTCTTCCATCCTTTTCATAGAATACGTTACATAGCGATTCATTTCCAAATTCTCGGCTAATATTTTCAACTTGCGCTTCCTTTCTCATGCTTTCTAGTATAAATCAAATTTTCTTAATTTTAACTCCCTGCAGTATGATTTAAGTGCAGCTTCTTTTGAGAGCTTCCTCAACTTCAGGAGGGATAGGCCAGATTTTTCATTTTTAATCTTTCCATTACAAATGTCCTCTCTGTATATCAATACATATAATTACTTCGACAACATTGGTTTCTCCTAGCCTATACAGGAACAATACTTTCCCATTCTACCAAAAAAATTTCTGCGAAGCTGAGATACGAAACGGCTTACAAACAAGCAAACAAGCTTACAAGCGCACGTGAGGAGAAAGTTGGCTTTCTCCATCTCTTCCAACTACGACTTTAACGATAACGATTATATACCACACTTAACCTCAACAACTCAATACAAAATAACATACTTTACTCCCAACTGCTTGCCTCATCTATTTTTGTACTATTTCGTGAATATAGTGATTGGCGAAAGAAACCAAGTAACGCAAAGCAAGGTTTACTTTAATCCGTATTCTGTCACATTCCGCCTCAATCTGTAAAGCTAAGCCCCAAGCTCTTCCGCACACCAGCACCTTTCCATACGCGTTACGGATAGTCATCCTTACATAAACGTGAACCATGCGTCATCTCCTAGTTTTGTTCTACCAGCTAATTATTTTAAGTGCTAAGTATCGCTGTCAAGACTCTGCGGAATTATCTCTCAGGAAGAGGCATGGCAAGGTTGCAAAACTTTCAAAACTCAATTAAATCAAGTGTGGCAAGTAATTAGTCTAATTCGGCTTCTAAAATCCTCTGACCTACCTAGAGGAAGATATGTTCCATGCATCCATATACTCACGCGCTTACACTCATTCAACCAAGTTTCTTGAGTTCGCATGCATTCATTATTTAAGGAAATATTTTGATGAATAGTTTGCATCATTTGCGCAAGTCTGTTTCGAAAATTTTTAATTTCAACCTCCATACCATACCATCATACCTAAGTACGTATTTATATTGACAGGAAAGAGAGAAGAATGTAAGTTAGAAAAAATGTCTTTCAATTGATTTCCACCCCGAATTCCATTCCATCTAAGCTCCTATATTATCCTTCCGCAGATTCCTCCACTACCATTTGACTAGTCTTAAGCTATTCTTTTATTATAGCCTATTCTCGTAAATATCTCAAGAGTCCCACTCCTTGGAACATTACAAAACCTTTCCTAGTTTTTTAGAGGAAGCGCTAGCAACTTCTTATATATACCACTGTTTTAAAATTTTCTCTTTCTTTATCAAAATCCTCTCTTCTAATCTCGCTATCGAGCTTCGTACAAGTATTAACGTTGATCCCAATTTGGTAATTATTTTACGAGAGAAGAGAAAATACGAATTGACGAACTTGAAAACACTTTTGATCCTGATTCTGTTATGTTTATTAACTCCTGTTTTCCATATTCCAAATACGTTACTAAAAAAGGGCTACTTGAGTTTTTCGTGTACTCTTTTCGATGCCATTACTTAGGCTAGTACGATTTTACTCCGGCTTTAGCACATGTGGTCGAAAATACAAGTTTTACAAAGAGATAATGATGGATTCGAGGTTTGAGGAGACACTTTAAATAGACAGTTACTCTATCCTTTCGAGGAACGGAAAGCCTATATTAATTTCCTCATATTTCTGAATACAATGGAACGAAAACCAAAGAAGGTTCTCTCTCGCGTCTCAACCAAAGTCGTGTCGTGTACACCAAGTTAGGTCTAAAATGACTCGTTAAATATAATACTGACACGTAAATAAATAATTGGCATGCATCCGGGAAGGAATTTACAGTCAATCACAATCCAAAGATCCAGAATCATAATTTTGAAAGATATAGCAAATGAAAAAAAATGAGGTCACACAAAATCATTCAAATATCAAGTCAACATAATTTGGTCCAGAGTATTAATCACATGATCAGAAAAAAAATTACATAACGTATTGCATTCAAAGAGTAAACATGATTTTTAAGATGCGGAATAACAACCAGACTACTAACCATCAACTAAATTTTAACCTAAGTATAAAACAGCTACTAAACATGATGAAAACGGAGTGTAAAGATCAAATTTCTGCTCAATACTCACTCCTTCAAAATAAAACATCAAAAATATAGTGCCACAATGTTTTGCTTCCATTATGGAAGATTATCTACTCCTGTCTGGGAGAACATGAAAATTGGAAAATAGTTACCTTATAACAACACGTACAGTTCAATGCTTAACTTCACAGAAAGTACTTCGAGAGTGAAAACGCGAGTTCCTTACACATTAGAAATATTACTGCGATAACTATGGCAAAATTCGCAATTCTTCTTAGATTAATGCACACGTGTCGTATGCAGAAAAACAAAAAATAAAAATTGATTACAGTAGGAATGAATGAATAAGTTACAATGTACATGTTACATCAAGCAGACATAGATTACCTTAAATATCTTGACTACCTACCTCACTATTTCACAATTAACGCTATATAGCATATTTAACCCTCTTCATGCACGTATACGGCATAAACACTTAAAAATACACATGAACAAATCATAATTAATGATACGTGATCTGTAAATCGCATGCTTGTACGATAATATCTATCGTCTTCAGTGATAAAAATAGTTTACATTACACAACACAAAACGTGATTACGCACCCAGCTTTCTCCAGCCTACCGAAATATATGTACCAAATACGCAACGATCAACGAAAATCCTAACTCCCATTAAATGTATGGGGGCATACATTACTCAACGTCCTATTTCCACATCACCTTGATCCCACACACATCCATAACGTCATCAACTTTATACAACTTACGCATTATGTGTATTGGCTGGCGAGGCGATTATATTTGTACGATTTATATTGAGAATTATAAACGGTTTCGCGAGATTTTCAACTTTCTTCACCACTGGTGACTGTCTCGCAATAAACCAATAGCCATCCACACTCCAGATTAGGAGGCGTAGCAAGCCTCCTGAAACCTGATTTACGCTAACAAATTCACTCTTAGTGCTTTACATATATTTTTTGCGAAGGGATAACAACGCATACACACTACGCTAGAATTGTGACCTTATCACTTCCGGTACACTCTGCCAAAAAAAAACATTTCGATCTCTTAAAAATTAACAAAACTAATTGGTCATCTCACTTCACAACTATCCGATTGTTTAGGATTTCCTTTCTCTCGCTCTCCATCTTTTTTCTTCCACCCTTCGTAACCTTCAAAGCAACGGCTCAGTTTTAATCGAATTGGCATTATTTTCTCGTATGACTGCGACTCGGGACCGCCTTCTGGATTTGGACAGGAAATTGGGTCGTTGAAACCTGGCCCGCGTCCTTCAATACCACTACAGCTATCTTTTAACCCACTCTGCGAACTTCCTGCGTCCAAGTTCTTGTCTGCATCCGGACCCCGGTTAACACTGAGGGAAGGCTTGCCATCGATAACACCAACAGTTGCCACATCGGACTTAGCCAACAAAGCTTCACCACTAAATGAGCACGTTCCGCTTCCACTGCTGCTACCTTCACTGCTACCCGTGAATCCCGAATCGTTATTTTCCCCACATTCAGCTTCCATCGCACCGATAATCAGATTTTGGGAACTGCAAGTAGTGATAGTAGAGTTGCCGCTATCGTTGGACAAGTGTGGCACAGGTATAGGTCCGTTCTCGCTAACCTTTCCTTCCGGAATACCCTTGGTTAAAAGTATATTGTTCTTACTTAAGTCAACTTTCGGCTCCGCAGTAAATATAGCATTTGGAAAGGTTCCAGGACCTACATTTGGGCCGTTGGTGGCACTAACGTTCCCACTGTTTTCTGTTTGTTTGTCTGTACCGCTGGTATTTGACGATGCGGACGCTGGAGCTCTGCTCTTGATTCGAAGAATCAATTTTGATCCCGCTGTTGCTATCTCCGTTGTTACGACTTTGACTGGCGGGGATTTAGATCTGTTGGAGTCATCTGTCTCACTTTCACCAGTTTTCTTCTTCCCCTTGTGTCCTTTTTTATGCCGCCGCGTCCCAGTAAGTTGCAATATCTCGTGCTTTTCGGCTACTGCGAAATCTTGCATTATCATCTCTCGGAACTTCATACTTTGGCGCTTCAGCTCTTCCATAGTAGGAGGCACTGGGGTTGCCATTTCTATAATACCTCTCTTCTTCGGTGGTCTACCTTTGGCCTTCTTCGACGGTGTTTCTTTATCGGAATCACTTAAATTGTTTACTTTACCTACATTGTTACCTATGCTTGCATGCTCCGTGCCGAACTTTATCTTCAACTTAGGTGTTGGATGGTTGACGGCATTAACAACTCCACTGGAACTGGCATTGTGTTTCTGGTTGGTATTTTGGGCAGCTCCAGGTTTATTTCTGTTGTTAAGATTGTTAGAGCCTGCACCAGTGTTCGCATCGCTTCCTTCCCCGGATTCTACCAACGTTGGTGGAATAAACGTACTCCTACTGACCTTGCTACCGCCGCCACGTCCTCTTTTACGGGTAGCATTGTCGGTAGAGATAGGAGCTACTCCTGATGCAGCAGCTCGATCTCGTCTTCTTTCTCTAGCTCCACCAGGAGGCAAAATTCCCAACGCTGCTATTTCACGATTAACGCCTCTGCTTCGCCGTTTCTTTTCAGTACCTCCCATTGGAGTGGACGAATTAAAGCTGCTTGTAGGATTAGGACTTTCGTTCTCTGACAGATTGTCCATACGATAATCCTCTTTCGTAGGAATGATAGCCATTGATGCGACAGCTTTGGGAATAGTAATGACTGAGCGATTGAAGGGATGGGAGATCACAGGGTTGACAGGAACACCGATTTCTGAAGCATACGGAGGAGGGTTTAGCGAACTACCGTCCATGTTCATGTCCTGCGTCCAATACTGTCGGAGCAATTCCTTCTTCCGCATTCGACGAAGATTAGAAGTGTTGTTCATCATTGGAGGTACATTGGCCATCATAGGATGTGGAGTCTCAAGCGATGGTAAGTGGGAATGCAGGGAATTCGGATACGATGGAGCTAGCCCACTGCCTGCTGCAGGAGTAATACTATGGGAACTATAGTTAGCATCGAGAAACGGACCCTTGATTTTCACCTTCAGCTGATTCCTGGAGTCTCCTTCCGCTGATGCAGTGTTGCTGGATGACAGGATGTCTGCATCTTTTGAACTGGGTAAACCATGATCTCCACTGATTGAAGTTGCGTTAGCAGTGGGAATCGAACTGTATGTACCCATATCTTTGGATTGTGCGATTGAATTGAAACTCGGGGGTTTAGCCGATCCTTGAGAAGAGTAGACAGAGGTGGCATGAGGGAGGGAATGGTGCTTAGAGCTTTGGCTTGATGTCAACTCCTCTAGTGTCTTGTCTAATTCCTCCAGATCGTTCACTCCGGCACTGTTGCTTCCAGTCGTATTGCACAAGAACATTGATGAGATTTCCGAGGTTGGGTCTTTACCTTGAGGATAGCCGCTAGTATTAGACGTTTGCGTTGATTCCTGTAGAGCGGAGTAAGTCCTCATATCAACAGGACCAGGCAAAGGAGCTTGCAGTCCTGGCAAGGATTTGTCACCACGGTTTGAACTTCCGCTAGCGCTACTTTGTTCCGTTTCGTACGTATTTTTATATCGTGGCGATGCTTTTTCGAAGTAAGCTGGACTAGCATTAATACTTTCAGCCTTCTTAAAATCCGAAGTTGCTGTATAAACTTCATTGGATTTTCTTCGCTCCCTCATCATTCTTAAGTCAAACTTTTCCTCCGCATTTTCTTCAAATTCATCAAAGTCGATGTCATAGACTGTACCAGCTAAATCTTTTCGAACTCCAATAACTCCCTTTCCTTTTCCCCTGCCGCGTCCACGAGGACGAGGAGCTGCAGGAGGCTTCTGGCTCACACGACCCGGTGAAGCGTTGTTGCTACCTCGCTTCTCTCCTCGTCCTTTAAAGCTCTTCGGACTAACCTCTTCGACCACAACTTTTTCAGCCTTGGTACGCGGTGCGGATTGTCTTTTGCCACGTGCGCTGCTTCTATTGTTAGCTGGAACAGGTGCAGGAACTGGGACTGAATTATGCATCTCTCGCGATGCAGCTGGTCTCGGTGACGGTATAATATTCTCGGTTTTGTTTGACAGCACTGCACTGAAATCGCAAGATCCGTCCAGACTTGAAGCTTTTGAGTGTTGGGGCGAAGAATCAGGCAAGCAGGATACTCCTACTATGCCCGGTTTACTTGATAGATTGCTCGACTGGGTTAACACATTGTTATTGCTGTTACTATCACTTATGGAGTTAGTATGCGGAGAGGATTTCTTAGATTGGGGGAAGAGCGAAGCATTAGGAAGGCTATTCATCGAAGAACTTAAGTTTGTACTGAGACTATTTGATAAATTATTCGCAGACTGTAGCGGGTTTCCTGCTAAAGCAGCGGAATGATTGTTTACAAAACTTTCAATTAGTTGGGCAGCCGCAGACTGAGGTGGGGGCTGTGTCAGGGTTTTCACGTTATTCGCAGCCAATAATATTGACGGTGAACTGAGAGGTGGTTTTGACAACGGTGGCATAGCATTGGCTACGGCAGAAGCAAGAGATGAGGCAAGTCCCATACCAACAACTTTACCACTAGCATCCGTAAGTGATCCGGAATTGTCAGAGGGTCTTCGGCCACTGAGATGGCTGGAAGCAACATTTAAGGAACCTAGTTGACCATCAGGACCCGTTAAATGCTGTTGCTGATTTCCGTGCAGATAATGTGCGGGGAACGAAGAATAGTTCGATCCTAGGGGCAAAGAGGATGTCATATTTGGAGATGTTTTAGGTACACTGGTTTGAGGAGGACCATGATGATAAAACTGACTGGTGATGGAAGTGACTACGTTGCTCATAGGATACATAAAGGGAGGGAAGCCAGAGCTTGAGGATACACCGGTTTGATGTGCCGAACTATTGGTTGCCATGTGGTAAGCTGCCATCTGGGCTGCAGTAACATTAGGAACACTAGCAGCACCCGTATTCATTCCCATCGTTGGACTCAACAGAGGATTTGTTATATTCTGCGGACTGCCAATTTGCGACACACTTAGAGAAGATGGAAAGGTCCTTCCAAGTACGGAGGCGGGATAGTTTCCGTCCACAGGATACAAAGAAGGGTCGGTTTCGTCCTTAATTTTGTCTACCATAGAAAGTGATTGCTGCATCGCAGATTTTGAGTTTTCCAATAAATGCTTATCACTATTCATATTCTGGTCATGAGATCCTAACCGATGCATGTTTTCCATCGACTTATCGTAGATCTCATTTACTCCACGAGACGGATGCCGATGTCTCGTATCAACGTGCATCGACATCCCAGCAGTGATTTGATTTTCGGAGTGTTGCGCAGAGTGGCTAGAGCTGTTCTTCGGACTAAGAGGTGGACATTCACTTGGAGGTACCCATCTCTCATCCCCTTGTATTGATTTACTTTTATCAGGACTGTTGGAAGCAGCACCTGGAATGGGAGATTTTGGAGGAGGCTCAAACATACTTCTATCAGCGGCTGTGGGTGACTTCGAGCTGATGACACTACCATCGGACTGTCCTGGGCTTTTTGGTTGAAGCTCGTCATTCAACGCATCGCTAATATCGTCACTTGAGGATCGATGGTTTGTTCCCGACTTTCTGGCATGCTGTAATCTCAGTTTTTCAACGAGATTCAAAGTTGCCAGTGGTGAATCTTCTTTTGGCTCTTCCCGGGAAAGAAAATCTTGGGTAAACGTGAAGGATAACGTTCCCTTGTCTTCTTTATCGCTTTGGGAACACTCTTCCGTCACGTTTCGTGTAATCTCATATAGGTCAGCGTCGAAATCCAGAAACTCAGAATCTACTCGCTCCCCACCCATGGGAGAAAATATTGATTTAGACATCAGTAGATGTGGTGAGGTCGAGGAACTCACATTACCTTGAGTTATGGTTTCAGGATTAAGATTTGATGACGCAATTGATGCAGGGTCCAATCTGGCTCGTTTCGTATCTGGTTCAGTATCCGATGACCGCGCTAAACTCTGCTCCTTGTCCTTATTCTCAGAACAAGGTGTAAGAGGTGACATGACACTAACAACAGGTACAGAAGGCTTGGAGGATTTCTTCGGCGAATCTTTAGGACTGGGAGCCGTACAAGAGTTTTCTTTCTCTTCGGCATTGGAATTATCAGAATCTGATAGTAATCCCAATTCCTTCTTCTTCGTTTTAGGCATTGGTTTACTCTTCTTTGGGGTTACCGGATTTATTGCTGCGCTTGTTTCCGACGCAGATGCTTTCGTTGGTCTGCTTGATCTACGTTTTGGAGTCTTCTCCAAGATTTCACGTTCTGAATCAGAAGAAGTATCAACCCTTTTTACCGACGGGGTCGAAGTTCTCTCTTTGTGACCCTTTCCTCTTGCTGGCGGTTGGGTTTCCTCCTCTTTACTGATCTTAGGTGATTCTCGCGCTCTTCGAGTGCTTTTCTCTTCAGATTTCGTTTTTCCTGGGGAACGCTTCTTCGGTGAAACGCTACTGCGCTCACTATGTTCTGCAACGGATATACTGCTCGTTGGTGTCTCGCGTTGTTTAGTGCGCTCTGCCGGAGTGCTGATCGACTCGGGTCGTCCAGTTCGCCGAGTTGGAGAGGGCTCAGGAGAGGAGCCATGGATACTTGAAACTGAACTTCGCCTTGGTCCAGGCTTCTTGGATCCACGACCCGCGGGGGGAGGTTTCGCTCTCGGAGGAGTCTGCGATCGAAGTCGACTGTTCGAGACCCGTTCGGAAGTTTTAAGCTTCCTACCTGGGCTCGAAGCCGCACAGATGGACGCTGACTGAGATAACTTGGGCGAAACGTGTACTGGTGACTTGCGGGACTCAGGGGACGCAGATTCAGGTGAGGACGATCGGGATGAAGATGAGGAGCGGCTCGAAGATGATGAACCTGAGCTGCTACTGCCACTACTTGAACTGCTTGAGCTGCTGCTTCTCTCCCTACTTCGCCGACCCGCTGACTGCGACCCCTTGTCAAGAAAGGGCCAGTCCGCGCCTTTCTCTTTCGATACGACTTTAGCAGCAGCCTTTGCATTTTCCTTCTTACTAGCTTTAGCAGTAGCTCGCGGGCTGTCGTCACCTGTTCACGAATAAAAAAAATAACATGACTTTCCCGAATAGCGTAGCAATGTTAAAGTATCCATATTTTCTTGATACCAGATTACTGCAGCCGTTACAGAAAGATTTCGTACCTTTTGAGTGTACTCTCTCCTTAACGACTTTTTGCTTCGTCCCGGCCTCCAGGATTTCCGTGTTAGAACTCTCTTCAAAGAGATCTCGAAACGGTGATTTAAGTTTTGATTTGGAAGATTTTCCAGAGTTAGACGTGACATCACAGTTCACTTTCTTGCTCTTCTCACCCTTGGGCTTCTTTCTCACAGCCTCCATTTCGTCCTCAATGATTAGTCTGGCGGCCACAATATTACTCAGCCCACTGCGAATGTGCTCAGCTGCTTTCTTTGCAGCCTGCCGTTGAGGTACAATAGAGACTGATTTTGAAGCGTCACTTTCGCTTTCAAAATCAAACTCATCTTTCACCGGGTCATCATCTTCGAGGGAGGGTGCGTTCTCGTTTACTTCTTTTGGAATACTTTTGACACTCACTTTACCTTCGGTCTTTCGCTGTTTGAGTGCATTCTTGGTCTTAGAATGATGCTTTGGTTCTTTCTCCGTTTCCGAAGAAGTACCGCTAGCGGGCTCTGTTATTTTCGAGATTTTGTTTTCTTTCGAAGGTGCAACATCTTTAGCAGAGGCTGTGGATACAGCAGCAATACCGGTAGTAGATGCAGGGCTGTCAGGCCCGCCTTCTTGTCCTCCAACTTGATCTTTGCCGCGACCTTTTACTGTTCTAATACTTTCGGTCGCTTTCTTTGCGGCCTGTCGCTGTGGTACAATTAATTCAGTAGGGTCGAACTCACCCTTTTTCTTCTTATTGCTCGTTTTACCTTTTGCACGTACGAGCTTCGATTTTGCTGGCGTTTTAGCGGGTTTTTGTTTCTTTTCCTTACTAAATACTTTGAGAGCACCTTTCGTGGCAACAGCATTGTTGCTAGAAGGACCGCCATTTGTGGGACCTGTGCTTGTAGTTTTCGACGCCCGAGCATCAACAACTGATGATTCGGAATCACTGTCTGAGTAGATCTGCACTGCGTCCCTTTTCTTCGACTCTACATTCCTATTACTAAGAATTTTAGTTATGCTTGCAGGGATGAGTATTTCCAATTCATCAGAATCGGATGTGGATGATTTTTCCAACGACTTCTCCATCTGCTTTAAACCTCTACCTTTGGTAGTCACATTTTTCAAGACGTTACTACTCTTCTTTGCACTAGCAGATGCGTCATTGCTCGAATCTGTTTCAAACAGATAGGAAAGGGGTTTCTTCGAGGAAGTTTTATCAACAGCGGAAATTTCACTTTTGGAGACAGCTTCGTCAGTAGCTGATGCAATACTTTCACTTTCACTAGCACTTGAGCTGTCACCAAGCAAACTTCTTCGGCGGGCACCATTAACAAATGTCTTCTTATAAGGGTCATTTTCTTTGAGTTTCTTGTTTTTACCCACTTTCACAGTTCCGTTCAAGGAATCCTTTTGCTCTTCTCCTACTATTAGATTCACTAAAGTATCATAGTCTTTATAGTTACAAGCCACCCCAGGTTGGGAATAGAATTTATCGTATATTGAAGGACCATGATTGGCGTCAAAGATTCCAGATTTCTCGTTGCTTGGTAACACGTGAGCTTCAGAAGACTTTTCTCCAAGCAAAGCGACCTGATTTGGATGCAATATTTTTGAGATTTAAATCCAGCTCTATCACTCAATATCTTAATGTCTCCACTCCTAATACATTATGCTTACCTGCTTCTGAAACGTTTGCTCCCGTAGTCTGAAGAATGTTCTGGACAACTTTTCCCTCCGGCTTACCATATAGCACAGATTTCGAACCTACATTAGGCACGTTAACATTAAAAAACGAGCTCAGATCCGAAACATGGAGCATCTACCGATACTTTTCTTTTATCTTACTATACGCATGTGACAGTCAACTTACCCTTTCCAAATCCTGCCTTAATTGCACAAACATCTTCATTTGCTCGAGATCCTGCTCCTGCTGCTGAGTTAATAGCTGCGTTGTTTCTGGTCGCGGAGGTACCAACGGCCGATTGTTCAACGACTAAAGTGAAAGTATTCGTCGTTAAATACTATTCAAACAAGCTGAACACAAGTTTGTTATGAAAAATGACTTACCCTTCGTTTTAGCTTCCAGTAGTTATATATGAGGTTCACGATGTCCATGTCTACGCCAAGGTTTTGAGACACATCCTTCAGTCTGACGTACTTATAAAATTCAGCTTCGATTTGTTGCAACCTGATGGACAACATATTTTGATTTGAATAACGACGTTAATTTTACGATTTGGCATTTAATTTATCACTCATTCCATCCTTCAACCTACTTTTCAGCGCGGGCTGCATTTCTCTCTTCAGCAGTCATCGTTCTTGCTTTCTTCTTTTCTCCGTCTTCCTCTGATCCTGAATGAGCTGATTTATCCTTTTTGGTGTTCACGCTGTGTTTTTCGCAGTATGACTGTACATGTAAATTTGAAATTATTATGGATCCAAGTTTGAAATGCTTTTGACTTCACGTTTACGAATAAAATAATTAATCAATACTTACCCGCAGCTTTATTCCATCTTCAGCGTTCTCGTCAACGATAATAGGCTTCATTTCCAGTCCGTTTTTAAAAGCACAGGTAACGTGGTATGCTGTCTTACATGTTTTGACGGAACACTGAATACATGCCCCTGACTTCTCCTTGCAAAGTACGCATGTCAGCGACCATCTGCTTTGCTGTAGAACAAATATAAAATTTACTTTATTATGAACCGAAAATTGTACGAGTTCGCCATTGGGTGAGACAGTGGATGCAACATACCGGAATTGTAGAAATCTTGGTAATAGGTTCCATCCTTTCTACGGATCCGATACTAACTTCAGGAATCCAGATCGCACAAGCAACATGAGCCCACTTATGTCCTGATTTCGTGGCTTTCATTGCACCTCCAATATTAGGACACAATTCACACGACGGTCGCATTCCAAGAGCTGAATAAGAAATTAGCGGTGTTTTTACAACATCAACAACGACGTATAGCTTATAAAAAATATTTATATAAGATTTTTCTTACTGCAAGTTCTGCAAAGCCAAGAACCTGATGGTATAGCTGTGATTCCGTAACACGCCTGGTGAACACAAATGTTGCACGAGTCGCAAAACACCATTTCATTTCCTTCTTCTGACTCAGGCTAATAACAAACACGCACATAAAAAATTACATAACGTTAGAGAATTTGTAGTAATATTTTATCAGTTTTCTCACGCATTCACTATTTCATATGCATTTTCGAAAGATTGTCTGGAATTCCTGATACTTACCGATCTGCAGACATCACAAATAACATTTTCGTCGTACTCGATACCAAGTCCTTCCTGATTCTTCAAAATAGTTTGAACTTGTTCCCAGCACTGAAGCTCTAATTCCTCAATCACTTTTTCCATCAAAAATTCTGAAATCACTGGGAGAGTTTGCATTCCCCTATCGGCATTTGAACAACCGAGCCAAGCAGCATCCACATCGTCCAAATCGTAACTACAAACTTTCTCAGCTCTGGCAGCAGTAGAAACTAGCTGATGGTAATCAGGGTTGAAGAAGTCGTCATGGGTTACCCTTACGTATTTTTTCTTCGGCCTGAAAAATAACACACGTATTGCAAGCTTCCTGAACAAATTTCTAGTGATCGACGAATCCATGAAAAAAAAATGTTGACTCACAGCCTGAAGTCATGACTTCTTTCTGCAACTGGAGATATAACTACAACTTCAGGCTCAGGTAGAGATTCAGGATTGACAGGAACTTGCACACCCTTTTCCCATTCTTGCTTCCATGGGTCAGTAATCAACCAATACTCTTCCGGTGTAAGCGGTTCACTATCGGCTAGTTTCATAGCACTTATAAGATCTTTTCGATAGAGCTGTGTGAAAAAGAAGACACAAATGGTTAAATTCTCAATTCATTGAGCACTTTACAGCTTCCCGTCAACAAACGTGTGATTTACCTCCGCAGGAGCCTCCGCCGAATTCCGGTTGTAGATTGAAGACACTTTGAGATCATTTAAGTGCCTCGGTGTCCACATACCACTTAAAGACCCATTGCCACCTGAGTTTGATCCTGACCGAGTGCCGTCCTCATCAACGTCTGAGCCACTTGGCCGCCGTCGCCGGCGTTTGCCTGTAAAAAGCACGGATAATCACATTTAAATTACTATTCTAAATAAGTAACAGGTTATATAACTACTAAAATTGTAGCAACTCCCTACCTTGGCTGTCCTCAGACCGGCCAGGCTTCTTCACTCGCTGTGACATTTTGGCGTCGGTTATTATTTTTTCATCTTCGAACCATTGCTGCAAGATCAAAACGGATATTATAATACAGTACACATAAGGATTATTATTTACATTGTAAAATGCATAAATCTTAAAATAGTGAATAGCTTTTCTCCAAAAATTTAAAATCAGCCCTCAAAACCCTAGCAATCAACTTACAAAACGCAAACTGGTCAAATTATTGAGCGAGATCTGACACGCTACACAACCTTTACCAGTCCAGATAATTACAACGAGGACCGAACCGCATATTCGTTAAATGAGTAGCTTCAATTCGAAGCATTTTCACGCAAATAGTTGTAAATCACTTGAGAATTCAACACAAATTCTAGATTTACGAAAGAGGCCTTCCATTGTTTACTAGCTGTTCTGTCCACTGCTTCCTACGTAAACCGTCCGAAAGGGTATTACCAAAAAAATTTTTTACAGCCTTCACGTAAATGTTGGCCGGATTCTGCCAGGGACTAGTGATTGAAATGATACCCATTTCAGCATTTTCAAATATTTCCTTTCAACAACAAGCGGAAAACTAATAAAAATTAATTTCTTGAATACTGAATCTTCCTTTGAATCGTCCTTTGCATATGCACATCAGTATGTACGACGCACTACTTCCAACCTTCTATAACACATATCCTGCATATGCTCTTCACTCCTTCTATCCACCAAATTTCTTGGCACATTCAAAGAAGAAAACAATCTTGACAAGAATCCACAAAGTCCATCCGACGCATTAACAAATAAGATGAGAACAATTAGCAAGTTCGGATTTGCATCCTTTCCAATGTTTACAGTCACTATTCCATCAAAAATTTGAATAATCTTCCTCATTTCACACAAGAAGAAATGGGCATCTTCAGCCAATGGATTTCCCTAAATAATTTCGCTTCGTATCAAACCGATATTCACCCAAAGATCCACACAGTCCCTTCAGTTGTTAATTTGAAAGACAGCCAGATTGCATTTATCCATGAGAATTCACATTAATTTACTCTGTTTTGAATTTTAAACTAACTCTTACATCCGTATATTATCTGCTTCATGAACGCTCTCACCTAGCGTACACCCTTTACAAGAGAGTTTGTCTTACCCAAAATGTACAGCTGACATGATGTATTCACGGGGATTTAATTTTCACGCTTATAATTCACAAGTGATTTTAAAAATTAGGAAGAATAATATTTAAACTTTCAAAATGCTACATTTTGCACCATTTCTAATTCTAGCGACATTTTATTACATATATTGGATATCACCAAAATATCTACCAACAACGCTTGGCGCCATCAAGGGGACATTTACTCAACTCTACGCACTACATCACGTGAGCATTGTACCAGCCCTCTGACAACAACAGCGTTGCCACCTCCTCCCGCTCACTTTTCTCCTTTGAGCTTCCTACCCTTCCAATCGTACACCTCTCCAATAAATCCCTTCCTTATCCCATCTCTTCCCTAAAAACTTGTATATTCTTCAGATGTGGCGCTCTACAGTCGCATCTTAAACATCTCCTTCTATAAGCATGCATTTTCCCTTAGGATCCCAGTGGCAAAGCTTTCTTTCTATAATGCCCCTCTCAAGGATTTCCTAAATCTGCCCCCTAATTAATCCACCCTACAAATTGTCCAGCCTTTACTAATTTACTAATTACATTTAACATGTACTCTTCATATACATTCACAAATTATCTCTGCAGCGAATCACAGAGTTTTTCACCATGTTTAAATATCAAAAAGTTTACCCAAATCATATAACCATTAATTGTTCCAACTAATTCAAATTCATTCTCATATTTTCCCGCATTCTTCCGATATTTTCCTGCCACTTTGCAATTCTAGAGATAAAAATCCAAATACATTGTCTTTGTTACTCTGCAGAAAGAAATCCCGCTAACAAGACACCCACAGGCCAGTCAATCTTTCAAAGATTGCAGAAAATATCCTCCCAAGAGAAAATTCTCTTAGGAGTCCACACAACCCGTACACACATAATGCACAGCCGAGCCCCGTGTGGATTCAATGAATGAGCCTCGTACCTTTTAGAAAGGAGAGAGGAGTGAGAAACTTGGCAACATTGCTTAATTTACCCAGCTGGTGGGGGTTGCCCAGTCCTACTCACCGTACAATTTTCTCTGGGGGTCAGAGAAGGGAGAAGGAATTCAAAATGGGCGAAGAACGTAGAAATCAGAGACGTAGAATACGGGAAGGAGTCGGCACAGCTACAGCCAGAGAGAGAAGAGAGAGACAGAGGAGAAGAGAGAGGAACGGGAAAAAGCCCGCAGTATACAATACAGCAGGTCCTCCCACCTCAAACTTTTCCTCTTCCTCATTCAGGAGTTCGAGAGCAGCAGCAGACAAAAAGTCAAAAATATATAGTAAAATATACGGCTCTTGAACGTAGCCCTAAAGTTCCTCCCGAGAAGAGCTCGATCATCTTCCTGTCTTCTTCTCACCAAGAGCTCCTCATCCCTTATGTAGCTCAATGCTTTTTAGAAATTCCATAGTCAACATCTTCCCGTCATCCTCGTCATTACAGCGCTATATCATCCAAAGGTTTATTCAAGGGATTTTTTCTCTGCGCGCCATCCCTCAGGTTTCTTCAATACAGTACCAGACTATTCGAGCAAACTACTCATTCAAGTGACACCAACCGAGATTCTCTGCAACGAAATCCTCCGTCACTTTCCCTTTTGTCCAAAACTCAAGCCCGCTCACATTTGATTTCTGTATTTACATCCCTGCCCGCTAAATGAATAATATCGACAGATTTTTGCGAAAACGTGCGAATGTGTATGTTGTCGACATTCAGACCCGAGTTAACGTTCATGTTCGCGCTGTCGAACCACATGGGTATATTTCCAAAATAAATATTTAAAGGCAAGCAATTTATTTTTCCCTATATTCTGATAGTAAAGTTGTGACTTTGTCATTGTCAGGTCTTGTAAGTTCACTCAAGTAGCACGAGTAGTGCTATTCGGTTGTAACTTTATGATTAATGTGTATCTGGTATGACATCTGGGAACTTACTATAACAGCTTAGTATACTCATTAATATTAATATTAGTTAGATTGAGCGTTTAAAGATAATAAAATAATCATGGACCACTTTATGTTTTGCAGTCGGATCTTTTCGCAATTGTTTCGTCTAGAAAACTAATAGCTTCGTGAACACACGTGCTAACGATGGCCGTGTTTCAGGGTCCCCAAAATCTGGAGGTAAAATCCTCGTTAATTTATCCTTGGCATTATCAAGCTACTTTGTATGATTAAAGTTTGATCAATGCATCGGTCTTGTTTCAGGAATTGCGTAAAATGACAGAAGATGTGTCTGCCATAGCCGAACAGTTCAATAAATTGTACTACGACAGCATAGATTCCAAAAGACATGTAAGTACACGTCCATTTGAGACTGGTAGTAAAAACTAGAGTTTACGTGTAACGATATGAAAGGCTTTATTTCAAAAATCTTTTTTATCCAGCTAATGACAAGATTATATATGGAGACGGCGATGCTTGTTTGGAACGGGAACCCATTCCAAAATCTTCCAGAGATTCAAAAATTTTACGAACAACTCCCTACAACTTCCCACGTTGTCCAGTGTGTGGATTCCCAACTTTTGTCAAGTATGTTTCCATAATGTTTATTGTATGCACCATATCGAAATTCACTGATTCAATATTGTAGACACAGTTTAACCGTCATTTATTTACAGCACAAGCTGTGGGCACTCAGAAGACTTTACTGATACAGACCGCTGGAAAATGTCAGTTGCAAGAAGGGACGGATAAATCTTTTAAGCCCTTTCAGCAGTCCTTTATAGTGACTGCTCAAGGAGATAAATGGAAAATAGTTTCTGACATCTTTCGTCAACAAGTTCCACTAGATACTTTACAACTTACATCAGAAGAAGAACAGCTTCAATTCCGACAACAGCAGTTACAATTACAACAGCTTCAACAAGAGCAGCAACAAATGCAGAGTCAGCTACAGCAGT
The DNA here is from genome assembly GCA_906901655.1 of Sminthurides aquaticus. Taxonomy (NCBI): domain Eukaryota; kingdom Metazoa; phylum Arthropoda; class Collembola; order Symphypleona; family Sminthurididae; genus Sminthurides; species Sminthurides aquaticus. Next base: position 13,753,443 of record CAJQTT010000001.1, on the reverse strand, counting down.
TCCAGGCACAACCTGCTGGAGTCAATCAATTTCAACCTGTTGTTCCCCAATTCAACCCGGCACAACCTCAGATGTATCAAGCACCCGTGAACCCACAAGTTCAACAGCAGCTTCTACAACAACAACAACTCCAACAACTTCAGCAACAGCAGCTCCAGCAACCACCTCCGCAGTACGTCTCGGGGTTCAAGTATTAATCAAATTATACGCTTAGTTGTACCATACTGTTAAAAAGGAATCTTGGGAAACAAAATCCATCATTTTCGTAATATTTAGATATTTTTATAGTGCGGACTGTATCGGTTCATATTCTGGATGTAAATTAAAATATTGAAATTGTTAATGCCTTGTATTGGAGGGAAAGATAAATAGTACATCTATGATACTCACTAAAAATATTTGCATTCTTTTATTATTCTTATTCATCTTATCTACTAATGATTTTAAAAAATTGTAATTGTTGAGGTGCAAAGCATTCTTGTAGGTAAATTTAGACACGTAGATACGCCAGGTAGCATTACTGGAGTGACCCACTTTTACATAATAGTAATACCTGAAGAAAATTCTCGAGACTGCACACCAGACTCCTGGCTATGGTTATGACAACATCAATATCTTCCAATTACATAATTACTTGCAGATTTCGTACAAATCTACATACCAATGTCATGTGCTTTTTAATGCATCAGATTTATCGTGTTATTGATATTACTACTTTTACAAACCCAGTTGTCATTACATTCGAGTGAAAGTGCCATGTTTAAAGCTATGTATTTGACCAGCATAGCATTTGCCAAAACTTATAGCACAAGAACCGAAAAATCCTGGAAAGGAACTTGAAGAAGCAGAACTTAAGACCTATTTTCACTCATCTCGCCACCTGTTTTAAAAAACTCCACTGACTTCAACTGCTAACAGTAAGGCTTTACTGCATGTAGATGAAAGTATACTGTCACTCGATGAATAAATGGTAAATCCGGTAGTTTCATAGTCAAATAAATTAGGCATTTGCTACACAGCCACATCTAGTCCATATTCACTTCAAGTCTTCACATCTGCTTCAATTATTTCTTGCAAATAGCTTTTAGTACCCACTCGACTCCTTCCTGCAAATAAGCCAATTATTGATTAAGTTTAGTACAATGAACATAGTTGTAGAATAGTGTGCTAAATCAATTACCCTAACACCCTCGCCAGTGGCCGCTGAACACCCTTGAATTTGCCAGGCTCGATCTCGTATCACATGTAGATTTAATGCTCTAGCAATGTCAGCAGTTGACGCAGCGTCCGCCAAGTCTTGCTTGTTTCCCAACACAATTAACGGCACACCAGCCATTTTCTCGTCTTCCAAAAGATCAAAAAGAATTTCGCCACTCTCATTCAAACGTTTTCTGTCTGCGCTGTCTATGACGTACATCTGCAAGCATAAAAGCACGCCCCGCTGTAAATCCTGTTCTACATTTGGGCATTTAAAAAGGGGAAGTTAATCTCGTACAAACTATTATCTATACGTTCTAGTTACCAATGCATCAGCATTCTCCAAATAATTTGTCCAGTACGGTCGAATATTTCTTTGACCACCAACATCCCAAACGTTTAAGCGGAATCCGCTTTCTGTTTGCACTGTTTTCACGTTGAAACCCCTCGTCGGGCTGGTTTTCATATGATCGTCAGTTTCGTTCGCAAGGATCTTGAGCAGTGTCGTCTTACCAGCGTTATCCAGTCCGAGAAGCAAAATCCGGCATTGGGACATGCCATTGTTTCCGGATGTATGAGCGGCCAACTTCTTCAGTAACGAAAGCAGGCCCTATAAAGTAGTGCAAACATTTTGCTGTATTACATATCTTCACCTTCCTTTAAAATAATTAATAGGCATAGAGATATGTCTAGTTTGTGCCCGTTACCATTTTTCAGGATTTCTGTAGTAATACTGCTGAATTTCGGATGTAAAAATCACAATACTTATTCCTTCCACAATTCTGCGCTAATCACGAGATTCTAAAAGCAATACGGTTGTAAGATTTCCAAACTTTGCCAAAGGACATCAACGTGTTGAAACAATATTTCGTCACACAGACTAAGGACTCTGTGAAGATTTAATGAATTGGGACTACTTGGGATATAATAAGAAGAAAGTTGTTGCAACTCATTAGAAACATACAAAATGGGTAGAAAGACCACAAGAGTAGCACACAACCTAACATGCGTATATCTGACTGACAAGGACAAAGATTTGCACACTAATGCTTCAGGAGTGTCAAATTCTAGAAGACTATTATTATTTCCGATCAATTCCTCACCAAGCCCGGCATATACTTTACACGATTACTTCAGGAATATGTATTACTTGCGCAGACTTTGATATATATAATTTGGAGAGGCGATTGAAGGAATACAAAGTTGTGCGGTGTCACGACACGGGCAAGTAGACAGGACAGGAGGACCTATAATGTAGTTTCTCGATTTGTTGTCATCGTTGTCATAGTAACGAATATACGTAGCTCATTAAACACCCCCTTTTACATACCCGATTATGCTCTAGTAGACTCGTCTATTTCATAGTCAGGCACGATATTTACATTACCCCGTAGTACAAACCACGACATGCTTTCTCCAATAACGAGTGAAATGTTTACTCTTAAACTTTCACCGGATCGCAAAGCCTATTTTTTCCAGCGGTCTTACACACATCATGTAATATACTAAATACAACACAACAACTTCCGTTCCGCATGACATCATCCCCACCAAGTTTGCTTGGGTAAGAGTAAACGTCTTGGTACACGCAACCAGTATATGAAATAAATTTACTAATTGGTAAGTACCACACGATCACACCATAGCTAAATTCCTGGTATTGGCACTGTTTTACGGTAACCGTCTTATAACGAAATCAAATAAACTCTATCAGATCGCTTCCTAGATATTGTCCTTACAGATTTTAAAAACCAGGTGTCTGTAATACAGTAAAAATAGATTATTAGGTAAACCACAAAATTTTCGCATTAATAAACATCTTCAAACGGGACTCGACTGTTATATAATTCTGAGCAACTATTTCTTGTGCTGATTTTGTGAATCTGGTTTACTTCCAGTGCTAGAGCGCGGCCCGGACTGGGAAGATTTGCTTCGATTTGTTTGTTTCTGTCCTGGCGAAACGTTTTGAGGTCCTGGTCCCCGTCTCGGATAACTTCCGGCTTTTGGTGGATGCGAAATTCTTCTACTGCCTGATTGGCCAACACGGTCTGAATGTCCCTGTGGTACACGTGGCACCGTCTCGGACCGTTCCGTCGTCTGCTTTCCAAGTGTATGAGTCGGATGATTACCGTCATTTGTTTTATATAGATCTTCGTCAAGAGAATTCCGCTTCGAGCCAGATGGTGATGCCACGTTGTATATTATAGGCTTGACCTTAACTATTTCTTCATAGGATATTCTTCCTTCTATCATCTGTTCAGGTCCCGGCGATGCAGCCGGATTGTGCCGAATTCCAGGGTACAGAACCGGGTCAGAGCGTGTCAACCGACTTACAGCATGACTTCCTCTTTTTATAGGAGGAGACGATGATATTCTTCTCTCCGGCACTTTAGATGATGGTCCTGTATCAATTTTTACAGGTGGTGGTGCTGATTTGCTATCCTGTGGCGCAATATTGGTCGCAAATTTCACCATCCGGATTTTACTCTTTCGCAATACCGGTTGGGGATTGTCAGGGTCAGCCTGCTCGTCGAGTAGCATAACATATTCACTCTTTTCTGGTCCGGGTTCCCATACAGGCTCTATTTTATCCTGGGGTAATTGGTCCACTCTGCCTGAAGTTTTTTGGCTAAGCGTTTCATAAGGTTCTGGAAAAACTTTTTCTCAATTGAAAAAAGAAATTTTTTTTAAACTTTTGCTCAAGTTTGATAAAAATGATTAAAATGATCAGCATCGTGGCATATTCTCTTACTTTGTCTATTACTCCAACACATGCATAGAACCATATACAAAGGTATCGATATAATACTGACGCATGCAACAACAATCGCAATAATCCATGAATTGTGTGCTCCGTATGATACGTATGCTAAAAACAAGAACAGAAGCGAATATTTAATATCGATGAATTGGTGACAAAATGTTATAAAATGTTTCATGGCCGATTTTGCAACTTACGTGTCACAGCTATACCACCCTTAGGTTCCGGTGCCACTGTTGAGGCTGTAACACTGGGAGCTGTCGTTAAATTAATATTCATATTTACAGAAATTTGAAGAAACTACTAAATCTGGATTTCCGGATTATCATCTCACTGCAATGCACCTGGGCTGTCCATGACCAAAAATATTTGATCCATGAGAATAAATCCCACACACACACTAAGATTGGCTCTGCACACGTGCGGAAATTTCGCGATGCAACTAATTATGGAATTGCACATTGTAAAAGCAAAACTGATGCATTGTTTACATCCGCTTCCTGAAGGAATAGTTCTCGTAAATCTGGATTTACCATTGTGGTGAGCTTATATCGGTTCACATGGTTGTGAGTTATTAAAAAGAAGACTGCTTGGCGAAAATTTAATAATTAAGCAGCTCAAATTCAATTCTTGCATACCGCAGATACGGCTTCATAGCGCACTGCGTGTGGTGTTGTTTGTTGTATGCTCACATAAAAAAGACCAACTCTTAGCGGAAGTACGAGATTCAAACCTTTATAATGGAATCTACGACAACGCATACAGGTAGAGTTTATTGGAATATACTGAATGCACAGCATTTGACCTCGACATGCATTTTTGCTACATTATATGGCATTCAAAATAAAAAGAAACAAAACTGCCTCCGTATAGTTTAAAAAGTCATCAAAAGATACACCTAACATAAACGTTTCTGCATAAACTTTGGCCATTCTGAAATTCTTTTGCTCGATATGAAAATAGACATTTCATACTCATGTAATTAACTGAACCGAACAACCGGACAGTTTACAGGCAAGACTAGAACTACATAACATCGTATCTGAAGACATATGATTGCTAGAGCGTGATTGATTAGTTACAGGTAAGGTACTTAGATCTAGAGTTTTGAACTTTCGTTTTATCACCTAACGTAAATCGCTTAAGATATAAATGCCGGTAAGAGTAGCTCTTCGACCCCAATAAACTTAAGTTCGCAAAGAGTGGATCATAAAATCAAAAGGGAAACTTTTATCACACCGTACTCTCACTCCCAGTGTCATCCGGTCGCAGATCTTCCAGTTCAGTTTCGCTACATTCCAAGCTATTACCTAATTCGTTTCTGGATGTGAGTTGAGAATGCTTGCTGGGCGATAAAGTTTTCAGGTCATGACCAGCACGTCCCCCTTGGACTATATTTTGAAACCAGGCTTTCAGTGCCCGACCCTTTCCATCTTTCTCCCCCTGAGCCTGCTTACACAATTTCGAAGCACTTCCGGATTGTTTGACGCCCGGGTCACTACTAACGGTCGGTTTTACATCATTATCAAAAATAAAGTTGACTTCTTCTGTATTAAAGCTTGAATCTCGGTGATTAGTATCCTCTTGCAGTAAACTAAAGCACTCATCACCCCGACCTTTTGCATTATCCTGATGATTTGGCATTTGAGTTCGGCTAGAGCCAGCCTTTTTGAACACATTACCGTCTGATGACGCAACCAATTCGACCATTGGCTCTTCACGAATAAAATTTTTGCTATCTTCCAGAGATTCACTTCTCTCTCTAGATTCGACTAGCGGCGAATTATCTTCCTGGTTGTCGTAGTCAAACTCAGAGTTTAACACGGACTCAAAATCTAAAGACTTTGACACTAATTTAGACTGTTTCTTTGGCACCACCGATCTCCTCGTGTTGTCACAATGCTGAAGGTTTTCATTTGGCAATTGTTCTAAGGATTTCACTTCCCGGAAGCTCAAAGGACTATCCTTTGTATATGGAATGAAAGTGTTTTCACAGTCCTTACTACTACCCCCTATAAACATTAATCTAGAAGAGCCGGATGTCCCATAATCACGATCACTATTGCTTAAACCTTCCAAACTCCTGCCTTTCGTGTTTCTACCACTAGAGTCACTTGGAGGATCTACTGTGACGGTGCACATATTGCTGCCTCCATTCTTAAATTTTCCTGTGCTGGAATGTCTATTATGGAGGATCCGAAAATCCTTCCTCGCAAATGACCCCGGAGTTCCCATGGGACTGGATCTGTTACTATTGTACCCACTACCACTTCCATCGATTTGAGAGTTTCTTAACGAAAGGGACAGCATTGCAGGGTCAAAACTCGGCCGTCGAATATAACTCGCTACATCTTTGAGCTTATTACAACTGATCAGGTTTGATGCCAGCCCTCCTGAACCTTTTATTCCACCCGAAAACGACCCTTGTCTTGAGATTCCCAGACTGTTCCGGATCTTTGGACTTGCTCGAAGACGAAAACTGGTTTCATTGTTCCCGTTTCCTATTTTAAATTCACAATATGGACGATCCTCAATGAAACTAGCAGCAAAACCGTTTGAGTATTAAATCTGTCAAATTGAAATAGGGTATCTCACCTTTAGAACGGCGGACCAGAGGATTCAGTTCGTTAAAGCTCGCTCGGTTTCGCATTACTATTCCCTCGTTAGCCCCTATAAGCCAATAAGTCAGCACTTCTCCTTTTCCCTTTAGATGGACCAAGCCTCTGTATAATCGGATCCGTGTTAGTCGCTCAGCATATTTTCATTATTGATAAGCTTCCAATTCATGACAGAAGCAAGAGTATTCATCACAAAAAAACATATCATTCATGTCTTACCTATCTTTCACATGGTAACCGCCAATAAGATCTAAAGCTTTCTTGCATTCTGAACTGATATGTATTTTTAAAGGTTCGCCATTGGATTCCATTCGAGAAGCAGTATTGACTGTGTCACCAAAAAGGCAATATCTTGGCATTGTCAACCCTACAACTCCGGCACAGACAGGGCCGGTATGTATACCTATTCGCAATTGCAGCACATCGGTGGGACGATGAGCTATTTGGTAAGATTGAACAGCCCTCAGTAAATCTAGCGCCATCGAAGCAATTTCTCCAGCATGACGGTTTCCATTGCGAAGGGGGAGTCCTGATACCTGTGTAACATTCAAGTTGATCAGCATGCACAATCCGAATAATTGTTACTTTCTATCTTTTAAGCTATATGAAATTACTTACCACCATGTAAGCATCACCTATTGTTTCAACCTTGTACACATCATAACCACGAATTATACTGTCAAATAACGTATACAAGTCATTCAAAAAGTTGACGACTTCCAAGGGCGTACTTTCAGCTGACATTTGAGTAAACCCAACAATATCTGAAAAGTATATCGTCACGTTTTCGAAAGACTCCGGTTCAACCCCTTCTCCACCAGTTAGCTTTTTTGCCACAGGCATTGGTAACATTCGATGCAAAAGATCTTCGGTCTTTTTCTTTTCTTGAATCAGCATCCCTGTACGTTCATTCACAAGGTCTTCTAAGTTATTTGCGTACTTTTCCATCATAGAAATCATGTGATCCATTATATTGGGAGCCCTACAACGTTACAAAGTAGTTTGTAAGACTTATCAACATCAAAGAACGTCCGAAATTAGCCTATCTGTGGCTACATCGGCGCTAGTTGGCAACAATGAGCACCTCCTTTACAAAACATCAAAGAGCACATCTGGTATAGAAGTAAATTTAAATACTCACATTCCATCTTTAAGTCCTTTCAGTCTTTCACGTATGGTTCTGAATGTTGGACGAACTTCAGGGTTGTCATCCCAACTCTCTTCCATTACATCTTTCACAAAGTCAGGACACTGGCCATAACATTCGTCAAGGTACTTCAGATCTGGACGGAAAGGAGGTGTCGTCCTAGCTTTGACCAGCTCAATTATTTCTGTAACGATTAAAGAAAAGCAGCTTAAATGTAGCGTTAAAAAAATCATAGAATTTTCGACAACTTACTTAGATCTGAGTAACTTGCAAAAAGGTAGAATACAAATGCCTTACCTTTTACATCATATGAACATACCCCATAAGGACCTTTCCGCCCATAAATCTCATATAATATGATGCTGAAGGCGAATACGTCACCTTTCTGTGATCCAGTGCTTGCATGCTCTGTTTCAATGCATTCAGGAAGTAGCTCAGGCGCTGACCACAGCAAGTTTCGATAAAATGCATGTGGATCAGTACATTCGTAAGAGCTAGATGACGAGGCTGCCCTGAGCTCGTGCAAGCCAAAATCTGTTAATTGAAGCACCCATCGGGACGTAATCACACAATTCGAGCTTTTGAGGTTACCATGATACACAACGTCAGAACCATGGAGATATATCATTCCCTAAATTGTTTTAACCACAAGGTATAGTTATATTGCATAAGCATTATATTGCACCTTTGATAATGACTTTAATCCTCAGCCCTTACTTTTATGAGATCATGTATCAAAGACGCAATAAAAGTAGCATCCAAACGTATGTCTTCATTTTCAACGACATCATAAAGTGAACCTTTCCCGCAATAGTCGAAGGCAAGAGAAATTTTTGTTGGTTGAATCAGGGCGCCGTGAAAGGAGTTAATATTCGGGTGACACATTTCTCGAATATATCGAATTTCCTTCATCGTACTTCTAGAGATGACAAGTTTTTTTACTAATTCCAGCTCCTTAACTCTTACCAGTCCTCCTTTGTAGTAAGCCGTCGTACAATATACTTGTCCCATCGACCCAATGCTGACCAAACTCATCTGATAAAAAATAAAAACAACAGTCATGTGAACAGCTGAAACTTTCGTAAACTTACACTGTTTAACGCTTACACTGCGGAAATTAATTACCATATGACTGCACTTACTCGAGAAGTTGAGTTATCCCCTCCATTTGGTTGGAGCTGTAGCTCATCTTTCTTAATTTTCCAGAGTAATCCTTCAATTTCTTGTTCAATTTTCCATTTCCGGTATAAACTTGCTGCAGCAACAACCACAAATAGCAGTATAACCCCAAGAACTCCAGCGGTAATCATGGAACGATAACCCTTGACACTGCGACATTTTTCGTTAGAGAATCCACATTTTGGTTCATCAATTGGAGGGGCTCCATTTATCCAGATGATTTGATGTTTAGTAAACATTCTTAATTTCTTGAAGATAATAATCAATAAAATTAGACCTAACATTTGTAGTAAATTTAAACAATTCCAAGTCCTTCTTACGCTTACTCACAGGAAAGCTGAAATTATCCTTGGATCCGGGATGGAAATTCGCTACTGGTATCATGTAGTGAGAGCAACTAAAATTAGATCGGGTTGAAGATGCAATCGCTTCATGCACAAAAGCGTATTCTTGGAAGGCCACTAATGTATAGTTTCCTTCTGAGTCTCCATTTTGGTCTATAGAAATCATGGCGCCGGTGATACCTAAAACCAAATTATAGCGTGAAAAATAATATGACACAGGCTGTTGTTTCAGATATAATTTCACTCACTTTTATATTTTCCTTTCTTGATTATTTCAGAAAAAATAGCACTTCCATCACGAGCAAGAACTTCAGGGGGTAAGTCTTTCCTGTCCATCATCAGATTATGGAGAGCATGTGCGTACAGGTAAACAGAGTCATAGAGATTCGCAGCATATACGGAAACCTGCTTTTTAAATAATGGCAATCCAGGCGGAAAATTAAACGGTTCTTGTCTACCGTATTTGGTTACATCTTCGGAGAACTTGTGAAATGCATCGGTATCGGGCGGAGTCGGTGCGACCACAAGCAATGATTGTGCCGTCTTTCGGTCGAAGCTATCCATTTCCCAACAATTCGTTTTCAAGGGAATTTCATTTGTTTCTAAATATTAACAATGCCATAAGTTGATAGTCAAAGCCTTGCATGCAGTTAAGTCAAAACTGAAACAGTACACTGAAACTTACTCCATAAATATTTGTAAGCGGATTTATAGGAATATGTCATCATATCTATATAAATAACAATATACTCTCCATGCTGAAATAACTGAAGATCCTGCATGTATTTCATCATTTCGACGAGATTGTGTTCTTCTCCGATAAAAACGTAAACTATGAATTCAAATATCACACTATTAACACAATCATTTCTTCAGCTCATTACAAAATAAATCACTGAAACTTACTTCTGGTGCTATTTTTGGTTTTTTGAATTATTTCAAACCAATTTTCTACAACGGGTATGTTAAGCTCGATTTTGTCGGTGACAGTCATATTGCTCAGCTCGGCAATTCGCTCCAGCGCATTTGCAACTGTCGTAAATCTCACGGTTTTCTCGACAATTATCGTAAATCTAGTCCAATGAAAATGGTCAATCAAAGAGCGTACGTATTTCACTACTTGAGTGTCAGGGGCTTCTGTTCGAGCAAAAGTAGGATACTTCGCCTTATCTGACACATCTCCGTCTGCGCAACGCTACAATCAACAAAAAATCCACTTTTTTAAAAGATTTCATCTTCCTTTCAGAAAAGTTTTAAAGTTCGTATGCACGATCCTCCGTTACGAGAAATATTAGTTACTCGTTTACTGAAAGCTACAAAATACAATTACGCACGTATGATATCATAGTTCTGTTCCACGCAGCTGCTATAGTAGCTTCAACAGCACAAGAAATTTCCGGACCAAAAAATGCTGAAACATTTCTACATAACATCTCCGTCAGTATCTTCGTTCCCTTGATTGTCTCGCCCTCCGTATCTCCCCACTCCAGAACCAAGTTAACTCCTGGTAGCAACTCAGTATTGTTGTTGATTTGCGTCATAGCAAGTGTCATGGCTCCAGATATCAAAATTCCTTGCCGATTAAGCACATTTCCCTTCACGACTGTCAGGTAACCCAAAGTGACATTTGTAGTAGCTAGATTGACACAAACAGTACTTATCATTATTTTAATTGTCTTTGCCATTATATGTGCCGCTGAAAACAATTTCACTGTAAGCAAACCTTACCCGCAGGTTGGGCCTTAATGGGCACCAGATATAAAAATAGCAAAACAGCTGCAAAGCGTATAGGTGCATGTTGACTGCTAAGCGTCGAGACCCGGTCATGGATTTTCCCAATCCTTGATGAACTATGGTGTTTGATTGTTTGACCTGTGCATTCGCACATATTTAGTCCTCGAGCCAGCTTATTTTTTCGTCTTCAACGCATTGATCTGGCCCAACTGGATGATCATCAGTCTATTCCACCGAGCATTGAGTCTACAAGGACAATCAGCATAATTATTTCTCATAATTCGCATAAATTTTTGCAATAGCTGCTTTTCAAGAACTTACAATTAGAATTCCAATCCGTCTCACATCTTATCGTTGAATCTTGAGAAGTACCGTTCCTGGGCTGAAACAGTAATATTTTGATTTATAAAATTCTATCAGACTCGCAGGCAGTTTTGAATTCAGGATATGTAAACACACTATGTAATCAGAATTATTACGCTGCTTTAAGAGAATGTTGAAGAATATTTGAATTCTGTATTTAGCACTGAAGTTCTTAGCCATTTTTTGATCCAGTTAATGCACAGGAGCTCATTAACTGTAGTATGACGAAAAAACATATATCACATTACCAATAACATAGTGAGTCTTAGTCTTGGTTCACTTGACCCTGAAGATGAAGGAGTGATTCAGTGAGTATTTAGTCCGGAAAACATCAGCGCTGTTTACACTATCAAGTTGTGACGAATTTTACCGAATTTCATCTTAAAAACCAATATAATAACAAGCAATCCAAAGAACTATTTTGTATTCAGTGTCGATCTCACAAATAAATGTCTACGCAATTTAAATGCCAGCACCCCTTCAAAAGTTAAATTAGCACATATTTGATTTGAAGGCTTCCTTCTCGTTTAGAGTATTTCTTCGTTTTGCCACTATCATCTTCCTAAAGAGCGAGATCACAAAAGTATCTATGCTCCTTCAGCAGATGATCCGTTGTATTCTTTATATATACTCACGATCATCATATGCATGCATGAGAACTACTGACAACGACAACACACAATTTTCATGCAAATATTTGAGACGACGCGCTTCTGTACTGTACCTATTCCGCCAAAAGCGAAAGCACTTATAGTATGTGGGCTAGTAGAATATCTTCTTCACTTCCTACGGTTTATTTATGTCCATGAGCCATTTCAATTAGCGAAAATCCTGGAGTAAAAAGCATCTTTTTATCCTTTCACAGCAACATAAGTAATTTCTTAAGGTGAACCAAATGATCATAACAGGCAGAAACGCTCCAGTTGGCTATTATCTAAACGGAAGATATTTGGCCGCCCAGCTATTCAAAGCACATGCAATATATATATATATATATATATATTCCATTGTCAACGCTGTCTAACAATAAACCAAACCGCATCTGAAAATCTATTACCTCCTATAAATCTTAAGCAACTCTCTGCATGAATTACGATAACTTTGAACTTCCTAGAGTTTTAGCACCCGTTTAATATCATATATCAGTCCTAATTTTTCTTCTCTTGCCGTCTCATCAATGTTCTCTCGGTCAACCAGTTCAGTGACTCGCAACAATGCCATCCTTGCTTCACATACCTCCTCGCTGTTATTTTCCATTCGAGTAATATTAACGTCGTCGAGCTGATCATGAACAACTTCGTAAATCTGGAAAATTAAATGAATTTCAATGTCTAACGAAAGCTGCATACTCAACACAACCTGCAAACGTTTCATGTGCTTCGCAAGTCATAGATCAGCTGGAATCGTCAATAAGGCTAACGCGAATAATCATCACCAACGCTGCGCTGCAAGAAATAAACTTGTAATTACATTACCTTACGAGCTCTAATCAACACAGAATTTTGTAGTCCGTAAGCGTGTGCTGCATTAAAGGCAAAACTCGATCCCGAGTATCCATCAATAAGTTTGTATAAAAAGACCACAGAGTCCTCAGTCTCCAAGAATCTGAATGTCTGGAAAAGATTGGCATAAACGTATATTTTCATCGCAGTTTTGCACTACAGTCAGTTCTTGATGTACAATCTGTAACCTTCCAGGTTATCATTACCTTCATCTTGTACATTGGATTTGGACCCAGATATTGTCTTACAGAATGGAAGTGCGTGGACAAAAATACCAGAGGACAGCGCTCTGATAGGTTAAGCAAATGTTCCATCCATGAAACAAATAAGGATATCCCGTCCGTTTCTGCAGTCCCCTTCCCAAATTCGTCGATAATTAATAATGAGTTTTCAGTGTAACTCTTCAATACGATGGACAGCTACAAAACGAATGAAGTGTGATTAAATCATATAATCGAATCCGGAAAGTATTCTAACTAGAAAGACTCATTACATGTGAAATATCCTGCTGGAACGTTGATGCTGCATGGGATACGGATTCAACAGACTGAATAATGGTAAAAATATGATCGAACAGAGGAATTCTTGCTGATGTAGCAGGAACAAACGATCCACTCAACGCCATAATTGCAATAACTCCAACCTGTTAACGTGACAAAAACATGCGGTGGCTGCTCAAGTAACTCTTAAAGTAATGCATGTAGTGTAAACGTTGAATAATGCTTTTGAGACTTCTTTACCTGTTTGAGATAAACACTTTTACCACTAGCATTAGGACCGGTGAGAATAACTACCTTTTCATCTTCATTCATGACAGTCGTATTTGGTACTGCTTCCATCCTAATTTTAACTAGCGGATGATATCCGTTTTCGATTGCTAACACGTGGTCATGGCTGAAACTTGGACGTACGAAGTCGTGTGTTGCAGAAACCTTTGCAAGGCCGAGTAAACTGAAACCATGAATAAAAGTAAACACGACCAAATATAGAATATAACATTTTAAAACCTGCGATGATACTTACCAGTCCAATTCTGCAACAAGATTATACAGGTTTAGCAATACTGCCTTTGACTGGTAAACTAGTTCAGTCAGAGCGATCATGAGAGACGTTTCCGTTTGGATTATAGGTAAAATGCAGTCACCTAATGCCACATCGAGCTCTGAAATGAAAACGATTAAAACCATCGAACACCCAGATTAAATTTCACAAATAGATACTGTGTATTACCTTTACTCCTGTCACTTTTGTAGTAGGCAACGTTGTTACGGGAAAACTGAAAAACGCAACAAACCATAATCATAGTATGACTCTCAAGGAAACAGTAATGCTTATCACAACCTTGTAAATACTTTAAATATGAACGCATAAAACTTCTCCACCTTGTAGTCCCAACCCTGTATTTGCAGATCATCTCCCGTGAGGTTATCCTCCCAAAATTGGATAGCCAATAAGAACCCAACTTCAGGAATGAACGAGGTAGTACATGTGTCAATGTGAGATGGCATTCCAACTATTTCTTCTCTTGCAACAATCGTCATGATATCTGGCAAGCATTTGTACTGCTTTCTATCTAATGCAATAAATAATATCGTATTAACTTGAAATTTCTTACAATCTTTATGACCTAAAATTACTTACTGCTATCCAGTTGCTCATCTAAATCAGCATTCGGTACAAAACGGTTATACTTTTTTGACTCTTCAAAATCAATTACTCGAGCAATTTCGTCCCGTAGTTTCTTAATCGAGTATTTTATTTGAGGTTCTGATAGTTCAGCAAACAGTGAAATCCTTTGCGACTGATACGAAACGAGATCGATGAGGAGCAAGAAACTGTTAAGTGTTTTGAACAGATCTTTCCATTGATCACTTTTAGCTTGCATTGTGATCAAAAGCTTCTGTAATATCAGTTAAGGATTTTTCACAACTGAAACTCGAAATCTTGTATTGACTACAGTCTTCTAGTTCTCCGTAACTTACAGGAATACTCTTCACTTCTTTCAGGCATTGCTTCGCACTACGAACAAAATCAACGTTCGCAGGCGATACAGCATACTCAATCACATCAAGACGTCGATTCAGTTTCATCGTGTTCCGTGTTGGATGCACGAGAAAGGACTTCAAGCATTTTGATCCTGCTCTAGTGACGCATTTATCAAGTAGCGAAAAAATACTCATCTCCTCCTTTCCTGCCTTCTGTCCCCCCACGTTGCGATTGTTTGGATTGTTATCAATGGTAAATATCTGTAGGCTGGTCCAACTGGAACTATCCACCGCCACGACATCATTCCTAAAACGTTTCATATCAGGCATTCACATGTTCATTATAGGTTGGTTCATTATAATAATTGACTGCACTCATCTCCTTATTAGCTCATAGTTCCACTACAATGAATGATCTCACTTACATGCATATTAGCTTAATATTAACAACGGGAACCATTCCATTCCAAAGATCGATGTCTAGTAGTTCGTGACAAGTTTTATCCAGTAGTTTTAGCAAAGCACCACCAGCTCTGACCATCAGAGGATTATCGAATGGTATCATACTGTTTATAAATATTCTGTGTTCCGTCTCCCCTGAACGTCCTTCTTCAGGAAATCGTTGTTTCTGCAAACGAGCCTTACACGCATCCGGAGAAAAATCCTTCACCTGAAGTACCATAAGCTTCCTTCTTTCCATTCTCTCATCACCCTCCAAGTCCGAACCCGCATCCAAATTCTCACGGCTGGTATCTTCACACAGTCCTTTTAAAATTTCCGTCACACGAGGATCTTGTCTTGCACTTATTATAACGTATTTCGGGTTCACATTCCTGAACAAAGTTTTAATGAGCCAAAAGTTTTGCGATGCGTAGTCCACACAATCAGGAAGCAGTTGCAACTGAACCGGGAACACAAATCAAAATCATGTAAACGTAGTTTCTTGTATGACACTTTAAAGTATGTAACCCCTCAATATTCCTACCTCGCCCGTTTCTCCATCAAAGTAAGCTGCTCCAACTTTATCGGAAACCCAAACAAGGCTAAGGACACCCTAAAATTAATTACGTTGGGTCAAATCTACATTCACTTAAACTGTCATCAATGTTTGTTTGATGAGTGCAGGATCACTTACCTCCGGTTCCTGCATATCGCCTATCTTTCAGATATTTAATCCTTGTATCGATGCTGCGTCGAGCTGCGTGTCGTTTTCACTTCTGTCAAGTCCAACAAACTAAATCAGTTCCGATAGACCAACAAATATGCGAAAACTAAAAACGATTCATTCAAGCGTTAGCATGGGAAAACCAAAGGGTGCAGTCATGCAATTCACTACTAAAAAAACCGTTAAATCGTATATATCACGTGTAGGCAAAGAGACTCTTTTCTAATATTGGGACGTAGAGTAAAGCAAAATTTAAGCACGTGTAGCTTTATGGCATCCCAAATGTTCAGTATATCGAGTGTGTGTTGTGTCCTCTGTTCGCTGCATGTACCTACCATGTAATAGATAGAGCGTCGTCCAGTTACATGTAATCCTAAGCCACATCCTACCTTCCTAGTACGCTGACATCCATCTTTAGTAATCCTCCATATTGTTTAACGCATCCGCCATTTTTCGTTAACGCACCCGCTAATTGTTTAACGCATCCACCATTTTGCGTTAACGCACCCGCCATTTTGCGTTAACGCACCTGCCATTTTGCGTTAACGCACCTGCCATTTTGCGTTAACGCATCCGCCATATTGTTTAACGAATCCACCATTTTGCGTTAACGCAACCGCCATATTGTTTAACGCATCCACCATTTTGCGTTAAACAATATGGCGGATGCGTTAACGCAAAATGGTGGATGCGTTAAACAATTAGCGGGTGCGTTAACGCAAAATGGCGGATGCATTAAACAATAAGGCGGATTACTAAAGATGGATGTCAGCGTACTAGGAAGGTAGGATGTGGCTTAGGATTACATGTAACTGGACGACGCTCTATCTATTACATGGTAGGTACATACAGCGAACACAGGACACAACACACACTCGATATACTGAACATTTGGGATGCCATATAGCTTACACGGTTTGTGTGCTCTTTTACCGAGCCAAACCCGCTTTCACTTCACAAGCCCGCTGCTTCAAGAGTTGAGTCAAGTTTTGTATTCTCAAGAAGCAACTTTAAGCATTAAACGTTATGCTTCTTTGACGACTGTATAAGAACGTGTCACTGCCTGTATTGTAGTGGCTGGGCTTATTTGACAGCGGTCATGTTATCAATCGGAAATAAATTATTATTGTAGCTTCTTTTTAAGGTCAGATATTATAATTCGGTGAGTGGATTTCATACATACTGCAATTTGTTTTTTAAATGCGCTGTAAATGGTTTCAAAGGAAGCGAAAACGTTTCCTGTGCTTGAATGAGTGTTAACGTTCACCGTTATATGTGCTGACAACGATTTTCTCCCACTGCTCTTGAAGAAATTACCCAGCCCAGAACTCCTTGGCTGCCCCTATGCGAGATGCGCTGAGTTTGAAAGTAAACTGCGTCCGCCGCAGTAGAAAAATATGCGAGATATGAGATTCAATTTGGCCGGCTATCTTATATCATTTATTGGAAATGCCGAACGGCAACACAGAAAAGTAGATGGACTATGCGAGGATAATAACAATTGTAAAGAAGCTCGAGGAAGACATTACAAATTATACTATTCTAATTTATGTACATTAATGCATCATTAGACCACCTTAATCCTGCGGACCTTATTTCCAATAGAAAAAATGGTGTTCGAGATATATTATACTCTCTCCATTCGGATACGAATCCTTCTCGCTGGTCTACACAGCTGCTAATAGATACAAGAATCCCCCAGAACTGCTGAGCCAGGCCAGCGAATTGTAGTCTCACTGAAGAAGCTAAAACCGTTCGTGTTGTGTGTGTGGTATTTATGATTTATAGTATAATACCTAGTATTCTTCTGCGGATGTGTTTAGCGACAGTGACACGTAAATACAATGGATAAATTGCAGTTAACTCCTTCAAACGGCATTTAGTAAAGCTTAGTGCCCTCTACATGCAAAGTTAACTGCTAGTATTGAGGTTAATAAAAGTTGTGAGACTATGTTCAGCTATTGACGGTTACAACTAAATTAAGGATTGCGAATTTTCAATCACTTTAATTGAGTTGATCACAGTTTTTAGCGACCTGCCGCAGCTGTTCTCCCGTAAAATGCAACGGATTAGGTTTAGACCGTGTATCTTGTTCCTGGTTGTCCACATATTTTACGAGGTTGGATCAACGGACTTGACCACCCACGTATTACCTGGAAAAGAGGAATGCTTCTTTGAGACCGGAGTTAACGGGAAAACCCTAGCAATTGATTATACTGTCATTGCTGCTTCTCAGGGTAACTTGGATATTAATTTCCAAGTCTTTGATCCTTACAACCGTCCCATAGTTTCTGAATTCCGCAAGTCTGAATCTGCTCACAAGTGAGTACGCATACACAGAGCCATTAAAGTATGCAATTACAAGCTGCGCTATTGTAACTTAACCATTGTTTTACATGTTCGTTGTTTCAGTATTCCATTGCATATGGATGGAGTTTATAGAATCTGTTTCGACAACACCTTTAGTCATTTTAGCGTAAAATCGATAGCTTTTGGAATTTCGGTGGATAGTCCTGATGAAGCTAATTGGGTAGACACTAACGACGTCACGTTTGCACCAGAAGGAGTATACGATATGCAAGTGGAAGATATCCAGGTAACTACATATACCGATTATCAAGCACTGCTCGGCTCTGTTCGCTACCCGTTTTGTAATACCGTAGATTTAATTACTTTAGGCAATAACAAATCGGGTAAGGATCCATTTTACCCGGATCTCCAGGCTTCAAGAAGAATTTAGGGAAATTGAATCCCGCGATCGCAGCACCATTGAAAACAATTACGAGAGGGTGAATTTTTGGTCGATTGTTAACATTTTCTTGGTATTCCTCATCGGACTTATGCAGGTGAGGTTAACTAAAGTCAACTAAACCATTGCTACGTTTTCATGATATGGCTATGATATGATCTGATATTTGGGCTTATTTCTTTTCAGACTGTCATCGTGAAAGGGCTGTTTGAGGATGGGAAAGGTATCTCCGGCAAATTGATGGGAAAAGTTAGCCTCCTCACACGTTCGCTCAAAGGCTAAACATTTTTTGAAGAGCTGTTACTTCTAAAAGTGAAAAACCCCGTAAGTGAAAACAAGGAGCTATTATTGGTATTTATCCCAGGACCTAAAAGCTTGAACTCGTTCAAAAGTAGATTTTTATAGGCTAGTAAATCAGACTGTTACCTAGTGCCAAGCTATGCCCTTTAGTCAATAATAAGGGCTTTGCTTAAAAAAGTTACCGGTAATCCTAACACGACCAACACTCAACTCAATTTCCTACTTGCGCTAATCAACCTAGTGTTTGGAACCAATGATTACTCTTATTTGTCGCTTTTTTGAAAACGCGTTTTACAAAACTTGTAACGCTTTATTTATTATGCAGTCAATTTTTTTCTAATTGTAATTTACTTTAACCTCCTCGATTTGTTTATCAAGTTCCTTCGTTATCAGTGCCACTAAAATTTTAGTAGAATTAGCTTCAGAAAGCGCATACGTTGTCACAACTGTCTAATAACAAATAATTTTGATGTACCGGGTGAGAGATAAGTCGACCATGAGAGTAATACTCGGAGTGTATTGTACACATTCAATGAATGAAGTGGTATGTACTTGCAGTTTAAAATTCAGGGCTACTACTGCTAACCAGAAAGCTTAGTAGCAACCTGTTTAACACATTTCATCAATATTTTTGTATGCGATTGATAATAAACCGGTCACTTTAATCAGTCCTTGCATGACTCCATGCTATGGTCTTTTTGTATCGCTAGGTCTATGTCATGTCAACTACAGACCCGATTGCACTTCAACGTAACGGTTTGAAGCTGCAAAAATCGCAGCTGTATAAGCAATAATCTGGCGGTGATGGTATGAATAGGTGTTAGTTAAGCCAGTGCTACCTTGGATGGATTTTAATTTTAACTTAATAAGCGTAATCCACGGAGACTGAAGTTAATCAACAATATAATCGTAATGACAAACCGTTACAAATATAAGTATTTATATACTTTATATACATGAATTAGCTATAAATTACGATTACGGAACAGTTGAGCGGTGCCAGATACACCTAAGCTGCGGTTACAAGTGAATATGGAAGTTGTAATTTGTCATTGCAGTATTGAACTACATTCGATGAATGATGACAGGTTTAAATTCTATGTATGTGAAGGAAATATAAAACTAATAGTCAGTGGGATAGTTTTTTAACACTTGAGGGACTCGGTAGTAAAGTGTGGGACATTAGTTTGCACTCACGGTCTGCAGTAGCTGGACACATTTAAGTAAGTTGAGCGTGGCTTGTATGGCCAATTTCAGGACAGAGAAACCAAGTAAGCAAAATTCTTGCATAACATGTTAGTTTTGGTAATTGCAGCTCATAATTACTTAGGAGTTTTATGAGTGGGAGAAGTAGGAGAATTATTTCCCGTTGTCACTGGAGAGCCATTGAAAGGGGTGCTCGTTAAAGATCCGTTTCTTGATTTTTTGCCTCTAGAATTCGTGGGAGAATTTCCCGGATTATTTGGTGCGACGAAATGCATATGAGCATATAACATAACCCCAATATCCTTATGACCCGCCTCCATTGCCACCCCAAGAGCGTTGCTACCGTCCTGAAATCAAGTATGAAACATTTGTATAAGAAAAAAGTGTAATAGCCGTAGCCGTACAAGAAAATCTTCAAAAAGCAAGTCTTACATTGTCTGTTATATGCGGATCGCAATCAGCTTGAGTTAACAAATACTTTACAATGTCTCCGTGACCGTGTTCTGATGCACACATCAATGCGGTGCTGCCATCCTCATCTCGAATATTTATGTCCGCACCAGCTTCCAACAGTAGGCGTACCGTATCCAATCGGCCATGGGAGGCCGCTAACATTAAAGCTGTCTGCCCATGCTGATAAAAATTAAAAGTAATCAAGAATTAGTCTAGAACCAACCACACGATCTGAAATTTCCTTTGCAACACTTAGCATGGTATTAGTTCGAACCTGTGCTGCTTTGATATTCACGTCTCCTAAGCTGAATAATCGGCGAACAACCTGGCGGTGAGTATCAGAAAGAACCTTCGCTAAACTGACCAGCATAACGCTTGTATAGCCCGCTTTGTTGGCTTTGTTGGGATCACAAACTTTGGAATCAAGAAGAATGGACACGACGTCGAAGTTCCCATGCGAAACTGCGTAGTGCATGGCAGTATTACCCTAGAAAAGGCATAACATCCATTAGTCATTACTGACTTTACGATTTACTCGAAATAAGTCCGATCCCACAAAAGAGATATATTTTCCTGCAACTTACGTTTCCATCCGGCATGTTCACAATGTATCGCAGAAGTTGAGGCGAAAATCCTTCGAACATATCAAGGTAGTCTTCAACGTCTGCTGGACTAGCGGACTTGGTCCCTGCGATCTAGAATAAGATCAAATTCGAAATATAGATTCTTGTATTGCTAAACACTGTACGCAATGGGTTACCTCAATTCATCTGCTCTGACTCACCTGGAACCATTCTCGTAATATAATACTTATTGCCGCCGTGACTTGTTTAGTTGTACGACCACGCAGCAGCGCGTCATTAAGCACCTTGAGTGCTCCAAGTAATTCCTTTCCTGGAGGCTTCCTAAAAAGGGCAAATTGCAATTTTTATTCTCAACAAATCTGCACAACCTTCCGGAGTTTCCTTCGCCATTTTAAAAGCACTTACTTTTCATGTGGCACAGGAGATTTCGCAACTGCGCTTTCCTGTGTGGATTCCACGTATTCAGTATCTTGCGACTGCGGTAAATTTTCTTCATCCGATGTATCACTATTCCCATGCTCCTTTGTCATCCGACTTTCCTCATCTGAAATTCGTAAACTCTCTTTTTCTACCGAAAACAGGGACTCGCTGCGAACCTTTGCAGTGTCATCCCTAGAAAGTTCCGATATAGATGTAACAACTAGCGATGAAGTAGGCGATGTTTCTGTCTTGGGCGAGGAAGCAGGGGAGTTAGAAGGTGTGGAAAGTCTAGGAATTCTCGAAGGGGGTTTAACTTCACTACTATTACCGCTATTTGCTACATGGGCACTATCGCTATGACTTTGTGCGATGACTTCGTTCGCGACAGGTACTTTCTTCACAGGAATTTGCTCTTCTGAAGTGGTTTTGCTAACGTTTGTCGGTTGGGCACTTTCACGATGAGAGCTATCTTTTTGCACAGCCTCCTTTGCAAGGTTATAATAATTGCCGAGGTTGTTTTCTTGGGTCACTGGCGTTACTTTGTTGCTTGGTGTGTTCAAATCATTCCCTACTTGTGTCACTAATTCACTGTTTCGTTCCGATTCCATTTCCAACCGAACCATAACTCCTACACTCTTTGTAAGCCTGCGCGTAGATGATGGATTGACTCCAAAGTCTCTAGATTTTGGCTACAGAAATATTTTTAATTAGCAATCACCCTTCAAGCGTATAGCTGTTCGAAATCAATACAAGTAAGACTACCTTGGAGGATATGCCAACATCCAGCATCCGAGGTTTCGCAGTGACTCCAACATGCTTCAGTTTCGTTGCGGTTGTAGCAACTAATCTCTTCTCGGATATTGCAAGATCCATTTGAACTTGTACTCCTGCATCTATGGTCTCATTAATTTGAAGTATAGGATCTTTCGCTTTGATTCCCAAGTCTGACTCTGTCACCTGCACTCCAGTATCAAATGACCTCACTCGTCTCCGCTTCGTTCCGGCAAGACTACCCGTCGGTGAATAAGAGTCACACCTTCGATATGTAGATCGCTCACCACACATTTCTTCCCCAACGCCAACGGATCTGAAACCCAGAACAAGTACAATCTTTCTGACTATTCCATCCGAGTTCACCCATAATTGGTATAGAAACCCCAAATTGCAGCTTTAATTATTACAATGGGCCGGCGTACCTGGTAGGTATATTAACAGGTGAGTTTCCCACGTCCCTCGTCGCAACAGCCCTCATAGCATCTTTTAAGAGTTCACTGGGCATAGAATTTTGGTTCACATCGCCTGTATCCCTTCTATCGAATATGTTTTTGTGCGATAGTTTATCCACCATTTCCTCCATGGATGCCCGCTTCCGTTTTTCCGAGTCTAGCAACTTCATGACCTGTCGTTTTTCTTCCGCGAGTAACGTTACTTTGACCTGCAAATAAAAATTATTCATCATCTCTTCTTCGTTCTGCAAATGCAAGTTCAAAATGGCTTACATCATTTTACTGGTACCATACCTGCAATTCCGGAATGATTTTAAGTTGTTCTTCTAATTCACGAACCCTAGAAGCAAGCTCGCTTTGACCATTGGAAAAGCTTAAAGTCTCTGTCGTACTTGGCTTTGATTCCACTCCGTTGACCCAAGTAGGGGAGAAAACGTTTCCCTTGGTAATATTCGCAGGCAGAGAGAGATTTTCTTGCTGTAAAATCCAGCACCATTCATCACTAGCACAACATCATCACTATGGTTTCCATACAATTTTACCTTTAAAGCTCACCTCTTCCCTATAATTTTGGTTTTTAAACAAGTTTTCCAGACCGTCCGCATCCCCAGTTTTACCTACAGCAGTACTTCTAAGTCTTGGAAACGTATGAAATTTTGAAGTATCAGGGACATCAAAGCTAAGATACCTCCCAGTACCCGGCCTTGTTCTTGTAAGGCAATTTTCAAAATCTTGTACAGCAGCTTGTAAGCAGCATTCATCTCCTTGCAGTGATTCCTTGTTATGATTACTATAAGATCTCGCTAGTTTCTTAACAGGTATTTGGTCTTCGTGATCAATTTGTATGTCTATGTCCCGCTCCTCCGAATTTCTTAGCCGCCAAACATCCACGGAAGCTCTGGACAATGTTTCGAATTTCCACTGTAATATTATTTAAATACACACATCCCTCATTTAAGTTATAGCGCCAGGAATCAATAACTTGTAAAAAAAACATTATTCTCATATACACCCTCATCCACGTTCAATAAAAGCTTCACCAACGAAACCGTCACTTACATTATCCGATTTCCCTAGCGGTACGCCAAGTAGTTTATCCATGGATTTCCTTTGAGATCGCAGTTTTGACCTAAGCTCTTGTAATTTATCAGCATCCGCTTCCCTGGACAGCATATTTTTGGTAAAGGGTACGAAATCCCTGTCAATGTGGTATCCATACGGACAGCAGGAGCATCGGTCCAACTCCACCTGTGTCATACTTCCGCCCCGTCGCGCTATCTCGTTATGGCCATTGTAAAGTCTGACGAGAACGGGTGGAGGGGGCCTTGAAGACGGCGCAATGCCAAAGCTTAAAGTTGTCACTTTCCCGGCCATTCTAATTTTCTTAAATCCTACAGAATCCTCTTCTTCTTATTATAATCTCCACATCCTTGTCTTTCCAAACTAGCTGTCTCTTGAGTCCTCATTTCCATAGCTGCCTTCGAATTCCGAGATCATTTCCCATGGCTTCACACATCCCTCGTTCCTCACCGCATAAACTGCAAGAGAACATTTATATGGTTAATTCACTCCGAACCGTCAACTAGTCAGAAATCTCAGACGACGGATCCTTCAAAACCCACCCATAAAAGCAAACATTTCTGCCTTGCAAACTACCGTCCCCAACCCTAGTTAAACCGCACAACTGATGCAACAAGAATCACCCAACACTCGCTCAGTGTCGCATCGCTGGTCGCTGATGAACACGCTCTGAGTTCAAAATCTGCCCATGTCTCAGCCCCCTACCAAGAAACTTCCCAGCATTACCACCACCATCTCCAGAAATAGCTCAAATCTTTTTTCTATCACAGCCATTAATCCCCAATATCTTCTTATTTCATTTCCCGCATTACCGCAACTAACATTTCCTCACCGCTCATTAGTAATTATCAGTGTAAGCCTAAACCACAATTGCATAAACACATTTATTTTCCCAAAGCCAGGGGGCATGGCAGAAGAGGTGAAGCGAGATGCACGAAGATTCCTAATTAAACCCACCCCCATCCATGCGCCGTCAGCCTTTAACAAGATCATTTACACGCTACGCTGAGAAGCCGAACGCTGGTAAATTTATGCCTGGAGCTGAGCTTTGCATTTAATTTCCTTCCTTCTACTTCTACCACCCATTTATATCAATAATCCACCAAGGATTGATTCCAAGTCACGTATATTTTTCACATTCCCTTTAAATCTCCATCTCCGTCCTTCAACCTTATGATCATCATATATATATATTCTCTCCTACGCAGGAATTTACGCAAAAACACGTTCTCCTCTGTCTATGTCTGTCTCTTCCTTCTATAGAATCCTCCTTATCTCTTCTGACTTTTAGATTGGGAGCACACGTATATATATATTATATAATTTCTCATCATTTCAATCAACGGCGACAAGGGAATCTTGCACCCAAACTAGTGTTAAATTTAAAAACATCAATGACCTCACCACCATCTTAACTTCCTACCATTCCTACCATTCCTTAATTTCAATTCATCTCTTCCTCCACATCCATCCAGCTCACTCACTAACCAACTCTATCAGAATATAATATACCTTCAGCTTCCATAATAATCCTCTACTCCTACACACACCATTCATGGAATCCATTCCCAATACTCCCAAACTCATGAAAACCAATTTGCCAGTGCTCAACTTTCATGTATTTTGCCATCGGCATAATCCAATACCAATTCCACCACTTCTTCCTATCGACTACCTGTATATAAGTCAAAAATAATGAATTATCCAACTGGGACTAGTCCCATTCCCAATTCTTCCTGTATATTTTCCAATTCAGACTGCAGTTGTAACTCAAATCAACATTTTCATACCCTGCTCTTGGCTCTCTAAAACATATAGATCTGCTTTTGCTTTTTCTAAAAACTCCCTTCTCAATTCCTCCTCCTAATTAACGCAAAACAACTTCTATACGATCACCAAAAATGATGATCTTTCTAACCTACCTGACAACTAGCAGAGCTCTGTATCTGGAGTTGTCAAATACTACTTCTCTTACTATACTTACTCTAATTCATCTTATCATTTTCCCCTTTCACAAATCCTAACTAAATCCTGACTCAGTTTTAGACTTAAAAACAAATTCCCCCAACTTCTACCACATACCATCCTCCTTTCATCCAACCATTGCCATTATTCAACCTTTATCTTTATTATCACCTCATATTTAACATTCGTACGCGCAATTAAGTACCCAGGAATCATTCAGATAATCATTCGCTATCATTTCCCTCCAGTTTGCAAAAAAATGTGCGTAAATATGTAACCAACTAATTTCCACTCTCAACCTTCAAATTCCAACTCAAACCATAATAAAAGAAAACAAACAAATGTCAATTGACAATTCCCTCACCTCAATCAATCAACCACAGTCACCAATCCACCAACCTGTTGCTCATCATCTCATCCAAAGAATCTCTCCTTCTTCAGTCTTGTCAGTAATAAATTTCAACTATGCGAATTTTCACTTGGCTAATAACAACTAAATAAATCACACAATCCTATACACTAAAATATCACAAGAATTTTATAATTTCAAACAAGCCTGGACGGAATGTAATTTTGGTTGTAAAACTAAAAAGCAACTAAAGCGAATTAAATCTCCCGACTCCCACGTCCGCTACGTACGAGACTACGACGACGGCTTAAAATTTCATACACACACACACACACTATTGAAAACGCCAGCACTTTTTACACACACTCGCACGGAACCGAAAGAGAAGAGAGGGCCGATAAAGAATACTACACACTATGAATGACGAGAAAAATAATCAACACGATCCTTCAATCATAGTCTGAAACCAAGGAAGGATTCCAGCAGAATAATATACTATATCAACCCAGCCCCTATGTCCCTCTTCACAACACAAGGAATATGAGCCAGACGCGAGTCATTATAACGATATCGTAAACAAGAATAAGGGTTCTCTCTCCCTTTCATCTCTCCAAGAGAGTGAGGAACACTCATGAGACGAGATGATGATGAGGATCATCATCTTCCCGTCTTCACCTTAACCATATTACCACCATCATCCCATCCATCCAACCACATTATAAGTTATTCAATCCCTCTCCCATCTCTCAAGACTCTCCGTGTCCTTAATACACTTCTTCTTCTTCTTCATCTGCTCCCTCAACTTCATCCATCTCTGTATCATTCTCACCATCTTATAAGCGGCGAGTCAATTTTCAAGCAAACTAAAAGTAACCTTCTTCGCCCCCGCATTTAGAGTAAAGGAAAGCTTTGATTTTAAATCCATTTCTCTTTCTTTCCTTCTTCATATCCTCTACCTGCCCCCTCTCTTCTTGACATCTTCCACATGGCGAAACCGCCTCCACAGATTTCCAGTACCATTCAATTTCATCATGTCTCTTACCTCTCCTTTATCTTAAATCAATGTGTTTGACAGGAAGGGAGGGTTAGAGCGTTAACGTGTAGCTCGTGAGTGAGATGTTACATGAACAGATCACCAGCCCTTGCTCTCACCTTTGCCGTATCTGGAATCTTCATTTCCTCCTAGCAAGCACCAATGTACATTATATTTACCTAACCTTAAGTTAAACGTTGTAGCCTATTTTCAACCTACTATTTCCAACTGTCCCCCCTCCTTCCTCTTGCTCTTAACTACTGGCCTTTGAAGCGTGTAAACCTTGTTATAAAAGTCTCTTCTGTAAGTTCCTAAAATCCCTTCAAAAGCGCTGAGGCAAGATGAGACTGACAAAGAAGACCGGGGAAGCGTTTTGAGGAACGCGTTTTACTTCAAAAGTTATCGCTGCTGTGCCCACATCAAACAGCCTGTACACGCCGACCTACAAATAAGCTGCAAAAAGTACAAATGTGTATTCACCCACCTACGCTATCAATTCAGCTTGTTCCTTCAAGACAGCTTCTTAAGATAACTAACACGTTAGTTAGTCTAATGAACATGCTATAGATTTCAAAAACCTCTTCCCTCCTGTGTACTACATTTCTTGATTATTCATCTTAAATCATTTTTTCTCTGGGAGACTGAAACGTGGGATATGTAATCAAACTTCTGCGTGATCTCATTTCGCTCTTCATCATCCGTACAAGCCTGCAGTACTAAATAGTACACATCCTTTAAGGGAAGTGCGATTTCCATCTGGGCTTATTTTGGATTCTCCAGCCTTGCCAAATCTAATTAATGCCTCACTATTAATTAAACGTAATACTTTTTAGCATGTCCCTCTTCCAACTATAATCAGATTTCCTGTATCTTAAAAATGTTTGGCGTCCCGCATTTTCACTCTTCCCCATCGGATGTTCGGTCAGACTGGAGCAAAGGGTGCGCAACTTTAATCGGTTACCTCCCAAATGGCCACATTTCAAATGGCCAGAACATGAATTCGCCAGTTTTCAAATGGCCAGATTTGAAGTCGCCATACCAAAACCTCGAAATCGCCACATTTATTATTTTTTCAAAAATTGTGGACACGTTTAAAAAATTAGTTTCAGTTTACAAGATTTGAGTAGCATCAGAGTCATAATCGTCTTCAGCAACGCAATGGCGTTTAGTGGGTGCAGATTTAGGACATAGTACATCCTCGTCTTCAGTGAACCTAGGTCGTTTGTTGCTTGTTGTAGGGCATGGTGTCAACTTTGGATCCTTCAGCGGCGTCCGAATACCGCGTGCACGGGGCCGTATCTCTAAAAGGTTACACGAGATTCCTTTAAGAAATTCAAGTAGATCCATGTCCTTGTATTGGCAACAGAGAGTTAAGATTCTGTCATTCATCTCTATAAATTCTCTGCGTCGTTGGGGAGGCAATTCACCAGCAGCGCGATTAGTCATGATGCGGGTAGTTTTTCCTTGCATAACATGCAATCCCTTGATGAGTTTATGGAGTTTAGGGCTTGAGCCAGAGATAACTACCCGGCAAGCATTGTTCCAGCCTTCTGTATCATTGTTTGTTCTAGGCAAGTTGTCCTTGACCCTTTGATGCACACTCCAGACAAATGGTGGAAATCTTGGTGGGTTTGAAGGAGTCTTCACATAGTTTTTGTAGAAGTAGTCGAGTACTGGCTGCATGATAGGGAGTTTGTCACAGTAAGCTTTCAAAATTTTGAAAGCTTCGCGAACATCATCAGTAGGTACGAATGCCAGATCACCTATCATCTTTACAGCAGATATGATTGTTTCATCGGGCAAATCCTTTGAGTATTCCGATCGTAATTCTGCGCTAAGGTTGCGATCAATACTCTGACAAAGGTGAAAGAGTATAGTGTGTATGTACTTCCCTAGTCTGCCAACAAACTGAGCGTTTCTACTGAGCTTTGACTGTTTGACTCAATTAAAGCAAACTTTAATCAGCAGTGCTATGGGAGGGAGAGAGCTTTGAAACCTAACCTCGTCAAAAAGATCAACTTCTCTCTTGATTCCTTCTAGCAAAGACTTTGATCTGGGGAGCTGGACTGGCGAGATTTACTTTCTGTCCACAGTACCATGGCTCTTAACCTTGTAAATTTCACACATATTTGCCATCTTGAACCTTCTCATCGGCTAAAGGCTTATGTCATCAGAATTAGGGAGGAACGTAGATCGAGTTCAGTTATTCTTTTTTTTATAAATAATGTATCCTCTTTTGTACACTTCTTGCTGACAAAATTTGTAGTTGAACCAGCCATTGCAGCTCAAAGCTACTTTTTCCAATGCGTCATACTGTGTATGTTCCGAGGAGCAGATTATAGAGTGCTGATTGAACATGATTTAATCCAATCTTTTATCTTCTAATTAGTCAATACAACATGTGTTTGTACATTTAACTTCTCCAAGATCAAAGATGAGATGCACGTGAACAGGGGAGCTATGCTGTCTAGTAATACAGTCTAAAACTCTAAGAGCTGTAGAAACAAATGTTGGATTTCTAAAATTTTCTCCATTCTTTTACTGAACTTTCAAGGTTGGTATAATTCGTAAGTCTATCTACTGCTTAGCCAGTCAGTTTTAATTCTACGTGGACACTTAGATTTATTAAATTACCTAATATGCACATACGACGTAAGTACAGATGCTTGCACTTAAAATTGCCATGAGATGCATGTGTAAAACACCAATGTAGACATCCATGCCTCCCTCTTGCTAGAATTTCGCCGTAATAGTAAGTATTAAAGAGCAAGCCTTATAACAAGAAAGGTACCACTTAAGGGCTTCATAACAACTGGAAAACAGAAAAGTTTGAGAAGGATAAAGGGCAACTTTAAAACTAGTACGTTTCACCTATCCATTCCTTAGAATACGAGTAAAAGCATGGGGAACAAAGCTACGAGTAGTGAATCCTACCTAACTACAAGATTAGCTAAGTGATCACGGAAAGAGAAAAACAAATGCACCACAACTTTAGTATGTTACAACCTTCATAAACCTGAAGAAAATCTACTAGCTTTAACCGAATGTCTGACAGTGCTTTATAAAAATTAGCAAAATCCTCATGCTTCACAATTTCCATAATGAATACGGAGATTTTCTGATCATGAGTAACCTTCAAGCATCGTAATTACATTGGTGACAGAATCTCTAAGAACTTCATGAGACTGAATCTTTGAATGATCGATAAAACACAACATTCAACCCATATCAGGAACAAATTCTGCACCTAAAATCTCTTTAACCAAACTTACGTCTTCATATACACGCTTCTCATGAAGCAAAGCCCAAATTGAACAACGGTAAATAAGACGTATCAATGTTTCTAAGAGGAGATGTTAGACCTTATCTATGCGGTTTTTAGCCGGCGTGATGGCTCTGAGGCAGTAGGTGGGGGTGGTGGGCCCTTTCTTTCTAAGTCATCAAGGTATTCTAAAATCAAACGATGCCTTTCATCGTTCATTTCTTCTAATTGTAAATAACGCTTGTCCTTTTCTAAAAGGGATTCTATATCCTTCAATATGTGCGGCGAATCCCGTAGCTGCTGCTTTGTCTTGTATGTCAGCATCTTTGTTTCCTGCAAACAGATATTCATTGACATCGTTACATAAGAAAAAGTCATTTGGTTACATACAAACTATAGATGTTGTGCGCTGTTTACCTTAAGAAGATTCCTAAATTCTCCTTTCATGGCCGCACTCATGTCTTTGATGTACAGCTCAAATTCTCTCTCACATTTCTGTTATAATTATAACCAAAATTAATTTCCTTGCTGCAATTTGGTGAACAAAAATACTGGTTTTAGTATACATAAATTAACAGTTAACTCACTCTATCAGATGATGAGAATTTGGAATATCTCGGATCCTCTTTGATTCGCTTGCGAACTTCTTTCCAGGTGGAGCTAAGCTTCACCCTTGACTCTTCCAAAAGCTCTCTAAAAGCAAAGTTTTGATATTAATCCATTGTGTTAATGTCAATATATCTGCTATTGGTTTCGGAAACTATGTCAGCTTTTCATCGAGAACTTACCTAAACTTCATCTTCTTTTTCTTACTTATCGACTCTTCATGCTGATTAAATAACTCCTCCATTTCTTCGCGACTCAGTACGGAAACTGCATCCCACCGACGATCTTTTCGAATCAGTCGTTTGACTTCTTTCCATGTTACGTCAGCGTTCCGAACGAGGTCAGTGAGCAAAGCCTGGAACTCTTGCACTGCCTCTTCATGCTGATAAAATTCCCGTTCTTTGTCGCGGTCTCTTAAATGCGTTGCAAGGGTTCGCTGCACTTCACGTTCGCGTTCCCTTATGCTAACTTCAGCACGTTCTTTTCTTTCCCGCTCAAGCCTCATATCGTCGTCAGAATCGTCGGTTATACAACCTTCTTCCTCTTCCTAAAAGGGGGTTTTCATAGAAATCATTAGAATTTTACTCATATATACTTATCTATTCTGAGGACACATCGACTTACCGATATGTCATCATTGCGATTTTCACTGCTTTTCTCCTCGTCGTCTGCGTCTTGGATTAAACCAGGTTCATTTTTATCGTCTCCATCCATATCTTCTTCGTTGGAGTCAATTGTATCGAGCCCAAGGACATTTTCCGATCGTCGTCTTTCTTTTTTATCCCGGGCTTTTCGCTCACGTTCTCGTTCTTTTCTTTCTCTTTTCTTCTTCTTCTCCTTACTTTTAATTTCAGATTTCAACTTCTTTTGGAAACCTTTGTACAAGCTCTCTCGTTCCTCCCCGTCAACGCCATCAAATCTATAGTCTGAATCGATTTTCTTCTTCACATCTGACCATTTCATATGGTAGTCTTTTACACGCTCTTTCAGTAACTCAACGAATTCTTCACGCGCCTATAAAAAATTAACATCCTGACATTACCCTCATTTCTCACTAAATTTCATCGTTTCATAGGGCCTGTGAAGCTTGTCGCTCATACTTATAAAATCTGTACATACCTTGTCCTTTCTTAATGCTCGTTCTTCTTTATCACGTTTTTTCAGCAGCGTTACATATTCGTTGAAGTACTGTTCACGCTCACGCGTTTTTTCAACATTTCTAAATCGTTCGTCTCGGCTGTATTTTTGCGAAAACTCATTGTAGGTCATCCTGCAGAGGAAAAAAACATTTAGTCTCAGAGTCTCAGCCAATGTTTAATGACGGGGGCTGACACAATAAGAAAAGAACTCACTTTGATGATATATTGCAGCTCTCCAAAAATGTGATGAAATGTTCCTTTACTTGTTTAAACATTTTCTTCTTCTCTTTCCGCTCCTCTTCTGCTCGTTCTTTGACGTATGTTTCGAATGCCTGCTTTCTTTCTTTTGATGTAAGGTAAAGATAGCGAGGATCGAAGACGATTTTATGTAATTCTTTTTCCCAAGTTGAGAATGCTGACACTTGTTTCTCTATCAACATTTCTCTAAACTTTTGTAAGCGGACGTCAATCGGTACAATGGCTCTTTCCCTCGCAGCTTTTACTTCTGCTTCTAGTGCATTTATTTCTTTGAAACCGTCTTTTGTTTCTATCTTCACTTTTTCTTTTTTCGCAGACGTGGTTTTTGATATTTCATCCTCCAGTAATACACAATCGTCATCTTTGTCATCATTTTCATGGATTTCTATAAGTAAAGAATTCCACAAAATTTGGAATATTATTGTTAATCTCTACACAGTTTTATCTAATTTGGTGCACTATCCTCCTACCTGCAGATTCTGGGGGCTGTTCGCGTTTAGTACGCTTGGTCGGGGGCTCTTTTTCAAAAGATTCATCGCTGAAATAAGATTAGTCCATTAGTCGTATCTGAGAGATACTTTGACACATACGCCCATCAAGTTCTCGATGTTTTTGGAACTTTCACTCACCCTTCATATTTGGAGGTGCTTTCCTTGAGATCATCCCCTTTGGGAGCATTCCCTCCTGCTTCCTGAGTACCTGGTGCTTCGCCTGACTTTTCGGTTTCGTGTGACTGCGGACTTGTCGTACTGGTAGCTTCTGCTTTCTTAACTTTCCCTTGAGCTTTGGATGCATCAGGAGGAGCCCTTAGCAGCTCTTCAACGTCATACCGCCCGATCAATTCTTGCGGTTTTTCCCATACGGAAGTTTTATTGGATGGGTTGTAAAAAAATACACGTTTATCTCCCGTCCATACGACACACCACGGAGTTCCAGAAACTGGGGTAGAGGATATCGGGCGGCATTTTTCTCCTGGCCCTAGTTTCTTTTCCTGAAAATAATTCTGCCGTTAAGAAGCATTTACCACGTTAAAGCTATTTCACTAAAATAATACGATCAAGCCATACCCTTTTAATTTCTTTCGTTTTTGGAATTTCGGAGGAATCAGATTTTTCGGAAAGAGTTTTATCTTTTGAAGGTACGACCCCCATCATAGGAGGCGCGGAAGTAAGTCTTTGCTGTATAGCCAGTTTCGCCGCTACAGAAATACGGAACGATAAATCAACAACTTTGGTACTACATCTCTGCTTAAATTTAAAATAAATTCATTTCCAACATACCTTCAAATTCCAGTAGAGCGGTAGGCTTCTCCCACACGGATGTTTGTGTTTTGGCACAGAAATAATAGGTTTTTCCAGTAGGAGAAGCATGTTCAGTCCATTCAAACGCTTTAGCGACAATTTTAGGATCAATCTGCGAGATCGCTAGCTGTTCTAATTGCAATCCGGGAGGAGGCACTCCTGTTGGTGGTGGTACTCCCGGAGGAATGCCCCAAGGTGGAGGTACCATCGCTGCAAAAGCTCTGGGGGGAAACGCGGGAGGGGGCAGGCCAAACGGTGGAGGAGGTGCTCCAGCACCAAAAGGTCCAAAAGGTGGCATCATTGGTACGGGCATGGGCATGCCGCCAACACCAGGAGGAGCGGTCATTGGAATCTGTGGAATGTTCATACTTTCGGCGGTAGTAGGAATTTCCAGTCGATTGCCCGTTTTATCATCGGAATTGCCAGTATTTCCACTAGTCGACTTGTCATTATCAGACATAGACCCGGGAAATCTATTATCTGGTGGACGTTGTTGCGCATTTGATGATTGTCCAACCCCCATAAAGTTGGAACCACTTTTCATCTCTGATTCCGGACTAGCATCCGATGGTGCACGCAGACTTGCAGCAGGTGTAGTGTCACTTCTTTGCATGTTTGGTGGGGGACCTTGCATGCCACTTGGACCTGAAACAGTCCAATAATATCATTAAGCACTCGTAAGTTCTTCTCATATCATTTCCGTGTAATAACACACATTCTTGTCCCATACCTGGTCCGCCCTGTCCCATACCAGGCGGTGGCATATTAAATCCTGGACTTTGAGATCCACCTCCAGAGAAGCCTTGCCTCATCATTGATCCATGACTTGGGTTTTGGTTTGGAAATTTCATGCTTGGAGATTGATCGTGATGATGCCCTTCGTTTTTACTCCCACCGAAATTCCCTCCATCTTGAGGGGATTTGTTCGTGGACCACTGTTGAAAGAATGCATGAACGTTAAAATTTGGATTTGCAAATTTTAATTTCAATTTTTTTTATTGTAGACACCACCGCAAACCTCATCATGTCGAACAATCCTAATACCCGGTCCTTCCGGTCGATCCCACGTAGTTTCTCTTGTGACTGTGTGATAATAATAAATTTTGCCATCTGGGCTTCTAGCTTCGGCCCAAACTGTGTCCCCTGAGTTAGAGCTAGAACTGCTATTAAACATCCCCCTTCCAGACGGTGGACCACCCTGCTGGATGAATATATGCATGTTAGCCAAATTACTATTGGTAATTTACCAGTGGTAAATTCATACTACGTGTCTCTATATATCAGCAATAGCTATATTTTTAACTTACCATTCCCCCATGATGAGAAGGAGGTCCATTATTCCAATTTCCTCCGTTGCCACTATTTCCGAAATCATTATTACCTGGACCGCGTCCTCTAAATCCTCCTCGGTTCATAAATCCCGAGCCTCTTCCCCGGTCACCATGACCTCCACCACCCCCTCGTGAAGGGCCCATAAAGCCCCCTCGTCCACGAAATCGAGGACCTCCACCCCGATTTCCAAAATTTCCATCATTAAAGTGGCCCCTGCCTCCACGGCCTCCTCCAGGACTCCTGTAAGCAAAGCAAAACAAGCTATAGCTTCAGCATTCACTGAAATCCAATTTTAGCATCCCCACATCAAATGGCAAAATATTTTTTTCCTTGCCTCCACGGTACTCCGCCCCCTCGTCCTCTGAAAGGAGGAGGTGCACTTTGCATCCCTCCAGAGTTATCTCCATCTCCATGATCATCGTACCCATCATTACTGTAATAATCGTCCCCATCCCCTCTATCGTAGTCCGGATCATCTCCCATCTTTGGATCCTAGCGAATTTCCAGCACCAACTGCAGATGGATTATCCTGTGATTAACTTTCAAGCGTAACCAAACTTTCTTGGTGATATTTTCCCAAGAATACCGGCTTTCTTCAAATGCTTACTTTACTCGGATGTTATGACAAGAATGCACTTTATAAACCAAAATTTACATCATCAGTCAGCATTAAAAATAGTAACTCTGTTAGATCTATAAGCTGCTCACTCTTAACGCGGTACTAGGTGAACACTAGATCTCCAGTTGATATTACCGAACTCATTTCACGCGAATAAGTCAAGATAATTGCAGCTTTGCTTTAAACTGGCGCACTTATCGTCAAAAATTAAGCAAACAAAATCAGCGACCACTGCTTTGAGTGATGAGCTAAAACTTTCTCGCAATTATTTCCGGAGCCATTTTTGCTGATTTTGAAGACTCCGTCAATTCTGTTGCTTGTTTGATACTTGATACTAACAGTTGAAGAGGAAATCTTTGTTCAAAGCACTTAACAGTTATATGCACAACAACCTTTAGTCCATAGTTAATCTTGCAGCCTAATGTTACATTAAGCTTTTCTATTAATTAATGTATTTTCTCCAGTCTCCGGGACTATATATCGTATTATAGCTTTCACATTTTCTTCTGTGATGCCGTACTTTTGTGCTTCTATCTAGTAGCAATACACTATGTGCTTCATTGGTGCTTATTGCTTTGGTTGGTGGCTGTATTTTATGGTCGACGATTTAGATGCATTGAAATCCGCCGAAAAATCTATCCAAGTTGGGTTTTGCGCGGTGGCGATTTGAAACTTATTCGTAAATTTTTGCATTCGTCAAAGGTCTACCCAAAGGTCTAGTAGGAAAGTTTTTATTTTAAGATTTTAGAAACGTATATATAAGTTTCTTGAAATTAAAATTTGAAAACAAGGTTGCATATTCTAATAACTCAAACAGTTTACCTGTGATTGTGTAAAATCATATTTACTTCATCATGCCGAAAGCTGAGAAAGGAACGCCAAAATATTTGGCTAATAAAATGAAGGCGAAAGGTCTTCAAAAATTACGTTGGTTTTGTCAAATGTGTGAGAAGCAGTGCCGAGATGAAAACGGATTTAAATGTCACACCTCTTCCGAATCACATCAACGCCAATTGTTGATATTTGCTGACAATTCCAACAAATTCTTGGATGAATTCTCAAAGTAATAACCTGAGATAATAATTTAAGAGAACGTAATAATATTCTGTGCATTAAGTAATTTCATTTTATATTTAATGTTTGTAGAGAATTTTCCGACGGCTTTGTGGAACTTATGCGTAGACGTTTCGGGACGAAACGAATTTACGCTAACCAAGTGTATCAGGAATATATATCTGACCGTAACCACTTGCACATGAACGCTACGAAATGGTTGAGTTTGACGGAATACGTGAAATGGTTGGGGAAGAATGGCATATGCAATGTGGATGAGACTGAAAAGGGTTGGTACATAACTTGGATTGATAGAGATCCTGAAACAATAGCAAGACAACAAGCCGGAATGAAGAAAGAAAAAATGGCAAAGGACGATGAGGAACGAACCCTTGAATTCATACAAAAGCAGGTATGTTATACATCAAGGTTTTGTTTAACAAATCTAACATTTCAGGATGGAAACTAATAACAATTCTTTTTCAGGTTGAGAGAGAGCGAGAGAAGGCACCAGTGCAAACTGAATTTACTGAGTTGAAAAGAGTATCAGAAGAAGATAAAGTTGTAGAAAAATTTCAGATCAAGAATGCACCGAAAGTCCAGCAACCTACATCAACTTCTGCGTTGACATCTTTAGACAAATTAAAACAAGGACCCAAGTCTTTCAAGAGTTCATCTAGCGTCATGAGTGATCCTTTAGGAACCAAGAAGAAACTATCCGCCCTGGAAGAAATTCGACTTGAGGAAGAAAGGAGAAAAGCAAAAAAGGCTAAGTTTGAGCAACAAAAAGAGTACGAAGCAACCATACAAAGTGGTAAAAGTTGGATTACAGAGAATATTGTAGTTAAAGTCGTGACAAAGGAACTTGGGGATAAATATTACAAACAAAAAGGAGTCATCGTTCAGGTTATCGATAATTATGTCGCTGTGATCCGACTGTTAGAAACGGGGAGTAAGCTCAAGTTGGACCAGGAACACTTGGAAACCGTCATACCGAATACAGGTACGTCAGGCTTCAGTCTACTGGTTTTATTTATGCTTTAAGTTAGTATCATGATTTCCGTCTTCATACAGGTCGGAAAGTTAAAATTTTACACGGAAAGTACCGCGGATGTGCAGCAACATTAACTGAATTAAATCAAGATCGCTTTTGCGTGGATGTCGAAATATGCGAGGTACGTGAACCTGATAAATTGTTAACTAAAGATAATAATTCGAAAATTATGTAATGTAGTTTTAATTGTAAATGGTGTTGGATCAATTCTAGGGTCCTTACGAAGGAAAGAGGGTCTACGATTTGCCATATGAAGATGTGAGTAAGCTCCACAGTTAACATACCGAACACCGCTGAGCTAAATCAATTCTGCCCGTTTAATTTGTTAATACCAACAATTTTTTAAAGAGAAATATAACTTGAGTTTTTATTTTGCATTACAAATCTTTGTATGAATACACTTTTAGAAAATCCAAGCTGTGTTTCTACGACCATAGAACTATACACACTACGACATAAACACACCACTAAGCAATTTAATTCAACTGAATAGAAAATGAACTATTGTAAGCCCAAAATATTTTTCTTCACATCCCAAACGTGAAAAATATGGCTATCAAAATAGCATGATGCAACAGTAAGTGACTGCGATTCTGGGTTAGATTTTACATCGAACCCATACGCAAGAGGCCCTACATGCTGTGTACATGATAAAACAATTTCAGCACTCCATGTAAGAAGATTGATCCGAATAAAATGGATACCGTTTCGTGCACAAGCCGCTCCGATGATAAGATTGCTTTCCATATCAATGTAAGGCTGAAATATATTTTCCGGTATCCACTGTGTTCTCCAAACCGCCCCACCTAAATTGATCATAGATCTTAGCGTAAGGCACGGCTTGTTTTCCCCCGGTGTCTGGGAATATATCCGCAAATTGTCATCATAGCTGCAAGAAAATCATAAATGTCAGCTCAATCCTTCTTATCTCATAACGCATTTTGAAGTGACAAAGCACAAACCTTCCGATAGCCAGATACTGCTTGTATGTCGTTATAGAAGTTACTCCTACTTCAAATTTTTTAACCAGATGCTTTGAGCTATCCTGCAAATCCTTTAGGTAGAAAGTATAGAATTTTCCATCGTCAGCCCCGGAATAAAAGGTGTCAGTACTGGGATTATAGTGCACTACCCAAACCAGGAACTCATGCAACTTCTTACTATGTTTGGAAACTAACGGCTCCGTTTTAGAAAACTCTAATATGTGGATATTTCCAGCAGAATCGCCGATGCACAATTTAGTTGCATTGATCCATTCGATGTACAAAGCCATAGCATCCGACTCTAAATTCACTTCTTTATACTTTTCCAATATAGGGAGACCGTTCTCTGAATCCCTTTGAAATATCATTACAGAGTTGGAAGTAGCTACAGCTAACAGTTCCTCTTTCTCCGGTTCCCACTTCAAGTCCAAGACTCCAGCCGTCAGTACTTCTTCACAAACGGAAGTCGTCATGGGTTCTCCTCCATCAGATTTGTCAGGATTCGGCTTCAGAAGGATCAAATATACCCGACCAACTCTTTGATTTCCAGTTGTATCCAGTTGGTATGCCCCAACCGCTACTACCCATTTCAGCTTGCGGCACCAAGCTACGCAATCAACTTGCATGGGCAGAATTGATTCAGCCAGAACAGTGTATCCCAAGCCGCTTCCATTAGTACTTTCATCTGCAAACAGCCCCTCCTGTCCACTCATATTTAATTCTAAAGGTGTGATGTTCCCCGCAGCATTTGCCGCTGGTATCAACGTGTAAGTCTGGTAGTTCATTTTGAATTAATCCTTTCTAGCTTTTCACAACTTCAATAAATCAATCCACTGAACAAACAACTTCACACCATAAATTCTCACAGAAACTAAAAACTAACGCAATGATACTTTTTTTACGTGGCTGAAATGGTTCTATACCAACTGCTTTGTCCACCAACACAAAATTCCCGAACAGAAATCAAGAAAATTAAACAGAACAAACAAAATTATTCACTGTCGAGCACTTCTTTCCGTTTCCATTAAACATTCGCGAACCAGAATTCTTGCATGAACGATGCTTCGCTTGAGTCTTTCGGCACTGCTTTTACTACCGGCATACGTAGGTCGAATGTCCTTGCCTATAACAGCATTATAACAAAACATTATAAGCATTTTAAATCTAATTCCTGTCGTGTTATTAAAACAGCTTACCAGAATCTCAAGTTTTAAAACAATTTATCAATATACCCATTTCTTCTAGGACCGCAAGGAGTTGAGCATATTTCGATTGAGGAACCGACTGCTGACGAAGGAAAGCGCTGCTGAGTATTTCCAAACTGGGATTATTCACGCTCGTGGGAGAATCAATGGACATGAAATCTTCCTCCATACTTTTACTATATATCAATCACAACAGGAGGAATATCTGTAAATAATAAAATAACAATTATATCACCAATCAGATTGATTCACCGCGCAGTCTGCTACACCCTAACACAGGTTAAAATCTATGGTACCGTATTCCGTATTTCTAATCCATAAGATAAAGTAAACAAATTAAATTTCAAAATTTTACTATATACTAGATTTGAAAATTGTATGCTACTGTACTCACCTGGTTAAAAAATTAATTTCTTCAAAACCGTTTAAACCAGGAAAAAAATATTTTAAAATCCCACACATGGAATTAACCTTGTCTAGTACCGTGCTGTGATGCTACTCCGTGCACTATCAAGCAATTCCCAGCACAAGATTCTGTCGATTTGAGAGGCTGTGATCGGTATTAAAACCTATTTTTTTGATATTCTGAGGTAATACGTGAACGGCTCCCTCATAATATTATTATCGACAACTTTGTCGAGTACGGTTGCATTTGGTCGCTATTTCCGATTTAAACCCAGAACACTCACGTTGTGTGGCCTATGTTTTGAAAGCGGTTTCATTCGTTTTTTGGTCAGCCAGAAGTTAAATGTGTTTACTCGGACAATCTGCACAACTTTTTGGACGTAGGCAAATAACACCGAATCCCTAATTCATAGTCAGCAGCTAAATTTAACAACCTTCCCGTTGGTTTGTTTTCAGGATTAAAACGCTACTGAGCTTATTAGTGGTTGAGGATATTATATTTTTCAGCACATGATTATAATCAAAAGATTGAGCCGCACCGGGCTGATCAATCGGTTTTGTTACGTGTCAAGTGTTTTACGCTAAAGTTATTTTATCGGATTTGCAAAAATGAGCGGAAGTAAAAGCAAAGGAGGAGGAGAAGACAAGCAAGATGTGTTCCAGGCGGTGTTACTGGCAGACAATTTCGAGGATTATTTGTTTGGAGAGCAGTGTCCATATTTGCCTGAGGTACCAAGAACAAGCGGAAACGTTTATTGCATCATGCTGATGAATAACCTTAAAGAGGATTAACTTTAAATATGTACTTGTTCCTTTTGTCTCAAGGGCCTGGTACCCCTGTGTAATCGACGAATGATAGATTATTCCTTAGAAGCCTTGGCATCATCCGGAGTTAACGAGATCTTTGTATACTCAAGTCGAAATACAAGCGATTTAAAGGCATACTTGAAGTAAGTTGATTATCATCATGCTAGAACTGTAAGAATTTACGGTATGAGAAGTTGTTTTGCATCATTTGGTTTAACGTTGTCGTTGTGTTTTTCCGTAACTAGGCAATCCGAATGGCTACAGTCACCCGTAGCAATCACAGTAATAACTTCTGAAGGGTCTCAAAGTCTGGGAGATGCCCTTCGAGTTCTAGACAAGAAAGCAGTATTGCGTAATGATTTTATTTTGATGAACGCCGGCGTTATTACAAATATACCTCTGCGACCACTTCTGGATAAGCATCGAGCTACAGTAGCAAAGGATAAAGGCGCTGTCATGACGTTGGTGCATAGGAAAATGTCTGTAGGTCATCGCTCAAGATCCCGTGTGGATAACCCTATTGTCATAATAGATTCTAAATCAAACAAAATTATTTCATATAGAAGTGGTGCTGGGGGCAAGAAATTATCCATACCTGTCGTAAGTCCTGCATCTAACATGAAACATTGAAATAGGAATGCAGTATCCTGCTTAGATTACATGCCGTGCTCATATGATTCTAGGAAAGCTTACAACCTGAAATGGAATTATTTATGGATACTTGTGATACTGGAATCGCCATTTGCTCTGCAGCTGTACCCCCATTGTTTGAAGATAACTTTGATTTCGTGAACTTGAATGATTTAATTCGTGGAATATTAATCAACGAAGAGATTACGGGAAATTCTCTATATTTTCATCGTGTAGAATCCGGATACGCCGCTTGTATTACAGATTTTGAAGCTTTTAAAGGAGTCAGGTCGGAAATGAGGAGCAATGGGTGATTTCTTTATTTTTCGATATCGTCGTTGTACTTAACCTAATCTTTGAAATTGTAGCCTGGACATCCTCCAACGGTGGACGTATCCCTTAGTGCCGGACATGCCCTTTGGACCCAGTACAGATTTTGTCAGCTATCCCTTTAACTATAACTTCACGTACAGGGGAAATAGTATCAAGATGGGACAGTTAGTTTTGCACATGTTTTCTTATACAACATACAGAGCAGATTTATGGGAATAGAATGGTCATTGATGAAAATAAATTATTTTGCAGCGGTACCATCGTGGGACCTTTGGTCGTTGTAGGACACGGATCGGAAATAGGCAAAGCATCAACAATTGTAAATAGCAGCTTGGGTGACAACTGTAAAATTGGGAGTGGTGTGACTATTCACAACTCTTTCATCAGCAATAACGTGACCATTGGGGTAAGTCAAACATTCACTGTAATCAGTTCCATGTAAATTCCAGGTGCAATAAACCAATCATGTTTTTAGGATGACTGCAGCTTGTACGAAGTCATTGTAGAAGAGGGTGTAAAAATTCCTGACGATACGGAGTACAAGCCATGGGTACTTATCGGAGATAAGCAGAGAAGGATCCAGTTGCCTATTCAAGAGGAAGTCATTGAGTCTTCTAGCGGAAGTGTAAGCTCTGAACAGGGCCAGGTTAAAGATGACGTTGAGTTTGAAAGTGAGTTAATGTTTTCCGAACGTTTTGCAGCTTCCGGTATGCGTATGCTTCGGTAAATTTACAACAGCATCTTAACAATTATTTCAGTGTTCGTTGCGGAAGTTTTGGAAAGTCTTCAACGAGGTTATCAAGAAGGTGTTGCAACTGAAAACCTCGTTCTAGAAATCAACTCTTCCAAGTTCGCCTACAATATGTCATCCAAGCAAGTTACCATGGGTCTCATTAAAGGCATGCTGGAGCTTGTTCCAAAGCTCCATCCAGATTTCGCTGAAGACACCTCTGTCAAATCGCAATGGCAGAAGCAAGAAGCTGTCGTTTTAAAGTTTAAAGAATTACTTGAACATTATGTCAAGACCGAGGAATCACAGTCCGATCTTCTCAACGCCTTAGAGGTACAGATTTCATTTTCGTAAAGGCATTCGATTCCATTCAATATGCTCAGTTTACTTTTGGTTGTTATTCCCCTACGTGAACTGTTTATTCTTATCATATTTTAATCCTGCAGGAGTATAGCAACGATCATGTGTATTTCCGACCGCTACTTTTACACGCGCTACACTGTCTTTACCATCAAGATATATTAATGGAAGAACCAATTATGGAATGGTACAACAAAAATTCGTTGTACGAAGCCGGAGTAGAACTACGTACTGTGGTAAATTCACCTTACCTTACTCGTGCTCTTATTGCGTCAAAATAACATTGAAGAATGCCAATTATAAACTTCGTTCTGTTCTGTTGTTTAAAAGTTATTAACTTGTATTTGCAGGTGAAAAAGTTTATTGACTGGCTAGAAGCTGCTGAATCCGAAGATTCGGACACGTAAAGTGATTGAAGTACTGGATGAATTTTCAACAATTTCAAAATATATCCACTTTCTCTTTGGTTTGCACAGAAATTTCTCATTAAAGCAAGTCGCAGACATTTATCATTAACAAAGTCAGCTCGTGTAAGTTCTTGTACTACTGCGGCGGATTATCATATGCGCTTACGCAGTTAGCAAGATAAAGACTAGATCGAAAAGGACGGTTAACTACATAGTCTAGTACGACACAGATTGACTCACGCGTCGATTGAGCAGCACAGCGCAAGCAATCACAAGCTCACTTCTGATAAAAGTCACTATTAGAGACAGGCCACAGCCGGATTCTAAACGTGAACGTGCATTGAATCACATTCTTGTGCTTTCTTGTATATCCAACTTCGTTTTTCTTAAGGGTAAAATTTCTTCCTCGTCTGAAGGGTCCTCATACTGTATTTGGAATCTCTCGTTCAGACATACGAAAAAGCAATTGATTTGACCCTTGCCCTTTACATTTGTCATTCCTCGTGGCTCGCATTTGATGCCATTCTGCATAAGAAGTTTGGCACTTGCTTCAGTGAGCTAGTTAAAAAAACAGTGGTACTTAGCATGATGAGTTAAATTTTAGGGGTATCTAATTGATGTTTTATTACTTCCTACTTACCTGTATTCTACCAGGTGATCCAGTGGTATCCATTCTAGACGCAACATTAACAGTATCGCCCCAAATATCGTAAAACGGTTTTTGCACTCCAATCACACCAGCGACTACGGGACCACAGTCTAACCCTTCAAGGATCACCAAAGGATCGTTGAATTATAAACGCTTGGACT
The DNA here is from genome assembly GCA_906901655.1 of Sminthurides aquaticus. Classification (NCBI taxonomy): domain Eukaryota; kingdom Metazoa; phylum Arthropoda; class Collembola; order Symphypleona; family Sminthurididae; genus Sminthurides; species Sminthurides aquaticus. The sequence continues at coordinate 13,708,789 of CAJQTT010000001.1, read as the reverse complement.
CAAACGTTTTGACACATACTACGTTATAATAACCGAGCATCTCGTCAAACCGCGCTCCTCTTTCTTACCTACTCGTAGTTGAAAATCCTGGAAAGCATCTTTGTTTATCCCTTGTAGACGGACCATCATTGACGCAGCAAACCTCACTAATACAAGAAGATTTTTTCTCCGCTTGGATAAGTCAATGATATCTTTGGAATGGTTTCCGTGATAAACGCTGGTCATGTAGCTACAACAATCCCATTCGCACATTACTCCTCCCGACTATAAATTTTCGCTACATTATATTTTAGCCTAAGAAATGTTCGTTTCCAACTCACTCAGAAGTAACTGACGTCGTCGAAGTTCTGGTCTCCCTAACTTCCAATCCGCAAGCAGCCATGTACGTGCTTCCAATTACTTTAATTTTTTCAACTTCATCGAAATCCACTAATGCCTACAGAAATTTTAATGTTCTTATTTGTTCGCAATCTTTTTTTTTACCACACTACAGGGGGATTTTAACATCATTTTACCTGATCGAATTCCACAATTATTTCGTTAAGTAACTGAAGGCATTTAATTCCATGGTCGTTGAGATCATTTTCGGCATAAAAATCCATAAAGTTGGGTATTGAAGCTGAAACCAGATGACATTTCATTTCTAAAGTTTATTGTTATTAATCATGCATTTTTGTATCACAGTCAGCTCCACTCCACCTCAATTACTTACCAAACATGACGGATATATTCTGATAGCCTCTATTATGACCTTCACTGGATCGATTCGGATCCATATAAATTTTAGCTAGAAACCAGATAAAATCCAAGTTTAGTAAGCTTCGTCGCCCAGTAAAACTTTTTCCCAATTTTTATCAGTGTTTTTCATCCAACCTATTTGAAGTGGTAGAATATTTTGTATAAGGATAGTATTGATTTCATGCGTTAGCTGCGCTTCTCGATGTTCTTCAGTTAATTTCTTTTTCCATATAAAATCAAGTCGATTGATGTATTCCATCTGAAAAACACATACTTTGTTAACCCTGGCAAATATCCTTACATGATGCTCTAAACATATTTTCTCTTCTTCTACAGCGTACCTGTCTATCCATGAAATGTAGATAAAGTACTATTTTGACCAAGTAAATGACGTGAGAATACACTGCCGGCAGTGCAGGCCCAGCTCCGAAATGATCCTGAAACGAACAAAAAGTCCTTGAAGGAAGAAGAATCTTAAACAAAGCTCCATGAAAACAGCTCTAAAGACTTACATCAAAAACTTGGACTCTAAATTTAAACATCGTAAGACTGTACATAGCTAATGAGATGACACAGAGGAGGAGTTTGAGAATATAGTTGATTCTGAAGAAGCCATTGACCAGCAGAAAGGCAAGCGCACAGCTGTAAGTAAAATACTGAAAAGACAAAGCCGTTTAAAAAATCCTCCGTTCAAATTAAGTGAAACTAACTAAAACCAGCAAAATCCAAAGATTACCCAAGGAAACTCGCATTCTTCATGCTTGTGAACTTCAACTCCAGCCTTTCCAGTAATGTTAGTATGGTTATAAACGGGATCGCATTCAACCTGATGTCAAAATTACCCGAGAACATTTTAAACGTGGGATTAATTCAAACCTCCGGAAGGTAAAACATAATAGAAAATATAAGGGCTTACCACATCGATGATTGCAAAAGTAGATATCAAAAGTGAAACGGTTAAGTAGATAATGGTTCTGATAAGTATGCTATTGGTGACTGTGATTGACACAGAGTAAAAAAACTTGACAACTACGCTATGAGGTTCTGGAATCTGGTCCATTTCACGATGAGGGTCCTTCATTCTGCTCCAAATGTAACCAATCCAGACAAACGGGAAGACCAAAACAAGAAAGCTGAACCCAATTCCAAAGGCAATCCATAAGACAACATGGTTCCTGAAAAAAATAGCATAGTTTTCAGAACAATTTCAATCAACTCAAACCATTTACGTTTTGAAAGACATATTTCCTTACGAAGGCATAATCAGACCCTGCACGATTCCAATGCACAAGAGAACAAAGAGGGCGCAACCGATGTAATATTTAAAGAGTGGATCTCCTTGTTTCTGGAACTGTATTTCTGTTTCGATGGAATTGAACGTCATTAAAATCGGAGTCTCGTTCAAAGTGATACTTCCACGTTTTTTTCCGCACCACTGACTACAATGAAAACGGCAATAATTTCGCTGTTAATCCGTTGAGTTAATTTACAATCAGTGCTTGGATTCCAAATCGCGTTCAATCATTCCTTCCAACATTAAAACTTACTCGGTTTTTCTCAAAGGCATGTCGTCAATGGCTTTTGCCATCTTTTCGTTAACCTGTGACCTAGAAGAATTCAAATTGAAGAAATACTAAACATCCAAAAGTTATCAAATGTCGCAACATGTTCAATTACTCGTCTTACATTAAATTCCTAAAGTTGACAACATCAGCCACACCTGCGCCTGCATCTGTTCTGACGCGTCCAAGGGATTTTTTCTGAAAACAGCATTTCGTTAAACCCCTCCTCAAGCTTACTACCTGAAGTTAAGTTCCTTGTTTTAAAGCAAATCCCTATAAGTGTTTACCCTGATTAGTGAGTCGGCAGATTTTCCCACCGAAGTTTGTTTTCTGGTAAGTGGATGATTGCCAATCCTGTTAAAAATATTTCGCGTTGGCGTTACCCCGTCTTCATCTTCCTCGTTTGCGTTATCATCCTGGATAACTTTAGGGCTAGGCTGATATAAAAACGATACGTTACTCTAAAAGTTTCTTCCAATGTTCCGAAATAATTCCCACAATATCTTACCTCATTATTGGGTATAACAAGAAAGGTATCAATATTATTTTCCGCTAAATATTTATCCCGAAATTTAGCATTATAAGGCTCGTATTCATATTCATCTCCAAGGATCTCCTTAGTCTGCTGAGTGATATGGATTCTCCTGCATTATCCACCGCACATTACAACTATACGCTCTCTCATGCTGCGGTTACTGGTCAAGATTAGCGAAATTTAATTATACAGCATACCCTGCTTTCCCCGACTGTTCCATATGATTCGCGATCGTAACATCCTTGCTCCAAATATCATATTGCCATTTGTAAATCCCAAGGAGACCGCTAAGGATATTCCCAGAATGTATCCCTATTCGCATGGATACATCAACTTTAAGCTTTTCCCTATAGTTGACGAGGATTAAACCATTACTTTAAGTCAATATATTTCCCATCTTCATCCCACACATATGTAATTACACATGTACATCAATAACATTATTATTATTTCAGATACAAATCCAACTATACTCTTGCATCCTCATATACTATATTTTACATACCTGACATCTTTAATTATATCTATCATCTGGAATCCAACCTGTACACAGTTCTTTGCATGGCTGGGAGTGGGATTAGGTAAACCGGACACGCAGTAATAGCAGTCTCCCAGCAGTTTAATCCTGAGGCAATCATAGAGCTGAATTGGGGAGAGTAAACAGATTGATTCGTCATTATTTTCTATTAACATCTCAATATAACTTGTCCAATCCAATCCAGAACAAGGCAAAGGAAGAAAAGAGCAGAATCGGACGTCTCTTAAGGGCAAAAGAGCATTCTTAAATCCATCCACAAACCATTTTGCGTTTCATCTGCATTAGCTACTATTTTATTTATCTCCTTTCCTTCTTTGTCTTAACCGACCATCTGTTTTCCCGTTTCATCCTGCTCTCTCTCTCTCTCCCCTCTCCTTTAATCTTCTTTTCGTATTGAAAATTTCCAATCTTGTTTCTAAATTGGTTTGACAGTGATTTAAATTACATTTACCCTTCCTTCTCCTCCTACCTACGACTTACCGCAGCAGCCTCATCAAATCTCCCAAATAGTTCATTTAAAGTTTCCACGAGCTCATCAGCCTTTAGTTTAACGGTTAGCGGTGTAAAATTAACAATATCCGCGTACAGGATTGTAACATTGTTATGTTTCTCCACGAAGAGCTCACTGTAAAAGAAATCAGGTCTTGACTTAATTCCCTGTTTCTAATTTTCTAATTGCACTTTAAGCTTAGTTTCCCATAGTTTCCTTTACCTGAACGGCTTCTTTTGCATCTGCGTCTTTTGCTTCCTGTTCATCATATGATGGTGTCCGTGATGATGGAAGAGACGCTGTTCCGCAATATGTAGACCATTTTGAAGTAAATTGTGATGGCCTTTCTTTTTCTCTTGATCTTTCCGCAATGACGTGATTGCAGACAAGAGCTCAGTCTTAACTTTTGCAGATATGTGACTCGGAAGGATGCTGAGGAGAAGTTGTTCCTAAAAGTGTAACGTTTGCATTAAAGTTTCCACAGGGAAATAATTAATTAGTTCTTTATTACTAGCATTACGGGCCGGGGCGGGTTGGGAAAGCATTATGCGGAAAACGTTTTTTCTTCTCAAGTATATATTATACTTTGTGCTTCTTACAGAGTTTTACTTAAAAGTTGTGTGTATTGCACTCCCACCTGCAACTAGATTTGCAGCGATCTTCTCCTATAAGATGCATGAATTTTCAAAACTGTAAACCTTCAAACTGATTATTATGTATGCATCATTGCAATCCACAAAGTACCGTATGCAAGTGTAACGTCTGCGTGTCAATTCTTCATAACAATTACGTACCAATTTCCCTTGCTGATTTAATCATGCATATGATTCTAAAACCACACGAAGTATCTGACTCTAACTGGCTATCGTGACGAGGAATTAGATAGCATAATGATGTTAATTACTCAGACGCTTGCCGATAGCTTGCAAAAAGTTTGCACGTCACGTGACACAGCTCTATAGCAGTAAGGTAAACATTTACTTTACAATTACATTTGCATTTCCGAGAGCTTTTACCGCAGTTAGCATTACTTTGTTTACTTACTCAACGATTAGTTTTGCATCTTTCTTTTTCAAACTACTGTTCTTACCTACGAGCTAGCATATACTGTTTTATGGTTCCCTTTTTTCTTCACCTGTAGTTTAATTGTATGTGTATATTAGTAAAAGTTTTATTGTATCCTACGGCATCCTAAAGAAAGTTTCACATAAAAGATTACAATCTTTTCTCGTCTTCAAGAACTAAGCCATGGCCGCGGAATGCAAATCAAAAAAGCGCCAAAGCTTCTGTGTATATCATCCTCCTCCCACTAAACTTGTTAGCATTGTGTCTTTCTTTTATGAATCCTCACCTGCCTCTAATTGCTTCATCCCGTGAAGCTCACACTTCACACACCAACAAAGAGGCACCCTTTATTCTATTTCTATTCCGCCAAACGGCTCAACCATCTTCTGTTTTACTCTTGACTTGCAAGATCCCAGCAATCTCACCTTCTCGGGTTTCAATAAAGGATACTGCCATGGCCAAGAGCCACATTTCTCATCCCTTTTATCTACACCTCTAACCAAGGCTAACCCACACTCGTCTTGTCCCTCAGGGTTAAATGGCAATTCTGGTTATACACCAGCCAATCGCCTCAGTATGCTACCAATCATGCAAAAGCGGATAATCCTCAATGTCAATAATATTTCCGGCCCCTGTCAAACCTTTCCGTCTTCTTACACTTGTTTACCTGCATTGATTAGCTGCAGATGCTTTAATTGGCAATCATGTAAAGTGGAGGTGTGTAGCGTTGCCACCTACTGTATTTACATATCTTTTTACATTTTACATCAATATTTACACCATTCTTAAAGAATGCGCTCGTTCACGCCATTTCTTGACGATTCTTGCAAATTTCCTAGTTTTCTTGGGGCAATAAAAGTTGAAGATGCAATAAAAGTTGAGAAAAATAGATATTATATATATATTCCATACCTCTTGATCCTTTTCGTATTTTTTCTTTATCGTGCTTTTAATGTATCCCAGTCGATCCAAGAAAGCTCTTCTGATGCTGATTTCGCTCAGCAACTGAGAATACAGTCCAACCACATTACCGCAGATGTAGTATATACAATCTGCAGCAATCTGCAAAAAATCATAAATATATACTTAAATTATCCTAGACTTTCACAGCCTCTGGATAATAGAAATTACGAGAGGGCAATTTTACATCGCTCATAGCTATCCCTACAACATGCTCGTAGACTTTGTAAAATACATCCCCGGATATCAAGTATGTACATAATTTCGCAAATTACTATTCCAGGCTGTGGATTCAACCGTGTTTACAATATTTCAATTATGCTGCATCCGTGTCGTGCAGGACGTCTTAAAGCTATATGAGTAAATTATTTCTGACCTATGCTTAGCTGCTAAGTAGCGAGGAAACCTTAATTGTAATTAATACCGACACCCTATCCATGTTTTCCGCTAATACGACACTCACTGTCAGTTGTTCATTCCCTGCTAATGGAAATTTAATACAACATCCTGCAAACAGCACAAATTGCATCCCTGCATCTCTTCTAGCAACGATTAAAGCTGAGACTGTACTCACGCGACTAAAAACCTTACTCAGCTCTCTGGGCACTACATGCAAAATAATTTTCACTTCCAAACTTTACTTGTATCAGCAAAATGTGCTCCGAATGCACTTCCCTCCAGATCTACAAAGGCGTCATTCAGTAACACAATACCCTATGCTAGTGCTTAAAACGTTCTAAAACTTACCCAACCTCATTCTTAACTTTATTTTCTTCGAATATAAACTTTTAACCGCCACCTTTGAGGCTTGTATGCAAAGGGGACGACAGAGCTGAAGCACAGAATTCAAGTTTCATTATTGCAAACATTCACAAGAGCGAGCAAGGCAACGGAATGCGCTTGCTAAACCCATTTGAACTTTAAGACTTCCAACTCCCCACGCTTCTCGCACTCAAGCAAAGCGTTTGAAGAAATAAAGTAATTATCTCTCAGCTCGTGTCCATCTACGCATTGTATATATGAGCTCATGTTGAAACCAGAGAATATGACAACCTTGTGTTTCTGCGCTTCATAAATTCTTAATTAAATTGTTAAACTGTTTAATTTAAAACGCTAATAATAATTAGCATTAAATTAATAAACAATTCTCCATGTACCAGCTTTAACCTCATCCCCGAGTTGCCCACAGCCTGTGTGCAGCCGCAGCCATGATCTCATTTATTTCATAGCGTAGCAAAAACAGCTGTAGCTCCTTGATTTTTTGCAAAATCCTTTGCATCACTCACACACATATTACCGCCGACGGAATCCCGGAAAGGCTTTCCCCAACTGCGAAATGTGTGCGACTTTCCCTAGCTTTTTTCCACAAACCTCCATGTCTAATCCTTCCTTCATTTTTCGCAACAAGTCCTCAACGGGCTTCAAGCCTTTTTACCTTTGAGCTCTCTTCTTCCTCTCACGCTAAACGTACATAGCGCGCGGGAATAAGTGCGAAAAAAACAACTAAAACTTACCATAGACCGACGATACTCTGCCTTGTCATACAAGAATACTCCAGCAAAGATAAGGTAAACAATGCTAACAAGAGATCCCAGAAGAAAGGACTGATATTTTTTGGGTAAAGGTAGAAAGTAATAAATAGCAATGAGGGTTTGGAAGGCGATTGGTGTTCGGATAGTATTATCTCGAATGTAAAAGTAAGCCGAGAGTCCGATATCCGATCCGACCATGATAACGATCGTAAGGATGGAGATGGCAACCTGTGCCCATTTGTATTTCCGGAAAAAGTTTTCATCATTCGTTAGGACGAAGGCAATTATACAAAATATCCCCACCACCCCATGAACTGTCACTTCCGGGAGTGCTACCTTGATCCCCTGGTCCTAAAGAATCCAAAGCATTTTAAAAACCCTCATTAAGTGTCTCATCTTCCCAGGCTTCTTCTCTCTTTTAGTACAACAATCAATTACATTATAGTTATAGATGAGTAGTATGGTGATGATGGAGAGGCCGATCGTGAGCTGGAGGAGGAGGAAGACGACAAAGTAGGCATTTTGAAGCCTTTGCACATATCGTTCGTAAAGCTCACTCAGATCACTGATTCTGAATCTGCTCTAGATGATGAAAAGGATAAAGAAATTTAAATTCCATACAATCCCACCCACCCCAGCTACAGCAAATTGCTGTCAGAAATACAAAATAAACCCATTATCAACGCATAACCTTTCCCAAACTTTTGACAGTTCATCATCTCATCATTCACAACTCACCCTAAGGTAACTCCATGACCAATTCCGGTCGTCTAGATTATGCGCCTGATTTCCATCCGACAATGAAGATTCAATCAGGAGCGACACTTGAGAATGTCTCCGGGACGAGCTCAGTGAGTTCCGGGCAAGTATACCCACACCTGTTGCTAAACTGTCTCCACTCATTTTCCTCCCTCATATTTCACCAATTTTTCAATCAATCCCCCGCTTTCTCTCCCACCACACGACACATGTATCAACTTTTCCTCACTCACTTCCTCTCATCCACACAAAACATCACTTGTGTGTCACTTACTCAGTCCCCACTTTTCTTAACACAACAGACAGAGAGTGAGACGTGTATGACAACAGAGTAAACTTCCTCCAGCTCTTCTCCCCTCCCCTCTCACAACACTTTCCCTATAATCCACTCACTCCTTTCTCCAAATCCGCACAAACTTTCACCCAATTTTCTCCAGCCAATTCTTCACTTTCCGCCCAGCCCATCCACTAAACTGATACAACTACTCACAGCAGCCACCACCACAACAGAATATTCAGGAGATGAGGACTGCCGCACGGAATAATTCCCCCTTGTCTCTCCCCAAGATCTGGAACAAGACTCAGTCAGTCCGAGATGGTTCTTGTTGGTTGAATGAATGATTCACGCGCTCACTCTAAACTCACGGCATACCGATTATACTAACCATCAACCAGCTAGGACGAAATACATAGTCATAATGTATACTTTAGTATCTCTTCTTCACCTCAGTCTCTCCGAGTATGCATTCTTATGATGGATGTAAACCTCTTCATCCTCCTGAAACAAATCTAAATTTTATACACATATTTCAACCGTTTTTTCTCATTTTCATTCTATGCCAACAAGATGATGCGAGATTCTCCCTGCGGGAACATGTATACAGTAGACAGACACAGTAGAGGACAGAGTAGTAGCCGTAGTAAGTAGTAAATCCTCGCTGTCTTCAGTTTTACTAACTTTCCTTAGTAGTTTGTCCCCCAGAGGAGTCAGTCAGTCAGTTTAGTGAGTTAGCTCTTCTCATGACCATGAAGGACTGGGAAACAACTACTTAATGCACGTCCTCCCAAGAGTCCTCTGAGCAAAACCCCCCTCTCATTATTCTCACCAGAGCGTTCAGTCCTTCCAATTACTATATATTATTCGCAATTCTTCAAAACCAAACTAGCTTTACGCAACATCCACCTAACAAACATAAAACACAAACCAAGCGCCAACCACACTAACACCTTTTACCTCTACTTATCAACTTCAGAAGCTTATATCTAGCAAACTATCATCACGAGCTATCCCCTCTAGTAGAACACTGCCATTTACTTTCCTCCTCCAACTATAGTTAATCCAAGTCTTTAAAACATTACCCAGTAAGCCACCCCAACATTATAAATATCATCAACCTCCCCCTCATATACTAGCCAGAAACTATCATGACGTATCATAATTGCTATTATTCTTTTTATTATTGTCTCCCCGCCGCCATGCATATAGTTATACCTACTATTACCTACGCTATTCTTCACACCCACCTCACTCACATTCCTTCCAAGCAATCTCCATTCATTCACTTACTACAAAAGTCCTATACGGTATCCCTCCAACTATCTTTACACACTTCTCCTATAATCTCTTCATAGGAATAAATACTATATATATATATAGATATATATCTGTATTAATCTGTATTATTCCAGCTACTAGCTACACAGGTCTGCATCACATCCCCTTTTATAACTTTTCTCTCACCATCCATCCTCCATCCGTACACCAAGTCCAAGGCAAGATTTAATCCAGCTTCATTATTCTCCCACACATCCCATAAATTCTCTCCACTACAACAGAGCTCACCTCTACAAGGATTTAGCTTTCAGCAGCTCCAGAATTCCAGGTAGTCCAGCTCCTCCAGCCTTATCATTGATTGATCATCTCTTGGATCAACAGGTCTGAGATGGATTTGCAAATGTCCGCTTTCACCTTGTCTCACTCGGGATGAAGGCAGGAATAATAATCACTTCTGCTTCCTTCCCGTGATTTCTGCCAAAGTATTTTTATCTGCAGTCAAAATATTTCTCCTCTGCAAATTATTATCCAGGCGGAAACCGTTCAAGCCCAGGAATGGGCTATGATTCAATGCGGAATGTAGCAATTACAGAGACGAGTAACAGCTTTTAGAAATCGATGCGAATTCGGAGAAAGCGGGGAGAAAAGAGGAGAAATGGAAAAGAATGTTATTCTCAACGAGATGGCCGTCGTAAATATCCCTCGTATCACAAATAAACATTTGCCAAATGTCTGCGAATCTCTACTCAACAGTCCCTCATAAATACCTACAACACACCTCAACCCTTCCCACGTTAATCCCCTCCCGCTATGTTATACTCTTCATTTTGCAGGAAAAACAGGGCAGAACAGGGAATCAGACCCGCCATCCCACTCCCACCGCATCCAGACACCTTCTCAACCAACCAACATACAAAACCCAACACAGATTGTAATTCCATTAAGAAATATACACACACGACGTTGAATACTGAGACCACGTTCTCAGGGTCACGTTCCGCTACTTGCGCAAGGGTAAATAGCCCAATCCCAGCTTTCCTCCTTTCCTATAGTTAATATCGTTAAACAAATGTAATTTACTCCATCCCTTGCAATTTCTTTCATCAACTCTATTTCTAGCTGATGCACTCTTTCCATTCTCACCTTCCCGTCTGCTCCTCAAGTCTGAGTGGTCTTGAAGAGTACAGTTTTTCAATGAAAATTCAATATTTCTACCACCACGGCTAATACGGGACCGCTAAACTACCACTGGTTCAGTAATTTGAATCCAGAAACCGCACTAGTGTAAAATCCATGTCAGCGATTAATAACGTTTTTAATAACTACCTTCAATTCAATCCACGGAGAAAAACGAGAGCTATAAGCCATTATTTCAACGCATTTAGTTAGTCTAATCTCCAAAGGGCCATGACCCACCTATTGCGTCATTTAGCTCCCAGCATGAGCATTCCTTATACTATTTTACATCAACCTACTCTTCACTGCATCCGCATCAAAATCATACCAAATCCCAGAGCCAATCCATTCCTAATCTTGTTTTCATTCTGATTAAATCATTCACATTATCACAATTTAATCCCGCGTAGATTCATCCATCCCACCCACCCGCATCCTTCCATCCATCCGTTGTCTGCCTTTGTAGGAAGAATGAGACTTATTTGAAACCTCATAAATACGTATTTAGTTTCAGTGTACTTTTCGTAGCAACCCAAATCCCCAAATACCATCACAACCCTCCTCCAAACCCTTCAAAACATTTAGAAATTAGTGCATGTACACCATTGATTTTGCAATATTTAAACATTCCCCCCTCCCTATCCAACTGCCAGTGTTTATCCCTCATTATTTGCGATTCATATTTCACTAATTTCCTTCATCTGCTCTAACCAAAGTATTTTGCAGACACGTAAACAGTAGGGGACGTGTGTAAACAAACTTGAAATAACCGGAAAACGCTTGAAATAACGGTACAAGTATTTATTTAGCTTAATCTCTCAAACTTTAAAATAACCCTGAGACACTTTTCCACTAAATCCAACAATTTCCTTTCCATCCCCGGCTATCATCTCTCCAATGCACGACAGTGTAATGCGGTTGGATGAGTGCATGTACCATATCTTCTTCTGAGCGATGAGTCCTCAACGATTTAATTTCAATCCAAAAATCACATTCCAGTCCTTGATCAATGCTACCTTTGGCTTTCACTCTTCCCTAGAATATTCTCAATCATTCCAATTTTTTGGTATTATTCCTTTAAATCTTTTACATGAAACATACCGCCAGCTGTACAACACTAGCGATTCTCACTATCTACGTTTATCCAACCTAACCACGATTAATTGGAGTCTAATTGTAGAACATTATCAATCCTTGCGCTAGTTCAATTCGTTGAAAGATGCATTTATCCTCACTGCAATTCCTAGAAACTATCTCTTGAAATTTTCAGGACTATGCATACATTCGCATTTTTCCACACTACTTCAACGTTTCCCAGTACTTCACACAGCGTCCTCTAGCGTTCGCAACGCTAACCAAAAGCAATAATATTCCCTTTCTTCCTGTCATCCTTTGACACTCCCCGACCTGCCTTGCCTTTGCATTCTCGTGAATGTATCGACTAGAAAATACTTGATAACAATTGGTGGAATTTTAAAATTCTCTCGAAAATAGGTTTTAAAAACAATAAAATCTTTATTTTCACTTCCCATTTAATCCGAAACCCAAAGATTTAAGCACGAATCAAACGTACATGAGTTTCAATCATTCCATTCAGTCAGAACTTGGCTTCTTTTTCATCCATTTTTCTCTCAGAACGTATCCCAAACTTGCGTATTTCTCCTCAACAGCGTATCTTGGTGACCTTGGGAATCTTGAAAGCATTCATGATGCTCAACATATGTAAGAGCTTTTCCAGCTCTCGGTCATTACTCCGAAGGAAGTTGCATTGTGTCTTCTTAGCCTCTGTAATCTCTTCTCGTCTTCCATCTTTGTATATGCTCCAACAGAGTATTTGCTCCCCATAAAAGAAGCTCCTTCTACCCACTATTGTCAGCATTTTCCTCTCTTCTTCCCATTTCTCTCCTTGATTCTTTTCCTCTGTCAAAAGCACCCACGGAGTTGTACATGGGACCTGAGAGTGGTTCTTCCTCTGATTCAAGCTTTTAAACACAGCTGTCAGACAGAGCACAAAAGTTCAAGTTGAACATTACTCTCGCGGATTTCAAGATTCGCCAATCCGAGCTCCTGTCAGCTCGTCTCCAGAGTATTATGTGGTCTGGCTCCGTATCCTTTCTATTCCAAATGCCAAACTGCCACGCTTTGCTTTGTCACACGTTTGCTATAAACAAAAATCCCTTGGACGCACTCATACCCAGCCAGCCCGCAAATGCGTCTTACCTTACAGTTTTTACAATGATTCGCATATATGTAGTCTTTAAAGCGCTGTCAAATCTTGCAATTGAGACTAGCGCTCTAGATTCTGAATTGACCCGAGGTCAACATCGGGTCTCATCTCACAGCTGATCCTTGCCTTCTGGAGAAACACTTTAAGGCTTTTTTAGTCTATACATTCTCCGCTGAGAGTGTCCTCTTCGTTCATATGTGATTAAATAAGCTTCTCTGTTTACACGAGTCCACTCCTCATTGGTCATTGGTAGCATGTGTTAAGCCGAGATTAAAAGTATTCACATTAAGCTTGATGGACACTTTGAATTCCTGGAAACTCTTTTCTTTACGGACAATAGAGTAGATTTATAGCAAGATTTAGTAGCAAGCGGAATTGTCCAGTTCAGCCTTTTAGTAGCCAAAAACATAGGCGTGTAACTTTAATGCAGCTGCTACAATCATAATTCCCTTATACATTATCATATGTTGCCTGGAGGCTATTAAACTAGCAGAGACTATCCTGGAGTCTCCTATGCAGTCAATAGCTGTGCTATCTGTGCTAGACGAGTCGGCTAAAAGAATCCATACGGTCGCATGCATGCTGTCCCAAGAGTTTCCTACCCCAGTAGTTGTTCAGCACAGTCTGTAGCAAGGAGGAGGTGCAGAGTGTGCACGAAAATCTGCCGGTAAACATTAGTTATTATTATTTATTCTGCAAACTAACATTGTTCCACATTATAAAATAACTTAATTAATCTTGGTGTACTTCATTTTAGCAGGAAAATTATTACCTGCTCCGGGCTGCCAAGTTTTTGGCAAAACAAACAGGAACAAGTAAGTGAAAATGGTTATCCGGATTTTGTAGAGATTATCAGCTGATTGCATTGTGATTACTGCACTAATGACTAATGTGTTGGTATTTATGAAAAGTATACAAGGATGTTGCGCATTTTGTACATAGTAGTTAACTCTATTACTATTACCTAGGTGGCTTGAACTAAATCTTTAAAAAGATTATATTTATGCTGCAGAAATTTTGACATTTCGAATTAAGATATTTGTTGGAATTTCTAATTCATTGTTTCTTGAAGATGGTCAACTATAGATAAACGTAGTTTTTCAGATAATTAATAGTAGCAAATTACAAATGTTTTCCATGTATTATGTGGCAACTCGTGTGGCGGAACTGGAAGTTGCATCTGTTTTCTGTGTTATGCGGTTTAGTGAAACAGAAGTTAACATGAGAAATAGCTGTATCAACTATAGCTAGCTCATGCAAATTATCATGAGAGGATATACGGATTGTATTAAGTGATGTAGCGGGTAGTATCACGATAACTAGATAGTTAACAGTAGTACATTCCATTGTCTGCCGCGTTGGCACGATCCCGTGGAGAGAACATTAGTTTCGAATAGAATTGCTACAGGAATTAAGTTGTGGAATAGAACATAAAAATTGGCCTTCTGTAGTTGTTCGGGTACTATGTGAGATTGCGTGGAGTGGGGATCCGGCTGGAAATGCATTAAGTTTATAGATGTTATTAGTTGTTCCAGGGTTATCATTTATTACAGACAAAATTATCGACAGTTTACCAGTACATCTGCTCCCACTTCTATAATTCCGAGTCTTTTCATTTCTTATTTTCGGCTCTTCCTAAACAAATCAAATTTTCTGTCAAGTTTAAATTCTGCTTGATTCCTATCTGCCCACCACTACTGCCCGTGTAATAATTATTTATTCCTTTTAAATGATAACCCTGTACTATTCTTGAAGCTTTTAATTGTAAAAGGATGTCACTTTTTTGACAAGCTGTATTACTATTGGCACACAACCAAATCTGACAATGTATTTTGTTGTTTTTAGAACCAAGAATATTTTAGCTGTAACTACTTCTGCCACTCTAACGTCACCCGGTGCGGACGATACCTTAACAGAGCCTGATCATAATCCAAAAAACCTTTTCAAGTCTTGGATTGTTCACCGCAATTAGGCATATTGTAATCAACAGACTGTTTTCAACTTCAAGTGTACACAATGGCGTTTGATGTCAAAAGGTTTGTAATTAATTTCTGGCACTGTGACAATTTTAGTGTGTACACCTCAACAAATAATGACTAACTTGAGACTAACTTGCACTTGATATCATTTTCAGATTCGATGTTTACCGGAAGGTATGTAAAATCAATTGAGCAAGATTACTAAATGCAGTTGATTGTATTTCATTTTATTGTTCCTTGTATTGCATCAATTCTAAACTATTTCCAAGTGCTCCATTGCGACATTGATTGTATTGTTATTGCTATTTATAGGTTCCTAAGGATCTAACACAGCCTACATTAACTGGAGCCTTGATTTCTGTACTTTGCTGTTTTTCTATTTTGGTGCTTCTACTGTCCGAGCTGAGTCGATTTCTACAGACAGAATTGTAAGTTAACTTGCTTCAATACAGCTTTCCGCTTTCACGTACGATCTAATGCTATTCGCTGGCATAGTTCAGCAGTCGGAAACTTAAACAGGGTGTTAAGTGGCGAGGATAAAGAGTGATTAAGTTCAGTCAAGGCCATTTCTATATATACCGGAATGTCCAACGCCTCTCTATTCGTGCCTCTGTAGCACAGTGGTTAGTGCACTGGTCTTGTAAACCAGGGGTCGGGAGTTCGATTCTCTCCAGGGGCATTTCATTTTGGTTTCTGTGGACTGAAAACGTAGGAATCTCATGCACCCCCTGCTCATGAAACCGTATTCTGATTCTCTTAAAAAGCCCTTGAACTTGCGAAATCCATTTATTTTATCCTGTTTAACAAGGATAACATCGTTAATGAATTGTTGGAAACTATTTTGATGGAAATACTTTTTGTTACAGAGTTTCTGAAGTTTATGTTGATAACCCTGGGGCAGACGATTCTCGAATTCCTGTTAGCATTACCGTTGAACTCCCTAATCTTAACTGCGAATGTAAGTAAAGGCTCATCAACCATTTTAGATGGATATTCACTACAATTATCAATAACTGGTGGACTGTTTCTTAAGTAATTGTTTAATTTGTGGATTCCACAGATGTGGGCTTGGACATTCAAGACGATATGGGACGGCATGAAGTTGGATTTGTAGAAAATACGGAAAAAACCCCTATTGGTGACAATAATAACGGTTGCAGATTCCACGCTACGTTCCAAGTGAATAAAGTTCCTGGAAATTTTCATGTATCAACCCATTCCGCCAAAAAGCAGCCGGAAAATCCAGATTTTACACACAAGATTTTAGAAGTGCGCTTAGGAGATCGAATTATTGCTAAAAATGTTTTAGGATCCTTTAACCCATTAGCAGGCATTGGAAAGTCAGCAGACTTTGGTAGGTTTCATTTCTTATTTTTACGTACCTTTACGGTACATTAGCATTTAAATCTTACTTCTTGGAGCCATTTTAAACTTGCAAGTTAATAATCTTCCGAATCATTGTTCAGCAGGCATCGAATCTCATGACTACATTATGAAAATAGTGCCGACAATCTTTGAGTCAATAGGAGGAAAGACTACCGTTTCCTATCAGTATACCTACGCGTATCGGGTAAGCATACGATAAATTATCTTCTGTCTCGTACGCTTATCTGAGTAAAAGTTAAAAAGTAAATGAATTGGGTAATTGTTTATCGTATTTACAGAGTTTTCTTGGAAGGGGGATGCCAGCCTTATGGTTCCGATATGACTTGAGCCCACTAACTGTAAAGTATAAGGAGAAGGGAGAGCCATTCTTTTCCTTCTTGACTGCAATTTGCGCTGTTGTCGGCGGAGTGTTCACAGTAGCGGGAATAATTGATGGGCTCGTTTTTTCTGCGTCTGAAATGTACAAAAAACTTGAAATCGGAAAGTTGAGCTGATCCTAACAAAGAATGTAGGCGATCCAAGTTTTGATTCAGCCTCATTGAGTATTCAACCAAGTTTTAAACGACAATATTTGTATGAGAATTGTTTCGAGTATCGGCTCGCAGCCGTGGATTATGTCGTCTCGATCCCTATTTTCGTATTGACTACTTTAATCTCCATTATTGACACGCCTTTATGATCGACATTTTAATACATTAGTTTTAAAAATTTTTCAAGGTGATGCAGGCATGAGACGCACCAAAATAGCTTTTAACCCTGGACTTCAAATATTGATTATTATTTATTGTAGTCATACATGAAACGTAGGTACGATTTAGTCACCAATATTTGTTCCAGCTAAGGCTTATACCCCAAAACATCATTTAATAAACAATCAACAACTAGAAACTCGAAAATATTCAACTCACCAAAGTTTTCCAAATCTCCGGTCTAGCTATCATCAGTTACTGACATCCTTCCACTTGTTTATAACTCCATTCAGTAAATATACCTTACTCTTAAATCTCTATTTTGTAAAATCAACGCATTTAAGTACTCACCACTGCATTTTCTTCCTCGCTGTTTTTGAACGAATAACTAATTCGCAAACTCCGTTTACCCTCTCAAAGAGAACATGAATTACAAAGTTAAAAGTTACTTCCTGGCGTCTTGACTTATGTTATGCTAATGGAAGCAGAAAATCTATGTTACGGAGCAGGCAAGATGAAAAGAGTAGGTAATGATACACGCATATCTTGGTGATACTCGTCAGCAGGGGTCTTTGATCGTAATGATGAATAGACTGTTGCAGAATATCTTCACAAGCTGCGAGACACAGGAAGCTTCAATCCAAAGATCTTAAAAAGATCCCAGCTTTGTCTGTCCTGCATAAAAGATAAGAATGATGAGGCTGTTCAAGATTTCAGCTTTTACGACTGCATGAAGAAGGGGAAGGCTTGAGTTAATAAGAACTTAATGTAGTGGAAAGGAAACACGAACAGAAAGTGTGATTCCGGATACTGGGTCTCAATCTCAACTAAGAAAATGCATAATAAGAGAAATTAAGTAAACACAAAAGGAAAAGATTGTAAGGCAAGGAATGAATTTAAGCGTTTTATTAAAGAATAGTGAAGACAACGTGTGAGAAGAGATTCTCAATAAAAAAATATCGTCGGAAGCGAGTCTTCTATCGCAAGAGAGAGGAAGCTCAATTTTAAATTTTAACCTAATCAATAATCTGCTATTCGAGCTGCACGAGTCAGCTTGACTAGATTTTTCTCCATCCTTTTTCAGCCCAACCTGAGGATCTCCGATATTTCGCTTTCAATCAATTTAAAATCTTGTTAAAAACACGAAACATGAGGAGGATGAACAGAAATTATAAACGACCTGATACACAAAGGAATTTCAAAAGCAACAAGGTTATTAGATCTAATGGTAGAAATCCTGATTCTCCTACTCGTCCGTCACTCTCGGAAGAGCAGCAAACTTTCAGAGCACAGTTTAAATACTACAAATCAATGAGGGATATCAATTTACATTATAATAACAGAATACTCAACAAAGTACAATCGGTTGGAGAATTTCGGTAAAAAAATCAATATTGTCCGTCAAGAAGCTAATTCTTCCTCTAGCCGATTTTATATAGGAGCTATTAGGGGGGATGAGAAAAGAGAATTTCTTTGAATCATGGTCGCAAACGGAATCAACCTTGGTAACCTCCTTGGGAGTATCCACCATTGCCCTGGCTGCTACCACCAGCGTTAGAAGAACCAGAAGAGTAACCACCAGCGTTATTGCTACCGCCGCTTGGGTATCCTCCAGCGTTGTTGTTGTTCCCTCCGTTGTTGTTCCCACCGCTAGAATATCCTCCAGCGTTATCATTGTTTCCACCACCGTATCCACCGGCACTATTGCTTCCACTACCAGCGGGAGGAGTATAATCCCCGGTAGTTCTTTGAATGTAGTTAGCGATGAGCTTAGCCTTGAGTGGATCTGGAGGGATGAGAAGTTGGATCTTATTAGCCGGAGCACCATTGCTCCCGCTATTTCCTCCAGCTCCTCCAGGGGCACCATATCCGCTGCTAGGAGGTCCGTATCCACCGTTGCTTCCTGGCGGTCCGTAGGCAGAGGAGGTGGCAGCACGAGCCGCTTCCTGTTGAGCCAATTCCTCACTCAGCGCATCAACAACACGGTCCAAAAGGTCTTGTCCAACAATGTCGCTGGGCAATAAAAGTCCTTCATTTTCAAGCTCGAGATTTGCTTCGGATTCGATGGGAGCTCCTTGACGGATATTGGAAGTTTTCCCACCTCCTGGAAGCACTCCTCCCGAAGCTCCTCCAGCTCCACCCGAGTATCCTCCAGCATCTCCTCCACCATTTCCACCTGAATATCCGCCATTATTTCCACCGGAATTGTATCCTCCAGCCGCGGCTCCGGAAGGAGCTCCATACTGGTTGCTAACAGATGAGCTAGCACCTGGAGCTCCGTAATTGGACAAGGGTGCCTCTCCAAGAGACACAGCCACAAGGGCTGATAGAACCACCTGAAAAACAAAGATTGAAGCGTTAAAATTTGCTATATTTCCTCCCGGATTGTAATTTCCTCCTTCATATTTTCAAAAAAAGACTCCCACTTACAAATCTCAGCATATTTTGTATCCCTCGGAACAAATTTGGAGTGATGTTTTGCTACGAGCTGAAAGAAAGAAGCTGAATTGAGAACTGAATGCTTCTTGTATTCTCGGTTGGTGTTTTTATACAAACACAACCCAGACAGCCGATGACAGCCTCCAGTTCTCTCCATCTTCTTGTAATCCTACCAATTTGATTGCCGTTATCATTCATAATCATTTTTATCGTCCAAACCCTCTTTTTTACAGTCTTCTTGAATTACACTAAATGTCAGCCAGCCAGCATCCCACCACCCTCAACATGCATATTCTCTCCTCAACGACACGTCTCACCGCCAGCCAGCCAACCATCCTGTCATTTCCATGTCATCAAGTTTCCTTTCAATACACATATAATTATTCCCAAAAAAGAGCCACAGGTACACACGACACGGCACATGTCACATCCCAGCGCCCAGCCAGCCCCCCTCCCTATTTCATATTCCTTCCCAGGTAATCAGCGCACAGCGTAGCAGCGTCCTCCTATGCCCATGTGTCGCGGTTCGCATATTAAAAAATCCCCTCAAAAAACCTCCCCACTTTCCATTGCTTTAGTTACTGCAGCGAAAAATTCTTTCGATACGGAAAAGGAAACGAGAGAATGTTATATATTACCGTATTTATTTCAAAGACACTAAATTTACCACATCTTGTCTTTTCTCTCGCCCTCATGCCGCCGCCGCTTATTCTTTATTTCTCTTGTCTATAGAAATAACTTCCTGCTCCTCCTGCACAAAACCCACATCTTCTTCCTCTTCTCCAAGCTTCAAGAACCGCATTTTCAATCAAAATCTTACATTACTTCTCAAGACAATCCTCAATATTCTTGTATCATAGCTTGCACACGAGTATGCAGGGACGACTGGCAAACATGTGACAAACAAATATTCATAAAATTTCAGCATCTTATTCTTGAAAACCTTAGAGGGAAAGCCAGTGTAAAATCTCGTCAACTTTTACCCATTAACCATCTCTCTTCCTCTTCATCCTTCCCTCCTCCGGCCTTGTCCCCGCAGACATACAAACAAGTCAAGGGTCGTTGGATCTAGAAGACGTGGTTGGGTTTTCAATTTTATTCCAACCCAGTTTTCCCCATCAAATCCGCTTCCTTTTACCCGAAATTCACTTCCCATCTCGTTATCATAGAAACCCGGAGACTTAAGGAGGACAGATTCGCTATAGAAGCAGGAGCGGAAATCAACTCTCCTTAATTCCCCAGCATCCCCATCATCTTCTCCTCAAGTCCCACAATCCTTGCGGCGGTAAAACAAGAACATCCATTCCAATGCCACCGCCGCCGCCACTAAACTATAGCGACATATAAAATCTCCACAAACCAACTCAATCAATCTCTGCGTCCTTCCATTTTTCCCCATTTCAATCCTAATCAGATCATAATACACAAACCCATTCCCCGCTACAGCACAGCTGTCAAGACATAGAAGCGATCATCTAAATAAGCCCTACCCCTTTCCCTTATTTCCACACATATCCGCAAAATCTATCCAAAAATTTCAAAAATAAGGCTGTTCTTTAGTAATTGAGCTACAGCTTTTGATTATATTGCAACCAAAATCGCTATAGTAGCGAAAATATAAAAAAATTGAGCTACACGCTATGGTTTGAAACTACTGTAGCTCAGAATAATTGTTTGCAACTTTTCTATAACATTGTCGTCATGGAAAACGTAAACGTTTTCACAATAATTCAAAACTGTGTGCGGGAGTCGGACGACATAGTATGTACGTAATGTACTCTGCACGCGCATTAGATTGGACAATAGAATTTATGAATCCATGAGTTAGTTAACGGGGTTAGACAAAATGAGTACACACATCGCATATGACTTCAACAAATTGATACATCGATAGCTTCCGCATCTAATCCAGTGGAGTCCAATGGTAAGCTTAACCTAGTTTTAGTTATATCTTCCTTCTTTAGGTTAGGTAAGGTCAGATTTATTGTAGTTATATATCCTCCAATTAGGTAAGGTTAGATTTATTATACTTTTATCTATTTTAATTAGGTTAGGTAAGGTTAAAGTAGTTATATTTATAGTAATATATCCTTCAATTAGGTTAGGTAAGGGTATCTTTATTACAGTTCTATCTCTTTTAATTAGGTTAGGTAAGGTTAAAGTAGTTATAGTTATATCTCTTTTAATTAGGTTAGGCAAGGTTAAAGTAGTTATAGTTATATCTCCTTTAATTAGGTTAGGTGAGGTTAATGTCGTTATAGTTATATCTCCCTTCTTTAGGTTAGGTAAGGATCCATACTACTCGGATGGTTTCATAGAAAGATACATTGGTCGGATAGATTGTCAGCTAATTTCTTTAAGTATTACATATTTTCTGCTTCAATTTTCAGTCATACCTTCAAAACTTAGCACACTTTTCCGCTGCGTGTAGCTTAACTACATTTTGTGTTACATTCTAGGCAGTTCACAGAACAAATGCAAATTCTAACTTCATTCAAATTTATCTGAGCTACAATAACATACTTGTACGTTGTTATGCACGTGTAGCTCAATTAAATTCTACATGCTTTTAAACGGAGATTGTTTGTTGCTATGCTCACCATTGTAGCTCAATTACTAAAGAAGCCCCAAAAATAAACAACAATATCACTCCATACTTGAAGACATCTCGTAAAATTTTATAATGTAATTCTCAAGGGGTCTCTCATCATTCTAGGCCGTGTTGTAAGCATCTTGTCTTTTGAGCAGAACAATTTCTCTTCTTCTACCCCTCTACAAAGTTGTACAGTAGCTTATTCTCATGTTCCTCAAGCCTTTACCGCCTTCTGCAAATTGCACTAAAATCCCAAACTGCATCCTCTCTGCCACTAAAAGGATGCAAAATTTTATGCATTATTAATTTACAATATTTTACCAAACTTATTTCGCTTTCAATTCCTTCTATTTATATTTTCCAAATTTTTTCAAACATTTTACAATTTGTCATTTGTCATACAATCCTGTCCATCTAATTTCCACTATATTTTCAAAAAGCTTTCTATATCATAATGGCACGTGCGGCTTATCTTTTACTTCAAGCTGTGCTGTACATTGTTTCATCATAATATTCATTCAATCTCACCAACATTTGGCTACTTTACAAAGTTATATAGCATCCCTTGTCCCACCACATTTAAGCCAATCTGTTTTATTATTACCACTTTTGACGCCAAAGAACAATAGGATTCTTGGATCCACTACACTACATCCAACTCCTTACAACTCCTTCAAAATCCCCCCTCTTTTTTCTCACTTTGCCTCTTCTCTCTGCTTATTTTTCTTCTTCGTTCTCCCATCCCACCAATACCGCTTCTTGTACATAATTCTTTAAATTCTTCCCCATTATTATCATCTTTTCTCCAATCTCCTACTATACCATATAACGTTATCTCCGTTTCCATAGTCAACCTCATCTCCTCAAGCTCGGCGCCCATGACACCAGTAATAATTCCTTCTACAAACTATCACATAATGAGGATTTAAGCAACAACGTCGCCATTTATCCTACTTAATGCGTCGCCAATGAGCTCCCTATTACACACTGACCAACAGAATAGTCAAAACAAAGCCAGCCCTTAGCAGCACCAGCCCTGGCCTTAACATCTTATTTTACAGTCACTACAGTGCATACTTACAACTATTTCTTTTTACTATATATTCTCTCCATTAAACCCATTTAAGCTCTCGGATAATAAAATTAACGTTACTTCTCCAATCATCCTCCAAAAAAACCTTTTTTACTTCACCAACCGCTCGCCATTCGTATCAATCAATCCCCATGCACCTTCCTCCATGTCCATTACAACATTTTCCCATTTTATGATCCACTAAATTATCTTTTAATACTTTTAAGCAAACACAAAAGACCTTTGCCAAAAATTGCGTCAATCATGGACAACCTCATCTCTACTCCTTGCGCTACGTATCTTTATCTGTGCCCTGCAGTCAGGAACCTTTATACTACGATATCCATTCATATTTTCCCCATTAATTCCTTGAAGGTTTCAATAGATTTTCAGTAGCCTCCTCCGCTTTTCATCATGATACATCCCATCCCCTTTTTGCTACCTAGAGATTCATTAAATCTCCCGTAAGCAGTGGATACAATGGCGCTAAAATCTTTAATTATTTCCTAATCACTCTTCATTACTCATATAGCCAAACTACACTAATCCTCCTATGAAATAACGAGACTAATTTCTGCAACCTATTCAACCTATACACGTACAGATCATTTTGCCAACAGCAAAAGTATAAAAACAATTAGAAATCTTGCCAGATTAATTAATGTAGCGTGTGGGGGTTCGTAAGGGAGTCTTAATTACAAAACTAGATAGTTATTTCGCTCTGCGTAGTAGGATAGGACGGCAAGTTTTTATTTTTATAAAATGATAGCAGTCCACTTATATCTTTCATTTCATTCCCTACGTTCATTATCTTACGACAGCGACGTAATACAGATCCATGAGGAAATGGTTGATTTAGTATGACCTGGGGTATTTTCTTGTATACTTGGATGGGAAAATTGCAAGGAAAAGTCAAATTATGATGCTATCCCCCATGTGTTATATTCCGCCTTACCGCATCTTGCTCTCTTCATCCCTTCAATCAATCGCCGTTCCATTCCTCATCCCAAGAAATCTTGTAGCTTGTTTGTGGTAAAGAGCGGAAATTGCGTATTCACAGGATTTCGTAGCAAATTACTGAATAATTCAACACAGACGCAGACACACATTTTCTGCGTGTAATTAATTAAACGTTTAATTATGATTCATCCTCGCGCAACACCCATATATTTTTCCCCACTGTAATTCCTCTCGTACTTGCCCTTTAAATCTATATTCTCTTAACCGCACTTTTGACTAATTTATTCCCATTCGTCAGCATCATAAGTATTGTAAGTCGTTGTAAAGTCTGTTACAAGACTACCGCTGTGGTCTGGTGCAATCCTCCAAGATTTTTGCATCATCCCTTCACCGTCTTTCATTTTACTTTAAGACAATCAAAACTCTGCTTGCGCTAACTAAATTCAAATCCCTTAACCTCTTATCAAATCCAAAATTGATGCAAAATCTTTTAAAATGCTAAAAGAATTAATCAAGCTTCTACTCCAGCTGTCTATGACTTTAATGACGCCGTCCGAAGAATCATCCGTGATCAATGAATTCATAACCAAAACAGTCCAACACAACTGAAAAGCCTAATAGACCAGGGAAAGGAAAACGACAAGGACGGCAGAGGATACTAGTTGGACTTGTCAGCTTACTAATTGTGGAATCGACCACAATCCTTCCATATATTCCAAACAACGGTAATACAGTTGATAATATGGTCCATTGTAGAATCCCCTATCGTAAACGTCAGTGCGTACACATCTTCAGTGCTCTTGACAGTTTTTGCGGCGGTAAATGAAAAGTTAGCTAAATTTTCAAATTCATTTCATTCCTCATATCCTTATGCATCACCAACTAAAGATTAGGATCCCTTACAGACGCTCATGCCTTGTGTCTTTTGTCGTCCAAGAGAGAGGACGTGGAATGTAGCAAAATATACATTTGGGCTTTTTCAATTGTGAAGTTTGCTGCATTTTAATTTGACAAGGTGTCGGTGGTGAGTTGTAGACGTGGCCATAGTTGAAGATTAAATGTGAAGGATATGCAGGATGAAATCCAATTAAGATGTTTTTATTGCACGAGTTATTCATGTATTTCAGCCTAAAGAATCCAAGAGATTTACCACCACCAAGACTTGTTAACCGCCCCAGCACACAACCTGATCATCTTGGTTATAGAAGATGGGGAAGAGGGGTGGTGATAATTATTTCGTCTCTTTGGCATCTCTCTGACTAACGATCCCTCCATCTCCATCCCACATTGACATTTAGTGACATGGATTCCTTGGTCTGTGTCATCCTCATATGACCCATTTTCTTCAAGGGACGTTTCACGCTCCCCAGTTTTATTGCATCACGTGCCCATTCGTATTTGTGGCGAACCAAGTAAATTCTACGTGACATCTTCAATCTTGACCAGCACCCCTCCATTTATCCTTCTGTTTTTAGTCATGGATCATTGAGTACAAGAGCAGGGAGCATGCGGAGAGAATATAAAAATCCTAATAAATTATCCTCAAATTTTCCAGCCTTGTCTCCAACGGACACTACTCAAATATGTATAATTTTTCCATAAGTGCAAGATTAGAGATGCGGGCAGGGGCATGATGCAGCTATATATACGTTCTTTCAAATCCACCTTATAAACCGCCGTCTACTACAAACCAGCACATCCTGTCTGCCATATACTTATATCTCTAATAAATAATCCTATGGATTTAGCAAACCATACAATCCCGCTTCAAACTTTTCAATTAACTAGCGAGGAAAGCATATAATTTGCTCATCTAACCTTTTATCATGTAGTAAACATGGATTACGTGGCTGTAATAACGACAGAGTGTTGCAGTATACTTACTTTTTAATCGTTTTAGTAATAATCAATTGAAAATACGTTTTACGTCCTCCTCATAACGAATTCATCACCATATATTCCTCAAAATCCTCCCTCATTCCCCTTTCCACACATCCTTTTCGTCATAGTAAAGCTCGGATCTTTTTGATGCTGGCTCTAATTTTATTTTGAAAAAATACATTGAGTAAACCAAACTAACGAACCCTCACACACGTCAGGCTCTACCATGCAACAAATAGAGCCCACCATAAAGTCTTACAGGGTTACATATCATTTAAATTTCTCAACCCCCTTTACACCTTTAGCTTCAATACCTGCATGATTATGCACATTTTACTATCAAATTAACAATTTACAAACACTCCCAGCCGAAAATGTAATAAACGACTTTCTGTGCAGACGACAGACAAAAAACAATTAATTTTTATGGCTCATTCCCGACACAGCTTCATGATCTTGAGCTATGCTTCTTTTTTCATTCAAAATGGAAGCATTTCGCAAATATTCCAAGGGTTTTTGCTTTAGAGCAGTATAAAGCATTCGTTGAGGCCCGCATGAAGTGTATCCAATTTTTCATCTTTTTTTTATGTAAGTGCACCGCATCTGAGTATCTATCAAATATTGAAGAATTGTTTGAATCGTAAATCCATAAACACACGGTATATTCAATTGCAACTGAGCCAACAAAGAGGGAAAGCTGAGAGAGAGAGAGAGGAAGTAAGCCAGTAAGCTCAGATGAAGATTCCATCCGCTGCAATCGCCTGAACATTCTAGGGATTTTCATTTTTGACAGTGATTTGCGGAAGGAAGGATATGGAAGAAGAGGGATGATGTAAGCTTTGACATGGATACCCATATTTCTCATGCAATTCATTCATTCGAGTAAGTTCAGGGATGATTAACGCCAAGATGCTAATCAGATATAGGAGGGATTGACAAGAATCACTTAGCTTACAAGCTTATATACTCTCGTGCAGCCCTCGCGAAAGGTCCATACATGATATATCCATATAACGTAACTAGTTAGCGGAAACTAGGCTAAAAAATTTGCCGCTATTCAATCTCACTTCTTGTATCCCCCTTGTCAGTTGATTCTCGAGATCCGTGACTCGCATCCAAATATTTTCACACGCGCCCCAACCTCATATCTATCCTAATTGATCCTCCATTTTTATTATTTTCTTTTTCTTAATCACATTTATTAATTCCCATTTTTAAGCTCAATCACGGACCAAATCAAAATCATCTTTTGCAAAATCACAACACCTTCATCGTCCCTACGTAGATCAGCAGTCTTCAAAGCTTTACTCAATCCCTCATCTTGATTTTGTACAAACTTGATTTCCGACGTTGTATTAAAAGATTCATTATGAGAGCTTACACAATTTTAGAGGAATCATTAAAGAAGCTTACATAATTCTTTTAAAAAACTTCAAAATCTTAACCAATTTTAATTTAACCACAGAATAAATCAAAATTACCAGTTCAAAGACTACGAGATCATCTCCTTTTTAAAGAGGGCCACATTAGTTGCAAAATAAAAGTCATGCCCCGCCAATTTCTTTAGTTTCAAACCTATATAGCTAGCTGGCATCTACATTGTAATTTTTCCCTGAAAATTATGGCATCCATCCATGCTTCAAAAACTTGTATAGCTCATTCTCCTTTCGACCCTTATACCACAACGTTTTTTTCTGAATTATACCATCACACACGATGCAAATTGCAAAAACACCTCTTCATTACATCTTTCTCCCATGTATATCCATGCCTATTCTTTACTCTTCTTCAAGCTCATTATACACCAAAATCCAATTTCCCTCATTTCTCTTACACAGGCCAAATTTCTTTGATTTATTCCCCAATCATAATAAGCTCTTGCTTCAAAATCACATCCCAAACATTGATGAAAATGGCAAGATTGCATCAATCAACGCTAGTCTCATGACGGATCAATATCCTTTCTAGCATTTGATCTTTGAACTTGTATAAGCTTCAACAAAAGCATGCAGCGCCGTCAAGGTGAGCCAATTCTTCCTAAAACTGCGGTCTTAATTTTTTTCCAGTAGTAGTCCAAGCAAACAATTTGTTTTAAAGTGAACTTGGTAAGTATGGATTCAGAAGCTACAGAATAACCAAAGAAACGCTCAATGATTTACTTGCAGTCTTCACAGAGCTACTGATGACTTGACATATCATTTTACGATCCTTCTTCACATAAAAAAGATTGGATTTCTAATGAAGACGGCGTTAGATAGAGCAAATATGTTTTGCACAGATTACGTTAGCTTCATTACACATACTATTTCGGAATTACGACCTGCTCTGCTGTTAAAACGACACACGCTCTTCCAACCTCCCTCGCCTCCACAAGCCCCTGAAATTAAGTTTCGTTTAAGAAATCGCCTATAGAGTTTCTGCAATTTATACCATCATAACAGACACACTTCAAACCGACCATTATCTTTAAACTGGTATTTTTTCCTCATCAAACGCTCAACGTTTTTCTGCTGTCGTTTCGAATATATTAAACTCGCTTCCCTCCCAACAGCAAAATTAGATAAAAATAATTAAGTTTAAAAAAACTTATCCCACATTCAAACATTATTACTTATTTAATTCTTGAAAAATTAAAATTCACACCACAAACTCCTTCACCACCACCGTCTCACTTCGGTTTAGAGAATGAGGGTTTGTTTGCGTGAGCAAATTAAAAAATCCCTTCTGTTTCTTCACCTGACTTGGCATGGTATTTGGTCCACCTCCTGAGGATCTACTCGGTTCGAAGGGATCGCTACTCGTTAATATACGCTTCATCGCTAGCGTTTCCACCCAGAGGAGCCTACTCCTACTGACAAAGGGTTTCATTTGACAGGGTAGTGAGTGTCATATCAAATGACTGCATGACATTTTTATTCTTTCAAATCTTGGAGACGTGGGAACGAAAAGGAAATCTGCAATGAAAGAACTGAGGCAGTGTGTTATATGCTGTAAATAATGGACACTTTGCCAATTCTTTCCCTAGGCTTTTGACACTACTAACCCGTAACTTGAAAGAAAAGGGTAATGCAATCCAAGGCTTTATTATCAAAAGATCACGAGGACTCCATACATAATCCCACATAGAGAACACGGCTCCTTTTCCCACTTTATCCACATACATGCCTATCTCTGACAAATCCGCCATTTCGCATGCAATCCTGGCTCTATATTGCGTAGAATTTTCCACAATTTTTATACACATTCTCAGCAACAAACTTCCCAAGCCTCTGTCTCTCCCTGTAATGAATTATCTAATGCGCCTCAGATTTCTGATGCGTGTGATGGGATCATCAAGTGTTATCCGATAAAGTCACCACCACCATGCAGGCAGCCAAGACGTAACATCCCATATATGACTGACTCCTCTTCTCTCTTTTCGTATTATTATTTACTCCTAAATTGTGAGTAAATAACAAAGTGAGTAGTTTGGGATGATAGCGTTAGTGAATCTGACGTCTACGATCTCGAGAGAGAAGGTGATGTATGCGGAATGGAGAAACATTTTGCATTTTATTTCCCTCCCCCCGTAATTCTCCACTCCCCGCCAACTAAGAAACTGTAAACTTTTCCAAAACTAACTCTGTGTCTCTGTGATATGGCCAAAAGGGAGGCAAGTAAGGTATACTTGGATGATTGCTTCTTGGATTGCTTATGGCCCATGAGCTAACAAGTTGAAGGAATCCTTCTTGTTATTATTATTGGTGTGTTAGCCGCTATTAAAAAGGAAGTAATGGGAAAAGAAGGTGGTCATCATCTCATATAATATCATGTTAGGGGGTTTGAAAGAAAGCAAAAGTTAGTTATGCGGAGAGCATCCCTTTTTCTAGCCTAACCTTCTTACATCCTACACATTATGGTGGCCCTTCTTATGGAGAGTTATCCAATTTACAAGGTTTTCATTCTCCATTACAGAGCTATTGAATAGTATAGGGAATAGGGAGTGAGTGAGGTAAAGCGTAGGCTATGCTTAGGGTTGTTAAGGCTTCTAAATGACACCGAATACGCGTGTACATAACGTTTGAGCAGGGCCCTCATCCCCATCTTGACTCTTCCCAATCGTCCTAAGTGCATGTTTTACGGCGAAAATGTGGACTTGATCTCATATAAAAGGTCGTAGAAGCTCATCTGGAAATCAGTCACACTTACCTCTCCGTCTTCTCCACTTTCTGGTGAACTATCTCTAAAAATGAAGCTTGTAAGTGAACTAAGAATTGAATATTTGTAAAATTGTGAATATTCCCTTAAAATTTCTCTCCAAAAAATCCCCTCTCTAATATTTCTTGTGAATTTGTTTTTCCTTCCGCCATTTCCTAAAAATACCCGATAAAAATCCTGAATCAGTCTTCGAGGATGAAGCTGTTACCCGGTTTTAATTGGATAGCACCCGGATCTTTTTGTGGTAAATCTTTAAAATTCTCTTTTTTCTTTCCAGTTGATCGTCGCTGCGCTGGTGGCCTTAGCCGCTGCTGAGCCACCTTCAAGCTATGGTGCTCCAAGACAAAACTACGGCGCTCCAGCCGCCAGCCAACAATCCGGTGGCTACAACTCCAACTCC
The DNA here is from genome assembly GCA_906901655.1 of Sminthurides aquaticus. Classification (NCBI taxonomy): domain Eukaryota; kingdom Metazoa; phylum Arthropoda; class Collembola; order Symphypleona; family Sminthurididae; genus Sminthurides; species Sminthurides aquaticus. The sequence goes on along the minus strand of CAJQTT010000001.1, from coordinate 13,678,056 downwards.
AACGCTGGAGGATACTCCAACTCCAACTCGCAACAAAGTGGAGGAGTCTTGAGCGGAGGACGCACCGCCAACATCCGTCAAGGAGGTGCCATTGAATCCGAATCAGACCTCCGTCTTGAAGACGAGGGACTTTTGTTGCCCAGTGAAATCGTGGGACAAGATCTCTTGGACCGCGTCGTCGATGCTTTGAGTGAGGAATTGGCCCAACAGGAAGCCGCTCGTGCTGCCACCTCTTCTGCCTACGGACCACCAGGTAGCAACGGTGGATACGGACCACCCAGCAACGCTTACGGAGCCCCAGCTGGCCGTGACAATGGAGCCAGCGCCGGCCGCATCCAACTCCTCATCCCCCCAGATCCACTCAAGGCTAAGCTCATCGCCAACTACATCCAGAGAACCACCGGAGATTACGTCGGAGGACAAAACAGCAACAACCAACGCGGAGGTGGCTACGACAATGGTGGATACAACTAAATCCAGCCCAACTTGTTTACTCCCCCTTAGCAAGATATATTACCCGGATGTCCAAAAACCTAGTCCACTTACAAACAACAATATATATATTATCAAGATGCGTCCAACTCCAGGTGGACCTCGTGAAAGTCCTTAAAACCAGGGAAATCTCACGTCGTATCATCACCTCAAAGGAGTTTTTTCCCATCATCCCGCATCTCATCACCATCAAGCCTCAAAGCTTCACAAATATTGTCCCCTCTAAAAACAACTCCTAAATTATTATATCAATTCGACTCCAAAAGCTCAACTACATCGGCCCCCGACTTTCACCCCCGTGAAAATCTTTAATCCGATCTAAAAAATCTCTCCCTTGGATTACAAAAATCTTGTACCCAACACATGTACATCAAAGAATGAACATATATATTTTTTTACAACCTTACAAAACGCCGTCTTGTCTTGTATTTATTCTTTCCATCCGCTATCTCTATCTTCTTCTTCTTCGTCTCATCATACGAGTCAACATTTAATTAAGTCATTTCTCCAGCTTTCTCCGACCATTCCGAAAGAAGTCACCCATCCATCCGCCTAATTCTTCCTCTCATACTCCTAGCTATAGCATCTGCCTCTCTTTGACTAGCTTTCATCTCCGCGTCTCTCATCCCTCTCGCTCTCCCAGCCTCATAAAATCTTCAAGTGGGGCAATCACATTATGCAAGAGGGCATAAGCTCATAAAAGTTAAGATAGTAGAGAATCTCTCCTCCTTTGGCGCCTTTCTTCTTGTGAAATCAACTTGTTTTGCAAATATAGGGGCATCCCGTCCCATCTTTCTTAATAATGTGAAGCAAATCTCACTCATCCCTCCAACTATTCTCTTCATTCTCATCATTTGTCGCAATCCCAAAATTCAAAATTACAACAAACCACCTCCTGCCTCACCTTTCAACTCCAAATTGCAATCTTTGCAAAAACAATGTCCACATCGCCCCAACCCAACCCACCTCCCTCCCTCCCCTACCTGTCCTCACGCACCTTCCCTCCACGTGTCACATTTCTTCCCCCTTCTTACCTTCTGGCCTCCATTAGTCAATTCCCCTCCCCCCTCCATGTATTTACATGTATTTACTCTTCTCAGGAACAGCAACGCCAGCTTCATTTTCCCAGGATCTGAGACTAACGCCTTCCTTACCAGCGGGTAATAAGGAAAATCCCGGATTACCTCAAACAGTCTCATCTCAAACCGGGTCGTAGACTGTCAAACCAGGTACTTTTAGCAGCCCGATTCCCAGACCAACTGAAGACTGACGGAAAGCCATCAGCAGGTGCTTTGTCCCGCATTTCCCACAACCCTTGCTCGCACAGGCTCAACCGCAAATGGAAGAGAAAATGTATTCAAAATCCGATTCAATTGGAAAATCCTCAAGGTGTTGACGGAATGACAGGATGGACGAAAATGGGACATTGCAAATCGAAAATTCAAGGAAGTTAGACACAAATTCCCAATTCTCCAACCATCTGCCACATATAATCTTGAATGTGTATCTTTCCACCTCCCGGTAGGCAGCTAATTCATTTGATGAAATCCTGCAGTTCATGTATACACCTCCTCACATGTCATCTTCCTTTAGGAAGAAGAAGCGCCGGACGGACGGATGTATAATCTTGCATGCAGTGCCAAAACAAGCTGATGAACAAGAGGTAATTGATTGACAAACTAACAAACTACATTACGCAGCTACACGTCCTTCTCAAGGCTTCCATATCAATCCTTCTAATTCTTCCAAACCTTATCCGCGCATTACTTTCTCCCATATAACAATGCAATCCATATTCTGCTCTTTCCTCTTCCTTAAAATTATTTCCACTATCTATCCGTCTTCCTTAACCCCATGAACCCCGTCTCTATGTAATTTTAATATGGTTAGTCCTCATGCAAGGTAGTGACAGTGGCAGGTAGCTACGAAACCGCTCAGGCTTATTGGCTTGTTCATTGTTGGGATTTTTGCAAAATAGTTGACAGGCTACACAAACCTTTTCCCGTTTCTCATCAACAGGTCTTCTTGAGAGCAGGGTAATTATATGTATATGCAAAAAGTTGTTTTCTAATTTCGTTCAATTAACCATCATCCTCTTCTTCCCAGCCGCATCTTCCAAATCGTTTCCTACCAACACGAGCCTCTTCTTGGCTTACAGTTATGACAACCAGCTAGTAGTGAGTACAATGGCTATAATTTTCAAACTTGCATCAGCTTGCTCTAGGGCTAAAAGTTATATTTTACGCTCTGGCTCTTCAGTGCCTGCCTTTCCCTTATTACGAGTAGGCCGGAGGAAGGTTTGACGAATGTTGAGATTTTATGGTTTTGTGGCAAAATTTAACATTTTTGATGGTTCTTCTTGCAGAAAGCTACTGCTGCTATGAGCTACCAATACCCCAAACACGGAGCCAAATGAGCAGGAGCATGATATACTTGTTGATGTATATGCCGGACCTACGGTTGTCACCTCGCTGCAGGGAAACATCCGTTTATAGTGCAACCTACAAGAAACCAGAGAGAGGCACTTAAAAGATGGATGACAGAGCCCCAGCGAACTAGCACATAATTTTCTTGATACTTGCCAAAAATATTTTGCACTACACACCAAAATGATTCTAACCTACATTTTCAAACCTTAGAACAGGAACGTGTCTGAGGAACAAGGAGAAGCCGAAGAAAATCAGGAGAAGGCTGTCATACAAGTATGTGGAGAAGTCGTCTTCCCGGCATCAGGGATCATGTACCCTAGCCTCGTCACCCACCAGCCAAGGAGCCACACCAAGGAGATGATTATTAATTCCGATAAAAATGAGAGAAACCCATGAGGCCAGAGTGGACAAAAAGTTATGAAATTAAGTGTATATACATACATTATTAAAAGGTATTTTCTTGTTCTAGAGCCAGGTGATCTAGGTTCTCTCAGATACGGACGGACGGATACGGAGGAGTTGATGTATGGACGGCAAATAGATGTCTGTCGTTTTTTGAGATAATGACGTTGGAAAACTTGTTGTCATTAGACGCTCCGTGTAAGAGGGCAACTTTGTGAACAAGAAGGCAAATAAATTGTCACCCTCTCTTATTACGGTTAGGTATAGATGTGTAGCTCGAAATATACGTGCGAAATCCCTCATGTCACATCCGTCTCCGCTCCATCCGTTTTTTACCGCCAGATCAGGTGTGTCGTGCATATGCTGGCTAAGTGCACGAGCCACTAAGGAATTTCTAAATTTAAGCTCTTTTAATGATCCGCATGCTAAACTCTAATGAGTTAAATCAATACCTTGTAGTAGACGCTGACCTGAACTTCAGGTTAATTAAAAGTCTCAGAAAAGAAGAAGGAGGAGATGGAAAAAAAATCTGTATAAAAGCGCTCCACACTTGTCTCAAAAATCATTCTGTCATCTGTCTTCTATCTTTTGAGTTCTTCTAACTCTTTCTATTCTTTTCATACTTATCAAAATGAAATTTGTAAGTCGTTGTTCATATTTCAATCCTTTTTACAAAACCATCCACAGAAATAGCAAACCAACTTCCCAGCAACAGCTGAGCAGGCTACTTCTTTCTAGCTTTCTGTTCATAGGCAAAAAAGTTCAATCAATCTTTCAATCAAATTTTAAAATTTTCGTGCTTAACATTTTAATATTCTTCATTTTTTTCAAAACTATCCATTTATAGCCGTCCTCCTACTGTTTGTAATTTGAATCTGAGATTTCTAAATTTTCCGAAAATCTTAGATTTATACTAATATTTTTAGCTTGGATTTTTTAAAATAATTTCAACGTATTTTTGTGTACTTGTCAGATTTCCCCTTCCCTTTTTATCAGCTCCACTTTTTAGTGCGTGTGTGTGCTTAACTATATTTATTCCATTGCAGTTCGTCCTCGTCGCCCTTGTGGCTCTCACTGTAGCTGAGCCTCCAGTGAACTACGGCGCCCCCGGCGCAGGTAGTGCGAGCTCAAGCTTTGGTGCTCCAGGATCTTCCTCTTCCGGTGTTGGCTCCAGCTACGGTGCTCCAGGATCTTCATCTTCGGGTGTAAGTTCCAGCTACGGAGCCCCAGCTGGGTCCTCATCTTCTTCTTCCTCTTCTGCTCCTTCTTCCGCTAGCACTAGCTACGGAGCCCCAGGATCCGGTTACGGTGCCCCCAACTCCGAATACGGAGTTCCCAAGGGTCTCCGCAACGGTGCCATCAAGGATCTTGGCTCCGGAGATTTGGATACCGAGAACGAAGGAAACCCCCTCCCCAACGACCTCGTCGATTTGGAACTCTTGAGCAAGATTGCCGAAACCCTTAGCGACGACATCGAGAAGCAAGAGGCGGAAGCCCGTGCTAGAGCCGCTGCTCAATACGGAGCTCCAGGATCAGGATACGGTGCCCCAGGATCTGGATACGGTGCCCCAGCCGGTGCTGGCGCTGGTTCCCGTACTGGATCTTCTTCATCTGGTGCTAATGCTGGTGGATACTCTGGTGCTGATGGTGGTTATGCTGGTGGTGCTGGTGGAAACTCCGCTGGCGGAATCGGATCAGGACGTATCTCCTTCCTCATCCCCCCAGATCCACTCAAGGCCAAGCTTCTCGCTGCTTTCGAACAAGATGCCGTCAACCCCAACTACGTCGCTCCCAACAACGCCGCCGGTGGATACGACAGCGCTGCTAACGGTGGATACAGCTCTGGCTCATCAGGTGCCGATGGTGGATACTCCGCTGGAAACGCTGCCGGTTCCGGCTCTGCCTCCGGCAGTGGATCCGCTGCTGCTGGTGGTTACGATGCTTCCGCTGCCGGTGGATACCCAGGCGGACGTAACGGTGGATACAACTAAACGGATCGCAATTCCTTTTTCATACTCTCAGCAAGTAAAACAAACTAAAAACTACAAACCTCAATTCAAAATTACACATTTGAGACCTAGTCCAATCAAAATTCCCAAATCAAAACATCGCCCCGCAAAATTCATCCCCCTAATTCGCAAACAAACATTCTTAATCCAATTTCCCAAACCCAGCCATATCATAAAGGCTTAGAATCAATCATCAAAATTCCATTAATGTACATTCTAAATTATTGTTTTTCAAAGGATGGGGCTCACACAAGCCTCACTCCTCTGATCCATTGTTCCTATTGGTTATACCGCTTGAGAGGAGCGTGAAATTAGTTCAACCATTGCGCCCAATTTGTTCCATTTTTATGCGTTATTCGACACAAAAACTTTGTTTCAATAAAATCAATTCGAGCTTCATTTTTCTCTAAAACCTCTCTTGTCTCACAAATTCTTACTTGAACCGAACCTCCAGCATTCTAAGCATCTTCGATTCAAGCCTAGTACTGCAAATTCTTCTATCCCCAAAAATCAAATCAATTCCTGCAACAGTCAATCAACCGAAAGTGCAAAGCTCCCATCACGTTTCAACGCCCGCACTTCATAATCACAACGAACAGATAGTTCATTGATTCAAGCCTGTTAGGTGCTGCTTATACATACACGAGCTTAATTGCACTACAATTATCAGCTAGTTTACTATATCATCCCTCCCTCTCACTTTACACTTTCTTCACTGTTCCCTTATCCATTTCCCGATCGCTTTCCTATCTTCACACCTCTTAACAATATTTCATCATTATTCCTGCTATCACGTAGTCTTCTCCGAAACTAATTTAAGATTCATTTGCAATTATAATAACTACAAATCTCTCTTAAACTTGTTTTCGAAACGTTTCACTTTCTTAGAAACCCGCTTCGTGTATTTGCATCTGGAAAACCCCAGATTTCTTATGAATCACTTTTCTGAGGAAAAATGCGTGTATCATCAATATTTTTGGAATCTTTCATAATTGTTCAAACCAGTTATTCATACTCGGAAGCATAATTCGGGTCAATAGAAAAATATGATCCTCCAATCTACGACCCTCGACCAAGTTTTGCAGCCTGTCCCACGGATATTTGTTTAACATCATTTATTATGCTGAAGGGATCCATTCCCAGGTCGTCCACTGTATTTCCAAGAACATTTCTATTTGCTATCAAATTCCGACAAAATTCTTGTCGGTAGACCAGTTCACAGTAAAAAACTTCGTGAGTGTATTACAGCTCCCAGCGCTCTCTGAACTTTACATCTTCGTACGTAGCACTGTTTCTTGTGTATCTTGATAAAGTGCATGACTTGACTCACTTTAGATTTGGCATGAACGAAGCTTTTCCTCGCCCAGCCCCCTCGTTTTGCCAGGTTGATAAAACTGGCTATTGCGGTCGGTGTTTCGGCTCTCCACAAACTGATATATACTGTGTATATCAGTTCATGTAGTGGAAATATGGGTAGTAGCACATAAGTATCTATATATTTACACTACATACCCATTTAATATAGTAAATGCATAAGATCTCTAATGCCCAGCTCTACTATACGGGGTGCATCTTCAACTTCGTTCGTTTTATCACAAGTTAAGTCACACTCACATAGAATTTCAGTCAAACCCAGAGTGGATCCTCAAAGTTTTCGCACAATCCGAACATGTTTACTTAATTTTAGCTCTGGATAGCTAAAATTATGACTGGACCCTGGGTATTTTAAGCGGGGAAATATATATTTTGTAATTTCGCCATTTCTTTTGCAAACGTGATCGGATTTGTACGAAATTTTAGAATCCAGTACTGTTTGTAATTCAAAACACGGTTCCTTGGTCAAAATTGAAATTTTCGAAAAACTTCCAAAATTTGGACCCAAGGAAAATTTTCAAAACTTTGGTCAAAATGAGGTTTTTGAGTAACTCTTATGTTCAATACATGCTTAGCAACACGTACGGTAAGTTTTAGTCGAATCAGAGTACATTAGGCCCCGAAAAACTTGATGAAATTGACATTGCACCCCGGGGTGCAACATCAAAATCGGCCATGACATGCTTAGTAACACTGGATATAAATTTTGAGTCGAATCTGAGTATGATCCTTATTATTTTAATCTGCATGATTTTGCAGTGACAGTTTGCATAATCTTAATTCAAACCGGCAATAGGGATAGCTTCTGTTCAAATTTTTCCTTGTTCTTTTCGCTAACCATTTCTCCTTTTTTCCAACAAAGTTTTCAAACATTCTTTAATGTTCGTGAGCATACCAATCTTCACAGCATTCTTTTAATGGGCGTCAGCAACCCAATCTATGAAAACGATCCAGATATGTATGTTATATTTTTTAAATACTGTTTTCAGTGATGACTAGAAATTAAGTATTACAAACTATGTTCCATTACTTTAAATATTTCAGCTTTATTATTTTATTTAATATTATTACAGAAAACGCAAGCGTTTCATATAATTCGTGAAATTATCTACTTAATTCTCATAACAATTTGTGTTAACAAACATGAACTAGTTGTTAGTATGACACGCAAAAGCAATCATGTTTCTTGTAAGCAACATCATACACTATACATTCATTTAAACCGTTTGTAGCTTACAAATTGATCCATTATTACATATACCATAACGCTTATGCAGAATCCAAACCCTTGTACGCCTACTCATCCTCCCCTCCCTTAAGCTCTTTAAAAACTCTTTATAGTTAATAGTTTATCGATTTCTGATGCATTAATATGACGCTCTAAAACCTGAATTCGTATCAGATCATACATGAAAAGTAGCAGGCGGCGAGGAGGAAAAATTACAGACATCATCGCTTTATCCTCATTCGGATTTCGCATACACAATTACAGAGGCAATGCAATTTAGATGATATGTTGATTTACGACCCTTTTAATACAAAATTCAAACGTTTTTCACCCGAATTCCCAACACTTAACATTCCGAATACAGCAAACACCTCATCATCTTCCAAGGATGGCAATGCAAATGCTGATGTAAAACTCAAAGTTCATATATTACAACTCATAATAATTTCCTTTAAAAATCCATCAAAAATCATATCATCTTAAGCAATTAGTTACAAACTTTGTTATAAAATTCAAATTGCTAGCAATATTCCACTGCAGAATTACATTGGGAAAAATTTGAACTCTGATGTAAGTTACACTTAACAACTAATCCGCTATTGCCTTGGGTCCGTTTAGTGCTTAAATCCAGGAAATTAAAGGACTATGTACTTCCTCACTAATTTTAATAACAAGTACATGCATCAGCATACGCAACATTCTTGGACAGCAGAAAATTAACCAGCCCCATATAGTAGCTACAGCTTGGAGAGACGCAAGAGGGGGAGCACAAGTTCCACTAATCATCTCCCGTCTTATAGGAATCAAGCCCCTCTCCTATTTTCTCCATCATGATCGTTAGCACTTTCTTCCATGCAGTTCCAGCTGTCGGGGTGAAAGCATCTCCGAGTTCCGTCGCCAAGAATCCCAGTAAGCACTCCTTTAGATTCTGTGTCGCAAAGAAATTAAACAAACATCACTTTAGAATCTTTGAACGGTATCTCGTACAGGGAAATGATGACACAACTTGCCAACGTGACATAAAAACATGCTCCTTATCGGCTCTATTCTTATCGCTTTCACCATCGACACTACAACATAGATCCGCTAGATATATAGTGTGTTTACGAATAAATTTCTATATCAATCCCTGAGTAAACACTGTCGATCCTGGAACAAAAATAGCATCAACTACTCGACATAAGCCACTTGAAATTTTTTTTCGAAAAATATTGCTCCTAAGATGTGATCTGATCTAATATTGCTAAAGATTAGCCCGATTTTTAGAAACAGGGAAGCTTAGCACTCAGTTGGTACAACGCAGTCTCCCCTTACCATCTCTCCTTGCTAGAAGTTTGTATAAAATAATTTAAGCTCGTGTGTTTTGAATCTTTTGCAAAATTGGATAACGCTTGTACGGAGAAAGTCGCGAATGTGCATGGTTTACGTTTCTGAGTCTCTTCTCCATATAACACATGCCACTGGAGGGATTTTCAATTATATTAAATAGCTAGTAGAGTTCTAGGAAAAGGTTGCGCCTTCTTAAGTTAAAGGACAAGATGATTGATTGATGGTAATAGCTTGTTGGATATTGGCTCTTCCTTTTCCCGGGGCCTTTCCATTTTAGGAAGACACATCTTGGGAGAAAGCAATAGCGCTTCTCTTCCCCCTGTCTTGTCTGTCTATCTTGGCACAGTAAATAATAAATGTGCCGTGTCATTTAACACGTTTTCCTCCTAATTTCTCCATCCATCACCCTGTATCATGAATGAGAGTAGAAGATACGCTAACCTAGTTAATAGAAAAGAAAGCGGCTAACGCTGTACATAATACCTTACAAAGTTACACAGAGTGGTAAAGAATATATGCAATTGCTCCCAGCTTATACTTTCACCTAATTTCCACCTATCTCGCGTCTTCCCCACCTGCTTTCTCTCTTCCTCTTGTCTTGCCTCCATCCTCCCATGTGTTCCATTAAAGTCTTTCAATAATTTGAGCCTTGGCATTAAGAAAAGGCACGTTTAGCATCTTTTCTTCCCCCATCCTCCCGCTCCTCTTGACTCTTTAACTCGGTGAACTAGAGCGTCAAGCCTTTTAACAAGAGTCGACAAGAAGAGCTTTCATTTTAATTGCTTTCTCCGTATACAAGAACTTGCTCCTCATCCCTTTCCCCCGTCCTTCAACTCCATTTTATCTTACGCTATTTATCCCCTATTCCAGCAAAAATGTACTCCATATATACTTTCACCTCTCCACAAAACATTAAAAGTAACATATCCTCCTCTCTTTTACGGCTGTTGTGTGGTGCGTGCTTCCGCCTTCCTTCCTTCTCCCTGCCTAGACTTTCTCCATCTCATACACTCTCATTTATTTTCTCACAGGTTATTTTTCATTACATCCAACCTGTCCATCCTCCCCTGTATCACTTTGATTACTTAATAAGTTCCAGAAGAGTTGGATTCAGAGTCACCTAGATAACCACTTGTTACTTCCCTCCCCCTCCATCCATCTTCCCTCTAAACCTATTACCCCTTCCTCTCCTTGTCTCCCTCTACTTTCTCCCTCTTTATCTTCCCTCTACTCTCTCACCTTTCCCTCCCCACTTTCACTCCTCCTTCCTTCCAAGAAAAAAGATAAGAGCAAGCAGGCAGAGTAGCAAAACTAATCTCCGAGTACCAACAGTTCTAGCCTTAAAACATCTTCCCCTTGAGTCTCCGACAGTGCTTAGTTCCGCTTCCGCAAATTCAAAAACCTATTCTCTCTTATCCCGCGCTACCCAAGGACTTAATCGCAAAGGGAGTTTCTGGGATATAAAATTTCAAAAGTATGTCCGCTTTCAACTCACCTGAAAATCAACAATGGTTAACTTTCTCCTTGCGTGACTCGTTCCAGTTTTGAGCAAAAGCTCCGTCAGCACCTCACTATCTTCCAAGTTGTCAACCATCCCGCCAATGGCATTCATCACCGTGAAACCATGAGCCTTTAGCCTCTTGTTCTCGGCCAGCTCAAAGAGTGGGACCTCGGCAAATCCTCGGAATTTTTTCTGGTATTCCGGATACGCTTGGAAAAAGCTGTTGTAGGCAAAATAAAAAATGCATTCTTAGAAATCCTCCACATTATTCACTCTCCTCTTACATTCTTTTCCCTCTCAATTCCGTTCTTGTTCTTGCTACGCTTAGAATAGCACAACGGATTCCCAATCTATTTCTCTGTACTTCCAAATAGTAACAAGGAGGAGTAACCCAGAATTGCTTATCCAGTTTATCAACAAATTAGGCACAAAAACACAGGTCACTTCACAGGAATTTCGTCTCCTTTCCTCTTCCGCTCCGTTCATACTCGATTAAGCACGTTTCATTCTGTCACCTTAATTATCTGCTATCTTGGCTCATGATGATTGAGCTCTACAGTGTTTATAACAACGGTCATACTTTTATTTACCTTAAGCCAATTAACTGTCTCCGTCCCTCTATTTGAGGTTGAGCTTCTGGCTCCATTAACGATCGTTTTTATCTTTCACTTCTTGAATTCTGAACAAGTATGTATAGAACAAGGGACCTTTCAAGCCCACTTTCATGGCTATCTTCTGACGTAAGTTACAACACCAAATTAAAAAATCCGCCCTCACCTAAATAATAGTCATATTAGGTTAGCAGGGGGAGGGAGGATTTTCAAATTTCGTCGTGTATTTTACGTCACTAAGCAGTTATAAAGCGGGATGGAAAGATCCCTAATAAGAGGCTGTCAGTCCGGTGTTTCCTATTTCTTCTGGTTGTCTTAGTTACATTAGCTAACTCACTTACTATTAATAAACATGCTGTTTCTTGATTGGATTATTATACAGAAAACTCTCACTTATCCGTCGCTCTTTAATAAATCCGGAAATATTTAAACTAAAATTCCAATACCATTAATTCCAGGAGGTCTTACCATATAAAGAACTTGACTCCATTCCCCTTCAGGTCTTTAGCAACAAGATCCCACGTTGTGTGGATTGCTGCAATTTCTTCTTGGACCAAAACTAAATCTTCTGGACACGACATCCTGGAATTACTGCTGGCGGTAGAGGATCTGTGTTAAAATCAAAAAACTTTTTCAATTCATTACCACTTTTGTTCTCTTCTGTCTATTTATATGGGTTCAACATGCTTCGGATCTACCCTGTGCCTATTGTAATGAAATGTTCAAACGATATATATATATCTCAAAACATAGATCCACTTTCATTCACCTAGCTTCTCTGAAATTAATTAGTCCTTTGCAAACTCATTGTTTTATCAGTCAGCAATAGACTGACATGATCAATGTATGTAAATGTAAATAAGCTTAAACAAGCTCATAATAGCCATTATTTGCGAATTCCTAGTAAAACGTTTTATCCTCCCACACATTATAAACATACTCCAAATCCTCGAAAAACTTTCACTAATTTTCTCTCACCCCTCACAACGAGCATCATCCCACCTTTAAAGTATCATGTACAGTCACACATATGCCATTCTTCTTCCCCGTCTCACTAAAGCGTCTGGATGCCTACATATACATAACATATGTCAGCTTAAAATTCTCTCGTGCATGGAAATATGGTAGCTTCATTTATCAAATGCTAATTTTAAGTGCACAAAGTCAACACTCACGGCCATTGCCAAACCCTAGCTTCAGTTCCCTGCGGGATTGGTAAAACAGACTGCATGGAAGATTGCTGTCTTGGTATTTGAAATGGACGAATAAATCCTGAGCTTACCCAACATTCATAGATCGTACATCTATAATAGTAATTGTGCATGCAACCGTGCTGATTTGTGGCTTGACTTGTCAATTCCCCAATACTTAGTATTACTTAGCTCATCTTGCCCTCACCCCAGTCGTATTTATGAACACCACAAATACAGCAGGGACACTATGCAACCAACCAACCAAGAACAACATTCAACAACTATATTTCTTTTCCTAATCATCCATTTTGTCAAAATGCCAGACATTTAGCAAACATAAATATTACTCGTAAGAATAATTGCCCAAAAGCTAAGCCTAGTAAATATCTTTGTATATGAACTTCAACACACAAGCTGAACCACTAACTATAACCACCGAGACTAACTCCGGTTTTCCTCTTGAGACATTCTTGAATATTTCCATCATTATTTTACCCTCTGTGACCAAATGATGCCTCAGAAAATAATATGAGAAATCCTGTAGTATTTTATTCCACCAAATCTTTTCTCAACTCAATTCCTAAAAACCTGAAATTATCCTGTTCTTACAATGAAAGCAAGCCTGTAGAATACACAACGGGGCAATCTGCATTCCCTTTTCTCCAGCTTACAAACAAGCTTCACACCAGAAATCCCTTCTACCGTTCCAGTAAAGAATCTGGAATGAATGAGATACAAAGAATCTGCTGAAAAATAAAAAGCACGACTGCAAGGTTTGCCGATACTTTCCAGAAGCCACCTTAACCTCTAAATTGCATAATGTATGCTTTGTAAACCCAGCTTAATTTTCTTTAACACTCACCCTTGGCCCATAAACTCCGGGCAGTTTTTAAGCTCCTTCAGATCGTAGATCAACCGATCTCACTCCAGCCTCAACAATTACACTTCTTCTTCGTACAGACAGGTAATTTTCCTCGTACCACCTTTAACTGACTGAACTGAAACGGGTAGAAGAGCGGAATGAAATGTCTTGTTGGACAGTTCGGAGCGAATGCCACATGTGAACTAAAAATTCCTAGGGAACCCAACGCCAATAACCCCTTTCTTCTTATACTCAACAGCGTCCATCCGTCCGCCGTCAACTCCTTCTCCTTTCCTCCCTATCTTATTCCATCTTCCCCCGCCCCAGCATCTTATCATCAAAACCTGAGAGTCATTTATTAGCTCTGGAGATTCTCCCCACACACGTCTCCCGTTTGATAACAGGGAAAACAGGGACAGCAGGCGGACACGCATACCCCTCTGTCCTAGTTTCCACACATTTTATGTACGCTACTCAGCCTTCCCGGTCCGGTTACTTCATTTTTAACTGAAACGTATAGAGAGAAAATCCCACGGCTTCCATCCAAAAAATCCCTTCAAATTCAAACCAAACAGTACTTCATGTCCTGTCCTACGCAACCATTAAATCCTTTGGCAGCCAATTTTTCCTATCTCATCCTCCCATCGCCCTGATTCTCCTCAAAAGAATTCCGTGCATGAAAGAGTGTGAGGGCATGCAATGATGCAATATATATAGTTTGATTGTGATTCAATCAGACACTTTCATCAAACTGGCTCCAGAGGATCCAAGAAATTCTTATTCCTTTCACTCCAACTCTTTTCCAAACATTTCCCTTCTAATGTCCATCAGCCACTGTAAAATGTTTCATTATTCCTCTTAGCAGATTTAATTCCTACAGAATGGTGTATTTACTTTCCCACAAACAGTTGTCAAATCCTGCATCCTGTGTCCATCACCAACCACAAAAGGTTGGCGGAGCCGAGTTCGCAAGAACTCTGGCTAGGAATTCACCAACGCGCTAAGCAGTTGCTTAGACGTGAAGCAAATTTGTCGTCTTAGATACATCTTAGACTGTTTGGCTTAGATGAAAGCTAACATCTAAGTTTTTGCTTAGTTGAATCTAATTTGAAGCAACACAATTCCTAGTGCGATTAATTGGAGTAACTCCGTCTAAGCTGTGCCTTAGTTCAATCTAAGATTTTCGCGCTTTCCATCTAAGATTTCGCTTTGTTTGATCTAAGCAGCAAAAACGTCTTAGTTACCCACTAAGCAAAGTTTTCATCTAAGCAACTGCTAAGCGCGTTGGTGAATCCGGGCCCTGTTATTTGTAGATTTAAGTTCGCAGGGAAAGGTTCGCGTTGATACAAGTTCGCCATGGTAACAGTACGCCTTTTTATTTTAATTAAGCATATTCATAAGTACTATTCTGTATCGTAGCACGTTGTGTACTATTACCATAGCGAACTTGTATCCATGCGAACCTTTCTCTGCGAACTTATCTACAAATAACAGAGTTCCTGCGAACTCGGCTCCGCCAACCCCACAAAAACACACGTTACTACTTTCCTTCTCTTATCTTGGACATACTGAATTCCCAGAATTCAAGTATGTATTTTGCAAAATTGCACTTGCGGGAATATATATGCAAAAAAAATACCAAAACTCAGTCCAGGACCAACTAATGCAACCCTATTGCCTACAATATTTTCCTTTTCAATACCTCTAAAGCTCAAACGTAAGCCATAAACAAAAAGAATCATCTTAAGCAAACCAAATGATTAATGGATTAACCCTTGTCAAATTAAATCTTTCACAAGAACAACAAGAGTATATACACAAGGATATTATTATGTATCAAGTATCTATTCATACACTCTACACTATAATCTCAAAGCACACACACACAATTTCTTCTTTGGTCATCCCCGAATCCCACCAGCCTTATGCATTCTTAGACCCAAATAATCAATTTACTATAGCCAAATAAATATTCTTTCTTCACATTTCTTTTTCCATCTTCAACATAATTCCAGCTATCCCTCCTCCTAAGTTCTGACTCATTTCTCTTTAAGCCGCTCTTACTCATTTTCCACAGCTTTTCCCACTTTCTTTGACTTACTCCTCATTCCCATGTTGTTACATGACCATGTATATACAGCAACCAATACGACCCTCTACACAATCTCTAGAAAAACTTAAAAGCTACCCCAGTTCCTGACTTATCTATTCTCGTTTCTTCGTTATCTTACCCGGATTCATCTTCGCCTTCTATTATAACACTGCTGAAAGCTTCCGTCCAGAATTCCTTTGTCATCCCCCCATCTCTTCCCTTATCTTTTATGTTAGCTTATAAACATTTATTATCTTGATCACATTCACAGAGTGCGACTTAACTTTTGGCCAAAGAGTGGCCGTATCTGGACATAACCAGTAGGGTTCATCACCTTCCCCGCGTCCCTTCATGTCAATATATTCTCTTTCCATAAGTGGTCACAGTTTGACAATTCCCTCCAAGATTTTTCCATTCATATCATCCTCTTGGAACTAGTTATTTGAAACTATCCTGCCATCTCATTTTTTGAGCTTCCTCATACGCTTCTAAAGGAGATGGCATTTGTAAATGTAAATGTAAAGGAAGCAGGGTTGTATTGAACAACCACGCCGATGTAGCTATGGCATTTACATCATGTGTGCGAATCTTCTAAAGATTCGGGGCTTGCTAAACAAGTTAAAGAAAACGTCTTGTTTCCTCATCATTCAAAAATCAAGCAATGGAATCTGCCACCCGCTAGCCTGGGGTCAGTACAAGCTATCACATCAGCAAGGAATTAATATTCCACTCAAAGTCCATGTATCCTGGAAGGTCCATGCTACACACAACAGCCATCTACATTAAAAGATACAAGTTTTCACGGACCATTGACATGAGGCATAAATAACATCTGAGTAGAATTGCTAATAAGGTCTCTGCATCTGCATCACAGAATGAATCCACCACAATGTTTCATGCTCCTCTTCTAGCCCTCCCTTGTTCCTACACAAGTAATTTTCCATTCAAATCTTCCCAATTATCATTATTCATCCCGAAAGCTCACAACAAGAGATTCAAATAAGGGGTAAGATGCACTTCAAACTTTTTAGACAGAGACAGCTACAGGATTTCTTGCAAGGAGAACCTGTTTTTAAAGAGCCATCCCTCCTACTTCAACCTCAAGTATCTTTCTTTCAATCTAAAACTCTTCCTGCAGATCACTCCTATTATTCCTTCTCGTATTTATCCAGCTTAAAGCAACCCAAAAGAAAATATGAGAGTTGCGGGAAGAGTAGTAAACCCTCATTTATGCATTCCGACAACTTACCGTCCTAAAACCAGGAAAAATCCTTAAAATCCTTTCGGTTTAGTACCGAAAAGTAAGCTTTAAGTTCTTCCCACTCCTGTCCGAAATAATCCCTGTATTTTTCTTCGTTTTTTTCTTTGCCCACTACTTCGCATTTTTAATGCTCTAACATTTAACCTTTATCGCAAGCCTTTCAGTTAGCCAAAGTCAAAAAACTCGAGAGCATCTCTGTAAAAAGCGGTATAAATACAGTTGCTCTTCTTTCCCGTTTATGTTCATCCCTCTTTTCCCAGCCCAAATCATCTCTTTCATCTTCATATGAGCACTACTGCATTAAAAATTCATTTCTTTTCTCCAATCCTTCCTCGGGGCAGTAGTAGTCAATCCATTTCTTCTATTCACTAATACCAACGCCATAATCTCCAACCATGTTATCTATTTTATAAATCTATATCATCTCTCCTCCTCGCTCATCTTTCCTTTCTGGCTTTTTCTTCCAGAGGATATTACATACTTTCATCTTCCATGAGAATCTGTTAAAATCAAGCATATTTCCTCCTGCTGTGCCTGTCAAAATCTCAATCTGCTCCTTTTCAGTCAATTCCAGTGCAGATTACTTTACAGGCACTACTACTGCATCTTATCCGTTCAAGTCTCTGTCAATCCCCTCTCCATCATTTCTGCTCTGGATATATCCCGTATAATTTCCTATTACTCATCATAGAGAATACTTGTTTTGAAGATAAAACTTCCAGGAATAACCTCGTGTTTAATTAACGTATACGTCCAAGCTTCACGAGTAAAATTGCCCAGAAGGAGAGTCCAGTCCTATTAAAAACGTTTACGTGATCATCCTCTCACTGGTGACTGATCATACTCTTGATTTTCCAGCAGGGACATTCATGTATCTTGTTATTTTCTGGAAGCAGCCTGAATGTCAATCCTATATCCCAGCCTTGGGAAAGGATATCCCCGGAGGAAGGACGAATATAATCAAACACCATCACTAATTCATTACGTATGTAAGTCCCCATTATTTCCCCTGTTCACGCATATACACTCACTGGAGTGGCCAGTGGCCAGCAGGCACTAAACTAGCCTAAGGTCAGTTTCATGCAGTCATCTGATATCTTCAATATTGGTAGCGGAAAGGCTGGAAATACGAGACTTGAAGCTCCGAGAGCGGCTAAACAATGTAATTTATCGTCTAGTGAAGAAATGACGAAAAAACAAGAGAGTTTTAAAACTTGAGCGCGTTTAAAACGTAGAGAAGTGAAAGAATAGTGGACTGGATTATATTTTCGCAAACATTTCCCCCGTCCTTCCAGAGAAGAGCAAAATCATCATCCTAGTTTCCTCCTCAGCTTTATTATTGCTTCTGTTCTACCGTGGGGTTAGCAAACAAGGAATCGCATCTACGGTATATGTCAGTCATTATATGTTCCTTGCACGCACCATGTTCAAAGCAAGGACACGCGCTATGGATTTCACGGAACATTACTCCCCTCTGTACATGCTATAGACTCCAGACTCATCATATCATCAAGCTTCGAGCTAAATGAGTCGAAATTATCCCAGACCAAGTCCAAGATCAAATTCCTAATCTAGTAATCTTCTTTAATAGAGACTTGAGTACAAGTACGCATAGACAGTCCTTGATTTGATTAACGCATTCGTCTCCTTTAAGAAATAGATTATAAGAACAACGGAGAGAGAACAGAAATTGAGAAGAGCGATAAAAGATCCGCAGAATAACAAGGAACATGCTTGAAAAGACCCTTGAAAAACATTCGGGTTCAACCTATATTGACATTCCCTTCAGATAACTAGCATACCTAAAACCAGTTTAAAGAACCTTGCTACTAAACCAATGCGCACATACAAGTAAAAATCAAAAAAGGATTAGCTCTGTTCTATGAAAAAAAAATCCAAGATTCTGCTACGCATTTGCCAATTTTTTGTGCCGCACAAAGTACAGCCTACGCCAAAGATTTCCTCCCGCCCATTAATAGGTTAAACTTAGGACAATTTATTAGTCAGTGCCCAGCTGTTTAAGTTACTAAAGCTATTTTCATTCATTCAATCAGACAATCTTCAACTTGTAATGCTTTTTGCCACCTAAAATCCACCAGTGGTTCGTCTTGATTAATCTGTCAATCATGATGGAAGCCATACGAAGCCGCTCCTGCTATTTTTTACGTACGTCCATTCACAAACTACCACTTCACCAGAGACAAGTGTACTCATGCATTAATGATTGTTTTTAGTGTGCAATGCAGCCATGCCAAACATCTCAAGCAATTCTTACTGCAGTTCTTCCAAAGAAACTTTGCAATATTTTTCGAGTCGGACGAGAAGGGAGATTATTCAGTTCCAAACCACCAATAGAATATCATTTCCCCCATAAGTCCTTACATACATAAGATTCAAGAATTTTTTCAATTATCACAATCGCCAATAACCACCATGTCCGACACATGTGCGAAAATTGGCATTTCTTCTAGGAAAACAAACCTGTTATTACAAAAGGTAAACATAAAACTTATCAATCATCGCAATTCTGTCCGAGTAGTTTATGGCTTCAGGCCACGCTCACTCCTCTATTTGGATGAAGCATAAATATTTGTATTTAGATTACCTTCGCCTAACAATCAGCAATTAGCAACACACACCCTCGAGTAAATTCAAAAATCTCTTACCTCTAAAATGTGAAGCCGCAAAAGACTACGTCTGTCTTTTCGCTACCGTGTAACTTCTTCTTTGAGTTCTCAATAGCACCTGGTTTTCACCTTCCTTCCAGGATGCTTCCTCCGTCCGAGCACTTTCACTTCCTCCAGTGGCTGAAAAGATTGACCGTTTCCAAATTGTCACGGTTCGCTTCTAAAAAGTATTTCTCCAAGTTCGCACACTTTCAGCCAACCTTGTCACGGACGAGTTTAAGGGAACGCGTGGAGATGGTGGGAGAGTTATCCCTTAATTCGGTTTCGTTATATGGGAGTGTTAGTCCTAAAGTTATTATACCTTGTCTTCCTTAGCTTGTCTACGTGTATCCTGGTGAGGGGAATACTTTGAATCCGCTAATTGCTCCTCTTGGGTGATCTACTTCCCACTTTATTCACTCCTATCAATACTACCTAAATATTTAACTTTGTAATACTACGTTCTTGTCATCCACATAAATATGCATGAGCTTCTCTGTCTGCCGAGGACGTTCCTTCCCTTGAGACTCCCACTCTGCAACTGCATACTCCTCCCCAGTATCTCTTGTCTTTATCAATCTCTCTGCCATCTCGGTATATATATGCGACTAAATTGGCACACGCACCAATATCATATTAGCTCCATTACCCACTCTATTGGATCACATAAATCAACTTCACTTCAGCTATTCTAAGGCTAAGACCAACTCCTCAATATCCATCCTCACATTTTCCAACTCAGCTACTCGACTTTCTTCTCCATGCCTTCGGTAGTTGGCGTTAGTATCGCCCATTCCTTTGGGAACGAAAGCAGTCTCCAGAGTTTCTTCAATGCTCTCGCAGAAATCTACACATGGCTCGGCTGCTCGTACTTTGGAATACGGCACCACTCAATGGTTATCTCGGACTTGGTGTAAATACTCGGATTGTTTCGCGGGACGTACTTTTGTGGAAGGCGTTTCTTGTACAATTTTAGCAATAGTTGAATCGGAACGGATGCGCAAAAAATTATCTGCATGTTAAATTCTATATTTGATATTGTGTCAGCTATGGCGAGGAGTACACTTTGAAATAATTTTTTTTACGACAAAGATTTTCCCCATTATGCGGCTGTGTTGTCGCCAGTAACGTCAGCTTCGTAATGCCCTCACTGTTTTAGCTGACGCTGATTACCATCTCAACCGCAAAATAACGTGCTAAGGCTCTCAAGAGTCCTTTTTTATGAGAGGAAATATGGAGTTGAAGCTTTCAATGCGTCGTCTATGTTTTGGAACCAGCACGATTTGAATCCTTGTTGCATAGCGTTAGATGTAAAATAACTAAAACGTTAAAGTTTCGTTATCAGAATACTTCTTTCGAAAACGCTTGGTTATTACTTTAATGAGCATAGACAATTAAACAGTTTTTTAGAGTAATTTATCCGACATAGCAGGTATCCAGTAAACTGTTTCCTTTTTGCTTCGTTGTAGTTGCTCATTCATGTGTGACGTATAGGACTTAGGCACTCTAAATTCGGAATATTCGAGTAAAAGTCTCTATCCCTAAAAAGCTCTACATCCGTTCCCCTCTGTCAACTGAATGAGTTGTAAGCAGAATCATAGTTATACACATCGAGTATTAAAACGTTAACACAAATTTTTTAAACTGAGTACAAAATAAACGAAAGGTAGGAAGTACAAAAAATTCTTCCCATTCAATACTATAAACGAAAGTAGCGATGCTACTGACGAGACAAGGTCTGTATCACCTCACTCCGTAAGGTTACAATGAATTCCAGAAACGGAAGTTAGATATTCAAAGATAGCACGGTAGCTAAAACTCATGTCACCTGTACAACCTGTACAACTAATTTCTATTTGCACAAACCATGGTTAAAGGAGACCAAGGTTAAGACATGTTATCACTAAAGAATAATAAATCTTGTCAATTGCTCACAGAGTATGACGTTATTTCTAAGAACCGGGAAACTACGCGAGTTTTTTATTAAGTGCTAAAAGAGGTGTACACCCTTATGCTCCAAAGACTCAAGCCTGAAATGATTAGTACTTTTTAATGCGAAGCGAGTAATGCAATAATCCGATTACAGTCAAATATTAGTTGTCACATAACTTTCTTTGTGTCGGCAATGACTAGCTACATGCATTTTTTATCACAATCTCCGTCTTAATTGCGTGTAATTAATTAGTAAAGTTAAAGAATCAAACGCATTCGTCAACGTCATATCACAACCAGCACCAGCCAAAATGCTTAGTCTATGATCAACTATCAACTGAACTCTAAGGTTTGTGCCCATCAGCGCTCGTATTCTTTACAAGTCTTTTCAAGATGAGATTCGCGTAGCTGAATTTCGATTCCAAGAAGCCATCGAGTAGCTACGCACAAATAAAATCGTAATTAGAATCACGGCAGACATGGAATATGGAAACGAAGCCTTATGAGTAGAATCAGGAGTGAAAACTTACATCCGTAGGGAAACTTTCTTGCGCTAGTAGTTCCCTGTTTTCCGGACATCCATGAGTAGCTGCAATTAGGGTTGGTAATATGTTCCGAGACATTTTCAGATCTGAGAGAAACTCCTTTGCTACAGAGCATAACTGTTGTAGAACCGTAGGGGCCTGGCCAGACTGAATAGTAATTTGGTTTTGGCGATTCTTGACGGTAAAATTTCCCAGCGCTATAAAGAGTTCTTGAAGAAGCCCCCACATTGCACGATCTTCTTTATGGGGCACAACCTGCCACAACAACTGACTAGCTATGTGGCGAAACTGAAGAGAAACAGCTTCCGACCCTAAGACACTTTGTAGAGACTCTATATCAAGCCTCGCAACTGCATTCACCAAGCATAATGTTGACTTCACCACAGAAGCAGTACGACTTCCAGGTGGTGGAGGTACTCTTGGTTCCACTGGTGTAACTGTTGAATGTGTATTATTAGCATCTTCGACGTGTTCTACATTTTCAGCCTCAGATTGCGTGAATAGCCGAGGACGCGGGGGAGCTCCTTGGTAAAGTAGAAGAGCGTAAGACATGGAGATGGTCCCAGCAAGTTCGGAAGATTCTAACGCTGCGAGTAGAAGCGTTGGATCAGATTCCCGTTTGCCTCCATTTATGCTGCTTCGCTTTTCCAGGCAAAATGTCAAACACCAAACGAGTGCTGTGAGAAAATCTAATGATATCTTCAGTAAGTTTGCAACCTCAGGTTGATTATCAACTGGACCTTGTACACCACTGCAGTATACTGAAAGGCGATCTATCACGTTAGCGGAAACAAGATACCTACACCAAAATCAGCATGAAAAATAGTAATTAATTAGTATCCTTCTAATTGCGATGATATAAATACATGACTAAATCGGGTAGTTGCTTACCCAATGATGTCTTGCGTACGGAATGTGACGTCAAGAATATCAGTTTCCGTAAACAATTTGTCTTTTTGCCTTGAGATGCCATCATAAGGATCCGGAACGATACTTAGGATGGTGAAAAGAGTTTCGATAGCAAAATCTAAACAACATTAGATTACAGTAAAATATTTAATACACCTTAACCACGGAATACGGTACTTCCCAGCAGGTACAACGGGCTTTTAGGATAAATTCACATAAAACTTGTGTCCTACTAATTTATGTACCTGAAACTGAGTCTGCCTGAAGAGAATCGTTACTTCCGGTACGCCCAGACAGCCATCGGTTGCCGTCAGGTATCAGATTCTGTTATTAAAAGGTTACATTGTAAAAATATCTTTTATTTGATCTACGTACGGGATAACCGAATAAGTTTCTTACACTTAGTCGATTAACGACGAGTTTCAACAGACTGCAGATCACCGTGCTGCGTATAACGTACATTCCATTGACGAGATGCTGGTAGGTTGCACCCACAATCAAATTGCATGCACCTATCAAGATTCTGTGGACAAGCACTATGAATTATGTTTCTATTTGTTTTACTTAAAACTTTGCATCGGAGGACTATGAAACTCACTTGGGAGGTAGATCCAGCGACTCACAATGAAGAATTTTGCTGACTACTGTAAACGTTCCCAACGAAACTACAGCATCCTGGACGGATTTGTTCTATTAAGAGCATAGTTTCAAAATTTCAAAGTATTAACTGCTTTTACTTAGTAGAACGAGCTTGAATAAAGCACTAACATTGAACATGACAATACCTTGTTTATTGTTCGTCTGATGTCGGCTAGAAGTCTATCCATTGAATTAGCAATATTGAGAGACCCTTTCCCAGTCGAGAAAAGGTTAAGGCAACGTTCCAGTTCACGTAAGTTCTTCACAACTCTTGATTTCAATGTCGGGTCTCCCCTAACCTCGTACTTTTCTTTATCCTGCTTTTCAAACTCTTCTCCGCGAGATATAAGTTTTAGCATCAACTTCTTGCAGTACTTTTTGCTCTTATTTTTATCATGTTGGACCCCAGGCTCCAGCTTGTCGACTTGAACATCAGTAATGAATTTCAAGCCGAATTGCTCCATTTTCGAACTGCTGTTATTGTCACTATTCTGTATTTTCCGCACAGCTTCTAAATGAGATCGCCCGCGGAGGTGTGCCAACTCTTGAACTTCAGATTGTATCTAAACAGTGTCAGTCGTTTTGGTAAACACTAGTGAAATCAGCAGTTTCCTTAGTTATTAAAACGTTATTATAATAGCATATAAGATATTACCGTCACTTTGCATAAGGTACACATTCTCACGATTATAGCACCCGACTCGTCTAAAGTTCTTGGAAGAGTCAACTCAATAGCTTTTTGCCTTATCTGTTCAATGTTTTCTTCATGCCTTCTGGCAGTTTCTTCTTGCTTTTGCTGAATTTTTTTCTGCAGTTCTTCCTTTTCAGCTTGCTTTGCCGCATTTAATGCAGATATTCGCTCTTCCCAGTCCCTACAAAATCATCATAGGCATGCAAGTTTCATTTCTAGGAGGTGATTCGTTTTCATTTTTTCTCATTAATTTTGCATACCGAGCTTTTTCTTGTGCTAATTCTGATCGCTCTTTGGCCCGTTCTTCTTTTTCCCTCACAATTCTTTCATCAATTTTTCTTCGCTTCTCTTGCATTTCTGCCAACTTAGTCTGGAATAAAAATCCATAAAGTTATTGTTTGTATAAATATGGCACCATTTCTTATTCTTGCCATCTAAAATCACATCGGATTGGAACTCACTTCCCACCCTCTACGTATATGACATTGTCTTTCTATCACAGCTTGTACTTTTACAGCTCTATCTTCAAACTTTAATTTTCTTTCTTCCTGGATTGAATTCAGCCTATCTTCAACTTCCTGCAAGCCAAAAACAATTGCTTCATTATATCACCTATCAGCCTAAAACTATACAAAAAAGAATACTCAGTGTACTCAACTCACCTGTACGTTAGCTAAATAGTCGTGACGCTTGTTTTGCGCTTCCAGGAAGTTGATAAAGGCGATTTCTTTAGCTTTTGAATCTTCATCATGCGCTTTCTTGACAATGCTGCGTAAATGCAGTTCTCTCTTTTCAGCAGCCCTTTTCCTTCGTTCATCTGCTTTCGCCATTAGTTCATATCGTTCTTCTACAAGACGCTTTGTTGTTTCGTTTAGGCTTTCAAATTTTTCACTGAGCTGCACGTATTGGTTGTATTTTGATTGTAACAGAAGCTCTCGATTCCTTTCGGCCTTAGCCAACTTAGCCCGATGACGCTTCAGAGTTTCCGCACTGTCACATTTTTTGGAGGGAGATAGTCGTAGTTTTTCTTTTTTGGCCACAATTCGTTCATCGAAAGATTCGTCTATCGGTAGAGAGGAATTGTCACTAATAGCTATGAAGAAGAACTGGTCCAAGTCACCGCAGGAGTCGCTCATTTCGGTTTCTGTCTCCGATTCAGGAAACGTAGTTGGACTGGAAATCGTGTCGCACTCGGACACGTTTGAACCTTCGTCTACACTTGCACTGTCTGCTCCACGGCTTTCTATTTCTTCAAAATCTTTTTCAACTTGGAGCAACTCTTCTGCCAGCTTCTCACTCTCTTGAATTGCGCTTTCCAAGGCTGCTTCCTTCTGTTGGATTTCTTCATCATCATTAGAACTTTCAGCATCATGGTCCTTCCATTTATCCGAGCATTCTACAATAATATCTCCTTCCATAGACGAAGAAACTGAATCAGGTAGAATATTCGGTACTTTATCGTCATTCGAAGGCTGCGTTTCTTTCTCCTTTTTCTTGTTTCCTGCCACTGGCGCTCTGCTACTGACTTTGGACTGAATGGCACTGAAGTTACTTTTCTTGGCCACAGAAGTAGATGTGGTATTCATGGCATCCGGAGTCTTCGTTATAGAACTTTTTACAGATCGCGGAGTAGCTGTTTTAAAAAATCAAAATGCATTTTTAGGCCTCAAATTCGTCGCACTGATAAAAAGATTTTGTAAATCTGTATACAGATCTTACCGATAAGAGGAGATGCTGGTGGGTTCTCCAACTTTTTTTTCGTAGTGCTAGCAGTAAGTCTCTCCGTGGCCCGGACATCAGTTTTAACAATAAGTTTGGACGTAGCTGTCGTGATGGGTACATTCGCTTTAATCGGTACATTTCGCTTAGCTGATACACTTGGTGAGCTTTTGGTAACCGTTGCAGCTTCAGTTTTTGGGTTTCTTGAAGTTGAAGTACTTTTATCTTTAACCTGTTTAGAACTCACTGGCGCAGCAGGTTTTTTCAGAGTTTGAGTACTTCTTTGCTGAAGCGCCGGTTTAGGAGATGGAAACTTATTTTTTGAATCTGAAAAAAGTTGGACATAGGTTTAGGTTTAGTCGATGCCAATGTAAAATTCACAAGCTTTTAACCAAGAGCAATGTTTGCTTACTTAATTCCAGGCTGGACCCAAGAAACGTTTTCTTAGGATTTAATTTTTCCTTGGAGCCGAAAGATTTTTTATCAATAGCTCTGTTGATAGGTGCACTTCTTTTGGCATCTAAGTCTTCACTTCTACTTAGTACCGGTAACGAAATTGTTGAAGAAGGTTGATAAAATCGTGATTTGAGGAAATGGGATGTGTTGTTTCCATTGTAAAATGGCCTTGGGTTCGAGGTGTCTTTCCATATTGTTTCATTTTTGTCCCTTTGATTTTTTAATTGGGAATGCGTGCTTTTCGCTTGTGCCGAACGCGGATAACCTCTCAAAGGTTGACCAGAACCAGAGGAACTCAACCTTCCATGTAAGGATCCTGGGTTGCTCCCCGTGTACATGGAACCTCCATCCCTGTGGTCACCCACACTGCCTCTGTCAAGTGAACCACGAGAAGAATTAGCTGCGGATGATCCCAATGATGAGCTTGACTGTGACCATTTTGATCGATTAGATCTTGCAGTAACAGTCTTCCAGCCATCCTTTTCTAGCTTAGAATTTATGTCATCTTTTACAGGTTCTTTAACCTCGTTAGAGACACACAGTAGTTTTTCCTCCTCTACTGTGGAACTGACATCAGCTGATGCATTGCTTAACGTTGAAGCACAAGATCCATTGGAAGAATTAGTCAGAACTATTATTTCAAGTTTAGTATTAGCAGCAAATGGTATTAATGGTTCGTATTCTCCATTGGAATCCGTTTGGCTGCTAACATGCCTTCCACCAGCAAAATAGTACACTTCTGGATCCTCTTCCAAGTCAGTTTGAAGACCCACATCAACAAGTAACTCTTTCTTTGGTTGTCGGACGAGCACCGATTTCACAGAACTTTCGCTGATTTTCCCAATACTATCCTCGGATTTCACCACAGAAGTGACGGAAGCCTCAGAACCGGAGCGTGTCACATTGTTATCAGTTGAAGGCACGTTCGTGGATAATTGTACGACTTCGTTCACTAGCCCATTTATTCCAGGGCATGCACCCTTCACATTATCCAGTTGGCTCTGCGGGACGGTTGGACACTTGTTCACTATAACTTCATTTAAATTCGGCGTACATGGCAAAGGCTTCGCCTGCACGGCGTTTTTGTATCTCGAATCGATTTCAGCATCACTGAGGTTCGCATTGCCCGAGTTCAGAACTACAGATACGGGAAGAAAGTCTGGACTGATGGTAGATGTGTCTCTTATAATATTATTTTCTTTATCTAGCGAGGGATCTGTATCAAAATTTCCGTTCCTATCTTCTAGCCAGTTGCGTATGCAATTATTCTTTTCCACAACATTAGAAGGACGATGGGAATCACCCTCTCCTCTTTCCACTATACAATCCGGCGAAGCATCATCAAGTTGAAGCGATGGTGGTAACCCTCCATGATTAACTTTAATAAAGTTTTCTATAAAAGAAACCCTTCTGTGAAGCCGAGATATAGTGTCCTTCATAAAAATTATCTCCTCCCCTAAGTCATTTTGCTGATTCACTTTATCTTCCATGGCGAACCATCCACCTTACAATGAATCTTACACGGCCCTCGAGTAGCGGCTGCCTGTCATTCCAATTTAATCATCAGAAATGTCACAATGGTAACCTATGAATACCAAAAAAACAAGTTTTGCTTTGTACAGTCATTATCATATGTAACAAACCAATGTTAATTAAAATTTCTAAATTACAAAGCTTAATCAACGAGTGCATAACGCAAAGATTGCTGATTCTGCACCCAGTTCACTCCTTACAACAAAGCCCAAAACAACTAGTTCTGGAATACAAAACAATATCCGATTGATGACGCACAAAGCATCTCCCTCATTCTCGCCTGGCTACCTCATCTGACAATCTGACTTCGGAAATACAAATCATGTATCGGTTACGTTCTGCTACATCGATGATGTTTTAAGCAGCAATCAGGGGAACTGTACATCGATTAAATATTACTTCGTAGACGGACATTCATTCAGTCAGCACCTCTGTATAAATATTGATTAAATCACCTTCCTTCTCTTCAAGTACACATTTTATAAAGATGGTATTTGTCTAGATATGGGCTTCCAGCGTAGGTGTATGGATGTACTGTACGAATGGCAACATAAGAGTTATATATTCTTTCAATTTTCATTTGAACAAGGGCTGACTCAAATTTAAGACAATCAATTAACTACAGGATAGACCAAACAGCGGATTACCTAGCACTACGCTCTAATTCCAAGAAATTATGCCGCCGGAATTCAAGTGTATTTCTGGCTCCGTCAGAAAGTTTTTCAATAAGCCTGCAATTATTTTTCACATCACAAGTTTAAGTTTTGCCAATTTTGAATTGTCTCAAGACCCACTCAAGGTATATGTTCGCACGAATTCAAACACTGGTACTGCCTGCACATGATCTCATTGCACCAACATCTCAGTTGCTAATAGTCTTCGAACGAAGGACCGTTCACATATAATGTTAGCAAAAACATCCCGAATTTGCTTATCTCCCACCCCCAGTCCGTATTACACCAAGCAATTAAACGCTACGGTGGCCGAAATAGACCCCTCCCTTGTCTCCCCTCTTCTAACGTGATACCCGAGAATAGGGAGACAAAATCGCAGATAAATACATACATATATGACTTTAACTTTCTTTAAATTCCTTTTTTAGGAAGTCTCAATTTCGAATTTACGGTTGTGTCGACGAGGGAGTTTGTCTGTTGATTTGTGAAATAAGATCTGAGCGCTAAGTTGGCAAACTTCAACAGTGTTGTAAAAGACAACTTAAATTACGCGCTCTATATCTAATAATTGAAGATTGCCAACTTGACGTAGTTGATAAAAACTGATTCTGACAAATTTTCCCCGAGTAAAGGCGTTTGAGAGTAAGAGTCAATTGTGTGCCTACTGTGACTGTGACGTGGTTTTCTGGGAGGTGAACTATATTAAATGCGAAAATCCGCTATTAGCACAAGTAGTCAAGTTGAACCTCCTGTCGATTTCAATGCATTATGTAAATTTAAACTCGCTGACGTATGACATTGCGTTTAATTAACCACCTCTTAATTGTTATTCGTTCCGTTTATCCAATAATTTTCATATTCTTCTGCTTAATAGCCGAATTTGGACACAGATAATTGACAGATGTATATTTTTAAAGTAAATATATTTTCTGCATATGGAACTGAATTTTGTATCTTAAGTTTCTAGCAATACTTAATATCACGAAGTTAGAGCTTCTGTTTAACTGAAGTGATACCGAAGTGATGGAAGTGATTTGGAATGTCGTTTAACTGTCGTTCATTGTTTGTTAAATTGCAGATCTCAAGTATCAATGCAATGAGGAGAAGGTGATGTGGGATTGCGCTCCTAGTGTACTTCAAGTACTAGTCTAGATTTTGTTACAAAGAATAGTAGGATATATAAGCCAAGATGGTTGATAACCAGGTGAGTTCAATTAGTTTTTCTGATACTATTTCTATCATTTTTGAAGCAGACAAAGACGTCTAACTCTGTTGGTATGGCTACACCCATAGCGTAAGAGATAAAAAGTCTATTTTTAAGTATACTAATATTAATTATTATAATGTCCACTTTTAGCCTCTCCTCAGTAGTGTTGACGATGAAGAGGATGGATTGGGATTCGGTGAAGAAGGGCCAGAAGCTAAGGAGAGGCTCAAGTATGTTTCATTGCTGAAATTATACAAGAGGATCATTTTGAGCTTTGGTTTTTGACTTTGACGTTATTTTTGCAGGCACCCAATCGTTGCCTTCTTCCATGTATTTTTCCGAGCAGCTGCTCTAATAGTCTACATCTTTTGTGGAGCATTTAATGCCGGTTTTATACCCAGTTTTGTAACCGTCGTTATTCTGTTATCACTTGACTTTTGGACTGTTAAAAATATAACAGGTTAGTGACAGTTATGGTTACAGTTTTTATGCGTAAGGTCGCTTCGGAAGCCTGTAATTTTATGTTTGTGATTTTGCAGGTCGAATTCTCGTGGGATTAAGATGGTGGAATTATGTGGATGATCAAGACGTAAGCCATTGGGTATTCGAAAGCCGAAAAGGAGTACGAGCTGGTGGAAGGCCCCCAGAAAGGAAAGTGTTTTGGACAGCCCTAATCGTTACACCGGTTGTGTGGCTTTTACTATTCTTTTCTAGTTTCTTCACGTTTCGACTTCAGTGGACTGTAAGAAATCGTTATATTAATCAGTATGCACAAAAACTAATGACGAACTATGAAATGATATAATACGTTTGGTTTCGTAAAAGATTCTCGTCGCGTTGGCACTTGTACTTCAAGGTGCGAATCTCTATGGCTACATTCGGTGCAAACTAGGTCACACACCCGGCATTACCGATGCCACAGGGATTCTGCAATCGGGGGTAAATACAACTCAGTGAAGCAAATTCAGTGTTCTGTAATAACAAATAACGTTGATTTAAATGAATCCGTTCCTTTATTCTTACAGCTCTCAACACTGATACTACGTCGTTCTGGAGCACCCGGTGCAAGCGGTGATACTGGCAACGCATTCATGAGTCAGCAAGTATAGTTCGTTAATTTATTCCAGATTCGTTAATAATATATACATACCGTTAAAGTTAAGCAATTCAAGATGGAACCATATTTTATTGCACATTAACTTGCTGTGATGGACAGTAGTGTGTGCTTACCAACATTTTGTAACGATAACTCATTATCCTATACCATTTCCTATCAGCTTGTTTACGAATATGGTATGTCACTATCATCACTGTTTCGCAAGGAGTTCAGTTCTATTAAACAACTTGTGTACACGCGCAAAACTTTAGATAAACTCAAACTAACTCCACGTCATCTATCTAGGTATTTAAATGCAAAGGTACATTAACATCGGAAAAGTCAAAATAGCATTCCGCTAACTAATAACCACTACATCAATTCAATAATCCTAGCGTACAAGTCAATTAGGCAAAAACTAGTCATTTCTTCATTAGATCCTGGACTATTTAATGGCTGTGAAAACGATACCCTTCTCCAAGATTTAACGGCCCTTGGATTTTCTGCCTTCCACTTTCTTACGGATCATCACTGAAATTTTTCAAGATTAAGCAATACAATAGCAGATTACGGAATTCGTGCATATTCATATCCCTTAGATTCAGCAAGGAGGGGGAATTTTTTTAACCAAAAAGCAAATCACGCTTACTTTTTTCAATTTTCTCCAGGCTTTTACGCAACTGCGATGTAATTCGTGGAATAACCTCTGAAAATTTCAGCAGCTTCCATACACTGAGCGTTATAGAATGGGTTGAAAATTGATGCCCTAGAGCGTGGAATTCCTCATCCCTGTTTCCAAAGAGATGTTATTAGAAAGCTGTGTCATTACCATATTAAGCTTGAAAGATTTATCACCAAGAAGAACCACACTACTAACACTATTTCAATATGATCACCCCTACCGTCTGCAATTTAAACTATAGCAACGAAAAATTCGGCGTACTTACTTTAGAGCGAAGCTAAGCGATATCAGCGCAACGACCCACTTTTTAGCGAGGGCTTTGGTAAAACGAAACCCTCTCGCCATTTTGGTTCCGTGATCCTCGAATCTAAATCTATTGTGTACTCTTTTTATAATTTTTTCACCACTTCTTCAACCCCTATGATTCGAAACACCAAATGTCGTCGCAATTATATGCTTGTAATGCGTCCCACCTCATGAATGTTCTCCGAGCGAGGCAGAATTCCTTTGAAAGTGTTTGAAAAGGTTTCAGATGGCATCATAACACATACAGAACAGAATTAACTGTAATGCAATAAGCAAAGGGATACTCTCCGAATAACATCCTACGCTGAACCCATCGTTATCTCTACTTTTGATTTGAATGCAAATTATTCTGAAGTTACCATTTAAATACCTTGTAAACACTAATATGACATGTTTGTCGAAAACATTCCCTCATTAAGAACGACCGCTTTGCACTGGCCCATTTACTAATTCATTTGCTGGTTAGCCGGCTTGTACATCTAATGTAGTGTGAATCCCGTGCCTACATATGTTTTTCAATTAAGCAAGTAATGCATATATCCAGACTGTTAGAGCAGGGCTTCGGAGAAGCGCCATGAATCGTTGTATAAAAGTTTTATTGCAGTCAGTTTTCCATCCACGCAAGTACGATTACCGTAATCATACGGTACCTTTACCTGGAAGACTGGAATACAAGTCCCACACATCGAGCATAGGGCAGCCAGTTGAGGGCAAGGAGGTGTTCCGAACAAACTACTACGCCTATTTAACAGGAACCCCTTACTGACCCCATTCCTTCCCCCATGTGAAGTGAAGGTAGACTGAATGCTTCCCATCCTTTGATTTGAGACAATTTTCCAGGAATCGAGGAAGCAAGGTGCAAAGTCACAAGAATATGTTTACCCATTGTAATGCTTCAATGCCCCCAGAGGTTTCTATTAAGATAAAAATCGAAGATTTTTCTTCCAAGTATGTATTTTATCCACGAATCTTTGGAGATGAAACCCTATATTTTCAAGGTCTCACTACCTGGAATGTGGGAAGGGGCAAAGAAGGATGACGTTTTTGAAACATTCCGTTCCAGAGGACAGTTGGCGATAGATCTGGGCGGATACCTTTAGCGTAGTTAACCTCATTCTAGTGGTAATTAAGAGATTTAACAGTATGTTGACTTCAGATTTGCGTCTTCTTCTAGTGCTTCTTATCGTCTGGTTCCACACAGGCTCAGCCCGGCCAATTCAAGACGAAACGAGATTATCCACGGGATACATGGTATGTTATTATTACATTGGGGTTTCCTTTTCCTTCCAACATCATTAAATAACGTTTTCATTTTTCTAGAATGCCAATTTACGTTTTGCAGATCCCTCCTAAAATTTCTCGGGGTGAGCGTTCCTTGTGGCGTTTTTTCTCCGGCGATTTTCTATCGTTTCTCTTCTTCCGGGAAACTGTTGAACCAAGCATCATCCTCCCGTCCGTCGACATCTCCAATGAGTTCTCATTAAGTCCACTCTTGAAGGCATATGACCCTTCCTACATTGATTTTCCGCCACCTCCACAAATCCATCCCATGGACGGATACAAGACACAATTCGTATGTGACCACGACTACGACCCTTCTCAAGATCCGGGCCAAGAATACCACGACCATTGTTTTTACTATCTCTACACTCCAGAGAAAAGAAGAGTCCCACAAAACCAACATCAGTTCGCCCATTTCTTTTACTGAGAGCACCTCCCCCTTTTTCTATGCCATGATTAGTTTTGGGGTACAATAAAATCTATTCTTATCTTGTTTTCCAATTAATATATCTAGAGCAGGTCTTCGAACGTCATTGAAATTCCTCACAGATACAAATCATTTTTCATTTGCACTCATATGATTGACAGACAATATAATATTTTGCCATTAACTTTTAATCCCTTTCAGTTTCGTTACCGTTCCCCCAAAAACCGTTACTTCCTCTTCCTCTTTCTTACTTAAGAGACGTGAATTCTGGAGATGAGTCCATCATTCTGGTTTTGCCCATCACCTGTTTCAGAGATCACAAACCACCATTGTGTTGCCAAGCTTTACAAGTTCTTAACAGCTTTGAGATAACCATAAAGCAATTCTATCCTTGGACAAAGCCAGCTCTGCAAAAGTGTTCCCGATATAACTACCATCATGTTGAATCTAAGACGTATCATTCTATTGTGTTTACTAATAAATCTTGTGGTTACGTTGCATGCATTTCCTACAAAAAAAGAATCAGATGCTGTACAGGTAAGCCGATTCATTTGTTTAAACATGTTTGCAAATTTGAACCCCTCAAAATTTAACTATTTTCATCAATTATGAATCCAGCAAACAAGTTTTGTTTACATATTTAATCTATGAATTTCCAAACAGAAAGCTGATATGGACACTGAAAACCATAAGCTGTTGGAAATATCCGGCATTAAGTCGATAGGCGCTCTACTCCCCGATCCCAAGCCAGACATGCCGCTTTTAATGCCAGAAGCTATGAAGAAGCAGAATTTGAGGATTTTTGGATTCCTATCCCAGTTATTTTCCACAAACCAAAATGGAGGAAAGCAACACGAACACGAACATTATGACGATTACGATGAACACGGATGCTACGACGAGCACGAATACGCTTATCCAGACTACTGGATGTACGAACACATGAACCCTTTCGAAGGACCTTATCCCCATCACCATCACCTAAACAGCGGTTACCAGGGCCATCACGGAGGAAATAAAAATACCCAAAGAGGAGATCGTCAGAAACAGCTCCTCGCAAAGTTTATTTACTGATCAATAATCCCCTGCCTTTACTACTACATTCACACTCTCCTATTTGCGATTTTAATTATTATATTACTGTATCATTATTTTGGCAAACCTGTGATTTAATTTAGTTTTCATATCGGGAATGCGAATTTTTATTGTACGAATAAAACGTTGTACCCCTAAACGAATCGGCTTGCTCTTCGCACTAAATGCGCAATTACCAATGATACAATGAACAAAGATGTAAGCGCAGGTTTTAGTCCAGCAATTTCTCGTCTACATTTGTAGCACTTTTAACACTAAAGAAAATGCGGGAATTATAAAAATCACACCTCTGCTTTTAATTCCACGGAAAATAAAAGGTAGCGAGTCGTCGCGCTATTATGCATTCATACTGCGGAAGAGTCTGATAGCAAAAATAAATTCGCCAAATTTAACTACGGATATAGTATTTATAGTGTTTATTAACTTCATAAAAGCTCCGTGTAAGAATAGTTGATTGACCATGTAACTAAATTGTGCTGGAAAATACATTTTTCTGATTCGCATGGATTTCGCATTTTCTACAATTCCAGTCACTGTTATAACGGAAATAGCTATTAAAATATCTTAATCCAGATATCGCTTATAGCTGGTGATTTGTTTGAAATAATCTAAATCAGCTGTGGAACCGGACTATTCTTTTGCCAATGGTATATACATTGTGCAGAAACCGATGATAATTTCCATGGTTGGATCCGGTATGTACTAACGCCAATCATGGTTGATTTCAATCTCGTGATATAACTACGCCAAGACAACGATATTTATAATGCAAAGTGAATTAGAAGTGAGAAACGAAGCAAAATTTAGATTAGCTTAAAACTTAAGTGCAACACCGTCGAGCCTTGGTTTCTTCGTTGGAAACTATCTTTCAGCTTTGATGATAGTAAGCTGAATTGTGCTAGGTTAAGGTAAGGATATGTACTTAAAGTGAAGACGTATAAAATGCTTATTGATTCGCGTCATTGACTCATACAGATGCTGACCAAGTTTTAACTATTTCAGATGGCTATGAGCTTGGCTGCCGCAGCAGGGGGCGGAACTGATTCTGGCGTTGAAACTGGAAACGAAAGCAACGATGTCGACGTGGCCATCACTGGAGGTCTTCATGGATTCGATTCGTTGGAAAACGATGGAATTCACATCGCTGTACCTCCACCGCCCCCGACTTCTCCAGAATCTGCGAACGAAGGTCATGGAGGAGATCATGAAGAATCTGAAACAGAAATGACGTCTGTAAACCGGGATCATATGATAGATTTTAATGATTCCGGTGGAGGGGGTAACAGCAACTCATGCTTTAATGATGAAGATATGGATCGGGATATTGAAGAAGATGAGCTGAGAGATGCAAAGCGAAGCAGAAACATAGAATTCTCTGACGCAAGCGGGATAGCTGAAGGTAATTTGTGGATTGAAGTTGATCGCTGAAACTGTTGTCGTTGTTGTGATTATTTTAATCAGGGCGTATTTTTCAGATTGTGATCCACATTGTATGAATGGACTGAAATGTCATAGGCAGCCTGAGTTTTCGTTTCATTCATTTGATTCGAGCGGAAATACTGCTAGCACTTTTGCCGTTCCCCTTATGTTTTCTCCTCCTCCTGCACCCCCTGCAACTCCTACGAATCTCAACACAAACACCTGTAAAGCTTTGATGAAAGTAAGTAGCGATTCTATAACTTGTTCGATGCCAGACTTCAAGATACAATATTATCTGCCATGATTAAATTTTGTTTTTATTAATAAATTATGCCCGTTTAATGAAATGCAGTTTGAGTTTCCTGAGCTGCCGAAATTGACATGCCAATTCGCTGAACCGCCTGCTGGATTCCAGTCTTTTGTAGCTTTGGAGCAATTTAAAGCTAAACATACTAAAGGATACAGCGTTGTTGCATCGGTTCCTTTGGAATGTGACCAGCGTGAGTATAGCATTGTGTAAACTTCTCTACTATGACCAATTCGTTGCTAGCCTTACGGAGGTACCGGAATGATAAGGTGTTCGATTAATTGTCAAGATGATTGTAATTTTTCTAACGTAGTTGCGGATACATCCTGTACCGCATTAATACCTTACGAGGAACGAGATTTTCCACGTAAAATGTATCGTAATGCCTCGTATGAACGACGACGAGCGAGAGCATCTTGCGGAGCACCGGGACTTTCCCATCACCGTAAGTTATATTTAGTTCGAAATAGTGACGCAGTTTATGCAAGTTCAGTAACACAATATATTTTCGATCCACAGAAGAACGACGACTTCGCACAGCCGCTAGTGCTAAAAACATTCCCGTGCTATCAAAAATATTGGAATCTGGAGTCGATCCTAATGCTGCCGATGAGATGGGCAGAACTGCTTTACATATAGCTGCCTGCAAGGGTTACAGTGAAGTTGTGAGGTAATTGTAATATGACAGTCGATATCGATACATTTCACCCACATACAGCCCCATGCTTATTGGTAATTACTTATGCGTTCATAGGATGCTTCTCCAAGGGGGTGCGAATCCGAATAAAAAAGACTCAGTGGGAAATACTCCACTACATCTGGCAGCATGCACAAATCATTTCGACGTCGTTACCTGCCTATTACGAGCGGGTTAGTGATTCTTTTAGATTCTGTTGGATTCATTCGAATCCCACGGAAAAGTTTCATGCATTCTATATTTAATTTATGTTCGCAGGAACTGACGTGAGTACATTAGATAACCACGGTCGCAACCCACTACAACTTGCACAGTCGAAATTAAAACTTATCGCAACTAGTAAACAACCTATCTCCGAGGATGCGTTGAAGATAAAAATGGAGGTTCAGCAGATTATTGAAATGATGCTGGAATATCTGCAGAAGAAGGGCCAAGATATGGAAGCAGAGTTACTGAACGCATTCGCAAGTAGACTGACATTGAGTCAAACGCCTGCAGAAGTGGATGCTGATGTTAAGAATCTTCTGGCGAATCTATCCAGCCTAACCCTCACACCTTGTACTTCTAATGCGACCTTGGTCTCTCCAATGCACGTGGGATTTCGAACGGCATATTCTCGTGAAAATGCAGGGACAAGCTCTGCTGTGGGCCGGGCTTGTTTACAACCTCCTAGGCTTCTGGTTAGACCCAGTACTTCAGCGCACTACGTATCTTTATTCGGTGACGACTCGAATCGGAAAAATGCGGCATCATCCAGTAGCTTTTTGAATAATGACATCAACTTTAATCAAGACGATAACGCTGCTATAGATCATCGCATGACGGACTGCAAGCTGTTTAAGTAGCAAAAGACGAAGAAAAGAAACGTTGCCGGATTGTGGCGAATGCTTCCGTGTTTGGAATCAGTCAGTTGTGGATGTTAGTGGTTGAATTTTGGTTCTCGTTTAGGAAGTTAGTGGAAAACAGTAATTCGCACCACCGAGAGAACGATATATATATGTAGGTATGTAATCATGAGGGCATGTTTTAAGCATTAAGTGGTCGTTGTGTCGTAAGAAATTTTTTATACGCGTTTGTAATTAGTTTTATGTTAGTTTTGTATTCATGCAGCCAGGCGATTAATAAAATGTGAATAGTAAAGCAATCAAACTTTCATCAGTACTCTCACTATGTGCGTTTTACAGTCTGCATGTAATAATTATACCAATTAATGAGCAACTAAGATCAGTTAAACAGATATAATGTTTCAGTTTTTGTACAGGCACAGCGTTCAACTCAACATCAAACTCATATAATGTAAATGAACATCATAACTCGCTCGCTAAATCCTAGCTTGTGGAATAAATACACTTAGATCTACTTTTCAGATTTCACGATCTGCATTGGCAGGGTGGTTAATATTTTCTGGACCTTTACTCTCCGGAACCTTTTTCGCGGGTTCAACCTTGGGTGGTGATGATGAAGCTCCTTTCGAATCTCCGTACAACTTATTAACTGCATCATTCACCTTTTTCATGGGTACACCAGACACAATGTTGGAAAGAACGGGTGGTATTAAGTCCTGTTTGACTGGGAGTCGAGCCGTTTCCTCGATAGCACCTTTTTCCGATAGCATATTTGCGTTCTTCGGGAAGCTATCTATCACTTTCACTTCCGATTCACGATTACTAACTGATTCTTTTATAACGGGACTAACAGGTATATTTTCATTCCTAGCTGGTTTTACTTCTACCACAATATTCTTTTCATGTTTTACTTCTGTTTCTTTTACTTCTTGTTGTGCGGATAGCCTTATTTTTGGCTGTATTTCCTTTTTCGACTTTTCGTGCGATCTTTCTATCTTTAATTCGTCCTCTTCTCGATGCTGCTTTAGTTCATCTAAAATTCGCTTCTGTTCTTCTACTAGCTTCTTTTGCATGGTTTCATGTTCTTGCAGCTTCATGAGAATATCTTCTGCTTTAAGTTTAACTGGTTGAGACTGGACTCGGGTGTTTTTCTTATCGCTGAAGTTACTCTGGGGCTTCAGCAACTCTAATGTTAAGGGGATGGGAATGTCATCTGACTTCTTTTCAATGGGAGCAGGTACTAACTTCTCTACGGGTAAGTTTTCCTTCATTGCTGAGTGTGAAGCCATTCTATAAGCAGGTGGAGGTACTTCCGGTTTTACGGGAGGAGCAATTTCAGCTACATTTTCTTGCAACGGTTCTGCAGCTACCACATCCTTCAGAGGATCTGGGTCTTTTAAAGGTACGAGTTGATTTGTATCGATATCCTTTTCACCATCTGCTTTCAAATCATCCGATTTCACTTTTTCTACGTTCACAATCACAGGCAATTCCTTATTTTTGTCCTTATCGATGGCAGCAAAGTCGGGTGGCTTCACTTCATCTACGGAAGCCTTTTCTTTTTCGAGTTCTTTTATAACTGACTGGATAGTTTCTTCCTTCGGCACAATGGTTTCGATCTTCTTCTCTTGTGCCACTTCTTCGAGCTTTTCTTTAGAGACAGGTACAACGTCTGGTAATATCGGTAACTTGGGTTCTACTAACTCAGGAATTAAAATAACTTTGAGTGGTAAATTTTCTGAAGGTCGATCATTATCGGGAAATACGGGATCATTTTGTTGTGCTTGCTCCACAGCAAATAAGGTAGCGTATGTGGTAACAACCATAATAATTATACCGATGCAGCATATAAATTGCGCCAGTAAGCGCTCCGTCGTATTTTTCGAAGTCACTTGAAAGAACATGACAGCAGGAAAGATAATGCATATCACAGTACCAGTAGTTGAACCCACTAAGCCTAGGACTAACTCAATATTCGGGATAAGTAAACTTATGCACAACGTGAACGCAATGATACTAACAGTTAAGAGCTTGAGTCGTGCTTCCGGAATGTAGTTAGTTGTAATGTCGTGCAAATTATGATGTAAATGTACCTGGTACAAACAGAATTCTTTCATTAGCGTGATCATTGGTAAGCATGTAAGCTGTGGATGCAAAAAACCAAAACCAAACGGAAAACTTACGCGTCTGAAGATCAAGGAATGTAGGCTAGCCCGGCATGGAAATATAACAAGCGGGAAGCTAAACGCAATAGACAGTACCACGCAAATTTTGATGAGCTGAGTAGACCACGTTGGCCCAAAACTGAGCAATATATTCCCTTAAAGATCAAAGCAAAATACCATCAAGCACAATCTATTAACGTTTAACATAACATTTAAGTATTTACCTCCAAAGTTCTGCGTGCAAAAAGCGATGTATCCGAGAAATCCAACGCAAATGTAAAATACTGTGCATGCATTGATGGCTTTCTTTACTACTTCGTTCATCTTGTGCAGCGACGGCTCCGGTAATGAATCGTATATTCCAAAAATTTGTCTGAAATATGTGTTACTTTCGCTTAGCAGTTGGACTCAGTGTTTGCGACTACAAGTTACATTTAAAACTCTTAGTGTACTGATTAGTGGTACTAACAATAAAATTTACATACGTCTGACACGATAATGCCATGGAGAAAATAGGAATGCACTGCAGAACACCAGCCGGTCTCCAATAATTGATTCTTGTGAGAAAAGACCCGGACCACAGAGGACCCATTCCTTCGCTAAAAATCTAAAAGCCATGATTAGTTAATCAGTTCATTCAAGCGCATAGCCATACTTCACAAATAAGTAATTCACGTCTCTTCTAATTACCTTAAAGACTAGAAACACGTAGAACATCATGGTGACAGAGGAAACTCCGCCTAAGCTGTCAATATTTCTCAGGAGCCCCAACGGGAGGGCGACAAATAAGGAAAGCGCTAGTGAATAATAATAAGTAATAACCATGTATGCATGCTACATATCTTGCATTCTTCGGTTTCCACAAAACTGTTTCTTTGTACGCACCTGTCATAATAATAGAACGCAAAGAAGAGTTATTCTCCAACGAGAAAATGTCGGATACAATTTCAGGTCCCAAGTCTCCCATAACGACTAGAAAAGCTACGAGTGTACCGACGAGGAAGCCAATGATGCTTATTTCGACCACTAACTTGCCCGCTGGTCCAAACGTATGGTACGCTGTAATGAATTAGACAGCACAATTTAGCGGACATAAGCCAAAAGCATACAACGGGAATCCAATCTTTCGTAAAAACTACCGTACCTAGCAGCTCGTAAGTTCGTCGCCGAGTAATTGTAGACGCTTTCAACAAGAAGTAACACACAGTCCGTGTCATAATTCCACTTAAGAGTAATAATATTGAAGCCAAGACGACGCCACACTACACAAAAATTAAGGAGCATATTATTAACTTGACACCTACCCATTTCCAGAGTTAATATATACTACGTACGCAGTTGGGCTGTATAGCATATAGTTTGTATTACCTGCTTGAAGCAAAATGGCATAGCCAGTACACTAACGCCAACGATGCAGTTTGCCATCGTAACAACATGACGGGACACCATTTTAGATATTCGACCAGGTCACCAAATCGGAAGTACAGTCAAATCAGTAAACTATCGAATCACAAGGAACTGCATCATGAAAACTTTTCAGCGCATCCGTTCGTTCAGGTATATTCAATATTGCCATTTGCCGTCACTTGACTGAAATTAGAAAACACAAGATTATAAACATATATAGATTAAAAATCTTAAGTTGAAAATAGCCGAATTATTTTTTCCGACTCACTTAGAATTGAATTGATACAACTTTTATATCAACAGCTTTCCATATTAACTCCAGTCCAACACGATTTCACATGTGATCATTCCCTTGTCAGCAACTGAGACTCAACCATCCGACCCAAACGCATAGAATACTTTAACGTGTATAACTTACCGCTCTATAAAAACATTTATTAATGACGGGAAATGCAAATTGCGAAGCAATTCACTAGTTTTTATACTAATAAACGAGTTTACTACTACAGACTTTTTATTTTGATTGACGACCAGATGATATTATAGTTAGAAAAGCAGTCGACAAGGATTTATTTCCTTTTTCTAAAGCGGGAGCGACAAATGATTTCAACCGGTTGCATATATGTACGTTCAATGCTATACCGACGAATGTAGTGCAATGTAGTGAGTGCTATGGTTGTGACACAGCAACTTTTGGTGTGTGTGCTATTCATTTCCAACAAAAATTGCAGTCTCTAGTTAAATCCAACACAGAATTTAATTAATTACAGTTATTTCGAAGGTAAGAGTGGGTTTCCAATAATTTTTTTAATTATAATATTTGGAATATGAAGCTATACGTGTTATTTGTAGTGATTTATCGTTTAAATCTCCCGTGATTGAATTTGTGCATGTCAAGTTTGATTTGATTTCTTGTTTTACACAACTTACATTAATTTACTCATGTGAATAGAATCGTTGAACAATAATCTTGGGGAAACCTAGCTTCGGATTCTTCTCGTTTTTATTTAAAAATGGATTCTTCTGATTGGATGACCGCTGAACATTCCACTGGTGTAAGTAGATATTGAATTCGAGAAAGTTAGATATGCTATAACCGACTTATTACAGTATCTTTAGAAATTGAACTATTGTGCATTCCGTTAATTTGCAGACTTCTTTGATTGCCGTGGAATTCGATGGAGGTGTGGTTATTGGTGCAGATTCGCGAACAACCACTGGGTAATGCAGGTTTAACATTTGAATCCAGTTTATTATACCAATACGATATTCAGCTATAGGTGCTAATTGTAAAATGTTTGTACTTTTAGAGCGTATGTAGCGAATCGAGTTACTGACAAGTTGACAAAGTTGTCGAATCAAATTTACTGTTGTCGTTCCGGATCTGCTGCGGACACTCAAGCCATTGCAGATGTAGCAGCGTACCATTTGGAATTAGTGGAGTGAGTGTTTTACGGTATTATCATTGTATGATTGGTGATGCTATTATGAGTATTGGGACAGAATCACCTTGAGCTCGGATGATAGGAGTAAAATACATTGGTAAAGTTAAATAGTATGTTTTTAGGATCGAAACAGGCGAGCCTCCGTTAGTAAATGCAGCCGCTGAGGTTGTTAAGGATATTTGCTACAATTACCGTGATCAAATGTCAGCTGGTATGATTGTGGCCGGTTTTGACTCTCGCCTTGGAGGCCAAGTTTATGCAATTCCAATCGGAGGGATGATCGTAAGACAGCCGGTAGCTATTGGTGGTTCCGGTTCGACATACATTTACGGTTTCGTAGATTCAGTCTTCAAGGAGCAAATGCAGAAAGAAGATTGCGTCGAATTTGTGAAGAAATGTAAGTTTATTTTCTATTTGTAATGCAGTATACACAAAGGTAACCGCCCATATTGTTAACGATACCTGGCTAATTACTAAACATTTATGCAGGTCTCGGTTTGGCTATTTCCCGTGATGGTTCCAGCGGTGGGATTATTCGTGTTGGCATCATTACTAAAGAAGGAGTAGAAAGACGAGTATTCACTCCAACGATGAAAGAGTTTCCCAAGTTTTATGAAGGTTAGAGACTGTCATTTCATTAGGATTAATTTGTGTTGTTGAACCACAAGCTAACATTGGTTGCACACACTATTTGTTGGAAAGAGGTTACGGATTACATTCAATGTAACTCGCTGATTCGATATCACACTTTATCTGATGCTCAGTTGAAAAGTGTGCTTATTGTATGGAGCACTCCTGAAATTGTAATAAAACTTTTCTAAACTACTTCCTTCTATACTT
Source organism: Sminthurides aquaticus (assembly GCA_906901655.1). NCBI lineage: Eukaryota > Metazoa > Arthropoda > Collembola > Symphypleona > Sminthurididae > Sminthurides > Sminthurides aquaticus. The sequence goes on along the minus strand of CAJQTT010000001.1, from coordinate 13,634,290 downwards.
CCTCTACAACTACCTGCTCATTCTCATTTTATATATGTGCCCTTCTTTTTATTAGCTTTTCCGAAGTAGGTAACAAGTATGGAGAGTTCTAAAGGATTCACATGTCCACTAATCGCCATGAATCCAGAGTAATCAATCACAGTGTTTATCTGTATTATTAGCCTCAAGTGTAGCTGCTTCAGACTGGAGGAGTAAACACAATTGATAGTTTTCCGACTAGATCGCAGATGTGCATAAAAGTAATCACATCACCTGAGATAAGTGCTACCCCTAAAGGAAGTGTATTGATTACAAAGGATCAAGAACTAGTTTCAAGCTCAAGTTTGCAGAAAAAGGATCCTCAGCGACCTTACCGAGTGAAACCATGTATTCGAGAATCTCTTTGAGATTTTTCGTTGTAATATTGGTTCTGGCAGAGACAAAGGGAAAAGGGAGCTCAGCTGATTCCGTAACATTTCCTACGGATGATTTCCTCTACGGGAATTTCCCTCCAGACTTCAAATGGGGGTTTGCAACAGCATCCTATCAAGTAGAAGGAGGCTGGGATGCTGACGGTGGGTAAAATATGCTCTCTCTAGCCATAATTCTTCATTAGTGCCAAAATCCGTCTAATATCAAAGAGTTTTTCCTTGTTCCACCGACTGTAGGGAAAGGAGAAAATATATGGGACAGATTCACTCATCAAAGTATAAATCCCGTCGTTGACAATAGTACGGGAGACGTTGCTTGCGATTCGTACCATAAGTTTCAGGAAGACGTTCAGCTTCTTAAAAATATTGGGGTAAGCTTTTCTTTTTCTCGTGTCATACAGAAAGATGTCAGATTCTTTTCTTGCAGTTTACACTGGGCTGGGGGCGTACGTTCGTATATACGCAAGATCCATCCATTACCTGATGAAACTCATCTCGTCACTCACCCGGGTCTTATGCATCTGGGGTATCTGGAAAATAATGATTGCCTTGCGCTTTCTCTGACGTTGCCTTCTCTATTGTACCGCCTGCCGTGCTTCTAATCATCGGCTATGTATGAAAGCAATGTAAAAGTTCAACCGTTACATATTTCCCCCACGCTCTTCCATACGCAAGGTTTTTCCCAGCATTAATACTATCCGAACCTTTCTGAACAACCTATGTAGTTATCCCTTTCCTCGTTCATTTAAAATGTATCATTGACTTCATTTTTGATTCCAGGCACAGACTTTTATTACTTTCAGGAACCATAGACATGGTATTTTACGATTAGTTTTCAAGCGTGGCTTCACATTAATAACAGAATTTACCTATGCGTGTATTTCAGGCTGATTACTACCGATTTTCCCTTTCGTGGTCTCGGATTCTTCCTGAAGGTACTTCATCGCGGATTAATCAGGCTGGGATAGACTATTATAACAATCTTCTCAACGAGCTCCAAGACAACGGTTTATCAGCTATGGTCACGATCTACCACTGGGACTTGCCTCAGCCTCTCCAAGACTTGGGAGGATGGGAAAACGAAACGATGGCAGGCTACTTTGGGGATTTTGCTCGTATTGCATACGAGAATTTCGGCGATCGCGTCGCCCTCTGGCTTACCTTTAACGAACCTTGGGTTTTTTGTGTTCTCGGCTACGGAAATACTGTTCTTGCTCCTGGAATACCAACCCCTCTGCATGCCCACTACAGCTGCATCCACAACGTTTTGAAAGCCCATGCCAACGCTTACCACGTGTACAAGAACGAATTCCAGGACAGCCAGCAAGGCCTATGTGGTATCACGCTAGATTCAAACTGGTACGAGCCTTTCGATAATTCCTCTGCAGAAGACATTGATGCTGCGGAACGAGCACGTCAATTCCAGGTAATGATTCCTCTCCCACTAAGGCTTGACGACAGATGTGTGAGGGCGTCTTGAAGACATCACACCCTGATTAACTTAGTTTGGTCTGCCATTAGCACGCCTGGATGGGCAGTCCCTTGTATCATGCCAAGTATCCAGACGTAATGAGAGAATTGGTGGACGCGAATAGCGAAGCTGAAGGTTTGCCAGAGTCTCGTCTTCCAACCTTTGACGATTACTGGAGAGACCGAATTAACGGTGAGTCCGTTCACTCACCCTTCCACATTTCAATCATTCAATAAAAAAGAAGACGATCGTTTTACACAAGGACGTTGTTAAATGTTTCAGGCTCGTTGGATTTCCTTGGTCTTAATCACTATTCCACGGACCTGATTAAACCGGCAGAGGGGAAGTCCCCCGACTGGTGGGGTGACAGAAATGCCGACTCCTTCCCAGATCCAGACTGGGAACCAAGTGTTTCCGGCAAGTACGTTGTTCCTTGGGGTTTCCGGAAACTGCTCAACTGGATAAAAGATACGTACGGCAATCCCCCTTTGTACGTTACAGAGAACGGATATGCAGATGCTGCGGACGCTACCCCAAACGATCCCGCACGTGTACGCTTCTACACGTCCTATATCAACGAGCTCCTCAAGGCAGTCAATCTTGACGGATGTAACGTAAAATCCTACACGGCCTGGAGCCTTCTCGACAATTTCGAATGGACGCAGGGTTACACGTAAGATTTTTTTCTTCGAAGTAGTCTCGTCGTACTATTTTTCCCGTTCCTTTTCCTAGCTCTGTAAGTAATATTTGGAGTTTTAGTAGGTTATTCCCACATTTAATTGAATGTTTCTGTCAAACCAACTACGGATTCCATCAAAATTCAGCAATTCATCTCCTGTTTAGTGCTCTTAAGTTCTATTTTTATGGCCCTCCAAGTTGTTAGCAGAAGCTTTCTCCCTCCTCATTATCAACAAAATCATGTGATGAAAGGAGAAAAGCCAATTTTCGGCTATAACTACATGGCCCATTACCGTTACAGAATTTCTTCTTTTTTTCATCCTGGATGACCACTTGTGAACAGTCATCTCCCACTCACGACAACCCATTATCCCTTATTTTCCCGAAAAAATCCTTCTTTCCACACCTGAGGCTAACGTCTTCTGGAATTCTTCAATTGAGTTTCTATTTCCTCTTCCATTCCCACTCAACTGCTTTTAATGCTCCTCACATAAACATCCCTAACAACTTCCCCCCAAGTCGTCAAGATCATTTCATTTTTACACCGTATTTCTTCTTCTTCTTCCAGTCAAAGATTTGGTGTTCACTGGGTGAATTTCACGGATCCTGCAAGGCCTCGTCTCCCGAAAGATTCTGCACTCGCTCTAAGAACCATTATTCAAAATAACGGATTTCCAGACAATTCTACCTTTTCGTCTCTGCAACGGCTTATGTGATAATAATTCCTAAAAAATTCACCCTAGTCGCTTCAGCAAAACCTGCTAAATACTTATGTAACGTGAACTTTAATCGCTTTCACAATTCCTACTACCTCTTAACCTTCCGTTAATTTTCAATATTCCATGTACCAAAGCAGCACAATTTTAAAGTGAATATATATGCTCCAAAATTTTTATTTTAGTTACTCTCCCGATTCACTCTGCCAATAAAAATCCCTTCATTCAGTCTGCAGGAAAAGTTCAAATAGTTTCCGTCTTATCCAGCACAGAACAATGTTAGGAATGCGAGGAAAAAATAGCTGGAACACCTAGCAATTTCCGAAAAACCATGTAGGAGATTATTGTTCCCCCATGTTTGCAGCTGATTCCATGCGAGACAAGATTCTCTTGAATTTAAAAGTGCGGTAATTCTCTTCCTGCTAGCACATTTTATTTGTAATTCATATACGGCATACGCAGTCTGCACTTCTTTTCCTAGTTCAAAATCACTAATGACTTTCAACTTTCTTTTTGCCCTAGTTTTTAAAGATTATTTACTTTTCGCACCCTAGAAAACCTTCACTAGCGTAGACAGCAGGAAAGGCCTGGACTCCTCTGCCCCGCTTGTTAGTCAGTTTGAGTTAGTTGGTACAGTAGTTTGTAGTAACTTAGTTTTTGGAGAGGAATTCCTTCAACTTTTTCGCTTTCCATTAATTATTTTCTCCGTGAGAGTGTCAGTAAGCCGGCTTCTTATCCCAGTCCTTCTAAAGAGTTACACCCACTCCTCTTCCAGTCAAGTCAGGTTGGGAAGGGTAAACATTTTGGCTTGGAACTCCAGGAGAAAATTCCTGGAGAAACCTTTCTTCATGCTTTCACACTTTTGCCCTTTTTCGTGAAGCTTGTAGTTGTATATGTAGCCTTCTTGTATTCTTACTTTCAAAAGACTTTCACCATTTAAACTTGAAATGAATCATGAAAATTTGTTACACAAGTTTAAAAGTTTCCGAATTTGTTAAACTTGCTCTCGTCCTTTCTTCTAGATGGAACTATTAAAGCAAATTGAATACCCGCAGCTAAGGCAAAAACTTTACCTTTCTCCACGTAGCTCCCTTTTCCATCGCCGGCAGCGTTCCAAGTACACGTACTGTAAGTACTGTGGCTGCGGCGAATAGGGTAAATAAGTGGTTGTGTATTCTATACACATGCTCAATTTGTTTAAATTTAATTTTCTTCCAATCACGAGTTCAACCGACACTCCTCTCAGCTTTTATGCCGAAGAGCGCGTACATACAACTTATTTCAAAGCTTGGATCGCTCCGAGAAAGTGACATGAAAGGGAAGCCGGAGATTGGCGTAATTACGTTCACAATAACATCTTGAATTTTGTATCACCCTCCAACTTTTCACCCTCCTCTTTTAAGCGTCAATCATCCAAATTGTGTCTCTTTGTGAACTCAAGCGGCCCCTCTTTGAGAAATTTACAGAAAAGTTTGCTATAATTGGAGAAATGAGTACGCAGGCAGGCAGGGAATGAATACAGAACAAGTATGAATTGAGAAGAAGCCTCTCATGAGTTCTCTAGATTGAAATCAACAACAAAGAAGCACGTACATCGTCTTCATATATTCCCAAAGACTAAATTGGACTGGATAGCTTTATTGAAGCCTTTCAAAAGAGAAAGTCTACATATTAATAGAAGTATTATTCCAGGAATGATACGTAAGAAAGAGGGAGTTAGGAAAGATTGCGGATTTATAACATGTTTCTGCCTTTGTAGACTTATAGCTGACTGGCGAAATGATGTGGTAAATGCTACAGGATTTCATAATAATAATGTTAAACATGTATATTTTCACAATTCCCGGTCCCAATCAACCTCCACTCTCTGACAAGTCAATTGCAGCTCAGGCTGTGAATATGTTTATGATAGATCTCTGATTCATTTAAACGAATTTCCTTTCAGGTACATGTACAACAAAATATGACAATTTTATTACGCCATATGGTAGTATACAGTGTTTAGATTGTAGTTGGTAATAATAATGATAACAGCGCTAGAGCATATGAGTAATATGTAGAGGTAATATAATATATATATATTTAATTCAATAGATTTCAAACAAGAAGCTTACGTGCTGACTTTCTCTCCTCCTTTCTCCCTCTCCACCCTCCTCTCTAACCCCTATCATGTTTGAGATTCTAATAAAACTGCAAATAGTTTCACCTAACATGCCAATAGAATCCTTAAACTAGTCCTTATATAGGCCATATAAAGAGGGAGAAAGTAGAATAAGTTAGCTATCTTGTATTTTGGTTGCTCATAAATTACAATAGCAATAGCTAGACATGTGTCAACCACTACACCTCCTCCCATTACACCCAATTCTTTGGGCTGCAAGCAGGAGCAGCAGTGGGACTTACGGAGACATAATTCTCTCCTCAAGAGCTTAGAGAATATCGAAGGGTTGGAGAAAGCGAATGCTCTCTTCCCCCGGCCTGGTTTAGAGAGAGAGAATGAATATGGAGAAAGTCGGAGAAAGTCAGCTATATCTTTCTTACAATGTATATATTAGCGTAAATAGAATTTAGTCCGTGCGAATCCCCCATGTGTATGTTTGTGATCCTAAATTTATCCCATCTTATCATTATTGCCAGATATAAACATTTAATTCCGCCACTAACCTACATTTAGTTCTTATCTTCTATAACATATGACCCAAGTCACATAAACATTTATCTTGCTCTACAATCTAATTTACATTATCTCATTATCTTCTCCTTTTGTCTTATAAAACCTCCTCTTCTCTACCTTCTCTTTTTCTCCTTCCATTCTTATTTTCCATCCTCCCTTCAATACAGCCTATCTTCTCTCCTTTACCCTCCCCACCTACCCTCCTGCTCCCCCCCGATCGCTCTTCTCCCAGCTAATGTTTCCCAATATTTTCCCATCTACATCCATTCCGTCTCTCCAGTATTCACATTACCAGAACACCCTCCATATAAATGCCCATCACATTAACCCTTATCCGGCCCGGAAATCCTAGCAAGGAGTGTGATTATATTCACACGTAGTTTTATTACCAGTCACTCCCCCACCTCACGTCCCCAACAAAGAATCAATAAAAGCTTTTCTTTTCCATTCCTTCTCAAGAAAGAAGGATAGAGAATTGATTATATTAGATTAAGGCTAAGGGATGGCTTGTACTCTTTTATCACGTCCCATCTTTTGAATATTGCATGCAGTAATGAATTGCAAGCCTGTAGAACGTTCATCTTGTAGGGACAGGACTCACTTATCAATTTTCCCATCTCCATCAAATATTTAGCCAACACATTACATCCTCCAGCGTCACTTTCTCCTCAAAGGGTTAGAGAGATACAGTAAGGACAGAGAGCTGACTGCACACGTGAACGCGTCGTCCCATCTCATGTGGTCTATACCCCATCCCTAAATGTCTCCTTTCTCTCATCCTTTCTTTCTCTCTACTTTCCCCGCGGTTTGTCCTATTATAGAGAGCCGGATGTGAAAGTTTTCCATTTCTGTCAAACATACAACTCATCCGCTGAGCTTGAATTCCTCCTACTTCACTCTATGTGTAAAGCTCCATCCTTCCCACCTGCCTCCCCACAACGGTCAGCCAATAAAAAGGGTCTAAAAGTTTGACAGATTAAAAGTTTTTTTTAAAAAAAAACTCTAAAAACTTGTACCCACCCTTGTCTAACCATATGTTAAGGAATCAATAGAGGTAAAAAGTTTGTCACACCCTAACTCGTTAGAGCTCGTAGAAACGTCTTAATGATTTTCACAGATGTGACCCAACTTTCTCCAGCTGCAAAATCAGTCATCAGGGAGGAGATAACACCTTATACTATATCTCGCAACTGGGAGGTGGAAACATGGGAATAAGAGCGAGAAACTAGTTGAACTCCACTACATTAAGAACCTAACGCTATTTCTCAAAAAGCCACACTCCTCCTTCCTCTCACTCTCCTCTTTCCAGAAACACTGCATGACCAACTTTCTCCGGCTAAAATTAATCCCGATATGCCCCCATACATACAACTTTCAAGCTACAACTAACCAGAGTTAGGAATTTAATTTCCGCTAAAGGTAGCATTCATCTGATTAAATGTCTGATGCAGGAGTAGCTTCCGCATACCTATTACCTTTGCCCGACCTACTCAAGGTGAAACTTGTAGCTTCTTCCCGCCCTTCTACATGCTCTAATACACTCTAAGAACTTGTAGCTTATGCAGTTAGCGGAATTCCTCTGACACGTTCCACCAAGTAGATTTCCCTTCCCTGGGGTAGCCGAATCATCACTTGAACTTGTAGATAGTTGTCTACAAGAGAAACTTGCCTTCCAGCAAACCTTCCAACAATTTAGTTGTTCTTACACAGCATACATACAACTTTCACCTGTATCTCTGCTTTTTATCGTCGATACCTCCAGGAGGTCATGTTCACATGATCTCATACATGGGTAATCCGAGTTGAGGTGGAATCCTTCCAATACACACTAATACATACCGTGTGGGAACGCGTTGCAAGTACGAAGGAACGTGGTTTGTTTCTGTTACGACAATTTCCTATTGGAATCCTAGTGGACATGTTTTCCGGAGAAACTAATCCGCATTCCCTACCCGTGTTGGTTATTTCCATGTTCTTACGTTTCCTCGTTCCTTCCTAACATTCTACTAATATCATGAATGGAGCCTATACATAATACTTGTAAGACCATAGGTTTCGTGTGTCGACGCGCTCACGTGTTTAATATTTCCGGGCCCGGCAAGGTGATCATCATGATACCAGGTGTTCATATAAAGTTATGAGGAGGTGAGAGAATAAAATTATTTGCCGGGAGAAAGCTAAAATGCTGCCTACAATAAGAAAGCGGCAGAGAGTGAGATGAAGGCAGAGTGAAGAAAAGAGACAAACTATGTACAGGGAATGCTCACTCCCGTTCTCGCTAGATATATAGGTAACGTGTATAGGGAGGGGGTATGATAGGTAGAAGATGAGGGTGAAAGTAAGAGAAAGCGAGCTTATGGATTTATTGCAACTTTCTCTCCTTGTCTTCTTCTTCCGCCTTGATTTATTTGGGCGTGTGCATGGACTAAGCTTGAATTATTATTTGCTTCCGTTTCTTTTCTCCGTGCCCTGTAGAAATATTTCCCACGCTCCTCTTCTCAATCCAAACCAAAGAGATAGAGTAAGATGGAGAGGAGAAGGCGGCGCAGTTTGACTTGTATCTGGCAGATGTGTCCTTGTTTCCTTCACTCTCATGTTTCTTTTTATCGTTTCCCAGGATATGGCTTCTTCCGCCTTCCCTCATTCCCAGGATGACGATCCGGATGATGGGGCCGAAGGGGTAGAGAGTGTAAAAGTAAGAGGTGACATTTTTTAACAAAGCTTTTCCCTCATTTGAGGATTGTACAGCAATCCTCCTCGTAAATATGCCCTGGGGAGAGCCTAGAGATTTGCGGAAAGACAGATGAGGAGGTGGAGGGAGCGGGGCTTTAGTTCTTGGGGATCATGTTTCAAGTGCGAATATAGCGGAGATCTTCCATGGAATGCGAATAACATTTTTCTCCGTTTTTCCTTCTCTTCGTCCGCTTCTTGAGGGAGGAGGAGGTAGAGGAGGATGAGGAGGAGGGCGAAGAGGAGTTAGACGACGAGGAGGAATATGAAGAAGCTAATCCGCCGGATGTCTTACCACTCTTCCGAGGCACTAACTTGTTGTCGCACACTCGAATCGAGTACATGCTTGTGGAAGTTCTGGTAGGGGGAAGGATGATATTATTTGTCCGAGACCTTGTAGAAGACTCCTTGTCCGCCGCACCCCTCCCCCTCGGACGATTAGAGGGCCTTGGGTAGTAATTACCTTGATTGTACAATGAGCTCCTATCATTATCAAAATTACAAACACTCTCCCGCTCCCCGTCTTCCGCACCCGAAGAGCAATTATACGGAGGAATAAATCCGAGTCCAAACTCTTTTAAATTACGTTGATAATGCTTTTGGAGTACGAAGTGAAACCTATCTGATGGACGTCGTAAACTCGGGACTCGAGACTTGGGGAAAGGAAGAGCCAAGGGAGAAAGCAACTTCTCATCCTCATTCTCCTCCGTCCGTCCCAAGGATAAGATTGATGATGGCATGAATGATGAGGGTGATGAAGAGATTTTACTCTCCTCTATTAACTCTCCAACTCTAGCTCTTTTGTCATCTCCCATCAGCCCACCCTTCCCAAACCCCCCATCCAACCCAGCAACAACTTTCTCCCGGCAAGCCTTCCTTTTCAAACTCGTCATATCCCCCCCGCCCCCGCTTCCCCCACCCTCAAAATCTATGCACACTCTTCGTTTCCAGCAGCAATCCTCCTCATGATCATCTCGTCCTCCGCCGCCGTCCACGCCGTCCTCGTGAAATAAAATTGAATCTCCACCGTCTTCACAGTCTCTGCAAAACATAAGGTCAAATGACTCGTCAAATCCTCCCAACAACCCCTCCCCCATATTCAATGTAATCCTACTACGCAAATAAGATACACACAAATCTCAAAAATACCACATACACACTCATAATACTCTCTCACTTTCTCCAGCTTTCTCTTCCGCCTCCCATATCAGCTTCCTCTACCGGAACCATGGACGGCATACACTTTAAGTCCTTCCTCCATCATCACATTCCCTATCTTTATATTCTTCCCCCCTCCTCCCCATCCTCCTTTCTTACTAACAACCAACAATTCAAACAAATTGTCCACCTTGTACAAACTCTCTCCACATACACCCCTCCCTCTTTTCCGCTCCCTCCAAACTTTCACCCACTTTCACCCGTCTTCCTTTATCTCCCCCTTCTTTCCGCCCAACATCCCCTTTATTTCATTACTCTTTCTATTATATCGTATCCTCCTAAACTTAAATTACCCAAAACACAGAGTCTTCTACCCAACGGAAAGCTTCCACAAAATAATCAACATTCCAGCTCCTTCCATCCAGCCTTCTTCAGTCCTTTCTACACGCCGCTCAATCTTTGTAGCATCCCAAAGCTCGGCAACAACCAAATCAACCCTTGGAATCCTCAAATCAATTCCCGTCTCTCGGGATATTCCTAATTTCTTAACTCTTCCTCAAGTCCATGATCTAAAACAATCCCTCAAACTTGCTTTATTTCCCTCTCTCCCTCAAACTTCTTCCCAGTACTTCTTACTCCAGTAGCTCACGCACAACGTCAAATCCGCTACAAAGCCAGAGAGATTACCAGTCCATCTATCATGAATCCTTTGCACTTATCCAGTGCGCGCTTTCACCAAACCCACACTTTCTCCGCATCAGCCCCAATGCTTTCCATCCAGGGGAAAGCGGTAAAAGTTTCTTATATCCACTATTTAAGACCTTTTCTTAATACAACAGCCCATAGAGTTATCTCCCTCTTAATATTTCACAATTAAATAATATTAGCATTAGTTTCTAAACAGTGCTTACGCGTCTCCCCGTATCCCTCCCACTATTATATATGTCTCTTAATCCCAATCCTTCTCATACTCTACTTTGGTCTAATAGGGTCTTAATTACATGGCTATTTAGTGGGCAATAATGTTTCCCAGTTTCGCCAAACTTGCTTTTACTCCACCTCCTTCTCCTTGTACGTAGCATAAGCCTATATTCAATTACGCTCATCAAGGCTTATTCCCCCGCCCGATATCTGTTATCCTTTCCATCTACCTATATGCGTTCGTAATTGTATCTCTTCTTGCTCGAATCATTTATAGTACAACTACCTAAATCCACCACCGCTACTTGTATGCATCGATAAAAAAGATAAGTTTCTCAAGTATGTCTCTCTTCAATATTCTCCATCGTTTTCCCCATTCTATGTAATGCGAGTACTCCTGTTGCCGTCTTATACTACTGAGTGCCTCCACTCTAGATTGAATTACACGAGGGTTGAAATTGAGCACAAATTTATTCCCTTCAAATCCTTCCAGCCAAAGAGACATTTGAATAATTTGAGCAATCCCAGGAAAAATAGTCCCGCTTCCCCTTTTCACACACTCCTCCGCGAGAGCTCTTAAAGAAACGTTTTACAACATGTTCACCAGACTACTCTATTCTATTCAGACCTTTAAAAAAATAGAAGAGGGAATGATTTGAGTAAGAGGAGAAGGATGAAGGTAGAATATTCTTCTTTAAGGGAACACCTTTGAAGCTTGAAGAGGAACAATGTGTGGGACGCGCGAGACAAATCTCATTGGCTAGCACCATCCTTTTTGAGTGGTTTCGAAGGGGGAGGGAGAAAGGCCGTAATTTATGTAAAACCCTTGAAATCTTTCCCACACAATCCCATTTTCCGCACCAAAAAATCTCTTACACCATGTTTTACTTCTTCCTTCCTACCTATGTATGTACTTCCCCTAAGGCACTCTTCCTTATCCTCCCTCTACCTTTCTCCTATTTTCACCCGGAGAAAGCATCTACCCAGGTTAATAGCATCCATCTACCCTATCTCTCTCTCCTTCCTTCATGTCTTTGTGTAGGATGAATAAAATATCAGCTTGATATCCCCATGACCTGGATCATTGGAACCAAGAGAAATTTTACTATTTCATCCAGCCTACCCCACATTTATAACAAATGAGTAACCTCAGCTCGCTCAATCATTCCAAGGTACATTACTAACATAACACCTCTTTTGTAGTCCCCGCGCATAGGAAGCAGTGTCCGTGCTGAAAGGAGTACTTTCTCTTCCCGTCCCGTCCACAGAAAATCTTATCTGTCTTTCCTATATACGCTTCCCATTGTCAAAAGCTTTCACTCATGCAAGAACTTCTGTCTATGGCCCTTTCACCCCCGAGATTTTGCACTCCTTTGAACTTGGATTTCCAAAAAAGGTGACTCGTCTCCAAAAACATTAATTTCCTCCGCCCATTTACCCTTAAAAGCCTTCATTTAAATTTTAGAGAACAATTTACCTGGTCTAAAGTCCTCTTACATAAAAATCTCAACTTGTACTCAAAAATCTTCTATAACATTTCACGGCAAACTCTCTGAATTTACGACAGAATTTTGAATACAACTGCAACCTTTCTCCACGCTAGATGCTTAGCTACTCCGTGGTATGTAACGAGCAAGTGATGAATGCGCGTAGCTTGACTTTCTCCCCACGTGTTTACTTTTACCCTCAACTATAAATCTGTACATGTTTAGAATTGAAATTGAAAATAGGTTGTAAATTACAGAAAAGTCTGTTCAGGGAAACGTAATACGCAAACAGCTAGCCTTTAGCTACCTAGCATACTCTGATAGGCTGGAACAGAAATCCTCTAAAGTTATTTTACATTTCCTACATTTTGCCGTTTACTACAGGACCATCTTGCTAAAGAATTCAAGGAACGAGACTGGATTCGTAGCCAGTCAAAGATTTAGTTCAAGATAGGGGATTTCTGCTCAAGATTTATTAAAAGCGGTAGGCCATAGGCCATAATTTTACATTAAACATTGGGAAGACGTACGAGTGTATTTTGTGGAGATTCACATTTCCCAGTATGGAAAACTTATAGCCGCTCTTGTCAGGTAAGTGTCACAAAGTCACGTTTCCCGTTCTAGTAAAAAGGTAAAGAGGAGTTCGTGATGGGGAAGATAATTAGAGAGAGAGAGAGAATCTTTGGGATACAATTATAAACAAGAGTCTAAAATGTAGCCGGAAGTTAACTTAGAATTACGACCAGCTTTCTCTTGGCCCAAATACCTCTGGCTGTTTCATGTTTGTATATTTCTCTCACATTCTACTAAGAAGAGGCTTAATTGACAGGAGTTGCCATGCTCTGTTCTCTTCTTGTATAATTGTAGACTGACACCTAAATACCACAAATTAAGGAATATCTGTCAACAGGTTTCCAAAGAGGTTAAGAAAGTCGAGTGAAAGTCGGAGAAAGTGCTGGTGGAAATGAATACTGTTTTATTAAACAAGTCTTTCCCCACAGCAGCTACATCTAAGAATTTTACTTCCATTTTCCGAGACATATTCAAACTTTCCTCGTACTTTCTCCAAGTATTTCCCTTGTGTTCTTGAAAGCATTTGGCTCGTTCCCGATAAGTTGTAAAAGTACTAGGAGAAAGTAGGAGAATTATACTTACAAATGATGGAATTCTCTGTCTTTGGCTGAGCTTGAGATGGAGAACCACCTGACGCATCCCCAGATGACAAGTACAAAGGCAAAGTTGAGACAGCATGTGATGGCAACGACAATAAGGACGTCGTCTGTTTTGTAGCAAATTTCCACATTCTCCTTAAGTATGGAACGCTTCGTGTCCGTCATGTAGATGTTGTCTCCCTCGTCCTTAGTCCCATTACTATCTGTTTCATCCTCGTGACTAGAATCCTCTCCCTCCTCCAGCCCATCACCAGACTTTCCCTCCTTCCCCTCTTCTTCATCGCCATCCTCCTCCGAGTAGTAGCCCTTGCTATGAAGACTGCCCCCAGAATGACGAGCTTGCAAGTTTTCTTCCCTCACATGATTCTCACTCGTCACATAGCCGGGCGGGTAAGCGAAAATGTCCGTATGATCCGCTGAATTTCTTCCTCCAGCAATTCCAGCCAGGAACGGGCCCCTCTTATGACCCCACGACGAGTCCTCCTCCCCCTCCTTTCTCTCCTTTCCCCGGTCCTCCTCCCCATCCTCATGATAATGCCCAGAATGATGGTGTTGAGGAACAAAGCTTTGAGGCCCTTGATCATTATTCGTTGTAATAATCCGTTTCCTTCCTCCATCTGACCCTAGATTCCCAGCACCGCCACTTCCAACTCCCGCCTCCTCATCTAGATCTCGAGGAGGAGCAAATGATTCTAAAGAGTCCTCTGACAAGATCACAGATGATCCAGCTCCACGTCCCCCCTTTCCCTCCTTCTCTTGTTCAAGATCAGCGGGGGAATCTAATCTAAATCTTTGTCTTCCATTTTTCAAAGAGTTCCATACCCCATGCCCCGATCCCTTCTCCGCCCCGTCACGCTCCTTCCAAGCTTTTGATGGAGTAGTCGGAGTGGCCGTCGTGCTCCCACTTGAAGCTCTTCTATCACGTTCAACACTTTCACTCAGATTCCCAGTTCCTGACCCAGGGCCTGTCACCGTATTCCGTCCCAGATTGCTCGAACCTCCACTCCGGGAAATCCAGGAAGACCATGTTGTAGACTCCCGCTCAAAATTAGTTCCCGAGCCTGAAGATGATATCCGCTTACTTTCTCCACCAGCCTCCATTGAAAATGGGTTGAGGAGAGGAGGGGAAATCCGCCTTGCTGAGCTCAATTCACGCTCACTCTTGTCATCGTTATTAGGAAGTAGGGGCGGGGGAGGGGGTTTAGGGCGACCATGGCCAGCTCCTCCACTAGCAGGAAACCCGTGATAATTACCTTTACGATCACCTTCCGGATTATCATCAGAGTTTCTTGTCCTACTTGGATTTGAGTCAAGTATCATCCGCTCAACCATTGACAAATCCAGGCCTCCACTTCCAAGTTTCTTCATGGCGTGACGTATCTTGTGAAATCCTCCAGAGGAGACACCCGGATGAACACCCGATTTCCCCCCACTCTCCAATCCGTTACTATTAGCGTTAGCACCATTCCCTCCCCCCAGCCCTGTGGACGATGTGGATGCGGACGATGCGGACAAAGCTAGGGATGAAGCTTCTCCGCGATTGTAATCTGCGAGGGGAAATTTTTGCGTAAGAAATAATGCTACAGGCTCTCTGGGGTCTTCATCAGAAGTCTCTTCATCCGACTCTTCTTCTTTTAAGCTTCTTTTCCACCGATGGTGACGTTTAAATAAATCCTTCAACTTCCTCTTGAAGAATACCAAAATAGACTCATCGTCCTTTTCTGTTGTAGAACTTTCTCCCCCATCCTCGTTCCTCACATCCCAAGTCACTGACTCCACCTTCTCCTCAGAATCTATAAACACAAAGCAAATACCGAATTAGTTTACTCCACAATTCTCGTGTCAACCAATGTGACCCTCCAACTGTCTCCACGTAAGTCTTTATTTCCTTCATTCAGCCTTCTGCTTTCTCCCATAAAAATTGCACACATTCTTCCGCCCCCGCCCCTCCCAAACTTACTTTCACCCTTATCCATGCAGGGCAGAAGCTAGGGCAGAAGCTTGGATGTAGTGTAGCGAAGATATTTTGTTATAAAATCCCGTTTAATTCTGTTTTCAGGCATTCATACATGGCATCTCTTTCTGCTGTCCTCACAGAAAATTTTAAAATTTACCTACCTATATTTTCCCTTTCTCTTTTGTATCTCCGCCGTCCCTCCGTCTTACCTATTCAATTCAGCCCGAATTTATTAAACTTTCACCTACATAACATATGAAGTCCCCGTCCTTTCTCCTCCACGCTTACAGCTTGCTTGTACAAAGGGTATTTCATGTATCAGCATACACACTTTCTCCCCCAAACAATGACGCATTCTCTTTTAAAAATTCCAATTTCAATGTCCTCCCTCCCCCACAGTTTTTCCATTCCTAGCTACTCAATTATTATTATTCTTTTCCATCAACTTAGCTCTTGACAACTTGATTACTTTGAGGGGGAAGTATGTTCCCTAGTTTCAAAATACCGCTCAAATAACTGGCTTCCATAACTTTTACTCTTGACGCACAAAGTCCGACTGTATTTTCCCAGTACATCCGGGTCGGCCTACAAAATCGTTTACATGCAGATGTAATGAAACTCGACTCAAAAGCCTTTAGAGCTGTCCCTTATGTCACCATCAAATATATCAAGATTGGGCACAGTGCAACCTTTGGAACGCTAGTTATAAAATTCGCTGCTTTCACCACCACAAATCCCTATTTAAATGAAAATAATTTAATTGCCTTTATAAATTAAACTTTGGTCAAAAACTCCTGCTACTTTGATCCACTCTTGTTTTATCAACGCTTTCTCGCCCACTCATGAATGTATAATAAATGAGTCGGAAAAGTATTCATTTGGCCTTGTCAATGTTATAAATTTATCACGCGTACATCTAAATTAGAAGATATTTATCACACAACTAGTAATGATTGACCTGTTTCCATATATTTCATCACCATACAGCCTTTTACTCGGACGTATTAATTGGACTGCTCTGCAAAACTTTCTCCGCTCATATAGGCTACTCAGTCTTCATCTGTAGTTAGATGGGATGTATTCCAGAGGCTAAAGTTTGCAGTCTCATATCAGTTCCTTACATTTCCTACATCTACTTTTCATTAAACCTCCGTCTCACTTGGATATTTTATGGGCTCCAATTTCCTTGAAAGATTTATGGATCCTTGTAAATCTCACGGAGAATCCTTAACGATCACCACCCGCACACAATCAAGTACACGTCCCTTTCTCTTCTACTCATATAGCTTCAACCCTTCTACCTATACTTTGCCTTTCTCCTCCACGTCTGCTTTCTCCATCTTTTCCTTTCCCCCCTTATCCTGCCCTCCCTTATCCCGAATAATTCTTTTGTATTTAATAGTTTCTAGCTTTCTTCCTTCCTCCAGGCTTTCTCCATTTCGTCCTCCCGAGTTTATTTCTCTTTCATTGACTCTAATACCATCTTGAAACTATTCATCTGGCGAATCCTTGGTAAAAGTTTCTCATGAAAAAACATCAAATCCTAGCCAAAGGGTCCTCAACAATGTTCACCAAAGTCGTTTCTCATTTTTTCTAACCAATCCATTCACCCAGCTCCCTGTCTCTTTCCCTCTACAACTTTCTCCATCACCTTCATACCATCATCTTCTTTTTCACGACAAAGTCAAATTAATCCACACGTTTTCCCTCCCTTTAACCTCCTAGCCAACAACTCCTTTCCAGTCCCACATTAGACAACGTTTTCATCATCTTCCGCTTGTTGCTTTTCAAAGGATTTTCCTTTTCAAGTAGTTCTTTCTAGTCGCAATAACCCTGTTGCAGCATTCTCCTTACACTCTTCTACATTCTTCCGTTTCATTCAAGTTCAAAATTTCACTATAAAATTTACATCTATTCTACTCCGACTGCAAAATACTGCAAGTTTTTTTCAAAATCCACAGGTGCCATATGTTTTTATGCAGAACATGTAAACCAGGACCATATCTCTTCACGCATATTCAGCTAAGGCTTTGCACTTCAGTAGCTTTCACATTTGGCTGTATGTATTATTTTCATTCTTAGTCGCTACTAACCGTGCAAATATATCTTGAAACTTTGGGAAGAGGTTCAGTAATATCAGAAATTCCAAAATCTCAAACGCACTCACGAGCAGATCAAAAGATTTTTCAGAAATTTCCACCTGGAAATTTCAAATCATTTCTTCCAAACTTTCGCGACATTTTTGTAGCTTTATCCGACCCATATTCATTTCTTTTCCATTTGTATCTATACCAGGAGTTTTTGACAGACCTATAAAAACCACTGTAACAGCTCTCAAATATTTTTTAAATCCCGCTTTTGTAACCTATCGCATGTGTATTATGGCACTCGATCCATTCCCGCAATCCATTTGCAAAATAGTTGTAGATATACTTCCGGTATCCTGTCAGCGTATTGAATAAAATATCTTTCTCTTCCACCTCTCTGCTTGTATGCACTGAATTTTTTCGGTGTAGGATTACAGTCAGATTTGCTCTTAAAAGGGGGCTTTTAGAAAGATTCTTGTTGTGCTATAATATACTCAGTGAGTTCCAGCCCTTGAAACGTTCGCTTGTCATATTCTGTTAGTTCCTCTTCTTCTTCCAGGGAGAAATATTAAGATAGCCGTATAACGTAAGATGAAAACAAGTATCTTTTAGGAGAAAGTCACTATTTTCTCATCCTCGTTTGATTGGAACCAGCCTATTCCTCACAATTTCGGTCGGAAAAAGTTAAACGTTCCAGCCTACCTGATGCTAATTTTCCTGTCAAAAACCCTGTGGAAAATACATTGTAGAAAGGGCGGTAAAGCATTAGTTTTAGAGCTCTGCAGCCACACCTGCACTCTATGGTTCCTCAGAAGAGACGGAAACGTAATATTCCTTCACTTCTTTCCAAATAGCTCGGTATGAGATTGGAGGACGGGTAGTTCTCATAGAGAAAGCATAAGGGAGAGCGGATACATTTTCCCTGAGTACTATAATATCTGTGTCCACTCCACATTTTCTCTTTATTTTCAACCCTAATGGGATAGACGAGAGCGACACTTAAACTGATTCCTCTCATCTAACTCCATTACAATCAAGCACTTAGCCCCTACCATTTTCAGCTCCTCTCCTCTATTCCTATTCCAGTAACCATGAGATTACACCCAAAAAGTAGTCCTGGAAGAGCTACTGAAAATCTGGCGAGAATTTCAATTATTTCCTCCAAACATGCATCTGCTCCCATTCTAACCTTAAATTACAATGGTCCTTCAACTCAATCCCTTTCCACTTTCTCTCTACTTTCTCTTTTTCGCTCCCGCTTACAGTCGTCCACGCAAAACTTGATCATGTACCTTACTCCTTGTAAAATTAGCTCTGGAAGACGGCAAATTCACCTTCTTTTCCTCTTCTACTCTCTCTCTACCTTCCTCCTTTCTTTCTTTCCACCTTAAAATCTCTGAACCTGATTTCTCTTTTACTTTTATTTCTTTTTCCTTCCTTATTCCCGTATTTAATCCAACCCGCTTCATCCTCTCCTTCAGTCGATTCGCATACTCCTGGAGAAATGTCACAATACAAAAGCTTGTACTTGTAAAACCCAGTCACCTTCCGCATTGGAGATTGTTTTTACCCAGTGAAAGTATTTTCAAAGTATCAAGAATGCGCTTAACTTTGCAAATCATCCCAAATACTTGATAGCCTTCTGTAGTAATTAATGAGTATACGTATAGATACGAGAGTTCCGCTAGTTTAAATTAAAACCTTGTAGGCTTAGTAGAGAATTTCCCCATGTTTTAAAATCGATTCCACTCAATGTACTTATTCGAAAAACAAATAATCTTAGATGAAAAAACCCGTAGAATCACCTTACAAGAGCATCAAATAATGGATTCTCTTCTTCAATTCCCTCTTTCCAAAAAACTTGTTTGTTCACGTAAAACAAAATGTTGAGCTTTCTCCGAGTCAAAGATAACAAGGATACTGCAAGCCTGCATATTTCTACATTTCCCAATTTGGAGTTCATCTTATAGGTTCACCCTTTACCTTCTACTCTCTCTCTCCCACTTTCACCAGCTTTCTTTTTTGCATTATCTAAAATTTCTCCATCACAAACACGAACTCATCATAACAATCCAATACTTCATTTCATCCATCTCAAAGCTCACATGTGGAACATTAAAGTTGTGATTCTAATTTGAAATGCTCCCCCTTGCTTTCTTTCTTCTATTCTGGCTCACATGGACTGAAAGCAGTTTTCATTTCTTTTCTCCTCATTCCAGAATGGAAGGATACAGTGTGGATAAGAGATAAAGTGTGATGGATGGAATTTAGCGTGTAAAACAACAGATGTATTTAATACAAAACCATTTCTTTCCCATACAAGAAACTGTATGACCGCCCCTATAGTAATTTCCACAACTAAATCCTGCGCCTCCATAATCGTTCCTCAACCCTGGGAGCGTACTAAGCCTGCTTTCTCCTTCCTCGCGTTCCGTGCGGCTCTAAAATATACATCTTCTCAATTACGGGATTTGTGTGCGGGCGTAAATATTGTTAGACACAGCTTCAGAAATATTCGTACAGGTTATATAAAAACTTTGCTTTAAATCCTGCCGCCTTCCGGTCACGGTTTTATTTTCCTTTGTCCCGCCGAGTTCATGCTTTCCGACCTGGAGCTTTGTGAGAGGGAAAGGGTGGAAGAGGTTGAATAGTTTTCTGAGAGAAGGGCTGTGAACATTTTCACTCTATCGCCACCGCATACTATATTACCTACCACAGACGCGTTTTGAGGGGGAGAAAGTCGATTTAAAATTTTCTTCAGGTCCTTCCTTATCTACTGGACCATGAAAATCCAGTTCTATATACGTACATTCTCCATCAGACTTTCCCATCCTACCACCCTTTATACCAGAGGGAGCAGTAACTTTGGCTGGTCTACTCAATGAGGATATTTTCCTTCAAACTCCCTCTCAAACCAAGGCTGCATCCACCTTTGACTTTCTCTTCCTCTACTTTCATTCCCCCCTTCTCATTCCGTCCTTCCTGAGTGACAGATTTTTCTTGGACTTTCTCGACCATGTGTAGGAATTTCACCGTCCCGTCTGCATACATCCTCATTCCACACGTGTGTGTCTCCTCCACCTCAGCCCGAGATTAAGATGGGGCAAGAACTTAGAATTACAGGGACATATATAAACCTAAATACAGTGACAGTCCTAGGATTTTTACCCACGCTTTCTGCTTCCATCATCATCCATCTTCCCCTTCATTCTTTTTATCTAGCCAACTCACAGCAGCCGCGCATTCTTTTGTAACCCTCCAGCTCCAGCTGGAAGCCGACGGCAGGATGAAGATGCAAATATAAAAAAGTTATTACATATTTTCCTCATGGCAAAATCCTCTTTCTCTCGTGTCACAAACTCTTTCCCGACTTTCTCCACCTTCTTTGCTTGAACCACGCAGCAGTAAAACGGTAGTTAAAGCCGCCAAACTTTCTCCCGTCCCAACCTTTCCCAACATATTATAAACGCTCTCCTTCTTTTCCATGTTTAATAGTTTCCAATGAATAGGATCCACACAATCTGGGATATCCTCTCCACCGCCTTATCTCAAATTACTCCCGCCAAATTAAATCTTTCCATCGATCACAATACCCCTACCACCGTCCCCTTTCACAATCGCTCCAATTCCTAACCAACAATCCCCCTTTCTTCTCCCTGTCTCCATCCAATATCCGCCCCTCCTCCAGCCTTACCCCTTTTTATCACCCATAAACTGGAATTAAAAAACTTTCTCCAATCTACTCTGCCGATGACACCTTGATGAATTCAAAAAATTAATGCCCCTCTCCTCCTATCTCCCTTGTAGTAAATACCAAAAAGTTTCCCTTCGTCACCAAAGTCACTTGTTCCACACTCTCTCCTATTTCATCAACCATATGTGTTATTCATGTACTGAGTTAACTTAAGCTTTTCTCCATCCTCGTCAGTTCCAACCAGTAAAAACCAACGAGATACGCAATATACACAATTACATGCCATCTCTACGCGCAATACTTGTCCGCATACATATCACTCCCATACCTTACTTTCTCTTGCTTACCATGGACTATGGTAATCTTCTTCCTCCACCGACCATGTCACTATTCCTCCTGGCTCATATTTCTCTTTGCTTGTATCCAATTTTTCTTTAAATGGAATTCATACGAGACGGTTGAGAAAGAGACTCATTTTTCAAATTATCATTCCCAAAACCATCATTATTCTACCAACTTTCATACCATCCCTTTGGGGTATACTCTTCCTACTTTCTCCTCAAATTTTCTTAGCCCTCCAGACTTTCAGCTTTTCAAATTTTCCCTCCCTCATGGGTCCTTGAGCAAAAAATGTGAAAAAAACCCTTTGGAAAAACTTTTCTTCCTTAAATTCAGCCTCAGTGATCATTTTTCTTACAGTGTGTCTCCGAAAATCTAAAATAAATCATCCCAGCAATCAATCTTATTTTACAAGCACATGCTGAATGATGAACTGAATTATTCAAACTATCATTCATTATTCAACCTTTGATCCACTACATTTATTATCATTTATTTTATGAACCTCCTCCTCACCGACTAAATTGCTTTCACCCCTTTCAATCCTCCCCAACCTCTACATATTATGTTACTTTCACCGGCAAACATACTAAATCAACCGCGTGTATGAGCTACACAAGTCCAACATTGAGCGTAACGAGTAATTTAACTTTAAAACTCCGCCGCTCTCTCCCACCCACTCAGCACGTGCAAAAAAAACCTATTATTTCTACATTTCTTTCCAACTTTCTCTCATTTCTTTCACCTTTTCCCATCGAGTCATCAACCAGGGTTGAGAGAGTGGGTTATATATATTCTTTCTGTTCTTCCCTATCTCTTGCAAACCCTGTCTTTCATCTACCTCTGGCATTAGGTTCTTTCTCTTTTTTTCGAAATTAATTCCTAAATCTTTTACTTTCACCTCCGCTTTCTCCCTATTTCCATCTCAACTTTTCTCATGTTTACAAAGTTTCGCTCATCTCTTTTTTTCACCCTACCCTCCGTAACCTGTAGCTGCTCCTCCTCCCTGAGCCCCTTGCTTTAGTCTTGAGCCTTAGCCTTACTTGAATTTCAATCACGTAAATAACCAGCTAAAAACTCTCTACATCCTTCCTTCTCCTTCCTATTTAGAATTCAATTTATTTCCACCAACCCTACAACGTCTAGTGCATGTGAAACAAGTGGCCAGGCATCATCCAAGCAACAGCGACGTAGAAGAGGAGGAGCACATACACACATCCATAGTAATTCTAACTCTACTCACAATCACCTTTTCCATCTTCACTCTCTCTGCTTCTGGCCTCCGCTTGTTTTTTCCGTTCTTTTCTAGCTTTAACACATTCATAAAAACTTCCTCGTAGATCACACACGCAATATATTTTGCCTCCATCATGGATAGTTCAACTGTTCAAGCAATCAACTAAATTTTACACAGAAAATCCAGGGAAAGCAATCCATGAAACCTTTTATGACTGAGCAAGCAAAAGGATTCTTCCCATTAATATCTTCCTAGAAAAAGTCTCATCAACATTTTCCCACACTACACACTCTCTCCCCAATCCTTCCCACCAATTTCAGTCCCCATTACTCAGAAAAATAGACAACACTTTCTCCTTTCACCATAGCCTCCAGCAAATAATCACAGTCGCTGCTATCTCTCTCATTCCTATCCAGGTTGACACGTAGCAAGAGAAAGGATGAGAGACAAGAGAGTGCTGAGATGAAATCGAACATAAATGATCTAGATAAATAGATAAAGGAGGAGAGATCCGGGGAAGGAAGCAAAAGGATAAGAAAAATACCAAAGTCACGAGTCTTCACTTTGCTTAAATACTTGTCTTAGCTTTTATCTTAACTGACAACCAAAGCTTTCACCACTTTCTCTTCTATACTTTTTTCCAGGAACTTGTACACTCTTCAACTTTTTCTCTCCCCGTATATTTCCTATCCTACAAATATATACGTGTTTCAAACATTTTCATCCTATTTCTCTTACTCTGCAGTAAAAATAAATGGGCAAGAGAAAGTTTCCACACTTGACTTTCTCCCTTTCAGTCAAGCAATCAGCGAATATAGGATTTGCGACCGCAGGAATTCTCCTCATCTCTGCCCTTCTTTCATCTTTCCTCATGCTTTACCGTATTCGCATGTATCGTACCAAAACTCTCCTCTGTCCTATTCATCCATCAATTCACGTCTCACAGAAGCCTTCGCATGTTTCCAACAAAATCAACAACAAGGACCCGGACAACTCGATTAACTTCTGGCTACTCCGTAACCATTTTCCTCCCATCAACTTTACATGTCACTCTTTCCACCTTCTGCCCCTCTCGGATTTACTCCGTGACTTTCCCTCAGCTCAGCTGGTCCTTTATAATCCCTGGCTTCAGCTCCATTCCCCACAGATCCCAAATATTACACCATCCTTCCATACATCTTCTCGACTTTCAACAAAACACAGAGCCAAGTCCAAGCAATCCCATTGAATCTCAACTTTCGCGAGGCGACCATTACTTTTTAGTCTATACATAGCTTTCTCTTCATTACAATCCTACACATTCCAACCTAAACAACCCATTCAAATCGTATTTACAAAAATCGCAACTTTTTAGACTCATCAAAAAAAACTTTAACGTCTGTTCAACTCTAAATCCATTCCTCTTCTCTTCATTCACTTATCCTCGACCCGCTTACACTTATTTAAACTTTCACCACTTTCTCCCGCCAACATAAGCTCACCCCCAAGCATCTTCATGTCAGCCTGTCAGTGCAAGAATAGTAGCCAGATCCAACTGTCTCCCAAACTTTCCTCATTATATTTTGGGTAGTGCGAGGATTTTCATCAGTCTCCTTCTGCTGCATCGTCCATTGAAAGCGTGAAACTTTGCGTTCACAGCCAATCTTCAATCAATGCTTCATCTTCTTTTCGTGATCCTGGAATCTTCTAATCCCTTGCAGCTTTTCACTTGTAAATCTTTAATCAAAATTTTAACCCAATCAGTATTTACAGAGGACCTGAAGAAAGTCTATTTCATTTACTATTCATAGATAGCTTTCTCCGCTCTTGTATCGCAGCCACCTGACTCGGTATTTTTATTGGTAAGCTTTAATCGCTCCGAAAAAAAGCCTTTTATACATCCAACATACTGTTACTCGAAGAAATCCCGCCCTCTCTATCATGGTTACCTTAGGTCTCAGGTCTCAGCTAGCTTTCCCACAATTCCGTTCCAGCGGATCAAGGCCAGAGCCTACCAGCCACGTTGGCTTTTTTATTTTAGTGTATTTATATTTCCCATTCAATTTTACACCCTGTCTGTAAGCCTCCCCTTCCTTTATCGCCCGCTATAGGCAGCTTCAAAATTCAATAACTTGTGAAAATAAAATAAACATTTTTTAGGAAACTTAATACTCCCTTTGTCTTCTCCCTCTCTTCTCACTCACATAAAGTATGTCCCACATAACATTTCTTCAGTTTTTCTTTATTCTTTCCTTTTCAGGCTATCAGCCCTTCTTCCTACGTGTCATGCATCCTACCGACACTTTTCTACCTCCGTTACCCTCTCCCTTTTTACGTTTCCCAACACTTTCCCCGTTAGTCCTCTCCAAATATTGATCCGAATGCAAGGAAGAAGAATGAGGAAGTCGGAAAGTCAGGAGCTTCAGGGGTATATAAATTTCCAGCTTGATTCTCTCTATTTTTCGCAGACTGAACACTCGTATATTTGAGCCTACAATTGTGAGACTTCTTTTCTGGCTTATCGGAAAACAATATGGAATCCATTCCAGAAAACCCAAATGTCCATATCTTTTAGGTGTTCAAAGCTCAAATTTTTTTATCTCTCTCCTGAGAGATCAGACATCTTCTCTGGATCAATCCCGCATATCGGTCCTTCGGCTCCATTCGTAGCAAAATGCAACATCCCTTTTCAAATTTCTTGTACCGGAATCTGTAAATATTTTATTCCTACCACCTATTCTCAATATTTCACTCACTATTTTCAATCTTCAAGCATTTTCTTCTCCTTTCTCTCTACTTTCTCTTTCACTCATCTCCTATGAATGGTTACCACTGTTTCCTCTCCTCCGTCTGTAAACATGTTCCTATTTCTTGTACTTTCACCTTCCTCTTCCAGCCCATAGCCTCTATTTAAGCACACCATGTCAACAAGTTAACAAATTGAAAGTATTTCTCCAACTTTCCCCTTCCCGCTGCAAACATAAATTCTCGCCATTCTTTTGAAAATTCCTAGTAAATATCAAACAACATATGTGTGCGTGAGTCGTGACATTTCTCGAAAGAAATATTGGTTTGAGGCATCTTTCATTTATTGTATTCATGAAATTAGCAACTCTCTTCACACACCTCCCTTTAAGTGTCTGCTTTAAGCTCCTCCCCTCCCAGTAAGCTATCTCCCCACTCTGAAATACTTCTTTGAACAGTGTAAGATTAAAGTATCCGTATTGCAAAACAGAGGGCGCACTGTACATAGAATGTACTCAATAAACATGCAGCATTGATGGTGTGTTTTGTGCTTTCACCGACGTAGAAAGCCTTGGCATCACAGCCTTTCCTCCCGCTTTTTTCTCCCTCAGTTTACGATACAAGTGAGAGAAAGCATACACCCTTAGAAATTGCTCAGAGAAAACTTTACAGTGTAACTCTTGTGTTGAGCTTGTAACAGAGACTGAAAGAGTACATCAAAACCTACTTAATTCATGAGCAAAGTGGCGCTTGAGTAGCACTCAAAAGCTACTTTCATCCGTCACTTATATCATTTTACACAACTATTATAAATACTATTCCTCCACTCCCACTCACTCACCTCTTCAGCCCCTAATTCCTAATTGTTCTCCTAAATAATCTCTCACCCCCTCCTCCGCCCTAATCCCTTCACATTACTTCACCCATTATTTCAATTTTTCTCTCACAAGAATCCCTATAAAAGATCACAAAAAAATCACTTCGCCGCCACTATTCCCTAAACTCTCTGTCAAAGTAGATTCAATTCCCCTTAAATTCTTCCCCTTTCTTCCTTTCATCTCTCTTGAAATTCTCTTAAAAATATTTTCACCCCACCCACCATTCCCGTCCTCCATCTTTTTCCATTTACTGTGGAGTTTACTTGAAAGTAACCAAGACTTTTACCAACTTTCTCCACACTTCATCTCCACCAACCTTCACGTCCGACCAGTCAAAAGATAAGAAAGCGAAAAATGAATATCAGCTTTCACCTATATACTACCCAGCTTAACAAAACTTTGCTTTCACCACATGCATCCTACAACTTATTTCTGCGTTTTAGTCTCCTCTGCCTCCGTGTTCCAGAGTCGGATTCCTGGTTCACCAAAATCATCCATTCTCCCTCTGTGACCAAGTCATAACGCATTTACAAAATCCCTTAGAATGGCAGAGCTATTGTCCTTGCTTTCTCTTTATGTATCATAGGACAAGGCTCCCCTTTCCTGAGTATTACAATCTCCCGACAATCTTCTCCCCACCTCTGCGTAGAGATCGAAAAAAACTCTGCTTTCTACAAAAAAATAGCTTCTACTTACTTCTTTGCTTTCACAATATATTCACAATAGATTTTACTTTCACTCCATCCACCTCTATGCATACATTCCATCAACCTTCCAGTCTTAAATATCATTATGTGCGTATATACATGCGGATACAACTTTTCTCCCATTAAAAGTAATAGCCGTACTAACTTCATGTACAAGCTTAATGGAATTTCTTTTGCATGTCCACCTAAATTCAGAGACCGACATGGCTAACCCACAGACCTCTGTATTCTATTTATTAGATGGATTCAAATAGTCATGAACGAGGCCAAGATACGAGCATAGCAAACGTAGCAACTTGGTTGCCTAGCCATATGCTCGAATATACACTCGGCCTCGCTTTGAAAAACTTTTAAAAGTAGCCTCGGCACCACTTTCTATGCAAATATAAAATTACCACTACGCCGTCGTCCCATCCTGCTTTCTCCCTTCTCTTCTCTCCTACTTTCACTCCTTCTCCTCAAGCGCGGAATATTGAAGAAACCCATTTTAAATACATTCATGTATCCTCCCAGCTCATTTCAAATCCCCTCCCACAAATTATCACTTCAATCTCTTTCCGGCGTATTTCATTTTCCCAATTCTTGATTTGCAGCCTTCATCCTTTTCGTAACCAACCGTACTCTAACTTTCACCTACAAAACTCTCCCTCAAAGCCTGCACAGCTTAGACTTTCTCCAGTTTACCTATTCATGGTAGTAAACTTTCTCCCTTCCTTTTACCGGCACTACCATACACGAACACACTCTATTTTATTCCTCTACTTGGCCAACTTTTCAAATAATAACAAACATTATAATACGCCACCTTACTTCGACTTTCATAATGGAAAGAGGGGGAGGGAAAGAGAAAAGCTAAACATAGGATTAAGGGAGAAGGCTTTAGTAGAGTAGGGCGGAGGAACACACTTTTTTATTCATCCTCCATCCTCTCAGAGACACGCATTCTTCTATCTAATTTAAGGAAATCTGTTTTAGAATTTAGCCTTTTCATTTGCATATAGATCTAAATGGGTTTAGTACAGCATATCAAATTATTCTGTCAACTACAGCCGCAGTCACCATCCGACCATGGCTATGCATAACTCTTCCTATCTCTCCAAACATGTGTCGGATTACTTTCACTAGAGAGCTGGAAAACAAGACAAGATGATCCTCCTTGGCAGAGTCGGAAAGTAGTGTCAGCACGTTACATCCCAGGCTTGTGATCCAGGCTTGTATCTCCCCCACCTTTCCTTAAAACTTTAATCTCCTAGCTTACTTAATGACAAGAGGATTTAAAGAAACAACATGTCTTCTTGATCAATCAGATTCTCTCCATCATCCTCCTTGTAACTTTCTCCGACCTCACCTCCTCCTTTCCCCGGCCGAGCCTCCTCCCATCCAAATAAATCTGAAAAGGACAGCACTCCTAAAGTCAGCTTAGAAGAAAGTCTGGAAATGTACATCCAAGGTTGGATGGCCCATTCCCTGAACATTTTCTTTTCCCACTCATTCCGCCCTTCCCCCTTCTATCAACTCATCCCTGAAACCTAATCAACCACTTGAATACACCGCGTAACACGAGATAAACCTCCAAGAAAGTTTAATCTTCCTGAGATATTGACAGCGACGGAGAAAGGAGTCGGAACCTCTTTTCCCACACTGCCACACTCTTCTTTTTCTCCGCTTATGCAAACCTTTCATCCTTCCTCTTATCACTTTCTCCACAGACACTCACACGCTTTAGACCACTCGATCGGAATGGAAGGGCCAAACTATATGAAGCTGGACTGGTCATAGAGACTCCGCTCTTGCATATAGTTTCTTCACACTATTTCCCTAGCAGATTCCCTCTTAGAGACTGTCCTCCAAGTCTCCTCGCTTTCTCCCCTCTTCTTCCCATCCCTCCCTGTCTTCCTTTTTCACTTGAGTGTTTCTCTAGCTAGCTATATATTTCCCGCGATTACGACACTAGCTGCCAATTTCGGTCTCTTGAATTCTCATGTGCGTCATTCTTTATTTTCCACTCAGTAGCTTTCTCACTCTCACACAAGGATAGTTCCAGCTAGCCCCAGAGCCTCCTGATCGTCTATAATATCGTAGCACAATAGTCAATGACCACTGGCCTTTAATCCCTTTCCCATTATCAAGAACCTACAGTTCAAAAATGTAAATAATCCTCCATCAACCTTACCCTCCGACTCTATTTAATTTCGATCCAAATATTAAGTCAGCTTTCTCTTCTTTCTCCATCTTTGTCCCTTCCTGCAAACAATCTTGGTCCCTCTCAAAACCATGTTTATTTTTAGGTACTCGGTAGTGTATCTTAATTCCCGCATCAGTTCTCCAACTCCATCAAATCCATGCTCCACGACCTCTTAAATCTCTCGCAGGCTAAATAGGATTTCGTTCCAAAGCTGTATGCTGCGTACACCTCTGGAGAAAGTAAGATCGTTTTGCTCAGCACCAGGGAATTATAAGCTTTCTCTAGCCATATTTCCTACCGCATTACGCGGGGTCAGTTTTTAAACCTTAGTATTTATAACTTACCCGGGAATTTGCTTAGTGTTAAGTCCAAATAGTGTTACAAAATAGTATAGAACACTGATCCACACTGGTAAAAAGCCAAAAAAGTCAGTCACCTTCCTTCCGCTTCTCCTTTCCGTCCTCATAATTTCCATTCCGCCCATCTCTTCATACAAAAAGGAACGACTTCTGCCATTCTACCGTTATATCCTCTTCATCCTCATACTTCCTGTACACAATCCCAATTCAAACGGCTTCATGTTTTCGGAAATCCCTTGGAGGTTATTATAACAGGAACGACATCTTCGAATTTCCATTCATCTTTCGCTTGTTTTCCAAGCCTTCACACATGACGTTCTATGACAGGTGGGGTTTAAAAACCTATGCTCACCTCACCCCCCCCCATGTTCACATACTTTCTCCCACTTTCTCCTCTCAGTTCTAGAAACCATAATTTACGATTTTCCTATCCATAAAATGGCTCTATCAAACCTCCCTCCACTATATAATATACCCTAATCGTTTCTCGCCACACTAGAAATCCTCCTCCCCCATCCCGTAACTTATTCCAAAGACCAGCATCTAAAAACCCTGCAGTCTTCAACAAATTCCTTTCAAACGAGCTTACCCCAAACAAATACCACTAAACTGACGATCCATTATCACGGAATTCTATTTAAGCTTTATGTCTTTCAAGCATGCAAAATCATCCAGTAATACCCTGTAACCGAAATCGCAAATTCAATTCCAAGACTGGCCAGCCCAATACCTACCACCACCCACCTCACTTGCTTCATCGTATAGCCTTTTCACCAATAGGAGTCGCTCTTATTCCTCATGCATTTTTCTTTTACTTGTAACGGGGCCACGGTAATGCAGAATGCATGCAGTCTGTCTATGAGAAGGCGACTACAAACCTAATAACTTTCTCCACGAGCCACGGTGCCACAGCTTAGATTCAGACCTACTCTGTGGCATTGTTCAAAGAGAGTCGTAGGATTGAGCCGGGTATTTGGAAGCTCAGTGAGCATAACTGCTGTCCCGACGACTCCTCTCACTACTTCTGTCACATCCCTTTAATTTACATGACTCTCCGACACGAGTTCCCCTCTGTGAGCTCACCTTCTTTCATTTCCCACAACCTCTCCGCCTCATGTCTTTCCGCCAAGCATAAACTCCATGAGCCCTGAGCGGGACCACAGCAGGCCATCCAGATTGAGAGACACCGGGCTTACGTAATTTCCCAAGCAACTTCTTCGATTCCGGACGGAGAGCGGGAGTAATTAGATTAACCAATCCCTTCACCAGTCATCCGGAGCTACCTTCCTTCTCTTTCTTACGACCCGCACTCCCGCGGCTCAAATCTATTTATTTTCTTAATGGGATATAAACGCAGAGTTCTACCTGGCTCACTCAGCCATATAACCCGCTTTCTCCTTCCTCCTCACTCTTTCAGAGGAAGACGCTTTCCCAAAAACTTTCTACCCCTCAGGTAAACATTCATGAGGAAAGCGGAGAGCCCGTCTCATTCCCACTTTATCCCAGCCTCAACCCCGCTGTCCCCAGCAACTCTAGCTTTATCCATACACGTATTCCTCTTCTTATATTATTCTACTTTCTCCGCTTTCTCTTCTTTTCCTTAGGATTGTCAATCCTCATTCTCTTGGTAGCATTAACTCATTCCCATATATCATTCCCTTCTCCTTCTTTGTCAGGAGTAAATTTCACATTTCTCCCCCCGCTCTTCTCTTCTTTCTTCCCCATACTCTGCCGATACCATCACCCCACAAAATGGTCTCTTATTCTGCCGCCCCACCCCTCAAACCACCTTCTTCCTGTCCCAAAATATAAGCTCCTTTTCTCTTACTCTGCCTCACGTCCCCTCCTCAAAAACACAGCCATACAATCCCGTCCTTTGAATTCCAGAAACAAGTGCTTAACAATTCATCTCCATTCCAGCTCCATCCAGACGAATCCAAAGAAATACATATCATACTTGATACATGTTTGCGGGGAAGCTAAACCCCAAATTTAAGGATTGAGTAAGTGTAACAAGTCTTTTCCTCCATCCTACCCCAATTCCTTCCACACTTCTTCCCTCAATTAGTTTATACCAGTTCAGGTTGTTAATTCAATTTATCTTTCCGACTCCCCTCTCACTCCACAAATCATATAACTCTTCCAACCGTACGTATTCAACCTTGATAATTCCCACTCCGCTTTCACCACATATCCTTTACGCAATTATCCTTCTGCAGCCAGTCTTTTGCACAAAATTCTTCCATGTAGCTTCAAACTGGCGCACCAAATTCGCAAAAATTGTCAAAGCTTCATTAACTTTCCCCGAGGTCTTCAAAGAGACTTTCTCTTTACGACTTCATACAGTCTGTGAGTCACAGGATTGGATACGCCTTTGTTTCACATCAACTTTGGTTTACTGCATGGCATAGGAGGGACAATATCAGACAAATTATGCATATAACCCTTACTTTCTCCACAAGGAAGCACACAGGGAGCAATTTAATTAAAACTCTCCAATCACCGTATCCTTGAGATATATAAAATCCTTCAAAATTTGACTTTTCCATAGAGATTTCGTGCCTGTCGCAAAAACTGAAACTCTCTCTCTCTACCCTTTTCTATATTCCCCTATAGTCTCTATATTTTCTAGGAAATATCAAAGGACTGACCAATCCAATCCAGCTGAACAAAGTACCGTCAAATCAAAGCAGTCACATGTACATGGTCAAACCAAGGCTGAACATACAAAGGAAGGGAATTAGTCACATCCTCGATTATTCCTAGAATCAAATCTGCAATCTAGTCTAAGGCAAACACTCCACTATTTACATTTAATTACACGTACATAGCATCTCTCTTCCTCTCATCTCGTATCATCATTTCCCAGAGGTTTGATCTTGGCTAGTTAAATCGTCCCATGCTTCCATAGTTAATGATTTGTCCCTTTCAAAATCCCTTCGCTCTTTAGGCACTTTCACTCCGCTTGCATAAATATTGTCTCCTTCCTCCATGCCTAGCTCCCTTGCTGGTACTGTACGTATATGCTTTCCTTTGTATTCCCTGCCAAATCCTTGCTCTTTTATATCCCTTGGCCATCCTCATGTAAGTTACCCCCCTTTGAACTTTCCCTCCATCAATTCATCTTTTGTCCGCATTTAACCTCAGTCCAAAACAGATGTCACCCCTGTTTTCCTCATCACATCTTCCCTCTTTCCTTCCTTCCTGTCCACGACACACGTACTTCTCAAATCACCTCAGCAAATGTTGTGTGCAATTCACTCATCCTTTCGTTTACAACTTTCTCCGCTTTCACCACCAGCATCGACCTCCCTCTGTATGAGCCAAACTAAAAACTCTCACCATCCAAATAATTCAAAAGTGGCAGCGTGAACGTGCGCCTTGTATGTACCTTAGAACCATTATTAAAAAATTCCCCGCCCACGCTTTCCTTCCGCGCTCTTCTTTTCCCCCTGGTAACTGGAAACAAAGCATGTACAATTTTTCTTCCTCCCAAGCCTCATTTTACGGTTACACGGCGAACCAACAGAGAATCATTAACCAAGATCTAGGCTAATTTTACACTTGGCTGAGAATGTCGCGAGAAACTAATGAGCCAATATTAGCCTCTCTTCAACCCTTCTAGAACACAGCAAATATTCTCTCTCCAATCCCCCGACATTTTACTCCCAGACTTTCCCTCCTCTTCAATTTCGGTCTTGACTGCGCTACATAAGAGTTGTGATTGAAAAATGATTCTACCCCACCTCTCACATCAACCAAGACCGCTTCAACACAAATCATACACTCTCCAGACCTTATATCCCCAACTATTAATCAAAATCAGCAAGACATCTAAAATAATTCGAAAACTCAACCCAGCTTTACTCATGCCTTTCCCCTTCTGTCTAAAGCTGTATTTTCTTTCCCCTTTGTTTTAGCTTTTCTTCTTGTTTTAAAAAAATTGGCAAGGAGCCTTCGTTTATCATTGATTTTTTCTTCCGAATATTTAATAGGCACCTGCTCACTCTATTTGCGTATGACTAGTCTTAAAAACACAACCATCTTTCTAGAATCCATGGATCTTAAAATTATGTAGAACTTTACAGTAGCTTCAGTTGGAAAATGCAGTTTACTTCAAAACAAAATACGGAATTGGTATTTTTCTCCGCGGTAAAAGTTTGTTCCTCTCCAAGTGAAAGCAAAGAGTACTTTCACCAGCGATATTCACGCCATGTTGTTCACAGCAGACTATATACGAGTAGTAAATAGATTTCTGACTGGAAGCAGCACTAAGGGAAACTATGTTTGTGTCCCTGGTCGCGGAAAAATGTCCGCCCATTTCATGGAATACAATCTGTGATAAGGCTAGTAGGGCGTGTATCCAACGAGACGGGCTTACTTCTTGGATTTGTTGACCGAGTTTCCTTAGAGAATTTAGATGTAATTCTCTTTTAGTATTGCGGGGAGATAAGCCTCCTAAAGAGGGCAATAAATTATTTTGTCACAGTGGTAAGCGAAACGTAATTAATCCTCTTCACATTCCTCCTATCATGTGTAGCATTTAAATTCCAACTCAAATCCCCATCTGGAGCCCATTCCCTCGCTCCACTCTTTGTAAAAGGAAAAGCCGAGCTTCCAATTTAGAACAATGCATGGCATCCCTTTCTCCTAAAGCATTCAGCACCCACTCGGACGAACTACTAAATGGATTGAGTATTTTGATAGGAGACCTTGGGTTGAAATGTATTTTCCAAACAAAGCTTCTTCAATAGACTCTAGGGAATACTTCTTTCTTCATCAGTCCTCTCATTTATATTTAAACAAGAGACGGCTAATATCCTTCCATCATCTGTTGCAGCATTTGTTCCCTCGTTATTCAAGCACTTACTCTTCCTCAAATCCCTTTCACTCATGTAAACTTCTATCCTCAAATTTACCCAGTAATTAGGAGGGCTACCATCCTTGTACATTTGGCACAGCGGATTCTAATTACTGGAACAAGGTGCCGATTGTCTCTTCACCCTCCTCCCATTGTCACAGTGAAAGTCATCCAAGTATTTCTTTGTAAGCCGGAAAGCCTTCCCTCCGCCTACGACGAGCATTATTCCATCAAACCCCCGCACACTTCTATCTTCCAAGCGCTCTATCTATAGCTCTGTTACTGCGTGTAGGAATGGTGAAAGTAGGAGAAAGCATGTGGTGAAAGTATCAATATGAAAAAGAGCAAAGCGAGAAAAACGAATCCATAGGTCAAGACTCATTGCTCCAAAATCCTGCCCGTTCAAACTCAATTTATTTCTAGCTAGCCTCTGAGGAGAAATCTAGACATCAATCAATACTTTTCATTTCCGTTACTCTCTCGACCATTATTATATTTTGATTTCTACAGTAATCCTTTTAAATTAATGGGATTCCCCAATCCTTCCCTTTACGCCATCCCTACATCCCCATAGAATCAAGAGCGAATATACAGTATCAAGAAGCTTCTCTGCATCCGGCAAAAGCATCCCCTCAATAATGCCACTCTACTCTGCTTTCTCCCCCTATTCAATTTCATTTCTCTCCCTCATCCCACGCATTATAACCTTATCAGCCACAAATCCTTTCCAACTCCTTTCTCCTTCCTTTCTCCATTCTAACCCTAACTTCAATTAGCTCAATCCCTCTTGTCCATCCTATTCTTCCTCCTTTCAAGAAAGCTAGCCAGAAATCTAATTCATAAGAATTACCAGATCACAAACAATATTTATTACACATCCAAAATCCTTTTCTCTTCCTTTCATTAAATCTCGGAGAAAGCACCCATGCAAGTGGAGAGCACACATAAACCTGAAAGGAACCCCCTCCCTCCCTAAAACCCCGTCAGCAGTCTAAAAAAGTATCAGCCAAACCGAACTGTTTCTCCTGTATGGTCTTCCTTCCATGTAACTTTCTCTTTTCTTTCTTCAAGATGCGGACCTCCCAAGATGAAAATGTGAAACCATGTCCCTCAGCGCTGTCCTCCCTTCGTAGATGTTACAGAGTAAAGGCCATTTCTCTTAGGCTGAAATACTTTCAGCTACTTTGAAATATTCATGAAAAATTTAAATCTTTTCCCTCATATTCATCCTTTTTTCTTCCCGCCTACATCAATTACTTCCTCCTCACTTCCCTTGTAAAGATTCCATCAATTTTATCCGCCAAATTTCTCAAATCCTTTCACCCAACTCCCATCACAGCTTTCTTTATAATCTCAGTTCCATCCCTCCAGCATTCAAATTACCATTTCCCCAGGATTAAACCAGTCTTCTTTTATCCCATAACAATTTTTCTAACGATAATTCCTTCATCTGTTGCGCTTCTCCCTTGCTCTTTTCTCTTTCAGCCCATTCATTTGATTCCTTTGTAATTTAACCGCTTTCTCCTCAACTTTCTCCTCTACTCTCCTCTTATCCATCTTTCCCCACTCATCCTCTCATTCAGCTTTGAGAGTCTTCTCTAAAAACTGACAACTTTCTGCTTTTATAGCTTTTATAGTTTTTGCGTAAAGATTTCCCCAAATTTCGCAAAATCCTTTCTCCCAAAACCTTCTCCAGCTTCTTGCAAAACCACGAGTCTACACATGCTTTGTTCCCTAACGCCTCCGCTTCCGCTTAGTACATTACATGTATCCAAAGCGGGACCTTTATTCTTGCGAAATTTAAAGCCCTCGCAATTGTATGCATGTACACCCCTCAACTGAAACGGAATAGTAGTGGAAGGAATTTATTTTCTGGAGCAGCTTATTATGTTTTCCTTCTCTTGTTTCCGCCTCCTATGCTCGAGGTTAAATATTAGGTTTGCATATACAAAGGCTTTTCTGGGATAGAATCGTTTATTTAACTCAAATGAAATTAGGGCATCAAAAGATTTTCATTGCATTCCCTCCCTCATGAATAATTTATTGATATTCAAAGAAGAGGCTTCGAGATAAATACAAGATGTAGGCGGTCTTACGAGAGAATCAAACTACGCCTAAGCTGACGTAACCCGGATGGAACTGATTGGCTTTACAAAGCTTTATTTGTAAATTCCCGTCCCTCTTCTTCCTCAACTCTGTAAACTTCCAGGACACTAGCTAGTATATACAATCTCCTCCAGAACTAATAGGAGAAGCAACAAGGAAATGACAGGGAAGGGCAGGAGGGTAAGCGAGAGAGTACATGGAATTCCCTCAGAACTTCAGTCCATGTCTTGACCATTTTCCTATAGGCAAATGTTGTCTCAGCTCACACAAAGAAGAGAGAGCGAGAGAGAAAGCATGACTGCAGTATTAATGAGAGAAAGTTTGTGGTGAAAGCACTTACTGGTTTAAGGACTATGAAGAAATTCATAAGGAGGTCAGTCCATTGCGTGCTCTCTTATTTTGAACAATTCTCTCCCTAGACACACCAAATGACATGTGGCTATTGAGTTTGTCCAAGAGGATTTTGACTAGGATAAACCCTTTATTTGTCCAACTTTTTTCTGTCGTATGAAAAAATGGCTATTGGTTTGGTGCTTTATTTGCTTTTAGGCTGCAGAATAGGAGAAACTTCTTTGTAGTGGGTTAGAGAAGAATAAATGAAATCCAATCATTTACTCTTCTGACCCTTGTGTAGTTGATGGGTAAACAGAAAAGAATGAAAGGTGAGGGTTACGCTTCTGGAATTTTTAGGAAACGAAAATCCTTCTCTCATATTCCCAGTCAACATGGCTTTCTCCATGCTTTCTCTTCAACCTTCCAAGTAAATAAGGATGAAAACAATCAAAAATTCATCCATTCACCTTTTACTTTTCCCATGATATACGTCTATTCCCCCTTCCCTCTCTCCGTTTCTACAGCTGAGGGATTAAATAAAAAAAAAATTCATCTTCAAATCCTTTGAGCGGATATAAAAGCTGCCCTCTTCCAAACCTTTCCCCTCTCCTTCCATTTTTATCCCAAAGATCCATTACATGGAAAATGATTATTTTTGCATTATTCCTCGTATTTGCTTACCTCTAGATGAGAGGGATTTAACCTGAGGCTAAACTATGAGAGAGGACGAATATTAGTTTTCTTCAGGAAAGTCCTCCTCAACACGCTTTCCACGCCTCCACATTTCTCTCTGTGTGTATGTCTCCCGTTTTCAGAGGGGATGAAATAAGCGAGAACTTTCTCCAAGTTACTTTAACCTAGGCTGGACTTTTCCCCATCCCGCATTTCCCCACCCACGCAATGGCCCGCCCGCATCTACTTATTATCTTTCATTCATTCCCCTCGTCATGAGATAAAGTACGGCTTCGTTGCCCCCTTCAAAGCCGACTTTTATCCTCATTCTCTATTCTTCGAGTAAAAGCTCTCATTGTCGGCTCTTCTGGAATATCTCACTCGAGTGAAAGCAGGATCCGCGGATGGGATTGGAGAGTAGCCAAAGAGACGTTTTCATCTCTCTGATACATTGCTTGAATTTGACAGGAACGATTCATTGGATTTAACCTTCTTCTTTCCAGAAAAAACCATACTCAGGCTGTAATGAAGGTGTGGGGAAAGGAAGGGAGGTCCTCAGCTCATCCGCATCAACGTTTTCCCTCTAATAAATTTTAAAATTTACTTTCATCCTCGCGTCTCCATCTTTCATTCTCCTCCTCTTCATCTACACTTATTCTCCTTTAGTCTTCACAGACTGTCTTCTTGAGAAGCTTCTACTCCTTTCATGTTCCGCTTTCTCTCATCTCTTTATATCCTTTAATAGCTGCCTTTTCCAGGAAGGACAAACAAGTGGGATTGAGGAGAAAGTCCTTTTGCTCTTCCTTCTCTTCTCACCACCTTTCCTCTAACCAGCTATACTCACCCGAAACTCCCACAGAGCCTTAGTTATACACTAACGGAAGGAAGTCGGAACAAAAACTCATGCTGGAAACTCAGAACACTACTTCACCTTCACCAACCTCTTCCCTGTCTTTACAATTCCCTATTCGCTCCTGCCCCTCCTAACAAGACATTCTCTGACTCAATACACATTTTTAGGTATTTCTACTATTATTGAGAAATAAAATGTCCCACTTCTTCCCTCCCATATTCTTCCTAGCCTGCCTCTACTCTCCACTCTCCACTCTCCACCCGAACTCATACTTTCACCATTGTTTCAGTGACCCTCCAGACTTGTTTCCGATTTCCCGCTCTTCCACGCTTTCACCCACTTTCTCCTTCTCATTCCTCGTTACACATAATCATATAACATTTATACACATTTTCCTTCCATCCTTTAGTTTCACATACATTTTAAACTTTTTGAGCGTACTTTCTCCCTTCCTTCTTCCTTGCCTTCAAGAAAGTCATGCCTACGAGAAGCCTACAAACTTTCTCCATCCTCTCATAATTCAATAGGCTACATTGAGCCCTTGCTCAAGATTAGATTTATTCTGACATGACAAGATATTTTCATCACTTTCCTACACCGTCAGCAACACCAACCTACAGACACGCACATCTCCCTTGCTCCTTCCCCACACCTTCCTCGAGGGGCTTGCATATCAGCACGCACTTTACCTACCGCCAAAAACTTTCTCCGCAGCTACTAGAGCTCCAATCACGTCGTCACGATAATGTTCTTTTGCAAAACCTTATTAGGTTAGCACCCACTCCAGCCATTTTCCCCAAATCTTTCTCTCGCTCCTCTAACTAACTTGCTAAGCTCCTCAACAACTCTGAAGCAATTGCCATCACGCCCAATTTCTCTTCAATCCGATTCCCTATGAGCCCACCGCCCCTGCTCCTCGCTTCTCCTCACCCGGCTCTTCATCACGACCCTCATACCTTAATTTCCTATTCCATTCAATCAACTACGACCGCTTAGCATTCATCTTCCATCATTCCCGCACTACTCAAAAAAGTAAGCCCACTTACACCCCTCATCCACAGCCTTACATACATCCTTGTCGTCATAACTCACTATTCCAAGCCATGAAATATACAAATATACAAAGCATAAGTATATTCGACATCCTCCTTTCTCCTCCAAGCACGAGCTTCTCATAAATAGTCTTTAACGCTTTCACTTGTGATACCTATAATTTCGTTGACTTAAATATAGGCTTACCAAACATTGCCTTTTCAAAATAATTCCTCACAAAACCCATTTACTCTCCCACCGAGGGATCCAGGTAAATTATAACTTTTATACAAGTCACCGCTTCTCATGTTTTCCTCAAAACAGCCAAAGTCCTCCAAAAACAAATACAAGAGCCTCTAGCAAACTTGTTAGCAACCGCCCTGTTGCTTTCTCCCATCCACTCCTTGGTATTTACCGCAACATGCAAAAGCTTCCTTTCTTCCCATTTTTTACTCATACTAATATCCCTTGTGTCAAAGGAACCTTGTGTGGATTCTACCCTTAGCACCAGCCAGGTGTTTCTCTTTCATGAGTCTATTAACTTTCCTCTGTATGCTTTCACCTGTCTATACACATATTGATAATTCCGTCCTTCAACCCACCAGCTACGCAACTGGACAAATCGTCAACTTCCTCACTTTTACCCAGAACACCAACCAGCGCAGTACACGGTCCAGTTCTAGCCTCTTTGCTGTAGTCATAAGAATCCTAGTCTCACCATTTCTACCCCATATAACTCCATCATTCTTGAAGGCTATCCAAGCATAAGGCCAGCGTGATAATGAATCCTTGGTGAAAGCACAGTTTTTCGTTCACATTGGATCAGTTTCTTTGTATAGCCGGATTCAGGACGCTGTTCTAAACCAACGAACACAATGGAGGCCATTGTTCTAGCAGCTCTAGCGAGGATAAAGAGGTTACGAGTTGGAGCTAACAAACTAACTTAACTACAAGGCACAAGAAATTTTTACACTCTGTAATTTTGCCTCGTAAACAGAGTGAAAGTCCTTGGGCATTTTAATGGCCCACACATACAAACAATATGCCATTTTACTTCATCAAGCTTCAAACTATATTGTTTCAAGATGCTCCTGCCTGGAGGTGATGAAGCAAAGAGCAAAGCGGAGAAGGGTGAAAGTATGATGGAAGATCTTGATATGAAATTTTACAACCTTTGCGGAACTATACAAGTAGTATAGGAGAAAGTACGCAAAATGAACCAACCCAGGAGAACACCCTCCAAAGTTTCCTTACTGGCCGCCTAGACTCATTCTCACTGAATACATGCAGCTTGAGTTATTTTCATTGCGTACAGTCTAATTTACTTGCTTCATCTTCTGTAGACATACGAGTTTACATTTGAAAGGGATTGAGATTTTTAAAACTGTACGAGAATTTCAAGCTGTTACAAATGCTTTTATTTCTCTCACTGAATATACACATCAAACAGAAAATATGCATCTCTCGTACCTGATGTTCCTTTATCTCGGATTGTGTCGCCCATGTTTTTATATTTATTTTTACGAAAATACTTTACAAGGTTTTCATGAGAGTTTTTTGAATTTTTTCTCTTTGTCGGCAAATAAAAAAAGCAGAGCTAGTCGTATTTTGTCATAGAAGTGTTGACGTAAAACAGTGCAAGCCATCTAGAACAATTTAAAACAATATGTATAAACTTGATCGTTTCGTACTTTCAGCAAGACCGGAATGCCTACAAGAGCCCTTGCATGCAATCCTAAATAACAGTTTCAGATAAATCAGATAAGACTTTCCTTCAAAGGAAACATCCAGTTAGGTCCAGCAAATAATTTCCGCGCTCCCATTACTTTTCCACTTTCCCCTGACTTTCTTTCGGCAGCATGCTTCCAACGTTCGAAAAGCAATGGGAGAATTATACGTTTCGTCTACTACTCTTACTTGACAAACCCTATCTCCCTTTCTACCCAGCAATACCCCCAAATTAGCCAAAGTGGTAGCAACTAATTTCCCGGAGCTTTGGAAGACCTTTATGAATTGTGGTTGTGGATGGGTTTTTTCTCAAACTTTCCTCACGGCCTCTTGACATGCACGCAGAATAAGAGAGTCATGTCAAGAACAAGGATTCAATTATGCATTCAAACATTCATCAATAGCTCTACAATAGCCATTAACCTTAATCAACAACTTTGTACTCAGCTTTTCAATTATTTCTCCATCGATAACCCTCTTTACATGTCCCACTTCTCTTCAAACTTGTTTCCGCTTCCGTCCTGCATTTATCTCATATCCGTGTCATTTTCAGCTCTCTCTCTCCTCCCTCCCTTTCACCCTAAAAACTTTCTCCATCCACTTCCCTCCAACTTTCCTTCCCCAACCATTCTATCCCTCTAACATTATTTTTCTTCTTCACAACCTCCTCACTGAACTGAGCAGAACGCCAGACCGAGTTCTGTATTTCTGAAACAGCTTTCAAATCCTCCTTTACTGACATGCATTCCGTGCCATACTGTCTCTGGTATACGGTAAAAAGAGAAAGTTGTGTATTGTGTAGCAAGGCGGGTTACTATAGCCAAATTATTTGTAATTTTCAATCCAGCACATATTTACAATATCATCCAGTAACTTATTCATTGACTAGCTTTGCTTTCTCCCGCTACCTTGTTTCTACTTTGTGGTGCAGCTATTCTGTGGCATCTGCAATAATTCGGATCCCCTTACAAACTTTTCCCCTTAAATAATATGACAAGATATTCTATTTAATCCACAAACATGCCCGCCACATAAACGTTCCTGGGGCAAGTTCAAGAAACTTGGCAAACCACCAATGAGATCATGTGGCTGCTACGCTGTTCTCCACTTTCATACTCCAACCCAAATGTTCTCACTTTCTCAAATCTAAAACTTTCTCCACTTTCACCAACAACCCACATCATCGTAGGTAGGAGCATATGACATGGATATGATATTTTAATCCACAACTTAAAACAGTCAGAGTTGAACTAACCATAAACTTCTACTCTTATTCACAAACTGGATTGCTACAATTTTCAATTAAGATGATTCACGTCACTCATTCCCACCTATACGTTGTTTGTATGGTTGGCTACCACCTCATTTCACATAAATACTTGCTATTGATTTTTATATTTCAAGGTTATGCATCTAGTTTATAGCTCACTCCTCTTCCAAAATTCTATATTCTTCTTCCCATTTCCGCACTAAGCAATATTGGGACCTTTCAGCCAACCTCATAATAATCTTCCCCGTTTCCCATTCATTGAGTAAGTATTTTTCAATCCCCTTTCTTTATCCATTCCTTATAAAACTTCTTGCAATCAAGAAATCCTTTCGTATTCTCAAATCCCGTACAATTTTCTTTTGAATCTTCCCCTCCCTCCTCGTACCGTCTCTTCAGTCACTGTGAATCTCATCCACTATGTGTATGCAATCCATTCTTGCTCACTCTGCTTCTTTCTCTTCATTTGATCTACGCTTAAAGGATTTCAACTTTATACTCCATCAAAGAGTTGATTCTAAGTAAAAGATTGGAATCATCCTGCAAAAAATTGCCTTCCCACTCAAACTTTCTCCATCTTGTACTTCTCCTTTTCTGTCAATGCCGCTTCCTTCGACCCTCCACAGATTTCGACTCCCTGACTATATAATTTCGTTTTATACCGAGGCAAGAATCCGCAAAATCCCAAACTCTACCTTCATGGAGCATACAGCTCATTTCATGCCTCTTCAAAGAGCTTCTCAATATCACCTCTCACATCCTCCGCTCATCATCTCATCCCCTCACATTTCTACAACTCCTCTGTCACTCACTCTTTCACTCATCCATTTTCCCACCCTTTTGCACACATCCATTTCAAATACATGCCTTCCCTATACGAACACCCCCCTCCTGACTTTCACTACAAGTCCCTAAACAAAAAGGGCTGAAAGCCAAGACCGAGGAAATGAAAAGACTACACAGAGTCAACCCAAGGAGGCGAAAGGAGATCATTTCAGAAGCAACAGCCTATCCAACTCCAACCTTGCCAAAAAATAACATCCTGCTAAACCCGGTTAAAATCTCAAGACATATTCACTTGCTTAAGCATGTCTCCTCCATCCCTAGCTAGCTTAGTGAAAGTAGAAAGAGAAAGCAAGGAGAAAATAGTGTCTGTCGGAGTTTGTGGAAAACTTTCTCCATCCTTACTTTCTCCTAGTATAAATTTCTAGTGTGCCATTAGCCCACATGTATAAGTGTAAAAGCCTCTTCTTAACTCTCAAACTTTATTCTTATTCATATGAGTAACAAGGCCTGAGAAAAAATCACCACCCCACAACATCCATTCACATATACTTTCCCTAATGATCTTTCTCATCATCCTTCCTTACCACTACTACTCCTCCTATACCAACTTTCTCTCATATCCTTAATCCGCTTTCCCTCCCAG
This sequence comes from Sminthurides aquaticus, assembly GCA_906901655.1. Lineage (NCBI taxonomy): Eukaryota > Metazoa > Arthropoda > Collembola > Symphypleona > Sminthurididae > Sminthurides > Sminthurides aquaticus. Next base: position 13,590,425 of record CAJQTT010000001.1, on the reverse strand, counting down.
CCTCTTCATCTCCTTCACTATTCTCCCTTCCTTTCATTCCCCCACTTTCTTCAAAAACTCTTCGAACGAATATTACATCTTCACAAGCTCTTCCTCAATCAATTTACATTTACTCAAACACCACCCAATCAATTAATTAATCAAATTAAATCTTATCAAACCATCAATGTCCTCAACTCCATCACATGCCACCCACCCTTTCCTACCGTAAAGCAGCACTACCTAACTTATAGCACCATCCACCATTCTTTCTAACACATCTCCCCCATTTCATTTCCTAATTATTATGGCCTAAATTTTGTTTTTTCCTCGACATCTTGCTTCCAAACCCGCCTTTCTCCGCCCGATTTCTCCATTGCTTTCAAATTAATCTCATTCAATTACGTATTTACCCATGCAAAAATCACGTTCCTACCTTTCTCCGACTTTCTCCTCTTTTTTTCTACTCCTACTCTTTCTTTTTCTGGCAAAACGTCACTTGTAGCTCCTTTCCTACCTTCTCGCCGTTCCACCCCTTATTCTTATTGGTTCGTCTACTTCTTTGGCTTGGTCATAGTCTTCCACGAATATGTTTGCACGCTCATGTGTGAAAAACTTTACAGATTTTCAGCTTCTGTCGCCACTGGACTCTTATATCTATCAATCCTAGACTTTCTCTCCTAAATCTTTCTCCAATCTTTCTCTTAAATATTCAGCCTTCTTGACACTCCTTAAACTCTTTTCTTTTTACGCACATAACACTTTTACGTGGAGCTGAAACCAGTTCAGCATCAGAGCCTTTCTCTATCCTACATTCTTAACTTTCTTATCCACACATTTCACGAGTACCCATGCACGGGAAGGAAATAGCTAGTTAGGGGAAAGTCATAAACTAGAGCATAAAGTACCCGTGGATCCAACCAAGTAACTAGATGCTCGCAAATTTCTTTCCAGCACACATACAGACACTATCACTATAAATCCCATATCCATCTGCTTTCTCGGTTCAGAACTTTCTTATATGTTCCCTCCTTTCCCTATACTTTTTTCCCACCTTTCACCACTTTCACTCCCGACTCCCTCCTCATTTACATGTTTTATTTGTCCTAATCAAAGCACTTTTTTCATTCTCCCATCACAATAAATACTTCCATCCTCCATCATTCATGATTAATATTCAAACTTTCCTCCATTTAGACTTCTCTTCAGCTTCATTTATTCCTGATTCTACGTCTGTCTCTTCTCATCCGAGATTCAACTTCTATTTTAACTAACGACCCCCAGCTTTTCTTTGGCTTCATACAAATACAAGAAACCGTATTCCTCTTCCCCGCCTCATATGTTTCCTCGATATTAAATTGTATGCTGCTACTCCATCCTAGCCCTGGAACTATTCAGAAATTTTCTCCAACTTTACTTTCTCCATAGGTAGATTTAGGGCTTCTTCCAGAATTTATAACACTTGAATGTCCTTCCTTGTCCTATAATCGTCTCTAATGGAGACAATTTCACATTTTCCACAGGACTGCGTGTGAATTACCGATCCAAACTACACTTAAACCAGACAAGACTGATTCATGACTCTCTCACTTACCAAGCCTACCACCCTGCCCACAATCCCCAAAATTCTTGCTCCAATCTACCTCAGCTACCACTCTCACTACCATCACCTACTTTCTCCCATCCACCCAGTCTACCCGCATTCATTTCCTCTTCAATCTTCATCTAGCACATCCTCATCACTTTTCTGGCTCTGGATCAACCAAATTGAAACTAACGGAATACTTCACTCAATCCTCCTTGCCTCCTCTTCTCCCACTCTTGTCCCATCCACCTCATGTTGTCTCTAATTCTACTTTCTCTACTTTATCCCCAGAAATTCCCTACTTACCCAACATCCAACACGCCAACTTACTCAACCAACCACTACCACCTATCTCCGCATCACAAGTTAATTTAATAAAAGAACCCTAATAAACTCCATTCCTTTCTCCATACTCTCCATCCCCCAAGTTTTAATGATCCACGAAAGGAGAATCTGTCCAAACTTGCCCCCAAAAAAAATTAGCTGATTTCTCCGTCCCGCAAAATTAACCCCAAACATATTACACCCTTTTCTCTTACCCGCAGGAGTAACCTTACATTCCTCCATTTTTTTCCCCATGCTATATTATCTTTCTCTACTTTCTCTTTCTCCACACAGCGGGCAAGTCGGGAGCACTCCAAAAATTCATTTTCGCAATCCTAATCTTCCCCGTCCTTTGCAGAATTCTCTTCTTCTTCTTCTATTACTCCATTCTTTTCATTCCGCTTTCCCGCACTTTCACTTAAAACTCTAAGCTCTCTCTATTTTTTTATCTTTCCTTACACAAAATTTTGTGCGATTAAATTCCGAATTGCTCCTCTCTCTACTCTACCCAGTCTCAAATTGTCATACATTGCATTCCACAACCGCTCTCCCTCCAATATTTGATTCCAATCCGACTCACTTGGGAAAACATAGGATACTTGAACAAAAAAAGTGTGTAGATTCTGTCACATTCCAAATTCCTGACAATTACCCCCTATCTTCACCAGCCCTTGCTTGCCTTTAACTGTACGACTGTATGCGACGAGCTCACAACAAAAAACCTCAGTTTTACTTTATATTATACAAATTGAAAGCAAATTGCTACAAGTTCCACATACTTTCTCCCTTTCTACCAGAACCGAACACTGACTGAAAACCCTCATGTTTTCCTACTTTCACCCTCCTCTTCACTACGCTTCAAGGAAGGAACTGTATCCCGCCCATCTGAGTCTCGTAAGAGCAAGCCTTTATAAAATAAAATAGCCCGCTTGGAAACGAGTAGTTTTTCCTTTTCCTGATCTCCTTATGTAAATTCAAATGTCACTTCAGCCTAAATTCCCTCTTCCTTTTCACTTCTACTTTCTCCGTATCCATATTCTATTCCCACTTTTCTTCCATCCCCTCCCAGCCAACACCAGCACCTAACTTTCACCTCGCCTCATAAACAAAGCGGACACAGGGGAAAACACATTTTCCTCTATAAATTTACATCCTTCTTTTACTCGGCTAAGACTGTATTAGGAACAAACAGCTGGCAACCTACTAGCATTGTCCCCAAAGGCCCTCCTCCAGCTTCCTTTCTTTCCCATTTTTTTCCCACCAACTCACCTTTTCCAGTAAAACAAGCCTAGTTTGTTTCCCTACCCTGTAAATAATGTCATCTCTATAGAGGCTGGAAAGACGGTAAATTTTATCACTTCTCACATCCTTGAGACTCGGCTACAGCTTGTAGTAGCTTCTTCCATCGTCTTCCTTGACTTTCTCCCCCTCGTATCCCGCTTTATAGTGTCAAAGGTGTAGAATTTAAGAGCCTTTTAAAGTTTCTGACCTACATTTTATTTTTAGCGGCAAGCATGGGCTGAGTGGGGAAAAACTTTTAACGATTTACATCATTCCGTACAAGATCCAATATCAGATCAGATCGCAGGTAATCCATCTACCTTTCACACAAACATTTTCTCCTTGATTTCGGAACAAGACGGACAAAGAGGGAGAAAATCAGGAATTTTCAGAAAACCCTATCAGCCAGAGTTGAACAGAGAGAAAGCAGTGCAAAGCCGTATTCTTTCCCTAATCAAACGATTTCAATGTAAAGTAAATGCAAATATCCTGCTTTAAGTATAAGTCACTATTCTCTATCGATTTCATACAATCCTAGCATAATTTATCCAGTATTCACTCCCTTTCTCTTTTATTACTTTTGGAAACGTCAAACAAATTCCTTCCTTCCAATGCCCCGTCTCTACCTCTGGTCCTTTCACCCGCTTTCACCCACTTTCTCCCCCTCCGCTTCCATTTCCATCAACCAAACCGCTCAACCGTGGTGCAAACTTTCTCCGCAAACCTTTATTCTTTTCCTCCAATCCCTTAACTTTAGGACAATAGTCAACAAACTACCACCACTACCACGAAGCCCTGCGTCATCCCACTCAGGAGAAAGTATCTGTGGGCAAACCACGAACACGGTAAACGAGAATGAGCAGGCTTACACCAATGTGGAACCTACATCAAAGTTCTTTGGTAAATCATTATAGAATCAAACCTACATCTCATTTCTCTCTAATTCCAGTCATGAAACTTGAAATATATTCATTTATTCTAGTCAGCACATAAGAAAGAACAAAACATGGGCTCTTGGAGCATGAAGAAGAAATCAGGAGAACAAAACACCGTCCTTCATCTCATTTCGTGCCCCTAAAAATCAAATTCACTCCCCAATCCAATACCCGTCGAGCCTTTCACACTAATTTTTTTCATGGCTTTCCCTCAAGAAAAAGCTGCCTTGCATACATGCTTGCTTAGGTAGTTCTTCTCCAACTAAACTACAAGTAAGCCTGGGAGCTCAAGCTCAACAAGCTTCTTCTTTCTTTTCTTCATCAATTCTATGACACCCCTCCCGGTCTGGGACAAGAGCCCGCGCCTAGCACAGAGGAGTCACACCAACCGTGGAGAATATCAAAAGGAGACGGACACCAAGGACAAATCGTCTTAGTTCCATCCTTAGCTTAGCATTCCAGAGACTCGTTAATCAAACACTGCCACCTTGTCATTCCTCACGCTATCTATTCCCCTCTTTCCCTTCCCCCGCCACTATATTGACACCCTTAAAATATTAATAACCAAACCAACTTAGCAAAACCACAAACGGATTCACATACAGGGGGAGGGATATAGCTATTCCTCCCATGGGAACCCCGAACCCCTCTTTCATCCAGCTCAACAGGAGCATCCGCACTAGCCGCTTCTTCCATCCATATGTCCTTTTCAAGAAGCTCAACTTTCACCCGAGAGTAGACAGACAGGCGGAACCTTTCTCCACCACATACGTGTACTTCTTCCCCTCCCCCCTCTCTTCTCAGTCTATTCATCCAAATAATAGCCGGCTGGCGGGGCTAATACCCGGTAAACTGAAAGAAATACGCAGTCACTTCCATCCATCCCATTATTCTTCCCTCTGCCTATTTATAAAAATTTCCAAGGAAAAATCGCCATTCTTTTTTACTTTCACCACCTGGCCATACTGGCTGGCTACTATGCTGTATGTTTAACGAATCCCGGTCACTCTTGCTCTTCAATCCCGCAAGGCGACTCTAATATGAAGGTGCTTGCTTGTATATCGTGCTCCGAGCAAAAATTATTGTGCTTGTACTCGCGTCCTTTCTCTAGCACTGCCATCATATTAGATGCAGCACTGCCTGAGCAAGATGGGCCCATATCCGTTAGACACACACCAATAGTTAAGTGAAAGCGGTGACAACCTCTGGGAGGACATCCAGCAGTTCAATCCCTGTCTTCCATCAAACCAAAAGCGGTGCATTCGCATTAGTTTCCACCCTCAGAAATTTGCTTTCTACTTTCACCGATTTACGCCCCTTCCTTTCTCCGCTTTCCAGCAGAGCGGAACACATGTAATCCTCTGACATACAAAATTACCCGCCCTTCCAACCATGTATATTCTTTTTTCCACAGCGCCATCCCCTTATGACTAAATAGAGAAAAGACTTTTGTAAAATTCCCTCACTAACTTCATGTTTTCTTTTCCATTCCCTATAAATCAATACCTATTCCACCTCACAAATTTCTCCGTCAGCCTCAATCAATATTTCCCTCGGAGTTCTGCTATTTTCTAGAAACAATTTTCTTCAAAACTATTACAAACTCTATATTCTCTTTCCCATAATTCTGACATCACACACAAACATTTACATAGCCCTGCTCCAAACAAATCTCCTAACCAAATTATCCTCAAATCCCCCATACGGCTAATCATTACTCACGTACGACATCTCTCCACGATGCAACCACTCCTTACCTTCCTACGTAAAATATTTCACTAGTAGTTGTTCCTTGAAAAATAAACCCCAGTCATAGCTTTCACCACCTTTCACCACCTCCAACTTTGTTTGGCTCCCTCACCCCCCGCAAAAGATTAGTTGTAATGCTCCACATAAACATACTTACATCCCCCTTCCTTCCTACGTTCCCATAAGTATTTTAATGAGCCATCCAACTATTTCACCAAATCAAAACTTTCTCCAACCTAGGCCCAATAAACCATAGGATATTTCACCCTAATCTATGTATCTTTAATTGCTTCATGCAATTATCAAAATATCCACATGGCTAAGAATCATTCAGAGCAATTGATTTCTGCACAGTGGACTCTAACGAAATTATTACCTCTTTACAATTAGCCTCCTCTTTATTTCCTCCCGGCCTTGAGTTCTAGCTAAAAGTCCTATGATAGAGGGCAACCAACGAGGAGGAAACCATTTCCCCATGCAAAATTGCCCATAAACTTGACAACAGCCATTACCACTACCACCAACTAGAGCCCACTCAACAAAATTGTATTTGACATTACCTTGTATTCTCTCCAAGTTCTCCGTTCTTCCGGCTGCCTCTGCTTCTTTCCTTTCTTCCCTTGAAGCACTAATCACTTGCTTCCCGGCAATCTTTTCCCGATTAATTCGACTCGTGGCCTCAGCATCGAATAAAAAGATTAGGGCCACACTCACGCAAGTAGCACCTATAAAAAGTGTTGCCACCGATAGCGGAGAGTCGAAACGACCCATTTCCTATCCCTATTTAATCTTATTTATTTCACCACTTTTACTCATACATTTAATCCACTTTCTCCAGGCTTGCTCATTACCCGAAATCCCACCCCTTGCTTTAGTTAAATTTGTCCGCGCACTTTCTCCTTCCAAAATTCTTTCCCCTTAAACTCTTATCATCATATCGCACTTCTAATTATCTCCAGTTCTTTTTATGCCCGGTATTTAGCCTCGTGTAACATGTTCTCCAATTTCAGTCCCTCTCTCCACCACTTTCACCCACTCTAAATCCTATTCAACGTCCGGTCCCAACCTTATTTAACCTCCTGGCCCTTCATAAACTCTCAGAATATTCATTTCCACGTAATCATCCTTTTGTCTCTCGATTAAATTATGTACTTTCCTAAACTGTGCTCAACTTCCGTTTGCAAAACCCCTTTCCTCTCCGCCTTGTTTCTCTTTCTAGTAGTCCGAGTTATTATTTTTTAGTCCAATTTTAAATTGCTATTCATGCTTGCGTCGCACGCGTGGGTTAAAGTTAAGTTCCTCAGGAACGAGCGAACAAAGTTATATTTGCGTAGCTCTCTCTTAGTTCTGAGGGTGTTGAAAAGTTGCGAGAGCTTTAAATCCCGGTCTTGCAAACTTTCTCCAAATATTTACAATACGTTTTCCAAGGACCTTGTACGCTTTCCGAGTACCTGTCTTCCCACCCGTTCTCCTTCAAGCCAAGCCCTGCCACAAAACACCCGAACCTTGCAACATTCAAAAGCTCTTTTCCAGTTCCTAAGAAGAGGCGGGCAATACTTGTAGAAACCCCGTATTAGCCAGCCAGAAGATGCCCAATTCAAGGCTTATGGGATTCAAGTTTGGTATTGGTGGGTGAGGTGAGGTAGACAGGAAGGCAGAGTGTTGGTAGAGGGTGTAAACTGTTCCCAGAGAAAGTTGGCTTTCTCCTAGCCTTTAGGGCGTTTGGCTTCTTGTGCAGTAGTATTGTGGGAAGAAAGCTTCCCAACTTTCACTCTCTTATCTTTACGCATCTCTTCTTTTCCGTCGTCTATTTACAACTTGCAAAGAACTAAAAGTACATGTATAGAGTTCACGCTCTCGCTTTCTCCATTTCCATATCATTTACACACTGTATTTGGCCAAGTTTCCAGCACCACCATACACAATCTCTTCACTCCCATCTTTGGATCCCACTCATCTTCTTGTCCAACTGTGAATTTCTTTAAAACCACTTGTGTCCTCCTCTATTCTTCTCTCTCCTTTTTATCCGCTATCCCTCCTCCCTTTTCTTATTCCCAGCCTTGGTCCAGGGCCAGGAATGAGTATTACTTTCTCCACTTTCCCTCCTTTAGTTTTAGTCCATTAACGTTTTTAGCTTATTTATACGTGGAAGGGAAACTATTTTTTCAATCAGAGAATTGGCCAGAGAGTTGTAAAGACGTGTGTAGAGGACCTTTGTTGGCTTCATATTCTTATACGAGGAACTTTGGAAAATCCTCCCGGAATTGGCTGGAACGACAGAAGGAAATCAAATGGAATTCTATTCACAGTCCTTCTCATCCACTACCCCATTCACTTTCATTTCTTTCCAAACAGCTCTTCTTTTCTTCCCATTCCCCCCCTCACTTCAATTTACATTCTTGACTAAACACCTTCCCTCATGGATTCCCAAGTAGCTTTCTCCCAAGGAGTGAAAACGAGAGTCTTAGATTCCCAAATGGCTTCCTTCCCAATCTTCATTCACAATTCTTCCTTCCAGTCAAATTCCCCATCAATTATCTGCAAACAAACAAACAAAAATTGCAATCAAACAGCCATCAGGATCTGACAAACAACAATTTTACCACATTCTTTCCCAAAACCACATCCCACCAACACTAGCACGTCACCCCTTCCATCCTATTTCTGTGCAGAACAGCAGAGCCGCAGCAACAGAGGTTAACCAACCGAGTTTCCTGGGAAGCCCCTTCCTTTGAAATCCCAACGTAACCCGTATAGCAAGGCTTCCCACAGTCGTTCCCCCAGTTTCCCTTTTCTACGCCTTCCGTTACTATTAGAAACTTTTAATTTTGATAAATCAAAAACGCCTAGCTTTTATTTTCTCACTTCCAATTTCTCAACAGCCCCCTTAATCTTAACCAAACAACTCTTCTTTCCACAACATTTCCATCATGACTAAGAGAAAGCGTACTTTTACCAACTTTCTTTTCAGCCTCATTTTTCGCTCAACCTCCCAGCTTTCTTCCGCTACACAGCTTAGTTACCCGGGAATCTTTTTTTTTCTCCCATCACCACTTTTTTACTTTTCTCCACTAAACTTGAGCACTAAATCCCGGCCATATAGACCCGAATAACTCACATTCTGTCAATCCATCCATTCAACTCCCAATACCTTCTTGTATCACTCTCTTCCTGTGATCCACACAACCGCAACTTTCATCCTTCACATAATGGAAGACGCAGACACTTGGAGACACAAGTCTTGGGTTTCATTGCCCTCTTGTTCAAATCTGAAATACTTTTTACCTTACCCCAAAAGCCCGCCCCTCTTTCATTCCACCTCCAACCCCACATTTCAAATCATTCGACGCAATCAGCAAAAAACTATCACACAAAAAACCACACCAAAGCAAATCCAACATTTCTTTGATCAATTTCAATCCTACCTTCCTACCAATTTTTCCTCCCGTATCCCATGTATCCACCTATTCACTTCACTCCCGATCCTATATATATTCCTCCTTAGCTTTTCTCCTCAGACGCCATCAAAATATCCCAATCAAATCACCAAACCGCGACCGACTATAGCCTTTTTCTCTTTAATCTTATAAAACTATATGCAAAATTCCAAACTCTTCCACCATTTCCAGTTCAACTATATACTATACTTCTTCACTCGTCCTAAAAATCCTTCGGACTAACCTCAGCCACTAGACTAAACTCCCCACCTCCTTCAACCCCCCCCATCTCCATCTCCCCACCTCCCTTTGCAACAGTATAAAATATAACCAGCTCCATTTTGAATTACTCTCTTACGTCAAGCCCTAATTCGATCCTTCTAGGAACACTTGTGCTTCCATCCTGCCGTCCTCCATCCAGTCCGCAACTGTGTTGTAAACTCCAACAGCTTTCCCATCACCGCACCTTTCACAGCCCTCAGGAACACTTGTCTAAGCTGAATGTAATTATGGAATCAGCCAGCATCCAACACATCTATTCTCTTCCAACCGCAAACTAACATTACCAGCCCACTTTATTACGCATATCTCCTACCATCCTCATCCTCCAAAACCACAAGCCTCCTCCATGTGCCCCTTCTCCATATCTCCCCACACTTCCAGAAACATTTATCCAAACTAACTTTCCGCATACGCTTCCACAATGTCCGTCCATCCGTCCAGCACTCATCCTTCGTCCAAACGAGCCATTCCGCCACATACTTTCAAATTCTCAACTATCCGCTAACTTTTCCCCACGTTTCCCTCTGTATTTCCTCACTCTCTGTATCTTTTGAAAACAACTTCCTTCTGGACAGCAGACTTGCCCACCATACTTGTTCGTACACAATTTCCATTTACGCTTGTCATCAACACACTGACACCTGCCAATAGTCCTCACCGGAGTCGTTCAGTCCGTCTCAAGTACTGCTTCGTTGCATACATGCTCGTTCCCAAATTGCAAATTAATTCCCTTGTAGCACGCCATCTAAATATCAAGCGCTCATCTGCATCCCTCTTAGATCTTTTTCAAAAACTCTCAAGCTCTTCCAGCCGGAATCCCAGTCTTCTTTAATATCCAAGTTCCAGCCAAGCCGCAATCAAATCCTGTACGAGTGACTACACCACTACTGCTCTCTTTTCTCCCCGCCTAATTCAACATTCTACACCTCTACGGCGTGTATATCCTACTTCTTACAGCTCATGCAGGAGCTCATAAATCCATAAACGTCATCCTAGATCTGTAGAAGCACATGTGAATTCCAAAATCTAATTTATAGCTCTCCAAATCCAATGACAATCTGTACTTTCTCCACACTCTTCCTTCCTCCTTCTCCGCTTAATCCACCTATTCTACACTGCTAACACCGTACTATACCTATGCTTTTACACAATTGCAACAGACCACCACTTTCTCCTTCCTTCCTTCTTCGTCCCAACTCCGAGTAAACACTTGAGCCAGAATCTCATCCTCAAGTAAACTCTCTCCGGTCACTTCCGTGACTTTCTCTTTAATGCGTAAACTGAAGACATTCTTTGTAACCGGAAAATAGACGGCTCTATAATCAATCCTCAGGTGCAGACCGCTCCCAAACTTATCAAGCTCCAAAGGAAACTTTGCGAAAAATACATAATAAATCAAACGTACTATCCTTCCCAATATAAAGCATCCTCCTCAGCTTTCACTCACTCTTCAATAGCTATAACTTTCTTCCTTTCTTTTCTTCCATTCTCTTGGCTCATCTTCCCATCTTTTTCGAATAGCGGTATGGACAGTTTTTAGGAATAACGTCCTTTGCCCTTTCCTCTCTTATTCCTCCTGATTGTCTCCTTTCTCTTTCTCCTCTAACGCAACTTTCTCCACCTTTCATTTCAGTTTGGAGACCCAGCAAGATAATCGCAGCGGATGTAGCCGAATTCCATCACAAATCCTCCAACATGTACGCTTTGTGGATGGGCATAACTTTTAACTGGAGAAAATCAGTTTTCCTCCAGTTCCCACCCAACGCTATCTGTTACGCTGAGAGTCGGCAACCTTGTTGTTATCAAAGGAAATAACTCGAAGCTACTACATGTACCAAGCCTTGAGCCATATCACTCCTTCCTTCGATCCATTATTCCGCATCACGTACGCAACCATAATAATCCCATGTATTCAAATTAATGTTCTTCTCCAACTCTTCCTCTTCGCCCTTTAAATTCTCGACTCACCTGACTCATTTCCCCCGTTTTTTGCCTATAGCTACGATTTATAGAAGACTTGCTTTACTTCCCCGCTTGGCCCGGAATTGCGTTGAAGCGAACTCTGCAGAGACAAAGCGTTGTAAATGCATACTATTTTAAACTTTGCTCACAATTCGGATTTTTTAAAATTGACTTCCAAATCATAATTTTCGAAAATCTGATCGGAAAAAAATATTTACAAGTTTTTGGAAATACGATCACGATGAAACATTCATAATAGTTTTCTAACCTGTGTAGAGTTTGACTGTTTAAAATCTCACTTGTACATTCAGAATGCAGTTTTCATCTTTTTTTCCTTTCCTCTTCATTCTATATTACAGAGGGACAAGGATATCTTAATGTTTGATGATTTAACCATCTCTTGTTCACTGCTCTCTCTGCACAGCTCTCAATCACTGCCTAATCTCTACTTGGCCCTATTGAAATATGCAGATCAAGTTTAAACGGCTTTTAGTTTAGAAAATCAATAAGTGAATCGGATTAAATATATGCTTTCTCCAGCATTTTCTGAATTTTCGGATTTGCTTTCTCCTCTGCAAAAATCTCTCAAGCATGCATACACATTTCTAAATTATGAGTTATAAAGAAATTCAAGCATCCTAATAACGCTGTAGTTTATGTACGCACTGGATGAACATAGTTTTACTCAATGATTGAACTCTTGCAAGTGTTTAAATGGGCTGGAATCTTCCAATATAAGTTTCTTTCCATTCATTTTATACGAATCCCGCCGCAAGGAGACTTACATGACCTGGATTTCTATGATAAAATTATTATCCTCCTAATGGGTTTTCTCCATGAGAACAATTTATCATCCATCAGGTATACATAGCTGGTGACTTGCTTATTTGGCTTTCTCCCGAAGGTGGCAAGTAGGTTATATGAGAAGTGGTTGGGAGTTTAAGCGGGTTATCTATCTATAGGATAGAAGTGCGTAGTAGACAAAACAATAGAAGGATAAATTGCGCCACATTATTTCCTCGTAAATCCTATCCAGGATGCTGTGATCAATAAAGACGGCTATTAGATTCCGTTCCCATATATTCCCTCATAAATAAATAGCCGCTTAAACTATCATATCATACAAGTTATACACTCGTCATTATATTTTTATTTCCTACCCCATTGTTTTACCTCCTCACTAAGGCTAGGATTCATCAACTCAACCACCAAGGCCCGGACGCGCCAAGTCTTTACTTTACCCACTCTTTCTCCCTTTCATACCCTCTTCATTGTTGTCTCACTCACACTCCCGCCTGTCTCTTCCACTCCGACCGAGAAAGTATATTTACTTTCTCTTTCTTCTTTTTCTCCTGCCCCTTAGCCAACGCTCCACTCTCTGTAGCATCTCCGGGAAAGCCCACGGATTTCACAGAAACTAAATCAAAAGAATATGACAAGGACTCTCTTCAGCTACAACCAAAACATTCTCTCAAGCACCAACCTTTTCATAAACTGTAATCAGCGCAGCTCGTCACACAGTGACATTCCGGACCACAAACCAAAATTAAACACTCCGCCTTGTCTTTTCTTCAGCATCCTTTCCTCATCCCTACAGTCCCTTTGCTTTCATTTTCTCTTCCGTCCTCCTTTCTCAGTCTCACAATCTCCCACAATTCAAGTACAAGGTAGAAAACAACTCTTTTCCCTGCAGTATATTTCCATTCCAAAGATTCTTAGGATTCTTCCGTATACACTTGATCCCCTCAAGCTTCCATTTATCTCAACTAGCTCACTATTCAACATACAATACAGCACCCGTCTTAACCAGCTTAAGGACTTGTTCCTATCAGTCTTAGCCCTCTTAGGTCTTACAGCAGCTCATCCTCATTCTAGACAATTTAATCCAACATTACTCAAGGATTTCTCTTCGATCATGCCACTCTTAGCACATCCCTAAACGTATACATTCACTCTCGTTCAGAATACACACAAAGCTCTCATCTTTCTCAAAGAGAGATTATATTCTCATTTATTCCTTCCTAATAACGTATTGTCGATTTCCATATTTCCACATGTCTGTCTCACAAATCCATCCACCGTGTATCTCTAGATTTTAAGCGCCTCGTCCAAATCGCACAATATCCTACCTTTTCCCATCCTAGCGGAACATCTAATGCCTCAAATATATACTTCTTTAACATCTGCTTCGATATTTTGACTACGTGTATTACTACAATTAACCCCATCTTTTAACCATTAGCATATAACCTAAAGCTGACTATGCTTCTTCCCGAGCCAGGCAACCCTGTTACCAAATAGTGAATCGTACCCTGAAATTGTGTAACAAAAGCAACTACTTGTAGAAACAACTCTTCAAACACCGTTTAAACTTGGTACGAAATACAACAGTACAAGCATCTTTCTTCCATCTTGCTCTGCTTTCACTTCACTATCACCATGACTTTCTCCTCCTCTCTTGGCTAACCTCGTAGGGTCTTAGGCTGGCCTTATCCATCACACATCCCGCTTCCTCAAGACTCCTCTGGGACATTGAAAACTAAAACGAGAGCCTTCCACAACATAATCGACACTTTAATCAAGAGTATGTCCGTCCATCTCTCTTCCTATCATAAGGATATCGTATAACGTCCAGTCAAAGTCCGTCACCCCTCATCATCTCTGCTTGTCACCACAACCGTATGCATTTTATTTCCACTCCACTTCCTTGAGTCCACAGAGAGTCATATTTCGATACATTCCTTACCTTTTCGGAAAGTGGTCACTTATTTTAGCCTTGAGCTACATAATTTCCGTTTCCTCTCCAAATCCACCGGGAATTCTTCCTCGACCACGTAGACCTTTTCTCCTTCTGGCCATCCTTCCCCAGTATCATATGTCCTCTCTCATTCTAGTCCCGTTTCACAGCGCCTTCTCTCCCTCTTATCCTCAATCCTCGCTCTGGTGAAAGCGTAAAAGCCAGAACACAACTTTCTCCGAAAAGCACAGCTTAGCCTACCTCTCGCTTATGTGGCAATCAACTTTCCCCACACCCGCCTCTCATGCCATATGGTAAATTCCGGCGTATACGTATCATCAATACTTGCCCCATTTGTACTTTCTCCTTTGTGGACCTAGGGAATTTATTGCTTTTGTGCATACAATATACTTGACTTTAGCAAGAACCCTCCTGCCTAAAGGAAATACACGTCAGCTAACAAAGAGGCGAGTACTTAACTTTCCCTTCAACTTTCTCCTCTGTATCCGCTCCTCCCCCCTCTCCTGGAATTGTTATCAGTCAAAATATTTACTTACCTTTCCACACACATACAAACTCACTCACCCTCTTATAAACTCTCCTCTTTAAATTATCGTTTATGTTTTGTTTTATTACCTAAAAATAAAATATTACGAGTTGTACTACGAGGATATCTCCTTCATGTTAATCATTATGTGCAGTAATTGTAATCAAAGTAGGATTTGTTTCAGTCAGGGGTCGTGTTCTTAATACCCTTGATACGGAGATAGGAAGGATTGGATATATATACATTGCTCAATTGAGCTTGAATCAAGAAGGCTTTGACTAAGACTATAATACAATCCGTTTCTCCAGTCCGGGCCAAATGAGTTATATGCACGCCAACCCGCTTATTTATCCTTCAGCCCTCGCCAATCTTAATCCCCGTCCCTCCCCTGTATTTTCCAAGCCGAGCTCCGCTCCGCCTCATCCCTCCAGTATTCCAGTCCCACAAGTCCTGCTATTCCAATTCCCTCCTTTTTTTCTAACACCGGACCCATTACCCGCTATTTTCTTTTAATCCTGCAATCAAATACCATACTTTACATGTCCGCTTTCTCTCTCCCCCCCCCCGTCGCACGTTACTGTACATAAACTATCGTCCCGCAAAAACCTGAGCAAATAGTCCCACCAACCACTCTATAAATTCTTCTTCCAAGATTATACATGAACATGGGCTTGTAGTTTGTAGATCATTGGATTTTTTTTAATAAATCACCTTTACTTTCCCGCCGTAAAAAAGCTCTCGTGCAAAATGCAATTCAGAGAAAATCGTTCAAGACGCAAAACTCCGAGCGAAACACAGCACCAATGCTATGAAACTCACTTTGTCTTCTCTCCCTCTCTCTCTGTACGTAGAATTTTACCGAATTTAAGTGTGTAGCCGTAGCCCTAGAATTTAGTTTGTATCGGAAGTAATATTTTCCCTATACATTTTAGCCATTAGCGTTTCCTCTGTGATAAATTGCATATGTTCACGATCCCGGGTTTGGATGTATATGTAAGGAGGGGGAAACAGTATATTGCTTTTTTACTCAGTAAAAATCAATTCTCCTCCTTTTTCTCCGTCATTGATATTTTCCCATTCTACTCTTTTTTACAACCTAAACTAGATTACAATCTCCTTTTTTGCCCCTGATTTCATTTCACAATTCTCTCGCAATAATATTCCCCGCCTCTATATTTGAAATATTTTGCAAGAAAAAAATCCAACATCTTTTATTGATTTCTACCCACCAATATAACAATCATTTCAAAACCTTGACCGGACACATCACGGAAATGGGCCCATTTTCTCAAAATTCAATCAAACCAACTCCTCCTTTATGTCTACCCTATTTGCATACTCACCTTTCTTCCATCCCTATAAACTCCCGCCTATTTCAACCCAAGGATTTTTTTAAATTCTACTACCTTCTTTAGTTCCTTACCAAGCTTCAGTGTCGCCTACTCCCCCCCCCCGGCCCCACTTTCTCTCGTAGCAACCAAGGCATTAGCTCGTTTATCTTTAGCATCCAAGCTCAGACTTGTTTCTATCAGAGTCTCACCCGAATCCCACATTTGTTATCCCACTTACGCTATATATAAACATCAGCTCCTTGAATCTTTTACTTTATCCAGAATCCGCGTGGGTATTTTTATACAGTAGTTTCGCACTTAAGCGGCTCGGAAACGTGCAACATTGTTTGGAGGAAGAGGCTGAGTGAATCCTGAATTTCAGCACATTTTTATTCACAATCACTTATCCTTTCCACTTGAGCAACCATCAATCTATCTACCTTTATTCCCATATATTTCTTCTTCCTTCATTCTTTATTCAGTCCTCCTGCTTTCTCTTCCCTTCTTCTCCCAACTCTCAACTTCCACAAGGAATGATTGCTTGAATGAAATTTTGAATTTCCACTCTCTTTCCCTCCTTCATCCAGCATACAGTTACAGTCATATCGTTAGGAGAGGGTAAGGATTGATTCCCAGAAAAGTGAGAGGAGAAAGTAACTTGAGGAGTTGCTACTGAGGAGGAGCGCTTTGGTTTAACTTACTCCGCTTTACGCTGAATTGCTGCGCTGCTGCACGGCAATCAGAATGACTAGAATAGATGACTCGCACACACTGACTCAAGTAGAAATCTTAAGGATTCATATCAAAAAGCCACTCATCAAATTTTATATCATTCCTTAAAATAACCGATTCAAATCACACGCTTTATATACCCTTTACTCTCCCGTTCCGCATATCCTCCTCCACCCCTGTCTCGTCCAGTTCTCGCTTTCCCCTCTCCTCCTTATCCGATTAAATAGTCCAAATCTTTGCAAAACTTTCTTGTCATCTACACCAACATTTCAACTATTTCAAAAACTTTACCATCATGAAACAGCTCTCACTGCTACCACTCATACACTTGCAACTTTCTCTTTTCTACTTTCTCTATCGTAATCATAAGACAGAGCGGGTGTAGTTATTGAAATCTTTCATCAAAATACCCGGATAATTTCTTACATCAGTTCCTCTCTTGTGTCACGTGGATTTTCGCTAAAAGCTTTAAAAAACCTTATTTTGGTAAGGAAAACCTTGCATAATATTTGCCCCCCTCGTCTACATACATGTTAGTAGAATAAAATGAAAAACTCAGAAATCTAGGAAAGAAACCCAAACATCCGTCTAGATGAGGCCACCATAAATATCCTGCACATTAAAAATACAAAACTGACCTTTCCCTCCTGTCAGTCCCCGATTAGTTTTACCTCTCGCCCTTGAATAATTTAATACAGAATGAATATACCAACAAGAGACCGTATAAATTATAGTCATTGATGAAAAACCTCAGACAAGAGGCTGCCATACTCCGGAATAGTAATTGCCAAGACTTCTCTCTAATGTAAGTAAGTAAACAAAACCTTTAGCCAGGCAAACAGTCGACCCTTTCCATCAAGCCCACGCATAACAATTCTCCGCTCTCTACCCAATTACCTGCTTCCTCACTTTCTACAATGTTTGAAAAACAAAAGCTTTAAAAAAATCTCACTTCCTTTTCTTTTAAACTTTAAAATATTTGTGCATTTAAATGCTTAGAAACACGCTATTTTATTTAACAGCCAGAGTACCTATCCAAGCGAGCTTTCACTACTTTCACTCTGTTCACAATACCCTTGCATAAGCCTTGTACTTTCTCCTCCAGTTCCTTATCTCTCTTCTTCCAGGTTGGTCAAATGGACTATCAAAGCAAACTTTCCTTGTATTATTCTCTTTCTTCTATTCTCATTCCCACGTCATGTGTCTGTATCTATTTACTCAACCATTTGTAACTTTCTCTTGTTTCTTCTTAAAACCTTGTCGTTAAGGATTCCCAAGCTTCTACGCTCAGTTGAAGCACCAGCTTCCACAATTTAAGCGCAGCTTCTAACAGTGTTTCCGAGCGATGGAAGATAATACAGTGAATCCTACTGTGTTCCTCCTCCAAATCAGGTGACTACCACGTCGGTATGAATGATCTCATTGCTCCCATGATTTACTTTCACTCCAAACTATTTCTTATGTCTCCACCACTTGAGAAAAGGAAACTGAATCTGGCGTATCCAAACTTCGGGGCTTCCCACAATCAACCTTTTATGATAAAACCGATTTTCCCCTCTTCCTTATCCCAATTTATTTAAAAACGGTAACCTGACCTCGTCCACTCTTCTCCTTGTTTTGATCCCATGGTTATATTTTATGTTAGAAAAGATTTCTGTGTATCTCGGAGGAAATAAATTCAGGATCTGATTTTTTGGAAAAAACAATACAAAATTCAGACTTACCAAACTCTTGAAATTCGACCCATTCAAAAATCTATGTACTTGCACCGCTTTCACTTCACCTTTCACCTCGAATAGAATCTAGCGTATATTAGCGTCAAATCCTCTTTACTTTCTGTCCTTTTTCAGTTCACACACTCAACTAGCACACTCGGTTGTATTGAGACAAGATGAATTACGACTCAAGTCTCAAGCCTTGAGCCAAGCGTTCCGCTTTGACAAAGTCTACTGGAGAGCAGCTTGCCTCGAACCTCTTTCTCTCAAGCCGGGTGAGAACCAACTGAGGGGTTCTCTTTGGAGAAAGGAGAGGAGAAGAGAAAATAGCGGAAGGTTTAGGGAAAGCGGGCAAATTTTCCCTGTTCCGTGTTATTGCTCCTGCTTCTAGAGAGTCCCGCTTCAATTCCGATCTGACTAAAAGCTGGAAGGAAAAGTATGGGCCATCGGGGCAGCCATCAAACGTGCTTTCTCCCGCATCTTCTCAACCTCCTTCCGTGAGCAAGAAAATAATCAAATTCTCTATATAAACATTTCCTCCACCGGAATCATATAAAGGCTATTCTTTTGTCTTCCCACTGTCCCCCACAGATTCTGGACAAATAGAGGAAAGTCATCCAAAGAACCATTTCTTTTCCTTTCTTCCAGCTACTTCCTAGGACTCAACAACGTCTTCCGATTATTATTATGATACACTTGTTCAGTTTCAAGAGAAGCCTCTCACTCACATCTTTCACAACCTAGGAATACAATCCACACATATAGACACACGCACCACATAAATTACACGGGCCATATGCCTCCAATCGTGTTAACCGTACTGTCTCCACACGCGCCTGTAATGCATCCCGTTCCACATTTAATAAAACCGAGTTTCAGTTTCCTCTTCTTCTTCTCCCTTCCAAAATCCGTCGCTCGGGAAGCTTGAGGATAAAATTCTGCACAACTCAATACTTCAAATCAAAAAATTCCCAGTGACAGTCCATCCTGAACCTTTCTCCACTTTCTCTCACTTCCCACTATCCCACCTACTTTCTCCCCGCCTCCCCCAAATTAAATTTTTTCCACTCCTATCCCCTCCTCCTCGCTTCCGTTTCTCTCAATTCGGATCTTTTAAAAAAAGCTTTATTCAATTCCGAAAAAAGAACGTACGAATGACAAGTGCCTTGTCACACCCTAAAGAACCGCCCTCTCTCATATACTTGCCGCTCCCGTACCCATAAGCATTTAGACATAACAGCGTTTCGAGAAATATCCGGGGTTGTAGTATTTGATTCCAGCTTTTACGACACACTCCACCATCCTCAAGGATGAATATCAAGTTTAAATTCTAAATCCCTCTTTTATAACTTTACTTGGTAGGGATCGAGGACACGGAGGCAAAGAAAGAAGCCATACAATTCCTAAATAGCAATAACAATCAATTTATCCCATCAGATTGAAAATTCAAGACCTCCCTCCCGCTTTGAGAGGGAAAGCTTGAGGCTCCACGATACGACAGAGCCATGCATCCGCCGCTACCGGGATGATACCCCCGCTCTTCCGTTATTCTTCTCTCTCATCCATAACCCCCACACAAAGAATCCTCTCCATATCCAGCAAGCGTCTTCTTGGTATTCATCTCAGAGCGTATTACACAAGTGAGTGGCTCGGTGAAACCCCCTTTCTCCCATCCCTCACACACTTACTAAACATTCAATAAAAACCAAACTTAACCAAGCGTAAACCCATATAGTCTCTTTCCCTATTCTCCCTCCCCCACTACACCCCTCAGCAGCTCCACTTCACATGGCAAGAGAGCAGCATCCTCAGGAGCGAAAAAAAGCATATCAATTCTTTAAACTCCCCCCCCCCACTTTCTCCCTCCCTTGCCCCGTCCAAACACTTCACCATCTATGAATTCATCATCAAACGTGATAGCATCCTTACGATTTCAAATCTCAACTTTCTCCAACAATTTTCACCCAACCAAAACGGAATCTCATCTCGTTCTACTCTAGCTTTTCACTCCACACAGTACCGGCTTTCTCCCTACCCGCATTTAACCTTTTATTCACCCCCGTCTTGTCTCTTCTCCTTCCTTCCTCAATTCAATCCGAATCCCGCACCTTCATCCTCAGAATCAGTGTCCGTAACCAGCAAAATAGGCAAATAACATTTCCATCCCTCTTTGCGTATCTATAACTTCCTCCTCCTCGGGCATTCCAGCAATCTTTTTAGTACGGCTTTCACGTCGGATAAATTCAAATATCTCAAGCACAGGCTGCACAGGTGAGCTCCATGTAAACTCCCATAGGGTAAAAAGCTCTTGTCATTTAATCTCTAGCCTCGCTGGCTTCCGTTTCCTTTTGCTTTCTCCATCCACCCGCGTCCTACCCTTCCCTTCAACTTTCTACCAATTCTATATGCTTTCTCTTCCTCCCCTCGCACATTCCCTCCCAAACATGGACTGCATAACCTTAGCTATCTTAACTCGCTTCCTTCAACTTTTAATTTACCCGTAAATCCCTCTAAAGTATCCCTTCAAACCCCGTATACCCCATCCCATTACCCTTCCTCCTTCCTTATAATCTCCAACAGCCGAGACAAGCTTTATTGGACAGGTTCAAGGAGGTCGCCGAGCTCATATGACCAGATTACAGAATCTCTATTATAATCACCACCCCAATCCTAAACCCCTATCCCACTTTCTCCACATCTCTTCATACTACCTCACAGACCTATTACTTCCTCTCCCTATTTCCCAAACATGTATGCCTGAAGCTTAAAGCGCTTTAAAAGACCCTTGCCAAAATCCTATCAATCTCTAATTTCACTATTTCCATTATGCCTAAACTCCTCCACACAGACTCCTATTATGCATCACCACCGGATTCCTTTCCCCGCCCCCTCTGCACCTCTTAGTAAGCCCTGATTTTCTTAAAACTCCTTCTCTTTCCTTCGCTCCTTAGCCTGAGCTTATTACCCGCCTCCTGCCGGCCTTGTTGCAGTATCTCTATGTCGTAATATCTAATGGCTGCTTTCATAGCCATAATCATCTTTCCTATTTAGTCTACCTCATCCCGCCCCTATCCTCAAGAACCAGAATCCTTCCTCCCTGTAAGCAGATTCAATAGATTATTATTATTAATTTCTTTGTCATTGGAATCCCTATGAAACTTTCATTACAAACATGGACACCAAACCACCTTTGTCATCAACAGCAAAAAGCTGAGGAAATATTTTCCAATCACTTTCTCCTCCTTTCTCCACCTTTCTCCGATCATGTTCAACTCAAAGCTAAGCGAATCCCCTCCATTTTAAACTTTTAAAGCACATCATCCAAACTCCTTCATATAATCGTTTAGCTGACAAAGCAAAGTGCACTTGATTCTACAACCAAAACTGTCAGCCGTCCAGTGGAGCAGGTACGATAATGATGACTTTCTCCAAGACATATGTGTGGCCTGAACCGAAGCTTCATAAAGAATATCCCTTATTTTCCAACAGTATTTTCCAAATCCCTGCGCTGTGTCATTCTTCAAAAATTGCAAACTATCCACTTTCCCCAAATCCGGGTCTCTTGTGACTATCAAAATTACGCGATCAGCAAAACCCACCAAATATTATTCTTCCCTCTCATCCAACGTAAATACCACCACCCCTACCGCTACCCTTATCCACTCTCATCCCATCCACATCTTTCTCTCCACCGCAACTAACTCCATAAACCCATATTTGATATTTGCAATCCCCGTTCAATCCTCCTTTTAAATTCTATATTCAATCTCCATCCCAAGGGAATCAAAATCACTTACGCCTTCCCTATATATCTTCCACCTTCCGCCTCAGCAGCCCTCTCACAACTCTTTCTTCCATCCGCTCCGCATTCTACTTTCTCATCTACCTTGTAGCTCTTCCAATTTCTGTCTACTTTGCAAATTCCACCTCCCCTCCTACCTTCTCATGTCTCCCTCAATTTCGTAACTTTAGTTTTCAAATTATATTTTCTGAAATGTAAAATGAGCTACTGTATACCTTCCCTCCCACCATATACCCTCCTTGTCTTTTTCCCACGCTTTCACTTAAATCTCTCCCGAAAATCCTTAGCATGTAACTACTCCAACAACCCCTCCCTCTTAACAACTTGCACAAGTTTGCCACCGGCCAGCCCCCTCAAGTCCAACAAGCACGGACCAGAGAGAACTAACTGTGTAGTTACTACAACCAACCTCACCACCACTTGCATACCGTTTCCTCCACTTTAATTTCCCAGCCCATCTTCCCCAACTTTTACTCCACCAACTTGCCCAGTACCACCTCCACTCCTCATCTCTATACTCTCTACAATATATTCCAAAACACGTTACCCGCCCCGCACCCCCAGCCCCACCCCACTACATGTCTATGCAGAGGCCAAACAAGTTCCCAACTTATTTCCTCGCCATCACAAACTCAATTCTCTCACTCTTCCCCATTCTCGTTCCCTTAAATTCTATTAGAGCATCAATCATCAGTAACTCATCCGCAAAGAGATGCACACCTCTCTCCACTGCTGGAGCAAGTCTCCGCCATCAAACCTCATACCAACTACTAATAAAATAACCTCATATACTTCCCCACCTAACCCCAACGGCCCTTTCCGCTATTTCAAACTAAAACCCCAAAACTAACCTCCAAAAATCTAAATGTCAAAAACTTTCACCACTCCCACACACATCCCTACAAGTTTCAAATCCAAACCCCTAGAGCCATTCTAACTTTCTCTTGTGCTCATATAACAGCTTCATCATCCAGCCACTCGCTCCTGCCTCACGCCTGTTATTACACAGCTCCTTCGTCCCTTCCAACCCAATCTCTTAATTCTATTTAATGTGATCACCAGGAATTAAAATTACAAAATCAGCTTCTCAATTCTCCCCACTGCTGGGGGAAGGAGAACAAGAATCCATTACCCCACATCGCCTTCTCATCCTCCATCCATCTTCCCAAATGACTTTCACCCCCACCAACCTCAACATCTCTCCGTCCCCAAACAAAATTACCACAACCCATCAAATTCAATTAACTTCCCTCCAACATCTTTCTCATCTCCAACATCCTTTCCCTCAAATCCATCATTAACTTAGCCTTCGTCACAGCATTATGTGCTCCTTTCTCTCCATTAACTTATTCCCAATATACTTCACATAATCTGTCTCCCTCCCTTACTCCCTCCCTCAAGATCCCCTCCAGACAGAATCAGCATACCAATATTAATTACATAATTAGCAAATGACCCAATTCCTCATCTCACCAAAATATTATTATCCCCCACCATAATGTAAAGCTTCTCCTTAACTCCAAGCTTCTTCCGGTCCTGTTCTCTCTTCCTCCACAAATAGCAAACGTTTCCTTAAAAAGATATACCTACCCCTCCCACCTGATCTTCCGATTCTATAGCAACAGCCTTGTAAATCTCAATGGATTGATGCGGCCTACTCTGAAATTTCAACTGATTAGTGATATACCTAGTTTCCACCGTTCTTCAAAATAGCAAGTAACACTCTAGCACTAGTATCTCAATTCTATTCTTGCTCAATCCCAGCCAGTCGCTCAAGTCCTCTCAATTATCTCTTTCCATGAGTTAATTAAGTATCTTCAAGTTCACTGTAGTTTCTATCCGCTCTTGACCATATTTACTCTTCAGTCCCAAACTCTGAGCTTTCATATATCCCCATAGTTTCCTCCATCAAGTGCAAACGTGACAATTTTAAAGCTTCTCCACACACACACACCACTCATTCACTCCCCTCCCTCTGCTACCTCTCAATCAAAACACGAATTAATGCATCCAACACTTATTGAAACAAAAGGCGTTTAATCAAGGCCATGTGCTTCATTATTTTCACCTCGCTCATCATTTCCCTCTTCCCAATTTTCCACTTACCTTTAGCAACAGCAGCCCAATAAGTCCAGTTATTCCTTGTCCACTTCCTCGCCGTTTTGACATTTTCATCTGCAATTCATCCCTCGCTTTACGACTTTTCGCAATCCAAGCCACCTTGCCATTCGGCCCCTCCTTTTCAATTCCATCATTTATCCAAGCCGTAGCATACGCACACTAATGGCATAATCCAAGGAGCAAAATTATATCAAACTCTCCGGAAATCAACTGCTATCTAGTATCTCCCTAAAAGTAATATTCATTCTAATCCTCACTCATCATTTAAGCTATTGTCAGTACTTGTAGCTGTAATCCAACGGATTCTACTGTCTATACTGCAAGGACGTTTACCTTATTTCAATTAAGTAACTTGCCTCGTTAGCTCTAACCTTAAAATAAAAAGCTCCAAAAAATACTTCCTTCAAAGTCCGTAATTTTTAAACAGTCGCTTAAAAATGAATCTCATGGCATCTTCTCTCCTTGCCCTCTTGGCCCTTGTGGCTGTAACAATATTTGTTATGAATCTTAACATAGCAAATTCCTCCTTACTAGTTCCAGTAACACCACCTCCAACCACACCCCGTCCATTGTCCACTACAACAACAGCCATGATGACATCAAGGGTAAGTTGCGTTCTCCATCTTTCACTTTAATTTTCAAAAGTTTCCTTACTTCATTCAACATTTGAATCATCTGAACCTTCTTCAAAACTAATCCTCATTTCAGTCGACAACGCTAAAGCCATTCAATTGCAAGCGAATGCTGTTATCTATGGCGAAAAAAGTGTTCAAAAACTTTGGGATTTGTAATCGAGACATGAAAACTTTTATTCCCAATGAAAAAGAGCGAGAGAAAAGAATGCAGGTGAGTTATTACATTTCAAATTCTTTCATCCACCCGCTTTCTTTTTCATTTTACATTCCAATAACGTTATTTCTCTTCCTCTCCACAGTGTTCCATCAAATGTGTTCTCAAGAAGATTGGAATCGTAAGTTCCCTATTCCTTCCACCAGGTTTAGTGAATATGCTGATCACAACTTCTTAAATATACCATCTAGAAACTAGCAATCGGCTTTTGCCATCAAAATTGGTTTTACATATATACATTAAATTTGAATACAATTGGTTAACACAATCACCATGTTTTACCATCCATGTTTTACCTTTTATTTCCAGTCCAACCCTAGAGATCTGGTAACCATGGAGTCCTTTGACGTTTTTCTTAAAGGATTTCTTCCGGAATCCTATCACGAAGTAGCTCACATTATCGTTGACGGCTGTATCGAAGATTTTGGTAACTTATTGATTCTCACATTAATTCTCTCCGATTAATTTTCGTCGATTACGCAAATATAGTCTTACAATTTAGACGGCTCACCAACTCTAAAATATAAACCCTACTTCCTAACAACGACTTGCTACTAATTTACCTCGAGTAACATTAAATTAGTAACGAATGACTTGTAACTCCTATAATTACAGTGGATAAAGGAGAAGCTCCTTTACAGGAGGATTTCTGCGAATCTTACGGACTATTCTTAAACTGCGTTCAAGATAAGTTTGTCGGGGTAAGTAACGCTGTGAATTACTCAAAACAGCACCCTTTCACGTAGTGAAACCCTGAGAAACTAATGCTAAAACACTATTTCCTATAGATTTGCTGAAAATGGCCACTTAGCCAGCTCTGGAAGCCAAGCTTTGTGAAAGTTAGCTTTTTCAGTATTGTACGGAATATAATGACAACATGATTTTGAATAAATAAACCTCAAGTATAGTACATTGTGAACGTAAAAAAAGTAACTTAACTTAACTTAATTTACTTTACATTGTGTGAAAACTCTTTAACAATCAATATTTTACCTCTTCAGTTCACCTTTTAGGCATCGCAGGGATAATAACCAAGATGGTTGGCAGGTTGTGAAGCTCTTACGATGTCTCCAGCGCCCTCTATACCCAGGCTATCCCACGAAGCATTGACAAATCCGAAATAAACTGTTTGGAGGCTGAAAAGCTTATGGAAACAGACGCTTTTTAAGCATCCAAACAGTGGATTCCAGCTTCTTCTAGTTATAATGTTTAAAAATTTTAAAAATCCTCTTCCAAATTCCACTGTCGACGCTGTCGATTCACCGAAATTAACTGTTTGAGCGCTGAGAAGCAGCACCTCGCCTTTTAACTAATAACAAAAATAACTTCCCAGGCAGTCAAACAGTGAAATCCAGATATCAGTTACTGTTAACTGTCTTTAGTCTTGCTACAAATCACCAAGGATTCCGAGACTTGAAAATAATTCCGAGCTCATGCTGGTCCAAGAGCTCGGATTGAACTGAGACAATTATTTTGGGGTTTTAACCTAAAAATCATGGCCTCTTTTTCAACTCTTCTCTTCATCTCACGAAATCCCTCTTCTAAAAATACCATCTTAATCAATTCAAATTACATCCGAATACATGTTAAAAGATGGAGATTCCGTAAAAGTACCTCTTAACTACGACAGCGGTCAAAAGTCCAATAAGCCCTCATCATACTTTGGTCATAAACTCATTCGCCATATCTCCTCCGCCAGGATTAGATAGTATTAAAAATCCCTTCATATTTTTCACCCTCCATCTTTTCTTCCAAGATTCATTATCCGAAAATACATTCAACAAACCCCGGTTCGCTGCTTAACTAGCATCTTTTCCCCCTTTCTATTTATTGCTACGGAAGTAATTAAACCCTGTCAAGTATTTCTAAAAGAACTTTACTAAACTTTCCAAACTCCCAATCCTCCCTCGCTAGATGTGAATAAGCCCATTTAAAACAAAGGTCAGACGCGCACGCTCCTATTTTTCTTCATTTATCCCACTTATCCTTTGTACTTTGCAGTAGTAATTAACCTTACGACACATCTTAAACTTCCAGCTATTCCAAACGATATGCCATACAATCCTTTAACCAACCAGGCATCAAGTTCCTTGATTTCCTAACAAACAACGGAGTAACTTGTACAAGTATCCACAGCTGCAACACCTCCATTACACCAATCCCTTCGTCGCCCCTTCAATTCCATTCTTCATCCTTCCATCCATCCATCAACTCAACACCTTATTTTTTATTGCTATAAAAGCTTGATGAACAAAGTGCGTAAAATTCCCTATCCTATTAAATCCAAAAAAATAAAACATCATCTTCCCCTTCCCCTCCTGTCTATCTTCCCGCACCGCACAAATCGTAAAATCATTCCACCATGAAACATATTATTCCGCACGCCGTCGTCCCTTCAATCCCCTCCACCTTTCTTAGGGAATCCCTCAGTCCACTCCATACATTGTTTTCCCAATAGTCTTCACTCAATCTCATCACATCTTCCCTTCTCATTAACCCTGCTTATATCCACTCACTCAACCAACATTCTGGAAGCAAATAAATCCAACTCACCATCAGCAACTTGTAAGGGCTTCGCCATAAAGGATCCCTGATTTACAGTGTTTCTTATGCGAGTCGTTAACTTTCCTCTTCGCTTCGCTACCTTCCATCGAGTCTCCGAATTCTCATCTGATTAAGCATGATAAAACGAAATTTTTTTAGAAATGGAATATTTACAAACGAAAACTCTGTAACCTTCTTCTACAAGTTTAAAAGAGTCCCATATCGTCCGTCATGTCGATTGGTCTTGTCACTAAGTCGCGTGAAAATATGTAAGACGTCTAAAAAAATACCCTGGATTTTTAAACAAAGTCATACCCAATAGTACTGTCGCCGAATGTACTGTACAACCATTGAAAATGAATTGAGCCTGTAAAACAAGCGCAGCGATCTGAACTGAAAATATTTGCATTTCCTATCGCTGATATTTCCAGGATTTCCATACTTTTATTCTTTTATCCAACTCATGCCCTTTCTTTTCATTCATACGCTTTTAGCGCCCTCACCCGTCATACACCTTGTACTTATTTTCAACAGCGGCTATAGCTTACACGTCAAGTTTTCTCAAGTGTTCAATTTACCATTCATAGATTAACTGGCATGTGTCCAAATAAAGAAATTATTACAATCAAAATCTAAGCCGTAATTAGCTAAACCAGTATAGTTGAACTTGCGGGTATATGAATGAGAAGATTTACTTTTCCCAAGGAAAAAAGTAGACAATGTTTTTGAATCATCAGCTTGAATTTAATTATCGCATTTACACACAGGATTTACATTTCCATGAAGAACGAGTAACAAACGTTGCTAAATCTATACTCCTTTCCTTATCTATTAGATTAGCGTCACTGAAGCATTTTACAACTTTTATTGATACTATTTCATATATTGTTACAAACTGTAATTTTCTTAATCAAACACTTAATAACTCCTTAGAACGAAATGGATTCTCATATTTCATTACAAAACGTAAAAAATTACAAAGTTTCGTGCAAAATAATCAATTCTATCTGACGCATCCACTATAAGACTATCAAAAAAGTACTACAAGAATTATAATTTCCTGCAACACTACTTCAAATCTCTGATTGTCTAACCACTACTGGTAAAAAAGTACAAAATTCTTGCGTATGGTTATGTGATCAATTTGCATTTTTTAGAAACTTATTCACAGTTTATCCATTGAACGCATGTAATAAATCCAATTCATGAAGAAGGTACCGTGTAATTGCTTCAGTAGTACGATTATACGCACAATTTTTTCCTCTTAAACTGTAAATCTAGCCAAATGTTACATTTAACTAGTCGTTGTGCGATAAATAATACAAACGTATCGGCTAATTCTCCAAATTATAAATGCATCTTCTTAGCACAGCAACATCGTAAGGGAAAATGTTCGTAGCCTCTTTCCTCTAGAACATAACAGAGCAAACTATATTAATTGCATTGGGTACTATTATTAATTCTTGTTTCTTCTATTATCCTTTTTAGCTTACCCTCGTAATTTTTTAGCTCGTAAATCCTACACCCATTAAAATACAATACATTCACAAAGCACCTTCTTTGACTTTTCTACGATTTATTCATCGGTTGAATGAGACTCCTATTCCATGATAATGGAGTGTTAGAGACGATTTAGTACTTCGCTCTAAATCCTTACTAAACCTGAATCGATACCACAACACTCTCTCATCAAATGTTTTGAACCACCCGATTAAGTAATCCTGATAAACAATCAAATTGAAATAGCTAAACGCTTTCTAACTAGGGAATTACATCAAGGACTATACGTGCAAGTATTGCATTTCCTTACATTATAAGCTTCTTTCCAACTCCTACACTTTTTCATCTCCAGTACAAATTCTTACAGGTGCGGTAAATGGTATTTGCATAAAATGGGCAATTTAAAAGTCCATTTTTACCACACACAATCACAAATCCTTCATCTCGACAATGGTACATTAAACATTATTTCTTTCTGTTTCAATGCAAATCATTCGTTTTTTAATTACAGTAACAGCACATGAGCGTGCATTCTAGCTTCCTTTTAACGAGCAATATTTTTAGATTCCATTCTATTAATTATATTGAGTGCTTTTGAAGCACTAAAAATTCCTAGCTAGACGGAACCAGGGATCTTGTAAATCCTTTTACAAATTAAGTTAAGGATGTATAAATCCTTCCTGCCAAGTCTAGCTTTGAAAGTCTCATAAATATCCACCTGCGCAAACAGGTAGAAAAGCATTGAAATAATTGCTGTTGCAGTTTTATTTCGTACAATTCCTGTCGTTCAATACCTATATACGCGAGTGAAAAACAACGACTCCAATTTATGAAATTACATACTAATATACGTAATATAATGAGCAAATGTTTATTACCTAAATGCAACTTTATGTATATTGCGAATATGTAGTGAGTAGTAGTACACAGAATTTATATGTGCAGATCAATTCTGGACCAAGTCTGTCCGTAATCTTTACACCACAGCTTTCCCCAGATTCAAATTACAAGTTATAGCTTAACAAAAGTCTCTCTATAAGCCCTTCACAGAATGTATGTATGTGCCCCTTTCGGGTTCTTCTTTTGATCTTTAAAATTCCCATTTCGTTGAATTGTCCGCGCTATCAGCTCCTAGACGGAACATGCCATTCTTTTCTGCATTCAGATATTGCCCGGCTGATGTTTTGATACAAATCCTAGTAGGTTCCCGAAGTTCAATGAAAAAGCTGCTGGGAGTATCTGAATCCGCGGCTACTTCGTCTCCAGTAATGCCCCAGTATTTCCCATTTTGACCTGTTCCAAAGTTTTTTAAAATTAAAATTGTATTCATTTTGAATCAATATATAACAAAAAGGGTTTGTGTTATGCGCATATTCAGTAGAATGACCCCGTCCAATCAATTACACAAATATTCATAACAATAAATCAACGTACCTTTGAAATGCACTAATCCCTTTTCATCCCGCTCCACCTGGATTGTTTCATAAGAAGCCTTGTTGCATTCTAAGCGAGGACAAGCGTTAGTCTTGTACCCCACATAACCTTGCTCGCATTTAAGTACCAGAATCGGCCTACAAACAAATAACAGTAAATGTATTAGTCTTCCAATACTGCCTCAATGCTATCACCAAATTTTTAGAGTAGCAGTTTCTTGAATATTTAATTACCTGTTGATCAAGTAAAAGTAAAACTTTGAATTCTCATCCGGCACATCGCAGTTGGCGTAGAGATGACCAGACCGTTTTGCACCCACGTACTTCCCATTATTAGCACGGAAACCAACAGCCCCATCCGGCAACCAAGTCATCTCAAAGAGCGCATTTGACGATCTGCGGGGCACAATCACGATATTAATTTTAGTACTACATCACCTTAAATCATATTGCCTTAAATACAATCTTTTCGGGCCGAAAATTACAAAGGGCTGACAGACTGCTCACGATTCCTAAATTCCTACTCGATTACTTTTCAATACAGAAATATCAATTCAAGGCCTTTCGCCTTTAATAACTTTATAACTTTCAATCCATTCACAAATTTTTGCTGTTAATACCCGTATTTTAAAATATATTACGTCCTTGATATTTCGCATTTTTTTTAGCCTCCACGCCAAATTTCATTCATAAAACTCTTTCCCTACAGTCTGGAAACTATTTCGTTGTACTTCTGCTGGTTTAGCATCTCAATAGGTAAGTGTGGCAACTAAAGCCATCCTTTCTTACAATCTGACGCTGACGCTGACATGACACATGTTGAGATTTCCCTGGTTGACATTTAGAGGACACGTCTTCCCACAAGTTAAGATTACTACTTAAGCTAAATTTCACCACCTTTTCCCTGTGCAACGCACCCAAAACATATAAACCCATTTGCAAAAAAATATACCCCCTCAAGAGCATAAGTACACAGAGCATGTGTACACATCTCCTCAGTACAAGTAAAACAAGTAAGTAACAACAAGTGGTTATCTTGTCTTGTTGTGGTGGTTGGGGTTGTAAAAATTCATTGTACACGCTAATTTCAAGCCTTCTAAACCCATCTGTCATTGCGGCAGTCCCTCACGCAATTAAAATTAAATGCCATGACAAAAGTAACGTTTCTCTAGCCCTTTGTAACTGTGCACGGCAATCAGAGTAGACACAACTTCTTTCCCATCCCATACTTTTTCTCTGCGGAAGCTTGTATTCCACCAGCAGTTTCAAGAGTCCAATACTTGTCCTGCATAGTTCGGATGTACCATCTCTTGGTCGTTCCATCGTATTCTAATTGGAAAGTCTCATGATCAGAGATTTCATCCTGATTTGCTGTAACATCCACACCTGCAGAACAACAAAGTAAAACAAATATTCCATTAGACACAGACCTTAGTATGTGCATGTAAAGATTGGACTATAATTTCCAAAATTCCCAGTATCCACTCCGCAAAATCCCCACTCAACCTCTCCTGATTTATGCTCTTCAATCCATCTTCCACATCCCATGCATTCCCCACCCCGCTCCTCGCCACCGAGTCCCCCATAATTCTTTTACGCTACGAATCTTTGCAAGCATTCAATCAAGAGCTGAACACTGGTGAAAGCATCCCATATCAAGCGCTATATGTCCTCATCCATCCGCATGGTCAATACTTTCAATAAACTCAACGATCCACCAAACTCGTTTCCAATTTAATCTGGCCCACAATCCTGAAGCGCCGACTTTTAAATTAAATTTATATGTAATAACGCCTTCACCATCGATACTGTCTAATAATAAATCCTCTGGCCAATATTTCAAGCCACTATAAATTAATTTAAGCACATTTTACAGCCTTCCACCCAGCTCTGCTGATACCTGGAACAAAGCCCTCTTCCGCCCTCCTCAATTTATTCGAAACCCCAATTTGTCTAGATCCTATGCCTAAATCTCTCTGCAAGGCAAAGCTTCCAACTCGGCTCTACACAAGTTTACTGTATACATCTCACCCACGCTAAATGAATCATAATAAAGCAAGGCAGATGAAACAAAGATTAATCGTCTTCCAAAAATAAAACTACCACACACATACGCACTTGAAGTTTATACTAAAGTTTATACTTTATCCTAAATGTAGGCACGCTTCAGAGAAATATTTAAATGCAGAACAAGATTATAAGCCCAAAGTTTCGGGTTACTTATTGCTCACGACGCCCAATTTGCGCACATTTTACTGCAAGGAATCAACCATCAACTCCGTCCGTAATCACAATCTCTTTATCTCGCTAACCGTTCAACTTTACCCGTCAGAATAAACATTTACTAGACCTTCCTATACTTCCTCTCCTAATTAATCTCTATTAAGCTCCCCACGTTTCCGTACAAAACCCTTCAAATAACTATAATGAAATTCTTATCAGGTAGCTTCTTTTGAGAATATCCCTTTAAAAACTCTTCCACTAAACTCGTTAATATATTTCAAAAGTACTCATTATAAGTGTGCAAATAATTTCCCATAAGTACCCCTTCCCTAAAATGATTCGCGAATCCATCTACCACAAAACTACACCCCTATAATTATCTTCGGTTGCACTTACCTGCATTCACTAGCTATGCAATTTCCCTCCAGCCAGTTTCTATTGTATTTCTAAATCTGCCAAAATCCCGTCTCATTAAGATGCACGTGTGAGATGTGGGAAATTCATTAAAAGTTTCCAAACGTTCCCTCGCATGGCTTTTTAAATAATTACATCCCACTGCATCTCAAATCCTCCTGATATTTAATTACCCGTAAATTTACCCCGCTCTTACTAAATCTGACTTAACCCAATGGCCTTAAAGTCTTTCTCTAAATCCAGTTCAATTTTCTTTCTTTCGCAGTTATTATGATTCTATTTTTATAAATTTTGTACTCTGGAATAGTAATACATCATCCATGCCTGCCTTAAGCTACACATCTTTCTACATAAGTTTTAACTTAACTCCCGCTCAGGATAAAAGGTTTAAGAAATATAGTTGCGACGAGTAACGCGTAGCTTGAAG
This sequence comes from Sminthurides aquaticus, assembly GCA_906901655.1. Classification (NCBI taxonomy): domain Eukaryota; kingdom Metazoa; phylum Arthropoda; class Collembola; order Symphypleona; family Sminthurididae; genus Sminthurides; species Sminthurides aquaticus. The sequence continues at coordinate 13,556,516 of CAJQTT010000001.1, read as the reverse complement.
AATCTATCTTTAACGAAAATTATCATTCCCCACCATTTCTTTTATTATCTCTCTATCGATTCTTATACTTTAATCTCTTTCCTCCTATTCTTCCATCTAATTCACGATCCTTTGCTTCCGGCTTAGATTTACCATCTTTCGCTCTGATGAAACTAGTGCATGTACACAGTGTAGTATCTACCAATTAAACAGAACCGCTCTATTATCTCCGTATCTATCTGCATTTCTTATTAAAATTCAGCTTGCGATTTTCCTCTTTGCTAAATCTGTATCATCGCCACAATCTTTATCTTTACGCTATTACGGAATAAGCTTCTTCACAAAGGAGAAAAGCTCATCAAAATATAATCTATAATATCATTCTTTCACTCAATTCTAATCTAAACTTTGGAGGGAATAGGCAAGTGACAACTTATTCTCCGCTTCAAAAATCTCAACTATCCACTAAATCCTCTTTCCCTTAATCCAATCCAGAATTTGCAATCCCTCCCATCCCTACTCTCTCACCTTTCCCGAGGCAACTAACCGGAAAATCGCACTTGCCAAATCTTCCCGCGTACATACGCAATTAGTACAACCCAAAACCCATGCAATCCCTTCTCCCATTAAATCTCCATCCTCTCCTTCTTCTCCATTATATTTCTATTAGAGTCTTAATTTTCCAAGCGTGCTATCAAAACCCAATATTTTACCTCCCCGTCATCCTAATTCACTCCTTTATGTTAAAATCATCTTATTTTTGCAAATTATCTCAAATACGACACATACCGACCAATCCTCCTTGAAAAAGGTCACGTTTGGTCACCCATGAAATTCCCGTCAGTTAAACTCCTCCTTCAAAACGTCCGCCCACCTTATCTCCTCATCACAGCCTTTACTAAGTCGAAAAATCGACTCCTGATCTAAGCAATAAATCCTAGCAAGCATCCGCTAATGTCTACAGAATACTTTTTTATTCAACCCTCCTTCCGCCCGACTTTCTTAATTCGCACATGACTGCTTTTAATTCTTCCGATTCCCATCTTTTGTCTCATGACTGAAAATTTATAATTTGCTATAAAATAAAGTAACGCGCCGATTTCTTCAACAAAGCTAACACATGGAAGAGCACGTTCAATTGGAAATCCCCCCAAAAGCTAACTCCGTAGAAGCGCAAGGCTATAAAAATGCTAATTAATTATGGCTCGCAAATTTTTTGTGTTACACTGCCCATGTTACTTTTCAATTCTAGCGTTACATTTTTCCTCCTCTCCCCTCTGTTACGTTTACCCAGCAAATCCTCTCGTTATATTTTTACGCTAAGCAACGCTTGCCACTCAACTACAGACACTACGCTCTTGAGTCTGTCCAAGTTTTGCAAAATTGCAAAACTCACACAAACCTCCGCGGATACGCTGCAGAATCCTCGCACAAAAAACTCACTCTGCTCTCTTTTTTCTTGTCTGCACCAAAAGTTAAAAACTCGTGAAATTGACACGCTGTACAGATTTGCTTTCCATTTAAGAGAATCGGGCAACATCTTTTACATTCCGCACATCACCTCCTCCACTCAATACAAGCGTTACTCACGATTTTATTATATTTTTAAAAAGATCTCCATCACCATAATCCCATCCCTCCTTCAACTGTTAAAGCACGAAACCCAAGTGTAAAGTATCGTTTTCCGCTGCAACGATATTAGTGTACAACACTAAAAAAAATATCCCATACCAGCACATAATTCTTAAGGGCTTATTCCATCATCGGCAGATTCTAAAATATCATGATATACTAGATATCTCATCACCATCTAACTCATCTTGCTTTTTTTTGTATCAAACTTGACGTATCTAAAATCTGTATATACAATCTACGTATTCCTCTGAATATCAGCCCGTCTTTATAAACTACATATATTATTATTCGCTTCACCCTCACTCCCTCTTTTACTCTGTCTTTCCATTTCCTTTAAATCCCTGACACGGCTCGTTTTAAAAATATGCTATAATATGACTGAATCCCGTTGAATTTTGCTTATATTAAAATCCTTTGAGCAAGAAACAAAAGACGCTGACACAGCATTCCATTTTGCTTTACTTTATATTCCAGCCTCCATATTTTATAGCCTTTGCCTTTGCTATCCGCATCCACAGGTTGACAGGTCCAACTCCCTGCTTTCTCTTCCATCTTCTTCCCCTCCCATTCTTCCCTGGACTACGAACTATGAATTTCAAACGAGCTTAAGCTCCACCAAAGTCAGCTAGCTTTAATATTCCGGATTCATCATTTTATATTAAATTTATTCCCCGTTAAACCAGCACATGCCCGAAACAAAAGTAATAATAATATGCAGTCGCATCTGTACGAGCAGCCCAACCTTTGATCCTCTCGTATTTTGGCATATGATCATCATATTTCCGCTCTTTTACCCTTGATTTTATCCGTCTCATCATCTCTTCAGTTCAGACAACACCGAATCTGCCCCCACTCACTCGCTCCCCCCTTTTTAAATCCACCGTATACATAACTTCTTCCAACCCGCTATCTCTGCAATATATTTCTTCCACATCAGCCAGATTTATCCCATACACCGAGCAGCTAGCTCAAACTTCTTCATCCACTTCACTCATCATTAGTAGCGCAAGGAAATTAGTTGCGGCCAAAGCGCTTCGTAAATATAGTAATAACACAATCTTCCTCTTCCAACACGCTCTGTAGTTGTAATCAACTCTTCTTCTCCCCCTCCACCCTACTACACTGTTCACACACACATATAATACAAATCTTTCTTCACAATCCTCCAACCTTTGCATCCAGTGCAGTTTCACCCCTACGCTGCGCTGCGCTCTTGAAATCCTTCAACTTTTCTTCCATCCTTCCCTCCCGCCCCACCACCATCACCCCCTAAAACCCTTAACTCCCTCAAGCTTCACAAAGTACATGAGATTGTGGATAGGATATTGGAGGAGAAGCGTCTGCCCCGCAGCCCGTAGGCTCTCAACCATGTGGATTATCCTTCAACCAAAAACTTTTCCATTCATAATTCTTCCTTCCTAAAACATGCAAGTCTACCTCCCTTAATTCCAACATTAATTATCAATTAAGCTCTCCCAACTCTCCCTCATTCAGCACTCGTACAATTAGAGCCGCGATTAGCATCCACGTCATTCTCCATTTATGCATCAAGGGACACCACCACCACCTTGCTACGGATCCCGCGCATAACTGCAACAAACCCTAGTTAACATCATCCCCCTAAAATAAAACAAAACACACACACATTTCACATATTGTACCCGCACTCATCCATTAAGTATTCAGTTCTCCTCCCCCTATCTGCAGATATCTTCTTCAATTCCCGCTCCTCCCCCAGTATTTCTAATTACTCCAACTTTTAAAACTTTTAATTCACTCCAAAATTATCAAAGCGCAGTAAATCCCTAGGGCCAAGCAAATAAAGCTTGATGAGCACAACTACCAAAAAGAAGCTTTCTTCTTCCTCCTACACACACATATTCTCCCTCCCCACAAACCCCTTTTCAATTAAACCTTCCATTCTTTCTCCTCCCCCTTTTTCTTCTCTTATTAAAATCATTTCTAATATCCTCTTAATAACCACCTTCTCCTCTCTGACAACCTCCACCCTTGTCCCCACCCACCCCTCACATCCTTCTGTAATGCCCCTACGCTATGCAAATCCAACCTTCATATACACCAAGTCCTCATTCTTTCAATCTTATTGTCACCGAGCAGAAGTCTCAATTTCCTCCCTCACATCTGTAATTACAAGCCTATGGATTGCTCATGAAGCTCCGTCAAAAATTCACCATTTCAATACAGTAGTCGCTCCATCTACATCCCGGAACAGCCCCTGGCTTTAAGGACCCCTCCAATACATATTTAGTAGCATCTATTCTATCAGCTCCCTGCATTAGAGGATGAGATGATGCTTTCATCCCAATTTGTTTGCACTTGTGAAGAGACGGCTCCTAACGGATTTTTTACAATAAGCCTCATTCCTTCAAGGAAGCCAGTATCCTCGCATCAACCTCCTCCGAAACCACCCAAGTGTTTAGTAAATTTGTAATCAGGCTCATGCTCTTTTTTATTTAATCAGAAACATCTTAATGATAGCTTCAGCTTCTCCGAACCAAGTGCATCCCATGAAAAACTTAAAATTATCTTACAGTTCCCCTACCCTCCACTCGTCCAACTAGAGCATCTCCAACAGATTTGTACTCAACCGTCTTTAGCATGTCCAAAGCCAGTTATCCAAGCTCGGCTTTCAACTGAAAGTTTCCTTAACTAACTTGTACTACTTATCAACTATAGCATATTCAATCTCAGGGCCAGGAAGGACTATGGCATCATATCCATGGTCAATAACCCGCAAAAGAATAATACAGACATTAAATCTCCTTCCGCTCTTCCCAGCACCCTTCAAACCCACTTGTATTCCAAAATTTATATTTTATTCTAAAATCTCAAGTACATTCAAAGTCTACATATCCTGTCTCTCTCAAAAAATCCCTATTTTCTCCTCTCATCATCATCCTTCTTAACTTGTAACCTACCATCCTCTTCCTCTTGGAGTAACTGAGGTATTATATATTATTATTATATGTATGCACGGACTTAATTCCCTCCATTTCTCCTCATCTCCGCGTATCATTGTCATTCAATCTTTCCGCTACACCATTACCTGATACAATCCTAGCAATTTAGGAAAACTCGGTTAATTTTACACAATTATACCCCATAAAAACCTGATCATCGATCACGAACCAAACATATAATATATCTCAATTTTTTTAAATATCATCATCCCACTCAAACTCAGTCAGTGCTCTCATTTCTCCAAATTATATATACTATTCCTTATCCACTAACCGCAACCACTTAAGCGGCCAAAAGGCAATAATAATGCAGGTAGATAGAACTAAACTTTCTTTCCTCCCCTGTGTCAGCCGCTTCCGTAAAACCCAGCCCACCACAAACACAGCAGCCGTCCTCTTCCATCTCCAATACGCTGCGTAATAACACTGTCCTAACCCCAACCTGGGAACGATAGGACACATATTAGCAATTTCATCACAAAAGCATCCACATGATAACATAGTTAATCATCCTGACAGCACCGCACACAATAGTTTAATGCTTGATTGCCTCCAACACGAGACGTCGAAAGATGCCGTCACCAGGACAGCAGCCTCAGCCGAGAGGTGGTCGATCTAATGGTAATTCAATTTCATACATCTACCTCACCGGTACACTCTAAACTTCATCAACCTGTCTATTTTCTTCCTTCCGCATTTCCGTATATTTTTCAATGGCAAAACATGAAACAGCCGCTTTTCTTCCTCTTCAAAACTAGCATTATCAATTTCTATTTTCACTTCTCGTCACTACCTCTGTAACAATTGGATTGTATTTCAAATTCTTAGAATCTTCCTTGACTAATTAGTCCTTGATTTAATATCTGCTACAACCCATTTTCTTCATCAGCTTCATTAGTAATTTAAATCTTCTAAGAATATGTTGCTTCGGAGAGTATGGTGCACCTGCAGGGTTGATTGGTATGCAGTTCATCGTGTCGGAAACACACAATAGAGAACCAACTATAAGCTTGAAGCTTTTCCTTTCCAATCCTAAACCTTATAATTAGTAACCTCTTGCGATCAATTCATTATCTCATGTTGCAATATATTTTACACGCGTATTGTATTTCAATCTTCTCCTCTTTCCTCATCCTTTTCGCTACACCCTACACCCTATTAGTTTTTACGAGCGATAATAAAAGCTAACTCCTTTCTCCACCTCTTATATTCTACAAGTAACAATTAATATTTTGTATTCAATTAATCCACAATACGTCTACCTTTCCGACCTCACACATCCCCCTTTCTTTTCTTACAGCTACAGCTGGGAACAAATCCAAGTAATAAAGCTCACAAAACCTTTAAACGAATCATTTATTTAAAATCTTTAAATCTTTTATTTCAAGCTTGGCCTTTAAGACTTTTTCGACCCAGCAATTTCATTATTTCACCCCCTTCTTCCATTCCTTTGCATATTATTCTCCAGCTACTATTTTTCTCTTCCGTTCCTCTCATATCCCTTATAGTTCAACTACAACAATTTTTACTTCCCTCCTTCTTCCTTTCGTGTATGCAGATACACGTGGTAGTTTTCAAAGACAGTTGTGCATAAGAGAGAGGGCCTAACTAGTTTTTTTTTCTCCCGTCTCTCTTTCTGGCTCCATCAAAATGAGTATGGCCATCTTTGGCAACCACTCCAACCAAGAAGCAATTTCAAGCCCTTAAGTAGTAGCATCCCTCACTAAATACCAATCTTCAATATTCAAGCTCACTCGGCAACGGATTTCCCACAAGGAAAAGAACAACCAAGCCGGAATATTAGTGTAGCGACTTTAAAAAAGTACAAGCCTTTCCCATCCCCTTATCATAATCCTAAGCTATAAGCAAGCAATACGTAACTAACTAAGTGAATAATCGCTCAAGATTCTGGCTGCGGGAAGAATAGAAAAAAATCAACAATTCCAACATCTCCGGCATAACCATCACCGTTAACCATTTGTCTTTCTAAAAACTCTTAAACGGTATTGAAGAGCATCTGTTGGCATATAGCATTTCCCTCTCCCTCCTTGAAACATTTGTGCGGAAGAGGTAGTTCAAAAACTGTTGCTTGTTTAGCAAACCCATGATTCCAAGTCCGCTCCCAGTGTAATGACAGATTACAACATATTCTATTATGTATTTTCACTTCCCACACAGATGCATTCATCCTGTAAGAGTCAAGGCTCGTTATTTTCTGCAGCAGCACAACAAACTTAATGCTTCATTGCATCCACCGACCGAGCGGAGCCTTCCCCAAAACTTTTCTCTCTTTTCATCTTCCTCAAAGCAAGTAAGGACTAATACATCTCGGCGTTTAGTACGCAGAGCGCTAATTGTCACGACGATTAGCACACATTTCACCCTTGCACACTTGCATTCCCATTCTCCCTCAAAAGTAAAGTGACGGAAATACTTGGAAAGATAGGATGATGCATTCTTGCAGTTTATCTCGTTCTTAGATTAAGAGACGTTAATTTTACTTTTTTCCCCCGCAAAATCTAATCTACATCAACAAAGAAAGCAAGGAATGGCACAGAGTTGTACCTCGAGGCGCTAATTTCGCAAGCTCTACAATGTTTTATCTGTTATCCAACAAGTACAGCATCTGCGTTGTCCATACGTTCTTCGAAGGTACAACGAAACCTCTACGACAGAGTTTACAAGAGAAGATACAAGACGGTGATAACTTGCGGACACAGTCCCCTATCCCTCTTAACTCATGACATCTACTAACTCGGAAGCATCTTTCTTTCTTATTACACTTGTTACCATAGAAGATAAGGCAGGGGATGAGCTACACTACAGGAAGGAATTAAAGGAACAGTTATGTGATGAGTTATCAAATTTTCTCCATCCAACTCTTACCTTGTTTCACGGAGACATATCTGGAGTTGAGAGCGGCCACAAAAGCAGCTTGAGGAAGTGAATCTTCAAGAATAAAAAGCTCATCTTTGGTGACAGAGGTAGAGCGAGTCTTGAGGACTGCTTTCGATCCAATCGGAGCCAAGTATAGACCACGGAAGTCACGAAGAGCCATCTGCCCATGATGGTATTCGATGGAGAAGAGACAATCCTTATCACAATTCTCCTGTAAAATAACAAAACTTTAATCCACTTTCCATTCTCTCTCAACCAATATCTTAATTTCCATCCTCCCTTCTTGAATCTTCTTCAAACATCCTCAATGCCCCGTATCTTATATTCAAGCACTAACCATATCCCCTACACCACATCTGCAACACATTCTAACCTCCGAGAACAATGATACTAAACAGACTCCACACAAACTTCCTCCAACCCCAACCAACATCTCCAAAAACTTTGCCGACAAATTCCTCCTAGCCCTGTCCGTACTTTTATTAGGCAAAAAATCCTAAGTTCCATCAATTCCTACTACTCAGAAACCCCATATCTCTGTTCCTAGATCATTCCTTAGCCCATCCAACTAAATTTACGTAGTTCATCATGATTAAACAATACGGGAAGAGAAGCACATGTGTGTGTATTTAAAATCCCATGCGACAATACTCGCTTTGACTGGAGTGCGACTAATCCAAATTGTGCAGGGCTTGTCTTAGCTTTTCTCACTTGAGCAATCACAAGTAAATGAGTTGAAAGTGTGAAGAGAAGCGTGCAGATTCAGATTAACATTTTACACAATTCAGCTCCTCATACAAATCCCATCCATCCTTATTCCTTATACAGCTTCGCATCTCATCTCTAATTTCGCCTCCCTCTGTCTCTTCAGACAAATTTATACAGTGAAATAAATCTTTTCGTCCGAAACTAAGTAAACAAGTTTAATATTAAAGATAGTTAATTGTTGTTGGTACAAATAGGGAGTTAACTTCCACACCATTTTATTACCATTGCATGCAAAACCCTTTTTGCCTTCCTTGCACTTTATTCCCCCTATTTTTCTTCCATTCATCTCTAATCAAACAAACAAGGAATTCAAGCATCCTGATTTTAAATTCCCGCTATACATACTTCCTCTACCTCTTCTTCAAACTTGCATCTTTTCGCAGTACGGATTTCCTGGTTTCTTTAACGTTAACTTAATTCACATTTCTTCTGCAAAATTTTACTCACATGCATGCAATCAGTAATCGTACGTTTTCCTACTTTATTCCCGCCTCATCTCAATCTTAAATCAGCTCCTTAACTCAACTTCCCCATTCAATGTACTTAAGCCCTGTTTAAAAATTCCTTCCTGCTATCCCCTGAAACTGGAAAAATTCTTCTACCTTTGCCTCTTTGACATGCCAAACTTGGTTATTTAAAAAATACAGATATTCTCAAATCCTTGATTCTTCCGCAGTATTGCTGGTAGTTTTAACAGCTTAAGTTCATGTAAACCAACATCGCGTGCACATAAGAACTACATGTACAGAGCACATTAAGTACACATAAATAAACTTGTGAACAACCATGTAAACCGTTAACACTTATCTCTCAAGTTAGCCATCGTAATTTTCTATTTGATTCAATTCCAGTTTTCCACCTCCAATTTTACCACGGGATTTCCCCTCTTCTAACAATGGGCTAATTTCCCTCACTCTGAATGATATTAGGAATGAATTGTATTCCTTCCAAGTCCGTAATTTAAACAAGTCTTTGAATGCCATCCAAGTAAAGAGAGATTTTAAGATTACAGAAATAAACTACTAGAGCAAGAGTGCTGTTACTGAACTGCTACGCTTTAAATTGCTTTTATCTTTCCCACCGATAATCTGCATCTTTCCCTCCAAACTATCCGTTACTTTGTACCTGCTGTCTGCCTCCAATGCAGCCAGAATTCCCACTTAAATCCCCATCATAAAATAAGTGTCCTGCGGCAAAAGTACTTTCTTCTTCCTCCTCTATCCAATTTTCCCAGTAACGTTTAAACATACACCGTACAATATTCGCCTCCCGCTAAACTCATCATCCTCCCCCTCTTTAAAGTAATCATCTTCAGAGTGAATTTACAAAGATAATACCCATTGGTTAACTGTAATTTAGTTGAAGAAAGGAATATAAAGTCAAGGATTTTATTTCAACTAGATCACCGCATCTCCATCTCTGTCTGAAGAGTAGTAAATAATACCCCCAAGTGAATCCTGTCTAGAGCATCATCATACAACAACCCTGCATCATCATCCTGCTAGACGTGACCATCATCTTATTCCGGTAAAATACCTTCTATTCTGTACGAGTAGCTCAAGAGATTCTTATTTGCACATACCTGAAGTTTCCCATCCCGATGAAGATACTTGTTATTACAAGTATGAAGAGCGTAGTGAGAAGAATCACGGAATTCTAACGTGAATAACGTGTCAGCTCCCCAAGGAACATTCGTGTCCACATAAATCTCGTCACCGGATTCCGCCAAATGGGCATACCGCTTTCTCCCAACGGATTTGATTGTCACCTGTGGCCTCGCCGCCAAATGAACTGACCACAACTCCGAGTCTGTCGGGTTCTTGGCCGTGCAGGTCAGCTTATCAGGTCCAGCGCCGAGGTAATATCCCCTTGAAACGTTCCGAAGTGCCCACCGTCCTGAGGAGGAAACAAAAAAACATGAATATCTTGTTAATAACCAAAGTTCATCCAGCATCTAGCCCCACGCCAATTTTTCCACCATTATCATCTACTCATTTACCCCTCAACCTTGATCCTATATATTACATCTACCTGGATTTCTCACCTGGGGTTACCTGCTGCACTCGTTTATAATTTTCCTTTCTTCTCAACTTATATCCTCTTATGATCAACATAGCCGTGATAGCCGATACTGGTGCAAAGAATCCAAACCGTAACGTTAACCCCGCTGCAAACGTTTCCACAATTTCCCACTCTAATTTCAACAAATCATCTTCTCTCTTTAAACCCTACAAATACATCAACATGATCATCACTCCTCGCATCTTTTTCTCTTCATCCTCCTGCCAAGATCTGCCATCCCCTAAATCTACATCAGCACCGTCCTCCGTACATCTCTACGCTAACAACAATTAAGAGTATCGCACTCCTCTTCAATCTATCCCCTCATCCGTCCCGCTCTCCTAAATTAGTCTAATTAAGAATGACACTCGTGTCATCGCTTTGTATCCCTTCATTTTTTACTTCCACGCTTAATTCTCTTAAACACTATTTTCATCCATCCATGCATTTTCCTACTATCATTACCCCTCATTACCAGACTTTCCCATACTTACTTTGTCTCCTCATCTTTCACCAACCTACCCTGTAATTGTATTTATAATACTTCACACAAATTCCCCCCAATCTAGCCACCACCCCTCCCCTCTTCCCAAACCCTCGTAAGTTTTCCTCGCTTTTCTCAACTCGTACCATCCTAGGCTTGCAACAAACAACTCCATCAAGGATACACACAAGCCTCTTCGAATCCAGTCCCTATCTCCGTCTTCCATTCTTCAATGCCTTCATACTTTTATATTTTCACACAAGAGCAATCATATTAGCAGAATATTTAACTACGTAAAACGGCAGATGAGCTCTCTCAGTATTTAAGTAGCGCATGCATCCTACCTTTCCACCTAATTACGACACCCACACTTAAGCGCTCACACACGTAACCATCTTTGGAGCGAAGCACGCGCTTAGAAAATCATCGCAAGTCCCAACTTTCAACCCTATTCACTTGTCATTCCGGCAGGACGGTGGATTAATCCTTGGAATACTCTGCCATCATATCTCAAATCTCTCTCTCTCTCTCTTTCCGCAAACTCTTTTGCGTCGAAGCCGCTTCTCCAATTACACTCCTCCATCTCATTCCTAACTATTCTAAGATTCTCATTAAGCTCCCTATGCCCTCTCCACTACTCCTAAGTTAACCTACCCATCATTATCATCATCAACCCTCTCGTCTTCCCCAACCATCCTCCCTTTTTCACACTTTGTCTAATAGCAATCAAATTTTTCACAACTATCTCAACTTACCGCCTCAGTTACCCAGCCTTATCCTCTATCGCACCTACTTCACCCCAACTCTCAAATAACTAACTTACGCAAAAGCGTTTAGTCCAAACTTAAATCCAACCAAAACTCACCTTCTACTATTTCCCACCACCTTTCTTTCCCTACTCCCGTACACTTATCACACGGCAAAATATTCTTCCATCCATTCACAATAATACCTGTGACGTGTACGTATTCTCCGACACTCATTAAGCCTCATCAGTAATCGTCACACACACCTTCCAAATTCCCTTCCAACGACAACACTTCATCCATGTCCTTCCGTAATTTCACAGCCCGCCTTTTCTCTCTCTCCATTAACACCCTATCTTCTCCTCATTATTGTTGCTATATATCTCCATTTACTCCTACACCACTACTGGGCTGCTAATATAGTCATCGTTGTTAAACTACACACACATCATTTAAATAATTTAGCTGACAAAGCGTATGCCTAAGATCGCCTAAGATCGGCTATACTACACACGTTTTCCCCGTGGAATCCCAAATCCCATCACCTCGCTCCTGGTTATACCTCCTGCTCTTTTCAATAATTCCGACACGCTACCGGTGAATATCAAAGGTGGTCCTCGTTAACGTATCTCACCTTAATAATTAAACATGGAAATTACCCTGGTCCTTCCATCTTCTATTTTTAATCTTTAAAATTCGTATTCCGAGTTTAAATTCATGCCCCTAATTTATCTAAATCATCTCTTTATTTCCTCTTCGTCTTTCCCTCAAATCTTATCCTTTCAACCTGTGCATTGCATGCACAATGTAAATCATGCATAGCGAATAAGCGTTTTTCCCATGTCTACCTGACCACAGCAAAATTAAAGCACTGCTCAGTAAATGGTCTAAATAAAATCTTATTCATCACGAAATCAACTCGTAGAAAGCATGTTAGTAACTGAAATTTAGGATACCATATACTAAAAAATTCAAATATTCAAGATACCAAATATTCAACAATTCAAAGATTAAAAAATTACAATTGTGATTGTCGTCAAACGAATTGTCGGGTTCAATAGCCATGTGCACAACTACGTGTTGCCTAAAATCCTGGTCTAGAAACCATTCTTATATCAAAAAGTACGAAAATTCAATCTCAATTCTCAAAATCCGTGATTTTTGAACTTTTAATTCATGGACAATTTCTGGACTAAAATGCTACGGTGAGTTCCAATATGATGGCCATTTGAATAACTGACGCCTCTCAACGAAAAAAATAGGCCAAAAGCAGAATTGGCTAGAATATTCTAAATCCGATATTTTTTCACTTCGATGCATTCCCCGGCTAAAGCTTTCAAAGAAACATTAGAAATACATCAGTATCTTCTAATCTCCGTTCATAAAATTTTTGATCGTCTACTTTAAACGAAACCAGCATGGAAGTTAGCTAATCTTTACCATCCTGACTACTCATGACTTTTTAATTTACCTCCTGCTTATATTCTGACCTTTTGATGAATTAAATATTACGAATATTTCCCCGATATCTTCCCTCGGATCTGGCCATCCCGGTATTTCAACCATGAAGGAAGCCATTCGTTCCAAAGAGATGCGGAGCTCGTAGATTAAGCTCGTCCAACCTCAATTCTTTCCCTATTTTACTTTACTTGGAAGAACTTCTTCTCCATCTTTCAAGTCCATCTTCTGGATCATGTTTCACGGGTAAGTCGTAAAGATTTTCACGCTCAAACACAATTAACTACCACTTAAAAACCATAAACCAGTAAATCTCTTTCTCCAAACTTTCCTCAACTTAACCTTCTCCGCATAATAATGCCCTCTCTCATTTCCCTTCAACATGATAATAAACTGCAAATCAAGATCACCTACGCCACTCCAATCTATGCACATATGCCAGTAATACTCTTTACATCCGACAGCATGAATTTCCCTCCATCCCTTCATCTTCCCCATCAAAAGTCAATTGTCTCGGAAAAAGCAACGTATTTGTAATACCACCACTACAGAGGTCGAGCTCAGCGGAGCAAAACTTTTTTAACTTATTAAATTGCTCATAAATCCGTGGCCCTTGGTCCCACCACCTGTACCAGTTCTCCTCCTCTCCCTCCCTCACCTGCTTCCACACAGAGAGCAAAACACCTTCTTGAACGATCCCACTACACTACTATGCCACTATCTACATCCTTTATAAGAAGCTAAATGTCTTTTCGCATCATCCTCTTATCCCAACTCGACTTTTTAAGACCAACAACAGACCATACCGATAGCCACATCACCACCCGAAACGGAAGGATGCTTTTCCTCTAGCAAACTTTCCTCCTCTCTATCAACACTCTAAATAAGAGTAAGCTCCAAGATTTCAAGAAGAACAAGACACAATAGAGAATCAGACAGGTAGATTACGGCCATGAAGCAGGAAGGTGGAGAATAAAATCAAATTCTCCAAGTTATAAAAACTGGAAGCATGTGCCAAATGTCAAGTCATAACCACCCCGTTTTGTTCTCGCCCTATCCCCGCCCACCCAGACTTAAAGGTTGTATACTATGTATGGCAAAAAAAAACAAATTACTAGCCACGCGGCAGACAGTCAGTCATACAAGACAAAAGAAGAGCTCCTTTCGATGCCAAACGCACACAGAAATTATTATACCATCGAGAAAGAAGAGAATAATAGATAGAAGAACAAAAAGCCAGTAGTTGGAACATCTTTCAAAAAGAGCGCAACCACAAATTACAAACGTTATCTAAACAATCTTTTAAACTAGTTTCCACCCTCCAAAATTTCAGTTTCCTCCGCTCCACACTTCGTCTGCAGCTAAACCAAAAGCAATCTAACTATAAATCACAAGAATAAATCGTCCCTTCAATTAGCTCAGAGATATCTCCGTAACATTTATATATTTCCACGCCCCAATCCGCATTCCGGCCTACAATCAACTCCATTAAAAATCTCCCAAAACTAAATCCAGTAGATCCTAAAAACAGTCCCATCATCCCGATCACCCACCCAATAAATCCGATAGTCCACCGACCACTAGCCCTAATTTACACAAACATTCACTTCGCATTCCCTCCATAATTAATTCAATATCTGACAATGAATATACGTGTACGCTCAAATCCGTGACCGTCGACCGTCCAACAACTTCCGCTCCCCAAACTTGAGAACACCCCAAAAACCTGCTCTTCCAATCTAATCTTCAACCTGAATCTTAAGAAATCTTCATTCTCTCCATCAGTATTAGTTTCACCTTTAACCTGCCATCACAACACCAAAGCTAACTGTCCTCTGGGTTTTCAGCCACTGTTAATTTAATATCCTTCTTGCTCTTATATTCATCTTCTTCCCTAAAGAGCTACCGCCCAGGAATTTCTTCAACCCTCCATAAACTTCCCGGACTTGAGCAAAGAAATGAGAATCAAAAGTATCCTGCTAACTTTCTTCAATCAAAACCTGCGACATCATTCACTTTTCAACTTCCTGGGGGTTGCCCTGCTTAGATTTCAGCAGGAGGCAAACCAAGAATCCTCCCAATTCTCTACACATTCCCTCCAACAATTAGTTCAAACTTACATCAACTCTCTACAGTTATCACTTCCACCAAGTTTCAGAATAGGCCAGAGGAGTCACTTTTAACAACGTCTACGACAAATACCTATTTTTTATTCTCAATTCTCCTTATACGAGCTCGCACCGACTTCTTCCTTTTCTCTTCTTCTTCCTACCAAAAGACAACTTTAACAATAACTTCAAACACAACAATCACCGTCTTACGCAAGAACATCCAAGACACTGCATGCTTCCTTACTACTATATAATAAAATACATGCCGATTCTAAGCTTCTGGGCCAAGGAAAACCCTTCTTCTCACCAACTTTCCTTCCAACATGTACCCTCCATGACTTTTCCACCAACAGTTTTCAACGGTATTTGCTATTGGCTTTTGTATTCTTTCCTAAACAAAACTTTTTTCTTGTACTCTTCCTAAAAACCAGAGCACACCTTCACTCAGGTATTTCCAAGTATGCACAAATTAAGATACCTCATGATCCTCTTTGAATTTTCCTTTGAAATACTTCAATATGAACAATCTCCACCTAAATATTTTTAAGTCCCTAGTTTTCAAACTAATAAAATAAGCAAAGAACCGCACCAGGTTTTAACTCTACTGTTATATACTTCAGTTAATTATCTCTGATTTATAATTAGCATTAATTGAAGCTAAGAATCACAAAAGTATCATTTACCTGATTCATTCCGGACATGTATTTCAAAGCATGCACCAGGCTCTTTTTCTGTAGCATCACACGTAATATTTCCATACTGATCCACAGCCAAGTACCGGTCCAAATGGGATTTCAAGCAGATAGTGTCTCCCTCTCCGGTTGGTTCGAGGAGCCAAGTTTGTTTCTTTTTCAACGATGCTCCATTAGCATTGATCTTGTATCCGAATGTTTCTGCCGTCAAGTACTTGTGTTTCGCATTGATGATACCCACTGACCAGATGCCTTTCTCCCAACAGCTTCCATCCGCACTCCCATTTGAGCTGGCTGATCCATTACTGCTTCCATTCGCACTTCCGTTCGTTCCGTTTGTTCCGTTCATGTTTCCATTTGTATGCCCGTTCCCAAATCCGTTTACGTGATGCATCTTGACATATATATTTCAGTATTCTCTGGATGCCTTCAGTATTAAATCTCAAAAGTTCCACTCAAGGGAAACACCGTCACTTCTATCAAGCCTTTTCGCTCTTTCACACACAAATTATAAGCTCAGATACAGTTTCAAACTTCTCGCAGTGCACGTCCATTGATAAATCCCACAAAATCCTCTTGCTTCACCTCTTTCCCAGTCCACTATCAATCTTCACTTCCTCCCAACATTCCAATCCTACGTGACAACTCTATGAATCCGGACAGGAAATTGTTGCAACCAAATTTCAATTTTTCTTTAAAAAATCCAACCACAAGGATTCTCACATCAAACCCCTAGAATCCTCCACTTACACCAGGTGTTTTGACTAGCAGGACTTGTCTTTTCGTCTTCGTAATTCTTCGAGAGTAGAATATTTCAAAATGTACAAAATCTCTCTTCCCGGGAAAGGCGCACGTTTTCCAATCCTATTTCTCCTTGTAAGCGTAATCTGACAGTTGGTTAAATGGCGGATTTAAATAGACGGCAGAGAGAGCGCAAGAGCAAGATAATCCTTCTCACATCACCAATTACAAATCCTCCGCGACGTCTTCCACTTAACACCTGCAAACAAATCCAACAAAATCATGATTTAAGATCACGTCCTCAAAAAACACGCGTTCCCCCCATCCAACCCCCCATTCAGTTAATTTAGTTTTAGGATGCAGCAAACCAACCAATCTCATTTTCCCCTGTCCCCGAGCAAACTATCTCTTGTTTTCCTCAGCCAGTAATCAAAACATCTGTCGTCCCAGCTCAGCTTATATAAATCCCATTAAATCCCAACACATTTAACATCTCTTCTCAGACATCACCTCGGGAGAATCTTAATTTCAACAGCACAACTCCGGCTACATTCGTCTCAGTCTCATGTCTTCATTCTTGTACTACCTTCAGTTTCATCCTTCCGCTCTTTCTCTTCCCATCATTTTTATTATTTAAACGCAAAACCGCGAAGCAGCGTCATTAAAATTACCAATCTTGCAAAATCTCCCAGAAATCCCGGGATCACCGCACAAAATGAGCTCAAAGGCAATCCATGTCATTTCCCATTAGGAGCTTTTCATCAGCGATAGAAGATACCCATTTCTACAGCCAGCATAATAGTAGCGTAGAATCACAAATTGCAAAGAAAAGCAAAACCTCAAACCAAATCAACTGTACAATTTCTTCTCAAACTCATTTAATTCATCCACTATTCTTTCTTTTCAAATCCGACCCCGCCTTCCTTCATCGCTACCGCCATCTGTGTCTGTTCTTGTACGGATACAAAACAGCCGGATTCTTTCTATTCTTTCATTACGTTCTCTATAAGTATTAAATTTCGTATCCTCTTTACAGATGTATTTAGTAACGGCTGTGTCCACAATATTCTCTACAAATGTTCCTCAGCAACATATGCAAAATATATGTTACGAATCCAACAATACAACAAAATGCTTGGACGTTTATCTAAAATTCAGTAACAAAAAAACAACATCATCCTCTCAGCGACACTACTAGCTAAAATAACATTGTAAGCGGAAGCCCAGCAGCATGTAAGGATTAATTCTGATCCCACTTCCACCCAGTCTTTGCTATATGCAGATTTCATTCGTAGTTTGTATCTTCCTAACCTTCCGATTCATTCTGCACAGCAAGCAAGTCGCGAACATAATTTAACGCATTCTAGTTATTCAGCCTGGTTACAACCAGACCTATTTTTAACATAATTTTCCCAATATTCTCATCCCCCACTGGTGCAAATCTAATTTTCCCTATGCCCATTTAAACTTGCATCAAACACAACCAAATAGAAGTGTGTCCCTTGAAGCAAGCATATTTTTCGTTACGATTTCATCATCCTTTAGCCTTAAGGATATGTTTTACCAGAATGTTTTCTTTTTAACTCAGTTTACCTTCCCATTACAGGATTACGTGGTATTTTCTTAAACAATAACAATCTACGTAAGAATCCTTGCAACTATCCCTTCTCACTTTTTAGGGATTTTGACCGATCCACGTTCCGTATCTCCCACATGTCTGCAAAACTAAACTTCCTCCAGGCTGAATATATTCCTATTCCAAGCTAAAATCCAAAAAGCAATCCTTTCTGACCACAACCTAATCATCCTTGGTATATAATCCCGCTTCCTTCAATTCAAGAATAACACCCAGTGTCTATTCATGCGAAATGGCGAATCCTCTCACTAAAATCACCAGTTTACGTCAATGCTCTTCCAATGCCATTTCTCACTCTCCTCAGTGGACCATTTCCCTCAAAACTTTCTTCCCATCGGCTTTTGCATCTCAGCTACGGTGGACCATTCCATACTCTCTGCAATTTTTATTTCCCATGACTCACCGATCCTTCCTCCATCCAATATTATCCAATTACCCTCCCCACCAGTTTACCCCAGACCGTGTTAAACTAACCCAACAACGACGACGGATGTGTCATTCCCGGTCATTCTCATCAAAATCCCCCTGAGCTCCATTTACTTCGTGCTTTGCAATAACGAGCAGAAGAAAGTCATGTCTGTCAGAGTAAAATTTCCGCAAATACCCTTGAATAATTAATCGCCTAAACTAACTGTGTCCCTCCCAGCTTCTGTTCCTGTATTCTCGATACAATACAACTGGGTCCATAGATATGCAATTTATTCATTATTATGTCTCCCTTTTCTTTCTCACCCCACACAACAGCCTCTCACAGTCTACAACGTCCTGACTCATGAGCTGGGTAATAACCCGGGAACTTTACCCTTACCACCTCGTCAAGGAATACGTTAGGGCACGCAACTTTATTGCCCTCATTTCTATCCCGACCTTCCTCCCTAATCAAACTTACTATCCCTTGCAATAAAACTTCCCCCTCTTTCATTCAATCAAACAAGTTACTCCATCCATCCTCCGCTATCAAGCTAGCAATTCTGGAAGCTAATCCTATAAAAGGCAAACACCGCCATACTTCTCACTCTTCCAGCTTAAACTCACTTCCTTCAACCTGAATTTAAACACACCCGCCCTACTAGACCTTATGGCCCCTTCGTAAAGACGCTAGAATAATCCACAATTTCCCCGTACAAACGTAAACATACACTCAACGGAACTCTGATGGTGCGTGAGACAAATCGTCTTGGGAGTTATACTTTAGATTTTACGAGAATCATAATAAAGCTACCCTTCTTTAATCGCGTTCTCCTATCTCTCATTTCATGTAACTACAACCCCAATGCAATGCCCCAACTTATACAAGGACTATCCTACGCCCATATTATACCATCATTATTGCAGCCGTCCTCACCCCTCACTCTTCATCCATATGTCAAATACTTTTGAAATTCGCATTCGCCAAAAATTTGCAGCGGATACAACAACTTTCCTCTTCCCTCCCTCGGCATCCATCCGCGCATTCGTTTCAACTGAATGCGAATGCACTCCCAAATTAATCAACATAGCAGTACCTTGCAACACAACCGTCGGGGAATCATTCATAACCATTTCACCGTTCAAAATCCAGCTCTCTCTCTCTTTCCTCCGTCAAGCCCGCGATTCCAAGCAGAAACAAGACGGAACAATAACAATCCTCACGTAATACGAGCCACACAGCACCAGAAAGAGATGAACCTCAGCAGACCACAACTGCAAACTCAAACCAACTACAATATATCCGTCCTTCCTTATTGCCAATCGTATTCCTTGGCATTATGATCTGAATCAAACTTAGCCCTAGTCAGAAGAGCCAACACAACATGCTACACACACCATATTCTGTATTGAACAACAAATTGTCTCTATTTATATCTGACTATGTAAAATCAGCATGCTGCAAAAAAACCGCAACAACGCTCTTTTAGCTCATGCTTGTGGCAAAATTGCAATAATGGCTTTAATCTCGGCTTCGACCATCTGAAAATCTAAAAGCTTTCCCATAATTCACTCCTCTTCCAAGTTTTCCGTCTCCTCCCCCTCCGTTTAAATATCCAAAATCTATATTTACAAACAAACAGCTATGAGCGTGACATGATTTAAGCATTTCTCCACCTCCTTCTCCCTACCTGTCCCTCCTGTATATATTCCGTTGACATTCCCTCGGGGATTTATAAAAATAAAATTATAACCTACACCGCATCAAACCATCACACAAACCTTTCAAACATAACTTCAACTATTATTATTCCACCATGACCAAAACACAATTCTCATCATTAAACATTCGTGATTTCCATTTACCACCATCACTATTTTCACAAATCTTCTCCGCCACTTCTACCTGGCCTTCTCTTCCTCCACCAGCTCATCCTATTTTGCCATCATCACTCATTCATCTCTCTCGCCAACAGCATAAGAATCATACGCCATGTATCACATATTAGTGGAGAAAATTATCATTCTTTCATCTCTCCCTTTCTGCCTGTAGAGTTTCTGCATCTCTCCCTCCAATTCCTCCTACACCTTTTATCAATCCCATCTCCATTCCGCATAACAAGCTTGACAGTAAACTCTGATTCAAAGCATAGTTAATCACAGCCCAGATTCCTATCTCTCCCCCGTCCTTCTCTATCAAACCTCCTCCCCCCTTCCATACCAAATTCACAATGTATCACTCGCATTTCTTCTCATTTTCCATCATCCTCTCATTATTTACAAATACCTACTTACACGCTTCCCTACCTTCCCCTCACGATGTCCAATTGATTCAATCCAACACAAGTTTCACAAACAAACTATCCTACAAGTAGCAACTTGCTTATGTCCTTCCCTTCTTGTCTTTCTCATCTATCATTTCATCGCCTTTCTCGATCCACAACACATCAGCAAAATCCCCTCCATCTTTTACCTTCTTTGGCTTCCCCATTTTCAGCAACAAGGCAGGATCAAATCCCCAATTTCTAAATTGCTTCATTACCTCTATCTGCATAACTACCAGACATCAGGAATCAAACCGAGTTCCTTGCTTTCCACATACTTTTCTTATTCTAATTTAAATACCTGTCCGTGTCCTTAACTGTCACAACTAATGATTACTCCAAGTCCTTAAGCTCATTCACTTCTCCTCTCGTCTCATGCAAAAATAGCAGGAGCAGGAAGAGCGCCATTAATTTTGAAAATTCATTCCGTCCATCCCACCGCTACAACTCTTTCTCATCCGCCTCCTCCCTCACTCTTCATCTCCGTATTGATCAGACAGATGAGCTATTCTTTATTATTCAAACCCTGCACGACCCCTGTCAGCTCTTCCTTCTTTAAAAGGTAAAAATCTCTCCATTCAACTCCTTCCTCATACTAACTTGCCTTCCTTGCCCTAGTCCCTGTATAAGGATCTGTATTTTTGCTTCCAACAGAGTTTAAAAATTCGCATATCTTCCCATCTACGTACCCTTCACAACCAAACCTTCCAACCTCCCAGGTACATTTCCCCGGCTCTTCTTCCCCTATCCGATATAGCTCATCCTTTAAGGCTCAAAGTGGATTTCTGGATGGATAAAACAAAACTGTAACTCTTCCTCTTCACCTACGTATCTTCTTTGATAAAATATCTTGAAAACGCTAAGGTCAAGAAATTCACACGATCTCCACTCAAATCATCTTCCACCACGAACGAGCCATGCCGCTCTCATTCATCCCTCATACACTTCATTCCCCAGAATGGATGGAAACGGAGCACGTTAAGCAAGCAGGCCTAAAGGTAAAGCAGAGACAGATACTATAACATAAAGTGTTTAACAAAGCGTAAAAAAAGAATTCGGTCTCTCCAAGTATCCCCCCGCACCGCATCTTCTTTGCACATGATCAGATTGTGTGAATTCTAGAAACCAACCATCTAACCAAACCACCATGACCTCATCCATGTCATAACCGAGGTCTAAGCCCTCTTCCCGTTACCCATTCTCCTCCTGATTCCTCTACCTTCAAATTAAACCTTTGAGCACTGCTCCATGCATT
Source organism: Sminthurides aquaticus (assembly GCA_906901655.1). Lineage (NCBI taxonomy): Eukaryota > Metazoa > Arthropoda > Collembola > Symphypleona > Sminthurididae > Sminthurides > Sminthurides aquaticus. The sequence goes on along the minus strand of CAJQTT010000001.1, from coordinate 13,534,339 downwards.
CCTCGTTGCATTATTCTGCATTTAATGTCTTCATCCTAACAAACCCACCACAACTACTTCCTTCCTTCCCATCCTTTCAATTAACCTTTGAGAATTCGCCAGCTATTCAATTAGTTTCCCGCACAGACTGGCACAGCTGCGTAACAGCTTTAGCTGCCCACGCCGATCACAGTAGCGCTGTAGCGCACAGCGCTCCATCCTACCTGTACATCAACAAACATCTTCATTCACAACAACGGTGATCTCTCAGCGCTTCCAGCTTTACCTTCGCGCGCCCCGTCAATTCCGCGCTCTATTATAAGACTTTGTATTTCTTGCACTACTCAGTATTTTTCTTCATCCATGTCTCTGCATGGCTCCCGAGTACAGTCCCTACATCGAGAACCTAATTTTCACAAGTCCAATCTTCATAAATAACTCTTCTCATTTCCTCCACATTCTTCCTCCGTGTCTGTCAACCATACTTCACTCAACCCAAACTCAGCGCTACTTAAAAGTAGATTCTCACGCTTAAAATCCCCTTTTCCCATCCCAGCCCATTATACTCTTCTTGCTTCTAGAAGAAACAGCGCGTTGTTATTTAAAACCAAATCAAACTTACCGCTTGTAGAATTTCCGATGTTTTAAATTTGTTAAATCTATCACCGAGATACTTAATAAACAATTTTAACCACTCTTTGATCAGTACTTGGCTAACTTAATATTTATTACTCGTGCAGTTTAGGTTAGGAGCCAACTGCAACTATAACTTTTTGAAGAACAATAGCAAAAGCCGCCTCCAAGAAATTTCACCAACAGTCAGTATATTTTCCACTCGAAACTACTTGAATATAACCATGTGAACAAATTACAAGTTAAATCTCTTGAAAAACGTAGCCTCTTTTAAACAAAATGTCAAGAGACTGTTACACTCCTCACACTTGAAAGAAAGGATACAAGCCTTCAAAGACACACTCCGACGTAACAAGGATCCTATTCTTCTCCTATCTTTCAACTTCTCCAAAAGCTTTCCCTGAGAACTGAGAGTAGTTCCAATCCCCGTTTTCTCCTTCCAACTGCGGATACGGGTAAGAGGGTTTCTTCTCTTTAAAAGACAGAGCGAATCCTTTTCTCCCACTCCCTCGCAGATGAGAACAACAAGATAGATGAGCTCCAGACGGACTGCATCCTCGTCCCGTACATGTGTAGCTCTCTCCTCTCTCAGACTTTCCAGACTTTTCATTCCAAACGCATTTCACATCCATCCACAACTTCGGAGCAACGGCCCAGAGCATGCATCCAAATCAGCCATCCAGCCAGCCAGCCAAGGAAGCAAAAGCATTAGCAAGAACGGGATTCAACGAGGGAGGAAATTTTCGGAAATCGATAGATGTGCCTGGGAACTACATGGGAAAGTAAATCCAGGAAGAGACTCCAGCCAACCCAGCTCCGTCCATTCCCTCCAGACTCTCATGCTGCATAGAAATGCACAGTGTGCATGAGTCCTTCGCTCCACTCACTCTCCTTTCCTCCTCTTCTTCCCACCGACCCATTACATCCTTTTCCCACACTCCTCCTCCACCTTGTCGCAAACAGTTTCCCCTCAAACCTTTTCCCCGCATACTTTCCGGGCATCCTCCAGCCCGTTCCCCGCATAGCCAAATCTAAACGGCCCCACCACCCTTCAAAACACAGCTAAAACTCTCATTTCCCCGTTCTCCATCCAGCCATCCCTTCCTGAAAATTTTATTCTTCCTCACACACACACACCCACCGAATTTTCTCTCTCTTCCTCTCTCCATGCATCAACTAACCCACCCACCTTTTCCAAATCCCAACACTCTGTCAAGTTTATACTTTACCAATCACGATCCCCCTGTAAACAACGCTTTGAGACAGCATAACCTTCAGTTCCGCATTTACCCATTTGATCGACCCTTAAAAATCCATCTCGGGAATACAATACATCATCTATTTTTTCATACATTTCATATCAACTTAGCCCTCCCTCAAACACTTGAACCAAACATAGGTTTTCATCATTCACACAACAGTCTAAACCCTCTAGTATTCATGTAACCGTGCTACACACTAGCCTTGCAGCCCATCACGACCTAACTTGTCACCAACAGTAGGGAACCCGCTTTTAAAATCCACATTTTGAACAGGACTAGGGCAACACTGTTGTAAGGCTTCAGCGTTGCAACCGAACGTCCCTCGGTAAACCTTTAAAAACTGTTCCAGAAAAGCACGAACAATGACGTCTCTCAGAATGAATCTCCGCCCGAGTCCGGACCTCCAATCTACTCCATCAAGGCGGCCCAGAATCCAAGCCACGTTTCCACGACTAATGTACCAGCATTATATTTTTCAATCAATTCCAGAATCTATCATTCTGATATCTTCTGACAAAATCCCTCCAACTCTCAGCTCCATTAGTCCTCTTGTGTCTCCTCCTCCTTCCCGCTATGACATTCTTCGGATAGGAAATCAGTGTTTCTATATTGCTCTGAATCTATCCAGAGGGCTTCCCTTATCGCCTTCGTTATATCACTGCCAGAACGTATTATTTACCCTCCTCTGGATTTCAATCCTGTAGGGTAAACACGCCATCATCTAGGATAATTTGAATTCCATTCACTCAGTCTTCCCCCTTTTACCCTCCCACCCTCCAGGAGATAATACCAAGACTTGGTTAACATTTCCTTAATCTAACCCCCCGCACTCCACCCCTCCCGCCTCCGTCTTTCCGAACAAGCTCCATCTTTCTATGCTCTTCCCTGGGATGGAAGAGAAACCCGGAAAAACTGTCCTCTCCTACCCGTATCCCACCCGTCCCGTCACCAACACCCCAACAAATTCTCTGTCAGCTCCTCCGTCCAGGTTGCAACACTTTTCCTCATTTCTGCAATAGTTTTCCCCAAAAACCTTTACGCGCCTGCGACCTTCTCCCTAAAAAGCTAAATTTTCATCTCACAAACTTCTCCCCCTCCTTTCTTCAAGGTAATTCCAGGCAATCATAATTCCAGGGGCACGTGTATATATTCATGAACGACGAGAAGTTACTATAAGCCCAACTTCCACATCCCCAAACACAACCACCCATCTTCATTTTCATCATCCCCCAAAGAAGATGACAATTTATCCCATCCCTGGCCTCACTCTCTCTCCTGCTTCCTATCCCATTACTGTCCCTTCTTCGTGTTACTTGACTTATTACAAAAGATAAGTGTCTCCAGAAACCCGGGGCAGATGTAGTCATATCCAGGGATTAATGTATTGCGGTTATTCCCGCCGAGACCAAGTCCACCACTAGCCGCCAACCCACACCCACCCAACACCAACAATAATATTAAGTTACAACATCTTCCTTCCTTAAACAGTAGCAAGTATAATACTAATAGCAGTAGCTATTTTCATGTTTCCACCCATACATGCCTCGTGCCCTACCGAACAATATCTTTTTCCACCCTTCCAGCCAACTTAACTCAACGTCAAAGCTGGCACGGTCCGACCAAGACAGACTGGCAACACTGAAACACATAGGAAACCCCGGACTAGCCCCTTATCTACCCTTCTTTGGCAATCATATCCCTAGGAAAACACATGCTTTATAGTAATAATCCTTATATTTTTCAAACACTTTTTCCATCGTGTTAAAATTCTCTCACTTCCTGTCCTCAATCCCTACCCCATCCGCGTCCTCCAGCTGCAAACCGACCTGGAACCTTCCAGGATGAACATATTCCTCCAAGCACCGTCAAACATTCGTCGCATGCAACATCTTTCAACCCAACTTAACCTTGTATTCCTCCACACTTTCAAACTTTTCGATACCAGTCAACTTCACTCAGCATATTACAACGTATGGTTTCCCCGAAAACTCATCTTAACTTATCACAGTTTGACAAGGGCTTTAAAAGAGCCAGCCGGCTTGTCCCCGTCAAAACCAACACATTCCTCCTCCTCTCTCATTTACAGACTTCACAAGGAATTTTACCAAAGCCCTTTTGAAATTATCGACTGAATATCTTAAAATTCTAATAAGACCCGCCATCGTCAAGCGCCACTGAATTTCTAGCATATTATTCATACTCCTACAAATTCCTCTTGATTTCAATGAATAGAAGTCTGATTGCATACTCCACTTGCTTTTTGCCCCACAAGCAGTCTTGGTACACCGCAGGCACAACTTGTCTTCAAAGGCCCCAACTTCTGTCTCCTCGCCAGACAAAATCTACATAATTAATTCCCTTACATCCTCACATCCGTCCCACCCGTATCAATGCGAACACTAATACACCAAATTAACTTACGCCTTCCTTTTTATCCTCCTTGACGCATAGCTGTCATCAGGCCCTCCGCCTGCCTCTCTCATTCCCCTCCGCCAGGGAGCGCTACTAACCACATTACTTGAAATAATCCCTCAAGCGCCCACTCATCTTTCTCCTTGTACTATTTCTCCTTCCTCCCATACGAACCTGTATTCCCGTCACTCTATATATTTCTTTACAATCCGCGGGATTCAATTAAAAACGAATTACTTCCACGCAACGCCTACAATCCCCGATATCCCATCAAATCCAATCACACGCATCCACATCAGCCCCCGTCGTCTCGATGCATTTCTCTACCGCTTTCACCCTTCGCTACCCGATCAGTCCCCCCTCTTGACAACAAAACCCGATTTACTTCACGACCATCTAATCTAATTCTACATGCTTCCATAATAAATACATTATAAATACCCTCTTATTACAACATATCACGCATCCTTTTGAGTCTCTTCCCATAAGCTGGAAAGTTACTTGACTTCCCCACCATCCTGCATTTCAGTCCTTCCTTGGCCTTCAGTGTTCGCTAATAATAAGCTAGTACGTCCCTTCAATTTTTCCCCCTTCAATGTCCATCTCTTACATATTCACGATTCACAGCTAACTCAAGATACATACGGCCCAGGAAAAACCTCTCCCTACAATTCTATTATGACATTTTGTAAATTACTTTTTTATTAGCTTCCTTCTTTCTCCTCTATACGCCACTCTACCCCAGTCTGTAATGTACTTTGTACTTGCATACACATGTACTCCATGCGCTCCCACTAAAAACTAATGCTACAAATACTCTTCCACAACCTCTCCGACATTCTTTTTCTCTCATCTTTTATTTTAATCAGTACAATCTCACAAACAGCTAAACATTTGTCTATCGCTTATCCCTCATCCTTACTTGCTACATCCTCCTACAATTTTCCATCAACTCTCCAATAACCTTTTCTGGCAAATACTGTTAATTCCGTTTCTTCAATTCCAACCAGCTTCAGCGCTTGCTCGAAAAAACTAGACAAACAAAAACTTAGGCATCCTTCACACAACACACAAACTCTCTTCATCTCTGTCTGTCTTTTGACCAGCAACCGCTCCGATCTTGATCAGTCTGAAAAAACGCTTTTTCTTCATTCAAGTACGCGTGTAGAATACACAATCCTTTGAATCTTCTCCTCTCTCAATGACAGTTCTTCCAAGATCAGCAAATAAGCAAATTCTCTTGAAACTCCTCCACTAAACTGTTAACCGCAGAGCATTCCCTTCAAACTTAAATCCCTTTACCAGTGTTCCCAGCATCCCATATTTTCAGTCTACTTAAGCTAGCGCTCATATCATTCCTAAAGTATCTCACCTTTCCAGCACGGTACATTACAAAGCACTTTCTTTAAATCTCTAGTTCTTGGACTGTCTGTCTGTAGTCTCCAGCTCGTCTCCATAGCCATCATCTGCCATTTTCCTGATAACCCTCACCTACCGACATCCACCAAAGCTGTAAACACATCTTCTTCTTTCCCAATATCAAAACATGCAATACCACCCTTCCTCCAGGCTACCTTTCTTTCCATTAACGATTCCTGCCGTTTACCTTCCCTGTTTATGTTTAGCTGTATCCTGTGCTGCAATGCTACAGTTTCAAAGCTCTGAGCAACTACAAAGTTACTGCAGCTCTAAGAATACAAACCACACCAGTGAACTGCCTCAAGCATTGAATTTCATGTGTAATTTCATTAGCTATTAGTTTTACCCTTATTACACAACAACCGGAGACGACAGGACAACCAGCTTATTACAAATCCATCCTACCTGTCATCGGCCCTTCCTTAAACCATTACTGTTGCAGTGCAAGAAATACTGTACTCAGCAGCTTAAGTTGAAGCAATACAAGTTTTAAAATCCAATCTTTTGTAGCTACCACCGCATATTGGAATTGAGTGAAACATGGAAAACAGCTACATATTGACGGGTTTTTGAACCACATCTCTCATCTCTATTCCTAATCTTATACACACACCTACCCAGACGCATGGTCATGGTCACAATCCCATATGCTCCACTCCACACAAAGAAAGCCTCTGGTGGATGGAATTATAGTTCCTTAACCATGTTTCCTCCTACTTCCTTGCTATAGCCGTCAATTAATGTGCATCATCCTCATTATTCCTTGGTCTGGTGCAAGGGAAAACGGGAACCTACGCTTTTATGGCGTTCAGCAGCCTTCTTCCATAACAAGCTATATACTTTCCTCTACTTTCAAACTTATATGTATATTCCAATCTATTCACCGGCTATTCCCGCGATTTTAACTTCACTTCTTCCTCGACCCAAGTATTTTACTTCCCCTCCTCAATTCACGCTACATAAGACTGCCCTCGCGAAACTTTGCCAATCTACACGCAATCCAAACTTCCTAAAAGTCTGCCGTTCCTCTAGCGGCGAGTCAACTTTTTCTTCACACACACACAGTCCGAACAAGCTGTATACTGCCCACTGATTGCCAAAAAGCCAAGCCGGAAATCGTTTAATTGCGAACAAAATTAACTTACGTACTTACCGTTAAAAAATTTCCTCTGGAAATTACACTAATGTTCCAAACCCGAGTGTCAAATGAAGCAACTTGACAAATTCAAGCACACCTTAGATAAAGATAATTAGCACTTGAAGCTTGAACTTGTATTTCAACCTCGTAAAAATATAGAGCTAAAATCCAGAGCTACTTATTCGATCACGTTTATTAGCTTGTCATTCAAGAGCAACCTTTCGAGGGGCAACTGGCTCCAACTACAGCAACAACACGACTGACTTTCTCAAACTCGGTAGAGGGGTTTACGATACCATTTTTCCCTATGCTCTCCCATGCAGCAACGTTATCTACCTTCTGGGACTCAAGCAAGCATCTTCCTACCTTATTTTCTTGCTTCGTTGGGGTTACCTTCAGCGTCAGCTTAAAACTCAACTAGCCTTAGGAATCTACTACTCTTCTTTCCTCGCTCATCTTCATAAGTAGATGCTTCTATTCTACCTCCGTTTTCATCCCTACACTTTCTTATCAACACTCCGGATGCTATTCAAGAAATCCCCTTATCTCATCATCCTCAGCTTCCTCCCTGTCATATTTTGTATTCCCCTCCATGGTTTTTCCTTCAGCGTTAAGAGAAGAACGGTCTCAAAAACGCTTCTCAGGTCGGCAACACCATCTTTTGCACTGCTGTGAGCTGCCTCCCTGCTTCTTATAATTCTGGCCTCGCTTTTAACGAAATATTCAACTACTCACTCCATCCGTTTTCATCACAAGAGCTAACCGTACCCCGCTACATCCTACTATGTTTACAAACTCCAAGCGATTTTCTAAAGTGGCTCCCCCATCCGTATATCTTGTCAACTCCGATATTAAACTCGCTCATCTCTGCAGTTCAGAGCAGGAAAGATCATTAAACGTTATCGCCATCAGCTTTTAACTGAAATCAGAGTAAAACTCTCTCCTTTACCAAGGTTTCTAAGGTCAATTAAAGGGCCAGTGACGACTAAATTATTCCTCAATGAGCGACACTACATAACTGGATGGTACTGAGCATCTTTCATTCTACCTAGCGTACAATTACTGCATTTCCGGATGGACATGTTTGGCAAGTCAATTTGAAGCTAAATCTAATCGCAGCATGAGACATTCCTCAACTTTTTTTAAACTTAAAAGTCAGCTTCTTTAACAATATTTGCTGATAGAGTTGAGTCAGATATTCCGTAAGACAATAACAAGTTATATTGAAGGGTATCTATAATACCTTATCATCCTGACGCTCACAAAATTAATCAGCTCCCTGGCAAAAAGATCTTGCAGATGAAGATTAAAATGGAAAACAAGTTCTGCGACTGCAAATAAGCAATAACTTATATGAATCTCAAGTTTCATAGCATTTACATCTTCACATGTGCTTTACAAATTCATCCGTTTAAATCCTAGTCACTTTGATATTTTACTGTCCTTGATAATTGTTAGATCGTTTGCATTTATACTATGCATGTGCATTTTCCTTGAGACGAGGCTTAATTAAATAGCGCTATTAGATTTGACACTTGCGCTGTAGCTGGCAATCACCACTATAAATCTTCCTACTTAAGGTAACCTTCCCGTATCAGCATATGTATCAATGGAAAAGTAGCCACAAGAAAGCTTTTCGGCAACAATCAAGAGCATAACAAAACGGTTCGCTGAAGTTGATCTAGTTGACACAGCCATGGATGGTTTAAAGATTCCCCACCACCGTTATTCAAGTCATTTCTGTTTTCGAGATCTGCAAACTCTCTTTATATTTCACTCCAATTAAAGAAATTACGATGGGTGCAAATTAAAGTTTTTCAAAACGCTAATACACGTAAACTGCTAATAATACTCGCCTCAAAGTTAATCTGTATGCTACAATGGAACTTGGAACAGAAGCAAACCCTCTCAACTTAATCCTCTACTATCCAAATACCTTAATTTAGTTTAATTACTCATTTTTTACCACTCTCCCGCAAGTTGCGCAGCATTAACTTCCCGTCCAAGCCTTTTGCCCTTGCCATCATATTGTAGAAATCAAGTAATATTTGCGTAGCGTATAAAATCTTTTGACGCTGCACTGAGTTTTTGGCAATCCCTTACCTTAAATAAAAATATTTCAGCATCTTTTCAGCAGCAGAGCAACAACATACACTTTCAGAATACCAAAATCTTAATTGCTGAAATTAAATAAACTTTTTCCAACAAAATTATCAGCCCCCTTCCCTAAACAAACCGAAGTTACGTTTAATTAGTATGTACTATTTATAATTTCATTCCAATCTCTGCTTTCAAATTCCTTGAAAGATACTACTATCATCACACAAAAACGAGTATGGAGCCTTCCACAATCAAACGAAATGGACTCGCTGAAAATTGAATCATGAGTATAGTTTTGTGATAGTATAGAAGTTCTTATCAACGTTTCACTTGGGTCTTTTTAAATACCTGTTCGTTTTGCATCTGCATCCAGGTTCAATAATGGAACACCATCTGCCAAAAGGTCAAAACCCACTTGCGCTCTCATTAATTCAAAATACAAAAAGGTATCCGCTGTGTCATATCATTCAACCCCCTCAGCCTGAAAACAATTAACTCGAAGAGATCAGCCGCTGAATCCTTTTAAATTTGATTGCCACGATGCAACCGCGTAGTCTCTGAATCAAATAACACACCTGCCTTCTTTTCTTGAGAAGCTAATCCTTCCAATTCTTAACTACTCCTTTTCTTCCGCGCTTTGTGCTAATTGCTTCGTTAAGATTGTTCCGCATATGAGCCTCAACCAATGATGACTTATTAAAAATTACTCGTTCTCACCGTTACACCTAGATAGCTTTCCCCCTTTAAGCTGGACATCTTTATCTTGTCCCCGACGATTATCACTGGCCCCGGACATAGATTATCATCAAGGAGCAATGATTCACGGCATAAACCGGCAGAGTTTTTTTTTCCGGGAGGAATTTCTCGCTGTTGATAACGACCATTGCTATGGCATATCTTCAACAATTTTATCTTCCATAGAATTTTTGCGATTCCAGGACCTGAAATTACAAGCATGACATTCTGTAAAAACCTCTATTTACAGACCTATACTGTCTAAAATGTCATTGGAATTCCTTCAAGTTGTAAAACACAATCTAGTCTCTACTAGAATGTCTTTTACTAATTAACCGATAATAGTTAAGCAACCCGATCCTTCACCGATGCCTCCACCTTGACCATGTTTTAATGAAAACGTTTATGTGAAGATCAAGATCGTCGGATCTGCAAGCTAGAAGAATACGCTTTAAGTAAAATAAATACATACCGTAGGTTAGAGTTAGCGGTACGCTTCCCCCAATTTTGACAGCAATTAAGCTTAGTTTGCCAATCCATCGAAATCATTTTACGGTTTTATAATCGACTCTATTGCCCGATTTAACGTTCACAGTGTTTCCGAAGTGAACTAGTCTCATAAAATGAAGAGTCCAATGCAAAGCCTTCGTAAGCAGCAGCCGTAAGGACTATTTTAAAGGTGCGTGGGATGCCGCCAACACAAGAGCCAAACGTGATGGAATGGTGAGATATACTGGCGACTGCGGATAATGGGAGTGGACGACATTTACGAATAACCCATTGCTTGGTAATGACGAAGGCTCGTCTGTATTTTGTCTGTGTTGTCTCTATATCTACGGCTCTCGACGCAATTGCAGCGACATTCAATAGAGGTGTGCGAGGTGCGTTCTCTTCCTCCCTCCACTGCGTTTTTATCTGGAATTATCCCGTATACTCACAGCACGAGCTTTTCAATATTGTTTCAATGAGGGAAGGTTCTCAGTCAGAGACTACGAGTTAATCTGATGTAATAATTGTAAATATACGTTGTGACAAAGAAATAATTTTGCTAACGAGTTTTTAATCGTAATTAAACTTTTAAGTTAAGAATATTCTATCTAATAATATAATCTGTATTGCCATTAATCTTTCATACGTGTACGAGTTCAGGCTGATTTAGATTTCAGCGTAGGAAATTGTCTGAGAAAGTGCAGTTAAGATTCAAGTGTAAACCTTCGGTATTGTCAAAGATGAGAGTAATTGTTTATTTTAATCATCGCTCGTCTTTTAAGCAGAGGAATTCGGTGCCTATTTAGAGTATATTTAATGTTTTAATTCTAAACCCATGATAGAGCATAGATTAATTCAGTGTTATTTGTAAACCTGGATTACATTAATTTTTCTCTTGCGAATTTCTTTCCATTTTCCACATCAGCCTCCACAAGTCACTTTCATTATTATGGCGGGCTTAAAAATAATTAAGAAAGGAGATAGGTTAATTAAAGAATATGTGGATAACAAGACCGGTAAAATTGCAAAATACGAACCGGGATTACGACTAGAAGTGAGTGATTTTAAAGGAACGTGGTATCCAGCTAAAGTTCTGGAAGTTGATCACGAAGAAAATGAAGTCCTAGTGCATTATGACAAATGGTCAGCCCGATATGACGAATGGATTGCTACTGATAGCAACAGACTACGACCATCATCTCAAACCAATGTAGTCCAGTAAGTATTTTCAAGGTCATTCGGTAAACTATTAGGAAAATCCAATAATTTAATGTTCGCGTACATTGAAGGGAAGGAGTCATTCAATTCTAGTGAAAACTTGATATCTTGAATGTTCAATTAATTTAGATATTAAACTGTTTTATAGGATCCAATACAAAGTAGGAGAGCGGGTAGAAGCACTGTGGAGTACAGACGGTCTGCGCTATCCGGGTACAATAAAAGCGATTCATCCAAATGGTAAGATTCTGAAGGTTTTCTTGAAGGTTGTAGTATGAATATCAGAATGTTGAAACCCCTTGAAGACACAACTTAGTTCTTTGATGATCCTCTTACAGATTATTACGAAGTATTATTTGACGATGGAATCAAGTGCAAGAAGAAGGGATCTCAGATATACAAAATTCAGAGGATCACACGGGGGAAAGCGGCGCAAGTGCAGGATCAAAAATACAGAAGAACATCAAGCCCTAGATTACCACCGAATAATCAAATGCAACCTCCAGTTGTCGGCCCCGATGCAGTTTCCAACAGTTTAAAACTTAGTAACAAAGCCAAAGCAGGACTTGAAGGTGGAACATTGAGAGTGGAAGGTGTCAATGGTGATCACAATAATGAACTGTCTTTGAGTTCAAAATTAGCAGAGGATGGTATTGTCCAGGATAGTAGAATATCTCCTGCCACCAGCATCACTTCTTCACCTTCAACACCGAAAGGGATGTCGTCTCCTTTGGAAACCCAAGGTGGAGAACTGGGGAAACGGAAGCGGGCGTATCATGACTATTCTCTGTTTTTGAAAATACCCAAGAAGACTCAAAAAACTGGAACTGATGGTGGAACCCCGACTGAAAGAAGGAGAGCATCTTCCAGTGTTAAAGATAATGATCTAGTCGTGAGGGAAGAAGTTTTAGTTCACGAAACTCAACCTCCACCGTTGGAAGATGATCATAGTGGTTCATTGCCTGCCAAAAGAAATCGAAAAATATCTTTGAAGGCTGTGGAGAGTTTTGCAAATGCAACCATGTTACCTCCTAAAGGTCGTCCTGGACGAAAACCTAATGCCGCTAGAGTCTCTATCGGAGGATCGCCCCTGGAATCTTCACCAGGGGAACTCAGAGTGAATGGTACAAATGAATTAAATACTGTACCCAATGGAGCTCTCGAATCCAAATTCATTGACGAGCAGGGTAACATTGTGACTATCGAGCAAAATTCTGATGGCGGTTGGATTTGCCCCCTACAAGCTTGTGGAAAAACCTTCCGTAAAGACTCCCTTCTTCAAATGCACCTCCAGCACTACCACCCTGGTTCTAATATTAAGTTTAAAGGCAAAAAGTTAAATGTATTTGAGATGGCTATGGCTAAGGCACAGATACGAACAGATTCCACTTACGAAGTCAGGGAGAAGGAACATCCTGAAGTGTCGAGCGGGGAGACAGTTTCATCAGCACAAAAAAGAAGAAAATCTATGCCAGTTTCCATTACGCACTCCCCTGTAGCTACCCCAGGGCAGAATGGTATCTCGCATTTGGAATCATCGAGCTTTCCAGTAGCGAGATCCGACACGTTGGAGGTAAAGCATGACGGATTTAGTGAGAGAAATGACAAAACCGTCACGAGGGAAGGTCGAAAAAGTCTCGCTGATGAGAAAGGCAACGACCATATTTCGGAAAATGGTACGAAACTAGGCATGAAAAAGTTAAACTCTAGTGTGACCGTTGTGTTAGAAAAAATTAATGGAAGTCAAACAAATTGTTCGACTACAGCCTCCAGTCGGGTTTCTAAGCGGGGAAGACCATTGTTATCACGAAGTTGGAACAAGGAGAGACTGGTGGAAGAAGAGATGCCGTCTTCAGACGATGAATTAAAACCAGAAATCTCTCCTCCGTCGAAACGCCTAAAATTCTCTCGGGGTAGGCGATTCCAATCAATGGGTCATGTCACAACTAAGGAGAAGAGTGCCAGTCTGAGTGATCCAAGCCTGGCTGAGGTACACAGGGATGTTGGTATTGTTGCAGCAAATGTTTCTACTGAGGAAGTTATTTCAACCGAGGGTGATAAGCCTTTGTCAGCGTGTGGAAGAAGGTTGAAGAATATGCGAACTCAGCAACATGGACGTCCACAGCACAGTCGCCAACAGCACTTGATAATGAATCAACGGCGCAGACATAAGATTTTCGAACAATCTGCCATCGAGCATATCAAAGCAAGAAAACTGGAAGTTATAACCGATGAACTCCTGAAAGTAGGCAATCAGAAGAAAATTGCAATTAAACCTAGGTTTGAAGACGTCCGTGTTGATATAATCAACTGTGTGTGCGCCATGCAGGAGGAGTTCGGTCTAATGATGCAGGTATCCAGCATAATACCGTAACTACTATTATATTATGGATACCATTGGTTAAACTTACTAACGTGATTCCCATTCTATTGTTTCAGTGCGAACTTTGCCAAGCATGGCAGCATGGTAACTGCTATGGTGTCGAAGAAGTCACTCAGTTACCGCCATACTACGTTTGCTCTTATTGTCGTATGCCCAGCAATATTCGAAAGAGCCGTAAATATGAATGGTATCAAGAGATAAACACGACTGGCAGACTACCAAGGTTAGTAAATTGGAATGAGACTATCTAAAATTAAAATTCCGTGAAATTAATATATGAATATATGTATTTCAGATTTACATTTTGTCCAAATCCCGAACCTGAGGATGAAGAAAAGATGCAAGGGTGTAATGACTTGTTGAACTCATTATCCAGCCTGCAAAATATGCTAAGATGCACTCAAGTCAAGATATCTATGCTCGACGCGCCAGCTAATTCTAGTAGTAATCCGAATCTGGAAGATCCATTAGAAGAAGCGCGTCAGAACGATTTTCGATCCAATTTCCGTCCAGTCCTACGGCATCTTTTGCGATGTAATCGTCACGACAAGGGGTACATTCCAAAATTACGATCACAAGTAGCGGAAATCCTTTCCCAAAATAAAGAAAAACCGTTGGACAAGAAGGTTGAGTCAAGACTTCATTCTAGAGCACTGAGTTTGCTCAAACAGAAATTAGGGAGGAAATTGCTGACCTACCAATCAAATCCACTTGTGAATACTGATCTCGAAGGCGGACATTCAGCGTTCGCATCCTGCATAGACGGAGATTCCCCCAAAGTATTTGATGACAGTTCAGCACCTACTACTTCATCAAATACAGTATGCTTACAAGATACAATATCGCGGCTGCGGGAACAGTTGGAAGCAAAACTCAGTGATCCCTCCCTTCTTGTAGACTCTATAGAAGAAAACAAGAAATTTTTGCTCTTAACAATAGATTCGGATACTGTAGAAACTGACATGAAAGATACGAATCAAAAAATGATAGTGCTTGCGAATGACGAAGATAATGTTATTGGTGTCGGTCAAGCTATGATTGGTGTCAACGAGTTTCAAATAGTCAAAGTGTTACCACCTCAGCATGAACGTATTGCAACCAAATGTACAGATCCAAGCTGCAGTGGTAATGGCAACGTCGTGCCTGCAGGAAAAGTTTCCAATCTTAGTTTGTGCAAAGCATGTCAAGATGCTGTTCAAGTTACGTGGTCCAAGAAGCACTTCGTGGATCAGGAAGGTATTCAAATTTCATGTATGAATAACCAAACCGGGGAATCCTCGCCCCCAGAAATCAAAACGGAAGTTCCAGAGTTATTTCTGCCACCCTCCTCTATTAGCATCGCATCCCATGCTGCGCCAGACTCTCGAAACATTTCATTGAAAAGTCTTTGCGAGCAGAAAATTCGAGCGTTTAATCTGAGTAACACGTCCAACGTAACGACTTTGAAAGATTCGGATGACAAGAAAGAAGAGTATGTTTATATACGTATTTATGTGTCTGCAAATTAAGTATATTCCATTTTCTAATTTTTCTACTAATTATCACAGGGATGCTGAGCCTTCAAGCACAGAAGAAAGTGAAAACCCAGTGGTTGTTAATCTGCGTGCCAGAATAATCCGGGAACAAGCTCTTCTTGATGAATATCTCGATGCAATTGACGATAAACTCAAAGGTAATAATAATTTACCCTATATAATCTTATTATCTTCCGAAGTACAGTTGTAGTAGTATTCGGGCAACAGCTATTCTATACATTTCTTATTGTTTACAGAACTTGAAAATGGACAATCTACGGACCCTCAGCAGCTCATTGCGAAACTGAAAGACTTGGAAGATCTTAAACTGAAGGTCGAAAAAATTAACGAGAATATGGAACTCCTCCGTGATCGTATCCCTAAATCCACTGCCGTTTCAGTTGACCAACCCGTTCCTCCATGTTCATAACTCCGGATCAGAAAATAATCAGTTGTTGTTTATTTTTCAAAGCGCAACACATTCCTTGACTTCTTGCATCTCTTTTTCTCCATCGTTTTTCACACATTCTTGTGCAACTTAAAATTATGTTATTCTTGTTATGAACTTTCGTTCGAACTGTTCGCGTACTACGTAGTAAGATTAAACATCCGGCTTATGCGGCTCGGAAATTCTATGCAAGCTTTGCCATTTTAACCAGGCATCATATTTGCGGAAATGTTTTTTCCGTTCCATAATCCTTACACTGTCATGTCCTTTTTGTAATAACTCGTTTCGTTCTCCTTTTTCAATTATTTTACTAAAATAACCTGAACTCATCAGGAAACGTTCGCTGGTGTAAACAATTGACTTTGTTTACGAACTGCTAAACGGAAGGAACAGCCTGCCTGCCAATTCCGTTCGAAGCGTGTATATATTCGCAACACCGGTTTTCCACGCATACAGGAAGGCTAAATCTGCAGAGAGATGATTTTCACTTGGTTACAGTCCCCGCGCCGCGTCGTTCGAAACTAAAGTCTGCCAGGAGCTATAGCATTGCATATGCTCGTATCCTTGTGCACTATCATACGCTGTAGTATAAAATGCAAATTGTAAAAGTTTCATTGAAGTTGAAAGATATTTTGATAAGAAGTCTGCTCGAAAGGTAAAATCGGAATAAGATTTTGATTATGTGACTAATTTTTTAAGGTCAAAATTTAATATAGAGTCGTTTTCGACAGATGTAAAGGCTGAAATCAACAATTTGCCGTTTCATCTGCCTAGCCATAAGTTGCATACATTTCTGCGTCTAATTATGCTTTCACGACTCAAGCGCGGGTTGATTAGGATTAGCATACGTTCCATGCACTCTGTATAACTCGATTGTGAATTTATCTGAAACTACATTGATCTCTTTGTCTATCTTGTTTTATTTGGAATTTGCTTATTGGTAGGTATCCACGCTTATGTAGTGTAGCACAAAATTGAAAATCAACTTATCAGGTTGCAGCTGTATTTTATACATAATCTTCATAACCATTAATAATGACGTTCCTGTACTTTCTAGGTAGTGACGACTCCATGTGCTGAGAGCTATTTTGGGTCAATCAGTTGTTCATCTACACGAATTGAAGATAACTGATCTGGAGCTGGACATCTGAAGAAGTTAATTGTGTTTCTAACGTAGTGTAGCTAATTAAACCTCCGTGCAGCCAACAAAAGAATAGGATTTTTAAGCTTTCTCAAACGCTTAAGCGGTGATAATAATAACCTGAATCAATATGCCTAGAGGTGAGTCGGGAATAGCATGGACCGCAGAGCTCTTAGTCAGGGAAAGTCCTAAACTTTTTGATATAATTAAATATGACGTTAAATCTAATGTTCCAACACTTTCTTTGTTGCTCATCACAGGAAAGTACGTCAATCACAAAGGGAGAAATCGGCATTTCACCAGCCCTGAGGAGCTTGAACAGCAACGGAAGGAAGAGCAAAATAAAGCTTGGAGGGTATTGATTAACTAACAACTCTTACCTTCTAGAAGCTGATCATTTTTGTTAGGGTTATTCCTAATTGTGTTGATTATACCCTGTTGCAGAGTAAGAAGCCTGACGGTGAAGGAGATTCTTCCGAGGAAGAGGAGGAGGAGAAGCCCGAGGCAGTGGACGCGGAGGGTGCTGGTGCAGCAGCTAAGGTTAAGTCAGCAGATGATTCCGACGAATCGTCTGAGGAAGACTCTGAAGATGATAAGGATGTAAGTTAAATTATGTTGTGGTTGTTTCGTGAGGGAAACGTGTCGTACTTTGTTAATGTAACTTACCAAATTGTTTTTTCCGTAGCGCAAAGCCAAGGGTGTAGAAGGCCTGATAGAAATAGAGAACCCTAACCGTGTAATTAAGAAGGTCAAGAAAGTTACTAGACTGCAAGACGACGCTGACTCAAAGCCTGAGCTTTCTCGTAGGGAACGAGAAGAAATAGAGAAGCAGCGGGCGAAGGCACATTATCAGAAGCTTCACGCAGAAGGAAAAACCGATGAAGCTCGTGCTGATCTTGCTCGCTTGGCCCTGATCAGGAAACAGCGAGAGGACGCGGCTAAGAAACGTGAAGACGAGAAATTGGCTAGAGAAGCTGCCAAGTCAGCTAAAATTGAAGCCACGGGTAAAGCGCTTGGAAAAAAACCTTAATTGTATTCTCATATATTCTCTATGGAATAACTTTAAGACGGATATATTCATAATAGCAGTTATTTTGACCAACCTTGTTTTGCAATGATGTGCTTGTACAGGCTTCGCATTTCATACTTGAGAAGTTAAGAATAAAATTCGAATTGGCTTGAGATTATTCGAAAGATTGTGAGGTAATAGTGCAGTCATTGCACTGCAGTTGCACAATATGTGTTATTTATGAAAATAACTGAATGAAGAGATCTAGAATTCATTGAGATTCTGTTCTTTATTCGCCCGTTTGTATAAAAATAAAGAAGAGAATATTATTCGAAATGAAAGCTCAATACAAGTAAATTAAAACCTGTACTTGAACCATCACTTTTCAGTTCCCCATTGACATAACTTCATATACATTTCACACATACACTTAACAAAATATTCCCTTAACTGAAAACTTGTAAGAAAAAACTGTAACAGCAACATGACTTAAAGGGAATCAAGTTGAAACAAGGTAGGAGTACTATTCCTTCAGATCACCATCAAAATGACGGGTGTCACGAAATCATAAACTCAGCAATCCTGATCTGACTGCGAGTTTTGCTACTTTATTACATCTTTAAAAAGAATAAGGTCAAATGGCAGAAAACCTGGAAACCGGAAACCATTCCTGGCTCCGAAATCTTTTAAAACATTCAAATAACAGACGAATCTCTGTCATTGAATCTTCATAATTCCGTTACCTTCACCGGGAAGTACTAGCATTTTACTTAAACTTTCCTTAGGGATAACTATTCTTTCTCTCGAATTAGCGCTCTTTTTTCGGAACATTGTACTTAATACTTATACTAACATATCTTTCCGGTTACGACATAGATAGCTTCACTTCACTTGCCCATTCATTAATAGGAACGCCATTATTATGCGAGTTGTCAGCTCGTCGATAATATTTGCAAATTAAAATAAACACAAATATAAAAGACATCGAAAATTTGCATTGCAAGTGTTTCATAGTTATGTAATTATTATTGTCATAAAAACATAGTATCTAAGCTAGATATTAATATATACTCTCTTATTGGCCCGGCATACGCTTTTTTGTCAATTTAAATGATATACTTAATCGCTTCCCTATCGCTGGAAGGCGAGTTATAATCGGAATGGATGGGGAGCCTAGATCTACACATCGATTGGAACATCGCTGGACTGCAAATAATGACAAAAAGACTCATTTCTCAAGCTGCAATTAGTTTGGCATACGTAGCTCTCTACACAATCTCAATTCTTCTCATCATAAATGAGCTAGAATTTGAACTTCTGAGTTTGAGATCACGTTTTGCATGTTGTTACTGCTTGTAGAGCGTTGAAATGCGGAGGAATGTCCATCTTGTTGATGACCAATGTTCTGTTGATTGCTAGTCTGGACTGCGTTGGCTTGGACGTGATGATGGTTATTTGCGATTTGCAAGGACTGGCTCCAGAGGGAATGATTCGATCCAGAAACTGTGACTATGACGGAGTCTCTACCGATGACTTGACTGGAATCAGTTGTCTGAACAATCCTCACAAGGTTTCCATCTTTATTGTATCCTGGGGGGTTGGATGCAGCACTTTCGCTCTCCTTACTAATGACTCCTTTTTCTTCAGCATGTAAAGCGCTAGTCTTATCATCTTCTTCCATCGGAAGGTGCTCGATACAGTCAGGATCATATAAACCCATGTCCAATCCAAGGTCCATTCCAACACTTACAGCTCGCATTACCGTTACAACCGTAGAATCACCAGCTCCAACGCTCCTCCCATCAATGCATCGCCCAGATACCACGGAAACATTGTCAGCAACAGATTGTTGTGACAAGTAACTGAGTAATGAGGGATTGCGAGAATGAAGTGGAGAATCTAAAACCACATGATGGTGTTGAAGTGTGTGATGTAATCCACCTGAGGGATCCATCGAAGGTCTACTTGATGCCCTCTCCATGTGCCCGGTATTGTGAGACGATCTACTTCTATAACTTGGTGGTCTGCTATAATCTGGATCAGTTATATGATTAAGTCCTCCTCTGTAAACATAAAATAGCATTACATCAAATTATTGAAAGTTGTCTAAAGTGTCTGACTTAGTGCGGCTGTTGTAGTTTTGAATACAACTTACGGAATTCCCCCACTGTAAGGCCGGTATGCCGGCGGTGGTGGTATTAAGGCGTATGACGCAGGTGAGGCTACTGCCGGAGAAGTTGTAAATGTTGGATTTGATCTCTCCAGCAAGAGCAGTCGCAGTCGATATTCCTGCATTGATGCTTGATAGGATGGTGGTGGCGGTCTGTACTGGAACTCTGGATACATCATAGCTGGGAGGGAATGCCAAAAGATTATATTTGTGAAGTTTGGTTCGAAACATATTCTTTGACAGATACACCTATTATGCATTTAGTTAATTAAGTTTCTTTCAACTTACCAGCATATGGATGATGTGGTCTTCCATAAGCAGGAGTTAATCTCGGCATAAAGCGTCGATTAGGCTCAGTTACCCCATCCCCTCTAGCACTAACACTTCGAGTGAATCCGAACATGGCACGACAAGACGAGTCCGTTTCATGGGATGTTATACGCCAGGCCACAGCGGAAACAGTCAGAAGGACAACACCGACTCCTACAGATACAGAGTTCATGATAATTAATTACAAGAAACAAGTAGCTTTTATTCTTCGGTGGTATACTGACAGGAAGTTTGATTAGCGCATACCAATCATCAGCAACGAGTAAGTGAGCTGTTCCCGACCATTAGAGTAAGCAGCGCCCAAGGCAGTTCCGGCAACTGTGCAACTGATTCCGATTATCGCAATGACTACAATAAACCATCGCATAGAGACAGTCTGAGAGGCGGAGATTCCGCAACAAGATTTAGGTTCTTCATCCGACGAGTAAGGCACACCGCGGGGAGGGCCAACAGACCTGTAAAATTGAGACAAAGGGATGAGTACTGAGCATTATAATCGCATACCGACTGTTACAATTTACTTATTATGGACATGGATAATCCTACCTCCGACTTGCTCGTGTTGTTGCAGGGAAGTGATATCTCACAGTTGGTTGAGCTTGAGACGGAAGGCAATTAGAGGGGGGTTGGACCAACAAAGCCGAAGCTGTGTGAGGAGGTAGCGGAAGTTGCATCGGTATCTGCATGTGAGTCCCATGGGGTGCTGCAACATTTGATACGATTGGCATGGAAATTATGGGTAAAGGTAGCGGGACTTGCGTAAGTCTTCGATCATATGTTGGTGGCGGAAGTGTAGAGTACATAGGGGGTAAATGGTGGGAATTAAGTAAATCGGGCAGCTCTGTATTAGAGCCATCTGCTTCGATATTGGAAGGCACTTGTTCAGGAAGAGCTCTGGGAGCTTCCATGGGTTGGCTGGATGCCTGATGTGATTCTTCTGCCGTACTGGGTAGGGGTAAATTCGTAGACCTACTTTCAGAGGATCGACCTGATAATACATTGGCATGATTTTCAACCATAGCATGGTTGTGATGTGATACATGGCGTCTTGGATGATGTCGATGGCTACTTGAATTCCCGGAACTGGTAGAATGCCGACAATGTGACTCATTCCGATCCCTCCTTCGTTCCCTTCTCTCTCTTTTCCGAACTTCCCGGTTCTGTCTTGCACTAGCAGTAGAATGATGCATCCGATTCAGATCCGAGCTATCAGTTTGCGCCTCTGTTGATATTAAAGTTCTGGCAATGTTCACTTCCGACTGAGTACCAATGCTCTGTTCCACACCTTGCGTTACAACGACTTCAGAAGTAGAAGTATCAGTTCCCCGGCTAACGTTGGTTACAACCGGCATTTGTTGAGTGAGTTCCACTGGAGAGTTCATTGGAACAGTGATTCCGGCTTGCGGTGGCACATTTTGCATTGAAATTGCAAATGGATTAGAAGACACGTGTAAATTTTCGCTGCCATGACTATGATTTTGATTTGGCACAAAGCTCATACCGTTCAGCCCACTCGAACTACTATGATGAAGTATATTCCCAACATGATTACTTGTCACATTACACTTAACGGAATGAAAGGGAAGTGTAGTATCCACCGCGCCCTCATTCGTTCCCTTTCTTGGAGGACCGATGTTAAAGGATTGCCCTCTTACAACAGAACTAGATTCCACAGGTATAGAGACACAGTTATCAGAAGTAGCCTCTGCCAGATGAGCATGTTTTGAGGGAACATTTGCAATATCTTTCAGCCTATTCACAGCCTCTCGACTCAGTCCACTCGCATCCTTAACACCATCCATACTCCAGTTTACACTAGTGCTAGCCTTGATGGAATTATCTACCGGGAGTCCATAGCTATGAAGAGTTGGCAAAGCATCATTCCGATTTACGATCGCATCGTTAGTAGGTTTATTTTCTGCCAAAGCTGATCTTAAAGTGCTATCCGATCCATAAACAGAAGTTCCTCCTCCGGGCATCACAGGGATAACACAGGAAGTACTGCTTGAACTTGGAGCAATCCAGTTTTGAATCGGAGTAGTTGATGACATGTTCGATCCTCCATTAACTTTGATTTCGCATTTACTGGCACTGTATTTGTTAGATCCTGGTGCGCTTTTGTTTACAGGAAAACTTAATCCGTTGCAAGTCCCCACCGCGTCCCCTCCTTCATTCCTCAATAAACCTTGGTCCCTGCTCATGGCGTCAGTTCTTCCTTTCCCATTCGGAGCAACTCCACCCACGGATTCGCTAGTGACGATGTCTACAAAAGATTTGACACTGCGAAGGTTCTTATTTCCCCGATTCCCATCATCCGCCGGAAGGCCGATGATGGAGTCGCTAACGTTTCCGAAATGCCGTCTCAGTCCTCCTCCATCCTCCGTCCCGATTTTGTAGTTTCTCGACCCAGGTAGGCCTATTCCGTAGCTGATATTTCGATTCTCGCTCGAATGTGATCTTCTATCCAGCTCATGCCCGTTCATTCGATGTCCGGAGCTTAATTTCATGTCACTCAAGCCTCTCACTCCCACTTATTGTCGTAGTTATTTCCCCGTAAGCACATTAATCCATCTCAAGAATCGCTCACAAATCAATACATGTTCACCAAAGATCCTCCCACCAACATCCAAGAGTAGTTACTCCTTCCTGGGTTTCTCCTTTATTCTATTTTCGGTCCCATATAATCACTCCATACATTCCTCCACCTGAAACAACAAAGAGTGTGGGTTAATATTTCTGCTTGAAAAATCTTTCGAATATTATCAATACCAAGAAACACAAGTAAATTACCATGCGATAACAGACCTACTCCACAACACTGCACTCAACTGCATCTATACCATAACTAATCTATGCATCAAAGTCTGTTAGTCTAATGCAACAGGAGCAGCAGGCGAGCAGGCCTCACAATTTCTTCCCATACGCAACTCTTGTTTCTCCTGTTCTATATGACATGAATAATGTTAATTTAGTAGTTCATGTTTCCCTTTTTCCTCGCCCAAAACCTTAATAGCTTTACCATTTACTACACATGCACTTAGCTACAGCTGTACACATTTGGATTGCGTGCCCTGGGTGAACACATTTCCTCGATTCACTAAACTTGGAGCACACGAGAGCAACAGTATCCCTTTAAAAGTGATTAACTTTTCCCGTGCCACTAACTCCTCTACACCTTCTCCAAGATTAGTCTTCATCATCTCCTTCCTTTTAAGAATCAACTTTTATTTTAATGCCCTCACTTACACCACCCTCTCCCTAAGCTTTGCATAATTAATCCCAGAAGCCATATTACCGTAACTTGCTTCCTTTGCCCGAGCATGTAATTAAACATTGCGGAATCAATCCAAAAGTCTTCAAAGTATATACTTTCCTTATCCTTTATATATTATCCGAGTGACAGCAAACTCTACATCCAACATTCAGTCTCTTTCAGAGCTAATTATCCAACGTGGGCATAATCCTTCCCTGATTTTAATATTCTTCCTGGATTAATTCCTATCATTCATTCCACGCACATGATTCTTCTCGTCCCATTTAAACTATACCCATCCATCCCTCGTTCCTTCCGCTTAATTCGTTACAACTAATAAACAATGCGATTCTTGATATCCCTCTTCCCATCCTTCCGACCACAACAGAAAAGGCTTTTAGAAAGTCTGACCATCTTAGTTAGTCACATCATTTCCTAACATTTAATAATTACAGCATTATCAACTAACTATCCCACCACCACCGCACCACGGAGCACCACCGCCGCCTTCGTCAACAACGCAACCAAAGTTAACTAACATCAAGTCCAACCCCACCACATTAATATTCCCACCTCTAGAATCATTGTCAGCACAGATAATCCAACAAAGAATGACGGAAGCACGTTTAAAACCATGGTTAATTAAGTAAAATATTTTAATTTACTCTATTTTCACTTGCTCTTTTTCTAAAAAACTCAAAGCTCAAATTCTTTTCATACTTTTATGCGAGCAGTTATAAATTCCCTTCAAACGACGCTCTTATTCCCCCACCCACTTAACCCTTCGTATTCCACCATCTCCAATTACATCTGCAAAAAGCAACAAAACTAGTATCCAACCTCGCTCGCCTAGCTCTTTTCAACGAGCTTTTCTCCTTTACTTTATCTTATTATGTGTGTTATTATCAGCTATTTTCTCTTCCAACAACTTTTCTTACCCATCAAAAATCTTTTAGCTACGCCATCCTCCAACTTGCCTTAACCAAGCCAATTTACTAACTTTCCCTACATGATGAGCTACATAAAACTCATGAAGCTCATCCTCTTCAACTTTCCTTATTTAATAATTATCAACTTTAACCCACGGAACTCGTACACAATTCCAAATGGCCCTTCAGCCGACCACACACAAAACCAGTACTCATCCCTTAACATTCTAGAACGTACAATGACGATTATAACAACAAGAAACATTTCAACAAATGATGTAAAATGTCACCTTACCTCTTGAATAATTTCCAATCCTTTTTTTTATCATTCACTAATTTTCTCCACTTCCTTTTCCTTATTTACTCTAAAACTGTTTCCACTTTAAAAAGCAACTACAATAGCAACTCCATACTTGTTCAAACATGTAGCCAATTCCTTTCCATCCCAACTTCCTCCACAACAAAACCAATAAAACTTGAATTTCTCTTCTTCAATCTCGTACCGTAGTTGAAATAAAAGTATCCGGCATAAAATCCTTTTGGCTATGTCACTTCTCTCAGCTCAGGTAGGATATAATGATAAAATCACAACACAGGAATCACAAAACAACCAGCAGCGTCTCTTCTTTCAAATCAAAACAAATGTCAACAAGATGAGAGACGGAAAGTGGTGGACAAAAAATATACTTTTCACACCTTTTTTAGCTTCTATAGCTATAATAGTCAGCAGACAGAGGAAGGTGTCACCGTTGGACGGACGTACTCCACTCACGCAATTAAATCAGGTGGGGACAGGACGACGGAAGATCGATCAGGGATGAGGGCAACTAACTCGGTATGGCTTACACAGGTAGTGCAGTTAAACGTAAATAGTTTAATAGCTGACACCACTTTCAACATGAGATTATCCTCAGAAACGTTTTCACATTTTTCCATTAATTTGGATTTCTCTTCACAGGAATTATTGCGAAGCACATGTATTTTATTCGTCACACTATACACTGTCACAGCAAAAATCCCTCAAAACACGAGTTCCGCAGCAGTCCTCCTTCCTGTAATAACCAACTTTCCCATCCATGATTCAACGCAAGACGACATAATGTGCTCTCTCCTTCCTTAAAATACAGCCCACCTTCTTCACAGCTTGGGTCAAAGTGGATGATGGCTCACACACCTGATTGATTTCACACAATAATCAATTAATCAACCAAACGGAATAAGACACCAACATGATCCATCCAGCCTTGTGTATAAGACCTCAAGGGATAAAATTAAACAATGCCTCTCTGTTTCTTCTACACAGCAACTCCACCATCCCAAGTCCATCATATCATAGCCCTCAGCTTAAACCATCTTCCCATCCACGGTCTTCTTACAATCACTAAACCCCAGTTAACTTTAGCTAAAAGTTAAATTTAAGGCAGGCAGATGGGATACGGCAGCACCCTCTCTTCTCCCTCTTATACTCCCCTCCTATTAATTGCATCCCTAATATACACGTGATAGCTCCATTAACTTGGATAATTTCTCCTCACCTTAGCTAGTTAGTTCACGTCTTCTTCTATTATCCTTACTTAAAACACTAAACCCTCCACCACCACCCTCTCCTTCTTCCATTAACTTCCTGTCGCCCGTCTTGATTTTTGTCTCTATTTATTATTCCGTATCCATATTTGCTCATAGAATTTTGCTTTCTCCTTTCCATACCAGTTCATCTTTATTATTACACAGCAAAAGCTAATATGATTTAATCAACGTAATCTTCTGCTTCTCTATTCTTTTACTTGGATACTAATTAGCTTCGTTTCTATTTTAAATTATAATTATCTTAACTTCTTCCACATCTTTTACTCCATCCATCCCTCTGCATAATTCTTTCACCTTGTTCTTTTCTCTCCCTCTCTTCCTATAATCCCATTCCCTTCTGTTCTAATTCATTTACCTCTAAACTTAAATCAACTTTTCCAACTACACAAATCTCACCTCAATTCCGTTCCTCTTCTCGTCTGTCAGTATCTAGCCCAACTTTTCTTGAGCAAGTTGAGTCCATCCCAGTAGTAACTGCAAGGGAAAGATCCGAATCACATTTAAATCCCGAGCATAATTCCCAATTCCAAAATACTCTTTGGGAACAAGAGAACACACACACACACACTTCCCCTTCCTTTAACTAAGTAAAGGTGGTGTAAATGTAATTGGATTCAGTTTCACCAAGAGCACCTCCACCTAGCTTTCCTCTATTCTAAATCTTGTATCCTTATAACTTAAATCTTCCCTTAGCAGCCTCCAACTCGCTTCTTATTTCCAAAGGATCATGATCATCATTATATCAAGTCCTCCTCCTCCTATTCCCTCCGTCTCTTATTATTGTCTTATTCCTTATTCTCTTCTCTCTCTCTCTCTCCCTTCTCTACATAATTCTCTCTCTGTATTCTTTTTCTTTTTTCCAATCTCCGCCAACAAAACTTACCTTTCGTACCTTCTCCTCACCTTTTCTGTCTCTCTCTCTCTCCTCTTTTCCTCTTCTTTAATCTCACTCTAAGAAGAACACGTTGTAGTCCTAATAGTGGGGGGAATGAGTACACTGAATGTGGAAGATGAATTGGACCAAAGGTGTATATCATCAAACCCATAGGATTCCCAAACTCTTATCTCCTTCAAACGTAAATCAGTCGAGCCTACAAGTCTCGCTAAGTCCATGTAAAAGGATTGTGAAATCTTGAATGCAATTCTATATACTATAGAACCTTTTCCTCCCTCGTCTGTACTTATACTTCTTCTTACCTGTCCACAAACAAATTCTGTTTCTTGTTGTTCCGTACAACCACCTTCTGTCTCTCTTTATACACTTCTTTACCATCCAACACCAGAACATGTTATGCAGCCTGGCTTCAAGTGTTCTTCAAATCTTCCTTCTCCTTTGTAATAACATACGGATCTTTACGCACACACACTTTTCATCCCTCCCTCCTCATCCTCTATTATAACATGTTAGAATCCGTGAAGCGAGCTCAGAAGCGTCCCTCCGTTCCTCCGCCGCCCTTCTTCCCCTCCTCTACATCATCATCCTGTATGCACCATGGGCGAACGCTCCTACAAAAGGACGACAGACAGAGTCTTCCCAAGTATCCCAAGCAAGAACCCAGCCAAGCAATATCAATATCCAACAGCCAAGAACCAGCCAAACCTTCTCATCTTATAGTACATGTACAGCATATCAAAAGACAGAGATGATGATCAAACCAAGAGATGAAATCCGTGGAAGCAGAATTACATGCATAGTAACATATTATATGGAGGAGGAGCAGGAGCGCTGCAGCGTCCCGAACAAAATCCCTTGGAGCTACCGTCCCCAGCCAGCCGTAGCGCTAGCGTACCACCAGCTTGACGCTTGTGAAAGTCTTCATCATAAGCAGCCCTCCACAATATGCAGTCAAACTAAACTCAACCATCCCCACTTTCAACCCTCTTTCCCCATTTTACATGTGAAAAGGAATCCTCACCAGAGGGACACAGCAGCATCCCTTATATACTCCCTCATCCGCATCCCTTGTATCCTTCGCCGTAGAGTTATAGCAAAAGCCTTTTCACAAAACCCCACGCAGTCAACCAACTCACCCTCAATTCTCAATATATCCCATATTTCCCATTAAATCCGCCCTTCTTCAACCACCCTCTCTTTCCCGCTGCTACCACGTTAAACCTTTCAAGCCTACATGAGTCCCAGTAGTCCTATAATTTTTCTCCGGCTTGAACGCTTACCACACCAGCCTCCGACGCTTCAACCCCGCACAGATCCGTCAGATCCTACACACCGAAACGAGACAATCAAACCAACTCAACTCACCCCCAACAAATGTATCTTTGTGTTCCATCCCTATAATAGAATCCCAAACGTTGTCCATTTCTCCAAGTCCTTTCTTCCTTTCTTCAATCTTCCCTTGGACATTCCCTCCTCAGTTTCCCTCATCCCTTCAACAAAGACCCTTCTTGTGCTCCTCTCTTTCAGTCACTTTTCTCAAGGGACGCATCTCATATTTCCAGCTACAGCAAACCATCATCCCTTGGCCCTTTTATTTCCTCCACACCAGCCTCTGTCCCTCTTCATCAGTCATCATCTTCCATCATCCTCATCTTGTCTACTCATCCCTCAACTACCTCCCCTCCACACACGGTTAGGACCTTAAAGTAGGCCCTTGAAGGAGCCTAGGACATAAACCTCAATAGGGAAATGCTCTTCTTTCTCCACAGACATTATGCTAGTTTCCTATTCCTTCCATCCTTCTCATAAATAAGGAAGCGTTAGTAACGGGGTACTTGAAGATTCTAAGCTACTTGCTTGCTTAACCTACACACAGGCTTCCTTATCATCCTGACCCTCCCGTGTGTAGCAATACATAGCACAAATAATAATCCTCCTGCTCCTTTTCACATCCTTATTGCTTCCTTTTCCCTCTGCTCTACATTACAATATCTCAGCAATCAGCTACAAGAAGACAGATGGACATTATAGTCCATCAACACTCAGTATTGTTCACTCACCCACCACCACCACATAGTCATCCTTCATTACATAGTATTCCACCTCTCCTTCTTTCTCTACCCTCCTCCACACCATTATCCGGGTAATCTATTCCCCCGTTTTCCTTCATTTCCCTCAAAACTTCATTCTTTTGCCTCAATTTACCCTAAGCTGCCTCCAGCCTGCTCCGGGGATGTCAACAAAGGAATCCCCCCTTCCTTCCCTCAAATTCATGTAAACACCACATGCATGTAGATGATCCGCAATATTTAGGAACATGACCGACCGACCCACAAACTCGTCTTACCTACCTCTACAACAAATCCTCCAACATGATGGTAGGATTAAGATTAGGGATTTTCGCGGGGGTGTTTACTAGTATTTGTCCTCCCGTTTTCCCAGCCAGCTTATTAAGGATACAGTAAGAGGACCGCAGGAGGGAACATGTTATTTCCAATCTTTCATTCCAATGTTCAAAGAGCGGGTCTGTATCGACAAATCCGGATTATTCTATTGATCTGGGGATGAAGAAAATGGTTGGTGTGGTGGAAGAGAGCGAGGAATGAGCTTATGTTTGTAATGATACGTCCAGGAGTTGTGTCTGGGTTTTGTAAACGAAAGAGGGTATAAAAACCTCTTGGAAATAGAGAGAATCAAGGGAAAAAACAAGGACTTCCAAGACTTTATTTCCTTCAAAGCCGCTTCCTTCAGTCCTGTCCATCTTCCTTGATTATCAGATCAAGCTATGCTATGGGAGCGAAAGATACAGAGCAAGCATTTAGAGAAGAGAGGAAAAGGATGCGTGTACCGCAAGTAGTAGTGGGGAGGAATGTACGGGAAAAGTCTCAAGAAGAATCCGACGATTGTTAGCAAAGTAAAGCAAAACTCAAGTTACAAGAGAAGAAAAACCAGGACATCAGGATGCCCCATCCAGCCGGATTAGAGACAATGAGAGAAAAGTACCGAGTTTTCAAATCATTTCCACAACCTTTTAAGCAATAGTCGGATGGTGTAATAGTTTATAGGGAGATTTCGAGTTTAGAAAATCAAACGTCTCATCTTTCTGAATCCATCATCCTTTGAACAAAGATCCAGTCTTCTCTTTCCTTCGTATGCTTGCTTATAGTTTTTCGTCCTTGCTGTCATAAAAAATCTTATTGAATAATGCAATCCGAGAAGGTAGTTTTCAGCCTTCAACCTATAAAAACCTCGTCTTTCTGCTCCATTCCACCTATTATGCGTAACACAGATAATTCTGGGTCTCATCTCATCATCATCCCATCGGATTATGATACGGGCCAAGCGTTAAGCGTTAGCAAATAAGCTTCCAACAAGTTACAAGGGAGGATAAGCAATCAAAAAGTAACGCAAGGAAGCGAGGAATAACAAACTTGCAAAGCGTCTACTCGCTTTAACATCTCCTCTGTAGCAAAAATATCATACAAAAAAAAGGATGAGAGCGTGTGGTGGTGCAAGCAACAGAAACGTGAATAATCTTTCAATGCCGGACGGATACCTTTCTGAATCTTGAATGAATCCTACCCCCTATCTAAATTACACACACACATATGCAATAAACTCAAACTTACCTTGAGTAAGTCAGTTGGTCTGCTTGCTTTAGCAGTCCAAAGAAAGAGGATTTCGATAAGATGTGGTCGCGGATAAGGAGAAAATCTTTTCAAACGTGAATGCAGTTATACGTAATACTTGCCTCCAATCCTACCACTAATCTTATCTCCCGTCCCACTCACTAACTTACTTACTTAAACCCTTTTAGTTAACTTATTTAGCTCCTTAAACCTCCATTAGATCCCCTTCTACCTTCCTTTTTGCTTTTGGGTTAAGGAGCTCGCTCTGACTCAAGTCCACACCACCATCCTTCACA
Organism: Sminthurides aquaticus; assembly: GCA_906901655.1. NCBI lineage: Eukaryota > Metazoa > Arthropoda > Collembola > Symphypleona > Sminthurididae > Sminthurides > Sminthurides aquaticus. Next base: position 13,503,370 of record CAJQTT010000001.1, on the reverse strand, counting down.
TCCCTCTAAATATTTACAACCTTTCAAACAAGATTCAACTATACTACAATCCACCCAATCGCGTACAACTCAACAAACTACAACAATTACACCCACTGCATGTACTACATAAGATGATGCTTCACTTCTGAGCTGATTAGGAATTAAATCAGAGGACTAGATTTCCATTCTCAAACCTTTTAAACCAGATACATGCATTAGTTTTACTTGTTTTCAGGATTAGCACAATCTATTGCCTAAATCCCTTTCTTGGTTAGTCAGTTCTAGTATACGCATACTCACTTAACTCCTTCAAAAACCCATCCGCATCTCAACCTCTTCTGGATTCAAGTGCAATAATCCTCCGCCCTCCCCCCACCCGATTTGCATAACTTTAATTCTTGTTTGCTTTTTAGCACATCCTCCAACCAAACCATAAGGCTAACTTAAGCAACCAAGCTTTCCAGCCTTATATTCCTTGTGCAAACTCCAATCAAGCCCTCGCCCAGAGTTAGCACTAGCACCTCTCAAGTACAAATGTGATGCCAAGGGCGTGTTCTATGACCCGGTTAAATCCCATCATCTTTCATCTTCCCTGCAGATCCGACGAGAGCGATCATGAGCCGCCGCCACATGCATCAATTCATCTTTGATTTTGCCCAACATATCAGCCGGGACAGAACCAGGTATTGGATACAAGATCAGCCTACATCATCACCATCTCCCAGCCCTACCATCCACCTCATCTTCTACCCTCCTCCCTGTCCTCATTTCATCCCCATCTCCTTCTTCTCCGACTTGATTCACTCTCCCATCGTTTCCTTGAGAAGTCGATCGTAAAAAAATTATCGCCAATTCAACCATTAAATCAGCAACGTTTATCCCTCCGTTAAATCTTCCTTCTCCTCTTCCCACCAAGCTATAACACCTCTTCCCCAAGCTACCCTCCAAACCGCCTCTCAAGTCATCTCCTTTTAAAAACTTTATGTCTTTTGGAAATTTGGTATCTTTCGCCTCTTGTAAAAATGTAGTTGGACGAAGAAGCAATCAAATATTCTACGACAACTCTTTAAATTTCCTCTTGGAAACATCCCAAAAGTTTCCCTAGTTTCAAACCCATTTTTGGACACATTATTACAGTTTCTTGACTCTTTCTCTACAGCTGTATATTCTAACCACAGAGAATGGATTTTTGCAGCTTTTCCATTCAGAAAAGCTGTCAATACATATGCTTCTCTAGTTAGTAATTTCACGAGGATATATCAGAGAATCTGCTCCTTTGAGAAATCTGACCCAAGTTTCCCCAATTCATCAAGTGTCTTCTTGAGAAAGGCAGACATAATCATCGAAGCGATTCAATGTGCAAAATAGTACATTAGCTTGCATCACGCTCCAAGCTCCATACTTACTTAGCTTTTACAAATTCCCTCATCAAGTAGTTTTCCTGCGTAGCCACCATTTTTCACGAATAATTAGCCACCGTTTAGAAGGTCAAGGTGTTTATACAGAATTTTTTGCCAACAGCAGCTCCCAATCCCAACAAATCAACACTTCCCTCCCTGCATACAATAGAATCCTTATTCTTGGCCGTTTTGGGTGGCTGCTTAGCTTCCCCCCTCCTTCTTGATTCATGCTATTCTTATTATTAATGGGGGAGTGGACAACACGTATTATGTATGTATACTCATCATCATCACGGAGGAGGTAAGTCTGCAGTGGAGATTCGCCAAGTCATTATCATAATCTATGTGAGTCTGAAAATTTTATGCCATCGAAGCCGCTGCCAAAAGCCTCAAACACCACCAGGACTAACTAACCAACCTTTTCCACTCAACCTCACTCTGTGAGAGCGTAGAGAAGAGCCATTAGTTAGCACATTGAACCACACATTGAGAAAATACCAACGGCAGATTATATATAAATGATGATCCGCATCACAACACTTGAAAACTCTCACTTCTGGCCTCGTCTATGGATCAGCCAGCATCTTCAAGAGAGATTCACACAGAGATAACAAATAAATTATGCAAAACTTCCACACGAATTACAATGACAAACGGCATAGAGCTCCCACTTAACGTTTGCGTTGTACTACGTATAGCCTTTTTCCATAATCACACCTGAGGAAGCAAGTGCAATCATGGTCAATTTAAATTTTTCTCATTCATCAAACAACAAACACACATCTGCAAATACGCTAAAATCTTCGAGGCTGCGGTAGGTCAAGGCCAAGGTGGAATAAAAAAGCGCTTTTAGGAACATGTAATTACTCTTGCAAAAATTCTCTTGGGCTTAGCAAGCAATACGTTTGGCAGTAGGACCTAGGACCTGGTTGTTAATTTTCGAGCTGTGGTCCTCTATCCTTGTTAAATTGAGAGTAATAATAACTTGTCTTTTCTCTCTTTGCTGTGAAGAGAAATTCAAATTCAATTATCATGCAGAGGACTGAAGGTCGTACATTTTCTACTTTGTATTTTTTCGCATGACCACTAGACCGCGGAAGCTAACGTTTGTTTTCTAATAGACAGAACGACGTAACCAATAAAATACAACGAGTAGCCCTTTCGTCATTAATCAACGCACCACTACGGCACCTCGTCCTCTTTATTCCTAATTACATTGGTTATCGTATAACGCTATCGAGTTTTCACTCCATCTCGGTATACAAATCCACAAGGAGCAGTACTCATGCCTAAGCAAAATCACTAGTTTCAAAAGTATAAGTAACAAGTTCACGAGTAAAAAATTTCACGCCATCACTACCAATTCTCCCAAGTTTCCAATTCTTAAAAGGTAAAATCACAATTACAGGAATACAATCACGGGGAAACATACGTCACTGATACAAATAAACTACAATCTACCATCAAGTCATTCGCTAACTCACGCAGAGGAAAAAGGAAGCTGCACAAATGTTCCTCAAAAGTACTGACAAAAGTGTAAAATGCATTTGAAAGTAGACATGTTGGGCACATTTTCAAAACCCTTTTTCAAATCTTATAAAATACGTTACAGCAAATATCAAGCTAGAGGCAAAACCAATCCTGTCCTTCTCATTACAACTTCGAAGGTAACCGCACATGCCCATCTGCTTCATCTCCGAGCTCCGACAAAATATTCCCGCTTGCAAATATATTATCTGGATCTATGGCCTTCTTCAAGTTGACTAGAGTATTTACTGCTGGCGCAGAAATTGTTTTTGAGAGCCACTTCTTCCGAATCTTTCCAATGCCGTGGTGATGGGATATACTTCCCTTGTTTGCCAATATTTCGTCACGAGCAATGCTTTCAATGTCTTCAAACATTTGAACTGGATCATCAAGCCCGAAATGGTTAAATGCAAAGTAGAAGTAAACGCATGCTCCAACGTCATATGTCTGCGTTACTCTACAGGTAACAAAGTAGAACGGAAGCTTTCGAGCTGAAAATTAAATATACCATAAATATTAATTCGACTACTGGTTTTGCGTCAGCAGGCGACAAGCGCAAAACTCGATAACCCCTTCAAAATGTGCTGTCCATTTTGTGTTTGTTTCTATTACAATTTTGGCTCTCGCTGCAATCTTAAAGTTTATGGTTTTCAACTGATTTTAATATTATTCAGGCTGTTGGGCCAGTGTGATATAACTCTCCTGTAGGATAACCAATCAAAACATGCAGTTAAATTCAGGTGAAAAAGCATACCTCTGCATTCATGAGCGACTCGCGCTTTGACATTTTCACAAAGTTGGTAGGTATGACTCCAGGGTACGGAAGTTTCAAAGGATTCAGCAACTTGGTACATATCCAATCCCATGTCCTATATTCAATCATAAAGTTCATAATTTGTTCAATATAAGTATCTTAAATAAAAACTCGATAGTTGTTTTAAAATAAATGTTATGCTATGATCGAGATTCGAGATTTTGCTTACCCGGATATAAGCAATGACGAAGGTTAAAATGTAGCCCCTTTCACCATTTTTCTCACCGGCATTCATTCCCCCAAAGCGTTTAGCTATTGAATAAATCCTTTTTTCTTGTAGCAAAACTTCTTCCTGAGTTCCTTCAAATAGCAATGTAGCTACACAAATTTGATTCAAATCAAATCCTTTGAACATGGTTAGGAATATTGACTTGATCTTTTCCTTGACTGCTCCTAGAAATCCGGTTTCAGCTCTAAGCGAATGACCAAATTTAAACTGCTCGTTATCCATAAGTCTTACGGAAGATGGCTGACATCGCTAAATTTTTAAACATAAAAAGAGCATGATTTTGAATTATGCAATAATGTATTTTGATAATTTTTAAGACCATCAAAATAATCGACCATACCTGTCTCGCTATTTCTCTCAGGCAAGCGACGCCAGAAGCGAAATCCGGGAACACTACCGATCCATACTTTTTAAACGGAGGACAGGGCCGGATTTTCAGCACAACTTCTGTGACAACGCCAAAGTTTCCCTCTGATCCTAAAACGACATGATGAACATCCGGCCCAGCGGAAATCCTGGGAACCTGTACATGTTTCTCCAACACACCCTGAGGAGTCACCATCTTTACATGGACAAGAAGGTCTTCTATATTTCCGTAAGTATTCTTCTTCATGCCAGAAGCTCTAGTGGCTACCCATCCACCCAAACTACAAGTAAGATGTATCGATCATAAACTTAGTTGCCAAATTTTTATACTACCCTCAAAAGTTGACACAAGGAGTAAACGGCATGTGCGCCAAGGTGAAAATTCTACTACCATAACTTTCATAATGAAAAAACGCCTATCATCCCATCTACTACACTACAATTTTATAATATGGAAAGTAAATCCCACAGACCATAGATTGTTTCGTAACCATTAGTTTGTATTTAAAAATCCACAAACCTTGAAAATTCATAGGAATCAGGTTCATGTCCTGTGGTATAACCCTTCTCTCGAAGTTGGGATTCCAAGTCTTGGCCGACAATTCCTGACTCTGCGCAGCAAGTTAAGTTGTCAGGATCAACCCATAAAATTTTGTTCTGAAAGCCATAAGATTGCATAAATAAGGAATATGAAACTCTTTTACACAGCATGCTATTATTTACCATATTGAGAGTACAGATAATTTAAGTGTTACGGTACGATTAATTCATTCACATCCAACTTACCATTTGTGACGTATCCAGGGACATGATCGTCCTAGTCTCTTTTTCCGGGCATGTCAAAGCCCCGGAAACACTAGTACCTCCACCGAAAGGTATTATGGCAACATTATGTTGTTTCGCTAGGTTAACCAATGTAATAACTTCATTATGATTGACGGGCCACGTGACTATGTCTGGCAATTTGGGGAACTGTCCCACCCGCAAATTGTAAATATCGTGAAGCGTATGCCCATGCGACCTGAACAGTCTGTCGTAGCAGTCAGTAGATAATGATATTCCTGCATTTTCTAGGGCTTTCACGAAGTCTATGTGTACATTAGGGGGTGAAAACTTATCCGGCGGGGGAAGCGAAATAGACTTAGTGAACTTGGTAACATCGATTCCAAGATTTTCTTTACACCACTCAGTGAAGTACGGTAACTTGAGTTTTCCAATCGGATACCTAGAAAACAATTCATTTAACGTTTGCTTTCACATAGCAATGGTTAGTATGCATTCATTGACGTGTATAATCATCTTACCTATCCCCCGTGAATTCCAGAATCCCTTCATTATTCATAACGAATCCAGAATCCTGATATCCCCATCCATTCCACTTTAGAAGTTCTTGCCTACGAAAAATCATAAATCATTAGCACGATGCTTCATACCTAGTTCAACTGAAAACCGTGAAATTGAAGCGTACATTCATGCTAATGAAGTCGATCAGACAGATTTTTAATGGGATTACATATTTCTTCTATCTTTAGTCCCTCTTCAATTCTACACTTCCTACATAAATACTCTATCTCTGTGAGAAGGCATACATCCCCAACCAATTCATTTCTATCCTACACTGTCGTAGCTTCATCTTAGTTATCTACTATAATAGCCAATCCCAATTTCCAAGCATATAACTCGATTAATCATAGTATCCCTTCACGATACTACAGAAATTTACGGCAAATCAAGAAACCTTAAAATTGAACACGCGTCTCGTACGTACCTTTTCTTCGGGATCGTGCCCATCTTCCTTGAACTGTATCCAGTATCAGATTTCCTACGACTTGTACTTGATTAAACTCTTGAAGTTCCAGCTAGCAAGTGGCAGAGCGACTGTCAGACAACCTATGGAGTATTTCATAAAGCATCAATTAGATTTCATTCCCACGTAATATCATACATAAAAAGTAACATTTCACACAATTACAAATAAATCAAAGATTAATAAATACATACATCTGTCTTCATTTAACAAAATCCTCAATTCTCTCAATCTATCCTATCATAGCACACCACAAAACGATTAATTACTGAAATACCCATGTCCTTTAAATGTTTTACATCTGACAGTTGTGGACAAATGGACAAATTCTTAGGAATATTTCCGCACGACTACCCTGCAATTATAGCACGGGTACAAGGTTTTACTTAAAGATACATTTCTGACCCCAACAGTAGGTCTGTCTGTTCCGCTGAAATCTAAATTAAACTTTGGCATGCTTTCAATTCCGGGTGTACATCAGCGCAACAGAGCAGGGTTGCTTGACTTTAAGCATTCTTCTGTCAAAAAAAGTATTATGACTGTTTGATTCAAGACGGGATACGGGACATTTCTCAATAATCTGTTCTAGTATTTTCAAATAAAGTTCAAAGTTAGTTGATCTTCAATGCTTTGCTGCCCTGTAGACTCTTGAGCCGAATATTGCTGAAATTGTATAAAATTTCTAACTCCCACTAGTTCCCCCTTAACTATCACAAACCAAATTCTAAAAGTAAATTACATAAACACATTACATTATGTGTTATTACACACACACATATCACATACACACATAACAATAATACACATATATTTTATTGCATTTATAAAAAATAACATGCAATAAAATAGTAAAGCAGCTAATTGCATGCGAACGAATCCAATGATAAAAATAAACTTAGTTGCTTACGATCGCAAAATTGACTTCCACAGGTCAAAGGTCAGTCATTCTTGTGAATAAAAGTCAGAGGAATCATATGTAATCCCGGAAAGTTTCTGAGCTTAGCTGCTTAACCACACTTTACACTTAAACCTCACGCCGCTTCTATGATCTCACCATAACTCTAATCTGACTAGAAAGATAAGCAAAGACTCTCAGCTACAAAACGACGGACCGGTTGAAGAGAAGACCCATGTGCGAATCTATATATTTAAATTGCAAAAATCAGGAGATGAGTAATAAAGTGTAAACTAAAGGAAGGATTGAATTCGTCAATGAATCCTTTCGGCGTTACACAAGCTCATTGAACGAGCATAATAAAATAGCAAAGGGAGGATGAGTGCACTTCCATTTGAGACTTTTTAAGGCACGGCATTATAGCTCGGATGCACTATGCGTTGCTTGGCAGAGAGAGACACATCAGATATTCGCAAACAATGAAGGAGCCGATACAGCTTAAGTCCGAGCTAGACATCCTTGGAGATCCGACTACAATCCGGCTTTGCCCCTCCCCAACGTAATGGGCATAGTAGCACATTGCTTTACATGGGCAAGAACGGAACGCATTTTACAAACCAACATGGACATCATTGACCGACAAAGTCTCAGTGGTAGGGGAACGGGAGAAGGCGTCAAATGTGGACAGTATAAATATGAGAGCGGAGGAAGAAGGATCAAAAAATGAGCCTTTCTTCCTGCTCTCCCCGAAGTTCATGCTTCAAAAGTTGCATACATTATTAAACGATATTAAACTATACCGACGTCACATCACAACAATTGTTTTTAAGTAATTTATACTTCAAATTGGTTAATTCCTCTTGTTACTCCCGCTCAATAATCCTTCCTTTTTCATTAGATTAATTGTGTGAAATTTCGCATCATTCATCTTTATTTCCCCGTCTTTTTCACCTTCCTTATTACTTACAAGTATTGCCGTATTGCAATTTTTTGCACAGTACAATATTTAAATACGTGCTCCAAAGTTGAAGCACTTAATCCTGAGGTAACTTAATTGGCATTACTTTAACTACGAGCTCAACACTTTTCCTTCTCCTGCTGACAGAATCTCAAAGCTTTTGCCGCGTTTATGTATATACCCGGTATTATGCCGGGATGATACAACACATGTCACGTTAAATAATTGGAAATGTTTGTTTTTTTAATTACAGGAATCAAATGTATACATCCAGTCAGCTCTAAACCGTCCATTTCTTAGTCGACCGAGCATCACAACTTCTTCAACTGCGCAACGAATGTGTGATGCAGTCAATAACAATGGGAGCTTTTTATACGCTATAGAATAGATTTTTTACAACCTGTCATTTAGAGCAAGTTACGTCTAAGACGTAAGTTTGTATGATAAATAGGTAGTGATTACACTCGTCGTATTACCTCCAGCGTCAAAGTATTCATTAGCTTTAGGGAACACTTGCGGGAAAACGTTTTTCTGCATAAATTAATCTATCCCATACCAAATCCTTGATACAAAACTAAATGTGTTCTGCTAAAAAAGGTTGCACGAATCTATACGATCAAATCTAGTTTAAATAACTTGTTTATGAATGAACTCTTTTAAGGCTTGTCTACTCTTATAAGGTAGTGAATTTTGGAAAGTCTTGTATTAATTTATCCAGTAGTGTTTTCTATTTTTTACCATCACCACAATCGCAAAAACCTGTACCATCCATGGCATCCAGGTAAGAAAAACTGTGTGTAAACTGATTGTGTGGCCGGAGGCTTACTCTTGACTAACGTTGACATTTTTAATTTTCTTAGATTGGATCGTCTTTTTGTACTTTTGGAAACTGGATCAAGTCCTTCCACCAGAAAAGCAGCTGCAGGGCAGTTGGGTCAAGTACAACGTGTACACCCAAACGAATTACCGTATTTACTTCAACGAGTTCATAAATGTTTGCGTTCCACGTCGTGGGAGACTAGGATTGCTGCTGGACAAGCTGTTGAAGCCATTTTGTCTCAGGTCCCAGTATGGCCGACAGAAACGGAAGAAATTGTGATAAAAACGGAGCCGGAAGGAGACGCGGCCACTCAGATCAAAGTAGAGGATATGGATGAGGATCAGTCTAGTGACGATGAGAACAAGAAGGAACTCTTAGCCTTTGATACATTCGATGTTACGCGCCTCTTGGGCGCGAATAAGACATTCCTTATGGCTTCAGAATCTTCAAATTTTGATGGAGAGCCTGATAATCTAGACTCCGCGGACCCCGTGCAGCAACGGGCGTTAATCAATAAGAGACTGGGGCTAGATATGGCTGAGAAGCTTGGGCTAGATACTTCAGATATCATATCTACGGATGATCTGTGCTCCGTTCCAACAGCCTTAGAATCAAGTGAGACCAACCACGTCCATTTAGCTGTGCCACTTCAAGATGTGAAACCGGAGCCGACGATCAGCGTTAAGAAGGGTCGAACTTTATCAGTTAAAATGTCATATGAACGAAGTAATAGTACCAGCAGTGTATTTGCCGATGATGATGAGCCACTTAGCTCAAGGGAAATGAATCTGCAAAAACGTAGAGCTAAAAAACTCAAGTCGCGGGAAACGCTAGAATCTCAGTCTAGTGTTGATGAGGGCATCAAGAAACTTAAAAGAGATGATTCCATAGATGCCGCTGGTAATATTGTTGATTTTACCAGCAACTTCAACAGTTTAGCTGAAAAGGGTAATTGGGCTTTGGGCTTCTGGATCGACATCCTCGTCAATGATCTCTTTCACTCTCAATGGGAAGTCAGACATGGAGCTGCAACGGCACTGAGAGAGTGTATCAAAATACACGGATGTAGCGGTGGCAAAACGAAAAATGACGAACAGGTTTGTTGGAGACGTACACTTGAAATTATAACTTTATATCCGGTCTGCCAATAGGATGAAGGCTATATTCTGTTGTTTCTGGTTTCAGTCCTCCCAGTTGCATCAAAGTTGGCTTGAAGATTTGGCATTGAGATTGGTTTCGGTCCTGGCACTTGATCGGTTTGGTGATTTTGTCTCTGACCAAGTCGTAGCACCAGTTCGGGAGACGTGTTCGCAGTGCCTCGGAACTGTTGTGACGTTGATGTCGGGGTCAAGAGTTGAATCATTGCTCAATATTTTACTTCATTTGTTAGGACAGAAAGCGTGGGAAGTCCGCCATGGTTCTCTGCTCGCTCTGAAGTATATATTTGCGGTTCGAAAGGTGAGGAACGTGGTCCAATCTATTCTTGTTGCAATAGTGTTTTGTGTTGTACTACTTACACTTATTACATCTCGTTATTTCTTCGTCGTAGGACTTGGTTAACAAGTTGCTACCACAGGCTTTTCCATCTTTGTTTACCTGCTTGTCTGACACGGTGGACGATGTATGTGCCGTTGCGGCATCGGCTCTCATTCCGGTTGCAGATATCCTCGTTTCGGATTTACCAGAAGGCTCCTCTCAAGTTGTTAATGTACTTTGGGATTCGCTGACTAATCTTGATGATTTGTCTAGTGCCTGCAATTCAATAATGGAGCTTCTGGCGACTTTGTTAGCATTCCCCGAAGCGCGTGCAAATCTTAGGTAGGCAATATGCATCACAGTATAATTCACGTTCTTATGTAAAAAGTGTAGGCAATGTTAACAATTAAAATGCTTCGTTACAGAGATCTGGACACACTGATGCCTAGATTGTGGCCCTTTCTACATCATTCATCCTCTTCTGTACGAAAATCTGCACTATCAACTTTGCAAAAGCTAACTGAGCTGGATTCAAGTATTATGCCCACTAGCACGACATCTTTACAGGAGACTTTGCGAAATATTTACCAGCGGGCGCTATTAGAGCATAATTTTGAAGTCTTACATCTGATACCACGGGTCTGGACAGATTTTTTGAAGTCCTGTAAGCTTGAGACGCTCCTATTAGCTGCCTGCCCGTTATTCGGAACATGGCTATGTTTAGCTATGCAGCCACCTCGTATAGCTATTGATCCATCTTTACTGGTCCCTTCTAAATCTTCCGTATGTTCACATTGTTTTTATATCTGATACCCAGGACATTCGATGCATGTGTGGAGTGGAATTACTATAAGTAAAGATAAAATTAATGGCCAGAAACAATGTAATTTATAGAATGGTGGACATAACTTGAAACCAGCAGAGGGAGAAGTGGTCACAAAGGTCTATATGAGTGGCAGTGGTGACGGGGATCCAGTTAGGATTGCAGAAACACGGTTGATACTAACTGGGATGCTTGGACAGCTGGTTCCGTACATAGTCTCTCCTCTTCCTCCTGGGTACGCAATTTAGTAATGTGATGTGACTTAAAGTTAAAATATTATCATGGTTGGTTTTACCGAAGTTCTTTTGTTTTCTCAGGTGTCCAGGAGAATCCCCGATGGACTGTTTGGTCAGAATATTACTAGTCTACTTTAATTCTCGTTCAGCTTTACAACGGACTGTTACTTCGTTAGTCATATCATCATGGCCAAATCCAGACGAATCGATTGGAAAATATGCTGCCACTACGCCTCATTTGTCGAATGGGGGGTCCAACTCCCACCCAGGAACCATAGCTGAAGGAAGTCATATGTTATTGGTCAAACGCTTAATAGATTGTCTGAATGAGGTGTTATACTTCGATGAAATAGCCATGGCGTTCACTAGACTCCAAAGCGAAAGTCGTGATTTTTTAGCAACTTTAAAACACTACAAGGTTCCGCTTCCCTCGGATGTAGAACAGATCAATACACCTATATTCTCATTTGATCAAGTCAAAATGCTTTCTGGCGAAGCAATGCAGAATCAAATTCTTCATGAGATGAAAAAATCCAAAATTCAAGAAACTTTACTAGAACGGCGAAAGTCGATTTGGAATCTGTGTTCTCAAACAACGCATGAATTCTCCGCTCTCAACACTATGTATGTAGTCACATATAATGCTATTACAGTTTATTAAACTCGTGGATTGGTTGTATTTTTTTGAGGCTGATGGTTTGGTTGTTAATTTCAGGATGATGGCAGCAATCTCAGGAGCAGTTTGTAAATTGAAATATCTACCGGATAAACTAAATCCAGTCGTGAAACCCTTGATGGAAGCATTGAAAAAAGAAGAAAATGAACTGTTTCAGAGAGCTGCTGCTCAGCATTTGTGCTTTCTTATGAACCTAGTTCTGCATCGTACTCCTTGCCCGATACCGAAGATAATTCAAAATTTGACCTCATTTCTGTGTTCTGACGACGATTTCACACCACCCATAGATGATACCGAAGGCATTTTGTCGTTAACAAATTTCAATCCTGTGGGAGAAAACTTAAACACGCCAGCAAAGAAGCTAACGAAAATTGAAGAACAAGCTGAGTATGAAGCAAAGAAAGGAGTACGTATTCAACGCCGAGGTGCGACTCTAGCTTTGACATGTATCGTTGACTCCTTTGGCAGTGATGTTCCTGTAAAGGTGGCTAAGTTATGGGAATTAACGTTTGGAGAATTGGAAGCATGGAGCTCAGCCGGAGGTACTAATAAAATGTGTGAAAGATTTTCACGTATATGTGGCATTTTGGTGCAAAATATTAATGATTGTATAAATGTAGAAAATGACAAGACTTGCTGCAGAAGAATAACAGATGCGCTCCAAATTCTGGAAGTCATTTCCCCTTCATTCCACAAGGAACTGTTTCACATCGTACGTTATCTGCTATACATAACAGGGGCAAGTGAAACTTTCAATTTTAGTGATGATATGTTTCTACGAATTCCAGGTTGAAGGACAAATTGGTCGAATCTGTAGCTTCTTGGGACACAGAATCAGAGCAGTCAGGCATATGGCAGCGCGATGCTTGGCGGTATGGGCCTCTTTAATGCCCCAAAAAGTAATGCCTACGGTTGTGAAAGAGGTTATTCCTCTATTAGGCTCCATGGAAAGTCATGTTCAGCGTCAAGGATCTATAGAAGCAGTATGGTGCATCGTCGATGGACTTGGACTGGATCTGCTTCCCTACATAGTGCTGTTGGTAGTACCAGTTCTAGGTCGAATGAGTGATCAAGAGGAGTCTGTTCGTTTACTGGCATCCTTGACCTTTGCTACATTAGTGAGACTGATGCCATTAGAAGGAGCAATCCCTGATCCACCTGATCTGCCAGAATCTTTGACAGCTCAGAAAACTGAACAGCGACAGTTTTTGGAACAATTGCTCAATCCTTCACGTATTCCAGAGTATAAAATAACAGTTCCTATAAATGCAGAGCTCCGCCCTTATCAGCAAGCTGGAGTCAATTGGTTAGGTTTTCTAAACAAATACAAGTTACACGGTATTCTCTGCGATGATATGGGACTCGGAAAGACATTGCAGAGTATTTGTATACTAGGAAGTGATCATCATAATCGATCAGAAAGCTACAAAGTAAGTCTGCCTATTTGTAACCTATCATATAAATCTAAACTGTGACAGGCTCATTACTCTTGAAACAGAATTTTGAGAATACTATCTTCACATTTTTGCCATGTTTTCATGTAGGTCCAGCCGAACCCTGACAATACACATCTTCCTTCTATTGTCATCTGCCCGCCAACGCTAACTGGACATTGGGTTTACGAAGTAGAGAAATTCATTTCTCGTGAATACCTGAGTCCTTTACATTATCATGGTCCTCCGTTGGAAAGGAACAAATTGAAACCTAAAGTCTCCAGCCATAATTTGGTAGTTGCATCCTATGATATCGTGCGAAATGATATTGACTTCTTCTCCTCCATTCGATGGAATTATTGTATTCTTGATGAGGGTCATATAATTAAGAATGGTAAAACTAAGGTAAGCAAGAAAGCAAGATCAATCCGTAGTTCCATGTCAACTTAGACGATATCATGATTTGGGTATTCCGAACGTAATTAATTATATTTGGTTTGCAGATTTCAAAAGCTATCAAACAGCTGAAAGCTAATCATCGTCTCATATTGTCTGGGACCCCCATACAAAACAATGTGCTGGAACTATGGTCACTGTTTGACTTCCTAATGCCTGGGTTTCTCGGTACGGAGAAGCAGTTCGCGTCTCGTTTTGCGCGTCCCATTCTTATGGCTCGTGATCCGAAGAGCTCCCCGAAAGATCAAGAAGCAGGGGCCTTAGCAATGGAGGCGCTTCACAGACAAGCCTTGCCTTTCCTACTTAGAAGGCTAAAAGAAGATGTACTGAAAGACTTGCCACCCAAAATTACGCAGGTATAAGAAACGGAAATTCAAAATACAGTGTTGTTTTGTAAATGCAACACGAACTTAAATCCATATTTTGTACAGGACTACTATTGTGATCTCAGCCCTATACAAGAACAGTTATACGAAGACTTCGCTCGTTCTCGCGTTCATCAGTCGCTAAGGGATACATTCTCGGCCACCGATGACTCTTCTAAACATTCCCATATATTCCAAGCTCTACAGTATTTACGTAAAGTTTGTAATCATCCTAAACTCGTCCTCAGCCCTCAACATCCCAAGTATTCTGTAGTTACGGCTCAACTGGCAGAGAGCCGATCTTCTTTGAATGATATACAGCATAGCGCAAAACTGCCAGCCTTGAAGTAAGTTTTTTTGCGAAAGTTAACGAGTGTCACTAAAATATGAATGCTGATAACATATCAACATTGGATTGCATTTATGGTCACTTAATGGTATTACGTCACTGTTGATATAAATAGACAGTTGCTACTGGACTGTGGCATAGGAGTAACGGAGCCTGCAAATAATGTGTTGGACGAAGGAAGTATCGTCAGCCCCCATAGAGCGCTTATATTTTGCCAGTTGAAAGTCATGTTGGATATCCTGGAAAATGATTTGCTCCGGTAACTTATTCAAGCGATTCATTATTATTTGAGTAGACTTGATGTGTCCGAGCTCAATAGATTTTAAAAGTTGATTTTAAATTCCAGGGCCCATCTACCATCTGTTACGTATTTGCGGTTGGACGGGAGTGTTCCTGCGGGTCAAAGACACGCCCTGGTCACAAGATTCAACAATGATCCATCTATTGATGTACTATTGCTTACAACACAAGTAGGCGGTTTGGGATTGAATTTAACTGGCGCAGATACGGTATGCTCTTTTTATCTTTATCAGGAGACTGTGTCATAATTTCTTGTCCATAAAAACCTCGCTGCCTTGGTTGAAAAAGTTAAGTGAAGAACCTTTTAAATTGTTTGTTTGCAGGTAATATTCGTGGAACACGACTGGAATCCAATGAGAGATTTGCAAGCTATGGACAGAGCCCATCGAATCGGTCAAAAGAAAGTAGTCAATGTGTACAGGTTAATCACACGTGGAACTTTGGAGGAAAAGATTATGGGGTATGCATTAATTATACATTTAAATACATGCTGGTCTATATATGTACAGACAATGGAAGATCAACTCATTACGGAATAATTGTTTTTGCAGACTTCAAAAGTTTAAGCTCATGACAGCAAATACCATAATCAGTCAAGAAAACTCTTGCATAGAAACAATGGCTACTGATCAGGTACGGTAATTTAACTGTTGGTAACAATAGCTACTTTTAAGAAAGTGTACTTGCTGAGTGTTTCTGATGCTAACTTTTCGTATTCTCATTCCAGCTGCTGGATCTGTTCGTGTTGGAAGATAATCACGATGATGACAGAAACAGGCGAAAAGAAGATGTCGGCGGTATAGTGGGAGCATACAAAAATGTGTTGGAACAAATTCCAGAGCTATGGGAGGACGAATTATACACGGAGGAATACGACTTGTCTAACTTCATTAAAAATCTGAACAAATGAGTTAGTTTCAGCTGAAGGAGGTCAGTATAAGTTAGTTAAGTGTGAATTTGCACCTTATGTAGTAAGGTAAAATTTTGTCAAGAACCATATACATAGCGAGGTTAATTACTGCTGAGTTATAATCAGTGCTAACTAATATTTCTATGTTTATTTCTAAGTCGGTCTTGAACGACAAATTAGGTGAACGTTAAGTTAATTTTTGTCAATGTTGTTTGAAGATTGTTTATCGTGTGTGAATGTAACGTATTATTTTGTAGAATGAAATCATGACGATATTCTCATCGAGCTCAACTCCCAATAGCCCAGCATGTGATTTGTGATCATTTTTAATGTAATGAACTGTTGAAGGTTCTCTATTTAACGTAGCGGTCGAATATACAAGCATGAATCTGAGGAGTAAAGCGTACCTTACAATTATTAAGACTGTGGTTTGTCATCTTACCGACACTTAGGATAAACATTTTCTTATGATTGATAGAGAAATAAAGCAAGAATAACATTTTCAAGGCTACACGCATTAAATCTTTGTAACTTTTTCTCGATGCAACAGAAATCGCAAATGTCTTACTGCTGATTGCTGTAAGCAACAGTAGACCCAACCGAGAATGAAGGATTTAATGTATAAAAAAATTACGAATATACTACCAATTCATCGCATTCTGTCAATCAGCTTTCCCCTTCTCCATTTTCATTAATCCTAGTGACCACAAAAACGCATCTGGACTAGGATCGCGCCCACGAAATGACCGGAAAATTTCTGATGGATGACTGTTTTCTGAAGCTTCAAATATTGTATTGCAAAACCTGAAATGTTAAAAATCAGTTACACACTAGTACTTGATTTATCGATTAGACTTTCACGAATAAGCTTTATAATTTCACTTACCGTTCCCCATGAGCCGATGCACTACGAGTTTCCTTATGTTCCACAAAGGCTCGGTAGCAATCCGCTCCCAACATACGCGACCATAAATCGCTGTAGTAAGTACTGCCATACTGAATAAGAGGCGAACTACAGAGGTGTTGATTTTTGTCCAAGTCGAATGCGTTATAAGTTGCCCACAACTTTTTCACAACTTCGTTCCAAAATGTATCACATAAGTCAAGTTCCAGATCAAGATCAGCCTGGTACAGCTCATAGCATAAGTCTGACGCAGCAAAATGTTTTCTGGCTTTCAAGAAATTTTCTAGCGCATCTCCTTCTAATCCCATAAATTTATGAACGAAGTCCTTGTTTCCCAACCACATACTTAAGAAATGTCCAACGATTTTGAAATCCTGCACAAGACCAACCGTCCTATTCCGAGCATTGATACTTGTCTGTAGAAGCAATCCGAAGTTTTCAAATAGCGCGTTGACGTCCGTGAGAGTCAACATAGTATCTTGATCCCTACTTGGAGTATCTAAATTGAGTACTAGCATAGAAAACATTCTATTTCCTATAACGTAATTGCCGGGAAATTTCGTTGAAGATTTGAACGGATCTATGACGAACGATCCGACTTCTGTGCCATTTCTCAGCACGGAGTACTCCTGCTCATTCTTTCGATTGTATTTAATACCAAATATTTCAGATGTAAATTCCAGCAACGAATTAAGCGTCTTGCTGTACGGGAAGAGCATGTTCTGCACGCTAAAAATAGAGAAATATCGTAAGTCATGACACTATGAAAAATCTTAGTTATCGCAAAATGGAATACTTGAAACTTACTTGTACAGTGTTTCACGTTCTACTTTCCGCCAATATGGAATATCCCAGGGCTTTAGTTTTGAGTTGTAGCCGTTATTAGCCGCGAATTGATTCAACCGCTCGATTTCCTCAGCATGTGCGGACCGACCTTTGCATTAATAGCTACTTTAGAACCAGTTTTCCTCTCCAATATGTCTAAACTACGAAAAGTAAACTTACTCTTCAGTAACAATGTTGCAATCATTGATTTCACATTATTTACGTTAGCTGCCAGCTTATTCTCCAATGCTAACTCGGTGGCATTACGATATCCTAAGATTTTGGCCACTGATCGTCTTGTACCTCGGATTTCTTCTATTGTGACACTGTTATGCTTAGAATCTGCACATCTGTTATTAAATGCCTGCCATAAATTCCACCTTAGCGCTGGAACGGGGCAATTTTCCAAGAATGATGTATAGACCTGCTTGTTCAATGTTATATACCATGGACCTTTCGTCGGACTTGTTCTACAATCATGGGAATAAGCCAACATAGAATGACCCACCAACCTACCAAGAAATGGTTACGGTTACATAACCGTAGCCCATGTTCGTATTCAACTCACCTGTCTTTAGCTATTTGCTTCATTTCATTCTCTGTCATATTTCCTAGATGCTTATCGTCCACGATAAGATGTTTAAACTTGGTATTTGCGGTTGATACATTCTTCTTGAACTTCTGTTTCAACTTCGGTAATTCCTTGGTTACTTTGATAAAATGTTCATAAGCTTGAGGTGTCAATTCTATACCGTTGATTTTGCTCATATAAACATGATTTTGGAGCTCTCGAGACCGTGGGTTACTATCAAGAAGATCCTGTAATACAATACCAAAATATGCTGAAAAACCTATTTACAATCCTTACTCTTTGAATGTAAATGAGGTAGTTTCATAAGTTTTTCGAACCTTGCAAGTGTAGTAAATAGGTTTAGATTGAAATTTTAAATTTTTCGCAATTGTAATCCGCTGCAAGAGTTCTTCATAATTGGGTAGGTTATGGAGGATATGGACCATATTCAAGAGACTGGTTACATAGTCTACATTTGTTGAATCCAAATCTTTCAGCAATTCCGTTGCGATATCGTAATTAGGATCTAACAAAAAAGGTATACTTCTATTTATAACCTGCAAACTTCAGTAACGCCGAGTTATCAGTGACTAGTGGCAATACCTTGTAGGGCTTGCTCTGTCTTCCATACTGCCGATTCAAAGGTCAAGCTTGTGATTCCAACAGCTTCCTGGCATTTCTTTGGACTTACTTTGAAGTCACTAGGTATCTTTCCAATATTCAAAAGTTCATTTGACGACGCTTGTGAATCGCTTCCAGTGGGAAGTTCTGGCAATCTAGTGAGAAAAGTATGACAACGATCAGCAGGAGCATCTACCGCAGACTATATTATTGTCATAAAGTCAACGCGATTTTATTCGAAAAAACTATGCAGTTAACGGTACACCGGGAGCGAATTCGACAAAATACTTACAATATTATATATCCTGGTGATGTGGAACACCGTCTGACCGAATCGAAATACTGGTCGATCCTCCAACGAAATCTTAAACGGTGCAACATTATTTCGGCAGTACGTTCCAATTTCCTTATTTTGATACGTACGTGCTAAGCATTGTAGTATAATAGCAGCTTAATTAGTGGAAACTGTTGCCTCATGAACCAATAGTCATGATAACCTTATAACGATCTTTTTACTTATCCCAAAACAGATTTAAAATTGTAGTCCGCAGGCTAAATATTTTTGCAATCGAAATATATTTTTTTTATCGCAATTCGCAATAATCGTGTGTGTGCAGCAGATTTAAATCTTTCAGGTTTCCCGCTGCGATTTCGTTTTATAGCCGCTTTTGCCTTATGAGGTTCATTCCGATAACACGTTCTCCAAAACCCAAGTGCCCTGGCAAGACTTATATATATATATTGTTTTCGTCTAACCTAAAGTTTAGGTTTTAATGACGATGATAATGATATCTGTTCTATTGAAATCCCTGGTAGACGCTCTATCTTTTGACACTAGGCGCTTACAAATTTTAAAGAAACATTAATTTCATCGCATTTCTCCCCCAGTTGCCATAATTTGTGAATGGTCCTTGTAGAGAATAAGATTTCGAAAAATGGTCAATTTTCAATTTTCAAATTGAGTTAACACACATTTCTAGACCAGAAGTTAACGTCGAATCCAGCAGCGCTGTCCGTTTAGTTATCAGTAAGTTCTGACAGGGCAAATTGGACAAAAAAGCTAAACCAGTAGTATGTGAAAGCCAGACAGTTATGTAAGCCAGGTGCGATTAATTATGGTGTGCATATACTTATGATCATATCCGTGTGTCGGATCTCGGAATGAAACATCATAATACTTTAATTTTTTGAAGACGCCTAATGGATAATACCTAATGGAGCTATTATGAAATCACAAAAGTAGTATTCATCCAGTATCAATGCTAGAATATCCCGTGGAAAACTGAAATATAAGGGTCTTAACCGATCATTAAAGCTATAAGATTTGTTTCAGGGAACGGTGATTGATGATGATTAAATCAATCATAGTTTAAAAAGTTTCCATTAACTTTCACATTGCTCGATCGATATTCAGATATACTGTACGTACATAAGCCTATGCGCTATATAATGATGTGCACAGCTGCAGAACGCTGGCATCACGCACGCAGTTCTTCAAGGAGAAGTTAATTTCTTTTTTGGTCAAATAGTCAACATTTAGTAATTTTTTCAGCAATTTGAAATGGCTACATTTGTATTTATAGGAATGCTACCGTAGTAAATCTATATTTGAAGTGTGGAAGGTTTTAGGAAAGGATATAATTAAGTGTTGTGCAATTTTTCTTTATTTTTACTTTCACAGTGAGTTTCCTTCAATATATTAATTGGTGCTACAATCTTAAGGAAGAAAATAGTCCCAAAGCTAATCAAAATAACGGTGCATATGCAACATGGGTTTTCGGAAATTTTACTGAACCATCTGTTTTTTGGAGCGCTATGGCAAACTGTGTATTGAAAGCGTTTTAAATAATATTCGTTACCAGTTAACCTTAAATACAGAGTGTGCGTGTCATTGAAAGAGTAAAAACTATATTTCTACACTTTATTTCATGGATCAGGTTTTATTATTTCCAAAAATGGAGGAGTCATACAATTCCGACTATGATAACTTTCATCACCATCATTCCAAGAAGCGAAAAACACCTAATATGTAAGCAGTATTTGACTGATTAGCATCGTGAGATGATCTTATGGTTAGATCTGTTAATAACGTCTAACTAAACGTGTTTTTATTTATTTTAGCATGGATGACACAGACGAATCTGAATCGTGCAGTACACTAAGAGCTTTAACACCTACCGATGAAAGCTCAAAAAAGTACATTTCAAACACCATATTGTACCTATAACCTGCGGTTGCTTTTAATATAAACACTAAATACATTTTATATTTCTTCTCTGACCTAGGCAAAATCATAGCGAGATTGAAAAACGAAGACGTGACAAGATGAACACGTTTATCACGGAACTCTCCGGATTAGTTCCTATGTGTAGCGCAATGTCAAGAAAATTGGACAAATTGACTGTGCTGCGAATGGCAGTTCAACACATGAAGACACTGAGAGGATCTCGGGTTCATTCCTATACCGAGGGTCACTATAAACCGTCTTTCGTAACTGACCAAGAACTGAAGCGATTGATCTTGCATGTAAGAGATCGAAATTACCCGATTAACTTGATGATATCCGTATTTTGCTGACACGACCAGCGTTTTAACATTTTTAATATTTGTGACCTTGACAAAAATGAATCTTGCAGTGCGCTGAAGGGTTTCTCTTCGTTGTGGGCTGTGATAGAGGGAGGCTTCTTTATGTCTCCGAATCTGTTCACCAAGTTTTGAAGTACTCGCAAAACGATTTACTGGGTCAGTCATGGTTTGACATCTTGCACCCAAAGGATGTCGCCAAAGTCAAGGAGCAGCTTTCCTCATCAGATTTATCACCTAGGGAGCGTCTAATCGATGCGAAAAGTAAGTTCCTGTGCTTAGTTTGAAAAGGTCAAAATAATTTTAGTTTTCCATTTTTGTAAAACAGTTTTCTCAGTATCTTGGATTTGAACATCGTTTAATTTATTTCAATTTAGCAATGCTCCCGGTCAAAGCCAACGTTCCCCAAAAGACGAATCGACTGTGCCCTGGAGCCAGACGGTCTTTTTTCTGCAGAATGAAATGCAAGTTGGGGCAACACATAAAAGAAGAAAATGATAGTATGAATTCTTGCTACAAGAAAAAGAAATCGAATAGTGCAGGTAGGTAAACTCACTTGTCACGATTTTATAAAAGTCAACTTTGAGAAACATTCTGGTAATAATAACTCTCGTTTCCACAGAGCGGAAGTATACCGTTGTACATTGTACGGGTTACTTGAAATCCTGGGCAAAAATTGGTATGGATGATACTGAAGGCGAAGCTGACGATGCCTGTAATCTTTCATGCTTAGTAGCCGTCGGTAGGATTTTGCCGCAGTCGAACCGCACTTCTCTAGCAAGTTTTCGATCCCGACCTATGTGTTATATATCTCGTCATACCTCGGATGGAAAATTTGTTTTTGTTGATCAAAAGTGAGAAACAATTAAATAAATAATTAAGTAGACAAGGTGTATATGGGATAACGTTTCAACTTGAAATTGTTTTCCAGAGCGACCTTAGTTCTTGGATTTCTGCCCCAAGAGCTCCTGGGAACTTCCATGTACGAATATTATGACAATGAAGAGATGGCAGCACTTGCAGAAGCCCATAAAACGGCACTTCGCACTAATGAAGTCATTTCAACACCGACATACCAGTTTAGAACAAGGAGTGGTACGTACATCAATTTGCATTCAACCTGGAAGGCATTCAGAAATCCATGGACAAAAGAAACCGAGTACCTCTTGGCGCGTAATACGCTAATACCGTGAGTAGTATTTTCGACGTTGGAGCATTTGATACCTAAAAAAGCGAAAACCAAGCTTTATTAGCAATTCTTTTACTTTTTTGCAGAAGTCAGTCATTTGACAACTCATTACCTCGAATGGAATCTCTTGCATCTCCAGACTTCGACATGTTTGTTAACGGTAAAATTATTTTACAGATAAGTACTCCTTTAATACTATTCTAAATTCACTCTTCACTTCACACACGATCTATCCTTTACAGGTTCGAACAACAACGGGGGCCAGAGTGATATTCAGAGGATGATTACCGATCAAATGGAGGCAAGTAAAATTGGGAATTCGATCGCAGAGGAGGTACTGCAATGTGATTCCACGAGGTGGAATGGATTTACCACATTTGGCTCAGTCAATAACTGAACTCTATTTGTTCGATAGATGCTAGACTCGTCGCGTCGTATGGGCGAGCCATCCTCATCAATGCAGGAGGGCAAGCAAGAGCTGAAATCCATGTCTCCTTCAGGGATGCTTCAACCAGGAGATTTATCAGTCTTATTAACTTCTTCGGCCTCAGACTGCCCTTCCGACGGAGGTACAGAAAGAGATTACAATACGGAAATGGAAATAAAAAAGAAAACTCTATCTGTCATATCTAGCGCTGAGGATTCACCAAAATCTTCCAGCAGAATGTCCAGGAGCCAAGGTATTTACCGCATAATTTTTTTTCACTATCCTTGCATCATTCCGACTTACCATCCATTATTATTACAATCTCACATTTGATAATCTGAAATGTTTTTGCAGACGAAGAGAACGGAAGCGCTTGTTTACTAGGAGCTGAGGTATCATCCGAAAGTCCTCACCACACAAGTTCAAGTGACGGAAATGACGAAGCTGCAATGGCAGTGATTATGAGCTTACTGGAAGCAGACGCTGGTCTAGGAGGCCCAATCGATTTTTCGGGCTTGCCATGGCCGCTTCCATAAATTCCCTACTTTCATTCCAACAATTTTAAGTGTTACAAATTATTCCGTGCTACTATATTACAAAGTTTGGTGAAACGTTATTGAAATGCATGCTAATATATAAGAATACAACGTCCGCGTACTTGACTCGTCGTCTGTCACTTGATAATCCCTAAGTATACGTTATATAGAAATAGAGCGAAATCAATCATTGTTCGAGATCTACGTTTATATAAATACAATATATATACACAAATATTATGTGCATGGCACACTTCAAAGCGTTTTTAAAATAAATATTATAACAAATCGTATATTTTGCCCCAACTCTCAACCTTTCAGGACACGGCCGTAAAACTAGCTCAAATTGGCAGCTGCACACAGAGGCGCCGGGAGGAGCTCCTTCAACGCATTTCAAAATTCAACCTTTACGTGAGAATGTTCATGCTTTTCTCCTCACAATAATTAAGTTCAGGTCATTAAAGCGTGATTCTTTTAAGTCCATGCATCCGGAACTTGAGAAAGGAAGCTAATTTACAAGCCACCTCCTTTACCCACACTTCATTAAGCCAAATTACGTGTTAGCCCATATCTTCAGTAGAACCCTAATTACGATCCTCTCTCTAGTTAATCCTCCCAAAGCACGTGGGGAAAGCAACCATGCTCTCTCCAACATTTTATATCACCTCCCCCACCCTCCAACCTCATACCGTCTTTCCCCACAAGTAATCTTTTTCCACTTCCGGAACTAACGGAAAGCCACCTTGAGACACTTATCCTCGACCATCCGTTGTCCGACCCTCTTCCCCACCGTCCGTCCATCACACCATAGCACTCAATAACTATCTCTCCATTCCTGACCATAATGTTCACTCGAAAAACAAATCCCTGCCACTACTTCCTCTCACACCTAATTGGTTCAAACTATTATATGTCAATGAATCCTTTGCGTCACAAAGATCCTCGCGGTCATATTTTGACAGCTTTCTTTAAAACCTGGATCCTGTCATCCCCCCAATACTGTATCCCTCCCACCTCCTCCTCTACCCCTTACCTGTGAGCCGTAAACGTTACTTGAAGTTTCAGCTCACATATATTACTATCTAATTTATGTCAGACAGAAGCCTCATTGACCTTTTATTTCGAGCCAACGATTGTTTCAATCATCCCTCCTCATCTGGATCGCTATCCTCCGCATATTTTCCATCCTTGCATGTTCTCCTCGATAATTACTTCTCGCAAACATATTTCTTCAAACATCTCTCACCTCGCATTCAGACCGAACACGACAGGGCTAATGACATAAATTATCAGAGAGTTGTCCGGGCAGAAGCGAATACAGCCGCACACCTGTATCCAGTAAATTGATGAAATTCGTTTTTCATCCACAATATCTCCGTCCTCTCCTTTCCTTCATACGGTAGCCCTCTCGTTCTGTCTTGGCCCTGCCCAGGTGGCTCTATTCTCCCAAAGAGTTGAGAACTAGAATTCGTCACTGACTCTCTCCAATTTCCCCGCCTTAGCCCTCTCGCATCATTGCAATTCACAACAGATTCTTGGTCCTGTCCCATCTAAATCACAAGCTCACAGAAGCAATCTCATGGTAGGAACCAATTAGTATTGAGATCTCGTTCTTCCATCCCCCACAACTTAGTTGTTTATAGTAATATACTAGTTCACAACATAAGAACCATCTTTCCGAATCTCCATATAGCTGAGCAATAGCAGCCATTAAGACTGTAGTCAGCATTTAAACAAAACCTCAATTTTTTTCTCTACCTAATCTCATCAGTGATGCAGCAAGGTAACCAACTGGCAACAATAGCGTTCCTCAAATTCCTTCAAGTTCACCTACTCTTCCGCTTCATTCCATTTGGTTTTAATGGAAGCACGGGATTTAACTATGCTTATTTCGGTGATATCAAATTAATCCGTAACCTATTGTTTGCTTCTGGCAAAAGATCCAAACTGGTGCTTGAAATGCTATTTTCTCAAAATACTTGCTACAAAAAATCAGATTTCAAAACGATGCAAGCATTCAATAGATGCCATTAAATCTGCATTCAGCTCTCATATTTAAAATTTTCAGTAATTTACTAAAATATAAAACGAAAACTAAACCAAGCTAACTCCGTATAACCTACCATAATAATAGAGCAACTCAATTAGGTAGTTTCCAACTCCATTGATTCTATATCCAGGTGGAAACAGGATTGTTGGAAATGGATTTACTAGTCTTACCCATCCACTATCCAAATATCTCCAAGGGTGTATGCAAAAGAGAGGAACACCACGAAGACGTAACCCACCTGTGCAGATCTCATAGCTTCTGGAGACGAGTTCCGAGAAGTATATACATACATAAGCTCATCTTCCTTCTCATGTATACCTTTTCCCATAAAGAAGACTCGTCCCAAGAATCCGGCAATCCTATGCACTACCCGAGATATACACACCACCCAGCAGCCTTCTATCATCCACGCATAATAATTTCATGCACAGGTAAATCTGGCGGGGTTAATAGCTTCTCACCTCTTCTTCATCCTTGAAAGGGCTAACTAAATTCAAGTATTCTTTATCATTTTATCAATAATTTTCTCTACCATTCTATCACCTCAAATCCTCATCTCATGTCATTCCTTCTCCTAGTCCTATTCTCTTCCCCTCTCCTCAATTTCCATCCAACCTATTCATCCCAAATCAATCCGTCTCTCTTCTGCTCTACAAATCTCAGACTCTTTAAATATTTGTAAACTCCTTCCACGATCCGCTTCAACGTTTACTACTTACCTGTCTCTTTACTACATAGCTGTCACAAAAACAGATTCACAAACAATCTATCAAGTGTACAAACTTAAATTCTTCCCCTCCCCCTCCTAGTCATCTTCCCTGCAATTTTTTCCCATCCCAACAAACCACATTTTTTTCTCCAGCACTAGCCTCACATTCTTGGAAACTCAATTCGCACAAAAAACTCCAAATATTACAGTCACCACCACCACTTCCAGCCATCTTTCCTCAGTATCTATCACCTTTGGCAAATGATGCGAATCCCTCTATACCCGCTTAGGATTCCTTCGACACACTCGCCTCCTCAAACATTAGCATGCAATGCTAAGCTCAACAAATTACCCTCAATCCACCATCAGGATAAAATCCAGTGATTTCTAATTAATCTCTATACTTAATCTCCCAGTCATTTTCCAGCTTCCAAGCTGGCAAAAATAACAAACATAAGTATGCAATCTTTCTCACAGCCTACCAACTGTTATTAGCATTCCATTGGCCTAAACTAAAAAAAATACACCAACTGTCATCAAAACATTTTTAAATACCACCCAAAATCAGTGGATAAATATCCATTTTTTCAATAAATAAAACACTTCAATGTCCAGACATGTCCAGCAATTTGCAATTACTCCACCGTGCAGTGCAGCAAACAAATGATCATTCATCGCCAAACTTGTCTCCATTTAATGCCCAACATGTCCAGAAAAATCCTATATTTCCAGCGAATCAAAGGTATTTTTTATTATAGGCATTACTCTCGAAAGCGCCTCCACATTGCTTTGACATTTGTCTATTTTTGACCTTGCTCTTCTGAGTCTTCTGCTAGTTCTTGTCTTCTGGACAGGGCACATTAGCTTGTCTATTCTATTGTATGATTCGAAATCGCAATAAACATGTCTGGAGAGGAATATTTACGTTGCTATTAGCAGCGGATTCAACTTTCCAGTTAGTCAGCTTCGAGTTGAAATCAGCAAGTACTTTTAAGACAGACGCTTCTTTGGACCCTCGTCCTACTACGACGATGGTTACGTTAAATACAGTGTTTGAAAGTGGATAGGTCCTCCCAGTCCTGCATAGACATAGGGGTGGGTATTCCGCCAGACTGGATTCCTGTCCTTCCTTGCCCCTCTCGGCTCTTATTCTTCTTCTTCTTCTTCTTCTTCTACTTCTTGATAGTCAAGATAATGATGATGGAGAAGACGGGAACGGCTCTCTTCTGCCTATGATAAATGTTTGCATTGGAAACCACTGAGATTTCTACTGGGCATGCACACGGAAAAAGCTTCCATCTCCGATCAAGAGATACAGGTGTAGAGATGAGCAAATCTTAATGACAACAAAACTTCTCAACTCTTTTGGACCCCAGCTATAAGTAAGTATGTGAGAGGAAACGTTGAGCGTATTCCATCCTCCTTGATGATTGTCTACATAGTAGTATGGTGGAGGTAGACGGAAGGATGATGATGCTCCCTCCGATGTCCGAGATAGATGAGCTTCAGACCTGATCCTGACTCCACTGGACGCTTCAATCTCTCTCTCCCCCCTTAGCTAACAATAAGTTGAACCCGCCACAACTTGCTCTTACACACTTACTTACTTACTCTATCTCAAGTCTAGCCTCATCCATCCGTCCGTACGGACCAAAACAGAGGCTTATAACAACCTCCATAGCCCTGTACCACCCTCCCTCCGCCTCCATAGCTCCTCCACACCTCTGAATTACATAGTATATTACGTATATTAAATGCTTATAGCGGAAAATTTTATGCTGATGTGAAATTGGAATCGTGTTCACCTTCGCCGCCACTTGTTCCTACCTGGTGTCACTGACCTCATGAGGCTAACATGACTTTTTAGGCTCATTCAAATCATAAAAACCTCTATTAATTGGCTCATTCTTTTCACCATCCGCACAACCCCCCATCCCCTCCAATCCCTTCTTCAACATTCCCCACAAAAATCCCGGCATAGTCCCCCCCCAACTTACCTGTAACTAGGCAAATATTCCAAAAAATTACTCACCTCTCCCTACCTCACACACTCCCAGTTTCACATGTTCTCTTCTCCGGGCATTTCTCCAGACTCAGTCGCATATTTGCAGACTAAACAATCCCTTGGGGATTTTCATCATTTTTTTACCCCATGTCGTCCCTCTTGTCCTCTCTCTCATCCCTTGAAGGCAGTCAAGACTCAAGAGTTTGAGATTTACCGGTCTTTTTAGAACTTGGCAGGAGTGTCAACTTTTTATTCTTGCTTCAATCTTGACTAGACCCAAGATGCATCTATTCTGTCCCGTATTTAATTCGAAAACAGCGAGCAAGATCAGCGACGACGACATCTTCTCTTCCTCTTCGCCACATTTCATGCATCTTCCGTAAGATTGTCCCTTTGCGCAGGTTGGTGTTGGTAGGCCCGGCCGGAGGAGGAAAAAAGAAAAATGTGTGCGAAACTTGCCTTTATTTCCGGGTCTTGGGAAGAGGATTCCAAAAAATTCGCACCGTCCCCAAATAAACCCCCTTTGAAAAAAAACTAGTGTATCATCGCTCTCACACTAACCTCTTCCATCCCACCGACACAACTTCTTCCCACTCCCCCCACCACAGCTTCATTCTTACATCCTCCGGCATACCTGAGGAGTTTTCAAACCAAAGCTCAACCAAAATAAAGATGTGCTCAAGCAATGGAAATCTTGTAAACGTTTTACAACTTCAGTGTCGTACAAATAGTTCCCAGTGTTCTCTCCAAGGGTAAAAACCAAGCCTAGTTAGGGAAGAGATGAGAGCACATGCTCACACACACAAATCCCGCCACCACTGTCTTCTTCTCACCTTCCTCCTCCTCCTCCATTCGCCAATTCGCAAATTTGTTAAGCGTAGGGAAAGCAGTAGCCCATGCAAACAGATCAACGGAATTCCTAACAGCCCTCTCCCTCATTCCCAAGCTCGGTCCATCCTTTAGAAATTCAGAGCTTATACAATAATCCTACCTACCTAGGATTCAGTCAATCCTCTTAAACTACGTAATATGCATTCAATCTATAATATTTCAAAGCTGTTTTCAACAATGTAATCCCAGGATAAATTCAGCACGTAGTAGCCCGAAAAAAAAGAGGACAGAGTGCCGGTAGAAACATTCGAGCACTCCTCATCTTCTCCGCCCCACAAATCCAGAGCCAACTTTTACAAACTTTGCAACAATGAAAACAGGGATTTGTTTTTATATCTTTCCAACATGTCCGCCGGGATCAGCTCCCCCAGAAACGTGCCATCATTTCATCTTCTTCAAACTTGTACCACTCCAAGGAAAATAAGTAGAAATCCGCTCTTCATCTTCGTTTTCCCTTGCATAGTATCTTCTCTTTCCAGCTCTCCCTCCTATATAGATCCAGGATTATTTGTCATGTATTATAGCTTGACGTCTTGTCGAGGACGGAAGGTTAGAGTGCAACAAAGAAGGTATAATCATACACTTTCCCACTTTGTCTTCAACTTTTCCTATAACCCATCATCATATAATAACATATCCAAGCTCAACAGTTAAGAACAACAACAATTTACCTTGACACTTTGAATTTTATCCACTTTTGATGAAACATAACTTTACCCCACCGTCACCTTCACACACACACACACACACGCACCAAATCATATCCTTTCACATCTCACTAAACCATCTTCTCATTTGTTTCAAAGATATTTCGTTCCTCCCCGGATTACTTACGTTAAAATCCAACCCTTTGCCCTGTCTGAAAATCGCGCCCTCTACGTATGTAAACTCCTGCTTATCCCACTTTTCTCCAAATCGATCCAGAAATTTTGCAAACAATTTTTGCAATCATTTTAAAAAAACTTGTTAAGCTTTTTCATGTATTCCATCGGGTAATGATATTTTAAGGATTTATTTCCTTTGTCATTGAACGTGCCCTGAATTAAATTAATTCTCACCTTCAGAAGACATGTCACTTTGTTTACTCCTTCATTGTGTAACAACATTTTTACATGTTTCAATGACCTTTGAGCTTTCTTTTCCCTTAACATTTTATCTTAGGTCCAACCTAACCTTTTAGCAATTATAAGTTTCCAAATTTTTATATTCCGTCATTATTACTCCAGTTATTTTGATTCAATTAGCAAATTGCCCAGACAATGTGCTTTATTTTAGCTCTCATTCCAGCATTCGCTAATTATGATTGTGTATATTTCCCTAACTCTAATCCGTCTTTGATTTTCGCATGCGCAAATTTATATGAACCAACCCGACTTTCAAGCCTTTAATCCCAATATTCCATGTTCTTCCCTCCTACAACTCATACTGGAGATTGTAGCAGCAAGCAGTCATTATCCCCCCGTGCTCATCGCCCTCACCCCAAACTCACCTTTCCCCTCACCTGTACAATTAGCAGGCTTTGGGGCAAAAACTCAGGACAGAATGACACATGCTTGGAGGCTTCTTGAGAGAAGATACTTTGCAAACTTAAAGAAATTTTATATTCTATTTCTCCTATCGAAATTCACCCAGAGCCTAGCATAACTTTTCTCTCTCTCTCTCCTCTCCTTTATTATTTCCAGCGCTTATGATTATGATAAGCTTTTATAATTCCTCTTTCTCGCCAGCTTCCCCCTCCCCTCTTCATCCCAGCATTCATCTGACAGACAATTGAAATGACAACTTGTCTTTTTCTTGAAAGAGAGTAAGAACGAGGAGGTTGGATAATTAAGCTCAAGCGGCGAGAATGAGCTGTAATGCAGTGTACAGTAATAGCTAGCATTTGTATTTTGTACGGTGCAGGTTACTGACGGAGTATGAGTATAGTAAAAGTTCTAGCTCCTGCATCTTTCAGAATAAAATAAAATCATAATCACGAGGGAATGTGAGTGCTTTTATTAAGTAAGAAAACTTAATGGCGCCGCTCCCGGCTTGCATTTAACAATTTTCAAAGTGTGCGTACCATCAGCATGCCCCTCAATCAAACTTTTGCCTCCGTATTAATGGCCTCATAAACGAGTATAAACTCTTCCTCCACTTTATAGTCTCATTGTCGTCCTACAGCCCGCCCTACAAACATTAATAAATCCTTCAAAACTCCATATAACCTTTCCGATCCGGAACAACGTGCAGAAGGAAACGAACATAAAATTATTAAATTACTATTTATTTATTATCCTTCACTCATCCTTTCCTTCCCTCAGTACCCTCAATCCGTCGCGGTCGCGTTCCCGTGTCATATTCTATAGCAGATCCTCTCTCTCATTACACCAATATAATTCTTCTTTCTTCTACCTTTACTCAAAACAACGTTATAAACTACAATAGATCCGACTAAAGCTTTTCTATTCCTATTTTTTACTTGCCTAGCCATAGCTTCGCCACTACAAAATTTCCTTCCAGTCTAGCTTAATAATTAATTAATTAATTCACCTTATAACCTAATGATACTGTCAATTTTTAGCTCTTTCCGCTTTTCAAGCCAAGAACTTAAATATCCATTAACTATGACCTACGAATCCACACTAAACGAGCTGTCTACAGATCACTGATTCTTTTAAATTCCCAAGAAAAAAAAAGTCTTGAGCTTGAAATATTTCAAGGCAGAGAAGATGAAAGAGGACGAGGAGTTTGTATGAGAATCAATTTGGAGGCGATCATTGACCAGAAACGGAACTCGGTTAAAAAAAAGGTTTCTCTACTCCGTCCTTTCATTCATAAAAAGAAAGAAAGAGGTGGTGAATGGTTGGTGAGAGGACGAGGATTAAAATAACGGTACACGCTCTGAATTAAATGTTTTTACCATTCCTCACGGATCCCACCCCCAAACCTTGTGTAACTAACTAATACTATAAATGAGCTGCTATACGCAGCTAAAATCAAAGCTGCAGGATGAGGTGAAGGAAGCGGAGAGGAGTGAAATAGAGCATTAAAGAAGAGAAGATGGGAGTAAAGGAACTAAATTTAAAATTCAGCCCATCCCATCACGTTTCTTCCTCAAAGTCAAAATAACTTGTCGTTATAAAAGAGTCCACGTCCGTATTTCCAAATGATGGTAAAATTGACTTCTCAAGTCCCCTCCCTCTTCTTTCCACCGAGCAACATGTCCCCCCCCCCATCTTTCAATTATCCCTCAGATTCCATCGTTTCTGCCAAGTCTCTTTTCGTTAGCGCCGGTTGAATCATGCAAATCCTTGTCGCAAAAACAAGAGTTATCGACCGCTAAATACACTTATTATAGCTTTTTAACTTTGCGGAAACAGAGAGAGTGTGTGTGCAGAGAACTGAAGCGTGAACAGGAGGTTAGATGCATAACAGACACACACGCATAAAAATATTAGCCTCCACCACTCCTTCCTTGAGATATTCAAAAACTATAATCTTGATATATATTTAACACATTATTATTTCAAATATGGTTCTTCCCTTGCATGCCTCCCGGGTTTCTCTAAACACCCTCTTAACACCATCTTCGTGCATGTACATAGTATCTGTCAAATTTGATTATGAATATTTTTGCATGCATTTAGCCAAGTTATTGTAGTCAAGGCAAATTTTGCCTTGCTTCACAAGATTGCGGAAACTTTTTAAATACATTCCTCTCTCAGTATTCAGCCATCTCCGCTACAAACTTACAAACTCTCTTCCCGTCTCTTTAAATAACGTTCTGCTCAAAACTTACTCCACCATTGTCAGATTCTTGGATATTTTGCAAAACACATATTCCGCACGCAAATCCCGTCATTTCAATAGTGCCCATCCTCCCTTTGAATGTCCTGTCAATCTTATAATCCCACCACCGCATCTCACACTCTTACCGCAGTGTAAATCTCAAAGCCTCCTCTCCTATGTGAAACGTGATAAAGGCTCTGCAGTTCCGATAAGCACTAACGCTATGCAGTTCCGTGCAAAGTATATATACAGTTTCGCAAAAAAAATGGCGAATCGCAACCAAGCTTTCTAAGAAAGCCAGTATAAATCCTGATAGACTTTGAATGTAGCGCACGCTCTCTCTGCAGGGAACCGCGCGGATCCGGTAGATGCAATTTTGCAATTTCTTTCTCAGATGCAGCGCAAAAGAAAAAGATGCTCTCATTCTATTGTCATCCCCTCTTCTCCTTCCTTTTGTCTTCTTTCCCTTGGATCTTCCTTCCCACAATTTTATTTCCATTAGCCAAACTTTTGCACACCCCCTTGCAGATGCATTCCAGTTGCATTTTCCCCAATTCACACTCCTCCTCAAATATTCTCGCTCGCTTAAGCGTCTATCCTCGCCTCCGTCCTACCGGCAGCAAAAAGAGTTGCTCCTCCAAGCAACCGCATCCCATTCAGTCATCCCAGAGAATCTCCCGTCCATTTAAAACCGTAAGAAACCCCAGACGGATAATCCAATCTCCCTTTAATCCAACCACCTTCCCATCTACCTCTCACGGGCTTCTTGAACTTTTCAATTCATTGTCCTCCTTCCTTCCTGTCAGTCAATCCATGCATTTTACAACAAGTCTAAACCAGCCACCTCTTGCACCACCGCCAATCAATCTTTATGCATGTCTCATCAAACCAGGTAAAGATCAATCTCCGCTACATATTTTTAATCCAACCCTACCCGTCCTAATTGCAAACACAGAGATGAGAGCGAGTCCTTTAAACTCACCGCGAGTAGTAGCGCCCTCTGGCGCCCCTGCCCTCCGGAATCCCTTCTCATCCCTGACTGCTTTCTCCAGTAGTCTCTTAGTTTATTTTCTCCTCGGGCGCTAAAAACTTGTTCCCCAGCTCCGGAGGTAGGACATTCAAAGATGATTCCGCCAGACAAGAGGTTAAACAAGTAAGTGAGAGGGTGATAGCACGTGTGGAGTGCTTTAAGAAATCCTCCAAGATAAGATTCCAGAATTATAAAGGTAAAAATTGTTATAGCATTAGTCAATCCTACCGGACAGCACGGAACAACATCCTCTCATCATCTCCCTAAAAACTGACCAGTGTACTGGTCAGTTATCCGCCTCAAACACTCACACCTGCACAAGAGAGGAATGTATCTCCTCATTCTACTCCCACCACCATCCTCATCCTTGCTTACATCTTATTTTTCACATTATTATTATCACAAATTTTCAATGAACCAGATTCCAGCCGATGACTTTCTTAGCCTTCCTTATCCTCTTTTGATTTTCGTATTACATCCCTATGCTCCTCCTGGTCAGAATCTATTTAAAACAGGACCAATATATTTAATCTCCTTCCCTCCATATCTCCCCCTCTTCTACTCATCATCCCCCTCTGCTTCTTTCTCCCATGATTTTGACAGAAGAAGCAAGCATTCATTGAGAGAGACCATGTTCAATCATAATAATCTTTTCCTGCTTCCCTCACACACTACTCACATGCTTCCCATTTGCATTCAATCCATGTCCCGGTAGGAAAGTGGTCGACTGTCGACTCCGAAGAAGAATGTATTTGTAAGAATGCTCCGCCTGGCTGCAGTTTAGATTCACACTCCAAGGGAACAAGATAGGCCTGGCAGCTTTAGAAGGAGTCGTTAGGTTATAATATTCTCCGGATTCTCATGAGGGAAGCAAAGAAGCAATGTAGCAAGGAACGAGTGTATAAAAGTTGAGAAAGTATTTATCTCTAACTGTTGAATATAATAGGGATGTTAAAGGGAGGAGGAGTGGAATAAGAGCGTATAGATATCTACACGTGAGCAAGTGAGCGAATCTCAGAGAATCTAATATACACAACATTTACCTGCTCAAGGGAAGGGAAGAGAGGCAGGGAGAGAGAGAGAACACCTTCCCTCATCTCACAAACATTTAACCACAATCGAACATATGATGCTGGCGAAAATCCTCCCTGGCTAACAACACCAAGAGAAAGAACAAGTAAAGTGGGAACAGGACTTGCCGCAACTCACTACAATCTGACTCTGCACATTTTACGCTCTCGTAGTTAGTCTTAGCGTGTCCTCCACACCACAAACTTGTTTTAGTGTCAATGAATCTTGAAAGGCTCGAGGAGAGCAAATCCCGGATCACTTTTCCATCCAATCCAACCATCCACGCCGCTTCTTTCCCCTCTTCAAAGGCAAGGAGAAAATAAAACAAAATACGCCAGAGATTCCAACTATTTACAAAACAAATTTCTTTCACACAACAAACGGACAAACGTCAATTGTGATTCAACAAACTCGATTCCAATATTCAATAACTCTCTCAAGTCATCAGTTTCCCACCGCTCAATTAATCCTCTCCATTCCTTTCGGTATCCATTCAATCCATCCGCTTTCTCGGAATTAGCGAGCCCGAATCAACTCCCAAAAGAGTGCCACTAGTGTCGTCATCGTCACGTTACCCAGTTGAACTTGTCCAAATTTTCTTCAAAATCCAGTCAACGCTTTTCCATTTAAATAGAGCAAAGCGGGCTTCCACAATTCCGCTAAAATCCTTCCCGGACTGAACATGTGATCGCCGTGATAATTAAAATCGTGAGCTTGTCTCTCGGTCCTTGTCTCGTTAGTAGATTCACAAAACTAATTCTTCAGTTTCAATTACATTCGAAATTCGGACTTGAGGACATTCCGCCGTAAATCTCTAAACGGCAAACGCCCCATCCTCACACGGCTCTTCCAGGAGTGTGTAGTGTATTTCCAAGCAACGCTGTGCCTTGAGCAACAAGTGCTTGCTTCATTCTTCATAAAAGTGCACCTTCATTCAACAATTTCAAATTTTTAATCTGTGATCAGTGCTATAAAAGCCGGGTAAAAACCAAAGTGAAGAAATAACAGAGCGTGCTTTCGTCCTCACGCCACCATTCATATTCTCCGAATTTTATTTTTATGAGACTTTGACAAGGTAAGTATTAATAATTAGCAAGCATTTCCCCCTGTCCCATTACGAATTCAAAATCCCGGTCCGACAAAGTCTACAGTTTGAGCACAATTTCTCATCCTAATTATCAATCTACCATTGTTTTTAAAACTTTTACTATAATTTCTTCATCTCATTTTATTCTCATGATGAGCTGAAGCACGAAAAATCAGTATCCCCATCTTCAAATCCTCAAGTATGTCTCAATTCCCTTGAAATCATGTCAGTAGTGGTATTTTATTCCTAGAGGACAATGTAATCTTCATTTCTAATAGTAATCCCTAGACGTACGCACACTGCACACATACTCCTCCATCCGCATCCTTATCTCTGTAATTTGGCTACATGACATCTTAGGTCATCCCAGCACAGATATTCTCCCCTTTTCGAATTAAATCCACTCATATCTAATCTTCCCATTCGACCTAGTCCCTATAGTCTGTCTTTACCACACACTGTCCACGCAATTATACGCTCTTAATAAAACGTAATTATAAACATGCGCTTTTAAATCATATTCAGCTGCATTCAAATACAAACTCCCATTCTCTCTCGCCAAAAGTTAAAACTCTCAAGTGTCAGCATTTGTGTTGCAAATCTTACATAACACTTACAAATTATAACCATCACCTCCTCCTGTAGTAGTTGATTATTTATTGAATCTAGTGCAAGACAAAGATTGATGCATGACATTATTTTCTCAAATTCTACCAGGGATTCCCTCATTAAGTATTATCCATCATTACTCTAGTCTCTTCACTCAATATAGTAGATAGAGCTTTTGGACTATAACATGCTAAGTATATCTCCGATTTTAGAGGATTTCACTATCATCAAACTAAAGTGAATTTACAAGCAAGTCGGATTTTGATTAATTCCTCAACTTCAAGTACCTTTCCCCTCGTTTCTCTTCAATAGATCATTTAAAGGGCAATCTTGCAACTAGTGCTACTAAATATCTTCTCTTCCTCATCAGTCCGCCCTACTCAGGATTCCCTTTGCCTCCTAGGAGAATTTATCCCTGGCTCACTTGAAACAACACTTTTTGACGTGTGCAATTTTTTCCGTGTATGTTCCTCCATTCAGACACACCTCATCCCCGTAATAGATTCCACGTGGACAGCTGCGCCATGCCAACAGAACAGAGAATAGAGACAGCGCTAATTTAGAAACACATCTCACCAAATGCTTACCTTGCCATTTACTTAACATTCTCTCCCCCACAACTCCTTCACATGACATCAATGACATGTCACATCATAAAAATTAACCGCTACTGCAACCCTTGCAAATCCTTATCCTCTCTCTCTTCACTCTTCCTCCTACCCCTACCTCTACATATAATCTCCCCTGCACGCATTCCCTCAATTCATTCCACCATTTTACAATAACCTCTGCCTCTATTCATCCCAAACAACTTTGTAATACAAACTATAATCCACCATCAGCGCTCAAGATAACGTAGAATATAATAAACCTGTCATAATCCCCAAGTAAAACCGAATCCCATCATCCCTCTCAGCTCTCAACCTGTATCCTTAGCTTCTATAAAACTTGATCCATTATCGCATAAATTCCCGCAATTTAGCTAAATCCTCCTCATGTCCACGCAGCCTTGAAACATTTTATTAATATCTTCATCATTAACCATTCACTAATTCAAAAGTACAAAACATTCTTTTACTCTTCAAAATTTGTCTTTCTCTTCACCATAATTTTTCTCTCATTTCCCAATCTATCAAATCAATTAACACAACAGCAGTTTTCACAGTTCTTTATTCCATCTTTTGCATTCCTCTACTGCATCCAGCCTCGCTTTTCCTCCTCAGCTTCAGCTAATATAGCTTAATCCATCTAAACAAACGAGTGGTCAGCATCTCCACACGCTCGCCATGTGCTTCCCCATTCATTAAATTTGCAAGTCCAGCATTAATAATCCAATTTCCCTATATTTGACTTTGCTGATCAAGCAAGCAAGACCAGCGAAATTCCCATCTTCTTCTCATCTGCTCTTGACTTTTGAGCTTGTGGATTCTTCTAAGGTCTGACTCCCCGAAGGACGAATAACAAGCTTTGCAAAATCCTCGACATTACCATAACTGACTCTTAGCCCATCAGTGGGTACGACTGCGGAAAAAGCAAAGCATCATATCATTTCCCATTCCTCGTCGTCACATATAATATCTATCTCCTTAAAACCATCAACTATTCTCAGAGAGCCCGCATGCATCTCCTCAACAACTTTTGTCCACTTTGTCGTACACAATTCCGTAGTTTTCAACCTCCCGGTTACTCATCTTGTACAGCCTCTGCATGAGAGCTAACTTTTCGTGGGCATTCCCACTCAATAACCCTCACACCTTTAAATTCTCTCTAATTTTGCCATTAATTCTATTAGCACCTTAACCTTCCCTGAACTTCCCTCATATGCAATTTAATTACCTCCCTCCATTCCTTTCCTAATATTCACCCAGCATTGTCTTTTGTCTCTTATCCAAAATCTCAGTCTCGTCTTCTTATTTACCACTAACACAACACAACCAACCACTGTCATTTACCACCATCTCCAAGAGTAAGAGAGAAAAAACGCCGGCTCTATAGTACTTAAGCCAGCTCCATCTCTACTCTCTACACACTCTACATCCCTGGGCAATGCCCAACCTCTGCCAATTGCATAACTTATATTTTCTCTACTGCATTCCGCATCTTCCATCATCCTCTATCGATTATCCCCATCCTCTCCGCATCCTCATTTATAATCATGATTCTCCATCAGACAAACAGTTCATTCCTCTATCCATCCCTATCGTAAGACTCTTTTAATTTTCTCATCCATACTATAGTCCTTTTATCCCAAACCTTCTTCCCATGAATCCTATGTTTTTTTCTAACAATTCATAAACATTTTGTCGGAATTGGAATAATATTTAATCCAGGCGCTCCTAAACTATTACATGTCCACCATTTACTCAACATATCAATATCCTCTTTACATGACCTTACTTTGCTACTCCTATATATTTGCATCTTGTTTTTATCCCACAACTCTTCTGAGCAATTCTTGTGAATCATTACAAGAACACACACGTAAGCTTACCATTTTTCTCCCGCTTAATTATCATCATTTTCAGATATGTAGTAATCCATTCATTTAAATCACGGAATGAGCTACTTTCTTACAACCTTTCACGTTATCCCTCTTAAAGCTATTAACAGTTCTCAAGTATACGTTTCTTCGGTATTTCCCACCACCCCCCTCCTCAGTAAAGTTAAATCTGTTCTCAGAAATGTCTACTCACGTCATTGACTATTTATTTTTCACAAACACATACATTTCAACGTTTAAATACTAACATTTTCATTAATACTTCACCCCGAAAATAACAAGAAAAATAATATTCTATTTATCACATTACTAGTTTTAGTTTCTAACAATTGCCTCCGCATTAAAACTAGCATGATAACGCGTTTATCAGCCAACTAACCAACTTACTTAACAATCACAGCTAACCATATTAGTTTCTAACCAAGTCTAACACTGAAATTGCCAAATGTACAATAGCAAAAGTAATAACTTCCACTCGAAGATAAATTAAATCCTGGAACGCATATTAATTAGCCATTATCCAGATTAATATGAAGTGTATTCAATTACAATTATAGGCCTCCTTTTAATGTACTAACTTCCTCATTATTTATTCATCCCTACCTATAGCTTTTTGAAACAGACATTGTCATTATCAGCCCACATCCTCCGTCTGTTTTGTCTCACTTCTTGTACAATCATTGAAATGTTCTTTCGGGTTTCTCCTCTTATCCTACAAACAACTAAAGGGGTTTCACTCTAATCACAATTTCCATGGACCCTGGTTTGAGTCTCTGTGATGAACGACATGTCATTATCTTGTCTTCGGTCTGAGTTGGAGACCGGTATACCAGGCAGGACACAATTCCACCTCCTTATATATATACATTGCCATTACCATGAAAATGTGGTTTTCAAATATATTAACAACATCCATCTTTCCGTCCACACAAACACACCCTATCACCCGGCTGTTTCTCTCCCTCTATATTAAAACCTACAGAGGCACTGCTTGCCTTGGTAATAATTTGCTTACAGCTTCGTACTTGATGCTAGATCAGTTACAGAAATACAGTCTAGATCCAGCTTATCTCTTTTCCCAGCTAAAACTAACAACATATCCTTGAGCCGTTAGCTTCCTTTAAGCTTTTAGAGACAGGTTCTCTTTCATTGCGAAGAGTACGAAGCTGGATAAAACCTACTCTTTAAACTGCATACACTCGTTTATTAAAATATTCCAGATCACCCCCAAAGGGACTACTAACTTTTTTCATTCAGTTAGATTCCAGTCAGTTGCACGGAATAACTTTCCACGAAACCTCTCATTTCCCTCTCGACAGCCACAATAGAGCTTTAAAACACTGTTAGTTAGTGCTCGTAACAGGAGCTATAACCCAGAGCTAAATAAAAGGTGAGAGTCTTTACATGTGATAACGAATACTGTCCCTCTCTACCAGAAGAGACGCTGCAAACTTAAAATTACAGCGAGCCACAATTATTTATTATCATCTCTTCACATCTGCATATATATAGCTTTCTACAGGTTAGAGATGCAGCAAAGCCCAAGGTAAACTTTAGTTATATTCAATGTTTTTTAACTATGCTATTTAAAATATTTTCCGTCATATTATCAATTACGTACATAGTAATGCTTTTTTGGCTGCAATATAGTCCCTCCCATCTCCTAGCTGCGTTCATCCGGCTCTGATTTTTTGGAGGATCAAGTCCGCACAATATATTTGCACACATTGTTGCAATTTTCCCGCTCGTTAAATAAGTGTCACAAAGTCCCATGTGAAATGGGGTCATGTTTTAAAATTACCCAAATATCTTATTATGACGGCCATAACGTTCTGTCCGTCCGTCCATTTATCCCATCTCTCCCACATTCCCTTCATTTCTCTCTTGACGATGATCATCAAAACATTTCTCCTTGTCATCTCTGCTACTCTTCTCTCTCTCTTGAATCTCGTCGAATCTCCGTCTCTCTTTCATCTCCTCGCTTCATAAACACACAATGTTTTCGAGAGGGATGGAAATTACGGAGAGACTGCATATAAAACGTTTTATAAATACCAACTAATTTTCAACGCTTATAACCCAAACTTTTACAACTGTCTGCCGTCTGTGCCCGGGAGGACTAGGGCATTGGAGTGAAATTCAGCTAGTTAGTAGAATCCACCTGTGCTGCTATCATGTAAGCATGTCAGACTTTAAGTTCCAATCCCAGCAGCATCCGCTAATAATTAGCTTTGGTCATAAACGCAGAATTCTTCTTTAACGGGGTTATGTCTTGCAGACAAACAATAACATTTCATTCCTACTCATCTTAATTCTCCTCAAGGATTATTA
This sequence comes from Sminthurides aquaticus, assembly GCA_906901655.1. Lineage (NCBI taxonomy): Eukaryota > Metazoa > Arthropoda > Collembola > Symphypleona > Sminthurididae > Sminthurides > Sminthurides aquaticus. The sequence continues at coordinate 13,461,838 of CAJQTT010000001.1, read as the reverse complement.
CAAGACAGAGTCTTCCACTCTATTTTTCTATGAATCATGAACCAGACTACATACAGTTCATCCAGCTAACAATAATACTGTCCCCTAACTTCCTCGTCCATCCGCCTTCTAATCTTTGACCAATTAAAATAATGTTTTAGGCCGCTCAAGCCTTATTACTTTGGGCAAAATACTTAACGACTTCATCCCTCAGATCGCCCTATTCCTTCCTTACGCTTCTTATCGCAAGGCCTAGGCCTACATTTTTCAACCGGTCGTCCCAAAAATATCCATTAAACTTTCGCCACATTTAATCCAACTCCAACTTATGTCTCACCTTCCACCCTATCCTCTCCAAGTTAAACAGGATTTACTTTATGATCCCATCATTTCCTCCTATTACCACCTCATCAATCATAACAATCCCACTCAGATAAATCCTGCTTAAGCTAAGCATTAATTTCCCGCATCCGTTTGCTTCCATAAAGTAAGGAATCATAAATAGAAGAATCCGCATATTATTCTCCCATTTCTCCTCCTCACGCTGCTGTTCAGGAGCACGGGGGAAAAGCATAGCTTATATCGAGAATAAGAGAGTATTTTTGCACATGGAAAAACCGGAAGCTTTAAGGCAGGGACGTTATTTTCCCACTCACCTATTAATGACAATGGGAGGACTACTTTTGACGTGAGGAGATGAGGGCATCCAAGCGCACACAAACACTGAGAGAGGGAAGCAAATCTGACTTTGATTTTTTATGCATCGCCCCTAATTAGCTTTAGAATTTTTCAGCTTTGTATTAAGCAAGAAGCGCAAGCTGATCCAGAAAATGTGTCTTTCAGCTCTACTAAATTTACACAAATACTACACGGCATACACGAATACAGAAGAATCCTAATACTTACAAAGCAGTGCGCCATCTAAAACGAGGAAAGAAGCGCTTCTTCAAGTGAAAAAACTTTCTTTTCACTTCTCCAATTCTCTCCCTCTCTAGTACACACAATGCCTTTGCATATTTTGGACAGGATTCAAAATAAAATGTTTTGCAAATCTCAGTTTTTCAGCTCATGTTGAAAATGTCGCCATTTTTATCCCTAATTAGCATGTTGGAAACACTAAGCATATTCCTCCTATAAGCACTATAACACTGAGGAGACAACAACCAAATCATATTAACCATCCAATTTTTACGGGTGTGCGTACATGATAATGATGCTCGAGGGCGAGTGCCATGAACTCTGCACTAGTTACTTGGAGAAGAAAAAAAAGCTTCAAGGAGTTAGAGCTAGCTTCGTGCTATGCATACTATTCCTTAAAACTATTTCAGTTATATTGTACAGACAACCCAAACTACTCAACAAATAACTGACTGAATATTCTGCATAAAAACCTCGGAAGAGGAGACAAATAAGGAATTGAGGAGATAACGCCGAGTAGGATTTACGCAAGGTGAAGGACATTTAAAGGCTCCTCCAAACAACTTTTCCTACATATATTCCTCTTCTTTAAATTCAATTAGTGTCGTCGTCCACTCATCCTTCTCTCTAGCTCCAACCCCACTACATGTGTAACTTGGACGTGTACATGTCAGATATCAAAGCAACCCCACATCTTGTCCAACAATTTAGCCAAACACATGCATACAATCAAGGCCATCATAATACTCAGCCCATGGATCTCCCTCATCGTCGATAATCATCCTCCATATTTAAAACTCAACTCCCGCGGATTCGTTCCCATTTTCTCTTCAAAAATACCACAGAAAGCAAAACCATAGGTGACGGCTCCGATACCCAAGGGAAGGCAAGCGGAATTGCAATTCTTCCCTCAAATCCTTTAAAGCTGTGTCCGTAGAATGCCAAAGAGATGATTATAAAAAATCCTGAGCAGCTTCAATCCATTCATCCCTCCTTAGAATCACTAGCTTTAAATCATTGCAAATGCATATTTAGTTTATACTTTGTATAAAAAAATGGCAAGAAACCCTCCATTCCCCGATTCGCAATTCTTCCAAGCCAGCTTGACAGCTGTGAAATAGCTTTACCCATCTTCTTTTTCCCCCAACCAACTCCTTTTCCTCCATCAAACCCTTGCTTATCAATCTCTTTTACAACCACATTGGAATCTAGTAGTTCAAGAAAATAAAAAAAAACAGCTCATCATCAGCCACCCGTTTCTCCGTCAAAATCCTTCTTTCACTTCATGCAAACTGGCATCCCTCTCCACATCAAGAGAATATTATTGCAATATACTATATAACCCATCAAACATTTTTAACCAACATCCTTGTCCCGTGTCTTCATCTCCCTTTCTCTCCTTCATTCCCTTATGTCAACTCCTCATAATTTAGATTTGACCTTGCCAAAACAACCAACCAGCTTCTCTTCCAAACATTCTTTAAACTCCCTTACTCTCACCTCTCTCACCCCGCCCCCAAGCTTTGACATCTATAGTCTCTAAAGCAGTCCTTTAAAAAACCACACGAGCAAAAACTCCCTCCCTTCTTAGCCTGTCATCATCATCACTTCCCCCACGACCCTCCTCGTTACACTCAAGCTTCAATCCTTTTGATAATGAATCAAATTTAAAACGTGTCTCTTAGGCAGCTCCAACGGAAGCAGCGCAAATGGCAAAGCAGCGCAAATGGCAAAGCAGTGCAGTCCTAAATATCAATCTGTCGTATCTTCCTTGCTTTCAAGTAAGCTCAGTTCAAAGCTGTCAGGGAACAGGATGTTTGTATCTTTTTTTCACCATCTTTGAGGAGAACAAACATTTTTTACCTTGATCGACTTTTCCCAACTTCATATTTTCCTTATTGTATTCCCTCCTTTCAAATGTATTTCCACGCTAATCAGTCCTCCTTTCACACCTCTCTTCCCAATCATTCTCAATTCCAACCCAATGTTGAATTTTGAATAGTAATTCGGTTCCCAATCAGTGGATTTAAATTTTCAATCTATGCACGATTTTCATCTCCTACCGTTCTACGGTATTCGTCGTTACAAACCTGTATAATTTCCCAATTCGGTTGCAATCGAGTCGCGCGAATCTTAACAGTTTCAATCCCATTTGCACTTATTTTAGCGCAGCTACCCCATACATTCTCTGTATTTCATTACCAAAATCATACACTCCATCTCCGCCCATGTGAATCCCTTGAAGCCATATTAAATATGCATAGCAAGAATCCTAAATTTTATCAAACTCGTCCAAAGCCCACAATTATGCCAATTTATTTTTATGTGCATCCGCATCTCCTCCTGTAGCTAAACCTTATTACCTTGGCTGGCTTTTGCGAATAGCCGGCACAAATTACCTTGCATTTATGGTATTTGCCTACATTTCCAGATTAGAATCCTACTGCTCTCTGTGCCCTTCTCCTTCTGTCTTCTCTGAGTGTATGTCCTCACCTGAATTATTTCGTATTTCACAAATGATTTCCTTCACTCTAACGCTCACCGGCTCCTCCCTCCCTCTCATTTGACGTGCATAATACTTGAACGCTACTACTAAATATGAAGAATTCAAGTGGGATTTAACTCGATTGATTTTATCTCATTCCTTTCTCATCCATTCCCGTCATACTTTGGTAGGTGTAGGACAGGAGCAGGAGGTTTTACTCATTGTCCTCATCGCAATCACGCTCCCTGTGTATAGACTTTACTGAGAAACAGAAAGGAGGTCGATCATATTTAATTTAATGCGTAATAGTTTAATATTCCGGACTCTTTTAAATTAACTATATAATCCATCTAGGGTGGAGTCTTTTTAATTTTTTGTACTCATCCAGCCAAGCCAGCAAGCCAACAACCAAAACAACGTAGTCAAATCAAAATCAATCCTTCTTTTCTCCTACATAATCCCCAACAAAGCAAAAGCAAACTTGCTTCCACCTAACTGGATCTTGGTTCCTCATCCTGTTTCCAATCAATATAAGTTATGTGCAAACTACGAATTAACAGCTTCAAGGCAGTTGATAGCTCATTAGCATTTCTACAATTCTCCAGGATTTATCCAGTTCTTCAAGCTACACACCCAACCTCATCCTCATCCTCACCCACCTGCTTTACCTCCAACCTCCGGAAAGCATGCTAAACCGTATACATACTATTACGATGCTCAAACCTAATCTCATTTATCCAAGCTCCCCGTAGTTAACTCAAGGTTCCGTGAACATCCTTTAAGAGCTCACTCCTCTATAGAACCTCCTTCAATTCATCAATTATCAGCATCTGTCAACAACACATTGAAATTATGTTCTTTTTCAAAGCCTAGCAACTCAGCCATGCAAACTTGAATCTTGCAACAACTCCCGCCGGCCACGTAACATTATGGATGTATTCTCATGGGATTCCGCAATTATCCCTTGAATCTATCCGACACAATCTCATCTTCCTCACATCACACTCACAGTACAATTCTTCTGAAGCTGGTCCAGGAAATCGGCATAATTGATTATTTGAATCACCCATACCTTCGTCACATATTCCATGTCCAAATCCACTTTTGCATTCCTCATTAATTTATTCATCCACTACGGATGAGCAGACAGGACAGGGACATCTTCTCATCTAATTATTCGCGAATTGAAGTTACTTAGAGTCTGCCGTTACAAAAAAAACACGAATTCATGCCAATTTTTTTAAATACACGACTTCTTCTGTTTTCGTCTCCAAAGTATCTTCCATACAACAATCTGTCTCAGTATCCAACTCTCTGGCCCAGATATACAGAGCTAATGCACAGGTTTTAAAAAGCGCTTAACCATCCTCACAGAGACCTTTTGCAAAAGTTGCTTAAGGATATCCGTCGGTTTTCCGATTTCCATTCCATCCATTCCATCCTTGTATGTAGAAACAATCTCAATACTTAAACCCGCTCCACAGGGAGCAGGAACTTGGTTTCAGCTCTCAGACCAGACTTGAGATTTCATCCGCTAGAATTTCCCGTTTCTTCAACAATAACGTCATCCCCTTGACACGGATGGATTAAGAGGGATGATTCTTGATTTTCAAAAGCTTCATTTCAAGGAGAACCTTGCTACAAATTTTTCGCTCCGAGATTAATTTAATCATTTCGCACCAAGGATTCGTCTCCAAGTTGTTAGGATTCTGTGGAATTCCTTCCTGGCTTATAAATTATAACCACGCTACTCCTGCTTGCTACACCGAAATGCTGTTTCGCAGCCAGCAAAACTGTCTTTCTTTTCAGCTATCAAAGACTGGCAGAGCTAAACTACATTAAAGCCACAAATCCAGTCTACGTTTTCCCCTTAAGAAATATTACCGTTCACTTTCCTATTATGCATGTGCTCTTTGGTGTGTATTAAAACAAGCTTAGATCCTCATGAATCCTCCCACCGCCTCTCAATTCCGCTACTTATTACCTCGTAACCACTTGAGCATGAGTGAATTTTGCGAATCATAGCCGCAAACTCCTTTTCAAATGCTTGGTATATACAATCAGCCATCAACTAATTAACTTTAGAATCTATATCCCTCCTTTATAAATTATTCTTAATTATCTTCCACGAATAACTAAAGTTTCGTTTCTTTTACTGGCCGAGCAAGTGAAAGAAGAGAAAGCAGAGAATCCTTCATTCAATATGGCTAAAGGTTTAAAGCAAATTGCCTTCCCCTCATACTACAAAACCAGCTGATACTTCTACATCAGCGATCAGCACAGACTACTCAAGAAGACTCTGCCTCTGAGCTTACTGCCTAGGAACCATCATCTGACACTTCTATCCTTGACGTACGCTATTGCATTGGTTATTGCATAATGTATTTTTTCCACGGGAGCAACACATATAACATTCCATCACGTCAAATTATCCCGCATTTCTCTACCTTCCGGCAATTTCTGTTCAAATCCCCTCCTTCTTTTCCTCCCTCCCTAGGATTTTCTGCACTTGATAATCTCCTTGGAGATACGTACGTGTAGTGTATACGGAAGTACTGCTTCAACGCCTCTCTCTCTTCCTATCATCTTCTTACCGATATCTCACTTTTTTCCAACAACCACTAGCCCCTACACCGCAACGTCCCCCACCCCGCTTTCATCTTCACGCATCAATCTCTCCCCTAAACATAGTATCCATCATCATCTTTTTTATCATTCTCATCTATCCAAAAAATATCCACACAATCTGCATCTTCCATCCCTCAACCCCTTCAAGCTTCCTACAAAGCCACGCCAGGGCGCTCCAAACTCTCAATTCAGTTCCGGCCATACACGTCCACATCTATCTCACCACCAGTCAGTAATAGTCTCATTCAATTTAGTTTGCAGCTTTTCCGTTCGTAAATTTCTCCCCCAACAATATTTCCCATCATCACTCCCTTATATCTGGTAAAATATTTTCCACAGCATCCCTCCGTACACATCCCCGACCATTGTCAAATAGTTACAAATTCTTTGAAATTTACCCCGACCGTTAATAACCACGAGGAAATTTAACGGGATGTGGTGGATTCCCTATGAACAAGCCTACCATTTAAAATCAACCAACTGATGCCAGCTAAACCTTGTCACTCATTCTCACTTCCTTCCTCTCCTGCGTCTCTTATCAGACTCCCAGTAACACGGGTAATATAATGTCTTCCATTCTTTGTATTCCGCGATGTGGTCCGGCCAGAGTTATCTCCTTTATAAGCTTGTCAAATCCCATGATTACAGACTAGAGATTATCAAGAATGGAATAATTTCAGCAAAACTTTTCCTCGTCATACAACAAGTATACTTAAATGGGAATTATTTCTCTCATGTCGGAAAAATATTTTTTTTCCACCCTCCTGGCAAATCTAACCCCCAATCCATTTTCACCCCACCCACACATCTTTCTCGGCCTATATTCCATTCGTCTTTTCTCTTTCCTACAACATTCATAACTGTTTTCCTTCCATTCTCCCAGGGTTTTCCCATCATAATTATCTCAAATACAATGCACTCCTCTCGGAGTAGATATCTTCACACCGACCCCACCCGCAACAACAAGACAGGCAACTCCATCCAACACTTACCCCTCCTTTCCCACACCTCTTTATCCTCCTGTGTGTAAACAGGTAGGATAATTGCAATCCCCCCCCTACTCCTTTCCGCATACACACACACTCTTGAATCCAAATATAGGTTTATCCTCTCTAAGCCCTCCAGAAGCAAGTGTATGATTCTCATCAAAAGTAACCCCGAGTCTTATCTCCCAACTCTTGTCCTAATTTCAATCATATAGAATTAGCCATATTTATTTCCCTCTCGTCTCCTAACTCCTCGTCTCACTCACAACATATATTACAGAGGATCACAAGGCAAAACAAACGGTTTAGTATTTGCTAAACAAGATTAAATTCAAACTTCCACTCCTCCATTATCTCTTTAGCAGAAAAATCCCAAAGGTTTTTCCATCTCCACCACCTCCTGACCAACTCTCTGATTTATAAAGCTCCTCTCGCAGCTGTCATACTCTTCTCCAGCATATCTTCGAGCAATTATTATTATCCCATACTTGTATTTATTTAAACAGCATACAAGTATTCCGGATCTGTCTATAATATCATTGTTTAGAATTCAATGTGAAGGTAATAGAGAAAAAGAAAAGTCTTCTTTTTTATTATCAGACACACCATAATAGTCCGCGGATCAGCAGTCTCTTGTTTGTCGCTATACCACTGCAAATTCAATCTTCAATCTAATCCACGTCCCATACTGATTGACAGTCTACATGTCTAGTCCTCATCCATTAGCTTCCAACAATCCTCTTTGAAAACATATAGACAAGGGCTACTTACTCTTCTTCTGCTTCCTCTTCCATGTCGTACACCACCTGGCTCCCTGCAGAACTAGAATTTAATCAATTTAGAACACACAAACCATTATTCGTGTCTCTCAAGTCCCGATTTCAGATTTGGCCGCCCTCCTCTGTATGGATTAGTTACCAGGCGATAGTATCCCAAAAGCTTTCCAACAATCTCACCATTAGCATTTATTTTCGCGCAGACAGTGTGCAGACAGGATTTAAATCATGTCCCCCCATTACCACCCTCCCTATTTCCATCCAACCCTTCTCTCTTACATAATAAACGCCTATAAAAGATGAACATCTCCCGTCTTCTTGATATAAATCCCCTCATCTTCTTCCTCCTCATTCTTCCAATCATCTTGCCAAATTCTTTCAGCCTTTGCATTCATCTCATTCGCGATTCGCCTCGTACAAACAATGAGGATAATTCTTGCGACGAAAACGTGACTTTAAAATGTAATTACGGCAGTCCTAGAGTGTATACAAGAGAACATATTTATAACCAGGGTAGAATGAAGGTATAGGAGGCAGAGAGCACATCCACGGCAACTATTTTCCACTCTTCTCCACCTCAATCAATCTCTTCTCTATCAAACTATCAATTATTTTTCAACTCAACGCATTGACAGCCTATGAACATTGCAAATTTCTCCAACCTCAAGCAAATCGCGTTAAATGTCCTAAACAAAAATACATACCCTTCCTCGGACAAATCCCTCTCTCTCTCTTCAACCAACCCTTAATAATCACTTCCGACATTCATTTTTTATCCAAACCACAGAGCCGACAAGCATCTTTCTCTCACAATTTGTCCCCCACAAACTAATACATAATAATCAGTCAGGCCACTCACATTATACAACAAGTTTTTTCCCCTTAAAGCGTCTTGTATAAAATAGCTGTAAAAGCTCATTCAGTTTCTATTCTTCTCATCATCATCGATCCTTTAAATCCACATCACCACCACCTCTCATACGCGTAGACTTAATATTCAATCACCACCAATCATTTTCATAATCAATCAGCTAATTAAGCTTCCGCTTTCATCATTTCGTAGAAAAATCCTTCCGTTCAACTCTGCCAACTTCCAATGTTCGCCATTCGCCACTGTATTCAAGCCATTTTGTACTTTTAATATGCAAACTTCTCAATTTATAAGAAGCTCATACTAATCCGTACCAACATGCCTTTAACTTTCACAAACAACAGCCATTCTATTCCCTACGCTTGCTTTGGTTTATCCAAGTCGAAGCTTACATACATGTAGTAGATAAACTGCAGCACGCACCGCAAGGCACACAACCATCGTTCAAAACCATTTTCTTAAATAGTCGGTAGAAGTACCAACTAATTTTTGAGCTGAAACAGTATCTTATTATTATCATGATAGAGTCAAAATCATACCAGTCATCAATATAAAATAAACCAGTATTCCATTCCCTTGGATAGAATTGAAAAATTATTCATCACTCTTTTCCCCTCACACAAGACAAAAGGTGTGTCTTTCTTAAACTGTAACGAGACTAATAAGAATTTATCCTTCTCACGCAACGCAAACCATTTCACATGGACTATACAAGTTATTAAAATTAGCCAAAACTATCAATTATCCACTGTATCCCTTAGTTTGCAATCTTGCACCAATTACACAATTTTTTAAATTTGCTTAAATACATCCCCCCTCCCTTGCTCTACTCCTCTAGCAGTGAGAAAAGTGTTTGGCCTTGTAGTAAGTATTATCATCAACTCATTTTCACTTATCTTCCATGCCGACAGTACGCACAAGCCTTGGAATCATCACAACTAATTCCTCTTTTACGGCAACCCTCCCTCCCTCATCCATCTTTACAACTCTAGTAAATCCCCTCAAATCTATATAATAAATAACTAAATAACTTATTCCTAGCTGCACGGAACGCAATCATTCCAGTTGGCTTTCCTGCCTGCACTTGGCTTAAAAATGTATTCCGTGGAAACCAAAATGATAGAGTTTAGCCTTGTCCAGAGGAGGTTGCAAAAAGTAATCTGTTTCTCTGGAAAACTCCAGTCAATTTGCCCCCATTCCTTCTTCCTCCTGTAATCCCCCTCTCAATTTTTATTAATATTTCCGGAGCTGCATCTCATTCTCATTAAACAATAAAATAAATTGCACTTAACATACAGCCGCCTCATGTCTTCTGTAATAAACGGCTAAGCCGGTGTACGGAAGTGTCGAAGATAAATGTAGATTTAATTTTCTACAAGTAACTTCAAGTAGATTTATGCCGAATGTACACTACAACATTTGTGTAAAACTTGTGTAACACTTTCCAAAAATTTGTTTAGTTACCATAGTAACGCCGTTTCTACTTCAACACTTTAAATCCAAAAGTTTTACACAAATGTTCTCCATTTGATTAACATTGAATATTTGCGGGTCTTTTGAACCGCAAATATGAATATGAAAGTGTTACACAAGTTTTAAACAAGTTTTACACAAGTTTTACACAAGTGTTGAAGTGTAAATCCGGCATTAATTAATAAGATTTACTTGTATAATATACATGAATTATTCTTCATTTTAAGTAGAATAGTGCCTAGAAAAAGTTAATGTTCCGCTATCGCTCCGTTTATCCCTATGCTTCCGCGTTCCATCCGTTTATCCGCATGCTTCCGCGCTCGCTCCGTTTATCCCTATGCTTCCGCGCTCGCTCCGTTCATCCCTATGCTTCCGCGCTCGCTCCGTTCATCCCTATGCTTCCGCGCTCGCTCCATTCATCCCTATGCTTTCCCCTCCCTATAAGCTTATCATTAGCAAAAGTTACCACAACGCATGCACATAGTGGTATTCGAACCCTTGCCCTTCACTTTCCTATACCGCTTCTAGTGCCTGCGCTCTACCAACTGAGCTACGGCATGGAGTAGGAAATGCATCTACATCACATGTGTTCACCTGAGATAATCTGTTTATTGACCTGTATCTCAGTGACCACTTGACCAATATCACTGAGATTCAATAGCGATGGTCCTGATACATGTATCTACATATCCTGAAAATTTCATTACAATCCATCCATCCGCTCGTGAGTTAGAGTGCGCACAGACGGACAGACGGACAGACGGACAGACGGACAGACGGACAGACAGACACCATCGACCCCCCTAGGAAGTGTCTTCGACACTTAATAAACGGGCAACCGAATACGGAATTTGCGGAGGTTTTAAAAAAAATAAAATGGACAAAAAGTTATCATGAATTTAGATTAGTGCCAGTTAACGTTCACTTAAAATACACAGTATGGCAAGAACCGCTTCTTCGCTGAAAAGTTTTATTCCCTACCTGCCCCATGCTCATCATAATTAATAGACGGTAAAAACTTAATGGCAGGAATGCCACAACTTAAACTTGATGGATTAAAATTAAATGCAAAAAGAAAAATTCAAGAGAGATTCGAACTCCAGCTCGCCGTTTCTACCTCACGTACTCTTACCCCTAAGCCACTCGACTCTTGGATAAGTTTACATGGTTTCCTCCCACTCAAGTTCCACCCTCAAGCAACATGACTGTGCATGTACATACTTCCCTTTCTCTTTTCCACTCTCTGCCTGCTAGGCGTGTGAACGTGCGTGTGAGTGGAATGTATGTACATCCATGTATTATATGCTCACTTGCAACTAATTTAACTATAACTCGGATGTTAGTTAACTAATGTGGTTGAAAATCAATAGGCATGTTGCCCTAACAGTTAAACATGTTTGGTAAAAATTTCATACTAATCCATTAATTCCTTCGTGAGTTATCGTGCGCACAGACAGACCGACAGACCGACAGACCGACAGACATCACCGACCCGGTATAGGAATTGCTCCGCAAATTAATAAAACACGGACTTTTCAATCATGCAACCCAACTGTAAGTCGAAGGCCTTGAGTTGTAAACGTCATAGAATTCGTACACTACTCAGAGAAAGTTTCCCACAGAATTCTACTCTCCCTCTTGAAGCGCGTCCTCCCGTGTATATATCTCAACTTGTTGAATCAACCGCGGAATGAATTAATACTCTATTTGGTAATTATATTTGGTAATTATATAATAATTCCAAGTTTCCAGTGGGAGCAAGCAGACACGAATTACGAATTGTTATTTCAACCAATATGCTTTGAATTATAGCTCATTGTTCCAGTCCGTATTGTAAGCGATCCTAAAAGTTGAAAATGTTTTACGTGGTAAGACTACACAAACACAGCAGTGTTAAAGTCCTGGGGAAGAATAATTGTTTGATTCCAGCGGAGCATTGTCGGTTTATATAATTCAGGCTCGGAGTTACTACAGAATACACTCTATTCTCTCCATCCTTTTGACGGCCGTTCTAATGGCCCATCAACTCTATCGCTTCTTGAACACCTCTTAACCCAATAAATCCTTATTCACACACGACGCAGGCTGTATTTAATCCATCATTAAATAATAAAATCCTCTGCAAAGTTAGTAAACATTTCCACTCTCGCAACCGGTAATATCCAGCTCTCAACTCCAGCTTTCCAGAGCTACTCTCCATTTCCATTATCATTTACCTCGTCATCAAAACTTATTTTATTAAACTGGCTATCACAGACTCTTTTGCCAAAATGGGGTATTGGTTTTGTGGCTGGGAGACAGATTTTAGATTAGCATCTCATCTCTCTCCCACCCAACTGTCAAGCCAATTTTTCCAAGGAAGAGGATAAGAGGGGGAGCGAATCCTCCAGCCAGAACCTTCTTACTTTGTTTGCCCGATTATCAGCCAGTTTCTAATAAGCCAAGTCCATCTCTCGTATATGAAACGTCAGAATCAAATGATTTCGTCCCAGCCACATCCTATCCTACCGGCACGATTAATGCTCAATAATAATTCTATTCAAACCGGGCATAAATATCACATACCCATCCTCTCTCCCCCGCTCATCTCCTTAACCGACTTGACTAAATAAAACATTCTAACTCATGCAATTCAATATCTCTTAAAGCCATAGCGTGTCACTTTGTATGTTATTAGTTTTGATTTTACGACAGTCCTTTTACAGCCCACACTTTAAACCGTCATCATCCTCATTGTGGTCTCGGCTCAAGGTTGAATCCAGCATTTCATCCGCATCATCTTTAACGTCATTCCATTCAATTTCACCAACTTAACCCACACTACTAGATTCATAAATTTACATCAATTACTCTACACTTAAACCTTACCTACTCTGCCATATTTTTCCGCAATTTTCACTTGCTCCCCCCACAAAACTTGACAATATCCTCATCCAACTTAAATAGAGTGGTCTCTAACTCCTCTCTAACTCTTTACAAAAAAAAACAGCTGGCTTCTATGCCTGGCTCAATTTGGAGGAACAACCGTAAAATATCAACATGTCAGTCACTTTTACCGCAAGTTTCAATTCCAAATTTCTTCCTCCCCCTCTGCCCTCCCCTCCTATTTTCTTGTCAACTCATGGGTAGACTCTAGAGGACAAATGACACACACAAAACATGTTTCAACATTTCACCTACATGCAAGGAATCCCATTAATATTCTCTCATCTCTGTTTGCTCTCTCTTTTTCCTCATCCTTCTAATTCTAACCGCCATTACCGGCATAATCCCTTGACGTATCTACGATATATCCTTCAACGAATTCTCTTGAAACCATAACACACTTCCCGATTTCCACCGTCATTCAAAAAATCCCTCTAATCATCATCACAAGCACACGCAATTCTTAGTATATAGCAAAGCGTTATCAATCCATGAACATGCCTTATGTCTCATATACGCTCATCTGTAATCACAGTATATGCTAACATACCGATTAATAGTATTAAATCAATGCTCATTTTTCATTTTATCACTGGAACCCCTCTCTGCTTTACCACATCCCGCTTTTTAAATCCGTTTTTGCGCTAATAATTAGCTAACACACATGCATATTAAACTCATCAAACTAAACTCCTCCTAGCTGCTAGTGAGAGCTTTCTCCTTTTTGCTCAAAGACGTCAAGGTCATATTTAGCACCAACTTCAAGCCCGCTAACCTTTTACTTGTCCTGCCCTGTATATTAACCCTGTCCGTTGACTGTCCTCCGTTTAAGAGCATATAATAATTAACCCTACCTTAACTTCAGAATGGCAATGATCCCTGAATTAACTCGTCACCTTTGGCAAGTGTATGGACAGCTCGCTCCTCTTGTACATAGCACTTCCAGATTGTCAAATCTAATTAGCAAACAAAGAATTACATGACATTTCGCACCTTCCCTGCTCCCGAAACCACTTGCACATTCCTCTCTCCCCTGTCCTGTCCTATTAGCTTAATCTTAATTTCAAAGTTTACGTTTCTCTCTCTTAACTTTTCTCAACCAACAAGGCACAACCATATAATAATCTCTGCTTAATCATTCCTCTTCTTCATTCTTAACTTTCTTCCAAGGTTTTTGACATTCCCCTCTTCTTTGCATGTATTTTCCACGGGCTTCGTTACTTTGTATACCTTCAAAGTATAAGTGCTTTCCACCATCCTTTTAGCATTTACAAGCCGGCTTCTCCTTGTCTATGTAATAGCCACATTTAAAGTGTTAGCCGCAGGCCAATATTCCATCAGCTTCTTGAGTTTCTCAGCTTGTAAAATATTTGCAGTTTGTTTCAAATTACGTTATCATTGTTTAAACAACTCAAGCTCTGTTACAAACTTGTTGTGGAGAAAGCAAACACTGTTTTTTCACCCCCGAGCTCCTCTCTCCTCCTCAATCTTGTTCCTTACTGGCTTCATACCCATATCCTATTCATGATGTAATGAGTCTGCCGCTCTACCATTCCATCATCATTCCACTAATACATCCCCTCCCCTTGACCTTTAGGTCATGACCTAAAGGCCAAATAAAACAATTCGGGAGCAATTCCCTTTAGGATCTACCTGCAAAATAAGCCAACAAAATGGTCATCTTAAATCCAAATGATATTTTTTTAATTACACTCATTTAAAACTCTCATTTGTCACCCCTTGAGAATATGCCCCACAACTTGTGGGCCACAAGGCAATGTACGTATACTGAAGGCAACAACGATTCTCTAATGCCTCGCGTTTTAACCTTTCCTCTTCATTTCTCATTCGAAGATAAGTCATCCTTGAGAGCTCTGAAGACGACACATGGGAAGAGGTGTAGACAGGGCGATGATGGCGAGAAGGCAATCGTCCTCTGGCTCCCAAGGTCCTGAATTCCCTAAAGGATTAACTTTTTTCCTAATTGTCTTTGATCCCATTCCAAAGTGTAATTCCCTTGAAATTCCTCACACAGCTTCCTAGAATTCTTCTCCCTCAAATCTTTCCCAAATACTTCTCGAAAAAGTTCCTATATTTCCAACCAAGGAAGGAGAAAGCTTGGGAAGATAAATAAAACTCACCACATTCTAAAATATTTCTCAATCTTGTCATAATTTTAGCACTTTTGTTTCATTTAACATCACAAAAGGATGACAGCCTAGAGTTTTTCTCCACCTTTATTTTAAAGCAAACTTGGAAATTTTTATTTCTCAAAATCAAGCACTTTTGCTCCTTATGACTCTATCTTCGCCACTTGATTTTTTCAACTTGTTTTTAAACAATCATGCAAAATGAACATTCAATATTCACTTTGAGTTATGTTGTCCATTTTTTTGAATTGAGTTCACCCAAATCCATTTCATTTACTGATTATTAAATTCATTTCCATGTGTCCTCATGGACGAACGAGATGGAAGAGGAGGCATCATAAAATTGTACACGCAGAGCTATGAAAATAGAGAGTATTTGAAAAAAACTTCCGAGTTTCCGTCCATACTGTGTGTTTGTATTTTTACAATAATAATTTCACTGACGTCACAAACTGGTACAAGTTATTTGAATTTAATCTTAAATTTTCTCTTTCCCCCCTTCACAGTTTGCTGTCTTTGATATACTTTTTTTCCCTAGCTTGCATTTATTAAAAAGCGAGACCAGGTGACAGTTGAGAGATAGTTAAATTAAAATTTATGCATTCAATATTCATCCAATCAAATCCCCCATCCATATCGTCTCAAATCATATATCCTCCTCTCTCACCTGCATAACCCTTCATTACCTGCACTCTCCTCCACAGCTTCATCTTTTCCTGCACGTGCAAAGCTGTTTTACAACATTCTCTTAATTCCCTTTGCCAAACACGTACACGACGAAACCCATCTCAAGAAAATCTGTATCACAGTCATCCAACACCTTTTAGCTTTCCTCCTCCAACCATCAGCCTTTCTCTACACAGCTACTATTCAATTAAATACTATTAGAAAATACCCAAACAAGCATTAGAGTAGTCTTACATTCTATAGAGTGTCTCATCCACAGCTTTAGCACGCAACATCCGATAATTTAATGCATGCAAATCAAAACCACATCCAGTGTTTTAATGCGTAAATACAGCACTCGTGCACTAAATCCCAGCTACAAACCCATTCTTCAATTATTATTATCCAGTCATAAAGTCACGGACGAGTGGATTAAGCATTAGCTCCTTCAATAGGAATAATCATCTTGCAGAGCGTATGCATAAACCGCCTCACTTATGTCCTCTGTTAAAGAATATGGAGGATTGAGACGAGAATGACAGTAGAGCATAATTGACTCCTCCGCGACATTTATCGCATTTTTATAGTCTAAATCCCAAGACACTGTTATTAACACCTACCTTCCTCTCTGAGAACCAACCGCACATCTCTTGCTTTCTCACCTGGAACAAATATAAGCACAAACCAAAACAAATTCTCACAGCTATTAAGCATCAACCCCTCCTCCTGTCCATCATCAAACGATTTTAAAAAACTCTTATCCAGTCAAACCAAGATTTCTTTACGCGATCGCGTAATCGCATTCCAAAACATTCTATAGCAAGCGCAAAAAGCAGAAAGTCAAAGGACTCTTTTAAAACTTATCGCCAAAATCGTACACATATACATATGGAATTTGCATATACGCATCCCTGTTAAGCCCTCACCGCTAATCATCTTACCTGTGTCTTCAAAGAGATTCACGCTCACGCTACGCTCACAGTCGCTCAGAATCAGAAGAGCAGTAGATGAGAGCCTGACTGAAGAGTAGAGTGGAAACAAAGTTAAATCTGCCCTTGCATTGCAAGGGGTGTCGTCGGTGTGTTGGCAAAGGTGCATTTCCTAAATTACCTGTTTAAGAGTGCAGGTAAATTTCGCAAAAGCTTTCAAGCTCAAGCACAACTCTAATTATTCACACACCATTCTCACCTTTCTCCCCCTCGTTACGATCATCACGAGTAAAGAGAAACTGCATTCCCTTGTGGATTCAAGCCACCCCAAATTGCAGCCAAATTGCAAAATTAACGAGTGTATAACATCAGCTCCGCTGTAGCAGCAAAGTAATCATCACCATCATCTTATTCTTGAGGGTGAACATGTTAATTATTTTCTGCCGCTTGGTTTATTGCAAATTATTTGCCAATTCTAAACTTGATTGGCCCAGCTAGTTTCAGATCATACACAGTAATACTTAATGTCTGATAGAGACAAGTGGCGGGTACTTGCTGAATAATCGCAAATACTTTTAGGAGCAAATGGTTTTGCTCACACTAAACCCGTATAGCTATAGTTTCCATCAACCGAAATATGGCAAGAACCAGGTAAGGGGAGGAGTGAGAGGAAAATATATACATGAAGGATTATTGCTAGAGGGCAGGGCGTATCCGCTCTAGTTTTACACTCCTGACCTCACGACCGTTTCTTTCCCCCTTTTCCATCCCTTCACTGTTCAGGATGACGACGACGTCAGCAAGGAAGGAAACCATCCCTTTCTCCCTTGATCTAGAATATTTGCAAATTGGCAATGATCAAAAACATATCCACGCTGTAACATGTTAAAAGCGGCATTCGTCCAAATCCAACATCCCCACCGCCACTCCTGCTGTACATACGTACCAAATTAGCCAATTTCATTCAAACCTTTCCTCAAAGCTCATTGCTACTTTGGAGTTTTCATGTGCAAAAATTTCACAATCCCCCAGCCTCATCAATCCCTTTCCACATTTTACAATACACATATCCTACACCTCTCTCATTCATTCCCTTTCCTATTATCTCTTCCTCCTCCTTGTCTTCCCCTCTGTCTTTGTGAGTTTCAACAATCTTGAACAAGACAATGTAACCACAAGGGAAAGGAGGGACACTCTCTTTCTCCTCTCTTTTCATTCTATATCTGTCAAGGCAACATAATTCCTCCCCAATCCTTTCACTAATAAGAAAGCAGCTGTCAGATTTGATTTAAATATTATCCTCATATCAAAATGAGACCGGATCAAATCAGGTGCATAGATCCTTAACCAAACTCTGGCTACTGCGCAATTATCCACATTTCCCAACATTCTTCATCCCCTCAAACCGATTCTCTTTAACTATTCCTTTTACAACCTCCTCAATAACCAATTAATATGCACTCCTTACCTTTCGCGCTGCTACAAGTCAATTTTGTAAACAAGCCGCAATTTTTTTACCTACCTTTACCTATTGCCGTGTGGGCATTCGCGAAAATATTCGCCAATTTATATCTCCCATATGCTGTAAAGAATAACTTTGGAATTCTCATTTTAGGATTTCATGCACAAACTTTTAAAAACCATTCCTTTTAAATTGCTATAGAAATTAGAAAAATCATCAAAAACTAATTTCATTAAAATTCGAAAAAGTTCCTTGTAACTAATCTCCAGTCTAAATCCAGTACCGCTTTGAAGCAAGAGTGGAATGAGTTAAATGCATTTTCTAATTATAGTTTGTTTTAACTATGGTAATTCCTTGTGTTCCTCTGATTTGAATATCCAGAACAAATTAAAAAAGTGAACATCTTTTTAAAACATTGCCCGTAACTTTGTTTTCTCGCGGTTCCAAGTACGGACACACTTCTTTCCAAAAAGAATGATGTCACTCCTCCTACAATCTTCCGAGCATGATATTATAACAAAACAAAAACTTTCTCGCTAATCCTATTGTTTTTAAACTCATAATTAGTGTCCCCGTTATGAGCATCTCACATTTCCCAAGTTTCCTCTTACCAAAAGCTAAGATTACTTCTCCCTCTTAAACCCCGCATTCATTCATCCCGGCTTTCATAGATGTTACGCTTCAAGAAAGGTGAGTAACCAAGAGGACAGGTGATGGATAAGGAGGGCAGGAGGGGGAATGGCGAATAAAGTTACTCGCAAGAGGAGAGCATAGGGCTGGAGGAGCGTGTACATATATGCGTGCAAAAGAAATCAAAATTGATGAACGGGTCTTTGACTCCATCTCTATTATTATTTTCATCCCCGTCTCTCTCTCTTTTACTCTGTCAGTCAGACGGTGAGGTAAAAGAGGATGAGGAATCCGCGGAGCTTAATTCCACCCTCCCTCCATACATTATAATAAGATATATGGCTTACTCCATCCCATCGTCCCACCCGTAGCCGATCATGTGCACACTGGTGATGCCCGGGGCAAGAGCATCCCTCGGCTTACGCTTTCTTAGATCAGCGCAGCGTTGGCTCGTGACGCAAGAGTGCAAACTTTGTTACTTTTACCCTCTTCTCATATTCCATTCACTACACGCACCTTCCCAAGAAGTTCCAAACCAGGTATGACGAGTTCTGATACACACACACACACCCTCCATGGACAAAACCCGTCCACCCGATCCACCTTTCCCTATAAATCTCTCACCTCAACCTACCGCGCAAATCCTCCAACAAAATAAATCCGCACAGTCTCTTCCCTCCTCAATTACCTCTGCATGGTATGCAAAAATCCTCTTGCGTCTACACAATTCTCTCCATACACTACAGGCTCAAAACTCTCAAGTATTTGCAACTCATCCCATCTTAAATCAAATTACTTAAACATGGGAAGGACGTTTCCCAAAATTCCCCATCTTTTGCGATCCTCTCTCTTCCATGGGTCCTTGGATACCAGGATGAAGGCGGATGTTTCCCAAAGCCGCAAGGAAAAGCCCTTGCTCTAAAGAAATCATCCTCTCGCGTTTCTCCCAACTTTTTCCTTCTGGGCCTAGAGAAAACTGTGCATCCAAAGACAATGTATTATAATTTGGCAGCCAGCAGACCCTATCACAATCTATTGTCAGATTTAACTGAGTCACAACGTGACTTCTAATTTCACAGAGTCAAAGAACTCTTCAGCAGTATCTCCACCTCCTCTTTACCTTCCTGCACATTCTTACCCCCCAGGCTTGAACGTCAAAATACCGCAAGATCCACCAAAGGATTCACCAAACATTTAAACACTTTTAAAGTTCCTCACTACCCATTCCTTCCTTTCTCACAAACCAAGTAAAGTGCTCCCTCTACATCTCTGTTTTCTTTTTAGCATCAATTCCTCCTACCCTATTAAAAATGTCAAAACACTCTTCATTTTTCCCTCCCCTCTGTCCAAACGTCTTAGGTACAACTATCATCATCTAATAGATGCAATATAGTCACGACAGTTGGAATTTTATCCATTTTTTTAATCCTCATCAGGATTTTTCTACATATCTTCCTAGTTTTTCTAAACTATCCTCAACAGCCCTGTTTTGGATCACATTAGCTCGTGCCATGTACCGTCCTGTATAATGTAGAAACGTTTTACTTGTTCAGTCAAGAAAAAGCAGATGAACTTGTGAATGAAAAGAGTTACAGTTTCTCATCTCCTTTAAGTCCTCTTTTTTAAGCTCCATCAATCATTCCCACCATCCTTTATGCAACATCCTTGAAAATAAAATCCGTTCACTTTTTATTTTAAACCATATACTTTCCATACACAACAGTATCTATTTACCCCCTTCCTTTTCTTTCGGACAGATTTATTGTATATTTTCTCAGCTAGAACAGGGCTTGCAAACCGGTAAGCAAGCTTAGATGGACGCTTCACACAAATTAGCCACGTGTGGAATCCTTTTATTCCTTCCTAGCAATCAGTCTTTTCAATCTCATCCCTCCTTCCCGAGCTTGCACATACATGATACACAGTGTAAGCTTGCAGATTGAGAAGACGAGCGTAAAAAAACTATTTATTTAACCATCCGTGGCCAAGCCAAGACTTGGCGTCGTCTAAACAACAATCAGATGGACTATCTCAGCTCTTGCGATCCATCCCTAAACAACACTACAATCATCCCTCCCTTCAAACCCTTCATTCAGACACGACTAGGAAAACTTATAGCAGTCTTTGAGTAACCCTTGGCAATTCAGCAGCTATAAACAACGGAGACCTCTAGATTTAAGACTATGCGGATCTTCACTTGGGTCTAAACGTCAGTCAGATCCGCATCATCATTTTCTTTTTTATCAAACTCTAAATCTTTGAACACATTTACCATGCTTGAACGTCTCTCTTTGCAAAATAACTGTCTTGCAGACTATATGCTCAAAACGTTATAAATTTCGGAATTTTAATCATCACTTCCTATCCCTAGTAATATAACAAAAGCCCCAAGACTTTTCGCAATCAATGCGACTGCATTTTCCTCCAATACTTCCCCGCTTTGCTTCCCCCTCCTCGCTGCCAATTATTCTTAACCAAGGAACGTGGCTTAGTTTAAATGTTTTTAAATGTTTCAAAACATAAAGTTTACGAAATCCTTTTGAATATTTCTCATCGTCATCAGGATACCGTTCGTTAAGAGTGGAACGCCGTAGAGGACTTACACGAACGAGAGGTTGCTTCACTAACAATATTCCCGCCAGCCTCGGCATGTCACGCTCTCAATTTCAATACAATTCATTCAAGTAAGTCTAAACTTGATTAATGATAGAGAATCGGGAATGATTTCTCACGAACTCCATACCACGCCCGCCAGTCCCTCCAATCACTTCGTAAGTCCGATTCCGCAGGCTCAAACTTAACAATGATCCGTTGCATCCTTAAAGAAAATCCTAGTCTCATTAAGGTAAATAGACGTAACATCAGAATCCTAGCGGATTTAATAGAAAAATATAACCACCTTTGATTCTCCATTATCACACCCTCGTCTTGTTTCTCTTCTTCAGAATTTCTTCTACAGGCTGCTCATAGCTAGACATTATTTCAATTAGCCTAAATTCCTTGACTTTTTCTCCAAACTTAACTTTCCAACTTTTTCCTTTCCTAATAACAAAAGGGAGTCAGTCCTGGCTGGGTTTATGCACTCAGTCAGTCTGGCTCGCCTTTTAAAATCCCCAGTTGCTTTCACGGCCTGAACGCTTGAACAGGATTCAATTCAACTCCCAACTTCATCTCAAGACGGGCCATTATTATTTATCTGCTCTCCATCAGCGTCTTAAGGCTTTTTCCTCCTCGGGCTCCTCCAATCTTGCAGTATCAGTATATATAAACACAATCACTCCATTTAACCACCTCCTCTTGGAACAATTCATCCATCCAAACATATTCCATTCGCATCATCCGTCCCCTTCTCCTCTATCCCCCCTCCTCCATTACAGTATTCATGTATCACATAATTAGAATCAGCGGGAGAGAGAGAGGATATCATTCACTAAAAACATATATATATATATTGCCATTATCCGTATTCCCACCAATCAAACCAATGCATGTATAAACATCCTCCCAATCCGCGACCCCTCTTTAAATCTACCCCTCACCCCCTCCTAAATCCTACACTCTTTCAGCCACATTTACATTATCACTCTGCCTCGTACACCGTCCCGCAACAGACCTTCCTCCCCCGCCCCCTCCTGTCTCTCCGCCATGCACGAATTCTTAATTACACCCCAAACTACCAACCATCAACAATCCTTCTAACAATACCTTTCCCACTATTCACTCCTTCAAACAGCCTTCAAACACTCCACTGCACTAATTAAACCTCCTCACTTAACGGTCAATCTCTTTTATAGAATCCCATTTAAGCTCTTCTAAACTTGCCCCTGTAAGCTCCAGTCCCCTTACCTTCGATCAGCCTCCCTAACGGAATATTTTCTTTTCGCAATCTTACTAAATATCATTAGATTCTCACCTGGGATCCTTAATCCTCCGTCTAATGGCAACAGACGTTGCGCAGGGATTCAATCAGCTTCAGTCGGTTCTTACTCTTTCAAACCTTAATTGCCAAATAAATAATATCCTGATACCGTATTCGGTGAAGCCAACTTTTTTTACAGACAGGCACAGCAATGGCCCATGATGACAGCTCACTCCAGTTGTGAATTTTTTGCAGATGACTGTAGTCATTTTGCAATTTTACCGAAGCGTAGGCGTCGTTTGCTATTTCTCTGGCTAGTATTTCGTGAACAGGTCCCCGGAGTTTATTTCCCAATACACTCCATCAACTATTAATTTTAATGTATATCAAAATCTTCATCTGACAGCTTTCCTCACGTTTTTCTCTTCATTCATAACCAAGAACCTGACATATTCATATATTTCTTTTTCTTATTATTCAAATGACGTAATCCAAATCATGTTCGATTCAACTCAGAGGAAACTCATAATCGTCGCTCATCCAACTCCGCACACTCCAACCCTTTCCATCGCTTCCGATAATTGCTTCCCTTCTTCTTCAACTGTAGATTATTGATGATTTTGCATTTAATTTTTCATCACAACGACAACAATCTTGCAGCATCTTTCTTCCACACAGCCAGTCTCCGCCCACTCCTAATTATCAGTTTTCCCCCACACTAATTATTCTAAACTTGTTCATTCCAATCACCTATCCTATTTATCTATCCGTAATTTTCACAATAATTACTATATTTTCTCTTTACCTTACCCTGACTCCACTATAGCTGTTTCTCTCCTTCCAACCGTTACATTTCCCCATACAATCATCAATATCGCTCCCTCCCCGAGCCAATTCAATGGGTGTGCTCGCCGCAAGCCGGATTCATAACTTGCATCTAGAATTTAAAGAGCAACTCCAATAACTAAAATTAACATGTCTTTTAAATTAAAAGGACTTGAAGCAATTTAGTAAACAAGCATCAATTTACAATCATTCCCTCTATCTGGATCACGCTTCACCTGGTTTCCGCCCTTGTCTGAAGAGGTACATCCCTGTAATCTTGTGGGGAGGCTACGGCTTCTTGCGATTAGAAACTATGAAATCTCTACACCATTAGCTAACCATTCATACTTATTCCATGTACTCGGTAAATCCATGAGGACAACTCAAAACATCCCTTTAGCCTCATAGCCACTAGTTAGCTGTAAATGTGTATAGGAAATGACTCTAATTTACGAAAAGTTCAGAAACCAGAGTGAAAATACACCAATTATCTCACACTGCAATTCATCCCTCAAACCTACCTGCATCTCCTCTATCTCCGAGTCTACTAGCTAGCATCTCTCATCAATATTACCGGAGAGGATTGCAGTTGCAGCAGCAACCTAAATTCACTAACCTCCACGGAAACTAGAGAGAGGTAGTAAGTAGTGCCTGTAATCAAGGGAATGATGGATTGTTTGTCTCCAGCCTTATCTACTTCATCCTTGTCTCTTCATACTTGATCTTCATCTTCAATCTTTCCCCTCCGTATCCTCTCACCCATAATCATGTCTTCTTCAAACTCAACTGGCTTTATTCCTTATACTCTACTATCCAACAATCCTATGCAAGAACGGCCTGAGATTCGAGGAAAGCTCAAACAATTAGCTAGAACTCAGTCCTCAATTACTAAACCACCGAGCTTCTTCTTCTTCTCAATAATCTTTGTGCATGCAATCCAATCAATGTTTCTTCAACACAAAATCTTTTCTCTTACTTCTCCTCCAAACCCTCCTCCGTCTTCCCTCCCTCCCCTCATGTTTGCCTAGTTCGTTAAATATATAATTCCAATCATTCTGCGGATCCTCAGCTCTAGGACGAAACCTCCGAGGCTTTACAACAAATTAGCACCAGAGTAATGTACACATTTAGTTCATCAACACATTTTTTCCCGGAACTCCCTCACAACACTTTTCCGTTCTCCGAACTTTTGCAAACCATATAGCTAGCTCACTGTAAAAAAGCGCTTCCGTCGGACCGGTTTTCTCCTCCCATTCCCACCTTAGTATCTCCAGAGAACAGTTCTAATCAACTCCATTTTTCCCTTTGGTTCACAGGTCATGGTAGTTGGTGTGAGAATGACGGGTGACAGCGGAGCAACGGAAGATCACAGGCGCGGGGGCCGAAAAAAATCAGTTGTGGTGAAAGCCAGCCTACCAGTGGAAGTGGACGATACAGACATTCTCGAAGAATTTGACGAAGATATCCTCATGGGAGCGGATTTGGACGTGGACGTCGACGCTGACCTGGACGACTTTGACCACGAGGGTGGTGACCTAAGTAGTAACGATGACGACCTTGGAAGCAGTGCCAATTCCACGTCATCTTCCTCAACCTACAGAAATTCCTCCTCCAATGGATCCGCCTCCTCGGAGCACTCCCTCGTGTCGGAGCGAGGAGGTCACGGCGGGAAACGAGGCTCCCTTAGCTCATCCTCCTCCCATGGAAGTCCTCATGATAAGTCATCCAATAACGGCTCCAGCTCCGCCTCAAGCAGATCATCTCAGTCCCAGCAGGATAGGAAACGAAAAGCAGGGGCCTCTGCCCGGGAAAGAAACCTTCGCCGACTCGAATCCAACGAAAGAGAAAGGCAGAGGATGCACAGCCTCAACGATGCATTCCAAGTAAGCGCTATCATACCACTATAATCCATCAATCATTCTCTCTAGTACCACCTCCAATAAACCTATTTCCCAATTTACCTGTCTCCTCCATCCTCTCCCCTTCCCCCCTCATTCCCTATTCTCTATGCACGCTCTTCCCCACTCCCCCATGCCCTATCCATGATATTAGCATC
This sequence comes from Sminthurides aquaticus, assembly GCA_906901655.1. Classification (NCBI taxonomy): domain Eukaryota; kingdom Metazoa; phylum Arthropoda; class Collembola; order Symphypleona; family Sminthurididae; genus Sminthurides; species Sminthurides aquaticus. The sequence goes on along the minus strand of CAJQTT010000001.1, from coordinate 13,436,220 downwards.
AATCAACTTCCTCTATCTCCGCCTAATTATAGCCAACGTCCAGCCTCATCTCTTGTCTTCAAAAATATCATCCCCCCGTAGCTCCATCAGTTAATCCCCTTTGAAGAGTGAGTCAGCAGGCTGAAGTTGAACTTGCTAAAGCCGGTGGTAGCAGTAGCGAATTTTATGCATTCATTTCATGGGATGGAAAACTCCTCCGGATCAAATCACACGCAATCCCACAATCATCTCACTGCTCTGGCCCTTCTTTAAACTCACGCACCCTCCCTCCACCTTCCTAACTATATATTTTCCTAATTATCGGCCATTGTAACCATTCCAATTTTTATCACTTTATCCATCCCGCAAACTTATCCATCTCAGCCTCCGTCTTGACCGAACAGACAGCTAAGATAGGCCGTCACAGCGCACGTACGCTGTCTTCACTCAAGCGCTTTAGTCCATACCTCACGCTTTTCCCCAAATCGTGCGTTTAAATTTTTGCCTTCACACTTCTTTCTTTCCTCTCGATCCCATCCACACCATTGCCCGTAACTGGATATTCTTTGAAGAACCGCTTTCATCCTGATTTCACCATAACTATTCCATCCAATCAAGTCGCTCCTAATTTCCTGAAATAATAAATACTGCGCTGTCCCCATTAACCCATTGTTGTAGCTTGTTGAATCCCTCTTTGTTGTACAGCCGGCTATATTTTTCCGAAATTCCTTCAAGAGGAATCGCCCAATTACATTGCTATGGAGATCATGCAATAGTTTGACCTTTATTTTTTCCTAATCTTTTGTAGCAACTCCGGGAAGTCATTCCTCACGTGACAATGGCACGGAAGCTGTCAAAGATCGAGACTCTCACACTCGCCAAGCATTACATAATGGCTCTAACCAATGTCATCTGTGACATGAGAGGGGAGGAGAAGCCATACAAGTGAGTTTTTCCAATATAATAAAAATATAATAATCTATAACAATAATACCTTCCTTCTTTCATCCCTAATTTTCAATTACTTTATCAACAATTTAATTTACTCTGCCCCCACAAAGTTTCGATTCCCTTGTAGAAGGAGCCAAGAAATGTACTTAACATATGACATCCTCTATATCCCAAATAGATTCTTAGAAGTACTTGCGGCCGCTAATGAAGAAGATAACGACGATGAGGAGCTGGATGAGCAGAATAACAATACGATATACATACCAGCGCCATCTTCTTCCTCTTCGGCGTCGTGACGACACTCTACACCGCATCCGTATTTCTCTAGATTTAGCTCCCCTCAAAGAGATGCAGACAGGAAATACAAAGGCTTACATCAAAATACAGCGAAGAAATCATCATCACAACTCTTGAAATCATTACCGAACCCATCAAACTACACCCCTTCCCCTCTCCATTCTTCCCCCTTTAACAATATCCGATAGTCGTTCGCTCTCCTCATAACAGAAGACCAAGATTTTATAAACAATGCTACATTTCCTTGAAATATCCCCTCCCCCCTTCTCCTCCGCCGCCGCTCTTTCTCTAGCTTCCAATCACAATTCCATCTCGCTATACCAATAAATTTAAAACTACAGCCCCGATTTTATAAAATTTCCATAGACCATAGCTTTTACATTAGCTCAGTTCCATTGACAGGTAGTAAAACATCGCTGAACGTTGGCGGTCGCTGTCAGACAGTTTATTTTACGTTTCTGTTTCAACCTTTTGTTTTTCCTTTAGAATATCCCAACACTTTCACCCCTCAATTTTCCGAGGACGAGCAAATTTTAACATCTTTATCCGATCCCAAGAAACTTTCTCATCACACACAGAACAGAAACAGACACAGAGTTATCGTAAAGATTATCTTCAAGTACCATATAGTCAGTTGGCCAATCGTAATCTTCCTCTGCACACATTTACGTGGAGTAAACCAAGATTCTCACCCCATTTCCAAGTCTATATTATAGTTTGTAGCCATAGAATAATTACGACATAGATGTAGTATAAATATCTTAATAGTTATGTATTATTATTATCATCATTATATATCAATAGGTTTTACGCAAAGATTGCATATTATATCAAAAATATATATTCATTTGCTATTATTTTATTTAGAAGATTTAACAAGTTTCATATAGATATTATATGCGTAGCTCTTTTGATTTAGCTCCAGTCCACGTTATATTAACGTGCTACAATTATATTAGCTAATCGTATATAGGTATTGACTGCGTAGATACATAGTATTCGTCCATTATTCTATAACTTCAGTCTAGATGTCCTCCAATGGATCAGAAAGAGCGTTTATTATTTTATCCTTCTATAACCGCCAAACCCTGGCGCCCTCTACCGACTTCCCTTTTCGCTTGCTTCAATAATCTTTCTTTTCCCTTGTGCAGCCCGCTTCGGCAGTAATCCCGCATAGTCTCTGCCTTTTCCATCACGCCCGCACCCCCATGTGTTTTTCTTGGTTTAACTACTAGATTTTTAGATTTTACCTATTTCTTTCTAGCCCCAGTTAACCGTTTATATTTTTAAAACAAGTTTAATATACAACTTCTCGTCCAACAATCCTCTCACACCCATAGCCTTTTGTGATAGCATCCAACCCTATTGTAGCTGCGTTCACAGAGCTCTAATTCCTATTTACATAAATTCCCATTTGCCATTGATTATACTGTACTACATTTCCATCTTTAATTTCCACAGCATTATAATATTGTGCAATCAAATCCACTGCTAGCTTATAATCAAATTAATTCCCATCAAACTAGCTCTTCCGGACTAGAATCACTCCTAGTCCTGTTCTCTTTTCAACCCATCATCATAAGAGGACGAGTAGCGAAAGCCAAGTCGGTTAAGAAGGAATATAAAGGGATTTTCTAAAATGTTATATTTATAAACTTTTATTTCATACATTATCAGCTCAATGATGATGGAAATATCAAGCAATGCATATTAATTCAAGTCATGCACTTTATTAATTCAATTACGTATAAATAACTTTAAATGATGCCCAGTAAATAATGTATCCTTCGTGTGGACTGTAGCTCATCTTTGGCCTCCTCGAATATAGCATCAACACCAAGTAGTTGGCTGGGTTTGAGATATTATCACTTAGTCATTATCCTTTTCAAGACAAGAACCTTGTTCAAGGATTTCTCCGGAAGAGTCCATACACAGTAATTGTTTTCAATCTTTTCCCAATAAGTGGACTTGGTTCCTTGTGACTAATGCAGAGACGCTTGAAGCGTCCCCTTCCTGCGAAAACTTTCCAGGAAGTTAATTATACGTCCCTGTCAACAATCTCTGGACAAAGGCAATTTGTAGGCGACATGTAATTTTCCGCTGGGCGCGAAACTCCAGTTGTGCGTTACTCCCAAGCTTTTAACGTCCTTCAAACCCACTTATCCATCTTGTCATCAGCATCAGCTATAATGACTCTCCCATCAAGCCTCTTCTTGAGTATGTTAAGTGGGAGTAGTCAGAGTGTAAATATGAGCTGTCCACCAAGGATTTCATTCCGTACCGTTTCAAGGTCCACGCTTTCCTCGACTAATTAATGAATGCTATATAATTAAGGATACTGTTGTCGGAGAGACATTAAAATTATTTTATTATTGTTGATACATATATAAAGAAAATATCTCGAAAACATTTATTTATTCCATTACCCTAGCCTATACTTCCTCCAGATTGTTTCTATATATAGTACATAGTAAGCATTAATAATCAAGTCCTAGGAATAGGCAAATAAGATTAGGAGATCATCACATGTCTTTTGTGAATGAATGGAAATACCTTGTTCATAGCTTTGGGATTCTTGTGATAAACCATGTGCTTCAAAATGTTAAGTGAGGAAGGCTAAAGATTGAAACCAAGTAATATATATATACGTTACAATCATTTGGGATTAATTACTTTGTATAGCGTTTAACTTGTACAGTGCCCCATATTTACATTTACGCTAAAGTACTACTGGAATGTAATTAATCCTTTACTACCTGTACTTCAAACTACTAAAGTCTTTATAGTAGGACGAGTTATAGGACTAAAGATTCATCATCCCAGCAAAATTCTGCAAGCAGAATAGCCCCACCCAATAGCTTGTGTAGTTAGTAATTTGTCAAAACCATTTCTCTTGTTCATATCCACACCAGATAGCGCCACGAGTGCCTTGTATGCAAGCCTTAACTGGTATGACTTTCTCCAAGCAGAAAATATTCAAATCCATGCTGTAACAACATCTCTTCTTAATATAAACTAAAGGCTTCCTACTTTCTCCATGCTTTCACAAAGCCTCTCTCACAGAGCAATATGTAACCCTTGCCATCACCATGTTCTAATTAATTTACGATTTGGCCCTGGAAACTAATCCTTGAATGTTCTATTTTTGTCACTATAGCTCACAGTTAAATACCGTAAAATCTGTGTAGCATCACCGTTACTCTGAAAATGCTACACTGATATGACTATGGTGCTCTAGATGTCAAGTAATTCTAAGAATTGTGAAGCACTTCCGTTGGGACTGCACGTTTCTCGGTATATGCTACCCTTCTTCGGGTCAGTCAGTAGAGGGTTTAGTTTTTAGCACTATAAGAATGCCATTTCGATACTTTCAGAAAGAGAAGCATGCTCACCATCCATATTATGAAATTAAAAAAAATAAAATGTAATTAATAAGTTATAAACTATAAATAATATATATACTGGAATGTTTATTTTTGTATAAATAACCTCTGAAATCTGGTTTGCAAAAAAAATAGAAAAAGAAAGGTCATGTCAAAGGTCAGCATGCCAACCGGAAGTGGCATCAAACGATAGAGAGAAAGCATAGCTGCGAAGCACAAGACAATGGAATTCGTAGAGAAAATGTAATACAAAATCCAAACTTTAAAGACACAGCCAAGCTCAATGGATGATACCCTGTACTATTGTAATTAAATGTCGTCCTTCTTTCGAAAACAAAGTCCGTCGCCATCTTGTTAAACGTATTACTGTCTATTTTAAAAAGCTGCAAAAAAGAGGCTTGAAGGCTTGTTATGCTCAAGAGGCATGATTGTAGTGTCCCACGTCGAGTGGTAATCAATCAAGCAGCGTTGTTAATCGACATTTTTCTCAAAGTCACGCCGACGAATTGTAAAAATCCTACATATTCAATATTTCTCTTTGGGTAAATGCAATATTTTGAAAACACTCCTGCTTGTCACTCCGTAGACAATGTTTTAGTGCTATAGTTAAGATTTGAGCAAATCCTGTTACTTGATGATAAATGAATGTGCAATGTGACACCGTCTTTTTCGAGGTTATCCCAAAAATGAAGGTTATAAACGGCCCATTGCGCCAAGCGAAGGCAATCCATTAAATGTAAATGTGTATGCTTGTGTAAACAATTACAATAAAGCCAAGCCGATGTCTTTCCGTCCTTAAGAAAAACCCCTTTTTAAGATTTCATTTAAGGCCTCATTTAACGCTAAGACTGCGAGTTCGCTGGCACGACGAAGATGCAGCTAATTTTTGTCTTGAATTCAGTTAAGCTTCATCGTTAACGAGATCAGAAAAATCATGACAGTTATAAGGAACTAAGCTATGCATAAATCTGTATGGGTAACCTTTAGGATCATTTTGGACAAAAATTTATGAGAGTAAAGCACAATATTATACGCCGGCATAATATCAAACAAGGAAGAAAATAGGACAAAGTTAGCCATCATTTTTGTTATAACATGGTAGTATTTTTATTTGCGATTTTTTCTACCGGCTCTAAATATTTAGATTTGAAGTATTATAAGCATGATATACGGGCACCTTAGGGCCTTGGCGGGTCATTCGCGACGGTACACTGTAGCCGAAGCTAATTCGTAGACGGCGCGAACAATATACTAGGAATTAAATACAAGTAATTGGAGTTTAACAAATCACAGATAGCGAAAAGGCATCTTTGTAGAAGATAATGTATTTGTGTATAAATCAATTCCATCTTACATAGTAGAAACTCTTTCTTTATGTTGGCTATTGTTCAGATGCGAATATCTTCACATGCTTCTGATCCCACAAGGAACCAAAACTGGATTGCTCTAACGCCTTGGGTGCAACAGTAAATGTCCCTAAATGTACATTACAATATTAAAGCATGCACAAGCCTGTGTTGTTTTTCCATTTCAACCCTTGCACCAAGGATATTATGTATCTATCTGTACAGGTTTCATTATAATACTATTGATTAAGTGAAGCGAATGTATTAAACAGGATCCGTTTAATCCCATTGTCGCTGGGATTAAAGCAGTTACACTTTTTGGAAGCAATTTCGTCTCCAGCTCTGAACTTTTCAGTTAGTATCATGCAGGAGCAATGCTACCATCTTTGGTAAGTACCATTTCCGAAGACGAATTAAAACTCGTTACTGGGACTAAATTCAAATGTTACACAATAAAATAGGTAAATCAAAAAGAAGTATACAGTAAAAAAATGGTGAAATTGCGCAGTGGACAACAACTTCATCTCACTGTTAATTAATAGATGTGCCGTATCTTCAAGTCAAGGCGACAGCGCTGACTCTTTTGCAAAAATACATTCGAAACCTTCATTAGGTTACCTTAGTATTCTATTCTACAACAATCGCTACCAACTAATACAATTAAATTGGAAGTTTTGCCGTTACAATGATCTCAGAGCATTACAAACAATTTCCAATATTTTTCAGTCGGGTCTGAAACACTACTCTAGAAATTACTTACTTTTATCTGACAACCTTGACGTTTCTTACTTCACCCAACAGTGATTACTCCTACTTTTAACTTTTTCTTGCTGGAAATAAGCAATGTATAGGCTTTCTCGGCAGAGCTTCTAGAATATGTTTCAGCAGCAAAGATAATGCATGAAACGAAAGCGCGGAGAGGTACTAAGATTTCTGAAGGGTGTACCAAACAACATTGTAGAAGAAAATAATGTTTGCATCAGAATATCACGAAGATGCATGCATGAACTACAAGCAAAGCCTACCGCCTCTCCTTTCCAAACGAGATCACTGCGGCTAACGTCATTTTAAGAAAGAGATGACGTTATAACAAGAGTGAAGCAAAATATTTCTGAACTTAAAATTTTTCCAATGTATAGGCTATAGCGATAGCGAAAAAAAACTTTGTGCAGTAGAAACCCTTAATCTACCCACAATCTCATTCTTCACTGTTACGATTCAACGAACGTAAGTAAGAGTAGCGGCGCTCGAATAAATAAATGCATACTTTAAACTCACTTTAAGAGGAAGTCCAAGCTAGAAAAAACCGTGCGAAATGCACAAAAACTTAGAACTTTGAAGCAAAAAAAGTTCTGACGCAATAGACCATGTCTCCGAATACTCTAAGAGGTTAACTAAATACAGATTTCAGCTGAAGGGGCTATCAAAACACTCATTGTTGAAGAATGCCACTCGACAATAGTCATGGACGTCACGCGAAAAACGTTTTGCACGACACTGGGTACGATAATCTTCATTCCTGACTTACAAGTCTGTACTTTCTGGCTTTGACTTAGGTGGAGGAGGGGGTTGTGGCCTGGGTGGACGAAACATTGTTCTCGGAGATTTCGGAGGCGCTCCATCATCTTCCAAATAGCCTGCAATCCAGCATCAAGAATGCACTTGAATAGATTCCGTTAAAATTAAACCTGGTTTCATAAAAACAACTTACTAACCATTTTTCACATTGGTGCCCAGTGCGTCATGAGAGAAACTATTTTCCACTGCCGCGTCGACCGATTTATGGATAGTCAATGCATGTGGTTTTGACTCTGAGTAATCACCAGCGGCAGCACCGTCTCCGTGTACAGATACCGTCCAACGTTTCCCTAAATCGCGTGGCTTTGCCATAACTGTAGGCCTTTCTTTCACTACCGGGACAGTGTTTGTTTCCTTCTCTTTTCCGTGAATTCCCTGTATTAGACTAGAGCGAGGAGCAGGGACAGGACGATTGTTATCAGTACTAGAACTTTGGATAAACGCTGCTGTAGTTGCTGCTTCCGCCACCTCTTCGTTTCGATTATCATCCATTGAGGGCTCTGCTATCCGAGATGGAACGGATCGTTCAGGATTGATAATATTCGATATCTTACTAGGGTCATGTTCCGTCACTCCTACATGTTCTGTTACAGATTTTGGAGGCTTATCATCACCTCCTAAGGATTTGGCAGGTGACATTTTAGGACCAGACATGTCCTGGGATTGTGCGGTAGATATTGTGTTCAACCCGGGTGCAGCAGGAGGCGGTGGTAGACCCATTGCTGCAGGGCGGGTTCTCTGATTTTTATACGAATTTTCGGTATGATAGTGTCGGGGAAGACTACTATAGGTTGTTACAGGATTCGAAGAACCATGTGATAAGTTTGACTGAGCAAGAGAATCGTCCCCACCAGCGCGTGATCCAGAGTTGAAAGATAGTTTGTGCTTTAACGTGCTACTGCCGTGTGCGGAAAAATTTTCTAACACGTTTGGTTTGGTTTCTACATCCTTTGTACCGAACGTTTGCATGAAGTTTGGCTGTGGTGGCTTCGGAGGAACACTCTTAATGACTACAGTTGAATCTTCAGGATTGGACGAAATTTCATTGACTTTTCTTGAGTTCAGTTGATTCGGACTCGGAGGCGGTAAGTTCACATCACCAGAAACTCTTCCGTACCTATTTGATTGATGCTTTTGATTCTGATCATCAGCTTCTGCTTGGAATTTAGGGGAAACAGTACTAGAATTAAACGATTTCGAACTCTGGATATTTGTTGAAGGGGTTGAAGTTTTTGCAGCAATGGGCGGAACCGGCGCTGGTTTATTTTTCCGACGGGTGATGACTTTTGGACTCCCATGCGGAGGACTGTTGTTTGGCTCTTCTAAACTGCTATTAGACTGGGAACGTTTAGGTAACGAAGAATCATCTGGATCAATGATGGGATGTGAGGTCAGTGAGTGATTCGGGTCACCAGCGTGCCATTCTTCCTCCCCGTAAGTAATGAAAAACTCAAAATCTAGAAGATGCCAATATAGTGAATGTAAGTAAGTTTTTTCTCTCTTTTACCGTACATAGTGCACAGTAACATGAGTAAATAAAAGCTTCGCTCATACATACCTTCTCCTGCAGGGGGGAAGAAATAATCAACATGCGTGACAAATTGCTCAACTAGTAAAGAATACAAACGGGTTGCTGTCATATTGACCATGTGATTATTGTCCGAATGCGAATCTCGAGCCCACAAGATGTTCGGGCCGATAACGATTGCAATATTTGCTGGAGTCATCTTATTCTGCTCCTGTTGCTTGCTGAGTTCAGCCAGGAATCGGACCAAGTACCTCAGATTGGCATAATAATTTTCAGGTAGCTTCTGCAGTACTGTCCACATCTCTTGAAGTTTATCAGACTGATTTTTGGCTTCAATGGCTCGTATCCAGTCGTCCCGAAGATCAAACATTAGGAGTGGTTCAGGTAATTCTCTCAAATAGGATTTGAGTACGTTTGCTATCACATGGGGATCGCAAGCTTCTTCCTTTAAATATTCTAAATTAACTATTCCGGCATCAAATGCAGCCTTTAATTTCTTGACTTTGGAAGCACCTGGAAAGAATTGGTACAATTAGACACTCTTTAAATATGAGAACAGACTGTTTTTTATGGTTACATTAATTTAACTCAAACTGACTTCCGGCCATTCTAAATAATCCCTCTTCATCCAGCCCACTCTTGATCAGGCAACATACGCACAGTTCAATAGGCAGTGCTATAGACCGATTGGATGACTCCAGGTGCATTTCCAGGGCAGTACAAAATACCAACTTCCGTGGGATACGCTTTATTTCTTGCTCCACTTCTTCGATATGCGAATCCAGAATTTTTAAAGTTTTCCTGTAATATTCCTGCTGACTTCTTAAATAGTTTAAAATGCACTCAGATATCTCAGGCTCCTTGTTAATAAACTGACACACTTCAGTCTCGAATTCAGTCTGCAATTAATAATAACATCGTTAGTTCCTCCAAGACATAACTGACATCCATTATATAAGCTTCAACATAAAAATAGGTGTTTCTGAACGATTAACACTCACTTTTACAGCATCTACTTTCTGTTCCAATTCCTCGTATTCATCCTTAACGTTGGTTTTGGCATTATATCCATGGGTAGAATGACGCACGGTTTGATCGTACTTCGTCTTCGCAGCGTCTCTCTCTTTCATTACTGTAGTTAACTGTGTCTTAAGTTTACTAACACTCTGGAAATCGGATTTATATATCTTGTACAATGGGTTCAGAATCCTCTCCTCTACTGTCGTCTCATGCGCAATTATCTGGTGACCAATTTTTTCTTCAATATCCCCCGCATGTACTAAGATTTTCCTGTGCAAGCAATAGCCGATTTAATTTCGAAAATTCTTCATAATCATCCTCAGACCCAACTAAGCTTCAAAACTGGAAAATAATACTTACCCTAAAAGAGAGCCTTCATCACAATCCGTTAGTTCTTTGCCACATTCCTTCATTTTTTGACCCAATAACCATTCCGGTAATTTTTTCTGCAATAGACATGTTGTAAATAAGCATATTTGGTCGGATATTAAACGTTTCATCCTACGTGGTAAAAATAGTAGCTTACCATTCGTGAATCTTCTTGACCCTCTTTGCTTGCACATCTTGAACATTCTTCTATCTTTTTGGACGTTTTCTCACAGCTTTTCTTAATGCATTCGATCCTCTCATCAAGTTTCTTCAAGTCTTTCGTGAGTAAATCCGACTTGTCAGGTCTGTAAATGGGCAATGTACCTTAAGCTTTCATTCTTCTATGAGAATGTGTACTATTTGCTAAAATTTAATTGTGATGCCGTGTGTTACCTTAATATGTTACGTAGCTTATCCAGCTTCTTCCTTGTGTGATTCATTGTGTAATTCGTTCCGTTAGTAACTTTCAGGAAAATCCAAAGTCACTGATCATTGTAGGCTTGCTAAATGTTGGAGGTTCTTGTGACAAATGATGCGCGTTGCACATAAACACTAACACATTTTCAACACTTCCTATAAGTACAATTCATTTATCCAAGGATTGTGAGGACACGATACGATAACAAGAGTGAGCAACTTTTCAAGCACCGATAATCACAGTCAAGTATAGAAATGCTTCCCCGCCCTACATAGCACAACACGCACGATGATTTATAATGGTAATGATTACCAAGACTTCAAATGTCCACCGTCTTTATTTCAGTCTAACGTGATTCATTATTAATTTCAAAAGTCACACCTAAACTCCTGGCACAATTTGAACACAAGTAAATCCATGAATCTCTGTAAAACCATAATCAGGATCACAAATTAAACATTTTACTTTCCCATGTATGTGTGTTGCACCAAATGTAATGCAGCAACTGTAGTGAGTTCCCAAACTCTTCCGCAATAGATCACTAATAATCTTGCCATGTGTCATTCGGATATTTAATTTCCTTTCCACTGCCAGTGTCAACTAAAAAACTGCAAGTATTACATTACTCTACATCATTCATTACAAGTCAACTTCCAAGCTGATGTCACGTTTGATAATAGCTACTCCAACTTTGAACTGGTTACTGCTCCTTCCATGGCATACACCAACATTACATAAATTAGTAGTCCTGAAACTGACTCACTTTTCAGATACCAAATAGCTTGCAGACTTTAAAAAGCTAACTTAAATAATTCTTATCTCTCTTCTGGATATGACAGTACACAAATACATTAAGATCAGCCAGTAAAACATAAGCTAACTAACGTAACTAACTCTGAACTCACTTCCTCATTTTGCCATTTTGCCTTGTACATAAATAAACATTAGTGTTCATCTCACCTAAAATGTCCGTTTTAATACCAGTAACCCCCTTAAACCCCGGGTTAAGTGTAGAGAATCAAATGCTCAAATATATAAATTTAATCCATACATAACACCTTCAATCTATAGTCATTACTGTTATGGAGCTGGAACTTAAAATATGATTTAACATTACTAAACTGAAATTTGACTTTGAGTTACTTCTGTGCATACCTCAGGTATTCCGCTTCCGATTGGCAATCAGAAAAATCAGAAAGCAAGCATTCAAGGATTTAACTCCAGCAAGCATGCCCTTGAAAACTTCCCTTATCTCAAAACCTAATCACTCTAATTCAGTAGCACTTCATCCAAACATTGCCATGAAATATTCACCAGATCCATAGCTCCTCGTCTTCCAAAAATATTTAACCATCCCTAATTATCTCTTTCGTAAAACCTGCTACTCTATCCATAAATCACTGCAATAATTTATGTTTCGTTACAGTAAATACAAAAATTTCATGTTTCAGCCAGACCCTGGTCATTTCAAAAAATCATACTATATACATTACATCTTCTAATCCCCGTTTCTCCAATCGATTAACCTTGCAATCAATACTAAGGTCACCTCCGTATGAACATACATAATTCACTTAAATCCACACATAAAATATCGCACTCACTATATAATTACTCTTTATACATACAATCATCATGTTACAATAAAACTATAAACTTACTTCATACTTCAAAAGTAATAGAAACTGGACGACAAATAGCGTAGACAGGATTATCCAAAATTTCCTCTCCGCACCAAATTCACATAACGGTTTATCCTCGCGTAGTGTCGTAATTGATTAAATCCTCCTAACGGAGCCTAGGAAAATTAAAGAATTAGTATTTCATTTATCCTCATTATCCACTTATTAGTTAATAAGAATGTGTGTGCAATCACTATCACCTACAGACAACAAGCACAAGTACACAAGGTAACATCATCCTCTATTATTATGTATTGTCCAAACTTCTTCTTCCACCCTATCCTCTGCTGTCCGTCTGTATTCGGAGCAGCCAGCCTATACGAACTATTATTGCCAATTTCCTCTGTGTCAAACTGTAGCATGTAGTCAATCCAAGTCTATGACTCAAACCTCAACTGACTATTATACCATAGACCTTCTCGCAGGCTTTACGATGCGAAGGTGAGTCCTGGCAAAATGTATACCCTTAATAATCCTTTTCAATGTACCCACCACCGTGGGTGTCTCTTGCGCAGATTCAGAGGATTCATCTACCCCACCCCCACTCCTTCCTACACCAATTTACCCTGAAATACGCTATGTTATAACTTTATAATACACAATTATCTTGTCCTTCTACCCTCAGCCAATACACGCCTACCTTACCCATACAAAACTGTATTCTTGTAAAACACTTTACTTTCCCACGAGCATCATCAGCAAACGTTGTGCAATCCTCGCTTTTATTCGCATTCCTCCTTCTTCCTCTCAAAGCCTACTCGTAGGACCGGAAGTCGGCTTCAAGTATTCCCATGATGAAGGTTTCCTATCGCAAACATAAGGACATTTTTAATCCAAGTTTAAAGATAGTTAGTTAGTTAATGACGATCGATTCTTCTACAGATCCTCATCTCCTTTGCTACTAATTTCAAAATCACAAATTGGATTTAATTTTTTGTAATTGTAGGCTCTTCTCTCCTTGATTTACCTGTTTTTTCCGAGTGAACGTTGTCTCATGTTCAATCAACGCACATGTATATACACGCAGATAAATACATACTTATGTACATACACATGTAGATATGGTTTGGTTTTAGATTCAAAATTTAGCAAATGCGGCAAACCTTGCATGCTGTAGTGACACCCGACTGCTCGAGTCATCGATAAAGCTGAACGCATTTTGCATGTTGAGCAACGGAAGGAACCATTGAAAGTGGTTGACATTCCTTGACTTTCTCTTTCCGCGCCGGATTTCAACTCATTTTACCCACGATCCCGGATATATTGTGCAAATAATATTTAGTCGCGAAAAATTTAATTCGCAACACATGTTTTTATTGATTATTCAAGCCGAAATGGCCACTTAAATAAGGGCTTGACATTATTAATGTGTTAAGTTACCTTGGCAGAGGTGGGAGCAAGTTCATCAACCTTTTTTAAGAATAAATAAAATTACTGCGCAAATAACACACAAAAACACTGCATAATACGTTATAATCTGATTATTTAGAGCAAATCCAAATTAACAGGGCTACTGTAATGGCCTTTTCGGGTATTACCGGTGCTGCGAGACGAGTTATTTCCGCTGGTGGATGCGGTAATTTTGTTAAAGTGACCGGTGGACTCATGTCATCAAAGGTTACCGCCGTCAGCACTGTCAGGAATTTTCACACTACTCTTGGAAACCTGGATATATTCACGGTCCAAGATGAAGACGATTTTAAACAAAAAGTTATCAGCAGCTCAAAGCCTGTTGTTGTTGAATTCCATGCTACGTGAGTTTTATTTTCAAATTTGAAGTTAGTCATAGTTTTTCTGCGTGAACAAAATTTCGTTCCGTTGTAACTTGGTTTTGTAGACCATTTAGAACATTCAATTCATGTTGATTAATGGGAAATCATATTCTGGCAATGGCACACTAAAAATGAGAGACAATGACTTACCAGTTTTATATGACATGTTGGTTTTAGATGGTGTGGTCCATGCAAGCAGCTCATGCCTCGGCTAGAAACAATTATTGGTAGTTTACCTAATGAACCCGTGGATCTGGCTAAGGTCGATATTGATGAACTCCCAGAAATCGCCATGGAGTATGGAGTTGGGGCCGTTCCATCTGTACTTCTGTTGAACAAGGGAAAAGTTTTAGACAAGTTTATTGGTCTTCAAGATGAAGACAAAATCAAAACGTTTGTATCTGGAGTCTTAAAGTAACCTTCGAAATTAAACTTTATTAGCGCAGTAAAATTAGAATCAATTATAACACTTTCTTCCGCTGTATGATTCACGTTTCCTCTAGTTCTAAAATCTGTGATGGACTGAGACACTCAGAGTTACTAAAAAGGGTGTACATTTTTCCGATTTCCAAAAAAAATGTACACCGCGTCACCTGCTTCCACCGACACTGTGATCGCCAGTTAAAAGTTTTGCAAATCTTAATGCCAATTTCACTAATTGGTACGATTAAACATAAATGCAACCGCATTTAATCTCACCCAGCGAGTCTGTGAAGCACAAGCCTTCAAGCAGCATTAGTAAAGGCAGGCGATGCATAATATATAATGTGTTTTACCATTGAACTAATGACACATGTATGTAAGACGATATATTATCCGAGGATCGTTTATGACAAGAAGGGGATACGAATTTTGCTTCTCAACTCGTGTCATAGCGTTGAATGAGGTTGCTTACCTATACTGACCTATTTATTAGACCAAGAGGAGGGTACGGAAGAAGAAACATAAGAAAGAAGGTAGAAATTCAAAAAGCTTACCCGAACATAATGCAAGATGCGAGGAAACGGCAACAATCACTGGAAGGTGGATTTTCTGGCGATGATGAAAGCTTCGCTCAACCGTAAATACAAGGTAAAGTCTAGCTCTAAATTAATTTCCCTCCGAGGTGAACGTGAAGGTTTTTATTCTAAAGGAGAGCTTTAACCTGGATTATGAGAAGGATCTTCATTCCTAAAAAGAGGAGGACCTGGTAAGATGACATCAACTCCACAATGCCTTATAGCAAATATTAATTACTATGCCAGTTTGTTTACTCATCTGTTGTTGTCTAGGAAATTGATAGTAAGGACGGGAAGGCTTTGGGACTTTTTATGAACAAGAATCCTGAACCGATAAAACTATTGGCGGATATCATGATAGAAAAGGTTACAAAAACAAATACTGAACTGGAATCATAATTTTCTGACGTTTGTTATCTAAATCAAAAAACGCAATCCGCCTCATCTTCATACCGTAATATAGTTGCTGAAGTCTGACTGTATTACCAACCAAGTATATATTAATGAGCATAAACCTAGTCCTCGAGTTGAGAAGATTTACGAGGGAATTCAAGAGCAAGTGTAGCAATGGGAAATTGCCAAAAGCATTCAAGCTTATAGTTAGACTGGACAAAGACAAATTGGTAACAAGTTTTGCTCCCAATACTAAAATTGCAGGTAATTTACGTATGAAAATTCCTTGATGGTTTAGTACATTACAGGAATCTTCCGGAGGTAAAACTAATCGATTGGTATGATTTAACATTTCAGATCCGAATGTGTGGACCGCCGCCGCAATGTATCAAGTAACTTATATTTTCGCTTCTAATTTGAAGAAGGGGGTCCAGCGTTTCTCCAGTTACTGCTTCGTATCTTTCACGCATTTGTGGCGATATTTATCAGTTCAAGAAATTGAATTTTATCTTTATGAGGCGCTAAGAGAAGTCTTGTTCAAGCCAGGTGTAGTTATGAAAGAAATTTTGATTCCATTATGCGAAGTTGTTAAATTAACAGACGTGTATCTTAATGGTAGATTATTTGTCAATTGGGAAATGCTGTATTCGAATGAGCATATTGTTGTATGAAGTGTATATGTTGCGATAAACTAAAATCAGAAATGTTCATTCAGAGTGGAGGATGCGGTTTCCGAAAAGAAATAATTATAGGATCAGTTATGGCAAGGAATTCGATACGATTCTGCTGATACAATGCCTTACGTGATCGCAGTAGTCCTCCGTACGTTATCTGTATCACTCATAGTAACCTCTTGGAAGTTTCGTAGCATGCTCGATACACCAATAATCGGCTTACGATTGTTTTATTCAGTTTGAAGTACATCTCCTTAGCTGACGATAAGCTTTGGAGCGATAAGGCTAATTATCCATTTAAATTCACGTTTCAATTCTTAAAAGAATGCGCTTAGCTAGTAAATAGTTCCAATTACTCCTCAATGAACTCATTAGCATCAAGCTCACAGACACTCATACAAATATAAATTATTTATTTCTTACTCATGCATCCTAAACACCGTCATATCGTTCCTAAATACGTTAAAACGAAAGCACCAACCGCCAAGTAGAATATTCTTTCTCAGGTATGAGCTTCAGTTAAATTCTACTTTGCTTATCTCTGCAGTAACTGGTCAATCTGCAAGTGAATTAAAGAAATTCCCAATTCATTGAAGCTCTCTTCCATATCGATAATTTTCGAAACAGAATCTTTTGCCTGGCTCACCTGAGCTTTATACATTTGCTTCACATCTTCCAAATCCAGGCGCAATTCTTCCGCTTCTTCTACCTTTTCGCCATACATCTAATAGATGAACAAAACAAAATGAATCAAACAATTCTTCGCATTCATACCTTATGTTGCTAAGCCTATATTACGTATATTACCTGAAGGACGGCATTATAATTTTTTTCCACGTCTCCCAAACGATTTTCTAACTCGGATACTTTTTTCATGCTCATTTGAAGCTCCTGATTCTGGACGGTGAGCTGAGCAATTTCTTCGTTCAGAGTCTTACGGAGCTTTTCATTTTTAGCAGCTTCTTCGTGGTACTGATACAGCTCGCCATCTTTCTGTCTCAACTGTGCGTATAAATTTTCAACATTGCTAAACGATGAAAAATTTTCAAAGAATGATTTAGGTGTCATGGGATGATTGTTTTGGTTATATGGATCAAAAACTTCATCCGAATACGAAACTTCCGACAGAATAGATTGGCTGGAAGGACTGTTCTCCCCGGACCCGTGACCTGTACCCGTAGGCTTGCTTTGAATGGTTGACGTTGAATTGGACATAAGGGAAGAAGAGGATTGCACTTGAGGAAAGAAACCTCCTGATGCAGTATTGTTATTGCTTAGATTTGAGATCACAGCTTGATTGTCCCGTATTTGCTCCGCAAGCAGCTGGTATTTTTTCTTTTCTGCTTGCTCATTCCTTAAATCTTGTTCTAATGAGTCAATCAGTAGCTTAACTCGGTTAAGCTCATCAACTTTGTCGGAGACTTGTTTTTTAGAGCTTGCTAACTGTATTTCGAATGTACTCTTGTTCTCTTGTAATTCTTTCACGAGTTGCTTGTTTGCATCTAATGCAGCTTCAAGTTTGGCTTCTATTGCAGAAACTGATTGCTCGTAGGATTTCTGCAACAAATTGAAGCTCGTTTCGTTAGTCTGCGCGCTTGTAAGTTTTTGCTCCAGTTCTTGAATTTTTGTGTGCAGTGATTTTTCTCTTTTATCTGACAGTGACTTGGCATTTGTTAACTCCTGCTGTAACTTTTCTATTTCCATTGACAATGGCATTGTGGCATCAGCAACTTCAGATGACACATTTGAAATTTCATCCTCGAGTTGGTGGCATTTGCTCGTGATGCTTGTCAGCTGCGACTTCAGTTCCATTTCCCGCTGAGAAAATTGCTTTTGTGTATCGTTCACGACTGTACGCAGGTGTTCTACTTCTTTTCGAAGGGTTTCGTTGTGGTTAAGCAGTTCCGATTTTTCTTTGGTTAATCTGTCAACTTCTACCGCGTCCCTTTGCACCGCTGCAATCATATTCTGAGTTTCTAGAAGCTCTCTGTAATTGCAAACGTGAGGTTTTAATTTTGAATCCATCTAGCCTATTATATAATACTCAATACAGTGAATGAGTTGAATTAAGACTTACAGAGACGTATTTTCGACGGAAACTTTCATAGCATTACAATTTTCGACTGCATCTTCCAATTCAGACTTGAGTCTCTCAGTTTCTGCTTCTAGTTTACGTTTTTCTGCGGTAAGTTTGGATATTGTATCAATCTGGGACTGTTCCACACTTTCTTTGGTGACGAATACGTTCATTAATCTCTCTAATTCTGTGCATTTTGTGGACACATCAGATTTAAGAGATTTTATCGAGTCATCCTTCTCCTTTTCTCGCGCACGTAACTTTTTGATGATATTAGATAACTCTAGTTGTTTCTTCGATAACTTTTCACCTTCACTTCGAAGTTGCTCAATATCTTTATCTTTGGCTGCAATTTTTTCCTCCAGAGCCGTTATTTGCCTAGAACTCTTATCATCTTTCGATCCCAAAGATTTGCTTTTATCACTTGTTGGAATGTTTCCAGTAAAACTGTTATCCTCAGTTTGAGTTCCAGCTTCGTTTAATTCCTTTAGAATAGATTGTTCATACGCATCTACTGGAATGACTTCAATGTCCGAAGATGATGTAGAGGAGCCGTCTACTTTGAGTTCCTGTTCAACTTGAGGACTAGAAGCCTCCGGCAAACAGACTTCAAAAATATTAGGATCTGGTTTACTTTGGCTTGAAACGGGCTTAGCATCAATGGTTTCATCTTCGGTAGGAACAAATAAAGCACCAGCTTCGGGAATCCTCGTTTCAAATAAAGTACTTTCTTGCACTGTTGACACTTCATCTGGTTCGAGCACAATTAAATTTTCGCTGCACTTTAATTCATCACGACCGGTTATATCACAATTACCTCCGGTACTCCCGGTATCCTCGTTATCGGAACCAATTATGGGTAACAGTTCAGCGTTGACATATTCGCTCTGTAAGATAACAGTACTATCACTCACATGTTTGCTTTCTAATGGAACCTCTAATCCAGGTAGCTCCGGCTTCTCAATTATGCCAGAATTGTCATCATCTAAGTCTACTGCATCGTCAACATTGTGGTCACCACTGCAAGATTCGTCATCCTTAGTGTCTCCCTCGCTGGCTTCAACAGGATTAATTGGTTTCTTTTCATCTTCTTCAGCTACTATTTGCTGATCAAACCTAGATTCTTTTTCGACGTCATCTACTGGATCTTCTTCTTCTTCATCATCTTTTCCTAGAATGTTATTGCAAATTAGCCACATCAAAGCCAAAACTTGTACCCTATTTTAATTATCTTAAAATGTTTCTCTTCTACTCCGTACCTTCCTCATCTACTTCCTCTTCTTCTTTGAGCTCCAACGCCCTGTCGATTGTTTTTTGTGCTTCTTTAAGTGCTGATTTCGCAAGGGATGCGAAATTTGTCGCCTGAAACCAGCTCATCTTCGCTTAGCCCTTTGCAAAGTAATATAATTAACCCTGGAAAGCAAAAATTATTCAAAATCATTCTTCGGTCTGTCTCCGATTCCAAAATCTATAGAATTGCTTTCAAAACGTGTCTCACCTGCATTCAGTCTCTTTGATAAATTCTAAACACGTAGGCCAGTTTGAAATTTCTGTAAATAACATCGCACTCCTGAGCAATCAATGAAGAACGAATTCATACTATATATAAATAAATCTGATTTTCAGGAAATCATAATAACAGAAGTGTATTTAGTGTCCTAATCAGCAGACTTATATATGTAAAATTTCAAATTATTGTACCGTAGTTTTAAGTTGGTGGCTCTAATTATATGAAACACTAGAAAATGACAGACAGTTACATTCAAATTTCAATGCACATTTTGGTTTTAAATGACTAATCAGCTTACAAGGTACTAAAAATTAAATAATGCTGTGCTGATTCTCTACTCCTGCTCTTAGGAACTTAAAATATTTAACGATTTATTAGGCCAGACAATAACGGAACGTGAGAAAATATGTGTCACTCGTTTTAGTGACAATAAAATAACCCTCGTCTTCGCAATTCAAGCGGAACGTATTTGCCACTTCATCAACAAAATCTGCAATCCTATGCCAGGGCTCCCTACCGACTCCATCTTTCACGGCATGTATTTTCGTCGGTATGAGCTATCTTGAAATGTAGCACCCATGCATGCATCCGTGCAAAAATGCTTCTTCGTCTTTGTTCACCATGCCAAACGTTGCAGCGTACACTGCATCTGTTCAAATAGAATACACATAATACTTTTTTAAAGCATAACCCCGCGTTTGACGCTTGTTTACGTCAATGTTAACCATTCCTCAGCAAAAATCAGTGCCTAAAAAAGTTTCTCTTCTTATTTCTCTAACTGTCGCATTTTAACGTAGCTGAATTTACCAAGCATTCGCTCGCTGCGCAGCCAATACGCATGACATAAGCGGAAATAAAATGTGATTACGTGAAGAATTTTCCTTTATTTATTAATTAGCAATTTTAACAACAAGTGGTGTACTTGGCGATCATTACATTTACATTTTTTTGCACATGTATAAATATAAACACAATAAGAATAAATAATTAGCTATCCCTAAAGTGTTTTCACATTTAATACATACACTCGCCCTAAACTATGATTACCAACTCAAAAAATGGTACATGCGTACTCCAGTATTATACACTGAACGATTGAACTTGTATATAATTGCATCCTCCGTTATGATGTTTCGTAATAACTTGTAAAGTAAATAATTGCTAAATATAAACATGCGGGATCATTACACAACTTCTCCAACATTTGTACGTGTGTATATTGTAAATCTGGCTAAAGCCTTGGCGGATTTAGTGTTTCTCAACACACACACACACACATTTACAGTTTTCTCCCACTAAACACGTTATCATGACTTGCAAAACCGGTAAGTACGTAAAGTATAAGTTACCATTAGAGACTCTTTCCTTCATACTCTACTCCTCGTCTTACACAATATCTCATCTTTACATACTTTCGATAGATATATATAAATATTAAAAACTTGAGAATCCTCATTAACCTACGAAAGCTAAATAGAACGCTCAAAACTGTCACCCCCAAATCCACGACATCCGAGCCGCGTGAAGCGCTTCAACTTCACTTACCTGTTCAGCCTAACAGGAGTGAGCTCTTTTTGTCGGCAATCCTATGGGCATAATGCTCTCAATACATGAAGCATACACTCTATTTAGTAATCACAGCACAACTACACCACTATTTGCCTACTTTTCTTATTTTTTTCTACAAATTTTTATTTGACTTCAATCATCGATTTCAATTTGCAAACTCAGCTTCAAGACGAGACTTATTTGCTGGAATGGCCATTGCTCTTCAATTGCTCTTACCAAACTTCCTTATGGCGCCTACATAACATTCACAACGTCACATTCATGCAAGTAAAAGGTATTATTGCTCACAACCGCTTAATCCGCGTAATGCAATTTCAATGGCAAGAACACATCCTTATCATATGGCAAGCCCACTATTTCCCGGATCATTAGTTGGGATAATGCATTGCAATTTTGTAAAATTGTATTGTTTTGCTCCACAATTGCTCCTCTGAGTACCACAAACTTGTGATACTATGATATATTACTTGAAACCACAAACTGCTCCTCACACACCGTTTACAGTACATCAGCATACAATTTTCAAGCTTAGTAAGTTAGTTACCCTTGTTTGACTCTGTTAGCAAGTGCATGCCAAATGAATGTGACTTTCACCAAAGTTGAACTGTATTTTTCACCAAACTAATAACGAGATTCTTCTTGTATTGTGTACCCACAATTCTTCAATCCTCCCACAGATATGTCTATCACTAAAAGACGGCCTTCTGTGTAACAACTTATTAGTGTTTCAACGAATGAGTAACAATAAAGACCAACAGGGAACATTAACATAAGATTTTCGAGACAAACGAAAAAAGGTGTTGTTACAAGACTGTTATTTTAAATACACGACGACCTGATAACTCGTTGACAAGAAACTGCTTTTGCCAACGTGGAAAAAGAAATGCGCGAGAATATCTTTTACAATATTCCGGTAGGAACTTCCGGCTACACAGATAAAAGTAAACTTGATTCAGTTTAGTTTGTAAAATAAACATGGCTTTCTTTCATGACATGCATTCATTTACAAAAATAAAGTCAAAATTATTGTAAAATTCTGAAACTGAGCTTTGGCATTCATAACTACTTGACTATAACGTGCCTAACCTAGATAGAGTACATTCGTCTCAGAATTCCTACACTTCATCATATTCATTTCCCTAAATCTTACACCTACAAATATTCCATCCCTTTTGATCTAGATCCAAGACAAACCAATACTTGCTATATTTCTCACACTTACTGATATGAATTCAACAGCATTCCAAACACCAGCTAGCACATCTAACAGGCCTAATATCATCAATTCGATATTTTAAGTTGTGTTTGCTCATCTTTTCCGAGGAAAAGCGTCATTTTTCGCAACCTCATTTCAAGAATACAGAACTCCCTCTTTACCCCTTATTCACAGGCAAAAAATCTTTCGCAGCCACACATATTGTTGCCGATTCCCATTTGCAGTTTGTAGTATTCAGTATTCTCTGCGGTTTGGTTACAGCAAAATCTTTTGATATGTCATCTACAAGAATAACTACATGGTGAATATCCATGTTAATAAATCTGATTTTAGCTCAACTGTGTAAAGAAACAGATTACACAAAACTATTGAATCATATTCTATGCCTCTCCTCGACTCCTCTGCTACCCGTGTATGTAAGCAAATACGGTGTAAATCCGGAGACCCTCAACTATAATTAAAAAGAAACCTTGCTCTTGCTACTTCGTAAAGCTATACAATACTTAAATACGCAATTATTTAACCACGTATTTTTACAGAAAAAGTATTTGCGACAAAATTAGCGTAATATAATTATATCTTGACAGCGATGGGAATTGTGGGGGAAACGTATTATAAACCTTGCTTTCTTCGCACTATCATTTACACAACTTTCACTGACTCAATGAGCTACATAATGCTTAAAACGTTAATCTGGGCACTGATTCTCCTTACTCGTCGTCTTCATCATCGCATTCATCTCGTGATCGTCTTTGGAGCGATTTCATTTTCTCTTGCCAGTCGTCACGCCATTCGATGACAACCGACTGGCGCCCTGCCATCAGTCCCGGTTGTCCATCCTTATGTTCGTTGCCCATAATCAAGTATGACCTGAAAGTGAGGGAAACCAGAGAGAATAAAATGTCCATTCCCAAACTTAGCTGTCACTACGACTAAAGCAACAATACATCTTATACACTTCGGTTACGCACAGCACAAATTAACGTGGAAACGCAGATACTTACTTGTTCACTTTAATTTTGGGGCATTTACAAATAAGGTCCTCCATCCGTACCCAGAGGAAAGCGGATCCTCTGCGTAGCCTTGATTCCCTTCCTTTTTTGAACACAGCCAATATGTTAACGGTAAAGCGGGCCCATTTGTCCACACTTTCTCTTGTGAGAACAGATGCCAATATAGCTGAAAAAAAACAAGAAATATTGATAAACATATTGTAATGACACTCCAACTTGACATCTAACAACCCATATGGCATCTACTTGTGGCCATGTCTTCCCGCCCACCTCACACAAATAATGCCCGGTGAAAGTCAACTTTCTCTTCCCCATTCCCTCTGACAGATAGTGTTTTAATAGCGGGCCTTTATAGGCCCGGCCGTGTATTCACAATTGCCAGTTAATTACACTGAAAAGGAAACGAACAAGAACACCACCCATAACGGTCTCTTGCATTTCTTCCGAACGGTCATTCCCTGGCCTCTTAGTTAACGACAACATAGGAGAAACCATCAGAGCAGGAGACCCACTCCTTCACAACCCCTCCATCCATTCTTTCTCTAAATGAAGCGGAAAAACGTAGGAAATCAACTTATTTATCCGGAAAGGAATTGCTGCGAGTCAAACACTAGCCTTTTTTCCCTTCCAAAACCCTAACGTCTCAACAGCCCCTTCTCACCCTCCCAATGATGTATGGATAGTGCTCCAGGATAATCTGCTACCATGGTATCCTCAATCCGATACGCAGCCCTCATCCGAACCTATACTCTCCACATCCTCCTCACAATCCCTTACAGATTCCCTCTCGGAAATAACAAAAATATATAGCTCCGAAACACATCCCCGGCTAACCCGCTATCCAACCCTGGATTACCAGCCATCCTTTTTCATAATAAATAACGAGAATCAAGTCCCCCCTTGGCTTTGCGCGTCCCTGGATTTTCTCCTTTTGATGAGTCATATGAGAGAAAGCCAAGAGAATCAAGGAGGGAGACCTCCCCTTCTTACGATTCCCTCTGCCAATATCGTTAAAGTCTTCAGGTATAATCAGTAAACGTCTAATAAGTCGTCGCCTAATTTCTCATACGGGGATGCTTTCCCTTCCTCCTCCATCCCCATTCCAGCTTTCTCCTTCCTTCCTTGCTTTCTCCGTCCGAGGAAAGGTGCGAATTACAAAAAGAAAAATGAGCTACACGTAGCCAAACTAACGATAGGAAAGCCACACTATAAGAGAATAAAATCATTCACCGCCCAAATTGCTCAACACACAACACAAATGAAGATAACCAACCAACCTCCAGCTACAGGAGCCATCCCTCTTACCCTCTTACTTTCTCTTAAATTAATGGATATTCCAAGGAAACCTGGTCTCTGTAAAACTACGGATTACCCAAGCTCTGACTCAACTTCCACCTGATAGATAGCCGTAGCCTAATAGAGGTCTCACAGTTAGCTCCACTATTCCGCACACCGTTCAAATCGGGTGAACACGGAGCCGGGCATTACGCTAACTTAATAATATCCCTACTTTCTCCATCTTCCCTCCCTCGTCTTTCTCCCGCATTCTCCCTCATTCATTCATTTTACTTTATCTTCCTCCCTCTGATCTTCTGGATCAACTTGATTCCTTTCCAACTCCTCTCTCTCTCCTACCCCTCCTTTCTCAACAAATTACTGAAATTACACACTACTCTCCCTTCTTTCTTCATCCAGAACCAATACAAACTATATAGGAACTGAATCGAAAAAAACGGGTCCCCCGATGAGACGTTCCACCAACTAGCCTACGTCGTCTTTATTCCAGCTTACTTGTCCACTTTCTCCCGTTTCCTTCTAAGACGAGTAAGTTCCGAAAACACTTTTTTCAGGCAAGACCCTTTCTTTCATGGTAATTACAGACCCTATCTTTACTCCAAGGAGCAAGCTAACTTTGTCCATCCCTCTGTCCACCATATCATCTCCAATCCAAAAGCAAGAACCAGCCCAAGCTAACCAACCACCCACCAAACACATCTTTTACCCTCCCTTCCGACACGTCTCTTCGCATCTCTCTCCATCTTCCACCCAACCTCCTAAGATCAAGACTCTATCCCGACTCCAGAAGAGCTCCTTCCAAGACATATTCGGATCTGACGGCCTTTAAAATCCTCACAGGATTTATGTCTTCATCCCCTGACCCCTAGGTCTTGTAACTCAACACCAAAACCATAACCCACTCTCAAACCCATGACTGTACGCACAAACCAGCCCACTACAGTACAGCGCCTTCCAAACTGGGCGGAACAATCTATCAAGTAACACTTAATTTTAGGATTAACTACAACTTGATTACTACCTGTACCTCTCGCCGGAATCTTTGTCGCACCAAATACATATAGAATTATTCTTTCTCACACCCACCCATCACAAACCACCTATTCCTCTCCAGCTCAATTCCTAGCTCAACTAACTCTTCCACATTATAATATCCACCACCGTTAAACTTGATCCTCTTCAATTATTCAACTCATGACTTCCAACACTTTCTTCCCCATCTTCGTCACCTCCTTTCCATTCCCCCCTTAACCTTCTCGTTGAAAGCTGAGCACAGCCTACTACGTATATAACCTTTGGCAATCCTTCTTCTTTCATCCACGCCGCTCCACTCTACTCTACATTTCACCGATTTTCTCACACCAACTTTTTATATCAAAAAATATCCAAATTCCCCATCTTCATCCCTCTCCCTCCAGCATCTTGGTTTTTAAGGGCATGCCTTTCTATCAACATCCTTGTCAGCCCTGCTACAGTGTGCTGTGCTGGCAGTCTATAAGAGAGCTAATTCTCTGACAAGGTTCTTCATCGCATGATTTTTTCAAAACGAAAAATCCTCGAATAAATCCTCACCGAAGCTTAAATTTCAGAGAGAGAGAGAATCACCCCATTCCACTTAATTCCAGCCAAGCGACGGGAATTTTAAAAAAACAGTAATCCATGAAATCCTTTCAACCCATTTCTTCCAACCATCTTCATTTCACTAACTTGAATACATTTTAAATTCCAACACCTTCAACTTTACATTCCCAGATCCCGTTGGTTGGCTTCTGAATAGCTTAGCATATAGAACTGGTTAAAAATCTTAACTGCAATTGCTCCATTTTGTAATTACTACGCAACCTACTTTAACTTACCATAATCTCTGTTGCAGTAGCGCTTGAGATTCAAGCGTTTAGTAGCCACTTTACATCGTCCACATTCTTCACTTCCTGAAAAACGAAATTCATGAATCCATTAGAAAAAACTGGAAACTAAAATTAAACCCTTGTCAATACATGCTTTAAATCTTTGAAAATGCATAAATCATCCAGATTATCCCTCATCTTTATCAACAGTTCTACCCCTACAACCCACCAGACAGAGAGAGGAGAGCGAGTATATTAATCATAATAAAAACAACAATTGAATAACACCTCTCCAACGCCTTCCCCCACCACTCCTTCTTAGTAATTATCTCTGAAGAATAATGCACCCCGCCAACAATATTCTCTTTCTTAAATGTCTCCCTCCTTCTCCCTCGTATTGCTAACAAGCCCTCCAGCACCTCTTAAATATTATAGCTTTCTTAATTTCCTAATTGCTGATTCGCGGTCTTTTTGTTCATTCTCCCAGCCCAGCCTGCAACGCATAAGTTTGAGCCGGGAATTAATTCCGAGAAGTGAGGACACCCATTAATTCTTCTTTTCCCCGCAACAGCTTCTTGTAACTGTAAATTCTCATTATTCCCCCCAAGGCTCCCCATCTCCATGCCGTTCTTCTCCTGGCCTGGTTTAACTACAAGTCTTGGGAGCAACACGCTATAATACATAACAGTTACATCCCATCAACAGCATTAGTACTCCCCTCCACTTACTTATCATCTTCCCCCCGTCTCTCAACAATAATACTACTTTTACCTTTCCAGTTACATCTCCTCAACCACTACAGCATCCAAACAAGAGTATCATTTCAGCCTCATGAAGATATTCTTTTTTCTCTCGTTTTATTTCTAATGAACGAGAATCATTACAGTAGCAGTATTGAGCTTAGTCCCCTGCCTCTCATTTACTGTATCCTACCTTCCCAATTTCCCCGTCTCCAAGCGATTTACCTTTAGAGACACTCCAGTTATTTTTATCTCCGTAATAAGATAATAAATTCCAATAAACTCCCCCACCATCATCCTCTTCTTTTCCTCCAGGATTCGCTACCACTTCCTTCTCAACCTTTCTCCAGCAGACCAAATATAGCCGTTAAACCGACATACAACAAACTTTACGCTCAACTGGCTTCCAAGTCGATTGGTAATATGGACTTCTTATTAGCTTCTCCCTTTACCTCTTAAATCCATTCTCCCCCATTAACCACTCAATTCACCTTCTTCCACCCTCCCTCACGTTATCCATTTTTCATAAAAGAATTCCCTTGTCTTTCCTTTTCAAAATCACTTATATCCTGAGCAAGAGAAGAGGCCACCCATCTTTACCATCTTTCCAACGGGCCTCCTCAACTTTCTCTCCCCCGCACTTCGCTTCTCGTTAGCGAGGAAACGGATGAAACTGAATAGATTACCTCCTCATCCACCCGCAACAGCCGCTTTCTCCGTAAGATATCTTCAATCCTATCTCTTCATCTTTACGCACTAAAAACCAACTAGCTATCTCTGTACATCCCTACCATTTATCCACTTAAGATTTAATCCACCCTCCTCTCTTTCCTCTTTCTCCCGACTTTCTCTTCTATCGAAAACTACCGTCTCCTTTCTTTTCCTTCCTTTCTCCTTCACAAAATTCTCTTTACCGCAACAGCGCAACCCTATCATCCTAAACTTTCAATCGCAACCCATACGACCCGTCTTCTTTTTTCCCTTTCCTTAATATCCTTAAAAGTAACACAACAGATGTGGAGGACAACATCAAACCACCGCATCCTCTCCATTCCCTTCCCAACCTCTTCGCCTCTTGTTCCCCACTCCATTTTTCTTTTCCAATATCAAAATAAATACAAGCATCAAAGGAAACCAAGCCCCTAAAATCGTTACACGTCCAACAAGTCAGTCAAATAATCCGTCAGTCACAAGTTAAATGATCCTTCCTCCCTCCAAAATTTCAAACACAACTGTCACTTACAACAATCCTAATCTTTGCAAAGCATCCCTAATTTTATCCCCCGCAAATTTCATCATACTTCCCTCCCAACCTCAGCTTTCTCTTCCTTCACAAACTGCATTTCTGCTCTGTGCACTACCACTAAAATAAGCCTTTGAGTGAAAACTTTAAAGTGACTTTCCAAATCTCATAATGTGCACTATTTTTTTCTGAAAAAGCTCATATCCTACAACTTTTTATTTCTCTCTCACAAAGATGCTTTCCTAAAAGCTTCTATTCTCCCACATTCTTTTATCTTGAATCTGTGGGCTAATACACATAATTACAAATTACAACCACATTCACGTTTACTACATCATTCTTGCACTGCATTTTGTTTCGTCATTAGCAAGAATGCCACTTTACTAAACCCCTTACACGTTCTGAATAGCATAGCTAAAACCCTGTAGTCTAATGCTTTGAACAAATTCCAGCAAGTGTAAGTGTCAAAAATGAGCATTTATTCATTAGCCCTCTTCCTTTTTTCTCTTCCATCCCTTGCCATCCACTTCCATCCTCAAACCAGCTCCGTTACATATCTTGAGGGAAAACCCGAGTACATTCTCTCTTAATTACCACTGCATTGCTTACGTAACCTCAGGGAATAGCTGAATGCATGGTAGCAACTTAAATCGGATTCACGGAGGCGAGACGGCATTTAAGTCTACATCTTCCGGAATTATAAACTCTCGGAAGAAATAACTGCCTCCAGATCTTTTGCCACAAAACTTGGAATACTGGAAATTTTCACTTCGACACAAACATTTTACCGCTTTTTCCACTCCCTCCCGACAACCAGAGGGCCCTCCAGCAACCTACAATCCAGCCTCCTCCATTTCAGATTATTCTAGTTGCCACGCAACACTTCCCTGTCAATCCTCAAAACTGTGGGAATCAAGCTCGTTCTTTACGAATCCTCCTCTTTTCTTATACCCGTCATCCTCCGCTTCCTCCGCCATCACACCACAGATTCAGACGAGCTTTCACCCTAACATCCTCCCCGTCGATTCCTCCATCAAGTTCATTATAAATCTAAGCAAAAATTTACGCCCGTCGGCGGAACAAGGGCTAATACCAGAAGATTTTCAGGAGGATCAATATAAGATTGTTTCTCCCACTTACTCAACAACACCAAGATCTCAAGAGTGAAAGGGGTAAGAGTCAGCTAACTAAAGCTTTATGAGAAGAAACTTTATAGACAAGCATAAGGTGAGTGAGTGAAGAAAGGGAAGGTGGTTGAGAGCGGAACCTATGCAAAGCATTCGTGAATCCCAACAAGGAGCTGTAACATCTTTCCGCCACTTCCCCAGCCTTTCTTCTTTATGGAGGAGTTGGGAAAAGCGGGGGATAATCGGGTGTGAGAAGGCTAGCTCAAGAAAATCTATGATAATACATAGTTCCACATTAGAATTTTTTTCTTCTAGCCTTCAGGGAGCTATTGGAGTCAGAGAGCAGGGTAATTTCATTAAGTGTAACACGTTTCCATTTCGGAACCGCATCAGAATACCCTTGGGAGACATTTCCCTTTTATTCCAAACACATCCACCGAGTCTTCCCATCATCCACCATCCTCTTCAACACTCCCAAACAAACACACGCTCCCATTCCATCCACCTTACTATACTACCCACCCATCACATCCGCTATCACCACATCTTCTTCTTCCCTCCCCTCCTCCTAACCCCGGCCTCCCCCTTTACAATTCCAACATCTTCGTCTATTGCCTAGGTTTCTCATTCTTAGTTGCTGGCTGGACTCCCTCCTGGAAACAAAGCAGAGAAAAAACCACGAGTCAACCACCCGTAACGGATGTAACACAATAGAGTCCACGAAAAAGCCTCAAAAGTCAAGCTCGCAGCGTTACGCTGCTGCATTCATCTTCCAACGCCTCCTACCCGTAGCGGGATTTATCGATGGTACATTGCAACTACAACAACGCTCCACCCGCCGTTCCTTGCTTATAATAGCCTCTCACTAGAAACAAAAGTCCGGCATCTTATACGCAATTACCTCTCCCACTCCGCTCCATATTCATTTTAATACACACCACCTCCTTAATTATCTTCTTGACGCCCCCGTCCATTAGCTCTTTAGTCATTCTAAAAGTTATTGTAGACGCGGACGCTGGTGTTGCAGCCTGGTCCCAGCACGAGTTTAGCCCCTCCACTTCATCTTCCTCTAATTCCACCAGCGGACCAAGACTGGGAACATTCCCGAAAATTACAAGGACCGGCCCCGGGAAATGCGGAAAGCCCCACACCCAAAATCCCCACATTTTTCTACCTTCTCTCCATCAATGGCTTCTTCCTCCTACAAACTACAAACAATATATACACTATACATTTTCCCTGGCTGTTCTCTATCCTCCCCCTCCTCATTTCCCATCCAACCGAGAACGTGCTTCCACTTAATAATAAGAATGGAGCTAATCTTGCAGATTCATTAAACCGAGTATAGTAGTGGAGAAAACACTCATTCACTACTTTCCTCTAACATTCATATTTCCCATTCCCCTCCAAACCCTCTCCCCCTTCCCCTTCTTTCCATTCTTTCTCTCCAAATACCAATCAAGTAATTACATTTTCCCTAATCAAAAAGGATTTCTTAAAAATATTTTCACGATCCACTATAATTGTTTCATTCATTTTTACAAAATCCCCTCCTTTTTGGGGGCCCCTCCTAAATAATTTCATTTCCATTCCGGACATGCCTCTTGATTTAGTGGCACACAAACTTAAGCGCGCCAAAACATATTATGTACACAGATTTCTCTACGTTCCCTCCTCCTCCTCCCTCTTGAGATTCCAAGTTAAAATGCCGCTATAGCTAGTTCTCAACACCCGATCTCAGAGGAACCTTTCTCTCCGGTGCACAAACTCTGGCCTGAACTTGAGGGTTTTTGAGCAATGGTAGTAGTAATATATACCACCAGCAGTTAGCAATACATAACATTTTGCAAAAACACAGGGACGCCATCCGGCACACAACACAACTTCCTCCCTTCTTCACTCTTCCTCTCGCGGAGAGTGGTGAAATTTTGCCAAATTGCCCAATCTACGTCAAATTGAAAAATTAACGAGCGCAAAAAGCGTCCAACCAAAAATACACTCTTCACGAAACAAGACACATATCGTAAATCCTCATTTCGGGACGACCTCAACCAAAACATACGCATAATGAATCTCAGCCTTCTCCCACCCCCTCTTATTTCTTCTATCCCTCAAGACATGCGAACATATCGCTTTCTCAAAAATATCCCAAACAGCCAAGCATCTCCTATAATTTCCGTCAATACTCAAATAAGTATCTTCTCCCAGCTCTCATGATTAATTTATTGCAGTGTCAGTATAGTATTACTTGTCTTCCCGATCTCTCTTTGCATTCGCCTCACAAATTTCCCAAGTATCTCTGCGTATGCATTCCACAAAATACAGCTCCACTCACTCCCATCAGATTGGCCAAGAAACGTGAAGGAGAAAAAGAGCTACTATTCCTCTGTACCTAGCTGCCCTACAGAATATAATGCCAGGAAATCAAATGCAAGCCACCCGGGTATTCCTCTAAACTCCAACCAACTATTACATGTTTGCGACGTATGTGTTCGTACATAAATGATCCTCTACATTTGTTGTTCCTCAAAGGACCGTCTACATACTCCACTCTACCAGAATTCCTCACATCTTCAAAACTGTTTTCTCCAAATGCACTCAATACAACGTTCATTCACACACAACAAGGCTTTGCTCCTCTATTTCAAAATCCCCTCCACCACTACTCCCGAGGATCCGGACAGTTATTGGACAAATGCACTTTTTCAAATATATTCCCGACTCCCCATCTAAGCTTCCTTGACTGATTACGTGCTCCAATGAAGCCCGAAAAAGTAGCTTTCTCTCTATGCATTCCAAAATTCCACTTTCTCCCTCCCTTCCCTTAACTTTCTAAATGCCTCTCAAACGTATTATTATATATTTCTCCACATCCTTCACTTCATAATGTATATATACCTCTGAACGATTCCATTATCAGCTTGTCTGCATACCACAATTTCTCAAAACTTTTCAAGTCCTTCTTAAATCCTTCCTGTCCCTCGCTGTCCCACCACCGTCCCAAGTAGCTTTAACCTGCCCTCCTTCCTTTCACCTCAAACTTACTTACTTCTCCTTAAATTTCCAACACGTCTCATTCCCAGTTAGCCCTTTCGAGGTCTTAAAGAGCGGTTCCTCGCTCCTGGATTCGATTTTTCACTCATATTATTTCTGCAAAGCTTCACTTCCTTCTGCATGGGCAAGCCCATCGGGGGGAAGGGTGGAGAAGGAACGTGATCAGCTTCTCAAAATCCCATTCCTCTTAGCTTACTGGATCACAACGATATTATTGTAATCCGAAATCCAATCTGCCTATACTATTACCATGAGGAGAGCGGAGGATTCGGAGAAAAAACTTGAATAGCTTTTTTCACCACTTCTCCCATCAAAGTATAAGAAAAATCCCTTGGAATCCATACAATTCCATTTCAAATCCCCGCCACCACCACTTGACTGCTTCCAACCCAGCTCATAGTAGAATTGTAGTCGGCTCACTCACAAGCCGGGTCTTCCTACTAATTCCCCAAGTCACCCAACCATTCTCCTTCCAACTAGACCTCTTTGTCACCAACACCGTCCGACCCTGCACAATCCACGTACATCCAACTTTCCCCTATATAAATCCCACATCTCTCCAAGTCCTCCTCAACAGCTTTTTTACTTTGCAAACAAGGTGCTTATGAATGCCAGCATCTTGTTTTTCTTTCATTAAAACCCTATTCTTCAATTCACCCTAATCTTGTAGCCTCACTCCCGGCAAATAAGCCCCAACGCCCACGGATTTCATAACTATAAGAAAGCAGGAGCACCAAAAGACTCAGTCATTCTCCACTCCTACGTGCATCACCCCTCTTCCCGCAAGATTAAAATCCAAAACTTCCTCTTCTTACCTCCTACCGAAATCCACAAAAGCTTACACATTAGTATTCACTACAAATCCTTACCCGCTTACAAACCTCACCGTCTGCCCTCCTCAAAACCCAGTCTCCATCAACTCCTCACAGCTTCTCCTTTAAACACCTTAACAAATTATTCACCCCCCCCCATCCCTGTAGTACTCTGCAAACGGTCTAGCGTTAGTAGTTAGTAGCATCATCATCTCCCTCTATTTTTCTTATCGCCCGTCTTCAAGAAAACTACCGTACTTATCCCGCCAGCCGTCTTTAAAATCATCAAAAAACTCTACAATTCCTCCATTCAACTCCTCCAAAAGTCAACCAATACTTTCAAAAACATGCTCCTTCAAATCATCCATTCCTCCTATACTTAGACATGATCCCAACTCCACCAACCAAACCCGTGAAACCCTTTCCATTTGCAAACAATATACTTTCTGCATCTCTCCGACTTCTCAGCTTATCTCATCCTCTCATCATCATATCAATTCCCTCACCTATATGCCTATCCTCGTCACCTTTCGTAATAATATTCAAAGAAAAGGGAAAGTTAAGAAAGACAAACAGGGAAGATGGAGTTTAAAAAAATAATCCATCCTTAATCCCTCTTCTCTCAAATCTCCCGCATATTCTCTATCTTCAATTACATCTAGAACAACTCAACTACAAAACTCGGCTAGCTTCACAACCATGCCCTTCATATTTACAACGCAGCCCTAAAATATTACCCGCACTTTGCATCTTTTCAAGTCTCATTCAATTATTCAATCGTTTTACAAGCTTACATTTTTATTTCCTCCCCCTTCCTTGTTCAACATCAACTGTATCATCAACCAGTTTCAAACTCGGGGCATTCCTTCTCCATGATAACACACATCAACCTTGTCCTCTCACAGTCAGAAAACTATCATCATCAGACCACCTAAAACTGCCAATTCACCTCATTAAACCAGTTTAAGGACTACGGGATAATATTATTACTCCCTCATCCTCTTCCTCCTTTGACTTCGAATCCATGAGCCTCTTCGTCTCTTTCCCTCCTATAATCCTTTAGGATTGCTTTCAAAATCTTCATCTTAATTCCAGTTTCTCATGTCTTCCCCCCTATCCTGATTATTCTCTACATTCTTCATCTGGAAGCTAGCTGGTGGATTCTAGTGAGACATGGCAGAGGATGGAAATCAGTAGCCTTCTCACATAACCCTTATCACCTGCACTCCAATTAATCCCAGTAGATTTATCATACAAATCATTTATAGCGTCAAGGATCCTATTTCCTCTCCTCCTCCCTCCCACTCATCTCTTTCCACTTCCTCCCTCCAACTAGCATTAATCATCCCCGATATTATTTAGTCCCGGGTGTCTTCCTCTTCCGTCCTATAATAAATCCCTTCCTTACTAATCCAACATAATTCACACACTGAATCACAGCATGCTTTCATCCTCCTCTCTATTCCTCCTCTCCTTTGATTTTGACAAGGACTCATCCCCCATTTATGTCCTTAGTTCCATCTCATCATCGTGTAGACATTTAGACATAATATTCCGCGCTCTCTCTCTCTCTCTCTCTTGCCGCCGTACACTCCGTTAAATCTTATAACGAAACACACTTGGATAAAATCAGAGAAACTTACCTTCACCCTCTTGTTCCTCCGCTCTTCCCGTGACTGATTCCATCGGCTCCGGCTCTTGGATCTTAGGGATTTCTGCAAAAGTACAATTGTCATTCTCTTCAATTCATCCCGGTCATGCATCATTCACAAAACCACCAAAGGGTGCGCCTTGTCCAACAAGCTTCTTTCTCTTCCCCTGCCTGCCTGCTAATGATACTTGTCGTCCGACATATGTACACCCAGCCAGCTTCCATCATCACTCTCAAGCTAAGCTTCACAAGTACACACAAGAAGAAAGACGACAAAAATACATTTTCCTCTTCACTTACTGACGCAGGGAGCAATTGGAGATCGGCTTTGCTGGTATCCCTTGGAACAGCGATTGCAAGTTAAGCCCGTCACACCATCCTTGCATGGGCACTGTCCCGTTGTTTGATTGCATGTCCGGCCTGATGCACCGACAGGATGGCACTCACACGCTAATAACAAAATAAACACAAAATATCAACACATAATTCTCGCTTCACTTATTTAGTATCATCAAAACGGAGGGAAAGCAAGCAAGGTGAATCATATCACAACAGTATCCTTCACCACAGCCCAGCCCAATCCCACAAACATACGCAACGTTTCTCTCCATCAATCCTCCTCCTAGTTCATCTCTCTCTCTCTCTCTGTCTTCCATCTCTCGTTCCAGCTTCAAAAAGCTTTGTTAGCACTTGGTTCACGCAGGGCTTAATTTCGACTTGAAAACTTGAACTCTGAACAGGAATGTTGCATGAAACTTTTGATTTCAACTAATCCTCTCAAGCAACAGCTTCCAACGACTATCGTGGATGGACTGTGGACTGCGGACAAAAGTATTGAATAAAACAAATAAAAAATTTTACCTTTGCAAGCTTTTCGATGCGTAATAGGTTTTGAAGGATCCCGGTAAAATCCTTCTTTACAGTAATGGCAAAATCGTCCCGCCGTATTATGTCTGCACCGTAAACAGACCCCTCCGCTCACCCGTCCCGAAAGTTTGTACAATTCCATGTTGAAACGACATCTCCGAGCATGGGAATTGCATTGACAAGCTGAAATGAACAAACAAGGGCATGACTTTCCACAGCTTTCACTTTCACCCGCTCTACTTTCTCCTTCCGACTCTTCTCTCGCCCACCCCCCTGCCTCCACATCAACTTTCTCCTAATATCTTCCACTGCAAAACATCCGATTCCTCCTAACTCATTTTTAATGATGCTCCCCCCGCATCTCCGCTCCTTTCAAATAAACATAATTGACTTTCACCCAAGGAATTTACTCGCCCGCCAATATTTTTCTTCCGCCTTAATCCCCATCGCCCCCCAGTAGTCCTCCTCCAACAACCTCTTGAGAGAATCCCTATTTACTTTCTCTCCCGCCCCGCCAATCTCCCCTCGTTTCCCCACACACCATATAACCTTTCCGTCTTCGTAATTCCCTCCAAAAATATTCCTCTTCCCCCCATACTCACATCCTATCACAATCTCATGCATTAAATATCTTCAAAAAGATATGAATTTATAGCCTCATCCCATAAAAAATTTCACTCCCATAAATCCCAATCATTTCTTCCACTTAATCCAACATATTGGCCGCATGCCACCAACATTTCCAATATCTACCAGCTTCCGCCCTTCAATCCAACCAACAGCTACATATCCTCTCACCAACACCATCGCCCCCCTCACCCTTCCCTCAAAAACCCAGCACCCAGCCCTTTAAAACAAATCAAATCAAATCGGAAACATACAAAATACTTACGAAACGCACGCCGCCCTCCTCATCCGCATTCATCCCATGCACAAGCATCCCTCCCATATTCTCACAGCCTCCCAAACTCAATATCTCCGTCCGTCTCCTACTACAATCCTGGGAGCTATTCATTTTCTCCATCATTTTTCAACCTTGTAACTCTCCCCTCAAGCATGATTTACAAACCTGGAGACAATCCTTCCGCAGATTCTGTCACCCAAACAAATCCGATTTTCGACTCAAACGAGGACTAAACTACAATCATCTCATCCTCACCCACAATTAACTGACTAGCTCCGTGGAAAAAAGACGACAGAGCCATTTATTGACAAGCTTTTTCTCCCTTGTCTCTTGGCTTCTCCTCATCTGTCAGCCCTTGCACATCTTTTCTCTTATTCCTTTAGTAAATCTACTCTCTGCCTTCAGGAAATCTGTTCATATTCCAGAACACACCGAGGAGGGCCACCCTTTTATTCACCAATCTTCCTTGCATCTCAACGATCATCACCAGCCCTAAATAGTCGTACCCGCAACCAAAACGACCAACTCTCTCTATTGTTAAACGATGGCCATCTCAACTAATGAACACACTTCATCTCTGTCTGTCTTCCTAACTCTTATCTCTTTAGACTCATAAATTCAGATTAAACCCTGACACTAAGCTCACTCCAGCTCTTCCATAGTCACCCAACAATTTATTCCCGCACACTAACTTTTTATAGAATTCCGATTCAAAGACGTTATCTACTCCCAAGCACACACACACAGACAAGGCGTACGCCCTCTCCCCAGTAACTACAGTATCCATATCAAACCAACCATTCACAATCTCGAAAATTTCCCTGGAATACCATTTACACTTCTCTTGAAATTCATAGCCAATTTTCTTTCGCACCCATCTCGAGGATCCACAACAAGTAGCTTTGCGTCTCATCATCATCTACTTCGTCAACTTAGCCCGACATCATATTTCATACGAACAATTTAAGCAGGTAAACACCCTCCTATCCGCCTCTTACACTATCAGCTTTTTCTTTATCTCCTCCGAAATAAATGTCCGCTTTCCCCGCCACTTCGGCTTTCCTCTCCTCCTCTAGCTGTACTTTCTCCACAAAACTTTCACCATTATTTCTCCAACAATCTAGCAGGAGCAGGCAAGAGGAGGATGCACACACAGGATATTATTATCCTTTCCCTGTCTCTCTCTCTCTCTCTCTCTTTTCCAAGCCGATCTTCAGTGCAAATAACCCTCACCCGGACGGGATCAACATCCTGATCCCCGACATCCCAATCCGATTTTAGTCTGACATGAGCAAACTACCCGACTCGTGTTTTTACCATGTCTCTTCCCGGAAAACCCAAGTCATAATCGGATCACTCAATTAGTAAGATACTACATCAAAGTCCCTCATCTCCACACAATAACTCCTACTCAAGCTAATAATCGAAACAGAATAGAATCAAAAACACGTCCATACACACAATTAGTTTCTCTCCGCCACCGGAAACCCGTACTTTCTCCACCACCGCCTCACCCCTCCACTTCACCCTTCAGCTTTTACAGTACATAGGATACCTGCTCCAATCCTCATCATCCTCCTTCCTTCTCTCCTCTCATGTACACTTTAGATTGCCACTTCAAGCCACTGTACAAATCAAATGCTCCTTCCATCTCTAATTCACTCCTCTAAAATTAAATTACCGCATCCTCCTCCTTCACCCAGAAGCGGAATAAGAAGAGTCTTCCTTGTCCTCATACACGCACGCACCCGGGAGGAATATCAACAAAACTAACGCACCGTCTCGCACTAAAAACTTTCCTCAAAATCTTCCACACACATTTCTCCCCCAATCTCACATACACTCCTTTCAACTTTCACTTATCACACCCCCCGGCAATCTTTCTCTCTTCCCATTAGTATCCAACACCTTCTTTCTCCACCAATTCTACTTTCTCAGCTTCCATCACTTCTAAATCCTCTACCCGCCATCATCTCCACTTTAACATTTCAAAACTTGCGTCAAATTAACTGTCAAGGTCCAAGCCACATCTTTCAAACTATTCCGCAGCACGACATCACCCAGAACTTTCACCGCGACACAAACGCTCCAACCAAATCCAACCACATGCTTTCTCCACTTCAAACGCACTGCTGTCATCCCTCCCTCCCATGTCACATTACTGCCTACCTCCTCCATATTTTCTTGTTCTTGGTTATATAAACCACCGAGAATTCTCTTCAACTTACTCTCCTCGGCTAACGCAAAGGCTCTGACCAGCGTCATCAATGTTTCCTTGTTACCAAACTAACTAACTAACAGCCCACCCGGCTCTATTCAATTATTTCTTTAACCGTTTCTACCACACAAGTCCCACTGTTTGTCACCATTTCCAAATCTATAATTCATAAACAGCTACTACTAAATTTCCAAATCACAATTAAATCCTCTCAGTTCTTCCACATCTTTCAACCCTTCAACATTTAAAAACGTGATCCTAAAACATCAACCTTTCGAAACCTGCAAGCTTTCCTTCACTCTCTCCTAACAAGTCTCTAAGAGCATCCAAGAATTTATTATTTCAATTACCCATTCCGTTTTCTCTCCTCCTCCAACCCAGGGTGGGATTCCCACCAACCGCTACTAGTCAACTTGGCAAACCCGAAATTATATTCTGAAATTATCCAATCTCTTTCATCTTTGCATCCTAATCATTCCCACTTCCTTTTGTAAAATTACCTCTCTCATATTTAATGTAAAAACTTCAGAAACTGCATTACATAACGCCTTCTCACTTGGCATATAATATTTAAATATCAATCTAAAACTGTCAACATCAGATTCCTTCCCCCACCAGCCTCAAAGTTTTTGGCACACACATTTTCAACGAGAGCTGAATGATTTTTTTTTCAAAATCATCTCTGTCCATGTCCATACAAATTCCTGCTTGAATAATAAACTGCCTTGCTTCTGTCCTTGCAGAAATCCCCTAAACACACACCTGACTGATATCCAGTTTCGTTTTTAGGAACACTTCACAAAATCCTCCGTTATATATTCTCCCAGAGCAAGCGCAGGCAAATACAGGATGGAGGCGTTGAAATGTTGTATTACTTTTGAGATTTTTAAGATTTGAAATTCAGTGACTGTATAAGAGCAAATACAGGAAGGAAGATGAGAAGGCAGGGGACAAGAGTTGCATATGTAATTCTCCCACTTCACCTCATTCCCAACGTAGATTTCACCTTTAAATCTAAACTCTGCCCTCTTTACACTTCGTTAGGAAGGCATATTCCGGCAATAAAAAACCCATCACCCATTCATACCCGATGAGCATTCATGAAATATGCATCCTCGACCTCATCCTCTTGTACTTATCTCCCCTCTTATGCAAACACACTCCCTTCCTATCCATCTTTCCCCATCTTCTTCATCCCGACCTCCAACCATTCCAGCACTAACCCTAGTCTAGAGTCACCCAAGAAAGTAACAGTCACACCGCCACCTACCAAATTAACCTTCCCGCCATCCATTAACAATACAAAATTTTTTAAGCAGTCTTCAAGTCAGTCCCGACCCCTGCCCTCCCGTCCATACTAAACATTTACCCCCTCGTCATCTTCCTTCTTGGTTATGCTATTCAGGCTACAACAGATAGCTTCTTCCTTCGCACGAGCG
This sequence comes from Sminthurides aquaticus, assembly GCA_906901655.1. NCBI lineage: Eukaryota > Metazoa > Arthropoda > Collembola > Symphypleona > Sminthurididae > Sminthurides > Sminthurides aquaticus. The sequence continues at coordinate 13,395,249 of CAJQTT010000001.1, read as the reverse complement.
CAATTTTCTCCCACCTTCTCCATTCCTCGCCGATTCAGTCACTGAATTTCAGTGTCATCCTTTGAAATAAAATAACTGCCGGATCCCACCGAGAAACCACCTTCCTTTCCCCGACTTTCTCCTCGCCCGGGTAGGAAAGATGAGCCTTCTTTAAATTCTCCAGTTCATCTTTTCCAGCCATTCATCTCCCCCACAGCACCACACTCACTCATTCACTCCGACATTCGAAGAAGGCTCGTAACACGTCCTGGAGGACAGATCTGACAGTCGAATGTAATTCCGAGAATTCACACGCATCGCCCTCCCTCCAATAACCCACCACCTCCACCGTCCTCATATATCCATGCCCATTCACCACCCGCCTTCCTCCTCCTCCCACCCTTAAACGATAAGCAATCAGAGGGAAAATATTTCTAAATGATACAAAACAAGGAGATGAAATGAAACCATCCGGGTAAAGTTAAATCGGAGAGAAAAACCAATCATGGAACTCATCCATCCATGACTTTTCCATCGTAAAAAACACGACGGAATCTACCCTTTCCCCTCATTCTCCACACACACACACGCTCCCCGTCATTCCCAGCCCGAATCCCCCCTCAAACATACATATACTCAAGCCCTCACCAATCCATCCACAAACCACCTTACCCTGACAAACTTAAATAAACCATTCAACCTCACTCACCCCACCCCGTACATACAACCGTTTAAACAGAGATTCCTCTTTTTTCCACCGCCTCTATCTTGGACCTTACCCCAACTTACATATACTTACGTACAGGACAGGATAGTAGAGAAAAAATCAAGATCCTCTCTCTCTCTCTCTCTCCATCCTTCCCCTCCTTTTCAAACACAACTCTCAGCTGAAATATTTTTATTGTTATCTTTATATGCCCACTATTCTCCACACACGCACGCCCATTTTGTCAACTCTAACAAGTGAGCTCTATTTGAATTACACCCTCGCAATTCTTCTCCAACAATATCCCTGCATAATCCATTTCCCCCGTCCACAATCCCCTTTCCCTACCCCATCAAATCACATAATCTCTCCAATCCTCCCCCCCTCCTCCTCTCGCCGCTTTCTCCTACAATTTCTGCACAAAAATCGCCACTTTTACAAACCGAATTTCCGCTTGGCTTTCCGGCTTAAAGGATGCCAGAGTTTCAGACCATCTTAGGAACAATAAGTAAAGCTCATCATGAACTTGCATATGCCCTTTTGCAAAAAGCTTCTAAAGAAACTAATCCCACCGAATTCATCATTTCTCCAAGCATTCTTGTTTCATTTTAAACTCTTCCCTGCATGTTTTTGGCCTAAAGAGCCCACACCAAAAACGAGCTCTCCCCCTTCCTATCTCTCACCTGCCTCTCAAAACCAGAGACCCTCATCGAACTTCATTTACCCTCCTGTGTTTTTTGATACAAAAAAATATGTAGCACGTGCTCCTAGTTCAATTCATCCTATACATCTTCCTCCTTTAAAGACTTGTTTCCTCACCCACAATACCAACCCGCCTCCCAAAAACTCTAAATTAATGGACCCACTTCCTCAAACTCATCATAACTATTCATCCCACACCTGTAGCTTGCTCCGAGACACTCATTCATTACATCCCTGGAATTTTCAATTCTCCAAGGGAGCACACAAATCCAAAGGTGGCGCATACCTAGAAGGAGCACCAACTACAGCCAACCACTTCCCCGCAGTATCCCCGCCGCAATCATCATCTCCCCTCTACAATTCTTTTTGCCACAAACTTCAAAACAATCAAATCTTTTACCCTCACAGCAATCTGTTGCTCCGTACCCCATTAAATCATTCAGCCTCCAGCTTAACATTTCCAACAGAGTTTATCATCATCTTACCTAGCAGAAATCCCTCTGTCTTCTCCAAGACTCTCAGTACAAAGCGAAACAAGGAACCTCTTGCAAGTAATCCCAAACAAATCCAACAACAATCTCTAAAATATCCACATGTACACACAACTTAACATAAAATCTAACACAAATTACTCTCAACCAATTCTTTCTCTCCGGAGGCAATTGCCAAATCCTCCATTTCCATTCCAGCTTCACTTCAATTCACAAGTTCAGCCATTCCGTCTCTCTCTTTCTATCTTTTTCCAACAAAAATTAAATCAGCTTGCCTGGTACTTCAATTACTTAACTTCCAAAAGTCAAGTACTCCAACGAGTCAAATCCAATTTCCCACACATTCCTCACCCCTGCAAATCCAGCTTTCCCGTCTTTTTCTTCTTATATTTAGAGAAAAAACAATGAAATCCAGAAATCCTCCCAAACTATTCCGCATCTTCTCTCAACTCTCCCTCATCCTCCCTCATTGAGGACGCCTTCCTTATTTTCCTGTCTGTAAACTAGTTAGGAACCATCTTCACATAAAATAAAACAACATTTCAACACCAGCATTAATATTTTCATTCCCTATTAACTCCCTGACAGCCACCCAGCTCAGTAAACATTATAAAAAACCGCACAAGCTAAACACATCAATTCCATCCGACAACGCTTCCATCCCCGCCTTTTGTAGTTTCAGTCAGTCTACCTTCTCAAAACTATCCGTGTACCGACTAAGCCTTTGAAATAACAATTGCAAATTGTTAGCCCTGCTAACACTTCCAATCTTTAGCTTTCACTTCACTTTTCTTCCATCCACCCTCTTCATGAGCATGTTAGACTTTTATCTCGATAACATTTTCAATGCATCTTCATTAAACGAATTCCAGATACATTTCCCCAAATGCATTTGCAAAATGGGATTGCCATCGGAATCCTACATCTACCCGCGTCCATCCAGCACCGTTCTACGTATATAACCAATCCATGAGAAAACTTTTAAGGATAGCAAAACATTCTTTCGAATGTGTCGAAACGTATAAAAATTGATAGCATGTTTTCCCTCAGCTGTCGAAAACTATGACTGCATAAACAATTTCTCAATTTAGTATGTCTCTCACCCCCTCTCTATCCCCGTTACAACAAGCCTTACCCAAGCCTTTACTTGGCAATTCACCAATTATTCCTCTACTCCAGCCTTGCACTTTTTCCTTTACCGCGCCCAACAAATCCGCATGCTTCATAAATAACAATCCTCCTAACCCACCTCTTCTTCTTCTTCTTCTTCTTCCACATACTCTGGAACCTATGGAATCCTAGCTAAACCCCAACCAAAAAGTTACTGATATATCGTTATAGACAGTCAGCCAGACTTTAGCGTTTACATACATCATCGGATAAAAAACCATTTCTCCCTCTTCAGTCACGTCACAAATGATAATATTCTAGTTTCAGCTTTAGTAAATTACGTCCCGTGCTCCACGGGACAAACGTAAGATTACTACATGTGCAACCATCTCTAACCACAAATTCTATAAGCCGGTTTCAGACTTTTGAATCCGATTTATAATTTCAGTGCAGAATCAAACCAGGGACAAAAATATTGCGGATATTGATAACCCATATGTTCTCCGCACGCCTCCCATAAATCTTCTCTCCCTCTCTACATCCATGAGCTTTAATCTTAATCCCATGATATTAAACGTCGTCTTGTTATTGACAGTCTTAGCCTCACATCCATCAGAGCCAGGATTTTCTACATATTATCGCCACCACACTCTCGTTGTACATACCAGCCCCCAATAGCCAACAGCTTCAGACCACACTTTCCCCATCACTTTCTAGCTTTTTCAACCCAAGATGTATTCCGGAAATCCCTCTCTTAACTCTTACGCTTCACATGTTATCCTTGAGTAAATTCCAAAACATTTTGCCAAAACTTTCCTCCCTCTCTTCCCATCATCCCACATAACTCTGCCCTCCCTATGATACTATTTCTTCTTTAAACCTCCTTCAAATCCTATAAAACAAAAGTCTCTTTCAAAAATGACACATCATTTGCTACTTTTCTTTCGCATCAATTTTCTCCACAACTCTCGGAGCTTATTAGTATGTCAGCATGTCACAAATCCCTCTTCTTTCTCCTCCTTCCGCCGTCAACCATGTAGCATGTAGCCAATCAATATGGCTTTTCCCTACAGTCTTCTACCAAAGTAAACGGAGAAGGAAGCGTCTTAGGAAGAAGCCAACTCACTCGCCAACCACTTCACTCTCCCTTTATCTGCCCACGTCGTCCCAGCTTTCTCCAGCACTTTCTCCAGTCCGATTATTTTATCTACTTGAACACACCACAGGGCCACCCGCCAAAAACAGTTCACATCAAATTCCCTTATTTCCTTTTATTCACTTGCTTCCAAATCCATCAACCAAGACGTTACACTAAATCCTCAGCAAAAAGAGTCAACCCGCCGCCCTTCATCGCCACATTTTTTCACAACATGTTTCCGCTTACATTTCAACAAAATCAGACCTTTGCCCCCTCCTTCCATCTCTCCGTTTTTCCATCTCGTTACACATACAAGCCTCACACACACACACACACACATGTTGCAACTAGGAATTAATCCTAGCGGGAGTTGCTAGTTCTATTCCATCAGTCCTGGCCTGGCTGGCGGAACTGTAGAAGTGTCATTGCGGAAACTATTTAAATGAGATGCAAATCTTTTTTACGAACCCCCTTGCAAAAAACCCTAGAAATTGCCCCAATAAACAACTCACAACTACCTTTCCTCTCAGTGAACCAAGAAAAATCTCTCTTATGATTAGCGCTCGTTTTGTGAGAGGGCATCTGAAAATCCGCTCTTCAATTTGTCATTACAGAGGAACGAGCCGAGACGCGCTCGACACGTCTCCTTAAAATATAATCCCATTAAAAACTCTGAAAAAATCTTAACATCAAATCCCCGCTATACATTTTCCAAAACGCTACTCCATTCCGGAAGAGAAGATACACGCAAGATCTAGGATCATTTCAATTTCTAGTTCCGTCATCTTCCCCAATATCAATCCCGACACACCAAAACACCGAATCCTAGCTCCTCCATAAACGCTATATCATATTTACAGATAGATTTTTATCAAGTATGGATTTCAGATACGATTCTGCCGCATATCACAGATCACCCATTCTCAGTCTTGCCTCGAAACTTTGGCGTGTGAATATATAACATTGGCCGGGAAAGTGATCAAAGCTCCGGTCTTGGGTTTGTTTATCCACGTGTGAGCGCTAAAAGTTGTTCCTGATCAAGCGATGACAGGATTCTGGGCAAGTGAAGCAAATGATGTTTTTATGGCTCACTAGCAAGTGCCTTCCCTTCTCCTCATACATATATACTTAGGAGCTCTGCCACATAAAATTAACCTAAGTGATTTCTACCGTCGCGTCTTCTATTTCTTCTTCTCCTCCTTCTCCATACTGACTGATCCGTATCCTTAACAAATCTCACCGTGTATACTATTCTTTCTTTCTTATCCTCTGCTTGTTTCTCCTAAACCACCAACTACCGCCACCACCAAGCTCTATAAGCATTTCATTTACACGCTTTCCAGTTACGTTAAAACCTACTTAACTTTTTTCGAACACATCCAAACCACCAAACCACCTCCACTTCCACAGAGTTACCACAACACGTCACCCTCATCCAATGTGTAACGAGGACGTCGGAGACACACAGTTTCCTTCCGACCACATTAGAATCCTTTACCACCGTCCTCACAAGCCCTAAGGAATAAGTAATAAGTAGTTTAAGTAGTCTCTTCTTAAAGCTGTATCTGGTATCCTTCCGTCCCTCTCCTCCATATGTTTTCCACATGATCCTCCTCAATCCTTCTAATTCTAGCTTTTTTCGCCCTCCGCGTTTGTCCTCTCTGCCGTATGGATGATTCTTATTTGCATAACGTGTATATCTTTTACAAATCTACACACCAAAATCCACACACACACGCAGCAAAAATACAACCGACAACCCAAAGAATTACCCGCCATCATCTCAAATATCCTCAAACCCCGCCGTCCCACACAAAATCTTATTATTCTTCCGCAAAACTTCACATTCCTCCCTTTCCTCCACACTTTCTCACCCTTAAACTAAACTAACATTCCCCTCGGTTTCTTCTATCCTCCCGATCTGCCTGCTTATGTAGCAATTCAATAAATCTCCAATCCTCCCAAATCCTCCTCCTCATATTGTATACCTATTGAAATTACCGATACCAAAAACTTCCAAGGAACCCATTTATTCTACGTTTCACAAATCTCTCTTCTACTTGTGCGAATTCCATCATGAGCACCCAAACCCTTGAAGCATCATTTTCCTCCTTCCTCTTCTAACGCCTCCTCTCCCGTTTCTTCTCCTATTAGTTCCGGATTCAGAATCCCATCTCTTCCTCCTACAGTCTTTCCACATCAGCATACAATTTGAAGCATTGGATAAAAGCACTGTGCAAAGTCAAGACATGTGTCCATACGTACATGTATCATCTATTCACACATGTTCCTATCTAATCATCCCCCCCACCATATCGAATAGCTTCGTCCCATCCATTACAAACCAAAGAAAGAAAGAATTATTAACTTTCTCTCAATAAATCCTTTGTAGGAAAGCAATCCTCTTGAAGCATTGCAACAATTTACCACCGACCAACTCTAAACTAAACAAGCAAAACAACCAACCCACCTTCTGGTTCTACACTCTGAGCATTTGCCTTAGCTCTTCCTTCTTCATATTTCAATCTGTGTTCCTCAAAACTGCTCCGATTCTAAGTGACCCAGTACATCACCTGTTCTTTCCGACGCAGTCCTTCTTCTCAGCCCACGCTTGACCACCAGCTTGAGTTATTCGGAGTCTTCCTAGTCTTGTTGCGTTATATCCTACTTGCATTTATTGTATTTCAAACGGACACTTACTCCACATCAGTGATCCTTTGAAGAAATATAATAATTTGACACCGAATCTATAAGTTACAAAGACTTGCCCAAGGAAAGGAGTTGGAAGCAGCAGCAATAATTCTTTCCATTCATCTTCCATTCTCTTATTTCACACTACTCTTTTAAGACCACCCATGAAAAAGCAATCTCTTACATTTGATTCCACCATAAAATTTTAACCGTACACGAAACCAATCGATTTCAAAGAAGAAAAAGAAGAATTTCAAAAGCCTGCCTGCCTGCCTACCTGCCTCCTTGCTGTCTCCCTTGAACAGAGAGAAGAGTCAACGGTTGTCTTTAGAGTCGCGCTCTTGAAACATGGAATTCTTTTAAAAGGGATCCCGAATTTTTTCATATTTTCCTTACCTTTGCATTCATGAGAATCCCTCGAGGTGGCCCGACCCCATGGCCTGTCCAAGTAGAATGGCTTGCATCTTTCACAGTCTCGGCCTGCAGTATTATGTCGGCAATCACAAGCAAGCTCACCCTCTCTGAAAACAAGCCGCACATCAATATCAACTCGTCAGTAAAATTACTTTCCACATTACCACTAAAAGATAGTTAGTCCCGCGTTAACTATATGAGAAACTATTTTCATTTCTTTCTTCCTTCACACCCGGCTACTCAACTTAGTCTCTTCTCTTCCTTCTCTTCCATCCTCATCCCAATAAGTAAATAAGCAAAAAGAAGATCAGCAGCAGACACAGTTTCTTCAAAAGTACCTTTGCCGCTAACGCAACTGTAGGATCATTCCAAGCATCTCCGTGAATCACTCTTAAGAGGGCCTTACTTTTCCTTGGACTCCATCAAACATGATCCCTTACAATTATGACATTTCCCATCCAACAACAATCTCAACCCACACTCTTTTCAAATTTTAACCGTATCATCCAACCACACGTGCACTCATCATCACTTTCCTTCATTCCCCCCTCTAATATAATTCCTCGGCTACCCTTATGAGGGCTAGTTTTCAAATCCCTCTCTCCACACCCCCATCTCAGCAGCTACACTATCCTCCTTCCTTCAAAACCACATACCAAGAAGCTGGCTGGCATTTTGATAACTTAATTAAACTTCTCAGGTTACGGATTCTGGGGTCTTACTTGTTCTTGATACATCGGGATGCGTGTCCATTACACTTGCATCTTCCGCCCACTGCAAAATCCGCTACGGAGTAGAACGTCCTCAGATTGTGCTTTGTCGCAGATGGGAAGTCGACGAGGGAGGCTGATGCAGTTGCCACAGATGGGGATAACAAAGATACATCACCGAGTCCTCCCGTCTCCTATCACAGTATCACGCAATTAGCTTCAATTATCAAGCATAATAATAGTCTCTCTCCATCCATTCAGTCCAGCAAGACTCCAGTACTCTTCCAGACGAGACAAATCACTTTGAATTTGATTCAACATTTTCTTTAAATTTATAACCTGGAAGCTGCTCAGAGAGAGTGTGTCCTCGTCCTTTGTATCTTCGCTCGAAGCGCTGATCCCACCATCCTCATCATCATCATCATCCTCGTCTTCCTCGTCCCCGACTGCGGAATCCGCGAGAACTGAATTCATGGAGCTTTCATTCTGCCGGAAATTGTAGAGGTCTTTGGAAGAGCCGCCCACAGAGGACAGGGATGCAATCTGTTGTGTCAAGCTTCCAAGATCCGTGTCTGGAGTGAGTAAGCGGTTGAAAACGACGCGAATGTCTGTGGCTGTGGCCCAATCCTGAAAAACGTCCCCCATTTAACTTGCTATTGCATTAATTTATTTTCAAAATCCTCCCTTATCTCACCCAATCTTCCCAACTACTACATACTCTCTCCCCATATCCCATCATCAATCAAGCTCCTCCAAAGGTGTTCCATTACATCCCCTGCCATTCTTCCGCCCTCCTCCCACATTTGTAACGCTTACGCTGCTCCTCTCTTCTCTTCAACCACTACCACCCGACCCCATCCTTCTCATTTCCCAACAAGCGTCAACACGATCATTGTACCCGGATCTGAACCTCATCCTCAACTCTCTTCTTCCCGCTTCTTCTCTATGCAATTCCTGTAGCTCAAAACCTATAAGCTTTCCATCAATTTTCACCACCCTCCACCCCCTCATTTCTTCTCATTCTCATCTTCGTCGCCCGCATCATGTCAGCTTTCTTTCACTATAATTCCTCCAGCAACAACCCGCTCTCTCCGTCAGCATATCGCTTCCAGCATCCATAGCTCTTGCAACTGTCTTCCGCCGGCCACTCAACATCATATACGGAAACGTAATAAGTTTCAGAGAAAACATTATTCGTCCACATTTTACACAAAGCCCACCAAATCCGCATCCACCCTATCCATTTTGCTCAAAACTCAAAAGTAACAAAAACAAATATGTACTCTCTCAGCTTTATTTTCTCTCCTCCACCACCACTCCAAGCTCAAATCTCATCCAACTGAAAACTTAACAAGTCACTAAGAAAACATAGTCTCCCGGAGCGAATTGCATCTTCTTCTCCCTCTTCTACCCGCCTCTCAAAAACCTGGGCCCACTCCATCCTCCCCCTCCTCTCCCTTACAACTTGAGAACCTCAATCTTCCCCCTCATACAATATACTCTGTATATATATACTGTTTTCTCCTTTTCTCAAACTCTACCAGACTTGATCTTAACATTGAGTCACTTAAGTGACTTTAAGTACTTGTTGTAAATCTTCCTCCAAATCCTTCAGATCATCCACTAACTAATAGAATCCGCGTACGTACAAACACTTTTTTCTTCCCATTCCTTAGCCATCATACCTTCCTACCTAAATACCAACTTCTTTTCACATTCTCAACCCCAATCAATGTCAATTCAAATTCCCTTCCACCAACTTACACAAATTCTCAACGAATTAAGACCCGCTCCTAGCAAGCCTACACCCTCACGTCACCCACTAATAAGTCACAACATCAACTTGTCAAACTCCTCATCATCCTCAACCTTTTAGTACATGCTTCCATCATCAAATTAACCTTCTCACTTCCCTAAAGTAAAAACTTTTACTGTAAAAAACTTTTATCCCAAACTAGGATTATTCCTCCTCCCACAGAACACAGAACTGCTCTACAAAATACCCGCTCTGGCTTCACATCCTTCGCTCCACTTTCCAGACTTTTGACTCTTCAATATTTCCTTCACATCTCACCAACTTCATTCACAAACCATTTCCGCAATTTCCATTTCTCTCCCAGTTTATCCTCCTACGTAGCTGTTAAAATGTGGGGAAACTTATCGTAAAATAGTTTAACAAGTCTCTATATTCTTCCATAGTTTCCCAGAGCTCCATTCCAAAGCAACCAATAACGACTTAATCTAAATACCTTCTTCACCTTATTTCATCCATATCCACCTCCTCTCCACTGCATTCACTCCCATCGTCTTACTTATCCATCCTTCCACTATCCGCCTGGCAAACACGGCAAACAACTTTCACCGTTGCCAGCCGAAAGACAATACCGTTCAAGGCGAGCGAACGGGACGCAGTATTATGGAAAAACTTCCACCGTCTCAATGTGCATCCGCAGCACTTTTAAAACTATTCTTGTAAACGCTTTCCTATCTCCCAACTTTCACAACTTCCATATCCTCCAGAACACAACTATATCTACCAAACCTATTTGTCATTACCACATCCCCCGCTCTTCTCAGGTTGAGTAAAAACCCGTGCCTTTTTCCCAAAAGCTACGCAGTGTATTCTCAACAAACTAAAGCATTATAGTCCCCGCCAATTTCCCCGTTCCCACAATTCCACCCCTCCCCGACCCTCAATCCCTTTCGACTTTGCCTTTCCATGGTTGAGCAAACGTTATAGCTAAATGCGGTCGTACAGAAAATATTCACGAGTCTCATAAACTAAATCCCTTTATTTTATTACCTGCAAAATTGGGCTATTGTCAAAATCGATTGCACTCGGTCGACCTTCCAACGTACTAAAAGCAATACGTGAGCCCCAGCTTGAATCTCCGTTAATGTGACTGTCCGTACAGAGGGGTTCCTGTTCGTTGGCACGCGTGATCGTCGCCCTTTTAAATAAGAATCAAAGCACATCAACAACAAGCCAATATCCTCATTCACATGAATAGTTTAACTAAATTTTCTCGTATTCATTCCTTCAAATCTTTCACTCGCCAAAATCCCACACATTCACAAACAACCAACACAACGCACCGAAGACAATTCCCCTTTCCGCAACACGAAGCCTGGGCAGACTCTCTCTCGTTACCCGCACCTTTGTAAACGGGGCATCAAATGGCTAGAACCTTTCCTTCTCCAGATTATACAATTACTTCTTCTACACGAACCGGAATAAACGATCTTCATTAAAATCCTCAATCATTTCCATCGCCGCCCCTCAGCTTGCGCTCATCCATTTAACTCTCAGCCTTTTATTCTTCCCCCTCCCCTTGCCCCATGTATATACTATGATCTTTGAAGGACAGAACAAGTTGCTTTATTGATTCCAATCTCAAAATTGGAATTCATGATCGATGTCTCACGTATCCCTCTATTTCTTTAGGATAACGGGATTTGGATGAGTAAAAGCTTGTCTTGTTATTCTCCTCTCATTCATGATCCTCCCTCATCATTCTTTTCCCCATCCAGTAGCAACGATCAATCAGATTCAATAATGCATATTGAATTACTTTCTACCACCATCTCTCCCTTGCTTTCTCCTACCTCCAGTCCTAAACTCCATACTACAAATTGTCCGAGCGAAGCCAAAGAAAAGAATCACTTCTTCCCTTTCTCCCGAGATGTGTTACCTTGCTTTCTTAAATATCATACCCAAACTCCTCTTCTAGCTCCTGTAATGTTCATCCATTTTTCAATTTCCCTTCACTTGCCACAAATTCATCGATTTCTTTCCCCTCCTTCTTTCTCCAACATCCATCTGTCCATTCTTCCGTCCACTCTCTCTACCGAGCTTCCACTTGAGTTTCTCTACTCTCCCAGTTATTAGACTTGTTCTCTCTTCCGCTTGCCATGTTTGTTTATCAACATTATATCATCTTCCTCCCTAGCCAACTCCTTTTTCAAGAACATACAATATTTGTTCTTCAGCTTCCTTCCAGTATCCTATCTTTAATTGACTCCCGAAAAAAAACTTACTGCTCCTCATCTTTCTATCTTTCTTTTGATAAAGTTATACCCGTCATTCCATCCACCCCTGTTACTCTTTTCGGCCCTCTTATTAAATTTTCAAGCAATATTTTAAGAAATAACCTGATAGAATGCAAATCTTTGTACAGTTTTCTCGAGTTTGTTAGAATCAAACATCCCATCGGGGAATATGCTTTTCTCACTCATTTTTCAGCCTTTGCATTTCCTCGACATTTCCTATCAGAATTCGGGTACACACGCACGCAAGAAATGGCGTTGCTCGCAAGTCGCAAGTCAACAAGCTTCGCCTGCTATCTGAAATCCTTGTTACTTTGTCAGTCTCTCAGCTAGCCAACCATCAAGATGGTTCTGCTAAAGAGTTGAGACGTTGAGAGCAGGGAATCAAAATTCTTTGCCTGGAGGAATAGTGAGAAAAATTATAGGAGCAGGGACCGGATGTCAAAGTTGACAGGTTAGCAGAAACGTCCGTTTGCATATGCAGGTCATGTCGTCACGCACACTCAATCCGGAGGAGCATCATTCAAAAAAGGTGTTTCTTCCTTGATAAGAAGATTCCTTTTTAGTGCATAGTGCCTCCAAGCTTTTGAATCGCTCAAAAGGAAGCTAAGGTTTTTTCGGATAGCTCAGCATAGGAGCAAGAGACAGAGATGAGTTAGGGCAAGAAATATGACGGAAGGTGAGGAGGGGAATTGAAACACTTAGAAAATATATCTGACTGGCTTGTGTTCAGCAGAGTATCCCATAACTTCTTTGTATACACTTATTTTTGAATCGGGAAAGATTCCACTTCCACACCCCATCTCACCCTCCCCCCCCGCACTTCCAAGGAACGGACAAAAGGCATCATTCTCTCTCTCTCTCTCTCTCTCGAACCTCATCCCAAAATTCCAAGCTTTCTGAAGGAAACTGAACATAATATTTCCAAAACAGCTGGGTTCGCATAATAAAACTAGAGAGGAATTCTTTAAAAAGAAAGCGGGGAGAATGGGATTCGGGGGAAAAAGCCGTAACTTATGATGTATTGAATTGAAGTGAGGCGAGTGAGTATTAGGGTTGAATACGAGAGGAAGATAATTACATTTGACAGGAGAGGGAAGTGATAGTTGGGGCTAGCAGATGCTACATAGTAAAGGATCAAAAATCTATAAGGAATCTTTCCGAGGAAGAGAGCAAGTAAACTGTAGCTGTATCTACATTACCATGTACTCCTACACGACTAGGACTAGGTAAAGAGGGAGAGAAACTAGAAAAATTCTTGAGCATCAAGTCAATACCTGTTGGGTTTCCCATACATCTTCTTGCACTGTGAGGAATAATACTGAAGAGGCTGCCATGATCTTCCAAAATCCATACTTTTGTAAATAGCGAGTGAATCCGGCTTTGCCCCTCCACAAAACTGAAGGCTGACATAGGTCAGCTCATATTTTTTCCCAAGAGAAAGCGTTAGCGTAACATTGTCCCCATCCACAGCAAAGGGGTTGGATTCCCAGCACGTCAAGTTGTTTGGATTATTTAAATCCGTCATGTAGGAAGTAGGGTGAGCATATTTGGAGTCGGATGCATCGCAAACATGACATTTCGACTCTTCATCCTTGTCCTTGCTCAGCAAAGAATCGTATCCTCGATGATGCATCGAGCTTCGCACCACGCGACTAGGATTCTTGGCACTCCTCCCCCTGCTCCGACTTCTTGACTTCATACTGTAGCCTGAGCTTTGTGGTGGTGGTGCTGGAGGAGCGGGAGCTCCTCCTGGAGTCTCCGGAGGAGTAACTCGCTCTGCAGCTGAAGCACTGTCAGCTGAATGAGTTTGAAAAAAGTCTGACTCTCCAAAAACCTTGCTTTCCGCCTCGCCGAACTCACGAGATGAGGTAGAAGAGGTGGAGGAGGAGATGGAGGAGACTCCGCTACCAAGTCGAACATTTCCTGGGCTATCATAGCCTTTAACGTTGTTGTTGTTATTGTTGTTGCTTCCAGCGTAGGGTTTGGGTACTTTGATGCTCTCTGATGAGCTGCTGTAGGGAGAGACCGCTACTGCTACTTGAGATCCCCCACCACCACTGCTCCCCCCACCAATATAATTGTTCCCGTTGCTCCCGCTCAACGAAGGGAACCCGCGCCCTTCGGAATTACTTGTCGTCGACGTGGATCCTCCACCACCGACTAACGAGGGAACAACATGGGAATGAATCAGACCCACTCCCGTCCCATCCCCGAGGAAACACATTCGCGTAGGGACCTTTGCCCCGCATGTATGCGAAGCCTGAATACCCTTCCCGAAAGCAGCATTCACAAAGTCTGGAATACACTTCTTTGCACGGGAATGTCCTGAAGAGGTGGAAAGGTCTTCGTAGCACGGATCAATGTTCGCCGCACTTTGCTGCAGGCCAAATATCTTCAGATATGATGAGGAGGGCGTTTGCGATGAAGGCCCCGTCACTACGTAGTCTGTACACACTGCCAGCACGGAGAAAAACAGGAAAATCAGACGTGACATCCCCATTGATTTCCCTACCGTCCCAATCATCCTCAATCATTTGCTGCACTCCAACACTTCCGTCTGCAAAAATTGTTTAGAAAAAAGTCAAGTCAATTCCATATTCATATTTCACACGCTCCAGCCCGCCTCCTCTCATACACGGATTCCCCCACTGCACACTGCTACATCACAAATACCCAAACTCAAGCTGGAACAATACATTTTTAAATGCTGGAAAAAAGCTCCATCCTTACATAACTACCTTATATCCATCCACAAAACCATCAACCCGACCTCCTTTTCCACACAACCTCCTCCCCGTAACAGCGTCTCTCTTCCTTCATATTATATTCTGTCACAGACAATCTGTTCTCCTCGGCCTCAGCCATCATCTATTGTCATCTTCCCATTCATAGGCACCGCCTCAACAGAAACACTACTATTCCCGGCTTCCATCACCCGCCTCTATTATTTACATTGTCTTTCCCCTAGCTTCATCTACCCAAGTTGATCCCAAGGATCCTGACTTTTGACACACACCTCCCCCTCTTCCATCTCCTCCACCCCTTTCCTCCATGATCAAACATGCTATTTTCACCTTTTTCACACTTCCAAAAATTCCAATTTTCATTACTTTCCTCCCTTCCCCCGACATCTCAGAGACCAAAAGAGAAGACAAGCGGCTCTGTCTGTATAAATGAGTCCACAGAAACTTTTCCGTCACCAAGCACATCCTCCCTCTTCCTCCGTACCAATATTGAGATTCTTCCTCCTTTCCTCCCCCTCCCTCTCACAAATATAAAAATCTTATTGTCTTTTCCTTTCTCCGTGTGTCACTTTTCCCTCACTTCCATCCATCCATCCTCATCCAGCCTCATATACACATGGACAGAAACTATAGGCCCAAACTCTTCCCCCGTGCATAAACGTATTAAACTCATAAAACTTTCCCTCCACCACCTACCCCTAACTGAATCACATCATCTTGAAAACTTCTTGACACATTCCGATCCTCCTCCTACCTTTCACATTTCCACCATCCATGGGTAAACATTTCGACAAGACCTTATTGATTCACCAAAAACCCGATAACAACCACGCTTGTTTTCAACCCTAGCTAGCATTACATGTAAAAATTCAACAAACTTTCAAAATTTTAACAATTCCTCCTCGCCCTCTATCCACTATGGTTCATTTTCAATCCTCCACTTCTCGTCATTCCACCTTCGTCATCCCATTTCTCTCAGCATGTCTTCATGTAATCTTTATCAGAAAAATTAACAACTTTGTTATGATTCCCATATCCTCCTGTCCCCTTTCGCCTTCCCATCATCCTCTCCTCGTCTTTCTTTCTTCATCCAGTCCCAAAACAAAAAGACAAGTCTCACTCGAGCAATAACTAGAATTTGATAGCTATAGTTTTACACTTTTCCTTGAGCCAAACTGGCTCTGCATCCAAGCCATCTCCTCCCTCCAGAATCTTTCTTTTTAATCTTCATCTTCCCATTTATATTTCTCAGGACACGCAACCGCGCCATTTCTCTTCCGCACCACCAACCAATTTCATACATTTACATTCCCATCCAACGACACTAAGAGCAACAGCCATAATTCACATCACCACCCAGCCATCACACACCTACATAAAACCAGTTTACATAATAATTTCAAAATTAGCAAGGACACGTAACAGCCGCTAATCAGAGAAACATCTTTATTTGGCACTGACCTCAGGTCATAGTGGAGCCATACAGGCCCTTGTTCTTCTTCTCACCGAATGATTTTCAACCGCAGTCCTCGTTCCCGTAGTTGTTTTCCTCTATTCCGCCCGTATTTTATTTCATCCACAACAGCCTGGATCCCACCAGCTAGAGTCCCACTGAAAAACCACAAGACCAACTCAATAAGCACATATGAATGAATGACAGGAAGAAATAACATTTTAAAAGCACGCCACCTCAGCCCTGTCACTCACCTTTACCAGTCAACCATCATCAACCACCAAATCCGCAAAGTAAGCACACACACACACACATAAACACCATTATCCTACATCTTCCCTCCTCCGGTCCACCGCGTACTTATCAAAGCTAAAAAAAACTTTTCTCAATCAGTCAACTTTTCATTCTTCTCTTATTTCATCAACTTTTTTAGCTTCATACGTATATATTCCACCGCATCAAACTCTTTCTGCCGCAACGCGGCATCTCCAAGTTTGTTTTCCCACCTTTGCGACTCTAATCTCATTGCTCTTCTGCAATCCAACTTGGATTATCCAAGCTTAGTTCCATCTTTCCTACTACAGGAGAGCGTGTTTGCGATCCCATTCTGCAAACTGATCCTCCTTACTGATAAACATAATAATGTAAAACTAACGACAAGCTAACAACTTACTCCATAATTCCCTCCCGCCGCCGCCTACAACTAAATCCAAAACCCCACCACGTTCTAGCTCACTTCATTTCCAATATCTCGCCATCATCTATTGTAAATTCTATCTCTCTCCCTCCCTCTTTTGTTTCAGGCATTTAGCTTTCCACATAAGTATCTGGCTCTCATTTCATTTCATTTACTGGGCACGTGTGCGTATAGATTCGAATAATAGTATATCTCAAACGTAGTTGCACTTTCCTAGCTTCCAGCAATTCAAACTCCACCGCAAAAGAGCACAATCCACAGCAGCATGCTAGACAAGTCATCCAGCCTTCCAGCAACCAAACCTTCACCAACCTTCCATCTATCCCACCACCACCATCATTGACTTAATTAATTCATAAATTACAAGGATCCAGCCCAAACCTACCTCCTCCTTCTCCACAGTCTATGTACATACTATACGGTATAGTCTATACCAACCAACCTCCTCCAAAAGCCATGGCATCCACAAAATATAATAACAACGGCCGAAACCATTTAGAATCACAAAGCACAAACCGCGTATTCTGCAGAGAGTCGTCACATGATACCCACCATCATTTCATAAAACAACCCTTCTTCTTACATTTCGCAACCATATCCACCTACCTACCTCCCTAATAGAGAGCCACAACTCTTAAACGCTCCCATCCAACCAGCCTCCACACTTACATCTTCTAATTCATATAATTGCATACATCATCATTAATCTATCAAATCCAATCAGCTTTCCCCTCATAAACATTCCCCAATTATCCCTCCCTCCTCCAACTTCACATGTTCCCTGTCACATTTCTTCTCGTCGTAGACGACTCGTAGTAAGTAAGTAGTGAGCCAACGAACTAGTTGGATCCAACTTGGTCCGAATCCTCGCCACCAAATCCCCTCCACACATGCACATAGCTACCTCACCACTCCGGACACCACACACCGTTTGTCCCGCCAATAATTCCATACAAAAATTCCTTCTTATCAAATCAGTCGAAAGCCTTCACACATTTCCCAAGAAAACATTTCCTCAAATTCTTTCTCTTCCTCCAGTCAGTCTTACCCATATCCCTATAGCAAGCAACCATTCCGTATCTCTCTTCTCTTCCATAACCGATTCCTCCACAAAGCTCACCTATTTTTACCTGTCACCCAGTCAACCTTCTTCCATAATTCCCGCATATTCTCCACCTCACTCCGACCACGTCCTTTTCACGCAAGCATAAAAACTCTTGACACAACAAAAACGCAACCCGGCCATCACCAAATCATCATATGCCGCCCATCGCTAAATCCTGCATACACTGTCCTCCAGTCCTTTGCACGCCATCCATGAACCAACTTCCTTGTGGACTCTATCCATTTATCCAGCTAATAAAGTATCCACGAACCAATCTTTCAACCTGCCTTATTACTTTCAACACACGACGGGTAAAAAAAGCAAATGTATGTAAAAAAAACTTGTGTGTCCCTAAAAAACAAGCCAATTAACTAAACGATTCGCCAAAATACATCCACTACACAAACCAAACCGCCGTCGGCCACCAATCATCAACTTTATTTACAAGCCCCCATCCACTTCTCTCTCATCCATCCATCCTTCTCTCTCCTCCTGACTTTTACGATTAATTATATTTTAGCATTCCCCCAGTCTTCTGTCCATCCAGCAAGTATCCAGTTCTTCCTTTTGTCCATAAGACCATCACATTCAGCCCTTCAACAACTCCACTTTCATCTTCCTTTCTTTCAACTCCTCCACATCATCCTTCACTCATCCACATCAACAAACAATGACAAACAAGTCCGCCACTAGTCCATAGTTAAATTAACAACCATTTCAACAGAATAACACACAAGCAGACAGACAGACAAACTTTAAAGCGAAACCAAGCTCAAACATATGGAGACAACAAAGTACAGAGAAATCCATCCTTTAGACTTGCCTAATTGCCTACAAATAATTATCTCTCTCATTGAGAAACAATGACATCCAAACTTATTTCCCTCCTCAACCAGGTAACTATTTACTACCTCTCACGTCCCCCGCAACTCAACCACCTAGCTCATCATCACCTCTACCTGTCTCTTCCCTCTCTAACCTACCTGTCTTTGAAAACCTCTTCATCCTACACGGTATTATACTCTAACCTTCTTTCATCCACCTTTCAGCCCCGAAATTTCAAACGAATATCACCATTATACCTACGTTTCCTTCAAACTAATCAAATACCTGGCATTTCCCAAAATTCATAAGTAATCATACACACACACACATTCCAACAACTTCACCCTTAAGAATTTTTACTACCGAATTGCTACAAGCTTTCAAATATTTTTATTACACTTCCAAAATTTTAGATAACGCAATTAGCCAAGTCAACAAGGATAACCTTCTGTATTCCTCCCATCCCAGCTAACCGCGAATCCTCCTCCTTCAAAATCTTTCATATCTCTAAACAATCCAAAAATCATACTTTATAGCCCAATATAACAGTACTCCACCACCCCTTCTTTTTCCGTTTCTTATCTGTATTTCAATCGACGCTCCTTCTTCTTGAACCCAGTAGCAACTTTCTAGTAACTTATTAAGCCTTGTCAGGAGGAGCATATTCTATCAAATACCTGTGTTCACAACAAGTCCACCCCCCAACTTACTAGCTGTATACACAGAACATACATCCACTCCCTACCCCTCAATCCTACTCAACTACCAACAACAACTACATCCCTCATCAATTTTGATTGATCCTTTTATGGATATGCTAATGGAAAAACAATGTGAAAATCAAGAGTACATGATTGATTGGACACTAATAGCAAGGATTTTTCCAATAACTTTTCACAGCACATCCCCAATCCTTCACGTAACAATAATCCACATGATTCTCCAACAACTTTTATACATGTCAATCAACTCATCCATTCCATATGCTTCCTTCCAGTACAGGTATTTATGAGCCGTGCTTATTAGTCCTTACCCCATACCTCTCTCCTCAACTCAGCTAAGGTATTCAATCAGTATCACTCACATCTTCCATCCATTACCCATCCTTATTCAAACCTTATACTAAATCCTGCTGTATGCCTCTTCTTCCAGTCTGGCATGCCTCACCCCTTCCCCGCAAAACCAGTAGCCTCTGTGTCTCACAAGCTTAAAACAATTGAATATAATTCCTTCACTTAACACTCTAAACTTTCAATCTCTCTTATTCCTTATCTTTACCTTTAAATTCTATAATATTATCTTATTTCTCTCACCCTCATAAACTACGTTAAATTACTTTCCAAAATTCCCGACGCAATCCATTCAATTACTTTTACAATTCTACCCGCTTCTTACTACACACCAGAAGAAGCTCTGGTCCAGAGCACGCGGCGACAAAATCCATACCAGAGTTTACCCCAAACCTCTTAATTTCGGCCTTGATGCAATCCCTGAATTAGTCAGTACAATACTCTATCCGATATTACAACCCCCACCCTACTACTGTCTAAACTCCGTACACAAATTCCAATTTTAAATGCCCTCTCTTGACTACATACTTTTGAACCTGGGCGGAGGGTTGAATTGGTGGAATGCAAGGCCTCATTTCTATAGCTTCTCCGGCAAGATCATCAAGCAATAGTCCGCAATCCTACTCTAAATTATTATTACAAGCCATGGCTATCGTAGAATCGTAGCAGCATCCAGCTTTGGAAGCAATATTTAATAGGATGATGGTGATGGTGAGCAGCAAAGAGAGCTTCTCTAAAATATTCTCTTCACATCCCACCAATTCTCTCATCTAAAAGCGCTTTTATTGCAGCCTCATCTAAAACTCCCTGACCCAGCACCAATCCAGCTTCTTCACTAATTAGTTCATCTTTCCTTTCTCCTCCTCCCTATATTATCCTGGAATTCAATTAAAAATATTTCCTCTATCCAAAATCCACCGCTTACCTTGGTTTTATAATAAACTTGTTCCAGTTCCGGCGGGCTTCTTCGGGCTTTTTCTCCCTTCCAATTCGTCTCAACTGCTTCTCCTCTTATCAATCTCCAACTATTACTTGCGATTTTTGTGCACAACAGTTCACACTAGTCTTATTATTACACACGCTTCGAGATTATTTGCATTCACAACAATCCTGTTGCTCACCTAAACCACAATTACCTTGTCTCTAAACTCCCGCTCACACAGCCCGAGTAATAGTTTTTTAAGACTTCAATTTAACACTTTGTATCGCCTTCTGGTTCAAGAAACGTCTCATGTGATATTTTAAATTGTTAAATTAACACTATTTTCACAATAACACTGTTTTAACAGCTCACATTTACGTT
This sequence comes from Sminthurides aquaticus, assembly GCA_906901655.1. Taxonomy (NCBI): domain Eukaryota; kingdom Metazoa; phylum Arthropoda; class Collembola; order Symphypleona; family Sminthurididae; genus Sminthurides; species Sminthurides aquaticus. Next base: position 13,374,061 of record CAJQTT010000001.1, on the reverse strand, counting down.
CACAAACAAGATGTGAAATATTTTTATAATGTCACTTTCATGTCTAGCTCAACTATCCAAAGAATTCACAGTCACACAGTGAAGCAAAAGCAGTCCATGAGCTTCAACGTTCAAAACAGTTCGGACTGAAACAGTTTTTCTTTAAAAATTCCTAGTCCTCCAGTCCTTCCCAACACGTACTCACTTTTCTTTGACCACAAAGAAACAAACGTTACATACTCGCCAACTGCCCGGATTGTTCACAAAAAAACAAGAGTCTCTTCTTTGCCCGCCCGCAATCTTCTTCCACATTCAGCCTTTTGAGAGCGCACAAGTACAGAATAGCGTGTAGCCTCCTTCCTTCACCTTGTGAACCTTTTCACGGAATGAGCCGGGACACGGATGAGAAGATGGTGTATATAGAGGCTCAACAGCAAACAGCCAGAGTCTCAGCATTGCTGCTGCTGCCCATGCCGAATCCCCGTTTCTGATTCTCTTGCAGCATTCTCTCAGTCGGCTCTAGCATCAAGCAAGCAAGATTTCCAGCCGCAGCACAACTACCAGCAGTAGCCCCCTTCTTTACTCACAAACACAGCTTCTTCCAGTCAGCAACATTCGAATATTTTGTGGGAAAGAATATACGCGAGGACTTACCAAAATCTGTTCCTGCCCTTCGCTCTAGTCTTCATCCTTGCATTCAACTGCATCGCTTCAAGCTTGAATTCAGTATTAGCTTCCCAGCAGCATCAACTTAACCACTGTCTCTCAGGATTCCCGGTTCTCCAGAAGCAATATACCTAGAATATCTCCAGGATTCCAGCATTGACCGTAGTGAGAATGATTTCGGATCTCATCCCCATCATCTCCTGTTGCTCTCCATCTAGTATTTGGAATCGCTCCGAGCTTTCTTCCATTTCCTCTTCCTTCTTTCTCCAGTATTTCCAGAGGCTTTCCCTCACTCACTCACTTCTCTCAGTTCTACTTGCGACTCTATGAAAATCAAGGGTAGAAAATCGCTCGAGGAAAAGTAAAAGAAATCTAGTCATTTTCCCTCACCACTCTTCTCCTCCGTTCTCTTTCCCCACTTTCTCCAACCAGGAAAATCAAGAATCATCCCCAATCCTCATACCCTTCCATCCACTACCCCGTCTTCTTTCCCTTGCTTTCACCCATCGTCCCTCCCCGTATCACAATGTCCCGCACACCGCGGGCCCTTGTAGTAGTACACGGGACAACAAAACTAAGCTTCAACCCTCGGGCATTTCCTCTTTCTCTACATTTACTTCCTTCCAATCCACCCCAATCTTCCCACCTTCTTCCGCACCGCTGTCTTCCAACTTTTCTTCACCTCCTTCCCTTGGTAGCGGCTAACAATTCCTTCTCTTCTTGTCTCCTTCTTCGCCTCTTCTTCCAAATATCTTCCGATTCTTTCTGTCGTGTACGAGCAGTGGAAGAGTCGTTACACTCCTCGGATTCTTCATCTCTCAGCTGGCCGCAACACCTTATACCTTTTGGAACAAGGCTTCTTTATCATCCAACCCAATATGCAAAAGCTTACCTTACGCAGCCTCTTCCAGATCAAGATAAAAAGAATATGAAAAGATTACATCAGCCTTCCCCGCCAGCATCCCAGCTTCTTGCCTTCATCTTCTTTTTCCGCATCTTCATCTCCACGTCTTCCTCCGTCTTCCTCATCTCTTCTTTCCAGGGGATCATCATTATGGAATTACCCTTGGAACCACTCTGTCTGCCCTTCCACTACCTTTTATCGTATTTAGCGTCCAGCAGAGCTATTTCCTTCAAGTCCCAACCCAGTAAGTAAACCTCCCTTCCTCCACCAGCCTCCCAATCTCTTCTTACTTCTTGCTGTCTTTACGTCTAGTCACCCACCTCAAAACGGATCACAACTTAACTTATTACGAAACACATTCCCAAAAGAAGAGACCGAATTATTCCTGTCTCTATTTCCCTGCTATTCCTATCCTCTCACATCTCTTCTTCGCAACCCAGAGTTTTAATCTTCTTCCACATCATTCTCCCCGTCCCCTTCTTCCTTTGTTAATTATTCATGAATCTGGAGCAAGATTCACTTACTTACCCAGCTTGCAAAATCCCCTTCTTTTCCTAGCCCCTCCGAGGCTAATTCATTTCCACATATTTTTATACCACTCCTCTATTTCTATTTAAGCAAGCACAAATCCACGTCACAGGCTTTTTCGGAATATTACAAAAGCTTTCAAAGAAGCGGGCTACCTGGCTGCCGCCAGGTAGCGCCATCATTAGCTCCTATACCCCTCTACTTTGCTAAAGTTTCGCAAAAGCGCAGTATTACAATAACATATCCATTTATTTTCATTCCAGCTTCTCTCTCTCTCTCTTTCTCTAGTTTTCCATTATTATAGATGGATGCAAATCATTTCACAATCTTGCACGTTAAATTTGTATCGTCAACCAGATGGCGGCACGTTTACCCGTTTCAGAATATACATCCCTCTTCCGTCGTTTCCACCCCACCTGTGCTCTATCAAATCCCTCCTCCAGCTAAGCTGTAGCTTAATCTGCTATAGTTTTCATTCCATCTCCAGCATCAATTTAGTTTCTAACACGGCAAACCTGTCCAAAGCTCTCTAATTCCTGCACTGTCTCTTTTGCTTTCATTAATTTTAATGTTTCATCTCCTTGTGATATTCTTCTTTTAAATCCCTTCTGGATCAATGTCCATAGTCCAGGCCCCGTCTACTCTTTTAGAGAAGGTACTCTATATCGATGGTGATATGGTCCTCATTTCCCAATTTGTAGCCGTCTATCAAACCCTCTTTCAGCCCCGTCCGAAGTTTGTACATCCGGATAAGCGTCCGCCGTATCCCTGACAGCTACACCGTTTGTCTAAATTCAGTCACCAGCATTCAATCCCATCTTTGGCAATTGGATTACTGCTAAAAAACTGGAACACGGAATTCTGGATGTCTCTGGGACATTTAAAAACGCTTTACGAACATCATTTCTCGTCACGGACAATGTAATTCCAAATCAAATTCTTCTCATCCTCCTCCCTTTTACAAAACCTCTACATCTTCATCCTCTTCTACGTACAATCCTCCCTCTGGATTTTCTCCAAGCTAATGCTTTTCCTAAGCCCATCTAATGTCATTTATTATTATCTATCTCAATCTAACTCCTTCTCCTTGCATCACGCCAGCTCCATATCCTCTCCAATCCAATGTCGTCCCTCAATACATGTAACTGGAGAGAGTGTTTTGCGAATATCCTAATGTAGCCGCCGCCTCTTCTTTTCTAGTTTCTCTCACTTCCCCCACCGAACCCACGCTCCATTTACCCTCCCTTTAAATCCACAAGTACAACCCGCATTTTAAATCAAGAATCCCGGCTCGTCCATCTTCATTCTTTAGCCCTCAAATCCCTTGACTTACATTCACAAACCACACAGACTATACCAGCTCTACTCCACCCAAGTCTACATTCTCCAGCTCAAATATAGACCAAGTATCTCGCTCATGCATAATCATTCATCAGTCATGAAAATCCAGGGCTCTCTCTCTCTCTTCCTCAACATCTTTGAAAAGGTAATCCATAAAATCCAACCAAAGGTATTCACCTAGAATTCCGCCCAATCTTCCCTCGCCCTTAACCCACCGTATCGTATCGTAATAATAATAATAACAAAACTGTCCAGCAAACATAGGATGACCTCCAAAACAGAATCCCATTCATTCATAGATTTTAGCCACAGACTACATCAGTAGCAGAATCGTAGAAATTCCCCCGAGGAACATGAAAAGCAATCAAATAACAAGTGACAAACCATCCACTGCTAAGTACAGCATTGCGCCGCTTCTCGTCCCAGATTCAAACAGAACGGTTCGGTGATGGAATACCAAAGAATAGGAACCTTTTTTCCGTTTCTTCATCTTCACCTTCTCCAGGGTCTTTTGCTCTCAGTTAGCCGAGTCAGGCTTCAATTCTCTATTCTCTCTCGCTCAATAAAACTAAACGTTTTACCTTGCGTCTTGGACCCGAAAGAATCTTATTCTTCCCTTCTTCAACTCTTCTTCAATACATTGCATTGTAAAATAACAGATTCAAACAAGCTGTTCTTCTCCATCCCATCCCCTCATCCACTGGAAGACCAAGCTCAAGTCAGAGCAAGCAGATTCAAATCTAGCCTCCAGCAATAACCAAATAACTTTCAGCCCCGACACACAAAGACAAGTAAGTTGTGCTTAGCCCACTCGGACTAAATCCCTTAAACGATTCAAGAAAAACTCTAACAAATAAATACCATTCTCAAATACTATCACCGCATCACCTCCCCCTGCTACACAAGCCCTCAAACATCATCTCCCTCACCATCTCACCCATCCACATCTCCAGCAAACCTAACTTCCAAAGTTTACCTGAGAGCACAAGACAATTCACAGTCACAACCACAACCTCCTCACCTTTCTCTTTCTCGCTTAAATATTTCAACAAATCTCCTATAAATCCTTTTTCACGATATACGTCAATACGAAGAAGACTTGTTTTTCCACACATTCCTCGCAATCCCTCTCTAACATATCCAGAGAGCCTCCATGCTTTAGTACAAAGCGGCGGATAATAGCTCAGCCTCTCCCGAACAATTAGCTTTCAATCTCCAAGAGATTCATTAGAGTATCCTCATTCCCGCTTCATTCCTTCAATTAGTCTACCTGTGCCACATATTAAATCTTCCCTGTTTCCTCTCTTTCCAGCGCACCTCCGCTACTATTGTCCCTCTGCATGCTATAGCTTTACTCATAGCTGAACCCCATTTTCACTCTTCCTTCCTTGCAACTCTTTAATCAGGACGGATCTATCTAATTTTACGACGGTGAAACCGCAGCATGCTTCTCTAAGCTCCCAGTTTCCGGGTTCATGGCTACACACTTTCTGGAACCTGAGTAAACGTTACTACGACACGGCTTATTCCCTTCCTTTCGGCTTGCTTCCTATCTGCTTCATTTCCAGCCCGACGTAACTCTAGCCGGCCGCTTCCAAACACATCCCGTAGTCGTAGTCCCCTAAAACGTTTCTCCAGTGTATCTTTAAAAGATTTACACAATTAGCGCACTAAAATTCCTTCACTCCCTCCAAAATGGCTCCCCAGTCTCGATGCGGAGCCTCAAGAAATCTAATCGTTCCACGAGGTGGATCAACATTTACAATCAAGAGCGCATCTCACTATCAAAAACCCTCCCTCTAAACATTATACACTCTCTCTATCACATCATAATCTTTCAATCTCTGCAAGAGAAATGCATAAAACACTTAATTGGGATCCAAGCCAACCAATTTACCCGTCTCTTCGCCCAAATCTGCGTAAAATAATTCACCCCTCCTTCTCTCGCCCTTCCTCTTTTATAATACCGTAAAATCGCACACAATTCACCTTCCCTTCCCATCCTTTCACAGCAGCACCCATAGTTAGTTTTACATACCTTATCGCAAAAATCTATGATTTTTAAACCAGTTTCATGAATATTCATAAGATACAAGTAATTCCAACTTTTCTTAATTGCCAAAAATTTGCAATATCCCCTCCCGGCAGTGTTTAAATATTTGCCAAAAAGTAGATTCATTTCGCTCATTAAAAATTAAACTGTCAGTGGGAAACTGCTATTTACTCATCATCAGTGTTATTCAAAAATTCGCATGCTTTATTCGCTTCTTAAGCCTTCAGCTGCCGTACTATTTACCACAAAACTTCACAACTCATGCTTGTAGATACAAAACAAATGGATAATTCTATAGCTTGCCGTTTGCAGTGAAAGAGGAGCTGCTGTTGCTGCTACTAACTATGGCATACCCTGGTGGGTCATCGGTTGGGCCCTGTAATTATTATGTGTGCATAGAAATAAATTCCTTAGGCATAACAATACATCAACCTTGTCTGTCCCTATCAATCTTTTAATTCGGATAGTTTCATGGGATGGGCTGTGAAAAATCTCCTAGACCTACCACCGCACAACCAAATTTCAACCCTTCTTCCAAACATATTCAAAGCCCACCCACTACCCCTTCCCCGCTCAACCTTTTAAGCTACTACTTTTCTTCCTCTTCTTCCCGTCCTCTTCCTATTTTCTTATTAAGCAAACTTGGTTTCTACAACCAAAACTAAAGTAGCCTCCAGCCCCGTAGTTCATCAAACCTGAGCAATCCCTTGTAGGTCACCAGCGGCACAAGCTTTTCCTTCCATCATCCATCTCCAATCTAATGAACGGTCAGGGAAAAGAATCTACATTCAGCCAACACCGTTTGTCACTCTCTCCTGAATTCCAGTCAACCCGAGTGTATACTCTTTGATCCAGCTTGAGCGTCTACCTGGCAATTACCGATTACACCCAGTCCTTCCTGGCAATCCTTCCCCCAACTCCCACCCCTCAGTCAGCTTCCCTTTGTCTATCCACCAATGTCCAAGCAATAGGAATGGACAATTATTTAAAGCACTCTCGAGTATACCTTTAAATTTTTATTTCCCCTTCAGCCCAAAGTGGTAGTAGAATTACGTGTCGGATGGATTCAGCAGCAGCCACCACGAACACGCACTTGTACATTCTATCAAGCCATCTTTATCTTTACCCAGTTCCAAAAACAGCCGCTGAGCACGCCTTCCCTTGATTTAAGATTAGGAAACGAGATAATACAGTAGAGCCCATTATATTCCCTCCACTCAACCTCCACCGCCACACCTACACTTGCATTTCTCCCGCTATATCGACCTCAATCTCATCATCATATCACAGTCATGATCCCCTCTTCTCCACCAAGTCTTCCAATCCAAATCCACACACATACCCCAGCCTTCTCAAGATCCCCGCATAGTATCTGGAAGCTTGAGCAGAAGGGGTTAAGGAAGGAACAAGTCACCTTTAAATTATGCAATCATCTACACTAAACATGACACTACCTCACACCAGCCCATATTTTGTACTGTAATATATTCCCAACAATTGTATGCATTTCCCCTGTCAACTGTACCGGTTGTTCTAGCATCCACTTCCTTGCACAAGAAACTCTATGCTCCTTTCTCCAAAATTGTATGTTTTCTTTAATTTACTTTCACCTGCCACGAATGCTTTCCCTCTAGATTTCTCACTTTCTCTCTAACTTTCTCTCTAGATTTCGGAAAATTTCCATAAAGCGTCATTCTCGTCAGACAAGCTTGATTTCCATCCTTTGATAGGAGCCCAAGCATGTAAATCCCTTGAAACCCATTCCGTCCCAACCGGGAATCTTATAAAAAGTTAATTTAACTTAATCTCCCGCAAACCAACTACGCGCACTTCAATCCCGTTTTTTGTGAATCCTCCTCTCCTTATTATTCTTCAGTGTCTCCTCCATGTCTGACCTTTTGGAAGGTGAATCGTTGGAATCGTGCGTGAATATAGTTTTCGGATTTTTACATTCATCCTCGCACTTTCTCCGACCATTTCCCCCGTAAATTGCTACCACAGGCCATCGTCCAGGAATCAGAAACATGGTACTTACCTGTAAGGTCATCAGAGTTATCGAGACGTTGATGTGAAACTTGAGCATTTGGGATTTCCTCTCAGACTGAGTCGTACAACTTCAGAGGCTTGCTTTCTCCGTCCTTGGGTCAATCCGAAAACATTTAGATAGATGACACCTTCCGCGTGTCATTGATAGTATAACGATTCCCATTTCACGTATTCCTCCCTCTCCAGCTTAATCTTGACTTTCTCTTTTCTTGCCGCCCTCCTTCCTGCCCCCCACTCCCCGCCGTTAGCTCCCTTGTAAATTTCTCCATTCAAGTAATCAGCATTTCCTTCCGAGAACATGGAATCCCATTCTCCTTCCCCCTTCTATCATCACCTCTTCCCGCTAACAGCTTTTCCACACACCCTTTATCCCGGTTGAAGATGGAATAACGGCCGGCCGGGATTGGTAAAAATATCATGAAAATCCCTGAAAACCTTTTAGTAAATAGCTCTCTGGGTAGCCCTCACCATAGTTTCTTGTATTTCCCCCCACATCTCCCGCAACACTCCCCGACTAAACCAGACTTACCAGACAGACCAGTCGTTGGCCATTCTCAAAACACTTGCTACTCTTTCCGTTTCAGGTTTTCGGATTAAGCCCTCCCCCACATCTTTTCTTGTTCTTCGACTAAGATTATATGAGAACCGCCGCTTCTTCAAACTGCATCCCCCCCCTTCTTGCTTCATCTCTTCTCTCTTCCTGAGAAAACATTTTCAGAGAGTTCATTACAAATCCCTCTGCTATAGATATTACAACCTCCCTCCACGTCCTGTTTTCTCAAGGCTTATTCCTTCCTCCCAATGCCTCCCATCCCTTATCCCTTTCCTCACTGGCCTCCATTAGTTTATATGTGACCTAGCCCTCGGAGCTATATCCTGTCTCATGTCCTGCCTCTGCAATTTCAAAGTTAATAGAAAGTAGCGGTCATTTATTCCATCACAGTTTGCCCCTCTTCCTTTCCTCGGACGCAATCTCCCGAGTTTGTCTGCACACAACGATAGGGAGGAGGAATGTGATGAAAAGAATCCCCGAGAAATCCCACCCTTACCCGCCGCTATTCTACTTACTCTCCTCCTAAACTAACTACAATTTCACTATTGCCTTCCATCTCTTTTCCACACCATCATCCTCTCTTCTTCTCACTCCATAGCTTTCACCGCCTCTTCTCCTCACACATATGGCATCTTTGCCTTCATTTAGGCAATCCAATAATTCATTCTCTCAATCTGACCCTCCCCCGAAGTTTATCTTGATTTCGTGGATTCAGTTAGAAAAATAGGATCAATCTTCCCCCCTCTCAACCTAATTACAATCCATCTCCATCACTTGTTTCATCATTTCCTCAGCCTTCCGTCTTTATTTTCCTAGCTGATCACTTGTTTTTCACATGTGGATAGCTCCTTTCATAGCCAATATTTGTGTAACTCGTCCATGTTCTCCATCCCTGGCTGGGGTGCTTCCTAGACTCTGGAACCTAGAGTAAGACCCGATACTGGTTGCCGCTCCGCGCTTCGGATCAGTTCACACCGTATCTTCCCGTCTCACCCACTGGCTTTTCTGTTTGTGTCCCGAATTTATATAATCCCGAATCCATCTACCTTCAGCCACAGACGGGATAAATGCGCGGATATTTGTTTGTATTCTGCTAGGATGATTTCGAAACACGAGGTTTACTAGCAGCTCTGTAGAAAACCTGGATAGATTCAGTCTCCTCTTCCTCCTCTTATCCAGCTAATAATCTTTGTGTTGGATGTACAGCCGAATGTGGAAACGATTTAGTATTCTTTTGTCCTCTTTCAATGTCAGCTTGTCCTTGTGTTCCTTGTGTTTGTATCATCAGCAGTCACTCTTCCTGTCCGCAACTTAGTTTAGGCTCCATGATTCCCTCAGACAGGATTATAATTTGTTTCATTCTCTTCGTCCCGGGCTTATTAGCTGGATTTTATGCTGTAGAACAAGGATGAACGGATGCTGGTCGAGTACTGGATTTGGTGGTGTCGTACTCGTCTTTCAGTTGTACAGTTGTTTCACAATCCTCCCGCCATACTCTCTCATTTCAAACATAGAGTATTATAAAGCCCTAGATTTTCCACCAAGAATTAACTAAGAGAAAGTATCGACTAATTTTCAATATATACTAACCCGAAGAGGGAACACATGTTGAGAAATCTTGCGAGCTTTTACTTTTCAATATCTCCTCTCTTCTTCCCACTCGCTTGCTCCACTGTATCTATTCCTTTGCAACAAAAAGGATTTTACCCGGGTAGTATCTTTACCGGCTTCCTTCCTTCCGATTCCTCTCTCAAAGAGAACACTACTCTGCTAAATCTAAAGAATACATATGCATTTTCCAAAATCCAGAGAATCCCTGTCTTTCCATCCATCCATCCATCCTCTGTCTCCTACTGCACTCCAAAGGAGTAAACTAATCCATGAGAAATTATGTTCTCCATTGAAATGAGATTGAGTTAGACTGGGGTTTCCATGTTTATATTATCTGTAAACCAGCTTTTCTACAAAGACACCTAAAGTAGCCTAATCATGCACAAACTTTGAATGGGCGCTCCTACCATATTCATTCATATCCTTATTCCCGTCTCTCGCCTCCACCTCCCCGCCTATCACCCCCACCACACACTTCTCTAGCAAAATGTGATGCATTCATATCCCAGTAAATCTCTCCCTCCTCCTTTCAGTATCCTCATCCCTTCAAACTCTGAAACAACTTTTCCCCGACCTACAACTCCACAAAACTAAACGACAAAGCACATCTCTCACAATAACATTTCAGACCTCCATTACTACTTTGAAACGAGAAAATCAGAGAAAACCAACAAGAGACAACTTTTACAGCCATCAGTACCCGACACGCTTGCCATCTCGACCAAGTCTTAAGCAAGCTTTGCCCAGTCAGTATCGCCGTCGTATGCGGAGGACAGGAGGGCGACCGCAGTGAAAATCCGGGTGAAAACCCAGAAAGTAAACTAAAAGCGTTCTCCAATTTCCTAGAGCTTCTTTCTCGTATTATGTAGTAGCACAGCATGTAGCTCCAGCTCCAGCTTTGTAGTTCTACAAAGCTTCTAAGCTTTACTGTAACTAGCAATAGTCTCAGTAACATATTGCTTTCCTTGCTTTCTCTCCATCTACCGTACCAGGGGAACCATCTACAAGAAACCTAGTTTACCTAAAACTTAGCCTACTTCTATTCCGCTTCCTATTTACTAAAACTAAACCCCGTCTCCACCTATATACATGACATTATTCCCATTCTCTTTTCTCTACCCACACTCCCCATCAAGCACAAACCCATCCATTTCATCATGGAACCTTAACATTTCCAGAACAGACCATACACCAGCGGACATATAACCAAACTGTTTTTCTCATTCTCCGTATATTACTATATCGTCATTCTCAGAATAGCCGCAATACTGAGAGAACAGTTTCCTATTGCCATGCAAGTCCCGACCTCTAGTTAGTAGTTCCAAGGATCTTCAAGACCGCCACTTTCTCTTTTACGTCTTACAACATCCAGGACAATGCCGCTTTTACCAGCTAGAAGCCTGTATCTCATTATGTATTTGCTGTAATCACACACATTTCCTTTTTGAATCCCTCCCAAAATAAGTCCGGTCTGGTATTTTAATCACAAATCCCTTGAAACCCGCTCTATCTCTCATTCATGTCATAGGCAGAGCAACCAAGGCTCATCTATAGGAACACGAGAGATGTGCTGAGCGAACGGAACCCGGCTCAGTCACTCAGCCTCCGCAACCACATCTTCTCATAGATAGATTCTGCTAGAACGTTTTCCCGGGCCCGTGTCAGCGCAGAGAGGATTCTCCGGGCTATATCCGGGTCTGTCCCTCGCCAAGCCACCCATCGGCTTTCCCTCCTCACAACAATTAGTTATCTCATCCTACAATTCATCATTCAACATGTACAACAAACTGAAACACCATTCCTTGCCACGCTTCACACAATTTATTACTCTTCACCCTCCTCCGCCCAATCCTTTGCATAATTTCTCCATCACATCCAGATTCTCCCACACCTCCTCCCTCTGCTTCTCCATATCCTGTATACCAAAGTCTCTTTACCCCATCACGACAGCCTCACCTCTCACCTCCCCCGCTAAATCCCCGACGCTAATTTCTCCAAAGTGCATCCCCCACATTCTGTAACGTTTTGAAACGAACGTCCCGAATATTCCCTCAAATTCCTCATCCGCCTCCTCAATGACCCTAATTGGCTATATTATCAGCGGAATCCAATACCCGCCATGTCCCACTGTCTCCCTTCAAACCATTTCCCATTCGTCATCTTCCAACAACAATCCTTGGACGTCCTAGTAACGAGGACCTATAGTTCCAACAAACTAATGCCCACAGCACAGCTGTAGAGTGCACGAGCTTACTCACATGGAGCTCATCATACCCCTTCAGAGGGTTCATCTCCTTGTCCCTTACAGGGCTAAATCCTAAGCTCCTTGAATTGCAAACTCATCTACTGGCTAATCCCTTGAATTATCAGCATCCCAGCTCCATAGTAACCATTCATTCATGCATTTTCCACATTCATTCACCCATAACTTTATCCTCTCCTCTGTCCCATCCATGTCCCGCTCTCTTGTCCGATACGAGTATCAATTTACTCAAAGATCCACCACCAACCATCCCTTCCGAATCTCTCTTCCGTGAACCAAAGCAAACATGCCGTCCATGTCATGTAGGCTTCATGACAGCCGGCCGGCCAAAAACGGAGCACTCCAGTCCAGACAGACAGACTCCCAGCTTGGTCGTTAGTGTACCTTGTCAAACAATTTCGCTTCAAAACTTTCCAACTTGTGTTCTTGTAATGTGTCCTTACGTGAACAAGAGCCTCACAAAAGTTGTATCCCTCTAAACGAGTGCACATATCCTTCTCCTTTCCACGAGGAATCAATCACCCTTGCAAAGGTAAATATTTCTCCGTTTCCAGTCCGCTTCTCTCCCGACATCATGAACAGACCAAGCTATTTATTTGGCTTTAACATCCGCCTCCAGGATGTACCATCCGTATGCTTTTTTTCAATTATCATCATCATTCCTCTGTCATTTCCCCAGATTGTATACCGGCAATACATCAAGCTGTATGTACATTTTCGCAGTAAGTTCTTCACCTCCATATAAGATTTTACAATTCAAATGCGGACTATTCCTCTCATCTTCTTTATAACTTTGGAATGAAAAAGGTTAATTGCTTTTTTCTTTATATTTCGAGTTCAGTTAAAAAAACTCAATCAAAGTCCTTCATCTTTTTATACAGCCGCATCTCATCAGGGGTCTGACAGGAATTGGATGGATAAAAGCGCATGCATCGCATACGACAGAAATGAGATGGTGCACGGGAAGGCTTTCACCCTCTTTTCAAGAAAATTCAACCTCTTGTAGAAATTTCAAATTTTATGAATCTTGAATCTTTCAATCATTCTCTCTCTCCCTTCCCTCTCTCCTTCCCCAGGTTTCAATTTCCTTGTGTTTCCTCTAGGATTTAGAGCTTGCGAAGAAGAGGGTCGTACTTTCTCCAAAGAAACTAGAGGAGACTTTCTGGGGGAGTGGCGGAGTCTTTACAACTTTCCTGGATTTATCCCTCAATTGCTTCAACCCCATTACAACTCGTATGAAAGTCATAAAAGAGAAAATCAGACAGGATCAATCCATACTTTCACATCATTAGAGCCACATCCGCCCCACACGTCTTCCTTCAACATCACTTTCCCTCACTTTATGACCCTCGGCTTTCCCATCCCTCTAACTAAACTCTTCCTGCTTTCACTTCCTCTTCGCGTAGGCATCTTTTTCACTTAACCCAGCTTCCAATTCCCCCAACTTACATATCCCTCAACTTTTCCCTTCATATCCAGTTCCAGTCCCCCCTTCATCCTCAAGCTTCTTCTGCCATCCACATACGTCTACACAGTAGAAGCGCAAGCGATACACCTTAATAATTTTTTTACATGTTTGAAACAATGGATTGCATAGGCTAAAAAAATTAAACGAGTTCCAACTGAAACAGTCTCTATCCGTGTCCATATTTCATAAAAGATTTCCCAAGACTTCATCTGTCTTTTGATATGAATTCAATTTTATTCTATTTTTTGAAGGGATACATCAACCATTGGAGTCACATCTTATTGAGGGTATTCACTCGCTTTCTTCAAGGACTTTCTCTTTTATGTTTTCCACTTTGTAGGATCCCCGGCCCGGAGGAGAAATCCATCTCTTTGAGGTGATAGTGTTGCATGTAAAAGTGAAAGCAAAGCAGTTTAATAAGGCTATAAGCTTTCTTTTCTCTCACTCCAGTACTTTCTCCTTCCGAGATCCAAGTAAGAGTTGTCTAAAAAAAGCTCTTCAACTTTCTCCACCAAAACAATTCTTCTTCTTCCAAACAATCTTGAACAAGACTACTAGACCATTCCCAATACGTTTTCTCTCTCTTACTTTTCCACTTCTAGTTTTACCTCTTTCGCTCTTTACTCACGAAGCCAACCTACTTGAGCCTTATTCTTCCTTCTTTAGCCTTACCAACTTACAAAGTGAAACTATTCCGTTGTTACAAGAAGAGTAACTTTCTCCTCTTGAATTTATCTCTTCAAATCTCCGTCACGTCCCCCTCTGATCTATTACCACTTGAGCTAGATTTACTAAATCCCTTTACTTCTGTCCTTCGCCTCTCCGCCCTGTCGCTAATTAGTTTTAAAAGAGCAAACTTGGACTCGAAATATCTGTTAACTTGCAAACTCAATCCTACTGCTGGAGGAAGCAAACCATCCCCTGAACTTTCTCCGCTCCCCCCCTTCTATCCCGTCAGTGCTTTCTCTAACTTCATACGGTTTCCTTCTTGCATATCCTTTAAGAACTTATGTATCAAAACAAACCTGCTCTCAGATAGTATTTCGGTCTGCCAACTCTCCCTGTTGCATAATCCTTTGGAATTTCGCCATAAAACCCGAAAGAGAAGAGGGCCGGTGCAAAGCTTTTCCTTTTAGTTTCCACCACATATCCCACTAAACTCTCCAAGACCTAGTCTTACAAATATGGCTCTTGTCATAAAACTTACAGACCACTTGATGATATTAGCAGGTTAACTTTGTAGGGGGAAACTATTTCCGCGAGAGGATGAAGCATTTAGGATGCATATCTTGTTGATCCATGGCATATTCTACTTCTAACCCGGACCCGGAGGTACTTGAGTCCTTCCAGCCTCGTAGTTCGGGATGATTGTCACAATTCACCCAAGTAAAAGGAGCTTGAGTTTTGGGCTTTTGGAAAAACAATATTTCTTCCTTCTTCTCAATCCTTCTGAGGGTGGTAAATGCTTTACTCCTGGCACCACTGGCTATAGCCAGGTTTAGGAGGAGGGTCGGAAGAGTCGGGATGTCAGATCGAGCGTATAACCATAACATAACGGCAAGGATTTTTCTTCTCAGGAAGCTTGAGACAAAAGGGATGAGACGCGCATTATATGGAGCGTGGATAGTTGTTCCTAAATCCCAGAGAATGGAATAATAGCTTCTAGGACTCAATTTTATTTTCAATTCATGTTCAATTGAGGAAAGTGGAGGTGTAGGCTGAGGCAGCCGTAGGGAATTCAATAGAGACTAACCTTTTTCTTCCAGCCCATTGAGTATTCAGACAACACAAGACTAGATCCTGATCCAACTCCCGAAATCTCAAGTGACAGCCGGTTTCTCTTCTTTTATTTCTCCAGGAGCAATCCCTCTCGTTTATCCAACGATATTGCACCACCACAGGAACTACAGTCAGGAAAGCAACCATCATCCACCCACGCTTGCATCCTACCACCCGACACTGTATCTGTCCCTCCAAACCGAGTATTTCTTATCCTTCGCCCTCGTCATATTTCCCGGCCACATAACCCCCTTTATCAAAATGCATCCATTACGTTTTCATCCCCCGAACCGATTCTACCCTCGCATTTTCCCCGTGAAAATCCGCTAACCCGATGCATGTAAAACTACTAACAAGCTCCTTGATTCCTCTCTCCACAATTTTATTTCATACATGTCAAAATATGTTCCGTAAACCATCAGAAAACCCAAATGCAACAAATGTTTCGAACCCTCAGACACCGAGGATCCGTAATTCAACTACCTACTTTTTATGTCAATTCTTATCCCCTAGCAAAATTTTCCCAACAATCCTGCGCACCCTAGAAATCTTCCCTTCTTGTATTTAAACCGGATATTTTTTAGGGGAACCCGTATTTTACCATATTTTAAAAAGCGGATGAATCAAAAGAGCTTTCTTTGCTTTCCACAATTTTCTTCATGATGATATATTCACCACTTTTGGGACACCCTCCTGAACTCGGCACGTATTCCTTTTCAAAAGCCAGCTTTTCTTCTTATTTCAAAGACATTCCGCAGTTTTGTTTGTCATGTCTTTTGCGTAACCGATCTTCTCTTCTTCCACTTCTGCCAACCCATCACATGCTTAATACACGCTTACCGCCCAGCGTTAGACAACCGGGAAACACACGACACGAACACACTCACCTGTCTTCTCATCCCCTCTCTCAATTTTTTTCATCAAATCCTTTGCATCTTTCCACACTTGGCTTTCTCTGCCTCACACCACGTTCTCCACATCCTCTTAACATTCCGATCGAATTTCTCCAAAAGATTCACCGATCATAAAAGCCGCCGCACAAGCTACCTATCACTACTTTGAGATATGATGCTTTTACCATATTCTTCTCTAGAAACCTTCAACCTATGCCTTTCTCTGTCTTGTCTCTTATCGTTTCCTTATCTAAACGTTCATTTCGGATAAAAACATTCCCTTAGCTTTCCAGCGCTTTATGAAAGTCTCGGCTAGAATGGATTGGAAACTCATATTTCATTTTGCCGTCGTTTAAATATCTTTAAATATATAAATGTGTCATCACGCCTTCGTACTCGTACTTACTCTTACCTAAGTGTTAGAGGTTGAAAAGTATATGAACGAACCCTGTATATGGCGTCTCCGCTCGCATCAAACAGTACATGGCGACTCCGCTCGCATCCTGCCAATACATGTCATGCCCGCTTATACCTTGGCCGTGCATGTCGTACTCGCTCCGTTCAATCATATACTTTTCAACCTCTAACACTTAGGTAAGAGTAAGTACGAGTACGAAGGCGTGATGACGGTTCGCGGAACACTGATCCACGACATTCTGATCCCCGGTAAACTCATCCCTGGATAACTCGTCACTAGGATAAGTGAACCTCTTGGATACTGATCCCTAGGTAAACTGGTCAACCGGGTTAGTGGTCCCCAGGATTACTGGTACATGAGGAATACTCACCCACAAATCCTTAGACCGGTACACTTTTTAGAATAATATGACAACCATAGCATGCAAATCGAAGATGAAAGTAAGCAATTCTCGTCTAAGCTTCTTGTTTTGCACTGCAGCTATTTGGCAGCAGTTTAGTAGTGACTCTGTTAGTGACAAGTACATTAAATCATAGTAAACTCGATTTTAAAATGGCTCAGTACACTACTACGCATACGCAGCGTAGCGGACGAAAACTACATTTTGAAGGGTATTCTTACAACCAGAAAAAAGTGAATCAAAAGTCGATTAACTGGAAATGTGACATAAGAGCTTGTCCGGGAAGTTTAACCCAATCTTTTGCAACCGAACAAAGGGAAGGAGACGGTACATTTGTAGTTGGAAAGTTGCACTGTGTCAATTTCTGTCAGGTTGTTAGCAGGATTAGCTTACTACTGTCCAATTGACGAGGTAAAACATGCATTTAATGCTTTGTATGCTTCTCTTATAGATGCAAACTTAAAAGCATTGTATGATTTTTTCAAAGCAACTTATATAGAATCGCCTACATTCAGGATTCGTTCTTGGAATTGCAATGCCAGGGTTTTAGTTAATATTTATCGGACGACTAATAATAGCAGAAGGGTACAACAGGAAACTTAAATTACACGCTAGGGGGGCTCATCCTCCAATGTTTGATTTTTTAGAAATTTTAAGAGGAGTTCAGGACGAGACGATTGAAAATTTAAAAAAGGACGAGTAAAGGGGACCAGTAATCCTGTGTACCAATTATCCCAGTGGTTCAGTTTACCTAGGGCATCAGTTATCATATGTATCAGTGTTCCGGGGGATCGGTCAACTGGTAGATCAGTTATCCGGGGTCCACTTTACCGGGGTTCACTATTCCATGGATCGGTGGACTGATTACCATATACAGTTATGATATGAGCGGAGACGCCATGTACAGTCATGATGCGAGCGGATACGCCATATACATTCATGATATGAGCGGTGACGACATGTATAGTAGTTTAAGGTTGAAAGGTATATATGTAAATGTGTGTGACTTATTTATAGACTTTTAAGTACTTTTGTCAACAAAGCTATTTTAAAAAGCGGACTGCTTTTTGGGGAATTGTGAAGACTGGTTGAAGAACGAGGATTACAGGACAAGGTAAGTTTTGGAGGGAACAATCTTGATTGATTTTCCAGGTAGGTTTAAGACGGTCTTGACAGATAGAGATCTGGGGACTGAATGCCTGATTGCTTGACGGATAGCTGGACAAGTCCCTTGTCCAGCTGGATGACGTGGCTTCTTGAAGCTGGAGGAGGGAACGACGAGGGAGGAGAGCAGGGAAGAAGAAGAATGATGACGGATCAAATGATCCGTTATTTAATTATTATGCAAATGCCCTTTAATCTTTTTTTATTCCTCCTTCTCCAGGTGTGGACCATAGAGTTTTGTCCAGGAAGGAGGGAAGCATCGAGTTTTCCTTGGAGAAGGAGTCACATCGTGACATTACCCGCCGCTGAAACGGGAGTAGGGGAACCGACGAGTCGATACAAGGGGAGTCGGGGAACCGACGAGCAGGGAGGAGTTGAATTTTAAAAAATAAACGGATCGACAGGATTTGATGTGAGTGAGTGGGTTACGAAATAACGTAATTCGTAATAAATTAGATTAACTGACGTTGGGAGTGATGAATGCAATGGTAACAGCACTGGTAATTCACGAGGGTTACGGAGGAGATAATTATAACTGGGAGAGGAATTGGATAGTGGCATTGACCAGCGCGATTTTGGAAGGATCGAAGGTAGGAGAGTCCGTCGGAGACGTGTGTCTGGAGATGTTCAATTGGTTAAAGCCATATTTTACTGGAGGTTTGACTGTACGACCGGACCTAGTTGTTTTAGCTGAGCACGATGATTTATTGGAGGCCAAGGATTCGGTGCTACTAGAACGAGATAGAGTTCTGTGAGACGTGGCAACAGTTTTTCGAGTGCTGGCCTTGGGTTTAGTGCTTGATTTATGAGACGTAGGGATGATAGACGAAGGTCCTGCTATAGCAGCTGTTGATGGAGGTGCAGTTGGTGCAGAAATAAGAGGCGCAGAAGGTTTTTGAACGACAATTTCTGGTGTATTAACCGGAGGGGGAGTGACTGACAGAACGGTATCGTTCGTGACTTCAACTGTCGTTGAATCCAAGTTTTCTTGGGAACCAGAGCTATTGGAGAAGGCGGAAGTATGCATTTGCGGGTTATGCAACTCGGTGCCTAGGGGGGAATGTACGGGGGACAGGTGGACGTGAATAGGAGAGAGAATAGGCGTGTCAGACCTGGGCGGGAGATGTGTATCGTTGGATTGTAAATCTGCATCAGAAGTATGGGAAGCGTGTGAACTTGGAGTGGGAGGACTTTCGTAGTTTTCGAAGATAGTTTTACGCTCTTCGGACCCTAATCGTGAGAAATCAGAAGAATCTACCCTCCACTCAGGGAATTCTTCAGGTACTTGATAAAGGGGACCGGGGATGACTGCACTTGTAGTTTTTGACGTAGTTGCTTGAGGTTCCGAGTTTGAGACCTCAATATCAGTATCGACTTGGTATATAGCGTCTACCATTTCTGCCTTTCGAGTTTCTACATCTGACGGACTTTCGTCGGAGCCGAAGTGGTACTCTATTTCTTGTTCGTTTTCGGATACATTTTGGGAACCGTGGTCTGAATATCTAGAGTGAACGGAATGGAACGAATAACTGGAATCATTCGACGAGGTTTGTCGGGGTCTGGCTTCGATTGAATCGTCAAAGATGTTAGAGCGGTTAGACTGGTTGGAGCCGGTAGCAGCATTGGAGTTATTTGGACTAGGTTGTAGGCCGTGGTCGGATATCGGATTTGATGCAACCTGAGATGGTTGTCTGAACTGTACAGATGAAGGGACGGATTCGCTAGCAGTTATTGTAGATTCTGAAGGGAAATGGAGATCAGAGGGAGCCGTTAACGTTTCGGAACCGGGTCTTTGGAGAGGTAACGTTTGACCTTCGACGAATTGAGGTAGTACGGGGGTTGCAGGAACCGGAAGTGGAAGATTGTATCTCTTCATATTATGAGCATGAGCATAATAAACATAAGGATGAATCTCCCCGTTAATTGGCAGAGGTTGTATATAGAAAGTCAAGGGTCCGACCTGTTGTATGACTTTGTAGGGACCTTTGAATTTGGCAGCCAACTTAGGACTTAACCCTGGTAAACGTTCATGATTGACTACCCAGACCAGATCTCCGACTGAGAATTTTGGCAGAGGATGCTTTTTGTCAAACGCAAGTTTATCTTCTAGCTGCTTCCTACAGGAGTTCTCGTTAGCTTTTACTCGGTGTTCATGTAGGATTCGAGCTCTGTCTTCGGGAGTAGCGTTAGGGTTATCGAGGATTGCATTTGGAAGGAGGTTATCGACCTTCAGAATTGGTTCACGACCGTGTAAAAGGAAAAACGGGGAATAACCAGTGGATGTGTGGACCGTTATGTTCGACGCAAATACTGCTCTAGGCAATTTTACGTCCCAATCAGATTGATCATCGAGGATGAGTTTAGAAAGTGTAGTCTTGGTAGTACCGTGGGATCGTTCACAAAGAGCGTTAGACTCGGGATGATAAGGTGAAGAGTATATGAGTTTGATACCGTGGGAGCGACACCAATCTTGGAACGTATGAGAAGTAAAAGCTGCGCCGTTATCACATACTAACGAGTTTGGCAAGGAATGCCGATACACAACGTGTTCCATTAGAGCAGAAATTGCTGCAGCCGTGGTTTGGCTTGCAGTAGGGATAACTTCCAACCATCGAGTAGCAGTGTCAATAATGACTAAGGCGGCGATGCTGCCTCTCGACGTAGGTTTAAAGTTTCCGATGAAGTCAATAGCAATCCGCTGAAATGGCATAACAGGGGAGATGACGGGTGAGTACGGACCAGCTTTCGGCTGAGTATTGTGGTTATGAAGTTGGCATTTATGGCAATGCATAAGGTAGTACTTTACGTCTTTATACATGCCAGGCCAAAAGAAACGATTCTTCATAGTGTAATATGTGCGTACCATACCCAGATGGGATAATGATTCCTCGTGAACAGACTTGAAGAGTTCAAATCTAGCACTTTTTGGGATAACGAGTAACCATGGGTTACCGACTTCGCTAAAATTAGCATAGAAAAGGACGTTTTCGATTAGGGAATAGTTCGAGGATTGCTTATCTAGGGTGTGATCTGGATTTGCGAGCAGATTTTCAAGAGATTGAATAATTTTAAGCAGTTTAGGATCTTGCCGTTGGAGGTGAATCATAGATGATTTCTGAGTTGGTGACGATGTAAGGTTCAGAAATTCATCTGCTACCGCCTCGTTAACATACGCTCGGGGGTCATTTAAGTGATCTGCATCTAGATTACCGTGAGATGGAGAAAGTAACGAGGAATGAAGTGTATTTTGATGGCGCAATGAGTTGAGTTTGACGGAAACAACGGGAACTTCAAGCGGCAAGTTTCTCGATAGAGCATCGGGTAGCTCGTGATGCTTGCCAGGGTTGTAAGCAACATCAAAATCATAGGACTGAAGGAGTAGACTCCATCTGGCAAGCCTGCCTTGTAAGTTTTTATTTCCCTGAGTGATGTATCGGATAGCGGAATGGTCGGTGACAATAGTGAAGTGCCGTTGGAAGACATAGCATTTGAATTTCTCTAATCCAAAAATAACGGAAAGGAGTTCACGATGAGTGATTTGGTAGTTACGTTCTGCGGACGTAAGAAGACGTGATGCAAAAGCGACTGGTCTTCTTCCTTGAGGCGTAACTTGGACACAGACTGATGCTATACCATATCCACTACTATCGCACCAGAGCTCTAGAGGATCTTGATCATTTGGGAAAACGAGGGTTGCTGCGTTGCATAACGCATCTTTCAATGCTATGAAAGCTTCTTGTTGCTCTTGCTCCCACTGGAATGAGGATTTGGACCCGGTTATCTTATATAACGGTCTAGCAATTTCGGACATGTTGTGTACGTGCCGGTGGAAGAAATTTATGCATCCAAGGAACGCACGGACTTGAGTTTGGTTGTTTGGAGTAGGATATTCCTTAATTGCACGAATCTTATCTGGATCTGGCTCAATTCCACGGGAGGAAACTAAGTGACCGAGAAACCTGAGCTCGGAGAATCCGAAATTACACTTAGAAGGTTTGAATTTGAGATTGTATTGGCCAAAACGTTCGAGGATTAGGTCAAGACGTTGTAACATTTCTTCAAAAGTGGATCCCCAGGTGATAATATCATCGACATAAGCCAAGGCTTGATAAGGACTGAGTTTTCCAAGGATAGAGTCAACACAATGCTGGAAGGCGGAGGGACTATTGCAGTAACCATAAGGTGTGACATTCCAAGTATATTTTCCGTCTGGTGTAATGAAGGCTAATCGATCCTGGTGCTCTTCTTTGACTCTCAATTGCTTAAATCCTTGGAGAGCATCCAAACTAGACCAGTAACGGGCCTTTCCAAGATACTCAAGCGTTTGGGAGATAACTGGAAGTGGATAGGAGTATCGAACCACTTTTGAATTGAGTTTTCTGAAATCACAACAGACTCGAAATGAACCGTCCTTCTTAGGTACGATGATGACAGGAGCTGCAAAAGGTGAGTCGGACTCTCGGATCAAACCGGCTCGTAAGTCCTTCTCGACTGATTCTCGAATAATTTGCCTTTCTTTGATTCCGGCTCGGTAAGGGGGACGTGCGATGGGTATTGTGTCTTCGAGGGGAACTGTGCATTCGAAACCGTTGATGAAACTAATTTCATCTTCCGAGAAAGCAAAAACATTTCTATGCTTCTGGATGAGTTCCTTGAGCTGGCTGATTTGGAGGTAATCGAGGGTTTCGGCAAATTTGAAGGATTTCCATTCTTCATCACTTAATTCATGAGGGACTGGATGTGCTCGCTGATCAAACTCATAATTGTCGAAGTCGAGTGGCGTTTCGAGAAGGGCTTCGCAAGTGGCTATGTTCTTTAAGGCCGGCACTACTACCGGAGTTTGAGCAAAGTTAGTTAGGAACGCCGTGCCTTTGCCTTGTTTTAGAGTTATAACAGAACTAGCCATTCGAAATTTATGCATTGCTTCCCGTGTTCTGGAAGGAGATACGACGACGTCTTCATCAATTCGATTCGATGTGTATACGTTAATTCGTAAAAACGAGTTTGGAGGTAGATGATAAGGACGAGAGGTATGCAGTACATAAGATGGAGGGTTACGAGGGTTGCAGGTTTGCGTGACGCTACGAGGGTTACTAGGAGATACTTCTGATGGTTCGACCAGTAAAGATGAGGGTGTTAAAACCGATGAGGTTGTCGTATGTGGAGCGTCCACAGTAGAGGATGAAGGGGTTGGAGGGTTACTCGTTAGTGCAGAGGGTTGAGGGATACGAGGGTTACTGTCTTGAGTGATTGGATTAATGACTGAAGGATGAACATGGGTTACCCTTTGCAACGTACAAATGTTCTCATTAGCGAGGTTTGCAACTGTATGGAGACAGTCGTAACAAGAAGGTTGCTGAGGCTGCTGTTCTATCATATTTGAGACAATATCTGGAGTACGCTTATAGGGTGATAGGTTATGCAGTGGATACATTTTGCGATTAGCACAATCAATTATGCAGTGAAAGTGAGTTAGGAAGTCTTGGCCTATTACGAGGGCACTAGTACAATCCTTAATAAGATAGAAGCTGAAGTAAGTAGAGCCTATATGAGGACCTCTTATCTTGAGATTTACGTATGTATCCACAATATGTGTCTCTTCCTTCTTAACAAACAGCGTTACAGAAAAAGGATCGCATTTGCGTACTGTTGGATTATGTTTCAGTTTACGGAGTAACACAGGGTCTACGGCAGAGACTCCAGCCCCGTTATCGCAGAAGGCTTGTACTGAAAATTCTGCATTGATTTCTAAGGGATATGTTATCTCTCTGGACAAAAGAGGAACTGGGTTACATAAGGCAGATGAAGTTGATGGAGCGTACTGCTCGCTAGAGTGTAGAGTAAGGATGGAATCATTGTCGGTTGTATCTGGCGGAGTGGCACCAGTTAGACCGGCTGATTGCATGCTAATAACTTGGGGGGAATCGAGGGTGGCGATGGAGGTATCGAGGTTTTCAGTTGTGGAGGCTAGTAGCCTATATCTATTGGGATGATGAAAGGTATGAAGTGATGACTGATTACAAAATGGAGTTGGTATAATAGTAGTTGGAGATGAGGGAGTAGATGTGACACTTATTGAAGGGAGTTGAGAAGGGATAGCTCTGGTTGTATGATGAGGATGATGAGATTCAAGACGCGAGAAAGGACTCGTCTCCCGCAAGAGAGTCCTTAAGCGTTTTTTGGGTTAGAGCTGTTGCCGGCCATCGCATTGGTAGTACCGTTGTGTGGAGGTGGAGCGTTGTTGGAGTCGCTGTTGTTACGTGGGGGATAGTCTTGATTGTTGCGACCGTTATTCATGGGAGTTGATTTATTTCCACGCATAGTTTGTCTAGGTTTTCCATCATGATCAGCTTTATCCCAACAGAATTCAATTGTATGACTTCTACGTTGACAGAATTCACAGTAATACTGGTTACGTGGAGGTCCAAAGCGGTAGTTGTTATTACCGTAGCTCTGCTGAGAAGGTCCAGTATATTGACCTGAGGAGTTTTGATTATTTGGAGCTCCATTGTAATGTTGATTACCATCCGGACGCATTGCAGATACATTGATGGGGGGTTGAGTGGGCGGATACATGGTAGGAAGTTGCGGCATAATTGAGTAGTCGTTGGCTTGAGAAGCAATTAGTGATTTGCTCTCTTTAGGTCGTGCTATCTCCAAGAATGTTGTAAGACGAGACAAGAAGTCTTGGGGGTTGGCAGAGCCTGAAGAGGCAAGGTGAATTTTAATGGAGTCGGGTAACCCACGAATGAGATAAGATACCTTCTCGCTATCACTCATACCAGCATCCATACCATGGAATATCTGTAACTTAGCAGTGACGTAAGAAAGGGGACAAGTGCCGAGACGGAATGAGAGAGATTTGTTTTGAGCACGGCATCGCTCCTTGATGTTTTGAGGGGAAAAGAAGCTTTTCAAGGCGTCTTTTACTGAATCCCATATTTGTACAGGGGTGGGGTTGGGACGTTCGGGGGCTGCAGGGAGAAGCTTAGCTATGTATGTTGATTTCTGAGTTGACCACCATTCACGAGGGGTCGATACTAAAACTCGATCGAGGTTACGGATAGCCCAAGACTCGTCTAATCCGAAAGTACCTCTATCTTCTTCAAATGTGGCTAACCATTCAGAAGCTGGAGAATTTCCATCATATGGACGTATTGATTGAAATACATGGTGAAGGAAGGTGGGATTATTATTTTCCCTTGCTCGAGCATTAATAAAATCATGAGCAGCAATGACTGCGGCTGCAATCAGCTGTTGCTGATCAGCTGCCATAATTGTTAAGTGGGAATAGATGTAAGGTACTTAAGTGCAGTACTAAGGTACAGTACCAGTATGTACTACCTTGTAATGGGAGGAGTGAGGGAGTGCTGGATGGAGAGTGCTCAAGTCGGTGATGAAGCAGGGTTGTATTAGGAGGCAAACGGTAGGTGAGGAGGTGGCGCTGCTAGCGGTGGCGGATTTGGGTGGAAGCTAGAGCAGGTTGGATTTGACTGGTGGCGCTACGGTGGATAGTGGGAGTGGTTGGTACTAGGGTTGAAGTGGTTGAGATGAAGACGGGAGTGAAAGCCACGAGATTTGAAAAGATGGCGGACGGAGAAGAGACGTGGGAAGTATGTAGCGAAAGGTTACAGCATAGCTATTGAAGACGGGGCGGATCGAGGCTTATGGACTAGGCTTTAACATAGGATAGAGCTGTAGCATGGGAGAAGTGGATCGACGCTCATAAAGAACTGCCGGCAAAATTGAGATATTGTGGAATTCCGTCGATGGTGTTAATATCTCCCGGCTGTAATGTAATGCGTGGAATGTCGGGGATTTCAGTTTGGTAACGAGGATTGCATGTATATTTTTAATTATAATTAATTTTGGTTGGTAAGTGTACTGAGGTTTTTATATTTTGTTTGTTTTTTTTTGTAGGTTGACGGTGAATCTCTTTGGGACTGGGACGATTGGATTTTGGAGCGCAACGAGGATTTCGATTTGAGGTAAGTGGGGGAAATAATTATGGCTTTGTGAGTGGTTATTGTAAAGATTTACAGACTTTAGTTAAATCTAGCTAGAGGGAGGCCGTAGGAACGAAGATTGGGGTTGCGAATACTCGATCGCACGGGGTTTACACGGCCGCTAAACCAGAACCACAGTTTGTGGTAGCGTTTAGCATGGGGATATAGTTTAGCTTAAATTAGAAATAAGAAAGTTTGATGGAATCGAACGCATCTAACCACCTTTTTTTTATGATTTCAGGGAAGGAGGAGAGCAGACGGACAACACAAGAGAGTACGAGGAGTAAGAAGGATCAACAGGTAAGCTTGACAGGTAATTAAAAAAAATGAATGAATGGTTTCGAAAATAATTTGAATGAATGGTTGAATATAGAATTACGAGATTGAAAAGTGTGAATGATATAATGAATGAATTTGTTTTTTTAATTTACAGGTATTGACTGAAAACTGACGGTGACGGGAGGAATTATTAATAATTTCAAAAGGTGAGTGAAAAATAATGAAAATAATTGATTGAAAAATTTGGGAGGGAGAGGAGGAATGAATAATTTAATTGATTCTTACCTTTTTTTTTATTGCAGATTGACGACCTGAAGAGCGGCTGGATAAGAAGACCTGGACTGGAAAACTGGAGCGGACGAGCAGATACAAGATGGCGATGGATTCCTTCCTCACTGGATAAACCTCAAGGTAAGTTTTTTTTTTGAAACTAACTTAGGATGAAGGTTCAGCTGTTGACCGTATTTTGAAACTTTTTTCAAAATTTCAGGATCCAAGGGTGAGAAGTGGGCTAAATACCCCGCATCTAAATAAAAAGCGGACTGCTTTTTGGGGAATTGTGAAGACTGGTTGAAGAACGAGGATTACAGGACAAGGTAAGTTTTGGAGGGAACAATCTTGATTGATTTTCCAGGTAGGTTTAAGACGGTCTTGACAGATAGAGATCTGGGGACTGAATGAATGATTGCTTGACGGATAGCTGGACAAGTCCCTTGTCCAGCTGGATGACGTGGCTTCTTGAAGCTGGAGGAGGGAACGACGAGGGAGGAGAGCAGGGAAGAAGAAGAATGATGACGGATCAAATGATCCGTTATTTTAATTATTATGCAAATGCCCTTTAATCTTTTTTTATTCCTCCTTCTCCAGGTGTGGACCATAGAGTTTTGTCCAGGAAGGAGGGAAGCATCGAGTTTTCCTTGGAGAAGGAGTCACATCGTGACAAAGGAGAAGGACATAAGTGAACAGAGTGAATAAAAAACTACTGAGATTTAGACCGAAAGAGTATTCCCAGTTTTCTAATGTGTAAATTATTATTATTTGTATAGAAATTGCAGTTAAGTAATTAATTATACTACGAACCCTAACACTAAGTATCTTCATGTTTCGCGCATACATTGTAGAGATTAATGCATCATTAAATACTTTCTAATATTTTCGCTCCATACCAAGCTCAATCATCACATCGTTTCTCGCCGTATTCTTCCCAAGTCTGTCAACCACTCTTCACAATGTTCTGTTCTCTAGCTACAAATGCTAATAACAATAAAATAGCTGCATAAAGTTCCAAAAAATCTTTCTCCTACGTCTCCAATCTATTTATTAGCCGCTAAAATATTCCGAACTTCATATTTCCCGTCAATTACATTAAACTATAAATCGAATGGTAATTTTAATTTTTCTCCAATTCGCAATTTACGTTGTAGTAACCAAACAAGATATATGGCAATTGAAGCTTCTTTTTGCCGCAATCTCAATTTCAAAATTTGGCGCGAAATTCAAAAAATTAAATTCAACAATTTAAATTCAAAAAATTAAATTCAAAAATTTAAATTCAAAAATTTTAATTCAAAAATTTAAATTTAAATTTTGAAGGCGGGAAATTGAAAAATTAAAACTTGACGAGAAATTCAAAAATTTTAGTTTGGTCATTTCATTCCACCCGTATGCATAGCGAACAGGCACATCTAAATTGGCAAACATTTAGTTACAGTGACGGTTTCATCAATCTAGAATATTCGATACTACATACTGAATGCGTTCAATGGTGAAAAGCTGCTTACTAGGGACGAAAAGAAACTGTTTGAATCCAATCATCCGCTGGTTTTATTTAGCCTGCTTCCTTAAATTTTGTGTTTGTCTCAATTGGAACTTCCGAGAAGCCAGGCTTGATTTTGTCCACCTTCCACTTTCCTTTATATATGAAAGTGTTGCTGATTGAATGAAAAGTATCAGTGACAAGTTTTGTTTGTAACAAGATTCGCTCTAGGGCATGACCCCAGTGAAACTAAATAGGAGTCCCAAGGGGTCGTTCAAAGGAGTTTGTTTGGGGCCTCTGTTTCAAGAGCTGGAAAAGTTGACGCGTCTCCTTATATTCGCCAATAGGCCAGTCCCAAGAAGAAAGTGAATGATGCGGAGGTGAAATGGCGTATGCACAGGCTTTCACTTAGAGAAAGCTCTTGTTTGTAAAAAGTGTAATATCTTCTTTATTTTGCAACCATGTATCTTCAGATCTACGTATACATGTATGCAGTTTTTCGAAAGGTGTAAAAAGAAAGTGGGACAAACTTTTACCGGCTGGGTATTAAGACCCCACACGAAACTGTAAGAGATCCCGCTCCTGGGACAAAACTTGGAATGATGAATGTCATTGATATGATGCGAGAGATGAAAGGAAAGTTGTTGCGAAAAATGCGAAAAGTCTTTTAGCTTCCATCTCGTACATCGCCCTTATAAACTCCCTCCATAGAGACAGGTTATGATTGCGAAACGAATAAAGTCTATTTGGATGGATCTTCTAGCGGAAAATCCTTTTCTTGTGCGCCATTTTCCTAAGAAACCTTTCACTCCTTTCTTTTATCTGAGCCCTACCCGGCACAGCCCTGTCTTGTACGGCATCATGCGTTGCATCTTCCAAATCAACAATCTCTACATCGGAACTGGGCGGCGTTCCAACCCTGCACAGTCTTTTCTCCGTTCTTACGGGTTTCATAAACTTAAGGTATGCTTTATCCGGCTTGTCCTTCGAGTCCACACTCTCTCTCGCCTCAACCAAGTCTCCCTTGAGTTTCTCCATGAGGGCAAACATTGTTTTGATCCTCTGCTTGTAAGGCTGGGTGGCATCAGTCCGGTCTCCCAATTTCCGTCCGATCGTGAAGATGCCCAGGAAAGCTTCATGACTCGCTCCTTGAAGCTCATTCATTTTCTCATGTAGCTTTTCAATTTCTCTCCCAATTTTCTTCCGATCATCCTCCAGCTCCGTCTTCTTTTCTTCTAGGTGTTGCGAGTTGTCAAAACCTGTGAATCTCATGTGACATTTGATGAGGAGGAGATTATCCCGCTGCTTTTCCAGTGTTTGTACAAGCTGAGACTTGAGCTCCACCTCGCTTTCTAGCTGGTTTTCTAGGGCTACAACATTCTTCATCCTGTGTAAACCAAGATAAGAATCCACATAACATCCTTGCTCACCTATTTACGCATGCACAACAACCTGGAGAAGGAGCAAACCAAGTCTTTGAATCCTCAACCTATAACTGCAACCAACCAACAGATCTTATAGATATTTCCCTCCAGTAACCGCACATAGTCCCACCGTTCCAGCCTCAACGCCATACCGTCCTTGTTGAACAACAATAGTTTTTCCTTCCAACAGAAAGACAAACATAGGTGGGGCAAGGAAAAACTCAAGAGTCAGTTCGAGTCACGAGCATTTATGTAAGCTAGAACTAACGAAGGAGAGGACAAGTATGGAAGAGGATGTGATGGAACGGATTGCTCAAGAGCTTTCAAACGGATGTATCTAACGCGGCTCAAAAAACAACCCTCGTCCTCTGTTTTGTCCTTACAAATATAGACTTTTCAGACTTGAGTTCATCAGAGTTAAATGACTCTATTGTATAAAATCCATGGAATTCCAGCCATCCCGCGTCATCTCCCTACTAACTTTCTGTGACCCACCCCCATCTGCCCCTGCCCCTCCCTATACAACTATCGTCACGCAAACGATTCGTCATTCTCTCCTCTTAGGAAGGATATAATACAGAACAAATGAATTCATGATTGTCATCGGAATCAAATTCCGGACGGATTCAATAGCACCTCCTTGGTTATGACTTTCTACTTTCTATTCCTGGGCAGCACTCCTTTTGGAATGAATTGGATATGTGAGCAGGCTTAATTCCAGAAAATATTCCACCTTTTCTCACCTTTGAATCACTTGGTCGAAATTGTTTGCACGCATCACATCGCATAATTTCTCAACTTTTCTCCTGTATGCATCCAGATTCTCCCTTAGCCGTTGCATTTTATCAACAAAGTCACGTGTCTTGTTCCCTTCCATTATTCTCGGCGTCACCTTTTGCTGTGCTTCTTGTATTCTTTTGCTTTCGAGCCGTGCACTCCTTTGCTCAGCTTCCAATTTTTCCTCCGTCAATTTCTCCTTTTTCTGCAATTGATCTTTTCGAACCCTAAAGTTGAGACTGTAAGCCTTCTCGTAGTCTTCCAAATCCTTAAGCTTTTGCTTTTTAAACTGAGGGGAGAAAATCCATTAAAGCTTTTCCAATTTACAAATATCACTTTCAAAAAGCTTCTTCTCACGACACAAGAGTAAGCAACTCTCTCCATCATCCATGCATTCCTCCTCCGAGATGTAAAATCAGTATGGAACGAGGCTTTCACAAGGGGGAGTAAGTAAAATCGTATCCGAAACGGGAGAATATGAGGCCAGGCAGGTATGATGAGGAGCCGCAGTTGCTTGTGAGAGGCTGTGAGAGAATACAAGAGGAGAAAGGTGGGAAAGAGAGAGAGAGAGCAGAATTGTGGTGAAAGTAGTAAAAGGAAAGTAAAAGTTGAAGCATAACAAGTGGAGAGAAAAGAGAAACCTTTTGTGCGACACAGAGGATATTATCCATAATTTTCTTTTCTTCTAAAAGTCCATCAAGCTTGTTTTCCATCTCTTTGAGGACAATCTCATACCGAACGTTCTCATGCTCGATGTCATCCTTCACTTCCTTGTACTTTTTCAATAAAACAGCCGCCGTTGTCCGTCGATACAATGCAAGTTCAATCTCGAGTAAAACTTTCTCCGCCTTCTCCTCCAGCTCTATTTCGTAGGGCGAGGATCCAGGCTTTGGAAACTTTTCCATTAAAACTACCATCGCCTCTATCTCTTCCAATTGAGATTTCTTAGAGCACATCCTGCAGTACAGCACATTGATCACTTTTGCCAAGTCAAATATTTTATCCTCTAACCATGAAATTGCTTCCTGCACATACAAATCCCCATTATTCATCCATTACGTTTACAAAGCCCCACGCTTACACTTCATCTACCACCAGAGCCCGTCTTTGGATTTTAGGCCACCACCACCGCGATTCCTTCCTAGCAATCCTGCACCTCTTATATATTCCCGATGAACGTGTTTGTCCGCATTTCAAATACAAGAATCACGAGGCAGTTGCTTTCTCCCTCTGTTTTATACCCCTCCCCCATTCACTTCCCCATGCCCCCCGGCCCCTTCTTTCCTCTTAGTCAACGTAGCCATCAACTTTGCTTCCTTCAAACTTTCACAGTATGCTTTCACCTCTTTGATTCCCGCTCAAATCCTTCCTCCATAGACGTAGGAGAAAGCACGCTTTCTCCACTCGGCTCAATGTGCATGAAGGCAAGCATATTTCTAAATCTTATTTAACTCGTTTCAATTTCTCCGGCTTACTTCAGCTCCTTTATTGGTCATTGCCATTTGAAATTCAGGATGGGTTCTCAAAGCATTCTTAACAGTATCCAGCTCTGCATACAACGCATCGTTCAGACTTGCTTGCATCCGATCATTTTCTCGTACTAGTTCAATAATATCCTCTGTTGTGCTTGCTTGCATTTCTGTACTCTCCACTCGCAATACATTTTCTCGCTTCCCTGCATTTAAAAATCATTCTCTTTAGCTTTCAATTCTCATTTCAGTCCCCGCCGCAGTATCCCATGCTTTCACTGGGAAGTGAAAGTACTTTCCCCGCCCGTCCCCCTCTTTCCAATCAGCCATCCCAATCCTCCCAGTACTTTCTCCTCCCTTGTAAAATCCTAATGAAATTTATTCTCTAAAACCCGGTCCTACTCTCTTCATACTTTGAACGAGCATCTTCTTCCGCAAGTAGTCAATCCTTTCTTGTACATCCTTATCCGCATCCTCCACATCTTTGAAATGAGTATATACTTTCGGCTTTGGCTTCGAAATGGGTCTACTCCAGCTTGCCTCCTTTACGTTCATCCTGCTCCCTCTTCCGACGCTTTCCCCGTACCAGTGTCAGTCAATAATATATTATGCGACAGGCAGCTTTTCGCCAAATTCCTCTTCCCTTTGTCGCTTCGCTGATTCTCTCTTGCGAAATTCCTTTGATGTCACATTCAAGACGGGTAATCCTTGGTAAATTCCCTTGGTAAATTCAGATTAGATTCCTCCTGTCATTCTTCAGCCCAAAGCTTTCATCATGTGCATGTATTGCATTCACATTCTCCAGCTCCTGCCACTTGCCACACTGCCCTAACCCAATTTCTCACACTATCCAACCTCAAAGAACAAATCCGACCGTAAGTTTAATTACAAAATCAGCTCTTCCACCGCGTCCTTAATCAATGTACGCGAAATAAATCCCGAACGTGAATAATTACTAAATTTATACATCACTCTCACAAATCTTCCACTGATAAATTAGTTCCAGACCCCAACAAAATCACTCCTTGTGCCTTGTCTCCACAATCAATCCTAATAACTCGTCAACCCCGATCCCATCAATCTGTGTGCATATGCGCTTAAATAATGCATTCAAACTTCAGCCGCTGCCACCTTCTAGCAGATGCGTAAAATATTTTTACTTTTTTTAGACCTGTACAGCTTTAGCAGCATTGCCTTGCATTAAAGCGGATACTAGTCTATTGATTCGGAACAAAGAATTTTAAACCCTTCTCGTCGAATTCAATTTGTAATTTTTCCAGCTCAACGCTACCCAAAGTTTGAAATTTTCTTAAAATCTGCCCTTCTACGCCATATCTTTTACTTTTTAAACCATAGTAACTAGGCTATATACTTATATAGACATCTTCAAATAATATAGACATCCTCAAATAAGACGTATCTACGGGGGACGGAGTGACAAACTGTTTAAAAATCTGAAAGCAATTCAGCGCCACCATTGAATGCGCATTATTATTCTTTTACCGACTAGACATATAAACGTAGCTCAAAGCATTTATCTCGTGATTTCAAGTATATTACAAGTTTCAAGTATTTTTTATAATATTGTACAAATCAAAAATTTTAAAAATTGTTTTCAGTTTCTAATATTCTAAATTTTTAATTTCCGTGATATTCATTCAAAATGACTTTTGTTTGTTGGTGTAACGTAAATCCCTGGTAAGATGCCAATTCGAAATGCAAAACCTGGAGTGGGTGTTAGCAAGCCAGAAAGCTCCTCCAGTACAAACCAGTCACCTCTGTCGCTTCAGCAAACACCAACGCTTTCAGATGGCTACAGGGATCGTCACAGGAAGACTCAACTCATTTCCGGAGGAGAGACCCCAGCAACCCGGACAAGAACCATAGTAACCACAAAGCCCGAGCAGAGAAAGCCTCTCCCACCCATCAATCAACAGAAAGCATCTCTCCGAACTACCAACCCTCGATTCCAGCAACCTCGTCCCACCTATTCATCAAAATTAGGGAAACAAACCCCGATTCCCAAAACCTCTCTACAGCAGGATAAACCGGAGGAAAAGCAATCCATAATCGAGCCCCGATTGCTCATTGCTTCTAATGCTAATTCTGATAGCCTAATTAATAACAATGATGCCCTTAAATCACTTGATATAAACATAGAAACACCAATTTTGGCTGGAGCTGAGGTAAATGACGGGCATTCGACTCGGATTCTACTGAGCAATAACGCCGGCTCGGGGTCGACTCTTATCAGGGGGCCAATTGCGGAATCTGGGGAAACTAATCCCAATGATACTAATTCGCAAATTTCCTCAGTGACATCAATAAAAACTGTCGTTTCCAACGAACCTGAGAATGAGGAGGTTCTTGCAAAACAAGGCGTAATTCATACGGTCAATACTGTTCAAGACTCTAATCGCAATCTAGGCCAACGATTGATCGATAAGACAAATAGAGCCGGACGGATAGCAGAACCCCTATTTACTCTTCATTCCAGCAACCATGACGAGCTCAAGCCTCAAAACGCTAACGAAGGTCGAAGACACGTTTGCAGCACTACTATCATCCGCGACTTGGAAATGTCTGCGCAATTACCCTCCGTACCCCGCTCAACATGGGTTGTTTCCCCAACGAGCACGGTCGCCAGCTTCATGGATAGCGATGTCAGAAATGTTTACAGTGACAGCGTATGTTGTTTCTTGTTTCTCAAATTACTTCACAAACGTTTCCGCCCTCCGACTACTCGCGTTCTCTTACTGGCTATTACCATGGACCGACGTCTTTTCTAATTCATCTAATCCAATTCATTTAGGTGATTGACGACGAAGAGGAAATATATGAAGATGTGGTGGAAAATATCGTCGAAGCAGATGCATCTAGCAAGCCAATCGCATACAGCCACGATACAGAGGAACACGAATCCATACCGAAAGGCTCTAGTTCAGAAGAAGGAATACTGGAGCAGACGCCGCCTGAACTTCAACCTGCTGTAACACCGAAGGAGGAATTGCCTGCAGCAGAGAGCAACGCGCAGGATCATCCTTTGACAGATGGTACTGAAGAGCATCCGTTGACCGATGGTACTAAAGACCATCCGTTGACAGATGGTGTTAAAGACCATCCATTGACCGATCATACCGAAGACCATCCACCCAACGTAATCATCGTTAGTCCGAGTCCAAGTACCGAATCTAAATTACAGAATTCACCATCAAGAAGGAAACGACGAACAAACTTTTTTAGCAATCTTCTTCACCAAAATACGGCTAAGCCAGTTCAAAGTAATAAGAACGGGGAACGAATCGCAGGCAGGCCAGGAACGATTGTGAAGAACATGTTAGCAAGAGTGCATCCAACGAGTCGTTCAGCACCGCAACGATTTCATGCAGATAGCAAGCCGGAATCTGGGCAGCTTAAACGTTTAGCTCAACCCGTGATAACAACTCAGGACTACAAACGTGCCTTGTTACGTAATACTGCAGCAGAAAAGTTGGCGAGCGCAAAACAATCAACAGAGACTAAAGTTGCAAACGTTCCAAACCCCAGCGATTATCAGGTACAGGATTTCTGGCGCTAAATTTTGAATGCCATTCCACGCTTTTTCTTATATATAGCGCTCGTCAACATCGCGCACTTCAGTATGCACTGGGAATTACTATCAACTTCAGGTTGCGCAAAATTACAATTCAACTGAACGTTGAATTGTAATTTTGAAACAATTAAGTGCTTTTTTGTGCGAATTTGCTCATGCATGTTTGTTTGTAAATATTTTGGTATGTTGAGTATTAGATTTTGGATTCTAGTAAGGTTGTACATAATGTTGTTCAGTGTATGCTTATGGTTTTTAAGGATTCTCCTCGAAATGACATTACCTTCTCCAAAATCGTCCTTTTCTACAACAATGGTACAGCAATCGCTGGGAATATTCGGATCAAAAACATCACGTCCGAGCTCGTTCATTTTCGGGTTAGTTGTCGGTTTAACTCAAATTCCTGCTCTATAAATTTAAGAATGATTGTGCATTAACTCGGGTGGAGTAATAAATTATTCGCTACGGGCATCTTTTTCAGGTCAGTCCGAATGAAAGAAACGCTTATGAATTTGTCATCGAACCTAAGGAAGGAAAGTTGGAGAGCAACAAAAGCGTCATCATTCGATTACTAGGCGATTCTACTACCATAACCGACGCCCTATTAAAGGAGGTGACATTTAAAATTGAGACTGTTCGAATGTCTGTTGGTGCAACTTCTTACAGTGCCAGTCGCCGCATTTGGATGGTAAGTTTTGCCTAGAAAACTTTGAATCTTTAAGTGTTAAGCTATTCCGTTTGATGATTTTATGGCTTGTCGGTAATGCTACCTAACAGAATGTCCAGCCATCCAACATTCAGACCGTATGGACGGCTTATTCCGTTCTTTTTGATGCTAAGAAATCGTTTTTCAAGCATTATGTGAAGCCTGAAAATGCGAGCAAAGGCCGAGAAGACGAAGATAAGCGCGTCCAACCCGGACCTTCAGTTGACCTTAAGGAAGTGATATTGGATATCGAGCTAGCGCAAGCTGAAGAGACAAAACTGCGCCGATATCGAACTCTGCAGTTAGTAGTTGCAGCCATGTTAGTTAGCATAGGATGTGTTCTCTCATGCCCGGGCTGCCTGAACAGAATTGCAGCATTTTGCCGATTCAGCAAACCGTAGCTACTAAACATGCTATATCCTTCATAACCACATGCTTTGCGGGTTAACTTCTCATGTATTCAATTGGAAATTCAATTCACCGTTTATACGTTTAGTTGGCAGTAGCTAGTTAAAATTAATTTCTGTAAATACGCATGGATTAGGCAATCAAAAATGACGAAATCAAAAATCACGTTGTTACCAATTAAGGTATTGATAAGAATTTATTTAGCTGAAACGATAGGTTCCAAAAATTTAGAATATTGTTATGTCGGAAAGAGTTATATAAACGATTCCTGGTAACAACAACAACGTATAATTCCCATGGCACTCCCACTAGCAATATTGGCGGTTGTCGTCCTTATGGGTGAAACTAGCGGAAGATTCCCAAAGTTTCTGGATTCTGCGAGATCTGTCGGCAAAAGAACATCACTTGCAGATCTCATTATTCGGTCATCTGTTTATCATAGTCATCTGCCAGAGCTTGGAATGTACACACCTATAGATACAGAAGAAAAGAACGATTCCGGCAGCTAGGATTTCCTGTTCTTGAGGATGTTTCACTGGAATTCCAGGGGTATAAACCTTATAAACCTTATGTAGGCAACATCGACGTGAAGAATACTGTGTATTACACAAGCAGCGCGTATATCCACAACTGGAGAGGCGAGAGTAGGTATACGCAGTGCAAACTGGATCTCCACCTATTTTGACCCAGTGCTACTTGATTGTGTTTTTAGTGAGTGAGCTGCAGTGAGAAGTTAGGCCGTGAGCAGCATCTAATTCATATAATTTACACA
The DNA here is from genome assembly GCA_906901655.1 of Sminthurides aquaticus. Taxonomy (NCBI): domain Eukaryota; kingdom Metazoa; phylum Arthropoda; class Collembola; order Symphypleona; family Sminthurididae; genus Sminthurides; species Sminthurides aquaticus. The sequence goes on along the minus strand of CAJQTT010000001.1, from coordinate 13,336,809 downwards.
ATCAATACGATTTGACTGCAGCGTCTGACGATAATTTAGATAACGTGTCGGCCTCAACGATGCGTGATCATCTTGTAGTGTATATAAATCACAAAAAATAGTATTCGTCATCTTCAAGTAAATTGTGATTCATCGTAGTGTTGACATTTTGACGGAAGTATTATAAGTGTCGTATTCAAAGTACCTTAATTACAACTTAAAAGTTGAACTCTCTACACCCCTTCGCATGCATACCTTGATAGTATACGTTAATTGCATTGTACAAATATATCGAGTGCTGCTAGTCATTAGTTAGTATTTTTAGTATCAGGCTCCATAAGGAAAACGATATCATTCCATCAGGCATTTAAGACGTTTCTCGTAATAATTATGCAATATAGCATTTAAAATTTGATTCGGTTTGGAAATTGAAAACAGCATTATCTCCTTTTGAAGCTGTCCTTGAGTGCTTCTTGCAGCAACAAAGAGGTAAATTATATTGTTTTGAATTTGAAATTAATTCGGATCCTCGTAGTTATATATATGTGCTACTTAGACTCTAATGTGATGGGTATTTAATTTTATTTTAGTAATCTTAAAGTAAACGACAAATTAACAATGGAAGGGCTTACAAAAAAACCATTAGATGAAATCATGTCATTCTTTGGAGGAAACCCTTTTACGACTCCAGTTGGAATGAAAATCGGTTAGTTATTGCCCGCTTTTATTACTGCGACGCATTTCTTTTTTCCATATCTAGTTGTAATTCATCATTTTAAATTATTAGAGCAAGCAACTGACTCTTCATTGGCTTCCGAGAATTGGGCATTGAACATGGAAATAATTGATATGATCAACATGTCAGAAGACGGAGCGAAGGACGCCGTGCGAGCTATACATAAAAGGCTAAAGCAAAATTCTGGCAAAAATTACACAGTCATCATGTACTCGTTAACAGTTCTTGAAACATGCGTTAAAAATTGCGGGAAAAAATTCCATGTACTCGTGTGCCATAAAGATTTTGTTCAGCATCTCGTCAGTTTGATTGGTAAGTCTTATCATTGAATTTTATAATTTATGCCCCTGAATCTATTAACTGCGATCAACTCAGTGATACTAATGTGATTTTGTTGCAGGACCCAAAAATGATCCTCCTCTGGTTGTCCAAGAAAAAATTCTTGGACTTATTCAGTCATGGGCGGATACATTCCAAGGACAACCCGATTTGGCGGGTGTCGTTCAAGTGTACCAAGAATTGAAGTCTAAGGGAATCGAATTTCCAATGACAGATTTAGATGCCATGGCTCCTATACTCACTCCGAAGAGGGTTAGTGTCGCAAAAGTATAATATGATTTTTTACCTTTTCTTTTAATTAATATTTATTCACAATTTCCGTGAACAGTCAATTCTTTAGAAAAATGCCTTTCGAGTTTAGAGGTTGTCTGTTAAATGGAAACGAGTATCCCACTTCTACTCTATTTTATGACTAAGTATTATTTTTTTTATAATTCACAGAGCGTGGAGACCGAACCTATATTACATCAAGTGGATTTGGGTGAACGTCAGGTACGTTGCTACTCAAACTATTACCAGACAGATTTTACTCGAAATACCTTCTCAAAGTTGAAAGGGCAGTCATCCACTTTTTCCAGATAGTGCTACAGTGATAGGCCCTTAGTCGTTCCACTAATAGCAGGTTTAGCATTGAATCTCAGTATGTTTGAAAACTGCCTTTTTGGATGTATAATTCTGTATGGTTAATACAAACCATACGTAATGTCAAATAGATTGAGTTCCATATACTAGCGTTTCTCCAGTAGAATTCAAAGTGAATCCATTACTCTTAACTTTTTTATTGAATGTGGAAACTAAAGTATGTTTCTTATTTTCGTATGGTACACTAGATGAAACAAGTTAGTTTATCGTAAAGCTGGCAATTCTTAGTGATTGGGGAGTGCTGAAAACTTAAACAGAATTCCCATACTTGGAATGGAAACCTACATCATTTCCTTGAAGAATGCGAATTTTGGATACATGTTGTTCCACCCACGGGTGGTCAAAAACTTTTAGTTTACTCATCCTTTGTAATTCTCATTAATATTCTTGCAGTATGCGGAGAGTAAGTGCAGACACCCATGTTATTATTGTTTTTCCCATTTGAAGTTCTCAATGAATGACTCCAGAGTGTCATTCGTTGAACTATTTATGTAAACAGTAGGTTTGTGATGTGATGCATTTGTAATTTGCTTTCCTCGCATGGCTGGAAACTCAATTGTTACTCATCCTCATCAACAATGTGAGGTCGAGTTTTGAAAACATCCTGTAGGCTTACACATCTTCTGTTTTCACTGCTCCACCGAGTAAACCTGTATTGCTAGATTAGCCTATCATGGCTGTGTTATAACTTACGTAAGTCCAGTCATGGAGATCGAGTTGATATCGTAATCGCTTAATAACTCGATTGTGTGCTTCTCCTCTCTTGCTTGTAATATAATCTCAGCCTCAGCTCAGGGAAAAGAACTCCATAGCGAGGATATTAGCATTGTCAGCTGTAGATTTTCGTCACAGACATTTGCATCACATAGCTAATTTTTTAAATCTGAAGGCCGCATGCAAATGTTGTGTACATGGTAGTTCGTTATTGCCTCTCAGGCTCTTTGACAGTATATACTTATTGCCAGGATAATCCCTAGAGCGGATGTTGAGGTTGTGATAAAGGATAAATCCCATCAGAATTACAGTGACTGTATGCTGAAGCAGTGCGCGTACCTGCGAGTGTTAACAAATTAGATTTCATCACTAAAGTGAAATTTTCCTTTGCATACGACAAAACTAACATTTCACTCGTTTGAAAATATTTTCATGATGGAATCGGCGCTTACTTCTGAACGTTTCTTGGCTTTGGAAAATCAGACGAAAGTTACTCCGGAACAGGTTGTGAAAATAAAGCGGGATCTTGAAGTCGTGCAGAGTAACATGTCGGTCTTTTCGGAAATACTCAGCGAGCTGAAACCTGGATCAGAAAGTCGGAGTGACGTTGAGCTATTAGAGGTAAATAAGAAAACAAGAATATTTACCAATCAACCTTACTATGTGTAAGTCATGATAAACGTTTAGTTAACTTAAATGAACGTATAATTTTCCCGTTTAGGAACTTCATACAGCATGCAAAGAGATGCAAAAAAGGATCGCGGAGCTCCTGTGTACCATTTCTTCCGATGAACTCACTGCGGAGTTGCTTCACATAAATGACGAATTGAACAACCTATTCTTACGGTAAGAACCTGATGCTACATTTCTACGAACTAAGTATCCTTGCTAGATATTTTAAAATCACTACTGCCGCTAAAGAGTTTGAAGTATGCCCTGTCGTGTATTTTCAGATACGGCCGTTACAAGAAAAATACGGAAAAGAATCAGCAAAAGCAATACGAAGCTTCATTAATTGATTTCGGTGCAGAAGGCGAAGCAGGCGGTCAAGTGTCAGATAAATTGAAAGGCTTAAAGCTGGATGGGAAAAAGTCTAAAGTAAACGATGACGCTGATTTTGATTCTTTTGCTCAGTCAAGAACAGACAAGCCCTCTGTTCCATCATTTGGCGATAAAGAGGTAATATCAACATGGTACAATTCTACGGCTTGAGCTTATGCATGAACTTTTATAATTGATGTTGTTTTAACCCTCTGTGGTGTGTTTTAATTTCTATCGGTGTTCTTATTACTCAGGACGAGATTTTGATGGTGAGTGTAGTTAGACGTTGGAATACTTGATTTTATATTGTTTGACTTTAATTTCGTTCCCTTTAAATTACGCTTGTGTCTATATTATTTGCTATTTTCTGTTAGGGACACAACCCTTCTGACTTTGAAGAAATGGAAGCATGGCTACGAGCAAATGTGGGTGTTGTTCTTGTTTTTTATTTCAATACGCTTATCAACATTGCCACGTATTAATGTTTCTCGTAATAAGTCATAAACGTTGTCTAGTATTTAATTTTAATGTTTTGATGATGTAGCCGGGAGCAGGAGGAGCGGCTGGAGCCTCTGGAGCTGAAGCCGAAGCATCGTTGACCAGCTCAGAATTCGATAAATTTTTAGCTGACCGCGCTGCTGCAGCAGCTTCCTCTGGTTCGTCAGGAACAAAGCCTCCACCCGCTGATGGTCACAAAAGTTGAAAATAGTTGTAACTCAAGTATAATAACCTTCACAAATATGGCTGTAACCCTTTGGTCTCCTTTAACAGTGTTATTGTAACGCGAACCACACGGTTGTTTTTTTCCCGCAACATTGTATTCAAATAAGTATTTTAGAGCATTTCAGCCACCTACAAATCACAATGGAAGACTTCGATAGAATGTGTACGGAAGCATTTGTGATATCCGCAATGTAAATGTAACAGCAAAGAAAGAAAATTATTTTAACCCTTACGTTTCCTTATAGTTCGCCTGAGCCTTGTGTTACATTCAAATCGCTCGTAGTGTCAAATCTTTTAACTAAGTTATTAATGTAAATTTGTGCAGTTAACCTGTATAAAATAATATGTACTCATACTAAATTCATTTCACCAGCGTTGTACTGTTTTTTTGTTTTCCATCGGCAAACAAGTACCTATTCATACGATATCAGCATGACAGACTGCATTGAGTATATTCTATGTACGTGCACAATGCCATGGCTAGGTTATCGACACGTAGGAAAATCTTATTTACAACACCCAAACTCATTGATATTGTTTAATCTCGACCAATTGATAAAGCAATTACATGTCCTGATGAAGGCCCGGAATCATTATTCCCTAGTACTTAAAAGCCATGTCGTGGGATGAATACGCATGGCTTTTTTCACATAAATTGTGCGTCTTAAAATGTGTACATTAGAGATTTAGATATTCCTCTTGTACAGCAGCCAAGTCTCAGATAATACAATTGTCATATGGCTAATTTCGTCGCTTCAATCTCGCTTTCCTGATAAGATTCAAGTATTAATGATTCACAGTTTATACAATCCCAGTGTTTCCGTCTTGCATTATTCCTGGTCACATGTTAACTGATGGCTCTCATCAGCCAGCATTTTTAATCTGATTTACGAGTTCAGTCGCTGCAAATCCGTCTACTGCTTCAGTTCAACAACGCTCCTGATGATTGCTTGGTTGGCAGGCATCTTTCTCACGAAACAACAGAAAGATCATAGAAGGAATTATTCTATGCTCCGTGTGATTTTTCCCGTGACCTTGTGACCCAGAACTGTTGGAGCAGCTCGTACTAATAAGGGTATTCGCAATGGATGGGGACGAGAATAGTCCGTTAGTGTCATCGTTGATGGCCAGTTTTTCAGAATTAAAGGATAAGTTCACAGTAAGTTCAATTGCCAAGTTTAATACCACATTTCCAGTATTTTAGATGTTCTTGTTTACCTTGAAATACTTTGTTAACGTTTCAGTCCAGCATACGAAGTATAGGACCAGGAACCAGCAGCAGGCAATATGAGGGAAATTCCAGCAACAGCGGATCTGAAGCTGCTTCCGAAACAGATCGATTTGTCATTCAAGTCAGCCAAACTGAAGGCGAAATGTAATTACATTTTTTCGAATTTTTCTCTTTGAAATTTAATTGTTCTCCGGACGGTAACATTTGAAGCACATTTTAATTTCCAGGCGAAATTACGGAGCCATTGGAACTATGGAGTTAGAGTTGATGGAAAATGAGATAACTGAAAGGATAACTCACGTAACAACAAAAGAAGCGCAGCAGGCCTCATCATCCTTTCCTGACCCTTCGCTACCCTTGGAAATCCATACCGAAGTCGAAGAACATATCGAAATTCATAAATTTCCTGATAGACTGCAAGTTCCAAGAATAAGTATTTCCCAAGATTTCAATTTCCTCACCGTGGATACGTCGATGGGGTAAGCTGAAGAAAGGGCGTTGTTATTAATTACATTCGCCCAGTTCCCTATACTAATCTACAATTATACTTGTCTCTGTCAAGGCACTACCGCGCAAATCCCTTGGAGGGTCTTATGAGTGAACCCACAAGCCCATGCCCCGTTTCACCAGCTCCATCCTTTATGTCAAGTTGTGAATTTCAGCATCAACCCTCGAAAAAGTTTTCTTGGAAGCGAAACATCAAGATTTTCGTCTTGGCTGGACTATTTCTCGGTGCTGCTGTAAGGCTTTGCGTTCTGAAACCCTTCTGCAAATTTTCAATTTAAGTTCAATTTGAAACTACTTTTTATATTCTTTCAGGGCCTTATAACAGCAACGATTGAGCGCAGTAACAATTTCATCCAGATAACAACTAAAAATGACCAGCCATTCAGTAAGGAATCGTATTTACTCTGAAAACCCATTTTGTCTTCCGCTGATGGTTATGTAACATGTTATTTTTGATTTTTAATAGTACTACCAGTAGTAGTTCCTTTGGTAGGATTCTATCCAATACTGGCAATCACTGTCAAAGGAGCATTTCTACCGGAACTCTATCAGAATGCTTCAGAAACAGACGTAACGATCGCAATAGAAGTTTACAACAAACAAGCTAAGAATGGCCGTCCTTCAGAGGTATTTCTTCAATATTTGCATCTGTACCCTTCCTATACAAATGTAATTCATGAATTAATGTTTTCTCCGTTATTCTTTATCGAGTAGGCCGTCAGCCAGCAGTGGAGAATAGGGATGGTGGTTGGGGAATCCTCAAAAACCATGGTGGAATCTGTGCGGAAGAACCTCATTAATTTAGCTTCCCTACCTTTAGAGTAAGCGCTGCTCCATACAAAAACAGTCATTCGTAAAAGCTAGTATTTTTTGCGATTTTTTTTATCATTTTTCCTTACACAGTTTAGACGGACATTATGTGCTGGCCATCCGGACTGATTCAGAGGAGGCAGTACCACTGTCAGTATCCATTCGCCTTGTTGGTGAAGGTGTACAAAATGGAGCCATTTATGGGGGACTTGTTCTCATCGGCCTTTACATTTTGATTATTTTTGAAATCCTGAACCGCACGCTTTCAGCTATGCTGGCCGCGGCTTCCGCTGTCGCAATTCTCAGCTTTTTGAACGAGGTAACCGTTTTAGAATGGCTTCAAATTACATGAAAGCAGTCAATATAAAACTGAATCTCCTTGATTTCTTCATTTTGTTTTCTATAGCGCCCCACGACTGAAGAGATAGTATCATGGCTGGACATGGAGACTTTGATTTTATTATTTTCGATGATGGTGATGGTCGCGATATTTTGTGAGACTGGTTTCTTTGATTACTCCGCGTACCTGATGTATAAGGTAAAATATCCAGCATCAAGTCGCCGCAAATTTTCTCGATTCAGTTTACTTCACTAATGAATATTTAACTTCCAGGTTACAAACGGTCGAGTATGGCCATTGATAACAATCTTAAATTTTTTTACCGCCTTCGTGTCCGCTTTTTTGGACAACGTTACAACCGTGTTACTGATGACGCCAATAACTATAAAGTAAGTTATACACGCTGCCAGTTTTTTCTCACAAGTAGAGTATCGGAATTTTTAATGCGCTAATTTTTGCAGAATCTGTGAAGTAATGGCCTTAAATCCAGTTCCAGTCTTGATATCCATGATTATCTTCTCTAACATTGGTGGAGCAGTTACACCAGTCGGCGACCCTCCTAACGTTATTATTGCAAACAATCCTGCCGTTATAGCCGCTGGTATAGACTTCGCAACTTTCAGCTTACATATGCTACTGGCAATTATTCCTATTATAATTGTAGCCTACATCCAGTTGCGAATAACTTTCCGTTCCATGAAATCTCTTCAGTTTTCCGAACCTTACGAAGTAGCAGGTGAGATTCCCGTTGAAAGACCATAGAGTATTTCCATTGATGAATATTCCTTAGAATTATTGGAGAAACGTTTGCCTGAATGATTTTGAATTATTCTTTGATTTCTAGAGTTACGACGAGAGATCGAAGTTTGGTTAAGAGCGTCGGATTCACTATCTTCATACTCTAGGGATGAGAGCCATGTTCGTGCTTTACTACAGTCGAAAATTCAGCATTTGAAGAACAAGCTCAAAGCAAGGATTCGTACAGGAGGGTTAGCTAATTACCGAAAATAATACCCACTCATCGTAGTTAGATGTTTCGCAGAATATGTTTTGTTTTAATCTTCTTCGTATACTTTATTTTCAGACAAAGTGAAGAGCTGTTTAAGTCTAACCTGGTTGAACTGGAACTAAGTGTAAGAATAATGCATCCTGTTTTCTTGATCCACTTGAGAAACTGAAAACTACATTTATCTGTTGAATTCTTTTATTATTCCAGTGCAAGATTCGCGACTGGCCGCTCTTGATAAAAAGTGGGTTTGTACTAACAACGGTTATAATCATGTTCTTCCTCCACTCCATACCACAGCTTAACTTATCTCTTGGATGGACTGCGTTATTGGGAGCTATATTATTGCTAATATTGGCGGATCGTCGAGAACTGGAAGGAGTATTTTCCCGAGTGGAATGGTCTACATTAATATTCTTCTCTGCATTGTTTATAGTGATGGAGGTAATGTTTGATTGTTCCCAGCGTCAAATTTCCAAACGCCAACTGTATTTAATATTGTGCTTAATTCCAGGCCGTGTCCAAGTTGGGGCTATTGAATTGGATTGGAAAACAGGCAGAGCTTGCCATCACCTCCGTCCATCCGGATTCACGCTTAACAGTAGCCATCATGATTATTCTCTGGGTGTCTGGAATTGCATCCGCCTTTATCGATAACATTCCCTTCACTACCATGATGATTCAGATTGTAACTGGTTTAGCTGAGCGAATCAACATGCCATTGCAACCACTAATATGGGCCCTTGCCTTAGGAACTTGTCTCGGTGGGAACGGGACTTTAATCGGTGCGTCTGCCAACGTTGTTTGTGCTGGTGTCGCAGATCAGCACGGACACAGATTTACGTTCATGGAATACTTCAAGTGAGTACATACTACTTGGAAAACGAGCTAATATATATATGCGAAACTAGCTGTTTATATTTATTTTAAGAACCGTTTTGTATTTTCAGAATCGGCTTTCCGATGACGATAGTTTCTCTAGCCGTTGCTTCACTGTACCTCGTAATCTGCCATACATGGCTAGACTGGAATTCCTAATACGCTTATTACATGTCTTTTGCTCTAGGCTAGGGTATTTTGTTTACTTTGTTTTTCTATAAACATGTTTCATTACAATGTAACTTGACTTCAGGTCGGTACTTGAGCTCTGATATTGCGTCATTCTTAAGGACAGTAGGGACACTTGTGAGAGGAACGAGAAAAAAGATACTGTCCGGTGCATTGTACAACCAACAGTTAGAATAACTTAGGATGACTAATGTTACATCACAGTTTGTCATCTACGAAGTCCATAAACATAAGAGTAGACACTCTTTCAAAAAATTGAACCCACCGCATTTGATTCCAACTTTGGGAATAGACCTAGGATAGGATTCGTCAAGCATACTTCCTGTCTTCTAGGACCGGAATTTTGTAGCCCCTGCATCAAATTCCAGGATTGTCTGCTTCGTTAGCAAAAGAATAAAGAACGCTTTAACCACGTACAGTAGGATTACGTAGATTCTCGGTGATATCCATCCTAGAATTAAACTTACTTTTAGCGTCAAAAGATGCATGAACCTCTCACGAAGATACCACAAACCCCAAATGATGTACCTTCAGAACAAAGGATTTCAAGTAAGTCGGCAGCTAGCCATTAATCTGGCCATGCAAAAAAACGTTTGTCGCACCCTCTATATTTTCTTCCTTAGGATTTGCCACACTGTTAAATATGAATTTGTCTATAGCTACATCTCATTGCAACTCAACGCGTTGTATGGCTCAATTTTCAGGCTATAACTGTTTCAGCTATGAATAGTTTAAGCTTCAAACACGCGCTTGCATACGTCAAAATCAATTTTACAATGTAAAGCGCACAGTAAATGGCAAAACGTTTTTTTATCACGAGTGTTTCAACAGGTACTGGGCATTTCAAGTTACAAGTTTTCACAAGCATTATTAAGTTTCGTAACTTAAACTATTCGAGTCTTTGCTTCTTAGCAGCGAGCCGCTATTACTCAATAAATGGTAGAATTGTCAGACTGAAACATGCACGAGGAAACGCAAGATAAATAATTTTCACATCTTGTCTTATACAATACCGAATCGTCAATCAATAGAGACAGCTTATAACTTATAATAGGGAGCTTGTTTGGAGCAGAGGATGAAGCAGCTATAATGGGCATTTGACTAGCCAGAATTGTATACAGAAATAATATTAAGTATATAATAATAACATTATTTAAGAACGTAAGCAAAAGTTTCCGGCTGCGAAAAGTCAAAAGCTATGCTCTCCGATTCAGAGGTGTTGAGCGTTTTCTTATGGACAAAAGTTTGAGAAACAACGAGCAGATAATATAAAATAAAATATAAAACGCTACACGTTAGTCAAATATCTACAAGATTCCGAATGGCGGCGATCCATTCGCGTCCGATTTCCGCTTAACTGATTTCAAAAAGAAGGTAACTGGCAAGGGTCTTTGGCAGGTCCAACTGTTCAACACATCCCGGCAACTTGGATCCAAGGAATTTCCAAAGGAAGAGCCTGGACTGGTGCATGAGGGAGCTAGGGTTCTTGGAGCGGGTCAAGGCAATCAATTTTTGTTCAGAGGTCAGAGACGGGCATCGTCGTATCATAGGAGGGTCAAATGTTTCAGCCGCATCCAGGAGACCAAGAATAAGCTCTTCCTGCCTTCCAATATTCTGGAGGCAATTTAGGATTCCCCTAGGATCCCTGAACTGGGAAGTAAGGATAACCCTCGCACCGTATTTCATAAGAAGATTAACGACACGTTTATCGATACTTTCGTTGGAAGATAAATATTCTCCGAGTGCGGGTTTTAGGGCAGTTCCATCATCACTAATGATCATTTTATTGGGATCAGATCCCCGTTCCAGTAGGATTTCCATGATACTCACACGGTTTGGAATATTATCAGCGCAGGCCACATGCAACGGGGAGCCAATTAGCGGTGAACTTGCGTTAACGTCCGCCCCTGTAAATTACACGGGTGTTATTTATAACATATCCTTGAATCTGCGTGCACCTATTTGTCCAAAAATCAAATTCCCCACTTACCATAGTCAACGAGCAGCTTTACAAGGTTCACATCCCCCTTTAAAATGGCGATATCCAATGGCGTTGGTTTCTGATACTCATGCGGGAAATTGACCTTAGCACCTTGCTTGAGCAGGAGTTCTACAGTTTCATAACTCCCAGAAATAACTCCATAATGAAGGACAGTGCGAAAATCATGGCGATCATCAGTCATGGCGTTTATATCCGCCCCATGCGAAATCAAGCAAAGAACAGACTCGATGAGATGGGGAACACGGCAAGCCTTCATCAACGGAGTCATTCCACTCCTATCCCTAGAATCCGGATTCGCACCATATGTGAGGAGCAAGTCCAGAAACTGCACATCAACCGGTGGCACAAGGTTAATCTCCGCTCCGAAGAAATACCGGGCATTTGGATTCGCTCCGTTCTCTGTAATAGAGCACATGTATAAAATACAAGAGTAACCATCATTCCGAATGACCCCCAAGAGGATGCATTAAACTCAATCCCTTCTTTGATTTACTCTCCCATTTCTAATTTCTACATCTGCATCAGAATTAGCTTTAATATGTATCGGCAGTTTAACAGCCAAGTATCTGGTAGGAGTCCAATTTTATTTCTGCACTCCGCTCCGCCAAATCTGGCCATGCCTTTACGACAAAGCCGTCTCAAAGTTTTCACCTTCACAATTTAAATTTGACACCTCAGCCTTGAGTTGCTATGCGGTGAAAGCACGGGATTTCCCACCACTTGCTTGTTCACCTTCAGCCAGTCTCATGTAATACCCGGGAGTCAAGTTCACGGATAAAAACTCTCTTTCCTCCCTCCCACTCAATTACTACCTCTATACGATTTCACTCTACCCCGGTGTGTCATCCTGTTGACTTTGGGATGACATGCGGGAACTAGTGAAGGTGACTGACTGGCAGGCTTGTAGCGTCAAAGTAAAAGAGTAAAACAATTCATGCCCGTAACAACTCACCCAAAAGAAGACGAGCCGCTTCATAGTGATTATTTTTAATAGCCAGACGGAGTGGCTCTTCGCAACACGTTGTTCGCGGATAAGCTTCCTCAATATCTTCCCGGTAGTCCGTCTTTGCACCATGCTGCAGCAAAGTCTACAAGAACAAAACAACCCTATAGTCTCTTATCATCATAACGTCATTAGCCAAAAAGCAAAGGGGATTAAAATCCACGCTTTAGAGCATGCAGTCTTGCCAAATGACCTTCTTCTCTTGAATTTAGCATATGACTCTTAATTATTGCAAATTTTAAATACAATTATAATCTCTCTGCCTTTTCATAAGTCTAAAGAGGTTAGAATCCTCTGATAATTTGTAGCAATGATATACATCCAATGATTTCACTCCAAGCAAGTTAAAATAAACACTTCCCACCTCCATAATATCCGTATGACCTCTCATGCTGGCAAGGTGGAGAGCAGCGGTTCCGGTTTCATCTGTTGCATTAACATCACAACCGCGTACGAGAAGGAGATGGACCGCTTCTCGGTGACGCTGCCACACCGCATAGTGTATCGGTTTCAGGCCCTGGAACATAAAGGAAAAAACGTTTAAATCAGCTTCAGCCAACAGCTGATGTAATATTTAACCTCTATGTCAAACTTCTCTTTTTAACAGCTGTTACTCCTTCAAAATCCTGCAAATCATCATAACAAAAAATCTATTCTTATCCTTAATTCAAAACGCAATACTAGTATTTTCGCGAATATAGCATTGTGCAGTACATGCCGTCCGCATGTAAAAATAAAATATTGCGCACTTGTGCTACGCCTCTCTCAATGCACCCGCCCTCGGTTCACTCATCTTCCTCCGAATTATCTAATCCTCTTCTAAGTATTTTTCTTTCCCGATCCACCCGATCCTCTTCTTCACAATTTTCCCACGCATCTTCGTCGTGCTAAACTTTAGCCCGTGAGTAACCAGGCTATGCTATCACAAGGAGGCATCTCTACAAGCAGCTCTTTCCACAAATTCCCACCAATTTAATTTCTCCTTCTTGTATCTTTCTCCTCTTCTCATTTATGTGTTAAGACAAGTTCAATGTATTCTTGCTCTAGAAATGCTAGCCCGCTCTCTAAACACTTCTACTCGCTCCTGGAACTGTATACAATATTTATGCATTTTTCAATACAGAAAATCAGTAAATACCTGAGTAACCGTCTCGTTAACTTTCGCACCACAGGCAAGAAGGATTCGCAAATCATCCGGAGGGGCAAGCCGGACAATAGAATCCGCAAATTCTCGTTGAAGTGGCTCTAAAATGCAATTTGACGGCATCTTTCGCTTTGTCGTTTTCTTCAACGGTATTCACAAAAACGTTAATTTTTTAAGCCTTTTAAGTCTTAGATTAGAACCCAACAATCTTTAACTAGAGTTTTTTAACAGTATCCAGATATATTCACAAAACTGCTATCACTTAACACAGAGTGTAAATCAAGACACAGAATTCGGTATTTATCAACGTTTTATTTCAAATCTGTCTTTCTTCTTGATAGTAACACGGTAGAGTTTTAAGCTTTTACTTTTTCTTCGAGTGAGTGACTTGACACTTGAGAGTTTTTCTCATCACTGCAGAAGTCAACGTTTGTTGCCAAACATTTTCTCTGTAAGAGATTCACTTCTAGTTCACTCCTTCTAAACATCGGGATTCCCCACTCTCCTCCGCATCTGTTTATATTCATTCCTACTCTCGTCTCCGCATTTACTCTCCCGTTCGGATCAGATATGTGCACAAATTTCACAGAAATTAAATATTCGGGTCTCCGACCAGCTCTTTCTCTATGCATATCCGGAGATAGAACATGGATCTTCCGATTTCCAGACATATCGACGCAGTAGTTCACATCCACACCTTCGTACACAGACAATCCTCTCTCTACATGCATTAGTTTTTGCAAACAGCTAGGGCATCTCCAAAAGACAAGTAATTTTAGCATATATATTAATTGTTTTCATCATTAGCCCGATCGTAATATCTCCCCTCAATTCTGTTCTTAATTCCGTAGCACGCATAATATTTTGCGAATGAATGAAAATTTTGTCAATATGTATAATCGTAAGAGCTGAGCCCTCAGCTGCATCGATTTGAATAAAACTAACTAAACTAACTAACTATAATATTTTGCGAATACTTCTATTCCGAGTCATTAATATGCGTCGCTTTCGTCTGCATCTTTTTTCATAATATCATATAATGTGCTTCATAAAGTGTATCTGCTTATGTGGCACTACACTCTTATCTAACCAAGCTTTAGATACGTGCAAATTTCAATTTGTCTCATGCGACGCAAACGATTAACATCCGAGGAGATGCGCAGAAGCTTTGAACGTTTTGCCTAATATTCCCAAAATGAGCTTTCCTACTTCGCCATTTTTCTTCTCCGTCTCCTTCCTTTGGAGTTCAATTACCGTAGATGCGCAGTTTTAGGAATACAGCATTCATCCAGTTGGTACCAATTCCAAATGTAGCATAAATTTAATCAGAAGTGGATGTCTTATGCCCCACGCATAGTACAACCGCATTTTCTGAAAGTAACGAATCGAATTTCTGTCAAGTTATCAAATCATTTCAGATTCTAATGTCCCCACAATGGTCTTAACTGTGGCTGAGAACAGTAACACTTCAGCTCTAATTAGCACAACAAAGAATGAGAGAAACGGCAGCAAACAGAGCAAACTTGCTGACAGGCAGCTAAAAGCCATGGACAGGAGTTGATTACTTTTTTTCAATTCAAGTGTACCAAATGATCCTCCATAATACTTGTTTCTAACTTCAACTATGGAAGTAGCTTTTAGTAGACTTCTTTAGTAGACTTTAGTATTCTTCTTTGACATTGTGCGTTTGAGATTCCCCCGGTTCTAACTTCCATATTCCGAAAACCAGAACCTCGTTTGGGCTCATACTGGAATCCTACATTTACCCGCTCATCCCATCTTTGATCTTCTCCAACAAACTCCAATGTACAAATATGTTTGAACCTGTAACAATTTCTATTTCGCCGATCCCATCCTACTCATCCAAAGATAGACAAAAAATCCTATATATAGCTCCCCCCATTTCATTTTTTGAGGCTCCAGCTTTTTCTTTTACTCTTAACTACCGGTGAAAGTTGGCTCAATATTCCCACAGTTACTTATTATTGAATGCTACCCATGTTACTTAAATCCGATAACATGGTCAATATGTTATGGGATTACATGCTGCTTAACTAAAATTGTCTTCTTTGTCCGTATCTTGAATTTGTTTTCCCGTCCGCATGATTGATTCCTTATTCCTTGCACGTCTTTCCAACTTTCTCCAAAGAAAGTTCCCAAGAGCATTCGCGAACCCAAGCTTGTCTTCCGACTGCCACAGTACCCGATCCGATGGAAATAGCAACCAAGTTTCGTTATCGGGCAAGAGCCAGAACCTTGCTGGAATCGCTATTCTCGCGTAGTGTAATGTACGATGTCACTTCTTGCTTCTAGTTTCTACACACATTTCCGTGCCTTGAAACCACCATACTGAAGACTATACACCGGGAATCCAACCCTCATTCCATATGTACAACCCTGTGTTCTTAATCTTCTCCTCACTCTCATATTCTTTCCATCTCTTCACTTCACTTTTTGGAGCTAACGAAACTCATCTTCTACAGTCAGTATCTGTCTCTCTGCCTGTCTTTCCAATCAATCTTCCTCAACTTAAAGCTTCAGTTTTCTTAGTAACCGTTAGTTAATTAATCCTCTCCATGTGATCAAGATTAACCTCATGTAACCTTCCTTTCCATCCATACTTCAAGTACCGTTTCTCGCACCTTCTCCTCCAGTAATTTCGAATAATCCTGGCTCTCAATCTTTAAAATTAATCAGTGCCCGTAACAAATCCGTGCTTATTTCAATTCGTTTGACGACAGCTGATTCTACGACATAACATCATTCAATACTCACGTGAAACGCTTAAAATAGAATCTGCATCACACTCATTAAGGGTGAGTTACACTGAATCTTTTACTTATTATTTGGCCCTGTTAGCCAATCTCGCAGTAATTACGCGTGATTTTAAGTCTCCCAAATATGTCAACAGAGTTTAGAAACAATATTATAGTATCATATTACTTTAAAAGAAGTTATCATGTAAGCATTCGTGGAAAATAGTATCCTGTTTATCCAACAAATGGAATGGCTGGAATCTTATTGATTATTGCTCCATGTTGTTGGGTTATTGTTGTTATTATTAACTCGAGGGTTGCTCGCTACCAGACACTATATCATATATCAACAGAGCAAGAGTTCTTGACTAACTCGAGGGGTCATTGACGGAGTGTGTACACGCAATGCTAATTGTATGTAATACTCAGGACTAGTTTATGATTTATGCATTGAAATTCATTATATACATTTGACTCTAGATTTTTAGGTGTAACTGTCAAGTCTATAATTAGTGTATTGAAAATACCAAGTGCAAATATTATTCAAAAGTGGTTGCTTGTAATATAGATAATTTCGAAGCCTGCCTCAGAGTGTAAATACCTTCCCCTCATGTGAGTCTTTATTTACGTTTTGAACTTAAATGTCAAAGTCACTTTGAATTATAGCTCCTTTGTCTTCAATGGCAATAGACTCACAGTGGGTTAGTTACGGAACGAACGGTGGTACATGATGGTTTAGACTTTCTTAGACGCCCGCTCAGCTAGTTTAATGTGTTAGTTAGTGTTGCATTGCATGAGTAATGCGTCTTGTCTCCACTCCACCGCACATTAGAGGTTGTAAAGTTATGTAAAGCCCGTTTATGTTGAATCGTAGATTGTAGTTTAAGTAACGAGTTGTTTAGTATCCACATGACATATATAGAAATTGACCATTGCTGGGCCGAGGCCAAGCCACGCACATGGTCAATGGTTGTTTTGTTATTAGTTATTGTCCCTAGACCTTAGGTGCGGTGCTAGCTATTTAAAACCCTTGTGGATGTTACAAAGATAAGTAAATCGCTGGTAGCCCTCCGGTTGATTGTTAATGAGATTGATTTTTTCCTTTGGTTTGTAAATATGTTGTTAACTTTGTATTAGGACTGACGTTTTTATTTTGAAAGTACAGATTAATGTTATGGCCGCTCGAAAAAGCAAAAGGCGGTCAAAGGTTTTGCTAGTGTATGTTTGTCGCCTTTACTTTGATCTAATGAGAAGACCTCTCTGCTTATCAGATCAGTCAGAAGAGCTTCGTGAAGGAGTAGCTGCTCTGATTCTTAATCCTTCGAATATGACACCTGTTCATGATGTTACCGATCTCTTGATATTCAATGCCTCGTGTATTATTTCACATAAAATGTGGCGAAGAATGATGCTGACAAAACCTTTGGGAGTTTTCTAAACAATTTATATTACTCGCATTCTCAGCGTAACTTTCTGGAACGTTCTTCCTCTCATCACATTAAATATGATTTCTTTTGCAGATACAACCTCAAGAGGCACCCATCTGAAGTGACTGAGCATAGACTGGATCGTGTAAACTACTATTTTTGAAATCGAATATTGAACTATTACTATTTTATGAAAAGAATGAATCTTCTTTCTACGTTGTAACTACGGTGAGTACTTTTTCAAGAATTTTCGAATTGAACACAAATAATTAGTTTGAATGTTATAAAAAAGTTTGCATCTAATCTACAGTTGAGATTTACATCAAGGACTACTTAGCCTTCAAAATGGACGGACAGAATTCCAAGAGCGAGAAAATTATTACAGAATCTGTTATCGCCTTCATCAACAAGCACATACGTTCAGGCCATTTAGAGTAAGTAACAACCTTACAACCTTGATTGCGCTCTAGCCAAGCAAAGTTGTAATTAACGTTCTGCGAAAATTTCAGCTCGCTTGATGAAATCGTCTTAAGCTATATTGTGACGGTACTGGAGAACCTGGCTACAGAATCCTCAACGGATTTGAGTGATAGTTTTGATGTCGAAGAGTTTTGTGAGATGTTGTCCGCATACTTCCCTGAGTTTGCAAATATTCCGCAGACTACTGTTTCAGAATGGATCTTCGAGTTGGTTTCTTCATTAAAGAAGTCAACCGAGAAAGGTAACAGTCGTTTGAAGGAAACTCGTGATTATATCAGTTTCGTATGATTTTAACGGTACAATTGGTGGTTCTAGGGAAAACTACCCGAGAGGATATTGCTTTTGAATCATTGCTCGGCGAAATTGATTGTGAGCCTAGAGCCAAGAGATTTTCCGAATCATCTTCCGATGGTTCTTCATGCAATGGTAGCAAGAAGTCATCATCATCAAGAACTCCTAGAGTTTCCGAAACAAGTGATTCAGAGACTGAGGTTGTCGATATAATTGAGCGCTTGCAGGTAAAATAAATATAAATATACTGTAGTATCATATACAACATCATATTCTAGTATCAGAGCAACTAAAGATATGGGAAGTTAAAACAACCACACAATCACTGTTCGTGCTATAAACTATAGATATGTTATTCTCCTTTTGCAGATGGAAGAAAAAGTTCAAACACTTTTGGAAATGTTTCCAACACTACCGAGGATCGAAGCTATGAACTTCGTAGCCCTTTCAAACGGGGATTTGGAAAAGTCTGTGCAAATGGTTCTGCTTGTAATGGAGACTGGAAGTTTAAATCTGAATGGAGCAGCTTGTTTAAGTTCGAAGACAAAGCTAGGACTGGGGGTGAGTAAATATTCTGAGCTCTTATCTCTACTTTAAGTGTCATCTCCATCTCTGCATGGTGCACTTTATTTGAAAGTGTTAATTGAAACTTGTCTTGATTTTGGCAGGCCAAGTCTGAAGTAGATGAGAAAGTTCTAAAGGATCGAGTTGTTCAGCGCTATGGATTTATAGATCAAGCTGAGGATTCAAAAGAATTTCGACCTGCTCCTCCCAAAGTGGAGCCAAAGAAATTGGTTCGTTACAGAGACAACCAAGTTGTGAGCACAAAAGGCGAACGTTATTCGGAAGTCAGGTGTAGGGATGGGGAAGAGGTCAGGAAGAACTACATAAGTAAACCCCATAAGCAGATGAACTAGCAATTACTGCATCAGTTCCCGATCGGGTCTTGATGTTCGTAGCACTTAATTAAGCAAAGTATTTGCCGATTAGTATGTTATACGAACTGTGATCAGGATTGCGGAGATGACTCTGTGAAAATAATCCTGTGAAATATTGCGTTATCTATAATTTTTTACGTCATTCGTTTCCACACTTGTTGTAACTCGGATTGCACTACTGCACAAAGGTAGCAATCTCAGTGTAACTTAGGTTAGAAATTTTTCGCGTGCATGTACAAGTATACTGCTAATTGCAAATAGCGTGAAAAGGTGGGAACCTTATCGCACTCGCTATTTGCAAACTTCTTTCACGACATCGTGTTCGATGAATTGACTGCGTTCAGTATATAAATAGATATAAAGTCGAGCTCTTCGATGAAATGTCGGCAATCTCTCCGCTTGATCGGAACCAATTATTGTGGACTAAATACTATAGAGTATAGTAACCTAAATCTCTAATGAGACTGTCAGACAGTCTATTTTCTCATCACGTTCTCAAGTAGTTTAACCATGATTGTAGTTAAGGCACTTGCACTACTTGGTCTCAGATATGTTGCTTTGCGCTGTAAAAGGGTATATTATACTAGGTATTCCCATACTCTCCCTTGCAAATATTATGATACCAGTAGGCAAGAAGGATGAAAAGAAAACTTTAATTGCACTTCCAACCGAATAGAATGTTCAAGTAATCACCGTCAATTTGATGTTCCAGAGATTGAATAAGCCAAATCAAATGTAGGCATAGTGTATTATCTTGTGACGGGGAAGATGTTTAATGAAATCGCTTCTAACGATTTATACTACTTTGTTTCTTATGTTCGGTGTCGAATATTTTATACTAAGTTTTGTAATCATTGTCATCAGACCTTGACAATGTAGCGTTGTCTGTGTGTGTATAGATTGTATGAGTTGGCGTCGGCGTCACTAAACATATTAATATAGCGTATAAGTTATGGGATTTGTGATTAGATCGCACTCTAACTATTTCGACGTTACCCAAAAGTCCTGTTTGTCGTTACCTTTTCAACTCCCTAAAGAATTTTATTGAAACCGCAGCGCAATCTCTACTAGCCCGGGGCTGACTTTGTAAGCTAGGTTTGAGCAGCTGTAATTTGCGGTGATTGTTGTGATTTTACCGTTATGAGAATAAATCGAAATAATATTCGGAACCCGCATAGACGATAGTTTGTTTTATATTTCAATGCGTTGTTATTGCATCGCACAGTAGTCACAAAGTCTACCCAATGAATAGCCATGTTTTACGCCTCTTGAAAAATAGATATTGCTTGGTTATTTTTATTAATAATAATAACTGTTTCAACATCCAAGTGACAGATTTCAATTATTGCTCAGTGTAACTTACAAGATGCGTGATTTTGAATTATCGTACACGATTACAGTTATGCAGCAACTTTCTTTAAGGACTAAAAACCTAAATTACAGGACTCCTGAATTTTCCGGAGCGATTACTACTCCAGCTTGGAAATTAATTTACCCAGGAACCGTCTCAGCATAATGCACATTACTGCCGACACAAGAGCTATTTATCTGCTCTGCTGTTTAATAAATGACAATTTGCAGACAATTAAACCTTGCTTGCGCTGTCAAAGGCACTTCATGGATGGATGAAGTACACTTAAATCCAAGATGGTGCCTTCTTTCTCCTGCGCGCCAGCTACAGAGAAAAGCACAGGTTATTGAGGCTTTCTGTGGCAATAATTGCCGTCTATCTTCTGAGAAGCTCATGCGTTCCATTTCGCCGGGGATTCCGAGAGCACGCTTCGTCTAAGGGTCCTTTAGACAGCTCTGATTACTTACAAGCTATTGTGTGTAAAGTTAAGAGTAAGTGGTTGAAAGATAACTCAGCTTCTCTCAAAAATTAAGGTACGACATTTAAGTCATTCGAAAGATGTATATTGTCCGGCACCTTCACCACGTGTAAGCGGCTGAAACGATCGACTACGGGCACACAAAACACATGGGCAGGTAAAAAATACTTCACACCACAGCGGGGACAACACAAAATTTAAGAACTATAAAATAAGGGCTGGAAATTCTTCCTAATTCTTTGTCCTACCCTTAACCGTACTATAAATATTTAACATATAAAATTTATAGACGAACTCGGCGTCAAGTTACCACAAAACCATTTAACAACACGAAAAGAAGACAGTGGACAGTTTTTGTGAATCTCATACAAACGGAAAGTGCACCTACAACTTTAATAAACTACGACGTACAGATGACATTTACGCAAGCGTGTCTTCACAGAGCGACATATAATGAAAATAAAACATTTTTGTTTTTGTGTTTATATAACCTTAATCTAACATCTCACACACATACATCAAAAGGACAGGGATTATCAAATAGTTGCAATAGTTAATTTAAAAAAGGTAGACAAAGCTGACCATTACTGTACGAAAAAAGCCGAGATAACAAACGTTTCCCTTTTAATACGCACTCTACATATATATCTCGTTCTACATAGATATGATTCCGCGTCGTTTCTGCGTACACATTTTTTGAATACAAAACTGAATAAAGATCCACAAAATCCGTTTAATGACATGCGAAATAATTTCGAGGACAATTTACATTCGGAGGATTTCTCTATAGTCTTAGCTAGTAAGTAAGTCCTCATTATTGCGAGGGATCCGAATCCGTTCTTCCCTGATGCGGGTCGTACTCGTTAAATAATTATTATTAAACTTGCGCTTCTGCTGTCATAGATTCGGATACACAAGTTACCTACTACTGAGAGGCACCTATTCGGAAGGCATTTAAGATTGAACATCAAGTATTGTCGTACATCCGCGGTGGCGTGATTATTAGCTCGTTCACGAGCATCTTCATAAATGTAACAGGATATCTATCCCGCTTAGTATATATACTTATAATATTTATCTTTTATATAGCATGTAAATTATGATTGATTAGCTTTTACCTACTTACTGAAATGACTTCATACGTACAGTTTAACATTTCTGAACATCTACAGTCTACAGCGTATATATAATAAGTCATACTATACAGAGATTTACATGCGTTAAATAGTCCATTATGACCTACTAATGGTGACTGCATTTTCTGCTATCTTCATTGATCTTATCTAAACAACGACGTTGGCAGAAGAATCCCTACTGAAAGATGAAATCATAGTGATATTTAAGAATCGAATCATATACACTAACTCATAATCATCATCATTCATAAGTAACCCATTCATATATGAGCGTGTTTGGAATCTAGTTTCAATTAATGAATGTTTTGAAAAAAAGGAATGATTGTATATTCGTTACAAAATCTCGGGATCATCTGCACCCTTTAAATTGTACATTTCTGTGCGTTAATTGGAATGCATCCCGTTAGTACAGGGGCAAGTTAAGCCGTCGTACACTAATTGTTACAGAAATTGTAAAAATTCCATGGAATGCAATATAATTAGGCCATCTTCTTATAGGCACTTTTCCTTCAGCACTCTTTGAAACACCACAGGGCAAAATTTTACATTAAGTTACTTAATTCATAATCGGTATTGAAAAATAGCACTTTTTCCTACACACTAACGTTTTCCCTTACCCAAATAGTCTCGGTAGAAATCTCACATATATTTGGATTGTATAAAGTACAAGAATGAGCATGGTTCTAGAGCACAAAACTTTCCAATTATTGTACTTCGTGTTTTTACGACACATAAAATTATTTCATTGTCAAGCTATATTGTTGCAATTCCACAGCTAATTGTCCGTTCCAAGAGGAGAACATTATTTCACAAGCAAGGTATAAGGCGATATGGTTTCATGGAAGATCATCCAAAATTTCGCTTGAAAGAGTATTACGTCGACTTGATATAAAATTTGCTCCACACTTAAACTTGATTACACCAAGATTCCTTGTTAGAGTTAAAGGAAAGTCTGAGACCCATACACCAGCTTACGTTTTCTTTTTTCACACTCATTCCTTCTCCTCTCATACTTTTAGTTTAGTGGACTTTAGCCCTGAATGTATATACCTATTTCTAATAATATATATATATATAAATGTAAAGTCCACCGTAAAGCGGAATGTTGCAAAACGGTTGGGATTTTGTATATTCTGGAATGAAACGTCTCGTTCACACCTTACATAAATTGTGCAGGGAAAGTTTAGATAATTACATAAAATATTATGCTCACTCCTACGCATTCTGTAAAGGTGAATGGAAAATAATCTGATAGTCTTTGTATTGGACATTCATAACTCTATAAGCTAACTGATAATATGTGCGGACCATTGTAAAACGAAATTGTCACAGGTAGCACGACGGATACAACGTACTACGACATAACGCTCATGGAAGGCATTTCACTTATGACTACGTGCAT
The DNA here is from genome assembly GCA_906901655.1 of Sminthurides aquaticus. Classification (NCBI taxonomy): domain Eukaryota; kingdom Metazoa; phylum Arthropoda; class Collembola; order Symphypleona; family Sminthurididae; genus Sminthurides; species Sminthurides aquaticus. The sequence continues at coordinate 13,313,265 of CAJQTT010000001.1, read as the reverse complement.
AGAACAAAAAGACACATTTCGTCTATCATCCACCCGAGTTGGACGTCAACTCAAGATCCTTTCAGACGAATGAAGTTGATTTACATATACCTACAAATTACACCTGAGATAAGTATACATTAAAGTATGTGTTGTCTTGGACATTTATATATATGTACACTAAAAACATTAAACGGTTGAACATTGAACGTAATGATTACATTTACACGGGTCCAAGCTGTCCCCAACGTAGTTACACATCCAAAAAGCTATACCGAAGTTGAACTAGATGAGAAGCTAAAAAATCAGCTTTCTGTCCTCACTTTGGGCCGCCTCCTTCCTACCAAACATAATATATTTTCTCATTTTCCACACAGCATTCAAAAACTTCGCGCATACCAAGATTTTAGCGTTAAAATATAACTCTTTCAACGACATAGTACCGACAATAAGTCAATAAGGGATTAGTACTGGTGTAAAACTAGCGAAAATCTTCTGAGTGCTCTACGCAACCATCCAAAATTATTTTAGAAATACTCTAAGAACGTACATACGCGGTTCATACTAATTTTCGCATATTAATCTCCTGTTGAGGACGTATGCAGTATCGTCGCCCCTCCACCCGTATCATTATTATTATTATTGTTATTATTTCCGATGCCGAGCTGAATCTTCTTTATGGGGTTCCCTTTTCGCGACCTCTCCCGATCTCTATCAACGTTCAATCGTAAAGATAGCGCTCCGCCCTCCATTTCGTCGTCCACATCCACATTTTGATCATTCGAGTCGTCTCCAATGCTCTGCAAAACCCAAAAGTTCCCAAACATGAATTACTTCCCATCCCATTCAGTTTACCACATCTATATCAACATCATAATCAAAGATCTATCAAAGATTTACCCTCTCTTCCTTCATACCTGATTGCCGGTGTCGTGTTCCCCGTAATTGTCATTGTCTCCATCATTTGAGTCCTCATACTGAATGTCAACCTGATGATCCTGTTTCATATTCTGAGGAAAGAAAGAATTTAAAATAAATACCGATTCTTTCAAACACGCTTCATCTTTCCCCCTCTTGTACTTGATAATAATTTTTCCATCTCCCTTTCCACCCTTCAACTTACATCCAGATCAATGTTATTCCGTTCATGAGCCGTCATGGAATCGTCCGACCCGGGATCATCATCATCGATAAGGTCATCAGATCTCATTGGAGAATCGTAGTTTTGAAGAGGGAGATTAAGAGCCCTGGGAATATCGATCCTCCTCGGCGTTTCCTTCTTCCTCCTCTTAGCGGGTCCGCCTGCTGACTGCAAAGATCCGGACGAAGACGAGTTATGGATGTTTAGTCCAGTATTGCTTCCGTGATTAGACAAGTCCATTCCCATGTTCATTGACATGCTGTTGTTATTGCTACTGGACAAGTAGCTGGAGTTGTTATTGTTCATAGAGCTCCTGTGATTGGGCGTCGCAGTTGTTGACATATCCACAGTACTGTTTGACATTTCATCATCGTTTACAGAACTGTTGTTGGATCCTTGCCCAGCAATATCATTCGAGGGTGAGCCAAGGCCCTTAATCTGTAGCGATTCCGCTGCCCTTAATAGAGATTGCAATTTATCCTGGTGAATACTCACCTGAAAAAGGTCAAAATCAAAAACATTATTAGACATGGTTTCTCAAACTTGCTCCACTCCTTCAACAAGCTTAAGAATCATTGTAAAACTACTGCATAGCAATTACATTATCTAAAAGCCTTTAACTTTTCTCTCTCTCTCCCCCATTCAATTCAACTTACCTCGCCTTTGTACATGAATTCCACGAGGGCTTGAATCTCCCAAAATCGCATATCTTTGAGGAAAATTATAGGATGAAGATTCTGAGTTTCGGTTAAGAGTTGCTCGAAATAAGTAGAGCATGCTGACAAGATCATCTTGTGGCATTTGATGGTACGACCCTCACACCAGAGAGTTAAATCCACGAATTGTTCCTGGTTCCTGAGTTTTGAGAACATAGACACGATGTTTGAGTCGTAGTTGCCCCATCGGACGCAAAGAAGTTGCTGTGGAGAGAATTCCTTCTGTTGCGGTGGAGGAGGTGGCGGCGGCGGAGTCGCTAACGCTCCTGTCGATCCTCTTCCCCCAAGTCCCGCATTCACCAGACCTCCTGAATGCATCGGCACCGGATGCGTTGATTGCGGCGACGGTGAGTTCATTACATGCTCTGTTGGGTCACATAAAAATACGCCCTTTAGCATCTCTTTTCTCCAATACAACCAAAAGTAACAAAAATCCATGGAATCCTCCTACTTGTAAGCAAAGTTCCGCGGAATCCCTGTGTTTTCTATATTTTTAACTACCCTCCCCCCAGTCTTCCCCACCTCCCGCCTTTGTAGTCTGCATAACCATAACTATGAGTGGAAGAGCAACAAGTCCGAGCCGAAATAAGGTACCAGCCAACATTTTGAATTTAGGGACAAAGGGTTAAGTAGGGAGAGAAAGATAAAGAGCGAGAGCGTGATCCTTGATAGATCTGACCAAAAGTTGAAATGTATAGGATAGGAACGGAGGAAAGATGAGATGGAAGCGTGCAAAAGCAGAGCTAGCATTTCACCGACATAATTCTCCCTCAACGACACAAGATAAAGATGAAGCGAGAGAGAGAGAGAGAGCGCAAAAACACAAAAAGAATAGAAAATAAGGGCATAAGGAAAAAGCTGGGCAACAAGATAAAAACCAGAGTTCACACCGTTCCGTTCTTTCTAACTGCTTTCTTAAATCTGACATGCAATCTCTCCTTCCCTCCAAGCCCACCCCCCACTATACTTCCACCTACATCAACAATCCTAAAGCTGGCCCTCATTCTTCCCTACATTTGGCGACGCACAGGATTTTCTTCCAAAACACTTAAAATGTGCTTTTACTCCCCTGTCTACAACGACCGCCAAGAAACAATCCTCATCTCACGCATAATTTCCCCCGCTCTCACAACAACTAACCCGTCTACTTTTCCCAACTAACAAACTGTCTTTATCCATTACCACCGCTGCCTCTACCCCCCTTCCACGCTCCTCCACCGCCCCAGCCGGCCTTAGCTTAACCCAACGCCTCAAAAGGTTATAACATCAATTCCTCAAATCATTAAACCCAACCAACCGAGCTAACCACCTTGTAGCAGTAATCCAAAGAGAAATTTCCCTGCAGTCGGTATAATATCATTCAATTTTCTCCCGCCAACTCCTACACTATAACCTGGGGTAACAACTTAACATCCCCTCCTACAATTTCCAACCTTCTTCACTTAAAACTCTATTCTTTTCTCTCATTCCCATATCCACGTCAAAATCCTTATCATTATTTCCAAGGAACAAATTAGAAAGCGTCACCCGCCTTCCTTTTAACTTCCTTACTTTCTACAATTTTTTATTTTTCACACACAATCACTTCCACCATCCCTTCCGTCCATCCTCTCCCCTTATTCCCTCCACCATTTCCCCACAATCCTTCAACACCAACTTCCACCGCCACGTTTCTCCTACACCGACGAACACCAGCCTCTTCTTCCTTCAATTCATCTCCTCAACCAGCTCTTTGGAGAGCAAAACTCCCAACAAACCTCGTTACACAGTATAACATTTTACGACGCGATCATTTCATTTAAATCCGCACAACCACAAACACTTGATGCCCATAAAGGCATTCAGTCAGTCAGTTAAACCATTTAAGACCCTGCTCGCTTCATCTCATCACAAACAAACTACCATGAAACAGCCCCTCTCGTTCTCAAGAATCATCACCGATTCCACAAAAATCCGGGTATCATCTCCATCTCATTCTCTACCCTCAGCTTTTTAACATATTCAAATCAATAGGTCTCTTTTCTTCGTCCCGTTACCAATCCAAGACCGATCCTAAGTCACCCCCTCCTCCCAGGCCAGGCAGGCAGACCTTTAAAGTTTGAGGTCACCCTCCGACCCTAATAATCCTTTATTCTCCCTCCTCCGTATCCGCTTTCTTGTCTGGCATCCTACGTGCGTCAAGCTAGAGCAGAGAGACGACTAACAACCGAAAAACCGGTTAGGACAAGCTCAGCCGAGCACAGCCAGCCGATTTTAGTACACCTTCTTAACCCCACCGCTTCCATCTCTCCTCCTAGGAGCTCCTGGTTCCCACATCAATATCATCTTAAAACCTTCAAGTCCTCCAATCAGAAACGCATCTCCACTAAACTATTCCGCTCCCTCACACTAACCGTCATTGCAACAGTAGCCCCTGATTTTCTTATCAAAAAAATTAACGAGACGAAACCACTCCGTGTCATCAAAACATGATCTGCAAGCCCTCCGCTTCCGTTACTTCCCTCATTTCCAATCCAATACATTTTCCACATTCTCATTCTCGCCTTAGATCAGCCAACGTATTCAAAGTGTCGCTATTTAAGTTCAATCTAACTGTTCCGCGAATAATTCCCCCAACAACCACCATCTTTCTTATACCCGTCTTCCCATCTTTGACGCTTCCCGAGTATCGAGTTGCAAACATCATACCTTAACTTTGTCTTACAGCTTCAAATAGTCAAAAAGCTCAAAAGAAGCCTTAATCCCCTACACTCCACGCTACATAGTTTCATTTCCTAACATATCCTCCCAGCTTTAGCTTCCACCGGAAAATCCGATTTGTCCCGTCTCCGACTTTCAGAGGTAACGGGACCATCTCCACAGGGTTATCAGAAGAAGTCCTTGCGAAATCCGCCTTTCCCAGCTACGGATGAGCGAGCAAGTATATTTTTTGCCGACGCAGCTGCCATTCATTATACATCAACCCGAGCTTTCTTTTCTGCGAACCTTATTTTTCACCGAGAATCCTAAAGGTAGAATAGAATTGATCAGAAGATGGTCGGCCTAAATCCACCACAGCCCATCATAAATAATGAACATGAAAGATATACAAGTAACCAGGGCGAAAGTCCACCGGGCAACGTTCACTCACGCACATCTCCGTCTATATATTCTATACCACATCTCCTCCTGTCTGCCTGTTTCTCTCTCCCCGTTTCTATTCAGATTGGCAAACCCTGTACAGCCTGAAATCTTGGATTTCAAAAGGCGGTGGCTGAGGGCTTTGAGGCTCTTTCGGCTCTCTCCTCCATCTCTGCCTGCTCAATCCTCTTGAATCTCTTAACCCCTCCTTCTCTTTTTGCATGACCCAAATTGGGTCAGTCGAAGAAAGAAGAGCCACGAAGAGCATCCAATCTCCTTACTAGATGATGAAGTCACTCACTCAACCATCCTACAATTTAACGCTCTTCGTCAGTCACCAGAAGAAATTGAGTGAAAAAATTTACAATCCCAGCTTACACACTTATACTCCTCCTGCCACAGCCCTCTCCTCCTCGGTATCCGACATCATCTCCTTCCTTCACATCTCACACAATAATCATCCCTCCGTCTATATCCCAGTCTTCCTTCGTCTTCTTCTTCTCCCAAGTCCCAGTCAGCTTTTACATCAACTCTCCGATCCCCACCAGCTATGACCTCATTCTCGCCGACAACGACAACAAGCCACGGAACGCAGCGCAAGGCAACGCAACGGAACGCAGAGCTAAGCAACAATAAATTGCAGGTCACACGAGCTCAACCATCATCCTCACCCCCTTTTTCACCAAACCTCCCTTCATCTAGAGACAGCTTTCCACAAGCTTTCCTGTCTCTCTCTCTCTCTGTGCAAACCATCTATCGTCTCTCCCAGCCTCCATTTCTTCCTTTTCAGTTAGCCAGATAGAGGCTCCCTCCAACAAGGATTGTCCCGCAACAGCTCAGAATTACATCCTCCAATTCCCATCCAACAACACTCCTCAACTCCTAACCAACCCTCCGTCCATCCGTTCTACTCCCAGAGACATTACAAACCTAGATCCATGAGAGGAAACTGCAAGGATTTTAGCCAAATCAAACCCCACCACCACCACCACCACAATTCACATCAACAACAAGAGAAGAAAGCCCAAGGGAATTAGCCAAGCTCCTGGCAAATAAGTCCCTGCCAATTTCAAATTCCCTTCGTCCACAACAATCCCTCTCCTTGGAGCAGACGGATAGAGTGCTACCCCAGCCAAGAAATATCCCCATCTCCGACACAAATCATTTCCCTAGAAGCTTTGCCATTCTTTTGCTCAATTGTTCTTTAGCTCGTGCAAACAATCCAACTTCTACTCCACGAGACAATGTTCCTTGAAACGAGTGAGAGAGAGACGGTGGGTCGCTAGGTCGGGTATGTCCTGGGCTGTCTTGCAGTCTTGCTTTTGCAGACAGCAACATAGTAATTGCCGTAGTAGAAGTAGTAGTAAAAATCCTGCACTTCTCCTATTCACCTATATATCCCGACATCTCTTCCCTACATCCTAACCATCAGCATTAAAAATTCACAAGCACCACTACCACACCACAAATCCTTGCAATTTGCCCCTCCTCCCCTCATTCTTTCACACAGACTTTATGTACACAATCCTACACTCCACCAACTCACCTTCTTCTACTTTCAAGGAGTTTGTAATACTCCTCCAATCCACCCTCCCCCATACACATTTACCCACATCCGAAACCCTTAAAACTAATCATCAACTCTCCTTCTTCCATAAAATCCTCACAATCCGCCCAAAGAGAATCCAAAAACTTTCATGCACATCCTTCGTCCCCACCCCAACCAAGTCTTTTCATCCCAAGACCCTTCCTTCATTCTCCTACCCTCCCTCCCAATCAAATCAGTGTGCCACAGTGCCATTAGCGAGTCAAACCATGTAAGGAACATGCTTTTCTATTGCACAAATCCCCTATTCTCTCCACCGCCGCCGCATCCTTCAATTCTCCGACAAGGTAAAATAAAAAGGAAAGGAAAATCATTGAGTCGCCACGCAGGTATCCCAATCAACACAAACTAACAATCAAACAGATTCCTCCCAATAGCATCTTGTCAACCATGAACCTTTCATACCATCCTATATAATCATTACGTCTTAATAAAATCCATGGAAACGGCAAACACACTCTCCTCCACCACCCCTTCTCTCTTTCCTTCTTTTACTATTCCATCCATCTTCGATTCATCCCCCCAAGATTCCCCCACCACTACCACCCTCCACGCCAACAATTTCACGACATCAAGGAAAGCACCAGCTGACTAGTTGATTCACAGCCAGCCATCAATCCGCAATCCCACCATAATTTCATCACCCTCTCTATATTCCATCTTCCCATCATCATCATCCTTGCTTAACTTTCAGTCAAGTCCCTCCACCAGCTCCACCGCTACATCAACCCTTCCAATCAGCCACCATCCATCTATCCATAAACTAAACTTTGTTTATCATCATCCCTTCTCCCATCCAAACTAAACAATCGACAATCTTGAGCCAAGGAAAAAGTGACTTCTCAAGGTAGAATATCCAAATCATAAAATTCCACACAAAGATTCCTTTCTACACAGCCATTACTCGCCGTACATACACACTTTCCTCCGGCCTCACCTTGCGTAATCCCAATCTCCCATTTCGGAGGGCTTCGTCGTCACAAACAGTGGTTACAACTCAACTACTAAATATTACAGTACTTATTACTCTTATTCCTCCACGAGCCTATTCTCTTTTCCCATTCATTCCACATGGCCCTCCAAACAATACTTGATTCAATCAACTCCATCCCCCCTTCTTCGTCCCACCGACCCACACTTCTCCTTCCCCCTGCACTTAACCTTACGGGCAAATTCGCAAATTCGCAACATGCTATCACCAGCCATCCGAATTAACCCAAGGCTATCTACAACAATATCTCAGACCGTGCTCCACTCCAATCAATCCTTCTTCTTATTTACTCTCCATAACTAACTTTTTCCTCAACCCTTACTCCTCTTATCCCTCTCGTCATCCAATCATTCATCAAGACAAACAGCCATCCCGGCCCTTTATATTGACTAGAGTAAAGAAAATTAATATCACGAAGCAAAATTAAGCAACACAGTCTGAGAGAGAATATGCAGCAACTCTTCCTTCCACCCTTGAAACCGTAATGTCAACCTTATTCCTCCCACCTCCTTCCTACTACTACGACAGTACCAACTCCTACAACTAAGTACCCTTCAAATAGAGCATCCAAAAATAATTACCTTTTAATGGTGGTGGGGTTGGGATCACATGTTTACGATCATCACCTTCTGGAGTCATCTCTCTTCCATCCCCCTCTGTAACACAAAACATAAAATACACATTAGCATTAGTTTCTCACTTCCACATCACATCCCGTTACTTTCTCCTCCTTGTACCTAAAACCCAACCGATTTTCCCAGGCTACAAGCCGGAAAATTCTAATTTCCTCCCCGTCCCACTCCCTTAAATCAATGCCCCCATCCCCGTTCCTTCCCAAACATTGCGCATTGTATCCTCAAACAATTCTGTTTATGTCATATCAATATTTTTCATTTTCGATTCCTTCAATCTTGGTCATCGCTAGAGTTTTACGATAAAATATCAAACCACAAATACAGTAACAACTCCATTCTCCCCGATACCAAACAAGTAAACTACTGAGGAAACATAAGGCTATGGTGATGCAGGAGGAGTTGATATTGCTTTGTGATAACATCCTCCGAGCTCTCAGACGCTTCCATCATCTTCTTTCATCCCACCAGAGTCATCTTTAAGCAACAATATTACGACCGACCGTCATCATCATCATCAGAAATGTTTCAGCGACTTTCTCTTACCACCACCACGTTCCCATTCATTAATAAAAGAGACCTCGAATCTCGTCTCGGCTCTTGCATTAACTATAATATACAACCAGCGTCATAGCTCTCAACTCCTTCTCTGCCCGTCCTTTCTTAAATGCTAATCCACCAGAGCCTCAGAATCATTCAACGATTGGGTAACTCTTGTCATCTTCCTCAACATCCTTTCAACATCTCAACTGTCCAACCAAGCAAAAGCCACGCTTATACACATTTCTTCACGCGCGTACCCATTTCTCCTCATATCCTTCAACCTCCCTTCCTTCCTTTTAAACTTTTCCACATCAAACGAAAATCCATCTCCTCCATCCATCCTCCTCAACCTTAGTCAGCCGAACTCCAGCTAATATCTTTTATACGCACAGCTCCCGGAATATCAAATTTTTTAATCCCACAAAAAGACCTCTCTTCTGACTATCAAATAACCTCCCGCACCATCCATCCTCACCCACCACGCGCACCACCCACCCACCAACCAACGTCAGTCACTCAGTCAGTTAAACGTATTTGCAACTAAAACTCCCTAACGAGTCAGCTAATAAGACGCAACCAGCAGCCACCAACGCATCATCCTTAACATCTGCTCCAAACCCTTTTTCCTTATTCTTCTTCCTCTAATCATACCATCATATCAAGTGCATTTAGATCCTAACTTCCTAACAGCTTTCCCAACTGTTCCACCGGATCATTCCAATCCTCATCCACGAACCAGCTTCATCTACATTCAACACCCTCAACTATCGCCTTCCTTCATCCACAATCTTTCCGCCATCCACATAGCTTTCAAGCATACACAGATTCCCTTTAGGGAAAGCCATGCAGCCAGTCAAGCAGACGCTCCCACATCAACAAATAAATCCATGAGAAAACAGCCCGTTTTCAAATCCCAACTAACCAATCCCTCCCCGAACACATTTAAATCCATCACACAAAATCAACTTTCATTCAATATTCAACGAGTTCTTCAACCAACAAAGTCCTCTTCATCTTTCCCCGACTCACACACACACGCTCCTCATTTATTCCCACCATTTCCCAATAACTCCTCTTCATTTCAATTTAATCGGAATTATAAAAAACGATTTAGATAAAGATTCATTTATACTAACTACTACCCGGCGACAAATCCATCCCCTCCTTCCGCTCCGCGTCACTCTAAATCCTGGACCCTCTTTAACTCTCAAGCAAGTTACTGTCCTCAACGACTCCTTCACTCTAAGCAACCATATAACACACTCTTTCGCCATTTTCAATTACCATTCTTTTCTACTCCACCAGGCACTCTCCCCATCTCTCAATCAACTAAAGCCCAATGTTATCTTTTGTATTTCTCTCGCTCCACCGGGCATCATGACATTGAAACCCTGCCTTCGTTAGCGCCAATTTCTTAAACTTTTTGAATTCTACATTAACAAGTCTTCTAATAAAACCCTAGTCTAATAAATTATAATTGCTCAGCTCCAACATCTTTGTATCCGAAACCTGGTTTTTGATTACTGAAAAAGCTACAGAGATTTCCAAAATTCGCAATCTTCACGGGACGTACTCATTCATTTGTAACGTCAAGCTGTTACAAAACCTTTGGAAGATCATATATTTTAATTTAAGTTTCCAAAGAACTGCATTTATTTCAAATCCCAAAGATATCTGAAAAAAGAAAGTCCCGTCTGTCTGTCTTCTGCCTTGCCTCCAACTCCTTTTAGATTCGCATCCCTGCCTTTTAAGCTTAACACTCCCAAGGATCAGAATAAATTGCACTCACTAATGTTTAATGCATATTATGAGACTCTTTTGAGCGGCCTCCCTCTTTAAATTCAGCCAAGTCCGATATGATCATCATCATCCTGTGGAGGGCAACCTTATCTCTCCCTCCACCCAAGAAAACTCTGTGTGCAAGACCAATTTTAAATCATCACTAACTCTCTATCCCGCCCGTCCATCCATGTCCTTCTTCTTCCTAACCATTAACCATCTCCCTCGTCTTTGTAAATCTTCACTCAAGAATAGAAAAAGAGGACAAGACACACACGGCTTTCTAACATCATCAACTACATAAGTTATTGAGCAATCTTATCCGTATTAAGTCACACACATCTCCTCCTTCACCACCCTTCGTACTAATATTCCAACAACTTTTACAAATCCACACACATAACCATCACCAGTCTCCCCACCCTACGTCCACCAGCCTTTTAGTTACTAACTAATCCCCTTGCCATTCCCATCCTAAATTTTAATTTCTGTCTCATCTCTCTCTCTCTCTCTTCCTACCCGTCCATGACTTTTTCCCAATCCATCCTCCATTCAACAAGATAATCCACCTCTCTCTTTTCATTTCCCACCTTCCATCCAAAATTGTCCCTCCAAATACTTTGCAAAGACCAACAAGAAGAATCCCCAATGTAAAATCCAAATCACATTTTACTCCGCCTGTCCACGAAAAATTAACAAATGTTGTAAGCAAACATTCACCAATCCTCCCTTAACCTCTTTTACGTCTACCATCCGAGAAAAATTTCTTCATATCTTCAACTCTATTCCTAAACAGAAACCTTCACATTCTCCGGCAATCACAGTCTCGAACTAAATACAAAACCGCAGATCCATCCTATAGCGTCTAGGTAAAGGATGATGATGACGACGGCGACTACGAAGAAGAAGACGTTTGAGATAAACAGAAAGGGATAAGAAAAAGAGGGCAAGAGGCAAAGATCATCGTTTTGGATTTTAAAAAACCAAGATATGCTCTGGATCTTGCAAAGAGAGAGAGAGAGAGAGAGGAAAAGCGCAATTTTTCAAACATATTCCCTGTCCATTATTAATTTATCCACCAAAAGCTTAATACCGTACAGCGAAACTCTCCCTTCATAAATATATATCTTCCATCTCTTCTCTCTCTCATCCTTCAATCCCATCCCTAACTCTTCCTTCCCACCCAACAAAACAGCACACAGCCTCACTACTTTGACCATGGAATTTCCATAAATTACTTCCCTCTTTCGGAGTCTCCGCCTCGGCTCGGATTAGCTCATCTGCACTAACTCCTCCAGCGAATCCAGGCTTCTAATCCCATCTCCCCCCGCAGCTATCCCTCCGCAGCGCAAACTGGTATCCGCGCGCACCACATTTTGCATCCCCTCTTTCCCCACTAAAAAATCCCACCACCCAGCATTTCATCTCCTCCTCCCTTATACTTTCCAACAGCGCTTATCAACAATCCTAACTTAGGCCGAGCGGGATTCCTCCAGCAGCGCAACCTGAAAAACACATACCGCCATACACTTTTACTCCCTCCTTCAACCAACTATCCTTCAGCACCAGCGTCAGCGTCATCCTCATAATCTCCCAGTGTCCCAGTATTCTTCCCACTCTGCCCAGTCGCCATTCAGGGCGCACTAACAACGTTAGTTTGGATTTTTGCAGTAAGTAAAACTGAACGTCCTCCAAAAGCTTCCTGGATACATCATTCTCATGACATCAATTTACAAACACGCTACTTTTGCCCCGAGCCGTGTAGTTCTCTCCCTACATAAGCATAATAAGCACTCAGTCAATCCTCTTCTGTCCGCCCGCCCGTCCATCCCCAATCTCCATACACATACATTGTACACACACAAACACACAGCCCATCTTATCATCATCATGTGCGCAAAAAGAGCATCTTAATAAACACAGATATCTCCACCACCCTCCCTCCTACATTATCTAACTCCGCTCCGTCTGCTTCTAAATTCTCCCCGGAATATTATCACTCTCTCTCGCCAACAAACTGGACAACTAACTCATCTCCTCCTCCACCTAAACAAATTTTCAGGTCCAGACTGGCTCCAGCACAATAAATTAAAACGTAGAAAATTATCCTCGTCCCGCCGCGTTTTTAATACATACCAAAAGCCATGCACAAGTCTGCAAACAACCCGCCTCTTCCTCGCACAAATTCCCATATAAACGTCGCAATTCCTTCATCCCGCACCTACGTAATCCGCAACAAATTCACAGGAAAAACAATCCAAAAAATACCAACTGCGCACGCAACCCGTCCGCCAATTTCATAACACGTTCCAGCTTTCTTACCACCATTCCTCTTTCTCTCTCCTCGTCCTACGCCTGGAAAAGGATACACATGATGATGAAATGATAAATAGAAACATACATCTCCATCCAAACATACGGGTCACCCAGTTAGAGCAATAGTTGACTCAAATCAAATTGGAGAAGCACTCAGATACAGCTCCACTCAATGCATTATAGACCAAGATTCAGTTATCACTCAGCAGAGCATCCACATCTCGGCACCCTTGGTAGAACGAGAGGTCACGCTCACGCTCCCGTTGACCATCAGCCTACGACCCCGTGGAGGAGCGCAGTGCATGAGTAAATTATCTCCCTTGGAACAAACTACCATGGTAACGGAGCGCTTTAAAAATTAACCCAATGTATTCATCCTACCGCGCTACAAACTCACTCCTATACTCTCTCGTCACCTATTTCAGCTCAAAGGGAGATCAAAGAGAGAGAGAGAAGAGTTGCTAAAAAACACAATCCACATTCATACACACCTAACAATCTCATATCTTTCCAAGGTCTTCCTCTGCATGCGGAAAATGTACTTGACTTAACAAGAGTACGTGAATCAAATGAGCAGGCCTTTAGGTTTTTGCATGCTGTTTTTTTGAGGGAATATGCTTGACTTGTGATGTGAGATCCTTACGCTCCTAGCCACTATCCACACTCAAAAGCAACAATAGCGGAGAGCCAGGCTAGTCATATAGGCATGTGAATCTCTTTCAAGAATCATCCGCTCTCTCTCATTCCTCCACTCTACAGCACACATCAACTAACTAACTACTACACTATCCCCCACCTTCATCATCATCATCATCATCATCCTTCTTTTCTGCCCGAGTACAACAAGAACATAACTTGCAACTTTTTTAACTCGTTTGGCCCTAACCTAGATCCGCACTACCCAAATCGGTGCTAATCTCTTTCACGCAACCACCAAATCCGGAAAGTTTATACGACCCAGAACGCCGTAGCCCACCACCGCGCTCCTCCAAACACTGCCAGCGCATCGCTTACCAAACGCTGCTCCTCTACCATCACCCCCCATCTCTCCGCTTCCCAAACCCTCCTCCCTACAATCCACAATTCCCACCCCGCCTCCCATCTTTCTTCTTCACACTTTGACCCAGCCAGAACCCACTCTCTCAGAACAATCATTCCGGATTTAATCCTCACCTTTCCAAGCCCTCTTCTTCTTCTTCTTCTTCTTCTTCTTCCCACTTCTCCTACTTTTCTCGCGACTAAAATCCCACATCCAATCCCTTACTCCCGATACCACTAAAATTTCCTCCCGCTTCCAACCTAACCCATTCTCATCCGTTTTCTACTCTGGCCAACCCACCCGCCGCACCACCAACCAGCGCACCACCGTATTTTCCCTCAAACAACCGTCATCTCCATCCTTTACCACCGCCGTCACACATCCTCGATCACAAACCCGAGCCGACGCCGTTCGTCTCCCTTCCTCCTTGTCTCCTACACAATCCGCCAATCCGCCAACCCCGGCGGACTACTAATCCCTACCCTACTTCCCACTTGTTTCTCTCAAGACTATACAATAATAGCCATTCTACTTCACCTTTCTGCCCCCAGGCCTGGATTATAGCGAAATAGCCCTCGACTTTGTTTCCCTATAACCTTTTCCTCCTTGAACAACATTTTACCCACCGCCTCAACACGTTACTATACTCCCACGACGCACCGTCTTAAATGCTCTTCTACGCTCCAACCATTTCCTTAAGTTTAGAGCTAAAGTAAAAAATAACTAGTCCATCCCGTCCTTCGGTTAATTCTCCTACCAGCTTCCCTGTCCTAGCTATCCCCTCCCTCCTCTATCCGTCATTAGACTACTACTATTCCATCCAACTTCCAGTGAGTCAATTCTTATTTTTCCTTATTCCGAAACCTTGAAGTTTATCAGCCAACTCAACGCACAGCTTTTTACCCTCCACCGTCATAAATATGCATCAAAGTCTCGCTCCGTCAGTCTCTACTTGCCTTCCTAAAACTATTCCCCCGGGTTCTCTATATGGAACAACCTCCCAACTCCTTTCACAATTTCTCCATCTTCTTACCCCCGCCCCGCCACCACCTTCCTCTCACCATTCCATATTTTCTCATTATTCATATTCCTACATTACTACTCATACGTGCTTAAAATCCGCCCCGCCAACCACCATACCAGCCAGCCAGCCTCCTGTACTATATTCATCCGGCGCAAAAACTCTTAAGGTCGTGCGCAAGGTAAGCCAAACCAGCAGCCACACAAACACACCTTCCCAACTCTCATCAACTACCTTTCGTTCGTACTACTGCCTACCTGCTTCCCTGCTAAAACTCCCTCATAAAAATCACACATTCACACACACACACACACGCATTCTCTTTGCCACCAGCACAGCCTCCCTCCATCCACTCTAAAAAAGTATCTCTCCGCCTTTCCAATCCCACCTCTCCTAGCTTTTTACCTCCAAACTCCGACAACCTTCTAAAACTAACAAGTAAAAGGCCGGATATTTCCCTATATAATTCCCTATATTTCCATCTGTCCCCCATCCTCATCATCATCCGTCCGCTTACAATTCCAACACACACACACATACAAACATCCCTGTTTTATCCTCAGTCGGATGGAATGACAGGAGCTCTCTCTCTCTCTAAATTTTTAGCTTAAATAGCACTATAAAATACACCATTCCATTCAAAGCTAACCTTTATTCTAGTTATTTTTCCCCGTCGTGCAAGTCAGTAGGGCCAGCTAGCTAGCCTTATGACTGTCCGTCCATCCACCAGCAATCAAGTCAACCAGGCAGGCGTAGACCAGCTCGCTTTTCGATTCACCATCATCCCTTTGTCCGGCCGACTTTTACAATTTATGATCCACATAGCCGGATCCTTCCTAATAGCGTTAGACTTTCAAAACAAGAGAAGGCAGGAGCTAGTAACATCATACATATAGGGAGTGGTGGACCGGCCGGACAAGGGTTTGACAACTTTGCATTCCGACCCGTGAAAACCTTAAACCTAGGCAGTAGTGGAATCATCTAGACATCATCAACCATGTTCCCATTCCATGTCCACTCCAAATCTCCTCCCCGACTCCTTCATACTCTTCTCCACCGGGAGACATTTTCCTAAAGCTAGCTTCACCAAACCACGCTCAGGTAGGTGGGTGGGTATATATGCTGGGACTTGGGCAGATAATGTAGCCCGAGGCTCTCTTTTCCCAAATGGTCCACACTCGTACAAAGTCCGAGAAAATGGCATTCTCTCTACCTCATCATGAACCATCCTTCTACAACTCACTCCCGCAACCAGCTAATACACGCCACACAACCATCATAACCTCCAGCCGATTCCAAAGTCGATCTCCTCTCTCGGATTACATGGAAACAGATTTTTCGCAAATCAAACTGCAAATCCCGACAAAAACTAACAATTCCCGCACCCTATATTTCTTCAAACCTCGACTATCATTTACACCAGCATAGTCTCCGTCCGAATCCGTATCCTCCTTAACGACACTTCCTTCTTACTAACCAGCAAATGTCTAGCATATATATTCCAAGAGTTTCCTATTTATTTTCTCACACAGGCAATAAAGGACACAACTCCTTCTAACGACTTCCCTTAACTTTCCACTCACTCTTTCCCTCCTCCTCCTCCTCGTCCTAATCGCAAATATTATTCATCTTTTCAAAAGCCCTTAACTAAACATTTATTCCTCCAGCGGCTGGTGGTTAACCATCCTATCTTCTATCCTCTCTACCATCCTCTATCTCTCTCGCCTAATGTGTCATCATCCTCCTTAAACCGAAGCTTTCATTCCGAGTTCACGGGCCTATGAACCCTGAGAAGCTTAAGTGGAAACAAGCGTTTCTTTTCCCGGCCCTTGTAAGCACACTCATTTCCCCATCCTCCTTATGGACCTAAATTACGTCCACGCTCCGCCGCCACTCCAGCCCATTCTCCAGCCATTACTACCCTATTCTATTTCGGGCATACATCCCAACAAGCCTCCTCCTTCCCTGGAGAAATAAATCCTCCTGGAGGATTTTTCCAGTTGATAAAGGGGAAAGAAGAGTTATGTCCTTCCACTCATCACCACACAGCCTCCTTCCATCATCATACCACCACCCTAATAATCCTCGTCACATGACGACCAAGTCGAGTGAGAGGACTAATAATAATGAGCAAACTCCCGTTTCCCGATTACCGATAGATAAAATTACCACTTGTTCCTCCCCTCCCTCGGAGCCTATCGTCCTCCTCCTATCTATTCAATAGAGACAAGCAGAGAGCGAGAGAGAAAGAGAGCTATTGTGAAAACCATGGAGGGGATAATAAATATTATGGGATGGATGCAAAACGGAGGAGAAAGAGGGCGGATGGAATGCCAGAAGAAGAAGCCTCGCTCTCTCTCTCTCTAATATTCAACTTTGTTCAAACTCGAATAAGAGATAGAGAAATCCCTAGCTCCCACATAACCATATTAGCTTTTCAGGGAGATTATCATATATAAAACTTGTCGTCGAATAGTCCGTTCGTCCCTTCCTCCGTCCATCCTTCGGATTCCCAATGAGGATGATATACAGAGTCCGATTATTCCCACTTGTTCCTCATCCTCTTCTTCTTCTTCTCTCCCTCCTTTTTCATCCTTATAACTTTGCCCTATTACTATTCATATTCCTCTATTCCTACTACTACTACTACTGTATTCCAATTACACTATTCCAGTCCGTCCGAACACAACTAGAGCCTCCCAGGCTTTAGTAGCATCCATCATCTCCCACTAACCATTAGTTAGTTCTATCAATATCATTTGTATAAAGATTTATACGGACACTCCGACATGGCTCACAACGCTTCCTACTCTACTACAACCACTTGTTGTCTCCCAATGGGAACAAGAACACACATTATATTCCCCTGTTATCATATCCAACTCCCGGATCTTTACTTGACAAGTGCTGTGTACACAGACAGAGGACTACTGCCAGCAGCACGGAGAAACTAGAATTATTGCAATCACTATTCACCCATACATTATTTGCTTTCCCCTCCCACCCGCTATACAGACTAGAGCAGACGACCCGAGCAAGACCCATACAATAACCCCATCGTCATCATCATGAGGAAAAAAATTACTCATTTAGCCCAGAATTAACTACCGAAATAATCATATTCTTTCCCTACTAACCCTCCCCCACCCACTTCCATCCCCACCATCAAGCAACGGCACTCATTTCTCTGTGCGGTTATCACCAACGGCAAAACCATGATGAATATTTAACTCCGTATTTCCTCTGAATCATAAAATACATAGATTTCCTCCGCTATACTCCAACCTTCATCATTCTCTACTTATACTATATGTACAATAATAACCTTTCTCGTAATTCCAGTCACCCATCATCCAGCCAGCTAACTGGGTATCCATCCCAATCAGCCAACTCATATAATCTACACAAAGCCCTCACATTTTTACAACACACCAGTCAGTCACTTGCTCCATAAGAATTCAACAACTTGTTTTCCCTAAATCCTCCCCACCCATCCTCCCCTCTCCTCCTCCTCCACTATCCGAGAACTCGGTCCAACTCCAACCAAGCAAAAACACTTTCAACCCATGAATCTCGCCCAACAACATACATTCTCCAGCCCCAAAACCTACCACCGCCTCTCATTCCCACCGAACCCTCTCGTCCTATTCCCCTCCAGCAATGTAAAAATCCAGATAAACCCAGCTCCAAAATGCGGGTAAGCCAACTACAACTCAGGGCCGAACCGCTTCCAGGGATCAAATAAAATCCCCCAACCCTCCTCCTACTTCAAACCAACAATAACACCGAGCACGACTCATCCTCCTTCTTCCTCGGCTTCCCCTCCTTTTATTTCTCGTCTTCACAACAACAAACTTCTCCAGGCGTTATCACCAGCCAACCCAACCATTCAGTCACCTTCCAGCAAAACCATCCTTTTTCAAATCTACCGAACCTGGCCGGCCGGCCGGATTTTAAACGCATGCACGCCGATCCGAAACCGAAACAGCCATCAACAACAACATCCATGCACGCCTTGCTGATTCCCCACAAATTATCCAACTTCTCCTCTACCTTCCTCCATATCGATACAATCCTGAACTCATTCATAATCCTCTGCAAAATTCCCATTATTTCATCCCGTCATAATTTCTCCTACCCGGGTAACACCGAATAAAATAACCAGTCATTCACTTCCAATCAATTCATCAATAACTCACAGCCCATTCAACCAATCCTCTTTTACGTTCTTTCCATGTATCGACTCAAACCCGCAATCCGAAGTTGGATTAATCTGACAATGACAGCGTTTCAAAGAGGGGCATGTTATCGCTTCTTTCAAGAACCCAACATATTAGTCATGTAAATAAATATTTCCCAGTCCCTACATATCCCTCTCGTCAATCAATGTTACTCCTCAAGGACATATCATGACAAATACACTTTTCCCAACGTTAATTATTATCAAAACCTTTATATTTTCGAACCCGAATTAAGAAATTGTATCAAAAACGTCGCAATAAGTTCAACGTTCCTCCCTAAGTGCCCATTAATCCCTGTCAATCAATTCTCCTCCCGTCCTCAACCTATCTCCTTGGGTAATTTCCCACACTAATTAAAATTGTTTCAAAAAAATTCAATTCAAAAACTATTTCACAATAGGATCTATCCATAAAGAAAAAATCCTGCGACACACTTGTCTTCTTCATTCTCGTCTCATCCATCATTAACACACAATCCTGTAAAATCTTATGTTATTATAAACTCCTAATAATGAAAACCTAAACATGTATTCCTTGATTGCATAATTTCCCCCCTCTCCCTATCTGAATCTCCAACAACCTGTTGCTTTTCCTCCAATACTACACTTGTTCATTACCCGTCCAGCATAACCTTTCTCAGGGAACTATAGTGATGCACAGAAAAGTCAAACTACACATTCCGTCAAGCCAAGTACTACACAGACACAACTTCCACTCCTTCTTCCACTTCCACACAATCAGTATCATCATTTGTAATTAATTATAAACGGAGAATATAAGAGTTATAATTAATTACCTAGCAAGTGAGCTAATGCTTTTCCGGGGAATTTAAGCATTGTGATGGGTGGTTCGGGTAGTAGTCCAGAAATGTTATCATCACTATATTCTTGTGACAAATCCCTCCCAGCCTCCGCTGCTTCTTTGAAGGCTTCTAATTTTAATTTCTGATGTCGTTTACTAGCCAAATGTTCCTTAATCCGATCTGAGCGTGCTCCAATGGACTGACAACAAAATCGACACACCAGAATCCGCACCAATTGTCCATCTCGGATGATGGATCGGGAAGTGAAATCAATCCGATTTTCCGCAGCGTACTCATCCACACCTTTCCTCTTCCGACCGTTCCCTTTACACGGTCGTCCACCGTGTGTTAGAAACATTGCGCCCAAATTATCCGTCGACGACCTCCCTTCTTCCAATAATTCCTCAATCTTGAATCCTTTTTCCTTCAACAACTTTCTCAAAAATCAAACACACCCCCAACAACCAAACATTCACTACTCTTCCGGGCTAAACTTTTTCTTTAAAGCTTTTATTCCGCCCGGAATCCCAACCGAGAAAGAGAACAATAACTGTATGAATACATGTAAATATTTGATCTCTTCTATAAAATATAAATATCACCCCACAGATCACACTTTATTATTTTTCTCCGCCAAACAAACCGAGAAATCTTCAAAATCTTCTTCCGGGTAACAACAACTTCTTCTTTACGACAAATAATAATTCTCGAAAAAACTCAACAAATATCCTTACTACCCACAAAATGAACAAAGAGAAAAGAAAACTGAAATTCGGGGAAAAACCAAAGTAGAAAAGAGGAGAAAAATTCGGAATGTAAGAGAGAGTGCCTCCGAGGCGAGTGTCTGTATGGTAGAAATGAACAAACAAAACTAAACTCTCCGACCCACAAGGTCTCCGTCCGTCCCGTTTCTTCCCGTTCTCTCCACTACCACCACTTGTGGAATGCTCTGCCCAAGGAGTAAAGAGGAAAGTAGGAGGAAAACTTCAATCCTCCTGCCTGCCTGCCTGCCTGCCGTCCTCCCAGCTTCCCTCCCTGATAATTCCTCATCAACGCAAAGCATCAGCCACAAACTACCTTGAACCCAATCCCAGGGAGAGGGGTTTTAATCCTACACCACCACGCAATCCTCCATCCTCTCCTAAACTAACTTTGCCAACCTTTTAATGACAATGTCGTAACTACAATTCGCAATTTCTATTTTCTTCCCACACCCTTCCCTCCCGCTCCCTCATCTCCAGCTCTGCTTTCCTCTTCTCACTATGCAGCCGCAGTCCATCTCCAACAACCAAGCCGTTCTTCCAGAACAGCTTCACCATGTATTCGCAGATCTCAAATTCGCAATTTCCCCTCCGCAATCCGAAAAATCCTTCACATCATTTCATTCCCCAGAGTCTACTTTACATTTGTGTTGAAGAATTTTTTGGAATTTTTGAACCCGATCCCTAATATTGTGGCTGGAACATTTACCTCAGGGTATCTTCGCTACAGTAGGCATAAAATTGAGTTATTTCTCCAAGTCATTTATGCCCCTTCCCCTCGCCACGGAAAGTGGAGACACACACATACATTTACGACGGGGCATATCCCAACCGAAGAACCTAAGGAGAATCCTACCCAGCTCATAACAGGAGGATACTGCAATATAGTGCTCTGCCCATGCTGAGGAGGATCATGTTGGGGGGAGGATGAGGGTAGGAGGAGGAGGAGGTTGGTATAAAACTTTCGTAGCCTACAAACAACCAGCCAGGCAACTAAACTACTAGTAATCAAAGTAAGCTACAGCTAGCTAGCAATAAGCAAAGCAACTTAAAAGTAGTAAGCCGATCCTTGGAATATCCACCCGATCCCTCCCCCTCCTCCTCCCCACCCCAATCCGACCTATTGTCAAAAATTCTCCCGTCTCTGTATTCTCTCGGATCCTTTACGAGGGAGCAAACCCCTATACTCATTTCTCCATTCTCCGTCTTTTACCCGAGAAAAACATCAAATTCTTCCACCGCATCTTCTTTCAAGTCTCTCTCTGCTACCTCTCCCCCACCACCAACCTTTTTCCCTGCCCTTAAGGAATTACAACACACGGCATGACGCCACCGGCGTCATGGTCATCCCGTCCGGTTACCCGGATAGGCCCAGTATCAAGGCTCCAAGAACCCCGGCATTTACCCGAACTACTAACTACTCCCTCTTCGCTTCATAACAAGACGAGACAGAAAGCAAAGGAAGAAAGAAGCATTATACATCTTCCAAGTACATATGATCAAGGAAGAACAAACAGAGTCGTAAACCTCAACTTCTTCCAGCCCGTCTTCCTCGTCTCAGTCCCCGTGTGCACACAACTGACTCAACCTCTCCCTCGTCCCATATATACCCGAGAAACATGATTTCGCATTTAGGTTTCGTAATAATCCCCATCTGCATTCCCAGTCTTCAGTCACTTGTAAATTTTCCAGCCCGATAAATGTTTCATAAGAAAAGAAGCTGGATGTGAAAGCAGGGCTTATAGCCTCACTCAGTCAGTCAGCCAGCCAGCCTCCTTTTATCCTATTATATTCCACTCCTTTAATTTGCATTCCAGCCTTAATACCAGTTATATTAATTCCCTCGTCAAAGAACAAGAACCTAGCTTATGCACAGCTCCAACTTCACTTCTAATAATCCCGACTATACATTCTTCAATAAGCTATAAGCAACCAGCCCTACGTTGCGAATCCGGGTTTCATTAATATCCATGAACCGCAGGCTTCAAACCCCTCTCGCCTTCCTAGCCTCGCACAGACAGACCCGGTCCGGTCGGTTATCAATTTCTCCGAAGATTGCGATATCCTTTTACATTCCATCCGTCAGCATCCTCGTTTAGAATATAATACAACAACGCTCCACCAATACCCTTCTTCCCTCAACCATGCAAATCTAAAAGCCGACGAGCAGTAAATTAGTATAATTCCAATCTCTTTCTACTCTCTCTCTCTCTCTTTCTCTCCCGTTTCTCCTCTTATCGTCCTTTGTCACTTAGTTAAGAGTCTCTGACGGGACGAGGAAGCTCCCTTGAATTATTTAATGACTTTAAATCCAACTTTCAGTAACCCCTCGTATATTCTTTCTCCTCTCTCTCTCTTCCTCTCTCTCTCTCTCTCTCTCTCTCTCTCTCTCTCTCTCTCAGTCAATTCCATCTTCCCATTCCCTCCAAGTAATAACTGGGATGGTTAAAGCTAGATTGAGAGGAAGCGATAGCAGGATAGAAAATATCGCGGATCAGGGAGGAGTCCCCGCATCCTCCCGACTCTACCCACCTACCTCCTGGCTTATGCGCAATCCTCCGCATATCCGAAACTTCTCCTCCAACAACCCACTCTTATCATCCTATTTTTCATACACCGGCATTGCTTCACGCAAATATCACAAAACCCCAGTATCTCCTCCGCCAGCCAGCCAGCCCCACAAACCAACCGAACCGCACACCTTACATTCATTCTTGTATATTTCATCCATCTACCTTACCTTTCCTCTCATCACAGACTTATTCCGATCCTACCACCACCTTCTTTCTACAACCAGCCATCCAGCCTTCTCCGAGCCATCATCATATTATTATCACAGCCTCTAAAGCTCCATACATAGGCTATAGCTAGAAAGGAGCCCCATCTATTAACTATTACCATTCTTTCCTCCAACACATCTTTCCATGCACCATTAAACCTGTAAGAGAGTCCAAGCATAACGAAACCAAGCTCATCAAGCCTTACACCTTACCTTCAAAAACTTATCCTATACTTACCCTACTACTACTACACTCCGTCAACCTTCTCCGCCGCCCTCTCCCCGTACCATTTCTTTCTCCATATTTTTTAACCCACCCTGGTATCTACGCTTTGCAAACCAGAAACATCCTACACCCCACCGCTTTTTTAGTCTACGTGTACTCAAGCATTATATGCGGAATTAACAAACCCCAGCCTTCTTCTTTCTCTCAACTCTCTTCGCCCTCTCCAGCCTCCTCTCCTCTTCTAGCTTTTCCCTATGCTTCCTCAAATAAATGACCAGGATTTGCTGGAATTGCAATTCCCATCTTCCCGAACTCCGCCCTTCTTATCAAAGATCAAAACCTCTGATCCCTATTCCGCTTTCTGGGAAAGTTAGAGACTACACCCAAAATCAGAGAGACTCGTAGCTCTCCTATCTTTTTCAACGTTTCATTCAACAACGCTTCCACCCTTCTCTTTCCCAACCTGGTATGCAAAGTAATAAGCTCCAAAGTCCGGAGTTATTCCCGATACCGACTATACCGATGAGCTTGTCGTTTTCCTCCTCCTCAATTTCCATCAACTACCGATTACTCTATTCCATAACTTTTAAACCAAGCCTTTCCATGTATCAAGTATTTACAAGGGGTTTCAAGTTACCCGCCGCCGGATCTCCAATTCTCTCCCGGCTTAGTCTCAATTATTGACAGTTTTAAGGATTCCTCTGCCAGATATTATAGACTTGCGGTAAATTTTTCGGCTTAATCAGCTCGATAGCGTAATTTGAGGCCTATATTTTTTAATTCTATTCTCTCCATGTCCAATCTCTACACTCTTTGCAGAGCAGCAGAAACACAGCGTTGGAGGAGTCCAGTATTTTTCTAGTTTGGCCACTCATCTCATTTATTCGCGTGCTTCACTCCACCGGAATACAATGGGAAAAGTGTATCAGTATGGTGATATCGGTTTACAGAAGAGCCATATGAGGCCGACCCGCTATTAGTTCATCCTAGTCAGTCCTCTGTACATTGTAATCATGATATAGAGAAGAGAGAGCCAGGCAGAGATGAGGAAAGCTATACACAGTCTGTAAAGTGTTTCCTTGCATTTCACATGTTGGGAACGGATAGGACACGAGAGAGTAATTCGGTCGGAAGATTCAGGACGAAAATCACACGGGTTTCCACAATCCACAACCTCCCTCCCTTGTATACTGCGAAATCCATCCCACTCTCTCTCACACACACACACACAACCACACACCTCCATATAATAATACCTGTCCCGCTCCTGTATCTTCCAACTCCGTTTCATTCTGCACGTAGCTTAACATACTCAACATACCTGTGTATTTATTCTCCCGACTCCCGTCCTCATATATGCATGCCGACACACACCCCCTCCTTCCCTACCTTTCGTCCTACCAGACCAGAAACGAGGGCATCATCATCATCCTGTCCTGGGGAAAAAATTCTCCCAAATCCTTCTCTCTCTCTCTCTCTCTCTCTCTCCTCTCTCTCCCCGTTTCTCTATCATTCCCCAGTAAATATTCCATCTCATTCCAACCAGCCAGCCAAGACCAGCAGGGAGTTTATATACAATCTCAGTTCGTCAGGAAGCACAGGTAGTAGGAAGGTTTTGCTATATTATTTCAATGCCTTTTTCAGCCAGTTTTCCCCTCCGAGGAAAATTATCCTCCACGGGCAGAAGAGTTCCAAAGGATGGGGAAAAATTCTTCCATTTAGATCACCTCAAGGATTCGGGTACCTTCCCCCAAAAAAAATCATCCGTCCTTGCTTCTCCGTCGTCACACACACCTCTCACCGCACCGTCTCACCTGAGAGAGATTCAATCCGATTCGCTCCCCGCATCTCCATTCTCTCACAAAACATACACATCTCATATTCTCCCGACTCTCCTCCCGTCTCCCACATAATCATCCTCTTCTTTCCCATCACTTTTCTCCCTCCCGCCCCCACTCCCCCCAACAACCACCTTTTACCTTCCACCACCACCACTTTTCTTATCAATACTATACCTTTCCTCTCACGCCGCCACTCTCCTCCGTCCTCTTCTATAACCCCCGGAAAGAGTTTTTACCTCCTCCTGTAGCCTCTAGCACCTCAACTCAACCTACCCGCCTCCATTCCACCATACTATTCCGACGACTTCCTTCCTATTCTCACCCTTCCACCCTCTTTCTTCTTCTTCGTCTTGCTCTCCAACCCTCGTCTTATTGCAACCTTGTAAATAACATGCGTCTCCTCCCGCCTCGCTATAAAAAACCCACCCTGTGAACTTCCTCGGAGAACCACGGGGCTACGCTTCCCCGATTCCAAACCTCCCTCATCCATGAATTTCCCCCACCAAACTCAGTTCAAGCAACAGCAAGGAAGAAAGAAAAGCGGATGATTATGATGATAGCTGCACGCGGACCCTGCACAACAAGATCAGGGCTACAAAATCCGAAAACAACAAAAACAACATTTCTCCAACAATCATCCTCCACCAGCCATCCATCCGTCCATCCACCTTCCTCTCTTCCTTCTTGGCCCTCTCTCGTGTCTTCCCGCGGCCGGAGTCTACGGGAAATTTAACACATTTCCGGTCAAGATTCCATGTACACAGGACGTCGTATACAAGAGTATAAACAGACAAGTCATCATCATCCTCCTGCCATCACCGCCGCCCGGCCAACCAACCGGCTGTAACCCAACAAGTCTCCCACCCCCTTCACATCTTCCACATCCAATTACCTCTACCCCTCCCTCTCCCCACCTGTATTCCCAGTCCACAAAATCCTACCAACACTCCCTTGAGAGACTTGTTCCATCCAAAAACCGAGCCAGCCGTGGAGCGGAGAAGAGGGAAGAACGCGGGGACCGGGTAATCTCCGCCAGATCCACTCCTACCTCTCTCTCTCCCTCCTCCTCCTATCTATAGTCTTGTATGGAATGGAGACAGGAGGGAGAGAAAGAGCAACAGGTAGCAGGCATCAAGTAGGACAGGTAACCATTACTAATGACTTTTAAGCCTTCAACCTCCTTTAGAGCCATCCTAAACTCCGCTCCTCCGCCCCTCTTCTTCTTCTTCTTCTTCTTCTTCTTTCTAGCTCTCCCTGGTTCTCTCTGAAAAAGCACAACTTTTCCTTCACCACTATACCATCCACCAAAATCCATTACATTCTCTCTACCTCCCCCCTTCCCTTCCACCATATACATTTCCCAAGTCTCCAAAACCTTGCTTCCCAACTAGAGACGATCCCATTTGAACAAGCCCATTCTCTTAACCCCGACATCATTATCAACAATGTCACTACTACAAACTTTGTCCCTCACTCAGCCCTAATGCCAGCCAAATCTCCGTCACTTTGGATAACATGGGCAAGAAGAGACTCTCAAATCAATGACCTCCATGTCCTCCCTTCTTCTAGAACAACGCTATTCTATATATTTCTCCAAGTTGTGCTCTGCAGGTACTAGGGTCTACCTACCGAGGACACTAATCCTGTCCCTGTATTTCATAACTTTTCCCTCCTCCATCCGATTATGTACCAGTAATATATAATAATATATTTATCATTTAAACCCTAAATGTCTTTAACCACTTGACTTTTATTCCCATTTCCTTCACCGTTTCCGCTCTTCCCCCCTCTTGCCACTCATTAAAGGCAAAACTAGCAAAGGACCAATCCGGAGGAAATGTGAATTTCTCCGAAAATATATTCATTATGTTAACCAACATGCCGACGCCCATTTATCCCACATTTTTACCCTTCTTTTTCCTCCCGATACTTTCAGTAATTCCGCTAGAAAACTTTCCTCCTTCCAACCTTGCTCTTAATCAACCTTCTCCAGCGCTTATACTAATTACACGACCAGCATATAGACATTACGTAAACTATAACAACTATAAGATATTCAGCTCATCCTCTCAATCCGCCGTATTCCTTTCCCAGTTCCAAGCACGCCACAAGCAAGAAACTTTAGCTCAGACTTTTACCGGCTCGGCTACAGTGTCTCCATCTAGTCTTCTCCAGTACTTTCCCAGCTCCCACCTGACTCATGATTCCTCCTTACGTGGCTTTCTTCTCCCTAAACGTTTTTTCCCTCTTCTCTCCTTCGCCGTATTTTCATTTGGGATTATTACAATGAGTTTCTTCAACTTCTTCCCGAATTCCACCACCACCTCCTTCCATCACCCATCATCCTGCCTCCAACCAACACACACCACCTGCATTCTCTCTTAAAACAAACTGCCTTTTCCCCTTCCAGCAATCCTTAAGCCGGCCACTAAGGATTATAACCGATCAGCTTTGGAAGGGATAACGTCCAACCCGAGGGAGGAGCGGGTATTGAGTATCTGCCCGAGAGAGAATATTTAGAATGACTGGCAGGCTTTATGGGTATTGGATTTTTCCATTTATTAAAAAGTCTCATTTTTCCACGTATTCTCCAAGGAATATTTTCTCTTTGAATCTAAAAATTACCCCCGGGCTTTGTGCCCCGTACCCATATCTAATAATACATGCGTACGTTCCGCTCCCTTCACTCAGGCTGGTAAGTTTAAAGTTGGGCGGATGGGTAAAAAAACTATTGTAAAGAAGTGTCATTCTTTTAAATCTGTCAAATATTTAGGGTACTTGTTTACACCGAGTGTAAAAATAGCCATTGCCCTTTACACAACCTCCAGCTTGTCTTCTAGCTCTCTCGATTCTCCTAACAATATCCAATACTACCCGCGCTTTATTTTTTAGAGCTTTTTAATAATAATCTGCTGACCAGTGGTTTTTCGCTCCACCTTTTCCTCTTGAAATTGTAAACGACGAAGCGTTTGGAATGTAGAGCATTTTGCAAATAACAAAGTCTTTGAAAAACGTTTTCACTCAATTTCTATCCACAGCCGCACATATATATATATAGCTTTTTCGTTTCTATGACCGGTTCGGTCCACGGTAGAGCGAGTATGTATTTTATTTCTTGCTTCGTTTCATTACCCACTCTTCCTCAACTTATCAACTCTTGCAAGCGCGTCTTCTTCAACCGCGCGGATTCTGCCAAGCCTCTATATATTTTGTAGGGATAATGGATAGAATTTAAAGTTGAAATCTGTAGGGCACACGCACGCACATGTTTGTGTGAGAAAACCAGGTAAGCCCGTCGTGGAAGGAGGCATCATTTCATAGGCCCATCCACATCATCCCTTCCTGACCTCCTTTTCCAACCTCCGATCCACTTGTTCCTTTCTTCTCACCAGCGGACCGCACCAGCATAATACAACCACTTGTTGTCATTGCCGAAAGCATGAAATTTCGCAAAAAATCAACTGTCACGTATCCTCCCCAATTTCTTCATCCAACCCCTCCTCCCTCTCGTCATTTTAACTTCCTTCCACACGCAACCCAAAGAGAAAATCAACTCAAGGAACATTTTTCCATTACCGATACCTCCCTCCTCCTCCTCCTCCTTTTCCCATTCTTCCTCCCCATTTCATCTTCTTCGTCCTCCATCCTTAGTTTTTCAGGAATCATTCCCATCTTCCTTCTTTCTTGGCTCATTAATTTATTTTCTCAGCTCTCTTCCCAACATTCCACCCAATTTCTATTTATTCTCTCCTTTTACCCCATTTTCAATCATTAAACTTGCTTCACTTCCCACAAATAACATAATCAAAAAACAATCCAATCCTCAACAACTTTCTGTCATAATTCCTCCCGTAAGTTAAGTTTCCGTCCATTCACATTCAAATCCCGGAATCCTTTCAGTGTTTCCTTTCAGATCTTATGCAAAATCCATGGAATTTCCCCGTTTCTCCTTTTAATCTCAATGATAAGAATGCTACTATGCATGTATATTTAATGCTCGAGCTTATAGCTCGGCCATCTCCATGACAACACATGCCTACAATTTCATAAACATGAGGGCATAAGGGCTAAAGTCAATGAGAAATCCCTTGAGGGCTTCTACTGAAAAATTACCCATGTGACCGTATAGAGAACAGGATGTTATTTTCAAAACTCAAGGGTTTGTAAGTATTCGAGTTAAATGATTGTTATTAACTTGAAGCAACAAGATATTACTACTAACAGCACACAAGGAAAGGAGGATGCTTTCTTTCCTTCCTCCTGGATTTCATTTCCCGTCTGATTGACGGTTATTGCACGGGAAAAACTCTTTTAAAACTCATTAACGCAGCCAACCAAACTTAGCTAGACTTTTCCCCTAGGCATTGCCTACATAGTAGGCACATCATACGCTATGTACAATTTCACTAATCTTATTCTTCCCTATCCTTTCCATGTATAAGCATACTAATTATCGAATCTGGCATCCTAACCAAAAGCATCCACAACTAATTCTCATTAACAACTGAGTATAGAGTTAACTTGAAATTTAACTCCTCAATATTTTATAATAGTAATAGAGCAAGCAAGCTAGGTTCACTCAATAGTTTAGTTACTCAATCACTAGCTTGGCCAATTACATATTAAACTTTCCCGAAATTTTCACACACCCAGCCCGGATGATAGCTTGACTCAATGAAGATCAAGTGAAGCGAATAATTTGATCCGAAATCCGGTTCTCTGTTGTTATGTTTGTAAATTAAATTCAGCCTAAGCTCGCTCCACAATATATTTATAGTATAATCCCTTCCCGGTCTTGTTCACGAATTGATTTAGATAGGGATTGGATTATGAGGCAAACACGGATTTCGTTCCACACATTAGCCTCTTGTTAACGATGGAGGAAAGTGCCGAGTATAGAGTAGATTACAGAGCTCACACAAGAACAAGAACCACATAGCTCATACGACCCTTGTAATATGGGCTGAGATCAAAGTGTCATGTGTTATGGTCATCCAAGGGAAAGAATGTATATAAGAGAGTAGATAAAGGTGAGAGAGTTGATAAGACTGTGTTTAATCATAAATAAATCTCGTTTCCCAGCCTTCCCACAAAACCCGTCACCCGGCCAGAACCATATCCCACCACCCTATCATTAAATCAATTTGCAATCAAACATTTCAAATCCTTCCAAAACCGGCAGACAGTTCCGTAATATGGCACTTTTTATATTCTTGTCGTAAACCAGGCTTAATCCTTAATCTAGCAACAACTTCCACTATATCTTGTCCTCTTTTATATCTCACTGCGCAGTCTACTATTTCCTTCACTTCCAGCCAATTTCTCTCTCCCTTCTATACATCATCCTTACTCCTCAGAGCGTAAACCGATCCATTTTGCAAAAACTTCAAGTCTGGGGCAGTCAATAGGAAGATAGATGGAGGATGAGGGCAAAGCCCCGTTAAATCCATCCAGAAACATTTCACCATATTAAAACATATGCAAGCTCATCTTCTTCTTTACCGAGTCTGTGCTCCGCAAGCGTTTTCCTCTCTACTCCAACAAAGCCAAGGAACAAAATCCCGTATAGTATAATTTACAAGCTTCAATTTAGCCAATCAAATACATAATATTCAAAAGTTCAAGTCAAAGAGTCAACAAATTCCCAATTATGTACTCATTGACGAGGATTTATGGAGAGCGTTTCCCAAAAATATTCCGTCTTTCACATTTCCATCTTTGTCCCCCGCCTTGCCATTTTTTTAAACGTTTTAGTCTCATTCTTAATTTACCGCCTTGGCAAAAAACTCCTTCAGAGAAAAGGAGTAATAGCCAAAACCAGAAACTGCAACCCAAGACTAATTTCCTCTTAATTTGCAATTTCCAAAACACCGTGATCCTCAGCAATAGTATTTATCCCATATTAAGCTCCAAGCTCACTGCAGAGACTAACACATAGCAAAGGATACCGCTCAAATTTTATCTTTCGTCCAACAACCCTGATTATGGGCGCAATCTTATGTCATATAATGTAACAACACCAAACTTAAAATTCCGACCAAGGGATTTTCTCAAAACCCTATACATATAATATTAATCCTTTGAAACTCGTCCGCCACAATCAAAATCCTCCTATGGTAATCTTCCAGGTGTGGCTCCATATTTTTGCAAAGGCTTTTCAAGAACAGTTTAGCATTAGTTTAACATTTCCAAATTTTTCACACCCTCTCACAGTGTACCCCTTGATGCTGTACCAATTTGAGGATATTTTGCGAAGAAAAAATCTTAAAAATCCATCGCTCCATCATCACATCAATTCTCCAACACTCCCCCATTCCGTGCATGAAGCCATCCCTTTTCATGGCCTCAGCCTAAGCTAGATCTTGTAGTTTTTACATCTTGAGGATTCCATCTCTATTTAAGATGGTTGATTCCATGCTTAAAGCTCCACCGCCAAACCCACCAACACACACGCATCCTAAAAATCTGCAAACTTTAGCACTCCATCCCGTCCCATTCCTCTCTTCTTCCACTAGGGTGCATGCAGTGTATGCATATGTACATCTCTCTTGCAATTATCTTCTCATCATTGAAACTGAATGAAGAAGGCGAAAGAGATAGAAAAAATACTCGGCTATAAAAAAAGTCGCTTTTAATTCACATCTCAATCCCTCTTAACTTTCCTTCTCATGGATTTCTGGGACAAGGCTGCACTTCTCTCACGCACAATCAACAATCCCTATGTACGACGCTAATCCCTTCCATAACATTACCCTCCTCTCTTCAATCAGCCCCAACAACAATAAACTCAAGATGCATTTCCACACACGCATATACACACATATTCTTCAACAAAAACAATACACTATGATTCTCCTCCTCCTTGCATTCTTCCCTTCTGCATCATATAACCTTCTCTCCTTAACTCCTTCATCAACTGATTCTAAGTCAGTAAGTCAGCCGTACTCTTCTCCTCCCTATCACCTTCATCTACATTCAGGAAAATAATCATATCATCGTCCCCCACCACCTCGTAGTATAACAACAAAGATAGCCAACCACACGTACAAACTTACAGCACCCACCGACCCACCACCACAGCTGTAGAGCCGGATTCCACGCAACCCGTACTACTATAAAGCACAATCACTCTCCACACACAATCCAAAAGACTCAGGTAAATCACGCTCATTGATGTAACAGATATTAACTTGCAATCTTTCAAGTAAAAATCACCATTCGTCATCACCACAACCCCTTTATCAGATCTCCATTATCCAGAATATAAACTCTTGCAAAATCTGTCTCTGTCCCAATCTCTGCAAATCAGATCCATGTCGTGTCTTCTTTCCTACCTTTCCACTGCATCCACTTCAAATCTCTTAGAAAATCCTGAAAACTTTATGCAGCCTTTCAAACTTCAAACAGCCATGTGGTCATACCACCATAACTAAACTTAACGTTTCAAGCTATCAGCTTAATAAACTTGGCTTACCACCTTTTATTAAGTAGTTTTAAACTACTTCATAGTATCCAGTTTCCCTTCAAGATCCTATGGATACTGAATAATCTTGGTGAGAAAACCTAATGCTAAATTCTATTCGATTTATAATTTTAATTGGCTGGAAATAATAAACTTTTAAAAGTTTTATCCACTGGAAATAAGTTTATAAAAACATCCAGAATATTTCTGAGCATTTTTTAAAGGATATTAGCTAAAATTTCGTAAAATATTCTCAAAAATCCGCCTTCATTTTGTGGTCAGTATAGGGTTGAGTAACATCCTTGTATCAATGCATACTAAACTCAGTAATGCATTCCTTTCATCCCAGATGATTATCTTGTTCTCAGAGGATGAGGAGAGCAGTAAGTCAGTAGAGGTGACCTTTATAAAAGGTGATCCCGTGGTGGTGGTAGTATAACCCGTTTTGCAACGTCCTGCATCCCTCCCTTAAAAAGTTCCTCTAGTAATAGTAATAATCCCCTTTCTATATATAATCTTCCCCATGCAATCCCAGTTTTCCCATTAGGAATTACGAAAGCTAGAATTTATAACTTGCCTCGCCAGTCAACTAACCACTTTACGAGATAGCTCCTCCGACTCTTTAAAGTCAATTCATGTGCACAAGATAATAGGCATTTCAAATTGGCAAGGTAACTCGCAAATCTCAAGAAAACCGAGGGGAGGTAGAGTACAAAAGAATTCTCAAGGAGCTTTTGCACAGGGTTTGCCTGCAGGGTTTGCCTGCATGCATCCACCGCAGGCGTATATGGTTTGTAGAAAACAAGGATCATTTTTTGCCAATCCTCTCCAACTCACTTGATTCATTTCCCCTTCCAATTCCATTCCCCAATTAATCTCCCTCAATATGTCTTCGAGTCTTATCTTAGCCCGTGCCCCGTGCTCATTTACACTACCTCCAATGGAAGTTGTTGCAAGTATTTGCCCGCCTGCAAAAACTCTCAGCTAACCTCCATTTTAAATCTTGCTCCAGGTCATTTTTCTCTGGGTTATTAAAACGAGGAGCTTGTGGACGGACGTAAGAGGGGCCCAGTAACTAAAATCATTTTTCTTTTATGTCGCCTTCAGTTATAGATTTATAAACGATCCACGTGCCTATGAATCAGCGTGTAGCTCCATCATTTCGTTCTTGCCTTTCTTGTACATTATTGCTGGTCTGCCCGATAACAATTAAAGTATCCACACTTAGATCATTTGACTCTATCCTCAACTAATTGCGCATCAATCCTTCGCGGTTTCTAGAGCTTGCCAATAATTTACAAATTATTCGCATACTCCCAGCTCCTCGGATTTTTATTCCAAAAACAGTTTCTTTAATTGTAGTTACGTACGAATTTCCCTAGTAAACGAGTTTCAGCATGTCTCAATCCCTTTGCCATCATAACCTAATTGCTGCAATCAGTCCAACTCAAAGAGATTGTAATTAAAGCTAATTCCCATCCAAGGTTACCCAGTTAAATCCAACTGTTCTGCATCCACCTTGCAAACTCAGCCAGGTTTATAGCAATTCCTTCCATTTCCCATCCCTGCATTACTAATCTGCCAATTATACATGCCTACGTAACCATACGTACACATTAAATTATTTTCCAGCTTGTACCATAATCATCCACTCCTCCGTTGGATGGACTTTGTCCTGCGAAAAACTGGAATTAGCGATTATTTCTCATACGGGTAGGAGGGAGATGAATCTGGTCTTGAATAGATTAAAAATCTTCTCTCTCTCCTCTTCCTTCTCCACCACCTCCCCTAGTAAGTAAGTGGGTATTGTATTTTTTCCTTTCGCCAAATGAATAATAATGAGTGGAAGACAGGGACAAGTATATCCAAAGCTAGTAGCCATCATGCAACACATCCCTCCGCGTCACGTCACTATCCGCAAACGTGATCTTGAGCTCAACCTTCAAGAAAGCGACGCAAGGAAAGCAAGCCAGGAGAGGAGGCTAAGACCAGGTATATATCCTACCTGGGGATCAGAAGCTTATGCGAACCAGGGAGGAGGAGAATTCTGGATGGAACGGAAAATCTTTCCAGAATCCCATCTTCCCACCACCATCCTCCGTCAATCCCCTTCCACATGCACACAATCCTGTAGATAACCAACTCCATCCTCACCTCCACCAAACTCTCACACCTGGTTACAGAATTTTGCACATCAGCATATACGCTCATCCGCACCAACAAAACCAGAAGTCCGAAGGCCATGTCTCCAATGAACGCGTCTTAGTCATACATCCCGCACAATCCCAGCTTCTCACCGCTCTGACTAGAATAAATATTGCGCACTTCCCAACAATTCTCAGAGCAACTATGATTCGCCAAATAGATTCCGTCCATCTCCCCTTCAAATCCTCCATCCTCAGAATTCCCTCAAGTTTGCGAATTTAATTTCCCCGCTTCTTTCAATTCGATCGTCATTACCTATTCCATGAATTCAATTTCCAAAGAATATTCTGGCTTATTCTGCTTCCCCCGTCCATGTAACGCGCGCACCTGTAATCCAAACCCTAGCATCGCAACAATCTCAAGATTCCCATAATGTTCCTATTTTTAAATTTAAGCTCACTTTTTGAATATTGTAAAGACATATTAATTCTTTAAATATTTCCCTATGAAAGTCAAAAACTTAAATAAACCAGGCAATAATTTTATAAGCTTTCACTCCTCAATTGGATTCATTTCACCCCGAGTTATACCTCTTTCTGAAGTTTCCTACGCTTTGGCAAGGTAACAATTTTAATGTAATTTGATAACGCTAGATTCGGTACGGATGACGATGATTTAAGCATGACAATATGATTCCACGCATATTTTCTTAAGCAAGCACAGCAAGATGATCATTTTGAAAATCTGATTAGCTTTTTTTCTCTAGCCCTCTTTCTCATCTTACTCCATGTTCTCTCTTTCCCATACCAACCATACCCAAAGCAATACTTGCGTGAACGTTTGTCATTGTGAAATCATGTGATTGTCGGACTTTTTCTACCTTGCCTTCTTTCTTACTTAGCCTACTGCCATTCCGCCGCTCCCGCTCCCACCAGTTTAGCCAGTTAGTCAGTCATCAAGCTGTAGAGGAGGGCGCAAACAACTGCAATTCAATCATACCTGGCTTTCTCAAGTCTGCCGGATTTCAACATGTTATCTTTTATTCCTTCAACCCCCCGCTCGTATTATAAGCGAGCAACAAGCAAAACTGGTCATACAGTATACGAGTTTGACACACATTCGCACACGGATTTCCAACTCCGTGTCTTGAGTCAGCCAAGAGGCAAGAATGAGCGTACACATGACCGAGAGAGAGAGATTCAACAAGAAGAGAAAAGATTCAGCTCCAAAGATCCCTGATTACTAGACCATCTCATCCCAGACTGCCGCAACAACTAACCTATCCGTCTTCCCTCCTCCCGTATATCTTCCCATCTAATCCACCCATTAGCCTTACCCCTCCACGCTTCCATCATCTCATCATCTTATTAAAAATCCCCCAGCATCCCAACCAACTCCACTTACATACTACCCATCATCCCGCTATATACATACCTCAATCTGCTCCAATAATTCTCTCCCACCTTGTATTCTTCCCAACAATTACTCCATTCATTATATCGATCAATCGACCAACTTTCAACCAACCCTTCTCCCAAACCCCCACGCATTATTTCCCCTTCTTCCCCGCATCCCCCCACCCACCGAATCCCCTCTCTCCCACATTATCAGAATGCAAAAACCCAACAATCAATCCATCCGCAATCTCAAACCGAGAAATCCTTATTCACTCTAACACTACTCCTATGGCCCAGCATCCTAGCAAAATCCCATCATACAAAATCCATCCTCCGGCATACATTTTCTATGCAAATGTAACCAACATCCTCTTCCCGTCGTCCGTCCCCGATTCCATCCGTCCTCTTTACAAACCAAACCCACCGTCTTCTCCTACTTGTGGTGGCTCTCCTAAGCTCCTCCGACTCATACACTAAACGTTTCGTGGAAACGTTTCCATCCGATTCCTTCCATAGCTTTTCTCCTTTGCGAACAAGAATTTTACTGATAAGCTTTCCCCTACGTTTCTTGGACTGTATGCATACATTTTCTTAAATCCTCCAGGAACTGAAACTTTTCCGACGCAAAAACTTGTATCCAAGTCAAACAAATTCTTGCTAATCTTAAAACTACAAACTCTAACTTTGTTAAAACTGAAATTTAAAAATTCGCGAAAATTCGCAACTTTTTTCCAACTCTTTAGAATTTGGTACAAGGCTACGGAGCACAGTACTTCGACATAGAAGGCTCTTAGGCTCGTAGGAAACCAGAATTTACGAAATTTTCATTCTCACTAAAGGCAGAGCTCTATGCTTGGATTATTCGCTAAAATCAGCTTGCTTCCTGGAGAGATTAGATTCCCACATAGCCAGCTGATTTTATCCGCACGAGCATTAAGCAGAAGCAAATACAGTGTCCGCCCAGCTTTTCAATCACATCCACGCCACCCCTCCTTCTTCCATCCAAAGGGTTTAACACCTTTCCTTGACTTACTCTCTTAACGAGGTGAGCTCTCCCCAAGCGACGAATGCGTATATAGGAACCATTATAGGTACTCAGTTACGCGTTACGCTCGTCCCACCTTTAAATCTTGGAGAGGTGAGATTTTCTGGCTTCTGAATTCATCCAAAGGCATTTACAACCGCCGTTACGCCTTCCCAAGTGTACATTGTAATAGCGAAAGGTGGAGGGTATCAAGACGGGACGGGCCCCTTGGAAATCAGTCAGTCCGTCAAGGAGTCCTTCCTTCTAATCACCTCTCTCTATACAGATTCCCCCCTCACCCACTAGGAGTGTGTAACAATTTCCCTCATCTCTCCTCCTTACCTGTCTTACACCTGTATTAATTCATTCTCTCTCATTCATTATCACTACAGCTGACTCCCGTCCTTAGCTAGCCATTATCCCTCAACCCATATTCTTTCATTAAGCCAGGTAACTTTTCGTGGATTCTCATCTCTTCTGTCCCTGCTTTTCCAAACCCTTAATTCTCACTCCCCGCAAATTCACCTTCAACTACTAACCATCACTATTCTGTTCCCACACGTCAAGTCTTGGTCACTATTCCTCAGCTACGTAGAGCAAACCACATTTAATGTTCCGCATGCCAGGAGCATAATATGCATCTTTCGCAATCTCAGTTAACTGACTTGCATCAATCCCCACTGTGGAATCCTCCTACCTCCATATTATTCTCAACAGTTTCCCTAATGCGCTAAACACAACCTTGCTAAACCTCGCGCCTTCCCTCCTCCCCTTTTAAATTTTAGCTACAAGAATAAAAAGTAACTCACTAATCTGCAAATCCATTGTCCAATGCCTGAACCTTTTTCTCTCCAAGTTCTTCTAACATAAACTACATTCAATTATAAAAAGTTTAACACGTATTGATATGAAGATTCAATTTTCCTTTGGAGGTAGAAGAAACCCTCTTCACGCGCATTTATTCTATGTGGAAAATCCTGGGATTTTCGTATTGCAATTGCAATCCTCCAAAATTCACTTGGATGTAATCAAAATCTCTAGTTTTCTTCCCCCATCCATCCATGCATCCATCCTTGGCTGAATACATCTTTTATATCAAGCCGTCGTGCTCTTCATCCCTCATCCTCATTCCCACCCGTGATTTTATCAGCTAAAATATTTTGCAAGATAAAAAAATTTCCCTCTGCCCCTTTTACGTCCTTTGGCTTTCTTTTGCTTGCGGCATGAGAATGAGGGTAGGAAGGTAAGAAAGAATCTCATCCTTGATTTCCTTCCCGCGGCTTGTATTATTATTATTGCAGAATCCCAGTCAAAATCCCCACTCCTCCAAACTCGAATAACCTACAAGCAGCTCCGAAACGAAAGTCTTTCCTCCATCTTCACGCACTACACCCACTTTCTACACTAGTCAACCCTCAGCACAATATCCCTCCCCCACCAGACCGACACAACTACCCCCACCCACCCTTTCATCCTATTCCCCCCACACAAGATATCCTGTCGGAAATAATAGTGAAACTCAATTAATTACCTTCATCCTACCTCTCCCGCTCACCTACATGTACAGCCCAGCTACCTATAATAAGTTTCCGCTTCGGAGCAGCTGGCATACTGTACAATCTAAAAACAAAATTCGCTTTAAAATATTGCGATTTTCCTAAGAAAATTCAAAATATTATAATTTCCAAGTAACTTCTAATTCCAGTATTAATTGTAGCTCAATTATTAAACTCTGCGAATTTAATTGATTCAATTCCCCGACATCAAACACGCCATATCGCTCATGACCACACCATTGCAATAATATGAGCATGTGACACTAATCAGGAGTATGTGTGACGACAAATGAAAGCATCTTCACGTATGGTAAGACAAGGCCGCGAAAAGAGGCCCACCGCCGTCGTCGTATCCCTCTCTTATCTATCATGTTCCTCTTATTTCCTTAAGCCTATAACGCTCACACGTAGAGGGATGAGAGTGAAGAAGATGAGAAATGGATTATAATCCAATTCCTCCGGCTACATTACCACTCGCTCGTAGTAGATTACGCAAACAGAGTGGACTAAGAATAAGCTATGAGAAGAAGGAGAGATGATTTAAGCAAGACAACGAAATTGGTTTCTATATACTTACGTTTCGTAAGATCAGTGAAGAAAGGGACGGGGGCGGGTTGATCTCGATGACTTTTGAGCAAATCCTTTCCAAGTACTTCAAAGACGTAAGGGCATTTATGGTGACGGAGGGTAGAGGTTCCCTGGGACTTGGATCTGTAGAGGTACACCATGTTGCATCCCCTGCAGGCCACAACATCCTTGCACAACTTCCCATCTGTCAAGATTTTAACCCGGCCAAAGTATTTCCAAACATCACTCCGCGTCCTCTTCTCCGCCTCGCAAATCACCTTTGCTTTCCCGTTCCTCAGGTAAAAGTCCACAAGCTCTTTAGGGAGGTCAATATCAGCAGAGTTTGGGCTCGTCGGTATAGGCCCAGGAGGTATAGTTAAGCTCAGGGGTCCACCTCCTCCCCGAATCCCGAGGTGACAACCAGTGCTGCTCACCATCATGGCTCCTCCGACGCCCAAAGGCAAAGGCCCGCTTATCTCTTCCAGCCTCCTCCTTCCCTCCACGATCCTCTCTTCCAACAGATCTCCTCCACGTGTCTTCCCACTCTCCCGCCTGATATCCAGCGCAATGTCCCGGCTTCCTTCCGCAAATCAGTTCACTATTCTCACTGTTAAAAGACAAAAGATTGAGATTTTGTCAACCTCTGCCCAAACTTGTTTCAAAATTTCCAGAGTAAAAATATTATCCAGCACTGGCTTTGAAGTAATCTCAAAAACTAAACCATGAGCTTCAAACAGTAATTGCTATCGACCAAAGTAAGTATACACGGAGTATTCCTTCTCCTCACCCATCACCGCCCTTATTACACTCTTAAATTAACTCGTTCTCTTAAAATCCCCTCGTCTTCCTCTCCGTCTTCTTTCCTATAAAATGATTCTATCCAGCTCGTCCTTCCTCAACCTCTCCAAGAATCCATGGCTTAGCATGTACACGCTGTATATATCCGCGATGCATGCAATTCTTGCCTTGATCGTGTCAAACAACCTCTATCCAGCTCCTTGATGGTCGAACACGGATCCAAACCCCCATCTCAATATGTGCATCTCTACTCAACAAGGATTCCTTTAACAACAACAAACAAGTGTGCTATAAAAGAAGCAGTAGTAGTTTTGCAGATTCTAAAAGTATAGCCCGCTATCCTGTATCAACCTAAAACAACTCCTCCTAATAGGCTTCCCCATTCCCAAACCTTGCACCACACACACACACACACACACACACACACACACACTAGTAACCTTAGATCTTTAATTCTTCTAGCCAGTTATAGAACCACCGCTATACCATTATCATCACAATTCTACGCCTCAATTATGCAATTGCAAATTATTATCTTCCAGAACATGAGCTAGTTCACACACAAGCATCTTCCCTTGTACATATCCATGCATATCCCTGTACTGTGCCTCTCTCCCCTCCTCACCGCCACCTCAATCTTTTTCATTATCCTTCCCCCTAGATTCCCTTCCCTCAATTTCTATATTATTATTATTATTATTCCTGTATATAATGGACAAGATATTCAACAAGAGAAACCAGTAAGTCCACTCTGCTCAACCAATTAGACTGACCAGCTCCATTAATTTCTCACAGGGACCGGCTACCGATCCAGGAATTGGAAATTAGTATGGAAACCAAGCTATCCTGTCCGTATCTTTCCACACAATTTCTCATTAGGGCAGGAGGTGCAAGTATCAACGTTCCCTCCAAGGTAACCAGTTGCACCAACAGCTTACCAATAAACAAGGAACGAATCTTTTCCCATCCACGTACATTCATAAGATTGCAAAAAAACTAGGATTTGCAAGGCTAATTCCTCATCATTTCCCCACCCATCACCTACATATGTAACCGATGCATTTCCATAAATAAAAACACAGCACACACTCACACACACCTTGATTTCCTATTGCATGCCATCCATCCCTCCTCACACACCACTAATCTCCAGCCTTCCTATCTTCCCCCTCTCTATTCCCTCATCCCAATTTCTCCCCCACCACCTCCTTATCACATTTACCTGTATTATCTCGCTCCATACATATGCACACCACCACACCATCTCCCACCCTCCTCCAGAACAATTCAAAAGAACAAGTTTTCTTCTTTGGCAATGCAACAAAACTGCAAGCGTAGAAAATGTACTAATAACCTTCCACAATTCCGCACTTCTTCCTCATCCCTCCTTGCAAAATATTTCTAAATCCTGATCCTGGCCTACACAATCACGTCACAATTTTTCTTCACGGCCTTCCCCCACTAAAATCACACTCCGGCCTAGCATTCCCTTCCAGCACCACCACACCACCCCTAGTTCACAACAAATCCCAAGCCGATAATAACCACTGCCTTCCCCCTCTTCTTCCGTATTCACTCCTCCTTCCAATCACAAGAACCTTCCATGCAATTTTTCCTCCTCAGCAACAACCTCGAAGATTATAAAGGTGTGCAATATATTTTTTCCCACAACAAAAACTGGAAATCCTCGCACAAAATTTAAAAATCACTTCTCCATCAACCACCACCTCTCTCATTCCCTCTTCTCATGGACTGGCCTACTGCAGAACCCATACACTGAATCATCCCTCTCAAACCTTAAACCTCCAGCAATAACCAAATCAACGAGCTTCCATAACGAGGGCAAAGTAAACCGCTTTCAGAACCTCTATTAATCTCGACCTATTCATCTTCTCCGCGGCCACTTCCAGTCATCCCTCTTTATAAATAATTATTCTTCCTCGTATATACACCTTCACGTCTTCCTCATCATGAACCAACCATGAGCTGCCTATACTTTCCTTACAATCTCCACTCCAGCAGCAGCTACCAAATATTCTAGCCTGTCCCCTTTCTAAGTATCTTCCAGGCCAATAATAAGCATAGCTCCTATTATTTGCAGCATGACAGAAGCCTCAAACGAAATCTACCTTCTTGGACACCAAAAGTCCTGGCTGACAAGTGTCTTGTCCAGTCCCCTATTCATTAAACCTGGAATCTGTGTCAGCAGCATTACTTCACCCCAACCCACCCACCACCCTAGTCCTTCCCTACCTCCCCGCAAGATCCTTCACAGGTGTATTAATAGAAAACCAGAGTATTAGCTCCAGTAGAATTCATCTCAAAACCATTCTTCTCACCTTTCTCAAAAGTTTCCAGCTCGTCCTCCAGCCAGTCCTCTCACGGAACCGAGCATGTAACGTATCCTCCAATTCCTTACGGTATTTCACCAACGGAAGGGTTGTTTTCTCTTCTCCCTACATGCACCACTCCCTACAGCTACATGCTTCAGATAATCCGACAAGTACACGCAATTCAATCTTGTCCAGCCTCTGCTTTTAGTTAGCAGGAGCCAGAAGTGCTGCTGTCTCACACTACGTGTTATGTAGGCTAACTGAAAACTAAATCCGATGCTTCGTAGCACTAGTTTAATAAACACACTTTCCAGTTAATCTCAGTTTTAACTAATCCACTCAATCTCACTCTGGTCTATCCACACGGACGGAAGTGTAGGTGTAATCAATAACTCAGTTTTTCAAATTATTAACCCAAACACAACAGTCTCTATACGAGAAGATCACGACAGAGTCTAATCAAATGTAGTTATTCCTTGCTTTATTATTCGTTATAAATACTATATACACTATTCCCTCATTACTTATCATCATAGCTCCAAGGTTTGGATTGAGAGCAATTCCTTTCCAGTCCGTTTTAAAACCGTAACGTTATCACTCCTTTCGTCTCTTCTGTCAATCCTCTCCTGCTATACTCTTATATTCCCATCATACCTCC
Source organism: Sminthurides aquaticus (assembly GCA_906901655.1). NCBI lineage: Eukaryota > Metazoa > Arthropoda > Collembola > Symphypleona > Sminthurididae > Sminthurides > Sminthurides aquaticus. The sequence goes on along the minus strand of CAJQTT010000001.1, from coordinate 13,269,792 downwards.
TCCATCATCATCATCCCCTCAAAAGTATGCATATGCATATCATAAATGGGTTCCAGTTTAAATAATTCCACACACTAAACTTAGTTGTAACTTCTCATTCATATCCCCTTCGTCCACTCGTCCGCCCATTCTCATATCATCCCATCCATCAACTAAAACTACCCATATTTACTAACGTAACCCCAACTAAACTTGCTACATATAGCGTCCATCCTCACTTTCCTCCTCGTATGATCAGGATCAGGATGATGATGATGAGAAATCAGCTAGCCAGCCATTAGCCATCCGCCGTTAGGAACTACAAGTCTCCTATTACGTTTTCATAGTTTTATTCCAACGGATAACCAACGTCCAGCCCTCACAGACATATCCAACAAAACTAAACAACCACCCTCACAATTTAACTTAAATAGATCAACATCACGTTTAGCAGCTAAACCTAATCCTTCTCTTATGAACCCTCCGCTTTCTATTTCCAGCTTTTACTTCTCATGTAATCCTACTACGTGTCCCGCACTACCTACTACACAAGGGAAAACGTAACCTGGGGGCGAGGGGCTAAATCAAATCTTGTGTCACTCACTTTACTTTTGTACTATCCACTGTCCTCCTCCTACGCTTCCATTCCTCCACTTGTGTCACTCTCTTTCAGCTCTTATTGATCTCAACAAACACTTCCATCAACTTATTTTCCCTTCATTCAATTACACTTCCCATGCAATTCCATGACGCTCCCCCGGCTTTAACCTTTAACATTACCCAGTCCGTGTGTAACAACAAAACATTCATTCAAATCAACCTCCCCCCCCCCTCACAAAGATACACACTCACTCACGTTTAAATCAACTTCAAACGTCCAAAATTTATTTACTCTTGCCTCATCATCATCTTTCCATTTTCCTCCTAATAATCCCGCATCCTCATCTCTCTCTCCCTTCTCTCTATCATTCTGTATAAATCATCATTTAAATCAAATCTCTTTCACCACTTCTCTCTCTCTCTCCCTTCAGAAATCTTCTCTCCATTTCCTCTCCCGCCCCGTCCGTGCACACGTAGTACTTTTACATCACCCTCTCACATTTTCTCCACTTGGCTCAAGTATATACTGCATACTTGTTTAATCCCATCCTCTTTTTACCAGTCCCTCCACTTGTTCTTTATCATTTTTAAACTTTCACTCCGAATTCTAAATCACTTCACACCTTTTCACCGCCCTTGTATTTATCTTCGCTATATTTCCTTTTCCATGGGGCTTTCTTCATTATATTGTTTATTATATCAATCCTCTCCGTCCCTCTCCTATAAACCTCATCGTAACTAACGATTCGTAAGCTATAGCCGGTAGCCTGATAATATTATCACAACTTATTATCACTCGGTAGCTAATATAGATATTTTTAATGGTGAAAATAATGAAAGCGGGGCTTCATATTCCAAAAACTAACATAAATCTATAGATTCCAGAGAAGCATTTAGAGAGTGCCAGAAGTGACGCAATGTTATCCGAGAACCCAGAGTATATACATTCCAGATTTTAAAACATAAAACCCTTCCCCTGTGAATACAAAGCCGAGGACCTGTTGCGTCTCTCATGAGAAGAGGGGACTGAGTTCCTATCAGAATAACCAGAAGGCCCGGCTCAATATTGCCCGACATATTCATGTGAGCCATTCCAGGCTTGTGAGCTCGGATTCTTAGATCAAGTAGAAGAGTTTGTTCCGCGGAACCGAGTTAGATGTATCAGAGTGGCAAACTTTTCCGGGTTACAGGTTGTTACACTACATTAACTTTATTCATAGAAAACATTCAAAGTGTGGAACCTGATACCTGCAGTTGGCGTTGGAGAAATCGGAGCCAGAAAGCCTGGCTCTTGCCCGTTTATGATGTATTGTATAATTTCTGTAGAGGAGGGATTTCTCTCTACCACATGATTTCTCCGTACAATTTACGTTTGCACTTCAAACACTATTTTTTCAAAATCATCTATAATTAAACCCGAAATTTTTAATACATTCCCCTACGCTCAACTTCCCTTTCCTTACTTTTACGGAAAAGGCACGCTGACTTACTTAACTGGTAAGACAATTACGTCTAGTAGGAATTCGTAATAAGATGCTTGTTTTTATGTAATACAAGTTATGCACGATGATGACACTTCTTGAAAAAACCATTTCACTGGCCCTCTCATTGCATCTTGATTTAACAAGCTCACCTAATACCACAATTACCGACGCACATACCCCATACCTCCTCCTCTACCTCTTGGAAGCTTCATCCTTGAAATGTGCAGTCATGAATGTGATGCATTTGAGCCTCCATCAGCATCTTCACCTGGTCGAGTATAGAAAACATGTGCTGTCAAATAAGCGAGGCCCCTCTTCCCCTTCTTCCCATTCACTTTTTAGCACGTCAAATAAAGATTCACTTCCCCTCTCCTTTACAGCTTGTATAAGCAAATCCATCCACTCTCAAGTACAACACATAATCTCTTACAATTTTCCCCACAAGCTTTATCCCATTTGAATTTTAAGCAAGAGTTACATGTACGCAAAACCCCTATGCCTTCTTCGCGAATATGAATCAAGTTTTTGTTCCGCAACTTATAAAACTATATAGTAGAGATATAAGCCCGTGCAGAGTGATGGTTGAAGGGGTGGAAGGACAATAGATTTCATAAATTTTTCCATTGTCATCCCACAAAGATGGAAATAGAATAAGCAATTCACAAATCATCCTTTTTTTAATAAACCAAAGACAATTTTACCGCACATTCTTCATTCCACACTGCGATAAGTCCAGGTAGTAGTGTGTGTATGTTGCACGGAGAGCAGTATTTGGCCGGCAGGATTGCAAATGCAAAATGTGCAATTCAATAAGATATACCTGTGCTTCCTTCCGCTTGCTCTTCTCTCATTCCTAAAATTGCCTCAAGTCATCCAGCCATAATAATTGCATCCAACAAGCTTCCCTCTTTCTCTCAATCTCCACTTCGTACAACCCAAGCCGCCCATGAGTAAAAGAATAATAATAATGTGGCGATTATGAATGACGTAACGGAACGGGGCAGGCCGGTTGTTGTTGTTGGAGAGGTGCACAACACACATGCGGACAAGGCGCTTAGCATGTCAGTATGTCATCTGGCTAGTGTGTACGTATGAGCTATCCTAACGTTGGATTGTGATCCAAGGCAGGCAAGGAGGAGGGAGGGAGCCACAGCGGAACGGACCGTCCTTCTTGGTCAGTTAATCTTGTTCTTTTCTCTTCACCAGGGAGATGCAACAGGTTTCCTTATTAATTGAAACAACTTTATACAACTCCCTCTACTAACCTCGTATTTCTTCTTCCATCCAACAACTCCACACATCTACCTCCGTCCGGCCCTCCATCCATGTTCAATCTTCACAAGACAAGCCCACCAAAGAACACAAGGAACGGACAGATGTGATCATGATCTCTCTTTACATGCAGGATATCCCAATAAACCCAGGCCGAGGCTGCATGCAAGACGGGCTCTTGCAAATACACCGTCGTATATCTTCCACGCCTTATTCCTTCTATTGTCTTCGTCCCTACAGCAGCATTTACAACGTTCACGATTCACGACGCTGCTTTTAAGCCACAATCCTTGCCCGTATATGAAATAACCTAGGACAGGGTGAAGAAAGAAGGATATTTCTAATATTATTCATTTTTTCATTCATTTCCCAAAGTAAGCGCGTTGGTTATTTATTTTTTCATAAACACATTTATTTGCAATTTCCACACTACTCCAACCTTCCAATGTAGTACCTAATAAAATGCATCAAAGATGCACATTTCCTCAACCCACGCCAAAACATTTGCTAGTATACTGCTCCGTTCTCGTACGTACATTTCTCCATGCTTCACCATCTTTGGCAACTTAATGTGCTATCTCCCTCCCATTAAGGTACGAAATTCCATCCCGTTTCCCTAGTAATTCGCAAATTGCAATCCATAATTACATAGTGCCTATGCGTTATTTGTCTTCCACCTTCTTCCAGCTTGCATTTTCTCTGATTACTGCGATTAGTAGCTTGCAAACGTTTATTGCTATTCGCATTCTAGAGAAAAGGGGGAACAAGTTTCAGCCAGGTAATATAATTTGCTCCAGCGGTAGGAAGAATGTGTTTTCCATGTTCTCTGGCTCGTTAGCATAAATTCCCTTATTGTTTTCCCTAAACCTTCTTTCCAGTAATCTGCATTTTTTTCATCATGTGCATCAGCCCAGCTTTCCCAGGTTAGCACGAAGACATATTATCCCTCTAAACTAAAACTACATTTACACCTCCATCTTCTCACGTCCTTCAATCATCCAGCAATCAATACGCCGCGCATACTTAATAACATATGCAATTCCTCTACATTCATTCCTAGCATCTTTTTCCTCATTCCAGTACCACATGGCCGCATGCCGCATCAAAGTATGTTTATGCTTCCAACCGAGTTCCAGCCGCTTGCCTGTAACTACGCGAAAATTTTCGCAAGTTCTCCGATTTTGTTTGCAAATTTTTCACAAACATAGGTGATTTGATTTCCTCTACTAACAGTCATGCAGTCTTGGTTTGGCCCCACCTCTACCCCTAGTTTGCATTCCAAACGAGGGACAGGTACTGTGGTGATGATGGTTACCTGCAGTAAGTAAAATGCATAATGCTCGGGTTGGGTACGGCGGTTGCCTCATAGGAAAAACACGCAAAAGGAATCATGTCCAGTGTGACTAATGCAAAAACCTGTCATCCCGGAACTTGTTCCATATTAAAACAGTATTCTCTTAACACTCTTCCCATTTCTATCTCACCTCCTTCCTCTTGAGTTGGAAATCGTAAATGTATTAACCTGAGATCCTGAAAATTCGCTCTAGCACCGCTTTTGCAAAATTTATACCGGAATAATACAAAAATTAATATGATTCCATCCAAACCCCTTCTTTCTAGACCGGGTAATTAAAACCAACCTTCAACTTATTGGAGGCTTCAACTATTATATATTAAACTAGCATTAGTAATTGCAAGCTGGCAAATTTTCTCTTCGTTTGACACTAATGATTTCAAATTCCGGCAGTGCCTACAAACAAATTCACGATTCGGTGCTTCCTACCTGTGTAATATAATACCCTGATTACTAAAATCAAGGAAGAAGAAAGCAAGCTATGTATGCAAGGGAAGGCATAGTTAATTACAATTCTGCACTCAAACTCCTATAGCTAGTTGTAACTGGTAGTAGCCTTATAGTTTCTACAAACTATATACTAATGATCCAAGTGCCGGTTTCCCTTGAGGCATAAAATTATGGGAGGACTAAAGGTGAAAGAGGGCAAGAGATCCCGGCCAGCATCCAATATAATTGTTTCAGTTTGTGCAAAATCCCACAAGGAATCAACTTGTATCTGGTTCTTGAGTAAAAAGCTACGGATTTAAAGAAAGATCCTTTTAAAGCGAAGAAGGATGCGACTATAAGTAAGAGCACAAGCTCATCCGTGAGTAATGAGGAAGAAAGTGGGTAAAGCCAAAAGCCGTCTCATCATCTTCTTTTTCACAGCTAGCACAGCCTATATACTTTGCAATCCTTGCCTCCTCTCTCGGGCGGCAGAACCAGTAAGTGGCTCGGGGCTGGCTTGTTTGGATCCTGAAAGGACGATATATAAGGGTTTTAACCCATCAAACCTTGTTCAAGTCTCAAGAGGATGATGGGATTTGCAGGCAGGCGGATTATTTAGTTTCTCTCATCTGATCTCAATCTCGCCCTCAGTCACAAAATCTTCGGAACATCTTTTGCAGATCCACACCGACCTCCTAATGTATCTGCCCTATCTGTCCGGATGGATATTTTCGCGTAAAAAAATCCTCCTCCCTCAATTACCTCAAGACATATTCAGCTTTTACCTCTTTTCGTCTCCACACAACACATAATATAGACAAAAGCCATCCATAATTTAGTATCGCGGGCACTTGAACACAATTTCCCAATTTCCCATCATCCCCCTCCTCCTATTTATTACAGCTTCTTCTCTTTTCAACCAACCCAGCTCCAACCCTTTGTCTATCTCACCGGCTGACTAAACTATCTGGTTATTTGGAAAGCTGTGGGAGTTTCGGATGTGTAAAAGTCGCTAACTTAGCATATTCATGACCGCGTCTGCATATCCTCCCAGCCTATATCCTTATTAAATACATCTTTTCCCTCCTCTTTCTCTCCTTTCTCGCCGCCCATCCGTTGCCCTCGTCTCTCCGCCGCTTTCTCAACTCCACCAACCCACCCAACACCGCCACCTCCAAAAAAACCATATAAATCTAATGATATATAAAACATTTTTTAATACAGGACTCATCTTGTCCCTCCGCCAAATCTCCGCGTCCTCCTTTGCATCACAAAGCAAGACACTTCCACGGAAAGATACCATCTTCCGATCTGATTTTCAGGGCATTTCTAAAGCGACATTCATCTCCAAATCCTTCACATCTTTCTCCCCTATGGGCATTCCCATCTCTTAAAATCCGCAAACGTAGAGGAGAAAGAATAAACTTGTATTGCAACAAGTCTCAAGAGAATCCATCCACGACAGAGAGGAAAGCCTAGAGGAGACAAGTTGACACAGATTATGTGGAGCAAGGGATGAATCTGAGACGCCCTCTTCCTAACCGCTTCCCTCATAATTCTAAAGCCATTAAGTAAGTATAAAGTAGCGTCTACCGGATCCAACTGCCCTTCCGCCTCCAATTTCTCAGTCTTCTTAATTGTCACGGACGGTCAGAGCTTTGCAACCCATCCAACTCGATTTTCCGAAAACCGAGACTGCCCCGGATCCCCAGATTTAAACGCATTGTTCCTACGCGAATAAAAATTTCGCACGGCATATTGTAAGCGATGATAGCAGATGCTCATTTACATATTTTCCCACCACAATCTTACATCTTTAATAATATCCGCCAGAACAATCGCTCCACTGTACTCTCTTTTTTCACAAACCATAGACCGCTCCATTAGCACGGGAGCGCACCTGGCCATAGCCCGCTCGCTCTCTCATGTCTTACGAGAAACACCTACCGCTCCTGGATCTCTTCTACCTGGACATCTTCTTTTCCTCAAGTACAGAGCAGAATCCTTGTGAGAATTTACGCATAATTAATTACACTTCTATGTATCTTGCTAATCTTTCCAGAAAGTCGTCACTTAAAGACTAGAATATTATAGCTTTTAAATCCATGGATTTCAACAAGTTCGCAAGGAGATAAGCGACAGAAGCAAAAGTCTCCCATCAACACCAGTCCTATACCTCCTACCGGCCAACCATCCAATCCAGAAAGTTCCAAGCAACTATAGCACACCTTTAAAATGCTTATTGCGAATAAGTAAAAAATATAAGATTCTCTGGGAACTGCAAACTTGTATTGCTTGATTTCATGGTTACGGACTCTGAGATTACAACTCCGGTGTCCCAGACCAGTCACCAACGAACCATCACCACCTTGACGACGAAACGACTCCCTGTTACGTGTACAGTGTACAGAGTATCCTACATATATCTTTTCTCTCTTCCCGCAAAGCGAGAAAAGTAGAAAGTGTGTGTGTGCGGAGGATTTCCACAGAAGGGCGTGAATAAGGAGATGAGGAAAAGACAATCTGCAAATATATGGCCTTGGTTGACTAGTTTGCTCTGTCCCAACCAAGTCAACCCGTCCTAAAACAATCTCACAACCGCTTCAAATCCCAGAAGAAATCCTTCATCCATCTTGACCAGGCAGGGCAGGATTTGTAGCCCACACTGTAGTCCAAGTAGTCAAATCAACTTGCCGTCTCCTTTACACTTCTTCCAAGTCTCCCAGCTTTACTTACAATCTTCCCAATGGTCAGTCAGTCAGTCAGTCCATGCAATAGTAAAACTAGGAAGAGGACAGGGAATCTGCAAGCCAACCTTTTCGCTACTACACTGCCATCCCATTTGAACATCAGTCGTCAAGCCTCATCTTGCGACATACTTTAAAAACGAAAACTAAATGACAACTAGTTATTCTTCTTTCTTTCTTCCTCCACAAGTTTCCGCAATTCAACAATCTTGACCAGAGGACAAGCTCCCCCCCCTGCTCTGTACCAGTGCCCGCCCCAGTATCGGGTTGGATATATGACCATGGGAAAAGTACCGCTCGTACCAGGATTTTAGTTACCACCACCAGTTTGAACAAGTCCATACTTTTCCCCCCATCCTTACTTACGCACACAACCTTTCCTCGTCCTCTCTCCGTTATAATTCCAAAGTCCAATCAAAATTCCATCATTCATCCCTCCAACCCGTTTTCTCTTCTTCAATAATAAATCTCATCCATCCTTCTTCAACTCACATCTCCCTCTCCTTCTTCTTCAACCCATCTTTTCTTCTTTTTGCAATATATTCTTCCCATCATCGCTCTCATTCTTTTTACAACATCTCCCTCCCCTCCTTCCTCCACAAAACTAGGTCTCCTAGCAAGGAAGCTAAGAAACAGAACGCATACAAGGTATATAGGCTAACCGCCACTACCGACAGCCAGGTAACTCCTTGTAGTAGAAATTCTAGAAAAGCCAGTCATCCATTCTCACCACCAACCAAAACCAGGCAGTCAGCAGCCTCACCTAGAAAATTATAACATCCACTATTTAATTCACACTTCCACCCATCCTCCTCCATATTACCAATCCCTTCCCAATTTCCCACCTATAATCTACCAATCTCATCATAACAATCATCATCCCAAATATTCAACCCTCCCCATAATTTAAGATGCAATAAACTAAATAAAAATCACATCCCTAAATAATACGGCTCATTGATTAAGTAACTTATTCCAATTTTATATTTATCTAAACCCGCGCATTATTTCTCAGCATCCTCCTCCCCCTTCCAGCCAATCAGCCAGCCGACCCAGCCAGGTAATCTACACTCTACCTTGCTCGCACCAACCAGAGTCAAACTTCATTCAATTCAGTTCAGTCACACTCACACTCAGTGTTGTCCTAATTCCTTAGGAAGCTACGCATGGTCGCTAATTCTACGAAAAAGCTTTTGATTCATGAACCCAGCAACGAAATCCGCGAGAGAAAGCAGCGATTACATGGATTATAATTTGCACTTTTCATGCAACGTAAAGTAACTCAACTGACGCATGTTTTCCCCTCAAGATAAAAGTTTCCCCGTAAATGGACGCTTCTTCTTAGCTCTAAATGTTTGTGGCGCCCTCTTCATTTGCTTTTCAAAACGAAATTAAGTTTACAGCCTTGGAGAGAGCGTATTAGTTGTTTGATTAAATTACATATACATCCCTGGAAAATTTTCTTTACCGGGTTTGAGAGAATAATTAAGTGCAGTAATTCCTCTCCCCCTCCTAAAACCCTAGGGCTTTTCTTAACCGAAAATATTGATATATTCAGCCTTCTCCCCAACAATACAACACATCTTCTATCAGTCCGTCCTCATAATTAACAAGTGCGTAGCGTATGTCTAAGCGATTATGTCTATATATTTTCCCCTTCATCCTCAGTTGTACAAAAGCTGAGCTTGGGATTTATCCCACCGACTCATCCATCCTTCCAGCTTGAGCTTGTGTATATATTACCCTTCATAATTTCGTTCCATGGATAACTATAATTATACGAAACAGTGTTTGCTTTCCTATCTCCCTCTTAGTTTTAGTCTCTTACATTCTGGAATCCATCTTTATTTCTCCAACTGCACTGCTCCAGTCATTTATTGAGTTCATTTATTGAGTAAAAAGGCTGTGTGACACAGCCTCTGTGGCCAGGCCGAATCGGCTGCGGTGGATATGCAACGGTGGAATGGGTGGAAGCACTTGAATTTTTATAATCTTATCAAATATATATATATATATTCCTTCACATATTTGCCCTTAAAAGATCAATGTACTTTGTGAATCTTATCACAAGTAGGACTAGCACTCTAGCACCCATGGCCATGGCTTTTCAAAAGTCAGCATTGCGTGACACTCAAATCTATATTTTACTCGTGCTTTTTACGCTCACATAAAATGCGGGTATCTCCGACCCTTTAACCTTACTGTGCTCACCAACAATTTTAAATTTAAACCAGTCCACGAATAGCACGGTACATGAATTTCGGGTTCAGAATAAATCCCAAGCTGCTCCTCTTAAATTGAAGCTTTGTCGTAATTATTTGCTTTCCAATCTTTATAAATTCTCTGTCATATAATTTTCTCGTTATTTCTTCGCTAGCTTGCAAACAAAATATTTCCCATCCATGCCTATAACATTCATTCTTCTCTCTTTCTGGGTGAGTGTTTCCATTTATGAAACCGTTTGGAAAAAGAATCAGTGGCGGAATATTGTGTGTGTCTTCACCCAATTTCTTGATAACATCCCGCGTCTTTCATTCCTCGCTTCTGCAAGGATATTTAGTAAGAATCCCGTATTAGTTTCCCAGCCCAGACTCTTCTCTCTCCCTTCATCTCCTAATTACAGAGAAAAATTTAACGTCATGCCTACTCCGATAACTGTAAAAAATCTCATCCTTATCAAGAAAAGGCCAAGCGTCCGTGCACACACTCCCGGACCTTTCAGAGAGTCTCCTTTCATTACTTTATGCTTACTTTGTATCTAAAATTCTCACTCCTTCTCGTCATTGCCCCACTTGAGTCGCCAAAGAGATTATTAGTGTCCATCCGTCCGGGCATCCAACGCCTTAAGATATATATTTCCCCCACCGCTTCTTTCCCATGCTGAATAAAATGAGTGAATCATGTAGGGAATAGTGATCTGCAGTAGACTAGATAATAATTCCCTTTTTGAATCTCTCAATTCCTCCGTTTCCCGTTCCCTCCGAGATCGACAGACTGTGAATCCCTTGAATAAACTGACGGAGTAAATCCCTCTTTCTGCTCCCCTCATCAAATCATCTACCCACACATTAAATTCATGGTTCACGCTACAAAAATCCCTTTTCATAAGCCCCGTTTCAGCTTCAAACTTAACCCACAATCCCAGCCATACATCCTCACTATCAAATGGTATCGTCTTATTTAGATCTCAAGAATGGAATTCATTCTAATGAATACTACCAGTAAATCCACAAATAGTTGTTAAGCCGCTACGCTAATCTACGCTTTTCCCAGTTCCAGTGATGATGATAACTTTAAAACCGGGCCAAAACCTCCAAAAACTTCTCATAATGATTATAATCCTTGGGATCTTTGTCCATGTATAATTGGTCGGATCGATATTCATTCTTCCCTGTTCAATCTCGCTCTACTTGTTAAAAAAACGCAAATCTCTCCCGTTGACACAACTTTTGATGATAAACGTTAGAGGGATGTCATCTAGCGAGACCGAGTATGACCAATGCATATATTGTCCTCCCTCTCTTCCTTCCCTTCTCCTCTTGTAATTCTGTCAATCCTTGATTTTATTATTATTGAGAATCATCCTCGGTTATTTGTCCCGCTTCATGATTTTTGGGATGGATGAAATCCATGTAAAAAAGAACCGAAAGACGCGCACATGTGGTTTTCCACGAGTGGATGATGAAAATCCGCGTACATTAAACCCATCCTCCTTCCTTTCTCTTCTTTTTAGTTGACGCACGTATATACCGGGAACGGACTCAACTCGGACTGGACTACGAACATCATCCGTCTTTGAGGGTTTAGCCCTGCTATATACTACTCCAATTCCTCCAAGTATGGACAAGCAGCGGACATGGATGGAGAACCAGGGAGGGACACAGAAGAGTTGGCCAGCAATAAGTCCGAGCCAGGGAGGAGGGTGAGTTGAAGAGAGTCATGGAATTGACTTTACCCTCTATGGGAATCTTCCGTTCCGCCGAGGAGGGCATTGTACTCGGAATCCTTTTCACAAGAACCTCTAAAACTCCCAGTGAGATCTGTCCGTGGAGCCGGGCCGTGAGAGCAAGCCTAAGCTCATCCCAGTTCACAAGAGGGTTGAATAAGTATAGGAACATGGACGTCCTCTTCCTACCCAGTAGTTTTTTAGCCTCTACATTTTTACTGTCCGCCAGACCAGCGAAAAGAGTCAACCATTCCTAGCTTTCTGGATCCTCCACCGGAGATCCATACACAAGCATCAATCTAACCCTGCCCTTGACGGGGGAAGATACGCATGAGGAATTCCATGTATATTATCTACATCTCCGTTCCGTATATAATATCCGAAGTAACGAGGAGAAAACTCCGGAACAACCCCAAACTCCTCGCCCACCCCTCCCTCCAACGTATCAAAATTCCCACATCTCCTCCGCCGTGACGAACAAAAGCAAAACTTCCGAACCACCTGTATCATTAATCCTCTCAAAAATCCGCCTCACCTTATACTATCCGAACATTCCCTCCCGGCTCTCCCCGCCCGCAGTTCCCATCATCCGCATCCCCTCTAAACTATTCCTCCATCCCTCCTCCCGTATCTGCCTAAACAATCCGCACAAACACAACATCTCCTCCTCTTAATCACCCTCCTTTGTATCTCCACTTTCCCGCAGGAACCACCCAACTTATTTCCAGTCAGCCATCCAGTATTTATTCATTCCCACACAACTACCCTCCTTCCTATTTCAAATCAAGTGTGGATACAATTTACAAAAGCAAGTGTAGGAAAAACCTTTCTTTATCGGGTAGGAAGATAGCAAAATGGAAACAAAATTTATCAGCCTGGCTTTGTTTGATATCATCAAAATCCCAACAAGTGCATGCTCGGAGGATTCCATCAAGTCACCAGCCCCACCGGTTATTTATCCCGTAAAAAACCCCACTTCCCTTTTATCAAAACTATCCTCCGTTCCGGCAATGCTTTTGTCAACAGCTTGCGTCCCGCCAGCCCCGGCCCTGCAATTCATATCCCGGACTTGTCAGAAAAATACAAAGTCGTATTCAGAGACAGCGCTTTTACAAATTATTACCCCGGAGCTTTGAAGGGAAGGAAGAACAAGGCAGGAGGGTAAAATATTCTTCTATTCCCCGTCTTCCTCCCTTCTTTCCCCTTCTTCTTCACCTTTCCTTATTTCCAGCCCTGTAGCCGCCAACAAAGCATAAGGTGTAGTAAGAGAATCCCAAGAGAAGGGGGAGGGAGAGAAGAAGAAGCAGAAAGCTAAAGAAAGGAAAATAGGACAGGTGAGAGAGAGCACCTTAAAACGCCCGTCACATCCTCCAACTTTTCCAACCCTCTTCCCCACCTCCTCCTCCTCCTCAATTCCCCGACGGACATGCGGACTCGAACGCGTTCCGGAGGAGGTGGATTCCTCCACGGGTTGCACAAACCAGATCCTCTTTCTCGTCGTCTTCATCCTTTCAAAACCCCCGTCTTTTCCATTCCGCCCAAATAAAAACTTTCCAAATCATCCCACTTCAATAAAAACTCAGGAGGAGAACCGAAACAGCCATCCTCCTATCCTCAACCCTAAAGCCATCCCTTGAACAGCCCGCATCAAGTCACGCACCGCCAAATTTAGCATCCAAATCAACGTAAACCCTTCCACCACACCCTCAGTCTTCACCTCCACCAAGAAAGAGAGGTGGTAAAAAGCCCAGCAAGATTCTTGAGACCAATTCTCCGACTTGCCCCCGGCGGGGGAATGGAAAATGCCAGGGAAGATTTTGTGACAAAACTTTTATTGCATTTCTCTCTCTCTCCTCTTCATCTCTCCCCGTTGCCCGTTGCAACGTTTCCAATAGCTTCAAACCCCTGGACGGATTCAAAGGAATCCTAGATGCAAGATATAGCTGTTCCTGTATATATAGTAGCTGGGAAATTAGGAGGGTGGTAGTGGTGGGTATTAGAGTGAAAAACTGGGAGGGAGGGCATCATCATTCCATATTATATCACTTCCCATCTCTCTCGCTCTACTCTTCTCCCTATAACTCTTTTCCATATCCTCAACAGCCATCATCAACCGGATAAAGAGAGAGCCACCAAGAAGAGTTAGTCGCCAAAGACTTTAAAACGCATCCAAGTCAATGCCCTCCCAATGTTTATTTAACTCAACCGACTCGTGTGTGTCGCTCTCCTAAAAAATACCCACACACCCCCTCCCAAATCCGTTCCAACAAACAATCTATAACAACTATAATAAACCAACGCCTTATTTTCTCATTATTCTCCTCAAATCTATAAACTGAATCACCCCTCTCCGTCCCCCTCCCTTCAAACCCCATCTCCTGGACAATGTCCACGAATCACTATAATCCACACACACTCCCACGCTTTCTCCCATCCTCCTCTCTCTCACGTTTCCCCGAAACACCCGCTTTCCGCTCCTCCAATCTCCTCATCGGGAGCACTGCTCGTCATTTCCCCGCTCACTATCTCAGATAATTCTATCTGGCCCATCTACTGTTGCAGCTTGGATTTTGATTCTCACAAATTGCCCAGGATTTTAACGGGTATCATTCCTATAAATGTATAGTTCCTATCTTAACTACACACAAACCCGATCAATAAAAGTAAACCAAATCCCGCCCACACATGGATGGGATTGTTATAACATGATGTAGGCCAATTCTAAAAGGCTCAAATTGTATTCCGGGCGGTGCTGATGATTAGAAGCTCTGTGGATTTACCTTCATTCATTATTATTCCCCCTCTTTTGTATTTCCTAGACCCACAAAAGAGCTCTGCTAAAGGCTACACCCACACACTAATCAATCTTGTATCATCATCCTATCTACAGACTTTTATTAACCACCCTCACTCCTTTTGTCAGCGTAGTTAACAGCGAACCCACAATCCTACCCATACATACATTAGCTTCCCCGCTCCATCAATCAGGATCCCTCCGTCGTCAATCTACAGCTATCTTTTCAACAAGTAAACAGGATAACCAGCTTTTTACCCCTCAACCGGAGTTATCTTCATTTACCTTTCTCGTCCTCACAAACTTTTATGCGGATTCCTCCGGAGCAGACCAAATAGCAATATACCTGCTTTAGATTTCATACCAGCACTCGCCCTCCTCCTCCTCAAACTTTATCCGTCATTTTCTTTTAACGATTCAATCCTACATTTCCCCTAACCGTTTTTCAATATTTACGGCAAAACAAGTCTGCCTCAATTCCTAACGGACTCAAGACACACGTCATCCTTCACCATATCCTTCTCTCTTCCCTGCCATAATCCTCCAGGTCATCCCGTCATCCCTCCTAGGCGAATATATATATCCTTTTAAAGTTATTCCCACTTTTTCGGTGACACCACACCATCTCTATCCTCTTCTCTCCGTCCGCCTTTCCATCATGCTCATCATACAGAACATTTACACTGGTTCGATGAGCAAGTTTACCCTGTTTCCAATCTTGCAAACCCCCTCTGTACAGTATATTCCTCCAATAATAACGTTTCTTCCTCATCTTGGGTTTTTTTTTTACAAATAATCTCGCATTCATTCACTCCATCAAATTTCTCTCTGATTCTTCATGCTCGACTGGAGTTGGGAAAAAATTATCGACTCGAGAGGAATGCAAAATGACAGGATCGGATATGATGGGCATGGGATTTGGTTCCCAGGCAAATTTCAAGTAATTTCATATGCTCCTCTCAGCCAGATCCTCGTCTTCGTCTACTTCCGCTTCATCTTCTTCTTCTTTTCGCATTAGGGCAAAGGGAGGGGGGTATAAAACGGGAGATAGATACCAGAATAAACCCACCAACTCCCCTGATGAGAGTGTAAATGACAGCGCTAAGAAAATAGCCGGAAATGAGTAAATGACTGCTACACTTGATGAAAATAAATACGGTGATGATGATGAGGGAAGACGCATGTTTCATGTATTCGCCTCATCCTCCCAACTTTTTTAACTTGTTTTCCTAATCATAATATTCCTGGCAGAGGTCGAAGAGTTTAAATTCAAATCCCACCTATTCCCGATGCGCCCCACAGCATAAGACTTTACACCGAAAAGGGAGCGTGTCTCTGATTGATGGACCCAAAGCTAAGCACTTTACAATCCCACTTTACCCGATCTATCAATCCTAAAATTCCGTTTCTGCATACCCTCCCCACATCCTCTCCGGGTAAAACTCCATGCGAAATCCATTCATAACATCATAAACCTCGGAGCCAAACCCTTTCAAAATCTCTTTTAGTACTCTAACCAAGATGATAACCCAAGTCACTTCTTGTTTACCTTACCAACCCTCCCACCATCATTCCACTTTTATGCCAAATAACTTGTCAAATAAATGAAATCAAACCCTAAAACCGAATCTTTTAACCCCGCTCTTCTAACTTAAAAGCTTCTCGTCCACACGAAAAAGAAACCAGGGAAACCATATGTGTTTAGGCAGTGCTACAACTCCAAAGCTGTCAAACACATTAACTATAACTCATTCCCGGCTCCAGGAAAACCTGATTTAAATATAAAAAGTCTAAAAAACAGAACGAATGTAGTCTAGGAAGTTCAAAACCGCGTGCCTCGCGGCCTAACAATTTTGCATTAGCCTACAGCGCAGATTGTAGTTTGTAATAGCTTAACCAGAATAATAAGTTAATTATATCAAAAATAAAAACATTAATAAAGGTCTCCGAATATTCGCTTCTGTAATGCTTGCCAGGGTACCTGTTCTCCCTCATTGACAGCCCATGGGTTAATTAATCGAAGAGCGATGATAAGTTAAGTCAGTATTAATTAAGTTCACAACTGCGAGAGCGGATGAAGATAAGGGAAAGTCAGACAAGCCTATACTTAAGCTTACAATCATATTTTAAATTAAAAGCATAAGCCTATCTGGCTTCGCTTTATTACATTATCCGACATAATACCACATTGTCCATCCTTCCAACTTGCGCTTAGCTGACCACCACGTCTTTCTATGACCACATCCAAAGGAGCGAACTTCAATCTGTGTGCGAATCTCTTGGATGAGTAGTGAATAGTGACAGCTATTATATAGCGTCTCTTCGCGGATTATTCCAAGGAGAATCTCTAAGGAAAAACATTATCATCACAGATTATCGGACTCGTCTTCAAGAGAATCGTAAGTAAATCCTGTGTAAAAGGTAATTGTCTTTCAGTTTAGGTTGCGTGTATCCACAAATATTACAGAGTACGTAAAGTAATTGAATCCGAGCACTTGTCAGCTGCTCTGTCCGGCAAATGTCCAGTTGGATAGTGGACTTTAAACCCTAAGATATCAAGTGGTATCTTATATGGCATGACGTCCTCCTCTTATCTGACACCTTTCATTTACTGTATATTCAGCTAAAACTGGAATGTAGGGGATTAATTTTGTAATTATAACTTTGTTCGCAGTTAGAATATTTGTATTTTTTTTCTTTGCAGTGGAAAAAAGCCGGTAAATAGACATCACATATCCAGTCTGTCGTCTCATCACATCACAACGATTTTTACTGTTAAAGCTAGTTAGTTGTTCCATTTACTATTTCTCCCGTTTCAAAATGGCATCGAAGAAGAACAATCCATACAATCATTTACTCACTGAGTTACCGGTCGAAAATGTTACTTACAAGTACTACGATTTGAAAAAATTGGGAATTGGCTATCGTAAGTTTCGTGATAATAATTTCGTTTTACAATACGCGCCTACATTGAGGTTAATTATATACTAACTGCATCGGAATATTTTTTTTCATCTCAATAGATCGGCTACCCTATTCTATCCGAGTGTTGTTGGAAGCCGGTATTCGTAATTGTGACAATGCCCACGTCTTGGAATCGGATGTTCAGAAAATCCTCGAATGGGAAAAGAATCAAGATGACCCCAGTGGTGTTGAAGTATCATTCCAACCAGCCCGTGTTATTCTACAGGTAATTTCCATATTCTAAAGGTACATAAAAATAATAAGCTAAATTTATATAAATTATAACAATTCTTTCGAATCATAGGATTTCACCGGCGTTCCCGCTGTTGTTGATTTAGCAGCTATGAGAGATGCTGTTAATGCAATGGGCAAAAATTATGAGCTTGTCAACCCAGTTTGCCCTACTGATTTGGTCATTGATCATTCCGTTCAAGTGGACTACTTCGGAACGTAAGTCAGTTTGTGTTTATTTAATATAATTCGTCGTCTCAAGATTAGCTTCTAATTTGATCGAATTCTTTCATAGGTCCGATGCTCTGGAGAAGAACCAAGAATTGGAATTCGATAGGAATCACGAGAGGTTCATGTTCTTGAAGGTATGCACTGTACTGTCAAGTCAGTCGATTTGAATTTTATTTTATTAAATTAAAAGTTTACTTGATTTCAGTGGGGAGCTAAAGCATTCAAGAACATGTTGATTGTACCTCCTGGATGTGGAATTGTACATCAAGTCAATCTGGAATACTTGGCTAGAGTCGTTTTTAACAACGAAGAACAGCTAGTATACCCTGACTCGGTTGTTGGAACAGATTCCCATACTACCATGATCAATGGATTAGGAGTTCTTGGTTGGGGCGTTGGAGGTAAATTTCATTCATCTCATGTAGTAGAACATTTTGTATCATAAAACTAAACAATATTTCATTCCGGTTAATTGTAGGAATTGAAGCCGAAGCAGTTATGATGGGTCTTCCCATGTCAATGGTGCTTCCCAAGGTTGTTGGCTACCGGCTCTTTGGTGTGGTGTCTCAATTTGCGACATCCACGGATGTAGTACTCACGATTACCAAGGTAAGAGCAAACCCCTAATTTAACCTAGTTTTTAAGTAAATATATTTGATACATTCTAAATGATGAATTGGTTTTTAATGTATTTTTAATTTTATTAATTAACAGCATCTGCGACAAGTTGGAGTTGTCGGCAAATTTGTTGAGTTTTTTGGACCTGGAGTGAGTAAGTTGTCTATTGCTGACCGTGCAACTATTAGCAACATGTGCCCAGAGTATGGAGCAACTTGCGGCTTCTTCCCTGTAGATGATAATACTGTGCAATATCTTCGTCAAACAAGTAAGCTGAATTTATGCGGCCGAAATACACGCCTTACAGTTCAATTTTAATACAATTTAACTACATTTGATTTCAGATCGAGGAGAGAAAACGGTTGCTTACATCGAAGCTTACTTACGTGCTGTAGGCATGTTCAGAAACTTTCAGGATGAGAGTGAAGATCCCATCTTTTCAGAGGTGGGGATTCGATTTGCGATAATTTGCTTACACAGTGATTGAACTAAATTATATAGCATTGAATAATGGTGCGATTTTTCTGTATTGTATGTATCCAGGTTGTGGAGCTTGATCTTGCCACTGTGACACCTTCCCTGAGTGGACCCAAGAGACCTCATGATAGAGTCCAAGTTGTTGATATGAAGAACGACTTTTTGGCTTGTCTCCCAAATAAGGTGAGTTAATCAGTTACTGTAAGTAATATATAAGAATCTGTAAAAGTGAAACATCACAAAACATCCTTCTATGTGTTTATAGGTTGGATTTAAAGGATACGGAATTCCTTCGGACAAGCTTTCTACGACTGTGCCCTTCGTATTTGAGAACAAGGAATATGTTCTACGTCATGGCTCTGTCTTAATTGCAGCCATAACTTCTTGCACAAACACCTCCAATCCATCTGTAATGTTGGGAGCTGGAATTTTGGCAAAGAGAGCCGTAGAAGCAGGATTGAGCGTAGCTCCATACATCAAAACTAGCTTATCTCCGGGTTCTGGAGTCGTGACATACTATTTAAGGGAGAGTGGATCTATACCCTACCTTACAAAATTAGGATTTGACATTGTCGGTTACGGATGTATGACCTGCATCGGAAATAGTGGGCCCCTGCCAGATCCGGTTGCCGAAGCTGTTGAAAAAGTATGCCATTGGGGAAACTTACTCTTAACAGTAGACGTAGTAAAAACTTTGTGCAAGCCTAAACGGGGCAAGCCATGAGCTTAAACTTCTTTTCTTCGCATTTAAAATAATCTATTTGTTAACGTAATTGTTACAGGGTGACTTAGTATGTGCTGGAGTTTTGTCAGGTAATCGTAATTTTGAAGGAAGAATCCATGCCCACCTGAGGGCTAACTATCTAGCTTCTCCTCTTCTTGTCATTGCATACGCAATTGCTGGGAGAGTTGATATTGATTTTGAAACTGAGCCTATCGGTATGTTAAATCATAGTTGCAATTTGGTACAAAGTGAATTCAGAATGTTGCGATCAACAAAGTTAAAATCTTGCGCGTTATCTACTTTAGGTGAAGGGACGAATGGACCTGTCTTTTTGCGCGATATTTGGCCTCTTAGAGATGATATCCACGCTGTAGAGCAAAAGTATGTGATTCCGGCAATGTTTCAAGAGGTTTATTCTACAATTCAGCAAGGAAATGTCAGATGGAATCAGCTGGTTGCCCCTGAAGGCCTTCTCTATCCGTGGGACGAGAATTCCACTTATATCAAGAATCCGCCATTCTTTGAAGGCCTTAAACCGGTAATTGGTAGTTTATTGGTAGTTTTATTTTGAACGGAAAAAGCTTTTTGATTTATTTGAAAAAAGATCGTAATCTTTGAACTGCTTTGTAGTTACCTCCTCCTGTCGAACCGATCACAAGTGCATACGTCTTACTGAACTTGGGAGACTCAGTAACAACTGATCATATTTCACCTGCGGGAAGTATTTCACGCACTAGCCCTGCCGCGCGTTACCTCGCTAATCGGGGGTAAGTTTGTTTCGAAAAACTGGTAAAGCGCTACTGCGTGTCTGTGTACCTTCAATAATGATAAATAATTGGTTGAATATTTCAGGCTTGTTCCAAAAGATTTCAATTCTTATGGTTCCCGACGAGGAAACGATGCAGTGATGGCAAGAGGAACTTTTGCAAATATTCGTCTCGTAAACAAATTTATGAGCAAGTCAGGACCACGTACTATTTATCTTCCTACTGGCGAAGAGGTAACTAGTCGTTGAAGGGATAATTTCAGATATTCAGAAAGTGCACGGCTAACCCCTCATGA
This sequence comes from Sminthurides aquaticus, assembly GCA_906901655.1. Lineage (NCBI taxonomy): Eukaryota > Metazoa > Arthropoda > Collembola > Symphypleona > Sminthurididae > Sminthurides > Sminthurides aquaticus. The sequence goes on along the minus strand of CAJQTT010000001.1, from coordinate 13,248,880 downwards.
AATCATTTAGATGGATATTTTTGATGCGGCCGTGAGGTATCAAGAGCAGTCTCAAAATGTGATCATTCTTGCTGGAAAGGAGTATGGATCCGGTTCATCCAGGGATTGGGCAGCGAAAGGACCATTCCTTCAGGTAACGTATTCAACGTTTCCAATGATACTGCTACTGAATCGTGTGTGTTAACTGCAATTCCTTCTTGTTAAATCTAAAGGGCGTAAAAGCTGTGATTGCCGAATCCTATGAGCGAATTCATAGATCAAATTTGGTGGGAATGGGAATTTTGCCACTCCAGTATCTTGATGGAGAGAATGCAGATAGTTTGAACCTGACAGGAAAGGAGACTTTCGATATCCCAATTACCGAAGATATTAAACCCAAGCAGATTTTGGAAGTCACTGTAAGTCCGTGGTTTTGCAACTCATTTTTATACTATCAATACTTCTTGGAGTTTAAAATTATACTCAATTTTATTACGTAGGCTTCAGGAAAGAAATTCCAGACTCTGGTCCGTATTGATACCGAGGCCGAAGTCACCTATTACAAAAACGGAGGAATTTTGCCTTTCCTGGTTCGTAAGACAGCCTTGCAGGAGTAATGCTTGTTATAAAAAGAAGCATGTCTAGCTCTGCATGCACAAAACTTTTTGAATCAGTAACTGGCTGAAATTTATGTTCCGCGTTTTGAGGAGTTTCATGCTTTAATTTTGCCAAATATAGTTGGAATAAAACTAGCGTCGTATTCACAAAAATTGATTGATACCTATTTAGTATCAAAATAAAGGAATAGCTTTTTAATTAGGAGTTCCCACAAGTTCATACACGGAATAAACGTATAAAAGAGATTTGGTTGTTGCACGCAAAAATTGTTCGATTATTTGAATGCCATTGTATGAACCATTGCCCCCAGATTTTGAATTATATTGGCGCTCATAAGCTGGTCCACCTAAAGAAAACGTTTTATTCACATTAACATGTATACTTTTCGTCATAAGGCATACATCTACATCATCAGTGAAAGATTTTATTACCTTTTCTTCCAAATGTCGCTTAGGATCTTGCTTCCCTACATTCTTGATGGCCAGCTGCTCAGGTGTCATTTTTTCCTCTTCTTCCAAGGCCTGGTAGAACAACAGTAACCATTACTAACTCACTAAAACATTCAACTCAGTGAGTCAAAATCTGCATACAATGAACATCCGGAAACGAGCGTCATACCTTGCTGTAGCTTTTCGCCAGATCCAACATACTCTGAAGGGTTTTTTCGTTAAGGTTGCAATGATCGTTATAGTCCTTCAACCGTAAACCGTCAGCCCATGATTTCTTATGCAAATTCAACAGCATTTTCTGCTCCAATTCATTTTTCCGGTAATTGATACTGATGGAGTAGTAATGCCGATTCAGGCCGTGTATAAGTGCCTGAATGGAGGCTCGTTGTAAATGCCCCAAGTTGGAGGTTGTTTGCCGGGGTTCTTGTCCAAGAACCATCATGTTAGGGTTGATAAGTCTGAAAGCGTCGATAACAACTTTCCCTGCAAACCATACGGCAATAATACACTTTATTAAAACTCCGAGCCAATATTATAGCCACCATTACTTCGGTTGTGTGTTCAACTTACCCTTGACGGATTGGATGGGATCGACGACTACAGCAACAGCTCTTTCGCTCAAAGCTTCAAAACTCTGCTGGGTATTAATATCTACTCCGGACAACCAACATCCAAATCCTGGATGCGAATGGTACCACCCGACGACCATTTCAGGTCGCCCAGTTTGGCGAAGCATATCCAACATTTTCGCTTGAAAGACCGGATCTACAGCCTCAACACTAACACCCTGGAATCAGAAAAAATGCATTTCAATTCTACCACTACTTCTTTATTGGTTTTAAATTTTAGATTAAATCATCTATAATATTTACGGTTCCGGATTGAGGCATAGCAAACACATCGATGACGCGGACGGTATAATCATCAACGAATTCACCCAGCATAAGACCCATAACTTCCATAGGCACGCCGGCTCTACCGTGTTTCAACATCTTTAGCAACGCTAACGACGAGATGTAAACTTGCTCAGCGGTGTCCACTATCGGCCCATCTGGTGGAGGACCACCACCGCCTCCGAGTCCTGAAAGTAAATTGACATTGCACAATTTAAATGAATAGTCCACACAACACCGCATCAGCTATGTACAATTGTACACAATATACTTGAATCCTCATTCCGGTACAATGCATATCGAAATATCAACTCTATGCATTGGTTGACTTAAACAGTGTTTTGACTTAATCTCAATTTAATTTTCAAAATTCAATAAATTAAGTACCTGGCATCGCTGGACCGAGTCTAAGCAATCTTTCCATTGTATATACCTGGTCTCTTTGTTTTTCAAACTGCTACACTGCAATCACTGAACCCAGTGGATATTTAAAACAATACAAAATTACAAAAACAATTACTACAGCACAAGTTTGGGGTATAAAGCTATTAAGGGTATTTATTTTGGAAAATAAATTACTAAATGCCGACAGCTATACAGTTCTGATTATGTCTATCCGCAATTCACCTTCAAGTGACTTGCAATTTAGGCAAAGCATAAACTTCAAATCTTCCCCCAGCGGCGGCGATACTCTGTCATCGGCGGGCGTTGGTATTACAAAAGGTCGGCTCAAATTGGCCGCCGGTTTGCTTGACTCAAAATCCATCTATTTTGAATCTTATTTCTTTGATTATTGCTAATTTCCTTTCCTAAAAATTTTAATTAACAGATGGAAAATTAACATTACTGAACACTCGACGATATTAACTTACGTATAAAATTAAACTTTTTCCTGAGAAATCCACACTGAGTTTTGCAAAATTCAGCTTCGAGCAAGTTGTCGGTAAGGGATCACGGTTTGCGAAAAGGAGGGAATCCAACCTTTGCCTTTGGCCTAATAACGTTGGTGCAATGCACAGCACTGAGCGGTTGGTTTTGATCATTCTCAGTTTGTCAGTGTGGAGTGAAGGACAGAGACGTTTCTCTCTCAATAATGTTGGTACTTTTTTGTTTTAACGTATAACTAAACCTCTTTTTTCAGTAATGTGAACAAAATTGTCTCATTGAATCAAATAATCAGATAGTTAAACGCTGTGGCTGCTACTGATTTTTAACGTAAGGGTAATTAAATTAGTTTTTCAGTGCTTCTTGAATTAGAGCCAGAAAATACTTCAATTACGTATAATTGCATAATTATTTTGCATTTGTTTCAGATTTTTCGACACTAGAGCTTTCTAATAGCAAATATAAAGACACCTAAGCTTAGCAACTAAACCTTGTTTCTGCTAACATAGCAGATTTGCATCATTGGGGTCAGAGATGATGTGAAATTTCGAAAGTGTTTGAATTTTTCCTTCAGTTTGCTCAATTACGATTTAGTAATTTATATAATTATTCAATTATTTGCATTCTGTGATTCTCCAAAGATTTAGTGTCTAGGTGACAGTGACAAGTATTTGGGCGGGTTTAATGACGATGAATATAAGTGAACGGTAGAATATTCTACCGACTAGAATTAAGTTGTACACCATCGATTTGTGAATTTTGTCGTCATCATATTTGGACTGCTTGGCTTTTGCTGACTTCCGTAATAAAAGTTTCTGGCGGCAACTCGTCCGTGTAACTGCCACTTGCTTAGAGTTAATCCTGATGCGACCCATTTATTTACAGGTATAGTGTGTCGGTAAATTGCTCAAATTACTATATTCTTAGACAAGATCTCTTACCCATACCAACAGAGTAAGAAATCTTGTCTGCAATATTCTGGATGTAGATAACTAACTAATTGTTCTTATGGTATTTAATTTTGTGTGTTGGAAGGAAGAGTTATTAACATGTTTGATTCCGGTTTTACAGGACTCCTAATCGCTTTTATTGAAAACTGTTTGGGATACTGCAGTAAATCAATCCTGGATCTCCTCAACATGCTTGCTTGTATCCTTTCAAAGCTCGTTACGTAAGTTCAACATTGTTTCTTGCTCAATCTTGGGTTCCAAAAAAAGTATAGTACCTAAATATAAAATACTATACTTTCAAACCATTAGCTCATAGCTAGTCTAAGTAGCTGCTAGTATTATTTCGTCATATTCTTAGGGCGCACACACTGCCGTATGTTACCCTAAGGGAACACGCAAACAAAGCAGAATGCTTCATACACCCGGATAAATCTCGATAAAGAACGCACTTCATCGATTTACTTGTTTCTGCCAAATTGTGACCGGCAAAGTGACACAGATACATATTGGAACATAACACAGTCACTGGTTGCAGCACTGTACAAGAAACTCAGTTACTGTTGTTAATCGATATGATTTCAAGCTTGGGTTCTAATGGTTTCGTGCAATGCGCGGGTAAGCACGGGCATCAGTCATCAAGAGTAGCTGTTTCCTCCGGTGCAAGTTGAAAATTTTCCCACCCTTCATCCTTATAATCCGTTCCATGCTCATTATACCATGAGCTCAAGCTGTTTCTCCACAGGATAGTTAGTGCCGCGGTAGCGTTTGGCAATGGATTAGGGACCAACTGTAACCAAAATACATGGTTTAGCGTAAGGATATACAAGTTAATTCGGCACAACAGAAACTCATGCCATTGCCACTGTTTCTTTACAGTGCATAAACACATTTAATGGTAGATAAATTCCGAAACTATTAACGTGAGTGTCTGGCTTTGCATTGACGGATACTTAACTTACTGGATCATATCTCCGGTAAGGAATTTGCGATGCATGAACCTTTAAACGAAACTAAAACAAACAGTTATTATCTCTTCCATGCATTATGTAGCAAGGATTAACAAAATTCCATCCAATTGATCATCTTGACCCATCTTTTGAGATAGTAGTCATTTCACTGCTGGTTAGCCATGCACCAAATCTTTTCTTTCCAAATCCGATCTTGAATATTTCGAGGTAGGTTTCTTCGCTGCGCATTTGGGATTAAGAATTGTTTTCCTGACACTGTTTCCTAGATGACTGTTGTGGAAATGAGTGGATATTTTTCGTTTCTTCGAACGCATGTAGACTAAGCTCGAGTGATCAGTGATCAGTTTGGTGTTATGAATATTAGTTCGTGTAAAAGGAGTTAAATGCCTGAAATAGTCTGTATATATGCGTGGTTTTAAATCGACGAGCATTGCCTCACAAGAAGTCGTTGTTGTGCGTTGCACCGAGTTCGTTTACTTCAGTCCTGCCTAGAGGGGAAAGCACGTGTGCGTGCATGGGATGATGAGTTTAAATATAGAAAAGACAGGAAAGTAATGAGTTGTAGGGGGATGTTGGGAACATTAGTTTCACTTCCGGAGCATTCCATATCTCCCTGCGGTTGCTTCATCTGCCCTCCTGTTTACTTGTATGCATCTGTACGAGGGAAATCTTTTTTATGTCTAAATTGGTAGCAAATTCCCCCTTTTTACACCATACACATGGCTTACAATTTAGGTTACGCATGCTTACTTAGATGTGAGCGAAAAATGATCCGAAAATCTTGTTATAATCAATGCATAAATCTGAAAATACAGCTTTCTCAGGTAGTATGAATTCTAATTTTGAAAGTAGATTTATACAATAAAAGGATGACCAACATGTATTCGGGAGAGCTTCCCTAACATTGACAACATGTCGTAATTTCTCTTTAATTTCACAGTTTCTAATTTTTATCGCTGTTTGGAGCTCGTCTGAACCAATCTAGGTGTGTCAGACTAGTCAGACCGTGCTCATTGTGCATAGCTGATTTTTTAAATGCACGAGCGAATGCACGCAAGCAAGGTAGTAGTATCGAGGAGCAAGCGTTACGCCGTATCATTCCAAGCCTTGCGTTACGCTATTTCAACGGCGTTCAAAATAACTTGCTTTGACAGTACTTGATTTATACTCTTACCTTTTTTGATGGAGGAATTTTATCCATTTACGTCAAGATGCAGCTGCATAATATGTTGTGGACTTAAATGCACCAGTCACGACGAGCATCGGCAATGATCTTCGTAAAGCAAATTATCCCCGTGCGAATTATATACAACAACACTTGACCTTGTCGTCATACTGACATGAATATATTTCGTTGAGCTTCAGAAAACTAATTACCATGGAATGGAAGCTACGAAAGAGAATCTCGAGTCTTTTCTCATCGAGAACTTTTACCAAGTTTGGAAGTGTCCCAAGCAAGGTTTAGGACAACGGAAGAACGTTCGCGTTCTTTAGCATCCACCACCGTTTCCCTTTGCGTCTGTGATTCCGCAAATTCGCCTTCAGCCCCTTAATTGGGAGAGCAATGATAAATAAGAAAAAAATCACCAACCAAAAGCGCCTAACGCTCCCCCAAGTCTGCTGCTTACTAGGAACACGATACAATGGGAATTTACCAAATGTCAGTAAAGAGAGAAGGTGGCTGTCGTAACCTTGCTTTCGCTTCTTTTGAAAGAGACATATTATAACTTTTAAAACAGAAAACCTGAGCTGGGAAACTAGCAGGTGGATTCATTACGGCTCTGGTGTCGGTGTCAACTAAGATTCGTTAGCGCATCCCATCTCATCGTTTCATTCTCATGTGGATTAACTCTCCCCTAACAATAATAAACCAAGTCAAGGAGGAGGATTTGACAAATCTGCTTATAAGTTCAGACATGAAAACTCATATTATTTCAATGACACAAATCTCCATAAGTCAACAATTTTGGCATAATTCACCGTATTTGTCCGAACATGTGCTGTTCGTGAAGCTACGCTCTCTGGAGTGAAGCTAAACATGTGTTTTATCAGATAAGCGCTCTAAGAGGGGAAGAGTGTTCCACTTGTGTACAGTTAAACTTAAAAAGGTCATATGCATCAATATGAAAATGAATGCCTAGAATAAAAATATCAACATGAATCATCAAATTTCAATCGCAGTTACTTACAACTGTGAATCTTTTTCTGTCGCTCCTAAACAGTTTGTACTATTTCATCTTATTGTTGAACAGAGGTTATGATGAAGGCCATACTCTTTATAATACTGAATCTCCATCTAAAGGTACATTATTACAGACAAGATAAATTGATTTTGTTCCTTATTGATTATTTCTTTTTAACGTGTCCGTATGACATTAAATTAATCGCGGCTCCAAAACTTGGATTAACTTACTTAACGTTTCATTTCTTGAGTTTGCATGACTCTACCAGTACATAATTCCTCATGAAATCAATCAAGATTTCTATTTTAGGCCAGCGTAGGCGTCCCATCATAACGATGAAAGACCCAGTTTGATTGGCGAATAAGTCATGTTCCTACCATCCTACCTAAATACACCTCAAATGGAGTTAATTTAGCAACGTTTTGCTGTTATAATAGCGTACCTGTAAGCATTGTGATTATATAGTCGGAATCGCTCGAGCGGAAGCATTTTAATCCTGAATTACTTGAGTGATGTCTTTCAATTGTAGTTTGTTGGAGGACGTTCTTTGTCGAGTGCTCTTGCAAGGGCCTAAGGACAAGGAAGATATACAAAGAATATCCGGTGGGTAATTACCAAATAGGGTTGATGAAGTCACAAAGCTTGCTTCCTACATATGCTGAATATTATGCTGTCAAAGCAGAATCAAGAACTAGGCATTCCTTTTTCCTTTTTTTGGATCCTTTTTCCTTGCTGTACCCTTGCTAAACTATTGAGACTTTAATTAGCAACGGATGCCCGTAAAATTGCATTGGATTGGAACATAAAAATTCATGCCCGTGCGCGAATACGAAAAAGTGTAGGCGGGGATGAACCCACCATGATAGATGATGCTATCTTTAGGACAAATGATTAGCTCTTATGGCAAAGGTATTTTTTTCTAGCCGCTATTTTAATTTTGCAAGGAACATGTTGAAATCCGCAAGTTGGAAGCTGTTGGTCATAGCTCACGTGCCATCTGGCTGGGTATTTTTCACGTCGGGCAAAGCAAAGGCAGAGGAATTGACAACGTTTTTGGTACAACTAATGACTCTGCCTGTACGTTGGATAAGCTACAATATCATTTTGGATGGTAGCATTGTATGCAGAGCCTTTGCAAAAAAAGGTTTACATTCAAATGTAAATAATTTGCTTCTCTTCCTGGTCCTCCTGGCCTGGCCCCTTATGCCGTTCTCGATGTGGAATTGCGTAGAATAAGAAAAGGTAGTTTGTGCATCTATTTTCGTCCACCTCGTAAGAGCCACCAATGGGTGTTCAGTCGGGTTTTCGGATTATACAAGCAAAGTAAAGAGTTCAGCTTGCCAGAATCTTTGGGAGAGGGTCTAAATAGACCCGTTTAGGAACTCTACAGCTGACTTGCATTTTGTTCTTCAAGGAGAAGTCAGTCTTAGTTTGGTTTGTGGTGTAAATTGAGGATTCCACGTGCAGTCAAACAAAAGCGACTCATACATGCGATAGTTGCTAAAAAATTAAATATGTCGTCTCCAAATCGAGTACAGTACAAAATTACAGTCTACTACTACAACAGCGTCGTAATAATTTACATTTGACGGCCAGGTCGTAATTAAATAATCTCGGATGTTACGATACTTACGGCGTATTTCGATAAATCGTTTGTGAATGGTTGATCTCAAGTTCGTCAGAAAAAAGTGAACATTGTGTCGCCCTCACTTACAAACAACACTGCCTCCATTCTCCATATTTCAACGCAGATCAGAAATTTGGCGATATTCAGTGTTGCATAAGCAAACAAGTTTGAGCGAAAACGCAATTAGTCCACAGATGAAATCTTATTGATTTTCAAGTTCGCATGTCATTGTGAAAGTCTTGGATACACTTGTCGGACGATTGGGAATGTTCCCTATAAGGACTAGACGAGGTCATGAGTGTCTCTTCGCTATTTTGCGCTTTCAAAGAAGAAGGCGATAATATGATGGAGACGAAATCCTTCCGCTAGTGTAGTCCTGACACTCCTTGTTTTTTTCTGCCAAAGATCGAGACTTCGGAGCCTTCAAAATGAGTCTCATCTCCTCATACGTTGTTGCTTGCCTCAGGTAATCCATCTTGATATTTCCCGTTCCCGCCCCCTCTTCATGTAGCCCATGCTTCCTTTGCTTTGTGAGAATGATTTGTGGCCACAGTATGCAGTATAAGATCAAAGATAATCAACTTAAGCCGTACTTGAAATTGTGTTGGACAATCTTGATTCTACTATGCAGTCACATGTGCCGGTAATGCCGATAACAATTGTGCATAAGGCATTTGATTTTGTACAGTTTTCCTGTTATGAATTTTTGGTAGCGATATTGGTAGCCATGTTTTGTTGAAAATTGAACAAACTAATTCCAACAGTCATCCAAAATCATCAAAAGAAAACAGGGTGTATTTCTTGGAGACGCAGATTCAGCTTCTCATTTTTAACTAGTTTAACTCCTGTTCCCTAGTAAAGTGGTACTTGGATCAAGCTAATCATGTTTTTCGATGAGGCTTGGAAATCTCTTGATGCAAATTCGTACTTCCAAAAATGGCAACTTGTTCCACCTACAAAATTTATTTTATCAGCCTTTCAATGACATTCCCGTTACTCACCCCACTACAAGCTTTCCTTCTTTCCTTGACTCCCTCTCAAGGTATTCCAACGTCAGGTTGGTTGAAGCATGAGTACGTGTGGGATTTTGCAAAGTGCATTAATGTCAAGTTCGCACACATGCCTTCCTTGATTGTATTTTCCTGTGCAGCCAAGAAATTATCAGAGAATTACATTGTTCGCATCCTCACTCCTCCTTCATGCATATCCCGAAGAAACGATTAGGGATATAAAAAAATTATTCAAGCGTCGGAGAAGTTAGCCGCTATTGGCCATTCAATTGCAAATTCAAGTCAAACATCCCAAGCATTTTCTTCTCTTCAGCTGTAGGAAACAATTAACATAGCTATTATTACGGTAAATGTGGGTATTAGGGACGAATTTGCAAATATCATGAAATGGTTTTTAGGACACCAGGATTCTCAGAAACCTATTATTAAAGCCATTAAAATCTGTGCATGAGAGCTAGATGGACCTGTAGAGCCCACAGCAATGTGAAAGATAGAGTATAATAAGCTTAGGAATTAATTCATGCTGCAAGCTAGAAATGTTAAAAACAATAGCTTATATTTAAGACCTATGCAAGGCAATGATGTATCGATAAAAATAATAAAAATTTAAGCTAATGCTAAATCGGGTAGATATAAAAGGACTGGGAGAACTAACGGTTATACTCTTTTGTTTTTTCAGATTAACCTATGGGTTAATGTATCCAGCATATTGTTCTTACAAAGCTGTGAAGACGAAGGATGTCAGAGAATACGTAAGTGTCGTGGAGCAAACTTTAAGTAGGATTGCAATAAGCCACTTCTGTATACTGATTAAAAGCTGGAAAAAAATCTTTATTCCTTCAATTTATGCTAGGTCCATTGGATGATGTACTGGATCGCGTTTGCTGCCTTCAGCGTTATCGAGGTGTTTGCGGACACATTTGTGGGCTGCTGGTATGTCAATAATTTGTCATATTTGGAAGTTGTTGCTTGTTTAATCCCGTGCGTATGCAATATGTGTATAAAGTATAAATATTCAACTTGTTTTTTCTAACTGTTTGCTCTAATTTTTAAAGGTTTCCCTTTTACTATGAAGGGAAGATACTCTTCCTGTTGTGGATGATTTCATCTTCAACTAGAGGAGGCGCCATTATGTACCGACGATACATTCATCCTACGCTAACCAAACATGAAGCAGTAAGTGCTATCGCTAACTTAGTTAAGTGGTTAAGAATATTGTTGCATATGTACTTCACATTAATGGTATTCCATATTTTTTTCAGGAAATCGATGCGTGCCTGGCAGATTTTAAGGTTAAAGCCAGCGGAGCTGTGATGACTTGGGGTTACAGAGCAGTTACTTCCTTGACAGATGTAGTAATGAGCGCAACTTTGCGGGTAACTAGCTTTTGACAAACGTATATAGTACGTTCAGAACTATGAGTGGAACAATAATAATAATTTTTCTGTTTAGGCTGGTGAGCCAATGATGGACCATTTCCGCCGAACGTACAGCATGAACGATCTTAATCGCGCTTCCAACGCACAGTATAGGGGACCCGTAACTGGTTCGTGTATACCCCGATTTTAATTTAAAAACATTTCTTCGGTATTCCATAGACGTTTTAAAAGTAAATTTTTGTGTTTCAGGGCGACAAGACTATACTGATGGTCTCATGCCACGCAGCATTTCAGGAGGAGATTTTTATTTTGAGAGGTTAGCAATTATTTAAAAGTGGATCATGTATAAGTCTATCGCGTCATTGCATTACACGCAATACAATCCTGTAACTCTTTTTATAATTTCAGGAATCTTCCCGTTCAAGGTACTGTCATCACGGAAATGGAACAAGATGAAATAATGCCTCCACCGGCTCAAATGGCACAACCAGGAGCTTCTACCTCTTCAGAAAGATCTTCCCCAGAATTTCAGGCACCTCCTGGACCAGAGTCTCGACGTCTACGGACTCGAAGCAGGACGAGGAAAGCTCCAACAGATATGGTATGTCACTTATGATCAGTCATTCGTCAGTTAGATGGGCGTTTTTAAGGTCAAAGGAATATGGGATGATGGATCGTATTTTATTAGTTTAATGAAGATGGAAGATTGAGTTCATCTGTCCTAGAAGATTTGCTAGCGTTGCAAATGCTGTATGGGTGGGCTCCGTCGCACTCTGAAGATGGTCGTATAATTGGTTTACCAACAAACATGCTCTACTTTAGTAATCCCGAGAATCGGCAGAGATATAGTAATTGTAGCAATAGTTCCACAATTTATGAGGATCCAGTTGAAGAATATAGTGAAGGAGTGACGGAGCAAAAAACTCCAATTGAATTAGAATTATCTGATGAATTTTACGACTGTGATGCAGAAGATCAGACAACTACTACAGTTTCAATAGACGCAGTACCCAACGATGGGAAGGATACGCAGAATCAAGCCCTTAAAAAAGCACATGTTAAAACCGTAGGGAAAACAGTGTTACAAGCTTTTGATGCTTCGAATCAGCCAGTTACCACGTCAACCCACACTGCTCAAGCTCTTACTGGAAATCCTTTGCAGCTCCTTTCTACAATAAGCAATCCTGCGTTAGCTAAAGAGTTGAAACGGAAGCAGAAAGTTGCAGCTGCTAGCGTTAATGATACGAAAAGTAGCAGTAAACTTCGGCTAAGTAGCTCCTTCACAGGAACGGGAACAACAGCCGAAGCAGGACGGAGTAAATCTCCATCATCTTGGCATTCTAGCTCGTTTAGAAAAGTATTCCATCCCTTTAGCAGCCCTCCTAAACCTCTTGGAAGTGGCAACAGTGCCCTTAGTGTTGGAGACTCACTAAAATTAAGAGATGTTGGGCATTAGCCGGTAATCCTCATTGTAGTCGTCCGTTTCAAAGCACAGTTACGTAATTTTTGGAAGCATTCCGTTTGAATAGAATTTAGTCATTGTGTGGTTTAACACGTGTGGACCTAAAGGTTTCAATCAAACTAACCTATTTAATTGTTCAATGATCGTTATTTTAGGTCATATGTTAAGCATTCATTTTCGTGCTATGTGGTATCACGCGATTTGGAACTGTCTGAAAGTTATTACCTAGGGTTTAACGTGAACTTTGCTTAATTCAAAAGTATGTGTGGGCAATATGAGCTCCACTAATTGCATATGATTTAGTTTCTTGCATCCTTAATCCTTTTCTTTTGTATTGTAACATTGTATTTGTATTCAATAATACGTTCAGTTTTAATTTTACAGGGCCCGGCTGGTGCTGGAACCAAACGCCGAGTTAAAACAAAAAAGACAGATAGATCTACCGAGAAAAATGCGTGAGAAATCCCAAAATATTGTTCTTTTCTCGCTCTTCATGAAGAATGAAGACAGTGACTTCCCTCCTCAACCTAATATATGCCGTAACGAACCGTCCAATAAGTGCCTTTGAAGCGGTTAGCAGTTAGTGATTATCCTCTTCTTGAGCTGTTATACAGAAAACATTTCGTCACACCCGTTCGTCCATAGTTGGAAGGAAATTTTCTTCTATAATTATTTTAAAACCCTTGCGATTCGAAGAAGATTTAACGTGCTGGTCATCATATCAGTGCAGCAATTAATGAAAGGGCTATGCTAGAATAGTCCGTGGCATGGTACTGCAGTTATTTGTAAAGTTTTTCGAGTTTGTGCATAATTCATTGGCACCATAGCTCAAACTGTTGATGCCTTTAAATCAGCAAAGTTGGTATTACCGTGAGATAAGGTTGAAAATCGCAGAAGAATCTCCCAAGAAAAACTTCTAGTATAAGTCATCCGTAATTTACCGATTATTACTTAAATTAATATAAGTATAACTGCTGTAAAATCGCAATAAGGTGTCTTGAGAGAGCTTGTAAGCGCAGAGCATTAGCACTTTTAAGGACAAAAGACTGAAAATAATTGTATCCCGACTTGGTGTGATTCGTAACCAGTGAGATATTTCCCCTGTGTGCGTTACTTATACTGTCAAAGGAAAGTCAACTAAATTTGTTCAAGAGATTATATCCGAATTGTAACACCTATTGACGTTTCATTTTATGTTGGCGAAGAAGTTTCGTCTGAACTTTGTCTTAAGATTCTTTTAAATACCAGAATATCTTACTGTATCTGGATTTCACGAGACAAAGAATTGCAATCTTGCAGACATAATGAAAAGTAATTTGTTTCACTGGGTACTTTTCCAGAAGCAGTGGTTCACGAAATAGTGTACCTCTGAAGACTGCATAATTGTAAATGTACATAATGGTCTTATTTATGTAGTAATTATTTGATGTATTGAAACTCCGACCTTTTGAATACTATTATTTGCGACAAGGCTGCTCTAGTCCCACAAGTCGAGTTCCAAGCATCCTTACAAGCCTTGATATTAGATTTATGGTTTCCATTTCGTGTTTCACATCCATAAGTTTGTATGAATAAATCGCAATTTTTCTAAAATGTCTTTGATTGTCGAATTACAAAGTCAGCGGCCGAAACGCTAAGTTGAATCAGTAACGCAAATTTGTCTTTTTTGGAACTTTATTCCAGTTAATAACTGATAACTTGGCTAAGATTTAAAGTAGCTACAATTGCATGGAGATATCTGCCACTTCAAATGAACGCTTCAAAGATCGTCTTTGTTACATGGATACACAAAATTCCTGGTTTTTGACTTTAACAGTAAAACTCAAGGAAAACACTCAATCGCTGTCCAACACCTTTGGACTTGAGCTGAGCTATAATTTGCTGTAACTGTCATTTCTGGTTGTCGATTCACGCTTATAAAACGTAGCTTCCGAAGTTAACTAGTGCGGATGAGGTCTCATAGGTCTTTCAGGATCGCATAGCTTCGGATCTTTCAGGAATTCTACTTCCTTTAAGTAAGTCGCCATCATCGCTTAAAAAAACAATATTATGCTAGTTAGTTATATATTTAAATGTTACGATGAGAGCAATACTCATTAAAGCCTGCAACGATGATTGCAAATTAGGGGCTTCATTGCTGCATAAACATTATTACCTAGATTTTGAGCCTTGCTGATTTGCCGTTCCACTAATTGCTGTTTATGTTTGCAAAGGCCTGTAATGTGTCGCCCATACACTAATCCGGTGTAAGGAGAGAGGAACTGGTATAGCAATTTTACATTTTTGTAGTCGGGGGTAATATTATGCTCGCACAGAACACATTGTTTGGCACTCTTCTGATAAGGGTTCTTCATTGATTTCGGCTGTAATTCAAAAATAACTGCTAAATTATATATAGTCAAACGCAAGCAAAAATTTCCCAATGAGTTGAAAATAATTTTTTTATAAGAATAACTCCTTCATAGCCTTACCAGGTCTTCATCTCTTTGTTGAACAACCTTTTCCAGTAATTTTTCATCCTGGTCGTATAACGGTTTGGGGTGCTCCGTAGTTGTTGTTTTAAATGTTCTTAGGAATTGAAATCGTCCAAAAATATTTCGTTGCTGGAGCAAAATTCTCGTTGTAGTGGCAAGTGCCATTTTATCTTCCAAACCACAATATCCCCCACTGGTTTAAAGGGTCACACGGGATTTGCTTTTTACTTCGATTAGATTATTGAACTAAAGTCCAAATTAAATATTTCCGAAGTTTTTTACGAATAAAGTTCTAAAATCACAAAATTGTGCTCCTCCTGCAAACAGTGTGCATGTGAATGCATACACTCTTGTGAATTTCCCGGCTATGACGTCAAAGCTCAAGGGAAAGGAGAGGGAAAGTTCAAACCGTTCGGCAGTCACAATGTAAGTCGCAGATCATTGCAAAATTTTCGCATAGAAAACTCCCTGTGGTGCTCCTTGAAATTTCTTTCATGGAACGGTGGAGGAGCAACGATCGATTCGATATGTAACGATTTATCCTGAAACACTGCTGTTATTCTCAGGTAGCGCTTCAGCATTCAAGTTCGTTTTGTTGAAGAAAATGAGCAAAAGTGGAAAAAAGTTATAATGCATCGGCAACTTTCAGCAGACTTTCTCTACTTTCTCCTTGTGAAAGCCGTAGTGCACAGAGCCCTTAAAATGTGCGAAATCGCATAATCTCTTGTTAGTATAATCACGGTAATCCATTAATTTCGCACTGCCATTACCTGATCAGAGTCAAAAATTGTGATGTGAGTTGCGGTGCTACTCGTAGTAATTCCAAATTCTAGTCTGTGTATGTACCTGTTTAAACGGCCGTTCAATTAGTTATTTGACAGCTCGTCTCGCTACTTACAATATATAATCTCATTTTATAAGCATTGTCGCATTAAAGAGTTTACTCACTAAGGAGTTTAATCATTATTAAACCTGTAATCCTCAAAAGCAAGGCGGATCTATAAAAAGCAGTTCTAATGTTTTAGCTGGAGAAGTATCGATAAGGTTATTTTATTAAACCTCATTTATAGCCAGACCCTATCTCCTAGTTAACCCAATCCACGATCTGAAACAGCTTGAAAAGATTTCGGAAAAGACGTTGTCATTGTGAATGTCAATCTGGAATTGTTTGGGTGATTGTGAAGATGTGTTAGTGCAGACGAAGGAATTGCAAGGTCAACTTTGGAGTAAAGTATCATGGATACCCATTGTACCGAAATTATTTTAACTTCCAACGTGACTTTGTGAAACTGTTCTTCCGTTGGTCTTCTTCTCGACACACGCACGAAATACATATATCGCTAACATCCATTATCGGAACTTCCCGTATGTTTGCATTATTAACGGAATCATCGAGAGGATCCTGCCGATTAACGCGTTTGACTACGGTAAGCAACTTTACTCTCTCCCTTAATTACACACTGTATCGTTGCTACATTGTTAACTCACACATTGTAACCGGTTCGACAGTAACGCTTACATTGTGTCATATGCGCCTACATCATTGGACGTTTCAGTCTATCTTATTATGTACCGACAGGTCAAGAAATCAAAGTCAAAGCGGTTAAACCCTCGCTTAGCAATCATCCCATAGGTTAATTCCCAAAGGGTGTGTTTGCCGGGTTTAAATGAAGACGTAGTAAATAGATACGTACGTTCTTAGTTTTATGAGGAATGGTTATCATGTATTTGTGGCGCTGTAAATGAGATTTATCCAGCAAATGTTTGCATTCTTGGTGATTCACACCATGATACTCTGTATTTTGTGCGCACTGTTTTCCAATAATCGTTTATTATTTGCTCATTGACCAGGAAATTGAATTCTGGGTTGATCCTTAAAGCTTATTTAGTTTACTACGGACGACAGCAGCGGAGTAAATAGAGATTCTATTGGATGGAGATGTTGAATGTATTTATAGAATCCTACTATTTACATTTACACTTGAGAGCTTTTTCATGATACGCCAGATCTAATTTAATGCGGTTTCAAATAGATTAACGTGAAATCGATCATGCTCTTAGGGAATGAAAACCTCCTTTAGACGTAATTTGCTTCTCAAGCCCAACCACCCCGCCCCAAAATGTTCTCAGCTGATGGCTGTTTACTCTAGTAGCAAATCGTATTAGTGCATCATGTAAGTATTCTTAATCAATAAGTCAAGTCCCGATTACTAGAATCAGTCCCAGCTCCTGTATCCGCCAGCACAGCACACGTAGGAAGACAACTCTCCTACGCTGATCACATTAGCCAATTTCTCCTAGGAGGTGTGGGATGCGAGTTGGTGCATTCCTGCCTATAATCCTCCTTGTTATAATACCTCTCAACTACGTGATAGAATCCATGCAACATTTCCACCTGCAACTCTTGTTAATTGCATCATGTACTTGAACTTGAACCTGGAATCTTCTGCAGGCAGCTAATTTTGGCGCATTCATTCATGCCATGAGGTCAGACGAAGTGACACGTGATACTGTACGGTATTGCTCATCTGGATAATAAGCTTTAATCTTCTTCCAATACCTTGCCTTGCGATCCCTGATGCAATTATCTATAAAGATGTCACCACGCGCCTCAGGATCACTTCAAACGTTCTCTTCTGAGACATCTTCTGAGATATTAGGTTCAAAAGCGTTGAGTCGTCGACTGGCAGTAAAATCCTGGGGATGACAAAAGAGATAGTGGAAGGTGTGACTAAATACGTCAATAAACGTTTGGTTTTGAAAAAAAATGGGATTGTATTCCAATATTTGATTGCCTAAATTTTTTGCAACTTTCCCTTTTGAGATTTCGCAATAGATGGTTATTGGATTGCTGATGGAAGCTAACCTGGTTTGCATCTCAACAGTCTAAAAGGCTGATTGGTAAGGATGCATGAAGCTGACTCCACGGAATCATAAAGTTGATTTAAAATCCTCATTTCAATTTTCAATCATTTTTTCTGTTTTCTCGTACGTCAGTAATTAGCTATTCATCACTTTCTAGGGATTATAGTTGTCATTCTCCCTGCTCTCCTCACGGCTCATCCCACTTGTCACAGAGTAATTAAGAATGAAACGAATTATATTTTTAGCTTTTATGCCAACATTTGGCTATAACTCGCTAACCGTTCCCTAAGCAGTTCCTCCTCTTTTGCGCATTTATTTTTATTGCCTCGCGAAAAGTAGTACTATACCACTCGGCAATAGGGACCACAGCGCTGTCAAACAACCAATGCATAAATATGCTATTATTGATAGGAGCTCTGTGTGCTTTCTCTCTTTACGTGCGTACGCTTGCGATTATATAATCTACCTCTTAGGCGTTGACTCATGACTATATTTTACCTGTCAAGGAGCATATGAGCTTCACTTATACGGGAGTTTCTTCCTCCTAAAACCTTGCACAACTTTCACTCCATTTGACACCCTTCGATTCTAGCAACATATATATATTATTTTCCTCCCTCTCTCTTGCTTTTAACCCATTTAGTCGTGAAACAGTTGGTGAAAGCATGCGGAGTGAAAGCCCGGAAAGTGGCTTTCCAAGATTAGATTCTTCCATTTGGAAAATTTATTGACAATGGCTTCAAGCAGACGCCCGTTATTACTGAACCCTTCCACCACATTCACACGTCTCCGTCATATCCGATTGTAAATAACTCCTGAAACTAGACTAATGAGGACCATGCTCACCCTCATATGTCATACATTAGCTTTGCAGCCTTCCTTTACTGCAGTGAAGCTGCGAAAAATTGAATCTAGAACAGCCGTAGTACTTTTTCTTACATCAAAATATCCGAATCAACTAGTACATCCAAGCGAATTTCATAAAAGGAATTTCGAGTTATTCCTGTATTAGTATATTTTGACTGTAGTCAAAATGCAGCAGAAGTTAATTTACTTCAGAACTGCATTACATCCACACCTTACATTGTTATTCACTAAACTGCACAAAGACAAACTCTGTCATGGCATCTTTAAGGAGTGCCTATTTTGACTTGGGACTAATGAGAAAAAAACAAACCCTGGCTTTTCCATCATTACCTCAGTTTCAGATTAGGTTAAAAAACAAACCTGTTTTCGAGTCTCCTCCAATAAAATTCTTGGTGCTGTATCCTATTGTATGTTTTTTGCTTGTTAGTTCAAAGGTGCTAGCAAATTTTACTTACTTGCGTCAAGAAGTTGTGCTCCTTGGATCATTTTTCCCAATTTCCTGGAAACTTAATTCTTTACCGGAGGAAGTATGCCGTTTGTTTAAGCATGTAACATTTCGTTTGTTACACACACAAAAATCTAAAAGCGCGTCCTCCGACCCGCTCTCATTTCATCGCTTTTTTTAGGTTGAAGGTCAAATGTTTCGGTTCAGTCCCTTACTCGTTCGGATAGTTTTACGACTCTCTTCCGCTGTCTGGGTCGCGGTCGTTGAATCGTTATTGGCATTAAAATTGTTGAGCCATACCATGGCAAAGATGGCTGTAGGCGTTGGAGTTTGTCTCTGTAAACTGCTTCGACGTAAATACGTATCTCTCTACGTCGTTGTTGAGAAACTAGCGACGTAATAAGTAAGAATCCAGACTCCTCTTCAAGTAAGCCCCCTTAAACTTACTATTAATTTACTCCTAACAAAAA
The DNA here is from genome assembly GCA_906901655.1 of Sminthurides aquaticus. NCBI lineage: Eukaryota > Metazoa > Arthropoda > Collembola > Symphypleona > Sminthurididae > Sminthurides > Sminthurides aquaticus. The sequence goes on along the minus strand of CAJQTT010000001.1, from coordinate 13,229,356 downwards.
TGAATCCTTACTAGGGATGCAGTTATGAATATAGTCAAATAAGAGGTAGGAAAAGCTGAAAATAATCATCTTGAAGCTACTATGTAAGCGCTACGCATAATTTTGTAAGCTCTCCAATATTTTGTTTACATTTTGTGAAGAGCGTTAGCGTTGTTCCTTCACTTCATCAGCAGGGAGTGGTTGAGTTCTTAATGGGAGAAGCTGATTATTGTGGAAGGGTAGTTTTTTTCTCGAGCGAAGGTTTTCTCTGCCACGATTTGTACGCTATGCACAAGTCAAGTGCAAGGGGTTTATAATTAACAATTGCAGCGTGTACTCAGAGCGTTTTCTCCTCTGTCAAATCCACGCAGACAGTCAAGCTATATGAAGGCAAGAATAGAATGAGAGAAAAGGCAGCGTAGGAAGATGGGGTTATTGAAAATACTCACGCATTAATTATATAGATAGATATATGTATACGCAGAGCTTTATCACACAGAGCATTCCTCCGTCTAGTATAATTCACAGCCTCCTTAATCTCTATTTAACTCATGACAGAGCGGGAGCGTAGAGGTAGGGCAGCTTACTTGCTTGCTTCGTAGGGCTAATTGTGGTTGAAACCAACATTTCCTTCACATCCCCCCATATTTACTTACAAGTAAATGAAGAAGGAAAAAGACACAATTCCGGATAATCCTCTCCTTGCCCTAGTGCTTTACTCTGATAAATCCAAAAGTCATCATGTTGATAGCATTCACAACATTTACTTCAAAACCTTTCAACTTTCAATCCAGAAGAGCTACCAAGTCCTTCTTTTCCGCATCTCCCCACCACCGTCCCATCTGCTCTCTTCCAAGACTTACAATTCTTAGCTCAATCAGATACTCAGTCCCATCACAGAGGGGCAAGGAAACAAGTAACAGTTTATTTTATCCTCTCCGAATATTTAACCCTCAATCATCCAATTTCTTCCGATAACTTCAACCACGGTTTCCGCATACAGTGGAAGTGAAACGAATTGTGATTGACCACCGCCGTCCTGTTCTGCTTCTGTTACGTACAGAGAAATGTGTTCTTGTAGCGACGAGTCTGATGTAACCAGATTCCTTCTTACATAGAACCTGATTTCTTTCCTTCGTCTTGCTCGCATAAGAGTGATTAGAAAATAGCTTCTGTGCTCAAACTTACCTTTGACATATCTCACTCAAGCTCAATCAGTCAGTGTTACAAGTACAAAAGTACCAGACACGCCGGCAGAATACAGCATGAAGGGAAATACATGCTAATATCAGACAATTCCGTACCTGTCACGAACAAGACAAGCTGGAAGCTCCTTTCTCCAGTTGAAACCGGAAGAAACTATTTTATGCAAACAGATGAGGCTCAAGAAGAAACAAGTTTGCTTTAATTTTTTTTTCATTTTATTTTATCATTTCATTTTATTTCTCCAAAGACGGCAATTATATTTCGTTTACATTTCCTTAGTTACCCTTGTCATTATTTTATTCAAGTTTTCCGGAATCTAGTTATTTTCTAGAAGAATTCAAAATATGGGCTCCCAACGATTCATTTGACACACGCTCTGACCTTATATAAGAAAGAAGAGCGAGGAGTAAGAATAAGAAAAGTATTTAATTGACATGCGAGTTATTGAGTTGTACCTTATCCTTCCTGTTAGCCGTATGTGTCAACACGTCTGTCCTCTGTTATTGCTCATTGACAGCTTAATAATAGTATATACTTTTCTATTCCCGCATAGCTGAAGCAGAGTTATGCACCACCGTGCAGAAGCAATATTTCCAATTAGTCGAGAGCTCTTTTGCTATTTAAGGAGGGGGAGAGATAATATCATTTCCGTATTTACTAAAAGCTACGAGTATTTACGAAAATAAGGTATATTATTTTTAGTGAATTTTTTAATTTCCAGCACAGTATTACTCCTCAGAACTACCCTTTGATTGTTTTAAACTGATCACTAGTTACGTGTGTTTCACATTCCGGAAATGCAACCTCAGTTAATGTGTGTAATGAGCCTAAATGTATTAATGAGACACCTCCTTCAAAACCTTTTTTGTAGCCCTTTACGCTATAAGTAATCATCCATCTCTGTTACGTGCCGTATTGAAGCAACACGAGGAAACATGTTTCCTCAGTAAAAGAAGAAATGTGTGTCTTGTGAAGAAACTTGAGTGCAAGTAGTATGACTCGAGTATAATTCGGCTTCATTGAGGGAAATGTGCGAGCACTTTTGTGCTTGCACATTTCCATAGAGCTTCACGCTGCACGGTAAGTTATCGGTTATCACTTAAGTCAACTACTTTAATGTATAAATATCTGATAGCGCTATTTCTAAGGTTTGTTCTACTCCGCTGCTCTAGCATTAATTGTCCCCGGCTTCGCTACATATTTGGAAGTGAAAAGAATTCATATGCAGAACAGTAATCATCCTATGTACCTGGGGCATTTCCGGCTTACATTACTTGGTCGATTTTGATGGAGTTGATGTTCATTACAGAGTTTTAGCGGAACTAAAAGTTGGTGTTTGTGGTGCAAGATGGTTGCAGGTCGTGACCTTGGCCTAACCCTTGTTTCAAAGATATGATTAGTGTGTAAATGTCGCATCAAATCAGAATGGGTTCTTCATGTGGTCATTCAACCAAAGGAATTTATTACAATGTAAATACAACCCAAGCAAATAGTGCTAATAAGTAGAAATGATGGAGTTGCTTACTTCCAAATGCCCATTTAAGACATTCAGTGTCGGGTCTGGGTATGATTTTTGATTATCCTGTTTAAAGTGGTCAAGAGTTCCGTCGGGGTGTTTTGAAGAAGGATAGGGAACTATTTTTAACTCTGTCGCTCATTCCCCTCCCCGCATAAGCACAATTCTTATAATCCGAACGCTCGCCACGGGAGCTTATATGTGTTTTAAGATTCAAAATACTTACACACTTGAATAGCTAAACTGTATATAATCATTTTGTCATTAAATGAAGATGTTGTGTCTTCCTTCTTGTTTGTCTTCTGGATGCATTAGGTACCAGATGCATCCCATTTAATGGGATCCGTCCAGGAGTTTTAATGATCATATGTGTAACAACCGATACGGAACTGTGCGTGTCTGGGCAAATAAAGACGGATTAGATGGACGCCGTCATTTTATCTATGTTTAACCAACTGTTACATGTAAAATGCAAATGTTTGTATCCTATAAGGATGAATCCATGCATTTAGTCCCCACTTCCAAACTTGCACTAGGTGCGAGGGTATCTTCTTAAAGATTTGGAGTAGTTGTACACTGTTTGCGTTTCGTGCCAGCTTTTATCATCGAGTTGATAGACTCTTACATGGCAATAATTTTAATTTATTTTTAAAAGTTATCAAGTATTGGCAGCCTCCTGGGAGACTATACTACGGGCAAGGGCCGTATATACGAATTAAACTTCCATGCATACTGGAAAATAATGATCGCGTCTTAGAAATAACAAGAAGATAATGGTATATTCTTTCGCACTTGGTGGCTTCTTTCTTTCTGACAGAGAGAGAAACAAGTTTTAAGCCCAGTTAAGCTTGCAAAGCTTCATAAAACCCCACTACGATGGAAGCAAAAGTAACATTAACGACAGATTGCGTAGATTCAGTTACGATGGATACGCAAATAATTGAAGGTAACACAGGTATTGAAGCTATGCATACGAAGACGGTCAGTTGTACAAAAGGAATAAACTTTATGTATCTCTCGAATCCAGTCGGCTCTCATTCTGAATTCTATTAAATAGGTTCTTGGCTTCGTGGTGGCTGGTGAGTAAATTCGCACAAGCTTTGCTCTCAATCATCCTGCAAAAACTTATTGCGTATCACTGTTGACGGCAAACACTTAGCACTGTCAAGATAAACACAGCAAGAGCAGAGCAAATTTATAAACCAGAATCTAAACGTTCCTTGAGTTGCTTACATGAATGTGCATTTCTGTAGCCCCTCAGGTATTGCTAATTTGCATTAATGATAATCTCACACCTCTTCCCGCGGTCAGTCACTTATCTTGGTCTGCAAACACGTTGTCAAGTGGTGCCCGTGGTATTTGTTGACATTGTTGAAAGCAACACAAACCCTCAGCTGCAAAGGTATACACGTTCTCGATTGACTGGCATTTTGAAGAAGCTCCGCATTGTTTTGGTTTCATTGTTATGGGGCATAACCTGCGTGGATTCAATGGGATAGTAATGTAAACAAACTGGATAATCGAGGCACAGCACGCGCAGCACATGCAAGTTAATAAAAAAATTTAATTTCCATTGTTATTTCGGATTACAGGAACAGAGATGGAACACGAGGCTGCTGGACAGGAATTGGTGAAATGCGTCCTGGTGGGGGACACTGCCGTGGGGAAGACAAGGCTGATATGTGCAAGGGCTTGCAATGCCCGAATGTCTCTTCGGCAACTCCTTACGACCCACGTCCCTACAGTATGGGCAATCGACCAGTATCGAATGTACAAGGAGGTTTTAGAAAGATCCATGGCTAATGTGGATGGAGTGCAGGTATGTGTTTATCTGACAGCAAAATAGCAAAAATATTCCCAACTGCTCATTTTTTATTGATTAATCCCCCCCCGAGCTTTCGCTATGGGGTATCGTAATAAGTGCTCATTAGTTAATTTTAACGTGGGAATTTTATGATTCCAGGTTTCTCTGCGACTTTGGGATACTTTTGGTGACCATGAGAAGGACCGAAGGTTTGCGTATGGCCGATCTGACGTAATACTCTTGTGTTTTTCCTTGGGTAGCAGAAATTCCTTGCTCCACTGTAAAACCATGTGGTACTCGGAAATTCGACGCTTTTGTCCAGAAACGCCTATCATACTTGTCGGCTGTAAAAATGATCTCCGATTCTTGTGCCGCGATGCCAGTTACCTGGCATTCTGCCGAGACCGTAGCCCGTTTCTAAGGCCAGCCCGTGAAAGCGATCTCGTCATGCCGGAACAAGCCCGAGCTGTTGCCAATGAGCTGGGACTACCTTACTACGAGACTTCTGTTTTTACTTACCATGGTGTCAATCAAGTTTTTGATAATGCTATTCGTGCAGCGCTTATATCCCGTAGAAATCAAAGATTTTGGATGACGAACCTTAAGCACGTTCAGCAGCCATTGTTGCAAGTAAGTGCCTCATTATGAAAAATCAGTTAATTATACTTATGACACTGAAACAATTTTCGTGTGAACTGATTGCATAATTCCAACTTTGTTTTTACCTAGGCTCCGTATTGTCCACCTAGTCCTATGAAGGAGCTGAGTCCTATAGAAATATTTCCGGGTAACTTTTGGGGTGATATTAAATCCATGCTCACGTCACAATACTTCCCTGATTTAGTATTTTTGAAAGGTAAACCTTAATTTCAAAAGCTTTTCATACCTCACGATCGTAAAAGGCTTCGTTAAGTTAATCACAGATTTGTGTTTCCGCTTACAGGAGGGACTGAAATCTCTGCACATAGATTTGTTGTGGCGGCAGCTGCACCGAATTTCGCACAATTCCTTGAACCGGAAGACTTACTCCTTGTGAGAAGAAATAGTGAAACAAGCACGGTAAGAGTAAGAAATGACTCGTTACATTAACTATCCCTTTCTATTTTTCCACCCTAACTTCAGTATTGGAATATTTTTGTTTGACTAATATGTGTATCACTTTTTCTTTCTAGACAAGCGGAAGTACTGTTGACGAAACTGAATGTTTGTTACGAAAAAGCGGGCCGATGGAGCCTGCCGGATTCTTAAACTCTGTCTTCTCATCGTCGTCGGAGATCGAATGGAAAGCATCGAAGAAAATTAAATGCCCAGTTATAGATTACGTCAGAACTAGAGACTCGGCAGAAAATGTAGGAACTGTTCAAGTAGTAGTCCAACTCACTGACAAAGTTTCCTTGGAAACCGTCCGAACTCAGCTGCACTATCTTTACACCGGTGAACTACCTGTCAGCTTTCAAAGTCCCATTGAAGTAATTAATTTCACAGTTTCTACTTAAACAACGTAACTGTTGATCTTAATACATATAGTACACCATCATTAATCTGTACTTGATCCATTTGTTCGCAGGAAGTACGGGAAACTGCCGAATTGTTTAACATTCCACAAATTTTGCAACACATAGAGTCAGTTAATAAGCGGGATACGAAACAAACAGCGGAGCTTAAGAAATCTTACAGACAGGTACGTATTTTTGAAAGCGTTTTCTATTAATCCTGCAAGTCTATGGTATAGTTTATCAGGTTGTATATTTATTGTGGTATGGTTTAATAGGTTTTCAAGAACGCCTTGTGGGAAAAAGGAGCTCAAGGTTACCATACCGATGTGGTTTTTCATTTGGACGATGGCAAGGTTTCAGCTCACCGAGCTATATTAATGGCAAGGAGTGATGTAATGAGGGCTATGTTCTCCGGAGATTTTCGTGAACGGCGTAGTCAATCTGTACGTTCCACAATCAGTCCGTTATGTCTGATCTGACAAATTTGCTATTTTGGAAAATTTGTTACATGATTGAATTGGTTTTACAGGTTGCTCTGCCCGGTGTGAAGAAGGAAGCGTTTTTGTCATTCCTAGAATATCTTTATACTGATTCTTTAAGCCCACCTGTGCCTTTAGAGGTTGGGATGCCTCTAGTTGAGTTGGCTAACAGGTTATGCTTGCCGCGTTTAATCAATATGCTCGAAAGCATAATGATCAGTGACATTGCTCAAAAACAATCTCACGGTGTGGATGTAACAGATGAATGTATAAGGATTTTGGAGCCAGCGCAGGTAAGCTGTCTCATAGATTTGCATTTTGTGCTATAACATGTCGAATAAACTTTCAATGTCTCTTTTTTAAATATTTTGCAGCTACATAACGCCGAGCAATTGGCCCAGTGGTGTCTGGTGACAATATGCGAGCAATATGACACAGTTTGTCGAAAGCATAGCAAAGTGTTTAAAGAGCTAAATCCAGAGAATAGACAATGGATATCACAAAATCGATGGCCACCGGTTTGGTATGATGCAATACACACGTTAGAAATAACTTTTATGTCTACATCGGTTGAGGACATACGTTAGTGCTAACAGTAGAACTAATGTATTCGTTTTGATGTTTTAGGTACGTAAAGGAGTTTGATTACTATCAGAAGGCATTAATAGAGCGTTACAAGCTCGACAATCCGGATAAGGGCCGCAAGAGAAACAATTCAGGTTGTTTATGCTTCTCTGGAAAATCACGACGGGACGAAAATGAAGAGAAAGCTCCAATTCCTTCATGATGGTCGGCTATTGTGTTATTCTATGGGAATCGCGCGTCTTGATTAAGAATAACATCTAAGGAACACATTTAAGGGTCAAAGGAGCTGCTACGCTGAGCAGTAAGTACTGCGCTACCGAAACTAATCAGTTCAAGCAACGAGTCGATTTATCGATTACTCACAACCACTTTGTTAATTTATAACATATAGCCCACAATAATTTAGGGAACTGCTGTTCACGGAATTTAGAAGTTCTTGTAAAAGTCTGATAAATATCCAGCTTTGTGTAAAATCAATCCTGGTGTTTAGAACTGTAGCTGTAGTTTTTAAAAATGCAGACTACATTGCGAGGTAAATGTTCTTTCACTTTCCACAAAGTAACTGTTTATACATTGCAATATCTGCTTTAGCGGAATTCTTCTTCATAATACTTGTTCCATGCTATCCCACAAGAGTATTTGTGAACACGTAAACTAACTAAAGTTTAGAATAGACTGTTATTTTCTCGAATAGACTGATATTGACATAAATGGATACGAATATCCATTTTTTATTTTACTTGTACCAATTACGTTTCCTATTTGAATCAAGCTGAATGAACTAGGTTTTAATTAGCATTCCGCGTGATAATTAAATTGATAAGCTTTTACATTCACTGCTGCAGCTATAGTTGTCTGAATGGTGCTAATTTCGGCTCATTGTTATGTATTCATGTCGTAAATGAGTTCAGGGATTGTTCGGCTCAAAAAAGTCGCAACGAAATAGTATCTCTTCTCTACTTCATGTGATTTAGATCGGAAGGAAAACGGGACTTGATTTAGGTTATGATTGCTTGAATGTTGATTCAGTTTAGAACGAAATTAATTAAAAGTAAGTATATTGGCTAACAATCTTTAGTATTAATGTAATATGGTGCTATGATCTCAAATAACAGTGAGCATTGCATTAGTGAAGCAGATACAGAGCTTTATCTTCAAAATATCATGCACATTGTAACGGAAATCTTGCTTTTTGAAAACCACAGTAACTAAGTTTTTGCTGTTACTTGGTAAAAAACGAGAACTTCTATAGACATTCTTATTTTTTTCGAATTCTACCTGTGTTGAAAATTATCGATTTTTTGAAATGGAACTTAGTTGCTTAAACTGGTAATACACAATCTCTTGGAGTTATTGTGATGGTTATAACGTGCTAGCTTCAAGCTTTGTACCTGCAATGCAACATGTTCTAATATAGCAGCGGACGTCTATATTTTATCTAGCTTATTATCCATCATACAGAAATTGATTAGACTAACCGATTTACTTGTAGCGTGCGAATATCATAGTTATACAAGAATATTGTTCGTGCATAATGCGCCAGATTTCACAGGTTAACGACTGGCTTGATTGTGAGGCATAGATTTAACTCCTGTAGGGTCAAAATTCGATTAGCACTAAGTCACCCTACATCACCTCTCACATAGCTATAATTTGTCTTTCATAAGTGTTGCTGCAGCACAATTTTTATAACAATGTAAAAGAAACACCATCCTAGATACTACAATATTAAAACTAAATTCTTATAAGTATGACAATATCATTACTATAGGGTAAACAATTCCATCATGCAATTCATTTGGTGGTGAAGGCATTCCAAGTCGATTAGCGGTTTTTACAGTATTTCATAGATAACGTTTCAAATGCTTAGACTGCATTTTTCATATGTTACCCCGCTGTGCTGATGACCTACAGGTTACCTTAGCTGTCACTCAGATCAAGCAAGACACGACTAAACGGTAATAGTTGCAAAAGCCAAATCAGCAGCAACTATATAGTTGTAACTGCATCATTTTTGGGAATTGCTGTGAGAATTCGATTATTTCCATGCTGGCAACATGTGCTTGCTATGTACACAACCTAAGCTATTACATAATGTAGCCAACAAGACTGACGTAACTAGATAGCAGTCTTCAAGTATTAGATGTCTAATTGAATTAATTTTGTTATTTTACTCTTAAGCTACAGTAAATAATGTGTTGCACACAGATAATCATGTTACTTCGAGCCAGAGGAAATTTGCTGAATAGCTGCTGCCAGAAATGGGCTTGGATAGGTTCCTATAGTTTTGAAATTGATTGTAGCTTTAAAATTAATACATATGGTAATATTAATGCAGAGGTACATCAAAATTGGTTACATATGAAAACCTTGATGCCTTTAGCCTTGTGCAAATACTGTTTTACTTAAGGCTTGCCTCAGTTTTCGGGGTAATTGATATGCACCTTAAGAGTTTATATCGACTGGATAGCTATAAATTACTGAAGGCTTTGTAGCTTGTGTACAGCGTGCGAGTTTCTGCTAGCTCACACATTTTGCACTGTATGTCCAAAATAAATGAAAATACTTACGCTCGAGTCCGAAAAATCATTTAGTCGCATATTATTGATAACATAAAAATACAAAGAAAAAATACACACACATTTATAATTCGACGGGTGTTGGTGGCGGTAGAGTTTTCACTTCAGAAAAGCATTCATCATAGTTCTTTGCGTAGCTCTCGTGTCTTTTGATGAGGACTATTAAAGTGCATCTCTTGACTCCCATGGCAAGTCCAAGTTCTTTTCCGGTTGGAATGAACACATAAGGTATGTCGGTTGCTTCGCATACAGCTGGCATATGGCAGACGACATCAATAGGTGTTACGCTTCCAGCAATAACAACAAGTCTGAAATCCCCACAAGTCAATTAGATTAATTTTGCTGACTTACTTTCCAACTCGAACCTGTAGTTCATATCAAACATACCCTCGTTCTCCTTTTCGGATTTTGGACTGCACTAGCTTTAGACCACTTCTCAAATAATTTTTCTCCTTATGAGCTAAAAATTAAAGAAGAATTATCATCAGTTTATACACAGCTAGGTCATTTTTTCACTCTTTTGTCAAAATCCTCAAAACATTACCTTTCTTAATCAGTTTTGTCAATTTCTTGGCCAATTTTTTTGATGCCATTGGCTGCGAAATGATTGTAGCTTTCTCAGCTCTTTCCTCGTAACTAAGCCGGCTAACAATGCTCATGTCAGCATCACCAGTTTCCATAGTTTCACCCATCTAAAATCAAGAAAACAAACATTAGTACGTCATTTACAAACTCTTCATGCTTCCTAGACTTGTAATCCTAGGATAATCCAACTGTAATTTCTAATCGACTCTTTGCTTTGAAAAACATCTTTAAACTCGTATATCCTCAGTCCATCAACAATACTTTTACCTACAATGTAAATGATGCAAATTCCTAATTATCCAAAGCTACACGTGCAACTATCCCCCCCACCCCAAATCCACCACGCGTAGTGTCCCAGAGATGGGCAACTCAAGGGATTTTCCTCCCTCCCCTTCCGGTTACAATTTTCTAAGCAAAACAATGCACTTTACTTACCCAAACTGTAAGAATTATATTCTACATCTATCAAAGACTTTTAAAAGTACAACTAAAATTAATACCTTTGAAAATTATCCAATATTCCAAGGAATTAACTTGATCTATTTCCGGTTACGTGAAGGCTTGTACGTGATGCAATCTTTCTCTTAGCCGCACATCACTTGTGGCTTCATACATTAGCGGGCAAACAAACGCACATGGTTCTCTCTGAAATAAGCAATGTTGATTGCGCAGCTTGTAGTACCTCAGCGGCCTGTCGACCAGAATGCTATGCCCAAAGCCAGTGGACGTTCCCTGCAGACGCATCCATTGTTGCCACTTTCTCATGCTTTCTTCACTTCCTCTGGAGGTTGCGCATTAGAAAGCATTGTGTCATGTTATATTTTAGGAAGGTCATTGTTTCGTAGAACCGAGCTAGGCCTCTGCTCTATTTCTAGTAATTTTGGGTTTTTTCGACTCTCCCTCGGGCGTTTATTTCCTTGGAAGGCATTTAGTCGTACGATGTGTGGATTTGAATGCTTAAAAACTGCGGTAGTTTTGTAAGACAGTTAACGAACGGCAAAGCCATGTACAATAAATTATTTTTAAATGGTCAGCCGTACTACACAACATTAACCGAACATTTAAAATAATGTTAGTCAAATCAAAACGTTTCTTTGAAATTCTATTCTATATCTTTCAAGTTACGTTTCGTTACGTCGTCGTAACGGCTAACGCCTCGCTACTTAATTACCAATGCCCTTTTAATCGTATAACTGCGCTACATTTAACCTTCGAATTTAACGTTGGATCCAACTCAAGCCATGCAGCAACGTTAGCAATTATATTATACCTTAGAAATCTAAAGTCAAATAGTTTTCACGAAACTTTTTCATTCCTGCCCGCTAGATGCCGCAGCGCTCCAATCTTCTGATTTCCAGCAATGTACATTTTCCTTAGAAAACGTTCAGAGATGACGCGTAAGGAGTTTGAGAACTCCAAGGATTTCTTCAAGGAAATTCCAGGATCTTTCCCAGAATCAATGTAGCTGAATGTAGCTTCTAATGTATAAATCCCACTAATTAATCTCACAAAGCTTTCATCTTGCCCGAATTAATCCAACTTTAACCTCTTGCGTACGTTTGTCATGTATGCACTCAAATTGAAGATGCATGCCGTGCCCTGTGTCTCATATAGACGCACCTAGGATTTTGTTGCCATGGTGTGGTGTTTTACCAACGGTGGCAATGGTGAGAATTGCCATCAGGGGAAAAAATAGTTCGGGCAATGTATTTCAAATTATTTGAAAATAGCATAAAGCCGCCATAACAACAGGGCTATGGTTACGGAATAGGCAAAGTAAGGGGGTACGCAAGAGGTTAAAAGGTTCACCACCTTCATTACTCAAGCTAGAAGTTCGCGACTCTTCTTATTCCTGAAGAATTTGCATAGCCTAAATGCAATAATCCTATTTCAATATTAGAGTTATATGTCGAACAGGAATTTATTTCATCCCTTCAAGATCAAATTTTCTTCGCACAGTAATTAGTAATAGTAATTAAGGATTGACATAAGCCTAACAGCATGGCCTTCTTTCCTCAACACATGCCCCAAAACTTCATGTATAAAGTAATATATAACTTCCAATTTTATTTCATTTCATATACAACCACAAGTTTCTCTTTCCGGGAATCCCGAATAACCTTTAATAACCCACCCCTGAAAACTTTCTGCCCATACAGCTGCCAAACTGAACTGCATACTTTCTACGAGCTGCATCAACTGTTTTAATTGTCTGTCGATCCGCAAGACCCATTTCCAAAGGCGCTCTCGTCTTAAACTACATCTGTAAAGCAAAGTTTCAGTAATTTCTTTGCTATGGATGCACTCTGGATACCAAGTTATGCAAAATTAGGTAACTCGTAAAGAATTTACCCTGATACTTGAACTTACAAAAGTTTCCATCAACGAATCTTACCGTCTTCTGAATCTTCTCTTGTTTCTCTCAATAGTTTCTGTTGCTGATAAAACTTGTAATAGATTTTTGTAATCAACAGGTACGTTATTCCCTTTGCCGGAACCCTTATAGCAGTTAAATGCTGGTAATAATGCATACTAAATGCCTATAATCTGGTTACTGCTCATTACAAAACTGTCTGCTAGTGTAAACATCGTGAGTCCGCATTCTCCGCATTCAAAGGAAAAGAGTTGAAGCTACCCCTGAAAATAGTATCGCACTCGTAAGTGATTCAGAAGCAAATTACAAATTATGTTTCGGAAGCACGAACTCCATAGAGAAGCTAACATGTTAAGATGACTGCAGTTAGGGTAAATAATCAAACAAGTGGAGCTGGACGTTGAGGAGTTTGTGTGCATTATTTGTTTGTTTATCTTGGTTGTGTGCATCCATTCATTCATCATTCATTAGTTGGTCTTATAATCTTAACGATTTGCAAACATTTAATTAGGATTGACAATAGTGAAAAGTATCGCTAATTCATCTAATCCCAAACAGGCGTGCTGTCTTTTACGCAATACCTCTACGATTATTATGAGCGAAAGTTATTTTACCAACCATCTTGCTTTACACTAACTTCGTCGTATCTCTCAAATATGAAGGGGGAAATGCACATTGCATTTGATATGGATGCAGCTGTTGATGATATAATGTCAATAATTAAAACGTTGGAGTGAACCTACCTTGACACCACCCTGAAATCTTGTCCCTGAAATCTGAAAAATACAGTACATCAACATCGAACGTTATGACAAAGATGAGATGTAGTATCCGAACGATCAAATAACAGCAACAGAGCTCGTAATCAGCCATTCAAGGGCAACCTGCTAAAATTTTCCGTCATCACGTCTGTTTCAACTCAGCCATCTTCTAAATTTTCTTGGCATTAAACCAGGCAATCCAATTCTTTCTTTTACATATTTCCCGTTACGTCCATTTTACACAGCAGGCGCGGATACTTCCAGGAAAATATTTTATTCCTTCCAGTATTTCCCTCCACGTTCAAAATCGATTCAACCCGGTAACAACTATAGTATTTTAAAGCCATAGGTGCGAAGTGAATGTGTTTAGAACAAAATCTAATTTCTTTCATGTACCTCATATCCTCAACTGGATAAACACGCATTTTATTAACCGAAAAAGCTTACTCGTCATGCATTACCGTTTGTATTTGACAGGTACATGTGACTTGTGATAAATTAGTTTTGATTACCTTAGCACGTGCAAATAAACTGTACTTCCCAGCTATGTTCCTTCTAACCGCAAAATAATTTCACATCACCCGCTTATCGCTCCTCTCCCATCTCCGCCTACTCCGTCGTCATTTCCACTTTAGCACTTTTGAAGCACGGCCAAACTGTGCTTCGCAAGTATCGGACCGACTATCATGAAATTCGCGAGGATTTCTGCGTCAGTCCTCGCATATATGGATCAAAAGAGTGTATATTCCATAATGGGCAATAGGATTGCATTCAAAGACTTTGGACAAAGCCGGAGCGGAGGGGGAGCAGCTAGACTGTTATCTATTACGTGAGGGAGAGAGATGAGATGGGATGTTGGCATAATAGTAGTATTGTTGTGAGAGGATTGTGAATAGTGTTGGGTGATTCTAGCTGACTTTGGTGGTACCTCGGGATTGAAAAGCAGCGGCTCTATGTTGTAGTAAAATAACTAGATGGGATGAATCCAATGTTTTCCTTTCTGGCTTTGTTAAACTTCTCCTCCTGGTGTTTCCAGCAGCACCCTTTTCATGTTTGACTCTTGCGAGGAAATGTGTATGTTATATCTTCCCTCGAAGTACCTTTCTCCTTCCGAGAGTGTAACACCTTCTCCTTCTTCTAGGTGTCTCATCTCCACCAATTGGCCCCTCTACACCTTCCCCCAGCTCCGCCTCCCTTAGTCAAGGGTCTATCTCCCTCCTTAACCTGTATCGGAGAGGAGGGAGGCAGACAGGGATATTGGGAAGATACCCCTAAGGCTCACACTCCCAAATCTTTTGCATACTCTAAGAAGGTGATGACAAAATTTCTCCCACAAATCCAATATATTTCTTTTGAGTCGTTGAAAAAGTCACATTTTGTGATCTACAGCGCCCAGGAACGATCATCTCGAATTTGTCGGGCAGGAGTAAGTATTATTCTTCTCGTGTCTTCAAGACGGACAGCAAGTCAAGTTAAAAGGATCCTGTCAAGATACAGCCCCCTCTCATCATCATCATCCCCTCATCCTATTCTTCTTCTTCTTCTTATTCTCCTTCTTCTCTTCCTCATCATCATCCCTTTGGATATCGAATCTTAGCCAAGGAGAAACATTGCGTCCCTCTTACGTGAAAGATAAACGTGCTCTCTTCCATCGCTCCTCTACTTCTCCATTCCTTGTTGTAGTAGACGGAAGGAGTTGATTGTATTAAATTTCCGGAAATTATCACAATTTACCCTCGCATAGAAAACACTAGTGTTTCCCTCGCAGCAACCAGTGTCTCATTCCAAGAGTTATCCGAAAATAGTGTGAAATGGTGTAAAACAAGTGTTGATCATTATTATTAATACTATATAGGAATACGACAAGACTGGCCTCAAAGGATTTTACCAACTCTTCCAACAAGCTTATACAGGGGCTCTCTAGGAGCATCATTATTTTATTCTAAAGGAATAGCTTTGGGAAGTCATGTTGGAGACAACAAGACAGGCTCTTTTGTTCGGTAGTAGTGTTGTTGTTGGAGAGAAAGAAAAGTCATCTCTGTGTTATGCAGGCTCCGGCCCAGATCAGGGACGTAATCATCCTAATAGTAGTTGTTCAAGACTTGCCGTAGAAGATAGGCTCAGAAGATTAGCTTGCCAAAATCATCCAGTGAATAATAGTTTGGCCCAATCAGAGATATCTTCTCAACTATCTTTATATCCGCGGAGGATATTCCTTAGTTTGTGCCTCAACTTGAGAAGATCTTGGAAATCTTCTTCAACAAATAACATGGAATCCTCATCGCAACTTTCCCCGCCATCATCCCCATCATCATCGCTATCCTCATCATCCTCTCCCGCATCCCTCACTCCACCGTCTTCCTCCTCGTCCTCCTCATCCTCGGGTGAAATGTGTTGGAAAAAGTCTAATAGTTGTTCCCTGCTGGCGGAGAAAGTCCGAGGAGCAACAAGTGGGGGTCGTGTGAAAAGGAGTGGGACGGCGCTCCGCCGATTATCCAGATTAGTTCCATTAGTGTGTTTTTATCTTTTGATGCTCGTTGATTTAAGTTCGGCATGCGGTCCGGGGCGAGGAGCTGGACGTCGCCGAGTTCCCCGAAAACTCACACCGCTCGTCTACAAGCAACATGTTCCGAACGTACCCGAAAATACTCTCTCTGCCTCTGGTCTCCACGAGGGTAAAATCAACCGGGATCATCCACGCTTCAAAGCCCTCGTGCCCAACTACAACATGGATATCATCTTCAGAGATGACGAAGGCACTGGTGCTGATCGGCTCATGACACAAGTAAGTAACTTTCCAATTACTCATCACACTCACTACCCGCTCCCTCCTAAGTCTCCAGACTGAAATCAATACCCGCCAACACGCACACACACAACTCAAAACAGTCCCCTCTCTTCTCCTCTGACCCCTGCCCTCTCTGGAACAGGAGGGACAAAAAATCCCTTTTTATCTTCCTCCAGCGTTCCAGCGCTATACTCAACACAGTATATCTTTTATCCAGAGACGCTTCAGCGTATCCCGTAGACCCCATTTTTACGAATCCTCCTATGGTATGATTGAAAACAGCGCTTTTGCAGCTCTCTTACTCATCTCGCGTCTTCTTTCCTTCCTCAAAATCCTCCTGATTCATTCATCCGTTAGGAAAGCTCTAGAAAACAAATCCATATCAGCTTTTATCCATGACCACCGTCATTATCATCTCATTATTTAGTAATGAATGTAAAACTCACAAGTTAAAACCGCCTCCTGGAAGGTTATATATATAGTGCATAACTTCTTCCAGCACACTGCACTTCTCCAGCCACACTTTTTACAAGCCCTCTTCTCCGTCTCCTCCATCATCATTCCCACCATCCCTTCGTCCTCGTCGTCTTCTTCTTCTTCTTCTTCTCATCCTCTCCATATCATCTTTCTCTTTTACTTCCTTCATGCCTCACTTCCCCCACGGATATATTTCCATCCATCCAAAGAGCCCTTATCATCCACACATATATTTGCTCACGTCAATCTCACTCAATAATTCTTATCTTCTCTCACATTTTTCCACACAAGGTCTCTTCAAATTACTACCAAATCTCTACCCGGCCAAACCAACTCCCTCCCTCCCCGCCAGTCAGTCACTCCATCAGCTCCTTCACAAAACCCGCAACCTCTCAGTCTTCCAATCTTTCAAATATTCAATCTATAAAGTCACCGGAACCTCCTTCCAAAGCTTCTTTTAAACCTCTCATCCCAGTAATATTACTCCTCTAAACTAAAATATATTCAAACTTATCCACAGCTCATCATCACTCTTTCAACTTTTCATTAATCCTTTACCATCTCCTCTATTTTTTATATGAATCCAATCTAACTACCAACGGCAACGGGCAAGCCATTGTCAATACCATTGAAACACCTTTAAATAGCCAACGACATTTCATAGAAACGGAAAGTTTTTCTCGACAGTTGACACTCACCACGTAGTAACAAGTAGCTGCACTACGAGCAACCCTTTAGAATTATTTTACTGCCCTCATAAAAGTAGAAAAAAATTGTCAAACTCATCATTTCCAGTCATAATTCAAGCTAGGCGGTGAGTTTTTGTATTGAGTCAACATCTCTAAAATATTTTTATATATTGCAATCCTCTCCTTGATTTAACATGATTATCGCATCGTCTGCTCTTTCTTGTATTCCACTCTCCAGGACTTTCTCCTCTTCATTTTTCACGTGTGGAATTCTCACAAATTCCCCACAATTTCCAATCTATCCCGACATCCTCCTTTTGGAATTCCGTTAAAAAACCATTTCTTTTATCTCGCTCTTGTAATGACACTCTCCTCAAGCGTTCCATTAGCTTCTCATTTCAATGATACCCAAAGTGGACCCTCACCCCAACCATCAAATCATCATTGTTTACCAAAAGAGCCAGATGAGATTTAGATAAAGCAAATCACTGGGATATTACATAAGAATCTGTCAAAACTTCCATCTCCTATCTCCTTCCATCAGCCCTCCTGAACAAGGGAGCTAAAGTACTATTCTCCCACTACGACTACCACATTATAGCCCTACCCTTCAAACATTCTTTCAACCTTTCTTGCTTTCCTAAATAAAATCCTCCGCAAATTCCTCTTCATGATTTCCTTCCCGCAGAACCTGATTATTTCCAATCCACCATGGGAAAAACCGCTTCATCATTACACTTCCCTGTGATCATCATCAATAATCTACACGGATTACAAACTCATCATCAACCTTTCTTCTTCCTTTACTTCCTTCTCTCACCCTTCAATTCCTCGATCATTCCTATACCTTCCTATTCTCTCCACCAATTCTTCTTCTTCTTCTCCTCTAAGATTTGTTGGCAATAAGCTTTATTGTTCTGAACACGTGGGAACGCGACCCAGTCACCCACTACACCTTGTATAATAATCTAATTGTTTCAACAACTTCTCTCACTCCTCTAAATAAAATCATTTATTTATATTCTCTCATCATCATCATCATCATCATCCTCTCCTTGGAATCCCGGATGATGGACACGCTTATAAAACTCCCCCCTCCTGTCATCCAAGGGTCACTTTTTCTTCATCCATCCATCCTTCCCTCCGTGGGAACCTCGGGCAGCTAAAAAGAATTACGATTATTGCACCTTTCTCAAGATATTTCCCTAAAATCAACGGTTATTATAGCTCCTTGTCCATACACAAACCACCCCTCACCCTCTCATCCAGTTTGCCAACAAGGCACTTTATTCGTTTCTTTCATTTCCTTAACCTAGGCAAACCTAGAGGGATGCATTAGGGCGAAGGGATTTCAAAAGCATTTGTTTACCTATAGAGCCCAAATATTTATGTACAAGCCGGAGATAATGAGGGAAGACAAGGGAAAACATTTCTCCCACAACCCATCCTACTCACAATAGGCACGACTAATAATATTCCTCCTTCCTTACATATCCATAGCTCTATGTCAGAAATCCAGCGAGTCAGTCAGCCGCTTGAACTTAGCCATTCCCGCACCTATCCATTCTTCTTCACCATCTCCTCCTCCGCTTCCTCACCCTGCCCCGAGTCAAAGAGACAATAACAAATAAAATCCTTCCAGCCACATCTCCCCCATAACGTACGTATCTTTCAAAAGTATAAAGTAAAACCGACGACGGTCAGTTGTCTACAAGAATAAGAGAGATCCAGAGGAGTTTTGAGAAACATTTACCTTTCTGACTCCTCCAGCCCTTACCCATATACCCTTTTCAATTCCCTCAATATGTATTCTCACCTCCAGCCGGGCCCTTAGCCTTTTATTCAGGGAGGACATAACTAAAAGGTAATTTGTGGCTTGTTTTTCTTGGGTGCACACAAATTTCAGGAGAGCCTACTACACCAAGTATTCCAAAGTCCTTCTTCTTTCTTCCTCTCCCTTCCTCCAGCATTATTCTTGTCGTCCAGTATTCCACGGGATCTTTACTAACAATCCCACTTCCAACTTTGCCTTTAGCCGCCTTCTCCCTTCAAAAGCCCATCATCTCTCAGGAGAAAATCCCTTGGAGAGCTACTCTCGGATATAGCAGTCTATCACAGATCCATTCCAGCCTCCCACCCTCTTCTCCAGCATCCTTATACAGCAGAGCAGAATCTTATCATCCCTCCACCATCTCTCCTTCAATCCCAACAAGAACCTATAGACTTAATTGCATTAAGTAGAGCCGACCAAGGGATATACCTTTCAAACTGGAATCCGCACACAAGTCCTCTCCGGTGGTGCTTTTTCAAACAAGCAAAGAACACAAGAAGAGCACCAATATAATCATAAATAGAGGAACAAAACCCTGTCCATCATCCATCCATATAGCTCCCAAAACCTACTGTCCATCTCACCTGCTGTACTTGATTCACAAATCCAAGACAGTAGCAACGTTTGTATGCCCAAGCCACCACAAAATATACATAGAGACGAGTAGTCAAATAGTCAGAATCATAGGAATTCCACCAGGTATTCAGTATTCATCCAAAGCGTGGGAACTACCACTTCTCCTTGACTGTGATTTCTTTTGGACACGGGACTTTTTACAACCCACTCGTCACTCCACCACCGCCTCCCCCTCATTCAGAATCCACTCAATTTTGACTCCTGTCAACTTATCATCAAACTACCCCACCACCTCTTCCTCCCTTGCCAAAACAATCTCTTTCATCCCCCTCTTTTCAATAACTTTGAAACAAACCACCCCCACTTCCAGTCACTTTCAATCCCGCTTTTAAATCCCCACCGCAGCAGTAGTCAATTTTCTAACCGCTCCCTCATCCTCATCATCATCATCCCTTAACCCAATCCTGAACCTTGACTCTTGTCTCGAACGTTTGCGAGTAGACGACAAAAGCATTCGTAATAATACTTCATAACTGGACTCATCCATTCATGTATGTGGTCCAGGAATTCAACTCCTTTCCCAACGTCCTCCTACTAATTACTTAATTTTTAAAGTTTCAAAAAAAAATTGCCAAACATGAGTAATCCTTTGAAATTCAATCTCTCTCTCTCGCCATAAAGCGAGACGGGTTAAATAGTATTGTGTAGCACAAGAGTAATTATCATTACAAAACAAAAACAAGACAAACAACAACTGCCATTACACGTCCTTTCTTCCAACAGCTCTTCACTTTTGTCAATCCGCATATTCCGCAACCAACTACACTCTCCTTTATCTTGAATAGATTAACTTGCACCAACATTCAATACTCTCGCCGCCTCCACACTCTCTCCGCTCAAACTCAAACCCCATAAATCATCCCGACTATCCGAAATGTTTGCCAAAAACACATTAGAGCGTCAAATTAAAAGTTATAGCTTCCTTGCCGTCTTCAATCTCCTCCGCCTTTTCCATATCAATTCCCATCTCTCCAGTAGTATCCACCAGCTTAATCCCATATATTCCAGTATGTCCTCGCCGCCATAATTAATCCCTATTCCGGCGACACTCAATCCCTTCACCTCTCATCTTCCCTCTCCGCCACTTTTCCACACAAGTATTCTCATCCCGTCGTCTCAATTTCAATCAATGCTTCTCTGAAAATAATATGCAAACTGTATCTTTTTTATCATCCATTCCTCCTCCTCCCAACACTTATTGAGTTCTGCGTCTCACAATCCCTTTTTATAAATCAAACTCTTTCCTTCATCTTCCCTCCGAATCTCTGTCATTCTTCAAGTATTTTTGACTCCTTATCCTTCATAAACCCTAATACTTGAATCCTTCTCTACAACTTTGACGCTAATCCTCTCTCACCTTTGACTCTTTCTCCTCCTCCCCTTCTACTGACTGACATGATTTTAAAGAGATCTACTTGTCTCTCTTCCCAGCCGTCTTTGAAAGCCCCTCTAGATTATTTTATGCGTTTCTTTCTTTATAAATTTTTTCAAAACTTCTGCAAAAATCCATATTCTTCCGTCTCTCCGCTAGACCAGGCTGGAACCCGCTGCAAATAAGCTTATGAACCAACAGCACGCATCCATCAACTTTCCCCATCAAATAATTTAAGAACCGGTAGTTTTCTTAGTCGTCGGCGGTGCATAGCATACAAACACAGGACAACAGGAACGCTTTTTCATTATCATCGCCCTAGCTTCTTAGTCTTCCACCCAGACCCACCCTTAACTTTTATTCACGCTTACATTCTCAAAAGAGATGCTGGAAAGATAGACGACGGATCATCCTTTTTCCGCTATCCCTCATTCTATGGGATTCAATTGAATGTCGCGGCCGGTGAGTGAAACAAGGCCCGGGACATTGCTAGCTATAGCCTACAAGGATAATAGTATTTGAATCACAACCGCCGCCTGACTCCTCCAACCTTTGTTTTCCTCTTGTTCACATGTCATGTCCATCCACGAATCACCCCCACACGTATTTATACTTTATCCCCCTCAAATCCTCTCATAGCACACAACCCGCCCCAGAAAAAGCAGTCCCCCTATTCTCCTCTGTCTCCTGTCAATCCAATTCAATAAGAAAACCGCTCATCATCACACACACACACACACACTTGACCACCACACGTTCCTCCAAACATATTAAATTCCAACGTTTACTCACCCTCTCTACCTACACTACTCCCCCTCATTGTCCAGCCGTCCATCCCAGCCAGTAATACATTTAGTAGGCCGGCTGAATTTATTAAAATCGCAGCTTCCCCCAGCCATTCATCATCTGCAAGAGGGCATATGGGGGACAAAGAGGGGGAGGATGAATCTAACAATAACACTCAAACACTCACAAACTATTAGTTAACTTTCAATCATACACCTATTCAACCCTAGTTTACAAATCTATTCAACATCCTCCTCAGCCTCCATACAACGAGTAACAAAGTATATACAAACACACGTCTACACCTCCTTCAGTCCTCCCCCTCCCCTTTCAATCATTTCAATCCATGGCCAACAACGTTACAACCTTCCCCACTCTAAACTTACCTTGATTTCCCCAATCCGTCACTCAATCTTCCTCCACTCAAAAGTAGCATTTAAATTGACACAGGCGGACGGAGACCTATTCCTCATTCGGATTACCATCAACCAGCCTTTTCCATCACCACAAATATTTCCTCTTAACGCATCATCATTCATCCCCCCCGCATCACCCACCCTCTTCTATAGCTGTACAAGTCATAACAGCAATCAAATGAATCCTTTTTCTCCCCTAAACCAAACGTCCTTTCACACAGCATTCCTGGAATCCATCCAAATTCCCATTTGTCAATCAAACTCTCAACTTCTCTCCTTTCTCCATCCCTTCCTCCTTATTGTAAACATTTACCACTTTGCCTGGTAACAAAACTATCCTCTTTCACCCATTCTCATTACCAGCCTCAACAAGTTTCGCCCGAAAATTGCAAACAAATACGTGCAAACTTCTCACAAACTTGTTGAATCAGCTGGCAATCCCACTTCCTCCACCACCACATCAGACACAATAAAATAATCCCGCCAGCCACCTATTCAGCCCACACCACCAGACACCACTCCGCTCCTATTTCCGCCGTATTTTCTCCATGTATCATAACATTCCGCCCCCTCCTCCAGTCAATCCCAGCTTAACCTAAATCTCATTAAGACGAGAAGGAGATTCCGTCTAGAAAAATCCACATCTTTCCCCCTTCCTTCATTCTCCTGGTGAATACTAGTAGCTTTTCTTGTAAAGTCAAAAATTAAGCCGCTCCTTCTTCCACCTTTTACCCCAGTCCAGCCAGGGGAAGCACCTGGATTTTATCAAATCCCGTGTGTCGCCGGGCTGGTTGGTGACGACGCTATAACTTTCTCCTTGTCCTCATCCACGCATCTTTGATAATTTCCTCGCGCCCTCACCCTACAACTACTACAAACAAGCTCATCCTCTTATTTATATCAGATAGCTGAGCGTGTTACAACATTAATTGTTAACCATAAAATAACATGTATTTTCCAAGGATCCTTTAAATAATCCGACGAGTCCATAGCGATTATAGGAAACCTGGGAAGCGAGCCCATCATCCAGTTATCATTACATCCTTACCACATTACCATTTACAACTCCCCCACCCTCCCTGCCACCCATAGCGACCCGGAATTATATATACATGATACAATTCCAGCGCAACTCCCATTACCATTTATTCATCTTATCCAGTCTTACACGCTAACCACACCTTGACTATCTTCTCTCTTCACTCCCTATTCTTCAATCCTCATCATTCCCCTCTTAAAGAAGGACATGTGGACAAAGGAGCGTTTTGAGAGAAGTAGCTCGAGTGGCTGGAATCCATTGTCCGCGAGTATATTTCAAAAACCCACGGAAAATAAACGAGTAGCTCTCTTCACTTGTGTACACTGTAATGTATAATAATAGCTCAAAGCTGCTGTGTAGTCTTGTGAAGTCAAAGTCATCCATTTGTCTCTCCCTATAAATACTCCCCACACATCTCCCTCGTCCAACAATCCATATCTGCCTCTTCTTCTTCTTCTTCTGCTTCATCCTTCTCCAGAAACAAGTTTCCGATCCGAGGAGAGCTCCAGCCGAGTACAAGAATCTTGGGGCGGCTGGAAGCGATTAAATTTGTAGTAGTGTGCACCAGGGATTTTACAAGATATCTCTTATACACGGAGATTACAACAAGAACCTCATCCCAAACCCATGAATGAGGAGACATTTAATATCTCTAATCGTTTCGTCCCATGTAAAACCCTCCACCCACCTCCTCCAAGAACTCCCCCCCCCCATCTCAAAATCCTCACCAACGTCTTCTCTTTCTCTCTCTCCCTACATTTTTTCTCCACAGAAAGATCCCGCGAGTATCCCACATCTTCTCCTACCACCACGGCCACTTTCCAGCCAACCTCACCGCAATCCTCCGCACCCACCAACCCGCTCACCTTCTTCATGTAAATTTAGAAACACACAGGTGTCTCCAGCCATTGTTTACCCAAATACTTATATACACTCCACCCATTATCATGATTCACATCTCTCCATTTTATTTCATCAAATTCCTCTTCACCATCAGCCACACGAGCTCAGCATCCCATACTTTTCCACACTTTCCCAATCCGGGATTCCTAGAAAAACCGCATTTCCAAGAGCCCGCATTCCTCTTAACTTTCTCCCGTGTACAACACTTCTCTAATGGCAAGATAACGACTTGTGAGAATGATGCGCAATCTTTTTTATCGCAATCTTGCATATCTTTTAAAAGCTCCCAATCTTTTAAGCAATAAATGATGACGCAATTCCTCATGGTAGCAATAACTACAATAAATTCCCCACCAGCCTGAGAAACGTGGAGAAAGCTTGAATTTTACCACAGTTATTTGATTTCTTCAATGAATTCAGAATCTGCTGAATCTTTCCCGGAATATCTGTAGGGTGAACGGATTATGGAGCATTCACTCCAAGAGTCCTGGTGATTAGTAGTATAATATACAGACACGAGATGAGAAGAAGAGATTTGTAAAGATGGAGGGCATATATTTTACCTATAGAGTCCTTTTTTGTAGTGGTCATCTTTTCCCTCTCCTCCACATCTTTCCTCATCCTTTATTCCCATCTCTCCCATCTTTTTAGCTCAAAGTATAAGCAAGCAAAGAATCCCCTCCACTTGTTTTTAGACATATCCTCACACACACACACACATGAAAATATGCTTTAGGGAATAAAGATGGGGATAACCGAGAGAGAGAGAGTACGGTAAAAAAGGCGGAGGAATTCAGTACGCCTCGAGGGGTAATTGCAGAGTCAACATTCAAGGAACAAGTCTATATTTCTATTCATCCCCAAACTCTACATCTCTTCACCAATCACTCCACTCCATTATTGCATCATGACCACTACCACCACAATCCCTCCCCCCTCTATCCATCTCATCACTTTCTTCTTCTCCAAAGTCCACCTCCCTCATCTCTCCAAGCTATAGTCTCCTCTACAGGTTCTTCTTCTCCCAATCCTCCTCATACCTCAGCCCTCTCCATACCTCCACATCAAGTCCATTCCTTTATCCTTTATTATGGATTACAGCATGCAATTCCATCTCATTACAACCAGTTCGAATCAATTAAAGCATCGATGCAATCTCGTAAAAAATATCCACCCATCATACTCTATCATCTCCCCGGCCTCAACTCTCTACTGTCTCTCCTACAATCTCATCAGCTAACAAAATATTCTTCACATCTTCTCCCACTTCACCAGCTTCCTTCTCTGACGACAGAGGCCCTCCCGAATTTAATTCCTCTTTCATCCTCCGTCTTTCTCTTATTTCTAATCCATTAACTCTTCCGCGTCTCCCCCCAATAAAACCCACCGCAATCATTCATTCTACCAGTCTAACCAGGATACACGACTGGATTTAAGTGTGTCGGAATAAGGCACGTCACTACAATATTGAAAATGTCCTCAAATCCGCTCCTTTTTACCATCTACGAATTCCTTTACCCTCAGTCACTTAAAGATTCATTGCAGCCCATAAAATCCCACTTAGTCAACTTTAAAGAAGCTTTAAAACAAGGAAACACCATCATTCTCAATCCTTTATCCAACAGTTAAAAAATCCCCAAACAGGTAGTTAGTACCCACCCCCCAACTACCTGTCCTTTCCCTCCTCTCTTCCTCTTTTTCTCCGCCGTGTCACCCGCCCTCCTCCTCGTGGAAGATTCGTGCATTAAATTTTACCAATCTTCTTCACGTTGATCACAATTACTATAGGAAGCTGAGAAAGCAGTCGTAGTTTCCTCCACATCCATTCCTTCTTCATTCCTGGTGGCCTTTACAATGCTCTTTATTCATTCACCGATTATGATTAGTCTCATTATCCCAGAGTTGGAAGCTCATTTGAGGATGATTTACAGCCGCTTCACCCCCGAATAACGCCAACTCTAATTCTTGACAATTTTCCCACATTCTACTAAAGAATTCCACAGGTAGGAAGGACCATATAGAAATGGGTTACTTAGTAGTATTAGTTTAGTTAGTAGCCTTCTTTTCAATCCACCTTAATTCCCAATCCCAGCAGCAATGATCCAGGAAGCCACAGAACGTTTATGGGAAAAGATTATGGGTCAGTTAGGATGATTGTCCACAACTCCCAAGCCTTTCTTGAAATCATTGGAAAACTAAGGGATTTTTACGAGGGCAAAGTCATTTCCTCCAAGCTGTGTGAAGGAGGTGTAGCCGTGTTTACATTACCGCACAAGCAATAAACAATAGCCAAGGAAACGGCCAGAACGGTAGCTCCCTCTCATACTGTGCAAGAGGCTAAAGGGTCGCTTCAATATTTTGTCAACTGGACAGTAGTTTTCAGCAGGAGGGAGGACGCACAAATCAAAATTTATAGCACCTATCCATCCTCCCACTCTCCCCCTCCGTCTCTCCGTATTTCACAAATTCGTGGCGGTCCGCAATTTCCTCCATTGTCCTCACAATATCCCTCCAGTAAACGTTACAACTCATCCACAACAATCATTCTAACCTTTTAAACTACAAAAAGAAACCCAGCAAATCATAAAATATGCGCACATTTTCCCACACCTTCCTCTCAACCTGCATCCCCTTCAAACTTGCTATTCCTCCCAACTTATTCTCCAATCTCATCATCCTCTCACAAAATATTCCCTCGCTGCCATCCCTCATAAATCCCTCATTCATTCCTTCATTCATTCCATTTTACACCTCATCCTCTCCTCGATTGCCTATCATATTCTTGTCACTCCCTCTCTTCCAATCCTTAGTTTGCAACAGAGAATTAGCTATAATGCCTTGTAAATCCTCCGGGGACAGGTGTAAAGGAGCAAGCATTAACAATTAATAATGCTTCTTTAAATTGCGCCAACATAAATTACCCCGATAAACAAACATTTCACACCATCTAATCTTCTAATTATTATATGAACTAGCTGCTCCTTCCCTATCTTATTCTCCCAATCACATTTCTTCGTATTCTCCCTCCATTCATTCATCTAAGGATTTTGTTACAAAATCCATGAGAAAAACCTTGGTTTTATCCTGGCAGTAGTATGCGCGTAGCCATTTAACTACAAAGCCCATACAGAATCATCAGCAGAGTCGGTTCCCTCTTTACAACACCTACAGAAACAGCAACTCTTTCATAATTCACAGCTTTTTACTCCTGTAAAGCTGTCTCATTATTACTTGAAACATGTTTCGCTCCCATGCTCCGTTTATTTAGATAACATTCCGAATCTCTTTGAATTCCCTGAATTGTAAACTCCTCCGGCAAAATCCTCTGAGAGCTAAACCATCCGCAGTCTTATGATTAAAACCTCAAGGAGATTTTGCAACAAGAGGAGCTTCCTCTGTTAAAATATTCAAAGCATCTTGTATTTTCGCACATCCCCCGAAGCATCTCCTCTCCCCACAACCGCCTCAAACCTAAACCGGGCTTTAGCATCTATGAATCTTTAAATTCCCAGACAAATCCCTCCTCCATCCGCCATCCGCACACGTCTTGAACTTTTAGTATTCGCATAAGGAAGTCAGCCTACACGTCTCTACACGTCTCATGATCCTCTAAACCAACATTTAATAAATCCCCCACCACAAATGGAAGACAGTACGTGTTCCGGGAGTCACAGTTGGTGGTTGCATGTGTCATTCTTTTCGGCTGTCAAAATGTCAGGAAGTTTTTAAGGAGGCTGGCCGAAAAACACCTACCTATGTCTGATGTCCTTCCCTTCTCCCCATACAGTTCCACTAAACACCCACCTTATTCCTTCTTGCATTACCTTTATCCTTCCCTCTGTTTGACTTGATATTATTTCAATATTTTCCAGCAAGCTTCTTCATTTACTCCACCACTGCTCCCATCCTTGTCATCATCCTCTCTTCTTCCATTCCGCCTTTTTACATCCACCTTCCTAAATCCCTCTCCAGACGATAAGTAGCTCCAGCGTTTAAATAATTACCGTGTGTCCTCTCATCCCCTAATACACACGAGGGAAGGGGAGAGACACAAGGTGTGGGAGGCAGTCCTCCGGAGAGTCACCTCTTCTTGACATGACCAGGAGCAGGGGCAACTGTCAAAATATACAGAGCCAGGGATAATAAGATTTACCTTCTTAAGCTCCATTCATGCTCCCAATATATATTTTTAATCTCCTTTTTTACAAGTTTTTGATACGGCTAAATAAATATCCTTTTTCGATAAGACCGCCGTTTGAACCACAGAACCAGCGGGAGGGAACTGGACAAGCAATCAATGTTTTCCAACGTGTTTATACACACATGTTTTGACAATCCACCGCTTCCTCCATTTCATCCCCCCGCCGCTAGTCTTTTCTTGGAATTATATACCAGTCTATAGTTAATCTTTGCCGAGATTTCCCCACCTTGTTAAGTTATTATCATCACCATGTTGAGGTAGGTGCATGAGCTTCTCCTCATTTACCATTTATTGCCCCACTCAATTCCCCTCTTAATAAGCTTGCACAGGAGCATATATAGATAGCGTGGGAACGGCCCGTGGCCCCTCCAAGATTTACAGCACATTTATCTAAAGGACCATTACCGCAACATTATTATAACCTCCTGGATTTACAATAGGAATTATTATCCAAAAAACATATTCAATGACCACCAAACATACCGAGGCCATCCAAGACTGCTAACAAGGAATAGCTCCCGCTCCTCTTGTAAATATCCAACAAGGAGGACGTGGGAGCCAGTGACGGAGATGCTGGAATAGCCTCTTGTTTGTATTCCTTCCTCCTCTTACCTGTCTGTACAGGTGAATGAGAGCGCGGTAAAGTAGGACATTATCATTTTACGATCACCACCCTCATAAACCCAGCGCAATTCCCCCGGCACATGACAAATTTAAATTGCTTTAAAGACCAAAAAATTCCCACACCCTTGGCCTCTTCTTCTACAACAGCAACCAGCTTCCGTATATCGATAATCAGTTAATAGCTCTCGATCATGAGCTGCTGTAACCAGACTTTGCCGCTCTCCACTACGATCATTGTGGGAATTTTCAAACAAGTCCTTTTACTTTGTCCAATTCGCAACCAAATTATTTCGTGCCATCAGGCAGTTCTGTCTGGTGGTAGGATAATGCAGTGCGTGTATGCAAGCAATCATGCAAAATGTGTTGAAAAAATCTCTTTAAACTTCCCCGCATAATTAGCCTAATCACAAAGCATTTCATTGTATCACTCACACCTCTCTATCTAAACTACGCTGTTTTTCCTCTTTGGCCAGAAGAAAAACAAGCTGTAGGATAATCAAAAGATTACTTCTACAGGAAAAAGCTTGACACGCGACGACACTATATTCCTTTACTACTACACACTAACCACACACTTTCTTCACACACAGTCACACTCCAGGCCATCGCCATACAGGAAGGAAGGTGATGAGGATTTTTTACTAAAGCCTCTCACCATCCAACAAACCATTAGCCATTCAGTAGCCAAAGGCCAGAGGATCAATTTCCAAACTTGCCACCGCGCCATCACACTCTTTTCGCATTCCTCTCATCATTTTTAAATCATTCATCCCCAACACCCAATCCCTTTGTACTCTTCCCGGTTTCGCGTAATTACTCGGCGCAGCTATTATCATCAATTGATTCTCCATTATTCATTATTAGACCAAGAGTCAAAACAAGCGTTTTCTCTCTTCCCGTCCTTTCGTCATCCCTATTATCCCACTCAAATTCTAGATTCTTTCAAATCAAAGAATCTTAGTCGAGAGGCCTCAGGTATGGAGAGAATATTTTAAAACCACGCCTATCTTCCCCATAGTCTGTAGTTTCTCCCAAAGAATCCCAAAGAATCCCAATGAATCTCATTCCTCACCGCCCCATCTTTTTCCTATTCCTCTCTCATCCCGCATCTCCCGACTATTCCCAAGGCAAGTCATCATTATCATCATCTCCCATTGTAACGAGTCCCTCCAGACAGTCCCTTCTTTTGACTATATCTTTTTCTACTTTTCTTCTTCTCTCCGTTTAACGGCTGGGTTTCTCGGTCAAGTCTTTTTTTATCCATATAGACTTCTTCTACCACATTTCCATCCCTTCGTCCCTACAACAGTCACGAGAATTAGAATTCCTGTCCTCCATCTTGTCCGGAATTCTTCTTCTTCACCACCTCATCTTCCTACGTCTTCCTCTGTATTCTTCTCCAAAATAGTTTCACAATAAGAGCCGCCCTCCTCTCATTCTCCGTCTTTCTCCGGCCCTGCCCGGCCCTTCCACCCCATCACCATATCCCTTGCCCCTGACTATTCAAACTCCAATCAGGTAGCATCTTTAACCACTCTCTCACACACACACACACTTTCACACAACAAGAAAGCCTTCATTCATCCGTACACAGATCCCCATTCAAATATGCAAAAGCCATACCGCCATACACAACACGATTCCAATTCAATAAACCCTCGCTCTGTCCGTCTATAGTCCCGATATTTTCCCGCATCAGTCACTCAGTCAGTCATTTTGTCAGCAACGGGCCTCCGTTTTCCAATCCTCTCAAACTTTCTCAACACATCCGACAATCCTCAGGTTTGCAAACAAACACAGCTTGAGATCACATTCCTAACTTTTAGGACCAGCCCTCTCTACTTTGAATACAGAGACCGACGACACTCCTCTAAACCAGCCCTTCCGCCCACCCACCCCACAAATCACAGCCCCTCATCAAATCATAATAATAATAACAAATATTTGTATCCCTTTCATCTCACCACCCCATTTCTTCCAACCATTTGAATTCCATGTAAATTCTTCCCGTTTTTTCAAAAATCACAAAAATCATCCAATTTCTTCTCTTCTTGTCTTCTTGATTACGCGTATTCTTGCAAAAATCACAAAAATCATCCAATTTCTTCTCTTCTTGTCTTCTTGATTACGCGTATTCTTGCATCAAATTCCATTTTGTATGCCAATTGTTATTTTTGCCACGAGTCAGCATTAAGTACGCAACCCAATCACAGCCCAGTGCAGCACACCTGGCACAGGGCTGATTATTTAATCTCTCGTATGATTACCACACGTATCGCCTTCCTCCATTCCCTATTCTTCCCTCCTTTCACACCAGTTAAGCAAGGACAAAACTGCTAATTATCCTAAACTCTCTATTCTTCTCTCAGACACGATTCTTTTTAATTCAAAGAGATGCAGTCAGCTTGGAGCAAACAAGCTTCTCCTTTATTATTTCCTCACTCAAATCTCCTCGTCAAAGGAATTCTTTATTTCCTCCAAGGAGAAATTATAAACGAATCCAAAACTAGATTAGCTTTATAGCATTTACAACAAGCAGAACCAACGACACTGTAAACTCTGACGCTGTAGTTAGTAACCAAAGATCCATCCCCATCGGACCTTGACAGGATTACACATTTCTAATTGCACAATTCATCACGTAGCCAATTCATCATCTCATTAAGTAAATATATAATCTCTTTCCCCTCATCTTCTCTCACGATTCGTGGTGATAAATACCGAATCCATACCTTCCCTGTCCCACCTCATTACAACTCTCTAAAAAATTCCAGTTGTCCACCCATAAATACTAGATTTCCCAATCCCACTTTCACCATCTCAGATTAGTTTCTCCGATATTCCCAATAAATACTTCCAGTCTCTTTCCATCCCATATGCTCCACTTTCACTGTATTTGCACAATCTCCAAGGAGGACTTTAGTACTCGCTCTCGCTCATTCGGAGAGAACTCTACTGCTATCCCTTTAACTTTTCCCACACTTTCTCCTCCGCTTTCCTTCTTCTTGCCTCACTAAATTTTATTGCACTCCAATCCCATCTCCTTCCAGCTCATCTAGTTCAGTGGAGCAACAAAATTACACTTGACTTTGCTAGTAACAAATCCCGTGTAGATTCCTCCCTTAATATCCCGCATCTTCTCTCGCTCTCTCTCCCTCTCGGTCTCTCCTAAACTAAAAAAATCATAGACCCAATTACAATGAATTCAACTATGAATTTATACGCCTTTTCTCCTAATATCAATAAAAACACATGTGAAACTGGATATCTGTAGTCGAAGAAGAAGAATCTTCTTGGAATCTTTCTAGTATCTAATAACGACCCTCCTTTTTTCTTCCATCCTCCCTAGGCATTATATACTCTGCCACTCTTACATAGAACCCATCACTTCACCTCCGTCCTTATCACACGCACACCCTCCTCCAACATTCTACCCATTTTCTTTTACCATCCCATCTTTAAATTACCCTATTAACATTCAGACGCCTAAACTTCCATCCAGTTTCGCTATTTTAGCTACTCTGTGTCTTCCCTCCAAATATTCCCCACCGATCACGTCTCTCCCCAGTTTCTGCAACCCCCTTCTTTGAGGTAATAAGGCCTCCAGGAGCAATAACAACGAGTACGACTCCAGCCACCCTTCTCGTGGTGTAACCACCGCTTCTCCCGTATCCGTTTTCCCTCCGAAAACCGAATAATCATTCAATCCTTATACTTACACTATCGAGTATTATCTTTATACTAGATTCCCCACATTACGTATTCTCTACCACCAACCCGATCGGAATCGGGAGACCTAGTTTCCGGATAGTTTGGATTATTCCTCTCCTTTCTCTCTCTTCACTCTCTTGTGTCCAATTCCCTCTCTGCAAACTTACTAAATTATTTCTAATCATTTAACTCTACCATCATCTCCAGCTCCAATCTCCTTGTTTATCCGCCCGAAATCCATTTCATCAAAGAGGTCATCTTTCCAGCTCTGTCTCAAACGGAAACAAGCTCCGAGAACATTTTCTCCATCCTTCAAAATTCCCTGGATTAAAGGACACATAATAATCCCTGGGAGCGTCTGCTGGGGCTGGACAAGAGCGTTTTGAACATGAGCTTTGGCGGTCTCTTTCTCATCCTCCTGGAGTAGCATTCCTTTCTGCATCAAGTGCTATTGACTCTTAAAACGATATGGCATGACATGACCCACATCAACCTCCAATCTCATTAACAACAAGCTTAGAGACATTCGATAACAAACACTCAAACCAAGGCTGCAGACCACCCTACCCAATCCTCCAGTCCTATCCATGACAAGCTCGTGTTGTAACGTAAGGTCCTCCTGTAAAATACAACGTCCTGGAGAATCACCGCCTCTCTTCAGACAGATTCTCTTCACAACGTAACAGAGAGTTGGCCAAAAATTCAGTTACTGTAGCTCCCAGTTCCTCCGCTCCTTCCTTCACACAACTAAAATCTTTAAATATTCCACCATCGGAGGAATAAGAAAGAAAAATTGAAATGAATTCCAGAGAAGAATAGGAAAACAAATTCCTTGGTCACAACAAGAGAGAAGGTGGGAGTCAAAAGCTCAAGTAAGCATCCGAGCGTGCAAAATCCACACTCCCTATTTTCTCCTTTTAAAACCTCAACCCAAATACCATGTGCACTCAATCGTTTATTCCGATCTAATTCCATTTCAATGTCTGTGTAAACACACACACGCCGGAACCCTCAGTGAGCGTCAACCCTGGATTAGTCCCTACATGCATACCCTTGTATAGTTGTAGCCCTTAGCGTCCAGAACGCAGTAGCGTCCTCTAGTATTTAAGTTTACAACTATTCCAATTAATTCTCACCTCACCTATTTTTACATTCTTTTAACAAAAACCTCACCTGGAATCTTTGCATCGCAACTTAATCGGCTTGCAGAATCCGCCCACATATTTCCCCTCCATCCCTCCCACCACATTCCTTTACAAGCTCAGCTCAACCCAGTTCTTAATAGAAGAATGAATGGGCTCATTTTCCCACATTGATTTTCAATCTCCCCCAAGTCCAAACAGGTAGGACGCATGGGATTCATTTAGCCTGTCACTTAGGAATGTATGCATGGAGACAGGGATTGAAACAAGTGTGAATAACGTTCCCTTCAATATGTCTTCAATGACAACATTCCAATTCAAATGATTTACAGCCCATCACTACTTTTACAAAACAAATAAGCACAAATCCTATACACTTATTCACTCCACCCCTTTCCCTTCTTCTTCATCCCTAAATTTCAGTGAAAGCCACAAAATATACAGCTCCGCTTATCGTTTCCAATTGATGACCACCAAGGGAATTAGAATCATGATTGATCCTCCAAGGTCAATTGCCAATCCTGTATCTTCAGCTCTACGTACGAGCGTGTATGAGCGGGCATTATCTTTCCCGCCCCAGCCACTAGCCACACACTATATAGTACTATTCCCAAACGGCCCTAAATCTTTTACAAAATGCCCGGGTATTTCAAAAAAAATTCCCTCACATTATTTACTTTCTTATCCAGCCCCACTCCTTCTTTCCCCATTACCCTTCTCCCTTGGAGAACCCATAAGTAACTTCTGGAACTAGGCGCTGCCAAGGTGGGCCTTGTATTACAAGTTTTTGGAGAAACCATTACGATCTTGTTGAGTGTCGTTATCCTAAGTACATTATGCCAACCCGCCTCCGGTAAAAGAAGAAAGCCAAGTCAATCCAGTGCTAGCTCAGCCACGGCATTGGCTGCAGAGACATGGCATACAAATTTTCAAAAAAGCCTAGCCACGTTCATCTTCAAACCCAAAAGCCTTAGGAGGAACGGGGAATTGTAGTTAGCAGACGTGTAGTGAAAGACTCAACGGCCTCCAGCTTCTTCTTTTCCCATTTGAACATACATACTTTTTCTCTCTCCCGTTTGTCAAAGCTCACGTCAAAACAGTTAGACCGCTACCCATTCTTTCTTAAATGCCTCCCTGGAATTTGTTTGTAAAGACCGGTTTCCCCCCACAAGAAATTATGTACGATCCTCCAAGGAGAATTTTTCACTCTTTTCCTCCTCCACAAACTGACTTCACTTCATCCACACCCGAGCTAAATCTACCCCACTTGTTAAATCCTGGAGAAGGTTCTAAAAGAAATAAAATGTACATATTTCCTCTATCCATCCTCCATGTCCAGGTAAAGCAGTTATACATGCTCCCTCTCCAATACCAACCTCCCCCTCCTCTCCCAGTCCCCTCTCGCATCTTCCCCAGTTTAAATTGATTAACGTTTTTCTTCATCCATTTCCTCTCGTCCTACTTCCACTACCTTGTCCACCTCATCTCCCTCCATCTATCTCATCCAGCATCATGTTTACCCACTACAGATAGTTTTACGGCCAAGTGTACGCCTCATCCTCTCCGAATCAGAGATAGTGGATCACCACCCAGCAGAACCCTAGCTTCTTATAATCCCTTATTCTTACACACGTAAGGAGAGATGGAATACCCGAAGCGAGTAAAGCGCCCTTGCTTCTCAGGGCCTTCTTCCCATCTTCCTATACCTGTCCCCTTCCTCCTGTATCCCATCCTCTTATATCACCTGTATGCAATCCTCTTGCGCGTCTTTCCCTTGTAGCTTCGGATTGAACATGTACAAAAAATGAGGGTAGAGATTATCACGCGAGAAAAAAGCAACACACGCCTCCCTTTTCACTCCCCATCTTTCAAAACATCTCGCCCCATTCTCTACTGTTTTGAGTATGTGTCCGACAAATTTCGAATTACCTTCATTACATCCCTCCATCCAAGAATTCAATCAATTTAACCTCATTTTCTTTCTCCAGCGCTGCAAAGAAAAGCTCAACACACTCGCAATTTCTGTGATGAATCAATGGCCTGGAGTTCGTCTTCGGGTTATCGAAGGATGGGACGAGGGAGCACATCATGGGACAAGCTCTCTCCACTACGAAGGCCGTGCCGTCGACATTACAACATCCGACAAGGATCGCTCCAAGTACGGAATGTTGGCAAGATTAGCCGTTGAAGCAGGATTCGATTGGGTTTACTACGAGTCCCGTGCTCACATTCACTGCTCAGTAAAATCAGGTAAGTATTTCGCCACACCAAGTACTTTCTCTTCTTTCCCCAAAATCCAACGCTCAAGAATCAAAATTTCCTCGCGGAATCTAGCAAATGTTATCATATTTCGAACATTCCAATCAATTTCTCTCTGGAGTTCCTCTCGCTCTTGAGAGGAAATGAATCCAGAGGCTAGAATTACGCGGTTTCCTTTATTTTTTCCCCCATCATTCCCATCCATATTGAATCCCATTCCGAAATCTATGGGTGCTTCTGGTGGAAGGACATGCTGAGGATACATCCTTGAATTTCCTTGGACTGAAGGTTCAGAGGAGGTAGTACGGAGTAGTAGATGCTATGCATCTAGCCTGGTAAAACGTTTGAGCATAATAAGAATTTTCTCTTATTGCTGCTCAGATCGGCTATGATTATCCTTTCAAGATTGTTGTTAGGAAGGAGGATGTATATAGATTCTGGATGGGAGGTGGATGGAAGTCATAATTCCTACAAATAAGTCACCTAATCACACCATATCATGACAAACTAATGGAGCGGCTCCTCTGCCCCCAGAGATCTTCCCAAAGATGATGGATGAAAGGGCACGCGGGGAGAGATTCAAAACACATATTACACGGACAACACCTACCCTCACAACAAGAGCCAGGATGGATGAGCATTGAGAGAATTAAACAATGCTTAACTATAGAGCCCGAGCAACCACACAAAACCCTCCTCACCTTCCCTAATGCCCACCCAGCTTGGCCCTTGTAGCTAACAACCATCCCTAGCCTCTCAAACAGACACCTTGAACTGTTGAGGGAACAAGGAGAGCGTGTCATCTTCCCTTATTCTTCTTACACCACTTCCACCCCTCCAACTACCAACTTTTACTTCACCCTCATCCCTACAACATTCAATCCAGTCATCCATCCTCCAAAGATCCGCATCCGCTATAACTTACATTCACCTTAGACCCATCCGCATCTCAGTCACTGAGACTCAGTGTATCCAGCCAGCAGGCTTCTAATTTCTCCACAATACCATAATCATATATTTCCAAATACATATAGGCAGTCTGTAGTCCCGCTAACCAGCCCAGTCATCCATCCAGTAAACCTATTTTCTCCTTCAGCTTCCCTCAACAAGAGGATGCCGCCGCTTTTAAAAAGGATCCTCAAGTCAAGTCAAAATATTTCACATCACTTGTTAGCCTCTTTCGCTTACAACAATTCTTTCACTATTCTCCATCATCTTCTTCAAATTCCAATCACTCTTTAAATCTTTTCGCTTCCGCTACCCGGCACAACAATTCCCTATTTGTTTCATCAACACTGGTCTCGCTCCGTCAATCAATTACATGTCATCCGGATTTCGCAAACTCTAACACACATTACCATCCTTTCATTCATTTTACTCATTGACAAGCCTCAAACCCTTCCCTTCTCCCTACTTCCTCTTCTTGCCCTCTCCCGATTTTCTCAATCTTCTTCTTCTTCTTCTGTTACCCATATTTTACTCTGTATCTTTTCTTTTCTCCCAGCCTTTCTTCTTTTGATTTTCCGCTCTAAATCCTTTGTGTCATCTCCTTCCAGCTCCAACACAGTCAAAACAGAGAAAGAAGAAGCAGAGACAATAAACTTGAAGAAAAAAGCTGGGCGAAGCCCGGCTTGTTTCTCCTTTCCAACTGTTTCACACGCTTTCCCTCCCACTCCCGGCAGAAACCACAACCCCCACCCTTTTTTGTCATCCCCTCTTCCTAGGCTCCCGAGTCCATGGAACAAGAAATAAAAGCTTGGTTTTGTCGCACGACGTGTGAATCCTTTTACAAGCGCATCATAAAATTACAATAATCATTTAACACAAAAAGAAATACCCAGTATCCCGTCAGTCCAAACACTTCTTTTATGAGGGTCATCATACTTGTCTCTCCCTCCTTCCCAACTATCCCATCCATCTCCGCCCAGCCAAACAAGATTCCAACCCAGTCCCGAAACATACACCTTCTCCTATTCATAATCATCATCATCACCCAGTCCTCTCCCTCAAGGTAAAACTAGCCCTTAAGGTTCCGGAATCATCACCCTATAAAAAACTCCCTATAACTTTTACCACACACATTCCGCAAGTCCCTACAAACCCATTTCTTCCTCTCCTTGTACTCTTCCCTTAAAAAATCCCTCAACTTGCTCATCTCTTCCAAGTATCATCCTCTTTTTCATCATCATCAAAGCTAATTCCTCCAGAATTACTCTGTCGCCCGCTACTCCCTCTAGCGACCGCGCGCTTGGGCAACAGCCCTGAAAAAAATGGACTTTCCAGTTTCTTCTCCCTGACCAGACCACCATATTATATATATAGCTGACTAGAAAAAGTTAGTCGCCCATTCCGCCCGCTTATCCTATACCCTGGCGAGAGCCATCTTTGGTTGGCTCCTCGGTCCTCGGCCATCATCATCTCCCACCCCAGGTAAAACTGGATCCAGGAATGTATCCACTTCCTTGAGTATTTCTTCCCTTGGAACGGAGGGAAGGTGTCCGAGGATCTTGTGTACTCTTGGCCCATAGAGGATGGAAAGAAGCCGGGATTGCAGACCACTCATGATGGGATTCATGATGGACAAAGTGGGACCATGTCCACGTCCATCTCATGCTGAGTCATAAACCATGGCCACCTTCTAAATACATCCCGCAACCCAGTCGGGGTTCTCAGTCACCCTCCTCAACCAACGTCTTCCACTCTTCTTCCGTCCCGTCCCTACTTAACAATCCTCTCACCCGTCTCCCCCCGCCCACTATCATCATCATCATCTTCCCTCATCACCATCATCATCATTCTTCACCCTACCATCTAACAAGCCTTCTCCCACCCATACCTCCTCCATTTATATCCTCCTCCTCCTCTTCTTCTTCATTTTCACAGCTAAAGAGATTCCTCCAGATCATACAACAACTCGGACTTTCAAACCCTTCCCCCCACAACAATACTATTATTCCAACCACCAAAGGTGCTCATCTTTTACACCCATAACCATCACCTTCCCATCCTCTCTTTCCGAGAAAACCCCGAGTCAGTCAGCATCATCCCGTCTCTCTCTCTCTCTCTCTCTTTCAATGACAATCCACAAGAGAGCACAAGTAGCCTTCTCTTTATAAAAAATCATTCTTCTCACAAAACTATTGTTAGCACTCACCCTCATTCTTTCCCAACTTGTCCTCTCCTCAATTCAGTTCTACACATCAGAGCAATAAATGCATATCCTTCTTCTCCCTCCCCACAACACGATTCCAACTGCAACCCTCCTTCACAAACCCCTTCTTCTTTACCCCGTCTCCCACAAATATTTCTACCAAATAAATTATCTAAATTATCTTCTTTTCTCCCTAATCTCTCTCCCATCTTCTCTTCTTTCTTCTTTTCTCATTCATTCAATAGCCTTAACAGTCAAACACATCAACCTAACAGTAAAAAAAACTAAACTATTCTTCTCATCATCCTTATCATTAGTTTTAAGTGATAGAATTAGCGCTTTCTCCCTTACAAACTTTCTCCATCTTTTATGGATTCCCAGTTGACACACAAACTTCTTTAGCTACCAAACCTCGTAGTTGTTTCACGCGGAAAAAATTCTTAAATTTCCACCATGGATTCGTACTCAGACTTGAGACTGTAGAGAGGCAGCAATATAGTGGGGTGGCTGATAAATAAATGAAAAATAACGAGACGGATCAAATTCTCGAGGCGTCTCTAAAACACTCCAGCTTTTTCATCCTCGTCTTGCTTCATCCGCCATAATCTGGATTTGATTATGATGGCCGCTTTAGTGGCGGCTTTATAGTTGATTGCATCACAACCAACTATTCCCCCACCAGCCCCAAGAGTTTCCTTCAACTCACAGTAAGTTCTTAGCCCAGCTCTAAGAGAATAAACAATGATTGCGATTCTCTAGATTCTCAAGATAGTTTTGATGATTGTGTGTGAGAGCCCTTGATCTAACCTTTGAGGTATTATATACCGCTATACAGAGCGTGTACAGTCTCTTTGGATTTTATTCTGAAAAAAGCATGGTGGAAGAATGTATTTTCCCAGCACCTCTTAAACATTTTGTACGGAGCTTGAGCATGAAACAGCTACGAAATCCATTCGAATGCAATCCAAAAGAGGAGCCAAGCAGAAGCGTGTAGAATGTGTGAGGGGAGGAGGGGAAAGTTGCTACGTCTCTCACGATTTAGTTTCATAGATTACTATCGATATCATGCTCATTTAGAACATTACCCAAGCCTCTTATTAGCATAACATTTCTTCAAGCCGAGTCGTGACTTTCACGGCCGCCACTAAATAAATTACATCCAATAGCCATCCCATTGCAGCCGCTTTACTCTACTAGCTAGCCTCCAGATTTTCGAATCTTCCAGCCTATTCTATCTTTTCCTTCTCATCTTCCTTCTAAATCCCACCAGCATACATATGTAAACTCATGCCTGTAGTCTTCTCCTCTGTCACCCTGTCATCTAGTCATCTCTCTCTCACCCTCACCCACTTTCATCCCAACATCCAGACCACTGTGTACTACTTACTTGCATTAAAATTCTCTTCAAGTCCTCCCCGAACTGAATCTCGCATCTTTTAAACAAACTCAAGTGCACTCCTTTCAACATTGAGTAATTCCTTGTAATTCAATAATAATGGGAAAACGCCTATATTTGGCTCATCTCATTTCTCCGCAGACTATTCATCCCTCCCCTCGTTGAATCCTCTCACTAGTTTCAAACTCCCACCACCCTCTCTTCAAACTTATTATTATAGTCTCTCAATTTCTCAAACTCTTCTTCACCAATTCCCCATCCAACCGCCTCCGCGCATCTTCTCATCCTTGGGCATGCAGTTACCCGCTCATCTTTTATTTATTCGCAATAATCAGCCGCTCTTCCCCATTTTTCACAACACCATATTCAGGCCTAGTCTACGAGCCAACGTCTACCCCCGTCCTCCCATATTCCGCCCTTGCTACTTGCTACTGCATTGCTCCTAAATTACCATTTAAACTCTTTCTTCCCAGCCACCATTAAATCCCACATTCCAGGAGAGAAGCCCATTTATTTCGACAACTAGTAGCCCTCTCG
The DNA here is from genome assembly GCA_906901655.1 of Sminthurides aquaticus. Lineage (NCBI taxonomy): Eukaryota > Metazoa > Arthropoda > Collembola > Symphypleona > Sminthurididae > Sminthurides > Sminthurides aquaticus. The sequence goes on along the minus strand of CAJQTT010000001.1, from coordinate 13,188,034 downwards.
CCTACACCATTTTCCCTATTTCACATCCAATCCTGCTATCATCAAACACTATGTTCAATTCACTCTTTCAGCAGTTGGATGAAAAGGCTGAAACGAGGACAAAAACTAGGACGACAGACAGAGAGACAGACAGCTTTCTTAGTTGGTCTCCCCCCGCCTATAACTCTTCCAAGGGATTATAATTTGCAACTTTAACAATTATTATCCACTAACCAGTTCTCCTCCTTCGTCGTTATACTCTAAACTAAATCCCTAAGATTTTTCAACCAAAATTCCCAGTCTTCTGCTAGTTAATAGGTTAGCAAGCTTCTAACATTTTCTTTGAAGTCAATTAGATTTAAATCTTTTGAAAGCCTTTAAGGTAAAAGTTTTGCAAACCCGTTGAGCTTGTATCCAAGGAAATAAATCCCACTCGTTTATTATCATTGTATCAAATGTCATCGACCACCAGCTGATTCTTGTCCATCCTCTTCTTCCTCTGCTCCTCCTACAGATTTTTGAAAACAAATTTAGGACAAACTTATTCCCAGCCTCTCTTTCATCTTCCGCATTAGCGTCGAAGTCGCTGTTATTTTCATTGTCACTCGGATTACCAATTTCCGTCATTTCCGAATTGACTTCACACGAAGTTTTTCAAAAGGAAACCTCTTAAAAATTATTTACTACCTCACTAATCTTCTTCCTTTGTAGCTCAACTATATTCTCCGACAAAATAACAACTAAATAAATAAACTTGAAAAATCCTCTACTTTTCCAATCCTTCTTCAATCCACTCATCCACCATATTTTCTTTCCACCTTCCCCGCAGTTTAAACTTTCTTCTCTTAATCCCTACAAAGTGTATGAACTTGGAACAAATCCTACGCGCAATTCCCTTTAATCTCGTATAAAACTTTATGCTCCACTAGTCTACCCTCTATTTGCTATTCGACTTATATTCCTCCTCTGCCTCTCTAAGGATTTTCAATTTCCGTGTTTGCATGCAGTAGTACGGAATATTTTCTTTATTCCATCCTCTCTCCTACCTTTCTCCATCATCCACTTGAATTATACTCATCTTTGATGGGGTCCGTAAGGTGGTTAAGACATATTTGGACCGGAACCATTACGCATACCCCTCCTCCTACCTTTTCAGAGTGTCATCAATGAAAAAACAAGCGTCGTTATTCAAGTCAATAGTCAATAGTATTGGCTAGTTGGCTACCCATTCCCGTCACTCGTATCCATTCCCACTTTTCTCTTCTTCTATTCCTAATCTTTATCAAGTTGCTCTTCATCATTTGGCTCCAGCTTATTATTGCACGATTATCTCCAAGATTCAAACCTGTCTGCAAAACTTTCTCCGAACTTCCTGCGTAAAAGCAGAAGATGTTCAAAACTCTTCCTACGTAGGAAGCCAGGTTGAACAAGAAGGATCCAGTCTTATCTTTAGCAGCGTTGAAAAAGATTCATTCCAGGGGTAGGAGTGGGAATATATAGCAAGTAGGTGCTAAGAGGGATTACCTAGTTGACGGAGCTCATTCAATTTCATCTTCCATAAATCCCGTCTAGTGCATCCACAAAAGACGCGCATCTCCCATAATCTCCTCAACCCTCTCGCTCCATTTACAAGTAAACTTTCTCTGCCTGCAATAAATTTGCAATTGTCTATATTAGTACTTGACCAGACTATCTTACCAGCCAGGATTCCAACTAATTCTCTCCCACTAATCCTCATTTCTCTGTATCTTCTTCTTCTAACGTCAGCCTTACTCGGATCCTCCCAGTCTATATTTCCGCGCTAATCCACTCCATTTCTCAAAGACGCGGGTATATAGATTCTTTCGTCTTCTAAGATGATTCTTTCAGAGGAGCTTAAATCATCAAGTCACACATAACCATTGGTTTTGAAGGTGCTAACAGTTTTTACAAAGCTTTTAAGTCGGCTCCGTCTAGAGAAAAAGCCTATTTACACAATCCATTCACAAGGGAGGAACGGCGGAGAAGATGGAGTGAGCTCAAGTAATTTGAGTATCTCGGACATGTGTCAATACACAAATCTTCACTTGAATTATCCCACACATTTCTCCAGCTCTTCTTAACTCCAACCCGCCGCCGCTCACTCCTTCACTACAGATATACCTAATTCCCTCATCCAGTTCCGTTATACCTTATACCCTGTAGATTCAGAGAAAAATAAAACAATCCGCAGCTCTGTACGTAGTCAGTCTGCAAATCATTTCGATTCCCCTTCAACTCCTCCAGTCTCCACTCTGCTCTCTGTATCCCTTCAGAGTAGGAAATGAATGAAAGTTATAGGGTAATTCCAAAAGCGGAACATAGGAATGATAATACGTACGAGTCTTGGATCTTACGGTAGATCCGGAAGGGGATAGTGCATGAGTGTGTACACTTGTCTCGGACAATTAGTCTTACTCATTTATTACATCCATTATCACAAGTGTTAAATCCTCCTCCTCCAATCCTCTTTAAACCCATCCATTAGTACGTACTTATCTTATCAAATGTTTTTCACAGCCCCACACACGTACATTACAATTCTCTTTTAGTTTTACCATCATTTCCACCTCCCTCTTACATCCTCATACACTTGCCTACACCCCAGCCGGATTGCAATCAACAAGGCCTTTATTTAAAATCTCCACTTCAAGTCCTCTCTTCAATATGCTTCTTCCAGGCCTTATAGCCATATGCCATAGCCGCAAACCTTCCCTCATCCAATCTAATAAACATCTATCCAATTCGCCGCTCCTCTATAACTTTTTCATCTTGCTTTTAAAACTTAAGAACGGCCACTTCTCCTGGAATTTCTCAATATCTGTCCAGCATATAGCATTAAATCTTGTGTCCTCCAGCTTGTACGTGATCAGCCAAGGGTTGTCCGGATCAAAGTTTACAAAATTTAGAGTCCGCCAAAGTATTTTATTTCCATTGTAGTCCCGTTTTGTTTCTTCTCTTTTAATTTACCACTCCTCTTAGTCCCTGACAAGACAACTCAAAGGCCAAAGTACACAACAAGTGTAATCTATCCTCTGTAGAAATATATATACCTCCACATTAATCCCCTCTATTTGTGAAAAATATCAAAGAGGATTTCCAGAAACATGAAAAGCTTTTGTAATCCTAAAATCATCATTCCATTACTACATCCACTTCATTTCCTCTTCAACTCCCGTCCAAATATCTTCAAAAAGCGTCGACTAAATTTCTCACACTCCCCCCCATCTCTCTCCAGTATACTTCTGCGAATCTGAGTTTTGCTGATCCTGGCGCCCAGGGTTGTGTTGTGTCAAAGTCTGACGTTCCTCCAGCCTGCGTAGTCAGCTTGAATCTGGAGTTGACAGTCCTTGGAAGGGGGATGATATGTGCCCGGATATTTAGAAATGTCAGGACGACGACTATTATGAATCTGTCAACCAGCTAATTGACAATTCATGACCTCTTTGACTCACTCGGTAGTTTTGGCTCACGGATTGAATTACACCAAGCCCACCGAGAGCCGTATAGATTTACATTCCTCCTCTCTTTTCGTGACTAATTGCTAAAAGTATAGAAACGGAAATCATGAATCTTTTCCCTGTCAGGATTTAAAGCGACCAACATCTTACGCTCTGTCATATGTTTATCCTGTCACTATACTTTTCTATAAATAATAATAGAATCCCTTTGTATTCAAGGTATCCAGTTCCATTTGTCTAGTCTCATTAATGGCGGTGATTATGAGTCAAGTCAAAGAGTTGAAAATGGATAGCACAAGTTTTGAGCAGAGGGGGATGGATATAAATATCATGATATTGGATCTACTATTTTTATATCATCACGCAACCTTTGTATCTATAAACTAGATAAGCTGGACACTTGTCCTCTTAATTTCTCAACTTGTATAATTCTCTCCCGGAGATGTCATAACAAACGATTAGATTTTCGCCCTCTTCCCAAACTAGCCTACAGCGCCACAGCATGATATCACCATTAAGTTAATTATAGCCACAGATTAAGAATGATGCTCATACGTTAAACTTCCTGAGCAATCATAATTCATTTACCAACAATCCTTTTAGGCTAAAGCGTCTACTTCTTATCAAGCATTTCCAGCAACGATTTGTCATTCTCTTCCTTGACGGAATTTGATATAATTACCTCTTGAATTACGTATTTACTTGGTTGAGTGCCTCGAGTCGGATCGATTCTCAGAAATTCCCGATTTTACTCCATCCACTGCTTTGATTCTTGAGCCCCGACACCATCTTCAATGCTACCCGCCTCTATTCTGTTTTGATCATCAGCCTTTCTAATAATAGTCTTTTTTCTCTTTCCAGATTCCTCTCAAGCTGCAAGAACTGGCGGTTGTTTCAGTGAGAACGCTACAGTGGTCACGCCAGAAGGTCAAAAGAAGATTACGCAAGTTCGTCCCGGCGACTCTATCCTCTCAGTGAATTCAAAGGGAGAGCAAGTATTTAGCGAGGTCATCATGTTTCTGGACCGAAACGCGACAGAGACTCGTGAATTCTATCACTTGACAACATCCGCCGGAACTTCCCTCGCTCTCACGCCCTCCCATCTTATCTACAAGATTGATAGGATTACCGGAGATGAGCTTTCACGTTCCGGGAAAGCTGTGCCAACTCCAGAGGATTTACTCAACACGGCTCAGATAACCTTTGCCAAATTCGTCGAGGCTGGAGACTGGCTCCTCGTTAGCGGGGCGGACGGATTGAAGATGGAAAAGCTGGTTCACATGGAATCCGTCATCTCAACAGGTGTGTACGCTCCACTCACCAAGGAAGGAAACGTTGTCATCGACGGCGTCCTTTCCTCCTGCTACGCCGTCATCAACGATCAGTCCCTCGCACACTGGGCTTTTGCCCCTGTCCGATTCTTAGTCAACGTGTACGAAGGGGTCCTCCATGGCTGGAAGCAGTTTAGCCGTTTCTTAACCTTCCGTGTCCCCCTCTCACCTCCTCTCCCCCAACCCATCCCCTCTTCATCATCCTTTGAAGTCAGTCAAGAAGAGGTGAAGGACAACGAGATTGCAGAGCGGGAAGAACAAACTCTCCCAACTTCTTCTTCTTCCAAATCCTCCACAATTAGTAGTCAAATTAGATCTAATAGTGATAATATTAGCCATAATAATAATCAATTTAATCAAGCTAGAAGTAGAACTACCAGTACTAATAACAATAGCTATCAGCAAGGTGTACACTGGTACGCCTCCATCCTGTATTCAACAACCAAGTATTTCCTTCCTGCGGATTTACTCTACGAGTAAACTCTGCTTTCTCCTCTTTAAAGCCTTACCTACAACGTATTCTCACCACCGTATTACTTGAAACCTTATCCCAGTTTAGAATTAATTTTAAATGATATCGCGCGCACTCGCACTAAATCAAATCCTTATCAAGTCCCCCGCCCCCTCTTATAAATATCAATTAAGAAAGCCAAGAATCCTAAAACACGTCATTCCTTTTAAGGGACTAAACCATAATCCCACCACTCACCCCTTCCAAGTTATTACACACATAACTAACCAAGTATTATTCTTAATCCTCTTTGAATTTTTCCAACTATAGTCAAATCGAATCTAAGCTTATTATGTACATCTATAATTTTAATCATACATATAATTACATTGTGGGAAGCGAATAGAATCCCCCACTTGCTTAAATCTCTAGCTTTATACAGGGATAGTGAGAGATACATGTACAGTTTTTTCTTGTATTATTATCCTAGGCTAACAGTAGTATAAGCTGACGTATGGTTTCTCTAGATTACATTATAGTATATACGCAGACTATACACATTTAGTATCCCCTCCCTCCTCGCTTAATCTGTTCCAAGGAGAAGCAACATAACAAGATATTTGTATTTTATTCCCTGCGACTATACTTAATTTACCTTACATACTCCATCAACATCATTCCACCACTGTATACACGGATATATAAATTCAAATAAGAGGTTAAGCCATACTTTGTAGCTAATAACTTATCCTGTGTATAAGAGCATTACGTACTTTAAGTACCTTCAATGTGACGCAGCATCTGTAATCGTCTTGTAGATTTTAATGTATTATAAAATAGCATAATAGTAGCCCCATAACTACCCCTTCCTCCCCTCTAACACTTTTACTCTCGCAACCTACGCCTCGAGAAAGTCCTACTACTTTCTCCTACTTTCCCCACGAGTATAATCCTTATTTCATTTCCCACAAAACTTATAGCCCATCCTCCTCCATCTGTATCATTACTTATAAATCAAAACCTGTGTAAGTACATACTGTATATAAAAGTGTACACAAAAACCCTTCATTTTTACAACTACACTTTTATTTAGTGGAACAATTTATATATTCAACATATCAAATCAAGTCTTGTGTAAAATACAACATATATTTTATCTAAACTCAATCCCAAGTGCTCCCAAGCCTCTACTTTCCCCACATATTTATTCCCCTCCTCCTCCTATTATCTCTTCCCCGTGTCTTCTACTTCTAGCCGAAACAGTATTTATCATTACTTTAAATCTTAATCAAACTCTCTTTACCGCTATCATCCTCAATTACATATTAATCCGACCATTTCCGTTAACCGGAGCCCAAAGGTCCCCCCCCCCTTAACTCTTTATTATTTAACTTACATACGGACAACAAGGGACTGGAAGACGATATTCCAGCTTTATTGGTGTTGTTATAACAAATTCCTTACTGGATGCAGCTCAGTAATAAAATAAATAATAATTTAAAATATATCACCTCGCGCTCATTCGTATCCTTTATTTATTATCCCTATCCATGATTTCATTTCAAATATCATAGCTCATATAAAATCCAAATCGCATGTAAAACCCGGCTTTATTTTTGCCAAATTCCCTCCAATTATCCCGAGCATTCCTGGATCGCTGTACTTGCTAAGGATATATTCCTACTATAATAATCCCCAGCATCTGCAGGAGAACGGAAACCTTATTATATTATTTTATTCCCTCAACCCACACACTCATCTTAACAAAATTTAATAGGAGTCAGCTAATAGCTTCCAAGAAGGGCTAATAATCCCGAGAAGCGTGTAAAGAATATTACTCATCTTTTCTCAAGTCAGGAAATCCAACCTCAAGAAAACAACCCGTATGGCTTTGAGCTCAAAATTTACTTGAATCCCTGCCGTAGCAGCACTCGATAGATTTACCCTCAAAACTTGCCAGAATTGGTCTCAAGATTCAAGTATTACTTTCCACAATGTATCATATTCCATATCAGCCATAGACTATTAAACTCCGCTTCTATACACCGGTTGCATGTTTTGTACTTGTACACTCGCTTCTGAAGAAGATGATTCTAGGGTTCGGGGTGCTGCATGAGTAGGGGATTTCATCAATAATCGATTCAATTTCCGGGAATTCCGTTACAATGCAAGTGGAAAAGGGAGTATTTCTCTCCAGTATGTCCTACAATTTCCGGATTTTTTGACAGTTAGTAATACAGAAAGACAAGGATGAACAGTGACCTCCTTGCTTGAAAATCACATGAATATACAAGTATTATATACAAGCCGCTTATTCCCACAAAGATAGATAGGGTTGGTTTCCTTGTTCTGCCTCAAATAATCTTCCATCAATAATATTGTAAGCATTACATTTTTTCCCTCGAGGAGAAAGCTAGTTGAGTAAAAGAGAAAGAGAAGGAGAGACAGCAAATCAAAACGGAAAGGAACCGCTTTCAATCATTCGTCTTGTCATTATGATTTACTAGTGATACGCATCTCTTGAAAAACTTTCCACAACACCAGCTCTCTCGGAGAAAATTATCAGCTCCAACTACCGTACCAGCGTATGAATTTCTGGTCTCTCTCCAGCTTACTACTGACATGGAAAATCTCAGCTTCTCTCTTCATAAAGAATACCAGGCGGAGTTGGATAGGAAATTCGTTCAGTGTACTATGCCCTCTGTGGATTTAATTTCAAACGTCCTTAACGGATACCGGATCCAAGGAGTCATTCCAGTCTCTATATACGCTTCAGAGTCGATTTTATTTTCGTGCCTGCCATCCACTGTGCATATCCAGGAAATGTTGACGTTCTTGAATGTTCTGGACCCTCTGCCATAGTGCTCAACTCCTTGAACTGTAAAAGTTTCCGTTCCTCTTGGAATCTCTGCTGAAAATTGCTAAATCACGTACAAGTTTTCCGCAAACTTTCTCCAGGATATTTTTCCTCCCGACCAGCCAGCTTTCACCATAGCTCTCCCACATTCCTGCCCACGTAACAACCGTCAAATGAAACCCGCCGCAACCTGTCTGTATAGTCTTCTCTTATTTTCAGCTTCACCTCACTCACACATTGTTTTCTATTATTATTATAACATTCTCTTTGTAGTTGATCAACAAAGAAACTTCAGGGTTACTTGCTGGAATTCAAACCAGCTCCCTTCATCCCCAATGGATTGCACACAATAAATTTTCTCAGGTCAGCTTTAATTATAATACATCCAGATTTTTGTCAGGGGATACTTATTACAGCCTAAACTAACTATCAGACTAACTATATAAGTACCTACTGTTATCAGGGGCATATGGTGGCGCATGGGGAAAAAATGGGCTAAACAGTGGCGGGACCGCCCTGGATGCCAACAAACTAAGCTGTGGTTCTCCGCAGATAGTTTGGGGAAGAATTCCAAAGTTAGGGAACTAACTAGGAACAAACTAAGAGTTCTTACGGGGCTAATGACAGGTCACATTGCCCTCAAGAAACACACTCACAACTTAGGACTGACATCAGACCCGAATTGTGAATGTGGAGAAGAGGAGAGTGCAGCTCATGTTATCACTGACTGCCCGCTCCACGCTCTGGTCCGACTTCTCTACCTCGGTGAGGTGAGAATAGACCTCAGCAAACTTAAGGATCTCGACCACAAACGCGTGCTGTCTTTCTTCATGGCAGCAGGCTTATGGGATCGGATCCAAAAGCAAAATGATGCGCAAGCATCGTTGTAAACTTGAGGGCAGTCCGAAATTAGCCTATATGTGGCTACATCGGCGCTTGTTGGCAACAATGAGCACCTCCTTTACAATACAATACAAAAAAAACTATATAAGTAGAAACGTTTTTAATTTTTTAATATTGTTTCTAATTTTTCAAGTTACATTTAATTTTAATTCTGGTCCCGTCCTGAGCTGTCAAACTTACCAAAACTTTTTCAACAACTAACCGCACGGCTAAATATGGAATTATTAACCTACCAAGTAGCAGATAGTTCTAGGATTAAAAAATCCTCTTTCACGAGTAGCTTACTGTATTAACCTTAGTACTCAGCAATGTTTCTAGTGAAAACATACAGCTGCCAGTAAATAGAGCGTTTCCCTTTACAACTTTTTGCGGCCACGCTTTTATGGCCAGTTGGCTTTCTCCTCCAGGATAACGTCGTTAAGCTTCTTCATCTCCCGCTTTCTCCTCAACCACTGCTCCCACAACCTTCCCATGAGCCCAAAGTTTCCCATGCCCAAACATATATTTTAGAATAAAAAAGTGCAAACGCTGAGTCTGACACTGTAAAAACAGTTTCAAGCTGTGGGCAAAGAAATTGCTTTTCTCCGCACTTTTACATGGAAAGTATCCAAATTCTACTCCAATTTACACATTTCCCCGTCTTCTCTCACATTCTTTGTCCATTCCAGCCAGCCTAAAACAATCTATGGAATCAGGGAGCAAAAGTATACGTCTTTGTTGAAACTTTGTAAGACAAAGCATAAGGGGCATGTCTCAATCCTCATGCCACATCTTACACAACTCCTCAGCACTTACTCTTTTCCAGGCATCAACTTTTGAATTCAATTCATCTTGTAAGCTAATAATGTGTCCAATTTCTTGGAACGGAAACTTACATTCATTGTAAAATACAGTCACAACTTTATCCAACCCGCACATTTTTCCTTCTCACGTCAATCCCAGAACCTAACTTTCCTCTTCCGATATGTCTTTCTCTTCAATTGCACTCCCATCCCAACTCCTCCAAATCCCTAGACATATCACAACTTTTAAATTGTTTCTTCACGTATGTAATCCGACTATGTATTTGATATTGCCTCTCCAAATTATCCACTTCCAGCTCGCAGACACATCACCAGCCTTGACTTTTCTCAACCAAGTACTGCATGAATGAGTTAAATGTGCGACTTCCACGTACACCTTTTCTTCACACGGAACTATTAATACCACCTCACTCCGATATCGAACTCGAATGAATCTCGTTTTCCCAAATTCGTACTCTTTCTTTGCACTCAAATAACTTTCTCCGTGCATTCGCATTGTAAAGCAACCTTTTTTACCGATTTCGTTTTGTGTGGCTTCCCGCGTTGTTAATGTTGTCATGTTTTTGCCAAATATTTACGCGACGCTAATGATTTGATCTAAAATTCGGGATTATTTATTCTTAAATAGAAAACTAGTGGACCTGTCCGCTACAATACATAGGTGCTACCACATCATGGTATGAAAAGCCCCAGTTATGAATTTCTCATTAAATTTTAATTTACCGCAAAATTTAAAATTAGAAGCTCCCACGAAATTAAAAACTTTTATTCCCCGCTAAAATCAAAATTTTAACTCTCCACCTTTCAAATTTTAATTTCTTCCTTGTTAAATTTGAATTCCCACTTTTCAAAATCGGTGGAAAATTGAAATTTAAAATTCGGTGAGGTTTGATAAACGGATTTGCAGGACATTTTTTTCAATGCCCTCCCGCCAGTCTACGTAGTGCTATGCTTTGTATTAATTCCTTAAGTTTAACCTATGTCCTAAGATGTAGGTAAATACAGGCGAGACTATAAGCGTGCCTATTTAACGATGGCTGACTAGATATTTAGCATTCAGGAATACAGTACATATTCGCTGTCTAATAATATCTCAAGTCTCATAACTTACTCAAGATTTCCATGGTTATATTGCAAGCTACAGTATACAGTATCTGTAACCAAGTTACCAAATACAAGGAATTTATATGCACGGGATATTCCTTTGCACCATTACTCGTGATCTATAAACATTGAAACACCCATTGCACTACAAGTGTTGCTACCACCGTTACTTACTACAAATTGAATATTTTCCCAGCAAATACTTCCGCTTTATTGCGATCGATAAAATCTGGGTTGTTGTGTATAAGTTCAACGGCATTGACATCCACCCTTGAACAGCATGTTTGCACGATAAAAGTCATTCTATGTCCTTACGCCTCGAAAGTTATTCTTTTTTTTCAATTCAATTTTTCATGTACGCATACCCAAGTTCAAAGTTGCTTGTATTGGAAAACTGGATTGTGTCACTCTTCAATTCAATTATTCACTTTTATTAAACACTGAAAAAGTAAACGAAATTCACAGTGCACTTATTTCATCAAGAGCTATCATTATAATTATAGAGCATCAAAGTAAAAACTAGAAAGAAGGCAGTTTCCCAGTTTACCACACGTCATTAGCTTATGCACTATATGAATTTTAATGAATAAATAATGGCTCTTTATAAACTTTTGTTTTTACATCAACTCTACATCAACTTTACTGCAATTGTTGCTCTTTTGCAATTCCCATACTACATACACTCACTAATTCCAGCTGGCACGTTATATAGCTACAGTAAATTTGAACTAAACTCGTTTCCAATTAAAAATCCTTGCAGCTTTTATTTTCACCAATTTTCAGGTCAAAGAGAAAACAATCAGCCTTAATTAGCCAAAAGCTCACGAAACAAGCTAGCGATAAGTTATTTTTGGTTTGTATTCGTTATATGACTCTCTGCATTTGTCGTTTTATCGACCTCACTTTGAACTTTGAACCTCTAGAAAAATTCCTCACTCTTTGCTCTTGGAGTTACAACTACTACAAGAAACGCGAGATGACAAGTAGCATAGAGCTGCCTATTTGTGCGACGCTTTGTTATTGTGAAAGAAATCAAAGCATCACAACTAAGGCTGAGATCAAAGGGCAGAAATGCTTCATTACTCGAAGCCCAATCATGCAGCAGCAAACGAAAAGCAAGCTTAACATCATTAAAGGAGATACTCATTAATATTTTCTTTTAGGAATAATGCAATACAGACGTAGACCGCATCCAGGATTCTCATTTGAATTGCAATCGGAATTAAAGCAGAGATGTACAAAACTAGATCACCACAACTCTGCCGAGAACTCTTCTTGTTACCACCTTTTCCGAGAATAAGATTTAAGGGAAGATTAGCTAGGTCATGAAGTCGGCAAATATTTGCAAATTATTCCTGTACAAGTGGTGCTAGCTATAGGGCAATCATATTCGTTTCTAGCCGAGCAAGTGCACTCATCCATATTCCTGCGTCAGTGTTGATATTAAAATCTATCCAATTTCTTCCATTTCCATGATTTCCGTAACTTGAGATAAGGAATATTACATATACTAGCGTATGCATCCAATTTTTGTAAAATTATTTATGATAACAAAATAATGACACACCCACATTCGACATAAACCTTAACCAATCTGTCAAGCAAATACGTGCGTGAATGTTCCTGTATAGGAAGGTGTTAACAGCTTTAGTATCTCTTCTTCTCTTCCACTCATCTTGTCATCCTGAAAGTCAGAGTGCTTGAGAACTAGCGCGAGTTTAGATATAGCATGCAGTAAATGTTCTAGCGTGAATCAGATTGCAATTTGCGAGCACAGGAAAGCACATGCATGAACCGCATCAGAAATACGAGCGCCCTCACCGAGTTCTTGATTCAAGTTACAAACTTTTCCCAAACCTTATTCTTCCCCTCCAAACAAACATAACTTTTGAGGAAATCACTCACATCAAATCCTTCAGAAATTTCCAATTACATACACGACTCTAGCCCATGTTCAACGCCCTTGAAGCTGTCTTGACTGCTGTAACCATTGTTTCAGAGAAAGTCCTCCGAGAAAGTCTTCTGTTTTGAAACCTGTAAGGATAACCAAGCCAGTACAGAACAGAGCAAAGCTCTGCGTTCGTTGATTTGATTCCAGAATAAATCTACAGAATGAAAATGAAGTTTCCTCCTCGAATTGTTCTTGATGTAGATAAAAGCCATGTCTACCATTCCCCATTACATCCCCTTCCTTTTCACCGGAGCTCAATTGGATGATTGCAAAAAGAGAAATCACCTATTATTGCCTCTTCAGGCAAAAGAAAACAATAAATTCTTAAAATACGTTATTTTGCATAGTCGTAAATTTACCTCCAGCTCCCATCCACCCCATTTAGAACTCTTTCCCAATCCCAAATGTTTGTTATTATTTCATTTCCTTTACCACATGCTTTCCCCAGTGATCGTTATTTTATCCCATTTACATACTGCGCCCTCCCCTCTGTACCGAATGTTCCCCTATAAACATTATGAATCTCCATGAGAGCAGCACATGATTTATTCAATACAAAATACAGAGCGTAGCTTATTGCCCTAACACTCTTTCTGTATTTGCTTTCTATTACCTTCGCCCTCTGGGTCGGGGCTATAATTTAGAGCAAATGTTAAATTATACCTGAAGGTGTCGAACAAATGTTTTGTTCTAAACTCGAACCAGCCTGTGCCCTTGGATATGAAATAATTCATAACAGTTCAGCATCCCCCTTTTCAAAACCACCTGCTCTGCTTCTTTCCCGTTCACCAGTCCCGATTTTCCCTCAAAGAGAAAGTCTTTCTCAAACGCGTGACTGCGAACAACTGTGTAAACATGCAAAACTGTAAGAGTTCCAGTCATTATTCCTTCACCATCCCATTCACTCTGTGCAGGATCATCTAAAACCCTCCTGGAGAAAGCATGTTAAACCCACGGAGAAAGTTTCTTCGACTTCCTTCTGGGAAGAAAGTAGTAACCTACCCAGATTCTGGTAGGATAAGTGAATAACGAGGGGCCTTCGCATCCAGTTCAATAACTTTTTCATTCCAAACATGTTTACCCGCCACCACGTAACCCTTCTTTTCTCCAATATAAAAACGTCGAGACGCGGAACTTTCTCTTTTCACTGTCTTGACAAGAAGGTGACAGTTGGCTTCCACTTCCATTCTTATACCAACTAACCCCTCTTCCCCACCACCCAATAGCTCTTCAAACTCAAAAATATGCAAATAAAACTTGTCATGCTCTGATCGAGGAGATTGAAGATCCAAGAAAATCTTTAAAACATGCCTTAAAGAGGGTAAGTAGAGAAAGTTTGGAGTCAAGGGGTAAGGGAGGAAAAAGCATTTTCTCAAATTCCAACAGGCAGAAGACACCATGGCGAAATATTCAGCGCATTGGAGGAAGAAAGTGCATGTAGTATGTTTGAATTCAAGATTCCAGTGATGCCATCCCATAAATTTTTCTCCGCTATGCCAACATCACGTGGAAGGAGATAAGAAAGACGAGGGCGGGTAAGAAACGCGCTTGATTCCAAGAATTCATTTCCTCATCCAAACGCTCAATTGTTCTACTATCATCATTATAAAGAGGAGTACGTGTTGCCAAGTCCTAAGGAGGGATCTCTGAGGACGCTTTTAGAAGCAATTTGAAACGGATTATTAAATTTACATGAATATTTGTACATCAATTTCCCGCTCACAGCCTCCTATTTCCGCTCTCACTCACTTTCTCCATCCACTTGGACCGCATAAAATCTTATTCGCCTTGAATATTTTCAAAATGAGCACTTACTTTATACATCTCTTCATCCCCTGCCCTGCATTCCTCTTTACGACTTACTCCATACAAGTTTTCTTTCCCGCTCAGTTTGTTTACATTCTCAAATCTTTTCTTTGAAAATCTTCTTAAAATTCAAACAAATGCTTTCTCCACAGAATTATTCCATCCGCTGACTCTATTCAGTTTCACCATTCCTTCATTTAGGGTTGTTCCATTTCCATTCTATCATTCAACATTTCTTGTCAAACTTTCCCCGACTACACGCTTCTTATCTTTTTCTTGTCCTACTCCGTATCTGCCCGTCCATTTAGCACGTCTTTCATTACCACCCCTCCCCCTGCTTTCACTTCCGAATGGAACGCAGAAAAATCAGGAAAATCCCCACGTCTCACGTATCTCCTAGCCTTGGAAAATGGGGTTAGCTGAGAAATTTATGAGTAGTCAATCCTTGTACCGTTGAAGCTCGTATGAGACGAGTGAATGTTGCTTTACAACAGGATACGCGGGGTGGATGATGACACTTTATTTTTCCACTCCCAGTTCCTTCATATCTCCGGCTTAAACAGAGCAGAAGAGGTTGAGGAGAGCCGTGTAGAAGTCTCTCAGTGTCCTGCTACGATGCGAGAAGCAAGAGAAAGCAGAGCTGATGGAGAAAGGATCGTAGCTACATTGCTTTCTCCCGTACCGCTCCACACGGGGCTACAAAAACAGGGAAAGCTTTCCAACACGCCTCACAAATAACTTGTTTCCCTCCCAAGTCACACTTAAACTTTCTCTTCCTCCATCATCATCTCTATTTCAAATTCATCCACTTCCACATCCTCTTTCTTCTCTTCCTCCACAGTCCAAACTTCCTTTGACTCTCCCCCAAGTGTCAAGCATCTAAATCATCAACAATCCCTAACGATATTCCCCCCCCCCACTCTCTCTCTACTCCAGCTTTTCATTTTCTACAACATTTCACAAGACGACTAAATCTTGGACCGTCTCCATCCGCACGCTCCCCCTTTCTTCAGCATCCATCATTATATTTTATAAAAAATCAAAAACCTCTACTGTCCGAATAAAATCTCTTTTCTCTATTCATCTTATAAAATTGAGCCTTGTCGCTGTCAAAGGGAAAGTTTTACGTGATCTTGTCTCGCCCACCCTTTAAACTAAGTAACGGTAGCTGTCTATCATCATCCTCAATAGCTCTGTGTTTGTGTTGTGTGTCATTTGTGATGTCCGTACACCCTCGTCCTTGCTCACAGAATCTCTCCAAGACTTTCTCCTCGTTTACCATAACATTTTCATTTCAAGGATCAATTCATCATTTGCCATCCGTGCGTAGAATTTTTCAAAGAAGCAATCCGTCATTCCATAGTGTCATGTGTGCTATTTAACGAATCTTTCTTATATCTTACTTTCTCCAGGAACAGAAAGGCACGGATTTCATCAGCTTTCTCCCTCCTCGGCTCATCCCCAAGGTCAAGTTGACTTTAATTAGCGCAAGAGTTAATTGACTTTACATGAGCACCAGCTTGCACACTAATTGCAAAAGTTTGCTATCTCTAAATATTTTCAACCAACCCACCCCGAAAAACAGAAGAAAGCACTTCAAACTTTCTCCTCACTCTTCATTATTTGCCGTGTAAACAAATTGTTCCACTTTCCTAGTCTTCTGTCTTGCTCCATTTGTCAAACTTGATTCCAATCAATACCAATTTTAGAGGAGAAAAATGAGATAAGAGCTAGAGCAACAAGTGCAGCTGCGTTTTGTTCCCACCGTTACCAAACTTTTCCAGATTTCAAATTAGTTTCATCAATGCCCCATGATTGTGATCCCAGAAACGCTAAGAGCTTCCCTTTAAACACCATTCCATACTCAACCAGCTCACGTTTCCCATCCCTCTCCCAATGACTTGTTAATAATCGAAAAACTGTTTTACGGGGGAAAACTTTTGCGATAAACCCCTCTCCACGATTACCAAGTTCCAGGGATTTAACTCAAAACCTCTTCTCTACTCTTCAGGTGAGAAAATGGGTTTATTTTTATTCTTTTAATCGTTGAAACGATCATTTCCCTGGCGGATACCAGCGTTTCTTAGCAAACCCTAACCTTCGTGTAGTCTCTAGAGAAGGGATTCTCAAATCTCTACCAATTATTCCGCTCCAAAGACAATAAACTTGTACCAAATCTCCAGCGAGGAATTAACTCATTACAAATTCCCAACAGAGCATCCCCCCTTCCCCACCTGGCTGTTCTTTAGTAAGTGAGCTACACAATTACGCTGTTCCCTTAGAAACGCTTGATTGTTTCTATTTCGTAGCTAGTCGGGTGACACAACTGATTTTCCAATCCTTAGTCTATTCGGGGTGTTGCAACAAAAACGTTAAGGTTGGCTTTCGTAACCTGACCTGAACGATGCGAAATGAGGCACGAGGCCTTAGGTCAGAAGGTTCCGCGAAATGCCTACGGCATTTCGCGGACCGATGACCTAAGGACGAGGGCCTCATTGAGCGAGTGAAGGTTAGGTTACGATAGACAACCTTAAATTTTTGGTGCGGGTTAGGTAAGGTTAAAATACTCGGAACACTAACTGCTACTGCTAGAAGGATGTCACCCGACTACTTGTAGCTCACTTAAATTTCTGTTGCTATGTTTCCCATTGTAGCTCACTTACTAAAGAAGCCCCCCCCACCTTATCAAACTTTCCATCCTCTCAGAAAAAGTTTTCCCGCTCGAGAAGTAGTAAATATTGGGGAAGAAAGTAAACAGACAAACTATAGAGACAGCGCTCCGGAGAATAACATAGAAAATTATTTCTTCTTTGGAAAACAAATAACTTTATCAGTTCAATATTTTCCAACTTTCCATTCTTACAGCGAGTTATCCTCTCGGAAAGTATTTTTAAATCCGTCAGTTTATATCAGTCCCGGTAGAAGAATTCTCTCATACACGCATAGACAAATTAAACTTTCTTTTCCTGTCCTTCGTTTGCCCCTACGTGCCGCGAATGCTAAGTCCTTCATCTATTGCGTCGGATAAGAAGCCCAAAGAAAGAGAGTACTCGAAGAGGAAACATACGGCTGGAGAAAATAATTTCAGACATTTTTTAAAACGCTAATCCAAATCCCGCTCTCTCTATCTCTGTCATGCTATTCCACAATATGTAGCCGTTTCTCGGATAAGAGCAAAGGGCATCCATTAAGATGGTGAAAGCTAATGATGTAAATTGTTATCTTCCTTTCGTTCCTCCGCATAGAGAGCTAGATGCCCCCGTTTTGGAATCTTAATTACATTAGCACATGGGAATAGCTTTTGGCCTACCGTAGTCCTTTCCCTTTCTTCTTCCTTCAACTGATTACGTTGTGGAGGAAGGAAGGTACGACACTCCTTTCTCCGCCCATTCCCTGCTCTAAGGTATCTCTGAATAAGAATAGAAACCGTGGGTAGAAAGAGAGCGGAGAAAGGAAGGGAAGAGAATAGAGGAAGACCAGGTGCTTTCTCTTTTTTCTCCTCCACATATAATATTCACTCTCCCCCTTTTACCAACTCCCAGCATACGTTCTGAGATTTAAAAGACTCAGAGGTGTAGTTAGGGAAGTCTCTGAGTTTCTTTTCTTATTTACCTCCAAATCTTTACAAATAACCTGTATACGGCATCGGTTCGTGCCAACTTTCTCCAGTAAGTATCCAGAGATTCAGTGAAAGCCAAGAAGCATATGAGCGAAAGCTAAAGCACAATTTAAGAGATACCAACCCAGAAAATTTTCAAACCCCCGCGCTATACTCGTTTTTCTCTAACCTTAACGGTCGTCCTTCCAAACTAAAGACTGTTTGGTTGTGGAGGAGGGAGGGCGACAGGGCGAGGCGGAAGGATTATGTTAAGTATACATGAGGTTATTTGAGTTAGGTCGGTG
Organism: Sminthurides aquaticus; assembly: GCA_906901655.1. Lineage (NCBI taxonomy): Eukaryota > Metazoa > Arthropoda > Collembola > Symphypleona > Sminthurididae > Sminthurides > Sminthurides aquaticus. Next base: position 13,169,467 of record CAJQTT010000001.1, on the reverse strand, counting down.
GTTCCTTGGAGAAAGCTCCAAGGTTTTCCGCCATCAACTTCATCATAATCCTTCCTGACTCCTCTACCGGAGACACATTACCCCTTTTAGTACCTATATCCCAAAGATACTCTGAGTATTATCAAGCAAATAAAATTATTATTACCACTCCTTCTCTCTCCTCCACCTAACCCCCAAGAAACCTATACGCATTCCCTTATCTTTCACCTGTGAACCTGAATGGAACAGCCTCATTTCCTTTCACTCTCTCCCTGGATAGGTTTCAAGAAGTTTTCTCTTCCCATTTCCCTTCATCCGGATCATTCTGAATATAGTCCAGCACTAGCATCATCTTCGGATGGAAAATTCTTCAAGAGAGTTCATTAAATTTAACATCCTGTCACCACATTTTTACACCAATCCCATTTTCTCTTATCGTATTGAATCCCTTTATGTATTTCCTTTTCTCGGAATCCGTCTCATTTATTTATCCTGCGTAGAATTCCATGTGGCGAAAAGATTAATTTTCTACTCTTATCCTTCTCCATCCCTTCCTCTTCCCCATCCCTCTCCAAATCGTTACATATTGATCATCAGGGCAGGCATTCAACTTTCTCCGCTCAGCTTAGTTTTAGAGTAGGAAGATGACGAGAGAGAGAGCTTTAGTTAGAAGGACGGCTGATTAGCTCTTAGATCAGATCTGACTAGTACTTGTACAGTCTTGGCATATTGAGAAACTAAAGCTGTATGTAAGGTGACGGAAATGGGATTAAGAGGCTATAATTTAAATTTTAAATTCCGGCAGCAACTTCACGCCGACATGAAGTTGTTTGTCACCCCCTCTCCTCCCTTTCCTCTTGTTCCCGTCTCATTCTCCTTGACATGGAGCTTCATAGCCTGCAGAATATTCTATTTTATCTTCTCTTCTTCCTGCTCTTTTACTCTTGAATGTGCCTTGCTCTAATCAACGCTCCCTAGACTCCGCCATCCTCTTTACAAAGATTAACATCGCAATTTGTTTCATTTCCCACATCTCCGGGTATTTTAATTGGTATCATTCTTCTTAATCCTTTTGCTAAACAGAATCTTCTTCTTTTATCTCCCTTTCCTAATTTTATACTTTCTCAGAATTGCTAAACCTCTCTTTATTGCTTAGCCAAACAAGGGCCATACGTGCCAGAGAAATAACAAAGTCGAAATTCCCTCAGTTCCTTCATGTGCCTATGTCTATTTGCAATAGCTAACAACCCTTAACTTTCTCCATTTTTTACTACACGCGCCTCCTTTGAAATCTGCTAGCAGCCTTTCTATTCCAACAATATTCTTCCACAAGCCACATATTTTCCCACTCCTATTCAACTTTCTGAAGAATGAGAGGAAAGTAGCCCAAGGCTTTGGAGAAAGTAAAGAGAAAATCCCTTGCTTTCTCCTCAACAAGTTTTAATCATTGTGCAAATACTCTGCCAGGAGTACACCCGTCACTCATTATTTTTCAATTGGTTACCACATCATTCCTTCCAACAACCCAAAAGTCACTCACTTGCTTTCTCATTTCATTACACACCACCTGCCCGCCGCCATCACCATCAAACAGTTTTGTTTTACCTCCTCTCAAACGTTTAGCTAGTTTTCTTCTGTCATCATGCCAGTTGTTCCCCTTTAGTTCAGACGGCATGACAACCTAGACTCTCCGTTTCATTTGCCTCTGGCTAAACTGCAGTAAAGCAAGACGTAATAGCCCATGCTGAAACCAGTGAGCAGTCCCCCAAAGCTCTGTCCCGACTTTTCCTAATCACTTTCACCTCTAACGATTTTAAGTTTCTTTACAAAATTAATTATTTATTGAGATTTGCTAGTATAGTTCCAAACAGTTAGAATTTCCAGGCTCGGCCTGGGTTAGTTACTTTTTCGTATAGAAGTTATTCCAGTCTTTTTATGCATGTATATAAATATATATATATATGTGATATCTTAACTATAAATCTCAAAGTTTGTCTGTACAGCCCTGATGACTTTGCGCCTCGCTCCACGGGGAATGAGGAGGGAAGGGTTGGAAGGGAGAACGCAATATATCCCTAATGGGACTTTGCGCCTCGCTCCACGGGGAATGAGGAGGGCAAGGGGCAGGGGAGGGAAGGGGTGGAAGAGAGGACGCAATATATCCCTAATAGGACTTTGCGCCTCGCTCCACGGGGGATGAGGAGGGACGGGGTGGAAGAGAGAACGCAATATATCCCTAATGGGACTTTGCGCCTCGCTCCACGGGGAAGGAGGGTGAGGGGAGGGAAGGGTTGGAAGGGAGAACGCAATATATCCCTAATGGGACTTTGCGCCTCGCTCCACGGGGAATGAGGTGGGCAGGGGGCAGGGAGGGAAGGGGTGGAAGAGAGAACGCAATATATCCCTAATAGGACTTTGCGCCTCGCTCCACGGGGGATGAGGAGGGTAGGGGGCAGGGGAGGGAAGGGGTGGACGAGAGAACGCAATATATCCCTAATGGGACTTTGCGCCTCGCTCCACGGGGAATGAGGCGGGTAGGGGGCAGGGGAGGGTAGGGGTGGAAGAGAGAACGCAATATATCCCTAATGGGACTTTGCGCCTCGCTCCACGCGGAATGAGGTGGGCAGGGGGCAGGGGAGGGTAGGGGTGGAAGAGAGAACGCAATATATCCCTAATGGGACTTTGCGCCTCGCTCCACGCGGAATGAGGTGGGCAAGGGGCAGGGGAGGGAAGGGGTGGAAGAGAGAACGCAATATATCCCTAATAGGACTTTGCGCCTCGCTCCACGGGGGATGAGGAGGGTAGGGGGCAGGGGAGGGAAGGGGTGGACGAGAGAACGCAATATATCCCTAATGGGACTTTGCGCCTCGCTCCACGCGGAATGAGGTGGGCAGGGGGCAGGGGAGGGTAGGGGTGGAAGAGAGAACGCAATATATCCCTAATGGGACTTTGCGCCTCGCTCCACGCGGAATGAGGTGGGCAGGGGCAGGGGAGGGAAGGGGTGGAAGAGAGAACGCAATATATCCCTAATGGGACTTTGCGCCTCGCTCCACGGGGAATGAGGAGGGAAGAGTTGGAAGGGAGAACGCAATATATCCCTAATGGGACTTTGCGCCTCGCTCCACGGGGAATGAGGAGGGAAGGGTGCAGGAAGGGAGAACGCAATATATCCCTAATGGGACTTTGCGCCTCGCTCCACGGGGAATGAGGAGGGAAGGGGTGGAAGGGAGAACGCAATATATCCCTAATGGGACTTTGCGCCTCGCTCCACGGGGAATGAGGAGGGCAAGGGGCAGGGGAGGGAAGGGGTGGAAGAGAGAACGCAATATATCCCTAATGGGACTTTGCGCCTCGCTCCACGGGGGATGAGGAGGGTAGGGGGCAGGGGAGGGAAGGGGTGGAAGAGAGAACGCAATATATCCCTAATGGGACTTTGCGCCTCGCTCCACGGGAAATGAGGAGGGTAGGGGGCAGGGGTGGAAGAGAGAACGCAATTTTAAAAAATACATGAGGGAGCCAAAGATTCCACGGGAGAGTGTTCCAATATTTGTTATTAGTTTCCCGCCACAAAACCCCCGGGCGAAGCCGGGTAGCACAACTAGTATATTATATATCGCACTGCATTCTCAAGTCTTGAAAACCCCGGTAAGTTATTGCAGTTTACCCTTCCAATTCCGCATTATTTTCACTAGGTCGATCCACTGACTTATAACAATACTTCATCCCGTCTGTAGGACTTTCTCCCTCTTTTCTCTGTACGCCCTGGCCTCGTTCCTACTGCTTGCTATACTCTTTCTGCGATTGTTACAAAGGAATATCTTATTTCCCTTTCCCTTCTAAAATTATGTTGAAACATTTCTCCTTCTGTCCTAACCACAATGAAACTCCTAGGGGGGCATGAAAGATTTGTTTTTTCATGTATGTGCTCAGAATATATTTGCCATGAGAGAAAAACAGACTTTCTCCAAGCCCTACTCCTAGTCTTTCTCCCGCTTTCACTCTATTCTATTCTTTCCCCTATTCCCGCTTTCCACAGCTAGTTTCTCCTTACTCCTTGGTCTTCTCATTTAACCGCCAACCATAAGCCGCAGTCCAATCTCCTTTCCTTCACCATCCATCCATATTTTCCTCCTTTAAATCCGCCATCTTCTTCCTCACTTTTACTCAAACCAACCTGTACTGTGCTTTATGTTCCCATTTCCCTACTTATCTCACAGCTTTCACCGTCCATTCAAAGCTTTCCCCTTCCCACCGACGGTCCTTTCCTTACCTTCTTCGGATAAACCTTCTTCACCTACCCATTCACCAGTCGTCCAAACCTTCAAGATTGTTCAAGATAAAACTAAATGAGAGGTTTCAGCAGCGCCCAGAGATTGTGCATAAGCCCATATCATCACATCACCACCACCTTGATGGCAATTACAATATCCACATTCACGATTTCTCCTTATTATCTTCCTTTACGTTCTCAGTTCTCCTCCAGATAGACCTCTCAGAAGAAACTTCTAGTCGGATCAGGGTATTTCAAATAGCAGGTTTCCCATTTCCGCCTCCATGGAGCGGGTGAGCGGGTGAGCGGGTGAAAGTAGGAACTGCTGGCTGGGAGAGAGTAGCATGAGGTCTCATAGAGTTTGTTAAAGGAACGACATGCTTTTCCTCAAGTCAAGTCAGGGCACGTGTTCACTCTACTTCTCAGAAATTCCATCCATTACACGTTCATCCATAGCTTCCCTTTGGAATCCAGATTTTTTCTCGCAACTGGAATTGGAATACAGCTAGATGGAAGAGCGGTTAAGGACAGGGAGATTGGTGTCACACACGTAGGTCATGCGAATCCACTTTCCCTTTATCCCGCATATGGTTAGTTTTTTCCCCAGCTTAAAAAGGAGAGCAGGGATTTATTCTTTTCATTACTAAATTGGTGTACATGCGGAGCGCGTAGGGTTAGATAATTGTATTTCCTACCAATTATTCCATTACATTAAAACTTTCCCTTCGGCTTTTATTCCCTCCGACTTTCTCCTCCGCGTAGGAGGTATATATTAGGTTCCTTGGTGTTACGCATGCATGCCACTGCCTCTTGTAAAATGCTTTAGAGTGTTTCAACAAGCATTAGTTTGTCACATCCCACCAATTCTTGGAATGCTCCATGCGTTTAAGTATAAATGAGAAGAGAGTACGTAAACAAAAATAGCTATTAATATATATATGCTCCTGTATGCTTTGAAATACAAGTATCTGGAATCAAATTAGCTTCACAGCAAATTACTTTCACATGATTCTTTCAATTCACTGCACCTCATTTTTTTCTGATTCGTCGAATCAGAATATGCATCTAGAATAGAAAAATGATGTCAAGTGTTCCTCATGAGTTGATATAGGTTATGTAGTGCGTAATCAAACTTTGTATAGTTGAGTTCACAAATGTATCCAGTTTATATTCTTGACAGACGTCATTTTTCTGTGGAATTGATATTCTCAAGTTAATCTCCGTTTATCAGTGAGGTAAATCCTTTAGAATCTTAAAGATTTTCCTATCATGTTCCAAATCTCTGGTACCTATACATCCTCGGCTTTCTTTGTAAGCTGAGAAAGCAAGGTTGCGGAACAGTGCTTCTCCTCCAAAAATGAAATAGGAGCCGAATCAGCTTCCAACTTCAGGGCAACTATGTGGATATGCAAGGCTTTAGTTTGTACATGAATGAGATGAGGAATTCAAGTGTTTCAGTCTTTTCCTTCCTAATTTCCTTGGCGAAGCTCCATTTGAGCCTAGTTGAAAGTAAATTGAGCGTGGGTAGTATTTGAAAGTGGAGAAAGCAAATTCTTTCACTTTCTCCTCAAGATGCTTCTAAAAATCGAATATCGCCCCACCTCCTTCAACCCCCTTCCTCCAAATCTTTTCCCCATCTAACTCACAATCAGACTTCATTCCAAATCCGTTCTAGAAGGATAAAGAAAACAACACAACTTTTCTTTATTTCATCTACCTCTACCACTGTGCCGCCGCTCTCTCTCTCTCTCTCTCTCTTTTATCCCATCCACCCCCTCCCCGCTTACTTTCTGACTTCTCTCACCAGCCCTTTCCCTAGCTCTGCTCTTTTTGCCGACAACCTTTTGGGGATCGACTATGAAAAAATAGTTTCAGCTTTTCCCCAAATTTCTTTCCCTTACTTTGTCAGCCAGAGAGCATATGTTATCCTGAATGTGCAAAATTCCCCACCCGTCACCGTTCATACCCGCTTTCTCGTGCCCCTGACAGGATGTGCGGATGGAAGGTCAGGAAATAGGGGGACGACAGGGGACAGCCTCTCCTTCTTCTTTCCCTAATACCAAATCATTATGCATATATGAGTGGCCAACCTTTTCCAACCTCAATATCAGCCCACCCAAACTTATTCCACCCGCCGTCCCTGCCCAAAGCTTCTTTTCTCTTTCACAAACCACTACACCATCATCCTTTTATTTTAGCCAAAATATAACATGAAAACCAGAACCTTCATCCCCTTACTACATTCCATCGTATTTTCCAACCATACTTACGATAATGCCACACTTGTCGACAGCCTCATAGACGTGTATAAAATACTGTCCTCAACCCACATGAATTCAACTTGTGCTTCTTCCATTCCGTCCCCATAATAAAACCTACCACCATACCCAAAAGGGAACCTTGTCTTTTTAACGGCGATTCGCACACAAGATAAAATCCACTTCCCTTCTACAAGAACCCCCACAAACACATAACTGCCAACCGATGAACCTACTATTGCAGCTTCCCTCTACGCTACTACGTTCTCTACATTCCCTCCCGCTTTCCCTTCCAGCTTTCTCCATACACCATGCTTAAAGCCATAACTCTAATTCAACCCGCATCTGTAACTTTTTTCTAGATACTATTCCTACCACTCGTCTCGCCCTTGCACCTACAACTGTCTCCATCCCAGAATCAGCCCATTATTTCCATTTGTCTCATAATATCTCCACCCCCCTTATCTGCAAAAGAAAGGAGGAGCAAGGCAAAACTGCCTTCTGTACCAATTCCATCACTATGTAACGCAACCCGTTCTAAACCTTTACATTCTACACAACTTTCTCTTTTACTTTCACTACAAAAAGAAAGCAATTTTCAGGGTCCAATGATGTAATCCTCAATTTCAATCATTTGGTGTATCCCTATGACGTAGCAATTCTCGTGTACACATCTTCATGACGTATTGTACTGCAAAATATATTTTCCGTTTAAATTCATTCCAGTTAAAACCTTGAATGCGGAGATTTCGCTTATTACTTTTCTCTCATATTTTACCCCCCTTAGAAGTAGTGAGTCAAATGGAATTTGGTTCTTCCTCTTACATTATTCCTGAGCTTAGTTGGTCAAATATTAAACTTCACTAACGTAATGTATGGTTTTTGCGTTTTGCACATTAACAGTGTACGAGATGACGTATTTCTACGTTTGTCATTAGCAAGTTCAATTTTTTATACCATATTTCTTTCCTCTACAAAGCACACCTGATTTTTAAACTGATATGAATTCCCGTAAAACTGTAAGCAACTTTTAAAATAGTAGGGAAGAGACGAGCAATTCCCTGGGTATTATAAAATCCTCCGTGAACAAGCATTTTAATACGTGATGAGGCGAACAAGACTCCAGGACAAGTTTCAAAGGTCTCTTATGGTTCCACACTCCTGGCGTCTCTGGAGTATACAAGGTAATATGAAATATAAACATGGGTCACTTCTCAGGTGGAGCGAATATTTTAATAATAATTAGTTGCTCCTCTCTAATCATGTCCATATTATGCCTCCAGTCTTTCATCATATCAAATGGCATTACTTGAAGCTATTACAAAGGGTAGAAGAAAGTAATAACTTTTCAAGCATCATATTTCTCCATTTCCATGAGCTAGCAGCATCCGGCAAAACTTATCTCCCACTTTCTCCTTCCTTCTCTATCACCTTACATGAAAGGAGTTTATGAGAGTCTCTCTCCGACTCTTTCTCTTCTGCACGTCCCGCATTAGTCTAATCCAAATCCGAAAGCCTGTCTGGAAGTGGAGGGAAGACGCCAAGTTTGTTAAGTTTCTTTGAAGAATCGTGTCAGAGGTCTGCTGGCCTGGAAGTGAGCATCATAATAAAGTAATTCTGTTTTCCCTTGTAATCTTCCGAGCCGGGTCAGGCTGTGCTCTGGGTAGGATGATGCCAAACTTTACTTTCTCTCTTCCCTTGCTTTATCTTTCGGATGAACAAAAGCATGGAGCTGAATACGAGTATGAAATATTAGCCGCAAGAGCTTTCATCAACTTGAAATTCACTCATCTACTTGCAATCATCCGGAGCTTCGGCGTCCTTCCCGCAGTCGTTTTACAACTCACGTCAAGAGTTGAAAGACTCGGAAAACCGTGATTATTATTTACCCTCTTCTTAGGCATACGTGTGTGTACTGACTGTATGTAGTGTCTTTATGTCCAAACTTTTCCTTTGAAGCCAAATAGAGAGAGCCGTAGAAACATGTGAGTTTACGTATCTTACTCCTAAAAGACCAACTTCATCCTTCTTCTTATCCCAATTCTTCATCGCCCCATTCCCAGCTTTCTCCACCTTCCTCCACATCAACATATCCGTAGTATTCGCCTATGAGCCAGGCTCTCTCAGATAAATGTTCCACAAAGAGTTAGCAACTTAAATCCGGGAAATCCTTCTCGGCAATCTCCCCTCCCAACTTGAGCATTCTTCCACCCCAGGATGAATGCCAGCAATGAGGATAAATTATTCTCTCGTCCATCCGGAAAATCTGGAGCTAATTAAAAACTCTTCCTCTGTCCTCTTTCCCCTGCCCTCTTAACAAATGCTCTAAGATCACAAAGCTCTCAAGCTACTTTCTCCTCTAATACAGTTGCTTTTAAAACTAGCACATCCACGTGCGCGTCTTGAATCTCTTTTCCTTGCCCTCCCATGCGGCAAAAAGGGCTATCTTAAACATCTCAGATCATAAAAAGCGTGAAACGTTTTCTTTTTAAGGAAGATTTTTTTATTGATGGAGACAAATAATATTTCTATTCAAGACGTAAAACATCTAGTCGTTTTTTACCAAATATTACGGCAAGATTGCATCTTTTGATTCAAAAGTAGCACCAGCGGCACGCAGTAATGATTGCTTAGGATGAGCATGTTTAAAATGATGCGTATTTAATCATTATTCAGCTAGAACAAAGGAAAATTTTGTCCTTTCACCAACTTTCTCCTACCAAGCTTGCCCATAAATATTCTCTGACACAAAGAATACCTTCCATGCCAAGCTGTCTCCGTCATTTCCCTCCCTGGAAGAACATCCTGGAAATAGAACAAATTCACAATATGCTTTGCATCCATCTCTCGCCTCTGGAATTCCTCACACTCCAGAGTACTTTCTCCCCCAACTTTTAATGTCTTTCTCCTTAATCTTTGCAATCAATTAGACTTTCTTTTACATTTTCCAGCTCAAACTTTGGCAAGAGAACATGAAACATTATGACAAATCTTTCCTCAATTGACCTCACCCATTTAACAGCTCCCATCGTTCTCCATCCGCCCACTATATTCTCTGTACTATAATATCAATGCTCCACTCTATCCCGTCTTTCATCTCAACACCAACAAATCTAACTTGGCCACTCAAGTAGTCCTGCAACTTTCTCCAACATTTTCATTCAATTCACTCAAGTTTTCCTTAACCACCACAAACCCCCTCCAAGTATTCCACTTCCCTAAATTCAACATTCCACTTTTCATCCAGTAAATCATGCCTTTTAGTCTCGAATGAAAATCTCTCAAATAATTAATACGATTCCTCCAAGCTTTTATGTACACAACTGTTATCTGTCTGCACCTTCCTGTTCCTTCCGCAGCCGCTGCTTTCAGCTAATGCCAACCTTAAAACATTTGAAAATTCGAGTGTGTGTAGTTGAGCTTGGATAGGAATGAAGAATAAGAAGATGATGTATTCAGTGAGATATTCAGGGAGCTTCATATGGCGGAAAAGGCATCAAGAATTTACATTTCAAATCAAAAAAGGTAGTCCGTAACAAAGAGACGAAATAGAGAAATGAGATTATTCAAAAAATAATTTATCACGCAAAATTATCTCTTCCACCAAACGCTTCGCTGCATCCTTTTAAGCACATTAAATATGTTTACTTTCCCAACCACATCGTTTAATCTTTTGCTAGCTCCCTCCTCCACTATCTCCACTTTCTCTACTTTCTCCACCCTCCCCATCCGCTACATGCAGTGAGCGATTGTCCACAAAATGTGTTTCTTTCCCAGCACTGTATTGCATATTCTGCTTCATATTATCTGATCCGATAAAGTAATCTTTGTAAATACCAGGAACTTGACGGGAAAAATTTTATCTGAAGATTTTATTTCAAACTTTCACTCATCCTGATTGACGGACGCTCTTTTCTCCGTTTGTAATTCTATAAATGCAGTCTCCCGTTCCTTATTTTCTATAATTCTGAATATTCAGCATCATATATGTACAAAAAGATGTATCATATCATGGCTGTAAATTATAGCCATTCACCCTCTCCAATCAATTAAATCCATGCTTTCACCAAACAGCATGCAAGCCATCATCCTCTTTCGCCGACGTCCACTATCACATGCTATATGTCCGTATGCATACAACTTTTAATTTCAGTTGACAACATAGGATTTCTATTCGTTCTTAATTCACACATTGCCTCATCAATCCTCTCGCATGTAAATGTATTTTATTTCAACATTTCACCAGTTCATTCCACATGCTTTCCTCCTTTCTCCTACTTTTACTTCCTAACAGAAGGCCTTATAACCTAGTTGAGTCAGCTTTCAGATATTATGCATCTGTTCCATTTCACTCCAAATTACTAAGTGCATGACCTAATACCTCATTCCCCAAGTCTGGCTAATTAACAGCCTACTTTCATCCCCATCCTTCCATCGGCATGTATCCCGATAGCTTTAAGATTATGGGTGTTAGCCCAGATAATGGCTTCACACATTCTCTTCCTCGTCCCATAAAACCAATTCCAAAGCAAGGTCAATTGATTGACTCACACATGCGAAACAGGGTTCCATGTTACTCCCCTCCTTTCTTCAACGGGGGGGGGGGAAAGCGGGTAGCAGACGCTCCGAAAAGAAGAAGGAAAGTAATGTGACCAGACAAATAAGAAAAGAGATTCTCCAGCCAACAATCCGATTAATTTTATGAACGTCTATTCCAAAAGGATTTACTCAAATAAACCTTGGTAACCATTGAAGCGTCCGGATTCTCCGTTCATTCCTTTCTTTCCCCATTCCCTCCCCTCTTGTAGTTAGAAGTAGCTCGGGGAACACAACTCTATTCCAGCCTCCCTCAGCATCTCTTCAGCTTTCTCCTCCTTTCACTCTTCCTAAACCCAGGAATCTAAATTCTTCTTGACTCAGCCAATACCATGGAAAATACTGAATGTCCATTCAATTCCCATCATCTTGAAAGCTTTTAGCACTTACCAAATTTTTTCCACTCATCAAACCCCACATGGATCAAATCCACTATGCCTCACGCTACAATTCTTACTATTTCCTCACACACTTTCTTCCACTTTCACTCACTCCATACCCCAGTTTCGGAGAAAGCCAACTTTCATAAACCATAAGGACTTACCTTAAATATATTCATAATAGTTCCCAAGCCGCTCCAATCCTCTCCACGCAACATCTTGATCAGGATTCTGTGGAGCCCGAGTAACAGGGTAACGAGAACGATACTCAAAATAGCTCAAACAACTCAACAAGTTTCACAACCCATTCGTAAACACTTACATCAAATCATCCCACAAACCTAGCCAACCCTCTCTCTCCGCCTCCCCCTCTTCTCTTCAAGCTTCCAATTTTCCTTTTCCACGTACAGTCGAAATCAATATGAATTTTATAAGCTCATTTTTTCATTTCCCTACTCTGCTTCCAATCTTTTCCTCTTCTGCCTCAGTTTCATTCAATTTCCGATAAACTATTTAGAGTCTTCCTGTACAGTACTCCATTTTATCAAACTCGAGCCAAATCACCAAACCCACGTAGAATCTTGCCTTCCTCTCCACAGAACTCCCTTCTGCTTCGATCCTTCCCAGAGTACAAAAAAATCGCAAGCATAACTCCCTGGTTTGAGTCTAATTTTAAAAAACCCTTAAAGTTCTTATAAAGCGCTCTCACTCAAGAAGCTCTCGCTTATTTCTTCACCGTTGGGACGAAATAGTCTTCAAAAATATTTGCTCGCCATGCACCTTAAGACTTTTTCAAATACTTTTACACCACAGTCTCTAAGCTCAAGCTTTACTCACGGCTATTAAATTCCACCAACAGATTAAAACTATGTGCTCCAGCTTCCACTTAGTTTCCTTCATTTGATCTTCTTTCCCTCTTAACAACAGTTCCAGCATCATCTCCGCCATTTCTCCTCTCTCAGGTATTTAACTCTTTTGTCTTTGTCTGCAGTTAAGCGTCTCCCAGTAATTCTATATTCTGAAACTAATATCCGTTTTACTTTATCCTGTACTAAGCAGTCCAATTACTTAGTAGTTTCATTTTCCTAATGACCATCCGTACTCTGCCCTCTCTTCAAATTACAAAAAAGTTTTTTTCCAAAAAAAAAACTTTTTTTCTGTAACTTGACCTCGCCTTTTTTTCCGAATACGGATCCTTTTTTATTCCCCGGGAACTTACTTAAACCAATTTCTGCGAACCATGGCCTCATGGTAAAAAGTTTTGAAACTGTTCCAATATTACCAAGATATGTCATTGCTGGAGGCTAAAGGGCCATATGGCTTCTGTTTCATCTTCGTCTCCTAAGTTTCATCCAGTAATATCAAAGGTTAAGCTGAAACATTTCCATCTGTGAACCTACTTTGTTTTCATGGATAAACCTTCTTAAAAGGGTCCACGTATAGTGTACAAGATAATCCACAGAAGGTAGAGGGCGTACGGTCATCCAGACTTATGTTCTACTAAAGCTAAAAGCCTTCATGGCCATTAGGCGGTGTCACAAGTCCAAGAAAACCAGCTAAAACATAATTTGACGAAAAAAACTTGGAAACAGTTAAGCTCTGCGGCTTATCGCCAAGACTGAATTAGATGTAACTCCGTTTCCTAACTGTAATGTTCATGTACCTGTTGAAATCTAATTAGAAGACACCCAAATGGGGCCAGAATAAGGGTTCAAGTTTGATATAAGTTCAAGCTGATTAAGCCAACATTCACATGCCATAAGACTCGGGACCAACTCATGGCAGAAACTGTCATTTTCGCAACATGGTCTTCGTAAGCCATCCTCGCAAGGTTTCCAGGTTAATGTCCGGTGGAAGACGGTTGAGCAAAACTGGTTAAATCTTGTCCTTGGCTATTCAATTACAGGGAAACACATATTGTACCTGCGAGAGGACTTGTGTAAACAGACGGAAGTGAATTCTCTAGAGAATCTCATGTTTCCTTGAATTCCTTTCCTTATTTTTCGAGCTCTTTCTCTCATCCACCATCCACTTTCCCTCGTCTGTAGTTCCTCTTCCAAGAAAGCAAACAGAGAAGCTTTTGCCTCCTATGCAAACAAGTTACACTAAATAATCTTTATATTTTAGCTTCCGTCTTAGAACTCCTTGTTCTCATGTACATGTAAAATCTATCCCTCTTTGGAATTCCGTACACCTCTGTCATGGTCCGGTCTCGTCTCTCATGTTCCTTGTTAAAGAGTTGTGTTTGACGGAGAGAAAGCTAAACTGGGGAAAGCCATAGTGGTTCCGCTCTGAATTTTTACACGTGGGCGAATCTGCAAACTTAGTGTCTCCCCATGTTGGTCCCCTACCTTCCCGCAAAACCGAATCCACGTCATTTTCAGCGGTTGGGGTTTTACTCTTACGAAAATGCCACCCGTCATGGTCAGCTATCTAATAAAATCTTGCTCCTCTTCTACAGGAACAAAAATCTACGAGAACAATAAACTTGAAGAATGAGCTTTTATCAAGCAAGCTCGTTCTTACACCTGCTAGCTCTTGTTTCAGATGATAATTAACGAAACAGGAGGGAAGAACCCCCGCCATTTCTCGAACTCTGATTGCATTCTCACTTGAATTATTATTTTAAATCGATGCGGTATCATATTCCCTTCCTCCTCCGCTCTTCCTATTTCAGTCCATGCTCTCCATGCTCCCTTAATAAAATGCTTAAAGGCTCGTATCCTTTTCTCTTTTCCATCTCTTCTCTCCTCAATGGTCTGGAGGTATGGAAAATAATTGACGAATCCGAAGCGCTATCAAATCCAAGGCATAGTTTAATCCTAAAACTTTCCACTTCCGTCGGTGTAAACAAAACCTCTGCATTTTCATCTTCTTATCAGCCATATTAAAAACTGTAGGCGGTATTGAGCCCACCCCCTCACCTCAATCCCGACTTTCTCCACCCCCCGCCCGCTGTATTCTGGAAATACTTTTCCCCACTACTTTTCTCTATGGAGAAAGCAACCCGATCTGGTGAAAGTAGGCAAGCTGAAAATTATCAGCACGGATTATTATGTGGCAATGAGATATTATTCGCGGGAAGAACCACAGAGTTTCAATTAACCTTCGGGCTTGCTTATAGCGAATCCCAACTCTTCTCTACGCAGCTCTCGTATTAATATACAGAGTTAATTTAGCCTTGTTCGGACCTTATTTTCTGATTACTTGCCCCACGTGGCATGTTCTAGGCAGTAAAGTATCGTCATTACAGTTACTTCCGTGCACTTCATTTAATCAGGCAAGTTAACCGTGACCCGAACTGATATCATTTCCATCTCATTCAAGTCCACCTGAACACAGAGAAATTTTCAAATGGTTTTAGTCCTCCCTATATTCGACCGTCAATGGAAACTTGCCAAAACGTTGGTAAAAATCCTCGCTAATATTCCTCCCAGCTTTGTATCCTTTAATTCCAGTATCTTATTCCAAGAGTAACGCCTGGCCTTGGAACCCGATGAGCCAAAATACACATTAGCCGCGCTTATATATACAGTCTGCTACAAGGCGTCTCAGCGGTTAGTGAACTGAACCGGAACGCTTTACAACGTCTCTTATTTCAATATCACAAAAACACTTAGCACATATATCCAGTGTGTTGGGCATAGATACATGCCTTTTTCTCTCGCTTCCACAATAATGAAAACAACTGTCAGCAGCACTTTTACTCCCTTTCACTCCTCTGCCAACACCATAGGTTGAAGATATCCCAGCTTTCACTCCATCTCTCTTTTTGTCGTTTTATATCCCTACTTTCACCGCACTCTCCGCGTTTATAGCTTTCTCTCAGCTCCTCTTCTGTCTACTCTGCCGGATGGACTTGTATTTAGATTTAGTTAATTCCCAAGAATTTAATGTATGTAAACTTGTGGCGGGTGGATGCAATCCTCAGAAGACAATCCTCGCATCCTACGTACTAGAATTCCTACGAAATCTGTAGCCATCGACTTGCGCTTCTTAATCGAGCCAGAACATTTTATCCACTTTAAGCTCCATGTGATCCCATCCCTATTTCTTTTCGTCTTTCTTCTCTTTCCGGGATCTCTATAAATCCTCAAAAGCTTTAGAAAGTTTGGAAGAGATTTAATAGCGAAAAATTCATGCATCCTCACCTCCATTTCCTTAGCTGGTAGATGGAACATGGAACGGAGTTGCCAGCTTTCTTCCTGCTCATATACAAGAGTACACTAATGTGATACATCCATTGAGAGAAAAGATGTAAAAACATTTCACGGATTTCTCTAACACTTTTCTTTTTCCTATTACAGGATTCGAGGAAGATTCCAGCAACAAAGCCTGCTCCCTGCTTCCTCTACATATTTGACTGGCTTATATCCTGGCAACCGCTCTTCCTCACTTCTTCAGTCACACAAGCTTGCAAAGACCAGATGGAATCATGGCTAATGGAAAACTGAACCTTGGATTGCATTCAGCTACCCCTTAGATTCCACCCACACGGGTCTTCCTCTTAACGGATAAAATAGGATTTGTGTTTGCAGAGCGAAAAACAGAGAAGACACACAAGGAGAATTGGTGGAAAGCAAATCATGTGCAATCCTTCCCTCGCCGTAACAAAAAAAGGATATCTTTTTCCGCTATTCCGGCCGCGGGATTCAAGAAAGAGGGAATATTTCCCAAGATTCTGCACGTAGTTCTTACCTTCAAAAACCCTATTCGGAATAAAGCGATAGACGAGGAACGGAGGGAGATAGAAAAAACAAGAGGACTCAATTAGCGAAATAGAGTACATTTCTTATCTCACGTCCACCCGCCGCCAGTACTTTCACCATTCCCGCCCGCCTTCTAAACTTTCCCCGCATCTACTAAATCTGATCTTGACAAATATTACCCGCACATGCTGAGCAAGTAACCCTCATCTTTCACTCCACCCTCCCTAACTAAAGTACGCGAACAAATCCAGAGGACTTTCTCCATTTTCCCCACTAACTCCAAGAAACTTGATCAACTGTAAACCATATTGAAACAACATAATTCTCTGCCCTCCAGTCCCACTCTTGTATTTGCCCACATGCTACCATTTACATGATTACTAACGTGGCGTGCCTACTCTGTCCTCTAATATTTCCTTTCAACTTGCAACATATTCTGAGTCACCTTTGAATAAACATACTGCAGCCCGGATTTTCAGCATCACATATTAGTCGCTAGCCTCACATAGCTACAGAGCAACATGGGCAGTGGGCCTGGTCCCGGTCACCCTTCGGGGCAGAAACCACAAGAAACTGTAACAGTTGCGTTAATTGCTATTGTTGTATTTGGTACGGTCTTAGTCATGATCTTGCTACTCTGCTATGCCTGCGTTCTTCGTCGACTCTGCTGCCCAGATTTTGGAAGGTCAAAATCCCATCATCATCACGCTACCAGAAGCACTACCACGCAGCATACATCATGTGACATAACTAGACTCGATACAGTAACGGCGGAGCGATCGCCCTCGTAATAAATAAAGTAGACAAATTATGTAAAATCTAGCCAACTAGCCTACATTTTCTATACCAC
This sequence comes from Sminthurides aquaticus, assembly GCA_906901655.1. Classification (NCBI taxonomy): domain Eukaryota; kingdom Metazoa; phylum Arthropoda; class Collembola; order Symphypleona; family Sminthurididae; genus Sminthurides; species Sminthurides aquaticus. The sequence continues at coordinate 13,152,425 of CAJQTT010000001.1, read as the reverse complement.
TTACTCTTAATGTCGTTCTCCCTTTCCATAGTTCTATTCGATTTAGGTCACCGTTCTTTACACATTCTAGCATAATGTCACCATTTCCTGATTACTTTTTAATTGCAATTTTAAGCTTTATCCACCATCAAAGCAACATGTACTCTCTCTAAAACTTAATTTTCCTTTGGTTACATTTCAACTCTTCATTTCAGCAATTTGTAGTTTTGGCTTAAACAAAAAATAAAACTTACATTTAAAGTAATGTTAAACGACTATATACTTGCTTCCCTGTACCCGCGGTCATATATAATTCCCGATTTCATCCTTTTATCCGAATTGAGCTTGTAACAAGTTCCGACTATTACGTAATATAGCATCATCTTTAGTAAAATACGTATATCCGATCCCCGCATCATCTTTAACCCGTTCTTACTTAACATTATCACGTCAATCACGACATCTCTTTAAGCCGCCTACCATGACCTTGTATATATTGAGTAAAAATTAATTGATTGAAGATCCTCAAAAATAGTATTTATAACACAATTCACGATGCAGCTCATCGTCTATAGCCTTTTCCTAGCACATCAATATAATTTCGCTAATGTAAATTATCCTGGACCAAGTTGAGTTTTCACTTGCTGCAGAATCGAAATCACCATGTCACGAAGAGTCTGAAAACAACGACAAGGTAAAATTATTAAAGACTCAACAATCCCGTATGTACTCCATTTAACCATGCACATAATTTGAGTACCTGGGGCTTGCAATGTTCCTCTAGCCAGCTGAAGACGCATGCCGAAAGTTCGGTAAAGTTAGCCACACTCATCCCACAGTTGAAGGTATGAAATAACGAATCCATGATAGCCTGGAACTAGAAATTGGACATAATGATTTAGTTAATGCTCATTAACGGATTATAAGGCTGGAGATGCATGGATTCTTTCCATGATTATCAAGAACTGGTTTTACAGCACCGGAGAAAAGCTTTCACATTACAAATGCTTGATAACAGCACAAACCGAGGATCCGTAATCTTCGGTTAGTATCCAATAAAATGTGAGCTTACCACTTGAAACTTTACTTCATCCGACACTTGAAGAGCAGCGTTTCCAGGCTGATTCTGATGAGCTTTTACAATCTGCTCATAGTTAACTTTCATTATCTGTAGGGCCACAACCTCTTTGCGTAAAGCAGCGAGCTCATCTTCTTGCTTCTTCTTCTGTTGCAGTAAATACTGAAAGAATCGAAAAAACAAAAACAGTAAAATAGCTATTGCGAAAACACCATATTAAAGAACACCCTAGATTTGATCACAGAAAACGTTGTACAGTACATTAACTTACTTGTATATAGTCTATAGACTTTTGCAGAATCGTAGCTTTACTTAATTTGTACCCACTCAGTGAATCATTCTGTTGGCACATGGGTACAAGATCTTGAAGAGAATCATAGCCCTTTTTGATAGCATCCCGCCGCTTCTGCTCAGCCTGAGTATGAGCCTCCCTTCTTCGCTCCTTGTAGCTCATACTAGACTTTCCGTCGCTATCTTCATCATCTGAAAAGATAATTAAAATCTCAAAATTTGTACACATACCGACATACCAAATTATTTTACTAAACTACCTTTTCCGAATTTCTAACAGTTTAACCATGAATTTAAGCAACTTCAGTGAAGCTATACTTCACTACAAATACGTTACCTTCGAATGCTTTTAAATGCATAGCACCGTGTACGATTCAAGGGTCAAAACCACAGAAAGGTCAAACTATTCTCGTCAAGTACAGAAACTGACTAATCTGTCAACAACAGAAGCATTAATCTAAGACCTACGACGAAAGGGAGCCTCGCTGTCCTTATAAGCGATATCCATTTATTTGTTCAGTTTTAAGATAAAGACTACAATTAAATCCTTCACAAAGTATACATCTACAAATAAATTAATCGCATAAAAGCAGAGATACAACAGTTTCCTGCTTCGAGCAAACCTCTACTTGAATTTCACCCTAGAACTGAAACTAATTCTGAGAATATCCCTTACCAGTATTATGAGCGGAAGACGACAGGGTATTAATCGATCCTGTACTGCTGCATCTTGAGAATGGAAATGGTTTATCTTTGTCCGACGGACTCACGGGTTCCAGTTTGAAGTTATCGTCTTAAAGTTAAAAAATAGCAATTAACGTTCACACTTCTTCAATGTTAAAAAAATTGTTTCCATAAAAATTATAACATGTAAAATTGCTATAAAACTTACCACTCTGCATGTTGAAGGTTTAAGAAAAATATCACGAAGCCGAAATTGGAATTTTCAATACAATAGTTTTACCCTTGAAGTGAAAGATGTGTACAAGGAGATCTGCACTACAAGAGATTCAAAAAAGCTACAAATAATTGTACAATCTCAATGCTCACTTAACAATCCGCATCTGCGAGCATTATTTCCGGTAAAATATAATCCATCACACTAACTGTACACTAACTGTATTGCTATATCCTCTCTTTGTACGATATACATTCAACTCTTCAGCCATCAAACTGCTCCGCAACAGCTTGAATAACCTTTGATTAAACTCTTAGAAGGAACACACCTTAAACACGACCCAAGCATTCGTTCGCATCCTTATCATCGAAAGCCTACCATGTGCTAACCACGTGTCTCATTCACAACTCTAAATGATAATGTATCAAATATTCCTAAAAGCACCTGCTCACTTCCCTCTTAAATTAATACAACAATTATTTGACGTTCCACTTCCTTTAGAATCCAACTCTGGAACATCTGAATCTCACTACACGATATTATTCGTTTCAGCATTAAACATCGTAACCCTCCATAAAACTTGTTCATAAAAACGGTCACGCATCCTCCACCTGCTTCCAGTCTACCCTTTTCCGTTCTCCAACTTCCATCGATTAATCCTTCAGAAAGGATCGATACAGCTGACGTAATGATGATACAACGTAACTCTGACTTGCATTAGATCTTGAATTATTTCATCTGCTCTACGTCAAAGCACCTCCTACACATATATACTAATACGCATTGTCGATACGGAAATACATCGACAATTAACACATCCTCTACTATCACACTAATATTTCTATAGAAAACTTGTTATTACATTTTCAGCTACAAATCCGATATGGCACCAGGTACGGAAGTCAAGTCTGTCGAATCTAAAAACCAAAGATTGCACATTTACTCCTTAATGATCTCAAACCATGTATCACAAACTATACTCATTCTAATCATGCTACTCTTTTGTATTTCAAATCACTTACGGAAATTCAAATTTTTTTTGTTTCTTTATACCAGGAGGATCCAGCATTCCACCGAGTTATTAACTTTGCAAAATTAACAGTCTGTGCAAAAATTCACAACAGACACTCCTTCAAGGTCGTCTCCTCCAGCTTTTCAACATTTTTGTATTAATTCTTCTCCTCTCCAAACATTGGATAAAGTCCATCAGTTACTGCAAGCAGACAAAATGTTAACTGTACTTTAAATTAATTATAAACTTCATTACACCAACCCCAGTTTGTTTACACATCCATACATGTCAAGAATGATTTCTCCGTTAACTAAGAATACTTTTGCTCAAACCATACTTGAGATAATTGATCTGTATTTAAATGAAACATTTCCGAGCACATGTAACGGCTAAAACGCTACATCATAAAGCTATGACTCTCTCCTTCTGGAATTTCCCAAACAAAACTACGGAAGCAGTCTGGAAAAAGTCCGTATCTTCCCCGTTTTATCAACCCAGTCTTTGATTCCTCCATCTATCCGTTAACGCATAAAAAAGCTTATCAAACTTGTTCCAGACGAGGAAGAAAAAACCAAAGAGACAATTTACAATTATTCCTTCCATCCCTCCAGCTCACCCTACTCGACATTCATACAGTTGTTTCATACAGTTGAAACAACCTAATCCTCTGTTACATAACTGTACGTATCTTTGAAATATATTTTCATCAAGTCAAAATATTCTTACCACAATTTATCCAGAACTTTGCACATATCAACCAGATTTTGTCCCCCAGCGCACAACACTCCCAATCAACTCTATTCCAGCGTACCTTTCAATAATTACAGATTATTAAGTGATAAAACTAAAGCTATTCCTCCGTTCCTCCAGATAATTCTTCATCATTACTCTCCTCCTTTAACAAGCATAAGATATCAATTTAATAAAAACGCACTCCCTCTGTCCTCTCTCTCTCTCTATTTTAATTTAATAGAACAGCAGAATCAGCTGAAATCCTCATGTAGATTCCCATCCTAGTTCACGTCTCGCATGGTCTGTTCTCCGAGCATTGTGAAGCACCGCCACAGCGCCAAACAAACCTCTCTCTTAGGGAAATTCTGCCCTTCAAACCCTGTTTCCAAGCTTGTTTCTCTCCGTCTGTGTGGTCTTGTTTATTTACCCCTCACCTCCCGCCTCTCTCTTCCATTCCAGTTGATGATGTGAGAACATAGAAGGTGCAAAAATACTCCGCGGTCGACAGGATTCGAACCTGTGCTCCCAGAGGGAATCTGATTTCTAGTCAGACGCCTTAACCGCTCGGCCACGACCGCTCGCTTGAGAGGCCTCTTCTTTTATCAATATTTATTCCCGAAATCCCCTACCTGGCACGCAAGATTCGCAATCCCAACTTTCTACACATCCTTGAGCAACGTTGATATCTTCCTAGTCCTACTTTTCCTTGATTGCACATGCTTTCAATTCCCATTTCCCTGTCATCATCATCCAACCCTTTCAAGAAGCATCATCTCATAAACACTCTGCATTCCTTCTCTTTACAGCCCCACTTTCACAAGCTGTCACGGCTTTAAAAGCTTGTCAACAAAACCAGAAATCCTGGTAATGCCATTTTCCTACCCTCATTAGCCAGTACCACCTTTGTCATGTCTCATTAGGATGTGCCAAAATAAAACAATCCTTCCAATCCAATCAAGTCTTTCCTATTTGTGTACGGCTTACACCTGTCTTTTGGTCCATCTTCTTCCATGGCTTCCGTACGTCTTTTTCTCACGATTCATACAGGATACGAAAAAAGAGAAACCCCTTCGTTTTAGATGCATGACGTGAGAACTATTACTGATACCTTATTGCTAGTGCTTGCCATTAATTCTTACATGCGACCCTTTGATGCTTGTAGGCAGAGCTGAAGGTGCATTGTCAAACCCCAACTTTAAGTTTAATATTTCCATAATTTTCTCCTTCAATGTGTGTACAAAAGTCTATCGTCTGCATAACCAAGCTTGTCTTGGGTGTAGAACCTGCTAACAGCTTCTCCTTAATGCAATGCGTTGTCCAGATAAGAATTATTCACTGACCAAGCCAGAAGAACCATTTTCTAAACCAGGGATATTATATACGTAAACAAACCGAAACTTTTAAGTATTTTCAGCTTTCCGGCGATCTCTCCTTCGTTGCCTTCATGGGTTAAAAACGTCCCAAAAGACCCTTGTAGTTTTATATTCTGGGTTGCTCTGCTGCTCAGGCTTGTTACGACTCCGGAGTCGGCAACTCCACGATTCTGGCGAGGCCTGCGACTCAGCGACTCAAGCCGAATCGTAGCGACTCTCGACTCACCACGACTCACCCAAGATTTCGACTCAGTCGACTCTGGCATTGAGTCGACTCAGACCCCTCATCACTGATCCGGGTTGCTTATAGAAATTTGTTATCACAGACATCACAGACTTCTTGCTAATTAAGCTTGAGACGATTAAGTAGAAGCTAATCGATTAAAGCCCTTGCAACTAAACTGAAACTCGGCCGCAATTAAAAATTAAAATTGGCAATTAAATTATTTGTCGGTTACAATTAAAACCTTACAATTAAAATTAAATCCTGTCCTCCGACAATTAAGCTATACAATTCAAACTAACTTGTTTCCTGCTGATAATTAAATGACATTTAAATATACTTAATTTTGACCAAAATTAACAAAGTTTGACAAAAAAGTGCTAATTTTGCTTAAAATGCCCTGTTTTTTGACTATTTTTTTCGATTTTAATTGTCGTCAACTACAATTAAATTGTACAATTAAATTCTACAATTAATTGAACTGTTGGCATAATTAAAAACTTTAGGCCGAGGTTGACATTTAGAATAGATCACATGAAAAATGGTAATTAAATTAATCATTATAGCCAACATATGATCACTGATGATTCATCAGTGATGAATCCTACTAAATTTTAATTGTCACAGGAAGAGATTTAATTTTAATTGTTAGTTTTTAATTGTGTCCAAAAAAATAGTTTAATTGCAGCTTTTAATTTTAAATTAATCAGTATAGGCAACATATCATCAGTGAGCATAGTTGTATCCACCTGGAGGAGACTTGAGCTGAGTCGAGTGTCGGAGTCGGACGAAAACAACGACTCGACTCAGGGATTAGTACGGACAACCTCCGCTTGGAGCAACTTAAAAATGCTCGTCCGCAGGAGTCGTGGGAGTCGCCGACTCCGGAGTCGTAACATGCCTGCTGCTGCTGGAAAAACTAGACAGTCTGGATCTTATCTGTTATTCTGTATTTTGGTACAAAGATCATTTCCCATACAAAAAATGCATACAAAGTACATTGAAAATTTGTGGTATACGGATAAACCCACGATTTCTGTTTTTAATTAGCTGTGTACACATTACAAATTTAATGTTTGCTATCTATTATCAGCAGGAACCTTCTCTATTTGCATTTACAAAAATCATTTTAAAATCATGCGTATATTCAGTCGGCTCATTTCATTCCATGGTAACGAGTAGTTTAAACTTATTTTCTTGATTTATATATATTCCAACCAATTTTTAAATCCTAATTTTTGCTTTAGTTAAGCATAACACACTGACGACTCGAAATGAATCAAGGTACGGTGTATTTCCTTTTCTCTTGCATAAACCCGGTTACGTTTCTCCGCATCATGTCTAATGTAAAGTCTCTACACTTGAAAACACGGAATTACCCCATTTCTGTACAGTAAACTAGGCAAAATAAACATCTAAATAACCATCTAAAAGTGTTTCCTTTCCAGAAATTTTAAGGATTTTTCTTTCCTAAATAAGTTTCCTATTCATTTCTGTTTGCAGTTTCAGTTTTCACCATTGGACTCGACGCCGCTGTATTGCGGATTCCTATTATCGGATTGTACCCGGAAGTGCGGGGAGCGCTCATACTTGCAATGGTTCCTTACAGCCTTGCCGCAGCATACTTGACACTAATAGACACGTTCTTTAGCCAAAACTTGAAGATATTTTACGGCGTGATGATATTTTTATTTGTACTGGGAAGAAATTTTACGCGCTCAGCACCTGTTCCACCCGAGCCATTCCGCCATGCAGTAAGCCATTTTTGCGGAACAGTGGCTTTTAGTACATGTTTTTATTTTGTCGTAACATTCCTCCAGCATCTTATCCAGTTTATTACAGACGACTTTTGTCTGTATATTTCCTTGACCACCATAATCTTTGCCTTCCTTGTTTATTTCAACTGTATACAATCCATTTCCGGTAGTAGTTTTTCTCTAGCTTTCTTTAAGGGAGTTTCCCACGCTGGATCTCGAGTAATTCTAGCTTTGAGGGGAGCTAGTCAAGTGTTTTCTTCAGAGCCTCCACGAGGTTCCGCTTATGGCTCACGACTAACCCGCATTGGACGGAACCGCCGACCTTACGCACTATCGAGATCTGACCTACATGACCATCCACCAGCCGCAGAATATGTCCCTCCCATCCGCTACGCACCGCCCATACCTAGATTCATCAAGACAGCAATGCTCCAGCCGAATTTGCGAATAGTACGAAGTTCGCATTGTTAAATAAAAATGTATGCGTCATCTAGCAAAGTAACCCGGACTTGAGAAAAATAAATGCGTCCTGATTATAAAAAATTCTATGATGCCACCTTCCACTAACTTAACTTACTAATGCCTCTAATTCTAACCTGAGGGGAATAAAGCAACGTTCAAATTTTTAGTAACTTTTAATTTAATAGCTTGAAAGTTATTCAAAATTCATTGTTCATTATACCACATTTATATAAATTTTGTGAATGCTTGACTGCATTTTGTAATTCTCATGATTATCTGTACTCATAAATGTAATAGTACTTCATATCGCATACAGGTCAACCAACATAACCACAATGATCATCGTATGTACGTACCGCATATTAAAACTATTTAGGATAAGTACAAGCATCACTGTGACTCACTTGACTCGATACAAATGCAATAATAATAATCCTCTTAGTCTAATTAGAATTAACCTATTATTAAAGGTCAGCAACAGACTCTCGGCCTTTATTTTCAACAAAGCCAACCTTACTCGATCTTACTTCGATATCCTTATCTACTGGTTCCCTAAATTACATTCGGACTCATTACCGCAACAATCATTATTATTTCATAGTCGGAGTTGATACATTAATCGCAGCTCTGATCCGAGCTCCATGTATTCACTCGCTCCCCATCAAATCAAACACACAATGCATAGTTCATTCAGCACAACCATTCCAACTTTCTCCATTCATTCCAACTTGTCCCAACGTCACTTCCTCCTCCGCAATTATCCTATAATTCCAAACCTTTATTTCTGTATATACAAACCCAAAGTGACACGCTCGGCTTCGCGTAAATAGCCAATAGTCATATCTAATTAAGTTTCTTAGCAGTTACTTTCTTCCGTACCTTCACCCAATCTTGGATTGGCTTTCTCCTTTCCTTCTCATACAGCATAGCTCACAACCTAAATCATAGACACCTAAGCTGAAGACAACGGCCCTCAAAATGTATTAAGTTAATTCCAAGTCAGTTGCATAATAGTGTTGATGAGGAACATATGATGTACAACCTTCGCGCTTCCAAGCCGTCCTTATGGTCTGGTTATGGGGGAAAAGATGCATTACAACCCAACACATTCATACTCCAGTCTAGTTACAAAGTACAAGCTGGTACGAGCCATAATAAGAGCCTCCCTTAATTAATTTCAAATTTTAGTCGACAATATAATACTAGCAGATTACAATTCAGTTCTCCTTGACTCCTTAAATTCCCCTAAACTTTTGCAACTCTGCCTCCAGAACTGCTCTGGTTTCTTTCCTGCGTAGAATTCCAGTAGTAATTCTTGTGCAGAGCCAACTTTCTCCGCAATTTTCTCTCCCTCAAAGATCACTGTCTCCATCTAGCATTGTCCTTATTATGGAAAATTTTAAATACAGCGCAATCATTTGCAAACCCTTACAAAAATTCAATGCCTACTAGCATCCACACCAGACGCCTACATAATTGAGGGCGCATTGGAGGCTCACTAACTGGATAAAACTAGCTTTCCCTCCCTATCATCTCTTAATGGCCTCACCAACCGTTTATTCTTACAAATACGGATGGACATTCTACTTTTCCTAGGCTCTGATTTTTACATCTCATCTGAAACTTGAACATGAGTGACCTAATCAAGACGTCTCGAGATGCTCAGCTCATTTAGTCCAGCGTCAATAAAGTCAGTCGTCGGAAATCACACAAATCAACATCCACGCAAAAACACTTTCCATGTCATAAGTAGACATTCAAAGAGCATATTAGGAATGAAAGTAACAAGGTTCAGTGTGCATTGGTCGGTTTTCTAGTTTCTATAGGCTACCTCATGTGAATCCTTTTCTTCCTCAATAATACAGATAATCCATCCTTTCTATCGAATTCTTCATCTCCGCCTCGCCATCGTATGTAAAGCACTACGTGTTCAGCTTTTGCACAGGTATCCGTAAATTTAATTCAGGAGTAACTCAAATGTACAAAACGCAATATGAAATCCTCTTCTCATCGACTAACATCTTCTAGAAATACTCTCATCCTCATAAACGTCTACATCCAACCAAACCAATCTCATTAACTGCCTTACTTACAACTGACTTTTCAAGAGGTCACACTGTTAGCAACTAACAATCCTTTTGCAACAACTACCAACAAATGTTCCACACACATTAAATGAGTCCGAGGCGCCAGGTCAAACACTAGCAAGTGAAAACCTTGCTCTTCTTCAGTACATGGTTATCAATAATAACCGAATAGTAATTAAAGCAAAAGGATCACTGGGTAGAAAAACTTTCAATTTAAAGAGAAATGAACCAAAGAATTAAACGAGAAAATTGGATAGATGGAGGAAAAGCACTATAAAAGCAATGGTGCATACACACCAAATCCACACTCATAAAAACAAATGTTTCTCTAAGTTCACCATGTACCTAGTAGTACTACCTAGAATATCTTATACCTTAGCTATAGCTTTTTAAATATCTACGTTACCGTAAATACTTGATTTGTGCGTGTCTACATATACAGAGTTAGTACATGTATATCATTGCCTTAAACACAGTCCTATGAACTTTTTCTGACCTCCAGAACATGGCCACAACAGGTGCTCCTTCAGTTCTCGCCCACACTATCGTACTTATACTTTTTTAAAGTTTAAACCATGGCTCACACTCAGTCGTTCCACTTTCGTACACACGTTACTTCAATGGCCTCTATTACACTTATACCCGTCCAAGAAATTCAGTTTTAACAAGCAGTTCTTCACATGATAGTTGATTAACTGACGGATTACTACCACCTGAGTCTGTACAATCCTTCTACAGCCTAAACCAACGCTTCCTCAGTAATTAACTTCCACCATCTTCCTAGTAAAAATAAAAAATGCTATAATTTTTAAAACATTTCCAAATCTACGCCCCGCGGCGTTTAATATGCGAGCAGACTTATCGTTCTCCACAATATAATCTGCAAAAGTCATACTTACATTCACCCTAGAGTCCTCCTACAATCACTTCAACTGCCTGTAACCAAGAACCGGATATCTGAACAAAATAATTTTAAACCCTTGCCGGCTTCCAGAGACGTGTAATCCATGGTACTAACAGATTTGAAGCAAGAATGCTTTCTGCAAATTCACAATGTTAGTAACGAACCTCGGAAGTGTTTGCTAGTGCTCTTCCCCTCGCCGTACCTAACTATTCAAAAGCTGTGGAAATACAAATTACTTAACAGGACGGGACATGTTTCTTTTAGCTCCTTCCTCTCTACCTATGCTCTCTGCAATCTTCTTTGGAACTTTCCAAGGGAAGTAAACCGAAAAACACAAAGAATACCTTAATGAACTGTATACATTTGCTAAGTAAAATATCAATGAGTCTTAACTCTCATTCATGAGGTACTAGGCAATTGCTGGGACACTGTTAAGCTTGAAGATGTTCTTTTTCTCTAATCGTTTCAAAACTTAACAACAAAGTTATAGGATCGGTTGGCAGGGTCTTGCGGTCCTGGTCATACACGTGTCATTCATTCGTAAACCATTTTATTCACACACATGTAAATAGCATGTACTAGGCGCCTAACAGTACAAATTATTACATTATATCAATCCTCTTGTTTAGTCACAGGTTTTCAATTGACTCAATAAAAAGAGATAGAAATCACATTAACTTTTGGTAAAAATACTAGACAATCCCAAGTTCAATCAAGTTTGTATCCTCCAAAAACAAGGCTTAAATATGCGACACACCCCAACAGTACATTTCTAACCTCTCACATCTTACGTCTCAACCAACATCCCTCCTACTGACTGGATTTCCTTACGATTAATTACTGATTCCCTCCACCAAGACTCAATCAAGTAGCGCCTTGGCTGCTGCTATCTAATAATTCATTGTCCTCCAACTCCAACGACAAGATTACATGTGATGCACCATCGTAACGGTTATTGTGGAAGGATGTTTAATTTCTAAGAAGAAACTGCAAAAACCCAAGAGCAAGTAACAGTACTGGTACGTATCAAACTTTTCCCTCTCAATGTCTAAGTATTTGATCAAAAATCTTTGCAGTCATAGAAGAATTAGCTCGCCCCTCCCACTCTTTCCATCCTTACTGTTAAACGCTGAACGAGTGGAAGTAGCGAGTTGCACATACCTCACGCACAATTACACCTTAACGCCCAAATAGCATATCAAATACCTATATATTATTACTTAGTTTAAAGTAGTCCGGCAGTTCGGTTCAAGAGAAGTAATCCATTAGTTAATTAGTTAATTACAATATATAGATGTTTATATATATATGTACAATACTTTCTCAATTTCCAGTTATTACAATTCAATCGGTAATTAGATTCTGAGTATGGTTAATTAAGTTATATGCATCTTTGATTAGTACAACGGCCGATGTATGTAATAACGCTCTTCGGAGAACACACAGCAATTTCACCATTACTTTGCTCTTATAATCTTACAAAAAATGAGAATGACACACTGGAGAAATGTAAAAATCTAAACGCTCTTCCCAGCTTGTACTTGATTACAATACTTGGGTACACTCGACCATCTCACCCTAACCGCAATATCCTCATCATATAATCCTCTCACAACTTTCAAAGTGTTTATAATCATTCACTCATCTTTCACTAAATTCCGTTATCTCCACTTCAAACTCACCTCAATTTCTCTACCGCAATTGAGTGAGCCCTTCCTACAGCTTCCTAGTGTCTACCTTACTAGCGTTACAATCAGAATTAGCAAATCTGTAACACTGCAACTGTCATGTATTTACAACATCATTTAATTTGGCTATTCCAATCCATGAGTTACCGCGTATCGCCCTCACCATTCCGCCTTATTCATTATAATAGACCTGAAATAAAGCGTACAGAGAATTTTCAACGGTAGAAACGCAGTCCCTCTGACTTTCTACATAATAGTTTCATTCCTTGTTTCTTTTCCTCTCTTCCTTACTAGTATATTATGTATGCCTTCTTACAACAAATTAAACATTTCTTTGTTCTAGAATATATAGACATACGGCTTACGGAAAAATTTGAATTACGAGTCAATCCTAATTCATTGACTTCTACTACAAATAGTTGAACTGAAACAAGACTGCTTTGACCCATGATTACATAAATTCTCGAAAAAACCTATGATTGTTTCCTTGGCTGATTCATAGTGTACAATGTTGCCATCGCGAGTAACCACCCCTTGTACTAATCCTATCCCGAAGAAAGCATTTTGCTTCCTTAATTAGCGGTTCGGAGATGGACTTGATCAAAAATTTCTTCGAGTTACACGTTTCCTAATCCTTGAGTTATTCCGTCGTAATTGCGTTTTCATAATAACTCTACACAACATTTTCCGTATATACATATCTACACTGGATGATCATCTTAAATCTGTAACAACAAATCAACTTAGGTTTAAACATGACTTCATTTTACGCCAAGCGTTCCACAACTATGTATTTACATGATCACATTCAATTGTTTATTTCGGCTAGTTTTCCTTAAAAGCATCAAGTCCCTCCCATATCCGCTCCACGCTCCTTCAGGACTTTTGAAGAAGAACCGTGCTCGGATCAATACGATACACAACAAGTACCTCTATCATCTCACTCTCACGCTCAAGTTACCTACGAAGAAGTAATGAGTTTGGGTTCAATTAGTTAGTTCTTTCTGGCAGGAAGGAAGAAGGAGCACAATACGATTGTATAGTCAAAGTAACAAATCTCTGTGCGGATCATGCTTACAACATAAACACTTCGCAACAATAATACAATGGTAAAGTCGACGCTAACGCTTATGTACTCTTATAGTTAATATTAATATAGTCCGCAGAGTTTCACATGGTACGCTTATTTCAGAATGACGTCCACTTCTAATTGTACGCAATAATTTATTTCAATATCTTCCTGCGAAATTGATTCCTCCGAACGATCGACTCTTCCCCGTCTTCTATCTTTATACTTTAAATAGATTCATGCACAATTAATAAAACCGTAATAGCAATAATTACATAACGTGGTCTTGACAAATATTCTACCTATACCAAGTTATACTCTTTTAGGTTCAGCTGTAAAATCGTGTCTTTCACCGCTGCGAAGACAAACCGGATGTTCTCCGTATCTGAAATCACAAATTCCAACACAATTAACTCATCATTCCATTCACACATCCTCATCGCTCCATCCAGTAGCTCTAACGAGTCAAAAAACTTCTACGACATTTCCTGAACTCCCAAAAAAAGCGGTCATCATAAAAGCTTTAGCACATTCCCTCTTTCAGCATCCTCTAAGCTGTCTCAAATATTTAGTGGTGTGCCAAATGGAGCCATCTTTTCACATGATGTCGTAGAACACTCCGTAAAAACTTCTGACCAGCAAGAAAATGCTGATTTCGACAAGCATTTCATACCCTCAACGTTATAAAATGCATGTAAGTATTTCTCATTTACCCATCAACTCTAGAAGCAGAGTATTCGGACAGACGGCTACTTTTGTTAGGTTCCATAAAACTTGCTCTCAAAAAATCTTTGAACTTATGTTCAAAATATTTTATTTACTTCCCAGTACTCCTGCACTTCTCTATTTATTTAAACGTACCGTTTGTTGATTTTGGCAACATAGACGCAATAATGCGAACGGTTTCCGGTAGAGTCTGGTTGTATCCCCTTATCATAATTACACACCAGTTAGCCATTCATATGTTCTTCACAGCATCATAGAGAAATCATGCCGTAAACAGTTTCCCCAAAGCAAAAGTATATATCCACAGAAAAAATGATATTAATATACAACATTTATCGCAAAATTAAGCATTCCCAAATCCAGACATTTATTGACCATCACACCCAAGGAAGAATAGGCAAGACAATAGAACAAGATCAAATAAACAATCATCACGTAGACCCATGATCAAATACATAAGGTAGAATTAAAAGAAAGCAACTTTACATTAAGTTAGCCCAAACTTCTCATGTCAATCATTCCTCTGAATTAAATAACCCATTCCCAATTTATTTCTACATGCATTTTTAGTAGACAACTAAAATTATTCTTATAAGTTTTTCCCTCTTGCTTTCGCCGGGCTGAGACGTCATGCATTTTGTAAAGCATATTCTAAACCTACAAGCAACATCAATAAACTCTCCACTCGGACAAGTCGTATCGATTTTGCTATTCTACTAATCCGGAATCCTATAAATACTCTTTCACATGACGATCACACTTGACTGAAATCCTACAAATATCTTCCCACTCCCAGAGTTCCCAAGCAGTATTTTCCTAGGACTACCTATCACGTATCATCAGGTAACAAGCTTTTCTTTCAGGTACTCACTACTATAATTCAATTTTGATGAAAAAAAACAGGCACACTCCAGGTAATTCAATTGCACCAAAAGCTTCATTCACGGCTAGAAACACTTAAAACGTGAACTCACTTGTCAGGTATCAGTGTGAATAAATTCTGCAGCATAAATACTAACAAAATTCCTCAAATCGGATACATTACTTATTAACGTTAACCATCCAACCTCCTTAGGTATTAGCTTACTTACATCCTTATCATACGACATTCAACCTATTCAACCTTTACGTAACGCATCAACAGAGTGCGAAACTGGACACCAATGAAGGCAAACCGAATCCCACAAAACAACATACTAGAAGAGTCTAGAGTTCCTCGGAGCTAATTATAGAACAGTTAGTAAAACTAGTACCCATCAAAAACTTCCACTAACACACCCAAGCCCCCAAATTAAATCCTGCAACAAACACCTATGTGAATACGTTTGACACTACGCTACACAGCAACGCTACACACGCGGAGGTTCTCATCCTACTACAATTTCTCACTGTTATTATCCCTCCTTGTATTATTCCAACTCGCTTATAGTAAAATAACATCCTGCAGTAGTAGCAGTGAGCAAATCTTAAGTTTCATAATTGTAATCAGCATCTCTGATACACGCGTTTCTCAATCGATTGAGTTAACTGAACAAAAAATCCAAAAATTACTGAAAACATGATTGCAACTCCAAACCATTTCGTCAACAACAAACACAGACGCAAACCATGGATTTCTCCTTCCTTTCCTCTTCTTCAAGCCAAGTTATACTCTTTCAAAGCAGACTGCATAATAGTGTCCTTCACGGCACAAAACACAAGCTTGATGTTCTCAGTATCTGTCAAAATCATGCATTAAGTCAGATTGATTCAATGCGCATGCTTTTTACATACAGCTAATAATTCTAAGAATCATACTTATACTAAAAACGGAGAGGAAACTGGAGGAGAAATTTATAGCTAAGAGAGAGAAAAAATAAAAAATAAAGGGTTACGATACATTTAAAACCTCGTTTCAAAAATAGTTAAGATCAGCAACCTCGACATGAAGCGACAGTTTGATTTCGCAGGCACGGCGTTCAGCTGCTTCAACATTGACCTTTAGTAATCCCTTCATTGCTGAAATACTTAAGTCGCGAAAAACACTATCCCAGCGTGCCCATGCTCAAGCGTTCTTTCAAGTGAAGCAGCAAACGCAAATTTGGTTAGAGCCAACGAAGGCAGCAAGCATCAACGAATTACGTGCAAATACATTTACGAGATCATGCATGATTAGATTCCAGAAAACATTAGCATCACTTAACATAAGATATCACCAGATTCCACCGGTAGAAGTGTTTTTACTAACTGGAACCAGAATTTCATGAATTTGTTTTAGAGAATGCAAATCGGATCCCTACTCTAAAAAAATATGTATCTCGAAAGAAAATCTTCACGACTAGAGCGATGACAAGCGCAGATATGTTCCGTATCACAGACAGATAACATCATTAGGAAAATTCAAAAAAGGCTCCTACCTGTGGCACAGGTAAAATGGGAATATATGATTTTTTCACTGTCGGGGTTGAGGTCGACGAACATTCTTAAGATGAATTCACGAGCATGAATTGGATCTTTTTGAGGCCCTAAAAGTTGAAAATTGTACCATTAGCATTTTTAGTTCACACGCGATCGTACACCCCTTCGCTCGCAGCTCATAATTTACCCGCACCTATTCCGGTATTGCCCTTCTCATAACCATAGTATGTCGGGTAGCTTTCTTCCTTTTACCAAGGTCACTTCCTTATTAATACCACAACGTCGGTAATTGACGATGCAGCCTGCTTCTTCCCGAGCAGGACTTCTTGCGGATTTGCACAGGGAAAACCAATACGGAAATGAATAAAACTACTGTGTTCCATTTAAGTTCCAGTCCACATTCTGTTTCCCCTCGGAAACACAGATATACCAAATACTTTGCCCTTCTACGCACAAGAATAAACCCTTTCAATATTTACTCTAGCACGAGAAATCCACTGCTATGTTCATCTAATGATCTAATTTTCTCGAAACATGCCTTCACTCTCCACACGACAAAACTTGCCCATTTGACCGCTTATAAATGGAAGAAAGCAACAACCCTGATGTTCATGACAGAAGTGAAAGAATTTACTGCCAACAAGAAATTTTGATTATGCATGCTTTTCTTTTTGTTGCATGAACTTCGGCACGCAAAAAATACATGGTCCCTAAACTTTCTTCAACCTCTAGGGGAAGAGAATGAGCCGTTTTCATACCAGCAAACGGCATGTGTGCAACTTCTCCTTGGATCAGTCTCCATAATTGACTTTAATGACTAAATTCTTAGCAAATATTTATCTTTCGGTGTAAATATTTATCAGCTTTTCCACCCTACACTGTCTCCCATCAAACATTATATTGAGAATGAGCTAGTCATTCCAATTCCTTGACGATGATAGCTTTTCATTAAGCTTTCCAGAAATGAATCCCTCAAATCTAACGGATTTACTGTAACAGGCAACAAGGCATTCCTTACTTCTTCGAATCGAATTCTTATGCAACCGTTGCCGTTGCGTAACCAAACCTAAGCTTCATAATATAGGGATGACCGTGCTATCATTTAATGATCCAAAAAAGACACGTTTTGAAAATACCATCGGTATGATCTATTAACGAAGGCGGAAAGCTGCTGATTCAAAATATTGTTTACCAACTTTCTGTCTTTCCGTGCCTTTCTCCGAAAAAAAAACCGAAACGATTGATAATCTTTTGTTATTCTTGTGAGGAAAATTACAAAAGTTGTTACGAAACTGGAAAACAATGGAAAAAATAAATCTACGGGGAAACGAAGTACTTCAGAGCTAATTACGGTATTTTAAATTCAAAAATAAGAAATAGGGATCGATATTCCTTTAAGACAACATTTGAAATACCTGTGGCACATGTGAAATGGGAATACACCTGCCGATCTGGGTCTGGAATGACCGACAAGTACATGTGCTTCAGTATGAACTCACGGGCAGCCACATGGTCTTGCTTTGCACCTACATAACGACGTCAGTTTAATAAGAGCTTCGATTTCAACTCAGAACCACAACTGAATTCATGAAAAGCATAAAACAAGGACAGGATGAATTGCTGTGGAAAGATAATCCTTAGCACTCTATAGATTGCAAACTAATGTAGCTAGACAGGAGATGATAGCATTCTACTGTCTTCTCTTGGCAAGGAATTGAGTGAATCACGTTGTGTACGATATATCAGGGTCAGGGGAACATACCAGGTCTACTTCATTATGAGCCCACTACTGTACTGTAAGTTCTTTAGGTGTTTACCAGCGAGGAAGGAGGTGTACGTCAAATTATTTAACATCAGTTTATAGTGCTAGTGCATTAAGTTAAATACATTACTATACCAATTGTTCAACAAGATCGCTAACTTGAATGCCACAATGCATGAAAATCTATGAATTCGCGCAAAAAACAGAAATTGTTTCCCTTACCGTCATATTCCGGGAAATAGTCGACCAAGTGGGAATACATAATTTTCTCTTCGAGAAGATCCTTCTTATTCAAGAATAGGATAACAGAAGAGTGCTGGAACCAGGGGTAAGTTATGATGGTTCTGAATAAGGCCTTTGACTCTTCCATGCGGTTTTCATTATCGGACTCGAATAAGATCTGATCGTACTCGCTCAGTGCAACCAGAAAAATAATGGAAGTCACGTTTTCGAAGCAGTGAATCCACTTCCTTCGCTCCGATCGTTGTCCTCCTACGTCTACCATCCTGAAGCGGATTTCTTCGAGATCAAATGGGTATTCTATGATACCCGTGGTGGGGACTCGGACACGTAATATGTCTTGTTCCGTTGGTAGATAATCTGGAGCAGCTATACGGTCTATCTCCGTCAAGTAGTATTTGGCAGAGTCGGTGAGCTGGTATTCTCGTCTTCTATCGTAGCACTCTAAAATCCCAGCGTCGGACCATAAGGCTTTGATGGCTTCGACATAGGGCGATTCAAATGTCGTGACTGTTTCATAATCAACCGCCCGCACTTGTTCTGCTTTCTCACTATTAGCTGAATCCGCATACTGTATTTTTAATAAACTCATGGCACGTATCATGGCTTGCATGGCCATAAAGATGTTCTGATAGACCAATTTTATATGGCTGCGTTTATCTTCAATCGAATATCCGGAACCGTGAATAATTTTCATTTGCTTGATAAACGTTGACTTTCCCGACTCTCCAGTACCTACGGACACACAATTATTTCCCAGTAAGACATCATGTGTAACCCAAGGCGAAAACAATGCAACATTGAGCCATAAAAACACTAGATCCCAGGAATCAAGACAATTCTAATCCACGTGACATATTTCTATATAAATCTACCCTTGTTTAACATTGGGACTCAAAATTGCAGTTAAATATCAGTTTCCCTTGAATAAGAATGAATGAAGCTACAGCTGGCGAATCATACTGGTCCTTACAACAAATTTCCGACTTCGACAACTGATAAATCTCATAGAAACTGTCACATATTCCCGATAAAATGCGCGCATGGTTAATGGGATTTTGTTATCAAGAACATAATTATTGAATGAGCAAATTGCTTTAAAATTCCTCAAACGCATTGCGAATTTCAAACTTTAAGTTTTAAAAGACAAGTTCGACTCCAATCCTAAAACCAGGCGACAGATTCCACATTTCATAATAGCACTGCAGATTTTGAAGTAAATAATTCCTTCCCAAATTACAAAAACCGTTCACGTACCTAATAGCAATAATTTTAGTTCTCTTCTTGCATCTCTTTTATCCCTCCTGAGTTGCCTTTCAATTTCTTGATTTATCCTTTTCTGTTCCCTCGCCTCCTCCGATAAACAGCAAGCCATGTTGAATTAGTTGCGGTGTTAAGACGACAGTAGAGGATACACGGGTATTGAAGAGCTGACTTGATATCGTTAAATTTACTTGTGGAGAAGGGTTTTTCAAAATCTCCTTCGCGATTCTCAGGTTAGAATAATTACCTGTAAAAACAAATATAACTCATAAAATTCCAACTCCAGCTCTCTCAATTAAATATCAGACTACGAGCATAAAAATGACAATTTGAAAGTTTACAACTTACAAAATATTCTAACTAGATAGTTGTTTTGGTTCCAGTGCGACGAATTAGCGCGTTAGAAATGAATGCGATTCTAGAGGGTTTAATTATCTATTCACTCCAATCAATCCTCAGTTTCTTCCTCTGTCCCGTCTTCATTCAGCCTACATAGATATTTGTAAGACTTTTCCATTTTTCCTTTTAATCCCCTTCCCTTCTCCGATCCGCCGGTTTGCGGTATATCAAAGTGTGAATAATTATCCAGTTGCACAAACTAAATGATCACTGCTCAAGAGTCCAATCTTTCCCTATTTTCAGTCCTCCCCTATCGCTACAAACTACAGGTAAGAAATAACGTCTTCACTGTCCCGTCCAACGAGCTTTGTAATTCATCCCTCGTAAAATCTCCCTACTTGATATCTTAAAGTAACTTAAAGCTGCTCCTCTTCTTCATCCGTAATTAAGAGTCCCAAAATCCCATTCAACGTTGTAAATTTCCAGAAGGTAGTCAATCCTCCTTCCGCCCCACACAGCCTCTCAGCAAGTCCTATTAAAACACATCAAATAATTACCAAATTAGTTTCTCTTCTCGTCGTCACCATCCCGCATCATCATATAAAAAGTTAACATAGATCCACCGGCCTTAACCCTTCCACCAGATTCCACAACCCATCTTCCAAAATAATATTCACTTACTTTTCCAATAAACTGGAGCCAGTTATATATTTGACGGGATGGATTAATACGCCGACAGGCTTTCTCTCTATCTATTTCAAGCAGTCTTCAGACTGAACTGACCTAAATTTATTATCAATTACTCTTGAACAAGGGTCCGACTTTGGAAACCTAATTGGAAAAGCTAATGATTACCGAGTCTACAGATTCATATCTCCACATTATTATCATTCCCACACGAATCATTCACACAGTCCACACACAACGCCGAACAACATTAATCTCCTTCAAGCCAGACTCATGAAAGAAGGGCTAAAGGTGTGTACACACTCACTTACAACAGGTATGTAAAATAAGAATCCAAAATTTTCAAATCCAATTTCCCACACAGTCTCCCTGATATTTATTTATCAAAAAGAGAATCCAACAACTTTCACCACCACACGGATTCTCAAACATTTACTATATCAAAATTCCAACTCTTCTAAACACCATCCTGCCGGACCGTCACAAACTTTATCCCCGGAGGATCGCGATTAGTATTGTATCAAACACAATTAACTCGGCTTCCTCAATTTGCAGCTATTGCAGTTTTATTAGGGGAAGAAGAAGAAGGTGAAAAGAGAGGATGATGATGAAAAGAGGAAAAGTGCAATTTTGCACCAGTCCACACCACCACACAATATATTATTCCCCCTCTCTACTTTTTTCAATCCCGTCCTCTTGAGTCCCCAGATTCCAGTCAAACTTAAACTCGTCCTTACCACAATAACTTTTAAATTCTCACACCCAATTAAGATTAATTAATTAATTAGAAAATCCTCCTTCTTTCCCTTCTTAGTCTCAATTCTATCGATACTTTACACTCTCATCCTTCTCCAATTCCCAACTATCCCAACTTCTTTCATTCTTGATCTCCTCCTGCTCTTTGCCAAGAGACGACAGACACAATATGAGGAGAGAAGAAAAGGGGAGCGAGTGAGTGAGATGCTTCCTCATATAAGAATCCCTATGTCTGCGATACACCCTGTACACCCCTGCCTTTAAAACCAGCCGCCGTGTGTGTGTGTGTGTGTGTGTGTGCTAAAGATGTGTGTACGAGCGGTGTGAGTATGTGAGGGAGCTTTCCATATATCTATTTAAACAGAGAGAAAACGTCCTCTTAGTACACAACCTCCATCCTCATCCAAGACCTACAGCAGGGAAGACGAAGAAGAAGAAGATGAAAATGCTTGGAATCATCACGGCATGTACGAACAGCCCCATAGCCTCCGCCAGTATGTAAATATAATCACAGCTAAATTTTATACTACAGCCACCCCTTCATCTCCAGACCTCTCCCAGCTTCACGCACCTATATTACTTCTCTATATTGGCCAAAAGTTCCCTGTACGACACATTATACAGCGCGTCCGCTAAACATATTCCTCATCTCCTCCTCCTCCCCGGCTATATATAATCTATAGGAGCAACATGATCATCATCGTCATCTCCCTCTTCCTACAGAGAGCAACCGAGACCGAGGACGGATCGATGGAATGGAATGGCTGACGATCCTCCATGTAGAGACGCTGTACACTCCCATGCATAATAATATTCCACACACACAACTTCTCCAATAAATATATACTCTCTTCTCCTCCTCACAATTCAAGGAGCTCCCTCTCGCGCAAATTCTCTCCTCTCTCTTCCATCCTCTTCCTCCCTCTCAACTCCCCGACTCTGAATTTAAGTCCACCCGGCCTTCGGCTTCTCTCCAAAAACTCTCTCCTCACGGATCCAATACCACCTCAAAAAGAGCTCCCTATAGAGCAAGAGCAGGAGGAGAAGAGTAGCTCCTATAGACAGATGGGTCCAAGTAGCCAGTCATCCCGGAGCAATGCAAAATCATGGCTAAAAAACAAACACTCATGCGTCAGCGCATCTACTCCAATATGTTGTCCAGGAGATTCTCCTATATATCTTCCCGGCCCAACCCAACAGATGAAATAACTCACAGGGAGTTTAGGAGCACTTTACAACTCTGGGAGGAGGAGGAGGAGGAGGAGGAGGAGAGGCCACCCTAGGAGTCTACGGCCCTTAATCCATCTATAGCGTGCCGTCAAATTCCAGCCTACCTTCCTCACACACACACACGCCGCTCACCACATCCATGATCATCATCCCTCAGCCCAGCAATGCAAAAACCTACACTACACCCCTAAAACCCAACCTTATTTTCCATCATCTCCTCCCGAAATCAGCCAAAACTTCTCCTCACCTTCATCCTTCCCCGTTTTAACTTCCTCGTACGCAATCCCCTCTCTCCTCCACACGCACCCACCCCATACACACTCTCATCATCTTCTTCTTCTTCTTCTTCTTCTTGTCTACATCAATTCGCACTCAAGTCGCCGGGGCCTGTCCCGCTCTACCTTTTTTAAAATTATCTCTCAACCCACACCCTGTAAAACTCCCGAGCTCCAACAGTCCAACACAGAGACGTCATCTACGGCCACATCTCACCAAACTCTCATTCATTCATTCCTACCCCGCCCCCACCGCACAACTTCCTCTTTTTTCACGCATGCAAAATTTCAATTGACATTTTTACCGTATAAACACGCCCTACCGCCTCCTAAACCTCCAGCTCCAACCTCTTCCAAACGCTCCCGCATCTAGCTTCCCCTGTTCCCCAAACTCAAATCCAGATGACGCCACTAGCTACTGCCTACTTTAAATCCTACCGCTTGTTCAAGCTTATGTCCCTAACGCTCAACTTTCTCTCTTGCAAACGCATCTAACTTTCACTCTGCCGCTTTAACCAATCCATGTCCTGACTTTCTTGCGTATGTATTATAAATGTCTAGCATAATTTCAATTGCTACCTTATCCTCGTCGAATATTAATTAAAAGTCTCTTGGATGATTATTACTTCCCTGGTAAATACATATACAAAGAATTTCATTTATGCTGCTTCCGAGTTTAACGCTAGCACTAACCATTCTTGATTATAGTTTTATTTCTTAGCATGACACTAAACTACTAACCACCTTAACTAACGTGATGCTTCTTTACAAAATAATTTCCCAGCTAATCCAGAACTTGTATCTTACAGCTAAAACCAAACTCTACCGCTTGTTCGGATAGTTGTATTTTTAAAGTACATTGATTACAAGGCTAGATTTCAATCAAACCAATCCTCAAACAAACTTAAACAATTTACCTGATTTTTGATACATCCTGAAAGATTCGAGTCTTGTCCATTCAGCAGTGAAACAAATACTAGCTCTCATTCACACCCAAACTTTCCAAACTACTCCGCACCCTAACTAAATGCGTTTTCAAAAGTTTCCAATTAAAGATAAAACAACATGGCTCACCCGAAAATCTCTTCAAGTCCCAAAGACCCGCACACAAAATCCCGGAGAACACACACACCCAAACCGACTTCCTCCACCTCCTTTGATTGACTAACCCTCCAACCTTCTCTTTACCTGACAGGCTCACATAAAATCACGTGTCCCTCCGTAACTAAACAATTTAATTAGCCAACCATAACTTAACATGACCGAAACGTCTTTCATCAGCTAACCATAGAATCACCATTTCCAAATGTTTTCCCTCCATACTTCCATAGCACGATCAGCGTTGAAGAAGAATCCAAGTTTGTTACGTTACCTTCTCCGGGAAAAGTAAACCAAGCTTGCAAAAAATCATAAGGCTTCATACACATTTTTGCAAATTAACACAAACTTTCCTCCATAATCTGTCATTTGCTCGGACCTCAACTAATCTCATTTGCTTCATAAGCCTACGTCACTCCAAGGTTGATGTATGAAGCCTCCTAACCGCCTTTCCATCCTCCATTTCAATCCCTCCATAATTCCAGAACCGTCCATCCAGCCCACAACAACCTACATTCCTTCCCAGTTTCACTATAACAATCCTCAGTCTACACCCGTTTCAACAAGAGTTTCCAGGACACATTGTCCGCTCACTGTTAACTGGACTAATCATGATTCTTCTGGAAATACCCATGGATTTCCCGCAGACCGGCACGAATGCCCTTCAAAAAGTTAAGCATCCCGTATCCTCCGTTAATATCCTCCACTCTTACTTACAGACGTCCCAAGCGAACATTACATTAATTAAGCAAACCCGAGTCAAACTAAACCTGATAGACCGGGTAAATGTTGGATGCAGTCACCATGAGACAGTAATTTTTCCAGTCAACCGCCGCATATATAATATAAACTACAATCATTCATTAACATCAGGCACAACACATTCCCATACTTTGGATTCAAACGTGATTAAGCGTCATCAAACGTAGAGAAGAAGACTCTCAACAGCAGGAGTAGTCATAGTAAAAAGTAGGACAGGGTCCCCAATAATTTTTGGCTAGGACAAATGACATTTGAGATAGCTACACGTAACTTGTACAATATTGCTCCCTCCAGAAGTATCTAAACCCAACAACTTTTTCCTCTGCAAGTAAACATAACTTAGTATGTAAACCCTGCTTGAGCTAAAACTAAAACAAACTCCATCAGCCTATTTATGCATTTAGTTAAAAGGAGCAACTTGGGAATTCTGGGAAAGAATCCATACATTTACCGCCATCACATATCACCAACGTACTTAATCACAATCTTTTACCAATGTCAAATGTACCTCATGCTCCAAACGATGATGACCAACCTTACATGATTTCCTACCTCCAGGTAATGATTTTTGCGAACCGGTTGACCATGAAACCGCGGGCTCAATCCAGCGAGTGTCCTCAATACGTTGAATTATGTCAAACTGAGCGTGAGTCGAGTGTTCGATCTAGTCATGAGGTTAACGTACATGATACTAGAAAGGCACCCGACGCGTGCTCAGCGTCTTTTTTGTTGAAGAAAAATGATGAAAATCTCTTTCTGAAAAATCCTCGAAATTTCGAATCCCCAACCCGGAACAGTTGTTTAGAAGGCTCCCTTGTCGAGGATCTATTGGCTGTGATAACGACAAAATACCAGTTACGCACCGCCAGTAGTTCCTAGACAAAGAGAGTTGGAAACCCGAGTCCAAGCGCCTTCCAATCCAGAATCTAGCCCCTTCCCCGCCCCTCCATCCACACACCACCGACGAAATCAGTAACTTCCATTACTTTGCTAACCTAGCTTTATGAGCATTATTGCTATCATAGAGCTAGATAACCAAAGTCATGGCCGTTACCCAGGTGTGCTCCACAGCAATCGTCCATATCGTCCTCCAACCGCTCCTCCCACCCGATGACCAACTTCCGGTTCCGAAGCTTCAGGATGGCTCACTCTTGCTGCTGCTGATACCGTGTTCCCCTCAATCTGGATGAAACTACCCGGTGAGGCGAAATATTACAAAACGCCCCAGACCGGGTAAGCTTGGCATCCGAACTGTTGAGTACGCGATCAAGTTGTCTTCTCTGTATCTTGTATCCAAAGGCAAGTAACTACTATCCAGGTGAAAATTTAAAAAATCTTGAAAAAAACTTTTCAAAATTCTAAAACAAGACCGAGTTCCTTCAAGTCTTCTCTTGGATTCCAAGGCTGAGAATGATAGTCCTTGTCCTCCCCAGCCTCCCTTAAATAGTCCGCGATCGCCTCTTAATCCAAAGATATCAATAACCCAAGCCGACTTTCCGCGTCCCTTCACCTCTCCTCCTCCACTTCCAACCTCCGTCTCTCAGAAATAAGACAATCCAGAACAAACTTTACTCCTTCCAAGGGACACAAGACAAAATTAGAAATATAACCCCCACCCCGTCCATCCGCTTCAACGTTTATCTCCCAATTCCTACCTGCTTCTCTATTCTTATCATCATAACCTCTTCTCTTTGCCGGCTTAAATCCCCCTCCACATTCCGCCACCGCATGCAAAGTACCCATGCCCCCTCGTCCCTTTCCTTCATCCTCTCCCAAGTCTTCCACAACATGGGTCAGTTAATTCTGTATTTAGGCTAATTAAGCCTCTTTCAAAAATTCTTCCACAGCCTCGTCCACCCAAACCCACCCTCTTCTCTCTTCTTCCAGGAGCCAACCTTTCTTTCTAATCCAAATTCAATCCCCTTCTTCCTCTTACCCCTCGCTAAATAAAACCCAATCCAACCTTCCAAAATCAGTGCATACGTGCGAACAAGTGTCTCTCCTTGGGCTATCTTTTTTTCTCTCGGCATGACGCCTGAAATTCAATTCATTACATACAGAGAATTATCAATTCTCTCCCCGCCATAACCAGAGTTCAATCCTATTCTACAACTGCACACAGGTCCCAAAATCCTCCACAAGAGTCCCTTCCACCTTTCCCGCCTTCTCTCCTCAGTCAGTGTGTCCAGTCAGTCAACTTTTAGCTGAATCCTCAACCTCCTTTAGGGTTAAGTTCAAAGCTCAATCTATATTTAAATCTCCAACTTTTATTCCAAAGCCACCACAAAGCTCAACGCGCTTCTAGAAACGGTAATCTCCAGGCCCCAATTCCAGCCATTGTCCCCCATTCCCTTATCCACAAGAAGAGGACATCGCCTTGAGTTTTACATCCTCAAACAATTTTCCCGTATCCATTCCTATTATCCTCTTCTCCTCCTCTGGGTCACTCACCGTCCAGTCCTCATTGTTTTCGATACAAGAAGGTGTAGACACGGATGCAAAATATCCTGGAAACTGGAAGAACGGAAAATTTTAGGGCTAAATAATCCCCCATCTTCCTAGCCTTATCATTTACAAAGCAATAAAATCCATCAAGATAGAAACAAGTCTTCCTCGTCTCTCAGCTGTTGAATCCAGTTGCTTCAAAAACTAATCTATGCAAAATCCAAAAATGTTCTTCAGAAATAAGAAAGACAATATGTGCTGCTTGCAAAACGCTTTGCCTTTGAAACTTTCAAAAGGTTGACCAAAGGAAATGCAAATTGCAATAGTCAAATGAAACTGTAACTCCAGTTACAAACTTTTCATTCTTCTTTCTCCCTGACATTTGTTTTCTCTAGGTACAACTGCGTCTTCTTGACGACTTCAAAAGGTTACAGGTGTATGCAAAATTCAGTCTTCTCGGTTCCTTTTCCTTCTCGGCAAGAAATAATGCTTTCAACGAAGTAAAAAAGTGGTTGTGTGCAGCAAAGAATATTTTTTACGATAATGATTTCATCATTTATTTTATGATTCTTTGACGCGATAAGTACTAATTAATAGGTCGATTAAGATGTTTACCACCATAACAAACAAAACCTGGATCAAGTCACATGTAATACGAAATTTTTAAAAATACTTGGTTTATGGTCATTGATTGGTAGGTACTTAAAATCGCCTCTAGTATATAACATACTATCCTTCTTCTAGTCCTTCAAGATTGGGTTCTTGTACATACCGATGGCAAATTTTTGACACGATATTCTAAAACTAGTGCGAGTTTTTATCCTAAAAAACAACAATTCCAAAATTGCTTGTACAATGTCCAAAATGTACATTAAACGGCTAACAAAGTAACATAACCTCCTTCACTATAACATATAATTGCTTAAACACAATATGTGCATTCTTTGAGAGTAGCCCTTAAAAAGCTATCTTTATGTAGTAACTCTCTCACCATAAATTCATTTCTTTTCACAATATGTCACCATCATATTCATAACTTCCATCCAAGGATTTAATTACATATTTTCCTCTCTTCGCCTCTTCTTCCTTCAAACAGCGTTCAACCGCCATCATTTCTTTTGACTACAGAGAAAAAACGGAGCATAACTTCATTCATTTAAATCCCGACGCATCCCTAGAATCTTTAGGACATTTCGCTACAATTTCCAAGCTTCTAATAAGAAAGCACTCTATATAAATGTAATAATACGACAAAAAAGAACCAGTTATTAATAATCAACTGATGCACTGTACACCGTTTAAGAATGAGGCTAGCGGTCTTAACGACATCAGGCACAAAGTTTAGGACAACTGTTCCGATAAGTAACTATTTTTATAATTATAATAATAGCCTACCGACATAATTAACTAGCTTAGCCTGGGTACACAATAGTAACATTAACAAACGTTGCGGATACAGTCCAACTTTACATGTAAATTGATTACCAGGTTTCAACATGTTTAAAACACCTGTAAACTTTGTCATGGAAAAACCTTTAATGCGCCTGAGCCTATCCGATTTAACCGACAATTAAGTTACTCTTCACACTTTCAATAGTCTATCACAAGGTAATACATTAATTAACAGCATAGTAACAATAATAATCCAAATATACAATTATGTACAGGATATAATCAGAAATTCATTTGATAGTCTTATAAATTTAAATCTCGTCACCCAAAGGCATAATCTTCCTCGTTCATTTTTCACGCTGTCCTCCAAGCTGCCACCGCCAACCCAACAAAATGAGCTAATGACGCCAGCTTTACGAGATAGCAGTTGAATACAATCCAGCAGTAATGATTCACTCAGTCAGCAATTGTATTTAGTGAAGCAAATGCGAATTAGCATCGCCACGCAAATACGACATGGTATGGAAATGATTTGCAATCTCCTCTTGCTCCCGACGACTATTCCCATATTCATTTAAAAGTGAGTGATAATAACTGCTTGGAATATCACAGTTTGACGAGGAAGGACCACCTGAGGGCAACCCCTTATGTCAGCACAGCGAAGTCTCTTCACCTTCAAGTGTACAAGCCACATTATCTAATCTATGCGCCAAGTGCATTTTCTTGCAGTAAGGATCCATTTCTAGAGCTTCCAAAATCTGCAAGCGAACAAGAAATGAACTAGGTTAGTTTGGCATTTGAATAATAACCAAAAAAAAGATTCTTTTCCTAGAACCCATTCAGTTTTAAATAAAGCGCAACGCCAGCCCTTCTCCTCTTTCTTACCTGTGTGTTGTACTGCGTGACGTAAATGTAGAGTTCCTTAAGTGCAGCCGCATGATCAAAGCTCGTTCCATGCGCCATAGATAATTGTTGCATGGCAGAGTTCATCTCCTGATCTGAGATTTGTGGCAGATTCTTAATGTCCGTGTAGAATTTCGAAACTTGATTCCTGTAGTGTGGAATATCTTTGGCAAATAATAATTTACTGGATGGAGAATCTTTTCCAAGTCTTTGCTCTGAAGTGGAACACGAGTCCATCAGAGTTTGCATCACAACGCTCAGGCTAGCTTCAACCGTTGGAGTTTTCTCCACATCGAAAATAACATCAGGATTCTTTATAAAGTTGATCCAAAATCGGAGAGGATAGCTGGAATAACCACAAAGATAAGCATGAGAATCCGGAAGGGAGAGCAAACAGCAATAAATCTCGTCATTCTTCATATCTTCCACTTCTATTTCATCCTTTATTTATTTATATATTCATTAAATCCCGACTCCGACAGTCTTACCTGTTTGACTTCCAGGCATGAACAACTTCCGGATCAAAGATGTTGTGCCGCCTAGCAGCTTCGTCGAGGAGATCAAATAACCATTTAATAGCAGAAGGTAAGGATTCATTAACGGTGAAGATAGTATCAAAAAAGTCGTCAACGAATTTCTGGATCGTTCCCTTGGTTGAAAGGAGCCTTGTGAGAAATATTTCTGGAATTGCTTTATGCGTTCGGTCATTCTTTTGAGCCGTTCCATTTGAATTCTCCTCATGCGGACGGATAAGGTGAAATACGGGACATTCACGCTCGGACACACTCACACCCACACCGTTTCCAACGCTGACTAAAGTGTTGTTCAAATAGGCACCCGAATCTATAAGGAGGAAAAAATAAAGAGTCATCAATCAATCCCATCATCACTAAGCCTTTGTAATATTGATTGCTTTCAAATATTCCCTGGACTTACAATTATGATTATGATAATTACAAGGCTTTTTACACAGAGACATATTACTATAAGAATCGTTTGGTCGGGCGACTAGAGAAACGACCGCAGATTCTTTAACTCCATAGTGAGCTAGGGTATTTAATTTCTTCCATTCCCCAAACGATCGGGTGGTCAAGTCTTCATCCTGCAGGGTCAAGTGTCCTCCTCGACCATGTCTCCATTCTGAAACGAACAGGACCAACACAATCTTAGTTTTCAAGCACATGGATTTACATTCTCCTTCCATTCAAATCATGCCGTAACTTATTTATTCCTTACCTAAATCCAAATCGTGAATGGAAGGGCGTAGACTATAATGTGTATTTTTGTAGAGCGCATCCAATATTTTAGATTTGACCTGACTGATAGTGTCGCAATCCAGTACTTTGCATTGTATTTTCTCGTCTAATTCTTCCTGGACTGCTTGGAAAGTCTGTTCAAGCCCAAGAAAGCTCACAT
The DNA here is from genome assembly GCA_906901655.1 of Sminthurides aquaticus. Classification (NCBI taxonomy): domain Eukaryota; kingdom Metazoa; phylum Arthropoda; class Collembola; order Symphypleona; family Sminthurididae; genus Sminthurides; species Sminthurides aquaticus. The sequence continues at coordinate 13,121,181 of CAJQTT010000001.1, read as the reverse complement.
TAGTTTCCGGAATCATATACATACTCAGTCATTCCATTGTAAACCCCACAAGCCCAACAAACCCCTAGCTTTAAAACCAGGATTTTACGACCAATCTAGAGGCAACACAAGCAAGCTCTCCGCAGTCTTAGTCTTCGCCCGCATCAAAAACGCCGGGTATTATTATCACAGGCTCCAGGGAACTGCACACAAACACAAGGACGCGCCTCCATGCATCGTCCCCTGCTCTCCCTTATGCTTCACACTGTATCCAAGTACATGTACGACAACTGAGCTTTCGGAAGCCTTATGGTTTAGCATGGTGGTCTAATTCCAGGAAAAGGATTCCACAAAGGGACACGGAGGATTTATCTGCCAGTGCCGCTTGAGGAATTAAGCATTTCTAATCCTAGTCCTAAGTTGTCTTGTCTTGCCTCTTTTGGTAAAAAGCCGGGTGGAGATATCGTACAAGTAAAAGAAGAAGAAGAATAGAACAACGTTAAAAAACCGAGACGTACTTGATAGGACTGATATGGAATTTTTTCGTAATACGGGTCTTCCTGCACAAGATGAATCGTCTGTAGGGAGAGAAAAACAAACAGGAGCGTAAGCTTCCATTCCATCCGAGCTTTAAGCGAGGCAGACGAGGAGAAGCGCATTAAGAAAGAGAGAAAGCAGAGGATGGAGCTAGTGAAGGCGGAAACGGTGGAAACTTTCCTTCCACACTCCTCCAGCCTTCTCACATGTACACAAGAGCAATGCTAATGCTACAGCTTCTCCCGCTGGAGAACCAACTTTTTGCAGCCAGCTCCTTCTCGTAAGCATGGGAATATATCATATTTACATACTTTTGCAAATAGGATTAATGGCCAATTCCTTTCTCTGAATATCAGTAATATCAACAACAATAAATCAAAGTCGGAATAAATCTCATTTGCAAACGTCTTTCGGCAAAAACTCAACAAGCTTTTTCCACCATCCCTTTTATATTCCTTCCTGCCTTGCTTTCTCCATCCTCAATTGCTCTCTCTCTCTCCTCTGCCTTCTCGTCTCATGTATTTGATCAATGAATTTTTTTTCCTTCCGTCTTCTCTTCTTACCACAACGTTATGCTCAATTGGCTCCCGAAGAAGTCTCTCTTCAGAAAGGGAGTAGCGAGCGTCGTGAGTGATGGTATCAACCGGCCCTTTTTCTATCTGGAACTTGATTGCCTTAAACAATAAGAATAAGGATGGACCGGCATGATCCTTTATGTAATTGTACATGCAGAGAGCCATCCAGTTCGAGAGCATTTTCTCCACCACAGTCTCAGTTCGGCGGAGCATCAACTGCGGATACTTGGTCCCCACAGACTTGTTTATAAGGCGATGAAGGAGGCTTTGCAAAATATCCGTTGCATACTCCATCTTCCCCATGAGGATAATCATGAGCAATGATGCAACGTTAACCCTGTTAAGACACACAACAAGACTCGAGTTTATTTATAGTCTTCGGGAGAGGGCGCCGTAGAAGATAATGAGCTTTGCTTAATCATATTATTATTATTATTATTATTTCATAGCTGTCTCATCTGTGCTTAAATATTCATCCTTACTTGTCCCGCAGCTTGAAAGACCTTTGACCCTCTAAGGTTTCAATGAAAGCCAAAAGGAAATACTTGTTATTTAGGAGTAGCTCGAATTGGCTCATTGCAGCGTCGTAATTTGTTGATGGTCCATTAATTCGCATCTGAAAGAGTTTAGAGCAAGGATAGATGTTAGCTTAAAGACATGCTGAATTAGCAAAAAGCCCAAGAGAGCATCTCAATTACCCTATCTCTCTTCCATTACTCCCACGAGTTACTTACTTTAGGGTCTCGAAGAATGGGGTGTTCAAGTACTCCGGGAAAAAATACTTTCATCACATAATTTTTATGATCCAAGCAAGGAATGGCAGACGCTCCCAAGTCAGCAGTAAGATCTCGCATGTCCGTCTGAAGTTCGGCAAAAGCTAAAACCATAATAAACTTTGAATGAAACCCTCCTCCACTACCACTAAAACTTTAACTCCACAAGCATAAAAATCAGCACCAAAAACTCCCTCTGTCCAGAAATGCTTTTATTCTTCTCCAGAAAATACTCCGATTTTATCCATTCCAGCAGGACAATGCACAAGCAAAACCATGAACACACAGAGTTTCTCTCTCACTCTATTACATTCTTTCTCTCTTTCCCTGCCTCTCTCCAGGATAACTCACCTTGCTTGCATTCAGACCGGACGTTGCTTTCCAGGGTGTCCATTTGTATTTGGATTCGCTTATACTCCCGTTCGGCTTGGGTGGATTTCCGTCGATACACAAAAACAACGACACAAAAGAATGCGAGGAGAATAAAAGCCGAGACGGCAGCAACCCAATAGGCCTCCACGGGGAACACGCTCGTCTTTGTCAGCTCGTACTGAAGATATCCCACTTGAAACCTGAGAAACTGGCCAATTTTAACGGTGACCATGGGAAGGCGGCTATCATCATTTCCCGGAGGTTGCAAATCCGGTGGGTTGCACACAAGCTGCGTCAAAGCTAACGACGTCACGTTACATTTCTGATTCCCAATCATTACCGACACATCCGTCTCGTCACAGGCTTCATTTAAATGGTAGCCCTGTAATTTAAAAACCATGGCTAAGCCCTCATTCTCTCCTCCGCTCCTTTCTCCAACCTCCCCCTCCCTACCCACGCACCTAATACTTGCCAGGACACCAGCATCTCCTCCGGATTACCATCATTACGATAATAATAATAAATCTAATTTAATTTAATCACAAACTCAAGTCTTACCTCAATCACGAGCGTGTCCCCTTTGTAGAGCTTCACATTGTCCGGAAAGGGAGTGACAACAGGGTCTTCGACGTACATAAGCTGGTATTTATCTTGAGGGAGATGATTCTGAAGATGGAGTACAGAGCTAACGCCATCCATAATAAAACCAATCCTTTTAGAGGTTTCCGTGCCTCTCTCCCGTTTCGTGGGGGCGGATCCGCGGGCCGTCAGTCGTGAGGCCTCTGACACCCGTCTTTCGAACGCTACATTGATCGGCGGTGAAGGGCACTCCATTTGAGACGGGTTGATAACCACACATGTCTGTCGATAAAATCAATCAAAAATCCCATCAAACCCCATTCACTCCTTCCTTTCCTCCAGCAGAAGCTCTACTACACTCATTCACCTCAAATCCCTTGTCAAATCCCCCTATATCTCACATCCTTTCGCCACCACCTTTCATCAATCATGTGCATACTTTCTCCTCCACCTAGCACAATACTTTCACCGCCGCTTTCTCCTCCACACTCATCCCATATAATAATAATACAATCCACAGAGCGCCAATATGCAATAGAGCCAACTCCATCCAGCTGACACTCCGTCAATACTACGACCAACCATAATAGAGCATCCCTCCAAAGGACACACAATCCACCGGCAGGGTGCTGAGGGAAAGAGAGCACTAACTAATCTTTGAACTCACCGTGCTATTGATGGCGCGTGTATGATTCTCGGAATAAACTATCATTTGCGGGCTTTGAATGGCGTCCAAATTAGTTCCGTGAACCGTAATCATCCGGCCTCCCGAAACAAAACTCTTTAATGGTTTAATCTCAATTATAGTTGGGTCATGAATGTATCGGAAGAGAACCCGGTCCTCCAGAACCCGTCTTGCATTGTCAATGCTGAGCAAAATCTTTGAGATGGTCTCGTTGGACCGTGCTTCCGTCGTTGTGCAGGTCACTCTTGAGTTTGAGGAATGACTTGAATTAACTTTACAGGGATAGGGCCAGGCTCGGAAGGACTGTAGAATCACACTAATGTTGGATCCAATGTTGAGATGTGCACCCATGATTGTTAATTGCGTTCCCCCGCCCCTTGGTCCCCTGTTAGGTGTCACCCCAGTGACGCGAATGTTCTGAAACATGGAATTTAATTTCTCATTATATTGCCAAAGCAAGATTATACAAGTAGCTTCTTTCCCCACATCCTCTTCCTCCTCCTTTGTTCAACCTCCTCCTCCACCCGTCTTAATACATTATTCATTCAACAAGGATAATTGTTCCAGCGTGTAGCATATTACATCCTACTAATCCCCAGCCCTCCTACCTTGTAGCTGAAATGAACGGAAGAGTTGGTGTAGCCGACCGCATTGCCCACTTGGATGGTGCTATCCAATTCCCTGTCCACAGGACCAGTTCTACAAACGATCTTAACTGACACCTGCAAAATTCCCGACACACAAAAACCATTAGCGTATCATCTTTGAAAACGATATTCAAATTTCGACCTCCCACATCAAAACTGGATTCATTCTCCTTCTTCCTACCTGATAATCCACCAGCTCACAAGGCACTGAACCAATGTGAATTTTACCCCTCACGTCCTCTTCTTTAAGGCCCAGATCACTTCCTTCAATCGTGACCAGAGTACCCCCTTCCATAGGACCGCTTAATGGCTTTATCTGCATTAATCAAAGAATCAAATCTCAATCCACCCCTTCACAACTACCACCAATACCAATCATTTCATCCATATCCATGCGTCCTTCCCACAAAAATTCCATTCCACGCGCAACTTTTTCTTCTCATTTCCCCTCCTCTTCCCAGGAAAACTGTGACAAGATTTACAACAAACATGACATTGTGTCACCCCACCTTTTCATTTCACCGACACCAGATACCGGTCTCTTCCTCCAACCGATAAGATAGCAATCACAGTATCATAATATACTATAGACTATAGTTTCTCACTACTTACCACATCGATTCTAGGTTTTGGACACTTGGACACGGATGTTTTGGCACAGGATTCCTTGAACTGACACTGCTCCCCGCACCAAGTGCACCGATATTTTGCGTTACTGGGTGTGACGCAAAGAGAGCAATCAGGATGACCCCGATGAGATCCTAAAATCTCGCACTTGTACAGCGTGAAATTGGTTGTATCTAAATGATGATTCTGTTTCCACAAAACAGTCACGGATGCCTGGTATTCTCCAGTAGCAGCCTTGTAAGAGAGCTGTAAACAAAATCATCCCATAAATTAGAGTCATTTCTCCAACGTCGCATCCTTCAAATTTATCGCATCTTTCCTCCAACATTATTACTATATACACATCCTCTCCGTTCCGTTCTTCCCAGTCCCATCCAAACTATATTTCCACCAGTCGGAGAAAACAGACTCTAAAAACATCTCCCGTATATACCAAGCCTCCCTCTCAACTCATACTCAAGTATATAAATACAACATAATCTCATTTACAGCGTCCACAAACTCTACACATATTCTCCTCTTCCTCCTCTTTATTTTTCCCACGAATTATACACCACCCACCCGGGTAACAGAAGAATGAAATTCCACATACGCTCGTAAATTCCATTATAAACTATCTCCTCTTCCTCTTTCTATCTTTCCATGGCTAGGACTTGCTCATTGTTATAAGCGTAGAAACAAGCAAGTAATCTAAATAAATGTCTCTTCTCTTACCTTGCTTTCTTCGCAGACGACAAAACGACCACCTTCTACGCGCGCTCCAACCCTTTTCATCGTCCCTTCAATCTCGATAACACAAGCCAGCTCTGAATGAATAGCCTGCAAAAAAAAGGAATATCAATTACATTTCTTCACACACACACACCTCTCCCCTCATCATCATATTCATAATTATTCTCACAGACCAACCATCCCGCGTCTCCCATCATCATTATCCCCAACAATCCTTTCAACCCTCTCTCTTCAATTCAATACCTTTACAGAGCTTGCACTGTTAGCTGTTCTCAAATGAATCTTTCATTTCTCTTCTTTCTACTAATGTCTCCACTCTCACAGCAGCGCACATTACCCAAACACATAACGTGGTTTGAATTCATCCCACCCAGGATTCAAAAATTCCCTTGATATTTTACGAAAACACCTCATCGGATTCTTACCTGTCGTGGCAAGTTTTCAATGTCCAATCGAATCCGTTTTGACACATCATTTGGAATGAGAAGCGGTTCCGGCGTGTCCCTGAATCTCGGACAAGATCCGGATCCGTAAGATGCCATTTGGTTAGGATTCTGTGAGTGTGAAAAAAAATTAGCCGTCATCATCATCATTATAATTACATATTACCCCACTCGACCCACGTCCCTCTCATATAATTATCCTCAATGTCTCTCGCCTTCCACTCATAAATCCTCCAAACCCATGTCACCCAACGGAGCGCAAACCTCCAGCGCAGCAGCGGACCGCTTTAGCTATAGCAACCGTCTCTCTCATTAAATCGATTAACATCCATTTCTCAAGCCACATGAAGACAGTAAATCAAGCCTGTCTCCATCCATATACACTCCTTTAGTTTCTAAAACCATTCCGCAGCCTTATCCGGCTTCTTCTCCATCTTTCTCTATATACTCTTCCGCCAAAGTCATTCTCCTCCGGACGCTCATCTTTAGCCAGAGCAGCTTCCCGCTCCTCCATCCAACATTAACATCTATACTTCTACTAAATGAACCCAGGATAAATAAGCTTCTCTAAAATCCCATCTCATTCATCATACTCTTCATCCTAGCATTAGCTCTATATCTCATCTCTCATATCCTTTTCCTCCTATTATTTTAAATCTTACGCCTCGCAGTCTCTTAGCTAATACAATCTACAGCTAATCCATATGTAGCTTCCCCTTCTTACCCTACTTACTTATTGTCTCTATATAGCCTTGTAACTAATTTAAGATTCCTCCATGTATTATCCCAGTATTCTTACCTGCTGCATCATATGGAGCATCCCGGACTTTTCCCCGCTCACGACAGAGGAGGCATTACAGGTGGACGTGTCATGAACACATCGGTTCTCAAAGATACACCAGTTGCATCCCCAGGAGGATTTGACGCACGATCTGCATCTCGTGTGCCGAGAACAATTATAATAGTAAAAGGATCGGCTCACAAAGTCCTTATTCGTTTCAGCCGATCTCACAGCCAAGTCAACCTGAACATGATCTTGACCTTCGGGTATCACAGGACGATAATTCAGGGACGGTGTCTTGCACTCAAGACCCAGGCTCTTCAATTCCGCATCGATTGGGGGCGCATTACCAAAAACGCACTTGTATTTCGCTCCTACTGGAAGATTCGGCCGAATAAACAGCGTTACCTGCAACAATTCAACAATTCAATCTCATCAATCAATCCCGCCCTCCTCCAACCTTTAACAATCTACAAATCATTCTCTCGATTCCTTCCTCCTCCTCCTTCCACTTCCACCACCACCACATTCCTCCATCAATTCCTTATATCCCTCCTCGCAACCTCTTTATCAACTCCCCTCCAACCCCTCAACCCCCATAATCTCACTTACCGAACCCAGTTGAGTGATAGGAATTTGATCCGGTTGAACTCTCTCAAAGCTTATACACTCCTGCCCGGATCCTACGGCCAACCACCGCGGAGAAATTGATAAAGCTTTCCGGCATAAACCCCGAACAGTACATCTGTAATCAGAGCATAAACAATCATCCATATATTAGTCACGTAACCAACTATTAGAATCCTGTATACAACCAATACCCAGTCCAGCATCTCCCCCCCCCCCATTGTCAATTACCCCTTCCGCATTCTAATCAGAGGACGGCCCTCATTTCACGTGAATTTATCCATACCCTCTAAACCCTTCACAGCTGTCCCACACACTACCCGGCCCTCGCCGTCCATCTCCCACGTATTCCTCATTCTAAGCTTCCAAGTATTTGAATTTGACTCCTTAGAATACCACCGTATCATAATTTTGTATTCCAGCTCCGGCTTTCTCTTTAATTCCCCCGCGACTTATTAAACAGCCTAATAAGACTCGAAGACTTGCGTAGCTTCTTGTGCCTAAAAATCTCAGCATCGTCCTCCTCCTACCATAACTACTTTTCTTGCTAATCCCACATAAATCACAGATTAGTCCCACACTCCCACATCCACTTAACACACAGGGTCTCCAACTACGACTGTCCGCAGTCAAAGATGGACAAGTCCAGAGACAAACAAGAGAGGAGGAATTCCACATAAATCTTCCCCGTCACCCCGTCACCCCTCACCCACCAACCCTTGTTAACCAAACCTCAAATGCTACCTACAATCCTCTCCGCCTCCACATTTCCCGTCTTCTCCTCCAAATCTCTAATTCAGCCAAGCCCCGCAATAATTCAATTCAATCTTTCACCAATTCCTTGCCATTTTTGAATTAAACAAAACACGAGCGGACTACTTCCATTCCAACCAAGTCAGTCAGCTTTCCATCTTTGATCCTCTTCCTATATCTCTCTCCCTGTAACATATTCCGTCCAAAGCAAACCAGCCCAACAATCCGCTCTCTTTTTCTCCAATCCCAAATCCCCGCTCTCCAACTCGCCTACTCTTCTCTTCCCTCAATCCTTCTCTCAGTCTCATGATATAAATCCTGTACTTTGTACTACAATTCCTTTGGATGAGAGCTTCTAGTCCAATTCCATCCATTTCTATCTCTTTCATTCCAATCCTCCTTTAATTGCATCCCCATCCGCAGATATTAAAAATTCCACAGCTCTGCTCTATTTCTTCACAAGACTTTCTCTGAAAATCTCATCATCAGAGAGTAAGCCAAGGAATGAAGCTATAGCGATTCCCAGAGAGACACACACACTCATCCTTCCAGTCAGTCACACAATCCTTTTAAAGCACGCATAACTTTGAGGTTTACATTTCCTAAACAAGCGTCTTCCAATTCATCCATCCAGGATCCAATCCCCGCTAAAACCACACACCACAACCAACTCTTATTCTCCGCAATTCCAATCTACTTCTCGTAGTCATCAACTCTTAATAGTTTCTCTCCTTCCTCCTCCTCCTCCTCCTCCTCCTCTCCTCCTCCTCCTCCTCCTCTCACATTCAAACATTCCGAATCAAATAATTCAACAAGACGGCAGGATTCTCAATCCAATAACATTCATGTCCTTCCGCTTATAACTCCTTTACTAACCATCAAGCCCATCCTAAGTAAGCAATAAACTAAAGATTCCCCCATCCTCTACACTCCTCCATATCCGCTTTCTCTCCTCCAATATCCAATCTTTTTCCCGGAGTCAAAAAGTTTACGCCAAACTCTCTTATAACCCGTCTAGAAATGCATTCACAGCTCCATGCCTCCATGCAACTGGAAAAAGAAAATCTAAAAGAAACCTCCCAAACTTTTACAACAACCTTGTTGCAATCTTCATTTCTTTCTTACTTCTTCTATACCGCTCTTGTCCTCTACAACGGACCACCTCCTTTTACTTCTACGCCTATTCCATCACAGATAATGGATCACATGTTCTCCGACTTTCTCCACTCCTAACTACTATTCTGACATGTCCACATCTTTAAAGACTTTTCCTCAAAGTGAAAAAATACAAAGATTCTTCTAACCCAAGGCATGACAAACTTTCCCTTCTTTTATCACTCCTCTCAATCCAACTTTTACTTTGCTCTTTTCCCTTTATCAGCCCCTCCTCCAACTCCACCTCTCTTACTTTTCTTAAGCTTTCCCCCTTTCTTTTCCTTCTTCCTCTACTCCTTTCCCATATTCCGTCTCTTCTACTAATCTAAGTCAACCCTACCTCCACTCCACCCCCGTTCCAGACAAGCCCCGCAAAAATAAACTACGGAAAAAAAAGCTAGCAAGTTACAACAAAGTAGACAAGGACGAGTAGCACAAAGTAACCAAGATCGATAACAGCCTCTCTCTCCTCCGCTTAACAACAAGAATCCTAACATAACTTCCCTCTTTCTCATTTTACTACTCTACAATCTTCAGACAATCCGGGAATACATATTCCGGGAGTAGTAAACATCTCAAGAAACAAGTGTCATAAAATATTCTCCCTCTCACCCCAAAATTCCATCAAATTCTAAACCACATTTCCACAGCCCACTTCACCTCCTCAAGTCACTTGTTATCCACAAAACAAAAACTTGTGCACTCATCACAGGCAGACATGTAAAAGCCGACTCCTCCGTCCAGCCATACCCACGACCAGAACCACAGTTTCTATAGCTCCTTGAGAAAGTCAAAAAATTCTTTACAAAAAGCCTTCGTAACCTACATTCCAAGATGCTCATGTAAAAAACCTTTCCACTTTATCTTCCCTCTCCAGGATTTTCTTACATCTTGTCCGACTTTCTCCCGTCCTCCTTCAGCCTCCTTCATCAATATATACCCACTTTTCTACGTACGCAGCCCTCATCCCTCACTTTGATTGCACTCCAGGGTCATCCACTCTTCCCGCATATTTATCATTTTATTCCTCTTTATTCCCAACAATCCCTCCCTCCTCCCGCCATTCTCCTGTCTCTTGTCACTTTCCCCCGTTTCAACCAACATTTATATGCATCTTTTCGCAAATCCCAAACATGCATCTTTAAATCCAGCTCCTACTCACTCCGCCCCACCACAACAAATGATGCATCCTTTCTCTTTCCCTCTTCTCATACCCAGAGCAAACTTATCGTGAAAGCTGATGAAAGTATCGACTTTCTCTTTTCTCTCAACTTACTATACCAAGTATCAGATTTGCACAAAATTTTCAGCTCTTCTCACGTTGTCTCAGCATTTATTTTGCACTTGAATAAAAAACCATGTGAAAATCCCTTACCGTTTCTCAAGGGAGCACCATCCACAGTACGGATCTCTAGAGCTCAGACACCCACTGCAATTAGTCCGCATTTCGCATTCTTCAACCCGTACTTTCATCACCTGCAAATAAAAACCACAAACCAATTGTTAGACTAGCAGTTACACAACTTTTTTACAAGCTTAAAGCCTCGAGTAAATCCCTGAATTCAATTCAAAGCCCCCTTCTCTTAATTCCCAAGATGTTATATGTATTCCCTCCGAGTCCACACAGAGGGATTACTCAATACATAGTCATTGAATCTCAGCCCATGCTTGATCTACATTTAAACTTCTACAGCATCGTCCTTTTCCACCAAACTTTTAAAACTTTGCTTCTCAACATAAAGTCAAAGACCATGGATGTAATAGTGGAACTGTAATAAACAGAGAAGTCAGCCATCCTATTCCATGTTATAATCTCCTAAACTTGCCAACCAGTCAAATAGATGGACAGACAGAGAGACAGGGAGCAAGTTGTATTCCCCTATATCTTTTGAAGTGAAGCAAGGAAGATATCACGACGACGACGACGACATGAAATTGTAAATTTGCTTCAACACAAATCTCATTGTCATAACTCAGTGTCACATCATTTCATCGCTGAGAGCATCTTCGTGTCTTTCTAAGAATTCTCTCCGATGATGATGACCAAGTCCAAAAATGACAATCATCCACTCCCCGACGGATCAAATGAGAAAACAATTGTATCATCACATCTCCTCCACCGGCTTCCAACACGAGTCGCACGCTCAGCCCATCACAGCTCATCAAGCTCACCTCTCTCCGCTCCTCATCATCCAATTTACCCTCACCTCTCCTAGCCAAGCCCCAAGTCAAGATGACACTCAACTTTTCCCCCCTATTATCTAACCAAATCCCTTTCTTCACCCCCTGTCATCCGCCCCTCCCCCCTCTTCTCTTTGCCCAGTCAGCCTCCTTTCAAAACAGAGTCTTCTCAGTCATAAGCTCTCTTGAGAAGAGACGGAAACATTTTGCATATTTTACAAAACATCCCATCATCAAGCATGCAAAACCATCTCCTTTTCTTCTTATCTCACTCCTTCTTCCTACCCGGCTTTGTAAAGACTACCAAACCCCAAACACCTACCTACGCGAATCCATGTAAAGCCCTCAAACCCAGCACCAACCCCACCATCAACTCCATATCATCCCCAACCACAGAAAACAAGGACAAACGTCTTCCACAACACCAACCAAAAGACAAGACTTTAGAAGTCAAAGAACCACCACCACCACCCTAAGCTTCAATCTCAGTCTCTGAATCCTCCTGCCACCACGTTACACAACCCTCCTCTAAACCTACATCCTTTGACATGTCACCCTCACTCAGTGAACACACTAAGATGACAATCCTCTTCCTTGTCAATCATACTTTTTTCTCCTCCTCTTCCCATCCAGCATATCCCTTCCGCCTGTCATAAATGTCAAGTACAACTTAAACTATCTTCCAAAACCAACATTCCCAATCTTACTAAATACCGTGTCTCATCCTCCAAGCCCGACCTCAGCTTACCTCTTAGTCTTCTTCTACTTCCAGCTCATTTCATCCCAACTACATGCACTTCTCGCCTCTGCTTTCTTCCCCTAAAACACAACAACCTCTCCTTCCTCTACAATCCGCCAAACCTTCATCTCATCATCCCTCATAATGCACTTTCTCCCACAAACTGTCACCCTCTCCTCCTTCTCAGCTTTCATTTCTTCCTCATCCATATGCAGTTTTATCCAGCCCGCCAAACACTAAGCTTCCTTCCTTCCCCTCTCACTAAAAATCTACAGCCATATCCACCAATTCCATTCACCCAATCCCCAATCCGCTCCACCGTTTCTTCACTTTTACAAACACAATATCACTCAATCTAAATGTCCGGAAGAATCCGCTATTAATATTCACCAATCTCTTGTTCTATCTTGTAACAAGTCCAATACTCATCCTCCGACCTTGTTCCAAGCGGGTGCTAAAATCTAAAAGCCGGCTGAGATGTATCCCTCATCGCATCCCGAATCCAAGCTTCTACTCTTAAACATCACGTCTTACCCGAATCCTCCTTGTCATTTCCCTACTCATCATCACCACCAGATCACCCATTAACTCCACCGTTTCCTCACCCATCCTCAACCTCTTACTCCGACCCATTTCTCGAATAATTTTCCATAATCTTCCACCATTCTCCCTCCAATATCTTCCGCTTCCATCCCCGGTGCAAGCCCATATCATCCATCAGCCATTACCCAGACTCGCCTCCATCCAATCCATCCTCCATCACCACTATTTTCATAATGATTCTTTTATTCTGATCCGCGTAATTTTAGCCCTCAAATCTCTTCAAACACTCGTATATTCTTCCGGCAAGCCGCCATTCCTCTATCTAAAGTCACCCTTCCGCTATCGTTCCCCTCTCCGCTATTCCAGCTCTATATCTCCGATATGTTCACAGGAAGGAGCTCGAAGCCTGTCCTTGTCCTCTCCTCCAGGCTGCTCTCTACCATTGTCCGCAGATCAGATCTAGGGTAACATCTATTCCACTTGTCCTCCTCCCTTACCCGCTTCCTCCGGACGAGGAGCTATTCCAAAATTCAAATTACTTTTTCACATATTTTTATGGGCGACTGGAGAAAATAATGCAGGGCTCTCACCAGATAAAATTAATGTCCTACCAACATCCCAACTACCAACCAACCACCAGTCTCCCAGTTCCGGACACAAGTCCAGAGAACAGAAAACAAAGCTTTCCCGCATCCTCCACCATTATTCCTGTCCCAAGCCTCCTAGTCCTAGTTCTCCTAGTCAATACAAGTTCATTCCAGTCCCGGCTAACACCATCATGGCCCATTTACAAGCCCGGTTACTAGCCTAAACTCACATAAAGACAACAACTTGAGATGAATTGCCATAGCCGTCAGACCACAAAGAGCCCTGGAAAATATACAGCAGCGCAAATATTCCTAACTCTCCTTGTCCCAGTCCCTCACCCAAGCATGTTTCTATTTTCTATGGCACACAAAACTAGATTTCTAAACAAACCGTCCCCAAAATTTCCATGGCAATCCACGAATATGCTCCTCCTCCAGAATTCACCCCATACTATTATACTCACTCAGTCAGCATTACAGCTAATATAACAAAATTACAGTTCTCCTCCCCTTCAATGCTTCTACATATTTTCCCCATTCCGTTTGGAGGAAAATCAGATGCAAAAAGCCATTCAAAAAGTTTCTCCATTTACCCACCCCTTCACAATTTCGCCAACATTTTCGCATACTCTTTTCTCCTCCTTGCCTTTATTTCCTCCATTAAAGCCTTCCTGTGTGTCCCTTATTTTTTCCCCGTTTTCCATCCATGCCTTTGTCGTCCTACCTTTCCTCCGCCGCCCCGCCGGTTCAATTCAATTCGCCAATGTCCTTCAGAAAACTAGAAAAATCCCATCTCCGCCACCTCAAGAACCTTTAACAGCTTCACTAAAAGCAATAACATGCTATATACATAATAGCCAATGTTTAAATACACTTCTTCTCATACACATAGCCTCCAGAACCAATCCCAATTCAATGACACTATAGAACACTTGAATGGAGAAAATAAAACCACTACCAGCATCTCTCCCACTTCCTTCTTCACTCTTAAAGATTTCTTAACACACACCACACAAACACCTATTCTCAATAGCCTCATAAAAGGAATCTATTTCTCTCCCCCCCTATTCACAACTATCACCTTTTTCGCTACATTTTTTCTTTTCCCGACCGATTCCTTGCAAACCAACAAGCCTCTTTAATACTTCTACCTGTTCTTCTTCTTCTCTAGCCCCCCTTTCTTCCCATCTCCTCCTCCACCCAATCCCCTGTATTATATATTCTCATGGCCGGTCAACCGTGCAAGAAGAGCTTCCAGGAACTATCATTCTATCAGACGTTCCTCCTCCCACCAGCCGCGAAAATAGCTTATCGCCAAGTCCTTATAAATACTGCAACAACTCACAATTCATCCCCACCTAGCAGTTTTATTTTCGCAATCCTCACTTTTCTTCATCCTACTAAATAATCCATTCTTTGTCCTACTAAATCCTTCATTTCGGAACATGGCCGACTTTCCTCCAGCTTGCCTTTACTTAAACCTGGGCCCACTCCTCCTTCCCGGGTATTTCTTACACTATCCTTCTTACGGATTTCATCCTTGACTCCCGTCCGCATGCATCCTCTCTTTCAATTCCCTTACATCAATATCGTCTGCTCCAAATTCCTCATGATTTAATTTGACAACTACAAAGTTGCTCCGACACGAACAAATGTCATTTCCGCAAGTAATTGAATTCTCAACGACACTGACACAACCCACTATCCTTCCCCACCCTCTAGATCTTCTCCCATCCTTCTTCATCCACAACCAGGTCTCCAGGTCTTCTCTCCCGCATCTCCCTCAAACTTTATCACTAACCGTTCATCTTCTCCTCCAAACCCCATAATCTAACCCGCACAACTTTCCCCTATTTTTCCCCTCCACCGCCTCACTTTCTCCAGCTTCAACTTTCTCTTCCTCCTTCCTCCAGCTACAACACAAGTCCCCCTGCCCTTCACCGTTCTATTTCTACTCCTCCTCCTTAGTTATTCCGTTCCGATGGTTCATTTAATGAATCAGTAATCTAAATTGCAAAAATCCCAAGTAAAGCTAGATGCAAATTCTCAACTTTGCTTCTATTCTTCCTCCGCTCAGGCATCCATTAGGGGGATATATGCAACATTAAACACCATCGCTTACCTTATTAGTGCTGAGGACGTAGAGGTACTGGCCCGAGGGATCTACTGTAGTATCCGGTAAAATAGCATAACCGGGGTCCACTTCAACATCTTCATAGTGATCTACCCTTTGGGCTGTGGATAGAAGAACCTGTGGAAAAAAATTATACTTTTAGTCATCTTCATTAAAATTATTATAATTTCAAATCTCTTCTTCCACACTTACATAATAGTTGAACAAAACTTGGCCCAGGTGCGCCTAACGGTCTACCACATATTATCTCGCCAAAATCCAAACCACTCTGCCTCTACCAAATGTAATCGCTCTCCTTCCTTCCTTTCCTTGTGCACCCACTATATTCTATAACCTCTATAATTTCACTTCCCATTCTACTCCGCCGCCGTCTTTTAAATTCCCGATAGTTTTACCTTTGTAATTTCACTAATTCATTACACGATATCCAAAACTTTTACCGCCCTACTTTCTACGTCGCGTATTCCAAAATACTTTTGCAACCTTCCCTCGTCCACCTTCTTTTGCAACATAACCCACTTTTTCCACCGTTTACCCCGTCGAGACCCGACTGCACAAAAGTTATAAAATTCTTCAACCATACCCGCCGCCCATACCTTAATTCTTCCCGAATCTAAAACTTAATACAAGAGCCCTAACCGAATTTTTAAATTTGCTCATGCCTAATTACTTTCTTTCCCCATACCTGCTCCATCTTGTATAGCTTCTTCCTAGTTATATTCTTCCATTCGCTATTAAAATAGAAAAATTCGTACTTGAACTACTGTACTGTAGCTTTACAATAGCTTTCCAAAATCCTCACTGTACCCAATTACCGATTACATAACACGTCTTAAAACCCATACCTTAAAACTGCTAAATATTAACAGTTCTCCATCCATTACATGCTATTGCAATTATAATCAAGAAAGGCAAAAGCAGCCGACTCTGACCACCAAAGTCAAGTCACCTAATTCATTTCGCACCATGAAATAATCCCACCGAGTCGAATTCATACCCACATACATGTGAAATCTCCACCTTCTTGCATTCGCTCATAAACTTTTTAAATCTTTGATACACCTTAGCCGGACATGTACTCATTACAGAATCCCTGTTTAAGCTTTCAGACAAGGCATGATTTACCACCTAACCTTCCTTTGACTCCCAACACGCCAAGTCAGTCTCACCTAAGAATTCCACCTCCCAAACTGTTTTGTCCCTTCATGAGAGATCAAAGGGGGAGCTTGCAAGCTAAGCTACACCATTCAGCTAAATTGCATCCCGGCATTTATGGATGATTATATAAGCCCATAATCGCATCTCCTTTTCCCGTTCCTCCATTGTCATTACCATAAGGACGATTGCTATCAGATATGGCAATTTTACGCATGCGAAAAATACCCACCGCAATTTCAATCCCAACACAAAGGAATCCCATCAAATACTTCTACCTCCCATTAGCATCCCATTAATTTATTTCCCTCCGTTTCATGCCCATCAAATATCGATTTATTCTCCATAACCATATCCCTCACATTACCTCCCACCAATCCGCCGTCCTCCTCCACCTCTTCCTTTCTTCCTACAGTCTGCAAGCTCAATACTCAATTCGTCTATTCCAAATCCTTTCCCATGTCCATTTACACACTATCAACATCAACCAGTAAACCTAAGACGGGCTAATGCCTGGCAACATAAGCTTTATAGAAGATTCGCATTCCAAGTCCTCGTTACCTCTTCAATTCGTTTCACTCTTTCTCTGGTATTCTTCCTTTATTTTTTTGAAACCTTATGCAATCCTATCTCTCTTGTTATGAAAACAACGCGTTTGATTTCTCTACTTTTACTCTTCAACTCTAGTTCCGTCCAAACTGGAACCTGATACTTACGCGCTTACTCTTCAACGCACCGCTTCCGCTTCACTTTGCTACTTACTATCCCCGCCGCTGTAAATTCAACTTTCTCCAGCCAAGCTACCGCTAAATTCAAAAATACAATACCATGTATATAGTGTACAAAAACTATCAGGCAGCTTACAAGCATTCTTCTTCTAGCTCCCAAAACCCTACTATCAAAAGCCAGCAAGCAAGTACATGCCGTCTTTAAATCAGTCTTTCTTCTCTTGAATCTCTTTCCTCTATTCGGTTAAGAATCTCGTAATTTATCAAACATTCCCCTCACTTTTTCCTTCTACACACAAGTGTGAATTCCTTTAGTTTCTTTATTTTCAGCCTCACTCCAAATAAATTCCGATAAACATAGTTTAGTTTGATCAACAAGCGGGGAGAGGGGACAGGGTTCATTTGATCCAGCCTTCCCCATCTTCTACTTTCTCTTCCCCTACTTTCTCCCTCGTGTGCGTAGCTCTGCTTGAATGCAAGTACCTCAAAATTCCAATCCAACTTGAATGAAAACTTTCCGAATCTACTTTCCCCCATCGATTCTGTTCTTTTATTTCTTATTTCTCCAGCACACGAACCTTTCCCTTCATTTCTTCATACCTACCCTACATGACTCCTCCTTGAGCTCTGCATATAAACAGTGTGCCTTTCCCTCTTTTACTATCAACTCCAGCCGGGAATCGACTTGAAATCTTCAAATATGAAAACACGGGAAATGTGAGCCTCTGGCTCTCAATTTTCCACAAAATCCTCGATTCAACCTTCCTCACTGAATTCCGCCCTCTAATCCAAGCTATATTTGAAACGAAACAAGTTCTTGCAGACTTGCCGCCCGTATCAGATTCTTTGTCTTTCACTATCGTAGAGTCCTCTTCCGCATTCTCAATCAACTGTCATCCGAGACCCGAGTATCCGCAACCATAACCGACGTGTCTCGTATTACATTCATGACATTCCATACAAATCAGTCAACTCACAGTATTCCTCTAACCCTTCTACTTTCAAACCTGGGAAAACAGAATCATGCAATCCAAATCTACCATCTCCTGTACAAAACTATGCACAAAGCAGAGAAAAACAATCAAACTGCCAACATATCTCCCGCTTTCTCAGCTTTCTCCGCTTCACTTCTATTAATTTAACACTCCGCCAAGGATCCTGACCAGCTTCAAGTTCCATAGTCTGCAACTGGAATCAATTGGTTTACACGCATCACTGATATCCACTACTCACACCTTCCTATATAACAACTTTAACCCGCCCGTCCACCTGTTATCCTCCCGTATTTTCTCGGAATCCCACGTCATCCTCATACCTCCGATTCTATAGTTGTTCCATTATTCCTCAAAACTAACACAAATTTCTTTAACCTGTGTCATTTACTCATCATCACCACCACCTTTCTCATCATTTACTACTCTTCCCATTTCCAAGAAAGTTCTGCAACTTTCACCCGTCTCCCACCCTTCACAGCCTTCCAACTCCTCGCTCCCCTCTCTTGCTGTCTTCAGCTTCCATTTTCTTCTCCAGCAAAGAAAACAAAATCATCTCTCTTCTTCACATTTCCTCTACTCTCAACTGGATTCCCTTTTGCCATTCTTCTAAGCATCTATCACCTTCCCAAATCTTCCTCTCTTTCCGCCTTCCCATTCTCCTTATCCACCTCCCTATTTCCTTTATTCCACCCTACTAAACCCAAATCCCTAGCTTTATCCCATCCAGCTCCACCAACATCTCCACAGGGAGGGAGCGTACATCAAAATTCTTTTCCGAGCTTAGATAACGGAGGGTGATAAACGCACTTTAACTTTGACGACAATACCAAGCCTTCCGCTTCACCGATTCCTCTTTCTCCCAATGTACTTTCACTTCCCCACCCTTCTTCTCCCTAATCCAACAACATACAAATTAATGATACTTCACCAGTCGCCTCTCAATCCTGCAGAGAGACTTTCTCTCCCTCTCGGATTTTTCCCGTTGTTAGGCACGCAGGCAGCTAGGACGGGAAGAAAAGTAACTGCAGTTTCCTCCTTCGAAATAGATCCGCTAAGAATAACAAGGTCCAGCCTGCTGCACCTGCAGCTTATTCACTTCACGTTGAATACTGGTTGCAAGGGGGCACGAACTGAGATGGGAAAGAGGTTCATAGCCGAAGGAGAGTTGAAGATATAAAAACTGCCGGTAAGGAAGGGAAAATGGAGAAATAAATCGATATAACCAACCCACCGGCTGAGTCAAACTTGGAGACAGGAGTTGACAATTCAGTCGGGCTCTAATAATAATCTCCATCTGAATTTACTTGAAGAAACCCGGGGAAAAATAAATGGAGGTCGTCGCACACGGACCACTGTAGTCCACCGCCCATCCCCAGTCAGCTTAGCAGACATCAGCCAGGCCAATATCCTCTTTCATCCGAAATCGGACAATCAACCCGAAAAACAACAAGCTTCTACTTCCATCCTCCTCTATCTTTCTCCTATGAAAGCAGACCCCAGGCTGCCTAGCTGGCCACTAAGGCCGCCGCCGGCAAGTGACCAGACAAACACACAAGGGCAAAGCATCTGCCCTGCCTCTGTATATATTGAGCCTCCCTCCCAGGATTATTCTTTCTCGCAGCAGACGGAGGTATAGAGTTAAAACCAAGAAGGACTTTCACCTCCACTACCGCCAAAGCTTACCGCCCGCGCTTCTACCCGGATATCCTATCATCTCCTCCGTCTTCTTTTATCCCAATCCCGGCCATTTTATTTTCTCTCATTCACATTGTGGACACTCCACAAGAAACATGTCCCGTCTTCCCGCCCCTCTCCCAAGCATCAATAATCCCCGCTCCAACTTTCCCCATCAAATTTCCCCCTCCTATCATCAACTTTACGTCATTATCAAGTCCTCAGACAAAACTCACACGACGAGGACTTTCCCCCACTCTCTCCTCCTCATCATCATCTTTTCCCTCATCCTCTCTCATATCTAACCTTTCTTCCGTCACTTCCTATTCCCATCACCCCCCGCCTTCCTTTTACCACCCTCTCCTCCTCCAGCTTCTTCTTTCTCTTAAAATACTTTATCCCGCATCCTCGTCCCCACTTACCCGGCCCATCATTATGATAAACAATCGTTGAGAAAAATCCTACTTCTTTAACAACCTCCGACAAGTACCTCCTCCTACTTCCACACACACACACACACACATACACTCCTTCATCCTCAACAACCCCTACCACTCTAGCCTGTCTCTTCTTCCCCGCCCCTCTCAAACTTGATTATTCCGCTATTCATCCTTCTCCCGTCATCCCTTCATCTTCTCCTTGTCAAAAGTCTCACGAGCTCCTTCCTCCCTTCTCTCCTCCACTCCATTACGCTTTCTCCGGAAGCATGAACAAACTTAATTACTCCATGTCAACCCAATTATTCTCATCCCTTCCACCCCACCCCCCCTCATTGTATCCTCTTAGTTTCTTATTCCACATATCGTATTCATCATCATCCCTATCCCTCAATCTCTCAATGACTCACATCCTTTCTCACTTCATCATTATTTGTCACCACACATGTAATTCTTCCAGTATGGCTCCATGTCCCCCTCCCGCCACTACTTATACCCATTTACAATAATCATACTCCGCTCCAACGCCTCTTCCTCACAACAACTAATTGCTCCCACTTGGCAAAATTAACGCACTTACCAAGTCAGTCTATTCCTTCTCACTTTCCCTCGATAAATCCTTCCAGTCAGAGAGCCCATCAAAAATTAAACCTCTTATTTCCATCCAGCTATACTCTCAAGTACTTTGATTATTATCATTGTGCAGGCTGTGTCCTATGTGTACCTCAGCGTTCACTCCACTTTTCTCCAGCAATATGACAATTTCTCCCGCATAAAACACTTCCACTTCATCCATCCCCACTCCTCCTCACCTGTCCTCTCTTCCGTTACTGAGAGGGTAACTCTAATTCCGGAGCGTTCATCTACCCAAAATATCCATATACTCCACCAACACTATACTTCCTCCGACTGCCGATACCCGCCTCTATACTCGCCCGCCAACGCCAACCTCCTAACTCAGTTACCCTCCTTTGCACTCAGCACCAATCCCAGGATCCTGCAGTAGCAATCCTTTTGATTGCAAGCTAAAAACAATTACCCTCGACTTGTTTTTTATAGCTCCCATTAGGCTTGATACAAGGTATAAATTACACTTCCTCACGCATTCATTATTTCTCATAATAGTAATCAGCCCGCGCTGAATTCATATTCTCTTTGTCAATACACAAGAGCCATTCTGCAATCCCAAACAGAGTACCTCTCAAGCTTCCTACGTTAAATTTTGTTCTCTTATTACAATTCCCTATAATTCAAGCCCAAACACTCCTTCAAAAAATAATCAGACATCCCAAAACCCCGCGTTCCCAGTTTCCTGTATTTCTTCTTTGATTCTCAATCCTTGTTGTCTGAATTATTTTCAAAATACAAATGAAAACCGTGCTCCTGCCCTGCCTAGCTTCCGCATACGCTGCCTGCTTCTACTCAAAACTTTTTTACCGCTTTCAAAAACATTGTTTTCCTTTTCCACTCTTATGAAACGGCCTCTTCCCCGAACACATTCAGCTATTTCCCCTTCCTTCCCCATCCTTCCACAAACCCCCCTCTCCTTTCTCTTTGCCTTTCGCTCCAGTCATTAAATCAACGACGACAACTTCCCATTTTACACATTTCCCCTTCAAAAGGATCAAGACGCGGGTCTTCTGGTCGAGAGCGTCATTCACAGATTGCAAGGCACGCTTTCCCTGCTGTACTTGCAATTGGATGGACATGAATCAATTCCCCGCTCCCCTCTCACTTTACATTAGTAGGAAATCTTTGACTTCCGTGACCGTACCGGAAGTATAGATATGATGTGAGCAAGCTGGAGCTGCTCACTCTAAAATCCCTCCCTCTCTTTCATCGTCATCATCCATTCTTCCCATCCTATCATCCACAACCTTTTCATAAATCATAACTTTCAGCATCTTTCACTCCCCCCGCCTGTCATCATCACCAGAACAGAACTCATCCCTTCATATCTCACATAATAACAAATCATTATCCTAGCTTTTTGAGCCAGCCGGATGAAAACCCAAGGACAAGCATGCATAACCGAAGCAAGAACCAAGCCGTGCCACTCTTTTAAAAACCCACCATGTCATCCCTCTCCCGCTTCATCCCGGACCATTACACATCCATATATTCAATTCTGAATCCGAGGACAACATCTCCGAGAGAGAGTTTCCGTACCTTCAATCCTCCGTTCGTCCGTCTATCCTCTCTCACTCAGAGTTCTATTGAAAGCAGGAGCCCGCACCTGTTTCATTCCACCTGATAAATTAACTACCAACCGACGACGACCATTTACCTTTCAAATCTTTTAAAGCTTCCATCCTTGTATCCAATCGCTAAAAGGCATGGCCAACTAGCTTTTGAACCAGCATGCTCCGACCATAGCTTCAACTTGCTTCCACACAGCATTTCCGAACTTGATACAGTACTCGACCGGAGAACAGAACAGACTGAACAATACCGCACCAAAGGAGAGGCAGACGAGAGCAGTTCAATAGTACCACAATCCTCCTACATTCGTACAAGTCAACAGAATAGTAGAAACGTAGAATGGAAAGAAACCAATGTGAGAAGCCACCTTTTCTTTGTGCTTAAAGTCGGACCTCACGAACAAAGGCTTTACCCCCAGCCAGAGAAAACCGAGTTAGCCATTCCACGCTACGCTCACTGGACATTCTCTAATTAAATCCTTTTGTGAATCCCAAATTTCACATATTGTATTCCAAACGACTCGTTAGGCACACCTGACGATCACAATTTACCTCCACCACAGTCTCTCTTCCCTCTTTTTCCAAACTATTATAACATGCATGAACTCCAACTCCTTCCTACCCTCCGCCGATTCCCAAGTCATCTTCTCCCGTCTTCCTTTACTTTGCCCTCTTCCCCAGCCTCACTCCTACAGTTACTCCAAGGGTTTTTTCCACATCTTTACCTACCCGTTTCCTCCGTCCCGCACCTTTTCTCTTCTTCCTCAATCTTAAATAAAAATACGCTCAAGTTTCCTCTCGCAAGGAGATTTCATGGATTGCATTCAAATTTCTCTAACAACTTCCCTGTCATCGACGTGCCTCCAACACACGAATTCAACACGAACAAAGACACATCACTATCGTCATTATATCCATTCTTCCCTCCAACTTCCAAACAAGGATATTGAACACATGTAAAATCCTTGCTCCGATTTCGTTTCTACCTCTGGTAAAATCTAGCTAACCAGGAAGCACGGACAAAAGGAGTTGCTGCCATGGACAAACCGGGTAATGGCGGAGCACCTCCCGAAGCCTGCCACTCACGTGAAATATTTCCCGATTTCTTGGACTTGATTCGTTCCTACTCATAACTAAATGTACCCGGGCTCAAGTCATCACCTCGTCGTTGGTTTCCGTTCCTTAACAAGCTATAAAGGTAAAAACGAGCTCAAAGCTCCAAACACACTTACCTTCTTAATAGTTCCATGACTGGTTCCCACAAAGGCCACCGTGTGTTGCTCCGTAGCAGCCAACGCAACTGAAGTTAACAAGGTATCTTGAAATTTTATCGCCGCCGTCTGCACGATCGGTATCGAGCCGGAGATTTTCAGTCCAACTTCACAAAAGTTTGGAATATTCCCCGCACCCTGTGAATACAAAAAAAGCGGCGAAAATTATCAGCCATTTTTCTATATATATCCATAGTTTCCTCTTAACAACTCTTCCTCCCACACCTTCTTCCCATACAAACGCACGAATTTACTTTCTCTTTTCCTATCCGACTCTCCTTTTTCCTTGTTCTCATCCACTTGCTTCCAAGTCTCCGATTCTTCCGTCTTTCACGATGGTTCATGTTACACTCGTTACAAGTACCTCTACTTGAAACCTCATCCTTTCCCTCCTGAACCTTCCCCCGTTTTGCCTTCTTAAGCTCCGCCGTTCCTTGAATTACGAGATTGCTCTTGTAGGATCAATCTCATCAATATTCACGCTACATATACAATTCCTACAATGGACGCCGCTAAAAATCCCCTTTCAAAAGCTAATACGAAGACAAGTTGATCATCTAAAATGCGCACGAGAGTGCAAGAGTCGTTTTTATTTACTACTCTCTAGTGAATATCCCAGAGCTCATGCAATTCCCACAATCCACATCTCGTCATTCCTCCCCTTCCTTCTTATTTCCTATATTTCTATGGCCCAATCATCACTACTTTCTCCATCATCCACCTAGTATCCTGTTTGCTTGCTTGCTTCCTTCTCCTTTCCCTGACTCGACAACCTATTCTGAAATTGTTACCATTAACCCATCGCCTCTTACTCTACGGATTCACTCCTCAATCCTCCGATTTCCCAAATATTCTCATTTACTCTACCCTTCCCACCCCACCCCTACTATTTCCAGCTTTCTCTTCCTACCTACTGCTTACTCAATTTCGGAGGATTAGGACTGAAGAGGGCAAAGCTTGCTAGACTTAACCACGTTCCACAACACGACACACCATCAAGCCTGTCCGTCCTAAAAAAGCAACACTGCCACCACTTAGTCTTCACCAAATACTTTCTATCCTCACCAAACGTTCCTAATATCCTTCACCTTTCCCTGCTTTCTCTCTATTCCTCTGGCTTTCACTTTTCCATCCAACGCCTCCTTCCCCCTTCCTCATATTTCTCTCAATTTCTTTCTCCTCCACCCTCCCATAAAGCTTTCCATAACAGATTCCAATTCATTCCTTCCTTACTTTCCGATTGCTAGGACGGAAGAGGGCAAAGATTGCAGACGTGGCAAAAATAACTTATATTTCACCAACTAAATCTATATTTCCACACCTCCTTCCCCCTATTCTTCTCAATTCACACTCTTCTCCATACCCCCAAGAAACTAACCAATTTCAATTCATTTCAAATCCTCCAACAAAATATCGACAAATTAGCCTCCAGCTTCCAAATCCACAATCGTTTCAATCCACCCCACCCCAATCTGTCTCTCTCTCTCTCCCTGTTACTTCACTCCAACTCACAGCCCTCTCAAAACTAACAGCTAACGGCATGTCAGCAATATTACACAATTCCTACAATTTCACTTCCCTAGCGTGGCTCAAATTCCAGTTGGATTCGATACAGGATTCCCCTTCGATCACAAAAGTCTTCAAACTATGTCGGAGAAAGTATCACGACATGACGTTTCAAACTATTACACTCTCTCCATCTCCCAATATAGCTTTTCCCCCCTCTTGCTTTCACTACCCGTCAAATATAGCATCTGAACTAGCATAGTAAAACCTAGGCTCCTTTTCGTATCATTCCAAGGAGAACTTGTTGTAGAACGTCTTGTACTGCTTTCACTCAACGCTGAGAATTGCTCCCCCAGATTTTCACAAATCACATCATCCTCACGTCAACTCAAATAGCTTGCTTGAAAGATTGCATAATGTTGGTACACACACACGCATATTCCCTGCCTTTCCGCTACCGGATCTCCACTTTCTCCCAACTGCATTCCCATTTACAAATCTCCTCTCTTCCAGCTTTTATTTCCGCTCTTGCTTTCTCCAGCTTTCTCCATTTCGCCCTGCCAGGAAAGATGAATGCACCAAGTTGCAAGGAACATTATAGGGACCAGGAAAGGACTTATTGATCCTGGGGCTTGCTAGCTGTAGCCAGGCCTATTCAAATGATGAAATAGAAAATATTGCGCATTTAATGCCACTTACACCCCTGTCTGATTCTCCAGCGGGTTCGGGGCACGTTCCTCCACACTTACTATCCATGCATTCCATCTCCCATCCCATTAATATTCCATGAATCAGCATAGACCCACCAAATGCGTCCATCTGTCTTCTTCTCCACTTCTCCAGCCCGGCTCATCCTATCAATCTCTGCCCACCATTGCCCATACACTCATGTATTCCATGTAAACCTCCGACCGACCTCCCTCAGCCTCATCCTTCCATGAATTCATCTCCTCACTTCTCCAGCACCTCCTCCCATTCTTATCAGCGCTGCAGCCATACAAATGCATATAGCTGCGTATCATTTGGACAGCCAGTGAAAAAGATAAGACCCGCCATATCATTTGTAGCTTTATATTCAAATCTCCCACCTCTTCGCAAGCACATAATGAATCCTCCTCTTGAAATAAAAACCCATCCGTTGTCAAGTTCTGGAGAAACTAAATAAAGAATGGCAGAAAACAAAAGAAGCAACACCTTGGTGAAATCTATACTTTCGGGCCTCTCCCTAAAACCATGGGCTCACCCAGCCTACATCTTACGTATTCCCAAACCCCGCACCCTCTTTAATACCCCTTACTCAAGTTTCCAACAAACTTCAAGGACCCACCTAAAACTAAGCCCATCTTCCTCAACTTCCAGCATCATTCAAAAAGCTCTGGATTTCTCCACAGGCTTCTTTTCCTCATAAACTTGCTTCCTTCCACACTCTTTCCAGGAAGCAAGGGCAGAAGGTTTTTTTTCCAGTTCTTCCAGCCATGCAGTCCATCCTCTACACCGACGACCCTTCATTCCTCTTCACCTCACAAACTAATTTTGGGTGGTGCATTTGTTACTGTCGCACTTTCTTTTTCCAGCCATTACTCTCCGCCTCCTTGCGTGACAGAACAATGTTAGATGCTCTCAAAAAATGAGCGCGTTAATTCTCCTAGAAAGTGTGGAAGACGCCAGGTGGTTGATTAAACTAAATTCACCGCGAAATGATAGTGGCAAAATCCAAGTCTGCCCATAGAAATTAAATAATGTCCCGGGCCCCAACCTTGCTCGCACCCCGCTTCTCCCCTCCTTCCTCCCCCACCCATACCACGTAACCCAAACCCAAACCCAACGAAACGCCCCTTTCAAACATACATCACATTTTACAAAACTCTCTCTCTCTCTCCTACAATTTCTTCCTTCCTTCCTCCTCCTCGTACTTCCTGTCTTCCACAATTTTACACTCCCACCCCCGCTACAGGCTCCCCCAGAAGCCCCGACCCTATACTCCTACCACCGACAAACATCATTCATGCCCGTCCCTCATTCGCCCCCATTACACCTTGTCCTTTTTCTTGCCCTCTTCCTGTCTCAATATCCATAGATTAACGGGAATCAGCGTGAAACAAAACTAAATTACCTGCGCCCCACCCTCCTTTTCCTCCAATATTTATAAAATCTCTAAACTTTTTCCCATTCTTATTATATTCATAACTTTTAATTTCTTTTTCCTCTGCCATTACTCCAGCAAACGAGATATGAAACCCGCAAGTAATAAACCGCCTTCATTTTTTTTCAACAAATCTATGCACACACACACACACACATACTGCCTCTCCTCCTCCCCAGTCTAACCATTTCCCCTAAAGGTTCCGATCAAATTAAACTCTGGAAATATGTTCCAATACATACATTTCCCCGAGCAGGAGCTTCTCCCAAAACCCGTCATAGATCATCATCAGGTGCGGCATTCTTGAATACTTTTTCACTCATTTCCCCCCCCCCCCCATTCTCACACGCAGCCCGGCCTGAGAGTTCCCGTATTTTTCCAACGTTCCCCCGCTCTTGTAACCAACAACCAATACCGCCTCCATTTCATGCCACAAATCATTCTTCTTCCAATATTCTCCACCACCACCACCGCAACCTTTAAAAATCCACACGCAGCAGCACCCATCCATATACCACTTCCCGCAAAATATCCCACACAGAATCAAATACCATCTGTCCAACATCGTCCAACGCCTCTAATCCACCTTACAGCTACAATAATATCCACCCAGCCTTAAGCCCGCGTAGACTCCTTCCTTCCTCGGTGACCCAACTTGAAAAAACTAGCACGCATAAATAATTGATTTACAGATCAGACAGAACCTCATTTATTTCTATAACACCCTAATCTGTTTCCTCTAATCCTGGAGATATATCCCTTTATCCAGTGAATTCTCCAGTCTGCCTCCTCCTATAGTCCTGTATGCGACAATACGCTTCCGTCCACGCAGTTACCACTGGATACATTCTCCTCCAGTTCCTTGCACTTTCTCTTTAGTGCGAACATAACTCTAGATTCCGGCGAGCTTAAACTACGCCCTTTGACTTTTCCTCCTCCCGTTTCACCACATCTCTCCGTCTGACTCCGTAGCCCCTCCAGTCCGTATCCGATAAATTATAGCCCCAAGAAAATCCGATGCATTTCTTCCATCTCCACGCCATGTCCACATGTTCCGATATTTCCAAACTGATTCACAAACTCATTCCTGAATTTAGTTAATGTCTCCTGTATATTCTCACAACTTTCTTTCTTCTTCTTCTTCAGCCACTTCCTTTTTCTCCTCCATCTCCTCCGCTTTGCCCTCTTCCCCTCCATCTTATATTTTACTTCCTTCTATTCCCTTGCTTTTTCCTTATCTTCACAATCCATCTATTCATCCTTACAGAATTCTCTCTTTTGTTCAAAATTCCAGCATGCTTCAGTCAATAAACCTCCTCCACCTCCCCTACGTCTACGTCATCTGCTACAATACGTAACCTCGGCAGTTTTAACTCCAGCCCTCCTCTTCCCATTACCCTCCAAAAGTATTCACAAGATTGTCCCATGAGGGCTTCGCCCTTGAGAAAACAGAGCTTTTTCATTTACACACACTCACACATTCTTCTAAACTCTTCATTCCCATCTCCTCCAGCCAGCAAGTCAAGTCAGCCAGCGGAATCATCATTGCCCTATGTCGTCCAGACTGGAGTTTCAAAGAAGAATAGATGAGAGAGCAAGCAAGGAAGCAATATTTTCAATCCCTTCCACCCTATATTTCTTCTCAATTCCTCCTTTCCTTGCAAAAAAGTTTCTTTTCAATTCCGCCACCACCCAGCTTCCAGCCTCTTGTTGCACATTTCACGGCCATGTCACAATCCCGTCCTTTATGCTTCTCTTCACATCTGTATTATTACCCGACCCAAGCTCTTGCCCTCCCTCCTTCATCCTTCCTTGTTGAGGCAATATTGTACAAAGGTATCCTTGAATTCCTCAGTATAGAGTTTCCAAGCAAAATAGTAAAAACTACCACAAGAGGAGCTGGCAGAAAATTTCGGGATTCTGTTCCGCCAACAGCCTCCTCAAGTGCCCCCTTCCTTCCAACTCTACACTTTTCAAGCATTCTTCTTCCCGGGTGACAATGAATAATAAAGTGTCACACAACTGAGCACACACAATGAGCCTGGAGAATTTTAAGAGTTTCAACCATTGTAATTAAGTGCCACTCAGTCAGCCAGCCATCCTCTTCACTTTCATCCCACCAGCTTTTTCCTTCTATACACACATCTTCCACAATCTCCTCTCTCCTCTTCCTCTTATACTACTCCAGAGAACGCATTACACACAAACTCAAAACACAATCCCATCTATACTTTCCCCCACAATCTCCACTAATTCCTCCAACTCTTCTTCGACACTTGGCAAAGTCATTCCGAAACTATCCCGACATCCAAAGCCAAAAAACCATATACCAGCATCTATCCACTACCTCCTCGGCTCAAAGAATTCCAATACATATTCCAACAAAAGCATCGTCTCTTCACCCTCTTAAATTACCTATAAGACTAACAAATCTTTCCCACACCACTTTCTTAGCCACTCCAAAAATACGCAAGAGCCATCTCTCTTTTATTCTTCTTCTATCATTTGTCTCCCCCCGCTTTCCATCCTATCATCCCAATCCTCCATTCCTCTCACCCTTTCTCTCACAATTATTCACTTATTTCCCTATCAGCCTTCCCCACCACCACCACCCTCCTCCTATTATCTTTTTATATACTTTACAGCTCCTCCGCGCGACAACTACAAAAATCATACCCTCTCTTGTCTCTGTCTGCTACTGAAATCCTCCAAGCATGCAAACTAGTAACCACCAACCATGTAACAGCTTACAATGTAATGTATCATTCCAACTACAATCCCATTTCCAAATCCCTCCCTACCATTTCCCTAAAGTATTTTCACTAATACTTTTAAAAAAATTATCTCATTTTACAAAGCACAAACGTGTACACAAATTCCATTCAATTTATAGCTTTCTCTATCTTCCATCACTTAAACAGTGTTTCTCTACATTTTTCACGTCCCTTCAAAATTAAAACAATTACATCCCAATATAGTTTCAATCTACCACTTGTACTTCTCATCTTCTCCCACTCCACTGTCTTCTCGACAACCTTCCTCCCTTGATTCAACACCATTTCCCGAGCCTTCCTACTAAATGCTTTCCTATCATCCATAAACGAGGCTTTCAAAGAGCACACAGATCTGGAATGTGTACAAGAAACCATATTTTTTCCACACCCCTCTCAAAAGTAACCTCATCTCTCGAAAACACGGAGAGAGCAAGTACTAAAGCTTCATCTTCTTTTTTCAAAGCAATCCACCAACATTTCACCTTTTAATATAACAATCGCTAGTCTCTGCCGGACTCACAAGAGCTGCACAGTAACCACCAGCAAGTACCAATGCATTCAGTCTATGTTTTAAACGCTATGAATACAAACTACACTACATTCTGCCTATATCTTATAGCTGCATGTTATTATTGTGTAACTCAGGGGAGCAAACAAGGAGTCTTGTACTCTTCAAAAGATGAATAAAAGCCTTTTAATGAGACTATCTGCCTAATATCCGTCCAGTCCGTCCCTTCAAGGTTGCCTTCCCTTGGTTCCTTGCCAAGGGATTTTTCACACACTTGGCTCAGCCAGCAGACCCTAAGAAAATATCTAGGATGGTGGTGAAACCTTATTCTAGCCTACCTTTCTACTTTTCCTTTCTCAACCTCCTCCCTCCCCCCGTCATTTACAATCCTAGAATTTTACAATCCCACCATCCATCCACCACCGGCAGAGGTAAGTTGAGATAGCTGAGCGGAAAAACTTTTTACTTTGTAGCAATCCAAGAGTAAGAATAAGAGAGAGGTATGCTTGATTACAGAAAGGAACTAAAGAAACATTTTACCTCCCGAGTTTTTACCTACACCGTCGAGAATTATTATATGAACAAGGAGTAGAAGAAAAACATCTCAGCTAAATGCATACCCCAGCTACAGATAAAGATTATAAATGATAAAGGAGCGCTCCAGCTCAACTAACCTCCCCGTCCCACCTTAGCTGTACAAGCGGAGTTGCAACCCAAGTTAGCATAACCTCCTTATGCAACTTACTACAATAGCTAATCTTCCCGAGATTTTATTTCCTTCCTCCGTTCTTCTTCTTCCAAACTTTCTTCTTTCTATCAAAGCCTTAGATTCTTATACTCTTTTTACCATCTTCAATCTCCAAAAGATCCTGTCTCTAATTCCATGCCCCGTGACTCCTCCGTCTCCCTGTCTCCTCACTTTATACTCCTACTTCAACCTCTATACACTGCCTCTGTGTAATATGATGAACATGAAAAAGTGTGTAGAAAAAAGAGCATCTCCAGCCCACCTCATCCAAAATGAGTAAGTGAAGGAGAGAGAGAGAGAGCCAACTTGTATCTTTTAGTTTTTGCTTTCTAACTTACACTTAAGACTCCGCTATCAAATATCATGCCTAGTAAAAAGATAAGAAGATTCTTAACAAAGAGGGACTAATTCCAGAGCGGTCTTCCACTCACTCAATCCTCCTTGCCACACACCACCTTACTAACATAATGCCTACAGCACTCCCGCCCTCCTTCACCCTCCCCCCTCCATCCTCACTAGCTCTTCCCATTATTATTATTCTTATACATTCTTTTAAACAAGTTGAAACAAAAGGAATTGTTTGGACGGAACTCCGACTCGGGATTCAGGATCATTCAAAGAGGAAATAAAGCCTATTGCGCCTAAATTGCTCTTTTTCCATTCCAGCTTTTGCTATTCCCCACCTCCGTCGTATTATTCCAATTTCATTTCCACTGATTGCTTCCGACGGTTTCGAAAATTAATCTCTGGATGCGATGCTCATCCGTTCATGAAATCAGCCTTCAAAAATCCAGTGTGAATACTATAGCTTAAACCTGCCTTCTTGAAGACTCCATATATTGGAGTACAAGTCTAAAACATTCTACAAGAATATGTTTCTGAATTCTTCCCCTCCATATTTTGCTTTCTCCCGGTAAAATCAAATTTCAGAGGTACCAGTACAGGTTAATAATAATTGATTATTGAAATGCAAACTTACCCCTGGTTCGAAGCATTTCCCTTCAAGTATAGGTCCGGAAATGTAGTCCATATTCCGATTTTCCACGGACCCATTGAAGCACACATGTATATTTTCCGTGAATTTCGCTTCAATCTCCTTCATCGAGTAAATGCAGATGGCAGACTCGGGACTCGCATCACTAGTAATCCCCTTGCTCTGAGCAAACACGCCCACGAGCACCAAATCACCTTTATTAATACCTAAACTCTTGGCGAGATCTTCACGAGCGGGTATGATTTTGGCGTCTTGGATAATGTTGTAATTAGCATTGCTATTATGATTATTACTCCTGTAAATACTATTCAACCCGTTGCACTCAAGTGTCACTTCCGTGTAGGAGTCGTAGTTGGCATCCGTAATGCATGTCCTCGCCAGTCGCGACACATAGCCCTGCTCCTCATATCCATGTAAATAGGATTGTTTTTGCACAATCACAAAATAAGCGTAGTTACTTGCATTAAAACCGTAGACGTATTTGACGAGGAAATGATCGCGGTATTTTACATCGATTCGTAACAATGACTGCTTCGCAAACGATAGTTCTGCGTAATCAAAATTATACAAGTTCCGACTTGATATGGCGGGGACGTCGTGACGAAAGTCCCCGTTGTTTGTAAAAGTAGTTCCCACGTAGAGCACATTTGAGACTGCCCACATCGAGTATTTTGCGGGTCCGATGAAGGCGAAGGTCGAGGAATTCTCATCGTTGGCCGCGACCGCGTTCGGTGCAAACTCCGGCGGGAGGGTTATATTTGTCAAATTGTATTTATGACACGCTCCCTGAGCCACTGAACCACATGAGATTAGCGCACGCGAAATTGGATCTACGAGAAGCACTTTATTTACATTATTTGTGAGACCCAGAGCATCACCATGCTCCCCATCCTCCCGACAACCGCTCGCATGACAATTCGGATTGTCCATCTTCGGCCCCGTTGGCACCGTCGCCTCCAGTCGTAAATTCGCATCCAGCTCGTACAGCCTGTTCACAGCTCCCACGTAAGCCCGGCCCGAAATTGGATCCACCGCCAAATGCTTCAAGACGAAGGACTCATTGATAGTGACAAATTGGGAGACGATCGCTCCCTCAGAGCTCCCGCTTCCTCCATCCTCCCCCAGTCCCGGCACGCAGCCTCCCAAACTAATTAATATCCCCCAAATGATGACAAACGTCAAACTGATGGTGGTCCACGTGGGGAGTTTGGGGGCGCTCATCCCCACACCAGCGTCGTCCCCTTTTCTCATCCTTAGCAAGGACGGGACGCGCATTCTTCCCCACAAACCAGCTCTCCTAAATCTGCAAACAAACAAAGAAAACACAAACGTTATCCACAAATTCAAAAACCGCCCTCTCTCTGTACATACCTAATTAAACTGTACATTGGGACAGTAGCTCCAATGCTCTTGTACGTAATGTCCATTACTGTCCCCCCGTACTCGTCGTCACGCTCCGCAAAATCCCGCATTGACACACACACATATTCCCAACGTCCAGTCTCCCCACTCACTCTCCACTACTCCAACCCTCTCAGCTCGCCCTACTTTCACAACATCCGCTAATTCCATTTATAATTCAATCCAAAACAGAGTTTCAAGCCAAAAGATGGAGAGAATGACGACTACCACCAACCTCATACAAACCCCAACAACATCAACGACCACCTCCTTCCAACCTGGCAATTACATTCCGAATCACAGTTATTTACCCCACCACACAACCTCCCAATCCTTGCCAATTTTCTCCGCAAAGTAATTGCGTTTAGCCAACACGTCCTAACTTTACAATTCCCAACCCAAACACGACATCCCACTCCACAACAACCTCTTAAACAGCTTCAACCATGTAGCGATTAACTAATCATTGTAAATTGAATACACAAACACTTGAAGCTCTCAAATAACTCTGCCGCCTGCCTTCTTGTGCCGTCCAGAGAAGTTTACAACACGCCTGCCTTGCCGCCAGCCCTGCCTTTCTCCCACCACCCTCAAGCCAATTATATTAAAATTGAATCAATCTCACGACGATAACGCTCAATCCTTCCGATCCCACTTTCAGTCCACGGAATGACGGACGGACGGAATCCTCTCAAGAGGCTCAGTCAGAGCAGCATAGAGCCGAGAGTATAATCCAAAAGCCGTAAGGATCTCTGCCGCTCCCTTTGATACCATTTTTTCTCAATCCATCTCATCCAACAGATCCAACAAGCCCGCGTGACCTCACCGATTACCTCCGCACGTGTTCCATCACTCACAATTAACAGAGGAATCCGAAAAAATTCCAGTCTCCCCGCCTTCCCCTCGCACACATCCTAATACACCTTCCAACAGCTTCCCTCTGTCCCACGGGCCAAATCTATTACTCTTTCAAAACGGAGGAAATGTTTGTCAAACACTCATCTGCATCATCTCTTCAACCGCAAGCCATGTAGTTTTTCCGAAACTCACCAAACCATCTGCTGCTATAGATTTAAAAAATCCCCGATAACATTTCCTTCTTCACTTTTCCTCCCGTGCACGTCATTCCTTTTCTTCTTTACATCCATTAGCTCACATTTTTCCCTCACTCTTCCAATAATAAGAAGAAGACGTGGCGGCAAAGCGATGAAGCGGAAAATGCAAAAAAAAATCCCACCCGATCAACATAAAAAGTGATTGGCATGCAATGCAACTGCAACTCTGCAAGAGCACGGATGGATCCTAGAAAATTACACCCATCCAGATCGATTCCTCCTGAAATCCTTTACAATATATCCAATTCTCGCGCAGCTTAAATATTCATTACGTCCAAGCCATCCACCAACCTTCCATAAGCTATATCCAGCATACAAAATAACCGACCGACCCACTGTCCGTCCGGTCATCCCTCCCTTCTTCCCACATTCCTCAGCTTTTATTTCAACACCAACCAGACAAGCAGCCATGCACGTCACAAAACCGAGAACCGGCAAACCATCTCCTTCCAATCTCTTCCCTCACTCAAACATGCATTTTTAATCATTAAACCTTCTACCCGATTTACATTTATTTACAACCCGCCTTTCTCTACCTCTTCATTCAGCCCCCACCCACCAACTTCTTTTCCTCCTCCGCCCTCCAATCCCGGACTGTCCGAACTTGTACGTAATTCCGCACCCGAAAATATATTTCTCAACCTCTGCACGTACCAGTAGCCAAGTCCCAAAGCTCATAAATCAGTTTAACATGTTAGAATGATTCCAACAAAGAGAATAATTCCACCCCTCATATTTCCGCTCCACCTTTCTTCTAAGCTTTCTACCTCCCCCCACCTCTTCACTTTTCTTTCAACGTCTTAATATCCCATTACTATTCTGTATTCCATCATCAAAACAAATATATACCTATATTCCAACTCTATCCTCCTCCTCATCCTATTTTGCTATCCAGGCCGAGCGCACACTGCACATCAGCCTTGCACAAAACTTGTCAAATTATTTTTCTCCACTTCACTTTTGGATGCAGAAAGAAAAAACTTTTCGACAAAAACCTAAAGCCAGACTACAATTTCGTCTCTTTATTCCTTCCCCTTGCGTAAGTATGGCAAAGCCAAAGAAATACAAGAGAGCCGCTCTGACTTCACTCATTAGATGGCTAGAAGGTATAGGAAATCCGGAAAAAATCCAACCTTTTATTTCTTGTACATTTTCTTCATCTATCTCTTCCCCTTCTTGTCTTCTCCTTCTCTACCCCTCTCTAACCATTAACAATATTAAAAGAAAAAACTATAGATTGACGTTTCCATTCTACACGCATTCACCCATTCAGTTTCTCAGCCCCCGGAGTCATATCATCCAATCCATCCAGTAGAAGAAAACACCACACCGGCTTTTCAAAGTCCCACACACGCCCCCAGCGCTTCACCGGCTAACCAACCGACTCCGAATCAATCCCCAAAACCAACTTCCAACTAAACTCCATCACCAACAACCTTACAAACCCAGTCTCCTTCAAATCTCATAACCATCCACCAGCCTCAAGGATCCCACACTAATTAATACACCCATCTTCTTAAAATCAATCCTCCAATTCTTCTTATATAACCTTAGCACATTCCGCATAATTTAACTCATTGTCTTTAAAACTATATAAACCATCTTTAATTTCTCTGCAAAAATCCTCCTTCAGTCCAGCTTACACCTCCACCACCGACCAACCAGTACTTGATACTGCTTACTCAATCCTCTTTTTCACAATATGAAATTCACACATCTCACACCTGTATAAATCCCATTTTTCCCTATTCATCCATCTAACCCCTAGCCTTTTTCTTAATCTTCGCCCTTCTTTCACTCGTCCTCCTCCTCTGGCAATCTATATTTCACTCCCTCCACCACTTGGACACACAAGTAATTAATACGAAATATCCCGATTCCGGTTCCTTCCTTGGGTAACTCCCATCCAGTCTTTAATTTCCATCCGCTCCATCTCCCACCACATTATTATTCTCCATCACACACTACACTCACACAGACACACACCTTGAACGACAACTATCCAATAAAGTTCCGAATCCTTGGCCACTTTCAAAATTCAAATACAGCACACACTCACATACAATAAGAAATCAACCCCTAGCACTTTTATCCAATCACGAACTGGCCGCCACCATCATCGTATTTCACATAAATCAAACATCTCTCACAGGCTATAACACTCTAACACCTTGGTGCAAATCCACAAGCTTTTACTACTCATATTATTCAAGTCGCTCCAGCCGCCGTCAGGTCCGGCAAACCCAAATCATTACTGCGAATAGGCCAGCGAATCTTGGAGGGTCATAAGTCTTTTTTTCTACGCCGTCCATAACGGCATTCAAAAGGATCCATCCTCCTCCCTCCTAGCTAGCTAGTTTAACGTGTAGCTCTTTTTCCCTACACAAAATCCCCAATTATCACCAACCCCATCCCGGACAAGTATAATTCCGCTTCCTCCTTCATAAACAACTCACTTCCCCTCCCCCACCCGTCAATCTAATATTCTCCCCAGTATTCCAAAACACCTTAATAATAAAAAGCGCCCCGTATATTCCTCACTTATTCCTTGTGAAATATTTTCTTCTCCTTCAGTTCGGACAAATTGCATCCCTTGCTCTTAGAATCGCGGAAGCATACCTCATCCTCTTGCTTCATTTACTCTCCCGTCTCCTCCATCGTCGTCAACCACGCTTTATTCGTCTTTTCCCATCCTCCAACTCGCTTTGGCCATTGCACTGCCTCCTTCAATCAAATTCGCAAACCCTTGAACAAGTTGTTCCGAGCAACGGAGCTAAACGGACCATACGCTATTTTCCCCACAAAAATTCCAGTACTATTACCTTTCTCTAAGTTCCCGAATCCCATGTGCCATGTGCAAAGGTCCTTGGGATTCTGCACCAAGAGTCAAATAACTATACGAGGAGGAGCCATACTATGCATAACACATCTTCATAGCAGCCATACCCAAAGGTATGGGTGCAAAATGAAAGAAACAAGACTTTCTCTGACTTTCTCAGAGAGTGAGACCGACATAAAAGATTCCTCTGTCTCTTTTCATTCCTCTTTTCCCTCTCCTCTTTCACATCATCCCTTCACAATTTAAGGACAAACTCTCTGATCCACACTCCCATTTGTATTCCTTTAAATTGCGTCCCATTCTCCTTCTTCTTTCACTAACATTCCCTTTCTCTCTTTCTCCATGTCTCCAATTTCACCCACTTCTCCACCATCTCACCAAACTAAACTACCTCCAACAAAATCCTCAGCAACTATTCGCCTTTCTGCACTTTCTCCCTCCTCCCACCCAGCCAGGCCATCCAACACACGTAACTGTCTCGGATCTTCTTTATTATCTTATTCTCTTTCTCCTCACACTATCCACTTCCCACCCTACTCACCT
The DNA here is from genome assembly GCA_906901655.1 of Sminthurides aquaticus. Classification (NCBI taxonomy): domain Eukaryota; kingdom Metazoa; phylum Arthropoda; class Collembola; order Symphypleona; family Sminthurididae; genus Sminthurides; species Sminthurides aquaticus. The sequence continues at coordinate 13,082,700 of CAJQTT010000001.1, read as the reverse complement.
TTACCCTCTCAAACCCTCACCTATTTCTCTCACTTCTTTCACTTATCACTTCCCGTCCTCCCATCCAGCCGCCACTACTTTCTCCCCATTCTTCCCCATGCCGGCATGCACCACTTTTTTCACATCCCTTGTATCCTTGTCGAGCTTAAACTTTCTCCGCCGCAACATATCCTTGTTAAACCATCTCCCCCTCCTACAGATACCACCTACCACCATTTCAAAACTACTCTGTACACAACTCCTCCATCCAAGGCTTCGTCAGTATTCATCCCGTTTCTTTTTCCAAATCTTGCAAAACTTACCATCCCGTTCCTATTTTCTCCTAGCCTTCTCCCCTACTTGCCAAAACGGGCCAACCATCTTACCTACTTTCTCTTCCACTCTGCCTTCTCTCCACTTTCTCAACGTCCCGATTCTCATTCCACTACTCTGCTTTTATCCCCCCCCCTATTACACAAGCAACACTGCACTGCCTTTAGTATTCTCCCACATTTTATCTTCTCCTCTTCCAGATCCAGAATCCCTCACACACATTCTCTTTTCCTTCCTTCCTTCACCCAATCTAAAGTAGGATCCAATGGGATGCGACAAGACAACATTTCTCCAGACAAGTATGAGCATTCTCATTTATACCAACTAAAACGAATTTCTACCCTCATCTTCACTAATACTTGTGTGTCTTTTTTTCTCTCCACCACCTAAGCCCATTCCAAGTGAAACGGCAAGGACAGGCGCTATGTTGTACGATTACATCTGAGGCCCCGGAAAATTGTCCATTTGTCCCATGCATCCATAGGATTATTTTCCCCAAGGAAATCCTCTCCAAAAAGAAGGGCAAGACAAGTCAACATACATCCTGGCCTTGTTCTTACTCGAGTTGGTCTTTCGTCGTATAACTCCTACTACCACCCCCTCTTTCTTCCTCTCTTCTTCATATCCTCATCTCCTTTCTCTTCCTAGATTCAACTCGATCATCATTCCATATTCTCTTTCCATAAGAGTCACCCACACGTCTTCTTTAATCATAACGAACATTCTAAGCCACATGTATCCTCCAATCCTCCTTCCCCTGTCATTCCCCGTCCTTTCATCTCCTTCCGTTCATCACAAGATTCCGCAGTCATGATTCCTGTTCCCCGATTCAAGGATTCCTGGATGTTTCAATCCCAGCGCAACCTTGAAGGTAGGAGAAAGCAAGGGCAGACTACACAACTCCCTCCTGTCTTTCTCCAGCAAAGCCTTACCCGTTCTACGTATCCATGCAAATCTCTCCTTTCACATGTCATCTAATCAGGACTGTATTCCATAACGAACAAATACACAGGCATAGAAGAGCTTCCCTGATTATATTTCTTCCTTTCTTTACAAATATCATCCCATCCCCTTATTCTTATTCTTTACCTTTCTCTTCCTCTATACTTTCTCTACCCCGCATTCTTTTTCCTATCTATCATCTTACCTCCAATTTATCACATCCGCTCCCAAGATAACTTGTTTTTCCCCAACTCTTATCCAAGCACAAGGGCCACAAGGCTTCCACCAAAACTTCTTCTCCCTCTCAATCATATATCACATCATCCTGGCCAATCCAATTTTTTACTGTCCGCAACCACCACCGATAACATGTGTCCCCTCCTCTTTCTTCCTCATCTTCCTCTACTTTTTTTCATAAAAGTCCCCGACCGAATCCTCCCGCTCTTTAACTTCTCCTCCTGCATCCTCCGAAACTACTTTTATAACTTTTCTCCAACCCACCTTCCTACAACGTCCAACGAGAATGCAATCCATTGGACTCCCCCTGAAAAGTCACCCAATTTCATACAACATACACTGCTAGTTACTATTTTACTATATGCTTTACCGCATACAAACTTTTTACATTAACATTTCTCAATTTTCTCTTCTTCTTCTCTCTCTCTCCTTCCTTCTATCCCTTCTCCTCCTCCTCCCCTAAATACACTCTACAGCACTCTCTAATAACACTTAATTGTGTCTTCTTCTTCTCAACCTCCGATTAAATCTTCCACATGTTTAAAACTTTCTTCGACCCTCCGCTCTCTTCCGCTCTTGGTGTTCCTCCATCTTCAACCCTCCCCAGCTCCTTGATTTCCCCTACCTTACCACCCTCACTTTTACATCTCTCCATGATGGATGACCCCAGACATGATCATCTAGAATTATTTCAGTCTCGTGCCGTGTGCTCCCCTCACTCATTCAGTCGTACGTATTTCCCTCCAATACATATCCTCCCTCCCCATTCAAAACCATCCGGCTAAAGTAATCCCATAAAGATCCGCTAGATTGCCAACATGCTTATATACACATTTTCTAGTTTATAGATTTTCTCAAAGAATTCTCCTACTGGAGACACAGGTAAAACCCATAATCATCCGAATCGTATCTTGTGTGTGCAGATAGTTTCGCTTTTCTATAGCAACCAGCAACCACCATATCCCATCCGCCACCATTTCCATCTGTTTCTCTCCATATAGACTCCATCCAGGAGGTATCCACCACCCAAATACCCCATCATCTCCCTCCCACCAACCACCACTTGTCTTTTTCTACTTACACTTTACAGATGCCATCATTCCCTCCATCTAATATTCTTTTACCTTTTCTCCAAGAAAGAATATTACCCCTCTTTTCTATGACTGTCATTACACCCGGTCGGAATGATCCTAAATCCTCCTCACAATCACATCAACCTCCCTTCCTCCTCCTCCCACCCCAGTCCGCCTACTTCCTATATTTCTCACCACCGTCACCACCACCCTGTCTTCCTCCTTTCTCGTCCTTCCGTATCCTTCACCAAACCCCTTCTAACAGACATCATCCACCTCTAGAATTTCAAAACCATTTCCATCTATTCCAAGAGTTTCGGAGTTTATGGAATATATATACAGCCGGAAATGCTGGAAATAATGTTGCAATCTCCTGGCCACGACCCACTAAAAAACCAACAAGAACACTTCATTTCCTTCCCTTACCTACCGGGACTGTGATAGCCACCGGTGGTCCTTTAGTTCAACAACCATGTAGCCTTCAAAAACAAAGCAATCTTTTCCCCCCATTCTTCCTCCCAAACAAAGAGTAAACAAATATAGGAAAAACTTCAATTTCCATTAAGCCCATCAGCCCATCTTCAACATATGAGGGGTACTCTCAAGAATAGAGAACACACACTTGCACAGCCTAGTTCATATAACCCAATGTATTCAGGTAGGTTACACAATGTACTACAACCCCCCTACCTAACAGTCGACTTCAGTTCCTCCCAGCAACGTAGCAGATTGCTTCAATTCATTTTAAAGTATTGATTGCTCCGACCTCAACAGAGAATTCTATAGCAGAAAAATAAGAAAATAGGAGGGCAAAGCTTTAGTAAAAAACATTAAGCTATTCCAACTGCTAGCTGCGAATACCGGTAAAAGAATTCCATTCAACCATTTCCTCTTTTTTCTTTTTTATTCTTCTTTTACACAACTGGACGGAGACAATTACAAAAAGATCATTGTCAGCCTTCCAAATAGAAACTACTAAAAACCTCCAAAGAAACAAGATGCGGACCATTACATTCTCACTCCATGAACGTCCCCATTCTGGAATCCGAGGACATCATACCCTTTAAAACAAATTCTTGTAAACTCTTCCCCCACCCCATTCTATTCCTTTACCCACCATCCTCTCCTTGTATTCACTTAAAACACTTTTACTAAAATAAGATGTGTCCAAAACTCTAGATTTCCCAGCCAAGATAACGTCGTCCTCGTCAATCCTTACATCTTCACAGCTTTCTATCCATCTTCCATCTTATCCCAACAAGGTCACCGCTCTTCTTCCCATCCGTACATTTAACATCATCATCCCTTCTTCCACTATCCCAATTACCTCATCCAAAAATATTACTCAACCAAACCAAAAACATCAATAGCAATCCTCTCAATCCATCTTCAATTCCAAAATCCCACCACCGTCCAGCCCAGCAACAATACCAACAACCATGCACCACCAACTTATTCTTTTTCTACCTCATCTAACCATCTAACAACCTTTTCATCCCATACTACATTCATTTCTTCCAAAATTCTCACCACCACCAACCATCCTCTCTTTTTCTCCTCAAAGATTCCAGAAAATCCCACCATGTCATCCCATTACTGCCCACACAGCCATTAAACCCGTGGAGAGAGAGAGAGCTCCAGTATTTGGTATAACAAGCCCCAGTGCTTTCACTACCTATATAATAGATCTCGATTCACATGTGTGCACTTCCCACCCCCACCTCATGCAATTCCCATGACAATCTTCAAGTACTTGACAACGGCCTCAGCCTATTTCCCCCTAAAATTCCACTTGCCAAAATCCTTTCTCCATCTTTCACTCAGCCTTTCCACCAAGCTTTCCTCTCGCTCCTCCTCGTATATCTGCACGTACTAAACGGATTTCTTCCGTTCAACCTATATTTTTATCTTAAAATTCCACCTCTACAACCCTAGCAGTCTGCCCCATCCTATGGACAACCTCTCCCTTGAACGTCATCAGGTTACTCGATCAAGGACCAAAGAAAGCCACTAAACCCTATTCATCCACCTACACTCCAGGAGCAGCAGTCCATCCATCCGTTCCTTCCACACATCATCCCAAACGAGCCAACATGCATACAAAACTACATACAAGAGTCTTGGGAACAAGAACCGGCTACCCCGGAGAAACCAACCGGTATGCATCATCCCTTCCCTGTATTCCATGAAATCCTCCTTTGACACATTTATTTCTCCCACAACTTCATCGGCAGCATGCTCCTGTTGCCCTCTTCGGGACTCGGTCAAAGAAATGCGAAGAAAAAGCACAGACATAGCTTTCACACATACATAGACTTAAGTGCATCATCAAGTCAAAACCATAGTCAATTCAATCCACTGCTCTATTACGCCTCCATCATCATTCTATCTTCAGATGCTTAAATTTCATTCCTTCCTTTACCTCTGTTTCTCCAATTTTCAGTTCCTCCCCCTCCAACCTCCCCTTCTTCCCTCATCATCCTTTACCGGAAACAATAATCGCACTTAATTACATTTCACCTCATTCCTCCTCCTCCTCCTCCTTCATCTACATATCGCTTAACTTCCAGCCACATGCTATCTTTATATGCCCCATCTGCTCCTCCTTTCATTACCCCTTGTACGTCATACCAATAATCCCTCCATAACTCTAACTCACCTAAAACTCTTCCATTACAGTCCCTCCTACCCTTAAACAAACACGACATTTGTAGGATTCAATTACAATTTCACTACTAAATACTCCCGAGTACCGTAAATATAAATACCCGCCGACATCCACTCCTCCTCCTCTTAGTCCTCTTACACAACCTCAAACAACCTTATTCCATGCATACTCTTACGTGATCACAACCGTGTGCCCCCCGGATGGGAATATGAACAAATCCATGACCCAACACCAGCTGCTTCCAGCCTTGTAGTACGTATCAATCCATTAGAAATCATAAATATTCACTCTCCGGTAGCACCCCACCACCTCTAATAGTAATTCCCACATAAAATCTTCCATCCATCTCATGAATTTCAAAATAGCCCAAACTTACCCTGCATTTCATTTACTCAGCAGAAATTAAATACCCGCAACCTCCGCTCTGACCGACTAAACATCCTAGCTTCCACAAGCCTACCAAAAACCAAACTTCTTGTAATTACGTACATCGGACAAGAAGTTTGGTCTACACCTTATTTTCTTTCTGACTCTGTCGCTCTTTCCTTTTGACTGAGATGAAGCATAAGTACATTTCAAATCTTGTTATTCAAACCAGCATAGATTTTCCCATTCTACCTCTACCACCATGTTTAAACTCCATACCTACTTGCTTTACTACGTCTCATTCACCCATTTCCATAAATATTTCAATCTAATCCAAGCATCATGCATCCACACCACATATGTCTACATTTTCATTCACAAAATCCTCATTTCTTCTTTTCCTCATCCAAGGATATCATCTCTCTCTCTCCTTCCCCGTCTTCATCCTCCTTCTCTCTTCCAAAATTCCACTAAACCAATCTTTTTATCCCCTTCAACATCCTTAAGATCACGTTCAATATTCCATTCCATGGCCAACGTTAGAGACTAAATAAATGATTAACGCGCCCCCACAATCCTGTCTCCTTCATCCCGCCGCTCAAATAATATATTCCCAGGTATTTCTAACGTCTTCATCACTCAGTCCTTTTCCTTTGCTAGATCATTCAAAATTCAGCCACACTCCCATTTACAACCATTAACTTAATGAGACCAAGTAATTCTAGCGAGAGCACATTAAATACTTGTCTTAATCTATCCCAACCTACCCAATCCTCTTCCAACATCTTCTTCTTCTTCCTCCATCTACCTATTACCTGTCTTCTTTTATTGAACCACAAATTGCCAACAATCAAGCTTTTACTTAGCACATGTATCTACCTCACAACATGCCAAGAAACAAGGAATTGCAATCAAGACTCACAACTCCGGAAGACACGTATACAACAACAGCTCCCTTCATGTACTGGATGGAAGTAAGTTGGCGAGAGAGAGAGAAACAGTAAGGAAAACAAGACTTCCTTAATTCACCAACAACATGTCCAAGTGAAAGCATTTACAGACGAGAGAGAGAGAGCTCAATTTGGGGAACATTTCAAGCCTTCTGTAGTGGGGTGAATCATTCCCTTGTTTTACACAAATCTTGTACATTATTGTAAATCACTTAAGATATATTATCTCTCTCCCTCTTCTGGCAAATTTCATCCACTCATTTAATTACATTCCATCAGATTCAATACCAATCATCCGCTCTATCATTCAATCCAAAATCATGAATCCTTTCCATCTTTTCCCATCTTCCATAATACTCTCAATCAGGCAGGGTAGGATCCACCAAACCTGCATTTCCAATCCAAGTCAAACCCACCATAGCTTGTCAACCCCAGCTAATGTGCAACATAAACAAAGAATCATGTCCACGAGTGGATAGGAGGACAGATGACAATCAGGATTCTTGTAATTTCTATCAAACTTTGGCAAATCTACCTATTAAATCACTCCTCCAAACCTGCTTCATCTCTTCCTTCCTTTTAAAAAGATAACAAGAAATACAACTATAATAGTCCGTGCCTGCTAGTTTCTTTAAAACTCCCTTCTCCTGCACACCAATCTCAGATTCCATCTGTATTTCTAACTTAATGCTCTATCAAGACAACAAGAGGTTTTATAAGAATTGTTATAATAAAACCTAATAATTCTTCAGAGTCTTTGTCTCAGTCATTCCTTCTCCCCCCCCCCATTAACCAGCCCATCAGTTGCTATGAATCTCAATGAATCCCTCCAATCATGAATTCATCCCTCAAATATTCCTCATTCCCCCCTTCATTCCCTATTACACCCATCCAACCACATCATTAACTCTCTCACATGGCCATCCTATATTCCCGCGGACATTATCGCAAATCTTTATTTCTTCCACACTCCACCAAACAAACTAACAAAAACAACAAATAAGAAAGCTCATCTTCAGCCACAATCCCTCTTCTTCTTCTTTTTCTTCTTGACTATTCCACACCAAAACCTCTTCCTCCTTTCCTTATTCAATTCATCCCATCATCCTCCTCATAATCATTGTCATCTTAACCTGTAACCTTTGTAATTTTACAATTCAATCTTCTTCTTCTTAAAAGTCCTCCACTTCCCCCTTCAATCTTTTCCATCCATCTGTCCGTCTTCATGTCTTCCCTCCTCCTCGTAGTCAAGAATCACAGACATCTCTCACATAATACCCGCAATCTCAAAAAAACAATTCCGAGCTCAGGAGCCCACTTCACTCCAACAACAAGTTTGCAAATAATCATAACTCCTTTTTAACTGCACGCAAACTTGTGTTGTGGAATGAAATTCAATAAACATTCCCACAACCATCTCGCTCTACAAAAACTACCCAATTATTCACAACATCCAGCCATATCTCTCCATTCATTCCCAAAGAAATGACCATTATCCAGTCTCTTCAGTCTTATTCTACCCAATTCTCTAAAACATCTTCTTCTTCTTCTCCTTCATCTTGCCCATATATTCTTCCCTGATTCCACTTTAAAGGAAACTTTTAAACTCTCTTCTTCCTCCTCCTTGTGTGAAGGAGACAGGCATTGCATCTTCTCTTTCCTTCACTAAATTTCCTAGCACGCAATAACCACCCTCCAGAATCCATTTAATCCTACATGCATAAACCTCTGCCAAAATTGCTCTACAACAACATCTTGTTCAACCCCTAAACTTCACATTGTCCTTCCAAAACTCTCCGTCTTTAAATCCCTGGGTAATTAAATCTGCCCCCAAGAAACCCATTCCCTCCACCCACCCTCACCTCAAACACCCATTTTCCTATTCTCCTTCTTCATCATTCTCCTCCCTAATGAATACTTGACATGAGCTCACGTCCAGCCCAACAACATCCCGTATATATTTAATGCTCCCATCTATCCCATGCCCCCTCCATCTGCCCTACACGCTTTTACCTTCTATTCTCTGCCCCAACAAGAGCAAGACAAGACACAATTCCCAAAATTTAAATTCATCCTCACCGCCAAACGTACATAGTCATAAGACATAACATAAACACAAGCCATAATCCCCACGCAGCCACCCCTCAAAATTCAATCTAGCAACCGACTTACCAAAAACATCCCGTTCCGTCTACAACCGCAAAACAAATCTCTGCAGTTTCTCCATCCCTCCACCCAGCCACAGACTCTTAAAACTTAAGATAACATAAGAGTTGGAGAGCCTCTATTCAACCTCAAAAAATAACATTTTTCTACAACCCTTTTCAATTCATCACACACACTCTAATGCTCTCACAAACATGTATATTCCCACCACAATCCCGTCCCGCTTTCGTCTTCCAACCTCCAAGCATATTCTTGTGTACATAACATGTTAAACTTTTCACCGCTACCGCTACTCTCCCTCCGTCCACTGACTTACTTTGCAAGCTATCATTCAAGAAGCCTCTGCCAAAAACTTCTGCTACCCGCTTCGGTGCAGCCTTCCCGTTAAAAACTCTTAAATTCTCCCATACTTCTCTCTACACACCCTCACTACCTCCATTGTTTTCTACCCGTCTGTGTACCTGAGTACCTATGTATCCAATTTCCAAACTTTGATTCTTCCTCAGCTTTCTAATTAACCGAATCCATGCATACGAGAAGAACAAGGCTACATAATAAATAACTGTACAACTTTGGCCACACTCAATCCCTCTTCCTCCCATTGTTTTTCACACATGTTTTTTTCTTAATTAAAAATAGTCCTTCTTTTACTATTTATCATTAAATTATGTATCACAAAGCTCCGTTCCTATTTCTCCTTCCCACATTTCCTCCGTTCCTACTATCAACCGCCACTTTCCACACGCCATATTAATGTTTCAATCCGAAGCGCCCCATTTCCCCTTACCTTGCCATTCATTCCACGTCTTCTTATCCCCATATAACAACTATACACTCACACGCCAAATCAATTCAGCGGATCATCATTTACCAAATCCTCTTCTCACAATGGTAAATTTAATTTACATCACAACCGCCCGTTTAACCCTAATCCAAAAACCTAACCGCTAGTTTTAACAATCCTTTCCGCTCATCTCCCACCCACTCACTCCTCCACCTCCTCTTCTCTTTTCAATAGCCTCTTTCTCTACACAAACGTCACAAACCCCTCCAAACCTCAACATTTCACAAAGCCAATCCTTACTTACACCGACCAAAACTAATTACCTTAATTCCATGCAAACGCCTCCGTTCCCACACAAACTACCATTTCACAACCTCCTCTCTCTACCCCTTAACATGATCCACCCTCCAGTCCGTCTCTCTCTCACCTGCCCTCCTCACCTCCACCTTTGCTCTACCTCCTTTCAGTCCATCAATTCCTAACGTCCCTCTGCCCAGTCCCTCTATTCAACCCTTGTCCAAGTCCTGTATTGTGTAGTCCCAAACCTTCTTCTGAACCAGGAGGCCGGGCTCTTCCCTCGTCAATCTTCCGACTAACGCTTCATTCTTACGTTTCTACGGTATTTTCTCTCAAAACTTTTCCCGAAAGTTCAAGAATATAAAGCCAAAGTAGGAGGACGAGGAGCCATAAGGATTAATGCACGAATCTTGTCCAACTCCATGTCAAAGGTGTAGCCTTAACACCAGTTCTCCTCCCCACCACCATGTCATTAATATTCATCTCGTCATCATCCTATGCACACCATACCGCACCACGCTCTCATTATCTACCGCTCTTCCCTATCCATCCCGAACTTCTCAGTATACATACCTTACTTACTTACTTCCTTTTACAAAAGCCCTCCCATTTACTACAAAGGAGCTTGAACCCCGCATAGCCATTCTACCCGCTCCCACCCACCCCTTCCGTCTCAGCAACACAACTCCTGTCCGAGTCATTAACATGATTATCAATGAAACAACGCTTTTAGCAAACTCTCAACAAAGAGACATCAGCCTTCATATTTTATGAGGCAATTAATTATTTATCCGCCGCCGCTTCTCGCTCCTTCCTCTTAGCTACCTCTACAAGTCAGCCTGAGTGTTTCACCTAGTTGGAGCATTTGCAACGGTAATGCTCAATCTACGAAAAGCTAAAATAGCTCTAACGCATAACATTCTACTCAAATCAACCCTTCAATAAATATCCTAATATTTCCCCTCCTACTCTACTCCTCCGTCCATTAAACTCTCTCTCTCTCCCTTCCATTCCATTATCCCTCATCAGTTTCCAGAACAAGACCTAACAAACACGCAAACACACACACACACACACAGATCCCTCCAATAATCAATCAACTTTACATCTATACTATACTAGAAAGCTAATACAAAATTAGCGTATGTCAACAAACAAGTTTCATGTAACCTAGTCAGACAAGGGACAGAGCCACACAGAAACCTCTCTTGATTTGCTTCCGGGAATTATTCTCTCATATTACTTGTTATTAACCAACTTCCCGCCCGCAATTAAACCCCATCATGTCTTCAACGTTACCCCGTGTATCCATAATAATTTGTAATCAACTGGAATCAGGCATCCAACATGCCTCCCTAAAACAACCTTCTCCTACCTTACCGCTATACCTTCTGCTTCGTCCTCCTTGTCTATTGCAATAATCATAGCCAGCCTATCTTAGAATCCAATCCAATCTTCTCTTAGTTTAACCTTTTGCCTCTCCAACCAGTAAATACATCAACTTATCCTCATATCAACAGCCTCCAGCGGGAACACAAGAGCTTGTTCCAGCTTCAAGTAGAAGCGTATCCATCGAGAGCTAACTTAAAACCGGGCGTTTCCCTCCTTCCGCCTCCTCCTCATTGTTCCTTTGCATCACCCGAGATTCTCGGGCCGAGAACAACATTTACAAAGCTTCAAGTATGGATTACTTTTCCCCAAACTTTTAGTTTAAACCCCTTCATTCCCATCCAGCCTTAGCTATTCTCCAGCCTGGAGAAACATTTCCCTTGAACATTACAGTAAAGTTACCGATATAGTATTGGATAGAGAATCCATTTGTTTCCCAGCCTTCCGTATCTTTAAAATCAGGCTTGAGGCGAGAGAATCATGGTTTGTTTCAAGATTCAAGATACGACGAAGAACTAGAGTAAAATCGAAAGAAAGTTCCATTCAATAACCCTGGAGGAGACCAAGTGAGTTTCTAAAAGATCCTACGAGCTTCCAACCTACACCGACTTTCACGAACGTGAAAGCCGGCGTACGAAGCAAAGAAGTAAGAAAATGGCCAAAAGTCAGTCCAGGATTGGAGCTAATTCCTTCCTGCATGTAGCCCGTGTGCCCCTGCCACAGATTTATAATAACAAAAGGCCTCCCCCCCAACCCGCACTCTTCTCTGTCTCTTTCCATTCTTAGCAAAGAGGAGGAAACAATCACAAAATTAATCTTGTTGATAATACAACCAATTCATTCACATGTCTCCTTCCTTCAAGAAGTCTAATGGAAATTCCTTTATGCTCCCACACTCCCAAGTCAGATGCTATTACTTTATTTATCTTATTTCTCCTCCTCTCTTCTCTGTCCTCTTCTCCCTGATCTGCTGCAATATTCTGGAGCCCATATGAAAATCCCAGAACCGCCAGGAGCATTTACAAGCTTATGCAACAACGCACAGGCCACCACCCTCCAGCTTATTTTCTTAGGAGACAAGTCCTTCCTCTCCCTTCGTCATCTGCCCCCACAACAACTCTTGTGCCGAAAATCCCCTGTAACCGCACATCCACAAACCTATCTGTCTGGTGGAGTAAACCGCTATTTTCTATTCTACGGTTTCCTAGAAACAATAACGACACTTTCTGTCTATAAGAATATCTTTTCCTGGCATCGTCGTCGCCATATCTTCCCGGTATTTCTTGTATTCTTCGCACTTGGAGCTTGGACAGAGAAACCCGAGTTTGACATGTGCGTGCCTAGAGAAGGAGACAGCGGTAAATAAAACAAGGACAAACTCATTTACTCTAAATTTGCTAAAGCTGGATTTCACGCCAATATTTCCACACGCTTCCCCACAGCCTTCCACAACTTCCCTTCCAATTTCCCTCCTTCAAAGTCAACGAGTTTGTCTTTCTCCTCCACCCATCATTCATTCCTTAACTTTCTCCTCCCGTCGTCTCTCCTTCCACTTTCTCCCACTCTTTTTTTTTTAAATCTAAACTCTCCAAGTTATCCCTATTCCTCCTCCTCTATTCTTCCCTTTCATTCTACTCTCTATCCACCTAACACTATCCACATTTAAAAAACTTTTCTCTTTCTTCATGTTATCTCCAATGTTGGCACTCCAATGAAGATTTTCTCCTCTTCAACAATCCCACTTTTTCAAGCAAACATTTCCCCTCTAAAAATTTCCATTTATATCGACTTGAGCGCCTTCCAGTTTCCCAGGCTCGAAAAATCTGGAAAAGAATCCTAGACATCGAGTGTGCAAGTGAGAGGGGACAACCCCCAAAACAGAGCTCTTTCCCGTCCTATTCCTCATGATACAAATCTAAAATCGGATCCGACTAAACCAAAAGCACAACCCCATCAACCACCCCCTTCCTCAAGGAACATATTAAGTAAAGAAAGCACAAGGAAGTAAGCAATCCCACTCCCATTATTCTTTCCTTATTCCACATGTCTCCTCCTTCCCCATTATCCTCTTCCAACCCATTATAAAACTGGAACCCACCAATAATATCAATCCCACTTCCATATTTACTACTCTCCTCATCCTCCTATCTTCTTAATCAAATAATACGTTCCACACCAAGCCATATGGACATCCTTTTAGACCTCCCTTCCAGCTCTTCATACCCTGTAACTACAAATCTCGCCCAGTTTCTCTTACCCACAACGACCACCCCAACACCCCAACTCAAACCGGCCAAAGTAACCAAAACTTACTTAACTCAACCAACAACACAGATTATATACAACTTATATAGATAAATCTGTAAACCAAAAGCGGCTTATTCACAGAAACATCACGCTTGACGCTTACACACAACAAGCATTGAGTCACTTTTCAAATCTCGCGTACATTATAGTTTTATTCTCTTACTTTACTCTTGCTCCTTCTACCGCGCACAAGGATGGAGAATCAAATCACACAAACGTCCCTCTCGCTTTACAATTCCTACGTGTATATTCTTCTTAATGGATGATTTTTATCGCGACCCCATTTCCCATTCCACCTATTATCAAAATCCAGCGCGCATCTTTTTCCTTTTAGTCCATTAGTTAAACTCTTCCACAGACACAGACTACTTACTTACATGAAACAGCTCACTTTACTCATCTTTCCACTTTAAACTCAAGCTAGCCAGCAAGCAATCCAGCAAAAGTATCTTTCTTTTCGCTACCGCCGCTCCCCATCAAACCTTGATATCATTCCCTTTTTTCCATCTCTCCCACTTTTCAAAATTCCTTGCCATTATCTAATCCGCCATCCCCCAGTACAAGATCCGGCATCTCTATCCCTCCCATCCTTAAAACATCTCACCCTACATTAAAGCTTCTCACTCACTTCACTCTTGCTAGCAATCCAAGCGTCAAGCTTGGGAAGAAGGGAGGGATACCTTGAAACCCCCTTGTCTCCACAGCACTAAATTTGTTTGTCCTCTTCCGAAAATCTTCCCATCCGTGTGAGAAGCACTATTCTTCGGGGATACAAGGAATAGACAAACACATTTTTATCTCAAAAAATATCCACACACACACACACAATTAGACTAGCTTAGCCATCCGTGTAATCATCTGTAGATGAGGATCCATAGAGTAGCGGGAGGATTTCAAATACAATTCCCCTAATGCTTACAAAAGTGATATAACATCAACAAAATTATCCAATTCATTACACTCTTGCGTACACTTCTATTCCATCTTCTCCCCATCTTTTCCCTTCCCGCATTGCCCAATCAGTCTAATCCCACCCACGGGATTCTCATCAACTTCTTTTAAAACACATTTCCCGGGCCTTTTTTAAAAATAGCTAGAATGATTCTCCGCTAAAAATCCCTGCGACAAGGAATCTGCGAAAAAAGGTGCTTTCACTTTACATTTAACTTTTCGGATTATTAAAACCGTGCAGTAAATCCAAGCAAAATCCGTTTATTCTTGGTTCCTACGTCATTTTTTATCCTTCTCTCGATCCTCAAGGTGGTGGATATGCATTCTCTGGATTTCATTAACTTGAATTATTAATAACCCAGACGGTAATATAGTTTTCGTAGGCTGGAATCTCTTGAGTGAAACTTGGTGAGAGTTATTTAGAAAGTGCTTTAAGCTCAGCTTAAGTAGTTTGTACCTTACTCCCACTCCTGTCCTCCTCTTGCTAAGCTTTAAAACTTGTCCGCCCATTCATCAACTTCCATGCTTACCTTTCCAGCACGACTTTTCTAAAACTTTCGCCTAAAATAAGCTCACACACATCAAAGAAATTATTCTGCCAATTTCTCCATCAAATCCAGAAACTTTCTCCTCCCAATACAATACGCCATCCTGTAATTCCACCAAATTACACTATGCCACTGCAGAAGCACCGAGTATGCTTTCACTACTCCACGCTCCCTTCTTCAGGGCGGATCGTTTCAAAAGTTTAAACTTTCTCTTTCCATACATTTTTAATGCCTCACTCCATGTCATTCTATTACATGAGCCCAAGACAGAGTAAGGAGAAAACTTATTTTAAGACGTCAAATCTTTTTCAACTGGCACATATACCAAACTATATACTAACCTCAGACGTCACTCCTTCATGTCCTCATCTGGATGAATCCGCTTTACAATCATTTCACCTGTCTCTTCTCCTCCCCTTCTGCATCAACTTTGAATTTCCAAATCGAACCCGTGTATCCTATCGATCCGCATATCATCCAACGAAAAAGCACAGTTCCCTCCACTAAATATAAACTACTTGCTTTCCTCGCTCCTCTACAACATCCATCCCCAACCCGATTCAGCCCACCTCTCCTCCTTCGGCAGAATCAGCACGCTAACACTTTTCGCCCCTCTGCCCCTTGAACTTACCTCAAAGAACTCCCCCCGAGTCAGTTACTTCCCTAAAGCATCCACCGACCTCTATACCTGCCATATCTCGATATTTTATTTACAGCCAATATATACTCCGTGGATCCTCCTCATCAAAGGCGGAACTAAAATAAACATTTCCACATTTACATTCACTCTCCACTCGCTCCTCATAACCATTCCTTCTTACGTCAACATCATCCGTCACACCGGCAACCAACCAATCTACCAATCTCCCTATCTAAAACCTAGTCAAAGAGACATAGCCCGTTGTCCGCCAAAACATGATTTCATCCTCGGCGAAAGAATCACTTGAAAACCTCATCTCTCTTTTATATTCTCTCACTCTCCTCCACTGCTATCACTCTTTTTCTCCGCCTTCTTTCTCTGTGTCACCGCACCGCATAAATTCCCACTACTCAATCTTCCTCCCGTTCTGCAAACAAACAGTCCGAAGAGGGCAAGCCCGCCAGCTCCACAGGCCGCCATAGAAGGAAGCAATCCATGTCCTCAACAACCTTCCAACGAGCTCCATTTCCTTATTATTTGTCCATCCTCTTCACATCTGAACAAAACTCAAAACTCAACGGGAGCTGACGTAACGTATATCATTTCCGAGATTCATCTCATTTCCGCCAAAATTTTACATCTCCCTTCCACCACCACCACCCAAGTGGTGCATATTCAATTCAACATTTTCTTATTACCACTTCCTCTACTTTTACTTTCTCTCACATTTCTCTCATCATCCCTTCACCTCCTCTCTACGTAATCATTTTCTCACATGTTCTTATTACTTTATTTTCTCATCTTCTTCCAGCTCTTCATCATCATCTCAGGCCCAGCTCCCTGAATTTCCTAAGAATTCTCCTACGACTTCACAATCAAAACACTCTTCCGCTCTCTGTAATATAACCGCTCCACTCTCACCCCCCACAAATCCCGGAGAATCAAAGCATATTTCAATCAACACTATGAGCATTTTCTTTATCTCATCCCGGCTTTCGAAATCCATAAAATAGTCAATCCCCCAGATGTAGAGTGTGTTTGCATCACTGTTTTAAAGTAGTCTAGAAACCAGGACTAGAAGCTAGGATTTTCTTCCCACAACGAACATCCAGAAGCAGACACGGACACACCCGTATTCCACGCGCTCATATATGATGTAATCCCCCCTCCCCAATCAACCTTCAAACTCATCTCTTTCTCCCTAAGCCTTCAAAGGATGAGCTCCAGCATAGAGAAAACAATTGCAAACAATGAGCGCGAGCGAAAATGAGGATTCATTCCTCATTTTACGCAATCCAAAGAAGACTTTAAAATCCCAGCAAGATTCCATCCGCCTCCAGAACCTACTACTTACAAAGCAGGATCAAGCTCTTCGATATCAGACACATCTCCACTCTTCTCATCATTCCCCATCCTACACTCACATCCTATAGCTTATCATTCATCGTCATTTGACTAACAAGAGCTTTAGAAAGTCCGAGAAAGTCAGTTTAATCCGGTGGTGTACTATTTCCACGCGGGTATCTTTGTACGATTACCGGGCTTTAGCGGAACCTACGCAAGTAGTTTCACATAACGGTATTATATTATGCTATTCCATATTCACCGGATTTATTCCATTCCAACTTGCCTTCTTCCCTTCCAGTCTGTACAATTCCGCTTCTTCTCTCCCCCCTCCCATCATTCATCCATCCGCCTAATGCAGTTCCGTCAGGGGTTCCACCCCAAGGTAAAAGCCAAGGTAGACTAATAGATACGGGGAAGATAAAGAAGGAGAAGAAGAGTAGGCGAAGAGTTTGGGAACAAAACTAAGACCATCAAGGCCGGGATTTTAATGGATGCAAAGAAGCCTTTTAAAAATATTAAAAGGTAAAGCACGGAAAACATGTACAGGGGAAACCCTTAGCTCTATCCATCTCACCTCCTGAATAATGAATCCGCTTTACATCAAACACACACACACACACACACGTCTCTTAAAATATTTCTACGGCAAATCCTGAGTGCAAACCCGGTAAATGTATGTCATTTCCATCCTTCCCACCCCTCCCCTCCTCCTCCTTATTCTCTTACTCCTCTTCAATTCCGTAAACCAACTGAACAACATTAAACTCTGGTTGAGTGTTATAGCTATATACATTTCTCTCTCTTTTCCAGCCATCAAACTTTTAGGCCTTTTCCCCCAGCGTGCACTTCTTATTGTTTCTCTATTCTATTTCATCAAACCTTATATATCTTTTGCACACACTGTATTCCATTCCTTGTATTCCTCCAACCAACCCAACCGTCCTTTCAACCATTATTATTACGTCCACCAACCCCCTCCACAACCCGGCCACACAGACAGACAGATGGATGGAAGCCCGTTATTAAAAACTTTTACTTCATCTTCAAAAACATTCTCTCCGCTTTCAAGCTCACTCCTAGTCTCAGCCCGCTCTCTGTATAATTCTTCCCCACATTAACTTTTTCTCAGTCCACTGCCTTCCTCATCAGCCTTTCTCTCTCTCTCTCTCTCTCTCTCTCGCCCTTGTCCTTTTCTAAGCTTTTACAATTTAAAGTTAAATTAAAAAGGTCATTATCTTTCCAATTTCCCGAATCCGCATTACCTCTCACCTCTGCCCCCTTACTTTCCGCCGAAACTCTACGTAGGACGAGAACCTCATCTTTATTTTAAATCTTCCCTGTCCATTATCTAATGTTTCACTTCCATTTCCTCCTACCAAGATTCCTCCTTTAAATAGTAATAATAATGCATATTCGCGGATCACAGACTTTCATTTCTCTTTTTTCCAACCTTTTCCCTCTTTTTATCTCCACTCTTTCTTCTGGAGGAAAAGAAGAGACTTAAGCTCCGACAAAGCACTAAGAAGAATATAAAATATTAAACAGTTCGTACCATTAAACTCCAGCCATTATCCAAGCTCAAGCTCAGTGATGTGCATCACCAACGTAACCAGGGGAAAGAAGCGTACACACGCTATTATTATATTTCCAACGTAAAATCACTATTTTACCCCACCCTCACACACTCAACGCGGCCCGAATTCCTCCAAACCACTTCACTTAACAAATTTTACTCCAAAATTTCACACAATAATCCTCTCTGTCTCTTGCAGTAGCCTTTCCTCTGTTTAATTCCTCTATGAAATCCTATTTCAGCCGGAAATGTAGCATTACAACACAGCTACTGAGCCAAGGAGGAGTCAAAGTCTTAGTATTTTCCAACTTGACTTGACACACGCTAAGAATCACAACAAGAACCACATTCACCACAAACCGGACACGGGTAGCGGTTCTTTCTCCCTCTCTCTCTCTCCCTTGGCTCAAGACAATAGAAAACTTTAAACTCTTTAAAACTTTTCCCGATTTCGGACGCGAAACACGAGCCGGAGAAAAATGTTGTAGTCAAGAGTAACAAGCCTTTGGAGAAGGGGGAAAACCAGCGGACAGATGTGAGGAAGTGCACCGTAACGGACCGTGTCCAAAAATACCAATTTCCACCAAAATATTCCAACCTCACACTAAAGAACACACACAAGCACAAACTCACTTCTTCGCCCACACAACTTGCAACAAAACTCTGCCCCAACCTCTCCAATCAAGAATTTCAATGAGCCGCAGAGAAACAACACTTTTTCACACCAGACCTCCACCAGCATCCTCATACTCTCGTCCTCAGATCTCGACTAAAGTGTACACAAAACTAAACGTACCTCTTCTTCCTCATCCCCTCCTCAATCCCCTCAACTTGCTTTCCTCTCCTTTCCAAATCTCCTTCCTCCTCTTCTCCTCCTTGTACAAGTTACAACAACTACTGGATCCTCTTCTGACTACTACTACTCCTTACTTCTTCACCTTCTTCTTCTGTCTTCTTTCAAACTTTTTCATACTACGCTTCACTTGAACTAAACTTACACTCCCTCAGAAAAGATCAACCATTACCCTCCCTGTATTCATCTCAGCCCTCTGGTCTCTCTCTCTCTGCCTTTACAAGTCTACCCTCCAGAAGATCCAGCTTCTTTCTACCTCGTCTCCATCCCTCCCAGGTTCCACATCTTTTCTCTGCTTGAGTAACACTCTGAAGAAAGAGCCATAAGAGGATTCTTTTAAAACCTATCCCACATCTCCAAGGATACATTTCCCCCCGAACACGCGTCAGGTAAGGTAAGGAACATCTTTCCCCCAAAACCATCCTACACTCATTCAGTAGTACACATGGATAGCCCCCCTTCTTCGCACGTATTTCTCAGCTCCATCCTCCTCTATAACTAGAAATTTAAAGCATACCTTAACAAGTCCCCGTCCCTTAACATCCTCTCCCAGTTCCAGCCTGCCTGCCTCTCTTCAAGACCTCTGCGATTCCTTCCTCCGATATATGAATACCCAACATATGCATAACTTCATGTGCCCTTGCCCTTCTTATTCCTCAAAGGGATTCATTACCTTAGATTACATTACCCTCTTCGGGTTTTTCTCCTCCCTCATCCTTCCTCCAAGTATCAAGTAGAGTAGTACAGAGAGAGCCGTTAACGCACCTCATCCAAGTCCCATCGTCTATATGTGTAACACCAACTGCCGCTTTTCTTTTGTGTCAAACATTTTCCTCATCTCATCCACAAGCACACCATGAAATCTCTACTCGGGCCAGCAGGGATTCTGACCAACACTTGCAGAGGATCAAGGGAGCGGGGCAACCGGGGGGATCCAATAACAATTCATCCAACTATGCATCATCTTTTCCCAACAAACTCCAACACAAAACACTGTAGAAATACAAATACCAAAAATCTTTCACAAGAAACAGACAGACCCTTCTTCTTCTTCCTCTCATCCACCAACCAAACCAACCATCACACACATCATCTTCCAGACTATATTCCTAACCCGCTACATGTGTTAAACACAGGCCAGGCCTGTCCAGAAGAACCAGCCAGACATTTCCAGCATCCATTCCAGAGCATTCCAGCCAGCAGCAGCCTTCTTTCCTTCCAGTCAGCCAGCCACTTTTCCCATCTCATCCGCCTCCTTCTCTACCTTTGTCTCCAATCCATACCTCTTTTAAAGAACAATTCAAATCTCATCTCGGCTTTAAAATCAACTTCTTCTTCAGCTGAGTCATCCAATTCCAGACTATCCAGATGACCAGGACGGAAACTCGGCCAAGCCAAAAACCATCCACCACATCCAGAAACCATCCGCTATTTCTCTCACCTCTAGGATTATCTTCCAGCCTTGAGACTGTTGCCTCTGAACCCACATATATTCGCAATCTTTCCCCGTTCCGGCAACTTTAAACACCCTGTCCAATCCCTCTCCCACACACACACCACTACTACATAAGTCACTTTCCAAGCCCATCAACCTAACACAG
This sequence comes from Sminthurides aquaticus, assembly GCA_906901655.1. Classification (NCBI taxonomy): domain Eukaryota; kingdom Metazoa; phylum Arthropoda; class Collembola; order Symphypleona; family Sminthurididae; genus Sminthurides; species Sminthurides aquaticus. Next base: position 13,061,696 of record CAJQTT010000001.1, on the reverse strand, counting down.
AGACATTAATATCAAAATCCAAAGCTGGTAACTGTCTTCTCTTCCGCACTATTCTATATCCATCCATCTCTCCCCCTCACCTTCCCCTCCGATACTGCCCCCACCCCCATGCCCACAGCTAGCACCTCCTTGTATTTCCATGTATTCTCCCGCTATATCGTATCCTAATACGCTCCATTTATTACTTAAAATCTCACATCCTCCTCACCCTAATCTTCCATCAAAACTCCCAAGGTGTACATTCACCTCACCATAGGACCTTAACTAGGGAAATCTAAGACCCTCCAGCACATCCCGAGCGCCAGAGTCCTCCCATAATTTTCAATTTAAAACTATTTACCCCCTCCTCACATCATTTACTCTACCTAAAACATTCCCTCCATCCACTCACAACCAGACCTACCCCATACACACACCTTGTCCGAAACTTGTGTACCACATGTATGCCATTAGAACAAGAGCGAACAAGATGAGAACAAGATCCGGAGCATCTTCTCCACCACCACTCCGCCGCATCCCCTATCTATCATCTTCAGTCCACCACCGCATCTTTCCCAGCAAACCCCTCCGTACATTCATGTACGCACCAACTCCACTCTACGGCTACGTAGCGTAGCAACAAACTCCTTGGCTAAACACAGAGCCAAGCTAAAACATAATGGTAATAATGATATATATATAATACTGCTCATGTATTTTTTCCTCGTAGCCAAATTCCTGTAGGAATACGAAATAAAAGTGTGTACGTAAGATCAACTAGGAAGACTTTTCTCGTTTTCAAACTATGCTAGCCTCCTTCCCCCCCTCCCCTGTAATCCATAATCCTTTCCTTCCCTCCATCTGTTCCTCCTCCATCTGTTAATCAATCACCTTGGCACTTGATCCCCCAGCTTGCTATTATTATTATACTTTCCAATATTAAAATCAAAATTCTGCATCCATTCCTACCTACCCCACCTTCAAACTGTATATTTACAACCCCTTTTAATTTGACTTTCCCCCACATCTTTCTCCCATTCTCTTCTATTCTATTCTCCTCTTCCCGGATTTCTCCTCCGCCTCCTCCCCCACCCACCCCTATTTTCACAATAGTCCTCATTCTTTCCCAGAATCCTTTAAACAAAAGAAAAAACAAAGCACACACAACCACCGCAGCTCTTCTTCTTCTTCTTCTTCTTCTTCTTCTAAGGTAAAAGTAAAGACAAACTTCCGTCTAATCATCATCCCTAGAAGAACCCACAAGATTCCCTCCAACCAGTCACACCACACCAGAATCCGACAGCCCCCACCAAAACAGAGCGTCCCAGCGTATTTTAGTCAGCGTGCGGTAGGAGCCGCAATCCTGTCTCCGTCAACTATACATGTACGCTTCTTCCCTTCTTCTACTTCAAAGCCCAACAAAAGCAGCGTGGAAAAATTCTTTATCCTTGTCCCGCACCATTGATTCCTCTCTTCTCCTCTTTCTTCTCCCTTTTATTATGACTACAGGGGCGGGACTCGATTCATTTTCTCCTAAATTACGAAACAAAAATCCCTTAACATCCCATAAACGCTTCAAACCCTTCAAACCTTCCGCCACAGCACAGCCAGCCACCGAGCCACCAACCATCCAAAACTTTTCAATAACACGCTACTTTTACTACAACACATTACACACCGACAAACCATCAACCCTCATCCCGTCCAAGTCACAATTTATCCACACAACAAAACCATGGAAACACACATCATCCCTCCACCGCAACCCATCACATCACACCGCATCCATCCACCAAAACAAAACAAAACTAATTCCCCCACTGACTTCACCCACTCCCAACCTTCTTATTAATACCCTGCCACCCAACGTTTACCTCCTCGTTAAACCATACTCCTACTTACCAACTTACCCATCAAACCCACCATCTCTCCTCTCCTTATTTCCCCACCACCCGTCAGTCAATCCCCTACCCCGCCCCTCCCATCATCCCTCCACCACCATACAATCCAAAGCAATACCCTACCTTCTTCTTCTTCCTTCCTCCTTGATTGCGAAACAATTTCCAAGACGAGCCAAAAGAGAATACCCGGAACGAAACGGACGGAACCCAAGAAAACGCTCACAGCCACCAAGCATTTTCTCATCAGCCTCAGCCTTCAATATTGGATGCATAGTGAGTGGCGAGTGGCCAATCCACAGAAACCTGCCATAAAGTTCCTTGCGTTCACAGTTCACATATGGTCATTCCCAGCCAGCCTGAAGACGCAATATCACTTCTCCTCCTCCCCATCATCACCAAAAGTATCACTATCATCCTCCTCCGCCGTCCCCAGAATTTAAACAAACACAACTCTGTTTAGAAAACAAACCCTTAACTAACCAACTCGCTAACTAACTCAACAACTTGATATTCAAATCCACAAGAGAATGCGATATATGCCAAATACCAGCTTGCCTTCTCCCTTACTTCAAGGGAACAGAGACAGACAGACAACCGCCGGCTTTTTCCCTATCAGTTCTCTTCCCTTTGCAGCCTCTGCCCAGTCTGATGCTTGCCACGAATTTAGTATTTGCCAAAGCCCTCCTCCTCCCTGACACATTCTTCCCTAATTATTTTCAAACACTGCTTTATCACTCCTCTTATCTAATTTAAGTCAACCTCCCAGCGTCTCTTTACATTAAAACGTTTTCAGGGGTCCTTCACATCCAGTGCTCACTCTCCATACGCACTCCTCTCTCTGTGGCTCTTACGTCTTTCGGGTTTTCGGAACGTAATTCCTACTACAATCCTACCAAGCCAAAACACCCACAAGAGCAAACACTGGTGAATAAAAGCCTAAAAAACGCCTCCTTATTAAAACTCAATACAATACAATCAAGTATCTACGACGACAAGCCTCCATCGTTTATTAGCTCTCTCTCCCTCTTACCATCCCATTTATCCACCCGCCAACCCTCCCCCAAGAATTTCTGCTATTACATAATATATTTTACCTGCTTCCCCTTCTACCTTTTACGAACAAGGTCTTAGCCAGCGAAGCCTACAAATTATTCTCGCTTCTATTTTTAAACCTCTCAAACGTCATGCCCCGTCCTCCCAATCAAACATATCACCAAGTGTAAATAGAGGTAGAATTCAATAGTCTCATCAAATTAATTATTCCGAGAACCCTTATAGCTCCTCCTATTAAAAATCAATTTGAAATACAGGGAAAACATGCCAAAATCATTACAATTTTTTTTTAGTTTCCTCATTCAGCACTCACCCAGTAATGAAGATGAGTTTTCAGAAACCAAAGCAGTGGAAACTCAAGCTCTTTTTGACAATGAGGCGAAACTAAAGTCGAGTCAGCACAGCAAAAAACCGAAAAATCTTATGCTTATTTAACCCTACAAGTCAAAGGCTCAAGAGGATCGAAGAAACAAACATAGGGTTGGATGTTAAGGCTGAAAACGTGTAGGATAAAGGAGGAGACTTTTCAAAAATACCCTCAACAATTTCCTAACAAATCAACTAATCTACAATATCTCCCAACCTCATCTGACTTTTATTCTCCACATGAATCTCAATCAACTCTTTTCAAGCCTCTTTTAAGAGCTATCCAGCTAGAGGGAAATATCACCAGGGCCTCTCCTCCTCCTCCTGCTATTCTTTTTACGATTCCGCAAACTTGGTCTTCTTTGCCCTCTCCTACCTCATCCTCCCCTCATTTCTCTTTCTATATTCCCTGATCCGCATCTTTTTCTCAAACTACCGTATCCTATCTGCGAATAGCACAAACATATATAGTTTGTGTACGAATCCGTTCTGTACTTCCACAAGTAGGGAATCTCGTACGATTCCCTATTCAGCATAGATTTTACTGACTTTGCTAAAAACAAACATGCGATTTCTTCAAATCCCGCACAGGGATATGCACGTAGTAGTCGGAATAAGTAACTATAAAAGCAGGCACCACAAAATTCTAAAACCTGTCCGTATAGTATACGGCGTATACAATTTCCTTTCTCTTCTCCGCCTCCTACAGTTTACTTTCTCCATACGGTTGGAGTTGACTAGATTCTAGAAAATCCGAAAAACAGAGACTAGCCTTCCTCCCTGTCTTCTCCTTGTGAACTCCTCTGGAATTACATTCTAATGTTCCCAACCTCTGTCGGTCAGCCAGCATCAGCAACCTTCCATGACCCTATTAGTCCCAAAGGATTATCAATCCCACATTCCCGCCGCCGCCAACTACTACTCCCGCTTAACAAACTACAAGTAACCTCTTGAAATCCAACTCTTCTCTCCCGCCTCCTCTTTCTAAAAACCTCTGCAACACTCCAATTTCCCATATATTCTCTCATCAACGTCTCTGCAAACTCATAATAGATTCTGCGAATCAACACACTCACCCATTCCCTAGAGCCCCTTTCACCATGTCCTCATCTCTTTTCTCCTCCCGTCGCCTCCTCCTCCACTCGCCTACTACCCTTCTACTTCCTTTACATCTTCACCAGCTTTCACCGCTTCCTCTCCATAGCTTTCCTACATTTCCACACATCAGCAATCCGAGCTTGAATTAGTAAGCCAGCGGAGAACCCAAAGTAGTCGAATAGATAAAGCACATTTCCCCTACACACAGCCTCCGCATCTACATCGTTTCCAATCTTTTGCAAAAGTCTTCATATTTCAAAGTCCCAATTTAGGAATACATCATTTAGCCCTAAAGGAAGCAAATCAAGGATTTCCGTCTCTAGTCATTCTCTTCCCTTCTTCTATTATCCTCACTCTCTTCTCTACTTCTTCTTTCTCCATCTATGCTTTCACCCATTCCTTATTCCAGTTTTTCTTCTACCTTACCTCTACACGGCTACTGCTAATGAGCTAAAAAATCAAAATTTAAACTTTTTTTTCACATTCATCTTCATTATTAGCTCTTTCCATTCTTCAATCTCACAGCTCATCCTCCCTCCTTGGAGCAACAAGGCAAAGCATATCATTCTTTGCGAAACAAAGCCCTATATAGAGTTCCTTCCTCTATTCTCCACCATCCGACAGGTGTTTTATTCTCTCCAGCTTTTCTTTCTCTCTTCAATTTCCTTGTCTTTACTCATCCTTATCTCCCGTTCAATCAGAGCCAACGCTACACTCTCTCAACCAACTTTCCTCCATGCCATCATCCCCATATTTACATAACATTTTATTCTTAAGCTCCACTACTTTGCACGCTCTCTCTCAACACAGTGCCGCCGCCTCCTCACAGATCCAATCCTTCTCTCCGCATGATGGATTAACCTTATAGCGGATTGCGAATCTCATTCCAATCTTCTCTTCTTCTTCCTATTGTTATTCCCTTCTAATTTTTAACATTTTACCCTCCACGTCCTCCTCCCTACCCTCAAATCCATCCTCTTCATCACCTTTTAAAATTTATTACATCTTCTTCATTCCATCCTTCGCCTTCATTTACCACTGACTCCTCGTTCTCATCAAGAAGGACGCGAATAAATACTCTTTACCTACCTGCCCGCCTCCCTCCCTCCGACTCTTCTCCTGCACGACAAACTTCAATCTTCTGCCCTCTTCTTTAAATAACTCAAGAAGAGGACAAGACAGAGAGGCATTACGTTAACACTTTATCAAGCTTGAAAAATCACTTCCGACATTACATCTTTAATTCCTTATTATTCCTCCCGGTGAAAGATAATCAAAGAATGAGAACAATGCCCAATTCCTCTTCTTAAAGCACATCTTTAGCTCTATTCATTCCATATGCCTGTAATGTAGCTCAATATATTGCAGAGCACGTAGTGTTATTTTCTCTGTAGTCCTCTGTACTTGTTCGTACTCAGTCTCGCCACAATCTTACAACTTCTCCATAACCATTCCTTCTTCAACAATGTCTTTTATTCCCCTCTAAATTACTTTTTTAACCAATCCATTCCACACACACGACACAATCAAACATCATCCTTATCTCGATACATATATTTCGTGCTCATCTTTCTTTAGCTTTCTTAACACAACACATGACAATCCCTTTTCCAGTCAGATTCCATTCTTCTCCTCCGTCTTTAATCAAGAAGCCACTGTCCCAGTTTTTTTGAGCCTAACTCATAGCTGTAGCCTGTAACTTACAACCTTCTAGCAGGAACCACTAATATCCAACTTTCTCTGTTCCCATCCTTTCAATTTCCTGTATCCACCCTAAAACCAATCTTTGTCATTCCAGCTGTCTTTTACTTTCAATTGATAAATTATAATAAGTTTTCATTATTTATCACTCCAACCAACCTTGATCAATCCATTCGCATCTAATTTTCAGCACATGCCAAAAACTTGGCACGAGTTTCCTTTTATTTATCCCCGCAGCCATATGTTGCTTTTCTGGCACCATTTCCAAATAATCTAAACTGAATTCTCCCAGCTCCAACACTCCGCTTGTCCAGGACACAAACCCTATTTCACCAACCAATAACTTATATTACATACGGGCATAACGGTTATTAACCAACTTCTTTTTCTTACACCCTACACTTAGCTGTACATTCTTTTCCCGATATCCTGATCCTAGAGCTTTACAGGTTCGGCAAAAGAGTATCCTAGTATTCTTCCTGGGCATGTGCCTATAGAGAAGACCAGACAGAGCAGAAAAAGGTCTACACCAGTCACATGCATGCAGTCATCAGCTTTGAAGAATCTCAGAAGAAGAACCTCACAATATTTTTCTCCTTCTCCTTTTAATTCCTCTTCATCTGTCCCTTTCCCGTACCTATCCCAATATCTCCCACAGGATTTTATCTCTCTTATTTGTTTATTCTGGCGTAGACTAATGCAAGAAAAACATGTGGACTCTTCTGTATTCTACATATAACTCCCACACACTCATCCACAGACGACGAGGCAGGGAGTGGAGCAAGTAAACAAACCAAAATGAGCAGTTTCTTTTCTCTCATCCCTATCCCTGTATCGTGATCCCTCTTACTTACGCTTTTCTGACCATTATCATCATCCCTCAATGCGCTTTTCCAACCTTCATTCCACAACCAAAATTTGAGCCCAAATTATTCAGTTATGAAACCCGTGGAACCTACCCCAATCTCCCGATAATCTACCCGATTCCGCATTATACTTCTTTTACAAATATAAATGTTTCAATCTTGTCCAAGATCTGCCCTCCCCCCGCTTTATTTTTCCGATTCAGTACTACTCAAAGGAATCCTCCGTAAAGTAATCTCCGTAAAGTTGTATACCAGTTGAATTCTTCCCTCTCTTTGCACTTCCTCTTCTTGCTGGACAGATCTGACCATCGCAGAACCATAGGGCATTATAGATACAATATATGGCCGGGCGACAGGGAAAAGGCGGAGGCTCACACACCCCGGCTGGATACGACTATATTCTATAACCTTCCTCGAGCTTATTCTCTCCGGACCCTTCCTGAACTCTTCTTTTATCATCCATGACAAATCTTAAGACAGCGTCGTCATGATCAATTTATCTTTCCCCAAAGAATAATACTAAAAGCCACGCAAAACTTTTCCACACCAAACAAACCCATTGAGGCGAAAATATTGAAGGAATATAACGTCTTCTCCTCCTATTCTTCCTCCAAAGAATCCTACTGCTACAACAATATATAGAAAAATATTGACGCCCGCCGATCCGCCCGCCTCTTCTTCCTTATTCTTCTTCTTCACTTCATATTTTCTCCAAATAATGAAAAAATCCCTAATCCCCCATATCTCCATGCTATCCAGTCTCTATTCTCTATCCGTCCATTCTCACTCAAGTCTTGCCTTATGCATAAGCTCCTACTTCTCCCTCTTTCTTCCAACTTCCTTCTCTGGGACTGATGATCAATCTCCAAGAGTTTTCTTCATCGTCTTGGATAGAGAAGAGGACTTGCTCAAGGCCCTTCTTGAGGTGGTTCCAATTATTATTTTTATTATTATTCTCAACACTATTATCTGGAATGACCAAAAAGGATGGCCGACACAAAGGCTAGCACTTGAGCATCCAACCCTATAGCGAGAACAAGTAGGAACAACATGATTCTTGACTAAATCCACAGGGAGCACCCCAAACCCCTACATGTCCACTCGCTTCCATTATTATTGATTTCCCCCGCAATTCCATAGAACATACATGTCCTCCGACTGCACAATATGCATCCCTTTTCCCAGCATCCTTCCACCCACCCCCAGGTTAGTTTACCTATTCTCCAGTTATTCTCGCATTCCAGCTCCGCTTTCAGCTTCATCTCATCAGCAGACAGCCCCCAACTTGGTCAAAGTCAAAGCAAAACCCACGAGGAAATCAAACCACACAGAAATAAATATTCCTTTTCCATCACAATACGAGACCACTCCAAGTATCTTTCAACTAACCCATATACACCCCATCCTCCCTCGTATGCATCTATTCTATTCAATCTTTCTCCACGACCATCATCACCACCCCGCATTACGAATCTTTGCAGTCACATCCAATTCTGAAGGGAATGACCATCTTGTAACCCTAGGATTCCGTTTCCGCCCTCCTATTTATCCCATCTACAGGGCAAGTGAATAGACCCGTGAAATTCCTTAAATCCTTATAACAATTAAACTCCCCTCCCCGCCAATTCCCATACTATTATTCTTTTCCGTCATCAACCGTCTCCTCTCTTCACTACTACTGCAAAGTCATCTTTTAATTCAATTTCTCAAACATCTTCCTCTACTTTTGTCAACCACATTCCTTGAATTTTAATACCCAAGGACATTCCCATCCCGCTCCACAACTTATTCTAAACTACATCAACACATTTTAGCAGTCTGAATTCTGAATCCAAGCCACTACAACTACGACGAATCCAAGGTCATGAACCATTCCCACAACTTTCTCTTTTTGCAAATTTTTTTCTCCTTTCACAATCCTAAATCCGCACGACTGAACTTAACCTTACCTTATCCCTCCTAGCTTTCTCCTCGATTCCACGAACTCTGGTACTTTCCTGGATTCAAAACTATTCTACCCTATTACCAGCTAACTAGGGAAATGAATTCTGCCAAAAAAAGACCTACAATAAGTAGTTCCGGGCAACTTTGAACACAATTCTATAACCCCCAGAGAAAGCACTTGCTTTGCCTCAATCTGTGAATTCCGTGAAAATACATAACCGAATTTCCCTCAATTCGCCACCGACTACCCAACCCACCAACTGGGCTAACATCTCTAGGGGCATTTGAATTCAGAGTTGTGTAAAATAAATTTTCAAACCTTTTCACCACAACCCCATCCTCTCTTCTTTTCTCCCATTTCCACTACTTCCTCCTCCTCATTTCTCCCAGTCATCACGTCTTTGTTGTTACCAATTTTAAGGGAACGCATAAACACAGCAGCTTTACCATTCCATACTTTCCCCTCTCCCTCTCCATAGAGCCCCACCATCAATGTTTGCATTTCTTTTTAACAATTGTCAACGCGAAATGAGCCAGGAGTTTCCTCCCTCCTTTCCCCATTATACCAAACTCCTAAGTCTTTTCTATTCTACACCACCCGCTTCCTCCTTCCCTCTTTAGCCTCCTCCTCCTCCATCATCATCATCCACTACCTTTATTCATAGGTCCTTCTCTCAAAAGACTTTCTTTATCAAAAGAATATGAAAAGCCTTTGAAAATCCAAATCCAAACCAAGAAGCCATAGCCTTCCAGCCAACTCCCCACCAAACTATCCCATCAACCATATTATTTTCTGAACAGCACATAACACTTCCAGTATACTCAAGCTACAACCTACGCTTTCCCGCTGAATTACTCTAAACCTTCTTCATGAATAAAGGGAATTCTATCAAATTACTTGTAGTTACACATTAACTCCGTCCCTTGTATTTTGCATAGCTGATTTCATGGTTGAATCTATCCTTATATTATTATCATTATTATTATGAGCATTCTACATCCCTATAATATGAAAGCAAATGCCTAGGCACTACTCGAGACGAATATATTGCCGGGATGTAGTAGAAAGTAGATATACTCTTTTAATTTAAGCATCCATGTTTTGTCCACACGAGACGCTCTCAATCTTTTCCCTCAAACCATAGCCCAATATTCAAAATACTCTACTTTAATCCTCCCCCCCATCCAACAAACTCTTTCTTACCGTACTCTACCTTGCTTTCTATTCAGTGCAATCATAAGATGTGGAACATATCAATCAATTCCCCCTCATATTCCTGCACAACCATTATGTAAAACCCCGAGACAATAACCATATTTTTCACAATATTCAAACTACATTTCTCTTCACCCCATACTCCTCCCTCACTCACCTGTCCCGCAAACCCCCCCTCTTTTATTTACCATCATCGTCTTCCTTCCAACTCTAAAGCCGGCGGAACCACTACAAACATTGACATATTAGCCTCATGAATCTTATTTTCTCCACTCTTTCTTCTCTCCTTCAATCTGCAGTCATTTTCTAGTCCATATCCGTCTCCTCTACGTCCGTCCGACCTCTCTATTCTACAATACAACTCCATCATACCTAGCACAATAGCTCCATGGGCTTCTACATTAACTGCAAGCTGTAATTCCATGGCCATGGCCATATATTCAAATATTCGCCTTATTTTTTATTCCCGCGCATATTGGAAATTTCTAAGGATGAGACATAATGTATAATAAAACCAAATCCTTTCTCCTCCCTTCTTTCACCCATCCCCCCACCCGAATAAGCCAACTTGATCAAAGCACACACAAAGGAGTGTGTCCTTCCTTCACCACCAACCGCTTTTGTATAAACCAATGTAATCCCCTTCCATGCAAAAAATAATGATAATCTCGTCGGAATAAAAAATTGGAGCAGGATAGAAGCTATCCTTTTGAGCCGGTTTGAAATACAATTTAACACCTGGTAGTATACATTTTAAAGAAATGATTCCAGAAAAAAGCACAAAAATCAGAAAACGGATAAATTCTTTCATATCGCCATGGTTCCTCGTTATTTACTGCTATGCGCTGAAATGGCGGGCAGATTTGCTGCTGAAAACTCATCATTCTCACGTACTTTCTTGTAATACCACCGTAGTGCGAAACGACGTAATGAAGACACTACAACAGTAAATCTGGTGAGCGGTAATGCATAATGGTTTGCAAAGGTAATGGAACTGTAAAATTGTATGCTGTAAAAATGTTAATTTATCTATTGGTTTGATTTTCCGTTACCTTCGCAGTGTTTCCTGCGGTAACTACTGGAACTAAACGACGCTACAGGAGAGCCGGCGCAGTATATAAAAATATTTGAGTTAGGTTTTCAGCGATAATGTAAGTCACTACTTTGCAAATAGTTTGCGTCAAGCATATCCTTATCCTACATCTATTAACGAATGTTTTCTGAGTTTAGTTACAACAGAAACCGTGCTGTGGAAGGCCAATCGACGATAGCAATAGCTCCTACTAAATCCCTATTGTTTCTATACAGTAGATTTTAAATAGATTGCAATCAATATATTCTACAAATATCATGTATATATACGAGTATATAACTAGTATACCAAATTGTTTTTTCAGCTATATAGTAGATATATATTGATTCTAAAAGATGTTCTCTATAGTTTTCATTCAAATCTACTAGTATTTAACTAGTATATCAAATTGTTAACGGCTTTCACCGATCGCAATAACGATTTTGCCCCATAGTATATACTATATTGTTTTTTCAGCTATATAGTAGATATATATTAATTCTAAAAGATATTCTCTATAGTTTTCATTCAAGTCTACTAGTATTTAACTAGTATATAAAATTGTTAACGGCTTTCACCGATCGCAATAGCGATTTCGCCCCATAGTATATACTATATTCATTTTTCAGCTAAATAGTAGATATATATTAATTCTAAAAGATATTCTCTATAGTTTTCATTCAAATCTACTAGTATTTAACTAGTATATCAAATTGTTAACGGCTTTCTCCGATCGCAATAGCGATTTTGCCCCATAGTATATACTATATTGTTTTTTCAGCTATATAGTAGATATATATTAATTCTAAAAGATATTCTCTATAGTTTTCATTCAAGTCTACTAGTATTTAACTAGTATATAAAATTGTTAACGGCTTTCACCGATCGCAATAGCGATTTCGCCCCATAGTATATACTATATTCATTTTTCAGCTAAATAGTAGATATATATTAATTCTAAAAGATATTCTCTATAGTTTTCATTCAAATCTACTAGTATTTAACTAGTATATCAAATTGTTAACGGCTTTCTCCGATCGCAATAGCGATTTTGCCCCATAGTATATACTATATTGTTTTTTCAGCTATATAGTAGATATATATTAATTCTAAAAGATATTCTCTATAGTTTTCATTCAAATCTACTAGTATTTAACTAGTATATCAAATTGTTAACGGCTTTCACCGATCGCAATAGCGATTTTGCCCCATAGTATATACTATATAGTTTTTTCAGCTATATAGTAGATATATATTAATTTTAAAAGATATTCTCTATAGTTTTCATTCAAGTCTACTAGTATTTAACTAGTATATAAAATTGTTAACGGCTTTCACCGATCGCAATAGCGATTTCGCCCCATAGTATATACTATATTCATTTTTCGGATATATAGTAGATTTATATAGATAGTAATAGATATTCTCTATTAATTTAATGTATATCTACTAGTATATCAAATTGTTAACGGCTTTCACCGATCGCATTAGCCTATTTTTCAAACCGGCAAAAAGAAGGCAATCCAAAAATCCGAGCCAAGTAAACATCTATAATCATGTCAAATCACGCATTTCACTACTCACTCAAACGACGCAGTCCACTAAATTACTCCTTTCAACCTTTACAAATATTGACATGTTCCTCTCCCTCAACTCATGGCAATAATGCAAACATTATACAAAATTACCCACCGTCGTCTACCAGCTATTCTCTGTCCTTAATCCTCTTAACTTTACATACTGCCTTGCACCAGACGGAAGAAACACATGAAAATAATATTCAATTTCCTCGCCTTCATTTACCAAAAGCCACAAGAAAAAACTCGTTACATTTACCAATTATTTACAATCTAAAATCCAAACTTTTCTACTATTTGACTATTTTATCCTGTCCTTGAAGCCTTGGGAGATGGATCAATTTAACCGCTACTACTAAATACTAAACAGTTTAGCTTATTTTTGCAAAACAGTTGACCGTTAAAATCCCTTGTTTTGTTTCCTAAAAACATATGTCCTGTCGGAAACAATCACAAACTTCTTAAAAGGATTGCCTTAAAACTGTTTCCTACACGAAAGCGATATATATACACGTTATTGCAGCAATAACACAAGTTTTAAAAGATTTTTGAAAGCCGGGAAAAAATATATTTGAGGACAATCCTTCCAAGACTTGTCACACTCTTGGCTCATGATTGTATCCTCTGTTTCTATTCTCTCTCTCTTTCCCTCTACCTGTCATGATTATGATCGTGTCTAAAAGTTTTAATGGTGCTAATCCTCGATGCTGAATCTTTTGGTTTCCAAATCCCAATGTTCTGTTCTTACAATCCAAGCACACGCATCCCTTTCCACCTTAATCCTCATCATCCGTCCTTCCATTCTTTCAGCTTTACTTGGGAAGAGAATGGAAGAACAATATTTTTTTAGTATTACAAAACAAACTTTATACCATTGATACCCTCGCTCACCGCCGCCGCCCCAATCATCATCACCATTACCGCTTCCACTCAAGTCCGAACCCTATTCCTCCATCCAGTTTCATTCAATCACTAAATACTCTGAGCAAGCTTTAAGCATAGGCGTTTCAAATATATACATGCACCGGATCTTCCTAAATACCTCTGAAACTTGATCCCAACAAACAAACTCTCACCTTAATCTATAGACACACGTTTTCCCATCCAGTCTTCTTCTCTCTCTCTCTCTCTGTCTATTCTTTCCTTGTATTCCTTCTCTTCCTCCAATATCACCTCTCATCCTTGTGATTCTTGTGCACAGGTAAAATTGATCTCCTTCTCTCAAACCCGTCGTCCCTTCGCACGCTTTCTTCTTCATATATATATACATTTCCTCTATTCATCAGATTCCTTTACTCCATCCGCTCATATCGGATTTACACCAATTCTCCAGTTGCTCCCTGTCGTCCCATTCCCTCCACTTTCCACCTCACCTCGACCACCACCACCACCGGCATCAAATCTCTATTTCACATACACACAATATCCTCTGTCCAGCAGCCAGGGCCATCAAACACTTTTCATTCTTACATTTCCATCTCCAGGTCCTTCTCTACTGCCCTTCTTCTTTATTCCTCCATAACCTTCTCTGCTACGGCTTCTTCCTTCTCTTTACAAGACTAAATATCCTTCAATTTCTCAGAGTGCACTACTTCTGTCTCTATCCACTTTGAATTCCTAAGAATGAGCCAAACTTTTCCCAATTCTTCTCTACCATTCTTCCATCCTGCCCTCTCCGCCTCTCCTTCCAGTCAAAACTTTGTCTTTCTTCTTCTTGTATTTTATCCCCACTTTTTCTTTATCCAATTCCATTCAGCTTCAGCCTGGCTGGATACATCCAGGAGTAAGCACAGTACTGGAATGCAATCCAATACAACAACCGACAGAGTATGTTTATAACAGTCAAGCTGCGGAGAACATGTGAACCACCTCACCAAGAGTCCATCTGCTCAATCCAGTACACGTTCCAGAAACGAAATCACCTTGCTTTTCTTTCCAATTTCCTCTTTCTTCCACGCTCCATATTTTCACAAAGCGTCTCAGAAGGGAGTGCGGCAGCCTTAGTTAGCTGAGGGAGGCTAACTATGTTAACTTTTGAGGTGCATATCAAAAAAATCTTTGATTCATTCAACGTTATTCCTATTAGAAAAGTAAATATGGAATGGGCGGAGTAATGGCCCTCACAAGCTGGTTACATATTAGATTTTTCCTGGGGTCCATCCAGTCACAGCCCTACCCACATATCTGTATTATAGTTACAAAAACCTCCATCAATTTCCATTCTTTGGCACACTCCACAAGACATTTGGCCTCTGCTGGCTGGTGTTGGTGGTGTGAGTGAGGATGAGACATGTAGAAAGTATACGCATCGTAGGTATTCTCCAAACATATTACACACAATATACACCTTTCGTTGTCCGGGGTAGACGTTGTTGGGCGGACGCGAACAGAGAATAGGATGCCCGGGTGCGAGCATATAGTTTTTGGATTTCATGGGGGAGACGTTGGAAAGAAACTTGTTTCAGATTATTTTTACATACCTGAATTCATGTAAATCCTCCAGCCTCGTAGAAGAACTGTAAAGAGAGAAAAAGAATTATTAGCATTTCACTCCCGACATTTCACTCGCACTCCATTCATCAACCCACTCTTCAACCCAACCGGAATACTACTCCCCTCCTCCAATCCCGAATTTTCTCGCAATCTCAACCTCTCCTATTTCTTTCCTAGCAAACTAAAGCTCCAGCTATTCACATAACTCGATTCCCCGCTCTCTCCTAGTTTATTGTACTTAGTTAGCCTTACAAGAATCATAAGAGAGAGAGAGAAGGGAGGCCTGCCGAAATAAGAGTCACTGGGGTAGTATTCTATAATATCTTCCATCCATAGAGTACTAAAGAACACTTTGTATTCACGTTTGCTCCAATTTTCTCCATACTACCAACACATAAGACTTGTCCCTCCACCCTAATCATAATTTACCGGTACATGTACAAATCTACCCACCCCAACCCATCCATTACCTCAATTCATTTCTCACACCTACCCACGCTCCTCCACCTCCTCCAGCGAATTACCTTTATATATATATAGAGCGCGTACATTCTTTCTCCCACTTCCTCTTCACAAGAACCAAACGCCATATATTTACGCATATTCATATAAATATCTATAAACATGCAAGTACGTAGGACAGAACAAGGCTGAAACCGCCTCGTTCTTCTTCATATTCCTCTACGAAACACATTATTCTTGCAATTCAAATCTATTCCTCCTCCTCCCTCCTCCTCTTTTGTACACATTAACGCGCATTCAAATACACTATCCGAATTGCAGCAGCACCAACCAAGCCCTCCCGGGTTCCTCTGTAACATATTCAAAAGCCTTCTAATTTCTTGCCCGAAATCATGCAACAATTTACATTTATCCCCCATCAAAATCCTCCAGCCCTCACACAAGAAACACAGTCCCAAACACGTGCATCCGTAAAAATCTACCTTAATTTCATCCCGTCCCCTCTCATTACATTATCTTTTTTATTAAAACCTACCTATACACACGCAAACTGTAATTGAATCCTCCCAGGCAAACCCTATTTCCAACCAACTACCCACCACCTTCACTCACATTCAATCATTTCCTCTCGCTTCTACCCCTTCCTTCCTTTTATCCATTTTATATATATATATATATATACTTTCTTTTTATAAACTTTACGTTACAATTATAAATACCTTCACCTCCCGGACCAATTATTATTCATTACTTTCATATCAAATCTACGAGCCCACTCATCCATCCTTCCTCTTCCTCCTCTTCCCATCACTCTCATCCCAATCAACTTGCCTCCTCTACGTCAAACATATTCAATTATCATCATCCTCTCTTCCTACCAGCTGTAATAATATTCACAACGCTAATAAAAAACCCTTCACCAACCTTCCAACCCATGCTATTCTCCAGCTAGCCTTTCCTGAACCTGATGCCCTAGTTTTAAAAAATCACAAGCTTAATTCAAACTTCTCAGGATCACAATAAGTTTCCCCCAAGCTTTTCCTCACGATCAGGCTCCGACTTCCATCACGTCCACAACCTATCCATCAACCCTTTTGATATTGTTCTCAATCCTTTCACCATCCCACCGATCCGATAATTCTCATTTGGTGCCCAAAAACCCGGACGTATTAGCATATATCGTCTCCAACCTTTTGTTCAATTCATTAACCCGGCAGCTCCTGTTCCAGCTTCCAACACGCCTTAACCTTTCTTTGAGCTAACGGACCCGGCCTGGGAGGAAGTGAATACGAAATCAGTCCATCACCCAAATCCAACACTTTCCTCTTCCTTCTCACGTCCAGGAATTCATTCACAGCTCCTCCTCCTCTTCCCTCGAATCATTTAGAGGAGCATATAAATGAAACCATCTTTGGGATTTTATTATCCGCCACCCTCCAAACTCACACACAGCTCACACATCGTTTCCGCACTAGTGTCTGTAACCTGATACGTGAGCTTCCTTTTCAAGAAATTATCCCCTGAATTATTCCATCAAAATTTCACATCCCGCCAACCAGCCATCCTCCACCACATAATATCTTCCCATCTTCTCTCATTTCCCCCTCTTCTTAAATATTCCTCTTCTTTCTCCCTCTTTTCAAATCTCCAGACAACAATCATCTCTTGCGAAATGACTCACCCGGATGAGTCTTTTCGAGTCCAATCCATAAAACGCTTACAACACCAGCCAGCATCATCCATATCTTTCCAACTTAAAACAACTACATAATATACATAACATACAGCATTCATACATCAACTCCAACTAAATCCAGTTATATACAGTATACACAAGCATCTTAAATGCAAGACCCATCACCAGTACCGTCCAACAGCCAGCTGCTGCTCATTCAGACTTTTCTGCCCCGTCTTTCACAAGCCGGGGCCCACCCCCTTTACCCTCCCCTGTAATTTTCCTTGCGTACTTGAACAAGAATCATGCTAATTATCTCTTCACAAAGACCTGAATTAACCATAGGTTATTTATGCGTCCCGTCATTTTACCGGTAGAGGAATCCCCAAAACACATTCAACAATAAATTCGCTACGACATTAACTCTTTTTTCCAACTTTCCTCCATCCCTTCCTCTCTCCTAGATTTTCGCATACAATAAAATTGGATAAACACCATTTAGACGTTTACGCCACTCTTGCAATTTCAAAGCCTATCATTTAATCCTAAGCATCCCCTTAAATCACATCTGTTATCTCATCTTACTCTAGCTTGCCAATTCTCTTCAATATATATATACGCTTATATTCCAACACCGGACTTAAAAACTTTAACGAGTTGAACCGTTTAAATCCGACACATGATCTTTTGTAGTTATTTGTCCCCTGACTGGTACAAGCAAACTTGGTGGATGTCTACAGGGAAAACATGTGGACAGGAGGCGTGTTGTTGAGTTTGCAAATTGTACACGCTAAAACTTTTCCAACTTTATAGCCTTTGCTTTCCATTTTAACCGTTTCCCTTCTCTCTTTTAATATGCACGCACGGACACGGAACCAGAGAGAGGGAAAACAAAACAGGAGAGAAAAGGTGGCATTTCCCTCTTAGCACCCGCTTAGTTGAGCGTAACAGGCCAGGCATATAATATCTCATAAATCCTTTGAAATTTCACAACAAGCCCGAAATTTAGCACACACTAACTAACATGCTCTCTCTCGCTCTCGTTCTTCTTTGCCTCGACTCCTGTCCTTCAAGAAGGCTTTACACTTTCTGCTCTTCCTAATCCTCCGAACAATTCCACCCGCGAGTTTCCCTCCATCTCCCCGCAGAGCCTCATGTAATCCTACCCTGCAGAGGCGTGAAAACCATTAAGTTGACGTCTCCTGCCCTGCATGCTTAATTACCAAAAAACCTCCATGGCCCTTCTCTCACACAATTATTCACCTACACGAACCAACGAGCCAAGCCCATCATTTCTCCCAACGGCCGCATCACATATATATACTTCTCTTCCCCGCTTCACTTCTCTCTTCTTCCAGCACCATGCTTTCCCCTCATACTTCCCACTTCCCAGCCGGCAGTTCCCATGCATACAAACTATGGGCTGACGATGATATAAGAATTCCCATAGCAAAAAGATCCGGGCCACGACCCCAGCCCAGCCAGCAGTCCCAGATCAACATAGCAAAGCCCAGTCGGGCACGGCCGTCACAATTTTGTCGCATTCTCTCACTACTAACAACTTTCTCCTCCCACCTACAAAAAGCGCCGCCCTCAAATGGATTTGTCACAAGAAAGAAAAGTGTCTCAAAATGCATCACGTTAGCCCAAACCTAATATAAACATTAACTCTTCTCTAACTCATTCTCCCTCTTTTAAATTCCCTTCAAGCTCTTCTCCTCCACGTTACAAAGTCTTCAAGTCTTTCAACCCTAACCTCCCTTCCATTCCTCCCTGTCCCTAAGGAGTCATAATATACATGAGAGAATATATTATTCCGGGGACGGAGCACATTTCAAAGCAAGCCCCCGGATTCCAACGCAGTTGACCTTCCAGCCAGATAGCCCCTTTGATTGCACTTTCACAAATATTTTTACACCACGTCGTAAACTTATTACAATACCAACACAATCCTCCCTCTATCGCCACATCTCCCCACCGCACAGCCCACCCGCTCCGCCATCAGCCCCTGTCCACATCAACTTTTTACAGCAAACCAAAACCACATTTACTTCTCCAAGCTCTTGCTCCCACACCACCACCAGTCCCATAACCTCTTTCACAATCAAATCCTGCCTTGGTCCCCTAATTCTCCCATTTGCCTTAGGTGACAGCTGATGAATAAAACCACCCGTAATCTTTCCACATAATCGCCATCATTTTAATGATTACAAATAAAAATCCAAACATAAACCACCACAAATCCCCTCTCACACTACTTTCTCCACGAAGCCAATCCTTCCCAAGTACAAACTGTACAACTAATCCTATAATCTTCATACGCACACGAATATTCAAAACATCAGCCCGGGAAACTACCTCCTCCCCCGTCAAAACATTCCTCCACGACAAACACAATCCCAACCGCACACATCCAATAACTTGTACCCCATAGCAAACTTGCCTGAATTCTGCCAATCTCATCTTACTTTTTCTTCTTCCTCCCATCCATCCTCTTCTTCCCAATCTATTTTCCAGTCTCTCCCTCATAACAAGCCAGCAGCGAGCTCTTCAATGTAAACATAAATAGTAGCAACGAAAAATCAACTGACCACCAGCCACAGAATAACCACCAATCCGACACGCACCCACAATCCCACATTATCCCACCACTACTTTATACACCATACCCCTCCTCCTCCCCCACACTTACTTTCCCCTTGTCCTTCTTTTACCACTCAATATTCCACCACCCTGTAAACCCAAAGGGTAAACATTATCTTCCACTCCAAACTATTTTCATTACTTCCAACCCCATAGTTACTCCAGCTCCTTCAAACTCCTCCACTTCATTCTCTACTAACTACTCACAGTGTGTCCACCAAACCCCAATTCTCCTCAATAAACACAATTAAAACTCCTGTCCACACACACACTCCCTCACTTGTAGTCAACTTCATCTTTGGGCCCTTCTTGTCCCTTCATTTCCTCTGCTTCCATCTTGTCATGTTCTTTCCTCTTTTATTCATCTCTCTCTTGGCCTCTTCTTCTTCTACTGCTTCTTCCTCATTCCGTTTCTTTTCCCGACTCCCGGGCATTTCCTCGACCCTCTACAAATATGCTAGCAACAAAAACCAGGCAGACAGACAGACAAAACAAGGGCGGAACAACTCAACATACTGCAGCCAAGGCATCCCAATCAAGTACTCACCAACTCAACACTACGAACTAAACCGTATTTCATAAGATTTTCCACCCGGGAAACAATCCTATTCCCACTCCCCGGTCTCTTTATTACAGCAGCTTGGTGTTAAATGCAGGATGAATAGCTCTGCCCCATGGGAGATCTGGCAGAGATGGAGCAAGTACTGCAGGGTCTAGGAGCAGGCATGCTTTTGAAAGGCAAGTAAAAGATACATGTTGGGAGAAAGAGGGGAAAGTAAAAACTTTATTGGAAAATTATCATCTTTTATGAGGGATTTGATATTATCTTCTTCCACATGCCATTCTAGATTATCCACATGATTTCAGCTTACGTTCCATCCACCCTCTCTCAACTTGTTTCTCACACACAAAACAAATGCAAACCTTATATATTCCTTGCCCTATTACACGCACAGCACACACATCTTTTACACACTTTTCATCAGCATCCCGCACGCTATAATTCCACACTCCATATCAAGCCGTAAGGAAGCTAACACTGATACTTGTGAATCGTCCGAAATTAAGCACGTGAAAAACAAGCTTCATTCAAACTATCGTCTCCCGCAACTATCCATTACATTTATTCACAGTTAAGACCATCTTGAGCAATTCCGCATTCGTAGACATGCCCAAGCCTTCACATATATTAACTCCAGCTATGATTTCCAGATTCACCAGGGCATCATCATTCCTCCATTACCCCACCAGCCAGCACCACAAGCCTTATTTACATGTTCGAGGGAGAAGCTCATTGACGGAACGTGAGTTCATGCCCATCATATCCTCATAATAATCTGAAGGGAATACGTGGAGGGAGGACCATATTCAAAATCCGAACATATATTACACAATTCCTTGTCCTCAGTAATTTAACCATTTCCCACCACTACACAGTTCCGTCCTCCTCAGCCCTGTCTCTCCCTTAAACTTCAACTTGATCTTCATCATCTCATTCTTCTCTCCATCCACATCTTTCTTTATAATCATCCTCCCTCACTCCAAGTTTCTCCTCCCTCTCCTCATTTAATTCTAGGGCGACCACAACTCGCAACCAGTAACTTACAACTACTTGAATCCTCCAGGATACTCCACTGAATCAAACTGTACGAGTCTTCAAAGTCCACAGTACATTCAGTAGTAGTACGACGGAGAAGAATGTTATAAACTCTGGATCATCTTGTAACATTCCCTCGTATTTCTTCTCCTGCCATCTCCAAACTAACTCGTGCCGGCAGCTCATGCTGTGTGTCGACTCCACCAACATTTTCAATCTCGACTCCGTCATTTCCCCACCACCAACAGCATCACAGTCAGATCCTGCCTAAAAGTAAAACTTTTCTTTATCCACTCTCAGTCAGTTCCACAGCAAGGATGCTACAACAAGAGAGATGCAACCTTAACCTTTATACCTGCATTCAGCAACTCCCCCAATTCTCAATCCTTCCTCATTACAATCTTATCCTGATTCCTATAAAAAATTCTTTTCTAATATTCCTAGTCAAATAGTATCACTTTACCACCTCCACACAACTCCCAAAAGCTCACCTATTACAAACACGACGGAGAAAACCTCCATACTTAACAAACTACAGGCTCACTCCTTCCAGGCATCATTATCAATTCCATGAAATCCCCGAGAAAATGATACACAACGCAGCAAGACTCAGAGTCAGTCAATCCACACACATCTAATATTAACCAAATTCACAATTTCTCTAACCTCCCAGCCCAAATTTGCCAAGCCCATATCTTTTTCATATTTCCAAATCATACGTGTATCTTGCCTTCATTTTCAAACTATATTCAATCTCATTACATGACACGCCAAGCTAAAAATCCCAACTATCATAGCCTTCTCAGTATCTCAGTTCTCTCACTCCCAAACAAATCCTATCACTCACACACACACACCACCCTCTAAACAATTGCTTTATCCTATAATCCCACTCCTTTTTAACAATCCAATGTATTCAATGAGTAAAATATTCATGGAAACCTATGGAAATATCTCCATATTTTCATTTCTTTTATTATATACATACAATTCTACTTTTTTTTCAAATAGAATTGAGCCATATCTTTTACTCAAAACCTTTCCATTTCTTCTCTACAAGCACCCATACCCTATTATCCTCTCATCTTCCCAGAACCTTGTATCCCTAACTTTCCAACTAACCCACAACAGAGATTCACAATTCCATCCTCTCATTTCCATCAATATTATTCACATGAAAGACTCCATTCACCCCATCCCACACACAAGGATCTCAATCCAGCAAAACCAGAACCTTCTTCCCTCCCATGCAAAAACTCTTTCAATCCCATCCAGCCACAAAGCGGGAGCAAAGGCCCAATTTATTTCAATTCGCAGATGGATATATTACACCGAGTCAAATCTTTTCCCAACATTAACAATATTCTTCTCCCCGCTAACAACCTCATCATCCTCCAAGCAGAGTCTTCAAAGTGTTCAAACCCGGAGCGGAGCTAGACAACTCAGATAAAATCCCATAAAGAAATCACACACTTGCCAAATTCATATCATACTCATTCTCCTCAAACCCAAACCGCATATCCCCTAGCAGATTCCCTCAAAACAAGATGCGTGTCTGTGTGCTCTTCCCCGCAAATCTTCCTTGTACACACACATATATAACTCACACTACGACCACAGCTACTGCCACTCCCGCTTCCCCATCTCAATCCTCCATAGCCCATGTCTTTTATTTTCTTCCCATCATTTAAAAACTAAATGCTACAAATGGGAGAGGTAATGAGAAGGATTTCAATCCCAATCTCTTCTCAACCATAGTTAAATCCCACAGCCCTTAAACTTTTGTCATTAATTGAGCAATGAATGTGAATAGAGGATGATCCAGGAACGGAACTCAGTCTGCATTGTCTTCTACCAGCCTCCCCCTCCCCCACTTAACTTTCTTCCTTAAAACTCCCAGCTTTAAAGCCCGGGAAGTAAAACTATATAAGCTTAAACTCTTACAGCGCCCTTTTAGGGAATCTTCTAAACACTTACTGCCTGCTACCGACATCCTTAGTCCTCGGAAGCCAGCCTACCAACGACCCCGCCGCCGTTCCTCCGTATTCGTATGTCTCTCAAACTTTAAACTTATATTTCCATCACCTAAATGTATGTGGGAGCATTTACGGCTTTTTTACGATTCTCCCTCCCATTCCTTTTTATAGATCATAAGACTTAACTGGATCTCCATCACGGAGGGAGGAATCCCTCACTCTACATAAACAGAGAGAGAGAGAGTCACAATATCCCATATCCATTCGCATCACCGCCCATCCAGTCACACCAAATTCCTCAACTTTCTCCGCTCCCACTACAAGTCCTTCCTACCCGCCCCCCCCCGCTCTCCTCTAACCCTTTTCTTCTTCCCAACAACTCACAAGCCCATCAAGCCCTCAAACACAACAACTTACTACAATCAAAACAACCAACTTTCATATACACAGCACAAAACTTCACAAACTTGAAAGAAGCATCCTTGCTTCCAGGCTTAGTCGCATTATTCTATTGCTTGCAACCCATCTCCTCCTTTTGCATCTTCAAATCCCAACAAACAACAACCTCCCTCCCATGATTCCCGCATAATTCCTACCATTAATTTCACAATATCCGCATCACTACTCCTACCAAACCACTACTACAAATTCAAATCATACATATAATCATTCCCTATATTTTTTTATGTATATCAATCTGGGAATCACTACTCCCCATCCTTCCCATCCCTTCCAAAGACTCAGTCAAATTCACCACCATTATAATAACAGCCTCATATCACGCACAACCATCATCTTTTCACTTACCATCTTCTCTCCCACCCCCTATTCTGCATGTAATTTAATTTTCAATTCTCTTATTTGTATCATCCCAATTCTACCCCCTCAGCATATCACATTACAACACCATTTAAAATTGATTCACCAATTCCATGTCAAAATCATGTAATCCCCCGTGTAACTACCCTCCAGCATGTAGCCACATCTTTTCTCAACATCCCAATTTCTCCGTCTTCTCTTCCGCCACTCTCCTTAACGTCCATATCCATATCCTGCATAGCAATCAAATCCAATGTAATCATCCACCGAACCAGGAGATCAAACAGAATTTCATCTCGCTTTCTTCCCCATCATCTTCCGCAACAGTTTCAGCCCCGGAGCTTCCATATTATTATTCGCATTATGATTTTTAGCAGCCAGTATTAAACGGGAAGAAAGACCATGTAATAAACACGTTTCCACTTTTATTCTATTCAATCCCAGTTCAAACTCTAGTTGACTACGATACTTGTATTCCGCTCTTCCAGTACTGTAATCTTAAAAGCAACAACATTCGTTTCCTCGTAAAAAACATTATTGCACAACCAAGCTTACTAACGTTCTCATTTTTTCACCCATCCACCGCCTATTCTTCGTCCCACAACAAAAATGTAATCCTCCCCCAACATTCAATCCGAAAAGTTATTATTATACGTATACATTATTCCTACACCCAGTTCTTTCTTCCAACCCGCTGCTAGTACCTAAGATTCAACCCGTTTCTCATAATCCTAGTTAGGTTTTCCTTTAATATATTCGTTCTATGTCCTCATCAACATATCTTCCACTACCTTACTCCCGTACGGATCATATTCTCTTCCAAGCACTCCGAATTCAGTATTCAATCTTCCAACTTCACGTGCTTATTCACTCTTCGTTCCTCAATTATTCTCTTTCCTCGATTTACAAATAGTGCATCATTATCTATTTATTTAGCAGCAGAATGAAAATTTGAATCCTTTGCCAAGACGCCAAACTTAACATTAATTTCTCTTTAATTTTCTCCATTTAAAATTTTAATTTTCTCCATTTTAACTTTCAATTTCCTTCGGAGATAATAACCTTCCAAATTTTAAATTTTAATTTCCTTCCAAATTTACAGGTTAAATTTCTTGCTATTTATCCTTAAGTGGCCTCCAGTACTAAATAAAATGTCATATTTCGAGTTCAGTATTTTCCATTTTGGTGTAACATACCAAGGCTGGGTGGCGCAGCGGTGAGATCGAGCGTCTCAGTGCGGTCACACCAGATTTTTGGGGATGGTGAGCTTTTAGAAAAAGAGAAAGGGGTGCGGGTCTCACCGCTCGGTGAAGTCTTGGTGCGCGATGAGTGTCTCATCAGACTCTTGAAATCCATCCCGTGTTTTTCTTACTCTCGGTCTCCTCTTATTGTATATTTCGTGTGGAACGCTGTGGGGTTTGAAATTAAGTGCGCGGATTGTGTTGTTGGTTCCAGTCGTCTATATATGAGCTTGTTCATCACTATTGCATTACGTATGGAGCAGGGGTACAGTTTATAACAGCACCCAAAGTGATTTCAAGTTGTTTTTAATTAAAATTAATAATCCCGAAATATTTAATTACAAATCCTCCAGTGTCCCTCAAATATTCAAGAAAGATGAGCCAGGATGTTTTCAAGCGCTCTTTTCTTTTATCGTCAGGTAAAAGCATCGAAAACTCGGATGGTAAGTTATTTAATTAATAATTACTAGAAAACTTAATACATAACAAATTATTGGACCTGTTAGTTATGTTCATTTAGTTTGAAATAATTTTTCTAGACCCGTAAATTGCAATTCTTACGTTTGCTGTTTGTAAATATGAACTAATTATTGGTAAATTTTAATGCCATAATTCAGAGACAACTAATGCTGGAGAAGTTGAGGAAAATAGTGAGAGGAATACTCCCATTACAAAGTTACTCTGCTCAAGTCTCCTGGATTCTTCAGGTAAATTTGTTGGATTGAAAAACGAGTGTTAATCATTTAATGTTATTGGAATTATGATTGCCACAATTGTACTCCTATCCGCAGGGGGGAACTCTTTCCTGTCTCAGATGCCTTCCCCGCTCGGGAGTAAAAACATTGATGGATCATTTAGCTTTCGGTCGCCGTTGATGTCTAGCACTGTTATGGGTACATTATTCTATTAAAACTAGTATTAAGTTTTGCTGAACACGGTTTTATGCTGAATGCAATTCCTATGCATTTTTTCTTTGAAACCGGTATTGCTCCACGTGGAGGTGGTCAATCCAAATTACCACTTCGGGGTAGAAGTCTAGGCAACAGTCCTGTTTCAAGAAAGTTGCCCGATTTCGATATCGGTAAGTTAGCAACACTGATGTGCATATCTATTTATTTCCACCCTTTCTTCAACATTTCCTTCTCTAACTACAGGTTATCCTGACGAAGCAATTTGAGACAAGAGGGATATGCAAGCCACACTGGTAGAAGTGGTGAATAGACTACGTACAATGCAGGACGCCGTTGACAAGCTGCAAGATGTTCCAGAGGCAGTCCATAATTTACGTATGGCTTTTAAAAGCATAGAGGAGCGCCTTGGAAAGACGGCTAAGAAAGCGGGTAATCAAACCGAACCTGCAGTTATTACCTTTAACGACTGTTCCTATTTATCCATTAAGTGTTTCATGACCTACTACTTGAAACCGTGCTGGTCATTTGCTTGGTTTTTTTTGACTGATATTTTGTTATTTAATTCAGAGACCGCGCATACTTCTCTGCAACTCGATAGGTTGCCCCCGTCTCCGGATGCTGTAGTGGACTGCGAGGATAATTTGTAGAAAGGTGCTAAGCGAAAGCTTTCCATGGACTTATCCTCTGAAGTACCGGTTCCTCCGTACCGAAAAAGTTGGCCATTGTAGCAGCAATACCATGTGAGCATTTGTATTGTTGAAAATATGATTTATATTGGGATGATTGTAAGGGTTTTGATGAGTATTTTCTACATTCCAGTATTGACGCTCTATTGTAACCTTCAGAGCCTGCATGATCCTTCGGCCAGTTTTCTTGCCATACTTTGGAAGAATTATTTCAACATCGTCAAGTAGTCAACTCGTAGTCGTTTTGGAGTGTTACCGTTTCCTTTTTTCCTATTCTCAACTTCATCACAACCCGAATTAATTGATTCTTCCGACTCACTTGCACTAAAAGTAATTTCTTCTGTGTATCGATGAAGTTTCTTCGCACGATTTGGCCGAGTTGCCATCTTAAAAAAATTTTGGTAACAGTAAACACAGAATTATCCTAATTGTTGTAACTATAATTTCTGCGTCAAATGCTTCACGTCTCTTCAAATGTAGAAATTAATTAATTATTTCTGAGCGGTTCAACAAATATAGTCTGCAAGTGTCCGAATGATTCCACAAGTGATTGAAATGCGCGCCAATTATACGCGTCCTTGACTTGCACTATTACAGGAATAAGTCTACACAGCATCGTGCACTGCAATGCAATACTCTTAGAGGAGCAAAGCTCCCACAAAAGCTTGCAGAATCATCAGAAACAACTGTAGTAAGAGCCAGGACAAAGAGCCAAACTCCCGCCAATGCGCATGAGCACAAGAATGACACGTCAGCTAGCAATGGAAAGCAAACACCATTCAGCACGGTGTGACTACGTGGACATAACCATGCAAGAGCCAGATTAAGCAGAAACAGCCGTTTCTTACGTCCGTAGACTATGCAGACTAGCCTGAAATAATCACACTACGTCCCCAAACATTCCAGACTGTAAAACACGACATTCATATCGATTTTTTGTATACGTGGTATACTCACCAAAATTTCCTTACTCATCACCTGAAAAAAAATAAAAATCGAGATTTTCGACTTGGCACTCCCGGAACACATGTACAATAGCAGTAGGCACTATAAAAACATGATTCGAGTCAAAAAAACCTGAAATTTGGAACATTTTATTTTTTGATGAGTTGCTCATCATACCCCCGGTGAGAATTTCCGCGTCGGAGTGATGAGCAACGGGAGAGTGCTCACTACCCAGCCATGTAACATACTCCTAGCAGTCCGCATGTGCAACGTGCAGACCGAGTAAGCCATACTAGTCTTTATTACTGTTTGTTACACTCTAAGAGCACAGAATCATTTTCGTTTCCACTGTATTTTTGGCTAAATACAGAACGTATTTAAAAGCTAACCTTCTTTCTTTCTTTTGTCATCGGTATTAACTATATTAGCTATTAGGTACAATATCCCATACACTCCCTAAGCAGACAAGGATCAGCTTTAGTGAAACTAGCATAAACATTAAACATATTTCTCTTATCATATTTTCTTCCAGCTTATCCTCTTCTTCTTTTTCATTTGTTTGTTTTTGAGCCACCACCCAGAAACTGGTCCAACGCTAGGAAAATCTTTCTCGTTACTTTTCTCCATCCCAGTCCCACCTCGACGTGTTTCTCTCCTAATTCCTCAAACTTTAAAAAGCCCATCGCCTCTTTTATTACGGAAACATGTTCCTTCCCTAAGCCTTCCCTCCTCTTTTACTTACTTGACATCCTTCTTAGATGATAATAGAGTGAAAAAGAACACAAGTTTCTACTTTTAGTTTATCCACTTTTCCTAATCTTTGTAATTATATCATATTCCTTACTAAGTAGTCAGCTAAGCTAAGCTATCTTTATACGCATCAACAAATCTGAGGAATCCCCTGGATTTACCCGTGTAGCAATTTAGAATCCTGTCACAGCCCCCTCCTCATCATTCCTACTTCTCCTCCTTCCATTCTCAGTTTCTCCATCTTACCTTATTGCTTCTCACACACCTTTCTCACCTTCCTTCCTTCCCATCCTCCCTACCTGTCCCGACATGGAGACGTACTACAAGACCCGCTCATTGTCACACTTGTCCTCCTATCTATCCGACAACCTACAAGGTTTTTGTCCAGTTTTCTGCATCATCCGCACTCTTTTCCATCCGCCTCACCGCTACGACCTACAACAATATAGCTTTGAACCCAGCGAGTCAACGAGAAAACATGGAATGCAGGAGACACACGAGCATACTTCCAACAAGATTCCATCGTCTCGCAACTCAAACAAGCATAAACCGCGCCGGCCGAACGGACAGCGGTCAGGAACTCAAACAAGTATCATTACATCCAATCCAACCGAGACTCCCTATTCCTCCAGACTCTGTCCCAGTCAGTCTTTCTTGAGCAAAGATAGACAGACATTGAGATAAACTCGACGCGTATCATGCCCCCTCACCTTTAGTGCATCTGCGGTGGGGGTGATGCAACCAGAGGGAAAATGCACACGTATCAAGTCAGTAGTAAAGGACCCAGCTTTGCAGTATATACACACTTTTTATTCAATTCCCTGACAGACCCTGCTGAGAGTGAAAAGACCAGAGTAACTTGAGACGTTGAGAAAAGATGGCCAGTCCTAGACGAGGAGATGGAAAGACAGCAAGAACCAGGTAAAGATGCAGCAACCGGTTTATATAACCAGTATTAAAACCTTCCAAAGACTCTGTGTGTATAAAACAGGGCTTCTTATCAACTCTCGTATGGGGGGCTACGTCTGAATTAATCCTAAGAGCTTCAATTTGTATTTTATCCATCTCATCTTCTATTATACTTTACAATAACAACTACTTTTCAAAAGTTCCTCACAGCCTCCACACTCCTGCTCTTCCTTCTTCACATTATTTTTCTTCTCCGCTAAACCTCTCCCTTACCAACTCAAGTCTTCAAGCTCCAGCTTCTCCATCCTAATCACATTTAACAATCCCATTTTCCACTGCACCCTCTAAACAATTCTCCGTCTTTCTTCCCTCCTTCTGCATTTCTTTTTGCTATATTATCACTGCACTTCTTTTTTCCCTCCAACACAGCGCACCTTCTCCGTCTTATTATTATTCCAAAAGATCATCGCTCTCCCTCACACACCGTCTTCGTACTCTTCTTTCTGTCATCCCCTTCAGTCATTGACAGAATGTAAATAAATGTTTCTCATTGAATTTCCATGAAACAATTTTTAAGGAATTATCGCAAAAAATCTAAGACTTGCACGTAAACCATTTTTTCTAAAACTCCATTTGGATTTGCCACATTTTCAATTATTTGATCATTTACATTTTTTACCTTACCTAAACTCATTCACCGCGTATAAAGCTACAATAATCAAAACAGAATATCATAATTCAAAATATTTCCCCCCTTGAATTACTTGCTGACTCGAGTTTTAAAGACAACATGTTTTCAGATTTTATAATGGCGAGCTCTTACAAGCAAGATGTTTTCAATATGGTGAATTTGTTTTATCTCCAATCCCAATTCCCTCCGCTCTCCGCTTCACTATTTTATTCGCGAATCCAATAAACTTATGCTATGCTCCCTACATTTCAATCCGACTATTGCTATTATTTTTCTCCTCTGGTGCTTAATCATTCCTTCTCTTGTCTTCATTTTTTCCTACCTTGAAAAATATCCATTTCTGCCTGGATTCCTCCCACCCGACTTTTACCCTCGCGTATACACTTTACAACACAGCTACAATGCATTTTCTCTTTTCTGAGCGTCTTCCTCCCTTTGGTTCCTAACAGACGGAGCAGCAAGGAAGGAAGTTGGACTTGAAGGATATCCATCAGGTATATAGTTCAGACAAGTTGTATACTTTTTCAACCTAGTTTCTCCACGACTTCTTTCCCGCCTGTCTCTCCCTTTCTTTTTTCCTGGGATGTGTTCTATGCTGGAAACTTTTTTTGCAAATCCTCCCGAAACAATCTCCTTGAGCTTTACAGACTATTTCCACAGTTTCCAAGTCAAAGCTTGACAATCCATTTGTTATCCCCACATCTATCTCTTTCTCCATCTACGCACCGACTACGGATACTAATTTATCACAAACACGTAGTATTCGCAGTCCGTCTAGAACAGAAGAAATCCAAGCCCCCTCTCGATTCTCATCCCCATATTCTTCCCGGCAAATGCCTATTGCTTTCCCTTCCTAAATTCCCACCATTACCGTCCCCATAACATTTCTCCCACACAAACTCGCAAAATCAGCATCACACACACACTCACTCAACCGTTCCATCTCCATCTGGCTCAGGCCAAGTCCATGAACTATGTGAAGGCATTTGCCCCCGAGAAAGTAAAACATTTCCCGAGAATCGATTTCTCCTTTGATATCTTCATAAAACTCGTGTCATCTATTCCAGTTACAGCAATTTACCGCTGTCCCAAACTCCCCAAACTCCTCCGCCAAATATCACTTTCTTCCGCGTATCCTCTCCCTTATACTCCATCCAACTACACACTTTCCCTCTCCTGTTTCCACCATCCTGTCCTATAATGCTAGCCTACACACACACACACACACACATGTATCCACTCAATTCTCCCCCCAACAATTCCCCATTATTACGAGCCGGAGCCGGAGGAAGGAGAGGGCAAGGAAATTTCATGAATCCCATTAAAATAAACAGTCAAATTCTAACTGAGCAACAACTTCCACTTCCTCGAATCCATGTCTCCATCAGCCTCATTCCTAATGCCTTCCTCCATAGCACTGTAATACCCTATCAAAGCTCGTTTCGTAAATTAAACTCCTGTACATGTCTCCTCCCTACATACGGGCCTCAGGGTAATTCCTGCAATATACTTATTACTGTACTTACTTACTCCACCATTTAGCCAGAATTCAGCCCTCCTCCACCCGCAAACCTTTCAATTCTCTTGTATTTCTATCAATAATATACCCGGCCGCACGGCTCTATTAACTCTATTACAAATACAGAGAGAGAGCAAAATGAGAAAAATCATCTCAGCTCTATCAAACTCCATGAAATTAGGTCCCAGTTAAATTTGCGCAAGTATGGTGGAGGACAGCATAACTTGCTAAGTGCAAGGGATTGACCAGTGGTCAGATTCAATTCTTTGCAATTTCCAAGGGATGTATCTTCATTGTATCTGCATCTTATGTACATTGTGTAGGCTGTGTAAACTTTTCATCGGGTATAATACCTGGTAGCCAGTCACAAACCCAGCCACCTCCCAATCCTCCCTCGTCTTTGACATTGGAAAACATTCCTGACAATTTCAAGGGCCGTTAGCCCGGGACATAAAGAAGATAATAGTTATGAAAAGAAAAGTGCGTACGGCAGAGAATGATGAGCTTGTACGTAGTAAGCAGCTACATTGAACGCAATGAATGGGAATCAGGGGTAGACAGCCATGTAGGAATATAAAGTAAGGTTCAAGCTTGCCAAAGTGGAGAGAAGAACGATACGAAAACCAGGAAAAGCAAGTTGAATTCTTGGTATGTCTGTGTGTGTGTGTGTGCCCGTATGCGTCTGTCTGTCCCATCCGAGGCTGTAAATATTAATGGGTAGTTGAATAAGAAATAAAATTGCTGGGGTTTGAAGTGGAGAAAACTAGAGGACCATGATAAATATTTACGGCACCACATTAACCATTCCCTGTAATGAGTAGTCTCAGGGATAATATTTGAAAATGTATGGAAAAAAGCATCATCCCAATCTTTCCCTCCTAGATTTACATTATCTGAATTAAATGTTTATTACTATCATAACCAACAAAAATTTCAAGCAAATTCCCCCAACCTAAGCACATATTATACGCGTCCCCATAAAGAGAATATTGCAAACTCTACAGAAAAAACCGCCTACTCCTCATCCTTCCTTCCCCTCCTTGCTCTTACACCTATTACCCACCCTTCCTTATTCCTTCCTATAGTGGGAACAAGTGATAAAAATGCACATTTAGTCCCCCCTTCAATCCTCCACTCCCATCACAAGCCCTTCAATATAATCCCGCTTTTCTCTCGCATTTCTACAACAGCCCCAGCAGCGCAACACTTTCTCATTTCCAAATTCCGCGAATTTAGCCCTCCTCTCAAGCTCAATGTAGTAAATATATCCTTCACATCCGATTTCCTTTTAGCCCCTACTTATTCCGCCTTCTCTCTTCCCTCACTCCTTATCCTCATATCCTTCCTCGCTTTTATTCATATTTTCCCATAGCAACTTCACAAACGCATCATCGCCTTCTCATTCCGGATTAATTTCCAAATTTCTTCCAACCCCCTTCCCGCTTTCCACTCCACTACTCTGAATCTCTCTTCTCCTCCTTCCCGCTTCCCCGCATCTTTACTTTTGCAATGCGAATTCATCTTTCCGCGAAACTAGAGTTCTGCCTGCAAAATATCCAGAATCCTTTGCAGTAACCACCATATTTTCTCTTTCCCATCCGCTTTTTCCCTCAAACTAATACCCGGATCTAACCTTCTCTCTCTTCTCTTCCTCCTCCTTCTTCCTTCCTATTCATTTCTCAAATCCTTTCCACCCAGTACACAATCAATATATCCTTGCAAATTACCCTGCCCGCCGGCTACCACTCCTTCCCTCCTTCCACGCTCTCGAGTCTAATACCCGCTACATTTTGACAAATATGTCTCAACCTTTCCCATCAAGCCCCTTCCTTCAAATTCCATTCCTCTTTTTCCCTCTCCTTCTCTTTCTGTCTTTTCTTCACACACACACGTGTGCAAACAAAACCCAGAAACTTGCAATCCTCTAATCTCACCCTATTTTCTCCTCACAAAGCAAACACACAACAACTTGCTGTAACCCACCATCGCCGGCTTTTCCCCACACAGCATCCCTTACTCTTCCATCATGAGATGTAGGGCGGCAGCAATGCCCAACCTCGGAACTTCACCTCTTCTCCTCTGTATACAAGTCATAATTAATAACCGAGTTACGACTCATCCACAAGAGAAACACGGGATAAATCCGTAAACAAGCAGGCAGAGGAGCACTCACAAGCTTACTGCTTCTGTCGGACCATGTTCCCATAACCCAAGGAGAAACGATAAACTTTAATTGGAATTTCTCTGAATCACCTTCATTCTCCCTCCTCTCTCTCTTTCTCTCAGTCAGTCTCACTCTTGTCCCGAGTCTGAAGAACAACTAAATAAGTATAGCTATCTAAAGCAAGTCCTTCTCAATTCCCATCAGTCTTCAAGCGTCACACCAACCCGCCGTTTTCAGCTTCCCTCCCTCAAACTCATCCTTCATCCCCTCCCCCGACCCAGAAACATACATCCAGAGAAAGCACGCTTTCACTTGCTTTTCCCTGCCTGCCCACTCCCGTAGTTTGAACTCAGCTTCTCCAAATAGTACACTCGAATCTCTTGAATCTTTTAAATTAAATCCGCATCTCGAGGAGCAGTAATATAACTGAAAACTAACGACTACCGAGTAAGTACCCCTAAACTTGTAACAACCGAGAATAGAAAGGATTACAGAGGTGAGAAGGACATGATTTTCTAAGCGTAATCTCGGAAATACAATCTCTGATGAGCAAGATACAATATTCCGCCCTGTTTGACTGCGTCTCCTTCACTCGCTCTCCTTCACCCACTTGATTATTTATCTGAGATTCTGTATGTACACGGTGCGTTTAATTTTCTCTGAAATCAGGGACCGCAGCTAGCACTCCCTTATTCAATAAAAACTTGGCACATTAACACGAGTTCAACCCGCCACCGTCTACCCAATAAAAACTTTCTCCATCTCCTCCTCCTCTCATTCAGTTCATTCCAAGCATTATTAACTTTGCAACTGGCATCTTTTCCGGAGCGGATTTCTTGGTAGTAATTAACTTGAAAAAAATTCCCCGTCCCTGTTTCCATATGAACAATTCTGCAGGAAACTTTCATAGTCAGCTAGTTAGTCCTTGATTTAGCCAAGTGCGCATAAAATTCGCGACTATAAACTTTTAACTGCCCCATTACAATTAATGTTTAATTTAGTTTTTAATTTCATCCCCGAATCTATAAAGCCGTGTGGATGTGACTGAATAATAAAATTACGTTCCCTCACCCTCATATGATTCCTCCTTTTTCTGCTCTGTGCTACAATGTGAAACTGCCATCCATCGTCTAGCACAACTATACCACCATATTTTCTTCCTATAGCTTATTGAGCAAACGTTTAAATTTCCAGGTCATTAATCCTGTTAGCTGTAGATGTCACGTAATCCAAATTCTTTCTATGCTTACTTAAGGGATAACATATCTTTTATTATGTATTGCCCTTGGCCTCCCCCCTCTTCCACTTACTACATTAACTTTATCCGCTTAAGCCAACCAGACTTACTAAACTAGTCTCTTGGCCAGCCAACTAACTAACGAATCCATCTGCCAACTGCCAACAAACCCAAGCCAACTTGAATGATTTTAGTGGACCACAAATTCTTTATCTCCACACTCCTACTAACCCGATCCCGATCTCATTACTTCTCAATTACCAGCTTCTCGTCTCTCTCTCACAGACCTCCGAGAGTATCCCAAGTAAGTCCTCCATGAACGAGTCCACTAGGACCAACTCCACTCCAGGACTTTCCTACACAAGCCCTCTTGAAACTTTCTTCCTCTCCAACAATCTCATCCGCATACCAATGTAAACTTGTTTAATAGATAAAATTCAATCCAAGATTTATTGCCCCACAATCATCCATTCTGGAATTAGTTTACTTAAGTCTAAAGTCTATGAAATACCAGGAGCTCTCTACAACTCCACCAGACTGACTCCAGACCCGATTTCCACTTACATTCTATCCAATTTCTCCTACGAGCCAGCGCAATAGCCCTCATCGTCTTCTCCATTCTGCGTCTCCGAGACTTCTTAAAGAAGGCTTCCAAGAAGCCCCAAGAAAGTAAGCTGGAATCCGCATATCTTTTCCGATACTTTTTATTCAAACTTCTTTCTCCTATCTTTGCTCTGTCTCTCCATTCCTTCTCTATTAGTTATCCCCGATCTCATTCTACATTCCAGGACAGACCCACATGAAGTTAGCAAAACTTCTTTTCCAGCAGGCATCCGCATTACACAGTAACCGTCTCCCTCCAGTTTTCAAACATTCTGCTCCCGATATCCCTCATTTTGTACGCTCACACAAATTTTGCGGACCCTGCTATTTATTTTCGAGCTTTGAGGGAAATTGAACTTTCTTTACGTTTACGGTTAAATTCGCGTAGAAAGTGCAGAATGATTTTTTTAGCCGTGGATAGCTTTGAGCTTTAGCATGTTAGCAGCCATACTTGCTTTCTATTCCGGAGTTACTTAGCTAACATTGGTAAAATACTCGCCCCTGTAACTAATGGTACATTTGACGAGGCTTTCTCAATCTTGTCCGGGGTGTCTCTTCCAGAACTCATGTTCTCGTTTACTATATTTCAATTCTCTATTCTACACCACCACATCTAACTTCTAGATCCTGTGTGAATAATGCATTCTCTCAATGCTCTTGTAGTAGCAGTAGTGAGGAAGAAGAACATTTCAAAAACTTTCTCCAACAACTCGGACAGGAAAAGTAGAAAAACTATTCCCTTCCTCTTCAATTCTGTCTTTCCTTTCCTAACCCTTCTCATCCTGACTTTTCTCCATTTCTTCGCTCTAAATCCTTCCCGCTGAGTTTTAGGCTGATTCTCCAGCTGCTTAAAATGCAAGCCCCGGTGAATATCTTTTACTTTATCCTCCTCGCTACTATTGTAACTTTTTCCACAATACTTTCTCCTCTTAGTCCTACACACCCTCTTGTGTAAAACTCTTTTAATTTTCATTACTCTCCTATCAATCCTCGTCTCTCAGCCCAACCATCTTACTCCCACTTACATTATCTATACACAAGTAATGGAAATAAAACTTTCCTTCCAAATGAGCCCTCTTACAACTTCTCACAATCTTTCTCTCTCGCTTTCTCTTCTAGCATGCAACATTTTTTCCTCTCCAATTCGTATTGAATTTTCAAGGACTTAACTCCTTGGTTAAATTCCATTCATACTTATACTTTCACCATTGCTCTACATTCACACTGCGTTCAGTAATACTTTCAGATCCTACTCCATTACTTTCACCTCAACGAATAAGAATTGCACACAAACGAGGCAGTTAAGGCCTGATCCCAATCCCATCGCAGGTAAAATCCTGTTTCTAGGAAACTCTCCACCTATCTTCTTCGTTATGCTTTCATCTTACCTAAAACCCTGTTTTACTTTCTCCATTAAAAGTTATACTCAGCTACACAGTGGATGAACCGGAGGACAGGCCTTTCCGTCACAACTTTTTTACTCTTCCGCTGTCCCCATTTTCCCCTCTGCCCTTTCCTTCTTAACTAAGGATGATGAATTGTGAATCAAATTTGAGAAACTTGAGTGCAACAAAACCAAATCATTCCCCTTAGCCACTTAGCAAGTCCTTGAGTAATTTTAATTCTTCGTCTTCTCCCCTTTGATTCCCACTGGATAATTTCATTACACGGGCCGAGGAGGACACTGATTCCATCCTCCTCATCCCATTAGAACTCCTCACCTCCTTCATTTGTTTTCTCCTCCGTCCTGGTTTAAATTTCATTTCAATTTACTTTCAGAGCCACTCGTATTTGTCATTTCTTCCTTAATTCTCCAAGCACTTTTCATTTCCTCTCAAACTTTTCTCACTTCCTTGCCTTTTATTTCATTTCTTCCAGGTCCTTCCCGCTCACAGAGCCAGAGCAGATTACATATTTCAGAAGTTGGGTGGTGTCAAACTTTCTCTTCCTTTCCCCGCCGCCAACAAGCCTCTTCCTCTCAGCTTCTGACTTTTCATGTTTTTCACTCTCCTGTCATGCAGGGAGTTTACTTATTTCACATACATCCTTTCTTGCGTCTCATCCCTTATTCCTATTACGACTTTGAGGCTCCTAGATCATTTTACCAGTTATCCTCCTTCTTGTAAATTCTCAGCAGACTATCTACCACTCTCCACCATGCAACAGTTTCTCTCTCTTCTCCTTGATTACCGAATCCAACTGGGATGCCATATACATGCAGTGCAGGCCGAAGAGAAACGGCCCGAGCAGAGCACGGCATGGCTTTCTCCGGTCTTGACTCTTGCTCCAAAGTCATTACCTCTGGCAGAAGCATGATTTAAATTAAAACAAGAGGAGCGAGAACCTTTCATTTTTACTTTATCACCCGAACATGAGAAACTACTACTCCAATTTTATACGCAGTCTAACAACTCCTCTTAACGCCCGACTTTCTCCCTAAACCCAGAGAAATGAGCATCATCCTGCACTTTCACTTTCTTCTTCCGCTCCCCAGACTCCTCGTCCTCTCACCAGTCGAGCCTCCTCTCCAGCCCAGGGATAATATTATTATCCTGTCATTTGATAAGGAATGATATTACACACACATATTCCTCTTGAATTTTAATTTCATCCATCCCCCGCCATATATCTTTTCACCGACCCCAAAATTTCTCTTCTTTCTTTCCCTCTTTTCTCCTACCAAAAACTTCCCTCCTAAATACAACTTGTCATCCTCACAGTTCCTCCCTTCATCATTGCCGAGTATTAAGCACAAAATCTAATCTTATTCCGCCGTCTCTCCCCTCCTCAACTTCTCCCTCCCCTCCTACCTAATGCGTAAAATTAGATGAACAAAAATCTCACTCAACACATATTCTTTTCCCAGTAGTTTCCTCCGTTCCCCCGAGTTTTTTTCTTCACAGACTCGAAAGGTCGCTCCCCCAAACCATGCATAACTATTCCTATCATCATTACAACCGGAAACTAAACTTTACAATCCATCCTCCACCCGACTTTGACTGTATCCCGTGCCAAAATTTAATGTAAAGAGAATCGAATGTACTAGTAACACACAGCTACAACCATGCTCCTTTCTCCACTTCCCCTGCATACGCTTTCTATGTAATTTCCTTCTTCCCCGAGGCAATTTTTCAAGCTTGCTGACTTTGTAAAGCGTAGCCTCTGCTCCTGATACAAAATTACGACTTTCCAAAAAACCTGTGACATAAAAGCTCTTTTTCCTCCTTTCTTTCTCGCGAAACAATTGAGTTTCATCAATCTTTCCTTAAATCCCCTCAAACTTTTTCAATGAAACTTATTACATTATGTACCGGATTCCAAGCCTGCAAAAAATTTACCTCCCTCTGAATTTATAATGGCCAGATGCATACGCGCCTCCAAATTTGTTCACTTACTTCACATCCCTGCTAACCCCACGAACCCAGCCAGTTTCTTTCCAAACTATTTTACCTCCTTTCTTCCTCTCCTTAGCTTTCTCTCCGGAAATACTCTTTTCTCTTTTCCACAACCTAATAGCCTCTTTCCTTAACTTACTTTCTCAAGTTTTACATCACACATTTTTTTCATCTTCACCCCCCCCCCCCAACATACATTCCCAATCTTTCTCCACACCCCACCATCCTTAAAGAGCCTTCCTTTCGCAACTTTCTCTGCTTTCTCCATCCATTCCTTCTCTTCCATCCGGTCTACTTCCCTCCAAATTCGTTACTAAGAAACGCCGTTCGATTCAAAATTTTACCTAACCAAGCCCAATTTCACTCATCTCTACGCTGCTTCTTACAACTTGCCAACATCTAAAGGCTTACTCCTCCTTGCGCTACCCCATCGTCCCCCTTGAGTTAGTGTACATCTTCTCCCAGGCTTTTGCACGGTAAGAATTCGAGAGCGACTAAACGCCTCACGGGTGTGATTCTTCCACTCACTGTAATTCGAATCTTCAATGAAATTGATACCCTTGGGATTTAGCGACGTAATTACAACTACCTCCACATAAAACCCGCTCACATTCCACACAAATTTTCCCAACCTCTTCCTCTAACACAAACCGTCATAAACATCCCGCAATTCCGTCACGCTTACTCCAACTATTGCCTCCGCCATCCTCTTCTCACAGCCGTACCAAATTTAACTACTAAGAGAGCATCTCATAAATTTCGCACAATTTATTTTCCATCAGCTATTCCTCAGCAAACATGACGAAACCCAACCTCGGGCGTTCAACATCCTTCTCCTTTTAATTAACTAACGTCCCGATCAATACCTTCAAATATCTACTGCATCCAAGATCCCGAATTCTCATCCTTTTCCCTACATCTACTGTAGTTGTAAGTACAGCACCAAAATGCAAACTTCTCTCAAAAGAATCTTTACTGATGGGAGAAAGTAATTTTTTGCAAATATCACTCTTGGCACTCTTCCCAGCCTAAAACATAGTATAGTAAGCGCAAAAAAACTCCCGCAAATTACCAGCCTATTTCTGTATAACACTCCCATCCAAGAAGCCACATCCACCACCGTCGAACCATTCAATTTCTATTTGGAACTTTTCTATATTCAAATCCACTTACTTTTCGTCATCGATGCAAAATTCAATTACACCATCACCTCCCCCCTCCCACCCATCCTCCATTTAAATCATCCACTCAACACTATTTTCACTCAAATAACTTATCAAATAACATCTAAACCGAAACCCTCTTTCCTCGACCTTTTCGGGGCTTCTCTCAGCGGTAACCTCATAAGAAGAGCCGTAAACTCAGCAATAATACATAGCCCTCGTGTATGCATATGAATTCATTCAACCTTTCCCGGATTCAGTACTTGAAAGAAAAGCAAATACACTATCACTCATTTTCTCACGCAATATCATATGTAGGAAGAGACCGACAGTAGAGGAGGTATACATGGATTGCAATTATTTTTCATCACAGCTCTCTCCAGTCCTTGAATCTCGTTAGACAGGCAGACCACTCAAGAAAGTACATGAGAAGTAAACG
The DNA here is from genome assembly GCA_906901655.1 of Sminthurides aquaticus. Lineage (NCBI taxonomy): Eukaryota > Metazoa > Arthropoda > Collembola > Symphypleona > Sminthurididae > Sminthurides > Sminthurides aquaticus. The sequence continues at coordinate 13,020,605 of CAJQTT010000001.1, read as the reverse complement.
TACTTTTCGGAATTCTTCGCAAACAACACATATTCGCATCACAGTCTATTTTCCCTTCAAGTAACCAAAAATTCTTTCCCTTTTTTATTTCCTCTTGGTTTAGCACCATTCACAGGATTCCTCACACAAGTACATTTCATACTGCATCTTTCGAATAATCCCTCGTCTAACGTTTAAGTGCTCTTGAATCCCTTGTTGAAAATACGATGACGACAGCATTAACCAGTATCAAATTACTCTTTCCTCCATCATAACAGCCCCCTCACTTCATCCTCCAGTCATTTCCCCTCCCATTCTCTCTTCTCTTTCCCTCTATGTTGCTATCTTCCGCCCCGAACGCATAGGCTGTATTAAAGGATCCTGGAGAGAGAATCTCCTTAGCCAAAACTTTAAACTCCTCCTCATCATCCCCTTCCAAACAACCAAGAACCTAAATCTTGTACACAGAAGCACATGTTTTCTAATCTCCCACTTCCATGCATTCCCAACCACTTTTCTCTATCTCGTTATGCATTTCATTCTGCATAACTTACCAACACCACCACTACAATTTTTCCTCCATACATCATTTCCAGGCTCACAAGCTTGACTCCGGATGAAAGCTGAGACAAGATCCCCGTAGCCGTGCCTAATCCTTTTTAGCTAGAATTTCATAAAAGCTTCAGAGCGGTGACAAATAATACATAAATATCATTTACATGAGTAAAATCCCAAACGCCCCCGCAACACGAACCCAAACAAGAAGCATGTAACTTACATTTTCCACCCAGGAACATGCAACTTTTCCACACAAAAAACATTTGCTCCAAAAACCTCCCTGACCCATCATCATGACTCCATCCACATGGTTTTAAACCTACAAGCCCCAACAACCTTTCCACTTCGCTCTTTCCCTTCTCTTGTATCTCAGTACTATTCCAACCCTCTCAGCTTTTAAGCGTTACACACGTACGTTGAGAAATCGTAAAAAATCCTATATTTATTTATTCCAAACCCATCCTCCTCCAGCAACACAACCCTAATACATCTTTTCCAAATCTCTCATTGCTAATCCTCACTTTGCTTCACGACGCGCTCCTCTTTTTTCGCCCGTATCTCTTCCCGATTCCCCGTATTTTCTGTCAATCCTCCTCCAAACTCATTACTTTATGTGACTATGTAAAAAGTGTTGGACAATAAAATACTCATTTCTTTCCCACTCCATAAACTTAACACCCACACACGTTTTACCCTAAAACTTTGACATTAACACTCTTTTCAAAGTAACAACACGGATTCAAATCACTTTCCCCAAATATTTACTCTTATTACCCAGTCTCATCTTTCTTTTACTCAGGAGACAGTCCCATCCCTAATACCTCTCCAGGGATCCTGCCGTAAGTCCGCAGAGATGCTAACCCGAGCGGGTATTTACAAAAACTCTTACTACTCTTACTCCTACTATTTTCGTCACTCACCGACCTCAAAATGTACTTCTCACTATAAACTATTAGCTAAAGGCCAAAAGATCCAGTCGATCCCCAATTTACATCACTTAAACATCTTGCAAAATGGAACGAAATGTTCATTGTATTTTTTATCTTTTGGCCCCTTTGTACTCTTCCAAACCCTAATACCAAGTAGATAACTGTGATACTAAGATATTTCCAAGAGCTTATATAACATCCTTACATTTGCAAAACTTTTACTTCACTTTCCATATGTTTATCATGCATAAAAGCAGCTACTGTATTAGTATCTACCATTATGGTTGCTATCATCTCTGATTTTTTATAATACTTTTTAACCAAAAATCCAACAAAGTGTTCCCCCTTCCTGGTTCCTAAACTCCGACAACATATGTTCATATCCATGAACATACATAATCCGCGGCCTCCTGATACTCAAAATCTCTAGCAAGATTCCTAATAGGTTTCTCTTATCGCAACCAGCTAATTCATACTTATTCTTTTAGCGGCTGAAGGCTATGCATTGTCAAATAACTCATTCTTCTTCTTCTTCTTTATAGACTTCTCGTACATAGTTCGGTTAAAACTTTATAAACTCTTCCACCAATATTCAACTTTCCTTATTCTCTCTCTCTTCTTTTCCCTAATGAGCGTAGCGTAGGTTTGAGATACTTGGAATTGTAGAGATAATCTAAACCCTGATAGCTTTGTTTTAGCCTCAGCACATATAAATTGTGTGCATATCTATGATACAGAATTCCTCAACTTTCTTCTAGGCTACATACACAGAAAGCCCGCTTCGTCAACAATATCCCTCTGAAATTAGGTAAACAAGTCATTTAGCCTCAAACTATGAAAACATCTTTCCTTCCGAAAACAGAAACCAGGATCGCAAGAATCAAAACAAGCTCCAACTTTGCATTAATTATAACTGCGAAAACCCAGTAAAAATATCCCTTTAACCTCCTCCGCTCTTTTCTCTTCCTCCACGGTCCAGAAGAACACAAATTCTTTCGCCAAAGAGTTCTACACGAAACCGTAGAGAAGCCACCACGAAAATTGTTTCTTCTTTTATTTCATCTTAATTTCTCACATCTCTCTCTCTTCCTTCCCATCCACCAACCTATCATAGCAGCCATCCATCCACCAAACTTAATAACATCAAGGGTAGAAATTAGTCAAAAATCATTATATTTCCGCTTCAATTCTTCCTCCACACATTCCTTCCCAGACTGCTTTCACTTCTGTTTGCTTTCTCCACAATGTTTCCAAACTACTAGACATGCCGCCACGCAAAGCCGAAAGCTTCACAAAGTAAACTTTTCCAATACAACTTTTACTTCCCACAAAATAGTTGCTCATTCTTCTCCATTTAATTATCTCATCCATATAACTTCCTTTCACTTGTTCAACATTCAAACATACGCTTGACGGTAAAAACAAGCTATATTTTCTAGCCAAATCCACAAAACATGTATTCAAAGAATCATCACCGATACATTCCGCTTAAATAAGCTACATTTTCTACATCCTCCGAACGCATCATCCTTCCAAGATGATCTCTCATAGTCTAATTTTGTTTTTAAAACACACAGTACAGCCACTAGAGCATGCTTTCACTTCAAAAGAGGAAGGTTAACAACTGGAAGAGGGGGCTTAAGAATAAAACCACCCTTGTTTTCTTATCCCTCCTCCTCCTTTACGCTCTTTAAGCATTTAATTTCATCAATCTATGCAAACTTAAGCGGGAGCAAAGCATCTCTGTTTACCTTCTGTCCATTTCCTATTCTCTAAAAACTCTCTTCCCCACTCTCCATGCTTTGAAAATCTCTCTGGCTTTCTTGCTTGCTCTCCCGGATTCCATTATTATTATATTCGCTCTTGTAGCTTGAATCTCTCCAAGGATTTCTCCTGTAGCCCTAATTCGTTGTCGGATGAGTATCCTCTTACACAACATTTTACCTACAAAAACAATATCCGTCTCAGCTTCTTCCTTCGTACATAATCTCTGCAGTTCAGTATGAATCCATTTCATCGGTACTCGTAAACAGATTGAAACTATGGTTTCTGGGAGATAAACAACAAGCTCTGAATTACTTAATGTCGGTATATAGAAGGCGTTTAGCTCGGGTTTTGGAAATTTATTCACATTATTAGCAAGTCGGGCTTTTGGAGTAGGAAAGAAGACATGGTCTGTGTGAACCGGTAGCTGTTTTTGTTTTCTCATGCATATAATTTTCTGGAAAATCATGAATATTACAGCAACCTTTCTCATTTATTTCTCCTTTAAATTAACAAAACACGAGTCGTTAGTTCCATCCCCTCCGTTTTCTTCCTTCGGCTTCCCCTCTAGCTTCTTCTCTACCACTCCTTCCTTGGAAGCGCTTCAGCTAAAACCTGTACAGTTAGCCAAACCAGGAGCCATCACATCCAACAAACCCCCATACCTTCTTCTCTCCATTTCCATCCTATCATCTTCTTGTATTCTCCCTCTCTTCAGCTTTAACCCATTCCATGACGGGCTTTTAGTCAAACCAGAAAACTAACCAGGCATAGCTAAAGGTATAAACTAGCTCTAATCCACACACCTACCACCTTCCTTCCCTATCCTTCCGTCTACACCTTCAATTACCCTTAAAAATCCTCACTACACGACTTACTACCCACCACCAAAACCCGCACGCACGTCATAATAATTCCCATTTACCTCGCATCCTACCTTAAATCCGCACGCAACTTTCCTTAACCTCCAACTAATGTATCCCACCAACCAAGAAATTTCACTTACGCTCTACTCCAGCACTATCATCTAACCATCCCTTTACCTCCCCCCACCGCCTAGTTGTCTTTCAACATTATCTGCACACACACACACACGTTTACAAAATCCGCCACCCGCCTCCTCCACCACTTCCCCCCATCTTATTTAAACCTATTTACCCCTTCCAACGACTCACCTTCCTCCCTTCTCCCAGCATCATATCTTTTATCCATCAAACAGAATACGGGAATATCCACCAACATATCATTTCGCAATCATCATTATCCTCCAGAAACCTCGACTCGATACGAGCGACCCTAACAAGACGATCCCACCCACCCCATCACTATCCCACACAAACCGGAGGAGAGCCGTGTTGACGTTAATTTAATACTTAACCACCTGGACTGCCATAATCATAATTGAAAGCTGTAAATATCACCACGACCGTATTCCCAACTATTTGCCTTTACCTTCAAACAACAGCTTCTCCTCTTTCTCACTTCACTTCTCTTTCTTCCATACTTTACCACCAGCTCAGTTTCAGTTTTTGCCTGAGCTTTATTACCACCTTTCTTAAATACGTACGAGTGGAGGAGCCATTTACAAAATCCTCTTCAATCCCCTCCACCTCCTTCCAGCAGCCCTTCCTTTTAAATCCTCAACACATTCTGTTTGTCCTTTATCTTCTTTTGTTAACTTTTACACAAACCCCATCATCCTTGCTTATTCTTTGCGACTCTCGAAGATGGGTTTCTCCATGAAACCTAAATATTCATCGACTTTTATACTAGCGCACAGGGATTTTGATTAAGACCATCCTGAGCTTCATCTCAATTTTGTCCATTTTACAAAATTTCCCTAAATCATTATCTGGCGGAGCTTCCAACTTTCCCATCAATCCCAACCCTCTAAGAAACATATTGAGGAGGAGGAGGAGTACAAGGGAGACGGAGAGTCGTTACCACCAGGAATCACGAACCATGGATAAATAGCCAGAGTTTCATCCCGGATTCCCGGTGAGCTCTAATGGCACATCTTCTATCTTTCTTTGCAATTCAAAGTCTTTTCAGCTCAGCCCATTCTATCCAGACCAAGACAAGGATGATGATGATGATGATGATATTCTTCCCAAAACAAGGAAGAAATCGGTGAGAAAGCAGGCTGTGCAAGATGGATTCAACAACAGTACACTACCATGCAAACTAACTATAGTCTCCCTAAACTCTTCTTCCTCCTTGTGTCTTCCTCCTTTACAGGGAACAAGGAACACGAGGGAACACAAGCAAGCTTAGTTCTGTTAGACATGAACTTCCTCTGGGAGCATTTCTTGTTATTGTTATTGTTTCAGCAGGCCAAGTACTTTTCGGGCTAAACCCCTTACAGTCTCTCCAGTCAAGATTTCACAACCTCATCTCTTTTTCACAGCCATAAAATAGCAACCAGGACGGACAAACTCCAAAGTCAGTCACGTCACGATAGTCCAACCAAAGTCCATCCGTAAAGTCAACTCCGAGACGTATCATGGCTGTAGTAATGCAGCCACCCCACTTGCACTACTCCTGCTTAAGAAAGAGTTGGAAAGAAAGTGCAAAACTTTAATTCCATTACTTGTACTTTTTCTATTATTTTTCCACCTCACGTCACCTACAACCACATGGATCCACCCCTCTTTCCAACCTCTTCCCCTTCCCTCCAAAACAATCCTTGCCTCTCCAACTTTTACCACCGCTTACCAGAGAATAATAAATAGAGAAAATAAAAAACTAAAAGCAGAATAGAAACAAAACTAACACGATACACCCGCCGTCTCTCATCCTTCCTTCTCCATCCACGCTCATAGAATCAAGCTTAATCTCCTTGCTATCTTCCACATCTTAACCTCATCCTCCATATCATAACCATTTACCGCCCCGGCCGTAGCATTTATGAGAGTCTCTCAAAACACAAAACGGAAATCAATGATCAAAACCTTCCCAGCTTTATTATACCCTTCGGGGCTTATTTCTCCAAGACCATCCAGTCTATAAGCATAGACTTCAATCCCATCAAATCCATGTCACCAGCAGCGATAAGCAAAGTATCTTTTGGTCTAATGACCGGGGAAAAGCTCATCATGAAACAGAGAAAGACCATTTCTCCTCCCCTCCCAGTTATAACAAACTACTTAGCAATTTCTCAAACTTGTTCATCATCTATTCACAATTCTATTCTCATTTCTCTCAATCATTTCCTACCTGCCCTGTCTCTCCGTCCTATTAGAAATCCAAAGCAAACTAAGCCTAGGCTTCTTATATACGTTTCCAACTCTTATCATTTACAGTCATCAACTGGGATTCTACTCTCAATCATGCCTCTGCGCTCTGCCTGACTTGGTTTGACAATATTCCTGTGCGGGGACTCGAGCCATTCCTAAATAACATGAATCTACATTTCTCCATCCGTCGTCTCCTTCTCCCCTTGTCCGCCATGTAACGACCGCCGGGCCCCTGTATTCTAAACGCAATCCGCGTCTCATCCTTGTATCAGATATCATCCTTCTGGCGATTCGTCTTCTCCTTGGTTGTAGTGCGTTAGCTCCTATCATTTCACCAGTTTACCTCCTCACTCAGTCTTAATCAAATTAAGATTCCCGGATCGCATCCTCCACATTTATCAAAACAACTCTCACCACCTTCTCGGATACTACTTTCCTCATTCTAAACGAAATCTTCTCAACCTCTCTCTCTCTCTATCCTTCTTCAAAACTTTTCCTTGTAAACTATTAGTAAAACTAGCTTCTTGAAATCAACTCCAAGTCCTTCCCATCCCCACTCTCCACCTCTTTCTTTCCACAAGAGTCATGTCTTCCCCTCTTGTTTAGTTTTACCAAAGCCCTCTTTCTTGTATTTCCCCCTTTGCTATAGTCCTTCAAGCTAACTATATCCGAGAATCATTTGCCGTATGTCCATCCAAAGCGGATACTCTGTTTCTTTGGTTATCTAGCTAAAATCCATTATTCAATTCCAGTCGCACTCTCAACTTCCTGTACAAACGAGATCTTCCTGCTCGCGCATAAAAAGTGCAAGCGAGTTCCTTATCTCCTCCAGAATCTCAGTCCACTTTTTCCTCACACACAACCAAACATCCTCACCCCGCGCATCCATCATTCTATCATATTACTCAAAACTTTTACAATTATTTATACAAACCAATCTACAAACAACACACTTTCAAATCTCCAAAACACACACACACACTCTCTTCTCTCTCTCATCATCCTCCTCATTTACATCCTCATCCCATCCATCCACCTTCCCTTATCGCAATCATCCATTCCGCATCTACTTGGAATATATAACAGTCTATCCCTCCTTCCCACATTCTCATTCCCGCCCACAATCCAGCAGCCTGAAAACCATCCAATTAATTCAACTTCAACTCCCCTCTCTCACCTGGTCAACCCTTGAATTGATAAGACGGGAAGCTATGGTGCGCTGAGTTTGCTGGCACTGGCCACGGTACTGGCAGGATGCCTGGGAAACGCAAAATCCAGACATGTGGGCAGACAAGGAAGCAGCCAGGGTGGGCACTGCCAGCGTAATAAGGATAGCGTGCTTGCATAAAATTTCACATTCAACAACCGCAACACTTCTTCTTCTTCTTCTTCTCCGATTCCAGAAGAGGCAAACTTTCTAAGAAATTAGCCTTTAACACCGCCAAACCTCCATCCCCCCACTTCAAACCTTCCATCACTCTCTTCTTCTTCTATCCCGTAATGCTCTTTGCATGGGATAGTGAATGTGGAAAACCGGGTTTCTCTTCTTATTCTTCCGTCTCCTCCTCTTCCCTCTCTCATCACTTAAGATTGTCACGAACATTTTGACCTGTCACTCTCGAGAACAAAACTTTCCCACATACCTCCTTCAACAACCATCACTTCCAATACCACACTAAGAAAGAACCCTTCCTCCGCCGCCTTTTCAACATCCTCCCCGACCGAACAAGTGGCACGGAGTCAAATAGTGTACTTCTTCCCTCCGCAAATAATTCTTCTTCCCAAACTCTAAAAACCTCCAACTCCTAACTTTCCCAACCAACTTACTACCCATTCCTCCAAAGTCACCTCTATCCTTCTTCCGTATTCGCATTCCTAAAGTCTTGATCAACGTTATACTTTCCCCGCGCCATCAAACCCGCCCGTAACCCATCCCGAGCTTTATTTCCCAAGAAAATCATTACCTTAAATCCACATGGATCTAATGCCCCCTTAGCATGCCATACTCATTATGTCATTATTCGCATCAATAAAATTAAATGCCACACCAAACCTTATTCTTCCTTTTCTCAGTCCTAACCAAACCCGTCCGAATTTCCGCATGCAACCTCCTTAAAACTTCCTCTGCCATTTCCTTAGTTTCCTTCCCCCGTCGAATTTTTCTAGAAGCCGCCTAAGTGAGTAGTAAATACACGCACTCAGCTTTTTCTGCCTCTGACGCTTCTTCTCCTTCGCAAAAGACGCAATCAATCCTCTCGCCAATTTTCCGCTCCAAAATCTTCTCGCATTCTTATTATTACAGCCCTTATTTCCATACCATGTCCGCCCGCCTTTCTTTCTGTGCTTCACTTCAAAATCAGTATGCATGACGGAAGAGGGTTTTTTAAAAGCAAAAATAACTGACAGATCCTCCACTCTACCCGCATCCACCCCCCCCCCCCCCAACTTCCTCTCAATTCAGCCAATGGAAAGAAGAGCAGACGTGTAGAATTCCTTACAGGTGGACGCAAATATTCAGGAAACATTTTCCAATCTTTCCATCATTTATCTCCCCCGCCCGTATCATCCATCCCCTGTCCCCCCACCCACAGGTTTCAATCCTTTGCCTAAGCACACCGTAGATGGATGATCAAATGATTACACATCAAACTTGCTTTTATCATCAACCTGTCTCTTGACATTTACATCCGCCCAATTTCCGCTACTTCAGTATCTTAAAATCAAGAGAAAAATACTCCACTTCTTGAATACAAAATGTATTCCTTAACATGTCAATCATCATCCCTTGTCGTGTATGCATTTTTGCATTTTCATTTTTTTTGACGAACATTTTTGCAATCTTCAATCAATCCTCCATTTCAATCTTTCTTTCTCTCTTGTCTCCCCGTCATCTATCTAAACTTCTTATTCGCTTAGCTGTCTCCGCGGAATAAACTAAATACATAAGTAGCGAGCTTCAATTCTATCCTCGCCACTTATTCTTTTCACATGCAACACATCAATAACCGTCCTTGTAGCTGTATAGCTGCTTTCACTTCCTCCTGCATTAAAAATTATTTTCACCCTCTTCAAACCATTCTAAATTCCAACCACTTACTAAGATATTTTTTTCTCTCTCGCTCTCAAGAACCCAAGAGCTAGCCATCCAATGTATGTATTTCAGACTACGTCAGGGCTTTAACCCAAGAAATAGTAGCCCACTTCCATTTTCTTCTTTGTACTTTCTCCGGGAGTATTTCTTTATAATTTTTCCCCTAAATAGGCGGTGCAGCTACGGACACTTGTTCAAACAGAGAGGTTTTAAAAATTTCATCCTCTATAAACATTGGCTTATATCATTCCTAAAAATATTTTCCACCAGAGTCAACAGTACTACTCCGAGTACCCCCACATGTACGTTGTATCCTTCCCTCCTTTTCCTTTCTACTTTCTCAACTCCCATTCTTCATCAATAAAGAATGAGTCAATCTCTTCTCTTTCCGTACACATTCACATATTTCTCATCTCCAAGTTCCATAAGAAGTCTACACTCACCGGAAGCCAACTTGTAGCTCAGCTACCTCTACACTCTTTCCCACTTATATCCCAGCCTTTCCATCCAACACACACTCGAGCCCGTCAACGTCCCAGCAAAAGCCACGAGGCAAACTGGAAGAAACCAGAGAAAGCTTGCTTTCTCCTCTCCATTTTCATCCTTGTTACGAACAAGTTGACTGGAAATATAGTAAAGGAGCCAGTCTTGTTTCGATATTTTTTTCTTAATACCTTGACTTTTCCGATCCCGCTTTCTTCCAATACTTGAAGGCACATATCATCAGCATCAACGTACATGCATGTACACAAGAGAAGCTTTCCCATTCTCGCATGCATCTATGCCCTACATTTAGTACATGTTCCAAAATTCCCTGCCTATCAACAAGCTGAGCTTTTCCCGGATTTTTCTACTCAAAGCTGCTTTCACCACTTTCCCCATTTTCCTCTGATTCCTTGCCAAAGGAAAAACAAACAAGAAATACCAAGTATGAGGCGACACACAATTCCTGGGATTCATCCAGTGAAACATGAGGAATACTTTTCCAACCACAAGCTTTACCACTACAAAACTTACACCTACTAACTACGTGAACACATATACTTATACCTTTCTAAATTCTGAGTAGGGACACATACCTTTGCAGATATCTCTCATCAATATCTGATGAAAACTTCAATCTCAGCGAGTCCTTTGCCTCCTTTCGAAACGGAAGGAGCATACATATGAGGTAATTCCCTTCCCTTCATCTACATTTCAATGGATTCCAGCGGCAGGTGGAGAAAGTTTTCGGAATCCTTTTAAATTTTCTTTCTTTCTCCCTTCATATTATATGAATCGGAAGAAAAGGTAAAATTGCTAAATCTTTCCAAGGACTCCGGACGGATTGCATGAGAGAAATGAACGTACCGTACAAATCCTACAGATTGTCCTAACCTACCCGCACTCTCAACCAGTTATTTTATAGCCTAAAGCTTGGCTAACTGCTAAGAAAAAGGGTAGGACTAAAAAACCTTGGAATGAGCTCCACGTCCGGAGACAGACAGGGTACACAGCCAAGTTTGTTTGGATTTAAGGGCTGAGAGTTGAATCAGACAAGGGAGCATTAGGGCATTTCCTATGCATTCGCATCATGAATTATCAATGAGTATCCCTATAATATAATCACATTGTGGATTCAAACCCACATCCTCGTCCATTCAAACACGTTGACATCACTCTTCTTCTTCTCCTCCTCCTTCATCTTCTCTCCCTTTCGTGAAGTGCAAGCGACATTTTCCCAACTTTCTTTTCTCTCTTCTACTTCTTTCTCGACCCTCTCTTTTCTTCTTCATCCTCATCGCATCGCTCGCTACCCTCGTTCAAATAAATACAAATCTATGCATTCCAATTTTTTCAACATCTCATTCTTCTACCACATACTCCTGTCAGACTCGCCTTCCTAAAATCCATTTATCTGTTTCAAAATCTATCTTCCTTCCGTCCCCCCACCCCCACCGCCCCACACACCAACAATATAGCAATACAAGACACACAACGGACACAATCCCCATCTACGATTACATTATGAGCATCCTCCAACTTTCCCTCGAAATCCGACTGAAGCGTCGAGCGAGCACTTTAACGAAATTATTTTCAAAGAATCTGCTTTCTCCGCCCAACTTTCACCACAATACACAAGTCTTCCTATTCTCCTCCAGCAAGTAGTCAGTCACTCATCCTCAAACAGACTAGACTGTCGAGTCAACCCCGACCCTACTACCGGCCAGATTTACGGAATCCGTGGATGTTGCATCCCCTCCAGCTACAGCTTAACGGAAGCGCCGGCACGTAACCCAGACATTCCCGTAACATTGCTTGATGACAATATAATAGTATTTTATTTTCCTCTCCGCCCCTCACCCATCACATCCTCCCTTCCCCAAGCAAAATATATTAAATTCTTAGTTTCCTCCATAAAATATCACTCCCTAGCTTTTCAATTTAAAATCAAATCACTTACGCATACCTTAATTCTTTTCTCTTCAATCTCCTTCATTTCTACCTCTTTCAATTCTTTTTATCCTCCTCACCCCTTCCTCTCATTCAGATGCAACACTCTCCGACCCGCTTTTTTCAAACCTTCCTTGATTTACCGGGCCTAACCACGACAAAACTTGTGTGGTGCGCCGGATAGATCCTACATAGATAAATATACAAAACAGTTCACCATCCACCCTTGTCAACCCCGGCCTCATCAAGATGAAAGAAGATGCATCCACGCAAGCTAACACTCTCAGATTTTATTTGTATCTCCTCTCCTTTCTCCCACTTTTCTTTTCCTCTCTCAGTTTGTTTTCAATTCAACTTTCTCATCCTCCTTACCTTCGCTCTCTTCTTTTTAGCATTAGCTTCTGTTTTCAAGATTGCTTTATAAAGCGGCATCCCACAAGCAAGCCCTCCTCCCAATTGCCCTCATCATCCTCCTCCATTCCTCCACCCAGTCTACCTTCCCATCAAGGGCAATATTGACATTCCCTCCAATTCCAACCAAACCCACTGTCTTTCTGAATCTCTAAACAACCACCATTCTCTAAAGAAACTCAAGCCGCCCGTACTTTCTCCTTTCAAGAAAGAAACCCTCAGAATCCCACTACATGCTTTCACTCAACCTTCTCCCCTCTTCTTTCTCTTCTCTCTTCCTCTCATCAATCCTAAATGTAAAATTCAATAATATCTCTCTTTTTCCTCCTCAATCCTTTGATTTCCCTCCTCCTCATACCCCTTATCATTACCCTCTGAAGAAAAAAAAACCCATCTCTTTAATTTCTTCACCCAAACTACCCAAATTTTCAACCAAATTATATTCACTCATTACCCATTTCTCTTTCTCTCTTTTTTTTCTCCAGCCACTCATCAACTTGTCAGGAAGCTCTTCTCTGCAACTCCTCCTTCCAAACCACGGCAACTCCTTTAACGACTGCAGCAGCAACGACGAGGACGACCAGAATCTCTCTTCCCGTCTCTTACAGCCGAGCTCTCTTTAAATGTATCCTGTCCTCTTGCCTCCGCTTTCCAAATAATCTCCTCTGGGTATTTCTTTCTTGCATCCATCAGCCAACCCGACCTTTCTCCACCCCTCCACCCTCTCACCTAAACCTTCCTCCGTATAATCCCGAGAAGAGCTCCTGCGGATGGATCCACCCCGCCCTATGGACTGCAATCCACGTCCGGGTAATAGGACGTCGCATCATCCCAAATTATATTTTCAACTCATTACTCGCTTCACTTGTCATCCTCTCCTCAACTTCTCTCCCAGGAAGCATCTCTCCACTAATTCCGTCCTCGCACTATAATTTCCCATGCCCACCCCTGAGTAACTCCTACATTATCAAATCCTCCGTATCAAATCCCCAAAGCTAGCTCTACGTATTCATCAAGCTACTTTCCACAGCCACCATTCAGAGGAGGTCATCATTAGTTGGATACATTAAAGTAAAAGGAGAATCCCAGCCAAGGCGACACACAACTCCAACCTCATCACCGACTCAAAGTCATCCCAGCAGCCGTAGCTCATTTCCAAACTTTCTGCTCTATTCACTCAAAGCTATGCCTCCCTACACTCAACTCTCATCTCCTATCATAAGACTCCATCGCTATCTCCACCAGACCAAGCTTTTTCCATTTTCCAGTTCCGGTATTCCTCCAAAAAACGTGTCCTCGTGTCATCCTCTCCGTCCACCGTCTTTGATATATGTATCATTCTCCATCCTCTTTCACCATCTCCGTCGGCTCCATCGTCGAGGGCACGTCCACGAGTAATGCAGGACGTTCCGAGTTAAATGACTTAATATGAGTAGATTTAACCTTCTCTCCCCCATCCCACCCACCCTTTCTTTCTCTGATTCTCGGATAACTTTTCCTCTCTCCGCGCCTTTCATAAAACTTTATGCATACTAAATGCAAAGTTCATGGGAAAGAGAGAAGGAGTGAGAAAGGAAATAATGTAAGAGATAAGTGCGTCTGTCATTCAAAACTTATATGCACCCTATTTTAACCTATTCAAATGAGACATTTAAACCAAAAAAATCTCATCCCATCACACACACATACTCTTCTCAGGAAAGTAGATACCTACTCCAAGAAAGAAGAAGCCCAAGAAATAGAGCACAGGCATGCATACTTTCCACCTAAACTCTTTCCTCCAAGGAAACTATAGCTTCTTCTTTCTACTAAAACCCCTTCTTCATTTCTCTTTCTTTCCGTTCTGCAAATCTGGAAACGCTTTCATCTTCCATATCTTTTCCATCTCGACACTATCAAATTTTTTCAAATATTTCATCATTTCTCTGCATCTTAAGTAGCCAAGAAAAATCCAACCATTCCTCCTCCAGCCAGCCAGCTTGTATAGTATATACTTCCTAACTGCTTCCCCAAAACCTCTTACTATCGCAATTGTCACCGGCAACCGCTCCGCCAAACTAACCCATAAAAGCCTGTGGAAACACTGCGCTTTTCCCACCATAGATTTCTATAATAACTCACCTCCAGCCAGATAGTCTACAGGACTTGTTATAGCATAATCCATTTCGTTTCCCAACCAAAACCAAGTCGAGCCAAAATTCTGCTAAGAGCATCAAAAATCTGGAGCGCATCTTTTAAAAAAACCTATCACACCAAAAGCTCCCGCCGCCGCATTCAATCGGCTACTTTAATCCAAACAATTTCACCATCCTTCATACTCCCACACAGTCGGTATTTTTTACAAACCCTTCCCACCGCCGCCCAATCCTTCAAGTCATGCTATACTAGGAATTTGCCAAACACTAAACACGTATATGCATTTCTCAAATTTCAAGCGGCATCCTCCTCACTCACACAGCAATCCTACGGATGCCTTTTACGCTGAAAGCTACTTTGCAAACTGCTCCCGTGTTCCCGTGTAGACCGTTCACTACAGTCACAATCTTTTTACCCATTTATTTTCCCCAGCTTTCAGCCTCCCATCATCACTTCCACTAACTCACTACTCCGCACACATTGCTTTCTATCGCATCTATCCCTCTAAAAACTTCTAAGAGCATCCTATATGACGTTCTGTCTAAAAGTCGGTGGCGACTACTCGGAAGTAATGAAACATTTGTACTTTTCCCTGCCCCCAAATTCAATAATAGCAAAAATACACTCATCCCAGGAATGGCTCTCTACACTCAACAAGTTCACATTTAAGAAAACAGACGCTAGTGTCCCACTTGGTCCCACTCCTAATGCTTCTCTGACTCCAACTTTCTTCCTCCAACTCCAACCAACACTCATTTCTCCGTATTCCAAATGCCTCCAACCAAAACCAACCCATACCTCATAATATTTGCCATCCATTTTCGCCATTAGTTTCCATTACTACTCATCCTCCTTCCAAAACATCCTAAAATCCTTTTCCAACCACCAATTCCTCCAGGACCTGCTTCTTCTTGTAATAAAATCCACTCCACATCAAACCTCTTTCCTTCCCGATGGCATTAAACTCTGGCCCTAATAACGACAATCTTTCACTTACTCTCCTCCTCACCACGTAGTACTCTGCCATTTCAGCCTTCTAAACCCCAGCTCTAGCTCCAGGCCCTTCCGTCTTCCCTCTGCTCTTCCTCAACCTCCGTACAAATAGCCCGCCGACCCGCCACCGTATCCATAGCAATGTCAGTCCCATCATCCCCGGAACCTCATCACCCTGTCAAATAATTGTTTTCCGTCTCAAAATTCAAGAGAAGAAGCCCCGCTATCAACATCATATCATCTTTCTCTCTAAACTTTCATTTCCTTCCACCAATCTCTCATTCTTCAGCTCAGCATCCACCCAAGCCGGGGATTGAGCAACAGTTCATGACCGGAACCCGCATCTCCCGTCATAACCCTCTTCCCCACTCAACCTCCAACTTCCCAGTCCCAGCTACACAACGCTCAGCTCTTCTTCCAAGCTAATTTCGCATCTCTTTTTCTTCAATTCCATCCCTCCTCCTTCCCTTCCTTCCCAAATCCTTCATCGCCCTCGCCCTCAATCCCAGCCTTCATCTGAGCCAATTCTCAGTAACCTTTAACATTCTAATTTTCTTTTAAACCGTTCCAGTTTCCTCCCATCAACTTCCGTAGCTTCCGCTAGCTTCCAGTCGTCCAGCTTTATTTTCTCTGCAGGATATATATTTACCCATATGCTCCTCCATCATCCTCTCCATATTCAAGGGCTTACCTTCTTAAATTCTACGTGGTCTAAGCAATAGTCCCCGCGCCTCCCTCAACACATCCCCATGTTATTCTTTCCCAACGAAACAGTTTCTAGCCCAAAGCTATACAAGAATGGCTCCCGTAACGACTCCGCGTACAAAACATCACATCTTTAATATTGCATTCAACAAAAGTCTTCAAGGCATTCGCAAACTCACTTCTCTTTCTTCTCTCTCTCTCTCTCTCTCTCTCTCTCTCTCTCTATCTCTCTCTCTCTCTTCCGCTCCTCCTTCTCTTCTTCCCCTCCGTATCAAAAACTTATAACCAAATAGATAGTACAGCCTCACAACAATTCCTCACGCAAACATATCACATCTCTACCTCTCCAGCTCAACACACGGGTCTACTCCTACATACCTATAACAATCAACTTCAACAACTACCGGCTCTACTTGCTTCTTCTTCCTTTTCTTTTTCTATGGATTCAATCTTCCCACAAACTCCAAGAACTTTATTTTCTATCCCACTTTCCATTACATTTACTCTACTACTACTTTCCTATTCTTCCAAGGAACAAACAATGTAGTCTCATCCATCCAGCTTCAACTAGCCATCTTCTTCCCTCCACTCTCTGACTCCTCCGAATCATGATTCAGTATTATCATCATCATCCCATTCTATTTACCGCATCATTCTCATATTCTCCTTCACTTTCTCATCTCTCCTAACACGTCCCTCTCATTCTCCATGAAACACACATCTTTTCTCATCTTCCTCTTCTCCGTTCCGTAGCACTGCCAGTATTTGGTATCAACTTTTAAAATCTTTCGCTCCCACACAATACCCACCAGAGGACACGTTCTCTTGGAAACCTCCATGAAGTTCTTCCTCACGTTTGTAAAGTCTTTATAAAAACCGCTTTTACAATCCTTCCATCTTCCTATACACTCCACCACCACCGTCTTCCCACAATTCATCTCCCAAACAAATACTTTTAGCTATCCAAGAGTATCATATTTAACAAACCTACCGCCACTCTGTCACTCACACTACACATCCTCATCGTCATCCGCACTCCCACAACTTTCATCCCATCTTCTTCCACATCTCTTTCTTAAAAATCTGTCTCACTACTAAAAAATCCCTGTATACATTTCATTTTAAGCCCACCTCCCCACCCGCCCTGGCTTCTGTACTTACTCATCCAAAATCTTTACACCACCAACAAAGTCTCCATCCATCCACAATGAATCAACCAGCCCCCGTCTCCATCCTCCTCAAAACATTTATTTTCACATGCCCCCCAACATTCCGCACGAAATCGAGTGTACAATTACCACACACTAAAAAAATCTTCCTAAGCCTACAAATCATACCACACATTCACTAACAAATCCCTCCAACCTACAAGTCCTCTTGTCCGTCCAACGAAACCCTTGGAGAAGAACCGCATGTCTTTTTTCCATTTCCATCCTCTTTTTTCCTTCTTCCCATTCCCCTTCCTTGTCATTCCGCTATTCCTGGGCAACTTATTATCCATTTTTTCCCCATTCTCTTGTCAAAATTCCATGCAATTTTGCAATCATCCCACAACAATCTTCCCAACCCCCTCCTCCCGTCCTTCCTCCACAAAGTACAAGCAAGTACAAGCAGGGAAACATTTCAACCCCCACCCTCCTCCTTCCCCCGTGTAACAAGACAACTTTATACAGACAGGAATGGATGTAGTTGTAAACCCCAAGTAGATTTCTTAATTCTGGCTCATTACCTTCCTACAATTTACTTGCACGATTATACACGTCAATCCCAAGCTTCCTCCTCACTACATATCATCTTCATTCAGTTCAGAAACAGAGGGATTTCGCCCATTCATAATTCCAATTCCGTGGCCCCATGTACAAGGAACATGGCTAGCTAGCCTCTGCAGTAGGCAAATAAACAAACATAGAGCGGATGCATTTTAATCGCCCCACTTTGTCCGACATGAAAACGTATCTACCAGCTCGATAAACCGATTCTTCCTTAACATCACTCCCTGTATTCCAGCAGTTAATTATCCCTCTTCATCGAACATTTTCCGCGAGGAAGTAGAAACCCCGAGAAACCCTTTCAAGAAAAATTGCCTCCATGTAGACATTTAATACGTAACAAGTAGCACGTCAAACGGTAAAAGTACATCCGAGAGGAGATATGTATATATATATAATCCCGGAGAGACATGATACATAAATTGGTCAAGACCAACGACCCGGTTTAACCTCAAAGCTAGGGGCGGCGGCGGTGCGGGTAATAAAAGCTATTTGCTTTTACACAACTTTTAATTACTCTATTCCATGTACACAAACGTGACAGTCATGATGATCCTTGCCCAGGAATCATACGTCACGTCTCCTCAACAACAAACATCACATCAGCCTGCACGCACAAACGACCATAATTAAATATTTTCAACAAACATTCATCATCCACGTCCAAAAATTTAGCTATTTCCACCCATATCCTCCAACTCCATCCCTGTCCATCTTCATTCCCACTCTTCTATTGTGCTGTTCAAGCCTCATCCCTCCACATTATCTGATCCTGTCCCACGTTCCATCACATTTTAATTTACTCCCATCATGTTTATCTTCCGTCAAGTAACGAATTGTAGATATTGCACGTACGAATCTGCTAAAAACTGTCAGCCTTTGCCACCCAATGCATATTTCGCCAAATTGACTCATCAAAAATAATCCGCAAATTCCCCATTATCTCCTCAGTATAGCTATCCTCCACTCTATGTAATACTGAGCATAGTCAGTAGTCATACAGATACATGTAGTAAAACTTTGACACGGGATTTCTACTCACGTATCCCTCTGCAGGATCTATCATGGTTTCCCGGAAACGTAACATCCAGAACAAGGAATTATTCCAATGTTTTCATTCCAGTAAACTACTGACTTTTCCAAAATCTACGCGTCGTATCCAAGCTCTTGGACTTCTCAGAATTTGCGAAACCTTTTAGCTTATAGTATTGTTTTATTTACACAGGATTGAAACCAAGGAAATAGAGGAGGCAAATTAAGAGAAGCAGCAGTAAAATTGTTTCCACTTCATTCGATTCCGTTGGCAGGCACGCAATGCAAGAGGATTGGTTCCACCAAAGTGCGCAAGGACAAACTCTTCTTCTGCCACTTCACTCGCCAATTACATTTGCAAATATTTTATGCACTGATCTCCCTACATCCAGGATACTACGGACAAGGAGGATGGAATTTAAACCCGAGGGAGAAGTTCCCACAATTCAAAATCAACTACCCGCCCTATTCTTCTTTAATTATTCCATTGCTCTGAGGCGGGATGAACGCCACAATAACATAGGAAAGTAGGATGTAACAGCAGCAGCAGCGGTAGCCGATGAAGCAACCCGTTGCATCAAGCACACATTAATTTAAAGAAACCATCCCCCAAAACATTCTAATTTCCACCCCATCAATATGTACTCTAAATTTGCTAAAAGAGCCAACAGTATTTCTCTTGAGCATTTTCTCTACTAGTTTTCCGTGGTAATATCCATTTCATTCATGGCGGCGTTATTGTTCCCCCTCGCATAATTTCATACACATAGCAAATTCCCTTCAACTTCTTCCTAAGCCTTGAAATTTAATTTCTTTAATACTGCCGCGAAATATGTATTTTTTAATTATCAAACTTTTTTCTTCATTTCATCTCCGGTTTATACATACTTTTAACACCAGGGTTTATAGTAGAGCATTCGGGTTGTTTATGTCAAGTAGAACAAGCATATATTGTTTACATGCACGCAATAATAGTGATTATTAAAATTTACAACTTACCGTCATCATATGTAGTTGAGCTAATTAATTGAATTCCTCCACTTTTTATAATATTTCACAAAACAATCAATCACAATTCACTTTTTAATTATAAATTCCGCACGTTAATTCAAATGTCTCACACTTTCTTTAATTTTTTGCCCTGCCTGCTTTCGTAAATTGCCTCTTCTTGAACGGCCCTCCCTTCTCGTCACCACCTTAACAGTTACATGTATTATTTCGTCGCTTCGTCAGTAATACTCGCGTTATGTCCCTCTTGCCTTCACTTTGGCGTTTCACGTGATTACAGTTCCCTTCTCTCGTAGTACTGAAGTGAGTAACTTGTCTAATATTATTAGGATATAAAATCCCGAAGCGTTCCAAGTGTGACCGGATGCCGACGGGTTTACTTCTTCCTTCCAGACGGGTATAAAGACAAAGAAGCGGAGCAAGGACGACAGGTTAATGAAATCACCTTTTCAACTCCACTTCTAACACCACTAAAATGACACAAGACAAGAAAAACTACGTTATTAACACCTTCTTCTCCCCGACTTTCCCAACGCCAGAATTGGCTCATAAGCCACACCGTACATTACATTTCCAAATGGATTCCCGCTCCCTTCACGGGTATTATTATATTCTCCGTCCTTTTCCTCTTTGAATCCTACTAGCTACCGGACGGACAAACTCCATCGTCTCTCTCATTCAACTCTACTCGTTCTTAGTACATACAGTGTGTCTAGCTTCCTATCTCTCGGACCGGTGTTACCCGTCACGGCTGAAAAACGGAAACACGGCTGCTGCTGTCCCTTGTCTACTACAATCTCTACTGCTCTGACTGCTAGCCCTAAACTAGCTTCATCCTCTTTTATTCCTACTAAACACCAGGGACGGGGAGCAAGCAAGGGATGGAAAAGTTGTTTCCGAAAAACAACCACAATGTCTACGTATGTACGCACAAAAAATCTAGACAACAACAGCGGCCAAATTAACGGGTTGAAACGATGAAACGAACAAGTCTAGGCTCTCGGGAAATAAAATACATCCAAGGCACAACCCTTCGCTCTGCACATATAGGGAAGGAGGACGAGAGTAAAAAATAATCTATCTCGGGCTCTCTTTAGATTTTCCCACCTCTAATTACCATCCAAAAATGTTTCATCAAACCAATAGCGTTCAACCACCTTTCAGCTTTTATATACCTACGCGTCTACTGCAACCATTCACCACTCAGCCGGCACTAATATTTTCCCAGCCAGCCTTGCCTACATATAAAAGCGGGAACATGTGTACCAAAGTGTTTATATTCCCCCGTCGTTCCTGTATAATATACGGCACAATGAATTCGGCTGGTTCGGAGGGTCATGTAAAAATCCTACCTGTAAATATCCACTCAAACTGGATCCTCTCGGCCGTACTCCCAAGGCAATCTTAATTTTCAAACTTTTCTTTTGATTCTAATTGATTTCCCAAGGTCGGCTCGGATATTTCATCCAGGAACACCCGATTACGCTCAAAGTTATCAACTTTCACAAGAAGAGTGTATTTTACATTCCCAACAAAATCTTTTTCATCCCAGCTTTGGAATATATTCCAAATTGTCGACATTCACATTCCACTTGAGATTTGTACGCGATTTCTTTCCCCGGATCTGATTTCTTCTTGAGTCTGTACGTGAAGAAATGATGATTCCCCCCTCTTTTCCTCTTCTTTTACGTCTTTTTCCAAACTCCAATTCCCAGTTCGATTCCCTCACTTTTCCAAGAGTCCGTAGAAAATCTTCACTACTTCTTTTCCCCTACTTTCATCCCAAGCATCTTGAGACGAATATATATTTCCAGTCCCAGCTCTGTCCGTGAAATGTTTTAAACTATCAACTCTTTCAACCAACTTATGGAGAGGACAAAATTGTCTGAAAAGGGGTCATGTAGTTTGAAGCACTATGTACGCTTCGTTGGTAACAAGTCTTGCTGAATCTCCCAAAACTTTTTCTCACACTCCAAACAAGATCTCATCTTCTAAAAATCACGTTCCCAGGAAATGAAGAGACAAAGAGGATTTCGTAACTATTTCCTCTTTTCTTCAAGTGTAAGTAACGAGGGGCAGAAGATGAAACAAGTTGCTCCCACTCTTTTTACACAAGTTGCAAAAATGTAATTTTTGCCATCACACTCTCCCACTTTCTCCCACACCAGTATCCAGCACAGTACGCACACACTTTTTCTTCTCTCCGTCCGTCCCGCACAAACTAATTACATTCATTTCCATTAAATCCCCAAAATCATCTTCCGCCTTCCTCTAATCACAATTTTTACAACTCTCAATTACAACAATCCCACTTTTCACAATCCTCCCCCCATCCCCTTCAATTTGCCCCAATCTTTCTATTATTCTCCCGCCTCATAACAGTATCACTCTTTTGTTTTTTTCGCTCTCTCTCTCTCCCGCCACTTCAGAAATGAAATAGTTTTCTATTTCCTAGGAAAACAGAGAACCTCTCCTCCGACTCTTTTGACTCCAGCAAATTTATTTCCGCCAGCCTGTAAAAATACAAAAAACATTCTCTAATTAACAAACTTTACACAATTTCCCCACTCACCAACATCAAGCCCATCTAGGCAAATTCAACCCGGAACCCTTCCGAAGAAGAGGAAACGCTGACTGACAGAGACGAGGACAACCTCTGGAGAGATGTGCTCTTATTTTTCACCACCCAATCCATCCCAGCATCCTCCTTTCTCCCTCTTTCTATCTTCACCTTCTGTTTTCTCCATTCAATTCGATTAGCAACCTGAGCTGAGCAAAGGCTTTAGATTCAAAGAACTAGCTCAAATTATCTCCAATAAGATTTATTCCTTCTTTCTTTTCCTCACACGCAGCAGCATAAAGGAGGGAGCTAGCATTCGCAGTTAGTTCAACAACGCGGAATTTCATCTCCAAAACAGACCTTACCCTTATACACCCACCACCAATACCTATTTTCACTCCTTTCCCTTCCAGAAGGCAGAGAAAATAACTAATTCACTCAACTCACATTATTTAATTCCATTAACCGTTTTCTCCCGCCCGCCCGCTAGTCACACGGAATTTAGTGAACCAAATTGCTACAAAACCCAACAACAACTCCTTACCAATCCTTAGGCCCACAGCTTTTTCTATCTTTTCAATCCACACAACAACATTCGACTCGTTACTTGCAGAACAATTCCAAGCAATCACCTCTACCTCCCAACAGACACCCCCCAATCTTCCAAATGCATCAAATCCAATAAATTCAAATGTAGTTAGTCATTTCCTCCTTCAACTCTTCTTTTCGCTACCATCTCAAAATCCTTCCGAGTGTCTTTAAAGTTCCCTCTCTATTAACCAACCTTTCTCAATTTTCTCCTCCTTCAGCCAGTTTCCATCAATTCCTTTAGATTCTAGAGCGCTTTCCTTCCCGCTACTTCAAATTCCAGTCACTTTTTAAACCTTATTTATTTTCTCGTCTCCTAATTTCCGTCCTCACTCTTCCTCTCTCTAATTTCCTATCTTGGAATCCTGACTACTCCTTATTCCACAACTCTTAACCGCTTTTCGCATAAAAATTTCACATACATTTTCCCTCTTCTAAAACCTCAAAATAGCCACCGCATTCCTTAAAAGAATTTCTTCTACTCCATCCACCGAACTGTAGAACGTTCATGCCTATATTTTCTACATTTTTTCTCATCACCCCACTTGCCCTCCATCCAAATCCTTATTTACTCGACAACTCTTTCCAAAATCATACTACATATTTTACCTTCAAATCCTACTTTTCCAACTCCGATCACCCTATTTATTGGGAAAACACTGTCAACATTTACTAACAAATCTTCCGTCAACAACACTTCGTTAAACCCCTTATTTTGCTTTCTCCAGTATCAAACTGGAACCTTGATTCGAATCCATGCGAAGCTATTCCACACTTCTGATTTTCAAAAATTTCAATCAAATATTTATCTGTAAATAATTCACCTTTAACTCGCACAGACACCGTTCCGAATTTCCTCGTTTCGATATTGTCACTTCCAAATTCTTGATCAAATAGAAAGTAAATTAATCAGACTTTCTCCAGCTCAGTTCTCTCTACCAAAGAGTTAATTGACACAATGTGTGGAGCGGAGTGATTCAGTATAGTTTCGCAGCAAGCACACAAACTTTCCCCCTCCTTCCACAAACTCCTCTTGGCAACTGATCCTTTTCAGAGAGTCAGCGGCTCCTTCTCCCCCCTTTCCATACTAACTTTGTTCATTTCATACTCTTTCCTTCCTCTGTGCTTCAAGCTTCAACCCAGTCAGCCGGAGGAGTAGACGTAGTAAACCCTAGCTCTTACATGTTCCTCTTACATAGCCTTTAGCCCAACTGACTCTGACTGACTCAGACAGTCGAATCGAGCAGCCGTTGGAACAAGAACCACGCAAGGAAAGCTAGCATCAGCTAAGGAAAGAAGCAAAGCCTTCACGCATAACCTTTCCCCCCTTTCTTTTTCCAATCTTCCGCGCTTTTCTCCGTAATATTTCCTCCACGACGGTATCCGTCCCTTATTTTGACTCTAAAATGAGGAGACGCTCCGTCTTGAGGGTTTCTTTTTCCGAAATACACGGGACTGTAGCTTCGTAAGAAGGAAAGCGCTGTATTCAGCGCTACATTTGTCTATTCCTGCTCCATTCAAAAACTCTCCCTTCTACTCAACTTCTCACTCCAACATTTCAGAGCATAGCGAGACAGAGATTGGCGGACACGGCAAAAGCAGGGACTGAATCGGATCAGTTTCTCCTACCCGTCCTTAACCGTTAATAGGGTAGAAGAGTCCGCAATTCAGCCATGTACCCAACCTTCAACTCTGGACAATCCATGGAAGGATCCATAGGGTTCAGTACAGCCTCTCTAGCTACCGAGTTATCCGTCCAGTTTCCTTTTCTCCACTCAGCCCACCAACAACATTTCGTACATGTACTCTACTCGATCATGATCCTAAACCCTTGGAAATGAAAGCGACTTTTCCCTTATGTACGCACGACTCACCCTCAGTTTCCCGCTTTCTCGCTTTCAACACGTTCCTATATTCTGTCGTCCACCTTTTTCTCCATCGTATCCAGCAGTAAACCCGACCTGGATGGAGACGGCTCACACACAGTTTTCCTCTCTTTGGACATTTTCGCAATCCGCCAGTCTCTTCTCACTCACTCGTCCTCCACACATGCATCTCCACTCTTCCTTTCAGAGGACAACATTCAAGGATAAAGATTCCGAGAGATCAGGAGCATCTTTAGCTTTCTCTCCATTCACATCCAGCACTCCCTCCTTGAGTCGCTTCCCCTTTCAAAAGAGTTTCCCATGGAGACAAATCCAAGACCAGATTTCAATCCCCATCCAAACCTAACCTTAGACTCAATTCAGTTCCGGCGCATAACTTTCTCCGTGCATCTTCCCTATTTCCTTGCACTTCCTGGAAAAAGAAAGTTGAAAACTAACCCGTAAATTTTCAATCTTTCACCCTTCGTAAACCTCTTAAAATTTTCACCCACCTTGCCCTTGACAAACCAAAATATGAACCATTTATAGCTTCCCTCCTTCTCGCAGTCTCTTCTATAGCCATGAGACCAACCAAAGAGCTAACTTCCTCCGCTCACATCTTTCCACACACACACACAGTCCTCATCCTTTCATCCTCTTTCTTTTCACTATCGCTTTTCCACTCTGCCCGGAATGCACTTGATCCATCATCGTTTAGTGTATCAGATTCGAGCACCCCACCAAAGCAAAGATACTTCATGCCAAAGAGAGAGTCGACTTGTTACAACCCAACACAAGTCGACTCACCGCACATCCACCCTAGAGAAGAGTACTGGATAGCATAAAAGCAAGCCCGTCTCTTGTAATCCAGCGCAGCACACTTCATCTTTCCATCTTCTTCTATGCACACTTAGCCCGAGGAAATTTACCCCTCACGTAGATCCTCATTCTGTAGCCAAGTAAGTAGCAGCAAGAACCAACTATAAGCTATCCTACTAAGCGTAAGCTATCCCAGTCATCATCTTCCTATTCACCTTCTTATTCCTTCATCCTCTACACAATTCCCCCTCCTCCTTACAGCTCTTTTCTTACTTCCCATCTTGAGCGCATCTTCTTCCAGCCTCCGATACCATTCTCATCATCTCTTAGCCCATCTCTTATCGCTCTTCCCCTCTACGTCCTCCTCCTATCTCTTCAATATGCCTCTATCCAGCTATCTTCCACTACACCACCGCCCACCCTTGATTCCGTCTATTCTATCCTCGGATTCGTGAAGAAAAGCGGACTGAATCCAGTTCCCCTGAATCTCTTCACATTCTTCAATCTTGCTTCTTCCATGTCCTTCCCAAATCTTTCGTCCCTCGCCCTCCCTGTCAGACACACTACTACATAGTATTACAAACACATTCAAAATCCAGACCAGTTGTATACATATATTTCCCCGTCCACTTGTCTTGTCCTTAACAAATTTCCATTTCCCCTCTTGATCATTCCCAAACTCTAGACCCGTCCTCGCCGTCTTGCTCCACATACATCTTCCTCTAATACGTCTTCGGCAACAAGAAAACCAGATCATTTCTTTAAATTTTTCCACCCCGATTCCTTCATCATTTTCATCAAAATCATTTTACATTCTTACTCTGTACCCTATAACCTTAAATTCAACCTAGTCTTTGATTTGATTCCACAGAGTATTTTTTCTATGTCTGCCTTTCCGGCTATGGAAACATATGCACAAAACTACAACTCTGTATTCTAGTTCATAGTATTATATATTGCATACCCCATTCCCCAACTTCATTGACATTGACCCTGCATTTGACAGAATGCAGTATGAGATCAAGATCTTCCGGCAGACCTCTTGTATCCAGCCCTTAAAATTCACCCGCCTTCTTCCATCTCGTCCGTCAGCTCGAAATCCCGATTCCCTCAGTTGCTCAATCCAAGATTGCAACTGGATCCCGAAATCAAATCCAGTATTCCCTATCATTTCATCAAATGAATACAAAAACATTCCAACATCTAGCCAGCTATCTATCCGATACACAATACTTTCCGTCCCCTCTTGTAAATCTTGATCTGTTCCCTAGCTCCTTCTTCCAACCATCCATCCCGACCACCCATCCTACACAATACATCCTCCGTCCGTCCCATTCAGTTTCGTTCAGCAGTAACCCTAAATCCACTATCCACAATTGCATCAATTCACTTCCTCTTTTCTCTAAACTGCATTTTCCACTGCATCTCTTTCTTTTCCCCCATCTTCTTCCGGATGGCCTGTCTGTCTGGCGGCGGGGTTCTTCCTATAAAACCCTTCACACTTTCCCTTACACAAAACTCACTGAATTTCTGTTTGCAATGGCTCGCGAAAACCATCCTTCATTCTATTCTCTTCCCTTCTTCTCCTCCTCCTCCTCTTAATTCCGTCCATATACCTTTCTTCCTCATTCTCTATCCACGCGATCACTAACTCTTCTTCCCCGCCTCCCACTCCTTAATTCTCCGCTTAATTTACCAACAACACTTCCCCCCTTCCACTATCCTCTTCCCTCATGCTGGCCACCATCCTCCTAATTTTCAGAATCTTTGCGAACCAGATCAAGTCCCGATTCTCCATTTAATCCATCCCTTCATTCCCCTCTTCACAATCCTTCTTCTCCACAGTCGATTAAGTACGCACAAGGCCCCTACTTGATTACTACACAACCATAAGTATCGCGCAAAATGTTGAAAAATCCATACCTTATTTTGGATTGCAAGTAAGTATCTTCAAATCTTCACAATGACCAACTGGTCCAAGCTTCTGTACCTTTTGCATACATAGCATCAACTAACGTGCCTAATATTTCATGGGAACGCCATAGATTGCATATCTTCTAAACTGAATAAGCACCACCGTCAGCACACCACCAGCACCATATCATTCTTTCACAAACTACTATTCAGCACACATAGAGGACGGGTTCAGCGGAAACTGTAGAGAAGATAATACTTTCTTGAGAATCTCATCCCTAGCCTAGGACCCACTCATCCTTCTAAATGTGTATCTCTAAGCATCGCAGTTTATAATACGCTCATCACCTCTCACTCTCTTCAAACCCATCATTTCTCATCCTCCGCAACACAATCTATCCAGCTACTTACAATTTTAAATTCTAGATAATGGCAACAATCTTTCTATTGATTCCTACTATCTTTTAACTTCTAGCCCACCATCACTTTACCCTTCACGAATATGAATCACCACCATTGGGTGCAAGACATTTGGACAATCCTCTCCTTTCCCAGCTTTCACCCATCCAAAACAAACGCCCATTTCTCCCTTCCTTGGGTTAATCGTTCCTTATCCAGTCTTAGCCTTCCACAAGCTACTTCAAATGGCTTTGTCTCCATCAAATGGTCCATGATTATTAAAGTTTGAACTTCTCAACACCATCACCTCTTTTCAAATCAATCCCTCAACTCTGAACGTCATTGACGTTTTTTTATGTGTCACCCCACAGCCACCCCGGAGATTGCTTAGGCATATAGATTTTTTTAATCTCGATGCTATTATAATAACATTTTCTTTGTCATCATCACAAGTATTTTTCCTCCGTTTTAGCCTCACGCTCTTCCGTCCAGTCATCCAAAACTATGGATGACTGGACGACTGAGCTGATACAATGTGTAAATGCTTTTAGGAGTATCACATCATCAACCGGGTAATAATCCTCCCGAAAGTATCATCTTTTCCTACCACCAACCGCCCTCCGCTTCAGGACTCAAGCTATATTACTCACAGCTCACACTTGCCTCCTCTCCAAGCAGTCCGTGACACATCAATTCTTTCAAATCCTACATTCTTCTTTGTATTTTTTCTTAAATCCAGCTATGATACTTATTTCTATTATAATTATAATAAGCTTGATAAACTCTTTGATATCATCCATGACGACAGAACCTGAAATTTCCTTCACCCGCCTGGCCATAGCTATCACCACAATGTCAGCTCACTAGCCATCAAGCTGTCACCCATCATTTCTGCCCTCCCTTCCGTGGCTACGTCGTGGCCTCCTACACTGGAATACTCTAAAAGCACACGACTTTAAATTGGTTCCCTTGTTTAAAGTGCTATTGTCACTGATTGGATACTTGGATGATTGTATTCATTCCACTTCATAATAATCAAAGCAAAGAGGATCATAATTCCGTCCCTCATTCTCTTCTTTACATCCACGCTTCATCAGTCAGCCAGCCAGTAATACTGAATTCAATTTCTCCACCGCCCCTTCCATCCACCTCCCGGTTAACTGTACACCCTCGCAACCCCATACTTATTCTCCCACCTTTCCCTTTTACAGCCCCGCTCCATCCTCCCTCCCTTTCACCCTCCTTCTTTTTCTTCTCCTAAATCTTGATTCATCCCCTTCCATCGCTTACCTCATCCCGTTTCAATTATCTCTTTCATTCTATTCCACCACGCACACACCTCGTCTTCTGTCTCTGACCACAACACTTGGACCTCTGAGAGCATCCTATTAGTAGAAAATATCAAAAATACACTGCTCCGTATTTGTTCTCCCTTTTATCACTCCACATAAAACTTGTTTATTCCACTCTCTAAATCCACCCCAATTAGTAGCTCCTCAAGATGGAATGAGACCTAACATGTTTTTCTTCTTCCTTCACCTCTTCCAAACCGTCTCGTCCACCTCCCTTCCTTCCCACAAAATCCCACCCCTTCATCCAATTCCCCACCCCTCTCTTTAGTTATTCACCCATCTCCATATCTTGAATTAAGAACATTATAATTCTCTCTCCGAGACAGCATCTGTTTAGCCTGGAAGCATTTGTAAAAGAAATACAGCCGACACATCTACGCAAATGTCCGACCACGGTCATCCAACAAACCAACCACCGTTTTCCCGCTAGCTTTAATTCCTACACATTCTCTTTCTTTCTCTGTCTCTGCTCCTCTCCTCTATTCACTATTCCTCTCTCTCTCTCGCTCTGACTTATAAAACAAGCTTTGGTATCCTCTGTAAAAACAAGACAAAAGCCTCCCTTACAACACCTTCACCATTATCAATTATAAGACCCGGTAGAGCCAAAGCTATCTAGTTCTTTACATGCATGGCAAATACATCAAGAAGCAGACTAGCCAAATGTAGTAATCTCCTCGGACAAGGCAGACACACAGCAGACCTTTCCTGCAGCCGCTCTCGATTCCCTCTTTCCTGTCCCCGTCTCTTCTTTCTCTCCTTATAGCTGCAGAGATGAGCCGTGGAAAAAATTCAAAGATCTCTGATATTGTCATCTCATCTCCAAGAGAACATTAGAGGCATGAAGGAAGAAAAGAGGTAAGCTATAAAACTGGAGTACACACGCACAAAATACATGCTCGCGCTCCGCTACAAAAGTTCCAAGCAACCTTTAGGAGATGCCTAGAGAAGAAAAATATATTACAGACAACAAATAACGACGGTCCCCTCCCGGGAACGGTTCAACACTCCGTCAACAACCGTCCACCTTCTCGTAGTGAGTGGACACCTTAGCTGAGAAATTCCTCCCACAAGTTCCACCATACCTTTAAACTATTTTTTCTACCACAATTTCCTTTAATCCGGCAATCCATCCTCCTCTCCCATGTCACCATCCATCCAGCCTCTGTTCTTTCTTACAATCCCCGATTTTATCGCATAATTCCAACGGATAAAAGCTGATGAATCTTTTAAAACTAGTTTAAAACTTCAAATCTACAGAGAAACGTTTTACAAAATTACATCTCCACGATACAAACAGCTCCCTCCTCATTTACGCTACACTGTATCCGCTTCGAAACTGAAATAAAATATACTGCTTTTAAACTCAACATGAAACAACCACAGTTACAGTATTAGTCACTACTAAGAGATTATGTCGTCTTGATTCCCAACATATGTAAGACGTCATCCCTGGTTGAAACACTTAGCATTTCCTTTCCCTCACCTTAACCCCGAACATTGTCATTTACCCCAGTGTCAAACACAAGTTGATCCTATTACTCTCACTCTCTTCATCTCCTCTTAAATCTCATCTTCTCATCTCACAATTAAATAATTTGTTCCACCACCCCCGGCTATATCTACTGTCATCTCTCCCTATTCCCCCATCTTCCCTTCCTCTCTTACCTTCTTAAAAACTAGGAGCAATCAAGGAGAGAATGCCGACACTGCTCCCAACCAACACTAACCCGGCTGCCAACTTATTCCGTTTCTCAGCTACTGGCTACTAAATCCAACTCTTGCAACAAGCTCATGTCCCGAGTACTAAGAGTACGAAACATGATGAAAAATATTACCAAGGCTTAAATGAAAGCCAGGACTGCACAGACAAAAAGGATACAAGAAATGTCGAAAGAAACTAGACAACTGTCCCTGCCACTATTTCTCACCAGTCTTACACTACTCCTACTACCGACTACCACCACCGCCAAATCTATCCACAATCTAATCAATCCGGTCCTTGTCTCCTTTATTGAATTTCCACCAGTTTTTTCTTATCATCCTTCCCCGTCCCTACTACAGTACACACTCATACATCCTATACAGCTTTGCCAACACACGCTATGAATCAACTACCCACCACCACCAACCATCAGACCAGCACCCATCATCCTCGCTCATTACCACGCAACGCAATCCGTTCAGATTTTGAGCCACCAACACGGATTTCAATAGTTGCAGTAGTAGAAACCCCAATTACCCTCAAGAAAACACAAACTTGTCTCCTCCCTCCACTACTAGTTACTGTAAATTAATTATTATTATAAGCAACTGATTACCATCAATTAATTCGTTAAATAAGCTTGCGTGCATCCCCATCCTGTCTCCGTCCAGTTTTCACACGCAATCCTTGGATGAAGGAGGTTATACAGTGTACAATCCCAGATTCATCATTCCCGTCTCTTTCACTTAGTTCTTTTCCCTCGGCCTGCCTAATAAAAATTTCCGCATCAAGTGTCCAGTTCATGTCAACTATTTGATCTTCCCTCATCACTCCCTCACGCGAATTCATTAAAATAGTTTGCAATTTTACATCGCCTCCTCCCTCAGCCCCCAACTCACAATCTCGTTTATCTCCTCTCAATCCAAAGTCCTACGTCTTCCAACCTAAATTATCCTTCCAATCCCACCGTTATTTTCCTTATCACATACATACTCAAGTATTTAGCAAGGAATGAAATCAACTGGATAATTTGCACTCTCCTCCCTCAACCCTCTTACAACTTATTTCCTCTCATTATCAAATCAACTTCCAGCCCTACCATAATTTCTCTCTCCTTCACTCGCTCCTGCATCAACAATTCTCTCCTCTTCATAACGGATTTAACTTTATGACTGACTGACACAAGTCAGTCAGTTCCCCCCTCCAACCATTACACTTGCTATTAAAGACAACCTCATTGTCCGAGTCCAAAAGCCTTTCAAGCAAACAACAATCACAAACGGATTATTCTTCCCTTAAATCCTACAAGCTTATTAACTTGATTCCAAATTATCCAAGTCAATCTCCCGTCTTTCTTTTCTTCTCCTCATCAATTCTATTCCTTCCTTCTCTCGTCTCTACATCTACTCTGCCTGCTCTGCTTTCATTTAGATTCTTCTTATTATTTTCATCTCTCTCTCTCTCTCCGGATGGAATCATTCATTCAATCCATTAAACCAATTCCCTTTGGCTAAAACCAAAAACACGGATTCATACCGAGCTATGTAATTGAGCAAGGGCTAGAGCTAGATTCGAGAACATATAGGCAGTAGTAAGGAAGGAAACCATCTCCGAACCCGCCAGGCACAAACCCTCTTTTTTCTATAAAATCTCTACTTAATTCCTCTCCCAACATCATCCTAACTGGATTCTTTATTCTCTTTAACTGCTCTAAGCTAGCTGTCACAATTCATGAGCCCGCTTTACTATTTAGCTGACGCACGCAACATCTATGAATAATGTTTCATCTTCTCCTCGGCCTCTCTCTCTACTTTTCACCCCTATATAAACGACTCAACTACCACAACATCACACAATCACAGTCATCCACCTTCCTTCTCCCTCCTGTCCAACTCACACAAACTACATAACTAAACAAGTCATCTACTTTGCATTTTCATCATTTCTATAATCCTCCTCACCCTCACACAAAGGCTCGGCCGGCATACAATACCCGCTCCTGGCTTTTCATCTAATATTCACTTCGCATATTCTATTATAATATCCTTACCCACCATCACAATCCCTCTAACACTACTGTATTAACTGTATCCTTCCCATTATTGCCTTATTATTCTCCAAAAACTTAGTAAACTCCATCAAACCATAGCCCGCACTCCCAAAACCTGACAAATCCCACAACTTCTTAGTTTAATGAATGAGGATAATCCTGCGAAAAAACGATTCCCTATTATTCTTCCTACCACTACACTACAACTTACATTATTACCTCTTCTTCTCCAAGCATACCTTGTTCAAGCCAGACTTTAATGGAAGATCAAGTAATATAGGGGCTCTTGGCTCTTCATACCGAGTCTTGCGAAACAATTTAACAATACTGTTCTTCACCATAGTTGCTCTTTTGACACGCATTTGTAGGTAGAGCACGTTGTCTCCCGCCCATGTAACTACAAATCCACAAGGCAAAAAAGCCCCAGCTAAACTCCTATACCTTCTTCAATCCTTCTCTGTACTCTATCCCAAATCCTTAACCGCTTCCCGGCCCAGGTTACCAGCCAGCATCAGCTAAAAAGCTGGGAGAAACGATGGGTTCGCTGCAAAGCACTCAGCGTCAAAAGCTCCAAGCTCCTGCCCTAGCAGGAGTCTTTTTATTCAACAAGAACCTGAATTGTAATTCTCGTAACTCATTGACTCCTGGTTAATAGGATTGAATAGCAGACATTTTTTCAATATGTCATGTTAAACATGAT
Source organism: Sminthurides aquaticus (assembly GCA_906901655.1). Taxonomy (NCBI): domain Eukaryota; kingdom Metazoa; phylum Arthropoda; class Collembola; order Symphypleona; family Sminthurididae; genus Sminthurides; species Sminthurides aquaticus. Next base: position 12,986,609 of record CAJQTT010000001.1, on the reverse strand, counting down.
CACGTCGGCATTCCTTAAACATGCTCGTGATCCTTGCTTCAAAGAAAAAATTCCTCCACTTACACAGAGAACAAGTCCACCCGTCCGTCAGTCAGTAAGCCCTCCGACCCTTCACTTTATTTAGTTAGTTAGTAACGCCTTCTTCTCAGTCTCAACCCTCAACCAAAGTCCTCATCATCTTCATGCTACAAATAAATAAATATTTTCTACTTTACTCCATCTTCCTACTACTCCTAAGAAGACTATATGCGTGATGCGTACGCAAATCTGGGATAAGGAAACTCATTTCCCCATCTACTTCCCAATATCTTTCTCCTCCACTCAACTTCACCTTAACATTCAAATCTCAAACACCCCCACCACCTCCTTGTCAAAAAGATAACGCGTCAGATTCAAACTTCATATCCTACCCCTATACAGGTAGCTCACAAAATTTGATTATCATTTCATTCCTATTTGCATAGCATATTCCAGAAGCATCTTTCACCCCATCCCTGTCTCTCACAAGACTCATTCTCCGATCTCTTCTTCTTCTCCTTCAATCTTCTCTACCGTACCTCATCCCTCCTCTCCCACTTACCCATAGATCCGCTTAGTTAACAAACTGCATCATCCTTGTATCAAACCAACATCCTCATCACTTGTACTTCACTTCATCTCCTCACCATTTTCTCCAAAGGTTACCCCCTCCAACTCTCTCCATACTTGCTTCGCATATTATTTACTTTTATGTCTTTAAAATATTTTCAACAATACCCTCCACTCCCAGCCTTTGCTAACTTCAAAATCCATACACCTCCTCCAAATCCCTCTCTTCTCACCTTTTCACAATTTTTAAATGCCATCTTGCAACAGAAGCTCCTTCTATAAACACTGTTATTTCACCTTAGTCACATAGCATACCAGTTATCCCATTTCCTCTTCACGATTCACTAATAGTTATCTCAACTTAATCACAATCCTTATCTTCCCACAAATCCCCCACACGCTTCCACCACCTTCATCCATACAAATATTTCAACCATGTCTCCTTACTTACAACAGCCACCTTAACCGCCTCTCCGTTACCAGGCTTGCCATCCTTGAGAATGTAATCTTGTAGTTTTTACTTTCTTCCCGCCAAACAATATCCTATTCCTAGCCCCTACATCAAACCCTTCACTCAAATCAATCCTGCCCCGTCTTCATCCGAGCATCTGTAATTGAAAATTCAAATCACCATCAACCTCTCTAACCAATTTCCAACAAATCTTCCACACCCCACCGCCACACTACACACCGTCACTATTTTCATCAACAACTTGATGGATCACTTCATTTTCTTCCGAAAATCTCGCAAAAAAATCCCACCTTCACCTTCTATCTCATCCCTCCTTCCCTGTATTTTTTCCTACCGACATCAAAGACTCGCTATATCTTCCATCCTCATCCTCTCTTGTCTATTTCGTGTCAATTCCCTATGGACCGTAGCGCTTCCCTCTTTGTACACCTTAATATTCTCGTGTAAATTCGCAAACAGTATTTCCCTCCGCTTCATTCCTCTCCCAAAGGCATATACATATGTAAGCAGCACAGCCTTCTTTCGTCCGTACTTGGTACGCTGTAGTAGTATACAATGGCAAGCAAAACTTTTGCCCTTGCTTTAACAACCCGTAACTTGAGTCAACTTGCTCCTACATTTCGTACATCCCTCCATCAGAATTAAGTAAGGCCCGGATGGGCTAACTCCGGGAAATAATGAACAACATTTACGGAAGCTAAAACATGAGGTTCAAAGTCCGCCAACTTACTTGGGGCCATGTAACTCTACACTAACTAGCCCTCATTCTCTTTTAGTTAGTAGCCTGTCACCCCATCAAAATTTAACTCCAGCGCTGCAAATTTAATAAGAGTAAATCCTATGACTTTATAGCTTTTCAACAACGGCACCACATGAGATTCGCTCAGGAGTTGCGAGAGAACACAGCTCTTACGTTCTTCCTTACAAGTAGCGAAACTAAATCGCAACTTAAATAGCAGAGCCATTCTCCCATTCCCGTCCTGCTCGTCAACTGATTCATGGCTCATCTAATCAAAACTTTTCCCACTTCAAAAGATTTCACCTTTCGCCAATTCAGATTCATTGAAATGGAGCCTAGATTCCCACTCTTCAGTATAGTTTCAAGACTCTGGATGAAAGGAGCCAAACTTTCAGGAGCTCTTCCTGCATAAATTTATGATATATGAATAAGTAATTTAACAAAGTAAACCTTCAAACTTTCGACATGCGACTTTTAGAAACTAACATATCCTTTCTACTCGGAAATATCCCTGCTTACAGCTTCTAGCCATCTGCGTGCACCAAGAAAGCAGCAGCAGCTATTACCTATTTCATCTTTCATGTCGCTTCTCCAAATTTTTAATAATTTTTTGCAGGTACCAGCAGAACATATAAGATAATGATGAAACTGATATGGGAGCGTGAGAAAGTCAAATGGATGGAAACATTAAAACGTAGCCTTCCTATTACGGGAACAAGATGTCATCCATACAATAATGGGATGATTCAAAAACAGTTGTTTTCAAGATAAAACTCTTTACCGCACATCTCTTAAGAACGGCGTCTTCTTGACACAGATAACACAATCCCCGGCCCGGCTGGTCAACTTACAGCATCAAGCTAAGGAAACTGCTCTTCAGCTCTCCTCTCCAGTCGTATTCAAAACGAATATGCTTGCTCCACAAGGTACCGCTACGAATCCCCCTACAGCAATTTCTTTTTGTAGCCTTCGTCATTATCATTTAACTGAACCCTTACACACCGCATGCTACACATTTTACCCGCCGCCGCCATCCTTTTTGTCCTCTTCAAAACATCAGCCCACATTAATCTACAAACTCTTACGCAAGCGCTTTTTCTCCTTGTAGCTTTCACCCTTGACCCCTGTCTGCCAGCCATCCGGTGCTATTATTGTAAATCCGCGACACAGAATTATTTTTGTTGGTAAATTCACCAAATCGTCGATCACCCGTCTTGTTGCATCTCACTGTGACCTAATAGTAGCCACTGCTATAGCCTCTCGTCGATAATCAAAATAGTAGACACGTCAGAACCACTTTAGGATCAAATGCAATATGCATTTAATTATGGCCTGATAGCATTAGGGAAAGCCGGAGTGGACACCCAGGAAGCAAGAAGATTTTTAGCATGAAAATCTGAGCATTTCGCGGTTGTAACAGCCAGTCTGTAAGCTATTCTTCTCAACATTAATCATTTTCTGATTTCTGTATCACCCAAGGACGTTTAAGTGCATGCAGCCAATTTTTAGACATTCGTCTATAGCCACAATCATTTCCTTAACGAAATTCAAAACACTACCGCAGTTTAACACTTTTCCCGTCAACTAGTTTAACCATTGAAAGAATCCACCTCCTTTCTTTCTCTCTGCATCTCTCAATCCATCTTCTTCCTCTGCTCACAAATCTCGGTCAAGCTGTAGCCAAATTAACTTGGTTTTGAAAACCGTCTTCCCCCGTTTCGTACAGCGACCACGTCAACTCCATCTTATTCTTCCTATCTTTCCACTAGCATAATGCTTCGCAAGAGCCAATAAGCTTCGGACATTCTATGTTCATATAAATTCGGACCGCTGATCCATCATAATCACTTTCTCCACGACGTTTCAGTTTCACCTCCCCCATCTCTTACCTTCATCGATATTCATTCACAATCCTCATTGTCCGCTTAACTATTCCACTTCCACAAACCTACAACAACAAAAGGACAAAGGCTTCTCAGCTTAGCCAACATATTGCTGTCTTCTTGTGGAATAAAGCTTGAGTTTCATGCTAGTATATACATGTCTACGCAGAAGATACAAGAATACGAAGGCTGATTATGTTTCAAGAGATCCAGTCTAAAGTAGCTATAAATACACAGTTTTATAAACCACTTGTCTTTGCCCACACTCACAGAAGCTTATTATCCCCTGTATACTACACATAAAGCTTCGAATTCTAGTAATCTTTTCTTTTACTTCCTCCGCTCAGCAAACAAGAATAAAAGACGGGGGTTATCTCTTGGCCTTCCTACGGATGGACAGGCAAGTTATGTTACGAAGATGGATAGCCTCTCACACTCATTCTATGAGGTCAAAAGTCAGTTAATCCCTCATCCACAATTACATCCCTATCACTTGTAAACTTAAACACACAATAATAGAATCATGACGACGAATAATTCTCATTTCTCCTACGCAGTCTTACTCAGTTTCCTCTACCCTCCAACTCATCCTCCTCAAGTCCATTTTATCCCCACCCAAAAAACCTTCATATCAACCATGAATCCCATCCCCACCTCCTCTAATCTAAACCCACTGAGGGGTAAATAAGGAATCCGAAATACACTTCGTCCTGGGAATCCCTCCCGCTCGCTCCTTAACTATCTAACTTGAAAGAAGCACAAGCTTTATTTCATTCACTATTTCCCTGAAACCGCATATAAAAACTCTGTCATTTAATTTTTCTTCCCTTCATCATCCTCATCCCTGACTCCTGTAATCTCATACAAATAGTAAAGACGCAGCTTCTTGATTCCTCCAACAATTTACCGACTCTTCCAATCCCATATTCTTCTATAACTTATTCCTTTAAAAGTCTACAGTTGCTTTCTTCGCATCTTCATAATCTTGGAGCTAATACCAACAACTTCTTCTACCCAACCTCCCCACAACAATGCCACACACTCACTAAACGTCACTCCTAATACTTTAGTATGGAAAATGAATTCCTCTCCATGCTTTTCAATCCATTCTCATCTTTTAACCTCACTTACTTAGCCTTAACCATCTAACCCCGTCTCCTCCGTTCATAACTTGCCCAACTCAAATATTCCCACTCCTTATCTACCTTTCTTTAACCACCACCGCGGTTCAAGAAGACATCCCTGTAAAATTTACATTCCATAATAAGCTCAAACTTACAATTATGACTGAACGGAATTTACTTTCGAAATCTGCCTTGCACGGAGGAGAAGATGGAGTAGCTAGTATGATTGCACCAACAAAAATACCTTCAATTCCAACCTCATCTTCATCTTCCGCCGCCGACCATCACAATCCACAACAATCAACTTTTCACAATCTTTATCCACTTCTTGATGGCTCACACACACGGGCACATATAGTTCACAACCCCCGACTCAGTACTGTATTCCCTACCTGCCCTCCTCAAACTTTAGACGTGGGGGGTTGGTTCATTTGATTGGAATCCCTGATTTACGTGAACAGTTACAATCCTTCCCACCGCACATCCCTTTTTTACCTCCACATTTCACTTTTACTTAGTTCAAAGAAATCATCTTTCACTTCATGTCGCTCTTGATTCTCTTAACCTCCATGTCATCTGTAGAATAAACAAGAGCGAGAACGCGCTTCATCTTTGCTAACAAAAATAAAATATTTTTCTTCCAAAACATTTCCCAAAAGTAGACTGTCCTCCATCCCCGCCTAACTTGATCTCGACATTTCGAATATTTTACGCATCTGACCCAAGATCTCAAATTTTACGACACATTTCTCCCCTCCAGCTACAGTTCTACAAGTAAAACCCATACCACACAGTACCCATGTCTTCCAGGACAATCTCCGATGCAGCGTAGCGTTCCCTCTTACAATCCTTCGTCTTTGACACATATATGTAAACCTTTACCAAGCCGCACACAGTCAAAACAATTTACTTTATTAGCCTTTGACAGCATTCATGGAATTCCATCTTATTATAAAACAATCAGCCTCCTCCCTCCGTATCTCCATCTCATTTTATCCATTTACGGTCATTTATATCCTCTTGTTTCTAAATTTCAAACCATTCTTCTCCGCATATCCCACAATCCCTCCCTTCTCATCTCTCCTCCAGCCTGTCTGTCATCCGTCTCTTCCTCGTCTCTTCCGTACTTCCTTCTCCATCCATCCATGCATAGTCTCCAAGTATTTTTCTCATTCCAAACCCAAGCCATATGTTTCTTTTCCTCACATTTGTAAATACATTGTCAAGTCGGGAATATGCTAAGGATCAGATGTGAACGTGGCGAATCCGTAGATTTAAACAGACAGAGTGCCCGTATCTAAACTTATTCCCACTTCCCTTCCACCAACCGACTAATCAGCTCAGCTTCATAGCAACAATAATCTTCTTCACTTCCCATTTCCCACCGACGCTATAACCATCTAACTCTAACCATCCATCGCATTACTTAAGAATTCCAAATGTGTACGCATTTCTCGTATTTCTCACAGCCACTTAATCTCTCTCCTCAAAACAACAAGTCTCATCATCAAATAAGTTCCGTCCTCTGCTCCGTATGTTCATTCTTTCCTTTGCATTCCATCCCCAGTCTATTTTATCAGTCCCTTCTCGTTTATTATTCTTAATTTTACCAACGAGCAAATCCTGGGCCTCCTAACTGTAGCAAAAACTACAATTTCCCCATCTACTTGGAACAAATAGTAGCCTTTATGATTACCCTTTTTCAGAGCTGTAGCAATCCTTTCCGCTCATTTACGTCCCTTATACAGTCCAAATTAGTTCTATAATATTGTCATTACCTACATTCGCAACTTTTAATTTTCTCTCCTTCTCACTCGTTACCTCGTTACGTGAGGCCTTTCACGTTGCTTCTTCTCCCAACCTGACTTGTCCAAACTTGTTCAGTAAGTTAGTTAGGATAGGATCACATAATTCTATCCATCCTGGACAGACGTGCGTACAAGGATGCTCGCAAGTATTTTTGCTAACACTTTCTCCACGCCACACACACTTCCAATTCTCAACCTTTGTCTAAACCACTGGCCTCGTCTTTTGCAAAATCCTCATTTCATACCACCAAGCGAAACTCATCATGTAACCGTAGTTGAGACGGACTTTCGAGATTTCGTTCCGAAAGTGTTTAAAAAATTCCCAACTCTAACCAACCGAGAAGCAGTTAAAGAGCAGAATGCGTGCAGAACAAGTCGGTCCGGATTTTGCCCGCATACCGAAGTGACACCAGAAGCTGGATCTGAGGTCGATTCGAGCCAAGAAATAAGATCTATTACGCTCATTCCCCCGTCCTCGTAGCCTATAAAAGTTGTACTCACACTGCTTGAATAACTGGATGCAATGCGCACTACCCAATAAAATCTTCTATACTTCCGTACTTCCGTCAATAGATAATAACACGAGCCAAATGGGGGTCTCCACATCTTCTTCCACCTCCACGCTTCCACTCCTATAGCTTCTCAAGCTCCTCTTCCGGATCCATATAATAAACTTAACCACCCTTCCACCCGCCATCATCCCGACAATACCACCGCAGACAAATTTAATTCAACTATTCTTATCTCTTGGCTTAAATTCTTCACTTCAAAGATTCACTTCTACACATCCAGCCATTCCTATTATTCCTCATCTTCATCCCAACTTTTTTCACCAATGTATCACCATACTTCATAGATAATTACAATCAACAAGTCCATTTAGTCTTCCGCATTACCCGCTACATATACCTGGCAATTTAAACACAGCCATTTGGCAACCCACAAACCCTTGCTCGGAGAGAAGGAGACTCCTGCAAAAAAATTGCCACCCACACTAAATTCCTCAGACTCAAGCGCAACAGGATTCCACCACGGATCTGTTCAACAAGAAGGAAAATTAATCTACCGTACGCTCCGAATCCATTTATCTTCCAACTTCCCAACTTGTGTTAATCCGTCCTTCTTGTTACTTATTCACTTTCCTCGCTTCGACTCCTCCCTGTAAAATCCATCTTCCAAAAATTACCTCCACACATCCCACTCCTCACCCCACCAACCAAGCTAACACAAACCATGTATTCCCTCATCCCAATCTTTCCTTTTATTCCTGTCCACCAACACCCCCCAAGGACAGCATTTTCAATTTGATTCGCTGCCATTTTTATCAGTTAAGCTTACCATGCAAAATCCGCAAAATTATCCTCCTTTGCCCCGTCCTCCTCTCGTACCAAAAGCGTTCCGGATCTAACCAGAAAATCCCATGTTTGGTCCATCTTCATAAACCTCCCGTATGCTTTACCTCTACCTTCTTGTCTACCATTCTTCCCTTTACAAAGATTTCCAATCCCGCGGCATATCATCTTTAAAACAGCAATCCGACACTCGAAATTACTTTGTCTTAAATTAAAATCCTTGTTAAAATCCCGGTACTTCATTATTATTACATCTCCTTACTAAAATCATTTTCCACAGCTCATTATCAACTCCTCCGCTCACAAATTCCCTTTAGCAATTCAATCAAGTTTTGTTGTATCTGCGGATTCTTCTCCTGCAGATCATCCTCCTCTTAATCTACCAACCACCCCACTGCCATTAAAACTTTAACATAATTTGCAAGAAATATACTCAGCTCTCAGCTGTAGCAACAAGGTATATCCTATATCCAACACCCTTCCTTACTTGATACTAGGTATTACAGCTGTATATGTGTATATGGACTGGAACAGCATCCAACATCTTCACTGAATTTCTTGTAAACACGCAAACATTGTAAAACTTTGAACTTCTTTTCCAACAAAACCCACCCTAACCCCAATCACAATTTTCTACTCACCCCGACTTTACTTGCTTATTTTTCTTGTCCAAGTTCCGAAAGTATGAAAGCCATATCCCATCTCCATTATACCATAACACTAGAAAGGTTTTTATATCCAAATATCATTCAGTCTTGTCTTGTCAGTTTTCAATGCTCATTTCCTCCAACTTCAGAACCTATCCCGCTTTCAGCTTTCTTCCCGAATTCTTCAACTAGTATATTTCAATACTCATGGTATTCTATTTTACCCAACCCCACGCATAATCGTTTCTGAAATTTCTTCCCACTTCGCCTATAACTTTTTTTCATTTCTCCAACTCCCTCTTCTGCTTATTATCAAACCGGAAAGCCCTCCGACATTCATCAGTCATCATAATATCCTGTACTGGAAAACGCATTTTTAAAACCATCTGTAAATTTCATCTTATTTTTAATTACAACATTCTCCTATCTTTCCCTATCCCTTCCTACATTTTTCATAACAACTCTCCACTTCTTTCTCGCCTCCTTCGCCCTTCCCATTCTTTCACTGTTACTCTCCAAAACCGAACAGACAGACAGAGCATAGCTGCACACTCTTCTTTTCAATATCACCACCGCCACCCATCCAGGATATGCCCCCTATCATTCAATCTCTAACAGAATCTCTGCTTGCTCCTTCCACCGCCATCGTAATCAGTTGAAGCATACAAGAGGATAAAATCCAAGCCTATAATTCCTCCTCACAAATTGCACGGCGAACAAACTCTGAATTAAAAAATTCCCCCTGGAAATCTTCTTCCCACTTTTTATCTTTCTTAAAAATCAAACATTTTTCATCCAACTATTTTAGGAGGTGTCAGCAGCAACTAAGATCCAGTCCAACTACGCCACATCCGCCACCCATTAGACCCTCCTCTGTAATTACGAGTCTTTAGTGGCGAGGGTGAGAGAATAAGTACACGGTGGAGAACAAGAGGGGGAAGAAACCAAGCATGTTCAAAGGGAATTTTGACGTAATAACACACACACACACCATCCCGGACCAGTCAGCCAGCCAGCTATACACATCCAACAAGTTAATGTTCCTCAGAACAGAGCCATAAAACAAGCTTAATCAGCAGCCCTTTCAGTCCATTGGTCATTCACACACAACAATATCCACCTAAATGCATACAAAAGACGTCATAAAAAAATCATTTCATACACAACAAAACCGATATGATAAACTAACACTCAACTCCCTTCAAACAAAACTCAACTTGGTCACATTCAACTTACGCCGCCACCCTCAAATATTTAATCCTTTTTCCTCGTCGTCAAATCTTCAGCTTTTCGTATACCTTGCATACATTGCAACTCCTCGTACTTTACAATTTACAAAACATTCGCATCTCGTCCTCCAAAATCCGTCACACACTCCTCAATCCCTCTTCTTTTTATTATACAGCAATCATCCAGCTATCCCCCTAATTATCCCCAACCCTATCCCGTCTTTCACCTTACTGTACTTTTCCCATTAAATGTCTCTCTCTATCCCAAACCAACCATAACAAACTTCCTTAGGAACCGTCTTATAGGAAAGCCTCACACTACAACCCACTGTCCTTAGGCTTGTCCCATAACCAAGTTTACAACAGAGCCAGATGTTTTCCTTAGGATTTAATGCCACCATCGTGGATATCCTCTCGTCGAGTTTTATATTAACGCTAACCTGGCATTATTAAACCCCTTTACTCCCTCAAGTAATAGCAAACTAAGCAAACACTACATCAACAGCCCTTCCATCCCCCCCTACATCTGCTTAATCATCTCTTTCCCCTCAAAATTAACCTTTATGATTAGCTTGTTTTTATTCTCTATAAAATGTAATAACCCATTCTCGAGTGCGCCATCCCGTCCACACGGAGAATCTACCGATATTTTATTCAAGTTATTTCAATTATTACGATCAACAGCCATAAAAATACAAGTTCTCTCATTCTCTCTCTCCCCCTTTATCCTCCCCTCCATCCTCCTTCCATCCTCTTCCCCTCCTTCCTCTTAAACCAGGATCAACGGGAACGGGAGCAAGGGCCAGTATTGTAATTGCTAGCCAACATTATACTGCTACCATCCTAAAACAAAAAGAAGTTCACGGAATCCCAGTCCACACGGATGCAGAATACAATTACATGAGAACAAGTCCCTCTACAAAGTCCAGTTTATCAAACAACACTCAACACTTATACAACTTAAAATCGCATCAACAAACCTCACACGATCCAACTTTTATTGCACCATGCTTCCCATGGCATCAAATAGCAAGCGGATCCTATTCCATTCGCACTCATCTCTATTCCACTTCCAAAGTCTCAATCATTCCATTCCCCTTATATCATCGTCCACAATTTCATTCAAAGCCTTTGCAAGATTAACACAAGACGTCAAGTCAAGGTGATGCTAATGTGTCCGAAATTCGATAAACGCTGATAACGCGATGACTACTCCTTTTCTTCATAATTTATGTTCCCTCACAGCATCAATTTCTCTACCACAATCTCTATTCCTTCTCCAGGCCAGGGCAATCCATCTATCCCCACCCAGTCATAATATGTATATCCTCTCAGCTTGACAACTACCACAACGACTGACACAACACCCAAACCACATCCTAAAAACTTCATTCTGTCTCTCAGTCATCGGTCGCCCTATCCTATTGCTGATAGCAGAGTCATTATGAATTTTTCCTTTGGCCAAACTAATTATTTACCACTCTTAGTTTACTTACTAGCACATCAAATAATGCACTTCATTCAGCATCCCACTTCACAGCATTCCATCAACATGCATCAAGAAGCTCCTTTTCCTAGTTATCATCAATTTCAAACATCCCTTAAATCTAGCTAGCACCCAACAACATTTCCACTATCCTCCAGCACTAATCTATGGAGAAAAACTGTCCATCAAACCAAAACAATTTACTTTTTAGCTTATGCATTGATACGCCGTCGCTACCAACTGCTACTGCACTACCATCACTTAGCACTACTCATTCCACCCTACTTACACTAATTCCTTCTTTTCATTAGAACAGAACGCTTGTATCATCTTCTCTCCCACATCTCCAACATAAAATTATCTCACAACCACATTACTATTTGACCCCACAACTCATCTGTGAAACAACACGTCAAACTGATATCCTTCCACATATTTTCAACTTGCTTCCTTCCCACCAACACTTCTTCTTCTTCAACGAGGGTGAATCATTTTAACAGCCCTATTAATCATCTCATCTTGAGCCAAACAAAAAGCTTTTTATTTTAGTTTCAGCAATTCAACATTTACTCCACATTTCCTCATACCCATTCCGTCTGCACTACTCTTCCCTTCGCAACAACTGTCTTACAAGTCTTACTTGCCACTTGCTATAGTTGCAAATATTCCTTTAATTTTTTAACTTTCCTTCGCCACCACCCAAACTGATATAGTACAGTTTAATTGAATATGTACTTATGCTTCTCTCACTAAATCAATTCTCAGCTCCCATCAACCCATTAATGTCTCTCCCTTCCTATCTGTCTGCAACTATCAAAGCAATACCATTAACCCTATCATTTAATACGACTCCACAGATTCATTTCGACCATACCATATAATATTTCCTTATATTCACCCAACCTGAGGAGAACACACACAAAGCATTACTTCTCATCCTTCCTACTTCTTTTAGTATTTTTACAATCCTCAATTCCTTTAAGTTTTATCTGCAACACAACATATCCATAATCTTATCGCCCAAGTAACCCCTCCTAATATCACTTTCAAATCTAATTACATCTTACATCATTTTATAGCTGATGCACTGTCTTTTAAAACGAAGAGCAAATATTTCTGACTTGTAAAATAAACGTTAAGGCCGCTTATCATTTCAACTTCGCTGGCATATTCCAGAGAACAATCAACGCACTCCCAGCTCACTCTTTATTATGTTTTTTCTCACCAAATTCTCCTTCAGTTAAGTCAAACTACTTGCGGCGATTCTCGCTCTTAAGCTGTACTTTTCGTAGAAACTAGTTCTAACTTCCAAAAGATGAAATACCAAATAAATACCTTGCTGAGAACAAATCCAAAACAAGTAGCCATTATTTAAAAATCACAGCTTCTCCAATTCTGTATTCGGACAGTAAAAAGCTATTCGCATTATTACTCCTACCACCTCGATGTTCATGCGATGCTCTTCCTCAGCAGAAATCTCTTCAAGGAGTTCATCTAATCTTGAGAGCAGAAGAGCATCTGTGATGATGGATGGAACATTTCCCAGGTCCTACGATCTAGCAATACAACAACAACTTCTCGATTTCCCTTGCCTCTAGACTGGAGCAATCAACTTTTCCTTTGCCAAAGATAGAATTAAAATTGTAAAAAAATTGTTGACACATGAGTAACTTTGAAATTTTTCAAACCCAAGGCAAAACTCCATCCCTCTCTCTTTCAACCTAGCCCAACATCCAACCTTCGGAATAGAGGCCAGGCATAGGAAAGAGTTTCGGATGGAGCTGGAAACATACCCTTGTTTTTCGACATTTGATCCAACTCTGAAGCTTTCAAGAAAGATGAAACAAGAAGCAGCTCACTTATTTTGTACACCCAGCTTTTATCTTTAATCTCTAAAGAGAATTCCTCCCACATACAACCTCTCCTACCGCACACTAAATCCGAAGATAATCACAATCACTCCTTGTATTAAATTGCTTAAACACGATCAGATTACTCGCAAACTAAGTGCAAGTAATTTAGCCAACACTTATCGTCCTCATCGCAACAAACTAGAATTACATTTTTTATTAGCAATTCGCGAGAGGAAAATATCCTGCCCCCAGTGTTAAATTAATTCCGCGTATCCCTTTCGCACACATTCATTAAAAATCATATTATACCCTATACATCATTTCCACGCATTTACGTTTCATTAAAATCAAAGAGATACCCATCTACTCATCAGCCTAACCGGAGGCTTAGTAAACAAGCTTCTTCTCCCAAGAAACACAGCTACAGCAGCTTAACAAAAAATACCTGCCTGCCATCCATACACTAACCCTACTTTGCCAATCCAATTTGCCCCAACTTATTCAATTCCCTCCATCCCTTTCCCACCCACCATTTATCTAACATGTACAATACTTTATTCTTATACTCAAACTTCTTCTTCACTGTTCTGTGTTTTCTTCCTTCCGATGGAATTCAATCTCGTTATTTCACATCCAATCCCATCCAGCGCTATATCTCTAAGCTCCATCAAATTATAACAGCAATCTAATAAAGCATTCACCGACAAATGGATTAGTAAACCTGCTGGCGCTACGTGATTTTTCATGAGTATCCCAGATCCACGTCCATCATCAGAATCCAGCAATTCTACCTGCCCTCACTCCCATCCATCATCACTTCCACTCGCCTCAGTATCTCCGTTTAATCTGCAAATATTCTCACATAGCTGTCTCTTCCTTGCCATCATATGGTGATTATTGCGAAAATCTTTTTTCTTTTACATCTTCTAAACGAGATGACGAAACCAACTGGTTTCATTCTAGATTCCACCTCTCCAGATATTAACCAAATTTCATTCTCGAACAAGGCCTTTGCACCCCAGCTGCTTTCTTCTTTTGGCATTATAACATGCCCATATCCTGCACATCTTTCATTAGAACTTGGCCAGATTCACATTTTCCGCGAAACTCGCCTTCTCTTCTGCTCCAACTCTTTTCCTCTTATTTCCATGATCTTGAGTAACCTCGTTTACTATTACCCTGCGTTTCATCTTCTGGAATCAAGAAAACCCACTTTCCCCAAAAAAGCCACATTTCCAGCCATAAGCTCCAGGGATCCGAACTTTCAGAATAGTAGCACTTCTCAGACTCGGCTTATCTGCCCTCATTTCACATGGGCGAAATCCGCAAAATGTTTCGCGTACGTGTCTTAAGCTAACCTCACACTCGTTATCCTCGATCCTTTCCAATCTCCTATTTAACAAACTTTGGCAAATCATTCCTATTCTTTCATCTTCATCTCACGGTCGGAATGTATGTATACTCGCAATCTCCTTTTCATTCCCATAACAATTTTACATTTAACGAGACTGCTCCAGAAACAGCATTCTCTTTTAAACTTGTAATCATATAATTTCCCGAATCCTAAATCTTTAAACATTCCTAAATAAATACACCATTCTCCTTCATTAGTTCAATTAGACTAATTCTCCATTCTCCATTCCCAGGATCCCATGTTTCTTCCATTGAATACCCGCTTTTCCTCAGCGTATAGTGGCTTAAGATATGCATATTCCCCTGTTGATCTTGCTGCACTCCACTACATGCTTTTCTAATACACTACAATTTCTTCAATAGTTGCTCATACCCATTTTCAATTCAATAGCTTAAATCCTACGTTTAAATCTCTTAGAATAATATTATTTTCAGCTCTTAAGAAACCCTTTGCCAACAAAATTACTCGTAGCAGCTCTGTTACGTTTAACTTGTAGCAAAAATCCGAAACACAACTGCAGGTGTACCTTTTCTTGATTATCATCGGCGAAGCCAGCGCATGTTGTGATTTTCCTTGTTCCCATCGCTACTCCCTCTCCATATTTAATTACTGCAATCCATTCGCATTAAATCCGTGAATTAATTAACTAGACCCATTGGATAAACGAATAATGCAATTCAATTCCCCTCCTCCTCAATACCATGAGGAGGTTGTGAACCACCCGTTCCGGATTTTCTTCTTCACAGCTAGATCTTCTTGCTCTATTTCAATCTGTTCTAACAACTCGCAGCTTCCTCCTTTATTTCTGTTTACGTTTAAGCGATGCATCTGCGAACAAAAACTAACTAGCTTCGTTTCATCCAATTCTTTCAATATTCTTTCAAAATGAATGCGTTTCCACTTTCTTCTCTTCCGTATTGTGAAACGAGGAAAGCCCGCAATAAGTCTCTTTTGGCTTGGGCGGCTCTGGGTTATCATTTATGATGCCCAGTACCTCCAAACAATACAATACAATACAATTCTCTTCCGTAACGCAACCCGAATTATTCTTTCATAAAAATCGTCCTTTTTCTCCTCAATGCAAGGCGGCCAGAGCGTCCTTATTTTTGCATGATGTGCAACGGCCAATTTCCACAGTTTATCCTCACTGCATTTCTGAAATTGCATTCCTCTCACAACCTTGGAATTATTCAAATCACATTCTTTTATATAATATTATAAGCTTATGAGTCCTGCATTTCAAATTCTTCCATTTACTTTAAAGAGTAAAATAAAACTAAAATTAATACGACGTTATTCAATTCTTTCGTAGTCCTAAAAACTTTCTCCCGCAGTTCCAGGAGAAAGGCAATCTGTAAGTTTCCCTCCACTCCTTCCTAGATTCCCAACTCCCGTCTATGTATCGACACACACATACCTTTCCTGAGAGGAAAAAGATCCCAGCTCCCAACTTTCTTTTCGTCCATCCCTTCTACGTATTCCCTACTGCATGTTCTTCACTCCAAGCAATCTTTTTCTATTTTATCCACGCAACTTCATTCTTATCCCCATCTCATCTGCTATTTAATTCTAAGCGAACAAGAATTATAGCTAAGACCAAGAAGAATAGCGCAAGAGAATTTAAAGCGGATACAAGAGCAACTCATGGGAAAAGCACATCTGCCATAAAATCTTCTCTCCTCCATCACCTTGAGTTTCCATTCTTGTTCATCTTCCCTCCAAATTTCCCTCATACATTATCTCGTCTTCCTTCCTCCTCATTCTGAATTTTAATACGGGATGGGACTTCTAAACGCCAATAATAATTGTCATAATAATAGTAGCCGAGAATATCCTCAAAATCACTCAACCTCACTTTCTCCACGCTCCCTCTCTTGAAGAGAGTCTCTTCTCTCTAACATCCCACCCTGCCAGATTTCCACTTTCTCCAGCCCATTTCGTCCTAGCAACAGTAATCCCCGATCCTTGGAGTTAGGCCGTTTATATTCCAGAAATCCTCATAACCTTCACAGCATTTTCTCTCCAACCTTTCAAGATTTCCATCCACTCTATCCCTCTTTCTCCCAGCTTATTCTTCCCCATTTCTCCTTTCTCTGTATCCTCCGCAGTTTAAGTTTTCTCGTTAAATATTCTAAAGGCTGAATGAGCCCTGAGCCCAGCCTTGTCTTTTCTTCTCTCTTCCCAAATTAATTCATTGACAGCATCCCTTGTAATTCACACTGTTTTCTCAACATGTTTTCTCTCCTTCACTCTCCACTGACCTTCAGAGGATAGGAAAGCAGCTGAGTTCTTTACAGTCCTCGCCTTTTTCTCTTAGTTTCGAACAGAGCCAGCGTCTCCCTTCCTCTTTACTCCGTCAGTATTCCTTTAATTCTTTAAACAAGTTTATTTGCATAATCATGCTTTTCTATGTAAATACGTGTCGTAAGGTCCTCTATTCTCTCGCATTTTCCCTTTTATCTTCCTCCAGGCGCACGCGGTAGAAACTCTGGAGAAAGCACTATAACGGGAGCGGTAGTGGGACAAGAAGAATTAAATTACTCTACCTTCTGTCAATCTCATCTGCCTCCTTACATACTTTCTTGTATTTTAACTCTTTGCAATTATTTACTATCCAAATTATCATTTCAACGTCACAAGCAACAGGTATTTTTATCTACCTTCCTGGCGAACAGTTCTTGGCTTCTTTATTAAGTGGCGTAGCCGATTCTTAAGCATCCTCCACTTTTCCTCTCCCATCTGTCACAGCACCACCATTCCTCAACTGCAGTCCAATGGAACCATCTTTTCCCATTTAATCCACACAGGCTATCCCATTAAATGTTCACAACCCCACCATCACAAAATTAACTTCCTAAAACCGTATTAATTCTCAAAAATTACTACACAAGCAAATTATGGTTTCTTCTCTGCTGCATTCCTCTCCACACAATACAATATACGTTACAGCACCACTGTTCAAAATTTCACAAAATTGATGCACAGAACCGCCTCCTCCTCTTTACACTTCTGTTCTGCCCGGTATTCGATTTACCGGCCCGCTAACTTTCACTTCCAAGACGAGAACAGGTGAAATCGACCTCTTAAATCAAATATTTGTCGCAGCCTCTTTGTGTTGTTCAATTCCCACTGTGTCAACTCTTTAATGGGCTGAAAGATTGGATGGTATACCTTCGTTACCTCTACGCTTGGATCAATACTGTAATCCTTCCCTCTTTAACGGCTTCAGGCGTTAGAACTGGAGGAGAAAGTAAATGGGGTGCAATTTGGTGAAAGCCTTTGGTAGTAATCCTAGCTTCCCCTCATCAGTCATGAAGAAGCTATACATTTACTTATCCTGTCAATAAATCCGGGTTAAGCTAAAGGAAAAATAAAGTGTTTTGAACAGATTCCATAATGCTTCACGTATCTGCTCTGTACGTACCCTTTTCCTCAGCATTCGGATAGTTTTCCTCTACGGTTTTCAATTTGAAAAATAAAATAAATCCCTAGCAAACTACAGGTTTGCATTAGCGCGAGACATCACACGCATATATAGACATACACTAAAAAATAACTTCAGACTTCGGTGCATTCGTGTGCCTGGCTGTGTGCACAAGTGTTTCAGCCCTGAATTCCTCAATCTTTTTATACAATTTATTCCAAGATAAACGAGAAGGGCTATTTTTTGTAAAATATTAGTCCGCCTACTCCGAGATTTTTACGCCAAGTATGCCGGATAGCTGAATTCCATGACTGCGTGGAGGATTTCGTTCTTTCCATGAATAGGAATAGACGATAGGCAGAGGAAAATAAAAGGTTGCTGGGCTTGAAAAATATTTGGTTTCATCTCCAACTGTGCGTTCGAACCTTGAACTTGCCATATATTTTATCTACTCGTCTATGACTAGGATCACTTAAGAAAAGAGTATTATTGAATATATATATTTTTTAGAAACCGATTCCTCTCCTTACTTTCCCAAACCAGAACTGCTATCAAATAGGTAAAGAGTTAAGCATTTCTTAAAACAGCTACAGCCTTTCTCTCCATCCCCTTCCGCTGTTTCTATGGAATGAAAGATTACATAAATTGTAGTGGCTGGTTGGGTTTGGTGGGGTGGGATAACGTCAAGGTATTTGTCTACCCTTTACTTTCATCTCATATGGGATGTTTACCCTGGAATGGGTTACATGAATTCAGCATTCTGGAATGTGTCATTTATCTCCTCCAAACTGAGTGCTTTTCCCCAGGATTTTCTCCAACCAAAACTATTACCTACCCAACTCCATTCCCCAACGCCTCCAACCACTCCACACATATATCATCCCACCCAATATTTACTCAACGTTTACTTTATCCCTCATCCACTTCCCAAACCTCTTCACGACCTTTCCTACCATGCGACTACTCGTCATGACGACCACAACTTTTTCCCATTTTCAAAATTTTCCTCTCTTCCATTTTCCAGCCCTTAAAACGTGTCAACTATACCGAGTTTCTAAGGTTTCTAAACACAACCCACACTGTGCCATATTTTCCATTATTTTCAATCCATTATATTCTATACTCCCATTTTCCAATTCCATATGTTTCTCCAAGAACCCTGGCTCGAGGCTTGAAAATAGTTTATACAAATTCTCAGAAATTTCTTAAACCACCAGAACTCATTACTGCTTTCTTCTGGATACTTAACTTTCTGGCTAACTCTATAATTTTGCTAATCGGAAATTCTCAATCCCTCACAACTTTCACCGCTTTCACCTTCGTAAATCCCATCTTCCACCCCATTGATTCCTGAGCCGTAGCGCACGAAACATTAAACAACTTTCACCTGAAAGCAAGTCATTTAGCTCCAACCAACTCTTTTCTCCATTCTGAACCAAACCAATTCGGCTCTTTCAGCCGCTTACTACACAGAGAAAGTTTCCATAGAGGAGCACACCTCTCGAACGGAAGTTGAATACACTTTCCCCAGCTCATCTAAGCATAAAAGGAATGAAGATAGAGTAAATTTTCGGGTAATTCATCAAGGTATTTACACACTAGCATCTTTCAAGCCTACTACCATACACCAATCCGCCTTTCCCTGTCACCTCTAAGATTCTACGGGAATAAAGCGTTGACAAAAACTGGTAGACAAGCTGTATAATCACCAACGTTGCCACTCACAACATGAAGCTACTTAAAATCCTTTCATCTCTCCTCATTCTTTTCTTCTTCACCACTTCTTCTCATGCCCTTCCAACCCAAAGGAGGGAAACCTGGGGGAAAACTTATACAAGACAACATGATCGCAGAATTTATCCATTTCTTTCTCTACTTTCTCTCTCCAGGTTATCACCCACGGTCGAACCAAGCACGGTATAGCACAGCGGTATACAAAACTCTTCCCGATTCATGACCAGGCTACTTTCTCTCTTTATCTTCTTCTCTTACAAAAGAAGCCCATCATTTCCTCCAGTCACCCAAACTTTTCTTCTCTCACCATCACCACAACAGACCAGACAGAGGCAAGTTATAATGGTAGCTGAATGCACTGCCCAGTAAACAGGATACTTTCTCCATCCATCCCTTTCTCCGCTCCCGTCCTTCTGTCTTTCTCTCTCTCCCTCCCTCTTTCTTCTTTTGTAATAATTGCACCCATTATTGTCGCAAACATTGGCCAAGAAAGAACCGCCAGCATTATAAATTGCTACTCACACCCCATGGCAGCTCAACATGGTTTCCCAATTCACCCAATATGTATTCCCGACCACCAAAATAATACACTTCCTCACACATCACAACCATACACAACATCACCCCAAAACAGCTCCCCCGCAGTCCCGCCAATAATGCACAATAAATTACCAACTTGACTTTCCAACCAATCAAACCGTCTCTTTATCAGCAAGCAGCAATGCAACAACTCCAACGGAAATCTCGACAGCGCTCTCAGACCCATAAAGACTTCTTGCCCGTAGCAAGTCTCGTCTACTGCAACCAACTAACTAAGCACACTCCAGCTTCACTCTTCCATTCCACCCCACTTCGCCTCCGTCAACCTCAAATTCTTCCCACCAAAATCACAATTACCAGAGCTTCAGTCACATAGCAAACCCAATTTAACTGCCTTCATTTGTGCTTTTTCTTTCTTTCACCATCCCTGTCGCCCCATTCACACGCTCCCTCGTCCTTATCCAACCCTCATCCGCTCACTTTCCCGACACACTTCGTCTCCACTTTCACCCCTAAATGATCTTTTAACCAAAGGTGGTTCACTCCTAGGTTTCCTTCCAACTCCAATGCTCTACCCTCCTCTTCCTTCCTTACTACCCATTCTAGCCCTGTCCAAGACAGACGCCAAATTCCCGCATCGCTTTCACCCTACCAGTGTCTCGCTTTCTCATCCCTCTAAAACCACACTCAGCATGCATTAGTTTCGTCCAAATCAATCCTACAATTACTTGTCTTTGAAATCCACATAATTGTTCAGATCTTGTACAGAACATTCGGAATATCTTTCTCACTCCAATCTTCATAGATGCAACAAAGCCTGCAATGCAATCATTCGCCCCACCCTGTAGCTAACTTAACTCACCAGCTTCATTAACTGTGTCTCATCACTTCAAACTTCATATCCATGTACACAACAGCAATAGGTTTTTAAAAGTGACACTGTACACACTTCCACCGGATGTTCATCAGACCTTAAGCCATAGTTTTCCTATGTTGAATTTCCCACAGGTTCTTCATTCAGCAAACATGGATGTAACTGTAACCCTCTCAAGAAGAACCCCCTGTTCTTAGTTAATTCTATCTACCAAAACAATGCTCAAACAACTTATACCCGCCGAGTCGTAAAACAGTAAGCAAAACATTCCTATCCTGGCTTTTCATCACACAGGAAACAAAAGTTCCGGCTATTCTCCACCCGCATGAATTTACTTTCTCCCTTCTCTTTCTAGCTTTCACTCCATGCTTACTTCCACGAGGGAACATTTTCAAACTATCTCCAAGAGCCCATCAGGAAGCTAGTGTATGTAATAAAACCCGCGAGTATTACAGTTCAAACTACCACACCGACCTTTTTAATTTAGTCACTCAAAAACTTCCATCCTATCATACAATCCTTACTAATTCCAACAACAATAACCCTTTATATCCATCCTAACAGATAACTGCGACCTCATCTCACCGATGCCAATGTATACATCCTTTCGCTCTAGCTCTCATCATATCTACTTTCTCCACCTAGATCTGAACATTCGTATTCCTCAGTCTCTTCCTAGTTTTATTTGGATTCTAAGAGTTTTACGTTTCTGCATCTGATTATGTTGTTCCTACTCTATAAGCTGATCCAAGTAAGTGTGTTCAAACGCCAATCTCCATTACCACTTCCTCAGCTTCTCTTTATATTAAAATACCAGAGTTTCAAAACCAACGATTCAATCCCTCTCGCTGAAATGTTGTCTTCCCATTTTCCGCTCAATTCAAAACTTTCCCTGCTTCTCCAAGCTTACCTACCCCAAAGCTAAAAACAAAGCATCGGGCAGTCCAATCTTTTGGAAAATCTTTTCATGTAATCCAATCGCAATAATCCTTCAACTAATGCTTTTACTCCCCATTTCCTTTCTGTAATTCCATATGTCAAAAATACATCACATTTTAAACCTGATTCCTTCTTCTAACTTATTGATGATTCCCTTTTAAAAATACATCACATTTTAAACCTGATTCCTTCTTCTAACTTATTGATGATTCCCTTTTAAAAATACATTCAAAACATCAAAATCCTCCCCCCTCCCCAACCCATTCTGTCCTGTACCCCCGGCTCGCCTTTTTATTTATTTCGCCATTTTACGCTTTGCCCAAGGTTAGTTTAAAGGATACACTTGATTCGTCACTATCCAATGATCGGACGTTCTCTATGTTTTTTAAATTCCCTCTCGTAGATTGAGTCTCTGGAATAAAATCTTCACGATTGTGAATGGAAATAAGAGAGAGGCGTATGATTGAAATAGGAAAAGGATGCGCAGCTGAATTTCTATATTTTTATGAATAATAACCGTATCTTTTATCGACCAGCTTTTACCACTCATCCCTCCCCCCTTTCCCGAAAATCTATGAAACTTACCCCATGCTTGAGTAAACGCAAGAGTGCATTTCACATTTCATCCTTCCCCTCTTTACACTCCGTCCAAAGCATCTATTCACTCCGGACAGTAATAGACTCCTTATCGTCCAGTGAGCATGAAATGAACTCGCATATACTCTCAAAGGATGCAGTAGTCAGATATGACAGCCTAAATGCGTCAATCCTACCTTTAAATCATCTTTTCCCAACTGAAATGAAACACCCATTTGTCAAATCAATTCCGGTCGCCCGTAAAATACAAATAAATTACAAACTTCCACTCTACCAGCCATCTAAAATCCCTAGCAAGCAAACTTTCAATCCGCACTTCGATTTACTTCAGTCAGTCACTACACTCTGTGCCCCAGCATGCAAACACATCTTACAAACTATGTACACACCACCATAACCTATAATATCTTCCTACTGTAGAATCCCCTTCCAGCCCACTGTAGTATTTGGCCAAGCCTACCGTAAACTTCAACAGCTTACCACCACCAAACCATAGCATCTATCTCTTTCCTCTATCTCACCTACAATACACATACACAGATGGATTCACGGATTTAACAAGTGGGGAATTAGGGAAACGCCATCATCTCAAGTATTCATCTTCATCTCGTCCTAGTCCTCTCAATCCCCCCATTCCCTTCCAGTACTTTCCCTCCCTCCAATCTCTTCCCGATTTTCTCCACCCCGCCAACTTAGTACATATAACATCAATCTCAACCACTTTTCAGCCCCAGACAGAATACACTGCACATATACGCTTCAACGTGCTCCTTACCTTCCATCATCCCTCCCGGAAACATGTAACGGGTTACTATTTATCCAAGCTTCTTCTTCACCGTGCCCCTTTAGCTTCACCAGCCAGCCACTGCACTTCTGACCTTTTACACTCGGCTCAGGACGGCATGGAACATTAGAAACATAGAACATAACAAATCCAAACTACTCCAACTTTCTCAAGCTTCTCCAGAGCATATGCATTCAATCCACCTAGACAGACATCAACAGCTAGACATACCTCCTCATCTCCTCCGACAGTCAGCACAGTATACCCACTTCTTCATTCAGTTCCTCATCCATCCACCCCGATTGGCACGAGACCAGAAGATGAAGAACACGCTACAAAATACATCCTCAACCCATCTGGCCTCCGAAATTCCCAAAAACAGAGCCATTCATCCTCCACATCCATTGTTAATGAGCACCCCAACAACACAGACAAAATAACAATCATAATCCGCTCTCTCACTCCGTCCACCATCCAGTAAAATATACATCTAACCTACCTTCTCCTCAGCTCTTACGTCGGTCCGTCTGTCTGACTGCGACTGCGGTCCCTTGTCCCTGAATTCTGATCCAGGGTCCTTGCACCATTTCAATCCTCAATACGTTACCCTTCTCTCCACCGTACTTCACTTACAATAAGCCACTTCACACACTTCCAGTCCTCATTTACTATGAGTTCCACCCTTCAAAACTATTTTCACACTTGAATGAGAAATAGAAAACAATCAACACTTGATGGATAGTTCGCACACCACCATCTCTTCACTACAACACTACACCAGTCATCTAAATCCACACACACACACGCTCATACCATCCGTCTACCCATTCTCCCTCGTCCGCCCCGTCCCGCGTGCCTACTTCAAATCCACTTCATCTGCCGTCAATCCCCAAAACAAGATTCACCCAATCCTCACTCATACATACACATATTACCATAATATCAAAACCGCGCTACAACCTACAGCTGCTCCCACATTCAATATCCTTGCAAATTTTATCCCACCCGTCTCCCTCAAGGACATAATCCCTACCTGTGGATCCAGTTTCGGGAACAACCCTATGACTCTTTGACAAGTTACCCTTACAACCAAAAGTTTCGCTCTGATTCCGCCGAATAACCCATACCTTCTCCACGACATCCGTCTGTTTCCTCCAAAGCTGCCTCCCATCTAAATACTAAACCCTGCGTACATATTTCCCTGCAATACATAAACAACTTCTCACATTCTCATCTCTACACAGATTTTGCTTATTTTAACGAAATCCTCCCATGATCTGACTTTAACAAAAAATTTACATGTACAAAATCAGAGCATTTTGTTTTCAAACAAATTCCTCAGAAGACCGACTAACGACAACATATGTGGACGCCAGGAATGGCTCTTTAGGTATATAATATTCATGCCAAAACAAGCTTTAACCTTCCTCTCAACGATTGGAGGATTTTAGGGAGCTATTATTTATTTTCACTCTTCTTCCATACTTGCTCAAACGTCGAGTCGAACGGTTTTAAACTGAGTTCAACCTAATAACAATATTCACACTTGCTCCTGCCTCCTCCTGTTCTCCTAAAAATCAAAATGTGATCTTCTTCTACATCCAAAATTGTTGAAATCCTTGCCGCCATAGCTTTATTTCCCTAAAATAGTTAACTGCGGCGACAAAATCCAAGTCAAAAACTACAAAACCCTCACATTACACCATCTGAACCTAATAACACGCCTAAATGAGAATAACTTGTGCGAAGAATCAATAATTTATTACTTTCTTCTTCTTTTCATAGAATTCATAAAAAAGCCCTTTAGAAATAGAAGAGGTTATGGAACGGAAAGGATTCATGCTGCATAATTTCATTTCAGAGCGAATCTCCGCCGTCTTCTACTTCTCCTCAAAACTATTTCTTATCTCCCTCTTCATTTTGCTCTCTTCTTACCCACTTTCTTCAAGCAGCCGTATTCATCTTGGGTCCTCCATGTAGAGTATTATCTCTTAATATCAGTTCAACAGAACTCATCCTCTTATCTGCTTGCAGCCTTACGTGGTACGCAAAGAACCAAGGCATCGCCCGGTACGGCAACTACAATAACGCCTACTTTATGAGTACATGAGACCACTTTTCCAGAGTCATGAACACAAAGTCGGTATACACGATTTTCGTAATACTTTTCGAATCTTTCTTGCACGTACCTTCTTGCTTGCGAACCTTAAACCTAATATCCGTTCTCCGCTAAAGTTTCCCAAATTTTAGCTAGCATAAGTTTTTCCCGCTCCGGTTTTTGGTGGTACAATTCCGTGTATAATTACCATAGGAAGCTGCTACTTAGCAGCAGAGACGAGGCGGAAATGAAAGCAAGTAGATAGTACTAGAGACTAGGATTTCCCAGAGGAATACGTAGTAGTTAATTTTTCAATCTCCCAACCAATCTGTCACCAATTAGTCATCCTCAAAGTTGATTAAGCGTGGAAAACTCCGAGAATTGAGTTCCCCGTTTCCTTGGTGATCCTGTCACTTAACACGCTTGATATTGCATTTGCAAACCATGCAAGACATTTCGCCCAAACCCTACTTTCTTGTCTCCATTGCCTTCTCAAATCCTCATTCTACACTCCACAAAATCTCAGCTCCCTTTCAAAAACCGTAATGCATCACAGACCATGACTTTAGTCGCTCGCTCTCAAGAAAAACATGGCACCGAAAACTAATCTCCGCTTCATTCACCACCACATACAACAACCCCGCTCCCGCAACTTGCCATCTTCATCCCGGTATCCCGGTTTTTCACAAGCTGAAACACTGTACGGAGCTTTTACATTTACCATTTAACCTACAACCTCTCCATTATCATTCTCTTAACCTCTCCCACCCACATATCTTGTATGTTTCCATCCTGAATTTCATCCTAATCCATCTTCTCTGTCCGCTTTTTCTCTCTCTAGCCCTTGCCGCCTCTGTCTGTCTTCTATTCCTCCCTCCGCCATTTCCCGGCCTTTCCTCTCTCTTTTTCCTTCATTTAACCATTTTATCCCACCCGGATCCATTCTTCCACTCATTCCATATATGTACTCCAAGCAAACAGAGAAAATGACACTTGAAAATGAAACAAACCAGTGGCATGCCCTTTCCCAGCCTTTAAACTTTTCCATGCATCGCCTTCTATTTCACGTCTCAACCCGTACTTCACTGTGTGTTTCCTCCCTCCAGCACCAGCAGATGTAACAAACTCTGTAACACTTCTATCTGTGAAGTCGGATGGCATGCTTTTTTGGAAACATGAAAAAATTTAAATTTCATTACTTCGTCCAGCTCCAGCCTTACACTTTTGTCATTTTTCTCGCCCTATTACTCCCTTTGTTCCATACAACAATTTTAGCAAGCTTTCTGTCGCAACCTTAGTATGTCAAATAGCCTCCAGGCTTGGAATGATAAAATTAAGAGAGTTATGAGAGACAAGAAGACAGGGGCGGAAGGAAGGATTCAAAAGCATTTAGCACAATTTCAACGATCCATCCGCTCAACGGAACGAATCCTTTGAAGACTGTTACATTTTTGTATCCATCCTCTGATGATTTTCTTTCAAAACTCTAAGAAAAACGTTCAGAAAGACATTCATGGAGAATGTTAGTTTAAGGATCCGTGCGCGTAAAAGTAAGTATCCTGGCGGCGGCAGGGAATGAGGCTAGAACATTTCCCCGGAGTTTCCCTTTCTCCGCTCCAAAGCGCCATAAATCATGCAGAGAAGATAACCTATTTTACCATTTTCAAAACTCTGTTCCAAAAGATATTTTAGCAACTTGTAGAAGCAACCCCGCCGTCTATTCCACAACTAGCCATCTTTGAAGAAGAAGAGAGCTCTTGAAATTTCACTGTCTTATTTCTCCCACACGATTTTTCTTCTTCTCTTCCTTACAACTCCCTGCATGCCCATTCAACTTTCTCTTTCTTCCCCGACACCATCATCATCATAGCACCATTCTAAACAGTAATTTATTAAAAAGTCATATTATGATCGAACCCACCAAATTTTTTATCATCACCACAGTCAGTCCTTTCTCCAGTCTTCCCTAACTTTCCTTCCATTCATCTCGCTTCTTTCCCATGCTTTCTCTTTCTACTCCTTCAAATCCCAAAGCCCACGTCGTCAACACGGTCATAATCTTCACTCACCCGCGCATTTCTCAAAATTTTCCATCATTCAAACTTACTTTCTCCCGACTTTCTCTGTAGTATGCTTTCCCTTGCCCAAAATCTCATCCATATGCATTTAGAGGAACGTGGAAAAAATACATCTCGTGCAACTAACCAAAGCATCAGACTTCCCACCATGGCCCGTCTTCGCCTCCTCTCTCTTTGATTCAAACTTTCTCCTGGACACAAGCAATTGCTTCCCGTTCTCATTCCAATATTTTCACAACATTTTAGCAATTTACACGTAGTAGCTACAGCGGGAGTCATGACATGAAGGATGATGAGGAAAGCGGCATATAAGTTGGCCATGGATATTATCCACCTATTCCTCCCATCTCCTTCCCAAATCTGATGAAGGGAATCAAATGAAGGCAAGATTTCTCTCCCTCTTTCTCTGATTTCCATCCCCTATAGGCTCAAGCTCCTTAATTCCTTCTTCGTCTACGTCGTCCTTCTTTCTCTTCACCCACCACTTTCTCCTCCTTCCTTCTCATGAATGTTAATTTATTTTGTTAGACGGACCAAGAGCTTACTCAAAATCATAAATCTTACACGGTGAAAGTAAAGGCTTTTGATTCCCTTCTTTGAGGGAGACATGAAAAATGAGAAACATGTGAAGCATGAGTTTAATGGGACCCGGGGCTTAAGTTTCACCTCTCCTCCAGCCGCCAGCCACTATACCCACCCACACGCATAACACAACCAGTTACTTTTCTCCCATAGCTATTGGCCAACACAAGTCCTGCATTCATTTCATTCACCTTAACTACAACCCCTATTGTAACCATACTGCCCGAATAATTCCTCAAGGGGAAAAAATACACCCCTGCTTCCTCTACCCAGTCTATGCGTATCTCCCAGCCGCAAACAGAGTTCATTCCGAAACAATATTGTCAGTCTTAAAAACTTTCACTCCCCTCCTCGCCAACCTCCCTTCTTAACTAACAACCGCCTGAAACAAGATAGCCTGGAAAGGAAATGCATTATCTTTTCCCCATCTTTTCCCTGCCCATACTTCATTCTCACCAGTTTGGCCAAAACCTTTCCTTGAAGCGTAGCCGCCTAGCTTAACCAATCGCTGAATATTCATTCATTTATTATACCCATCAAATCCTCCTCACAGGCAAAAGCTTTCTCTTATCCCCAAGGACTAGGAAGCTTCAACTTTCCATCCACAGCGTATTCCCCTCCCCATCATCCTGCACTTTTTCATTTCTCCTTCACCGCCACCACCTTTCTCGCCACGTTGCTACAGGTAAACACAGTCATGTCAACTCTGAATTAACTCATCATCTCATTCATCCTACTGCTCATTTTCCCCATCCTTTTCGCTGCCTTCACCCTTATTTTTCACCTTACACACGAAGCGAGGAGAAAGCCGAAGCGGTAGTGAAAGTCGATTCTGTATTCATCATTCATTCAACTCTATAGGTGTCTCATTTCTATAGCACAGCTCCCCAGTCGCAAACTTCTTCCTCTCACAGTACTGCCAACCATTCAAATCAAATTCTAAAATATCTTTCGAAATCCAATTTTCTGTATTTCTTTTAAACAAAATTACAATTTTCTTACCTTTCTTTTCCTGACCATCGACGAGAGAAATCCACCATAAATGAATCTCTTTGCTTTATCACAAAACCCCCTAACGATAAGAGAAAACCACCATTCACGTTTAATGAAGATTTTCCCCCTTGGTTTTTCAACTTCGTGCATGTGCCAACGACACTATTGTAAGCAAGGACTGTGACAGCCATCCTGATCCTGAAGCTTTCTCCTTTACGTGATGAACGAATACCTTATACTGCCACGGTTTTGAAAACTTTCTCCGCTAAGCCAATCTGTTTCTTCGGTTAAAAATGCTTGAGGAAAGAGTCATCACGTATTATCTTCCTGATAAGAAGTAAAAAGAGACAGTAGAAAAGTACCGACTTTCTTCTCTTCTTTTCTTAAGAACATCGGCCTGTGTCTCCACATGCATTTCCCCATTACGCTTTCTACTTTACCTACACAAGAGCTACATATTGACATTTCTTTCTTATCACCGACCGAGCAAAAAGTAAACGGAGGAGGACAAAACAGGATAGAATTTTCAACATTGATTGATTTCGAATTAAACTCTCGGATTTCCAAGCCCTCTCTTCTCAGCAAACCTAGCCCTTCATCCATACACCACCATCATTCATTTCGCCAAAAAATCTCCTCCGAACATAAATTTACACAAAATGACATCCAGGATTCACCCAGAACAGATTCGAGACCCTAAAACACTTGATGAATGGTCCTTCTACTACGGCTACTTCTCTTCCCTTATCTAATCCAAGAGTCTACCGCCAAAATTTCCCCTTTCCAACCAAACCCTCAAGTCTTTTCCCCCGTCCCTTTCCTAGCAAGATTCAATACCCATTCTTCAATCCTTTCACCCGCCTTCATCTTCCTTGAATCATGGGTAAAAGTCTTAAATCCTGTTTCCAAGCTCCACCAGACGCTCCGCTTCACTCCACTCCCACTTCCATATTCAGTTTTCAAATGCATTAGCTTAACCTCCTGCATACATTTCCAACCATGACATTTACTATTGGGAATCCTTTTAAAAGTCTACGACTCATTTGGGCTTTGAAAAACCAAAAGGAAACTGAGAGTAATTGCAATGGAAAAAGTCAAACGATCCCTGCTTTCAATCCACTGTAAACAAACATCTTAGTAGTTAAGCATATTTAGCTCAAAAATATCGAGTTAAAGAACAAGAAAATCCCTCCAGGGACATAACTCTACACCATCACCCAACCCAAACTAATTTCCCTTAACCACATGGAGTGCGTACTCAAGGTCGTATATTTTCCCAGGATTATCTTCATAATCTCAAACAATGTCTCCGTATTGTAGACTCGCAGAGAAATGTTGTAAGAGAACAAGTAGCCGGCCTTACTGTAAGCTTCCTCCCTAGTAATAAGCCATCCTTCCATCCAACTAACGGCATTCACAAATAACCCAGCATATTAGAGGAAACGCAATATCACTGAGGAGAGAACCAACACTACCCAAGCTTTCACCGCTCTCTCCAGGCTTTAGCGGGACTCTGAATTTGTATGTTATCGTAGTTCCGTTTCTCGTATGGGCTTACAATCTTACAGTCCACCATCCGACAAGACAATTACTGTAGCCTGGGACAAACCTCTTGGAAATTCATGTAGCGATCTCCAATATTCTCCTTATATATTCTCCTCCTACATATGATCCTAGGAAAAGATCATTTCCCTGTTTTCTTTAGGATTAAACCGAACGAGGGTAGAGAAGAGGCTACAGTAGTTCTGGAAGCTAAATAAATAGTGAGGCAAAAGAGATTGTTTTCCTTCTCTATTGCTAACTATTAATTTTCAAGGAATCTGTTTATCGAGAGCAGACAAGTTTAGCAATCAGTTGGCTTGAAAAAAGAGGAAAAAACCTCACGGAATTACCTCATTATACCAATGTATTCAATTCCTTATTTCCTCCGGCTTCTCTCCTTCCCAACCATCCTCTTTCCTATTCACCACAGACAAGGAGTGGGAAGGAGGATGAAAGAGCAAAGCAAGAACATGCTCTGAATTACTCCATGTTCCCTATTTCTGCTCCACCGAATAGAGCGATTTACAAAGTAGATGTTCCCCATGATCAGCCAAGAACATGATCCTTACAAACTTTCAGTCACATTAGAATCTCTCTTATAGTAGCGAAAGCCAAACCAAAAAACTAGCAACACCGAAACCGTTACGTTATAATACTACCAACTTCTTCCTTTCTTCCAGCAGTCCTCTTTCTCCAACCTACTTGTTATTCGTCCTTCTTTCTCCTCCGCGACCCAGGATCCATCCCCTCCGTCTCCTTCACCTTCAGGAATTCAACCTGGTGGCCCGGGTTAGACGCTTCCAGCATGTACTTCAACCCTGGCTCAATGTGCATAATATATCCGGATGAAGGATGAATGAAAAGTATCAAAGTTAAGCATGGACAAAGACGGACACACACCAGCATCCAGTAACAAGTCCAGCCAGATTCAACCAGTGTAACTAAAATCAAGAGCCAAATATTTCGGAGGAGTATTCACACATAGACCTTGTCTTGTCAGTTCCTCCAATGTTTTACACGGCTTCAGAATTCTCAATACATTCAGAATTCAGAATATACAATGCTTATATTTTGCTTTCTCCTCTTACTGCGTCCAAATGTTCCTCACTCAAGAAGGATATACAGAAACAGATCCAATTTAGTAATTTTTCCTTTTTCATCCCAAGCATTTCACAAATTATTTTACCATTATCCTACCCTTACCCACCCACTCCTCGCTCCAGGCATCTTTACTGACAAGTTAAACTGCTTCAGAGTAAATCTTACGGCAGTTCAAGAGAATCCTATTCCCAGATTACATTTTGCCCCATTCTTACATCATTCCCGTGAGTTACATCTCCGCCTTTTCGAACCCCACATTAGCTCACGAGGAGCCAATCTATTTGCATTTAACCAAGTAAATATTCCCTATTAGAAGACAATCCTTTCAAAATAATGCTCAAAAGAACCATTAACTCTCAAATAAAACGACTCCCAAAAACAAACTTCAGAGACTCTCGTCATTTACATATTTCCATATTCTCCGGCTTAAATTTACTCAGTCGCAGCCACTACTTTACTTGCTAGCTTTTGTATTATTGCACCCCCGATATTTTTGCATTCCAAATGCGTTCTTACAGTTTCACGTATAATTTCATCACAAAATCCTCATGCCTTCCACCCATCCTCCTCTCCTATTTTCGCTCTTATTTGTATCGAAAACGAGCAGAAAACTAGCTGGACTAGCTCATTCACTCCCATTAACACTCCAACTCCTCCTCCATATGTTCAATTCATTTAATTAACTTTCTCTTAAAATTATCCCACTGCTGTGCTTAAATCCATGGCTTTCTTCATAACTCCTCCTCCTCCTTACTTACTTTCTCCTCCCTATTGTCGTTCAGTATACTTAAATGCCACGTTTTCCCTCTGCAATTTCTTAGCCTTTTCCTTATTCAGTCTTTTTCTCTCTCCGTCGTCCCAACTCAGCGGCCGGACAGTTTTATAGGATTCCTTCAATCCCTTAGCAAGGATCATGTTAATCCAGATGGGATTCCCTCCCAGAATTCTCTCTCACTTCATTCTACACATGTTTACATTCCGAGGAGACTTAATGTAAATTTTATTGAAGCATTCATTCCTCCCAATCCTATTTTTTCACAAATTCCAGCCCATTCCTCTCCATATTTCCCATCCTCCATCTCCTCCTCTCCACCCAACCAAATCCTTCTCCATTCAATTACGTTTTCCAATATCCGCAATCACCTCTTCAAAACCTCCCCCCCATCCCGCTCTTTCATGCATTAAGTAAACCTAAATGAAATTGCCCTCAAAGTTGACACGCACATGTCGTTATTCCGGAACTCATCTCAATCCTCCATTTGTTAGACTTCTCTTCCTCCTTCCGGGTATCATCCCGCCCGACTTGTCTGTCTCCAGCCACTCTGTCTCCTCCCCCCGGCCCTCCTTTATGCTCCATCATGAACTTTAGACCATTAAAACAATTGTAACTAACTACACACAAAACTCATCTTCAACAAGGCTTCTCCACCCGCCCTTCCGTCCGACTCTGACTCTTAGCCTTGTTCATTCAACCGTGTGGATGGATGCTATCAAGTTTACAACACAACCCCAAACATCAACATAGCAACAAAATGAGCCACATAACAAATTAACTCACAAAATAAAAGCAAGTATAACAAATCTATTTCAAGATTGTCAAGGCAGAGCGGATGAATCCCATTTACCCGTTCAACTGAGAGCCTGAGTCTACAGCTTTAGCTAGCCATTAACTTCCCTCCATCACATCCGCAGCCTTACAGTAGTTGAAGCCATATACTGCTTACAAAACTCATTCGCTTTCCACTTCTCTAGTCACATTTCGCTATTTGTATCATCCCAACTTTTAACACAACCCGGATAGTATTTCGGACAGGGAAAATCAGAGAAACAGCATGTGCAGTTCAACTACTACTACGAGGACAAGTGAAACATTAATCAAAGTAAGAAAACTTATCAGGATTTCCTCAAGTGACATCTTCCTCTCTTTCTTCCACAATTTCCTTCCTTCTCAACCCAACAGTCTTCCCCATATTCTACATCCTAACCATCCCCTTTAGTTCACGCAAGCAAGAAAACTCCAAAGCCAGCACATTTCTTGACTAAACGACCAAAGCAAACGCGAAACCATTCAACGTGTCCTCTCTCACACGCAAATCTTTGGAACATCCAAATTTTTCACCCAAATAACGTTTCAAAATAGAGCAAAATTTAAAGGAGCAGCAGCTTGGGCATGCAGTCAGAGTAGAGCATAAAAGTGCAAAACTCTCAAGTGACAGAGCTCTCCATCCAAATCCTTCCCCCGTCTTTTTCCCTCCTTCCGTGCGTGCCAAGAGAAAAACACCAAACTGGAATTCAAGTCTATATGACAATGGATGAAACCTGTCCAATTTGTCATTCCTTTTCCTTGCTACTTCTTCGCACAATCTTCTGTCTTCTCCCCGACTCCCGCCTATTCTTTCAGACAGCCCCATGTCCGTGGTGAGAAAAACATCCGGCACTTGAATCACCTCCCAAGATTTCCGCATCAATCCTTCACCCTTTTGAATTCCAAACACCATCCCAAACTTACTTCCACCTCCATCCAGTCCCAAGCTAGAACGAGCATTAAACACAGTCCTTCACTTACTACTACTCCCTCTACTTTCTTCTGTCCTATCAAACATTTCCAGTCCATACACCTCACTCTCTTTCGTTCTTCCTCTGTAGCCAGTTCTGTGCCTTTAATCTTTGTCATTTGGGAACATGTCCATTTATTTAAGCACCATAGGATGTGCACGCGTCTCCCACATCAACCAAATGCTTAGGGTCACCGGCATACGAAGAGAGGCAATATCAATGCTGATACAGCACAGTATTCCCTTCACAACTACCAATCTCTTGCACTTTCTCAGTCTTCCCTCTATTAAACACAGGTTTCACCTCTAAAGCGCCTCTGCCACCGCTCCATTGTCTCTCATCTATTCTTCATCCCGCGTACAATAAATTCCGGCTACATAGGGAAAGTAATAAGAAAGTGTCAGAGAATGTATTCACCTCTCCTTGCCCTCTTCCCAACCCAACCAGAACCAGCACATCTCTCCCACCGCCTAAAAAACTTGAGCAAGGGTGGTGGAAGTGACACGGAATTTGCGAGACGTGGTCATTTATCAAAAGAACAAAAACTTCTAGCTCTTCCTCCGCACCCCGTCTTCTTCAATCCAAGCCTCTCCATCTACCGTAATCTAATGGCTCACAACTGGAACCTACCACTTCTACCAAATCTTCCAACAAGCCTACTACTAAGTCTCCAAAACTGTAAAAGCAGAAGCAAAACGCTCCTGGAATATTCTTCGCCAAACCACATTTAGCAAAACCCACATGCAGATAGTCTAAAATTATAAATCCTCCAACTATCACGCCAGCTTTTAAATACTCCTCTTTTCTAACAGAATTCCCCACTAAATCTTATTTCTTGTTACACGTCTCATAACCAAGAAACTTGTTTTCCGATGACCAAAACCCTGCTATCTTCATCGTATGTAAACGACACTAAACGATCTGTCTCTTGGAAGCTGTTCAAACTCTTTAAGCCATGGTAGTTCTAGTGTAGTCAAGCAAGTTATGATTTACCCTGCTTCTCTTCTCTCCAGCTAAAATATCAACCCAGAACTCATCCAGCTCACAGATTCTCGCGTCTAGCCACAAGTTCCGCTAACTTTATTCTTCCTTCCAATTACAAACTTGAGGCTTGAATAGGCTTCCAAAACTAAGTCAGAGTTAACTAACAAAGTACAAGTGGACAGAATGCGGTCAGAGAATAAATCTTCTCAGCCTTGGTTCTTCCACCATCTTCCGATATCTGTCTCTCTACTCTCCATCACAACCCAAACAATCCCAGAAACAAACGGACAACATAATGCACAATAACATCCCCACACTAGCTAAAACTTTCACAAACTTGTTTAACTTTCTCCTTACGATCCAACTGAATCTTCTTATCCTTTACTGCGGAACACATATGGTTCTGCAGCTACATATACTACTCCTCATGTCTTATTCCGCTAATTCATCTTCCGAGATAGTCATGTTTTCCTCAAACACAAAAACCAGCACCATCTCGTACAGACATCAAAGACATGGTAACCCAAACAGCTCTGGAAAATTAAAAGGCAAAAGGGAGCCGCTGCTAGCTGCTACCCTACTCAATGTCAATTTCTTAAATCTTGACATTACAAGTTCAGATTTTGGATTTATCTTAATGCAAATTATTTATCAATGAAAACCCAGCTATT
Organism: Sminthurides aquaticus; assembly: GCA_906901655.1. Classification (NCBI taxonomy): domain Eukaryota; kingdom Metazoa; phylum Arthropoda; class Collembola; order Symphypleona; family Sminthurididae; genus Sminthurides; species Sminthurides aquaticus. Next base: position 12,950,517 of record CAJQTT010000001.1, on the reverse strand, counting down.
AGACGGATGCGATAATCCAAGTACATGACGTAAGAAAACGGCAGGAGTTGCACCTTAAACTATACATAAATTAATACCGTCCTCCTAGTAACTTTAATCCAGACAGCATCCAATGATGTTTCAAGTCAATTTGAGGGAGGCAGTACGGAAATAATTTCCGTGATCGCGGTCGGGAATCTGACAAAGTAACTCGAAACTTACACACGTTTTCTCTATTCCTTCAAATCTAATCTAAACGATTCAAGTCAGCTTGAAACCTACTCCCGCAGCAAGTGTCTTCACACACTTCCCCTAGTTCATTCCATATACAAACTCCTATTAATCACCCCAAGGAGTCCTTTACTACTCTCTACCAAACTTTTAATTCTCTCTCGCTCTCATCATTCTTTAAAATGAATTGTAAGCAATTACACCTTTTCTCTAGGAACGTATCTCGCCCTCCTGACCTGACCAGTGATGCTCAAGCTTCGGTTGATTCATATAATTCGCATCTTCTCATCTAATCATCTTCCTTGCATCACATTCTCCTAATGACATTAGCTTCGACTTGATTCCCATCAGAGAAAATTATTTCCTCCGCTCCACACAAGCAATCAAAATCTTTCACTTAGCCTGGAAGAAACTCTTTCGAAGATACTACTGGCTGGTCTAGTAGTATCCAAAGCGTACTTTTTTCATTCAATACAATTCCCTAGTTTAACACGAGTTGAATTAAAGGTGGGGCCACTGGCCACTTACATGTGCTCCTCCAGAGCCCAGACGCGAGAGATTACATCCGACACAGGGAGAAGATGCAGAGATCCAGCTGATTTTCCTTAATCCAACTTCGTCTTCAGTATTCCATCTACGTTCACATCCCTCCTCAGATTCCAGTGAGTTTCCGTCCAAAGGTATGGCAAACAACTACAAGTTATCAATCGGCGGTAAAACTGAAAAAAAGGTTTGGAATTATTCTTTATCCAACTAACTAGTTGCTCATCAACAGAGGTTCAAGCTACTCATTTGACTCCTGTCTGAATCACCTACATCCCTCCCTCATCCTTTCCAGTTTCTAATTCCAATTCCGACAAGCAAACCCTAGTGGTCACTAGCTCCCATCAGTTCCCTCCTTGAGCGCAGCATGCATAGAAAAAAACAGCATGTTCGTCCTCATCCTTTATTATCCTCACCCCCGTCAATTTCATCCCAAGAAGAAGTCCAGTCCAGTCCAGCCAAGCCAAGACAGACACTACGAAGCTTATAGAGCCATAGCCAAGCCAACCTGTAAGAAGTCAAACCGACATTAAAAGTCATACAAGTTAAGTTAAGAGCGTAGTGTAGCTACCCTACAGCATTCACAGTCTTTCCTCTCATTCCATCTCTCTTTTCCTGATGAGACTCAACTTGGAATAATAAACTTTGAATCCTCAATGAGCCATTCCCACGAACCTCCAAAGAAAATCACAAAATTTACCGCAGCCTCTGGATTCTCGAATGAGCAAAGAAAGTGAAACACAGTTTTTCAAAGGTGCAAAACGAGCAACTTATTTACATTCACTTTCCTAGTCATCTTCGCCCTTCTGACCACCGAATACCACAAGCTTTAACCTGAATCTTCTTCCTTCTTAACATTTTATATCACATCACCAACCATCCAACCGGCAGTCTTCCTTCCCCAGTCGATCCTACACTCCTTCCTCGCTCCTTGTCCAGTTCTCCTAGCTTTGAACTTTCATTCTCTTCTCCTTGTACATATATTTTCTACTTGGAAAACATCTATCAACTAAACATGTCCACGTATTCCTTTTCTCTTCCGCCTTTTCTCCTTCTGTCTCTTTCTCCATCCCTTCGCTCCCCCTCGGATCTCCAGACTAGCTTGTCCATGAAACGTGAACAGAATTCTTATTCTTAGCAATCATTCACATGTATTCTCCTCATCAGCAAAGGATAGGCACCACGCATTCCCAACAAAATTCTCCACGTCCCAACAGTCAAAGCAAACTAAACAGCAAAGGCACATAATCTTAAAGCTATTCCTTCTTTTTCCTTTCCCACTACTTTTACCTCATTCCCTTCCAACCTGCCTTCCACTACTCCTCTCCTTCATCTCTTCATGGAATCCCTCAGCAGGTTCAATCTCTGTGGTTTGCTTTTCTGTACGCAATTTCTCGCTCGTCTTATCACCAACAACTACTAAAGCTTCATCTTTAACATCTTCTTCTATTTCTTCCTTCCAGCCAGTCCCCAATCACCCGCCTCGGAACATGGGCAAATTCTTCAAATATATCTAGGGCAAAGGGTACCACAAAAGTAACAACTACAACTTCATGGACTCTACTTCCATCAAGCGTAAATACAAAAATCATACACACGAAATAAAACTTCCTTCCATCTCAACCCTGTCTTGCACTAGTATTACTTCCATCGTCCATAAATCGGGAAGCGAACTCGCAACTTTCTTCTCCTAAAACCCATTAAGAAATAGGTTAGCCGTCATTCACTCATTCCACTCAACGGTCTGCGTAACACAAAACTCCTCACAACAAACCCTGACTGTTGACCTTCTTAACAATTTCCCACTTCAACCTTCACAGAAGACCACCTTCTCCCTTAGCCTTCTTCTCTTCCAGCTCCAGCCTCGTTAGGCGGGGAATATCTTGGAAGTACTCTGCTTTTCTTTCCAGTCTACGTCTGCCTATGTCAACTTGATTACTTCTCATCAATTCCGCATCACCGATTCCCTTCTCCGCCTTTCTTTTAAGCCCAGCTAGTTCTCGGGTATTTTCACTACAAAAACGGATACATCAGCCACCAACACCCGACAGACTTGTTCTAATTCCAACACGGGATTTTATTATTCCTCAACTCTTTCCTGGGACCCATCCCCCATAGCCTTCCATCAATGTAACCAAGAATCGATGTGCATCATACGCCCGCTATCAAATATTACTCTACGCGGTGATCCTCCCAGATGAGGATCATATTATTCACGCCGATGGCTTCATCAAAGGCCTAGATTCTTCCGCTCTACCTGCTTCAAAGAAACAAATTCCATCTTTACCATATTCCATGACACTGGAACTATCAACCTTGTTTCATCCTACTCCCACAGGACTACAACTATTCTCACTGAATTCGCAAAGCGATAATTTAGTGGAAATTCCCATTTCAGACACGCAAATCCATCATCTTTTGAGTACGACGAATACTATTCCGATGTTGTGTTGTAGTCATTGGGAAAACACTGACCACTTGAACTCGAAATATCTGAACTAAAATAAGCTGGGATCATCCTATAACTACTCGATATTACTAGTTCGCGAATTAAATACGTCAGAACGTACGTGTAGTAAATGAGTACGGGATGGAACAACATATCGGCATCGGATGAATACTGCATATTGCATATTAATCACTACATTGAACGTACAAATACGCAAAATTCAATAACACTGTTGAAATGCAATTATTATAATTATCTTTAAAACACGACTGCTAATTATCTGTATACATGTAATATGTACCAACAAAATTCGATGCAATTTTCCCTAGAAACTTGTTAATTTATCGTGCCGCTAATTTAAAGATCGATACTGAAATAGGGAAATTAATTAATAAAAAATAATTAAATACATTTTAAAACCCTTATTGCATTGACGACGTGTACGCTGGAAATAGCGTCGTATAAATGGTCAAGCCCGATACACAAAAACCCTTTCGATTTGAGATTCTCGTTTCGTGCTCATTCATTACAGGCAGTAAATGAGAAATTAAACTCAGATCTGCACGAACATTTTCTCTTTCTAATTCAATTCCCTAGCCCGCAGATCCTTCATATGTTTGCTCGTTCCATCCATCCTGTTCCTCTTTAATTTACTAATTCCGGATTCAAGTCTGTAACTCGAGATCCGCCAAGTAAATCCAGTCCCCACGCGCCAGCACACAATTCAAAACAGATTCAATTCAAGCGGAAAAAGCAAACACACATATCTACTTGCACAACTCTTAGCAAATTCTTCCAAAACTAGCTCCTTCTCACGCGAAAACACTCAATCAACCACCGCCTCCAGATGGAAAAGTAACAACTTTCTCCCAACTTCCCAACAAACTACTACAACATTACATTATGCCAAAAATTCTGACTAAAAGCTTTATTTTTCGCTTCTCCTTTCACTGACTTACCAAAAGAATTCAGACAATCGATTTCCTCAGCTACATTATCCCCTATCCTCTTTACATGTACCAGCCCAGACGCAAACACACACAGAGAAGAAGAAGCCTCCATGAAAACCCGCAATTCCTTCATTGCTCCTTCTCTCTTTGGACTCTTTTACCCGGCTTTCTCCTGCTTTCCTAGCTCTCAAGATTTTTGCAACTTTAGCACTTTTTCCGCTTAAACAACAACAAAAGATTACATTCCTTCAACGATTTCCCCCATACGCTTCCGCTAAAACTTTTACTAGCCTCTCTCCTTCCTTTTACTTTCCCTTTACTCCGTACTTTCTCTTCCTGCAACAGCGTGCCCGTGCCCTTCCATCCAAACCAACCAACTACTTCCTCAACGCTTTCCACCCTTGTTCCCTACAGATTTTTTCTACCGCCTTTCTTCTTTTTCCTACAAAGCCTCAACCAAACCAACCTTACCATTTCATCACATAGTCTTGTAGCTGTATTCCGTAGATAATATATTATTCTAGTTCCACCACTCCTTTTTTCTTCCCCTCCCCTTTCTACTTATTTTTATTGGAAAGCAACTCTTCTTCATCTTCTTAATCCTCATATTCAACATACCCTAGATTTGCCCTCTTGTCTCTCTTCCGACCCGGAGACCACACGACTTGAGTCATCTATTTCCTTAGACATTTCCTCTTCATATCCTCCAATTCCGACAAAGCTCTAACTTTTGTGCTTCCCCAAGCTTTTCTCTTCAATTTTCCCATCTTTCATAATTTTCCACCTTTTATCAAAAACTATCCGGGCTTTAATAACGCCTCGATGATCAATATATTCACTATTTTTATCCGAATTCATCACTTTCTTTCACTTTTTTATAGCTCCTATGTACATGTTCCGTTCTTTACAGTAATTCTTACTATTCCTAATGAAAATCTATCCATTCTACTTTCTATTAGCTCTTTTCCCGTCAATCCTTAACAAATCTGATAAACGTCACGGGGTATCTCTGCTCTACAATCTTGCTCTGAACAAATTAAATTTTCTCCGGATCACCTCCAAGTATTTACTTACCCTTATACTCGCGGCAGAACGAAGTACTTGCGAAAAGTAAAATTTTGCATGCGAAGCATCCATTGAGGGTTCCACAGGCCTATGAGAAACAGAACAAGATTATATTTTCGAAAAGGACAGTAAACATGATGATGCGGACAGACGACGGAAATATATAGACTTACAATTCCATTTCCTCAAACTATTAACGTTGAAGGATTATTTCAGCCTGAACAATCGGGTTGCATTCAGCAAGCTCCAGCTATCCCGGCAAGAATATGCTTAAAATCAACTTTTTTCCCATTCATCTTGCAAATTCGCAAAACCCTTCAAAACGAAAATTCCCGTTTTATACAAACACTCATGTCATACACCACCCACACCTTTTAAATTTCGAATACCGCATACGCATGACTATGAATCTACCGAGACCACCCTGACATATTGCGTGCTACAAACTGATATTCCGAATACGTTTCAGCTTCGTCAAGGATCCTCAACATGCCTATAAAGTTTATAACTGACACGAATGAACTGTTTCGGAGTTTCAGTAGCTGTTCATAAAATTCGGTCCTGAGAACGAGATTTTAGAGAATCGCAAAACTGCTTTATCCCTGCGTGCAACTTGAGCTCAGCTTCATTCAGTTACCGGATGACACAGCTGCATTACAACAAACGAATATGGAAATAAAGTAAATATATAAAATTTTCCCCCCTCGGACGGAACAAGGTTTGAGTTGACTAGTATTCTATATTCGTCTTGAGTGCGCAATGGTTTCGAAGGCCATTTCAAGGACCAGAAGGAAAGAAGCAGTTCATATCATTCAGCCCGCTTCAGAGGAGTAACATGCTAAAAATCCAAAAATGTTATGACGACCTCACCATCCCCTGCACATCCATGACAAGGAGGTAATATCCCTTCCCTGTCGGTGCTGGACCCTGGTCACACCCGATGAGCATTAAAAGCCACCCTCCTGAACACCCAGAAAGATTTTATGTACAGACTTCCACAATATTCTCTACAAAAATCCTCTCATGTCCTCTTTCAATCCACCCAAGCACGGATATGCTACATAATCTTAAGAACCATCCTTCTCACGACTTCCAGTATCATCTTCTCTTCATCCTCCATGCTCATACATACGGTTCGTACATGGAAACAGGGACCGGGCGACACATGCTTTTAATGTCATGACGCTGCCAAGCATTTTTCTAAAACCACACAGTCAATCTTATTTCCTTCTGATATTTGAGAAGCAGACCACAAGAACGAAAGAAAGAAAGAACCCAAAGGAGGCAGCAGAAAGGAAGCGGAGGAGGATGTCACCCAGGATTTTATTTTCCCTCTAATCGTCAATTACAGAATCTAGAGTCAGACTTTGGCTTTTAGCTCGTCCACTATATTCACGGGAATCCTCCAGACCTTATTTTTCATTTCCATATCCCACCACATAATTCTTTACTCTTCCTAATGATATCCTTACCACCCACGTAAGTCAAAGTCGGTTTCTTATTCCGTTCTCCCTCCCCCGCCGATATGCTATCCATCCTCTCCAGCATTCCTCTCGCTGGATAAAACCACCTAGCTGCAACAAAATCTCTATCTGCATCGCCACCCTTCCAAGGCACCCATCCGACCAACGTACTGCCCTCCCGCTCGCCTCTTCCTCGCCCTCCAGATTTTATCTAGCCTAGAAACGAATATTAACCAAATGTCAGGAAACCAAGATGGTCCCTTAGCAGGAAGTCCATGTACGTCACATTCTTTACACCTCCTCAAGAAAGAGTCGACAAACTAGTGTGTAACCTCCATGATATGCCAATATTATCTTCCTCGTGTACAACCTCCCAGTAGGACTCAGAAGAACTCAGACAGATATACGTACCGCAAGAGAACTGATCTTGAAATCGGGACCTCCATCCAAAATTCGCTCAATAAGTCACTCTACTCTCATTCCACAGCCATCGCCATCCCATTCTTCACACATGTATCATGTACAATGTACATCCAAGACACGAAATTTCTCTCGATGACCTAACAAACTGCTATCACTATCCCTCCTGTAGTCCCTATTTCACTCCCTTTCCTTTGGGTCCTCTTTCTTATGGTCGCAGCTACATGTTTTTGCAGATTCAATCAAGAGTTTCACACTGAAAGTCCTGAAGTTCTCTCTCTCTCTCTCTCACTCTTACTCTTACCCGCTTTCTTTTCCATTCAAACGCAAAAAAAAAATTATCTATCCGTCGAACCGCAAACACAAATACCAGATGGATTAAGGACCCCAATCTCTCTTTTCTCATTCTCTGCAAAACTCATTCATTGGATTCTCACAAAATCGTACATTTTTCCCTTTACTTTACGCTTTCTCTAATAAGCGACTTGGGTTGAAGAAAACATGTTCTGCAAAATTCAGTTCTTGCTCTTATTTCCCATCGTAGCACGAAACCAACACAGATGGGAAGTTACAATGCTCAAAAACTGGAGCCTTAACAACACAGCCATCGTATTTTGTTCAGATGAAGCGGCAAATACACATTTTCGTATGTAAAAGCCCTTTCCCTAAGCCAACCGTCCCAGGCGGTAGGCATACTTCCCTCACGGACTTATCCACCCCTAGTAATGGCCCAATAGCTTTCTCCTTCTCAGCCTCTTACTTTCTCCTCCACTTTCTACCTCGCGCTTACTTAACTTTCCCTTTATTCTTCTTTATCCCCTCCTACTCTTTACACAAAATATTCAACTTGGTAACAGCAGTGAAGGATTTTCACAAAATCCTTTGCACAAAACGTCCTTATTCCCGCCACGCTTTCCCCTAAAATTTCCTCGGGATAAATTCAAAGAGAAAGTAAATAAGTAAACTGAGCGCTAAGTTGCATCCGTATCCGTTCCCAGCACCAGTGCAGCGGCAGAAAAAGGACCATCTTGTCAAACAATATTTGGTTTTATCAGGAAATTGGACGCTTGCTACAATCTCGTAACAACTTCCACAAAATCTCTATCGTCCTCAAAATCATATTAGAGACAGTGCATATATACACACGACGAATTTCAAATGTCAATATCTGATGGAATCAACAAAACTTATTCTTCCTCATTTAATCTCCCAGGGTTCCCAACCAACCGGGTGGAGAAAGATCCCATCCACCCGCTACCCTCCTACCCGTATCAGATCCAAACTAGTATCACGACAAAAACCCATGGATTTTCTAGAACCTGCTCGTTGTATATATTCTGAATAGAATTTACTACTCACAAGAAATGATTTCTCTATGCCTAGAGCAAAACAGGGTAGCCTCCACCCCTTCTTGATTCAACAACAGCGAGTATGTATGATTCGGGATGCAAACAATATGCCGGAGAGAGACCTCAAATTCGGGCCTGATCTCATCTTGCAAATAAAACTGCATACGTTTCATCTTAGAACGGCGAGAGCACACTATAATCCAAACGAAGCCCGTCCTTTCCTCCGTCAGGAAGAATGAAAGCAACAAGGAAGAACGAAGCCGGGGCCGGATGCAACAAAGTCTTTGTAATACAGCCGACCAGTAGAGTTGTGTTGAAAAAGAGAGCGGGATACTGGAGTACACAATGGAAATTTACTCGGGATCGAATCAATTCAATAAGGGTCAGCCCAATCCTTGATTCAAGCCTCTCTCTCTCATACTCTCACACAAGCTCTTCAGCCTTTGCCTCTATCCCAAGCCCCGGTCTGAATCAAATCTTCGCCCACGGCAATACAATTCAGCCACTGAATCAGCCAACCAACAAAGCTAGGGGACAGCAAAGGATAGCGTGAGAGAGGAAGGAACGAGGGAAAGAAGCAAGAAAGAAAATAAAAATTCTCCTTGACCCCCTGCTATTTCCTTCATCTATAGAAAACAGATATTTCTAAATCAAAATCAAGCCTTTTTTCAAAGATTTCTCTTATATCCATCCCATCGCCCGCTCACGTTACCCCTTCGCCTCTCCCTGTTTCAAGCACCCCAGCAACACCAAAGGATCTGATCCTACCCGGGTATTTGTTCCCTTCCCGCTCTATTTTCCCATCTAACAAACAATCCCACACGCCAAAAGTCTCCCGTGCCACTTCCCTTAAGGAAACTTATTGCGATTTCACTGACTCACAGCCCAAGAATCCAAATCCGCATTTACACACAAAATCCCCAATACTTTGTATATTCAGTCCAGACGGGGATGGGGCAAATCAGTAAAACGACTCCTTCCATACTTAATACTTTCTCTCGCTTACACTTTCCCCGAATACCAAGACTATAATCTCCAAACTGCTAAAAGATTCTACTTGACTTCCATTATTTTCCCTCAAGATATGCCAATCCCAGTATTTATTCCATACTTCCCTCCACCCAATCTGCATACTTCGGTAATCCGATACTCACATACATTATTGATGGACACCCTCTTTCACAATTCCAATTTTCTTTTTACTGCATCATACCAACCAATAGCTTCCAGAACCTCGTACACTCGTATTATTTACCATTTCCCCCAATACCACTCTCGAAATCTCTCCCTAAAACACTCCATTTTATTGGCTTCATGTATATGCTTACCGAAGAAACTGAAATTTATTAAATAAGCCCCTTACCCTATTTCCTCCGACAATCACAGCTTGAGCCCACATTCCTACAAACTTTACTGTCTACATCATAGCTTAAACACCACCTCCTTCGTCTCATCTCCATCTCTGCATTTTCCCTCACAGGATCACAAATTCCTTTTCCTCCCTCGATCCCGATCGCTTAAATTCTTGCCCTTCTTTTCCTTAAGTCTTATTTGAATACAAATTTTATGGTATCAATATCCCACCTCATGCCATTGCCAAACTTTCTCCCAGATATTTTAAGCTGCTACACTTCTCGTCAAACTTCTTCCACTTTGCTTGAATCTTCTACATTTACCTTGCTTTCTATTCATTCCACCTGTAGATGTACCAATGACGGTCCAAAGTTCTGCCTCAAATGTGTGTCCCCAACATATTCTACCGTCCTCACACGGCTTTCTTTCTAGAAATAACGTCTTCTCGTACTTTGTCACAAGTCGGTTTATTCCCACGCTATTCATTCAAACACCGCCGAAAACTACTACAGCCAACAGCTTCTACCTGCTTTTACTCTCCGCTTCTCTTCCACAAAATCTTGACCTTCAGAAAAAATAACTTTAACTCTGACCATCTTACTTCATATAAGTCCTAACTTTTCAATCATTCCCTTCAATTCCACGCCGCCTCTCAGTTCCCCAAACAGAACTTTGGCAAGCCAGCTTTAACTTTCTAAGAACTATGTCCAAGGCCAAGCTAAAGGCATCCTTACAAAGTCAAGTACACAACTGGATGGTTCTGGTTGCTGAATCTTTCCATACAGCGCAGCTTCTGTGTCGTTGTGTCGCGTCACCATACTTGTTCAACACATATTACCTCGCGTACTACTCAACTTTCCCCGGCCACCTTCAACCTTAACTACTTCTCTGGATTTTCCCTCCCTAAATCTTTTCCCCGTGTCCCTCATTCAGTGGAGTCAATTGCTGGGAATCTCTGAGACATAGATTGAGCGAGTAATTGTACGGGTGAAAGAAGGTTTTACGACATCCATTCACCCATTCCGCTTCCATTCCTTCTCCCTTCCTAGAAATCAAAGAGAGGACAAGTATTGGAGACAAGTATAAATTTCATGCATCCTTGTTTCAATAGCATTTGCAAAGAAATTGATAGACCACTGAGTGATCTTTTCAACAAGATAACGACAATTACCCCCTATTCACTTCATCCATCCCACCAGAATTCAGAACGACCCAACACAAAACTTATCTTCACTACTAGCTTTACTCCAACTAAATCCTAACTGGGCCAACTAACTCTTTTTCCACTAGTTTTACTTTCTCTCAATCTCTATCCTTCCCCTCACCACAAAACCCACAGACTTTCTCCACCTCCCAGAATAGGCAATCATACAAGTAAAAATCCCATCAACTTCTCCATCAACAATCCGGAATCCGCACATATAACATTCTCCTCCTTCCCTTACGATTCAACTCGATCCTTTTACAACCTACTTCATCCATTACATGTAGATACGTATCCACGCCAAAACCCTTCATAATTTCCTTCACGACCAACAGGGCAATCTTCCATTCATATCAAATCAGGACTTGTCTTCTTTCTCTCCTATATTACTTTCTCAAAGTCCTTCTTCTTCCTATCCCGATCAAAGTATGGCTCAAGAGCTCTTAGAACATTTTGACCACGGGGTCAGTCCCTCCCAAATGGGACAATTTGCAATTGTCCACCACAAGTCACTACCATATTTCATCAAACTTTCCTTCACGGCAAAGTCATCATTTTCTTCCTATCACCAACTACTAACCATATTCTCCCCACAGTCAGCCTCATTCATTTTTACCCTCTCTCCCTGAAATCCTCCCTTCAACTAAACAAGTGCCCAAACCGAGACCATCTTACATGATACACCGCATAACACTTCTGTACTTTCTTTTAAATAAAATACTCACTTTTCCATAGCCATAAACCCTACCCTATCTCAGAAGCGACAGACTCTCTCAATTGTCTCTTTCCCCAAATCCCAATGAGTAAATTTACACAAGTGTCCCTCGCTACCACATACCCTCCTTCACCACTTGCTTCTCACCCGCGCACCCACCCTTACTAACAGACACTGAATACTTATTTTCCCTACTTTCCCCTCCGTCCGCAACAGCCTCTACACTTTCTCCCATCCGCTTTATATTCCATCCGCTCCCCCACTCCCTAGTAACTCATCCCTTACGCTCCTTTTTGGGCCACTTACCGTACTACATACGTCCATGATCTCAACTTGTCCAACACCAGGACACGAGAGAGCTTTCTCCACATGTACACCCTGCTCTCCACAAAAGGACGAAGGTATTTCTCCCGACTTTCTCATTTTTCAACTAACTGTATCGCGAACGGGAGCCGGAACGCTCCAATGCCTTTCTTTTTCACTGGGTGGTACAAGGGTTGGCTTCCGTTAGTCCTCCTCCTTATTCTCCCAACCAGTATGTAACGGAAGGCTACACTTGGTAAGAGCAACTTGATCTAATACACAACTAGCAAAAGATCACAAAGATTTAGCCGAATTCGAGCACGTCATCCCGAGTTCCCGACACGGTGCAATAATGGCATAAGTGTGGTCTATGGCCTAGAGCTGCCTCTCCCTACGCTTACCCCACTTTCATCTCCTATCCCTCCACAATGTATTCCAGCTTTCCCTACCCACATTCACCCTTCTATCCTCCAAAGTATGAGGATGCAGACAACGTAATTCATTAGATGGATTGTCCTCGTTAAAAATTCACGTGTTTTTGACTGAGAAGAATATGAAATCATCCTCATCCTACCAATCCTACGCCTCCAAAGTCCTAACCCTTACACTCCCTCACTCACCAACCATCAGCCCAACACTCATCATTCCCTCTGCTTTCCCAACCCTCTCATCCACGAATCCCAGGCCCATCATCATCCACTACTCCCTCCACTTCTCCTCCTATCCATCCGCAATCCTTCAGGGTCTTCATCTTCCGAAAATCCCACTTCGCACTTCCCGATTCGCTTCTCTTCTATAACCACACACATATATACCCACAAACTTTTGTCCTCTTCTTTCCCCATCTTCCTCATACTCTCTCCCCGGATTCAAGTGTCCCAATCCAACACCACCCTCTCAACACAATCTCTCATCATCATCACCATCTTGTCTTATTCTCATATTCTCCTCCTCTTCTTTCCTTCACTTCCCAAGTCTCTTTGTCCTTTCTAAAACGAGAGCTCCTCCGCTCCGCTTACCCAAAGATGACTCCCTCATTCCATATTGTCTCCCTTTCATCATGGATGATTCACCACATCATCAATACCATCACTATTATCAATATCTTTTCCTCTTATCAACACCATTTCCACCCCAACTTTCCCTCACCCATAAATTTCTCTCGCCTTTCTTTCTCTCTCTCCTTCAAAATATAATTTCTTTCTCCTCCTCCGCCCCTTCTTCAGTTCTAATACCCGGACTTTCAGCTTCCCAACACCCCACCATCATCACCCCTCACTTCAAGTACTTACAAAACCAACCCAAATCACTACTCACTACAAGCTCACTCTTGTTCTATCAACCCAACTCACAAATCTCCTACTTCGACCATCTATTCATTCCTTGCCACAGCTTGTAATTTCTAATTCACCAACTACACACGACCTTCCTTCCAAAAAAATCCTTCCTTGTACAGTATCACCCTGATTTTTTCTACCATCGACCAGAAGGGTAGCAGGCTACAAGGCGACAGGAGACAAGTCCAGGGTCGCCTGCGTTAAATATGCAAAACCAATAGCTCTCTTTTCTATCTTCTATCAGTGACCAGCAACCAACCATGCACTCACCATTTCAGTATTAAGCACACCCAACCCACCCTCATTTCCCCGGTTTGCCTTCTTGCCTACGGAAATTAACTTCTACTGCAAATACAAACTTAATTTCATTATTTCAACACTGTAGCCCGGTATTCTGTACTCACTCGAGGCTTTTTCTCGAATTCACGATCGTAATTAGTAACATACACGGACAGGTAAAAGCCATCGTGTTGGATTCATTACCCACACAAAATCATTGTCAGCAGCCTCCGCCTCCCTTACTTTTTAGCGTCGTCAACACGCCAAGCGGTCGCCAAGTAGTCATGATGTCTCTGAGTCACAGGAGAATCCATTCTTAAGAACCCCTAATGTAAGAAGAAAGCGGACAGACGAGAGATACGCTAAAGAAAGAAGATTCCTCCCAGTAGCAAGTAGTTACCCACTAAATTGCTTTGTATTCTTTGCAACTACCACTAGAGTCTTTAGTTTTGGGCCCATATCGTCCCATTACAGTGATAAGACAATTTTATATTACCCCCGGCCCTTATGCAAGATGCTTTTCTTCTTAAAATTCTTACCAACCTCTTTCTTTCTTCATCATAAAAGTCAAAAACATTCCATAAACTTTTCTAGATGACCTCAAAATGTCTCTACATTAAATTCCACAAGAAACTATAGCAGCCCCTACTGTAGAAAACAAAACACTTTCTCCATATCCTCTTCCCTTTCTTTCTGAGTATGCTAGGAGGAGGGCAGTATCGTATATACGGACTCGAACCTTGCTAAAATTTTGCAAAAATTCTTACTCTATTCCTTCGCGTTACGCCAAATCTCCTCTCGGTATCATCCTCTCCCTCCCGGGTAATTAGATACCCTGACAATCAACTGCATGTCAACCGCAATGTTTCCCCTAATCTTCCCACACGCTCGCCTCTTTGCGATCACATAAAAGTATTACTTCTAAATTACCTAATCTAGTCAAGGGTAGGCGGATTCAGTTGTTCCTTCATTTATACAGTGAAACCTCGATACAGAGTAACTTCAAGGGACAGCGGAAAAAATACGTTATAACAAGGTTTCCGCTATATCGAAAAAGGCTAGAAAACCATTTTATTTGAAACTACAAACGCTGCCCTGGTTACTTTGTCCCAAAAAACTCACTAATTTTGAGATGTTTCATAATCATTTGAAGCTTGCAACTTTTGACGAAGTTCTCCAGGTAGAAGTCAATTATCCATATTCTTTGACATAAATTAGCTTTGTAAATTGTCTAAACCTTCTAATGCTTCAGCAGTAAAAATTATTCTTGTTGTTCTTAAGGCTCGATATCTTAAGAACTATTTTTGATGCTAAAAGGAGATTCACAGTGGAGGAGAATGATATTCCCCATTTATATAGCAACGTTCCCTGCGTTAAAATCCATGCATACTCAACAGTATAGTATATATGCAATCCCTTAAGTTGCACTCATATGCGACTCTACGCCTAGATTTGAGTGGCATATATACGCCACTCACAACTTTGCATAGTGGCTATGGTTAATACATTGTCGCACCCCATCGGCCGGAATGCATTTAAATGGGTACGGAATAGTGGGGATTATAGGCGAGCGAGAGGAACGCGTATTATGTGTGTAGTATGCAACTTTTAGCATTGCAATCCTATGTATGTACGTCGCATACATTTCATAGGACCGTACTATTACGTGTGAAGTACATGTTTTACATGAATTGAAATATTATCGCAAATACATTAGCGATATTATGAGCATCTGGTAATTTGGTAAAATGAAGTTTAAAAAGGATTGTAAACATTGATGTTTAAACTTCATCACATCGTATTTAATGCACTATAGATTTCAAGTATTTCTTCATTGACTAGTTACGTAAGGGAAGGTATTAGGAAGAAGTTAATGCTTGGCTTCCTGAGATAGACTATTGCATACATTTAGAATCACTTTCATGTCTGTATAATAAAGTGTGCATGTATAACATAGTTTTGTATTGTATTGTAAAAGGCTATTTTAAGCGATGCGTGTAACCAGCAAGGGCTTGGAATAATATAAATTGAATAATTAAACAGGTTTTTCTTAACTACAACGTGGAATTATAAACGCAATAGCATTATGAAAACACGTCCCAGCTATCAAGAAAACATTGCTTGAATATTCTCAAAATATCAAGAATGTTGCAAGTAATGTTGCTACAACGTGGACAGAACGCCCCAACATGCTGACAACACTGCCAGAACATAAGAAGCGTTACCAAATAAAGGGAACATTGCCACAAGCTTCTTGAAACATTACGACGAATTCTAGGGACGTTCTACCAACTCATAGGGAGCACACATTCCAGGCTGCATATAGTTCATTAGTTGGTTAAATGGAAGTGTCGATCATAGCATTCATTTTTTAATTCGAGGCATCGGTGCACTATCACTTAAATAATTTACCACTTATAGTTGAGATACATGATGAGCAACACAAATTTTCATAACTGTACTTCTTTCCTTCGATGGATTGACTTCCTATGAGAAAATTATGATTGACTTCCAACTGTACCGTTGCGTTCTACATAAAAATTTGGAACTCATGACACTATTTCAATAATTTCAATAACTTAAGAGTTTTTAAATTCTGAATTGCATATTCGTCGTGATTTTGCTCCCGTTCACCTCAACCTATTCCTATCCTAAACATTCTACCTATTAACCTGATCTTGCCTAAGAGAGACAAACGGGAAGCAAAATCACTACAGACACGCAATTCGAATTTAAAACCTCTGAACTCAACTTGAAATCACTGAAAAAGAGTTAAAGAAGATAATGTACAATACTGCGTGAATTATTTATTCAAGCACACAACCTTAAATATAGAAACTTTGTAATTGTAATTAAGCGACTTGGCACAACCTCCGGAAGTGTGTGATTCTACTATTGTTGGTTACTTAGAATTTCAATTCTTGGCGGTGCTGTGCGCAAGCAGCGCCTCCAGCGGAGCTAGAGATTAGGATGCAGCGAGGAGGAGTAATATCCTAGCAATGTTATTTGGACATTATTTCCAAACGTTGCAGCAATCAATCGCTGAAAGGAGCTAAAAACGTCTAAGCGACATTCACATTCTAAATATTAGATATGCGATGTTATTGATGTAATCGCAAGTTTCTTGCAATGTTCATTGCTAGCTGGGATATTAGACAAAGGTCTGAAATTATGTCTTAATTCATAGACAATTTTCAAGGTCTAATGTTAGATAAAAATCGGTGAATCTAATTTAAATTCGTAAATCTATTGTAAAATACATGAACGTTTAGTGTAGTCTGCAAGGACAGGGGTTGGATTCGATTGAATAAATCTCAACTGGTACTAGCTACATCGACATTATAATTATTGTAGCACTAGCTAAGTTTCCCGGCTTCGCCCGGGATTTCGTATTAGTGTCTCCTCCCGTAAAACTTATAGCTCTCCCGTTAAACCTGTAACCCTCCCATCTGATCTTATGCTCTCACGTGAAACTGATAGCTGTCTTGTGGAACTGATAGCTCTCTCGTGGAACTGATAGCTCTCTCGTGGTACTGAGAGCTCTACCGTTGTACACAGAGCTCTCCCGTCAAACCTGTAACGCTCCCGTGTAGCACTTCCGTCGAATCTGTAACTCTACCTTTATACGCAGAGCTCTCCCATCGAGCCTGTAAATTTCCCGCCGTACCTTTAACTTTTAGCCTGTAATCGTGAAAGAGAAACAGCTCCAAGCGAAGAAGCGAAATGCTCAAAGGGAAAAGCTACAACTCGTACGTGAGAGAGGGGGAGCAAAACAATTTGCCAAGAGCGCAAATTCTATCGGGATAAAAGGTACTGTACTATTTGTTCAAAGAAAGAGTAAAACACTAGGCAAAGAGAGCAAATATTCTAGGGAAGAAGCTCTGACATCCACTCTTCGAAGAGAGAGCTAAACAAAAGGCAAAGAGAGCAAAGATTCTGGGAAGAGGCTTTAACATCTACTCGTCGAAGAGAGAGCAAAACAATAGGCAAGGAGAGCAAAGATTCTAGGGAAAAGGCTTCCTCCTGTACACACAAACTTTCTGCTTTACAGTTAAGATAATGAATAAAAGCAATACGCGGTAAACAACATAAAATTCATATACAAGGACATAATAAATAACCACAGCAACCGAGGTTGCCTTATCCTGCTTTAGAAAACCGGTTGGTACATCACATCGTGTAATGGTTGTGCTAAAACTTATTCTGTAACATGACTAGTTCATTAATCAGATTTAAGTGATAATAATCTAAGTTATTTTGTCTAATACGAAATAACAATAAAAGCACTTTAAGTTACGATCATAAAAAAGTTACAAGTTTCATAACAGCCAAGTAAATAATTAATAAAAATTAACAACCTTTTCATGCCGTTCAGAAGATTACATATTCATTACCGGCCTGACGATAATTATAGTGATTCAAAAAGGGTGCTTGCAGTTGTGCATGTTTTCTTTGAATTGTTTGATAGCTTCCATCTAGTAATCTGGAACCTCTTCAATATTCACAACTCCGGTTAAGATTCTGATTGTTCTTCTTTTCCGAGAGAATCTAAAGGCCATCTCCCCATGTAAGCTGCAACACGACTCTACGTACTGGACGAACCTTACTTGATAGTTGGTATAATCCTTTAGGAATTTCCGGATCTTAATATTGGGTGTTCGAAAGTGTTTCGGCAAGACGGTTGTCTGGTAAACCGGTGTAATGACAGTCCTTTTGAATTTGTTGAATTCAGCAATATCCCATGGACGGGGTCCATAAAAGGCAAATCTGAGCGGATAGTGTAGCGATCCGGAACAATCTTGAAGCAATGAGAAAAAACATGTGAATTAACCCATGGTATTGGGCATAAAAGGGGTAAAAATGTAAAATGGTTAAAAACGTAGTTTGAAATGTTACCTCCAATACGACTTTGGTTCAAGAATTGAGCCTCGTGCCTCTGACGCCATTGCTCATACGACAAATTATCAATTTCTGTCCGTCAATCCGGCTGTACTGTTCTCTGCATATACGAGCAAGTTCCGACGAACCTACAGGGTAAAGAGTGACATGACAACGTAAGATTGGCATAACAACCGTTATTACTAAATCGCGACTAAATGAGAGTTGAGAGAACTTACTAAGAGCCGAGTTTGTGATGTTGACAAAGTCGTTCTGACGCGGGCAAGTCAATGCAACACATCCGACTTGAAAGCATTAATTGCACTTGTTGTATCTGTGGCTGCTCTTATTTGCAGCCTTCCAGGTTGCTTTTTTCAAGTAATTCTTTCCGGTGCTGACTCTTATCTTGTTGACTTGA
Source organism: Sminthurides aquaticus (assembly GCA_906901655.1). Lineage (NCBI taxonomy): Eukaryota > Metazoa > Arthropoda > Collembola > Symphypleona > Sminthurididae > Sminthurides > Sminthurides aquaticus. The sequence continues at coordinate 12,931,581 of CAJQTT010000001.1, read as the reverse complement.
GAGGGTAGATTGCATATTGATATTTCCAGTAGATCAGCATTCGTGAGTAGCTCTTCCGGTTTCACATCAGAGTGAATCGCTCTTGACAGTCAATGTGCATGTGCCCGCTTGAACCGGGTAAACGAATTCCTATTGACAGTAACTGGAAAAACATTACGACCATCATCATAATCATCACCGGCGTTTGAACTCTCTACCGCGTGTAAGGGTTCCATGTTGTGTTTCTTGGAATCTCTCAAAGCTATTTCAAACACGGCCCCACTTGTCTATTTCAAAAACCAAATAAAATGATCTTCTTTTTTGCCGGTTTGCAAAATAGGCTAATGCGATCGGTGAAAGCCGTCCACAATTCGACATATTGGTTATATATTAGTAGATTTACATGAGATATACAGTATATATTGAATAGAATCAATTAAAAACTACTAATATCCAAAATTTAATATATACTATATAGTATGGGGCGAAATCCCTATTGCGATCGGTGAAAGCCGTCCACAATTTGACATTTTAGTTATATACTAGTAGTTTTACATGAGATATACGGTATATATTGAACAGAATCAATGAAAAACTACTAATATCCAAAATTATGTATATACTATATAGTATGGGGCGAAATCCCTATTGCGATCGGTGAAAGCCGTCCACAATTTCTCAGTTTAGTTATATTTTAGTAGTTTTACATGAGATATACAGTATATATTGAATAGAATCAATTAAAAACTACTAATATCCAAAATTATGTATATACTATATAGTATGGGGCGAAATCCCTATTGCGATCGGTGAAAGCCGTCCACAATTTGACATTTTAGTTATATACATCCAAAATTAATATATACTATATAGTATGGGGCGAAATCCCTATTGCTATCGGTGAAAGCCGTCCACAATTTGACAGTTTAGTTATATACTAGTAGTTTTACATGAGATATACGGTATATATTGAATAGAATCAATTAAAAACTAATAATATCCAAAATTTAATATTTACTATATAGTATGGGGCGAAATCCCTATTGCGATCGGTGAAAGCCGTCCACAATTTGACATGAGCTATTGCGGTCGTTGATTTGCCTTTCATAGTCCAGTTTTGCCGTAGCTATACTCACAAAAGACATTCGTTAAAAAGGGTACTATAAGGAGATTCTTATCGCAATATTTTAGTACTTTCTTACATTATTGCAGGAAAACTAAATCTAATATTGTAATACACAGCGCTATCTCTCCTGTAGTGTCGTCTTTTCCTAGTGTCTAGCGGTGGAAATGCTGCGAAGGTAACAGGAAAATCAGACGGATAGATTAATACACCTTTTTCCAACATGCAATTTTTAGGGTTCGAATACCTATACATACCATTACCGCTCACCAGATTTACTGCTGTAGTGTCTTTGTTACATGCATTTCCAAAATTTACGCGTTCATTCTAATAATTTTTGAATTCGAAATAATTTCGCACTACGGTGGAATAACGAGAAAGTTAGCAAAACTGATGAGTGTGCACAAGCAAATTTGCGCGCCATTGCAGTACATACAAGTAACGAGCAAGATACCATGGTGATATGAAAGCATTGACCCGTCATCTGAAGTTAATGCTTTTTTTGCATAATATCTTTACTTACGTGTCTTCCAGGTGCTAAAATGTATTTCAAACCGGCAGAATGGGATAGCTTCTATCCTGCTCCAATTTTTCAATACAGAATATTAAATAGAATTGATAACTACACCTGAAGAAGAACAAATCCGGTAATTTCCTAAGAGGAGCACATCTTCTTCTTTTAAAAGCTTGGATGCCAGAAAAGCTTGAATATTACTGTAGTAACTGCTTTCATCGAAGACAAGAATTTTGCTAACGATTTCCACACATAATGCCCTCTTCGAAAGTCGGACGATTTGCTGATGGAGCGCTGCATACTGGATGATTATGACATCATTAAACGTTACGTTGAACATCCGGCGTAAACTCTGAAGTTCATTCAACGTCCATATGTATACGGTACTGAACAGGAAGGTCATCTCCAAGTTTTGCGGATCATCGTAGTCGCGAGTCTTACCGTGTCTACAACGTAACCGGTGTGTTTATTAGGGAAGTACAACATCATTGATGTAACACATCCTGAATACAGGTAAGGAATCAAATTTAGTACTGAAAGGAGGATTTCTCATAATTTGATATAGACTATACGCTGTAGCTTTCGCGGAATACTCACCTGCCAAGTTCGTTGTTGAAACCACACAGCTGCAGTATATAATTATTTCCTGTTTTCTCAATCTCAAGCATACTCTCAAATTCCTGGAGAGAAGTGGTGCGGTGTATGGCTTACATATCCGGTCGTGAAAAATAATACTGTGGTTCAGTAAGAGCGAGATCTTCATCCAGTCTTATTGGAACGACAACGTCTAAGTCTCTGCTGCAATGAATTCCGAACTGCGAAGGATATAGGAACGTATCTTATATTTTGTGCGGCCTGACATAAAACATAAATGCATGATTATATTGATAGCAAATTTATATAGGCATGCATATATTCCATGATATGTAAGTTAAAGTCCTTACCTTCAAGACCTCATCTAGTACAAGTGGGCCGGAGGAACAGTACAGTTTATTTTGTTTCTAGAAAACATAAATATGTATACATGTTTATTACATTCAACAAGTTGTTTATGGAAAACCGGTTTAGCTTTGCATGAGTAATGGAAATTTAGTTGGAAATCTTCATAGCTACAAATCTTCCTTTGTGTACGTGGAAACGTATCGGAAATGACCGATAACAAACAACTTTAAATATCAGTAAAACGTTACTAGGCGTTACCTGTAGCAATGAGTCGTCTAGAATTACTTCAGGGTCAAATTCCTTTTCATTTTTATCGCCATAAATTCCCTCCCTATTACCGGTGGCTGCCTTCATTAAGGTGGAAGTACTGCTAGGCTCAGGAAGCTCCTTGAAGAGTGAAACTTGATATGCAGATAATTTAATAATACCGGCAATGAAGTCGGCTTCTCTGGAGGTTCATTTATAATCTTCGGTTGCTGGTCCCACCACTTAAAAATCGAACTAAGGCAGCCCTTAAAGTCAGAGATCGGGTCTCCCATCGTAAAACCTGAAAAACAAAGTATAACCACATTAAACAGTTAACTATAACAAACCTTTCCCTTCAACCGGAACTTGCTCCTTAGCTTCACCAACTTACGCTGTAGTTCAGAATATTGTTGGGTCAATAGAAGTTGGAAGAGAGAACTTTGAAACAATTATTCGTTGTCGAGTCAAGGAGTAAACTAAAGCTTTTCTGAAAGCTGCTGTAGTAGTAGTAAGTCTGGTAACCGGATTAGATTGGTTGCTTATATAAAAAGTCATGTTTTACATGAGTCATCCTCCGTTCAGCTGCAGCAAGGCTCGCATGAGGTTAGAGAGTGTATACTAATTCATGCAGCATACACTCCTCCCTTCACCGGCGACAATAATACCTTTATGAAGGAACAGAAAAATAACTATACGTATGCAAACACTGATAAAAATACGTATGCAAACACAGTATTTGGATAAAATTGTTATTCTTGCCTTTCATATAAAAAATCAGTGCACCCCACTGGACTGTGAGTAAACTTATAGGCACAGTGACTAAATCCCAACTATAAGCAACTTAGATTTTTTCTCATTAACGCCTGTTAGCTTACCTTCTCAATTCTTCGTCTTATGGGCTCTCGATTACTTCTTATTCTTTGCCGAACTCGTCTGTGCTTTCCAGGAGTACTGCATCGCATGATTGAACGATTCCTGAGCTCAAGGGCATCAAACCACTCACATTCATCGACAGATAACTGCATAATAAATGAGCCAGTTCCGGTAAGATTTCCATTATGTGGTAAAGCTGATTTAAGACTTTCCTGAATTGGAAAAAACAAGTGTTTTTCATAAGTTTGTCATACCAACAACATTTGTTATGGCGACGAGCGGTTTTAAACCGCATCATAATCAATGCTAAGAGATAGGCGTAAACTTTGAGAAAATATTTTTTTCAAAATGTAGAAGTATATAAGACTTCAAATAATGGTTACCAATGGCAACATAACAAGTGTTGTGAATATATGCTTAATTCAGAAAAGTCTGTAATCAGCTTAAGTAACAAACTGTCATGCTATCGTACAAAATAACACCTTCATTCACGAGTTCCGGTGTCTTTTTTATTACTTTTCCTTGGGCTTGCCCAACGTTTCGAACCCATTGTATGTACCCATTTTCTTCCATCCAATTTTCGAACTCAAGGTTGAGGAGTTCGTCTCGCTCGCGCTGGAATTAAGCCAAAAATAACAGGTTACAACTTTCTGTTTCAACTTTACCACTTACAGACTTAGGTTAAATTTAATGGGTTAATGCATAGCAATTTTTTCAGGACAACTAACCTGCGCTGCCATGTTTTCAAAATCTTAATTAAACAAGAATAGTCCGGCTCCAACGAAGAAGCTACTAGGCTCGTTGTGGAAACGTTCCGGTCAAATCCTCTACTGCCATGCATATAAGTACCCTTGCGCGCAATGGAGTTGCTTTGTACTTTCAATAACCGGTATAAGATTCGCCGGTAGTAGTCGTGCAAGGTTTAAATCTAATTCATTTGATGCCAGTACGTGCAATGCAAAGTTAGCTTTTTCATGTACAATACAAAATCTTGTGCTTGCGAGTCTTTCCTCGTGGATTCTCCTCTTCGTACTCGAACCCTTGTAGTTCGAGCACGAATCCATCCGGCTGGACTGCTTCTGGAAAACATTAATTTTCAATTTTATAAATAATTTTATAAATCCAATATATGAGAATCAAAAATTTGTACAACATCGAAGTAACCATTATGGGCAGGCGAGGTAGTTTTTCGCGCAAAACCAGTGCTGATAGTTTAAGTAGCGTTGGTTCTCAAAGAAGTGTGGCTTCCTTTTCGCAACCGGCAATCTAGGGTAAAAAGAAATTGGTTTCCGAATTATTACACCCATGTCATGATTGGAATTTATGGTATGCGGACTGTTATACTAATTTTTAAATTTCAGTTCCGGTCGTCCGACAGACGCAAAGGTGGAAACACTGCCCCAACGGTAATTCATTTTTGATTCTAGTAAAAGCTTATTCCGTGTAGAATGCGTTAGTGAGGGGGAAAAGGATTTCATATTAACACCTAGTAACGAGTACGACGTTAAATATTAGATATTCACCGGAACTAAAATAATGGAAGCAAAAGGGATAACTGGTGATGCATTAAATATACCGTTTAAGCTAGAATACGATCTGGGATTTCGTACGCACATTACAAAATTCGTTTGCTTCCAGGGAATTTGCCGTACCAAATGATGGAGGGCCACCAGGCGAACGTTACCATGGACATCGAATAAGATAAGCAGGTTATTTCTGAAAACTATTTTCAATCGCAGTGTACAGTCACTCAAGATTATATTCACAAACTCTTTTTAAGCTCAAGATTAAATGAATACAGGAGTTATACCGGTATAAAGACATCCACGGAAATGAAGTTATCACAAGGGGAAGCCTGCTCTTATATTCTTAGCTACTCGATGCTAGATCTTTTACAACGGTTGCGCACCTCATAGTAAAAGAATTGTTTAATTACGATGATGTGGCAGCTTGTAAATTTTTCATGAAGATCAACAAGAAAACACGGCGAGAGTTTCCGGAAGCAAAGATACTACCGCCCGAAATTACAGCAACTGTCTTAGGTATTATAATGTGTACAAACATAAGCTCTTTTTTCTTTGTCTGCCGTAAACAAATATTTTGTATTATATCTCGTATGATTTTTACAGGAGCATGCAGAGATTACGCAACCCGTAACAACATTCACTATGAGGGGGAGACCCTGTGGTGTGGTAGTTGCCGATTCGGTTCGCAGGTGAAGTTCAGCGCTGTTGACACACTGTGAACTTGGATGGGTGATCCATACCGGGTAGTCAACCTTAATTCCTAGTGAAGAATCAGTGCTGACAATCAGCTTCCTTTATCTATCTACTTGGCTCTGTGGGTGCTGCAGTTTTGCTTAGGTTGAAATACTTAAGGGGAAAAAGATGCAGCCGGTACGGGGTAGATAGCACTGGGTAGTTAAAGTAGGTAAACTAATCTGTTCCGTTAACTACTTTTATTTAATTACAAGGGAGGCATGTAGTGAATTTCTAATAATTTTGCCCGTAGATTTTCGTTAGTTACAATACTTTGTATTTTTATGCAGAATTTAAATCAACGTCAATTATGTGAAATTAACAAAAAATGTATAAAAACATCTACACGTCCCACAACCACTATATTTGCAATTTAATCGCATGCATATTGACCCATACCTTGCATACGCCTATATACTCATGTTATTTGCACGCAAATATATGCGATTCTAGAAGACCCATATAAATGCATCGCTGAACTACCCACACAAGTCTCGTCCCATACACCTGCATATATTCGGGTCTCACAAGTAGGCCTTTCATTGCAGACATACCAAAACCCTTACAATGCATACGTTCTCATCGCATTTTATCGCCAAGCTGCGGATTGCCACGGTTGTCGTCTCTTATCATTGCATCTAATACCAATGATGGACCACGCGCATATAGGCGTATCATATCCTCGCATTCAATCGCCATGTGAAGAGTCGCCAATGATGTCCTCTCCGAGAGTTGCGATCTTGACTAATGCATATTATGGGGTTCGACTCGATCCCCACCAAATTTAGCCTGGCATGCAACTCGTAGACATGCAACGCAATGCATAGTAGAACGTGGCGATAACTTAAACGCGGGGTTAAGTGCAGGATTTAAAATTTGAAGTTTCGCGGGAGCCTTACGCTATATGGAGGTAATTTTCGATGGGCTTAGTTGTGGAGGGTCCAAAAATTTGTTACGCTGCATTGAGGGTTATACTATAGAGAAATACGTTGTATCGAAATAAAATAACATAGAAACATAGGCAATTATGCCTGGGACTGCGTACTACTACGTTGTACCGAGGTTTACGCTATATCGACATACGCTGTACAGAGGTTTCACTGTATTCTTAATGTACAATCTATAAAGCCCTATCCTGCTTATTCTCATCCTACTTCTAAGCACTGCCGTGCAAACACTGCTAGAAGAGTCGCCACTACGCTTCCATCACACGCCCACACCATTCAAACTTCACGAATTCTGATACAACAAGTAGCTTAATATTTGAGAACATTTATCGAATAATATGCATGCATTCCGCTCTCCATAACAGCAACCATTCCTGTAGCTGGTGACAACATAAGTTCCGTTTCCGCCGCATCCTGCAATCATATAGTTTGCATTTTTATTTTGCCAACGCAAAAATCCACACACATAAAACTGCTGACTCCGACAATAGTCCATGTAATTCCCTACTGACGACATTTACGAAAATTTATGTCCCCGATAAAATTTTCTCCCTAGTTTCCTGTCTAGACCCGACCTAATTCCACACACTAGCCCACCAGTACACTACTACACACTCTTTCACTTTGACTACCATACTACATAGACCCCAACAAAGCAATACGGCCATCCTTATGTGATACTTCCTTTTGAAATCCATGAATGCTCAAATCCACTCCACCAACTAGTGCCATCCGCCTTTCTCCCATCCAGCCTCTTACCTTGTATACCTTGTACGAAGATTCAAAAAATTCACCAATTCACTACTTCCTTGCATCTCGTCATCTCGAATTCCCTGCCCTCTCCCATCATTACATCAACTAGTCCAGACTGCTGGATTCACTATCCAAGGAGAATTCTAAAACCTTAACCGTAATGCACTTTTCCGTCCAAGTCGGTTTCCGAAGCCTAGTGGCCGCCCCAGCACTGTTCAGAATCCAGTCAGATAACACAAAAATGAGGCAAGCATCCAATCTAGGAATGAAAGACGGAAGGCCCTTGTTAGTTTCCTGGGTAGAGAATTTTATCCTGAACATTTTCTTTCTAAAACTTCAAACGTTTCTTTATGTCCTCCGAGAGGTTATAAACCAAAAAACAGGATTCGTAGTCCAAACTCATCCTAGAACCTATGTAATATACCCCCCCAACTCCCACTCACATTCCCCAAGAGCATGACAAACTTCATCAGCCATGAATTACTAACTAACCTCCAGAAACTCAACTAGCTACATCATAGCAACTCAAATAATAGATTTCTAGCCTTAGCCCATCACGATTTCTATGAAAAACTCTTTAAAGTCCTCCAAAATTTCGAGTGGGAATAGGCTTTTTCCTTGCGTTTTCGTTCCTAGTGAATCCATTCACAAATCATGAACGACGACAACAATATCCTTCAACCTCAAATAGTTGCGGCTCAATTCACACTAGGAGCATCTGGTGAATCCATTTCACAAGCAAGTTCAACGAATCCAAACACTAAGATTCACAAAATCTATCCTTTCACCAAAATTCCTACAGCCAATCCTACTCCAGCTTTTCCGACTTTCTTGCTGCATGTCTCAATGCAATCTTAAACGCTTTAGCGGCAAGCTCCGACTCCGTCAAAAATTTGAATCCTGGGGGAAGTCTAACCTCCATCTTCCTATACCTAATACTGAAGCGAGCATACGAAACAATTTTTACCAGTTCCCGGATTTCGTGATATGGTACTTTGATTGGCCGTCTTTCTTTTACTACTTAATAAGAGATCCCAGCGACTTTCTTCTCTAGCGTCCCCTCATAGTTATCTTAGAACTGAAGTGGTGCTCTGCAGGAAGTTTGTCTCGAAAAAAATCTAAAGCGTTCCGGCATACTAATGAAACTTTCAAGTGCTTCCTGCCAAGTATATTCAATGACAGACTTGAGCTGATGACAGAAATCCACCGCATCTGAGAGTTTCATTACGCATTTCTCCAGCAGGATGACGCACGTCCAAGAAGAGGACGACGACACAAACTAGTTAATGTTAACAAACCAAGGTCTAAAGGGTATGCTAACTTTGCATCATCAACCCAAGAAATGCACCTCATACTCCTCATAAAGCCATCTCAACTATTCCAAACCTTCCAACCACATTTATCTAACGCACGACCGGTACAGTCTACCTACCAGCTTGCTAATCCGTCATCACCTACTAGTAATTATGTTGGATTGTCCTAGTCATCGCTCTTACGACAAAAAGCAGAACTGCAATTTTCTCACATCTTCTCAACATTAAATTATAGCCTTACAAAACCGCAAGAAAGTTTTTAAGTAGCCAGCAAAAGAGCGCTAACTATATTTATACCCGCTTCGGCAAAGATCCCCGATAAGAGTTTCCCGTTTTTATCTTCATCAATTGTTTTCTCTCCTGTCAAACAGATCCCCAGAAGCTACACAAGGTCAGCCAAGTTTACTCAGGCGGGGACCATATCCTCCTCGGTGCCCAGCTCCTTTCCAAGCCAACCAAACGTAGCCGGTATTGATTTCAGATCAATTGAACATTTCCAATTAGCTTTCCATCACTGTTCTCGCAATTTTGCACGCGTCTGCCTCTCTTCTATCCGATAGCTAACGCAGTACCCTGCCAGGATACCTCTTTCCCCTTGACTCCGATTTTTCTATTTCTATCCATCAATCCTATCTATTTGTCGTCTCACTCAACTTCCAGTTAGTTTCCCTTCCTCCAACTTGCTCAGAATAAACTGATGAAATTTTTTACAAAATTCCAATCACGCCCATGCCCAGGGAATGTCGCCACGCTAGAGCGAGACCTCATTAATCAATCACCACATCGTTAGGTGTTGGTCCATGTTTTCGTATTCGTAGGAGGTAGAAAAATTAAAACTCTCCACACAATACCACCACAAACTTTTACAATCCAAACCCACTCTCTATTTTTTCTTCTCATTCTCCTATCTACGCTACTATTAATTTCCCGGACTTGTCCTGACACTCACACGAGTTACCCGTCTTACCCTTTCCTTTAACCGTCAACCCAACTTTCCGCATACACACACGCACCTCTGCTCTGTATCCTGATCTGCTCTACCGCCAAACCCTCCCTCTATCTCCAACATCTTGTCTACACAGCTCTACCGTTTGTAAATACATAAGTTCCTCTCTTCATCTACATCTCTTCACCTTCTCTTCATTCCTAAATTCGCCATCTTAGGAAAAGTCAAGATATTTCTCTTCACGTTCTTCCCCTCCTTATTCCTCTCTTTTCCATTCCCGAAACCTTTAGTGAAATCTCTACAAGATTCTCTAACATACATCCAACTAATCTACAACGTTTCCCAGGACGTGTATACAACAAGCTCAAATAAATCGCTTCTGCTCGAGCTAACGACACATGGAAATATGCATCCATGATTAAAGAGATCATTTCCGCTTACAAAAAGAAACAACCTATTTCCACCAACCTTTTCCACCGTCCAAGTATTCATCATTCTCAGCTTCTGCAAAAACTCAGACAAGTTCAATCTATATCATCAACCCTGGCAAGAAAGCTTTTATTCTCTTCGACTTTGTCCATACAATACCAGCTCCAACCATCCTAGCTGTTCTCTTTGAGTCATCTTTGCATGTCTCCAAGAAAATCTACCTTCAATGAGGAACGCTTCATCCTCAAAAAATCCTTACCGAGAAGCCATCCATAGTTTCTCCCACAATCTCCATCCCATATACTTTCTCCACGCTTTCTCTCCCTGTAACTCATTCGAAACAGAGTTAGTCCTACTTCCAAACGTCTGTGGTACACAAAGCGGTAAAGATTCTCCAAAAAATAAACGTTTATAGGATCAAAATAGAAAAACGATGCTCCATAGAAGAAGAAAACTAGTCCAGAGAAAATATTATCAAATCCGGCAAGGATATTTCTCTCATCCTGGATTTGCCCCAACTGTTGCAATTCCCATCATCCAAAACAACGTTTCCTTTCACCAAACTAACGCCACCATTACCCTATTCTACTCTTCTTCTTTTTCTCAGTCTTCATAAATACGAGTCCAGTAGCACGTCCTCGGATTCTCTATCTTTCCATCCTCGCTCTCCACATCTCCCCCTCTCTATGCTTACACATGCACTCTCCCTTAGATAAAATAAAACGCTTTCTTATCTTTTTGTCTTCCAAATAACATTATTCCTTAGCCGTTTTCTCGTCAAAACATTGCACATCCTAGCATACTCGTAAACATCCCGCATTAACTAATTCCAAAAGTCTCTCTCTTCTAAAACACAAATCCAACATGATCATCCAGACACCCTGTCTCCGTTTCCCTCTTATCCCATCACTCCCACCCATCACAAGTGCCATTCCCTCCTCATAACCACACACTGATCCATTCCTCATTCCCGGATTACACTTCCAACATGATCACCATCCTCATCCCACCCAACTACAGCACAGTTACAGTCCCACAACTACACCATCACCATCCGACCGCAAAGAAATGATTACTAAGTCCCCGGCTTTCCACAAGATGAAATGACTATTAACCCCACAATATTTTATCAATGTTCATCTACCCCATCACAAAAGATATCATTCTATTTTTCCTCCCTCAAACACGTCATCACCCTCACCCACGGAAACCTCATCCTCTTCATCAACTCCACCTGCACCAGAGTACACGAAAATCATTTACCATCACATGATGGATGCTCCCCAGTCTCCATCCCGGAATTCCTTCCTTCCATTAATATATTTCATATACTCTGAAAATTGATTTCAAATTGCACGAATCTCCACCACAATTCATTACACCCTCTTCTTCTACAAGTCTCCCGAGCTCCTCAGCAAAGCCATCCAAGGGCCAGTCATCTCCTCAATCATCTTCTTCTTCCCCACCTGTTCCTTCACTCCATCCATTCCCGTCCGTAAGTACAATACTCCCAATTCCCCATCAACTTCTTCCACTTCTTGCCTCTTTCCTTCAGCTATTTTTCTCTATCACCCGCCAATAACTAGTATCCCTCCCTACCTCCAGATTCTCAGTTGAGTCAGAGACATGCACGCAAAACCAAGTACATCACCGCCTCATTCCTCTCTCATTTCCTTCTTCCATCTCGTCTACAGCAAGGCAATTCTCTGCCTCCCGCATCATCACCACCACTGCTTCCCAAACAGAAATTAACATTACGAATACCGTAACACGCTTAAGCAATTTTCCTTAACATCCTTCTACAGCTCCGCATCAATCAACACGTATTCTTTCGCGAGAGGAAGGAGACGGCATGTATTGAGAAAGAAGAATTTCATTTTTTATCTCAAACAATCAAATCTTCTTATCATCTCCGATTTTTTCCTCCCTCGCTTTTTTCTTCCATTAGCAAAAACATAACTCATCTCCAACGACCACATCGTCTCCTGCCAATCGCTCCTCAGTATCAAATTATAGGAGATACACAACCTTCGTAATTTCCGAAAAAATCCTCGCCAAAACCACCCACGTCTCACCGTTCATGTCTTCTCGCTCCCCCTATCTGAACTTCAACGCAACCAACACCCTCCTAGCTTCCTAGCCTTTCTACCCCCTTCTAAGTCAAGCAAGCAGTCCAAGACTAGCCCTGACTTTCTCCGCTCCTCTTTTCTCCACATCCCTTACTAAATTTCCCTATTATGGATTTTTATAACCCCAAGTATAAAGTTTACAGCTCTTCCAAAACAAGAATCCCCAACTCGGCTACAGGTTTTAACCGTAGCTTGCTCAAATTTCTTAAATATATCCAACATTTTCCAACGGGAAAACCTTACCCACATCATTATACAATGGTTCTCTCCTCTGCCTTATCTCTTTACCAGTTTACCACTAGCATAGTTTAAAAACTTACTTTTCTCATTTCCCTAATTTATTTTGGTTTAGCTTTCTGCAGCTATTAGCAACCACAAAAAAGCGATAGTATTCCTTCAGATAAAAACATCCTATCAAACCCCTTTTCTAACTTTCTCCCTAGAGCATAGTTAGCAACTTTTTCTTCCCTCAGAATCCACTAATTCCTTATCAATTTTCTCGAGTTCGATGCTAAAGCCCAAACTAAACTTCCCTTCCCTCGTTCCCAAGCGTCCTAACGACCCAACTATAGCGTTCCTCCATTTGGTTTGACATCACATATTTGTAGTAACCATTTCTTGCTATCATTCAAAGATAATTTCTCAAATCTTCCTAGTTTTACTTCCTATTTAACGCTATCTCGTTACCCAAATAGAAGTCATTACATGACGAGAGACTCGGTCAAAGGGTAAACTTACAACTTGAGATGGATTTCTGTCCTCTATTACATAAAACCCGCAAGTTTCTCACCATACTATTTACTTCACATTACATCTAGAAACTGCATCATAGACAATAGAAAGTGGGAGAGAAGAAAAGTATTACGGCAATAGCCCTACTTTCTCCAAGTTGCGAGCAATAACATTCCGACCTTCCACCGCTTTTTATATCCAATCCAATATCCCCTTCTTCCCCTTTCCTTACAACTTCCTCGAGAAGGATGAGACGACACATACGTCAGCCATGTAATTAAATAAAATGTTTCAGATCTCTTCTGGGGATAAAAAAAACTTTAGTCTTTTGCCCCTCTCTGAACTTTGATCAGTCAGAAGAAATTCGGATGGCGGTCGTGCTGAAATAGGAAAATGCGGTTTCTTCATCGTCCCTCCTGGCTGCCGACTTTTTCCTCTTTCTCTGGTTCAACGTTCAACTGACTACATGGTCTCTTGAGTTGCCTCCCGAGAAGAGCAATGGTCTAAAACAAAAAGAAACTTGTGGATCAATTAAGGACCGCAGACCCCAAGAGATAAACTAGCATGAAACAGGGAGATAATGTTACGACTCTAATGTTTCCAAGATGGGACAAAAAATCATTGCGCTCCATAAAACTTTTGTAGACTCAAAAACATTGTTGGACATCAATAAATCATAGGGTATGAGACAGTTTTATGGTGAGGAAATATTAACTGGGAATTAGTCTCCGCGTCTCCTCCACCAAACACCTTACACCGCGCTGTTATACGTACCTACCTTCTTCTCTCACTTTCACCCCTGTCCTCTCCCATCCTCCTCTCCTGTATCTTTCCATCCATCTATTTCCCCATCCCTTCTTATATTCTTTCTCCTTCTTCCTTCCTTCCGTCTTCTTTCATCCTTCACTTCCACAGCTAGCTGGAAAGCAATCCCGTCGTCAATTCAGCCCATCTCACCCCCTCTTTCCCTCTCATTTCTCCCTACTTTTCATCCCTTCTATGCCCTGTTTCTCTTTCACTATTTCATCCAGCCAGCCACAGAGGCAGAGCCGTGGAGCAGCCGTCATCTCTAAAATCTTCCCTACGCAATTATCCTCCAAAGTATTTTTCACCGATTCAAAAGCCCTCATTTACAAATCCCCTCCAGGATTTCCCTCCTTCCAGTCATCTCACCCATTCAAAGAGATCAAAATCCTCATCAATGCACCCCTTCCCTCTTCTTGACGCTAGACTCTAACCGACCTAACCTACATCATACCTAATTACCACACAATAAAACAGATCATGAAATTTACAATTATTATTATCATTCTTTATTTCCCCAATTTATGCGCCTTCTCTCATTTTCCCTTAACTGCCTCTAAATAATCCTTCTTTATCCTCTTCCCCCATCTCTTCCTCTCCCTCCATCCTATTACACATATTACAAAGATACATGTGTTTACTTCATTTAACTTCCCTTCATTTAATCCCCTACATGTGCATATCCCAACTCAACTTATAACCCACAACTTACATATCTTCCGCCTTTACCCTCCTCATAAAAGTTTCTCACTTTATAGCCCGCAAAAGTTTCTATTTTCTTCTTCCCCCTTTTAACACATACACACACAAAACCACCTTTGTTACTGCTATCAATCTGAGCTCTGAGCTGGACCACATCTAAATACATAAAACCAACCTATCTTCCATAACTTCTAACGTCTCTCCTCTTTACAACTTTCCGGCCACATTCAATAAACTACGAGTCCTACACAGCCTCCCAGGACTAGCTTAATTTGACATCTTTCAACCGAGATTTTCACCAATCTAACTTTTAGTTTCCCACACAAATCACCATTGCATGCTCATTCCTATACTGATCAAACTTCTTAGTTTCAAGAAATCGAGCACCGATTTTCTATCTCTTCCCCACTAGGGTAAATCGTTGGCCCACCACACCAGCTTCACATAATCCTAGATGCGAAGCGAGTTTCGTGATTTCAATTAAAGACGGCGTAATGAACGTTTACTCCTCCTTTTTTCATTTATCAGTTTATGAATAAGACTCAAAATATTGTGAGTGAAGAAAAACAGAAACATCGTTTCATCCAGGGAAATCATTGAAGAAAATCCTCAGTAGGATTATTGTGTTGTTTGTAGTTTGAGTAAAATCTGGTAGAATGAGATGAGTATGATCTCAGTCATAGACTCGTGTCTAAATTGGTTTACGTGTCGGAATAGAGTAAAAAGCATCGTTTCAATTTCCATGAAACTTTGCATCATCTCACCTCTGCTCCACTCTGTGTGAGAGGTACTCTGCAGATGATACCGTAGAAGAGTCGTTACCGCTCATTCAAGAAACGTGGACATAAAGCCATAAAAGTTTAAGTGTTATTGTCCCTTACATATTCCCACCATTAGAATCAGATGAAATAGCCCAAGTATGTGTAAAGTTTAAAAAGGAGACGAAGAAAGAAAGGGTTCACCTTTCTTCCGATTCTTCAACATGGGCATCCAACACCACCTATCACACCGTCTTATTCCCTTTCACGCTTTAAGTGGGATGGTGGGAGAAGAAGCCTTTTGAGAAAGATAGACGGAGAAAGCAAAGGGTTGTTGGTGCAGAAGTAAAGGAGCTTTTTAGAGGGACAGCAGTTAATTTTCATGACAGGTTTGATCCACCCTGTGCGTGCAGCTGGATGATGCGATAGCAGTTACCAGTTACTCTCTTGAGAGTGTCTTTGATGATGATGAAACTATATGAAAGAGCCACCGAGTCCCACTGGAACAAAACAATCATCCATGCATCTCTTTCATCCTCTAATCCAAGTCACACTTCCCGCACTTCTTTCACCCCTTTCACTCCTACATTTCCGGTAACCCTCCATCCCATAAGAATTCACGACCGCCCAACAATATCCTCTTACTCCTTCCTCACTCTCTCAGATACACGCTATTAACACCGCATAAACCCCAACTTTCACTTCTCACGCAATCAAACAACATAAACACCTTACCTTCATTCCTCGCCCTTCCTCTCCGTCTGTATTCCTCCACTCCCTCCCACCTCACCGACGTGTTCTATGAAAGAACAAGGCATGCAAGCAATACCATCTTCGCACAGTAGAACAAAATTTCTAAAATTCCAGCATTCTTCTTTTGTAAAATCCCACAGTTATACTCTGCCAAAGCTGATTCCGCCCAAGCACTGACACTGACCTCGTCCCATACCCGTGCCGTGACCAATGTTTTTCCAACGGATCGACCTTGGTGAAATTCCTCCGGGTTAGCATGCAATGCTAAATATTTCCTCGTTCTGGTATTTTTTTCAAAGCTTTCAGCTTCCCCTATTTGCTGTTATTCCATCTTACTGTTTGCTCTCTAACCGTAAAATATTTTCACATCCGTTTGGGTTCGGATTTGTTCAGTATTTCCTTGATTTCTTCATGAATCAAACATACATTTGTGTATTTAATATTTTCCTTTTTACAAATTCTATCCCTCACCAGCTTTCCACTTACATATTAGCATATGCATTAGGTTTCCTGTTTCAGGATACAATATAATCACCATAATACCATATGATTTCAATTAATGTCCTTCAACATTCCCGCATACAATCCAAACTTGCAGCTTCCATCATTTCACTGTGAGTGTTCACTATCACGTAGCTCGACACTAAATTAGAAGCCTCTGCAACTACCCATCCATGTACCTTTTTCGCATCAACACCGTTTCAAATTCTTCAGTGCATAAAACGTTACCAATACGCTCGGTTAAGTTGCTTAGTTTTCATTCCGTTGTGCAGCAGGCTCATTGTTGAAATCCGAATCTTCAGTTATACCTGAATAGGACCTACAAGTAAACGTACTACTAATTCCCTCTGAATCCAACCAACTGAAATATTCAACCAGCAGAGCTGAACCTGTTTCAGCCCTGGAACACATAAAAGAGTAAGGAAAATTTACAAATTCGATTATCCCCAAGCCAAAATGCACTGGAGATCCAGTGGACTTTTGTTAAGATTCCAAGACGAGATATAGTAATACATTGTGAGCATGCCCAAGGGTAATATAGAAACTATGCATTTCTTTCCCGCTTGAGTATTCTCTGCCACCGTCTTCCCATTTCTACTTTCATTTTCAATCAATTCTTTCGGATGAGAAAAAAAAGTTTCCAGCGCCCTCAAGTATTGGCGCACCAATACAACTTGATCATCCTCTTGACCGTTTAGATTTCCTCAGGAGCTTCGGATTATTATGAGTCAACTCAATCATCATGATGAGCTTATCGACTAGAAAGTAGATTCTGTTCGGATATAATCCGACTTCATTTAAGCTTTTAGCTACATGTTTCCAGTTCTATCATCCATGAAGAGAAAGAAGGAGATCCAACCTTTTTTCGCTCCGTCATTTTCCCCCATCAACATTACTATAAGAGCCTCTTATTGAGTCCATCCGATCATTCAGAAGGAAGGCTAATCTAGCTCGGAGTTTTTCATTCGTAAACCAAACTACAGTTTCACCCAGGGAAATATCTTACGAGCTACACAGAGTAGCCATAGTTAGGGGTATAAACCAAAGAACGAGAGCCTCCATCTACTTTCTCTCTCCAGTAACCCGCCCCACTGCATCCTATATACTTTTACTTCCTACCTCTAGTCCTCTCAGTCCCAACTTTCTCCCTTGCCTTCCAGGACGTATTCTCCCCGACTTATCCATCCTTCTTATCTTTCACATCCGGGCTAGCAACTAGAACCAGCTGATGATTATCTTCTCCGTTCCCTCCGAGCCAAGAAGCAGTTAAGACAAGTACCAAAACCAGTGTATTAACTGTGGATAAAATTGAAGAGAAGCCATGAAGCTGGCTCAAGATTCGGAACACTAACGTATTCTCCAGCATTCCCCTTTCCTACCTCTCTCATCCCCACATCCCCTCCTCCTTATTCCAAGAGAAGAGGAGACAGAAAGACGGATTGAGCAAAATCTTAGCTGAAGAAAGTCGGATTTAATTCTATTTTCAACTCCTCCTTTCATTTGTTTCCTTCTCTTTCAACAGTTCCATCCATTTGCTAATTTCCTTCCCGACTCCCATATATGTCCTTCAACATAGGCTCTATCTACCTCTACTTACAACAATGAGCTTTCCCCATGACTTTTCTAAGCTTGAGGAAAAGGAGGATCAAATCCGTTCAAGAAAGCCTCCCACTACGAAAGACACTGCCGCTTCCTTCCAAAGAAACTAAGTTGGGGGCGACGAGAGCGCACAACAAGGGAACGCGACAGATATTCAAGTGGAACATTTTGTCCAAGTGAAGTGGAGTGGAGCATCATCCCTCCAGAGGCCAACTTTTCAATCAAGATCTCTCTTAACAAACGCTCAGACTTGGGCTCTACCTTTGTATAATTTATTACGACTA
The DNA here is from genome assembly GCA_906901655.1 of Sminthurides aquaticus. Taxonomy (NCBI): domain Eukaryota; kingdom Metazoa; phylum Arthropoda; class Collembola; order Symphypleona; family Sminthurididae; genus Sminthurides; species Sminthurides aquaticus. The sequence continues at coordinate 12,912,996 of CAJQTT010000001.1, read as the reverse complement.
TGAGAGCCACTACTCCTCTCCAATAAATCCTTCATTCATAATACTCATAAATGCAAGATGGATTCCTTTCTTTCTTCCTCTTCTTATTCTCCTTCTTTCTTTCTTCCTCTCACATCCTTCCTCCTACAAGCTCTGTCACATTTCATCCATTCTCTTACCTAACTCTTTCCCTAAATCTCTCCCTCCCTTCGTAAATAGCAACTTTCTCCATCCTCCTTTCTCCTTATTTCTCTCCCTCTGCCCAATCCCAATTTACCTATGCATTATTAATCCCCATTCCCTCATCAATGGTCTTTGCATAACTCATCTCAGAATTCTTTCTACTTTCCCTTTAAAAATCATCCCTCTTAAATGCTTGATGCTCTAAATCCTCCTACTTATTCCTCCCAAATCCCCCTCCTCCTACATCCTGTCCATTTTTCTCCATCCACCTCCCAAGTATTTTCCATTATACTCCCCCTTCTATATTCTTCCGCTCCTTCCACTTAAAGCAAAGTCATCCAAAGTCATCTTCTAAAGTAAACCAAAGCTGTACCCCCTGTCCTCAGCTTTATTCTTCAAAAAGAATATACAATATCAACACTGTAGCATTTCCATATTCTCCTTTCAGTCCTTCATTTCCCCCTTGTCCACAACGTGCTTTTCTTCTCTCTTCTTTCTCCATAGCGATTTTATCCCAACTCCACAGGAGTACACACAACAAGCTCAATGCTGTAGCCTTCCCTTTATACCTCCCTGTATTCTCTTCCACTCTACAATTTCTACACGACAATATTTCCAAGACATCCATTAAGCGTCCGGCTCTTTGGCATTTATTGAGTAGGATCGAATCACGATATTCCATCCTCCTACTTTAGAAGACATGGAGAAGGGAGACTAAATCATCCAGAGAACTCCATTATATCCTAGCTTCAATGGAAAACATTTCCCGCTATATCCTACCAACAATGGAGAGTGAGGAGTAATAGGAAATTAATACCCTCGCTAAAATTCTCCAGTCTTCCGCCCCAACCCCCTGGCAATGGGCAATTCTGACCCATGAGAGACACAATTCACAACCTTCTTCGCAACAATCCACCATATCTTCTTCTCATCTTTTTCCTCCCTTCTCAGCCTTAGCTTGCTCTTTTCTCAGTCTATACTTTTCCTATCTAAAGAAGAAAAGACATGATAGCCGCCAAGTATTTATGACCCTGAGTCATATGATTCAGATGAGTGCCTCTTCCATAGGAGCCTCCAGGTATAAAAACTCCAGTCCAAAGATTGATGGATGCGAATCATTGAGGGCAGCCATATAAAGGAGACAAAAGAAAATGGATACTTCCACCAGCCGACCAGCCAACCGCCAGCTCAAACTTGAAAACTAACTTCATGCTATCACCAAATTCTTCGCATGGATAACCAAGAAAAGATCCGTCAACTTGACAACAAGTCCTTTCCATAATATCCTCCACAGTGTCCTCCATCCACCACTCCACCACTAAACGTCTCCATCCTATTATATTGTGTATCCTACTCCATTCCCTCCCTCCTTTCTTTTCACTCATCCCTCTATTATATGTCATTCCCGCCTTACGAAACAAGTACTTTCCACCACACAAAAAATAACTATTAACTCGTATCCCCCCGGCCAGTCTAAGTCATCCCTCTCCCCACCACTTGAACGATCACCCATTAAAATACATTTAACAATCAACTACCTAACAAACGCATGACATTTCCTACCTTTAAATCACCTTACTAAACAAATCCACCAGCTAAATAGCAGTCTCTCAATATTTCACCAACATCTTTATCCTACGCTTTGTCGTCTCTGTCAGCTCCTGTCATCCTCATCATCGCCCACCATTCACCCCACCCCAGTCAATACCATCAGCGAGCTTTCATCCCTTGGCAATGTATCTATTCCTTCTTCCGACCCTCATGCCATATCATTCAATACGTTACATGCACAATAACTTGAATACTGTACTGACTGATTCAACTACTAAATCACATCTTGGATACTTTAAAACACAGACCCAATCGCGATATCCATTTAAATTCCCACAACACTACTCCAAATACAAATCCTTTGTGTATATATTGTGACACCTGAGCCCTTCATCAATCAAGCACCAACCCACTTCCCAATCCCATATGCAGAATTCCACTGTAATTTAGATAAAACCATTTTGCCAAAATCTTTTACTTCTCCGTTCATCAAACAGTTCCCAGAGACCCATAAAATACGTTTCAGTCAACTTGTTTCCTTCCAGGAAAAAAAAACTGGTTCCGATAAAAACAATCACACTTAACTATCTCCACTTGCTACTTTACTACCATCCTGTCTCCCGTCCACTGTCCACAGTTGGTCGTAGATTGAGCAGAGAAAGATTGAATACAGTAGTCAGGCCGGATGATGGACGAAGCCCATTCCACCATTTCCCTCTTTTTTGGACATGGTAAATTTAACAAATTCTCTTCTCCTTACATCTGTCCTTTCAAAGCCAGTACATGTCCTTGTCCACTTTCCTCTATTTTCTCTTTTTCTTCTTCTTCTTAATCCGCCTTATCCACAACCCATTATTTCCTCTGACTCTACAACCCCATTTGCTTTTATTAGACGATCTTTCCAATTTCCTTAGGTCGGATGTCGCCATCCTGGACCTCATTCCTCTACTCCCACAGCTTAGTTAGCCCTTGCAATCTCCTCATTTTATCAACACAAAAAATCCTACGACGACAAGTCAACATTCTCCGTCTTCTAAGTCGCCCTCTCTAATTTCCCTTGTCCATCCAAATCTTAAATCAGCCTCGCATAGCCTATACAATCAGATTCAGCTCTCAGCAAGATTCACAATTCTTCAATTCCACCACCTATATTATGCTCACAAATAGTAACTGTAACTCTGCCCTTAAGTTCGACGGTCCCTAAGCCCGATGGCGTAAAGGACCGTAACTCCACTCGATTCGGCAGCAGTTAAGAGCAAAATTGTACCCTTCCGAATGCTACTTCAACTTCCTCTACCACATTAAGCCTAATAAATAGAGAAATACACTATTATATTTAGAGAACCAGCTACACATAGGTATTCCTCTGTCCGAAAGTACCTTCTGTATCGACAACATTATCCCCCAGCATGCTATACATCCTTACATTAATCCGTATCTTCCTTCTCAATTAATTTTACTATTCGGCAACTTCTCATCCACTAAGAGCGATACAGCCAAAAAATATAACATTACTATTAACTAAAACCGCACTTCCTGGGGTGGTCGCCACAAATTGCGAATAATAACAATCGTAGAAAATTCAAGAGTCATTTCAAATTTTAAATACACTGAACATTTGATTCAAGCCACATAGCCTGTGGCCAGTTCAGTATCAGGAAAAAGATCAACTCAGTGAAGTCAAATTTCCCTATTATCCTTTTTCTTTAGACTCGAATCTACAGAATCTTCAGGTTTTCTCCCACCAAACTCCAATCATATCTCAATTTTCTTCTTATTCTCACACCATCTTCCATGGTGATACATACTTAAATGGTTCAATTTTCGGACACACTATGTATCCCTATGGAATGCATATTATGCTTCTTAAAAGGATTTAACGGTTTTCTGCAAGCGCTGAGAAACTAATTCTTCATGTGCATCGTTCATCATGTACGTCGGACACAGAAATACCTCTTAAATGCTCCCAAGATGTAACATGGATGCTGTATTTGATCCTACATAAATATATATTCTGGTACCGGCATTATATACGTCTTGGATAAACCCACAGCATAATAAATTAACCTCTATAAGCTTTTCCAAAGAAGATGGTTCAACGTTCAACAATATCTACACGGTCGGCTAATACTAATAGTCAACTCCAACACAAGTTTCTCTTGTCTCAAACTATTCAAAGGGAATCAACCGATTAGAAACGCAACAAAACGGAATCCCTGATTAGAGCCTTGAGTGAAATATAGCCGGAATGACTTAAGTAGTCCAAAGAAAAGATTATAACTCAATCCATATTGAGAATTGTATAAAAGCTTTGATCAAGATTCCTCCTCCGAGTCATAAATCTCAGTCAGCGTAGCTTCTCTCCAGAAGCTTAGACAAACCCAAAGCGAGACGTCACTTCATGAAAAATGTTTCAATAATTGCAAAAATTCTGACATATGCAGATATCCCAAGAATACACACGTATTTACATCAGTATTCTCCGTAAATCTCTCGTAATTTCCTAACCCGCCTTCCTCCAACCTTTCAAATTACGGCGCAACATTTCTGTGCCTCTGAAATTATCCCATCCTTTCTCTTCTACTACACTATATCTGCTTTCACTTCCAGTTTTCCTGAGTATTTAGCTATCGCAGATATTTACTCTCGCAAAATTTTCTCCTCCGCTTTCAACCATAGCCTCAACGACTAAAATACTTTCCTCCACCCCCAACTACCCACCACGATCCTCTACATCTTACCTAATTCGCTAATTCACACAATGTTTCCGACAAAATTCCTCCAACTTTAACTTTCACCGCCCCACCAAAGGAAACACGATGAAACTCTATTTCTCTTCCCTCCCCAACTTTCCCTCCTGTCTAACACCCCCACATTTATCTTTTATTACTCACTACTTCCTTTGAGCCTCTCGCATTTTTTCCCAAGCTGATCTGACAAGGCACATTAGTAATTCCTTACATACGTCTCTACTCTCTACAGTTAAAAGAACTGATTGTCAGCATCTTTTAGCTGACACATCCATGCTCACACACAGTGCTCCCATAACCCCCACAATCTCCCATTACTCCAATGTCGACTGGACTAATACCACCATCACTAACAAATCCTCCACCCCAACTGCTTCTTCTTCTCTCACTACTACACAGAACCTCCCCTTTACCTCTCCATTCATCCCTTAACTTTCACCACCAATACTTCCCATCAACCCGTCCCTTCCAAAAGAACTTATGCTCTGTAGGAAACCTAGCAGAAACATTACCGCCGTCGTCTACATGACTATTTTCAGTATACCCGCACCAGCAGTATTACCTTGCTTACACTACACCCTGGACAGTAATAAACCATAGACTCAAAATACACAAAGACCGTATTAACATGCAGTCCATAGGTAGGTAGCTCTGCTGAAGTAAAGCTAGGGATAGACCTCGACTCACGATTCGCTACCATGTCCAGGCCAGCACCATCGCAGTTTTAAGACAAATTCCCCCAAATAAACAGAATCCATCAGAGCCCAAAACCATTCTCTAGATCCAGATTCTCTACCGAAAACCCACTCAATTTCTCCCTCCTCTGCATGTTATCATCCACTTTTTCACTCACACTACAACTTCACCCTGTGACGTGAATTGTGGGAACACTGCGGGAGAGAGGAAATGCTGAAAAATTTCGTACCAACAGACAACAAAGGAAGAAATATAGCCGTATTAACCAAATGTCTTCAATATCTAACACCACTCTTGGATCGTAGCGGACGCAACATTCAACCCGGGTAGTGTCGTCTCCTTTTCTACTTCCATGAAAAATTGATTCTCCACCTTCAGCGTCATAGTCTTTTCCAAAGTGGAAGCACGCTTGCTTTCTCCGTTCTATTCCATACTACAGTAACGCTTCTTCTACCACTCTTTCTCTCTGCATCTCCCCTAAGCTTAAAGCTCCTCTTCCCCATCCCTACAACCTCCATCCTTCCAACATCTTCCCCATATAACTCCATTACAACGCAGCCCTAAAATGTGCACGCATCATCCATTGTCTGAATAAAGTACAAGTTTGACGTTATCTTAAACGTTGAAAAATGTAACGCAAGTGGAGCGCATACACTGAAGCTGTGCTACGACGCTATCAAGCATTCTACACAAACTCTAATCTGCACTCAGGATAACTACACATTGTACACTTTTCCTTGCTGAGATCAGGATGAGTGGGGAACAAAAAGTAATTATTAAACAAAGACGCAATAAAATTTTAACAACCTTAAGCTTCTCGCAAGTGAAGCGAAAGTTTAAGAAAACGCCATAACGGGTGCAAGCTCGTTAAATCCTCGTCGTTGAGTAGACAATCGTTTCAGCCATGTCATCAACACATCCTAAACAACTCCAGTAAACACGAAGCCAGCGGAAGCGTAAATAATCTTGATCCTATGTGTCCAAAATTTAGATTCAAGAATCATGTTCACTACGAGTATAAATAAAGTTAAATACAAATATTAAGTCCAAGGTCCCTTCCCAGTTAATCATGGGAACGGAGTCCCCAAGAGCAACATGGATACTTGGTGTTTTTTCGTACATTTCGATTTATTTAATTACACTATATATATTTCCAATAGTTAGTAGTTCATCTATCAATAGGATCAAATATATCGATGGCGATGCAAGAGGGAAACCCGAGGACAGTAACGCGAGAAACACTAGAGAAGTAAAAGACTTTGAGGACAGCGCAGAGAAGTTGTATGTCAACTTGATATTCTTGGAAACAGTTGGCTACGTTTTCAACACTTGACCATACCCACCTAGCTTTAGCTTTTCATCTACAAAACACGTTTATATTTTCAGAATCCTTTCTGATGGAAATCAATTATCTCCATATGGCGAACGAAAAAAAGGGTGAAATTAATCTCGATCATGATTTATGATCACATGTTAATACATGGAATTCATCCGTCAATGATGAATTCTTGCAAAAATTTAATTAAACCGCTTTTATTATTCCTCCCAGATCAATTAAAAGAAAGCAAAGGAAATTTTATAGTAAACCAAGGTTCACGAACAAGATCAGCAGAGTCGTGCACAATCTGGAGGAGTCAAGCTCCAAAATTCATGGTATCAAAACTTCGAAAAAGCAAAACAACTATGCACGCCGTACATCTCCCTTACTTCCAACACCACCTCCTCAACATGGGTACACAGCTTATTTATGAATGTTTTAATACGTTTATAATTTACACGCTATACAAATACACGCCTGTTTTTTTATTCCAGGAGTGAAGAATTTGAAGAAAATTATGAGATAGGAAGTAAAATACCTGAAGTAACTTTGCTAGAATATGAATATGAATCTCCAAGTGAAGAACGTAAAGCAAATCAGAGGGAAATCGAAGAATCTCAAGCCAATCAGAACAAAAGTGAAGCAGCTGAAGAAAGCCATAAGACAGGAGAATCTGTAAAACATGTGTTGCCAGAGAAGGAAAAAAGGTAAATTGGGTAGTTCTTATCTGTATGCCGAGTTTGTTATTTCCTCTCGTAATCCATAATAATAATCGTTTCCATAATACGTTCAGCCAAAAAGTATTCAACTTCAAGGATGAGACTACCAGCATTGAAATCAAAATACGACAATACAAACACCCACGCCCTCGTTCGCAATCCAGGTGAATCAAGTCATGTATCACCTCCACAGCCCGGAAACCCCTACCTTCTTTCTTTTATAATAATTTCTTGTTTCTTAGGGAGCAAGATTCAGGAAAAACTTCAGAAATGACGGAAAATGCAACCGATCTAGGACGTGTAATTTATAAACAACATCGAACTAAAACCAAAAACGCGTCCTCATCGCCATCTTCAAAATCAAACAAACGATACCCCAAATACCGGCTTCAAAGTCAACGCAATGCTGTCAAAATCAATGTCGCCAAAGGGTCGCCGGTTTTGAATGTCACCCCCCAGAATGTGTCTACGAAAAAAAGCTCTACAAATATAAGACCCCTCGTCAGCAAAGAAAGTCCGACAGCGTTAACGTCCAAAACTGTGGGGGGAAAATACGCGCAGTCTGGAAACGACCATAATTCGTCAAGCAGACCTCATATCAACGCTAAATTTGCAGAGAATAAAATTATCGATAACGGAGATAAAGTGAAAAGTCGAATAAGCCCGAAAAAAGAAAATATTCCCTTCACTTTACCTCCATTGTCGAACTCAGAATCCATTCGAAATTTAAAAATTCCGAATAGGCAGAAACTGGAATTTCCCGTTCTGTCCAATTCGCCTAAATTATATCCGCTGCAGCCTACGACAGAGTTCTTTCCACCTGGATTCGTGAAAAAAGAAACTGCCAAAGGTAGTCCATCATCCATCCAACGCCACAATTTACCCGGAAATCAAACCCAACCACATCCATTATGGAGCAGAGCAGACCTTGATACACCCACAATGGCTCATCCATTACTCAAAGGAAAAGAAAAAAAACTGCCTCCTCAGCCAATACTCCAAACGGAAGTCTTAAACACTTCTTTGTCAGGGTCTATACAACAAAAACCCGTAAGCTTTAAGATTCAGATGCCACGACGACTCCTATCTGAAATCGAAGCAGCCACTTCAAAAAAGAAAGTTGGACTAATTCAACCGATTCCGAAGCAAAAACCAAGGTCGGGATTCAAGGCAACTAAAATATCTAAACAAACTTCAATCAATAGCATGTTTGGTGGACAATCTGGACAACGGTCTATCGGAGCACAATCATCAGAAGACCATTCCGTAGCACACAATCCTATGACCCACCCACCCACAATTTTCACCCCTCTTCCCCGTAAAGATTTTAGGATTCCAAAACAATCTCTCAGCAGATCAAGGCTCCTTCAAATGTTACGTTCTCCTAACAGTGAGACCGCTCGAGACTTGGAAAACTTTGAAAAGATAATCAATGACCACCATGGAGGCCCCAAACACAGAATCCACTTGAAACAGGATGCTTCTAACGCTACAAACAAACCATTTGCTATTATATCTGCTAAGCCCGAAAGCGAGGAACAATTAACGGCCAACACACGGATATCAGACGGGAGCGAAGTAACAAGGAATAAAACAGGATACAAGAAGAATAAGTTGGCAGGCTCCTTAGGAAGAAGTATGGGAGGCTCCTTAGTTAATGACTTCTTAAAACCAAAAGCCACTGCTGACATGGCTTCTAAAAAGCGACCAAGTTCAGTAACCAAAGATTACAAGCCCTGGAATCCGCTGCAAGCAACTATAAAATCCTCACATCGATCAGCTCTCTTTATCGATAACAAAAATGGTTCACATCATGACTTCCTTCATGATCCGGTGGTGCGACACAAGGGGTCAAACATTGATCTGTCTGTTGGAGCTGAGAATAGAATTGATTACGATGACGAAATACTCGATACAGACTTCCAAGCACTTTCAAGGTCGATCATAAAACCTTCCTCAGATAATGGCACTTTTGTCTTGAGCAATGCTTCGAATCCTAAACCAGAAATCGTACAAAACAACACCTTCCATAATACAACCATAAAGCCAGAGCTTCCTCCAATCTTAGTGCCTATCAGTGCAAATCTTTCTCATGCTCCACTAAATCTCTCTGAAATTAAACCGCTATTCACTGAAATCGAATTAATGGAGCTTCCTGAGAGCATTCCCCGTCGCACACCAAACACTTCGGATACACAAACTACTACAACCCGTCCTAAATTTATAAGAACAACGTCGCCTGATATCACAGAACCTCTTGGCCCAGCTTCTAGCATAGGTAACTCTTCAGCTTCATTATCTGAAAACAGTAGTTCAACACCACGTGCAGGTATAACCTCACTCCCACTGCAACCTACAGTAAATGTCCCGATTTCTACAGCTATTCCATTAGCTACATGTGTCGACTCAACCTACACCCCAAACCTGTCTGTGCCGACAACTCCGCTTCCCATGCGGAAATCAGAACACCCAGAAGATATTATTGAAATAATTGTGCAGCCTGTTGGAATATACCCAGCCTCGCTTTCGTCATCAAATAAGACAGAAAGCAAGTTTATGGAAATAAATACATCCGGTATGATTCCAAAAAATCCCTTGGAAAAGAAGAAATCGCTGACGGAAGACAAAATTGGGAACGAAAAGCAAGAACAATCAAAAGTGGGTAGCGAAATGGTGCATCCAGACCTGTCAGTTCAAACTAATCCACAACAGGCAATGGCAAACGTAGTATCGGAAGGTACCATACCCTCAAACGAAAAAATGTCAGGCGAGAGGTTGATAAACGGAATAAGTTCTCCGCCTGCAATAACCTCAGGTGCCAATACAAAATCTGAGGAGGATTTGTCCACACCGCTTAAGAACAATCAACATCCTGCCCTTCCAAAGACATCAACGGGTAATACTAGCGAAGTTCGTGTTAAAGGTAATTCTTCGAACGCCAATACCAAGAAGGACGAACCCAGTCCAATTGCCAGGGATGAAAAAAATGCTACAGACATGGAAACTCCTAAATCAAACGTCTCAAGCTCTAGACCTGAATCAATCAAGCCTACAAGTACTACTACATTGAAACCTGAAACCGATAAGTCCCTACAAGCCTCCTTCACGAAACCAACTAAAGAGTCACAAAAACTGGATGTGAATAAGGTAACCGAAGAAAAGTCAAGAGTAGGCCCCGATAAACCACGTGATTCAGGCAAAGACAATGCGAATGCAAACGTTATTACATCCAACCCGGAAACCGCTAAGCCTAACCAAACATCCATCGCAAAACCTACTGAAGGGCCGCCGAAAGTAGGTACCGATGAATCAGGTGGTTCTGCAGGTAAAGAAGGTGCAAAATCAAACGCTACAATCTCTGACTCTGAAACCGGTATGCCTGTACAACCCTCTTCCGCAAAACCAACGAAACCTGATAAATCACAAACAGTAGTAAATAATACCTCAAATAAAGGAAGCGCAAAAGAAGATTCTACAGAAAAATACTTAGCTAACACGTCTACACCCAGCGACACTAAACAAACCGAGCAAATGAATTTTACTGATTCCGCAAAAGCAAGCCCCTTTAATGGTGGCAACGGGCCGAACTTGAACAAACAAAATGCAGAAAGTATTACTATTGCTGCTAACAATTCAATTGATTCACAAAAAGATTTCGCAGTATCCAAAGTCAAGACAGGGAACGGCAATGTACAACCCAAAAATGGAAACAGCTCGGTTCAGGACAAAGGAAGCTTAGCTGAAGACGGACCACTGCAAAATAATACTTCAAAAAAACCCATTTTGCCATCAGACGCAACACTAGAAAAGAAGGATTCAGATACATATGTCGCAACCCCTCTTGCAAAACTCCCCTTAGCATATTCAAACTCTACTGGTACCGTTTTAAAAAAGCCAAATGAGAATTCCGCAGCCAAACATTCAAATAAAACTGGCGTTACTTCCACTGAATCCGACCGAAACCCACAGAATTCATACGAAAACACAACTACGAATAGGTCTCCAGCTGTATTAAACTCAAGTAATCCGAACTCATACTCAGAGAAGCCTACGTCCAATCCAAATTACAACAATCTAACAAATAATCCGGCTATAAGTACAACAATAAGAATTCCTATTGCAACGAGTGCAGCAAAGCCTAACATGAAACCAGCAATCGGTGAACCAGTTGAAGAAAAACAGGAAATATCAACAGAAAGTCCAGTTTCAGCAATCGAAGCCCCGCCATCAGCCGTTGCCGACGAAAAGCCAACCGTTTTACGAGATCCCATCAACAATACTACTGCTGACAATCCCAAACTAGAATCCAAAAAACAAAAAATCGAAGAAACAACTTCTCCTTCATCTTTCACAACATTATCACCGTCGAAGAATTCTAGTTCTAGCAGACCTCCTCAAACGTCCAATGACATTCCCCCCGCAATATCAAGCACTCCCAAAATACTGCCAGCCACTCCTCCAGCTTCAGCAACAACGAAGCCTTCCGTGATTAGATCTGCAGTAAACGCAACCACGACCACAAGCTCTCTCTTTGTTGATTCCAACCTTACAAGTACAACAACGGATGCCATTTCTGCAGCAACAAACCGCAATATTCAACTTCCCCATTTTATAGAACTGGAAATGATGGCCGCAAATTCCATCGCGGCGCAACCCAACAACAACATGCCTCAGCCCAGAAATGCCGATCCTACCAATAATACGAATCCAGCGTCAGCTACTACTTCTACTAATTCCAAGAAATCTTACTTCCAAGACTTACCAAAACTACCCGAGCAACCCGTCCTCCCGTTCCCTTTACGAGCAAAGGACAAAGTTAAGAAACAAGAATTTCATTCTCTACCATATATACCATCCATCCTGGAGTAAGCTCTGGACTCGCTTATTATTCGATTAAAATGTCGAGCAAATATATTTATTAAAAAAATCCCTTACCCACTTTGTGTGTAATTATCTAGATTACACTACTAAAAAGAACCACGTACCATATTAAATATACAAGTCGATTCATAAAACCAAGAGATAATAAATTAGTCCATCTCTTTTCACTCATTCAATCTACTGGCCACCACATACTAAATATATATTTGCTTTTAGCGTCAACTTAACTCCATGCCAATCATTGACTGGAAACTGGAAACAGATCACGTAGCTGCTAGACGACGTTCGATAACAGGACTGGAATTAGGCCTTATCGGCCCCCTTTATCGACAAGCTTTTATTTCCGGGGCAGGAGTGAATTTAATGCAAATTTTTGCAAAGGAAAGGGGTAACAAATCATCCGTGACTGTCTACTCTATCCATTCGAATGCATAAAGGATTTTCTGGATCACAGCCTACGAGATCTTTCCTTTTCCTCTCTCGTCTCCTATGGTGACTACCATTCATTCCAGCTTTTAAACTGTACTCTTTCCCCTTTCCCATTCCGTATCAAACATAACAAGCCAGAGTATTTCAGCATACAGGCTCACACTTCCCATCTCCCCTTCTTATTCCACCGTATCATTTCCAATTGAGGAAACAACAATTTTCCCTTTAAACTACGCCTTCAAAGCCGTCCTTAAAAAGCTTAGACAATTTTCAATGCATCCGACTTTAAAGTCAAAACACATCAAAACGGGTAATACAATAATCATAATTGCTTTCCGCGCTTCAAATCCCATCTCCCTCCCTTGCTTTCCCTTTTCATTCACTTAAAATCCTAGATTCTTCATCCTTATAGCTGTAATATCCTACCCGGGACGGATAATATCCCGCTTCCTCACACCAGGCATGCACCGGTTTCCTTATCCTGTTCCCTTCATTCCTATCTGCATACGTTAGGAATGAATCCAAGCAAGAAAAAGTCATCCACTTCTCACTCCACGGAACCTGATTCCACTCCAAGGCTCATCATCCACGCCATCCTGCAATTTCCATCTTATTTCACCAATTCATTTGCTTTTGCTATGCGTAATCATTTCGTTCCAAAACCGTGAAATCCTTATATAGGCTCTCATCATGTCTTGTCTACCAGCACCTTTATATTTAAAATCCCATCCCATTCTTAACTGCACGTACCAAATGACAGAACCATCGACCACTATTAAACCAGCTTCATGTTAGGTAGCCCATTGCAAAATTCCGGAAATTCTATTCAGTCTAACATCACCTCGCAATGAGTTACAACAATTGGAACACCATAACCAGTACAATATAGAGTCAAGGAAACTCGTGTACATTCTTAAATAGCACAATCGCTTTCTCCACACAATGTTGTAAGGAACTCGGCAGCAGAATCTGCACTCACTACTACATGATTACACAATCCTTCCAGAATAATCCATCCTCGCTTTACCAACAAGTCATTAATTCTTTTCCGTCAAGATATCCAAGCAAAACAGAGAATTTGCATTCCCGAAGGCTGTCGCGCCAAGCGGAAGCTAACATTGACAGAATCATCGGATACAAAACCGGTAGTTGAGCATCATCCGTCATCACTATCGCCACCTCTCATCAGCTTCATCATAAATTCAAGCCTTCAACATTTATTTGCTCTTCACCCTGTCTCTGTCTCTCCCCGTGCTCACTCTTCACACTGTATCTCTCCTCCATCCATTCGCTTTCCCCTCAAGTTCCAGGCTACAACAATAATACGTCCCTCATAATCCATTCCCACTGTCTCTCATTCTCAACCATTCGTCAAAACTTGCTTCCTGATTTTAAATTCCAAACATTAATACCCCTCTACTCTACGTCTACACCTCAGTTTTACCATAACCATTTCGGCTTTCCCAGCGTCACACTGCTTTCACTTCTCTTCACTCTGTCTTCTGACTTGTTTGTAGTAGTCCACTGCTTACTCTTCCTCTCTCTATCATTTCCCCAGATCCCAAGGGTCCATTTCGTTAATTAACATCTCTATCCATCGCTTCGCTTACAAAGCGGTAGCTATAAGCATAACAACCCTCGACAACAACTCACCCGGATACCCGTTTCACTAACGTCCAATGGCTCAAATAAAGTTATTGAATCAACCCAGCATTAGTTCAATCACCAGCAAGACGCCTCCATCATCAACCCGACAGCCATTCCGGATCTTTTCCTCGTCCATCTTTCCAAAGAGACAAAGGTCAATCTCCGGACTTTCACTAACCATGACAAACAATCTTCTCAAAACTCAACAGCCCTCTTTTCGCTCAGTCTCCTCTTGAATTTATAATTTTTCACTCAAACTAAATCTCACCATCCATCCTCACTCTCATTTCCTTCCCATAACTCAATCTGGGTATCCTTCCTCCAGGATACTGGCTTGTCTTCCGTGCAAGCAGTCCACGTTATACAATAGTAATGATTTCATCCATCCAATCCCTGGAACCCACACCATGAGAAACCTTCTTTATGGCATTTAATACCGAAACTCAACGTCACCACTTGCTCCCCATTTCCAACCCATGTGTCCATTCCAATATTATTCCACAGCTAGTCTTTCTTGAATAATCAACGTAAGGAATCTGCGAGCACCCAAATCCAAAATCACTATTACAACTTCGAAAAGAAACCAGACGCAGCAGCTACAAATCAAATTCACCTGCCTTTTCCACTACTTCCTCCAGTACTTATTTTTCAATACCAACCTACACTCACTCAGATCCTCATCCGCGATGAAAGGATCAAATTGTGGATTGTGGACATGAATACTAACCCTCTTTTCGTTTCCCTCCACACACTCATGCCTGCCCAACGCGATATCATAAGAAATCATGAATTATATTATGAATGACTAGTTTCCTTTCCATCCCATCCTTCCCATTACGCTGCCCAGGAACCAGTTATCATAGTCAGGGTGACAATCTCCGCTCTGCCTATCCATCCCTCCCTTCCAAACCCAAGAAAAGGAAATGAGAGGGGTGCGGTGCAATGTGTAGTAGACGAAGGAATGAAAAACGGAGATGTTTAACAAAGATGCCCTCCACTCCCGACGACTTTGCAACTGACAGTTGAAGGCAACGCTCAGATTTATCAACTTGACGGGGCTCAACTTAAGATTATGACAGATGCAGAGCGTTTACCAACATTGTAATCATTACGGAACTGGAGAAAGGGACGACCTGGAAGCAATCTGTCCCCACCGCCGAAGAAAGCTTCCATCTACCACCATCTTATTTCCTTCTGTAATACCTCCCCATCAGCCCGTAAGTTTTTACTCCATCAAACCGCCTTCTTTCTTCCTTCCAAAGCTCCTTCCTCGATAAAACATTTACATGACTACTCACAGCCTTCAGTAGTTTCCAAATCCTTCCTTATCACCAATTTTCTCTTGTCCGAAATCCCCATCACCGTGTCTCCTCCTTCCCCATTCTCCGTCACTGTCGCATTGTCCCATTTCCAAGCTCCAAGCTTTCCTTATCTCGGTAAAAATTTATCTTCCATATTTACACCCTCCCTCCCGTCACCTCCACTGCTATTTGTCTCCAAATCCAAGATCATGTCCATCAAAACATTTTCCTATCCTAGCCTTCGTCTCGTAGTATTCCACTCGCTTGTAGCACTTTCTCTTCCCCCAATGAGCAACGCATCAGTTCTTAACACTTATCCAGCGATAGTAGACATTATTACTCCTAGTTCACTTACTAACGCTCATCCGTTTAAGTAGGGCCGCAAACCCTAAATTCTCATCTCCGAAGCCAAGGCAATACGCGACAGGGAAAATAGATGCTCTCAGGGTACTAGTTTTCTGCGAACGCTATCTTACGGCGAAATTTACACGTATTACAAGAAAATTCTCCACAGTACACAGTAACATGAAGTAGACTTTGTCAATCTCATCATAGGTCACCGTCACCATTTTGGCAGGATACATCTACGTTATGTCACTCTACCTAGGTTTTAGGTTCGGATTGTGAGAGTAATATCGAAATATCCAAGCTTTCCCAATCCTACTTCGCACTACAATATAAAATCGCATGTATTCCCACCAGTATTTTGTATTAATGGTAGCAACCCATTAGAGCTTTCACTAAATCCGGTCCATGCTCTAAACTTTTTACTTGTCATCCTCTTTCCCGAAGCTTCCTTCTGCCATGAATTATGATGATCATTCCAGCTGAAATTCTCATTCTCATTCAGTGTCTTACTGCTCTCGCAATTTTTCCACTCCAGATTTGTTCCGTTAATCACCTCATCATTCAAGATCCTCATAAGCATCCTTCTAAACTTAGCAGCAACTTGCTCTACCTTGCCATTCTTTCAAACTCCATCCATTTCTCCAGCAGCACGCGCTCTCATTTACGAACTTTCAGCCCTAGATTGTAGCACTGAAGTAGCCAACACAGCTCCTTAATTGCCTTCTTCGATGCTGCGTTATTACGAGACCTTTGACTTAATCCAGTACAAGCTTTCCTCTGGAATTCACCGTACCGCCTGTTACTGTGTTCCATCCCTGGGTTTCAAATCACGCAAAGATGATCTCATGTTTTGGTAAGAGATAAATGACTTAGGCTCCAGTACTATTTGCATCTGGAAGCTAGCAGCCTTGAGCCCTCGACTCACGCGTCGACCGATGATCAATCCTATTACATGTCCCTCTAATCGTACAATACAAGTCATAAAATACGAACACTATTACATCAGATATAATTCGAATAACAAAACGACGGAAGGGTTAGGATGCATAGATTACAAAGTCTGGACTTTTTCTCCATATAGAATATATACTACCGCCCGGTGAGCGGGTCGTGTGACGAGACACCCCTCTCCAGGAGGTTCATCTATGCCCCTCAAGGTGCACCCGTCATCCCGTTCAAATACCCTCTCCCTCCGAGGTGGTCCTGAAAAAATTATCCCAATTCCACACATCCCTCATCATCTTCATGTCATCTTTTACCATTCTTTGAGCTCCGCATGACTCGTTCCTTTATTCATTCCCCCTATCTAATAGACAATAAATTATCCTTTATTCACAACCTCCCTTGTACTAATCATGCTGAAAAACTGTCATACTCCGTCCAAGGTAAATCTCAACACCCAGACAATCACTCTTCATTCCTGCGTAGTCATTAAACCACAAGTTCGTCACCATATTCCAGTAAATATCGTCGAGGGTTCTGTACCATAACCGAAGGTACTGCTCAACACATGTGTCGCTTCACAAAAAATCGTTACTAAATTAAACTGCGTTATTATTATTTGCAGTCTTATTAGCTACCTGTTCCAGCTTTTATACGAAAACAACACCCATCAATTTAAATGTTGAGGAAAAGAGAGCAATAGGTTCAAACCGCAAACCTTACATTCAATGAAAACCTGTTTTAAAACAAGTTAAGGTATACATTTCCTTCTGTTCCTTACCGCCGTAAGCTACTTTCTCCCTCCCAGATCGAATAACAAACGAGCCAGCCCATTAACGTATCCCTCAAGAAATTTCATGACAAGGACGACGACGACGAGTTTTTCTACCTAATTCTCCACAATACGATACGACCATAGGTTCCATCGTTCTAGCTAGCAAGGATTCTCTACATTTTCTAATTCTTTAACAGAATTACGCTAATTTGCTTTCCTTGAAACGAATCCAATCTGCTAGCTGTCGGACGAGTGCTTGCCTATAGAACATATGCTGTGTGTATCCTCTGCCATCTTTCTATCCGATTTCTCTCCAGTACCTCCCTTGTTCATTCTCACCATCAGTATAGTCTGAAAACATTGAAGAAAACCGAGAGGGGTTTCTCCTCAAGTGCCCATCCACTTTTCAAGTTACGATGAAAGGCGGCAATTATCAAAAATTAATTGATTCGCTACAGCTCACTAAATCTTGAAATTTGATCATGCCCAATTTAAGGCTTACATTTTTCCCGTCCCATCCTCCCACCAACCATTACCGCATCACCTTCCCCTCCTGCTTCTTCTTCCACATTACCTCCTCCCGTTCCTCATTCACACGCTTCTTTAGTTCCTAATTTTACAGCATTGCATATAAAAGATTGCACTGTAAGCAAATTCACACTCCATATTCCTTCTCCCATCATCTTTTGTTCTGCCCCTCTTACTCAGCATCGTATAACCACTAAACGAAGAGACTACGCTTCTACCGTATGCAGTACAGAATTCAGCTTTCTCCTTGTACAGTTCGTGCTTCTCGAGTCTAATAAAATCACTCGTAATTATATCACTCTCGCTCACTTTACAGCAACTTATCTTCGTAAATGCTAGCACTAGCGAATCTCTGTTACGCGCTTTAAATTCTCTTGATTCTTCCGTCATGCGAAAAAATTATTATTGGCTTAAGCTCTTTTCTTTATATGCTCCTCATAATACAACCCGCGGACGGTTTTATTCTTTGTTTAGCCGCCGCCGACCACAAAAGAAATGTATACAGTGCATATTACTTATTCTTTTTCCCACATGACATCCTTATCCTCCAACTGCTATTACCACCATAAGCAGCGGAGCAATAAGAAAAGAAGACGGCGGAAGAAACCCAGGAATCGAACCGGCACCACCAAAGAATGCCACCATCCTTCTTTCGTAATCATATCCCTCCCCACACGACTCATCATCAATCCAGTTTTCCAGGGCACGTGTGCCCTACCCCTCGGCAACATCTACCAACACCATAGTCTCATCATCGGATTTGATTCTTCCGAAGGCGGAGATCTGTCAAATGACTCATACGAGCAAAAGATCCATCGCTGTCTTTATTCTGGCATCTCGATCGTATTCCACATACACCCACCGACACACGCTACGCATTCAATCAAAATCTCAAATTCCCAAAAATTTGATACCCGCTCTACAATCCAGCTCCGTGCAACTGCACACCCAGCAGAAGAAACGACACAAAACAGGGAGGACACGGACACAATACCATGCCGTCAAAGCCGCACCACCCGGATCAGCTTTTGCTACTCAACGTTTCTACCTCCAAGCGCATCACCACCGTCCGTTAAGTTTACCGGCAGCCTGGCATAACCGGCTAAAGAAATTTTCACATTTGAATTGCGCAATACTTCTTGAACCGCAGAGCTTCCACATTCGGTTGCTCTTCAAATGTTTTAGCCTGTGTGCCTGTGCCTTCATTGCGTGCACCAGGCTAAAAATGTAGATCGGATACAACTTCTTGTCCTCTTCAAAGCGTCTTCTTCGGAGCGAGCTTCTTCTCCTTTCATTTCCTCTCATACCATTCCGACCAATGATATTTAACTCTTTCCCCGACTATTGGATTGTTATCATCTTGTTGAGCATGAAAACAGTCGCCCTTATTTTGTAGCATACTATTTCCACTTCTTCCTTCACCCCTCCTCCTCCTTAACAAATAACAAAGGACTGAGTCAAACAGGATAGCCTTAGTTAGTACGAAACGATCCTCCTCCTTTATAATACGCAAGCTTTAAAGAAAATATGATTTTTCTCTGCACATAACACACTCGTTTTCGCATCCAGTTGAATCCAAGCCCAAGTTCCAGACTTCCAGCTCAATCTGGCCCTTTACTTTTTAGATAATAGAGTAGGCACTTCTTCTTCTCCTCCTCCTTTTCCTTTATGCCTTTTTATATTCCCTCTCAATTTCTCCTCCTCCAAATTAATGAGAGCTCCCCACCGGCTACACCGTTAAACCCTTTCTCCTCTCTTCACGTTCAACTATTTCCCACATGCATCAACAGAGAAGAGCAAACCAGGAAGGAACATCTATTATCCGCGGCCCCCATAAGATTTTCAAGAGTTTTCATCCCTTACATTCCCGTATCACGCAACATACCCACTCTCTCTCAGCAGCATGCCTTTGATAAAAAACAAAATTCAAAAAGATTCGGGAATAATTCAAGTGGCTATTTTATATCTTAACATAAAAGCCGCCTCAAACTCAATGTCCTTCCCCAACCCTAATGCTGAATAAGAACAATAAGAGCGGTAAAAGATGAAAGCCTCCAAGGCCTCAAGGAGCAACCAACCAACCGCAATCCTATCAAATTCTCCAAGTCTACTACAACTTCCTCTTCTCTCCCCTATCCTACAATACACACGTACCCTTAAACCGCTTTCCCTTCCCAGAATCTAGTACTACCTCTCACAAAGACTACAACTACCAACTACTACCACCGCCACTTTAACCGCAAAAGTCCAAGCTTTCTCCCTCCCTCCTCTCCCATTTTTTAGCCTGCTAATCTCTTATCATTATTTTATCCTCTTCGCTTCTAGCCACCGGCCTTTGGGCCTTTCTCCTCCTTTCTCTATCTCCCATACTCATCACTCAGTCACTACTACAGCTAAACTCATCCATCCATCTCATCACTTTCTTCCCCTATCTCTTCTCCCTTCCATCCCTCTTAACAATGTCTGAATTTAACGCTTGCATTCCTCTTCCTCTTTCTACCATAACTCGCAAGGGTAATTGCAACAAAATCCGCCGACATCTCTCCCACCTTGTCATCCTCAAATTATATTTCCCCCTCTGCCCACCATCCAAAATGCCTTCTCATCCCTTCGTCCGTCCGGCAGACACATCAGTCCGCCGATACGGTCACGTAACTCCCCCACAGCTTTCTCTTCCAAAGGGAAGAAAATATCGCTCGGGGAATAAAACTCATAATAACTATCATACTTCCTTTATTGTCCCTCCGTATGTCTCCTCTCATTCTAAACCTTCTTCTCTTATCATTACACACAATCCAATTCGCATCCCGCAGATATTAAACCCTTCGCAAGTCTTTATCCTTGCTCCTTAACTCATCCGACCTCACCCACCAAGTCCAGCAGAGTAAGATGGGGCAGCAAAACTTTCTCCACAGCTTCTTATTTTCTCCAGAGCAAGTATTCCATCATCTTGTTCTTCTACCACTGCTAATATTTCCCTAGCAGACCCTATATACAGTCCAAATTCTCTACTTTCCCATCGCACGTACAACTCTTTGCCTACTCCTACGTACATCTTTACCGAACCCCAACAGTTATTAAACTACAATGTAGATGCCCAAAACTCTAAAGATATACACTACTCTTCGATCAAATCGCGAAACAAATCCTTCCGAGTTGAAAATAGTAGATCTGTTTACAACATTATGGAGGAAGCACAAGAGAATCCCATTCACCCGTCACATGCTTATAATTTCGTCGTCTATGCTGTGTCACAACTGGTTAAAAACCTTATTCCCGTGCTTCACCACTCATTTCTTCCTCCTTGGCTTGGCATTGAGAAAGTCAGAATCTCAGTAGTGAAGCGTTCCAAGAGAAAGTAGCAAAGACATAGAATCTCATTGTTTTAAAACTCCTACAAATTGTTCAAGATAACGAGTCATTTTACAACTTTCCTCGCATGTCTGTCACATCCTTCCTTGAGCACGCATACTTTTATAGCTCCCTCATGCATTTCCTATGATAACTTTTCCCGCCTAACTACATATTCCCAAGAAAATTCAACTTCTCTCCTTATCTTAATAAACCTCATTTTTAGTATGGCGTAAAAATTTTACCACACACGGGTAGCCCACCAGCTCAAACTCCACAACCAATTCTCCAGCACGTCCACGTCCACGCTCACAATATACTATCTCCTCTCCAGCTACTTTGTCGCCTACAAGTGCTCGCTCATTCAAATACCAAAACCAATGCAGAAGAAACCCTCCCCATGAATCTATCTCAGTCAAAATCCTGGAATTTCATTCTTCCCTTTTCTCACTTTCTTCTTTTTACTAGTGATTCTGACTCAATTGAAAGGCAACTCACTTTCTTGAATATTCTCATCATTTTTTCCCAAATTCATACCCTTCGCCTCTATGCTGTAAAATCCACGCCTTTCTTTATGACGGCATACAAACAATTCAGACTTTATGACTCTTCATTCTGAATAAAATTATCTCCACGCTCTCAGCCCAAAATTCATTCAGTGAGCACAGGGTGCCTCCGAAAACTTCTATATTGAATCCTGTCAGCACTATCGCAATGCTTCCAACGTTACTTCAGCATTCGCTTCCTTCTTGAAGAAAGTTGACACCCTCTCTCATACTATTCCTTTTGTTTTGTTATATTTCAAATTCCTGAGAAATCTCTCTGAATAAATTAATTCTCAGGTCTGTACTATATACTTAGTTTTCAGTCACCTTGGATTGGTTGTTTCTCGAACTATTTCTATGTCATTCACTCCCTCCGGACCGGACTCATACAGATTGCCACATCATGTTCACGAATTAAGATCTTAAAGTCCTTTTTTCTACCTCCGTTACAATAGAAAAAACGAGTAACCCCAGCCTCTCCCTTTGCCCACTTATGTCGCACTAGCTAATATTCTAGATTATTTTGAAGAGCAAATTTAATTTTTACTTCAGGAAACGTTGCAATTAGATGAGTAGACAAGATATTTTATCACTAACCATGTCTGTCCACCCACCAATCTTCAATAAGGCGGTCCAACCTACTTTCTTCTATTCTTCTTGTTTTCCGACTCAAGTCCTTTGCTCACACATTACTTATCATCTTAACTGGATGATAACTCCACACTCTTCTTGTCTTACAGGATTCTCTAAAAACTCCAGCCGTAGGGACAAAATAACTCAAAACTCAAAGCAATCTCGTTTGATGCTTTACTTGAAATATTTTGTCACCCTTTCACAAATGATCCCATAGTATTTCTTTCCTCAATCCTCATCATTCATGAGCTTGTGAGTCCAGCCGGTATTCGAGAAACCAAGTGGGGGAACACCCCAAATTATTTTCACACAGCCATCCTTTAAAATCTTTCTCGATGATGAGTTTACATGAAATTATTACACATTTCTCCTCCTCTTCCCTGTCGGCTGTTCCTTTTCTTCTTAAATCTCTCCTGTCACCATTCTCATTCATTACGTCATTATTCCGGGCACACATGGTGTCATCCCTTCTTACTTTATCCTCCCTCCGCTCCATCATTTTACTTTCTTCTTCCTCCCTTCCAGCCATTCCATCTCTCTGTAGATGAATTTCATTCACATGTACTCATTTTATGCCTAGCATTCTCTCTTTAGCTTCATGTCATTCTCCATTTCCATCCAATGGGATGAGGACAAACTAACTTAAGCATCATCATATTTACACACTCTAGATCTCGATCCCTCTTTTTCCTCTTTTAAGGAAATGTTCATATACAATATTTTCTCCAATCTAGCTCCGCCACTCTATCCCCTTACCAATTTCCTAATAAAATTAGAAAATTTCTCCCGATACTGTCATTACTGACATGGCTCAAGGAAAAAGAGCAAAACTTTTTCAATAGGTACGCCATCTAAACTACAGACTCTGATCTCATGGAAAAATCCCCTTGGTTGTTTGATGCATCCAATGTTTTACTCTGCTTCCAATTTATTCATTCCGAAATCTCATCCTTATCCTATGCACCTAAATGTTATTTCTCGAACCCCGACGAAACTTTCTTCGCTTTCCCCGTATTTTTAATCCTCAACTTCCTTTTCAAATTTTTCGTAAACTTTTTAGTTTGCGTGACAAAGGATAATTTCCACTCTATACATGTTGTGTATGCATGGTAGTAGAATATCACTTTTCTCAGTCTGTTTCCTTTTCGTTCGAAAATTTTAAGAATCAACTTAAAGGATGCACTGAATGAGACCATGAAGGTATAAATCAGTCACATGAAAAATACTGTGGCACGTGCCGTTACAGTGGCCTTCCTGGTTTTTTTAAATTAGTAAATCGTAACAATGTACGGAAGTGGCAGAGCCACTGCGAAAGTTCCTTAGAAGAAGCAGTACTTACTTGCGCCTGAAAGAGTTTATATATTTGTACGTAAAGCTTCATCCTAAAGGGAACTAGTGACGTACTGTCTTTCCTTCTGTTCCAATAATCAACTGCAGCAGCGTGCCGAAGCTAGGATTTTTGTGCATGCCGAATCTATGAGGCTGTTGTGCAAGTCCTCCTGAAGCTGTGATTCTGCAGTGTGCTGAAGCTATGACGCTGTTGTATTCTGAAGCTTTGATGCTGTTGTATTCTGAAGCTATGATGCTGCAGCATGCTGAAGCTGTAGCGTACTGAAGCTATGCAACTGCAACGTACTGAAGCTACAAGATGCAACGTGCTGAAGCTAATGTTACTGTAGCGTTCTGAAGCTGTGATACTGTAGCGTGCTGAAGCTATGATACTGTAGCGTGCTGAAGCTATGATACTGTAGCGTGCTGAAGCCATGATGCTGCAGCGTGCTGAAAATGAAGCTATGATATTGAAACTATGATATTGTACTTTGCCGTGCTGTACCTGTGGTGGAGCTATTTTGAAGCATGGTGGCGCTTTCCTTCATGGCCATACTGAGGGGTCACAGGTCCAGAAAGGCAGGCAAAAATGTGTTGAAAAGCAGTAGACTTCAACTTAAGGTCATCAACTATGTCATGCTGCAAACCCGAAAAAGATTGATGCTTCCGTTCGGGAGTTATCGTGTTTTACGGACAGCATCCTCTCTACACAGTGCAGTGGCTGTGCCACTTGATAATTCGGCAACCCTGCAGTGTCTCACATAATTCTTTGCCCTCTTTTCGTTTCAATCGTCTTTTACCAAAAGCGCTGAGCACTAATTAGACGGTTATAAGATTAATTTCCCCTTTCCTAATACTATAATTTGCCAATTTTTTATCCTCAAACTTTGATCACTCAAAGTCTCGGGTCATTAGCACAAGGAGTCGGGTGTAAACATGCCTGCCTCTATCTCTCAATTTCTGTACTTTTCCACCACTACCACTTTCCATCCATCCGAGTCTTCATCATGCTATGCTGCCAAAAGAAACTTCCAAGCCAATCATTCAGCTTTAAAAACATCTCTTTTCTCCAACAAGCATTTCAAACCATTGAGGCAAGTAAAGCTAAAGAAAGTAAAGTGAACTATAAAGTAGCTAATGAAATGTACAAAACAATACAGGCAACAACACCCCGTTGCCCAAGATTCCTTTCATAGTTTTCCTTTTTTTCGAACTTGCTCCCTCTTTTCCATTCTCGCCAGTTGCCAGCCAGCTTAAATGCTTCCTCCATGCAGCGTTGAGTAGCTAAATGTTAGAATTATTGTTAAGCTCCTCTCCAACTTTCAGTTAGATAAATATACATATTTTAATTCATCCTTGACTGCCTTACAAAATCCTGTGATTGATTGTAAAAGCTTAGTACAAGAAATTGTCTTGAAAAGGGTCATATCATAATGGGAAAGAGTGAAGGGCTGAAATGATGAATTCTAATCTACCAGCACTTTCACTCCGCTCCCAAACACATTAGCCTCAGATGCTAGCTCCCAGTTCTTTCTGATTCCCGTCTCTTTCACCCGCTCCACTCCGACAGACCACTACGTATACCACTGACTGCTACATCTGCTCTGCATACTTGCTACATGAAACTACCCGGTAATTTCTGATCCTGCCAAGCTCTTTCCAGAAGACCTGGGGGATAGAATGGCTCAAGAAAGAAAATGAATGCAGACTAGTCTAGGGAAACCATAAGAGAAATGACGAGCGGGGATGATGGAGGCAAGCGTAATGATGTTTTTAAAAACACAAGTAATAGCCTCCGTTCCATAATTTGTCATGCTTACTTATGCAAATCTTTCACAAAATCTGCATGAGCCTGACAAAGACAAAACGGAATGATGTTTTCCACACACCGATTACTCATGTCTTAATTTCTCTCCACCGTCGCTACTTTCAATCCCCACAAATATGAAGCCATTGAGTATGCCTGTACTTTTCATATTCTTCCATCCATAGCGTCACCCATGGTCCATGTAGCGCTTCTACAATTGTGAACACGCTTCTCTCCAAAACATCCATGTTTCTTAAACCAAGCCCCGCGCCCCTAAAACGTAACCACCAGTGTCTACCGCGTTACCTGGTTTAAAATAATGTTAACTTTTATTTGACTTCAATCAACACATCAAAGTCAAAGTATCGGAAGAATAACAATAGATAGACCGGGGAAAAAGGCTAAATTCAAGACTTGAGTAACCAATTCACCCAAGCCAAGCCACCGAGAAGAGAAAGTAACTTTAACATAACCACTTCTGACAGACCGACTCTTTTCTCTTAACACGCTGGAGAGGAAAATGAATGACTACCAAGAAAATTCCCACCCATCTATTTCAAAGGATTTTCTTGGAAGGGAGCCGCCGCCGCCGCCGCATCTGCGGTCTTAAAGTGGTATCTATTCCCCTTTCTCTCCGAGTTTTCTTCCTCCACCACCCTTTTTAGCACACCTCCCGTTTCAAAATACCACAAGCATGAATTTCGTCACCGGAATCTTAAAGCTCAGGGTTTAACAATCTTCATCTCCAAGAGATTCAAGCCTCTCCAAAAAAACCACTTGTCTTCCTCCTCTTTAGCTCTCTTATCCTCATTAGTAACTTTTGTCTTCCCCACTTTCCCATCGCCTCCCAACTTTTCCTCTGCTTAGCCCTTCGCCAATTTTTTTCTCCAGCAATAACAACAAGAGCAGAGTCAACACTCTACTCTTCTGAAGTCATCCCTCCCCTCATTACAAACAAGAAACAGGAGGGCTTCTACCAAAGAAAGCAAACCATACTATCCAATAAGCTACCCCAACAAAATTACTCCTTTAATCTCCACCGATTACACGCTGTCACTTCAGGAGAAGAATTGCACACACGCCAAACCCGTTGCCCTATTATACCCGCTCCACTTACTCCTCTTTTCGTTTATTCTGCGAAACACAAATCCAACCGGAATTTCTTCATCCTACCTTACAAACGCTCCAGCCGTGTGTTTTCACTACTAGCAGGCAGTTCACACGCCGCCTTTATCATCCAAAATGTCTTACCGTACATCACATCCTGTCCTTCATTCCAAACAAATGCAGGGAATGTGGTATACAAACAACAAAGTTATTTCTAACTTCTATCTTCTTCAATTTTTCTATACCCGGGAATGCTGTCAGATTGTAAACATCCCATCGTCGCCAATATACATGTAACTCATTCTTAAATGCTGTAATGACAGATATATACAAATCAAGTCCGCATACCTCGGTCTTGTGCAACTTGTTGGTCTTGTTGTTGGTCAGAAACAACATTTCCGCTTTGCAAACGAACTAGAAAAATTATACGAAACAACAAGATTCGAATTCAAAAAAATATTTTTATCATTTAAGACAAGCATCCTCGCCAACCCAATGATTTAGGCCTAGATCAGATGCATTTTCTTCTCATCTACCGACAGATTCGTTAATATAAAACCTGTGCAAAGTAAAAAAAAACATGTTTCGCTTCTTCTATCTTCACAACATTAACTCGCATAACAGATTAGGCTGCTCACAAATTACTCAGTTAGTTTTACGAGAACCAATCTTATGACAACTTGAACTACCATCACGCTAAACAACCACCGAAAGCAACCAAACCTTGTCATACGCGACTCCAACTAAAGGGGAACATACATTACGGATGACAAAGTGTGCAGAGATAAAAATTATCACAGGAACATTTACGACCTCCGTCCTCTAATATTTCTGTCATTTTTCCAAATTCCTGCACCAACAATGTAAATGGTAAATAGCCTCCCCTTGCCGGGGAATCCCTAATAAATCCGTACAAATCATATTATTGCGTCCCACCGTCCGTATTCTCCTGGCTCACAGCCTAACTCGACCAACAGTATACAGCAATAGGACGGCGTAAGGTCTGTCTTACAACTCAAACCAATGGATAGAACTGCCGGAACATCCTCTGATTCTAGGACTTCTTCCAGACCCTTTCGCTTTAACCACTTTGGATACATTGTGCAGGACCTTTCCCCATTCATCTCCCTACAGCTTTTCCTC
Source organism: Sminthurides aquaticus (assembly GCA_906901655.1). Taxonomy (NCBI): domain Eukaryota; kingdom Metazoa; phylum Arthropoda; class Collembola; order Symphypleona; family Sminthurididae; genus Sminthurides; species Sminthurides aquaticus. The sequence goes on along the minus strand of CAJQTT010000001.1, from coordinate 12,885,034 downwards.
AGTGGTCCTATTAAATTGCCTAAATATCCCATACCGTCCTACTCATTTCTCTTCTTTCAAAATCAGTATACTTGTCCTCGAGATATATAGAGACAAGCGGAGAGAAATACAATTTCTCCAGCCGTACAAATTCCTCATTAATCACAACTTCCCAAGTAGTCCTGCCGTATACTGAAGCCAGTCTACTCAGTCCAGTCAGACCGGAATTCCGAATCCATGGCAACTTTCAGCCAGTACTTGCAACAAGCTACAACGAGTTCTATACTGCTACTTGCAGTCTAGAACAGCCTAGAGGATTCCGATTCCAAAAGCACAGAACGAGCTTCCTTTCTTCATTCTTTCCATTTCCTATTTACTTTTCAGCTTCCATTTCCCTCTTCCTTCTATCCAAATACCTTCAAGACCAATACCGGACCACAAATCGATAAAACACAGTGACAGCCTCCACTCACCAACTCACAGAATCCTCTTTCTCGTAAATTCCCAAGAAGATTGCAAAACCAATCTGCACTGAGTTTCCTGCAACTACCGTCCTTGTCCCTCTTCTCTAACAATTAGTTTCCCTTGAATACTATCACACAATCCCTGCAATCCAGTGCATCGCCACTAAATTTTACTCTTTTGCTACACCCTCTTCCACAACACGGGACGGAGATGAAGCAGATGAAATTCCCTACTCCACCACTAATTTGTTGAGGTTTATACTCCCAGCCACCTTCCCCGTCAGACACCATCAACTTTCACCATATACATACAACGCAAGGCACACGACGTCTAGGGTCTGTAACTAGCTAGAGCTACCTAATTTCTAATTTAATACAAAATAACCACACGCTTCCCTCTGAGACGCAAATTTCAAAATTCTCTACCTAAACCCACCGTTGTCCATCAAATTTCTTCCCCTTTTCCTCCGACTGGATTTTACATTAACTGCACTCATGCAACTTTCACCAATCCACCGAAACCTGCATTATCCTTACCCGCTTTCAAGATTGATAATATAACCGCCTGTCTCTCTCCCTCTCTCTTACTCCCGAGAGATGTTAAGAAATATTGCTTTCAAGCAACGTTCATTCATTCTCTACGTTTTTCTTAGATCGTTCATTCAAAGTTCCTTGCAGCTCTTTCTCCATCATTAAGGTAAGAATTCAAAGATAAATTTCATAGCTGCACCCGCCTTGAATCCCCAGCTTTCAATCAGTCTTTCCTTTCATACAGAGTGTTAACTGTCCACGCACACACACATTTGAGCACTATATCCAACATCCCCGGAATCAACTGCATCCCCCGTCAATCTCGCAGAAATTCTATAAGAGTCAAAGTCTTGCCCAACATAATCCCTAACCATGAATGCATCCCGCTTGCTATATGTTATTGCCTCTCAGACACTTCCCCTGAAACCGTTTAAAGGGAATACACAGGAGGGTTACCCTATTAGGATTTTGCAAAATCCATCCTCAATTGTGTCATTCACTCATTCCCTCGATTTCTCCCCGACTAAATCACACCTAATCTCCACTGATCAACTCATTGCGACCGTTTCCTTCTTCCCATTCATCTCCGTTCTCAACCATTCTCCTGTATGGTCCCCCACTCATTCGGGTGCTTTAGAGAAAAAACCCAGTTGATTAGAGCGGCAGAAAATCCATTATATTTATCCCTTCATCATCCGCTGGACAATTCATGACCAACACAATCCACACTTCCTTTAGCACTTCTCCTTCCCCCTCCACATTATTCAATCTTCCTCCATATCTCTTCCCTTTCACTCGAGAGACTTAAATATCATCATTTCCCTAATTTCAGTCCACCCAAACCCTCCGCCTTCTTATGGCTTCACTATCCATCAACTACTTCCTTCGAAACAGTCGGAATAAAAGTCACAATTTTACACCGCTAACGTTCCTCTAAATTTTCGGTTTATCTTCTATCGCTAATTTTTCTTCCAAGGTTTAGAAGTCACTCTTCTTCAAATAGAATCCATTCCCAGCCCAGCCTTTGGTTAAATGAATAGCTATAATATTTATACCAAGATCTCAGTTATAAGAGAGTTCATTTCCTATACACTGCACATGCAAAGGGTGTCTTTTAATCTTCATTTAAGTTCATCCGGAAAAAGCTCAGCCGTAGGATAAGATCCTGCATTTATATTAAACCTCATCAAACTTACTTAAATCCATGTGTGCCATCTATTCTACCTCATTGGTAGCATTCTCTTCATTTCGCTTGTGAAACGCTTACCGAAATCCCAGTGTACTTCCTAGAAAGTTCATCCCTACTGAACCCAACTCCTGAAAATAGAAGAACGCTACTTTCTCTCTTCACTCCCTTCAACTAAGAAATGTCAGGAACCTAGCCAGGCGCACAACATGGGTGGTTGGGCAATAACGGGAGTCAAAGTTGAAATTGGAGTTCTTAAACTGCGGAATGGACGGAATAATGACATGTACCTAAAGTGAATATAATAAAATTGCAAACTTGGTACTTTCTTCCTCTCATTTTCTTCCATCTACACACGTCTAAGTTCCATCACCTCCGATTCCCTAAATCCTTGAAGGAGCCTAGCATATCCACCTGTAAGTTAAAGATCATCGTCTTCACTCTTTCCCACTATAGCACCAGCGTTCTCTCCCCCCTCAAGTTCGTTACACTTCTCTCAAAAGTACTTCCACTGCATCATACATATTTGCACGCTTCCTCCACTTCCCCGCTCTCCTAAAAACGAATTCCTTTCCCGTTAAATATCCCACGAATATGTTCCAGTTAAAAAGGAAATAATCACATCTTCTCCCATTTACGTCCCTCTGAAACGCGATCCCATATGTTCTCGCCAAACCATGTTCTACTTTACCTCCCCCATCATATACATGCATTTACATTGCGGGAAAGTAATTTCACAAAATTCTCATCCAATGTCTCAAAATATTACACTTCCATTCCCCACCCCGCCCATTACCTCCATGCGCTAGTTGACTATCCCCCCCATAAACCAAGGATATTGTCGGTAGTAGATTTCTTCATTTCGAAAAACCATATCTATCCTTTTCTTCTCTCACTCAGCCATAGTTTCCACCTTATCATACCTGCCCGTTTTTCAGCTACTACGGAACTCCGACAGAGACACCCTTATGCTACCTCACCCCCACCCATACTTTGTTCGTTTTGTCTCTGCCCCGACCCTCTCAATAAAGTACGTACCAAATCCGTACCACCAGCGATTATGTACAAAACTTGCTGATGCATCTTTTACGGCCTTCCCTTCCGGATAAAATCCCTACAAATTTCATCTTTTCCTCTTCGAATGTCTCGAGAGCTTCATTTATTTCCCATTTCCCACTTACGCCAAAAGCTAAATGAACCATCTCTGACTTTTTCCTCTCTTGCTCCCTCGAACTCTTCTCCATCTATCCTATAACATCCCACGTTACTCTCCGTTTCTCCGAAATCTATATTGCAAAAAAATCCCTTTTCCTTCCTTCTACCCACCTGTAGCACAAAGGAAACTAATTTATCAAAACCTACCGTCTAGCGCTACCTTCGTGTGTGCATACACGTACCGTAATTTTTCCGCCAAATGAATATCCTGTGTCTCTGGCAATGTTAAATCTTGCTTATTCCGTTTCCTTATTCATTTCAAAAGCCTAACAAAAGCTCTTATTACGCCTCACGGCCAAATTTCCCCATCTCCAATATGCTTCAAATCTTTCAAAATTCTCTTTTGCCTTTCACCGCTTCAAGCATTAGCTACTAAAGAATTCATGGAACTCATGCCGCATACATATCCTTAACCAGTATTCCCAGCTTTCACTCTGGTTTTCTCTCGTCTTTTGCCATTGCAACTCTGCTCTGATCCTTCCGGACTAAATTTATCCTGGTAGCAAGAGCTAATCCAACAAAGTATACATGTTCTCTATCATGATTCAGTCTTCTGCGAAATCTACTCGGTAATCACCAAGTCTAGCTAGTAGCAAAAAGTTAAAAATTTGCAACTACTTCCTTTTCGTCACTACCAGCCTCCTTCCTTCCAGTTTAATATGAAATTAAATTCCATTTCTAAACATCAAATATTCAAACTTGTTCACCCTGACCTCGTTTACTTCCTCTTTGTCCTCTCTCTTTCTTCAAAAAACCCGAGGAAAACTAGAGAGCTCCGCCCTCGACGTTTTTCTAATGGAAACAACGACCCAAGCCTTACAATCAAAAGATACGGCCCACTTCCTATGCAAGGGCAATATCTCCACCTCATCAGAACTTAATTCCTTCTTTCCCTCTACTTCATCACTAAGAACCATTGCTTCGCCACGACTTATTCATTTCGTTCTACTGACAGATATATGCCTTCCAGAATATTACGAGAGAATACAAATCCGCTTAACATTATGTCCTCATCCATAATATCGTCTCTTCCAGTCCGCTTTTAAAGCATCTGGAATTAATAATCCCCACCAGACCGGCACAAGGATCCTACAGTTGTCATGATACTTGATACGAGAACAGCTGAGTGACCGGACACCCATCATGTATATCACCATCTCTTTTACAATAACAGCCAACTAGTATCATTCCATGGACACCCCATACTAAGTCCTCCTAGCAGTCCCTTGGGTGGGTGAGCCCCTGCGACCGCGACCCTCCACACTGCAGCGTATTCACTTATTAGTCATTTGAATCCACCGACCGACCGGTAGTACAGCTCAGTACTTCCTTTAAAATCCTAATTCACTCCCAGTTTTTTACTGCCCAACACACACACCAGCCCTCTGCAGTCCCCCTCATTAAATCCAACAAAACAAGGCTCATTCCTATGGGAGTACGACACTATTTCCGTCAGCGCCGCACTACACTATTTCTAACGCCCTTTCCCTTCCCATTCATTTACTTAGTAGCACATTAGCTCCGACAACTAATTGCCCAGCGAGAGTAATAATAAATAGTAAAACCTATAAGCTCAACTAAAACTGCCACACTATAATGAGTTCCTTATATTATTTAAATCCATATATCCACTTACTTCCCTTTTTCTATCTTTCCTTAACCTTGCTCTTTTTATAACCCACGTCTTTCTATAACATGGCCGTCGCTTTAATATTTCCAAAGATACACTTATCCTCTCCTTGCATTCCCTATCCCAACCTTCCTCTTCCCTCTGAATCCATCCTTGTTCAGGAAGATTGCATTCAACACGAGAAACAAGGGAGCCTCTTTAAAATATTAGTTTCCTTTTAGAATTAATTCCCAACTTTTAAATTATCCCACCGTTATTCATGTCTCCAGTATCCTGCCAGCAACAGTTTACCTCCTTTCGCCCTCACTAATTACAGTCGGATTCATTCCTTAAAAAACCCAAAACATGAGACAAAAACTACAAGGAACCGCTAGCCCCCAGTCAGGAGCAACCAGCCGGTATTCATTCACATAGAATTATATGAATCCTTACATACACACACGCGTAGACACAATACGCACCAAATCACTATTTCCTCCGTATCATGAAATATAAACATATTCTTCTCACTACGCATCTACCAATCCCAGTCCAATAATCAACGGAAGAAAAAGGCTAGAGACGAACAGCCGGCAAACGAAATGTATTCTCCGCACCTAATTTCAAGTACAAGTGTAAAAAACTCATGATTTCTTGGCAAGGATAGATGTCTCGTTTCTCCCTAGAATTCTTTGATAAATCCACCCAGGCAGGCCCCTTTCTTAAAAAACACCAGCAACTTTTACTAGCCAACACCATGTCCCGAGTTATCCACCGATCTCCTCAACAGCAGTCCAGCCAAGACAAGAGAAGCATGCATCTAGAAATCGAAAAGCACATGCACACATACATACACCATTCTGCTGTCTTTACACCACCACCACCACCACCACCACACCAGAGAGAAAGATGAGGTAATGGAGATCAAATTGACGCTTCCAGTTCAAAGAATTTACATGACACGGACTGGAAGTGAAAGGAGCCAAATTACACTCAGACCTTTAACCAAATCAAGAAGAAACCGTCAGTCTCCAATCCAAATCTAGCCAGCTCAGCTCAAAACATCCCCACCTTCATCCACCATTGACTCCGACCTCCCTACCAGAATCCCAGGGATTCTTCAATAGAAACCATCCATGCCGCCCTCTACTTTTGATCGAATTTGACATCCCGAATGATTTGTGAGGATTGACTTAATCCTTATTATCCCATTTATGTGTGGAAGACTAGATCTTCCTCTTTTTTCAATCTTCTCCATGTACCCATCCCCCATCCCCTCCCCATTTTCTCTTCCTTCCACAAACCTCCTCAAGTATCTCTTTCACGATCCAAACCCCTTCCCCACCATCTAACAAGTTTCACCTTTGGGATTTCCCTAACAGCAGTCACTACAGTCTCCTCCGCACCTCATTTCCACAACAATATCCTCTTAGTTATTGAGTCAGTCTCTTTCAGCTTTTCCAAACATTTCTAAAAACATTCATGAAGGCAGGCAGACGTAAAGGATCAACATCCGCGCTAATACGTCACCCAGTACCACCGGCCCGGAGCCACATATCAAAAGCCAACAATTCTCCCTACTTTTTACCGCCTCTCGCAGTCAAGAAAGACCGTCTAAGAATAGGATACAAATATATACATGTAGGAACACCGTCATCTACTAACTCACCCTGCTCAAAACAATAAACCCACCGCCCATCTCCTTCCTCTTCCTTCCTATCCATTTTTCTCTTCTTTTTACTTTGGCCTTAGCAGCTAAGTTCTTCTTCCTCATAACTTAGCAGGGAAAACAAGTGTAGATTCCAATCTTGATGAAAAGAAAAACAATATTCTCCCCACACACATCCATAACACCCAGGCTCCACTCAGCCCAGTAATTACCCCTTCCCGAGCCATCCAATTCACCCTTTCAAATCACCTCCGTGTGCAGGACGGATACATAATTTCCTTGGGCAAACACCTACCGACCCTCCTGCATCACACTCATCCTCCCCTCCTCTTTCCATGTCTTCCTCCACCTCCTCATCTCTCCCTGCCTGTTCCCACTCTCACTTCTCGCTTTTCTGAATTCCTTCAAATTTCTCATCCCATCAACATTTCCAACTAAAAAATCAACATTTTTTCCTCTCCTCCCTTATCAAAAATAAGGCAAGCGGAGAAGGAATCGTCCAACTCTAATACAAGACTCGAGACAAAAGAATCATCCATCCATCTTTAGTAAAGCAAGAAATCTCTAGGACAAGGGATAGGATATGGGACGAATTCTAGTTATTCTTCAACTGAGGGAGACAGGCGGAAGATCACTCACATTCGTATTAAGGAATCTGTCCAGTCCCGTGTCCCATCCTTCCTTTCTCCACTGTCCTCCTCTCACATCCTCACTTGATAGCATCCCACATATCCATCCACCTCATCTACTCACCCCTCCTTACACAATATAACAACATTAATCTAGAAAATCCATTTAGCCCGCACAAAATTCGTTCCATCTGTCATTCATCTCTTTATAATCTCTACTAATTTCCTTCCCTCACTCCCCTCCCATTAAAGTATCAACCTGACTTCGAATTTATTAGTATGCGTGAATAGAAACCGAGAAGGAAATCTAGAAGCTGTCATAATCATTTTCTCCTTACACGCTCTCTTTCTCTCTCATCCTATCCTTTATTTAACTTTACCCTTTCCCGAATCCCTAAAACTTCCCAACTCACACCGTCACACCACCAAATATTATAACCCGGCCCGAAGAACAGAACCCTTATTACATCTCCTCCAGCACATATTCCTCCCAAACCCTGCATATCGTGCAAGCATTACTTCAACTCATTCGGCTGGAATCATCTCTCTCACCCAATCATCTACAAATTACTAGATTGCACATACACAACTAAAACTTTAGACTTAACCCCCCGTCAAACTCTAAAACCCCAATCAGACAGGGGGAGAAATCCTCCAGCCCGAAATCTAAACTATCCGTATTAATTTCACTAATTCTCAAAACGCAGTTAGCAGTCTTTCATAACCTCATCACCTCTACTAATTACTCAGACTCTCTCTCGCACTCTCATCCCTACACAGGATTCCTCCTCACCTTTCTCTCGCTCCCCATCCTCCATTACTTGCCCCTCTAGATTTCGAAAGCACCAAAGTAAGTATGACAGCCAACCTCGGCTTCCTCACCCTTCTCAACACAGTATCAATTACATTCCAGCCCTATCCTACATACAAGCCCGAATAACAAGCTAAATCAAATATTAAAGATACACACATTCTCGTTCTATCTAAAACCATTATTCTACCCGCTGCTTCGCCACCTAGTTGTATCTTGAGGAAATCCCTTAGCTTCCACAGTCTTCCTGTTGCAAAAGGCGTCCAAGCAAAGCAACACATAATAATTCGTTACCATGTCTTTTTCATGCTCGCTAAACCCTGAACAGATATCCATTTCCAACAAAATGCGAGAGACCTCCTGTACTCTTTTAGCTACGTTAGAAAACGATAAATAAATTTCGATCGTCTTGATTCTTTCCCAATTTACGACACTACATCCTGTCAACGTAGCCAATTACTTGTCATCCCAGTGATATATTGCACAGCCTCTGTCTCTTCCTTCATATACGTATGAATGAATCCATTGTAGAATCCCCGATCCCCGCATCCATTCTTAATTTATATTCCTCTTAAACTACCAGGCTCTAATGTGTCATCCACCAGGCAAAATAATGATTCCATTTCAATCCAATTTCAGAGTATCATATGGCACTCGGGCAAGCTCAACTATGATAGTAATCATACAAATATATATCCTTAGACAACTAAGGAGCACCAGCTGCAAACCCAACCCAACCAGGTCCATTCAATTTCTCCCTTCCCCAAAATCATCAGCCTCAAACCTTCCATACAAAACTGCCATCAATCCACCCAATTCCCTCGAGCTTATCTTTGCCCACGCTAAATATGACAGTGAGTAGGAGCTTAAGTAGTGTCAAACTGAATAGTCATCCTTACGTGGTTTTTCATAAGGAATGCATAAAAAATAACCCAATCATTAACCTCCGTTCCCAGAATTTTTAGTACGAAGAGTAAAAAACTCTGTGTAGATGCACCTAGTTTTTGGTATCTGATTTCATAGCTCCAACATTGTTAGCAGCTAAAATAACTAAGGTGCTTCAGTAGCAACAAACTCATTTTAGCTTACTTCCAGTAGTAGTTTCCATTCAATCAGTTGTTCGTTGAAGCACAATGGAAGCAGTCATGGAAAATCCATCGACAAAGACCCGACGTACAATCTTGACCGCCACAAGGAGACAATACCGCTATGCTGAAAAACGAGAGGTATATATTAGCTACTACTGATGCTTTGATACAACGGTTCTAGACTGCTTTAATTCATTATTCGCTTGTTTGACTGCCCCAATTGTTTCCTATAGATTTTAGAATTTGCTGAGAGTAATGGCGTTCAATCAGCAGCATCCCGTTACGACACTAGTCCCGGCAACATCCGTCAATGGAGAAGACAAAGACAAGAAATCATGGAAGGTGATCCTAACAGATCCGGGAAGCGAGGAAGAAGGGAAAACCCCAACCCAGGCAACGAAAACCTACCCCCGGCCCCTAAAAAACTTCGAATACGGGAGAAAGTTGTCACATCGTCGACTTCCCAGTACACTCGAAGAACCTTTCGCGAAAAACTTAGAGTGAGCAAGAACTTATAATTCTTATCATGATTCAATTGCGAAAACTGCTGGTTCAATCTAAATTTTAACCGATGGATGCATACATAGATAGTAGAATACGCCGAACAGAACGGAGTGAAAGCAGCCACAAGACAATTTAATGCTCCGGATACTGCCATTCGACAATGGATGCGAGAGAAGGCCTTCCTAGCTTCAGCCAATCCTAGCTCCTACGGCAGTGGTCATCACCATGTTTTGGAAACTCAAATACATTTATGGATTACAGAAATGGCATCCAAAAATTTAATTCCTTCGGGAGGTCAAATATGTGAGGAAGCATTACGTCGAGCAGAAGCGTTAGGAATACAAGATTTTAAAGCATCCACTGGTTGGCTTCTTAGATTTAAGCAACGATGGAATCTTCAAAACGGGCAGACAGGAGGTTTGAATAGTATTGACGACAATATGGATGATCTTTTCCAAGACGCCCTAGCATTCATGCAAGAACTGGAAGCCCAACATCCACTGCTTGATTGGACCCAGTTTCACCAAAGTCCCGAAAATTTTACTACCACTACTGCCGAACCATAAGAACCAAATAGAGCTTCTCATTTTGTCTTTTACAAGAAAATGAACTGCAAATATTTAGTAGTATTGCAGTGATTTTGTCCTTCACACACTCGCTCTAACCATCACTAACACACACATTTAGATTCCATTCACAGGAAAAATTTATTATTTAATTTCAATGACTGATTAGTTACAAGATTATCTTCCTTTTGTAAACCTTAATTGATCTACAAATAGGGGAGAGCATAAGGAAAAAGCGTAGTTTAATGTCAGAATTAAATACGTCCTAGAATTCTGTGCAACTTTTGAAAAAGTAGATTGAATGAAGGTAATAGAATAAAGAATCCTCGCATAGGCAAATTAAAACGACAGTTAGTTTTGCTCATTAATTTTAATCCATTTCCTATCATTCAAACTCCTTTCTCACCAATTTCTCCATGACTGTTTGTCCTATTCGTCGTAATGAGTGAAAAGCAATCCAACTATTTGATAACCATTTATTTTCAACAACTTTCGCCTACATAATCCTCCGAAAATCCATCTAACAGATCCCCGCATCCAACGCAACACCATCGGATCATTCTTTATCTCTTTTCCTAATCTTTCAAATGCCAAACTCTCTCCTTGCAAAACCTAAGTAGAACACTTATATTCATTATCATTCAGCTCCATCCAGCTCCAATTTCATCTTCATCTACATACATCAACACGCTAGAAGAAGAATTTCCTGCTTTTGGATTCGGCATTGCAGAAGTGCCTGGAAGACATGAGTGGTAGCACGTCGGATGGAATGTAAAATAGATGAATGTCTCTGAAATTCCCCGGAATAAAAGGATCATAATTATAGGTACAGAAGCCCTAGCTAATTACTTTTGTTTAAGCCTTTTAATTCCCCCATCGTTCGCATCACTGCAACCCTTCCGCTCTTCCTTACTAATTGCAAGAACAGTACTTTTTTAAGTGGCGAAAAAGAAGTATTATTTTTAAAATTTTCAAAAACTGAGCGTCCGCTTGTTCCTACGCAGAGAAATTCATGAAAGGATACATCGATTTTTCGAGACAATTGTAGAATGAATTATGTACGTCCACTCAGGTCGCCTGACTCAGAAGAATAGAGCATAACCAACGTATTTCACACGAGTAGAGAGGTGTGGGTTGGATTCACGGATTTGTCTCTTTTTTCGCATTTGCTGTTGAGGAGAATAAAGGTTGTAAATCTTGAAACCCCTACATTGGATTTCCTCAAGTTGTTAATTAATTTTAAGTCACCAGGAGCAGGAGATATTTTCGAAACCTTCGCCATTTCCGCACAACGACTTGTTTCTGTTTCCCCATCACTATGATACAAGGCTCATCCATCCATTCCTCCCAACCAAACCCCTTCTTTCCCATCTCTCAAATAACTTGTCCTATTATTCTTCTTCTCCCATCAGCCTTATCCACTACTATAGTTGAATGCATTAGACTTTCGTTTTACCAGCTAAATCCTCTAGACTTGCTCTTCCGCTTTCTCCCTTAGAATTCTCCGAAAAAGTCCACTTTTCCTTTTCAGTATTTCTCTGATCTTTCTTGCAAAATCTTTATTCATCCGTTCTTCTCAACCTGTAGCTTGCGGGTAAAATTTTCGCTATACATATTTTCAGAAATTAGTAGTTCTTCAGCGCAAGCTGTCCTCTAACCCCTTCCCACAAACCTACGCTTACACCATGATCCAGGTAAGTATGCCGACATTTCCCTGTTCAAATAAATCAGGAAACTCTCTTTTCTAAACTAGCATCTGTGTACATTTGTCCTCCTCTTTACAACACAAAGAAGTCAGCTAATTATTTGTATCGACAACCTACCGTGAATCTTGTCTAACCTTTAGTTCCTGCATTTCGTCATTCAACTTTTCTTCACATTTACCTCGCGTTGCTGACTACAGTACATCAAAAGAAGACTCACGTCTATCTTGGTAAAGAGCAACATTTCATTCTACGAACTATTACTCCTTTTTGATCGTCTCTTTAACCTTTGCTTAGTTATGCTCCAGCGGAAATGCTAACTGCTTTTATCCACTCCATGGCTTGTTAAGTAAAAGTTTAAGCAAATATGCATGCATGAGCGACGTTTTCATTTTTTCTTTCCCTATTTCTATTTATCAGCCTTCCCCGTATCCCTACAATCCTGTGTATCATCCTCACCCTTGCCCCATCCTTATTTTATAAAAAACCACTGGTAGTTCTCTCTTCCTCCAACCCTTGTAAGAAGCCTATCTACTTGAATTAGTATCAAAGTATTAGAGACCAGGTGATAATTATTCTCCGTCTGAGAAACCCTTTAACACTTTTTGGGTGAGATGTTTAGCTTAGCAGTCTGAGCGGTGGTTCCAAGCTATGATTCCGGTTTACCTTAAAAGCTAAATTTTTCGCTTGGATAATCAACACTTCTTCTTCCCCTCATCATCAGACAAGTCAGTCGCATCCTTCTTTCACCAGCACGAAACATGTCTACTCATCCGCCTTCCCGCTTTATAAAAATCTATTCTTCCCCTTAAAAATTATACACAGCCCTGGAAAAGAGACGCTTGTAAGTGCGTAAAGCAGCTAACCAAAAAGCAAAGTCAAAGTCAAGGAGCGTAAGTCAAGTCAAGCCAATCTAATTCCCTGTATAAACAGTCATCTTTTTCTACTTTCCTTCAAACGAACTCATCCTCGCGTCCAACCTAGCCTCTAAGTTTCTTTTCATGCGTATGGTTTCTCCGAACGTCTTGGGCTACTAAATCCACTACACTACGCTCTCTTTGACTTTCCCAAACTTCTAACACTTTCATATCTGTTTATCCAAAGAAGAAGAAAGGTAGGAATAGCTTTGATACTTTGGAATTCCACTAGAGTTTCCCAACCCATCTCACTTCCTCTCATCCTCTACTTTCCCCCTCCCCCCTTTCCCGATCCTAAAAACGACATTAATGAGAAACAAAAAAGAAAAGGGTCAGTGGCAAGCAAAGTGAAGAAGCTTGGTGGCAGTCACAGCCTGGGAGCAATTCACACAAGCTCAGTGCACCATCGCACAACTTCCAGCCTCTTTCCATCAAATTCAGTTTCTTTTCCAGGGTCGTCTCAACGTCTACCTAGAAGAAGATGAAGGAAGCGTCTTACAAGTCCCTCTGTTTCCGATGATTGATGAGATGGACATACACGTTTTGACTTTCCGCCACCGCTTCTCTTTACAATTCCAACCGTCTAACGACATTCCTTTTTCCGGCATAGCCTTGCCTAAACTTTTCGCTTCATTTCACTCCAACCACACCGACATTTACACATTACCGCCAACGCTCCCGCCCCACCCACCCTTACACCGCACAAACACTTCCCAATGTCCTTCTTCTTCTCACTCCATCACTTGTACGACACACGGCCGTCACATCTTCTACCCACTTCAAACACATCTCTCACCTATTTACCCCTTACAGGACGAAATCCTCCGTCTCATCTTCGCCTTAATGTTCATGGATATAGAATGCCAAATTATTCATCATCCTCTCGCTAAGCTAGCAGCAAACCCCTGTACTCTGTCCTAAGGCTTTTACCCAATCTACTTAAGCTTCATGATCAATGAGCCTCCAACTACTTGTTCAAAATCACGGGAGAAAACGCGACCAAGTAATCGGCCAACCCTTACCAGCTATATTACTATTATTAGGCTTATATAATTCTTAACACCCAAGCGCAATTTCCCCCACAGTATTCCTTATTTTAGTATTTATCATCTGGCCAGACAGATGTAAGGACAAGAGCAACTTGTAGTTACATCCGCAGCCTAGTCCGTCAGTCAGTTAATCATAGACCCAAAAAAGAAAGAGACAAACAAGATCCAAGCCGAAGCAAACCATCCGCCGTCATCTCCAATCCGGATATTCACTTTAATGTCCATAAATCCTTTACTTAGCAATCATTTTTTCATCATTCCCCCATCCTTTCCCTACTTAAATACCAACTTTGTCACGTCTCAGTGACACTCTCTCCTACCGCCAGAGAAAATAACTAACCGTAGCCACAAAAATCACAATCAAACCCATCCCTCCGCCCGCATACCATCAAAGACAAATTTACCGTCCCGGCATCACCATCATATTCACAACCTAAGTAGTGACCCGGTCCTTGTCCTCCATAGCTCAATGATCACAATCCCAAATCAGGCCCTCCAGGTCACAAACTGGCAGCAACTCACATACCTATCTATTCTTAAATCATTTCAAACATTCGATATAATTTCTTTATAACTAACTATGCTTCTTCCGCCACGTCGCTGCCTTTATCCAGGAATACTTACATGGAAAGAGAAAATAAGCGGGCGGTGAAACATAGCAAATTTTATTATAACGTCTATAAAAAGTTAAATCATTCCCTTCATCGTCTTCCTTTTCTCTCCCTCAGCCCAATATTTCACTTATGCTCAATCTGGAATTCAACCAAGGACATTCTCTCATGACTAGATGACAATGCTTGAAATGAGTGTCTCCAAATCTTCCCTCTTTCTCTCACTCTTGTCTCTCGCACCCCCACACTCCCACCATCAATATTATATTCATAAATCCTATTCGCTTATTCAGAGAATAAATCTTTTTCACACACACACACATTCTCTCTCCTCCTGGCACTATCTTGCCTGCCCGGGTAATTGTTCGCGCCCATGAAGAAGAGTAGATGGCTACTCTCCATCTACTCTTCTCTTTCACGATTCTCCCACTTCATACCATTCATAGCCAAGGCTGTGTTTGCTTACAAGGATGGAAAGACACAAAAGTTATGGAACAGGAATCTATAACTCCTTGGTCTACTACCCCTGCTCACTTATAAAATAACGCCTTACACAAAACGGAAGAGCCCAGAATGTATCCCTCACTCATAACCAAGGAGGAATAGTCCTAGAAAGAAGTATCCTGCTGTAGCTCTTCCATAAAGTGGAGAATAGAAGAAGAGAGCTAGACATGATTTATTCCATTTCTTATTCACCAAAATTTATGCTCGCAAATAACTGGACTCTTCAATTCATATTCATAGGAGACACTTCTTCCTCTGACACATATGAATTCCTTGTTTGTGCAAAGAATTTTATGCATTTCAAAATCTCGGACTAGCGTTTTCCACATACTTTCTCTTCAACCAACCTAGAACATCGCTTCGTCCACTTTCTCCCAGGCCATTATACACTCATAAAAAGCTGATTTACACTTTCCCCACCAATACTTCCACGACCGCTACTGTCCATCCACTCTATTCTCTCTACTCGTGCTCTTCCATCCTGACTGAGTGAAAGTGAAAGCAATTCAAAACAAATCCTTCAGTCTTTTGCACCCGTCCGCCAATTCTTCTCTTTGCAAAACCTCCCCATATTCATCAACATCACCTTCTCATTGCTTTCACCTCCATCCTCGTTGTCCGTTACAACTGAACCCAGGACTTATTGTTATTCCATCCCTTAAAACATTTCCCTTGAAATAAATTCCTGTCCGGTCCCATTACATGAAACACGTAATTGAACCTGTCATTCCAACTTTCGAACCTTTCAGTTCCAACTCCTCCAATTCTACTTCGTATTTCCCTAAACAAGTGAAAAATAGCACGTGCAATCCTCCATTTCACACACACATTATTCAAACAAGAGCATCATCAATTTTACACCCACCGCAGTATACGCTACTACGACATCCTATCACTCAATTGTTCTTTCCAATTTCCCGAGCCTGTATTGCTTTCACAATCTCTCCCTTTCCCGCCACCTGATCCGCTCCAATTTCCACCATTTAAATAAATCAAATCAGTATATAGACGAACGCAAATTCAGAGCTTCGCTCTATTCCATTTTCCAGAGCATTTTCCAAGCTATCTTTAGCAATACTTTCTTCTACAACATCAATCAGCTCTGTTATTTTTCCCTCCTGACCCAATATCGCTTACATTTCCTATTTAACCCCCACCCAGCAGCCTTACGCGCTTAACATTCATACACTTTTGGATAGAATATCAAAAGCTCGTTAAGTAGATTTTTATTTGAGACCCTTTTTCCAACCGGGTCTGAGCTTTTAAATTAAATCACATTCCACCTCTCTTGGGACTCATTAAATTTGCATTGGATCCACATGTGCTCCTCCTCCTGTACCTAATACTTTTCAATCTCCCATACTGCTCATCATCATTCCCACCTTTACATTTCACATTTCCCTCTTACTTGGCTTCTATCTTGTCTTCTACACAGAAACTTGGAGATAAGCGAAGCTGGTGAGCATTTCCAAAACTCCCTCCATGCAATCAAAACCACATATATACTAAACCAAGTAAATTAATTAATGTTTCTAACCACATGCTGAGCCCCTACTCCCTAACGAATTCTGAGCCATTGTCGAACTGACCGACCCTGCCAGAGTGGCCTAATATTTTATCAATGAGCTACTACTTTCCCCCCAGACATGATACACATACGAACGGCTACAACATTTTCCCTGAGAAGAAAGCAGGAACACATATCCAGGAGCTAAGCAGAAGTGGAATACAGTAACTTGCTCATTTATTCTAATGGCTTTTTAATACACATTCATCTCGTAAACTGAGCAGTTTAATTCTCTTCCGCAGTATCTTCTTCTCCTTTGCCGACTACAACGTAGCAAGCAAGCAATTCCTTGTAAAATCCGCCGACTTCTCTGTACGTATCATCCAACGCCAAAACGACATATTCACTTATATGTGCTTCTCTCCAACTCTTCTACTCCTTTTCGATCCGCTTAACTCTAGAAAACTTCCGAGCAAAATTATTCTGTCCTAGAGCTACTTTCCAAGAGTTTGATTGAATACCCATTTTATTTTTTCCATAATTTTCTCTAATATATACCAAGAAATCATTTTTCGCTTGGAGCAAAAAACAATTTACTCCAACGTCATGGGAAAAAAATTCATCTTCCTCCAATATTTCTAGAGCAATAAATCCCATTTGTCGTCCCTTACATTTCCTGAGAATTTTGAATTTCGAATCTGCGAATAATTCATCATTAACACCAGATAATTTACCTGTTCACTTTAAAGAATTACACACACCCTGCATAATCAACCCTTTCATATAATCTGCCCTCAATTCCTCATCTCGGTCCACTCCAGAATAAATCAATCTACAGCATTTCGTTAATGAGAGTGACCACCATCACGATGAAACGAACCCTCTCTTAGTTTCGTTTTAACACGCACACTGCACACCAAATACAAAATCTTAAGCAAAATAAATTTTCTACCATATCACATATCCTTTTTCTTACTTTTCCTGCCAGATATTTATCATCCTTATCAACATTTTCCTTCCAGATTATTCCAGATCAAAAACCTTCTCACCGTCATCATCATGTTTTACCTCATCCAGTTTATTCTCTTCCCTTTTCCAGCCTCTTCTTTACAAAGGATTTTTCATATTTTTTACCCTATCAAAATGCACGCATTCGCGATTTAGGATTCATGCGTCCAAAGAAAGAAGAGAGGCGGCTCTTCAATAGCCGTTCTTGCATTGTATTTACACGAAAACAGGTACATGTACTACTCACGTTATTACCACCACCCGGGCTGAAAGGTAAGTTTGCGTCCACATCAAAGCTATTTGTACCCGTGAATTGGTGGTAAAGATGGGATGTAATGGAGGGAAAAAACGTAAATGTACTACAACAGCGGAAGAGTGTGAGAGATATACTGCTGGAAGAAGGGATTCGAGCAACATTACGTGTATAACCATACTAGCAAAGTCCACCATTTTCTATTCAATTCATCCTCCCTCTCTGACCAACCACAGTAAAAACTGGCAGGGATAATTTTCGGTGGTGAAGAAGAGGCTCGTTTGTGTGTGACGCTAATCATATGCTTCCTTTAATAAGGCTTGACTTTACTAAGGGTGGCCTTCCCGATCTCCCATTGTGTTTCCCTCCCTTGTGCCTCCAACCTTGTTATCATTAACAACCTCCGCACACAATCTACTTAGGCCCATCATCCACACATTTCAGCCCTCACAATCCAAGAAACAACTCGACCCTCAGTCCCCATTAAAACTTAAGTACCTTCCCATACATCCACACTACATCCCACAACATAACGTCCCTCCCTCCCCAGCAACACACAATCCAACAGCCCAATGTCCAGCCAGCCCTGCTTCAATTCAGCTACCTACAAAAAGTCCCTCATCATCCTATACAATCATCTTCAATCTTCAACACTACTAGCCCGAAACCTCCTCCACTTTTCCTCTCCTGTAGGCCCATTACTTATCTTACCCCTCCCAGCTATGACTACTCTACTTACATTTTCTTACATCATTCGCATCACAAGAACAACTAAAACTTTATGTATATTTCTACAATCCTCTAACTTTCAGTTTTCCCAACCAGATTCCACAAAACCATCCATGCGAACCCTAACTGAACCTCCTTCCTTTCCTCCCAAATGCTACCCGCTCTCATGTACCAAACAGCACTATGAGATCATATGATTCATATTACATATGAGCAACACGGATTTTTTCTTCTTCACAATCACTGTCACCATTATTATCAAGCTTCCGTTTCATCCACATTATATCCAACTACTTGCGTCACAAGAGGCGCTCAAAACCAAACAATTCTCAGTGCTAATTCGCCAAAAAGCCAGTGAGCGTCATGAAATATACCTCATCATATCACCGAATCAACAGCATATTATTTTTCTCAAGACGTAAAAATAGGAAACAACAATAGCAGTTAGTTACCACCATCAACATACGGCTAATGTCCGTCCTAATTCTAACCACAAACAAGGCCGAACTTTAAGGTAAAAAATTTTAGCTCCCTGTATTTAGCCTTCAACCACCATCTTTTTTTGTCTAGCTTTATTCTATTTTCTCTCTAAAAATCTTGGGATAAAGTTTGCTCCCTAAGCTCCTGAATGTAAAAACCCACTGGCATCCGAGCATCTTAACGGATACCGCATGTCCAGCCTGGAATAATCTCAAGTTTGTTGAACATAACTTAATAATATGAGTAATTCCTTCTGTCCAGGCTACTAATTCCTAATTGACATTCTGACTCCTGATTAACCATAGTATGCACCTGGTGGACATACTTCAGGCTTCAGGATCGCCAACCGGAACTACAATTCCCTGGCTTAGAGAATCCACCAACAAATGATTCTCTTTTGAATTAAAAATTCCAGTGAATCATGGTTTTTCCACTCGAGTCGGAGTGTTTGAAGCTCGTTTTACCAAGGATAAAAAACAACTTCTTTTCTATTTCCATTCACTCTCTCAAATATGAAACTGACCACAGCAAGAATATTCCCTTTTAGACTGCGTCGCTCAACTTTCCCGTTAACCTTCTTCGCCTCTGCATCTTCTACGAACCGCAAGCCTCGGATAAACTCTTTCTCTATTCAACTCCGACCTTATACAAACTTTTTCAATCTTTGGTACCACTTCTGGTACCTACCCTACCTCTATTCTTTTCAATTTTCCTTTGCCTTTCTATTTTACCGAATAATTTTACACTTCTAGCAAGAAGGGTTTCCCCCAACAAATCCTTATTGTACAACAAAAGAAATAATCATAGGAGAATACATTACTAAATCGATCCATCAACTAATTTCTACTTGACAAGTTGCCACATTCTTGAGCGTTTACATTTTTCTATTGTCCATAAAACTCTCTCGGGCCCAATCTCAATCTTATATACGAAATCGAGTGCATCACAGCTCTTCGAAACGAGCATCAAGTAGGATTGCCAGTGTTTTTCAAAAAACTTTCTTGGACTTGTGGCCACAACCCAAAGGACGGAACGTAATATCCTGACACCTGAAGCAGATGAATACAAACAACTAATTATCTTTTACAGAGATGGAAATGGTAATTGATTTTGCAGCTCAAAGTTCAGAGGTGTCTTAAGACAGCTCATCCTAGCAGCCCATCCGACTAACTGCCGTCAACTAGTTTTTTTCTCCCGATTCCAACTCTTACCCCAGATGGATCTCAAAAACGATTAGAATGAAAAACAACTCTGGCTTTTCAATTAATTCCTCCAACAACTAGTTTTTCTATCACCTACAACCATCTTGAATCTGCACAAAATAATCCATGTCTACCCGTGCGCGCACCGCTCTACCACACAGCTCATCATTTACCTCTCCTCCCGATAAGACCAATCTTACAGGCTCAACTTACTACCAAACAAAGCCAAAACCTTGTTTTCGATACCATGTAAATACCAAATAGGCACAAGCACGAGTGTTCAAAATTTGAAGAGTAATTATTTTCTACCAGTTTCTCCATACCTCCTTTCCTTTTATTATTTCTCCATGGCCTTCTTCTTCTTTCATATCCTTGTCTCTCCACCTAATCTTCATTCATCCGCCTTCCCATCTTTCGGGTAAAAATTCCCATGTCTCCCCCAACATCTCGACTATTCTTCTTCTCCTCCTTCCTAAACCAAACTAGTTTTCCCCTCCAATCTTAATTAATTATTTACAAATTATGCACACAATTCCCTAATGCGTTACTTTTCTCTCCATGTCTTTCCCCATCTGCCCACTATTCCATCATTGTCCGTCTCCAACCCCTTTCACGCAATTCCCTTCTACATAGACACACATCCGACGCATCCACAATTCATGTCCACTCCCTGCCATCAACTACAATTCCCTTTTTAATGTCTCCTCCTTAGCTTCCTACAGCACAGCCGCAAACTTATTATATACTCTTACTCACCTTTCTCGAATAATTATCATTCAAACCCCCTTTTCACATCTACACATCCATCCATGGCAAAATAATCCAGTACTTTAAGGTTGATATCGTAACTATTCCTCATCATTGTAGGGTTTCCTGCCATCCTATGCTATGATTCTGCCCTCATTCCTGAACCAATACCAAGAAAGCCGATGTAACCAAGGATCCTTTCTTTATAGCCCGTTTATACATGTATACTGTAAACTGTACAATGTCTATATCTGTATGTAGGTATCTTGAACGTATACAAGTATATAAAATTCAATAATGCCTTTGAAATACAACAAATACAATTAATTTTGAAACATGGATGCTAATTTTCTCTACGTACAAACGAGATTCGATGTGATTTTCCCGTTAAACTTGTCAAGCAATCGGCTAATTTCCTGTTTCAGTTCCTTAAATACCCTTACTATTCGCAACTTCGTCGGAGTCTGTACCAGGCTTGTTACGACTCCGGAGTCGGCAACTCCACGATTCTGGCGAGGCCTGCGACTCAGCGACTCAAGCCGAATCGTAGCGACTCTCGACTCACCACGACTCACCCAAGATTTCGACTCAGTCGACTCTGGCATTGAGTCGACTCAGACCCCTCATCACTGATCCGGGTTGCTTATAGAAATTTGTTATCACAGACATGTGTACTTCTTGCTAATTCTACAATTAATTGAACTGTTGGCATAATTAAAAACTGCAATTAATAATTAATCTCAAGTTTTTCGACAATTAGATCTGGCAATTAATAACTAATATAATTTTTTCTGCAATTAGATCTTGCAATTAACAATTATTACGAGAATCTCAGAAATTTCAAATTAATAATTAAAATTAAATTTTCAGGTTAATTATTAATGTTTCAATCGATTGAGTTTATTAATTAACCTAACCTTGGAAATTAAATATAATGGTAATTAAAATCAAGGTTGGGTTACTTAATAAACTCAATCGATTAAAACTTTAATAATTAACCTGAAAATTTAATTTTAATTACCAATTATCAATTGCGTAGATAGTCGCACTAATTGCGAATTTTCGAAAAATTGATATCAATTATTAATTGAAATATCTAACTGTCAAAAAATTGAGATCAATTATTAATTGAGCTTTTAATTATGACATCAGCTCTCTAATTGTTGACTTTAATTGTAGCTGCCTGACAATTAAAATTGGCGTTAAAAAGTTAAAAAATAGTGAAAATTTTGCCAAAATAGCCATTTTTGACAGTAAATTTTAGTCGTAATTTGTGTGATAATGAAGAGCATTTAATTGCCAATTATAATTGCAACTTAATTTTCGGCAGCAAGTAATTCAATTTTAATTGTACAGTTTAATAGCTCGAGAAAAGGATTTAATTTTAATTGTCACAGGAAGGGATTTAATTTTAATTGTTAGTTTTTAATTGTGCCCAAGAAAATAATTTAATTGTAGATTTTAATTTAAATACCATTGTATTTAAATTAATTTTAATTAGGAGTGTTAGTAAGAGCAAGTCTGGTTATATTGAAGCAGCAAGAAATAGCTATGGCTTTAGGCCGAGGTTGACATTTAGAATAGATCACATGAAAAATGGTAATTAAATTAATCATTATAGCCAACATATGATCACTGATGATTCATCAGTGATGAATCCTACTAAATTTTAATTGTCACAGGAAGAGATTTAATTTTAATTGTTAGTTTTTAATTGTGTCCAAAAAAATAATTTAATTGCAGCTTTTAATTTTAAATTAATCAGTATAGGCAACATATCATCAGTGAGCATAGTTGTATCCACCTGGAGCAGACTTGAGCTGAGCTCCGGAGTCGTAACATGCCTGGTCTGTACAACATGGCTATTTAGTAATTACAGTAACTCTTAAATTAATTTACGCATTCATCCGCTGAAGCAAAGCCCACTACTTCATTTCCTGCATCATCTGCGTTCTTTTATGCACAAGAACCACCCACGTTCCGATGCCTAGCCCTTAAAAGCACTGGAACGTAACTGACAACAGGTGTTTCTAAACTGAGATGAAAAAATGTTCTCTTCCGAAAAACTGCTCACATTTGCCCTTTGTTTCACGAACCGGAGTAACCCAATTCGGTCTATTACTAAAGTAGTTGAGAATATCAATTTGTACAGCAAATAATTATTTTAAATTCATTTCCTTAATGGCTTCAGAGAATACGCAATTTCTAGAGTAATAATGATAATCTGCTATAGTAACAGTACATAATGAAAACCAATTAAAGTAGTATACTCCTCAAGCTATTGTTACGCATCCTTCCATGCATCCTCCTTGTCCCATAATTTAAGTAATTGTGTAAAAAATCCTGCGTTTACCAAAGTCTGCATCGAGATGGCCCGACTTGCCCGCCTGCCTCTTTGATGCATGTTGCATAGAACCGTTTTGACAATTACAGTGTTTGTCGGCTTATTAGGAATTCAGTAAAGCACCACACTGAGCATGGGTTGAGGTCGATCTAATATACGGTCATGCTAATGTGTCGGATCCAGTCATGTACATGACATTATTTACGTGGGATGTGTATCAGATCTGACCTTTCGTCGTTGCCCTCACAGTTGCAACTCCCATTACCGTCCGAAATGTTTCTGTATTCTACAACACAGTACTTTCGACCTAAAGCAATGCACCCTAACTAGCCTTTTTCATCATTCACTATCATCTTCCAACTATCTTCTAACTCCTATCGAAGGCAGCTCCCAAAAAAAGCACGTCGTGGTAAAGTATAGATGCGGAACCTCCGTGTAATGCCAGTTTTTACTAGAATATAAATTAGCTTTCTCAGCACACTGATCATCTAATCTGACGGAATAAAGAAAAAATTCAATTTATCCTATGGAAAGCGTGAGAGTCCGAGGAGGACACCTTTTGACTTATTCCTAATTTTTTACAACTCTTCCATGCTCCTTTCTCAAGGAATCGTGCAATACCCTCCATCTCTACTTCAACTAAATTAACAACGCAAAATCAACCTTTTTATCTTTCAATCAAGAAAACCGGCATCGAGATCCTAAAAAGCGCTCATTCAATTTCCATGTGGTTTGCACCAATCCTCGCCGTATCTTTTTGTTATGATTTCTATACCTTTTTCCCGTGTTCGAACGTCTCTCATGAATTGTATCTGGAAAGGTTTGCAGTCTACAAATGACTGTTTGTTTCCCACTACTCCCTCAGAGATGTACTCCACACGGGCACGCTAGAAAGACAAGAGATGGTGAGGAACAATCCTATTGAATACTAAGTTTAATTTGAGTTCCGAAATAATCAGATTATTTCTGGTTAATCTAACTTGTATGAGATATAGAGGTTGCTGAATACAATTGGAAGTGTTTGTACCCCTTCATTCTGTACTTGTTATGTTTGATTCTGAATTGGATTTCCAAGCAAGAAGGATTCGCCCATCTACCTCGAGCCATAAATGATTATTTAAAGTTTACGAAAGAGTCGATAATGGACTGGTAACTGAATATTTAAAGCCAACAATACAATAAACCGAGACGGGATTGTAAATAACACTGTTTTTTGAATACTTAGGGCCTTGCGGTGAGGAAGGAGGTGCGAAAAATGCATTTTCTAGAATATCTGGACCACCTTTAGGAATTTCAATTAAAATAATTTATCTCCGAGCTCTGAGTAATTTGGGGGAGGAAATTCGAGCAAACAACAAATACGATCCTGTCAAAATAAGTTTCAAATCCTCAAACAACGGATAACTAGGGTGGAACAAAGCGACTTCTTCCCTTCTTTTCTTCCCTTTTTGATCCTACCCTGAAGCAAATTACCTCCTATTTGTTTCACTAACTCAAGACCCTTGTCCAGGTAAAACTCCAATAGAATAATTGTTCCTTCATCTCTTGCACTTTTCCTCCTCCTAGTACATAGATTAGAATTTGTGAGGAAAACTGAATAATCTCCATAGTCATTACTCCACATTATCTTCCGTGCACGTGAGAAAACTGAAATGGGAATCACGATCATTTAGTTCCAGCGAAGATTTTACAAGATGACCATAGCACTCTTGTGTTACCTAACAAGTTCAACTCGTAGATATCTTATAGCGCATCACACTGATTTTTTCTTACATGCGTCAACACACGCACGGCTTAAACGAATCATGTCAAAATATTCACAAAAAGTTGAATTAGAAAAAAGGTAAGATCCTCTACCTGATACTCTCCAATCCTTTCCTTCGTAGCTCCAGAAAAATGCTAAGAATTGTATCTGAAATCAGAATCTCTGTAAAGGATCTCATAATAAAAAATTTTCTCTGGCTTACCTTATATCCGGTGATGGGAAAGGTAAGAGTTAATTTTCGAAATCATTTTGAACATTTTCCATTGCAAGTGGGATCATTGCAGCTATAATATTTCTTCTTTCATGTGGCCTACACACAGGCAGAAAAGTGGGTTATCCTTTCACCTTCTGCAAAAATTATGTGTTTTTCAAAAGACATAAATAATCAGCCTGTGCTCTAAATCAAAGACTTTAATTTCTACTTATGTACACGTAAACTCAATCGGTTTTCTCGATATTCTCGAATCAGAAGCAGTATCAATCATTGAAGCCTTCAAGAACTTGATGTCTTATAAAATCCATAAACCCCATAGCTTCATGTCGAAATAGTGATTCAAATTGTTGCATAGTTCGTTACATTCATCGATAATCAGTATAGAATAAATATAGATTCTTCTTTATCACTTACCTTGACTTGATCGGCGCGTTTGCATATCTGAAGTCGCTCCAACGAAAATGTCGCACACTTGAAGGGAAGAACAAGTACAGTCAACTGCAATTAGCAAATAGAAGGCAAATAGCCAAATTTCTATTCATTCATTGCCTAATCAAATACAATTAACAACTCAGAAATGCAAATTATTCAAGCTTCTCAGAATATTTCAGAAACGCAAGTACCATTTCTTACATCGAGTTGGATCATTAAAACTTATAAGGCTACCTTTATATTACATAGCTTGCAGCAATCACCTTCAAATAAATATTTTTCAAACTGATAACTTTTTATATAGATTATCCGCTTCGAAATTTCAACTTAAAAAGCATTCACACTTCATACTGATCGCCTTCGATTCACTTCAACAATGGTCAAAACTGAATGAAGTGTAGACAGAATTTCTTAATGTCATTATATTTTCCAATTAGCTTTCTAATGCACAAGTTCAATCAATGACCATTTTATATGAAATTTCCAAAAAAACAAATCATTATTAACAAATGTAATTAAAATAAAAAAGTAATTAATTTACCTCTACTACCTATTCACTGTATATATTTATCAGTACATTTCAATAGTCAGAAAACGTTTTCCTCCCAAAACCTCATTTAAAATGTATAATACTAATGCTTGCATTCTAGAAGAATTTAGAACTCGAAATAAAACTACGCAACACTAGCAGCTTCAGCAGAATTAGTTAATTTTAAAGTTCTCATTAGCATCAATTTTAACTCGAAATCGAAGGTGTGGTATAAAACACGAGGAGTAAAACTAGATTATACCAGAGCATGTTTCCCTTGGATCCTATGTCCGGTCACGTGATGATTCCTGCGGTCTCAAGGAGAGCATAATTTTCTCTCCACACTACCGTATATACGGTGTAACATTGCTGTATCTATAGATTCATTTTACGGCAAGTGCGCGACATCTAGTGGCTACACGAGAAAATACAAGGACTGACTTGGATCCAGTCGGCGTCTGTTTCTTCTACGGCTATCACAACGTTAAATTCGTAAGTCTCCTTATATACAGGTGACGCCAACTCACCTGTGCTATATGCGCTATAGTGTAATTTTATACTGTTTCCAAAATAAAGATACAACTTCCTACATCATGTATGTGTATACCACTGTCCCTAAATCATTTTCTTATTTCCACGTATCACCCAATGCTGTTCATAAAGTGAATTCGCATTTAATCCTGCAACCCCCTTAAATAGTCTAAGGTTGTTTACGAGTTTGTTGAGAAATGTGACGGCAGCCAATCTGATATTAGAGTGAAGATCCCGATTGCGACACCAATCATAGCAACCACCCTGGTTACCGATCTCAAGATTGCAGTGAAACCTTTCTTGCGGTCACTTCTATCTTTAACGAATCCATCAATAGCTTCTCCAACTAATTCATTTATTTTCAGCATTTGCTTGTCCACAAATCGGAAATCTGATGCTTGTGGAGTGTTGGTAGAGTCTAAAAAGTCTGCGATTTGATCCAGCCGCTTGAGTACTACAAAAATATAATGAAATAGTTTCACATTGTCATAATACAGCGCACAAAGTGTTTAGCTTACTTTAATTCGCAAATATTGATGGCTTGAAAAAATGCATCACATACTATCTCGAGATACAGAATTCTTCATCATAGAAGGACACCCCAATGCAAGGATTTTTATTTCTTCTGTTCGCTTTCTTAGACGCTCCCACCTGGGTTTAGAGTAGTCTGTTAAATAATAGATACCTTGGAGTATTTTCTCTTGCATTGATTGGACACATCCCAAAAAAGCTTCAAACCTGTAACCGTTACCTTTTTCCTCGTCCGATGCTGAATCACTGGTAGAAATAGTTTCTTTTTCATGTTTAGAACTGCAATGCTTCATGTTATAATTTTTATCCTTGGATTGACTCCACCCTTTGCTATCCGAAATGTTTTGGACGATGACCATAATTTGTTGTTATGAAAAATACCAGAACTTCCAATTCAACTCGTGATTTCTGAAAAGTATGTATTTCCCTCCTCCGATTTGCTTTGCAGACTTGCAGTTATTTGTAAAGTATTGGAATGCACCTTTTAATTGTCATCAGTGATTGGACAAGCCCTCGACACATTCATCAAAACAAATCCACTATTCACTTATATACTTTAGCGGGTTTTTTCGGATGTTCTCTGCATTTCAAATAGAAACCAAGCAGTGACTGCGGTTACCAGGGAAATAATGTTAAGGAACAACACAAGTTACAATTAGATTCCTAAAAAACTTTTTATTGTCAAACATGGAAATACAACACGAAGAAAGTAATCAGCTATTTAAAATCCTAGGATTTATCCCAGTTTCAGCTTAAGTTACGTCATGGAATACTTGTATAGAACCCGGTGCTGTTAGGTCAAGAAAACATAAACAGATATGGAGGAATCAAGACACAAATATTAAAAGTTTGAAGAAGAAAAGGGTGTGTTTCGTAAAAATCTTGATATTTTTCATTCTTGTCGTCGGATAGCTGAAAGAGGAGTATGAGCTGTCAGATCACAGAAAAATATTTTCCACGATACAACAAGTCCAGAGAGAAGATTTTGGATATCCTAATTTTTTATGTCTGAAGTAAACGTTTGGCAGGCACGTGCTGAGTTATTCTTCCTTGGGTGCTTCTTTAGCCTCCTTTTTGTTTTCACGTTTACCTCGGGCGGGATCAGCATTACATTGTGAGAATGGATCTCCAGTGAAACCCTGTTGACCGTAACACCACACAGAGTTTATGAATACCGCTAATTAAGACTAGAGTATTGTAAAATATACGTGTTATTGTAAAATATCTCATTATACACTCTTACCCTTGGACACGAGCAGATGGCACCATGATTACGCACTTCGCAGTTGGCGTTTACTCCTGTTAAAAAATTGAAATTAATGAATCTCCATTGCCTTAGGTAAAATAGCGTGCTCAGCAGGAAGAAACAAAGTCAAACGGACAATATCCACTTACCACAAGCGCTAGCGCAGGGGTTAACGCATTGGAAGTTGTTACAGCTTCTTTGTGATCCACACTCTGAATCAGTTTGGCATTCTCCTCTGGAACAAGCTCTCAAAGCATCTCCGATATATCTGTAATTTATGCCCAATACAAATATTTCACTCCCTCCACTCACTTACTAAATCCTCCCCTTCAACTCCATTCTTTGTTTGAATGGCCGGGATTCCAGCTTGATTGATATTATCTCGGAAATTCAAACATACCCAGATGGACAAGTACAGACTGGGCGCTCCCTTCCAGAGTTATCGAATCCAGGTGTGCAGACTGCATTAGCTCCGCAAGGGTTGGGAGAGCACAAGTCCTCTGAAAAAGTTTAACAATTTCCTCTTTAATTGAATTCGCAATTTATAGCTGCTGCTGTCACTATACTACTAACAATATCGATTCCCTCTAGCTTACGTGGAGTGAATGGCCGGCATTCATCGAATGGATGTCCAGTGTATCCCTTAGGACCTGAAGAACGTTTTTATAGGTTACAGTCATATGTTACATTTATGCCTACTTGCCAATTATCTGGAATTCATGCTTATTGAGTAAAACACTTACATGAGCAGATAGCCTTGTGGTTAGATCTGTCCACACGGCATTCGGCATTACCTGAAATAATGTAATTGTTTTGAGCAACCGTGTAGTAATTTCATAAGTTACCAAGTAGCAAACTAGTAAGCATTTTGCCAATTTTCTCACTTACGTCCACAAGCTCCTTTGCAAGGGTCAGCGCACTTGAGTCCGATACACGCCCTGAAAATCATCAAGGTTTAAAAAACAGGATTCACTAGTAGCGAAGAAAACAATCTCAATTGCTCATATCTTGTTCTTACAAGTTTCCTGGACATTCGGCATGGCTGGTGCATTCAGGGAAACATCTGGTGGTTGGGTCTCCGAGGTAATCAGGAGGACATCTGCAGACGGCGACATGGTTTTGAACCTGTATCAGAAACATGTATTTTGACTCAAATCCCATTCGAATGCAAATCACACAATAGACATTAAATAATCATGTGCATAGCTACATTAATGCATTTTATATGAACTAGTACGTACATCGCAGGTAGCGTATTGACCGCATGCTCCAACACATGGGTTCTTGCACTTGAAGTTGATGCAAGCTTGGGAGGCACCACAATCAGTATCACGGTCACATTCGTGACGGCAGCCTGTGAATTTACAAAAAAGCATCATGTTATTACGAGCAATAATCTCAACCAGCCAGACAGACAGGTGATTGATTTCATCAAGGAGCTTACCTTGAATTGGATCTCCGATGAAGGTTGGTTGACAACTGCAGACAGCACGGTCATTTTCAACACGGCATTTTGTGTTTACTTTTAAAAATTAAATAAAGATGAGAATTAATTCGTATGCAAAATCATTTACAGGAACTGACGAGAAAATAAAGAAACTTTAAATTACCTCCACAAGGTGAGGGGTTGCAGTAATCGTCTGTAAACATAAATCAGATCAGTAAGAGATTAAGTTTGCAACAAGTTATATGGGTTTATCGTCGTTATTTCATTGATTCTTCCTAGAATTTAGCCTCAGCGTATTAGCAAAGCAAGGAAATTATGCGAAAAGCGACAGTACAATAAAGGTTTGACACAAAACATTTGATTCTTCGTAGCTATATTAATTACTTCTTCTGCAATATCTGACTGGATCTCCGGTGTATCCAGGTGGGCCTGCAAACAGAAAACCAACTTTATAGATACAAGGGAACCATGTCATTCCGTGTTACATTGAAACTGAACAACAATAATCGTTATCCATCCCATTCGCAACCAACAACCGCAGTCAGTAGTTCGAATCCTCACTTACATGTGCAAACTGGAATATGATTTCTGACATCGCAATTAGCATTGGAACCTACACAAACAACATGTATAAATATTCAAGCACTTGTTACGTGAACTGGTGAGTCTTTAGTAATTAAAATAAACTTGGTCACGATTTTTCTTTACCACAAGCATTTGAACAGGGGTTGACACAGTTGAAGTTGTTGCAAACCTGATGGGAAGGACATTCACTGTTTGCTGTAATTTAATGATATTTACGATTACGTGTATGTTTACTTCCCTTTGACTATAATGCTAAATCGAAGATGTTGTATTAACCAGCTTCATGCTAGCAGCTTTATAAACTTCCTTGAGCTATTATCCAACACTTACATGAACATTCGCCACGTCTGCATTGAACTGCTGGATTTCCTTGATAACCAGGGAGACAAGTGCAAACTGGACGATCACCGTTGACAGTGCATTGGGCATTGTTTCCACAGGGTGATGGACTGCATGGGTTAAGAGCAACTCTGGCGAAAGGTGAAATAGCCCTAGAAATCAATTCAAGTGAACCTCATTATAATCCTCCGAAATTCGATGAACGAAACTATGTAACAGCTTTCACAGGTGGGCAATTGACTAGAAATTTGATGTCAAAAATGACCGAATAATTGCGGTTAGCCTGTCTCGTGAAACGTTATCTGAGTATGTTTACATTGATGTTTTGTGAAGGTTGCCAGCTTTCCAACAAGATGAACATATCGGAGATCAATTAATTACAGCTCCCGCTTGACAATCCCATCTGCGCTACCAGTTCCATAACCAGCTCATCGTCATCTCACCTGTCTCACCTGTTACATCTTGATTTTAAATTTACCAAGCTTCACTTACTGTGGGTTTGGAGAGGAGTAGATGGCACGAGAAATGGGTGAGTCTTGTCTGCATTGATGGAAGGGATCTCCAACGTAGCCTCTGAAGCATTTGCAAATTGACCTGTGATTATAAGCTTCACACTCTGCGTTCACTCCACACGGGCTTGGAGAGCAAGCTGAGACACACTGGTTTCCATAGCATTTCTCATGTGATCTGCATTCATAATCGCTTGTACATTGAGGACCGCAACCCGTGATGGTATCCGGTTTTGGGAAGTAACCGGGCAAGCAACGGCAAACTGCCGCGCCTCCGGAGTTCACTGAGCATTGGGTATTTGGACCACACGGAGATGGTGAACACGGATCCACTAAACGAACATTAAGAATTTGCATTAGCTATAAGATGCATTAACTTGAATTATTTTTAATGCAATTACAATTAAGTAACGTACCACTAGGCGTTTTGTACTATTATTTTTGCAATTTTACTCGCATGCTTTACTACTAAAGTACATATAAGTCATGTAAGAATTAATCAGAATTATGCTTGAATTGTTACCTTAATTGTATATTAGACAAAAGTGTGTTAAAACAACATTGTAAAGTCCTTTTTGGCGTGTTCTTCGAAGAATGTGGTTAATTTTGAATTAGGAACGTATTTCGTGTTGCAGCTTATGTCACCAAGTTTGCATTAACTTTTGTTAACTGTGGGTCTTCGCTCATTAATGTTGATTAGACGGTGCTGACTGCGGGCGGGTTGTTGATTAATCCTTGCTTTTATCAAGTTGAATTCTCGGGCATTTTTAGACGGCAGGAAAGTATAGGCAGGTTAAGCATGAAGCGGAAGCAATGAATGTGTAGCGTTTAACGTATTAAAAAAACAAACCATTTGACTTACCATCTCTGTATTGTGCAAAGACAGGAGCTAATTGAACAGTGGCAAAAGCCACGATCGCATATTTCAGAAACATTCCGGCACGCCTGAAAGTTCAAGATACCCCGTAGTTACAGCATAGACCATTAGAATCAAAAATTTACGACCACTCTCACCCAACCCTCTACCTCTAATTTCTCCCAGCCCACACACATTAATTTATATTTTGCTTATATCATTCCAGACCCAACTTTCCCATCTTTGATCTTCCAGTCCTGTCCTACTCAATCTTCTCCAGAATCTCTTGATCTAGTTTCTCCCATCATCTACTCAACTTTGCTAATGTGATTTCGGAATGAGTGTAGTAATTTCCTTCGCGAAAATCTTAGGAAGAGTTGTGCAAAAAAAAATTGGCCTGTGATTCCTTCCAACCCAGCCAACAGAAACATCTACGAGAGGGAGGAACATGTGGTTGAGGATTTTTTTTCATGAAATTAAGACATTTTTTCTTCCTCCATGTCCTGGACCAGATTTGGTAATTTCCAGTCCACCCATCAGCTCGAATACTTATCCTTGTGTATAATTGGGCGGTTTCCTTGCTAATCAGTTAATGAATCGCCAAGATTAAAACCCACCATGACAATAATAACTTTGACTCCATTCCGTCTCATCTTGCCTCATAAGGCATGAGATAACTGGGAGATGCCTGGCCTGGACAAGATTCGCCCCTCGTTCCTTTGCAGTTATCCCCAATTTATACCGCCCTTATGTACTTCCTCTGTGGTCAACTGGGAAAAATTTATGGAGTCTTGCACACTCCTGACCTCGATAGGATAACATCATCTTCACCAGCTAATAACTCATCTACCTCTTCGGACCTGTCTCATAAAATCCGTAAACATTATTTTTATCGCATGTTCCAAGGATTTGCCAAATTATTTTCGCGAATAATTCTTTTTAAGAGTTTCGACTTAATCTCACCCCATTTTTCTTATCTAATTATGAATGACGAGCTGATAGAATTGCTCCCAGCATGTATGCAAAAATTTTCATCAAAATTAATAATAATCTCGTTCACGCCTTTCCCTTAAACATCTTTCACACTCCCTCCCAAGGCTTGCTTGCAGCATCCTCTCGTATATTTAGTAACTATGGTTCATGGTTTTCTTTTGTCTGAGGTCACTTTCTGCCTGTTTCTTATTTTCAACCCTGCCTCAGATCTCTATTTTGTAAATGTTTTGTCTCCAAAAGACAAATTTTTAAGGCCATATACCAACACGCTCTTGGTTCCTATCGTCTGGTTTAGATTATTAAACGTTTCTACTGTGTGGGTTCCGTACTGCCGCATAATGAATGCAAGTTGTCCAAGGCGTGAATTTCACTAACAAAGCCTTTGCAAAAATGGTCGTTGATTGTTCCTTGCAGAATATTAATTAGAATAATTCTACAATATTAATTATTTTCCCATTTCGAATCGAAGGCGTTATTCCACCGTCTCTATTAGTCATTTCATAATTTTCAGTAGGCGTCGGATTCTCAAACCCCTAATGATGAGCTAGGGCTCTATTCTCTTTGAATCTACTAGATTTCACTTTTGTAACACCGCTTTCGCTACTACAGGCTTGGATTTATTTTAATCAAGTTTAAAAAGGAATACGGGTCAGCTATAAACAAGACTTTTGCAGTTTGCAGTACCATATACCTTACATCTTATAACCATCATCAAATAATAGTTTTGCACCAAAATCAATACTGGGATTTCTCCTTGCCAACTTTTGCAACTACCTTAATTATGACTGCAAATTATTGATTAGGATCCACCCACACCCAAAATCCACAATCACCTTCTCTAGCTTGATTTTCCACTCTCTTAATTCTTAACAGTAAACATGTTTTCCTTTCATATTGAGCAAAACTCTTAACCTCTCCATGCGTCCCCTCCTTACACATGTCAGAAATGTTAATGAGATGTTCAATGCGTCAAAAACTCCACCCACGCTTCTGCCAAAGACGTTTCCTTCCGCCCATCCACCATTCCAAATCTGTGACCGCGTGTGCAATAACTCAAAATTGGCAATAGATGAGCATTTCCGGTAACACACACGACAGTCACGTAACACTCTGAACTTGAAGTTAATGCTCGCAATCTTTGTTGTCGCGAAAATAACATAACGACAAATAGCAAAACTCCCTCTTGAGGACATCTCCCCCACTCATCCTGACATTGAAATCCTGTTCAGCCGACCTTGCTCTTGAAAAGATGAGTGCTAAATATCCCTAAAGCAGAGTTCCTCAATGCTTCTTCAAAAGCCAAAACTGCTATTTCTCTTTGCAAAAAAGCAATAACAACAAGGCGTACACACACATTATTTTAATCACGTCGTAACTTTTCTTTGACAGCTATGATCATCCTCGCGTTAATCGCATAAAATCGAATAGTCTGTTTAGCCCACCGCCACATCTTCTCCTCAGTACATTTCCTACCTTAATGATTCACCCGTAACCTAACCGCTATTTAGGATAGCTAATTCATTTATGACATGTAAATGTGCCTCTCAGTTCGCTATATTCTTAAACGCTTCCTAGTTTACACTCATTGATATTATATAACCTGCATGTTTGGTAAAATGTTGGATACTTGATAAATTTCTGCATGCTGCATGTGTACTCACTATTTCAATAGTGGAATCCGGAACAAATTAATTACTTTCCTATAGATTTGTGAAAAATTTCGCAAGCCGCATACTTTTTCGCAACACTAATGAATCATACTTCTCTATTTCTTCCTGGATATTCATTATCACCTGCATGACCTTAGCTTCGATCAACGTAAACACAGTTTACACCCGACTGGCGCATACCTGACTAAAAGCTGAAAGGTAGTGTCTTAAGCGAATGTGAGAAGCCGTCTGGCAGCCTTCTTTATGAATATTCGTTAGCGTGCTAATATCTTTATTTTATGACATCATTTTTCCTAGAAGACGAATAGTTTTATGCATTTTTCTTCACTGAAAATGAAATATTCCCTAGCAGACGATGATAATAAGGGGCAATTATATTTGAAGGTTGATGAGGTCACGACAAAAGTTTCTACTGTTTTTGTTGTCCGAGTGCTGCTTTACGAACAACTTTACTGCTTTGCTACCACTTCAAAATTCTCTACCGCAGCTTCCTTATATCTATTCCTTAATCCTGCCTATTTTTCCATCTTCCCCTATTGCCCGGAACCTGAAACCCGGGTACTGGTGAAGATGCCATGTAGTTTGAACGACGACCCGAAGATGGCCCCAACTACTCGGGCTTTTTCACCATACCTCATAAGCTTCAGTATTTTCTCCACACTTCTAATCAATACTTTGCACTTATTTAGCTAAAACACTTACGAAAATTTCACTGTGATTTTTTTTTTGAACCCGTGCGGCTTTAAAAAAACGGCTAAAATTTAATTCATGTACTGGAAATGCCGGGTAACTGAGTAAAACTTTTTAAGAACGAGTCCTCTTACCTGCAGTCCCGCGAAGTATTCCAAAAGATGTATAATTCCCTTGGAACAACTTGAATTAAATGAAACAAGAAATGTCACTCGGCTCGTGGGTAACACAATAACTTTTTCAAGCTTCCTACAAATTGTCCTTTTCCCTTGAAGACCAGGGAGTAACTATGATGCTGTAGCTCTTGTTCGCAAGATATTTATATAAGTTTCTTCGCGAAAATGTTAAGGGGAGTTTTTGCAACAAAAAAACTCAATTTGCAAAGCTACAGGTTTGCCCCTACACCTTTCATACAGGTAAAAGCATCATTATAAACATTAACTTATCGGTCTAGCACTAGCATAATTTTGTTATACATACAGAGCTGATCGTCCCAAAGGTGAGATAAACGTGTTTACCCAACCCTCTTCTGGACTCTGGAATATATTGGCAAAGATTCTTTGCCAAAGAAGAAGACGCTACCTCCTGCTTAAGATTTACAAGTTTCACATTAATAGCTCCAAGAAATATGCATCATGCATGGACCTAGCTGGGATGGGATGAAGATTAGCAGGGTTGTTTTTCGCAATTCGCACCTTGTTTTCCATCGTCTCATCCATCTTCTATGTAACAAATGTATGCACCTCTTCAATCTCCCTAAGCCCCTCACCCTCTCCTCCTCTTCCTTCTTGAGGATCATCTCTGCAAATATATTGTAATAGCTCCAGCTACAAGGACCATTGCCTTACTAACCAGGAATAAAGGTTTTGCTTAGCATTATTATGATTGCATGATAGGCGTAATGAGTAAAGGATAGGATGGTGATCCTACGCAAAGTCAAGCGGAGATGATACTTCCCTCATCCAGAAACTAAATTTGGCCTTGAGCCTGCTACATATTAGGAGATTAATGAATCTGAAGAATGGCTAAAAAAATTAAAAAACTTCTGCCAAATCAAAATTCAAAACATTCCCATCCCTCCTCCCGTTCATCCATTCTACCCATCCGTCCAGAGAAGATCCATTACAGCCTCCTTCCTCTCCCTCATTTTAACCCCAATCCCACCTTTCCCTTCATCATCTTTCTTGGGTTTGCTATTCATTGACAATTTAACAGACACTACAGTGGCAAGAAAGACCCAAGCTTCTGGAAGATGTTTACCTGTGTGTTTACTGTATATTACCAGGTAAAGTGAGCGAGCGCCCATTAATTTCTCTTCCTTCATCGCCAATGATTAATTACCTCTAATAAGAAGAATGCTCCCATCTTTAATTTCATGCGTAATTTAGTTGCCTTTTCTAATTACGCACCTTCCTTCTCATTTTTTCCTTATTCCAACCATGCATGCATATACCGATAGACATTCATCTTATTCTTCCGTCATCTTCCCTTCATCTCATGATTCATGTGGGTAGCTCTACTTGTGTCAAATTGATATTTTTTACCCGTTATTACCTGGAAAAAATTCAACAGGAGAGCTCCACAAATCTTGCGGCTTTCGGTGGCTTCTTATTTTGCAATTTATCCCTGTATCTCTGCATCTTTACTTGCCAGAGAAACAAATCAAGAAACCAACCAACTGCAATTTATATAACAAAGCCGGTAAACCGTGTAAATCTTCCAACACTGTTTAAATCCTATGTGTAGTACAGAGCTGCTAATTATCTTACCAGATTAACCACAGATTAGCTTCTTAAAAACCAGTACATGTCTTCCGCTCTTAACGATATTTTACGCTCTGAACGCTGTTTGAACGATTAGCAAAAAGCAAGGAACAATTGAAATTTTGATGCTAATTAATACTGTATCAAGGATTAGTTGATTCTCGAGAATAACTTAAAAAAACTGTAGATTTTAAAAGATTTCAAGGCTCATTTTTGCACCTCTTCTTTGCCTCCAAGCAATCCGATGGCGTGTTGTGATCATAAATCATGGCAAGGTGATTACATTAGACGTTTCCCAGTCTTTTAGGCGGACCAGCTGGGGGATTTAGCATTAATTGATTTAAATCAATGCATGTTTTCTTCACAAGCTACCGCCCAAGTCTCAACCTCTTGACAGGAAGACAGGCGGGGTGTATCGGTGTATGATGATGATGTGTAGGAATTAATGTAAATCTGTGTATTCCGCGTTCTTCTCTCCACTAATATTACATAGCTACTAGCCTCCCCACCTGCCTCCCCACCCTCCCGCCCGCCAACAACTTGGATCAAGGTCTCCAAAACCAATTTTAGACCGCGGCGGTTAGTTCCCTCAATCCCACACGAGGTCTACGAGGCGTTTGCTATTAGATTTGCGACTAAGCTATTTGAGACGGTATTAGTAGTAGATTGTTTGTAGACGATGAACCGTAGGTATTTTTTAAAAATCACAACTTTCTTCAGTCACTCCTGAATGAGGATATCACAATATTCTTTTTATGACCGCTTCTCAAGACATCGACCCACGTCCATGTCATCTGTACCCATGTAATGTTCTTACGACTCTCTTCCCGTGAAACTGGCCAATCAAAGCCCAGTCAACTCGCAACACCTCCATATATTATTCTTGATTGCTCCATATGTCGATTAACATTGAGAATCCACTCGCTCAATGCGTTCCCCATCAAGTCAAGGATGCTTGAGTATGGGAAAAAATCGGGTGGAGCTCAGGATGTTGACCATAATTTTGTGCACAAAAATGTTTCGCCCTCTCAAAATCCCCCCTTCCTCACTTGTTTTTAAATTTCTTAGGCCTGATGACAGGTGGGGATGCGTATATCCAACCATCCTCTTCTCCTTGTACTTATCTCCTTCACCCTTTTCCCTTTCTGTTCAATACATCTTATCCTCCTCACCTTCTGAACCTTGTGCGGAAAATCCTCATTCATATACATGTCCCTTCTTGGGCCAACCAACCATCTTTGTTTTCATTTGTGCGCACTTAATTTTAGTTTCGTAGCTCTTGATTGATAAGAAGTGAGCAAAAAATTTAGTTAATTAGTAAACACAGAAAATCTCAATTTATAATCTTCTATACTTCTCCTCCTATGTTTTTTACCCGACTCATTTCCCGTTAACAGAAATTAAGGTGGCAGAGGAGCTGATTGAGTAAAAAAAACCTTTGCATACAATCTTAATTTAACGCCCAGATGCTCTAATTCCATTTAAAAGATTCATATAATTTTTCATACCGATTGAATTGACCTTGTAGTGCTTGATTGAGAGCTTCACGGAGACATTATTACTATTGTCTTAATTGGTTTGCTGTAGGTATGGATAATAAGTCATAATGAATAGTCAGCGACGACATGTTTTATAGAGAGTGTAATTTTAATTTTCACCCAAGGCTCTTAGCTTCAGGCCGTTGTGTAGTATCTATGGAATTTTATGAAAAAAAACAATTTTCAACTTCCTATGAAACTAGATTATCAATACGAACTGAAACGATTGTTATTATAACATGATCATCATAGATTAGATTTTTGCGTGAAATAATAAATTAGCTCCATGCAGGATCTAGTTAACTTATTGGTTACTGTACAAGTTTCTACTCAATTTGTAAAGTTACTTTACACCTCCTCAGTTCAATACCATCTTTTACTAGTAACTGCCACAGTGGTTTAAAGCGCAAACTCAAAGTACTTGTAGATAAATGTAAAGAATAGTAGCTACAAGGAGCTTATACACATTAATTGTACACAGCGGCTTTAAGTTTAACATGAGAATAAGAACAAGCTACGAATGTCAAGTATGAAAACAAATGACGAAGTCTAATAAATTTGTACACAACAAGTTTCCCCCTTTTTTGTACATGAGCCATGAGCTTGATTGTTATCCAGGTAAGTATAATTACTAATAGCGGTTTTTGAGAAAAAGAAGACGGAGAAACTTTGATGTTTGTGTATCTTTTTATATATTTTCTTCATTTTAGACAGATAGCCTTCAACTAAGATTCTTTGATACATAATTAGATACTTTTTTTATTATTAGAGTCTTTGATATTCTTTCCCACGCATTTTTTTATTCAATGCTTACTTTCCTCAGTTCTTCCCACATACACTCCTCTCATCCCTCATCAAATCTATTAAGACGGATTTAAAGTTGTTATGGTAACGGATTCCAGCAACGAGCATTAACTGATGGTTATGTATCATCTTGGTGCCTGCTTGCCTTGGCTGCTTGACGCCATTGTACCATCTCGGGGAGGATCGTAAACCTATTGTGTTTTTAAAGTATTATGTTTCTCATTTTTTATGCGAATATTTTACCTCCAGGTAGCCAAGCTCTAACAGCTCCATAGAGTAAGATCTATTATTAAATCCCCGTTATGTATCATCGTATACATGCACTTGGAAATAGCAGAAAGTTTAATTGGAGGACAATTATGTGTAGAGTGTAGGAAGAAAATCAGACTAAGGATTTATCTTTGGCCAATAAATATTCTGTGTTGTGTGCACACCATGTACAACAAAACTGTGAAGCACAAACTTAAGCGCTCAGAATCTTATTAGATGTTGCAACTACCAGAATTACTGACACGCCCTTGGTTCTATTTAGGAAGGTGAGAAATCAGCTCTACGTGATAACCTCTTTAAAATATCAGTGCGATTAAAGAAAACCAAGAAATTATAAAGTTCTTTCCAGCAAAAGTAAGCATCAAAAGTTCAAGGTATGATGGCTGAAGTTGAAGCTATGATAGCATATATATGCTTATGTAACCAACCAGAGCTTCAAAATCTTGCTAAAACAAATTAGAGGAGAATCAACATAGATATCAGTCGTAAACGGAGAGCAAACCTGAGTTTTTGAACAGCTTGAACGAAATTTTCTAACGCAAAGAGCGCTACTGGTATACCGAAGAGATACGCGATAAACAAGTGTGAGCTTTGTAATTGACGGATGGATGCTGAATTCATAAGTTCTACCTACGGAATAATACGATTAAGGTGAAGTGGGATTCTATGTACATGAAGGGTAATATATAATGCGAGTTACAAGATTCTACTTAATGTACATATCTGATACAGGATCAATTAATGTATATGTATGTGAAAGTCTATGATAATATTAATGTCTATAAAAATTATGCCGGAAGCACAGAATTCAAGTATTTTCACTCTGACTCTTCACATTGCCACATCGTTGGATCGAGGAAAGGCAGTAACAAGGGGCAATGTCGCGGATTGCCCAGGTATCTGTACTTTCTGACCTGCTGTTGTTGATATTGTCACTTGTTGGGTATTCTTGTAAATGCTGACTGGATAATGAAAGTTGGCTTTCTCCTCTTTGGGAAGCTGAAGGAGAAAGGTAGTTTGTAGTAGACATTGTCATAAATAGAATTGTGCATAAGGTGATGGCGGCTGTAATTGAGAAAGATGCTTTTTCCCTTCCAGACCCATTGCATCCGTCTATGGAGCAAGTAAGAACGCATCCCTTGTACGTATCATTCTGCAAAGAAAATGTTTAAAAATAGTAGTAGTTTTTGAATTTCATTTCGTAGGCAGTTGATTAATATCGATTCTTTTCCGAGCCTATTAGAGTCAGAGAGCCAGAGGCTGGCCTGGGATTGCTTAAGCGTGGTGATGGTAGCGACCGCTTGGGTCGGAGTTGGTCTTGGCGGAGGATTTAGAGAAAGAGCTATAGGCTCTTGGTTTCGCCG
The DNA here is from genome assembly GCA_906901655.1 of Sminthurides aquaticus. Taxonomy (NCBI): domain Eukaryota; kingdom Metazoa; phylum Arthropoda; class Collembola; order Symphypleona; family Sminthurididae; genus Sminthurides; species Sminthurides aquaticus. Next base: position 12,843,653 of record CAJQTT010000001.1, on the reverse strand, counting down.
GAGAAAGCAGGAATAGGAGGAGGGCATGGAGGGCATTCGTCAGAGGGAGAAGAGCTTTGGATCTCATGCATATGGATGTGGATGAAATTTGGAGGATTAGTTTGGAGAGATGGATGGATGAGAGGACGGCATAGAAGATGCGGAATTCTCTCAACTTTGCGCAAGCCTCATCTGGACTGGAATTACTCAAGGTTTTTGGACTTGTTGGTTCTCTCTCTCCTCCCTCCGCAAAGTAAAGTGGGGAGGAGGAGAAAGCAAGTGGCGGCAGCGGTGGGGAGAAAGGAAGCGGGAATGGGACTATGGTGGTAATTTCTTTCTCTATATTAGTATGCAAATTCATACAATAGTCATAACAAGACTTACATCGTACTTAAACCTATTGCATTGATTTTCCATGTTATCCACAACGCATTTTCGAATCACCAGCCGTGTATTTGTCGACACTGTAAAAGTTGCAAAAGCATTATCACAATCACATATTCCTCTTCTTATACCAATCAAATAACAAGTCATACTAGTACAGCATATTTTCAAAACCATTTCTTCCCCTTTCTTCCAACTAACAAAATGAATACGACTTTCTCCACTACGCTGCAGCCTATCAGTACCCCTATACCAGCTATGGGCCGTATATCATATACCCCGCGTCCTAATCAACTTTCACGCATCCCATTCACCCAGCTTCCGCGCATACAAATCCCCAACGTCATCAACTTTCTCCAGCTCTCCTCAATAAATGCACCATGTATACCTCTCCAACGAATACGTAGCTTCATTTTCCATAAGCAATCATTATTAATTAATAGTGTAGACAATCCAGGTCCGAGCATCTATCTAACCAATACAACCCACCCAGCAACCTCCATTCCATCGTACTTTTCTCCTTAGTTCATTGCATCCTACCGCATACTGCCCTAGGCACATCTACAGCTTACCTTAACTTCCAAACCGCTTTCAACCTCACTTCTAGGCTACTTTCTCCATCATATCCTCTATCGCTCAGCCCTAATAACCGTTATACCCTCTTCTCTCCCGCTAATTACTATTACGAGCACTCAGCTCTACCTGCCTACCTTCATAAAAGTTCGCTTTAGTTCCCGCTTCCAGCACTAGGCCCGCTCACTAATTTACTTTCTCCCCGTCCTCTTTTATCCCTTCCTCCGCTCAGGCTTTCACTGCATATATAACTGACAAGTCATTTTAAAACCTTTAAGGCCACTTTCACATTTTTTGGCCATCTTCCGATTTGACAAACTGTATTACTTCTACTCCCTCTTTGTAGTGTCAGTTGTGACAGTTTGAAATATTTTGCTAACTAATATCGTTTTACTCATAAACTACAAGTGCTCTGCCAGCGTTGTTATGCACGTGGTGACATGTGTAAAACTTTGGAAAAGACTTACGTGATGTGCCCATAAGTTTCACGCAAAAATGTGCAGGGAATAGACCTATGTGTCCACGTTTTGGAACTTTGCACCACTCCGTATACCATTCTGTTTTCGCTTGAAATGGATCTTCACAGTGTGGATCGCTTCCATTACGGGAGGAACAGGTAAAGCAATGTATTCCATAGCAACCTATAACAGTTTCCATCATAGTCGTTAATAGTCAAACCCATACCTAAATTCCTACACAACAATCTTAAAGTATACGCTAATTACAAAGTAAACCGTAATTGTAATTACCAACAAGCTGAACCATGACAAATGCACTACTGCTACAAATTACAGGCTCAAACTAATGCTACAACATACCATTTTCTGAAAGCACAAATAGCTGGATCACAGCTAGAATTAATTCTGTCCGCATTTTGGCTGGGTATAGAGTTAATCGTCCGGTTTAAATTGCTAGTTTCTCTCTGAGTTGCACATAACTGGTATACAAGGTTTTAAGTCGTAGAAGATCCTGGAGAAAGTATAAGTAAGCTTAAGAAGTAAAAACTCCCAGTTTAGGAAACGAATCCGAGAGCATAGTCTTTGTTTGTTGTGTATTCGATGAATGTCTGGAGAAAACAATCTGCCGGGTAACGTATCCGACTGTATCACAGCTACTGGTGGTGAAAGTTAAGTATTATGAGCGTGGACAGACTGGAGAGCAAAATACTTTTACCGATACTTTCTCTACTTTCTCCTTCAATGTATTCTCTCGACTCTGCTAATCTCCTTATCAAACATTTAAGCTATGAATCACACACAATAAATCCGCCTCCCAATTACTCTTACTTAAAGTCAGCCTAAATAATTCTCAGCTGGAGAGAAAAATTATTCACAAGCTAAACCACCACCATCAACACCTTCCTTCCAACGGATAAATTTTTCGCTCTGTAATCCACTCAAAGCTTTCACATATATGAAACCCTCTTTTAAAACTCTCATTCAAAGGAGGTCATAGGTTGGATCGGAGCAAGCACCCTACCACCTGACTACATTCGAGAAGCCCCTTTCACTTCACATAAACCGCGCGCATCTATTTTGCCGTAGATTCAAACTTCATCTCGCTTCTAAATGCTTGGGGGAAAAGTATTCAAGAGTAGTCGGGGGCAGGATAAAGTAGCTCTTAGTTTGGTCACCATTCCTATGGAGCTTTCTCTCTCGGAGAAATATTCCCTCGCTCGCTCCAGCATTCCGCCTCTTTTCCGATTACTCACGTTACACTCCTTGCAGTCTCCATCCCAGCTGCAAGTCCTTGATAATCACAAAGGAGGGGGTGCAAGTAGAGGAGAGGGTAAGAGGGGGGTGGATGGGTTATTGGAATGACGACTCAAGTGCTCCACTCTACCCATTCCCGTACTTTTTTCATCCAATGCTTTCTCCAAGCCCCGATTTACTTTCCCTCCCTCCCTTCCTCTTCCGCTCTCCACTCCATCCCTTCCTTTAGGTCCACTTAAAAAGCATGTTATTCTCCTGGAATGCGAATGCACCGAGAGTATGCTATTCCCTCCGATAAAGTATATATGTTTACTCCAAAACGCTCTATACCTATCTGCAGTATATATCGGGGCATGAGGCTGGTCTGTGGGAATATCATGAAATTTCTTCCAACTTTTTCCCTCCACAACCTTCAAAAGTAAAGTTGGACGGCAGGACGGAAAGGAGACTGCTAGTAAGTAAAATAAGTAGCAAAGTAAGGCGTCCTTTTCATTCATCCATTCCTCCTTATGCATTTCCTTTTTCCTACAAATTCTCAAACACACACACATATTTTTTTATCCGTCTCCTCATCTCTTTCCCTCAACTTTCATAGTCACTCATCCACTTTTCAGAACAAGTAGCATGGAAATCGACTACTTTTTCACACAATCACAACATTATCTTCCCTTTGTAACGACTCTTGAAACGAGGCTCTTGTCGCATTTCCCCGAGCCTCAAACACAGTCTTTATAGCCCCTTATCCACTCTCTCATTCTTATTCCTCCTCCCAGACAGATTATGTCTAAGGGTTGAAATGGGCAATTCATTCCAATCTGCATCTTTCCCACAATCTTCTTCACATTTCCTCAACTTCTTAAACACATGCTTTCACCTCCAGGTGAAAGCCTTGCGAGCTGTTGTACTAGCGCTGTAACGGGACTTTGATTCCTCGTCCTCCATTACTTCAACCTGCCCCTTTCTTTCTCTGTCTTCCGTCTCTACTTCATGTTCACCACATGTAGCAAGTTTGCCTCATCAAACTACGAGGATTAATACGACCCGGCTGGGTACAGGGTGGTTGGAGAAGGAGGGAGCTTGGCTGAGAGAAATGAGGGAAGCGGCTCGTATTGATTTTACTCCGACTCCCTTCTTCCATCCCTCCATGCATCCTCCCTCCCGATCATCTACAATTAACTCCAGTCCTAAAAGCACGCTCCAAAAGCAAGTAACAGATGTCTCGTACTTTTCCTGAATTCTCCAAATTATATCATCATCACAGCAGCAGCAGCAGCACAACCCAAACTTAACGAACCCCAAGCGCATATACAGGAAACCAGAGCACTCCCTTTATTTACCTAAACTCATCCAGATATCTCAAATAGTACGAGCCTTCCCCGCTTAGGAACCAACTCTTTATTTCCTCCTCCATCCACCAACAAGGAAAAGCTCACTCCCACTAAGTCCCAGCAAGCCCAACGAACGCCCCTACCGAACGATTCCTTTCTCCATCCAGGAAAAGGATCGTTAGCGAGAACCGAATGCCGCAGACAAGGCAAGGAGTCTCCCTGCAATCATCGGCAACCCAGCCACCCAACTTACTTCAGGCCCCAGAAGAGTAAGGAATGAGGAGTAGAAAAGCAAAAGAAAATCCAGACAAGAGCATTTCCAAGGAATGAAAGAAAATATGCATCTAAAATACTAGGAAACACTGGAGGAATAAGCAGAGAGACAAGCTTTGAAAGAGCATCTTCCAGCCATCGTCTTCCACAGAAGAGGAACGACGATAAGAATCCCGGAGCATATAATAAGTAAACCAAATGGCAATTCATACATTCAGATTTCAAAAGAATAAGAACGTAGTGTAGAGAATAGAGGCTTGTATCAAGAGAGAGACATCCATCTTATCCACAAATCTTTTGCAAACGCACAAACTCTACGTATGTCCTCTACACCACACTACAATTTCGTACATCCACCGTAGTATTTGCATTATGTATGTCAATCTCTTTCCTACTCAGCCAGTCAGCCACCAACTTCTTCTTCTTCTTCCCGTACTGACTAAGACCAGCAGTCAGACTCTTTTCTTTTCTTAGCCCCATTCCACTTGAATACGTGATACAAGACGGCGGCGGCGGTTAGCAGCATACATCCATAGATTCAGAGGAGGGGAAAGCATACGCACATCTCAAACTTGTGTCCATGGGATTTGGGACTCAAGAGCCCACAGAGTATAGTAGAAGAGGAGAGCTGGACTCCATTCCTCCTCAAAGGGAAAGCCTAGTATGTAGCCAAGGTAAATATTATTGTTAGGATGCATAAAAGTCTAAGGAGGAGGCTGGATCCGGGTATTCCGTTCCCGAGTATGTATAATTAGAGAAGGATAAACTAGTTAGACCATCCAATCCCCCGCCCGACCTACACAGAACACATCTTACTATAGCTTCCACCATGTGTCATCCTCCTCCGGCAAGGGACCCCGTGCCTTCCGCTTCCTTTCTGGGCAAACATGTACGACGGAAGGAGGGAAAGAGAGGGAGGGAGCGAGAGGGGGAGCGTGTGGGGAGGGAAAAGTTTTCTCTACGTCAGTCCAAAAATTCCCGAATCGGTGTGGAAGGGAGAGAAGCTTCCCTCCCTACTCGGCTACCACCAACACCACAAACCATCGAGATCGAAGAAGGAGGTGAAGGAAGCGGGCGAGAGAGTCGACCAACGAGGAGGCAACAGCCTAGCGAATCCCTGTTCCGGGCTTCATTCAATCTTCTCCGTCATTCCAAAGTCTTTTCAGCCCCGCTACCTCCCGAGTTTCCTACAGACAGACAGAGCAAAGCGAGCCGGGTATTATGCATATACGGCTTGTCATGCATTTTCCCTGTCCTCCCTTTTCCCTCCCTAGCTTTACAATTTCCTACATGCATCTTATATCTACCAACTACCCGATCTTCATCCACTAACACTGCTACTATTACTCTACTACGCGGCTATATGCATTTGAATCCCCGCAATCTATAATCATAGTTTTACTCGTGTAGCCAACAGTAGAGGCAGTCATCCACCAGTAGCACATACAAGAACCCGCCTATTATGCACAAATCGTGCATCACCGCTGTACACAGAGCTTAGTACACTTAATACCCGGGTTTCACCCTCCACTCCTTTCTCCCACATTTCCCACTTGCGTCTTCTCGTCCTTGTTCCCTCCTTTCCAAAGTCCTTCCTAGCTTCCACCACCGTCTTCCCTCCCTCCCACCCCCACCCTCTATATAGTTTATTCCTTCCATCTTCTCGCACATATCCCGCATAAATCTTATGATTCTTTCCCGGTGTATCCTCTCCCGGATTTTCCCTTTATTTTACATGCTCTCTCTCTCTCTCTCTCTCTCTCTCTCTCTCTCTCTTCTAGCTCTTCCAGCTCTTCTCAGTTCAACTAAAGAGAATCAAAGAAGACTTCTTTCTCTCTCTTTGCTCTTCCTCTAGGTCCTCCTATATTATAGTCTTGTTCTGCTTCTGGCATTTCTCTCACTCTTACCCGCCGCCACCGCTTCCTTCTATATGAACTTTTCCCGTATTCTTCTTCTTCCTCCCCCTCCTCTCTTTCCTCTACTCCTTCCTTCCAACCTCCGGCTCCGGCTCACTCACTCGCTAATAGTGAGAAGAGCCTCTCTTGCTTCCTCTGGCCCTCCTCGTCTTTCTCTCTCTATCGATCAATATACTATGGTATTTTAGCCAGCCTAAAAAGTGTAATGAGAGAGACGCGTAACACTTCACACTGCCCATTGCATTCACCATCTAAACAACAGATTCTTTTTCCTCATCACATATTACGCACGTAGTTTGAGAGCTCAAAAAAAAAAACTCTCCAACATCATTATCCCACCACCACCATCTCTTCTACTTTTCATCTCTCCTGCCCTTCACTCAGCCAGTCAAGCACACAACAACTCAGAAAGAAGAGTCAGTCAGTGTTTCCAGTGAGATTTCCCGGGGAATCCTTCGTCGACGGTGTCGTTGTCGTCCATTCCGGATCGTCTTCCACCTTCAAAACCCGTTACCCCGTCTGTCTATTACGACTCTCTCCTTTCTCTTCATCATCTTCCTCGTCCCCACTCAGAACTACCAATCTTCTCCAATCTTAATACCAAGCTCATTTCACCTTCAGCAACACAATCAAACCTTCCTTGGCCGCGACTTGAATTTCTTCTCCAATTCCAGTCGTCTCATCACACTGCTCTCCCTCTCCTCCTCCTTTACAAGTCCCATCATCATCTTCGTCATCCCTAATCATTCCACTCTAAAAGTAAGAAAGGGGAACGCCTCCTTCCAATCCACCTCACCTCATATTTCTACATATATCCCAATAAACATAACCGTAATCGTTGAGAAAAACCCGAACCTAGGACGGAAGAGCACCCAGGAAGGCAACCAAACCAAGCAGTTACACTCTACCGCGTCTCCCTCACTCGCTCTCTCGCTCCTTTCACTTCTACTTTCTCCGAATCACGGACCAGAAAAGGTTCTAAAACTTTGCAAAGTAGTCGCATTCCGATTTCATATTCAACAAAAAACAAAACGTGTCACCTCGGAAAAATCAAACGGATTCAACCCAATCTTACCAAGTGTCCCCGTGTTAAGCAGTTAAGCTACAAGATTCCACAAACCCGCTCACGTGAAATCCATATACACATATAACAACAGTGCTCCACTCCACTTACAGTAAAAAGTAATCACCCCTTTTTTCCTCTCATACGTCGTAACAACTATCGTCTTCTTCTCACTCCCATTTACTCTCTCATCCCTTCCACCTTTAAGCCCACATCTCCCCGAATTATTCTCTACTGCCCGTCCTCCGTACTTACTATTCACCCATTCTTCCCTTCCTTCATGTCCTCATGAAGACGGGCTAAAGAGCTAGTAAAAGAGTGTGCTGGTCATGGATTCTTATGACCTTAAAGAAATCCAAGAAAATCCCGGAATAACAGCCCCAACAACCAACTACCTCATCAATGTCACTCCCCAATTCAATATATTCAATCCACAGGGTCACCAACCCGCTGTTCTCCTGTACTTATTGAAAATCACCTCCAACCAGACAATCCAATTGTAGAGTGCTCTTTAACACCTCTGTCTCTTCCATCAACTCCGTGTGAGTAAATCGGGGATAATTTTAAATTCCCATTCACCCCCACCTAGTACAATCAACTTTCTCCACAGTTTTAAATCCCTCTCGTTCTACTCAATTGATACGGAATAGAATTCCATGGATTTAATGGTCTTCACTTCTCGCAACTATACTTCATCGCTATCGCTCGCAACTTGATTCAAGTGTTTGGAAGCATTTGGATAGCAGGATTACTACTGTGTCTGCAACTTTCACCACAAAACTGCGGTAAAAGCAAGGATATAAGCAAAGTTGGATTGTAGCAAATGTGTCAAGATCGGAAATAGTTGGTTGTGACTCTAGAATTCATCATACAGTTAATTTACGGCAGTGCTTCTTGAATGCATCCGGAGCAGGATGTCTAGATTCTCGGAATCTCCGTTTGAGAACAGCAGTGTTGTGTCCTGGGATCCATCCCGGAATTACCTTCCATCCGCCTTCCGCCTCTCCTCATCATCACCAGTCGCGAATAATTAGTAAGAAGAAGAATCTTTGTGTGGAGAAATCATTGAGAGAAAGCAAAGTACATAAGATATAGTGTCTGTTCATCAGAGAGTAAAAAAACAGAGAGACGATATGCAGGTAGCTTCAATATTTCGAGAGACTGCAAAACTCCTCGGAGCCTCCATGGATGGGAATCCAATGGATAACAATTCAAAATAGTGAGCACTTTCACCAAACTTTCTCTCATGCAATTATCCAGTCTAGTCCTAGCAGTAGTGGTCTGGGTATAAGTAGCAAGTAGTACTGCTAAAGACTCATATGCATCATTTCCCCAAAACCAGACTCTTTTACTTTCCCAACATTACATCTTCTTACTTTTACGTCTCCCATACACATATTCACCAGACTTGCTCCAATCCTTCCGTCACATCCATTACAAAACTCCATCCTCTCTTTTTCTCCTTCACTTACTTCCCTATCCATTCATTCATCCAAACTCTCTGCAATCCCATCCCATAATTCAACCTTGTCACAATACACACACTTTCTACAACTTACGGCCCAATCCATCCCTCTTTCCTACACTCACATGCATAATTTTCTTCAATCCAAACTATGCAAAGCAGCCTGTACTTTGCATTCACCTCTTTCCGCTCCAACTTTCACTCAGATTCCCTCAATCATTCTTCAGACTTTCTCCTCCTAAACTTAGCCAAATAATTCCCTCCCTTCTCAATCCACATAGTTTCAGTGTCATCCTGAAATTTTAAACATCTTTATCCATTCTCCTTTCCCCCTCCCAGCCCATACCATTCTGCACGTCGTAAGAAATAACAACCCCATAGCTCCTCCATTATTTTTCTCCATTCTCCCATTTCCTTTCTCCATGCTCGGCTATGTATGCGTACTCAATTCGCCACATGAACATTTTACCCAATCTCTCTATAATCTCTATTAAATAGTAGTTCTGTCAAATAACGTCCCGCAACTTTCCAATTTGTCTCACTACACTCCAATCCTTTTCTCAAGTTTTCGCTCTCACTGCAGTATGTGCAGAACTGCTGCAAGGAGAAGCGGATGCTCTTCCGACTTTCTCCCACCGCAAAATCCTAAGAATATACAATTTTTAGTAGTTGCATTATTCAAGTTCAGAGAATCTCTACGTCAAAACAGAGAGCAAAGCACAATTTATTTCCGCTCCGCTGGGTTAGGTCGCTTACGAAAGACAGAATTGCATGATTGAAACCCCGAAAACATAATTTTAACCAGAATAATATGAGTAAATTAACTTTGTGAAAAACCATTTCCTCCACCAATGAGTCTTTGCTAGTCCAGAGAGTTTCCTCAATTTATCATTTCTCCTCCCGCTATCCGCCTCATATATTTCTATATTTCTTCAATTATACTCCTACCGCGAATCCTTCCAATAAGTCGTCAATCTTGAGTAGATAGGTATGAGACGGAGGCTGAAGGGAACTCATGTATTCCTTGTAGTTGTCTTTGTCAGTTTCAACTTGAACCAAACCAACTTGTTCATCCGTATTAGAATGGATGGTTATTGAAATAGAAAATAGCGGCCTGCTGATACTCTTTCTCCTCACTCAGCCTCCTTTGACTCTGGCTAAAAGCAAACTCTAGTATTAAGGATATGCAGGAGCCCAACTCTTAAATTTAAGGTTAAGGAGGTTCTGGTGCTACGCATCGGTAGTAAATCCTGGCAGAGTCTCTTATATTCCAGTTGAACTTGAACTATTTGACAGCATATACATCTTCCCTTAGCTTCCTCCCATGTACCTTATCTACAACTATATGCTTCTAACTTATCCGAGCTTGCCAACTTTTTTTTACAACTCCTCCGAATAGATTCCTCTTATTCATTCTCGCTCCTCTGTCCTCCAACTACATCCCAATCTCCTCTAACCATCATTAATCCTGTATCCTAGCACAGCTTAAATATTTTAACGTCCTGAACATTTAGCATAAGCTCCAAAGACACTGAGATAATCTCAATCCTTAAGTACTTTCTCCCTCCAATTCCCCCACATCTTCCTCCATGCATACAAACAACTCCTTCTCCAACTCACAATTCCTCATCCCCCATCTTGTCTCCTCAGTTTCTACATTTAGCTCTCGAATCCATTGAGCTGGCAGCAATAAGGAGTAGTGTTATTCCAGCCCTGAAAAAGTAACAAACTCTCAACTTTGTTTCCCATCAACCTTGGAACTGGAACCTTTCCCACTTTCATCCCGTACATATACACAGTTCATTCAGCTCGTACTATGAACATACGATAAACTATGGAGACTTTTTTCAAAACTTTTTTACAAGTAATTCCCTAACAAGCTTAAAGTTGCAGCTACGGTGGGAAAAAGAATTGGGTTTTATAGAAAAAACTTTCTCCACTTTCTCCGTTTCGCTAAAATAACCTTTTATTCCTTGACTCCGTCTCTTCGTATCTCTATACTGTATTCTGGAAATGGATGAAAGAATAGCAAAAAATTTAAATCAGTCCCGCTTCTTTAATCTGCTTAACACTATCCTCCTGCCACAAAAATCCAAAGTCGTACCACGTACAGTTGCGTAAAACCTGCTGCTACGTATAGATATTTTTTCATTCCCTCACTAGTCACCGTACGTCAACAACCTACCGTTTTGTGGATCACATGACTTTTAAAAATCAGTAGTAATCATCAAGCTTGTGAGCTAAGAGTTGTGTACAGTGTTGTTGTAGAGAAGTTAGGTAAAAATATCCTGTACTTGAGCAAGTATTCCCAAAGAAAGTGTATGGTACGAACGAGGCTATACAAAATATATATAATCGCTTATACATGTTTCTCTGCAAACCAAAATCCGCGAGTTTCGAACATAGTTATAGCTAAAAATCTGTACCATCATTTGGCTTCGCTCAGCTTTCCTCCCTGCCCCGATCCTCACGTTATTAAATGTATAACTTGCTAATTTAGCAGACTTGTTTCCAGTCGAACGTCGTTGCCTCAGTTTGGAAAGATGATTATAAGACTTGTAGAATGTAGTGAGCTAGTTGTTGTTGCTAGGATCTGGCTGGCAAAAGGAGTTTTAAATTCTACACGGGTTTTCTTCTTCGAGTTTCCCACGTTAGGAAGGATTTCTCCCTTCGCGACCATGTTGAGAGTCTAGTAACGAGTTTGGCGCACAATCAGCTAAAACATGGCATGAACAGAGTCAAGATCACTTAAGCACGCTACTCCCCCCCCCAACCAGGGGCATCACATGTATGCGTCAATATAGGGATGCATAGACACGTTCCTCTTGCCATTCTTCTCGACTCCAAGTCTTATTGCTATAACTCCGGACGGGATTGAGCTAGGGACGAGCCATGTAAACTAAACTCTCCCGTTTCCATCTCTTCCTCTCATTCTCCCCCTATTCTGCCCGCTTTCCCCGACCTCCCGCCTATGCACTATGCAATACAGCTCCAAGACATAGACGAAGCTCTTTGCCTAACTCTCGTCCTTTCTGCCGCGCGGATCCTCTAAGGATTTGAAAGATGTTCCATCCAAAAGGAAGTGAGGGAGAGCTTGTAGAAGGAGAGGGAGGCAGGGGTTGAGGGCGATTTACGTTTTTAATAATAGAACTAATTTAAGGCATCTGTTTGTATGTACCATGTTTCAGCTGCTTAAAACCCGGGAGTCAGGCTGATGATGGCTACGAGACGTGTGTAGATCCTGCTGCCGCTACCCTCTGCAACCCGAATCACGTTGAGAGAATGCTAGCCTCAGCACCCAGTATGGACCATGGAGGGATGAGACACGTTCCAATGGACCATCAGTCCCATCATAACCAAAACCATCATCATCACCAGCAGCAGCAACAGCAGCAGCAACAACAACAGCACCATCATCATCACCACCTCCCTCCTGGACATCCCGGCTCAAGGCCTGGACTCTTACCCGGCATGAAATTAGAGCAATATAATGGAGATCCCTACAGTTTTGTTGACGAGCCAAATAATATGTGCTTACCAAATATCAATATCAATCAAACCCATCTACCTCCACAAGCCAAGAAGAGGGGGCGCAAGAAGAAGCCGGACTTGTCTGTCACGTAAGTCTGTCAAATTATAGTAAATCCGTCCTTTCCCGGACTCTATACGTAGTTTACTTTTTGCTTTCTCCCTCCCCCTATTACAAATTTTCGCCCTGTCAGCTGTAGCGGAAATCGTTTCCCCAGCCAGCGCATGTCATGATCCGCGGTGGAAGAAATCAAAAATGATTTCTGTAGATTCCCAACTATGCTTGCTATCCTTGGATTCCTTGCAATTCTCCTTGTCTTCTAGCTATTGTGTGTGTGTGTGCGTACTAAATGATTTTATTCTGGACAGAAACAGGATGGACGAGTTTGGATCGATAACCAATCAGAATAACAACAGGAATAACGCTAACAGTAATCAAGAACGGGAATTCCCCCCTCTGGACGTCAAGGAACGCAAGAGACATGATAGGTTCAACGGCTTATCGGAGGAAGAAGTTTCCAAGCGAACCGTTCCCGATCATTTGGCACCTAACTTAGATATAATTATTGTGAGTTGCCAAACATTTGCATTCTATTCTTCATCTCTCTATGTCCCATGCCAATTCAGATGCATCCTTTCCCCGCTTCATGGAAGCTCTATGTATCTATTCAAGCGAGAGCAACCATGTTCTCCCAGGAACAGCTTTCTCTTGACTTAGTTTCCATGCTCACGCATATATACTATTCTTCTGAGTAAGCCTGTCCAAGTTTCTTACTGACATATGCATTTCAAAATTCGCAGGTTGGAATTAATCCCGGCTTGTTTGCCGCGTACAAAGGGCATCATTATGCAGGGCCTGGGAATCATTTTTGTAAGTCATTTAAAATTGTTTATGCACCTCCTCCCCGGACATTAATTGTTCTATCTGCCCCTGCCAAGCTGTGTCTAATGATTCGCCTTCTCCTTTCCCAGGGAAATGTTTGTACCTGTCCGGACTCGTTCCAGAACCATTTACCGCAGACGATGATTCAAAGTTATTACGACAAGGCATTGGTTTCACCAACATGGTCTCTAGGCCGACAAAAGGAAGTGCGGATTTAACACGGCGAGAAATTAAGCAAGGAAGTAGGATACTTCAAGAGAAATTGCAAAAGTACCAGCCAAAAGTTGCTGTATTCAATGGCAAACTCATTTACGAAGTTTTCTCGGGCAAAAAAGACTTCCCCTTTGGACGTCAACCAGAGTTTGTGGAGGGAACTAACACGGTAAGACACCATTTCTCCGACTCCAATCCGAATCACCCTCACATTCCCTCCTCATAGGTGTCTCTGCCTGTTCTTGCCATTCTCGGAGGAATAATATGCAACTCTTTTATTCCCGCTTCCTAGCAGTCTTAATGCATGGATTTCTTTGAATTGTTCTTTCAGTACATTTGGGTGATGCCATCATCTAGCGCTAGATGCGCTCAACTTCCAAGGGCAGCGGACAAGGTTCCCTTTTACGCCGCCCTCAAAAAATTTCGGGATTACCTCAATGGACTGATTACGGAATTAGATGACTCTGAGATTGTTTTCCCCGACTCCAAACCCGTGCCAAAGAGTTTGGCTCCACCTCCGGAACCCAAAAAGTCAACAACAGTATCCAACAATTGCTCAGCCGGGGATGACCCTGATAATCCCAATTTCCCCGCCGACCCACCAAACAAGAAAAAGAGAGGTCGACCACGAAAAGGCATGGAAAAGCATCCTCCAGGACCGAAGAAAGAAAAGTTTCCCAAACTGGATCCCCATGTAGACACCAAGAAAAATGCACCGAAAATCTGCTACGAAAACGGCGTATCCGCCGCGGTGGGAAATCTCAAGAGAGCAGCAGCAATGGACTCAGGTCCAGATCCCCAGCGGAAGCGTCGTGGAAGGCCCAAGAAGAGTAAACATGAGGCAAATTCCTCCCCATCCTTTTCTATCCGGAGCTCCGACACTCCGGATATCATGATGGAAAACGGCAATCACAATATTCCAGTCACCTGTCAGCCTCCCACAGCGTCATCAGTGAGCAGTGGCTACTCCACTGCAACAAGTACTGAAGAGAGGACAAGGAGGTCAGAGGAGAACGGGTCACTTTCAAACGCTGGCAGCGGCGGCCCTTCCCCCTCCCATCATTCGTATACAACACAATCAGACTTATCATCAGAAATTAGTGCTGCCATCTCTTGTGGTTCTCCCCCTCAGTCTCCTTTGAATAATCATAGCGATAGTATTTTTGAAGGCTTATCCGGCGTCCTCAATCAATCATCGAGAGAAGACGCTCAAAACCAGCAGCACTATGGCAAAATGGATACAAATTGCAATCCTCCATCTAAAAACCACTCACACATGTCTGACGTGCAGTGCAATCAAAATAATTTATCCAACGACAACAATAACGATGCTCCCCCTTCCGGAATGTACATGAATTCCGCCATGGAAAACCATCAACATGACCTCCCATCCTTCACGCCCTACCACCACCCCGCCCTTGACAGCAGGATGACAAACTTGAGCCGAAATCTTCATTATCAAACACCCATGTCTAGAGGTACGTTTTCTCAGCTTAAAACATTTATATTCATACTTTCCAAACAAAATCAAATATTCGGACATGTATTTTTAAAAAAAACCTGTATTTTTCTTCACCAGGTGCCGCAGTAGGGACGACAACACTTTCAACCGGATCATATCACGGTCACGGATCATTTGATCCTCCGAGAACATCATTTGACGTTGCCTCAAAGTCCTTATCAGGGCTAGAATCCTTGGTGGATCAAATCCCAAGCATTGCGGATTCCGATGTTGGCATGGTACATCCTCCACCAGTTCCCTCCGGTTGCATCCCGGGTCTTTTACCGGAATCAATTCCCCACTCCCAGTCTCTCACCAGCAGTGCATCCTCGGTTACAAACCCATTGTCCCACAGTCACTACCAAGACGCAGCGTCCTCAAGTTTCTTACCTTACGGACCACCATCCTCGTCATACGCAAATCCATCACACTACGGGTCACCATCTTACTATCCTTCGGAGCTCAGCTCATCATTCCCAGTCAACTCACTAGGGGGCTCCTCCGCTCCCTACTGCCCGCAACCCTCATCCTTATTCGGTTACCCCGGATACCACGCTGGACAGTACGGGTCATCACACAGCAGCTCCAGCTACTCGCACGCTTCTGCAGCCGCTGCCGCCGCAGCATCGCTTCATCTTCATTCATCATCCGCATACGGCTCTGCCTTGGGATACCCCTCTCCATACTCCGCCCCTGGTGCTTACATGCACAGTAACTCCCTATCCTCCGCACCCCCACCCAACGGCAACGGTCGCTACCCCCAAAGACTCCATCTCCGCCAAGACGGGATGGACCTTGGGTCAATGGGCTTCGGAGGCTTTTAAAACCACTTCCGCCGTAAATATTTGCATTCTGAAATTACCCGGACATCCCCCCGTAATTTCGGGAGGAGCGTACATCCATCGTACATGTGATCCTCCCGTCAGCCGTGTCTACTACATACATGAACATCTCCAGTGGTCATCTTCCCGCCCCTCTAATCTTATCAAGGAACCAAAGTGTAGACACATTCGAGCAATCACCGCTCCTCCGTAGAAAGCACGTACACTAAAAGTCCGAGTGAAAGTAAACGGAAGTGAACATGTTCCATTATAACGTACCTGACACGGGAGGGACAGTGATGACCCATGCTATTTAAGGTACAAATTTTCTTGAAATTTGTGAATTATGCGCCTCTCCCGAGTCTTGGGCGAGAACATAATAATTATCCTCAAGAACATTTTCACATGGGCTTTCTCCCACCCATTAAAACATCCTCCAACACGACGATCCGAGGTAGACAGACTGTGCCAAATATCATCATCACCACTACATAATTATCTCACGTCCGAAATTTGCGTAACAGGCTCCACAAGTCCCGGGAGTCTTGGATAATCACGTCAAAGTCCCAATTTCCGCCTCCACCCCCGGAGAAACTAAAGAAGATGACGGGGAAAATAAGTGCTGATTTCCTCATTGTGCATATACCCTTTATGGAGGATCCCGTAAAAGTATATATAATAACTCGGAATATATTTTTTACTTGCCTGCTTCACCCACCCACAGGCCTTCCCTCAAAACCCTTAGCATCGCTCCAACATTTTTAACGTTATGAAATTTCCAAACATTACATCTTCATCTCCCATATGCATTTCTCAGCAACTTCGACGAGGAGGGAAATATATGTTAGCGGCAATTGATAAAACTTGATTAGCTCTTCTCTTGAGACATTCCTCCGAGTTTACTTTAGACTAAAACCAAATCAAGTAATAGCGTTTCTTCAGTTCCCGCCGGAAAATACAAGGAAACGAGGGAGACGTGTATGGTGAGAATAGCTGGGTACATATTAGGGAGTCAGCAGCGTAGTCATAAAATCCATCATGATTCTTGTAGAAAGCCCAATTTACACACTCACTCCCCCTATTTCTTCTATACGATACGCATTATACATTCTCTTTAAATTATAATAGAACCTATACGTATCCAACAGCATGAGAATTTAACTCAGAAAGCCCACACGTCGTAGACATAGATAGATAGTTATAGCCATGTAAAATCACTAGGTAGAAAGAATCCATATACAGCTCTTTTTCTAGAAACACACAACCAATCCCAGGAGAAAGTACCAAGAAAAATGGTAAAAGTAGGAGAGGAAGGAAGCTAACTGTCTGTGAACTTTGTTAATCAATACGTAGCTTGTAAACAGTTTATACAACATACTCCATCAAATATATACGTCTTTATCATAATTGCAACGTGTTTAAATTTAATCTAACGGAATAATAATCACGTCAATACTCTAAGCTAAATCTAATTACATATAAAACTATAGTTAAGCTACAAAGATGGCGCGAAATTACAAGAGTGCTAAATATACCAAGAATATTAAATAGTAGCTCCTCCAACTACAATCTAAAGTAGTTTTAATAGAAACTATATTTCATAGCGCATCTTATCCGTTTCGTATGTCTCCGCGAGGTTAGTGAATCAAACTGTATTTTGCAACTGTACCCATTTTAAATCAACTTTCTCCCGCCTCACTAAAATATTTATATTCTTTAATAATAACCTATAATTAAAGTCAACTCAAAGAGATGTAATATCTTTGAAGAAAAATGACACTACAGAGACAAGCATCAAGCAAGGGGGGAAAGTTGAATACATAGTTTTGCTTTTCCCAAACAGCTGAATTGATTATAAAAGTATTCTTAAAAAACCTCCTCCTCTTGATACGAAAAAACGAGAGATTGAAAACCAAGAAGATACAAAAAAAGCGTGTGTTGAAGATGACGGTGAGAGAATCTTAAAGCTAAAGTGATGCCTGGGCCCTAATTCTTGTACAACTGCTATGATCGCAAAAAATATTATAAACAGTACAATTTCCCAGGGAACGTGCAAAAAAGTGAATGATCCTACCCTCTCTCATAGGCTAAAACCGTTATCGATATTATTATTATTATTGTGTCAGTTATGAATATATTGTAATTGACTGACTTCATTTAATATCAACCCGGAAGAAGTGTTGTTGAGTTATCACTCCGTCAGCCTTTTCGTTATCGTTACCGAATAAACCCAAAAACACCTCATCCCATATAGCCAGTGAGTAATGTCACTTATCGTTAATCGTACTTCCAATGTTGAACGTGTGTAATTATATAGTTATATTATTATTATTATTACATATATCGAGTATTTCCTAGTTCATTTACTTGTTTATTATCGAGATATGTCGTTGATTATATAACCTTGTAGGATTAAATACGGTTAAGCTGAATCATAAGGAGGATTGTAATTGTGCAATTATACAAGTAGTTCTCATCATCACACATTAGAACAGCAATACGTTGTATATACATAATTTCGAGTATGGTAATCATCAATTTCAAATCAGAGACTATAATAAGGCGATAATCATCTACTTGAACGTGTTAGATGTACAAATGTATTCCTTACTTTCTATGCAACCCCCTCATGGTTGCATATCTCACTGTATTTGTGCATAATAAATCTATTAGATAACTGTATACTTGTTCCGATGCAACTTTCCTTTCTGTAACAGCATCTCCAACACTGCATATGGGCATGTATTGCATACCTTATTTCGTTATTTAATTTCCCTTAAAACAGTCACTGTGATATAAATTCCGATGAATATCGCTCCGCGCTTCCAGAGCAGCACTCAGCTGTGCTTTCACCGCAAGAAATGCTTATTCGCGCTGTCTATCCTTCTTAACTCATTCATAGCAAGTTCTTATCATTCAAATCTTTTCAAGGACATCCCAAACAGAATCCAAGTCCTCCTGTCACGAATAATAAATACTTATATCATCATGTACAATATTTCCATCCCGTACTTTTTACAGAAACACCCCAACCACAAGTTTTAAGTTTGTATAGCATATGAATCAACAAATTTCAAAAATCACTGCACTCTGATGAACGTACAAAGATATAATCAACCAAAGAACTGCATAAAGGAACTAAAACCAGTATGTAATCTCAAGTTTCCGTAAAACTGTAAAATTATATATATATTTTTTAAAAAAATCTGCATCGTAAATTCCAAACCAGTGTTAACCGTTTTCGGATTACAAGTTGTATCCTAGTCTATACAGCAGTTTAGCACCAACTATTAGATCTTGGAATCCCACTGCAACGACAAAAACAAAAACTTCTCATCAAAAGAGCCTTATCGCCCCGAAGGATTCAGAGCTACCGAAAATTACTTTTATGAAACCTACAGACCCTTCCCAAAAGGCATGAAAGGGGTATTAAATATTTTGAATCCTAGTTGTTGAAAAAAATTCATCATGTATGAATTTAGCAAGCACAGCTTTTCGTATTGGGTATATGTATACAAACTTTGTTTCTTTTCAAGGTCTGCATAATGTTTAGCAGGGAGGAGAACCAAATTGATTTCTTTTGCAGAAGCTAATATTGGAAGCATAAGCAATAAGTAACAACGTCTGACTCAAAGCCACAAAAGTAAACTGCTTTTTCATTGTACAACTTTTCCCATTTTCTCTGAATCACATTTAAATCATTGAAATGGAGGGAACAGGGAAAAATAACTTTGACCCGAGAGAAAGTTTTAAGTGCACTTGGCTGACAGGATTGGAATTTGGAGGAAATTTGCAAATTATCAAATTCGGTGTGCAAATTAACTGTAAGAGCCCCCAATTCCTTCCACGACTTTCTCCAGCACTCTATGCATATTTCTCCTTTGAAAGCAACTTTTACCGATTTTTATAAGCCCTTCCAATCTCCTGACATTCAGTGCCCATGAACTAAAAGAGCAAAGCCGGAGAGAGGGCTTCTGTCATTTTTAAAGCGGGTAATAAATGTAGCACTTATTCTTTACGGCTCTTATATAAACTTGGCCTTTTCTCTGAATATTTATATACCTCGCTCAGGCCGTAGCTGCCAACATTCCTCCTCGTTGTAAAAGATAACACAGTTTCTGACGCGATTCGTTCCCATCTTTCCATCTCCACAACTTTCTCCCGTAAATCCAGAAGGCTATTACGGATTGTTGCATTCTTCTTTGGATTTTCGCACGAGGCATTTAAATTTCAACTTTAGCCTCCTGCGGGATTTAGATCCCTTGTTTTCGATAAGTTTAGCTTCCCATTCAACTGCTACAGTCCACCAAGTTGGATTTCAAAATAGTAGTAAAGTTTAAACGGAAAACCTGTGATATCTCTCATCTTTCCCCAGCTCATGGTAATGACCGTCACCCTGACACACTATTTAAGTCTACGTCTTTCCTAATCCGGACGACGTAGTAAAAGTTTTATCTTGATCAAGCCTTCTTTGTCCCCGTCGGAGGAGACCTCTCCATTCAGATTAACCCACGTTTAGAAACCGTCCCTGATTGAAAAGCAATGACAGTTACACCTGCCCCACATCCTCAATCCCTTCCACCACCCTCAAATCCCCCTCTCCTAATTCCCATAAACCTTGGCATAATTTAGAACAATTATGCAACGCTCACTATTTGTAGCTTTCCTCCAGCCAAGACGCCAAAAGCCCTGGGCTCCCTTGTCCTATTTTCTTGTGCTTTCTCCTCGTGCAAGTTGCAATTAAAGCTAGAAAGAGGGGGGAAGATGGGTTCCAAGTATTTTAGCCGGGATTTTCAAGTAATACCTCCTTGCATGCCGTGCATATGCATACAGGTGAAATCTCTGAGACTGGGCAGGTGCCCGTGGGATTTGAAAAGTTTTACCACGAGCTTACCGGATTCTACCTCCTTATGTTTCGTTCCCGTAGGAGAAAGGAGAAAGCAAGAAGAAAATCCGTTCGCCACACAAAAGGAAATAAACTACATATAATTCAAAGTAGGAAATAAATCTGGGTCAGGACGGAAAACACTGTGATTCATCATCCCGCAAACAAATATAAAAGCTAGGCAAAATGGTGCATGTGAACGCATTTCCCCACAAGTCTGTAATTCAATATAAAATTGAGCAAATAACATTACAACTACATGTATATCAATGTACATGCTACCGCATCGTTTACACCTTCCCCCACTGCATCTATATACGTACTTCAAATCCGCCTACACATAGCCCGCGTAAAACTACTAGATTATGCCCCTAAACTACTGTGAATTCAAGTGGTGGGCAATTACGCTAAAAAAATCTGGGACCCCCAAAAACTAAAAGAAACATTGAGAGCGGATGCGGTCCAGCTTAATACGATTTCTTCTTTCCCTACTTTCTCTTGTTGCATGCGTATAATTCTGGATTGTGTGAACTATTCCTCTTCGAAAGACGACAATGTATGCTCACGCTATCCCTACCCTAATCCTATACCACTGCCACTTTCACCACCACTACTTTCTACCCACCCCCATCTTTGCGTTGCATGCAAGACATCCAAGAAACTGGAACTGTTTCCAGACCTCTGGAGTCCAAGTCCCAGTGCTCCCAGTCATGGATTCAGAGAAAGTAGGAACTAAAGAGCTGAAGAGAGAGAGAGAGAGAGAGAAGAGACTTACTTATTGTTAGTCAGAAGAGCTGGTAATGCACGGGAAAGGATGGAAGGCTCTAGTGCAATCCTCCATGCTCTTTGATCGATCGAGCTTCATTAGCGTGTATTGTTCCTTGGAGAAAGTGGCTTTGTGTACAAGTATACGGCGTAAGCCAAGCCGGTTTCTAAAACTTTGCCCCTCCTCTGGTAAAAGCAAACTTTCTCTCCCCAATGCCCTTATTTCCTAGCCAAGAATCAACAGAATCATGTGCATGTGAAAACACTCAATTTCCACCATCTTTCTCTACGAATCATTTGGGATTTCATGTACACCAACCTCAGCCAACCATCTAACACAAATTCAAATCCACCAAAACCTAATACGGAAATATCCCTACCTGCACTACATGTCTCCTCAATTCCTTACTTTCCTCCGAATCTTCCACCGACCCTGCTAGGTTTTTCTGGTATTCGCGGGATACAAACTACGAAACCAGCACCAAACCTTACTTTTCAAAATCCTCTTATTCCTAGCCTTAGGGAAACTTTCACTTACTTTCACCAAGTCAAAATACAAACAAAAACCGCACTACTTTATCACCCCTTCCGCTTTCTTTCCTTTTCCGTAACCTGGTTATCCTCCAAAATCTCATCACAATTAACTTCCGCATAACCTTCCTATGTATATAAATCTATACATTTTCCCCTGTATCCCATATCCACAGCCCTAACCAAACCAGTACTCAAACTCCTCCAACCCCTCTGCACACAGAATTCCCAGACTTATTCTTGAACTTCCCTCCCATCTTTCCCAAAATTTAGTAAACCACCCTAAATTCCACAACCCAAGGCACCTATAATTAATAATTTTCACCTTTCTCTCTCTCGCTCCTAGCTTTCCCCACTTCCGCTTTCTCCAGAATTAGGCAATAGCCTAAATACATGTGTCCCGCTTTATCATTTTCCCACATCGTCATCACTTCCAAGGAAACCTTCAATGTAAAAATTATCTACATAGTTCTACCCGACCACTCAATCCCTGCTAGTATAATTAACAAGTCTTCTATATCATCGGGAATTAGCTCAAGAAACCGCGAGTAGAAAACAATCAACAAAGAAACCGCTATGCGATTTCCCCACGCGGATTATCAAGTCTCAGTAAGGTATGAATGTAAGACCTTGAGTGAAATTTCTCATTCATTTTCCTCCACCCACTTACAACATAATAACTAATGATCAAATAGAATATTTCCGTAAACAAAAGATCAGATTATAGGGTACAGCAAGAAACAAATTAGATTTCAAGTCAGAGGCTAGCATCCATTACATATCCGTCCTTCATCCAAAGGTTAATACCCGCTGTCCATATGCCCTCAGCATAATGCGTGCATGTGTATATACCAATATTTCCATCTGAATAATGTATCGAATCATTCTATAATCCTCCGCTGAATAATTAATCCTTACCGCCATCACCCTATAAGCTTCTATGTATATACTTTTGTCATCAAGAACCCGCAAGCTGGGAATCCCGTCATGTATTGCGGCACGGGAAGCATTCACAGCTCCACACGCTTCCCTCGTTACCTACAGGGTAGAAATCATGACCACTTTGTAGTCCTTGTTGTCCCATAACCTCCGGAATAAAACGCTTTATTCCTTCTTCTTTATCACATTCTTCTTTTATAAAACATGTCGACAACCAGAGCCGGTAAAAGTATTTCCTCCTCACACGTCGTTCCGAAAACACCGCTACGACTTTAATACTATAGTCACCCTATCAAGATACCAGAATCACAAACGTACAAGGTCTAGAGCTCAAAGAGAGTAATTTCGCATGGCCATTAACTCTTGCAGAATTTAAATTCTATTCATTCGCTATCGCAAATGTTTTTATTTTAAATATGAAGATGAAAATTTTAGCTTTAGATTCCTTAGAAAGTACTGAAACCACCGTCATCATTCTACCGGCTAATGCAAATCTGTGAGTACCTATTCCGGTCCGTAAACTTGAGTAAGCCCTCGCCAAAAATCCTCTGATAGCCCTGCATGATGGCTTTTTAACTGCAGGAACATATTTTAAAGGTTAAATATTTCTCGAACCTACTACAATCGGAAATGACTTTATATTTGCAACAAGTTCACTTTAAAAGTTCCTTCCTCGAAACTTGCGGCCGCAACCCTGCGATTACATATCACAGAATCTAAAAGTAACTGACTAAGTATAAGAACATGTAAGGAAGTAGAGAGGGTCATAGACATGTATTTTCGCAGGGAAACGACTCAAATCTTGAGCTCTAAACGTCAGAACGATCCGTCCGTACCGTAACGCAAGCTATCAGTAGCTATAAGCAAGCTTCAAGTAATGGAGAAAGCGCTAAAAGTACAAGAGTCCTAATATTATTACGGAGAAAGCAAGTAATTATTTACGCACGTAGAAAGTCATAACGGTTTGCTACGGCTCCTTAACTAGAGAGTTTTTACCATTAGCTCAGCAGCGTTCTGGTATCATTCATTGGATTCAAATAAGTATGACTCATGAGCTTGGAATACCGGAGTTAACCGTTCCGGTACTTGGAAGCATACACGGAGAAAGCACCAAGAATAAGAGAGCCATTACCCTATTACTATTCCATTGACAACTAGCCGTATCCTGTAATGACATTAGTAACACTAAAAGTACTTACTCTCAACCTTAGACTTTATGTTTACCTTGTAAAAAGGAGCGATGAGAATGATATGTTGCGGCGGAGAAAGTAATTCTGGAGAAATCTCAAGGAAAAACCATCTGTAATTTAGGTCCATGAAAGAATCCGGAACGTTCCTTCCCCATTCCCCCTCTCCTTTCACCAGCAAACATATGGAAGCATCACCTCAAAAACTCAAGACCATATCCTTCCTATACATAATGTACCCCCTCGGCATGGCTTTAATCCCATCCGTGAGCTGAACACAATCTACAAATCTTAACTGGCCTCTGCTGAATACAAACTTTCGTCAGTCATACACTCCTCTCCGTCCTCTCTCCCTCCAGCCCCGTATTCTCATCCACCTTTTACCAATCTACATGAGCTGGACAAGGGTCAGAAACGCAAACCTATCAAATCAACAACCACCACCAACTTTCACTCTTCTCCGCTCTTTTATTCTTCCACCCGACTCTTAAATCTCAAGCTTCATTTCTCTCCATTTTCTTTCATTCTCACTACTTTTCTCCAACGTTTCACACCTTCCGCTCCTCTCATCAAGCAAGCAAGCAACGTTTACAGCTCCACACCAATTATAAACTAACCACTCCCCACGAATCCGGTTCATTTCCTTTGAGACCTCTCCTGGATTTTATACAAATATGGCCCACTTTAAATTTCAAACATTTTGAACTCCAGTGTGTGTTTGCAACTCTCGAGTCTCTTGTGAAACTTTTCATCTGCGACAGTGAACAATTGTTGGCTGTTTTTAATTATTTCTAACACTCAGGGAAAGTGAAAACAAGTTTAATTCAAGCTCAATCGACTCGTCCACATCCATCAATCAAAATGGTAAACAAGAGCAGCCAATGGATCCTTTCAGGAATTTTAGTCCTTATTTGTGTCTCACAAGCTTGGGCAATTAAATGCGTCGTTTGCCAGAACTGCCCCGAGGGCCCCTTCGAAGCCAATCATACCATGGAATGCAACACAAATAAAAAGAAGGGTCCCATAGAAGATCGCTGCATTGTAAGTCGTTTACAATTTTAGAGAATTCATATCCCCATAAGAAAAACAAATTCTTATCCACCGGCAACAAAATAATAATGTACCACTATCAGTAGTAACCACAACTTGTCAGCTAAATTATTTCAAATATTAACTATTCCTCTCACACAGAAAATGGTTCTCAAGAACGAAGAAGTGGACCGAGGATGCGGAGACGCTTCCAAGTGTGCTGGAAGGGTAGTTCCGCCACCCGGGAAAAAGCCAAGATCTCTAACTAAACCAAAATCTAAACCTGAAGAACTTACAAACAATGCTCCCCGCCAGAGAACAAGTAATTATTCTCTCTTCTTATTTCATTTTAGCTGCCTTTGTTGCTGTAAATCCTAGGTAGGAGATTTCTTGGAGAAAGCACGGCACTGTCTCCGACCAAAGAAAGTTTTTGCGTAGGCCCCTTGTTCCACATCCATCTCGTGTCACCCCTCCGACTATTTCCAAAGAAAGTGTATAGTAGTTCGCTTATTTCACTAATAGCAGTGCGTAGATTTTAACTCTTTCACCCAATTAGAGCAGGTAGCACGGGTAGTTCCACGGAGAGATAATTCTGGCTTCCATCAGCCATTTGCATGCGATCCAGTGCCTTCCCAGGTAAAGTATGCTGTGTTCCAAGATGACCTTAGTCTCTTGCATGCCATTCCAAACCCGTCTGTAGATTTTCTCGCTTTCCCATGCGACGCTTCATCATGCATTTCCCATGATCAAAATCCACATGTAATCCGCAGAATATCCGTAAGTATCTGCGTAGGCAATATGTTCTGACCAATGATGCGGAATAAGTTTCATGTACAATATAACCATCTGAAACGAAGAGACGGAAGTGAAAGCTGACAAGGAAGAAGCATACTGCAGATAGATTTTAGACTTCAGTCCAGTCGGCATTCCAATCGAAAAATCCGATTACAGCTAAATAAAGCTACTAAAATATCCCTCACATGCTTCTTCCTTTTCAAACTGCACCATTAACACGCTCAAAAAGGAATGAAATCAAAACATTGACACGTTTCTACCCTAAACCGCTGACAGTTGGATGCGCGAAATACATTACTGTCAGTATAGGCAATTATTTCAAGTGATTCTTGATTGACTCAGCGTATTGGCAATATTTTGCACCAACTCGAGTTTCTGAGACGAATGTGGCAAGAGTAAGAGGATAGTATTTTAACGTGGGTATGTATGCTCTAAGGTGAGACTGGCTGACAAGTTTCAAGATTGCATGCGTGTCGAACCTACATTAGATTTTCAGGGATCTCATAAATCCAGACTATAATTTCTAAAAGCAAAAGCCGCCTCTACTTTCTTGCTTTCACCTCTTCTTTCCTTTTATCACCAACTATAATAACTGGAGGATATGGCAGCGTGAAAGGCAAGAGTAATTTCTATTCTTGTGATGAAAGTGGCACTCTTCACCCATCGCTGCTACGAAAAAGTCGACGCAGCAGGGCATTGCACTTGATTCGCACACGATCATAGGGATAGAAGAGATAGTTTTTGCGAAAGACGCTCCTGGAAGTTTAAGCCGGGAAATTGCCAGGTTCTATCGCGTCAGAACAAAATTATAATCATTTGCATTCTATGTTTTCAGTTCGGCAGCTCCTGGCGCCACCTGCGGACAAAGGCGGGGAAGGGAAGAACCCGGAACTGGATATAGCGTCAATGTATTGCTGTGAAGAAGATGAATGCAACTCAGGGAACATCGTTTTAAATTCTAGCTTCCAATTCCTCCTAACCATTCTTGCAATTTCTGGCTCCTTTATCCAAAGACATTTTCTTTTAAATTTATAAATACTAAACTTACTTCGATGCACTTTCTGATGGATTTTAATGTTTTTTTTAATCTTCTAACTATAATTTTAACCCAAAACTAAGCCCCCACCACACATGTACACCAGCAACACAATGCAACAGTTTTGAATACAAGCATTAGCTTAGGGCAATAAAAATGGTCTCTTAGATTCACAGCAGATCAGCCATGTCGTTATATACCATTGTCACGATTTGTCTTAAACTATCCCTAGCAATACCCAAGCGAATTGCAATGCTCGTGAGACAACTTAAATTATACCCGTTGAATAAATACACTTTCCGCTATTTCAAAGACTTAGTAATGTGAAGCAGAATAGATAGCCATTCCTTTATGACCACAAAAACTTATCCAAAAATGTTCGTAGTGGCTGCAACGAGAGAACTCTTATATCCGTTTGAAAACTATTGTGTACCTAAAAACGCGAAACAATACGAAAAAGTTATCAGCTTCCAGTTTGAGTGTATGAGTCTGTTTAAAAATACTTTAAGTGTAGAACCAAAACAGCAGCAAGTTTAAATCCTCAGGTCCAATATTATTTCGGTAAATAAATTTCAAGGCAAGATTTTCATTAGCTTTGTTCTTCTTCATACGTTCGGTTTGTTCTGCTCAGAGAGGCATTCACGCACTATGGCAAATCCAAGAAATATAAAATATATATGGAGTGAGGTCAAGAGTACCAACAAACTTACGGAACGGAGACCTTCAATGATTTTCAAATCCACACAGGAGTAGTATATTAGATCCCACTTTGTACTGGTTTGTACAGATCCTAGTTCTAAAACCGACGATTAGATTTGTGTGGTGTTCAGTAGTTATGGATCTTTTCAGTACATCCGGTTCAACACCTTCTACATGTCATCGTGCCATTTATCCTTTACGGTATGATCGTCGTTATCCTCAATTTATGTTAAAAATTTCTTGCCGTTTTTAAACTAAATCTTATAGAATGTACATGTTCACTCAAATAGGAAATAAATTATCTACTTTTTTTCAGAAAACTATCCACTGGTTCTCATTTGTCATTTTGATAATATTAATATGCTACATCGAGTCTCCCACAAGGGTTTCTCATTGTTACATTTATGTCTACACGGCTACAAAAAGACTTTACAAAACAAAATATTTATTATTTTTTACTTACACTTTTAAGAAATCTTAGCCATACTTTGTTGTATCAAAACAGAGTCATCAACTATCTATTACTTTTTAAGATAAAAATCTTCTAAATCAATAATGCCTGCTAGACTTTTTACTCCTATCATAATCACGACCGCGATCTCGACTGCGGCTTCTACTTCGCCTTCGCGATGTTTCCCCACTACGCTTTTTTCTATCGTTATCTTTTTGAAACCTTCTATCGCGTTCACGGTCTCGGTCTCTTTCTCTGTCACGATCTCCTGTGAATAAAATTACCTTTGTACTTTTCTACATCCAAAATATCAATTTGCTTGGCATTTCCACATTTTTGAGTGTGTCCAGAACCAAATAGAGTACTTACTTGGAGGACTTCGCCCAGATCGTCGATTTCGATCATAATCCCTTTCTCTGCTTCTACTCCGGCTTCGCCGTCTTGAGGATTCGCCACCTCTTCGAGTATCACGATCTCGGTTGGTTCGGCGATCTCTAACTTTTCGGTCATCGTCTGTATGAAAAAGTATATGTGCAATCAGCCAAGCTAAACTAATTCATAGGTACTCCAAACTCATTATAATTACCAGAACTGTCAGATGAGACTGATTTCCTCCGTTTCGATTTTTCACCACTTTTGTGCTCTTTCCTGCTACTTCTTTCATCCTTCTTCACAGATTTGCTTGATTTGCTATATTTTGGAGCCTCGCCATCATTATCGTCGTCGTCATCGTCAATTTCTTCGCCATCCTCTTCATCGTCATCAAGTAACGAAGCTCGTGGTTGAAGTTCATTGAGTTCTTCCAATACTTGCCGTTTCTGGGAATTAAAGCGTTGATTTATCAAATATAATAAAACAAAAACCATACTTTCCTCACAATAGCTCCGGCCGTTTTCAAAACTTACCTGTATTCTTGGCAGAATTACATCACAACTTCTTTCTTCTCTGAGTAATTCATCCACGAATTCGTCCATGTATACCAGCTCGTAAACTTCGGTTAAAAAAGATCAGTGAATCTTCCAGGTTAACTGAATCAATCTTCAAATACAGTACAATTGAAAAGTCAAAAAATACCTTACCTCCATTACGGTTTTGTCGTCGAAGTTTCCGATTATCATTCAATAAAGGTTCCAAGTACTTGAAGCAGTCCAGTGACGTCCCAGTGAGCCTCATATAATATGCGCCCAAAGCACGTACGTACTTAAAATCACTATTTTTAATAAATTCCACTATAATCTCCTTTTCTGGTTGAATCTGTAACATCTTTAGCGTCAAACACAGAAAAGGTGTAGGCTTTACATTCCCACCGAAAACACCACCGATGTACCTCAGTTCCATGGCCTTGTCTACGAGTAATTCCGCTAAAACAAAAAACAAGGTGTAAAATTATTTTCTGACTTTTGCTGAATCGAGAAGCGAAATAATTAATGTTAGAAACAAACCTGTTAGAGCAAAGCACTCTTCTTTCCAGTACTTGCTGTCATAAATCCTAGATCGAATAATTTTCTCAACCAAATACTGGGGATTTGTCCCCTTGATAGACTTTGCATCTTTTACAGTTCGGTTAGCCATGGTTAAATTACGGCTTCAACAATACTGCACAGTACTTCTACTAACCTTTGACGGAATTTCGATGTCGAAGGAAAAATTGTCTATCCCAAAATAATCATTCACAGCTTTTAGCGCACAATTCTAGTTATTTAAGCTTTCTGAACTTTCAAAGTAAGAATAAATACAACCATGTAATAGTCTGAAGCGAATAGTAAACACCTATTAAACTTAATTCACAAATTCCTAACATAACACGATAATTTTTTTAACTTTTTGTTGGAGCATAGCACTCAATCTATACATTTTTTACTTCGGGATTCCGATCCCGCGGCTTCAGCATGGGCGTCGATTGAACACGAATCCACACCACGAAAATATGCGTATGAGCGTTTCTACAACGAAATTGTTAGATTTCAGTGAAAGCCAATTTACTGGGTCATTAGAGGTCACAGAGGTCAGTGAGTGGTGTCAGCGGATAGAGGAGAAAAATTGGTGGGGGTACATTTCCTCAGAATCCCACTTTGACCTTTCCATAGTCTGAGGATAGAACTTTGAAAGTTTCCATGTTGAAGGTATAGGGGAGTTGAAGAATCGGGATTTACTGGGTCATTAGATGTCACAGAGGTCAGTGAGTGGTGTCAGCGGATAGAGGAGAAAAATTGGTGGGGGTACATTTCCTCAGAATCCCACTTTGACCTTTCCATAGTCTGCGGATAGAACTTTGCAAGTTTCCATGTTGAAGGTATACGAGAGTTGAAGAATCGGGATTTACTGGGTCATTAGAGGTCACAGAGGTCAGTGAGTGGTGTCAGCGGATAGAGGAGAAAAATTGGTGGGGGTACATTTCCTCAGAATCCCACTTTGACCTTTCCATAGTCTGAGGATAGAACTTTGAAAGTTTCCATGTTGAAGGTATAGGGGAGTTGAAGAATCGGGATTTACTGGGTCATTAGATGTCACAGAGGTCAGTGAGTGGTGTCAGCGGATGGAGGAGAAAAATTGGTGGGGGTACATTTCCTCAGAATCCCACTTTGACCTTTCCATAGTCTGAGGATAGAACTTTGAAAGTTTCCATGTTGAAGGTATAGGGGAGTTGAAGAATCGGCATTTGCTCGGTCATTAGAGGTCACAGAGGTCAGTGAGTGGTGTCAGCGGATAGAGGAGAAAAATTGGTGGGGGTACATTTCCTCAGAATCCCACTTTGACCTTTCCATAGTCTGAGGATAGAACTTTGAAAGTTTCCATGTTGAAGGTATAGGGGAGTTGAAGAATCGGGATTTACTGGGTCATTAGAGGTCACAGAGGTCAGTGAGTGGTGTCAGCGGATAGAGGAGAAAAATTGGTGGGGGTCCATTTCCTCAGAATCCCACTTTGACCTTTCCATAGTCTGAGGATAGAACTTTGAAAGTTTCCATGTTGAAGGTATACGAGAGTTGAAGAATCGGGATTTACTGGGTCATTAGATGTCACAGAGGTCAGTGAGTGGTATCAGCGGATAGGGCTTTCGTTGTGCGTGCAAGTTAAGTGCATGGAATGGGACCGGACATGGATGATATTCAATTGCTAAGATTCTTGCTTGGCTGATGGATCCCATTGTATGGTTTTCCACACATCTGGATCCTCAATATCGCTAACTAAGTCATTCGCATCAAATTAGTAAAACTCCAGCCAAACTTTGAAAACTCCAGTTACAATTAGAAAACTCGAGTCAAACTTTGAAAGCTCAATTTTTCCCGTTTTAAAAAGGCAGAGGGTTTTGTGTTTGGGTTTTGAAGTCTGGCTTGGATGGTTAAAAGTTGCATTTATATATATTTTTCTGACATGAAACTTACATTGACAACAAGTGTATATCCATCACTTCCACAGATGATTTCCATCTTTATGCGTCACTCCAAGTACTGAATGTATTCAAACGTGAGTTTTTGTATTCAAGTAATTGCTTCCTCACGCCATCATTCCATTGTTACCACTCAATCGCTGACATTTTTACATGCGCTTCAACGGCATTTATTCCACCATGAAAAGGTGGTAGAAAAAACCTATGATGACCATGCATTTCACATGCCGGCTACGCTTTAAAACCATGATGCCTGTTGACATTCATATCTGCACCCTAGCCATAAAACCCAGATCTGTGAAATCATATTTTCCAGCTTCTCCGCGGCATACCATGCATCCTGAAAATATAATCAGTAGAAATATTAGCAATTCGTAAAGTAAAGTGGAATCGTAGGTGGTATGTTCCTTTGGTCGGTCGTATGACTTGTATTAATCAGTAGTTTAGTCTCGTTTTGTTTTGTCCATGCCAGTCTTGTTCTATATCTCTTTAAAACCATCAACTCGATCAAGCACACCAGCGTAAACTAACAGAAATAAACGGTTAACCGAGTACGGAATGGGCGCAGATTTAGAAACGATTAATTTGGAGAAGATTATTGGAAAAAGTAATAATGCTATTAGTTGCAGATGTAGAAAAAAATTAATTGGAGTGGATTATTTGAAAGGATAATTACAATATTAGTTATGTTTCCTCCAAAACCTTACAGCGCAATATGTTCATATGCAATTCCAAATAATCACTTTAAAATCTGACAGACTCATAAATTAGATGTAGCATAAACGTAAATGCAACCACATAGCTAAAAAGAGAAATCTCTAATCACCCCATACAAAGCAGAAATAATTTATGGTGGAAACTCAATGACAAGCTTAAACTCTATGATTTAAAATCTGCAAAAATAAATCAGCTCCCTGGATTCGATCCCCCGTCCTCCCCTTATACATCACTTGCTCTTACCACTACGCCACGCAACTTCTTGCTTGCATTAAGCATATTTGTTTCGAGTCTTGTTCCACACGCCAGTTACTGGACTGTGTGCTTGTGCGCTACTTCCCTTTCTGTTTTCCACTCTCTGCCTGCTGAGCGTAGCTGTGCTTGTGACTGGAACGTATGTAATTGCATTGTAAGTGATGACTCATCGCGCTGTAATTATCAATAACTCTAAAAATAATTATTCAAAAATTCTGAAATTCAATAGCGATGGTCCCCTGTAGCATATACACCTGTGTTGTAAATCTTATTTTAATCCATGCATCCGTTCTTGAGTTATCGTGCGCACAGACAGACAGACCGACCGACCGACAACATCGAACCCGCTCTAGGAAGGGCTGCGCCCATTAATAATACACTGTTACTTACTTTCTCTTCCATGATTAAGCGCCACTAGCATGACAGATACTGGGTTATAAGTAAATCCTGTTGAGGTTGGCGATTCACACGGTCTTGATTTACAAACCTATGATTCATTGTTTAAGGAACGTGCCATTGCCTGTATTGTAGGGGCTCAGCTTATATTAAAAGCGGCCATATCAATCAGAAATAAATTAGATATTATATTATGTGTACAAACCTATGAGCCCGTTGATAACAAGCATTACTAATGACAGTTGGAAATTGTAACTGTCCAGGATTATACAGATTTTGGCGGTGACGTATTAGTATTTTACGCAGATCGTGGTCATCATGGAGTGCCACAACTCGAGCCCCATTGCCTGGTATTACCACAAAGTCGTAGATTTTCCCTCTCCATTAGAGTAGATTATTTATAAATTACGCAACGCTATTATTATATTATTATTATATGAGTAATGTATAACCCTCTTCACGCTTACTCATATTGGCTTTGAAAATATTCACAGCATTTTTTATGAAATAATTTAATTTATTCTCGCTTACATGACTTTTTTAAAGTGCCTGTATATGTTTATAGTTTTTTACATTTACGTGCATTATATATGAGCCTCCTCTTTGCGAATACAAGCACTATACATCTCATCACGTCACCCGTCATCCGACTTGTACTTTCGTTTTCCCACATGAGTGAACTAGTTAGGACGAAAGAAAGAGCATCCATGGAGGATCTGTGGAAGGCAATGCATTGCTCCACCATCTTTATTATCAAAGCTCATGATGATAGCTTTTCCGCGAGTCTTAGTATTACGCTCATGCTTTTCGCAAACTCAATTTTCAAAAAAATTCGTTTGCGCTGTCATAGAAACGAACAGAACTGCGCGATCGGCTTTTCTACAATGAGACTGCTTCTTAAATTTTGGTCAATACCACGCACCGCCAGCTCAGGGAAAAACTTCTTTTCGATCATACATCTGCATACAAACATATTGAAAATTTACAAAGATCAGGATTTTGTTAGTTTTCTTTAACCTCATTTAGAATTGATGTTATTCAAAAAGGAAAGGCTCATAAAATGCACGCTCTTACGAAGCTCAAATTGGAAAAACATTTCCCTATAATTTACATAAATACTTGTTTGTTTTCCACTATGGTTGCTTCGTAATCTTTGCTTTTAGATTTTAAAAACCTTATGACAGCGTTTCAAAATATAAAGAAAGGATTATTTGACAAGTAAACTTTTCTTTTGTTTAAATTTATATTGGTGCATGAGGGTGAAAATTGATTGTATGGGACGGTGATAGTATAAAGGAGAGATGATATAAAACAGCTCGAAGAGGTACAAAGAATAAGAGAAGGGTGTGCACAATAGGACATTAAGTTGCATTCCTATTTCGGGCATATCTTTGGTGTCCGTGACAGGAGTTTGGTGTTTCTTTTACCAATCGGTCCGGAAGGCTTTGATGGATCGACCACATTAAAATTGACCTCAAGACTCCGGGAGGTCAAATCGGGTCACGGGGGTCATGGATTAAATTTGGTTGCTAATTCTTATGTAGGATGATTTTTTTAATATCCCTGCCAAGTTTCGTGGATTTTGGAGCCCAAACACCTGAGAAAACCCCGAAAATACCCGGATTTGGAGGTAATCTTGGTATATGGGATTATGTTGTAGTTATTTAATGATACGGTAGTTTATGGGAATCCCGTAATGTATATTTGAATAAGCAGTCCTCGTTTAAAGGGACGGACAGACACGACTCTCCCTATAAAGTGGCTCTGCCAGTTGCAGACCGCCTCATTTTTGAACGTATTTTGCACAAACAATTTGCATGCAATATTTTGCAAATGGTGGACCGGCCGCATATACCGCAAGTATTAATCGATAGAAGAACTCTCTAGCTATATAATGACATGTCGCATAATACCAAAATCAGTGCAAAACGTTGTCATTTTTGATGCCAAAGATTACGTCCAAATCCGGATATTTTCGGATTTTTTCAGGTGTTTGGGCTCCAAAATCCACGAAACTTGGCAGGGATGTTAAGAAAAGCATCTTACATAAGAATTAGCAACCAAATTTAATCCATGACCCCCGTGACCCGATTTGACCTCCCGGGGTCGTGAGGTCAATTTTAATGTGGTCAATACTTCAAAGCCTTTCGGACCGATTCGTACAAGAAACACCAAAATCCAGTCACGGACACCAAAGATATGCCCGAAATAGGAGTGCAACTTAATGTCCTATTGTGGTGTGGAAGGATAAACAAGCATTAGAAGATTGTAGGATAATAAAAGAACTGAGGGGATTATGTGAGTATGGATGGATGAGGAGGGAGGCGGTGGTATATATATTGACAATAATTTTATGGCTTTTTTTGCAGGATTACTAGACCCAAAAAACGTAGTAGTATAAAGGGTATCGAGATAGAGGTGGCAGTATGTATATATTCACTGTTTCATGTCTACGAGTGGGAATGGTAGTGGTAGAGGAGGACATCGGTTAGATTAGGAGAATGCGGGGTGTAGGAGGGGTGACGCTAAGGAGGAGTGATGCCGGGTATGACATGACCTGTAGCAAAACCGTCAACCTATAGCTTTACCAACAAACACATAGCCCTCCCGTCTAAATTTATAGCTCACTCTTCGAATCCGTTGGTCTTTCCTCGAATTTATACCCCTTAGTTCGATTACATAGCTCTAACTTGGAATCCAAATCTCAACCGTCAAACCAAAGGCTCCAATGTCAAACTATAAACTTTAACTATAAACCACCAAACTAATAGTTCTCCCGTCAAATCTATAATTCTCAATCAATATTTCTCCAAGCAGCTCTCCTTCAAAACCAAAAGCTCTTCCGTTTAGCCTGCAGCTCTCACGTCAAATCTGTCGCTCTCCATTGATGATGCTAATATCCTGTAGGTCTGATCCTCCATCCAGCTTGTAACAATTCCCAATCTTTCCCCATTCCCGTACTTCGGATACGGTTTGTTTGTTGTTGATTGAATTCTCAAGACATTCCTTTTACATCAGGCTTTCCAACATCGGAGAATATGGGCGAGTGATTCTATTCTATTGCAATTGATTACATACATTAAATTCCTTGGTTAATAATCTAAGTTAGCACATAGGAGACGGTGCTGTATGTCATTTGCATGCATTTGAGTTACATATTTCATAGTTATAATAATTAATTAAACCGGCAGCTTTTCGTTTGGATTGGACTGTGAAATAGTAGGCTTTCTAGAATACACCCCTAGACTGGAAGACAGATTTGGTAGAGCGAACATGAATAAGAATGGAAAAGTATAGAAAAAGGCTTCAAGGAGACAAGTTTTTTTAAAACTCCGGAGCCGGTCCGAATCCACGCACTTAATCATTGCATCATCATGCACGCACAACGAAAGCCCTATCCGCTTAAACCACTCACTGATCGCTGTAACCTCTAATGACCGAGCAAATCCCGATTCTTCAACTCCCCTATACCTTCAACATGGAAACTTTCAAAGTTCTATCCTCAGACTATGGAAAGGTCAAAGTGGGATTCTGAGGAAATGTACCCCCACCAATTTTTCTCCTCTATCCGCTGACACCACTCACTGACCTCTGTGACATCTAATGACCCAGTAAATCCCGATTCTTCAACTCCCCTATACCTTCAACATGGAAACTTTCAAAGTTCTATCCTCAGACTATGGAAAGGTCAAAGTGGGATTCTGAGGAAATGTACCCCCACCAATTTTTCTCCTCTATCCGCTGACACCACTCACTGACCTCTGTGACCTCTAATGACCGAGCAAATGCCGATTCTTCAACTCCCCTATACCTTCAACATGGAAACTTTCAAAGTTCTATCCTCAGACTATGGAAAGGTCAAAGTGGGATTCTGAGGAAATGTACCCCCACCAATTTTTCTCCTCTATCCGCTGACACCACTCACTGACCTCTGTGACATCTAATGACCCAGTAAATCCCGATTCTTCAACTCCCCTATACCTTCAACATGGAAACTTTCAAAGTTCTATCCTCAGACTATGGAAAGGTCAAAGTGTTCAGCGACGCATTGGATTTCTTTTTACCGCTCATTTTGATAGCCATCGAGCATCTTTATTATCATCGAACGTAAAGTTTTCCTAAGCTCTCGTTTTTATAATTTTAATGAAATGTTAAAGCACAGCTTTCTCGACATTACTATACGTGACAATCGAAAACGAATGTCTGCATATTAATTAACTACATTTATCAAGCCATTATTGGCCATATCTGAATTTTACAGTCACAATATATGCGTATGTTTCACAGATTTCTGGTTGGCGCAGCGATTTCGCATAAAATCAAATATGTATGGCGTAAAAAATGCTCTTGTCCTTGTTTACTAAAAATTTGGTACGTTTGATTTGAATTAAGCTTTTTTACAAGTATCTTATTCATCGCAAATCAGTAATACGTTTCCCACGCAATAAAGCTATTAGGGTACCGCCGAAGGAGGAATCTTCTAGTTTCGTCAAACAAAAAAATAAAAAGTGAAAATGGTAAAGGTAGCAGCCACCATTCCCATCTGCAAGCATATGTAGTTATAATTTTCAAAATCTTGACATGAAACTATGAAAATGCTTGTCTACGAAGAGTGTCTTACTGCAGAGGAAAAGTTTTAAGTATGAGATCCATGCCGGGACAATAACATATGAAAGCGGCTAGGGCTGTTTCAAATACCAATCCAAAGTTCAAGATCCAGTTACTGAAAAAATATCAAAATCTTGTCAAAAAACCTTATGACCTACAGTTACTCTTGTGGTTTTTCAACTGCCTTACGTCATTCCCTGTTGGACGATAGAATTCCTTCTTGTTTTGGAAATAATCAAATCTGCCCATTGAACAATGACAATCGAGACGAAATACGCTGTTTGGCATGTCCATTCCAACTCTTTTCGAGCACGGTAAGACTAGAAAAGAATATGATCAAAATAGATAATCACAATAAAAAACTCCATTACAAAACCGTGTCCTAACATTTACCCATTCTTGTCCAAAAGAGTCCATGAATGCTTGATTGTTTTTATTTTCCCAGTCACTACGAGAGAAAATCAAATCCCAGGGCAAGAAACCGTTTTCCGCCATTATGCAGAAATATACATAGAATCCAGCCAATGCTTGCGTCGGTCCGATCATTCCATACGTCAACGAAATCAGCCTGTATATAATAATCAAGCAAGTTTTATATTAGCTAGCATTTAACAAAGCACATTTAACATCAGCATTATAACAGTAGGAGAGCGTCAATGTAAATGTTAAGAAGGCAGTGTTGTATTGAGCAAACACTCCGATGTGTTGATTCAGCTAATTTCAGAAATGCATTTAGTAGTCAAGCCTATTCTGAGAACGTCGGAGAATGTCAATACTAGCTTTACCTTTCGTTAACGAGTCTGTCCAGATGTGGTTTACGCGGCTGTCGCTTCATAATATCCGACTCTGCTTTTTCGTAAGCTAAGGAAATGGCTGGTAACTGAAATTTCCAAAGAATATATTACCGGTTGGTTCGTAAAACAAAAACTAAAGCCAGGTTAGTAACACTGCTGTATTTCAGTACTGCTCTGAGTGACGCTAACCATGTCGGTTCCGAGATCTATGCATAAAATGGTAATTGTTCCGAGGGGCAGAGGGATTCCGATAACGATGAACAGGAGAAAAGGCGAGATTTCAGGTATATTCGAGGTGAGGGTATACGCAATGGATTTCTTGAGATTATCAAAAATTAATCTTCCTTCTTCTACTCCAACGACAATCGACGCAAAGTTGTCATCCAGGAGGATCATATCAGCAGCTTGTTTGGATACATCTGATCCTGATATTCCCATAGCTATACCTATAAAAAATAGTCATTCCACGCATCCTTAGAGAATAGGAAGACTGAAACGCACGTTCACATGCAATATTACACGCAATAATTCAAACTTACCAATGTCTGCCTTTTTCAGTGCGGGGGAATCATTGACACCATCTCCAGTCACGGCAACAATAGCCCCATTTCGTTGACATCCCTCTACAATGATGAGCTTTTGTTGTGGGGATGTCCTGGCAAAAACGATTTCTTTATGATGTGTCAACACTTTGTCTACATCTTCGTCATTCATCAGTGCTAACTCAGCTCCTGTCACAACAGCAGCGCTCGCTTTCACTCCGGTCAGCTTCTTTTCCTTAATCTCAGCAACTGTGAGGCTGTCTACATGATAAACGGAAGTCAAAATACAGAGTTTAGTACAGCCTCTTCGGATCAGCTGCTCCTAAACTTCTAAATGAAGCAACAAGTTAACTTTGCACGGACCTGGTGAGATAATACCAACATTTTTGGCAATTGCGTGTGCCGTAATAGGATGATCCCCAGTCACCATAATAACTTTTATTCCAGCCGATCTGCACTTTGCCACAGCGTCGGGTACGGCAGCACGAGGTGGGTCAATCATTGCCATAAGGCCCAAGAATCTGAATCCTTTCATTGGAAAATTTGGGTTCTCTGTATCATATGTAAAGCCTCGAGGTTGGCTCAAAGTTAGGTCAGCAAAACCTGTGCAGATGTGCAGCAAAGATCCAAGCGTTTTTACAAATTTCATGCATATAACTATAAGTAAAACCTTCCGTTGATAGCTAGAACGAATTACCTAAGACACGTTCCCCAAGTCCGCCGAGACTTGCATAAGCTTTCTCAAATTCACCCCGTAGTTTTGCATTAAACGTTTCCGTTGCACCCCCAATCAATATTGTATCACAACGTTCCGTAATACGTTCCGGCGCTCCCTGGAAATATCAATCAATCATCAAAAATTAATCATCAACACTATGCGATCTATCGAGCTTCTCCAGCTTATGTAGTATCATTTGTAGGTGAATTGAGTTAAATGCATGCAACGGACCATTCTTTCAAGAATTACAAACATAGTCTACTCATGATACGCAACTTGTTTTAGAATTATAATGCAGGAGATCGTCGACAAAATCCTATAGTCAACCGATTTTGCAAGCTTTTGGCCCATATGTATGACTCCCTATTTTGATGAACGTATCCAACTAAGTAATTAACTCGACTGTGCACATAACTTTTTTAGATTAATGATCGAAAGCTTTGATATAACCAGTGTTCCACCTATAATCAACATATATCTTGGAATTGCAAATTGATCTGGAGCCAATTAATGCACTCTCTACTGAATTGCATATTCTTGTTTAATACGTGAAGTAACTAAATACCAAACTGAAAATGGATTTTCTACTGTATCAAAGTTGCGTTAGATTGATTTTTAACTCAAATCCAACTGCTGTAGCTGCTTATTTACAGACCTAACAATATATGTACCAATAAAAAAATTGGCTCGTTGAAAGGCTCGGTTTTACTTACCTTGATCACTAGGAAGGGTGACCCCTCCTGAGGCTCGTGGATTGAAACTTGGTACTTGTTAGTAGAGTTAAAAGGTATCTCCGCTACTTTGGTATTGTTTTTCCTAAAGTCATTGACGTTTCCAATCATAGCTTCCATGCATTTTAATATTCCAGCTTCTGAAGCGTCCCCTAGTATTTCTCGTTTCATGATTGGCTTTTCTCCATCAGTAGCCTTGAATTCAGCCCGATTGCACAGCATTCCACATCTTGCCATTAACTGTGCATCATTTATCAGCTTAGAAACAATATTCTTTTTCATATGTACCACTAGAACACCTTGACTACAAGGTTTTTTAAATACCCGTATAGATTCGTCAATTTTAACTTTCTCCCCAGACTGATCTTCTGTCGTGTCTACTTCAATTATTTTTCCACTGACCCACATATGGGCAACTGTCATTCTGTTTTGAGTAAGAGTTCCCGTCTTATCCGAACAAATGGTGGATGTAGAACCGAGTGTTTCTACAGCTTCTAAATGTTTCACCAAGCAGTTTTTTTTTGCCATTTTCTTTGCCGTAAGTGTAAGCGCGACCTTTTAAGAAAAAAACAACAGTTAGCTTTGATTTATCCTATCTCCTGTCACCTACTGAGTAAACTTGTTCTTAATTCGATGGCTAGTCTGAATTACCGTGACCGTAGCTAAGATCCCTTCCGGAACGTTGGCTACTATGATACCGATGAGAAAAATTACAGCTTGCAACCAAAAGTATTTAAGGATCAGGGCGATGATGAAAAACGTCACCCCCAAGAAGACTGCAACACAGGTGATAATATAAATGAATCTGGATATTTCCTTAGCGATCGGAGTTTTTCCAGATTCAAGTCCAGATGTTAAACCGGCGATTCGGCCCATAACGCTGCTATCTCCCACATCGATGACTATGCCCCTAGCAGTCCCTGCATACCAACCGCAGGTTCATATAAAAGTGCATTTTAACCTTCAAAAATTTCGACACCTTGCAAATCATTTTTACCTTCAATAACGTTTGTGGAGAAGAACGCAAGGTTTTTCGTTTCCAAGGGATTATCATTCGTAAACTCTACGGACCTTGACTGCGGTTCTGATTCCCCAGTCAAAGAGGAATTGTCTACCTAAATCAAATACATAGTAGTAAACATTATACTTGGCGCGCAATTTATTTTTCTATCTGTTCCAACATTAGTTAGTGATTTACTTTAAGTCCTTTCACATCAGTCAGTCGTAGATCAGCAGGCACCCTATTGCCGAATTTAACTTCCACGAGATCTCCGATAGTAATTCTTTCAGCTTCGATATCCATTTTATTTCCATCGCGAATAACAGTTGCGTACTGCGGAACCAGATTTGCGAATGATTCCAAGATTTTAGAGCTCTGGTGCTCTTGGTAGTAAGAAAATAATCCCGTAACCACCACCACGAATACGAGGACGATTCCAAGATAAAACTGCGAAATGAAATCCATTATAAAATCCATTTTCTTTAAATCCTCATTAGAACAAAATTATAATAATTTCTTACATTATCAAGCTGAGCATCCACATCAGTTGAGATTTCGACGGCAAAAGCTATGAAGCACAAGATTGCACCAGTCCACAACAAGGAAGCAAATCCGCCCACAAGGTTATTCGCGAAAACAATCCATTCTGATTTCTTTTTCGGCGGTGTCAGCTGATTCAGCCCGTGTTTATCTAAACCTGCTTCAGCTTGTTCTTCAGTAAGTCCCTAGGATCAAAAGTTAATAACTAAAAATAAACTAAAATGTTTTCAAAATCATAAAGTGCCACCGCTCATCTGCTTTTATCAGGTAAATCGAAAAGGCATAAATCACAGCACTCACGTTCTCTAAATCAGTCCCATATTTTGCCGCGACCTCCTTAGGACTTAATATGTGATCAACTAAGGTAAGCTCCTTTTTTAATTCGTTCAAGTTCTTGGTCGCCTACAAAGGGAAAGTCAAAAGTCTTACGTTCATAACGAGATAAACGCTTCATAGTTGCAAAATTTAAATATGCAAAAATCCCTAATTTCTTACCCGTCTGTGTTTACTCTTAGCTTTTTGTAATTTCTTGTACCGTTTCAGTTTCTCAGCTTGAACAACACAAAATAAAGTTTTCAAACCTATAAGATTTCTGTAACATCATAATAATTGTAATCCTTCCAGGGTACCTTCACTCTCCCTTGTGATTGTATCTTTACTCGGCATCTTGCTTCAACTACGCAATGAGCGGCACCACTTCCCTTGTGGTGGGTCGTCAATTAATTTACCTTTATCGAAAAACAAGAACTTTGAAGAAATAATTGCATGTATTTTGGCACATGTTTAACTTGCCTATATAATCACTATTCCAACGCACCCCAAATTCATTTCCATAACCTATCTGATTTTTAACTCACTCCAGTAATTAGCTAAATATACAGGTGTCATTTAACTAACCTACATCGCAAACGCTCAGCAGCGTCGCCCTATACTGATCTCAAGACGCTCAACAGGCTTGAGTAAAACGTTGCACGGTTTCACAAGCGAGCGCTTAAGAAAATCCCTTACTAAACCTCCCAGCGCTGGTTTCTCCTTGTACACAAAAGGTGGTGCGCCGAGCATCCACAAACACACCGTACCACATAAAAACACATAAGAAAATTTCTGAACACACTAAATAGCCGCTAGTTTTTACCGCGACGCAGAAATTTTAAAAAATCGCGCTATCGCTCATAGCAATGTTGTCAAGCTGAGAGCCCGTTCACCGGGGTGAAGCTCATTGAAATCCTAATACCAAACAATTCTGTCTTTACCGGCGGGCCGGCTACCTAGCCGCGCGCCGCCATCCCATAGCAGACCGCATTTCCGCTACGCCATATTTCTAATCCTATTCCCTTCCACATCCCGGCTTTTACGGGAAAAAAGTTCATTTCGCATGTGACGAGGCTAAAAGCAGCGCCTGTTCCGGCTGGAGGCAGAGAGTGCAGACGTACTGCACAAAAGGAAGAGCACGGGAGTAAATCACATATGTACTGGAGGGAGCGAGAGCTGCATGATGTGATTCTTGATTCTGCTCCCGTCTGTGTCTTATGCTCATCCATGCTCTGCCTGAGGAGCACTGACTGACGAACGAGCTTAGTAACGAGACTCTAGGACGGAGCAAAAGCCGGGAGTGAGACGTCCAATGATTTCTATTGCACTAAACACATGCTTAAGCATTTAGGAGCGAGAGAGGAGCACGTAGCCTGGGGCTGTGAATTCATCGCTCCGCTTGGCAAGAGCATAGAGTTGCTCCATTAGTCTCTCCGGAGCTCCTCTTCCGTATTTAACTCTGAAGCTTTTCTATAGCGGCTTTTTATAGCTCGAATTTTATATGCGCTCTTCCTCCTTGCTCTCAATGCTCGCTCTTGCCTCTGCTCTTGGTATACACGCTATTATGCTGTAGCATCCTCTTCGTCCTCGAGTGCTGTAATGACATGATCATGGTGAATTCTCCGTCAACCAAACCAAGAACCAACCCGTCTTCAATCCGTCAATGCTCTGCTATATAGCAAGGCCCTCCGCCACACATCACCGACCCACCACCGCTCTTATTCTCCTCAGAAGAGCCAGCAGCCAGCCGATGCTTCTTTTCCGAGGCGAGCATAATAATATTCAAAATGTACTGAGATTTCTACCTGAAAAATCTCAGTACAACTCAACCAAGGCGTCCCAAAACTCAATCATCATCGTCCATTCAATTCCCCACTTAATCCGCCTCGTCAACAAAAACAACAACAAATAATTATAAACACTTAACCAAATTTAATTCCAAATCAACTCATTGTACTCAGCCTCCGTCTCCAGCCCGGGACCACAACACACCGAATTATTTTCCTAACCATCCTCCGCGTCACCCGCTATTCAACTGTCACCTTCTTCCTTTCCTCTCCCCGTGTCTCTACTTTAATTACCCGCACCAGCATAATTATACCCGGATTATTTTAACTTTCCGTCCTCGTACAAACCCAAACCCCGACCTTCGAA
The DNA here is from genome assembly GCA_906901655.1 of Sminthurides aquaticus. Taxonomy (NCBI): domain Eukaryota; kingdom Metazoa; phylum Arthropoda; class Collembola; order Symphypleona; family Sminthurididae; genus Sminthurides; species Sminthurides aquaticus. The sequence continues at coordinate 12,799,542 of CAJQTT010000001.1, read as the reverse complement.
TGGATACACCGCCGACATCCCTTCAACCTGCTACTCCGAGTATATTCCTCCCCGCAACATAAAACATACCTTCAAATTCGAATTCCAATCACAATCTTTCCTTCTGGCGCTGTACAGGTGAGTCCATCCTTAATTTTTTCAGAAACACACGCTTAATTGTGTAATAATATCTTCTCATCAGTCCTTGGCTGGCTCCCGAGATAGCGACCTTCTTCTTAAGACTAGTTTGTAAATGTAAAGCTAAAGAGATGACCAATTATTTTGCACGGAAATTGTATATCGCTATTTCCTTCTATTCTGTATTCGCTATTTTCTTGTACTGGATTTCAAATACGCGTAAGACTTAATGGTAACCCTATTCGAAGGTTTTCTAAATTGTGTCGAAAATAATCATTGTAATAAGTGTGTTGTTTTCAGGTAAATTGAATCAAAATTAGCCGCTCTGCAATATCCTTTAAAAACTTTTCGGTTACAGTTTGCCATATCAACGTGCAGGGGTATAAGGCCCCGATCTGTAAGATCTGTATCGGTTTTAGCTAATCATCCATGATTCCAAAATTGCGAATATGGAGGAAAGCAATATTATGGATATTTGGCAGTACAGAAAATGAGAGAGAGATTTGAAAACTGTACCGATTGGAAAAAAAAACTATAGCGGGAGAGAACTTAGCTCCATCAGTTGTTCTACCGAATAACAAAAGGCTTCTTCGCAAAAACGTCTTAATTTTACGAAGATTGGAATGAAGTGCCAACTTTAAACCTGCTTGCAGCATTAGTTGGAATTAGTATTTGCATTCGAATATAATCAATTAGATTTAAAGATTAGCATGGTACTTACGGTGTGTGTGTTTGTAATCAGGATATTTGAATTGTTCCCGAGATGCAAATTTAGATGATTGCGTTGAAGGGATTTAGTTGTATGAGGAGTTTTTGGGGAGTTGTTTTGGATTTCTCGGGAAGTCACAAGGATTGGATGATTGGAGTTACACTTTTATTGGGTTGTTTGTAAGAGTGTGTCATGATTAATTATTTTGCTGTTTTATTTTTAGCATAAAGCTGGAGCCACCGGAGTCTGCTCTTGGATCAGCAGCAAATCATAACTTGTGGTCAAAGTCTATCATTTCACCAAGCACAACGGGAAGCGACCCCACAGGTGGGGGCACTAGGCCTTTTGCGGCCACCCCCAATAATCAGACAACATCCCCCTTTTCCGCTCCGGGAACACCTAACGCATATCAGGTGAATTTTTTTGAATCACACTCTTTCCTTACAGTTAGTAGATCATGCGTAGCTTTCATCATTTGATAACATAGACTAATTGAGTTTAAGATATTGACATCCTGAAAGAATATATATATCTATTGGTAATATTGCAGGTTAAAGACCTGCTTTTTCATCCAGTAACGTGGAAAGATTTTCGAACTTGCGGAGCTGATTCAGGATCCGTACATGCGATATCCTGTTGTTAAAATTTTACCCAATTAGAATCTCCTACTTTAACTAGTAATGCTGATGAAGAAAGAAATTGAAGATGATTGGACCAGAGTAAATTTTTTTGTTCAGTTCATCTCTAAACTTTGATTGCTCGTAGAGTTTGCTCATTAAGCTTCGAATTTCTGGGATGCTGTGCGGACTGTATTCAATGAGCTTAATTTGCAAACAATCGTAGCTTATGATACTGTTTCAGTGATTATTTTCGAAAATCTTTCCCAATCTTGTTTATTTTCGTCTTCTTTAATGGACCATTTTGTTTATTTGTATTTTAGAGTGGTGGTGGAGGTGGTTACCCTTCGAGTGGAAGTGTTCCAGCTGCTGGCAGTCCGTTTACTCCTCAAGGTGGGGCAGCCTCTGGAGGAGGCCCTTCAACCCCTTGTCCTCCACCGCATTACGCGCATTCACCCGCGCCTTCCGGATCTTCCACACCTGTAGGTTTTAATTCACACGGCCCGCCACAAGGAGTACCGGGTAATCAATTTCCACCCTCGGGACTCTATAACGGTCCTGGTCCTAATTCCCCGTACTATAATAATTTTCCACCTTCCGGTGGCCCTCCTCCGCGACAAATTCAACCGCAGCAGCGTTCCGGCCAAGCTTGTTACTCTCCTTACCCAGCGCCTGGGCCCTTTCCGCCAGGAGGTCCTAATAATCCTAACTTTAACCATAACTCTCCACCGTTTCCGCATCATCATCATTTTCCGTCGAATCAACCCTTACCAGGTAATTAATTTCTTAGAAGAAACCAGTTTATTACATATAAGTACTAATTTTAGCATTACTTAACGTAACTTTAATTTCCACAGGACACCATTTACCGCCCGGACCTAATAACGCGCCTGGGATGCCTGGACTTATGCCCGATAGAATACCTGATCATGGGTAAGCGAAATTATGAAATTATTTAAATCGGTTTTATAGTGGTTGTCAATATCTGTATCATTAAGAGAAGGTCTGACGAAAATAGAGCTACTCGTTGCTCCAACTCTAAGGTGTTACGTTTAGCGGCCAGAAGATATGTATATATAATCTTTGCAGTCACATTAGGTGTTAGTGCTGAACACGTTTGGTTTATAACACGAGTGATACATAGATGCCGCCCCCGTAAGACTTATTCCCCGCAAACTTCGTCTGCAAGAGATACTAGCTGTACTTCTCAGTCTCCAACGAGTGACTACGTGATGCCGTATGAAAAAGACTCGAGCTCTGATTTTGTATTTGGTTTAGTCTAACTAAGTTTTCCAGGTTCAAGCAAGACTTTATTTTAACGTAACATGCTCGAGAACGTCTCGAGTCATTAGATCCTAACCGAATTTCAGTATTACCGTCTTGAAACATGTGACGTATCAGATTTTCCAAAATTAGAAGAGCTGTATATGCGGCAGATCTTTCAGCGATATTGGTAGTGTGATTGCTAAGTATGATTTCTACATTTATTACACTGGGTGGAGGTTTTTTTAGACAACTGGGTCAGGATATTTCTTGTAGTGGTGATAGACTAATGTATACATTCAAACACCTGAGAAGCAAAATCGGATGTAAATCTTGATAAATACTTTGCCGTGATCTCGTTCCTTATTGAATCATGAATATGCCTTGTACTTAACAAAATTACGTTGCGCAACGAAAGTGTTTATGGATTCAAAAGAAGGAAGAAACTTAGAAAAAAAACCTCAGCAGACCACATAGTCGCTGATAACAGCTGAAGGGAGCATTGGCGGTAAATCTGGAGCTTCTAGTCTTTGGAACGATCTAGGTGTACGAAAAAGCATGATTTGATTTACGACTTTAGAAGATAATGCAATGTAGAGGAAGCTAGGAAGAAATAGTAATTATCAAATGGGCTACAGTTCACTTTTGTAAGATTTTGGAACTCATGGAAAATTCTTTGCAATTATTGGAGAAAGGACTGGAGGGGCAAGTAAGCGTGGGATAAGGGGAAGTGAAGCGAGGAAGGAAAGAGAGAGAGCAAGAAAGAAAGTCGGAGCGTAGAAAGAAGAGGAGGGAAGTTCAAGAAGAACTGTTTGCATTTTTTCCTCTGAGTATTTGTCTGCTTTTTACTTGCTTTTTTCCTTGGTTATGTGATGTATACAAATATGTAAGACACAAGATTATAGGCGGAGACTCGTGGAACTAACTTGGAGGAAACCTAAAGTGGACACCGTAGCCGTAGCTTTCGTCTGTAATGTCTCTGCATATATCAGTAGAATGAAGAAAACGGTCTAGCTCTAGCTGGAGAGAGGAGGAAAATTTGTAACTCCCGATGTGTAGTTTCAGTAGAAAATCGATAAAAGCTCCCCCTCATTCGTTTGGGCTCCAGCTCATGAAGTTGTGCGGTGTGTTCGGTTCAGAGCTTCATCTCTTCGCTAGCCGGTATACATAGCTTTTTCTGAGGAAGTAAGACTATATAACCCCAACATATATTTCAGACTCTTTTCGCGAATATCTTCCACGCGTATATTTGGAGAATTACATTGTATATAGTTACGAGGAGAGAGAGAGAACGAACGAAGCTTGTCTGCGCTTCTCCGTTTGGTGCTCATTCTCTCTCCTCATCTAGTCTATTGATTTTCTCGTAGGAGCTGAATTCAAATACATCATTTTTGTGTACTGTGCATACATGTTGTCTTCCAGGCTTTTTGGTAGAGATGAAAAAATTCAATCCCGTTTTCAGCCTTTTCAAAACGCTAAGACTTACAGCCTGAAACATAAGATGAACGTTATAAAATTTTCTGGCTTTCTCCTCCTACCGTACGAATGTCCATGGCTATTTTGGAAAAACTTCAAAAAAACGTACACTACCACTACCGCTCCAATATGATTTTGCCAAGGGATCACCATTTAAAAATTCCATCCAAGATACTATTAGCTAATGCTTTGACTGATTGCAGTTGGGCTGGATATTCGGGAGGCAGGGTGAGTGGTGTAGATGAAAGTTTTAGGAGAAAGTCCAAAGGTTTCGTTCAGGCTAAAAAAATAGTACGTGGTGGGAATTAGCAGAGAGGTGTTTCTACCAGCCATGAAGCCCACGTATAATTTTAGGAAATCCGTCTAGAATTTCTGAGCAGCTTTATTTCTATAGAAGCTCCTTAATATTTTACTCCTACTATGAGTTGCGGAGGAGAAAGCAAGGCAAGCGGGAGAAAGGAAGAGGAGGTTTGGCTCATGTTGGTGGACGCGGAAGTTTAGAGAAATGTTTGGCGCGTCTTTCTCCCGCTTCCGAACGAGAGAGCAAAACCCTATAGACTCCAAGTTTGTATGAATACATGAGCACGTGGCCCAAGCCGTATCAGCGGGCACGCAGACTTTTAGTAGCATTATGATTATAGTCATAGGCTAAGCCTCGTAGCACCAGTGTATTATTCTCTCACGCATTTGCGTTGGGTCCTTCAACATCATAACTGGATATGATAGGATAAAGGATAGTCTATCCATTCTGGCGGCATCTAAATTATGAAATGTTTGTCAAGGACATACGAGGGTATTTGTGGTTGTCGTGCTTCGTCAAATGTAGGTTTGAGTCTGGAGCAAGAGTCCAGTATCGGTTATATGAATGTTGAATGTACCGGACTATTTACGGGAGTTAGCTGGGAATAAAGCGATCGTTTCTCCCGAGGGCAGTAGCATTGGTTGGGTGACGGATGTAAATATTCCCTTGGGGAAGGAACGGTAGTATTTTCACGGATGACCAGTCATTCATAGATGGGTAAAAGGGGTAAAATGATTTTAAAGGCTGTGAACGGTGTCATTGGGGGGATATGTTATTATTATGTTTGGGGTGAAAAGGATAATAATGTCATTTAACTCTGTTTCTGGGAAGGGTAGGAGGCAGTACAAGGAATTGTTATTCACGAATCTATGGAAGATTTTCTGGGATGAGGAGAGCTGGTCAAATGGATTTCAACATGTTCCATCCATCTGAATTGAGGGCATTGTAGAAAGGCATGTAATGCATTGAGTTTTGTAGCCTGCGGCTTGGAAATTTGTGGTCGGCAAGGTGGAATATTATTTACCTGTGTACTCCAATGGAGCTGAGAAGTACAGTAGAGTTTGTGGACAGCGGAAAATTGCGTGAGACGCAAGTGTTAAACACGATGTAGCAGGTATAGTTTGTACTTTGTAGATAGTCTTGCCTTCTTTCCTCCACGCATTTTTAGTAAGCACGCAGATTGTGGTTGCTTGTTGGGAAAAAAAATGTGAAATTCTGAGGAAACTTTAAAAAGGAGTGTGTAGAGGAGACACAAGATAGAAGGATGAGAGATGTATCCCCAGATACGTGCATCTGCTGAGAATTTTTTATCATGTCCTTGATCTGAGAATGGGAATGCAGGATTTGGCTAACCAAGAGACAGGTATTTGGCGACGTCTTTCACGACTCCAGCTTTAAAAATGACGGGCGACGGAGGAGGATAAGGTGAGGAGGTGTCGGTGGCTAGCGGATAAGCTGTTAGGTGTGGAAGGTTGGTGGGGAAACTAAGTTGGATTATATAAATCCTTAAGGTGCTTGATAAAGGGGCAGGGTAAAAGAACGTCAACTTGGAGGATGGACTGGGCTTGTGTAAGCCTGCGTCTGATTATTCAAGATGTGGAGCCGGTATTTCGATGATCGTTTAGGAAATTCTTAGGAATGTATCCTCTTCCGGTACATCACAGGAGCGTGACATCCTAGTATAGTAGTGAGCTCTTTCTATTTTAAGTGTCTTGGTTAGCATTTAATAAACAAGTTAGGAAGGCAGCAAGGCTTTTTGGGCATACGTGTGGATCTGACTTGATGAGTCCTGATTTTTTATACGGAACGAAAAAGGAAGCCAACTTATAACGATGATATAGCCAAGAAATAGTGACGGGAGGGTTGCGGGCAAGGTATGTTTGGTTTGACGGAGAAGTTGTGTTGATGCGGAGCGGAATCGGTAAATATCTACCCGCCAGAACCAGAGTTCGGATAGAGTATAGTGGCAGGCAGGCGGGCGGAGGTTCCAGCTGAACCGGAATACTTGTGAATTGCATGCTTCGCGTTGTGCAGGCCGGGGTTTTTCGGAGGATTCCTCTTCAGTACAGGACAATTCAGCGCTGTCTCCCTCCCGTCTGTATTTGTGAAAATTTTCTTTGAGGGCGACGGAATAGCGGCGGAAGGAATGATATGTGTGGATGATGTAGGCTGGAGACGGAGAGAGTGAGAATCAGGCTTTTACCCGGGGTAAGGACGACTCTATCAAATGATAGAGTGAAATGATGCTTTCCTCTTAGGTTCTTTTATCCTGCTTTCTGAGAGATGATGCACATCTATAACCCTGTATGTACATTCCTTGGGGAGTGTGTAGTTTTGGGAGTGGGGACGTGGGTGTGGAGTACTGAGTAAAATCTAGGGATGTAATTTTGTCAGAGGAGAATTGAAGAAGGGTAGAAAGCTGGGTAGAAGAGGGAGATCCTTCCCCCCGGTAGATAAAAATGGCTGCCTGTTTCTCCGTACCGTATCTCCCCCTCTTTTACCCTTATATTCTCCGTCTCTCGCTCTCTCTCTCTCTCTCTTATTCCTGTCTCTAATATTATCATTTGGGAATGCATTGAAATTGAAGGAGAGAGAAGGTAGAAAGTAGTTGGAAGGAAGGATAGCGAGCAAGAGAGAGAGAGAGCTCGCGAGTCCTTCTAAGAGCGTTGTGAAAGAGTGCGTACATAATGTGTAAGTTGATTCGGGATGTATGCAAGTTGGGTTGGATCTTTTCTGTATATCCAGCAGCGTCAGATGGAGGAACAAGAAGGAACTCCGAAGGGTTTTTACCCAAAGAACCTTCTTGGATCATTCCTTTTCCCAGCAGGAGCATACATGTGTAATTTCTATGTACTTTTGCCCAGACTCAGAGCTAGAACGAGAGAATGAAGCACTTGCCGGAGTTTTAGTTGCTAGCCTTTCCTTGTTGGGATGTATCTAGAATTTCCACAATGATCCAGGACAGGAGAATAGAGCGGCTGAAGCTAGGTAGAACGTAGAGCTAGGGAAAGGGAGAGTGAGAAGAGACAAGAAGTACGGGTTCGGAAAGATATATAAAACTCGGGTAGAGATGAATCCCAGGTTAAGCAAGTCTCCCGTTTACTGTCTCGTGATGGTTCCTCATGCTCATGCTGGTAAAATCCTCGGCACTCTTTTCTTTCTGTCCTTCTTGTCTTCTAGCATTGACTACTCTGGGAACAAACGGACTAGACTACGGACGGATAGAAGGGTTAGAATGGTAGTAGCTTTCCCCTTGTTTTCCCTTTGAAGAATGAAGAAGAGACGTATTATCCATGTTTCTCAATGTTCTTGCGGGCACTCGGATTGTCAGAGTGTATGCACACACATTTATTTGGGAGGAGTTAGGCTCCCGATGTTTTTAGCTCTATGCCTAGTTCTCTTCATCTTCCAGCTTCTTCCCGTCATCTCTACGCCTCGTAGCAGATGAACGTAGACGATGAACAAGAATTTCAAGCTAGCTTCTTCCTCGTGCATCGGGAGAGCGAGTTTCCTAAAGGCAGAACGGTCGTAGGATGGAAAGTGTGAGAGAGGGAGAGAGGGAAGATTCGTACGGAAGACTTTGGGTCTTGAGCGAGTCTGATTTCGGTTCTTGCTACACTTGCTCATTTGTAGAGCAAGGGATAATACGGGCTTTTGCGAGAAGGGACCGATGAGATAAATGGTATTTATCATATACACGTGGTCCTTGGAGAATCTGTTAAGGCTTTAAAGGCCTCGAGGAAGTGTGTTGCACAATTTGTTTATAATCCACCCGACCTGTCACTCTACAGGTTGTTCCCTGGTTTAAACTCCCATTAGTCTCTCTAATTGAGCTTTGCCACGCGAATCTCTTTCAACCTTCCCCGCCAAGTCCGAGGCTGACCCTCTTTACTTTTCCCAGTGGTTACCCAACTCACCTTTGTGGATGTCACCCCGGAATACGCAAGCTTATCGCTCAACCGATCAAGGAGAAAGCAAGGTGTAACTGATAATTAGTCCTTCCCCTGCTGACTGGAGCAAGCGAATTCGGTGTTGTGAAACCAAGAAGAAGGCGTCGCGAGTGCTCTTTGTTTTCTTGGCAACCGTTCTCTTTGGAAAAGAGTACGAGAGGTGTTTATGAGGCGGGTTCTAAAACGTTGGGCAAGGTGGAATTAGTGGCAAAGTTTGCAGAATAAGTGAGGTTGAAGCACGTGCTTATTCCACTCTTGTCAGCCAGTAATTAAAACGAGCTAAAAAATAAGTCGGATTTCTATCGTGGAGGAGGAAAACACATGGGAGAGTTGCGGTGTGGCCAATATGTTATTTGCTCTCCCATGAGCCTCCCCGCTTGATTCTGGTTTTTGGTGATAATAGCAGAGGATTCGGATTGTATCGAATATTATTGATTCGCACGTCAGAAACTTGTCTTTCCTTCAAGGTGTGAAATATACTTCGAACCTTCCACGTGGAAGCCTTGTATTATGACTTTTGTGAACCTTCTTCCTCAAGAAATCCTCCGAAGCTTAAGCACGTAGACCAGGGGTGATAGAAAAGTTTTCTTCCAGCCTTTGTGTACCTCAGGAGCGTAGTAGGAGTCGAGTCCTGTGTAGAGGGACGTATTGAGTTACTTTGCGGTTTGTTTTACATGTAACTTGTGTGTGCAAGCCAGAAATAAGGCTTTTCGATGACGGGAGTGAGAGAGAGAGAAAAAGGGGGATCTTGCCGGAGGTTGAATGTTGACAGGGAGGGAACTTAATATTAATGCATCTAGTGGCATAGTACAAATCGAGACGGAATGTTGTCCTACACAGTGGATTCCTGGACATTTTTACATGCCACTGTTTACTTTATTGGAATTATTTTCACAAACAATTCATCCTCATAAGTTGGTCTTGTGCAAGCAGTGTTTAGCAAAGTAGTAAAGTCGTTACAATCCCTTTCCCATTTTTCCACCTGATTTCTATGTGCAGAAAGGCGATGGAGAAAATTGGCGACTGATTATCGGAATTTGGAAGAAAATCCCACGTGTACCCTCCCTGCAGGCGCGTCCTTGCGAAACGTTGTTTGAATAAATCACCTACTTTTCCAACTATATACAGTTCTCAGAGGGATTACCCCTCTAACACTTCTATACAGCCACGGCTACATGTCCACCGGAAGATACTTTGCTCAAATTTATTCCCATTTTCGACCCACTCCTATTGATTGAAAAAATTCGATTTTATTGAATTCAAGAGACGTTTTAGCTTCAGTGCTCAGTAGATACCAGCTGATCCTTAAGACATCATTAGTGATTCAAATTGTATTACTTTACTTTCTTGGATTAGTTTCATTCCAATTGATTGAATATCAACATACATAAACCCATGATTATCTTACAACTGGGTATTCAACTTCGGACGTTGTGCTCAGTGCCAGTTTGCTGTTAAGAGCTCCATGTAACTGTGAGCTTTTTAGTGTGTTTGTGTCTTCCTTGGAAAATTATTCTCTTGTTGGGAACCCAATCAAAAATTCGGAAAGTGTACAATGTAGCATTGTTGCTGCTACTTGGAGCTGGCAGTTTCTTGCCGGCTGATAGTTTATGAAATGAACTTTTACTGAACACCATCACAACGGGGAAGAAAAGGAATAATCTTGTAACCCAAAATCCCGAACCGAAAAAGTTTTTTGATTTCAAATCGGAATTCCTTGGGGGAGGTGGAAACGACAAGGGGTGTTTGGACGGCGGTGGGGCGGGAGTGGTTGAGCGCTGGGTGGATCAACCACAATCGCGACCCCCACCATGTGCGTGTGCCGCCTGTTGCGGTGGAAACTCTGACCCTTGGGGTAACTGGGGGCCACCAGGACCAGGAGGAGGACCGCCGCCGCAATGTGGACCACCACCCGGCTCAATGGGCCCTGGACACGGGCCTATCATGGGTGGTAACCTCGGCCCTCGGGGACCACCACCAGGAATGCCAGGACCCAATTCAATGCATCCGCATCCCCACTCCCATGCATCAATGCAAAATGGACCCCATAATCCTCATAACCCCCACAATATCATGGGGCCTCCTCACATGGGAGAACCCCCTCCACAAAGAATGCCACCCGTGCCAGGACCAAATAATCCCGGAGGCCCAGGCCCACCTGGTCATCGTAATAATCCGGATCCATACTACTGCGGTCCTCCTGTTAACGGCCCTCCTTCGTCTTATTATAGGTTAACATGAAGTTCATTTATATGACAAGCTATATGCACGTTACTTATTCCATTATTTGGAGGAACGAAGTAGTCCCGCGTAAACCTTGCGAAGTAGGGGTAGCTAGCTCACATTGGAGCAATAGCTATATGTATTGAACAAGCCTAACTTTCATTTTAATGATACAGATATGACAACCCTGAGTAATAATTATGAGGTCATTTTAAACTTATGTAGAATGTGGATTCATTTATTATTGTTTTATTCACAGACCTATGCCCATTCCTAGAAGAGCTGCTTCCTATTTTGGGCAGCCTGATTACCGTATTTATGAGCTGAATAAAAGATTACAACAACGGACCGAAGATAGTGACAATTTGTGGTGGGATGCTTTCGCTAACGAGTTTTTTGAAGACGATGCTACCCTCACGCTTACGTTTTGTCTCGAAGATGGTCTCAAACGTTACAGTAAGTGTGAAAGTCTTTCCACGAGGCATTTGGTGCTCTATCAAGTTTGGTTTCGAGATGAACATGACACTTTTATTTTTTTTATTTAACAGCAATCGGAAGAACCCTGATTCCGAGATATTTTCGAAGTATCTTTGAAGGAGGTGTTACTGAATTATCTTACAATATGAAACATCCGAAAGAATCTTTCCATAATACCAGTATCACGTTAGACTGTGACCAATGTACAATGATCACCGTTCACGGCAAACCTGGAATGTTCACACAGGTATGGGTTTTTGATTTAATGATTATCTTATCTTTACCATTTATGCTTGTATCCGTAATATATGTTTACATGTATTTTTTCTTATCACAGGTATGCACGGAGGGAAAATTGATATTAGAGTTCACTTTCGACGATTTAATGCGAATGAAATCTTGGCATTTCGCTGTGAGAACCGCAAAAGAGCTAGTTCTAAGGAGTACCATACAGATGCATGCTCAGCAACAAGATCCATCAAGTACAATAGAGCAGCTTTCCAAAAATATAACTCGACAAGGACTCACTAATTCTACTCTCAACTATCTTAGGGTATGAATAAATGTCAATAGTTTTTGCCTGGATAGTTTCCTCGATCGATATTAACGATTTTTGCTCCTACCGTATGGAAATTCAAAATAATCCTTTCCTTTCTATTGCAGTTGTGTGTTATACTGGAGCCCATGCAAGAGCTAATGTCTAGGCATAAAGCATACGCACTGTCCCCACGAGATTGCCTCAAAACTACCCTATTCCAAAAGTGGCAAAGAATGGTCGCTCCACCTGGTATGTTGAAATATTGATGCGAATGTTTGAGAACAAAGCCGCACATTCGACATTGTTTCATAATCGAATGCGTTTATCTTTACAGAAACTGCAAGACCGCAGTCTAAAAGACGTAAGAGGAAAGGTTCGAATTCGAATTCAACTGGAAATGCTGCAGGAGGCAATCCGCCGGCTGTAAGTAAGAAACGGTCACCCGGTCCTAGTTTTTCGTTAGCATCTCAAGATGTGATGGTTGTCGGTGAACCTTCGCTGATGGGTGGAGAATGCGGTGATGAAGATGAGCGGCTGATAACGAGGCTTGAAAATAGTCAGTACGATGCAGCTGCTGCATTAGATACTGAGCCATTTGGTGCCGATTCCCCCCTTCCTGGTGCTGGAGCTAATTCCTGGGCTCCTGCACAAGATAGACCGCCACATGGGAACACTCCTACCTCTCAAGATAGCGATAAAAAATCACCAGCAGTGAGCCAGTAGATGATCAGTCAAAGAAAGTTATTAATCAAGAAGCTAGAGGTTTTTTCATCAGCGAAACATAACTGTAAATTATATATTCATCAACGGAAGACGTTGTCGGACAATTCTAACTGGAACTTATAACTATAAGCGGAGAATCTGCACATTTTTCAACATGGATATGACACTTTTGAGATCGCTCTTTAATTAATCGGAATTTTTTTAGTTGTGTAGCGCTTTGACTTACACAGACCTGTGTATGAAAAACGTTATTCCATTGTAGTCCTACACTTATGGTGATAGCTAGTTAATTACTATCTACTTAAAGTACGAAAAGGTATGTGTTTTCTACGGATGCGACAGCGGTTTGCAAAACTGTAAGGGGTTCACTGATGGTGGAAAAGTGTTTTGGGTCTCATGGAAAGTATCTCAGTTTTTATCAAGTGAAATGATTTTATTGTTATCATTTTTGTTGTGTCGGATAAAGTCGTAAGTAAAGAGGATAAATGGTAGCCAAAAATCAAAAAAAGTATTCAGTGATTACTACTGTAATTGTATTGTTTGTAATGATTGTTAGTATGTGACAATGACGCAGATTTTCATATTGACGTACATATAAATTCTTCAAAGGTAAACGTAGAATAGAGACAAAAGAACCCACTGTAAAAGGTATTCAATATATTGTTATGGACAAGTCCTGACTTAAGGTTACTTAACGAATTTTATGTGAGTAAGCATTACACATACCACCCGTCAAACCCAAAAGCTTTTTACATGTAATAAGTGATGAATAATAATACCATTCGAATGAATTTTTATCGTTACTCTATTAGAAGCTAGATAGGGGAAGCCCTTGTTTGAAAACTAATTACTCTCTAACTACAAATTTCAATCCTATCTCCAGTGGCATTATTATCAAGTATTAAAAGTTCCTGCTCCAGCATGTTTAAGTGTACCCAGGCACCACACACTCTGGTGCGACTACCTTAAGTTTAATTTGGAGGATATGGGGTATTCATTTTTGGTGTGAGTTTTGTTTTTCATAATTAGCGAGTATTATTTATTAGTATTCTCTATTTTAGCACGAATAGTTTCTACAGTGCATTTTCGAAATGCGTCCACAATTTGGATTCGTTCCTAAAAACCTTGGCTTTGTCAAGCTTTATAATTCCAATCAAAAAGTATTTCCTACACAAATGCTGTTAACGAAATCCAATATGGTTAGTTATGCGTTTCATCAACAAATTTAATTGATCATTATTATCTCTGTGTCATATCACGACAATTATTAAGAGTAGAATTTGGAAAGAGGAAACAAAACTATAGTTTAGTTGAGGCTTCCCCAAGGGTTTCCTAATTGCGAGAGACAACAGTTAATTACTCGCTAACAAAGCAGTTTAGCGTAAGCTAGGTGTAGTAAGCGTGGCTGATCACATTGAAATGAATGTCATACTACTCTCTGATATGTTCACGTGAAGTTAAAGGATTAAATGATGCACGCGCTATTTTATATTATTTTTAAAAAAACATTGTTCGTACTGTATTATATACACTGTATAAGAGCCACAGATCTTGTAAACTTAATGCCGTAGAAGTCGTTAACTTATAGGTACCTCATCTTGACCAACAGATTTTATTTTGATGCCGATTTCGTAAAATAAAGAGATACAACAGATCACGAGTCTGTTGATATCATCACCCTATAATTATTTTCTCTAGCTAATCCAGATTTTCAAACTCTCATCTCGCTCAAGATTATCAACATTATTATTATCTTTACTGCATCATACCCTTAATTTCTCTGGAACATATATCGCAACACAACCACGACTAGTAAATTACCAGTTTGCCCATGCATGATGCATGCTGCAAGGTTTGCATACTATCAAATTCAAATTAATCGTCATGGGAAGCTGGCAACTCCTTCCTTATGGTTAGATGCTAATATTGATGCCTCCCCTCAGAAGATCCATTCCTCCGTACGTACGAGAAGTGTGCCAGCGGAAGGCGGAAGTGCGCTTCTTAGCAACCAAGGCTCCGAAAATGCAAACATTGTCCAGGGTAATACTGACTGAGTACGCTTGACTCATGGACAGAATATGTGCTTCCTATTCATTCTACCGCATACCTGCCAGGTGGAAGATTCTCCGGCGATGGATAATCTCCGGCGTGAAATATTTCAACAAACTGTAAGTATGGGTTTGAGTAAATCTTGCGTACTAAGAGGAACTTAAAAAGCCGATCAAATTCATTGCAAATTGTTGATTCAGGTGGGCCAAGGGAGTACTACTGCAGAACTTGAAGAAAGAATTCTATTTGTATTGTCTGCCCTAGAAGATGCAAATGAAGCATTGGACAAATGTGGCCGTTTTGTTGGAAAGCGGGTATCCGTCCAGAAGAAATCCACATTGGGAAAAGAACCCCAGGAAAAGAAAGAATCCCCGATATCCGTTACAAGTGAAACACACGCTTCTATTGGAGCTGGAGAGAGTTCAAGTAAAAGCGTTAGAGCATCTTCTTCCCAGACGACCGTTGTTCCCAAGAAAGCATCGAAATCTGCAAGGCATAGGAAATCCAAATCCGTTGAACCGCCTCGCCCGGAAGTTGAAGACCCTGAGGTACAAAATCCGACATCCCCTAAGAAATCCACCCGCCACCCAACAGCCACCGCCATAGTGCCGACACAAACGATTCCAAAAAGACGACGAGATTATGAAGAGAAAGATGTTACCGACTCTCATTTCTGCAAGCATGGGACGGTTCCAACCCATAGTTGTGTTGCTCCTGTTCGAACTGTAGAGATTTCTAAAATAATTCAAAAATTTCAAGACAATAACGAAATGCAATGGAAAAACGTGAGAAAATTTATTCGACAAGTCTTAATGTCGGAACTGGAGCAAGAAAAATTTACAAGGAAGTCAACAGAAACGTTAAACGCTCAACTAACACGACAAAATCATTATTTGCGATCAAAGCTGGAGGAGAAGAAACTAGAACGTGCCAAACTAGACGAAACCGTGAAACGCTTGAAGAAAATGTACGCCGTTAAGCTAAAATCCCTTACTGTCCAAAATCAGCATCTTCTTAAAAATCACTCCCAAGGAGCGTTTGAAAAACTGACTAGGTTATACACTGATTTGGAAAGGATTCAATTCGACCTTCATCGAGAATACCACACGCTAGATTTCGCTGAAACTGCCATCGAAGATACCACTCAGTTCAATACGGATCGGTCAAATAATCAAAACCGGTATCAAAATCACCACCAGAGATTATTTCATGCTCAGCCTCAACCCAAAGAAAGTTCATCAATCCAATTTGGGTTATCAAGCCGTGGTCTTGTCAAAAATGTTAACGTGTACGATCACCCCCAACTAAACCATAATAACATTCCCACAACTAGTCTGCGTCAACACTCTGGTACCTTTCAATCTCAAATTTTTAATGCCCACAGTTCAACCCATCAAAGCAAAGCCGTCCGAACACAAGCTCAAGAAACCCCCCTACTTCAACGCGAGCAAGAAATCCTGGAGCAATATTATCCGATAATATTGGACTATCGTCGTCTCTTGGAGACTTATCTCACCCGCATAGCCTTAATGGAATCACAACCCGATGAGAACGATTCTCCAAGTCCTTCAGACCACCAGATTCAAGAAGTATACCAAAGGAAGCAGCGTGAATTGCGAGAAGTTCATCAGCAGCCTAGCCTTCCATCAAATAACAATGGCAGTGCTCCTAATTCCTCAGAAGAATCAGATCAAGATGATCTTTTAGCATTATTTGTCCAAGATTGTATGAACGCTTTACCTTAGATCGCATAGTTTTGAAAAGGATAGAATGTATCATAAATATCTACCGACTCTCTCTGCATTTTAAACCAGAATATCATCGCCAATGTAACGCCCGAATAAAGTATTAATTATGAGCACGCATATTTACCTAATTATTTCTTTGTCCGTTGTGGCTAATTAAATGCTATATGCATAATATTTGGATCAATTCCAGAAAAAATTGACAATTTTAATTACAATTTTAATATATATATATATCTTGTATATATAAATATACAAGATTTAATTGCGATTGCGTAGCTTGAGAGTTAATAAAGCACATTGTTACCAGCAACAGCAACCCAATAGCGACTCGACATACAAGCCTAAATTCTGCGTCTGTCAATACATTTTACAACAACAGTGGCGGAGGTTGGTCTGTTTGAAGGCTTATGCCCCGGGAAACCAAACGGTTGCACCAGACTTTCAGGCTGAAGGGTGGCCTGGAGCACGACGGTTAAAATCTTCAATCCTTAAACACGCTCCTACATACTTACTTGTTTTTGAGCTTTGTGCAAGTGCTCTCTGTATCCTCCATTGACTCTGACCCTTGACGAATCACTGCTAAAGTGGAAGCAGTCATTAATTGATTCAATTAAGGCAATTAATGTTGAAGTACAATCCCTCCTAAATTAATTTAAAGATCTTCACTTCTACATTAAACATTAACGTAGTCTGCTGATGCCTTCAACCAGATAGTTTTCAAGCCGCTTTAACTTTCAATTAGAGGTGAGGTGGATTTTGCATCGAGGATTTTACTTTTGGTAAGTGCAACTTTTGGAACTTTAATTTTAAACGCTTTAGAAGTAAATCATAGTTAATGATGTTTTTGGCAGGATTTCAAGTATATTTTAAAAGCCGATTCCTGGTAATTGGTTTGGAGAGATAGCTGAGGACGACAAATAACTTATCTTATATTTTCTCTTATTTTCGAGAAGGTTTGAGGGAATGCTTGGCTATTTTCGAAAAGGTTGTATATATACAAAGAAAGGAACATGGAACATGCCTTGAGATTATTACTTTAAAACTCACTACTTTTAGCTCGAGCACTGCTTCGTGTGAGCAGGAATAATAAGTTTTGAGCAGATTACAGAATTTAAGATAACCATTATCATCACGTGTTGTGGAGGTACACAGGTTTTGATCGATTGGCAGAACCATTATTTATTAGAGGTTTTGATGTGTGAGCAAAGTTAATAATTGATACTTGAAACAGTATATATAAATTATATCCATATTTTTGTCGGGCTCAAGTCCAAGTAGGCTCCGGGCGCTGGTATACATATATATATAATTGTCGATGTAATTAAACAGTACGCGATAGAAATGTAGGTGGGGTCAAATTATGCCACACAACGATTGCTACAGCTCACTACCGTGTGAGGCAGTTAAATATAACGTAACGTTTGCCATTTTAGGCTTGCTAATGTTTTAGGATTAATTTTCATGTGATAGAGAAACCAGAACTAGCTCTGACGCTGAATCTTCATGAGTGAACAAAAAAGTATTTGTCTATTTCTCATGTGGTGGAAGGATTGGACCAGACAGTTTGGTTTTTGAAGATTTTCTTAAGGAACAAGCACGATTGTTTTCTAAAGTGAAGCTTGTTAAGATTTTCGCAGCATGAGAATCATGCATGGTCATTTGTAAATCTCGTTTATGGTCCGTGTTGTGTTTGAGGTTGATGTATTTGTGTTAGGTTAATAAGAGCGAAGGACCGATAGATAATCGATTGAGGGTAGTGAACAAGAGTTTCCAATATTGCTTCGTCATGAAGAGGGACGGGGAAGTGAGGCTGATGAAAATTGAAGTGGGTACACATACCGTAGAAGATCACCAGCTTGTTGTTCTTCTGTGACGATATGTTGCAAAAAAGAGGAAAGTCGACCAAGCTATGTCAAGAGAATCTATGAAGATTCCTGCCAATCGTTTACCGCCGACCAGTTAGTGACAAGTTACGTATGATGTGGATCCGCAGGCTTTTGTAGACTTCATGCAGCTAATTTAGAAAGCTGTAAGATGGGTTAATCTTCTTAACCAAAATCTCTTTACTCTTAAATGGATGTTATTGTGTGTGCCAATCTAAAGATGTTCTCGCCGGAGGCTCAGTTTTTGTGTTTCCTTGAAGATGTGAAGTTGATTTTGCTGAAGGGCCGCAATAATGTATTGAAGACTTGAAAATTGCTTCATCTTTAAGGGATAATATATTATAATCAGAATGAGGAAGTCGAGGACGAGGATGGTACCAACCATACAGAGATTGGGAAGATCGATAATAGATTCGTTGCATAAATTATCCAATAGAATGGGGAACATTACAAGGTTTCTCCAAAAAGTGGATGGTTTCGAAAAGTGTTAACCAGACGTGGTGTTGAGGGTACTCGAATCGTGGGCAGGAGCAGGAGAATTGTCTGAAAAACTTTTAAAGATGGTATCCCCTCTCCTCCGTCTTTTTATTCTTGAGGGCCTGGATGCTGGCTGGCTATGTTACGTTGGTAGTGAGTGAGGCTGAAGTAAAGGGCTGAACGTGGATGATGTGCTCGGGGTATGTAGGAAGGATTATAATTGTTGTTACCTTATGTTGCATTTATTATTGTTGTTGCAGGTACTACAGAGTAATTCAGGTTGGACTGCATCCCTCCACTGTAGCCTTTACAGCATTATCAAGTGCGTTGCGTGGAGTACGTCCATCCGAAGCTCAGGGATTGTTCCAAGTTTTCAAGCCACCAAGAATTGTATACAAAGATTAAGGGAAGGATCGAAACGAGGAGCTGTTCAAGAAAGATTCAAGTACAAAACAGACGGTAGATACACCCTCTCACCGGAGTGGTCACTGTATGTACCTTTCAGAGCCTACTTCTTCTACTAGTTCTTAGTCATCGTCTTGGAGAGAAGAATATCTGCCCTGAAGCCTTCTTAAGGAATTTCAAGCTCGGGTGAGTCAAAGAACTCTTCCATTAGATCCTTAGCAGCGAGCTAACATAACAAACGAACTTGTTGTAATTGTCTCTCTCTCTCTCTCTCTCTCTCTCTTTTCCAAGTCGCATTCCAATCCATTCACTACTTCTTCTTAACTCTCTTCTCTGGATCACATTTCTCTTGCACTATTGAACTCGGAAAGTTTATTGTGAGATTTGCTCTCTGTCTTCCCCATTAAAACGCTCTCTAACTTGTAATACGAGCCTCTCCTTCTGTCAGTGCAATTTTGGTTTGCTAGTGCATCTGGAAAGACAAGTGTCGACTCCCGTTTGCTTTAATTACATTAAAGTTACGACTTATTCAACAATCACTAGTTAGTTTCTCTTGTAAGTCAATCCACTGTATTATCCCGACAGTATCACGTCGAGTCTACACGGCTGTTAAAGTTAATGATTTGACTCATCGTTTTAGTTTCTTCTCGTCAGTGCCAGTGTCCAGAAACATATCAGTGTCAAGTTCGTAAGCTGTAAGCTTATCCTACGTTTGCAAAAATATTGTTTGTCAGAGTCTGGCAAAATTGGATCGTTTTTGTAAGTATTCAACTACAAACGTTTTTTTAGTAGCTCAGTTAATTTTTATTTTGTATTAAGGGTATAGTTACTTATCAGCAGAAAAGGTCCTTTGTTTCCCATATTCCAGGAGTTTTCGTTAACGGAAATGAAAAGTCTAGCCTGAATAAGTTTTAAAAACCCTTTCGTGTCCGTGTCAGTATGCATGCTGTGTGTTAGGCGTTTTACCACGTACGTATATTTGCTTATAGCTCAAAACGATGTTCTTCATTTTGAATTCAAGGACATTTTAAAATGATTTGTTTAGTCATGGTTAAGGGTAGCAGGTAACAAGTAAGAGATTAATGAATTCCGCCACATTAGTTATGATTTTCCGCCTTCTGCGTTTCACATTGATACCAACATTGATTCGCATGTAACGAGGAGTTTTTCGGAGGGGAGCTTAACTGACCATAAAACTGTTACATCTCGGTGCTTGTGGTAAACATAATTAATAGGCGCACGTGAATTCAGAAAACCGTGAAGCGAAACCTATACGGAACCGAGCTGATTTGGCAAAATATCCCAAGACAGTATGCCATTTACATTTGAATCATTATTTTAGCAAAGAAGGAGAGGCTCAAAGCTAGGCCTAGAAGATATTCTGATTCTGATGAGATTATAACAGGAGTTCCTTGCTTCGTCTTAAGCTATGCATGCGAATTTACTCTTCAGACAACTCTGTTCTTTATAAGGCAATATTTGAAAGTCTCGTTTCTTGCATTACTCCTTCGTTATAGCATCTTATTCTTCACAATGTGAAGTTGCCTTGAAAAATTGCAAAACAGTCCCACAAGGTCATGAAAGACCGAACCGAATGAATACCAGCGTAATGAGCCTGTCTTGATGGTGTATTGACATTTTATTTCAGGAGTTTATTTGTCTCCGATAAAGTTCAGAAGAAGAATTAAATGTGCTCCCATCAGGATTCTGCTAGTTCAGATCTCAATCTTGCTTCAAATCCTTAAGCGTAGTTACCCATCTTTGTGAATCATGGGAGGATGAAGAGCGTCAATCGTCGGTCAAGTCATGCTTGAGCAATCTTAAAGAATTAATTGTTATCCCTGACGTTTAACTGTAAACGTTCATCATGGATATACCAAGTACACCATCACCGGGGCCAGCGCATGCTCTTCGAAGGAGGAAAAAGCGCAATACACCCACAAATGGGGTACCAGGCTCAGCGCTTAATGGCCTAAATCGAAGCAGTATTCGTGTGGTTGAGCTGGTGCGGGGCAATATGGGCTATGGTTTCACGATTTCGGGTCAGAAACCGTGCTTACTGCGCTGCATCGTTGAAGGAAGTCCGGCGGAAAGAGCCTGCCTCCGTCCGGGAAATTGTTTAGTGGGAGTGAACGGAAAAGATGTTTCCCACATGGCCCATGATGATGTCGTCCGTCTTATTGGTTCATGCACTGGCTTATTGCGACTACACGTTGCTGATTCATATTTTAGCGAAAGCTCAGAGGATGAAGGACTTCAGGTAAAATTTTGTTTTCAACTATCCTATTTTGTCATGTGAAGAATATAGTTTCCAAGGTTGTGGCTGTTACAAAGTTGGCTTTGTTTTGGGCGTGTTTGTGTATGTTGAAGCATAATTAATTATTTGTATTTGTGGATGATTGGATAGAATTATTGCAATCAACAGGTGCACCAACCTCGTCCAAAGTATCCTCACCGCCCACGTGCCCTTAGCAAAGGGGCCTTGTCGAAGAAAATCCCAACGAATGGGAAACTTGATGGGACTTCCGTTGATAAGCCATCCCACAAGCCGGGTAGAAGTACGGAGTCTACCGGTTCACCGACTTCCCGCTACTCATCCTGGGACCAACTCATACCAACCCCTAGAAGAGTGGGCCGTCAAACTGTTCTCTATGACAAGGAGGGAATCGTCACCCCAATACGAAAGCCTAGTGAAATTTTAAGCAATAAGAATAGTCACTCAACTGGAAACAATCATCATCTCGAGATGATTCGTGTCTTTGCTCATCTAGACGGAACTGAGCCTAATAGTGCTAAAAACTCTGCATTACGCGATTACTCAAACAGTGCTAACGTTAACGATAGATTTAATACTCAAAGCAGTAGTGGAAGCAGTGCGAGAACACATAATCTGGTTGGCTTAAGAACCGCAAGTCCAAGTACCAGGAGCACCAATAGCTTGGGTGCGGAGTGTCTGGATTTAGCTGCGGCAGCTTATCAAGCAGTGGTGGGGTACATCGGTTCAGTTGAGTTACCGGAAATTGAAGAGAAGCGGAGATTGCAAGCACTGACCACCTGTGTTCGGAGACTGAGAATGGAAAAAAGGGTAAGTGAAATCTCTCATTGAATTTGTCTAGAACGAACAACAGCGTAGATTTCCTTTTTATCTGTATTTGTTTAGCGGGTTGCCGCCATGATAAAGATAAGATTCTCAGAAATACAAACCGGAGCCAGTTGTCACATGCTCTATAAGAAGTAAAGTCGTAGCATTATTGTTATCTCCAACTAGGGACGCACAGGTTGCGCAAGGGGAATAAACCACAGGTTTATGGTAATATATACCTATGTTTCGGCTAATAGGGCGAGGCATTCAGTTCTTCTTGCGTCTCTGTGGTATGGGCAAAGCCTTTGAGGCTTGTGTCATTGAAATAATTCTTTAACATAGGTTTCGCGTGAAATATGCTATAACTTCCTGTGTAGATACTCACAGTGGTTAGAACTCTTAGAACTGTGTTCGAATGGCTGCCGTTTAATAGTATCATCATAATTATCCTGAATGCATTGCTCGTCATGTATACTAACGTCTAACGTGTCTATGATTACGCAGGTTCGAAGTATTGTGCTGCTCAAGATCGAATCCAATGGTGTCAGCTTATTTGGTTCCAGTCAAAACGTTCAAAATGTGCCTCCTTTGGCGTTCTATTCGTCAAACATTATAGCATTTTGTGGTGCATGCAGTGACGATCGTAGGTTTTTCGGTTTAGTAACCTGTACCGGAAATGCTAAGAATTCCTCGTGCCATGTGTTTATGGTGGAGCCAAAACTACTGAGCCATCCCGAGCACACTAGACGTGCTCGAGCCTTTGGTATTCAGTGTACGCCTTTACCCGTGCCAAAAAGTGGTCAAGTGTTAGGTTTGCAAGAGTGTGCTGAATTCCCGGCAACTGCAGATCCGATCCTGAGCTCAATCCTACGACTTCACCGACCCTCTGAAGATTCTCAGCAGCGTTCACCGAGTGAAGCGTCAAACAGGTTGGAAAGTACGAATTCCAGCAATAGTGATTCTGGGATCGGTTTCCGTGACGACAGTGATCGAACCAGTGCACGGATTTATGACATAGTTGAATCAGAGTTATCCTTGTCACAAGATGTGAGGTATGTGCGACGTTCCCCCGTGCTGCGAAAAAGATTCCCAACTTCCCACCGTAAAAGCTTACAAGGTTCCAGTGGGAAATCTTCTTCAGGACAATGTTCAAGTAGCTCATGCGTTCCTTCAACATCTAAACATTGTAACGTCAATTCGATGAACAGCGGGAGCTCTGGTAGATACAAGGACCAGAGCAGCTCTTCCTCAGTTTCCAACCCGTCATGCTTTTTCAGTGAATCTCAAAACGATGTCGGCTACCCGGACTTTGAGTCAGATCCAAATTCTTTAAGAGAGATTTTACGACTACATCATGAATCAGGTGATGTAGGTCCAGGTGGATCCACGAATTCCAAAAGTCCGAGAAGAAATGTCAAAAACACTTCCAGGTCCCGGGCCAGTCTGAACCCGAGAATGTCTGCCGTCCCCTCCACCAGCTCGTCATCCCGTCAGCTACCACCGCATCATATCGAGGTGTCTGTTTTAGTAACCCCGCCACGGGTACGAGAAAAACGGAACAGCATGGAACACATGACTCCTATCTCTCCATCTATCTCCACAGAAGATCCACCGATTCCCATAGCCAACAGTAGTCCCTTGCCACACAGAGCCGGGCTTACAAGAAGTGGAACCCGGAGTCTTGACAATTTATGCTCTCCTGAAAATCACGTCCAACCTCAATTTGAATCCAAAGGACTCCTGGGCTCATCTACGCCAGCTCTTAATAAGGTAAACTCTTTTTTTCTTAGCCCCACACGAGGTAAAATAAAGTGGATGGGTAGATTTTTAGCATAATACATTAGTTGTTAGTAAATTTATAAAACTGGTGTCGCCGAGCCTTTGTCAAACTTTTTACTCCAGCCCCAGTAACGTCACTGCTTTTTCAAATTTACCTTCATCATAGGACAGGAAAGAAGGGAACATTTCTAAGCTAGTCGCCACACATTTTTAGTTTATCAACAACCTTAAATGATGCTCCCAGTAGGGTTTCCGGCAACCACAGTCTACAAGACTGTCTACTAAAACATCTACCAATCCTCCTCCTCTCACACACCTTATCCCCATCACCATTTATCAAAGGATCATAAAAGAGATCGGAGGTAAAATAGAATATCTTGATTCCGTCTCCGGAAGATGCGGCAGCAGCAGCTGCTGCATCCCACTACACCATGCCACGAGCATTTCTCAACCACCATAAAATCGCTTCTCAACCACCATATTCCCATAAAGGTCAAAAGGGTGGTGACTCCTGAATAGTAAGCTCGTGGACGGACTAAGGTGCGCTACAGTAATTTAAACTGATTACAGGCAGAAACCTTTAACGATCCTCGGCGACTCTTGGTGGGTCGCTGGTGTACAATTTTTGCGGTCCTCCATTCTTGCCTTATTCCTCATATTGATTTTGTCGAAAAGGAGAGTTTGTTAGAGAGGTAGAGATGCATAAAATAAATAATCACAGTACAAGGATAGCTGTGTAGCATGGATTATTTTTAAAGAGCTGGAATCTTATTTTTCCTCGTTTCAATTTCAAAAGCCCTTGGAACATTACTGCCGGATTATGTGAGTTGGAATGACGTGTTAGACGCTTATGTGTGGGCTTTTATTCAACTAAAGCAGTGAAGGTCGAGTCTGTGAGATGCCAGAGCTTTTCTTGTTGTGATTTCCGAAGGTAACCTTAGTGACTGGATGAAAGGAAGGGACGGAGAATACGTTCACGAGAAGTGAAGAGGGTTAGTTGAGAAGGAAAGACGTCCGATTCTTCGTCCATCCTCTCTTTAAAGGTAGAATCATATTCTTCCAACATGACGTCTCATACAGTTTTATGATGCCTTCCTTTAGTAACGAGCATGAACAGCCGTGGGGCAGTAAGAAGTTTCAAATCAACCAGATATAATCTTCCTCCCCAAGTACTGTTTCGTCTGTACCTGTAGGATCACATCTTCAAACCTTATAAGAAGCACTTGGACGGGCTAAGCAATACTTACGCGTCCCCTCTGCAACTATGAACACAACAGACCGCTCTTTTTTCTTGCTGCCCGAACGCAAGAAAGGTGCTCTTTTGACACCATGTGTGTATACAAACTATTTCACGGTTTCTGTATCTCTGCCCACTCTTCACTAAACGGGAAGATGTTGATAAAAGAAGCACTTGCTTACCTTCTCTTACCTCCGTCTCCCAGGAGTGCAGGAGGTGTAGCAGTTTCTCCCCCGACCCACTCTCCTCAGCACATCCTCCCTTACAATCCACAGATTCGAGAACGTAATTTGGGCAATCTTTTCCGTATGTTTACCTTGTATACCTAGTTAGCAGTCTACACAACAATACTAGAAGCGTAAGTATGAGGAGCACATGACATAAGAAAAGCAGGTACAGTAGACCAACTTGCAGGTGGAGAAAAGTTTAAGACATATCATAACTTGCATACACGCACTTCTATCTGCCGCTTTCCTTCTCCTTGAGCAAGAATTAAATAGGCATTAAGAAAACTATACCACGTTGACCAAGACCTACTACTCCTCCTTCCTCCCGTCCAACAAGCCTGCCAAAGATCCGAACTTATAGATATTCCTTTATCTCTCCCTTTTTTATCACATCTTTCCCGTTTTTCACCAACTCAAAAAGCGTCTTCTTCTTCTCCCTCTGACCTTCCTGCGTACTTACTTGTTAGCTAGTCAGACTGGACCAAGCTTAACTTGTATCAAGGCTAAAAGGCTAATAACGCAAGCAAGCACGGAAAACCGAGCATGCACGTTTCCAGTGTTTTTGATATCATGTAAATGATGTTGTTCGAAACCAAGTTTATCCTTTCTCCTTCTTTTTCCGCCCTTTCTTCCTCGTGGGTAACGTAAGGTTCATCCAATCCTGGCGAGAGACAGATGCCCGCCATTCAAATCCACATTAGGCGCTCCCTTAGTTAGTTTTCTTCCAAAAGAAGAGGAAGGATTTTGAAGGAAGGTATGTAAAAATCATCTCACGGCAACAAAGTCCGCAGGTTGCGTGTGTCCTGTAATTTTTGGGTGCGTTCCAGTAACAACCTTCCCAATACATACGTATCCCCTCCAATCCCTAATCACTTCACAACAGCTCTTCTCCTTATCACTAGATGCTCGGAGCATTTAAAAGGGATGAGAATTTATCTTTTCTCCTTATGACAGCAAATCCGCTCTTCTTCATCGCATCTTGTAGCGTTTCCTCTCTTTCTTTCAAACCTTTCATCTCTTCCAGCAGTGGCTGATTCAGGAAATTTGATCCCTTCTCGTCATTAATTCGGAGCGATTCCACGCATCTGCAGACACAAGAATTTGAGAATTTTTTCCATCCCGTTACAAACTTAACTTACTTTGAAAAGGGGGGATGAAAGCTGGGGAATTAAGCTCGTCCCGAGTCTTCTGTCGTGTTGTGTCTTAGCTGACGAGGCTTGATTTGCTTGGCTTGACTTGCATAGGCCAAAAAAGCCTTGGGCTCATGAGCCAAATAAAATCCATATCTACGTACAATTGACACGTCCCTGATAGCTTGAAAGCGATACAGAGCGAAGAGATAAAATATTCTTCTCTTCTGCACTTATGTCTGGCGCTTGTTTGATATGAAAAGAGTTATGTATTATGGAGCGCTTATTCCACCCAAGCCGTGGATGCAGCTTTTATTGTGTCATCCTCATACAGACACGTACGGTATGGCGTAATTTCAACAAGAATGGATGCGCTCTAATGCATGCCCACCAAATCCAATTCTAGGATTCGTCTCGAACATTACACAAATCATCTGATGGCAGGGTTGAATGCCGTACGGCTGAGCAACCTGTTGCTTCGTCACAAACCTTATGACTTTTAAAAAGCTGGTATCCATTCATGTAATGTCTACATGCCTTCATACTGGAAGAGACCGAATCTTCTTCTCTCTTCGCACCTTTATTATTTCCTAATGAGGATGACATCCTAGGCATTTTATCGAGTAGCATAAATTCTAACTCCCACTTCTTCAATCTTCTGAAAAGTAACCTAAGTGAAAACGCAATCCGTAGAATCCCTAGAATTCTGCAGTGCGAACTTGCATGGATGCAAATTCAGTTTGTCGAATTCTTTCCCACATTCAATTTATTCGGTTTAGAATAAATAATTGGCTCTACCGCCTCAGTCGCCTTGAAATATGCTTAGACGACACGGCTATTGCGTTTAGCGCAGATGCCGCTGGTCTATTGTCAACTCATTTCTGGGGTATGCCAAGGTTTCAGAAAATCACTCATTTGATGTCTCTTGTGTAATCAGAAGGGATGTGGGTTCTTTGTGCATTTAAAATATTTCTCAGCCGTCCCAGCATCGTTTTCCCATGGAAGCATTCCTTTAACACATTCCATATTGGAAGGACATGGAAATATGAGCTTAATGCTTACTTACTTTGCATTAACGCTCACATACACAACTCAGTCAGTTAGTTGGCTTGAATGCAATAATAATGATCGTGCGTGTGACGAACCACTCGAATTAGCTCTCGCAGTTAGATACGGTCGTGACTCTCCAGTGAACAACGTGTTTTTCATCTTGGACTTTCACAGTGAATTTAACCTGTCCGTGTCCAAGCAAAGCAATCCTCCGCCACGCCACCACCACCGCCAGCTAGCCACCACTTCTTTCTCTTCGAACCACCAAAGGAATTTTGACAAGTAGGTAATCAAACGTTTGGCGCCTCATAAATCTTAACAAATCTTGTTTGCTTCCATATGAAAGGGCGGAAACATAAAAATTAAATATTCAATCTACCTATATTTGCACTTGGGGACTCTGGTGGTGGGTAAACTTACCCTCTTCCCATGCGTCTTTCCTCCAAACACGACACTTCTTTCGTCTCATCTCTCCTTCCTATGTCTGCCTTTAAATCATTAACGATAATAATGTTATCTACTACAAGTCTATGAGAGCAGAAGTTGAAAGTTGCTGTCCCAGCTTGCAGGGTTCAATTACGCATGGCGCAGTATCTGGTATTGCAAGCAGATAGCACGGCACACAAGTTAGACTCGAGGCAGCGACAGGGTAGTTGTGAACTTACGTTGAAAGGGTGATTGCGTTGAGCTGAATTTTAACTTGCGATGATAATTGACGGGTAAGAGGTCAGAATCAGTTGTTTTAATAGGATACTAAATGCTTCCTTTGAGTAAGTAAACATTGTTTTGGGTGGGAAAGCCTGATGGAGGTCTGGTGTTGTGTACGCTTCGCAATTTGAATTACACCGACGTTGAGGCTTTGCGGCTGCAATTATTCCGCAATGAGGCTCGAACTCATGTCGAGAAATCGTAGACGAGTATCGAATTTTTGAAAAATTTGCCACCTTCTTTGGTATTCATTAAACAATGAGCCTTTTTTCTTTTTCCAGCTTTATATTTCTGTAGCGAAGGATTGAGGTAGCATTACAGGCTCTTGTGTAGCATATTCTGCAAACTTGTCGTTGTCTCTCAGGTTACAAGTTCTCCTCATGCGCAAAATTCGTTCCATCACTACAACAATAATAAATAGTGAGGCACATAAGAATGGCGAAACTTGAGAATAACATGCCTTTTCTTCCTAGAATTGGCATCGCTTTCGAGTACCATGTAAACCTCACCGCTTCTCTGAATCTGTATGAATATGAAATGGGAGGAGTGCGTTGCGACGCGGTGCAAATTACCAGGGAACAATTAAGCTTAAAACATGATGCCAACCGAAAGTTGTGCTAGATTGTTTACAAGAAGCAGCAATTGTTAAATTTCTTAGTTGGGTTTTGAAATTACTTTACCAGCAGTCTTGCTAGACCTTCCGAAGCAGGTAGGCGTTGTTGCAACATATAACAGCAGATTAAAAATAGCGTGTATCAGCGTATGTGTGAACATGAATTGTTATTAGCAGCACAAGAAATTAACAAATAAGAGTTTTGGTATGGTGAGATTGATTTGGTGTTTCACTTCCGTGAATGATAAGTTTTCCGCTGAAATTAAAACTCTTATCTTGTTTACTTTGCAGGATCCTAGCAAATCCGAAGCTGGAGGTGATGACTTCTGGGAGTTCAAAGTCCCGCAGCCGCCAAAAGCTAAAATGGAGCTGAACCGTGTGGAGAAATGGTCTGAAGC
Source organism: Sminthurides aquaticus (assembly GCA_906901655.1). NCBI lineage: Eukaryota > Metazoa > Arthropoda > Collembola > Symphypleona > Sminthurididae > Sminthurides > Sminthurides aquaticus. The sequence continues at coordinate 12,770,362 of CAJQTT010000001.1, read as the reverse complement.
TATCGAAAAATTGCTAGCGGATCAATGTGGATTGGATGTTTTTACGGTAAGTTTTTTTTAATTAAACCTTTTTATGAATTTACATACAGCAGGAATGATTTTAATCTCATCCTTTTGGTGAAAGTGATGGACGGTAATTCGTATTCATTTGAATTTGTTCTTTCAGATTTTTCTTCAACACGAATTCTCTGCAGAGAACATACATTTTTTCACCGCATGCCAGCGTTTCAAGCAGTCGTACCCGGAGCTAACGCAGTCCCAGAGAATATCTTTGGCATCTACAATTTTCCAACGATTCCTTCAGAACGGTGCAACAGATCCTATCAATGTCGACTTTCAGGTGAAGATGCTTGTAGAAGTATTTGGGACTCCGTTTCTGCTGAAACACGTTTGAATTAGTTCAGTGATTGGTTGAACACTAATTTTACTGGTTACTTTTACAGGCACGTTGTCAAGTGGAAAAAGCTTTGTCACAGCCAACAATCGAAATGTTCGACTTACCTCTCGCTCAAGTGTATAATTTGCTAAAGTTTGACTGCTACCCTCGATTTTTGCGCTCGGATTTCTTCAGAGATTTCGCCTCCGGCGTCACTCCTCTTCCCTTGTCTGTTGGGGATGCCTCTGATTCAGACCAGGACTCTGTTAAGTCGCACAAGTTACATTCGGATGGACGTAGACGATCCTTATTGCCATGGAACATCAAGAGCAGATCCAAGAACAAAAACCGCAGCAAGGTATTCTAACTGATTAAGATATTGTATTGTTGTATTAGAGTAACCTCTTGTTTCTTGTAGCACTAGAAAATGCTCTGTCAAGCATGTATACAGCTCTTCAGAGTGGAAAATGTGCTTATATTAACATTTGCACCTCATGGGAAGAGTTGTTTTTCTTTTCGAATAACTCAATCCATGGGGACAAAGTACAGAACTTAAAATTAATTTGTCCTTCATAGTGAGTTTTAGTATTTCATAGTGTAAAGCATTGCCAGTCATCTGATTGCATGTCATTGTGTCAACTTTGAATAAGCGTCTTTAAGTTTGCACGTTACATTAGTGAGTTTTGAGTTTCGGTAACTTGTGATGTGCCAAACCCTTCATTGCTTAATTATTTTTATTTGCAACAGAACGATTTAGATGGACTGAATTCCGATATTTCGTTTATTCAGCGGGCTGCAATGAACCAGAATGTAAGCCTTCGTTCTTGTTTGCTTTTATTCATTCTTTTGTATTTACAGTTTTTTTGTTACTTTATTTTGTCTTGTCTCGTGGCTTCATGTGAACGTTTGTTTTGTGCGCATGCAGTTGGAAGGCTCCGATCAGGATGATGGCTTTAGAAGACAAAGTTACAAGCTTTGCCGTGTCATACTCCCTGATAATTCTACTACGGTTTTGCCTTGCAAGCCCGGAGAGTCTCTGAGCACAACCGTCCAACGGTTGCTGGAGAAGAGAGAATTTCATTACTCAGCTTTCGAAGTTGTTTCCGTTTCTACTGGAAAGGTATACTACAGCCTAATTTCTAGGAAATGAGAAAAGATAGCAACGCGAAAATATTTTAAAAATATAAACAATACCAATTTGAATACTAGCTATAAATAATTTAATCAGTAATTAGATAAAACGAGTTAGAAGCAGTAGAAATTTTAAAGAATCGACGTAATACCAGAAGCGTTATTTGCTGCTGTGAAATCAGTCGTTTTTGGGTTGATAATTTGCATCATGTTAATCTCCGCAGGCTCTGGACTTGAATATGGAAGTATCTGATATGACTGCGAGAGAGATTAAAGTGGAGCCCCGAGCTTTCTTGGGCATCGAATTGCCCTTAGGTTGGCGTGTAGGAGTGCGTGCCAATCCAAGTAGGAAAATATCAGAAGTGTTGAAGCCCATTCTAACCCAACATTCCTTAAAATTAGACGCAGTGCATGTTTACAATGTAAGTGTTGTTTTTTTTCTTTATGCTTTTGAATGCCATTTTGTATCTCCCTTTTTGCTGACAATTTGAGTGGAGCAAGACTTGAATCCGCTTCCGCATATGAAAATGATAAAATGTCTTCTTTAGGTTGAAACGGACGAAATTGTTGATTTGAAGTGGCCAATGGGACGTGTTGACGGACATAATGTGCATGTGAAATTGAAAGGTAGATGCCCCAATAAAACATACAATTCTTCCTAAATGACTTCCTTCAGTTTCAAAGACTATATAATACGTTCGAATTCTGTTTTAGATGCTAAGCTGGACGAAATCACTAATCAAATAAGAGATTTTGGCTCTTACGACCATGCTTATCTTGATGATGATCAGACATCCACCAAGGTAAATTGAGCATAACTTATCTCCATACGTTTTAAACTTACCCTTAATCATAATAGTACATGTTTTATCTCTTCTGTGTAGACGAGTTCGAGTCAGACGTCTTCCAGCGTATTCCGTGGCTTTTTGCGAAGGAGTTCTAAAAAATACAAGAAGAAAATAAAAAGTGGCCTCAATCAAGGTAGCTTTGGTAAGGAATAATTTCATTATATTATAAAATTTCAAAAGAACGTGTAGTTTTATAATGACTTCATAACTTATAACTTTCATGCTTTCGTGTGTTGCAGAACCAAATGGCCACATCCATGGTGTCGTAGAGCCTAGTACAAGTAGTGCTACGAAAGTTGAGGTTACAGTGCGCTCGACAAGTCCAGTCAGTAATGAACCAGAGGCAGAAAATGCCAAACCAGTAACTCCTCGACCCCCGGTACCCACGGGAGGTTCTGCGATTCCTGAATCTCCGTTGAGCTTAATGTCGTCAGACTTGAAGTTAGTTGAGACATCGAGAAATCGAAAACCTATTTACATGACACAATCTTTGGAACCGAACGAGTCGTAGTAATTTAGAAATCGGTCTCTGTACATTATGAATATATACGTATTAGATTAGTATTCGTAAGAAAGCGTTATATTGGGTATAGTTTTCGTAGTTTAGGAGCGTAAGCTGTCAATAGTGAAAGCCTGGAGGTATTCGTGGTAATTTTGTATTATAATTATATATTGTAATGACCTGACCATGTTGTTTTTATTATAGGTTTTAAGCTGGCCAAAATAGAATTACCACCTATTTTTGCGAGGGACTGTTTTTCTCATATATTTTACACAAACAAAAGACTAACAATCGACGTATGTACAACGATTTTCAAGCCATGACCTAAGCCTTATAAAATAGGTAGTACATATATATAATGAATTCCGTCTTGTTATCAATTTTACACCATAATTTTTTAAATTTCGGTTATCTCAACAGAGTGTTCGTATATGTGTTATGTGAATTATAGAGAAAGGGGTAGCTCGAAAAAGTCGAGCAATAAGCAGATTTTTATCTTATTATCACAGTGGCTTTACATGCCGGTATTCTTAACTTGAGCCAACGTTCTCGACAATCGTTACAACGAGCTGCTAAATGCATGATGCTCCAGTTTTTGCAATACGTGTTAATTTCAATCTTTTAAGTTTTAATTTTTTACTGGACGCAATCCAGTGTCCTGCCTTATGAGTGGTAACTGTGAGACTTTCACAGGTGAGGTTCGCATGAATACGTATCGCAATAAATTCAAAAGATATTTAATCCCATACAAACCTTGCGCAGTGTAATATCTTATTTGGAAAATGAAAATTTCAATTAATATAGCAGTATTAAATTGTTTTATTCATGATTCGGATAATTAATCATTCACGATTGCGACAGCTTTACTTGAGAATTGGTGATAACAATTATATCTCAATTTTTAACATTTGTACCCTCATGCGTATAATATAAATACAGTCCTTCATACGCATTTGCAAATTACTGAAAGAATAATCTTTAAACATATTAAAATGCTCCATTCACAACGCCATAATTACGAGACGGCCTATTTGTAACGGTTAGTAATATTGTTGTTAACAATGAACAGTCACAACCCGCATCACAAGCTATTGTGATGCTTAAAATCAATACCGACGCTAAGAGGTTACGTAATTTACATAGACGTTAGGGTACGTATAAACGAAGTCTTCGTCATTATAAACTGATACGGATGTGATTCCAAATTCGTAGAATTTCCTTGTATGATTTCTCATTCTGCTCCCGCAGTTTACTTATAGTTCGATATCAGTATTACTACGGTATGATGATGCACCGCTGAAATCACGCAAAGGATGAAAACTTTTTCTTTCTACGGGCCAAGGTAATTGTTATGAGCGAGTTTGGTCATTTAGTATAATTATTTCGATCTGAAAAATAACGATTGATAATTAAAATCCATCCCACGAAAAACTGAATGTATCGTCACCTCTTATGAATGAATGACTTACACAGCGTAGTCCACGTTCAACAGGATCGGTTATCTGTAAGCCTCTAGGCAGGTACACTCGACTATTTTGCTCACTAATAAATTTGGAGAGGCGTTTCAAACACTGAAATAATGAAGCAGATAACCAGTTAATAACACAAGTTTAAATTATCAGATAAATCAAAGCTTGCAAACGCTAATTCAATGTCATAAATTCAATTTACCTTCTCATACTTGGTATCCTTACAAAAATAAATCAAGTTAGCGGTAACAAATCCTAAGCACGATTCGCAGAAGGTTCCGCAATTAAATTTTTCGGCTTCTTCGAAGAAAGCATTGATTTGATTCAGCGTTAGTTCATAGGCAGTTTGGTCAATCTGGAATTCAAGGTACTCGATAAATAAAACTTGACAACTACAGAATAAAACTAGTCCTGCGTTAAACATTAAATCTGGATAAATTATAAGTCTCACCCTTCCATTAAGCTCGGGAGGAAAATCTGTGGAAAACTGAATGGCCACACCACGCTGGTAATCTCGTTGAACAAATATTCGGGTGGTTTGATTAGGGGGAGAGCCTCCATTTGCGTTAATATTGTTACCGGAGACCCCCACATTATGATTTGCTCCAATTATGGACATGATGATCTTGATGAAGGAAAAACACAACACTTTCTTCCCACACTCCGTGCAATTACTTGCATTGAAAGTTAATGGTTCCGATTAAATCCAGAAGCACAACCCATTAGGTAAATAATACTTTAAGGCAATGTAATAAAGCTACGCATCCACGTTCTCAGTTGTCCCGCACTCTGCTCAACAGATAGAGCAACAACATAGCAGGAAGTCGTTTTAAGTTCTTGTATAAATCATCGAAAAATAAATTATTTCACTTGGCCAAGTCAGAAATAAACCAAGAAATGCTTAAAGTGGCTCCACTCTGCTCCCCAAGTAGAATCTATCAACTGCTGCAGTTAATAAAAGTTGTAGAAGATCTTGCCGTCCACGGTTGACCTCTTCTGTTTGTTTTGTCCTCGGTAATCCTGCAAGAGTAATGAAAATTCACCGGATTAGTGCACACGTCACTACAAATCTTACAACTGATTTCATGACAACCAGAAAGTATTTAAAGTTAGTACAACTCCAAATAAAGTTAACAAGAACCTTGATTGGAAAATTCCAACCAAACAGTATGTATCCAACTATCCAACCTACCTACATATAATACTGACAATCTTGGATAATGTTTACATGTAGGAGTTGACTCACAATTTCTTCGCAATTTTTCTTCTCAAAAACCAGAGGGAGATCTTGTAAATGACTGATTAATTAATAGCTTTGCGGATTACCCGTCAAGCTATGCCCACTCACATTCACAATTATATTATTTACAAACCATAGCTAATCCCAGTTTTAGAGTCTTCCGAATTCATTTAAACCCAGCTGCATTTTTAAATGACTTCTTCCATGGATCCAGGACCCAACGCCCCTTTACTTGGCTTCCCTCGATATTTACTTAACTAAATTAACACATTTTCTGCAGCAGGGCTCTTTCCTTGCAAATTAATAAATTAACATTGCACACCACGGGTTTCTTCCTATTCTCAATACAGGCAGATAATAATAAGCTCCTTCCGTACACTATATGCTATTACCCTTCTTCTTCTTCATCCTATTCTTTTCATCATCAACACATGAAATAGACAAATGTGTGTGTAAAGAATCCTTTCGAATCGCCAGCCAGTTTCGCCTCTTCCCTCTCCGAACCTACTCTACCCATCCCACGTATTCTCATTTATTGAGGTCGACTTTCTCAACTAGAGAATCTTGACTGGACGCTACGTGCTGTCGCATCTTCACCTCTCTAAAAACATCCCGTTATTTGAGTTCCCGTTTCCATATCGGACTTTCGGAGTGGAAATATGTGCGTTCTACACATAAATCCGCTTCACGGAGAAAGTCCCAACACCGGCTACTTTCACCCATTTCCCGGAGAACATCAAAAAGTTGCTATCATCTCAGTAAGATCCATATCTTTGCACCAACTCCGCAATCTTCTGCCTCTCGTCATCAACAAGAAAGCGCAGCTTTCTCTTTTATTTCCTACGGTTTCATCATTGCCAGAATTAAAAACGGGCCGTCTTTCAAACTCCCTTGCACATATGACAATCCGTACCTGCTCATTTTTCTTGGAAATCTTTTGAATAAAGCCTAGAAACGCCTCCTTCCTAGCACATGTGAGGATTATGGAACGTCGGGTCGTAAAAACTTTCTCAACGCTCGCAAAGTTTTTCGTGCATGGAATCGGTCCATAATGGGCTTCCGTTCTTGCAAGGCTGCTACTGAAGAAATGGCGTGAGCAATAGAAACCCATTTCCGTAACCACGTTCAGATTATCCCGTGTCTGTATAAACATTTTATTCTGAGGAATCAAATGATGCATTCATAGTTATGTATCGCATCCGTTTTACGTTACGTGGTGCCTGTATTCCTCAACATTATTATTTCCACATCCTTTTCTCAATGGCTGTATCATCTAAGGAATTGCATCACTGAATTCCGTAGAATAATGCGAACGAACATAATCTAATTTCAAAATGCTCAAAGTCTGTTTCACACAATCTTGTTTTTAGGGCAATCTCGGGCTTTCCTAAAAAATAGGCGGGCCTAATTCGTGGCGCGAATATTTTCGATCCAGTTTACGAATTGAATTGCAAACACATGTACAAAACAAATATCTTATATTGTTGCGTACAGTCTTGCATATTCTGGCACTTATGCATCTCAAGTAAAATTAATTATTCCGATGCTGGATTATTATTTGAGAAGATCTCTAACTCTATTTCAATGAGATTTCTTAATCCCTGTGTGTAGCAGTCCCCTTATCCAATATCAATAGAGTAAGAGCTCTTGTCTACTGGACACTGTAAATCTGGTTGCGTAATCGGTAAGATAATAACTAACTGTAGGAGAGTGGTTCTTTGATCCGAGTTAAGTTTCAACTGTTGCATATGTCTTGCTTCTGTTACGTAATTTGTTTTAAGATTTAAACGTGTATCTTAATTATATTTTGTAAAAGTTGGAGAACATTTTTTGTTACAGCTTGATATATATATATATATATATACTCTTCAAAAGGCATCACATATGTGTGTACGTTTCTCTGATATTTGCAAAAAACGTTTAAAGAATTTAATTGATATTACCTCGAAGAATTTTTCTGCGAATTAAAGGTGTCATACTCAGTCACTTTTTCGGAGCTAAATTGTTCTTATTTCTTGTATTTGCTGCTTACTAGTGTAAACGGTTAATCTAAAATGACATGGTTTTTATTTTCCTGGTGAATCAATACCCATTTATACTTTCATTGCAGATGATATTATGCCGATCTAGAATTACATCGGAGAGATTCTTATCCTTGGCAAGAATGGCTGATTTAGAAGCTATCACGGAAAACTTGAGCATTGTCCGGGAAAAGTTGGCAGCAGCAACTGCTGAGAGACCAGAGGTTTGCTGAAACACAAAATACAAACCGATGTTTAGATTTATTCACAAATATCTATAAATTTGATCATCAAAGATGTTTACTCATCTTTTAGATACTCAAAGAGTTGTGTCCTAAACCAAGGCTGGTAGCTGTGAGTAAAACAAAGCCAGTAGAGTGCATACTTCAAGCTTATAGAGACGGCGAAAGACATTTCGGCGAAAACTATGTCCAAGAACTGGTAGAAAAAGCTAAACATTCAGAGGTATGTTTTTCTAAAATTTTGATATAATGTGAATTCTGTATAGAAAGTCGTCATGAATAGATTTCCGTAAGTGTATTTTAATGTAGATAGATGAATGTGTATTTACCGTTGCTGTGTTTTATCGCAGATTTTGACTGCATGCCCGGACATCAAATGGCATTTCATTGGTCATTTACAACGAGGCAATGTACCCAAATTATCGTCTGTGATAAGTTCAATTTACATGATCGAAACTGTGGATTCTGAAAAACTTGCTCTGTGCATCAATGACGCGCTTAAGAAAAAAAACGTGGAATCTCCATGCAATGTTTTTGTTCAAGTCAACACAAGTGGGGAAGAAAGTTAGTTTGGAGATGCTGATTAAGCAAAATCGGACCATGATTCGTCGTCTGAGCAGCTCATTTGCAGATTTAACCATGTTATTTTGTGTTGGTATTCAGGTAAGAGCGGAGTCGAACCAAGTGAGGCTACCAGTCTAGTCAAATTTATTAAGGACAAGTGTCCTAAACTAAATTTTTCCGGGCTCATGACAATAGGCGCAATAGATCCCGGTGATGAGTCGGATAACCAAGATTTTAAGGTAATTCTCAATTTTCCTCCTTTACGTTCGTATTTTTTAAATGAAAATTCTCGTATTTGTCTCATTAAGCATGTCCATTGATGCGTATTGTTTTTAGAGATTGTTCAACTTACGGGAAGAAGTCTGTAAGGAATTGGAACTTGATATCAAAGATGTCGAACTGAGTATGGGAATGTCAGGTGACTTTGAGAAAGCGGTATGTTGATTGACAATATTTACGTAACGATATTTATATGATTAATACAAGTAAGTCTAGAATGTGCCAAAGTGAAAAATGTAGCATGATGTCTTTCACTTTTCAGATACTGGCAGGAAGCACTAACGTGAGGATTGGCTCAACAATTTTCGGGGCTCGACAAGTGAAGGCAAAAGTTGTCAACCAATAAACCTTGAGGACGCTCAGTAGTTTTTTCAAATGATCTTTTGCGAATACTTCTTCAAGGACATTACTTGAGGAGTTAAGACACAGGAAGCCTCAAACGGGACAATAACAACGGGCGCCGAGATACATATGTTACGCATTTAAACTATCATACGGAATTGGATGTAGTATATATATATTGGATGGTAAAAATTACCTAAATAGCGCAAATAATTTGTTAAGATTTGTTTTAATTGTGCCTGACCTTCAGGGGCACATCAAAGTTGACAGCTAGTAAATTGTCATGTTTTTCAATGTCATTATCATACAGATGGCCGTGATGACAAAAATAATTATTTTTATTCCAAGAACAGTTGGTGACTAATGTTTTTTTCCCTTCGAGGTTTTCGTTTCTTTCCTAGAATTATGGCGATGGAAGGACAGTCGGTAGAGCATAAGATGCGGAACAATCAACACAACCAAGTTGAGTAGCCAGAAAGTAGCATCGTTCCAATGGGATTGAAACTGTGCCGGTGTTTGCGGATCCAGAGCCAGCCAGATGTATGAGAACTGAGCCTATACAAAACGGATGAACTGTAGAATTATATCTTAACCAAGGGCAGGTTTACCCTCATTATATGTTGAACCTATGCGTTAAAACATCATTATTGTTTTTGATTAATTGTTTCCTCCCATTCCTAATCACTGCTGATAACTTTGAGAAATTATTGGAATTCCTGGCAAAAAATTATCTCAATGAGCTTTAGCTTGTAGGCGTTTCTTATACGGATGAAGCAGAACAGAAGATATTAGAGCCCGCAAGTATTCATTCCAGATTACCGCAGTAGGATAAATCAAGCTCCTCTCTCAGATCTGCCGAAATTCTCCGAAGATATGCAACTACCTTTTTGTGAAACGTATTGATCCTACTACTATTCCGAAGATATGTGAATATATGTGAACTCGTACTTCAGCTAGACTTGAACTAATTTAGCATCTACTCTCAGATTTCCGCAACCGCCAGATGCATTTCATTGTAGTGGTTTCTTTACCCTGAGAACTTCGTAAGTTTTTTTTTATATTTCCAACTACAATGTTTTCATCACTATTTCCCACTTTTAAAAAAAATTAAGAGTTAAAAGAACCGCTGCCTCCGTTTAGTGTATTAGTGTAACAGATCACCCCTGTGCGCAAATCGCCAGGCGGTTTTCCTCACCTCCTCTTGAACTATAACGCTACCGCCTACTGCCTACTGCTTTGAGAGTCGCGACAAATTTTTATTCCCCGGTGACATTAAGATTGAAGCCAGGGCGTTGCAAGGAGATCAGAGGTGATAAACCCAGGATTTCTGATTATTCCCTCCAACATACAAGGAAGAGAAAACGTTTAAATTCTTACGCTCTGAATCACTTACTTGTAATACAATGCCCGCATGCACCAGAGTGGATTCCCACAAGAACTGCGGTTTGGCACTCTTGAGCAGATAGATCAAGCTAACACTTTGGATGGGAACCAAATAAAAGAGATAGATTAACATCTGGATGGCGGCATACGGTGCCGGGTCATTCAGATACAAGCTTGGCTCATGCTTCACAATCTGCACTACGAGATGTGCACTACTCCCAAGAGCTCCCTGTAAAGCAAAACCCACACATGAAAATATCATTCATATCCCAATCTTAATCTAACTTAATCTTCTACAGAACATACGGAATTTCATCATCATCCCTCCCGCCTCTCTTCTTATTCGCAACCTTATCAGAATTGCACTCTTCGGATGATAAACACTGCGGCCACCCACCTGGACCGCCGGAATTCGTCATCCATCAACAAAAGAATCCATATAGTCTAGCATCATGCAATTGAGGAAAACTTCAGCGGCTTTACTTACCAATCCTTTCATCAACATTACCCAAATTGAAGCAAGGTGGGCAACAATAAGAAGGATGTCTGCCAAACGACAGACGATTCCAGTTTTTATGTTCGTCTTCCACTCAGATCTACGCTCATCCACCAAGGCCCTGCAGAAACGAGCGCACTGTCAAATTAAGCTTACAACGCCTCATAAAAAATGCACCTGCCCTACTTCCCTTGCTATTTCCAACTTCTCAAAAAAAGCAGCAGCCAAGAAAGAGCAATGCTTCCGGAACTTATCCACAAGAGTGCAACATACCCACCCATCCTCTTACTTCCCCTACTATTTGTATGCTTATACTTACCTCTTCAATCCAAAAATAGGTAAAAACACGTAAGGAACATTTAAGAACGTACAAAACGTCGGGTAATGTTTCCCAACAAAGACGCCCCCAAGCAAAACAATCATTGAGTTCAAGATGCCTGATGCCCAGTAAATCCCAGTCGATCGCCAGCTCCATCTGGAAATAAGCCCCAAGTTCATTAATCTTACTACAGCGTAGTCATCACAACAGAGCGTCGAACTTGAATGAATCTGTGACGATAATAATAAGGTCATCCTCGATTGCAGCCGTTAAGCTGAATGCTATGATAGCATTGCTATCCTGGAAGTGATCTTACCCGTTTGAAATTTGGAACGCCATCAGGAGGTACATGACATAAAAGCCGATGCCGTCAAACATAGCTATTGCCGAGCCCCAGGGACAGAAAAGATAAGTTTCTCCGAAACTCACATATTCAGACATGAAGTTATGTATGTATTCCATAAACTCCAGGGATATAATCAAGTCGATCATGCATGAGAAAGCAAATAGCGTTACACCTGCAATCATACAACCTGTAAGATTTTGGTCTGCTATGTTCACTATCGGTGACATTTAGTTAGCCAACCTACCGTAATACATCCAATCCTTGACCTTGCTAGCTTTCTTGGTTCCGTATACAACCGCACCTAGGAGCAAAAAACCCACCACCATCATCACGAGGGATCGCATCTGTAAAATTCCCCCAAACAAGCGGATAGACGTTTAGAACGTGGTTATTTACTATAAATTATTTCCTAGCATAAGCAGCAATCGCCACTTGCTGTAATCAATTAAACTTGAATTCTTAAGCGAGCTTACTTACATTCTCCCCAGCAGCCCTGAATGAATTATTGGCAATGTAAGTGGTTGGCCAAGCTAAGAAACTGACAAGGAATGTCAATCCCACGTGGTAGTAATCCACGGAAGAATTGTCCCGCTTTCCCATGTTTACAAAGTTGACCTACTACAGTGCCCTCCGATAACTCTAGCGTATCAACTGCCTTCGTGCAGCGGTTTCCTGGATCTCGCTCTTGTTCCTGTAACAAATGCAACCTAAATCAATTCAAGAGTGAGCGGTTTAATTTTTAAACCATTTCTTCAATTCGTCTTCTTCTCGTCGGTGTAATTAAACTGATTCTCTCCCCGTTTGACATCTGCATTAATGGTTCCACACATTATATCAAGGTCATGCACATCTTCCCCTTGATCAGCAGTCCTCTCCTTTATGGAATACAATGTTATCGTTATCAGTGATAGTTCAAATCTAATGCAGGCCGTCAGATTGTACGTAACATCAGCGTAATATTAATGCTGTCCTACCTCTGTTTTTCATTTCAACCTTAACCGATAAGACACTAGCCGGCTCGCTCTACTCTTAACTATCACTTTCTCAAGTGCAAATTGGAACAGGTGGAAAACTTTTCGATCAAATACATACTTTCAAGACGATTGATTGTTTCCAACATCCTCTCCTCTTCCAAGCTAATTCTGAAATTCTGGAATCTTGGAGAATTGTAGACCCGAACGAAGGTCATACATTATCCAGAAGTTAAAGGCTGTAAGCGTTTTACTGACCTTAACTATTGTATTACAAGAGGATTGCATCATTCATTAGCGCTAAAGAGGAGAGAATCGAAGGTTGAGTAAATTTTCAACTGATTGGGGACTGATGGAAAAGTGTGACATGAAGAGAAACATGTAATTTGAGCTACATAAACCAATGTCGTAAAATAAAACCCAGAGAGATTTTTCCCATTTACTACGGCTCCAGATCCAAATTTAGGATCTTTAACTACCTCGCTTGGTAGAGGTTGCCAAAAATCCTGGCATTTAATGGCATTCACACTTTTCACTCATCGTTGATCCATTTGTTCCAAAATTTTCTTAATCGTTTCCTCCAAGTATTCTGTTGACTTTGAATTTCGAGAGGTGAAAACCCAAATGAGTCTCCTTAGAATTCGCAAAAGTAATTCGCAGTCCCATAACTGCCTTGGCCATCCCTAGGGAAATTGCTAACCAAAATTTAATATAAGTTTTTAAGACGATTACATCACGGAATCTTTATTGTTACTTAGGTCTGGATTCACTGGATACATGCATATTTTTGACATCTTTTGATCGGATGTGAATCTGGGCCAATTGTTTCCATCTTCCATCTTCTTCAAGGTTTAAGTTATTTCTTCCGGTAATTCTTTTCTAGAAGTTTCCCAGACAAAATGAAGCATGCATATGCATTATTGTTGTAGGTAGCATAAGATAGCTGGACTACAACAAATTTCAGGCACTTGTTTTTTCCTAGTATCGGAAACGTATGTATTTAAAGTGACTTGGACATCCTTATGAATTTCCGAGGATCCAAATCATTCTAATTCTATCCACGTGGAAGCGTGCATAAAAACGAGTGCAATACGGAAACGGGTAGCTTATAAGAATAGGGAAATAGAAGTGCTGCACAAGTTGAGATGAGCTTCGGGCTTAGCCTCTTCTTTTTCTGACGGACGGATCTATTCAAATTCATCTTCTCTTCCTCCTAAATCCCGTCTTCCTTATTGCCTTCACTGTAGTTTGCTAGTGAGTGCGGAGATAGCTCCGATCCGGGTAGACGGAAGCTAGGAGGACTCGGAGCAAACTTTCTGAAAACTCCTCGCACATTTTACCGGTTAGTGTGGATAAAGCATCTTCGAGACGTTGAGACTATAGTAGACTTGAAGCCGTCGTGCTCCTGCTTCTTGGAAAGCGTTTAAAATCAGTTACCGATTCTGGATTACAAGTTAGTCATCGTCCATTGTCGAGCCCGTGCCACAATAATCCGATCCGGGCAAGAGATTACACGGGCTACAAGTTTTTTCCCTGCATACAGACAGGAGAGGACAGGGAGTGAGTATTGGTGTGGGTCGGGTAACTAGGTTTTAGTAAATCATGTTGGAGTGTATCAGGAACTTGATTTTCCGAGAGAGAATGTCAACGGGCAGAGACCCAGAAAAAGACTTCATAAACATTCCCCCATTATCCGACTCGCAAAGTATATTAGGTGAGAAAAAAGAAGAGAATGATCAAATCCGAGTCTGAGTCATCCTTGATAATAGAGAACGGAGAGGCTTTTAAAGCTCATCTTCCTGCCCCTTACCGAGGACACATGTCCATGTGCATATTTAAGCCTGGAAGAAAAACAAAATGCCAAGAATTTTTGCTCAACATTTCTATTTAGTCTCTCGTTTTATCAAATGTGATCCTCCGTCTGGGGACAGAGAAGAACAACAGGTGGGCTGCGATAGTGGGAATGAGTGAAACAGTGCTGTGATTTTCTCCAGGTTGTTAGTGTTCCCGAAGCTTGTACTTGCTTTCACTCCAGTGTGAACTTCCGGTTCCAGTTAATTTACCTACAGGAGGCAAATTTCTCACTCTTCTCAGTTTTTACTTCTCTTTCCTCGCCACCTTTCTAATAATGAAGAGAAAGTGAAGTTGTTTTGCAAGGAATCGTAAAATGGCAGACGATTTAAGCGATCCTGAGATTGGTGGCAAGAGGGTCACCTGGATTTCAAAGTGCAAAGCACTTCCTAAGCTCAAACAATTTTTTGGACATTTTGGTCTCTTTGTAGCCCTTATTCTATACACGGCTGCGGGCGCTTGGGTAAATATCTATAATTAACTGTCTGAACTTTAATCAAGTTAAAATCAGTCCGAAGAAGACTAGCCATTTGAATGCAAGATACAGTTCTCAATTTTAAGATGTAACAACCACCTCACGTTACTCTAGCCTGCCCATCTGCTCCCAATCAAGTTTTCATTTTTTTTTCTCTGTAAAATACACGAAAGCTTCATAGCTAATGTGGATTGAAGTGGGTAAAAGCCCTTGGACGTGCTGAAACTTGAGGCATTTGTTTATCCGCTTTTATTTTATGACCAAAAATCTCCCGGGATTTTACAATCCTTTAGCCTCGTATACTATCCCGAGCCCCGACCCCATACTTTTTTCTTTGCCCTCTTCGTAATGTAGTATAGACTTGTTCAGGAAACAAATTCGCTACTTTGATCATCGCTACTTAACTCGCCGACAAAGTCATCAAAACCCCAGCCTTTTGCGTCATCATCCCACATGACTCTATTTTAATTACTTTCTAATCTTTCAACTCCTTAGTAACGTTTCGATTTCACCCGCGTCATCCCCACCCTAACCTTTGAGTTTAAAAAATCTACCAAGTCCCTGGTTTCATGTAGTCTAATTTTATTTCTTAAGTTTTATCACACGGATTTCAGATGGTTTTACGACTGTTTTAACCTATCCTAGCCCTTGCCACTAGCCACATTCATGTGAGAAAAGAGATCGTAAATTAACATTTTCTCTGCAAAAAAATGCATTTATTTTTCAAGATAAATACATGGATATGCCAGTCAGTTAAGTCGGACTTGACGTAGCAAGATTACAGTATTATGTATACACAAATTTTGCTTATTTTTCGTTTCTCCTTATTCCCTCATCATTTCCGATCTTGAAACTTTGTTTATTTTGTGTACTTTTATTGGACTCATGTTGCCAATCCACGGGATCCCTTTTATCCCCGCACCTGTTCCACACATAACTACGAAAGTGCGGCTATCCAAGCCTTTCTAGCCGGGTAAAAAATCCATCTACGAGCTGAGCATAGCTCTTTGGGATTCTCCCGCTTACCCATTTTATTTTCTTCCTTTCTGGGAAGTTTCCGAACTGCATTAACCCCTGATTTGTCTATCCTTAGCAGTGCCTGTAAATTTTCGTCTGTTATAACCACCCATTATTAGAAATATTCTTATGATGTTATTCCCCTGGACGTAACGCTCTTTTTCTTATAAATTCCCTCCAACCGGTATAGCTCAGCTGGGAATTGTATATCTTACAAAAATACATAAAGTGTTCTACCGCGGTTTGGCTCAGGAGCTAATTAGTGATTATCTGTTTTGAATACTAAATTTAGCCCTGCTCATATATCCGCGCCTCAGCTGGCGCAAAAGTTCTCACCTTAAGCTTCACCCCTGCTCGCCAAACAAGCAGGGTATTAATGTCATTTTCGATGCTTGGATGCAAGTAGGTTGCATTGTAGAAACTAGACGATTTGAAATAGGATCATGATCGTTAAACAACCTTCTCTGACGTCATTCTAGCAATCTAATAGATCTTCTCAGCTGCAACCTCCAGCCCGCGTCCTTGCATCATCACTGCATGATTACAGTTTGGCTAGATTATAAATAGCATTATATCGTCTCCGCATCCCCGTTTATAATCCATCCGGCTTGAAAGGGTGTAAATTGAGATGGCGGTTTAAGTGAGAAAACATGAGTGGGCTCAAAGATATCACTCTTCTCCACCCTACTCAGTCAACTCTTATGAGGGCAGCTATTAATTAATAGATTTTAGTGACAAACATTATTAAAAAATATCTGCGCATGCGCAAATACATCGTTTCATACTATCTGTCCTACATTTGGTCATTTGATGAAGAGACATTTTTCCGTTTGTCAACGAACGTTTTTTAGCTACCCGGTAAACGTGGCTCCCTCTTCATCCGGCGATACTCGTTGCCCTCTTTCGCATCATGTCCTCCTGTTTTTTCCTGCATACAGGTATTTGTAAACGAAAATATTGCCCCTGCATCAACCCGCATTTGCAGAAGAACCATCTTGTGCGATAAGTTAACCCCGCTTGTCCGTAGCCATAGCCTGATGCATAGGTGGCTAATTCATTCAAGTCCAAAGGCTCCGACACGCTACCTGCCAACTTCTTTACAATAAGGAAGCTGCACCGTAGACATATATCCCGACTTATTTGAACCCAAGCCCATTTCTTACTTGCATTCAGTGCTGCTAACATGCTAAACAAAATTTTCTCTCCACACATGCACATAGGCACGAATGTCTTTATTGGCATTTGCTTCCAAAATATATTTAGTATTCCACCCAGATCCTTTCAAGCATAGCAGAGACAAGGAAGAGATGTGGAGAAGGAAACGTAACGTGTTTAGCCACAGTCATATGTCTCAGCTCATTTAGCTAGTTGCAACCGGGAAGCATACAAGGATGATGTCATACATCGGTTCTGATCTGATGACGCACCAACTCCCGTTTGGTAGCACATTTTTCCCAACGCTTGAATTTCATTCCTGTTTTTTGCAATACCATTTCAACTGTCGTCATAAAATGTGTCCGTTCACTGCTATTTATTTTCTGCGGTCTGGCGGTATTTTGCGGGGTGTTATATTTTTAAGCAATTATTATTATTTTCTTTAGAAGCTTTTTGTGGAAGGCTCAAATCTGAAAAAATCAAACTACGTCACCGTCTTGCAGTTCCGGTTTATATTTTCCGGCATCTGATTAGAATAATTAGTGTTTCCATGTAATTTGTGGCTCGCAGATTTTTGGATCTTGCATCAAATCCTATAACTTGTAGCCCTTGCCGTCGTCACAAATAACTGAAGCTTAACCTACAGGTTTTTCTTAAAGAAGCTTGCTTTGAGCCATAGACATGATAATGTCTTCATTAGAGAAACAAGCATCATAAAGTCTTGCTAATTGATCTGTTCTCTAAAATTTGCAAGCTGTGCAAGAAGCGGTAACGCTTAATTCGGTACAGTGCTTTTACTTCTTGGTAAAAGCTAAAATCCGAGCCGCTGACTTTACGGAGAAGAAATAGAAATTAAAGCAAGCTGAGACGCTGATCCCATTTAGCACATGCTTTAGTTTTCGTAGCCAAGAGCAAAGACTCTGAACGAGGTAGACAATGGATGGAACACCATATTTTAGTACTGAAATATGTACAGAGACAATCTGTTAAAGTCAATTATCTGCTTAGCTTGGCATTATCCGAGTATTTAATTCTCAAGGAGTACGCGGTCAGCGTGGCGTGAAGACAAGGAGAAAAGATTTAAGTGGCAGCTTTGGTTCATCAGGAGAAAAGAGGAGGAGGGTGCCAAACTGAAGGTATTTATGTCAGTTATTTCCAGGAAAGATGATATTGACAAGGACTTTAAACTTATCAATAGGATATCGATTTCTTTGCACAACAAGCTTGTAGTCTCCTCTCGTCACAGTCAGTATTTTACTCTTTTTTACCCCGGCCATCACATCTCCCAAACGTGATGAGTTTCTCAAGAGTTCCCCGCTCGTAAAAATCTATCCAACCTTCATGTTACTATTCATAGCATAGACCATCCTCTTGTCCCAATCCAGCTCAAGTGGAAATCCGTTAAAGCCCTTCCTTCAAATCCTGTTTCTCAGTCCTCTCAACCTTCTACCGATGCTGCCTCAAATCACCGGGTTAGAGCTACATAGAGCTAGAACCCGGGAATTTATTCAATAGCTTCATCTTGAGAAAATCTATGATTGACTACGAGGGAGATTTACTCAATTCAGTCTGAGTTGCAAAATATTTCGCCAAACACTTTTTCATACTTCCAACTTTCCAAAACTGCCTAAGAGATACTCAACTGAGCAGCATTGCATGGCGATGAGTTCGTATATGTGAGCAAGAAGAGGCGCCCAAGGAATGGGTCCCCCGGGAGTAGAAAATATGAGATTCCGTGAAAAAAGCAAAGCAATTATCGTAATCCAGCAAACACGGGAGCACAGCCCAAACTCCCGAACACGGAAGACATTTAATGAGCTTAATCCATGCAAGCCAATGCCAACAACAGTTTTTAGAGAATCCTCTGCCCGGAATTACCAATTTCAATGATTCAAGCTACCATATATATATTTTCATTCCGCATCAGTTTCCGGAATAGACGGAAGACTGCTGTGGTTTACATTATGATGAAGGATGGTTGCAACGTTCAGTTGATTTAATGAAAAATTGTTATTGCATCCCTAAGCACACAGCCCAAATTTCAGTATGGCATATTATACGGCACATTAATTCTAATTTCTTTTGGAATGGGTGGCTGAAGCTAGTCCAAGTAGAAAAGCGGGATTCAGTTTTCCACCTAATGTATTACCTCTTCCGGTTGTCAAGCGATTTGTAACTTCGAATCCTCATGTAGCTAATCAAAGTTAACAAGCAAAGGATTATCTTCATTCAACATCTGGTCAGCATAAGGTTTTAGAATAGTTGAAGGGAAACCAAAAGTTCTTCGGGGACGTTGCTTCACATTAATTAGAGTACCGAGAATTTTGCTAAATTTACCGTTGGAGACATTTAATACACAACTATATAATTGTCCACGTTAGGCATTTATAAGAATGTAATTTCAAACTTCAACTTACTTAAAAACTTGAGTATTTCTTACTGTTCTGATTTTTGTTTTTCCAGGTGTTCCAGAAATTAGAATACGATGCAGAGATTACAAGGAAGAAAGGTCTGAAGGCAGAGCTAGACGAGGAACAAAAATTATTTTACCAAGCATTGCTCAAAGCTTCTCCTGATGTAAGCTTGGAATTTTCTAAAATTTATTTACTTCACACTAATCAAACAGACTTTTTAATATTTCCAATGAAAATTATTAATTCCAGCGACAAGTACTTAACCAGACGCTGATAAATCTGTTGCCCGTTTTTATACGAAAGCTGGAGAGTATTCGCTCTCAAGGGCTTAATTTAGATGTAACTGATACAGCTTTGGAAGATGGTTCTACTTCTAGTTGGGGAGATTTTACCAAATCCGCATTTTTTGCCTCTACAGTTCTTACAACCATAGGTAAGTCGTCCATTTATCTTACATTTCTCTATTGGAATATCTAAATCTGTGCCTGCTTGCACTTAAAGCTCTGATTTGGATCCGGATATACGCAACGGATGATGCAACCATAAATGCTTTCATATATGCTAGATCTAGCTAGAACATGAATTAGTGCTGTAGATGTTGTTGTGACGGAAGATGCAAAACTATTTCAATCATGAGCTATCACACTGTACTGTATCTCGAAAATCTCTAGCTGTCGCCCTCGTTTAAAACAAGAAATTCCTTATGCTAAAGGTGTAATCACCAACCGCTTCCACTCCATGTTCAATTCACCTGCTCCAATTTGTTTCCTCATTTTCCCAAAAGAGATTTCCAAACTCTTTTCTTAATGGGGGTAAGAGCGGTAGAGCAAAGAGCGGAGCATGTGAGTGTAGTAGAATTAATTTCCTTTTCACGCAACTTTCCCTAATGTCCCCTCTATGAGAGGGAGTTACTTATCACCTCCTTCATCGCCTTCTCCTCCTCTATGAGCTCTTAAAACTCTCTCTGAATATGAACATGGCAATCTTTTTTTCAATGCTTTTTCTATTCTCGTTTCTGCCCTTGCAGACTTGAAATACGGGAGTAGAATCTCCCACTTGCTCTACAACTCTATTATGACGAGCAAGTATATAGTGAGTGAACATTCCATTCTACCCGATCCCCAAAACTCGACATGTGTCAATGTCACCCGGCTACACAGAAAGCTTTTGATAGAGATCTCGTCGGAAGAGCATGTCGAAGATACTGCCCTGAAAAGTATTACTGTGTTAGTGGCTGGTAAAAGAGGGAGTTGCCTTCAATGAAATATTTAACTGTCTTGATGCACGCAGAAAGCGCATCATCCTCCCCGTAAACCATGTAAATTATTAGCTAAAAACACGAGTAGTACAAGCATTTTCGGTAGTTGAGTGGGCTATTTCCATCACTCGTTTCGTTTAACGCAAGTAAAAGCAAACCAAGCGTAGAAACGTAAGCAAGTCCGGGAAGATAGTAGAGGCTGCGGAAAGCAAACGCAGACTGCCTTCAGAAGGAAAGAAGCAGATTCCTTTGAGAGAACTTCCTAATTCCTGTAACTTGGGCTTCTCCAAAGGATATTCCTACATATGGCAAAATAAAAGAATATCTTTAGGCGAAGCAGAAGAGAGAAAGCTCTAGTAGAGAATGAGAGAATGCAACCACCGCTGGATATTTGTTTTTAAAGATATCCTCCAAGGAGTAACAGAGATGACAGAGAGATGAGGACGGTAGATTTATAAATATTGTGTATAATGAATAACCTTTGGATTTCTTTATTCCCACAAGGGAATCCTCTTGAGTTAATGTTTAGGAATCAATTATGCTTTAAAATTTTTGTTTTCTTTTTCTGGATTTATAGGTTACGGTGACATGGCACCATACACCCGAGCCGGTCGTGCCTTCTGCATCCTCTTTGCACTCATCGGTATCCCCTTCACCCTCACAGTTATAGCAGATGTGGGTAAACTCATGGCTGCAGCCGTATCCATGTGCGGAAAACGCTTGAAAATCGGTTTACCGAAAGCTAAAACCGATATTACCAAATCAAGCAAATGGGCTACAATTGGTAAGTTGCTTAAAATTTCCCCTTAATTTTAAAAATTTCTAATGTATTTTATTTAAACTTGATTGAACACTAAGCTTAAACTGCTAGTTCCCTCATAAACGTAGCGCCCCCTACCATGCACGTCTTCAATGTTGTTGGCCTTTGATAGACTGCAACCAGAACCCCAAGGTCTTTGACAGGAGGAATTGAACGCTAATTCAGAACAGCAGACAATTACTGCACTGTAGTCTTAAGAGCAAGAGCTGCAAAAAAAACTAAAGCGCACCAGGAGAACCTAGGCCATATTATGTGGGCTTAACATGGATTTAAACCTCTTTCCCCCACTTGCTTCCAAAACCTTATCAGACGCTCCCTATCATTTCTGTACTGTTCTCTTTAACTTCCTTCCTTCCCGTCATCCCACAACTCTTCAAGTTCAGGAAGATTAAGCAATAAAAATAGCCAGTTTATCGCCCTCCTCCCATTGCAGCATACCGCCTTCAAAATATATATTTTCGGAGCACGGATGATTTACGCGCCTCGTAAATTAGGACTTGCTACCATTTTTCAAAAGTAATTTGTGCACAAAGGACACGCATGACAAATGACGCAAAATTTTCTTCAAGCTCAACAAGATGGAAGAATGAGAGGAGGAAAAATTCTTTTACCTCATCCTTATACACAATACTCCCCACACTATACGCGACTAGACTTCGGCAGTCAAGAAACCAATTTTGGATTTAGCTGGCGTGTAACGATGCAACGCTAACTGATCCAGAATCACCAGAGCTGGGACACCAAATTCCTCGGCAAAGAGCATCTTCTCTAAACTTTGATAGCAACGAAATGATTCAGTACATCATGGCCCTCTAAATTCCTCCTTAATTCACTTAAGGCAGAACCTATGTAGGAAAATGCTGCTAATTCCTGCAGTGCGTGTAAAACGTTCAAAAAAGAAAAGTGCCAGTCGGATAATCCATTCAAGCTGTGCCCCTCCACATGCTAAAGCATCTTTTATATTTTCTTGCAATTTTCAGGCAAGTCGGCCACGGTTGCTGCCTTGGTTCTCTCCCTCCTTTTGTACATCACCTTGGGTGGCTACGTCTTCACATTTTGGGAAATTCATTGGGACTTTTTCGATTCATTTTATTTTTGTTTCATTACAATGACGACCATCGGCTTAGGGGATTTGGTTCCCGGTAAGAAAGATTTGTGTCAATGAAAATATTACCCAGTTTCCCTGTCCCCAACAATATCATTCCAAGCATACCTTAAACTAGGTTAATCCGACTCGCCCAATAATTATTATTATTACATTGTTCCGGTGTATTCATGCTCTCCTCCATGCGCTCAGAAAACTTTTTCTTTTCATTCCTCCCTAAAATTGATCTTCTTAAATTATTCAAGTTAAATTTTTTGTCTCCATCTGACTTATCCTTCTTCCTCACCATCTTCTTCCTTTACGCCTTGTATGCGCAGTTATTAGCTCGGAAATTAACGTTTCTCATTTTATCACCTTACTACCGCCTCGCGTGAATGGAGAAGATGATTGATTCTGCGTGGTTTCGCCAAATGATTTCAAAGATTATCACGTTGACACTAGTGGGTGAAGTGGTAAAGACTAAAGACGTTCTGCGGCTCGCATCTTTAATTTATGTCTTCCTCTAAATTCCAGAAAATACAAATTACATGATACTTTGCGTCTACATCATGATTGGACTTGCCCTCACTTCAACTGCCATTGAACTCGTTCAAAGACAATACAAAGACTCTTGGAAGACAATGAGAGAGCTGTCTACAAGGCTTGGCCCTCTAGCGAAGACACTGCAAAAGTATGACCTTCCGTTTAGTTATTTCCACTAGCTGATTGGGCATAACCCATGAAATGCGTGTCATTATTAATTTAATTCATTATTCCAGGTACGGAGACAATTTAAATTTGGATGTGAGCGTCCTTCAAGACTTGAAAGATTTGAAGAAAGTCCTTGCAATGAATTCCGGAAGGAAAAGAGAGGGTAGCATTTGGAAAAAGTTCTGGGAGAATGAGGATGGTTACGACGATGGAAGTGATAAGACGGAACCGAAATTAATTCAGATTATTATTTACGAGTCCTCTGTCTGATTAATTGTCACCAGAAGAGGTATATAAAGCATCCCCTACATTGTAAAATAGTTCCCTCGTCCCGTCTACAACGCGTAAAATCAAGGCAATGCAATCCAATGATTTATAATGATATTGCGTCCTGATAATAATGACTGCTCGTAAGGTGATTAAATTAGGATACAAGTTTAATCTTAATTTGTAATCAAGCGTATAAGTAGAGTGTGTTCAGAATCGTCACATTTTTTATTCGTCATTTGTATACAAGTAGCAGATATTTTACTAAACTAGCTTGTAGTCACTACATTCTCCGCAGGCTTCATAAATGCTTCCTCTTGATTCTAGTCATTGGTCGCGTAAGCAATAGTTGTAGATAATAATTAGTTGAGAACTTCCATTAAAAGAGTCCTAGGTCCAGCATTTAAGAACCCGTGTGTCAATTACCTTATCGATCAAGTCATTATAGTCCTTGTACATTTCTGTAAGATAAGAAAATATCAACGAAAATAAAGACATCATTTGAGCAGTTAAATCTTAAGGATTTTTTAAATGATCCTTGAATACAAAACCTGCACTAGGATCTAAACAAGTTGCACAAACTACTTAACGTAACGAAAGTGTCAAAAAGTTTCCTAGAGCGGAGGGAGCCTTGCGGAGACGACATTGAAATCCCTGCCCTACTACTCTAGTCTTAAGGTTATAAAGCCTGAGGGAGAAGAGCGTGAAATTGATCTATTCAGTTACACTTACGCATAATTATCTGATTCAAGTGGGGGAAAAGGAAAGAAAAATAAGGGAATCCTCCCACTCTTTCACCCTCATTCGATGTGAATAGACACGAAAAATGTGTCGTCATCTCTAACCGGATTCCCTGCATTTCCTTTGTCAACCATCTGCGTTACTTACAAATCCATGTACTTCTTCTTCCTACTCATCTTCTATCACCGACATCATCTTCCACCTGCCACATCAAACTCACATTCATGAGCTAGACGCAAAATGGGTGACACTTCAAGCATCGTTTTTTTCAAGCTCATCCTTGCAGGAATTCTGGCTTGGCCTCTTCAAGAAACTGCATCAGGCGGCTACGGCGGATTCTTCCGAAGCATCCCGCTTCCAGAAGAAGTTGAAAGCTATACTCCAGGTTAGTTCAATTATTACACGACTGCTAGCTTTCACCTCAACATTTTCCCCCAAAAGAACTACCAGTGTCAATTTTTTTTTAAATCTTTCCAGTGTACAGGTGTGGTGAAATCGGCAAAGAGATGGTTTCTAATTTTGTGAATAAGAATTACCCGGATACCGACGTTTCTAGTGGAGATTGCAGATTTCGTCTTGTGATTACTAATCCCCATGTGTGTCAAGTAAGTGTCTTTTAATTCCTTCCCGTGCGTCCAACACATATTTTTACCGCAAGAAATTATGCATATTTCCACTGGATTTTCAAGGTTCGAGTTGACTTCGTTGACACTGAGCTCCTTCCACCCGTCAAAGGTGACTGTTTATCTCAGCAATTTGAAGTTGAAGGGCCCATTTGGCCTACAGGTCTTCCACCATTGTGTGGCGTAAATAGCGATCAGCACTGTAAGTAAAAGTCGCTTCCAGCAGGCGTTTTCAAGCTCGGGAATTATAGTACACAGCGTTAAACAAGTATTGTCTTTTGATTTGTTTTAACCCATGCTCTTTATAGTTTACCTCCATTTAGAGCCATGGTCAACGAACTTAACTTGGGTGGATTTCCGTTTATCTACCGTTATTTCTGGAAATCCATATCGATTTGGTCTTTGGATATCTCAGGTAGATTGCTCCGGACAGAATCCTCTAAAAGGTAAGAGATTTCCTAACTAAAGTAGGTTTTAAATCGATTCGGGGAACAGCAACTGTTACTTGCAATTGCAACTACAACACTGATGAAGACTGTCAATTTTTTACAGCTCCAGAAGGCTGTACTCAATATTTTCTAGCGGAAAAGGGTATAATAAAAACGTTTAATTATGAGGGCAATTATTATCTGCACGGCCAAAATTATCGGATTTGTATCCGTGCCGGTAAGGGAGTTTGCGGGATTCGCTACGATGCCGGACCAGAGGACTTTAGTGTGCGCAAGTCAACATGGCCGATAACAAAGGATTTGCAATACAAGTGAGTGTCATCGGTCATAATTGACAGTCAAGCTAGTCTACACAATCAATGCCTACAAATTTTTAAGTATCATCATTAATAAAGACTCCACATTTTCCAGGGCAGGGAACGGTCGGGATATGTGCGCGTTAGATTACCTCGTCATTCCTAACGTTTCTGCTTCCCGTAGCCGCAGGCTACCTAGAAACCGCAGGCTTCCTAGAACGCGCCAAGGGCGCTTCTTTTTTCGACGCCGCGCTCCTTCTGTCGTTTGGGTAAACAATTCTCCTAGCAACCCCGCTCCAGCAGTAGCTGCACCTGCGCCGCCCACGGTCCTCGCTTCCTCAACAGTCAAGTCATTAACTGGAAAGAAAGACAAATTAAATACGGGCACTACACAACTTCAAGCGCAGACTGTCAACCAGATTCCTTACAACCCTAATCCCGAACGATTTTGCGGAGGAACACTTTCACCGGTAGTAGGAGAAACGGCATCCAAACCCATATCTGGTACGTATTTACTTAGAACTAATTAGTGAATTAGCTACGGCTGTTTTGCAAGTTCTCTTTTCAGTTACACATAATTTCATTGCCCTACAGCAAAGGTTCGTTCAAATCTGATATACCTTCAATTCGTCGCAATGTCAACCGCCGTGAGAAAGCAATTTAAGCGAACAAAATTATTGAACGTGACAACAAAATTCCGCATAACCTACTCTCAAACAAGAGTATGCGATACGGTCGAAGCAGATTTGGCAAGCCAGGGAAACATTCTTAATTTGCTTCACTCCTTGGGTGCGGACCCGCACAATTACCACCATGACCTCCCGCCGCCCATCGTTAGGGACACAGAGATGCTCCTGGCAGGATCCAGTGCGGATCAGATGGTTCATCCTCACGATCCCTTTGAGGGAAATGTGACTGAGAAAACGGGAGACAGTGGCGAAATCCCACCGGAAGAAGATCCATTATGGGATTACTTGGATGAATCATACGACGGATCTAATTCCAATGAGGACAACGACAGCGATCAATTATATGATTTTTAGCTCTGAAACAACCACAGAAAGACAGAACAGCAATGTAATAATTATTGCCATTTGCAAATATTTTGTACATAAATCTCCTGAATATACTCGAAGCATGTATTTAAATCCATCCTCCGTTTTTGCTCCTTAGAAAGCTACCTATACTATGTAATATTGTTATACTTGAATTGTCACTTGTGTAAGTTTGTTTAATACTTTATTAAATGGTAGCTCTAAAATCAGCAAACCAATCCTGGGATCCATCTCTCGTTTCATAAGTCGAAGATTTAAGTTTCAAAAGAAATCCTGGGACAAGCTTTGGTTCTTGAAAATCCCGGGAGGTGGCGCGCACTCCACCCTTGAGAAAAGTTGACTTTCTCTCATTTTATTCAGATGCTTCGACTATTGCCTACTCACGTTTCTGAACAGTGAACCTTGACATCAAAGCAATTATTATTTAATGTGATTCGCTAACAGTTATACATTTTTTAGGGTAAAATCCCTGTAAATAGATGCCTAACATAACATATATTTACGGTCATAATTTTCGTTAAATCCTTACCGTTTAATAGACTCAGTGCGAAATATTCCCGCCAATCGTTGCATTCGCTCTCGAATTTATTCGCTCGCGATGGTTAAATGGGTATGCTCAGAGAATTGGAATCAACTGTAATTACTTAAAGAAGACCAGATTACAAGAGATACAAGTTTTTCCTTGGCAGTCATAAGGTAATTTATAAAAACGTTTATTTCCTAAAAGGTGTTGACACCTTGAGTAAGAGTATAATTTACAAGGGGTTTAACAAAAGGAGCAGGTAATTAGAGAAAAGCTTTCAAGCATACCTGCCCTCACTCATGATCCTCCCATCTCGCATACTCACATTAATCCCAACATTCCACATTTTCCTTTTACATTTACTTGAATGATAATCAATTCAAGTTGAAGGATGAGGATGAAATTGGCAAACCGACAATTAATTTCGGTAAAAGTAATATCCTGCCAGTTGCTGTTCAACTTGCTCTCTTCCTCCTTCCCTCTTCTTTCTCAACAACCTTCCCTTCAAAGAATTCCCCGCCTTTTATATAATTCTTCCCAGCTCTTTGAATATGTGACATGAAATTTTTCACTCCAACCCCTCTCCACACACCTTGATGATAAATGGTTTTGTAGTTACTCTCGCATATCTTTAATTTTCTAGCTATTCCACAGTTTGTCTCCCTCCTTTCTCCCACTTTCATCCGCCGTATCCGAATTCCGCCTTAAAGAAGGATACATACATAGAAGGAGGGCAGACTGAAGGACGTCTCCCTCCACTATAGAGTACGTAAGCAAATGCTATACACGTGCTTCTCCAGCATCAGCTTTAATAGATCATGACGTGTGAATAAGATGCTCACGAATTTTCTCGGAGCACGAGGCTGAATCAAGTTAATGATGATGGATGAGCATTCGTTTCCTCAGCCTAATTTCCACCCAGTGCACTCTCTCATCCTCTATTCTTCAAAGCATAAATCCGAGCTATAATCCACACCACCTAACAGTATGTCCCTCAGACTATTTACCAACTTTCTTTTGCCATTCCTAGCCCAGCCTAGCAGCCAACGCTGTATACGCGTACATAATTCCTATGGTGTAGCAATCAAATGTTTCCTATAGCATATTAATTATGAGGAAAGCCGTCTATTAGCCTATCAAGTCTCTTCCGCGCCGCATTAATTTCCCCATATAATAATCCTTGTAGACATAAGTATTTCCCCGTAATTTGATACCATTTACCCACCAATTTATCCATAATAATCCACGAGGTGAAATACCTATACGTGCAAAACATTATCCATTATCTTCCCCTCACTCCTCACCACAGCCCACCATCAACCATTATTCTCTCCTCCACCGTCTTCACCTCATTCTTATTCTTCTTTCCTTTTATTCCCCATCTCCTTCATACTTTTACTACATTTTCTATTGTGTTTTCCACCATTACCCAATTTCCTCCACCAAACAAGTTTAATCCGTCCCTCGTACCGTACCAACCCCTTCCCTCACTATCCATCTATAATTATCTCAATTACGTATATATTTTATTAAGAGACCATCAATCTTTTCCCTCCACGTTTTTTTAATTATCAAACTTAGCCAACCTTGTTTTTGCTAATATTTTACGCATTAATTTCAAGCCCGCCTATCTCTTTAAAATCATACTGTAATTACCCATAACACACCTGTATTTTAATTTTCGTTTGGAATTTAAAACCAGTACCGTAGAATGAGCCCGTATTTGACTATTCTGATTTTGAATTAACAAGCCTATCCCTAATGCGATTAAATGCATCTTTTTCTACAAATCTTTTGAAACTCATGGTATAGTACACAACACAGGTGCGCTATGAATCCCTTAAGCCTTTTCAATTGCACCATTTCCTTTATTTATAAAATTAATGATCAATATCCCATCACGTTTCAAACTTGAGAAACTCCTCTCTTGTCCTCTATCCTTCACTCACAATTCCACGCTTGTTTATAATTAAGAGAGAGTCAAAGCGAAATCATGGGAAATGATGTAGGATAACGTTACAAATTTAGGAAAACCTTTGGAAACAATAATTATTATGATAATCTTTAAACGAAATCCCATCATCTCTCATCATCAAGGGGAATTTGCAACATTTCTCTAATAACTTTTACTAAGCGCCTTATATTTTCCTAATACATAATAATCCCTTCACAAAAGAGCATACACACACCTAAGAGGATTTACAGCTTTCCATATTTGTAAATCACATTTCCCTCCCTTTAGATCATCCTTATCATATATAAACGATCAATTTTGTTTACACAATACAGATATATGTTCCTCTGTAATATAGCTAAAACTCTCACAAACACAGTACCATTTAGTCCCACTTTCTCCCTTGAATCTATATGCATCATTCAATCACTCCTTTCATCTCTCTCCTCCTATAACACCCTTTCCAAAAGTAGCACCAGAGGGAGTGAGGGATGCTCTATCTGATACCAAGAGAAAACAGTTTACCCTAAAGCTCTGTCCCCCGAACATTTCCCGGAGAATAAGTTATCACCTAGAGTAATTTCGAGTTGGACGGACGGACCTATCTATGCTCTTCACAGCTCCCGATTCATCATCATGTGTCGGAAACATTATCCTAGATTCTAATCACCGATTAATAAACGCATTTCCCAACGACCCCCACCCACTAAACGCACACACGCCGTCACCTAATGCCCCGTGTCGTCCGTCGTCCCTCCATCTCCCTATATTCTTCTTCTCTCTCGTCAGTTGTACACACGGTACGTCAGCAACAACTTTGCGCCTTGCTCAGAAAAACAGTTTAAGCTTTAGCTAAGAGAAAGCAAAGACTACTTAAGCAATCAATTATTCCAGTCACACCGATTATCCTTTACCCAACATCAACAATCATTATGACGACACCAGGGCACCGCTAACTTGATCAATCCCATCACGTCCTCCACTACCCTTATCCTTCCCACCATCTTCAAATATCTACAATCCCCCCCCCATTCCCTAATGTCTATCAGCCAATCAACCCATGACTTTAATTCTTCTAACCGAACTTCTCCTCATCAAATCTCATCATTCACTCACCCTCTCCTTAATATAATAATCTCGCTCCTCAATTGAGCCATCAACCCTCCCTGTTTGTCCCTTCATCTTTTTGGCTCCCTTGTCCTTCCTCTGTATATTGCTCATAGCATATAAATGCAATCATATTTATCGCTCATCCCATCAAATCATGTCTTCTTCTTCATACTTCCACTTCCTTCAATAGTCATATATATTCTTCCTATCTTGCACGTGCCATCCCAGTGCAACTCACTTCCCAGACACAGCCGCCATTCAGGGGACACATGACTTAGAGTATCATATAGGCACTTTCTTGTTCACACTTTCCCCTTAAATCTAAACACATATTTCTCCATATTCCCATAATTTTATTATTCTCTCCATCCATAATAACAGCACATATGAATCATTGATAATTATCCTTGCTTTCTCCTAGCTTAGTCTCTTCGTATTTCATATTAAGGTTTTACCATTAAGCACTGCGCTTGAGCTAAGAATCAAATCATGTTGTACATCCAGGATCCAAGCTTTCACTATTTGCCTATATTATACTTCCCAAATTATGAGCGCACAAGGAACATGGATCGCATCCTTTCATTCCTGCTTTCCTTACCTACCGACTATTAACCTCTTGCGTACGGCTAAATATTCACGAATACTTCTAATGTGCCCTGGTTGTCATGACGTAAAATCTATTTCACGCCCGTAACCAAACAACTAGTTCTATCCTCCTGGCCTGAGAACAATTTCAGTGTTTTCACTCGTGGCCCAGCTCTTGGTAAATCACTTTTGGAAAATACAGCTCATTCCAACGGAGAATTAAATTAATTTCTTGCATTTTAAAGTACAGCATCAAGATGAGCTTTCAAAATAAAACTTGGAAAACACTGGAAGCAGTAGCACCAAGTACTGCTAACAACTTGACCAAATCGCTTAGATTGCGAACAGAATTTTAGACCACGTTATCGCATCTTATTATTGGGACATTGTTATTTTGTAGCGAGGTTTACTGTGGGATGAAAACATTAGTTACTGCGGCGCAATTTAAGCATGGAAAATCGCCTAAAGAGAAACGTTTCAGCCTCTATCGGCAGCTTTTCCTTATGTGCAAGAAAGTCGGGATTGCAAACATAACTGTAATTTTCCCAGACGAAATAACAGAGGCAATCAGAGAAGCTTTTCCAGGGAACATTTCAGCACCGCAGCAGATACAGCACGCACGAGTCATCTCTTTACAGGTCTTGTTAGGTATGTATTGTAGAAAAGATAATCTTCCTTTAAACAGGAGTAGGGACTCATCTACACAAAGATACTGACCAGGTTCAATTGCATTGCGAAACTTCTCCAGGACCGTGGGCAAAAACGTTCCGAACTTGTGAAGCCTCAGCGTTGTGTCTGCAATAGCACTGTCAACAAAATGTAAATTGTGCGGAATTTGCTCAAACCGGTTTCACGACATAGTCTACCCGAAAACTGGAGAGTCCTAGCGCTGCGCTGCTACAATTTTATGCTATAATTGTCATTGTATTACATATTCTCCCAAATGTCTCTTGTCCGCTCCGCTCCTGGATTGCACACAGATTGGAATGCAGGCAGAGCAAACTTCTCCATGGTTTAGCACTATATGTAGGTTAATGTTTAAGGTCAGGCTAGGAGAGAATATTCCTTGAGCGACTCGTCGCTCTTAACTCTGTAAAATATACTTTTAAGGAATCGCCTCAATACATTCGATCAGATTCGTGAAGCAAATCTCCTTGGGATCGGTCCTCTTATTGCATCTCTGTCTTCGTACCATACTGTCTCATCGTACCGCATTTCTTCGATTAACTCTACGCACTTTTAGTTAGATCCACCATCTACATTTTTTGGTCCAATCGAACCGGATAGTTCAGTGCTTTGAAATTTCCGACTAATTTTAGTGTGAAAATCTAACTTCAAAAGTGCAACACAACTAACCATGGCTAACTTAGCAAAGTTAATTCGCAGTCGTGGAATTCAAAGGCAGCTTCTTACAAAAGCTGAAAAGTGGGTACACGAGATAGACGAGGTAGAGGACAGAAACAATCTGATCGCTATGACTGAAAAGCTAGAAAGACTCAAACAAGTGTATACAGACTACTTAACGTATCAAGAACAAATCGAAGATTTAACTGATGATGATTCCATAGACGACGAAATTACAGATAGGATAAACTTTGAAGAGAAATATGGTGAAGTGAAAGGTCGCCTTATGGTCAAAATCAGTGCAAAACGTGTAGCCGAAATACCCTTGAATGAACATGTAGTCCCTGATCCCAAGAATACATCCATAAAGTTACCAAAGCTAGATCTCCCCAAGTTTAATGGTAATATTCACGAATGGCTGAGCTTCCATGATTTGTTCAGCGCTGCAGTTCATCAAAATACATCAATCAGCAAAGTTCAAAAACTGCAGCATCTAAAATCCCTCCTCATCGGTGAACCTGCTCTTCTTCTTCAATCCCTTCAAGTGACGGAGCAAAACTACGACGATGCATGGGACATTTTGATTAAACGATACCATAGTTCCAAGAAGATGGTATCTGCTCAAATCACTCGTCTTTTCAATCAGCCTCACATGCATCAAGAATCTCCACTCGCCCTTCGAAACTTCGCTGACGTTACTGAAGAATGCATAAGAAGTTTGAAAATACTTGATGCCTGTTGAAACGTGGGATACGCTAATCCTCCACTTTTTAGTGGAAAAACTCGACCTCGAAACGCGTAGATTGTGGGAAACAAAGACTTCAGGGACGGAATTTCCAAAGATCAAAGATTTTACCAAGTTCATCGACGATCGTGCGGAAGTTCTACTTGCGTCAGCGTCTTCTGCCCCATCAACTACCTACCCCATACCCAAATCATCCAACACCGCCCCCAAGTCCTCATCATCCAAGCTACAATCCCACGTCACCATCAACCCACCCAACTTCAGCATCACCTGCCCACTATGCAGATCGGACCATTATCTTTTTGGCTGCCCCCAGTTCCAGAAGATGAATGTAACCGACCGCCACTCCAAAGTTAAGGAACTACAGCTTTGCTTCAACTGCTTGAAACCATCACATTCGGCCCAAACTTGCAACAACAAGGGTAAATGCAAAGTATGTTCCAAGAATCATCACTCCATGGTCCACCTGGACGAAAGCCACATCCCTAATCAACATGAATCATCATCCTCAACCCACGAAGAAGCACACGAAAATACCCAAAGCCAAGATGTAAATTCCTACTCCACCGTCGTCTTAAATCATCACATCGCTCAACAACCCACAACGCTCCTTGCTACCGCCCAAGTTAATGTAAAGGATTCTAATGGAAAGCTTGTAATCGTAAGATGTTTGTTAGATCCTTGTTCCCATGTCTCTCTAATAGCTAAGGATTGTGTTAAGAGGTTAGGTCTAAAAGGTTATTCTAATCATGTTCCAATTTCTGGTGTAGGTAGCATAGGAATTAAATCTACTCAACAAGTCTCTCTAACGCTGTATTCAAGAGTCAATCCTGAATACTCTATTCAATGTACAGCATTGGTCCTACCCAATGTTACTCCTAATCTTCCTTCAGCTAGGATATCGTATGATTCTATCAGTCATTTAGGTAAACTAGATTATGCTGATCCTGATTTCTGTACTCCAGGTAAAATAGATATTTTACTCGGTGTTAGCATAACTAGTCAGGTAAAAAGGGAAGGTTTGATTAGAGGAAGCCCAGGATTACCAATCGCTTGTAATACGCAGTTTGGATGGATCGTTGAAGGCAACCTTCCTCCAGTAAGTTCTTTATTCTATTCATGTAATGTTTCTCTTGATTCTGTGTTTCGTAAGATCTGTGAGCTTCAAGACGGTAAAGGTAATTTAAATGTATTAACATCAAGGCAAGCTCAATGTAATAGTCAAGTTATGTTAAATCCTACTCTTAATCCAAATGGTAAATCTACTTTAAAGTTACTATTCAACTCTAATTTCAAGCTTCTTGGTTATTCTAGGAAAGACTGTCTCATGCTATTTTTTCTTACCGAGAAGAAGCTAGGAAGTGATTTAAATATTCAGTCACAGCATGCAGCTCTTATGAAGGTTAAAAGTAAGATGATAATGTCAAAGCCTTATTATCAAGTGTATTACCCTCTCCAACTTTGTGTCCGTAAGTTAAGCTCAATTACAACTAAGCATGGAGTTGTACGTAATGTTAATTCTCAATCCCAAACTAATCATCATTTTCGTTCCAAGTTTAGGTCAGGATTGATAGGTCAGGATAATTTACACTCTCCTCATCTTCTTTTCTTTCCTTCTACTTCCATGTTGTGCGCTAAGGTGAAAAACATTTATGCAATCATTCGTGTAAACTCAAAATATCAAAGTTATGTACTACTGCTATTCAAGGTTGCATTTGTAGCAAAGGTTAAAACAGTGTTGTGCTATATTTTAATGTTAGTCAATCGTCTCCGTAAAATGTCGTGGGCTTATCTATCTGTAACTCTCTCCGTAAAGGAGAGAGAAAATGTAATGCAAATTCTTGTTAAAGTGGACAGGCTGGATATTTTACAGCATGGATTCAGTCAGTTACGTAAAGGTGAATCGTTGTCGAAATCAAGCAAACTAGCAATGTTACATCCCATTGTGGATGAGAAAGGTATTCCAAGAGTAGGTAGGTTAAATAATTTTAATTTACTCTACGATGCAAAGCATCAAATAATTTTACCTCGTCGATGTGAGCTAGTGATTCTAATCTTAGACTGGTTTTATGTTAAACTACGTCATGCTGGTCTAACTTTGCTATGTCAACTGCAGCAAAGATATTGTATTCTAGGTTCATTTGATCTGGTGAATTTGTTTGTACAAAGTGCGTGAAAGGTTTTAAATTTAAAGCTGACTCTGTTAAGCAGCTAATGGGTAATTTATCTTGGTGCAGGTTTAGTAGGTAATAGCAAGGTAGGGGATGTAAGTTTTTAATGGCTATTTATGTCTCTTATTTGTTAAGCTACTTGAACTATGCTTTAGGATTGGTTACTGATATTTCCATTGACGCATTTTAACTAAATCTGTAACTCAACTAATCGTCATGTGTGTTTAACGTCCAACTTTCAAGTTAAGTCAGTCTTTTGATCAGTAACTGTAGCTGATCATTTAATCTTGTCATAAACTTAATCATCAATTAGTCTATTCATTTATTTTCTCTTGGCAAAGCCAAGGGGGGGAGTATGTACGCGAGCGATACAGTTAAAATTGAATGTTTTCCTATAATTCTCCAAGATTAAGCTAGCAAATAGTCCTAGCGCTGCGCTGCTACAATTTTATGCTATAATTGTCATTGTATTACATATTCTCCCAAATGTCTCTTGTCCGCTCCGCTCCTGGATTGCACACAGATTGGAATGCAGGCAGAGCAAACTTCTCCATGGTTTAGCACTATATGTAGGTTAATGTTTAAGGTCAGGCTAGGAGAGAATATTCCTTGAGCGACTCGTCGCTCTTAACTCTGTAAAATATACTTTTAAGGAATCGCCTCAATACATTCGATCAGATTCGTGAAGCAAATCTCCTTGGGATCGGTCCTCTTATTGCATCTCTGTCTTCGTACCATACTGTCTCATCGTACCGCATTTCTTCGATTAACTCTACGCACTTTTAGTTAGATCCACCAACTACAGTTGTTAGCCCCCGTTTTCCAACCGGTAGCTGAAATCTTGCCAGTATTGTCATCTGACTCAGAGCCGTTATCTTCTGATTCTGTCTCATCCTCTTGTACACACACACTGCCACAGTCAGAATCACTTTCAGATAAATCTGAAGACATTTTTTCAAGCTGATGTAAACACCAAAATAAAAGCGAAATTCGTGCAGGCAATCAATCAAGTGAATCGTTCGCATTCGTGCATGCTAATAACATAGCTGAGAAATAATTGAAAATCATCATTGGGCTGTTATCAAGTATTTCTGTTGTGTACGGCAACCTCAACAGGCACAAATAACAGATTCGATATGTTTCCATGTACTCTTACAGCCATGGCAACAGTAAACGATTTGCTGGCTGACACTTCAACCGCCTCATGATACCAAATTCAAATGTTGGCTGGCACTATCATGGTGCCTAAGAGGTTAAGCTTCCACTGCTTTTGCATCTTTCAAGATTCAGCGAACCGAAAACAAACCCTGCTCATGAACGCGGGTGATAGATTGAAATCCGATTATGTGAAAAAATAATAGTTTCATAGGATCAAAGGTGAGGGCGAACAAATCTGGTACATATGTAAACGAGAGCTTGTTAAGGAGGCGCTAGCTATGAGAGAACCTTGGAGCTTCACATCATTTCACAGACTTGTCATGTCAATGGATGAATGCTGAGGGACACTCCGGACATGTACCCTTTTTCTGGACAATAACCTGTCTCCTCAACCATAACGAATTAATCATATTTTCACCCATATGCTCCACTGACTCCACCCTTGGCGCAATTCATTCATTATGCGTTACGCATTTTCCTTTCTACGCTTTCGGATCAAGAGCTCACGACAATTTATTCAATCAAGTCTTGGTCCAGGATTTCTCTCCGCTCATCTCATCTTCCCACACTACACTGCAACCCAATAATTATTTATTTAAACAACTTAATTCCCAGAACCATTATTTGCAACTTTATCTTTTAATTAAACCATATAACAATATTGATTCAGGAGAGAAACGGGGCGACCGGTATACCAAATAATTTATTTATTAGTTCAAGCTCTACAAGTGATAATTTACAATTCATATGACCAGACAATGCTAATTCCGTGCAATGGTAATTCAAGGGTGTATAGTGTGAAGAATGGATCAGTCTATTATGAGTCTTCTGGGCAATATTGTTGGGATGCATGAGGAGCAGTAGAGGATGAAAGATAAATTGGATTGGATCACGGATATGTAATTAAATAGAGAAATCGGTCAACGCGGATAGAATAATCTCAGCCAATATTCACCCATGGTTTCATAGCTTGATTCCCCTTTTACTTGGGAATTGATAATATTGTACACCCTTCCTTGATTCTTATTCTAGGGATCACAATACGAAGTGGAGAAGAAAGAAACAGTCGTACAATGGAGCTCAATCTCATCCAAAGGCATTTCGGAGGTGACGAGGAGGGAAGCTTATTAAAAATAGTAGCCGCCATCACAGCCTTGTCGCCTTCAAGAAGCAAGGGGAGAATTCTTCCACCAGAAGATGATTTATATCATATCAAATACGAGATAACCCATTGTTACAACTCAATAGTGTCTCCCTAACCAGCCGTCTACATCCTCATCCTCTCCTGAACAACTCTACATCTAACCTTTCATGTTTCTCTACGCAACAACTTTCCTAAAACTTATTGT
This sequence comes from Sminthurides aquaticus, assembly GCA_906901655.1. Taxonomy (NCBI): domain Eukaryota; kingdom Metazoa; phylum Arthropoda; class Collembola; order Symphypleona; family Sminthurididae; genus Sminthurides; species Sminthurides aquaticus. Next base: position 12,732,678 of record CAJQTT010000001.1, on the reverse strand, counting down.
GCGCTGCTATGGCACATCTCAAGACTATCCGAAACCTGCATGTTCAACGTAAATTAGCAATAATAATATTAAAACTCAACCTGATTTACAAATTACCTGATTCAACAATCTTTAAATTCTTGCTTTCATTTCGTGCCCCAGTTATAAAATTCAAATCACTTCTCTACACTTAGTACCTACTGATGAAATACATCCCTTGCTTCCATAATCATCCGCAGTTTTTCAAAAACACTTGAGCTTTCCTACAAACTTATGCTTGAAGATTCATCCCACAAACTAACATACAAACATTTTGGATTTGGCACCCCTCGAACCTATTCTTTCCTCCTATAAAATCCTTAGTGGTTATCATCATCTCACCTAAATGACTCTCTGAATCAAGGAGGCGGTTGTGTCGGTCGGTATGTGTGATGATCCATCTGGGATTCTCCTCTATCGGGAATCGGCTCCCGTTCTTACCGAGTCAAACATCTTTCATTCTCTCAATATTCACATGACTCCATATCCCATTTAATGATAGAAATAGCTCAACTCCCTCCTTAGCTTCATCCATTCCTCCATCTCCGTTACTAACTATGCTTCCTTTCATCCTTTCATATCCTACAGTTCATTCCCAACAGAATCCAGCATATTTCATCTTTCTCCACGCTCCATTAGCTCCCAGCACTTTATTCAGTCACCTCTGAGTTCATAGTAATCCGTACACACACAGAACCGGCTATCAATAGTCAATAGCGGGTAATCCAATTCAAAGGAAACTTTGTACGCACATCAAAGATATTTCTCCAAATCACACACCAACTGACAAACCAACCCTCATAATATCGTCGTCCTTCCCTAGAATCTCTAGGATATAACCGACAATGCAAAAGGCTAACGAGCACTGAAAGCATATTTGATTCCACCAAATCCGAAAAGATTCCACCCGACACTGTAATGATTCTCCCTAAAGACAGCTTCTCCCCCATTCAGCCCAATCTAAAAGCTAAATCAATTTATCCACACTACATTAAATTCTCACCACTCCAAATGGCGGCATCCCTGAAATTCATCCAAGCATTCTTGAAATTAAAGGTAAAAGTCTATCAATACTATGGATGGTGCTACGCTCTCCACACTTCTTCAACAATAGGCTTTCAAAATTCTGCTTTTTCAGAAGCGAACAATAATGATTCTAATGAATCCAAAGTACTTCGCCAATCTACTAATTGGCATTTAAAAATTTAGCTTTGACTATATTTTAATTTCCTAACTCAACACATCTGACGTAACTTCCAATCCTTAGTACCTAAAATTCGCACGAATACGATGCTCCGTCAGACAATTGCTGTACAAACGGATGTAAATCGTGGACGTGTTACAAGCTATGTATTTTAATAACACTTACCACAAAATCTCTCTTAATTACTTTATGTTTTTAGTTCAAAACTGCCGTCACCGAACTGGCTTGGCACCCTCCATTATTCTATTCGCTAATGTTCAGAACCACGCCTCTGAGGATTTGCATAATTGCCTCTAATTTTCAAAATGAGACATGTAATTACCTTCTTTTAGCCAAAACTATCCACCCAAATTACTAATTACTCCTCTTCGTCCCGTCCAACTGAATACAAATAAATATATCCTTGGCATTTCCCTTCATTTCTCTTCCCAGCTTAGCTCATACAACCGACGCTTCTTATCTCTCTACTGCTTACGCACACTGATAAATCTGCCAGTTTCATCTCTCGCTCTCTTCTTTCCCGTCCGCATTTCTCATTCACTCTTCAATCATCTGTAGCTATTAGTGCTTCCAAAAGCGGTAGCGGTTATGCTGTAAATATCGTTTTACAAAAGGAATCCCCTTCCTTTGACTCAATGGCATCAAGCTGCCGCACCCATGCGGAAGCATTCCATCCCCCTGCGCAACCTCCTCTTTCTTTAAAGTGATTCAACACCTTATTCCTGGCTTTAAAACAACATTTTCTTTGACAATCCCCTCCCGCTACAACTAATGTACGCTCCTAAGCTACGCGATAATTAAGAGCGAACCAGAGTATGTGATCAATTAAGCTCTTTAAAATTTCAAGCTTTGATAAGATAGTTAAAGTAATTACCATAACACCCGCCACATGCTACAGCCGGTGTCTTGCGGGTGTCCTTAACCGTCCGGCCCAACACTTTTGACCCTCTTTAGCACATGTAACATCCGAGATCGATTCTTTTCCAATCCTCCCATCGCTTCTTCCTCACAGACTGGAAGACGCTGCGACTATTCCTCTCACGGCTTTCCCTCGATAATTAGGCGCATATTTTTTCAGTGTACTACTGCTAATGATCTCAATGCATTCCCTACATATTTCAAACCCATCAGACCCTTCAACAATCATTTATGTGTCATTTTATACCTTCCTTCCACATCCAGAATTCCCACCCACTCTCCTGTAGTGTTTCTTCGCTGCTAGTAGTTTTGGAGGAATAATCTCCTTTTTGACGGTTTGAAAAAACCGACTGTTGCGATTACGTCTTGCACGACGTTTTTCAGAAGAATCTCACCCCATACATATAAGTTATATTAAGTTAAGTGGCGGAATGCCGAATGAGTTCTCAATATGCCTAAAACTCTCAACCATTGTACCGGCCATATGATTCCCGAAATTAACCGCGTTACCTCCCATAGACCATGAATTAAGTAACGAATTAGTTTTCGTGCAGTGTGCAGTTTCTTGAGTTTCTAATGGAAACAAACCGGCTAAAAGCTTTTCATAGCCGGGCTCTTGTATGTCGTTCTCAGTTCCTGGATTCCTTCGGTTTTTAGTGTGGATCCGATCCCTGCCCTGGCCCTGTCTTTACCCAGACGACATCTTTATAACTATTTGCTCCCACGCTTTGCTATTCTTTTCATCGCCCTCGATTAACTCTGTTGGTGATGTGAATAGAGCCAAGACCCTTCCTACAAAGACTATGACACAATGACTGCTTTAGGGATTTTTTTACAGACTCCCGTCCTTGGAATCCATATCTCCCCGATCCGCTCTCCCAACCCTCACCGCCTATCCTTTCCCATGAGCAAAGCAAAAAGATTATTCACTCCCTGCTCTGGAATTCTCGAGCCTGCCTCCTCTGAATTGCCACAGGGCCCTTGGGAGGGAAGAGCCTTGATCCTTGTAGCACATGCTAAAAATGATCTTCTGAGGAAATGACGCGTTAAAATCCTGGGAGTTATGGTATTTTTACCCATCGATTTCACCCGATCAAGTCCCTCTTCTCGACTCGAGTCTCTTTCATTGCCAATATCCTGTCACCAAATACGAGCCATTCAATAGGTCTCAGTAAGTGATATCCTTCCTCTTCAACCGGAACCACAACCTCGTTAGTATGTAACCCACTCTTGGATTTATTTTTCAACGATTACACAACCAGCCCTTTCTCCCTTTTTCTCTCCTTTTGGCCCGGGTAACTGCCAAACCCGCCTCTTATCGCCGCCCTACATCGCCAATTCAAACCCTTTCTCCTCCTATAAACTCTCCCACTTCCTTCAACCTCTTCAGAGAATTTTCTTTAAAAAATCTTACACACTCCAGTCGCACAACCAACACTTAACAAACAGGCCGCAAATTCCCTACCCATTGTACCCATTTTGCCTTACCTTTTATTTTGTCGTCATTTCTTCTCTTGTCTATATCCATCAGCTCGCTCATCTTAGGCTCCGATACCTACTTCCTTCATTCCATTTAACCCGCTTGAGCTTCAACACCCTACGCAACATTTCGCTAAAAGAGGAAAATGTATTCATTACCCTTTTTCCGATTTTCAAAACATAAGGCAACCGTATGAGGGTTTCAAGGTACTCCTTCATCATGCTTTAACATCATTTTGCATGTTTAATCATTTAGAAAAGCTCAAAAAGTCACATTTGCTATCTGTGACTTTCTCTTACACATGATTTATTATGTCGGTTCTAGTTTTGAATGGTGTTATTCCATTCAAAAATTTAAGAGAACTTTGAAACCCACTGTTGTGCATCATAATTTACTCTGCCATTATATCGCATTCTAGAAATTACATGATTCAATAAAACTCTAGAAACACACCGTCTACCTCCAAGATCAAGCTTTTGAGCATGCGATCCCATTGATTTTGTCTCAGAGGAAATGGATTTTGAAGAAAGAAATAATTATTCAAAAATCATGCATCTACTGCGTCGTATTTAAAAGATAATAAAGAATAGACCAAGACGAAGCTTTCAGATTTTCTGCGACAGTAAAAGAAGGAGGAGGCTGATCTACTGGATGGGAAAAGGCTTAGAAGTACGCCGCAACTCTGTCCAATAATCACTGACTTTCACCATATTCTCCTTCCCTTTCCCTACTATGATTCTTTGACTTGACTCACAGCTCCAACTTTCACCACGATACGTATGGATACCTTCCTTCAACATCCACAAGCTACTTTCATATCAAATACCTTATTCTTCTTTCGCCTCCCTACTTTCTCCAGCTTTCTCTTCTTGTTGTGAGTGAGAGACAAATAGAACTGGGGAGCGACCACAAAAGATGCGGCACATATGCTACTACTATAAAACTACGAAAATCCATCGTCCCCCTCTCTTTCGCTCAACGATCCCATCCAACCCTCTTCCTCTCCTCTGTTCCTCTGAAGTTAAGCTTCGCCCTCCCGTTGAATTTATCCAAAGCCTTGGATTCTTGTTGACTTTCACTGCAAGGGGTGGTGGGATTCCTACATATTTTATCATAAACTTTCCATCTTTCCCGTACTAACGAGGCCCTTGTTATTGTTATGTATTTAAATATTCGTAAGGAGGCACGTGTCTGGATGTATCACTCATTTCATTCATCACACATGAGCGGATTTGAAGAGAAGATATACGGAATTAACTTTCCACACTATCTCTGCCCTAGGCCCTAGTCCTAGTGCTTAGTACGTCTAGTACGGACGGAGACCAAACTGTTTTCATGAGGATACAAATTCTAATCGTCCCAGCGCTTTGTATCTCTCTTTTGACTTCCTCACTTGCTTCATAGGAAAATAGGATGAGAATAATACGGGACAAGGGTTCTGGTGCAGGTTTTGGAAGCGATATTGTTACGTGCACAGGATGCAAGTTATTCGGATGGCGGGGGTGCGATAAATGTGAAATCGTGTGTACATATATAGAGTGTCTGCCATGCACACCATCAGATATTAGCCGCCCTTCTTGTATTCCACTAAACGGAGTGCGCCAAAACAATCTCGGCAAAGGAAAAGCAAGAGGAAGTTCCCATATATAAATCTAATGTCGGAGCAAGATCAGAATACAATCTCCCTTCCTTTTCTCTTCTATTCGCCTCATAATCGAATTGCAAATTAAGCTATTATTCCAACTTAATTATGGCCTCCCAGAGATAACACCAGCCTCACATTCACACAAACATACAAGGCCAACCGGTCAAGAAAATGAGCCGCAATCTTCTTCCCTTCTTCTTCCATCTTCCAATTCAAAGGCGAATGACTTGTTTCTCTACTGTGCAGCTATATATATACTTCACTTAAATAACTCCCATGTACAAAGCAATTCCAAGTTCTCTCAGCGAAACACTAAATTCAAAGTTTGCGGTTTAAATTCTAATTTATTTCCAATCACTAGCCCTAATTTTGCATTATATATTATTATTCGCTTTGCTGCGCGGCTTTGCCCGGAGGTTTGTTGAAGCGAGCTCAGAAAGGCAAAGCATTGTAAATGAGCACTACGCGGCAGCTCAGACGAAGTTTCTGCTTTGTAGTTAAGATTCACCCGCCATACTTCAAATTCGGATTTGCTGCCAAATTCACATGCAAGTCCCCACTCGCTTACTTCAAATTCAAATTTAATTTTGAATTATTTGAATTGAAATAATCAAATTCAAATTTTCAAATTCAAATATCCAAATTTGAATATTTGAATTTGAAAATTTGAATTTGATTATTTGAATTTGAAAATTTGAATTTGATTATTTGAATTTGAAAATTTGAATTTGATTATTTAAATTTAAATATTTAAATTTGATTATTTAAATTTAAATATTTAAATTTGAAAATTGGCGGGAAATTCAAATATTTGAATTTCCCCAAAAAACACAAAAATTGTAATTGTGGCCAAACTACAAGTCAGTGACAAATTCTGACTGCACATCTAAATTCCCCGTAAAATTCTGGTCTAGTAAACGCTCTTGAATCAAAAAGTCCAAAAATGACAATTTTTTAGCAAAGTACAAAGGCTTTATACCCGGCTTTACATTTTGTGCCCTTTGGGGTAGTCTTTCGATTTTTTTTAAAAAAGGCGTTTTTTGGACTTTTTGATTTGAGAGCGGTTTCTAGACCAGAATTTCACGGGGAGTTCAGAAATGACATCCATTTTTGGCGCTCGCGCTTCTGGCCTGAGATATTTACAAAAAACCATGAAAAGTTTGCACCACCAACCACCACCAAACTATCCTGCATGAAAAAAACAAAAAAACAGTACGAATCCTGTGCCCCAAGTTTGCCGCTAGTTACTTTCTCTTCAAGCTTTGGAATACAAGTGATATAACTGAATCTTCTGCTATTTTACTCCTCAAATAAACACTCTACAATGAAGAAAATGACAACTCCTGTCTTCATTCCGCCCAATGCATTTGAAAACATCATTAAGTGAAATCGTGAAATTGTCCTTCCAGACAAGCAAACATATTATTTATATTAGACTGACTTTCACTTTGGACTTGTTCTCTCTCATCGTTGGTGTTAAAATGAATCTGTTTCGTATATCCCTTTATTTTGCAGCATAGAGGATGGAAGAACGTTACAAGTATAAAGTACATATAGCATAGCGGTGATATGTTGTACAGCTTTTTCAGTGGACTTTCTCCCACTTTCACACTAGTTGGCTCTGTTGAGCGTGAACATTTTTGGAGCTGAAAATAGCGGGAAGCAGTATCTCGTTGCCGTAATGGGACTTCTTCTTCTTCTCCTTCTTCCACTTAATAACTCCTACTCAAGTAAGCGTTCTTGAAGAGTGCTAATAACATCTACATCATAGATGTACGTAAGTAATTCCATCCACTTGGTTTCTCTTCTCCGAGCAACCTAATTCTTTCGTAATGACTTCCAACTAGGATGGGCGAAGAAAGAGAGAACAAATTCAGCCATTCTCCAAGAACATCATTCCATTACACTCCATGACTCCCGAGCCTAACACTTGCGCAACGAAAACAATCCGTCCCAATTTATCCACACGTGATTGGCCCTTCACCATGATAACATCCCAAGGATTTTCTTCCTCTCTCCTTTCTACCACCCCCTTTCCCATCCTCGTCTCTCCCTAACAGCCGCACTGCAGGCAGATCATATACGCAGTTCATGAGTTTTCTTCCGACACTAACTGCTTTCTCTATATCCGTCCATAGAAGTTATCTCCACATTTTACACTTCTCTACACACTATTTCTACCTCTACGGACTTTTTCTATTATTTTCTCCTCATCCTATTTATTTGAACATCTCCTTTTTACTACCTTTTTATTGCATCCCATCAAATTTACAAATTTCATCAATTTTCTCTCTCTACCTTCTCATTTCATTACAACATTCCCGTCCTTGCCTCCCAGAATTCAATGGTATATTTTTCTCTCCTTTCTCCTTCAAATTTTCTCTTCTGTCTCTACTGGGACTGGCTAGCCAGAGCTTCATGAGCATTGTAAACAGACAATAGAGGGCGCTGAACTACGAGTGCTCACACGTTGATGTTTACACTTGAATCGTTACTCGTTCCTTCTGAAGGCCTTGTTTCGCATTAGAACTTAAGCTTAGTTAGTACCATTTATTTTCTTCAAAACTTCTATGTCGAGTTCTTCCCAGGGTAATAACCTATTAAAGCGTGTCCAATTGACCAATTATCATTATCTTTTGCTTAAAGAAGACGGAACAATGGTATTTTTACAGTAGATAAAAGGCACTCATCTGCAAAATAACTTACAACAGTTTTGCTACAACGGGCTACTAACTCCCTTATAGATTAAAGTTAAACTCACAACATTCCATCTGTTCTAAGCTGCATGCAAGTCTCCCACTTTTTGTGCTCGTATTTTCCTTCTTGAATCATTTCATTCTATCACTTAATTCACACTATCCAAGAATGAATCGCGTTTAGAAATTATTCAGACGCTCCTCCTTGAACACGAGACCACTGTCCCATTACTCTAATTGTTGCATCCCTTAAAAATTTAATTGATAATTACCTCTCCTTTGTTTCAAGTCTCTCTCCTAGAAATACTTTGAGAGGAAGTGCTCAATTTTTACTCGCAAGTGGGAAAATACTTATCTAAGCTCCCTCCTTCAAATAACTGGCATTGCATTTATTTCCTCTTGCAATTAAAACTAGGTCTGTATTATGTATTCTCTATCATGGTTCTTGCATTATTGCGTAAAGTTTTCTATGTACCTACTTTAAACAAAGCTTCATCATTTCCTTTCTATGAGTTGCTTGGACACACTGTGGAGTCAGTGCCATAAAGTTGCACTGCCCTTTCATTCCAATTCATCCTGAGAAGAATCAGATAAGTTGACACGCATACATTATCTGGCCAAAAGTTAACTCTTTGAATGTGGATTCATGAATTTTTTTCATTCATCATATCAGGTTTAGCAGAGGAGCGGGAATATAATTGTATTATAATTTCATATTTATAAGGATCCTCGCTACCATTTTTCCTGCATTTGAATGTCTCAAAACCGCGACAACACATACTTGAATTGCGTCTTGCCGCCTACAATTTCTCAAAAGCCTGAAACCCGCGCCTTAACAATTGCGAAAAAAACACGCCGTATTCTGGAATCCTGTTTTGTAAGAAAAATGTATAGTTTAGCCTATTCTTTCCGTCAAGGTGCGTGAAGTGGCTTATAATTTATTTAATTACATTGTCTTATTGTCTTTCCTGTATCTAATTACGTTCTCTTTAATTCTGCTATAATTACTGCCTACATAGAAAATATAAAAATGAGAGCAATTAAATCTTGAACCATCAAGTGTCACCTTATAATTGCACACATTTTTTAAATCAACCTAAAATCTGACGCGTTCCCTCATTCTTTTTCCTAATATTTCAAGTCACATTGTCATTGTGCAGGTTACCTCTCTGACAAACGGTAGTGGCCAATGCCAATACCCTTATAGTTCTTATTGTACTGCGCTGTCTGTGCGGCAGGCTGCTTCTAGAGGTGGACAGGGACGTATTGAATTAATTATTCTCTTACATTTAATTACGCGTCTTGCACTTCCGCGCTTATTTAATCTGGGCTCATCTCTGTATCCGTCTTCCATGCACATTATTTAACTAGTGGGAGGGAAACTATAAATAATTTACACGCAAATCTAAAGCAAAGTGTTACTTTTACGTTAAGCCTCAAGGAAAATATAGCAACATGTGCCTGCCACCCTCATCCAGCCTTCCGCCTTCTCCTGCCCAACCCGCCATCCGCGACCTTTCACATGCACAAGCAAACCGATTCATACACCGACTCCTCCGAGAGACGGCCAAGACTTATCATCTCGCAAGTTAAGCGCACACAAGTGTAATTAGTTACTCGAAAAAATCCCGGCATTCTTCTCTAATGACAGTTTTGTAAACCACAGATTAGCGTGGTCATTAAAGGGTATGCGGAGAATGCTCAGCTTGTCCTAACAAGAGACGGAGCAATTTGAGAAGTAGAGCAAACTCCGTGTCACCACAAAAAATCATCCAGCATTCAGTCACATAGCAATCCCGACTGTCTGTAAATGTGTGGGTGTATATCAATAGACCAGCCGTCCTATTCTTCGTATATTATAGGAAAGGCGTTAAACCTTCGTGGATAGTGTAAAACAACTTCCGAAACCTTCCGTCTTTGAACTGATATCACAAATTATCTTCTTAAGATTACAAAGGTTTTCCTTAAGACAAACTTCCATCTTCCTCCAACCCCCTCATGCTTTCACTAATGAAGCAATTATTCCGCCTCTTTTTTTCAGCATGTGCACACGGGGGATGCAAGTACATGGAGCTTCTATACAGCCCGCTCGCGCCATCCGTCTCAACTATGAAAACGCTATAACAACGCCTTCCCAGTCATCATCCTCCACTCAAGTATTCCACGAGGTCTATATAATATATAACAAGCTAAAACAAACTCTGTTTGAACGAAGAATAATACCCTTCAAACATAGTGTGCACTGCCTTGACACGGATCCGTTCCGCTCCCCGGGAATCGGGAGCAAAAAATCCCGAACCATACCATCTTACAAGAACCCTACTAGCTCCTCCTGCTCATCGGATTTTAGCCTTTGAACTTTCTAACCAGTCCATTTTTGAATAACTAGCTAACATACTTGAGAAAATTATGACTGTCGTAACTAGAACTGGGACATCTGGAATATATTCAATTCCCATAGCAAACACCCTTAATCCCCACCATCCAAACCTATCCGGTCTTTAGTTTGACAAATTATCGCCTTAAGTCATACGGCAGCTCAAACCAAGTGTGGGTAATCAGCTAAAGTATACAGTTCTCTTTCTCATCATTTTGACCTCTCTTACCCGCCCAGATCCAGCCTCCTTAATTCCAACCCACAATTTTGACAGTAATTCTACCCGTCCCGCAACCCGGGTAGTATTGTCCCAGCTTCTAAGCCCGAAGACAAACGAATTCAACCCACGCCCCTGTATTTTTCAAGTTTCTTTTTTTGCAACGACAAACTTTTGCAATCCACTCAACGTTCATCTTTGCAAAAAAATAATAAACACTCCTTTTCCAATTAATTATATTCTGCGGTTTCCGGCAGCGCTTTTAATTTATATTTCCGAGCAGATGCATCATACCAGAAGTACATATGCAGGAGACCTTAGTTTCACCCAATTCCACTAGAATTAAGGCTGACCCAAAGGGGATGTACAGAGTTGCCGTTGCCAACCTCCCGCCCCACTTTTTCCCTCCCTCTCAAGCGCAAAGGAAAGTGTAGGTCTCTACCTTCTTTTGACTTGTGGGCCTAGCTCAAGCTCAATTGCAATTTATGGCTTTATTGTTTCATCTAATCAACCAGCGGCCCTCCTCCTCGCCTCTCAATTCATTAGCGACTTAACCATGGAGCTCCTCCTCCTTCCAATAACAGTAAAGCTAAAGAGGGCGGTGGAGGCGGAAAGGAGCGAAGAAAAACAGCTACTAAATTTTCTTCTTATTGATAATTAGGCTGCTACAGCGCACACTTGCCGCTCAATTCACAAACCTTCCCCGACCTTATGCTCTCTCCACATTGCCCATATCCTATGCTTAATCATGATAGCCCCTCTTTTCAAAGGCGGACTCCTTCATCACAGCTGAAAAACTTTCTACGCCAGCGCTTAAAAATCCTCCTCCTATTTGTAGTTACAATGTAATTTAAAAATTCTAGAACAAGCGCATAATATAGCTAACTAGACCAAACTAGATCATACATATCTTGTAGTTCATAATACGACATAAACATACATAATACCGTCGGCTAAAGCTGCTACAACTCTCGCTTCTTTTGTCTTCCCCCCTACACCCTAATTATCATTAGTAACTCGGCTCTTTTTTACACCTAAATTCTAGTCCATGCCAAAGCCAATTACTACATCCTACAACTTACAAACTTTCTTGCAGCTTTCTACGCAAAAGCGCTGCTACATCCATAGCTCCAGGCTTCTGCAAGCCAAATGTTTCTTTTGAAAATTCTTCCTTTCAACCTCGCCACTTATCTTTTCTCACGAAATCCTTCTACGACCAGGAAGTGTTGCCTCTTAAGGGCTTGTGCTACAACCTATAACTTTTTAGTCCGCTAAACACTACGAGACCCTTGAACTAGGGCAGAGATTAATCAGTCTTAGAAACACATCTATAAAGAATGGATTGAAAATTCTCAAGAGATTATTTCCTCAATGTATTTCCTTCCTTGACTGGCTGGCAATCCACCAAAATCAATTACTTCTCCTTCTAGGCTTACAATATTCAGTTTGATTTTCTGCTCTCAAGCATACGTATTTGATTCTACCATTGTACGTATCTCTAAAGATGCAAGTTTCAACAGAGCTGGTTTTGGTTCGAGTAACTTGTAACAATAAGCTAGTAGTTAGTGATTACAAAGGGCTCAAGAAGCGGATGTATCCTCTGCAAGAATCTGTCTAACAATTCCTCAATTGACACTTGAGGGCGCAACATATCCCGCATCCGGTCCTTCATCATCTTCTTCCCCTTTCACCTCTTTCCCTTATCTTTCATTCTTCCCTCCCTTCTCTCTCACCTCCTCCTCTTTTACTTATCTCTCACCCGTCTTCCAACGATTCCTGATATCTTTATTCCTGGATCCCACTTCACCTCTTCCTCCATTCCTTTTTCCCATCAAGAAAAGCTTACAGCCCGAGAGGAAGAGAACCACGTCCCGGTACCGGCTAACACGCAACTGGGAGAGAAAAGAGTCATCACCCGTCCCCCCAGCATTAGTGTCATTATTCAACAGCCTTTTTCTACCACCAACAATAATCCACTTCCCTATCAACCAACCCAAGACACACATAGCATCCAAGAATCGCTGGGGAGAAGAACAATGGCAGAGTTTCCTAATCAAAAACACGATCCATTCCCTCAACAATATCATCTTAAAGCACACAAAGAGCAAGCTGAATGAAATCAAGAAGGAGATTGAAACAATTTCTCAACCACCAAGTAAGAATCCCCATCAAACTTAACAACAAATACCACACTCATACAAGGAAGACGCCTTTGTAAAACACGATTTATAGAATCCAACCCTTTTACAAGCTTCCAACCTTCCTCTCTGCTTCCTCTGCCGACCTGGAATAAACTATGTAGAGCTTCATCTTCTTCTTCTACCATCCCTTAAATCTTTTAACAAGGCGTAAAATATTCATTCCAACCATCTTTCAAGTGTCGGCCATGGGATGCAAAGATGGATAACCTCCTTAGAGGTAATGCCGGCTTCAGAGACTCCCACTCCTCCAAGCACAACATCCCTGCTTTCTAAGCCGGAATCAGGATGAATACATTTATACTTTATGCCATCATCTTCCCATCCTCTTCCGCTCACTTTCTACGAGAAGTTGAACAAAGATTTACGAGCCTCCGCAACCGTTCAAGTTCAAAGAAGCCTCACACAAGACAGAGAACAATGCCAACACCCCTTGGTGAAGAGATGAAGGGGTGGTGGTGGTAGTAGTAAACGTAAGAAGCTGAGCAAAAAGTTCCAGTTAACTTGCACACACGCTATTCCTCCAGGTCTTGAGAAAAACTATCTTCCACCATCACACAATAAAGCACTTTATCAATCAACCTCAGAGCCCATACCTCCCGTAATCAATCCCGTCTCCCACATTATTATCACCTTTTCCATCTTCACCCCATCACTTCACTGTACCTTATCCCCATTTCTCTTTGAATAAGTTGACATCCACCAAGTTTTACATCTTACTGAAACTCCATCTTCCTCCTCGGTATTCTACTCTTGCTTTCTCTGACTTGAAAATCAACTCCGATTTTCAAATTCGACCTTACAAGTTTATAAATCAGGTCCAAATCCTAAACATAAATCCAATTTAAAAGTAATTGTGCGTAAATTAGAGAATTAACCAGCTCAAGCAAAATTCTATAGTTGGCAAGCGAAATTTCCATAGAGGGCGCTCCTGTCTTCGCTGGAGGGCATTGGTGAATGCAGATTGAATGCGAGAGAAGAGATGAAAATATTTCCTGCCCATAGTGAGACGACAAGGAGGAGAAATTATTTCTTGTTCCTCCTTAAAAACCAATGAAAACTTAACATAAATTAACACATAATTCCTCTCCCGCAGCTAAGCAAACATGCGGAGCAATTAATTACACCTTCCAGGCTCTTATCATTCCCCCTGTCACTTCACTTTCCATCAACGTCAACACAACTTTACTTTGACTTCTCAATACAATTCACCTTCCGGCTAACTTTTCTTACTTTGTATTCATACATTTCCCAATTCAATTTATTCATCCAACCTCAGTCAAACACCTTCTTCATCTTCCTCCACACATTCCTTCCAACAATAATCCCTCTCCATACTTCCATCAACTAAACATGCCTAATTAAATCCATACAACCCTCATCAGCGGAAAATCAATTCTCTTTCTTCCTATACACTATCTTCTTCTTTCCCTTAAATGCAACGCGAGAATACATTTTCCTGGCATAGGGCTATGATGCTCAAAATGTACATTGTCTAATTGAAATATAATAATTGTTTCCACCATTCTTTAAATTTGCAACCCCGCAAAAATATAACGTGCAGCTATTCCTGAAGCTGTGTCGTATTGCAATTTGAATGGATTAGTTTTATGGACAACTCCAATTTTGCAGCAAAGAAAGAGTGAATCAAGCGTTTTATCCATTACAAATTTTAATCCGATTTTTATTTTAAAGTCTCTCTCCCTGAATCCCTGCCCCGTTTTAGCTCTTACCTATTCCATTTTAGGAAACATACACTCTTCCTCAACCGCTTGATTCTTTGTAGCCAAGGATAATTCTCCTTGAGGTATCATCTTAATTAATCCGTCAGAGGGAGGTAATAAGTTTGGTTGGTTGGGAGCTTTGATGAGTTAATTAAATTACGGGAATCACTTTCAAACAAAGAATCCTCTTTCCTCACCTGCATTTTAATGAAACCAATCTAAATCCTCTTAATTCTCGAAATTCTTCCATCTTGCAAAAATCACCTCCTTCCAGCGCAAGTCAAGTTACTGTAACAAGCATTCCCCCTCTGGATATATGTAGAATTTTATTTCCAAACTAATTTACTTTTAAGTGAACTCATTTGAAATTGAAAACATCCTACACAATCAGGGTCCAAACGTCTTTGTTTTATAAAAACTGCATGTACAATTCCATGATCCGTATAAAATAATTAGTTGTGCTTTGCTATATTCTACCACGATGTCTGCATTCTTAAAACCACTAAACCCGGACGATTTTCCAAACATAATCTGCAAAAAGTCAGAACTAACTTTTACAATCCATACATCTTCCCTAAATTAGAATAGATTGAACTCAACTTTTGAACACTAAAATAAGGGACTAAAATTAACTTGGGTAAAGCCTATCGGAATATAACTTTCACACATCCCTTGCTCTATATCTCAAGCAGGTCCGCATACCCCTTACTTCTTCCCTCAAATCCCGAGTTAACAGGATAATTAAGTGAGAACGAGGTGATGGCTTGGATTTGTGAGCGGATTATTTTGATTTACACCTTCATATATCCTATACTATGTTTGATAAATTTATTTCTTCTCCCATAGGCTAAACTGCGATGAAATATTCGTAATTCCTAGCAGAAAGAGGGAACGAGACGGCTTATTATAACTAGTAACTACCCCTCGTAAGAGGTCATAAACGCCATATTTTCAATCTCATCTCTAACCATTCCCATAGTCACGTAATAATTACAAGCATTATCAAAGCTCATGACCGAGAACCTTATAGGATGGCCAATGAGACACCACCGCCATAGAAGAGCGTTTAAGACAGCTTAAAATCCCTTCATGCATTTGCCTACATTGAATTCATCAACACATGCTACTAACAACTTACTCGTGTGCCTACACATACACACTCGCTTCCCTCTCATCGGAGACTAATATTCATAAGGAGTAATGGCGTATGAAATAAATTCATAATTCAAACTATTCCATAATGGGATGGATTTGAAACTGTGTCTCATTTCCTCTCTTTCTCTCATTTCCCAGAGAACATCATCACTTTATTGGCTATAAAACATTCATTTAAATAGAGTCATCCTCTTCGTATATAGTTACAGCCCACTCCTCTTCAATATCCTACTTTAATTCAAATTCTCCCATTAAATCCCAATCTACACATCACTTCCTTATGTTACACATCCAAGCCGGGGTTCAAACCAGAGCTCGTTTACAAACTATTTCTCCTTCTAATAGAATTAAACATTCCTCCCTTAAACTGTCCCACTCCATCCTTAAGCGAATTCCTCCCTTAACAACACATTCCATGACTTTGCATGAGTCTGTATTGTATCATCTCTTCTCCATTTACCCGTAATGAAATGATGAAATAGATCCGCATCCACCAACGCTCACCCTACGCTCTTGTTCTCCCTTCTGAATTAGAAGTTCTGACTGACTGAGTGAGTCGCGCTAGTCGCGAATTTTCCCCTTCTTCTCCCTCTTTACTCCACGGAGTTTGCAAATACTGTGTGTCAACTGTATTTACCGGGTAACGGATTTCCCCATGTCTACCCTCCTCTGCCTTGTACCTGCACGTGCATATATTACTATATTGAATCCATCCGCCAGCTTTACTACAACACTACTTTTCGCTCCTATTAACGAATCCGGGAGTTAATTTAGCGAAAACTAATTGACGTCAAAAGAGTCGCTAATGAGTTTTCGGATCTCGCCTCTCCGTCAAAATGTTTGCCACCGTCAGAAGCTCCTCTTTCCCCTCCCTCCCCCTCACACTTTGTCCTTAGAGGATCTTTAAAGGAAAAACTTCCCTAATTGCTTTCTTGTCAAATCATTTCCCGGCCCATGTGAAAGCTGAGACGACCAACTAAAAATATTTTCGTTACGCCAAGAAAGGAGTCATTAGTGTTGGGCATATTTCACCATCTCTACACAATTTTCTATCACCCTGCAAATCGCCCATTCCATCCTCCTCCTCCTCCATCGTTTAGCCCATCATCCTTCCCTCCAAATTTTAACCATCTTATTCTCTCCCGCTCCTCTCATCTTCCGCATATTACGCTTTTTCATCCAGCCTCATCATCTTATTATGTCCTTTCCTCACATCCGCATCAGAGTTTCTCCATTCCATTCTCTCATAAAATCCTTCTCTCACCCAACATCCTCTCCCGTGTGATTTGTGATCCCGGGTAGTTTCTACATTGCTCCTTCCTCTTCTCCCGTACGTATTTCCATATGCAATCAGAATTTCTACGCGAAAAGAACAGCCTCACTATAGACTCTCTTCAGTCACTCATTTAATTCCATCCATTTTCTTCACTTCCCCTTATAAAAAATAATATCATGTCATTAGCACTCTCATATCTTTCATACAGCCGCCTATCAAATCCCAACTATTATTAGACTGCGTCTTAAAAAATTCTCCGATATTAGTCGATAATGATCCTCCAATGGTGTAGCATACTACTGAGCCTAATCACTCTTCACTCTTCATCCTTGATACCCTCGTTTACTCTTCCTCGCAAATCATTCCCCGCCAAATCATTTACTTCCGTCCCCGCAGTCTTAATGCTCCGCATTCTCCCACACATTTATATTTGCTTTCTTCTACATATTAAGAGCAACCGGCTGGAGCTGCACTAGCCTCCTTGAATGTAACGGCTCCTTAGCTTCCATAGCCACACTGGATATGCACGACTCGAATACCATTGAACCGTCCAAAATTAAGCAATTCTCTTGCTTGCTTCATTTACAACCAGAAACTATAGTAAGTAGTAAAACAACGGATGCAGGCTACAGAGAGATTTTGGAAAATAACAAACTACAACTCAAGAACGGACATATGGATGTTCCACTCCACCCGATCCCACTTCACATCTTCACCCTCTTTGAATTCTTGCATTCCATTCAATCTTGTCTAAACTTTATTTAACACTTAGCCCCGGAGCACATTAGTCATCTCCCAAGTGAAGGCCCACGTGAAAGTACGGAAGCGTTTGAAAAATATCTTTCCTTGTATGCATGTATCCGCGGTGCATCGGGAGAAGAGACCAAAGTGAAAAATCTACACCGGGAGTAATTTAGTTCAATAGAAACCCCAGTGCTGTAAACCATTGAAGCATTCAAAAAAATATTTGTCCTTTAGTTGAAGCATACACGGATTATTACCCAGTTCAAGCCGATATTTTGTCACGAATGCGCTCCACATGTCACACTTCCCTTCATCCTATCTAACTTTTCCCCAAAATAAATCACACTTCCAACCGACCGAATCACGGCTCACCCATCATCTACCCGATACCTTCCCGCTCAACCATCTCCCTCTTCTTCTCCTTCTCTCTCCAACTCTTAAGCAGAGTGAAAGCATGGAAATTATAATAATAATCAGGAATCTTTTAACTGGTAGCTTCAAGATTTTTCAACTACCCCGCAAGATAGCGCTACTCTTCATCGTTCTCGTTTTCTACTTTAGCTTGCGACTGAGGTATACTGCCAAATACTGCATCCTGAAATCCCACATGAGTGAGTCATACAGAGTATGTTTCTAGTCGTTGGATTCAGGGTGGGATTTTGCAAGAATCGCAAGAATGTTCCTTGAACTGTGTGTATTATTCTTTTCAAAATCAGTTCACACCCGCTTAAATTAATAATTACTCCCCAGCTCCTAAATCTTGAAACATTCGATAAACTATTTCCAAAAGTGTTTATTTATTTTTCATTGGAAATTAGAATCCCTGTAATCACCTTAACAAGGAACACTAAACTTTCAACCCAAGTTTCCTCCCTTTTAATTTATCCTTGAATCAACACATATGGCCATCTTCCCAGTTCATACTGTATCATCCATGTACACGATCCGTACTTTCTTCAACCTCGATTCTCTTGTCGCCTCTCTTACGAATCCTTACGTGCATTCATCCAAGCATGCAATCTGAGTGAGTTGTGGGATCGTTTCAGAAATTACAGAACCTCATCATTTACCTCAGAGTTTACGTGTAAATTACACCCATTTATTCCCCACAACACACACAGTCACGTCAACACGTTCCCTTCAATACCCAAACTGTAATAAACTACGCAAGATCATAAGAGGCTACTTAAAATCAGTCAGACATGACTGGAAACGAATTCGCCAGAATGCGTAGCCTAGCTTATACTTAATGTCTTGCTTTCTTAAATTAGCTTAATAATATGATTGAACTGGGAGTCACGCTCAAATCCAGGTAAACTAACAACTAACTAGTATACGCAAAAATATAGTGATTGCATTAAGCTGAAAACTTCCTCCAACAATCTTGCATCCAAGCGCCCATCTTTTAACAATGTCGGATTGTTAGGAGTGTAAGCCAGTATTTCTCCATTTAATAGAATAGACCCAAAGCGCGCCAAAACGTTTGAAAAATTGTACTCCGTACAATACGTTGAATTTTATAGATATAGATTAGATATATATATAGATTCAAAATTTGAATTTTATCTATAAAATTCAAATTTTGAATTTACCGCCAGATTTAATTTTGAATTTCCCTCGAGGTTCACATTTTGAATTTGCCGCCAGATTTAAATTATGAATTTTTAAGAATTTAAAAATGCAATTATTTAAAAACGTAAAAACTTTAAAATTCAAATATTTAACAATTTAATAAACATTTAAAATCCATGTATATACAACAAATTTAAATTTTCAAAAACCCGTTCCACGAATGAATTGAAATTGTGATTTTGGTCAATCGACTGTTCAGCTAGCTCAGTATCAAACACCACCTCCGCAGTGAATTCTGGTCTAGTACCCGCAGTCATATCAAAAACACTGTAAATGAGCAATTTTGAGAAGTGCACAAAGTACAAAGACAACCCAAGTTGGTCTTTCAATTTTAAATTTCCTGCTAAAATTTAATTCTAACCGACATTCACATGATAAGATGAAGAAACTCCTCACGCCTGACTCCGACAAGCTGAAGAGCATGACAAGCGGTGGACATGTAAGGAAATTACGATTGAAAATTACACGTAAGTTGACGTCCAGAATTCGGATTAAAGTCTGCCGGCCTTCCAAGTCCAAATGTGAGGATTTAATCGTAAACTTTTCCAACAAATCTCCATCTCTCATCCTTCCCCACATACCAACATGTTTCATATGACAGGAGCATTAACGCTGACCCACGACTGGGGCTAAAGGTGAGGAAATCTCCTGGAAGACATCAAGGAAGTAAGAATATAAAAAATCCTCAAAGTATAACGCTAATCGCCGTAATAACAATCATCTTACCCCCACCATCATCATCCGTCGTCCGTCCTTGCCACTTGCCACTCAAATACTCCTTGTCCCCAACATTTCCTATTCTTCTCCACACCATCCGAATACAATGCTAAAGACCCTGCACAAAAACACTCCGGCATTTTAAATCTTACATCACCTCCGCATACCAATCAATTCCACTTGGTTCATTGAGGAAACAAGCTAATAAATCCTCCCGTAGTATCCTTCCTCTCACGTCATTTTCCCTCTTCAACCTCAAAACCACACCAAACTTAAGCCTTTACCGCATGTACAACAGCGCCCTCTACTTAGCTCTGCTGTCTCGTCTCTCTTTGGCTGTTACGTCCATTTTCTAGCAAGCGTTTAAGGATTTGCAATAAGCTTTTTCCATCCATTTCTTGTCATCACATCTAGCAACTAGATCAAGAGCGCTTCATGCTCTGTCAATAAAGTCTTTTGTAGTAATTTATGCAGCTAAAAATAGTCAGAGTCAACTTGAAGGGGCTCCAAAGTAATGGATGTTGTTTAAAGAAAACTAACACTCTGTTGACATGTTGACTCTAGCAAGTATTAACAACAAATCTATTTCTCCAGCTTCCTCACAGAACAGATGTCTGGCTGTCTTGGAATACTCTAGTTCTCTCCCCCTCTCGGAGCAATTGTGTCCGCAAAGATTTCCTAGAAACGTTTAAATCTCTGCTACCATATTCCTTTAGTCCTAATCTTTCAAAGCTCCAAAATAATACAATTTAAAACTTCTCAAAGGAATTTGCACTACTTGTACTTATAATTATTAATACAAGATTAAATCTTTTAATGTAACCTGTTTACCCCTTAACTCATTTGTCCTTAAAGTTGGCAACTGACATACAATATCATTGCCTACCAATAATTACAAACCAGCTCCATTTATACGCCCCTTCTCAATTATTATCTGATGAAGCAAACATTTCAGCGCGGCAAATCTTACATTAGAATGTGAATCCTGATTTGATGCACATTAAAGGTATTTTCAAAGATTACAAATTGCTTAATAGCGCCCACAGTTTCAAGTCGGCAAATCCGTAATTTTTCTCTCTTCCTCACTTGACCCGTCTGTTGCGAATAAGACGTTTACTTCTCATGAATTATCTTGTCGTTATCCTCGCACGAACAGCATCAGAGATCATCTCTGTGTTTAGTATTCAATGCCTTCGGCAAAATCCAGTTTCATAATTCGCACCAATGAAACAAGATATAATTCAAAGAACAGGATAAGTAAGAAATATGAGTTAAATAAAATGGAATTCTATGCAAATTAGGAATTGATACAAATAACTTTTTTTCTCCCATTCTCCCTTGGCCTCTTCCTCTATGTCTCTATCCCAGCGCGTGCAGAGCGCAACAAGAAAATCAGCAGCATCCCTTACCTAACATCTCACAGGATAATATTCAATATGTTCTCGTACGCATCAAAGATTAAGCAGCAGGTTTCTAGTTATTTAGTTTTTTCTTGTCGATATATGATTTAATGTAATAACGTTCATAGGCGCGCTATTAACTCGCTCCCACCACCACATCCCCGCCAAGCCATGTTCTGTTAGTGCAGCAAAAGAAGATATTGAATACATGTTCTCATCTTTAGTTTTTTACTCAAGACCGCACAAGAAAAGCAGACAGAATAATATAAAAATCACCAGGGAGGTTCGTTTGTTAGTATTAGGAATAACGAGCTCAGGTTTTCAAAAGGGAAGAGCTAACAGTGTGGCTTGTTGGGAATTTAAGAAAAATTTTATTATTCATTGACCAAAGGAGATCTAATTGCTCTCGGCTTAATTGCTATGCATAAACTTTAGTTACACCACCCCAGCCACTCCTCCGTACTAAAAAGGGGCAAAAGGTCAGCTATCCCCAGCTCACTCTCTCTTCACTCCAGCCAGCCGTATGTCCCTAATATTCCTCATACATCAACCTCTAAAGATACCTTGTCAAATGAGCTACATGGGAAAGCAATCTTCATTCCTTCTCCGGCCAGACGCATTCTTCCAAAAGAGAGCCGGACTTTTGATCAAATAAATTCTCTGTCAAGCCTTGTGGTGAATTATCCGTGACAAGATGATGGTATAGTAATTGCATTACGACAATTCAAAATTATTTTCCCCACATCATCATCATTCCCCACGTACATAGAAGCATTTAGAGCCATTCCATCCATCCTCCGCCTCCCGCACTCTCCCATCATTCACCCTTCCCTTTTCATTCCCTCGTATAAAATGTATCCAGATCATATCATTTTGCATACTTTATTCAAGGGATGCGTTCTTTCATATATCCTTCTACAGATTCGTGTCAAAGGTTTAATTCAGATTGGAGCGATTTTGTTTGTATTAAAGAATTTATTTTGCACTTTGGCAAATCTAGGTTGCTTAATCTGTTCGAACTATCAGAGCTTGGAGTCTACAAGCTATAATTTTAACCGCTGCAAGCCTAAGAAAAAACGTTGATTTAAAAAAGGATGCCGTGATTAAAAAAAATTAAATTCTCTTTCCTCCTTTTCTTTAAGCCTAATTTGTGCATAATTAACCATTTAAACTGGAAAGACTTCATTTGAAATACTATTTTAAAACCAAGATTAATTATTAGCTTAATTAATAAGATTCATAAATTAAAAATTAATAAAATTATACGATCCCGTTTCTTTATATAAACAAATATCTTGTTCCCATATAAATCAAGGAAATGGTAGCATGCATTCAAGTTGGATGACAATGGAATAAAAAAAATTGATTTTGTAAATTGACTTGTCTGTCACCTCCGGGAAGATAAAAGGAGGGAGAAAATAGATGCTAGAAAGAAGAGCCTGTATATACGTTTCTTGCAGAGTCAGTCAGTCAGAGTGGAGACAGGATTGTATATTTTGTGCTCGCACAATTCAGTGAAAGGAAGCCGAAATGAAAATAAAGGGCTTGCCTGCCAAGGAAGCAAATGGAGAGAGCGCGCGGAAGTATGATGATGACACAAGGACGGGAAGAGAGGAGGAAGGAAAAAAGAGAATGAGAAAAGACGGACGATGATGTTACGACCCTCCGAAAAATTAAATGATTAGAATCAATAAATTGGTAGTCTTTTGTCGCCATAAAATAGTCAGTGAAGCAGACATTTGAGATAAAGGTGGCTGAGAAAAAAACCTGGAAGAGTTCAATTCCAGCGACTCACTCATTTCTCGGCTCTCGTCCGGGAGAGAGATTGGAGAAAACGGAGAGGAAAATTTCTCGCCTACACAATTCCTTTCCCCTAATATACATACACTAGCTCTCTCTTCACGAGTGTATATAACCCCGGAGTCTACTCACTCTCGATACCCGCCTGCCGCCAGCCATCCACCGTCTTGTCTTGTAAACCCCGCTCTTCTCCCAACAATACTATCTTCTCCAGCCACCACCATTCTACATCATTATACGCAACTAAACATCCAACTCCACCCAATATTTTCACACACTCTCTCTAACTATACCCGCCGCGCCCCTCTCCTTCCCTCTTACCCGCCTATTTTCACACTCCTTATTCCCTCATCTGTCCCCACTAATGCAATCATCTACTTAAACTTAATATCCCTCGGCCCATCTCTTTCCGCAACTCTACACGTTTTCACTCAGCCTCTTCTTCCCATTCCTCCTCCTCCTCCTCCTCCTCTTTCTTCTCCATCTTTTCCCGTCCTATTTTACCCGCTATATGTTTCCTCCATCTACAATCCCGGACCTCCAATTCCCCTCTCTGAATGTCATCTCCTTTTCAGACAACCCTCCGGTTTCCGCACTTTCTTTTCCCCTCATCCACAAAGTCGGATGCACCTCCATCCAATCTTCTATTCTTTCCACATTCCCCCTCCAAATAATTCTCCGTCTTCTTCTTCCTCCTCATCTTCTGCCGGATTTGTCCTCCGAGTTCACTCTTTACATTCAAGATGCTACTTTTCTAACCCTAATTCTTCTCTGGCATGCGCTCCTTCCTCACACACACCTCTTCTCCTCAACCACCATCAGTCCAAGTAATTTCCCACTTTTCCGGCCGCTTTCTCTTCCAACTTTCTCCATCTAGTCCGACCCTTATGATATCCTTTAACAAGAAACCTTCTAGCTTTCTCCATTACTTTCCATCTGCTTTCTCTTTTCTCATCAACCGGCTAGCATTGTCTGACTGCCTCAATCTTCAAAGCCTACGCTGCGTTGCTCACTCCCACACAACCCAAACCTACCATCATCACAAGCGAATTTCATCCAACCATGTCACATTCATGTACACAATATTTTCCAAAACAGCTCATCCTCTTCACAGAGAAGTTATTTAAATTCAGTAAATTTTCACCGGGAAACTAAACTTCAAACGCCCCTAACAGCAATTCTTAAGCTCGTCCCGTAAACTACAAAATTTCACTTGTAATTCTCAAAAAACATACCATTTTTGTTGCTCTATCTAACAAAAATCGGTGATCATGTACACCATGTGCACGTATAAATAGGCACAATGCAATTATGTTTGAATGCAAATACTCACTTTTTATTTCACTTCATAGTAGTGCAGTAGAATCTTGTAGTCGTGTGTGCGCTCCAGACAATTTTTCACCATTCTGTTTCTCATTCTCCTTGTTTGTAGTATCATCATTGAATGCCCGCTGTTATCTCTTAGGTGGGCCTGTCAGCTGGTTGGAAGGTAACGACATATGAGACATGTCGTCCCACTCCACTTCAATCCTCTCCTGGCCATCATCAAAGCCACTGCAGTCTCAGCTTTTTTCGAGCAGCCCTAAAACTAAGCCTTGCCAACAAGGAGCCTTCTCCTACAATCCTACAGGCTTAACATCCCAGTCCTGTAGAGAAGTAGACAATTGAGGAGGATCATGAAATCAAAAGAAAACAATGAATTATATTCCAAATGATCTACGAGCCTCGTTAGGAACAAGACAAATTTAGAAGGATTACATATCTGATTTTTATTATGTTTCCATCCAATCTCCAGGATTAGAGCATCAACTCATCATTTCCCGCCTACATCCACTTATAACATCAGCCCATCATTATAACTCTTTGACATAGAAATAATGCAAATTTTTTCATGATACCCTCCAGCACAACCTCCACGGTGGCAACGTCATGTCATCAACCTTATTATTATTTACCTTTTCACCTTTCATCATCCTCTCATTCTCAAATAATCTCTATTTCATCTCTTTCCTCCTCCTCTTGTCTGCCAGGACGGAGGAGCATATTTTTAAATCCTCTCCCCCTCTTAATCTTCTTCGCCGTCTCCTCAACCTCTCCTCATCTGTCTTCTTCCCTTCTTAAACTAAGCTTGATATGAAGGATTCTTTGAAACACACACACACCAGATTTTAACCTGTCCTACCTTATTCCGTCACTGATCTCCAAGAGTACGAGTGCCTCTAAAATCTTAATCTCATGCCTTACCAATTCCATCTAAACTAATAGCTGCTGACAGTTGTTGTGACTACAGCCTTCTGCTTTCATTTGTTTCATCGCAATCATCCTTTGAATATTTTGTACCCCTTTTTTAATTCTTGTATCATCCCTCCATCCAAGAACATGAAGAGCAGACATTGGTGTTAGCGAAATTAATCCGTTCTCTCTATGCCAATTACATTCTAGCTCTTTAAAAGAGTGCTGTTTTGGTGAACGTTTTCAAAATCAGGGTACTTAATTGTATACTCAGTAATCCAGCATCCAGCCTCACACTTGAGCATCCGTACAAGCCTGGATCAGTGAGGAAGAAGAACCCCATCTTCCCCAATTCTCTTATAACAAATGATGTGAATTTCAAAATCTTCAGCTCTCCTTCCCTCCTCCTAGCCTAGGAGTCCTAGGCCACACACAAGATTTTAATTGAGCAATTTGAATTCAGTACGAAGCAAACGAATCTGGGGGTCCTCTGGAGTCACATTTTTTATTGCCCTTTCCAGGGCTGCACCCTAACGGCATTCTCCCTCCCTTGTCCCCTTAAACAAGAGCTTTTGTCTGTCCTCAAATAATAAAGTCTACTCTCTTAGACAATCCCACGGATGGACATACATATGGGTTGCCGGTTAGTCAAGCTTCTTAAATGACTCCCACCACCAAAAGCTCTTTCTCTTCCAATTCCTACGAATCTTTTAACTGATTGTCACAACCTTTCTTCCATCGTTCCCAACCCATCACCCCCTCGTCCTCTTCGTCTCTCCTTAAGAAATTCCTCTCGTCGCTTTGTCAATTAAATTTGTTTTAAGACTGGATCCATGTTTTAAGAATGCAAGAGCCGAAAATTTTAAAACCAGTAGCACTTTTCCGATCACATCTACCTCCTCTGTATTTATTGAGAGCATCCTACATAATCCTAGCTCAGTCTCCCTTTGTCAGATACACATGAGATGTTGAAGCAATATTTCACAACTAATTGGGTCTTAACACCTGCCTCCTCTCCTCAGATCTCTATTCCTGATTACGTAACGTTTTTCACTCCCCGCGGTCTTTTTGACTTTCCGTATCCATCCCAATTACTCCGGCCACTTTCATGTACCTAAGGGTCCGCCGAAACTTGCTCCTGTAACAGTCCCTCGCTAGCCTACAGGCCAATGATTACGTCCATCCAGGCTGAGCCTTTTAACACTTTACACCAAGGTGGCTACAGGTTTATTTCCGTTGGGAAATAAGCATGGTTGTATAGTTGCTCCCATCATTATTCCTCAAATGTACAGCCAGGACCGTGCAAGGGACAAGGGACTAGGAGCTTGCTTATACCAAATTCAAAGGGCTACATGACCTTTGTTCGCCTTACGAGGGGTAACGAATGTAAAATCAATTCTAACACATTACTCAATGGCCTTGCTTCTTTTTTCATTAATCTTCGTCTCGCAGAGACGAAGACTGGCCGAAGAATCACCAGTTTTGAGAAACGGAATACCAGAGTATCCTGCTACATGTATTAAAGTTACCTCCAAAGCCACATCGTCCCTTCTTACACCGGCCAGGCTATGCTGCCATCTAAACGTAAATGTAAATTACACCAAAGTAGTTTATACAACAAGTTAATTCAAGGATAGAATTACCTATAGTGGATGATGATGGGGAGACTTAAGTGATTTACAATAAAAAATTGATTGAGCCTTGTTATTCCTGCATTCATCACATCATCTCATGGAGGTTAGTATACGGGTGAAAGCTCATTGAATTTAATCAACTGAGTGAGAGCCACTCTAATTTTTTACACTCCACTAGCCCCACAGTCCTACCTGTCTTACGAAATTGACCGCAAAATATTCTCTTTCAGACCACTCATCACCTGAATAGCTAATTAAGAGAAACAGGTATAAATTATTTATTTCATCACTTCCACCACCAGCCCTGCCTATGCACTCTATAACGTTCATCCTCATCACAGCTATGTCCTATAGGAAACAACAGACGCTTTCTTAATCAACATGTACAGGGAGGTGGACGTGCCAATTTACAGTCAGATTACATCCCGCTTCACCTGGTCCAACAACATTAATAAAAGGGAGTCTTCCCGCCATTACCTTACTATGACGTCGTCTTCAACTTTTCAGACTCAACTAAGTCGCTCGAACCGACCACTTAACCGCACAAAGATACATTTTTTTCAATTACCGCATATTGAATATTCGAGCGCAAGTCCGAGTCCAGCCAGTCCAGCGTGCATAACTGCTCCATTTCTGTGCTGGACACCGGACAGGATGAAAAGCTAGAATATAATTTCTTAGCAACAATCATATTTTTTTCTACTCAATAACAACAAACTCTTGTAAATCTTAAGGACTCCGGACTGGTTTTCAACCCAAATTACTTTATTAAGTCGCCATTAGTTATTCCGCCGCTTTTAATGTAACTTAATACGACCATCGTCTCCCCACGCTCTGTCATCGCCTCTCCGCTTCTACCATAGTTACTCACCCCAGGAAACTGATAAGCTATTACAATCTGAAAAATTAAGTATTAATCCCATAATTCATTGTAATATATATCAAACTGGGCTACTACAAAACAGCAACTGCAGGTAGAAGAACGGCGGACTAACATCCTCGTTATCATTTTATACGTTGGCTTCCTATCATCAAAGAAGGGTCATTTTTAGTTACTACACATTGATTCATTAAATATGGCTAATTCCAAGAGGTTGAAAGCTTCTGGACCTTCGACGTTCCGCCAAGCTATTTGCCTAAAAGCTCCAAGTACCTGCCACCTAACCCTTGAGTTCCGTCTAATTTATGTTTTATGGTTGGAATTTAGAATTAATTGAGAAACAACTCATACAAATTTAAATTTAAAAGCCACATTACTCTATCGAATGAGTAAGTACGCCACCAGGAATTTAATATCCTATCATAATCATCTCATTCCCTCCAACATCTCAATTATCCGTCCTTCATCCCACGCTCTTTTGCTTATGAATTAATTTTATTTCCCTTCCTGGCTCGGGCAAGAGAGCAAAACACATTTTTCCCTACGCCGCCCTCCTGTCTTCCCATTTCTTATTCTTACAACGGGACGGACGGGTTGGATCTCAATCGGATTTCTTGGTGTCGCTCCAAACAGAGAGCCGATTCCTTTGAGAATCAAACCCCTCATCCGCAACATTATAGGCTAAATTATAAACAAATAAATCAAAAGCCCGACTTGGGAACACGTTTTGACAGATAATCTGGTCGGGGAGTAAAAAATATTTTAAACAGGCCCGCTCTTATGGCGGCACACGGCCACCAACCTGTAAAAAGCCGAATCCCTCTGAGATCGCTGGATCGCACACACAACAACTTTGAACTTGAAAGATATTACACAAGCCGCACAACTTACAACTCAACTCTTCCTCTTTTACATGTCAGTTCCGGGACTCCACCTGGCCAAGGACGTCCTTCATCCCTTCCCACCATCCTTCCTTGCATTAGCTAAATGAATCTCATTTCAAAGAATGGAGGTGGGCTGGACAACTGACCCTCCCTGTCCAGGGTGCCTCGAGTCCGTGGAGAGCGCTTTAATACAAATGTCCACCTCCCCGAGTATATAATTCCTCCGTATTATCAACATTTAAATACAGTCAAGCACGCCTGGCCTGCCTGCCCGGGAATCGGCAACCTCTTCTCTGTAACTTCTTTCCACAGAGCTTTCCACAGTTCCACCAATCCTTTCACCATCCAATCCAACCCCGACTCCACACAGCCCTCTGTTCAATGACAAGATTACCAGAGGGTTATAGCCAAGGACAAGGGAATTATAAAAAATTACGTGGACGTACACAGGATAGCAGATTCCTCCATCCGAGTCCCACCCCACGCCCCTCAAACAATGTATTAACGGACTGAAAATTTACATAAGGACACCGCGAATTCATGTTATTCCCCGCAGTGCTTCCATGTTCTTCTTTTTTACCCCTCAACAGCCTCATAATTGACTTGTTCAGTGACAGGAAAGCGTGTTTGAGTCAATCTCAATGTGTTAATTTCCAACGGATTCCGCTGCATTCTTAATTTCTCTAAGAATTTCTACTATAGCTCCTCTCTCATATCCGTCTCATCCTTGTACTCATACCTCTACCGCCTCTTTTCTCCTAGACAGCTCGCATATATTTCTCTTTGCCCTAAAGTATGAAATAAAGCTTCCACCCTGTCGGTATCCAGCCGGCCAGCAGACACTCGGATGTATTTCAAGAAAAATATTTAAATTCTTGTTTCTTCCAAGCTAGACTTTTTTAAAAACTATAGCACACGCATTACTCCCGTTTAATGTCTGGATTTTTCTTAAACAACTACAAACGACGATCAATGTCATTATTTCCCCCTCCCTTCCTCTCCGCCTTCTCCTGGGCCTCCTTTGTGTTCTGTTGCCTCCGGCCTCCAGAACAGGAGGAGATATGAGAAAGACAAATGAAAATAATTAGATGAGAGACTATTCATTATTCAATTATTCTCTAGCCTTTCGCAATACCTCATCTTTCACACCCTCCTTCCTTAAGAGAACAGAGTCTACGAGCTGTATTTATTATACGGCTATACGCTACAAAACACTCTGTCATTTTCTTCCAATCCCTCTAATTACACACCCTGCCTCTGCAAATATCATTTGCAATTCCCAACAACTGAATTCCAAAGTAACCGCCTCCCTCTCTATGTAAAACACAATCTCCAAGTCAATCAATTCAATCCAACCTTCATAACCCAGGATATAACCTTCACTTCCCTTCTTTACAATTTCCCTCATTGCTCTTACCTAAAGCGGCTAGGTCTCCATCTGCTTTCGACCAAGAACTTTCACACCCGTAAAACCCAAGCCGGGAAGAAGTTAAAGACAGCATTAACTCCAATATAAACCCCTTGTTTCCACCGTTTAATTCTGGAAATAACATTTAAAAATTCATTATTGTCCTCCCAGTATCCTTCTTGGATTCCTCGATCTTGTAGAAAAGGTTCTTAATAGTGTCATGAAAGAATTCCAAACTGTCGGGTTTGATGTGGACCAAGAACGTGGAGGAGAGCTGGACGAGCTGGAGAAAGGAGCGGCGGAGACAGTTAAGATGCGGGAATCCCTCTCATCACCCAGTAATTCCATATCATCACACCCAGCTCAGCTCTCTTGACGTCTTGTTAAACCTGATTGTATTGGATGGGACGCTCCTTAGGAGAAAGGCTGGGAAGAGTGGGAATAATATCAAGTCTCCCCGCGTCTTAGTAGAACGCGGGGATCATACGATCATCATACTGATAAATAAAAACCTTGTGGAAAACTCTAGGAGAGATATTATGGCATATCATGAGGATTTTATCCCAAGCTTTTTTTCTCCCATTTCAGCAGGGGGTTAGACTGATTGGGCAATAATAGGAACCCCATCGTGTCATGGGGGCTCTATTTCATATCATTTAGCTCTTCCTAATGAAATCTATCCTCTCATATTAACCAACCCACAAGAAGCCCACCAGAGACGACCATATTTCCAAAACATAGCCCGGCTTTTTCCCTAACTCATACGCATACAGACACACATGAAAAATCAACATCCGCCAACTATAAATATTGATACGTGTAATATTCCGTTACATTCTGCTAATACGAACCCCCAATAAAACCCACATTTTCATCATAAAAATGGGAGAGAGTCTGTAAATAACTCATCTCACCCCTTCCACATCCTTGCTTACTCATTACAAGAAGCAACCAACCACTAGCCAAATAATAATGTCATATACAATAATCTCAGCGTTCCTTTCTCTGCTTTCTTTAATGCCATCTGCAGTAGGCTCCTCGTTTCTTATATTAGCTATAACCCAGCATTTCCTCCATCAATCTGGCAATCATCCTATAATGGTAATCATCATCATATCGTCAAATACATTACTCCTCCACAATCACAATCATTTACCATTCCATTAGAGCTCTCTCTCTAGTTACAACCTTTGTAATTACTCCGGACAGGGCAATTCAACCTAAAACTCTCCCGCAGACAAACATGACACAATTCACCATCATCCACTAACAATCTCACATTATCCCCCACATATTTATCTCCTCTTCCACGTCATCAGAATTCAATCTACCGTCCACACAACATCCCATCAAAACAATACCCTGAGTCAATTATACCGATTCTCTCAGATTCTCTCGTCATCATTTTCATATCTGCCCATCTAATTTCCTCGTACCCCGATCATCGTATTTGCCTTCATCTCTAGCTGGAAATCACATAGAATAAGTAGAGGGTAATAATACACATTCCTGCAAAAGAATCAGCTTTTTACCAGCTTTCTCTTATCTCCGCCAACCCCACCTCGTCCTCTACCCTTGGGAAGGGAAACAATACGGCAAGAGAAATTCATAAGAATCAAATGCAAACAATCAAAAATCATTATTCCTCTGATTCATTCTCCCCAAACCACGTTCAGCCCCGTGTCAGGACTTAGAGGACGTCTACCCTTAAATCCCGACAGTATCATTTATTCAATTCCCTCCTATTCGCTCCATTCATCATCCCAGGAATTTTCATATATCTCTGGTAAACTAAATCTGGGTTCATCCGATTTTTATTATCATTTTAACTCCACTTTCCTCCTTGTTTTTTCCTTTGCTGTGAGTAAAATCGACTTGATATGAAATGAGGGGGCCTTGGTAGGACCAGAAACCACCCGAAACAATGTCAGCCTCCGTTCTCTTCCCGCCTGTCATATGAAATGAGTTGGGGATGATATCCATAGTGGATTGCGTAACTACTTTTCTAGATAAAAATCTCTATACCAGACTTACCATCTCCCGTCGCTCCGCATCAGTCAAGATCAAAACAAATCTTTTTAACAGCTTTAATTTACCATATTTCGCTCGTCACTACCATTCTTTATTGAAATATAAAACTATAGTGATTGAAGCATTTGGCATTTACAGTCAATATGCGCTCCATTCTCAGTTTCTGCCTACCGATTAAGATTCCTTACACAATTTTCAAATCAAAGTAACTATAACACGCATCATTCACCTCAAAACCATGTAATCAATGAAAACATGTTCATTTCTACAAGTCAAATTTTGTTGCCTCCTCTTTTGTTTTATCAAACAATACGTAACGACATGTTTTGGTTGATCAATTCATATTAATAGTCCATATTTTTGGGCGGAGCATGAATAGCATTTACACGTTATACTTAATACATTGTAAAATAACTACTAACTAATCGGTACGCAAATTTACCCAAGCTAGATGCAGGAAAACTTACTCTAGCATCTGACTCAAACGGTCCATGGCAAAAGCTAGATGAATTCAAGTGAGACAACAAAATCCTCCTTGCTTGGTTTCCGATCATATGCCTATTGTGATGAGTGAAGAGTGAAGGGAGAAAGTTTGCCATCTCCTCCGAACAGGATTCGTGAAAACCAGGATGGCGGATGGTGACAAAGAGGAGGAAAAGCATGCATGTGGCAGAGGGGTGGAAGAAAGAAGAAGTCTGGAATCTTTAGTGGTGCGAACTTAGTATGTGGAGTCGTGAGACATGTATAGAGGAGCATTTGTCTAGCATGTGAATTCCCCCGGGTCGCCTCTAATTCCGAGGGATTCAACACGAAAATTGGCCATTGTAACCAAGTTAGAGCGTGATGGCTCCTCCAACCCTTGTCGTTCCCCTCCTACCTGATAAGAATTTGCTTAAAAACCCGTTTCGGGCTCATTTCCTCTCTTCCATACCCGGGGAAAAAGTCCAATTTCCGACTTGTCAAGAGTCTGATATCCAATTTATAGACCTCCGAGCATCCCTTCGCCCCAACACTTTACAAGCACTTTGTGGAAACGCTCATCATCGGAAATCGTTTAGGACCTCTTTCCCCAAATCATGATGCACTAACTTTCAAATGCTTCATACTGACCTCCCATTCAGTCAACTTACTCCTCTTCTCCCCGCCCTATCTCTCTTCCACCCCTCCTCCTCCTCTCTTCTCATTCTTCTATTGTCCCCCAACTTTCTCCCTCAAACATTCTTCCTCTCTCTCCTGTAGGGTGAAAGCATAGGTCTTGTAGGATTTTTCCTTCCATTCACCCAACTATATGCTTCATATCCCGGGCTCTGTCGCCTCTTTATACTAACCTCTCTTCTCTTACTCTTCTCTCCTGGTCCACTGCCACATCTCTTGTTGTCCAAGTTGATCCCTCATTATTAAACAGCCTTTCTCCCGGCGGAACCTATAACAGAAAAAATAATTACGACCACGAACAGCCTGCTGCTTTCTCTTTTTTATACTAGACTCTTCTATATCCTGCTTCTAATTTTGAACTTCTTGAACCGCTTTCCATCAAGTATGTACGACCTATTGGAGGTAGCTTCAAGGTTTTATCTACATCTCCCCTCGCTTTCTCCAACTCCTGTTTCTCAAATGATCCGTTACAGACCCGTCCCCAGTTCTGTAACGGTGTCCTACTCTTCAGATGATTCTAGTGTCCATCATCTATTTTTCTGCAGTTACTAACCCTTTTCTGATTGGTTCCTCCTTCATATTTTTACAGTTTCACCTCTACTAAATTAATAACCGTTTCATTTGTTAACTTGGATTCTGGGATACAAGAAGCTCTTTATGCCAATAACTAGTAGTAACTGACACTACCTGTCCATATTTTTCGTACTTAGTAAAATAAATATATGATTAATTGCCAGCTACTTATCTAATTATTAGCAGGAACAAGAAAAGCTAAAATCAGAACTAATATATATATATATACAAGCAGTAGCAATATTACGTGCACTAGTGCCAAATTCTGCCGAGCTCCATATTTCCATATATGATCGTGTAGTGTATAGTGTAGCTGGAAACTGGTGATTTCTGCCCTCCTGTGATGAAAGTAAAGCAAACTTATTCGTTTGGGTTTGCACAACTACTTCGGCTTAGACAATCATAGTCACTCAGTCTCAGACATGTCTCCTTTCATAATTAATATTTAATTAGACAATATTCGCGACTTACCTACCGCAGAACACCTAGTGTAGACCACCACGAAGTCTTAATTGGAAAGGTGTAAAATAATTGCACTCCCACTTGCACATTGTCTTTCCTAGCGTAGTGAGCTGTCGAGCTATGAGCATGATCTTTACCATGTCAATTTCCTTCCTCCTCATTCAGCCTTACTTCCGTTCCGGTCTTGTCACCATGAGGTCATATAATTTACCCACCAGCCAGTATTCGCATAAATTTCCAACCTTGACTTGAGTTGGTAACACCTTTACACATTGTCCACCAGGCTTTGACATTGCCAAGAACTCGACAGTAAAACAAACCTAGATCTTTAACATTATTCCGTGCGCACCTGGATTTCTCCTTCGTTCTGCTCTGCAAGTTGAATTGGTGCGAGAAATTCGCACTCGCCAAGAACAACCAGATTATTAAGATTAGCAAAGAAGGAGTAGGAGCTTTGGTCCTTTGCATGCAGTGCAGAGGAGTAAAGTGTGGTGAGTTTGGTGTTGTTCGTGTAAGGATTGCGATAAGAGTGCGTAGATCAGGAGCTACCAGAGTAGTTAATCAGTTGCTCTCGTCTAATTCATCCTCCAGTCTTAATTGCTTATATCAATTTACAAAACCAATTAGATTTACAGGATTTTGCAATTAAGTCCTGGGAACGAGTTGCGTGTCGTAAGACATTGTCGCCTCTGGATTGATCCCCGCCAGTCAACCCCATGCTCAATCCATGTCTCCCACCCTATTCCCTCCGCGACAACTTCCACTCTCGATAATCACTCCACATCATCAAAGACAAAAGGCGCATAAGCAAGTATTTAGTAGTACACCAGGAGCTCTCTCATCTATACCTTACCTGCACAGGTAAGCGGAGCTTACCGGGTCGCCAAAACTACGGCGGCATCCTTGTGGGAATTCTCCAAAAATTCTCACTTTCATTTACCGCCACTTCTTCATCACCCGTTTCTCTCCCCGCCATACACAATCAACTCCGCTCCTTTTCACTTACTTTTCCACTTAATTCTTCCTTCTAAATCAAGGCTGGAGCAAGCAACCCGTAGCCGCAAACCCTCTGGTCTTCCTATCACACCCCGACCGGCACATATGTCTCTGTCGCCTCTTTCCTTGACCTCCTCCATCCCCACCACGCACTTACCTAATGAGTCTACCTTTTTGGCCCCGGCGTCCAGCCTGTGTCGACGTAAGTCGAAAAGTCATCTTCCGACGAAAGAAAGACGAAGGAAGAGCAGTAGGACATATAAGCAGTTAGCAATAATAACAAACTAACAAATATATCAGATAACTGCACCTAGGAACTTGATTCTGACAAAGCCGCCAGCCCTCTTTAAATGTCTCTAACCCTCTTACCCAATTCACCCTTGTCACCTCTTTTCTCAGCATTTCCTTCCATCTCTCTTCCAGTATCTTCCCCGTATTTTACTCACACTTCTGTCAATAAACTCCCGCAATTAACTCAGACTTCACTCACCACTAGGGCTCTCATACTCGGTCTGAACCTTAAAAAACTCCAAGGAGACACTGATCTAAATCATCAATTATCTCCATCATCCCCCCTCTTAAATCTATTACCTTTCACTCAACCACGCGGCCATTCCTCCACTTCACCCACCACCACTACCACCCTTCCATTTACTTACTCTTCATCAATTCTTCTTCACCTCCAGAATTTCTTCCTCCTCAAGGAATTTGTTCATAATTAGTGCACCTTTTCCCCGTCAATAAATAAAAACAAAGTTCAATTTAACGAGCTTACATAACTACCAAGGATAGGGTTCTTGTCAACGGTAGCTTCCCTCCAGCACCGGTCTATCTTCTTTTACATTTTTTCCTCAACAATCGTTTTTCTTTTTAATCTCTGGCTACGAGCTACCGTAAGATCTGAATCTCCATGTTTATTTTCTTGAATTTATTGAAGTGAAATCTGCAATTCTCCTCATCTTGCCAATTATTCCCCTCCCCCCTGTCAATTGGTATGCATATCTTTGTCAGCAAACCCCAATCTTATCCAATAACTTCCAGGAGGGTCATTCCCAAATGGCAAATATCCTTGCATTCTTTCATTCACAAAGTTTAATTCGTACGCCAAGATTCCGAGTATTAAATCGGCCCTAGTATTAAATCAATGTTCATGAGCAGTAGCAAGAATTATTTTCAAGGTGAACCATAGCCTGACTTTTAAATTTTTAAATACAAGAGTAAGTGAATGTTCGAATACCGGCTTCTAAATCCGCACGCATTAATAAATTAATTATAGGCAGGTTGTATGGATTAATTGCATATAACTTCCCAAGAAATACTCTTAAAGCATATTTAATTATGAAGGAAAAAAATAGCAAAAAACAACTGTTAAGCTTTGCCTGACTGATAGCTGGTACCAGAATTTTGCAGCAGTGATTAGTTTCAAATTAAAAGATACCAAGAGTTTAATTTTGCGAATGGTATTTGCACGCACGTATTTATGCCGCACTCTTGTAGTTTGCTTGGAAGGATTATCGGTTTGCCCCTTCGGTCAATCAAAAATATTCAAGAACTAAATGCTTTGGATTAGGCAATGTTAATTATTATTCTCAATTAGAAAACTGCATGAAAACGAGTGTCTCTGCATGGCAATCGAGCTCCCCAACCTCTTCTTGCCGCTCATGTACGCTAATTATCTTTACTTTTAGAGCAACCAGTAGCATTGAATCTTACTTAAGGTATCGGGAAGCAATATCAAATGTAAGCCATTGAATGTTTATAGCGATTCTTAGGTCTGAGAGAAGATAAGGTAAATTATTCGCCAAAGAGTAAGAAAAGATTTTATTTCTCGTTTTGCGTGCAGACGTTAAGTATGCTTGTAAATATTGTCCTAGTCCATCTATGTAGCTTTCGTTTTTTCTTCTTGTCTCATTAGCCTTAAATTATTCCCTTCAACTCCCTCTATTCAATTAACTTTGACCTTTTCGGGCTTGGAAACGTAGAACGGATTCAGCAGCATTTCTTTTCTCCTTCTTCCCAATCTTCTCATCTCTCCCTACCCTTTCCTCATTCTTTCCCATATTAAGTTCCCAATAAATCCACTAATAACCTTATTTAATCTTCATTAAACTTTTATTATCCAGTAAACAAAAACCTCTTTCGTTAAACTTTTCTTATTTTTTCTACATAATTCCTCCTCCTAATTCACTTTGTCCAGCCCTTTAAAGCCAGCCAGCTCCTAGTCGCGCAACTAAATGGATTCAGGTAGCTGCAGTTTCAGACTTGTTCCCTTGTAAATGTTTTCCGTTTATTGATTCAACTTTTAAATTGAATTAAATACGTTCAATAAATTACATTCTTTCAGCATTTCAGTCTCATCCTTCGTTTACCATTCCAGCCTTCTTGTTTCTCCTTCCAGGAGCAGTGTCTCGTTAGCTTTGTAAGGAGCGATCGTTTAAAGACTCTTAAGGCTCATTTACTTGAATTGCTCTCCAGTAAAACTCCCTCTCTGTTCCCTCTCTCAATTCTACAGCTTTGCCCATACTTTCCCAGCAGAGTATTGGAAGAACAGAAGCGTGCGTCCTTTCTGGATCCTCCTGTCTTTAACGGATTCTCTAGTCCTAATCAGTAGAACGAGCCGACTTACCTCCCATGAAGATAGATAGAGAAAAACACATTATTCGCTATCTATTAAAAACCGTACTGGAACACTTCTGGCTTGCATCTACTACTTTTTGTTCATGACCTTCCAGCTTTTTTTCAAAGTTCCTTTTCCCACTGAAAGAGAAAATTCATTTCCTATTTTCTATATGCTTCGCAACATTATAAGCTGCGAGTGAATCATTTATAGGCTCACATCTACTCTACTATTTTAACAGTTTATTGCAAACAACAACTTTGAAAAAAATAGCAATTAAGTTAAGTCAAAAGTAGTTGATGAATTTCAAATTCCCCGACTAGTAATTATCAATACTGATTTTTATGGTACTTACCCCATTATTCCTTTCTTAGTAATCGCTATATGCAACGAAGGGAGCAAGTCAGCCAAGCGCACATAATTTTTCAAATATGTTTATATCCAGAGTAACCGGTTAAGCGAGCGGGTAATGATTGCAAAATTATTCAATTTAAACCAAGCTTGATTGATCATTGGTAATAATGATTTAGTTCCGTTCAAATCTCTCTCCGCTTTTACTTACTGTCCTTACCACACAACTCCAGTTGTATTAGCATTTGAAATCAGGGTTTGATGCACAACAAGTAAATCCAATTCATCTTCACAAACCTCGCTTCAATCCTCTCTCATTATCCATTCACCCTAAACAGAACAGAGAATTTACCCTTGAAAGCTGGGATTGTAAACAAGATTTTATTAATCAATTCACATGAAACTCGATTCTCATTCAATAATTCCTCATTCTTTCCTCTCTCAAGCTCTTCGGAAACTACATATCCTGATTGTAGTAGCCGATTTTCATGATCCAGGAAATCAGTGTTGGAATCTCAACTCTGCTAATCCTCTCAGCCCATCGTCAACTTCTACCTGTGCGCTTTTCCATTTGCCACCAAGAACCAAGACGTCAACTTGGAAGCTATACAGTTGCTGAAAATCAAGTACATAAGAGCTGCTGCTAGACAGACCTATCCGGGCTCATCTCGTACGGCGGTTGGTTTTAAAGGTCCAGATTCAATTTGGGATAAGGAAGAAAATTGGACACCAAGTCGTCCACTCTTACTTATTGCTTATTGACTTACCTTGTCGAAGAAGTCATGGATGAGAAATGATATTCCATGTATGTATTTTAGCTCGAGAGAGCAGAGCAGACCCGGCTCTGGCGGGCTCTCGTAAAAAAGAGCAAGATGCGATAAGGAAGACCAAGAGAGGTTTACTCCTGGATTCTATTTGGAAAATTGGGGAATTGAAACATTTTCGGTGGTCATTGGACAAGGCCGGAGACAGGATCACAAGTCTGAGAAGTGGACATAAATATTATTATATCAAGATGCAAGATTGGCTACTGTGTGATCTTGTTGGGAGCGGAACACTCATGATGATTAGTGCTGACATATTTGAAAGTTAAGAAGGTTACTACAATAGCTTGTATCCAGTATAGGATCGGATCATATATATTGGAGAAAGCTTCTGGAGATTATCCATTTCACTCATAGATACTTCTTCCAATCTTTGAGCTTCCAACCACATGTAAACGAAGCAGGCCTCATCATCATCGCCTCCATTCTCCATCTCTATCCCTTCTCGACGACGACGACCCTTCCTCCGCCTGTGGTAACCGGGTTGAGCCCATATCAGATCTGGTTCGCAGCTCCTCTACATACATCTATGTCAATAAAAAGTGCTAACTATCTTTTTTTCTCATCACTAACCACAGCCTAACGTCTTCACTTGACTCTCCGCTCTTCTCACTCACACACTCCTCCTCCCAGCCAGCCAGGCCAGCAATCTTCTTCTCATCTATCCTCCAGATAAACCTCCAGTCATAATTATCCTCCACAAACTACACCACTACCTTATTCCCGTATCCCTTCCAATTGAATGTCGTATATACATACGGGAGAAAGTATAGCTAAGCCTAGCAAGACGCAAAGCGTTCTCATCCTTCTTCAATAAGTCAGCTCTATTGTAAGCCTCCCTTGCTGCATCTGTAGCTGGCAGTGGCAGCCAGCAGGCTGTCCGGCCCAGAAACCAATTCAGGTAGCCGGAGAAGAAGCAAAGTGGAAAGCCATTCGGGGAAGGTAATCGAAAAGCAATAAATTTCTCCACAAGAAACAATGTCCTTTCAACAAACTGGTTTTTGTCATAATCTTATCCTCCTGCTTCATCCTATTACTCTTAACTAACTACTACTGTAATACACCAAACACT
This sequence comes from Sminthurides aquaticus, assembly GCA_906901655.1. Taxonomy (NCBI): domain Eukaryota; kingdom Metazoa; phylum Arthropoda; class Collembola; order Symphypleona; family Sminthurididae; genus Sminthurides; species Sminthurides aquaticus. The sequence continues at coordinate 12,692,358 of CAJQTT010000001.1, read as the reverse complement.
TGCTCCTCTCTCCCCCCCCGCCCTTCAAACACTCACATCCTCATCCCCACCGCTTTAAACCTCCCCTTCCACTATTCTATTTATTAAATTCTAAACCCATTCCCCGATTTCCGTCCAAATCATATTTCATTTTTTTATATACTCTCGCCGATTCCATGCAAAAGGCACTCTTAAGCGTCAAAACATATCCCGGAAATTGCAACCTTAAAGCCGATTCAACTTTATCCTAATCAACTCTGGCATTTAACATAAAAGTTAAGACGTTAGTTTATAGCTATCAGCATTGAAAGTTAATTTGCGTTTTAAGGTTTTACCTCGCATAAACCCGACGAATTCAGTTCTAGAACGCGTATGTAGATAACAGAGCTCTGATGTTGGCTACACAGTCTGAAGCGCATGCAGCCTGACCTAAGGTGAACGAGACAGGTGAGTGGACAGGTGGTAGATTAAGAAGAGGAGAGGGAGTATTAATTGCTTCTGCAGGGAATTTCCCTCTGATTTATTACCCTCAATGATTCCAAAGTTATTGATTATCCTCACATTCCCACCTTCCTCAAGAAACTAGAGTTACAAAACGGCCCGCTAATTATCCTCAATAGCTTTCTCAATTAGAGGCGTTTCCTCCTGCTACTCTATTACTTTATCCTCATTTCTCCACCGCACGGTATGCAAAAGTAGAGACGGAAAACGCAATAGAAACTGTAGTTTTCCCTCACCTCTCATTCTCTCATTGATTCCACCACTGTCTTTCTCAAGGAATCTAATTGTCAAGCTCCGATCATCACCTCTTCCACATTACCCAAAGATGATTAGTAGCTTTAGTAAATTATCCTTAAGCGGAGGATGGTTCATTCATCTTTCTTTCTATGAGCAAGGGAGCTAATATGGTTAATGAGCTATAGTCAGAAGACACCGCCTTCTCTATTCTTGTCCAACACCTTGTTGTATAGTAGTTGTCGTCTACAGATAAAGCGCAAGCTCTTGTTAAAAGAAATTGCATCTTTCATTCCACCATCTCTCCGCCAAAGCTAAATCCCTTTCAATAATAATAGCGCTAACTACCGTCCACAGCCAGACAAACTCGCCGTTTCCACTCAACTCCTATCCAACCCCTTGTCTTCGCAGAGCCAGAGGAATATAAGAAAAGCTTTTCTCTGAAGACATTAATCATTCATTTACTGTCATCGCATCACTTAGTCTTGCCTCTTTTTTACGTCCGTCTCGTTCCTTCCAAGCGAATTCCTCAGCCGCACACAATTAGATCGTTTAACGACAACAACAGGATTGCAAAAATACTTCCAAAGCAGTGCTGGTGGCTGAATGACTGGGGCAGAGAACAAATGACCTGTATTTAATTGGCTAGACCAAGGGATTCTACTACATCCATTCCCCGCAGCATCCTTTCGTCTTCTTCATTCCTCATCTTTGCCCTCACCTGGATCAATTATATTGTCAACGTTAATATGCGCACAAATTTTAAATGTCTTTTCCACATCTGTCCCCTGGGGAATTGCAATCAAGTAGATTTTTACCCATCCGGCACTATAAAACACAGCGAGTAATTTTTAATGGAATTCAATCAAAGTGACTTTTCATATTTTCTAACCAAATTAATTTGCAACAAACTAGGAAAAAAAGACCTCATTCAGTTTTGCAAATTAATCACCTTTATACGCTACTCCTCATTTTGCTGGGAGCAAATGTCCGTGGGGAAAAATACTTTATCTTATTCAATTCCAAAAGACAAGGGGCGATAAAAGGAATTCTTTCTCTATGTTAGTACAGCCTGCATGGATAATTAGGTGGGAAGCCTGATTAGGCTAATAACTTTGAATAATATTATAGTTGAAGATCCTGTTCTTTAATATTTGCGAATTAGTGGATTCGCATTAATTTCACGCGAATTATTTTCTTCCTCCACTGCTCTACCAGAAGGATTATGAATAAACGACAGTATAGCAGTGAGAGCAGGATTTCATCAAAGGAATTATCCAGGCTAACATCACCTCCACCACACCTGTCCACAGTCCAGTGAGCCGAAAATCATCCCACACTAATATAAAAAGATGTATAGTAAACAGCTTGTCAGAATTTGTTCGCACTTATATCCTGAAAAATTAGTTGCTCTAAAATTGCACAGGTGTGGAATAAATGATAACAAAGTCCATAATATTTCCAATCCTCTTCACCCTTGCGTGTCAAACCTTCAGTCTTCCAACTCTGACTTGTTCCTAGAGGGCGTAATACCAATGACCGCTCCTTGGAAATTAATCTAATGTAATAATTACGCCGGTAATTATATTCCAAAACATAGCATTTCGCTCAAGCTGGATCAAATTATCATTAAGCATTATTAATATGCTCCCTCGTCCCTACCATAAATTTCTCTCTCCTCATCCTCATCCATCAATGTATTCCTGACCTCTAAGCGGATTCTGTCTTTTCAAAATCGTTTCCACCTTCGCCGCCAGCTGATTATCAAGCCTCCTCAAATTCACTAATGAAGCCATTTGCTCATAGCTTGACCAATTGCTTGCAATCTTTGTGACACTTTTAGAACCTGAATTTCGCACGCTATTTATGCCTTAGTTCCATACTGTTTCCCCATATTCCAAGCTCAAAGTTTGAAAAGCCCGGGTATTTCAAGTCCTTTAGTATCTTTAGGTATGTGGCTTTGGTATGATAGTGTCCCATTAAAGATTAAGCTACAAAAGTAATAAGCTAATGAGAAATTAGGTATATACGTTTGCTGAAGTTTAAGGTCCGCAACTCCTTCCATCACCCCTTCTTGCCTCGTTCTCAGTTATTGACTGAGACAGGTTTGATGGAATTCTGTCAGAAGTCATTCAATGTTTTTGCACACTACATAATTGCAAGTAATTGCCTTTTTATAATGCATTCATTTGAATAATCCCTTACGAGTTTCCCCAGGTGAGTACTACTATCCTCTCTCCTTTGTAATTAGTTAAAAGAACGCCGGCTCTACTATACATGCTCAAGATAATTGTATATGGGCTCCTATTTTCCCTGTTTACCGCACTAGCTTTGCCTACACTTTGAATACTTGCAAACTGATGAATAGGATAGGATACATCTTCATGGGATCAATCTCACCTTACTTCAACTCACTTCATCTTCCAACGAATATCTAATAGCCTCCCTGATCAAAAGAATCCACGGCCAGCTAAGCTAACCCCCTCCCTCACCATCTTCCTGTCATTCCTCCTGTCATCTCGTCAACCTACTTGCTTCTCAGCCCCGCTTTTCCCCCGTGCTAACTACATATTTAGTCAATGGCATCAACAACAACACCTGAACCCAAAACTATCCACGGCTGCATCTCAACTTTTAAAAGAAGAATGCCACCGCAACATATGGAAGCCTGTGTCTTTCGTCCAACTCTGATCTCCCCTACCTGGTTGAGAGGATAGTTTGAAATTTGCACCTGTGTCGGATTTGCAACCGCCCTCCCCCCGTCAACAAGGAACGGATGGAAGGTATCACGCAAATTTCCACCTGTCCTCTTCCATTTAGTCTTCCTCTGAATCTACCGACAAATACGCGCATATGCCCGACCAGCCCTCCTCGAAACTAATTCTCATTCAAATAAATTCTTAGTTAACAAACCTCTCGTTTGCAATTTATCCCTTCACATTAATTCCATGTCAATAACAATAATCCATTCAACAATTTGCAAAACTACTTTTCAGTCTTCTCTTCTAAACCATTCCACATCACACATTCTTTCCTCCTCACAATTTGTACATCGCCCCCTCCGTCCCCAAAAAAATTCCAACATCTGATCCCACCCAGCTCAAAATTCAGTTTCAACATAAGTTCTTCTAGCTTAAGCTGTTTGAATTCCGTCTGCTTCATAAACCCCTCCCCAGTCTTCTCATTAAGCCAAGTAGAAGAGAATCAAGTAAGCTCAAAAATTTTGTGAATAATTCTGATAAGAGCAGAAAGCTTTTAATTAGTTCACGCGATATACATATATATTCCCTCCCAGATATACACACAATATATAACAGATTAACTCCCAGCAAAACTTGTTTACATACCCAACTTTCCTACAAATACTTTGCCTTTCTTGCCTTTGCCTTTGCTGAATGCGTGGTTTAGTATCATCACATGTTCAACACGAACCCATTTGTTCAAACATGATTTTAGTTTATGAAAATAGGGAATAATTCCACCCTCTTTTGTCTACCCTTCTTCCAGCAGCTATATAACACCTGCCGACTATGTTGAATCCAACAGCTGAATCAACTCTACGTCTTTCGCAGAATGCGTTGCCAAAATTTTATAATTCGCGAAACCAAATAAAAACGTTTGCCCAGCTCTGCAATTTTATTTTCCTCAATCCTATGATCATCGTGGACACTATCCAGCTATAGCGTCTAAAGTTGGCGTAACTTGTTTGCTTAAAATTTGGCACTCTATATTTGCAGTTCCAATTAAAGTTTGTAAATGCAGATATTTATTCTTTTCAGTCCGCCAATCCGCCCAAGCTTGCGTGTGAATGATGCACTGCAATTTTCACTCGCTCAAACAATTTCCCGCCCACTTTAATTACCATTTCCGTATGTTCTCTTCATTAGAAAATTGTATACATGTCCACAACTTCACCGCTCCTTCAAGCTCCTTATAGACTTAAATTTTATAACTTCTAAAGGCCGAGCTTTAGCACCATCAACTCCTGATTATTAGCTGTCATTCCCACCTCTCCCATTTCTGTGACCCTTAACGAGGTCGTAATTATCCCTTCACTCAATAATATATATAGACTCTAGTTCTGTTTTTAAAGCCTTCCTTTCTGAATTCAATCTGATTACTAATCAAAATTGACTAGCAAACTACATAGACTACAGAGTCAGCTTATAAAAGCTCCTGTTTCCTGGAAGGCGGATTGGTTGATCACCAATTAACAGCGGATTAAAACTATTTATTTACCTCTTGTCGTCTAATGTATGCAATTTAAACTTCAACTTATCCTTTATTTATACCGTGCTCCACTATTTATTCTCACCTTTCCCTTGATGCTCCCTCCATCCCTCCATTTTACCATTTGGCTAGGTTGTAATTACGAATTCGCAACTTGGGATTTGATAAACCTAGAAAGACTAAGAAACTTACCCTGATTTCTCGCATTGCTTTTGCTAGTGTTTCACATACGTCGCTTCCAGGATACTACATCCAGGTAAAAATGGCGGAAAATTGTCCCCAAGAACTATGCAATACGTATTTCGTGTTCTAACCTCCTCTAACACGACGATACGATTCACTCTCGGTTGAATTCTTTTGTGATCGCCAAGTGTCAATGAAAGACTTGAATTAGTTTGATTATCAGGATCAAGTTTATGCAAGAGGATGTCACGAATGTATTGCAACTAGTTAAATGAATTTAGGCGTGGAAGGACAGATTTACGTACATATGGTGCGTTTATTGGAGCAAAAACAAGAATGGAGGACATTTATCAATTATACGTAAATAAAAGTAATATTACATTATATACGAAACACTCCTGTACATATGTTTATATATATATATAACAAGGACACAAGTTATTTACCGCACCGTGTCCCTTATTTCCTCACGTCCTTCGAATCAATACTTATTATTTTATACTCTTATCATATTTAATTCAGATAATTAGCTCTTGAGACACGAGTAATGATGTCGATTGCACTTTTATGCGCGCGGACTCTTTTGACATTTTGCATCTAAAATTCATAATATTTACTGGGCTCTCACACTTTCTTCACCTTCCCTCAAAGCCCTTGCAGTTAAAACATCCTCTCTTTTCTCACTCATTCAGAATTGTTTTTACAGCCTAAGGGCGGATGCGAGGTAGGTTGACGTAGCTTCCATGATAATTATATGCGATTCATGTTTAACTTACACGTGAAAGCTGCTTAGGATATATATTCAATAGGTTATTGACTTGAAATTATTATATAGCGCATTCAACGTACTAAATTGATGTACAATTATTTATGAATATTTAAATATAATGAGAAATAATACAATCCAGAGGAGCTTACTACCATACCCAAACATTCATAACATCTACCCACACTTGAAACAATAATAGTCCCTTGGCGCATCAAGTAACAATAATAATAAATATATCAATTATCAATCAATTCGCTTCTTCAAACGTTGTGATCCTATTTTTTAATCGTACTCAATGTTATTGGTATTTGATCCCCTCAAAATTATCGAGCTAACTACTTACTCCGGGATGTAGCTAATTCAATCTCCCAATCAACAGAATTCGCAACTTCCTATGTAGTATTATAACGGTAACAAAAGTTATATGCAATCTCCCAGTTGACGACGTTGAATTTGCAATTCCCAAGAACCATCAAACTATTGCAGAGCTGTCATTTAGTGCACTAAGCCTGTCACCTTTTGGATGAATTTTTAATTGCAACTCAGCCTTCTCCCCATTATTACCTAACACCTGTAAATCCCTGTCTGTCAGAGCGCCGGGGAACGGGAGTAAAAGCGAGAAGGAGCAGTTCATACCCAAGGTTGCCCTCCATCCCATCCCCCTGTATTCTTGTACTCCACAGTTGTAAATCCCTTCCAGACAGGGCAACTGAAAGCAGCCGGTTATCAGTGGACGAGATTAAATCTAATTTGTTCTCCTTGTAAGATGAAATGCAGACAAGGACAGGTCAGAGAAATGAGATTATGAAACTGGTTAATGAAGTTTTCAGCCTCGCGTTTCATCAAGAGCAAAAGGCTCTACATGTTTCTGTGTGAAAATCATTTTTTTTTCAGGTAGAATTAAAAAATTCAAGTCAGAACTAATTCCCTCCGTTTCTAATTTTTAAATCCCCGAAACTATCCATCATCGCCCCATCAACTCAAATTCCGAATCTCTGACTCTTTATGCGCCTAGCCTGCATCATTCACAAAACTAATTTGACCTGTAGCCACCTGATTTCACCCCACCTTTTCATGCAAAGTACTGCCGTTTGCCGTAAACTGGGAAGTGTGCATCAACTAAAACATAATTCAACAGAGACCACATTGTTTGAGTTGCAAATTCTGTATTACTCAATAACCTAATACCTGTGTTACTATTAGATGAACGTGTTTTAATTTTTAGAAACATAATCCCCGCTACATAATCCGTATAAATACAGTTTGGAGCTCTTGACTTTTGGTATATATTCAATAATCAACAGACTGCGGCTTATTACTTATGAGCTATACAATACAGGGCTGAGGGCCAGGAGGATTAGGGTTAGAGCACAAGTGTAGGTAATAATTAATCGTTATTGGGGATTAACTACGCACACATATACAGGAATAAATTAAAGACTTACAGCTTGCCCCTCCCCCGTTGGTAGTTACGGTAAATGGGTAGCTTGTACAAGAGGATGTGGAGGCAGGAGATTTGTAGTAGATAATTCTTGTGATTATGAACGGGTAGGTATAGTAGTTTGATGAATTGTCATTATTGTGGTAGAATAGTTGGTCGTTTCATCTTGCCAAGACTCTCTGGATTCCTTCACACACCACAAGATTGAGACTTACACCAGTTCTTAACATCTAAGAGCCTTCAGTCCTCTCACCAGTTATTCATCATCATAGTACTACGCATAATTACATGTATAAACAGAGTTCATCCGATTAAAATCATCTTAAATAATAGCGAGACTTTATATTCTGTTTCTCCTTCCAAACTTTTATATATAATAATTAATACGCTCTTTACATTTTCGGATTGAGGAGCGAGTTGAGATTGAAAGCTGCGTTTAAGTGGGCAGATCTGGCTAGAAGTGAATTCGGATGACCCATCAAAGGATTGAGGGGAGGGAGGAGGCCACCTAAGGAAGGTGGTAGCAGCGGCCGCGCTGCCGCTAACCTTAGCTTCTCTATCTCAGCCTCTTGAAGTCTCTTTGCTTTTGCTCTCCGATTTTGAAACCAGATTTTTACCTGTAAGTCATACAAAAAATATCATGAAATTAACTTCCAAATCCACATCCAACCTTCTCACTTTTTTCGCATTGCCAATTTTGGTGAATTTAATATTCCGCAAAATACTAGCCACTCCAACATCCAAGCTAATTCCCAACTAACTGACATTTTTTACATTAGCCAGCAAACAAATGTCAATATTATCAATTTTTGCAAATCTCAATCAATATTCCAAGTCCCGCCAATTTTTTAACCTCAGCCAAATCGAAACCATTTTAATGTGCCAATTACTCTTAAATGGCTCCCTTTGACTCTTGTATCTTTCCCTTTCATTTTTTCATCAACGTATTGTGTCTATTCAAACCAACTATCCAAACTGTACATATTATTGCCGACCACACTATCTCCTACCTAACCTACATCGTCCTGCAACATATTCTTCCCACCCTCTTCTACCAACCCAACCTCGTCCTCGTGTAATCATTCTGATTTGCGATACCATTATAAAAGTCATAACAACCCCCGAAAGTCTCCCATAAAACCTCCAACATCATATCTTTTCCTTCCAACACTCTCTAAACCTCAGCCAACAAATTACAATCAACATTAACGTAGAGGTGGTCACCTCTCTCTCCTAATAAAACACTCATAAATAACCCGGATTCTCCATCCTTCCTTAACAATACACAGCTTATCAAATTATCCTACCCAACCATCAACCTAATTATAGTTGCCTGCCCTCCCTCCCTTTTAAACCACCCTGTCGTCATATAGTAGCATTAAATAAATCCTATTCTTTCATCCTTCCCATCCCCTCCACGTCACTTCAAGCTCAAACCCCAATAAACTATTTAGCCCAACTTTGCACCTCCCGTACTTAATAGCTATGCCTCTCCACGAAATCCTCACAAGCCTTCACTTTTTAAACTCAGTCTTAAGATCCTCTTCCATCTTCAACACTCAACACTTGCTTTAACCAGCCAGAAGAGTCCACAGCACATCAGCCCGACCAAGCCAGCATTCACCAACTTTTTGTATCAACACAAAAAACGGATATTGATGATCCTAATAACTGTCGTCCGCCTCCATTCTCATCCCCATCTTCTCCTTACAAGAATCTTCTTCATTCCTCCATCCACAGAGTCTGGAAGGAAATCAGTCTTTTCTTCTCAACTTGATTCCTCAACCTTCATCCTTCCACATAAAGTACAAAAGAAAATGGTGCGAATTCCTCTCTTCTTAAAATCTTACGGCGGATCATCATCACCATATCTTCCCTCCAAACAAATAACTTTGTCCTCAACATCTCTTCTCAGAGATTCAAAAACAGAGTTTAGTTTTATTCTTCCAAAGGACAGAGAACTCCTGGTAAAACCAGTCATTGCGTCCAGCACATCATTTACAATCACGTCTCGAACAAACTTTTACTCCAAGTGTCACCACAGTCCTACTACCTAATTATCCTTTCATTAAACATAACATTTAATTTGATTACATTCACAAATTTAACCGGAAACATGATCAGCGGACAGTAATTCCCATTAACGTGCTTAGAAACCCGTTTGCGTTAACCCATAAAGAAATTCGCAAATCCTAGTTCTTCCCTGATTCCCTTGTCTAGCTTCCATACAATTTCTTCGAGACCGTTTCCAATCTAAGCACCATGAATGCTTGATCAGCCATCAGCCTCAGTGTAAACTTTAAACCCTTTATTTATGCACAAGAATGTGAACGAATCCATTTGAATTTGTAAAATCAAGATCATAAAGCAAATGAGGGCAGCTTAAATAGTTCCACCTGGGAGAAGAAGCTCAAATCTCCTTCACAGAACCACACATTCACACACTTCCCACTCGTTTCATTTTATACAAACCCTCCAAGTCAAACATGGTCAACGGAGGTCTCATTAATCCACAAATTATTATACCAATAGAATCAAACCTTGATTTCCAATCCGGACTCATTACGGCATACACCTTTTCCCCTCTACCACCTTCCTCATTCCATTGGGCCCAGACGTAAAACAAATTATTCACCAGCCTACTTGAACGCTTTAAATCGTAACACTAGGAGAAGATACTCCCCTCATCATTTCCTCTCTCTACCTCTCTCATAAATATTAAATCAATTAATTTCACCTGGGCGGTAGCAGACCCCAACTCCTACATATTCCCATACTTTAAGCTTAAAGTCTCCGCCTTGCTAAGTGCAGTAACCTTGTTGCATTTTACTGAAAAATCCATGGATTTGAGTTCCATTTACATATATACTAATGCCAATTCATCCAAAAAATATCCAATCTTCTCGCATTCCAATTTAGGTAATCCAACCAACAAAATCTCCAAACAACTGCTATATTCAATCCCAAAACACAAATAAATACATTTCCCTTTATTTCTAAACTGAATATAGTTATATTCTAATAAAATCCCCAACAAAGCTCACCCATTTGTAAACTAATTAGCTATATATTTTAATTAAATCCAATTTTCATCACTCTAAACGTTAATAGCCTCCTCGCTGCAGCGTGATTACTTTTAATATAATAATTAAATCCAGCCTTTACTTCCCAGCATCATTTTAAATACATTTTCCAAAACATGTTTCAAGTCTTTCCAGAGAGTCTGCATGCTTCATTCAGGTCACGAATCCTCAAATCAGGTTTTACATTTCTCTAATAACTATAGAATGTTTACTGACTAGTTGCAAGCCCAGTGCAGAGGTGCGCTGTCTCATAAAAAACCATTCCTCCATAGTTCACAAAAGCGTTTATAGCTAATGGCATATTCCATATGGACTATGGCCACACCAATGGGAGAGAAGTATACAAAGTTGTGAAATCACAAAAGCTCAGAAAGCGTGCCGTTTCGAGCAACGCCTTAAAATCCTGAGCCTCTTTCCTATAACAGTTTCCCTGCTTTACGCAGTATAGATTAAATTTATCCTCACTTCCTGGCGCCCGCAACGCTATTAAAACAAGTACCATTTGGAACAATTAAGTTGCTACAAAGAGTGCATAAAATGCAAACATTCCTACAAAAAATCCAAAATTCAGATTACACCTCTATTATGGCCATTAAGTTCATTTAGTGAGAGAGAACATGGATTTCCCCCGCTTTGTGGTTTCAGAGAGCTCCTTGGGTTAGCTCCACGGCATGCCTGTATTAATAATATATCCACGCCACCCCATGGGATCTAAATCCGCCTGTTTAAGTGAGATATATAGAAAAACCACCAAGAAGGTGTTCATCCTTATAATATCCCCAATTCCCCGTCATTCTTCATTACCCAAGAGATGCAGGCGGTCCGCGGAGGGAGGATTCAAGGAAACAATCCACTCTCGTCCTCCCACTGGGCCATTTCCCTCCCCGACACTATTACTTATATTCCAGTTGCAATCACAGTCTGCCAAACAAGCTATACTCACTTTGTAATTTACAAGCCTTTAATTTCCCCTTCCACATTTTTCTCCAGCCTCATGTCATCATCATCCTCCTCGATTCATTCTCACCCCTCCATCCGACTCCCTCCCTCAGCCGGTTGACGATGCGTGTAATGAAATAATTCACCAGAGTCAACAATACAACTTACGCATTAAAATTAAAAAGACCCCAAGGATATTCCACAAGTAAGAGATAATAACATCATCCCAAACAATGTACCACTGCAACTAACCACACGAGATTCTCCATAATCTCTCCTCACACAATCACTTCCACACACACACACACACGTTCTTCCTGATTCCTTCCAAACTCATCTTCCAGGAATACTTTTTCCTGGCAGTGCCGCCGCTTAAATCCCTTTTCCATCCAAGTCAGTTTGTCAGCGCATCCAAAACTTGTTTCATTCCATAAGCTTCTCCCCCTGCCCACAAACATTCTCGTATCTCTTCATCTTCTTCGGGCCCTTGAGAGAGGCAAGAATCATTTACTTCCCATTAACTTATAAACGTGTCCACAAGTTTTAATTTCAAAATCTCCAAAGATCAAGAAGGCGGGAGGCTTGAGGCTTTCTCTTGTAAACAATCTCAAATTCACCCAAAAAATCCAACCAGAAAACCTCCACCTTGGTTACCTTCTCCCAAATCCACCAAAATACTACCTACTATTACTTAAAATTCTCGTCCTTCCCGATTACAGAACAAGCATGATATAATGATAACATGGAGCATGATGATGAGTGACTCGAGAATAGCTAACATTTTTTCCAACCTTACCCGTAGCCCCTTCTACGTCCGTCCGTCCGACTTACAACCTGTATCTTCATCTCGTGGGAGTCATGTATGATGATGAAAAGTGAGGGAGAACACCAAAGAAGATGTGGAGGCATTAATCCTGACGTCTCCCTAGCCTTGTCTGATAAGAACAACTTTGAGAAAAACATATCCTCTCGTCTCAATCTAACTAAACGCAAGGAGAAACGAGCCGCAGGCTCTGGCTCTGTCTCGGACATTCTCGGACCTTTCAACCTTTCGCATCCTAACCCTGTCCTTTCAACTTTTTACCAGTCTCTCACCCGACCAACTCCCGCCCCGGGCATTTAACCTCACGCACCCGCACCAACCAGCCACAACAAACTATAAAACAATTCAATTGCCTTCCCATAACAATCCACGAAGGGCGATAAACCCTAACTTCACAGCTACTGACCAACTAGTACATGAACACGATGAAAAATCATCGCCCATCACTCGTAGACAACTCATTTGAACAAAAATAATGGGTAGCCTACAAGTGTCCCACTGTCCTACTACAAAAAAGCATATAATTTTCCTCCAAGGCCTCCTCACCGAATCGAACATTACTGTAGTTTTTCTGAATAAAATAATCATTCTCACCTCTTCCTCCTCCCTTAACACTTAATCAAGACGTGCATGCTTGTATTCACTTCTTCTGCATATAACAACACCTCCAAACAATTGTCTTTTATTGACCACACTCTGCGCATAAAAACTGGAAGCTCCTGCATCAAGTGGATGACAACAAGTTGATCATTTTATTTCTCGTTGCACTGAACTTCACTTTCCTTTAGGTCCAGCATTTGTCCCTGTCCTCCGAACAAAGGCAACAAAGTTCTTGTATAGTTTTGCCCTTCTCCCGCATTGTTTTATACTTTTAACTAATGATTTAATATTGTGTCCCACAGAGAATTAAATATGAGCCAGCCTTGAGGTATTTCATGAGGGAAGGGAGCGAAGAGAAAAACTTGGATGATACAGGACTCGACGCAAGCCTCAAGATTTAGCACACGCTCATCCTAAAAATAACGTTCAATACAAATCTGTTCACTTCAGAGCCCCCATTAAACTTGATCCCGTAATCTTGGTCATCTCTCAACCTCAACCTCCGTTACCATTCCCATCCTCTCAGCCTGAGCTCTGTATTTATAACACTTGTTCTTTACTCCTTCCAAGCCCACTCTCCTAAGTACATCTCGTGTCCGAGTCCCATCAAGCTTTCATGAGACAATTGAAGAAATAAGAATTGTTCTCTTTATCATTCTCAACAACAGCTTCCTCCACCTCCTTCTCCTCCTCCCGTCTTGTGTACGTCTTAAAAGATAAATCCCCACCTACCGCCACTCCTGCCACCCCACCAACCGTATTACTCAACATCTGTCAACGTAATTAATACCTCAGATTCACCTCACCAGCTCCGCTTCACACCAACCCACAATTGTCTTCCAGTATAAGTACACCGTAAACTCTGTATATTCACTACCGCTTCATCATTTTCTCCTTTAGATAGTTAGCTTATGGTCACTGCATACACAAGTAGTCTGTCATATCAAGTCAGAGGTCAGTCCAGACTCCAGACCGGGCCCAACAAGAGACAGCAAGCCAAGAGCGACACTGTCTTTTATGTCGCACTGTGTAGTATTAAATATTTTTTCCATCCTCTCCTTTCCATCTTATCTCCATCACACAATCCAGGCACGCATCTCCCAGCTCCCTGTCACATTGTCATCCTTTATTCCCACCTTTCAACATTTCGTGACTCACTAACCCCCCATCTATTATACGCTTTCCACCGAGGCAACTTTAAAATCTTTACATCATCTTCCCCCGTCTTATACAGACTTGTTCCAATCACAATAAATAATAACCCAACAGCAACTATTCAACGACAGCCTCCCGGTTTATCTACCAGTCGCTGTCTAAGCTTGGTTTTCTTGGTTTACCGCAAACCATTTTTTCCTTTCTCATGATCCTACGCTATGATCGAATCGAGTCCAATTTCAAGCAATAGAAGGAGGGGTTTTTTTAATTTCGTTGTTAAAAAACTTAGATAATGGGATTCTCTATTTTATAGTGATGCAAACTCCTTTCAATGATTATCAACATTCTGTTTATTCTAATAATTAAAACGACCACAATATTTTTCAAATTTCCCGCCGATACAATTTGTAATTACAGGAAAATTCCGCGAAATTTTAAATTCGCTATTCCTTCTCGGCTTCCACATTGTATTTTTTTGAAGGCTAGGCCTCGTGCACTCGTTGCTGGCGCTGGTAGTAACGTTTGAATATTTCCGCCATTCTTGCATGGTGCTGCCATTTTCACAAGAAAGCGGCAGAAGTGTGCATAACTGCATTGAATGGCGGACACTACACATTCAAATTTGCAAACTAATAGGGGCCTAGCGCACCAATCATCATGGTGATATTGGTGTTAACGCTGAGATAATATTACTCATAAGTTAACATTCCAGAATTTAAATGCCAATTTATCTCGCTTTCACTTCGGTTTCAGATTTTACTCGCTAGAGGCGCTAGCCTCGTGAAGTTTTTACTGTGCACGAGGCCTCCTAACATATGCACACCTGTATATTAATGATTACAAGTTTATCAAATTCATCGCAAATGATTCCCTAATTATGTATTCTTCAGACTGCATGACTAATTTTTAGCGTAAATGTTTCCAACGTTCAGCGAGACGCATTAAAACGGGTTTTGTCATTCCTCAAACCCTCTTCCCCCATAACATGCAAAGAACAGTTTATAAAACCTTGGAGGCAAACCCCATCTTTCTGTCTGTGTTTACTTTAACATTCTGCCAGACAATACTTGATCTCATAAAATTAAACGTTTCTTGTAGAAACGTGAAACAAGCAGTCTCTCATCAGCCCTTAAAATCACAATCTCACACTGTAGTGTAGTTAACAACGGTAAACTAAATCCTTACATGTTCTCGTGATTACACTCAAGCTAATACATGTTGACGTCTCATCACGGATGAAAGGAAATCAAACAAAGCTTAAATCCGTGCTCAATAGGATGAATATTTACGCTAAGCTTGCTGTGATAAGAAGATCTGCTACCTCTCTTGGGATGATAACAAATTAAAATGAATTAGCTACATAGATTTCCATGAAACAAATTTAATATTTAAGATTCAGGTAAAAGCATGTATAGGTAAAATAAAGAGTTTCAAAGGGAATGATGGACATTTGCATGCATTAATCCTCTTCTACTCAGCCTCTCTTACTTTTAACCTTCTCAATAAGCAAGGAGGTAAAAGATTTTCTCTCAATTTTATTACATTATCTCCCAGTCCAGCCGGTTACTTCCTTCACTCATCAGATCTGTCTACCTGCTTGCCTGCTTCATCCCCTAGTCCGAGCTCCACAGCAACCTCTCATCACATTACCATTTCACTCTCATTATCTTCTGCCGTATTCATGTACGTATTCACTCCAACATTTTTAACGATGCAAACGCAGCCATTGTCTCAATAGTTTCACATACTTTTTCCCGCCTTCTCCCAAATTTCAATATACAACAACCACATTATCTTAGTGACAAATACACAGCCGCAGACTGATGGTTCCATCCACCCACTTAACTGTCGTACATCAAATTAATCCTCACCTATGAAAAAAGAGAGCAACTTTTGGTTTGGAAGCTTCAATCATTCATCAGCTGCTCTCATTATTCAGTGGCTCTGAATGATCAACACTCTGTCTTATCCCTTGGAATGTGAATAATGCGCATAAAACCAAATCCTGGCCATTCCCTTCTCAAATTCCGTAGGTAAACTTGATTTCTCAAGACAAAGTAGGACCCTGCCCTAACCACATTAACCCAAAACCCATGAATATTAGCAAATTCAAATAGACACAATCCTGTTCAGGGTATCAATAAACAAGACACGTTCTACAAATCTGCTTCCAAACGCTCAAGCTAATTACGTGTCCACTGTGCCTGGTAAACACTTTTCTTGTGTTTTGGCTTGCTACCTAACCTCTTGATCGGCCTCTTATATCATATAAGTTAGCCAACTAAAATTATTTAGGACAACTAACACTGAAACCTTAGCCTCAAGTTGGCGGGGGTTGCCATCCTTGCTTATTTGTCTCCCCATAATTTGTCAGTCTTGATTCCTTACAAATTGTTTTTTAACTTCACCCTCAAATTTCCATTGTAATTTGTAACGCTACAATTACAACTCTATTTAAGAGCAAAGATAATTTGCGAGTGCAATTAATATTATTTCCAATGTTCATAGCAATTTACTTTTATATTTAATTGATACTTTTCGGGTATAACGTTATTTTCAATTACTTTTCAGTAAAATCTAAAATAAGGAATTAGCACTTCAGCCTTAAAATGCGGTGAACCGTGGATAGCTATTATAAATCCCCCAGACAAATTAACCCAGTTTTCGTCGCGCCTAAACATAAATGTACTACAATGTTCTTGGGTACACGGGAATCAATTTAGTACAAAATTAGCCCAAGGCATAGAATAATTAGATGCAAAACCTGGAATTGGCTCTAGCTAGATTCAACGTAGAAATAATTTTCCACAGCACGAAAATTAATTGCGTGCAATTCCCTCGAGCTCATAAACATGCAATTACACAGAGGATATTAATTTCGCATTATCCTCCGCGGACATGCTTCTTCTCGCAAAATTGAGTACACAGACACAATGCATGCTCTTCCCTTCAAGGACACGCTCTAGGTGACGACGACTCATCCTCTCATGTCTGTCTAGCTCACTGTCACGAGTTTCCTTAAAGTTTTTTTTGTAGACAGGTACAGGAAGGATAATATTTTGCAAATATCAATTTCGCGTCACGGTTCATTCAATTTTGACACAAAGGTAATTGTGTTTTGCCTTAAGGCTTTTCGCACCCTTTGAGCAAAACAAGTTTACAAAAACACCAGAGAAGTACATCAATGTCTTACCTGAGTTTCTGTGAGATTGAGTGAGGATGAGAATTCGGCGCGTTCCGCAATGGACAAATACTGTTTTTCACGAAATTTCTTCTCTAAAGCTAGTAACTGTTGCGTAGTAAAAGGAGTGCGTGGCTTCCGGTTCGGTTTATGTTTCCTTAACTGACAACGGACAGGAGGACAGGGTAGTCTTGGAGATAGGACACCTTCTGCAATTAAATTCAATGATTCATAATTAAAACACTCAATTTCAATTAATTTATCTCACCCCCAGCTCATTTTTCATTCTTCCATTGCGCTAAATTTCTCCTCGTCTCTCATTATACTGAACCATTAACTTAATTCCTCCAATCCGCCTTAATCCATATCCTTGTAACAGCCCATCATTTTGAAAAAAATCTCGCAACTCCACTAAACTCCTACAAGTATCTTGTAAATAATCAATCTTCTATGCCTCGCTCTTCTTTGCCCTGTATTCCAAAGCCCTCTCGGCCAATTTTATTACTCACCGATCCCACATTTCTATCAGTCAAACATTCTTCCCAAGTCAAGAACCAACCTTGCCCGACATTAATAACGATACACTCCTACATGCGTCTTTTACCGATTTCAACTAATAAGCAAGCCAGGAGGCTCAACCCTCTCTACCAGCACGCAAATCTTCCTTGGAAGCTCCTTTTAAATAAAACACTTTGACTACTCCCGCCCCGCCCACCAGTCTCCAAAGTATTCACTTCCGACCATCAAGGGTTCCGTCCTCCCAGGAGAGTGTCAATACTTCATTCCCACCAAACCGTTATAAATGAATGCCATAGTCTTGTCCTGGACTGCGGAGGAGATGCTTCGATAAAACCAAAACCCCGACGCGCCGCCATGCCACACAGGGCGACGGCCCGCCTCTGTCTAAAACTGTATCTCAAATCTAAAATATATTCCAATTACAAAGGCATCCGGCCAATATAAGGCGGAAATTAATTCCTAACAATTCCACACACACACTTCCCCACAAACTCCTTTCAAAGTAGCACAACCCACATAAATTCCTACAATAGCTACGGCAATCAGCTCAAAACATTAGTGCTTTCTCCATTCACTGGAATCACCAATTTAGTGCTTTCTAAATAGTTGTTGAAGTTGGCGCTCTCATCGGGAATAGATTCAAAGCGACCATCATATTATCAAAACCGGACGGAAGGAAATATATACGGAATCATCAATTGATGGCCACGTTTCCTTGTCGCCTTTGCTCCTACTCCATCCTAACCTCTAAATTTACTTTCACTCCTTAGACCTGCTTTATAAAGCCAGCAGTGCTCAGTTGTGCTTTGTGCTTTCACCCAAAACTAAATTCTTCTTTTACCTAAAAATCCAACTCTAGCCTAAAATCTGGAGAAAGTCAGGTAGATTTACATGACCAGCTTCTGTTTACCATCTCAGTCAGTTCTAGCACTTCAAAAATTTCTAGGATTCCTGCCCCTGTACTGGTAAAAAGGTCATGTCGAAGACCTGCTCCATCGACGTATGGTCGATACTAAACTTGTGAAGAATCCAGGAAATTTCCTACGCCACCCTTTCAGTTTTACGAGCCATTTTGATTGTCGTGTTTCCTGGACTTGTGAGCTGTCTGGAGGGAGGGATAGAATATTACGTATCGTCCGAACGAGGAGGGTGTCTGGAAGTTTTACGGAAATTATAAATTAACTTTCTCTTGATTTGTGTCCAACTTAATTGTAGTTTTTATATCGAAGCAAAGGAGTGAGAATTCCTATTTCAAGAGCAACTTGACAGCATAAAAGCACCGATTTCATTAGAATCCCTCCCATTTTTTCTCGGCATGCAAGGAAGCAGTGTGACTGTAGCAGCCGCATTAAAGTAAAACCTGTCTCCATCCATTCCCTCGTCAAGTCGTCATCATCATCGTCATGTCATCTCAGTCTTTCACTCGTACAGGATATGGAACGAGACCATTGGACACGGAGCTCTTAAGCTCACAAAAGCTGACAAAAACTCAGTTAATTTTCCCCAATGGTTTTTCCTCTCTTCAAATACAAACTGTTCCTTATTTCTGCTGACAAAATCCTATTCCGGCTCTTACAACAACCACGTTTGCACTGGAATAAACTAGAGTTGAGCACACTCGAGTCAGATGTATGATAGCAAGGCGGTGATGGTGTGGATGTTCGTGCAGGATTTTCTATCCCCGCACGGAATTGCTTCATATCGTTTTATTTCATTTTTTATTTTCTCCTCCTCCTTCCGTCCACAATTTTTTTAATTACCCCACCGTCTCTCACTCACAAACGAAATGAATTAATTAATACCTCACTCTCTTCTCTATTCCCAGTCACTTCACTCTACAGAGTCCCGAGAGCACTTAAATATTCTCTATTCCTTCCTCCCAGTACAAACTATTCTAAACTTTCCGTTTCCAAACCAACAAGGCCCACGTAATGAAACTATATATATTTAATCCAAACATTTACTACCGTCTCCAAGACTCTGAGTAACAATAAGCATCCCCCACCCACGCTACCCCACCCCCTGTAAAAACATTCAACCAACATTTATGCGAATTCTTCCACCACTACTTTTTAAACGCCCCACAATTATTTCAACGTCCTCCTCCTCCTTCCAGATACTCTACATTAATTAATAGAAACTACCTTCCTTTTTTATTTTTCTAGTAGATTACGAGCTGAACATTGTTAAATTTTAAAATACAAAAAACGCGACAAATCCTACTAGTAGCCTGTGACTGCAACTTTAAAATCAGCAATAACAATATTTCCACGTTAAAATAGCACCTAGCACTGTTATCGGCCCCATTAATCACCAATTACCTCCGCCTTTTCTCCCCTCGCAATATTTGAAATTAAGAGGCGTTCCGCAAAAAAATCAAAAAACATCATTCTCCCCATCACGCTTCCTTTTGATTTTCAAGAGAAAGCCCTAGCACAAACTATACCAGCTATTTCGCAATTGCTCCAACGCCTGGGATAGCTACAGTATTTTGAAATTATGGTAGCTAGAACTGGAACTAAATAAGCCTGTTCGAAAATACTACCACAGCGCCACCTACCCTACTCTTCGCCCCTGCCTATCGCTGATATTATAAAACAAACTACCCCTCCCCTCTAAAGTACGGTCACTACCTCTATTTTTCACCTGCGAATTATAAACCCGTCACAGGTATGTCTTGCCTCAGCAACCTCATTACTACCAGAAATGTAAATAGTAAATGTAATTAAAAAATCCTAAACCGAATTATTATTTCCCTATGTATGGAGCCAACTAATATGGGTAAAGCTGAACAAAATAGGCTGCTAACTCTCTGATTAATAGTAGGTGGTGAGAGAAACTAGGAGTCATCATCATTCAACACCTGTATTATTTCCAGTCATAAACTGTATATCGAGCCATATTTGCTTGATCAATATGCGGGATGCATTAGGAAATGACTAGTCTCCTTAACTATCTTCTATTTGCTTAATTATCTCACCCCTATACTTCCCTAGTTAATTATCCAGCCTTACTAGAATTTAGCGCGAAAGGCCAAACACTCTTAAATTACGTGCTACTCTCTCGCTTTGAATTACCTGACTCTCACTAAATTACACCTAGGTCAAACGGGTAATTACGACGGCGGGTTTCATGAGACTGCTTTGGAGGAGGAGTGTTATATATTTACACGTATAATGTTTACCCCATAAAATTATCAAGTAATTCGAGTATCTCCAAGCGTTAGCACCTCGCCTTAATTAATACTTGCCACTTATAAGGTAACTCCAGCTGTATACTCTCATCGTTACAACTTTTATAATCCCTAAGGTTTTGACTCGATTAACTGGGGGATGACGGTCAAAATATAAACTCTTCTACGTTACTTAAAAATTTTCAAGAGTGGCCTTAACTTTAGTTCACTACGTGAAGCGTTCAGCCTTCCTGTGTGACATTGGTCATTGCTCTTTATGGTACACAAGAAAAATAATATTGACTCTTGGTTGGACTCAAGGAAGAATGCAGATTAAATTCAATCCAATTCTTAATCCATCCCTGTAGCGTTTTAGAGAGATTTTTTTAGATATCATCAAGAGAGAATGATAAAAAAGCTTTCAGCTCCAAGAGAAATTTGTATCTCTGCCTCAACTAGCGCCATTCACATTAGAGATGCTCGTAAAAATTAGTTTAACATCATCATAAACATGAGAAAAACCTTTGGGATTTAATGTGGGAATCCTGGATTTATTATCAGTGTCCGATCGTTATTCTGAAGCCGTACAAAACATCCCCTTTGTATCTCCATCCATGAGAATCCGCCTAATTGGAATTATATGTTCAATTTAAATGATAACGAGATAATAACTACTGAGATGGAAATATACTTTAAAACAATTTCTCTTGAGATGGTCAAGTTTTGTCCTGTCCTCCATATTCTTGGTTGTCCAAGTAAGACTTCAGTTTTTGCACAAACTTACGTTTGCCAATTTTTATAACAACCCCGACTTCACTCATGTAGGCACTCTAACATCTTCCCTCATTTTTTACTTCGTCTCCTCCAAACCAGACTCACCAATGCTTCTCTGCCATTTATTTGGCCCTATAAAATCCTTCGTCTTAATAACTTAAGTGGAGAGACGCAGTTAAAAGTACAATAACTCCGCAAATCTATTCCATGCACAACATTAAAAATGTTATCAAAACCCTCCTCTGCGCTTTGCCTTAGATTTAAATATCATTAATCCCTTCTTCCATCAACCTCTCCACTTCTCAAACTTTTATTTGTTCTTCTCAGCGAATTAATCCCAGCTTACAAACCAGCACAATCTCCATGGGCAAAATAATATAGTCCTGATCCATTTCTTCAATCAGTTTCTGGAATCAGCATGGCCATCCCCTCCCCAACGCCTTCTACATCCTCCAGCAAAATTTACCATGCATTCGCGAATCTTATTTTTAGCCCATCCAAAGATTCAGCTCCGGATAGGGAATTAAGCCACCACTGTAGCAATAATTCTGCAAAACTTTAAGCTGCACATGCAGAGGGGATGGCGTAAAAGTCCATTTGTATGCATTAAAATATCACTTAATTTTCAATTAAATCCAATACTTTACGATCCTCTACAGCTTTTTTCCATTCACATAAATCTTAACTAACCTAGTTTCTCCTTTACAGTCTTTTAACCCACACTATGAGGCAGACTCAAGAATCAAGAAACCTAATTCATTCTACGCCCTGCCTCCAACACCGTCCTTGCTTAAGGAATTAAACGTTGTGCTCTGCTACATATCAGGAAGATTGAATGAGGAAGTGCGGAGGCTAAACTCCCTAACCAGAGTGGACAATCTTACTGCACTTAACTCAGTAACAGCTAAGACGGTCAGAGCACCCAAAAGCGTTTCATTAAAAAATTCTTCAATTCAAAACTTACTGTTAGGAGACGATGAGTAACCCCATCCGAGTAGAGGTAATGCCCAAGATGGAGTTAGGGGTGATATCGGCGAGGGATACGACCTCGACGAAGTAGGACTATGGTCCGGAGTACCAGACATTGAACTGAATGCTGAATTTGCTCTCCTTACGGCCGCCAGTAATTTCTCTTCTTGACTGCAAAACACACGAATATTTATAAATTAGTTTCGTTTAAAAAAAATCTCATATATGAGATTTTGAATATATATATATATATATTCAAAATAAAATTTGCGAAAATTCGCCAATTAATTTTACTACACTTCTAAACCTAGAGGATTCAGACCTTTGCATTAGTTTCTTGATTAACTCAGTCACCGAGTATTTTAAGCTGATTTACATTATTTCGATTAGTCAATGCTTAAGTCACTTGACCATTTCCTAGAGCTTAGACAAATTCCAAGCTGTACAACTCAATTAAAAGTGATCGATATTTTGCTACCTTCAATTATCCTATAATCAAGTCGACCAGGACAGAATTATAATGCCCAGTTGCACACAATCCTATGAGTTCTAGACTAAACCCATTAGTTTGACAGACAGTTTAGCAGAATGATCACAAGTCCTTCCTGTACTTCGTTCTCTATTAGTTCCCTTCCAATTAGGCATCAGTAGTTTAGGTCAAATTAAACCATCATGCCAATTTATCTAATAATCTGTATTATTTTCTCAATTTCTAGACATCCCTCCTGTCTTCTCAGCCACTAAAGCCATAATACATAAAGCTTGAATTTCCTTCCAATGTTTCACTCCAATCCTTCATATCATATCACCTAAACTCAGGAGTTGACAGTTGCTACAGGATCAAAGAATCATTTGTTTGAGTGATATTAGCCATCAATTATCTAATCATTTGCATTACAACGTCATTCACCGGCTCGTGGCTTTGGCTTACATTGCAATTTAAATTATTCAAGTACTTTATACAAAGTCCTGTCGTAACTTTTTCATTATTTGAATTAATCAAACTAAATGTTTTCATTCTAAAAGTTATATATACTGAAATAAATATATAACGTTGTCAAGCAAGCTTTCCTCAAGAAGACTGCATTTAAAGCTTTGCCTAAACTATTTCACAAACTAGTTTTCCAAATTAGTTTCTTCAATATCCTTAATAAATTTGTTAAGATTTCAACAGTATTTGAAAATCCAATTTCTATTTTATCCTTTATCAATTTCAGTACAAGCTTGAGCAAATGCATGCGCTACAGTTTCTACATAACCTAAGAGAAAATTCAATTTAGCGATTCCTCAGTTGCCAAAAGTATTTCAAAGTATCATAACTAATCGGCCACTGTGTAGATCAATTTACAAATATTATTTTCGGCTAACCTAGGCACTCACTGTTACCCGGATTCTTAAATTGGCCCCTTTCCTACATACATACTACTTGCGGAATAAATAATTCTTCCTTTGTGTATTCCATATTAAAGATTCATTCCTAGCCTCTCATCCAGGAATAAACAGGACAAGTTGCGTTATAACCTCTCTTTCCATGACAATTTGTATGAATCCAGCCAGAGTCATTATAATGACATATTCCCTCCCTTGATTATTCCATGTATGAATAATCCAAGATTACGGCGAGTCAAGTTGATTATGATTAACCGTTACGACGACGGCGGCTTTTGACGTTAACTATGAGTAGTTTCAGAGCTCAACGTCCCCCTTTTCTCCGTATCTTCACAGTTCCACACCCTACATACTACCATAATACCCCCTATTCATATGCTTTTGTCCTCCTAATACAACTGTAGCCATCATTTCCTCTTTACTTGGTCCTTATTCCATTAGTTTTTCTCCGAATAGTATCATTTTTCCCAACTAATCAATTAGTTAGTCCTCGATCCAATTGCTCTTTTTATCAATTACCTACATTTCCTCATGCAAGCTCAATAATCAATCAATCAATCAAGAGTAGTTCCAAATATGCAAAACTATTATCCCTTCTCCTCTTCCTTATTTCACCTTAAGTCTTACCGATTAGTGAGCGAACACCCTTTTAAAAGAATAGATTAACCATATTTCCCTTTTTATATTCTCGCCATATCTATGTTTATAATAATCAAATATTTTTAAAAAGACGTACAATGCCCACAAATCAAATCCTCCTTTCAGCACGTCATATTAGTTACACACATTTAATTTCAAACTTGCAATCCGATCATATTCATATAGTCTCCGGTTGTATCAGTTCTAATCTACTACTCATTGCATAACCAAGCCCTGCTCCCTTCCACCTTAAAGAGGCAATCATATCCATACAATTACGAGAGCAAGCACGATCCCCCTAAATTCAAGACTGTTAGCGTTTAGAACATTAAAAGAAATTAGCATTGCTAATATGGAACGGAACTAGGTAATAAATAACTGCTTCATATAGAAAAAGGAAAAATCCGCTGGCACGAATGCTAGTCCAGCTTCTAGAAGCCTTCTACAAATTGTCTCACTCAAACTCAATCATCAAGACATGGCGAACACGAGCACGCTCACGCTCAACGCTTTTACAAATAGGGAATTTGCTATTAAGCATATGAAAATTTAATCCATTTCCATTCAGTAATTTCGTGCCTTGTCAATCATAAATTAGAATAAAATCAGCAAGATAATCAATAATTCCCTCCGCCTACTCCCGGCAAGGCACTTCCTCTATTGTATCATTTCTTTTTATTATTAATCAACTCTCAACTCCACTCCTGGATCCCACCCCTCTTCTTCCTCTCTCATTAGACAATAAATCCTCTCCTTTCTTATCCTCATCTCTCCACTAGAAAAACCAGCTTGTAAAAGAAGGAGACACAAGATCAAGATTCGGCAACAACAGTCCACGACGACTCGTAATCCCTCCTCTTGTTCTCTTCCTTCTCTCATCCTCCAAGCTCTTGTCTGCTCTTCATATATATGTCCCTCTACAATACAGATATTTACTCATTCTTCCCTTCTGAACAGAGAACAAGGTTGGGCGGGTGCGAAGAAGACGGCTTAAGATCCCATAGACACAGATGAGAGACATATGGATATGGGCGGCTAGACTATAGTCTTTGAGAGATGAGGAGGAGATGATCAAGCACCGCATCTCTCTCTCCATCATCAAATGTCTAAAATCCTAGAACATCAACTACACATTCACACTGACTCAGCATATGCAGGATCCGCTTAAATAAACGTTGCCTTTACAAACAGTCTTCTTCCGAGCCCAAGCCAGACCAGCTTTCCCCAACATTTTATATATAAAAGACGATTCTCCCATGCCGCTCCCTCTGCAGAAACAATCCTACAAGCTTTCATGATTCTATATCCTATCCCTTGTCTGTCAACCAATCACTTCACAATGATATCTAGCGCGTGCCCTCCTCTTATCCAATCTAGGCGTGTATTTTGTCATATCTCATATCCTACACAATCTTCCCCCTCTCCCTAATGCTCTCTCTCTCTCTCTTTGGATTCTCATCCTCCATGATATCCGTTTGAAATCGTTGCCTCTGCTTAAAGACGCGTCAGTTAGCCTTTATAATATTTTACGCAACCATCAAACCATATTTCATGTCCTATTCTAGCTTCCTCCAAGCCTATTCCGTATCCGTGATGATAATCATGCCTTCTTCCTTTGTCGCTGTTAGCAACAACTGGTACGGAACTCGGTCATTTTCCGAGCCTGGATCGAATCAAGACAGGGCGTAAGCACGCATACGCATCCCTCAATTTACAAGAACAAATCACAAGAGATTGATACAAGTCAGGGAGCTGCTAACGGGAACGTCACCTCCCTGAGGATTACTCCTGTCCAAGTGAAAGCATACTATATCAACTGCCTCGTCTCGAGGTGGATTCCCATTTCTTCCTACCTTCTTATCCATACTATATATTCACCTTCTCCTCTGAATTCAGCTTATAGCATCATTTGGAAATATTTTCCACGTAGTTTAAAAATTCTACCGCCGCCGCTAACCACCCTCCCAGATCTATAAAATGATATTACCCGGTATATAGCAGCGGAACTCAACGCTTTGTTTGTTTGAAATTATGATAACCTTCATATGGCTATAAGGCCGGCCCTTGCAATCAATCATTATTCATAGGCTTCTATCCTATCATTTGTGTAAATCTGTCTCCCCTACTCCAAAACATGAGGCTCGTCAATCATTCTCGACAAAATTTAACCCAAACTTTTCTCTCTCCCCACCACTTCATTGCCATTGCTAGCAACTATCCAGCCACTAGAACTCCCTCCCAATACCGCCCGCCTCCCCGTCATCCAATTTTGGTCACATCAGCTGTCAAATTGTCCGTCATTTCACCTCCTCAATAACTTTGACCAACTCCCGGAGGTTTGTCTCTCTCTCTCTCTTCCTACAAAGTCACTTATTTTCGTAATTGCAGAAACCGCATTCCAATTGTATCCCCATTACCCATACAAATCCTAATATTTCCCCCTCCTCCTTGTCTGTAAACATGGGAGCATTTACCTTTTCAAAAATTTCCATGGTCATCTCTCTATATGTCTCCAAAATCCCTCCATGCATATACATCCAGTACACTTCTACCCCCACAATTCTACTCCTCCCACCTTATCAATATCTCATTCCCGGTCAATAAGCACAACCAGTCATGAATTCCATTATATTTATTAGTAATACTATCGCATGTTACTATCCTAGTGGTCAAGAATGACAATATCTCTAAATTCCACCCTCTTCATTCAATCCCTTGTTCCACAACTCAAAGAATTCCTTTTTCAGATCAAAAACTATTCAAAGCGGCATCTCTGTCTGTACTCTCCCTTTTCATCCAGTCTTCCCAAATTCCCACTTGGGGACAACAGTCAAAAGCTGTTTTAAAAACATTCCTCAAATCCTAAAGAATCTTATTCAACCCCTGTCCTGTATCCAATTATACATTTTACAATCCTCGGAAGAATATTACAGTTGAAGAGCGACTATACTTCAATTTTCAGCTCACTTGCTACAGACAGTATTCTTTACAGAATTTTCATGGTACGTACATTTCGGGAAAGTTCAAACTGTAGAATTCATACTTGACAATTCATTAACACTACAACTTTAATAAACTTTAAAATAGAAGGATAAATTTTGCAATTTTTTCTTTTCCACCTAGCAGTCTATAATTTGCAACCTTGCAATACCATATTCACACGGAGATTATCATTCTCCGGGAGCATTGCTTGAAATTAACTTATCCGAAAGATCTCAAGCTGAAACTAACGTCGACTACCTCCGAGAGTATATTATTAATAATAACAAAGTATCCGCTGAGATAATGCGATTAACTTTGTAATGATACCCGAAAGGTATTTACGCTCATTGAATCTATTGTGTTGCTAGGGATTTCAGAAAGCTATACAAAGCGCCCAACCCGACTCCAAGAAAGGTTGACTATAGATAAGCCCTTGTTAACAATGTTGGCTTCAAGGTAAAGCTGGAAATAATCAAGTCTGCTCCTACGGCTTCATTCACTTCGCGACCAACTTTACTATTTACTTTGTAACAATCGTTTCAAGAGGCACAATTCTTC
The DNA here is from genome assembly GCA_906901655.1 of Sminthurides aquaticus. Lineage (NCBI taxonomy): Eukaryota > Metazoa > Arthropoda > Collembola > Symphypleona > Sminthurididae > Sminthurides > Sminthurides aquaticus. The sequence goes on along the minus strand of CAJQTT010000001.1, from coordinate 12,664,238 downwards.
AAAAGTATGGTAAAAAAACAGTAAAAACCTTTTCATTCATCTTGAATACCAACCCAAGCTGTCTCGTATCTGACTGCTCAAGTATTCCTTTTCTAAACAGTTTTCATTTTTTTCCACCAAAAATCATCAAGTGACCCCCAGTTTTTTGGGTTTCATTTACTCTCTTGTAATAAAGACATCTTTTCCGTTGAAACCCCGTCATAGTCACAGACATTGAGGGAAGATAAACTTACATAATAGTCCTGAGCTGTTTCTTCCATTTCATTCATACCGATTTCGGTTACACCAAAATCTAAAGCTTTTCTGTCTTTGACACAACTTACACGAAGATTCAGAAGAGAAAGTCAATATTATGGAACCCTCAAGTTTTTTTAATCAAGAATGCACCAAGGAGCTTTAAAGCGTGTGCATTGTCAACTGCAATTTAAGTGACACAGCCCCGTGATTTTTCTTCACCTTCTTATCCTCTGAATTGACACAGCACAGCACAGGCTCCATTGTATTTAGTTTAACTGAAATATTCTACAATTCTACCTCAGTCTAAATATTTGGTATGGTCCCTAGTCACGAGATTGTCTACAACTTTTTAACAGGTATGGAGTCAGCCTGGAGACAAAATAATTGTACGCCTGAGTGCAGAATTGGAGCAAAGACTGTATTATAACAGGCAGGCCTACCTGTCACATGTACAAGTTTAAACAAGGAGGTGTGTTTTCAACGCTTCCACATCCATGAATTATAAAAGAGAGTGTTTAATAGGTGTTAAACCAACATTGTTTGATTCCTTCTTTTCTTGCTCAATCCTCGGCTTAGCACTTAGCACACAGAAAAAATCAAGGAAATGTCATTGTACTACTAAAAAGCCTAAATTCAAATATAGTCTTACTACCAACACGAGCATCATCAAAGTAAACTAAAACTTACTACTACAGTCAGCATTACAATTGTTAAAAGCATGCGTATAGAATCAAGTACCACATGGATATTCTAATGTAAGTAAAAAAATAAGCGTTACCTGTAACATGATCTCTCTACACTCCCATCATCACTGTCTTTATCTTCTTTTCCCAGGAGGGAAGCAACACTAAAGGAGAGTTTCTTCTCAGTCTTCTTCCCGCTCTGAATAATAGAGCTTTGACGTAGTTCCAATTCTCTTTCATCACTTTTAGACTCGTCAGCATCATCCTCTTCATCTTCATCCACATCGGAAGTGTCTACAAAAGCTTCCTCTTCCTCCTCCTCCTCCATGTCTATTTCTTCCGTCACAGCCTTGGACATTTCAGAGTCGGACATTTTCATTGGGAAATTCTTTTCTATTTCAAGAATCCCCACCAAATGTATCCCTTATAGTCTTCAAAAACTCCCCTCTTCCTCTCAATCCCACCAAAGAATGACTCAGTAATCGTAAACTACAAGGATGACGATCCCTCAAACTGCCTTACCCGGATCTTCTCTTTTAAATCCGGCTGTATTCGGAAACGATGAAAATTCTCTTACTACAATAGCGTAACGGTAATTTTTTTCCTTCTCACTTTCAGAGGGCACAAAGATAATTTCACTCCATCTCACGTTCCTCTTGATTGTTCCTTACAACAATGTTATACAGGGTTTGCAAAAAAAAACCCAACAACGAAATTCGCACACAATTCACAACAAGTTTATAATAAAAAACAATCCCCCTTCACTCCCATTCTCTCCTACACCTTTGAGTTTGTCTTCTGGAATGAAGTGTCCTTCTTCTAGGCCCAACAGAGGATAGGCTAAGAATCAATCAATGGTATAGACCAGCACGCCTGCTCCTCCAGCCTTGTCCCATCCTCATCCTCTTCTCACCCTCCTTTCAATGTCCCGCACAATTCCCCGCATCCTCCCAGATCACTTTCCTCCGCTTATTCTTCCTCGTCCTCCCTCTCCTTCTCCTCCTTCTTTTCTCCGTGAAAGCTCTCTTCTGCTGGAGCTCTTCTTAGGCTCTTCTCCCTACACTTTCCAGCCGAACCGGGAACCAAGAAGAGAATAGATAGCGGGCAGTAGCAGTAGTAGCGGGAAGACTGTATTGGCAATGGTGGAAAGGACAGAGTGCGAGTATTGGTAGTATTCTTCTAGGCTTCCCTTCTTGTCCTTGCTTAGAAAACAGGGCCTTAAAGATTTATTTCCGGCGGGCTATAGGCTACCTCAGGTCAGAAAGAAAGCGTGGACACGTGTTTCCTTAGAGGATTCCAGTCAAGTTCCGATATACGAGTGTATTTGCCTCCACGGACTGAAACGGACTGAAGGGAGTCCTTCTGAGGTTGGAGTGCGAATGTTTCCCCAGTATATTCTTTCTCCCTCCCAGCCAGCCATATGCAGGAGCTTAGAGTCAGTCTGACTGAACCTCTTCTTCTCGTCAAAACTGGTTGCTCTTCCGTCCTCCCCAACGTATCTAATATCTAACTTCCCTATGCTTACAATTCTTCTAACCTTCCGTCGTCCCAAGGGTGGACTCTACATAAACCCTATAACAACAACAGGATTGTATCCATCACCTTCATCCGATATCAAATCCACCATAAAACCTCCGTCCCTCTGTGTATACAATATTACATTATATTCAATCTACTATACGCCACCCTTCTTTATTCTCCCTTGTCCACCCCCCGCCCTCTGTGCATGAGATGCACACAAACCTTGTATCAATCTAAACGCCAAACCTTCTCCTCTCCGTACCTCAGAGAGCAAACACACGCACCTTTTCCACCCCGACCGCAACACAGTCCACAGCTTTGTTTTCCAAAGCACAAGTAAGAAACAAACAAGGAGACCAGATGAGCTTTAGTTGCACAGACTACAGAAGGAACAAGATCTTGACTCCTGCCTGACTATAAGACAGAGCACCAGAGGTAAACTCTTCGGGGATGCGGCAAAACTAAAAGTTTCTCTTCAAATCACTCATCTTTGTTACCCGGGCATTCTTACTTCTCCCATTCGCAACTCTCTTGTTTTCGGATATATTCAAGAAATTCATAGCATGTAAGATGTGAACGTTTCTTCTTCCTCGCATCCCAGTAGCTCAGTAGAAGGACTGTGTGATATTGTCGTGCGTTAGCGTTAGCATTCATCCATGTAGCTGGAACATTTCCTTGAGCAGATGGGCAGCCATCTCATGGCGTCAAAGATGCGGAAAACTTTCCCCCTTCTTAAAATTTCTCAACTCTCCCCCCTTTGCAATAATAATAAGCAATAGTAGTGAAAAGAGTTGAAGACTGGCTGTTCAAAGTATATATATTGCGTTTGCGTGTGCGATGTTTTTGAATTTCATCTACTCACTACAACTACGTGTACATTGCACAGCACCTCACTGCGCTACATGGAATCAGGGAGTGTGTAAAAGCTCATTTTTCCACTTGAGAGGAAAGCGTTTAAACGCCTTTCCCCCTCTCTTCATCTCTAACTGGTTGCTTGTAACTGGGAGGGAGATGGGATCAAGCACCACATCCTCAACTATCCTCCTCCTCTACGTGTACTCTGGATCTCAATTATTTTTGCAGGAGGGATCTCCTTATAGCGTAGCAGCCACTCTCATCCCGTCCGCATCCCCATCTCATCCTATCCCGCATCCTCATCTTCCCCTCTTTCCCATCACATCCTCTCTCGTTCTCACCTACTTCTACTCAGCCACTGCTCCTTTCTCCGTTTGCAAATTTTCCTCAAGTTCCTGCATCAACTCTAACGCTAGCGAAGAAGCTTCCACCAATGTGCCAAAAACTGCAACCAAAGTCCAGGGCTTTTAGGTTGTTCCAGAAAAAAAACTCCATATATGTATGCTTCCTTCTGTCTCCTTCTATAAGCTAACTCTGTTCTATTTTTATTTTCCTAAACTCTTCTAGTTACACCATCCCAGGAAACTTTGTTACCTTATTAAATGCACTTTTCCTCTTTCATGCAATTCCCATGTATTTTCTTAATTAGCTCACTAATTATGTAACCTTCCCTGGATTCCCACTTCTATCCATTTTCGTCACAGACATTACCTTTCACACCCGTCCTGTCTTTGCGTTTTCTACAGAAGCGCTTCAAAGACACGCAATGACGGAATGTCAGAGAATCCTGCTTAGCGCCAATACGCGTATTTAATTCCTAGCGAAATATAATTACCAACTCTTTCTTATTTAGCATTAATTGTCATCCTCGAGTGCATATGTGCTCAGGAGCTACACTCCAACTCCTCCTCACCCAATATTCTCTTAATTCCCGTCTGTGTGTCTACATTTACAGACTATTCTAGCTTTTAATTTTCTCTTCTTCTCTCTTGCCGAGCCGCTTAATAATAATAAAGAATACATTTGTTTCAACCCTTTCCCCTCTTCCTTCCTCTCCTTCTCGTAGAAGCGGCGGTTCAGAATGAGCGAAGACCCGGGACTTTGAGTACGGGGTAAACTCCACAAGTTACCCGTCCTCGTTAGTACCCCAGCACTTCTCTTACTCTCACAAACAATCGCACACATACACACAAACACAACCACCAGTCACCACCTCCCGGCTTTTCTCCAATGTTTTTACCCAGTCTACCTTAATCCCCGCTCACTTCTCCATCCACACCACACATCTCATCAATTATCAATACTTACTAAGTGGACTCGGTCTACGGCGTATCCTTAAACTGGAGCTGGACACGTAATTCACTCACTCTCTCCCACCTACTAAACACATGTATCTCATTACACCAACCCAATCCTTCTCACTTCCATCTCGTTATTCGCTAATATATGCAGTACGGAAATCCCCGCTGTATCCACCCGCACCTCTACCCTCCATAACCAAGACTGTATCAACATTTCCTATATTTGATATTTATAGTTTTACTTAAAAGCGAGCTCAAGGCACCCGGATCTCTGTGTAAAGAAGCCATTGCCATTATTCAATATTTCGCAATATTTCTCCTTGAATCAATTCGCCATTCTCCCATTAATCCAATGAATTTCACCTATCTTTACCTTAAGGGATTTCATGCTCAGATCTTGGTACCTGTGTTGCCAAATTTAGAAAAGCTGTTTCGTCTTTATTAAACTCAATTCGTAGCAATGCAGGCAGGTACTTAGGAGCATGCAAAAATATCAACAATCTTCTCCAGGACAAATTGTCCCTGGCATGGCAGATTTTAGGAAGCCTTTGAACACGGGAAGCAAGGATGGAGGAAAGAAGAAGGTGGTAACAGGGAAGTGAGAAGAAATGATGGTGATGATGAGGAAGTTGTCAGAGGAGGAAGAGAATGTTAAGTGTGTAACATCATACATCCGAAACCTGGAGAGTGAGAGAGGTGGAGAGAGGGTAAATTTACTTCCTCGTCTTTCTTTCCGGCCTTTTCAGAGGCATGCAACTAAACATTTTATTCTTGTACGACAAGACTCCACCCCTCCGGACCAACCTCTCCTCCTCTTTGCTTCAACTCCGCTCCAATGGATTCCGAGCGGATCCGATCCTCTTGTGTGAACACTCCGAAAAAACCGTCTGTCTCCAACAGCTCCCGCTAAAACCTATCCCTCCTTTCAGTTATAAACCCACCATCCGCTCATCTATTCACCACCAGCCATCCCTGTATTTTTTCTTCACCCGAATCCACTTCATCCAGCAGCGCTAGCTAATAGCAATCTAAAAGCTACCTTCTCCATTCGGCCCTCCGTCCCTATTCTACCTGCATCCACACTAACTTACATCATTACATGGCTACCTTGCTCTTGTAACTGAGAAAATCGTGGACAAAAATTAGTCAATTCACTCCTCCGACTCCTACACCGCCATCAGTTTCCACTCCCGATTCCCATATACTCTAGCTTCTGTCCTGACTCCTGAGGACAGTGTCCTCTTCGTCCCTACTCTTCCCACCACCTTCCCGAACATAGTAGCTCCATCTGTCTCACACAAAACTCTATCGCGCTTTCACTTTTCCCTATCTTCCTCCCGTACCGTTCGTTCCTCCGTACTCTTTCCAGCATGCCGTTCCTGGTCTGTGACACAGCCTATGTCAATGAACCGCCTTCCGTCCTCGGGTACACATAAAAAGCGAATCCTACATGCGGAGGGGTGCATTCAAAATACCAAAACAGAGATACCATCATCCATAACCCTCTTATCCACAAAGCTCCGACCTTAAAACTTTCCTGACCACGGGCGTTGCATCCACCATTAGAGTCAGCCCCACCGCTTCAATCCTCCCTCCGTCTTCCTTCAAACCCTCCTCGCCTTCATATCTCAAGATCCGGGGAACACAAAAATAAGAATCCGAAAAAGGAGGTAGAAGGAAATATTCCCGGAACTTTCAACAACCCTAGGCGCTAGGACACGGACTCTCTCCAACCTACCAAGGTTGGCATCTTTCCTCAAAGAAAATTTCACCATTCTCCTCCTCTATCAATTCATCTCTCTCTCTTTCCCTTCCCGCCACTCTATGCCTATGTCCTCTCCCGGGAAAAATCTCTTCAGCACCCGGCCCTCGCTCTGTATCTCGAGTCTCGAGTGTAATCATATCCTTCACATACATCTCTATAGCCCCTATTATCCGCCGATATGTAGCTCAGGAAGTCTCTGTCCACCAATATCATCCTCTCGTTCCTTTTCCCCAACCGTATCAACAACCCATTTCCGCCTCTCCTTTGATAACACCTTAGCCAAGCTACGTATCAGAGTGGAGCCCGGGTAGGAGAGGCGGATGTGGGATTTCATTCCTATTTTAACCCAGTATTGCTCTCTTCCCTTCACAAAAATCTCTAACCCATCACCAACCTCACAAACAAACCTTATCATCCATGCCTGACCCAAGCACTCAAATCTTGCGAAGCACGATAGTTCCCGCCGTACCAAGTCCAACTGCATTAATATAATAATTACCATCAAAGTTTAAGTCAGTTAAAGCCTTCTGTCTTAACTAACTTCTGATTACAACTTCTCGCTCCCTCTTACCGTCAAACTATTACACGTCATCCCCTATAACTTTCCTAGCCTATCTCCGCTATCTTATGCATGCACCCATTAACCCTTGAATTTGGAATTAGACAGCAGACTGTGCTGTAAAGCAAAGGAATTTGCTCTAACCTCGTATCTTTACAATGCCTCTTCTCTTATTTGTATGCCACAAAGGCGAAAATGGGTGGGCTATTGATCTCAATAAAAATTATCCGTCCTTCCAAAGCAATTTCCGCCCTGCTCCTACCTTTCTTATCTTTTTTTATGTCCCACTTTTCCAAGGGAGGTAAAAAACCCGGGAAGGTCAACCTTCGAACCAAGCCAGAGTTGGTGCGAGAAATTTAATAAAACCCTCTCGGCTTATTTTCTTTTCCTTACGGCAACACCCGATTATGCAGCAGTAGCTCATGCTCGGAGGATTGAATTTAATTGCACCTACCGACCTACCACTACCACCAACTGCACTGTTCCTTAGCAACCTGTTTTCCATGGAAGCGTTTTTACAGGAAACACACAGTAGGCATAATTTGATAACCAAGAAAATAACTACAGAAGATTTAAAAATAACACCAATTTTTTACCTCTTTCCATAAAAACACAGGGTACTCTTCCTTGAAAAACGTAGACGTTCAGTTCTTCAGTTCCCTCATTCCTCTCAACTCACATCTTCATCATTATAATACTACACGAATCTTCTTCTTAGTTATACTCAAGCGCAGTTTATTACAAGTTAGCGTGTAAAGTGCGACTCCTGCATTCCGCTTCCCTCTCTTACTTTTAGATACGCTAGAATCCACGAGGGAGAGAACTAAACTTAGTTAAAGCAAGTGTTAGGGTGACGCGTCGGGTGGATTTATAGGGTTTTTCTCGGAAGCTTTATTCTCTCTGGTATTATCTGATAAAACGTTTTGGCCCATTATCAAAGCATTGAGGTTACACGGCTTTTCTTTCATCTCATGCCTGGGTTGGCCTTGTTAAGGGAGGAGACATATTTAAAACGTCTACGACAGATTTTACTTCAACTCTCAACCAGCACGCATTTGTTTGCGCCTAATGCCAAAATCAACACTGATTCACGCCACTGCGCTTTTAGTACTCTCAGATAATTCACCTCTCTCCCCCACTTTACACCCACACGAACCTTTATTATACACCCCGTCGTCGTAATCACTACACCGTTTTATCCTTTTCAAATTCGCTTGTACGCTTGCCAAAATCTCTTCTCTCCTTTTAAATATACACACATCCTTGCACATGTGCATACCTCAACCCTGTACCCGAAACCATATATGCACTGAGCTTTTCCTCTTTTGTCTTCCCTTGCATGCTAAACTATCCCGTATGACCAACCCGGCTAACTGAATTTCCTCCTCTCTTTTAACTATTGTCAATAATACTTGGCGGATCCAACAAACACAGTATCACTCCCTCTCCATACTCATTTTTACACTCACGAGAGTTCCATTTGGGTGGCTTAGTATAACGTTTCGGAGATGATTCCCATCTTTCTATTATTTTCGCCAACTCTCCCTCCCTCCACACATTTGCAATAATTACAGAGGAACAAGATTCAGTTTGTCACCCAAAGTCAAGGGAATTTAGCGGGCCACAAAATTTATATTTCTCATCATTAGCTCCTTCCCTCGTCGTCGCATAATTTACTACCACTTTTTCGTCTACCAGCCTCGCATTTTCTCCAACAGCTGCTTCGCTCCTCTACTCCTTCTTCTGATAACTTAATGAGTTGAGCATACATTTTTCACAACCTCCTAATTCAACTCCAAGTCACCATGAGCAAATGTTCTATACTCGCTATACGTTAATCACTTGGCCACAAACAGTGCAATCTTTATTTTCTGACGATTTATTAATATACTTCTACTATAAACATATCGATTATTTTAATTCATCCCCACATGTGTTGCAATTCCTTGTGTAAATTAGATTAAAATTAAATTACTACACATATTATGTATATATATTCTCTCTTATCTCTGCAATTATTCCTTAGTACGTTCTCCTCTGCAGCTGCGACATCAGCTCCTCGCTTATAAGCCCGTCGTCGTCACTCTACCATAATTCCAAGCATAGAAATTAACAGGCTTCATAATTACTCCCGTGATTATCTCTTTCTTCAAATACACTGCAAAGCGTTTCCTATACACATCTCATTAATATTCCTCTAATCTCTTTAATTATGGTTCCATGCTTCTGACTTGTTTAATTAGATTTGTATTTATCTTAGTAAATCTTGGTCATTCACGAATTATTAGCCTTTTATCTAATAGGAAGCTTGAGTAGGACTAATACTATTATTATAATGTTTTTCTTTCAGAGCTGGGGTCACCATTTGACTGTGATTATCGTGAGACCGTCACACAACAATGTAGTAGTTTATAATATATAAACTACTACATTATCTTTTTAGGAAGACTGATGATAGTGAGTGCCAGCATTTTTAATTCTTTGGTTACAAAATATGATTATGTAAATTTGTTTATTGCTCTGCTAACCTATGCTTGGAAATTGGGTTTTCGGATTGGGTGCGTTATAGGAGTTTGGCTCAGGATTTTTATAGTACTTTCGCTCTAAATTATCCATGAAAAGTGCTATTTACACAATTCAATGCAGATGGTGGAAAGGGTTGAAGAATGGATGGATGTGAGGATGTGACAAGGTTCATGATTCGACGCTTGAGAAACGATTTGCAAGCAAGAGATGTGTGACTGATGGAGTTGTTGCCAAAAGAGCTTATCGCTCTCAGTTTCTGTCTCATTCCCAAAGATCCAGAGATCACATCATCCCACCATCGTCCTCTCTCCTTCCTTCCTTGCAATGCACATAAACTCTGTATTTACAGAATCTCACATCATTTAAATCTCAAATGAGGAGTAAGCTTTCCGCCTCTGACTCTTTAGGAAATGAGTCGTGAACTTAGGCGTTCATCCTTTTATTGGCCGAGAGGGGAGGGAAGATGAGCTTGGTCGGAATTAAATTTACGCTCTATTATTCTCTCCAAGACAGAGCCAAGTCATAGGCTTGAGAGTATGGGGTATAGCGTTAGCGAGAGGGACTAGAGCGGGCAACTTAAAAAAATCCACCCGTCACAATCTTCTAGAATAACGCAGCCGGAAAAATCCCTTGCAAAACCATTAATTTGAGACACGTCAACGTTAACGACTTGCTCCCGCTTTTAAAATTCCACTCTCCCCGCATTCATTCTCAAATTAGCCACCTACATTTCTTCACCTCTCCTCCTCTGTCTCAATCATTAAATCTGGCGGGCTAACAAGCTCTCTCCCATTTCCCATACCCTGCGAATCAAACAAATAACTCCAAAGGCTAATCTTCCAAACATTTCATCCCATCTTCGCCCAATATCCGAGACTATATACTGTCTATACTGAACTCTCTAAACTACATTCCCACATTATCCTATCATCCTTACTATATTCTTATTCTCCGCCAATCGTATGCACGGAAATCCATCAAGCGAAATCAGGGAGACACGGGTAATTTAACACGCTTCTTCAAACTCCTCCCGTCCAGCTTCCGGGCATCCCGCCCGACACATGCCCTCCCATCCATGTAACTTAATCCTTGAATGAAATTATCAAACCCAAATCTGCTTTCTCTATTACGTAGATATTGCCGGACAGGCTGCTACTGCCTGCATCCACCACCACCTACCCTCCTCCTCGCTCACTTCCTCTCTAAATACAATACCCCTGCACTATCTACATTGTAATCTGTCTCATCGTCACTCGTGTCAACACTGCTAATCACTGCTCCCTCTCATCCAACATTAATATCTCCTAGTCGCCATTATTCCGATACAAATCTACCCATTACACCAACTACGACAAGACAACTAGTTTTACCCTATTGCAAACTTCCGTTTCGTCTAAATTACATGCCGTCACCCTAACCATAACCAAGCCTTCCTAACCCTTTTCCTCAAGCTCCTGCAACAGGGCTACGTGTCATTCTCTTCCGCAAATCCGGAGCTCTTGCTTTTACTTGCTCCAACTTTTATTCCTACCGAACGAAACGTAGCATACAGCACTTTCTCCTTCAGATTCAATCACAAATCATTCGCAGATATCCCAATCAAAACTGAAACGCGTCATTTTACAGCAACAAACAAGGGCTGGAGTTTGGACGTAGTACAGTTAAAACATTTCAACTCCGTCAGCTCAATAATGAATAAAATGCAGTGAAACTCCTTACAGTCGAAACATGGCATTAAAAAAGTCATCTCACGTTTCACCGTTAGGACGGGTAAGAAAGCTATGATACTCTTCGTCCTTCAACGGGTTTAATGTGCACATGTTCTCTCTTGTGTTTTTTTATTTCAGAAGCTAATGAGAACATTTTGTGATAAACCACTGTAGAATAATGTCCTTTTATCAGCTCGCCAAGTAGTAAAAGAGTAATTTGTTCAATCTATATATTCCTCTCCTCTTATCTTATTTTCTCTCCCTGTCTCCATTTTATTCCGTTTCCTCCCATTACTTGTCTCTTTTTCTCTCTCCTACATAAATGTATATATATTTATTCTCCCTTCTACCACCAAATTTTTCCTCCACCAAAAATTCCACTCTATCCTTCCACCTAATTTCACTTTCTATTTTCTTCATCCTCCGCATTAAACAACAGTTCTGCCAGAATTATATGACGCTTCCATTCGGAATGGACCATTCCCATGTACCTCCGCTGTTTCTCTTTCTACTACTTTCACCGTGTCTCCAATTTTCAATTCCTCTCTTTCAAGTCTACTACAACACCTAAAAGTTCTATATTCCTCCATCCCCCCAATCTGTTCAACTATAATATGAAGCAACGTTATTAGGCGCCCCTTAATAAGAACGCCTTTTTCACAAAAACTCTATGAAAATGTAGCCGTTTAATATATTCCCATGGGATTTTTTGCGCCAAAAATAAATTACCGTAAAGAAAATTAGCCTTTGAAAAAGGTTCTTCTTTTATAGGAGTCGCGTACAAAAAAAACCATTCATTTGGTATATGGATTTTCCCTAAAAAATAATTTTCCCTCTCCCCATTAGCAGCTTGCAATAAAAAGGGCTGACATGATAAATAAATATATATGCGTCTAGCTAGAAGAACTAGTACATAAAATCCGAGATAACAACAACGAAGCGGTGGTGGAAAGCTGGTATCCTTTTATGTTCCAGGAGATCGCGCATATGTATTGTCAAGTGGCATTGGTTGGTTACACAAGGGTTCCTTGCCAAGGGGACCGTCGTGTATCCATCCTCCATGCATGATCAAATTAGAGACTAGTGCCCTTTATTCGGAAAGCAAAACTATTTATTAAAATAGTGAGAGACATGAGCAGAGAGCGAATCGTAACTAAATATATTATTAAGGCTTATAATAGTTTTACGCTTGGGTCAAAAAGCCATGAAACTCGTATCATCTGCTCCTCCCGCCGAACCATTTCACAAACTTTTAGACTAATAAATAATTTTAATGGGCCTCATTCATCCCCAATCCCACCGAATACTACTACACAGCTCAGCTAGAATTACCACCAAATCTTTTCTCATCCTCATCATACATCCTCCTATAGAGAAACCTCCATCTTCCTTGAATGAATACACATGCAATATCATCTGTAATGTCCTCTACCTTAAACCCCAACTTATTCCTACACAATCCCCGAATAGAGCATAGTTTTCGAAAAGTTTTTAATAGCTATTACTACCTATAATTTTAATCCACATGCGAGTTTCATTCCCAGAACGGGATCATTAAAAGCCGCGGTTTCTGGGATCGAGAATTTTGCAATTTCTCGTTGCCAATTTTCTCTTGATTTTGAATCCGCCATATTCTAATAAAGACCTAGGAGATTAACGTTAAGCTAGTTGAAATGATTTAATAAAATTTGCAATAACTTTAATAATATTATGATACGGCTTTCAGAGGATTGTTTAGAAAAGCGTGCGGCGGATGGTGTGCGAGTCCGGCTATGATTGGAGGGACAAAGGTAAAAATGACATTATATTCAAGTAATAAATCACTTAAGATGATATATACTTTCCGTTTCGTTTATACAGCCCCTGCCTTGTCCCAGGATACCGAATGAGTTTTCCAGCCACTTTTAAAGTGTTAGGTTACGACTCGGGGAAATAAATTGGATCTGAGCTTTTCCTTGGTTGGCTGAGGATTCGTTAGGATGAGAGGACCGCTGCGGATTTACCGCTGCTTGATTGCACAACGGGTTATATAATAATAATAATGTTCTCTCTTGAAATATTTTACACTTCTCCTCACACTCCCTACTACCCGTATCTAATACCCCGTATTAAATTGAATAGGAAGCTGTAGCCAATGCCCAAGCTGGATTCAGGGATCAAGAGCCGCTACAAGTTACAGAATGATACCCGCCATAGAACAGATTCGGGGGATTGAATTGAGAATGGAGTCTCTTAACATCATCGTCGACTTTATGCTCCCTGCTCCTGGACAATCGATTCGATAATATAGTTTAGATTATTACAAATACTTTAATGCTCACCTCTTCCTCTCAAAGCTACTACAAACTGTTTATCAAGTGTTACCTCAATAGTTTTCGAAAATAATGACATGGAGAGTGTGTGTGAGAGAAATCAAAAGATTCAACCCCAGCTAGCCATAGCGGGTTCATGAATTAAATTCTCTCTATTATATTCTTCAAACCTTACCCGCCGTTCCACGTGTGTCTAAATATATACATAGTATAAGCTAATGTCACATGTTTCAAATCTCGTATAAATGTCTCCGGCCTCAATGGATCCCGTAGTATTACTATTATTATCATCATCAGAGTTGTTCCCTTTCATGCATCGCTTATGAAAGCCGGGATAGGAAAAGTATTTAGAGGAATACCAAGTGGCCGCCATTTCGGTCCCTAAAATCCTCTCTACAAACTTTACTCGTACTACTACAAACCTTTATGAGCTTCTCTTCAAAGGCGCAATCATTATTATCATTATTATTATTGCTACATTATGTGGGTAGTGCTCAAAGGTAAGCACATCTATTCAATTCTTTATGTCCTCTCCATTCCCACAACCTTTGCTCGACCTCAACCCTGGTGACTAATGTCCAGAGAGGAGCCGCCGCCGTTGTCATCTTCCCCACCGTTGACTCTCAGTTAGTCCACCGGTCATCCATTTTCAACTCTTCTCAAACGAGAAATCGAATAAACGGTAGCATTACATAAACGGCCCCGACTACTTCTCAGCAATCGTCGATATCCAAAAAACGGTTCCGTCCCACGGAATCCACGTTATCTTATGGTGAAAACGTTTAGTACTCCCAGCCACCATCCCACCTCCTCCACATCGCTTGAAATCCATGTAATCCAGGAGTGCAGGAGTAGCGTAGAGAATTAGGTGAGATGATATTTTCAGGATTATGTCCTTTAGAATCCTCAAATCTTTTGTAGCTTTTCAATAGAAAATGACTCCGAGTTCATCGTTCCGTTCACTGAATTCTTTTCGGTATTCCATTTAAATACAAGAGGGATGCAGACGGATAGCGCAGAAGGAAGAGAATTGCCTGGAAGCTAGAGAGACGGACGCATGGGGTCCCAAACATACTCATCAGGCCAGACTTCACCTCTGTACGTTACTTATACATTGCAATCCCCATACATAGCAACAGCTTTTAAAAAGGTGACACGTTTTTTCCTTCAAAACACCCGGCTTCACCTTTTCCTCCCATCTTCAATCCCGAGTCGCCATATTTTCACCCGCCGTAACATCATAGCCCTTATTCTTCCTTACAAACGAATGTCACACTACTGCCAGAAATGCAAGGATTTGATGAAATGAATCCAGGGAATTGTGTGTAGGTATACATAGTAGAAGGCACACAAGGCCGTCACTGATACGCGGCAGAGGGGAAATGACAATTCACCCTCCTCTTAGCATTCATATACCACCCCAAATCGTTTATCAATTCCCCGCACTCCCTTCCTCTCATCCCCTTGACGTTTCCATACAATCACAATCATTTTCGACTCAATTCTAATGAATTTACTCCTATTCATCCCTCCATAAAGAATCATGAAGCCTATCATTCTCTTCCAAATCAACTACCACACTCGTAACATAATACCCGGTAACTCCTCTCAGATTTACCCCATTTTTTTCCATTCATCCTCCCCGCTTTCATGTAGCTTTCCCTCTCTCTCTACCCGCTTCCCCATCTTGTCACCCATCCTCTCTCTCTCTTTTCACATATCAATCACCATCTACACACCTTTAATCCCAGCTTCCCCCTCTTTTAAGACAAATCCCCGAAAAGAAACAAATGATATGCCAGAAATTATTCATCTGAAATCCATAAAACCCGAGATTTTTCTTCCAAAATCCTAAAAATCCATCCTTCCCACGGCCATATCCTATATTTCCAAGCAGTATTTAAACCCGTGATGGATCTTTCCCTTGAATAATTAATCTAACTCCTTCACTACCCCTTAATTAAAGCACAAGCTATCCACATTGGATCCTACCACCACCACGAAACCCACCGACGGCAATCCACCTTTTCCTCGATCTAGAGTATTTAATAATCATTTTGTTCTTCCGCCTAATTGGAAGAGACGATCCACCAGAGTTCTGCAAGTGGTAGATACAAAGATTTTCAAAATTGTTTAATTATCCTAAATCTATTATTAACAAGCGGAGTATAGTTTTCTTTGAAAAAGCCGAAATATCTTTACACCAAACACGGAACTGAGAAAAACATTTAATTGACTTTTATCACACCAGGCATGCATTTTATTTTCCGTATCCGTCTTCATCACCCTGTACCTGTTTCATTGTTTCATATTATATGCGGTACTTAACTTTTTCTCAATCTTATCCATCCTGCATCCAATTTAATTGTAGATGGCGGTACTATTCCCTATACAAAACAACAACCCTGCCCCTTAACTTTCTGGAGAACCCTTCTTCAAAGAGTGCAAAACATGCATCGGATCAAATTGAACCTGTCACGGAAACGTTTTAATTTCAAACATTATAATATCCTCCGGCAAAAATCAATCCTTTTCAACTAATCTTAGAACCCAGAGCTTTTTTCCTCACGGCTGTCTTACCTTGCCTCCAGCTTGGGTAGAATCTACCATCTACCTGGGTGAGAAAGCAAGTATCTCAACAGAGGAGTCAAATTCATAGTAAAAATTCATCCAAGGGAGAAAAATCCTCCAAACTTACCTTATTTCCCCTCCCTCAACTTCCATCATCCTTCTTCTTTAATTCTCTCTTCACTAACCTCATCTCTTTGTCAGGGTATGTGTTGAGAAACATGATGAACACGTAAAGAAAACAAGGGCAGTTCATACTTACCTCAGCCCTCAGCCTCAGCCTAGCCAGCCATCGTTTCAAATCAAAGTCAGCTACTTGTACAACTGGAAGAGGATGCTTTCAATCATTCCCTCCATCCATATTAACTTCTACCTCCTCCTCCTCCACTATTTACAAATCCTTGGGGTAAATGGCTACAAGGATTTGTCCTAATTGCCGTATCTCTATTAGCCCTCTCTTGATTGTGACAAGTAAAAAATCCCTCCATAACACAGCGTATAAAATATCTTTTCATATATCCTTCAAAATTCTTATGCTTTTACCTTAAAACTAGCAAGACAGGTATTTTCTCAACTTCCTAGGGAAAATACCACAACCAACCAACCTATCCTTCCACTATCCCAGGCTCCCACCCTTCACCCCTATAGTACATCCCAACAAGCCCACCCTTCTCAAACGCCAAAAAGTCAAGCCCAACAAACTCCTACAACCCTCCCTACCTTTCCCTACTACTACATGCACTTAGATATTGATATATCCTTATTCCCATCATCATCCTCGCATGGTCACATGGTCAGTTCCCACTAATTTGTAGGTATCAAGTACCTGGACGGAGAATAAGACAAGCTCTTATTGAGATACAAACCTTGGCGGAGATGAACGCATAACATAACAACGTCACTCACACATGCATCATCAAATTTTACCTATCCAATAATTAGTTTACCTTTAACCATCCGACCTCCCCGTCCACATCTTCTCTTTTTACCTCTGTTTTACAAAATTCCACACCTTAGCTTCTTCCAACCCCACCCCACAGTCTATTCATGTCAATAGTATTCTATATCTTCATATCGTTTTCATTCCTTCATCCTTCTGCAAATCCACTCTTTTAATTTATCATTTAACAAGCGTCTGAAATTTTCCGGGTCTATCCTCCACCCGGGAAGATAATACAACCGGGGAAACAGGAAGCACTGAGTTTCCATCCAGGGCATGTAGAGACAGATACATGTTTTTCCTTTGATTTCAAATTTGAATATATTCATCGCCTCTCTTCCACAGAGAACTACCACTACTACTAAGTACAAGTTTATCGCTGAGCCAGGAAGAAGAATCCCGAGACAGCATTCATCCCGCTCTTTAAATCCTTCTATCCTACTTTAGCTACTTACATTGACATTTATTTATCACAAAACTCCGTATTGTCCCATCTTTTCTATCTATTACAACTTACACCTCAGCTTTACACCTCAGCTCATTTACGTCCACAATGTAGTATACTATCGAATACGGATATAAGGATAATTACAAGTGTGGGAATTGAGTTATAATTTGCGAAAATGAGTAATCATGTCGTCGTCACCCTCAAGCCTTACAGCGATCCCATCTTTTCCTCCTCACTATGAGATACTTTATACACGATTCTCAAGTTCAGCCCTCGCATGCTCCCTCCTACAATTGTATAATACAAATTCAAAGTTTCAGCAAGTTGAAAGCAGCTGCCAGTTTTTCACACTACACTTACAGGACGAACTGAGCCGAGCGAGAATCTACGTCGTCAGCCAAAGGAGAGACGGGAAGAAGAAACTGACAGATTTGCGGATTGTGGGAAGAAGCAAGGAAGGGCTGACAAGGGCTTTTTGACTTGCTGGCTGACTGGCTGGAAACAAGTTGGATACAAGTTTACATATATTTCGCATCATCGCCCATCCTATTATGTGGAACGAAATAATTACAGACGATAAAGTCTATATAAACTCTTCTGTATGAATGAGCAAATATAATTTACACAATTCACAACTCTTATCTCATTATCTCCTCCAACATCCCTCCGCGTATACCCGTCCTCTTTCTCGCCTCCTCTATTTCCTTCTTCTTCTCTCCATCAACTTGATAACCCATCATCCAACCCCGTCCTCATACCGATGAGGACGAGAGTAAAACAAAAGATTATTAATTTCACATATAGTTGCTTAAACCATTTACTTATCCATTTAGTCCTTTTATTTATTCTCCATTTAAATCCATTCCATCCCTACTTTATTTCCCCTCTCATTCCTTGTAATTTTATCTCCGTTATTTGATTGTGTTTCCCTGTATTCTTGTACAGTAAAACCTCTGTACAAGAATACAGGATATACTCCGATATAGCGTAAACCTCGGTATAACGTAGTAGTACGCAGTCCCCGGCAAAACCGCCTATGTTTCTATGTTAATTTATTTCGATACAACGTATTTCTCTGTAATGTACCCGTCAAAGCAGCGTAGGAAATTGTTAGACCCTCCATAAACAAAACCCATTGAAAATTGCCTCCGTATAGCGTAAGGCTGCCGCTCAACTTAAAATTTTTAGACGTGCACAAACTTTGCTATACGAATTAGGAATATCATATTTTCCTATATTGTAAACTGATATTCCGCGTGAACAGTTCTCAAAATATTGAGTCAATTACTCGGTTACATGGGTTAAATAAGTTACAATTTGTGAAACTGAGTCGTGAAATGGGGCCTTGAGATCCAGAATTCTACTGCTGAAGATTTAGAAAAAAAGGCGCTCTACGAAGTTTGGGCTACGTTTTGAGTTTCTCATAAAATGCTTTTTTACATGTTTTCGATACAGCGTAAACCTCGTTATAACGTATTTTTTTTGCTGTCCCCTGACGTTACGCTGTATCGAGGTTTTACTGTACTGTATTTGTCTATTACTTATTTTCCACCATTTCTTCCGCCCAGCTTTACATGAATCCAAATCTACCCTTATATTATCACCACCTATTTCGCCTTTCATCACCCTAGTGTTCTACATGTACATTTTGCAGCATCGCTTACACATACAGATTAAACAATACGTGAAGATAAGGGGCTATGCTGTATGCATGTGTAATTCACACGAAATTATTCCCATCCCACGCCACTATAAATTTGTTTGTGTCCTTCCGTAATGAGGGAGCGATATTCGGGTGAACGAGCCTAATATTTGGCACCATGTACACAACTTACTGCACTTCCCATTATTAATTATTTATACGCTAATTATCTCTAGTCCAGAGACTATCTTCTCCGAATTCATCATTTGCTTCTCTTAATTAACCAAAAGTATGAATGACGCAGGACCAACACCCTTTAGTTTAATTATCTCTATTTTCTCGCGTCCTCCTCCAAGATATCTTATACTTCTATAGCGTTCGCATAATCCTCTTCACGATTCGCTCATTGTTGCCACATTGTTTCTACTGCGGCTTTCATAAAATCCATTGCTCTATTGCTCATAGGCTTGCCTTAAAAACTGAATGAAAAAAATATGAAAGTTCATAAAAACCACCCGCGTCCAGAGTATCCTGTTGGTGCCAAGCCTCTACAACACGGAAATGGATAGTCTGCGGGTCAATCAATTAAATGTTCCAAAAAACTTTTCTTTTTTAAGTACGACAGGAAGAGGTCATAAGTACAGAGGAGAACAGGAGCTGATCTGGCCGAAGCCCCAGCACCTGCCACATGTTCCGCTCGCCGGAGTTAACAATTATCAAAATGAAGACCATCATTTAGTTAGTGGTGGGGGCCACACCGAAGTTGTCTCCTCTTGGTCCACCCTGTCTCCCGCTCAACAAACATGTGCGTGAACCGGCGGGTAACATGAAGAAATCATTATGAAATTAAGCAATCCTTTAATCCTCCTTCCCCTAGACTCCAAGTAGAAGAATGCAATCCTTTTTCTTACTTTAATCTTCATGCCCATCTACGACCGGAGTTCAGAGCAGGAGCCAAAACTGCAAGACAAGACGTATTCTGTTAGAATGATCCACTGTCACCACCACTGCCGCTCCTATTTCCTGACTTTCAAGACGCAAACTCCTGCTTCTCCGAAATTTTTGGGGACAGTACAAAAGCAAATAGCAAAAATAGTCGAGAAAACCAACCTGCTTCAACTTAAATCTTTGTACTTCCTTCCTGGTTTCTCCTAATTACTTTCTTGACGTAAGATTTTGAGGACAAAGTAATCCTTCTTCCTATTTATAACCTCTCTTCTGGTGGCCTGCCCTTCTGAGAGATATCATTTAATCCGAAATCCACCGCCGTCTTCCTCTTCTCCCCACCCCTCTCCGAGAATCCAACAACAAAGCTTCCACTATGTAACAAAAATGAATATGAAATTAAGACTTCATCCACCGTAGCGTTTAATGAGAGCGATGGCGCCCTATGATAACCACCGTGTCGACAAAACAACTTATAACTTGACAGCCTTCTTCACCCACCACTTGCTCAACAATTACCCCAAACACGCACACTCCCGTCCTCCATCCTTCCATCATTGTATCCACGGCTCATCCTTCAAAAGTCCGAGTAAAAATACGAGGAAAAAATTCTACCCGCCTTCCTCCCTTCTTCCTCAGACTGGCTTCGGACCTCGGACCTGCTCCTTCATAGAATCTTTTACCCGCCCTCGTGTATCCAATTTGCCCTACCATGTCATCATATCATTCTTCCACATATTTCTCTTCAAACCTTCAAACAATTCTCCCTCCCACCCATCCCACAATAATCCCAATCATCCTTGTCATTCTCCTTATTGCAACTCCAGTACTTTTCTTCATCTTCTAGACAAATATCTTAACTAGTTGCATTCACCTCTACCGGACCGGCGCATTCCATGCCCTGTTCCTTTTGTAAACGTAAACTTAACTTTCAAGTCAAACAACAGATTTTGCCCGATACGTGCTGAATGCCACTCCAAGCCTGGTGTCTCTGACGCTTTTTCTCTTTTCTTTCGTAATTTCTCACTTGGATTCAGCTGGACTGAGACGCACGTGCATCCTTGTTTTGCACTCTCGTCATGCCTTTGCAATCCCAAATAATAGTGGAATCTTATTACACGTTCCGTCAATGCAAATGACGGAGGCCAAGCCCATGCTGAGTCCTCCTGACAAGATTTTCAATCAGGAAGTTAAGGATCCTTTTAGCTGCAGTAATTTTTGAAAAACCCACCAGTCCCTGACTACACTTCCCAACTTCACATCCTCGTCACTTTACCTTTTACGCCTTGACATTATGCTCAACTCCAAATATTATTTAGACTTTCAACTTTAAGGATGCTAGCTAGGAGCGTTTATGATTTTACTAGAATAGGAATTCTAGAGCGTTCCACCTCGCTTCAATAAATGAAAAACCGGGCGACTTTTCCACTTCATCAGCTATGAACAAAGTCTTGGATAGGGATAACAATAAAGCCAATCAAATCCGCTACCACCACCCATCAAAAGTCACCGGGATTCTCGAATTCTTCTCAATTGTTATCATTGACAGCGCAACTAGCGCACTACACTACCACACACACCACACCCGCATCCTTTCAATCCAGTCCCAGCCACATTCATCTCTGACTTTACACCTTTCACCCTATTTACGCTTTCTTTCACTCCCCCCTTACCCCTTCCTCCCTACTTCCTTTACACGCGCTGTATATATAGCTTGTCTCTTCCAGCAGAGTTGACTTCCCTCAATCATCTTCCTTCCTCTTCTCATCTCACTCTTAAATATTGTCTTCCCGTCTATTATACGTTATTTGTTCCAGCCAAGCCTGTTGTTACACGGCAAATTTTAAATTTCTTAGCATCCTTTATACGCAGTTCTATAGCAAAAAGAATCAATCAATCTTGCTGTATTTCACCCTTATTTTCCAAAATTCTCATTGTTCCTCTACTTGTCAATCATTCTGGGCTTTGGGACACTGAATCGAGTCTAGACAGTCCAGTGTATATGTTTCTCTTCCATGCTTTCCAACTTGTACGAGACCATTAACCGTAGCAGCGCACAACCCTTTATCTCATTTCCACATTATTTTCCGGTAACTTCTGAATTCATTTTCGGGAGCCATGGCAACTATCGCTTTGGTTATAGTTACGGGAAATTCTGTACTATGAAACCCGTAATAACTTAAGAGTCCCCCACTGCAAAACAGGATCAATATCGAAGGCAAAATTTAAATATTCTTACGACTTTAATTATGATTAACTGTATCCCTGTAAATGACAAACTTAAATCAGGGTTAAGGTATAATAATTACAATTGTAAACTCCCGTTAGTTTTACATGCAGTGCCTCGTGACTTTTGGCAATTAAATTACATGAGTCAAGCCGCATTTATTGTCTTTAATCCAGATGTCCATCAAAATCGTGAAAGAGTGGGGTAGAGCGCAGCCTTAAAATTTCCAAGTTACTTACTACTTGGTATTGTAGTAGAAGGAATGGGGAAAAGAATGTTATAAAATCCCCTTTTCCCTCCACCTCCCCTTCCTCCCTCCCTGATTGACACTGACACCTTTAACTCTGAATAACAAAACGTCGGAATTCTCATTCTCTGTCACTCAAGAGTCACACTCCGATCTCGTATACCTCCTACCTTACCTACCCCACATATAGGCCATACACGGTCCTTGAACAGGAACCGCCGAGTCAAATATTCTTTGATTGACAGCCATCCCCCATTTTATTTCTATTACCATGTATCCCAATTCCTATTATCATTCCAACATTTTCATTCCCGCTTAAGTAATTCCCACTACTCACGACGACGTATTTGCCTTCCTATTACCATCCCCATCCACCCCCCTCTCTTTCGCACCTTGTCCCAACATTATAATTATTTACCTGTGAATCTCCCCAGCGCATCAGCTATCCAACCCTCACGTATTCGCGAAATTGCTATTCCTCTTGTAATCTCTCGAAATTCCACAAAATATCCCAGTTTATTGCAATTATTTTGCATAGTAGTTGCATGCATACTTCAATACTTCCTCATCCTAACAAGAAAAGTATTTTCTCCGCAATTATATACACACTCCACTCTTGAGAAACCGAGATTGTTCCTCCCGATGAGAGTTTGCGGATGGATTAAAAAGTAGCAATAAGTAAAACAGAAGGATTCAAGATATTATTTTACCAGGATTCTACATCAGATTATGCCATTAAAGCAAATGATAGCATGACAAAACGAGTTATAAGATTTAACAAGGAATTAACTACTGGGCCGGAGGGAATTACATATATTCGTAATAAGATCAATCACTTATTCCCCTCCTCCAACCCACATGTTCTTCTTCAAATCACTACCATTTACCTTCCCTGTATTACTAACTACTTTTCATCGTCCTTGCAATCACACCTTCTTTTCCTCAAACATCTTTGCAGCTCCAGCGTCTTGATATCTCTATACATTTTTCAACTTAACCAGGAAAACTATTGAAAAAGCCCTTGGATCAAAAAATCCTTTGGACGTTTTCTTCCGCAATCCTTCCTCACGCTGCCGCCACTCTTCATCACTCATCATCATCAACTCATCCTCTTCCTTTCGTGCGCTTGTAAAACTTATTGAAATAAAATCTGTTCTCGGAGAAAATTATCGCAAAAAACTCGACAACGGAATCGCCCAATCCCGGCAAACCGAGACATGCAACCTCAAATCAAACTTCCTCCCAACCAACAATCATGTCCAACCCCTTGCCTTTCTGGCCCCTTCAACAACTTCTGCTCATGCCAAAATCTTATTATTCCTCCCTTAAAACTACAGTTTACGTTACATAAGTTAGTTCTGATCCAATCCGTCACTTGACTAAAAGCAGTCCCAAATACTTCATTATAAATCCTGGATAACTATCTTGCGAAAGGCCTACAAAAATTTCAGCTACTTGTCAAACCAATGCAAATATATTGCACCCCAAACTAGGTTACGCGGATATCTCACCTTGGTGTAAATCAAGGCCCGTGTAGTGTTTACTTGACTATGTCGGCCAAACTTTGTCCCACACGAGCATACCTTCTAGCCCGTCAGAATGGACTTTGATATTTCCCAAAAATCATTACATGAAAGAGAAAGATTATACAATTATCAGGTTTTATCCAAAGGAGTTGTTAGAAAAATTGCTTTATAATAACTCAATTTATACAAAGAAAATACAGGGAAGGGAGAAGAGAATTAGGCATTGCGTGAAATCTAATTAGTACCTTTCAATTTGACGAGAAGAAGGAAAAAACACCCTACTCCAAGGATACTGCATTGCATTACACTACTCTCTCTCTCCTTTTTTCCAACTTCTATAGAACTCCTTTCCCAAATCTTCAAAACTTCACCGTGGACATGCATACGGTTAGCATGTTTTGAATCCCCAAAATCCATCACCAAGCCAAACCGAAAGCTGTAGAAAAAGGTTCTGTAGTATGAGTTGTTCCATGGCTCCTCCATGCTTTATTATTCCACATCACAGTCAGAAGAATCCATCCTAAAAATCCTCTGTTACAAACAAAAGACTTAACTGCATTAACATGTTAGTGAAGCAGCCTCTGTGTCGGCAACCATACAAATCCACCTCCCCTTCAATCTTCACATCAAATTCCCCTCCCCCAAAAACTTTTCAACAGCCCACTTAAACCCGGGCTGAAGGCTAACATGGAGAGCGTATGCAACGATCCCATGTTGACATGTAACTCCCGCTTTGACCGGCCACAACAAGCCCGTATTTTCATGAGTTGCGTGAAAATATTTTTTAAATCCCCTCCTCCTCCTCCTCCTCCTACTACAAAACATGCACTTTTCTCTCCAGGATTTTGGCACACAATTCTTCACCGTCCCATGCCTCTGGGTTACACCACACCGTGTATGTAAAACATGTGCGAATTTACGACCAATTTTCCTCCCATTAATCTTTCAAGCACGGATTTCCAAACAACAACTAATCAGCCAACTATTATATATATTCCTCTAGGCTTTACTAAAAGTTTCCACCATGTCAACATCACGCGAAAAATAGCACCATATGAATCTACCTTCAATCCTATACCTTCCCATTAATTATCCCAACCGTAGTCGACTCTATACGGGCGTAGAATTTGCTTGCATTTTGTATATATACATCCCAGTTTCAACTTTGCTTCCACCTCCTTCTAATCCTACTCACATGCTAGCAAAAGCCATTTCAGCTCCCAGCTATTTCTTACTTCAACCTGCTATCATGAATACTGTATGAATTGCTGCTGCTATTCAATGTAGTAATCTTCATTCCACTTGTTTCAAGCACCTCTCCGAGAGGAGGACAAGTAGTAAGCAATCTTTGTGGCTAAACTTTTTTTCGCACGTCGTAAATTTCTCCGGCCATGCAAGGAGGAGTAGTGAGGAAAAATTAGCCAACAACTTGATGCCAACAAACCCTCCCCACGCTCTCTAATTACTATACCAATCTACAAATATGCATACAATCAACCAATCACCAAATAACTTAATCGCTTCCAAATCAACAACCTTTCTTCTTAAAACTTCACAGCTCTAAACGATCGAGATTCTTGGAACAAAACAAGTTAAACATATTACTGCATGTATATCCACTTCTCACTCTCTTAACGTCTGACTGAACTTCTAATTCACTCCATGTACTGACTAAAGTACTGAACTTGACATACATTTTTATAAGCGTTTCCATCAGCCAGGATGGCGTTAAAATTTTTATTTAAATCCTCATTAATTGGTTGTTAAACCATCTTTTCAAGAACCTTGAGGTGATATAAGACCAAAGAGAATATACGATTTTCAACTAGAAGCAGCAGCAAGCTGTTAAATCTCACGGAGCTGCATCACTTCCAATCGAAACTCTTAAAGCCTACAGCTTACACCCGACCCTACAATTAATTTTCAGGTGGATAAAATAATTTATTTTTTCCTTTATTCCTTAGCGTGTTTTCCGTTTCGTAACAGAAACACCAGCACCATGTTATTTTTCCTGAGCTTCGCATGAATCACGCATTTTAAGTATTATGAATGCGTTCAAAAATCCCACCAAGAACAAATTGAGGACGACAGAAAGTCGTTGTTTAAACGAGAAAAAATTTGTAGACTCAAGGAAAAAGTAGTACATTTGCCATGCAGAATAGTGTTAGAACAGAAGGGGTGAAAGTTAGCCGTTTCGTTCCGGCATTCGCACGCTGCTTTCCAAGGAGAAAGTCCTGGTTTCAGCAATTTGTTCCTTTCGTGGTGGTGACTTTCTCTCACAGCAGTTTCCTTCCAGGTAGGAATCTGTCATAATGTCGTCACGTCCTTTCGCGTGTCGTAAAGAGGATGGTTGGTGTAAATATGATTCCCCCCGGCGCAAAGACTGACGACAGTCTCTCTCCCCTGTAAACTCTTTTCGCTTGGAGTTGTTCAGTAGGAGCGGTGCGGAAAAGGTAGCCGCAGCATGGTCAACCAAAGCGGGTATTTTATGCTGTATACGTTTGGGGGAACCTCTTTCACTTTTCACGTTATGCTCCCAATGAAGACGGAGCATGTGGATTGTAGTGTGAAAGCATGAACTTTATTGACTCTCCTAGAGTATATTTGTCCAAACAATTCACAAGTTGAGTGTTGTTCGTGTCAAAAATTGTTCCAATGTAAAAAGCATGCGATCCAACCATTTTTTATCTCTTTTATCACAATCCCATGGAATTGAAGGAGGTAAGAGGCAAGAGGAGGAGGAAGTGCGAGAGTCAAAGGAACCCCTTTTGTTATTCCCCTTCTGTATTTTCCAGCCTTTACCTTCACATATCCTTCTAATACTAATCCACCCCCTAACTTTCAACCCTTTTTTACTCGTGATAACTAAGGGAAAAGTTGGATCTTATAGCTTCTTCCTCCTGTAGCCGGTTCGGACTATGCCTGCCGTGGTAGCCACTAGATTGCATGAAAATCCCTCAATAGCTTTATTTATTTCAAGCATATAGAAATTAATGTCCCTCTCATGTTTCATCCATATAATTTTTACGGCCATGTTGCAATCATGCTATTGTATTAAGTAATTTAGAGTAGTTTCACCCGGGCTTGGAGTGAAGTAGTCTTAAGTTAGCGGGTAGTAAGCTACACCGTCTACTGACTTTCTCTTTCTCTATATTTAAACCAAACTTTTACCGCTAGCTGACTTCATGTTTTCGCCTTCATCATCATCTTCTGTCTGGCACAGCTTACCATAATTTTGTAACCATCAACTAGTCGAACTAGTCCGGTCATAAGAGGGGATACTCAACCATGATTCAAACCCCCTTGTCACATCTACCGAATTCCAGTCCGACTATATGCTGGCAATCAGTGTTTCCTTCAAGTAATTTTGCGACGGTGCCTTTAAAAAGAGTCCAATTATAATTTCTTATGAGGTATTCGCATTGGTTCCTATTTCCTAACTACACCATTGGAATTACTAAATGCACTGTTCACAACTTCTAGTTCAAAAACTAGAGGAGCGCAGATATAAAGCTATGATTCAGAATTCGAAGAGCAAAGGAAAGTTGACTAGAGCGCAGTGGAGACTAATTATAATGAAAAAATATGAGTGGCTTCGTTTCCCGGTTATTCACCCACACTCCTATTGTCAGCAAGCAGAGCACGCAATGAGAGAACAATTAGAGAAGGATCATTATAGAAGCTACGTCCTTATTCCTTTCACACCACTCACCTCATTACAATTCATTTTAAAATAATTTCATCAAATTTTTGCACTCTTCCCACCTGGCTCAGAACAATCCACCTCTTCCTACCACTACAATTGCATTACACAGCCAACTTCCCAAGGTAACCCAAGGATATCCTCCTCCTGTCCCACCTCCCCCTTCCCTAGATCTTCACCCTTGATCCCCATCCCCACCACCATGGATAATAAATTCCCCACACACGCATCCCACCACCCTACATACACAATATCCGAGTCCCGCAGTCAGTCTTCCATTTCATAACACTGTTCTTCATCGCTTCCATCCTCTTCTTCGCTTTTCTACAAGTACCACCACATGGCCAGAATTTCCCCCGCTTTCGTGCCCTCAACAAATATGTGAGCCATAATTATTACCCGTGTTCCACAATATGTATCTTCTTTCCACCCAATTCCCGAATTATGTTCCTTTCAATTAAGCTCTCTTCTCCCTGCCTGGCCTACCTTGACAGAATCCGGGAATTCAATTTGTCAGCTTAACTGCACCAGGTCAGGATGGAGGAGATGGTTTCCTAGCAACTTAAAAATGCTCGAATTCAGGAGTCGTGGGAGTCGCCGACTCCGGAGTCGTAACATTGCTTTATGTTCCTTTCAATTAAGCTCTCTTCTCCCTGCCTGGCCTACCTTGACAGAATCCGGGAATTCAATCCCCAATTATTCTAAAATTCCACAGAAAATACAATTCTTCCTCAATCTTGATCCTACTATTTTATTTTCCAAAACCCGGGTTTTCAATTCCTGTACCGAAACTACTAGGGACTGATTTAAATGAACCCACTCGAGTACGCCAGTATATCTAATTTTGCCAAAATGACAAGCATCCACCAATAGAATCATTAAAATTACAATTTTTAAAGTTTCAAAGTCCTGTATAATACAGTTTATAATATCTACGAATCTAAGTGAGGTCAAGGAGAGCCTTTCCTCCGCTACCATTAAGGAAAGGCTTCATCATCTTCCCCAAACATTTGGGTAGCATTCGAATTAACCTATGCTACAGAATACAACCAGTATCGGTGAGGGCACTAAACCATCTTAAGTCAGTATATATATAAAGTACATAAGTTTATTACTTTTTCCGGAGGAGGATTGCATGCGGCGAATGGGTGGAAACAGTCTTTCAAAATTTGACGAGTTATTTCATATTTTTTCTCCACCACACAGACCTAAATTATTCTACCCAAGCCTTATGTGCAAGCTTGACTCTTTACCTCCAATGTGCATACTCTTCCCCCTACCTTTACAATCCCCTTAGAAACGTTACTCTCTTACCGGTTGCCACTCTACGTACATTTAGCCTTATAGAGTAATTTAATGTAATCCAAGTCCCACCTTGTTTTTCCCAATATGCACACTCAAACTACACATGCAAGTCCCTTCCCTCTTTCTCCCTTGCCGAATCTGCTCTAAATTTGTGCTCTTCTCCATTAGAAAGCTAATAATCAAAAGGAAAGGTGAAAACAAAGTATGAAATTAGGCCGAACTTAAACGCCATTCCATCCAAGTCCAATCCTCTTGCACGTACCTATTACTACCTATAGCAAGTACAGCCATAATCCAATCAAGTCTTCTCTCTCTCTGTCTCTATTAACTAGCATAGACATAGTATAGTAGGGATTCATATGGACTGCATTTGAAATGGCATCCGATGACGAGCATTGCATGTGCATGCACGCATCCACTAAAGCACTCCAATCGTTTCTTCCTTCCCTCCATTCCCATCCGTAAACAGTCATGAGACGAAGCAATTAAAGGGCTTGGATTTTTCCCGGCAAGCCAATATTGCATCCGAGACTCCTCAACTCAAGGTAAGGAATTAAGAGAAATCATTTCGTGGGGTGATTGGCGGTGCACGAAAGGACTTGGAAGTAAAAAAATGGCGTTTCATATCAAATCCAGTCAAAACTCCGGCTATCTAATCCAACAACCTCCCTCCAACCAAGAAGCCAGTTATAAACACAATAGGATTTTACGCATCCCCAATCATTCTTGTACGTTAGCAGCTCGCTCAGGTATACAGTCTATCTCACAAATAGCTCTACCACGGAGGGAACCTCAGCGAAGGGATCATGTCATGTCATGAAGGAGTCCACTGACGGCATGACTGACTTCCTCCTCGCCAGCCCGCATCCCTTTCCCAAAAATCCATCTGGCTATATCTATATGCATACACCTTTTCAATCCTTCCTTCTTACCTCCAATTAGATCTATCATGTAATACACGACGAGCTCCATCCTATAATAGCCTAAAAGCTAAAGCTTATTGGATAAACGTCATAATTCTATAATTATCCGAGGAAATCATGGCGTTCGGGAACATTTTCTTTCATCCAATCTAGTAACTAATTCTTTTTAATTTTCATTCCGTTTCCTTCCTCCGTAATCTCTTCCCGCTCTCTACAATAGTTTTCCTTGGTATCAACACTGCTATTATTGTCCATTTAATCTTCAAAGATTCCCCCAAAAGCGCTTTTCCAAATCCGCTCACCCTCATCTTCCATACGTTCATGACAGCTTCATTTTGAACCCGAAAGATCCCCCTGCACTGTATGTGTGCATGTACTTATGTCTCTATTAGTAATGGATTTAATCGCTTAATTTGAAACTGATTATTTTTAATTTCGCTAGCTTCGAGTCAAGAAAATGCATGTGGTACCTTTCGGCGAAGAAATTGCCAATTTCCTTGCACCCACTTTCCGTATGAGCAGGCAGGGTTTTAAGTGAAATCGTGGTTACAGAAACTTTTAAAATCAGCACGTAATTTTAAACGCCCTTACAGCATTCTAATCCTGAATCCTCTTGAGCCCTACGTGGGAATCAAAATTGTGATCCTCATCCGCACCGCATAAATTGTTTTTACAGCTCTGGGGGAAAATATTAAAAAAGCTTATAATATGTGTACAGAAATAATAAGAGAGTTGAAGTAATTCACAGGGAGGCACATTCCCGACTTTCGGCTTCGACCATTTAAAACCAAGCCTGTAATTATTATGTCAAATTTTCGCCACAGGCAAGAATCATTCTCCATTCCCGTCATATTCCCTCCTTTGAGAACTCTATTCCCTTCTAAAGGATGATACTGTATGGGCTGTGAAGGAGCATGGCCAAGCATCATATCCTCTTTTGATTTAGTCTTGTAATATCGTCATTAATATTCCAGGTAATTGTATCCAATTTTATTAGGTTCCCTGCTTTCTCTGCATGTGCGGCCGACACTTGGGATTCAAAATGTAATTCGTTCCCAAATCCTACAAAAAACTGCAACCAGCAACCAATGGCCATTCCAAAGAATCTTTCAAAAAATGTTTCAAGAAACTTTGAAGCATCATTTTCCCCCACCATCCCTGGAAATATTTTAGAACCATTTGATTAAAACTTTTGTCACCCTCATTCCTTGAAAAAACTCGGATAGAAATGCAGGGCAAATCAGGATATCACGAAGAAGATGACAGCGCACCTATAGCTGTTAAAAAAAGTGTGTAAGCCTTCTGAGTATTCCTTTTGTCGGGGGTTAAACAAGTTCAGAAGAGTGAAACTAATATAGGTGATTCAAATCAAGATCCAAGTGTTGAGTCACTATTAAATTAGTCTGGGGAATTAATAGTAAAAACTACAAAAGACGTCAGACTTTGCTTTTTCTTCCACAAAATCAGACAAATTCCTAACTAGCTCACTCGTAAGAATCCGTTCAAGCAATCTACCAGGTTATACAGTATCCTGGTAGATTGCTTGAACGGATTATAAAACGTAGTATAACTTATTACTACGTAGCAGGCTTCAAATATGTGGACATGCTATTTACGAGCTTTTATGTATAGTCCTCCTACAGTGTTACTGCATTATATTATAGCTCAGCCAGCCCGATTAGTGATCTCAAGGAACGTTTCCTTCAAGGGTGCACAGCTGTGTTTAATTTTACAAAAATGTCTCCACACTTTACTACTACATTTCAGACACCGTCACGTCTAATAGGATGACTTTTACAAAACTCTCCCTTGTTTCTAACCATTTCCACAACTGTACGCCCAGTATTCAGTACGATACCCTGTAAGGGCAGTAAAGAAAGTTGTGAATCGGAAACGGTGTTAGTTGAGTAGTTGTGTGTTTAGCAGACGTTGAAATTCAGAGGAAGATGCTGTAACTTCAGCATTATATAATGTTTTTCAATTCAATAAACTATTATATGCATGCACTACTCACTATAACGACCACCTCTCAGCCGCCTTATTATATAAAACTTGATAAGGACATGCATACATACATTTACGTCCTCCAGTGTCAAACTCTTTATCTCCCCACTAACTATTCCCATCCTGTTCCTCTCTCGAGGAACAAAATGCCTACTTAGTTTCTAATTGGTACTTTGCAACTTTAGCTCAACAAACATAAGAATTTTATCTCTAAGACAAGTAGTTAATTATTTCAAATTCTTTGCCACTCTTTCTCTCATTTCTTCCTCTCTTCTTCAGGAAGAACTCCACCAAGAATTCAACATCCTACAATTTCCCTCCGCATCCCTCTCATTTCATCCTTTAGCCTTCTTCTTTACCACCACCACATTCCCAGTTCCTCTATAACCCTTTCTCCCTCCCTTCGCCCATCAAGCTATTACTGTCACCAAAAATTCTTCCATTTCTCCACAATCTTCTCCTTCTTCCTCCTCCTCTTCAACTTCTCTGTTCCAATCCTTCCCCAGCAACCTAGAATTCCAGCTACACTCTTCTACTCCAAACAACCAAAATGTTATTTCAAATCCGGCATTTCCGTCCTCACCTTTACCGTGTCATTTAACTTCCCTTTTCCAACGCACATTTTGCAGTATGTCAGAATCCGCAAAAACTAAATCATCATCTTTTATTTTATGTCATATTTTCTCCATCTTTCAATCCCCATCTAAAATCTATCCTTCAGCTTAACGCCTCTGAGATACAGATAATATTTGCTGCGAATCCCTGATTTTCAAATAACAACGCTCTTATACATGCATTCTCCATGAAAACTAAGTTATTATGGGATGGTTGAGGCTGAGCGAGAGATTTGCAAGAAAAGACCTCCTTGAAATTATTTTAAAGCAAACTTTACTCACTTTGCTGAGAATAATTAATCTCTTTATTTACAAACTGATTATGCGTTATCAAATTGGCAATTAATTTATAACCATCAACCATCATTAGTTCATTAACCAGTACAATCACCATAGACTAAAAGTAACCGCAATCTTTCTGCTACATAGTGGAATAGATGACACATGAGGTGATTATTTAGTTGGCGATAATAAAACTTGAGTTTCTGATACATTGGACCGAAATCGCACGGGGTTAAAATATCCTTTGATAGGATTAACAGTCTTTCAAAATATTGCCGTCATCTTAGCGTTCTTGCAAGATTGCAAATTACAAGCCAAAGCCGCTCTGACCCGTGTGACCCAGCTCGAAATATATATGCTTCCATGAACTCTTTTGAATTTTCCCTCATTCCTGTAACAAGTCAACTCATCTCCTATATTCTTACAAACATCCTCACACATAACAGACTACTTGATAAGCGTAACAACTTAGATTTAGCATCAACTATTTACGATCTCATCCAATTCATTTCATTACCCATAACTTACCGTTATAAAAATCAAGAGGACCTAGCAACAGAACAGACTACGAACTATGCATCATCCATTGTTGTCTGATTCTTCATTTCCTATTTACTACTTTGTAACTTGATCTCGTGTGTTCCAGATTAGACTGTAGCTAATTTGGAACATTTCCCTGTACATTATTAGTGGATGCAAGTGCTTAGTTTTGTTTTACACTGGATTCAAACAAGGATTTCTTCAAATCTTCTAATTGTTCAAAGTAGCCTTTGAGTGTCCTCTCACCCATCCCAGCCATGGCTACTCCCAAGCCGAGCTTTTGAGAATAAAGAAGAATGATGAAGATAAACATAAAATACACATGTGTCATTTATTAAGGGGGCGCCAGGGAGACTAGCCTTATTTCACGGATTGTTTGCAACGCAAATAGAGTTCAAAATGATCACCACCACTTCAGTATATACCGTTTATCTCTTCCTAAACCCAGTAATTTCACATGACCTCTCCAAGCAAGAATTATTCCTCTTTAGTTCCTATCGTAGTTATATTAGCTTGTCTGTAATTTCAAAGCTTTCCTTGAAATCTATTCTTTCTCCACCAAACAATCTCCACACATTCTCTCCAATTTCCTACTTCCCCCAGTACCCATGCTTTGCATTCCATCCAACTTACCCTCCAGTCTGACTTGAACTAAAAGTTTGCAAGAGTAGAATAAAGACTCGTCTGTCATGAAGAATTATCTCCCCCAGAAGGGAAATGATTAGAAATGTGTATTTTTTTCATATTTCTCATCAATTTTTTGCATTTTCGGGCCACTGCATTCCCCTGATCTGTGACTAAATGAGCAAAATGGGATGAGTTTGAGGAGGGTAAGATGAGATTGGCTGAGGATTGATTTCAGTTTCTCATACGGGTCCTCATTCCTTGCCAACTGATAATTTCAATTGCCACTCAGAGAATCAAATGACCTTTTAAAAACTTTTCACACAAATTTATGAACCATGAAAACCTTCAGTCACCCACGAGGCGACACACGGATCCCTACCACACAGGCTCTTTCACAAATCCAGTCTCGACTACACCACTAAATCCCCGCCGACCCTCCTCCCACCACATTATTCTCAAAAGTAAACATTATTTACCATGGGAGTCTATTTCATTTGCCTGAACTTGGGGAATACATTATGCGAACATAATTTTCAATTACCCGAATCCTTTTCACAGTTTTTCTCCCCATGGCCTCAAGTCTCTCTCCTCTATCCTCCTCCTCCTCTTCTGTCCCCACAATATCCCTAAGATATTATCATCCCAACATTACCGTTATAATCCACTGACTTTTTCACTTTCCAAAAGATAATGTAGCTCAGCATCTCAGGGGGAAAGAGAAGAAATCTGAGCGTATTCTGGTTTGACAGCCGGCTGATATCTGTGCCTGTATTATTTCTTTTGATTATTACCAATTTCAAGTCTCTTATATACTATTTCTTTTAATTCCCTTCTTCTTAGCCGCTCAAATTGAGTTATCCGCCTTCAGTATACGCTTTGTATTCTGGAAATCCAAAGCTCTTTGCTTCTCTCAACCAGGTTCAAGGAATCAGGGGAAGGAAGACGAGAAGAAGAAACCGAATACAGCAGAGAGTGGTTTTTGCGTTTCTTCCAATTGTGCATGCTCCATGTTTTCCCCCTGCGTGACCAGCTCTCTAGAATGTGGCGGCCACCTAATCAAAGTAAATAACTCGGAGGAATAATAACAAGTGAATTTGTACCTTGTCTTTTTCTTCTTTCAAGTAGTTTGCTCCTACTTGATAAGAGGTCCGTATCATCATCTCTTCTTCTTTGTCTACTCCCTTAGTCTTTCCATATCTTTTTAAAGAGTTATTTACACGCTATCATCAACTTCTATTGCATCTTGATTATCATTTTCCACACTTGAATTAAGGAGGGAAGGGGAGGATGGAGTTTTTAAAGGGCTGGTCATCATCACATGTAAAATTTATTTATCCCATTCCCGCTCTTCTACCTATCCATCTGTCCTTCTTCCCAACCTTTTCCTCCACTCTTCACCACTCTACCGCGCACTTCTTCTACCCGCGCTCCAGCGCTACCATTTGCTAAAACTACTCTACCTCCATCCCATGCAAACCATACACTTGCTTGAACCAAAAGCAGAGGTTTTTATTTCAACAACATGACGCTGTATATCAAAGATTAAAATGAGGGCGATTGA
Source organism: Sminthurides aquaticus (assembly GCA_906901655.1). Lineage (NCBI taxonomy): Eukaryota > Metazoa > Arthropoda > Collembola > Symphypleona > Sminthurididae > Sminthurides > Sminthurides aquaticus. The sequence goes on along the minus strand of CAJQTT010000001.1, from coordinate 12,628,668 downwards.
CGGTCATGACGGCAGTTTACAAACGTAAAACTTGTAAACCGTTTCCTTAACTTTTGAACCGAATCCCGAAACCAACCCGATCACCTTTAAATTACACAAGTGGATTGTGCTCTGTAGGTCAAATACTTTCGATGCATATACTATTTACGGCCCTACCGTTGCAACTTTGATGACTCTTTTACTATCTAATTCCCCCAGATACGCCCGCTTTCTCTGCTTTCTCTTTCGTAATAATACTAAATCGTACTCCTGAAGAAGAGTTCTAATGTAATTGAAAGCTGAGGGCGGGCGAAAACACCCGGTATTCTCCAGTATAACCCGCTCTTGTTGGACACAGCGAAACCCACTGTAGCGTCACAAAAACAAGTTGTAAGAGCTCCTCCTATGAGGAACAGTTTATTATGTGTATATGCTTGTTTAAATTTCTTAAAAGCCGATTTTAGATTGACGTCAACATGTACAAGTCCAGAGGATATATACACGCTTAGTTTTGATCAGCCGACAGGTGTTCTACAAAATACAATGCCTTCATGTCATGAGCAAACCACTTTGGTAATTAAGCTAAATCCATGTACATCCTTCTCCGGATCAATATGACACCTAATTCCCACCTCAAATTAAACCGGGAAGGACGAGCATATATATTACCTATAGTAAACTGAACACAAATACGTATTGTTTATGTAATACATCCTATCTTTTCCCAATTTCACTGTTCCCATCATGTCCACTCAGTCACTCCCCTCCTCCTCCTCCCGTTCCGTCTAACGCGTTTAAACGGCTCCTCCGAGAGTGGTCAGGGAGGAGGACAGGGTGAGAGCGAGGAGTGGGCAATAAATAAATTTCACCAACTTAATATCCGATACATGCTTAATGAGTTACGATGACCACCAACCAGTAAACCATACGTTTTCACAGTTTCACACACCGCCCTACCTTCACCGAGGGTCCTCCAATATTCCATGACCCCGCGCTCTCCTCTGTAGCTGGACAACCTGGACCCACCGGACGCGCCCGTTCTCCCTCATCTCTCGTGTGTGTCCGCTTTGACTTTCTCAAAAGTCTTTCCCCTAAACTGTAAACCCGACTTATTCTCCATGCTTCCATGCATCCAACGCCTCTCCAAAGCGTAATATCCGCCATCAAGTGGCCAGACCTCTATAAAAACCCTGTAATTATCCATTTATTCCTCCAAAAATCTCCCCCTTGGTCCGCTCCATTTCCGTAACTTTTGTCTCATGCAATGCCATGGCTGCAAAGCGTCAGTTGAAATAAATTACGCTTCCTCTGTAATTTCTCTGATTATGGAAACGACGTCCATTTCATGCCCCAGCTCCAACTCTTAACAGAACAATGAACATTAGCTTTAAGTATACATCACACATGCTTTCTCCACTAGTACGCATGATGCATGACAATTTACTATGCAGCATCCTGTATTCCAACTGAATTCAAGTTTCACAATTTAGTTTTTCTAATCAGCTAGCTAAGCAGGAGCTAGCTTTTAAAATCCATCAACTTCCTCTGTCTTCTAACGGTTTTAAAAATGTATTCTGAATCTTTGTAAACTCTTCCTGTCTGTAGTCAGTCTTAGTTGAAAAGGATTATACGTTGTACATAGTAGAATGAATGCAAAAATGGTTAATGTGAAACTTCCAATTACGTCATCACCGAAGCAAAACTAATTAACAATCACGACGACGTAGAGATTAAACAAACTTGTTAGTTTAGCTTTTTATAACCCCAAAATCGTGTTAATTTTTCTCATGTTTATTCAAATCAAAGCGTAAAACACAAACAGCTTAGTCGGGTTTTGTTGATATAAACGGATTAGGATGAGCATAATTTTTTCCTATTCATTCCCTACGCAGCCGTCTAAACCGCCCTTCTTCAAGTAGTTACTTCCCATGGAAAGGTAAAGACAAATGATGTTGTTTAACACGCGGATCTTTGTACTCCTTGTAATATAGAAGATACACCCACTTGTGCATTCGAGTGCTCTTCCACTCTTACACCAGAAAATCAAAAGCAAACAGACAGCCTATGATAATACAATATTTAAACAGACGTGCATATATGCACAAGAAATCCCACCGAAACCACTACACTACTACTCATACAGACGTCCCAGCATGAATATTCTACACACACACACACACATGCATTTCAAACCATGCCTACTAATAGCTCCCCCAGCCCTCCGCCCGTATCTGTTTTGAGACTGTAAAGCGTGAAATCGATGAGATCCTCTCATGAATGTAGCGATAATTGGCTCTGACAGCTTGGATCCCCACAATAAAATCTTTTAAATTCATTTCGTAATAATAGCAACATATATTTCATACAGACAACAAGAAAAAATAGCGTAAGCGCCTCTCGGAAAACGGTCAATTCATTAAACTCACCCTCCTTCCTAAATCCTTAGTTCCTCACTCATCATTTCTAGGCACGCTATCCAATCATTCTATAGTCGGCTACATTATTATTGTCATGTAGTAATGTAGTATTATAAACCTTTATCGTGCTCAACCCTCAGCCCTCCTCTTCCAAAGAATTCGAGAGGAGAGTATATAACAAAACACCCTTCTTTACTCGTTCCAACATTTCTACAAACCCCCATAATCAAAATCATTCAACAAACCACTCACCCCACCTGCCTATTATTCACCCAATTCTATATTTTTTTATAAGCTCTTCAGTCAAGTCCTTCTCATGTCCTGGGTCCCTTATAGTCCAAGTCCCAGATCCCAGCCATCACATCTCCCCCATTACATTGTCTACACGACCATACTAGGCCTATCCCATCATCCCTATTAATGTCCCGAGAAAAAATCCCTTCTCCAACACCACCCATAATTCAATAAACTTGAATGTTTATATTCCAGCGTAATCACAGTTAGTTCCTCTGTACCCTCCGCGATTACCCGCCACCGCCACCGTTACATCCTACCATCGACCTACTGCGTTGATCCTTCCGTCCTAATGCCTCTTAGACAACAAATGAAAACTATATTATTTCTCTTCCACAACAAGCCTGTATTTTCACCCTCTTTTCAAGATTAGTGAATAGGAAGAAACTATTAACTAACAATCAGTAATAGCTTCACATTAACCGTCCCTTCTCTAAATCGTCTGACTGGAGTTTCCCGATTCGAGAGAGCATATAGAAGATTAATTTCCTATTCATTTTACGCTTAATTGTATGTATATAGATTGTAGCTTTGCATTTCTTTACAACGAGTGTGACTGTATGTCATGTGGGAATACACTGACTATAAAATGTCCCTCTCAATTCGGTTTCGTTATCGGCTACAACACTTCGAAACCCATTCTGCTATTAGCTTTTAAACTTATCATTCAGTTTTTTGCCTTTTCAAATGCACAGTTTATCGGGAAATTTTATATTCGAGTTTTTAGCCGTTCGAACGGTGGTAGTGAGCCTGTTCGCTACACGTTCTGGTAGAAATTAAAATAATAATTTTAAAATTTCCCCCAATTATTTCGAATTTCCCGCCTTTTTTGTTTTTAAATCTACGGCTAAATTTAAAACCCGAATTTCCCGCCAAAAAGTATTTAATGTACGCCAAATATAAATTTATACCGCCAAATTTTAAATTTTAATGTTCGGCTAAATTTAAAATTTGAACTTCCCGCAAAATTTTCAATTTGAATTTTACACCGTTCCATAAATAGAAGAACCTTCTTGCCACTAAAACGCCACTGATTATTAGAAATTACGAGTTTCACAGAAGTCCTTAAAATACCTAACGGTTACTATAGTACAACTTGTATTTTTTTTGGACCAGGTAACTACAGTTACCATCTCAATATTAATATATACTACTTTGAAATTGTCTCAAATCTCCATAAGACCAAAGCTCTGTTTCTTCCTGCAACGACCATTGTGCTGCAGAGAGCAGACTAAAAGTCTAGAACTTCAGAATTCTGAAGAAGGAAGACGCAAGGCAGTTAAAAAAACCATTTGATGATTTAATTAGCATTGTTGTTATAAATACAATAGAATGTATCATCAAGGAGGAGGAGGGAAAGGAGGAGAAATGATGAGGCAAAATCTTCCTCAGCGGCTATCATCTGGAATAAATGCCCATCTCCAAGAAGAATATGTCCGTGATTATGAATGAATGAACACCAATCCTTGCATATTTTACATCTCTCTGTATAATCCTCATTACATGTTCCGTTCTCGGAGCAGGCACCCTGAGAGACACTTGGGCAGAGTCAGATTATTCAATTTAACAGACTCCTCGCATACAATGAACGATTAACTATAGACTTTCTGCCAGGAATCGACGACCCATCTCCAAGGTAACAGCCCCTCTCCCTGCCCATCTGCAATAAGAGAAAAGGTTGATGCTTGGAAGAGATTTTATTCTATTCAACTTGCCACAAGAATCACATTTTTCTTCCCTCAATCTTTCTCTCATATCCTTCTTCCCCATCCATCCAGCACTCTTAACAGATAGTTTAGATACAGGCAGATGGATTCTTCTGCTCAAGCATTATCTTCCTTCGGTATTACCTTTGACTTCACCACGTGTTGTTTATATAAAAATCTTTATGCCCATTATGCAGGCAGGCTCTGACTAGATTTGAAAAGATGAAATGCATAGGACGTGGTGGCATACCAAAAAATTACACAAACCGTCGGTGGTCTTTTCATTCAATCAAGTCAATCTTTCCAAGTTTCCCTTCAAAAAATCATTATCTAAACCACAAACAAATTCTCACACCACCAACAATCCCCAGGCTCAAGGATGCACTGTAAGCCTTTGCCCAGGAACTTACTAGATTCATCATAATGTTTAGACATTGTAATCCTCCTCCTTCTATACTCCTTAAACTACAGGTATACACGGATAGAAATCATAGTATCCTTAGAATTCCATATCTTTCCCCTTCCATCAAGCCCAGCTTTCAATGTCAGTCATTGCTTTCCCAGTAAATCATAGATTAACTTCCAGCAGTTTCTCAGAAATATTTTCACCCAACTACGGAAGAAACCTCTTGAAAAATCGTACATTTATTAGTACTCGCGGCTACTCAAAACCAGAATACAGGTTTTCTAAGGCACCATAAGCAGCTTCTTCACCATTTGGATCGTATTAAATCCAAATGTCCTTTTCTGGGCATGCTTTTCTCTTTGGTAATTCATAGTGATCCCAAGCCTTCAGGATAACTTTTAACAAAGGCATCATTTAATGATGCCACAGCCCTATAGACTTGATATCAAGCATCATATTAGTATCCACAATCTGTATTAATCAAGTAAAAACAAGGGAGGCAAGAGGAATATTAATCAATCAAGGGAATTACAAAAATTACTTCCAACCTAATAAGCTAAGGTTAATGAACGTCAAACATACACGTGAAGGAAGAATATCCAATAGGGTGGAGTATGGATCCAAAAGAGCACATCAACATTCCGCCCCAGGCCAGTTCAGAGTGGGCAAAGCCTACAAGTAGGTAGTTAGTTAGTTCTTAGAAGAAGCCGGCTTATTTACGTATAATGTGTAGCTGCCAACCTTTAAAAAAGTACACATTTCCAAGTAAATATGTTGAGAATCCTATTAGATTTATGTGAAACGTGTGCCCTCTTTCCCTCCTCCGGCATCTGTAGAGTGCTTCCTGAATTGATTATAAATGCGCAAACTTGAATAGATAATCCTACTGAATTGAAAAGGAGCGTGTGCTAGGAATGGACTGGGGCAGGTAATAAATAGCCCACAAATCACAATTCAAAAATACCATTTATTTACTATAGTCCTCTGCATCTTCAGCCTCCTCCAACCAAAGATGAATTCTCTGACTAAAATAGGTAAAAACCCGTAAGTGGTTTACTTGAATTCACTTACTCACATCTTCAGCAGCACATATCATATTCACGACCTACGCCCTACTCTGCCTCCCCAGCCCCGCATTGCTATTATATTCTTTATTTTTTCCAATTCTACCCCAAAGGAATTCTTCTTCTACGTATCATTATCCAAACTTTTCACCTTTCCATCACACTTCCAAACCATCTGCAATCTTTGAACAACGCTTTGAATTTCCTCCACTTCGTTTCTACACCCAAGGAAGAAAAACAGCACGGGATTTTTCTACAGTCACAGGATCCATCTCGAGTTACACCCAAGCCTCCGCCATTCAGAAAAGCAGAGCAGAAGGACACATTTATGAAGTCCAAGTAAATGAAAATTGATTCAGAAATTAGCTTTGGTGAAGGATAAGCTAGAGCGCTCACTGTCCTTTCTCCAGGCTTCACCTTTGTCCATTTGCACAAGAGGCTTCATTACTTTTTGACTTTTAAGTTGGCTCACGCCAAGCGGGATCATCATTCTCCTTCCCTTCATCCATTCTTCTCAAAGGAGTTCATTGAGTAAAATGGGGTGAAATCCTCTCTACATGTAATTTCTGATTGTCACCCACATTAAAGCCCTTTATTTCTCCTTTCCGAGAAACTTATATTCGAAGGCTTTCCTCCCAAAAATTTAGTTACGCTTCCATCTCTCCAAGGCTAAAGAATTCTAGCCACCTCAATTTAGTTTTCCTTGAAACCCTCGCGCCCTCTCCTCCTCTTCAATTCCATTCACCCGCGTCACTGCCCTCCATACGTCTCCCATATTTCAAATGAATTAATGCAAAATAATCATCCCGAATCCTATTATCAACCCGCACGCCAGCCAACCAACACCATCCACCCGGCTCCACCAGTCAAGAACCAAGAAGCGGCCACGAACGACCTCACAAGAAGAATTGCAAATTCTAAACACTTCCAACATCTTACTTATCTCACCTTTGCAATAATAATGAACTTGTTACTTCCTTTCTTGTGTAGGCCAGGGTTTTTGCAAAAGTGCCAAATGTTCATCTGACGCGTGCATCCCGTCTCCCTATGTAGCTTCTCTTTCCTTTCGCAAATCTTTTCTTCTGGATGCTCTACACCCTTACCTGAACTTCGGGCCGCCAAACCAACAGCATGTGCCAGCATCTTAACATTGAACACAGCTCCACTCTGAATGACCAAGGAAGTTCATTTTCTTATTATTATTGTAATTTAGAGAGAAATAAACCACCGGGCTTTTAAGAGTCCTCCTAAACTCCGACAATTACCCTTGGATTTTAGAATGATTGCTTTTTAAAGGTGCAAAGTGTATTCTGAGGTTCGTTGCTGTTTGTAGAATTCAAAAGAAGTTCATCTTTGTATTATTCATCAATGTAGGAGCTAGTAGGGATCTAGTTGTTGGTTTCGAGTCAAGTATCACTTGAGGATGACAATAAGATTCTGGAAGGAACACGGACCAAGTGTCTTTCTCTATGGTCCTTGAAAGGAATTACACGTTATTACAAGACTAGGGTCAATTGAGTGGGACAGTGGTAGAAAATAATAAACTTTCCGAATAGAATGAGATACTGGGCTGAGTAGGGTTGGTGCGGAGCTCGTAATATAGTATCTAGGAAACAAAACCAAGGGAATGACACAAGTCATTTCTTTCGCTATTCTTTAAGAATGAATCCAATGAATCCATCCTCCTAGACTGGCTGGCGTTAGCGTTACTACTATACACACTTAAACTTGTTATTATTATGGCTCTTCTCCGAGCGAGAGAGTCATTTAAACTTTTATAAACTAGCCCATAGCAGAGCCTCAGGACAATAGCCCGTCCAGGAGTGAATGGAGCTACCTCACAAGATGAACAAATAGCGGATTGCTCTGTATTTTTCTCCGCTACGGGTATTACGGGGAAAAGCGGAGAGCTTTTGTATTCTCGTAAGGAATAATATGATGCTCCACCATTTCATCTTCTCTCTCAAAACCCCGTAAGATCCTCATTCTCTTCCCATTCCAAAATCATCCTTAATTTCTACATTCTTCTTCACCCTCTTTCTCCTCTTCTGACCTTTTCTTTTGCCATTTTTCTCAGTTCTGGGAGTGAGAGTGAGGTCCCTTCTTGACTCAATTCTACGCCCCGTAGCACATAAAGCACAGCTCAGCCAATAGCAAAGGGACACAGGTATCGCTGTACAGAGGAAAGTGATCCGAAATCTGGCCCGTGGTTCGCCACATTATTTTGGCCCTACTTTTACCATCCCAGTAAACTAATAACAAGGTTGAATGATCCTAAAGCTAAAGCAGTACAGATCTGGCTGGAGTCTTTTTGAGACTATGATGATGATGGAAGAATGACATTTTCCCTTCCTTCCTTCGTCACAATTACACGCTGTGAATGATGCGGAGAAAAGCCTAGAGGAATTACAACAACTCCTTTTACATTTACTCACCTCATTGTCACCCGTCAACTGTCCGCGACCTTCATCTCCTCATCTCACCCGCCACCACCTTCCCGAGCTCCGCATCCCTCAAAATCCAAACTTCGGTAAGTTCAGCTACTATGGGTTAGTGAAGCCGGACAGGCAGAAGGCAGCCAGCATCCTTAAAATCTCCACCTATTTCCCACAACCTGGAAGAGGACTTGTCCATCTGATCCAAGTCAGATGATCTGACGGATGGATGGTGATACATATGGATGGACCAATCCTGCACAGATCTGCTACTCCTCCGGCCGTCACAGATTTTCAGTCAATTTAAGATTGATGCGACTCCAATGACTTCTTTTTCATTCCAAGAGCTCAATGAAGTTCCAGGTGAGTCAATAATTTTCATTCTTCTCAATTCTATTCGATTCTCTAGCCACCCACTCACTGAACAGCTTTTAAACAATTCATCCCTACAATTTCAAGCTTCTGTGGACAAGCATGGAAAATCTTTAAAATAATCTACAACTTACATGACAACTCCAATACGTTTCTTTTCTTCTCATCTCGCCCACACAACTGGATTTCACTTCATAAACCGCATCTGCTCTCATCCCCCACAGCCCTGAATTACCTTTGCAACTTTAGCAGGAATTGACTTTTAGCAGCGTGCCTCTATCTTCCTGGCGCACTTTTCCGCTATAATAACTGTCTCCCCGCTCGGTTTCAGTCTTTCAAAGATGAAATGTTCAATACACTCACCAAAAAGCCATTCCATCTCTTACAAAACTAAGAAGTAACTGTACTATTCCATCGCCACCAGTGCAATCAGTCACTCCACTGTCCACTTAAAACTGTTTTAAAATTCTCGAAATATTTTCCCAAGCCATCATCCACCAATCCTTTTTAGTTTGATATTTTCGCAATAAAACTTATGATGAATCTGACTAATTTCCTAATCCATCAAAGGCTCCCTTTGACAGAGACCACCCCTTCTTCAAAGAGAAGGGAAGAAAGCCCTCATCAAAATTAATCCCACAGCCACATATTTCCCTCTTTACTGGAATCAACATGGACTCTATACACAGTTTCCATTTAATCACTTCAAAGGACGGCGGTTTCTTTCGTAGAAAATATAGAGCATACATTGATATTGGATTAATACTTCCGCCCTGTTAGTTGTTAGTCTAGTTTTCCTGTAGAGCACAGTAGCATCAGTGTAGCCTATTTAAATCTAAATACGCCAGATTATTGAAAGTTAAGAGTATAGAGAGGAGCTTAGGATTTTTGGGAAATCTCTTAAGCTGTAGTGTTGAAGCTGCTCCGTTTTGTTTTCCTGTAGTTTATATAGCTGTATTAATTTGGTATTTGTGTGGTTGAACGTCCTTATTAGTTTCTTCATTGTTGTCCGTATATTCAGTCCTCCTCTTCCTCCTCCCCCTCCCTATTTCCTCTCTCAAGTATTTAATCCGGCAGCTTTTAAGGAATATATAGGAACAAGGAGTAATTATATTATACCGACTCTCCATCCTTATCTCCCGCAATGATAGGAATATAATGTGAGAGTCTATAGAAGGATAACTATAGTGATGGCTTGTCAAAATCAAAGCATAGTGTCTCCTCCCCCGGCTGGAAGTCTGTCCGAAGCCGAAAATCAAGTCAACTTTTAGAACCAAATACAAGTATTTGTTTTCTCATTCCTCCTCCTCTTGATCGGGAAACACATAAAGGAGGGCCACCGCAGGAGTCATTTAAATGGTCCATCAATAAGTCAGTAGTTTAGATAGAAGAGTGCTTAGAGCGTGAGGAGAAGAGCTTGTTTGAAGAAAAAATTATTGATGAAACCTCTGGTTAGTGAGGAATGGATTGTAAAGGGAAGATTGGAGGATATTCAAGATTGCGGTATGGCCGGTGGTCGCGCGGCCTTTGCTTAATCTCATTAAGAAAATTTGAAGGATTTGTCAAAAGGGCGTTTTGTGCGGTCATGGATACACCGGCCAAGGACCTCACACGGGGAGAATGCAAACCCTTTCTTTCATACCTTGTCACCATGTCCGCATGCCACCATCTTCACTTCTTCTACCCTCTCGCCTTCTCCTCCTAACAAGTGCCAGATAAGAACAAGAAATTTAGTAGTTTTATATAGACAAATTCCGGATAGAAGGAAGCCTCCAGAAAATGTCCCGTTCCTCCTCACTCTCAGAGGACAGGGAGACTGGACCGAAGTCAAGAAACAACTATTCCAGCATATAAACTTATCATTTTGGAACCAAAGGGTCCGCTCCTTCCCGTCGGCCACCACCGAGCATCTCCTCCAAGTAACCAAAGGGATGACACTTGGGAGACAAAGTCAACTTATTTCAACCCCTCCTAGCCAGCAGGGTCCACTCAATTTAAACAGGATTATAGAAGAGCGGCAAACTAGTATTAAAACTTATCTTCTCTGTATCTATCACTACCGCTATTCATTTCAGCCTCCCCAGCAGAAAACTTGTCATCAGGCCCCACCCATGTCTCCATTCCCGCAAGAGGCTCCTCAAGGGTCCTCTCATGAACACATCACAAGGAGCGGGCCCTTGAAGCAATTACAATTCTCACAATTACAATTCTCACAAACATCAAATATTCCATCCCTTCTCACCCAGTCCCCACTCTTCAGCCCGACAGACCTTTACCTCATCTACAGGATACTTGAAGTAAAACTAACCGAGGATGAGGCGTAGAATTTCCTCATTGTTGTACACACTTGTTGGATTTAGTTTAAAGAAATCATTACGATTATTAACTTCCTAAACTATTCTACGCCAAAGCTTCACCAAATCTTCCATGTCTGTGATGTAATATAGATAACTTGCCCATCTTCCAAACAAGCAATTACAACTCACTCACAGTTCCTATCATCATCCTTGTATCTTCTAAAATTCAACATTTGAGAATGAATATTTTTCTCACAGTCCATCCGTCCTTTACGACTCAACTTGTAATCCTCTTCCCATCTTATCAATTTTCTAATTTACGAGCAAACCTATTCCAATCGGCAACATGTTCCATGATTTTATGCAAATTCAATAATCCCATCTCGTACAAATTAAAATTTAATTCCCCGCTCCTCTGACATCCCTCTACACACTCCCCAGGTCAATTCCAATAGACCTTTTTCAGAGTTCCTCAGACAGAACTCACAATCAGAATAAGAGATTATTACGAGAGGCAATGTACATATCTGTATGCGTCTTAGATTTATACGCCAAGATTCGTTCTAGGGCTTGTCCAAAAGCTTGTTACGGCTTTCAGAGATTCACAATCCCATACCTCTGTGTTTTTCCTTCACCCAATCCGCAACGTATTCACCATCATAGGCTCATTCACATACAGCAATCTTCCGCGGTGGGATAATTTTTTTCTAAACAAATTCACGACATTACTCAAGCGAGACGTGAAATAACAAAAATCATATTAGAGAGCGCCCTGTGTGTCCTCCAGTATGGGATCACGACAAGGTAATATTCTTGTGTGCCAAATAAAAATCCTGTAATCAAATAACTTCTCCTTTTTCAGCCACATCTACTCCTCGTATCCACATCGAGCAAAGATTCATCATCCTTTGCAGCCAACGGGCCTTCCTTGGAGCAATCGAACCAGCCCACTTCGGGAACGAATTCCACCAACAGGGTCATCGGGTTTACACATTCAAGCAGCAGGGTAGTCTTAAGCTATTTTTCTAACACTTGGAAATCTAATTACCAACAAATCACAATTACTCTCCGGATTTGTATTAACGGGAAACCTATTATAATCTATTACATAGCTGGCATCCCATAGTCTTTCAACTAAATCATCATTCAAATCCTCCAACTCTACATCTCTGCATACTGACCTCAAGTCTTCTGCTTCCCAAGTCAGCAAGATACAAAAGTCAGTAACCGCAACATCCACGAATTTTTCTATGAATGATTCTTTAAGCTATGTATACAGTTTTCTTTTAGTTAACCACCTCCGGAAGACTTCCGCCCTGAAGATGACATAGGAAAAGCGGACAACAAAGCTGACTAATGTGTAGTGAATTAGAGGATCACATTATAATATTACGAGACATGATAAACGATAAAAGAGCCATTATGTCATTGTCCACTCCCCATCAGCATGACCATTGCCAGTAAGCAGTACTTCAAGAAAGTATAATGGCAACAAAAATTGCATTCCGTCCAACCTACCTTCCCCCACTATCCTCTAATCGTCTCTATGCTCTTGCACTCTTTTACCTGCGTAAGCAAGAGCAAGAATCCAGATTGATGCAAAGTGAATACAAGACCGGAACTCCGCATTCAATGTGAGTCACATTATGTGACCAGCGGGTAGCATAGCCTTTCCTCGCCATAAGATCAATTAATCCCTGACAAGTCTACAGGACACGTGTCTACTACACCACACACTAATGTCCGAAATATTTATCACCATGTAATCGCTGCGTTTCTTTTTTTTAAATTGCTCACAAATTCCCACCACACTCTCCCCCACTTCCAAGACACGGGAGGCATGTAAATCTACACTAAGGTATATGGTTATAACCACAACAGAGAGGCCAGGTGTAAAGCAGCTCAATTAAAAGATTGTTTGTTCTCAACAAAGCAACAAGAATAACCTTCAACTTATTTTGCTCCATCTTTAACTGTAATAATCTATAATTTAATATTAGTTACACAACCAACTGAATAGCAGTTCTCTGCCACATTCTTCCCTTTGATTTACGTTCCTGGTCCCGCAGTTAGTAGTCATCTGTCAAAGGCACTTGCTGCAAGCTAACCCAGCTCATATTTTAGGCTATAGCTGATTGTACAAAGCTTGCAAAATAATTGTACTTAGGCTCCGAAATCTCTCTATGCTTGGAACACCTTCTCTAGCCCATAGCCCTCACTTGTCGGAGACATGGAGCGTGTATCTTTGGCACTTTGACCACGCAATGACAAAAACCCGATGAGAGGAAGATGAAATCTTCCCGCCATGCGGATTCCACAATCCCACCGCTCCCTACATCGCATGAGCTTTTACCTGGTGAATGCGGATAGCATGACAAGAGTCAGAGTCAATTCCGCCGCAAATCCTGCTCCTTCCTTATCGCCCTCAACAATCTTGCATGCCATCCTATCCCCTTCCTAGATTACCTGATAACGTACATTTACCTCAAATTCTCTATTCCTCCAGCTCATCATCAACAACTCCAATCTCATTACTTTTCCTCAACAAACTTCCAAGCAATTCACTAGTACAGTTCTTTCTTCTTGAGTTTCTAGATTTTACTCACTCATAGGCCCAGACATAGTCCAAGTTGTAAAATCTCAGTAGCATTATTATCTTTCGCGAAAAATACCTGTATCAATGCCAGCTTTGATAAAGAAAGGCCGCTGCCGGCGGATCAAAATCACCACTTTCCAATACTAAATATAAGTACATGTATTTTCAAGACCTTACCTATTTGGGTTTCCCCGCGCGTCGCATTTGTCTCGACTCGACAGTCTCGATTGTAGAGTGTCTCTACTCAAAATTCCCACAGTATTACCCGGGTATTTCTCCCTTCTAGCTTTTAAACTTTTTCACCTACACGTAATTCATAAAGTCGTTAATGAGGGAATAATTCCTTCATGCATGCCTACTTGCATGCAATCTTTTGATGCAAAGTCATTTTCCGGAAATGCAACCTCATTTGAGTGACGCAGTCTCATGAGCAACAAGCACGGTTAGCCCTTGAACGGGCTGTCCTGGGATTTATCCAAAACCATCTGCGGTATAAACATGTTAATTCTAAAAGATTTCCGGAAAAATCACCGCTTTATCTCAAATGTTCCCACAAGTAACCATAGTCTACCCGCTACTACTTAAACTCCATCCCCATCCTTTTACTCTGCATCACACTCATCAAACGGACAAGCTACATATGAACTTTGAATAGGATAAAAGTTATTGTAAACAAGCGGGTATGATGGCATGAATGAGGGGTACCCGGTAGCGGATTCGGATAGAAAAAGGGTAGAAAAGAGGCAGACAGAAGCTTGTCCCTCCTCGGATGGCTAACTTTTACGGAATCCTTTTCTCATAAATCTTTCATAGACAACTCTTTATCAGCCATCAGCTCCCTTTCCTCGTCTCCATTACGTCTCTATTCACATCACATTATCACCACCAGAAATCACACATTCCAATTACCCAGCTCAACCCTTGATTTACCCCTCCTTAATAGCCTATTACGTTAGTCCTCTATTCTCCACCACCCTCTCGGAATCTTCTTCTATATGCCTTTCTCCCATGTCCCTCTTCACTCACTTTCCCCGCGCAGCTTCCATCATAACATCATAACTACTCTCACATTTTCATCCCTTATCCTCTATCAGCGTCCATCCCTTTGTAGTTTTGCCTATAATAAATAACATTAAGCGTTAATACTGAAAGCATGTAGATTCGTATTTAAACCCTAGAAAATCCTTGATATCGCTTTATGAGCTTACCCGACTTTCACAGATCCCCATGATGAAATCCTTTAGAACTACACAATATTTACCAAACTTCAGAGCTATTATTTTAGGTACTGTACCGTTCGCATCACTTCCGCATTCCAATATTGCAGCAGTCACCAGTGATTGTAAAAATGACCCGGTACTCACTATATTTTACCCGTACTCCTGTACCCCGTACGCAAAACATCTCCGTGTAGCTTTCACCCAGATTCTGCAAGAAATTCCGCCATCATATCTGCTTACTCTTTGTACTGGGAATTACAACGTGATCCTTCGATCCTCTAATTTCCCTATGCTTCCTCTCAAAAGAATTTGGGTTTTAATTGACAAATATTCCTGTCCCCAGATTAAAATGTCTCTTTTTCCCTTCACAACATTTAATCTTCATCCAATTTCCGTTTGTCCTTCAGATACGCCACTTGTATCTACCCATCCTCTCTCCCCGTTTCCCTCCTCCCGATCCCGATCACAGTTGAATTTTCTCTATTACCCGCTTCGGTTTTATTCTTCGCTCCCCTCATGATTCACCCCGCATCTCATATTTATTCGGCTATAGTCTGTATTCCACTTGGCTTCCCTCATAGCCTCAACTATTCTGTATGGGATTTGGGACTACATACACCGCGTCCATGTTTTAACATAAGTTCTTTCTGTATGTTGTATCCTTCATTTTTATACTGGGTTCCTATATGATGGGAAATTAAGACAGTTTGAATTCAATCCAAGCGTTCCACTTCCACGCTCCCGTCCCATCAAGAAGCGTAGGGCCCAAGTCAATTTATCCAAGCCTATCAACGATTACCAACCGCCACCCCTATTCAATCCCAAGCTAAACTAAAGCTACTACGACATAATCGCCCAGCTTTTAACTTGCTACATAAATTAGAAATTAATTCATACCATTTTCACAAAGGGACACGAGACCATCATTAAAAAAGTCCCGTTCACCACTACACTCCATGATCTTCTCTCTTCCACCACACTTTGGAAACTCTATACCCTAGCTATATATAAATCCCTGCAAGTTTTATCATTTTTCGATATGAATATTGCATTTCTCCTCAACATCTCTCTCCCTCTACGAAATCCTTAGAGGAGCAAGCAATAAGCAATTTTGTTTCGGCGTATATATAATAAACGTTTCTTTCCCCCCGTTAAAAGCTCAAGGGGTCAGAAGATGAGTATGAGTGTAATCGGAGGAGGCAGTTTATCCTATTAAGTTTCTCTTTTTGACAGGAAGCATATTGAAATCATTGTTTTACATATTGACATGCGGATTATTATAGAGGAATAAGAGCGGAAGAGAAAATCCCGACAACCCGCAAAGCAAACCCTCTATTTACACAGTCCACTCTCTCACACGCATTCATTCATCAATCTCTATACGGACTCTACCCGCACCCTCCGCTCTCCCATCCCTCTCATCTCCTTCAACGCGCAATCCCTCCATCCTCATTGCCCTCATTATTTATGCACTCCACAATCATAATCCCTATTATTACATTAGCAAACTCCTTCTCTCCCATCAATCCCGCTATCATAAATTAATTCCTGCCCAACCCACCATTAAACTATTATTTCACGTCCAGCTCAAAATTTATTAGCCCTCAATTTTCACACGACTCTTCAAATTAGCTATGATCCTAGCGTATATTAACCAAAACTAACGGATTTCTCCACTCCAACAAGATCCTATTCCATGTATGTGTCCTCTATTCTTCAATCTGCCAAAATTCTACACTTTCATATCCGCCATAGAAAATCTCGCCATCTTGCGGAAAACGGAGGTGGATCACCGCATTTCGCTAGTTCTGTACTTTCTACTAATGTACGTATTAAGCGTATTCCTTGGTTATTTCCTAAAAAGCATGCATAGGACCACATAAACTCGCAAAACCCCCAGCCAAGGTTCACACCTGACCTTTTTACCACGCTTTTTTGCGCTTGTTTCCCTGTTGAGCCTGACTCTGATTTGGTCCACACAGCCAGGACTAATTTAGATGTAGACAGAAAAGCAAGAGACGATTTCACGCTCCTATATCTTCTTCATTTAGCCTGGAGCAAGTATTTCAGACTACACTACTCTGGGTAAATTAGTAACTTCCGAGAGAATTAGTAGACGTCCGCCAAGCATCAAGTATCGGATTGTATTGAATAGTATAGCATCATGGATCAGAAGAGCTTATATGCTCCAGCTTATAATTGCACCAGAGTGAGACTTTCTACTAAAAGTTTAGCCATATACATATCCGCCTCTACCCTAGCTTTGCCGTATATATTACAACAAATCTGTTTGTTTGTCTTCCCCGACAAGAAGCACTCATATTCGTTTAATAGGCGAGGGCGCCGTAATGGATTCCATCCTAATTCAAATTGTCTCATATATGCTTATGGTTTTAGCGGAAAAGTCTCCGACCTAGCCATTATTCCCTTAGCCCACTTAACTCCTCCTTGGCCAGTCCAGCAAACCCAGCATATTTTTTCCAGCATGTCCCACCACTTCCCCGCTACTGTTTTCCCCATTGCCTTCACATACTCTGCCAACCACCGCCGCTCTTATTCCTTCGCCTTTGACAGCCGCAAGCCCTTTCGCAGAGCAATAAGCAAGGGTCAGTTTATAAGGATCTCGTGCCAGCAAAAGTAATAAGTCAAGTATCCTTCCTTCCTTGCATTACCAGCCTTCTCTTTCTTCCCTTCGGGCTTCCTTCTTAGCCCGAGGCAGCGCAATGCTCCTTGACTGTACATAGCGTCAAACCTCACTGTCAACTCACTCAGTCAGAGCCCCAAGTAGCGTCTGGGTGGGTTCAGGGATTTCGAATCTGTTTTCAACGATACTTCCAACGGAGCCATCCAAAGAACCATTCGGATTAGTACGAGCCCAAAACGCCTCTGAGACTGATCTCAAGTATCATAAACACTATCGCTCCGACTTTGCTTTTAAAACAATGCCCGAAAGAGCAATATGTCAGGCATTGAGATGAGTGGCGACATTATCCATCCTTCCATTCCCCTTAATAGTGGCTCTTCCTTCATTTTCCTTCGGCGACTACCACCATCATCTTCCGCCCCCTCTAAAACACTATCACTATTTCTTCACTAGTCACCAAAACCATTAGTGTCCATGCGACATTAGCCCGGCTCCCATTGTCCACCACGCTACCCTAGCTCTTTCTGGAACTTGTAACGCGGTCCAGACAAAAGAAAGCGCAAGTTTGCAAAATAATAACTCTTCCACTTGTCTCCAAAATAACCCGGGAATTTTTAGATTCGGACATATTTGCAACTGGGATACTACAACTTTAAATATAATTTCCAACGCTATAACATCTTTTAAAAGCAGTCTTAATTTTTCAAATTCAAGCAGACATGAATACCAATCAATGCTGAGAGATTCCTCCTGGATTCACAAGTTCAACATCCTTTCCGATTCCCAGAAAGCTCGTAGCTTATATTAACCTGGCACACGCCCTCCTCAACCTATCAATATCTTGAGGTAAATTATCCGTCAGACACACGACTAGCTATTTTGACTCCAGTCCTCTGTCCTGCTCTCCTTATTGATGCGACAGTGAAAGCATGTAGTGCGTCGCGACCTATCATTTCAGTATCTCATTCCTCCTGCTCTTCCAGTAGCCATCATAAACTGTAAACACTTATTGGATAATGGATAAGTTTAACCACAGTCTTTTCCCTATCCTTCAGTGGCAGCAAAGGAAGCGACTAGAGACTGAGTATTCTAAAAGGATTTGGCGTCATTCTAGTATAGATCCGAGAAACGTTTTCCATTTCTGCATCATCGCCTTCTTTTCCTCAACCCATATACTCTTGTTTATCACATATTTCCAAAAGATTTCTAATGATTCAAGAAAAACTGAGTCATTACAATTTGACCCGACTTTTGACTCATACTACATGCATCTAGTTTAAGACGACCACATCAATAAAACACGAGTCCCTCCTGTCGGCTTCATCCGCCAAGGAGTCTTCCTTCCTAGTCTATCTTTGACCCTTGGCTCTTCTCACAATCTTCTCAATATACAATCATTTCAATGACCCCAAGGGCCTCATCTCACTTTTAAACTTACACCAACTTATGCAGATACCTGTCTCCAGTATAAGATACCTTTAATCGTAATTCCTGCACAAGCTCTATCCTCTTTACAGTCTCAGTCTCATAGTATTATCCACTTACTCTCTCAAGAAGATGGCATTCTTGGATTTCCATTATTTTAAACTACTGTAGTCGTGCAGTCAGGACATTAGCTTTGGAGTTATGTGGAATCAATTTTCATTGTCGTCACTTGCTCCTCCGAGTCGGAGGACGCGACTAATGTGCCATTATTATTTGTATTCTACAATATCGTCACTTGTATTGACTTTCACACCACATCCACTCTCCACTCTGACGCTATACTAGTCGTTAAATACTAGGTTTCTGGATTACATTCCTCTTTACAAAATATTAAAGTGTGCCAGGAATAAAGAGCGCCATTAAACCTAATGATTTACGGCCACAACTTTTACCCATATCAATAAAGTAAAGTACGGAGAAATCTAAATTGATAGCAGTGTCAAACTATACATAAGAGTAAATTCACTCAGGTATATGTGAGAGAGGAGCAAAATGTATCTGCGAAATTTCAATTTACTTCCATTAGGAATAATAACTTGGAAAGCCGGACGAGACCACCATGAGAAACCTATAGTAGATTCTAAATCAATCGATCCGAGCACTTAAAACAAAATTTATAGCAGTGTGTAGTATACGAGCCTTAATTGTGGCTAATAGGCCTATTTCCATTTCAAATCCTCGCCCCGTCCTATTTAATTTTATTTCTTATTCTCCTCCCTCCTCCCTTTTGACCAAGCCTCTTTAAGAATTCACGCTTGCTCAAGAAATAAGGTGTGCTAAGACTCATACGGACAAACCCACGTACCTTATTCAACAACATATCTTCTTCCAGTATTCACATACATAACAATATTTAGCACTGCTTCAGAAAATTCGCCACCTATTATTTTGCACCTATTCATTGGTTCATCATATTACCGCTAATTGTAATTAATAAATTTTAATATCGTACCTCCATTCTATGCAGAATATTTAAAGGCATTAGAAAGCAAGTTCGTCTTTTACTCTTCTCAGCGTTCCACAAAGCAAAGCAATTCCGGGGATAATCAATCCGGTTACAACTTTTCATATTTCTTGACGCTACGACAGGTTAAAACAATGAGGGAACATGCTTAGATAATTAATGTTTATCCAGGATAGGAATTATTATAGGTTCCTTTCTGGGTTGTATAAATTAGTCAAGGGTCGGCTTGAGATTTAAGCTTCAAAGTTTATTAATTTATACGTTGGGTAGAAGAGGGAACAAGTGATCCTTACCGGCCATCCCTGGCTCATCCCCATGTACAAGCCTATTTTACCTCCTTCTTGCATGAGATACTCTCATGATTATATATTTCATGAAACTTTTTAAAGCTGTACACAAAGCTAATATGACGGAAATTTCTGGTAAATAACAACCCTCTCTGTCCGGCCTCCTTGCCAAGGACAAGGAGATTATAACTAAGAAAAAATTACTCCAAATCAACCAAGCTTTCTTTACCTCCCGGAGACTTGAATACTCATTTATAAGCTATTCTTTCCCCCACTCCTTCCCTCTATACCTGACTAATACGTAGAAATTTAGACAAATCAGTAAGTTATTAGAATCTTGTATTTGACCCCCATATGCTACACATTTTAAAAAGGTCCCGCCGTGTGAATCAAATCACAACAAAGGCTGAGCCTAAGAATTATCCCTTTCCTTCTATTTGCTTCACTGATCTTAAGAGGTGAGCCCGAAACCCGGCACTTTTAGCTTTACCTATATAGCTTAGCTCCCCGTTAGCTAAAGATATAATAGAAAATATTATATTTTCTCCTCCAAAACCGGTCCTCCTTCTTCAACATCTATCTTTCCATACGTTTCTACTTATTCCCTCTAGAACTAAAACTAAAGCATTCTGAATTTAGTAAGTCAGCTTAAGCACATGTCTTGGGGCTTCTCTGTAAATCCATGGATGGAAAAGAAAGTGTAGGAAGGGATTCTAAGGGAGGGCATAACTTTGACCGAAAATAAATCTGTCTCCATTGTTAATTAAACGCCAACTCTAATAATCTGTAATTGGTCTCTCAGAATTTCCCCAAACCTCCTGGAGTGTATCCCAAAGGATCCGACTCTCATGCCATGGCTTCCCTGGCTCCGCTCTATCCATGTCCCTTTTAATGCTGCTCCTTAACCTTAGTTAAACATGTGCTATCCAATATCCAATCCGTATTACTATTTTACTACTACAAACTAACTACGACGATTACTTACTACTACTCCTCTTCTTCTCTATCCCGAACCGGACCCGCGGACCCTTCCTTGTTCCCTAGTAAATCCTTCTTCATCATTTCCTAGACCCCGCCGCACCAGCCACAGCACCCTCTTCATCCTCCCAAAGCTGAGGTTGACATGAAGATTGTAAATCTTGACTTGTACGCTTTGGGGTCCGCTCATAGGCCTGAGGCTTTATTTTTTTAAACATTTTCAGACGAAGCGCAAGTGAGAAGATCGTTTGAAAGGCCGACGACGACTTATTTTATTTCAATATAACCTCATTATAGGGTCAACAAATGCTTAATTTTCAATCCAGCCCCTTCCTTGTGCTGCTTTATACGAGGCAGGCAGACTCGGACGTCAAAAGCTTCTCGAGTCCCGTGGGTGGTTCCCTGTAGCACCAACTATAAGACGCCTCTTGTCTCAACATATTAAATTCACATTTACCGTTCCACTCAATCCTTCCACAACATAATCTTCCCTAAATTATTCAACCTTCCCTCCGCCACTACTCGTCTCCTTCCGAGGTATTAAGCGCCAAGCAAATAAATTCAATCAGCATCCAGCTATGGTTCTTGACCTTTGAAATTACATTTTCAAGTCTAAGTCTACAGACTTGAGCGTCTTCTCCATAAGGCTCCCGGTGTACCAGAGACTAATAAACCCCAAGTTTAAGGACCTGATTTTACTCCTGCTATTCTAGCCGTTATACTAGCGGGATTTATAGCAAATAAATTTAGCATGGTTATCCCTGAATTTTTAATTGATTCACTAACATTGATCCCCCAACGGGTCTGAACATCTGTGTGGACTTGGCTTACATGGGAATTTTAATTTGATTGTACAACTTGTTAAGTTGTTAAGCGACATGTAATTTGTTCGATTAGATTCCAAGGTTAAGCAAATATAATAGATGCCATATCCTGCTCTCTGTAAAATCCAAAAGCCGGGCTTCTGTGGAATCCTTGGCCTACTCAAGCGTTAATTGAGTAGGAAGCAAGCCGGTTGAAGGTGAAGAGAGGTTTTCTTGAAAGCTTCCTCCTAAGCTCATCCTATTTGTTTACTCCAGCTTCTTTCATTAGTTATCTTGTAGTGATTCAAGTAATTTAATTTGTTCACAACCAGGAGCCCTGCAGAGCATCTTCTCCATCCTCCTCAAGGGATCCCTACAACTTTTCCCCAAACGTCCTCCTGTCTTGTCTTCCTCCCATCTCTTCTTAATGATCTCTAAGACTAATAATCATTTCAAATCCTGTAAGAAGATAAACCTTCCAGCTCCCTAGGTAAGCGTCTAACCTGTCAATACTTGACCCGACACCCGCACATGACCGCAAAACTTGTTGAAAAATGGTCATTTTGAGAGATGATGTAGACGTAGACAAGGGAGGAACATCAATCCATTCCATCCTCACCCTTCCTCTAATTTCAAATCACCCTCACTCACTCACCACATCACGTACAATTCTCTCCAACTAAACGCTCCCAACTCTTACAACTAACTACACAAACTTGAACAAACTTCTAAGGCTACCCGCTCCTCAACAACGTCCTAGCCGACTGAGTGGATCCTCTACAGACAATTTGTCACAAATCTTCACATAATTAATGATCTTTTTCTAGAAATCAAAGAGAAGAAACCAAGAAACCGTTTCCTACGTCGTAGGCAACAAGGAACACGTTGAAAAGAAAAAGAGTTTCATCCGCATCCCCAGCCAACCAACTCTACCTTCCAACTTCTTCTTTACTTTCCTCATTTCAGGCAAAAACTTTGGAATCATCCTTCTATCCCTTCGTCATCTTTTCGCTCATCAGATTCACTAGGAATTGAAGGAGAACCGGAGGAGATTCTTCTTTAAACCCCTCCCGCCCGCTCCCTCATTTGACATTTTAAAATACATTAGCCCCATCATCCTAGCTAGCACATTCTACTTTTAAGCCTATCCTTGCATATCCCCAGTCAGTTAGCCTTTTACTTTTGGAAAAATGTACATTACATATGCCTCATCGGCATGTCTTCCTACCGAAAACCGAGATAGAACCAACCAGACAGTCGAAACCAAACAATTATTTTTTCAACCATTTACAAAAACTCTGGGTGATTTATAACATTTACGCTCAAAGGACAATGCACATGTTTCATTCTTGCTTTTTTCACCCAAAAACTCTTCCCTCTTTTCTTCTTCTTCGTCTTCTTCATAGATCCTTAATTTTCCACACACATTTCCCCTAACTCCATCCTAACCATACTCTATAATCAACATTACGAACAATCCACGTAAAAAAATCCATCACTAAACACTTTTACACATCCAACTACTTCACACACTTTCCCAAATTATTATACATACAACCCCCACTACTGAGGTTAACAATGAACTTCCCTCTTGTTTTTTTCCAATTACGAGATCATTTCAAATTCTTCTCTCTGTCTTCATCCTCAATGCTCACGTGGTCCGTGAAAGCGTTCCCATATGCCGTACAGCTTTCCCCTGAACAAAGCTCATTTAGCGAGGGCAAGTGGGCAAGCAGTTTAGAGGATCCCATTCAACAATTTCTGCAATCCAACAAAAGACCTAATAATGGGATAATAGGGATGAATAGCCTTTGAATGCAGAGAGAGGTCAATTGAATTCCATTCTCTACGGGAGCATCAGCGGGAATTAGAATTGTTCCTAGTCCATCGTGTCTTACAAGAATAATTGACTCCCTATGCTTTCCCCAACTTACCCAAACCCCATGACCCATCCCTCTATTCCAAGGCAGGACCAGCCAACCTCCACCGAGTAGGTAAACTAAACAATTTTCACATCATTTTCACACACAAGTATCTCATCTATTCTCTACTTTTCACCTTTTACAAGAAACAAGTAAATAAATAGCCGTAGTAGCAGAAGCTTTTTCCAAATACTGGCACTGGCCCTGTATTCTCGGATCGGTCAACCGTTTTTTCGACCTGTAATGAAATCACAACTAGATTTTTTATTTCAATGCTCTCCTCCAAATCTTTCTCATTACCCCACCATTGCCGGTACTTACTTAAACAACAAGCACAAAACCACTTGCATTTTACTCCCTCATATGGCTCATATGATTACAAAAAGCTTTCCATTTTTTCAACGTCTCTCTTTAACATCTATAAAGTTTTGTTTGGGTAAACATGAGAGAGTTTTCACGAGGAGGACAATCCCGTCCACCAGTACATCATCCAGGAATCCTTTTATTCAGATCAAATGGAAAAAGTAAACATTCCCGTAATTCTCCATCTTATTATCCCGCTCACCATGACATCAAGAAGCCAACACAAATCTCCAAACAGTTTTTCTGCTCCATTAAAAATCCCACTAAACCCAACACAAACTACCTCCACAGTCCATCATCCATTCAGCAACGTAACTAACCAACAATTTACTTATATGACTTGTACTTTGTACTACTTATACTCCCCATTCCCTTGCATTTGTCATTTTCAGGAGCTCATTCACAATTTATTGCCCGCAGAGAGTACCGGAATTTAGCTTCTTCTCGGGTAACAAAAATTCCAGACCAATTCACACGTGTCCAGTACCTCTCACCTGAGCTGGATTCTCAGGACCAACTCCCGCTATTAACCTATCTCCATTTCATACTGACCTAACCTAACTTTAGGAGGATTACTACAAATGCATCTCTCTTCTCTAGCATCAAGTATTCCTCCGACTTCATTACGTATTGTACTTCATTCACAACATGTTTTCTTCTCACCGCATTCCGTTCTATGGGAAAATCATTTATCCCATTCAAAATTACTACAACACATTCAACATTTAATGTCACATAAATGCAGCCTAGAAAAAATGCACACTTCATTCACAATTATTAACTTGTGACATCAAGAACGCATACACACAAAAACACAGCCTGCCTCCCGACAGAACGCTTTCATTCATACAACATCAGACACAACACACAGCCTACGAACAAACAACAAGGATGATATAGTCAACTTTAGGCTATGCCATAACGTCTCATGTAATAATAATAGCTTTCCATTTAAAAAAAATCCCAAGCTCTTGAGCTTCATGTTCTAAAAACTTTGTAGAGTTACCTTACGGTTTGCTATCCCTAGCCCAGAAAAGTACGACGTCAACAGGGGCTCGGGTTGTGGCACACGGATGGGACATGGTGCAAAGAGGGGGAAACTGAGATGATGCCCGCACTTAGTCCCGAACAAGGATTACATGAGATTAGGTACAAGAATCAGGGGATTACAGTAACTCACACGCCAGAGTTAATCTGGAGCTTATTGTAAAAAGTAATTCCTTGCCTTAATTCCTTGAATGCATCCGCGACGTAATTTTTTAATTATCACCATCAACTATTAGCATCACAAACTAACTCAGCTTACTTGCACTGTACCTGTACCCGCGCTACCTTTGATTGCATCCATCTTGTATGAAACAAGTCTTTTCAGTAGTTCCTCTCAATACCATCTTCCAATTCGGCACAGCTGCGGGCCTTTAATTACAAACAACCTTGAAACAAATCATTAACAGGGAGAATCCTTGCGAATCAAAGTTATGTTTCTGCTAGTGCGCTGAAAGGGTAGCAGCTTAGTCGTGCAAATAGCTTTAGGCTTTTGTCACTAACAACCCGAGTACAAAAGATTACCAAGACTCTTAAAGAGAGTTACAGAAGAGCAAATACTAAGCGCCCTCTACAGGCCTTCTTATCAGAGAAACCTGCCGTAATTAATAAATTAGCAATTAGTTTCTAGCAAAACTTAAATTAGTAGAACAAATGGCAGAGTCATGAGTAGAATACCTTTATCTGCGTGCTATAAAATAACAAAAGTTTACAAGGAAACTTTCCAAGTTTTTAGCACGAGAGCTGATAAAGCTTGTAGCAGTAAAATACGCGGCTGCTGCCGTGAATCATTTCAGCCCTCTGATTCGTTCTCGAGATAACAAATTGCTTTTCTCTTTACGAGATTGGCCAGAATGTAGGAACAAGAAATTATATTATTAAGGAAGCATGTGTAGCTCATTAATTTTTTGCAATTTCTTCCGGTCTCCCTAATTATATTAGCTCCACCTTATACCCTCTCCACGAGCAACGTAGGCTCAACTGTACAACCACCTCTCCGCTGCAGTTTATAGTCTTCTCGTCATCTCCTCGCTCCCATCCCAACCTCTTCTCTGTAATCAAGGCCTCAGCCAGAACTTGTGGTTTGTGTGCATTATGGATACGTGTATGGAGGATTGTGGGAGAGTGTGAAGAGGGATATGACGAGAGATGAGGCAATGCTTTGTGGACCAGCTATCAACTTATTGTTAGTCGTGGAAACGCTTACGAGATGTGAACAAGCTTAGAGAATTTCTATTTCCCACTTTACATTGGGCTTCATCTCTTTGCCTTGGTGAGACAGGACCATAGGACAGATCCTGAAGAGAGAAAAAACTTTTCACCGTTTCCAATCTATACTTACTATGGAGGAGGAGAGCTCCACCTAGGACAAAGTACCTTTTACCCTAGGACCGACTATATCATCATCTACAGGAGGGTGAATCTGAGGATATTTTGTCCGCCCCGCTTCTCTTGTGTGTGGCTGGAGAAGTTGTAGAGAGAGAGAGAGAACTACACAAAAATAAAATTTCCTATAGGAGGCAACTCCCCAACTCATCCGCATCTTCCCATACTTTCCCCCTAGGAACATTTCTACGCCGCATACGCTCCAAAGTTTCATTCTTGCTCCAGCACTCCACCAGCTTTGTTGACATTCATTCTCCGCCTCAATACCCTCAAGTCAACCAAGTCCAGGAAGACTTGGGAAACTACATACAGTACACCCTCTCCCTCACTCCATCCAGCTAGCCAGTTCCAGCGAAAGCTTATTTAATTCTCCAGCAACTCCTACCACCCGTGTCAGTTGATCCTCAACCGCTGGACCCTTCTCGACAAGAGTATCGCTCTCTCACTCCAGTCAAACTTATCACGCTCTCTCACGTTAGTGACTTCTCTCGTTAAAACTACAAGGAACGAAACCGTGCTTCATTTCTTCAAAGTTTTTTGAAAAATCCTTCAAGGATTTTACAGACTTGAGAGAATTTAAAACAAATTCTATCGGATTATACAGAAAAATGTGGAAGCCTTCTCGTGCTTGACAAACTTTTGAGGGACGTGCGGGATTTTGAAAAAAGTTGCGTTAGAAACGCTAAAGGATTTTCCGTGTAAACACAACTTTGGATTTTCTCCTGGGAGAAAAATTCAAACGCTCAAGTGACCATGCTCTCAGATTTAAAAATTTTATCATCAAAAAGTGCATCATCCACACCTCCAAGAGAAATGTATTCTCCACAAAATTTAAAAACTACTCCATCACCTACAATGGCCAAATCAAAGTCATCACTCTTCACAGTCGATTCCTTACTTGCCACCAAGGATGTTCAAGACTACGATTTGTCCCCACCCGCAACACCTCCCAGTCCCAGTCAAATCCAATCCTCTGCAAACGTACTCAAACCCTTAGCCGTGCCAAATAATCATCCGCTTTTCCCACACTATGCCGCCTTCCCATACCCGGGTAACCTCCTCGTTCACGGTCTTCCCTTCTCTTCCCACCCCGCAATGGCAAATTGGCCAGGACTTAAGTTCCCTTCTAGTATCAACGATGTTTCATCAAGTAAGTATTCCAACTTGATCATCTCGTCCTCTTCACCCTACCGAAGTCTTCCTTTTAGAGGTTTTTACACATTTTTCAAATCCTAACTAGCAAAACAAATTAACTTCGGCTTACTCCATATTTTTTAAATTAAACTCTTGCAATTTTTTTCCGTGCCTGTTTTCAAGTTTTATATTCAATTCAAAATCTTAAAGCATTGCCTTCCAGTCTCACCACCTTTGCTCACACAAGATACTAATTTCACAATCTTCCTTGTTCTTCTGTCATAGGTCCATCCGATGAGTCGTCAGGAGGACACAAAATGTTACCCGTGAAATGTACATTAAGGAAACACAAACCGAATCGCAAGCCAAGGACACCTTTTACCACTCAACAATTGGTGGCCCTCGAGAAAAAGTTCCGTGAAAAACAGTATTTATCTATCGCAGAAAGAGCCGAATTCTCATCATCTCTCAATCTCACAGAAACTCAGGTAAATACATTTCTCTTCCACATAAACCTACTCCATCCAGCCAAACCAAACCCATTTCTTTTGCAATTTCATCCTTCTTTTAAAAAAATCCAAATTCTTTTAGAATTTCCTTCAAAATTGACAAACTCAACTAAAATTTTTAAAACAAGGCCACACCACAAATCTTAACAACTATCAAATTCTTTGGAATTTTCAAAACAATTCCCATTCTATCCCTTATGGGTGGGCATTCAAGAAGAGTTGACATATACGATCAACATACCTTAGCCCTCTGACATCTCGTCATAATTTTCATCTCCCGAGGTTTCCTAATCATCATTCCAAATTTTCTTCCCATCCTTTCAATCATCCCCTTGTTTTCTTGATTTCAAATCTTCCCAACCCATCCTCCAGCAAACCTTATAGCACCTGCTGATTGCATTACTTTTCAT
The DNA here is from genome assembly GCA_906901655.1 of Sminthurides aquaticus. NCBI lineage: Eukaryota > Metazoa > Arthropoda > Collembola > Symphypleona > Sminthurididae > Sminthurides > Sminthurides aquaticus. The sequence goes on along the minus strand of CAJQTT010000001.1, from coordinate 12,599,953 downwards.
TTTAAGGCTTCTTACCTCATTTTTCTCCTGTAACTCACAAAAACTGCCCTTTCCCCTCATTGACAAATAGTTGTTGTGTCTTTTATTATTTGTAAAAGAAGTTTAGGTTTTTCTCAAAAGATTCCCAAGAAAAACAAATTGAAAAGATCCTTCCTAGCAGGAGGTTGGACACATGTAAGAAACAAGTGTTCCATCACCATCCCGTCATTCTAATCACCTCACATTATCCCTCCTCCAGCCCAGTTAACGCAGAAAGCCTTTGCAAATGTTACCATCCAAAGAAACAGGCCTGTCAATTTGCCTACCTTTCCATTAGCCCAAAAGTCAGCAGGTAAATTCTTATGTATTTCACAAAAGATCTGATTTTTCTAAGGTGAACCAAAAAAAATCCATTCCAGGAATCTTCTACACCCTAATTTCCCTTTAAGCAAAGCCCAGAATATTTTTTCCTCCAACCTTTACTTACTCACTCCTCATTTCTCTAAACTATGATCCTTTTTCACAAGTTGATTAGGAAAATTAATTCCCATTACCTTAACCACTCTCACTCTCGCATAAAATAATTCATGAAGGACATGTGTTGAAAGCTAAGCTGTGATTTAGTTAGTCATTCCAACTTACACATCAAAGCTGAAACCTTCCAAAGCCTAGCACTCTACTAGAAGTCACGGTAATTTTCTCTTGAAGTCTTAGTGCCCTCTAGCGGTCTTTACTACCAACAGATTTTGTATTAGCGCTCCTGAACAAAGAGACACCCTATGGTTACCACCCTCTTTCCCATCCACCAATCCCCTTCCTCCTCCACCCTCTCACACTTCACCGTCCTACTAATTTATGTCTATATCTCTTCAAAGACTCATCCACCATCATCACACGCTTTTCTTCTCATGATAATTCCCCACGTTTCTAAGAATAATTCCACAAGCTTTCCACACCTTCTCTACATAAAACTCATTTCTCCGACCACCGTACGCTTCCTCCTATACGCATAACCACAGTCCCTCCTCTCAATTACTTGTTTTCTCTTCCCCCCTGTAATTCCCGACCATTTAGTTGTGTCATCCTCAAAAAGTAGTTAATAACGCCGTAGGAGATTATATTCATTATCACTATCCTCCCCACTTCTTTACTTATTCTTAGTTAGTTGACGCAATCAGCATGCAGTTTCGTAATCCATTCCAACTTTCCCGAAAAACGTTCCACAAATCATCCCTCCATTAAGCTCCCGCTATTCCTCAATACTAATGCCAATATTATCCTCAGCAAATTTCATCTCGAAACCAGATCCCTCCCCGAGTATGTATTCCCTCTCGGACGGACAGAAACAATGCAGAGAATTAGAGAAGGATTGACAAACAGACGTTAGCATCATTTAGTTTTAGCCTTCACACACAGCCCTTACCTTTACACACACACACAGCATTTACCGCCTAATCAACACAATTAAGCACCACAAATACATTATCTCACCGTTACTTACTCCTTACTCATCCCACCGCTTATTCCTCCAGAATTATTCTCTCCCTATAATTAAACTCACCATAATTTCGCACACACAATTCCAGGACTTTTCGCAACACCATATCTATAATTTCGTCCAAGAAGGCGAAGAAATTTGTGCAAATATGTTAAATTAAATTAGTGAACATTTGACATAAAACCCTTGGGACGGAACCAACTCGCCTAAGCCTGCCTATCCCAGACTCGGCCATAAAAGTATATAGATTTTATCCCACTATAATTACAGTTACAACAAAGTAGTAATTAACTAGAAGCTATAAGAGTGGTGTAGAAAAATTGGTCTAGGGATAAGGACACGTCCTCCTAAACACTGCATCTAATCATATCCTTTGTAATAAGCAAACAGTTTAGCCATTTCTCAAACAATTCCTCCGAGAATATAAAAATATTATTCTGCACAGGTTAATACACGTGCTCCATTCAAAACTGTCCAAGGGTTAGATAGTTACGCCTTCAGTTACACAAAATATATAGCTTGTCTGGCTTTCCAAATATATTTTTCATATCACATTCGACAGGACTAGAATTTTAATGACTATTTAATGACAGTAGATGAGCTTGGATTACATTTTTCACACACAATAATTCTATTACACGTAGTTCCTGTCTTCACGCTTCTAGAACCTGCGTACAAAAAAATTACCAAGTAATTTAGCGAACGTTTAGGCCCTTGTTTCAAGAAGCGTGCGCTTCCATCACGCACCTCTCCATTTTTTTCTCATTCATATGACAGAGAGCAAATATAGGAGGGACAGATTTAAAGCTTATCATTATATCCGGAAACAAATATACATTATTTCCCCTAGCATAAATAATCCTGAGCTGATTGACGGAATGATATGCTATGGCCCAGAAGAATAGCAGAGAGATGTTGAGAATAGATATAATTTGCGTTAATTTTTTATAATCTCATTTCATTTTTATTCCGCTACCTCTTCATGTCATCCTCTCTCCCTTCTTCGAGACAATTCTTCCATGACATTAAAAAAAATTCAAAGTACACATATACACATCATCCTCCCTTAATTTCTCTAGGTAGTTATTAACTGTTCCTTGGAGGAGGACAAGAGAGTGCTATCATCACTGTAAATCACCACTTTGCCATTTCATGCTTTCGCATACTCTACTATCAAATAAAAAAGAATTGAATCATTTTAATAGTCTTTAACCAAGCTAGGGTAAGCAAGGCAGGGAGCAACGGAGTTAGCGAGCAAACAATCAGGAGCTCATCAAAGCGCCCCGTTTCCAACTTAAACTTTTCCCTTATTACTCGAAAAGTAATCATTTATATTTAAATTGCATGCAGGAATCAAGTCCTCGTATAGCCTACTAGCCACCCCCTTTGCATGCAATCCCAGAGGGAGGTTTTATCCCTTGAGTATACATATCTCTGAGGGTAAAATATATAAGAATTACAGGCATAGTTGAGAGTAGAAAAAAATCATTTTGCATCCCTCATAATAATGCATTAAATCCGTACACGAAAGAATTGTCTCATTTTCCATAAAGCTGTCATAGTATTTACTCGCGCCGCTCTCATAGCGTGACAATACTTTAAACCCCTTTACTAACATATACCTCTATTCATAGCTCCCTTCATTTGTGGAAACATTATTATTTTTAATCACATCCAACCATTGTTTCCCCCATTAAATTATCACAGATAATCATGGGAATTTACCATCATATTCTTTCACGCGCAGTTTCCCACCTTCTTCCCAGTATTTAGCCCTCTTAATGGCTAACCTAATATACCTTTTAGTAGCTTCACACTTGGCTACTCGCCGATTTTTTCCTTGAATCATTCCCAACTCTGTCATAAAATGACTCACCCTCTGTGAGAGCAATTAAATCTCACAAAACGCTATAGCTTCTCTCTAAATCTTTCTTTTTAACAATTCTTATTTAACACTCCCAGCAGGACTAAATCTTCAATTACCTTCTGAAATTGCAAAAGAAATCTATTATTCACCTCCCCTGGATAGTCAATCCCAGCAACCACCACGACATAGTCATATGTACTAATCAGTTATTTTCTTTTAAATTCCAGGTGAAAATATGGTTCCAAAACAGGAGAGCAAAGGCAAAGAGACTTCAAGAGGCTGAATTGGAGAAGCTCAAGATGGCATCCAGACCTCATTTGGCAGCAGCATTTGCCGCAGCTGCCGCCGCCGCTAATTTTAATACTTTGATACAGAATAGTGCACAATTATTTGCACATCACTAAACTCCCTCGCCATAGCTATTAATTTAAAATATACCCTCACCTTAGCTAATAGAATCGTCCTCATATTAATATGATTAACTATAAAATTTTCAAACAATCAGGTAGATGGTTCCACCCAGAACCACCACCGTTCCAATTTAGCAGCAAACGCCATTAGCTACTACTATGCGAACAACTTGAGAAGAGTCATTATTATTATTCCAATACGTTCACAATTATTATTAAACTTCAATAACTTACTTGTTTAGTAATTGCTCCTTAGTAATTATCGAGGAGTAACGTAGAAAGTACACTCACCATCACCACACAGCACTAGGTTATTATAACGACTATAATAGTAATTACCTTTCGATAATTATTCACTAATCGAGCCACAATAGTCGTCATGGTAACCTAGGCCTTGTTACGATACTTCCTACCCTACTCCTAATGTACTATCCTCACCTCCGCATTTCTTAAACTATAGTTAGCGTCTTGAATCTCATAGCCTTCCCCGACGGGAGGAAAGACTAACAAAGGACAGAAGACAGGCTAAAAGTTGGTAGAATATTCTAGTTGAATCTCCATGAACATGCATATATATATTTCGCATTAATATTAATATATAATTATTACTATGTGAATAATCAAGTGTACATAGTCTTGTAAATTTCTTTTAGACCTTTTACAACTCCAAGCCCCTCCCACCACCCTCCCAGCCCCACCCCCTCTACCAGAAACACTATATAATATCCAATTAGTAAATAACATCGTTGTCATCAATACTATAAACTATCCAATATATTCAGTAATCAATCTATCTCAATTATTTCATCACCTGTTTCCCACCGAGAACTTATAGACTGCAAATATTGGAATGCTATACTTTTATCGCCTAAGTTTGTAACATGTATTTTATTGCTAATCATATTATATACTTGAGGGAATTTTTTTATTATCATACTCTATTACTTACCACATGTCCTATAAAAATTACTCCTAATACAAACCATCCTCTCTTCATCCCACCAATTCAGCACAGTTTCGTACTATGTTAGCTATTAACTCTCATCATCCTCTCCATGTATCGATACGTAAAAACCATACGCTTCTCCCCCTAACTAACCATCATTTCTTTATTGTTACATGTCCAACGTGTTCTCGTTATTATCCAGTGGTTATTATACAATACAAGCATTCGTTCGTTTATATCAAAAACTGATAATAAAAAAATAAGAATCATCAATTACGTAAAAACTAGCATCAATTTACCATCATTTACAACACTCTTCTTCTCACGCAAATTACTCCCGCCATCAACATAATATCCATCACAAACCGATAATCCATCCGCATCAAATAATGTAATCCAAGGGTCATTGTCGTCGTAAAGGATCTCATCCCTCCCTCCCTGCTTTCTACCACTTTCCCCACCTTAAACTTGTACACAGTTACTACAAGCTCCTACCAATCAGAATTACTAGAACGCCTTTTTACGCAAACTGAGAGGTCGTGCAAATGATAAATAACTTGTTTCTCTCCTGCAAACCATAGCTGGTAGCTGGAGGGACAAACTGACGGATCATCATCATCTCGCATGGCCAAAAACACACGTATATAATCAAACATCATTTCCAGGAGCAACATTTATATTTCTTGATATACACAACTTTATGTGCAAATAAGTCCCGTTATTAGCTTGTACAGGGTGACATGACAGGGCAAATTAAATTCCATCCAATTGTTAACATGGACAGCTACCCATCAATCACAAAAAATTAACCCAGCACACATACCGTATACCTGTAACCTTCTGTCTTCCAAACTGACGTAGCCTCAGCTTGTACAAGCATGCAACAGCTTACATCTTTGACATCAAACTCTATCGATTATAGATCATAGGTGAATAAATAAAAGAGGACGTGTACATCCATCAGTATCAAACTGTCGGCTCACACACATGCATCCATGCATGCGTACAACCAAGTAAACCAACTTCACAAGTGTTCCACGTCAAACCAATTACAGTTAACAAACTCGTAAGCTAATCCAGTCTACATGATTGCTTTTTCTTACAACCCTATAGTTTCTATCACCCCCCCCCCCACCTATTTCCCTTACTTCTGCTTATGTGAACGCTTGGTAGAATTGATAAACTATTTATTTACTTGTCTATCAGAAGGATTCCGGGAGAACAATGCTTATATATTGCTTCACTTCCTCCCAATTGTTTCAAGTTTTAGTCCTCTTGTTGATCCCTTTGCTCCGTCATCCTCTTATATTTTTGATATCATGCATACACCCAATCTTTAATTGTCCTCTTCTGTCTCTCCTTAATCTCCTTTTGTTTTTTACCATTGCTCTTCAAAAATGATTATCGTCGTCATCCAAGACGGAGAAAATAATTCAGAGAGTTACGAGTTGAGACTATGAGAATGATGTTGGAAGAAGAGGAGAGAAAGATGCTCGCTCCAGATTCAATCTAGCAGGAGTCATTTGTCATTCTTTTCTGTAATTGTCCGTGTCTCCCAATCCGAGAGTCTTCGTGTACGTAGTACGTATAGCGTGCTGAGGGATGATGAGGTGGTTGTTGAGACGGCCAATCATCCAACAACCAGAAGGCTGGCACAGGTTTACCCTTAGCAACAACAACCATCGATATTGTAATCAGTTCAATAATCCAAACAGTTGATTTGATTAAGCAAATAGAAAAACAAAATCCTCTGTGGTAGGTCTTCTTGACTGTCTCTTTTACCTCCACATCATTCACATTCATCTTCACGTGTATCTAATCAAACCGAACCAGAGGATTTCATCCCTCCGTCATCCCTCTCAACCATCCTTCCCTACATTCTCCTCTTCCTAATGAGCTATATTCAGTATCTATTATCCAATTATTTAATGCATCAATACTCGTATTTTTCAGATGCTTCCCTCCTCTATAAATCTCCGCCTTATTGGTATCAACGTCCAACCACGATTCCATCGTAGAGTATGCCCTCACCGCAAACCGAACGTCTATCATCTTCGCTTCTTTTGTATCCTTCAAGCATAAATCCTTTTTAGCGGACAGCATAAGACATGTTTGCTAAAATTAGTTCGTCTATTGCAAGTTCAACATATTTTAAAAGCAAATTCTGTAGCCTCAGGAAAGCTTCATCCAACCCAGTTTTTTACCCTCCAATTCTGTCAGTATTTGGACAAACCTAACGGTAACGGCTCCTTGCTCTAGATTTCTCTAAGAATATTTTCCTCTTTGAACCATGGAATTCCGTATAGGTTTTGTATCTTTTGAAATAATTCCATCATATAATATTATTTTTACAAAGAGAATGACATGGAAGCTGACGCTTGCATGCACAATCCTTGTTAGCGTATCCCTTGTCTGAAACAAATCAAAAATTGCTGACAACCACCGCCCAAGGAGTCCTTCCTTTCCTCCTTATTATTTCCCTCCCATCTTCTTCATCTTCTTCTTCTTTGGCATGAGCTTCTCATTTGATCCCACTAAAGGTTGGAAAGGATGCGCGCAAGAGTCATTCCATTCACTTTACGTCTACTTAATTTAATTCATTCCATATTTTTAGATCTACGGAGATGACATGGAAACGAGGATAAAAAATCCAATCCATATTCCTATTGAAATAGAATACTAATCGTGAAATCCATTTATTACTATTTCTAGTTCATCAGTATTTTTATTTACTTTTAACAATCGCGTGCCTATCATTTTTCTTTGTATTTACTATTTTTATCAAATTAATACCAAAATTCATTACCATTTACAGACCACACACCAACCACCTAGGTGTTGTCCACCTCCTCCTGATCCTCTGTCAGGAAGCACACTTTTAGTTCTTGGATTGTATTTTATATTACAGCTCCCTCTTATCACAAAGTTCATGTTTTCAATTTTGGCAGTCGGAATTCCAAGCTTGATCAAATTATAGTTTTGTCGGGCAACAATTTACTTTTGCACCAACCATCAGTGAATACCAGCTAGCTTTCTAACATTTTGTAAAAATATAAACATGTATGCAGATAATTCTCTTGTTTTCTCCTCGTAATTGGTATCACTGAATTCTTCGAGTGTGGTCCAAATCAAAAGGGCCCGACGATATGCGATTCTTTGATTCATAATCCGACGCTATTTAAATTGCAACATGATTTTGCCCATCAAACATTGTATCTTAAAGATATTTCCCTCCTGCGGGCTTTTCCCACTGACATCGCGGATCAATCTCCCGTTTTACTCATAGCGTATCATTTGCAATTATTAACAACCGGCCTCGCTTCGTATTCCGCAATCCTGTGAGACAGTAAAATCTCCAAGTAATACATCTGCCTGTTCCTAATAAATTAAACTTCTCTGCTCCTCCGCCTGGCGTGGCAGGAAGCTGATCCTGTGAAATTTCCTAGTCCTCATTACATTAATGACGTTCACATATGGTGAAGCTGCATTAATATTAATGAATTCAGACCTTTGATTATTATATTCTTGAGATTATAAAGATGCAAATTGTCTGTCGAAAAAATAATTCCAAAGGATTGACTTCCAAGCAAGGTAGTGCTTCTTTTTTCTTCCCCCCCCCCCATTATTCACCGACATTCTCAATCTGCAGCCGCAGAGTAACATCTATCCAAGCTTGTAAGAGTTGTAGCAAGTGTTAAATTATTATAACATTATTACTCCCAGGAACATCAATCATGAAGTTGGTGCAATTAAACTTTCTGTTACGCATAAATCCTTCGTAATCCCACACATGCTTGCAATAGGATATGAAGGCAAGTGTGAAGATGTCACAAGTTTTAGTTTAGTTTAAAAAACCTGGGAGTGGCATTCAATTTCACACTAACCCGTAGACGTTTCGGAATTCGTTGTCTCACAGAGTTGTACACACAAACAATCTCTACATCCAACACAAAATTGAGAAAGGATTCGAACCGTAGTCTATATCAGCACTACGAAGGAAGGACAGGTGATGGGTATTTTTTAGGTATGATTCACGAGGCCCAAGAATTCAGTTTGAAGTGTAAGGATTGAATATGAAGAGTTTTGAATATCTCAATCAATTCACTCCTCTGTTGATCATCAATTACGCCACACAATATCCTTCATGATTGGTCTTTAGCATGGAATTGATAAGTTAATCTTGTATCATTCAACAAGGAAACTCATTCCTTCATAATCACACTGATGGAGAAAACATTTTAGTCATCCAAGACTGGTCGTCCTAGACGAATAGGATCCAAATCAGAAACTTATTTTAACACGCTACCCAGCCTCAGCATTCGACATACACAATTCCTATTCGAGGATCATTACAAGAGCTAAGATGCTAACAATTGTGAAGAGGGCTCTAAGAAAAGTGACAATGCAATAAAATCCTGTAGTTCACACAAGCATTCATAAATTACTAACATTCACTCCTCAAAGAACCTAATACCATTATCACCTATCCTGAAACCCTCAGAAACAGCAAAACATTTTTTAAATTCATTCGCGCTCTCTCTATTATTTCCCAATTACTGCTTCTCCCAGTTACGAGAATCATAGGTAAAGTCCATTATTCCACAACTATCCTTTCAATACCTAATCCATTTTCAAGTCTACGTATTATCATTGTCATTACCGCAAGCAGAGGTAGGCTGCTGAACTTGATTGATGGCAGACACAATTTCCCGGCGGAAGTACCACGAATCCGTCAATACAATATACTTTTAAATCCAATTAAGCTATTTAATATACTTTTAATTTATGCTTATAGTGAGGTAGGTGGACTCCGTAAATGTATCTTAATTTTCCTCATAATTTCTCTCCTAGACAGCTCGTCTCGACGAGAGCCACAGTATGCAGCAAGGTTTGGAAGTCTGGACGGTAGTCCAGACTTTCCAAACCTTGCGTTTGAGGTGATAATATTGCAAATCAAATATTTGACACTCATGTCCTCTACCTGCCTTCGACATACAATAATTTTTAATTTCATATTCATCAAGTTCACTTGCCTAACTATACGGTAATTTAATTCGATACAAAAAATTCTATTCCTCAAAGCACACACCTGAGCAGGGACAGGGAGGAAGCCAGACAAACTCCTTCCTTGAGAATAGTCAGGTGAGAGAGCAGTTACAAGATACCTCCAAGTTAATGCACAAAAGGATATAATTTAATTTTTTCCCCACTGACGGACTACATAATGTGATAACTTGCGATTATTGGTATTAAACCCTTTTCAATGTATCCCCTTTTCTCCATCTCACTCGAAATCCACGTTAATGAAGCTGTCCTTCCGCGACACTTGTGCATGAGTCTCTCTTTCATCCCCGCCCACCCACCTCCCACTTAATATTTATACACACATTTAAGATCCTACATCTCCCAAGATTTCATTACCCTTTTTCATATCCCAGCTTTGAGATTACACGGACAATTGGGATATATTCATTAAGTATCATCCAATAGAGTCGTAGAAGCGATTCTGATTTATCATCTCCAAACCCAGGGGGGCGCAGCCCCCTGGGTCCTTAAACGTTAGTCCAGCTTTTATATTCCCATTTACCCCACCCCTTCCACAGCCACACAACCATAGAGTAGTACACCCCCTCCCGTATAACAAACTTTTACCCCCCGCCCCCATCAAATCATAATCTCAAGCTGGACACTTTCGGACACAACAATATCCTTGTCAATTTCCCATTATTCCGCAAACATCTCACTTATACCCGTATCTTCCCATCCATTCAAGCCTATACTACTTACACTCCCCTATCCATTACACCATTCCTTATCCTTCCTCCAATCAGCCAAATCTTATCATCCATTAAATAATCAGTTAGAACATCATCATCATCATCCATTCCTATCCATTATCAAAGTCGCAAGAGTCATAGGAAGCATCCTACATGTGGCAGCCTTCATTCCTTGTACGAGCTACAATCATTCTGTCAAATACAATTTAAATTACACAATTCATCCCCATTCGTCCTCTTCTCGCTGGCTAATGGCTTTTGCTTGAAAAATCCTGTACACAGTAGTCAGTTATAGTCTCCCTAGCCAGTCAGCTACCATTAGTTAGTTAGTGTTTATTGATTTGAGCTTACGAATACAGTTCCTTCAATCAGTCAGCTACCATTAGCCTCACCAGATGAAGACAATCCAAAGAGAACATAACATCCGTTTTTATCCAGCCCGAACTCTTTATGATTTTGGACTTTTGGATGACGAGGAAAGGATTCAATTCCAACGTTACAAGACAATCTGGATGTGTGCCTTAATTGGAAGTGGAGGGCGTATGGGTATCAATTAAAACATGATTGTTCCAATAAACCGCGAGCGTTGCATGCAGGTGTGTATTATTTTTTATGATTAAATAGCGTTTTTGTCCTCATCTACAATTTAAAACTTACAAATAAAATCTATTGTCACTCTAAATTGTAGACTCTTCGTGATTATCCAAAAGGAAAGCATGATGATGCGCAACCGTAGACTTTGGGTAGTCATGCGGGAATCTTTTTCAAGCAAGGACGGCTACTCATTTGTAATTTCTTCTTCTTATTTTATAATGACACATGAGTTCCAGTATTTTGTCGTCGCAGTTTTTCAGGCATATCTTCTGTGTTAAGGAAGCGGTTGCAGCAATAGCATATATTGTGTTGTATAAGCTTTTCTCCGCAACGCCTTCCCGCCTCGTTTATACGACGATCACAGTCTACCAACTTAACCTGTTGCCTTCCCGACAAACTGACAAGTGAAGAGATAAATAAATTTGCGGGAAAATGCTTGAAAAATTCATACAGTAGTAGAAAGGGTAAATAAGAGGACACAAGGCCGGCATGTGTTTCCTTCTCTATAATTTGATTGTTTCACTTCTCAAACTTTCACCGTCCAGCTTTCTCCCTCTTCCTGGATTTCAACTTTCTGGAAAAGCCGTAAGAGAAAGGGGCAATTAATCCTAGAATAGAGAGTATTTTATTCTGACACACACCATGAACTTGGAGCTGCCCATACCGAATTTAAATTACGGGCTACGACAATCCTTGAATATTTTATTTCCTTTCCTTTTACTCATATTACAGCGGAGATAAAGGACGGCATAGTACGCTCCGAATCCTCCTCTCTTCAGAAGGTGCTCATAACAATTCTTCTTCCATGTTCTGTCTGTCCCTGCCCCTTGTCACAACAACATGAGGCAGGGAAACCAAGTACGAAATTCCACGGTGGCCACCACAAATCCTCCTCCTTTAAAACGCACAAGTCTTCTTAGGGGAAAAATTCATCTACACATATTTAGCATTATGACAGCCATACTCTACCCGGGAAATCCTCGCTTATTTCCCTGGTTAACAAATATGATTTATCACCGCCTAAACGCATAATAATCGAATCCAAATTCTCATCCCCTTTAATAATAAAGGCAAATTTATAAAATATGCATCACCGCCCAAAGACACAGCTCCCCACCCGGTTGCGGCGGCTAGCCGCCGCAGCTAGCACTGTAGCTGTCTCTCCCCAGCTTATTTATAAACGCAATAACATATATTCCATATTATTCTTACAGCTATTTTACGACGATTCTCCGCTCAAAGCCTCCCTATTTCCTCCTTTCATAATTCTAAAGTGTCGGGAAATAAAGCGGAGCACGCAAATCCATAAACCAACAAAACACGCTTACGCTTCATCCACTTAATCCCTCCGGGGTTCTTCCTCCATATTATGTAATGTATATCTCCTCCTAAAACCCGGGTAGGATACAGCCACACTCCAAGGGGAATCATACATCAGGCTTGAGCACGGCCCTTTGGGAAAATCTGCAAGCATATGCTCCGCATCTCATTTCATTCCCATTGAATCATCCTCCTCCTTTCTAGCTGAATTACGATGGCTAAGTGATCCTACCTTGGGATTTGGCCTAATCATATTACGGCAAAACTGGAACGAAACTATTATTAACATCCCTTCCACTCGATTAAAGCCCATGTTTTATTCATAAAAGTGATGAATAGCATCTTCAAAATTCATCTTCAAACTCCCAACTACACTTTTAATTCTTCGCCTATTCAGACCCTCTGTAGACTGTAGCTTCTTTTTCTTTGTATTCACAAACTTTCACCACATTCCAACAGATTCTTTGAGCCAAACAAGTTTCCTTTCCCATAATCACAACAAACTTGGCTACATGCGGCTAAACTATACCACAACTATGGAAAAGCACCCATTTATGTTGTGCAACTAAAATCGCTTACCTTATTAGTAGCTAATTATAGAGTATTCTTGCCAAAATTTCAAACTAGTTTTTTATTATTATAATTGCCAATTTTCTAATCATACTTAACTTTAAATTCCCATGGTAACAGCAACTATTACATAACCTCCATCTTTACTTAACTTTCTCGCATTAAAAATGTGAAACACTTTAGTTAATAGCTTGCATTATATATACTGCGTGTCAAACTCATCAGTTGGTATATATCTTTTGCTCTATTTTCGTTAATTATAACACCTATTATCTGCATGCTGGAGTCAAAAACAAACATCAAATCTAACGATAAAATATTTACTTCAAATCAATGCATATTTTTCAAGCCTTATAAATAAACCAGGTATCACATCATTTAAACGAAGAATTTTTTTCAACTTGCATTACAGGTAAATTACTTCCCAAACCTTGAGAATGTAACCCAAAGTGTTCATAATCATCAAATTACATCTTCATTTCATTTTTTTATCATTAATTATGCTAAATGAATCCCATATGATTCACACTCAACTTAACCATCCTGTGACAGGCGTTAGCCGAACACAGATAAGTAAAGTTAGCTATAAAAATAAAGAGCAAAGCAAAAGACTGTTTTTCCTATTTTAACACACGCACCACCACCACTAATACCAGAAGCCATTGTACATGCACATACATAGGGAGCAAGAGCAAACTAAATGAAGCTTAATCAAGAGTTAACCTCAATGACAATAAATAAGTTTAGAGATGAGCGTGAGTTTAGGTTAGTGCAGTAGTAATTAAGCTCTGAGAGCATAATTCTATAAGAACAGAAGGTAAGCTATACAGAGCGAGGTATAATGGTTATCGGGAGATAATTACGATTATGAAAAACTCGTAGATTCTTCCAGGGTAAGCAATGTGAAGGATATATACAAGTCTCCTCGCGTGTCAATTAAATTCTTCCCTCCTTCATAAAACTAAATAATTCTTTCACACGTACACCACTTGTATAATAATAAGTCCTACATTTGTCATTCTCCCTAAAGGATGTGCGTGTGTTGGAGAGGGGGAAGGATTTGGAGGACGATTTGCATACTAGTTTTTCCCCGCCAGTATTTAGTCCGCTCATAATGCCAAGATCTATTAAACTTAACTGCTTCTAGTCAGTCTGCCACAGGAGCAAGTGAGTAGTTATTAACTCACACAAAAGCGCAATGACAGTCAGTCAGAGAGTATAATATAGCTACTACAATTTAATCCTTTCAATTTCCCTCCTCCACCCTCCAAACTTGCATGTTCACCAACTGCATCCTATAGAATTCATGTTTCGCATTCGCACATTATTTACTCCATCTACTCCTTTCATGACACTAAATACATAGCCTCTCACTCCCCCAACATCCCTCATCCTCCCATAGCCACTACTTTGTTACGTGCAATTTGGATTCATTGAGCAAAATTGTTTGCGTGTATGTAGCATTCCCAGAAATAATTAATACGTATATAATCCTCCCCCATTCTCTCACCCACCCGCTCTTTCAACAATAAATAATAACATTGGATAAATTAAATTAATTAAGCTCAAAAAATTAAAAACTTAGTCACCACCACCTAAATCACACGAGCAGATTACATTCCCTCCCCCCACACATTCCTTATATAATTCATTCGCCCGTATCTCTGTCTCTCTTGTGGTCAGTTAGTTAATCCAACTCTTGGCATTAATATAATTAAATAGTTTTTATCACTCTTTTGATACAAGGGAGGAATTATTTTAAGTTCTCCTCCTCGCTCTTAGTCTCTTCCAGAGGTAATCCTGTTCCTGCCTTTACCTCTTACCTGTCTCCCTCTACCGTTTGCTAATACTAAAACCTGCATTTCCGTACACGACTCTTGCCACTTTCATCGCATTTCAAGCTCCTTTACCTGCACAGTCTGTAATGTGAAAAGGCTCCGTACAGTACAGGTGCATTGCTAAAGACCACAGCACGCATAATCCTAGTACCTCTGTCCTTCAAGTTCACAATCATTTATTCGTTTCTTCTTAAATTAACTTTGCCTAGTTTTTGATTACCCTCCACTACCAATACCTAAATTCAAAAGACTCTTCCATTCCAGTCTGGAATTAAACTGGTTATTTGCTTCAAGAGAATCGTTTAAACCATTTTCCGGCTTTCTTTAGCACAGCTAAACATTGAATAAAATATATTATAAATATAACAATCTGCAATTATAAACTAACAAGATTGCAAGCATTTACCACAGTTCAACTCTGCCCATCTTCAGCATTGCATTAATTATCCACTGTCTCTTGTCACTTGCTTTTGTTATCCGTTACAGTCTTGCATTGTCGAGGTTCTATTGCATGCAAAGACAAAACCGGAGGAGTACTCACACAAGAACAGATCCTGAAACAACCCTTTTCGCCGCTTATCAAAATTATAATTAGACACTTCGGCCCCCTTTGAGTAACACTAATTCTAATCTAAAAAGCATAACTTCAAGCTCAACTTCCTTTCATACAAACTGTTAACTATTCCTTCTTTCCCCTTATTCAATTTTCCTTCCAGCCTTATCCGCCTTGTAACGTTGTCAGAGCATTAAGAAAACAAACTTTTGACTACATGCAATTCATCTATTTCCACTCTTTATAATTGATTAAATAGAAGAGGAAGGAAATGAGGACACCAGCTCCTCCTCCTCATTCTCTTTCTAAAAATTCTTGCATAAAAATTAAAATTATCATATTCCTAGTGCAATAAGCCTAGGAGTGTACAAGCCGGTTTAAGCTAAACGCATTTACCTGGCTGACGTTTCTTAAAACTAAATATATACACAAGCACATCAAAACATAGATGCTTTCGTGTTCCCCTTAATTCAAAGGGTGGCTCACGTTTTAAAATAATCTTAAAACAATTCCTTTCCTTCATCACTATTTATACAAGCTTAAACACATGCACAAACAACTATTCTACTTCTACTAACCGATTTTTCTTTGTCCACACGGGACACGGACGGACAAGCTGTCATTTGGCTACTTAGACTTCCGAAAGTCTTCAACCTCACTGGATACAAGTGGTTCTATCTGAGAATCAGATTATCTCTTGTTTCATCATCCGCCTATAAAACATCTTCCACGGATGATATTCAAACTGAAAGAGTACACAAAACTCCGAAATCGCGTGATTCCTCCTCAGCCTGCTCTTTCAGTTTTAGTCCTCTTCGATCCCCTTCGACTGATTTTTTGTCCGTGCAGGTTATGAGGCAATATTCAAGTACTCAGCTTGATGAAATCCTAATCGATTTTTTCATGTACTTTCTTTGTTTTACAACCCCAAAAGCCTTTTCCTCTCGTTTTTCACTCATTGAGCAGGAATGGCTCAGGGCCTTGAGCATCTGGAGTTCCTTTGCAAACAAAACGGCGGGACTCGTGTTCCATTTTGCTTAACCACTTGTTGCAATCCTCCTCACCTCTGAAAAGACATGGCCCATCAACTTTCAAATCATCTGTCCACCTCTTCCTGCGCCACCAATGTCCGTGTCTTTTTTCTCACGTAATTAAATTAAGCACTGCTCCAAAATTGTTCGCACCCTCTTGTCCACTTTAGGGATATGTAAAAATACCTCCAGGGATATCCTATCTTTTCTGGTCTTTTCACATTTAGCATTCAATTAAAATTCAACCACATGCCACTAAAAGAAACGGCGTTGCTTCCATCTCAACGGCACAGCATGAGCTCCAGCTTCGCGAGTGCTCATATTTTTATTTAATTAATTCAAATTTCTTCCAGTTTCCCAGCCGTTTTGAAGGATCCCGTCTAAAACACATATGGCCTCTTACTATATTAAAACCTTGAATAATGGCTTTAAAAATTGCGAATAATAAGAGCAATATTTCTTTTTTATCAAATTCTCCTTTTTCCCAAATCCCACCTCACCTTTTTGGAAGAGGAGGGATTTATAAAGGATTTTTCCTCTTCAAATTACGTCTAGGACGACATCTCGTAAATTTTTGAATCCAATTTAGTACTTGTTCTTGTAGTGGAATAAAAGTGTGGGATTTAAAAAAATTCAAATTAAAACCAAAGCTCGCTTTTCAAATGATAATTTAGACTTGTTAGCTTCTCCTCTAGGTGGTAAATGGTGAGGCTCTATACGCCATACAAGGTTGCCCACGCAGGGTCGTCGACCATGGTCGTTTTGTGGTCGACATGTCGACCACACTTTTTTTACCCTGTGGTCGACACTGTCGACCCGGGTTGCCGTGACCACGTTGTCAGCCACAGTCGACCCGGGTCGACATGTCGACCACAACCGCGACCACAGCACAATGGAAACTCAATATCACTTCGCCGTCTGTTGTGATGTATTCAGTAGTGTGTATTGTAGAAGGGGTTGGATATAGACTGAAATTTGGATCGCAGTGATTCCCTACTCTACTCAGTCAGTATGCAAAGGATTTTATGAATAGATTTTCATGAACTTTTTACTACCGACTCGATGGTATTAGATATCCTTGTAAAATTATCCGGGGATGGGCTGGATGAACTCGCCACCGGCGGTTGATGGGAATGTGAAATGCTTAAGCACATGGCTGTTTTGAGTGCACGTGAAACATTTTAGAATCTTTATTAGCGGTTAAAAAGATAATTATTCAAGTCAAGTTAACTAAACTCAAACAAAATCTGGCCGTTTAACGACACAATGGTAAGTTGACTGTCTATACTTAATGGATTGTTTTCAAACTGCTTGTTTTCATTCCATAACTGGTCATTTTCATTGAATGATGTCTTATTTTTCAAGCAAAACGCTGAACATCATACCAATGACGCACTTGAGAATCTTCGTTCGGAGGTCAACCGAACACAATTAATTATAATACGGATCCTTGAAAAAGTAAGAAACATTGGCGAAGTGATTAAAGTTTATGAAAACACAATTCTGCCCGTTGATGAAGCACATAAAACAACTTCTGCAGGTCAGTCTGTCGACTATATCCTTTATATTCATTTGCTTTTACATGTTTATTGAAAATAATATTGGCAATTACTTATTACCAATTGTACGTGTAGCTGATGATCCCAATTCAACGGAGGTAGTAACCAGCTCGGTTTCATTGCAACCTAATCAGACTATGGACAATAGTAAAATTAGTTTTTGTTGAGATGTTTCAATGGTATGCAATAGCAATGAAACTGCATTCGATACTCTTTGTAGTGCTGATGATACATTGTTTGATGACGGTCAAAAAGTTTCGTCACGGGAGATGGTGTCCTTCGCAGTGTGATTTCGTGGCGGCCACAGTTGATCAACTTCGAATTTATCTCCAAAAAACTGCACATGAGATCATTAGCAAGCCCATTTGAAGACAAAAGGATACGGGACGGAGCAAATGCAATCCTGCTCTGTATTATTGCGGGTTGCCCAAGCTTGACCTAAACGACTGTTCGTTTTCCAGTGCAAAGTATTCCACAGTCGTTAAACATATTCAGACAGTTGTCCATTGTGCCAGCAGTTTAGGTGTTTCTGATGGATTTTGTATTCTTTGTCGTAAACAGTTTAGTGAAATGATGGAGACAATGTCACATTTTTCTACGTGTAACCTCCGTTATGCGTAGATTTATTAAATGCCGTTGAGTCTTTACAGAATTCGTTAATAAAAGACGCATCTCATTATTTAGTCGTTGTAATGTGCAGCAGATATCATTTTATAGTGGGAGTCTTAGGTTATATAAACCCTTGTTACAAACTTGACCGTCCAAGCGCTCTGTCGCCAAAAACACTCAGCTCCATTCAAATGAGCAGTTGTCCCTAGCCTTTTATAGCTATTTGAATTACGGGTAAAGATCCGACACACGTTACTCATTCTATTGTGTCATTTGAATCAAAGCTCGCTCAAGGCGGTGGTAAAACTTTTACAATAGATTTCAGTAATACTGTTACCGGGGGCGGAGAAGTGTTATCGGGTAAGTCTTATTGTGTAATGTGCAATTAACTTTTAAAAACTCTACTCTTCCACTGTTCGTTAATATACGCTTAATGTAGGCTTTCTCCAGGAAGTTGCCGTAGTACAGTCGAACTTGAAATTATTCAACAACATTTTCGAACGAGCTGAAAATTATTTAGACACTGCCCAGGAAGTAATACAAAACGTTGTGGATCGTACGCGTGGGATTTGTGATTCAAGAGGGTCTGCTCCGTCAACAGGTAATGAGAATCACATTGTTTACAAATAAAGCTTTAAATATATAGTTTCTTTTCATCTGTCTTTAATTTTTCATTGTCCTGTAGCCTATTATACTGGGACAGTTTCCATCTTGTCAGACGCTTCTGGCCCGCCCGTTTTGTCGCCTGAATCTAGCATTACTGAATGTCAGCCTAGCACAGGTTAGTGTTTAGCATACCTTCATAGTTTTGTGTCCTTTATCAATCGTTGTGACGGCTGATATGTAATGTGACAGTTCACACATTAAAATATATTGATTGTCTCGTTTTGGTTTCAGATCAACCCGTGGTTGGATCATTGTGTAACTTGTCGGAGATTCCCGGACCCCCGGTATTATCTCCTCAGATTGGTGACAAATGTAAGTACTATATTGTAGATTGATAAATGAGACTTAACTTTTTATATTTCCGTACAAGTTATCTCATATATAACATAAGACGTTGATCTCTATTTCCTAATTATTGAATTCAATTTTGTATGCTTTTAAGGGGACGGTGTAACTGGGCAGTCGATGAATGCAGTTGGATCATTAGAGTACCCTTCAGTATCGTCAGAAGTTATAGGGGGTGAGAATTCCTAGTGTCTGTAAAGATCGATTGGAACTATCGGTGATGTATTTCCAATTGAATGAGTGTTAATTTGTACCTCTTTGTCAGCAGGTGAGCCCATCAAGTTTACTTGCATCTTGCCAATTGCGGATGGAGAAATCTGTAAAGCCGAATTTTCCACATTACAAAAGTTCGGACGTAAAGGAATTTGAAAAAGGTAAAGCATTGCAAGTACGCGATCGTTGTCCAGGCATCCGACGTCGATCCACATTTCGTTTGCATTGTCGAGAAGTACAAGCACAAGAAATACTATTGTGCCAATACAGGATTTCAATCTCCTTTTTGTCAGTTTGGCGCCAACCGGAGGGATTGTGTTAGTCGACATGCTAGGTTTGTGATACATCACAATTACTTTTCATTTTCAGGAAATGTTTGTAGTGTTTGCGGTAAATGTCTGGAGAAACCCGATATAAACGCTCATCTTATGGGCGTCTCTGGGTTAAAACACTCTGGTATTGTGCGTTTGATAGAGTAGTTTTTTGAGCTAACACCTACAACTTTCCGGTCATAATAAATTTTTTGTGAACCCATTTTAGAAGGCTGCTAAATATTTACCATTTTTTTGCTCGAATTTAAATCGCAATTAAAATTGTGCTTCGAATTTGGAACTGTGCGGATTACGCTTATTGCCCATGAAGCTTTAGCTAGTTAAGCCTGGCTTATTAACAATACAAATCGCCACTGCGAACCTTCATTGCTTTATTTCGTCGTCGCTATCGCCTGGAATATTTTCTCTCCGCCTTTAACTTATGACGTGCTAAATCTCCCGCTCCTTCTTAGCATAACTCGAAAATAATTGTGCAATTTCTCGTTGTTGCTTAGAAACTAGAGCTGTAATGTCTGATACTCCTCCTTCTACGTTTAAATTATCTTCAGGTAATCTCATTTATTTTTCAATGTGTGTCTTTTCAACGTTCGAATACATGTGTATCGTAGAATTGGCATTGTGGTGACTAGTCTAAATACCTTTGTCAGGTAAATTGCTCGAGTTTCCGGTATCCAAGGGCAGTGGGGACTCGGACACACAGTCTAATGGTTTTTAAATTCATTTACCACCCCCATTTAATCGTAAGTCATATAAGTCAAACTACATCCATAAATTTGCTGTCTTAATTGTAGCGTTCCAGTAAGTCTACAAATGATTTTAATTTTTGTTTAGAATCTCAAGATGAGGATAGTGACTACTTCAAACTCTCAACTCCGGGTCAGTCTGGCACAAACGGTAAACACTTGAAATTCTGGGATCATCTGTCGCACAATCCATAACTCACTTCTTGTTATGTTTCTTGCAGCCGGCGTAACAACAGTTGAGTCGCTTTATGTGAAAATCATGCGCGGTTTGGATACTTCTGTCCATGTGGCAGTTACTTCGGCAGTGCAGGGCTGTTTGGAACAGATCAAGCAAGATGAAGCGAAAAGCAATGTCACAGTTCTTGCTGATCAAGCTGTTGCCTTTCAATCTGCTGTCACAACCGAGGTGATCCGGCAATTATCTGAAGGCCTACCAGCATTGGAGCAGAGATTAGAATCCTTCATTCGTGAAAACGTCACTTCCGAATTTTTTAAATTGTCGACTCAATTTCAGGAACTGAAAAAGTCGTTTAAATCACCTTCTGACAATATTACAGGTCCTCATTTGTCTCAACTGAATGAGTATCATTTGCTTTAATATCTGTGTGCGATAAACTCATTTTGTTTAGTTACAGATAAAGTAGGCCAACTATCTTTTAATTCAAGTGTACCATGCCAAAGTTCCTCAAGTCAGTTGCTCTTAATTTGTGGCGTAAATTGCATGTCACCTTTGTACTCTTATTACACAAAGCTTGTTTTTAGGCTTTGATGCTTCATTGGAAACGTCAACCGCGCAAGCTGATCCGAGTGAATCTCTTCAGGAACCCCATCGGAGTGTTCCCAAAGCTAACAATGTTACTAAACGACTGCGGACTAATTCCTCAAAGTCATCATCGACGGCATCATCCAAGAACCCTACTTCTTCAATTGCCACACGCTCTGTCTCTGTGGTTTGCATGTTTTGTAAGAATGTGGAGGTGGACTTGGGTGCACATTTGAAGGTTTGTGTAGCTTATCGACAGCGCAAGGGGTCCTATCAATAGACTGGATTCATCTTGCATTGTGCCAATATTGTATACTGAATTCGGTGGGTTACTTCTCCACGGTAATTTTTTGGTGTCTATAATTACAGTGTCGCAAACTACGGCGAGCGATAAATACTCTGTTTGTGTAGGCAATGTGTAAAATTATGCAAACTTCTTTCTTTCCCGCTACTTTTTGGATTTGGGCTTTCCAATAAAAGCGGGTTATTACGAGCATTAGATTCTGTCAAAACTCATTGTGGCCACACCAATTTTTTTACGCCAACAATAGTGGTTTCAGCACAAAGGCTTCTGTCATGCACACCTCTTCTTGGTACCAGATAATCTAGAGATCCGAGCATTAGCACCAACTTTAATCTCTGCTTACATAATTACACGACACCAATCATGATCCATTACATTTTTCAAAAAATGGACTCCGCACTTCTTGTTGACCAGCATATCCATTGGGAACCATCCTGTGACAACATCCAACTTTCGATTTGGCAGCCCGCTATTTGTCCAGCGCTTTTTGGAATCGCATGAGTCTGACACTCTAGCGTATGAGTATTCCAATGGTGCGCATGTTGTGGTCCAAGACGGTAAAATATTTTGGCATCAACCAGCAAACGGTACGATATACAGGGGAAGAATACAATACTTCAAAAAGCAAAGATTCGTAGACCTCAGCCCAGCCGATTGGGGCGATGAGTGGAGTTTCATTGACGAGTGTCAACCTGTTATTGACGATTTACAAGACTTACCCAAGGTATGCCTGGACGTATAATGGAACAAATCGCGTAGTGTCCACTTGCAAATGACCACAATCATAATGGGCTCTAATTTGGTTGATAGTTTTGGCCGACCGCCCCAATCTGTTCTGACCATGACGAGTTTTTGCCACTGCAACTGCGCCCTTGGACGCCTGATGTTGGTGGAACGTTCTTTTTTTTCGCGGATGGAAGTTTCCAATCCACATCCCCAGCTCCATTGAATGCCTTCAATGCACTTTACAACATTCATTCCAACATTATCTTTATGCGTGACTCTGAAACTTCCAAAATTATTAGATTCAGTATAGATGCTCTCCACACCTATGGTGCTCGCCCTCCGCACATCCAAACCATGGCTACTGTTATTTATCCGGTAAGCATTTCCAGTTCTGGTCATATTGTGCTTCTATTCAATTGGTTCTTCCCAGTTTGTCACTAAATATCTACTGTTTTGGGTTGTAGCTGGTTTCTCTCCAACGGCGCCTACGCCTCAAGCTAGCAGTCAAACGTCGTTTGACCTTCTTGTGAATCATCTATTATCTTACTGCGACACCAATAGCTTCGTTTTCCTGTCATTTAATATAAACTGACGCAGCCCAAGCTCTGTATGTGTTTTCTTGTTTCGTTTTGGTATTGTGCCATTTTTTAAGCGCGTTTTATTTATTGAACACAACTTATATTTTCAGTTTAAATTAATTTTGTATTAAATCAGTACATTACCAAAATTAAATTCTTGTATTTTTATATCAGCTCGTTCACATCCTCATTGAACCAACCCTCCGTCCCTTGCATATTGCCATTGTAGTCATCGTACGTTGAATCGCAAGTAGCAATTTCGGAAAATAAATGTGTCGATTCGTCCAATAAACCGTTATGCATTACCGTTTCCCCATGCCAGTCTGTGTCCTCCTACACAATGACAAATGTTTTTAAACTAGCACGGAGGTTTCGAGTTTTACAGTAATTCTCACGGCTTAGTGCCACCTACCTTTTGTGGCTGCAGTCTCGTATTTGATGCCAAAAAATAAGTTGGTCCATCTGGTCCATTGCGCATAGTGCTATCATGAACTACCGAATTTGAAAGCTTAGTTCGGTTCAGAGAAGAATGGTCCGTGTAGAGTGTGGAGTCGGTTGATCCTTTATATTGCAAGAGCTGACTATTTCGAGCCACACTCCAATTAATGACAGCTCTGACTTCTCCAGTGAAAAATGATTTAGTGCATTCTGGACCAGGAGTACCAATGTAATAAGCTCAATCTTTTCCTTACTTCAACATACTCTTCCTTCCAAGTTTATCGCTTTTCCCGCCACTCGTTCTCTTCTGCTATCACACAGTGCCTACACAATTCACACAGTGTCTACACAATTCACACAGTGCCTACACAATTCACACAGTGTCTACACATTAAAGACGTGCGTCAAACCCAGGATATTCAATGCTTCATGATGTACATATATCTTTAACAGAGTAATAGCTAATAGCAGCAACAAAATTCGCGCCTTAAAATCTGGATTGCCTCTTGTCTCCATTTGAACCCAATTCAGAAGAATCAAATGAATCCATCTCCAACATTAATTGATCGAGCAAAGTATTAATTCGTTCATTCTGGAAAATACATTGGATAGTTAGAAAAGGTTAAGAGGATCTGGTTAGAGAAGAGCAACAGCAAGTTTCTGTCAAGTCATTTAACTGCTTCCTACGCTGACTATATCTTATCTAGCCATATAATCACTCATACAAGCTGCATAGACCTCAGACCCCCAACAACGGCTGGCATCTAAACGTGCAGCAACAGCTTATTAGAACAAGCCTGGTTACCAATGCTTGTCCCTAACGCTCTACGTTAAGAATGACGACTATTTTAACCTTGCACAATTGCCCCATTGTGCGAAATTCCACTGCGTAAATTTTTGAAAATACGTTGTGCAAGAAATAAAATTTCTGGGGGCAGTTTTGATGAAGAGAAGCATCAAGTAACTACTTTTACTCAGTAAAATTCTTCTTGTTTTGTCGGCCATGGTCGCTGCGACCACAAAGTATCCTGTCGACCCGGGTCGACTGCAGCTCAGTTTTAATCCTTTCCCCCACACCTCCCACCCAAAATGTCGACCACACTTAGTGTGGTTTTGGGCAACTCTGACGCCATAGCAGATATAGTTTCATAAAGGGCTGATATTAGTTTTCCCGAATTTATCTTTTATATTTCGAGAGAATAATGTATCAAAGCTGTACTCTGCACTTGACGGTGTAAACTTAAACGAGTAGGCGTAATTTAATAGTTGCCAACCATTTTATGCTCCTAAGCCTTGCTGTCATCAAATTGGATAAATTATTTTCAAGAACCAGCCGAACAAAATGGGAAAAGAAAGGAGATGAGGACATAAAAAAGATTTTATAAGATCAAAATATACATTTTATTCCACAATTTTTTCATCTCTGCCCCACATGCAGAGAATCCAGACACCATCAAGTCAATCATGCAGTTTTCTGCCATGCCTAGAAATACCCTACTACGACTATTCCATAATTCCATCACGTCTATAGAGGTTCCTTGTTTTAAGGACATTTTATGTACCAGGAAAATATATTTGAAAGCTTCTGTCTCTACTTTACTCCTAACAAGTTCTGCTCTTGTTCTTTGGCTCTTTTCAGAAATTGTTTCATTGGCTTGAAGTACTATTTTACTGCCGCTATGAGTCATTTTCCTCCTTCTTGAATCTTGATACAATTTCCTTTATTCGATAAAAAACATGCAGAGAATTTTTGATGCAAAATAGATTACCCTTATTACCATTTTTATGTTCCAAAGCTATAACGAAGGATTGGAAAATGAAAGGTTGCGTAGGGGATTTTCAGCACATTTGAATCCGTTTTATTTCATCTTTCATCCTCTGCTCCTTTTCCCATTGTTTGGGATATGTTACTTGCGTAAATCCTGAATATATATTCCCTGAGATTCTTTGATTCTTCTCGAAACTCTTTGCTGGATAAAAGTTCAAAATGATCCCGGGATAGTTTATGCGGATAAAAATCTGGATAACGATGCATATAATTCTAAAGGATGGATGCGAGATTTTTGAATGACATAGACCTTTCCAAATTATAATACAATTCCAATAGGGAGAAATACAGAGAGGTAGCATAGCAGGCACTAGTGAATACAAAGCTTAGAAACTGATGGTATGTGAAGGGGAATTGTTACATGATTGAAATTTATATAGGGAGCCGCTACATATAGGATTTGTGGCGGATCATTTAGAAAAAGTTTTATATTTAGAGAAAGTCTATATATGCAGTCTATACATGGTATAAGAATGGAGGTGGTGGGGGGTGAAAGTAAAGAGAGTTTTTAAAATGAGCGTGAAATTCGTGTAGGTGAAAGTTTGCCCCCCCCCTACTTTCACCATTTGCATATTGGCCAATCCAGTTCCGCCATATTTCTACTTTCACGGAGCGCATTAAGTATTTGAAAGATTTCTTTGAAAGCTCTTGTGTAAAACTCTGAATTGATATGGTTCTCTCCACTTTTTTCTTTATCTTGTCCCTCCTCCTCCCATCCAATCTTCCACCCTCGTACGGACACTCCCTCACATCCCCATATTCAATCCAGCTCTAAGTTGAGGATATAAATCCAAGTGAAGGCTGAGAAAGAGCTAGGACGGTGAAAGTTAAGTGGATGAAAGAAAAAAAACCGTTTTAAAAAATAAATCCTATTCAATTTAGAGTTTTTCAACTTTTAGCAGCTTTCAATGTGGCTGAGATGTGGAAATGAGAGGCGGGGACAAAAGATTTGCATATATACACCCAAAACACGGATGCTCCTCTGGGGACCCACTATAGCAAATGGCTATTTATACATGTACAACTTGGAGAGAAGGCGTGAAACGTTTGCTTTCTCCATTGAGTGTAACGGAGAAAGCAGGTAATGGTAGCTGGATGGAACTTCCAGCCTGGAACATGAAAAAACTTGGTTGCTTCCTATACAACGTCTTTCCTTCTATCACATCTTCCCAAACCAGCGCCCACTTTCCCACTTGAAGGGAGAGAGGGAAAGTTAGAAGACATTTTTAAATTGAAGTCGTTTTTCTCCAATTCAATTTACTCACGGATTTACTCTCTTTTCATTTTTATTACCATTTTTACCTTTGAGACACCATAAATTTTATGCAGATTTCAATTTCCAACTCGTTCCACTCTCTAAACTACATCCTACTCGAATTTTTCTTCTTTCTCTATTTCTCTCTTTTATCCTCCTCTCCCTCACTCTTCCAACATGTCCCCTAGAAAAAAGGCGGAGAAAGTACTCACATATACACACACATTCCTATAATTTTATTCTTTTATCTCGCTTCATTCCCTCATCCATTTCAGCGAGGGAGAGAAGATGAAACCCCTACATATTTATTACATATATCTCGAACCAACTCTCCACTCACGCCTGTAACATCATTTCACACAAATCCTTAATATACACACTCGTTTACATCTTCATGCAGATTCCTCCAAAAACTTGTAGACTTTTCATCGGTTAGGGCTCCAGGGATCTTAAACTAAAGCCCTCTTGCAACTTTTTTTACCAACAACTTAACTTATTCCTGACTCCATCTCCTCCACCTCCTCGCTCCTCTCTCTTTCACACTTTTCTATTCCCACAGCCCATTCTATTCTCTATTACTAACCCTTTCCTCTTCTCTTTTTTATTGCACCGGAATTTTTTTCATTATCAAATCCCTATTACATTCTCACATGTAAAATCCTCTCGCCTATCATCATCACTGATCTCTCATTTTTCTCCACTCTTCTCTTTTTCTCTTTCTCCTAAAATAATGTGAACCACTCCGACTCTTTTCACTTCCCCCTTATTCTTTTCATCCTCCTCCTCCTCCTTTCCCTCATCACCCCCATACCTAATATCCAATCATCCTCCATACTTTCTCCATCCCATGTTCTTTTGCCTATGCCCAAATTTTATGCATACATGTAGATATTTCTCCACACTTTTTTCTTCGGAACTCTTATTTTTTCTTTTCTTCTTCCACAATCTTTGGTCTCCTCCTCTATGCTCGCTTCCCTCATTCAATTTCGGTTCTTAGGAAATCCGGATCTGGAATAGACGATCCAGAACAAACTTTCTCATTTCTCCGCCCATGAGAATGAAAAAATTTAAATCAATTCAATCCCAAGCAACTAAACTAAACTAGAATACTCAATTTCACAAAGTAGTTTTCCCTTCAATAATGCTTCCCATCTCCATATCCATCTCCACTCAATTCCCAACCACCTCCTCCTCCTCCTGTAACCAATTCCCAATTCTCCTCATTATTATACAAAATTCAACATTTCTCTGTCTCCTCCTTCTATTCTTTTTTTTATCTCTTCCCATTTTTATTCAATCTTTAACCAGCAACTATATTTTTTTCATCATTCCTCCTCTAAATTCTCTTCATCCGCCATCCCCTCCTGCTTTTCTTCTCATTCTTTTAGCCTTTATTTCATCTCCTCCGCACGCTCTCTTGACACATCTATCAAGCGCCAATAACGTGTCCCCAGCGAGGAAGCCCTCTGTCTTATTCTCTTCCCTTTTTTCTCCCTGCCCTCCCTGCCACTGCCACGACGCCACCTCCTTTTTTAATCGAGATAAAAAATCCAACTCAAATCAATTGTTTCCTTGTCAATTTTAAATGAACACAAAAAATCTAATTATTTAATTAACTTTTATCTTTTCAATTATCCCATCACCTCCTTCCCTCCATCCTTGGTCTTTCTCCACCCAGTCATCCCATATACCAGTCGGAAAGCTGGCTCTTTTTTCTCTTATTTATTCTAATGAGATCAGATTGCTTCTAAGCTCGAATCCGATCTGCCGTGTCCCGAGTTTTTGGATACAGAAACAAGGATTTAGACGACTATAATCCTGGATCAATCCAAGATTGAACTGATTCATCTTACACGGAGGAGCTAGTTTTCAGTAGCTTTCTCCTACATTACCGCTGCAGAACCGGCGGATGAGATTCTCTGGATTTAGATGTACATAAGAAGCAACCGAAAAACACTGTTGCATCTCTGTGCTCCCATCTGGCGGATAAATTATGAATTTGGCGGCATATCCTTAGCTACCCGGTATGGGATTCAACAGCATTAGGGAGGATGCTGTAAGAAGCGCATAGGGGAATTTTATCAGCCCAGCATTAATGAACCGTTGATTCCTTAATCTACTTGTGCCGCTCAATTAAGCTCCGTAAAATACGGAGATCTACATAAGCTCCCGTCCCCCAACCACCCGAAAATATCCTTCTCACAAGAGAAGACCCCGTATTATTATTGTATTATCACTATTAGCTTATGCAGTTGGACATGGTGGAAGCCTTTGACTTATTTACCCAAGCTTAAAGATTATGTCTTTTTTCTCATACTCCCCTTCGTAGGAAATCGACCCTTTGATTCACAGCAGTTCTCTCTGCGATAAACTCCAGGACAGAAAATGGAACAATTTTTAGGCCGGATCATTCCCTTGACGAGATTAACTCTCTGTAAACAACACGGTCAAAGAGAGGATGACGAGAGATCATGTTTGACGCTCTGACTGTGAGCTTGCTATTTCACGTTGACGTAATGTCACTTGCTCCAGGATACAAAAGGCGTGGGCTTCTCTAAAGGTTTATCTATCCATTTTCTCCACAATAATAACCATCCTATCATCCTCATTTGATTATTGCTGCACTTGTGCACTAATCTCTTTAAACATATCAATTTATATGGCATGCTCTACCCGCTCCCCCTTCCTTTGTAACTAAACGAGGGGGAAGATGAGAACGGTACGGATCGACGGATCATGGAGGACAAGCGGGCGGATGGGGGTTGGGTTGGCGGATTCAATGAAATCACATAACCGTTATTACGATAACAAACAAATATTGAAAAATCCACCCTCCTACCCTATGCTCTGTGTGTTTATTGCTTCTGTCTCCCGGACACTGGCTGAGGTTTGATATTAAAGTAATTATTCTTCCTCTACATTTTCATCCCGTCAAAAGTTTCCCAGGACCACGCTGCTCTGATAAGGTGAACGGAATATGTATTTTTTACTATACAAGCTTCTTACACTTGCGGATAAATTCTGATCCCATTAAGTCAGCTAATGATGGACACACGTGACGTGTACATTGCGGCCTCTCACGTTTGCTCCACCCATTAAAATCTCTATAAATAATTGCGATATCCGAAAGCTCTCTGACGTCGAGCCGGCGCACCCTTCCTTTTGCCTTTAGTTGTGTCTTGTGCATCTTTTAACATATGCTCTCTTATACATATAAGCTGCCAGCACTGGTTTCGTTAGTGTAGCCAAGGCTGTTAGGGTGAGAGAGAGGGAGGATTTGTGTAATATTTCTACATTACCACTGCCAAGGCAATTTATCATAATAAATACAAATGTTTATACAAATTGAGTATTATTTTACATGTGATGTTTTTTAAAGAGAAATGTTAAATGTTAAATATGACGTCTAATCTTAATTATCCAAGTCTGTTTCCCTTCAACTCGGTCTACGTCCCTCACAGAAGAATTTTCTTGAAATCTTTTAATGCAAGCAAAAGCAAAAAGCTAAACGTTTTTCTTGCCCTTTCCTCTGACGCCATGGAATCTCTTTCAGCGTTTACTTACTTCCTATTTATTCCTTTCTGTTTTCACGTATTTAACTAATACATTTTGCGGTATAAACTTTGGCAAAGCATTAAGTTTAAATAATTGCTGGGATCCTTGTTAATCGGTCATATTTAATTCTCTTTCAAATACACAGGTAATTCTGCAAGTCCCTAAAAGGTCTAGTGTACATCCAAGGCTTTAAATATTAGCAAAACGGAAATATCTGTAAATCCTTAACCCTCATCCCTCATGCAGAGCGAGTGAGAAGAGAAAGAAGGCAAGAGCAGATTGATGTATGTTTATTTTTTTCTAGCCAAGCCATCCCATTCGGAGAAGACAGATTAGTAAGAGCAATATGCTTAATTTAAAAGCTTTGGATGATGGACGCAAAGATATTAAGTAAAAAGATGTGAACGGAGTGGCAGAGGAACGGACGGACGTGGCTTTTAATGTAAACATAAGTAAAATATATATTTTCATTTATGGACGACCACAAGTTGCGGTTAAGGAAATTTTGGAAACAGTCGGCCATCCCCATCTCATAGAGAAGTAACCTCTGAACTGGAAGATTTCTTGAAGAAATCCTAAAAGATTTACCCAGCAGAGTAGAAGATCAAAAAGTGTATCAAATTCCTTGAAGTGAATTACAATTCTTTTTCAATTGCGGTTTTCCCATTCCTAGTTTTAAAGAACAGCATCAATCCCAGCTTCACAACCCTGCTTTCTCCGCCCAAAATTTGTAATTTAATAATAGCGTGTAGTATTTATTGTGTTTGGAATTGTGTATAATAAAAATTATGGAAGATTCCCACGATATTTCCTATTATTTCCTAATGAAAGGCTCCGTGGTTAACAAGTTCCGTAAGTGTGATGATAACTGCTAACAAGGGGCAAGAGTGTACCCTTCCCGAGCTCACAAAGTAAATGTTTGCATCCCAAAGTGTCGTCGGACAGGAGGACGGATAGTGAGTGAAAGCAATAAGTGACTTGGATTCTCAAGATAAGTCATAACGAGCGTAGGTGAAGAGCTTGGATTATTTTACACCTGATTGAGTCCACGGAGGTATTTGTAGAGACTCTATTGTGTCTCTCGACTTTTATAGCTTCTTACCCAAAATGTCCCATCAAATATTTTTGTACACACATTTATGTAACTGAGAGCTGATGGTTGGACTATTCACCAGCTCATTCAGTGAATCCCGGCCTTCATCTTATTCATACTCCCTTTTTAAGGACATGAACGCCGCCACTATTATATCATCGCCAGGAGTGAATCAAGTGAATGAAACGGTGAGGTGCGACGGAGTAAAAATCCACACAAATTCTTCCTCATTTCTTCCTTGAGATCTGCCGGCAAGTCCTCTGTATATACTACTACGGCTACTGCATGCATACATCCAGCAATTCTCACCCTCTTCTCTGTCGGTATTTCTCCTCTAATCTTCTCCTTGTCGGACAGTAAGCAATCCCAACCTCTGATCTTTGGCCCTGGCCACGCAGGGACGCAGGGAACGTCATTTAAACCTACTACGGCCCAAAAGCTCCTACTCAGCCAGATTGAGAAGGTGGGAGGGATGAAGATAGAGGTGAAGAGAAAAAGTCAAGTGTGTGCCATACTCTACGCAATCCAATCCCTTTCTTTCCCACCTTAATTCCCCATGACCGTCACATTTTATTCACAACATTCTTCCCAATATTCTTCATTTCCCTCCGCATTCATCAAATAGTCTTTTAATGCGTGGAGAAAAAAATTAAATGGACATGCACGCATAACTCTTAACCAGCCAGCCACCAAAAGCTAAACAAAGCCCCCATCACCCAGCCAACAATCCATCGCCGTACGGAATTTCATAGACTGGAGGACTTTCCTCCCTTGAAGAGAAACTCTCAACGTTCTCAGGGTTCTTCTTCTACCCTGCATCAAATACGCTAGCTGGGAATCCCATCGTATCAAAAACCCTTAGCACATTTATCCGAAACCGCCTCCATCCATGTGTGTGTCCCCATTTCATCTTTCTCAAGAAAACCCCGACTACGTAAATCCACCAAGGAACCTGACATGTGAAACTACCTTTACAAGCCTTCACTTCATGCAGGACTCTATTCACAGCCTGGTTTTCCAGCTCCAGACGACTACGACGACGACAAACTCCGCTTTTTAACTCTATAAGTCATCAACCAGATAATAAGGAACAATTGTCAAGGGATAACTTGATAAGTGTGTCCCTCACCTTAGCGTTTCTCTATTCTTCCTCTAGTACAGTTTCCTATCAAAGTAACTGAATCATCCTTCCTTTTTCAAACCTCTTTCAACAAACGAGCATTCGTCCTCCCAGCCCAGAGAGTCTCGAATCTTCCCGGATTTGGTGCTAAGGAAACCTTGTGAAGCTTCACCCAAAGCGCTAGATAGAAACCCTTAACGCCCTACAGAAAAGGAAATAGAATCCTTCAAAACGCGGGCTTAACTCTGTATGGAATCAAGAAGATGAGCATCTTTAGAAGAGATCATTTCAAGATTTATCAATGATAAAAACGGAATCCTATCCCAGGGCTTCAACGTGTTTATAAGTAGGCACTTGAGAAACGTCAACAACAACAAGGGAAACAACATAGTCACAATATGATCCCATCCTTTCGTGATCTTCTTTACGAGGCCGACTATTCTTCTCAAATTTCCACTAGACGAACGCCGCCAACAATCTCTTCACTCCCCCCACCCCTCTCATCTTCCCCCCCTTCCTCCCATAATAACCTTTGGTCCAACACCCTTCTTGAATCAACACACAAGCCCTTTCCCCCTCCCTCCCTATCTTCCCAAATTCATCACATTTCAACTAATCAAGAAGACAACCTTGTCGGCAAAATCCACGGGTAATTTCTTTTTCATCAACGCTTTCCTATATTACAGAGCCTCGTTCTGCGTCTCCTTTACCCGGGATTCAGCATGCGTCTCCCACTCAATTGATTGCCACCACGGTCAAACGTGTGCGATTGCTAAATTTCCTATAAATTATGCATTTAAATCCATACTTATGGTCAACTACTCCTAGCTGACATCAAAGCAGATGGCACTGTGGTATACATACAAACGAAGTCATCTTCTCTATAAACGAGAAAAACCAATGCAATGATCTCCTTACGGTTTGAACCAAATACAATTGATAAATACTCCTGTCTTCAAAGAATTTTAACTTTTTTGAGTAATCTGAGCGATTACTTCTTTTTAGTTTGCTCAATCCTATCAAGCTTCGTCCAGAATCTGCTTTACCCTACCAGCGAAGCGAAGCGACGCAGGACTGAA
Source organism: Sminthurides aquaticus (assembly GCA_906901655.1). Lineage (NCBI taxonomy): Eukaryota > Metazoa > Arthropoda > Collembola > Symphypleona > Sminthurididae > Sminthurides > Sminthurides aquaticus. Next base: position 12,566,364 of record CAJQTT010000001.1, on the reverse strand, counting down.
TCAAACCCAGCATTGCATCAAAATCAAAGAAACAATCTTCCAGAAACATAGTGTTAACAAGCCAGACGTTGCTTCAACTAAAACTCTTCCAAAGACCCTCACATCTCAAGCATGACTGTGACAAGAAAAAGAGTCATAAATTTAATATTTACAAGCCATGTACCAAAGCTAAGACTTCTCTCCAGAAAGTGTCCAAGTAAAGAACTACACTCGGTTGAACGGATTATGATCATGTTAACAATAGAGGAGACGCTAGAAAGGGTGACAACAATCATAATTTTACCCTCTTCCCACCTACAATCATTTTATTATAACACACCAGCATCCTCAGGTTAGGGTTAAATTGATTCCAATTTCAGTCCAATGAATCCAAAACTTGGTATTCGAGGCTCACTAATAAAGCCTTTGCTTAGTAAGTAGTTAATACACGGATGAGAGAAATGGAACCAAAATTTATACACCGATCCATATAGCTGGAGAATATTTCAAAAACCTTTGTCATAAACATACGAGGTCTTGTTCTGAGCAGGGTCATCATTCCCGCATCATCCCGTAACAATCTTCTCCCAAAAACCTCATACCCTTATCCTTGTCCGAGCGTCATGATGATGAGGAGATCATTTTTCTATCATATATTCTCTCCTCATTTTCTTCCTCCTCCTCCTCCTTATCTTTTCCCCTTCGGAAGGGATCTGACTCTAAGATGACTGGAAGTAGACGTAACCTTTACTCAATGTGTTACGTATAACATTTCCATCATTTTTCATTCTCTCTCTCACTAAGAAATCTGGAAGATCATTAGTCATTCTTCTTCCTCCCCATCCTTTCCTAAAATCCCCCTTTCAGAGAACCTTCCCCACCATATTTTATCATCACCCCCGCCTCCACATTTTCCGCATTTCTTCTTCTTCTTCTTTTAGCATCTCGCTACAAATCCTCACTTTTTCATGACAATCCCTTATAGCAGCCAACATCGCTTTCGTCCGTCCCTTGTAGTAGGTTTAGCCGAATAAGAATTCGGGAATAGAAAATAGCTCATATAGTTGCGTATCTTCATTGAGTAAATCCTCCGCACCTACGACGGATCCCAATACAATTATGCCATTTCGTAATTTCTTCTCACTTTTCACACAAGCCGAAGGCTCATTAGCAATTATCTCGGAACCATTAGCGGACAGCCTTGTCTTATATCATTAATTCAAACAAATTCCATAATATTCTTTCCATCTTCACCGCCTCCTCCTCCTTCCTCCATCACTCTTAAGGGATTTTGACAGTTGACACAGTTATCTCTCCTCAACCACCAGCTCCACCAGTCCTATGCCACAGCCCTATATCCATACCATTAAATATATAAGAATTACAATGTGAAACTTTTCTCAAACTTTGTTAGTTTTTGCACTACTTTCCATGTTAACTCCTAAACTTTTTCTTATATATGTAGCATTACAGTTCCTAAATCTCCTGAATCTAACTTGAATGAGAGAAGAGGGAGAAAGCATACAAGGCATCATTAATTTGGAGCATGTAAGCAAATGTCTTTTATAATTTTCTTTCTAGACCGAGTGTAGGATTTCAAAACGGTTTGTCTCACTCCTCCTCCATCATCACCTCTCCCCACGTGGCTCAATTAACGTCACTTTGCTCTCCATTTCCTCATCAGGACTACCCCCTGTCAACAAGCGGACACAAGGTAATCCTTTACTCATTTCTCCCCAAACTCTCTATATATAAGCTTAATATTAAATTATCCTCTACGCTCTCCTATCCTCCCATCATGCTGAATGATATGATTCTATTCAAGCACACTTTATAGGCTCCTCATTACTTACAAAATGTGAATAACTAAGCTACTCAATTCTAATAGCTCCTATATAAACGCATAGCTATAGCTTCATGGTATCATCCTACCCCACTTCACCTAATTAACAGCTCTTTGCGAACCAATTGCTATAAATGCTGCCAAACCCACTAGGTAACAATATTTACCTAATTAGTTCTCCCTCCCATCTCAACTCCATACCATATTGATTCATCCATATTATTTTATTTTCTGTCCCTTTCTTGTATATTCTTAAACATAATCGATTGCGACACCTATTAGAATTACCTTCAATTTATTCCCCTGTCTGCACACCTACCCTTGTAGCGAAATAAAAATCCAATGAGAAAACACTCATTAATAATTACCTAATTCACTGCACTCCTGCTGCAAACGCCTTACTTTTTACCAGCCATGAATATTTTCTTGCACACCGTGGAATATACCGTTTTATTTTGGCTTTTATATAGTTCCTCCTTCCGTACTTATTTATGAAACGTACCGCACAGCCTTCATTGCACTAACACAAATTGCCTCCGCTGACTTAGCTGAGATTAAACTCCAGCAGGAAACCAATCTTAGTGCAAAACTCAAGTACTAAGAATAAATCACAAGATATAATTTAGTCATTGCTGTGCTAGAGCGAAAAGGCATGGAGGAAACTAAATTTATTTTTTTGTGCTCAGTACGGTTTCAAGTATAACCAAATTTAATACAGTTGCATCATTTTCTCATCGTTTTATTATTAAATACCTGCATGACTCGATTAAAACACGCTTTTAAAAACATGTAACGGATGACAACTTGTAATGACTTAAGGAGGACTCGAAAATGCAAATACGCGAATTAGTCTCCAAGCTAGACGGGCACACTAAACGGTTGATGTTCTGCTCGTAGAAGTGGTGGTGGGATAATTGTCCCAACCTTTAATTACAGCACGGTATCATTTCACACTATTGCATGCATTTTAATTCCAAGTGTACGACTATTCCAATATATGTATATACTCCGTCTATCAAGCTCTTGATAAGTGGGTAAACGTATACTCTGCTCCTTCAAACGTATCATACATTTCTTGAATTCAAGTAGCGTATCAAAGCGTTTAGAGGATGTAAGTACTAAAGTAATTAAGCCATTATTATTAGGTACAAGAGTTTTGCTGAAAACTGGCTTAAATTAATAAGGACCTTTGAAATAATTGCATTCCTTTGTCCAAGTTTCCTGTGAACTATTTATGTGAACGAGCTTTGAAATTCCAATATCTCATCACACTTCTAGTCAACTTTAAGGTGTCTTCCTTCCGCCCGCAATCCTTTCCACAAGCATTCCTCGCCCCCACACACTCATTCATATTTAATCCGTTTATGACTGTGACTTGACTGAAGAGTAATCCAGAATCCTCCACTGCCTTCACACGTACTAAAATAAACACAGGAAAATCAGTCAGGCGACCGCAAATCTCAATTAGTAACTCACGGAGACGTAGCAAAATGACAATTTGAAAAATCAATTTGCAAATCATGAAAATCAAACTCTAGATTGTATATAGTACATCTAATGGCTTCAGGATTTTTAGCCAGGGCACTTACAGTCACCTGAAAAGTTTTTACATTTTCTTACGCACCCGCAGAGCTACATAAAATAAAGCGTCTAAATATTATATTTCAAAATATGTGATATTTAAACTCAATGCACCCATATATTCACTTACTTTTAAATTCAGAACGGGGTTTCCTTCTTCCCGTAATTACATTTCCCATATCGAATCGCATGTCCACCCCCTATCCATCCACGATCTTTACTCTCTCCATTCATCCTCACGATTCTGATTCTACCCAGTAATTCTTCAACTAATTATTTGATTTCAATTCGCAAGCAACATCTTTCACCTTATAGCTTCATTATGTGCCGCAATTACTTGAACTGCATACTGCATCCCAGCATTCATTTTGCTCACTCAAGCCTTCGCTCCACATGAATTCTCACACACCTTCGTGCATGTTTTAAACCCTTTCCTTGCGAAAATTACCCTATGCAATCCTTAAACCTACATGCATTCCTCCCTTGTACGTAGTCATCGCATTATCTCGACAAACTAAACTTGCCAACATTTCCTTTACTCTTTTTCTAAACACAAACCAAGCATTTCCCCACCATTTACATTCAGCAAGGACAAAATCCCTTCCCAGTTCACACCAAGAGGAAATGTAGCACGGGTAATTAGGGATTTTTTACAGTTTGCAAATTTTCTAACCCCCATAATTTTGCAAAATTCTTTCACAACCAAGCCGAAGCGATTGTATATATTTTTATACACCCTAGGTGTCTTATCTACCCCATGCCTACATGTCATCCTCTGACGTGGTAGTAGTACATCGATAGTAAGGGGCAATTTCTACACGTATTTTGGAATAATCAGATTGAAAATATTCAGGATGTCGTGTCTAAATAAAGCCATGTAACTCGTAATTTCTCCACCCTTCTATTATATTCTTGTCTGCATACAGCTCAAGCTAGTATGCAAGAAGATAATTTTGATAATCTTCGGGTGGAGAGAAGTTTGTAGTAATTGCTGTAATGTGTTTGGAAATTTTGATTCCATATCCCTCGATATTCGTCGACGACGTGAATAAAGTCATTAAATGTAGTCGCACACCTCAGGTGTAAAATGATGGCAAAGAATAGGATAATAACTGGTTGTTCCCTTCTCATTCCACGCCAACAAACTGCCGCTTCTAGTATAATTACATTTAAAAGCGTGAGGTGAAATTTGGCAGATTCAGATCTGTGCAGTATGCTGTTGCTTCGGACGGACTGGGATAGAGATTGCAAAACCCGTTACTTACAGGAATATATAGATGGGTGAATTACCTGCTTGGCGAAGAGCATTAGTTACATGTTTTAAAACTAGGCGTCAACAAGGGCATTATAGCTTTATTTCCCTCGGTTATTACAGGTATGCAAGGCAGAGAGGGAAAATCTGCCCATGCATGAGGAGGAGGGAGAGGCGAAACGGTGTGCAAAATGGATTTTAAAATATTCATTGTCTCTCAATTAAGAGATGCTCTGGGGCTAGGAGTTGGGACGTCATGGGTTGTCGGCTCTGTCCGTGGAATAGATGACCTCTGCTCTTGTAGTATTTTCTTAATTAGAATAAATTAATTAACTTTCCTGTTCTCTTAAACGTTTCCCCATGAAAAATAATTCCCTCCAGTCACACGTCCCTCTCTTCTTTCCCCATCTTTCTTCCTACACTTCCACAGCCTCTCACGCATTCCCATAGCTTCTCATACGCCAAACCTCTCACTTCCCACCCATCAAAGTCCCCATTCTTTTCTGTCCTCAATTAAAAAATAATTCATTTCATTTACCTCCCTCTCTCCCTCTCCCCTCCGTCCAAAATCCTACCCATTACTTAAGTCAACTTAACTCTTAACCCAGGGAGACCTTTTATGCAATTCCATTCTTCTCATAGTCATGCAACAAGCCTTCTGAAGGTAGATTGTCATGTCAACAGCACTTACATCCCGGTCTTTCAGTTCAAGCCCTATGCACATTCATGGCCTATGTTGTACAGAGTCTCTAGGCCATTAAAATCCCAGCGTCACACACTAAACCCCGTCCTTATAAACAGCCAACTCCTTGACAATCCGTTACGCTTCCCTTGTCCTTCCTTCGTGTCATTTTCACGTGAATACAAATTTAGCAATTTTATATTTTAATTCTCTACCAGCCCTCCGTTCCTCTTAGTTTCTTCATCCTCTGTAATTAACTTTAATTAACTTTTAATTAAGAAATCAGCGTTGTCCCAGCCCCAGGTTAGTTCCGTGTAAATTCCCCATCCAACAAGCTAAATTCCACGATGCTAAACCTGCATAACACAAATCCCACCCCCAAAAACTCAACCTGTATTAAAAAACTACTTACTTTTTCCGCTAACGTTATCTCCTCCCTCACAGATAATGTCATTTTCCTTGATTCAGAAACCCTTTAATCTTAAATTAATATTTGCTAACGGAAGAAAAAACATTTTATTAAATTCTTTAACTTAACGCTTGCCTATTCTAAAATACTCCTAAGAAAAAACATCCAACCAAAGGGCGTTTACCCTCTGTCTTAAAATACTACCTAATTCTCATTAGTAGGCTGTGCGGTGGTAATTGAAAAAGATTGACAGGCAGGAGCTGCTACAATCTCGCAATTTCCTATAGCCAGAGGGGTAGTCACCTCTGACCCGGGCATTGAGGTTGGAATTTTATTCCATCTCACACACTACTGCGTATCTTAATTAAAAGCCTATTGCAATAACGTTAAGAAGCATTTCCACCTATTCTACCTTTCACACAAAATATGAACAAAGAGCGCCTTTTCCACCTTCAACGTACAACATAAGCATAATTGTGATCATGTTCTCTTGCTTAAAAGCAAGTTATGTAAGTAATCTTTGCAAATGAATTGAAACAAATTCAACTTTTGCACCACGAGTTTGATCACAAAGTTTATAGTGTTTCATTTAAATCATCCCTTCCATCCTCTACTAGCCTGTAAAAGATAATCTTTTCACTAAATTTGACAACATTTCTTCCCTCTAACTTTTTGTGATTATCTCTCTCCTTCTTCTCTTCCCCATCGGCGCCGTCTGTCAACTTTAAAAGTTATTTAGCATTCTCATTCACCTCTCCTCCGCCAACCAGAAATCAATTCCGCTCACATTAGTATCACAGTCCTCCTGGGCAGACAGCAGGCAGGCTTGATGTAATGAAAGATAAGCTTGATTTACATGAGATGGGCAAGCATACAGCTAAAGCGACTAGAAGAACACCGCCCTTCCATCACACATCCCTTGCAAATTTCAATTTATTACCCCTCTCGTTTGTTTTACCAATTACTCCTCCAGCAATAAAGTTTCCCAGGACGCGCAATTTGCAAATTGGTGATGATGAGCCAAACTACAGAGGGAATAAACTTGTCTCTCCCATCATGACTATCCGCTATCCATCGTTCCCAGCCAGACGCTTTGCAGACTCTGTCATAGTCTTGAATACATTACTCGGTAGTTTTTGATTAATAACGCGGTCTTGAATTTATAACCCACCCCAAACAAACCTCCTGCGTCAATTCATAATTTTTCTTCGTAGCTAACTAACCAGTTATCAGCTCCCAGACTTCAGCAGTAATAAACTTGGACATTTTAAAATTATCAACCAGCATGAGCCGGAAAACATCCCTTGTGTCGCGTCTGTCCTCACTTTCTCACACCACCCGACAGTTCCCAGTCTTCCGAACTCAAAAGCCTTAAAGGTTCCTTAATAAGGCTGTACTTCTTTTGTAGTCTCCCGAATAGCTAACAAGTGGATCTTGAGTTAATCATACTTAAATATTACCTCTTTCCAAGAAGTTAATCATGAAGATCAGCCTATAACTAGCTTATAACTCTTTCTTATATAAAATAATGTTTTTTTAATCCCTCCGAATTCCGCTACTGTTGACAGCAATAATATGCAACCCTGCTTGCATGTTGTTCCTTCTCGATAGGCTTACACTAGGAGGAATCTTAAAACGAGCTTGTTCCAATGCAGCTGATTGCATGTGTATGCTGTAATCATTTGAAGAGAGGTGATGCAAGGACAGATACAGGTGACAATTTCTTTGAGATTGTCGAAAAAAGGACATGAATACCACAGTGCTGGCCCTTGGCTACATGCTTTAAGCATGCCATTCGCGGCCCCAGCTACAAAGAGGATGATGACATGTAATGTAGATTTAATAGAGGTCTCTCTCTAAGTATTGATCAAATTACTTTTTTACTCTTCAACGAATACCGGTGTATTCATCTTATCGTAGAATCGTGTCCGGGATATAATCACGCCAAATCCCTTATTACTCCCTCCTAACTCCTCCACTTACGCGGAGTAAATGAGAGAAACTCCTTTTCAATTGCATTTCCCTATACACTTTAATCTCCTCCATCAAATGACCATTTAACCATTCTTCAACACACACGAAAATTCCTCCCTAACAAGCCTTTTTGACAAAAGTGCAATATTTTCTCGTGTTTTTCAACTCCACTCCGACTCACGTTGCAACCTTTGTCATGAATCCGCCAAGGTGAAGTCAAAGAGAGGGAGAGTAGGAAGGAAAGTAAGAAAACCTGTCAAAGCATTAAAATCAACTTAGGGATAAAATCCTTTTCAATTCCCTTATCTCCGGACGCGGAACGCACGCAATTAACTCAATCAAAGACACCACCAACGTTATTATCCCACCGAGTGGGTGTCAAAAATGAAATTATATCCACTTACTTTGCCCCTTGCCGCTAAAAACTCTTTGCTTTTCCGGCCACTCCGCTCCAAGCTAGTTCAACCCACCAGGGCTTGTATAAATTTTACGTTGGAGCAGCTCCTACTCAAAATTTCATAAAATTTAATCAACGTTTTAGCAATTCTCCTAAAAGGAGTTTTGTCATTTTCCCCCGGTGTCCTCCTGCCTTCGTCCTGGTCACCTGATCCAGTTGTCCAGTCAAAAGGATTTACACACACCTGAACAATTGCCATCGTTTGAAGATGCCGTTGTTGACAAGTTTTTTCTATCACGTTACTTATATGCTTCTAGTTGATTCTTTCATCTTTAAAATTTCATTAGCGTAATGATCCCACCCTTATGTTAAGCTCCATCTCAGCCTTTCATTAGGACGGACCCAAGAGAGTATTTTAGATTTAATAAACTTATAATAAAAAACTACCCGATGAAGACATTTCTTGGACTATTTTTCCTCTTCACCTCTTTGTCCTTCACCCCCTCTAACAATGAGCTTTTGTTTATACTTTCCTTCTGCACTCCATGACATGTGCGCATCCAGTCATTCGTGTTTCCTCCATATCCAGACCTATTGTCTTTGTAAAAATCCTTAAAAGTGTTTAATGTTTTCATGTATTTTTCTTCAGATCCGAAGTTTAAGTGGTCAACTATCACGTAATTGTCTTCCGAAAGCGGCCAACTCCAGACGGGAAAAGAACAAGTTAACCAATGGCCTCTTCCAACAAGAGCAACATGGAAAAAACAACCAGACACACCCAAATAAAGTTAAAAGGAAACCACGGATCTTATTCTCTCAGGTAAGCTCCTAAGAAAAATTAAATCCGCCTTGTAGTCCTTCAACCACCCACAAGCCTGAATTGGACACACACGTTAAAATACCCTTTTGACGATCCTCGAGTCTACCGACTATAAAATAAAAGGTATAGGAGGAGACTATCCATTTTAAACTGACACTTAATTACCGCCCTTTATCAATGAGACCCATATAAGGATTTTATTCAATTTAAACCTTCCTTGGACATAATTAGCAAAAGACAAACAAGTACTTACGAGCCTTAACGAGGAGTTTATATAGCCATCTCTTTAGGCCAGGACTAAAAGTTGAATGCCACCGGCTCTAAATTGCGGAACGAAACGCATCAAGCAGCGTCATCTATTGTACAAGCACTTGAAACGATTTAAGATGATGTCATCTGAATATTATTGCGAAAGTGCAAAAAGATAAGAAAGATCAAATCATATTTGGTGTCTCCACAGCACAAAATTAACATTCCTTCAATACAGTTAGTTAAGTTACATTCTTTAGTATTAGCGAATTTCAATTAATACTTTGAATGCTGTAGAGTCCGTAACAGCTATTAAATGACAGGTTAGTAGTATTTGAGCAAAAGGCTTTTTAGCCGTAGAAGGCTTTCGGGGATTGGTAGTGTCATCTGTGGGAAGGTTGTAAAACTTTGAATGCATAAACTAAACGTTTGGATCGTTTTAGGGCCAAGTCTACGAGCTCGAGAAAAAGTTTAAGCACCAGCGCTATCTATCCGCAAATGAGAGAGACACACTTGCCAAGAACCTCAAGTTAACTCCAAATCAAGTCAAGATATGGTTCCAGAATCGCCGCTACAAATCCAAAAAGTCGGATCTCCAGCCTACCCTCTCTCCTCCTCCTCCAGGGCAATTTGACCGGAGAGGGGGTTCGGCGGGTAGTAGCGGTAACGGCGGCGGAAGGGAAGAGGACAGGAGGATCCGGATCGGGGATGAAGATCAGGAAGAGAATACTTTCCCTCCTCCACACCACATCCTCACAGACTCATCATCCTCAATTAACCCTATTGAAAGGACGTTCCAAATTGATAATCACCCATTTGAGAAACCTATTGCACCAGCTCCATTGTCAACTTCATTACCTCCTATTCACCCCGACACTTCATTCCACCAAAATTACAACATGATCCACTTCCAGCCCAATCCTCCTTTCCACCACGCTTCCTTCAACGTCATCAACAAAGCCACTTTCACTCAAAATTTCCCCAACTCTACATTTTGATACGCCTCATTGTCCTAAAGCCCGCACATATCCTAGACCACATAAAGATCAACCAGGGACAATAAATAACCAGGATTTTTAAAATTGTAACTCATTTCCCCAAGCTTCGCTTCGAAACTCCCATGCGAAATAACGCAATTCAAAACTTGTGAAAATACTAATTAAAACTTTCTATCAGACTAATCTAATTTTATACGCCACCTGGAAGCCATTCACTAAATTATATTCATTCACCAATCATCAGTACAGAGCTTAGCCAATGAATTACGGTTGTAGAATTGAATTCCCGCGTTGTCAAGAGATGTGCCAAGGATTTTGCAAACCAGTTCACTAAATGTCTTATTTTAAACCTCTTTTCTACTGAATAAATTTGATACTTTTCACCCTATCTGAAGCTCAAGGCAGCAGGTATCACTTTAACAGTTTAAGTGTTTAAAAATCAGCCAAGTATTTCCTGTTCAAGCTCTCTGCTGTTTTCAAAGACATGAAAGAGAGTCATCCATAAAATTATAACTAACATCGAAATGTTCCTAAATCATGGAGTTTAATTCATACTAGCGGTTAATCAATCCCGTTAATCCACCAGGCACAGTTAATTACAACCTTTGACATTAATGACTGTGTATGGCCAAACTGCAGTATTTACCTGCTTTAAATATTTTAAATATAATGCATAATGAGTCACAACTATCTTCTAACAATTAACTTTACGCATAAACTACACGTCAAAATTTCAGATTCTAGAGTCTGTAAGAGTAAAATTGATAGACCATACAAGCCTTTTGCAACCAGACGCTGAATTCGGAGCTGCATGCTAAGTGTCGGCCTAAAGAGCCACATCATGGTAAAGATGTGTCATTCCAATAGTAGAAAGAGAGGTTTCATTACCGGGTATCCCTTGATTCGGTCATAATTATCTCTCAACAAAGTTTACTCTCACTCGCCCATCACCATCTACTCCGGCACGCGTCCCGTGCCTCCTCTAACTTTTTCTCCAATTCTTTTTCATTCATCATCAGCTTTTCATTCTTATAGAGTCTGAAAAAGTCTGGGAATGATGTACGAGTTGAGAATATCTGATGAGGATTTTAGAATCATTGATGATGACTTGCCCAGTGCTCCTCCCTCCCTGTCTGCCCCATCTACTATCTGCTTTTCGACTCTACTCCTTCCCCCGTTTGCTCTTGAACATGGTCGACGATGGGCTCTGAAGGGAAAGCGGAAGAGAGAAGGATTTAGCAGTCATCCAGGATGTGTCACTGGAAAAGCCATCGCTCTGCCTGGCTCTCGCCCCCGCTTCCCCGTCTTTCCTCTTGTACATACAGCCAATGTTTACATAGTATAAAAGCCCAGATGATGATCTGATTGTTTTTGAATGATTGTTGTTGAACAAGGTATGAGGACAGAGCTGGCTGGGAAGGGGTGGGGAAATCCCCTCTTCCTCTTCGCCCAAGTGCATATGTGCTTGGTTGTCCTGTGCCAAGCTATTGTGTGCCCTGTCACTTGACTATACCCTTCCTCATCTTCTTCCATGCATTATCATTCTAGATGAGCAAGTGCCTGAGCACTGCTTCTGTGGAGCAAGTGAAGCAAGTCCGGGAAGGACAACTACTACAAAATCATCTGCTTAGTTAGCATTGAGCCATCAATTAGTAAAGACGTTGAGGAGGATGTGAGAGTAATACGTAGGAGGATGTGATATTGTGCAAACAAAGTAGTTTCTTGATAGGGTGCTTTAGTAAGTTATATAGATTAACGTTCCGTCTGCGGTCCATCTTTCCGAACTCCTCAGCCTCAAACCCGGGAGTTTTCCAAGAGGAGGAAGAAGCACAAGGATGAGAGCCGGGAACAAGTTCTCTTTGGGTATCGGATGAAATCTATATAAACTCAGAGCGTGTGTGGCCCATCTCCTCATGTTTACATTACCCCCAAAAAATCCCTTTCAACATTAACACGCATATAGTTATATTTGGTTTCTTCTTTCACGGAGGCAGTGGAGCAACCCAAGAGGATGAGGGCAGTTAGTCAATTCCACATTACATCCCATCATCATATTTTCCCCAGATCTGATTTCCTCTTCCGAGTCAAGGGGCCTTTAACCAAACCAACCGACCTTATGGACTACACATATATAGGATTTCCTTCAAAATCTCTAATCCAGCATATGATTACGACACATCTACCTCTTTCTTCAATCTTATTTATGCTCCGCAGTCGCAGATCTAAGCTTATCTCTCACTACTTTCTCAACCTCCTTACTATAATCCTTCTCTCTCAAATAGCTACTCTATAATGACAAGTGTTCTTCAATCACCATTTAAATATCTACAACCACCTCCTCCTCCACCCATTCCGAACTAAACCATATCTTTTCTCTTTTTTACCCGGGCATCCTCCTTTTTTCTCTTCTGTTTCTTCTCTCTCTCTCTCTCTCTCTCTCTCTCTCTCTCTCTCTCTCTCTCTCAATAAACTAGCTCTCATCAAGCACCCGCTTATTCCCACGTATATTCCAATCCCACCCTTAACTTTTTTCACTTCTTTCTCGGCACAAGTTCAAAAGGATTCGGTAATAATAAAAACTTTTCCCTGATGCCCTCTATTCTTCTCCCAACGTATTTACCCCCGCATCATCAAACCAACTACAAGCCACCTACAACTGTAGCTTATACTATCCGAAACAATAATACGCTGGTCATTACACATTTATTTACACTACAAGAGCCCTGCTTTAACGTAGACCCAAGTCTCTCCTCGAGTCCAATCATTCTTCCCATATCATAGCATATTAGTAGTAGTGATATTTCAAGTTGCTCTCGCCTACGTGGCCTTTTACCCTCTGACCCGAGCTTGCATTACAGAAGACAGTTATAAAACTATATATAACATATCTTTGCTCACAAAGCTTCAAAATACTGCCAGCATCTTCAAATCCCTTCTTTGACGCGACTCTCCAATCTTTTACGCTAAGACAATCCGTCTGTATAATTTTCTCTTCAATTTCCCTTTGTCTACTCCAACCAAGCCAAAAGCCTCCGTACGAAACATAGCTTTCTTCACCTCGTCCTTCCGCCTTGTCTTCACGGTTAGAGCATTCCGTCTATCTGCATACGTCTTTAGTAGGAGACGAAAGAATCTGTAAGTATGAGCAGGGCATGCTTTTATTTATAGCTTCATCGGTAGCTCACACAAGAAGAAAAAGATTTACTTCTCCCTAGCGTAGGTTGAAAAGGGTCGGAAATCTTGTGATTCTCTTTTATATCCTCACACCCAAACACATAACTGCTCCTTAATAAAACAATCAAAATCCATTTTTTACACACCGCCTCCATTTTCCCTCTTCTTCCCAATAACGTCTCACCTACCCACCCACCCACCATCCAATCCTCTCTTCTTCTTCAACAGTTTCCCGTTTCCTTGCAGGATTGCAAGCATTCAATCGCGGATTATGTCATGATTCTGTAATCTCCTTCCTCCCTATACCCTCGTCACGTCCACTAAAGTATTGATCAAGTTTTCAACCTCCTACTGCATTGACACAAGTTAAACAAACATTTTCTTAAGTAAATAGCTAAATTCAATTTTCCCATCATTGGAGAAGTATTTTGGGGCCTTTAAATTATCCCCAAGTTTGCTTTCACCGCTCCTGGAATTCCTGCACATTAATAGGTCCTACGTTCAACTTTCGCCTCAACTTTCACCTCCCCTTTAACCTGTTTACCGCCTGAGCTGAATCCTGGGTTATAATAGGTGTGTCTGACTATTTTGTGGATGAATTATCTTAAAAGGAAAGTTGGATCAATTGGAAGCAAGGATTTTACTTGGGAACAAAGTTTTAAACGTGGCATACTTTCGCCATCTAAATTGCACCATTTGCGGTTGAATCCCATCACGTTCCAGTTTGAATATGTGCATGACCTAAGCTCATAAACAGTGTTTCGGTCTTGTACGACAAGTCCTTGCTTTGGCAAATTACTTCCAAATAAAACGTTCTGTATAATACCCGCAGGTGTTTTGTAACAGAGGTGATTTGAGCTACGTGTAAGTAGCCAGGTAATTCAAGACTGTTAATTTTAATGTAAAGCGGCTACAACGGTGTAAGAGGAACAATAGGTTACTTATTTTATGTGAAACCTTCTTTCTCCGACAAGGAAATATTGAGAGGCATCTCAAGAGTTATAATCCGCTTTATATTTTACATAACCTACCTCCAACAGATAGCCTCTCTCAAGATATTAATATGCTATATTTGAAACCTAAATCTTCCTTACCTGCCCATCACCACCTCCATCTCACCATCAGCTTCCATTAGACATTAATGCCCGAGTCCATTAGGAAAATTGCTTAACTTGATAGACTATCTGGGTACTTTATTACCGACCAAACTCATCCCAGGGAGGCCAAATGTGTAAAGTAAGAGGAAGAAATGATTCCTACTTTGTTACCAAAGACTCTCCCACCTCATTTTACCTCCCAGTCATCCACTTCTTTGTATAGGGTATCATTTAGACACGCTGCGTACGACCCAGTACCAGCTTGGAGAAAGCACTTGAGAGAAATCAAATCATATTCCGCCAACCATTAGCTATCAAAAACTATGGCCAACCAACCTCACCTTACTGCTAGCACTTTCCTTCCTCAGTCGAACCAAGTCAAATTACATTATCTCTATTATTATACAACCACACGTAACATTATATTTCTCCTCATTCTTCCATCCATCCATCCCTCACTCAATCCTATTCTCCCAGGAAATGAATCAATGCCTGTATTTATATAGATCCTCTAGTGTGTTTCTGTCCCGGAACGTGTGTCTTATTTCAATCATTTCTTACAACACTTTGTCATTCACCCTATCCTAGCCCCTAGCCTCCTCCCTTTACGCCCGCTCCGGCTGTATCCATCACCCGGGTAAGCAAGTGAGGAAGACTCGTGTCCGGCAGCCGTCCTCCTACACCCCGCTACTATTTCATCCACTTCACTTCCTCTTTCTCTTCTTCTCCCTCAGCTCGTCCACGCGACCTCCAACGGCTTCCCGTCTCTTCTATCAATCCCATTCAAGCCTCTCTTTACGGCTTATGCACTTTCTCTCCGGTTGACCACTAATCTTGTAGCTCTCTGCCTAATTACGTCGCCATAGATCCACCTCCGTCTCACCTGGCTGCATAGCAGTTGCCAATCCCTTGATTCAAACACCTGCACACCCCCCCCCCTTTACCTCTGGTAATTCTCTGATGTTCTTAACTAAACTTGAGTTTCCCACGTTATCCGCTTTACCTTTCTTCCCTGGTACCTTTCACCACCTCTGTTTCCAGTCAGCCAGCTGTGTCAGGTTGAATTAAAACGCGCATAATAAAATCTTCAGATTGGTTATTATTATTGATTCAATCATCAATCCTGCTCTTCAAAGCATAACTCCTGCCAATTTAAGATTTTAGAATTTTGAGAGGGAGAAAGTGAATTTCTCTCTGCGCTCTGACTTATTTAACTTTCACCCGAACCTCATTCATGCTAAGAAGAGCTGGAATGAGTTAAGCTTTTATGTGAAGAGAGATAGTTTTGATTCACCCGAGTATGATTACATTTAAAGCCAGGATTTCTCTAATTCAAATGCAAATTAAATCAAGCAGCAGTGAAACTCAACGGCGATGAGTTAAGTCTTGAGCGAGAAGAGGAAATCATGAGAATAAAGTTGGGATTCACAGGGTTTCAAAGCGGTCGGTGGATTGTGGAAGAGGAGGCTGTGGGTAGGGCTGGGTTTGAGGCTGGTGGATGAGGCTCATTAGGATTTCTAGACTTGTTCCGAGCTAGTAGTTGCTAAACGTTTTCAGCTTGAGTAGCTCACAAAAGATGTTCATTTCCAATGCACCTCCATCCCTCCCATTCACCATCCGTCCCTTCCCCCTCCTCCCTCAAATCATGGGCCTGGAAAGCAAAACTCGGCAACTTTCAAAATCACCCATCCTTTCACTCCGTCTCCTTCTTCCCACCACTCACCACCCGCCAATTTCCTCTCTTCTTCCGCTCAAGTCCCGCTAAATTATTCCACGACATGTAGCATTTCCAGACTCCTCAAGGCGAGAGGGCACTTTCCCTTTGCCCTCAAGCAAGTTGCTCTAAACTTTCTCCCACGGTGAAAGTATGATGGCCTTGCTCAAAGAGCATCAGCACTCTTCTCCTATTGTTATGCTAAATAATATGGAAAACTAATAATTCCATTGTATTAACCAACTTCAATTTATTCATCTATTTACCTTATCCTCCATTTCGTGAAGCAATATATTCCACGCTTCACATCATTCAATCAAACTATGACATCAAACTAAATTTATTTATTCACAACAATATACTCATTTATAATTATGTACAGGTAAACCAAGTCTCTCTAACGTTCAAACTCAATTCCATACATGTTTCTATAGTATAACTAGCAACCAAATATTCTCTTCCTTGTAACCCTCCTACCTGTAAATCTAAAACACACACCTTTGTACATGAGTTCGCAAAATTATCAGTACTGCAATTCTCCCACGAGGGTATCAAATCTAATGCAACCTGTTCTAGACTTACCTATGGTTCGTAGCTACAGCCACGGGTTAACACTTAAGGTGTATTTCCACAGCATGCGTTTATCTTACCGTACTGTGTTTTGCCATAGCGATGGATAGAATGTATGTGTTTTTGAAAAACGTACATTCTATCTATCGCTATGACAAAACCAGTACGGTAAAATTAACGCATTCAATGGAAATACGCCTTTATTTAAACTATACTATGTTTTGCATCCCCACTTACATACTAAACTATTCTAAAGGCACGAATAACTTAATCGTCTCCACCCTTATATTATACAATACGCTTACACTCTTATTGCCCCATCCATTAAAATTATAAACTAATGAAACACTTAAACGCAATCCTAAAAATTTCACCGTCATCCCCTTCAAGCGTTCATAGCTTTGTATTGCTTTCTCTTGTCTCCTTTCCATCCAGCATCAATTTAATCCATAATTGTAAATTAAATACTTGAATCTGCTTTCTTCTTAATACTTATCAGTTCTTGTGTTTATTTTACGGATTATCTTTGCCTAGTTCAAATAGAATCATACAAGAATTGGATACTCTCTTCCCGATTGACGGAATAAAATCAATTAACCATTTCATTCTTACGACATTTCTAGAAATGACTCTTTGGTAATGCTAATGAGAAAACAGTGTGTAAGCATACATAAGCATTCACTGAAAGTGTTTAAACTCGGATCATTAATAAGGATTAAGTAAATGACTAATGATGTTAGAGACTAGGGTTAAAGTTTTTAAAAAGAGGGTGACCGGGAAAAGAGCGGGGCAATTTCGGATTACAATTTAACCGTTCCTTCACACCCCTGTACACCGGACAGGGACACATGAAGCAGCAAAAGGGAAGCAGACCGGGCAGGCTCGCTTCCGCCTCGGGCATTTCTCTAAATCCGCGGAAAGATTAATGGAGCTTGTAATAAATTGTGTAAAGGATGTGGATTTTTTAAACATCCATTCCCGATGACATGTGAAATTACACTAATCATTATTCAACTCAGTATCATTGCACGCGCCCAGCTTGTGCTTCTCAATCTCCTCTAATTCCCATCGGCCAAGCTGGAAGCCGGTGTTTAATTCTAAAAATTTTGAAAAGACACCGCGCCCCAATAGAAACCGACCGACCTAAACTGATTATTGATATTTTCTCAAGTTTTACAGTTACGACTTGAACTGAGTTGTAGCTAAAGAAATAAAGAACGCTTTGGAAGTATACGTAAGTTCCTGGAAAGGATATTCTTTGGATATTGGTTTGTAGTTTGTTCATTGCAAAGATAATATTTTTAATACTTGACTTTCACTGGAGGTCCTGGATGGGTGGCGGGATTGGGGGAACCAAGGGTTTGTTTGGATGGAAGGGCCAGCAGTAGTAGGAGTAGAAGGAATTGAAGAGAAGACTTGTTGGACTCAAATAAGGCTTTACTTCATCACGGTTGTACACTACCTGTCAAAACATTCATAAACATTGTTGTTTAATACTAATTTTTTTTCACATTTCAGCCGCAAGTATATGGGATCCCTTCATTCCTCAACCGCGAGAAGAATATATCCCAGTCGCCTTTCTCAATTTAGCATTTAGTAACCGAGCTTTTTATTAGTTTTAACTTTATGGCTCTCCCTTCAACATCTTTCCATCTCAACTACAAGCAAATACTAAAACGAGCTTCTGCCTGGACGTATTAGAAGGAATTTTTCAAGCTTGCGCGCAATATTCAGACTCAAACTACAATTGAATCCTTCAAGAGCTTGCTTAAACTTACTAAGTCGCGCTAACTGTTATAAAAAAACTGCAAAAATCACAACAAACCCAACTTACTTTGTCATCCTTCATGAGTATCTTAACGGCAACTTTCCTGGCTTGAGGTAACTGACAAGGAGACGTGAGGTCCTGTTGCAGTTTCCGTTTCGTCTTGTAGCGTCGATTTTGGAACCATATTTTAACCTGTGAAAGTTATTGAGAAAAGGGTCATCATTCCATCATCCTTTTACTCACTCCTCCTTACAACTATAGTTTCCTCGACTTTTTTTTATCTTGTTGAATACAAAATACAGTGCAGCTAGTAATTCAAAGATGGCAACAAGCCTCACATAGCTTATTCATTGACGTGAAGACATGTTTAAAATCAAGTTCCTTCGTCGAGAGCATTTTCTGAACTGCAGCCAAAAACTTTAGTGCTTTTGTCATCCAAGAAGCTCGCTCTCTTACGGAATACACTTGATTTCTTTCCAAGGAGAAAATTTACGAGAGAAGCAGCAGCATTATAGGGAAAAAACTACAGGGAGTCAAACAAAATCCTGATGCACTGCCTCCGGATTTGTAAACTTGGGAGAGCAATTCAAAGGCAATTTCCTTTCTTCGAGTGTCTCCCTCCTTTGCTAAATATATATAAAAGTCGTATCCCATGGCGAAATCCGAAGCTACAGCGAGTAGCTTGAAGAAAAACTATACTGCCAACAATCTTGCTACCCATCCCCGCCACTCTTTCCTCTTTTTCAATACCAAAAGACACACACTACCAGGATGGCAAAGAAGAAGAAGACCCCTGACAAGAGAACGGGATGGAATCTGTTTGTCTTCACCGTTCCCAAAAACCAATCACTTAAACGTATCTTAAGTGACTGCCTCTACAAGGAGCAGCTCACAGACAAATCGACCAAACACACCCCATTATTTGCTTCCACACTCTCTCAAACTATATGTATATATAGCACAAGTTTTGTCTGAATATATATATATATTCAGACAAAACTTGTGCTGAGAGAATTAAAAATTCTTCGACAAAAAATCTACATCCAACCCGCCTCACCTCTTCTTCCCCGCTCTCTCGCTCTCTTATTTCCGTCCTTCAAACCTCTTCTGTCTTAACTAACCCACACGGCTTTTTCATCCATGATCTCAGCTTGAAGCTGGATGTGGTAGTAGTGGTGGTGATTAAAGCATTGCATATGCTCCCTCCCACCCACATTTATTCCAAATCCTTCCTCTAGCATGACCACTCCATATTCCATTTGTAACAGTCTCTTAAACATAAGTAGTAAATAGCTTTGAGTATTATGGATCTTTTCCAAAAATCTCAGCTCATCCTACCACAATCCCCACCAAATCCCTCCTGTCCGTCCCTCCATCCATCCATCCGTCAATCCATACTACTCATTCCAAACGTTTTAAATGTACAAGTAAAAACTACAAGAAAACCATACGCCATTCCTTCTCCATTTCCTAAACCTTTTTCCTCATCTTCTCCTCCTTCCTTTCCTATTTCCTCCTAATTTATGAACCTCTCATTCCTTACAGCCACCTCCCATCATAACACTGCCCAGTGAGTCCGTCTTAAACTTTAAGCCAACCTCTTTAAGCCAGTCAAAATAATTCCATACCCGAGGATTATTCCGCAGTCTTGTTAAACTATTAAACTATCCCACCCACACAGACTCATCATCTCCCACTAACCATTAACTTTCCCACTCAAGTATTTGCATCTCAAAACTCATTATAATCATCATATGCTTGTCATGTGCTTAAAATTAGTTCATATATAGCAGTCACTCTTAAACAAACACCCGCTCTAAACCTCCTTTTCCGCTGCTCATATTTTCTCTATTCAAACAAAATATATATCCCTTTCCTCTTTTAATCAACCTTTAAATTAAGTATTTCTCCATTCATTGTCCCTTCATACTAGCTAGTTTAGTTCTTGGTTTTCTCTTTTCCAATACTTGTGCAGTTCAACTTTCTCTTCTGGGACTGCCTCCGCTTTACAGTCAGAATCCATTGAAAAGTTGTACGAATATCACTTTAAAGAATAATAATAAATGAAAATGCCCCTAGATCTTTTAGTAGCGAGAAGCGTCTAATCAATTTAAAACATACAATAATGACACTTTCTATCAAATAAAAAACCTTCTAGGAAATACTTTTAGTGGCAGATTCTAAGTCAATTTTGTATGTGCGAAAATTAAGCGCAGAAGTGCAATTACTATCAAAAATGAAGGTTTTACCTGTGTTTCTGTTAGCTTCAGCGCTTGGGCAAGGTCTGCTCGCTCTGGACCGGACAAGTATCTCTGATGACTGAATCTTCGTTCAAGTTCGTATACCTGCAAAGCCCAGATTAAATACAGAGCAAGTTAGGTGATTGCCGCCACCGATTACTCACAATGCTAAAACAGGGGAAAGTGAGAAAGGAAGGAAAAGAAAGATAATGCAACGATGCATGGAAAAGAAAGGTGCAAGGAGAAAGCTCAAGACACGTGAAATACATTCAAGTGAAATCCCCTCGGGCCATCTCCTCACCTGTGCATGAGAGAAAGCAGCTCTTGAACGTTTCTTCCTCGGTTTTAGTTCTCCATCTGCAAGTGAAGAAGAATTTATACTCAAAAAACCTGTAAAAAATTTCATACCCTTTGCCTAAATGTCATTTAACGGTCATTTGCTAACACGTATATTTGAAATAAAGGTTTTGATCGGGGCATTGTGATACACTACAACCTTCTTAATATTCAACAGTATAATTTAGGTTGAATATTCAATGGATAATACTACTCTTGTACTACATGCGTTCCGGATGAATAATCTTCTCTAATTTCTGCAACTATCTGTATTTTGCTATCATATTATTATTCTACTTTGCTAATTTCAATCGTAAACTTATACCACTGGTAATAGTTCTTCTCTGTGAGGACAGTTCACAACAATACAACATCGCAACTTATCTGAGAAAAAGTTATCTTGATTGGAAAACCTCACCTGCTTTCATCTGATGCTTCATCCGCATGTCAATAGCTTCTGAATCCCAATCAGACGGCCTGGAATTCCGATCAGAATCTTCAGAGTTATTGGACAAGATTGTTGTCCAGACGCCATCGTAGTTTTTGCTTAGAATATTTTGAATCGAGAAAGAAGTTGGAGAACTTTCCTCCGTTTTAGTTGCCATATTCACTCCCACACTACTTGAGATCACTTGATAAAACGGTAATGTGCAGCAGGAGCGATGGGAAATTTGTGTTCAGTAAAAGTTCGTTACT
Source organism: Sminthurides aquaticus (assembly GCA_906901655.1). Taxonomy (NCBI): domain Eukaryota; kingdom Metazoa; phylum Arthropoda; class Collembola; order Symphypleona; family Sminthurididae; genus Sminthurides; species Sminthurides aquaticus. The sequence goes on along the minus strand of CAJQTT010000001.1, from coordinate 12,544,585 downwards.
GAAATAGCTGAATTCACTTTGTTTTTTTATTCTCAACTTCCCTTCCTCCGCTAATTGGAATTAATTCACTTCACATTCTACTTGATTCCTATGTGTAGAATAGCAAACATCGGAAGGAGTAGTATCCTCGCAAGAGTTTTCAGGTGAAATGCGGGAACACTGGGACTGAGGAGCCTTGAGGTTGAATTGTGATTGTTGAGACGGCAGTGTGAAAGTAACACATTGCCCGGATTGCCCCGTGCCTTTAAGAGATGGGCACTTATGAGTTGCTCTGTCACATGCCTTGGTGAAAATGAGTTGAGAGGGGGCTCCTATGAATAAATGATGTCTCTTCTCATCCATGAGAAGTGTGTTAACAGGATTTCAAGAGGTTGGAGGAACTAACCGCGAGTGCCACCCAAAAAATCATAGCTCGAGACTTGATCCTCTATCAGTTTAACACATCCATTTCCATCTGTCTTCCTCGGCCGCAACGCTTTAACACCGCATAAGTTATTATTGTAGCATATAGCATACAGGTTTAAAAGTCAGCCGGGAGCTTGTGTATGATTCAATAGGATTTTCTATGAGGAGAAAGCTTGAAAGTAAGGAAACTTTTCAAGTGGATCCTGTCCAGGGGTGGCGCACTTGATCCACTCAGTCTTGTACTGATAAGTTACTTAGTTTTCGGTGGGCCGACGTACACCGTGTTGATGGCCAATTGCGAGAGTCGTATTCCCGCGCAAGCCAAACTCTTATAACCCGTCTCCCCCTCTTAAACCATCGTCAACTCCTTCCTCCGCCCGTTTTCCCGTCATTCACCTCCCGTCTCTGCCCGCCTTCCTTCCACTTCCCTACAACTCCTGCCGCTTAGTCCTTTGAGATCCGAGCACCTCCGCTCTCAGCCTGAGAGTCTCATTCAAAGTAGCTATAGCCACATCCCAGCCCTTGAGCGTCTGCTTCATAGAGTCAAGCCGTCACTTGCAAAAACTACAAATTGGCCAATATTTGATAGCCGAATGCACAGCACTAATCATAGTTTAACACAGCTTCTGTTCCGGTCAATTTGTAAATTTTCCCGTTTCGTTAAAGTTGTAACTAAAAACACAGCCACTCCGTGGTGTTGTTTAACATTACTCTTTAAGATTTCTTAAATATCAGCCTGCCTTTGCAAATATTTTTCATATTCCATAGCAGCTATGTACTAAACCGTTAAAATATTAATTCAAATGATGGGGATGGATATAAACTGTTTAGCGAAACGATACTGTTGGATTTCTTATGGTGTCTTAAACGAAAGAATGTAAACGTATTTACAATGCTATTCCCATGTGGGAAGCTTTTAATTAATCAATAAATCCATTCATGTTTCACTCTCTAAATTCGTCATGCATAATATAATGTCTCTCAAAGGCTTTACAGACATGGGCCCGCAATTTTATTTCCCCCGAAACAGATAGCAGTTTGCCTTAATCTATATTTTCCGTTTACCAACAATCAGTATTACAATTTACAATCAATGAGCAGGGCATGAACATGACTATTTCTAATGGCGAGAACTAAATGAAAGTTGATATTTGGCAGTGAGCATTCATGGCTCCATCTGTAACCAGAAAAACGGCATTCTAGTTCAACTCTTCCCCTGCAAACGTTTGTTGTGAGTCCTCTTGCTGCCATCTACCAGCGTGAGAATGAACTTTGTCCATCTGGTTCCACAACCTAGATGTCCCTTGCGGCCTAGGAATCTTTCTTATCATCCCCAAGCTGTAACCAGAATACCTCCTAGATGGCGCTGAGGCAGAGATTTAAGTTTGTGTATCTCTGTATTTGGCTCCAGGGATTTTTTGCCCTAAGAGTTTCTTCTCGGTGAAGGGGAAAGCAGGAGCAAGGATTTCCTAAGCTTTGGATAAGTCCAGCAGAGGCGGATAGGACTGACTACAAGCTTCAACTTTGCTGGATGGTTTAGGTCTTAAGTGAGGGTATGATCCGTCAGTGTTCGTTCGTTAGTAGGTGCTAGTGGGGACTCGGTATTGGAACGGTTAGATCAAAGGATAGGCATGAGGCCAGCCTCCTATCGGCTCCTTCAAAGGATTCCCGTCCATGAGCTATTGTAGAGTAATTGACGAGTGAGCTAAGTACGTGTGTGCATTTCATATATAATTTCTTATTCCTTATTACTCTCACCGACATTCTATTGCCAGCATATTCTTAATCAATCTAAGGATTTACACACACACACACAGTTGTTACACATGATGAAAATTGTTCAGGATGTTTCGCAGCCTTCTGGACTCACTGGAATCTCTTCCCTTTATCGTATCTCCTTGCATTTCTCCAAACATGAGCCTGCTCTTTTAACGCGAGTCCGATGGAATGACCCTGGACGGGATCCAGGTCTGGCCTAAGTATGAAGTAGCGGCCAGAAAGAAGAGTGAGGAAATGAACAGATCAAAATGTTTCTTGCGGTTACACACAAACTACTCCAATCATTCTCTTTCAAAATGTTTTCTGATATAAATCTTGCCGCCGACCGCATAGGTTAGTGTAGTAGCTGCATTTTTTCCCAGGACGATTAAGACTTTACAGAAATAAATGACATTTCACTCATGTCTTGATTCTCTCCCGATAATCAATGCAGTTCAAATTTTCCTTTCGGCAACTCCTACCTTTTCCCTCGCTAGCATTTTCCACCCAATCTTCATGGCCATATCTACACCAGAACCGATCATTGTTGTATAGTTGTTTGGCGGCCTTGATTTCGCATTGACTCATAATATTTTCTTTACTTTCTTGTCATAAAAGCTCGTTAAAAGAGCCATGCTAACTCATAATTGACCGCCCGGGCTTAAACTCAACTTCCAAATTCCTTAAACCTTTTACAACTGCATAGCATGACACGTATTCTGATGCGCAATTCTTACTAAATCCAAATTTTGCTTCTGTGTACACAAAAATTAACAATGTCTTAAAGGAAAAGCAGCAACAAATTTCAAGTTTACACGCATACACAACCACGGAATTCATCTTTTAAATTTCTCAATGATAATCCAAAGTGTTGTGAAGATGTTTTAGGATTTTTTCCCTCCACCCACCTTTTAATTCAATCGTCGGCCCTACTTTCAAGTGTGAACACGGATCAGCCCAAAAAGCTACTGATAATATCAAAAACAAGATGTTCAATCTTAATGTAATCCCTTGCCGCCGAAAGTGCAAGATAAAAGTAAGACAAGAAAAAGAAGATGGTAAAAGGGCCGCTTACAGTGATAACCAGGTGAAGAAGTCTCTGATAAGGCTTGAAGCAAAAAACCGGGCCCTTGGTTCTACTACATCATCGCTACACTGCCTTTACCAGCCAACCCAACTAATTTATCATATGGATCCTTCTTTACGTCGCTTTTGATGTAGGTTTAAAAGCCTAGCCTTCCCTTGTAACTTGCAAAATAGTACATATAAACCCTATGCGGGACACTAAAGTTCTTAAAATATTTAAGTACAAATTAACAAGATAAAATGTCCCGTCGACGTTTTCCTCTCAAGCTTCTTAAAATCTATATCATGGATTCCAAATTCCAAGGTTTTAACTTTCATCTTATGTATTTCTCGGCTTTTTTTAGCATCACACTATATAAGAAAAGTTTTACTTGCAAAACACGCAAGGACATTGGAATGCTCCGAACAGAGAGAGCAATTCTATTAATCAGTTGATTGGAGCACAGGTGAGGAAAGGAAGATAATAAATTCGTTACAGTAATTAGTTTTCGAGAAGCGAGAGCGGTAAAGTATTTAAGGACAGGATAGTATTTAAGCTTTTATTATTTCCCTTTGATTCATTAGCGTGGTAACGAATGTGAAAGTAAGTGTAGCTGCTGCTTAAAACAATTATCGCTAAATGTTCTCATTTCCTTCGCTGTCCATTCCGTAATTCACAATCCTGCATAAAGTGCTGTGAACACAAGAATGTGGATAATGCTCTTGTTGTTATAGATTCAATCCAAAGTATCTTAAACGGACATGGGTACGGGAGTAAGTTGGATATTATAACTTACTTGTTCAATTTAAACTAAATTGCATTACGGTATTGGTTTGATGAGAATCCTGTAAATTACACGCCTTCACCATAGCTTTTCCACAAACTCATTCGAGCGGCAGGAGGATTGTATACCTGAGAGGTTCTCATGGTATTAAACACATATAGTTTAGTGGAAGAACAGAGGATAATCGCAATCTCGTAGTAGCTCAATGTAAGCAAAGTCAGCATCTTCAAGAACTACATAATGAGTACTGCAATCCCCCTCCTCTATTTCCTTGTACTTGTTAACAAGTTTGCGCGGATTCCCTTCTTCAAGTCTTTCAGCGGAGGAGAGTAAATTAGACAAAACTTGGATTATCCATAGCTAAGTTAGTTTGGATTGTTTAATCTTGCGGCTTTTGAATTCTTGTCCGAGACGGCGGGAGCGTATGCCGTCTTCCTTGTTGTCCTGCCTGAGAAAGCCTTTTGCCTTTTCATTCTTTCGACTCCTCTGTAAGAGGTTTCAGTCCGGAGGGTGTAATGTGTGGAGGACAGAGACGGCGGCTCTCCTCTGATCATTCAACTGTTCAATCTGATTGTTTTTCTGAAATTTATTTCCCATTTTTACCACCTTGTTTTTTGGGGAAACCGTGAAAATCCCTATTTGTTCTTCCACGAGTAATTATCTTTAAAAGCGTATCTTCCCAGAGTCAGTCAAGCCAACAAGTGTATCAAAAGTTAATGTAAGTGGAAGATGGTAAGGATCCTACCCTCCTCTTCCTCCATAGACACACACACACACACACGCTCACACTCCACCACTCTTTTCAAATTACAATTTACAACAAGAGAAAACAAGATGGCAAACCCCAAAATCCCATCCCTCATCAACACGATATCCGATCCTTGTTCAGCACATCAGAGAGCAAATTTATCATCAAATCATCATCATCTTTACCATCATTATCAAAACTTGGGAACAATATACACTCCAAGCCCAAAAATCTCTTCTTCCCATCCAATAAGGAACTTAATCCCATCATCCTCATCTCATTCACAGATCATCATCCTCATCTCCTTCCATCTTCATCTTAATCATTCCAATCTCATCTTCTTTTCCGCACCAAATTATTCCATCTTTCCCCCCTCCTCCTCTATGATACTCTCAACCACGCAACCCAACTAACATTAACCCCACCACTTCCTCCCAAACAAACCTTAGCAAACTTCCCGACCGTCCTAGTTTTCTACCAATCTCATCCAAAGATAATCGCATCTGTCTACGCCATTTCAAACAATTTTTCACCCTCATCTCTCTCATTTTGCCTTCCCTCCTTTGCCATACACTACGATACGAGAGCATGGGTTTGCGGCCGTTATAGTCCTCTTCATCTCTTAGCATTCCCGTTCCGTTCAATCAGTTTCATTCCTACAGCTTTTCAACGTTTTTCTTCCCGAAACACACAGAGCAGTCCCTCTAAACTTTTCTCCCACACATGCTCATTTACAAGAAGAAACAAACAGAAATTGGATCCAGAAAAGAGGATGATTCAGAGGAGTTGTAGAAATCGGCAAAACTTTTTAACTACGTGAAACAAGATACACAATGAATCCACCACGGAGATCCCCCCTTTATCCCTCTCTTCACCGCTTCCTAAAAAAGCTTGTACGCATTTCCCTATTGTTTTTGCCCACTCTCCCATCCGTCTCCTTATTCTCCCACACAGCTCCTCCAGTCCTTCCCCTTTACTAATTACATGCATCCTTTTACTTACCGACATCTAAAAAAAGTCCGAATCATCTCCAAAACCTACTCGAACAGGTACAAGTAAATACCAGCTTTTACTTCTCCCCCACCTACATTTCCTTCTTATCACTCTCCAACGACTCCAACTCAATCTTCCTCCAGTTTCTCTAGTTAGTTTGAGCCATTGCAAATCCAAGGATCTACTGCCGGTTCTTTTATATCATGCTTGAACTAGAAAAACACTGCAACATCCATCCTTGCACTATGCACTACTTTACCTAGAATTACGCTCTCCCATTGCATTTCAAGTTCCAGTCACTGATTCACAATCCTTCCTCCAACAAATCCAATAGACAATAGACTTAATTTGTGTCTGAGTCATTAAAAGAGAGTTTGTCTACGATAAACCAGGACTTTTAAGCATAGAAAAAGCCTATTTTGCCCTCTCTGACTTATCATAAATCCTAGCTGCTTTTCCCTCTCTATGACCCACTCCACGCTCCAGTTTCTCAGCCCAAAATCTACATTTTGATGAGCTCCAAGCCCTCCCTCTCTACCGGTGGGATCTGATTTCATTTGGTTTTCCAAAAGTTTAAGCTTGGGAGCAGCCAAGACGATACGACAATTATCGTTTACCCACACACAAACACTCCAACTCAAGGGCGGCTAAACGAGATGATTCTTAAATTGTTTTCTCCCATAGGATCCACTCAACTCCCATCTTTTCACCACCGCCACCGTCGTTCAGCAATCACGTATTCCTTTTCCTGTCCTGCACCTATGGGAAAATCTCAACGTTTTCCTGCTCCCTCCAGTCAAATTTGCAAGTCATAGTGTAGATTTTTTCAATTTGCTCTGAAAACCATCTAAACATCATCTATTCACCCACCGCGCCCTCTCTCTCTGTATAAAAACAATGCCGACGACATGATGAAACCATTATCCACCGATACGTCCTCATTTCCTCTTTAGTATTATCCCTAGGTCTTATTCTATCTACTTTCCCAGAGTAAACAAGCCAAACAAGTCTGAAGAAAGCCAGAAGGAGCAAATACTGCATTATCTCATTTTCGGATCCTTTATCCTCCGCATCCCTTTAAGAATTGCGGACATCAATACTGTGGACGGAGGTCTTTGGGGTGGTGTGAAAAAATCCGAGACTTAAAACCATAAGCACATCATCTATGAACAGAGGACAAAACAAAGCAATTACGCAACAATAACATCCAGAATCTTACACCTTGTACCTTTACCACCTTCCAGTAGACCGCCACTGCCGCTATATAGGATCCAGTTTCCATTATCTTCTTTTCTCCTCCGATCCCTTCGTCATATTTCCTAAAATCCGTGAATAACTTTGACTAACTTCAAAGTGGGAGCGGAGTCAATCAATGAGCTTGAGAAAATATACAGAGTCCACACAAACACACAATAAGGTAAACATCTACAGGGAGGGCTGACAGAGGAGTCTACAGCGGGCTGGAAAATTAGTTACGCGCTCCTGTAATTTACCCCTTGTTCAAAAAATATACCTGAATTTTCCAACAACCTCTCTTGCGTACTAGTTAGTTAACCCCTCGAAGATGTGGAATCATAAACAATGTTTGTAACTAAATACAGAATATGTACACTCCGTCCACCCTCCTCCGAGTATCATCTCTCGCTAAACACACACAACATTGTGTAGACATTTACAGCCTCCCTCTATCAGACTGACTTCTCATCCTCCCACGACCTCCGTCATATGCATACGCAGTTCAACAAGGGGAACAAACTTATTGGAATACCCTTTATTTCTATCTGACGCCAAGGTTTTAGGAGCCCTTCAATTTCACAAAATCATATAGTCACTTACACAAAATTCACCACCACCTCTCGTCCTCCTCACCTTCCTCAGCTCTCATTCACCGTCTGTCCCGTCCTCTGTGAATCGATTTCTAGAGTAATCTGTAATCGATTCTAACGGATCATCCGGATTCAAGCTTATTTGTAGCAGTAACCTACCTCAGACGCGGATACTGTAGATCGGAGCCACAGTTCTTCCAAACCGTTTCTCATCTCCTAATTAAAATTACAAGAAGAAAGGCCGAAAATTTCTAACCGGGTCTTTGAATTTATTCCCAGCCTTGTAATTGTAATTAGCGCGGAGAGCTTGTTGAAAAGTAAAATACATCTTGTAGTTTATTTAGTTCCATTTACCATTAGCTCATTTCCCTTTATTAATAATAAGCCTCCGTTTCTCATCTTCTTCCATAAGCCGCCAACTACCGCGTTATTAGCATTAGTCCATCCCCGCTGTAGATCCAATACAATAGAGCTAAACGGAGGCGGATCTAGCCTCCACCCACCCACCACAACCGCATATGCAGTAACGGCAAGAGTCACCATAGGGCTTTCGCCGCCACCTACCTGGATTTGGATGAGAATAGGAAACTCGCGTCTAATTTAGTTGGCAGTTTCGTGAGGAATCATATAATATTATCTGCACAGTAATCGGATGGACACCCGGGGGTTGAAGCCACAACTCTGCCCTGCGGTCAAGCTTATCCCTAGCTGTCTCTCAACTGCAAATTTCCTTACGTGCTCAGTCAGGATGTGCATGACAGCCGCAGATGAGTTAAGCATTAACGTAGTTTTAAACAAATCTTGTAAAATCCAACCTGTGAAAAGCACCAAGCCCCATGGCGTGACGCCCTGTTTGTTACCACAACAATATCGCATGTCTCATCATCACTCCCCACCCCCTCTTGTCATGCCCTCTATAATTATTTCCTATTGTAAGTTTTGCAAAAGATTATGAGCGAAATTCAAAATCCCCTAGCCCCTAGCCACCTACGACATCTTCGCTATGCTCCGTATCAAGCCACGGATTTAAAGTCAACACTCGTCTCTCCCAGTTCTCTGCTTCCTCTTCCAGTTCTAGCACACCTGTAATTTAGTAATAATTGATTTGCACCTCCACTTTTCCTTCATTCATAGAGTATCAGTTGTAGTTTTGCCCCAAAAGGAGCATATAAAATTTAACGCTAATTACTCTCGCCCGCCTACCTTGAAATTGAAAACATCCTCTGCCATATGCTCCCCTCCTCTACCCATGTGTGCCCATCTCCAAATTTTGAATTTATAATCTATTTAAAACCAATTAAGGATATCATGTCAAATAACTTGCTTCCAGGTCGAACCCTTCCTCGCATTTTTATCTGCCTCTACTCCTGCCTGTATCACATCAACCTCATGCTTTCCGTTTTCTTCGAGCTTCCTCACCGTTTCCTGGTTGCTATGAAAGCAACAGCACTTATTTTTCAATATTTTCTTTCATTAGTCACGAAATAAATTCTACCAAATTCAGAAGGGTGCGTTTAGCGGATTACTATGTTTTACCTCATCTTGTAATATCTCGAGCACTCCCTGCTTCATTCAGGCTTAAACTGTAGAAGTTACATCTTTGAACAAAGTTTTTGAGCATTGTGCGTATTACACATACATGCTTAACAATATCAAGTATAGAAATCTTGGCTAGTATCTGAAAGATTCATTAATCCTTTTCAAATATTCTCTTGACATGGACCTAACAAGAGGACGCGGAAGGTGGAGACTGAAGCTACCTACATGAGCTACCTGTAAATTGATTTCACCTTTTCTTCAAACTTACCCATCCACCTCACAGCCTGCTCCTTCACCTCACTTCACTTCTTTTTATTGCCCCAGCCTTATCTAACTCAACTCTTTCCATCTTGTAGTCAGTCTCATTCCCGCTCTAATAAGCTTACATGAATATTTATTAATTGAAGCACGGATCATTCAACACAAACTTGCTATGCCTCGTACGCATAAAAACTAGAAGCTAGCTAAACTAGTTATTCCATTCCAAGCTCTACTTTCTTAATAGTCCGTATTCCTCTTGCTTTCCAAGTAGCTCTTAATCGTCTAATAGAAAAAATGTACTAATTTATGAGCCAAGTAGCCTCTTAAATTGTTTGCAACTGGCTCCCTCGGCGATCGCCACCGAGTTTCCTACGACGCTATAACTTCAAATTTTCAGCTACTGATTCCTCCTCCTGGTTCAACGTTTTAAACCGCCTCCTTTGCCGACCTGCGAGTTAAATCTTGGTAAATCTTGGTAAATCTTAAACTGCCTGTATCACCAGAAAGCTTTACCGTGGTTCTCTCCAGGAGCATTGCCTCCGATAGATTAACAGAATCAACTTATGTGTGACCACCGAGGGAGCCTTGTGGAGTGGGTCCTCCTGTCCTTGTGGTTGATGTCCTATGATCAAATTCGGTGTCTTTGATCAACCCAATCTCAGATGCAGATGAGCACAGAGATGAGAGATTTTGATTTAGTGCCAAACATTTTCCCATAGAATCCATCTCAGCCTCATATCCTTCAGAAGTGTTCCCACAGCCATCATTCATATCGCACCAATTGAGCAGCATCCACACCAACTCCCGCCAAATCCCATCCATCAGATTCAAATACAGTCAAAGCTCTTCTGACAAAAACTCTGGATTGTTTCACATGGAAGTACTGTCTCATTCAACTGGTCTCCACCTAATATCGTTTTTCCGAGGTTTTGCGGTAAATATACTCAACTTGATGACATTTTAATACACGTTTTCATGTCTTGATACACCTCAAGGAAAGTAGCCATTGCCGTGGACGGACCGCGTAAGAAATGATTACCAAAGTCGGTGCCATTACATGTAGCGTGTATTTATTTGCGACCACATACAAAGTTATCTTCTTGATATTCCGCCTGGACACACAAGTAGTTACTACTCATCCTGGGACTAAGTGGATCATGATATCATCTGACATGCCGCAATATCGGACCCTCTGAGATGTTTTTCATCCGATTTTCGGTGTCATTTACTATTTTAAAATTGCTTTACTTGTGGTCGGGATTTTCCTTAAATCCTCTTTCTTGGTTGATGCACGATTAAGTAATCCAAAGTACCGTTCCTGTCTTTCCCGCTAAGACGAACATGTAAAGGCTGCCGACTGCAAGTGTAGTCACACTAAGGCTTTCTCCTGATTCCACCACCGGGGGAGCCCTTGAAGTCCCATCCACCAGACCTCCAGTTCTAGCGACAGTCCACCACCACCACCAGCCATCCAAACGAAGCAATCTTCCCGTTTCCATTTTACCTGTTCCTTTTAAGGTATCCTGAGAAGAACAAGAACGATGATTACACCTCTTTGACTTGTGTAGAGAAAGACAAAAGTGTGTGCGTTCCTCTTTCTGAAGAGCGCAGGCTTTTGAGGTTATCTGGTTTTAAAGCTTGTAAAAAAGGCTTAAATATATCAAGACAAGAGTTGAAACAAATTTTCCCACACAGGAGGACGCATAGTAGTTGTTGGCTTTGAATCCAGAGGTCATAAACTTTAAAAGAGAGCCGGAGATGATGATGAGGATAATCACAATACATGTAATAATGAGAGTGAAGAGATTTTGAGATGTGTAAAAAAATATTAAAAAGTCCCATGATCCCTCTCCTTGTAAGTATATACATTCAAACGTATTTACTAAAGTCATCAAGCAAGGAACTAGCTGGGATAAGCTATAACCGAGGACATGGATGAGGACCGGTGAATCTTAAAAGCTACAAAGAGATGCTCTCCGCTGAGTCAATTGAAGCGATTCCGACCGAAGAAGGGGCAAAGAAGATCATGTACATAAGCAGGGAAGAAGAGCTAATAATCTTACATTACATACAAGTACATCTTTATCCCCTTCATTGACAGATGTAATCCGAGACAATTTTTTCTATTGTCAAAGAGCATGTAGTTACATTTGCTCTACAAATAGGCTCCCACTCCTCCTCTCAAACAAAGACATCAAGTCATCATCATCCAATTCCCGTGATTCACTCTTCCAAATATTGAAAATGAGAAAGACCTTTCATCCCTCCACTGCCGCCCGGACGGCCAGTTGTGTATATGCATATACAGTTTCTCTCTTTAAAGTTTTTTCCCGCAAGTTAAAATTTTAAATCCTCTGTGTGTAGCTGTTGTAAACCGTTGTACATGTGCTGGCATACAGATACTCAACTATAGGAGGAGCGGGAGATGAGGAAATAATGAGCAGGAAGATCTCAACTGCGTGAATAAAGCGTAGGATTAATTCAATGGGATAAGAGAATATATAAAGCCTCATAAATCTGTTTCTCTCATGAAAACACACAGCGGGAGTTTTCGGAATCAATTTACAACTCACTCTCCTTCTCACACCTCCTCCACCCCTCCTCCTCATTCATAACTCATTCATGGTAGACTGGTCAAAAGAGGGACACAATCCCGCAAAAAACTCACAACCCCCGCAAATCTAATCATCCACCAAGTCATTTCCCTCCTCCTCATCATTATCAACTCCTCACCAGCCATCCAGCCATTTGCCCCCAAGTTTATATGCTTAATGTCAGCTACCCCAGGATAATTGCCCAAGCTTCTGCAAAACTTATAAACTCCTCCACTCCTCCTCAGCCAGCAAGTAGTGATTTAGGCTTTTGTATTATTGCAAAATTGCTTTCAGCGTTGTTTCACTGATCCCCCTCCCCCGTTTCAACCTTCAGCCTAATCCATGCATTCCCTTTACTTTCACCGGTGAAAGTACAAAGAGACATTGTATGCCTCTGCTGAAACGAATGCAAGCTCAGCTATGTAGTTTTTGTCTTTTCTCCATATCCTGTCGAGGTTATTTGTCAATCCAGTAGAGCAATCTATGGCTCATTAGCATGCTCCTGCTGTGAAGTCTTGTATTCTCACTCACTCACACAAGGGTTGCATGTGTTACAGAGGAGCGCCAGAAGATATATATATATATATATCCGCATACTAATATTATTGTCGGCATTTGCTCAAATCCTTGCCGACAATTGGGTCCATCAGCAAGAGGTATTTCTTACTTTCAAGAAGAAGAAATGCGTTTCAAGAAGAGTAAATAAAACAAATGGTGTTGCTAACAATGTCCTCATCTCTTTTGATTCTCGTCTGTCAACAAGTTTGTTTAGTGTACGTATCCTACACCACCACGTTGACACATTTACACGTCATTCACTCCAACACCCACGGAGTAAATCTTTTCATCATGTCCCTTCTCCTTTCACCGCCCTTCTTTCAGCAGGCTCTCCATTCCCGACTGTCCCTTGCCCTAGGACATGCGTATCCAATAAACAAACTATATTTTTAATACCCTTAAGATGTATTCCTTCCAAGAAAGAAAGAGGCCCGTGACGCGTTTTGTAATGTAACCTAAACAGGTGAGATGTCCAAGGCCAGAAATTTTTCACAAGTTTCTCTCTAATATATCGCTTTACATTTATAAAGCATTCGGGCACAAAAGTGATAAAAGCATTCTTTTACATAATCCACGGAATCTTAAAAGTTAATTGTATTTATTTCACAGGTTGGTCACTACACACAGTGCGATTCCAATCCTTGGAAACAATTGCTCCAGATTTTACTGACTATATGATGATCTTGGTTCGTAGCATTCAAGCTATCATATGTCCATTGTTTTCCTCTGTTTATGCACACTCTGTTTATGCATAATGCTTGTATACCGTCGTTGCATATAAAGTATATGTTGTTATTACCAATAGCGTCCAGTCCAAACCTCCATCTCATCTCAACAAGAGTTTCAATCCACCCAGTCAGCCTGACTTGACGTCTAGGATTATGTCCAGAGGCTACAAGGGCCGTCCACGATCTTAAAGCCGCTATGCTCAGAGGCTTTAAAATTGTTCAAGAGCTCATTTACGTCGGCATCATTTGTTCTTCCTTATATGGCGTTTGTCGGCCCTTTGTCCCCTCCCGTTGTTGACTCGTCGTTGGAGGAGGGTTACGTTTGGACTCGCGCGAGGAAGACTTAACGACATCATTTCCAACGCATTTAGACTAGTATACATCCACCACCGGAATCATGTCTTCCCACTTAACCGCGTAAGCTCTGGGGCTAGTTGGGAGGTCGGCTTGGAGGATTGAGGAACGCTAATTACAAAAGCCCCTGCCCGCTATCTCTCTCTCAAAGCTCCTATTATGGGCTCTTGGAAGAAATGTTATTCTCACTCACTCCACTAAATTATTATTACTATTATTACGATTATCATTACTCCTTACACCATGTACCTTCTATTGTCTTGTACTCTCCAACCTTTGTCCAGCCTCTTCCTCACCTTGACTTGGACGCAAGCCATGGCTGACTAAGTTGAATTAGCCGAATAACACTGTGTCCTCTTCTTCCTATCCTGCCTCCATTCGCCCGCACCGAAGAAGCGTGTGTGTCATTCTAAAGTCGGCCCTTATTACTCTGTGGTGTAGTTGAGGTCTCCTCCCTGTAGGACTGCCCTTCTCATCCGGCCTGGCAGCCATAAGAAAGAAGGTGATAGCGGTGATAGGTGAGGGACACTCCAATTATGCCCATTATTTTCTCCCCGTATGTCCTCCTTTCAAACATTCAAACATACCTCTTCCAAAGACCAAGCCCACTCATTAACTCTACCCTCCATTGTTTTAACTGGCTACGCAAGCTCAAGCACCTTCATTCTCATTCTCCATTACAAAGTCAGTCCTCCTCCAACCGCCATACTCCCTCTCCAAAGCACCACCTTTTGTCACCATCCAAACAATGCCCGCCCAGTAATTAACATTTACCACTTATTTTCATATTTCCTTCAATCTGCCACACGTTAGACCTAATAGTACTACTAGTTCTGCTATCCATACGCATATACGCCTTACTATACTGTGTCCTGAATGTGCACTCTTGTTTTGCTTCATTAATTCCCTCCCGTTTGCTTTCATTTAAACTCAAATACTCATCACATTTGGACAAGATTCACTTCCTCATCAACATCATGATAGAAACGATCCAGACCCAACCCTTCCGTGCCTGTCATTCTCGAAGTCATAAATGCACGGAAGGTGTCTCAAATTATCCATTAATCTGAATTAAACGATAGGCTATTTGAGTTTCCAATATGGCCTTCCAATTCTGCGATCTTCTTTAGTAGTTTGCTCTTGAAAAATGCACGCAGTTACTATCACATCCACTTTAACACTCAAACATTGTCTGCGCCACTGTCCAGTTTTCCTTTCGGCAAAAGCATAATTTTTCCAGGAAACTACTCCAAACTGGCTTCAAAACTTCACCAAATCGACTCCAAAACTGCTCCAAATCGGCTCCAAATCTGCTCGTGCTCCAAAAGTGCTACAAATCGGCTCTTGCTCCAAAACGGCTTTAAATCAGCTCTCTAAAACCGCTCCAAATCGGCATATGGGCCTCAAGTATGTGCCAAATTGGCTTTAAATGTGGAGGGAAACTCACAGTTTTTTATTCAAAATAATCGAAGTCTGAAATCGAACCAGGGATTCCTTATACTCACATCTAGCTTTAAACCAAAGTTAAAATCTCAGTAAGACCCCACGCAGGCCCACGGATGTCAAAGACTGTACACATTTTGGGAATTTCTCTGCATTTTCCCTTTGTCATCTCTCCAGGAAATAGCGAAGCAGAAACCAAATGAAACAGCTGCACACATTCCTCTCACAAGTCCCTAGTTTTAAACTAGTTTACGGTTAGCCTTTGAAAAAAATTACACGCATGTTCAATTCAGTTTTATTAATTATCAATGAATATTAAGCGGCGCAGGCTTTGAAAGATGTCTGTAAGAGTCTTAATACAGCTTGCCGCCTCTGTAATTAATCCTTGTTTCTTCTTCACACACTCACCTCACAGCAATGCCTGCTGGGAGCAAGGAGCTTACCAAGTGTGAGTACTTAATTACTCAATTTCATCTCTCTAGTGTATATTATTTAATTTTATCTCACCTCTTCAACCTTTCCTCACAGCCTTCTGCTCCTTACTTTTACCGCCACTACCGCTTTGCAGAATCCACACCTTATCTCGAAATCTTAAATTACAAACTCCTTCCTATTGCCATATTACAAGCCGATACTCATTTTGAATTTTAACTTGTGAGACTCCCTCTCTTTCTAGCATACTCAGACTCAGATTATGCATTATTAGCTCATATTTCCGCACCCTGAGAAGCTCTGATGTCTTTTCCTCCTACCAACTACATAACTGCTTGTCATCCCACGACAATTTCTCTGTAGTCAACGAACCGAAACTGGAGAAGATGATTTATTGGTTTTTTTCCCTCCTGGGCTATCGAACGCCTAGTCTTGTACACTAGGACACTTCACTCCACGGCATATTACTCCTGTACTCACTTTAACCCCGATAGTACAGCTCTAATCTGCTCCACAGCAATCAAAGTTTGCCTCAAAGTAACACGTCTTTTCGGATAAAGTAGATCCGTCCGCATCATTACTCTCCTATCAAAGACATTTCCTTCTATTACACATATTTTTAATCATGCTGTCATCGTACGCAATCAGGGGGTGTTCATTTGTAAACCTGTGCACATGTTCTTAAACTACTTCCTAAACTCTCAGTACATCCCTTCAGATAACTTGCTTATCAAATCCTGCAGTCCAACCCTCATTGTAATTTACGTCTTGCGTGTTTGAAAAATCTCAAATTTCGTATCTCGTCACTCACCTCACCTCTTCATTCTCACCTTAGTTTTCAAATCAGAAAAAGAAAAAGCTGTAATGCAACGCTCCAAGAAATTGCACGAAATTCCTCTCGCCTTAAACCCCTTTTTTAAATTACTTTGGGGAAAGCATTATTCTGTACTTGCCCCTAATGTATTCTATAACTTCTAATCATCTTCTAGTAAATTTTATTCAGCCGGAATATGTTCTCCCCTATGATTCCGGGTTGGGTTTGCAGTAACAAACTTGCCATTTTTTTCCCTGCAAACACACTATGAAAGCTCTACGGAATCACAATTTAACAGTCGGTAACACAACCTCCATTACAATATTCAAGTTTTGTATTCCCACATTCTTGAAATGGAGTTCAAAGTTATATTTAGTTGTACATTGCGTTCTAAGAAAAACTAACGCACGTTCTGTGGAGAAACTGTTATGTTGCCATGGAACCTCGCCCAAAACGAGTCATAGTAGTGCCGGGGTCTACCAAACGCTTCTTCAAACAGGGCTGAAAAACTGACACAAGGAGTTATGACGGTTGCTTGATTCAATGCTCTACATAAGAATTTTCCCTTTTCGAAGCACAAGTACATTATGCAAACATACATGTCGTAATTGCTCTGCTAGTTTATCACCAACTCAAAGTATCCTGAACGTATCATCAGAATCAATAGGGCATAATGTACTTCCTTACTAGTTTTTCTACCACGTTAAATGTTCTATCATCGCTATAAACTTGTGCTACTGTATTTATTGGAAGTAGGACGAAGGATAAAGCCATGTATGTAATATTGCACACGGATGTAATTCGCTCCTCCAGTTTTGTATCAATTTAACGCAACTCAGCCTTGTCTTATTATTATTGCCATAATCATCCTTCCCTTCTAATTAACAAGTAATACTCTACTTGAGAAACTCATTACAGCAGCCACACTCCTGTACATTGTATGTTCAAAAAATCCATCCTCTGTAAACCAGATCATTGTTTTCACCATGCCGGACTTGTGTTCCTACACTGTCTACCGCTTTCCTATTCCACCTTTCCCAGTTGGAACAATCTAAACCAAGCCGCAATCCTTCGGATGATGCCAGTCAGCTGTAACGTGTTCGGTTTCAGAGGCAGTCAGTCAGTCTGTCAGAGGCAGTGCTCACGTCAAGGAAACCTGGAGAGGAGGGGCAAGGGATATGGTGGGATTATACATAAAGTGAAACGAGATCAACTTCTGGCTCATCCAGTGCGACAAAATCATTATACGCAGCCAAGCATGCCTTTTCTCAAGTAAATTATCATCTCTTCTTCCCTTATATTATCCTTTTTCATCACAAATCTTCCCCCCCATTCTGGTACACCTGTAAGACACGAACACTGGAGAGTATAAAGCCTTTTTCCTTCTCCTGGAGTCTCAGAGTAATCAGATATGCAACGAATAGAAAAGCAGCCTCTTGCTTTCAAGTACATCAGACTATAAATAATGAGACTTGGTAATCATGCAAATGAATAATGTTTCCATTTTACCGGAACAAATCTCCTCGTTGTACATCCTCCGGAGAACAGCTAGCACCTTCTTCTCTTCCTCCCCTCTTGTTTTGAACAAGGACGAGAAAGAAGAGCCGTGTGAAAACTTTTGAAAAAAGCATTTAAACTCTACTACTTCCAAGTCCTGTGTTTTCTCAAAAGCCTAATGATAATGTTCCAGGAGCAGGAGTAGCTTGGCCTGGACAAAAGTTCCATCCAACCCTTCCTTCTTTAATTGTTACATCATTCTCAATGCAGACTAATCAATGACGGTCACAGATGATCATTGAAATGAGAGAATATTTGGAAGCAATTATTCGCCGTCTTGGAGACCTAGTTCCAATTAATGTTCTCCTAGTTCTCCAGGAGAGATTCCAGTCAGTCAGCACGTTGCTTGTCTGTCATCATTAGAGGATTGATGGAAAAAATAGAGTGATGTGCCTGGAAAGCATTTCAAATCTTTAATTTCTTCATCTCTCTCTATCTACCTCCCTCTCCACATAGCTTAATCATCCACCCACCATAACTATCCAGCCATCCACCAGATCCAGGATAATCCTCTCAACCTCGAATTGAGGCATCATGCTTGATTTGAGATAATAGAAAACTGTGCCGGTAGCAGTCAACTCCAGCACACTGGAACTGTACACTACAGTCTGTAGTAGTGAAGATGGAGAAAAGATAAAAAGAGGAGGAAATCAGGATCATGTGTGGACAATGAGGAATGAGCTAACCAGATGCTTCTGGATAAACTCCTGGATAGAGAGCTTCCTTATCCTTCCCCCTCTAAACGAGCCGTACAATACTTTTTGGATTGTATCATTCTATGCAATCCGGAGGAGAGCACGAGAATAACCGAGATCAAGACTGGTAGTAGTAAAAGTAGAAGATGATCTCGAGAAGAAGAATAATAGGGGGGGATGCACAGAGGAGACTTTTTCTTTTACTTTCTCAGATAGTTGAAAATCATTGTTTTTTCCTGCACTTAAAAAACTATTAGGAGCATCTTGAAGAATGGTTTCCGAGTGAAAATCCATCTCCCTTCAAATCCACCTCCACCTCCTCCTCCTACTTCTCTTTCCTCCTTCATGGAGGAGTAAAGACAAACTTGTTACAAATTAGTGGTGTACAATCAACTTTTTATTTCAGGCACACACACACAAGACAAGACGCAAGAGTTTAAGACTGTGTAGTCCAGGAAGCTTGTGGTAGTGAAGAGGACTTAGTATGAGCCGGAATCATTCCGCCTTGTTTCAAATGGAATTAAATTGCTGTCTACCTCACCCCCACCACACTAATGAGCTCAATTCCGCTTACTCAACGTCTTAATCTTAAATTCTATAAACCATAGATTACACCGTGACGCGCACCTTCAAAGGAATCAAAACTCTACAATCCCGTCATCAATTTGTCAGAGTCAATGCGACTCTCCAATTCCTCCAAAATACTTTCTTCATCTACTCCTCCTCCCTCTTCATCTCTCCTGAATCTTTCAATCTCTTTCCCTCGTTTCTCTGCGCTGCCCATCATTAGGCAAAAGAACCAAGCAACTTAAGTAAAGCACTTGGCAGAGACATGGATATTTCTTCAGCCCAACTGTAAACCGTAATTCTTGTAAAAACTTAACTTTGCGGGAAGATACAGCAACTCACCTCTTTGCAGTTCAGCACATCTCATGAGCAAAAATCTCTCTTTTTCCGACAAACTGTTTTCGAGTCCTTTACCTGTACTCGTTGTCCCCGAACTTGTCGTTGGAGGAGATTCCACAATTCCACACCTGCGTTCTTCATTTTCTTGCCTCGTAGAGCCTCATTGAGTCAACAGGAGCAGGTTCTGTGACATTGTAGGCTATATCAGTTTAAAAGGTTGAAGGAAATTAGGCGTGGCGAAATTGTGCAATGTAGCCACAAAAAATGCATTTAGCACCGCATTAAAATCTCGCATAACTTAAAAGTCGTAAATATTTTCTGCGGATGTCAACAATAGATATTGCCGTATTCCGTTTCCGTCCTTTTCTCTCACTACAACGCTTACAAATCTCTTTCTAGTTGAGTTGTTTCCTTGCATTTATCTGGCCTCAGGAAGACTCATTGTATTAAGCATAAAATCTATGAATACCATTTGACAACTTCAGACGAAAGCCAACAAAACTCAGCTTTAAAATATATTAATGCCTCCATAATTCTATTTCTATTTATTCCATATTCCCTCCTTACTCTTTTGCTTCAGCTCCTAATTCGGGAAATCCGAGCACCTGCTCGCCCCTTCCAACTAACCTGTCCCACATGTCTTGGAAGATGGTGGATTTGCTATTTTAGGAAAATCAACGATACAGTTCCAAAAGATATTTAAATTTTACATTACTATTTTCTTTGCGAAATTCAACAACGTACTAAATGTGTTTCAATTCAATTCAGCCCTTCTAAAATCTTGAACGTAACGGACACTAAAGTGCATAGAATCGAACACTAACAGTTAGAGGAAAAACTTGAAACAAACTCTTAGCGTATCGTCGTTGCGTGTCCCCAGCTTTGTGTGCGTTTGACTTGTCTCACATGTTTTTAATTTCCTGTAGTTTCCCTGAATTTGAGCGGGTGAAAAGCTGATGACGGGTTCTCTGGAAGGCGAGAACTGAGCCAGAACTATAGATGGTTGAGAGAGACACGCACCTGTGGGAAGGGTATAGAAATAGTCAATTGATATGTGAACAAGTCAGTTAGTTGTTCACACCACATGTTGGCTCTTTGTTATCCTATTAGATTGGGAGAAAGTCATGGTTACGCTTCATTGCCAACAAGTTTCCATCTTCTATTTCACCGTCTTTTCCTTGCTCCTTTTTCAACATCTAATGCAACAGTGTTTCCCTACAAATCCTCCCATTCTTCTCGTCATTCTACACTCCTTCTTCTTCATCTTCTTCAATTTCTTTATCTTCTTCATAGCCCTTGGATTGAATGATTTGAATTTTTTCCAAAGAGTCAAATCATCTTGAACGAGCATGTTCATTGTCACTCCACGTTGCCACAATAGTAGCTACGCTCTCCGGATTAGATTTCCTTAAATCTTTCCGACGCTTCTTTTAAGCTAAGCAGCATTTTTCTGAGTCGATCCTATTTTTAGAAACAAGTGTTGAACTCAACGCTCAGCTTTATTGAGTAAAATCATCCCAAATAATACATTTTGAGCTCTACGACGACTCCACTACGTTCTTTATGGTTTCATTCAGGTGCTATAAAAACATAAGAATTTCACCTCTTCCTCACCTGAAACCTGCCACAAATTACCAACTATGTACAACACCGCAGGCCATGTACACCGCAAACTTTAAAATTCTGTTACAATCATAATTATCAAAGCCTGCCCGCGCATCCCATTTGACAAATCCATCCGCCAGAATAAAGCTAAGAAAGAGTCACAGTAACAGTAGTTGTAAATTATATGCGGAAGTAAGGTGAGAAATTGGAGGACTTAATATTGTGGTTTCTTTAAGGAAGCATTTATCCTTTTATTTTCCCATTCATGAGCTTTTGGATTTTGAAAACCGACAATAGATAGCTACGTATTCCTCTGTCGGGCAGAGCATTTACCTCCAAGTGTATCCCTGCAAAGCCAAGGCGATTGGGGGGAAGGTGTTAGCTCAGGTGCGAATGACAATTAGCTTACAACAGGTATCAGTTTCATTTTGAATTGAACACAAAGTATTTTGAAGGGCTCGCAGTCGAAAGGAGGGAGAATAGGCAGGGGACAGGATATGTATTTTCCGTGGTGTCAGAGAGAGAGAGAGAGAGATAATAAAAGCTATATGTATTTCCTCTTCCATGTGCCCCCTATTCCCGCCCCTCATGTCCTTTGGTTTATTGCGGGAAAATTTATTGCTAAATGATTTCCGGATAGGTATCATTCATGCTGCGAGCTCCGGCGCTTGCTCCATCCTCTAAGCTTTTCAAGCTTGAGTCAAGTCATTGACGGATAATAGGAATAGGGTATAAAGAGGGGGTGGACGGGGAGGGGAGCGGCAACATTGTAAAGGATTCTTCGAGTTGCTAATAATGTAATAAAATGACGTTGCTAACCCACATGAATCCAGCCGCCAAGAGCCCATAGAATGGACAAAGTATTCAATTTCCTTCCTCCGACACACACACAATTAGCCGTGTTTACCTTCATAAATCCATTAGGAAGCTCATGAACCGTGATGACAGAGTCTACAGCTAGGCGGCCCTGCAGGATTTCAACTTTCCGCCAAGAATTAAGACTTCTCAGAATTGCGACACCCCAAATTTGTCATACGTCATTTCAGCGTTGTTAAAAATTCTCCCCTTAATTTCACCCCATTCACAATTCCACACCTTCTCCGGACAACATGCTGTGGAACAAATCTCTTGATACACTCAACCCGCTCACATTCACTCAGTCAGTCCTCAATAAAACACAATGAAAAATTCAATTCTTCCTACCATTTAAATCCTTCCACCCTCTTCTTACTATCTCTCCCTGGCTGTCTCTCATACATACATTTATTTCTTAGCAATTCCCCAGCCGCCACAACAGTCCAATGTACAATATCTTCAGCTTTAAACTCATCTGCTACGGAATCTTCTGCCTGCCTCCAACATTTTCCGCCGTGAAGCGGACGCAGGCAAGCACATTGTCCTTTTTAACACCGCATTTTAAAAAGCGTAGAATGCTCTCCATTTAAACTTCAAAAACGCACACAACCATGGAGGATTCCCAAGAGAGGACAGGTGTAGATAATCCTCCCGCTCCAACCCTTCCTTCCCACTTCCCGCCTTGACAACTATATTTTCTCCTCAGATTTAATCATCCACCCTAGGACAAAGCTCCGCTTTCCCGCAAACAAGAAAACATTTTAAAGCCTATTCACTTATTCCTGTCATATTATTTCACATCATGTCATAATTTAAAATGTAAAAAACTTACATCCTTCTCCCAGTCCTTGTCAAATCGTTTCCCGTGGTCCGGCCATCATGAGAGCACTTGAACGAGACGAGACAATTGCACACTTATTACACGAGGGATGGGATTAAGAGAAACATGCGTCCGTTGAGAATATATATCAGCGCAATCATAAGCTCAAGCTCAGGAAAATGTGTAACATTTTATTTATCACCAGCCTTTTTCAAACTCTACCTTCTTATTTTTCCCACTCACTCAATCCTTGTAATTTTCTAGAATCAGTAGCCCTATTCAAGTCATATTGAGAAGCCAAAGGACATGTGTGTCCATCTACATCTCATTAGCAGCAATCGATGATAAATCCCTAGGATAATTACAGTGTCTGTCATCTGATCATCATGAAATTCGCATATTTCCACGTACATCCCCTACCATTCCCCACCCATTACAATAATTCATCATCATTCTACTTACCATAACCCGATAATAAATTGATACTTGATTCCCCTCGTTCTCGGCAATCTTACCTTAAGATTCCCAAGCAGCCCTTAAAAGCTCTTAATCCAGTGCATGCATAGTGTATCCTCCTCCTTTTACGTTTCTCACACGTTTACAAAAACAAGGTAAGGCTCCGTGAAACACGTCCCACCTTTGGATTTCTTGCAGTTCCTTCAAGTAAAAAGCAATAAAAACCTCTTCCCCCCACCCCAAAAACCCTTCCTAGTTCATACTTCCCATAAGCATTGATTAGAAGCGCAGAAAGCAAGCAATTATCAAATCGACAGCGTAGTATAGTACTAGGAAGAAACATGAGAAGAACACGTTTGAGCAAAATGGCAAATTCATTTGCAAATCAAATCTTCTTCTTCGCGGTCCATTCTTTCCTGGAATCTTCTCGTTAGATATATTGTATATTACGGTACAACCACGCTGGTTGGAGACGGAGGTGTTATCCGTCTAATCAATTAGCCGATCCTCACATATAATGCTATCCTCGAAGAAAAATCTATAAACAATGTATACACGCTACTGTGAGAGGGAATCTTTTAAGTATCTTTAAAATATTCATCAATTCTCCTCATGTCTCTTCATCCATTCCAAATTCCAGTCACTAACTAATCACACTAACATCATTCAATTCCTCCCAGACCGTCCAGCTATAATCCTCCCCTAGCCCGCCCAACCCATGTCCAGCAAACATTTATTGGCTCCCCCCTCAACGTTTATCCTCGTACAACCCAAACCACCTGTAAGAACTAGTGTCATGAACTTTAGTGTAACGATGGTCATCAACCCTAGTTTGTAATATCTAATGTATAGGAAAGATGATAGATGGCGTTGTGTCTTACGAGTAGCGTAAGAGCACGATGGAAATACTTCAATGAAGATTATCTCGAAACATTTTCGAATTGACGCGAATATTGAAAGTTGTAAAATGTAGAGGAGAATCTGGGCTTTCGAATGATACTACGCTTATTATCATCCGCAGCTCAGGAAATTAATTAATCGAGGTTTAGGCTAATTAATAGTATTTCATAACGGCTGTCGGTAAGGAAGAGTGGAAGCTTATGGTAAGCTATGGAGCGGAGGCAGACGTAGTATACGTCCTGCCTCCCTGTGAATAGAATACACTGTTAGAGTAAGTACCTATATGGTAGGTTCCCTAATGTGTATCTAGGAATGAATGGGTGTGTGAAGTCCGTGACTGGGACGCTAGTTACAGACCTATGTATTTAATATGAGTGTTAATGTAAGACCTCATGGCAATGAGCCATGCGGTCGTCTGTAGGATAACCTCATGGGAAATAGCCATGAGAAAAGGAGTGTGTTTAACTATAGAATAGGACGGACGTGTGGTCCTGAGCTCCTGATTCTAGTAGTTAGAGGGTCGAGGTTTTAGTATATAGTAGGAAAGACGGGAGTGTCTTAGACTATCAGGATTGTACGTAAAACTAGATCAGGTTAACTAATTGTTAGTTAAAGTGTGAATAGGTGTTTCAGTCCGCCTAGAGTAATGTGTTCTCCCAAAGAGCTAGAATAATTATAATTAATTATTTAGAATAGTTAGTGTAAATCGGTATAGTTAATCTCTAAACTAAGGATTAGGATAAGAGGTTGAAGATAGTTTAACTTAAGTTAATTAAGACTAGCTTAGGAGATTATATGTTGTCATTGATTCGTTTCGTGATGGTGTATGATCTTAAAGTGAACACGACCTAATTAAAGAATTGAACCAGTAAGAGGAGCCTTTAGACTTGTTGTGTTCCTGTTTTTCTAGCCTTATGTGCAAATTCATCTAGCATATAGTAGGTTGTAGACTTAGGCAGGACACAACTCGTCACAAATGGTGCCGAAACGCAGTTCTTTTTAGGTTCCGTCTTAGTTAGTTTCTGTTAGGTGTAGAATAGCATTCTACAAATTGTGCGTCGCCGGAGGTCATAGCATGACCTCGCTGCGGGGTGGGTGGCCACCCGGCTGCTGGTATTGGTAAGCCTTTGTTTGAGGTTTAATTTACTTGCGCCGGTGTGGTGTTTTATTGTTTGATTCCAGCGGTGGACTTGCCTTATAGTGAACTTACCTATGTAATTAACTATCTGCTGGTACCTGGGTCACTCATCATGATGGCGGCATCTTTCGTCTTGGATCCTCCGGCTTGGCGGCCATCTTCTCCACGTGGTTCCTACCACGCCGTGGATACGGATGGTTCGACCCCTGTCCGCATGGGGGTGTGGGGAGTCCAGATGCAAGTGTTGGCCACGCGTCTTCGGTGTTCTTCTGTTGGAACCGGCCTTCTCCATCGTCGGTTTGGTGTCCTTCAGTTGGAAAATTGGCCTTCGGTGGTGTTCCTCTACTACCGTTGGAGCTTTTCGTCAGAGGATGGTGTTTTCTTGGCCTGGTTGAGCGACTTCGTTGGTGCGCCAATGGAGTAGGGACTTTTCCCGTCAAGTAAACGCCGCGTGGGGTTGGCCATTAGGTATGGTAAATGTTCTTCTCTTCGGTTTTGTGTAGGTTTCATTTTGTTTTTCTTTCCCGAGTCCATCGTGGTCCATGAGTCTGACATTGTTGATGTTGCGGCGTGGAGGTGGATGTGTTTGGTACGGATCGTAATCCAAAATTCAACTGGTGGCGGCGGTCAAGCGTGCGTTTCTGGTAGTGACAAGGTGAAATTGCCCTGGACCTGGGATTTCAGCAACGCGGAGAAGAAGACGTTGGGGGCTCTCATCGCGATTTGAGTACTCCCGGCCTCACGGTCCAAAGCGAGGTCAAGTCTTCGAGGGGTGTATCTGCTGGTACCTGTGGGTTACCCCAGACTGCCCTAGGCCTGGAAAGCCTCGGTGTCTTGGAGAGTCCAAAACAGGGGGCTACGTGACGGGCTCGGATGGTCAACAGGTCACCCAGAATGCGTCATGGCGTTGTCGTCGGTGGGGAGTGGTGTCTGCGAGGTTCTGCGAGGAGTTCCCCGGACTTTGAGTTGCTGCTACAGTGGAGGTCGTCCCGAAGTTTAATTTGGTTATGCCTTGGTCGGTGTTCGTCTTGTGAACTGTGTTTTGTCGGTCAACTTTCCTGTCCCGTTCTTCAGATCCGGCTTATCTTCTACCGTCATCTGGGTTCGTCAAGGAAGAATACCCGCTCAAGACTTCAGTTAAGTGTCCGCACCAAGGTGAAATACCAAGAATAACTTCATTTTTCCACTTGCAACATTGTACTGTCCCTAATCTCTTCGTTTTACCTTGTAGTAGTGTAGGTTGTGTTAGTTCTTAGTCATTTCGCTAAGTGTTCGATTGATTAGGACTAACTCGTAGTGTTAAATTTCGTGTTCTTGTTGTGTAGTTCTCGGCTATTTAGAAACTACTGCTACTGTAAAGAGTACAAGCAAATTGTTCTCTATTTAGGTTTATTACAGCTTCTAAGTTGCGAAATGTTGTGTTTGATGGAGTAGCTTTTCCTTGAGGTGTTTAGGGAATCCTACTGAGTTCTCGTGAGTAGCTCCGTTTACCTGTGTAATCGGAGTCTACCTGCGTTTGTGAGGTGTTAGCTCTACAGCATTGTGTTAGTGATACCATTGCTTAGGGTTATTTCTGGATGTTTGCAGACGTGTTCTTAATATTGTTATAACTGGCTAAGTCGAAACTGTTGTTAGGGTATTACACTCGTTAACTTTTATCTTCTTAGGTTACCTACAATTTGTAAGACACGTTCTTGTGTGTGGAGTAGCTGTTCCTGGTTTGTGAACCTGGAACTTCTGCTAGTGTCTTCGTGATTAGCTCTACTTTACTGTGTAATCAGAGTCTAATGGATTACAGGTGTGTAATATGTGTAAGTTCTCCGTCATCCCATTAAGTATACGATTGACTAGGATTGATTGGTGGTGTAAGTGGTCGTGTTCTTATTTGTGTAGTGTGCCTAATGCGAAACTTTTGTAAGGGTATACAATACCTGTTAATTGTTTTTATTTAGGTCTACCTGCAGCTTATAGGTTGCGAACCTGACAGGGGGTAGTGTGTATTTTGTCAAGACTCAGAGGTTGTCCGGCATTTATACCTGTGTCTGCGATATAGCTCTGTTCTACTGTGCATCAGAGTATATTTGTTGTAAAGTTCTACCTTGCTTGGAACTAATGTAGCATTTATCCCTCATTTTTGTTCTTTCATTTTGGTTTTCTTATTCAAAGTGTATGGCTATTGTTAATTGGCTCTTGCCTCCTGGACTTTTATATCTTTGCGCTACATTTTCGGTTGTAAGCCCTATTCTTCGGTCTCGAAGCGCAGCTAATGCTATGGTAGTCTTAGTGATGGGGTAATGTTTTGGGCAACTCAATAATTACTACTATGTAACCGCTGGACAAGAGGGTCATTTTCCGACCGCCAGGGTTCCCAAGGTAAACAATTTGCGATTAACCCAATTCTATAGTCCCCGCGTCTTTTGAGCGAACTTGTATTTTAAATTCATGTTCACTTCAATCGTAGGCATTCCTTCTTTGTACGCTCTACTTGTATAGTCTGGGGGGAATCTAGCAGTTAATTTTCAATGTATTTTTGTTTTGTTGTATTATTCATTGGAAACTGGAGCTGTCGGTGTGTACCCCGAAGCTCAGTTTCGAGGGGGGATATTTGTGAACATTAGTGTCTACAGTTCACGTAGAATGGAAGTGTATTTTCTTTATAGCTGTAGAGAAAGTTCATTGAGTTCTTTGTAAGAAAGAGTAGAGAAACTAGAGCTGTTGGTGTTGAAACCCCAAAGCTCAGTTTCGGGGGGGATATTGTAAGAACTAGTGTCATGAACTTTAGTATAGCGATGGTCATGAGCCCTAGTTTGTAATATCTAATGTATAGGAAAGATGATAGATGGCGTCGTGTCTTACGAGTAGCGTAAGAGCACGACGGAAATACTTCAATGAAGATTATCTCGAAACATTTTCGAATTGACGCTAATATTGAAGGTTGTAAAATGTAGAGGAGAATCTGGGCTTTCGAATGATACTACGCTTATTATCATCCGCAGCTCAGGAAATTAATTAATTGAGGTTTAGGTTAATTAATAGTGTTTCATACCGGTTGTCGGTAAGGAAGAGTGGAAGCTGATGTTAAGCTATAGAGCTGGAGGCACACGTAGTATACGTCCTGCTGCACTCTACGTAAGATAGCAATGTTAGCTTATGGTACGGACAGAGAGGGGTATCAAGAGTGTACCTATGAATGAATGGGTGTGTGAAGTCCGTGACTGGGACGCTAGTTACAGACCTATGTATTTAGTATGAGTGTTAATGTAAGACCTCATGGCAATGAGCCATGCGGTCGTCCGTAGGATACCCTCATGGGAAATAGCCATGAGAAAAAGAGAGTGTGCTTAACTATAGAATAGGACGGACGTGTGGTCCTGAGCTCCGCATTCTAGTAGTTAGAGGGTCGAGGTTTTAGTATATAGTAGGAAAGACGGGAGTGTCTTAGACTATTAGGATTATACGTAAAACTAGACTAGACGTAACTAATTGTTAGTTAAAGTGTGATAGGTGTTTCAGTCCGCCTAGAGTAATGTGTTCTCCCAAAGAGCTAGAATAATTATAATTAATTATTTAGAATAGTTAGTGTAAATCGGTATAGTTAATCTCTTAACTAAAGATTAGGATTGTGATTAGTGATTCGTTTCGTGATGGTGTATGATCTTAAAGTGAACACGACCTAATTAAAGAATTGAACCAGTAAGAGGAGCCTTTAGACTTGTTGTGTTCCTGTTTTTCTAGCCTTATGTGCGAATTCATATAGCATATGGTAGGTAGTAGACGTAGGCAGGACGCAACTCGTTACAAATGGTGCCGAAACCCAGTTCTTTTTAGGTTCCGTCTTAGTTAGTTTTGGTTAGGAGTAGAATAGAATTCTACAAAATGTGCGTCGTCGGAGGTCATAGCATGACCTCGCTGCGGGTTTGGGTGGCCACCCGGCTGCTGGTATTGGTAAACCACTTGTTTGAGGTTTAATTTACTTGCGCGGGTGTGGTGTCTTATTGTTTGATTCCAGTGGTGGACCTGCCTTATAGTGATCTTACCGGTGTAATTAACTATCTGCTGGTACCTGGGTCATTCATCATGGTGGCGGCATCTTTCGTCTTGGATCCTCCGTATTGGCGGCCATCTTCTCCACGTGGTTCCTACCACGCCGTGGATACGGATGGTTCGACCCCTGTCCGCATGGGGGTGTGGGGAGTCCAGATGCAAGTGTTGGCCACGCGTCTTCGGTGTTCTTCTGTTGGAACCAGCCTTCTCATTCGTCGGTGCGGTGCCCTTCAGTTGGAAAATTGGCCTTCGGTGGTGATCCTCTGCTACCGTTGGAGCTTTTCGTCAGAGGATGGTGTTTTCTTGGCCTGGCTGAGCGACTTCGTTGGTGCGCCAATGGAGTAGGGACTTTTCCCGTCAAGTTAACGCTGCGTGGGGTTTGCCAAAAGGTATGGTAAACGTTCTTTTCTTCGGTTGTGTAGGTTAATTTTTGTTTTTCTTTCCCGAGCCCATCGAGGTTCATGAGCCTGACGGCGACGGAGCTACCACGAGGGTGGAGCACGGTGTTCCACCGGTTCTTCGTCACCGGTCTGCTATGGACGTGTTTGGTACGGATCGGAAACCAAATTTTAATCGGTGGCGGCGGTCAAGCGTGCGTTTCTGGTGGTGACAAGGTGAAATTGCCCTGGACCTGGGATTTCAGCAACGCGGAGAAGAAGACGTTGGGGGCTCTCATCGCGATTTGAGTACTCCCGGCCTCACGGTCCAAAGCGAGGTCAAGTCTTCGAGGGGTGTATCTGCCGGTACCTATGGGTCACCCCAGACTGCCCTAGGCCTGGAAAGCCTCGGTGTCTTGGAGAGTCCAAAACAGGGGGCTACGTGACGGGCTCGGATGGTCAACAGGTCACCCAGAATGCGTCATGGCGTTGTCGTCGGTGGGGAGTGGTGTCTGCGAGGTTCTGCGTGGAGTTACCCGGACTTTGAGTTGCTGCTACAGTGGGGGTCGTCCCGAAGTTTAATTTGGTTATGCCTTGGTTGGTGTTCGTCTTGTGAACTGTGTTTTGTCGGTCAACTTTCCTGTCCCGTTCTTCAGATCCGGCTTATCTTCTACCGTCTTCTGAGTTCGTCATGGAAGAATTCCCGATCAAGATGTCAGCCAAGTGTCCGCACCGAGGTGAAATACCAAGAATAACTTCATTTTTCCACTTGCAACATTGTACTGTCCCTAATCTCTTCGTTTTACCTTGTAGTAGTGTAGGTTGTGTTAGTTCTTAGTCATTTCGCTAAGTGTTCGATTGATTAGGACTAACTCGTAGTGTTAAATTTCGTGTTCTTGTTGTGTAGTTCTCGGCTATTTAGAAACTACTGCTACTGTAAAGAGTACAAGCAAATTGTTCTCTATTTAGGTTTATTACAGCTTCTAAGTTGCGAAATGTTGTGTTTGATGGAGTAGCTTTTCCTTGAGGTGTTTAGGGAATCCTACTGAGTTCTCGTGAGTAGCTCCGTTTACCTGTGTAATCGGAGTCTACCTGCGTTTGTGAGGTGTTAGCTCTACAGCATTGTGTTAGTGATACCATTGCTTAGGGTTATTTCTGGATGTTTGCAGACGTGTTCTTAATATTGTTATAACTGGCTAAGTCGAAACTGTTGTTAGGGTATTACACTCGTTAACTTTTATCTTCTTAGGTTACCTACAATTTGTAAGACACGTTCTTGTGTGTGGAGTAGCTGTTCCTGGTTTGTGAACCTGGAACTTCTGCTAGTGTCTTCGTGATTAGCTCTACTTTACTGTGTAATCAGAGTCTAATGGATTACAGGTGTGTAATATGTGTAAGTTCTCCGTCATCCCATTAAGTATACGATTGACTAGGATTGATTGGTGGTGTAAGTGGTCGTGTTCTTATTTGTGTAGTGTGCCTAATGCGAAACTTTTGTAAGGGTATACAATACCTGTTAATTGTTTTTATTTAGGTCTACCTGCAGCTTATAGGTTGCGAACCTGACAGGGGGTAGTGTGTATTTTGTCAAGACTCAGAGGTTGTCCGGCATTTATACCTGTGTCTGCGATATAGCTCTGTTCTACTGTGCATCAGAGTATATTTGTTGTAAAGTTCTACCTTGCTTGGAACTAATGTAGCATTTATCCCTCATTTTTGTTCTTTCATTTTGGTTTTCTTATTCAAAGTGTATGGCTATTGTTAATTGGCTCTTGCCTCCTGGACTTTTATATCTTTGCGCTACATTTTCGGTTGTAAGCCCTATTCTTCGGTCTCGAAGCGCAGCTAATGCTATGGTAGTCTTAGTGATGGGGTAATGTTTTGGGCAACTCAATAATTACTACTATGTAACCGCTGGACAAGAGGGTCATTTTCCGACCGCCAGGGTTCCCAAGGTAAACAATTTGCGATTAACCCAATTCTATAGTCCCCGCGTCTTTTGAGCGAACTTGTATTTTAAATTCATGTTCACTTCAATCGTAGGCATTCCTTCTTTGTACGCTCTACTTGTATAGTCTGGGGGGAATCTAGCAGTTAATTTTCAATGTATTTTTGTTTTGTTGTATTATTCATTGGAAACTGGAGCTGTCGGTGTGTACCCCGAAGCTCAGTTTCGAGGGGGGATATTTGTGAACATTAGTGTCTACAGTTCACGTAGAATGGAAGTGTATTTTCTTTATAGCTGTAGAGAAAGTTCATTGAGTTCTTTGTAAGAAAGAGTAGAGAAACTAGAGCTGTTGGTGTTGAAACCCCAAAGCTCAGTTTCGGGGGGGATATTGTAAGAACTAGTGTCATGAACTTTAGTATAGCGATGGTCATGAGCCCTAGTTTGTAATATCTAATGTATAGGAAAGATGATAGATGGCGTCGTGTCTTACGAGTAGCGTAAGAGCACGACGGAAATACTTCAATGAAGATTATCTCGAAACATTTTCGAATTGACGCTAATATTGAAGGTTGTAAAATGTAGAGGAGAATCTGGGCTTTCGAATGATACTACGCTTATTATCATCCGCAGCTCAGGAAATTAATTAATTGAGGTTTAGGTTAATTAATAGTGTTTCATACCGGTTGTCGGTAAGGAAGAGTGGAAGCTGATGTTAAGCTATAGAGCTGGAGGCACACGTAGTATACGTCCTGCTGCACTCTACGTAAGATAGCAATGTTAGCTTATGGTACGGACAGAGAGGGGTATCAAGAGTGTACCTATGAATGAATGGGTGTGTGAAGTCCGTGACTGGGACGCTAGTTACAGACCTATGTATTTAGTATGAGTGTTAATGTAAGACCTCATGGCAATGAGCCATGCGGTCGTCCGTAGGATACCCTCATGGGAAATAGCCATGAGAAAAAGAGAGTGTGCTTAACTATAGAATAGGACGGACGTGTGGTCCTGAGCTCCGCATTCTAGTAGTTAGAGGGTCGAGGTTTTAGTATATAGTAGGAAAGACGGGAGTGTCTTAGACTATTAGGATTATACGTAAAACTAGACTAGACGTAACTAATTGTTAGTTAAAGTGTGATAGGTGTTTCAGTCCGCCTAGAGTAATGTGTTCTCCCAAAGAGCTAGAATAATTATAATTAATTATTTAGAATAGTTAGTGTAAATCGGTATAGTTAATCTCTTAACTAAAGATTAGGATTGTGATTAGTGATTCGTTTCGTGATGGTGTATGATCTTAAAGTGAACACGACCTAATTAAAGAATTGAACCAGTAAGAGGAGCCTTTAGACTTGTTGTGTTCCTGTTTTTCTAGCCTTATGTGCGAATTCATATAGCATATGGTAGGTAGTAGACGTAGGCAGGACGCAACTCGTTACAAATGGTGCCGAAACCCAGTTCTTTTTAGGTTCCGTCTTAGTTAGTTTTGGTTAGGAGTAGAATAGAATTCTACAAAATGTGCGTCGTCGGAGGTCATAGCATGACCTCGCTGCGGGTTTGGGTGGCCACCCGGCTGCTGGTATTGGTAAACCACTTGTTTGAGGTTTAATTTACTTGCGCGGGTGTGGTGTCTTATTGTTTGATTCCAGTGGTGGACCTGCCTTATAGTGATCTTACCGGTGTAATTAACTATCTGCTGGTACCTGGGTCATTCATCATGGTGGCGGCATCTTTCGTCTTGGATCCTCCGTATTGGCGGCCATCTTCTCCACGTGGTTCCTACCACGCCGTGGATACGGATGGTTCGACCCCTGTCCGCATGGGGGTGTGGGGAGTCCAGATGCAAGTGTTGGCCACGCGTCTTCGGTGTTCTTCTGTTGGAACCAGCCTTCTCATTCGTCGGTGCGGTGCCCTTCAGTTGGAAAATTGGCCTTCGGTGGTGATCCTCTGCTACCGTTGGAGCTTTTCGTCAGAGGATGGTGTTTTCTTGGCCTGGCTGAGCGACTTCGTTGGTGCGCCAATGGAGTAGGGACTTTTCCCGTCAAGTTAACGCTGCGTGGGGTTTGCCAAAAGGTATGGTAAACGTTCTTTTCTTCGGTTGTGTAGGTTAATTTTTGTTTTTCTTTCCCGAGCCCATCGAGGTTCATGAGCCTGACGGCGACGGAGCTACCACGAGGGTGGAGCACGGTGTTCCACCGGTTCTTCGTCACCGGTCTGCTATGGACGTGTTTGGTACGGATCGGAAACCAAATTTTAATCGGTGGCGGCGGTCAAGCGTGCGTTTCTGGTGGTGACAAGGTGAAATTGCCCTGGACCTGGGATTTCAGCAACGCGGAGAAGAAGACGTTGGGGGCTCTCATCGCGATTTGAGTACTCCCGGCCTCACGGTCCAAAGCGAGGTCAAGTCTTCGAGGGGTGTATCTGCCGGTACCTATGGGTCACCCCAGACTGCCCTAGGCCTGGAAAGCCTCGGTGTCTTGGAGAGTCCAAAACAGGGGGCTACGTGACGGGCTCGGATGGTCAACAGGTCACCCAGAATGCGTCATGGCGTTGTCGTCGGTGGGGAGTGGTGTCTGCGAGGTTCTGCGTGGAGTTACCCGGACTTTGAGTTGCTGCTACAGTGGGGGTCGTCCCGAAGTTTAATTTGGTTATGCCTTGGTTGGTGTTCGTCTTGTGAACTGTGTTTTGTCGGTCAACTTTCCTGTCCCGTTCTTCAGATCCGGCTTATCTTCTACCGTCTTCTGAGTTCGTCATGGAAGAATTCCCGATCAAGATGTCAGCCAAGTGTCCGCACCGAGGTGAAATACCAAGAATAACTTCATTTTTCCACTTGCAACATTGTACTGTCCCTAATCTCTTCGTTTTACCTTGTAGTAGTGTAGGTTGTGTTAGTTCTTAGTCATTTCGCTAAGTGTTCGATTGATTAGGACTAACTCGTAGTGTTAAATTTCGTGTTCTTGTTGTGTAGTTCTCGGCTATTTAGAAACTACTGCTACTGTAAAGAGTACAAGCAAATTGTTCTCTATTTAGGTTTATTACAGCTTCTAAGTTGCGAAATGTTGTGTTTGATGGAGTAGCTTTTCCTTGAGGTGTTTAGGGAATCCTACTGAGTTCTCGTGAGTAGCTCCGTTTACCTGTGTAATCGGAGTCTACCTGCGTTTGTGAGGTGTTAGCTCTACAGCATTGTGTTAGTGATACCATTGCTTAGGGTTATTTCTGGATGTTTGCAGACGTGTTCTTAATATTGTTATAACTGGCTAAGTCGAAACTGTTGTTAGGGTATTACACTCGTTAACTTTTATCTTCTTAGGTTACCTACAATTTGTAAGACACGTTCTTGTGTGTGGAGTAGCTGTTCCTGGTTTGTGAACCTGGAACTTCTGCTAGTGTCTTCGTGATTAGCTCTACTTTACTGTGTAATCAGAGTCTAATGGATTACAGGTGTGTAATATGTGTAAGTTCTCCGTCATCCCATTAAGTATACGATTGACTAGGATTGATTGGTGGTGTAAGTGGTCGTGTTCTTATTTGTGTAGTGTGCCTAATGCGAAACTTTTGTAAGGGTATACAATACCTGTTAATTGTTTTTATTTAGGTCTACCTGCAGCTTATAGGTTGCGAACCTGACAGGGGGTAGTGTGTATTTTGTCAAGACTCAGAGGTTGTCCGGCATTTATACCTGTGTCTGCGATATAGCTCTGTTCTACTGTGCATCAGAGTATATTTGTTGTAAAGTTCTACCTTGCTTGGAACTAATGTAGCATTTATCCCTCATTTTTGTTCTTTCATTTTGGTTTTCTTATTCAAAGTGTATGGCTATTGTTAATTGGCTCTTGCCTCCTGGACTTTTATATCTTTGCGCTACATTTTCGGTTGTAAGCCCTATTCTTCGGTCTCGAAGCGCAGCTAATGCTATGGTAGTCTTAGTGATGGGGTAATGTTTTGGGCAACTCAATAATTACTACTATGTAACCGCTGGACAAGAGGGTCATTTTCCGACCGCCAGGGTTCCCAAGGTAAACAATTTGCGATTAACCCAATTCTATAGTCCCCGCGTCTTTTGAGCGAACTTGTATTTTAAATTCATGTTCACTTCAATCGTAGGCATTCCTTCTTTGTACGCTCTACTTGTATAGTCTGGGGGGAATCTAGCAGTTAATTTTCAATGTATTTTTGTTTTGTTGTATTATTCATTGGAAACTGGAGCTGTCGGTGTGTACCCCGAAGCTCAGTTTCGAGGGGGGATATTTGTGAACATTAGTGTCTACAGTTCACGTAGAATGGAAGTGTATTTTCTTTATAGCTGTAGAGAAAGTTCATTGAGTTCTTTGTAAGAAAGAGTAGAGAAACTAGAGCTGTTGGTGTTGAAACCCCAAAGCTCAGTTTCGGGGGGGATATTGTAAGAACTAGTGTCATGAACTTTAGTATAGCGATGGTCATGAGCCCTAGTTTGTAATATCTAATGTATAGGAAAGATGATAGATGGCGTCGTGTCTTACGAGTAGCGTAAGAGCACGACGGAAATACTTCAATGAAGATTATCTCGAAACATTTTCGAATTGACGCTAATATTGAAGGTTGTAAAATGTAGAGGAGAATCTGGGCTTTCGAATGATACTACGCTTATTATCATCCGCAGCTCAGGAAATTAATTAATTGAGGTTTAGGTTAATTAATAGTGTTTCATACCGGTTGTCGGTAAGGAAGAGTGGAAGCTGATGTTAAGCTATAGAGCTGGAGGCACACGTAGTATACGTCCTGCTGCACTCTACGTAAGATAGCAATGTTAGCTTATGGTACGGACAGAGAGGGGTATCAAGAGTGTACCTATGAATGAATGGGTGTGTGAAGTCCGTGACTGGGACGCTAGTTACAGACCTATGTATTTAGTATGAGTGTTAATGTAAGACCTCATGGCAATGAGCCATGCGGTCGTCCGTAGGATACCCTCATGGGAAATAGCCATGAGAAAAAAAGGAGTGTGTTTAACTATAGAATAGGACGGACGTGTGGTCCTGAGCTCCTGATTCTAGTAGTTAGAGGGTCGAGGTTTTAGTATATAGTAGGAAAGACGGGAGTGTCTTAGACTATCAGGATTGTACGTAAAACTAGATCAGGTTAACTAATTGTTAGTTAAAGTGTGAATAGGTGTTTCAGTCCGCCTAGAGTAATGTGTTCTCCCAAAGAGCTAGAATAATTATAATTAATTATTTAGAATAGTTAGTGTAAATCGGTATAGTTAATCTCTAAACTAAGGATTAGGATAAGAGGTTGAAGATAGTTTAACTTAAGTTAATTAAGACTAGCTTAGGAGATTATATGTTGTCATTGATTCGTTTCGTGATGGTGTATGATCTTAAAGTGAACACGACCTAATTAAAGAATTGAACCAGTAAGAGGAGCCTTTAGACTTGTTGTGTTCCTGTTTTTCTAGCCTTATGTGCAAATTCATCTAGCATATAGTAGGTTGTAGACTTAGGCAGGACACAACTCGTCACACACCTCTCATCTTTCATTTGAAATCCGACTCTGGTTATAATCTATCGATGAAACCATTAGTATCAATCCTAAAGAATGCTAAACATCCACCGGCACCACCTCTAAATACATGGCTCAGCCTCTATTACAATCTCAATTGCTTACCGGTCCTTTTGAATCCAAACGTAGGATAAACTGGATTGTATATAATGAAATGTGAGGACTCATTACACAACCCAGTCCCCCGCCTCGTCTCGCACTTCCAGCCTTGTGTGTTCCCATTACAAATAAACTCTCTAATAAAGGAACAAGTCTAAACCTGACGTCATTTATTACCATTACCCTTTGACCTCTTCCGACACTCCAGGATTCTCCCTTAAAAATCTGCATTATTGATTCCTCCATCGATAAAAAAACAAACACACTACTTTCTCACTGGCTTTCTCTGTTTCCTTCTGCTTGAAACAAGTCACTTTGGACGCACGCTCATCTGAATTTCGCTATGTCTTTCCTCACGTTCTCCGGAGATGGATATCAGATAGCTATTTTATTTTAGTTATTGACGCCAAAACAAGCTTTAGATTTAACTACCTCCAGTAGTTTTGCTTTGATTCCATCATTAGGTGCTAGTAGCATTATTAGCGGCCGCCAACCATCAGAAGAAGAGTGTCGGCATTTTGCTCTTTCTCAGGTGGTAATTGGTCAAAGGATTGTTGAAATACGACTACAAACACGTTTCCCAGGCAGGTCTATTCATCCAGCTGCCCCAGCTCTGTGATTTCCTCTTCCGCAACGTCCAATTTATATTCAATTTGTAATAATAACAACTATCGAAACCGTTTGATCGGTGCGGTCCAGCTTCCCTCTGTCTTCCGAAGCAGTAATAGCATAAAAGAACACAACCATGAACCGTCGTCGCATCCATGATTGATACACATTTATTTTTCTCAGCCTGTGAGTTCTAGATCCGGGAAATTAAGAGTGCCGCCAGCGTAATACTGATATAAAATCCAACATCAATCGTTAGCTTTGTCTGCTTCTCAGACTTAGCATTAGCTGCAAACCCCGATTGTTCTTTGGATCTACTCCTCGATAGCCTCCTATAGTCTAGTAATAATACAAAAAATCCACCCTGTCACTTTCTTAATGCTAGAGAAACTGGATAGAGCCGGAGGCTTAGATTTACTAGCTGTTTTATTCGCAATCCATAAACTTAAATCCTTTTCGCCAATTCTTTCATCCTTCTCAATCAGATGATGTATCCGATTAAAGATTTGAAAAACTCGTTTTACTCACTCTTATTACTTAAGAAGACAAGAGTGAGAATATTTGTAAGGATAAATTGCTCAAATTGTTTAGATACCTTCCTCACATCATCCTCCTTGTAATTAGCTCGCGGGGATGTCAATAAGTGAAAGAGGCGGAGACTAAGCTGTCTGTAGTTGGCTGGCTGTCACGGCCACGTACAACGTGGCTAACTGAGACGCGTTCTATCTCATCGTCTAGTCGTATCCAACTATTTTATATGCCATCCAGTTAATATGCATGCATACGGGAAAATCAGTGAAATATCTTATGCGAATATGCAATCTATATAAGCTAAAGACCAGAACAAGGTATGTATTGCTTGCAAGCTGCTATTACAGTTCCATCCATAAACCTGGTTACTATTCTGTATTCCTCATAGTCCATAGTCTTTCCGCGCAGGCTTCTTGAGCATATCACGGATTTACTTAAGACAACTAGACGGATGTATGCAAAGATTAAGTACATCGTTAAATTTTCTAGCACGTAATAATAATTACATTTCTCAAGCATAATGTGGGCGTCCAACTAATTATCTCATGTTGATGTGGAGACAAGGAAAGACAAGTGCACATATTTTTTATCCCATTAAATTATAGCCACTTGCATAATATCATTACGAGTAACTAATTATAATTACATATTCATTTTTCTATCCTCTTCTCTTCATAACCGTCTCCTAACACTATAACCTAAAC
Source organism: Sminthurides aquaticus (assembly GCA_906901655.1). NCBI lineage: Eukaryota > Metazoa > Arthropoda > Collembola > Symphypleona > Sminthurididae > Sminthurides > Sminthurides aquaticus. Next base: position 12,505,506 of record CAJQTT010000001.1, on the reverse strand, counting down.
TTTTCTCAGCCGTAGCAAACTATTCCTAACATCAAATATGCTGTGCACTGAATGATTTTGTGTTTTAAATTCCCCCTCCAGCTTCCTCGCTAGTTAACTTTATGTCCCAGCTAGCCTAACATGCAAACCTCATCCAGTCATCCTCACTCACTTCCCCGCCTACCTTCACATTAGCATCTTTCAAAAGCTCATATAGAAGACAAGCGTTAAAAATCACACCACATTCTCCAAAATCTCATCTTGACTTCCAGTCATTCCCAATTGCAACAACACTTGTAGAATTTCCTCCTCCTTCCTAATTCTTTTTCCTGTATCCTCCGCAACTTTCCATTCCTGTCCTCCCCGCTCTGATTACGGGAGGTACGAGTCCTTCATGGTAGAAATAGAGGGACAAGTGGAATTTTACATTTAAATGCTATCATTTTGCCTCCGCATCTTATGCAGGCATTTCTTCTCCTAAAACCATATAAAGTCATAGGCAATAAGTTTAAAAACAACTTACAAGCTACCAAAGTTCCAGAAACGGATCCAACAAAATATAATAGTGAAGTTCCTGGGAAAAATCAGTCACACTTCCTCATCCGCTACCCGACCAGAGCTGCAGCTAGCTAAAATTTAGATGTTTCGAAATGAATGACAGGAAAGTGTATAACAATTTCTTTTTGACGGCTCTGAATTTCCTTTCCACCGACCTTGTTATTACACTGTCCACACGGACAGGTCACATAACAATAACATCTTTGCCCTTCCCTAGATACGGAGCGAGCATATATACTGATTTGCCTGTTCATTTTGTGTCCGCCAGAGGGAGCTTTCCCAGTATAGCAACACTGAGAAAAACTCTCAAGAAACCAGTTTCACAGCTTCTTGTTGTTGCCTCATTCAGAGCATAGGGAAGCCTCCGTGGCTCCCGAAGCAGTGTAATTATTAATGCCCGCTCCGTCATTTCCTCACAATCTTCTGTATTACTCACGGACGGACGGAATCATCAGCTGGAAGGAATATAAATTTGGAATCAGGGATTTTTCTCTACTTTGTTCAAACAAGCCCAGAAACTTTCACACGTTTCCTCTCAATGGTCCCCTGAAGAAAGAAGAGAGGGCAGCGCATAAGGAAAGGTGTAGAAACATTGTATTGTTATTACACGGGAGTTTACACCGTATCTGTCGCTCTGGCTAGCACGCTATCAGTTTCGTGCCTCCGGAGAATAAATGTATGCCAGAAGAAGAGTTGACTGTTGAAAGAGAGCCGGGTGTTAGATTTCCCGTAGCGGCACACAAGACAATAAGTGTAAGGAAAGGTAGTCATAATAATCATAATAATAATAAAGCGCAGACAACTTATGAAATGCCGCCACAGACTCAAACCAGTTTCACTCCGTCCATAAATACAGTAGTTTCAATAAGTAGCCTGCCTTCTTCTTCCTCCTACACACACACTACTACCCACCACCAACGCAGACTATATATATACAACAGAATACAACCGAGCCATCATCTTTTTCATCCTCTACACATCTCCTGTCTCACTGTATATTCAGGAAAACTTTTCACAGACTCTCAACAATGGAATTGTCTAAACTTTTTACATCTCTCTCTCCCATTATCCCCTCGTCTTCTTTACCTTTCAATATCATTCTCCGTAATCATATCATTATGAATTCCGAGCTATTTTTCAACCTCCCGCATCTTCCTCCTCTTTCTCCTGTAGCATCCTTCAAAATTTGTCATTCACACGCTTACTTTTCAAAAACATCCGTATTTTCTCCTCTTCTAAAAATCCGAAACATATTTCCCCCTCCCAGATTGCTAGTTATACAAAGTCATTTTTTCGAATGAGAAAAACAATAATGTTTCTTCAAATGAACTTAATCCAAACAACACATCACTTTTCTGCAATCCGTTTTATTCCCCACATCCCGCCTGCTACAAAATCCAGGAAATGCAATCACCTTCATGTCATTGTTATGTTAACATGCTCTGTCAATGGCCAAGAAAGGTGAGCGCAATAAATAATTCAAAAATCCGGATACAAGCCAAAGAAATAATTACCTCCCAACAACCTATCAATTTCTGCTACATTTCTCTTGGTTTGCCAAAAAATAAAAATCGATGCGTTATGACTATAAAACTTTGACGGATGTTCCCACAATTTTAAATCCAACCGCCGCCGAACCACCGTCCAAGCAATAAAATCAAAATCTGGCAAACAGTTCCCTCGTGTAAATTTCCCTATAATTCATGGATTTAGCGGATGGCAAATTGTGGTTGCTTGCGCAAAAACTCAATCCTGAAATCACGGCGCGTGTTTAATCATTTCTTATATCATAAAACCGCACACACTCACACTCACTTCCCTCCCATTAAATCCAATGTAATTTGCACCTGCATTCGCAGTGAGTTGCTGCGGTAGATTTTATTTCCTTGAAACCATGTGTGAACACGCTCCGGCAAGCGTTTAAATATTCTCCTTGAATACGAAGTAGCTCCTCAGAGTCTGCCTGTTTGTGATTTTTATTGCTCAGAATATTTTTAGATTTTGTATTTTTTCCCTCAAAAACAGCATCAAAACTTTGTAAACTCAAAATTCAAATAGCCATTGAAGAATAATCTGTTCCATCTCCAACTTTTATATCTCATCATTTCCTGCATAACTGACCTGCATGCCCCCGTCATTTCTTTCTCTGCCTATATCACTTTAAAGTTTCACTAGCCTTTTGCGCCCTAAGCTACGTACAAGTTTGGATCATTTTAAAAACTAGAGAGAAAAAGGAAGCTGTATAAACAGCAGTTACTAGTACAAGGATAAAATATTTTGGGTAATCAGTTTAATCACTTGTTAATACGGCAAAAGCAAGATGGTAAAGTAGCTCGGGGTTGGAGTGCAAACAGGTGGATTGATAAGGGATCATATTAGCTCAATGATAAATGCATAATAAAAGTCTCCCTTCACAAGCCCCGCCGACATGATCTTCTTCTTCCCCTCAATTTCCTCTCCAAGCATAAGGATTTAGATTAGTTGGACTTGTATCTGAAATCTGAGCTGGATGTAATAAAGAGAAGGGTTATCGGTGGTGGTGGCGGCGGCGGCCGGTCATCTTGCGGCAAGGACTAAGGGTACTAAAGGGAGAGAAATTATCAAACAAGCCTGTACACACGATAATAAATGTGTACTAATAATAATAGATGAAAGGGGTTAGAGAAGATGCCGAAGAAGACTTCACGAGGGGAGAAACATGTAGTTAAACACACACACACATACGTTCCTATTATGTACATTACATTATCATCTCTCATCTTCTTCACCCCGGACTGCTTTACAAAAGCTTTGAATTCTTTCCTCTGAACACCACACACAACACCACTAGCACTGATCCCTTAGACACTTCATGCACCTTCTTCTTGAATTCTTGGATCCTCCTTTGATTCCCTGGACGAAAGGGCGCGAGGCGGAGAAAGCGGCTTTGGAATACTTAGACGGCTCTCAACCTAATAACCCGCTAATAGTAACTAAAAAAGACCTGTTCTAAATGTGCCGACCCATGAAGAATGATTCTTAGCCCGAAATCTGTTCTCGTGTATTTAAAGCATATCTAAAGCAAGTAGTTACGAGGAAATGTTGGTTGCATTCGTTATTTCCATTCTCTTCATCCCATCTCGCCTTTCCCTTGACCCATCTACCTACAACAGCTAGCAGGAAGATAAAGCTAACCAGTCAGTCAGTCAGTCATTCAGTCAACTACGAGCCTCAAGAGATTTCAGCTATGAGACGAGAGAGCCCTGGAGCTTTCCAGATGAAGGACGCGGAGGATCCGTTCAGGTGTTAAATAGAAGAGGGTTACGTTATATATACGGGCTTGCGGAACAAGACAGGACCGCGGCCCTGTGGGAAGAAGGTGGGAATTTAGTTTCCCCTGATGATGATTGAGGGGATGAGGAATTGGTCAGTTGACTTATTGACGTAGAGGGAGTTAGTATTGGGGGTATGGATGTCAGGGAAATCTTTTCTTTCTCACCTTCCAAACTCTGGCCAAGATTTGTGGAAGAGACCCCCCATCCTGTTTTCACACCTGTTATTCACACAGGAGAGCCCGCTCCGTCCAAGTCCTTCCCGAACAATCCTCCTCCTCCTACATTAACCACCTTCTAAACTTGTTTCTTTAAAAACCTTTCAAATTAACTCCATCATCAATTTCTCCCGCTCTTCCTCATCATCCCCCGTCTTATTCCGCTGCCCCGAGAACATCTTTCTCATCCCCACTATAAACCTCTGTCCACCCACTAATCCACCTGCAATTACACTTGATCCGCTTCCGTCTCATCCTTCAACTAGCAGAGATCACCCAGCTCAGTGATTAACATTCTCTCCCCGCAGCTGAATCCAACTCCTCTGCTTTTTCTCATCTCGTTCTTCACAAAGAGCTTCGGAATCATTCACTATAGCCACCTTACCTTTAAAAAATATACTACAAATCTCAGTCAATTTGCAATTATTCTCTTAAAATTATTGCAAATCCTCCAAGAAGAATTTTGGCAAAACCACCTGGACAACAGTTCCAAGAATTCCAAGAATTTTGCATCATGTGTAAACATAACTTGCAAAACCATTCACACTTATCATTTCACAAAAGAAGCCGAAGAATGCTTCATCTAATTCATCCTCCTGGAGCTGAAGCGGGTTCTTGTCTAAAGAAAGCGCTTGAATCAGTGCGAGTGGCGAGTAGGTTAAAAGTGGCTTCTTCTGGACAGGTAAAAGAAGCCGGACTGCGGGATGTGTGTCTGTGTTTGTGTGCGTGAGGCTGTGCGCTAAAGACTTGATAGATTCAAGGAAGAAGAAGAAGCGGACGGAGGAGGAGAGTTGAGGAACAAGAATTGAAAAGTTAAAGAGTGATCCCGCAAAGCACCCGAGAATTGTTTGCCGGTCCACATGAAAGGGAAGAGCGGCTTGCTTGGCTATAATCAATTGAGAAAAAAATGGGGGTGCGCGTGAAATGGGAGTTAGATGTTCACTTTACTAAAGCGCTCTTTAATTTCCTCACTAGCAACTCAAAGGATGCCTATCCCCGGAGGCATTAGCCGTCGTCTCCCAACAACCTCACAGCCTCTGCATTTCCTTTTAGCCGCCTCCCCGAAAGAGAACAACAACTTACTACTCTATATGCTCACCAAACACCATCACCTCATCAAACCACACGGATTTCCACCAAATCCTATAGCCCTCCTCCAATCATTCTCTTCTTTCCTGGAGTGTCTTCTTAAATAATTCTTTCCTCCCTTTCCCCACCATTCTCTCTTTAGGAATCTCATCTCTGTCCTCGTCCTCCCAGCCAAGCAATGTCCATCCATCCATTCATCTCTTCATTGTTCCCCGAGGAATTATTACAAACTCTCTCTCTCTCTCTCTCTCTCTCTAACTGCCCAGCCATCCAGCCACAGATTGAGATGAACAACAAAAGCGACAGATACTTACAATCTGTGGTCTGCAATCAAAAGAATCGTTTTTAGCACCATTGTGGTCGAAACAATCAAATATACTTCCATCCCTCTCGAATCTTCTCTCCCGGCTCACACAATCCCCGAATCCACAAAACATAACAATCCCACCACATTTTCTCACCCATCCCGCCAACTGTCAATCTTTCCATCTTTGCGTAGGGAAAACACTATGATTTTTACAAAACCATCCCAATACCCTACTCATCCTAAATTCTTTTCTCTGTCCCTTGCCACATGGCGTACGTATATAGGGACATCTCCACGAAATTTTTGTAAACAAGTATGTCGAAAAGTATTTATTATTGTTTAATCGTCAAATTTTGAGATCTTTTCTCCGAGAAACCAAGCCTAAAATGTCATCATTTCAAGTTTGACTTTTCCAATAAGCAAGAGTTGTTAAGCTTGTATTGTAGTTTAAAAGAAGGTAAGTAAAAGTTCTAGCAGGAGACACGCGCAGAGGGCGCTGCATACAAGCTCATCCCTCTCGCTAACCCCCTCTTCCCTCTTCAAGCGACTTAATCCAACATCTTCTCGGACATAATTAAAACATTCAAATGTACAGGAGGGGTGGTGGGGGAGACCACACGCCCTTGGTACTTGGCACAGCAGCATTCTGCATGAATTAACAATAAAATCTTGAATCCAGCCTTTTATTCACCATTCTAAATAGCTCGGTAGTCAAAATATGTGGAGAGAAAAGAGGGAAGGAAGGGAATAAATCATAAATTATTATTGAAAACCTCAGAGCTGGGACGAAGAATTGGGAATCATGCTGAGACGAGGACGTGAGCAAGTGCTATTCTGATGGAGTTGTTCAATTGTTCCGAGTGCCGACAAACATATCATTCTGCCACCACCAACAACCGCTAGTCCATTTCATCCATTTCATCCCTCTCATCTTTTCTTCTCTCTTCATCATCTCCTTCTCAATCTCTTCCTCTCAGCTCGTCCTTCTCCTCCTCCCCCTTCATATTACTCCCATCTTTCGTCGCCTCTTCTTCTTCATCTCTTATCATCCAAGCCGGTGATTCAAATCACAAAAGAAGATAAAGATTCCCCACAAAATTCACAGCCAGTAACTTCTAAATGAACTGGCGACACTCTCCATCTTTTTATCCACTTCCCATCCATTCAACCAACCCACCCCCACTTCTCATCCTTAATCATTCCACTTCACAATTATCCCAAGCATTCATACCTTATATATATCTTCCCAACAACCTGCAAATCAAACCAGACCTCTCCCACAACAGCACTTTTTCTCCATCACAGAGGCGGATTCCCCTCCAACACCCACCAGCCAGCCAGCCTCATTACGATCATCAATTACTCTTCCGAATCAAATACCTCAAGGATTAATTGCTACATCATCCGAAATAGCATGTACCCCCTGCACTACTCCTTCGCCCGGGCAGCCGTATATCTTCCTATCTCCACCCGCAACTTTCATAAGCATCCTAGCTTCCTAACCACCCCAAAATATCCCTTGGAGAGAATCAGCCGACGAGCCTACATTATCTCCGGGATCCCATATAAAACTGTCATCTTTAATTAATTTACAACTAAAATGTGATCTGCTCTGTTCTACCTTAACTTTCTTATAAAAGCTACCCAGCTTCATCTAAAAATTCAAACGCAGCATACCTTTTTACCGGCATCTTCACAATATTTTGCAACTTGCCTCCTCCTCAGTGTAACTGTCTAACCTTAATTAGTTAAGTCGTACTTAATTCCCTTCATCAATTAGTACCCGCTCATGTAAATAGCGGGTCCTCGTGTAGTCTTCTCGTCCATCTCCTTACTTGTTCTGTAATGCTCAATTTTTTACAATTCCACACAATTACCATTAAGCTAAACGTGTGGAAGAATATGCACTTCCTCTCCTCGCATAACGTTTTAGAGCCCGAGTTAATAATTTAGGTAAAAGCATTCCACAACACCTTCCCCAATTACTTAACCCAACATTCTCAAAATTCTTTCCCGCCACCCTCCTCCTACAATATCTCTTCTAGTCCTTTCAGCTACTTTCATCATCATCATCACCCATTTCCATCTTATCTTGTAAAGAAACAAGCCGCTAACATAATATTCATAGCGCACATGAAAGCGCCAGCGGTCACGGCTTTTCCACGAGTAATCGCATCCCTTAGGACGAATCTATACCTTATCGTCCTCCCCCCTTCTTGTCCATTTCTCAGATCTTAATCAGCTCTTTCACAGTCATCATCACTTGCTTAACATTTCCCACAAAATCTTCATCCGACTATGATTCGCTCCTCTTGTCCCCCGTCCCGCTGTCCTTCCCCCCGACACAGGTCTCTTTACAGAGCATCCCTTAAAACTTGATTTCTCAACCACGTACACATGTAATATTATATTTAGTCTTTAAAGGATGAACGATTCCTCTTACTTAAATTTTCCGTTACGAGCGACATGATTCCATTGAATGAAGCAAAAATAAGCGGTTGCGGGCGCGAGATTCTTTTCAAATTCCAAGGAGACTTTTTCCAAGAGAAACGTAAAAAAACGCAACCCTTCCATGACCTGCCTCCTCTCCATTTTTCCTCTTTAAGTAATGTGCCCGTAAAAGCATTCAAGCCTTTAAGCAGCAGCAGCAGCCTAACTAAAAACTTGTTACCAAAAAGCTGAGTTCATCACCAGAACGAATAAATTCTAATTCCACCTCTTCCCACTTTTCCTTTTTAAGAGCCGACACTGTCTTTTTCCAAACCCTAGTCTACCATCCGCTCATCCTTGCAACCTCTCACTCTCAAAATTAGCCACACAATTTATCCATGTTTCACAAATGTATCCAAGCTTCTGATTCATTCCTCCCCAAGCACATCTCTTCCAAGGACTTTAAGGTATTCGCCACCCTGCTGCATGCTGAATTTCTCACAAGCAGATCCGCCAGGTAAATCTGAGCGACTCTCGTCCACTTCTCACCCACCCACCAACATATATAAACTCCGGCCAAACCCTTTTCCCCCATGAGGAGAACATTTAATCAGCATGTCTCTCCTTGTCTTTTATTTACATCCCTCTTTAATTCCCACTAATTAATTGCCATCAACTTGCAGAAACAACCTCCTTGATTCAATGACCTACTACTTTGCTAAATAATTCCCACCTTTTCTCTTTACGCGCCACACCTGTCTCCACATCGCTTATCCCCTACACTTTATGTGCCTAGCTCCTGTCTATAAACCTTCCAATCGCCTCCTCCACCATTCTAATTAATATTAACTACCCCGTTGAATTCGCGAAACAATCCCCTCTCCTCAACCGCTACATTCCTCATCCCCTCTCTTTATCTTCTCCATCTTCTCCATGTCCTCAACGACCTTAACCTTTCACTGGCCACACGGGGAGGTCTTTTTGAGTGAAGATAACGAGAAAAAGCTAATTACTACTCCTCTTCATTAGCTCAGCTCAGCTAAACATTGACAAATCAAGTATTATTCTTCTCCCCCTCCGAAGGCCCCCATGTCCACTTCAATTACAACCCCAATCAACCATTCGCCATTCTTGTATACAATTGTCACTGAAAATAATTATCTATCAGCAATCCCAATCTTCAATCACGCCTCCATCATCCTTTTAGCACAATCACAGCTAAGCTTCTTCTTTCTTCTCGTTTGCATTACAATGCAATTAGCTTTGGTTAGAAGCGGGAGCGTTTACCAATAAACCCAGATCGAATCCGCTTTCCATCATTGGCACAACAATTTGCGAGCATTGTATCCCACAAAGTAGCATTCTTCTTAACAAAGGCAAAAACTTGAAATCAGAATATGCTTCTAAATTCAGGAAGGAGACGTGATCACTGATCACACAAATACCGATTCATCATGGTCAGTTAGCTCACTTTCGACTTGGATAGGGATTGGACATCATCAGATACAATAAGTTTCTACGACGACGACAAGACAGATCCGCATCCTTTTGGAATTCATCTCCATTCACCATTACTTGTAAAACGCTTAAGAGCGTCAGCGTCAGCCAGCTCCATGGCGGCTAACTACCAGAAAACCTTTGCAAAGTGATCAAGGGTAGAATGTGCTAACTATCCCTCATCCTATTGTTAGTCATCATTAGAGTCATGAATGCAAAATACTTACATTGTTATCATGACGAGAGTAATGGTAAATTAGCGACAGTGAAACGACAAGAAATATACACACTTTTTACACAATCCCTTCCTCTTATCCCAGCCACCAGACAAGCATTAAATCCTGTCCCCTCCTCATCATCTTTTTAGTTACGTCAGACTGAACTTACCAGCAGCACATGAGTGAAAAAATCAAGGATAATCTTCAATCTATCCCGGCTGGTTATTCTCAATTTTTTCATGGATCATCACCTCCTCAAATCCCTCCACACACATTAGTCCATTACCCTTCCTCGAGACAGGGTCATCATATAGATTTTACCATGTGCCTTTTATTAAAAAAATTACCTCCCCCTCATTTAGCTTGTCGTCAACCAACTCTTCCGAGTCCCCCAACCCTTTGTACCTTCTATTATTGCGCTCTCAGGAACTCCTTCAGTTGAAAGCAATCTTGTCGAGTATTGTTCCACTTTTTAGTTTCTTTTACACCAAAACTTGATGCCCCCAAACCCTACCTCATTCAATCAAGCTTACAGCATCGATCCCGATCCCCTTCGCATCCTCTTTTGATTTCTTGAGAAGCGTTCTTAGCCATCCACCTCTTGTATCTTATTTTATCCCCGATTCTGGCCCCTCCCCCGTCAACAACAAGACTTGAACCCTTTTCCGCCTTCTCTACTTTTACATTTGAGCGACAGCCTCCTCTGCGTCTTGAGCGCAATCAATTACCCAACACATTTTCCCACCATCAATTCAATAGCGCTCTGTCTCCAATCCAACAGCCCCAAAAGCATCAAGGATAAGCAGCCATAGCTTAGCGAGCGACTCAGTTTCCCTGCTACTTGTCCTCCTCCTGAGTTCGAAATGGTAGTGTGAGAAACGGAGGGAGTTGACAAGATTCAAATCCGTCACTTGTGTACAGAGAGGAAATTCCTGTCTGTCTCCCTGTCCGTCCGTCCGCCTTAAACTGCTAAATTAACCATCTGGACATGGAGTCAAGCTCACAATTTGGATTCACTCAATCTGTCCTCCAACTCTTTTGTGCGGAAAGCCTACAAAAGACGGCTTGATCACCGTGTTTATTTTTTATCCAATACATAATCACACCACTCAAACCCGCCCGCGACACCTTCACAATTTACCCCACCCCCACCACCACCATAATACACCGCTCATCCTCATATCCACACTCGCACTTGACAGCAAACTCTCCCATCCTTTCAGCCCTACAACACTACCTCCAATTCAGAGCTCCTAATCTTACCTGCCACAAAAATCCCACAGCCATCCCCAGCCAAAAGAATGAACTACCAAAAGCTAAAAGCTTAGAGCTACTCAACGAGCCCGCCAGTCAGTCAGCCAGCTAAATGATCCAGCCTTGATCTCTCTTCAAGTCTATGATTTTCAAATAAATTCCTCAACGACCACCTCCTTTTTGCCTTCTTTCACTAACTTATTTCACTCAACCTTCCTGAAATTCTCATAGCCCTTGCTCAGGCTATAGCCAGGGCCAGACACATCTTTTTATCACCAACGTAGCCTACACGGGTAGCCATAAGGTAAAGGCATACTTTCTTGTGCCCGGGCAAGCCTGGGCAAGCAATCCCTTGAAACTATTAGAGCATCTTGGACACACATCTCTCTTCTACTTTTTCAGCATCTCTTTCTCCTTGGCTCGTTCGCTCGCTTACTTACTTATAGCTACTATTAGCTCGTCCGCCGGCAAGCTCGTTCATTTTCTTCTTAAGGATATCCTTGGTGGTGAAGTGGCTGGAATAGGTGTTTAGAATCAAAGATCTTTGTGAAGGAGAAGGCGGGCGGTATCTTTAACTAAAAAGCGAGAAAAAAGAGAGCCATCAATGCGTGATTACAGTTCTAACAACAATTCGCACCTCACCTCTTTGAGAAATGCCGACAATCCACCCCTCTCCCCTAAACACACCTGTTCCACCACCTCTCCTCCTCAAACCCACTACACAACTAACTAACTAACCACCTCTCATGTATAACATTAGCACAGGCTCAGCCACTGCTACACACATTCAACACAATTATCCCCAGACCAATAATCCATAGAGTGTTTGCGCTAAACACCAACCAACCACCCCACTTTACCTCTAAGCCTTCTTTTCACTCGTTTCTAAAGGAATTTTACGCATTCCCTTAAATCCTCAACAAGACCATACCTAAAATAATCCAGTCAGCCATTTTCAAATATTTTTAAACAATCTTCACCTCTTGTCACTTAAATCTTCATTAACTGTCCTTTCTTTATTTAATCATACCACTTCCCGGTTAACCTTCTCAATTCGCAAATAATACTCCTCTCCACTCTTCCGCTAAAACCCACAAAGTCCTTAATTGATAAATTTACCTCATCTTCCTCCTCCATCCTGTAAACAGGTTCATGATTTTAAATCAAAATAATAAATACTAATATTGCTGCACCTTTAATTTCCTTCCTCTTCTGATTCCCACTGCTCAGCATCCATAGAACAGTAAGTAGGTAGGACAGAATCATTCTGCCTTCTCCATTCTTCCGCTGCCATCATTTTTTCTCCATTCTCTTCACGTATTCATCACAGACTTTTAGTACACACATTACTCCTAATTAATTCCCGGATAAGAGCCACCCCCACTTATATACCAATCAGGTAACTAGTTCATTTCCTTCAATCATTCCGCAATCTCCTTTTAGCCTCCGACATCAATCCCTCTTTCACCCAACTTCCGCTCCTAACGTCAACACCCTCCTCCTGATCTTCCTCCTTTCCTTCCCCCTCCCTCTCTCTCTCTCCTCTCCTACTAAAAATATAATAAAAAGCTCTCCACCTTTCAAACCGACGGACAGAGTCAGCCAGGAGATGAGAGGATGAATGAATAATCAATTCCAAACACATACTATCCAAATGAATCCTTTCAAGATTATCCTTTGGCGGGTCTTTTAGTAACAATTAGAAGCCCATCCAACCTTTTCCCACCTCCTGTCCACTATTCTTCCATCTCAAAAACGCTTCAACACCCCTTATAAAAATTAGATTACATTTATTTTATATACTCTTTTATTTGTCTCTAGAAGCACCGAATTTCTTTCGAAAAATGTAATTTAAAGCTTGAAACGCAAAAGCTTACTTGTTTACATACGGGGATACAAAAATACCGTATCATAGTTTGTAAATTATTATGTAAACCTGGTTAATGATAGTTTGCCGAACTTGATAACAGATGACACTTCTGCGAGAATTCCTTTCCCTTTCACATAAAACTAACCAATTCAAGCTGTCAACTTCTACTTATCCTCTTCTCTTTAATCTGTCCGTATCCCTTGCGTAACTGTCCCGATATATTGTGGTAAGATGTTTACTTCCACCAGATGTGTATGAGGTTAACGTTTCGGATTGTGTCGGTGGGCGGATCGAGTTTATCCTTTGTGCCATCTATTCATAGGAATTAGTTGGGTCGTTCAGGGGCATCATTGAAGAGAAATGTTGTTAAAGGAAGAAAGTATATATGCTCAATATAACTTGGCTACAATGCAGTCATCTAAGGTAGCATTTTATATACATGTAGCCCATGCCCAACATCCAATGTAGTTGAACACTGCCTGGTTTGTAAGCCTCTAAAAGAATCTTATTCTCTCTTACTGCCTTATTCACTCACCAATAACACACATCTATGACAATAGAATAATAATTCTCAAGTGTGAACACAACATTCGTACAATGAACTCTCACCATGCTCACTCAACTGATCACTCAGGATCAAGGATTCAACTCCTCCTCCAATAATTCACCTTCTGACAAATGGATAAATCATTCTTTCAATCATCACCTCAAGTATTCTACCTCTGTCCTTCTTTTCAACTATTTTCCTTCATCCTCTCCCGCCTTTCACTACTTTCTTCGCTTACCGCTTCAATTTTCAGCTATTCAATCCATGTTTCTAGTTCATCGATTCATTGATCACCGCATGCAAGAGAGGCATTATCATGCATGGACGTATTTCAAAGGAACAAGAGTCAATGCATCCGTATTTTTCGCATCGCTTCCTCACCTGTTTCGCCCAGCTGGCAAAGGATAAATCCGCATCTTTTTTACCATCTTCCTCCTTTGCTTTTACTGTTTATCTTGGAGTGGCAGTTTCAGCGGACATGTTTTGCAATAATCTACCTGAGATTTCATTAGCTTATCTCCTTTAATTTGAGTATTCTATTCCCACGGGAGGATAGTTTACATTCACGTACATCCACAGATAAAAATTCTCTTGCCTCCAAAGGCTTTCCACCTTTTCCGCTTTCCTTCTATGCTCATTCCCTCAATCAGCTCAAAGAGACACCGAGAACAGGGGAAACGCCGCGAGGATTTGTAATAAGAGCTCTTCAAAGTAATTGCAAATTTCCTCAGCCCATGGTCTTCAATTATGCACTCGTATCTAGCTTCCCGCCCCGGATTCTATATCATAAAACTTATCAAGATTTTCAAGACTAGACTAAATAATTAGCAATTAAGTTAGAGATAGCCGAGTTCTTTTGCATTTCTCTCTCTTCCTCCTAATTGTTAATACAAATATAGAATTCTAATTATTAGAAAATGTACAAGCTCAGCCTCTTTTCCTTTCCTTACTGCATTTCTTTCGCTTCTAAATGAGTATTTATCTGAGGAAATATCCATGGTTTTTTTCATCAAAAGGCTAAGCTAATTTCCCGAGGAGTTTCAAAATGTTTATGCGCAAAATTCTCGCAACCTTTCAACATTATTGAACTGGTAGACTAGAAGCATGAACTATTTTTCCTCCTGGGAATCATATCCCATTCCCCGAATCACCATGCTTGCTTAGGTAGTCAAGGATGCGTGTGCTTTTAGCTCCCTACTGACTAACAGACAGGGGATTCTTCTAAAACTTAAAGCTCCTCGTCTTCCCACTAGCCACTAATAGATTTCCGTGAGAAGGATGAGACGGAGTAAGGAGGCGTTTAAAGATTTTAAAAATGATATCAATCCTCTAGACTTGAAGTAAATTATTATTCACCTCTTGCCAGTTGCAAACTCGTATAATAAGTTAGCTTTAGGAGCTCCTAATAAGCCCTAATAAAGCGGCGCGCATCCATCCGAGGTTACTTACTATACGGGCAGAGACTTTGCCAATTTGAACAGCACGGTCTTCTGTATGCATACATACTCCTCGTATATTTTATCAACCAACTACTAACTAGGCAGCTTGAATTATTAAATCCTTAAATGTGACTCAAGTAATAATCAGCTTGAAGATTAATTACATGCTGCGCGAGGTTAATTATACAGGAGTCTGCTAAAAACTCACTCAAGAAACTAGCTTCAATTCGCACGCGTTATCAGTTTTAAACTCACAAAGACAACGAGTTACACGGACAAGTTTATATACCAACCAAGCTTGGAATATAATGATACCAAATGAGATGTAATTAAATCAGTATATTTCCGAATCCTCCGTTTGTGCTAATGAGGGCAAGAATTATTACGACCGGCAGGGAAAAAATTGTTGTATATAACAACATTCAAATGTGGTTCAACCAACGGGGAAAGGTTAGAATATCCGAATATACTCCCACAGTCAAGCTAGTATTGCAAGTTTGTGTGCATGCGAAAAATGTTATTATGCTAAAAAACCAAGTTTAGTGCTTAATAAATCAAGCGTTCTATAAGTAGCCTTATGACTGAAGAGATATATTTACAGTACTTGGCCACCAATCAAACCGGTGTGTACAAATTTGACTTGCAATTCAAATATTCGCATTTATTTGCATAAAATAATTCCCACAGTTGCCACTGCATGTCTATGGGAACTTTAGGCATTCATCCCAGACTCGGCTAGTTTCTCTTTGACAGGGATCCTTGAGACATTTCTCTCATATCCTGTCCTCCCACCATCTTGTCATCTTTACTTCCTCTAATTTTCATCCTCCTCCATTCTCCATTCCTCAACTCCTTCTTCCTTTTAAGTTCATTAATAGAATTAATACGAAGCAGTTCATATCATCGCATACTCTCTGCTAGTGTTATGCTTGTCCTTTTCCCGGCTTTAATTCTATGAGCACTTGCTCCATCTTTCTTTCCTTCCATCTTTTCCCTCTACATTCATTAAAATCTCTTTCTTTCACCATTTCAATTGCTCAATTCTCAGTCGTGAACTAATACAACTAACTTGAAAATATCATAGTACGTATCTTGAGACCCGAGAGTCTTTTCTATTTCCTCACAAGATCATTTACTTCCCCATCAGCTTCTTTCAGTCCTGGCTCACTTCCTTGCCCCACCCCGTTTCTCCTCCTTCTCCTAATCCCCTGTATACGAACGCGTGTTTCATGTACACATTACTTGGCCGAGCTCAGCTTTAGGATGACAATTCTTTCGGCGCGGGTAAAGTTCTCAAAGGACTTTGGAATTATATGGCGGGCGGGCAGGAGCGGAGTTGTCTCTCTCTCTCCCCTATTAAGAACACTTGCTGACATGAGCAATATATCATTCTAATGTCCCTTGACATGACTCACTTGTCAGCAAGCATTGAGCCGAGAAAAGCCAACAACATTTACTACCCGCATTACATAAACATTCACTCCCTTTATCATACTTAATCTCCTACTACATACAAACCAACATTTCCCCTTTATCCCTTACCTATCCCTATTACTTAACATGTCTCTTCCAACCAATCTCCTCATCTCCCCATCCTCTCAACCAAATCAACGACAACCAACTAGATGACAGGACCAACTTCTCAATCCATTCTCTTTTACATACTTCATACTCATCTTCTTCCATCTTCTCCTCCATCATCTTCCCCCATTATCTACATACACGCCTAGCTCTTCCTGCTCCTACTATCCTCGAAACGCGGAATCCACCAGACTCGCCCTGTCAAGATCGTGATAGTCAAGCGTCACCCTAACAATCGCATCACAATCAATCCTTTTCACATCATCACAGCTAAAGCTTCATCTTCCCAACCAATCCCACACCTTTGCGCCCACTCCTCCACCAACGTCTTCATTCTCTTCAACCTCTCTTGTAATTCTGTCTTCCATTATCCCGAGCAGACATCCCTTATAAGCTCTTATCTAATGTCAACAAATGTTCATTTCACAGCTTTCACTCACTGTCCTTACCCTATTCTTTCCATCTGTCTCCGCTCGCACCTGTTACTCACATTTCTTTCCTGACTGAAGCAATCAGCTACTGAATGCTCAAATTACAATAACCTTCTAGCAATCAGGAGAAAGTAGTACATTTTGTTTATTTGGGGCCAAAGAACACTTTAAGTATATAGCGCAGGACTTTCTCATATGCACTCGCCTATTTTACTTTCTCTCTTGTTTTCATCAGTGTTTGTTTGATATGCCAAATATCAATCTTTAAAGATCCTCATTTCAATTTGCGCAAATGATCATTTTAATTCGTTATTTCAAATTTTACCGGGCAGGGCATGGAATTGTATACAGTCTGCACTGCAATACATGCACACAAAACAATCATTAAAATCTCTGACAATGTATTTCACATCCACATACATTGTTTTCGCTGTCAAGATGATGATATTGCGGATTAAAATCCGTGCTGTATTTTCAGACTACAAGCAGTTCCTTGGTTCCTAGGATGAAATTGCTTTTATCGTAATCTAAGATTGGCATCAACCATTAAGAATGAGGTCATGATAAGTAGCATAGGAACACATATTGCAAGTCTTCATTATCCTGCTTAATATCCATTGCTTTTACAGTCGTTAAATGTGAATTGTGAGCTCCGTAATAATCATGTCCTCTACTCAAAATCCAACCTAATTTGTCCACCTACAAGATTTCACCCCATTCATTACCTCTATTAAAATGACTGCAAACTATTTCGCCTAGGGTACAACAAATCCGCCAAACCTTACTTCTTCAAGCATAATTAGTTGATCAACTCATCAACTTCAACCTCTGTGTCTCATGCTTAGATGGTAGCCAGCAACTAGCTAAAAAATTTAATCTTCTCCCTGCATCTTTTTCCTCCGGAAAGAACGCTCATACCGCCTACTCCGTTTTGCTACGCTACAACAACCTAATAGAGCAATTTCCTCCATGTTTCGTCTTCAAAATACCCGCTATAATAGCCATTACTTTATATTCCCAGCTAGCTATTTTTACGAGACTAGACAGAAGAACAAGACTTGAAATAATTGCACCCGCGCCAGCCACATATCAAGGTGAATATAAATATCTCTCATTTTTTAGAACCTACTCAAAGTGATTCAAACCCACTGTGTAGTTCTAGAGTCACTACACCACCGTCATAAGATAAAGCAAACCACACTCAACCACATCGCTTTTCAATCTCATCTAACTCATCAGTACAAGACGACACATGCCATCCGTCATCTTCCACTTCAATCCTCGATCCGCTTTTAGTCGTTTCTTTCATCTTGAATTAAGTAAATTAAATCTCACATTCTTAACCAACCCGAGAGCCGGAACTTCCTTCTCTCCGCATTTCTCTTACACATACCGCACACTTATCTTCTACAATCCTGAAATCCTATCTCTTTCTTCCATATTTCCCAAACTTCCCTTCTTAACTCAGCATCATCATCATTTACGAGTCATTGGATTGGATCATCTTCTCGGTTATTTCATTTAAGCTATGAATCCTGACTTTCACTCCTCTCTCCTCCTCTTCCTACGAATGATCTAATATGCCTCCGGTATGCCCGCATTCCATCCCTCATCCACCCTTCCTCCTATAATAGCCCGGTCAATTTCCTCGGAAACCACCCAGCAATAATCCCCCAGCTTTTCTCTCCATTTCCCCCTTCTCTCATCCTCCGCCCTCCCTTTCCTTGGGAGCAGCATAGATTTTTCTAGCATGGCATCTTCTCAAGATGCAACACTGCCTTTCCAAGGGACCGGACTCAACGTAGTATATATAGTCATGCCAAAACGCAGCGAACTCTTGACCAGCTACACATCCAAGGAAGAAGATAGGTGAAGAAGAGTATGCTCATTTGAGGAGATATGCTTAGCAGGAATATGAATTCCACTATTATATTTTCCCGCAGTCAACACTTGCCTCCACACTCCAGTTGAAGGGGGAGAATGTAAAAAGATGGGATTTGAGAGAGCCTTTGAAAAAATATCACAAATTTTTCAAACCGTCTTGAATTTTTAATGTATAAAATGAATCGGCTTTCCTTTGTGTAAGGGAAATGATTAGAGGTAATTACAGGGAAAAGCAAGCCGACTTAGAGCTTCTGAAGCCGCATCACACATCCCAAAGGGCTCGTACACATCTTCAAGCCCAACCCCACCTCACTCATCTCAACTCCCAGCACATCTCTATAAGGGCCACACACAATTACTCTCCTCACTCAAACCCACACAATCTCTTTCATCTTCTCCTCCCCCACCCACAACCTTTTCCAGCTTCTTCTCACCACGTCCACATCTTTCCTCCACCCCCCCCCCCTCTTCTCAATCTCTTCCCACTAGCCTCTGGACTTCCAGCATCCTTCAACTCACAACAGAACCATCTCTTTGCATAAAAATTCCACCTGTATTTTCACTCACCTGTCTCCGCGGCAGCAAGGTGTAAAAACCTACGATGGAACACGCTTTTACTACGAACCCCACTCTTTTCAACTCACTCATCTTCTTCTTATTTTAATAAAAACATGTATTATATTGCATCCCCACAATCCGCGCATAACAGTACCTGCTGCTCAAACACTTCACAAGTTTGCACTAGGCCGAGAGCAAAGGCCTGAGATACACGCTATAGCTAACTGCATTCATAACTATTACCAACTAACAGCTAACAGAGTCGGCAAAGTGCAACTACGAAGAAAATGCGTAGTAACTAAAATATTATAACAAGCTTCTTCCACCTTGTAAAATATATATTACCTTCCTCACTCACTCCTCCTCCAGCCCCAAACAATATATATTCCCTCAACTCAACTTACAATAATCACCTCCATCACCTCACACGACATTATTCACCCCAATGAGTTAATTTAATCTAATCTACGTCTCCTTACTTACAGCTCCCCCTTTACCTCTTCAACATTGCCGCCATCATCAATGTCATTATCCTCTCCAAACTTTTCCCATCTTCAATCTTCTTCTCGTCTTCTGCAAACTTGCTCCTTCTTTTTTAAAAACTACAATACAAGTCCGCATTTTCATCCCTAGCAAACAAACCTACATAGTTTCTTTAACCGACAGAAAAGTAGAGAATAAGGTTGACGGAGAAGTCTTCTCCCATCCAGTCCCAGTGCACTGAGTGAGATTAAGCGAAAAACTGTAAAGAAGAAAATACAAGCTCCTCTCTCTCTCTCACACACACATCCCTCTAAACCTATATTCTTTTTATCATAATCATATAATTTCAAGCCCATTTTCTTATTACCCACACAACATGAATATTTACCCTCTCACGTCCACTAATTTATGATCAAAAGTAACATCCTTATTTCGGCAACATAAGCATCCCTCTCACCCTTTCTCCTTGTTTCCTTGTTGAATCCGAACATTTTCCCGTCCTCCAACAGCACTCCTTATTAACCAGAGGCTCTCCCGTTTGCAAAGATAAAGAAGATGCCGACGACGGATCATAACTTGCATCATCCCCTCATCCTTACCCTCCTGCACCATCTCCTCCTATTATCTTATTCACATATTTACGTCACCATTCAAAATTATTAGCATTAGTAAGTAACAACACCATAACACCATTATTCCCCGCCTATTTTCCTCCCAGCAACGCCATACATCCTTTTTAAATTACCCATAACTATATTACTAATATACACTCACTACAAACACCTAGAAAACACCTAATTTATACGACCTGGAAGAACCTTCGGAAATTCAGCCACAAGTTGCCACCGTACTCCCGCCAGCTAGCGCGCCATTCGCTTTCACTAACTATCTGCTTACTTTAGCTGCAGCTCAGCAAAAATTATAGCCTCTGCTCTTTACAATAAAACACTAAATCCCCGACAATGTAATGTATCACGATCGTTGACAGGGCAAGCCCTGATTGCGAACGCTCCCAGCATCATCCTATTGCTTTCCCCGTCACTTTTGAGATATATGGGACGGGACTGGTGGCGTTTTCCGTGATTTGATACGATTCCAAATTTCTCCGCTCCTTCCGCGGCTCATCAATTTCCTGGGATGTGATACATTTTCTCTGTAAAAAAACATTGCTGAGCGCATAAATATTTCCCATCTCTCCTCGTCTCTCATTCCAACACTGCCTCCTGAGGATAATCTCTTCTTCGTTTCTCTAGCTCTTCTTGCATATTCAACTCTCCCGCCGCCACCAAGTAAGTAAAAAGATGGAGCTACAAACTTCAAAAAATGGCCCAATGCTTCTAAAGATTTAATGGAAATTTAGTCTCACTGATACGAAACAAATAATTCTTTTACCCATCACATCCATCTAACCGCATCTCTGCATCCACACATTGCATATTACCAACGCAAAAATCCAGACAACTTGTTCATATAATTGAAGTGTTTTAGGCGTATCTGCATCCTTCCCTCCCAAGTCTATACTCCTAATGTACCTGCCCTTAATCGCCATTAGTTCCCAGTTAATATATATAGCCCGTATCCCACTTCCCTTTTTGCCCTCATCCTCCCTAATTTCAAAGACAAACTCTTGTGGTTTCCCTTGGAAGCAGTTTCCAATATTTACCCACATGTTGATCCATGAGTTGATTGAAAGTGAAGTCGGCATCATAAATCCTAACAACATCTGTCTCGTCCTCTCTCCCTCTCCGCTCCATTCTCCAATCTTTGCAATCAGCCTAGCGTAAACCTTCCTTCCCGCAAAACTTTTTACAACTCCATACCACCCACCCACCAATATCCCTCCTAATGTCTAAGTGTACATGCATTCAGCCCATTATTCCCCGCTATAACGGAAGATGAAATGCATGGCAAAATTACTAGGATACATAAATGAGAGTTACTCTCTCAGTAGTGGCTTACAAACAAGCGACACATTTCATCCCAACTGCGCTAACTGTATTACCACCACCGAGTCTTTAAATGAAGCATACTTGAGCTTCTGCCAAGCACACAAGCCCTGCCACCAGGTGAGGTCAACTTGAAAAGTCATTAGTTAAAAGAGAATGGGAGGAAGGCAAATTACAAAATGAATCAGCATCATGAATCATGAATCTCTTTAATGTAAATCCTTTAGCCCTCATCCGCTCTCAACTTGATCTTCTACTTAAACACATTTCCTCCTCTTCTCCTTCCTTCCTTCAATCCCTTGGTATATTGTTCTACACATTTCACAAAGTTATGTCACTCAAAGGCATAACTTAACCCCTTCCTTCTTCAATACAATCCCCATTCTCTTCCTTCCGCCCACAGCTCTGTAACCAATAACTCCTTGCTGCTGTGTCTCTTCTTGGTCCTCTTTTTACCTTTCCTGGCTGGCACTCACCTCAGTTCTAACATTTCCAACTCGGCAGAAGACAGTTTCACAAGGATCCTCCACCCAGTTCTTCTTCTTAATATCCCGCCCACCCTTCCTCCCAAGTCCGGCTTAATCCTGTCATAAACAACATGATTTTATTCCGAAATACAATTAGATATGCTTACCCAAAAATAACGGAGTTTAGCTTAGGCCCTGTATTCCAAAGTCTCGTCTGGTGGGTGACAATAGATGATATTCCATCTAAAGGACGTTCCTTGTAGCAAAATCAACAGTCACATGGTTTACCTCTCCGACATATTCTCCCATATTAATGCCATAAGCTATTAGCTTCTTTTAAGGGAGTTAAGTGACAGGGAGATAATTTTCAACAAGATGTAAAACCCGAGGAGGACAAAACAGATCCGTATGTGTGGTTTCTCCTAAGGCAATAATTCAGTTTTCCTCAACGTCTTCGACGCTTCATTCTTCTCAGTTGCGATGACATGTTTCCCGGTTCTCGTTCTTCCCGGACCCGCTCCTGGTTTTAATTGTACACGGGTTAAGTACTTGTACACGAAAGAATCCCGCTTAGTTTCTCAATCACTTGCTTACAACCCATCAGTAGTTTGAGCAAGAATATCAAAGAGTCAACTACGCATCTCAAAACGGAACAGTTTTTCCGCCTCCTTTTTCCGTCCTTTCCTCCCGAAATCCTTCAGCAGCCCTTTCCCGCCTCACTCGCGGCTTTCTTAAAGTCTCATTCAATCCTGTTGTCTTCCACATCAGTCGCCTAATTCATCATCCTTGCTTATGGCTGCATCTTTTCAAAGATCCTAGACGGTTACCAGTCCTTCCTTCGGAAGAAGAACCATCCTCCGTCTAATGAATTAAATACTGTGTGTAGATTTTTCTCCTTGAAGAGAATTGTCCCGGGCTTTGTGTCTCCTCCTGGAGGAGTAGTCTGTGTCCTTTGGTACGCTTCGTTTACCAAATCTTAGGAAGCGACCGACTCCATCCCTGACTCTCCTTGGATTTGACTGTGAGAGCATTTATAATTCTACATTACGAGGGAATTTCCATGGAGGAGGAAGCATATTATAGGAGCAAAGTAATAGATAATGCTGCTCCCTATAAGCCTGCCTCAGAGAGTCTCCGAGTTGAGTCGCATAGTCTCAAAGAAGCATTTTGTCTTGTAGAGAAGGAAATTGGTTTCGCTCCAACGACTCCCCGACTTCTCGACGAGCCAAGGAAAACATTTGCGGGACCCTTTTTCCACATCATGTTAATCTATCCTTGTTAATTTATGTGAACCGAACAACGAAATGCATTCTTTAATCTATATTTATTTCTCTCAACGTTTTCACAACCAAAGGAACCGTGTCTCCGCTAATCATCCCCGACCGTAAATTCCCCCGCACCAAAAAAAATCCCAAAGTCAAACTCAACTGTCCTTTTTGCAGTCCATCCAAAATCCAAACTCATCTCCCATATCTCTCCCTCCCTCCTCACACATTACCAACGCCATCCCGTCCCAGCTCATCCGTATCCTCACACAGACTCAGACCATTATTACCACTCCGTAACTCAAATCCCCCGGCTTCCACTTCAAAATAACCAACCAACACCCTTCCGTCCATCCGTCCACAACTCCCCGCACGGATTCCCTAATATAATACATGTCTCACGTGTCCCCTCAAATCATCACATCAACAACATCCAACATTCCAGCTCTGGGATTCTAACCTGGAATCTGTTCATCGCTTCCCTAGCTCCCGGAGACTACCCGCTAAGTCGCCCGCCTATCTTCCAGGCTCCCGTCGCCTCCGCTCAATCTTCACGCTCCCGTGTACTAAAGTTTTTACGGAACGCCTTATTAAATCATCCGTGATACACATTACAGAAGCATCTTTTTCCAAAAAGACAACCCTAACTAACCGTAAGCCTTCTGTGTCCTCCCGCCTTCTGAGTTTATGTAATAATCCGTCCGGGTATTACCACCGAGGTGGCCATGTCCAACACAAATAATTTCTTCATGTGTCGCGAAAATAACCACGTTTTTTCCTGTCTTTGGTTTTCGTAGTATCTTTGAATCCCCATTCTATTTGTAAAGGCCGTGCGCAATCATGTATCACACATCTTGGGTATAATGAACCATCCTTCCCATGCTTATCTTTCCTATCAGTGTCATCATTAAATTCATCACCATCATTAGTATTGTCTCCAGTAGTCGGAGCTGAGACAAACATATCTTTTCCGGAATCCTCATCTCTCTTTTGATTTTCTCTTGATCATTCTCCAGTCGGAGTTATGAATTCCATTCCTTCCGGAATTGAATGCCAAAGAGTATTCGTACCCCAAACCTTCT
Source organism: Sminthurides aquaticus (assembly GCA_906901655.1). NCBI lineage: Eukaryota > Metazoa > Arthropoda > Collembola > Symphypleona > Sminthurididae > Sminthurides > Sminthurides aquaticus. The sequence continues at coordinate 12,481,092 of CAJQTT010000001.1, read as the reverse complement.
GCACCGTTCTGGCATTCATGAAGAAAATTCCCGACAGGCCTTCTATGAGCATGCTGTAGTTGCTATCTTCATTGATTCTTTCCTGCAGCATTTCTTAGTTACCAAATTGGAAAACGTAGCCCGTGTTCCACCGCAGGTGTGTTTGAAAGTAAATCCGACAGGTGCAAAATCTTTGAACGTTTTAATTGTGTGCAAAAATATTGCGAATTTCAAATCAGAGTCACAACACAACTTGCACCTTCCAGCTTCTATAAAACATGTGCTTCTAGCTTTAAATTCAAGGGCATTGCAGCATAAACTATCTTTTGATTTTGGCACGTGCTTGGTGTGGCTAAGATGGGAAAGTTTGGAAAACCTCAAATGTATCTCGATCCGCAATTTCATTATTTTACCAATATTCAGCCATTAAATTTGTCACAGGGACCTTAGGACGCATGCCACATTTATAAAGCAAAAAATTAAGCTTCAAAAACCCTCCGCAACTTCCATACATCGTAACTGAAGAAATCTGCTCGAGGCAGACATTAGCCATTAATTTCCCCCGTATTCATCTCTACTTGTGTCTGTCTCTCTTGTTATGCCTTGCTTGCGCAATCCAAGCGTCCATGTACTTCCACTTTTCAGCTTCTCATGAAATGGTCACACTCAATTTACGAGCTAACAAAAACTATCTTCGCCAACTCAATTTCTCCGTCCGCGTTCTCTCTCTCTCGCCTTTTTCTTACATGGATTCGGGGTCGGGGTAAGAAGAGGCATTGGTTTTGCGTATATTGAGTCATTAATCTCTTTCACTGTTCAAGTTGCGAGCAAATAACCCAAATGCGTCTCTTTTTTTTCAGCCCACAACTCCTGATAAAGATACGAGAATTCATGCTGGACGATATTACTTTAAAAACATTCTTTACTTGCTTTCCATCTACAGCCTTTGTGCAGAAAATTATTACCGCCATAGTATAATCCAACCCGAAATGTATAATTATCGTTACAAGAGTGATAAAATAACAGTACTTTAAATTAGTCATCTCAACTCAAGCTTAGAAAATCCTTCGGTTCCATGTCCTATAAACTGTACAATAAAGGAGCCATTTCCTGCAAGTTAAATAGCAGCTAAATATGCTTATAACAGATAGTAGTTGGGTGGGCGAGTGCGTAGATCTGCACTAGAAAGTTAAGGATCAACCGGCAGATACATATATATCGTTAGCGATCGCGTAAAACCGTAAGCGTAACAAGATTGTGAGTAGATTGGATCGGCGAAAGATTAAAGGAGAGAGTGAGCAAATCCTGTTTCCCTTCAAACTTGTAGAGGTGGAGCTACTCTCCACAGATCCTCCTCCTCCTCCATCCCTTCTGTATACAAAGACACGATGATGATAATATTCTCCAATCCTCCTCCCTCACAACAACACTCCAGCACCCGCCAGATCCTCATCTTTCTCCTTCATATTTTCCAGCATATGGCCTCCCAGCCTTCGTATCCTGCTTTGTGATTCCCCAGAGCTCTATTGCTTCATCATCTTCGATCTCTTCAGTTGAGCTCATCATTACCGTTGTCTATCCTTTATACATCCGTCAAAAGATGCTCTTCTCCTTTCTCTATACTCACTCCATACGTAATAAATACAGGACTAAAGCGAGATTTTCATCCCCCGGTCATTATGTGTGTTTTAGTAGTTTGATTTCAGAGCATCGCTCCTAGTAGGAGAGGATGAAGGCCGCACTTGTTTTTTATCCACATCCCTATCGGATCCATCAACAAGTACTAACGATGCAGAGACGAGTATGGTAAAGCCACAAGGAGTAGAACAACCTTTCAATAGTCAATTAATCCTAGTTAATTTTTCACTCTCTCCTCTCATCCTCTCCAAAAAATCTTTTCAAGTTATTCCTCCTGGCTATAGCCACTAATCAGTCCCCAACTTTGGTCCTAACTTTGGTCCCAACAAACTACAACCACTACCCAACCCGAACAACTAAAATCCAAGGACTTATTCCTCACTCACTCTTATTACTCTGGCCCAAAGCGTAATTACAGGTAAATGGTAAGTTAGAGTAGAGAGAGCGCGCCCAGTGATGCAATTTAGAAAATCAATCAAAGCGTTTCCGATTGCTCCATTTAAATCCGCCTCAGTCGTAAGCGTCCAAACTAAAATATCGTGAAACTGAAACGTTATACACATGTAAAGACGGAAACAGTCGCTTAAAACACAAGGTTAATTATAGAGAGCCGCCATTTTCCTATCATATAAACTATGGGATATATTGTTATATGCGTTGGTAAGAAACAAACGAAAATATCCATGAGTAAAATCCATTGCTTTTAATTCTACTTCACATTCAACAAGGACAAGGAAATTAAATACTCACAACCGTCCCCAGTCTCACACACACACCCATCCATAAATTGACATGACAACAAACATTGTCCTCCCTCCATTACAATACCTGTCTGATAATTTGCGCTAGCGAGAACCTAAAACATTTTGTAAATAATTTACATAAACTATGCGCATTTTACTAACTTGGATGTACATGTTTACAAAGCTTAATACTCTATAGTCTGTACTGTACATAGGTAAACGTAAATAGCTACACAGGTATATATAACAACAAATATCAATGCTGGACATGTCTATAACTAGCACATGTACAGGATTAGTTTAATTTTACATTCAATCGTATAAATATTATGCTCACAATAAGACCATACCTTTAAATTGCCATAGTCCTCTGCAGTTGCCAATAGATTATAGCTAATGTATACCATAGTAGTCTCTGAACCTTTCTCCTTACAAATACATGTAATAACTTAAATTACGACTTAATTCTATTACAGTACATGTACCTAAATGACTTGAAAGTAAGCACAGTATTTAGACTTTTAAAGCCTTGTTTCAATGTACTCACTTGATTTTTATAATACTTGATGACCCCTTTTGCCTTTACTTTCTCCGTTTCCTTCACCCTCGTCGATAGGATTGTGTGCCTGAATATTTTCTCGCTTAAATGTTCAACACATGTCCTTCCAGTTTCATTCCCTACCTACCACCCATTTAGTTTTGTTCCTATATGGTTCTTGAATCCTCATAAATATCCTCTTTAAAAGACGGTAATTATAAATCTATAGAAACGCTCATGGAGGTATTAAATGTTTCCAAGTTTTAAGTACAAGTAACGACCCCTTGTAGCCCTACATTTTTTCTAATTCAAAAGAAAACGCTCCAAGAATAACTCCAACCCAAGCTCATACTGTTTAATAAGAGTTTATGTCTTAAATATATCATCTCCTGTATTATTTCTTTGCGGGTTTTTTAAATAATAAATTAAAATAAGTTTAGCTTGGATTATGAATTCTTTTTATATTTTTTCTTACTCTCTCTGCATAGACATTCAAGGGTTGCCGTTAAAGGTTAACTCAAAGTAAATACATGTTCCTCTTTCTCCGCGTTGTTCCTAAGCTTCCATTCTCCATGCGTCTTCATAATTTATCCGATTATTTCATCCCATAATCCCGTTACACCTGTCCCCTTCCCTTCTACCTGCTACAATCCCTCCTGCATTAGCATTACCCTCAGCTAGGACAAGGGTAACATTGACAGTGTCTCCAACCTTATTCCGGCTTTCTGCCACGCAATGTTCACAAGTTCTTTGGAAAAAGTTACAATACCGGGTCATTATTCACCCTCCTTCCTTAGTATGTACTGTTCATTTAGCGATAGGCGCTTTACAGTGTTTGTAGCGTATTACCATTACCATATACAGCTTGCGTATATAGTATATGCTTATTACACCACTGTTTACAGCGGGATATTACGAGGGGATTGCGTGAAAGCTGGAAATGGTTTGGGACGCGGGTATTACGGAATTGTCCGATTAAAAAGTTCATGCGGGCAAAGAATTTAGAGCCTTGTTTGTAATCAGCCGCTAGGTAATTACTCAGGTAGCTAATTAAGCTCATATAGCAGCCTGACTGAGTGAGAGAGAGAGAGAGAGAACCGTTTCCGGTATTGCAAATTAAAAACAGGTAAGGAGAGAGCCAAAGAAATTAAGGAGAGCTCCAGGGGTTTAAGGCTGCAGAATAAACTCACTTAGAACTGCAGCCTTGGATGAGTGAGAAGAGGAGAAAACAGTTCCAGTCATTAACGCCCGGGTAATATTCTTTTTGCTAAAGAGCATAAGCTCAAGCACTTTCTTTGCTCTCTACTCTTGGTTTCCAAGTTACGGAGACTCAGACACCCATTACTCATTCCTTATCATCTCCAAGGAATGAGAAATAATTTCTGAATAAAATATATATTTCCTTCGTTGACTCCTCCAAGACTGAGCTACAGCTTGTAATATAAGCTGCGCAATCAAGCAGTTCCCTGGGCATGTAACTAGTATGCATGAGCTGCCAGATTTTGGGAAAGAATAATAGACATTTAGTTGATTCCATCACGCTCCCTCTTATATCCCTCCAATCAAGCCCATCCAGATTGACCAATCACCTTCAGAGAGGAAAAGAATCGTTCATAAAGCTTTAAAACCGGATAAACATGCAGTCTGTGCGGTAGAATTTTACCTCCCAATTAGCAACCGTTTGTATATTATGGCCGACAATTCCTCAAGAACCTTCAAACTAGTTTGGGTTTTCATTAGCCAGCTCCTTTACAATATTCAAGCTCAGCATTGAGCTACATCCACGAATCACACAGAATTTGGCACCTGTCTCCATTTTATCTTGTAGGAAAATACGTACGGTGCTCCTCCTGCATGCTCTGTGAAAAAGTGCGAACAAGTATTTTCGCCAGCCTAAAAAGCTTCCTAATGAGCACGAAGTTTGGGGATGCATGCATAAATAACATTGGAAACAAGGCATTCTAATTGTAGTTCACACGTCATGCAATCCTAGGGAGAGATAAGCGGGAAAAGCAGAGCGTACGTTAGTACAGCAATCTGACGACGCCCATCACCTTACTAACTACACAAACATTTTAGCTCCTACTTAATAGTCTTCAAAGCCTACACACGGCACAATTCGCTAATTTTCGCAAATATTTTATCATAACTTTGCGGCATCTAAAGCTATACTCCCGTCATGAACTACATTTTGAGAAAATTACTACATCCCTTGGACTTCTAACAGATGTTCATGCCTTGAGATAGAAACATAGAAAAGCAAACAAAGAAAATAATAGTGTGCGTGCAAAATATTCGCAAAACTTTCAAGTTTCTGGGGCATATTTTCTTAAGCAAAGGTCTTCAACTCCTTCAACTCTTCTTTGTGAGACTTCTTTTCTCGTTCTTGGTAAAATATTTGGCTCATACAAAATCACATTCCTTGAGCTTGCGTGCAAATTCAGCGTGTAATTTAAAAAACTATCCTACAAGAAAAGAACCTCGTGTGAGGGGCTTGCCAAATCCCTTAAAAAACTCAATAACAAACTCGCTCACAAATTTTTAAACCATCCGTCTCTCCTTAATTCTTTTTTTTCCAACCATCCGATTCCGTGGGTATACCAATTTTCAGACTGGAAACAGGCTATGATGGATTGAATTACTGGATAAAAAATTTTGAACATGCAATGTATTATCTTGAATTTAAAAATCCCCCCACCTTGTTACAGATCACCTGGAACAATTCTCTAAAGGCAAATCTTCTAAGGAACGATGCTTCTTTAATAAATTTCTCAAAGCATTTAGCAAAATTTCTAATGTTTTCAGAAATCCGTCTTTTAAAATTTGCAATAACAATTCCGGATTCAATAGAGCCAATCCCCTAAAAGTTATATGTAGTATTCCGAGATAATTATACACGTTTTGCATGACAAGCTTGCAATATTGAAAATAAATATTAAAACAAGATCTGGTAAATCGAGTCAAGAAGCTGGGGTACGATTATGTAAGTAGCGAAAGGATATCATAAAAAGCTTTGAGTTAGAGTAGATGGGAGCGAATAAAAAGCAAAGAGGCTTGGCGGTAGCGGTAATAACAAGCGAGGAAAGAATGATGATGATCACATGCAATCTAATTCAACAATAGTATTAGTATTAGCGGCACTTGTGAACCAAATGAGTCGGCGTACTTGTTTGTCTCCCTTTACTAACTTTGCCACGCTCTACGTCTTTTACAAAGTTAGCCGTCCATCCATCCGCTCGTCCGCATGTCCGACGTTAAAAAACGTGTAAAACTTTCCCGACTCTCGCCCTTCAGCTCCGCACTTTTCTCCATACAAATAAACGGAGGAAACCCAGACTCACATCAACTACAGGCTACACATGAACTTGCTTGCTACTTCATACAAAAGTACCAAAGGAGGGAAGCAGAGGGAGTACGCGCTGTAAAAAGTTGAATCTAAATTATTCTGCCCTCTTGATTCCGATTATTTGATTGCACCCACTCTAGCATAATATCATATTTATACACACAATTCCTCCTCCCTCATTCTCCCAGGAACACATGTCAAATTACAAGTGCTCGAACAATAATAACCATTCCACCAAGGAATTATATACACCTTCTCTATTCCACATGCTTCTTTGACTCTCTCTCTCTCTCATATTTTCTTTTGCTTTTCCCTACAGTGATACAGAACAGTCTACGCTTTGTAGTCAGTCTGTATAATTGTCTCTTCTTTCCCCCATTTTAAATTACCATGAACGAGGAGAACCGGAGAGGAACGGACAAAAGAGGAACATGTAATAATAATCCCCCCTACCTGTCTCTGTCTGCTACAACTACAATAGCAGTTCCCTCGTTTAAATGATATGCAATATTATGAAACCAAGCATTTGTAAATTTCATCATTAATCTTTGCTCCTAGACTCTTGTAGTTTTATCAATTTACGGTAAAGTCAATTTGGGTCAACTATTTTAAATTGTGAATACGCAGAAATTCCCGAATTTCGATCAAAAGATAGAAAAAAAATGATCCCCGAATTCGGATTGATTTTCAATCAAAAAATAATTTTCAACCATGTGCGTTTGATGAGCCTTTCTATATAATCCCCGTCTTTATTACGTGTAATATCCTTATTACTTGAATAATAATATCCTATAATAATAATAACGAATGAAGCTAAGAATGACTTTAACCGAACCATTGTTTCAATTCCGTGTAACGTAGCGGCGCGGATTTGTAATTAGTATTGCTTATACGATACGTAACCTACACACGTGTAAATAGTAAAGGAGATCATAATGATTTGGAATTTTTGAAAGAAAAAACGTGTAATTAATTCGAAAACCGCACAGATTTAAATAGTTAAATAAAATTAAATAATAATATTAATAAAACGAGAGGATTATACTAATCTTGATTATTTTTAATATCTGTTTCTTATCAATACGTAAGTTACCCGCATATATGACGTGTAATCCTCCATTCATCATCCTTGTTAGACATAGTAAGATAGTATTCTTAATTCGCGAACAGTTTCTTCCGACGATTCTTTTCTTGTTTTCTTTTAGCGCACATGGGAATACGAGGAGGATAACTTGGAAAGATGAGGGATATTAACGGCATCTTCTTCTTTGACGCTGGGATTGCTGAGATAAGACATTTTAACACTATTTTGAGGCAGGTAGACAGTAGGGAGGCAGCAGGTGTTGTAGGGAGAGGATGGAGATGATGATGACTTTGAAGATTTCTACAGTTTTGTGAAACTGGAAGATCGACAGAGGTGCATCCCTTGGGTAGAATCATCTTTAGTTCTTGTGCATGGAGGTGACGTAATTGTTTGTGGAGGAAGCGATCTTTTAGAGCATTTTCTCTCTTTGTCGGACACAGGAAGCTGAAGCGTTGAGTATATTTGGAGGAATTAACGTACAAGTGTGAGTGAGTAAACGGACGCGAAGCGTTGACGAGACTACTACACGGAGCTAACTGTACATACACAACTGTAGGAGGCTACAGGTAAATCTAATGGGTTGAAGGAGGGGATTCTGACGTGAGATTGATAGGTGAGTGGGAGGATTGTGAGGACGAGGCAGGGGATGAGATGTGGTAGGAAGCGGCAGCGGCAGCAGCTGCGGAACTCATGTCCATCTGACTTTGAGCTCGTTTCTTTAGGAGTCCTAGATCATGGGCGCTCTCCAGGAAAGATTTGTGCGCAGAAAGTAACTTGGCTGACTCTACGTCCTTCTTTAATTCTTCCATATCCCTCTTCAGCTTTGCTCTCCGATTTTGGAACCACGTTATCACCTGCAAATTATCCACTTTAATCAGCAACAATCTTTAGCTTTGCTCTTCGATTTTGGAACCACGTAATCACCTGAAACCATTTAACTCAATCAGTAACAATGTCGTTATAATATCCACTTCTTCCTCCTCCTTCTCAATCTCAAACTCGCTTCTTTCCTCAGCCCTAAACTTAGTTCCAAATTCACGTGGTGAAAGCAGAGAAAGTAAGCAAAGATACAGAGGGACTCTGTCCTTGATTTTACAACTACCTCCTCCAATATCTGACGCCTATGCCTCTAAATAATCTCCGCCCCATTTCCCTCCCTCCCTCCCCTTGTTCCTCTGCTATTTTTTCTACTTTTTTCCACTTCTCCTCTTCAATTTCATTTCAATTTTTAAAAAATTTTCACTAAAAAAAATCCCATTCATTCCATCCTAATCCTTCTCCTCCTACTCTTGCCTCCCGACTTAATTTCAAGCCCATCTACAGCCCTTCATATCCTAATAACCGTCAATCAGAGCCACATCATGCAAGCTGGCAGGCACGAGATTTTCTTTCCATCACCAGCCTTCCATTATAAAATTTTTACCCTCTCCTCACTTTTGTATTTTTCTCTCCACACTCTCTCCCTCTGCCTTGAAACCTCTTGCCCTATCCAAGTTATACTACCCGGATCATTTTAAAAATAATCCTACTAGCCTAGCTCTAGCTCCAACATCTCATCTTTCCTCGTAGTAATTGAGAATCAAATTTTTGATGTTTAACAACAATCCTAAAATCCATTCCTGTCCGCCCGTTCCTCCATCCACTCATTTACTTTTGGAACGAGCACCTTATTCTTCTTCTCTTAACCATATTTTCTTCCTCATTTACACGATAACCTATCATCATCGTCTCTCCACACAACTCCAAAATCGGGCGTAATGAGAAGACCGCAGCAAAGGTTCACCAATTATCCGCCTATAAATAACCGCATTTAGCTCTAAATAGACATAACACTTTCCTCACTCACACTAAACATCACCTCCTCCATCTTCCTAAATATTTCCAACTGCCCTTCTTTATAGTACTTTTACAAGCATAGTATATTTTAATGTTTCCTTCTTGACCACCTTGTTTTGACCGCATCTAAAATTTTACTACTGTCTATAGCAGTGTCTCCCCAAATACTATTTCAAACTAAATACTATATTTCATGTCTCTCTCTAAAGTCTATCCAACTATCTTCCTTAAGTAGCTCTTGCTCCCACCAAAGCCTAAAAACAGAACAGCTCTCAGTCTCCTCCATAATACCACCAGCATGCTCTCTATAATCATATTTTTATAGTCTCAGGAAAAGGAAGTAGACAATTCCAGAGCTCCTACTTGTAAAATCCGTGAATGCATTCTCATCCTCCTTCAAGCCTTCCTGTCTCCATATGAATTGCATCCTATTAGAATCTTGTTCACAAGTCAGAGGCACACTGGTAATCTCTTCGAGAGAGAGAGACGGCACTCAAATCCTACATGATTAATGACCTACTAGACTCTCAAGTAGTTTGCAACAGGTACTTAGTTACATTCCCCTAATTTAATCCTTGTTTCAAACCTAGTTGGCTTTCTCTCCTCCACGCCCGAATTTAACATTCCCTCTCATCCTCCATACTGGAATTCTTGGCCTCCGAGCCAATGATTCCACCCAGCCAATCCTTGTTGATTTGTATATATTTCTCAAAATTACAACGACGCCTATAAATCTTTTTTTTCCAATTCATCACGTCCAAACTCTTCCCACAACCTTACCCAACCCGCCTTCATTCAGGAAAAAGAAGATGCAAATCAGAAGAAATATGAACGCACAGAGCACTTCCCTCAAATCTCTTCAATTCAAAGTAACAACTATTATTAGCCTATCCTCCTTCCAACAAGTAGCTCAAAGCCTAGCTCACCACAACTGACAGAGCTAAAATTTTAACAAGATAAACGGCTTCCAAAAAGCAGTAGTTAATTTCCATATGGATTCACCCTTGCTTCTTCAACTTTTAAAATCCTGTATATAGTAATTTGATATCCTCCGCTAGCCCCTAAGTACCGGCTGCAGCCAAACAATATAAAACTTCACAGCTAATCCCTGCCGCACCTACAATCTATCACCTCCTTCCATATTCATCCAAAGCTTAGTCGCTTGGAGCATAAACACTTCAATGAATATTCTACATCCTTCGTCTTCTTCACTGAACCTTCCGAGGATTTCTCACCTTGACTCTTGACTTGTTACTCTGTAATAAGCCTTTATCAAGTCAGAGCCCTTAAAACTGAATCGATTATTGGAAAAGAGCTAGGACGAGACGCGTCCGACCATAAAATTCTCCTGGTATCGTTAACAATCCCTAGGTAAAACAAGTCTCCCACTGTCAATTTAGCCCTGCACTAAATCGCCAGCCGTAGCTGCCGGCAATGTCTTCCTGCTAAAATTTCCCAAGCAAGGATATAGTAGTTCCAGTAACTCACACCTCCAGCTTTTAATGATACTACTCAATCTTAGCCTGAGTCCTTAGCAGCCTTCCTCTAGCGCTGACCAACCGAGTAAGTTGAAAGTTGAGAAGGAATACGAGTTTGAGATGTAAGCGGAGAAGCCGAAGAAGAAGGGGATAATAATAAGAGCTAATGGGGGCGGATATGGAAAGTTGTGTAGAAAATAGCAAATTTACGCCTAGTTGTTAAATTTTATGATTATCTCCTTATTTCTTAACATATATCATCACGCTGACTCCATCCTTTAATTTACCTGTGCATTTGTGAGTCCCAGCTGCTGGGCAATATCATCCCGGTCTGCTGGCGACAAGTATTTTTGGTAGAGGAATCGCTTTTCCAGCTCAAATATTTGATGGTTAGTAAATGCCGTTCGGGATTTTCTCTTCTTCTTCGGTGGCGCTCTGGAATTGAACATTTGATGCTGGTTCCCTTGTCCTCCCATTTCTACAATTATAAAACAAAATTATCAAAAATTAGCCACAGTGGATCCGCTTTAATTATTTAATCAATGTTAAATTATAATCCACATTTGACGTAAGGTGAAATGAGTGAATAATTTCTCATGTTTTCCCAGCCAGACAGAGAGAGACAGACGGACTAAATTGTTTTGAACCTTGGACTAATAATTCCTAATAGCTGCAATTCCTCCAGCTAGTAGTAGCTAGCAAGAAGCGCGTGCTTTCACTCATTTTTATATTGTAATACATGATGATATGTGTAACCCAGATAGCTTTGTATTTTTACCAAGTAGCAGACATAGATACCCGAAAATATGGTAAATAATACCCGGAGGCAGTGCTTCTTCTACCTTTGGAGAGCTTAGTACGGCAACACAACGTATGCTAAGCGGTACCAACGTCCTGCACTGGCGTATCATGCTTGGCTATAAAATGTTAGATTGCGTGTAAACTTGGATTTTCACATCCACCGCAAGAGATGCATATCCAGGTAAATATAAAATAGGACAGGTTATCAATCCCGTGCATCTTTCTCAGTCAAGAATAGAATAATTATAACATGCCTCCCGCCGCCTCCAAAATATACTAAATTAATCTATTAGCCTTCTCTTCTGCCACAGTCCAGACGAAAGCGGAAGCTAGAGGAAGAGCTATTTTGTCAGAGGCATGAAAAATCCATCCGAATCAGCAACAATCTCACAACAATTGCATTATTCCGTCCCTCCTGGCAAATATAGACTGCGGCGAGGCGAGTCTTGTTATGAATGACCCTGGTCAGTCAGACACACGGATCCTCGTATCCCGGTAGCACAAACTCCTGTTTCCATCCTAGTTTACCAGAGGACTGACGCGCAGCAGGAGTAATTATAATATCCTCCGTTTTCCTATAATTAAGCCTACCTCCTCAATAATATTCCACCATCCTCATAACTACGAAGGAGGATCAAGTGACCCACATAGTCCATCCGAACCGGCTATCAATGAGGCATCGCCCCACTTTTCACTTATAATTATAATATTAACCAAAGAGAGGCTGTCACTCCTGGAAACATCTTCCTGTGAGCCTACTAAACGTCTCTTTATCATACTCACGGAATCATTCACGAAACGTATCCCGGCATATCCCACATACCATCTACCTGTCCAGCGCAGAGTACATCTGCTACTCTTTGTCCGTTTATTTTATTATTATCAACATCACAGCCAGGCGACGACGCTCCCCGGATATTTGGCACCTTCCTCCAAAGCAGTTAGCAGCTAATATCGGTCAATTCCTTCAGGCAAAGCGCTTCTGCCGGTCCTTTGCCTTGCAGCAGGCAGCAGCGGCTGGAAGCTATCATTATTCATTATCCTGGAATCAATCCCATCCCGTGGCATGACTAACTCGGAGGTGACAATAACTCCGTCCAAGCATTGCATGACACCGTCCTTGGAAGACGCACCAGGGAGTGAATCCCAACTTCCGCTGTCGTTCTAGTTCTGCTCTGTCTCAAGAAAGGCCACTAGGAACTAACATAAGCATATAATGTATATCCACAAAACCAAGTTTCAATGTAAGGATTACAGGTATCATTTGAGTAAACGAACAGCTGAAGAATAGCCGCTATCTTTTGACAGCTCAGAAATAATATCGATAAACTAGATGGATGAAGGGAGGCTATATAATTCGATTAAATAAAAGTTGAATAAAGGACGGTTCTATTGATTTGCGTCAACGAGTTGTCACAACGTGTCTTTCTTTGTGGTGAAATCACAAATGAATCAGCCCTCTCCGTCCTCTCCCCAATTTAGTTATCAACATTTTCTATTAGCCTTTCTCCTCTCATGGATTTATTGGAGTGTGTTCAGCACTATCAGACGCCTTTCTCTTTTCCACTACCAATCCCCATGCTTTCTCTCTTCTTCCGAGCATCGATACACTGAGTTTATACTTAGATTATTCCGGATTCACGGCAATTTCAGCAAAATCACGCAAATCCTTGTATTAAATTTAATACACAATTAAATATTTAACTGAAGTTAAACTTTCAATCCTTTTACAGCCACATACCCCCCGGTGAAAGCAGTCATTGAATTTTTTCACATAATTTTTATAAAAATCCAAAAACTAACGCACTAGATCTTTGAATTTTTTCGACTCTCAAAACTTAGCGTGAGCACAGCAATCATAGTTTACATGATACGGAAGGCTAATTTATATAAACGTTCATTTTTAACAGTAAAATACATGGAAGGATATAAATTGAATATCGTGCACACCTCCTCCGTTTCCTAGAGTCAAATATCAAGTAGTCAGTCGTATAACACGAAGACCTCCCTGACGGCTTCTCTGTAATTATATTCTCCTTCGGCCATCAACATATATCCTCTATTGGAACCAAACGCTAGATATGAACCTGCCCTCCATCCACTATCCACCCTCCCTTCACGCACAGGAATAATGGTTTTTGAATTTACAATAGAATAATTTTTCGCCACCTTTTCCAATCCCTCAAGTCTATACTCTACCGCTTGGTTTCCTCGATAGAATCGCAAGGATATCAAAAGATGCGGATGAGATTCTATTCCTCGCCCCTCATTTTCTCCGCTTCCCGAGGACTAAAACAATGGATAAACTCTGACGGCTCTGAGTGGCAAAATGCAATCAGGACGAAAATCAACAATGCATAACTCAATAAACTTTTTAGGGTTCATGGGTTTATAGAGGGAGAGTTGATACATATACAATGGAGAGGGGTGAGGGAGGAGGAGTGTATATAAGTTTCTTCCCGTTCTGGCTCAATGAGCCTTGTTTGTAAAGATGTGGGCTCCATTTTCCCCTTGAGTGAAGAAGCGTAATGAGATGACGAAAGTAAGAGAGGGGTGGGGAGGGTCTGCCTCTTTTCGAGGGCTGTATGACTGACGGATGGATGGAATAAGGAGAAGATTGTTAGTTAAATGCCTATAGAGGAATAGCGATAATGAGTTGCTCAGTCTGTCTGCGCCTTAACAGATGAGAGCTTGTTCATTTAGACCCTTTAGCCTCTCCAAACCAAACCGCTTTACACGCCAATCTAGAAAGCTTTTGCCCACCCGAAAAATGCCTCAAGATTTGCCAACCGCCGACACGTTCTTTCTTGATGAGGGGATGAGGGGTGAATCCCCTCACGAAGTGCATAGACTTTCCCCCCATCAAAAATCTCCTCAAGGTTGTAGCTTTACGTGTCCTCCCAAATCCAAACCAGGCAAGTCGGCAACAATCTCACAGTCAGTCATAGAGAAGCATTTCAAGAGCAAGCCAAACATCCCATCTTCTCCCCATCAATCTCTTCCGCGAATTCCTTTACAGATCATCAGAATCCCTCTTCTTCTTTACCTCTTTCGGTATTTGAAAAAACTTCATTTCACCCCATGCTCAAGCCAGATCTCAATAGCTCTGCTCGTCTCTCAGCCCTGCTAAAACAATGAGCTGATTGACTAACAAACAACCAACAAGAGGAACCAAAATCCAACTATAACTGACTGGGTAGCGATAGAGGAGGAAGAAGAGCGTCCTAGAGTATGTGCTTTGATTTCAGTCGAATCGAAAGTATTATGTAACCCTTACTTGGATTCCGGTTCTACGCCTGAGCATCCTGAGCGATTCCCGATATTTTCCCGACGAGAGAGAGAGCGAACAAGACAAACGACTAGAGCCGATGGCCCTCCAATTGGTTTGGAACACGGGCAGAGTGTGTATTGAGCTTCAAGGAAACACATTGTTTCATATCTTTCAACACGGATTGCATGATTCTTCATCCCTATCCCTACTCGATAATATATCCCAGAAACGGACATCCCGTCCCCACCCATCCATGGCTATCTTCCCAATACAATTCCCTCTTGGCTAAAAACCCAGCCATAGCAAAGGCCCGTCTTCCTTCCTTCCGCAGCCGAGTCTGGTCTACTATACGCCTCTTTCCAAGGGAGTTCATGTTCCGGGCGAGAGCCTAATTTTGATTCGATTGACTCTGAATTTGACTCGATTAGAGGATATGGACGTAAGTTCAAAGGAGGCCGACACGGGGAAGAGGAAGGCTGGGGGAAAACGTTAAATACTCACTCATGGAGATTTCACCTCGGGGATCAATTATTTCCACTCCACCACTACTAAGAAACTAATCAACAGAGTTTATGTAAACGTCCCTCCTTGTCTCAACATCAAGACAATTACTCACATTTCAATCCCTAGAGCTATGAACGCGATACATGTCAGCTGATCATGGTAGCCTAAACCCTTCAACCCGCCTTATTATTATTATTCCCCAGCCTCTCCATCTCATTCCCATCATCTTCTACAATCTCTATACCTCTTTTCCTCCATTCAAATTCTTCAAATCAACACACACACGTACGTAATATTCATCTATAAAACTCCAGCTAAACAATTCCGTCAATACATGCTTCAATTCCTCTAACATTTTTTCAAATCCTACTACTTATCCCCCCGCCGCCAACAATTCTCATCATCATCATCATCCTACCTTTTCATTCCTTCCACCGCCGACCGCTATTACACTGCTTACGCTACATCTTGTGTAATCCCTGGATTCCCCTTCCTGGGCCCGCTTCGAATCATCACCATCAAATCCCTATTCATCTTAATTCCCCCGCCCCTTCACCCTTTACACACAAACAAGTTGTGTAAATCCCGGGCGGATGGATGAACCAAAGATCCAGGACCTCATGCCCCGCAATCATTCAAAAAGAAAGCCGGCTACTTATTTAACCAGGGACTCATTACGAATCCGTCCTGCAATTTTATAGCTCAATTTTACAAATTCTCACCTCTATCCTCACACTTCCCGCTCTGCATTTATCTCTCTTCCTAAACCCTGTCGGAATCCTTGTACTTCCACCAGGAGCACACTTCCTAATCATTAGATCTATTTCTTTTCCGCATCCCACAAATCCAACAAATCCCATCAGGAAACCACCCACACATGAGCTCGTCTGCGCAAGCCCTTCATTCCGATCCCACCTCTTCTTCTCCTGTCCTAAATAATCCTAATTCATGACAAACACTCTATTTTCCTCCGACACATCACCAATCCAATAAAATCACCAATATCAGTTAATATCAATCACACTTTCTCCAGTTCCTTCCGAGTATCCTTGTGCTTTCCCTCTAAAGTAGCAAACCCCGGGACTCACTGCACCGTATGGGAGGGAAATCAATTTAAATTTCCAAAGGCTTCTCCCGTGACAACTGGAATTGCTATATATTTCTCATCATTTCCCATTTTCTCTTTATTCTATTTGCTCTTCAATTTTTCCCTCGACTCCCTAAATCTTTTAAACTGAATCCATCACTTTCAAAGTCAAATAAATTTATCCTTTACACACTAATTCCCCCCATCCCCTGTCAACAAATAAATCAAGTCCCCCAGCCTCCAACTCCTTTGTAAACATTACGCGCCGAACATCCAGCTACTATACTACAACCACCCAGTAAACTATTTTCAATCCCATAAAATATCAATACAAAACAACCATTTACTCAACCTCCCCTTCCTCCGCTAATAAAACTCGGATTTCTTCCAAATCCCACAATTTCCACATCTCTCCTCCCGTCCCTCCCACAGTTTATCTCTCTGTCTCTCATTTTTCTTCCCTAGTTTCTCATCATCATATATGATGCTCATCCTTTCAGTCATGCTTTAATGAGTTGCTCTCCTCATTCCACAAATTGCCGCCACTATATCCATTCATTAGCTCAATCACGGTTAGCTTACATGATTGTGGGAGTAGAAACAATTCTCTACATTTCTCACAATTCGTCTCTTTTCTCCGCCTACGTAGACCACCTTGGTTCCCTTCTCAACCCACGCAAGTCCAAAGCCCGTCCTCTGTGTCCTAGCAACGCACGACGATAATGAGCTACATCTAACGCTATATTAGCCACCTCATTAATATCCCACACACGAGACAATCCTCCTGGATGCCAATACGGATCAAATACTCTGTAAAGCGTTCGTGTCGAAGCTATAGAATCCTCTTCTAGTTGTAATCATCTGCCCCGGCTTATCCCTCAACTTTTTACATCTTCAAGCCATTTGTCACATCACCCATCACCTCATTCTCCAATACCCGTATCGACTTAACCATTTACGAGCTCAGCTTGACGACATTTATATTCATTTCAAAAAGTTTCTACATCCCCTCCACTTACACTCCAGCATACAGCTTACATCCCCCACCCTCTCCTCTCTTAATTCTTCCGCTAGGATCAACAATTCCATCATCCTCTGGCTCTATGCTAAGTCTCAAGTTATAAGGATTCTCTTTAGATTCATAGAACCTAATAAAAAGCAACAAGCTATATATGCTTCCTTCTCTAAAGCAAAACCTAAAAGAGGCACGCTTTCCCCAAAACTTATAACCGTCTCTTTTTCACATCATCCCTTGGAAAAAACGTTTACATTTTCTCATTTTCCCCAATCCACCCTCCTTTGTCTCTTTCCAGCCTTAGTTTTACCTCTGATCGGACAAAATCCTATGCTCTCACCAACACATTTTTCTTCATATTCTCCACTGTATTCTCGCTCCACTAAACGATTCTATTGTTCACCAAAATTCAATCTTCCCTTACCATTTATTTCAATCCCGGACCTTGTCAAACCAACCCCTCTCCTTCCCTTCTTAGCCCCTTTCTCTATACTCTATTTGAATTTATTTCTACCACCCCGAAATACAAAATACAAATACCCTTTCTCCTCCAGCCTCCTCTCTCTCGGACCCTCATCTCCGGCTTGACTTACCCTAAGAATTCCGAGACTACAAAAGATTACACACACTATTCCCTATACATTTAGCCAAGAAACAATATTCCCACCCAATATACTCAATGTAGCTTGCGTTTTCATTTTAAAAAACCCTATTCCTTGTGTATTAGCCCTTTCAATTACCCTGATTGTTTTCCTCTAACTAGAATTATGGATAACAATTTTGAATCATTAGAGGAAGGGGCAAGTGATGAAAACAGGTATAAATCCTCGGCTTCAAAAATCTTAGACCGACCTTCTTTCCCTCACAAGTTTCAAAAAAGCCTTCCAAACCTTCCTAGTTCAACTTTCCTTCGCCTTCTAATGATTATCTCTTCTAGTTTCACATATTATGACTTTTTCCTTTATTTCCTGTAATTATCTTTACCCGCCTTGTATTTAAAAACCCGCTCTCAAATCTTGCAAAACTTGCATAGTAACTCAGCCGCTCAAGACAAACCCACACGCGCAGCGCAATGGATTCTTCAACATCTTTCTCTCGTCTAAAACCCCGGATTTCCGGCCAGCAAAATCATGAATTTCTGCAAGGAAATGCCTGAAATCGATCTCTGCCCTATACGCTTTTTTGGGTTATAAAAACTTTTAAGATCCCTGCAAACTTTAACTTCCACAACGCTTTGCTTTGTCCTCTGGAATTCCTTGTGGACTGCTATTGGGAGAGAGATGGATTGTTTTGACAAAAACTAATGATGGAGCAATTTCCTACGTTTCTCAGGTAGTGTTGACTGACAACGGTTCAGAAAGTGTAGATTACGATTGACAGAAGCTCTCATCTACACTCATTACTCAGTTTAACTTCTCATTTTCGGAAAAGAAGCACCCCGCCGTTCCGGGTCAGAGTAGTTATCCCTTTCAACATTCAACTCATCACTCTCAATATCCGGGCACTCTTTCAGAAATAGTTACAGTGGATTTAGTTAAGAAAACATTTAGTTTCCTCTACCTTCAAAAAAGATACCATAGAACCCAGGAGAACGAAGCCAAGTAGCTATCCTCCATCCACCCTACCCCGTTTTCGGGTTCTGAGCATGTTCCTACTCCGCACCAAAGTATTACATTACCAGAAACCAGAAGCGTACTCTTTCACATCTTTCCAACCGTAGTTCCAAGTGCTAATTGCTCTCAACAAGAGTTTTCTTCACGTATTCTTGCCAAGAACGCTAGAATGAGACGTTTCCTCTTAGTTTTCTTTTGCATCTTACCAGAAAACTCGCACCGTATAACTTCTTCAACTCCTGGATACTAATCTCAGATCAATCATCAAACTTATCTCTTCTTTTCCCACCGGACTAACCACACAATTCATCCTTAGCTTGCGATGCTCCTTGTAGCTAAATAGCACATTAAGCTAAAACGCTAACAGCTAAATTCCTCCTTGGAAGTATGCATAAGCCAAAAGGTAGTTAGAGAGGACTGAAGCCAGCCAGCAGGGCAAATAGTGTCTGAGTGGCCCTCGTTAAACACGTGGGAAGTGGCTATAATAAAAATTTCATTGCTTCTCGTCCTTCCTAAAACTCTCCATTCTCCATGGAATACATCAAAGAGGGCCAACATCTGCACGCCATCATCAACTTCCTCATTTCCCTCCCTGTTTAGCCTTACCTAATAGGCCGTAGGTAACTCCATCCGTCCAGTCCACCCAGGATCCGGCCCACCTCCTCCGCACTTCCTTCAAGTCCACAAACCAGGGACAACCCCTAGTTACAGTATAGCCTATTCATAAACCTTCTCCGGCCTCTTTCCCTCCACTGATCCCTTGTTAAGTTTGCATAACTTTAATTATTCATAGTCAACAAACAAAATACATATACGCCTCAAAATATTCCACAGAGGTTTCCTCCTTTTTCATTCAGAGAACAGTCTATCATCAGCTACCCCATGACAATCCAGCTTCGCCAGGTTCAGAGAACACGACAATTTTTCGCAAACCCCAAACAACAGTGCTAATATGCTAAAAGCTACATGTATTTTTATATGAGCACCCAAGGTGTAGCTCCCCTTTGTGATTCAAAAAGAGCGTGTGAAATTAAATCCTCCTTGCGAAAATATACATCTCCTCCCCTCCAATTAACTTTTTCGGATATAATAATTGGATTTGCGTGATAGGCTCCGGAAATTTGAATTGGCTCCATCTCTTTAGAGAAACGAGGAGCCAGGGGGATTTTCAAACATGCTTAGCAGAAATCCTCCCTAATGAGATGCAAATGTTATCACTCCCTCAAAAACGAGACTTGAACCAATGCCTTCTACTATGTATGCACTTTTTTTATTTCATCCCATCTTTTTTTCAAACAAGCTTCTACACTTTGCAGCCTCATCAAAGTTAGAGCAAAAGTTCCTCAAAGAGCTCTCTCTCTATACCATCATTCAATCTTAAACATAACCCGCACGTACCCATCTCCTTCCATTCTTCTCTCAATTAAATTATATCCAAAAAGAATTAATATTCAAGAGCAAACCTCGACTACATATAACGGGGGCGAGAAAAGTATATATTTCCTCCACCACCAAATTTCACATTATTTCCCAGCATTTTAAAATTTAATTATATACAATACGATTCAACTGGACAACATCCCTGCCTTTTCTTATCTCTCATTACCCTAACTCGCCGCCGCCGCCGCCGCCGACAGACCAAAAGCCTTTGCCTTTCCCGCAGGTTCTCTGCTAAACAGTAGTTATAGTTTGGTCCTTTAATCACTTGTTTTACATACATAAACATCCTCACCCCTTCACCACGATATAGCAACAAACAAGCATGTAAGCAATCCCAGACACATACCATATTATATTCTCACTACTACCGACCGTAACAATCGCCCTTGCAGATCACAGCACATCCCTTTATTACCCATTCCACAATCCCCCTTTCCGGCATCTTTGATCATTCTCGTACAAATTAGTAATAACCCCAAGGAATTAATGTCATTTTTAAATATCTTATCCTAGTTTCCCTTCAACCTTGTTTACCACTGTCCATTAATCCAATAATATAGGGCCTATATCACTGTTCTTCCGTGTATAAACTCAAGCTCGTTTGTTTGTTAAGACTCTCTTTTCCCCTCTGTACTATTCAGTTACTCTTTATCTTCCACAAATCACAATACTTCTTTAAACACATTAACTCTTATTAATTTAATCTAAATTGCTTAAGATTGATATCACTCCATCATATTTCCCCCTTAGGTGCCTACACAACGTTCTATAGTATTGCGCATTAATCTGTACTTGTTCTAATTTCCGTATTCTGGATTCAGTCCTGCTTAAGTCAGCCTTTTTTTACATTTTCCCGCAGCGTACAAACTTTTCAAAGGTCAGAACGTTGTTACGCGCTCGACAGTCGGAAGGAAAGTTAATTTCTCAACGCAACTACTTATGATCTTGATAGCTGCCACTGTGATTGCCAACTCCTAAACTTCCAACAAGCATCCCCTTCCTCCAACAGGAACGAATTATAAACTACTTCTTTTTTATTTCCTCTAGCCTCCTTCTTGTTGCAATTTTTTTCCCTCGTACGCATGTATAGCAACATAGCAACTCCTTAAAGAATTCAAAGCCTGACTCTCATCAAGCTCTTGAGATGGAGTTTGCTTATAAAAATCCCAGCCAATTCATTTACGTCAATCATTCTCCCACCAGCCCCCGTATCAAACCTTCCATCTCCGCCCAAAGCCAATAGGAGTATAAATGAATCTAAAATGGCCACCTGGGATTCGCAATCTCCTTCCATGCTACCCTCGCATAAAACTTGGCAGAATAACCGGAGGAGGCAACTTTTCTTCCCTTCTCCTTCTTTGAAGAGAGCTAACTCGACTTGTGTAATTAACAATTCCGGGATAATAGTAGACTAGAGCAATAAGAGAGAGAGAGGCATTCCATTCTACACTCCCTTTTCCTATTATTCCTAAACACAATGTAAACTTGCCAACTTATACTCACAGCTGAGCATAAATTACCTCATCCACTCTGTACAATAATAATCTTGCTAATATTGCACAAATAAAACTCATCCACACTTCGCCCCACCTTTATTCCTTCTCCAACTATCTGAAATTCAATTCCGAGCCGCTCTTCAAGCTAACTATATATTAGCCATGCCCATACCTCCATGAAGAATTAAGTGTGACGGATTCCCACTCTAATTACCACCAACCCGTGTCCTGTAACTAGCTCTACAAATATCTCTTTTTCTATTTGCTCTCTCATCTTCTTTCATTACCCTCTCTTCCCCTCCCCCCAAGCCCAACGCCACAGTCCAAGCTCTAGGATTCATACCAGGCCTCCAGCTCTTCCTGCAACACCCCCAAAGTTCACAAGTTTAGTGTAGCGTATAAGCGTATACTGAGTAGGGGCAATCTAAGCCAAGTCAAAGATGATCCTTTTGCATTACTTTCCACTATACTGTATATTATTCCTAAACACATATAACATCCAAACACCTAGTCCTCCCCTTGAAACAAACATATATGCTTCTTCCCTTCTACGATCTCATCTGTGCTTACATAAATGCCTTACATTTTCGCATAGTTGCTCCCGCAACTGGAATTAATTCCCCTTCTCAAATCAATTATCCTCTAGTAGTTCAAAGAGTATGTGCGGCTGGTACTGGAGTTAGCCAGCCTGCAAAAGTCAGACAGCTCCATAACTACTTTAAATTAACACTCTACCATGCAACAATGAACATGAACAATTTTCTAATAACTTCTCCTACATCCCTCCTCTTTCCTGTATGTTTAAGCAACCTCCACTATTGTCTCTTTCAAAACTACCTTTTTCTAAATGATCATCTCTTTCGCCCCTCATCCTCCTCTCATTCTCTCCCATCATTCTGATTTTCTTGTCATTTATCTAAATCTGTCATGGCTCTTCAATTATTATCCTCTTGTTTCTTGCTCCTCTGCAATTCCTATATTATTTTAGACAACTTCCAACCCGCTTCTCTTCATTCAATTGAAACCAAGACTGCATCTGTTTATATGTCACTATATGTATTGCATTTATAACCCGAAAAGATTCATGCTTTTACAGCCAACCCCCATAAATCCTCCCAACTCATCTTCTTTTATTATGTCCGATTATTCTAGCCAAATGCATACAAGCTTTCCTCTTTGCATTGCCATCTAAATCCACAATCATCCCACCCGGTCTCAGCACTTGCTTCCACATGGAATCCACTTGCTTCCTCGGGAGAACAGAAAGCACCTTCTTCCACTTGACATCCTCCCTGGATTTCAAAATTAATTAACAACATCAGGAGGACGTCAGATACTTAGGGGAAAGGGAAGAGTAGGAGATGGATTTCGGCGGGTAATGGAAAACAGGTTACCCGGGTGGATTTATACACACTCTTCCAAGGACATTTTTCTCTTCCTTGCATCCCAAACTTTAAAACTTCACGCCTATGGTGTTAATCATTTTCTTTAGTTTCTCTCAACAGCGCTGGTTGTGAAGGGGTATTTGAGTTGAATCGAATTATTCTCCGTCGCAGCGCAGCTATAATAGTAAAAACATTGAGCAGCCTCCAGACACCTAAAAGAGAAGATATGCGGTAAACTTTGCAAAAACGAGTAGCTAAAATACACCACACGTCTGCTCGAGCTTCCCCTGGAGTTTTTATATTTACTCTTTAAAATCCTCCTCCTTCTGCTCCTGGTTAGAGCAAATGTTCTCAATAAATTCCATTTTTTATTGTAAAGGACACACGAGCCGAGAGCAAATAAAGACAACGTCAGTCAGTCAGCCTCAAACCCATCGCATACGTGATACAAAGCATACGAGTCTTTGTTTTTCTAGAGGCGAGTGTGAAACCTTCTGCAAGTATCATCTTATGGACTCTCAAGAAAGAGCTAAATGTCAAGCACACGCATCTGCTATCTCATCTTTTCAACCGTCACACCAGCCAGTAGTAATAATCAAGTAAACTTCTTCTCTATTCTTCTGTATCCACGTGTCATTTCCTCCTTCTTTTCCGTACCACACTTGTTCCTAGCTCTCATAACGTCTGCCATCCTACGGACAAGTAAGTTAAGCAGATCACACAAACCTCTTCGAGTATCAGTTGCAGATTATATTTGTATTACAATACTTGAAACTTGAAGCCATTCAAAGGGTGTTTGAACCAATAAGAACTAAAACTCCACTGCTGCTTTTTAGGTGGTCTTTTTCACGGGTATCAGTGGTTCCTTAAATTGGTTTTGTATATTTGAAATGATTGTTTTTGTTCCATGATTTTGTTTATAAAAATTTACAGCCAGGTTTGTCTTTGGCATTTTGATAGGCCCAATCTATTCGATGGTTTGATGAGCCTCAGTGTGTGTGTCTCTCTGTCTTTGAAGATCACGTAATCTTTGGTCCACCAGATGAGCTTGCTCCAGCACGTAAAAAACTTGTCTTTCCCAAAGGAGAGAAGATTGAGTTTGGGAAGGATAAGAGAGACAAGATTATAGAGGAAGAATACGATTTGGTGGAATTGTATTGAGAGTGTTAGTATTCTCTTGATTCTTTTCGAGAGACCACAATATAATTATTGCTCATTACGAGGCCGTGAGTGAAGACAGCTGGATTACACCTTGTTCCATCCAACTCGTCCTCCTCCTCCCGAGCCATTTACAGGGATCTCATGCGAAATCTTATCCACGGGCTCATCATGTTGTCGACGGAGAGATGTCGGAGGGATTACAAACACTCACAAGGAGTTCAGAAAGGCGTAACGAATTCCTTGCCTGGGTGGGCGGTGGTTCTAATTTTTCACGAATTATTATAGACCCAGCCTCGTCGGATCAACAATTTCATCCAAGATCATCCTCCTATCACCCATCCTATCTTCCTCCCCTCCAATCCCATGCAATATAGTATATGCTCCATCAAACGCCCCTACTTGAATTATTTCATCCCGTCTTGCGGAAAGAGGATGCGCAAAACCCGCTTTTAGTTTTTCCTAAATGCACTATGTAGTCTTATCATCCCAATGTGTAAATACTCACAGCGCCGTGTTCCAATATTTATATAGTCTCGTATACTCGGCGCTCCGCCTTCTTCAATTTCTCAATCTTGTTGCGTTCAGCAAGCCTTTATCCCAATTTTCCTCGCGTTACCACCGTTCTTAACGACTGAAGGCACACGCGGAAGGATAGCTCATAAATGGATACTATAGCTAACTCCTGTAGCTTAACTGATCATTGGGAGGGGAATTAAATGCTTGATAATAATCCCCTTTGTATTTAAACTAAGCTAACAAATTAAAATTTTCCAAGGTTCCCTTCCGCTCCACGCTTCATGTTCAACTGGATAAATATTCCAACACGTAACCAAAATGGATAGAGACCTCCCAGCCGAGCAATCCTAAATTGGCCGTTTAGTAATAGCAAAAGGGATTGCAATAGCCGTTTTACAATTGTCAAATTCATCCTTTCACTCTATATACCTACATTTCTCCGACTCTCCCTTTTCCTTACCCTATATTTATCCCGTTTTCTCTTTATGTTCTCCTCCTTGAAGCTTGACCAATTCCGTTATTTGCATAGCCACGAGCATATCCCACAACTGGGTTGGGAGGAGTTTGGAAGAGTTAGCAAAGTTTACATTTGATTCCATGGAATGATATAGTTTCTCTCTGTTATTGTTTCCCTCCCTGGGGTAATTACCATACCGGTTACAAAGTAAGCAGATGAAAATTATACACTTTCCATAACTTCCTCCTCCCCACCCATATCCAACTATTTGGAGGACATGATGTATCCGGCTTCTATCGCCTGCTACCCGGACTGCTACAAGATAGAATCACCCATCAAACTTAATTACCCGCCGCGTCTCCCATCTCCATGATATCCTCTCATAAGAAGACTCAAAAACTGATATTATTTTCGGATCTAAGAGCGCTACTATCTGATATCAAGAGCCTATGGAAATGGAAGTTACCCGCTTTCCTTGTGGCGGGTTTTCCCCGAAAATACGGATAGATGAGTGAAACTGGTTGGTGGGCGCGCGGGCGCGGTTCATCTTCTTTCTTTCGGAGAGTGTGTCCGTTTTATCGGTTTCGTGTCAAGAGCCCGTTAGATCCATCGTTTCAAGCACCCGTCGTAACACGGATCCCCGATTCCCGCCATCCTAGCCTCTCAGCTCCTCTTTAAACTCGTAAGACTTAACGATCCATCTTTGAGAGGGCATACTTTATTCCTTCCACCATTTTCTTCCTGTCTTCCTAGTTAAACACTTTTAGAGGAGTGTCAAGAGGGGAAGAGAAGAAAATGTTTTTCTTCTACTAAATCCTCTCCTCCTCTTCCGCCGCCCTCCTACTTCGGATTCCGAAGATGTCCGGATCCGGCACGAATTTATCGAATAGGAATATCGGCCATACTTTAAAAATTTCTTCTCTCCAATAGTAGTATGAATTCTTTTCGAGAGAAGCTGGGATTCAAGACTCGATTCATTCCATTCGGGAGAAAGTTAACGGAGTGGATTGAATGTTTATTTGGAATCGTTACGTTCGAGAGGGTAGGTATATATGGTGTCTTTGAAATGGAGTATTTTCCGCTTCAAGCTTCCCACTCTTTTTAGTAACGAGTTCCCAGACTTTGGGTAGAAAATATCCCCGCTATCATCACCATCTTGAACCATCAAAGAGTAGTCAACGAGATGGAAAAAGTCAATATTGGGATAAACGGTTTCTCGTAAACTCAAATGGCTGAGGATATATAAATTCCAATTGTAATTGGAATTCGGCAACCATCTCGCCCACATACATCCATATACACTCTAGCCTCTTCCAAGAACTCATACGAGATCCCTTTGTATAGAATCCCCGCATGGTGACTCTTACCCGGCACCCATCACCCGCTCTCCCCAGGCTCGTACATACAATGTCGAAGAGAGAAAAGTGGATCTTTCCAACTTTTCTCTTCCTCTGACAAATGATTCTTCCACACCATTTTAGACACTTGACTAAACATTGAAAATCCTCTCCTGTCTCTGCACCAGGAGACAAGGAAGAATACTCTTCCTGGAAGAGGAGGAGGAAGACGCGGGTGATGTGGGAATACCCGGGCGAGCTCCACCATAGCACCCGAGACCTCCTTCCCATTACCAATCCCTAGCACATAGTAAAACTTGAATCCATCCTCGTCCCACCAACTCCCCCGACGCCACTTTACGCAATCTAATCCCCTGTAATGAGACTAATGCTCAGTCACTGGGAACTAAACTATCTATCACCTACATAAAATAACCTTATGTATTACCTCACCCGGGAACTAAAGCAGAGACAAACGACGACGACAACATCCCATCCATAACCAAGCCCATTTCCCTCCATACTTTTCAACACTTTCCCAAAATCTATCCTCTTCCTCCTCCCCGTCTCTCTTCTAGCTTACAAGCTCTAAAACTCCTACCCGCCTTCCCCGATACCCGCTTCCCATGTCATATGCATATTCCTCCACGCGCGCAACAACACTCATCTCACAATCTCTTCCCTCCCTCTCCATCTCTGCTTTAAAAAGTCCTTCCCATTTCCGCAATCCCGGGCTTTTCTTGTACCAAACCGCTAGAAACCCCAAGCTCTCGTCTACCTATAGTAGGCTAAAGAATAAAAAGAGATTCCCTGATTTTCACCACGTCTACTATTTCTTTTCCTCCTTTTTTTTTCTTCTTCCTGACAGACTGAGTGCAGAGATTCCGTTCCTCCTCCATCTCCCCGCACGCCTGTACTCCTCTATACTGCTAAATTCTTTCCCTCCTTGTAAATTAATCCTTGTGTTATTTTACAAGCCCAACACCATGGGAGAAGCCTGTCAACAGATGCTAATTATCCGCAATTAGGGTCATAAATTAGTTCAAGGATTCCACTTGGTTCCTCTCCATACTTTGTAATCTCCAATTTTCAGTAGCTTTTCTCTAAATTCAAGCCTTAAAAATCCATTTAAAATCCTTCACCGAAACCGCATTCAAACTTGAAGAAACCAACAGCCGGCACACTTTCACAGTTTTATGGTGGATACATGTAGGTTTATGATAGTAGATGCATTTGAAGACGTGAAGGAGGGGATGCGGGGGCTATCCGCCCCCGACCCTTCTCCCAGCCCTTGACACGTGCTAGACAGATAAGTGACTTTTAGTTGACAGAAAGGCGGACTTACTGTTGTGAAATGGTAGAGGGAATTTGACGAGCTCGCTTCGGTTAGCATCTTTGTAAAGCCCGCTTTTTCCAGTCCCAATAATCCTTAAATTAACCCCGTCAGCTACATTTAGGAAGAGAATCCATGTCTAATATATCCTTTCGTCCTCTTATTCTCCTACTGACTACACTGTACGCTATCTAGGCTTTGACCCTCTTAAAAAATTTCTCTACTTTACGGAAACATTACTATTATTATTATTCCCAGCTTTTAACATCCTATTTCACCTCCCGTCACTGCTACAAATCCTGGGATATCCTATTTTCTTTTAGTCAACCAAATTACAAACATATTCACCCTCAGAAAACCACACTCTTTTCCCAGCAAAAAGTACAACAACAAGAGCCGCAGCCACCGCATCTTTTTCATCCACGCGAGCCTCCTCAACCTCAAAAGTCTCACTCTTCTCTTAATCAAAGCCAAAACCTCATTTTTCCCCACTTTTTCTTTTAACATTTCCCATCTTTTCAAGACTCGTCAGTTCCCTGGCTTATCTCCTTGGAACATCTTCTCCCATTTCATACATTTTCTCTCCCTGCTCGCACTCTACATTTCACATGTTGAAGCCATTATCAAAAATTGCGTACACAGGAATCGCCATTGTAAAAAATCTACGGAAATATCTTAAAATCATCAAGACATGAGAGGAACACGATACCCTCTTCTCCGCCTTTCAACCCTGTCCGTGTAATACAGGAAAGACAGTAGCTCAGAAACATTTGTAAAATCCTTCCATCCACTTCCCTTAAACCCATGTTCTTCTTCCTCTTACTTTTTACCCACATTATTATTACCGCCACCTTCCACATCTCATTCTCCCATCTCTCCGCTCACTCACATCCAGCCTTCAAAGAAATCCAGCGCCGCGGAAACATGCTTCTCTCCGTCTTCTTCTCATTCTCTCAGCATGTTTACCTTAATTGTTCTAATCCCATCTCCGTATAACATCTGCGCTTCATCCTCCTCCTCAACGACTCAAAACTCCTCTCTGTCAAATCCTTACGCTTGTACGCACCTTACGCTACGTTTCTTATTTAAAAAACTCCTACATGTCTTATTCTCCATCAAACCCTCCATCCACCCTCATCTCTTTTCTCTATCAGATTTACTGTCAATCCTAATTCATCTTTTGCAAGGACCGACGCTGGATATCTTAAAAATAGTATCATAGTCCTTTTATAGTCTTTTCTGTTACCCTCCACCCTCGTAGCAATAAAGCTTATGCAAGTATCATCATCAGTTTAGCCTTCCATTAAATATCCTTATCATTCAGCTTTCACTTAGCTTTAGTCCCAGCTAGCTTGGTCCCCGTATTTCTTTATGAAAGCATGAGGGAGAATAATTTCCTAATTGCATTCTCATAGTGTCTTAATACCGAGCATTCCCAGTCCCCATTTAAGCACAACTAACACGATAGATTTATCCATCTAGCTTTTTTCTTAAGGATAAATAGCTTTCTCCTTTCTAGTTAATCAAGCTTTCCCCTTGTATTCCTGGCATTTGTTCTCCCAGTTTGGCCGTAACAGTAAAATAGAAAAAAAAAGACCCATGATGTGAGACAGAGAGGACTGGAATAATTTTTACGGGACATTTTTTTCTCTCCGGGTGTGACGCAGACCTTGGAGAAAGTTCCGCGAGTCTCACAATTCCGGCCAACTTGCACATTTAATGTTTGCTTACAGCACGATAAAATAAAGGAGGGAGTGAAAGCAGAGTGAACCATTTGCGTGATAAAGGGATATTTGTTGAAAAAAATCCCCACCAATCAACCATGTAGTTTTACTAAAGCTTAGAACATTAGAATACAGCCAGAAGAAAAACTGAAATCTATCCTCTTATAGCCTCATTCCTCTCTATGTTCACCGCTACTTTCACCGGGGGTACTCCTACAGAGGGGGATAGAAGAAGGGGGAGGATCCTACTCTTAGTTTAATAGGTTTTATGACAAACTGGATTCGGAATCACCGTCCGGTACGATGACTTATATTTTCTCCAATGTCCTCTCTCTCCAACTAACTTGCTACAATTCACCCAATTGCTCTTCATTCCGTACATATGCTAAGCCTTGACTTGATGCTTGATCTGCAATAGATTGTATAACATTCCCTCCACTAGGGACACACACCTGACTTAATTCAATAACTCGATTAGATTCAAACCTGTCCCCTTCCTTTTTATCCCGGCTCCAGCAGAGAAAGAGAGACATATTCAATATATTATTGCTCCCCTGTATTCTCATCATGTCCCCAATTTTGAATGCTTACAAGTTATAACTCAATCCTATGCTGTGCATGACATCCGGCTTTGTCTACCAAACCAGCAGCAGTACTATACATGTGAGGTTTTTTAGACAGAAGCGGCTGCTTGGATTCCCAATAGACGCAAGGAGAGAGACTCCTTGTCTGGCGCTGGAAACTCCAGGTGGGAGAAGTTTTGATGGCTTCATACAAAGGAAATTTTCCAACCCCGTGTCAACTATGGACATGATAAATTGGGATTTGCCAATTTCGTATTGTTTCCATCCGGAAATAAATTACAACTCCCTCACCTCTACCCCTCCCTCCGAATCAACCTCCAGTCCAATTCAACTAAACGGACTCTCTTTTCTTATTGAAATATCAAAGTATCCTTCATATTCCGCTCAACTAACTATCATATGACAGGGGAGGGCTTGGATGGAAGAGCAAGTAATAAGCATATGCACATATACCTACTTATTCAACAACTCTCCCTCCTCCTCCTACCCGCCTTATCCGCTCTCTTCTTCGGTCCTTCCCATTCCCACCACCGCCACCCAAACGAATCCACACCCCTTCTTCTTCCGTCTCTCCCTCCTCCACCCCACCATGCTTACTCCACTCCTGCATAGCTTCAAGCATAGCATGACACGCAAATCCAAGACATTGATAAGTTTCCTTTTTCCCTCCCATCATATAAATAATGATCACCTTTATCGAGATCGGAAAATATGTGTGAAAACCCATTATTCCAAACAAATTGAGATAACCCACCCGGAACAACAACAACTTTAACCTCAGTCAGAGAAGACTCAGACCGCCCGCTTTATTCCACACAAAATCCCTCACCTCCTTTCACTACACAATTCCATTCAATTTCCCTTCAAGACCGGAGGAGAAAGGACTAACAACACACACCTTTCCTCCTATCCCTCCAACTCAAACACACATCATTTCCAGCTCCTTCCTATTTCCTACACTATATCAACCACCATCTCATTCTTATCCTTTCACCCATCAAAATCAACATCACTCACAATAACCTCCTCAATCGATCATCATTTGCGTCACCTCCTGCTTTCTCCTCTACTTTCTCTCCTCCTCCGCCAGCCAACAAGAGTTGCTAGCTTCAAAACTTGCATTTTAACCTTTTGCACACACACACTACCCTGCAAAATCCTCCTTTAAAACTCATGTTTCTTTTAGCATCTCAATAACTTTCTCCCACTTTCACCCACCCCATCACCTTAACACACACCTCTTCAATTAATTACAATCAATTCCATAGCTTATTTTCTCCACACTGTATTTTTTCCAACCAATTGTAAATTCCTTTAGAAATATCCCCATCAATCCTTTCTTCATTCCATGTTACATTCTATTCATACTTTTCCTTCTTTCATAGTTAGCCAACCTGCTACTTGCAATCCCTCCTGCTCTTCTTTTCTACTCAACGAGGGAATTGGCTCGTATGAAAGGGTTAAAATGAGAAATATATTTCATCCAAACTCTCATTATCCTCTCTGCCAAACCATAATCTCATTTTTTACCACCCACCTTACTCCCAACCTCCATTTCACCCTAAAATATATCCTCTCTCAACACGATTTTCCATCTACTTGATACTCCTGATTACAATCACTTGCTACTAGAGTGTGTGTCACCTCAGGGCTTCCTCAATCCATCTCCTCTGCTACAGTGAGCTTCATCTCGTTTGTATCTTTCTATCCTACGCTGCAATACTCTAATTTAAGTTTTTATTATCCTCCATCTTCTAAAAAGGAATCAATTAAATGGAAATCTATACGAAACTTCCGCAAAATTTATCCGCAGTTTTTTACACACAAATCTACTAGATAAAAAACATTTTAGTTTCTGAATGTATCAATTTCCCCCACTTTCCTTATTCTTCTTGCAGGGTTAGTTTTTAGTTTAAGAAATAGTAAAATAATAAGAGGGAATCCCCGACTGGGTGAAGGAAAGCTCAAAAACTTTTAACTTTCTTTAAAAGGAATAGGAGGATGAATAAAATTAACCGAGGATCTGACAACGAGATTACTGAAAGGGAGTTGAAAGTATGCTCATAAATAGTTTTCTTCCAAACGTTTCCTTCCTAACATTTCCCCTGGAAGAGTGTCCATAAAGTGTAGAAATATTACCTCTTCCCACACTTGTTTTTCCATTTCTCGCACCTAAAAGCACAACTCTCCATACTCGTCTCTTGTATTCCCTCCTGATTTATGTCAAGCCCATTATCATGATCGGTTGCATAGTAAATATTACAGTAAAGTTTTTGGCTTCATATAAGGTGGTGTATACAATACAAGCAAGCTTGGTTGAATCCGTCCGTCTCTCTTGTCCTCACTGCTCCTATCCTATAAGTATGCAATTCAGAGATGCAACCAAATCCTGCTTATCCACCTAGTAAATATGTCAGCCTGACGGAGGCTCCCAGGTCATTATCGTTATTAATTATGCCCAACTAAGTCCTCCATATATTTCCCCAACAAAGGAATCTCAGATCAAGACACGCTCCGTCATCTCTTGGCTTAAACCCTTTCGAAACTTTCTTGTACATGCACAGATTAATCCATGTTTCTTTATCCTGATTTGGAGAAGGGTGACGATCTGAAATTTCTTGCAATATTTTTGCAAAATTCCAAGACTGAAAAATAACTCTAGTAGCGTTTTGTCTCTCTCGATGCACTCTGTAGAGTTGTACTATCAGGTGAAAATTGCATTGAAAAAACGAAACGTACCTGAGTTTTCATGATGACCATTAAGTCCCTCGAAGGTTTTGGATGTCATTTGGAATAGTGCATCAAGTGGGGAGGAGTCTGATGAGTTTCGTCTTCCGTTTGATTTACTCTGAGGATCCCATGGTCGTACTATCCTTTGTTGGCTCACCGCATTGCTTCCATCTAAACTTTTACTACTACTTTTACTGTTTGGTTTGTGACTGAGAATATCTGTTATGGAGAAGGATTTAACTCCAACTGCGTTTTGACTCGTTGGCGATTCCACCTGTAAAACACATCCAAACAAATCCTTCTTCAATTCTCTCCTCTAATAGTTAACCTTTTGTATCATTTCCGACACATACGCACACATGTTCTTACAATGCTTCTCACCAGGAACGCTCTATATCCCCCTTTTAGCTACACTCTCCTCCTCCTACACGACCTATTAAATTACATTTCTAATTCAAAAGAACCATCTCAAATTCTTTATTTTCAAGTCTGACTTCACCTCCATTCTCCTAAATTCTTTTTTAAAACTTGATCAGTTTTTACCAATTTTGGCCTCCTAACGTCATAAGCTCATTCAGATAGATAATATGGTGTACCCAATTCCAAAATCCCAACTTACCGTCCATCCCTGTCAAAAATGACAAACTTGACGGTGCTATAATATGACATTCACTGTCCTTCACAACAGAAAAAACCAACATGGCTTCTTTTCATTCAAGTTGACATTCCATTTTTGGCTTGCTATCCTAACCATTGTTCCCGTCACGACACTTGGCTTTACTACATTTATCATGAAACCTATATAAAATGATTCTTTCCACGCTTCTTCTTCTGCATTCACCTCCAACCCTCGTCCACCAATACCCTTCCCATTCAAACTCAACTAAACCAGTAAATATTATCAAGCTCCTATAGTGAGTTTGTTGTAGCAGATACTCTTCTAAACGAGCTCACTGAAGATTCGAGCTTGCAATGTACATGTGCACATGCAATCCTTCGGTGTATGAGAAGATATAGACAGACGGCAGGATATCGAGTAGACTTTTAGTTTTAACTAAGGGCTGTGGCATTGTGAGCTGCTCAGTTTACGAAATCTTTAGACTGGGATTCCGTGTGTTGAAATATACGAGCATGTGAATATGGTCATGTATGGTGGTCAAGATTAGTTGACTTGAGAATCGGACGCATATTTTATTTTCAACCTACACAAACGTCCGCCAGCGCCACAGCTCATTGTCATGTCAAAATATTCGATAACCTCCTAACAGCCCTATCACCAGCCCATCTACCTCCCCTTCCACAATTTGATCACAATCATCCCCATTATCATCATCAACAATATAAAACCCCAGCGTACAATCAACTCCATGCCCTCTCTCATTCTCTTTAATTTCTCCCTTCATCTCCTCCTCACCTTCACAACAACTTTTTACCCGCTCATCCACATTACAGTTTCACAGTTTGAAACGTTGAAAAAATTCACAACCTCGTGATGATGATTAGTTAGTTACATCTCTCCCTTCCCTCACATTAGAATATTGTATGCAATATTATAATATAAGAGATGATTACTTCAAGTAAGACTTGTTCTTATGCCCGAACTCTTTAAAAACTGTGAAGGGGAGGGACGAGTCCCTCCCCCTTGTTGTCCACAATATTATGAGCTAGCTAGAAGAGTTGAACGCGCATTCTCATCTGATTAGTTAGCAAGCAGGAACCACTCTCGGACGCTGGTCAGACCGCTTTCCATCCGGACCTCGTTTATTACAGAATAGGAAGAGAAAGCCAAGAGAAAGCATATTACAGTTAGATACTCACTCACTCATTCCGCTGCCGCCGCCTCTCTACATTTCTAATGTTAGTTAGCAAATCACGCACAGTATATAGCCAGCTTTCTCCACGGCTGTCACTCTGACAGAGCTGTATTTGCTCTTCATCCCATTTTAGCAGCCTCCATGGGGCAAGTATAAATATATAAAATTTTATCAGAGGACTAATCAGAAGAGAGTGGGGGAGTGACTGTTCCCTTCTCTCCATCAATTACGCTGAAAGTCAACTTTATGACACAAGACTGACTTCTGGCCTCTCCTTACCCAGCTCTCCTCTAAAAACGTTCTCCCATACATTTCCCGCATCCAACTTAATTCCCTCCGTAATCCACCAGAATGTGGAATACTACTTACATTCGGCCTTTAGTACTATGGAATCCCCCTCTTCCCCGCCATTCCCATTACCATGCTCTCAGATAGCCATCAACATTTTTCTGACACTGCGTGCAACTCAACGTCATTTCACCAACTTCAACACCGGACACACCACGCTCCATTCCATCCCTTAATAGGCTTCATTCCATGATTTCACCACCACCACAGCCATCATCATCATCATAATCTCCCCTCTCTTCTTTCTCCTATCAAAACGTCACCTGCAATTATCCCTATCAAACTCCACGCATGCATCTCTTCCTTGGAATTCCAAAATATTGCTCTCTCTCTCTCTGAAGCTAAGCAAACCACCCCACCACAGTACAAACAATCACACAACATATAACGCCGCCAAATCTCCACAAACTTCACCTAGTCTCTACACCATCTCTCATAGGTCCTATCACTATAGTCAATAAGTTAGACACTGTATTCTGCAAACGAAGGGCAAACATAAATATGTTTGAAAATTCATCAACTCTTTCACAATCCATGGATTAATCCTTCGTAAAATCTATGGAATCAATAATTGAGCAAGAATCTAATCATGATTCGTGTCATTTCAAAAATTTCATGATATGCAACAGCTCTCGTAAAGCTCTCATTTCTTCCAACTTTTCTTCTTCACGTTCTCCCAATTTTTCCTTGTTAGACCTTAATTTCGCAATTTCATTTTTTCATAGCCTAATGAGCGAGCTTTTTTTCTCGGCGTGAGTTATTGCGACTAACAAGCTCAAGGGAGATAGAAGTCAGATGATCCAACAAATCATACCCAACTATAATTCCAACTCTAGTCTCTTCCCAGTATCCTTTTTGCCTCTCGTAGATCGTTCATTAGATAATAATAAAAAATTCATCATGTATCATCACAATTTCTTTTATACTCTATCGATCGATTTGCCTTCAAAAACCCTTCGTGTATATATGTCTCACGGTGAGCGTGAATAAAGTCTGGCACTTGATCGTAAAATTACTGCTTTATTTTGAGGCTAATGGGTATTTGCTCAAGGAGGCTTTGTCTACAGCCTTGAAACACAAGCATATTTCCTCGATATTCCTAAAATGTGATTAAAAATTGAAAACTAATGGGCACAAATTGTAGAAAATATATAAACCTTTCCTCAAGAGAACAAAAATCCCCTACAATTATAATAATTGTTGCTCAAGCAAGACTGCATGATCTCGTGTATACTGGCCGATAGGCGAATTAGATTGTGCTAACTGTATAGAGTTCAATGCTATTGAACTCATCGTTGAATTCATCATTTACCCTGAACAAACAATAAATGTCGTCTCCCGCTTTTAAAGTATACCGGAAAATATATGTAGATCGCAGGCCAAGTTTCCCCATCAAATTAAACTAACCTTCAAGCACGCCCCGGATTTGGCACCTTCCATATTTTACCTACCGCCGAAAGCTCGTCTCCCTCCCTCTAAAATTATATTATTTAATTATTAGGTCTTTTCGACCTCTCTACTTATCCGAGAGAGCTTTTAATCCTTACCGAAACCGATAAACACTTTCAACTCTACCAACACACATACATATTAAGGCTACACTACGGCTACCACGCTATTACGACTATTTCTCGTAAACTTAAATTTTCCCTCGATTATTTAACTACCATTTATTGATTTAAAACTGTTATCCTTATTACACTGAATTAATGTGTATTCTCCAGATTACAATTTCAGTTTTCCCACTAAACAAACGTGACAATTTTCTCATTCACATTGACGCTATAATATGCAATTCAATCATTTTCTAGCTTCACTCATTGTTAGAATACGTGGTTTAAGGTCTAAAATATCGCAGTATGAACCAATATTATTGTATATAATCACTTTAACCAATGTTGCACATTGAACCGATACTAGAGCATATAGCAGAACTTTGCGGTTGTATTACGCAAATAGTAAAAGTCTACAACGTTTTCCAGCCACTTCAACTCAAAGCTTCGGCTGTGTAAGTTAGAGGAGGGAAGAAGAAACCGGTTCCGTCTTTCCCGTTTTACCCACTCTTAGCCTCTTACGGAACAGTAGCTCCCTCTATATTTCTTCCCCATATCTACCCTTTCTGCCTCTGCCTACTACAATCTGCCTATAACTGACTGAATCTTTCCGCTGAAACTTGGCGAGATTGGTGACCTCCCTTGTCTAACGAGGTAAGCTAATTAGTTATACACGTAACAATTTGCAGCATTGTTTAATTTTGATTCACTCTGCTCTTACCTGCAGCATCCGGAGTTTCTTCAAGGGCCTGAAGTATTCATCTTCAGAGTCGTCCATCATATTTCGGGAGAATGTATCTGGACTGGTTAGGGAGGGGGATGGAGAAGGACTTCCTCCAACACTGATAAGATCATCTGATGACATTTCGTCCTGACTTTGTGGAGTCATTGGCTGAGACTTAACCAAAGGTTTTGCTTCAACCTTGTCGCTCTCAGCAGACTCCGGGTCCATTTTTGCCTCGCACATTTGTTCAATTTTACTGGTACTTAATGCAATTCTGATTAGACAGAATTAATCCAGTCCAGAAGTACTAAAAGTATGTACTTTATCACACTCTTTCTTTCACTTTTCCTCTGCCTATGGCCTATAATTTCAATCCAGTCTGTAAAAGTGCCCCTAAATCCGCGTCAACTCCGCGTTGAAAATGTTTTATCCTTGTCTTTTGATTTTGAACTCAAGTTGCGACGAATCACTATTGATTTGAAGATGAGTGTGTCTTGTTTGGTCACGAACGACCACAGAATTGTTTTATATCCTTTGAATCCCGCTGTAAGTTCCGCACCTCAATCTAACACATCTCACCACCACCGCAACAGAGCACATGACAATCCGTAAAAGAGGGACAATGACAATACGAGTTGAGTCGTTCCTCTCTTGACTGTATCAAATATTTTTTGATCCTACTTGTATTGATTTGATCGTTTTGTGCGTTTGTAAAAAAACATGTAAAATCCTTCAAAGGTGCGGTTTCACATTAGCTCTCAAGCTTTCCGCCTTCACACGTCCGGTCTCCCTTCTTTCACCCAGATGAGTTATCGGTTGAGTGATCTTAAAAGTGCAGTATCAAGGTGACAAAGTAATACTTTTATCTTCTCCCACACCGATCATTTGTTGAAGAGAAGCAGAGGGTTTAAAATGGGTTGAATGGGCGATACTGATGATCAGTTAAGAGGACCGTCACTCTTTGAATTTGCTTTACTTCTAAACCCCTCCACTTTTCCACATTAATGAAAACACTCGAGGTTTTTTTTCTACAATTCACCAACAAACACCAACCAGTCACCAAATTGCCTTGTATTAAACTTGAGATTATCCTCTCTCTCTCAATTTCAACGTTGAACGTGTCCGATTACAATTGATTTCACGGCCACCCCTTTAAACGTACTGATTCCGA
Source organism: Sminthurides aquaticus (assembly GCA_906901655.1). NCBI lineage: Eukaryota > Metazoa > Arthropoda > Collembola > Symphypleona > Sminthurididae > Sminthurides > Sminthurides aquaticus. The sequence continues at coordinate 12,442,386 of CAJQTT010000001.1, read as the reverse complement.
AAAAATCCTCCTTTATCACTTTTTAGTCCCAAAGGATTCAGGATTCACCCTTGCTTTATATGGATGAAATCGATAATCCTCAAATGAATCCGGGAAATGACTCTTGCAGATTTCGGTTTAATACACTTTTTCCAAAAACATGTAATTCCACACTTGTGGCGTTGAACTATTTAGGATTTCTTTCCTCCTCCTTCTCCTGCTCTTCCTTGGTTGAGCTTCAGCAAAGAAGTGAAGATAGTTGAGGGCGGTAAGAGGCTGTCTATCGATCAGCGGCACTCAAGTGATGACAGCGGGAGCAGGGTATCTTCCACCCACCCACCACTTTCCGACACTTATTCAAGAGCAAGCTGTATGAGCTGCAGCAGTAGCCGGGGAAGATGCTCCTTTAGAAAAAGAGCGAGCTGATGTTGTTGTGGTAACAAGTTGCGGATGTGTTGCCTGGATTTCAAAATGCACATGCACTTTCCCGAGAAAATCCTTAGCTCCGTTAATTTCTATATTCCATCCACCTTCATCTCCCACACTCGACTACTCTCAAGCCCGCATCTTCCCCATAAGATGATCCATCTTGAGTTTAGTGAATGTAAACCACTAAGCCGTCCCTCCTCCTTTGCTTTGCCTCCGCACCAAGGCTTTGAGCTCCAAAGGCAATTTTTCCCTTGGAGGATCTTCTCACTCTCTGCGCTCCCTCTGCTCTGCTTGGCCAACACGGGGCGTTCAGAAGGAAAACATTGAGTAACGCAGAGGAGTTGAGAGAGGTACTTGGATGAAGTTGGTGAAATGAAATCCATAGGAGTGTCTGTAGTCTCTCCCAGTAAATCCAAGCACCAACCAAACTTCGACTTCCCTCTCCCGTTTTTCCCACGGCGGAGTGAGCCCGGCGAGGGGATAGCTGGTAGGAGGAAAGTTTTCCCAATCCCAAAACTCCCAGGCTTCCCCTCTTCTCAGCCCTCGCGAGAAAGGTGGAGAGAAAAGATTAGGGGAAAGGAGGACGACCAGTTAGTCACCAGTTACTCGTTAACCAGAGGCCGCAGGCTGTCCCACCAGTTCCAACGCATGTAGTGTACATCCACATTATAACCAGCTTGCGCTTTCCCCTCTTTCTGTAGCCTGTAGCAGCAACTAGCAACCCCTTCGCTTTTCTCTTGAATAATAGCTGGAAAAGTAATCCTCGGCTGCGCTGCACTACATGGCTACGCAAGTAAACGAGGCTCGGAGGAAGCAGAAAAATAAGACAGTTGAAAGATGCGGAGAGAGAGGAGAGAGAGATGAGAATCTCGTTCATCATCATCACCTCTAGGATAATAATGATAATATTCAAAAAGCTTCTTCTTCTTCCCTACAACGGCCAGCTCGCTTCCATTCCTCCATTCAACTTATCCAGTTTGACAGGTCAATTTACTATTTGAGACCGCCTCCAAGCCGGGGAGGTGGAGCTTAGCTTTGTCATTGGTTCTCGGGGAGAGTGAGGTGCGAGAGATGAAGGAGAGAGAAACCCACGGAACCTCATTAGCGTCTATTTAGTGTTTTTCTCCTGTATGCATCCCTTTGGGTGGCCCACGGCTCATCTCTTGGGTGGCCTCACATATTATCTCCTACTACTTCATCTTCATCCTTCTCTTCATCATCATCCCTCACATGACCAATCACAAATATCATATTTTCAAAAGATTATTAGAACATCTCACTTCTCTCTCCCTCTTATTTAGAGGCGGCCGAGAGTGCATAAGCAACGATTACTATTATTCCTAGAGACGCCGCCAAACCAACCACCACCGCCAGAGTCATTTCAAATCATAATTCACAGCACCATATTTTCTTCACTTTTCTAAAACGTCTCCGACGTCTTATTCACTCCTTCCATTATCCCGCCTCCATCACTCCATCCATCCTCTCTCTCTCACCTTCTTCCATTCCATAAGCACCGTCGCCTACGATTTTACATATTTCTCACCCCCATCATCACACAACAAACACAATTTTGTCCTTGTCTTCCACAGATTTACATGTCCTCTTCCCTTCGTCCGCAGGCTAGGGAATATATGGTCATAGTAATGCCTTCCATTCCTCTACAAAAATTCCCATGTCGTTTTCATGTCCAGACTCCAGACATGTCGGAATTTTTACTAAACCCAGCAATGGCTTGTGGGAACGTGGGAAACAGTATTGCTAAATAATGGAGAAACGCATATTGTCTAGTTTAACAACACAGTCTGCCTTCAAATGTTTTAATTATTTAGCTAATTACAAAAAAATCTCTAGGCCTAATTACGTCTAGCTTGTGTCCTGTAGAAAGTTTTACAAAGGATATTGATATTCCAGTACATATACTTGTATATGGTACATGAAATAATAGCAAAATAAATCATTAGAATCCCAAGATAATATTTAATTAGCTAATTAAAATTACTTTAACGCTATTAAAACATTAGATGCAACTAACAAATTAATGTCAACATGAGCAGTTACATACTTGGACACGTTATCCCCCTTCTAATTAAGCTTAATGTTAAAAATTCAGAAAGGCAGTTAACCAGTATCGATAGGGTAGGGCTGCAAAAGAAGCAAATTGATTTATGTGTTTTGACTATGTTAGCGTAGTTATCATGATTAAAATTTAGAATTGATTCGTCATTTATTAATTAATTGACGCGATTAAAAATCAATGATAATTGGAGGACATGTAAATAAAGCTATGCGTACTAAACATCATCTCTTGCATATCTCAATCTTCTTAAACTGCTTTAGCTTTAATTGCCGAGTAGAAATTTGATAAGCCATTTATATCTGAAAGTAGATTCGCCATTTCACCATTCCTCATGAACAATTAGAGTTTCTTGGATGAATACTAATTTCCCCCTCGTAGCGCAATCCCTGTAGTCCACAATCCACTACTAGTAATAACTACATCTTTTAGCTCATCATATATAACTATCCATAATTACATAGTATAGACAAGACAGATCACAGGTGTTTTAATTGCATACATGCCATCGGCAATTGTTAATGTGAATTTAAGGTAATAAATAACAGCAAATTCATTGATGCAAATTAATATTCCGTTCGCGAAAATCCTAATTGATCCGCATACAAGTAAGTCCTTAAGTTCCAACTTGTATATAATTACACAACATTTAAATTCAAGAGTGTCCCATATCCCATGTCTCTAAAGGTTTGATAGGAAATCATCATATGGAGGACAGGACTTGATGTCTTTAGAGGTTTTCTGTGGTAAACGGCAACAAGAGCCAACTATCATTTGATCGCCTTACCCCAGTGGATGTAAACCCCATTTACTACAACTGCCTTCAGTTGAGGCAGGAAGGATGATTGCTGACTGTCTCTCTTGAAGGAAACTGGGTGGATTTGGCGTTGATGGAGCCACCCAGGTGATTGGCAGTTATTAGTGAAGGGCGAGATGTAAACTCTATATCTCTCGCCATTTAATCACCTGAGATCTGAAGAGGAGGAGACAGGTTTCCTTACATACTTCTCCTTCTTATTAACACACTACTGATCACCATCCTTCTAATATTGCCAAAACAAGTAAATAGTATATACAACTAACCAAGATGAGATTTTGTAGCCCCAAGCAATTCCTACTATGAGTTAGCAAAGGAGCGTAGTAAACGAGAACTAATAAACTCGAGCAGACCATTTACAGTCTCTTCACTATTTCCGATTGATTAATCGTCTGTTAATTCGGTAGCCGCTTATGCATTCGTCATTCTTCATGTATAGCTGTATTCTATTAACACGATTCAATCCTCTATCCGGAAAGCTAATCAACCATCATTTCACATTGTTATTTCACCTCCATCAAACCTGAATACTACTACACAGATACGCAAGCTGCATACAAAATTTAAAAATAGTCTCTCTACATTCTGAATTCCACATTTCGGCATCCTCAACTTAACAAATTCCATTGCACTATTGCACACCTTTTAAGATCCGCATCCATCCGTTTCAGTGGCCCGCAAAGGAATATACAGGGTTTATTAGTGATATGCAATTTTGCAACATCAGGTTTTTCAGAATGTACAAGAGCTGTCTTTACATTCTAAAAAGCTCTCGTTTTGCTCAATCGATTTCGCAAAATACACAGCAACCCCAAAGAAATTAGCTGGGTCAAAGTTCCTTTTACATTTATGGATTACATTATATAGCTGAAGCAACGCACAATCTAGAAACATCTTTTTCTAGCGCATCCCCAATAATACCCATCTTTACACAGTTTTTTCATGTGTGAAACAATTTGCAAAAATCCCTAACACTAATCTACCGCCACCTCCCTACTTCCAACAAGATGCAAGATTAATCCTTAGGAAGGAAACGAAATTACATGTAGAATATAATTAAGAGTTACCTTTAAAAATCCACAAATTAATACCTTCCTTAACAACAACTCTGTATCGCTACACCACAATCAACTTTAACCTACCCTCCTTACCCACCAACCAAGCTGGCTTAAAAATTTAAAAGACTAGTAGCAAATGTTGTCGGTTCTGCAATCTCCAATGCATAATATTTTCCTCTCCTCCGCCCAGTGTACATACCAGGTGTTAGATCCCGTGTAAGAGCCACAAATTATGCTGCTGCAGTTTCCTAGAAGAAATACAGCTTTAGTTCGGATCATCAGTTTAATTACCCCGTGTTAATTGCCGAGGAAAACATTTTACTAGAAAGTCAGAGTAATATAAGCAACAGCAACCATTGGATGCCTCCAAAGGTTTTTCCTCCCTGCTCAATCACAATAAACTGGATTCCCTTATGTGCTGTGTGTAGCTCATTCCTGCCCCTACCACCGACCGACGTTACTAACAAACAATACCCAATTGACCTATCCGCCTCTAGTTATAACTCAACAATTTCTCTTTATTTCTCACAGAATATGTAAAAACCCGAGAACAGTTTCACATATTTGCGGAATTTCTGCACGTAAAATTTAAAACGTTTTCGCCAATTATTTAAGTCCTATCCACGATGGTGGTGTTATGCGCTATGGTAGCAAGAACACAAGAACATAATCACTAACCAGACTAACAGGTCAGCAATTTCATACTGCCTGTAAACAATCCGAGTTCCTTGCGTTCAACCCGACCACAACCGCAATACATTTCACTTTTGCCAAAATTCGCACAGAGACACCTCAAAGATTTGCATTTACATACCCTCCGGCATATTTCTCCTGCTTGATAGCAGTTGACCCGTTCAAAGTTTGTTTTATGCAAAAACTAGATAAGGTCTACATAGCAACAAAAACTCTGTTGTTTGCAGACTATTGCTATATTCCTTAATTTTCAGCCAGGAGGTTTACAGATATGCAAATCCACTCCCTCTTGTAGATCAACGTTCCTCAGAGGACGTTCGGCTTGTTCATTACCCACGTCCAAATCTCATTTCCTCTACAACAACAATTCCCCAATCATTTTATTTCCCTCAATCCTATTAGTATGCAACAATGAGATGAGTTAGGACAGGTGAGATCATTGAGACTAGGGATTTTGATTGCATTCCCCACCCATCTCTAATCCTCACAACGAGCCAACTAAATCCACTTCCCGCGTCCATTTTTTTCACTAGAATTGCAAGCTTGCTCACAGCAGCACAAAATAATATACTTTGCATTCTTTCAAGGATTTGCTCTCCCTCTAGCAAATCCCCGACTCCATCTAACGGCCAGTTATAAAGCTGGCAATAATAGTTGCTAAAGATTCTTAATTACCTCAACTTGTGCATATCGTTTCTACCGCATTGGCTTCACGACTTTTTCTAGACGCTCAAATTCTTATTCCTATGACCTGTGGCTCGTCTTGTACTAACACCCAGTCCGCTTGTCCTCAAGTCCCTTTCCCTCAGTATCTTTTTTAATCCTATCCCTTACTTTCTATTGGTTTGGACCCAATTCCGCAAACAACTCGAGCCAATAACACGTGTTTGTATGTGCTAGCTAGCGGTGGATTATTTTTGGATGTGTTACAAACTTATTGGACTGGAAAAAAGAGTAACACTTGTCATTCTTCCAGGGAATTTTTTCCAAGCGAACACGTGAAGAGTAGACTCATTATGAGTGCGGGCGCAAGTGACATCTGAACATGCAATAAGCCGAAAATAACAAAGCCCTGCGACAGCTCAATTTAATCCCACTTTTCAACGCACCCGCCCATACCCTCGACCCACTGGACACCTGAATGTCTACAAAGTCACAATTCCAGATTAAGAAATTACAAGGAGCGGTATGAAGCAGTGTGAACGAGTGCTGCGTCCAGGTCTTAAATTATACCCACCGCACAAACCCCGCACCTATTATTAGTCCCAGTCCACCGCCCCGATTATACCCTCCACTCTTATTCCTTTGCCCAAACTTCCTATCCTCATGATAGTATTATATATATATACAACTTGTTCAAATATTCTCTGCCCTAGCCTTTCCCTCCAATCCAATTTTCGAAACCTTCTTGAGAGATATAAACATACTTTTCATAACATCCCCACCTGCCTTCTACGTATGTCCCAACATGTAGTCGCTTTCTCGCTTCTGTATGTCCGCTTCCCTCCCAAGAAACATAATCATTTCCAGAAAAAAACCTAGTCAATTTCCTTCCGAGGACAAAAATATTATTATATGAATACATTATACTACAGTCCGTATTACTTATTACTTCCTCCCCAATCTTTCCCACCCAACAAGCCACCAATCTTTTCAATCTTATCTCCAGCCTATCCCTCTCGTAATAATTCTCAATTCAAACTCGCCCTATACAATTCCAGTATATAATCGTCGCTTCTGTAGTAGTTCTTAATCCTACATTCACGTTCACTCCAAACTAAATCAATTTCTCTGTCCACAATCTAAATTTCAGCCCACCTCCCACCAGCTAGTATCAATTTCCTTCCAAGCAAGCTTTACCTTTTCAAGCTCATGCTTGGAACAAAACGCCCGTCTTTTGTTTCATCAGAACCAGGATGGCGGATGGACGTTCTTTCAAAAGCTTTGACATTACAACGTCATAACTATCATCCACGCCAGGACTGCTTCCTGCCTATTTTAATCCGCCATAGTACTCGGTCAGAGTTTCCTCCAAGCTTCAACGTACCCAAGTTAAATATATTTAATTGCTGTCAAAACAAACAGCTCATTTCCTGAACCCATGAAACGAGATTATCAATATAAGTATGACAGTTTGACACTAATCCAGGCATATACAGAAAATTACATGTCAACATTTAAACATTCCGCTCCTTATTTTCCACACTACCCACCACAACCACCTGTAATTATCCCACCTACAGTATTCTATCTTCCCTCCGTCCATTACATTCTCTGTATCCCTGATTATAAATGCCTAAAGCTGCATAATTAGCAAAGTTATCCTAGTAGTTTGTTTTCAAATTTTGGCCCCAACCGTTATAGTTTCTGTGGTTTTACAAGGAATTTTACTGCTTGAGCTGCTGAGCTCAAACCAACTTATTCTTTTTTAAACTTTGAGACAAAAGCCAGAGTTGGAAAGCGTAAAGATTTGGCTTCCCGTCCCAAAATTTCTCACAATAGACGGATTCGTATTATGAAGATGAAAAACTTATGGAAAATTTTCTTTATTCAAATTTTGCATTCGCTCCATCCTTGAATTTTCCTTGGCCTAAATATGCGGACTAGGTATTAGGGGTTTAGTAAGAATATGGAGTAAAATATGGCTGCTTGAATGCACACACGAACATGGCTCGTCTTTCCCATGATAAATTCGGTACAGGACTAATGTAAAATTTCACGTCATCATTCCTCCTTACTTCTTCTTTCCCTCCTTCACCCCTTTTGTGTCTCGTTATGACACAATGATCGTTGGATATCAAATTAACCTAGCATCATAACCACCGCCGCCTAGGTGTAATTTTTGATATGAACCCATATACATCAACCCTGCTCACTCACTCAGAGTCAGCAGAAAGTAACAACCATGAGATAACAACGGCTAGCTTTATGAATGAGATGACAGAAGAAATGATCAAGAGTCTAGTCTGGCTGAGAGTTATGATGTTTCCGTATATATTCCAAGTTTTCAGTCATTTTCCATTTCCCCTCACAAACCAAGCGAAGATGACAGGCGGAGCAGAGAGGAAGAGAGAGACATAATCATTTAGAATCACGTAAAGGCCATCCTTGATCACCCAAGAACCGTAACAAGTGTAACGTGAATCCATCTAAAGTCTTGAACACAGACATCCATCCACTTCCTCTGGCCCACCCCAACTCATACATCAAGTTCAACACGGACACAGAAAATTTCAAATAAGCCAACTTTTACACCTTGAAAAACTTTGGTTCACACCGGCCCAACGCCCCATGTACGTAAACGTAACTTATGGAAAATCCTTAAAGCGCTAAAACAAAGCCATGTGATTCTCAGAGCCTGAGCGTTTCTCTGGAAGTTCAACAAGGCCCTCTGTCCGCAGGTAGTGAAAGCAGAACTAGGTTATCCTTGTCCCAGCCAGCCTGATAGTCAGAAGGAAATAAGATGTAAAGATGAGTATAGTGTGAAGCTTATTAGAGAGTGATTACTCTATTTCTGGATTATTTCTGCTTGAAATACATGAAAGGGAATTGTCATTTGTAACATGTTAATCTCTGTCTGCTAGAATAAAAGCTCACAGATACCCAGCCCGAGGTTTCCTTCATTTCACGTGATCATGATAATCAGAAATGTGCTGCGTGCAACGCAGTACAAGAGTCCCAGACCGAGGGTACAAGGAGAGCAAGCAGAGGAATACTATACCACTGGGGAGGAAATCATAAATTCAAAAATTTTGCTTCCGAAAACCGTGAAAAGTCATTTTTCATTCACGTAACATCCCTGCCCTTCCCATATCTTTCAACTGTTCCTCTACCATCCATGCTCCTCCATATTATTATTACACTGGATTTCTTGTGTAACAAAACAAGGCACATCCCCAATCTTCTCTGTCTACACTTTCCTCCCAGCCATCCTCAACACACAAGTGTCTGTCTTCCTTCTCTCCCAGCAGCAGGCTTGTAGTAACATTATATTTTCTTTGTAGTTGATACCCCATTTAGTAATAGTCTTCCTCAACCTCTGGCTCAAAAGAAATTATCCTCTCTCAATGACTCAATGAGCTCCTCATCTTTCCTCCCTCAATCCGCTCATAAAGACATTAATCCTCTGTCTCCAAACTATTATTCTAAAAGAGACGTAGAGACCAATAGAGCTGGCTTGAGGGGCCTATCATATTTTTCCAACTATTAGCCTCATAGCTTGGATGATGATTATAGCAAATTTCCCTTGTAGTAGCCTCCTCCTTCTTGCATATTTAATAAGGAACAAGAGACGAGCTTGACTGGGATGAGAAGCAAAATATATCAGAAATTTTAAGGGAGTCATCCCAGTCTATCCCTTGTTGTCATCATCAATCCCGGGTGAAGGATTTCAACCCGGCCAACTAACAACACTTTCCTCCGTGTAGATATCCTTCATCAATTCACATATGATTCATAATATCCTCCCCATCATCATCCTTCTTCTCAACCGTTCCTAATTTCTTCCCCGCTCTTTTCTAAACTAGTAATCGGCTCTTTTATTTTCCCTCAACACAAGAGCCAGTCCTCAACACAGTCCTTAGGTTTGGGAGCGGGCTTTCTGAATTGTGTGGAACTCGCAGTGTTCCCTCGACTCAAGGGATACTGAATTTTCAACGATCCACCAGCATTAAGTTTCCAGCTTGGAAATATAGTTAGTTATCCATTATATTCCATCCTCCAAGCCCCGTTTCCTTTAGACTCTGTTCGGAGGCCATGAAATACGGGGATTTTGTAATATTATTGAGTGAGTCGTCAGAAACATCTGTTCTGTTTAGAAGTCCTTGCCTACACCTTTGCTCCTCCTGGATCTTGCCCCTATGCCTCCTTGCCATCCAGCAATTGCCACACTGCCTTCATGCCATTGCCACCCAGCCCTTGTATTGGCAAAGCTAGAAGCTAGACTCCTGGCACAACCCTAGGATTTTACAATAGCCTTTGGAAAGAATGACTCGGAGCTACCACCACAAAGCAACCACCTCCAGCTTCTCTCTATTCTGTTACTCATCCGGATCTAATTGAAAAATTCACTCTTAATTGACTCAAGCTCATTCATACGAAGACCCTCTTCAGACTATATAAAACTACAAATAATTTCAGTCCCTCATCCCCTCCCTTTGCGTATCTTCATCTTCTTTTCTCCTATTCCGCCTGCCCTCTATGTATTCCATCCTCCTCCTCTAACCCAACTAACCTTTTGGAGGCTTTTACACGACTTTATCAAGTTGTGGAAAAAAATCCGCTTTCACTTAGACCCGTCTTTCAATAACAATGACCACCACCACACCTTTCCTCACGTCACCTAATTCCGGAACCTTGACAAATCTTTTCCGAAATTACCCTTGTTCCTCTATAACTCATCTCCGCATAACACGCTCCAAATCATTCCTTGGCCTTTCAGCTTTGTCCTCCTGAAATTTTTCAACGAGTTTCTTCCTAGTTCAACCGTAAACTCATCTTGCCCCCGATGCATCTTACCGGATTTACCCGGGTAATGCCACAGAGTCAATATTGCAAACAAAAGGAAGCTGTAACACATTCCAAGCTCCAAGGGTTTTTCTAAACCATGAGAATCCCAGATTTTGTAACATTTTTATTTCTCTCTGGGTAACATGAGCCCAAAAACTAGAAAATGTCGTAGCAGTGCCTAAAATAACATTTTTCTATTTTACCTTGTAGCAATATCCTTGCTTGGTTTCAAAGCAATCCTTCATTTTAAAAACTCGTTTCTATTCCAATTCTGTCATCCGTCATCATCACTTAATTTAAACCTAGGAGGATAATCCTTGTTTCCATCCACCAATTCCAAAAACTGATTGTCTGTCCTGTCCTTCCAGTAGCCAGAATGTCTCCCGGGACGGACTCCTATGGAGAGGAGAAAACATGGTAAGACAATCCTTCTTACATCTGCCTCGACCAATACATTCTAAAACAGAGGCTGACCACCGGAGTCATCCTGTCTCCTCTCCAAAAAATACGTTATAAATCCCAGACCCATCCAGCGAACCTTATATAGTTATGTCTTTTTCCTTCCCTATTCTCCTCTTAAAATCCTTCCTTTTCCTCCAGCAGCAGCTCCATTTCTTGGAACAAGTATTTTAGAATTCCAATTGATTACCAAACAAAATACGTCAACTACCTACCTTAGCTTGTGCAGCTTAAGTTTACTAGCTTTGGACTGTACCGTCTCTAGTTTTCTGACTCCAAACCATTCGTTCCGCTTATCTCCAGCCAGCTTTTCTAGTTCGACACTCGGGAGATATGCACGCTTCTCCTCAAACTTAGCCTTCCGTAAATCCAACCATCCTCGTACCTCTGGGTCAAATTCGCTCTCTGACTTGTCATTCATTCCATTGTCCTAGGATTGCCCCCACAATTGTCAACATTTCCCCACAGCCCCTGACCTATGCCATCCTCTATTCTCTCTCAATGAGTGTGGATGGGCCCCGTCCTTTCACCACTCGTAATCGCTACTTATGATCCCATCACCAACAATTCTTCTCCTTCTCTCTGTCCAACTAATACCCCAACTTTGAAATCGTCCCGAACATGTGCTCGGTCAGAGTCAACAAGGCTTGGGTTAACTAGGAGTTTCTATTCTTTCCCTATATTCCACAGAGTTTAGCCACAGTTTACACCTAAATCCAGTATAGAATCTTCGCAATGATGGCACGTTGAACATGAGCCCAGTAACTCTGAACTTAGCGCCACGCTCTTGATTTTCCTTCCAAGCTTTCATAATAATCCAATCATCCGTGTCTACAAACATGTTGTACTCTCTTACCTTTAATACACTTCTATCCACAATTCCTAGTAGTCTATTCAAAAATATCCTTTTCACCCTCTCGCCTCCAGGTCCGCAATCCATTACACGAGTGAAAGGGAACAAATAACTGCTCACGACCCTGGCTGGCCCTACCGCATCAACGTGTTTCTCTTCCCGTGTCATCCCTCACAATAGCCAACGAAATGACTACCAAAGCTAATCATCCGTTTGTAGTTTTATCTCCCGTGTAGGTCCATCCGCGCGTATATATATATACAAGTTGATCCTCCAAAAAGATTCTTCCTCGGGGGGACGAAGTCCTTGATATTCATTCCACATTTAGGGAAACTCCTCCCGCCGTTTAACAAACCTCGGAAATCAGCAGAATTGTGGTGAGCTAGAGGGGCAACTTGTGGAGTATTTGCTCCGCATTCATTGCTTTTTTAGCATGAAATGGAGCCGATACAGCGAAATCAGGATAATTTTTTTCAAGTAATTCTATGGATTGTGCATGGTTGAATAATGCTGAACTATAACTTTAGTTTTTCACCATTTTTACTCTAGATCCTTGTATTATCCACCTTTAAAGACCCTAAAATACCCGGTCTGTCTTGGATAAGCACGAGTTCAAAACTTTCAAATAGCTTTTGCCTTTAAATACGCAACTTGGACCGACGGTTAAGAATGACTGGATTAGCTCGTGCTACGTTCTTTATGCTCGACCTTGTTTTCCATGGACACAACCAATGACCAGCAGGAGCACCACCTGGCTTTGCCTGATATTTCTCTAAAATAAAGACGTGTGCCCCTGCACCGATGACCATCGGTCAGTTCTTTTAAGAATTTTCAAACGAATCCGAGCTCAATCCTTCCTTTTTGCTTCTCAACCTCTTCCCTAGGATTTCCAAGCTAGAGTTCAGCTTGCTCTCAATCAGTCAGTAACAGACAGGGCAGTCTTTGAAATCCTTTCTGTTGCTCTCCTGGAAAACTGGAGGTGATGATTCTTAGATTGGATTTCCCGAGGCAATTTCACTAGAGTGGAGAAGCAAGAGCGGTAAATGAATAGAACTTGCTGAATACTTATGATGAGAAGTAATTCAGTGCAGAAAGTCGAGACTTGGATTATCATCCATTGATACACAGACCTGTAGTAAATTCTTTGTCGGGGCGGTGAGATCAAAGGAATCGGGAGCTATTAGTGACCAGTCTCGGACGTGCTTTTCACAATATTTGACTAACACCCTAATAACGGATAGAAAAACTGAGACTTTCTCAAGAGGCTCCAACACTAATCATGTCAGCAGTCAGCCCCTGCATCATCTACTTCAAAAACCTATTCAGATATATATATGTTTCATATTGACATGCATTCTCATCTGCTTACAATGCTGATCAGTTCATAATATATAAGCGCCAGAGTATGATTTCTCTCGTATCGATAGTATGATTTGTAATGCAGGGATTTAAACTTGAAAGTCATCTAATTTACACTTAAGAGTTGAGCTTAGAGTTTATCAAAACAGAAGCCGCTTAGAATTATACCCGAATGGATGAGAGACTTCAAATGCATCCTCTGATGCTTTATATTGTTAGGAGATACTGAAGACGAGCAAGATCAAAGTGGACAGGGCGTCGTATTCCCGGACTCTGTTGGCGACGTTTTTGATGGTTTTGAGGGAATATGACGAGCTGATGTTATTTTACTTTATTACTTCTGTGTTATCAAAACAGAAGAATCCGCTACGTACTATGAATGAGCCGCCAAATATATAAGCATTAAGATTTTAAGTGAGAAGAAGAGAAGAGAAGCCGCTTCTAACTGAATGCTCGGGGATTGTGTGAATCGGAACGTTTAAAAATCTCACAAGAGTTTAGCAGCGTATACAAGTTAATATTATTATTATATGCTCTTCTTTCTTTCATTCTTGCCATTGATAAAGGTGCGAGGAAAATTTATTACCTCCTCACGTACTCTACATTTCTCCCTCTCCCCGCCTCTCTCTCTCTCTCTCTCGGCTTTTCTCCGAATATTCTCCGCCGACATTATGAATATCAACTTGCTACTTAACTAACCGTGTCTCATTCTCCAAAATGTCAGCCATCGCACTTCTGGAATGAGTGATGATCTTCCCTTTGTCTAAAAATCTCACCGACTCTCCGGCCCTCTACCTCAAAGTTTATTAGCCTTCCCACCACCAACCAAGGAGCTCCTCCACTCTATCAAATTCCCATAAAATTTAAAATTCTTTCTCCGTTATCTTTCTCAATTACTCCTGTGTAGCTCCGCTACAAAACGCAGCAACACACCAGCCCTGGTTTCTACCTCTTCTCTCCTTCAACCACCTCCTTGATTTACCAACTCAAAGTTTCCCATCCACTTTACAAAGCTTTGAATCGCATTTAGTTGTTACAACAAAACGTAAGACTCCGCCACCAATCCTAAAACCATACGATCCTTGTGTTTTAAAATCTCTTCTTCTTCTTCTTCTTCCCAATCTATCAACTATCTATATCCCCCGCTGATTTCATTATTATAATTATCCTAGACTTCTCCCACTTCGTTCTTGCATCCTCAACACGTCCTCCACAATTAATAATAGCAAACATGATCTTCCTTCTTAATCCTCATTACTTCGTCCTCTTTCCCTCCGCCTCCTCCCGTGTCTCCTTATCCTCTTCCTTCCCATGATTTCTCCAATTTTCTCCTCCGTTGATATCAAATTCCCTCTTTAATTTCTCCAATTTGCAAATATTACATCCTAAACACTATATAAACACTATACTTGCTGACTCCGAGTAGGGTTTACTCTCATGGCAAATTCCCGTGGTTATAAAACATCGCAAGAAGAAGAATCGCTTATATCGAAAACTCAGTCCATGTACCGACCGGCTAACGATAGTTCCGTCTTCCTCAGCTCTTTTTCATGAGGTCTAGCTTAACGGCTCAATAGGGATACGACGCTATCCAATTACGCCCGTTTCAAGGTAGTAGCCAGTAGTCATTTAGATGATTCCCTTAGCAAAATAGCTGTTTATTTAATGACACTAATGTGAGAATAATTACATGAACGTCAAAGAGGAATGAGCGTCCAAGCACCTCCTTATTACCGCCCTTCAAATCAGTTCCCTTCCGAAAATAGAGAGGGACGGCTCATAATAAATAGAAAACTTAATCTTCAACAACGCCAGTCCTTCGCGCTACCCTTTAAATAAGACAAGTGGGCAATGTATCCCTCCCATGCTCGCCTTACACCTTCCGCTAACGTAACCCTCCCTTACGTAACAGCAAACTGTACCAAAACCAGCAAACCCTCAGCGGTCCTAGGCCGTTCAACGCTACTACGACTACACCACAGCGTTTTCCCTTCTTCTCTTCTTGCTTCTTCCGTATCTTATTCTTGCGATAGATTACAGCTGTCTTGAAGCATACAAGACGGAGGGAGGTAAAAAAGCAACTAGTTTTTTACTCTTTGAAAAATATTCTTCGTGTGAGATCTTCTTTAGAAGAAGGCGTTAACAATCCCAACCTCTTCTTCACCCCTCTTCTCCAGGACCTGTCTCATCCCATCGTAAATATAGCCTACAAATATGATTACTATCTTGGACGGCTCCAGAAGAACAAACTCGGATTATTATAGTAGTAGCCGCCTCCTCATCGCATCTTCTTATTTCCATAGCTCTTTTTCTATATTAAAAACCCATCTCCAGAAAACTTTATCACTTCCCCCGTAACGTTATAATTCTTCCATCCTTCTTCTACGTATTTTCTCCGTCTTCCCTCACCCAAGCAATAACTTATTTCGCCTAAGTCCCGTCTTTTTTAATAGGCGATATTTCTCACTTTCAACCCGTCGATAAAAGAAGCTAGTATTTCTCTTTGGAAGAAGAGAACGCTTATGAGGCAATCCCACCGATCCATCCATCCGATTTCCAATGTACCAATTACAGGATAGCCGGAAGCTAGCACGCCATACCTAACCTTTTTCTATTCTCATAACACTAGCTTGCTTGCTTGAATCTCTATAACCCCGACTCCTACTAGAAACACTTCTCTGCTTTCTTAATAGCAAATAGTACCAAATAAATATTCTCCTCCGCTTTATAGTATGACGTGTGGAATGAAGGTGGGCCAAACTAGCGTCTAGGCGGGATACCACACCTTGATAGCTTTATCAGATCTTTGTATTTCACCGAAAACTAGCTCACTCCCACCCAACCACCACAAGGTTTTGCTCTAAGGTTAAAATAATGCACTCAACGGAACGCAACCTCTATTTTTCATCATTCATTTCCCCTGTTTCAGCAAAAGAAAACCCTCATCAACTTCGCTATTACCGTAACGATAACAAGGCTTACAAGTTTCCACATTTGCACAGCTAAAGCTACCACACGAGTCCGTTGAATCTGTTTTTAGATTTAAACGCGTTTTCAATATAAATCCAAAGAAAACTATTATATTTTTAATTTCAAACCAAGAATACCAAATACACCTGATTCATCTTTCACTGAAAGCAGATCATCATTAAGATTTTTGATCACGTACACCTTAGCGTTCATCATCGGCGAGGGAAATCACATCGTAAAAATTCTGAATATAGCCTTGAACTGATCATGCAATGGACAGGAAGGATGAAGGAAGCAAACAAGATGTTCATGATTTTTTCCCGCAACCCCAGTTAACACTGCCTACGTTTTACCCATTTCCCAGAGGTAAACAGAGATGATTTTCTTTAAAAATATTAATTTCAAATTACAAGGCAACTCGTTTCGTCGCTACGAGGATTAATTACCGCCATTAGCTCGAGTTGGCTTGCTTTCTGAAAATTACGTGTGGAGCAAACCGTTAATTATCCTCTAATACGGCTTCTACTACAGTAAATCCTCCTCCGTCTCCTCCATCCCCCTGTCCCCAAGCTATAAACCCATTACTTAACTACTGGTTGTTCAAATGATAAAGCAATTAGGACCTCCAACATAGCTTCTGCTCTTTTCCCTATCCCAAGCCACATCTTAAATGCCTCGTCTCTGCTCACTGCTCCGGCTAACAGAGCAGGTATATAGAATTAAACCAACCTTTAGAAGCCAAAGAAAAACTTGCAATCCAACTCCAAGCAATCAACTTAACAATTCCTCATCCATGCAAACTTTAAAAACGTTCTACAACCCACGGAAGGCCGTTCAAGAAGCACCTCCTGGCTAAACCAGCTCACGTTTATCAATTTCCCCAATCTTTTGAATTAATTTGTCAGAATTAATACACACCTTCCCGGACCACCACCACCTCCCACCAGGAACATACAAAAAGAGGTTGTAGCAGCTAAAAGGGTTGAAAACTGCAAAAGCGGGCAAAAAATCCAACCCTCGTAAAATCCATTTTCCCTCCCCCCCAACCTTACCCGCTTCCAATAATTGCTCGACTACATCAACTACCCGCTGCACTATCCGGATTTCAATCCAACCGTATTACATAAAAGTCGCTGGGAGAGTAGCATGCAAATTCATGCCTTGTCAAAGTATGACATGACATGACGGCTGTGTAAATGTTTTCTTCTCTCTGTAATTTATTTCATTTCTTCCAGCATTCCTATTTTACATCTACCATGCATACTCCACCCTCTAACTAAAACACCCAGAAGGTCTTCTTTAAAAAAGCAGTTATCAGTTAGTCTCGTTGAATTATAGAAGAGCAAGGACAGGGGAATTTTCCCGACTCTTTTTCGCTCATTACCTTTGAAGCTATAATTTAAACTCGGACAGAAACAGACACATCTCATCATTGTGACAGATGAACATTTTAAATTTGATTCGCTTGTCTGTCTGTCACACCGTCATTTAGTTTCTCCCTCATCTCCTCCTTCCCATCTATCATCAAGCAGGTAGAATAGACTTGAAATCCATAATTCTCCTCTTCATCTTCCAATCTCCCAATCTTCGCCACCAACCAGCCCCGCACAAAGCATGAGAATCCACAAGACAGGACACACAAAACGGATTCTAAGTGTTACCATAATTTCCCTTGTAAATCATAAAAGAGCGTTCCAAATTTTACCCCTGCTTACTCCTTAATTCATGCACTACTTTTTTCAATCTTGAGTGATCAGCTAGCTTGAGGCGAAGCTTTAGCTTTCTTCAACACGGCTTGCTCACACCTTGCCAAACTTAGCAGACATAATCACCCTCATTCAGAGACTAATCATTACAGGAGCGGATGAAGTTGTCAAGAACTTGAGAGGAGGAGGGTGAAACCAACAACGCAAGGATACAAAAAGATTCCTGTCATTTCGCAGACAAATAGCAGCGCGTTAAATTTTGACACATTCCAAGAAAACTTTTTTAAACCCCACCAAAAATACAACAGGGAGCTAATGACAGACTGACTGCGTTGCGCGTTGTGGGAGGGAGCGAGCATGCACGGCCTTAAATGGGCTTCTACTCGTTCAAATTGAGGAAATTTTGCAGCACGAAGAAGAGCATCAATTGTCATACATTTCTTGTAGCTTTATCCCTCTCTGCAAAGTGTATATAATTAAATAGATGGAAGGATACTAGTGAGAGGGTGAATCAAGAAGAAAGACTGTATGGTATGCTTTGCCTTCTTCAAATGTAGCCAAGACATCTTATAGCAGAGAGACCAAGAAGGATTGCTTTTAAATGTTTCAAATTGCCGTCTTGTAAGCTAAAAAGCAAGCTAAAGAGCGGGCTAAAACGCCTTGAGAATTGCTCACACCTCCTTCTTATTCCTCATCCCCTGCAATTCCGTCCCTCTCGCTCACTCCCTACTCCCAGCTCTTTAGCGGTAGAACAAATGGGTTTAATGGATGTGCGAAAAGTATTTTGGTGGGGCCATTACGACCACGTGTTCAACACCCTTCAATTCCCCACCATTTCCAGATCTTACTAACAATAATTATTATTATGATGACTGACTTTGCCTTTGTCGGCAGGGAGTGGACAAAAGCTATTGAACCTCTCTCAATATGGAGGAACGTCATTGTCTTGTTCCAACTTTTACAAATCCCTACACATTATTCCCCACAACACCACCACCCATCCCCAAGCCTCTGTCTTCCTCAGCCTTTCTTCTCTCCATTATATCTTCACACTTTTCCTCACCTTTCTTGTACCGCATCCTTGTCACAGAACATCTTAGTTTTGTTGTCCTGCTACTGGGAAGAGGACAAATCCATTTAAATTTACCCATATATTTAACAAATGACTCCAATTTCAAAGAATCCTACACAGCACAGTCACATGCCGAACGTATGCTGTAGCATGGACGTATAGGGCCAAGATGATGACAGACAGACGGATTTGTTGCAGAAGAGTGCTTTTGTGTATGCTATTTACCTACAATGGATTTTGTCATTCCCACTATAATCTCTCCCAGCCCCGGCCTCTCCTCCCCCTCTTCAAATGCAAAGAATAATAACTACAAGGTATTTTAAAAGCTTTTAAGATTCGCAAAAGAGATTTCAAATTGCCCTCATCAAAGCTTATCAAGTCACTACTCTCACCGCTCCAACCACCATTTGCAAAATTTCCCAAGCTTTACAATACTTGAACCTCAAAACCGCAGTCGGATGGAAGCCGTTCAATCATCTCCTCACACACGTACGCACCTGTCTGCACGCCAAAAAATTTACATGATTAGAATAACATGCATCTGGTTACGTCCCTTACTGAACTTTCCCCCCATCCCCACCCCCTGTCTCCACCTCCTCCCTCTCTTCTTCCTGTAAGTAATAGTCATTGAGAGAGTCTCATGGCCAAAAGGGGATTTTCATCCACATTCCCAACCTTCCCAACATCCTCTGCAAAAACTCAGCTACAACAACCAGCTACATGCCGCATTGCATTAGCTAAGAACATGTAGCAGTAAATAACCGAGTGTGCAATAACTAATAAGGGAATACAAGTCAAAGAGGGAGGGAGAAGAGTTCAAGGAAGGTTTCACCGTTTAAACAAAGAACTTGCCATTTCTTTCTTCAAGTAAATCATATCAAATAAGTTGATCTCGTTCAGAGATTCCGCGTAAACTCTCATTTCATTCCCTCCTTCTTCGCCCTTTTCCCCTGGCTCTTCTTACGCTCCTTCTTCTCCACCTTATCATCTCGGTGGAATCAAAGTGAGCAAATCCGTGTAGAGGAAACGGCTAATGGCTTTTCAAACAGACCTTCGTTAAGGATACTTATCATTTGTCTGATTTCTCCCAAGAGATTAGCATACAAAATTAGCTAACAATCCAAATTACAGCAAGAACAAGAACCTAGCTGGGGAGGAACTCAGACTTCAACAGCTTGTCTTATTTACTCCTTCCCTCATTATCTCCGCCAAAACCTCCAGTCAACAGCGGAGCAGAGGAGGAGATGAATCAAACTCCAATTCACCTACCATAATAATACCAGCCTCCACATAGTATCTTCCATGAGATCAGCTATAGTCTAATGACTACATTGCAACCGTTTCCACATCCGCCTAAACTCCGCAAGCCTATAGCTTTTAGCCCCATGTCTTTAGACCTTGATACGCAAGTCCATGTATTGTAACGTAACCAAGTCCAAGTAAATCTAGTAAACCAAGAACCAAAATTGTCATACATACAAGCAAATAATAATTTCACCTTAATTAACACTACCGTCATGCTCCTCACCTCCGACTCTGTCCGACACACAACCAACTTTTACAACATCCACTCCTCAAGAAAAAAACAACGCCAATCTCCTTAAAATGTCTTCATTAAATCCTCAATCATTTTCCCAACCAGGCATACATACATAATGTCTCTATATGCGAAGCCACATAAATTTCTTTACAAGTCTACAACCAAGCATCTACCACAACTAATCATGCTCCATCCTAAAACATTCTCAATTTTCTCCATCTTTAGTAAACCTTCATTATCGCTTCCCCCTCCCTCACATCCAACGTACTCATCATATCCTTCTCCTCTTCCCTTGCAAATTACTAATTTCCATCCTTTACAACTTGTTTCTCCTAATTTCAAACCTGTAGTCAATTTATTCCCCGCTCCTTCACCAATACTACTCACCACGTCGACCAGAGAGGAAAGACCACCGCTATTACCACAACTCTTTTCTCTTTTCACATCCCTTACAGCTCTCCTAATAACTAAACAACTCCCTCTAATTTCCAAGCCCAGCCCGAAATTGACATGATCCATCTTGGTATAATCTTCCATTTTCCGTCATAGGCTTTTTAGCGTCAATATTCAACCCCCTCCTTTCCTATCACCGTTTGGCAGCCATTATTGCCAGCAAGTAATCACGGTTTATCAATCTCTCCTCTTCTTTTCCTCTTCCTTCTAAGACCCATATATCTTTATCCATTTCACTTAATCACTTGGATTCTTTGCAAAAAAAACTTATCATCCTTTAAGTATATATTACCTGGACTATACACACTGATAACTCCTATAAACTCTTATTTCGGTATAGTATCCTTTGGCATTGACTAGAGAATCTCTGTACACTGTCTTTTGATTCTCCAAGGGGTTTTCTTCTCTCGCGCTATCCCCTTTCCTTTCTGTATCCCTAAAAATTGATATCAATTACACATCAGTTTCGACAAGCACAGAAATGATTGGAAGAGGCGGATAAATTACAAATCTCCCACACTTTATCCCCAATAATCTATCTTCCATCATTCCCCATCACATCTTCACATATCCAACCAGGAGCACCCACACATACAGTCAGTCATATCCACCGGCTCAATGGAAACTAGCCCTAATTGCTTGCCAGAGGGAGCAACTATAAAAGTAATGACTCTCCTAAATGATCAAGTCTTTATGCTTCCTCCTCTTCTTCCTTCACCCATCCTTCCAACGATCCAACCTTCCATAGTATACCTATTCACGTTCGTCTTTTGGAGAGGTGAGTGTAGCTTTCTTTAGTTGGAAGACGCATACTATGCCGGGCATTAAACTAAACGTCCGTAACCATCTTCTCCTTATCACGTCATCTCCAATTAAGTCTATCGTTAAATCCTCCGAGCTCTTCTGCCTTCGGCATCGGCAGTATCTTACCATATTCCAAAATAGTATATGCGCCGCCTAAAACTTAAACAATTTGAAACAAGCGGGTAAACGGTTGATGGGGAGAGAAGACTATATATTTTATAAGCCTCTTTGACCTTCTCTCCGCCTCTTTTTCTTCAATATTTATTTCTTTTTCAGCTGTGAGTGAACCAATGAGCCTGATTCTACAAATAATCTTTTCTCGACAATTATTTCCGTTTAATAAAGTATAAAAACATATATTTTCTATGTTTCGTAAAAACTATCATCTTGGCGATTAGACTAATTCAAATGTTAGTTATAGTATTTTAGTCTTACAGTTGACCCGGAGCTACGGCTATCATAATCGCCTAACAAATACGTAATATCATCATCCTTTTTTCTTAATTATACTTGAAGCAGCATCTGTTTCCCAAGCTTGTGTGCTTGTCCATTCGCTCAAGTTCGTTGCTCTGTTCTTGAATAATTGTCTATTATTTTATTCTTATTCCTTCACAGTGCGACTTCCTTTGCTTTTAAAAAAGTTCCAGCCCGGGAATTCACGCCGGTTTTCTCCGGTCTATTGTCTCTCAAAAGAGTCTCTCTCCCTGGGACCATGTTTGAACCTTGGAAGAGAGAATGAGAGCGATTACAGAATTTATCTTGTCTCCTCCTCCTCTAATTATTTAGTAGTTAAAATAATTTAAAACATGGAACACACACAATGGAGTCCTACAAATAATACAGACTAAACCAACTCTCCGTCCCTCCCCACCCGCTTTTTCTACTCTGCTATATGCATTCAAAATAAATGTAGTTCTCTTCTGTCCCCGTTCCCCGACTGTCTTTTTCTTCCTATGACATATGCACTTCTCCTACCTGCCGCCATCCCTACCTTATCCTCCTCTCTCTCTCTCTCACTTTGTAATTTACACCCTTTGTGTGTCTCCATATCCTGAGTCTCCTGAGGAGGGAGGGGGAAATGATTTCAAATTAGATGTACAAACATGCCAATTCCACGAGCGCCGGCGGTCTCTGTCTTTTCCTTCTCTTCAAAGGCCTTTTTGTTAGCCATCATCAACCATTTCAAGAGCTTGGAGGAATGGGTGGGGAGAGGTTGACGACGGTGGCAATAAGGCAAGCGTTAGGAGTGACATCCGCCCTCCACAGCTCATTCTTACACAAGAGGGAACCCATGGAGACAAGAGAAAGAACAAGAAGAGAACAAACGTCAACTGCGGCCGGACTGGATGGGTAATTGCGCGAGAAGGTAGGATAATCACCACCTGTGTAATTGTCTATTGTGGGAATGGCGACACATGAAAATTAATTTGAATGTAATTTAGACGTCGTAGAGAGCACTACACTTCCCTGCTACTCGTAGTCTGTATTAATTTCCGTTTATACAAGTAATGTCATCATTCTCGAAATTAAAACTCTCTAACCTACCTCCATCCAAGCTCACCCTCTGTGAGTATAAATATTCTCATTTCCTCCTCTTAATTGCTCACCATCCAAATTATACTTATATGACTTATATATACATATATATACTCCCAACTCATATAATAATCATTACCATTATTTATCTAATGCCAATTACACATGTCCTACCTTCCCAGCCCACTTCTCTTCCTCCTTGGGAGGACACAACAATCATAGAAAAACATTCCCGTTTTTTCTTTCTCATTCGAATATATATAAAAGCCCCGACTATATTTTTATTCCTTCTCTTCATATAACTTATATTTACTCAAATCCTTTGTTTAGAAAAGTTTTTTCAGTTTTTTTCAGCATATCTTTCCTTGGTAGTCGAGTCTCCGGCTGTGCAACGGTTTTTCTAGAACCGATCATATGAGACATGTGTTAGAAAATATCTGCGATCTCATTTGGATTCGCTCAGCTAATAATCTTCATTTCTATAAAATTAAATTATAGAGATTCAATAATTATTTCTGGCTACATAAGGCATAAGCTGCTGACTAATTTTCAGCTTTGACGTATTACGTTATATACAGCGAAACTATTTAACCCAAGCCGATTAATTAAAAAAATACGAGTGAAATTAGCTGGAACAAATTTTCTCCGAGCAATATTTTTACATGCCCAATACTTTAATTGCAAGCAATGGGATTCGTAGAAATTCTTCAACCGGGGTAAAACATATAGCAAAACAATTTTCTTAATTTAATTGATTATGTCATTAATCTAAATAGGTTTTTGTGCGGATTGAGCGCCTGAAATAGTTTGCTAGGTTAAAAATTACTGTTCTAGATTCTTCAAACCATTGGTATAAAACCTTTTTATTCATAGCGCCTAACATAATTACAGAGAGTTTCACAGAGACAAGAAAAACTCCGCTTGCAGGATTTTACAACATGATTATTAAAGTAGGGTAAACATAGATAACTTCCAATTCTTAACTATAGGGGATTCGGAGAGCGCTTGATTCCTCGCTGCGTGACTGCCCAGAAGACAACTAATTAGCTATAGGCGGCAATATGTTTTGAAAAGAAATAATAAATATTTGCCATACTAATTAACAGTTTTGCACTCATTTTCCAACGGCTTGTGTAAAGGAATAAGCAAGGAAATAGTTCCAACCGTTCCTGTGTTATTAACCACTAACTCAAGACAAGGGCCAAAAGAACGTGATGATTACCAATCTAAAGTTGATAACTCCATTTCGACATGACATTGGAGTAAAGAAGCGGCCATGGGTGGTGGTATGAAATTTCTGACCTCCTGACATTTGCGCAAGGGACTCGGGCGAGGCGTACCAGGTAAGGGAGGCGTTTCGGGATTAGTGGGGTAGAAATGTTATTATTTAGTTTTCTTCTTACACACACACACGCTTATTATTTTTTATTGTTATTTAGAAGAGTGATGAAGGAAAATTAGCGGCAGACATTTTTTCCATCATGGTCCTCAGAGTATACTGCAGTGTTGCCCTACCTTTTCACAAGCCAAATCCACATATTCTAAAAGAGCAAGTCCACACGCTCCTCTCCAATAGATTGGCTTATTATTTGAGTAAGTTATAATTTGGCATAAGTAAAACAAATTATTGTGTCTGCTTATATTATTTTTTTCATAGAGTTGATTATTATTACGCCGAGAATGAATAAACATGTTTGCATGTTGAAAAAGTATAGATGGTTATTCCACCGTCCCTGCCAGAAACTCTCCCATCCAACTTGTTCGCAACTCTTTTCTCAAACAAATAGTGTGCCATAAAAATAAATTGAATCCCGCCCGCTCTTAATACACAGCCTCATTCTGGCGACAGCCAGAATGAGTGAACACCTTTTCCAACCAAATTACTTATAGGCTCTCCACTCCATGGTCGTTAAATACTAGCACCACCGCTACTCTATTTAGTTCTACTTACAGTGGGTCCTCGAAGCTTTTCTCACATGTTCTCCTAGTACGTGCCGTCGCAAATTATTATTATTCCTATGCACCTTCCTATACATACACTCCCGATTTCAAAAGTCCACGCACAAAACACATCAATAATCATCAGAGCAAGCTCTGAATATGAGAGAAGTGTTAGCACCTTCAAACCCCAAGTCCTAATCATCATCCTTGCCATTTTCCATTGGATTTTTCACGGGGAATATAATCAATATCCTTTGGGACACTCCTCACTTTGTATTCATCCCGTACAATACTCTGGCATAGGCTACTGTCTGTCAATTCATTTTAATCTTCCATCCCCGTTCTAGACAGCCTTCCGTCCACCCCACCACTAAATGATCCATCATCATATTTTCCACTGAATCCTTCCAAACCCTTGAGAGGATGAATGTATTCAAGCTACACAGAAAGAAAGAGAATAAGCAGATTTCTCTTCATCCCCTCTCTTCCCATCATTAAATTTTATCGATTAACCATCCAAGTACGTAGTCTCGGTTAATGGGTAGCTTCCATTTTTCCTTATTACAGAATCACATATTTTAGCTGTTGTGTTGATAATGTGCCCTCATTTGTAAACGGGCCTTTTCTCTTGCCTCCCTTTAATCGCCCCTTGTCATCATCATCATCAAAAGTACTACATTTTTAGACTACCTATAGTATTCAGCAGATGCTTCTTTTTGACATCTCTATCCCTTGCCCTTCTACAACCCAACCGTCCTGGCGCTGCTCCGTCCCTTCCTCATTCATTACATGATGCAGGCCCCGAATCGATTATTCTCCTATACTGTAGAACTCGAGCACAAGGGATTGGGCCATTAGGTCAGGATGTAACAAGACCCATGTTGTCCTTGGCAAGCCCCCAAAAACTATGAGCTACCGTATTTCTTTTGAACACCCCATAGAACCCGGGTAAATGCATTCTTATTGTAACCAAGGGCTGATTCAAGGTATAAAGGAATAGGGTATGTATTTTGCTTCTTTGATGCTCATCCACACACACTCTCAGTGCAACCTAGCCGGAGGCGGCCAAGTTCCGAACCGGGGATTTTAGGTGTGAGAGGTATCATGAAATAGCTGGATTTAATATGCAGAAGATGGGGGTTTGGGAGATTGGAGAGAGAAGCAGAGAGCATGGCCGATGACAAGGAACACTTAATAACTTTGTTTGTCTTCCCTTCAAGAGCGGACAAACAAAGGTAGATGATAGGGAGACAATAATAATTCTCTTCCCTTTCCTCTCATCATTAGTTCCGAGGAGGAATCTTGAAAGCGACCACCTGGTTTTATTCCTTTTTAGACTTGCTCACTATTAATTAGTCTCTTCACCACCTCTTTTCTCTATTATGCTCACACACTACCACACACACACTCTCTTTCTCACCCTTCTCCCTTGTTACTATCCCTACTACCTCCCTGTATCCCAGAGTCCAATTCCACGACATCATGAATAATCAATAAAGCATCTATTATCATCTTTGTCTCATTGCACCATCTTTGATATCAGGCATCGGCATAGCGTGGATACAAAAAACCGAAATCCTGAAAGCGACTTGTCTTTAAAAACTATCACAGTTCTGGAGAAAGTCCTTCCAGTTCTGTTGCATGTGTAGAATTAACCGACCAGCAAAAACGCTGCGCTATACGTTGATCCTCACCCTTGGTATTTCCGTTTTACCCAGTCGTCAAAAAAGCGGGAACGCAAGTCTTGTAGGCTCTGTTCGCAATCCCTGTGACAAACTGCAATTCATTTTTCATCCTGAGCGTTCAAGTAGCGCCGCCGCTCAAGGAGATTAGGCGCGCCTATCATGAAATCATTAGGTGTATTTAGGTGGGCG
Organism: Sminthurides aquaticus; assembly: GCA_906901655.1. Lineage (NCBI taxonomy): Eukaryota > Metazoa > Arthropoda > Collembola > Symphypleona > Sminthurididae > Sminthurides > Sminthurides aquaticus. The sequence continues at coordinate 12,415,258 of CAJQTT010000001.1, read as the reverse complement.
TATAATAATTTAGAGATTAACGATAAAATCCCTAATAAAAATTCAACGTCTAGTAAGACACTATAGCGCCGGCTCTCTCTCCATTTTCCCTTCAATCATTCCTAACCATCACGCCCACCTTCTTTTATCCAACTCTTTACTGCCATGCTTTCATTCCAACAGCTTATGGCCCAGAGCCCTAATCAAATTTCCCCTGGAAGGAAAGAACGACTTCAAAATTTCGCCACCATTATTCCATCCATGCTTTTCCTCTTTAACTCCCTCTTGAAATTATGCTCTCAGTCCTTCCCAGTTCTCACCTTTCCACATCCTCCATGCATGCCAAGTCAGTCGTATGTTCTTTCCCCCATTAAGAGCCGCTATGGGCTCTTTAATAATATATCCGTCCTCAGAGTACGCCCAAAATCCCAAGGAATGGTCAGCCGCCAAACATTGCTGTTCTTCACAATCGCTAAATAATGCCTAGCAGAAAATTGTGTTGGAGAATATTCACTCCGCAGACTATACACATAACCTGGGTGGTCACCGGTTATAGGGCATAATTTGTTTATGTTTATAGGCCAATTACGCGATATGCAATCTACGCAAGGGTACGGAAAAGCAATTTACCATCAAATAGCGATGCTTACTCCAGTACAAGTACAGCATTACGAATTACGTATTTGAATTTAGTCAGCACCGTATTTTAGTCTAATGTCAAATGTAGTACACCCTCTTTTAGGTGTAGTTTTTAAGTACTGTTGTGCATGGAGGCAGAGGGAGTAAGGAGTTTAAGAGGACCTACTCAAGTCCGTAGTTATCAACTTTTGTTTATAGTCTTTTTAGTGAAATCCATCTAGTGCCCACTCTGTAATCATCAAGCTTGTAGCCAGGCCTATAAGTCATTAATTAGTCCACGAGAAATATGTTATGATAAAGTGGCAAGGAGGGTTTGAAACGTGATGGAATTTTAGCACGAACTTTCCACCATACAAACCATTCCGCTTACTCTTCTACCTTTTTGCTCTCAGGCTTAGGTAGGTCTTGGTCTTCTTATCAAAGAGCGCCATGTTTATGGCATCGCGATTCTGAGGACTTTTAAACCTCTTCCAGATCGTTATTCTCAAGACTCAAACCTAATTATTTCCACTAATCCTCTCCACAATCTCCGACTGCATCATGGCTTACCAGGCTAATCATTTTCCTCCGTCGTCGCTTTGGCAGCAGGGCTTAAGAACCTCTCCAATTTTTATTTTCTCTAAAATCTTGCCATATATTTTGTATCCATCAATTTGTACTCGATATGTGACAAATTAATTATCATCCAAAATGTTCCTCCCCCTCTTCATCATCATGGAATTCCCTCATTCAATTTACGCAGCTCTCTATCAAACCCCTCTACCTCCCAACTCAAGCTAATAAGTATCCGCTCTGACCTCTTCTGTTTCCCATTGACCAACCCCTATCAACCACCGCTAATCCGTCTCTCTTCCTCATCCTTGTTTTTGTACGTTTCTAGAATCTGATCACGTTTTACGAGTCATAAATCTCATCAAATAGTCAGAGAGCTCTGCATGTAAAAAAATTACCAACTCTTTCCTCTAATCCATAGCAAGATAGAGCAATCTTCATAATTCCAGATAAAGACCACGAAATATAAGCATGTATAAGTTCTAAGTAGTAAGCTTCAAGCTCATCCATGTAACTTAGCCACCAATTACGACATGAAAACTTGTTTTTTTTTCAGTACATTTACCGCCTCGTTTCCTACATGCCACACAAGCTTACTCCCATTAACTTGCATCTTCCCTGCTTTTGCATTCCAACATTACCGCACTCCTGTTCCTCTCCGAGTAAGTTTAAATGATTTATTACTTATTCTTCTCTTTTGTATGCACTTTGAGGAGACGTGAAATCAATTTCCAATTAATTGTGAACATTGATTTACGCTCATGATCTCATTCTTCTTTTTTACTCCTCATCCTAATTTTTGCTAATGAGTAATTTAATTATCTCCCTTTTTGCTTGTAGTAGCGTCCTTAGATTGCCAATTTATTTCTTCCTCGTTTTAACAATGCTGTCACGGCTCACTGATTTTTCTCAATGCACAGTTCTGGATCTTATTGCACATTCAATAGTTTCCAAACAGCGAAACACACGCCTCCACCAATCCTTTACCGACACATACACTTAAGGTGTATTTTAGTTCCTTGACTGTATTGCGAAAATAATTCACGGATGATCTGCGATTCCTCGAATATTCGTATTAAAATATAACCGAGTTTTACCGGTACAACAGTAGGGCTGTGTTTGAGGAGGGGTTTTAGTGGGTTGATGGTGGCGTTGGAGAAATTGTTGAAGGTTTTCAATTTTCATCCGTCTTCCCTGATTCACGCTAAGATAAGAGGCTTTTAGGTGCATGCAGAATGAGATGCGTATAAATCATGATTTTACCGGCCACTGAGTGGACGTGCAAATTATTTTGCACGCCAACTACCTCCAAACCCTTCCTCATAATTCCTTGATCGCATAGGCTAAACGCAAAACTGTTACTTCTGGCGTGATATCCCTCATTTCAAGTCTACATATGCTTAATCTCAATATTTAACCAAAGGCTATATTTTCAGGATACGTCAATGATGAATTTCAATTTATACATCCATCTTCATACTCCGACTTTTACAAGAGGCGATGAAATTATCCTTAAATCTTCAATTATTCCCATTAGCGCTCATGGAATAATTATAATGCTTATTATTTTCCCCAGCCTAACTTTTGTGTCACACCCCATAATTTTTTCAAGCTTTACATTCTTGCACTCGAAGCTAAATATATTCATTTCGCGCTAACGCACCCGTTTGATTGTGACTAAAATTTACATACATTTTCTAAATGTAATCTACTTTCTTTCTCCTCAAGCTAAAATATCTAAAATCCCATTAAAATCCCTTCCTCCCTCGCCGTCCTTTCCTCCTCTATAATCTTAACTAATCCTTTTGCAAATTAGATTGCATTTATATTTAAATTTCAACGCTTATCAGTCCTCAGCTTGACTAACACTTCCATATACCTCAAACCCTTCTTGAGGAAGCAAGTAAAGTGAAGGACATTAAGGTAGCCGTTTAGGTTACATTATGGAATTTAGCGAATAGATTCCCCGAGAGCTTCTAATTGATTCTTAATTTTCATCTCAATAGTTAATAGTATTTACATGAGAAAACGATAGTCTTGTCTTGCAGGCAGGTACTACGTAGCCAACAGAAAGATTGCAAGCTTTTAACATATGGTATACGTGGAAATTTATCATCCAAGCTTGTGATGTATTACATTAACATATCCTGCAAGTAATTAATAGCCAACATGGCTCCTTAGATTACTCGGTGCTAATTTCTGTGGCTGGCTCATACTAATAACTAGCTGCATTTCATTCCAAAGATTTGAAATTGTAAGGCATGTGTTGAACATTTACGCAAGTAAAAGATTATCGTCAATAATGATTGGAGCTGCTATACTGCCATGCACCTGCTATCTGCTTACCGGTTTCCACTAAAATTCCTTCATTTACTCTATCTTCACGAGCGGAGCTGCAAGGAGCAAATACTCTTTTGAGTTTTTACATATATCTTCTACATATCTGCTTGCCAGTTTTTCTTAAAGTTACTGTAATTAGCGGCAACGGGTAATGAGCTTTAACGTTTAGCCGGACCGGGTTACAAAAAATTGCCAATTCCTTCTTGTGCTACACGTACGTTTCAAAAAGGGGAATCAGCATTGAGCGGATATGGGAGTTGATGCTGCTGCTCTGCAATTTAAAGGGGAACAAATTTCTTAATGACGATCATGTAAGCTGAGTTGGGAGATTCAAAGCATTCTTAAATAACAAGCAGATTCAAGGCTCATGTAATAGCACCCCTCAGTTGCATCTTCAACCCTCTATTTTGTAGGTTTCTTAATGAATTGCAGCAAATCCGGTATTCCTTCTCTACCATCTAATCAGGTCTTTGTGATTTTTCATTCCGTTCTCCTCATGTTTCCATGTTACGTGTCCTTGTTTCATACCGTTTAAAAAATAAACTAGAATAATCCCCTTATTCTTCCATGCATTGAGCCATGGTTCAATAACACGGGGCGGAGGGGGATGAGAAAAAACTCCGAGGCGTTGTTATCATGAAGAAGATGTATCCATCTACACGGATCTTCTCATCTTCCCGACTCACAGCCATCCCTCTTCAACCACCATCCAGGTAGGTGTCCATGATAATATGACTTGAGTGTATTCTTTCCAGGCTCTTTGAGATCATGAAACTCCTCATCATCACACCTCACAACGTGAGGAGAAAATGGGTAAAAAATCCCAGTAATTGCTCAACCACATGCACTATAAAATGAATGAGCACTTCCAGCGCAGCCAAAGTACAAATATATCCCGCTACATGGAAGCGCAACCAGAGAACAAAGGCCTGGAAAACTATGGTTATCCAGCTCTTTTCCCCTTCCTTGCATTATATACGCTGTAGCGTATTAGTGCAAGAAGCCTTAGGTCATTTAGGGATCGCAAGAACTATTCCCGGGGTTTTGCCAACAGAAACAAATTCAAATATCGCATAAGCTCAATAAAATGATTCAAACCCAAGTTAATTTTTGTACAAGCTAAGCTTGCGTGCATGCGGCAGCCTCCGAGCATCCCCGCCATAATCTATCTAGTCGATGAACACATTAAATAGCGCCGCCCATGTTTGTGTACTTGAAGCATGTTCTACTAAGGATAATAGGAAAGAAGCGATCCTGGCGGATAAGGTCGACACAAGGGCAAGCTACAGTATCCTGATGTTAGGCTACAGTGTCCTACGTTCCTTGATGTATGACCCCTTGAAGAATTACCAGGAAGAATATAGCCAGCGATAACTAGCCTATAAGCATCATCAAGCATCACCATCTAATCCCTTTGAAAATGAAGTCATTTTCGCCACCCACAAGAAATTTTCACCTGCCCCCAAGGGAAACCACACAAATTTTCAAACACTTACCCTCCAGCCACCCATTGTTCTTCCTCCTTCAATTTTTTATCCTAAACATCCCCTCATCTTGTATCTAATTTAATGTCTAATCTCTCGCCCCTTCCATCCCCCACCCTCCCTACACTTCCACATCCTCTTCTTCCTCCAGTTCTCTACCTCCCGTCCTTCATCTTCATCCTTCTTCAACGCGCCCTTCCTTCATCTCACTCTAATCCTAAGAACATTTCCGTAGCTTTTCTCGTAACTTGAGCAACACCATTGCAATTACTTTTTATCCATCCCACCCATCGCTTAAACTCCACCTATCCTTTTCCAGCAAAGTCCAGCGCTTGCAGTCCAACAACCAAACATGGGACTAGTGCCCATATGTCCGGAACGGACCGACCAACCTCAGCCCTCGTCCCCTTAAACATTCATCATCATGATATTTACCAAATAAATCCAGGTAGTCATCACCATAAAAAGAGTTCAAGAAAATAAGACACAAAGTCCAGTCAACGGAGAAGTTGAATCTACTATATAACATCTTGGTTCTTGGAGAGGGAGGTGAGTAAAGTGATATTTCCTTCATCAAAATGTCGTATTTCTCTTCTTGGAATTCTCAGTAAATCTTCACTTGGTGCTCAGCCTCAACTCCATCAACAAGAACAAGAGAGTAAATTAAATTGTCATAATTAGAGGCTGAGAAAAGCCGCGCGTTGGTGTTAGCTTCATCAAAAAATTATACAAAAGTCATAAGAAGCTCTTCAAGCTCCACACGGACACGGACGGACGGGTATCACTCTAAGCACTTAAACCCTTTAAGCGCACCCATCATATTTACCACCACCACTACCGCCGCATCTATTCAATTATCCTTAACACATTCCCCACACACATCTCTCCTCCGACACATTATCCACGAGGACACGACAAACAGACCCACACACACAAATCCCTATTAACTAACTAATGAGAGAACTCCCATGATGATCTACCTACCCTCTCCCTCACAACAATGAACATTCCCGCACTTCATCTTTATGCTCTTGAATTTACTACTTTACTTTTCTCCCAGTCTCCGCAACACCACTACCTACCTTCAGCTCCATCACCATCATAATCCATACCAATTACACTAATATCCATCATCGGCTCATTCTTCCTTCTCAAGCCCTAACAACATCTTCTTCTTCCCCAATCACTATATCACGGTCACAGCTCCAAACTATAAGAATTTCATTAACTTTTCCTATCATCCCTTCCTCCTTCACTGTATGCAATTTTCAACAAGCTTCACTCATCCGTCAGGATGTCAGTAGTTGAAAACAACAAGCAATTCTAATCAACTCATTCTACCTGTGTCTCAACTCAACCACCCCGTATTTCCCTCGCTAACCTCTTCCTTGAATTTTCTACATAAATCCCATCTTGCTTTCCCCACCGCTGTTACCTGAAGTTATCTCAGCAATCTCGCGTTGGTTCCAACCATCAAGTCAAGAGAGCAACCGCTATAAAAATTAAAATGAAATGAATGAATTCAAGATGCTCCGTCCGACGAAATTTTGAATTATTTTCGGTGAATTTCCGCATCTCCTCCTACATGTATTTATTGTACTTTCAAAAATGTCACCAGACCAGAAATAATCACATTTAAATACGAGGTAAAAGAACCCCTGAAAAATGTCTCTGATTTCTCTCAGTTGAGGCTAACACTCCCAAGATCCCACAAGATGAAGGGGTTAAAAGCTTGAAAAATGTGTCAAAATCCAAAAGAAAGAAGAGGAACCGAGCGACAAACTAATAACATCAGCAGTGCACAGAGAACGTTGCTGTGTATTACAATATTTCTTGTCCTGAGTAAAGACTCCTCCACTTCTTTCCCTAAGATCATAGACATAGCCAGGAGGTAGGTGGATAGATAAGTTGATGGAATAATAAACTACGATTCTCTTTTCTTTCATTGTCAGAATGTCGTTAGTTACAGGCTGTGAAATGTGCTTCACACCTGACTTTGAAATCAACACATTTCTTCTACCCTCTACTCTATACCGTCTGCCCTGCATCAATGTAGTTAGCCTCGTGGGGGTGGGAGGGAACAAGGCTCCCATCCCCAATTTTCATGCTCTACGCCCCACGCGGATAAACTTATGGACATGGCTATACACCTGCCATCACAATTCATACACTTGAATTCATGTCATCACGCTTAATTTCATTAAATAATAAATAACATCCATCTCAATCCATAAGTCTCCTCCAAAATAACTTGATAATCCTACAGTTTCAATTTGGTCTTCAGAGGACCATAAGATAGTCTTGGAAAGGCCCTTGTAGTAACTTCCATCCCCTGCCGTGCAGTTCTTCATTTTGTACCGCAACCTAACGTGAATTCTTTATTAAGTCATATATACTTGTTCCCTATCAGCATCCCTCTCTCCATCCTTCTCGTGTCCTTCCAATCCTAAATCAGTCCAATTAACTTGTTTCTAAATATATCAGCTCAAATTATACTGTGTCTCATACCGCTATCTCATTTTCCCGCTTCTGTTTTTCACTACGCAAGCTATAACACAAGTATCATTCAATTACTTTTTATCTTCATTGCAAATGTAGCAATCTTGGGCATGCAATGGCTTCGAATTTACCATATTACCTACGAGCTAACAATTTTTCTTTTTACTATGCGGCAGAAGATACATACGAATTTAAAATTTCCTCCATAATTGTTGGAAAATTCAAATTTTTAAATTCAAAAATTCATAACTACAAATAAGTTTTAGCGCCGAATTTAAATTATTTTCAAAACCAAAATTTGACAGTAACTCTTATTAAGTTTTATTAAATGTTTGATTGGTGGACAGACTCACTGGTATGTATATATAATATTTATTTACTCAAATAATCTTTGAAATCAGCAAATGTTTTCAATTCAAACTCTGTTGTTGGTATCCAAGTTTCGCCATTCCACGTTTTACAGATCAATGATCTGAGATCATACGCGGAATGCAGCACTTTTTAAAAGCTTTCTCGTAACAACAACCGCAGAGGTGGAAGGCTGTGTGATTTTCCCTGCTTCTACTGGTATGCTGGCGTTATTGCATGATCAAATACAAGGGTTTTCCCCCCTAATAAGTACATGCATATATGCATTTAACCTTTCTTCTGCTTTTGGCCAAAGTTTTTGCTGGAAACAATTAAAAAAGGTGAGAAACCTCCCAGCTACAAAAGGCTCCTTTAAACAGCCTCCTCACAATTACCACCAAAGACGTCCTTGCCCCAAAACAAGAAAAAACACAAAACTCTTCTTAAAGTCGGAAAATGAATAAATTTTACGAGTCCGCTCTTTTTTGACAAGTCATAATAATGCATGAAGATAGATTACATTTTTCCTCCACTTTTTAGTTTCCTATTCAGACCGCCTTGTTCTGTTGTTCTGTCAGCTTCACTTCACCCCTTTCTCCTCTCCTCACCCAGTTTCCTCCACCACCACTTCTCCCTGTCGCCGCCTCTGCTTTTCCTTGCAATCATACAAGTCCTGCATACAAAACTAGTTTGCCTTCATGAATTTCCTCCGGTGAATGCATACATATCTTTGAGCCCCATGTCCTTATCCGCTTGGTCTTGGACAAACCCACAAAGCCAGAGCTGAAACCGTGTAGAAAGTCACAAATTCAATTTTCACCTATCAAATTCCAAAATCCCCGCCTCTTCTCTCTGGAACAAGCTTGCCAACAGAATCGTTAACCTTTGCGTCCTCTTGACTACACATCCACTCACACCAAACCTACTGAGCATATGCGTTCATTAATATTCACAGTCGGAAATGCAATCTCACACAATGTTTCCTTCTTACTCTCCTACCTCTTCAGTCCCCAGTCCACACTTTAATTGAGGACTCTTTTTCCTATCCATGGCCTCTTGAACTAAATCACTCGTTCGTTTTCTTTTGCCAAAAACAATTAAACTTAACCTCGTGAATTAACACGAATCCAGTGAACTCACATGCAGTTCACGGCGCTATTTCTCTTCAAAATGCAATACTTTCGAGCTAAGACGATGATTAAGCTGAAAACATTATAAGGCGAAATTACAGAGAATAATAAGGCGAGCAATTTTAATTTCCAAGGGTATAATGGACGTGAGATATGAGGAGGTTGATGGAGAAAATGATTAAAGCACAAAATCTTGCCTCTTCCTCTCTTAAGCTTTCCCCATAAATCCTTCAATCTGAATAGGTTCTTCATCTTGAAGCGTGAAATCTTTTGTTCCACCTTCATCGACACTATACGTTTTAAGTCTGCATAGCTTAGGACAAGCTTGTGCGGTGGTCTTCGTGTGTGCGAATTATGAAAGCAATCAGAATAAAATCACATTAAGATGAATTGTACCAACGAACCCGAAAGAGTAATTTATCTTATTGACATTCCACGCACAGGTAATTATATTATTTCCTCACGTACACGTCCCAACACCGCCAACCAACCGCCTAATCATCATCTCCAGCTTCACCCTCATTCTATCCTAATTCTAATCCCATTTTACCTCACAGTATGGCACACATCTATCTTCTTGTTCTTACTGCTTACCTGCCCTTCGGCTCGTGATTTCTCTGTATTTCCTAAACTCTTTCTCCGTTTTCCCCGACTCGCTCAGTGTCCTCCTCAGTAATAATTTCAAATTCTACAAACTCCGAACTCAGTCGCTGCTTGTTTGTAATCACGTTATTTGTAATTAATATACTTATTCTCCCATAATTTTTCCATAAACCGAATCGTAGTTTTTTATTCTATTTCGCTATGGATTTGGCAAAACGCACTACATAACTTGGTCACCAGATCACGTATTCTGTAATTGCATATTATTGGCTAAAATCTCGCATGCAAAATTTCAATTCCATCTGCATCAATCACCAGAAATGAAACGTGCAGCAACATCGTAGAACCAGAAACTATAGTAACCCAGTATTATGAGGATTCATCCTTGACTGTTCACGAGACATTTCTTAGTTCCCGATTCCCTACAACTAGCTAAACTATACCGGCCTCACCTCCTGTCAATTATACCCTCACTCCATCACCATCAGCTAGAGAGCAGGGGGAAGCACGATCAACACCTGAAATACATGAGGATGATATCCAAACCGGGTAACACTAGCCTTGAGTTTACACCACCTCATAATGGTAACCAAACCGAATCTACGCAGCGTCCGCAACCGTGTCCCGAGCTCGGTACAAGCTGAAACCCCGCACCGATCCCGTCATTCCTATTCCAACATTGTTGTTTCAAGCGGCATGCCCCTCTTTCTACGACTTATTCCTGGTAATTGGAAGAACTGGATACCACACCGCTTGCGCCATCTCGCTGCTGTCCATCCAGCCAATATCATTTGGCTCTGTTTACTCAAACTGACCAGCCGATCGGAGAGGGGATGAGGATGAGGGATGCAAAAAAGAAGATAATGATTAAGGTTTTTCATATTTAATGACCTTTAGCTTTAAGGAGCAAAATCCTTGACCGCCCATCAGGGCATTTAGAGCTAGAAGAGAAGCACACCCAGGCATTTTCCTCGTCCCCCTTAGTTTCCTTGACCGAAACACCAGAAACTTGATTCTGCTGTATTACAAATTATAATCTCTGGATTTCTTCTCTGCTAACGATTCAATACCCGCGTATTACGTAAGCAACCGGGGAGACCACGTAAAGAACTAGAAAACTTTATTCTATTTATTGTTTTTTTTCTCCCTTCCCCCACTCCCGAACCAATCCCCCCTCCTATTTTTGAACATTGCGGATCCATAACAGACACGTGCTGTTGCCATTTAATACCCCAAGTTACCAACCCGGACTTTCAACGTATTTATCCAGTAATTGTTCCTTTCCCTCCTAAAGTGGTTAGTAGTAGTGCTTCAACTTTTCCCGCATAACGAACACTGCGCACTGTCTTCCCAATTTTTATCCAATTAATATCCGATAAGATTATGCCACAAATCCTTCAAATATCATATCTCATTCATTTCTCTCAGCCAAGCAGGGCGTATAAGTATCGGCAATCATCTGTAAAGATGACGAGAAATCCGATACCCACTCCTTGTAAAACTACTCATCTCCGTTAAGCATACTTTCCTCGACTTTTCCCTCATTATCCCAAATTCAGCCTTGGAAACTCTCTCTGGATCTATTTCTCTCGTTTTAGTTTCAATAACAACTTTATATTAGATTGCTTTATCCATCCAGCACCAATTAAGGAAAATACTCGTACCTTGAGTCATAATGGCTTCTTCCCAACTCCCTTAGACTTTTATATTAATAAAGTCTTCCAAGCAAGCTACATATCTTGGTTTTTACCTTCTTATTTATTAAAATACCTATCGGGTTACTTCGTTAACAACCATTCCATATCGGGAATCAAGGCATCACATGCAACAAACTTACCGTTCAATAATTGTACTTAACAATCACTGTAGCTTAGCTTCAGGTCTACATCGTCTTCATTAACATAACTTTTGCAAGTTTTATAGAAATACGTTTTGCATCAATGCCTAAACCGTGCTTCCAAAATTACTACTGCTTGGAACACCCGGTAAACTTTGAGCTGGCCTCCTATGCCTGATGCAATTCTCATGCAAATATGTTAGACCTGGATATAACACGAGCTTCTGTGGGTTTTAAACGAGAGGAACAAGCTAGCACAGTGGTTTTTTAATTTAGAGAAAACACTAGCCGGCTATGATGTACATTTTACATGATGGCGAGAAAAAGGCAGCCTATTGTGTTTCAAATCCCGAAAATCAGCTATTTTAGATCGGGGAATAATCGAGAAATCCGTTCTATACTTGATTTTCTCTTTAGCCTCAGATTCTGATTTTATTGTGATATAATTTTAGTTATAAATTTTTTGTTTTAATTTTTGTTTTATAATCATATCAATTTGTTGTTTGAGAGGGTTGAAACGGATATGCGGTTAGGCAAGGAGACTCTCACTCGGCTATTGGGAGGTAGAGTGAGAACGTTTTGTAGATTAGTGGGGATCCACAGTTGTTCACTGTCACATTGGACTCAACTTCATTTAGTTCGCAAATCTTTAGTAAATTAAGCTTTCAGTTTTCATACAGATGCGATGATTCCATACAGAATCTTGTGCATTGCTCTATCTGGCAGTGAACTGCGGGAAGCTTTCCTCACGCCCCCTAGTTTGGTCAGCGCCAACTGCGAGCGAGCATAAAACACGGGTTTCTTCTAGTGCGCAGAGAGATAAATCAGGTGGCGCTGCTAGTGGAGCTACACTGCATGCGGTTGGATATAGCTTTGAGAAACACGAATCTTTAAACTACACTAACTTTCTTTCTTCCAATTCATTAGTTAATAAGAGATTAGAATGTCGAAATTCAATTAAGTTTTTCATGAAACAGATTGCTACTAAGTTACTACATTCTGCACATTTACATCGGACATGCCCGTGGGTAACGCTCTATGAAAAGACGGATGACCTTCTGCTTCACCATGGCTCGAGTGTTGGCAATATTCATTATCAATATTATCATCTATGAAATGACTTTTTGAGACGCCTAAAAATGTACCGACTATGAGTCCAGGCTTAATCAGCAAAAAATTCAGATGTGTATTAAGGAAACAATTATATATTTTTAAATAAATTTGTTTACATATATCTCCTTCTGGCAGTTCACTCTATATACTTCATACTTCCGCCAGATGGTGCTAGTACCTTCACTTCAGCAGCGAATGTAGTTGATACGATGAGAGATTTATCGCACGTGAATCCACTTCATCTGGACGGTATCCAGGAAATTGATGCGAGACGATAGACGTGGCCAAGAAACCAAAACTTGCCTTCTATCCTCTGAGAATTAAACTCAATTCTTCTTGCACAAGTTTAAAATTTGGCACCAAGTCCCACAACGATATAATTTTTCACAAACAATTACAAGCTATTCATCTATAAGTATATTTAATTCTTTTGCCTGCATATAATTTTACCAAGATCATCCATTGAATTCATTCTGAAACCCGCTCAGTTACAATCGTAACGTGGACCCCGCCAATTATTAATTAATGACACTACTTACAGCAACTCTTGTGTTAGTTGCATTTCCGAGATGGTTGAGCTGCATGATACTAGTATCATCTCCACGATTTCTAGCAGTTCCTGTAACGCTATTGAGAATGCTTACATTGCATGCAAGTAGGACGATTTAAACATCATCGCATGTCTGTTTTGCACAAGCTTTCAGCCGCACTCCCCATCAAATCTTCTCTATAGAATTTCCCCATGTAAGATCGTAAGCACTTGCAACATAATGCAGAGTTTATAATTTGTTGACTTGAATTGGACCAAGCTCTTGGGATCAATATAGAGAAGTGGTACTCTCAAAGTTTGTTCAAGGGACAGAGTAAGATGCTAAATAAGAGTGAGGGAGAAACAAGGCATGAGTGAGTGATAAGGGAAAGCGAAGGCGTTGCGTTAGTGAAACTTGCCAGAAACTCCAAGCTACACCGTGGGGAAAGCCAAACTCGCGGAGAAAGAACCAAAGGAAGGAGAAGAGAGTTCTATAGATCCTAGCTAATTAAAAATTTACACTGATACTTAACTCTAATTGAAACGCTTGTATTCATTTGAGATTTTCAGCTCTTAACTTTATTTTTCCACCTCTCTACCTAATCTCCTATCCTCCTCCTCCTCCTCCTCTTTTCTCTCTAATAAACTCTGCAAGTCTCTGTCTACCCGAGTGGTACGCTACACATTTCAAAGATTTGCTTTCCCCCTTACAGTATGCATCTAACAAAGAGCTACCACAAGAGACTCCCATATTATCTCCTCCTTTCCAACCACACTTCATCCTCCCTTACCATCCTTCTGTAGACGTCTTCCAAACTTGAAGATTAACTCCCAATCCGATGTATATACTATCAACTATAATCAAGCGTCACCCAGTCAAGATCTCTTTGCAAATTGCTTTTCATTTACCACAAAACCCTTTTGATCAATTTTATCCATCCTTTTCTCACAAGAGTTCCATCCAACTCCGTACTAAAAAACTCGCATCAGCCTTACCTTCTGCCCCCGTGTATTTTTACAAAACTTCAATTCCACCCAAAAGCAAAATCTTGAAAAAACAAACAAAATTGCATCCGGGAATCATCAGATTATTATTGCCACACCAAAAATCTAACTTGTCGTCATCGACTTCCCCAAATTCCACGTTAAACAACTTCAAACTCCTTCCCTACTTAATAAAATTTAAGGTCAAGCAATTCCTGTTACATTGATACATGTCCTAACGCCCAGTCACGTACACTACATCTACTACATAGGATATAACAATTCCCCATTCTCCTAATCAAAGCCAACACAAGAGAAAGGAGTAGCATAAGGATATTATGCTCATGCATAATCCACTGTACTTTGAAACAATTGATACAGAAGACTTTGCTGGAGACTCAAGAGCAATAAATAAATAGGAACAATCAAACTCTTGATCATTTCTTTATCCTCCTCCTCCTTGCCTCTTCCATTCTGAGGCTATACGCCTTAAAGAAAAGAGTTAAAGGCATTGGAGAGACTAAAAGTCATATTATTATCTGCATTTATCCGTATGGCACACACGTAATGACCTGGGGTGAAACATGATATTATTCCCTCCCCCTCAACATTTTCCATTACCTGTAAATCTCACCTGGAACATGCCAAGAGTATCTTCACAAGAGTCTTTTTTCTTTTCATCTCGTCTTTTCGAGGACACTCCAGAAGATTCACGAGCCCCACCTACACATTTACAAATTGCATACGATTTACCTCAACTACCACACCCCTTACGTTTCTACGTTGTCCTTTATGTACATCTATTTACCCTAATCCAAGTCTCTTCCATACTGCACAACGCATCCAGTATCACAATCATTTACTTGAATCTCCCCGCAGACTTATTTTCCCTCTCTGCTAGAAGTACTCAAAAGCAATTTATCTCATCTCATCACCGTTCTCGAGAGACGAAAACCTATTTGAATCAAATAAAAAACGTTTACCTTAACATTCTCAAACTAATTTACTTATATCACCCTCATCATTACTTACAGGAATCCCATCAGAACATAATAGCACTATCCACTTAAACACCACCTGTAGAAAAGCCTGCCATATAGAAGTTACCATAAAATAAAACCGATTAGCCTTGATTCTCCTCCTCCTCTCATCCATGTCTGCCATCTTTGTTGCCAAGACCAAGACGAGCAGGATCCGTCCAATCCGCGATACCCAATTCCAGCCATATTCTTCCTCAGCTTTTTAAAGCTAAAGAGTTACGTTTTCTAGCTTGCTTTATGATCCGAGAATCTGTCTTGAAACTACTCTGTACTCTGCATTTGTACTCCTTAAGTCTAGGTTTGGTCTACAGGAAAAGACAAACGCCTCATCTCTAAGAGCTATTCTCACCCTATTTTCAATCACACATGTGTAATGTCTGTCTCTTGCTATTCGCTACATCCTTCCCCCCGCTTTATTCCAGAAAGAAGCCATCTGGATTTGATAATAATAAAAAGTATGGGATACATGAGTAAAAGGGCAAGTGTGAATTTACTTGACTATAAAACCCTAGAGTGAATGATGAATCGGAGGATGGAGTTTCTTTAGATTTCATATAGGCCCATTATCCCCGTGGTATAATCTTCCATTTGACACCCGCCCGCACTATGCTTCTTCCCGTTCCCCTTTTGAATTTAAAATAACCCCGGCATTTTCTTATCTAATTTTAGCTACATTTTTATTTTTATTTCCCATTTTCCATCATGTTAAACCATCTAACGACTCATAAAGATGAAAGGCTCCGCAGGAATCTAGCACCCCTATTCTTTCACCCTTCCACACATCAATAATCATTAAAATTTCATAACCCCTTCTCCTCCACTACCATTTTCATACTAGCTCTTCAGTTTAAATCTGCCAGCCGCCCTGAGATCATCCTCCTCCACTTGCCTTTTTTTCCCTTTCACCCCTCCGCTTCAACAAACCGGTAGCTTTAAATCAAGCTTTGTCGCATAATAATTAGCCATACACCCCAACTCTTTTCTTCTAGACTTTCTTTCTGGAGAAAGTCCCGGATAGCTCAAATCTTTTAGTTCACCATCTTCCTATATATGCTATAGCTCCAAGCTCAGGTCTAAATTCCTCTTTCTACATGCATGTTCAGTACACAAAGTTCCGCACCTGCTATTCATTTTCGGATAAAAGCTTTGGTTTGAAAAGCTTTAAGCATAATCATTTATTCAACATCTTCTAAATTAATTAAAAAGTAAAGTGGGTATCAAAATTAAGAAGCAATTAGTCTAATTGACTTCTACCAATCTTAAAGCGTTATTCATCAGGACAAATACTTTTGCAAACCAGAGCACAGTCTACGTAATCTTGAGCATGATGTATTTCCACGCCAACTTCACGTCATCCAAAAATGTGCTATCTGCAGAAGTGACACATTTCTTACCGTAGGGCTCAAACCGATTTTCATTATTCAAGTTTATAATTTAAAAATAACTAACGGTAACTGTATAAAATCATCTACAATTTCCTCTGTTCCGGTAGGGAGGAGTTTAAACGGTTAAACGTTCATGCAAGCTTCGGTCCTTTACAAATGAAAGGTTTTTTTACATTCAGTCACATAAGGATTCAAGGATGTGGGTGTAATCGTAAGTCCGTTTCACATTTATAGTAATAGTCCACATTTATCGACAAACAGAGAAAGCTATAGTTAAAAAAAGAATGACAAAAAAGGACCATATCAGCTAATCGTTAATAATCATAAACCAGCATCGTTTCATATGGATTTCGAACCATGTAATGAGTTAAGTTTGCTTGTGCCGGTACGGTAAAATTGATAGGTCATGATGAGAGGTGGGTAGGAGGGGGAATCCTTCTGGCAACAAATAAATGCAAGAGCCAAAAAGTTTTCAAAGTGCCACAATTTGACATTCAGAAGAGTATTACGGAGCCATTCATGTAATTACAGTTGTCCTGGAAGAGAGTAACTTTCAGGCGGGGCATACTTATTACTAGGCGGAAGATGAGGGAGAGGGGCGGGCAAGGTCAGTCGGACTCCCTCCCCTTGCCTATTCTCCCAGCCTTTACCAGCCAACAGACTCACTCCCTCCCACCCACTACAAAAGAGTGAGGCGTACAAAAGGACTAAAACAAATCCTCATGTCCCAAAGACACTCCGCGCTTTCTTAGTGACCCTCGCTTGACTCCTTGACGGAGTTTTAAGTGGCAGGTTCATCCTCATCTGTCGACTCCTATTATACATTTACCCATATCCAAATGGGAGCAGGGGAAGAGTCGGAAGAAAAAAACAGTGGTAATATTCTGGGCGGGGATTCAATGAAAACTTAGGATTGATATGCCCTCCTGTACCCATGTTTAAATTCAGCCGACCACAGCATTAATATCCGCTTCTTCCTCCCCGCTCTGTCCCCACTTACTTTAGTCATTTATTCTTCAATTACTCTTCTACTATTTCTCCTAATCTTCTCTTCTCCGATTCTATTTTCTTTATTAACCTAAGGGACAAAATATAATCTCAATATTTAAGATACCACCGCTTTTCCAGAAAGCTAAAATTGAAATGCAAACCCGTGGTCAAATTCTATTAAATCTCAGCAGGACAAATAATCATTAAAAGCCATAGGCATTCAATGACCAGGATCAATCGGGTAAAGTTCCCAAATAAAAACTTCTCAAGTGTTATGACCACAATTTCTCCTACCCTTTCATTCACTCACCCACCCCCTATACTAGCTAGATACCCGTCCCGGGTATCTACCCCAGCCTGCAACCAGCCAGAATATCTTGTCGTACACACTCCCTCAATTTAGCCCCCTCTACAGCTGCACAACCCCCTATAGCAAACAATAGATAGCAATGCCGTGCGGGACTCAGTAGTAGGAACGACAGCGTCTGGAGAAAAAGTCTCGAGTGTAGTATTAGTCGAAGATGTGACGGAAACCAGGGTGAATTAAAGGACGGAAATGATGAAGAGAAATTAAGGGATTTTAGTGAGTCCTCCAAGATCGGACCAAGGAAAAGGGGGCATGCATTACCGCTTTCCTTAGTTCTACTCGAGTTCCCGCATAATAATCTTCCGTTCCTGCCCGTACGTAATAAATCCGACTATATAGGTATACAAGTGTGGACTTGGGATGCCGGGCTCCTGAAAATAAACATAATTAGTACGTTAGGATCGCGTGATGTGGTGCAATAAAAGATATTCCTTTTCTCCGAAAGTAATTTGTTGAAAGAGACAATATAAAGAGCTATTTGTCTCAAATTACAGCCATTCACTCCAAGAAAAGACAAACTATGGATTTTCACGAGGCCTACTACAAACCAAAAGTTTCCCAAAACCAGATCGGCTATAGCATTAACACGGTATTCATTCACTCCATTCTCAACCACTACCTTCACCACTTCAGCTCCAACTTCATTCTACCTGCGATTCAAGTCTTCACTATCCATAGTACACCTCATCATATCATATCCTCTCCTCTACCGACACTTCCACCCACTTCCAACCAACTTCGCCAACATCCCATCCAGTATATTCCCCAAGAAACACAGAGCATTAAATCCTCCTAAATCCCAATCCACCAAAACCTGATGATGACTTTCCAGAAAATATACAATGTCTCCACTTTCTTAAGCGGAAAACGAGGCCTTTCCTTCCAACCTCCTCCTCACCTACTAATTCCCCCCTTAGATCATCATCCTCCCGTTTTGCCCTCGCTCTCTTCTACTCATCCTCTTCTCCGCTTTCATTTTCTCCGCACTCTCATTGAGCAACCACAACAAGAAAATCGCATAATTTCCATCCCTATAACCGTGCCCTTGAAACGGCGGGACTGAGTCAGTGAGGCCAGGCCTTCGCCACCTTCTTCCTCCGTCCCTCCCCTGACTGACCATCTCTTCTCTGCTTCACTTCCTAGTAACTGAGAAGGATCTTTAAATACACGGCTATTAAAATTGACGGTAGTGCGATACACTAACGCCCTCCGACAAGTAATTCATGTCCCAACAACAACACAACACAACATCGTCTTCCGCATCCTTTTACGCACAGTGATACCCTATTCACACGGAGGCTGTGGTCCAGTCATTCAGTCTCCCACCTTACGAACCACCAGAACCCCTATACGCGTATTTTTTTCTCAATGGATTCCCTTTTTCATACCTGGAGAAGGACAGGGATTTGGTGTACTACTTGTAATCCTCCGTTTCTCCTGCCCTGTTCATGTATAAACCATATAATACCGCATCCCTTCTCAATTCAAACTTTCCGGCCCCTCCTCCGTGGTCCACAGCGGCAGAATCTGGCGTATTATTGCACCAACTAAATCATAGTGAGATAAAGGGATTAGAGCTTTGATGTGACTGTAATTACAAGGAGTTTACACGCAGTACTCTTGATCTTTTCTCAATGGATCTTCTCTCCTCCGAACCAATTCCAATCATCATTTCAAGACAAAATGCCCATTCTCAAACGGAAAAGCGGCAGACAATCTCAATTCCGATTAACCATCACATTTCTTCACAGTAGATAGACGCAAGTCCTTGAACAATTCCTATTAAACTCCCACACAATCCCCCGCAATTTAATTATCTTCATCCTCAATTTCTCCGTCTTCCACCATTTTCCTCCCTCCTAAAGCAGCAACTGACTCTAGTTTTCCTTTTCCTTTGCTTTTATTTAATCGAGAGCTGTAATTCACCGTATGATTCCAAGAACTTCTCGTAGACTCTCAGCTTTCCCAGCCATCCGTTGAACAAAATAGCATTTCTCATCAGCTTCCAGGATTTCATCCGTAACTTTGGTCCAGAGCCATTGGAGGAATCAAGCTTGAGAAAAATATTAGAAAAACCTCTGGATTACACATAAACGTGTCGGAAGAATTTGAATCAAATAAAATTATTGGATCAAACACATCAAGTTGTGATAACACTTAGCTTTTGTTTCATCAGTTGCAAGAAATCTTTCCACCATCCATTAAAGGTCGGTCCCTTGAGCCTCCTATAAAGTTATTAAGGATTTGTGTAAAAATACAAGGTCTTTATGGCTTAATGAAGATGATCATTTTTATTTCTTCTCAATCTCACCGCCGCCTGTAATAAACTCCGCTCTAAATTCACTTTTATATTGCATCATCATCACACGTATTTCTAGAACATGTTATATTTTATGACGACGCTACGTTTTCATTCTCCTCTTCAACCCTTTCCGTCGGTATGTTTTTGTGAATTATTAAGGATTAACTCCGGGGAATTCGTAAGGAAATTAAACAATAAAAGTTAGTTTTAAAACATGACAAAAATCGGATGCTGCACATCACCAACCATCCAAACATCATTTTCCATACAGATCAATTACGCGCTGTAGTAGATTCCAAACGTTTTCTCTTCATCTTGAAACCCAAGCTTCAACCCTCACGATTACTAATAACATTTAGACTGCAGCCGCGTGTGATAAGAACAAGAACACAAAGTGTCTATATTGTTTGAGAGTGTGGGATGAAAATGGAGGGTAGAGGATAGAAACAAGTTCTCTTGTGAAAATTCACACGTCTTCATCGACTACCATAATCATTAGCCTTGTCATTAAACGTCCAGCTCATTACTAATGTTGTCTTTATGATAACCTTGAGATGAATCAAATCCTATTACGCTTCCACCATTCCTCCTCCTAACCTTAAATGCCTCTTAAACACTCGACTTCAATGCTGGCCCCACCCAGTATTTCTCATCCAACCAATTCGCAAAGCACAACTTGAATCACTCCTCTTATACTATCTTTATGGTCAACATTTAAATGGAAATTATGATGTGCGTAGCTCACTCCCTCAGTCATATTTTAGTACTTATTAGCACAGCGTCTATCCCGTTGTACTCACGCTTCTGTTTTGTTGCGATAAGTAATGCAAAGCTGGTAGACGCTGGCATCTCTCTTTCTCTCCTGTGTGATGTGTCGAAAATCTCCCGGTTTCTTTAAATCCTCATGAAAATCCCCGAATTTAAAGACATTATAACATTTCCAAAAGATAAATTAAGTTGTTAGCCCTTTTCTTCACATAATATATAATTGTTATCCCACCACACGTTACTAATGAGACGCTGTCAACCGGAACCGATATGGATGGTACGAACCCTTTCATCTCTTCGTCCTACAGCGGGGCAGGTGCCCATAATTCCTCCAACTCTCCTTATTTTAACAGACACAATAAGTAAATATCGATTAAGGAGTAAAACATTGAAACTCTACCGGTTTCCCGAGCAACAACACATGTACACACACACACACCCAAACTCAACAAAAAACATGGAGCCTGATTTGGCTCGTTTCTGTAGGTGAGTCGTCCCCGCTCAATCCATTTCTCATTAAGAGGCGGGTAAAGAGTAAATGCAGGTGAAGGATGAACTATTCTCGGCGTCTTTGATCACATTTCAGCAAGAAACTAGGGTCATCAAGAACGATCTTACCTTAGGTTCAGGATGGGCCCTTCCTCAATTTAACACACATGGACGGAGCCATGTCACATATTTCTCACTTAACAAGCATCTTAATGCCAGAAATCATCATCACTTCTTCACAGTTCATAGCCTCGTCTGCCTTTACTCACTCACGTTAACTTTAAAACATAGCTATGTAATATACACCCAATGTAAATAATTGTTTTGTCCCTCTCCTTTTCCCTACAGTGAAATTCTTGATGATTTCAAAATGCTCATCTTTTTTTCCTCATTGTAATATGAATTGACCTAGTACAAAGTATATCTTTAATATTCGATTAGTGTGCTTTTTAACTGCTTCAAGATCTTCGTCCATATTACTTTCAGTTCAAATAGCCAGATGCCCTTCGTCCTTCTTCACTGTACTTCGTTAAGAATGGTCTCGACTATAAAATCCTCAACTCGATAACACCCCGTAACATAGCCCGTTCTAACTTGGGATAAAGATGTGAAATTCTAGATTCTTTCGTGGCTCCTGGATTCTTAGAACATATTTTTCCATGGACCTCATTCGCCAAATCACCAGCTCCTTTACATTCACCGTTACGTAACAACCCTACAAAGTCCGTAGCCGATTACTTAATGCGTAATTACGTTATCCAGTTGTGTGTCCGTGTGGATGCATATACCTCACACCTTTGTACACATAGCCAAATCGCCAACTCCTCGGGTTTATTTGTTACGCACATCTTAAGCATCTACCCATGCCTTCTTCCTCAACAGCATATTACACGTTGTAATGCATGTAAAGGAGAAACGTAACCCTGTGTATCTCCGCCCCTCTCTGCTGTCCAATCAGTCGCTATAAATCCTCTGTGAGCTCCACCTATTGAATCAAAAAGTGGATGCTTTAACCCCTCATCTTGATCCGACACATTGCCTGAGGCCGACTTTACACGCTCGATAAAATGGCGATTAAATAAACTACTTCCTTGGTAAATCTCCTCCTGAATCCTCCATCCTCTCAGTCTTTCTAATCCCTTGTTTCCTTCCTTGCACATCTTGAAAGATTGTATTTCAGCAGCTTACATCATCATTCTCTCTTCTTTTTCCTCCACACAAGTTCCTCCAACATTTTACCCTCATAGAAACAAAAAGCTCTTTCCTGTATGATAACCAAACGCCTCTCTTCTTTTCCCCGTAGATAGTAGTTGCACGTTATGCGGAAAACTCGAAATTAATTTAGGAGGATCATCTAACTACTTGAAACATATATCCAAGGGTTTTGTAATCTTTTAATTCCTTATTTTTCCCCCACAAGCTTATTCATTAGAGAATCATTAAAATGAAAAATAGGACCGACTACCTAATATATCCCATGGCTCTTCCATTCATCTCCTTCTCTGGAGATGGTTATAAACTATTTATTTATTTGTGCAACTTAAAGAACCGCTTTCATCTCCACACTTTCCACTTCGTCAAAAGAACGAGCAGGCTTCTTCGCAAAGATGTTGACTAAATCCCTCATCTGCAACAATCTCCCCGTATCCTCTATCTCTCACAAACACTCCATCCCATATAGCTTCCCAACATCCCAACTATCAACACAACAAACCAGAGAGCTATGAGAGAAAACAATTGACTTTATATTCTCTTCTCGAGACAGCTATTAGAGTCTTAAATTGAGCTAAGCTCTGCCCTTGTGAATCTCACGATTACTTTTTTTAAAAAAACTCTTTTCCTCTTCTTCCCTCATTCTCTCAATGGTTCCCCTTGCGCCCTCCTCATCTTTCCTTCAAATCCAGCATCTACTCAGAAATCTTCATCATCTCCAATCTTCCTAGGGTCTCCAACTTGAATCGCTGCCTTTGCTGTAGTATGTTGCAGTATAGCAAGTTTCGGAAACACTATGCGCTTTACCTTTAAATATGGGCTTGTGTGCCATGCCCTTCCCTCAGCTTCACCTACACTATAGTGTTCCTCATCTCAAGAAAAAGCAAGAATATCACCTGGGTGAGAGACTCTTCCTGATAATAATTGGGATCATGTCTCAAGTCACTTAGGAGCAGTACTTGAGTGTTTACAAAATCCCAGGCCTCCTCTTCCTTCCCTGCCTTTGACCTTATCCCTAGCTCTTTTCCCAGCTATTACAATAATACACTTTGAAGTACCCGTCCCTCCACTTATCTAGATAATTATTATCAAGAGAACGCTCCAACCTACCCATTTACAATAGTGCACCAGAGGATGAAGAGGCAGGATATAAGACAGAATGAGAATCAGAGGAGTAAGAATCCGGCAGAGTAAAAACTTTTTCTTTCAATTCCAAAACAATTTTCTCAATGAATCATCCCAGTCTCACCTTCCCCAAGTTTACAACCAGTCTTTTTGGCTTCATCCCTCCATCTCGGTTTCTCAAATCTTTTAGATTTCATCTTGACGAGCGTCTGGAATAGACAGACAAAATCCTTTAGCCCCACCGCCGTCCTCTCATCTTGTTGACCACGTATATCCGATTACCGTAATTCGCAAGAGCATATTTGCCAAATTTCAAACCTCCTCCTGTAACCTATCATTATCTGGTTGTGTATTGCAATATTTGAAACCAAAACCTCTTGCAGAATGCACTGTCTCCACTGTCTTGTGGCATAACCCTTTTCACTTTCCACCACCACCAGCCCCCGTCTACTCCAAATATTGCCAGACTTGAAAATCTTTCCTTGACTGCCAAGTATACAGCAATCCATACGGTATATCTCGACTACATATAAGTTAACCACTAGTGGGCTTAGCTCACGACATGGACATGATTCCTCACAGTTAATCGGTTCTCATTGGTTAGAGTTGATGGTTTTAAAAGTAAGTTTAGACGCAATATGGGATAGTAAAAAATTGTGGCTTCTACAGCTTCTTTTGCATTTTTGTATTTATTGCTTTAACGTGTTCAAGCGATTTGCGGAATATATTTTCATTAGACACATCATCTTAGCTAATCGCAATTTTGGATTATTCTACCGCAAAACATATCCTTTTATTCACATCATCATACAAGAAGGGTTATAACCAAATCAAATCCCTCGCTCCTAACTCTCTCTGTACTGTATAGCCTCCTCCTATTCGCTCTTTAAGTCCTAATCAAATTACTCATCATGTTTAATTAGAAATGATAGCTCATACTTAATCGATTTTCCCGCGAATTTATTTCCTATTTTGTGTATCTTATCTTATATACATCCTTTAAGTTCATCCGCACGCATTTTCCTCTAGTCCTTATCATAATAGTTGCCAGGGAATTAATCTGAAACAATATAGTAGCATACATATGTAGGATTTATAGCCTAATATCCACTTTATACAATTCCATGTAAAACTTTTATAGCTCCGCAGTGATATTCAAGTGAACAGTTTATTCTTAAAACTTTTAACAATGCTCAACACAAAGTACACAATTTACAATAATGTTTCATCCTACTTGGCATGAGTGTCAAGTAACTGTAATTACTAGTTTAATTAAACGTCTTAATGGTTACTCGCCAACTATAATTTAATATTTTATTGTACGCTAAGTTTATAAAGTTAAAGCCTTCAGATTTCTCATGATCTACTATGCTATAGACGAGAGAGAATTGGTGCAAATAACAAATGTGTTTAGAGCAGATCGTCGTTAATTTTGAAAAAAAAATTTCCCTAATCCTATATAGCTTTTCTCAGGCTTACCCACCCACGCTCCACCGCTCAATTTACTTAAAATTATCTCCCAGAACATGAAAATTTAAATAGCTGAGCAATTAACATCAGTCAACAGCCCTTCCCTTAAAGCAACACAAGTAGTATGTCATATCGTTTCAAGAACGTCTTCCAATTATCAGTTTTTTAAGTCCCAATTAACCTGCTTGCATTTTTTGCTCCTCCGTCTTTCCTGCTGCCATGTGTGTACCATGCAACCACTTCGCCAAAAAACCCTGGCTTCAACTTTCGGCAAGCGTATGTATAGCGGTTCATTTTGAAGAATAATTGCTTTTGATGAATTTGTATTACGAAGCTACATTAATTGTAATCAACACTGAATAAATATTTGGTACGGTATCTTATCAATAATAATAGCCTCCGATTCTTCTAGGCTTTTCCCGCCAAACTTTAAACTTGTTCACAATCATCCTGTCTATGGCACCTTAAAATATCAAACTATATAATCCATCATAGTTCTGTACCCTTAATTACTGAACTAATTATTAGCGAATCCTATTATTCAGTACACTCCTTGAAATGCGCAGTAATTTTTTAATAATGCGCATCTCTCACTCACTAAAACCCTTTATATATCCTAGACACACATTACCTAATAATTCCTTATCATTTGCTCGTTGTTAAACAGAAGAAACAAAGTTTGAAGAAATGTATTTACAAATTCCATATAGAGTCTAGAAGCTATAAGCAATAATTATAAAATATCCTGTCATTCACTGCTTTCACTGGTTTTCAATCTTCCATTTTTGGTACAGCATATTAGCGTCTTAAAAGAGAGGGTTCCTGAAGAAAGTGGCGGAGCTACTTTCTCCAGGAAAAATTCTAAGTGACCTAGAGTACGTAACCTATCATGTACAAACTATGCTACTTTAAAATAAAACAAGTGACGAGGAATTAAATCAACACGTTATCTGTAAATACTTGACGTCCGGGGATGTCCTTGAAGGAGAAAGTTGAGAATCAGAAGATGATTGGGGTTGAAGAGAACCCGTGGCGGGTACCCAGCCCTGCCTCGCTCCACCATCTGTAGGATAAACTCCTTTAGAAATAGCCTCAGCTTGTAACGAGATCATTAGCCTAGATGCCGCTTGCCTTTCCGCCTCCCGCTCTTCTGCAGTTTGTCTCCTGAAAAAAACACAGAAATCAGGTCAGGTTTTAGCTGGAATTTCACACAATTTCACAATCCTGGCGGCAACAGAGTCTATATACTTTTTAAATAACTATTCATTCATAACTTTGGAGGCGCTTCAGAAAGAACAACAACCAAGTTACGCTCTAATATGGATTGATGAAGGTGAAATATTTTCTACGGGAGATAGAGAGGGATGAGAAAAGGTTATAGAGATAGCAGGGAATTATCTGTTCATCAGATACGTATATATATTTTAGCCTTCGCACGAGACCCGAAAAGGGGGCAATCATCATATCAATCAATCATCTCCAAAGGACCTTCCTCATCCCTTTTAGTAATATAGTACGCCTTTTCCTAAAACAGCTTCAATCTTCTCTCACCACTACACCGCCGAGTTTCATACAAACCCCTGCTTTCTCCAAGCCCTTCAAAATATCAGAGCCAATCATCCCGGAAATTGGTGTTGAAGTCAAGATAAAGTGTTAGTAATATGCTGAAGCGGGTATTATAATATTCTATAGTCTTTATTTTTACATTTTAGGCTGAATTGTCGGAAATGTCTTCAAACTTTTCTAATAGCCAATGGAAACTGCGGAAAAGTGGTAATTCCACCATGCAAAATAAAATGTTTCACAACTATCCCTAATTGTGGTGAAGACACATGAAATGTGTGGAGCTCCTATCGTCTCGTAAAATAATATGCTTATTCACTCCTAAAGATATATATATGCGTGTTAGGCTTTCCGTACAGTTTGAATATAGTTGATATTGCGTGCAAATAATAATAACAATAATATCAACACAACAAGAACAAGGGCCAGGAGTAAACTTCCAAAACCTATTTCACCAACTTATACCAACCCCGTTTAAAGCCCTGTCAGATATAAATTTTTCTTGGGATTCATCATGGACGACGACGACAGTCAAGTTTTTCTCCTTTCTGGGAGCAATATGGATTAGGTCTCGCATGCAGCTCCCCCTCCACAGTTTATCCCCGACTCAAAGGACAATCAAGAATATAATTTTGTGGTTTCTTGGAGTAAAGCATGATAAGAGCCGGAAAGTGATCGTTTCACAAGTGGAGCTTAACTTTTTCCCCACGCTTTCCCAAACCCGTATAGCAGAAGGTTTATTGTCGTGCTCAAAGTAATTGTCAAAAACTTGGCAAAGTTGAGACAATAAATCCCTCCAATTTCTCCAACGTTTAGTCCTAGTTGCCTTACAACACAGCCATCATCTAGTATAAACTCCACCTCTGTCACGAAACTCTTACCATCAATTCTCAAACCTTACTCCTCCATCATCATCCGCCGCCAAACTAAACTCTCTCCAAATATAATAGCTCCTCCAGCCATGCTCCACCCCCCAAAAGAAACGTTAACAATTTAGCCTTGGAAAAAGCATCGAATTCATTATGCGACAATCTGACTGAAATAGGACGGACACGATGCGATGTCCGTATATATTTAACCCGTTAAGGGTATAGTCAAATCCTGCAGTGTTATAGTCCATGCCTGGTCTTATTCTGACCATCTCTTGGATTTATATGAGCCTATAATTTTGTATCCATCGGTCGATTTCAAGGAAACCCTTGCAAATCCGCAATACATGTTATTTATTTTCCATGAAATACATCTTCAACTCTGTTCCCGCTTATGCATTCTCATTCAACCCCAATACAAATCTATTGTAGTATACGCTCTATTATTCACAGAATTATTTCCAGATCTTCATACTGGTTACAGCCAACTTCAACTAAACAAGAAAACCTCTAGCTTTATACAGCCTTGCTTGAAGGATTATTCAAAGCTGAAAATATTCGGCTACTCTCTTCTTTCACAAGAGTGTAACACACAGCAATCCACCCGTCTCCCACTCTCCGTCCAATCCCTACAACATCCTCCTCCTCCCACAGTAATCATCGCATTCACCTGTTTCATGTTAACATGATCCTGTATTGAGGATTTGAAGGAAGCAACGTGCTCTTCGGGTCCCAAATTACTCTTCAAATTATCCTTATATACTGCTACTACTACCTTGAACACTTTCCATCAATTCAGGTAGGTTCTACACGCCTGTAAATTGTGTGTACAACAAAGTCGTTGAGGCAATCACTAACCTTCTCTCCTCCAGAGCACCACCACCGCCGCCAACATGATTTATTGCTCAAATGCATGCCATCATCATACATGACCATTACAATCCAATAACACTCACACACTACCATACTACTACAAAACCTTTAGCCTCCTCCTTTACCAACAATAATACATCCTTTAGTATTCTTCATTATTATCCTCCAAACATCTTCTTCCTCCCCAATCTTCTTTGCATATGTTTCTTATCTGCATTGCTCAGAACTACGAACCGGGTATCTTCAACAACCTTATCCAAGCTTATGTATATTCAAACCCTTTTCGCCCCTTACTCCTTCATACCATAATCGGACAATTTCTTTGACATCTCCATTTCCAACATCCCCTCCGCCTATTACTTGAACAACACATGTCTAGCGCCTATAAAACGACGCCCACAGTCCCATTAGTTTCCATGTACTACAATTTTACACCTCCACTTTCCCAGAACAAACCTGAGAGTCGTGTGTGTTTACAGAGTCCACCATTTAAAACGCCAGCCTTTCTCGTGTAGGTGACCAATGACTCCAGTCATTAATTTTCACTAAACATGCTTCTTCCAACCCTTTTGCCTATGTATGTATTCTCCCCTGCTTAACTGATTCTCCGTTGGAGCGAACATGTTTTATACCTACAGCGCCATCCCTCTGCAAGTATAAATACATGGGATCAAGCATTATTTGCGAGCAAAACAGAATTGGCACGAAAAGCTCCAGGAATTTCATCAACTGTGAACACGGCAAACAGTTGTAGCATATTCTATTGTGCCACACTTAAATCTCCAACAACACAGCCTCACAGTTTAACGCATGTATGAAGGGCAATGATAAACGTTCCTTTTTTATAAAATTATATGTGACCTGGCAAATATCCGGTGGGCCATCTGGTTTCCACAAACCAGAACCCAATCCACTCCGGTATCCTCTTTGATCTCATGCAGCGAATAAAAAAATTGCTACACACACTACCCTAACCCTTCACCGACGGAGGCCTTGGAAACATGTCATCATTTCCTTACATAACCCCTATTTCAGCATGTAACCCCATATATTCTTTCCCAGCTAGCACGCAAGCCAACAGACTAAGAAGCAAGCTTTTCCAGCAATGGAACAGAACAGTAAAGGCTTGTTATTTCTGCTGTACACAGTCATTTACTGATGCAAGTAAACTTGATTCATTTGCGAACAAAATGGCCATAATCGTTTAGTATTTATCTATAGCAGGATGTTTATCGTAACTACAAGAGCGACAAGTGTCTTGCTCTTTTATTTTAAATGTTTCTTACTTTCTTACCACTTTGTCATCCATTATAATCCCAGCCAGCCAGCCAGAGCATCCTAACATAACCCCTTTTCAAACACCTATCACCACTTGCCTAAGTATTTATGATTAGGAGAGCAAGACGGCTTTTTAAATGTACAATGTATTCTCAAAGAGAAAGAGTTACCATGTACTTTTAAAAGCTCTAATCATGATTATCTCAAGTAAACATTCTCCTGGCCGCAATATAAATCCACAAAAATCCATCAATCCTAAACACATCTCCTCATCCTCTTTTTAAAATGATAGAGTCCCAACCCGGGACAGGACAGGGTATGAATATTAAAAAAAACTTCCAGGCAAACCATTTAGAAATCTCAGTCCCGCGTAATACCCCTTGAAAGCTTCATCTCAATATCCTCTTAATAGCATCCCGCTTTAGAAGTAACTAGTAAGAAGCATTTGATGATTTTACTTACAGACGCAGAGTGTTTTTAAACTCATTCCTTCCTTTTAACATAATCTTTTTAATTGAGCATTCCTCCACCTCATTTCTCACAATTCTGATTAGCTCATTCCCCATAATCCAACTATTATTGTTTCCGTAGTTGTTGTGTTGATAAGTGCACTTCTCCGTATTTCTTGAGGTTTGCCAGAATGATCAGATTCTCTTTAAATCTTTGCAGTCTCCCCTGCTACGACTCCTCTTTATCCCAGCAAATAACAATGAGCTTTTACTATCACCAGCATTTGCCAACCTTAGAGTGTTGCAGTCCAAGTACCCAATAAAGTATCATTAACTTACACTTTTATCACATTGGTCAACTGTGAAGCAATTAACTTAAGAAATTGTTTTGTTTCAATCAAATCCTGTAAATCGTTCCGTATCTTTCTCTGCCTTCATAATTGCAAATTGCCTCGTATTCTTGGGAAATCAGCCTAAACGCACCCTACTTACTACGAACACTCTTCACGCATTATATCCGCCAATCAAGTTCAATATTCTATCTATCTGAAAGGCTTGAAGGCAAATTCAGCGCTGGTAACGGTGCGAGGTGAATGTTACTTTGCATGAGACCTCACAGATCGGTACAGAGGCTGCAGTTTATAAACTTATAGCGGTATACAGCCAAGTTACGCGGTTAAGCAACCTCACCCCAGCCAGGTGTCTCCCTCACACTTCAGCAACACCGTACTCGTACGACACAAAAGAGTACTTGTATATACATGTTAAACAAAATTAAATATTTCTCTCGCCATTTCCTTGATCGATACTTGACGGATTAGCTGTATTACTCTGTGCCCCCTGTACGAAAGCTGGTACACCAGAAGTAGAAAATGCACAGTTTCAGCAAGAAAGAAGGGGGAGTGACGGATTTGCTCGCAAGCTAATCCGCACGTCTTTGCGTCAGCAGCTAGAGATCAAGTTGGTTGAAGAGGTGGATGAGGTAGATGAGATGATGAAGACGCCGTAATTAGTTGCTCTAATGGTATTTTCGTGTCATCTTGAGAAGAGGTATCGGGGTGTCGCCAAGCCTTTTACTCATCCCACCTTCTGACCTTTCTCAAATCCCACAAACTCTGCGCATACTATCTGTATAGCTCCATTTACCTCCTCCTCCTCACTCATTTAACAAGATGGAGTCAAGTTAACAATCAATCCATCTCTCTTAATGCCCTCTCTCCTTGTCTCCCCTTTTAAAAGTACAAATTTTCCGTCTTAATATCCATTCCTCACGTAATCCTCATCCTACTTCCTTGGGATTAGTAAAAGTGTCTCCGTCCCGGGATCGCAAGACTCCCACAGCCCGGTAAGTCGCTCCATGGGCCAGCCTCTGTTGGATCAACCTTTCTGACAACATACAGTCAGTTCAAAGAGAGGACATAAACATTGAGTAATCAAGGGAAGCCGCCCGAGCGTATTAAGTGTAGAGAGGACTATTTACCACCACGGAGGGAGGGCTGTGCCCGGTTTAATGACTTCTACTCAAAAATGGTCAACTGGATGGCTAATTACATAATGACCTTGTCCATCATATTTCCTATTTAAAAGCTCGTGTGCCTCATGTCAAAATATTTTAGGCTTTTCCCCTCTTCCAGCTCATAGACTCCTATTCCGTTTCACACAATTCTCTCAAGTCCGGTAGTAGTAATACTTTAAAACGTTTCCCCTCAATCCTTAGACTCTCTTCCTCCCCCACAAGACTGACACTTCAATCCCACTTGCGCGTTTACGACGTTGCAAGATAACCTTATGTATCAGGCGTCTTTACCTACCTGTCCTCCATTTGAGCTTGCGATTGCAGCCTCCTCATAATCTATTTTTTACTCTCTACAAACAGTGTCATCATCCTAAATTACTCCACAGTTGGTGTGGTCTACTGTTTCCCTCTTTTGTCTTTTACCTCTGGTATCCATCAATGCAGTGAGTAGTAGCATACAGGAGGGGTCATTTCCAATCCTCCTGCACAGGTAAATATTTATCAAAGTGTTTTCAGAATCAGTAAAAGATAAAAGTAAAAGTTTCTCGATACCGAATAGACAGCGCGAAGATTGGAGACAGTGGTTTGAGCAACGTTCTCATCCCACATATACTCAGTCAGCAGACTAATCTTGCACACTTTTTAAAAAGAGAGAGATATGAGAGAAGAAAAAGCATGGAGATTTTGTCATCCCGAGACGGACGCTACTTAAAGATATATTTCAGACTCCTCATCCAGTCTTAACTCTTCCTAGAGGATCATAAGGTCTCGCCTTTTAAAGAGGCCACACGAGCGTAAATGTCCCGATAATATCCCGAAAGCTATTACGTATTGACAAAGTTATTTACAGCAAGGATTATTTTCTCTATGAAATCCATAAAACGTCTTGATTCTCTGGCTCCTAAAAAAAGAACTGTATCTTAGTATTTCCTTTTTATTTTTTCTAGCACTTCCTCTCAATATTTTCTACAGGTTTACAAGAGAGGAAGTTTATAGACAGACCATAAGCTATAAGAGGAACCTGCTACTTTGCTCTTCTATTTGCCCCTTTCCTCACAGTGTGGAGGGTTAAATCAAATACAGACAGCCTTGTGTTGACTTCTTCCACTGACTGACTGAGTGATGATTGAGTTGAAGATGAAGCGCGTGTACAAGATAAAAAAGGCTTTTACTTCATTCAGATGATGGTGATACTGGGCCATTACTACTCACATCTTCATGTTATCGCCATGTTAGACTCCCCGCTCTCTCTCTCTCTTTCTCTCTATCACTGTATGTAATCATCCGTGGAGACAAGCCGAGAGACATTTACCTCCCCGAGCAGCAAGCTACCTGAACTCTACCGGCAACCCTCATTTCCACCACCCTCCTTCTCCTCACACACCTTCATAGGAACAGAGGTAGTGAACAAAAGCCAGTAATAGCATTTCCGGTTAGATATGATTATCCGCTTTTAAAAAAGCGTTTTAAGCGATGGCGGCGTTAGCTCCTGCTTGCACCATCTCCAGGAGTAAGGTTGGCTTTAGAAATACAGCGACAATTTGTCCAGACCGGGTAAAGAGCCAACCCCTTTTAGAGCCCGATAGGAGAAGGACGGGACGGCGGGGGTGATATGAAATAGAAATATAGAGGAAGCAGAGTGGCGGCGGCGGTAGTTGGTGCCCGGGTTCAAGGAAGTACACAATTTTAAGGATAAGCAAAAGGTGAGAATGTGGCGGAGAGAAATACATGGAGAATTGTGTATTAAAAACATTTGATAACCCCTTACCTCCATTTGGTCCTACGATTCTGGAACCATGTTTTAACTTGAGCATCAGTCATCTTCAGAGCTTTTGCAAGGGAGGCTCGTTCAGCGGATGCCAAGTACTTTTGTTTGTGGAATCTTTTCTCAAGTTCCGCGATTTGAAGACGGGTAAAACTAGTCCTGGGCTTCTTCCTCTTCGGCGGCGTCCTGTTCTGATAAGGATGGCCTATTCTTCGAGACAAGGCAAGGGATGCTGTTGTCGTCCCCGTGGAAATAAAAATGACAAATTATTATTAGAGCCCTCTCTCATCTATTCATCTTTTTACAGCCCTCCGACTAGCAACCTCCTTTAATAACCCGCCTTTCCTCCTCCTCTTATCCAGGGAAAGACTAGTACTTCCGCCCTCTTCTCACCAACTCCTTTACCCTCTCCTCCTGTCCTTCCTAACTTGTCAACTTGGGGATGTAAAAGCCTGATCTGTTGATCTCTCCTAACACGCTCATGACATCATCCTTATTTTATTCACTCCATATCCTCTCCTCCCTCCTCCTTTCTCATCCCGAAAAAATACGACCCGGGTGATTGCCTCCCTATTCTGGCAACATTGGGCCCTGCTTGCTAAGCTCATGGTTGTCCACAACAACTTTCCCTTGTCACATGCTCTTTTCCAGTCAACAACAATCTGCCTTTCAATAGTCCAACTAACATGAGCATGTATTAACTTGTTTAGCTGGAAAGCTAACAGGTTTCTGCCACATCATCCGTAAACATGTTTCCCACCCTCTTCCCCTCCTTGATGAGCTTGAAAGTGAATCCACTTTTACTTGCACACAAAATACCTTTTTCATGGGAAAGATGCAAATTGCATAAGTTTCCTAAACCTACATATCTACCGCTATTCCTATTCAGAATTCAGGGACGATGCATACAAGTCGGGTTGATTCCACCCCTGCAGGCTTGTCGCATAGTTTGGGGGGAGATACAAGGCGGGAGCGTTTTCCTTTCCGCTTTTTCCCAGTATTCCCCAAGCCCTGCCTCTCACTCGATTGTACGCACGTCACAATTCCCTCAAGGTTTTCCAATGATTGATTTTCATTTAAGAATCATCGAATCCTCGAGGGATGATGAATATTTTAGTGGCTCTAACTCTTTCTTCTCACACTACACCAGAGTCAGCCCTTTCTTTCCATCATTTCTCAATCCTACCTACTTTAAGAATTTACTTTAGAGCGGTAGCGTTTAACTTGGCTCAGAGTTCAGCAGAAGATGACAAAATACAGGCAAGTTTGGCCCCGGAGCTTCCATTCCAATTATATACTACATTTATACTCCTTACGCATTCCTCCGGGTATTATAATCTCCGCCAAATCCTAAGCGCCTGCGACAACTTTCTCTCTCATGTCAGTCCGTAATTTTCTCCAGCGACTCCTCTCTTTCTCCTGCTTTCTCTTTTGCTTCAACCTCCCCCAGTCTTGAACAAGCATCCCTTCTCCTCCTCCCCCTTGCTACCTTACATCATTTTCTCTCCTTACCTGTTTTCAATCAGACCGGAGAACAAGTTCCCTTTGATACTTTTTTAATACGACATATTTCTCATCAATATCTTTTTCAATTCAAATCCCACCGGTTCATCCTACTCTCTCAAACCCTAGTTTATTTTCTCGCATTCCCTTTTACGCTCCCTTTACAGCATTTCCCAGGATCATTACACATCTAGAGTTTCAGGGTTCCTCTGAGAAAATTCCACTCCTAAAAACTTTTCCCGAAACCACTTCTTCTTTCCCGCTCCCGCCTCACATAGTATTCTCTATCCTCCCCATATAAAATTCTCTGTCCCTTGCATAACTTGTAACTTTCCAAATAAATTAACATTGATACTGACTGTATATACATAGTCACTTCTGCTCCGCCACATTCCCCTAGGGATCTTCCTAATAAAGTCGCAAGAGTTTCTTTGTACCCTGCCGTTACAAATTTCCCCGCGGTTGCGGATTCTCAAGATTACATTTTCCTTTCAATCAATTACCTTAAAGTTCTCCCAAGAAGAAATGTCTATTTTCAGCCTATAAACTTTTATGGATTACTCTGCATTAGTCTTTTATCAACTTGCCCTTTTATTTTTCTCAAGTTGTTTTCGCAATTAATTTTTTCGCAAAAAACAGCTCCAAAACTTTTTTTTCTAGAGAGGAAAAGATTATATAAGGAATTCAAGTACTTACCGTTAAGTCTGTCTTTTAGTAAAAGTGAGCTCCTGGGATCAAAGTTACTAAAGAGAGGAGAGGCATTCAAGTCTAGAGGTGAATGATGGCCGAGGTTTGACTGTCCAAATATTTGAAAGTTGGACATGGGTCTATGTGCAGGAACTCTGATGACATGATTCTGTGGAGATGTGAGCGGGCAGGGGAAATTGGGTAGGAATATGGAAGTGTATCCGAAAACCGGGAAGGGATTCATCCCATCCGGAGACGAATGATGATGATTTGTTGTAACATTGCATTCACGATCACGTTCCATGTCCAGCTCCCTACCATTAACTTTCTCATCTCCATCATGGTGATCATCTGGCTCAGAATCCGAATTCCTTCCTTCCGATTCCGAGCTATGCCCTCCCACACTAGCCTTGTCTTTGTAGTTGTCGTTTTCGTGGTCAGTGTCCCTGTCGGTGTAATGAGAATCATGGTCATCCCCTCCGTTACGAAGATTCCGGGACCGGGAATTTGTGGAACTGCTATGATGATTATGATTTACACTATTGTTGCTATAATTGTCATTGTTATTATTGTTATTGTGTCGTCGGTGAGATCGCTCACGATCCACATCACTGGATTTAATGTCTGCATTGTTGCTTGGGATAAGGGCCCCACCACCAAGGAGACGAGAGATTGAAAAGTTCAAGGAAGGAGATACGCGGTCGTGGTGGGCGGGGGAGGACTTTGCCGAAATTACTTCCGAATTATCCATTTCAGAAGTTGTAATACCCTCCTCACTCATTCCACACATTTATATAGGAACACACTTTTGTTAAAAGTTTTACTCAAACCCTTCACTTTTTTATTCTTCCTTGGCCTTCTGGTCTACTTCCGGTTTTTCCAAATTTCGTTCGTATCTGCAACCAAAACCATATCGTCATTAATCATTTCCATGCCGAATGAACTCAGCCTTATTTCTCAACCGCCGTCATTTTTACGTCATGTATAACAATACTTATAATCGTGACAGTTATTTAATTCAGTATTTGACCAAAAGCTTCGCATGTTCTTACCTTCCTTGAAAAACTCTTCAGTCGCACCGTTTTAAAACAATTCCAGTAAAAATACGGAAATGATTAAACACTTTGTCAAAGTGAAAGTAAAGTTGCCTTCAGGAGAAAGTCGAGACTTGAAGGGAAATACTGGAGCACTATCACTGCATGTGGTGCAACAGGATCGTGGACGAATAGTAGAGAGCGTGAGTAAGGAGTGACCTCTTCTCTCACCCGTTTGAGTGAGTTTGAGCCCTCTTCTTGAACAATGTAGTTGTTTTAGAGTCAGAGATGGATAATGAGAGGCTAGATCAAGCTAGCAGGATCTGTTTGGGGGTTTTCCTCTTTTACCCGCTACCCTCGGTACTAGAATCAGAGGTTTCGCTTCAATGCAACAC
The DNA here is from genome assembly GCA_906901655.1 of Sminthurides aquaticus. Classification (NCBI taxonomy): domain Eukaryota; kingdom Metazoa; phylum Arthropoda; class Collembola; order Symphypleona; family Sminthurididae; genus Sminthurides; species Sminthurides aquaticus. Next base: position 12,378,141 of record CAJQTT010000001.1, on the reverse strand, counting down.
TAGGAACAGTATACAGTTGAGGCTCAGCTCGTGTTTGGCTTGCGGGATGGATGGAACGGCACTGGTTAAGGTGGTTAGGTCAGACACTTCTCCCCGCGCCGCCTTCTTTACCCCATCTACCCATGCTGTTCTCTGCGGGTTCTGCTACAGTTCCTGGTCCAGAGATCCCCGTCTTTACGCAGCTCTCTCTTGATTTTTATTGGATTTTAGGAATCACATATAAAGAGAGACACAAAGATTTCAAATGTGATCTCACTCACTTGAGTTGAATCACTTTGCTCACTTACTTGACGTGGATTACTTGCTGCAGTTAAGCTTCCAAGGCTTTTTCTCCTTGGGAATCTCTCTTCCTTATGTACTACGTCAACCAATTCCTGGCCCTCTCTCTGGTTTCGCTGAAGCGCAGCGCAGAGAGGGAAAGGCAGGCTGCCGCAATCCGCTCATTCAAGTCCCTATCCCTCCTCAATTGGAAGAGGATAAGGGGAAAGAAAGAAATTGTGGGAGGAAAAGTTGTGCATGGGCCCGGAGCAAGACCATCTGGCCGCGCCTTCAATCTCATCCCACTTCCAATAAAACAACATGCTGGAGCCTAGACAATCACAATCCCTCCACCTCCTCATCCCCAGCTCTTTATCCTTGCCTCCTACATCAACTACATCAACCTACAATCTTCATCTCCTCCCTATCAACCAACATACACTGGAACAAGTTCCAGTGTATTTCTCTCATCCTTCCACCTTTCTCATTCTCGAACATGTCTTCAAATCACTTTCCGCCTTTGAAAACGGTGGAACGAACGGTGCTACTACTAAATCTCTCCGGGTCCCAGATTACCCGAGTAGCTGCAAACGTGTTACAAATCAATTACCTCTGATTCTAATTAATCATTTCTTCATTTTCAATTTCAAATTCCTCCGCCGCATCCCGATAATGCCGACGATGCCATAATTCCCGATAACGTAATTCCAAAATTTCTCCATGATGTAATCGTTTTTCAAAAACTTCTAAACGATTCCCCTTTTTCAGCGACAATCATCTGGTGTCGTGAAACAACTTGGCTAATTCCACAATTACACCTATTCTGATTCCAAAACTCCTCCAATCTTGGAACCAGCTCACTCTGTAATGATATGGTTAACCATTATTGCCAATTACAATGACGGAGAGAACATTATACCACCGAACCATTCAACTTCTTTCCCTTTACCCAAATGACTTCCATTATAAGATGATTATTCTTCGCTCTCTAAATTCTTTCTTCTGGTTCTGCACATTTTTTCACCTCACGAACGCAGTATTCAAGATCGGTCCGGCAGGGGATGATGGAGGGAGGAGAACGCATATATTACTTTAAAGCAAGTAACCAAACCGCATCATTGTGCTCTCCTGGATAATTTCTCCTCGGACACAACGTGTTACTCTCTTTCTTGTGGCTTTAGAACGAATCTCTTGGACAAGTCTTCTTGGAAACTTGTGCAAGCAAGAGCTCAAGCAGAGCTTAAGCTTGCCATATTCCTCTTATGCAAAACCCATTGTGTGGCCAAAGGATTCATAGATATTAGCTAAGCTTTATGCAACGAAAGAGAGAGAGAGAGATGGTGGTGAGGGACGAAGAGGTCTTAGTAAATTGCTCTTCAATTCATTCTAAATTTCCTTCTCTGCTTTCAAGCCTTCCCAGGATTCTGTGGCTTGTAGTAAAACCAATTTCATTTCTCATCATCACTGGCTTCTTCTACCTATAAAATAATTCATTTCTTCCCACCATCCCATACCTTCTTTCAACTTTCCACAAAACTACCATGCCTCCTTACACTCTTCCCGTTCCCACAGTTACCTCCGTTTAAATCTTACACGAGCCTCTCTCTCCCTCTGCATTTGGGCCTTCCGCCACTTGGATTATTGCCTCCTGGAATCAACCATAATAGTTAATAGCACTAGAATTCGCACCGTAATTTACAATTACATTAATTCTCATTTCTCACCTTTGAAGTCTATGCGTCATACGCTCATCGGTGTAGCTTCGCCATAATGTGTCCCATTATTCTCAAACAAACCCCCTCTTTTAACTTCCTCAAAGCATGTTTCAATTATTTTTCTAACCTTTGAGTTTACGCGCAATTTATACACTAATCATTAATATAAATTTAATGTTCCAATGCACTATACAGCTTGTATGCATGCAACTTTTCCTCGTAAGTCCTCCTCCTCACTCCTGGCTGACCACATGTCTGCCATGAAACTAAATTGTTGTATGATTAGAGGGATACGCGGATTGGATAAAAAGCGCGAATATATGAGCCTTTGTTTCCAAGGCGAATTGAATTATACCAGACTCATTTTCTCTCATAATCGCTTTTGGAAATCCTCCACATTTTTTTAAATTCACAACTCACACAGACCAAAAAGAAAAAGACAAAGGACATGATTACATTGTATTTAATCTCCGCTCACCCACCTGTTACAAATCCCCAAGACAAACTTCTTCCTCTCGTGCCCTATGCGCCTCTACCCCATCGCCTATGATCTCCAAGAATGGCTACCGGAAGTGGATCCAACCCTTTTCCCCCTCCTCTTCTGGCTAGACTGGCAGCCATTATTCTAAACCGATTATAAGCTCCTCAGCCTTATAGTATCTTTATGACTTCCCTCCTCTCCTCTTTCTCAACGCAGGTCATTAATAATGATTTCATTTCATCGCTCTTCTCTGCCACTGTGACATTCTTAGGCAAAAAATACAACTGATTTTCTATGTAATTTTTTCAATACAAGAATGAATTTTTTACTGCTAAAAATATGAGAAGCCATTAATCTAAAAGTCTCCTATGACCTATTCCTATTCTATTTTCTTCTTACTCTCTCCCACCTCTGAAATTACTATGCAATCCCAGTTATTTTTATTTCCAATTCTTCCAAGCGCATCACAGAAAATGTATCGGAAGATTGAGTTTTGCTGTATTTATGGCAGGCTGGAGATTATTGTTTTGGAAGATTGATTCAAGGAAGACAAGAGAGCTTGTGATTCGGAACGCACCAATGTTCTTCTCAGTTGCAACCAAGACTATCACGTTAAACGGAACAAGTTTCCATAGTATAATATTCATTTCATTCTGTTTCTAAGGTTGTGTGGTGGAGGGGTTTGAAGTTGTGCAAGTACTTGTGAGAACATGCTTGGATTTGGTCCTTAAGAGACCACAACGAGGTTGTCTCCATGAAGAAATTGTGTTCAAATGGCGTAACCGTAGCAATTACTTAAAAGCCGAGAGGATTCTTGATTCTCCTCTCCTCTGAGTATTTTACTTCAAACATGGAGGCAAACTCACCTGTGTTGTACAGGTGTGGAGCGGATCCGAGAGTAGTTTCGTATCAAAGCTAGCAAGGAAGGAGCAGAGGGGATTGAAATCAAATGGATATCCAGCAAGATAATATACATGAGCTTGAATATTCAAGGTTGGTTGGCTGGTTGGTTGAAATTGTCGAGATTTTTTCCTAGTATTTTCTCTCCTTGTGTACCATATACAGGATAGCAAAGGATGCGGATAAAAAACTAGATTCATGATAGCAAAGGTAGTCAGCAACACAGATGGATGGGAGAAGATTTCAATATGCTTCTATCCGTACGGAAGCCTACTTGTACAATTCTTCATTCTCATACAATCTTCCTCGAGTGGTTTCACTAAAACTTGCAAGAAACTTACACAGCTGTGGCGCTATTGTAATGCGTGAAAAAACTTTTGACTGTACATAGTTCCTCTACTATTCCTGTATATTATCCTGGAATGGACAGAAGAATAGAGAAAGGTGGTCATAAATTCTTCACATCTGAACATGACTATTGTCCAACCAAAACGTAGTATTTTCTATACTTTCTTCTCTTGAGAGCAAGTCCGAATTCTCCAGGATTTGTTTCACATATTATATCCAACCGTCTATCATCATGAATCTTGTCCGATAACTTGTCTCGAGACCAGCGTCCAGTATCTTTCCAGCAAACTCCTTCCGTCCCTCTCATTCTATTCTTCTTACTTCCTGGATAGTGGATAGATATGAGATATCCAGTTGGTTATAGGATCCTCATCATGACGTCTAAAAGTAGCTTATTCCAGTCCTCACTGAAAATATAGACTCCTCCAGCAGATGCTTCTCTATCCTATTTGCTGTTATTCTTATTTTACTTAATGTATTAGAGTATTGTTGAGTTGTTGCAGCGGGTTTTGGCGTTCACAGTGGCCCTCTGGACGGACTGGAGAAGAATAAGATGGTGCATGGTGAGTGGAGAGAAGAGATGAGGGCACTTAGCTTCCCTATCTATCTTCCAACTGAGAGGAGGGGAGGCTGAGAGAAGGGAATGGGGTAGAGAAAAGTGGAAAAAGTGATTCAAGTGAAATCTTTTGGTTTTATTATTAAAGACAGACATGGGTGGACGGTTGGTGGATTTTGGAGGAAATAAAAATCTCCCGCTTTTTCCATTACCAAGTACCTAGAGATTCATTTATGACCACACCGTACCTGCCATGAATTCAAGATTTGACCATCCCATAGAGATAAAGCGCATCTCTTTCCCTCCCTTCATCTCACTCTCACTCAACTCTCATACATTTTCAATCTCATCTCCTCTACTCACTCTACAAAAACATCCCCACCCGCCCAGCCACTGGCTATACTAGTCCACTCACTCATAGTCATCCTCTCAAATGGATGGAGAAAGGAAAAGCTCATATCCCAAACTCTTCTTCTTTTCCCCAGCTCCAATCAAATCCCTCACGACTTCCATCTCACAATTCAACTCCCTCACATATTCTTCCGCTTTCCCACTTCTTCTTCTTCCTATCCTCCCGTAATACCCGACTTCAGAGCAATTTCATGATCCTATCCTATGTCTTTGTCTTCTCTCTTACCTGCCTCCCATCCTTCCCCCTCAACCCCGCCCCCTCCCAGTTTCCTCTCAGTTTCCCCGTTATCTTCCCACCCTGTAATATTTCTTCAAGGAAGAGTCCTGGAATGTTTTCTATACATCACTTCTTCTGGAATAAACCTGGGTCACAATTTTTGAGAGCGTGAGCACGACGAGCGAGAAGGAGGAATTGTGAGATAGTGAAAGTACAGGAGGAGAAAGCACAAAGGTAATTGCACTGAATTTTATAGAGCGCGGGGGTTTGAGCAAATCAAATCCACATGAAATGAATCACGGGAGAAAGGAAGAAGAGAGTAAAAGAAGATTTTATTCCTTGGAAAAGGGGGTATAAATCTCTAGCCTGGTCAGGATTGATTTAAAAAATGGAGGCAACGCTCAAGGAATTGAGTGTACACAAGTTAATAGCTGTTCAAGACTCTTCTCAATCAAGGAAGAGCATTAAGAGAAAGAGTTGCCTCCGTCATTCCCAGTCAAGTACCACTTTTCTTCCTCACTTTACCCGGGTCTAATAAAGAGGGATAGCCGGTCTAAAAAAGAACATACCCAAACCCGAGTGGGACCAATTCCAAAAAGCCTAATACATCTCCACCTTCTTCCTCCGCACTGGAAATAATACCCGCCGCCCTCTCTCTCTCTCCGTCTACGTATCACCCGAGTAAGTACCGCTCAATCTTGTATCCTTTCTTCTTCACCTTTTTACTTTCTTTCTCTACTTTCTCTCTCTCTCAGACTGCTCAACTTGTAAAAAATGCGCTTTTCCTTTCTCCGCAAGCAATCATTACATTTACTCATTTTATCTAACATATTTCTGAACACAATATCCTTTTGCGCCTGGTATGTATTTTACTGAAAACGGGAAAGAATGCGGCGTGCAATTCGAAATTCCAAATCCCAAAGTTTCCCAACTAAAGAGCTTCATAGAAAATCCTCTCATCAAAATACGTTTTCGTACTGCAGTCTGCAGTATTAAAGCATCTCCTTCCAATCAATAAGTTCTATTCCTCAACAAGATGTTGCATAAAGCGTTTCTCATTTAATTTTAGCATCATTTCGCTTCCATCCAATCGTACCGCCGTATTTCCAGCTTTGCATCATGTAATGTAACCCGACTTTCACTTGCTTTCTCTCTCCATCAAAACTTTCTCTCAAAGAAAGCAATATGCATTGAATGTTCTCTGCTTTCTGCAAAGAATCGTTCCCGTTTTTGGCTGCGATAGTTTTCTTCTCTGACATCCTCTGTGTGTTACTTAATTCAAGGTGTATGCATTCTAACGGATTTCCGATAACCTTTCCATCATGTAACATCCATCCTCATCCTCATCCTAAGCACCAAAACTTACCAGATGCTCAAATTCCAAGTGTTAGCCGATCTTTTAATGATAGCGTAGTGAATATAGCGAGAAATCGATGACTTGATCAAGATATATGGGAAATTCAAGGGAAAATAATTAAATTAAAAACGCTCCAACCCAAAACAGACATTAACTACCACATTATTTATGTATTACCAACCATCTCCACGCATCTCTATTCCCAATTCTCCCCCAAAACCCTCATCCCATCCAGCAAAGCTCCTACCTTCAATGCAATCACAATGCTCGCCTACTCACTGCTTTCATATACATGATCTTGAATCTGCTACTCATTTTACTGCATTAGCCACATCATCTCCACCTTTCCCCTCCTGTCTCAAAGTATTCTCCCCTGCTTTCCTCCCTCCAAACAAAGCAATCCTTACATTTTCAAATTTTCCCAAGCTGCTGTTTCCAAAACTCCGATCCGTTATAGTTAAATGAGTTCGATTAAGCGATTTAAATCTGAAACCATGTACCTATGCTAACTAACCAAACAAAAGCACAAGCAGTCACAATAATATGTTCATTCCAGTCTTACAAGAAAGGTCAGTAGTTTAAGAAAGAAGTAAACAATTTTTACATTGCTCTGTTCATACATTTCCCTGATATTACTGAAAAATGAAAGGAAGCAAAGATTAGAGAGAAAGTGTTGAGAAATCCGACATTAACAAATATCTCTTCCCCTTTATTCAAAAATCTAGTCAACATAATTTATTACCAAGTCGTTTCCCCCAAGACCCTTTGGGATCTTCCCAGTGCCCTTGATAAATTTCCTTCCCTAAAATACTTCCTTCTGCCTATAGATCATATAGAGTGTAAAAGAGCAAGTTTTCGAGAGACAACATAAGAAGATTACTATTTACAACACGAGCCAATTTAGATCTAGAACTCGTCGCATTTATAAATCATAACAGCAATCCTCTCTTTCTCAGCTTCATTTCCCCTTGGTTCCACCTGTTTCCAAATGATAGGGCTTTCAAGCATTTCTCTACTTCAAAATACCCACCAAACTCACAAGTCCGCCCCACAAACTCCGAATGTAGCAAATACAGGAAGCAAAACATGTATCATACTTTTGCATAACTTAAATACGATTGCTTTCACCTACCCTATTTGTTTCCTCTGATTCCTACTCCCCGTTTACTTCAATATATTATAGTTTTCACAAGGGGAATTCCAGTGAGGGGAGAGTTTAAAATATTTTATGAAATCCACCCCAATTTATGCTCTTCCACCCCCCATTTATCATCCTTTAAAATCCCATGAAGATAAATGAAATTATTACATGATCACGACCATAATCTTTCTTGCACTAAAGCCTATATTCTAATGCCAGGAGTGGTTACAGTACAACTAACCCTATGAATTCTAAACGAGTTCAGAAATCCAGTAAAAGACCAACTAAACGTAAATCAAACTCACCTTCTCAAGCTGAAAGAGAAAGCACTCCATAACTTATTCTTCCTTTGGATTCTCCACCTTTCAGTTTTCTTGTCTTGTATTCTAGTGGAGCTTTCACCATGGTGAAAGGATGAATAATACGTTGTATATTTTGCTAATTTGAAGTCTTCAGTTGCAGATTATAAAGTTATAGATTAAAAATAGTATCACATCGCTACATCCGAAGCATTACTGGCTAAAGCTCAACTTCCCACCATATATTTGATTTAATTTATTTCATATTTCAACTAGCTTACCTAAGCTGTGGTTTTTACTCCTTCTAAATTACCTGCCCAAGTCCCAGATGCTTTGTCATATTTAGATGTAGAATCCAGGAGTTTCTGCGGCTGACTCTCGGCGTATCCGCCGCCATAGCTGTTGTCCATACATTGCAGCATTCATCTGGAAAATAATTAACTTGAAACAAGATTACTTCCAACCCAACCATGTCACTTCTAGCTTGGATTACTTTCAAATTATTTATTTATCACACATGATAACTCCTCTACACTCATCCTTTCCACTCCTCTCTTGTACTTTCCCTCTTGTAACTAACTTTCTCCTCCACTTTCACTTTTAACAAACCAAGCTTTCCCGAACGGTTAAACTATACTTTCTCCAGGAGAAAGCTATGAAATCTCTAAAATCTGCTTTAGCTCTAAATTTTCACCGCATATTAGCAGCTATCTGATACCTTTATTGCCTACAGCCCTTTTTGCCCTTATCCGAATAACGGCAGAGCATGCTACAATTGCTACAAGCAAGGAAGCAAGCATTCCATACCATTTACCAAATAACCTGCCATTAAACAAAACAGATACTCACTTAAGCCAAAACCAGAGGATGGGACTGTGAGCCCAAAGCACAGAGATTGCGGAACGATAAGGATTTTATTTTTACGGGAGTAGATTGGATTGTGACAAAAGGTTGAAATTAGAAGCATACGGTTAAAATTACATGTTTCCAGCCAGTACTTAAGAGAAATAGGGGATAAAGCAACTGATTCTACGTCTTGTACACATTTATCTGTTAAAGGAAAGAGGATCATTAGCCGTTTTTGTCGTATCCACACAACTGTTATTTCAGAGTTGGAACTTCGGGGCTCCATAGCTGGCCCTGAAGGCAGAGCTTGTACTAGTTCAAACGGGAGACTATATGGTATGACTTGACGGCATTCTGGTTCTGGGACCAAGTGTCTACTTAAATAAATTAGTAGCGATCAAGCAGATGCTACTTTTCCTTGAATAGTTGATAGGCGATGGAGGAGAGAGATAGAAGTTGGTTTGGTTCGTGGTGGCTGGAGTGAACAAAGGGAATTGTGATACGTTAACGTTTCTCTTCTTCTGATTCCTGAGGAGGATTAAGTAAATGTAAAGCATTTAGTTAGACGAGGAATTTATTTCCAACCACCACAATGACACTCTACCTATGAATACTCTACAGTCTACCGTTTTGTTCCCCTTGATTGGATTTAATTAACATCCAAATTATTTTCATTCCATGGTTTTGTCTCAAGCCTCTAAACACTTCCTTGTCTCTGTCCCCCCTCTCTCTCTTCATTCCTCTTCTTCATGCAATCTTTAATCACATCTCTGTCAACTCTTTCCCTCTTCTCCACTCTTAATCTCATCCTCCTCAGCGTCCTCAGCCCATAGTTTATCATTCTCATCCAATCTTCAGATTTCGCATACGCGATCAACTCCCAATTTCCGCCTAGCAGCTTTTAGCTCATTCGCTTTGTGTAGTTAACAAGAAAACTTGAATCCCTGGCAATATTCACTGCGTTTGGTCAAGTTAAACCCTATCCAAGGACTGTTCTTAAAACCCTCTCACGATTGCTCCCAGGCTTCACGAAACTCATTCTTCTCTTGATAATGTTTCTCCAATCTTTGGTCATTCCCATAGTCCTCCAAATTGGAGATGAAAAACCCGGAAGGGAGAATGACGCGGGGAGGGATTGAAGGGAACTAAAAAGTAAAAACTCAGAGCAAAGATATCATATGAAGGAGGGCGTAAAGCTGGCGGAGGAGTTTAATAGTCTTCGTATATGGAAAATGTGAACACTTGAATCCTTCATTCATCTGACCTTGGAAGAGATGGATGGAGAGCGTGAGGATTTAAATTGAAAACATGTAATTTGAAGAGTTCAAGTCCAAGAATTTTATCATTCTCTTTTACTTCTCCCTAAACGATTCCATTTGAAACTTCATCAACTTCAATCTCCTTCAATTAAGTGTAGAAAAAGATTATTGCAAATTACAAGACTCGCTCTTCCACTTCTTCTCCATTCCTCTCCCCTTACTCTTTCACATCTTGTAACCGCAGGCATCTTTTCCCATTATCTTCCAACAATATAGTCAGCCATCATCCACCTCTTGATGGAGTCAAAGAAAATCAGCTTCCACTACTTGTAGGAACAAAGCTTTGTTAATTTTCAACGAGAAACTTGCTTAGATGGGCGACCGAATGCAGAGATTCACCTGGCGTTCCTACTGCAACCTCCTCCTCTGTCATCCAGGTGTGGAGCATTAGTCGTTATAACGTTCCTTCTCCCTCTTTCCTTCCTTCCATTATAATCTTTTATACTATAGTACTTTTATTTAATGACACATTTCTGCAATTTCTCACATTCCTCTACCCTTGCCATCATTAGGTAAATCAGCTATCCCAAATCCCCTATAGCCCCTACTGTAAAACGTGATTACATTACACTTAATATTTTTCTTCAATTTAGTATAGTTTCAATAACCTATTGACGTAAAAATCATTAGCCGTATCAAAATCAAATCCCATCAAAAATTCCCTGCGCTGAAACTCATGTTTTTCTCTCCCTCTTTGAATTATATACATGTTGTTTAGCTCCTGTTGTTCATGTTGTTGCTGTTGATCACGTCGTAAAAGCTGCTCCTGAGAGCTTCACTTGAGAAAAACAGTTTTACATTCCCATTACATTTAAAGTGCAACCACTCATCCTGCCGCTTAATCGATTATTGTCCGTCGTTATATTTTCCTCCGTAATTTTACGGTCAAACTTAACTGTAACAGTTATAAGAGCAGCTTTATGAGAGCCTTCTTAATTCAAATTTTTAAATCAAACCATATCCTTCTCATTCAGAAGCACACTGCTTGTCAAGCATATAAGTTTCAGTCTAAGGTAACTTGCTCTGGGAATCTGGGAAATTCACAACTATATAGTTTGTAATCTTATTGTTATTAGTTCAGTAATGAAGTTTAATGTTTCCTCGAAATTATTGTGCAATTGACATAAAGAATAACTGTAAAACGTTTTGTAAATTATATTCTTTCACATTCCAACCTTCCTCCAAAGCTTCAAACAAATCCACTCTTTCTTTCTTGAGGCGTTGCACAACAACAAAATGTGAAATGATGAATTAGTTTCAAAGAGTAGCTTTCATATACTTTTGCTCAAATAATTATTGCCACATTTAAAGTTTGGGCAACATAAAATGTGCCATACAACCAGCAGGTAAGGTGCACTATAAACTGTTACATCGCGAGCTTGTATTCTATCAAGAGTTACTTTACTTTGTTAATGCACAAGACTACCTCCAAGGCATTTACAGTAAAACAGTCTTCACCATGTTGAATCCTTGCAATAATATCCTGCAAGTAAGTAGATCAGATCCATGGTCGAACTGCCTCTATCCACGAGCAGTAGTCACCACCACCAAAAGAGCATATGTGAAGTAAATTAAAAATTAATTGTGTTAAAATGATATGATTGCCTAGCTTGAACTGAGTTCACAGTGTGGAATGACACGAGTGTTTTATTTCACACGCTCCACCAGCTCCAACCCCTCCGCAACTCACAGAGCTCCATTTTCTATCATATGTTAGAATTTCCTTTTTCTTCTTCCCGGCATGACTTTTATGCACACATTCTTGACGGATTATATATACTGTGGATTAATAGGGGAGTGACAATGGAATGGTGAGAATGGGGGTTGTGAAATACAGGAATAGAGACCACCACCACACACCAGCCCTTAAAATCCAATTGAGTCATCTCGAGAGTCAAATATGCGGAATAAAAGAGAAAATAAATAAGTGGGTGCTCTGGGGATTGAATTGAAATGTTTCAGAGGGATGATAAATTCATACCCTCATAACATTTACTCCCCCACCCCTCCAACACGTAGCCGGGCCTAGGGACTGCATTATATTTTATTAAATAGCTTTGATGACGACCAACCCCCCAAATGACAGCATTGAGACTAAACACAAGGCCAAGGGAATCTACTAATAGTTGCCAGCCATCTTTCCTAATCTTCCCGACACCGACAAGGATCCTCCAACAACCCACCGCCCGCCAATCTCATCATATCTGCACACTCCCACATTATCCGGTGCTGAAAATGTTTTTCCGCTCTTAAACAATATTGTCTTTTTCCACCAATTCTCCACCACTCATCCCTACGTTTCTCGTAAACATGAATGCTCAAAACAACCCAATACTACCCGCCCGCCCATCTCACATCCTCCATCTTTCAAAACGAGTCCTTTTCTCACGTCCCGCGTCCTTTCACTCCTCTACCCGCTTTATCTCCTTCAATCCTCCTCTTCTTCTACCACCAGTTCACGAGTCTCTTTATCAAATTACTAGGATTGGAAATATCCAGCCTGCATTATTAATCAGCTAAAGCTAATCACACAATGACTGTGTATTTCATGCTCTCACAATTCACTCACTAACCACCACAGCGCCCCCTGAGTTCTACTATTTGAACTGTCAAAACTGATCAACACGCAAGTAAGTCCCATTGCTACAAGCTTAAAATCTCTGGAGTGAAAGTCAGATCTGTAAGCTCATAATCATCTCATCCAATTAACTCACTCCTCAAGTGCCCTTGAGTTTGTAGACCATTTTACCAGGTATTACAAATTGTTTACTTGGTTTTCGGGGTAAACGTCCGTACAATGGGATTTGTACTGTTGCATATGTCAAGTAGTCCGTCAAGTGATTAGCCTATACGTTCCACGGCTAGAGATCCGTTGAGCTAACATAAGTTTAATGACGGGTAAAGTGAGAAATTGATGAGATGAGGAGGCAATATTTTGTTTATCTAGGCTACTTGCTCTATCATCCGAATTCCGGATTTTCTTCCCTCATTATGACTCCCTCATCCCTCTTCATCCACTTATACCTTTGTAGTGCATGTGTTTTGCTCATAGTGGAGGAGTTGATTACAAACTCCAAGCCCACTCTGTCTGTTTCTAAGCATTCTAATTATTAAGCCGTGTCCTCATCCTTTATGTCTTGTTTTGTTCAAGTTCTATTGTCCATGAAAGGACGTCACACATGGGGCATTCCAAGTCCCCTAGCTAGCAGTTTCTGAATCCAAAAACTCTTCCCACACGAGCATATCTCTCCCGTCAAATGAATAAGCCCCTACCTAATCCAGAGATATACTTGCCTTGAACGCTCATGTAGTTAATTGCTAGTTTAGTTGGATTGAAATTTGTCGTCCAGTTTTACAACTACAACTTTTATACATCTATACCCCTGCCCACCCGCCCCCTCTGTACCTACCGCTCTTCCTCCGATCCCATAGCTCCGTCCTAAAGTAACGTTATACTTGTGAGAAATGAACTCCCAATAGAGTTTGTCACTTGATTTTCATCTTTCCAGCTCAATGAATTAGCAATCCCCGAGTTTGGCAGGATAAAATCTCTCATACGTGTGGTGTATGTGTGTTCCAGTAATATTCCCGGGTCTTGTCCCTTAACTTCCCTCCCTGTCTCCTGCCATCCCGCGACTTCATCTCTAGGGTGACAGTTCCAAACTTTTGTAGACGACCACCACACACTAAATGACTTTGTTATCCCCACTCACTCCCATCCCGGGTTGGATCCCTCCCAGCGATAAACTATCAACTGCTCTTCTGCCTTCATGAACTACAGGAGTTTACCCGGCCGTAGACTCAATGAATCCATGAATGAATAAGCAACTTAGCGTCCGCTACCTCCACTGGGACTCTCTCCCCAATCCCATTTCCTCAAAGAGCTCCATGACTCCAGGAATCGGGCCACTTTTCTCCGAGTTTACCGCATCCAGCACGGGATAATAATATAACGACCCTCTTTTAAGAATTGTCACTCAGAAACACTAGCGTAACCTAGACGGATTCTTCATCAAGCACTCAATTGCTTTTTAATCTAATTACTCAAATTTTATTACAATTTCATTATCTCCAACCAAGGGCCCAAGATTCCATGGAGAAACCCCTTTTCAAGTAATTTTACTACTACTCCCCTTCTACCCCTCCTCCTACCCCTTTTACAAAATTAGTCTTGATTCTTGCTCTGTTTGCCAACTCCCAGCATCTCGGCCACAATATCTTTATATAAAGTTCCCCCTCCTAAACCATCCCGTCTATCCTCTGTTATTCCCCAATTACTCAAAATCCTCTGACTCTATGGTCTCAATCTGATTCTCTTTTCCCATTCTGACCTCGTTTATCCCGATTCTTCCAGTCTTTCGCCTGCTTGAAATTCTAGCACTGCTTTCTCCTCTCTAGCTTTCACTTTGCCAGTGAAAGCAAAGAATACATACTAAGCTTATTCCTGTGCGAATCTCATGACATGATTTCGCGTCTTTGATTTTCTTGTATTTAGAAATCACTTTCTCCAACCATGCTAACTAATCTCAGTCCTTTCTCCACCGCTCTTTAGCCTCCTCTCAAGTTGGATGACACTGAGGAGCGTACATAGTTTAAGTACGCAACTAATGTAAAGCTTCATCTCATTCTCCAAGATTTGACCATCAAGTATGAGAAGAGAGGCGGTGATCCGAGGTTGTACATGTTTTCTCTCACTTTCTCCTTTCTTAAAAGCCGACCATCAACTTTTCACTTTCTCCTTCTACTTTTCTCGCTTTCCCCGCTCAATCCGCCTCTGTCTCATCTATCTTAGCTTACACCTGCTCCACTCCTCGGCATAACCTTACTTATGCATACCTTGTCCACTACCAACAGATCCTCTTCCCAGCTCACCAACTCCCTATCAGAGAGTGCATGTAACAGATGAGAACAATGAAGATGAGATTAGTTCACTTCTCCAACATGTTTTAGTAGGCATTGTCCTGGAGGAAATGGAGGAGAATCGGAGGATAAATTGATGAAAAAGAGCCAATTCCAGCATCCTCTCTAAAATTTTCATGAACGTGTAATTCCATGTAGAAGCCTATACCTTTTTTCCTCCCCTTTTGTCCGTCCAACTCGATTCTATAGTCCAACACCATCCGGGAATCTTCATCCACATTTTTCACGCTCTCTCACTACATTTCCATGATCACGCTCACTCTCCAGCCCCTGCCTCTTACTTACTTAGAGCCGGGCTACTTTTAAGCTTCATGTCCCTTATGCACCAGACTATTGGGAAGATGCGTGCTTTTTCGGGAAGTGGGAGAGGGAAAAATCAAATGGAATAGAAACAATTTTTATTGGTCTTCATACATTATGAATACACTCTTTCCTCTCCATTCCTTTTGTCAATGTTAGCTCGTCACTCTTTGATTTCCTCCGCTAAACTTTTCCTCTCTCTTTCTCTCACACTCATCCACTTCCCTCCCTCCCCCCTATCCACTTTCTCTCCCTTTCTTTTTAGCTTCCTCACTATCCTGAGCCATTCCAATGGACCATATATTCCAAAGGCTAAACAAGACACCCGCCATATGCCCCGCCTCAACTCCCATCTTTCTCCACCTACCTATTTTCCCTCCGACACCTTTTACCCTCCACTCAATACACATGCAGAGACAGCCTTACTACATGCTTTCTCCGCCGAATCCACCTCCCGGACAATAAATAAAACTTGCAACTCTTTTCGCGAGAAAATCTCTTGAAAAATTTACCAAGGAAAACTTTTCTCCAGCCTTGATTGTTCACTCAATATTTCATTCCCTTCAAACCGCATTCCCCTCAAATCCAAAGACTATCTTATCCTTCCCTCTTCCTTAAAGTCCTCCACTTCTCTCCAACCTTCCGTCTCCACTCACTACCGTATTACTTAAATATTCACCCTAATTCCACAACTTGAACCAAGTACTCCGCTAGTAGCTACCTTTTATTCCGGATTTCATTCCCTCGTTTCCCTTTACGCTCAACCTTAAAACGTGACAAACTTGTCTCACATTGCTAATTTCACCTTTTACACGTTTTACCCTACTGTAGCTTCACAGTCTACTATTAACTTCTTCTCCCAAACCATCTTCTTGTACACCCGAACTCCAACTTTTCCTTGTCTATTTCCATCTTAATCCCCTACAACTGCATACAACGCTACACTATTTCAACACCAGAAACTGCTTCCCCTGTGCCTACTATAACTTTTATTTTGAGCTTCCCGGAAACACGAAATAAAATGGATATTTGGATCTCAGGATCGAATAGACCTCGCGTTTACAATTTTATACTCATCCAGATCCAAGTCTTCACTCTTCAGCAAAGCTTGCCCAGAAAGTACAGCACGTGATTCCACACTCTACGTCATTAGCTTCGATAAAGGATTCCAGATTTTTTAAAAAATGAGACAAACGATTCTGTGGCTTGTTGTCATGGCAGCATGACTCAAGGAAAAGAAACCTATGCAAAAGTTACATCTGGTGTCTTCCCCAGAAAGATGTCAAATCCAACAATCCACTCTTATTTTCTTGTCATTCATATATTATTATCGACCAAATTATAACTTTCATGATTAGTTACACCAGTCTTTAAGCAATCAATCTTGAAGTTTGTATAAAACACCTTGGCGTTCAGCAACTAGATGGCTCTGCATGCACCATGAAACAGTAGCTGACTCTGACAAGATTTAAATGACTCACAAATGTTTCTCCTTTCTATATAATTGATGGTATTTTTTCTTCTTCAACATCACAGACTAAATCTAGAAGTTAGCAATTAGCACCACATTTACGGCATTCTTTAAGCTTGTGAAACAAGGAATATATTTGAATTTCTAATTAGTTTTGTAAAGAAGGTCCTCCGTCTACAACCGTCTTCTCAATCACTATGTGTCCCATTTTCCGTGTACATACATTACCTGTTAATGGGTATCATGTTCCGGAGAACTGCCATGTTATTTTCTACAATACCCTATATTCTTGTCATCTTTTCTCCTGTTCAAACTAATCCTACACATTACAGCGGCTGTCTACGTCACACCCATTGACTTGACTTTGTATTCAGCGCCTTCACCTGCCTCAATGATAACTGCCTTGTTAACATATGAAACTATGAGAAAATTATTCAAACGGGCAAAAGGAGACATGAAACCCTATGATAGTACCCGCCCGCCAACTCTGTCTGTAACTGACCTTCCGTCCCTTCATCCCACTTCAGCATATTACAGTGCCTTCAAGATTGCTTTCTTCCTCCCTGGGAAAAGAACATGAAAGCATGCAATTGAGCACTTGAACATATCTCCGGAGATGCCTGCACGGGTCATCAAGTCACATGAGTCTGTGACCATAGGGAATTCGGATAGAATTGAATGCTCATAGCATAGCTGTATCCATAATTGGAGGAAAGAGCAACTCCTTCTGCACGGAGCTTTTCTCTCTTTTGTCTTTGGCTCGCCTGGCCCAATTTTGAGCTAATGGCTCTGGAGAAGGAAGATTGAAGAGGACGTAAAAGGATTATTATGACCTGTTTTATGTTTTATGGCCGTCAGCTTAGGATAAATGGAGCGGAGGAAGTGAATATATCGAGCTAAAAGAGAGTCTCAGAAATAATAGTTTTCCAAAGAGTCCGGGTCAGGGGGATCATTGAAACTTATTACTTGGACTTTTTGTGGTCACCATTTTTTCTCTCCTGGAGAGAATACGGAAAGATTGCTTCTAATAGCGCACATGTCCTTCTTCAACGATAAGAAACAATACCGTCTATTCCTTTTTTTCTCCTTCGGTCTGTCTTCCTTTATTCCTTTTCCCCGCGCAAGACTCCCGCCTCACTCCCTCACGAGATACTGCAGAGACATGTGTCTAAACGTCCGAGGAATTGTGTGTCTCTTGAAGGCAGGACAGGGCTGAGTAAAATAATGATGATAATCAGGGGAAATTATACGAATGGCAGTCCCCAAGGCTTTTTTACCTTTACTCCTCGATCCTCTTCCTTCCTCCTATTCTTTTTTTACCGTTCATTTCCATGGGACGATTTAACTTAAAGTGTTCTCTCTTCACCGGCTTATACCGGTTTCATTTGTATGCCACCTACATTTCCTCCTCTTTGTTCTTCTCTTAAATGACGACACAATGATGATGGGGTGCAAGGAACAGATCTGGATGTGTACATAGTAATCAGGGAGTTTGAACTTTGCTTTGCCGTACCAACACCGTCCATCCCTCACATTCAGTTTACATTAGTCTAAATCCATCTTTCATGGACCCTCCCCCCTTATTATTTTAGCGAGTTCTTGGCTATTCCATTTAAAGGATTAAGTTTGTAACAGTTTCCAATACTTTTAAAAGCGCTCATTTCCATTTATTACGTTCTGCAGAGAAAAGCGTAAGTAACGGACGAATACAAAATTAAGGAGCTACCAATATACCTTTATACCTTACAAAAGATTAATAGATGCTGTTGTTGCAGTAGTTGTTCTTTTCCTACGTTTATCACGATAACACGTCTATATAAAATGTACTCTGGATCTGGAGTGCAGGATACACTCTTGAGTACACGTCATTCAATTGTTCCTCCCCGAGAGAAGCAACATAATGTAGCTATAGGAAAGCTCAATTTGAAGTTTAATAATACCGAGTCAAATTCAAAGGTTCATAATAAGATCATCATGTCCGAGGCAGGAGATGCCTCTTTTTTAGAATTAATAATCTTCGGAAAATTCACAGCCCCTTCAATATATACTATTAGGCGCTTAATCCCAAAGCGATGAGCAATTGGGTAGGTTTTTGCGACATATCATTCAATCTTAGCATACAGAAATTAAAATCAATCGGGTTCTTTTATGTAGTACTTGTTTCGCGAGTTCAACATGGAATCGCCTAAAAAATAAAATCATTACAGAAAGTAAAGATAACGAGTCAGCTTATAGAAGTCAGAGTATGAGTAGTGTAACTCGCTTAGAGAAAAATACTTCAGCCTTAATTTGCTTATATAATAGCATGTTGTTATCGCAGTAAGCTTACACGTATTCAAAAGAGGTATGGAGCAAACAATCCAATTACAAACACCACCATCTTTTATATCATACGCGCGGCTGCTAGGAAATCCGCTTATCCTAATCATCATTCTTCGTTAAATGACTGATTAATACACTCAGCCCGAGTAGAATATCGCAAATCCAAACGTACAGACATGATTACACAACTTACACGTAGAGTTAAAAGTAGAATTTCAAGGTACAAAATATTGGCGAGCATCAGTGCTTACTATCTTCGCATTCGTAGTTATAAGGATTTGCATTAATTTTTACAATGTGACACTGCCTAGCCTATTACATAATACATTACACATAAGGAATAACTTTGTTTTTTGACTTAGTATTCACGTATTCTGAATATCAAACTACAAAATAACGTTGGTCATCGTCTCTGCAGCGGAAGAAACTCGGTAAAATATCATCTTTTACAGCTGCAACTTTAGTCGGAACTTCTAACACGTTTCGTAATGCTGTCGGTTACAGTGCGATTCCTACAGCAACATCAACATTTTGTAATGCAGCTACTACATGCGACGACCGAAACTATACTTCAAAGTTATGATTCGGTCGCTTCCGGAAGGGTAAAAGGAGTGACACTATACATAAAGCAACGATTGCAAACTCGCACAGGCTTCAAATGACCATATCTTGGCAATGGAACCGAATTGGCACTGCACTTTCCACAAAATACCTAAAACACCAAACATTGTGTTAAATTTGCTCTTGCTCCATGAGTTAGAATAATTCAGCGATATTGATTTTATAATATATATGTACCTTTCCACAATTTCTACAATGGTGTCGTCGTCTAACCACTGTAAAAGTAGAAGAGCAAGACATACATTGGGGAGCAAGTTCATCAGGTACCCATGTTGGTGGAGCCATCACTTCAACGCTTGGGTGACTTTCCATTGGTATGTGATTACTAATGGTGGTTGAGGTGTCTTCCGTAGATTGCATGTGCTCCTCATCTAGGGAAGGCTCTGGAGTAACATCAGTTGCTGATGATGTGGAAGCTCCTCCACTTATGCTTGGACTTTCTTCCGTCGGAGTCGCATTCATTGCAAAAACACACTTCAATGTAGAACGCAAGTCTGCAGCATAATTTGTTTGTAATTGGTCAGCAACCCCAGCGATGCAAATGAAAAGACGATGGATAAGATCCGCACTATTTCTATAACCACACAAAAGTTGTAATTAGAATTCACTCAGATTTAGTAGTATTTTCTCGTAATACTACGACATTATCTCTCGCCTCTACTTACTTAAACCGAGCTCGCGCTTCATTTCTTGTCGCAATCTCTGCGGCTTGCATTGCTAACGCAATCTCAATATCATCTTGGCATTCAGAATCGAAAGACGATGTTTCACAGGTACTCTCCCCCCTAAACAGCAAATTATATGTAAGTTGTAGAGAATTAGTCCGAGGCGGTACACAATAATATTACTTGCATATGAAAGCCAGGTTTATTTTTGACTTACCCTATTGAGGCACTGCATTCGCTATTGCAGCAACTACCAGAACAAGATGAAAGGTCACGAGGAGCCTGATGCGACCTTCGACGGCTACTATCATGCATCACATTGGGATCAGGGACTTGTAAATAATTGTTTTTCAAAATCATGCCGTCGGATGCTACTGCATGTTCTGGTGCCTTGATTCTTTGGGATTTGTTTTCATTTGAAACTAGGGCTGTACCATTTCCTCCACTTGATGCATCCATTATATGAGCAGTTTGGATATGACTCAGACATGACAGATTAGAAGATTTGTCTGTACTGAGTTCCGCCATGCTGCTTAGTCCCGAATCATGGCTTGAGCTTGAACTGTGAACGTTTAATTTTGTGGTTGACGTGGTTTCGACTAGGACGGTAGCGCCAGAATTTACTTCTACAATGGGAGTGGGCAAATCTTCGTCGTATGCGCAAGTTTGATTAGCAATATTCAATTCGCTGAGGTTCCGCTGTATTTCCGTTTCGTCCGCTATGCTCTTCTTGTCAACCCCGCTACAAGGGTTATGCCCGTCACAACTCAGCATATTCTTCATCCTATCCCTACCACTGTTCGTATCACCCAAAATAATGTTGTCCGTCCCCACTTCACTAGAATATTCAGCATTTTCAGCCCGCGAAATTGCATCCTTAACTGTATCTTCGGCACCACTCTCTTCAGACGAAAGCACGAGGCCATCATCCACTTCGATGTCTTCAACTTTGTCGTCCATAGCTTTGATTTCCGTTACTGAATGGGACTGATTCCCACTATAACTACTGCTATAGGAACTATCGGAGTAACTACTGCTTGTGTTCGCAGTGAAATTTACATGGCTACTTCCACTTATGAGGCCATTAGCGTGACTTATCGACATGCTGGAGAAGCTGATCTCTTCATCACGTTGATTGTTGTTCCCGACGCTATCAGAATTTTGATTCTCACATGTAATCTCCGATATATATTCCTTACAATGAGGAAAGTCTTTATAAAACTGATCCAGGTAGTCTTGTATAGTATGAGACCCTCGGTTGACTTCGTTGATGGAATTCCCAGACCCATGATTTGTGTTTTGGATATTTTGTGGGACCGAGGATTGATAATGACTGAGGTTTTGCATCGTTAAATCAGGCTTTTCTTCATCCAGTTCCGATGGATGTATGGAAGGCTCATCAACTGAACAAAGCGCACGCTCTAGGGCAATTAATTCTGGCCGACTCAAAGTCCAAAGGAGTTCTCTAATTTTTAGGAGCAGCGATCGGAAAGGACGGAACATATCAGACAATTCTCCTTGATCTAAGCACAGAGGTCCATCGGGGAATATGAGTAATCCGGAAACAATGGCTAGTCTCGGTATTGTAAACATTAACGCGGGATCACAGCTGTCCACTTGGTCTTGACACAACAGTCCAAGGTTCAAAGCCCTAGATAAATTAAACCCATGTGTTAGCATCCTCTGCCAATTCCACAGCTGATCACATACATCTTAAAACCACAACCTTACCTTTGTAAAGTTTCCGAAAAGAGCACAGTAATAGCTTGTTGAGCCTCATACTCATGAATAGTTTTGACAGGAACCATTGCAGAGACGTAAGAAAGTTCAAATTCGGCAAACAATCGGTCGAGAATTTTCAATGACTCGCAAATCTTCTCCGTGAACTCTGGTGGATTTCGAAAGCACTGTTCCCGAAGCAGATTTCTTACATTTTCTAAACTCTTGGTAAGGGCTTTAGCTAATGGTCTCATGGATGCACTTTCCAATTCGCGATTTAATATGCTCGACCCAGCTGCCAGGCACTGTTATACAACAAAAATACCCAATTAAAATCCATCACGTTCATTAAATCCTTTCCGTTCCAGTTTAAGCAGCCATCCGCTTAGCTTAAAATAAAACCCTCGCATAATATCCAGAGCCGTAACCTACCTCAGCGCCGAACCATAACTGTCCAGCCAAATTTTCTTGTAATACATCGTCAGGAAATTTTGCACGAAAGTCTCGAGGTGCCCTCTCCTCCATAATGACCTCATCCATGATCATTTGGCAGATGTTTAATACCTATTTAAAATGCACCAAAGCCTCAGTATTACAATAATCCCTAAATATCCTTCCTCTTACATAATCCAGTACACATCCAACAAGCAGTAGCTAATCATCCTCACGCATAATTCACACCACATACCTTGTCTTGACATTGTCTTAAATGGTTGACGAGAGCAGTACATCGATCCGGATCTTTCCGTCCATCGAATGAGTCCAACTCGGCCGCTACCGTGTTCAAGTCTTCGTCAGCATAGAAAAACTGTGCCAGTAGACTCTGGTCAGTTTTCTAGAGTACATTCAATGTATTCAAATTATACATAATCCACCATAATCATGACTCATCTAAATTATGTCACTCTTGTCTAATCTACATCAATTTCAAATAATCATAGCCCAGCTATCCTCAACCATCTCTCTACATGTGTCTTTTGCTAAGACTTGACTCCGACCGAACCCCACACCAACTTTCCTCCCCGTAGATATATAAATAATTATACTCACAATCAAAAACTAACATATACCTTTGGTTTGTACAGCCATTTCCGTATGGAATTCATCTCGCCTGGTGCCCTTCTCGACCCAAGGGTCACCCAAATGCTCCCGGACCACGTTCTGCAAAACAAAAATAATTAAAATCCCTCCAATCTAAACAAACTCTAACAATTCTTTTCCATACAAATAACTAATTTTAAGCCCAACAATACATCAATTCCATAATTCACACATTAATTAATTTCAACTTACATATTGTAATTTTCACTACTACTTTACGTCCTTCATTAAGAATCCTTCCTCACTCCATCCAATATTTTCCACAAGCCCATACGCTTCCCCAACCCTTCCACCACCACTTCTCTTCCTCCTGATCCGTAGTCGTTTAGTATGAGTAACAATACATTCAATACCACAATTTAAAATTTTATGAAAAAAAATCTACAAACTACACACAACAATTGTGTATACTAAAAGTTTTTGCAAAATTAATTGCGTTTAAACATCCCCCACCCTCCGGCAGCACATAGATTGAGTACAGATTTCCCAATGTAAATTCTCGACTATTATAAAATTTGCACACTTGAAGGAATCAATACAACTAGGTTAGTTTCTACTTGAACTCCTTATTGTATTCTCTCTCAACACACACTGATTTTCTTCCTCCAGTATTTAAATATATATTTCACCCTCCCGTCTGGAATATTTGGAGCAGAACCTGGTTAACAACATCCCAGGAAGCAACACTGCCTTTTTCCAAATAAATCTGTAGTTAAATACTTGGATGAGTGAACCAATATCACTTTACTACAACAAAGACAAGAGGATAACCAATACTTTTACCACTTTACTACACACATCACATCACATCCCCTCCTTTTAGCTCCTCTTACCTTATTTACAACACGTCTGTATTTAATATATATATTTCCTCCTCTCTTCTTCCATTAATACATAGGAAAAAAAGGGACACTGCAATAATAATGTGTGCCTCTGTAATATCAAATGAGAATGGGGACACAGCACCACACACTTTGCTTCCCCTCTGTCCAAGGATATATACATCTCAAAATCCCTCCATCCACAACCATCGTTTAATCCTCATTAAACCAGATTTCTCCCTCATTTCCTACATGAGCACCTCCCACTCCATCTAAACTCCCACATCAAGTCATTCCCAGACGCTCTCAACATTACCACCGCAGCTCTCCCCCGAGCCATTATACACAGAGCCTGTATGTTATATCCACATAATACGTACGATTTCTCCACCTTCTCCTATAAACTATAGTCTCCTCCAAAGCTACAACTTTGCTGGCCTTGAGAGAAAAACTCAGCTCCTCAGTCTACTCCCAGCGTACAAACATTGTGACTTTCCATATACGCAACAAACCTTGTCCTTTTTCCACATGCTGTATCCCATTTGATAATTCAAGTTTAAGGTTAAAAAACAGAACTAATTCCATAAAATCCTTTAATTGCATTACTTCATTTAATTCAGTATGCTTCCTAAAGCATTGCGGATTTAATTTAGGGATACAATCTTTGTTACAACTACATACGATTTGCTAATTAATACCTAGCTCATTAACAAGGTACTATATTTTAATTGGCCGCATTTATCTACAAATTTTTAGTACATGGTAGCAATGTATTTTAAGCCCGTGTCAGGACTGGAGCATTCTAAAAAATGCACTAAGTAACAGCTTTTTAAATAGAGAATTCAAGTGCAGTGTATAATTATCAATTTCTTTTTGTATCGTACAATCGTTAAAATTAATGCCTGCGGAGATTCCAAGAGATTCTAGCCTTAGCCTCGGTATTGCACATAGGTCAAGGATCATTCCAGTTACGAAAGGTCATGTTAGCAAAGGTAGGCAGGTAGGATTGCTTAGCGTCAATAATGAATGCTGGAGAGGGAGACATCTTCTAGAGCTTTCCACATGTCGTCTCTCTGATTATTATTAACTTACAAAGTTTCCATGTTCCTTTGGCTAGGTTAGCTGATAATAGCTCGACAAGAGTCATCCACACAAAGAGGCATCATCATTTAAGACTCATCTTCTTTTATCTAGCTTTCGTGAGTCAGAGCAAACAAGGGATCAAGTTAAAACTTGTTATCTTCCCCTCTGCCTACCTTGTTTGTTCGCCCAAACTTTTTACGTTTCCACACCCTTCACTCCAGCGAATAGCCAATTTTCTATTACGCCACCGATCCCAAAACAAAAAAAAATTACCAGAGTGTAATAATAATGATAATCTGCTTATAATAAGAAAATTCCATTTCGCAACCAAGCTATCCCGCCTCCTCCAGGAACGAATCAGACTCATTTGCGTTGCATATTATTAGATGCAAGTGTAACCCTAGTGCCCTCTACAAATCATTCCCACTCCTCCCGCCGTTTCGCAAGTCTACACTGCAATCTTAGCCCAAAGTACGTAAGTGTAATACATATACACAATACGCTTAAATCCGTGTCGTTAATTCTGCAATTTTAGATGGCTTTCTTCACTCTAATCTCTCTTGTGCCTCTAATATTTCACCGATATTGCTTTTAAATCTTATGAGCGCGTGCTCCTTTTACACCATCTCTTAAAACGCATCAAATAATCCTATTATACTCATGAACTTGATTCTTCGAGCTCATGTGGTTTCTGCCATGGCATATGCACCAACATTTCCCACCTCCTTCAGATGATGGCGCAGCGCTTAAGGAATAATCTTTTAAGCTTTAAATAATTTTTGGATTATACCATGTTTCAACATTTCATCATCTGATCGTATCTTCAAATCTTCCAGTCCACTACTCCCCGTCTCATCATCTTATTAGATTACAACTGAGCAAACAAGAGTTTCCAAATCCGAGTTCATCATACCAATCACAAGTTTTTAGCGCTACGATTCCACAAATTTTCTCTCACATGTTTCCATCACCACTTTCCATACTTTATACGACGCGCCGTCTTAAAAAATATTTCACAACAATGCACACAACATTCGCGAAAGTTTTTAAATCTCTCATTTGCAACAACAAGAAGCGAGATTAACGGATTCATTTCAATTACTCATAGCCTCCAGGAGATCACAAAAGCGTGTGAACAAACGTGTGTATCAAGCATGCCTGCATTTTTCCAAAATCCCTCCTCACGTTACTTGCACATTATTTGCAACAGATCAACAGATCCTTTGGATTCTCAGGACGAAGGCTCCAGATTTTTACATTTCTCACATTTATAGACAAACAACTACCCGCCTTCCTTTCTATCGTTCTAGCGTACTGTACAAAACGTACTTATGTATATGGATATTGCCTTATCTTATGTTTAACACGTGCCTTTTGTGTACACTAAATCTGATTTCATCCATGGCCACCTTGAGGGTGGTCCTGAGGGAAACGTTTCTTCTGCAGATGCCTCCGCATCTTTCTGACCTAACCGACAGTACAAAAGTCCGAAAATCTCTCCAGAACTATCAGAGAGCGATAACAGATGTTTTCAAATGTCATTCCCAGCCAGATTATCTTTAGACATTCATATAAGAATGTTGGATATCTTTAGACAACAGTGGAAAAATTAAAACCATTATGAAACTTTGAACATGATTCCTTTCCGTCTATGATGATTAATGAAACATGGAAAGATAACAGTATGAATCGCCGAGGAAGCATCCAATTCACTCGTTCTCCTACAGTACATCTTATCCTTATGCATGAATCCGGCATTCGATGACGGCATGTGTGTACGGGGGATTTTGAAAATAAAGGATGCCTTGTATCCACAGCATACGTGATTACACACAGCAACCTGTAGAATACTGTACATCCTACCTCATCCTTGAAATTTGTCAGCCCAAATGCTGGATAATAATTATTATACGTTCCCTGCGTCTTCTTACTTCTTACGTGAAAGATGCCCTTCCTTCGGGGAGGTGGATAAAGGGAGAGGCGGGCATAAGGTGAGATTGTGTGGGTTACGTGATTAATAGCTTAGCAATCTTAATTACAAGTAACTCCTTCAAGTCTAGTAATTTCATTTGACAAGCCAAGCTTTGAATTCCATCCCCGTCCAATTTTCTGTCTCAAATTGCCTCCATAATGTCCATTGAAACATGATAAGCGCGTTTCACACCTTGCCTCAACGGTGTATCAGCTTTCTGGGACCGTTACCTTGGGAGAAGCCAGGTAGAGTTGGCTTGTCGCTCCCGATTTTCATCAATTACCTTTCAAGTCCCACATAATAACTCGATCGCCCCAACAAATTGCAGTTGGAATAATAAACACGAGTAATTCTAGCCTTCTTCCTCCCCACACATTCTTTTCCTCCATCATCATTCACTCATTTCTTGGTACATCCTCTCATCCGCCTGCCGCATCCTTCCTTGTCGTAGTTATCCGCCTATCAAAGCATTGTTGTGTGCAGGAAAATCTACCCCTTATTCTTACCACTAACCACAAACTACCCCGGAATAACATGTGTCACCCTCCTTTCCCCTTGAACCAAACGAATCCGGCCCACGTAACAATTAACCGCATCAATGCTTCCCGCTTTCTCCAAACGCTTCCGCCCGAGATATTTACAACCCGCCACTTCCCGCTTGACCTCCTGCAGTAATCTTGGCAGTATCTTGTTGCTTCCTCTTTCTCACAGGGTTGCTAGACTGCGCAACCATCTGAGACCACGGTGTCAACAGACATATTTGCCTCCCGCTTTCCCCCTTTCAGCTTATGGCTGGTGAAAGTCGGCTCAAATATCCCCATGAGCCCCACCGGAATGCCCTCCCAATACACCAATATAGATCTCTATCTGAGAACATACTTGAAGAGAGCTCAGAGCGTGGGTATTGCTAGTCACTAATTAAAGACAGAGGAGTCTGCTGTCTGATTATTTATAAAGACCACTTTCTCTGCTTTCTCTCTCACATTCACTATCTGATCCCGGTCCTTGTTACCACTACTTTTTCCATCCTCTCCAGTTCTTTCCATTCTTGTGTCTTCAACAGCTTCTCTGCTTCCAAATTTCCCAAAAATATTTCGCTATTATTCCAAATTTTTGACATCCTCCACAGCTATTTTCTCTTTAGAGAAAACAGATCGTCTTTGTTTACCCAAGTGAAAACTATATTTCTAGTCCCTATGGCTACAAAACTTAGCTCCTCTAATCAATCCCATCTTCTTAATTTCTACAATCTTTCTCAAACGTAAGTAATACCTAACCTCTTCATATTTTCCGTCTAGTTTGCGTATGTATTCATTGCTGCTCCTGTGAAGCGTTTGTTTTCTGGCATCTCTGGCGATTCTGCATATTCTCCGTGTTGACTACAATTTACTTGCCAGCTTAAGATATGTTGTATCAATTCTAGCATTGGCAACACACTCTGTACAACGTAATCTTACGCACATAAATAGGCTTAGTGCCTTGAACGTCGTATATTATTTACAGCATTATATTGTCGTCTCCGACTCAGATTTTTGCAGAGATTTTCCTCACGCTCATGCTACTTAATTCTTATATCAGATCTCCGCTTACAGAATATCCTACAGACGGAGTATTCCAATCGCTTCAGACAATGGTACGCTTCTAGTTACCCTAAAAGTTTACCACAGTTGGTCGTAGCAACATGCTATTGCAATTGTAGAGGAACAAAGCCGCCCGTTCGAGGTGAATAGGAAATATTTAAAACCATGCCAGTAAGAAATCCCCGCTCCAGGTTTTAGATAACCAATTCCCTAAAGAATTCTCCACGGAATGGGTGAAATCGAGACAAATTACTGACTGAAAATAAAACGTGAGTAGGAATTGAGCTTAATAGGAGCAACAGTTGAATCCTCC
Source organism: Sminthurides aquaticus (assembly GCA_906901655.1). Classification (NCBI taxonomy): domain Eukaryota; kingdom Metazoa; phylum Arthropoda; class Collembola; order Symphypleona; family Sminthurididae; genus Sminthurides; species Sminthurides aquaticus. Next base: position 12,349,405 of record CAJQTT010000001.1, on the reverse strand, counting down.
TAGGTTTTCTCTGTTTGCTTAGGAGAAAGTTGAGTTTATGGACAAATTGCAATCATTTACCTGCAATCAAGTAGATTTACAGGTGCTGATAAGTACGGTTAGATGGATGGGGCTTTGAAATATTTCCTTTGTAATTAAAGTAAGCTTAAAGTTAATTGCACTTCTGACGTTTCAATTGAGATATCACTGCAGTTTATGTACGCAGAGCACGGAAATGTCGTAATCTGTCACCTACCTGACTAACTGGTGCGAGCTATCATTTGCAAATTTCCCTGTCATTGCACTTCACCCACTGATATGAGAGCGCGCTAATTACAGAGCTATCGCATATAGTTGACGAGCATCAGTTTTTCAATCCACTAAAACGTTGCAAGAGTAGAGAGCAACATAAAGCAACGCCACCAGCGCTCGCTCAAGCAACTTTCATTGAAAACTTCTCTATTATCCCACTAGAGAGAAGCAGCTGTCTAAGCTTGTAACCTGTAACACTTACTCAGTTATACAGTAGAACGTTTACACCTGTTCCTCCTTCCGATTAACTGTTTCCAAGCTCGAATTTCTTAACGAAAAAACTAACTTGATTTAAATCCAGTTAATTTATCCATCGCAAGTATGATTACTGCCAATGACAAGCTCGCCATTATAATTAATTATACAACGACAATTAGCAGAAATTATAGCAAAGGAAAACCATCACAAGATACAATTATCTATGCAAGATGTATTTAGAGTGTTGGGAAACTTTGAAAGGCACAGAGGGGTAGTTAGTGCAATTGCAAGTTAAATGATTGCGGTATCCCTGTGAGAGGATGATGGGGACTACTAGGATTATTTTTTAGGGATTTCCTCCCAACGGCCTGGCTTAACTTTACCTGTACATTAGGTTTGAGAAAAAGTGAGATTTTTACATCAATTATGTTAAGCAGGAACCGTGAAGTAGTTAAAGAGGGGAGTAATAGGGAAATGATCCGAAATGAGCGCGAGACCTGAATTCAGGGTATTTTATGGCACTTTCCAATTGTCACATGATGGAAAATATTTTGCTGTAAATTAGCTTCTCTTATTTGCTATGATTGCATTAATTTTAGATTCATGTGGTGAATAATCCGTGACTTGATCCTCATTCATTCAATCATTCAGGCTTGAAATCATGCTGCAATTTAAAATTCTTCAATCATTATGGCATCCGTGAATAGAAATTTTCAATTTTCAAAGCAGAAACAATTTCATAATCTTGCATTTTACTTTATGAAACTGTTTTTGGAGTAAGCTTTTTTGCATGTTTTTTCCACCGTCTTTAATTTATGCAAAAAACGTTCAATGCTATTTCAGTCCCAGCAGTGGATTGAGTATTGTGTAGTCTAACAAAGTCAATCACTTTTACCGAGATTGAAGACGAGTCTACAAGAAATTCTGATTGAGACTTAATGGTTTATTGTAACAATTTCAATGAGCTTTTCATCCAACTGTTTGATTGAAAGCTGGGCATTGTGAATCTTAAACCTTTGAAGATGAATCAGAGATGTACAATAATATACTCGGGTTTTAGTCATAATGTTCATGTTGAAGAAGTATATTTTCTGTGCGTAGAATATCTCCTTTGAGATTCATTTATCGCGAATTGTATTAAGGCAGATTAGAGCCCGCTCCAAACTACTAATTTGCGCTTACACAGGAGGGTTATTAAAGGATTGCTCATTTCTGAAGGTAGTCAGAGAAATGTCAATCTTGATTAATACTTGAAGGGATGACAGGCGGAACAAATACGAGTTAGGCAGGGACGCTATGGAAACAGGGGCTGGGACTGGGGTAACATTGAATGAGTGAAAGGATTCTTTAGATGAGTCAACCAGAGCCATCATTAAAATACGTTTCTAAATATTATCCTCAATTATAATCCGCATTGTTACCCACACTCCCTCCTAATTGAATAATGTCTTGTACTCATTTACGCGACCATGTTCGACACCACCTTTTCGCATTCACTCTATCCCTCCCTCCCTCTTCCCCTGATATCGATTCCCTCATTGATAGTGGCCACCACGATCTTCCTATCTTCCACCTATGCAAACTATTCTCATACGCTCTCTCTGCTCTCAATCCGATCTTGTGTGCCCTTCTTCATCCGATTCACGAGGGTGTTGCAAGTTGCAACAATAATTATCGCACACTTGTTGATCCCGAGTGTACAAGCGCGAATTATCGTGAACTGATTTCTTGATCGATTCTATACATATTCAATACAAATCTCGTTAGAGTCATGCTTGAGTAAATTGAAAGACATTTCATAAATTTCTTTGAATCCATTAATTCAGGCATGGACATGCTTGGAAAGCCCTCTTCCTCCTAGTAGTCCTTACGCTGGACAGTTGTCATGGACAAACTTTCCAGTACAGTAGGGGATGGACTAACGGAAAACGATCCGGAGGAAGCGGCGTCGCCTACAGCGGAACAGGGTCTGGTCAAATCTATGACGTTGACGGTAGTGTTGTCGGATCATCATTAGATGACTCCACCAGCGGCGTACCTGCTCTTCATGTCAACCTAAGCCCGGAAGGTAGACCCCGCGTTATGGATTTCAACCCGGTATGTTTCCCTTTTACTATTCAAATTGGTATACCTTCAAATTAATTACATACGGAACGTCAAATTACGAGTTCTCATTTTTTTAAAATGTATTCAATTCCAGCTCTTGAGCAGGAAGTTTTTAAGCAGTCGGAGTTACAGCCGCAAGCAGCCACTATGGGTTGGAACTATTTTGGGTTTGGACGGCCAAGAGAATAATTCAGCTAATAATCCCGAGTTTTAAGCAGTATTACCGAATTCATCGTGTCGTTTTCATAATATTTCACGACGTATTTGTTAGCCTGTCTACGTAATTGTAATGGACGAGTTGTTAGCAGAAGGGAGTTGAGGCAAAACGGCCATTTCATGCAATTCTAGTTCTAGTTCATCATAATCCGAGAGATGTACTTTTCAATTTAGTTTCCGGTTTCATATCGGAGGATTAATACCAAAAATAACAGCAGTAACTTTGGGAAATGTCTAAGAGAAAATGTAGGGCGCTCAGAGATTAGATAACTAATTCTTTTAATGTAACTGAATGTAAAATCCTGTAAATATAAGAACTTTAGTAGTCAACCACCTCGCCTATAGAATGGCAGTAGAGGCATTGGTGGAACCATATATTTCTTGTCCGTATTAATCACAAAACATACAGGAAGGACTGCTCTCCGGATTTTATTTTTCAATCGCTTTCATTCAATATCTAGCCAACTAGTATAAACTGTAGAAACTTCCAGAATCCTAAAGGCGTTCCTTACATTCGGGGAGAGGAGAGACGGAGGGAAGGCTGGAAAAATGTTGATTGCAGGTGAGAGGCTGGATGCATAATCATAGCTTTTAATGTGAAACTCATGTACATGATTTCCAATTCTTCAATAATGCAGCAAGTAAATAAATTACTTAATCTGATGGTCTACTAACCAAACTTGCCTCGGGTTATTTATTTTACTCCCTTGTACATGCACAATTGTATCCCTCAATTCATGCTTACACAGTACATAATTATTGCACCCGATCCTCAACATCTGCCTTAAAATTTCTTCCTATAAACACACGAACAAGTTCTTGGATGCATCTGTACTTTCTTTACAAAATGATCCGTCGAACACTTTAGGGCATCTTTGAAGCAATGCTTTAGCATCTATTGTTTCTGGATTCAGGTTTTACCAGTTGAGTTTCCTATAGCCGGGGAAAATATTCCAGATCACTTTTACCAAATTCTCTTCTATTAGTTGTGTGATTATTCCCTTGCCGTACCAAAAACAATACAAATCCAACCCGCGCTCCCACTTACATGGAACTTCCTCTAAAATAACATTTCCACCACTATTTGAACTTACGGGTCACAACTAACCTTCAAAGAAGTGGCAGAAAAAAGGCATCATCCTGTATTAGCGCAAGCCTGGTGTCTTTAGCATTAACTAGCACACGTTGTCAGTTACTTAAATCCGTCCGTCTTCAGGCGGTGTATAGTTTGCCTAATCCCTCCGTGGTTACCACCAGCGTCCCCAACATGAGCCGCCATCAAGCTAATCTTACGCCAGTCTAATTCACCTGCCGCTTAGCAGCCAGATTTGGCGAAATCGTCAAGAGGATTCCATCAACAATGACAAGCACGAATAACTTTCATTACGACTATTCAACCCGGCTCTGCTGCAAGTATGCCAAATACTTGATGAAACCTTGGTTAAGTCCATGTAAAAACTAGGAGTGTTATTAGAGAATGCAGTATTCTCCTTACACGACATCAAACAATCCCTGCGTGTGCAAAACCCCGATTGACACAACATTCATAATCTTCTACACTCTATGCTAGCTGCTTCTAGCCTGCAGCTTTGGCAAAAAGTGACAGCGCATCCCGACGCTGGGATGGACAGCACGGCGGACACCACTCTGAGGACAGTCCCTCTAAAGCGTCGCAGCGTTTTAACAGAAAGCGCCTTGTCTTTAGTTATTCAAAGCACTCCTTGGCTTCGGACAGTTTTAACAGTCACCACATCTTCTTCTGTCCAACGAACGCTTATCCTTTCTCACATACCCCCTTTTACCAGTCTCTCAGATGAGCTAAGATTAGTTAAATACTATAGAATCATATTTAAATCTTAACCCCACTTGAATTTTATCCTTTCTTCAATTTCCATCTCTTCACTTCTTCTCACCACCTGCAATCCGTCAAGAGCCGTTGAAGAATCCCATCTTAATATCACTCTTCACAACTCTCTGATTAAGATAAAATCCTAGGATTACATTTAGTTTTAATGACTATCGCAAATCCTTAACTGCCCTTCTCCTCCTCCTCCGGCGCCTCTTCATCCACTCCACTCTCCTACACAACTCTCCAACTTTCACAAACCACCAGTTTACAGAAGCGCAACTTTGGGCTCTTGAGAGTAAAAGCGCAAGTGTACATTTTCTCCGCAGCGCACACAGGTAATAACAGCTGAGTGTCTGTCACTCTCATCAATTTCAATAGAACGCTGCTAGGCATATATCAGCCTGATCAAAGCCCAAGGACCCTGGCTCATACGTCCCCCATCTCCCTTCAGCTCTTGCCCTATCCCTTATCAACACAGCCTTTTATTCACCCGCAAATTCATCAAACTTGAACCATTATAATTAATTTTGACACCTCCTAAATAACGCAACATGTATTCTTTCACTTTTCTTCCCACCCACCGCACTACCACTTTCGTCAACATTCCAAACCATCCTACTCTCCCTCAAACATTATCATCTTTCCATATATCCATTCCACGTCTGGCTGTGCCACCAAAAGACAATATGGCAAACCAACGTAGTTAGCATCCCCTTGAATACAGCTCTGTTCCTCCAACTATCAATTACTCACGTGCCACACCAATAAATATTATTCTCTACGGGCTGCAAACAAATCCTGTCATTTCTTCTATTCATCACAATGAGCATTAGAACATAAAACGGCTGCACAACCGCACAACCAATTAGCTTCACCTGTTTAATATTTTTTAATGCTTCTTAGACCTCTCTCCAGCCTTTCCTCCCGTATTCACCTTCCCTTTTCCATTCCATGCTACGTAATATGTTAATGTCCCATCTGCAGTCTTGATTCACTGTATTTGCCAATATTTGACAGTTTTTGCGAAAATCATCTAATTATTACACCTTATGATCTTTCCCTCATCTTTGAGCAGTAGTTTTGCTACTACGCACTTTCCCCTCTCTTCTCACAATTCTATGCAAAATTCGTTTGGCACACAGGGATTGAGACGAATCCCTTGCGCGCTTGTCTCACTCGTTGACAGAGAAAGATCCAAACATCCCTTCAACCCAGACACCAGCACGCAATCAAGAGTCAAGGGGAAGATGCCCCGTTAGGAAACAGTTAGCAATTCCCTGGCAGAATTACACAAAACTTGGACAATAGCATGAGAATCTTGCCTCTGTTATAGCTTTCTTACACTCTGAATTCACCCCCCCCCCAACTAACCCAGTATTAAGTTCGCATTCCCTCAGTTAGTTAACTTGCATTCAGCTCAGCAGCCTTTGGACTTGTGTGGCTCGCACCAACTTATTCATCCATGTAACAGCTATTAATCTCATATCTGTCGTCAATCTCAAAAACCAGTCTCTCAGTTTCTCACGTCTCACGTAAACATTGAGTAAATGCCCGTGTGAAATTATCCCAGCAATCATCATTACATCATTGTCCTCAGCAAGTCTCAACAACCAAGCAGCGCACCGACAGTACGCAATCCTAATCTAACAATCTAAGCGCACACGTGCACCCTGCACTAGCGCAATATCACAAAACTATGGACACTTAATCCTAATATTAAAGCAGAGATTGCACATATCTAAACTTCTCCTAGCAGGTTTACAGCTTTAAAAAAGTCTCATCCTCCCCCTCCTTCGTGCACGGTCAGAGGGAAATATCCCCCCTCTGCATTCAACAATTCTTTAATTTTCTCTGTCAAAAGACGTGTAATTATATCCACAATTATTATTATTATTACTCTGCAGCTTCCATTCCCTCCTATCCTACGAGTCAACAGACACACACTACCACACACTTAATTACCTTACGACATTTTATTGCATTTCTAACAACTCACGTCAAGTAAATACAAGAGATAAATTTACATTTCTTTAAACTTTATTAAAACATGGTTTCATCTTCCAAACAATTGCTCCCAACAACAACACGACGTACTGAACCTTTGAGTTGTATTTATCTATCAAACAGAAGTTATAGTAGTTAGCTTATTCTTAGTAATAATTTTGCTATACCGCATGAAACCATTTGTTCCTTTTACCTAAAGCAAGTGTTGGTTCATCTTTCAATAATATTTGGCGCAACATGTTTTTCTAAGACTACACGTAGTCAGTCTATGGTTTAGCAATTAAACATCGAATATACCCTAAAATGGTTATAATTGAACTTCCACAATCTCCCATTCACGGAAGAACTATCTTGCAAGAAAGAGTCAAGAATAAAGAACGCTATTAAACAGGATGGCCATACATACATGTTCGGCTTTTGACAGGAACGAAGATGGATTTGCAATATATGTGTCTACATCTTCGGGATTTTATTTATTCAAATCATTTATCATTTTCCCCAAAGCGAGGAGAATTTAAGAAACATATAACAACTCCACGAGAGTAATACTTGGTCGCAGCAGAATCGATCATCTTACAGCCTTTTCTCAGAAGGTCCGACAGGAATTTATTATTCGAATCTTTTATTCTGCCGCCTCACTCCCTCCTTCCTTTGATACGATCCGATGATTTAAAAGCTACAGACACCTTCCTGGATTCGCCGGACGTTGATTAACTATGATTTTTGCAACCATCCGCACCACAGATTTCTCCGAGCTAAAAAATTAAGCCTCAATCAGGAATAAGGAAGGCATAGTTTTATTATTCCAATCTTTTCTTCCAATTCAGCTTTCTCAGTCTTCTCTCTTCATATTTTTTAAGCTCTTGGCCATTGGTCAATCAATTTTGAATTTATATTCAAAATCATTCTCACTGTCATCATCGCAAAGGTGCATGCAAAACGGGGGATGTAGGTTACTACAATGCGATTTGCAGAATGTTTTCTCTTCCTCCCTCTGTTATTCTTATTCTTGCTTGATAACCTTTAGCATCCAGGGGGATTTAAAGAAGAACTTGCATCCCTATGAGTAAGCCCGCATCCCATCTCCATTTTCTCGCATTCTATAAATAGGTATTATTTGAGTAAATCTCGGCTCACGTCCCTAACTTCTCCTCCCCAACACTCCATCACCCAAGACAAACATTCTAAATTGCCTATTGTCTCCCAGTTTGATGCAGTGAACCCCTTAATTAAAATTTTATCCACGCTATTCCTAATCAGCCTCTCGCATTTTTCAATCGTCCGAAACTTGGTCCCATGGGTTGTGGCGAAATCCCATCGGATTGTCCTATAGGCCCCCTCCTCATGTCACCGCGCGCAGCATTACAGCTCAACATCGGTATTTTAAGCGACGAGACAGCAATGACAAGAGAGCAGACACAAGAAAGGCGTAGAAAAAGAAAGAGAGATTCCATGGTGTTGTAAGACTAGCGAATAAAAATTAGTAGTTTAAAAATACATTTTCACGGATTCTATTCATTCAATCATTTAACAATTATATCCAATTCCCTACGACTTGCTCCACGAGAACCGCGTCCTCCATCCGCAAACTTTCAGATTCTGTTCTAAACTCTTTATATCCTCCATTTTAACCTCTTCCAAAGCCAAGTTAACTCTACCCTAAATCAACTGATTTAAAGCAAACTATTTAGATCATACTAGCTCAATCTACCGCCCTTAGCTGATAGCCGCCTAAATCGATAACCTAGAATTTGTCACCACAAACATTATTTGTGTCTTACAATATTATTCTTCCCTTAGAGCAAACATCCTAAATTACATCGAAATTGACTTCTCTGGTTTCCGAACAAATTCTTCTTCATACACCCCTTCCAAATCCAAAGCACAGAACCGAATTCACAGAATCACACCTGATTCTATACCGCCTGCCATTTGATCTCACGTATCCTATTTCTTGATTCTCTCTCATTCCCTAGGATGTAATTCCAATAATTGGTCCTCTATTCATGCATTCCGAGGATGAAACCCGAACCGTATATTTATGTGAACTTGTCCTCAACAAGTTTATATATAAAGCATTGAATCAAATCAAATATCCGCCTTGTCTTCCTCATTCAAGCATATTCAGGTTGGTTTGATAGAAAGCCAACAACGTGCTATTCTCCACTCCACTCCACCTTGTCATCATTTTCTTTCATCCCCAAGTTTTCAGGCGAAATTCAGGTGAGATCAAGAATCAAGAGAACGCGTTCATGAGGAGCACGAACAGCCGAGGGTTTTTCTTGAATCAAAAATTATATTTGTCTCGCACGCCATAAATATTCCCTCCCTCCATTCATTATCTTCTTGGCTACTTATTAGCTCTGCTACACTCCTCACCTGTTCACCTGAAACTTTTTGCACTCTTAGCCTCCCCATCACATGTATCCTTTCATACGTCTGTATCTTCTTCCCTCTCCTCACCTATTGTTTTGTTATTCAGTTGTAAGGTTAGTTATATTTTAAGACAGGAGGAAGAATGAATCCAGGCCGTTAATCCTCTGTAGGCCACCACCACCTATATCCCAATCCATCCACGTACAAAGTGAACGATGGATGAGTAGCCTACGCTTTAGCCCATATTCCAAGAGGACATTAGCTTTACCTGGTTGCTCCTGGTTGGGAGGTTGAGTGAATGAGAGAGAAAGGTAAAAGTGTTTATAGAATGTGTATACTTTAATAGCTCAGAATTTTTACTCCAAGGGACTCTCCAAAGGTATTACTCACCCATCATCCAAGTATTTCTCTCTACCTTCCTCTCCATCTCACTCACAGTCAACAATTGCTGCTCACAACAAGTCCGCCTCCGTCCCTTGCCTAGCTGAAGCCCTCCTCTCTTCAAATCTCAGATGCTAGAATCACAGAAAATGTATGGTGGCTCATACGCGGAGAAGAGCTGCAGGTAAGAGAGGACAGGTAGTAGCCTACCTGAGGTCTCAAGCAGGTAGAGAGGAAGGAAGCAATGAGAATAATCAGCCTTTTCCCTCTCTATGCATCTTGAAGGAACGGCTCTTCTTCCTTACATTAACTTGCTCACTCTTCCATTTAAAATATATTGTGTATGTGTAGCGTAGAGGAGTAGAAAATGGGAAGTAAGCAAGCGAGCTTGTAATATAGTGAGGATTTTATAAATGTTTCAATGCAAGTCAGCTTGCGTTCTTCAAAAGCATGGCAAGATGCATGGAGCCGAGTTGAAAGCAAGTAAGCGGTAAGCGTTAGTTTAAAAGTCTCGTCTTCTTGTAAGGGGGTCAATCGGAGGGAGCAGAAGAGTGAAATCCGTCTCTCTCTCTCTCAGTACTTTCTGTCGAGGTTTGAAAGAAACCTTTACGGTGTATACTCATCCACCAACATCTTCTCATCCATTCAGTTTTATTTTGTTCTTCCAACCTTTAGCACATGTTCCCTTTCGCTCCCAGCGCCTTCTCTACGTTGGGACCAGACCGTAAAGAATTTCTCTTTAATTTTTTCCTTTTTCAATTTTGTGATCCAAAATACTGGATATTTCTCTGTCGATAAATAAAACCTCGGATCTGCTTACACGCAGTGCGTAAGCGTAGCGGCGTTAAAAGACATTGAAAATACCATTTTAAAGCTACCTCACATCGTGCCTAAATAAATCATCCACAAAAATAAACATTCTTCAAAAGTGACAACAGTTGCAGTTTCCGTGGTTATTTTAGCCAATGAGGCCGCCATAATAATAACTGTTCCAAAGCAATATTCCGGGGGCACATCCCCTCAGGTTTTTGCATTTTTACGACCTCAATACACATTTACTTTCTGCGTTAAAAGATATTTTGTGATGGCGTCAAGATTTTAAAGGAGGTGTCAGAAATATCCTCATTCAATTGACATAAAACAGTTACTCCGAGAACAACTTTTGAAGAAACAACAAGGGTAAATAAGAACGGACGGACAGCGTGCTACCAAAACAAAGTTGCAATATAAGCACAGTTAAACGTTTTACCCAATAGCGGATCCTCTTTCGGAACACGTGCCTCCTTCACCAGAAGAGTAAACAAAAGAGAAGTGCCCGCTTCGCTCCTCCACGGCGCACAATCCTTACGACCCGCAATTCCCCAACTGCCTCTGCTTTGCGAATTTTCCTTGGAGTGAATTATGACAATTTTTTTGAATATTGTCAACAAACCCGCCCGGAAATACTAGTGGTGTGTGAACAAGTGTTGCTCCGTGCTAATAAATACAAAAACGTTGCCCGCCGCTGGTAACATTGTATATTCCTTTAAAATGAAGCGCTCCCGCTTTAACTCCATCCCCCTTCTTCTTGGTAAGTGAGACGAGAATCCAAATGATAATTAGTTTGTTAGAATTGTAATTATATTTGCATTTTCATCATTAATTATTACACATCCTTCCGCTCTGCCTACAAGCAAAGCAAGTAATTTAGTAATCATATACAACCACACGCAACTCCACACCTTCACCCAATCCAAGTCTGATTTCTCTTGTCAACTCCATATAGCTATGATTATGGTTGGCTCGCTAGCTTGAACCGATGATATTTAATCATAATTATGCCTCGTTCCTTAACCGGGAGGCATTTATAATGATTAAAAATTTCACCACCCTCTAAATTAACAACTCTCTTCACATAGATTCAGGGAATTTCCGCAAAATCATTATTTAATTTCGCTTCACATATTATACATCACCTCATATTTTTCCTTATCCCCCAATTCCCGCATTGAGCCCTCCTAGGGATAATTTCTTCCGTCTCTTGACTCATCTCTTGCGGTTACCTGTAATTCCATCGCGGTGGTGGCAATAGGGATGGAATTACCAGAATCACACGTTAAATAACTCAACTTCCATCCCGTCCTCACACTTGAATACCTCTCTTGATTATTACCTGGTAAATGAAGACAATTGAATTGTCATGATTGGCGATGAAGCAAGTGTTGGCTTTTAGAGAATGTAGGTAGAGGCTGGCTTGGGTTGTATTGCATCGTCGAATATTGTTCTTCCAATAAATGATTATTGGCTTCTCGGTTTTATTCCATCCAATGCCAATATTAGTGGTCCATCAGCCTCATTGTGGTCACTCATCTCATCATGTACGGTAGTTATTAGGTGTAGCAGGAAATAAGCTGTACTTGTTTGTGGTCCACAACCTCAACTAGTTAGCATGCATTAGGGCTATTGTAATTTTAAAGTTAATTAGTTTTTATGTTCATCTCTATCATCATAAGCCATTGTTTTTGCTTCCTCCTCAATGTTACCAATATTACGCACCTGACTGACACATCCTCCTTACCTATTCTCTTCCCGCTGTCCACATAACTTATCGGTTGTCACTGGCGTACAAAATTCCTATAAGCTATGGCAACCAAGGATACGCTGCTGCTATAAGCTTCATCATGATTCAAGCCACCACATTTTCCATACTTTTAGCAACCCTTCAAATTATCTGTCTGTGCTTCTTGTTGAATTATTGAATACCGTTGAATCTCCCTCACATGTTCCCTACCTTTTGATCCAATCCTTATTTAGTAAGTCTTGCTGCACTGTACTAAATAAATTACCAGTTGCGAGGCATTTTAGTGCATAATCAACAAGTAAACTGGATTCCAGATTCACGTGTCTTTGCATACACAACGATTAAGAGAATGAGGTGGCGGCGGCATGGAGTGGAGTCACTCAGTTCAGTGAATAGAACGAACTGGTCGGAAGGACAGCAATCCTTTATTTTTCTCTGCATAATTTGCCCATATGTAATTTTATAATTTTTATAATAAGTCAATTTTTTTCCTGTGCCGAGGAAATATTTGAGAGGAAGGATAGAGGAAACGTGATCCTTCTCTTTTACAACTTTTTCCTTTTACTTACGCATACTCACTCTCCATTAGTTTACGGCTTTTTTCCTCTTCATCACTTTCTTCTTCGCTATTACGGCTCACACCCAGCAGACAGACACGTTCCTAAATTGTAAATCCTTTTCCTATGTAAAGAAATAGCATGTGTGTGCAGATGAGAGCACAAAAATCATACCTTTTGCAGCTATATCATAGTATTCCAAGTTAATCATTCACTTTTTCTAAGTTACTTCTTTTCTTCGTCTTTTTCTTCCTTCCTCCATCTACTCCTTTTGTATTAATTTCCCTTATCATCCCCTCTCCTTCTTTCCAAGCATACAATAACAAATACACGAGAATCAAATGGAAAAAATCCTAATCCCTCGTTTGTATGCAAAAATTTTCATTATCCTCTTTAACCCGGCAGAAATCAGACAGAGGAGAGAGAGAGAGAGAGAGAGAGAGAGAAGATGTAATGGCACAATACACACACACCGACGGGATAAATCATTCAATATTTTTGTTTTGAATATTCCTCAAGAATCTCATTCATACAATCCATTACGTCCTCTGTCGAGTATACAACAGCTTAACAAGTAAACTTTTTCAAATCAATCCTTGTTCTTCAATTTCCCATCTTAAATGTCATAAGACAATTTGTAGAGACTGTTTGAGTATGGAGGCTCAAAGCACTGGCGCTGACAAAGAAACTCTTCCTATAGATTCATATGCTGGATTAATATTAATATTATTATGCTTAATTTATATATATAACGTTCAATTTCGAATTAATGGCTACAAAGCATACATTATAATTATCTTTGTGCGTGTCATTGTATCCTCTCAAGTAGGATTTAAATAACCGAGACATGTACTACACAATACGTAGCATCCCAGTCATTATGATCAGTTTCATTTGTGCAATCTCATAGAGAGTATAGGGATATGCGTAAAAAGCAAAAATAGTAAAGATACACAAGTTTTGTACAATTCAGTGTGTAGCGTGTTTAACTGTTCTAGCATTAGTCATCCTGGGATAAAAGCTTAATATTTGTGAATGTAACAGTGCGGGAAAATTTCGGTCCGTCTTAATTATTTTTATGATATTCTCGTTACGGCATGGCTTTTCGCTTTGATCCATTGGCAGTCGCTGGAACTAAAGGTAAAGGATAGGAGCTTGGTCTTGCGTCACAGGTTAGCAGGGTTTGTTGCCTACAACCACTGGTGTTATTTCAATTTCCATGAGCCTAAAAGCTACCCGTCCTGTCAGTACAACCCCATGATTGGTCCACCCATTAAGCTGCTACCCGGCTCACAGACAGACGGACGTCACTTGATCTCCTTCAGAATGACAGTAAAATTTGCAATGTCAAATCACCTTCCTTCCCTCCTCGGTCCTCGGCTCTGGAGCAGTTGACTGTAGCAATGAGAATGGCTTGAAAAAGGATGATCCGAGTCCACCACAAGAAAATTTAACAACATGACGCAAATATCCATGGCCAAATTAAGCTGTTGTCAGTGACAACTTGTCACATTCTAATCATGATACTATTTGGTGATGATGAATTTCGGTTTTGATGAAATTCGGGTTAGGAATTTCGAGGAAAGGAAACCGATACCATAACCATCCTCATCCCTCCCATTTTCATATTTGCTTGAAGCAATTCTTCCCCTCCGTTCCTTCCTTCCCTTATCCTCCTCACATCTAGTGAATACTTCAATGCTTTGCAAATGTGTTCCCTAACCTATCAATGTGGTCAGTCATCTGATTTTGTAATGCGAAACAAGAGGGGCTTTATACAGACGCTTTCGCTTTCCGCAATCGAAAGTTATGCTAATTGCCAACTCATTCATTCACAAGCGTCCCCCCTCCCTCAAACATCAATTTTTCTTTCTAACGGACGTGTAGCAGCCTGCAGTTAGCTAGCTAACCTTACTAGCTCTGTTTACCAGCACTATCTTAGCTCAGTGCCATCGTATGAATCTGCAAACTTCAAACCTGTTTTCTTTTGCATCACATCATCCTTATCCTTGCTACTAATCCGCTTCCTTTTCACGTGAAGCACAAGTCATTCGCGGAGACACAGCCGCAGTCCGCAGTTTCCTCTTCCATAAGATTTTCACGTTATCCAAATCCTAGACATTATTCAACACTACTAACTACAAACCGTATTCTTTCCCCTTTGATTCCACGTCGTCCACTACAGTATACAAATCTGTGGCAGCAGCAGTGGCAGTAGCCACCATTACGGATCTGCAGTAGCACTGACAAACCTGTAGATTTGAAAAGTTGGCGCATAATCCACCGTCTCCACCTCCTCTTGTCTTAACCAGATATCACGTCATAATTTTTGGTGATGTACTCAAATGAGTTGCAGAAACAAAAGCACTCATAGTTTATGATCCTCATCCTTATTATCTACACGTTATCAATGCGGCTAACATCTTTCAGCGATGCGCTCCGTCATCTACTCTGCAGTCCATAGCTACAGTTTGCTCATTCATTTTAGCAAGCTCTGCCAATAAAATCCACGTAGCTACTGTCAAATAAATTGGCGAAAAATCTACTCATCATCAACCTTACTTATTGTCTTGCTTCGTCCAAATATCCGCAATTCATGTCAGCCAGATTTATAATAATTTACACCATCTCCGCCCTCCTCAAGGGTGTCCATCTTCTCACTTTTCTCTTTTATCCTCCCAATGTTTTGTGCATGATACAAAACTCCTAAGCCAAAGAGTCACGTACAATTTGAAAAGCTTTAATAGCTTTTCAAAATATTGGCCAATCAGCAAACACACCACCGCTTGCCAAATGTAAATCAGTTGCTGAAATATTTTACCATACAGAGACAGTGACTGTGACGGACTTACGCGACACCTGTGCTGTGTGTATAAAAAATAATTAACAAAGTTATTGTTTCATCCCTTCTCAGTTTCGCAAACAATTATTTCGTATTTGTAGTAGAAAAGTTTGTGTTTTAACTTGCCTCCTGTATCCTGTTATTCCTTAATTCTTGGCCAGCCCTTAGCTTCTGTCCAACGGAAGGACGTTAAGCAAATTAACATTAAAATAGTTAACAACGACTGTGTGAATTAATATTTGCAGAATAAATATCTTGAATATTCAGAAAAGTCTTTCTTTAAATCAGCCCAACCCTGTAAGATTCTTCCTTTCAGACAATTTCAGTGTACAAAAGATTTTCTCTCCTCCACCATATTGCATTCAACAATCCCACCTTCAAATATCACTACCACCACCATTAACAATTAACATTTTAAGCTCTGTTAGTCATGTATCCTGTCTCTTTTTGTAGTCTCGAGCCAGCAAACACGCAAGTGAATCTTCTTGCAACGTCCACACTGTGGGCATATTGTTCGCAAAATATGAGAGATGGTTTCTCCATATTATTCAATGGGGAAGGTGAATTTCCCTCTCATCTCCCCATCCCCGTCGTCTTACTGACTCACTTTCTGAATGGCACATACACCACTACAGCTTGTCATTATTTATTCGTCCCGTCCAAGAAATTCTTGCCGATTGCATCAACGACGGACATTGCAAAAAAAATTGCAAACGCATCCTGTAATATTAAAAATATTAAAAATTTTTACCATATTTTCTCGCATGTACACAACAATCCACATCACATTGCATACACGCTTAATTCGAGCATAAAACTATGTGGTTTCTGTGAAAACGAGTAATTTTTCACTCTAGCCTCCGTCCCTCATTGCTGTGGCTTCTGTCTCCAATATTTTACTAGAAACCCTCAGCGCATGACTATTATGTTTTTGCCTGGGAAATCTTGCGTATTCATCGCCATTAGGTCTTGAATTTTGCGTATTTACACAGGCCTCCTCCACTGATTCTTGTTTCCCAAAACCGCATAGATTGGACATATGCTGTGCAAGTTGAGGAGGCTTTAATGACAATTCTTGTATCAAGAATCAGTAATTGGGAGATCATTTTCTATGATGAATTGTATACGAATTATGCGAATGAAATAATAAGCGGTAGAATGGATAATAAGGTATAAAAAGGAGAGGACCATGGGGTGTGTGACACATTTCAGTTTCACTTTTTCCATGCTTTCATTAGTATGCAAAAAAATGTACCATATTCGGAATCAAGAATTTTAATTTTCCTTGAATTCCTACCTAGGATGACCATGTGCTTTGGATTGTCGTTTACAGCTTCATTATTTTGCCAATTTTCTCACCACTAGCACTTAATATCCGTCATATTAGCTCTGCTCCTAGCATACTCAGCGTCCACCAGAAGCAGCGAGCTAAATTTTTGCAAATTAAGCAAAGCTTTGTGAAAGTGATATAGCTTTTGGCTTGTGTCATTGATTGGTACAAGTGTGTGTAATGTGGCGGATGTGGATTGGCATTAAATAGTTCACCTAGGAATAGCACGCAGGGCAGGATGGATTGAATGAGAAGAGGAAATTCAATTTACACGCTTATTCAAAGGACACTTTAAATTGTCAATATTTTAGCACGCACTTCCCCGGCCTCCTTGAATTGAATGAAACGCTGTTATAGGATTGTGGCAAACCTTCCTTCTATTTTACTACATTCAGTCTTGGTTTTTCGCGATAGATTTAACCTGCATTTACCAATTTTAATGCTACAATCACTTCTTAAATCCTTTATTCCTTTCTCCCCTAATCCTTCCCCCCCACAGACAATCTCTCTCCTCTGTCTTGTCTATTTGACTTGCTGAGAACAGGAGCTCCTAAATCTAATTTATATTCATTTGAAGCTTGTCACTCACTTTCATAGTAAGCAAAGAGGTAAAATATCAATTTCTTAACATAAACAACCTCCCCAAGCCTTATCAGCTACTTCCCCCGTCAAACCTTAATTCGCTTTAGTTAAACTTGTTGCTCTAATGCCTGAGGCCAAGCGACAGCCCAGCATTGAATTCATCCTCTGGCTAACTAGCTTCCTTATTGCGTTCATAGAGATGGCTGATTAAATCCTTGAATTAAGACTTTAATAATTACAGGGATTATGATGGATGAGGACGGGCGTTTGCGTGAAATTTCTTGTACAAATAGCAAGTCCATGTCATCATACAAAGCTAAAACTACTATACAATGAAAATAACAGGATTTTGCAAACACTTGAATCGCCAATCTTTCCTCGTCACAGCATAAGAGCCGTAACAAGACGGAGCGTAATGTTCCGTAACTTGTTCAGAATCAAGGTAGAATTTACAAGAGTTGTAAGCTTGAGCACGGAATACAAGAATCAAAAGCTTTGATCATGTGTTCGATTGTCAACAAAGATTGACACTTGAGCAGAGTCTCATGATTCCTCCCAGAAGAATTGCGAATCCGTTGGCATGAATGGGATGTGTGACATTGCAAATTTTACTTTTTTTCTGTAACGCTTCTTAGCGTTGTACTCGTTTGTTGACGGCCTCTTCAAGTTGTGTATAGCAGCTTATTCGCCGCTAAGCGTTCGGAGGATCACTTACATGTGTTAAATCTAGGAAGAAATGTATCCAATCTTTGCTAATTATCTGGGCAAGTCTGAAGGAAACAGGGATGTCAGCTTCACTTTCCAGGTACTCAGAAGCGCAGCGTCAAGTACTTAGCAACATTGTTTGCAAACTGTCTTGACTACAGTGAAGCTTAGCAGGCTGGGAAGCAAGTAAATAAGCGCGATACAAAGAATGATTTAAGTCACCGACGCCGACAGCGTTTTCAAAAGCGTATCAAACGAGGAAACAATAATAACCATTTCTGAAAAAACTTCTCAAACACTAGCAATCTTCATTGGCAGGTATTTTCCACATATGGTTACTCTGTTCTTCATTCATTCTAATTTACCGCTGACTGACGCTTGAGTGCCAGCGTTTTAAGCTAGAAAAAAAGAGATGCGTGCAAAATAAAAAATCCAGAATCTTGCTACCTCCCTACCGTCTTCACACTTTTACACACGAAACACACCGCCCCCTCCCTTGAGCTAAACCAAGCTCTGTGTCTTGCTCGTCTGTACTCCGCGCCGGTAGTTTGACTGTCTAAAAGTAAATCCAAGATTGCCGTTGAATTAAGCCTCCATGTTTTAGATTGTTTGATGACTTGACCTAAATTTAATGCTCCAGCAATTCCGCATCCAAACATTGTGGTCTCCTTCACACCTAATCCTCTACACAACTACAACATCCCACAACAATGGAGTCTTTGTAGTGCCCTGCCCCTTAAAAAATCTCTTTAGAAAACCTCATGTCCAAGGGATGGCGTTGTTTGGGAAGAATGTATTTACAAGATGAATCTAGAATTCCGATTCTCCCGCATTATTCTTCTCGTTTTTCCTTTCTTCCATGCCCTTCCATGTTTTCCCTCTCGTACTTGATTTCTGTTCCTTAATGCTTGCCCCTCCAAAAGATTGCTTCACTCGTTCTTACGATAATATTCCTCTTGTTTTGCCTTCATGTGTGATCGTGTCAAGAGATTCATTAGTTTCCCACCATTTCCCTTGCTTTCTAATCAAGGATTCATCTTCTCTTATCTCTACCTCCTCCAAAGAATAAGGGCTAAAAATAACCATCACACTTGGACGAGTTACTACAAGCAACAAGAGGAACCACTCAAGTGTTATTATAATAACCGCAAATAACATTACGTACTCGAGTCTCTTCCGAGAACGCGCTCTTGTTTTTCTTTTCCTTCCTCCCGAACTTTTTATAAACGCGCTTTATATTCAGCTCTTCAAGGAGGAAGAATACAAAGAATAACTTTTCCAGTTCTTTTTACCACCCCCTCTGTCTCTAAGCATTCCAGCCTTGCTTGATTTTAACGCCGCGCTTTTAATCTTCTCTTTAATTTACAACGTATTTCCGCCCCAGATCCACGCAATTGATTTATGAGATCCTCTCATCGCATTTCCTAGTCAGTAAATCTTAAACAGTTGAGGATTTTTTTGCAGACCTTCTTCTGAGTAAACCCACTGAGCTAAGGCTGACAAGTCAAACAGAAATAGGTTCGCGGTGTAACCAGATATTTAAATTGTTTCTCTCACATTCACACGTTTACTGTATACTGTTTCATTTACCGTTCAGTCTTTTTGTTTCTGTCAAATCTTATCCTTGAAAGTTTCCGCAAATAATGGCAAAAACGTGCATAAATTCGCCCTTTTACAAAATACTTTTGAGAGATACATTTGCTGCATTTGAATCTCTGCTAACAGATCTATGAAACAATCAATAGATAAAAACTTAATTCTGCTGAACTTGAACAAAAATGCCCAAGTTGTATCTTTTCCAGACATGCTCCTTCGCTCAACATCCAATGTACAAGCTTCAAGCCTTTGTGTAATATACGCAAGACTTTGATCGTCATATTTTCTTGATCCCAACCGAACCGCGGTATTCATGTAATGTAATATCATCCTCACGAGGGAGGTGGTGTAATTTTTCTTTAAAACGAATTGGTCATTGACAAAAGATGAAAGCGCCGGCATCGTTGAACCGCAGCCAGGTATGTGTGTACAAGTCTGAAAAAATTCTCATCAGTTTTCATCTTCACCTTTATCGCTTTAGCGGCCCGCAGTTTATATCCGCTTCTTTATTTTCTATCTGCCTGTACTACAATCGACTCAGCTGTCAACAATGGTAAAAAAATGTCTTTGAAAAGCCGTCAGGTAAAATTACACAATTGTTGACACATCTCATCATCATCTTATCCCTCCTTGATCTTGTACCTCTCTCCTTTCTTTATTCGGTATGACCAAGTACAAAGTTCGGTAGCAGCCCATTGAGTAAATTGACTCATCTTTTCTTGTTATAAGCCCGTGCCGCCGCTGCCGCTGCCACCCCGAATGTACATGCAATGCATACATATTATGGCACAAGATTGTAGAGGATTTCCTTTGGAAAAATTCCAAAGTCTTTTCCCTCTAATTCACATCTCATTCTCTCTACTAAGCTGTCTTCATCACCTCTGCCTCATCCACGTATTCACATACATTTTAATAATAATTTCAGGGATTATTACCAACTTTAAAAGTTCCGTATTAAAATACTTGGTCATTCTAATACACGAAGTCAAGCAGGTGTTTGATGATAGTCTTTTTTCTCTTCACCTTCTCTCTCTCTCTCTCTCTAAAATTTCCCATCACCGCATCCCCATGTTCTTGTGAGACTCGAACACGAAGCAACAGTCATAAACTTGTCCCGGAACAATACCGTTGTCAAGATCCCATCTTTAAATTCCATATATAACTACATTTCCCTCCGCTGTGCCTTATCTCATTCCCGAGGATATTCATAGAATATTGTCACCTGTCTCCACTCCCAGTGACATGTCTTTCTTCTTCCCTGCCTCCCGTTAACCCCTTGGAACTTCAATAAAGGCCTCAAGCTGTACCTAACTGCTTCGAGCCCTGCGATCCCTCAGGGCTTTTCTCAGTCTGCATTTAATGCCTACACGACGGCATGCTTTAAAACTAGAGATTTAGTAAAACGCATATGCGCTTCGCCCTGCCGTTTCACCTGAAGCTTGTTGAGAGATTGAAATTATGTAAATGAAACGCATATATGAAAATTGTTTTTGATCAATCAGCTCATATCTTTTAAGATATAATTAATCCCCTGTAGGGCACCCTTTCAATACTAGGACTCTGGGCAGAATGAAATTGATTGACAAGTGAAAGTTGATACATACACTCAGCATATACAGTCATTCCTTACGAGGAGAAGACAGAGAGCCTTTCAAAGATCGCTTAAATTCCAATCCAGTAACAGCTTCTGTTAAATCTGTCAGTCCTCAACCACTGATGCCTCAAGTTAACTGCAAGGTGTATGTTAAACATATATGGCTTCTTTAGAACCGTATTTCAGTCATTTAACACACCTTGATTTCTTCGTCCTCCCTGCATGGAATGATTCAAGCGGTTTTATTTCCTGACTTCAATATGACGACGACCTCAAGAGGACAAGAATCAATCAATTTCAAATCCGTGATATTAAAAGGCCCCAAGGGCTTAAAGGAATGCTCAGCTTGGCAGAGGTATTTAATAAATAAAAATTCTAAATTAATTTATCCATCAATAGTTTTCATTTAACCGTTCGTGTAAAACCAGCCGAGAACAGTTTTTTCATATAATTATATATGATATGCTGATGCTTGCAAGATTTATCGAGCTTCTGCATAATATTTTCAAAGACTGAATAATGTATTAAACATATTGTAATTGGAAGCTAATCCAACCGAAGTGGTAAAGTAATAGCACGATTCCATTAGCCTCCCTTTCCTCGCCACATGATTTCAATCGATTCTCTTCTAGTATATTCGTCAAGAATCAATTATTGTACTACATAATTAACATTAATCCTCCATGGGCTAATTTATTCAAATCATTTCCCCTTCTACCCTCCCCCACCCTATCATGATTACGTAGTACAGAAAATTAAATAATGGCAGGAGAAATACTCCATCCACCTTCTGTATTTTCCCACAGTTCAAACCCTATATATATATATTGTGCCGCTTTGTAATTCCACTCTCTGCTCTTGTTTAACAGTAATCTGTTCTCTGCAGTGCAACTGATCCTTTACAAAACTACAAAACCAATACTTTGGTAAATTAAGTAGCTTGAAAAGCCATTCATCAAATCAAGAGATCAATCATCAATTTCAAGAAACATTATCCCCACTCTTCCAATAACTCTTGATTCTCTCAGTTATGCCCTCTTCTTCCAAAGCTGTATAATCCGCTCCATCTAATGCTTGTTTGCGAAATGCGAATTCTTTCTGCATTTCCTAACGTTGACGTCTACCCCTCAATGGGATTTCCATGCAGCTAATGCTTGTTCGGAGACAGATGAGACAATTTTCATTATAATAATTATATTAGCAAAGACAGTGCAGTAGGACTAAAAGTATTAGCTTGCACATTAACGATAACTCCTCCACGTACTGACCATTTCTGTCAACTGAAAATACGCCTTATAATACACTATTCAATCTACAATGCTCAATTAATTTTCTACCTCATCAGATTCAATAATCCAATAATTCATATCTAGATTGCTCCCTGTCTTCCAAAGATAAATTACTCATTTGCACTTTCAACAATCACGTCCCAGATTCTAGTGCATGTAAGTGTACAAGCCCCAAGAACATCCTAGGCCACCGCATCGTGGTCCCGAGCAACACTGTCTGTACCAACTGACGCTTGTTGACAGTGTCTACGTAAACGACTTACCTGTTGCAGGTATCCGTCGTGTTGGCGGGAAATGGTTTAGCGCTAACTTTGTAAGAATTCATCGAGGAAAATCATTAGTATTAACGTTCCTTTGTTTCACATGATTGTACGTGATGTAATTGCAATTACGAGGCAGTGTTACCGCAAACTCACCACACAATCCATTTTAACAAACTCCTTTTACCACCTCAGGAAATGGGCATGATGTAGGCCAGTCTCAGATTACAGTTTCCTTGAATAATTTTTTTTAATTTTATAATTTAAAATAAAAATCATTTCCCACCAATTTTTAAATCTAAATCTAAAATTTTCTCAAAACTGAGATTTGGCTAGCCAAGGAAAATAATTTCGAGGTCGCATTAGATCCACTTATTGCTTCAGTTGAGCGGATATGTGAGAAGCATACAAAACTGCAATGCCATGGTATTTTAGCTCCGGATTTTGCAGTTGCTCAAACATGTAGTCCCAATGCCACCAAAAAGCACGGCAACAGTAATAGGAAGACTAGCATAATCAGGGCTCTCGGAGAGAAGCGAGACATTTACTTTACATTTGCGAAACCGCATCCTTTAAATTAAATTAAATGGACTCCAACCGATCTCCTCCATGGTCCACTTGCTAGGCCAGAGGGACAGGGGCACGGAGCGCTAGTTTTCGTTTTCAATGCTACTCTTGCCGTTACAATGTTACATGCAATCAGCTTTAAATCCACACAGCAGCCTCCTTTAGTGAAGCGTTAGCATAGACATTCAAGTAGTAGCTCAAAAGCTTCTCTTGCGAAACGGATAAACAAGGCTTCCCTTTTAAATTGAGGACGGATTTGGGCAGCAGTGACAGTCTGTCCATGTCGTGTCCATTAATATTGATTTCCCGCTATATTTAAATCCTTCTCCTCCCCACGTTTGCCTACTCACTTGACCAACTCTCTTCTGACTGAGAGTGAGTTGCAAAGACTGTTTCAGAAATGTTCTCACGCTAATCACGTAATTATTGAATTTCACTCCTATTTTTGAATTAAGAGTCAATGTAATATTCAAAGCCTCTGTACACGCATCTCCACAGGAGGGACTCTCCAAGGGGCAAGAATATGTAATGTAACGTTACTCACTCTATGAAACAACCGCATCATCTTTTTACACCTCCTTCCTCCTCACCTTCTCTCATATAGTAAACTATCATTTATTTACTCTTGACTATAAGTTCTTGCTGTCTCTATCGACAAAATAACTTTCAGCTTCTAATCCCAACTGTAGTTTCCATTCAATACAAGGATCTATACAATCTCACACGCATTTTGCACGTAGTAACCGCCCGTTACGCACCACAGCAGAATCCGGATCACAATCTTCAAAACATTTTTCTCTCAAGGCTGCATTCGCACGCAGGAAGGAGGGGGGCAAGTGAGCGCAATAGTATTGAAATAGACAACGTTCTTCAGTAATTATCTTTGCATTCTAATGAACGGGGGCTTGTTCGCTCAAGCCTTACGCTCCCTCGGCCATTGCATCAAGCCATGAGTCTTTTCATCGCCTTCCTCCCATTCTATCCTGTTATCAATCCCACCTTTTTGGGATCGGCAATATTGAAACATATCTAATCAGTGTTTTAAAAATTCCTCGCCTAATTAATATTCAAAGGCTACGACATAACTACGAAATACTGACGCAGCATCACCAGGGTTGCACTCCAACAAACAGCGTACATAACACAGAGACGCTCAGATGATAACCTTTGCAATATTATGCGAATTCTTACACACGCACCCTCCATGCTCTCACACTTGTCACATTACACACTTGTCAATAAATTAAATCTCTTACAATCCAACCTTTAACAATTAGTTCCTCTGTACCCTCTCAATCATCCACTTTCGCAAACTAATCATCCGGATCATAGGCAAAGCATGCATCAAGAAAAAGTCCACCAACTTCTGCATGTATATAGTGTTATTTATTAACTAAATTAACTGATGACACGAATCCCCTGCTGGAAACCGAGAGCAGTTGCTAACAATGCTTTCAAAATTAATTCTATCCACGTTCTCATCTTCACTGAAATCTCTAAAATTTATCGTCACATGTGGTTAGGAAATACAAAAGAGTTTGAAATTTTCTAGATTCCCTTTAAAATGCAAATATTTCACATTATTCATAGGACTCTTGTCCCATATTCAGTGTCTTCTCTGTCAATTATATTTTGTTATTGGTAATCCCCCAATATATACATTTCGCGAATAATTTTGCAAATATTTCGCAACACTCCACAGCCATACGACAAACGGAAGCAAATAACATGAATTTTTACATGCATGCCCAAGTAGCCGAACGTGTGAAAGAGCATGTGTAGATCTGCAAACTGTGCGGATAACAAGCGCTTCTGACTGTGAGCTATCTACTGCTTTAACTTGTTAAAAAAAATTTCCAACTGGATTACAACTGAGATTAAACGTTCTCGTCCTCCTCCCCGCCCTTTGTACAATAAAAAAGTATTGGGAATTAGTTAAGAATGAATCCAAAATACAATACGGATTTTTTAGAACTCAATTGGTTTGCAAGGATTCAAGTTATTTTTAATCCTGTACGGCAGCCCATTTCCTTCCCTTCTCCCCACAATAGAATAATTACAGGCTCCTTTCTAAATTCGATTCAGTAATAACTCTTTGAGCTATTTTTCACAAAATTAAATCCTTTGCCAAATCATAATCCTATCCCTATCCGCCACCTACTATCCAACTAACTCCTTTGGCAGCCTTTAGTCAACCGGTTAACCATGTATACCTTTAATAATTCCTATTTCTCTGCCCTTAGCATGGCCGCCAACACGCATGAAAGTATTTATGTGTTATACAAGAAAACTTTTTATATTCTATGCTAAGTATTATCCATTCTTAATTGTCTGTAGGCTGTGCTCCATTTATCGCTTAATCCAAAGAGTGTCAAATAACAGCAAGCCAATGACCAACAGCTGGCCAACGGTCCTGTAAAACATTATCAAGGCTACGAATTCCACAAAATGATTTTCACTTATCACACAATATACAAATCTCTTGTAAAGCTACGGCTTAGATGCAAGTTTATGGCTGAAGATTCTTTAGAAGACGAGAGAAGTAATATTATTTAATTCTTCATTATTATTACTTTTGCTTACCCATTAATATTTCTTAAAGCCGATTATTCTCCTCCCCCTAGCGCCTTTATCGCAGAATAACGAGACACTTAATATATGAGAACATATTGAGCAAGAGGTTAAGACAGACAGAAGCAAAAAGGCAAAGGGCTCAATGCTCGCGATCTCTGTCCAACTTATCAGCATGACTTACGATCGGTTTCTCTATAGCAGAGATGTTCTCACAGATTATTCCCAAGTGATCATTTATTAAGTGGCAAAGAGTACAAGAAGAGAGATGCGTTTCTTGAAGGCATCCTACATCGATAACTTGTAGAAACGTTTACTAGCTAACGCAACACGCAGTCTTCCATTCAAGTCAGTTAATTTAGCACTCCTCTGTCCATCCACCTTATCAAGCTCATCTTTTCCTACGCCTCAGCCTTCACCTTTTAATTATTATTCCCTCGAACGATTTGCAATCTTCTCTAGCTCCAATTACGTTAACTTTAACCCAGGAGAGCTACTAAACGTAATGAGCAAGCACAAGATAACTTTTAAATTACTACACCTGTCCCCGTAGAATTAGCACCTCAAACTGATAGCATTACATCATTGTAGAGCTTGGTCGTAGCAATGTTGGTATTATTGGCGTTGGATTAATA
Source organism: Sminthurides aquaticus (assembly GCA_906901655.1). NCBI lineage: Eukaryota > Metazoa > Arthropoda > Collembola > Symphypleona > Sminthurididae > Sminthurides > Sminthurides aquaticus. The sequence goes on along the minus strand of CAJQTT010000001.1, from coordinate 12,322,896 downwards.
GCTCCTCTTTAATTCAGTTTCAGCACATTGTCTTACGCTGAAAATAGTTTCTTGAAATCCTCATTAATGTGTATAGCACCTGTGAAGCTGAAAATTTCACCTTGAGGAGGTTGCAAAGAAGAAAAAAATTGTAATTCGTGCGCATGTAATTACAATTACAGACACGCATAAAGATTCAACCAAACTTGAAAAAATCATTAACAAATAATAATTTTTTGGACACTGAGGAGCGGAGTCCTAGTGGCAGTGGCTTGAGTGGGAAGGAAAATAAGGACCAAGGGGAAAATCAAGGGAAATTAGCTCCTCCAATTTCACAAGAGATTACAATTAATTGAAAGCTGAGCTGGGGCTTAATTTATCTTGGTTTAGGTCCTCCTCTGTGGTAGTCACAGGTGATTTTGTAATAGCTCAATTTCCTTCTCAAGGATAATTCTCCCTTTAGTTTCTACATTCACCCTCCCCTCACCCTCTCTTCTCCCCATCCTCATTAACTAATGAACTTAATAACGGGGAAGACAAAATCTGTTCGTGTCCAATTGCAAACTGCTTCGCAAAAACCCCTTGTTCCAGAGGAGACATTTTCCTGAGCTCAACAAGACTTGTCGCTTATCATCTCCTTTATTACGCTCCAACTTTTATCTTCTCGCTCATTAAGCTTTAAATGTACAAACATGTAAGAATTTGCTCTAGTTTTGCAAAAAAAACACTTGCAAAAAATTATTATTATACTAACCGATAAGCTTTTGCAAATATTTTTGCGAATTCTCGCTTGTCCCCAAATCAACCACCAAAAACAGGGAAGCTCTCCACCAACTTGACCCTGCACGATGCAGGTTGCATAAATAAAATTGTGCAAAAGTGTTTAATACATTTTAAGTTGAGGGGAGCCAAGTTTATAATCAAGTAACACCTCATCTTGGAAAAAAATTAACCCGAGTTGCAAATTTTATTTTGCGATAGGAAGTTTTTATTGCGGCTGCTATTTGCTCGGAAGGCGTAGAGCAAACGGTGTTGTACACCCGAGAGCGTTGTTATCCGAATGGGACACGAGAAATTAATGTCATAAGGATTTCTCTTTTAAGGCCGTTTAATGGGAACCATAGTCATTCGTGATAACGGTTTTGCTAGAAGTTAATTCAGTGCTTGTAAGTCTCTCATGTCAAAACTGTATCCGTCTCTTCCTTCAAGTCTCTTCTCCTCAGTCTTCTTCGCCCTTAACAATCCCTTCAATTATATTCTTCCTTCAAACTCGTATAAACAGTCAACCTCACGTATTTCATCTCCCAGCTCATGTATCCACCTTTTACAACACATTCGTTAAAAATATTCCCACGCGTTCTGCTTTTACGCACCACAAGTTTACGACAATCTTTAAGATTCCTCCGATTCTTCTAAATGTGTATCCTCCATTACATTTCATTCTTCATCCTCCTCATCTTGTCATTTTCTGTTTTTCGAGATATTATCCAAGACTTCTACTCAGGTGTTATAATAAGAATGTTTTGATTACTTTATTTATTTTTTACCTGGAAAAATCTTGAAGACAACCATGTTGACATCAAAATTGTATTGTAAAGGAGGTGCCCGTTGACATCAAAATACTACGGGTTGCTACAAACTTTAGCTTCTTTTAACAATAAAATATACTGTTTTTCAAATATTAATGATGCCACAGCACATTAACCTGTGTCGCGTCAACTATTCAGCACCTTGTACTTTCTCCCAGAGATGATCTATCAAAGAAAAACTTGTCACAACAGGGTAAGCCCTCTTTATGTCATAAAATTATGACACTTTCCTTCAACCGCCTTCCCTTGTATTAAGCTAACCAAAAGACTACCTTGATGATATTTGTTGTTACTGCGGATTGCGGTAAGGGATATTTGCGAAAAGTGAATTCTTTCATTCATTCGTTGAAAAAGATATCATCAGCACGCAGTGCATACAGCTGTATTTAGTCAAAGGAACAGTGATATTGGTCATTATTTTGTTGCATTTGATAGTTGATGATGCAAGGAGAGAAAGAGACACAGGGTTTAAGAGTGTACAAAAAAGCTATTATAATTATTATCAAGGTTTGTGAACGAAGATGATCAGTCAGTTAGTCATTCAAGCCTCTCTGCGAATGCAAGTTCTGAAGGCATCACAAGAGAGGATTACATGGATGAAGGATCATAAAGTGGGTGTCAATAGCTTTGGAATCATCTTTCACGCTCTCAGCTCAAGTTGATAATTTAATGAGAAATAATAGCTTCGTCTCTCTTTTTAGTATCGTTCAATACAAAGCAAAGGGGACGTGGAGGGGACGACAAGTATATTTTCTTGTGCTCAAGGTTCTTGATTATCCTATTCACTTATTTTTCATTGATAACTTGGAGTTATCACTGTTATTCGCAACTTTGTAACTCATTCACTTACTCATCATTATTCTCCTGTGTATCTTCTGTCCTCTACTCCATGCAACTCCGCCACACAGTAGGATGGAACACACACACTCACTCTCAATCAGTCTTGCCTCTTGTCCAATTACAAAGTGTCCCTCGTCCATCCTCTTCAATATCATCTCCGTCCGACTCCATGAGGATTAATTGTTTCCCAAGGTGACCCCTTAAGATCACACAATTTTCCTAGATGGCAAACGCATCTTTTGCATAGTGGAGAATCGCAGCTTGGCCAAAGCCGACATATAATGCGAGAAAACTTAGTAATCTTGCAAAAGAACAGAAGCGACAGCACTCGGAGCAGTTACAACGCCAAACACAAACTTTAGCTCACGATACCGATGGTTTTGCAAAAAATTAACTGACGTTGTGTTCCTTGAAAACAGTTTTCTAAAATTTACAAAGATACATAAAAAGAAAATTACAGCTGATTACAGCTTCATAAAAGTCCTCATTACAGACTTTGAGTGATATGAATTTGGTAATAAAATATTCCCATTCGCCTAAATTCATAGCCCGGGGTCAGGGAGGAAGGAAGTAATTACCAGCACATCTCTTCATCACCTGACCCACCGGCTAGGCTCGTTTCACGACCGCAAGTCAGTGCGCTATATGCTCTTTTCTCCAAAGGTTATTTATCCCTTGGACAATTGTAGAGTCGCAATTTTTAATGCGAAACCCCTCTGTCCATTCTTACGTAGGTGAGGCCTAGGTAATGGCTGCGTCTTATTCTTCAACTTGCTAGAATTTTTAAAATGTCTTCAAATGAGCCTCATAAACTTGATAAATCCCACTCATTTTCAAGTACAACCACCTTTCCCGGTGATAAAAGTTGAAAATCTTCAATCTTGAAAGTTCTGAGTAAGGAAAAACCATAATCCTCAATCCCGCTTGACGACATTGTTCTGCTGATGCCGTAAGGATAATTTAAGTCTTTCTCGCATTCTTCTTATTCTCTCGTTTCTTGTTCGTCATTTTTCGAGGGATTATTATTCCAAATGTATCCTAGATTTTTATAGCTTTGCTTGCTTCTAAGCATTGGGAAGAAGATAGAGTGAGAATTTTAGAGCCGCAAGCTAATTTTCTTTTACAATTCTCTTCCTTGGCTAACTGATTTGAAGCAATGTAAGAAAAATACCCGGTCCGACGAGAACTTAAGCCTGCAACGAAACAATTTTCAAGACTGTACACATTACGCATACTTACATGGGGCCAGCCAGTGTCCAGGGGATTTGTAGTCATCATTGAATTGACTGACTTGTCCAAGGATAATGACAGAGCTATTGACTAGGCTTGAAGCTTGAATACATTTCCACAAGTCAATTTAGCTCCAGGAATGCATTCACATGATTGCCTGTATTGTCTGGGTCGTAAGAAGAGCGCGTGGAGCGTGGTTTGATGAGAAGATTACACCAAAAGCTGATTTACTCGTCCTCTAGAGATGACTTTTAGCTAGAAGGTGCTTGCTTGCAGTATAAATCTTTAGCATCCCGGGTATAATAGTGAAGCCTTGTGTAGCATTACGTGTGTGGCACACAAGAAACATGTTAAATTGTTAGCCTAATGGGTGACGGGCTGGCAGGTAAAATTATTCTTCTACACAAATATCATCCACGTGAGGTAAGGTAATGGTAGGTAGGAGATTTACACGAGAGTCTCGCAACCAGGTAACTTCCCCAGGTGAAACCTGTACAGCATGCAAGGCAGAGGCGGGTGGGATTGAGTGAGCTTCCTATAACTTCACGCAACCAACTCCCCCTAAACTTTCCCTTCTTTCTGTACCACCTCCTAAAGAATCTGTTTGTGGAGTCCGAGCTGGGTGGTCTCCGGCGGAGATGATCTTCCCTGGACTTAATTTCAATCTCCCACAATATAAAAACACCACCAACAAGACCACCATCACCTCCAACAACAACCAAAGCGAAAGAATACAATAGAATCATAGAAAAATGTTTCTTAAAAACGCCGTTCACAAACGGGAGAAACATTCGCTTGAAAATCTCAAAACCCTCTCAAAATTATCAAATTCATATTACACAAACGTATACACACATTTACCCCACGTTTACGACTCTCTTAAACTTCAAACCCCGGCTCACTCACATTATAATCAGTCCCGTTTTACAACCACGAAACAAGTATCCCAGCCCTCTTTTAACTAACTACTTAATCAGGAAAATCCTTTGTGACCTGCGTCTGCATTCCACAGAGACGCAATTAACTTATCTTCAGACGTATCTCACAGGGTGTTCCTCTTCCTCATTCTCTTTTAAGGCCTTCTTCCTAAACAGCTCATATCGCACTCGCATAAGTCCCTACCCTTTGACCTCAAAAACATCCCAACATATCTCCTGCACTTACAAGCAAGCGAAGATTGTAGATGTGTAGCAGTGATATAATTTTCAGAGATCAATCAAAGATTAAGTCAAGTCTGTGCAAATCTCTTGACTGATTTTAATACCCACAGACTAATATGTCTGGTGGCATATCAGACGAAGTAGCGCTACAACAGAAGAGATTATATAGCTTAACCAACATCTGAAGATCCTAGACCATAGACAGGCATAACCCCACGTATACAACTATGTTCCTACAACAAGTTTCAGTATTACCACCACCTTTTACTTTAGATAACAGCAATAAAATAGTAATGACATATTTAAAATTCATTTTATTATCCTTTAAATTTGTAAATTCATACGTTACTTTCCACAAAACTAGGTAAGAATTAGGAAGGAAGAGATGAGGACTTAATTACAATCAAGAGACGGCAAACAACACCCAGTTCGTCATCCTTTTCCATCCATAGAACCATTCCCGTTAACATGCTAGTTAGTATCCCATTCTGCCATACCCATATACTTCACGTCCATAAACTTTCTAACTCGTTAACTTTGTTGTAACTTAACGCGACCCATCTGAATTAAATGAATGAGCGGTAGAGGCGGATGGCCATTTTATAAAAACATGCGTCCAACTCTACCTTTACCTCTACCTCTCTAGCGCGAATCAAAGAGAATCCTATTGTTTCCGTTTCGTTGTTGCCATTGTCGGGAGATGAACTTGTAGGAAGAAGCGTATTCCCTTCATTCATGAATAGTTCAATAGTGCCATCTTTGTGGACATGAATTTCCGCCTTTGCTTTATTAGCAAGCGTAGGGAAGAAAAGGGATTTACATTCTAACTGCTATATTAAGTCATTTAATGCCTGTTAGAGTTACGACCTGGAGGTTTGGAGAATGATCGGGAGGAAATCTTGCTCTAGTTTCCTGTTTTCGGCTCTTGTGAGCCAACTTTTCTAACAGGAGTTACCTTTAGGCTTTGCTCTGCTATGTCCATCGTTAATATCTTTTGCTACCTTAGTTCCCACATTAACTTTTTACCAAGCTCGCCAGACGGCCCTTCCGTTCCGTGGGCAGTGCCTAAGCTTTAAGGTTTGAAGAAGATTCACTTACAATAGTTGTAGAAAAGGAACGTCCCCAGAATACCGGTAGACATTAATTAGGGGCTTGTTTTACCCAGAATGATTCATCAAGTTGGCAAGTTTCTCTCAGCATTATCCAAGCTAGGGATCGTAATAGCTGGAATTTCAGTAATAAATCTTGCCCTGGCTACGGCAAGATCATGTCGCCTTTTTCCCCTCCGTTAGCTACATGATCTTTCATAATGGTATCCTTGGATTCCCACTCTTTTCTTCTTTTCCTTCTTCACATCTCAATTTCCCAGGTCCACACCCTAATTTCTTCTGCTGCATTTTTACCTCTCAATCCAACCGTTCGTCAATCCAACCGTCCCTTGGTCGTTTCTCCATCCACAATCTGTCCAGACGAGGGAATCCGGTAGTAAATAACTTTATTTTCTTCCTGTCCTTCCCTTCCTTGGCTCCACGCTATCAGCAACACATAAATACACGATTGGCTTGGGATTGAATGCCCGAAAGCGGAGGGCAAGTCAAGCCAGGTCCGTTGGGAACAAATCTCTTCCAGCCGCAGTCCTTCATCTCGTGGATTATGTTGTAATATTTATTCTCTTTGAAAAATCCTCACCTTATCCTTTGAGGCAGTAGCTCATTGCATTCAAGATTAAGTTTTTCACCCACTTGAGCACGGTTGCACGCATGGACGAGCGGATGAAACGGAGGACGAGAACGCAACTTAGAAATCATGATATGCGATGAAAAGCACTTTTTTCAATCATCCTCAATTCATTCAGATTCAAAAGCTCTCTAACGATATACATTTTTTCTTCTCTTTTCAGTGTCTCTATTCTTCTCCTCCTCCCTACCTGTCATCCAGTCCATAACAGTCTTCGCCCCGCTCAATGGGAACGGAATCCGTGGAACCGTCACATGGATCCAGGAAGGCAAAGGCTCCAACGTCACAGTCCTCGTCAGCCTTGAAACTTTAGTGAGCATAGAGCAAGCTGAATATTCTTGGGCTGTACATGAATTCCCCGTTAATTATGGGCTCAACCCAGGCTCAAGATGCGACAGAGCCCTTCTTGGAACACCGTAAGTATTTCTCCTTAAATAGTTGCAATCCTCATATCTACTCATCATGATAATGACCTAGGCTAAACTTAATAATACACCTAGTGCCAGCGCCTTGCTTTCTCTCCCTTTTCCTGTTTCCATACGCATTTCAGATTTGTGCCGCGAATTTTTCTAAAAGCTTAATGAAAATTAAAAAATAGCTCAAGCTTAAGAAGACAATTAGTCAAATTCCCTATTCTCGTTTATTTCACCTAACAAATAACATTCTCTTTTAAATTCCGCGAGTGGAAACTAAGTAAGCTGTTGCGCGGTTTGAACAATATGGCGAACAGTATTTTCGCATGCGTATGATAATCATCCGCTTTCTCGATTCCGTCAAGTCGAACTACATTTACCAAGTAAGTCAGTAGGTTTACAAGCTACCGAGTAGTTTCACCGCAAAGAAAAATACCAAGAGAAGACGCAACTAGAATCTCTCACACACGACATGAATTGTTGGAGGCGGTGAAAGAATTAGGCTTGGATTTAAAAAATTCCACGCTCACTAAATCCCTCTTCAGACAGAGAATGAGGAGCTTGCACACACATGTGGATTAGCTTTTCTTCCCGGTCACGGTAGCCGCAAATTGGCAAAGGTAATCATAATAAAAGAGGATGATTTATTTCTCACGCCAAACAGAAGTATGCTTTACAATATGTACGAACAGAACAGAGGCAGTTGGGTGCGGCGGGCGGGGGACGATTTTACATTTTATTCTACAAATTCTTGAACAAATGATCACATATTCAAAACTAATTTCTCTCCTCCAGCTAAAATGAAAATGAAATAGTAAATCTTTCAAAAAAACCTGTCCTAATTCCTCCATGTTTTTCCTATGAGGTGCTGGCCGTTGACAGACTTTGCGTTTACTGACTGTTGAAACGTTGAAACATTGTCTTGTGCCGTCGGCACTTTTTCAAAAGCCAGAAAGGAAAGCAAAGAACCGGCTTCATATTTTGTTAAAGAAAACTGTTTCTATCCTCTCATCCTCCCGCCGCATCCCTGGTGTGGATCACACATACCTCTAAATCTAAGAAGACCAGGTGGCTTAGAATGATAGAAAAAAGAGCTTTGATTTAGTTAAGAGTCGCCATAGCTGCCCTCTACTATGACTACAAGACAGAGTTTATGATACAGTCATTCAGACAGAAGCCAGGATTGTAAAATGGAAAAAACCCGGCGACTTTGGGATACGTATAGCGGAGGCACAAGTCAAGATTTACTTTTTGATAGGGTGTGAAAAGAGGGAATTTATGTTAGCGTTTATAAAAACTGGAAGACCCGCGCTATAAACCTTGTAGTCAAGTCAATACAGAGATTTATCTTGTGAGTAATTATTGAAAGGATGGAACAAGAGATTTTCACAACAACTTTTCCACATCAAACCCCATCAAATTTAGCTTGTAAATGTTGCAACCGGAAATGGAAGTAGCCATGCCCCCCATGAAATGCGCTAACGTTATTCGATGATTCTGCTCAAACTTACTTGCGTAGTGCCTGCAGTAGTAACACAGTTGCATTTATTACTTGCGCTTAACTATAAATTTTATAAAATTACATAAAACTGCTCTACCTACCTTTCCCGACGCACTCATCCCTTGTTCGTTAACTCTGGCCGTTAACCAGGCGTTTCTTGAGTAAATCAAATGATGATGCCGTAGAGTTGAGAGACTACGTATATACATGCTCCGAGCACAGTTTCAAGTTCTAGTTTCCACGCTTTTTGCGGTTACATAAAATATTTTCCCAGCGCAACCGCTTCATTCTTCTTTTGCTTTGGCTTCACCGTCAATAAGCTTTTTGTATGCGCTTTTTAAACTGACAAGTGTAGGCTACGTGTAACTCAACCGCGCTTACTGTCATCACCTTTTCCTCTTTTCTTCCTTTTCTTGTATTACTTGCAATTCTTGTGATGTGCCCCAAAAATTGCACCAACTTCCCTTGCCTCCGGCTTCCCAAACCTAGAGAACCAAGTATTCAAGTTTTTACAAAGTAGTTTAATGATGTGAATTATTATTACAACCCCGTGTATAACCCATGTAGTTTTGTTATTAAACGAGCTAATAAGACTAACGGCGTTACTCAACCGGCAACCTTTCAGTTATTCCTCATTTAAAACTCCAATTACAAAATTAACCCATATTTCTTCTCATAGTTACAATATTGAGAATAGCGCCAATTATCTTTCGCATCCCTATTCGCTCTAGCTCATATACATGCTACAATTATATACTAACTAATCACTGTATTCCACTCTTTTAGGATCATCAAATTTGACGAAATCTTTGGAAAGCTCACCTTACCGACAGACACCATATCATTTTCCTCAGACCGTTTCAATTTGACTGGAACAGATGGAATCTGGTCCCACAGCCTGGTTGTTACTTCCAGAGGTCAAAGTACATGCGCCACAATTGATGTAAGTCATCCCCCGATTTCTCTTGGCGCTCTCTTATAACCAATATTTAAGCTGCACTCGCGCTCTGCTCTGGTTCCATAAAACCTTCGGACATTAGCTCGCGCTCGCGCTCGTCCAGAATGATTTAGCAAGACAGAAGGGATGATATGGTTATATTATATAGGAGAGCCTTTTGTGGAAACTCTGAGAATCACGTCCTCCCGCTTCGTTATTGATTGCACTGTCATGTAGCCTTGTTAAATCCGCGATTACGCTGTCTTATCTTCCGTCTCATCTTTTGATCTGGCTCAGGTCTCAAGAGCTTGCAAGACCGAGAACCGGAGAGTCTTTCATACTTCTACGCTACGTAGGGGAATCGGCACGTAATCCGGCTGGAAAGGAAGAATCATGAGCGCAATTACCTCCGATAAATGCGGCGATAAGCTAAATTATAGGATCTAAAGTAAGACTGCGAGCTCTTTTTGAAATAATTCTTTGGCTATTGTGTAGGCCGAAGCAGAATCCCGTTTCGGTGTGGCTCATTTCACCCACCCCATGGCCGGAACAGTGTACTTTAGCACGATGAATGACCGAGAGGGAATGACCACATCTATCTTTAGCGATATTTTCCATGTTAACCAAGACCGCCCCGCTGCATCTGACCATGTCTGGAAACTTTTCATTACAGATTATGCGACAAATGCCAAAGGTAACTTTTTTAATCCACCTCTCTTCAAGCACTGCTCGATGCTTTTGGTTTAAGTTTTTTTTAAAAAAATCTGAGCTGATTCAAATTCAAATTACGTCTTTAAAACAGCTCTACCCTGGTATTATTTCCACACTCTTTTACCTTTAACGTTTCCTTATAAGCTTATAATTGTCTCAAAACTCATTCTCTTCCGCCCAAACTCCACACCTCTTAATTCCATCCTTGTCTCTAATAATTTCCAGTGCTTTGCTCTTTTGCTCGTGCTCAAGTCAACCTGGTTCCTGCCTAATTTTTTCCAGTCCTCAAGCGTTCCTCCTTTTTTCAGCGACAGCGTCTTTTACATAAGAAACATTCCAGAGTTCTCAAATCCAATCCCTCCCAGCACAGAATCTTGAATATCATAGAGTTGATGATGTACATAAGCTATGACTTTAATCCGTTTAAAAACCTTCCAGACGATTCCGACTGTAATTCGCTTCAATTGGTTTGGGATCCTGATATGAAGTCTGGAGACAATTCCTGCTCAAAATCCAATCCTGGAGGTTGTCCAGCCGGAGAGATGACGGAAAAGCACGGGAAGATTCGGATAGGCACTCGTCAGTCATCCTTCTCAAGGAAGATTTACATGGACTCCACCTTGCCCATGATTCATTACACAACAAAGCGTAAACTCTTTGTTGTTATTTTCCATCCGGACAAGCCTGACACTGTTCTTGGTTGCGCTCAAGTTCGCAAGGTAAAAAATCCATTAAGAAAATCCATTCTCGTTTCAATCTTGGCTACGCTTTAACAAAAATTACATTGAATACACGTGCGAGGAAGAGAGCAAGGTATTTTTTTTAAAAAAAAACCATCCACTATTTCTCTTCCTACCTTGGCAATTTAGCTCAAGCGATTGCATTACTAGGGATAATAAGCCCTAAAGCCGAGCCATTCTATTCGCTCAGCGCAAGAACAAGTTGTTGATTCATATAATAGTTAAAAATCCCTTGGAAGATAAAGAATTACCATGGGATTGAATACCGCCCACGAAATTACATTTATCACAATCCCTATTGTCAGAGGCTAGTTGAATCAGGGATTTGAATGGTTAATGTCAATCTTGTGTCGTTCTGACGGTCTTTGTTAGTTAGTTATTTGCTGGATCGTAGGCGTAATCCTCTCTTAGGCTGGCTGATGATTTTTCTCGGGGAATTGGGCAATTTAAGTTAGATTAGCGTCCAAACTATCCCACATTCCCTATGGACTAAACCTGAGACAAGCTAACGGCAAGGCAGAGGGCAAGACGTAACTAAAATCCCACTCCTGGCCTGTGTCCTGCCCTTCGTGAGATACTAAAAGATTGTATAATAATAATATAGTCCGACCTTAGATGTAACTCCCTGGTTCCTCTTGAGAATTCTTTTTTAATCTTAGCTGTGGGAGATAATAATGCATGTTTAGTTATTTGGTTATTCCATTTCTAATCTTGCGTATTCTTTCGCACGTTTCAGATCAAGCCTCTAGATAGCGCTTTGGCAGTCTTATGAAATCAAATGTATATGTAACGTGTGTATTCGAGCGTGTGAAAATTTAAACTTGATTTTGAATCTATGATGTAGGACAATGAATCCTAATCCTCGTTTCAAATGGCTTTTACATGAAGCAAACTTTGCTGTTCATTTACTACAACAGCGGCGGTTTTAAATTTTTTTATTTGTCTCAGTTCAAGATATAGAATAGGCGAGCAAAGTGGATTCCCGGTTAATAAGTGGGAGCAATCCGTATTTTTCATATTAATTCAATTCATAGAAATGTCCTTGTAGCGAAAGGGCTCACAGTCATAACTCACATTCCCAAACATCAGGTGTTCGCAACTGTCATTCCAGGCCATTACACACTTGAAAACGTTTTAATTGAGCTGTGAGAATAGTTTTCATTCTCATTCCCACCTCTAAATTATCCCACCTCTTCTCTAGTACAATCCCTTAATTACGATTGTGTAATATTCAGCGGTCAGTCTGACAGACATTTGACTAGAGCATTCCACTGTCTAATAATCGACATGCCCCTACAAACCCCTCCTAGGTTAGACGGCAGGCCGTAGTGAACTTTATGGTCACGCACTTTAGTGCGTATACCGATTTCATTCAGTAGGAGGACAGGGGTTGCATCCTTTGAAATTAAACAAGTTTTCTTTGGTTAACACGAATACATGTAGTGAAGCCTTGATGTATTTCAGATGAAATTATTTGATAAGGATTCTATATATTGGGCCGCGAGTCATTCACCCACAGTACCATACCATACTAGCAAAGACACTGGGGACAAATCCTTTAAAGAATCAGTTAAGCTATACATGTTCTAGAAACATTGTGTACTCACCCTTTTTTCACAGGTGTGTCTTATCACCTCAGACTCCCTGTCAGTCATCAATAATTGCTGATAGATATCCAATCGCGTAAGGTGCGGAGGCACTCACTTGTAACTTTCATCCCCGATTAGAATACTGGGAAGGAAGCAAGTTAATCATGATTAATCATAATCCATTATTTTCTCTCTCTCTCTGGATATATTTTAATCTTTCCCCTCTTTCCTTCCCTTATCAGATTGAGCCTAAGCGTGGGGTGGCTTTCGTCAATGGTTTCGGAGCAAAAGTTAACTTTACATTCCTTCAACCTTCTCCATTTCACCCTACCAAGACTTTTATCGTCGGAAGACATCTCGGAGGACGGGCCGGCAACTTCCATGTACACGCCTTCCCTAAGGTTCCCAAACTTCACGTAAGTCCCAACACAACAAGACAATGTTTAATTGCCGTCGCTGTTTTTATCTCCCCAACGATTCAACTACCAATCGCTTTAGCTTTGAGAATCCGCATAGCTCCGGGTTCTGCCTATGCGTTCCTCCATCCTATTCCGCCAAAATTGATTATATATCCCAGACCCTTAGGAAAATTATTACCTTGGATGCTCATGAATCAAATTAATTATTCTTCCTTCCCCATCCCATCTATCACAGACCGATGACCCTGTATGCAGCGCAACTGGCGGACACTGGAATCCCTACCAGGTGAACATGGCCGAATACCCTGATGCTGGTGAAGGGACTGATGATCTCTTCGAGGTATGACTTTAAACATCTTGACCCAGACTAACGAAAAGTGCTCTACCTGTTAATTGAATTTATTCTAATTTAAATTTATTTTAAATCCGCTGTATTCCAGTTGGGTGACATGAGCGGGAAGTACGGTAAATTCTCAAACTTGGACAACGTTACTAGTGACTACGTGGACACGAATCTCCCATTATTTGGATCAAACTCTATAATCGGACGATCAGTTGTAATTCACAGGTGAGTTGGCAATCTTAAAGCCATTGACTACAAAGCACTAAAAGTTCTGCCCTCTTTCAACCCTTCTGCGCCTCCATCCTTGTTCCTCCATTGTTTCTTCCGCGCTGTAAACAATAGTCAATGATGCCTAAAATGTTTGTTTCTTTAGTCACAGAAAGAATTGATGTTTGTTTGGGAGGGAGACAGGTAGGAAGATATTTAATTAGGATTAACAAAATAATCCACACCTACAAACTATGGTCTTGACAACAGGGCTTTCTCTCTCTTCCATACCAACAGTCAATATCTCAGCTTGCTTATGTATTTTTAGAGAGTCTGGAAACACTTGTATTAAAGCTTATCATCCCATCATTAAGATAGATATAGATGTGGGGAAGATGTGATTTGAATTGAAGCCCGTAACGGGAAGGGCGAGTTAAAATCCGTTTCCCTCTACTTGCTTCAACTTTCGCACGCAGGACCTTTAGTAGGGCATTGATAAAGAAGGAGCAAGTGAGATACTCTGTATAAGGAATCTCCAAGGTTGAACTGATTCATATGACATTAGGAGAGAACAGTGATGATGTCGAAACTATATTAAATCCTATTGAGCCATAATTTCCCTTGAATGGGAGATAATTAACAAAATCAACACATTACCGAATTACGATTGCATCTCCCATAGCTAGCTGCAGACATGTCTTGGTGGAGCTTTGGTAACGATTCAATCCAGCAAGATTATTACGCATGACTAGACGAAGACAAAAGTAGCGAAAGCTCATGTGTGGGAGACATCATTATACGGGCAGGGGCAGTGGTCCCTGTGACAAGATTCAAAGTTACCTCACACAGTCGCTCCACTACGCTCCATCAATCAGATATGAAAAGCTGAGAGTAAATATAAGTAGAATTAATTATTGCAATCATCCTGTCTGCGTGGGTGGCACAACATGCAAGTAATAACTTGGTGGAGTTGCTCATGTTCCCAGTGTATTACCAGCTGAAAATTTCAATCAGTCAAAAACCTATAGCTACCAACCCATCCACACATGCCATTGATTTATACAGTTTACAGATCTGCATCAGTCATTGTGAAACAACCCCGAGTAATGATATGCTAAACCCTATATTTATTTCCCCCCCTTGTCCTTCTCCAAGAAGGCTTCTTCTCCTACCTGTAAATAGCGATTGAAATGAGGATTTGCTATTGATCCTCTGCTTACTATTAAAGCTTTGCAGTATATTCATGGGTTTTGCTACCGTTTCATTTCAGAGACGCTGATGGGGGTCGTTGGATCTGTGGAAATATTCAAAGCACAAAAGAAATGATTACTGCTGTTGCTACATTCAAGTATCCTTTGGTAGGATCCGTTTACTTTATTCAAGAAGCTGACAATCCTTTTAGCGAGACAAGGTGAGTTTGTTACGTTTATTCTTGACCACGTGGTCATGGTTGCGCTGCGCTTCCCGAGCAACATGGTAACAGATACCTTGTCTAAAGACAAGGCAACTCCGACACATTTTTACACCGCTTTGATTTTCGGTTTTGGTGTCGACGGAACTCTGTATTTACTTTTAGACATCCTATTATCTTGAGTCATTTATAAAAAGCCTTTTAGCTCACCGGATATTTGTCTTTGCTTGTTTGAAACCATACAAAGCCGATACTTAATCCCTACTGATGTTCTTTTGTCACAGCATTTTCATCAACGGACTTCACTACAGCGACGGTTCTAAAAACAATTCTTTGGATCATCAATGGTACATCACAACCGGAGACATTACAAAAGACTACTACGATTGGCGTAATCGGTGTCTCAGTGCCGGAAGCCATTACAATCCCTACAGAGTAAGACATTTTAGGAAACTTTCCCCAAACCCCAGTTTGGTTTAGGAATTTTAACATCCGCGCTCACAATAGCCGCCTGCAGCTTCCGCTCCGTACGAGCCTCACCATAGCGAGAACAATTATTCGCATCTCCCAAACCATGATAAAGTTTTTTTTTGTAAATTCTTCTTTAACTCCCCGTCTTCGCTTCACTAAAAGCAGCGAGTCAAATCTGGCTCATCCCTCACGTGTTTCTCCTTTGGTTTAGTATTTATTTACTTTCTCTTTGGCCGAGTATCCCAAAATCTTCCTGCGGTTTTAACCTGTCCAAATCTAGCGTGATGCCTTTAAATTACGAGAGCTCCTTTAATAATCCGACACAATTTTTCATGGTTAAGCAAGAAAAATAACCTCATACAGAGCGAAACATTTGTAGAAACATTCCTCGCCCTAGCCTCACAACAATCCTTCATCTTATATTTCTAACAAAGCATAACGTGAGGAGCCACCCTTGGCCAAATCATGTTCCTTCCTTCTCCCATTTCATCCTTTTACCATGAAACCATATTCAATTTTCTCTTGCTTTTCTCCTCATTTCCTCGATGCAAACCATGTTCTAACCGTGCATAATCCGGCCTTTTTACTCTTTCGTCAAGAGCTCCTTTCCTCATCTCCTCAACAGTATCATTTCCCTCTTGATTGCACACAATGACTCAATCTTGTTCATTATTCCACACGCACCCTTTCAAGTCCTGCAGCCCTACCAGGAGCAAAATAAGTAGTTATCTCGGGATTGTGTATTCAAGAGATGTGTTTAGAAGCAGAAGAGGTTCCTTCTTAATTCCCTCATCTCTACTTTAAGATGATCAACTTTTATGGATGGAGCATAAGGAGGAAAAAGAGTTAAGACTAAATCATGGACCTTATTTAAAATTCACAGGTAAACACAGACTCACGAGGCTACACTGATTGCGGTCCGACGAGTCCATTCCGTTGTGAATTAGGAGATTTAAGCACCCGTCATCAAAGGATTGCTGTGGCCGGAACTAAAACTCAGATTGTCTTCACCAAGAGATTCTACACTGACGTCAATTTACCTTTGAGCGGGAAACACTCTATCATTTCCAAATCCATGACCATCAAAGATGAACACGGACCTACTCACCGCGGTGACCGCCTTGCCTGCACAAAGTAATTTTATATTTTCAAAAATATCCCCCGCTTCTTTCCTCGTTTTGCCTACTTGATATTTATGCATATATTTCAAATTCAGAGCAAAACCAGAGCTTTCCAACCCAAGAACATTGAGGAAACCATTTTTTTAAACAACACTTGACACTGTCATAAAATCCTCTTCCAACTTCGTGCTAAACTTTCTCAGTTTCTCACATATTGTTAATTGTCTCCAGAGACACAATTATCATCCAGGAATTAGCAGTTTCATAAAGTCTTTCTAAAATTCTACGGTAGAGACTTTTCATTTCGTAAAAAATTGCCCAAGAGTAGCTTCAAATGCAATGAAAAATCACCTCTAAATCCTGTAAAGACAGTCCAAATTAAAACTCTAGCGTCGCGAGGGCGCTGCACCCTTGCCACGTTCCAGGTTTAAAGGTCAGAGTCTGGAGGAACTTAATCATGTTTGTTATCAGGAAATTAATCTTGTCCACAAAATGCCCCTCCGTGCAGATTTCCAGCATTGTATTTCAGACTAAGGATCCCATGATGAAGCTTAGCTTGCGTCTACACTCTACACGCAGCCTTCCCCATAAATTCCATCTTGTCAAATTAGAATCTTTAAAGACACCTCCAATTATTTTAATGACTGGGGATACTTCATGTTCTCTACATCCAGCTCGTAATAATCAAAGCTTCTCCTCTTTGTCCAACTTGAGTCTCGCAATATTATTCTGCCCTAGAGCAAGCAGTAAAGACTCTTTTTACAGTCATTCACTCACAATTACAACACACGTAGCGTATTACTTTCCAATAGGGAGGATGATGTACTGAAAATCCGAGCATGTTCTCTAAATACACTGTTTTTTCAAGAATACGTAGGAAGTAAGTAGTAACGTAGCATGCGCCAGCGAAATGAAGCCAGGATCCGTAGTATGTTTTGTGAGTAAACAGAGCTTTCCCTGTCGAAACACTCAGTCTAATACACCGGAACACCCAAAATCTAATGGGTTTATTAAGTCCTTGTTTTCAAGATTTCACTCTCAAGTTTATCATAGTCATAACCGTCATAAGCAGTCACACAAGACTGTCTCGCAATTTAAATCAAACACGCGTCCTCTATCCCAGAGGCATCCCCCTACACATGCAATCCCCATCTTGTTCCAATGAATAATGCGTCTGTAAGGAGCATATAAATGTAAGCAATTTTATCCCAAAAACATAGCAATCGCAGGAACTTATTTTTTGTGGTAATTATCATTTTAGAGGTGTGTTGGTGCATGCAGGAAATAGCCATATGCTTGTTGCAAAATGAGAATTATCAAACTCGTTGTCAATTCTCTTAATATTGAGGGTGTTCTGTTTCTTTTATTTTCGACGTAGACAAAATAACTTACTTAGCTTACAGCTCAGTGTGTTGTGTTGGTAAATAAGACATATTGCATCTTTACTCGCATCTGTAATCGTTAGCCATCCAACGTGCTTGCTCCGTTACAACCAGTCTAAGGAAGTTAGCAAAGTAAATAGTGAATATCTATGGGAAATCCTGGTTTTTGATCATTACAGGCACGAATTTCGAATTAATCCACGATTTTATCAAAAAATTTCTCTCACAGCACAAGGCTTTTGCTTTTGTGAGAAGAT
Organism: Sminthurides aquaticus; assembly: GCA_906901655.1. NCBI lineage: Eukaryota > Metazoa > Arthropoda > Collembola > Symphypleona > Sminthurididae > Sminthurides > Sminthurides aquaticus. The sequence continues at coordinate 12,304,859 of CAJQTT010000001.1, read as the reverse complement.
TCCTCCTCTCATTTCACAATTATCCTGTCTTATCTATCTTAAGATGCGTGTTGAGGCGGTGGCTTGCTTCAGGCACATGCATATCCTCGAGTAATAATTTCAACTCCTCCATCAGCCTAAGCACAACTAAAATTGACTATTTTAAAACAGTCTCCTCGGCGACAAAGAGATTCTTCATCCTTTGCAAAGCGTATATCCGCTATGGTTCCGTATTTTTTGCCAATTTGTAAATCCAATATTTCCTTGGCTCAATCATCTAAAATTAAGAGTGAAAGTAGAGATTTAGTCAGAGTACTATAAGAAGCAAATCTTTTTGCACACACACACACATATGGCCTCAATCATTCCCTAATCCAATATTCCGTTTGGAAATTTCCTGTAATTTTTCAACACACAGCCACATTGCGAATTCTTTGTAACTTTTCGAATCTTCTTCCGACAATTTGATTACCAAAAATTTACAAATTTTAGGCTACGCCTCACGGGATTTCTTTCAAACTTAATGCTTGTCGCACCCAGTCAGTCAACCAGTCAGTTACTCGGTTATGTTGTCAGGGCCTTTCCCGCTCCTATTATGTCCGCCTGCAGTTAAAATTATAAACGCATGTGGTCCACCACCATTTGCGCTCATATATACTCCTATTTGCCAGTATGAAAATGAAATGGAGGACCTCGGGCGTTTCTTTTCAAACCGTCCAACCAAGCTCAATCTTGCCTGGCTAGTGAAGGCTAATTCTCTACCACATGCTACCATTAATAAAGGGTGAAGTGTGAACAATATTGCGTGGAACAAAAGTAAAATGTGGATAAGAAATAAATTACGCCAAATTCTTGCACGTCCAGCTTTCCCACATCCAGCCAACCCTCCCTCATCTCGTCCTCTACCTTTAAATTCTTAATATATACGGAAATAATGGCCCGTAAAAGTACTTTAATGACCGCATTAAACTTGTAAACGATCTTTGCATCTTCAACAAGGAGGGCCAAGTTACATGTAGCTTATGTTTCATTGCAACTTTCCACCCTAATATAAGATTTATATGCATGCATGTTCGAATTACAAGTAGGTGCGACTTGGATTCAAAAGTGCAATCGTATTACGACAGATAATACTGTAAAATTTGCAAAAAATTCCTATTTATTAGCAGTTTAAAGCGTTTTCGATTTTTTGTACTTTCTTCATTATTTCATAATCGCAAATCTGACTCTGAGCAATATCAAATCAATAGCATTCAATTCCAAAGAACGGCATCTTCTTCTTAGAATGCGAATCAAGGGATGAGCAAATATTTGCATTTGCCAAAAGGAAATGCAATTTGGAATGAGTCAGCAAGAGAGGAGGGTTTATTGCTGAACCGGCTGACGGTAAATATTCATGGGTTTGATAATGGCGGTTATGATGGATATTTATCGATTTAGTTGTTCATGATTAATTCGTACAACAGTTTGTTAAGGCTTGTCCCTCACTAGCTCTGCGTTTGGTTAAGCTTTAGATGTGTAAAATAATGACTTTGCAAAAATAATTGGCGGATGTATAGGGCCGGGAGAAGGCTTGGTGAAAATCTAATGAATTTTTCTCCTTTTACAGAATACAGAGAATTTACAGAGTGAAAGCTGTTGCAAAAGAATGGTTCGGAAACGGAGAATGGGTCGGAGTGAGTGGCAAATTGGAATTCATTCAAGAAACCCCATTTTCACCTGTCAAAACTTCTGTCATGCTCAAAGGCTTGTCTGGATCCGCTCAGCAGTACCACGTTCACAGGGTAAGCCCATAGCTTTGCTAATCAAGTTCAATTGTTTTCGTAACCATCTCTGTCTCCATCTGGCCTTTGCCCTCTATGGTCAGTTAAGGAAGTGTAATCAGTTTGAATTAATAAGGACAATATTTATAAATCATGCAAATCAATCTTTTATCTTCACAGACCTCTATCCCAATTGACCGTATTCATCCGTGCTCAGACCACTCTGTCGGCGGACATTTCAATCCATTCAACGTTACCAAAGCTCCACTTAAAGGATCTCCTGACGAGTACGAAGTCGGTGACTTGAGCGGAAAATTCGGCAATCTCAAGGACCTCTATGAATACGAGACAGCTGTCAATGATACCAACATGGAGCTCATTTCACCTCATTCTGTCCTTGGCAGATCCGTCGTCATTCACAAGAAGGAAAAGAATTACAGGTGAGAAATAAAAGATTAACGTCGGCAATTTCCTTAGTCTCACCTTTTGTGGCCGATCGCAAATCAGCCAGTCAACGAAGCAGCCGAACAATTATTTAATGGCTCATTTATTCCTTGTTTTTAGATGGGCATGTGCGGATGTCGTTAGAGGGTACAGTCCTTCTGAAGCCGCAGAATTCCGGGCGATAGCATCCTTTCATCACCCAGACGGATATGCTTGGGGTTACGTTAGATTTGTAAGTTTTAAATATTCGGGGCGATCAAAAAACTAGAAATCATTTATTATTCTTTCACGTTTTTAAAATTAACAAAATTAATATCTCCCACCCATTCCAGTCTCAACTGGTTTACAACGATGGAAGCTTGAGCGATACCACTATTGAAGTCAATCTCAAATACCCGGGTCAAGACAACAGACAATACGTAAGTTAGCAAGACTTGCAGTTATATACAAGCAAAACTTGGATGTTTTTATTTAAATCAGTCTGTTAATCAACTCAGAATCATTAATTATAATTCCAGACAAAAGAACACAACTGGTCAGTTTTCGTCAATCGGATTGGGCACGATGCTGCCGTCAAGTCAGAAGCACACAGGTGTGTTGCTGCCGGTTATCGTTGGAACCCATTCTTTGTCAGTCTTGCAGATCCACGAAACGTAAGTATATACTGACCAAGCTTGGCTCTTAAAGTTTTTGGTGTTATTTTGAAGATTCAATTGATTTTAATTTGCGTTCTTGATACATATTCCAGCTTGAATTCTACTCACAAGAATGTTCTCCCTCAACTCCACTTCGGTGTGATGTCGGAGACATTTCTGGAAGACTGGGACCCATCACAGTTGGAGAAAAGCGATTTGTTTTCAGCGATCCTAACTTACCTTTAAGTAAGTTTATAAAACGCTGATATGCAAGCAAGCTAATTTACTGTATCTGTACCTCCTATTCTGTAATATCTCGAAATATTTCCTAAACATTACTTTATGTTTTAACCTACAGGCGGAGTAGCATCAGTTTTGGGACGTTCTTTGATTATCCATACTGCTAATGGCGGTACGGACAGAATGGCTTGTGCCAATATCGAACCCGACAATGATATCATCAAATATGCCAATATTCAGAAATCTTCCAGTTTCTCTGTGTAAGAAGATACTAATTAACTCAATTACTAGTAACAGCTCCGATTACCAAGACCCGTCCCATTGAATTGTACAATGCCAACTATTTTCAGAACTGATTTCATGGACGATGTGAGGAAAGTCCTCGGGATTCCAGAATGGATGCTCACCTATGACAACAGGAAGACCAAGTCTGTGCAAGACGGGGAATGTCTTCAACTACTTTTCCATTTCAGAGGTAAAGTACTGATTAAAATCTTTAAAAATTTAAAAACCACGAATTATACCTTCGATAACTTTTAATCACGTTTGCATTTCTAATTTAACAGGTCCCATCGCAAGCAAAATCGAACAAGACTTTGACCGACTGCTCAACGGAAGAGAGATTAACAGACCCAGTTTGGAGATTCCAGGTGCATTAACTCCAGTTGCCAGAAAAACAAAATTAGCTTACAGAAGCTGCTCGTCCAGAAGGATTTTGACCAAGCAGCAGAGTGGAGCAAGTCGTAATTCAATAGAAGACAGTAAGTTATTTTACACTCAGTTATCAACAGTGCTATCATCATTTCGTCTCATTCAATTTGCTTTGCATGATTGTAGTTTTCAACTCAAACTGATAACCTATGTTTTCCGATTACTTTCCAGCTTCAGACGCTCCATCAACACTTGTGAGAAGTGCCTTCCTAATCCAATTGATTGTTGTGCCAACTATTATATTCTACTGGCTTCTCTTTTAAGTATTTAGAGTAGTACCCTAGAATTAGAAACCTGCGAATCAAGAGATGTTACCTGTAATTAATTTGACTAATACTGTTAGCATCGAATCCAATAATGTAGTGTGTGAGTGTATACTTTTTGAGACATGAGATCGTACAAATATTGAACTACTTCTGTTTGCAACCCTCGTGGAATTCTTGAATTTCTTGGGAATTTAAAATAGTCAATTTCTAATTGTACGTATCCCCCGTTTCATCCACTACGATCAGTCTTTCCACTTAAAGTAGTCACTGCATTACAAGGTTCCCATAAGTTAACTTCATAACAAGAGTCAATGATAGTGCGAATGTTTGTCATTCTTCAAATCCTGTATTATTCCCTAACTTAACGCGAGGTTGTGTGTAAAGGCTGATTTGAAAAGCCACAAACAATTACCGTCTAGTTGAAGCGTACTATAAGATATATATTGCTTGATATTCAGCAAAAGACCTTGTGAACGTCGCCAGCAGAATTTTTTTAAATCTCACTTACAAACGTCCCTTTAAAATCTAATTGTGAGTTTTATCTTTTGAAAGCCGTTAGCTCGTTTAGTTTACGCATAGATCGGATTCATGTAAGCCTCTGAAAAAACCTCAAAGGCTCAAAGTGGTGTGCAAGCATACATATTAATTCTACAAATCCGACTGTTTGATTGACATTCGTTGATGAAATTGTGATAAATTATTATAAATAACGGATATAGAATCAAATTTTACAACAACGTTAGAATTAGCGCAGACATAGGTCGCTTTCATAGCCATCCAAAGATTTCAGAATTTTTCTGTAAATATCATGTATATGTGAACAGTTAGCTTGTATTTCAATACTTAATCCATGCTATCTGATTTCTTTATACCTCTTTAAAAAGTAACCTCGCTAAGACAGATATACCTCAATGTGTAATTATTTAAATTCTTATTCTTAATGTTCTTTAGCAATAATGTCTAAGGCATTTAGCATCCCGTTTCATTCGTAATTTGTTTCTCTGCGTGTCCTTGTTTCCTAGAAATGCATGAGTGAACGCTAAATTTTTACTTCACTGTGTTACAACACAGGACATTATTGTAAACATAGATAAGTATCGCATATTTTACCGCTACAGTTGAAATGTTGCTTCAATTCATTTCGAATTAGCTATGACTTCACTACTTTTTTACGAATGTGAATAGTGTTTGAATACATATGATGTACAAAATAAAGTAGTTTTCACAACTTTTTTATAATACATGTCTGCTTCTCTACGAGTTGTTTGCAACTGTTCTTGACATGCCCACATCTATCGGTACATCTTCCAGATTTAATGCTCAAGACAACATTAGCCCTCATTTGTAGTACAAAAGTCCAATTTCCTGATTCATGACAAATATTAGTTTTGCAAACCTCATGTTCCCTTCATCCGACATCCCGCATCGTAGTAAGTTAAATATGGCTCAGTATCTGTCCTTTTATTCTGGGTCAATTATTCCGTACTGACACCGTGCTTAGGCGTCGTGCCAAAAGACGAACCCGGACAATACATCTGTCCGAAATGCCACCAAAATGAGAAACTAAACAATTCCAAACTGCATTAAAAGACTAAAAGTCTCAACATCATTTCAGTTCAAAATTATCTACCATCCGGAGCCAGATATGTACCCAATCTGCTGAGGATTCCGAGAACTACAACGAAATAACGAAACATCTTTTCGCGTAAGCTTTCATAGCCGCTTTGTTTCAACTGAACATTTGCAAACAAAATTTGCAAACTTTCTTTCTCAAGTTTAAATATAAATCTGAAAAGTTCCGGGAAATACTTGGCCACTGGAAACTTTGTTGAGGCGTAATTAATGAAAATCCTCTCATGCGTGGCTAAGCTATTGATGGAGCCTTCAGTGCATTTTGGGCGATATTGGCAAGCTAGACTAGATATACGAAGAACCCATCAAGTATTAGACGGAAGTTATCCAAGTCCAAGCACTAAGGAGTTGGAAAGAAAAGAATAGTAGATTGAATCGGATAGGGAATAGAACTAGGAGATAAAAGAGATGTTAGGTAAGATGCCCGCATGGATAAGTGGAAAAGACAGAGAAACAAAGCCATGTGGCTTCTTGTTGTGTACTGCATAAATCTGAGTTGGCAAGTCTGGCATAATGGATGATCTACGGCGATGGAGTTGAATAAGAATTTAGTTGTAGAAATCCTACTCCATGTCTCCCACCCTCTTCGTGTATTAGTTTTTTATGCCCTACTTTCACTAAAATCCCTTCCTGTACTATACCCAAACCCAGCTAAAAACAAAAGAAAGTCGGATAAAACAAAAACGTTATTATATGTACCATCCTTGATTGCCCCAGCCGGGTTCTCAAAAGATTTATCCCCAAAGTGTTATACTTGGAAAATACATAACTCCGAGTCTTGCGTATTGGAGGCTAAAAGAGTTAATACAAGTACGAGCGATAGGAGCAAGATTGTATACATTGATTATGCACAGGTTTGCCACGGAAGATATCGGGGAAAGTATGCTGGATTCCAGCATACTTTCTCCCGTGTATCGTAACACATTTTGACCTACCGGAGGAGGATATGCTCTCAAAGAGCATACTATGTAGTCCCGTGCCATTTCTCCCCGAATTCCCCTCAAACTTGGAGGCAAGAGCAGAGTAAAAACAAATAGCAGGCTTTGAGTATGCGTCAAGGCCGCGAGAGGAAGAGAGTCCTAGATAGAACGGGAATCGCTACCGTCATCATGAGAGCCACTACCGCTGAGAGCAGGTTAATAGCTGGTGAATTGCGGGTAAACCAAATTTCACCCAAAGTATATATATCTAAAGGAGAAAACTTGTGTATCCTCAAGTCAAACCCAGAGAAGCCTGTAGCGAGGCAAAGTGTCAGGAGTAGTAATTTACGTTACGAGTGTTGGACTCCACATGTTTCTCAAGTCAACTTTCCCTCTAGAAACCTCATAGGATATCCTGAACAAGACTGTCGATTCCTCTTGTAATAAGTGATAATTAATTGTGTTTCTCTTTAAAACCTTACAACTTTCCTCTATAACATTCAATCCATCATGTGTACAATCATTTCTCGCCAAACCCCTACCCTCTCCACACGTCAACTAACTGGTGCTACGAGCGAGCTATCAAACGTGAGAGTGTATAGATTACCTCGAGCCATGAGCTTCTGCGTACATTACTAACCCTGTTATTTTTTACCACAGATTCCTCACTCTTCTCTCCTCATCCCAGTCACGTAACAAGTTAACACTTTGTAATCATCCCATTCAGTCTACAAGAATGTGTGGAAGAGAGCAGACCCATAATTCCTCCCTCTCTCCTCCCAAATTGCAAACAAGGATATTTCCGGAATATTCCACAACTCCAATTAGTAAATCTCATTTAACCACCCAATCCTCACTTGCACAACAACCTACAACACCTGTCTTAACCCCTCTTCGCCCTCCCACCTGTCAATCCCAGCCACGAGATCATAACTCCCAAATCCTTTGGAACAGAAACAAACAAGTGTGGGTGGCCAATGGTTAGCATCATGTAGGATATCAAATTATTTTACATCCCTCTATTGATTGACCATTTACTTGATCCAAACCTACAGGAAACCCAGCTCCTTCACCTCCTCAACTCCCAACTTTCTCCAGCCCGCACCAGCAAAACAATTATTCCAACTCAAGGATTTAAATCAATCTCTCCAGGACTAATCGTCAAACACCGGGCTAAACTCCGCAAAGAATTAACACCCATCTCAAGCATGTTTGACTCTCTTTAATTCAGTAGAGTAAAAAAGAAACAACTATCATTTCAAGTGACTTTTTTTGGGTGCTTCTATTTTATCCAAGAGTGTTTGTGCAGCAGAAGATAACACGTCAATATAGACAGACTAAGGTTATCTGGTCTATGCAAGCAGAAATATCTTATATAGAGATAGCTGACACTCACGCTGGAGATATGAATAAATCCTCTTCTGTTGTGACTATATATAGTGTTTCTAATTCCTCAGCTTTTAATTCCCTTCTCATCCATCAAAATATCCCTCGCGTTACATCTGGTTATTGACTCTTTGGAGATGACACCAAGTTTTTCGGGGTTCGCCTTCCAAATTGTAATTCCAATGAGCCGAGTGCTTTGGCAGTAGAAATTAGCTCCCAGTAACGACGAGACGTTGGATACCCACTGATACTAAATTCGCGAATCCTTAAGCTCCGGGCCCGCTTCCCCTCGTCCCAACCTTTGAGTCTTTTTAACTCTCTTTGAGGTTTTCACTTGAATCCTATAGTTCCTCCTCTTTGCACATATATATATTCGTACATTGGTATCCCTCATTTCCTCTCTCCTCTCCCAGGGATAAATACTCGTGGGTTGTAGTCTGGAGTTGGCATTTGGCGTTTGGCATTCAGCCTTCCATCATCAAACCTCCGGAAAAAACATGTGCTCTCCTGCCTCGCCTTCAACCAGCCTCATCTCCTAGCTTTATCAACTTAAAGAAATTGATAAGATAATACTGGAGCACCTCCCAATCCTCCCATAATAATATCAGTGAATTAATATCATCCTGTAAGCTCCAAACTCAGTTGTGAACAAAGTTATAGCGCTAAAGACAGGAAGGAGAAGGTGCTGGAGGAGTTTTTTGACCAACACTGGGTAGTCCGCTACTTCCTTCTGCTCTCTGCACTTTAAATCATGTTCAAAAGTTTAGTATATATTCGCAACAAGGGAAACTTTTAATTTTTCCCACGGGGAAACTTCCCAGCAACTGTGATCAATCTACCTCTTGGATCTTTTTTTCGAGAAAGTTTTATAATATTTCCACCGCTTCCAATTTTTCTTTTCAACTTTTCCTCCAGAGTCAAACGAGAGAGTTTGCAAGCCACATGTTAGAAAATCAGCCGAGTTTCAGAATTTGCATAACAAAAATCAGATTATCCCTGAAGAAAATTGGAGGCAAGTGCGTCGCACTTCCTAATTGAGTTATATCCCGGAGCCTGGCATCCGCACAAAAACTAGCAAGGATTGCTCCACATTCTGATTGAATTGAATCCATATTTCCTTTAACCTTTAATTCTACTCAAGTAGGAAGTGATAAAGTGGCTCCAGGAGGCAGAACGACCTCTTCCCTCCTCTCGCTAATAATTCAGTTATTCCAGAGACAATTACCGTTGACAAGTAAATAAATACATTACATTACTAGTAGGACATGGAGTGAACCCAAAGTTCTTCTTCTTCCATCCATCCCTCCTCTGCTTGGATCCAGCTATAGGATTCTTTCCCTCCGCTGCTCCTGTCAGATTATTTCTAGATCTAGTGTTTTTCGCCAATCTTATGCACTAAAATGTATCCCTGCCGTCGTAAGGAGCAACTCAAGGAGCGTGTATCTGCATTTCCTCCCTTCAATTACTAGGATAATGAGATACGGAAATCTGGTAATCATTTAATTAGCCAGATATTCATCCCTCCCAAAGAAGAGAGAGAAGGCAACTTATAACCTGTGTTTCAGCGCAAGCAAAAGAGCCTGCCAAACCTGAGATTTACGATCATCGTTACCCAAGCCAAGCCAGTTTCCCTCTTTTCCTCTAAAAACACAAAGATATTCTGTGCAAGCCGGGCCGGGCCACCTTACAGTTACACGGATCATAGGAGCAAGAGGGTTCAAAGTTATCAAAGCTTCAAAGGAGGACAATCCATCCCAAGACCACCGTAACAAAACAAGGCTCATCATCAAGCTATCAAAAATTTGCTAGAGAGAATCATCAGTTTTTCTTCCATCAAATCTTCAAAGCTTCTCACCCACACGAATCCACGGCCTCATCATCATCATCCTGCAAAATTTCTTGATTTCTCCCCATCTATCTATTCTCCTCCAATGACAAATTACACAATCTCCTTGTCAAGAAGATGCCTCGAATCCCCAAAAGCACTAAACCTATATTACTGGCAATCGCCGTTACCTTACTCTGGCTCCATATTTACATCAACGGAGTTGTTCGCACGGAATCCAGCCTCGATAAAACGTAAGTGTCAATTCCTCTTCTTCTTCTGTCATTTTTACAGTTCTCTCTCTCTCACCTTTCCCATAACATTTGTAACATAGTCAGCTCAAAACAGAGTCCCACAGGCTCAAACTCAAGACCAACACATACTTCAGTATAGTATTATTTAAAAACCCCAAGAATAAGTAAACCCCCTGTATAAAAAATAACACCAAGCCGTCAAATTAATCCATCACAGGTTTTTATATTTCCTTCCTTCTTGAATGTAGTTACAAGTACAAGAGGACGTGTTTAGTTTCCTTCCAGTCCACCTATCCCAGTCAAGTTCTTTCGTCCAACATTAAACGAGTCCTCTATTCTTGACCCTCAGCTTCTCAGTCCTAATCAATTTCACTCACCTTTAAAGCCGCGATCCCACAACAGAGAACTCACAAACCATAATCTTACAACCCTATTTGGAAGCACAGCTAATTGAACCATAGCTAATATCATTACATGTGGACGACACACACAAGATCCTAATCCAATCAGACCACCAAGAAAATCCCTATATAGGAGCAAGAAATTCCATTACTTGAGCTAACAATGGTACAAGACAGATTTTACCAATTGGTTAAAAATGCGTCATTTCCATTGCATCTTGCACTTGTTCCCATCTTCTACAAAGGCCATGAGCAAAATATGCACTTTTTCATACATTCTTCTTAAAATGGAATGAATGAGCACACCCAACCAATCCCAAATCCGGTTTCCAGCCGTCAAGCATCTTCCACAAACTCAACCGTCCTATTCAAGATGTGTCCGTATTCTCTTGCCATTAGTGCATCTCACGTTTCGCAATGTTTATCCCAAACATGTTTGGTGAAAATTAATTCTTGACCTTGTAATAGAGAACTGACAGGAGGGAGGGCAGGTGAAGATGTTTCTTTCCCCTTTCCTCAATGCAATTCACCTATCCTCTCCAATGCATGCTCTTTCTTCTCTTACCTTGTGACACATTTAAACGTCCTCTCACGGTCATTCCAATTAGCAGGTTTTTAGGCAGTAAACTTGCTTGAATTGCATATGCTAGAGAATCTCGTTTAGCAAAACTACATAAAATCCTCATTAGATTTTTCTTCTTGGGAAATAACTTCTATTAGAAACAGATAAAGATTGAAAATAAGAATCTTCTCTTTAAGTGATTCTCTTCTTTGGTTTAGTAACTTTTTACTCGCATTTTGTCCGTTCATCCATTAAGATATTAGCAGTAAAGTTTTTGCAGCATTTTCCTACAAAGTTGCAAAATATGTATGACTTTTCCTTGCTTTTTTGGCTCTCATCTTTAGCTGCTCTGCTATACTATTTGCTTTTGTTTAAGCTGTTGGAGATAAGCAGGAGCTAAAGGAAAGAATCCCTCAAAGATTTCTCTCTATGGAACAATAATCCCTTGGTTTAATGGGTATTCAACGTAAATACAAGATATGAGGCTTGTTGTAACCTAACTCTTAGACTGAGTAAACCAGAGATGATCATAAAGCGAGGCCCTTCTTCACGAATTTTCAAATCTATTCTATTGACTCAATCTCTCCCCATCTGATTCTAACATAAGGCTTTTATCTCAACTCAAGGAGAGGTAAGAGATATGACAAGGTGAAGAAGGATTAGATTTGGCTGGAAGCCAATGTGTTATTTCCATCCATCCCAGAATTGGAGGTGATCATCATTCAGTCTTTCCAAAGGAAATCCTACATGTTAAGTTCCCTTCCACAACTCCTCCCGCATTGCCATTACCATCCTTGTCTCAACTCATCCTAAATTGCCGGCGTACAAAAGCGGAAGAAACGTTTCATGACCGTCTCTATACTTGACGTAAAATCTTTCTTTCCATCATCTTCTCCCTATCTACGGTATTTGCACAGAGGGAGCTTAAATAAAGCTTCACAATTGGATGAAGGAGTTTGAATTCCTGCCGCGCGCGTCTCGGGATGCGGATCCACAAGGATTTTAAGGATCAGGAGCAAAGAGCAGATCAGCAGACTTACATACACTCAAGAGATCTAAAAAACTCTTCGTGATAGCATTAGAAGCATTCAAACGGAAACAAGCTAGCAAAAACAACATCTAAAACAAGCCTTAATTCCGGCTTGAGATTGTTAATTCTTAATTCCTAATCTTCAGAATAGTTTCTATTAGTGAGATAAAAAAGATTAAAATGTCTAACATTTGTGTTAAACTTGTGCAGCCCTGCTAGAATGTACAGGATTCACGAAAATCTAGCGCAAGCATGAGATGATAATAATCCCCGCTCGGATTTCCATATTATAACTTTATAAGTTACGAATGAGCACGATAAAGTCATGGAAGATGTGTGGCTGCATATTCGCCATTAGATTATTACCTGGCCCGCCAGCCAGCCACCTGAGCACATCATCATCCTTTGCCCTTCCTTGTTTACAATCAATCCGTAATATAATCCTAGCATCCCGCCTCTGATTCTTGTGCATCTTTCAAGATGGGTCACTTTGCCATTTCCAAAACATAGAATCTACTACGGAGCAGAGGATAATCAAGAAGATGATGATATTCCTGACAGAATGACGAATAGATTACATGTATCTCCCACCCCCTGCACGCATCAACCCCTCCTCCTCTTAATTTCGCGAGTATTTCTCATCCATTTCCATGCATACCATCAGCTCAGCTAGACAGAGGTAACAAGTTTGGGAAATGAGCTAAATTAAATGATTTATCTTCTGATTCAAAGAAAGCAATACCCATTAAGCACTTTGCTCATACACTCACACACACTGAATATTTAATGCTTTTCCCCCAATAAATTCTCCACCCTGCCTTCGTCTCAAGTACATATAATTTAGAGGTGAATTTCTCTCATGGAAAATTATTGGTCAATATTATCACACGTGTCCCAATAAATCCTTCAATTATCCCCAGTAAGAGTAATACAATTCCTTTGGTTAGCATAGCTATGGTGGTGTACAAGTCCCTGCACTCTGAATGATAGTACTCTTGAAATTTGAAAATGCCGGCCAAGGTCCAGCTAAGAGATGCTACAAGTATTGCTAAGCTAACGAAAAGCAAAATGGCAAATGAGAATGATACTTTAAAACACTTTAGAATCTCCACACGCTACCCCTCTGTTATTTCGCACATTTTCGCAGTTGCAGCTTCATCGTTCCAAGCTTTGCAAAACCTCCTTGTCATCTTGTCACTTGTAAAAAACTGGAATGCCCTCCAGCTGAGAACATTTCGTAAGGCAAATATCGCACAGTACTTACGTCCCTCCGCTTGTGCCATAATATAATATGTTTCTCATCTCTCTTTTTTTCGCTCCTCTCTTTTCCCAGCTCCTTCTTTACATGTTCCAGTCAGCCAAAGTTTCCTCCAAGCCTCATCCTTACTATTACATATATGTACCTACAATTGCTCTGCTGTATTCCTCAACTTTTATTTTCTTGGCTCTCGGCTGCATCAACTTAATGTCCTTGCCTTCATCTCAGCGCAGCCAAGTACCTGAGGCGGCAGTCTTTGGGATAACAATGCATACATGGAAGGAGGTAGATTACTTTGTAGATTAGCAGTCGCATGGGATTCGCAATGCCGGCGGCCGTCAAGGAGCAAATTCTGCAAACTTTGCAACAGTCCACCACCTCGTCCTGACTTCACAAGCTTTTTCTTCGAATGAGCTCGATAACATGTATCAGAATACCGATGAGCTACATGCTACCAAAGCACATGAAACTGAATATTCCAGTCCATTTGTTTTTCCGTGCATCTCGTGTATAAAGCACTCAAACTGTTGCAGAGCACCAAACACAAAATGCAAATATTGCAAAAATTACTTTTACGAATCCTTCCATACGGTCAGATATTTTTCCCGAGAATACAAGCATATATGCTTGCATTGAAACACAGATTGTACATAATATCAAAACTCATATCCAGGTTTAAATATACGGGGATAACCCACTCAATTCCTTATCCCTTTCCAGTCTGATGTGGATCTAATCATAGTAGTCCTCCATGTCCCCCCTTTCTTCTGTACGCTAGGCATTTTATCTACATTCAATTGGAAAATTCATCGCTGTAACTACAGATACAATGAGGAAATTTCTCACTTTTAGTTTGTCAGCAAGCAGGATAGTAATAACCACTGTAAAGATAATTTACCACCACATATTTCACTATCATTAGCTCATGGTATTGCTTTTACAGTAGACTAGCAAGAAATGTTGTCATCCTTCCACTCATATGTACGTAAACAGAAGCAGAGCAAGCAAGCAGATTACTCACTCCTTGCCATGAAAATCAAAGCGAAACTCTAACTACCTTCATGATAAACATAATCATTCAAGTTGGTAATTAGCATACATATTTAAGCAAATAAGTATAGCTTAAGGTTTATAATACGTTTAACCCAGAAATTAACCATGTAAGACTCTGAGACGATTAGTGCACCGCAGAGCAGTGGTAGGGGTAGGGGTCAAAGGAAGGGGTAGGATAGTAGGATTCCAAATAACCACACAATTTACTTATCTTCCACCAAACTCGAAGCTATAATTACAATTCCTCTATCCGTATCCTAGTTCTAAGACCAAGCCACCCAAATTACACTTTAGCTAAATATTTCCTTTATCCTCCCTCTCCTAAAGTATGCAACGAGGACAGAGAGTAGAACAATAATAATCGTTAAGCATATACTCGTAAAGCTGCGCACATTGTATAATCAACAATTTAAATTCAATTTTACTTTTTGAAAGAAAACACTTGAACCAAAACTAGCAAAGCAAAAAACCGTCACTCTCACTCTTGTTAAATTCGTCGCCTTTTTATCTTTGCAAATCCTCGCCATTCTTCCTTCTTCTTTCTCATATTTCGCATTACTTTATACACGTCTTCTCCAAACCCCTGTTCATTCAAAGTAACGTGTCGTTACGCTCCTTTCTTCCTAAGCTCGCACTACTATCGCAATAATCTTACTTTAGTAATTATGTGGAGCAAAACGTGTGTCAGCTTCTCAAATCACTATACCTTCACACAACATCCGCATTAAAACTAGCAATTTATAAGCAGTCATTTTCAATTTTTATCTTATTCATACAGCTCCACACATTTCCTCCAACACCATAGTATCCCGTATCTATTAACGTAAAGAGCAGAGATCAGCCACGCTTGGGTATAATAATTATTTAAGCAATGCAGACTCTACAAACTCCAAGATTATTTTTCCTTTACGTCTCAGTCAACACAATCTAATAATCATTCCTCTTATTTCCCCCCAGCCGGAGCTTTACTTAATGAGACACAACACTCCATACGTAGTATTTGAGGCATGTGTTTTGTGAGGAAATTATAATTTCCACAGAGCACATTACTTGTATTCCTTGAATCCATTAATTTAAGCCTTATCTCGTCTTCCTTCCTCCTCCCCCTACAGAACATAAGCACACTCAAACACATGCTCTTATTTTTCAAATTCCGATCAACGTCCTCCTCTGACCCCTCCCCCGCACCTCTTCTTTCAATTCCTCCCCCTATTTACGACTACGCAAGTTAGTTAGTTCTGCTTGGTAATATAATAAACGCATTTATTTATTAGCAACGACACATTCCTCCAAATCCAAGGTTAATCCCTCCTCTTGCTCAGCTTTTCCTCCACAGACGGACACCACACAGTTGGTTACAGAGCATCTTTAAAAAAAATCAAACATGATCTTATTTATAAATGTAATTTAGATAAACACGCAAACACAACCCAGTATTCATCATCTATAGTTCCTCGCTTCATCTTCCTTTCAAAGAGTAATCCGTTTTTTGGAATCTTGTCCTTAAATCAAAAGAATTAGGCTAAAACATTGCGAAAAAAGAAGATGGGCTTTTAGAGTAAAGATGTCCATGTTTGCTCAATCTCTATTTTTTCAACGCAAAATATCAAAGAGACGCTTATGGAAGAAAATCATATATGCGTCTATAGTTTCTACACTCATTTACAGCTGATTCTTAAAATGCACATTGTACCCTATCATATACTTGTTAACCCTCCTCCGCGCCTTCTGGAAAATGTCTGTCGTCGTCCTCCTTTTACTTTTTTCTCCATCCTCATAAATGTACGCTTGAAGCGTTTGCAAAAGCGCTGTCACGCTTAGGATTCCCAGTGGAAGGGATGAATTATAATCCTGTCAGTTTCCTCTTTCTCCCATTACTTCCCTCCATTCCCTCATCTCTCTCCCTTCTAGTTCTATTACACTACAACTTCTACGACAGACTTTATATGGTCGGTCTGATTCGGTCTGGTTTGGGAACGCTTGGATGCGTTCCACTGCTTCCGCTTTTCTAAAAGCTTTTCCAGTCTAGTCGAAAGGAACAAGTCCGTGCAAAATTACTCCAGGATGGTAACAGACTACTACTTACTCAATTCCTTCCTCCTCTCCTCACTCCCTCTAAGTATATGTAATGAAATGACCATTAAACCTCAACCTTAGCAAATGTCAGCTTGGTTTACAATACTTGATAATCCTCCAACCCATCCGCCTATCCACACTCCGTAGAACCTGTGTCGCGGGCTATGCTATGGTGGTGGTGGTGGTAACCTGAGCAAAGCCTTTGAAATGATGAGTCTTCCACGCCTGGCGCTGTTTCGAATCCTGGATCCAAAGAGCCACCAAAAGTGGTACTTGTAATTCTTTACGCCCAGACAACCCTCTTCTTTAGTTCCAGCGTCCTCCTGTATTAGCCAGGAGCTGTTGACGCTTATTCTTTGTTATAGCTATTTAGAATAGTTAATTATAGCAAGTGCTGGAGGAAGGAGAAGAGCGTATAGAGATGTCCCTTCCCACCTTGCCTTTACACTTATCATCACAGGAAGAGAGCTGCAACAAATAAAGTGTCAGAAGCAGGACTATCCCTTTGATACGCACAGAGTGGAGTTGAATTGTTAATAGCTTTGAGTTTATTTTCCCTCATTTCATTGCATGTCATTACCTCATTTCCAGTAGGATTGTGCATATTCCAGCAAATCGCTTTTACCTCATTACCATCCATGGAAATTACAACATTAACCATCACGTTTACAGAGCGGGAGAGGAAGCGAGATGTGTGCAAGTAGTCAAGTTGTTTTCATTGTCTGGAATCCACACACTCAACAGGAATATTCATGGCTTCTATTCTAATATATACTCAAGTCTAAACAGTTATGTTATTCTTAGCCGTCTAATCTTCCTGTACTAGCTGAAGTTACTGGGGTAATATTTAGTCTCCTAGTAAGCTGATGCATTTCCAAGCATCTGTTCTCTAAACGTAAATACCACAATTACATTCTGCGGCCACTGCTCTTTAATCCGCCCTTGTCCGTGGCAAAGGTAGCTTGAATTTTGCTATTTACTACTACTCCTCTTGGACGCTCCCAATTGGACTCATCCCCTCCCAGTTTTTTTTTAAATTATAGCCAAGTCCGCGTATAATTTCCTTTGTCTGTTTTGTGTATATATATTTGTCGGAATTGATGAATGATATATATCGTGTCCAACCACTATTCACTCACCCCACCACGCTCCATCAAAGAATTGGTTCCATACGAACAAATTGCAAAGTCATTTAGAAAATCATTCGTAGTTCTATGAAGCTGGGTTACGGAAAGCGCTAGGATGCTATAACATACTACAGAATCGCCCTAGAATCATAGATCACGCACATGAGGTCAACATGCGAACAAGGGAAGCACCTATTTTTCTTTCTTTCCCCAATAATCTTGTATGGATTTCTTCACACCTACATTAACCCTGTCCACCGCCTCCCTCCCAGCTTTAATTCTTCAGGATGTTTACCTAATTCCTGTTCATCCACACGCTAAAAGTAAATTAAAAAGCGCTGTGCGCGCAGCGCAGTGGTCATGCCAAGGTGTAAACTACAGAAACGATGCCCAGTTTTCCTCATGGCTATCGCAAGTTTCCTACTCTTTGACGACAGTATTTCCTTAATAATGTCAGACCCCTCTTGCATTCCGTCAATCATCCTCAATTGCTTTCTCTTTAATCCCAATTCTGGATACGCACTTCAAGGAGTAGGGAGGGGTAATCGTTCAGCTCTGTTTACCTTTGTTTATGTTCATGCTGTTTAGCATTTCTTACTGCTATGAATTTGTGGGCTCATTTTCATTACAGCTGGTTGCAAGGTCTATAATTTAGATTCCTCATTGTCATTTTCATAGCTAGACCTCATAGAACTGAGTATCCTCTCCCTACTTTTTAATCCATTTAAATCTCTCACTTAATCCCCACATTTTTATACAGCTTTAAGTGATTTAAAAGAGCTTGTATCATTACATCTTTACGACATGGTGATACTCCTCCTCCTCCACTTGCTCCAAAACACCCGCTAATTATTTAGATTTATTGAATGTAGTTTACATGATGATATTTGAATTGAATTTAGCTTTAGGAAAATGTTCCCGGTTCTTATAATAAGTAAAAGAAGTGTGAGCAAGTATAATAATATAACGTTTTTCCTATTCTCTCTCCTTTCGTCAGCATTCAGAGCGAATTCGCTCCACTTCTTGCCAGCGCAGAGTAACTTGATAGTCCGGGAGCAAGAGAGCGTGATGTACAAAATAGAGAATGATTCCCCAGCCAAAAATTATTTACCAACCTATTACATTATTCACATCCTCCTTAGCAATCTCCCCCGACTGTCTCCCTCCCCTATAACCCCATCAATCCTCAATCCTCCTCCTCTTCTTCTGCCAAAGTACAGAAGAATAGCAAATGAGCTACAGAAAAGGGAAAGCATGGAAGACAGTTCTATAGTGTTATGTGTATTCTTTTAGATTTTATTCCACCCCCCTCGTTACGACTTTTACCAGACGGAATGGAGGATCATTTTGCTAGCTAGCTACCTTCTAGCTTTTTGAGCTAGTAGTTGCATTCTTATCTCTAGAAACTTTTCCAAGTTTGTATTCAGATTCTAGTGTCATAATTGCTAAGCTCTCTGTCTTAATGTCCCCTCTTGTCACCTTTTAATTTATCTTCCAAAAGATAAAAAGCTGCTAAAATTACTCCACCACCGTCACCACTTCCTCCTCAGCCTGACAATTTTACTGAGCGTCTGAAATAAAATAATTTCAGCTATCAAATCCGCTCCGTCTTTCCTTCTCGTATCTTTAGTATTCTTTAGCTTTGGCTCTCAAACAGCAATCCGCCGCTCTCATTTCCTCGCCAGACACTATAGGAATTCCCAGTCTTGGAAATTAGTAACATTGTCCGAACCAGGAGACACATACACGTGTCTAGATCCAGTTGGCAACCGCTAGGGAATTATACGGAATTAGTAAAACTAATCCTCTCACGCGCTTCCTATCTTAATTACTTCACATCTTCTCCCACATTCATCCAACTTGAAAATTTTCACTCCACCACTTCCCAGTCTCGTCATCAACCAGCCCGGCCATCCTCTCTCTCTCTGTCATTCAGTCATTCTATCTATACCTCTAACACAGACTTTCCCCATGGCTTAGCAATATTCCTGGCTCCTCCGTTAGTTGAGGCAAGGATTTTAAATTTTACCCATCACATCTTGACATCTTTCAACACGAAACCCGTCCCTCCTCTTCCTTGGTCCCTGTTTTTCAACTGTATTGAATTTCTCCCTTGCATGCATGCTGCCCCGTAAATATATTCAACAAATCCAGACACGCAGCCACCAATAGTAACCCCTTGTTGTCCCATTCCCTTGGCAAACGTTTACAGGTTTGTCAGAACTTGTGGGCCAGTACACAACTCCCGCTTAATGACTTCATGAGACCTGGATTAGCTACAGACGTCTACGAGAAGATCCCAAGGGGAACATTTGGATTTTCGTTTCTTTCCTCTTAAAGTGTTAGGCATGGAGCTTGAGGATTCTGATGATAATTACATAATAATACTTTCTCATTACTTCCCATGTTTTCAATTTAAATATTCAGCCTCCACTTGAGTAGTAATTATACCCAGTAGATCAGGTTAGAGTCAATTAAGTGCTGATTATATGCTTGCTGGGGGCTGCATCACTCTTGTGAAGCATGGAACGAAATGTTAGATGCACGCAAGACCCAGACCCAGACCATGTACAAAATTCTCACAATTATCTACAACAGATGCATCCTGCAATTGAATATAAGTATATTGATTCAGGATTCAGCGGCCTCTTACTCAAGGATTGAGTAGTAGGTTAGTTATTGGAGAGGATGAGAAGAAGAAGAATTGGTTAATTTCATTTGTCCCTCAATCTCAATCCATCACTCTTTCCTATCTTTGTCGATAATTTCTCAAGCTCAAGGGAATGTGGCAGTGTGGTATCATTAAATGTGGGACACACTGTATTCATGGAGATGCGGCAAGCGGGCAGGCAAGCATGCTTGATGAAAACTAACGTCATTCGCTTTCATTTGTTAATAGGCACGGAATGCTGGATCAATTTGCGTGTTTCATGATTTTTGAATCTGGAACAACTGGAAAAATTACTACTACGTACTTCAGAATATATAACTGCCCGAGGAATAATCATTTTCTCACGTACCAAACTAACGAACCGAGGACTTTTCGTTTCTCAAATCCCTTCTTGAATTCCATGAATTGACTAAAAACCTTTTGCCTTTGGTGGTAGTACTAAGCTGAAAGCCTTTGAAAACAGTTGTCCCACTACGAAAACTACACGAATCGGGGCAAAATCAATCCTAGTGAACCAGGCACGCTACGAAAACATGTCAAGAACTTTCTTATCAGTTCTGTAATCTGGTTTTGGAATATTACAAAAGGGACTAATAGGGGAAAAAGTTTTATAGAATTTTAGATTTTGATCCGTTGAAAACTTTTTAGACACATTATTATTTCTTTTCATAGTTATGTTATAAAAACAACTGTCAAATCTTATATCATGTAACCACGCTTTGCATATCTTGCTGCCCCATCTTTAAAATCCCGAGGGAGAAAGTTGGACAAGCGGATAAAACATTTTTAAGAAAGAAGAACATGTTTAAAAGCTGTAGTCAAACGTTTATAAATGTTCTGAACCTGAAGATAGCCCATGCTGTCTCTTAAGTATGTATCTTCTTCCATGCTATCGTATTACGCTTGGAACTCACATTTTCCTCGCTCTTACGAGCCCTTTGCACATTTTTCACAGTCATGTAACCAATGCTTTGGCTTTTGTATAGAACCCAACGTTATGGATGTGAGGACAGGCGAGAAATATCTTTTGATATTCCTCCTTCCCATAGTGCAAGATGGCAAATGTAACTTGAATAGTAACAAAAACGAGCCAATTTACTGGTGAAACGTAATGAGAGGCATTTCAGGGCACTCTTCTATACAATTATGTAGCCGATTGCGTATTATAAATTTTGCCTCCTCTTCTCATTTTCTCTCTCTTGATAATATTATTGCCTAGTAGATCGATTCATAGCTTTTTCTCAGCCAGTTACATTCGCCACCACTTACTCAACTACAAACTACAACTGTCCGCTCTTTGATTACGTATTTTGCAGCTCTTTTTGGCTTTTGTGTGAGCTACGTGCCTGCGGTGAAAGTCTTGAGCTTGTTGGAACTTTCTCCAGTCTTCGTTACTATGCTTATCACGTTTTTACCAGTGGTAGGAAAACTTTTCTCTATTCAGGGCAATTCAGGCACACACTGTACGCGGAAAAATATTTGAGAGAGAAGAGATGCAAAAGAAAGAAGATATTTGAATTTATTCACTTGTCATTAATTTATCTATTCTTCTACTTCCCAGAGCTCAACATGCTGCGGAGAAAGTAGCTGGAGGGGAGGGGGGAAGCGGACCTTTGGGTGACGATGCTGGAAAGAGCGGCGGCGGTAACCCGGGTAACACTGGCGGGGGCGGTGGAGAGCATGGAAGACTGGGAACACCTGCATTTATTAACTTACCTGATTCTAACAAGCTCAGCGTGAGTGAAATTGAAGAAATCGGTCAAGAGATGAAGCTAGAGAATGAATTACAGGTAAGAAAGGACTCACTTACTTTCTCTAGATGGCTTTCTCCAGCTTTCACTCACTAACTATATATACTTGAAAGAAAATAAACTTTCTCTCTTCTACGGATAACAATGTGCTAGTTTAAATGCCGTGTCTGAGTGCATTCTGGAGAAAGTGGGCAGAGAATGTATTTCAAGGTCTATTCAGCCATCCTCGCTCTCTAAGCCTTATTATGTTCAGCTCAGTGGAGCTCACGTTGACATTATTGATTTCTTTTCCAGCACATTTACAACTATGAGAAATTCGGGGCGGTGAACGACGGGACTTACGTCTTAGTGATTCAAGTACACTCCAGAGTAGAGTACCTCAGCCTTCTCATAGAGAGTTTATCAAAAGTGCAGAATATTGAAAACTCCTTGCTAATATTTTCCCACGACCTTTACGTTCCCCAGCTAAACGAAGCCATCCGGAACATTGATTTTGCCCGGGTTATGCAAATCTTCTACCCTTATTCCATTCAACTTCATCCAAATTCCTTCCCTGGGCAAAGCCCTGATGACTGCGCTCGTGATATTTCTCCAAAAAAGTAAGTTTGTCCTCCTCCTCTTCTGTCTTCCTCCACCCACCCACGCATCCAATCCACCTTGAAGCTTCAAAAAGCCCGTCATTTGGCAAACAGACCTTTAACATCCTCCACCAGATGCAATCTCTCTTCCATTCATCTTTGCAATCTTAAACCCAATCCCGTTGACTCAGCTAGTGCACACGGTTTTACATTGACCCACCATTCAGCGCTTTAGCATGTTCTCCCCTTAATTTCATGGCTGGGATTTTTTCCCACCAAAAACATGCAACTTTTGACCTTTAACCACAGGCGGTTTTACTATTCCCTTGTTGCAATAATAAATGTACAAAATATTAGAGCCCCTGGCGGCACAGAAGCATAAAGCATAAACGATAATCCCTTTTGCCCTCCTCCAAGTTTTCTCGAATGCGAAATGAAGGATTCGCGAACAAATGAGTTCTTTGATGATAGCTTATCCTCCATAAAAAAACTGACCCTCCTCTCTGATGTTGCAGCCAGCATGATAAAAACTTCCATAAAGTTTCTGAAATTGAAATATTGCACGGGAAAGACACGACATTTATTATTCTATTCGAAATCCATCTCGCGTCATCCCAAACAACTCCCTCCCCCGACTCTCCACTTAATGTCCGGTTCACCCCTCTCTCCTCCCTTATACACACCCTCCGACTCTCACGTACTCGCGAAAGTAATTGCCAATCCCGAAAGTTTTTAAAGCTCCCAAACTTTAAAAGCTCAGTTCACAATAGGATATTAAAACCTCCCGATATTTTCAGAGCTCAACAGACCAAGTGCCGGAATGCAGATAATCCTGATGTCCACGGTCATTACCGAGAGGCCCGCTACACTCAGACAAAGCATCATTGGTGGTGGAAGGCCAACTTTGTATTTGGCAAGCTCGGAGCATTAAAGAATTATACAGGTACGTAACGTGTATATATTTTTAATCACATTTTCCACGCATATGTCCTAAACCGCACATTTAATAAATTCCAATCTCTTCATTACTATGCGCCTCATTCCCTCCATTGCCCCCTCCAATCCAGCACATTATCATTAATTCGGCCTCTTCCACATTATTTTCTGCTTCTTATTCTCCCCAAACTTCCCCTATTTCTCCTACTCTTAAATTCACAGCAATTCTAGAAAATAGCGATATTATCACAGTGATCAATTCAAATAAAATTAACTATCTATTTGTATTCCACAGGAGTCGTTGCTTTCGTGGAGGAAGACCATTACGTGACTCCTGATTTTTTATGGGTATTAAATCTAATGGAGACTGCAATGATTCGCAATCAATGCCATGGTTGCAATCTTCTCGCCTTGGGAACTTATCTCAAATATTGGAATATTAAGGTTGCTAACTCTCAGGTAATCATAATTTTTTTTTCCAATTCTCCTCATAATATTTTATACGCCATGATTTCCCTCTAAAACTACCGAAACCTCAAACTAATCATCAACTTAATACTCTATCTTCGTCATGCAAACACATGTTGTCGTCAAAAGTAAATCCAGCTCATAAGCATTCATATATCCATCTTTTTTACTATGAATACGATAGTATAATACTGGAAAAGCGTTCTTCCGACTTCGACCAAGTTGGAACCTTCATCGCCAAAATGTTACTCGTCATTTCTAAAATCCTTTCCGTTGTACTCCAACTCCTAATATGTCCCGACTAAAGTGGCCAAGTTCCGCATTGCACACCCCGTTTCACATTTCATCAAAATATCCAATTACATAGGAAGCGGGTAGCTTGATATAATACCTATAGCTAGAAGTAATACCAGGAATCACATTTCACTCATGTATTTAACCATAAGTAGTTACATAGGGGGAGAAAAGCAAGCCCAGAACCTACATGTGCCTGTTATAATTTCCAACCATCTTCTCATCCTCTTTAGCCTTTCTCCCAGGTGGTTTGATAAGTAGACTTGCTCTACCATCCACATAATATTCATCTGCTTTCATCCGAGCAATGTCACTAGCTCCACATACACAAAACACTCACACCCATTCCACACTTCCAATCCTCCTCTCTTCAAACTTGTCCCTGAAACCTGAGTTGCTTTGGATTAAGCGGAGCATGTGAAAAAGGGCAATTTAGATTCCTCGAACCGAAATAATCCTTCAAGGAGGAGGAGGAAGAAGAAGGATTCCCAATTCGCGAGCGAAACTTTATATTAGACACTCGCCTCTTTCAAGAGGGCACAATAGCCCATCATCCTAGTTCCGAGACCCGCTTCCCACCACCAATAATCCTAGATGGAGCCCTCCATGCATTTGGCTGCTACCAAAGAGCTTTCTCCTCCTCATTCCAAGGGAATAAAACGTGTGAAACATGATCAAAATACAAGTTCAGAGACTAAGACCAACTGCTAATTCAAAGCCGCTCTCGCCTACTGACTTTCCTTAAGCCATAGCCAAAGACCACCATCAAACTTTCAAGGAAGGGAACTCTTGTATAAAAAACAGTCGGGATTTATTCCTCCTATCTTTTTATTTACTTTAGTCATGAAATATATTTCAGACTCAAGCTTGAGTGTAAAACAAATCACATCGTAATTCTCCATTCTCTTTACGATTTCTTCTTCCTTTATTAGATTCCCGGCCATCTGCCCACAAAAGAAACCACCACACTATCCCATCCAGCCCTCCTTATTTTTCTTTCTTTCTCTCTCTCTCAACTAGAGTGGTCAGTTACAGTAGTGGATATAGCTTCAAAGTTTTACCACTGCACAACAGAGCTAACCTCCTCCTTGAAATAGCAATCATCCAAGAAGGAATCCGCCAACTTTCTTCACTCACTTCCCTCCTTCTCTCCCATCAATAAGGAAAAGCCCTAGATTCTTGGACTCGAGCAATAATCCCATCCGCATTAACTTTATTCCAGTCCACCAAATAGCACACAACTCATGGCAACACAACATGCTCATCTCCCACCTCAATCTTTACAGCTTTTCTCTTAAAGTAACTTGCTCCTTTCTTTCAAGCAAGATAACAGGAGAGGAATAAGAGGAGCGGTAAATAAATAGGTAGTTAAAATAACCAACTGATAACGATACGCTATCCATTTCCCCGTGACTATCTTGCAAAAGCATTCACAATATATATAACGCAATAACCCGTCTCCTAACTTGCTACCTCTTTCCTCTACATACTGGCTCGCTATTGCCGTTTTCTTGGCAATAACGAATACCGTTTGTAATATCACCATCACGAATTCATTATGATACAAATTGTAGAAAGTAATATACGTATTCACTAAATATTCATCTTTACGTCCACTTTATCTACAACCTCCTGTATATATAGCTTGATGACAGCCGTTGATTTTATATCAGCGCCATAAATCAATGATATTGGGATTACCAGCTTGAGCAGGATGTATCTGTCATGCATCGCCAGTGCGTCAAGCCATTGAGTAGAGGGCGCTACTGTTTACGCTACTGTTAGCGCTCTTGATCCAGTTGCGCCTTCACTCTGCCTATACTTCCTGACTTCAGTCAAGCTTTCCCTTGTTGCACAAGCGTGAGTGTAGACTATATTTATTGTAAAGGATATAGACTGTTGCAATGCATTACGAGAGGATGGAAACGGATGTTGGTGATAGGGCAAGCGGAAATGATTTCAATTATTTCATATGCATGAGGATAGTAAATTAATTCAATCGGCAAATTATCGTATTCAATAAGAATAATGGCGTCAACTCTACCGTCAAATAAAGAATGATGGATCCTTGATTAATTTCAACCTTAGCAAATTCACACTACACGTTTTCCAAGGATTACCTGTCAATTTCCTTAAAGTATTATATATTAAAACCGGTTTCATTTCCCTAATTTTACTCCCATCTTGTATAGCATTCTAACTTGTTTCTTTAGAGCATATAATAACCATTGCTTATTTTATCTCCGCTGCTTGTCCACACGAGAAGGCAGTGTCGTATATAGAATTATCTCAAAGGCGAAACCTTACTATGTTTCTTTTTCGTGTGAATTTTCCTCAGTCTCTCAAGGTTTCTCTAAACCTTTCCTCCCTTTTTCTCAACTTATTCCCCATTAACATTTTTCATCATCCTTGTCTTCCACCTCTACGTTGTATTCAACAACCGCATCTCGTCGTCATGGCATCCTCTAGGACAATTCCATGAAACAAAGACGCGAATCAATTAATGCAAACACAGAAACTCACGCATATAACACAACGTTGACACTCCATCTTGTGCAATCCTTTACCGACTACGATTCGATGTAGCTTTCTTGATTCCTTCAAAAAGAGCGTGCTATGTCCATGAGTGGAAATCTTATTCCATCTTCTACTCTTTGAATTACTTCTTCATCTGCAGACATTCCTTTTTTTAAAAAAACTAGTGAATATTATACCCATAATAATATAAATCCTCTTTGCATGTGATACTTATATGAAACGTAATCGGCGGATGGATTTCAATAGCGTGTGTGTGAGAGTAAACAAAGTAAACAAGGTTGTTTATAATAGCCAAAATTATAGATTGGATGCTGTGTAGAGTATAGCGTCTTAGAAGTTGCATTCAGTAGCTTCACTCTTGAAATTTTATCACTTCTATCATCACATAATAATTCGAAGGCTGGAAAAAATTCCAATGTAAAGAAAAACCTCCTTTTCCTTTATCTTACTCTCTAACAATAACGAAAACTTCAACATGTGTGATTTCTCCACTGGCTCTGCTTCATAATCCGCTTGTAAAATGGTAAACGTCAACAACATGCTAATGGTTGAATTGTGAGTGATGAATTTGGGTATTTATGTATACTGTATTTGTAGCTCCCGGCATTTTTGAGGCCGATATCCTTCATATATCCAATAATTGGCGCGACCGACTGGATGAAAAATAATGCAAATCAGGTCATTGTTAAATATTCGCATTTAAAGATTCCTCAAATCTTTATGTATATTCCAAGCAAAATTATCTTACTGATTTCAAATTTTTTAAAAAAATGCATTTCCTGCATGCGATTTATTCCAAATTTCGCAACCCATTATTTTCATGACGTCCATTCTGATTTTGCTTCCGGCCAGCTACTGTAGGCCTGTCTGCTATAGCTACCCAAGAGCTGACAGGGACAATAATCGACGCTTACGCAAACGTATTAATATGTCAACACCAGTACGCAGTTCCAAATGAGTGCAGTGTCTGTAAAGTAGACGTTTCCTGAGGATTACAACCAAAAAACAGTTTGGACTTGATAGTTAGTTCACATTGCCTCCAGAAGCACTGTGTGAACATGGGAACTTGGAAGGATAATGTTTCTATCAAGCAAGGGATCAAAGGTCAATTAATGCTATGCTGATGCGGAGCAGAGCAAGCTTAATTAAATGCGTAAAAGCATCCCTGTGAAACCCGTGCAAGTTGATACAAATACATACATGGAATGTGTGATTTTCTAAAAATCCTCAACAAAGCTAGCATCACTTGCATGTTTTTCCCAAAGGAACGTGTCTAGTATCCCATAATCTCTCATCTTCATGCTCAATTGTGTCTTCCGCTGTTTTTGAAATTATGCATGTCGTCCTTTGTCTTTGATCAAAACAGAATTAGCATATTTTCTTAAATCCTTCTCGTAATCCGTTAACAAACTTTAATTTGCAATCAGGAGTTTGGATGGGGCAAATCCATAGGATTACTTTACTGGATCGTAGTAGTAGTAGGATCTCAGTTTTTTAACGTAATCTTTAAACATATTTTCCCCTAACTTGAACGAATTCTAATGCAACAGCAACCATAGAGAATTGTTTTCCCAGGAGATTATATGGTTTTACACGAGGAGAGACGACAAGGGAAGATTTTGTTGAAATCCTACAAGACGTGCAGCTGAATGGAAACAATCCCTGAGTTTGCTGCCTTAGAAAGTAGCAAAGGATTTTGGTATTTTGAGACATGGCCAGGAATGCTAAGAGATGCCCTTTAAGTCATCCCGTACTTCTTGTTCTCCTTGTTTTTTTGCAAGCTTAAGATGCTCGAGTGGGCGTTGGAGATGCAAACAGATTCAGATTAGCTTCCGAGCCTTGTTTTTCTTCTCTTCTTTGCAAAGAGAAAGTGATTAATTCTTTTTGCTTGAATTCATGCTCTCTTTGGAGGATTTTCCCCGTATTTTTCATTCCGGATTCCTAAATTCAGAGGCTAGATGAGGCTTGAAAGGTTAGGGAACGGCGGGTGGAGAGAAAGTTTCCCGTTCTTTTCTAAAAAAATTGGCAGACATTCTGGCGGTAAATAGCTTCTACGGATGGATCCGCATGGCCCTCTCGTAAACCGCAGCCTAGAAGCCTGGTTTTGATGCGTCGCTCCGGAATTTTGTGTGCGTAAAACGGAGGGATAGTGAAGACGAAGGGAACTCGGATATTTTTTATTCCCGTCTTTTGTAGCAGCATGGGAAGGCTTAAACGTAGTTGGGAGCTGACATGCTTTGAATCCGGTTTTGAATAGATTCAGTCGTTTACGTCAAAGGCGAACCAATTCCCAATTGTCTGTAACCAATGGAACAGGATAGAGTATATATTATAAAAAAGCGGATATATGAGAATTCCAAGCTGGCGTAAATAAATTTCCTTCTTCTAACTATTCCAACTACTCGTGTTTCCATAAATTTGGGTTTCGCTCTTGTTTTCCTCGTATTCCATTCCCGGAAACGCTCTAGCATGTTTATTAGAGGCTGTGTATGAATAATTTACAAGATGGTGGGTGGGGGACAGATGAGACTCTTCCATCTTTCCCGCATGACTTAAAATAATTCCGAATGAATTTTTCTATTATTCCCTCTTCTCTCCTCTTTCATTCCGTGCTCTATCCTCTATACTTTACTCAATCTTCTACTCATCTCTTGGAGATTTGAAGAGAATTTACCGAAAACCATTGTAGATCTGTAAAACTTTCTATATGTCTTCTTCCTCATTTCTTCTCACTCAACGCATCCCTCCATCATCCTCCCCGTCCTCTTCTCTTGGCATACGCAATTTCCTAGAGACTTTTATTTCCGTCCCTGACTCAATTCTAAGCAAGGAAACTATTGCCACGGATTATTCCGCATCCCTTGATCTTAAATTGTTCCCACAATCCATTCTACGCTGCTTATTCTTCTCTTCTTATACGCTCGCTCCCATCCTTCCGCAATTACAATTTTTGCTATCATCTCCGTCCGCATATAACTACTTGTTCTGTATTCTACTACTACTGCTTTTACTATAGTTTAGTTCCTGAATTTAAATGGCCCTCTCTCATTATTATATAATCATTACACCTTTTCTCTTTTTTCATTCATCCTCCTTTGCATCATTTCTCCCATTCTTCCCCCAGCATTCCCTTGGCTTGGACCTGTGTGAAAAAACGTTAGCGCTTTCACACATCCCTCCGTCCTTTTGTCAATGTGGGGAAAATTTACAATTTTCTATGGTTACTTACAGGGCGTTGTCACTAACTGGATTTCAAGCAAGCACAATATGGGAATGGCCTTTAACCGTACCATGTGGGACAAGCTCCGGAGTTGTGCCTCAAACTTTTGCGAATTCGATGACTACAACTGGGATTGGAGTCTTCTCCAAGTATCCCAAACTTGCCTTCAAAAGCCAATGACTGTCTTCTTTGCCAAAGCCCCGCGAATTTTTCACATTGGCGATTGGTAATTCACACCTTCATTCTACTTCCGCCTTTGTCCTGGTCATGAACCTCGCCATTTTCAGATTCAGAGCTCACCCTCCTCTTAAACTTAATTCCCGCGCCGCATTGCTTTTGTAATTTAACGCAATCTTCTTTCCTGGTTTTCAGTGGGATGCATTACAAGCAAAAGACCTGCAATCCTCACAACGCAGCCAAAGCTATTGACAGAGGGATCAAAACTCATCACGGGTCTCTTTTCCCGGATAAATTGACGATTGAGCATCGTCGCGGGAAAACAATGAAGCTGAAAAAAGGAAACGGTGGCTGGGGTGATTTACGGGATAAGAAGTTGTGTGCATCTTTTTCTGCAAATATAACATCATGACGACGGTATCATTGGAGGGTTGAGCTGGAGCTACCACCACAAATCCTAACTCCAACATAAACTTTGCCAACTTCTCAAACGTCCGTCTACCTCAAAATCATCGATGATGACGACACCATTAGCTATTAAACATGTTAACTCACTCACCCAACCAGATCTGTCCAGTCGGTAGACGCCCAAGTCTATATATAATGGCTTTGATTCTCCTCCAAGAGTCCAAGAACCGGAAATCTGGGAGACACAAGCAAGATTCAACGACAGTTAAGGAATGTACACGAATACAGTACGAGTTTGCAACTCTTCCTCAGCTTTTCTCCCTCCAAACTGGCCAAACCATTGAGATTCATGTCTTTAATTACCTTTGAGTAAATTGACTCACACCAATACTGCATCCGTCATTCATACGCCCTTTGGTCAAATATTTGGTAACCCAAAGTTCAACTTTTGTCCCTCTTCCTTCCTTGGATATCCTCGTGTAGTTTTCAAAACTAATGAATCCTTGAAACGAGAAGATGCACTCGTAGATTGAACAAAATATAGAAACACTATCGTGTTTCGCTTCAGAAGAATCGTGACAAGGCCCAAACAGATACGTAGCGTGTACAGAAGCTTGATTCAATGTATTTGAGTTGCGTTGAACTTGAAGCGTTGGGCAAGGTCAATCTCGATGTTGATTGAACATAAAAATTGAGAGCTGTTGTTGAATACTATGCTTGGTGAAAATTCTCGAGGAGTGTCAAATCAAGCAGTTTACCCGCAGTATTAGGGGCATTTACTCAACTTTCCATAATAGTAATGACAATCCAGGTGTACGATCATCTATTCGGGTACAGGTACAAGATACAGAGATTTTCCCTATCCCATTATTATTGGATCTCAAATTTTTCATCCCTACAAGATACATATATACGATTTGAGAAAGTTGTTTTTGAAAATAATCTGTGATTACCCATCTTGATTGTCGTTGGATACCAGAGATTCTTCTTGAAAAAAATGTGATTTACCCCCATCTAGGTTAGAAAAGGATACAGAAAATTGTTGAGGGCTTATTTCCAGATCCTATACTAAATTAAGTTTGAGCGCTCGTAAAGTCATTTGCGTTGTGATTTGGCTCGAGTAAAAGGACAAGTAGAGGATATTTGATCCTAGAAAACGTTCTCACCCCTTCCCTACGCGATACGAATTCATATAAAAGTGAATATATAATATACATGTGATATATTTACAACATTTTTCCACACCTTGTGGTCAAGACTGTTGTTCAGCCAAGATAGCTGAATTCTAAGCATTTACCAGGTATGATTACTACCTTGAAACTTAATTTATGATTGTGTTGAGAAGTCAGCCTGCAAATACGAGCTGGACTGGAAATGTGTTAAACCTCACTCGTCTTGGGAAGCTAATCCCCTGTGCTCACGCAAAACAAATATTTCGACGCGAACATAGTATATAATACCTATAAAGTCTATATTATAAAATGTTATCGCATAATCACAGAACTTATGTAAAAAAATAGTGCTTATGAATTGCCTATTCGACTGCCTTTTACAATAATGTCGTCTGAATTGCTAGCATAGGCAAAACTGAAATAAATGTTCACGAGAGATCAGTTTACAAATCCGTCATCCAACTCATTCCATCCACCATTCAATCTAATTTACAGCTCATAAAGTCTAAGAGATCAACAACTGCTTCCTTAGCTCCTACTGCAGCATTCCTTACAGATATTTTTAGAGCTGCATAGTGTAAATAAAAAACCGCCCTAGACGAAACGGATCAGACATGTCCCTGAAATTCTAGACCAAATAGCTCCGTGTAACCGATCGGATACAGTTCTCCA
Source organism: Sminthurides aquaticus (assembly GCA_906901655.1). NCBI lineage: Eukaryota > Metazoa > Arthropoda > Collembola > Symphypleona > Sminthurididae > Sminthurides > Sminthurides aquaticus. The sequence goes on along the minus strand of CAJQTT010000001.1, from coordinate 12,272,412 downwards.
CACTCGGCGTCCATCCATACAGAATTTTTTGCCACTGTCTCATCCCAGTTCAGGAAATGGAGATATAGCATATGATCCGCAATTTTCTTCACGGTTGCAGCTCCAAAAAATGCCTTCTCAGACGTATCACGAGCTTCTACGACCATACCGAGGTGGAAATCATGAGGCATCCTCTGCAAATATTAATAAATCAATAAATAATTACTCGTTAAATACCGTACTTAATGCTAATGTATATTAGATAAAGCTTGCCTGCGGGAGTAAATCCAGGGGTAAAAACTCTCGAGTTTCTTCCTGACTCTTGTAATCCTCTACATATATCTCCCATTTCTGACCCCAGCCAGAAGGAAATAGTAATGCGCTTGTTACATGAGTGTAAAACGCCGTTCTGTTGTCTTCCTTTAAATCGCACGTTTCCGCGATAAAATATCCTTTTCGTAAAACCCGAATTACCCGTGCTCCTACAATCTTGTAAGGGAAATCTGGATGTCGAGTTTCAAAACACATTCCAGAACGTATTTTCAGCTCCGGAGGATATTCTGGATAAACATGATCTTTAAGCCACGGGTAAACGAGCCCTGGAATACCACCAACTATCGGCAATCCCACAGCGTCACTGAATCCGAGGGGATGCATGGAGATTACCATCGGATTCCCACAAACTAAATTTCCAGTTCCATCATTTGAAGGAAGGTCTGTGTATTGAATGTTGTATTGATCTCCAAAAGTTGCGGTAATCCTGGCAATTCGATTTTGCGAAACATCCGATATATTCACAACTTCTACAGGCACTGCTGGATTATATGTGGTCATTGAATCTATCTCTTTCTGCAGCCTTGTTAAGTGGTTCCCACTGATTGTCTCCTTATCAGCAACTAGTTCTTTTATTAATTCCATATAATTTGGATATTTCGTTGCTACTTCTGCATTCAAATAAAATTAGCATTAGATTGGTTAAAAAGTTAGCAACAAGTATGACTGTGTATATGTGTATCCATTATTTTTAAAATTGGCTTACCTGCACCAGGGTAAAGAAGCTTCCCGTTGGCTTCACACCATCCGACAGGATGGATAACATCACTTATAAATGTCAGCCAGACAAGATGTGCAGGCTCCAGATCAAAACGTTCATACTTTGCTAGGGCAAAATATCCTACATTTGATCAATACCAACATAAATCCAACAGCATGTTTACATCATTAATTAGTTATGAATCTGAAAGTTTCAGCATGTTCCAGAGTTACAAATTACGAACCCGCAAAGTAGACAATTGTAGCCACCCAGAATGCATCCACATCTCCTTGTACAAACGGATTTCTCAGCTCCACTATTAGACCGGGTTTCGCAATATATTCCCATATCTTTGATAAAGGAGCCTGTCGAATTAAACACAATTTTTAAATGAGGACACAATTTATGGATCGAGAATCTACAAATTAGCCATAAACGAGAGCGAGAGTTGATGTACCTGATTGAAAACTGGGACAGGAGGTATTCTGGTAAGGTTGTCAACATTTTTCAAAAAACTGTCCCACGTTAATGTCCTTCCACTCGGTCGTAAAAAGGTTACCGGAACGGACGATTCTTCTTCCGTTTCGACAATGGGGTTTGGTTTGGCCCTGGGTCGCCTTTTTCTACCAGGTGTAGGTCCCGCAGACTTGTTTCGCATTTTGTTTTCCGCACCGTAGTTACGCTTTAGTTACTTGGGAAAAATAATAAATTAATATACATGTAAAACTCAATATTCACCCTGCAATGAGAGAAAATACATTGATAAAATAAATGTATTCAAACAAAGAGTAGCTCCAACGAGAAAATATCGTATGCTTTCCAGAACAACAGAATGCAAATGACGCGATATGGATATGATCCGATCCAAGTACAAAAGTTGCAATTCCCTGAAGAGATTTGCATAAGATAGAAAATTAAAGCTTTATTTCGTCGCTAACATAAACCATTTGTCGATTTCTCCGACAGAAAATATTGCTGGTTTTGTAACACGACGTTATTAACACTGGTTTTCATCACATACTTTATGTAAGATATTAATGCTGAATGAATTACATGCAAAACCCGAAAATTTCGGCTTTAAAGCACTACAGTGGACAAGATGTTGCATAACATTATTGGACTAACATCCATTAATTTGACCAGAACAATCACTGTGAAGCATCATACCCGATGTAATCTGTATGCTATAAAGTTCAAAAGATAGGAGGTACAGGTACAAGAAGTAAATTCAATACGGGAGGAGGACCAATTATCTGTTACATGCATGTATCCCTTCAAAATGATAGCTAATGGGGTAACGCGATGTGTACTGCTGACTGAAATTTGGTGTTTCTTCGATATTGCAGGACCAAGTACTAGACCGATTAGCGTCTAACCCATTGCCGAAAGATTAAAAATATCACCGTGCGTAATGCAATAAAATTTGAATCACCGGAAGCATTCGGTAGGCTCAATTTTAAGCTTCTAGTCCAAGGCTCTCCAAAAGTTCGTCTATTGCCCTCAATTTTTCGTTCGCATCTGCCACTTCTGAAAAGGTCTGTATATTGCTCGTGATGTGATACCTGATGTCGTCAATTATCGGAATACTATCCGTTTCCTGTCTGCCTTTAACTTCAGATGCATCTTGAAGTACTATTTCCTTAAATTCATCGTTTCGGTAGAGCTGAAGAAACAAAGTTTTAATTGTAGCTCCCTGGATACGTTCAACACCTTAAATCGAAATTTGAAAATCACAAGCCAAATAAAAAGAATACAAGTTTCGTCTCACCACATCTATTTTGGCTGCCATGAATTCCGTGCATCGATTTTCTAATCTAGGCAAGTCATACAGGCGAGCCAAGTTGAAAAGTGTTATGACACTCTCTTCGTCCACTCGGTTTGCGAGAAAAGCACCACATTGCCGTTTTAATCCAACCAGCAAGTATATGTCAGCAACTCGAAGGACGTCTAATACCACATCTTCTTTCAGCTAAAAAGCACAATAATTTATTCGATTCTATTTTGCTGGAAATTTTGTAGTAACAATATTTATATCTTCAAGAAATCTCACCTGCGCATTGTTTGTGTATATGTAGTACAGAACACAAGTAATAGTTTCCGGAGACACGTCAACGAGGTTAAAAACGTAAATTCCACCCTCGAGTTCACGCGCTTCTTCAAATCGATTTTGAATCATGGCCTGGAAGTAGCCACTGCGCTGGCATAAGAAGAGCTAGGAATATAAAAATATAGAGCTTACGTAGGGCTTTGACATTAAGGCTTAAATTCAAAAACTGATGGCGTCGTATGCTTACTTTATGGCAGTAAAATTTGTAGTCTTCTACCAGAAGGCAAATATCAAAATACGTCGAAGGTATTTCAGGCATGAGGGGAAGTTCGTTGGCGGCAGGCCAGGAGGAAAATTCAGGTGGTATTCCTTGCTCAATTAGGTATCCATAAGCTTGTTGAAGTTCCCATAAGCCTTTTTCACTTCCAATTGATATGGTGGTAACATGGACACCTTTCTTACTTCCCTCTGCGAAAATGACAAGATATAAACAAATGGATTTTCTAACATGCTGCAAAGGCAACGAATAACTAGAAGTATGGAACCAGTAAAATGTAAACCTGTGGCACGCGACCGACAAATTAGTTTACAAGGCAGAAGTAACGATGACCGAAAAAGAACATGAATTTCAAAAAGGCATCATTGAACACTCAAGCGAGAGTAATGAAGTAGCAGAAAGAAAAATCTAAATATTTGCTCCAACTCATCGTATCTTTAAGCATGTAATGCTGGCTAGTTCCGTGTTGTTGAAGTATTAATACTCCCAAACTATTACAACGATAACGGTGCAGTGCAGAATCTTATTATTGCATTAGCAAGCAGGACTGATATCTTATATTAATTAAAGAGAAAATATTTCGCTCCCGTAGTCTTAGACTTGTAAGGCTTCAGTTTGGACAACTTTTGGCTCTCAGACCCAAAGACGCTAGTTTATCTCAAACCTTTCCCCACGCAACCCGCTCTATACTAAAGAATCCTTAGTAAAAGTCTTAAGCATGTGGAAGAGACTCGTCTCGGCTACTGACTTTAATACTGGTATTGAGTTCAACCTAGTTTTGGGAACAAAGTAAACACCTGTGGTTCCGTGAAATGTTCCTCGTATATTTCAGTTCGAAGAATTTTAGCAAAGTTTTCCGCACATCTGACAGTGTCATAAATAAAAAAAATAGAGAAAAATTTCGAAGATTCAACCCGTCAAAATGAACCAGATTGACGACTATCAAGAGCAGGATGACAACTTCCTCCTTTTGCCAGTGGAATACCGTAAGATTCGTTCTAAACATTTTGCTAATTAGTATATATAGTAATCAACTTGCAGTAATTTTTAAAGTTAACTTTAGAGAGAAGGTTACTACTATCCAAAAAATAATACTGACTTAGAAATAAGTTAAGTTTATGCTCTTACCAAATGAATCTGCTTTTACAACAGCAGCATCCAATTCAGCCCGTAACTGGGGCATTTGACACTGGTCAGCGAGACGATAAAATAAATCAAGTTCTTCCCTCTGGCAAACCATCCGCCCAGTATACAGATATTGCAAAAACTCTTCAAAGCCATGAGCAGTGATCTAAAGACCGTATTTTACCGACATTTAGTTTGATTACGATTACATATTTTAAACGGCTAACGTTACTTCCTCTTACCATGTAATTCCGAACTTCCTTCCGATCTTTCCATTTCGACTGGAGCATATTCTTGAAGTAATCACTACGTACACTGAGGATGCTTCGGTGTACCTTGAAGCAGTGAACATCTTCCATCAAAAAAGATAAATCACTGTAATCTTCTGCTTTCAGTAATCTAAACAGCAGACACAAACATTTTAGGACTTTACCTGCCAATCTAACTCCAACTAATAATAACAAACAAAAAATAAAGAGAACTACCTTTCACAGAATACTTCATAGCCATCCCTCCTTATGATTTGTGAAGTGATGACTTTAGCATTCAACAAAATGTGTCTGATGTCATTAGTCAGAGCACCATACAAACAACGTTCGCCGTCAAAAGTATTGGCTTCACATTTTGCTCCATTCTCTAACAAGTATCGCACAACGTCAGAATGCCCACATAGACAAGCATAATACCTGTTACAACACAAAAAATCTCCAATCAACATTTGCATGTATAATCGACACAACATCCGTCTTTTATCGATTTCGAATGTCATAACTTACAATGGTGTACTGTCCCACTTGTCACGAACATTTAGATCTGCTTCTTTCTTTTCTACCAAGTATCTGCAAAAAGAGTTTCGTATACAATTATTCCTCAATTAAAATAGCAATTGTATTTAATTTCGAGTTAGCATAAACTAGGATTCTACTACTACTATAACTAACTATTTGACTAACTATATATATAAGTATTTGACTCACTTGACCCTGGCAAGGTCTCCTTTCCGACAATTAAGGAAAATATTGTCCATTTTGATCCCTCAAACGTGATATGATGTGTTCCGTATCGATGGCTGGAAAGGTCCATTTAATTGTGCCCTTGCACTGTCCACAAACTCTTTAGCGCCCGTCCTGACCACAACCTCAGCATGTCTGCAATGGTAATTCTATATATTAAAAAAGTATATGTGTGATATTACCGTTTCTACGCAACTAGCGAATCAGGCAGAACAATAAATATCTAGTGATTTTTTTACAAACCGCAGAGTGATTTAAAATGACAACGACAGTTCTTGCGGACAAGACTATTATTAGCTTCCAGCCCAGATGTTTATTCACAAAAAATTTTGGCACGCAGAAACTCTGTGCGTGGTGCTAAAATTAGTGACTAAAGGCCTTGATTTTATTGAGACGAAATTTAATTTTACACCTGATTAAATTCAAATCCTACTTGATCCCGCCACAACTGATATTCGCAATTCTAAACTCAATGCTTTATGTTATATAATCATATTCAATGGTTAGGCTCTTAACCGGCAGACCATATATAGGCGATGAAACGTTTTGAATGAACCTGAGCCTGAGCCCCTATATAAACCTAAGAGAGTTTTCCATGTTAGCTTATTTCATTAACTAATTGCTCGTAAGCACTAATAAGCACCTATCCATTTGCCTATGCGAAGCGCTACAAGAACACTCCGTACACGACTCTTTAAGCACTTGCAGATCCAAGACAAATTCCTGCGCAAAAAAACCGTATTTCCGCAACACTCAAGTCTCATTAAGTCCATAAATTGTATTGTATAAAAGCATATACTTAATTCTACCCCGCGTTTAAAATTGTAGGCGGTTAAACATAATCTATTATCATTATGATCTTATATCTTCAAAACTATTTCTCTCATTCAAAAATGAGACACTTATGCATAGATAGATTCTTTCGAAAACTTGTTTCCGCGACCCAGACACAGAAAAGGAGGTATGATAATCATACTCATTGACGAGGGATTAGTTTGATGGATAGCTAATTAATATCAGTAGGAGCTTCACTTAAGTACAGTTATGTTTTTTCGTGAATTTGCATTAGTTTGCATCCAAGAAGGGCGTTTCGGTCAGATTTAAGCATTGAATGTCCGTCGAAGACTAACGGAACCTCTTATAACTACCAGACAGCCATACAAATGCCTGTAACGCTTTGTAAAACAACCTGTGCAACTAGTTGCATACAAACTGAGGTCATTAAAATTTGAAACCACATCTGAGTTTAACAACAAATTAGTAAAACCCTACGGAAATCTACAACCTTCTTAAATTGAAAATCCAGACTAACAAATAATACATATATTTAAATTTCTTCGCGATAAGTGAAGTTACAGTAACTCATCTTTCATGACTTAAGTGGAGCAAGCAAGGACCTACAGACAGTACGTTCGGATTTTCATTCATGTTTGTAAAATCCTCAGCACCTAAATTCTCCAACTTGTTCGCTAGCTCCGCTGACGCTGACACACACCTATGAATGCATTTCTGCAAAAAGCTGTTTGGACGTTGCCAATTTCAAAGTTTGGCATTCATGTCCACGTATCCAAATCCATCATCCAATCCACTGCTGCAAGCTTGACTACAATCGGTCCTTGAAGAAGCGCCCATTTTCCTCATTCAAACAATCATTCATGTCGTGCATCATCCAAGAATTTTAGACACCTGCTACTCGTTTAAATCTGGCCTCCACCTCTTTGTCCAATTACTAAAAAAACCAATCCTTGTTTTGCATAACATTCTCCTCTATTCTCTCATGCTTAAGCTTTCAACTGGGAATTATTAGTTTTCGGCGATGACTAATAACTTAACATTATAACTTATATAAACCTTAGTTTAAGTTCCAAACCACCTTCAAGCCTTGCCCAAAATAAAAATAATTACAAAATCAACAAAAGAAACGTAAAAGAAAAAAGAACGGAGCAGTTAAGTATGACTCCAACCATCAGGTTCACTATAATGTCCGTAACAGGTTTTTTTTTGCTTCCATGCCCGAATACGGATTGATTACACAACACCTCCTCTAGCTAGATTTATGTTTGATGGTTCATTCACAGGAATTTACATATAGTGGTAGGGGGCAAATGTAACTTTCTGAAGAAAAATAACATGGTTATGTGGATGGCAAAGGTAACTTGACGAAAATGTGGGGAAATGTAACATGGGAGTTATATTGAAGCACGTTGCTATGGCAGCGTCAGCGTATCTTCTGTGCACGCTTACTGCCCCATGTTACATTTGCCCCCGTGTCAAGCGCGTTGCTTTTGCCCCGCGTATCATCATGTCATTTTTCCTCTCCATGTTACGTTTGCCACCACAGACTATACGGCAGTAAATCCACGCATTCTTAGTCCAATAAGGTAAAATTGTATAACAGATCCACGTCCTTCCGTCTTCCTCATCCTTTCTTACCGAATCTATCTTTAGTCTATACAAAGTCTAACTCCAGAGATGGAATCGCATATTTTTTATAACAAATTCCTCAGAAACCCAAATTTCTCACTAGCTTTTACTTCCGTTTACCTTGCTTCTCTCCCTCAACCTCTGAATTGCACCCTTGTAGGAAAGCTTTACAGGATCCAAAAATATTCATTCCGTCAGAGACGTTTGAATTCTCATCCTCCAAGATAAATGAACCTGATCAGAGTCAGTTTAAGCCATGCCGTCCGACCGGTTATTCTTTAGCTTGTCTTATCGCTTATTCATAGTGAGCCCCACCTCGCTTGAAGCGCTTTCAGCCTTCCATCTTCTTCTTCCTCGATGTGTAACAGGAACAAGCTCCGAGTGCATTAGTCTGGACTGGACTCTGGACAGGGCAAAGATTAACAAAAAAACTTGGACACAAGCCTGAAAATTTTATAAATCTCTGCTTTAATTGCTACAGAACAATAGTTTGGAGGTAATTTTGGCCGTTACTTTTAGTTTTCAAGCCCCAAGGAATCCGTTCCAAGAATCCGCCCCTGGTCACTCACTCACGACGATCAGCTTGTTAGGTGTAGTACATACGTAAGGTTGCAAAAATCCTCGTCATCAAGAAAGCAAGGCATCATTCATTCCAGAAAAAACTCCCATGAACCGCATTCCATCTAACTTTTCTTACAGCACCTTAGTCTTGCTACACGGTTGCTACCTTACCTTGAACTTGTCTTCCTTCCGTGCAAATGATTTGAGTTTGCAGCCGCCCCTATCAATTTGCCGTCTTCTTATTCCCACCCTACATGAATGATCTGCTATCTCCGTTTAATTCCTCCCTACTTTCCTCAAGTCTGACTTGTGGCTATGTCTTCGCTGCCTCGTGGGTTCACCAAGCCACAGAAAATCTATGGGATGTCTATGTGTCATGTTCAAGTTACTCCAGAGAAAATACAATAACCCCACTCCAAAAGAACAATCCCTCAAAGATGAGGGAAACGTAACGATCATCTTGATTGAGTGACAAAGAGTTTTGAATAAATCTGCTGGCCATTTTCCAAGATCCGGCGTCCGGCGCTCCGTAATAAAACATGGTACATTTTTCCTTCTCTTGTCCGCCAGTCTCTAGTACGGGGACTTGAGTGACGAAAATGTAATGTTCAAGAACAAGTTTTCCAGCAATGAGCAATGCCCTTAGAGGAAACAAAGTCTAAAGGATATCAATGAGAAGATCAATGTGAACGCTCCCTATGCGCTGGACTCCCTGACTGAGTGACTGACTGAGGTTAAAAAGTAGTCGAGTGTCTCGGACTTAACTATGCCACGCAGGTCGTTTACGTATGTCCAGTGTTCAGCAGGTAGGATGCTTTACGTGCATATATACGAGCTAGCATTGCTAACGTACTTGGCAAGTTTTTTGTAGGACTGCGAATCCCCTGTGTAGTCGCAGATCTTGCATGAATTATCTCAGGAGGATTATCATTTGATGGGAGGGAGTGATGGAGCAAGGAAGCAATGCATCTCAAGATAAACTACTTTTAAGAATAAGGCTTGTGTGGCAATGTAAATGCAAGTAAATTCAAGTAGCTACATGGCTTATAGTAACAGGACAAGCCAGTCTAAAGACAGTCAGAAAAGAGTTGACTAGCAGTATTATAATAATAAAGAAACCTCTCATCCCTATCCCTTTATTCCACCATTTTCTCGTCTCTCCTCCCCCCTCTTGTGAATTCTTTATACATGCGTTATTTAGCAAGAGTAAATCCACCAGAGACAAGAGGAATCCACCACCACGCACCCTTTCCCATCCTCATCTTCTTCTCATCCCCAGCTATTGTTAAAGTTAGTCGAGAATTGTGGACGGATGAGACGAGTTTCCAATAGGAACAGCTCACGTGCTCTCTCACATCTCTTCCACATCTTCCAGCATTGTTACACAATGGTTTTTTCAACCACCCCTCCACCACAACCCCATCCTACCTGTGCGCTCTCTTAAAATTCGCAACTAATCAACCATATTCCATCTCGCCTCACTTGCTTCTCAGCATTATTACCTCTCTGCCTGGAACTTGGAGCAGGAATCAGTCCTCATTTGTCTAAATCAATAAAACACAAATCCACTTTTGGTTTTTGATATCAAAACTCAAGTTGATTAAATTCAGCCAACTTTCCTTATCGCCCCAGCTCCAGCTTGGTGGCTGTGTCAGGTGAATTATCTTTGCGCTTTCAACCGTGTCAAATGGATCCAGAGTGAATCTTCTTGATTAACAGCACATTGTTTTTCCACAAGTGCACGTGATATTCAAATACCCCATGTGTATTTTAAACCCGAGTCTAAATTGCATCGAGTAGTTGCTACTTTTATCACAAGTTTTTCCTCCACAACGTTAATTTCGAGCTCCACCAAAGAGCTTTGTATTTCTTTGGGGTTTTACTTTGCCATGCAGTTGATGTGATTTATTTAGTAGTGATTGATTCGACCTTTATTTCATTTTCAAAAGGCTACCGTGGCTCTTCTCCCGTTCATTTTGAGCACGATTATTCAGTGATGAGTGAGAAATTATTTAAAGTCATAATTATCGGTGACCCAACCGTGGGTAAGACCTCATTTGTGCAACGCTATGTCCAGGACACGTACAAGAGGGATTATAAGGGCACCGTTGGAGTGGATTTTGCCCTCAAGATAATCAAATGGTCCGAGACTCAAACAGTCAAATTACAGTTGTGGGACATTGCAGGTAATAATAATCTTATTCTTTCCTCTACTTCTTCAAGCTCTCCTCCTTTCTATTTTTCGCGAGATGTAATAATTCACAAGCGTAAATATCCTCTGTTTACCTTTCATATACATTCTCCATTCTCGCTCCACGCGCTTCAAGGAAACATGTGTTATATTTGGTAGCTTAGGATGCGCTTGAGGCAAACATTTTCGCGCGTCTCCAACACACGTCCAACATGACCAACGCTATTCCTATTCCTCAGCAGTGTTTACCGCTTGGATGAGTTGCAAGATTTTCAAATACCTTGCCATAACAAAGCCGCGACCTTCGTTTTTTGTCACGTTATTTCTTTTATGATGCAAAAATGTTACGTAGCCTGATTTCGTTGAGAGAGACAGCGATTCCCTCTACACATAAACCCTTAGGCAATAATAACGAACCAAAAACAGTATTGCAAATTCAAAGAGGAGATGCTGCGTTGCATAAGCACTATTACCAAGTCATAAAAAACATATTCTTCTAAACTGGAGGCAGATTCCTCAGAAACGCATTTTCCGCTAACAGATTCGCAACGTGTCAAGCCATGCTCAAAAAACTGCTCAAGCCGTAATCAGCGGCGTAAAAGTACAAGTTTACGTAGGGCAGGAGAAAATAAGGCAATTATTTTAATATATCATGTGGCAACCCCGATTTAGTCTCCTTAATCCGTATAGTGCGCCGTAGAGAAATTTTAATCCTTTGAACTGAATGAAACCAAGAGAGAGAGAGAAATAGAGCTTTGCTTTGAACTGAGTATATATATTAACTGCGTCAGGAAGAACAATCTGTTAGCACAGTGATCTGCTATGAATCCTGATGGATTTTCCAGGAAGAATCTATAATTGAAACTAGAATTCTTTCTGCTTTGGAGGAGTGGTAGTTGCGTATTGTGGTGCCAGTGGCGTGTATGTGTTAATTAATTCCTCTTTTTTACATTTCAATAACAGGGCAAGAGAGATTTACATGGATGACGAGGGTTTACTTCAAAGATGCACACGGTTGCATCATCATGTTTGATCTCACTAATAAAAACTCATTTCAAAATACCCTCAAGTGGAAGAAGGATGTGGATTCTAAATGTATGCTCCCTGACGGCAGCCCCATTCCCTGTATGCTCTTGGCAAATAAAGTAATTCTTTTTACAGCTTCTAGTATTTGTTCTACTTGATCCTTTAGAATTCATATTAGATTTTTCCATCGCTTTTACTATCCACCCATTCTTCGCACCGAGAAACGATTTCTAAAATACACATTTCTTCTTCCAGTGTGACTTAGCGGAAAGGCAAGTTGATCAGATGGAGATTGAGACGTTTTACAAAGAGAATAATTTTATTGGATGGACAGAAACTTCTGCCAAGGAAGGCTTAATGGTAAACGACTCTATGAGGTAATTCAATTTTGCTCTTCTCTTTCATTCATCTCAATTCCATCGCTTCCTTATTATTGCTCCCTATATAAATATATCCAACCATAATCCTGCCTCTTCCCACCTACGCCCAGTCTACAGATAAACTCCTGTCAATCAATCACCTCCTATATGACATGAAAGAGTTTGCGATTATTTCAATTGCAGGGATTTCACAAAGTAAAAAATGCCACTTAGTACACGAATTTGCGTAAGGTGCATTACAATAACGCGTGCCAGAGGCATCTTGATTTAATTCCTATCCATCTCAAACTTATACGGACCCTGTCGCAGCTTACCTCATTCTATCCTTGATGTTTATATTATACTCTAAAGTTGTTCCTCCCACGCAAAATCCTCTAATGTTTCTTGTGTATATCCTTCTCTCTTCTCATTCCTACTTCACTTCTTCAACTATTTTTTTATAATTTCTATACAACATGCTACGCTTCCAGTATCTTTCCTCCTTTGGTCAGCTCAACGTGTGGGTATTAAACCTGAATGTTTCATAACAGAATTAATTTCACGGGTCACAGGAGGATTAGTTAGCCCTGCGAGCTGTCAGAAAGAAGGGAGGTTAACACCACGAGCAGAGGGGGAATGAGAGTGACAGTGCTTTGTTAATCTTGTTGGCGATTTCTGATCAAAGCGCTTCATGGATTACAAAGACAGAAGACGCTGCTGGGCAAGCTATATCTGCTAGCTTCATATCACTTAAAATTATGTCAAAAGCTTCGCGTATCTTTCAGTAGTTCGTGAGACCTTGAATTTGTGAAATATGATCCGCAGCGAGAGGTTAGCTGCGATCAAATTACATATAGGTTTAATAGGGTTATAGGCAGCTAGCCTGCGCTTTGGATATCAGTCATTAAAGACGCTGAGCATTTAATTCAAGTCATTGCAAAAATGCAGTAATTGGAGTCAGCTTTGGTTTCCATGAGGAAAGTAGCTGGTTGCTGCCCGATGCGCGACTTTGAGCTTGTTGTGTTCAGAAGCGTGTGAAACTGAATGTGATTTTTAATTTTTTAGATTCCTAGTGGAAGTGATGTTAAGGCAAAGTGGATTACACACCTTTCCTAACAACGGACTTGAGACGCTTCATTTAAAGGCTGCAGCACCATCAAGTAGTTCATGCGAATGCTGACGATTCATTAAGTAAACCATACCACTCCTTTGTCGTCGCCAAGAGTCAGATGCTACAATTCAAAATGTCACCCGGAGCTGTGCACACAAAAAATCAAGCAAGCAATAGCACAGTCATTGGAATGCATAAATAGAGGGCGGATTTCCTGGGAAAATGCAAGAGGAAAATGGGAATTGCAACCACGACCAGGATACGAGGGTTAGCACTTCTGGGCATTTTGCAACAATAGAAGGTGGAGGTAGGGAGATTGACGTTGCATCGAGCTTTACCAAATAATATATACCTGTATTCTACTCTAGTACTTTAGATTGAATAATGTAGATCCTACTTTACATGGTTCATTTCCATCTGGATCAATTTTTCTTTTTTACCTTACCTCATCCTACTGGCGAAGAAGCCTAGCTAGCTCTGGGCAAAAGGAGAAATATTTTATGGAAATCCTGAACATGTTTTTATCCCGTAGTTATATACATTGTTAAAATCAAGTGCACTATCTTCCTGAGCAAATGCATCCCTTAAAGTATCGTGTGAAACGAGCTTTAAAGCCTTGGGACTAATATAATCCAGGCTATGAATTAAATTTACGCGTTTTTCTCGTTTAATTCGCATTGTGTAAGCCATACGCTTTAGTATATAATAATACAGAACTTGAAATGTTTACAGGGTGGAAAAAGTCAACTGAGTGTTACGACAATTACGAGTGTTGTATAATATAATAGAGAATAAAAATATGTGTGTATACGTATGTTATGTTCCATGATGTAGCAAATATTTTATTATTTTCTTTGAAATATTCTCTATTGTTTCTAAATCCATCATTATTTCCCTCGCAAATCACTATGAATCGTATTACATCGTTCGTTATCAGAAATTTTGTTGATTAAATCAATCTTGTGCCATGTTTAAAAGAAGAGTGCTGTGAATGAGCTTTTTCTAAAACAGCCAATGCGGCTGAGTTATGGACCATAACTTATGGTATGACAGATTTTCGAGAAATGAGGCAAGGAACGACAAATATTGTTAAGGATGAATGTAACTAGATACGTATCACATGGATAGAAGCCTGTTTTTATCCGAGATTTATCAAATTGGATTGGATAACATCAAAGGTGCAAACTATTAATAACATGAAACCGTACCAATAAATTGATTTAACTTTCCTCATTTTCATCCTTTGGCAAATTGAGTATTTACATTGAGACCAAGTGAAATTTTTGTTTACAAGGATCCACGCAGACTCTGCAATCCAATTCTATTTTCTATACGATACAGTGACTAGGCTACAAATCACAGTTTTTCATAAAGTTCTATCTGTGCGTACGATGGTGTAAATGTAACCAAATTAATTCCTACTCACTAAACCATTAGACTCTACTTCATCATCTCGTTAAAATATCAAAAAATACGTACTCTTCTTGTATGCAACGCGTGCAATGCCTTTCTTCTTCGTGAAGTAGGACTATTTCCAGGTCAACACTTGGTTCTCACTCAAGCTGCAGTTGCTGCAATTCTTTTACCTTTCCCACCACTTCCTACAAACGGGCTTTAATTCTCACATGTTTTTACCTTCCTAATCCGCCCCTGCTTTTTGCACTCAGGAAACTTGATTTCACGTAACCTTTCCCACGCTTATTATTTAAAAATGTGACAACTTGGTTTGTTCATCAGCAGTTTAACCTTCATTCCCATACTTTTCTTCTCCTAGCGGTTAGATGTATTTATACAAATTTCCGTAAGACGCAAAATAATAATTAGTAAAAAGCAGAAAAACCCTGTTCTAAGCACATGTAAACCAGGGAGGAAGCCAAGGTAAACAACCGCGGCATCAAGTGCCAGAGCAGTAATCTTGTGCAACACCTGTTTTCGACTTGTAAAGTTGTAGTGCCTCGGTAAAATCGTTATGATGATGAGGAAATAATCCCTTTTCGGAGATCTTGAAACAAGAGCATTAGCTTTGCCTTCAGAGGATGCATATCTGAAACCTTCTCGTCGATACAATTCCATCGGATGAAATACCTGAAGAACATACAAGTAATCATCAATCAAATAACCATGAAACGTATATAAAAGCCCTACCAGTACAGCCACGAACAACTTAATAAATAAAATTATTCCTTGAGTCCCTATTCAACAGCCTCTTAAAATTTAATGGCTTGCATGCTTCTTTGCGATGTAGGATGGGAAAAAATTCAACCACTCTTCCAAACACATGACGTATGCATCCAATAACCAACCTTGAAAATCCTTGCCGGTAATACCCTGCCACACAAATCTATCGACCATCAAGGTTACCGTCTACTTGCCGCCTTTAAGCCAATACTTTACCTTAACAGAACATCCACATCGCATGCAGAGTGCAAATACTATTATCAGCTATCCGAGTTAACATCTGATGTCTACCCGGGAATAAATTTCCTTAAACGATAAGAGCTTTGTCGCCTTCTCTTGAAACTATCTCAACAACTCTGCCCTTCAGATATTCTCAGACGCCCGCCATGTCGATTACCCTTTTCCTGAACGATTCTTAAGACAACGTAGCGTTAAAAAAGCCTCCAAGCTCTTCACTTCAGCCTCTTCAAAAATTGATTATAGAAAAACATCAACCCCCCTTGCTGACATTCCCGTTTCAGTATCCTTCAGGCCTTTTTCCATAATGTAGTGTATGATGGATGGGTAAAACATTGAAAATCCAAGTAAATTTAAAATTATATCACGAGTTTTACCGATTCCTTGTAACCTTTTTACTCTTCTTACATTCAATAACTTAAAATCTAAAACATTTAGGAACAGCCCGTAGGTATCTATCGTATGAATTGTTTTCCTAAATTATTTATTTAATTTGCTCGATTCCAGATGGTGTGTGCGGCAGCCGGGCCAGCCGGTCTCAGAAAAACATTTTCTTCCACCTGCTTCCTCTCTAATCGTGAATGCTTAATAACTTTGCTCTAATACTACCGTTACAAACTCACTGTTTTCTTTTACGACAACTCCTACATCAAGAAAGTATGGGAAATGAGAAAACAGATCATTTTTATCCATGTTATAACAAAACAAAGGAAACAATGCTGATTGACATACCCTATTCTAGTTAACTGACAAGCAGCAACACTAATTAAATCAACTTGCCTAATCTGAATGAATCTAAGATACTGCCCCTGTCAACTTGAACAAAGAATCGAAACAACGTACACAGTGCCAGCTTTGAAGAGCCTAATTATCCCTGAATGATTTTTGTTTGGTTAATTGAGCAAAACGAGCAGATGCTTCCTAATTAGTTTATTAAAACTGAGTGACATACGAAAAAGCTCGATTGACTAGATGCCGAAATTAGTTCCTACATATACAAGTCTATAAAAGCGATCAAATACTCACTGGAATTCTTCGCAGAAGGATATCTGGACAAACGTTTTGAGTGATGGAAAATGGTCCGTTAGTGTTTTGAGGACGTAAACATGTCGGTACAACAAGGAGCACTCCATAAATTTCAGTGGCCTTCGTGATGGACAAAGAAGATTGATTATTTGCGTTACGCTGAGCTTGAGGTACGGCTCCTGTAAGGAAATAAGAATAAATGCACTATTCTATCTTGGCAGCAAGACCTAAATTCATGAGCATCAAGGTCTTTAAAGCCTTTGCCAGCATAGTCGTAAGACTTTGATGATGTCGTCGTCGTCGCAATCACATAATAATCATTCTTGGCGCACATTAAAGAATCTGACAGCATCTTACTTACGAGAGAGAAATTTTTGAAGAGCGAAAAAAACTGTTTCTTCTCATTCTCGCACGGAGAGAAGTGTATGAGGGAAAGTATTTCATACAATAGTGCTGTCGAAGCATTGTGCGCCACTGTCACGACTTTGATCACCTGGAATACAAAAGAACTGGAATGAACACATAGAAGCTAAGTTAACTTTCTCCAACACCAAAACCTTACACTATAAAAGGCATATCAGGAAATTCGACCACCTAATTCCCACAATCCTTCCCCTAATTCTGCAGCCAGAGTCCCGTAATAAATTCCTTTTTGTCCTCTCTTTCACAAACTCCAGTACTTCAATCTTGAATCCCCACCGTAAACCACAAACTCACCAAAAACAAATTACTAGCTATACTTTCTCGATTCCCGACTCCAAAAGATTTACTAAAATCTAGCGATATAAAAGACTTTCATGAAAATCCACAAAACTTACTTGTGTTATTCCTTACAACCACAACAATCCCGGTTTGCCTATTTTCCCAAAATGACACGCAACATTCTCTTATTTGCTTCCTAAACTATGCATGTATGCCCGGTCATAAAAAATATGAGAGCATTTCTAATATAATGGTTCCAGCATTTCCGTCTCCTACCCATGTAGAAATGTCAAGGTTAGCCTCACAATCAGATTGTGGAAACAAATCTTTTTCCCACTCTACGTGTACCTAAAGCTAAGTTTTCTCCGGATTTATCTTAATTCCTATGTTTCTGTCCTTCAAACTAATGGGAAAACTTTGCCTATCTTTCTCCGCAACTGAAGTTTCAGCAATAATTGCATCGATTTAGTCTCTCAACATTATCTATCCTGGACACGGTTTACAGACCACATTTACTTTAATATCGGATGAGTATTCCTGCATTTTGGTAATTTCTTCGTTGATATTCAAAGGAATCCAGCATTTCACCTTCAGGCCGGCCTTCCATTCAGAAAACACCAACTATACTGTTCAGACCAGACAAAGTGCGTGAGAACTCAGCTTTACAGAATGAGTCCTACTTCACTTGCTTTGTTCGCCTTTCTCTTGCTTTCAACTTTCTCCAATACAGTCATCCACCTTTGGCAGGTTTCAAATTCCCACAAGAGAAGGAGTTCAAGAACATCGTCTCATTAAAGTTCTTTGTAGTACACAAAATAAATCATCTTTTCTTTCCTACCTCCACTCAAACTGTTGCCACTGCAACCCTCAAACTTCAATTCAGCTTTCTCTCTCGAGAACCATATGTCAATTTCTTCATTAGACCTCAAGGTTTACCAAACGAATACAATATAAGTTCAATATTGCATACCTCTGAAATATCACTGTTGCTCCAATCCCGCTTAGAAAACTGTAGTGGATTATAAACAACATCAAGAACTCTTTGACGATTAATAAAACCTTTGGGAAAGAACGGGAAGGAGAAGATGGCAACAATTAGCTGGGAAGTTGTCCAGGAATTATTTTTCTGCGACTGAGACGCCAGACTTTTCCCCCCAGGATTTGTGAGGAAAGAGGAAGTACAAGACTCGCAGAGTAAACGAAAAGTGTCCATAACGACTCCGTAAGCTCCAACGCGGCCAACAAACTTGTCTCCGGTCTCGCAATCGTAGCCTTTACGTTCTGTATCCACGCATTCTTGCAGTATATCAACGAGATTCTGGATCAATTTTGGTCTCTGTAAGCAAAACAAAACACTTCCCGTCACTCAAAACACATTCAATCCTCTTATCAATAGAATGAAAGGAGCATGTGGGAGAAAATTAACACGCAATTTCTTTCATAAGCTTCCAATTTGACTTCCTTGATATTTTCTACAATGCAGCAACCAGGAACAGGATCAACGCCACCCATCTTGCGGCATAACTTAAATAAATATGGCCTGACTCCTATCCCAAAGTTAGTCATGCAATAGGTTTTGAATAGCAGGGCAAAGCATCGCCCTCTCTTCCTAATCCCGCCGTTTCTTTACCATTAGCATGCAAGCAATATATAATGATAGCGCAGCTGCTTTCTAATCACTAGCCGTCTCAACGTCTTATGGCGTAATTTTATGGTACTTTCCCCGGCTAAATAAGCTGAAAAAACTAACTTACGTTCCAGCAAAGCCGTCGCATGTAGAATTGCCGTGATAAGCTCGTGTGAAGTGAGGTAAGTACGGGTAGTAGGATTAAAAACTTTTTGTGATATTTAGAGTCAGTAAATATCTTTTCTTGTTCTATGAGCCGTAAAAAATTCTCCGCTCCATGTAAGTCTTCATCTTCATCAGGTGGGCCAATTCGAATAGGGTCATCTATTTCTACGCAGGACTGAAATGATTAGATGAGTAATTAAATTTAACTGCTCTCCAACTATCAATTAAAGTCCATGTTCGAGATAGAAAGTAGTACACCTCACTTTCGATATCCAAATAGCTATAATAAACTGAGGCAATCAATACCCTACCAATTTGCTTTTATTCCAGCTCAGGTACAGTTCGTTGAGGAACGTAGAAGGTTGCTGATACAGGTACAGGTTTAGCTCCTTGAGAAGAAACTCCACCGGGCTATTTCCCCGAGTTTCTTTCCTTCTTTCCACTAAGTCCGCTTTTTCATCGATTTTCACCTCTCCTCCTTTCCTACGACTAAAATAGCTAGGCAATAGCTTCTTCCTTAGTGTTGACAATTGGCTTATGTCAATTGACTGTGGTCTTTCATTATCCTCGTTGTCATCACTGTTTGACCAACTTCTCCTTCCCTTGTTTTCCATCATCGAAGCCGCCCTTTCTTTCTCCAACGGATGTTTTCGCCCCCTCCGATCGCTCATCTCTTCAAAATTTTCTAAACTTATACTGGAACAAATTGATTTCACTTCAAAATCATGTTTATCCGATGACGAGCAGCTGGAGTCATCTTCGCTCGTATGGCCATCTTCGCCTCCACCTTTCCGTCTGATCCGATTACTTCCTGATAAAACAGGCGGCGAATATTCCGACGATGTAGGCGAATCCAGATCTTGGAACGGATCATAGGCCATTCTAAGAAAGACTGGCATTATCCCCCTGCACAGCACAATCCCATCTCTCCCTCTCCTTCCCTCCACTGAACACATTTCAGCGACTGAACTAAATCTCGAATCCGTGTCTTCATGACTACTTGTACTGCTTCCACTCCCGGTTCCCGTATCGTAATCATTCGAATTATCATCTTTTCGGTCTTCTTCGTGGAAAATCCGGATATGCCTGCACAAAAATTCTCGACCCCCTTGACTTCCTCGGATCAGCGATTCACGGTCGGCTACCTGTAAACATTAATTGATATGATTGTTAGGTATTGTTATAGTAAATCCGCAAGTTTGCTTAGACTTTTCTTTTAAGCTCTTCTCTACACAACAGTCACGCGCTCGACTTTCTCCTTCTTGAAATCTTGCAGTACATACATGTGCCCCAGTCTCTGGCATATTTTATCCCCGGATATACTTTAATTGCCGTTTTTACCTTCACCCTTCGTTCATCTTACGTTTTTCTACGCAATTTTATCCTTATGTTTAGTTTCGGGACTTTAGCTCCACTTCACAGCGTTGCGTATATGATCAATCTTTCGGACTTTCTCTCCTTCTCCGAAGACCTTTACAAGATCGTTAGAAGAAGGCGTCAGCCGTCAGCCCAGTGTGAGAACGAAAGAGCAAGCCCATTTCATTCAAGATGCTATCTCTTTACTTCGTATGCATAAGGATAAATAAAATATACCAGGAGCAGGTACCAGCCGAGATTTCCAACGGAAAATGGGGTTACGTTTTAATAACACCCCAGAACTAGGTTACAACTCCGCTTTTCCAAAACTAAATTATACACCTTCAGAAATCCATTGCCACCAGCAGGAGCAACATAAGTAAATCCATTCCTACATGTTGCCTCTCCGCCCATGACTGATATCGTCAAATTAGTAAGAAAGTTTTAGGATAGTCCTGAACAGCCTTTTCAGTATCTTAAAAATCCTACAAATATCCCCTTCAATCCTTCATCAAATGACATTCGCGACACGCCAAATACCGATTCAGGTCTGGGTTACCCAAGCTGTAGCTAACGTAACACATTTCTCCTCCATCGCCAACTCCCTCAAGCTCTAGCATTTCGAGTCTACTACGCAAAGGAACAGAGGAGAGCAAGCTGCTAGTTGAAGGGTTGGAAATCCCTGTGAATGATGAAGAAGCCGGATTTTCACCGACTGAACTAGCAAAACGACTTTCCTACTACAATTTCAAGGAGAAAAGGAATTAGGGCTGCTACAAAGGAAATAAGAAGGAGGTAAGTGGGTGAAAGTTTGATGAAACTCTAAGGAAGAAAGTGTCTTCAGACCAAGAGCAACTCTTCCTACTCGATAAACCATTTACGACCCGGACGGAAGCTCTTACACAGTCTGCACGTGCAATTCGGCTTCCTTTCATCCATACTCTGTCTGCTGGTAGTAAACGATTTCTCGATGGCAGCTTCCACTTAAATTTTACTAACAAGTTAACTTTCTTTGTAGTGAAAGCCGCCATTCGTGTCTATCTATTTTCTGCCTTTCCCTTATCAACGTTAACGATTTCTATTGTAACCACCATAGGTGCACAAAAGCTAGCTAGATCCTGAAAAGTTTGTCTTACTGAGCAGCAGCATGCATCTCAGCTTGTGCACCATTGCTACTTAAAACCATGAGAATCTGATTCTTAAATCAATGCAGATAAATATCTAAATCAAGTTTTCCCAATTAAAAATCCATTAAAAAGAGCGCACAAGAAGAAATCTACTCGTTCTATTCAAGCAGAATCAGGCTAAAAAAATATCCTGATTTCTCTCCCGGTCATGCAAAATAAAATATTGGCTCATGAAGAGTTGTAGACCTAGCAGAACTTCAAACCTGGTGCAAGAAACAGATTACCTATTCCGCTGACGGACCTTACTTCTGCAAAGTCCATATTCAACACACCATGAGCCCGGTACGCGACACTAGCGATCGATTAAAATGAAAGTGCATGCTATCAATCATTGGACGAATCCCTTCTAAATCATGTTTTCTCATATTAAAGTAAGTCAAATCCCAGACGCAGCACTATCCCCGGGCAGCTGGAGTGTACAGTTAGCATGAGCGAACAAATATTCGCGACGAGTAGGCAGAGCTATTTCGACTACTTCTTGGTGCACAAGTATATAAATGGTATTTCCTTGTCGTCACGACATGCGAAATAAAAGTAAACGATACTTACGAAGGGAAGGCGAATACGCTTAAAATATGCATGTTTCCTCACCTCTTACTCTCACGATATTTTCTACAATTATTTTACCTAATGCTACCAATACCAAAGTATGAACTATGTCCTGTCTCTCCTCCTAATGCTAATGGAGACACTGCTCATGGTGAAATCAATACCAAAACCATGCAAATTCCAACCTATACTAACCAATCAATATCCAAGGACGGTTCAAGATTCCCCGGTTTTATACTAAAATAATATCTTCGGAAACGAAAATCCCCGGGTTCGAGGACATGTCTCCGGTGGTCACGGGCATTATAAGCTCCGACATGAAGCAACTTGAGCTTTAAATCCACAAGATACGAACATGAGCAAGTAACATAACAGAAGTGGAGATAATACCTGTCAATCAGCCCGCAACCTTTCGGTATTCAATCCCACACCCTTCAGCTTCGAGACAATATCAACTTCTGCCGAGAGAAAAAGTTTCGTGACGCAAGATAATTACAACAGGCGAGGAGGAAGTGGCGAAAGCAGTTGTGATTCCCAGCTCTGATCCACCTTCCTTTCGCTTTCCCAAAATCCCATACGATGCAAACAATCAATCTGATTACCTCAGTCGGCATTCAAGTTCAACCCACATAGTCTCACAGGAACTTTGCCATCATCAATACGTCAATGAATCATTCTCCCCCAAAATAGCTTCACTTTACAAAGGCGACCCACCAACCACAGCCGCTACTTTGCCGCACGGACCTTACTCTTGACCTTCAAAAGCATTCCTGTCATAACAAAGTGTGGGGCGCGCAAGTATTGTACTCCGGCTGGGACCTCTGGGATTGAATTACTAATGGAAACTTCCTCCCAGTTTCATGCAAGTAATAGTTTAGTCCAACCTAGTCCCTAATGGAATTCAGCTAAATTTTCTTATTTCTACATTCTTCATTCCAATCAGTTTAAATTCTCTACCAGAGTATACAAGCGCTCTCAAGAGTTTTACAAACACAGCGCGTTTCTATCTTTTCTGTTAAACCGGTACAGTCAGCCAACACTCAACAGTCCTTTCACTCAAGTATTTCAAGTTCACGATCAATAACAAAACCAAGTTATATCAAAGTTACATTATCATAAGAGTCGACAATCCTTTCCTCATTATTGTACAGCACCTTTCCTCAACTTCCTTTTGTACCTAGCTGCTTCCCTCTTACTATTCATGACATTTACAGCTTATGCTTCACGTTTCCGCGTTGAAGCGCTTTCTCCGTCTTTCCCCTCTCAAATGCGTCACATTTGCCATTAATTTTCCAGCATGAACGATCAGCGTATTTTCAATTCCCGTCATACACATACATTAAGTGGCTGAACGAATCGCAGTGCTGCTGCATGTTCCCCCTTTCTTCGAATACATGCGAATAAATACTATGGCACATCACTGCCAACTACTTTCTCCTCCTGTAATTTCTTTTCAACTGCATGCAAATATCGAAACCCAACTTACAACAGAATGACTTACAGTCAAACCAAAGCGCAATTCGATTATTTATATTGATGCAGCTTCTTAAAATAACTTGTAAAACTGATGTACTTACCAGACTGATGTCTTCGATGTGGCACAAACTTAACTTTAAAAGCACATTTTTTGGCGGATTTTCCGTTACCAATAAGGAATCCTTGGTTAATATAATGTAGCGGACTAACAGGGCTCCCTTCCATTCGATCACACATGTTTCGTAGTACCTGCAATTGAAAGCGTTGCTTTTAAATTTTTAATTTTAGAACAGCAGTATGGATAGTGGCATAATTCCATGCAGCTTGCTAAAATACCGGAAAGAAAACATTACGGCACATAAGACCAAAATCTAATGGCGTTCGACCTTGCCGCTACATACCAGAAGGCTTTTAGATTTAAACCTAAGATTTTACGGCCACAGCCCTCAAAACAGAACAGTATATCAAATACGTCATCCACGTGCAGTTCATTGTTTCCATGAAAGAATTTAATGAGGAAATGATCAGTTAAACGGATAGAGTTCGAAGCTGCTCTAATGGTTCCATATGACGTACTTGTCATAAAATATTAAAATAAAGCTGACCATCTACCTATTCCAGTCGGTAAAGCTACACAAGGAAGTTATATAAGAGGCACAGATTTTAAACTAAAAAGGTCGACGTTTTTCTTCCTACAGCTCAACTCAAATAACTCAATACTCAAGTACCAAAATGCTTCACAGGCAAAATCTGAGCTTTAAAGTTTAGATGGGTTGAACTGGAAAGCAAATGCTGGATAATGCACAAAAATAAGACTTACCGAAGTCCAACAAGCTCGCTCGGATGAAGTTTTTTCCTAAGAAAATTTTCAATCTTGCTGACCCTCTTCGGAACGTTTTTAGCACAATCCTCCAGTGTCATGTTCCTTCAGGAAATGTGTTCTGCTTCCAGTTTGTACATTTCAATTACATCTTCTTCCTTTTCAAATCCGAGGCCAATACGGTCTAACATTCTCTCCTTTCACACAAAACCACTGGGCGCAATCACAGTTACAAGTTACAAGGCATGCAATGATGAAGTTTCTGAGTGCACACAACCAAAAATGACACAATTCACTTGAAAATTCACACGTAAGTAGAAACACTTCGCTGTTTTTGTTTACTTTGCTTCTCCATCATCCAAGAGAAGTGTTTACGCGAGCCCTCTCCAGGAGCTCATTTCTCCTCGCTTCGGTAAGGTGCAGAAAGCGACTGATGCATGTGTTGCGGATAGCCATCCACCCATAAGCGACGTCGTTTAGATTCGCCACCACAATTTTCTTCAGAGCTAGAAGAGTGTCCGGGAGAAAGTTAGTTCACATGTTTCACTCCCAACCTGCTCAGTTTTCTTGGGTAGCCGGTTTGCCGAAGAAGGAGAAAGAGTAAGAATAGGGAATACTCACACGCAAATCTTGAATTTGTGCATGTTCACTCCATGTCGTTCTTTCCTTAGTCCAAAACCTGGTTAAGGAGTTGGCTGGAAGAAAAATTTATGACTTCTCGCCACTCGCCGCTACCAGTAATATATAAGAGAAAGCCGAGAAAAGTGGGGGCTTCTACAAAGTTGATTACAGCTCTTCAACTACACTACTGCCCTATAACATTCTATCATTTCCACACATTCTATTGCCCATATTGGTTCCTATCTCCCCTTTATTCCCCAATTGTCCGCTATTCGCAATTTTCTGGAAATGAGGACTAATCTAATATGCATTTATCGCCTTCTACTCAACTTTGCGCCATTTCTTCCTATGCAATATTACACCAAATACCGTGAATGTCGAAACCGTCTTGGCAGTAAATCACTGAGGATCCCCGTTTCTCCCCAATACTGCGCCAAAAATATTTTACACATTCGCACTCTTTCCATAACCCACTATGCTCTTTCCTAACCTTACGCTTCCTTGACGAGGCCAAATATTTTGTACTATTCTTACTCTACCTGAACTTGATAATTTTTTCTCTATAAACTTCCCAATTTTTGATGTATCATAAACACTGTTACAACCTCCTGATCTCAAGCATGAGAAACTACCGTAGCAGAAGTGCGCTAATTGGATTTGCCATTTGGTTGCAGAATTAAATTTATCTTAAAAAATTATGAGGAAATAAGAGCGAAACAGAGTTAGCAATTGTAAACAAAGTTTCATATTCAAATCTGAACTAATTTTGGCAATACTTCTCAAATACATACTTAGCCGTCAAAACAAGCAAATCATACAAGAAGCCCACGCCAGTATTACCAGCATACAAGAAACGAGCTGCATTCAACAGCATCAACTATCTAAAAATAATAATAATCGCTAACTAAACTCCATTTCAAGTTGCAACTATACGTCGGAAGCAAACTACCAAGCAACAGTAGAACCGTAAAAGATACCACGAAACTCTCATTTTCAGAAAGACTCTCAGCTAAAATAAGTGCAACATGAGCTGCAGAATCCCTAGAACCCGCTAACCAGTTCTATCCCGTATGAAACGGGAATTTCATCTACCCGGCATCTAATGGCGGACGGTAAAAAGCATTCTGAGGCGGCAATTCTATTCAAGTTTTTTCTCCAGCCCACATATTCTACCCCTGTTTTATCATACAGGTACACATCTCCAGTCTAGCTCCTCAAACATGCTTACTATCGCACATGAAAGCGGTATTGACGTACTAAACTATTTTTTCAGAAGCTGACAGACACATTGCTGTGTACATTTTTTAAACTTATTAAACTACAATACAAAGCAGACTTGTGGTTAACACATGGCCAATTTTTCAAACACAAATCCTTGAATTATATTTTAGCTACTTATAACTACTATAAAGGATATCCGTGAACAGGGTTGAGAATTTAAGTATTTGTTTGCTCAGCAAACTTTACTGGAACATAGTACTACACACAAAAGTAAAATCAACTTCCCCATTAGCTCAACAATTAATCCAGCATTCTCAGTCGAATATGGAGTCGGACCAGAGCCGTGTATCAATATTCTTCTTCAGTAGATGACGACGACAACAAATTTAATCCATCTTCAAACTCTGGAATGAAACAAAGGTAAGTGTTTATATTCTCAATTAATCCACATCAGGAAACACGTGTCCGTTGAATTAGGGAAATTGCGGATACACATAAAAATGTGTCCTCCATATAAGCTAAACGTGTATAAAGATAAGCATGACATTTGAGTTGCAATAAATTAGACATTACTGTCCCTTAACTCATACCCTGTCAGCTAATAATCCTATTCCTGATAAGATCATCAAGCATAACTAAAACAATGACCAGAATACAAACAGGATTTCACCATCAAAGTCGACCCAAGCAAGACCTTTTGAACCCAGTTAATGTTAGCATGACCATTTATGATTCTTAGTAATATGCAGCTTTCAAGTGCATTCAATTTAGTTAACTTTGACAAGCAATACTAAAACATTATACTATTAGCAGGACTCCGCAAAGCTTCTTCAAAGGCAACCCGAGCTCAGTGGCATAAAACAGTTGCTTCACACAACCCAATGGTTAGAACAAGTTAATTCCTCATCAGATCAAGCAAGCTTTTGTGTAGTAGTCACACTAGGAAACATTAATGAGCATGTAAAATGCAACGCTGTGGATGTTTTACCTTTAACTATTTAAATAACATAATCTTAAATCCATCATTTTCTCCACTGAAGCAAAATCCTTAAGTGCGAGTATTCAAACTGGATAACTTTCTAGGCATCGGATAAGTTAGAATAGTTCCTGAACTTGCTCAGAAGGGGAATAGTAGTCTTAACTGGTATGATTGGCAACAAATTACAATGTTGCAAAAATATGCACGCGTTATCATCCTGACCTAAATGTGTTTCGCATAATTCCTCCCATACATTCTTCATTACATTGCACATTAATCTGGTTACGATTAGTACATCCCTTGCCCAATCCCCCAGACAAATACGGCTCAATTTCCACGTCTTCCCATTTAAAGAAAACAATGTATCGTATCGTGAGGTCACTTTCTCAAGCAACTCGGCACTCGACTCCTTCAGTTGCAAAAATATTCCTTGTACTCTACGCCCAGCATATGAAATTCATAATCTTGCCCGTTATACTATAAGGCGGCGGTGGTGTAGGGCAAGAAAGAGAATCTCGTTTTGCTCACACTTAAAGAGCTTCGCTGAATAATACATTTCGCTTCTTCTTTACAACAAACTCTAAAGCAT
Source organism: Sminthurides aquaticus (assembly GCA_906901655.1). NCBI lineage: Eukaryota > Metazoa > Arthropoda > Collembola > Symphypleona > Sminthurididae > Sminthurides > Sminthurides aquaticus. The sequence continues at coordinate 12,244,533 of CAJQTT010000001.1, read as the reverse complement.
ATTTAGAAAAAGTGCCGCTGTCGCTCATTATCTTCTTAGCTTCTTTAATCCATTTTAGCGAAAATCGCCAGCCTCAGCGCTTTTCACAACCCCCTTCACTACTATCATTATCTTTGATTAAGCTCATTCTCTGATAACCGCCGTCAAATACCTGACAACTACCTTAAGGATCAAATAAAAAAATTCTCCATCAAAGTTTCCAATTCGTCTAACAATAACAATTCCTCATTCACTCCCTTTTTGTGTTCCACAGTAAAACGGAGGCGGATAGTACTCTACCGGAATTCTTGGCTCCAAACTTGGACAGACTGAAGACATCAAATGAAGATTCATTCTCAGACGTAGAAGGAAAAGCAGGGATTGTGCTGGAGTGACTCCAAGCACTACCTTCAACATTATTTATTTTCATTCCAGTTGTATCAATTTCCCATCAGTTAGTGAAAATGGAAAGAACGTCTCGGCTACTCTATCACCCAATAATAGCCTTCCTTTTTATCCAACTCTTTATCGTCATTACCCTTGCCAGTGTTCAAAGTGTGGGCAGTGACTGTCGAGAAGATAACGTCGAAGAATCCCGTGCTGTTTGGGATTATTTCCTCGCAAAATATTCCAAATCAAAGTCATACCTAACGTCAGATGAGCTTAGGACAATCGTTAAAAAACATTGTCATAAATATCAAAGTAATAATGAATTAACTGGTGCTACCCAAGGTGATTGTGAAGTCTCTCTTGGACTCAAAGGCAATATTACTCAGTTGAACAACTCGCTAGGACGAAGTCTTCTCTACTGGATCGACAACCCTTCTTGTTGCTCCAATGTCTCAACTATTAGCTCCGATCAACCCGAGAAAGCTACTCCTGCACCTGGTGATAGCGGCAAAAAAATCAAACCGTCCAACGCCGAAGGTATAACAGTCATGAATTCTACAGTTAACTTTTACTTGGATCACATTCCCAATGTTCTTAGACCGGCAGCTCTTGTTTGAATTATCTTGCTTTTTAAAGGCGCAGGTAGAAATTCTTTTTGGGTTAGATGATTAATCAAATCAAGATTTAAGGAGCAAGTTGCTTGGATTATCCAACAGGGACTATTTTTTTACGTTCAGCAGTGGCGTAATGTTTTCTAATCTCTTACTTCTTTCAGTATGGGGCTATGGGATTCTTTTCGTAACGCTCATCAGCCTTTCCTCACTAGTTGGAGTAAGCGTTTTGCCGCTAATGGGAAAGGAATTTTACAAGCACCTCCTCACAGCTCTTGTAGGGCTTGCTGTAGGCTCGCTCACAGGAAGCGCAATCTTCCATCTTCTTCCACAGGTGAGTTTTTGCAGATTTTTATCTTGTCTTTTTATATCACAAATCCCGCTTCCTATCACTAATGGTTTTTTTCCATTTATTTAATCCGCTCGAATTTTTTCCAGGCATTTGGACTGAACGAAACAAATGAAAATCATGAGTACTTAACAATATCTCTAGTTGTTTGGGGAGGAATATGGATGTTTTTCATGATAGAAAGGATACTTAAATTCATCATGGACTACAAAGACGTAAGCTCAAGACATTTAAAGCCAAACATATTTTATACGAGAGCCGTAAACAAAATTATCATGCTTCCGCGTACCCAAATCATTCAGGAACCTAAATATTTAATGCTTCAATCGGAAACTCTAATTGATGATATCACAATTCATATTTCTAGCGGAAGGAAAAGAAGTGGAAGCACAAAAAGATGAGTGGTGTTCTATCTCCGACAGCAGAAAATAGTACTTTATCAATGTTAGTGGATAGTAAATCAATAAATCGGGGGGAAGCGGATGATTCCAGATCCAGCACGAGCGTTGCTATGTGTTCGCCACAGCCTGACACTGGCGTCATTTACGAGTGCCAAGAACAGGCCATCAAGGCTTCATTTGGTCATCAGGAGGTACGAAATTAACGGCTTTAAGTACTCATTTAAAATATATGGGGGCTTAATGTGTACGAACCGAATGTAATCCATTGATAAATATTACAGAGACCACGACCTAGCAACGGACACGAGCACATAGTTAAATTTGAGCAAGGAAAAGACAGTGTAATTGCAACTGTTGCATGGATGATTATTTTCGGAGACGGACTACATAACTTTATAGATGGATTATCCATAGGAGCAGCCTTCCAAGACAGCATTTTAACTGGTGTCAGTATAAGCGTAGCCGTATTGTGCGAGGAACTACCCCATGAATTAGGTGAGCCACTTGTATATTCAATTATTGATATTATTTGTATTCGGATCACAAATAATCCCTTCACATTTCTCCTATATTTTCAAAGGTGATTTTGCTGTACTTTTAAACGCTGGAATGTCAATGCGGCAAGCTCTTCTATACAATTTTCTATCAGCCTGTACCTGCTATTTCGGACTAGGGTTTGGGATTCTCTTGGGTCAAGTAGAGGCTAGTGTCTATATATTTGCCTTGGCCGGAGGCATGTTTCTATATATCTCCCTTGTAGATATGGTAAGCTGTTCAAGCATGTTATTAGTGCCAAGCTTAAGGCGATCATTGCGATTCCTACATTTTTAATTATAGAAAGACATGAATAACATTCTGGTTTTTTAATTAGGTTCCAGAAATGAACGAGATAGCAGAAGAGACCAGCAAAATATCAGTTTGGAAAGGAGTCAAAGTCTTACTGCTACAAAACTTGGGACTTTTCACAGGCATAACCACCCTGTACGTCTTGGCAAAATATCAAGATAACATTGCGTTTTGAAGTTAATCTACACCGGTTCAGTGCCTCGCCAACTTTCTACAAGACTTCCGGTCAAGAGGGCAGCCAAAGTGAAAATTCGCCCAAAAATAATTACATACACCAGCTCCTCCTGGACTAGCTGATTCCAGATTCATTCCCAAACTTTATATTCCCGTCTTTAAGCGGTATCATCGGAAAGCAATAATCATGTATCAAATCTGTCCCGCAGCCGCAGACAGCCGCTACCAAACGATACACAGTAAAATACAATGTATATGTATACAAGTATATCCTCTCCAGCCCTTAAACTCATTTCCAACGCCTACGATCATGTACCCTAAGCATATTTGATGTGACAAAGCAATTATGTATATAGTAATTTAACACCCGAGATTTTTAGGACTTCTTCTCCGAAAAGACAATTGGATAATTTTCCATTGGACAAATTGCTTCAGTGAACACTAAAATCAGCACGAAAGCGATGACTGCGCTAACGCTAAGTCCCGTGTTATGCCACTGCAAGAGAAGACAGTATTCTTTGAGGTAATACGTTACGGAGAAACGTAACCAATTGATTTCTGTTAACACTATCACAGTGTAATTATCATACTCATTACAGTCTCGGTCGGATAAGACTTACACGATACAGGCAGGTTGGCATAAATGAATTCATTCTTTAAGGAAGAAAAGTAACGTGTTACTTGGAATTTAGCTTATCCTGTTCAAAAACTAAACCAAAATACGTAATTAGTGTAGAACTGATTATCAAAATTTTATGCACGAAACACATGTAGACATCAACTCTAAGCTCATCCCTCATTACGGGAATATTTCCCCAAATCCACGTCTTATCAGATATACATTATCATACGATTTTAGAATATAATCAAGTCCAGAAACAATACATATGGTCTCATTTTTGCTAACCTCATTACGGCAGTTATTTCCAAAATTATACTGTTATATACATTGTTTAAAAATCACAGTTTCAATGATATGGGATAAGGAAATCAGGAAACTACTCGCTCAGCTATCTTGAACATGCCGAGAATCAATATTTTCCTATAGTAAGGACAAGACTGTACGTAAACAATACAATCGGCGCTTCTAGATTTCTAAGCACGGATAGATCTAGGAGTGCAAGCAAGTTTCTCTTAAGCTACTAGAAGCAACTACTAGATATTCTTCATCACGACTCTTTTTCGTGCTAATTAATTGTCCAACCCACAGCTCCTCAGGAGTGTCTAGGTTGAGAAAATCACAAAGTCAGCTGCTAGCAGCTCGAACAATCTCTTATTTTTTCAATTATCACACACAGTTCATTTAGCATTTGTCATTCAGTTCCTGAGTTTGTTTGCGTATAAACTAGCAGCGTATATTTTCCAGTTTGATCCAGCAATCTAGAATGTTTTTTACGTCTATGCATTCTAAGCCCACGTGCGAATGAATGACTGACCGGTCTGTCGGTATTCCTTGCCTGGATTCTCCACGTTCAAGTTGCGGTACCCGGAGCAGTGTACACGTGAACGGTTTAAATTGTAAACGATTGTAGGGATAAGCGACAAAATCCCTTAACAAAGAGTTGTTTTTTTAGCCTCCAGTTTGATTTCATAAGCTACCAACTTTGATTATTTAATCATGTGTTGGTAAAGTCAGGCATATTATTGAAGGTGGAGGAGCACTGTGGTTTCGCAGATGCGATTCTTCAAACTGGATATTTATCTTAAACTTGAAACAGATTAGATCGGAAGGGTTTAGCTTGAACGTAAAACGCAGAAATCTATAGCTCTGTCACCAAACCGAATTTGAGCGAAATGAATACCTACCGTCACATTATGACTATTATTTATGCACAGCACAATTGCCGCCCTCATCTCAGTCTGTCACCTCAAACTACAAACTTGATCAATCCGAGCCAGTGTACTGGTTATAGGAATGGCAGATTACTCACATCGTTGGTTCAGGAGGAAGACGGAAGACTTCATGCAATATTTAACCGCCAGTCAAGACTTGAGGGTATTATCTTATCCTTATCAGCTAGAAAACATAAAGTTAACTGCTTTTCACTCCCCTTAGTCATCCAGCATCCCGTTGATTGTCATTCTACTCTGCAACTGCGTAACCTTGCAAATGGTGTTCCAAGGAAGGCCTTTCAGGCTTAATGAGGATGTGCCTATTTATTATTACTTTCTCTAAAGCACTCCACTCCACACAGAATCCTCCTTCTTCATAACATGCTTTCTTAATGTTCTTCCATGAAACACAGCACTACATACCGGCTACGTATACCCTCCACCACCCGCTAATCTGACACATAATATCATCCCATAAGTAAATAATAATAACACTATCGGTCCGTGTGTAAACTCTGGGGGAAAAGAGAAAATTTCGGCATGATCAACTAAGGATGAGACTAGAATCAGAATTGCTGTACCTCATTTACACAATGGTCCCTCGACCTCCTCGTAATTCCCATCATCTCCCTAATTCTATAAAGCTTACAATATCCAACTTCATTTCTTGATTCCCGCCGGAGCGTCATCTATCTAGCTGATTCTCTTCCCAAAACAAACTCCACACTCTTCGCCATTCGCCCACGCCTCCGCTCTTCTTTCTAACGGTTTCACTCAGGTGCTTTCCGGTTTGAGGATTCTCCTGTCCCTCCGGAGAGTAACACTTTTTTGGCCATTCAAGATCCCATGTGGAAAAAAACTTAAAAACGTTATGGGACTCAAATTCAAAAGTTTTCAAGCATTTTCAGCGTGAATCTTATAAAAACACTCACAGTTTGAGCAACAACGAACTTAAGTACACCCCACACCGAAGTGCAAGGATATAAACAGTTCCACAAGAATTCTTTTTTACACATTAAAATGGAAACGGTCGCTCTAGGCGCTAAAGCACTGAATGATTCCATTCTGTCAGGACATGACCTGGAATTTTCGCCACCAGGACCCCTGTCAAAATCTGAAAGTACGTAAAGTGTACCTTTATACTTTCCAGATTCAGCTTGGACTCCTGACCAACTATTTCTCTCTTTTCAGTATGGGGCTACGGATTTCTGTTTGTGAGCATCATAAACCTCTCATCCGTCATGGGAATAATATTCTTCCCGCTGATGCACAAAAAAATCTACGCAACAGTTATGCGGGTCATGATCGGGCTGGCCATAGGTTCGTTGAGCGGATCTGCATTGTTTCACCTTATTCCTAAGGTATATTTTATTTACTATTATAATATCCATCTTCCTATAGCGCTGTATCAATTCCGCTAAATATCGTATCTTGAATTCCTATACTAGGCCCTTAGTCATAGTGATTATCATATCCCGGTAAATACTCTACTCTATGTCTGGATAACGATATGGGCAGTTATGTTTCTGGAAAGTTCTATGAAAATCGCACTAAAGGTAAACGTTCATTTGGATTCTTACAGCGATTTTGTGACAAAGGAATTGTATTTCGCTACAAGTCTTTTTTGTTCCATCAAACTTTAGGGTCGAGGTCACAAACACATGCCTGATGATTCCGAAACATCTTCCGCTTTAGTAAGTGTTAACCACAACAATAACCCAAGCCATCAATCTATTCCTGAACTCCCAAGCACGAAAGGAGAATGCGAGTCTGAATCCTATATAACTAGCAAAGCTAAATCAAAAAGTTACCAAGACGGAATTAACGGACGTGCTATTCATCTCGTAAGTGCATCGTCTAACTCCACTTGGACTATAATGCTTGAATTTTAAAGCTAAATCTTATGGTTTTCCTCCCGTATACCAGAGTCAAGGTCAACTTCCGGTTTACAGAAGCACTCTGAGTCTCAACAAAATCGTTCTGGAAACGATAAACTCAGATAAAAGCGAACCTCAAAACCAAAAGAAGGAGATAAAAACTGTAGCATGGGTTATCATTTTTGGCGATGCGTTACATAACTTTATCGATGGAGTTTCCATAGGGGCTGCATTCTGCGCTAGCTTCCAAACTGGATGGATTATTTGTTTAGCTATAATATGTGAAGAATTCCCTCATGAGCTAGGTATGACGATCGTTTTAACAAACATTAAACATCGCAGAAGACGTCAGATGTGGGATGCATAATTAATTAAACCTCTTTTTCACAGGTGATTTTGCGATTTTGATCAACTCAGGACTTTCTGTAAAGAAAGCTCTCTTGTTTAACTTTGCATCTGCACTGACTTGCTACATGGGTCTGATATTGGGAATTATATTGGGAGACTTGCCGTTTTCTAACAACATTTTTGCCGTTGCTGCTGGCATTTTCCTTTACGTCGCTTTAGGAGACATGGTAATTAATTTAATACCACACTATTTAATTTTCAAAGTTCTATATGTTGGTGGTAATTTTTTTATCCTTGCCCATATCCCATTCTTCGCTTAGGTTCCAGAAATTACAGAAATAATTCAAGACGTTAGCGAAGTTTCAAAACGAGGAGCCTGGAAAATCCTTATTATTCATCATATTGGAATATTTGTTGGAACTACCATTCTCTACGTACTGGCTATTTATTTGCCCGAGGGCTAGCATTATTTTTCTGCTCACTAACCTAAGACTGGCGCTTTGAAGTGTGAACAAGGCGTGACTGTGTCGGAATTTCCTACAAATGTAGTCCTTAGTTTTTACACGGCCTTACTACCAAAATGGTGTAAGGTTTTTACGAGTAGCAACTTCAGAAACTCGAGGTCGCGTTTGTACGCCCTCGAATCTTATTAAGCTCAAAAGCAACGTTTCTATCTGCTAAGTAATAAAAGTTAGCTTACCAAGAAAATAAAAACCTGGATCATTCCAACACGTCGGTAGTTTTCGTCTTATGGATGCTAACTTTGTTTCCTGTTCGATCATTTTCGCTGTATTTTCGTTTCCTTACTCTGTTTGGACACCTAGGTGGCTCACTTGCGCTCCTTCGAAACACCCGCACAGTTTCTCCAACGATCGCACACGGTAATTCACAAGTTTCATCTTGCGGTTCGGAAATCGGGAGATTAGTGACATGCCAGTTCTTTTCAATTACGTCTACCAGGACCCTAACCAGCTGGCTGGTAACGGTCTCGATTGTTTCAGCAGTTTGGTCTTCTCGCATTTCATCATCAACAGTCTTAGGGGGCAGAGATAAGCTGGGTACGAGTTGTTCTTTGTGGACATGCATCACGGAAAACGGTGCGGTGCTGTTAAGTTCCATGCATTGCTTATGCCCAGCAGCGTCTTCGGGATGGATTTTGTTCGGTGCGGACGATAAGCATATTCCTGATCGGCCATCTTCCTGGATAGTAGTAAGTAACGTTAAATTCTCGATGCTGGGCTTCTTTGAATCCGTCTCAGTCTTCAAGGAATCGATATTTTTGTTACAACTAAGGGAAGCGGGAAGTAAGTGGTGATTACAATCTTCTGAGTCGATAACGCATGAGCTCGCTGCATACTCAACACTGCTCTGATCACCAGCAGTAGGATCATCTTCCCCATCAGCACAACTTGAACTGACACCATCCTCAGACTGCTGCGAGTCATCACTAGAGCCGTGGCCATCAGGACATTCTTGAATTGCTGCAGGAGTTGCAATAAACGAATACTCAATTTGGTCGTTTGCTTCTGTTACAGCCAGATGTTTCGAGTTTAAAGGAGTATCGATTTGCGAAACTGCAATTTTCTCTGGAACAGCTGAAACTGGTGCTTTATCTTCAAGCACAATTGTGGGAGAGCCGGGACCATTCTTCAGGAGTTCAGATTCCAGGTCAGTAGTGAGGAAGTTATGCTCCGAACTGTGCCCTGTGATCGCAGGGAAGGCCACACTCTGAATTGAAGGATCTGTCTCACAATCGACACATGCATGTACTTGAACTTCGTTAGAATTTTGTACATCGATATCTTTAATAGAAATTGCACTCGATTCAACCGATTGATTTTGTCCATCACTGTCACATTCTTCCAGTCGCGTTTTGATTTGCTCATCCGAAACTGAAGCTAGTTCACGGTCATGCATAGATATTGACTCGTCAGTGCTACGATCAAAGAGCCAAGCAATGCTCAAACATCCATCCAGTAGCTCCGATACTGAATGCACCAACTTTGGCTGAAGTGTTACCTGTAATCAAAAGAATGCAAGATAATTTAGCTAGATAACCGCCAAAGTAGCTTATACCAATGCTTGCTTGCACAGGTATAAGCTTGGTCTGAAATCCTTGAACGACTGGGATATACCAATACAAATATCCTACAAGTGAGTAAGAGTTTTAATACTTACGTTAGTCCCTGAAAGACTAAGCGGTTGCGCGCATTCCTCTTCGATATAACTCTTCATACGGGCATAATCATCGACTGAAGCATGATTCTTGAGAAAGCCAGAGTCCTCAAAACGTCTTTCAAAAATGGATTCGTAATCGATCAAATCAATATTAGTCGAAACGTCTGCTGCAGTAGCAAATTCAAGAAATCGTCGCCAGGGACACCACCAATAATGATTGTTGACCGGATCCAACAATGTACTGTCACTTATGATAGCTTCCATGCCAGTATTGACCACACCCTCATAGCTGCTTCGTTCCTCCGTACCTTTACGTGACAACTCTGGAGCTTTTACCCACAAAGGTACGTTTCTTAGGCAGTAATGACAACTGATAATATTACCCGAGTGCATTGCCAACGCAGACCATCCATTCATGACAAGAAACAAGCATTCCTTCTGTAGGTCTGTTAATCCGTTTAGTTCCTCCCTCTTGATTCCGATGATATCAGCTAGCCACTGCAAACCTATCTGTTTCTATGACAGAGATGAAAGGAAACAAAATGTTCTAACTATGCGCAGCAGCAACGATATTCTGAAACTCGAGTAGAATCTTTACAGAGACTTACTTTGATAGAATCGTATGGTGGAGCCAACTTCAAGGACAGTGACAATGCTGTATTCAACGCAGAAAAGCTTTGCCGTACCCACCGCAACATTTCAAAGCTCTTCGGTAAGCTCAAAATGGTAACAGGAGTAAACGAAATCCGCCATGGGCATGTAGTCAAATGATGTGTTGATTCAATAGCAGCTCGTAGTTGCTGTCCCCATTCTTTTCCTGCAAGAAAAAGCCCGTTAATTCTGCTTTTAACATTTAAACCATAAACATCACCACTTTTGATTTACCTCGAAGCGATAACCTTGTAGAAGGCACAGGAACGAAGGATTTACAAGTGACGCAGACGAGTCCATCCGTTTCCTTGCCACAATACAGTTTCCATCCAAATCTAGCACAGTGAAACCCACAAATGCTGTCCGGGACACGATTCCAATGCAATATATCGAAGGATGCCAAGCGTGCCTGGAAGTCTTCAACGCTCAAAGGTAAGTGATGTTTACCATCTTCAAGCTCTGCCGAAGAAAGCATCGTACGACCATTTATATCCGCGTAATCGAGTAACTGATCCGAGTTATTCTTGTTTCCGTTAGCATTAGCAGCACCATTCTGCGAATAAACGCTTTTCTCCTCTTCTTTTGCGTTTAATACATTCAGTTGTAGGTTATCACCACCTGCATCTCTCCTAGCCATTTGCATAATGAGACCGACATATCAATTACATAATATCATAGGTGTCATAATTGAGAATCCCGACTGAAAACTTACCTGCGCTTTCTCTGCGATACGCAATTATCGAACATGATTTTCAAGAAGCTGATTCGATCAGACTCTCCTTCTCTTGAACCATGGCCTGCTACATATCTTTTCCTTTTTCCTGGATTCATCATTGTAGTTATGTTAATGTTTTCTAAATCTCCTCGGTAACTCTGGCTCAGGCTATTTGCTAAACTGCGTTGGCAGTTACGGTAGGAATTCCACAAAAGAGGGCACGCTTAACTTCGCCGTTCTTGCATGCAGCAAAAATAGAAAACCAAACTCAAAGTAATTAACTATTTAACTTATTTTACCAAAAAATAAAAAACTTGGGCACGTTCATGCACGCTCTCAATCCTATCCCGTCCTGTAGTGTCGAGTGGATCGTAATCGTGATTCGTGAGCTTTTCAATGGAACCTACGGCTGACGGCAACTGCCACATGCCTGGACTCTGCACGCACGTTTCCTTCCATATATGCCACAAAAGAAACTTACGTTTTTCCAATTTTCTTCAAGAAACAAGTTCTCGCTTGTCTGCAGTAAAAGCTCCACAATGCATAATTCGAGCGATTCATCTACTGTGAAATCTAGAATGTAAATGTACCCCAATGGGTACAGTTTCACCAATAACTTCACCAATAACAATGCTTCGCTGACTTAGAATTTAACATTATTCCATGAAAGTGAATCACAGAAGATGAACACGGTATCACCACGCCTCGTTCGCATTTACTATGCTTGATGAGCCAGCTTACTTTATTTAAATTGTTGCAAACTTTAAGATAATTTTTTGCCAAAATGATAACATTTGATCCGGGTTTTCAAACGTTGCTACTCTAATGTAAACACACGTAAAACAGCGAATAGCTGTATCTGGTGCCATTTCTTAAAATCCTACGCATTTTGGTATATTATATTGTCAACCATGTACCTTTGTTTACATGGTTGATTATAAGTCACAGTCACAAGAGTGCAGTACGGGGGTTGCTAAGATACACTTAATGGCCTGCACTGCTTCGCAATAAGCCTCCCTCAACTAACATCAGACCGAATCCGATAAAGACTTCCTGGACACATATAGTACACAAATTCGACCTTATTTATTACTCAGTTTTCATTTTCAGTGGCTCCATCAACATGTACATACTTTGCAATGATAACGTGGTTGTCAAATAGATTAAAAATATTAATTGCTTCATTTGAAAAACAATTTTAAACAAAATAGGTGCTAGAGATTCGATAGTAGAACGTGCACCACGTAAGCCATGAGGAGCGGAATTCTTGAACCAAGTAAATCAGTCAAATCATACAACGATAATAAATAACAACGTATTTGCCCACACTAGTTTAGGTTTTCGGCAGAAACCAGTGGGACGAGATGCCTGATATCTTGCACATGGTCATGTTAATAAAACAGCTCAATTAAATTTTGACAAAGGAAAAAGATTTTCGAGTGAAAGAAGATTGCACGGTAACAATTATTGGGCCAACGCAACCAATGATGATAGTCCAGAATCATTCCATTTTTGATCCAATTGCTTCGGAGTTACGCTAGGCCCGTGATCACCACAGTCAATTTCAGGTAAGTCTTGAATTGGGACTTCAGCCTAAATTAAAGCATATTTTTTTAAAACATCATAATCGAGGCAAGACGATACGCTTTAACATTCACAAATGAGCGGGATTAAGACATACTGATCCAGAAGGAATGAAATTGCAAAAGTATCTTATCTTAAGTAATATAATTATGAAACATTTATATCCAATAGTTACCTCCCCAGGAGGCAGAACTTCAGCCCGCCATCGGTTGTCAATCAAATTAGCGCGGAACCAATGTAGATTAACTTGCGAGTCCATTGTAGTTCCTTTTTGCTGATAGTAGTAGTCGTAAACAGGAACTGAAAAGTCAATAACCGTGAGTATTTTAGGTAGTTATGATTATTACAAGTTATGCCTATGAATGATCAAGGGTGGGCATAAATTATGAAAATGAAATAAAATATTAAAGCGAGGTCTCTTCGGCATAAGACTTTTCACATTTATCTAACAGTTTGTTCGTAGCCTCCATTCTAAAAACAAACATGGCAAATAATAGTTTATCAGAGACCCGCAAAAGAACTGAGATGATGGTTGAGTGGTTTGAAACTGTTTACCTTTGTAATGTAACTGAATGTGTGCTACATTCACAATTTTAAAACGGTCAGTATTAAGAATTAAAGTGCATGAGCATAAAAAGTAACCATTGCTAACCAAATGCTGTCAAGTTGGGGCCGCCACTCAGAGAATCCTCACCGACAGTTCAACTGGTTTCTAGATTTCGTATATTTCGCATATCAGGATGCGGGGAAGTTTGTTGAACGGAGATTTCCATCAAAACGTGTTGCATCATCCACACTAATACGAAAGTTTTTAGTTCGTGTTAACGTGTGATCTTGAAGTAAATTTGCAGCTGAACAGATCTTAATTACTAATTAGAAATTGATCGAATCTCGTTCGAATCCATGAAAGCAGAAACTACAATGCAGTACTTAGCATTTCCGACCTAGTTGGGGCAGTTCAAAAAGTAAAGTATATATTATATATAGTTGTGTCGTCTTGCAAAACAAAAAACTGTTTAGTCCTCTGGTTTAATTATTTATTGGTTGAAATTCTCGATCATGATTAGTCGATATTATCAAGCACCTTGAATGATAATTGGTTTAACAAAGACGTAATTTCCAAAGTCAAAGAACTGAATGCACCACCATTAACAACTACTTAATTTCTCTGTAAATAAAGAAAACATAATTCAGATTCTGCAATTTTAACATACACATTTACCAATTGGTCAAGAATCTTCGATTCGATTAACAGAAAGATGCATTCTGATACTTCACACAACCCTCGTCATGATCATTTTAGTAATAATAATACCACGTGAGTTTATCACGGACTCAGAGACTATGTAGTGTTTTCCCAGTCAATCCAGCTTGAAACTCAGATTTTTAAATGCATTTTCGACATTTCTGTACAGCTAAGCAGCAAATAACGTCCAAAACTGGGTTTACACATTACTAGATGGGTACCTGAACAGTACTCATTCATATAATATTTGAAAAGATTATATTATATACTTATGATACTTATTGTTTGTTGACTACTTCAGAAATGCCTTATCGAAACAGTCTAGCTCACTGACTAGATAACTAGCTTTATTTTTTAGTAACTTCGACGTCTGAGCTAATTCATCTAGTTTCTGTATTTCCGTGTCTAGACTTTTTCTATCGTTCTCCATCTCAGCTGTAGTTGAATCAACCAAATGGCAGAGACGGGCAAAAGTTGAGCTCAGTTCTCTGTAGGAATAGCAACATTTCAGCATTAGTACTTGACTAAAACTATCAGTGACTGGCGAGATGGTATGAATAAACGTTTCAAGAACTTACTGTTGGACTTGATGGCTACAGTTAGCTGAAGTCAAATCTACTATGAGCCTCAACTTCTTTGTCGCATGTTCCACGTACTGCCGTTTGAACTCCCTTTCTTTAGCTTTGTTCGTCCAGGTCAGTCGTTCATAAACGTACAATCCACCATAAACCATCCCAGTAAAAACAATAACCCTCCATCCTATTGTTTTTAAAGCCTGGAATCAACACAATTCGTTAGAAACGCTACTATTTATTCAAACATCTGGCCCTCATTACAGACCAAAGTGTAACTTACGAATCCTGCAACAAGTAGGCCTCCTACGGTTCCTTGGCCTGCCAAACTTGCTATCGCTATATGACTTAGGAATGACCAATCTGTATCGTTACTAGAGCTGGTAAAAACGTGGGGGTCAGCAAGGTCTGTCGGAGTTTGTGCTAACGGAGTGGACGGGTGAGGAGGAATACCCAGAGGAGTTTGGAACTAAAACAAACATTAATGAATTTTGTCATAATTAGCTAGAATTACTAATTCGTACGAAAAAATCTATGGCATCCCATGTAAATACAGTGCACCCGTGCCAATAGTGTATAATAATGACATTACCTGATTGCCCTGGTAAGAAGTGGAAGGACCACCCCACCATTGAGGTTTATGCGACTTGTTTCTGCCGTATATGCGCTGTATAAGAGCTTGGATACCGAAAGAAAATTTAAATGATATATCTTCATGAAAATCGGAGCACAGATTATCGCAGTTCAGCCTGTATAACACCTCAAACGGCTCTCTACGTTGGTTCAAAAGATGACCTGAAAGTTGCCTTTTCTCAGACGGGAGTAACGCTGCCATTCTCTCTGCAATTAGCCAAAATAATGTAAAGGACCTTGCAAAAAGTAGCAGAGCTAAATTAGCTAGATTTACAAACCTGTCATTTCTTTCTGGCTATTTTCCATGTTCATTGCAACAGCTGTGCTGAGACGTGCTCTCAAATTCGACCCTAGTCCAGCTTCAACATGATTATGAAGTTCTTTCTTGTATATGTTCAAAACCAAGAGGTCAGGATGGAAAGGAGCATTGAACTCATCTACTAGTACACCAAGTCTTCGAATTTCTTCGCTAAGAGCTTTCGCAACCTTACATTCGACATCCTCTACCATGTGACGAATCTTATCCTTCATTTCGTTTGTCAGCAAGGTCAATTGTTTTTCAGTAAAATCCATCTTATCCCACAACTCTTTTCGATTAAGTGTCTTCTGAGTTCGTAAACTTATAGCAGAGGAATGTACTTCGTCCAGCATATCATTGATATCCCTGAAAAGCAACGACAAGAGTGTCCAGTAATTAGAATGTTAGCTATGAACTGAAAACTTTAGCAGTATGTATGGAGGGACATTATAATGCATGGTTTGGTTCTTACTTGGCAATTTGTTTGCCCCGTTGTGAATGTTGTTCGAACTTTGTCTTAACAGCTGAATGGGAAATACACTCTTCAAACTTTCTCTCGAAATCTTCGAACTCGATGTACCGATGCATAAATCCATCAACTCCCGAATTACCTGTATATGAAAATTCATAAACTAAATAACAGAGCCAACCGATACTGTTCGGTTAAGTGTAACCCAACATTACAAATTTGGGACACGAGCTTTTAGCGAATGTGACGTACCGGAAATAGGTTGCCCGTCAGCTTCTTGGAGTCGAGCATTCAATACTTCACGTGCCGAGATAAAGAACACACGTTCATTTAATTGCTCTTTTGAAGCTGTTTTAAGTTCTTTGACTAAGAAATCCGAAGCTCGATCTAAATGTTGTCCGCGAACCTTTAGAAGCATACATCAACAAATACCGATTAAAGGTTTGTTTAGTTCTTGCCTTCCAATTTCATTGTCGATAAAAGACTGATTCTATCTTCACTCAGCAGCTTAAAAGCGATAAACTAAACTAAAAATGGCAAATCTTAGACTGCTTAATAAAAGCCGCAAAGTTTGCATATGTGATAAAAGCTAAATAGGGTACTACGTCAATCCGCTCTCTTAACCGTACCTGGTTCATATCTACGGGCTGCTTGTAAGTCCAACGTAAATTAAAAATTACCAACCACAACACATTATTGACTAGGTACTACCTAGTAGGTAATACATTTCTACTGTTACGAAAAGGTATTGAGATCACACTACGTTAATTACCTGTTCAAAAAATTCTGGTTCCGATGCAGAGGCGTCCCACCGGTTGTTTAAAATGAATATATTGGGTTTTGATAAACGTTGAGATACTTTATGGAAGAAATTTTTCTCCTGCAAAACAGAATTGCATTAGCTACATTTCAGGGCCCTAAAAGAACCTTTAAATCTCATAATCGAAGATTCAGGCAAATAATTACCGTGACCATCAATGTTGATTCAGCATTTGCGACTAAAACAAAGACGTCTGCGTCAAGGCAGTGTTTATCAATCCATTCGTCAAGATTTGGGCTGACATCAATGCCAGGTGAGTCGACAAATACGACATCATCTCGTAGCAAGGGACATTTTTCTTTTGGCCACAAAACCCGAACCAAAGCGGATTCTGTTAGCTTTTCGGAACACAAAGCATGAGCCAGCTGTTTAACTGACTTCACGGGCTGTTTCTCAGGTGTATCTTCCAAAATGACATACGATTCTCCGGTTTCAGATCCTAAAATTTGAAACAGTTAAGTTTGACTATCCATACGCGTTATCAACGGAAAACAGTTTAGTTTCATTTCTACATACCTTCGACTTGTAAAAAACAACTTGTAGTATGTCCAATGCCACTAGGTAAAATACGTTCTCTTAACATGGCATTGATAACAGTAGATTTTCCATTGGAAGTACGACCAAAGAAAACTACTTTCATGTGATCTCTTGAAAGGACATCACGTATGCATGCGACCTTTTGCAGATATTCTTCAACTTCCTTAACTTGAGTTTTGACGATGCTGTAATCATTGGGTATGCCTGTGAATAAAAAAACAGTTAGGTTTAGCATTCTCATCAGCACCACGCTTTGTCCCGTCTTGAAAAATAAATCTGCACTTACTTCCAATAAATTCGCTGGTCTCGCCAACATAATTTTGAATGTCCTTAAATATATCATTGATGTTCTTCTTGGCTTGAACAAAAATCTGCAGGGGTGAATTATTCACGTTCGAGTGAGTCATTCGAGTTAAATTATGGTGGTATGCAGAAGAGCCATCTCCAGCCCCACCGCGTCCATTTCCCAAATCCATTGATAAATTTGATCGCAAGAATGCGGACATTTGATGCTGATTCCCTTCTCTTGAATTTTCTTCTATTGGTATCTGATATTCTCAGACCTTCAAAGGGCGGTCTTTTAACAGCGTTTTCAACAACTTCAATTTGACACGTGAAGGGAACTACGCCTTGTGGGACGTGCGAAATGAAACCAAATCAGCCTAAAACACATGCACAAAATTAAAATCAATTAAAGTATAACTTTTACCTCACATTGCGATTTAGCATCTCGAATACGTGGATAAAACAGACTTAAGGAATAAATCAAACAAAAACATGCTCACTAAAGTAAATCCTTCAATTGATATCGCAATTTACAAAACAGATAAGATGCCACCTAAAAATACTTCTGATTCCACAGCATGCAAACGAAAGTCGTGCAAAACAAAACGAAATTAGACACAATCTCAAAACTTTGGGAATATATAGGTATCATCTATCTGGTTAACCTAGCTTCCGCTTAAGTAAGTTTTAAACTGTACGAAACTTTTAGCTGCATAGTATGGCAAACAGAAAATTGGTAGTAATAATAATAATATCACGAATAGTTGTTTAACTCACATCACGAGGTTCCTGTATCACAAATTTCTTCATAGTAGCATATCCAAGAAAGGGTTCATCAGCTAATATTGGCAATTCTGAAGAACCTTAAGAAAATAGCACCTGGGAGTAAAAAGGTTAAATTAATTTGAAAACTTGTAAACATAATCTATTCATCCCGCTCATATTTATAGCGTAGGAATATACTGATTTTTATAATTAACCTTCTTGGATTTTAACTTGCGCTGCATCCGATCAGTTTACATTCGGAGGCGTAGTTTAAATTATGGAGTGGAGTATGACCTTGTTAAAATTCATTGGGGCCCGTACCGAAGTGTCGTCTTTGCATGACTTGCTGTTACTTTATCTTCTTAGTATACAGAGTCAAAAAAACAATCTTATATTATAAATTTAATGGTTGAATATGAATGAAAAAGGAAAAATTATGTAAGAAATTATATTTTCCGGGCAGTTCGACCAGTTTATCAGCTGCTTTTCAATTTAAAGGTTCGGCTCATGCTCGTGATTTAGCGCACACTTTACAATGCCGTACATACACACGGGCACCTCACGCAGGTCTATTCTATCGTCGCGCTTTTAACGTTTGAATCCTCCGTGTTTCGACACACCTCTCACCTGCTTTATGAGTATAGACTCAAATACCGCACAGCGCACTGAATAGCGTATTTATGGTCTAGGTTAATTGGTACTTGAGTGCTTAAATGCAATTTCGAATCTCCTTAATGCATAGCTGTAACGTTGCAAGTATTCACAACCTGAGTCATTATATACATCTCAGAGGTCTGACTTTGTCTACGTCTTCCAATTTCAAGGTTCTCTGGGTCATGTTAACGATTTGCAAAAATAGTTACATACGGAGCTCCTAATTTTCTAGTGCAAGTTTATTTTCAATCTTTCGGAAACAAAACTTACAATAACCACTTTTAACGATTCGTTGTTTGAGAGTATGGTACAAGCTTTGACAAAGTCGTAAGCGTAGATATACACTTGGCTAATAAACTCATTGATTCACAATGCCCTACATTTTTGGGATAGAATTGAATCCATAGACTATGATATAAAAAAGCGAATGCCATCAAATGGTATACGAGTCTCTTTTTTGTTTTTAAAACGAAATTTTAATGTACATTTTTGCGTCTACAATGGGAATACCTATACATTAAAGCACCCCATTATTCGAAATCCAAAGAATTATCACCTTGCTGGGCTAGGTCAGGAACCTACTTTGAGCGGATGAATGTTGTCTTATTGAAGTTAATTCCTTAAATTCTTGATTTCGACAAACCAATGCGAAGTAAAGGGAGCTCAACAGCAATTTACGAAACTTTCCGTGGTTATATTCCACTTTGACTACTTCATATGAACAAGATGACTTGGTCATAGCTGGCAAAATTGCTACAATTACATAGTGCTAGCCCCGCTGGCCATTAGTGCTCATCAGATTCAATGCTAAACGGATCCGTTTTCATACCGCTTCCAACGGGTCCGTGCCTTCTTTCCCAAATAAGGCGGTGCTTTTGCTTTTGGTAAGCATCCTGAACCCTGGCACCATATCCAAGATCACCGTCTACACAATAAGAGTCATATTAATAAATCATAGCAGTTGTTTGTAAATGTTCGAAAGCAACTGTTGAACGGAAAACTTACACTTCATAAACCAGTTGGCAGCTGCCACTTCGTATTCTTCTTTCAGTTGCATGCATCGGGGTATATGGTCCGGATATTCTTCTTTGACGCATTCTTCCATTCTCAATCGAAGAATATTCAGGATACTATTCTCTACTTTCTTATCCCTGATGAACTGCTGCTCAGCTTCATAAACGCATGGGTAGTCATCAACGTAGCACTCATCAATATTTTTGACCCTAGGAAATTTTTGATGATACCATGGGTAGTGTTTCTGATTGGGTACCACAACAGTTTCTGTACAAACGATACTACATATAAACCACAGCCCAACGCATCAATTAATTAACTATCATATGCACAGCTAATGACCTGCTTTGACTTACCTCTGAACCATTCCACAGGTTTTACGAAGAAATTGTAAATGCGATCATTGAAGCTATTGTAGCTAGTATTATCTTCCTTTTCAATGTACTTATATTCACCCCTCTCACCAACGACGGGAGGTACAGATTTATCCTTCGACATTGTGGCTGTAATCAACAAAACAAGCTTGAATAATTATATTATAAACTTTTTGACAATTTCATTTCGTATAATTTTTAAAGTTTTTAGTTTTAATACTGTTTTCCAATTGCTTTCTTGGTATATATTTACCTCCTAAAGTGGATGCACAAGAAAATTGGGTTATTATGGCAAAGTTCTTATAGTGTGAAGTTTGATCTTCAGGTTTCTCGTCAGCACGGATTTGGAAGGCTAGCTGTAGCTGCTAACTTGACGGTAGCACCTCACCAATACATTGTGCATACATACCTAGTATCCAAGAATTTGAACCGTGGCGCAAAAACAACTCAAGCCGAACACATGTCTAGCCATAGGAAGTCTCAAAATGCTGCTGACTGTTGTACGTGACGTCGATTAATACAGGGGAAATTTTTAATTTCCCGCCTAAACTAATTTCGTAGTTAATTATGATTTTCACGCTTATTGCTAGCACTAAGTAATGAATTTTCAGTTGGTTTTGAACATGTTGAAATTCGTTTACGGATATATCGTATTTAGGCTCACATTATGTATCTATAAACCACTTATCATCAAAGTCGTCTGACCTGCCGGTTAAGGTTCAGCGTTAGGCTTTCCGTAAAGATTAGACACGTAAAGATACATAAGAATGTTACTAAACGTTTGCTCTTGCGTAGCTTATGATCTTTTTAAGCATAGAACCAGCTTAGCAAACAGGACCGATTCAAAATAAATGTGCGACACAATCAAATATTTGGGACAGATCATTTAACTCGGAAAATTTCTTCTTGTCTTGAACAATTAAACAATCGCTAGACATCGCTAGCTCATATAGGTACTTTAAAGCTCAAACGCTATAGCGTAAGACTGTGGTACACGAATGCGAGAAGTATATACTAGTAAAGCATTCCAGACCAGTAATGTTTTAAAACAATGTAACTTTCAACTAACATTAAAACTTACACTAGTCTTTTACTATTAGTGGAATCGCTTAGCTGCACCATTCTTTTACTCACACAAACGATTTTATGTATTTGACGCCAATACAAATCGGCTGGATGCTTAAAAATACGCCTACCTGAACTCATACGTTTGTCATTGGTCCATGTAATCAGTCGACATAACCACCTATATCTGAACACTGAATTCCTGTGGAGCGCCTGCTCCGAATCTGGAACTGACTCGGTTAATTAGTAATATGGTTACAAAACATCAACTCCGTGATTGCGAGATAACTAGTTTGAGCGATAATATGTTCAGAAGGTTTAAACTAAGGCCATTTATAAGCCCGAATGACTATAGTCGTCGGGTAATCTCATCTTTTGATATGATTATTCGCATTCAAATTCGTACTCGAACTACGAGTTTTACGAATTGGTAGATTCGGCGAAACTCTTCGTATAGATGTTTCCGATTTGGAGTACTGTATTCCATGTGTTGGACGCTTCAATAAGATTTGATCAACTCTGAAATTCCAAATGGTCCAAAGTCCCAGGAGAAACAGTCCTACGATCCAAATAACTGAGATGTGCCTGTTAAAAAGGAATCGATTTATTACCTCAAGATCTGGTAATCTGAGTTACTAAATGGCGAGGTTTATGAGGTCGAATAAGGTGATACCTTGGCAGAGGTTTAGTGATTACAACTGGATCAAATTTTGCAACTATTAGAAATTCAGTAGCCACAATCGATAGTACCGTCCAGGACTGTCTTCCAAAAGTAGTAGAATCACTACAGCAAAAATATGTTTTCAGTCGAGCGAACATACGAAAAAATTAAGTCCATATAGATGTATGTATAGCGGATAAGCATATGACTCCTTACTGGTCATCTAAATACTGGAACGTTTCACGCAGTGCCACAGCCCCCCATAACAGTATAGCGAACACGCGTATTAGATTGAGCCAATGGTCAGGTGGAACCCACAGAACAAATTTTAAGTAGAATGTGTTTAGCTCGGCTGCTAAAAACTACAATAAGCGTGAATTCAGGATATCAGTCTCCATTACATACATTTAAGTCGATAGAATCCATTCTTAAGTAGAACAGACAGCTTACCACAGATATTATCCCGAGAACAGACATCCACCGACCCAGAGAGGAAGTTGGCTTCCAATCAAACTCAATCCAAGAATGTGGCCCAAATTGTCCGAAAATTCGTTTGATCTTTCCCCTGATAAAATAAATTTCGAGTTACTTCAAAGTTAGCATTTACCTTAAGTCACTTCCCAGCCTATAAGCATACCTATAGCCAGGAATGTTCCATAAACCTCTCCAGGAATAAGTTTTGGCTTTAAAATATTGCAAAGTCATTATTCCGCAATAGATTCCGAACCCATTACACAAGAAGGCATCCAATATCCACTGAAAGCATAATCAACAAAAGTTTTCAGTAAAATTTTGGAAATTTTTGGCTGCAACGATGCCATTGAAAGCTAACTTACGTGGTCCCACCAACATTCGCTGAAATTTGGTAGCTGATGTTCCAGGGTATATTCCAACACTTCAAACATAATAGATATAACTGTACAGAGCCACCAGTCTCTCAATACAAGCGTTTTTAACCACCATCCAACAAAATGAGTCGGAACGAAAAAGTCCATCTTATCACGGACATTATGGAATGGATCAGGATGAGAACTGTCATAGATTTCACAACTTCCCCCGTAACTTTTTTCAGCGAGTGGTTCTCCTAGCTTAGGATCAATATGCTTGAGTAAAAGTCTTGCATCTTTACCGCTCTAAAATAAAAAAATTACAATTTTAGCAACAGCCTCTTGACCACTGAATTACAGCAGACAAGCTTGGCAGCTATTCGAAGCTATCAGATTACGTAATATTAGCGCATTTCCTGTTATCCAATTCGTAATTGCTACAGAGAACCAGTTCGACAGCAGACTAAGAAAATCATTACAAATACAATTCAACTAAAATAACAAATAACCTGGAAGAGGACGAAAATGAGGCAGACTTCGTACACTATGGATAAGCAAAACAGAAAACGCCAAAACGCGGGGTGAGGTCGCAAAAACGGGCCATCGGGTGTGATAGTGACCGCAAGCAACAAGAAGAATACTACACATGCTACGAAGCCTCGTTTGGCATTGTACTCAGTATCTTCTACGCCCTGTTCGACCAAGGCAACATAAAAAAGAATTCCAATGATAATGAATAGAACAGTCAAGGTGTGTGCTCTCCTACAAAATGAAAAAATAATGTGTTATCAGATATACACAAAAAGATCGGCATCATAATCTATAGCTACGGTGTGGTCGCCATCAAATGCAACAAACATAGCCATTTCTGTTAGTAGTCTCCAAAATGATGGCTAATGTAAGTTACACTTTCCTCTAGAACACGCAACCATGATTAATGTCATCTATTCAGTATACATTTGTCAATTGTTAGTATCTTACCAAAAATAGGATTTAGTTCCATCATCATAAAAAAATCTCAGCTTTCTTTGTTTTTCCGACTCCCAGTTGAATGTATCACCTTCCAGGTCGTCATCGGTAGAACCATAGTCCTGACTCTGTTGCTTTGACCGTTTTGAAGCTTTGATATCCCCTTGACTTAGTTGATGACCGACACCCAAACTAGAACGATGACTTAAAGTAGTGACGTCGCCGTCACGCGCCATTCTCATCAGCCTTTTTATATTTTACAGTCTTCAATCCTAGGACAGTAATTCAATTTTCAAAATCAGAAAAACTTGAACTTCATGAAAAATGCCTCAACGTTTACACAAAAATATCTAATTTTCGAACAGGCTGAATTAACCCTCCGATCCGCTGGTATTCCAAACTTGGTTTAGTTTGTCTACCACAGAAACTCAGCTTCATCTCGTTGGAACGAAGGAAGGAGTGGAAACTTTGGGAGTTGCTTCTCTGCTAAACCAAATATTGCTCAACTATTCCGATGATACCGCATAATCCATTTAATTGACATAGCTTAACGATTATTTAAAATAAACGTTACTCACAGCTTTTGCTTCACTCGGAAAATAAGATCGGTCTCATTGAAACAAGGTGCTAGAATTACTTTACAACACTCTTCTACTCCTGTGTTACCATTTTACTCCAATCCAATACCGTAGCACTAAACAATTTCGTTTCCCCTTGCTATGTCGAGTACTACTAAATCCTTGACAATCCCGCAAAATCTGCCGCTCAACCACTACATCTTTTAATCCAATTCAACCAGAATGGACTGCACAACAATTTAAACAAATCTAACTTTTTAACAACTCTGCCTTTGACACATAATACGACTAGTTTTAATAAAGACTTCCGACAATAAACGGAATCCTCCAAAAACTATCCAACTGTCTATTATTTTCAATCTAATCCATCAATTCCTTCAATTAACCGCGTGACTTCTAATTAATCATGCAAAATTATAGTGTATAGTATAGCTTACCTCCAAATAAATAAAGTTTTGCCTGCTATTTCTGGCTCTTCTTATATATAATTATATCTTATGTAATTTAGAAATATCCACAAAACAGACGATGGATTTTGGAGAACCAGTTCCACCAATCAATTAGCAAATACTACTAATAAAAATTGTCATTCTGTCATGGGAACGAGGATAGGATGCGGATGCTAAACCGCAGCCTGTAACCAGGAATAAAGAGTGAATGGGAATGAGCACTACTATAACTACGATCAGCCGGAACTAACTTTAATAAATAGCGATGAACTTGATAGATAACCCAGATGGGCTGATGCTATAATTCGCATGTACAGCTAAAAAATTGCACATGTCTTGCAAATTACAAATCCTCTAACTTGGCAGAGTTTTCCTTTAATTATAGTATTTCCAACTACAATAGCACGTTCCATCCAGGATCAGCAGTAAAATTCCATGCACTCGGTCTGCTTTTACATGTGCCAAATATTGAAATCCGCGCCCTGCCTGTTAAGGGAATCGCCGTAGTAAAATCGCGAATTCTTCTCGGATGAACTTCTTAAATCCTATGTTTTCAGGCGCAGCCGCTTCTTCTGCATAAAGTGTAAACAGTGTATATGACGCATACGGAAACCTTGGACCAAGTCCAATAAAACTCCTATATTAATAATTATTCTGTTCTGTGTATAAATCACGCTATATATTCGTTTTATGCGTGGCTTAAAATTTACCGGCACGAACCGTGCTTGCATGCCAATGATTGTGATAAATTTAAATGCATTCATAAACTAAACATTACAATTGAAACGGCTATCAGCCAAGTACTGGACGCTGCAATTATACAACGCGCAACGTTTACTCCACCTCATCGACAAGCTCTTCATTTGAGCAAATATGAAATAATCTTTTTGGTATTCCATATTACACTACCTTGTCTACAAGATTAAACGTGCAAAGAAGTCCAACAGGAAACATCCCTTTTTGTAACACATGTAGCTCGCAAAACAAATTCCAAGCATTTCATTGGATTGTTTGTGTATACTTCTACGTATTATACGTATTTTATCTCATGAGGTACGACAATGAGCTCATTATACCGTACGTACTATAGGAAACGCTACACCTAGACATCATGTGTGTCTATATACATCTGGCCTTCAAGACTATATTCACTAGAAACACTTCTCACTTTACGTACACAAAGACGTTCCTTATCATCTGTTCTTACCTCTGCTAAAGCTTGCATTAAAGGAGAAAGCAAGAATTCTGCCCAGTTCTTCAGAAGCGGTATTCAACTTTTTATACACAAGATTCCTCTTTTAACTAACGTGTTAAATAGTTACACTTCACGACCTTTCAAATATATATTGCCTACTTGAACAGTATTTTATTTGTCATCAGTTTATTATCGTGGACAGCAAATTCTTCCTGAAGGAGGTAAAGCATACGATTTATTGTTGTTTTTTTATTTCCTTTTAGAATCTTTTTGCATTCTCGAACTAGAAACGCAAGAGGGGAGATAATTTATATACAAAGTCATATAGTCCATCATGTCCTCCCAGTTTATTGAGCAATTATTTTGCTTGTAAATCGACGTTTAATGATTTGAAATTTCTTTTGTTTATAGGACATACGACTTGGATTTTTGACGTGCGACAGACTGAGGAATCTCCTGTGCCATACATAACTGGGAGGGCTGCGAAAGCGTTTTCTTGAAAGTTCCAAAGATCATCATATTTTTCACAGCCCCCATTAAAATGTCCGAGTACAAATGTGCACCCGCTGCTCCGCCTTCATACAATGAAGCCATGGGAGGCGTGAGTCCGTCTGCTCCATTAGCAGCACCACAACACACAAGTAAGCCACATAAGTATTACCACTGATATAATGAAATCACGGTCATCCAAACCAAGTTTTCAATATAAATCAATGTAGTTAGAGCGCATTATAAAGGATGAGGTAACGAGGATCATTGCTTGAATATCATTACGAGCTGTCAGATTATGCATTATCTACATATCAAACTTACGGACTATTATTATTTATCTGCCAGTCATTCCTGGACCAACTATTGTTACGACCATAGTTCCTCTCGGACCAGGATCAACGCACATGGTTTGCCCGTATTGCAATTCTGAAATTTTGACCACCACAAGATCAAGTCCAGGTATATATATGATAATTTCGCTTTGGAATTTCCCTGGTGTTTACACCAAGCTAACCAAGCTTAGGCCTTCTGTATTAACTTTATTATGCGTAAGGATGTAAGGACGCTGTTTGATAATCTTGTTGACTCTGCTTACAGGTCTTATTGCCTATTTGTCTGGAGCTGTCATTGCTTTCGTGGGGTGTTTCTGTGGGTGTTGTTTGATCCCCTGCTGTTTCGGAAGTTGCATGGATGTTCATCATTCATGCCCACAATGCAAGGCATTCTTGGGCCGCTATCGGCGCTGAATTTTACAAAAATTGTGTGTCTCAGTTTTACTTTACCCATATGACTGTGAACTATTCCTCGTTAGATCGCACAAATGAAACTGATGCTACCTTCAAAAATGCTGCACAGTCTCAGATAGTCTCTCAATTCCTGCTGAGTGTACCTATTACCTATATTTACATATATAAATATATACTGTGTTACAATAATTAAAATATATGCGCTGTCCTTATTATAAGCGATGTATTCGAAATGCAACGTTGGATTGCTGCTGGAACGCTTTTATAATGTGTACTCCTTCAAATGAATGTATGGCAGGAGCTATTTTTTCAGTTCTTTAAGCCTTTATATTTAATCAGTCTCGAGAGATTTAAGCAAAATTAATCTTCTGTGACGAGGAAACTTCTGAATAAAACTTACTTTCCAGCGATTCGATTCGCTCATATAAAATTGTCTTATAAAATCCTAAACTTAAGGCATGTGTCCATCACATCTGTGCAAAGTCACGGATGAGCATACTGTGTAAGATGAAACTTTTAGATACAAAACGAATGATTTTGACAAATTTCTTCTCTGGGAGAAGGAAATGAGGTCTCCAAAAGCGTTAAAAAAGCAGGAAAATATCGTGATTCAACGTAGCTTCTTACCGGAATTTTACATATTATGCGTAGACGAGTTTCTTGGGGAAATTAAATCACAATATTTGCTTCTAGTATTTGTAGACTTCAAGAGAATCACTTGTTAAAAACGTCATAAAATGAGTTTCGTTATACTTTACAGGAACATAGTCCAGAACAATGCCAGGTACCCTAAATGTCTGCTTCACATTCGTTTCTGAAATATCCCACATGTCAACTTCGGTATGACTTTTCGAAGCAGCTACGAAAACTTTATTCTCCTCGGGTGCAAAGATTTTTGGACGGTACAGCTTCCCCATCATAGCACCACCCTGAAGATAAAAAACAAACGATTCATTGGTTGTGTAGTTGTTCCTAATAACAGTAGATAATGTACAGGTTATTCATACTTACAGTATAAGTTTTCATCACGTTGCATCCGAAAGCAGTTCCCGATCCTTCGTAACTGTGACGGGTCATTTCGCATACCATGTGGCGAGACGGGTTACTTGCAGACGGTCTTGTTGAAACTAGTAGATGCCTTGACAAAGGCTCAAAATCGACACCTAGGAATCCTCCATCGAAGGGCAATTGGTGAAATACGGGTTCTACATTTGCTGAATGCTCTACAAGCCAACACGTCTGCAGTTTCTGAACTAGCAATCCTGCAGAGCTAAAACCACTACAAAGACAACAATCAACAAACATTAAAAGCTGGCCACATTGTTCCTGTAGCTATATATATTCAAATAGGTCTTACCTCTGCTGATAGGATGGGGGAACGAAATGCAGCCTTGAAACGGGAGTTTTGTCGGACGGAAAACTCAAGGTGTCCATTATTTCTTTCGGTTTTCGGATGTCATAAGCCACAATTTGCCCATTACCCATCCCAAAATAAATGATATTAGGATCGGTTTGGTTAAATGCACATGACCATATTGGGGATTCCGTTGCAAACGTCAATACTTGTAATTGTGTGTGGATGTTCGTTAAACAAGCGCGGCAATCCATTCCAACCGTGAGTAGTAGGTCAGTTTGAGAGGGACTAAATGCTACATCTCTAATTTCTTTTTGATGTACGGGCATGTTGACCACCTTTTTCGGATCACCCCAGTTAAATATTCTTACTCCAAATCCACCCACTGCAAAGCGAAATAAGATCGTTAAAATCATAATTCTAAAATATTAATAATCTACGACGATCTGCACTTACATGACTTGAACAGATTGCTGGTGGGTAGCTTTTTAAACTTTTGAGAGACTACAAAAGCGTTTGACCATTCACTGAAAGCTCCTACACGGCATTCTTCGCCTTGCCAAACCTGGCGGCCATGTGCCGTGTAGAACGTAGTCTTGTCACCACGCATAATACCATCTCCTGTGTAAAACTTCGATGATGGATTGTTTTTCAAAGAGTCTAAAGCGGCTAAGAAAAACATAACCACATCAGTGTACATACATTTCATGGCCTACACCTGTAGGTATGAGTTTAATTGCACTCAGAACATGCACTAACCTTTCATAGGAGTACCGCCCCCACTCGTACTACTCTGAATCACAGATTCAAGTTCCTTGATCATTATTTGGTAAGTCTTGACTTCCTCTTTCAGTCGAGTCATCTCTTCGTTGTCTTTGGTGGATCTAATGGTCAGCTTAGCGATTCTATAATGCGTAGATTATATACATATAGAATATGTGTTAAAAACGTGTGTTTGATGGAAGAGGAAACTTGAAATTACTGTAAACAAACGTCACATCTATCCTAGACACACTACATACCTCCACATCAGAAATCGAAATATGTTAAGATGCAAAAACTGAAGCAGTTGACAAAACTGAATATAAATCAGTTGATGGCAGGATAGGATAAAACATTTTTTGTAAGGACGCATACAACTTTCTACACACAAATGCTATGAGGCAAGCACAGTTCTACAGTGTAAACTCATTCAGTAGTTCGAATGTTTGATATTGAAGAGGGTATTACATACTCAAATTAAGAAATTAACACCACTGCTATTACTGCATCGATTGCAATATAATATAATAAATAATAAAAACATTGCCGTTCCGTAAAACACTAATTAGTTATGTTAATTCAAAGCTGTAGAAACTTACTCTAATTTGGCATTCGCAAGTTCTTTTTTCTTTTCTTCAAGATCTTGTAAAGCGCGATCTCTTTCTGCTGTATCCATGGCTTGCAGCTGCTTCACATATAATACTCTTACATCTCTTTTCCGTGCCCGTCCATTGCATTGAGGGCACGTACCGGCCGTTTTCAGCCAACGGTGTATGCATGATTCGCCGAAAATGTGACCACATGCAAGACAAGATAGTCTATGCTCTCCGGAATTAGTGAAGGGACAGTAGCAGATAGTGCACAAGTATCCATCTTCGTCATCATCATTTTCCATGATTTTACGTGATTTTGCTGGAGAAGGGCAACCTATGAAAAGATCAGGCAGTTCAGACCAAGTACCATGCAAATCTTTAATAAACGGAGGACAAGGACATAAGTACATGAACTTTGCGTACTTTCTTCGTCTGGATTGGCAACTGATGGACCTTCATGATTATTTAGCTCGTCTACTATTTCTGCTTCATCATCTTCTTCAATGTCTTCGCGCTGCTGCTGCTCTCCTATTATTTGGACTTCATCCTCCATTTCAATTTCCATATTTCAAGGAAAACCAATCGTAAAAAACCACTACTGCAAAGACAACGACTATGGCGTTTCCTCGAATGTGAAAAGCTCCATATGCTCGTTCCGGTTTAGTCAGGAAGGACGGACAGCTGACGATCTATTTGTTTTGAAAGACTTGTTTCATAAGTGGAATGCATGCATTTTAATCCATTAAAACCATATTACTTCTTTACACTACACACGAAATACTTCAACCTACATTCCTGATACCAAGCCTTTCAAAGCTATAACTTACGTAACAAATTCAGGATATTGATTCAGTATCTGCGAAACAGTACATAATGAATTAATACAAAATTATGCATACATTTAGTGCAACCAGAACACAAATTAACGTTTCAGATGATAATTACCTCAAATAGTCGCTTTGAGCGACACGTGCTATTTGGCTGGTTCACCTTTAACATAAAATGTCTATCCGAAACGGCCCAATAACGATGCAAAAGCTCCAAAAGCTAATTGATTATAGGCATGTCTGCTTTTCGCTTGGAGTATTGATGCACAGAATCATGTAAAATACTGAATACAAATACAACAAACATAAAACGACTGCAATAACATTTTACTGATACATAAACTAACCACCTCTTTTACTATCTTTATTCATGAAAACGAGTTTTAAGGACAATTTTATAACTTATAACCAAAACTTCTTTTTCATGAGATGCAAAGCAAATGCAATAGCACTGCGGGCTAGTGCGTGACGGACGATAATAGGGGAATCCGTTTTTGTGGAGGGAGAGTTTTGAAAATCGCGCTTCAGTCCACGCGGATACTGGTGGCGCTAAATTTAGAAACGGTGACGATTCAAGGAAAAATTAAAATTATTAATTAATAACGTATAAAGCTGATTAAGAAACTTTCAAATATTATTTGCTCATTAAATATTTGTTAGAGGATACACTTCATTCTAAAATATACGGTGTTAATTTAAACTCGTGTTTCCTCTCGGCTTTATCAGCTAATACGCCTAGCGTTTGTTGACCATTTTTTGTGGATATAGTATAATAGTGAAATTATAATAGGTCGGATTTAAATTAGTGGTTGGTCAATGCATGATCTTTAATTCAGCAAAAGCTTGTTAGTAAAGCATTGTCCGGTATTGAGCATCAGTATGGCTGGCTTGGGGAACAAATCTGCTCTAGCTTCGCTGACTGCAACCTACACGGATTCCGAAGATGAAGGTGATGTCGAAAATGAAAATGCTGCTTCGGATCGTGAAAATATGTTCAATGAGTTAACATCAGGTAAGTTGAGAGATTGAAAGTGGGATAATCTCCAAATTTACAATCCTGGTGCCCTTCCTGTCGTACTTAGTAACTTTTGGTTTTTGCAGGAAAAGATTCATCGCGAAATCGACCTTCTGTTGGCGACGAAAGAGTCGGTGAGCCGAAAGTTAATTCTGGTCTAGTATCCTACTACTCGTATGAGGATCAGATAGATGATGAGACTGTTGGTTCAGTGGCTCCAAAAAAAGAGTTGCCCCTTGATGATGATGAATTTAATTCTGGTTATCCCTCATTAGCCAGTCCAGAAGCTGAAAATCCGGAAGGATCTCCAGAGAAAAAGCATAGCGAAGGTTCTACTGAACTGTTGCAAGCTTCAGAAACGACAGCAACTATTGAAACTGGAAAATCTCGGATTCCTAATGAACCATCCGGGAAGCCTACAGAAGTACTGCAAAATCGAGTAGCACAGCTATATGCTAGGAAGCAGGCACAACAAATGAACCTTAACGTATACATTCAAGAGAATAAACAGTTTCGTAATCCAAGTATATACGAAAAACTAATCAAGCACTGTAACATTGACGAATTGGGAACAAATTATTCACCGGTAAGTTCCTCCTTTTTTGTTTAGCTTTAACTAGTGTGGTGCAATGTTCATATCTTTTACTTAAGACGTTAACAGTAATTTTTATTTCGTTGACAGAACATATACAATCCGCATGGTTGGGCTGAATCGTCGTTTTACGATGAACTGGCAAAGATACAGAAAGCCGATATGGACAGGCGGGAGAAAGAGAAGAAGGACAGAAGTAAAGTTGAATTTATTTCAGGAACAGTGAAGAAACCGACATTACCATCCATGGCAGGTGAGACTAACTGCGAAAAATTATTTACTCAAAGATAGCACGATTTTAGAGGTAATCTTTAAGGAATCTAATATTGTAACATCGATTGTGGCATATGATGTAGCTGGAGGTGCAGCCGCGTCATCAGCAAGTGATATGGAAGGGAAACGTAAATCAAAATGGGATCAACGAGGGTCGCTTTTATCCAATTTGATGCCTACAGCTCTGCCCACACTTCAGCCATCAGTAATGCAACCGAATTTAACAACTAATGTAACTGGAACAAAATCAACAGTTATAAGCGCTTTTGGACATTTACCTGCGAAAAAGTCCAAGTAATGCAGAAATTTAGTACTTTAAGTAAATTGTAAATGACTTTAGGTGTTGGAAGCTTGTTGAAAACTAAGGGTACCCTTTATCGCATATAACAACGAGATCTTGTACAGCATTTAAAAGTGTATTCATAGCCCGCTCAACCTATTTTACAGTTTTGTTGGAACATTATCATATGTCATATTCAATGTTCATAGATTTAAAAATTACTGTCCATGTAGATTGTTTTTCTATTCAAATCACTTCCTTTACATAATTAATTGTAAGACTTATGACTTCAACCTCGAAGAATAACAAAAGTATATATATATATTTTATATGAACCAATCACGTATGTAATGTTCCCATTGTTTTTAACTTTACACAGATTCTGCGATCCCGTCAGTTTGTATATATACTCAAGACGATTTACTTTCTACGACCTAATTGAACACAACGGCTTAGGAGCAAATATAGAAAAACATTCTACTGCACAAACTTACACTCAAGTAACAGCAAGGAGACACCTTGTTAAACAGATATATACCAATGATTCCCATGGTCCTAAATTCATCTTCCGAGGTAATAATAGTCTGTTCCTCCAATTCATACAAGAGTTTCCCGTTTTTGTCAGCTATCATATCTTATCTTGAATATCACGACAAAGGCCATTTATTTTCCTATATTACAACGCATTATCGTAACCTGTAAGATGTAATCCTACTTTTTATTCACCCTCCATTCAAAACGCAAACATGGAAACTATTTCGACCAAATAGGGAAATTAATTTTGCAAGACGGCTAAAACTGGAGATAGGAGCTTTCAAGTATTCGTTCATGCATTATCATTGCATGCTCTACTTTCTAAATTGCATTGTAATAACCTCCCTGTTTCAAATAGGATATTACAAGAATTTTTTACATTCACCCTTATTACATTCAACCTTCGGTATCTTGGTTTTCTCACATTTCCAATGCATTCCCACATATTTTTCCATTTCTCCCTGAACTAGCCTCCACCCGTGGGAAAAATCGGACATCTAAGAAAGGAAAGTAATAGCATAAAAGAGTTCTCCAATTCGCAGTATTATCTAAAGTTTCACAAGTTTCTGACGCAAAATGTTCCCTGGACAATCTCTGCCGCACCACCCCGTCCCTCCCGCGCTTCTATTTCCATTAAAGACAGACAACAACCGCACCAGCCCCGTTCGCTCATCATGTTCCTCACCTGGCTACAATTCAGCACCACACCGGGCGGAAGGTGTTGCTTATATTGGCACACTGCACTCTTACAGAAACTCTTCTCTCTCCGGCTCGACTGGACGTAAATATTGCGTTTATCCAAAAATTCCTTCTCAACATTCCCCTATATGGCGAGTGCCAAAACTACATTTCCAGCCCTGAAGTTGATCCAACAACACTCACCTCACAACGTTTCCGTCTTTAGAGGGAAAGCTCTAGAGAAATTCCAACCATGCCGAGGACCTAGGGGGTGAGTGAAAGCTGGATGAAGGTTGGAATGGCAAGAGAAAGCAGCAAACCATGAGAGCGTACGTGGTTTTTCTAGTGGGCAGCAGTTAGGACAAGAGGTGAGGATAATTCACTGGAGCAATCGATATGTTTATGACGAACTCGTTTACGTATGCGTATATGTAGTTCCTCCAGTGGCAGCGTAGGCATTTCGTCTCCATCCTTTGTTAACGTGACGTGGCCCGTCAACTCCACTACACTCATCAGATCCACTTCAAACAGTTCACAGGTCCACAAGTCCGCTCCTTGACTTTCTCCAAAGCTTTAACTCTAGGAATTTTCTCCTAATCTACCCATTCTCTGCCCAAGTCTCCGAGTCGTCACAATTAATTACCAGGATTCAACGCCTTTTACAGTCATTGTACCCCAACCTTCGTCCAGTAGCTTCCGAACCCTCGTACCCTGTGCCACGCTCTCATCAACATTCCAAGAAGCTAAGAAGCCTCTAACCGCCCAACCCGACTCGCTTGGCCTGACCTTTGCTTCGAGTGTCATGTTCGTAACTTCAGTTAGTTTATTTTCAACCCTCCGTCAACATCCTCTCAATTAAGCCAACTACAAATAAAACTAGAGGGGTTTCCTTGTCTTCAACCAGCTACTAGTGTTTCCTCACACTCTTACAATCAGTGCTCCGGAGGTGATAATCGTTCTTCTTTCCGTTCCGAATCTGTGATTTTCTTTTGTTCTTCTTGGATTCATCCTATCAAGTGAGTGGCTCATTCAATTACCTCCTCCAGCTCAAAGCTTCCGCACAAGATAACGTTATACCCTCCTGTTGATATGGGTGTTACAACTTCAACTGCTTCTACAAGGAGCCCACCCCCTTGGTTCCAGATATTTGTGTGAGCATAACTCGTAAGTTTTTCTCCTTTTGAATGTATTCTCGACATTTCCTACGCATGTCGCCATTGTAATTTAAAAGAAGCATAATTACGGATACAGAGTAGTTTAATTGTATAAGCGAGTAAAACTGAGGTAGCTGTCATTAAGGTAGTGAATTTCCACCGTTAGGTCCCATATGCTTTCTCCTAGCATTCTCCACCCAATCTCGTGTCCTTGATTGCGCTTTATTTATTCCTTTTGCGCAAACATTTCCGCATTTGTGTACATTAGTGTAGATTATGCAAAAACTCTTTTAACGCAAGCCCAGGACCATAAGAGCACATAGGCAAGGTACTACATGCAAGAGCTGACCAGGTATCCGACGGGGTAGACTCTACAAAAGGTGTTTCCTTCTAGAACGTGTGGGTAGTTTAGTTGGAGAAAGTATATAGAGAAACACGAGGAGAGGAAACAAACGGCGGGGCGGATGAGTCGAGGAGATGCAGCACAGCAGAGTAAAAAGCACGCGAGAAAACAGATAGTCGCAATTCCGTTAATAGAACCTCCCTCGGACCCCTTGTAATAAAGATGACAATGAAGTTCGAGGGTAAATAACGCGGAAACTACTTTCCCCCAACACGGAGGACATTTAGCAAGCATAAATTCCAATTGTCATATAGAAGAGGAATACAAAAGCCTCCTTCACCCGCATGCATGAGCTTCTCATTGTCATGTCTCCCGTACACAAGAGCCCTCAGTCATTCCTCGTAAACCCCATCCATCAGCCAGGGTGGACATTGAGTTTCAAGAACCAACCACACATCAGGACATCATTCCCCAACCTCTCCAGTACACTTTTTAATCATGTCGAGATTCTCTAGTCAAGTCCGCGTCCTCTTCTTTGTCTAGTCTTCCGTGAAATTTCTCATCGTGTGTATATATTTACACAAAACCGCCACTCTTTTTCCCAGATTCCCTAAAATTGCGAAAGAGTTTCACTACTGTCCAACTCAAAAAGGTATTGGAATTTCCACTGTGGCTCTGAACGAATTACAAACTATTGACAAATGTCACACCGTTTAACCCAGTTTCTCTTTCTACCCGACTTTCAACTTTAAACCGATATGCTTTCGCCATCAATTCTCCAGATTCTAGTTCAATTCAATAATTATAAGTTGCATCAGTCAAATTTACCCGTCCACATTGACTTCTCTACATGTTTCGCATTTCCTCAAAACCACTTCCATCACCCGTCATATCCCTCCGTCCTTCAGAATACCTGTGACGCCGTCGTGACAGGTTTTACGAGCGCGTAGGCAAGCTTTTATGACCTTTCCTGTGAGTTCTCCGCTCTGGCCCAATATTGAGTATTAAGTGAGCATTGATATTGAACCCAGGTTCCTCACGTGTTCCATCCTATCAGACAGTACCACGCTCAATATTGCTATCCGTTCTTCTTATAACTGCAAAGCAGACTAATGCAATTTCGCATGGTTTGCCATATATTAATGGACCAGCAGTAGAACTATCTAAAATCCATTCCGGCGTCTCCACGTAGTTAGCAAGGTCAATCTGCATTTAACTGTCACAGTTGGAGGTTCAAAACTTTGTGGATACATCGGCAAAGCGATTTGGCCGCGAATCATTCAATAATTTAGCTTCAATACGTTTTCGGAAGGGATTCCTTGCGAAAACCAACTCACTTGTATGCATACACGCTCGGAACTTCAAGGTCGCAGTATCGATAATAACGATTGGATCCTTGTGAAAACAGTTGTCTTTGATTGATATAATCACACGTTATTTGTGTATACGTGTATAATACATACACAATTACAATAATTACCTAACTTGTGTGCTTTCTCTTGCAGCTAAAGGATACCTCACTGGTGAGGTTCTCGGAGAAAGTAGTGGAATTCTGAGAGGAGCTGTGATTATTGAAAA
The DNA here is from genome assembly GCA_906901655.1 of Sminthurides aquaticus. Classification (NCBI taxonomy): domain Eukaryota; kingdom Metazoa; phylum Arthropoda; class Collembola; order Symphypleona; family Sminthurididae; genus Sminthurides; species Sminthurides aquaticus. Next base: position 12,207,965 of record CAJQTT010000001.1, on the reverse strand, counting down.
AGCTTTTGAGGCCTTTCCAAGTTTTCAATTTTGTCGACATCAATGAAGATGAGCCTGGGAAGTGCTTCATCCCTGCACACTCAGGAGAGTGACTGCGAGGTGGATCCCACTGATAATAACAGTATTAACGTCGTTGTGAGGTACAGCAGTATAATTAAACCTCTCCTCCTTATCTTCCTCGTGGATCTCTTGTAGTTTTCTCCGTTTCATTCACTCCGCCCTTGAATCCTATTGTCTAATTCAAGTGGTGCAACTTGGCCCATTTAAGTTTAAACCACCGTCCGCGATAAGGGATTTATGGCAGTGCCGTTTAATGCAACCCCGGGACCTTTTCTCCCGAGCTATGATTTATTCATAAACACTTTCTTTTTGCTTATCCTCCTGTATCCTTCAACCCTTTATTTGTTCCAATTAGGGTACGGCCCTTGAACGAGAAGGAGTTAAAAGTTGGAGATGAATCTATTACCCATTTCCCAGGCGGTGGTCAAATATGGCTGGAGCCGACCACGCCGAAAGAGAAAGCCAAGTCATTTACCTACAACGTTGTGTTCGAGCCGGAGGCGAATCAAGAAGATGTTTTAAATCATTCCGGGGTTAAGCGGCTAATTGAGATGGCAATTGATGGATTCTCTTGCACAGTTTTCTGCTATGGCCAGACTGGTTCTGGAAAAACCCATACGCTGACTGGACCGCCACATCTTGTAAGTGAAAGTTTTGTGAGGCGTTTAAGATTGAGACTTGTCTGTGATTAATGCTTCCATTTGTACTTGCTTTTTCAACGAGTTATTTGCATGGATTCAAAAAAAATTTTAACTGTCTAAATTCAATTTGTTTCCATGAGTAGAAAATTATGTATGTGATGCGTGCGTAGACAACTAAAACGATTAAATCCTCATCAAGCTCTAAATGCATGTAAGTTGTCCAGAAATTTACCTTGAACCTAATTGTTCTTAAATCAACAGTTTGAGAAGAATTCCGACCCATATTCCCCCAACCACGGTCTTGTATTCCGAGCATTTTTGTATCTCTTTCATCAAATCCAGCATCGAAACGATTTTCATTTTATATTGAAAGCCTCCTTCCTAGAGATATACAACGAGAAGGTAAGCCAAAGTTCCTTTTGTTTCTTTATCATTACTATACATGTATTGTCTGCTTTTCTCCGCCTCTTCAAATGCGAGAGTCTCGGAGAAAGCAGACTTTCTCTGATCCTTGCGTCGATAACATTGTGGTGCCCTTTCAGGTGATAGACTTGCTAAATCCTGGATCTGCGCGGAAGCCATTGGCTGTAAGATGGTCCAAAAAATCCCGAGGTTTCTTTGTTGAGAATCTTTTTATGGTGGAATGTGAGGAATTTGATGATTTACTTGCCGTTCTCGAGGAAGGTAAGTATACTCTCATCCAGCTTTCTCCCCACCCACCCATCATATACTCCAATAGTTTCCTTAGGAGGTCACTTGTGGCCCACGAGTAAATCGATGTCTATCCACAGGGAGCAGAGAGGAAAGCCGCTTCCTGTGAACATTCTCAGTCAAAGCCGCTTCCTATAATCATTATTATCATGCTAATTTATTTAAGGTATGAGGAACCGAGCCGTGGGGAAGCATAATATGAATGAGTACTCCAGTCGAAGCCACACCATTCTAACAGTTCATATCACATCCGAACAAAAGGTGATTGATCCTAGATCCAGCCTTTTCCTCCCTGTAGTTACTGCCTTAGTTTCCCTTCCGCTCACAGCCAGTCCATCAGCCAGTATGCAATGCACCGCAAAAGCGTCCTTACTTCCTTGCTGGGAACACAAGAGGATTGATTAGCAGCTCCCACACACACACACACTCTATACCCCCGAAACCACCTTTATCGGCAATCCTTGCTCCTTTTTGGAGCACAGAAATTACACTCTCCCTGCATGTTTGTCTTCTGGACAATCCCCCCTTAAATATAACCCTGCCAGCCCCAGCTCCTTTAGAGACAGGTCGCGTGTGAACTCTCCAAAAGTTTGCCCCCCCACAATTCTTAGATACTTGTGCAAACACTTATATTTTATGAATTCTCGTATCAGAGTTGAAACATTCCCAGTCCAGAGAGCGTGGATCCGTCCGTCCACTACCTCAAACTGTCGTTAACGTACTTTCTCCACATCTCCTCCCTTTGGGAATTTAAAGGAACCCACGGGAAAGTGAAAGCTGACTGTAATCTATCCTTTATTCGGACCAAGGTTTCAATCCTCCCTCTGCCCTCCACATTGTACTTTACCCAGACTAGCCACAGGCCAGTACTTGAAAACAACACCTATAGCCTATTCAAATCTTTTCATCTCTCTTCCCGAAAATCAAAGATTGGCAAAGTCCTCTTGCCTTTCACTCAGTAAGCCAGCCAGCCAGCTCTCAATATGTTCCGTAGGATTTTGAACTTGCCCTCGTTTTAATGCCCACCTGTGTATGTATCACAGCGTATTACAATCCCACTACATCCTCTTCCATCATCACCGACTTTCACCTCCAGCTTTCACCAGCTCCGATCTTTTCGCTCTCTCCTCAAACCTTCTCTCTTCTGTCCTAGCCTCCATCCATGCCAAAATACTAAATAAATTTTCCCACGTTTCAACTTCCAGGCATCCGAAGAAGGAGTATTCATAAGTCGACACGGCAAATTGAATTTTGTTGATCTTGCCGGCAGCGAAATGACCAAAAAAACTCTTAGCGAAGGTGATTTACCTTGTCCAGTTAATGAATCTTTTCTATACATTCCCCTTTGATGACAAATTGGCAATTGCTCTTTCTTTACAACTTTGCAATGATGATTTATAGGGAAAACCTTGGAGGAAGCTAACAATATCAATAAAAGTTTAATGGTACTTGGCTACTGCATAGCTTCTTTGAGTGACCCGAAAAAGAAGAGCGGACACATTCCCTACCGGGATAGCAAGTTGACAAAATTGTTGGCAGATAGTTTAGCCGGAAACGGGGTCACTTTAATGGTAAGTTATACATTTCATTTCACGAAGATTCCAGAAACGAAAGCACCATTTCTCTTTAACACAATAATTTTATTGGATGCTTTATTATTGCCATCCTTCTGAATATATTAGCAATAATTTATTCTCAATCCTCTATTTATTCCAGATCGCTTGTATTTCTCCCGCCAAATCTAACATTAGTGAAACATTAAACACTTTGCGCTATGCAGCAAGAGCAAAGCGTATCAAGACCAAGCCAATAGTAGTGATGGTAAGAAGCGTCCGGGTGGCCAGTCTGCTGGCATTCCCTTTGTCATTCATTTTCTTTCATTCATTCCATCCGTTCTTGATACGAGCTTTTCCTATTCTTCTCCAGGATCCTAGGGAGGCTTTGATAGTGAGTTTGAAGCGGGAAGTAGTTGCTTTGCGTGAAGAGAATGCCAATCTCCGTTCATTAATTCAAGCGGGCTCCGGGACTGTTGTCGGGGGAGGAGGTCCTAACGGAGAGGTGGGTAATTGGGTAAGAAACTTGACCCCGAACGGGACGCCCGTACCTGATGGACTGGATAAGGAGAAGCTTGAGGCAATGGAGCCAGCTCAATTAGCTGACACCGTTTTAGGGTGCTTAAGTGAGAATGCAGCTCTGCGCCAGGAAAACTGGGAGCTCATCGCTGTCCGTGACCTTTTAATACGTGATCAAGAGTTAGTGTGCCGAGAAAACGAAAGACTTTTAAAGAAATTAGAAGATGTTAACAGTGTTTGTTGTCGCTCCCCCATAACCCCCGCCCGTCCAACCTACTCTGCAGAAATGCTTAACAAATCCCATTCCGACGATGACCTCTGGGTAAATGGCAGTTCCAATGAGTCCACAGACGTAAAGTACAAGGTAAGTTATCAACTTTCACCCCCAGTTACTTTCTCTCCTTTCTCTCTGCCATCTTCCCTATTATTTTCACTCATACATGTGCTCATCCAGCCTGAGGCTTGTCTTTCTGGATTCCAGGAGAATATTGTAGGCAAAGGGAAGAGAAAACCCTCTCACACAACCCCAGCCCAAATACCGGACTCGATAAACAAGGAGCTTGAGAAACGTCGGATAGGGAAGAGGTAAAAGAAGGTTTTCACATTTACATTTGTCATTCTACCTCTCGACCTACTTTCTCCCACCACATAAACACTTAAACTTTCACTCACATCCGGCATATTTCCCGTCCTTTTCCTTCTCATCCAAAATCATTTAACCACCCATCTTTCTTACAGCATGTCAAACTTATCGGAAACGTACAAAAACCACAAAAGAAACAATTCCTGGGACAAAGTCGGCTCACGTGATAGTTCAGGAGGTTCCCTCAAATCCGGTGGATCTGCAGAGTCTCTTCCAACTGTCCAAGGAAAGCGAGTTATTCCAAAGTAAGTGTTTTCGCATTTCCTTGAAATGTCCCCTCTATTTCTATCCACATGTATAAACAGTATATCGCTCCTTCCATCTATCACATTCCTCTCAATAATTCCTTATTCCTTACCGCCGCAATTCTTTGAGAGCCCACCTGCAAAATCATTAAAAGCTCGTTCTCATCATTCCTCATCCTCCACCTCTCGCTCACTTCTTTATCTCATTTATATTCAGAAATGGCAAACCAGGAAGTCGAATCAGCCAAGGAACTCCGTCTCCAAGAAAAAAGCCTGACGTCGTCCCAGGTAAACCAAACGGTATTAGTAGACTCCGATAGATCCTCTTTTAATTTAATTTTAGTCACACAACCTTTGACTTATTAGACTCTTTCCCTCTGCCCCTGTATAATTTACCTACATTTGCCATTACAAGTAGTAGAGAAAAGTCACTATAGCATTAGCCGTATTGCAAACATTAAAACATGCAATCCATACTATGCTTTTACAGAGTCCAAGAATTTGATCGTGTAAGTTGACACTTATAAATGATCGCCTGTTGTCCGTCCTCAAAGGCATGGTACTAGCCGGCGGTGGCTTTACAAACTCCGTACTAGAGAGTGCTACTTTAATGCAAGGAAAGCTTTCAGCTCGCCATATATTTGTTATACACTCGCGGTATTCTCACTCCATATATATTAGACGTCATTGGAGTTATATTCATGTATTTCATTTAGTTACAAATTACTTTTCCTCTTTACATAAATATATATTGGCTACAACTCTATTGTAGCCTACAGCTATTATGAAACTTGAAAGAAAATATTGATTCACAGGCTTCTATTTTTAATAAACGAGCGCTAGATATCAAACCTTTTTATTATAATTCATACTCAATTAGCTGCACTAATTGCACTACTAATGTGGCCCTTATCAGCAATCCACGTATACGTAACTTCTAAAGGTGAAAGCCAAGAATACATAATCGAGGACCAATTCTGCCGACTTTCTTCCAAATTTCTCTTTTGACATTAGACTCCAGCAGCTTCAAGAGTTTCCCCGATGATAGCTGTAATCCTCGCAGATATTCCTGAAGTTAATCAAAGGAGATGCGTTTTTATTACAAATTTCATTTCTTTATTCGACATTTCACGTGACAGAGGAGGGAAACTGTCTTTATTCGCGGTGAAAGTTTGCTTTCTCCGACTTCATATATTCTCAAGTGAAGATATTTTTCTAACTGATGCACCCCCACATGCAATGGCGGGAAGTTGCTTAATTGAGGTTTACAAGTATTGAACAAGAAGTATATATTGATTTACCAGTTTAGGAAATAAATTTTACAATGGTTTAAATGAATTAACCATTAACAATTTAATACTAATGGCGGATACATACGGGAATAAATAAAGGCATTAGCACTAATTTACTTTGGCCTTCATCCATCCCAAGGTAAACACTAACTCACTTGACAGCCACCCAAGCATGACGTAGGCGTTTCCTCCTACAGCATCCTCTTTGTTATAATAACAGGACCAGAATAATAGCACTAGCCTAACGGAATTTAATTCAGTACAAAGGGTGGTTGAATAGTTTAATAGCAGTTTGTATTTTCTCTGTAACATAAACTCTCTCATTCTCTCCAGCTTTCTCCTTCGTTAAAGCTTCCTAGCATAAATTATTTCAAAAGTAATACACACTTCCAAAAGTCAAGTGTAGTAGTGCAAGAAAATAATCAACCCTACATCGTACTTGAGGGATGTTGAATGGCGTATATATTCGCAGAGGGGAAATGTGGGAGGAGCAGTGGATAATTCGGACTGGGATAGAGGAGAAAGTGGAAAGGACGAAAGGAGTAGAGGGTGAATAGGATAAAAAATATGAGTTCTGGATGTCATTATTTGAATTGAATGCACAAAGTAATATTGCATACAATAATAATAATTGTGTTTCCTATCAGAAAACCCGTAGGTTTTCACGTGATAATGAAAAATTCATCCCCACTATCACTACTATGACTCCTCACGTTCTTCAATCAATAACTAACCAAGTAGCTCATACCCGAGCTCAACCCCCACAGTATTCCTATGCAGGCTTATAGTTATATTTAGCATAAGCGTATATAATTTGCTTCTCTTGGGGAAAGTGTAGGAGAAAACAAGTAGTCATCATATATGATTTTCCCTGGCAACATTCCTTCATTTACCTTCGAATCCTACCACATTTCTCCTATCATCCTTCCAGTATCATCGTCATCATCAGCCACTCAGCTTATAAGCACCTATCCGTCCATCTCTCCACTATTGGAGAAAGCATGCATTATTAAGTGGGTAAAGACGTTTGCCATTTTGCCAAAATTGTGTGCTCGGGTCTGAGAAAAATATACTTTCTCCAATACTATCCCCGTGTGTACACATGTGTACAGAACAGAATAACTGCCTGTAATCCTCCGTATACTATCCAAGCCTTAACTTACGCACCTTATTCACTCCTCATTATAATGATTGTCATTTTATCAAATGAATGATGAATGGCTCATAGAAAAAAGAATAGTAGTGGAGAGTGGAGAGAAAGGAAACGAAGCGGATGGTTCCTTCCCTCAAAAGACCAGACACATATATACACACACATGCATACAAGAGTACAAAAGAGAGGGTAACAAAAAGGGAAAGTTTCCCGTCTTCTTCCCAACCAACAACAAACCCGTTACCCGGGTGATACTCGGCACCTAGTTCACGGTCTGCAAATTCCATCAAGGAATCAACGAGCTCCTAGTTCCTAGTAGCAGCACCACATCCGTTCCCCACTCTCCTTATTTTTCTTAATCATCCTACCCTCCACCGAATCCACCGCCCCCACCTACTTTTTCTCCCAGACTTTCTCCAACTTTTTCCGTCTTTTCCAGCATGTTCTGAAAAGCGTGGGAAGTTTTTTACCAGGATTATTGCGAATTATCCGCCGGATTGCATACATTTTCCCGAAGAATCTCCTTTCAAAAATCCGATACACACAAGCAGACAACTATGCTTGTAATATTTTTCGCCTCAAAAATCAATGACCTACGTAAAAAGTTCCATCAATAAATAACACATGTTAGATAACGAGAAGGCGCATTCTTCTCTGGACTTGCATGCAACCAGCCATCCGTCCTTCTACCTTCACGGGTCACTCACCCCCTCGTTTGTTCCCATGGTTACAGAAGGGTGTATGAAGAGAAAGCATAATAATATGTCTCCTTTTGTATTCCTTAATACCACGTCATTCAACTCCCTTTCTTCCAGTTATCCTCCCCTGCTACAACCCTTCCCGCCCGCCAACCAACTAGCCACCCCCCCAACAGACAATAACACAGGACAGGGAAGACCGGGGAGTCCAGACTCGGCGGTCATCTCCTCCGCTCCCTCCCACGTGGAACGCTCAATCTTTAGTCCTCTAGAATCTTTGTCTCCCACAATAAAATCATACCTGAATCCCCTACAGGAATACAAACGTACAAAATCTTTTGCAATTACCTAAACAATCAATAATGACCTTGCGAGCTATAAGTTTCTAGTTCATCGTCCGTAATCTCGTAGTCTTCTAACAAGGTTTGGATATGAGAGTCTCGATGATCAGGAGAGAATGATATGGGAGCTCCAATCTTTTCCTGCATTATTAGCCGATGAGCAGCCCGGTCCATTTCTTCCCGGGTCATTTCCAACGCTTCTTGCATTTCCTTTGAAGTGTAAGCTACAAATTCGGGATCCTGGCAGTATTTTCCAAGCCCCTGCTCTGCTAGGACCTGAAAACAACATGGATATATAATTAGCATTGTAAATGCGCTTCGTAGAAGGAGGAGGAGAAAGTTATTTTCTCCGCATGCTCCTACTGACTGCTATGTACGAATCAACTTTCTCCAGTAAACTCCATGCTAAAACTTTCTCCTTAATAGCTCTTTTCCTGTAGCGTAATGAGGAGTGACTTTCTCCACATACCCCCAAAGTTCTCCCAGGATAAAAGTAGCACTAGATACTACAGTCCATTAGCACTGCCACAATTCCTCTGTTCTCAGACCATATAAAAAGCATAGACAATTTCATTCTTGCAACAATTTTCAAACATACCCTAACAACGAGGTGGTCTGCAGACCCAATGATTTCCGCAAGTTGTGACTGGCTCCCCGAATTCACCTGCATCCCTCCATTAGGGTAAGGAGCTGAAAATAAGGATAGAGCCTTCTTACATCGCCCTGCTCTCAATAATCCACGGACGGGTTTCCGCAAACAATCTCACTTTTTATTAGTTTACTAAAAAGACGTGAAAATTATTGTATCACTACCAAGTAATTATATGATTATCAAGTAATCAAAATATACCAAGGAGAAAGATGGAAAATTTCAAGATGACGATCAATGTAAGACTCCAGACAGAGGTTATGTGGGTTACCAAATGAATGTAAACTGGACAGAATTTATTGTTACAAGAAAATTATTCCGTGCAAAAATACTCGATGGCCCGGAAGAAGAGTTTACGAGTTACCAAGTCTTGGAAGACTGTGACTCACTCTGGCGGTAGGATTGTAAAGCGTGCACACCATTTATTTGTATAAGATACTTGCAATTATTAGCATTGTTGTTGTAGCACTTGTAGACATTAGCTCTGATCATTAGTCGTTTCTTTTTACTTAAGCAAGGAGGCAAAAATTAAGCAGCTAACCTCTATCAAAGAATCTCACTCAGTTTTCACATTGCGTTTTTCGCATAAAGATTTTCAGGCTAAGAGAAAATTCTCTCATCCATCTTTGAATCTCACTCAGCAAACCAGCGGAACAAATCAGGAGCTTTAGTTATATGATGTACTCAAGTGCTTACCGTAGGCCCCTCCTCCGCTTTTCCCGTTATTCCTGAATTAGGATATATCCAATATGTTAATTAATTCCCTCTACTCCTTAGCCTCTACTCCTCCCTGCACCAAGGGTATTTATTCCTTATCGTCCACTAATCTCTCGTAAAATCAAAAAGTAACGCGTCATGTCACGTGCTCGCAAAAGTCAATACAATGCAAGCAATAATCGTTACAGCCAGGACCAGGAGGAATACCACCACCGCCGTCTCATAAATTACATACTTCTCATCATGAACCATTTATCTCCTCAGCAATCCCATCAATATTTTATATATCGTGCAAGTAACATTATGCTCTTCTTATAATCCTATAAACTTTCACTCTTGTTACTTACGGTGAGTAATAGGTCGCCCTGGTCACAGCTGACGCCGAGTTTGGTACCGTCAAAGGACCCATTGGAATATCATCTCCATTCTCGTCTCGGACCCCTCGAATGCTCCTGTTATTTGACAATTAAATTATTTTATATACGCCTACTTCTTAAACACCTTGTATTAATCATCTTGTCTAGTTTCCCTCCAAACACAAACATTCATTATTAGTAATGTAATTCACCTCTCGTCCATCCTGACTTTTTTATCACCACCAGCCTTTAGGGAAAAATCATTTAAACAAATTACTAAATTATAATTTTTCTAAAATAGTATCACCTCTTTGAAAACAAAGCACTGACCGCCGCAGGAGACCTAAGGAACCCGCCTCCGTTTTTCCTTCTCATCGACGACCACATGCTCCCGAATAATGAATGGTTTCTCTGCAATTCCCAAATAGTTTGATTTTAAGTTCAAATTAAAAATAAATTTAAAGTATTAGTAAGGTAACCAATTACTTGTTACGCATATTAATAATAATAATCCCGAGTAAAGATGTGCTTACCCTGTGCATTGGTTCTGGGTCATCGTTAATCATCTCTTCAAGATTACCAGAGATGGCGCGCTTCAATTCTGGGCCAGCGTCATGAAGCGTCCGTAGACCAGCCTATTAAAAGTTCAAAATTTAATTAATTTTTATTAAATGCAAACATAGCAAAACCGATTTTTCTTTTCAAACCAGGTTCACGTATATACCTGCAGAGTAACAGTATTTTGTGTTTCTACGTCACCCTGTTCCTTTTGGATTTGTTCTTTACGTTTCTTGAACCTTCTAAAATAGTCCTGGATGAGGAACGTAGCATAAAACTTTCCGACCGTTACTTCATCATCAACTGCAAATTAATTACACCAACTCTTTAGTTTTAGCCTGGAATGGAATTACTAACCACAGGACGTCTCTTTACAACAAAACAGTTCTCGCTACTTACTACCAGGTGGCGGTACAACTTGATTCAGAAGTGCAGGACTAGTTCGTTTCCAAATTTTCTTAATGACAGCTCTCAGTTCCGCATTAGCTTCATCGATATTCCCCTCAGTTTTAATCCTTAACGAAGTTCGTACGACGGCAAAAAGTGTTGCATTGAACATGACCGTGCCGTCGCTGTTCAGCGGCATGTTCATTGATACAAGTCGCTATCCAAACAAAACACAATTTCTCATTTACATCTGTATACCTACTTTCTCTCCATTATCCATTCGCCACACTCCCCACAGTATATAGCCACTAATCAACTCACCTTGCAAGCGACCCGATGTGGACATAGTTTACCGAAACCCAAGGGCGGTGATATTTTCCTCAGCAGCGTCACAACATCCAAGTGTTTGATCCGACCTTTTGCATCAGGATCGTAATCTGACCAAAGTCTCACGAATTCATCCAAATGATGTGGCCCAAGGATAGACCAATCTCTTGTAAGGTAGTCAAAGTTGTCCATGATGACAGCCACGAATAAATTAATAATCTAACCGAAAAATCAAATAATCAATCCGACATTCACGCCAGTATCTCTTATCTCAAGAAGACATCAACGCTTTTGTATATACCAAGAAGGAGCAAAGAACGTAGAAGGATATGAAGTAGGGGAAAGCAAAATCGTTTCCACAGCTTTCACTTCCTGAGCCACTCGCAGTAGAGTTCTCATAAATCCCTTCCTCCAAGTCTGAAGGGTCTAGCCTAACCTCCTCGCATCTCACCATCGGATCGTTCAGACAAGCCATCATAATTTCTTGCCATGCCTCACCTATTTACAAAACCATACAGAGATTGCTTGAATGACTTTCATCATATTTGCACATGGTTAAATCTGTCCATTTCCTTATTACCTGTAGCGGATCGGAATAGAACCAGAATAGCTTGTGGAAACGTTTGAAAATTATTATTTCTATGGATTTCTGTGTCGCTATCCAGTTTTATTTTTCCAAAGACCTTTAAACCCGTCCAAAAAATTGCACTTGAATCTACATTTTCCCCACATGTTCCTGAAATAGTTAAATTAAAACACTCCGTACCTGCATTCCAATGACAGCGTAAATGAAAAAGAGCATAACAATAAGCAAGGCTACGTAAGGCAGTGCTTGAAATGATTTCACAAAAGTCCATAGCAGGGTCCGAATCCCTTCTCCCCTGCTCAGTAGTTTAACAAGACGCATCACACGGAACAATCGGAAGAAGTTGATTGATATTAACGTGTCTCCGGATGGCTACATAACCATTATTAAATTCAATCTTGAAATTAAATTATCAAATTTAACCACCGCCATCATACACTCTAAAATCCAGTAAACGATAACTTACATTCACCATCGTGTACACGATATCAATAATACTTCCGAGTACAATAATAAAATCAAAAACGTTCCAAGCGTCGCCAAAATAGTTCTGAAAATTAATTACTTTTACATTTTTGGAAAATGCAGACAACAGATTTGTTGTAATTATATACATCCGGTAAAGTTTTCAAATCCATGCACCAATTACTGACCTTGAACCGAAACGCTGCAAGTTTGAGTACAAATTCCAGAGCGAAGACGGAAGTGAATATTGTATTCATGATATCTAGAGCTTGTGTGTAAGCCTGTGGCTGATTATGGAATTTCATAGCTAATGCTATCGTATTGATAAGAATCAATACGAAAATAACATATTCAAAGGGCTGCGATGTCACCAGCCACCAGACTTTATACTGCAACCGATTTTTGGGAATGTACCGCCTCACCGGCTTTGCCTTCAGTGCAAACTCAATGCAGTTACGCTAGAGTAGACCACAAACATGTTACATTTAAAATTTTACCACGAAAATTCCCAATTAAGTCATTAAAAGACTCTCACCTGATTTTTATCAAGCTCGCAATTTTTGTACTCTTGCTCTCCCTCATTCTGAAATGTGACAATGACGAAACCGACGAATATGTTAACCATAAAAAATGCAATTATGATAATATAAATAATGTAATAAACTGCCACAAAGGGACGGTAATTATGTTTCGGCCCTTCATGCTCCGCATGAGAGTCTATAGAAAGGTATAGCATCCTAAAACAAACAAAAACCATAATATATTCCCATTCTCAGTACCTCATCTTTAATAACTCTGCTCAAATGCTAGTAAATTATAATTATAACAATTACTTACTGAGGCCACCCTTCAAAAGTTGAAACAGCAAACAGAGTAAGCATAGCTTTTCCGACCGTATCAAAATTGAATTTATTGTTTTCAAACTTTCTCTCCTCTCTCATCGGCCGAGATACGTCTCCATTCTTGTAGGAAATAAAGTATCCTCTGAAAATCAAAGAAAGTAGTTGTTATAATCTCAAATACCCGGGTATTTAATCTTCATACCATGTAACACACTTACTGGCAACTTTTCTCCGTTATCATGTACGGGTCGGAGCAGTTGTACATTTTCCCCTGAAAATAACATTTACTTTCACTTTAATCTTCTCCTCATTTTTCCTTGCTTTCACTCTTGGAGAAAGTTTTCCAATTGTACCTTGAACAACTGCACACCAATGACAGCAAACATAAACTGGAGGAGCACGGTGACCAGAACGATATTTCCTATCGTTTTCACCGCAACTATCACGCATTGTACGACGTGCTAATATTTTTAAACACAGAGCAAATTACAATTAAATCACATCGTTTCAACTCAATTATTGACATTAGGATATACACATAGTAAGTATAATTACAAACCACTCTTACCTTTAGACCCTTGGCTCGATTAATTGCACGCAGTGGACGCAGCACACGAAGGACTCGAAGAATTTTCACCACAGAAATGGCTCCAGAACTACAAAGAAAGTGCACAATTATTTCTAACTGTGTGCTGCAAAACTGCAAAAGAAAGCAGTGAATTTCCCGTCCATTTAAGCTTTGCAGTGCAAAAGCTCAGTTTTAGTTTTGTAATTTCCATTTTCTGAATTAGTTACAATACTCGAACTATCACCTCCAATCTTTTAGTAAAAAGCAGCGAGCTTTCAAAAGTTAAGAAAATAATCCGTTCTATAAATCCATGCTGTAAGCCAATGCACAAAATTAATAGCTACTTAAAAATGCGCATTCAGAGGAACAAGAGCTCATGCTTATGCAGATATAATTCAAGCCAGTCCGTAACTTGTAAAAGCTTTCACTTCTCCCTCGGATTGTGCTGCCTCCTGTACGCAAGTTTTAAGTGAAAGCAGTACGACACCTAGCCTTAAAGTAACCCAGCCCATGGAAGTTTACATCTCCAATCCATTACAGCTATACCAACAATCAATCTCGAGACGATATTATAGCCAAAGGCGGGCGTAATTTCAAAACGCTCACAACGACGACGACATCCAACTTTGAAGGTAATATTATTTAGGAAGATTATTTGCGTCCATTGGGCACACCGATATTTTTAAATGTGTCCAACATGCCATTATCCTCTGGCATTTGCTTACAAATCATGGTCACGGCTACGGGCGAAATTACTACAGGCTATAGTATTGTGTCTCAAAACCCCTCCTAGACAGGACTGATAGAGAAGCTCTATGAAACTTCTGAAAAACGAAAATCTCTGTAAGAGCGTGCACCATTCCATAATTTCAATCAATCTACTGCATCCAATTTCCTTTCTCAATTGTCTTTCTCATTCACTTCATCCCGTACCTGGATCAAACACATTTACATATAAAATGTACCGCTAACAATCTACAGTAAAATGAGGATAAATTTAAAAATTCAAAACTACTTTTAGCACAAGCGAATAATTATATAAAAAAATTAAAATATTAAAAACTCATTCATCAGATACTTTCAAACTGGAAGACAAGGGTGTTTACCCACGCTTACAGACCTGAGTTTTTTTTCAATGTAGAGCATCCCAGGGAAACCACGAATACAAAATTTCAGCCCCATATGAGTAGAAATGGCCGAGATATAAATTATTTACCCCGTCAAAAAACGCATCGCTTTTATAAGAGTTTAACATGGTGACAGCGGCCGATGCGATTCCCCCCCCGCTCAATTCCAAAGCATACGTTTTTTGACGGGGTAAATAATTGATATCTCTGCCATTTCTACTCATATGGGGCTGAAATTTTGGATTTGTGGTTTCCCTGGGATACTCTACATTAAAAAAGAATCTCAGGTCTGTAGGCGTGGGAAAACACCCTTGTCTTCCTATTGAATAACTATATAATAATCAGAAATGTCAAATCCAATAATTTCGGTTGTTATATCATGTAAAAACTATAATTCTACTAGGTTTGAGCAGTAATGATTTGAAAACAATCTTTTAAGTATACTTTGTGCACACACGACCCTAATTGTGCATGGACTTGAACGATTAGTGAAAATATGAATAAAAGTGATTACAGGTGGAGGATAAATCATAACATCATTTCATTACCTGAAGAAGAAGGATATGAGGGAGACACAGACAACAAGGAGATCAAGAAGATTAAAAGCAGAGCGACAGAATGCGCCCTTATGAAGTATAAAACCAAAGGACAGCATCTTCAAACAAATCTCTATGGTGAAGACGGTCGTGAAGAAAATATCAAACTTGTTCAATATCTGTAAAACCAAGGCACAGCATCATATGACCAACATGTATATATATTTCAGAGAAACTGTGGGATTCAAATCCATCCTTCTTGAACGCAACCCCAGCAAGCGTCCACATTTCCTCTGCACCTTCCGCACGCGACCATTCGTTTTATTACTCTGCACATCAACTACCCATGGATACGACCTTGAAGCCTCATATGCCGGAGCATTGTAACATAAAATCTTAATTTCCTCATCAATTTTATAAGTAAATAATCGGATCAGAGATTTATACGAAACCTTCCCAGAATCTTAGCTTAGACCGCAAAGAGAAAGAATTCTCTCTTCCTCCTTTCACTTACCCGATTCTCAAAAGAGTTTTCGTTCAACGGATTCTCAGCTGCTAACATAGCGGAAGATATGAGGATACATAAGAGGATAGCATTCCCAAAAAAACTGTGGTTGATCAACCAGTAGCAAAAGACTCGGACTCTGAAAGATACATCCGAATTATACCTGGGAATCCCTACATGTAAACGCTTGAAACACAAACACTATTACTTCCGCTAAATTTACTTGTTTGTTGGAGAGAAAATAAAGAAACTGCTCGCTTTAGGCATTGGTTTCTTTTTTGTTGGTGCTTCGGACATTCTTCGAGGCCGTGCTCCGATTTTGACCTCATCGTCCTCATAAACCAGATCCTCGTCCTGCTCGTCTTCTGCCAGTAATATTTTCAACACCATTTTTAGAATACAAAATTCTCGCCAAGCTTTTATACAACAGAGTCTCATCATCTATTAACTCTACCTTGTTCATCATCTTTACCATCTTCGTAATCCTCATCTCCTTCTTGACCGTCATAACTTCCGCCATCTTCAATATCCTCCTTGTCAAAGCTTCTGTTATTGCATTCACCCTCATTCATTAGTTCACCTTGGATAAATTCTCTGCATTGAGAGCTACAGAAACAATTGCTAATAACCCTTACGTCTCATCCTCTTTGCTATGATACTCGCTTCCTTGTTGATCTTCTTCATCTCCTTGTATTTCCGTTTGGCTTCCTCCTTTTCCTTGAGAGCCAACTTCTTCTCCTTCCTCTCCAGCTTCCTGTATTTGAATTAAAAGCAAAGCTTTACAAACGTACAGAGTACAGGCATCCTCTTGATGAGCGAGCAAATCAATTGCGTAAATGTCTTTCTGGAATATAGTACACATAAATTCCCAAAACTTGCCTCTTCCCCTTCCTCTTTTTCGATGGCAGTCAGAGATTCAGCATCAGCTAAATTATCCACGGCGATAGCCAAGAAAACGTTGAGCAAAATATCTGAGGAAGAGATAAATTTCATACTTTCATCCAATATTGCCCGGCCATTTCTTTCATAGAAGATATGTATACATGGAATAGCAAGCTTGGAAGAATATGGGAAAAAGTATATATACTTACAGTTGCCGCATATGAAAAGAATAATAAAGTAAATGCAGGCGACTATCCCTATTGAGGCTACGCCTCCGTAAGCTAGAATCCCGTAATACATTACTTCATTCCAATCTTCTCCAGTCAATATCTGCACAAGAACAAATCAAAAACTAAATAAGATTATACAGGAAGCTGGAAGAGAAATTCAATTTACAATCCCTCATCTCTCTACACTCCTAATCTTGGATCTTAATTCCGCTAAACCAATTATACTATACGAGCTTTGCCAAAATCAGCCAGTACCTGGAAGACAGTGAGGAGGCTTTGCCAAAAGCTGTCAAAATTTTGGCGAGGTTTTTCTATTTTCGAAGGATCAAAATTAAATTTTCCTCCGAATACTTGCATCCCAAGCAGAGCGAAAATAACAATAAAGAGAAACAGGAGGAGCAACAAGGAGGCAATAGATTGTATAGAATTGAGCAATGAGGCGACGAGATTCGACAAAGATCGCCAGTACCTGGAAATCAAACCAATTAAGCGCATTAGTTGGCAGTTACATCATTTTGGATAATATTATCCTTTTATCAAAACTAATTCAAAGAGCTTCCTTACTTTGTTACTTTGAAAACTCGTAAAAGTCTCACACAACGGAGCACGGACAAGCCCAAGGGCGGAATTATTGCGGAATTGGTTAGCACCATCTCCATAATACTACTTATGACGACAAAGCAATCGAATCGATTGAAAAGTGATACAAAGTATCCCTGAAAAGTAAAACAACAAAACATCAAATCCCACCATACAGACGCAAACTAATGGAGAGCTATACAGCGTCTTTCCCCTTGCACATTTACCTGAAATCCCAAGCTGAACATTTTCAGAAACATTTCCAGGGTGAATAGTACTACAAAAAATTGGTTAGCAACCTCTGCAAAACCATTAAAAAATGTTATTACAAGGAGAAATTAAAAGGTAGCGCCACGTTGTAAGACAACTACAGGCTACCGAGAAAAATTAAAAACATCAAGTGAAAGCAGGGTGAAAGTTGTTCATAAAAGAGCACCTTGGAAATCATCAAGCCAGTCAGGTTGGCCGTAATATTCTGTGGCTAGAATACAAGTATTTAAGAAAACGAGGACGATGATGAGCCAATAGAAAACTTGTGACTTAACAGCCTTTCGACAACATCTTCTGAGTCTTCTGTTTAACCTGGAATAACAGTGATGAAATCTGAATTATTTAAATTCAATCAATTCATCTTTTCTTTCACAGGTCTTTGTGTACTAAACCCAATTTGTCATATTTTAGTCATGAGCTTTCGTGATAGCGGTTAGAGGCTTGATGACAGCAAACTTTGGCATCAATACACAAGGTTATGTAACCAGCCATCACCGTGTACACTTATAAATCTGTCCAGTATCCGTCATCAAACTGTTCATCAGTTCGCACATAATTCCACAGCCTTAGTTTTAGTTTAGCAGAGGAAGCAGTGCAGCCCACTTGCGAATTGGTGCACGGTCCATCACCAATTTCCCTTTGCTTTACGAATGGCGAAACTCGAGGCAGAAAATTTACGTTTCTCTTTCCTTAATTACCTTTCACAAGCCCTGCGTTTGGTCGAAAGCCAAGGCATTCCTGGAAGAGTGATTTTTGTATCCTCTGTTTGATTTATTGTATCCATTTCTCCCCCAGCTTTGCCTGAAATATATAAATCCATTCAGAGTTTCCTCGGGATGAGAGTTGATTCCATCCAAAACCTTCATCTCATCATAGATTTTTCTACGCCATAAGCGCCGCATTACCATTACCCACCCGTACAGGAGTAACTTATTACGAAAGCATATTATGCATGTGCCAGTACTGCAGTAGCCAACATTTTATACGCTCACGTTTCCGAAGCGTAAATAAACAAGAAAACGCTCTTCTTCCTTCTATACCCCAAATATGATAAGAGTAAAAACTTTATCATACTAACTTTTTTCTTCTCCATCCGGTTCTATATCTTCCGCTTGTGTGATCCAGTCCAAGTATCCTCTAAGATCTTCTTCTATTTGTTGTTTTTCTCGCAGTTTATGGAAATCTCCCCTCGCCTTGGCTTTTTCTCTCTCTTTGGAAAATTCTCTGCGTATTCCGGAAAATATTGCTTATATTCTGTTACATTCAACTCTTCTTCCTTCATAAAATCCCTCACACACATGCCACACATTGGAAACACATCCCATAGAATCTGTATCCTTCCATGGGACAGCCTCTCAATTTTGTTTTCTATTTCCCTTTCTTCCCGTCAAGTATTTCTGTCGTAGCATATTTTACGACAAGTTCTCCGTAACTTTTATGGAATACATCCGATTACACTTTAGAAAAAACTATTTTCTCCTAGTGGACAAGCTGGAATGTTTTTTCTCTCATAGATTTCTGTATAAAAAAGGTAAACAAACCCGCTCAAGACACCAAGAATCAAGTTCATGACGAAGAAAGCCCCAATGATAACCATGGATACAAAGTAAACCCACTGCCAAGTTCTTCCCATTGCGTCTTCAATCTGTGAAAGCGAGAGGGAAGAGACAAACAAGTAAAACATGGATGGTCCTCCGACATCAAATCTTAATTTAGTAGCTGGAGGGACAAACTGCAAAAACTCAATCTTCTCCCTTACATTGTACATGGTTTGTGTCCATCCCTCGAGAGTAACACATTGAAATACTGTGAGCATGGCGAGTCCAAAGTTGTCAAAGTTGGTAATCCCATGATTTGGTCCTTCCCAACCTTCTTTGCAGCTGTAATCTTCATCCACACAACGAAATTCTCCACACGGGTTGGGATCATCAATTAATTCTCCTGAGGAATCAAACATAAACCTGGCGGTCAGTTAGTTCCGTCACCAGAATCTAATCCCATCCTCACTCAAATCCTCTGTTGTTAGCTTGAGCTTGACAAACAAGGCAGTTTCGGCTTCACCCAGAGGGAGCAAATATACTACTAAAAAGGCTGCTGTTTAATTTAAGGACTTAAATTCCTTGGACCATGAGCAGCAAAGTAATATGAAACCTTGTGTGTGTGGGTTAAGAGAATCAGTCGTCCCACCTGTAAGATTGTGGTAGCAGGCTTTGTGCATTACTCCTGAGAATAGTTCCAACCCGATAATCGCGTAGATTATAATCACAAAGAGTACTAAAAGAGCAATGTGCAGTAAAGGAACCATTGCCCGCAAAATAGAGTTCATGACGACTTGTAAACCTGTAGGAGAAAAAAAAACATATTTTTTAACACAGCGCTCCCTCCTCCCTGTAAACGCTTTCTCCTAAATCTTCGCTCTACTCTCTCCAATAAATAACCTTCCTTCCCCTTCCTCCTTGTTTCCTGAATTATAAAATGTTTTCTTCCAGGAAACTAACTCATCCTCTTTCAAACTTACTTGGAACGCCGGACACAAGCCGTAGAGGCCGTAGAACACGGAATGCTCTGAGTGCTTTCACATCAAATCCTTCCTTTGCCATCAACGATAACCCAGTAGTAAGAAGACTACAAGGAAAAGAGAAAGTTGTACGGATAAACGACGTGTATGTAAACGTAGGGATTTTAAAACCTTTTAAAACTTAGATTCAACCAAGGAGATTTACCCTATAACTACGATTGCAAAATCCAGGAAATTCCATGTATTCCGCAGATAAGCTCCCGGATGCATTACAAAACCGAATGCTATGATTTTCATAATGCATTCAGCTGTAAAAATTACCAAGAAAGCGTACTCTACTTTTTCCTAGAAGAATTAAACCACAAAATCCACCATTTAGTACATCCTCTAACATAGTTTCCTAATCCTCAATTTCCTTTCACCAAGTCAAAGCAAAAAATAAAGTCATCCATTAAGACTCTCTAATCCTTTCACCACTTTCTCCAACCTTCTCTTACCAGCGTTTGATTGGTTGAATTTGAGTCTGAAAACGGGTACGGAGTGAATATTGCCAAGGCCACACAATTTGCGAAAATTGTCAGAAGAATCAGGTACTCAAAAGGCCTGGAATTAAACGAATTACAGCATCATCACCACTACGCTTTCCCTCTTCCATCCCGTCCTTGCTTTCACCAACCATTTCTTCCCATCCCACCCAGTGCTTAATCCTTTTAAACATTTATGCATAAAAAGCACGTTTAGTCCCTTACTTCCATTCCACAACGCTGATGCACAGCTTCCTAAGACGATTTTTAAGAGTAAGGCAGAAGAGTGCCCTGGCCGGCCTCTCCACAACAGGCTTCCCCCTCCTGGGGGGAGGCCTTCTTTTACTAGTATTCATGGATGTGGCATTAAGTGCTGTTTCCCATGCTGAAGACAAGGGCCTCCCACCCTCTCCAACGTTTTCTCCACCTTCGCCCCCTCCTTGCACTTGTTGGACGCCCAAGTACGCGGCGCCCTCTGCATTCGTCACTTCCGCTCCACCCTGGGCCTCAACCCTGGAATCTTCCCCAACCCTTGGACCACCCCCCTCTCCTCTGAGACGAGGCCCTGGAGTAAAATACGATTGATCGTATTCACCGCCTGCGCAAAAATCAAAAATTTCATCTTAGTAAAAACAATTCCCTGCAATCAAAAACCTTATAATGCGTATGAGAAAGCCAAGTACAAGCAGGCATGTTACGACTCCGGAGTCGGCGACTCCCACGACTCCTGAATTCGAGCATTTTTAAGTTGCTCCAAGCGGAGGTTGTCCGTACTAATCCCTGAGTCGCGGAGTTGTTTTCGTCCGACTCCGACTCTCGACTCAGCTCAAGTCTGCTCCAGGTGGATACAACTATGCTCACTGATGATATGTTGCCTATACTGATTAATTTAAAATTAAAAGCTGCAATTAAATTATTTTTTTGGACACAATTAAAAACTAACAATTAAAATTAAATCTCTGCCTGTGACAATTAAAATTTAGTAGGATTCATCACTGATGAATCATCAGTGATCATATGTTGGCTATAATGATTAATTTAATTACCATTTTTCATGTGATGTATTCTAAATGTCAACCTCGGCCTAAAGCCATAGCTATTTCTTGCTGCTTCAATATAACCAGACTTGCTCTTACTAACACTCCTAATTAAAATTAATTTAAATACAATGGTATTTAAATTAAAATCTACAATTAAATTATTTTCTTGGGCACAATTAAAAACTAACAATTAAAATTAAATCCCTTCCTGTGACAATTAAAATTAAATCCTTTTCTCGAGCTATTAAACTGTACAATTAAAATTGAATTACTTGCTGCCGAAAATTAAGTTGCAATTATAATTGGCAATTAAATGCTCTTAATTATCACACAAATTACGACTAAAATTTACTGTCAAAAATGGCTATTTTGGCAAAATTTTCACTATTTTTTAACTTTTTAACGCCAATTTTAATTGTCAGGCAGCTACAATTAAAGTAAACAATTAGAGAGCTGATGTCATAATTAAAAGCTCAATTAATAATTGATCTCAATTTTTTGACAGTTAGATATTTCAATTAATAATTGATATCAATTGTTCGAAAATTCGCAATTAGTGCGACTATCTACGCAATTGATAATTGATAATTAAAATTAAATTTTCAGGTTAATTATTAAAGTTTTAATCGATTGAGTTTATTAAGTAACCCAACCTTGATTTTAATTACCATTATATTTAATTTCCAAGGTTAGGTTAATTAATAAACTCAATCGATTGAAACATTAATAATTAACCTGAAAATTTAATTTTAATTATTAATTTTAAATTTCTGAGATTCTCGTAATAATTGTTAATTGCAAGATCTAATTGCAGAAAAAATTATATTAGTTATTAATTGCCAGATCTAATTGTCGAAAAACTTGAGATTAATTATTAATTGCAGTTTTTAATTATGCCAACAGTTCAATTAATTGTAGAATTTAATTGTACAATTTAATTGTAGTTGACGACAATTAAAATCGAAAAAAATAGTCAAAAAACAGGGCATTTTAAGCAAAATTAGCACTTTTTTGTCAAACTTTGTTAATTTTGGTCAAAATTAAGTATATTTAAATGTCATTTAATTATCAGCAGGAAACAATTTAGTTTGAATTGTATAGCTTAATTGTCGGAGGACAGGATTTAATTTTAATTGTAAGGTTTTAATTGTAACCGACAAATAATTTAATTGCCAATTTTAATTTTTAATTGCGGCCGAGTTTCAGTTTAGTTGCAAGGGCTTTAATCGATTAGCTTCTACTTAATCGTCTCAAACTTAATTAGCAAGAAGTACACATGTCTGTGATAACAAATTTCTATAAGCAACCCGGATCAGTGATGAGAGGTCTGAGTCGACTCAATGCCAGAGTCGACTGAGTCGAAATCTTGGGTGAGTCGTGGTGAGTCGAGAGTCGCTACGACTCGGCTTGAGTCGCTGAGTCGCAGGCCTCGCCAGAATCGTGGAGTTGCCGACTCCGGAGTCGTAACAAGCCTGAGTACAAGACACTGTGACCTACAAAGTATCTAATGTATGTACAATAGCACTGACGGGCCACCAACCAAGTTAAGTAGACATGCTCAACTCACTGAGACTACTTAAGGGTCTACCATAAGAGAGGATCTGAGGGTATAATCAGAGCGAGTACTTTACGGATCGCATTATATACTCCAATGAATAATGCAATGTCACATGATTCCCATTTATCCCCTCGTCTTGCACATTGTCTTTCCTGTACTGTGTACTTAATAGTGTGTATGACCTCGCACAATCCTCAAGAAAACCAGACAGCAAGCCTCTGTAGAACATAGCCTCAGAGAAACAAAGCTTGGACGTAAAAAGAGATCAGAGTGAGAGAGAATGAAAGGAATAAGAGAGCAAAATAGAATCGGGGAATAGGAGAATCAAATATATTTTTTATCACATTCAGATTCTTGATCTTCCTCGACCAATCCTATATCAACACAAACCAATCATTCCATCCCTCCTATACTCTCTCTTCCCTTATCCTTCCTATATCCTCTTTTATTATTATCCTGTCTCCTTATCTCCTCCACAGGATGGTTCCACCTTTCACACAGAATAATAAACCAATAAAAAAACTCTCAAATCAAACTTTCTCCCGCAAGAAAGTATATAGTGACTGTAACGAAAAGAGCACCAAGAATACGGTCCTCCGGGTACTTGATAGAAATACGCGTTTCCCCTACTACAGCATCATCCCAAAGCCACCCTCCTCTTATCAGTCATCTCTCCCAACATTAGATTCAACAATTGAATTACTCATAATTTTATTGGAATTAAATATCCTCTCTTCCAATTCCCAAAACAGAGTCAGTTTCTCTCAGTCTTTCCCTCAAGCCAAGAGGCTCTTTCCCCCACCGACTCGTTCCAACTCCTCTCCTAAGTCTAGCCTGTTTGCTTTCCCAATTTGCAATTTGTCTCCTTCAATATCTTTCAATCCGCCAATACCATCCGGTCTTGTAGATTTATTCTCCCGCTACAAAAATTCCGCCCCTTCCCTTCAAATTTTTATCATTTTTTTCTCCCATCCCGTTCAGCTCTAACTACTAACTATAGTGTACTTAAGAAACCCCTTAACTTTTCTCTTTAGTTTTGCACCAAGCTCAGACTGTAGAAAAAAATTGATACAACTATAGCTTCATTTTTAAAAAAAAATTCAGAGCATCAATATGGAAAGCACAACCACGGAATTTCCCAGGGTTGTTCTTTTGTCTCTCCCACAGGATTTTTTTCAGCAAAAGCTTATCCTATAAACTACTGCTATGTATAAAATTGCCAAAAATAGTTGAATCAAGGTCTTTGAGATTCTAGGACTACCTCATCAGCATCCTAACCCTCTTTGATACATCTGCAATAAGAATGAGAATATATATAAGCATCACCCTTGTCCTCTCTTTTCTTGTATCCGTATTTACATATAAAGTGTCTCTTCGTGTATATAGTGTTTTTTCCATCTAATAAAAAGACCACCGCAGTCGTGTGATAACCTTCCGTCTTACACAATATTGGGAGGACAGCCTTTTATATAGCACACCCTCCCCCCGATAAGTACGAATAATATACTTGTTTGCTTGGATGATATTGTTTAAAAATAGCGGAGAATTGAAAATATTGCCGGGAGTTCCGAGGTAGTTTTCTAGGAATTCTAGTACCAAGTAGGACAGACACTAACATTAACTACAAACCAATTATTATATTAAGTTTTGCTCTTTCATCAATATTATATACTCATCAAGAATAGTACTTTAGCAGATAGTTAAAAGGAAGAATTCAAGGGCTGCATTTATGTTCAGTTAAAAGCTTTTGAGACTATGGAGGGGAAAGTGAGGCCGGACGGAGAAAGTCGGCTGGAGTGGTAGGGTACGGGGTATGTTCAAGATATACATTGTCCACTCTCTTCATAATTTCAACTCTCCATATAATCATATGTTGAAAAAAGTGCGGATAATGTTTGAACACGAGGCTGTGCAGAAAATGTAAAGGAAATAAAAGACGTAAGACGTATAGAAAATAAGGCAATGTCTCGTTCCTGTGTTAGATGGAGATTATACATGAGTCGATTCTTCTTTAGTGAAAGCTACAAGTAATTTATGCGAGCAATATCATAATCCAGTCTGTTTAGTAGCACAGAACAAGCAGAAGGTAGTGGAGAAGGAGGATGGTGCGGGTATCATTCGCACCATTATAATTGTAATAATAATACAAATCCGCCAGATTCCCATCAGCTTCCAGTTGCATTATCATTCCCGTAAATCATACTTAGTTAACCATATCATATTACGAATTAGTCTCCTTATTCCCAATCCTCCTCCGTAACCTATCCCATGTAAACCGGGGTTTCACATCAACGTGTTATTTTCAAAACTTGTGCAATTCAATCCATAAGATTAAAGGCCGGCTATTATTATTAATCTTGCCAGCCTTCCTTCACGAAAGGTGATACATACGATGCTACATAATGATAAGAGGATCATGGATTTTTTTCAGTATACAACGATACGACAAAACGTCCGGGTAAAACCTCTATTGTTACAGGATCTTATTCCTATTGCCCAGCCTGGCGGCACAGCATATATTTAGTTGACGAGGATAAGGGTATATAGTTGAGTGCAGTGCAGTAAGTATCTTAGTAGTACAGGTAATTATAAGACTGTTCGGGCAGGTAATGATGAGAGGTAGAGGTTTGCTAATTGGAATAATGGATTACATTTTACAAAATAAAATTGTCAACATAAATATACATAGACGATATCCGTTATATGGAGAGTTGAATTTAGCGTATATGCCATACCATGAGCAAAGCTACTATCATACACTGATGCATCCATTCCTCGTCCTCCCACCTATAATAAATCAATTTACTATTCCGTGATGTCCAACTTCACACTTTTCAGCAATCAGTTAAAAATCCATTAAAATCTTCATCTTCTTCCATGAGTATTTTGAGCCGCATCACCACGCCTTGAATTGAATTCCAGGTGTTTAACACGCAAAACCAGTTACCACAACAAGCCAAAACCATCCACAGCAGGGTTCAGCTATGATACACACTCACAAGCCTCTAATTGTACTTTCACCACTACATGTTTTCACTTCATGTCTCCATCCTCTGACTTGTGCTCATCTCAACAACTTCTGATGATTTACTTTCTTGGAACAGCACAGTTTTCCGTCAGCCTTCCACAATCAATTGGAAACAGCAGGTAGAAATGGACATGAGGTGAAAAAATTTGGCAAGGATTTCTCAGGTCGCCAAGGAAGCTTACAGGGAAAACGTTTCCCCACCAGGGCACTACACCGCACTCTACTTTACAACTAGCACCACTATCTCTTCCAGCTGACCAAAGTATGAGGAAAGATATTAGCGGATTGCACTCAAAAGTTCATCAAGGAGCTTATAAAGACGGATTCCGAATTAGTTCCCCTCCCTCCCTCCTTCCTTTTGCCTTTGAAACGGCACAGGATAAGAAGACACTAATAGAAGAAGGCACCGAGTCGGAGGAGTAGTATGAAGCGGTTGGGTAATTGTTTTAGCGTTGAATTGGCTTTAATTGATTCTATAATTGAAATTATCACATTCTTGTTGACTCTGGCTGGATGGATTTTGGGAAACAACGGAGGTAATCCAGCCGGAGATTCACAGAGCATTACATTTCCGTGATTCACACAGAAATAGAGGCACACATTCACACAGGGAAAAGAAGACGCAAGAGGACAAGCCAAGTCCGTAAGACCACTACTACCGACTACACCTACTACATCTTCTCTAGTCAAGCCTCATGATGAACATCCTTCCCCGTCCCAGACACCTACATAGCTCCCACATCGCCGGATTCACACATGGACCAGCTTAATCTTCCTCTAGCATCTCACCAACAACTAACAAGTCAGCAACCAGGATTTTACACCAAAGTAGAAAGAGGGAAAGACCGGGAGGCAGCAGGTATGGGTAATAGGTAGATCTAGCGAACAACAAACTGCGAACGGTACGGGTGAGGAAACGGGGAAAACTATGAGCAAATCTTCCGAGCAAACTGTTACACCCAGCCTACCACCACATCAAATCCTCCTTCTTCACTCTGGCCCAAATCACCATCCTGTACGAAATGGCCAGAAATAGACGGCGATGAACTCTTATTTTTTCCTTGCACAAAATTTTCAAGCATTTTTAGCTTCTTAGTCCCCTCCCCTCGTCCTATCCCTCGCCTCCTACAAGACAAGCGAAAGAGAGAAAGAGAAAAGATGCTAAAAGCTAAATTCACCCGAATTTTTCTCCCTCCACGACGATGCTGCTAAACCACCGCAAGACCCCACCAACAGCAGCCTCTTGCCCTCCCGTGTCAGACACGTACAACTCATACGTACGTTTCCCAGTGCCACGCAACTTTCTACACACACACATACCGAAACATTTAACATCAAACTTGAGACTTCGCCAATTTTTACAACACGGCATCCACTTACAACTGCCACCAGACTCGGGAGAATCACTTCTATCCGAAAATCATCCCAAATACCCGTACACTAAGCCTCGATCCCTCCAACATCCAATTCACCCTACCCACCATCTCACATCCGCCCCTTCTCTTCTTCATCTAATCCTCCGTCCCTTCATCTAATTCACCTCAACTTACCGAGTTCTGTTGCACTTACGTGTACCCGCTAAGGTACAGCTCACTCATCCGCACACAGTTCCTTCAGTCGTCACCTCTCTTAATTCCAAAATCCTCGCAAATACTTAAACATATGTCCTTCTTCCCTCCTAATTTCACGACTCGCTTCGGCAAAATCCCCAATTCTTCGGACCGAGTAGCTCCGGATTCATTTACTCACTAAACTTTACAGCAAACAAGCATTTCATGGTAGATACTGTTTGATTCCCATTATACATACATTTTTAGGTTTAGATGACAACCGCGTTACTACTCATGGATAATATTTGCCACCACTGCTGAGAATTTTACGTTCTGCTGTAAGCATGATAACATTCTGTAGGTAGGCAAGGAGACTCTCACTCGGTATTATTTTGTTTTATTTGTGGGCAAAATGTGTTGGTTGTGCAAATTGCAAACGTTCTTCGCGAGTGTAAACGTTCTTTTAAGTACAGATCCTGAGTCAGCCGCCTGGGATACTAGGGCTGACTTGACGCCCTGGACGCTTTCCACTGCGCGCCAATTTCAAATTGACAATTGAGTTTTCCTAGCCCTCCTCTCGATCGAGACCTTTGTAGGAAATTCTTGTGTCGATCATTGAACGACTATATTTTGTTACAATAAACAAATTCAAAGGCATTAATCATTGAACATACAGTTTTTGCTTTCTCTTACATATGTACACTTGTGAATGTAGTAAACAATTGATAAATTTATATCAGTTTTATTTCTCGTGTATTGACACACTCGTTCGTTGGAGTGATATTATCCTCAATTTTTACATTTTATTCCTTTTCATTGAAATTATAATATTTTCTTTTCAAAGCTTTATTCAATCCTATAGAACTGGATCATAAAAGTAATACACAGAATGAACGAGAAGCGAGGGAAAGTTTTACCTGTATTTGGTAACGGAAATAACGCTGTAAATAGTGGTAGTAATGGTAGCAATAGTGCTAGTAAAAATAGGAACGATAACAGAACCAAAACTGACAACCAGCTTAACGGTGGGATTCGACGTGGAAAATCTGCTCCTATTATGAACCAAGTTCTTTCTGGCAATAACTCTGCTAGGACCAATCAAAACGGTCGACCTTCTTCCAAAAACTCTGACCCCAACGGTAAAATGTATTCGCAGCAATATGAAAAGGTTGATTACGAAGCTCACAAGCTTAATGCGGATGTATGTAAGAGAATGGATCCTGAATTCTCGAAAATCATCAAAGTCGCCACACAAGTTGCAATATTCGATTACGATTGTCAGGGCAAGAAATGGGTAAGCTTGATTGCTAGAGATGATAAACTTCTAGAGATGCTACCAATCCTAGCACCAGATTTTGTTTAATATGTATTGTTATTTTTTTATTTTATAGAATAACAAGGATATTTTTGGATGCTTGTTTTTCTATGAAAGGTAATGTCAATAATGTCAGCAATTCCATGAGATGACTCTATTATTTAAGCGTGTGCCTTAAGGCGGATTTCCTGAAATAACTAACCAAATTAAATTATTTTTTCTTGCAGAAAAGTGTTACCTGCTTACGGTCTGTCCATACTTAATAGGAAGAGCTTGAATAATTTTGCCCTTCTTCTCAAACCCGACATTCAGCTACAAGTTGATCTGCCTCATATTCTCATTAGGGATGAGGACGGTAATAAAACTTTTTCTGGATTTTTTTCCTGACTCTGTAGAGCTTCCTCATGAGATCTACTTTATATCTGATCATGTATTTTACCCGATAATTGCAGTTATTCGTTGTTTGTGGTTCTACAACCAATCCGAATGCGTAGAAATCGCGGAAGACATTAACAAAAGAATCAAATTCGCTCAACCAGCTCCTGGTCAAACAATCATGAGCAATGCAAGATCCGTTCCGAGAGATAAAACACCTGAACCTGAGAAACAGCAACAGGGAAATCATATCCTCAGCATGCTCTGTCAGAGGGTGCAAGTTACTTCGATCACAGAGGTATAATAAATCGTAATATTTTAATGCTTACATCATCCTAGTGTTTGCTGTATAGTTTTCGAATAGTAACATAATAATTACGTCTATTTTGCTGCAGGCCCCTAAGAGCGCACCTATGACGCCAACGAACAAAGATTCTCCTAGGACGTTACCTTTTACGTTTGATGGAAATGCCAGTAATGCGTCTGCTTTGCAAGCGTTCTTTGGCCTGCCAACCCAACCGGGAACGCAAACGGGAGCACCGGTAATTGACTCTGAATTGAATTCGAATATTAATGTTGCGGTTCAAACTGCAGTATTTGAATCATTACCACGGTTGGATACTTTATGAGTTCTTCTAGATAAGGGATCATAGGATATAAATAAAGCCAATTCTGATTGCAGAGTCGAGATTCGGACGAAAACAGTGTGCAGAGTAGCAGAACGATTCCAGGCACTTCCGGAAACGGAGCCGGCAAGTTGGATAGTTTGGGTGATGAACTGCGTGCAACTTTGGGTATCATAAACAAGCCTGATGCTTCTTCCCCTTGGCGGTCGGAATGGGAAGGCGGTGAAATTAATGGTGTCGATGGAACCGACATGGATAACATCGGAGACAAGTTACTGCCCCTCCTTCCATCGGCAGATGCTACGCAAACGTATCTCAACAGCATTGAAGATTTTTTTAGTGCGCCTCAGCAATTTTACAAGGCAGAATCCATGCATTCCGC
This sequence comes from Sminthurides aquaticus, assembly GCA_906901655.1. NCBI lineage: Eukaryota > Metazoa > Arthropoda > Collembola > Symphypleona > Sminthurididae > Sminthurides > Sminthurides aquaticus. Next base: position 12,177,609 of record CAJQTT010000001.1, on the reverse strand, counting down.
AGCAAGTAGAAACAAAACTGGGAACAATGACAATGGATCCATCTGCGGTAGTGCTACAGAGCTAGGCAGAACGGCCTTGAACAAAGAACAAATGCTGCAAGCTTTCACGTACCTTCTCGAGGTGATTACATCCCTTTTCTTGTCTTCTGACGCTTAGTTAGATCCTGGTTACCGTATACTTTTAGAATTTGAGCCATAATCGATTTCGATTCATTTGTGTTTCGTAGACTGATCCAGAATTTACAGAAAGACTGCATAAAGCGTACCTGAGTTCATTAGAGCGAAATAAGTAAAACTTGTGTGCGCGCTGGGATTGTTTGCCCACAATCGTATGATGAGCGATCAATGGGAGCCGACAAAAGATGGTGCTCCTTTAATCATGAGACAAGGATGGAGTCAAATCATCCATAAACTAGCCAACGCATCCAAGAATATTTCCACCGATCAAGTACTACACTACGTCAATGCCCTCCTAGCCTTTTCTACCGTCATTAAGTCAGCCTCCTCAATGATAAAAGTAAACTAGTAGGCATTGTACTACCAATCTTAGTTGATTGGTAATAAATTTTGAGACATTCTTTCATATTATTTCAGAGTGGGGTTAGTGTTAAAGTTTATTTTTTTTATCAAGTAAATAAAGTGTTGACTTCTCTGAGCTGACACCTGTATCAGTTTACCCTGGCTCTACCTACAATGCTGCTACAATTGTTTCAACCACAACCAGCTCTCTCCTTCCATAACGCATGCAAATTAGTTGCAAGAAAAGAAGACTGAAGCACAGAAGAATCAGAAATTTATCCCAGCACTGCAATTGCTCACAGTAAACACATCAGTCACAGGGCGCACCCTCCCCCTGCCACACAAATCGAAACTTGGATAAAATTGCACTGTATATATATACACTGAAATCAGCAGATGGAGATCCTCAAGATAACCCTCAAGGAAAATCCTTACTTATTTACAAACACGGGATTCTCAGAATTTTGGTTACATGCACATTCCCCCTAATCCCGGAGGCTTAAAGGACCCGAAGGCGTACTGGCTTAACCTGTAATTACAATCAGGCCATGTGTTGCGGTAATGATTGCATTTTCCACGGCTAACAGTTGCATCCCTGACCTCTAAGCCAATCAATCAATCACGCCTCTTTCTTCGCTGCATCTTATAAAAACGGTTTTAATTTGTGTAAGCTGTAACCCGAGTTTGAATTTCAGAAACTCGATCCCTAGCCGAGCTCATGCCTGAGAAAATGATTTAGTCATAGGAATATCAGCATCTCCATTAATCAGTCCTCCTGTCCCGCCTCTGATCCCGTATCGATTATCTGTAAGACATTTATTATCAAACAAATTTGAAAGTTTTAAAATATTTCAAAATTATTCATTCACGATTAAGTTGTGAATCGTTTATAATCATAATCTGCATCTGTGAGTTCAAGCCGAGAGGATGTGCTAAATTAAGATTTAAAGGCGTTCTCCCCCTAAAAACTTGTCCAAAGGGGATCGATCCCTAGCAGTTCCTTGGCTTATTCCTTGGTAACCAATGGACGGTAACTGATTTTTGCTATACAAGAAAATCAGCTTCAGCCAAAGCTTGCCAGCTTTGGAGATGCTTAGGATTTATTGCCACGATAGGCGGTTAGCTTAGCCCTTCGGCGAGAATATGCTGATAGCAATTTTACAGCAGTTCGACAACTCGGTTTCTGTAGTTGAGCACGTAAAACAACACTTTTAAGGAGGAATGCAACTGGGAAAGGATGAAGCGTGTCTGTGCTTTCCCCGTCACATTTTAGTACCAGTTTTTACATATTACAACATTTACCATAATTGGAAAGAATATTACCTTTTGCAGTTTCCCCCAGACTCTAAACTTCCAGAAAGCGTATCTTCTATCCCCATAAAGACATCTTAAAACAAATCTTACTTACCACGCGCATATTCAAAAGATTAACAACGATACACAGCCATAAACAGATGTGTGGGATGAGGAAAGGCTTGTAGCAACTCTTAACATGATGTGCTTTACCTCCACGAATAACAGTTTTACATGGCCTGGGTGGTAACATTTTTTTAAATCCTGGAAAGCAAACTTCCTTTTAATTTCTCTACCACCAAAAACATATATTTTTCTACGTCCAGGCGCAAGACCTGGTCTGTACTCCCGTACCGGCTCCCCTCTTCCATCCGTTAAGAAGTGAGCAGTTAATAATCATTGAAATTATAAGAGACGCGGCCCGACGCAGTTACGTAGTGAGAAACTTGCATGAAATACGGTCGGACGGAACATGAGTGAATGGTCCCTCAAAACATTTAGTACTCTTCTTTTCAAAAAGAATCCTTGACTTTTTCCCGTAGGAGTTTTAATTTCCTAAGAAATCTGTTGGAGGTAAAACGTTTCACATTTTTTTCACAAACGTCTTTTCGGAATGGGCATTAAATCCAGGTATCGAATAACAACCCGGCGGGTGTCTCTACCAAAGCATTTTCAGAATGAGAATCTTGTGAGAATAATTTGTCTCAAAAGCCTCATAGTAGCACCGTCCTTGCACTCGCCCCGGGTTTTGCATTTTTTAAGGCAATTAAGGTAAAACAGTTTAAACAAATTACTCCCGTTTTTCTCAATATTTTCCAGCTGCGACTGCTAGTATCCTATGGTTTTTTCGGTAATTGTAGCGTAGCGACAAACCTCTTTTCAGACTCGACATGGCTTATTTCATGTGTGAGTAAATAGTGGAAAGTTGTAATTCCCTGTCCCTTGCTGAAGCAATTTTCTGGAGACTCTTCCTAACTCTCCTCCAATCCAAAATTGCTTATCTTCAAGTTGCGGAATATTAAGAAGAATAATAGCAGAAATTTCTCTGTTTGTTTATCTTCTCAAAGAGAGGAGGAAAAGAAAGACAGAGAGACAGAGGGAGAGAGAGAGAGAGAGAGAGAGAGAGAGAGAGAGAGAGAGAGAGATCACCATGGCATTCTTTTCTCATTTAAACCGCTTTCCATCTCATCATCCGCTCCTCCTGCTCCAGGCAAGGCTCCCTTCCTACCCATCCCTCAATGCTTTCTTCTCCTTTCTCTACCACAATCCCATAGTCTACACACACGCTTCTCCAGCGTATGCAAATACAGGATTCAGTACTTATATCACCAGGATGCACTATTTACATATCCAGGAGAAAGACTATGCATTTATCCTCCAAGTCTATCAAGGGCAAAAGTATTATCGAGTCGTCTCAATCCTTTAAAATTTCAAAACTCACAATCCTTTTCCTGGATACTAAACCACTAATTCTTCTTTATTACTCAATTCTTCGCACTCTCTACTTTATTCACCCAGATTCCCTTGTCGGCCTCGTTTACTCACCTAGAATTAAACCGACAACTCTAATCTTACCACAATATATGCCCATATACCACCACCACAACAACGCTTTCTTCCCAAGTCCTTTAGCTCGAAACTCGTAAATCCTTTTTTCTTCCTTAAACCATTAGATACTTTGTTCTCCATCTCTATACTCTTTTATAATACTCGATAAGTATCCTGCCCTCTTCCAAACTGTTTCCTCAACTTTCTCCTCTACTTTCTCCCCTTTTTCTTCTCTATCCATAGAGACTTTCTCTTTTGTTTTTTTCCAGGAATCCAATTCGCCACGGAGTGTCTTGACACATTATATCCTTGTTGCATTCTCCTTGATCTTATCAGATGCATAGACAGTTGAGGATGGTGGTACAGTCTGGGGCAAACCTATCTCATCATGTCTTCAACCTTGAGTCCGGGCTCCAGACAAAATACACATCTTCACTTCGCCTTCCATACTTAATTCCTCTTTGAATATCACACGTTACTGACTACAATAGAATTCTGCCAGTTATCTTTCTCTGTTATTCTTCACCCTTCTCCAATTTCACCAGACTAGACTTAATTATCAAGAATCCGTAACCGCGAAATGTAGGATTTCCCCTCTTACAGAAAAACATTTTAGAAACACACGTTTGCATGGTCTCTTAGCCTTCTTGACACGGAGTCTTCTTAGAAGTGAACACGCTACTATTAACTCGCTAATGTCTCTGCAGTAATTTGCGTTTGGATTTTCCTTGAAGCTACAAATATTTTGAATTAATCTTGGTTATTAATTTTATTCCGACATCTCGCTCCTTGTAAAAGTCTTGAACTCGTCAGATTCATCAGCTTGTCTCGCTCCGTCCATCACGCAATTAAGCAGGGTCGTCTCAAAAACTCGGGGCGTTGAGCGATAGGAGGAAGGCAGACAACAATTCCCCTGGATTGACCCCACACCTTTTGCGAGACTCCACGTCTTCACAACATTTTGTGATTGGCATGTCAAATGATAATTCAGGTTTTTGCCCACAATATAAGACATGAGAATCTTTGCAAACAATTCCGGGGCGCTGGCATCTAGCACAAACTTGACATAATCCGTGTGCTAGTTTAAGTAAAATTGGCAGGCGTGCGTATCTCATACAGTGTGCAATAATTCTGCAACATGTGTGCATCCCGTGCACTCCTCGGCCTCAAAAACCATAAGCGGGGCAAGACGACACAAAGATCATCATCACCCAAACAAACTGCTCTTCTTTCTACCTCCCTCTCGGTTTCAATAACCACGTAGCCAGCCGAGATGATCATCTTTAGTTCCCGACATTACTTAAGTAAGCACATTGGGCTTAAGATCAGCTAGCCAGGGCAGACTTTGTGTGTATATATGTACGACTTGTGAGAAAGAATATCTTTGCCTTCAGATGACTCACTAAAGAATCCGTTTATCTAGCGTATTTCACGAGTTTAACCTTACCCCTTGGAAGGAATGTCAGATACGGGATGGAGCATCCGCTCAAATCTCTATTCACTCCTCATCCCACTCCATCCATCCACCACTAATATTTACTCTTCCCTAATACACAGGTAGCTTATAGTTAGTTATTTAATAACTTCATTTCCTAAAACATTTACAAAACATACCATATGCAATACACTTGAATCTAGAATTCTCAATCAATTGCTATAGATGGACTACCTCAAACCAGGATTATTTTTCCTCACAATATAAGTAAAAGCCTCCCATTTTAATTCATCCACTATGCCAGTAATTGAGTCGAGATGACAATAACTATCTCACTTACATAACATCCACGGACTCCTAGGGATTTCCTGCTCGTACATACATACATCATATGTCACTGAATTTCCACATTGAAATAACTTCCGTCTGAACAGTCTGAAGATTCATGGTCCCAGGGATACCGAGAAAATATAGCGGGGAATACCATCATTTTTGAGTTTGTACCATTTAATTGACTGTGTTAGTCATCCTGCACGCTACGTGAACTTGAATTTCGTGTCAAACGTTTGTTGATTTAAACTTGAATTTTTAAAGAATTCTTTTTGAATTTTTGAATTTGAATTTTTTTGTATTTTTAAATTTAAATCTTAAAAGTCCTGTGGAAATTTAGTAATTTCGGGCATATAGTAATTTGAAGGCCCAGTTTGCACTCGTCACCTCATAGTTTTTGTAATATGCGTGCAACAGTTCTTATAAAAATTCCATAATCACCTGAAGTGAAAAAAAGCCCATAAATAAGTTTTACCGGAGGTATATACCTATGTAAATATTCCTTGCATAAAAATCTCAGCTAATTGAGCGTCTACCCTTGTTACACTTTTGATAAGTCTCAGCATCCTAAAATAGTCTTAAGCGAAAACGTTGACCTAAAAGTTTTAAAGAATGTAATGCCTTAGCGTCCAGCAAAACATCGATGGTTATCAGCACCTTAAGAGCGAAAAGAGTCTCTTTAAGCGTAGCCTGTGTGGTACACTTTAAATATAAATATCTGCACAGTCGGTTTAAGCTACTATATAAATTACTAATCATTTATTGATTGCGAATAACAATGGATTTTCAAATATTAATCCCTACTGAATTATCTTACAATAATTGACTTACAATACTTGAAGAAACAATACTTCAGCCCTTGCTACACGTAATCCTTTAGCCTTGACATTGTAGAATTTTCCGCTATAAATCCTTAGGTACTTTAATTTAGCTAGAATACAAAGCTAAAATTTCCAAGAAATTTAATTCCCTTAGTTGACGGTAGTAGGAGGAGGTTAAATCTTGACAGGCCGAAGATTGAAGATAAAAGTCTTGACTCCTTCCTTGAGACATTACTTGTATTATGACTCACGAGGAGAAAGTAACGGTGGAAGAATAGGGGCGTAGGCGTGGATTTATGTAACATTAGAGACTTTTTCCGGACACAGCAGTGTACACTGGCGCCTTTCCCTACAGCTACCACGGAAACTCATCAATCCTCATTCTCCAGGGTTTTCGTGGAGTGTATATGCGGATTCCAGTAAGCTTATATGTCTCTTTTAGCAGCCGCTAAGAGTTTTCCTCTTTTCAGTCCTCCATGTGCTTTTGATAGGATTTCCCTAATTTTTGATGATGATTATCGCATTCCAGGAATGCAACCTCATTTATTTGTATCATGGTATGGTTCAAATTGGTTGGAAGAAACGTTGGCAGCCTTTCTCTCACAGAACTGCCTATAATGATTCAGCCAGGGAGTAACTACCAGGTGGTAAAGCATTACCTGAGGGGAGAGTAGAAAGCTCCAAGGAATACATATTGCCCATCATCACGAAGAATCCAATCCAGAAAAGAGGACAGGCGGAGAATAGAGCGTTTTGCCGGCTAGATTATCCTTTCAATTCCAGTTAAATCTTTGGCTCCGGAAGTTAAGGATTCTTGGGAAGCAAGCCTGTACATGTATACACAGACTCAATTAACTAACCGCCTCCACAATTCTACACAGATATCCATTACATCACCACCCTTCTACCAACCAATAGCCCAGCCAGCTAGGCCACAAGCCTGTAACCCCTGAGCACTATGACCTAAGCAGAGCTGCCATGTGACAGATTGAACATAATGTAGTGACTGAAGGAATGAAGAACTCGTAAATCTGTCTGTCTAACACTTGTTATCCCGCGCGGGATTCCAAGTTGACACAAATTAATACACCACTCTTCTGGCTACAACAAGCTTCTAGTAGTTCCTCCTACATCTACTTCACTCTCTTTTCACATAAAGCATGGAATACTTTGTCAAAGGATGGATGCAACTTTGTCATGTGGTTCGCAGACTTCTTGCCTTTTTTTCCAAATCATCGCCTTACAACTGAACTTAGCAATTACACCATTTCTTAAAACAATTTATAACAAGAATCCCAAGAGCTTCAATATACAATTCCAACATTTTCTCTCTTCGAAAGCTTAATGCATGCAAGATCTTACAAGTGAATCCTACCGGAATTTCCTCCTAAACTCACCACATTCTCTGTCTCTTTTGTATTTACTAAAGCCAGACAACCCATGACCGGAAGAGAAGTTAGCGTAGGCTTTGCCTACCGTAGGCAAGCAATTCAAGAAAAAGAGCGTCACAAGTCTTTTCAACAGTCTTGTGCCTTTCTCCGCATCATATCTCCTTTAGTTTACCTCCTCCACATACCTGGTGGATTCATTCACAAATTTCTCCGTCTTCCTTCTTCCTTGTTTGCCCTCCTTTCTCCCGCAAGCCCATTTCTGGCCCTCTACAGAGGAGCGATGATGATGAATGGGGCATTCTCTGCGTTTTTGTGTGGGAGTGTGTAAGAAGAAGTGTGATATTTAGCTCAACATGATGCGGCCACTACGCTCCAGGCTAGCGGAAGGAAGACAGTGGGAGCTATTTATGATTTTTGTATTTATCATAACTTTTCACCCAACCTTTCCCTCCAGATCCCCACCGCCAGAATCCTTGTAAATAGAGGGAATGACTAATCCGGAAAAGTAGTTTATGTCTCAGAGTCAACATACACATGAGCCAACACATATAGCAAACACGTACACAAGTTCGTACTGGGTAAACTATATGGATTTAAAGCATTTCCAAGAATTTTCCATCAATCCAGTTTCAGTGGCAGGAGCTGCCACCGCCGGCGTCAGTGAAAGCTGGAGAAAGTGTAGCTGATTCCCGGTGAAAGTTTGCTTTATAGGAAAAAATAATGCATTTATCCGGAACACGAAAGTTATGTTAGGTCTAGCTTTGGGCAGGGCGGGAGGAGATTGTATGTGGGCGACGACCGTGTAGTGTATGACTTCAACTCCAGCAGACATGCATGGCGACGACCGAATATCCGATTGTCAAATCCCCACCACCCTTCCCCATTCATACTCTTTCTCTCCCGCATGCCAAGGACCTAGTAATTCCACTCCTAACTAATCAGTCCCATGAAACTTATCATGAGCCAGCGTTGAAGCTTTCATTCCAATCATTTCCAGGAACTATGACTGCTTTTCCCAGGAACCGAGAAATTAGTCAACTCCACCACCACTCTTCCTCGTTTCTCCCGTACTTTTCACTACCTACTAAACTCACTTTCCTCTCTTTGCGCTCTGCAGACAAACGTTCCGTGTTACAAGGAACTCCTCCACAAAATTCCCACGATTCCATAACTATTATCCCTACTACGTCTAGTCTAACTACTGTGGTCTTGCACAACATTATTTGGATTAGCCTAATCTATTCCCTTATCGCCTCTTCTTTTAATAGAATATCCTTGAATATATCCCATTCATTTCCACAATTCCTATACGCATATTTCCAGAGAAATTCGCACACATTCCTTGCATTCCCTAAATATTTCCCATCATCACCCTCCACTACACTGCCCCATCCTCCAATCATCCCGGCTAATGAGCCTGATGATGATGACGACAAAGTCTGTTAACTGTAAAATTGGTAATTCCTATTTTTTTCTTCCAGCGCCTTCGGCCTTGCAAGCCCGTCACCCAGAGCACAGCTGTCTACCACCACCTCCCCCGCACACGCTTTCTCTAAACACAGCATCATAACGTTAGCCTAGGTCATCGTCCCATGACTGTACCCCTTCTCTCATCTCCTGTAGCCCCACATATCTCAAGGGAAACACAATTCAATATCAGCGCCAACTGTCTGCTCTCTCATTTAGTTGCCAGTGTCTTTAGCATAGCGGGATTCCTATGTGTCATATATAGTCTGTGATTGTTGCGCAATTTTTTGTTCCCTTCGTTTTTGGCCTTCATATGACTCACTCTCGTTGGTTCCTTGAATTTGATGGAAGCGTATCCTAGTAAAAGTTCCCTCTCACGCCCTCGCTCTTCCTTTACTTTGTTCCGCTAATTCTGTCTTTATTGTCAATAACTAACTGCACACGTTAGTAAAATATTCTTCTGAGTCATAGACAGTAAAGAGTTTAAATTCCGTTCCAATTAAGTAACCTCAAAGGATTCCCATTCAAACCAACAAATATATTAATCCAACCAAGGATCCTTGAATGAATCTGGTATAACATGTAACAATTGGCGAGCTATTGCATGACAGAATGTAGCAATTGCCTAGGGTTTATAACAATTCAAGTTTTTGTCTAATCAATGATTATCCTCCGTTAGCTCCTCCACATTTACAAAAAAAAACGTACGCTGAGCAAAAGTCATTTGGGGAAGCCGGCCGGCCGAAGATCTGAAATCTAGACAACGACGTCTAGACAAGTTACCATCTTACACGAGAAAGGAGCAATAAAAATAAGAATCATTCCGTGTTCAAACCTGTTTAAATTTTTCCGATAACTCTGGAAACATTTAGGATTACTGATCAAACCTTTATAATTTATTTCCCCCCATAGATCCTCCAGGCAGAGGGGGAGGGGATCATGTTTCTCATCATGTGAATAATAATTGCGAATAAAATTCCTAGAATTTGCATATACTTTCAGTCCTTCCGGGCTCTGCTCCGCTCCGGGTAGAAAGGAAGCGGCCGGAATTGGCGGGGAGTTATGGCGTGGGTAAAACGTTCTGAGAATGCAGCATGTACCACCAAACCATGCGCTTTCCTGGACAACATAAGAAGCGTGTTTCTGTGTTCCTTACTGGACTGGACACTCTGAGAGTGAGTCAGGTGGAAGAAGAGTTGAATTGTGTATAGTACACACTGTAGCTTACCCCACCTTTAGTTTCCTGGTTAAGCATTCAGGCACACGTCAAGTAAGTATAAGTAAATGGAAGGAAACTAATGGAGAGAGAGAGAGTCAGTTGATGCGGCGTTCACTAGCTTTCCTTCCTTGCTTGCATCCACTTGCATAGCCGGTTACTTGATCTCATCTCGAATATAAAGAACCTCTCATCATCCAAGCCCTCTCAGTCTTGTTAAACTTCTCTAAGCTAATGGTTGCCGGTATTAGGAGCTTGGAAGTTACATTAAAGTGACAGTTGATTCACGCACTCACTTCATTTACACAGCAACATGTTCCAAAACGTTTCTCCTTCCTCCAGTTTCAATCTAAATCCAAATCAAATCCAGTGGATTAAAGTGAAATTCATCCATTTTCTCACCTTTTCAGGTGATGAGTGAGTGAGGATTTTAAAAACAAAAAGTGTTCCAACCTCTTCAACTCCGTGTCTTTGTCTCCAACCCTCTTATTCCAGGACGCGGGCATGAGAGATTCGTAACTATTCTTTTCGTGAACATAAAGTGTACATCCTAAAGGGGGAAAGTGATTCCACATTAATTATCTCCCACATTATCCCTCGTATCCCAAGTACCAGTGGACAAAGTGACGAGGAGGAAGAAGATAAGAGTAATAATAAAAATAATCAGTCTTTCTTCTACCCTCCTCTTTAAGCAGAGGCGGATATCGGACAAAATAATAATAATGTCGTCACCCACAATTAAATCCCTATCCCTCCACGTGATTGGTGGTGGTGGTAAAATCCCACGAGCTGGACAAATACTTTTCCCTCTATGTACAGCTCTCTTACTCCTTCTACTTACAAGTGCACAAGCTCGACCACCCTCATTAACGTCGGAAAGCACTCACGCAGAGTCCTCTCCGGATTCTTCACAACTTAATCTCAATGAACAATTAAAAGACAAGATTTTAGAAGAATTAGGATTCCATCAACCAATCTCATCTCAAATTCTTGTAAGTCACACTCATTTTTCAACCTCTGGATTCTGGAATTAATTCCCATCCATTTAGTTTATTGATATTTTAACCCCTGTATTTAGCAAAATATTTCCATAACTACCTTCCTTCAAATATCCCCTTAATAACTAACTAATCCAACATTAAAGCACAATAGCTCAATGCAGTATTTGCAAATATTTACACACATACCTTCAGCCCATCCATTGCCCAGCACAAGTCCCTGCCTGTCTGTCCTTCCAGCCAGGAGCGTAATGTGCTTGATGCTTCATAAAAGACGCTCAGAACGTTTCGCAAGCTAAGAAACGTTTGTAGTTCTGTATATAAGCTGTAACCTCTACCTCTGTCTTCAGTCCCGTCCATCCGCGTCATCTTCTTTCCCGATTCTCCCTTGAGCAATCCCTTTTTTTCTTAATGCCAATACAGACTGCATATTTTGCCAGACAATGATGTGCCTTCTGTTACATAGTTACTAACTTGAGTTTTTCACCTTTTACTCCTATCATCACAGACACCAAATGCAACGACGTCAGCCGATCATAGTAGGAAACAATCAGCAAATTCCTAAGCTCTGTATGTCTCTTCCTGGAAGGAAATTGGGAGCAATCAGCGGAGCATTGCTTCTAAATTCTTCAAGGCTTTTGTGCACATCTTTTATGAGCTTCCATATGTACTTCTATCTCTTTCACCCATGCTCTCTGTAAAAAAATCATTCGTCCGTCCGTACCACCTCCAACTAAGCCGCTACTCCACGCCTGCCCCAAGCGGCTCACTCTATGTCTAATTAAGTTGGGGTCATTTGCGTTGCATCCATTGAATCTATAATTTCTACAAGGGAGCCGCGCAAGTAGCAGTGGTATTGCTGTCTTTTTCCAATTCCTATAATTACATCTAAATTCCTAGTTACAGCCGAGTGGTAGCAGGATTTGCAACCGAGGTTTTGAAAGACGGAAGCTGAGATTTTCAGCCAGAATGACGGATACAGAGAATCCCAGGAGTTTCTCTCCGTATACCCCTCCTCCTACCAGTTAAAAGATACTTCCCATAGCCTCGGGAATCCTAATTATTTTCATTTACCTGTACATTCAGAAGCCACGCGAGCATGAATGGCTCTCTTTGAATACAATCATTATGTATAATCATGACTTACTCTGCGTAACAGCCTTGGAGGAGCTGTAACATATAATTATGGGTTAACCTATACAATACTGCAACAGGATTTTGTTCTAATTAAAATCAGACAATCAGTTTTGCCACTACGAGAAGGAATTCTGGAATTTTAGCGTTACATGCATGCAAGGACGCAGCGTCGCTCCTCCTGTTGCGAGAGACAACTTTTTCGGGCACCAACAGATAATAACTTGTTTAGCGTAAAGAGTATAGCATTCCAACCAGGTATTATGTCCACAATACGGATGGAAGAGTGCGCCACATTAGCTAAAATTTAGGTAGCATCATCAAACAAGTTCCTTGCAGAGAAAAACACAGATGATAGCTCGAGAGAATCGTAGTAGTATACTATAATCCCCCAGTCTTCATCCGTTGTATTTCCATGACAACAGCCTGGATGAAAGTGGAGAAAGTATAATGTACTGAAAGGAAGGGATGATGAAGGTAATCTCTATCAAAGAAATCCTAATATAAAAGTTACCATAGTTTCACCTTTGTAAACCGCTTTACTCCGTCCGGAGTACACTGATTCGTAAAAGCTTTTAAGATTGCATCCGCATCCCTTACGGTACATGTCACAGTTTTCCCATCTTTCCTATACATCACCTTCTCAGTAATTTGGTCACCAAAAACCATCTGAAAACAATCCCGCGTTACCCTCCCTCCTCTCAATCCGCCTGAATCAATTACAATATTTCACCCTCGTGTTCAAAGGATACAGCATTCTTGGAAGCTGTAGCTTTGATCTTTAAGAAGATATCACGGAAGTGGAGTACTCTTAACTGTGTGTGTGTGTGTGTGTACGGTATTTGAGCTAATCCTTTGTTTGTCTAGCTGTATCAGTCTCAGTCTATCATAGGATTCCTCATAATTTTACTAAGTTTATGTTGCGAATTCCGTTGAGACGTAACCACATGACTGATTGATTCCTTCAAAAAGTGTCCTCTCTTCTTGACTCACGCACGCATGTAATCCCATGCCTCCTTTACCCTTTCCGCACTCTGCCTTCCTTGGTTTTAAGACTTGCAGTGCAAACTTGTGATCACAAAGTCAAGTCTTTTGTCAAGTCATTTTCGATTCTAGTTTTGGATTGTCCTCTATCCCTCTCATTGTTTCTCCCCTTTACAGCTTTTGCGTATTTTTTTGTGTCCTTCAAATGAAAGCGTGCCAGGGAGGGAGGCTTTGAAACAAGTTTGGGCTTTCCAGCTCTTGGATACGCTTGTAAAAACCTTTCCGTCCACGCTGTAATCTTTTCCATCCGCTTCCCTTTCCTTCCCACCAACCAACCATAATATCCTAATCAACCTTCGTAAAAAACACTTTGAAATCCAATTCCTCACTTTTCTCCTTCACAGACAGTCTATACCTGTCTCTGTCCCAATTCCCAGGGCTTGAAAGGGGGAATTTGCGAGGTTATTCAGCTGGTTCCTCCTTTTGATTCATTCCATTTTGACACACCTGGATTAGCTTCGGACCCGTATACTTTCCCGCAAATTCTCATCCCTGTAGTTGTAGGCATACAAATTAATGCAACTGTCTTGCTGCATACTTTTAGTCTTGCTGACAAATTACCTTTCTTCCTGTCTTCAGCCTATTCAGACGTAGAGTAATATATGGGTGATCAGAAATAGAGTACACATTGATGGAGTCATAGATAGTGAAATGGAGACACACTGTAGGAGGTGACAGTCTCAGACTTGCAAAACAAGAGAGAGGTGTGAGTTAGATAATAAATATATTAGTCAACCGTTATTTCGTCTTCTTGGTCCCTCTTCTTGGGATGTTAATTAGTATTTGCGTGACTTGCTGGCTGCTGGCAGTGTCGGTATGATGAAAGAGCGGGGATGAGTAAGTGTGAAGATGAGCTATAAAAAATGATGATGTGAACTACACCTAATTAGTCCATATGTCTGCCATCCTCTCCCGTCCCAACAACTAATCTCCACAACTTTGGCAAATAGGCTCATCATCCCGCAGATCATTCATCCATTGTCTTGGCTCCTATTTTAAAATAAATCCCCTGGATATTTCTGGTGATGCTCGCTCATCCCCCACCTTCATCTCCTCCGTCCGGACACTAGAATGAGTTATTATTATGTCTCTTAAGTCATCATCCCCAAAAATCCACAAATCCCACAACCACAACCATCAAGCCTACGTGTATTGGCTATTGGCCGAAACCAAAGGCAGATGATCCGATGTCTAAAAAAGTATTAACCCAATCCTCCTTCCACACTATACACACTCCCCACTAAAACTAAAACACAACTCCTTCGCATTTACATCTTCCCTCTCAAACTTCATATTCTCAATTACTCCGTATTCCTTATAATGCAGACAGACGTTGAAATAGTAGCACGTAACGCTGTACAACTGGGGACAGAATGTGTAACAGTAGCAGTCTTACACGCCTCCCCATCAACCTCACATCCTCCACTTTACCAATATATACGAGGATGAAGTCATGTTTCTTATGATTAGTATCCTTGCCCGTATTTAAACTAAGCATTCCTTCCCTGGCCTTTAGTACGCAAACTTTAAAATGAATACACACATCTTGCCCCATTCAGGAGGATTCCAATACATTGGCGCCAGTCCTTGTTCCCACGTGCCGGTGTAACGCAAATAGGAAATGATTGCTAATCCCAACTATTTGCCTAACACTAATTTTGGGTCATCCCAGAGGAATGTTTGGAATAGTTTTCAACTTGTAGTGGGAGTTGGAAGGCTTACACTCCAAACGCACATTCACACACACACACACACAAACATGCATTTTTTCAACTTTCAACCAAAACCTTGTGTATACAAAAACACCTTTTGCAGAAAGAACATGAGAAGAAAGAGCGATCATCCACCGCTCCCCTTGCTACAACTCTCTCTTTTACCGAGTAGGAGATGAGAGAAAGACAAGAGGACTGCGGAATAGATGCAGAATTAAACTACTACCGGCATTTCAGGAAATTCATGAGCTTCCTTTTCCTCTACTGGGAATAATTATCGTAAATAATAAGAAAAACTGTAAAAAACAAACGCAAAACATTCCAAGTAGACAGTAGCGACAAGGAGTAAAGGAAAGAGAGGTAAAAGTATAGAAATGGAGCATAGTTCCGTTTTAAACTCATCTTTTTTATTATATCTGGTACGGAAGCATCTTTCTATCCCATCTGTCAACCCCCTAAGTTGTTGTGTCCCACTCTGTGGTCAAGAGATGACGATCCCTTGAAATTATTTTGCCCTGAACTCGACGGATTTTTTTTCACTATCATCGCATCTTAATATAAAAAGTACCCAAAATCCATGAAATCAGAACGAATATGAGATTCCAGTTTGCCCAAATCTTAAAAAAAGACCCGGAGTGGTGTGAGATTTGGGTTACATGAGGTAATTCAAAGAGGAGCTTGTCTCATCTTTTCATCAAACCCGACATGTTTGTGTCATCCCCCAAATCCCAGCTAGAGAGAAAGAATGAGTCGTCATAGTATGGGTATGATCACATCAGTTACAATCAAAAGCATCATCATCAACCTCATCTTTGTATCTCTAGAAGAGGAACAAATATTTTGACAGTTAACCCAGGACACCCCTGAGCAACGGCATGGATTTACACGTTCGGTAATTCTGGTATCTTTCAGAAGAAATTCCTGGAAGCGTATCCATTTCCTGGTTTAAAAACTTCTCGAGATACTAATAACACCTTGTTTCATAGTATAAACACAGCAACCCAAACCTTTCCCATTGTATTCAACTATTCAAAACAAATCAACTGCATCTTCCGTATCTTTTACCACCCCCTCTGGAATATTTTAAATCTCTATGAAATCCTTTCTTAACTGATAGTAAACGGACATCCCAATCTTCTTTTAGAGCAGAAACTAGGTTTTTAAGATCTAATAATTTTTCCTATTCGTCTTTTTTTTCGTCTCTAGTTTCTGTCTGTCCGTTTACTCGTTGGTTGATAATTTTCTCCAAGGATTTCCCCATACCTGTTAAACCTCAGGCCCTTTCTAAAGAGATGGTCCAAATATTTCCTGACCGACGACCTTATCACACGTTTGTCAAAGTATTTTCCCTTTAGAAAACCCTCGGTACTTGTTTCTTTAGGTATGAGCAGGGAGATTTATCGACACAAGGATTGACGTCTGTGATGCAAGAAACTTGATAGTTTCTATAGGTATTTCCCGGTTTTTAGTAAAGACCAACAACGGCCAAGAAGACTGCCGAGAATCACGTCCTTTCATGTAATTCCACAGGTGTTATTTGACTTGGAATCCAGATGATATGATCATATCTCCGCAAGTCTCATAAACATTTAGGTAGACACTTCCAATGACATCACCCCCAGGGATCAACCAAACGAGGACCCACCATTCCTTTAGACTTGCCATCCTCTTATTCACATCTCCTTCCTCATCCATTCAGTACAATACTAAAAAAAGTTTTTTTTCCCTCCGTTTCTTTTATCATCTTAAGCCCAGCCCTCCCCATTCATCAACATATCACCTTTACGTTATCGGGATCAAAAATCCCCAGCCTTCCGTCCTCTCCGACCCTCTCAATGTATCATAACAGTCAAGATATTTAGCCAAGTCCGCTTTTGTAATGTAACACTGAAACGTTTCCAATGCTTCGACTGGTATTAACAAAACCATGTGTTCCCCCGAATGTCAAGCCTTGAGTCTAAGCAGAATTAATGTTGGTCCCTCGTTACATATTGCAATGTTCAATACCCCCTTTTTTCCCCGCAAGGCGTCGTCGTACTGACAAACTGACACTGACCCACGTACACACACGTAGATCAAACACCTGTTGCATTCTCCAAAATCCCATCATCCTCTTCCCCCTCGCTCTTATGCTCCTACCTTTCCATCCGAGCCCACCTCTTCGCCTTCCAGTTTTTGCATCATTTCACCCATGATTTATAAAGAACTTTGAAAGCCTGATGCAACCCGCGCTTCTATTTGCTATTTCTACTTACCCGCCACCGCGGAATATACGCGGGCGGTGGCGCGGTATAGAAATAGTAAAATGATACACCAAATCCTAATTTAAGAATCTATGAGATTCCATTGGAATAAATTTAACCCCACCGAGTCACATTCTAATATTTCAGTTTATTATGACGTGGATAACAGGAGTTTTTTTTAAATTACCACCGCCTGCTGCTCCAAAAATTATTTCCTCCGTTTCCTCTCCCTAATATATTGGATTCAATTTTACAAATTCCGACCGGTTTATTATTGGCCAAATTTTATGATTCATAGAATTCAATTCGATCGTAGGTAGGTAAGTAGTAGGCAGGAGAAGCAAGGAGCAGAGCAAAGGTTGGCTAACAACATCAACTGAGGGGAAGGTGGGTTAAGTCTCTCTAACTTACACTTATCGGATCAAGGATTTGAAAGATTGATATCTCGATTATCTCGAGAGCATTTCAAATATCCGCGTCAGCCCTAGTCTAGAAGAGCCCCCTTCAAATCTCTCTTGTCCGCCTCTCTCCCCCCACGGACTGGCTTTGCACTCCCAGTGGGAGAAATCCCGTCGGCGCCTTGTCACTTTATTACAGACTAGTCTTTCAATTTTCTATAAATTTTGAAATCATGTAAGAATTCCTTAAAACACTAAAAGAACGGCTTCAATCCTCCCGCAGATATCATATCATGTTAATCAATGTGTTGGTGCTACAGGAGGCGGAGTTGAATATTATATTTTCCCAATAACATATCCCCTTCATCCTCCTCTAACTCTTTCCTGTCTCTCATATAGCTTCAGCCTCCTTGGAGAGAACCAACTTGATTAAATTACGGTTAGTTGAAATGAGTAAACATTGTTAATAAGAGGATTGACTTTACTTCCCCGGAGGGAAGAATTTTTCCATATCCATAACTCGTTTCCCATCTGGAGCTCAGATAAGATCAGGAATGGCGTAGCAAAAGTTCCTACTCCCCCCTCCCGCCATTCGCCAATTCTCCTACAGCATGTTTCATTTCAACGCACAAAGTTTTCAAACGTTTATTGCAAGATGAACACTGTTGTTTAGCTGTTATTTTATCTTAATTGGCTACTTGGGTCATAAAGTAAGACTATAGCAGTGTATTTATCTTTAAATTTATTTAGTATGCCGTCGACAGGCGTCGCTACGACAGAACGTAAAAACCAGAAGTAGATCATCTCCTTTGGATTAGGTAATAGCTTGGAGTCGGGGCCAAATCAAAGATTTAGTCATCCGTTTCTTGCATGACCTCACTTCTACCGGATCACATAATGATAAAACGTGACCTTTTTCACCAACTCCGTGCCTGCCGTGTCCATCTCATTCGTGTCTCCTCCAGGCAAGAGTGATCCTCCGCCTGGACTTGATTCTGTCATAAGAGCAGAACTTGCTTGATCAGAGGATCATGTATATTTTACACATTAAAATTAGAAATGAATCACATGCTTCCAGATCCCAGATTTACTAATCATCCTCATGTCAAAGTCCAGAGGAACATATAATAATTCCACCTCTAAAATCATTCATCCGCTCCTCTCATCTTGATATTCTTGATCCGCACCCAATACATAAAATACACGCTCTCCAATCTCTACGTGAAAAAACAAGTTTAACAATCCTTCATTACAATATACAATTCCTTCTTGCAGGCTAGCAATATAAGCAAGGAAGAGTACCTTCGAGCTTATTCCGAATACATGGCAAATGTCCGAAGAAGAAAACAGCAAAATCGAGCAGAAGAGCCACTCAGTGCTGGAGAAAGACGGAGAAAGGCTCAGATCCTCGTTCAATCCTTGTATCCTCTACGAGCAAGTAAGTTTTACTTTTTCTTATTCAACCATACTTTAGTTTTAAGAGAAACACAATATATAAGCATATGAGAAAACAGAGACAGCAAACTTTGCAATCTCAGTCAGCAACATCAACATCTAGTTCATCAACTCTCCATTAAATGAATATAAATTCCATCGCAGCAGCCATAAGAAGGTGATCATCATGTACACTTGCCTCCCAACCTCTTCATTTCCATCCTCAACCTTTAAGATAGAGAACAAGAAAAAGATTCTCAAAAGTTTTCCTCATTTTTTCATTCATTTCTCCCACCACCACATGATCCTTTTTTGCCCCGATATACACATCCGCAATTTTTTATCCAACCCCTCTAAGTAAAATTGCAAAAGAGGCTCCTACCGTCTCAGAGATGGAGGAATTTCCCCACAATTTTCTTCATCTTACCCCGACAATTCTTTTCTCCCTATGTCTCTCTCTCTCTTACTCATCTTCCCCGTACAAAAGGAAAAGTCACTCTTCATTTCGACACATCTCCCTGTCGCAATTCTCCCGGCTAGCTTTTTTACAATCGCCGACTCCTCCATTGAGTCACTTTACTCCTGTACAATGTCTTCTATCCATAGTTCTTGAATGGCCAGGGAAGCCAAAAAAGACACACACAATGAGGATGCACATACAAAAGCGTCTCAAGCGCGCCACACTTTTACAACTATCAGCCACGACCACATCCGTGTCAACAATCACCCTCAAAATCCTTCCCAGTCTTTGACAAGCGTAACGTAAACGGAGGAGCAAAGTGAGAGCATCCATGACGCTCTTGAGCTTCAGCGTACACATAACAACACAGCACAGAGAAACTTACATATGCAAAACACCCTTATCTTTCCCAAAGAAAAAGCGTGTCGTAATCCTTCCTTGCTTATAATATCCATTACAGTATCTTCTACGAGGGATATCCCAAGATTTAACCTCCTTTTTTTTACATAGCCATGGCTTAGCATTACGGAAACATGAATGGATCTTAACAGTCTGCTAATCACATCCTCCCACGAGACAAATCTTCCAAATTTCCCCCTTTTTTACACCAAAATAGCAAGCTCAATTAACCATCCCCTCTTCCTTCACCACATTATTCCATCCATTTCATGACAACATCCGTCTTCTCCCTTCCATCCGGGTCACTTGAAATCCCCACCATTAGACCACAGACAGAAAGACAGAAGAGAGGATCAAGCTAGCAAGTGTGTATAACAGGAGCAGTGCCAGCCAACATCTAGATCTTATCTTGGGTTTAATCATACGCTGCAGCGCTGACGCTGGCGCTATTTCCTCTAATCTGTTACGCCATCAACCCTAGCACTTAATCCCTAGTGTTGGCCACTGAATCATTTAATTCATCATCCCCCTTCTTATTATCTGTAATTAATATGGTGTTTATAACTGCTCTCGTCTAAAGTTTTGTTGTAAGTACCCTCTCTGCCGTCATCCCTATATGATTCCGTGATGGTTATCATTTTAGCTTAGCCTTTTCCCATCCTAGGCTTTAGGAACCCCTGCTGAAAATCTGATCGAAAAGAAATGAATGAGCCTGTGTGTCTGTGTAATGAGCCAATATTATTCCTTGCAATAATAATAGCAACAGCCCCCAATTATATCATGTATAAACATAGACTACATGAGCTAAACTACAGACAGAGCACCTGAGTTGTAGTAGCAAGTAGATTTTAAACCTACCCATGTCACGCTGAATTCCCTGGTTTAAATCATGTAATTCTACACGCTAATCCCTGATACACTTCAGTCATGCTTCAACTTAGCAACATTCCTCTTGCAGCAAAGATATGGGTATACATTCCCCTACGTTGTATTTCACAGTACGGAGGAGATTCCGGATAGGCAGACCAAAGAGTAAACACAGAATATGTATCCATGTGCAGGATACAAGGGAATGGGAGTGAGATGACGTGAATGTGAATCATTCAAAGAATCACACAAGTTTCCCCAGCCGAAAAAAATTGGGGAAGCCCAGAAATAAAAAGCTGAGCTGATTTCCCCAACTTCCTATCCTAATTTATGTACGACCACGAAAAGATCCGAGGGATTCCTTCCCTCTTCTCAACCTACCTATTAATGCCCTCTCATTTTACAACCATCCTTGGCTATTGGCTTTTGGCTATAGGGAAGAAGATGCTATCATAAAATCCGCACAAATGTACAAGTAACACCACCTCAGCCCTCCCCCCACTCCCAAACTGCACATCTCCTACGGCAAAGATGACATGTTAAAATCTGTGTCCTCTCTCTGTCTTTCTCTAATTTAAGCATGCTCTCAATACTTACATCCACCACCAGCTTCCCAGCAGAATCAAAACAGCACTAGAGGCAAGTCTTCCATCCTGCCCTCTGGGTTAAAACCTTATCAATCCTAGCGAGTGAAAAAACCGTAGCATTTTCCCCGAAAGGGTTTTAGGGGAACCCCAAAAATCCTTTGGTGTCCAAGGAATCTTTGATACACAATAATAGAATCAACTTCTTTTTCTTTGTGGTAAGGGCGTGTAATTTACACCTTCCTCTTAAATAAATTCGCCAATCTTTTTGCGGCTTTTCCCTTTCTTGGCTTCCCCCTCTAAACTTTTGTCTTTGTGCATTCTGGCATTGATATAGGGGATCCCAAACAGAGGGAAAATAGGCCCACCAAGAGCCTCTATACTTTGTTCATACGTCAGTCATTGTCAATCATGTAAAGCTTGGCAATTAATTCCCTAGCCTCATTCCCCTCACGCTCTCTTTTCTTCTCTTTTCTCCAAACGCTTAATTTAAATCTACCCAAATCTTTCCGGAAATCCCGGCAAATTAAATCCAATCCACGCACAACAAGCATCCAAAACAGACAGATACACAAAACTACCTCAGCCGCACACAATTTTTTCACCTTCTCAGTTACCTTCCTCCTCACCAAAGATTCCTCCACATCCTCTACCTTCAAGATCCAACATGATTTACATTGCACACTCCGCTTCCAGCTTCTTTTCGGATGACGTTCTTTCCGGAACCCAAACTGGTTCCAAGCAACCTCTATTACAGAGCATAGATTCAAACGGATTCAATGACTGCTACACATTTTACCAAAAGAATATCATTCCTTCATCATCTCATCTTTCATCCTTCCGCAGACGTCCCAAGGCTAATTTTTTGATTTCGTTTTTAAAAATCATCAGCCTCTGCCACCATAACTTTACAACATTCTTCTCCTCCTTTCCTCACAAGCCAACGTTTCCGTCTCTTGCCCTGATTAAGGCTTCCATCTCCTTGCTGCTGTATCTCTTCCCAGCCTTCTCACCTGCCTATCCTCCTTCCCTTCCAGCCCTTGCTACGTCTGCTATGTCTCTTACGTCTTTCTGTCTGAGCATGTGACTAATAAGCTGGGATGTAGGGCGTGACACGAGCTACTCCTGGCTGGCTGGAAGGGCAAAGGGAAAAAAGAATCAGACGAGCCTCGTCAATTCCAGAGCAATGACTAAGTAACGCGGAATAATAACGGAGACTCCTGCATCTTCCCTACCGTGTCATTCAGGAGGAACGTGCAGAAAATTCCAAGGAGGAAGGATTAGCAGGACTGCATTGGGTTTGAGAGATCAGATTCATGCACTTTAAAAACTTCCATCATGCCTATGAAGCCTCATTGCAACATTTACTCTCATCTTCACGTCATTAGCTTTTTATGCATTGTCATTTCACATTTTGATTGTCTTTGAGGAGGAAGGGATTCCAGGGATGAGATAAAAGCAAAGCCTGTCAAGCCTTAACACACGTTTTCTCACCCCTCCATCAATATTCCGCCGCCTTAAACATCCTCACACCTGATACATGGCCAGCCAGAGGTGAACTTAAGTTTCTTGGTTCCACAAACAAGAGAAATGTGCTGTCAATTTTGCAATCGGATATTAGAGGAACCCCATCTTTTCTTCCACCCATCCATGCCCAACTTCACCCTTTCCCTAGTTAACGATTATGATGATCTGGCTAGCTAAAGAGTTATGAGACCTGAGGATACATATACTTTCTTCAAGCTTCCACGCCAGCCAACTAGCCACTAGCCAGCCAGCTATCCGAGTGATTAAAGTTATTAAGTAGTAACATGTTGCTATCATCACCCTCCTCACACCTCCCCCTCCTCACATATAACTCTTTTACCCCCACCGCCTTAAAGAGCACACAGAGTGAAACAAACATGGAATCCTTGTTGACTGCATTCCAATATTTGGAAACTATAAACTTGTGCATACGCGGCGGGTATTGATTGCATAGTATTTCTCACCTCACCGCTCCCTCATCATCACACCACAGATTGGCCCCGTTTGAAGGCGTTCTTGGGGAATTCCTCTTTTTCATTTAAAGCAAACACCTTGGGGTGACACTCAAATCCAATCCTTTAAGACACGGTAAAAAGGCGCTCCTTCAATGGAGAGAAAACGTTTTTTGCATCATGCAAAAAAACTTCATCCCCACATCCTTCAAAGTCGGAGCTGTAATCCCCTCTACTTCTCCGGATTTTTACCCCCTTCTCCCACCTTGGATACGTACCTTGCATTACAGCAGACTTGTTGATCAGATGATGCTGAGCATCATCTCAAGGATGCACATCCTCTGTCTAAACCCGACCGAACCACTTGTTGCATCTCCTTTTCCCGGTCCTCTCGTCGTCTCCTCTGCCATCAATCTATAACTGCATTCTTCCCTTTGGAAACCGGGAGGCGAATCTGGCTGCTATTAAGCCCAAAGGTTTTATCCAAGTGCAAAAGGTCCGCCGCCGCCGCCGTATTATTCACTCACCTTACACAGCATTCCACAATCCTTCTCAACCTTCCTCTTTTCTTCCTCAAATCTCAGATTACAACAACAACAATTCAACCAGTTCTTCATCAGGATGAAAATCGGGAATAGTTGCCAACCCCTGCCTCCGAACAAGTCCGCCGCCACTTTTCTCAAACCTTTCCCGCCCCTTCTACTTCTATACCTACTTCGCTCATCATCTCAAAATTTTCCGCATCCTTTTTTTCCTCTTCTCTCCCTCATCCCTCCTCCGTATCATTCATTAGCCATTTGGCATATTTGTGCAGATTGCCCAGACAGGAAAAATTTATCGCGAAATACATCAACTCATCCCCTCATTTAGCTCCCCGAGACAACAACAATCCAACATTTTCAGCTAATATCTCCAAAGCCGGGTTAGGCTCAGAGAGAATCATTAAATTAAGCTTCATATTTATGCCAATTTAGAATGATAAACGAGATGCTTGTTTAGCATCATCTAAACTAGCCGCTTCACCATCAATCAGACACGCCAAACTACCGCAGCAAGCCGTACATGTAGGATATAAGGGGAAAAAATACATTATGTGTAGAGGAAAAAAACCGAATCTTTATTAATCAAAAACAAAAAACAACATATTTTATTATTCCTAGTCAAATCCACCCTTTCCACCTCATTTACCTCCTTAAATATCCATCGCTAATAGGAGACCACCCTACGGAGAAAAAAAATGCTCAAGCCCTGACCTTACTTCCATTTTCACATTAAGATTCGCAAACTTAACTTATTCTTCAGTTGTTTTAAGTTATCAAATTTTAGACAAATCCTATCATACGGTCAAAGGCCTTCTTCCAATTCAGATAACCAGCACCCTGATATATTAAACAAGTTGCTCCTTGACCCTGCCTTATGCAGCCTTTGTTTAAAAATGTTCAAATTGACCTGATTATCTAGACTTTGCAACTCAGAATTGAGCTGCGCAACTGGTATTCTCCATTAATTTTAACCTCACCTCCCAGTTTATAACTTTTCCCCAGAATTTCCTTAATAATAATTACTGCACTTTCGTAACGATCCTATAACCTCTTCTCTTGCCTAGCTAACAGCCTTTTCAAATACTTTTTCCCCACTTGGCGTAATGGCAAGCCAAGACTGATAATAAATTCAGACTATATTCCAGAACCTCCCGAACCGCTTTCTGCTCTTCCTCTCCTCTCCTGCTACCTCTATCTACAGTAACTCCGTATGAGCTTTTGAGAATATCATCTTCGAGGCAAACCATGAAACAAGTAAAGGCTGTAAGCAAGCTAATAGACAAACCTTTATTTTTTTATTTAACTTTTATCGTCACGATCACAGCATCTGAGCGTAGCTTCTAGATGGTTCATCATCAAGAGCTACAAACGCATTACGTCATAGACTTCATTCATGCACTTGATAATTAATCCAGCACCACAATACTCAAAGAATCAATCACGAATCCCCATCAAGCTTATCAGGAAACCCCCAAACTATGTAGCATCGTAATCTTAATACACTCCTACGTCAAAATAGTTTCACCAGCTTTCAAACACAAAATGTAAACCTCCTATCGAGCTTTTCAATAATCTTTATGGACTTTCCACTTTTTTTCGAGCAGTTATTCACAATTAAGATTAATAACTGTAATCAGGCGAGTACTCATTGAATCCTTCAACCCCGGCGAAAATAGGTAGAGTTTGATGGGATAAGTTTTGGATCCAATGTTAGTGTGGGTAGGAGAAAATTAAGGAGAAAGCATTAGAAAAAGAAAACTGTAATTATATGAATTAAGTGCTGTAAGCTCCAGACTTGGAACTGTGTATTAATCAAATGATATTTTTTTGTTTTTTACCAGGAGGAATGGAAATGAGCCTCGAGGAGACAATGATGACGTTAGAATTCGATACGAGTTCGCTAAAATTTGGCAATAGGGATGGAACAAGAGTAAAGGATGCACGGCTATTTGCTCCAGCAAATTGCTACGCTGATGATTCCACGGGCATTACGACAAATCGTAATGTGACGAACGAGTCCTTTATATCTGTAAACTTGGACTCGACCCTGAGCAGATGGTTGGAGAAGCTGAGATTGAAGAAGATGAGCAAGAAAGACGGGTATTTGACTGAGGGAGAAGACGAGAACGAGCTTTTTAAATTTTCTCTCATGTGTTCCAATTCCTCGCATCTCAGCTACTCATCCCATCCCTCATCATCCTTCAGACTTGAGGTAGTATCTTTAGAAAAGCCGGTTCCTCCGCGTCACCGACGTGGAGCACATGGCGGGATCTTGGGTGGCAAGTACCGGGTAGTGGATTTTTCGGATTCTAAAGATTCCCGCGAGAATGAGCTCCGGGATAGAAAGATTGGGAGAAAGAATTCCATTGACTGCGTCGAGGGAAAGCACGGAAAAGCTTGTTGTCGGAAAAGCCTCACGGTAACCTTTGAAGACTTGAAGATTGGCGGCTTAATCATTGCCCCACGTCAAATCAATTTGGATTATTGCGAAGGCCGCTGCAATGGCCGACGCCTCCCCTACGCATCCAACCACGCCATCTTCCAAAACATGATCGCAAGGAGTCAGCAAGGGAAACAGGCCGTGCCGAAGCTTTGTTGCGCTCCAACAAAGTTGGACGACCTGGATGTCATCCAGCTTGACCCATCCGAACCTAGCGGTCTCAAGGTCACTGTCATTCACAATGCAAGAGTCAAGGAATGCGGATGCGCCTAAATGGGAGCATCCCCCACGCAACCACACACATAGTCCTATGTTTGAGACGCTGTAATGTTCTCACATACTACACTCCTCCAAGTCAGCACAGCAGACACAGCATGCAACGTCTCCAAGATCTCTGAGTCTCACCTCCCCTCTCCTCTCGTCATACTGATTGCTCCTAGTCATTTTCACTGTTCATCAAAAGGGCGAGAGGCAGAATCGGAAAGGTGATTAGTTAAATTGGAGTGCGAAAAGAGAATTTCCTATATACATGTAGAGAGAAACTAGCTTCCGGCGACTCTTCAGAGACGATCCGCAGAAGAGAGCAACAGCAATTTTTTCGAAATTCCAGAACGCTGCCGGAACTAAAACGTTGAAGACTCTTCTTCTTGTACAAGGCTTGGTTGCAACGCTGCCAGCGTCAGCTCCCATTGGCCAGGAGATTCAGTAAGCTGGCCATAGGCCATTTAGCTCGGATTCTGAGCAAACGTTGAAAACGCTGAGCGGGTTTCAAAATAGACTTTTCTATTGGGTATACAACAACGCAGAGTCCCTTCAACTCTTCTCGTTGACCTATGGAATATACCGAAATCCTTTTCTTATTTAGGAACTCGGTCAGAAAAAATTCGTAGCCGTCGTATTTTCCTAGCAAAGCACGTATATTCAATGTGAGATTTTGCAAAACGCGCTTCTTCTTGTAACATTGAATGTAAAAAAAACACCGTGTGCAGGCTCAACGGTGCCCCTCCGAGGGGATTTTTCTAAACATTTTTGACTGTTATCATCTACTTAAACGCGCCCTTTATAAATAGTTAAATAACTATTCGTTAATCGTAACTTTGCACAGGATTGAGCAAAACCCTTAGCTTGCCAGTAAGTCATTCCAAATATTTGATTCTTTTTAAACAAGTACCCACTCAATTCAATCGAGTGTAGAATCTCTGTAAAAGAATACCAAATATTACAACACACGCTCCTCATTCACAAGCGTTTCCTCCAGGTAAATTTATACCCGCCTATAAATCTCACTCACGAGGGCAGCGTATATAATACAATTACTTTCACTCTCATTGCATTTTTCACCTTAATCTCTTAAGGTACATGAAGTAACAATACACTCTACACTTCCTCAAGGTAGACAAGAAATTATTATCTAAATCCATGTAGTTATGCACCTGTACATATATTAATGTAAATCTTTTCCAATCGCCTTTTTCACCCCCTTCCGCTATTCTCAATTTCAAGCGTAGAGCGGAGTTTCAAAGCGTACAACATGAGAATTCTGATCTAGTCAATATATATTTTTTAAATAACTTCAGTTTTTACTCTGTAATAATTTTTAAACCCTGTAAATATATACAATCTAG
Source organism: Sminthurides aquaticus (assembly GCA_906901655.1). Classification (NCBI taxonomy): domain Eukaryota; kingdom Metazoa; phylum Arthropoda; class Collembola; order Symphypleona; family Sminthurididae; genus Sminthurides; species Sminthurides aquaticus. Next base: position 12,149,730 of record CAJQTT010000001.1, on the reverse strand, counting down.
AATTCAACCCAACTCCTCCTCCTCCATTCTCCCATAAAAGTCCACACTATATATACACCTCCTCTTAGAATAGCTGTAGCAAATTTAAAAAAATTGCAACCCTATGTAAAATTACCCTCCGGTTGAATTGCAACCATATTTAAAATACCCTTCCATGTAATTAACACCCCATTTTCTCCGCTTACTTCCGCTAATTAATGCTAAATTAAGCAATCCTCGGATATTTCGCTCTATATGAGCGAACGTAACGTATCCATCTCTTCTCACCTCATCTACCTCAGTGGCAAACAAATAAGCTATAATGCAATGCCGGAATTATGGGTAATTCACAATTTAAAACGAAACTAAACTTGGTTTCGGCCCAGCATCTTATTCAGTCAACACCTGCCTATTATATAATGTTCTCTACTAAACGATAGTGATTGTAAGGGAGTTTAATATACTTAATTTAATGTATTAATTATTTCACAAATGGAATGAGTGTAATATTATGAAAATATTATATATACACATACCGACAGACTGAAGAGAAGAAGGAAAGCGTATTTATATATATATATATATATATATATATATATATATATATATTGTAAATATGATTTTGTAGCCAAACCATAAGTAGTTTTTATTTAGTTGTGCAAATACATGTACGTCACGATGATGATAAATGTAAAAAATAATGTTAATTTTATTATATAATTATCTTTCAATGTGTTATCAATGCATTACGTACTGACGGTGATTCCAATAAGTAATTGGGGATTTGCGGGGGAATGTGTATCATACAGGATGTAATTATATATTGTAATCAATTCAACCTCCGGGCGCGCAGTCTCATTTTTCTCGACCAGAGAATTTTTCTACTCGTTCACAAATTACACAGTATGAGTATAATTTATTTTATTAAAATATAATTATTGTCATTTTACGCTACTTGTCTTGTCCAATTTATTCCCTTCTTTTCACAAGCCCATCCCTCTCTTATCTCAATTCATCCCGAATCCAGACAACAACCATCTACTTGACTATCATCATCCTTCTCGTCATAGAATAGAAGGCGTATATAGAGCTTCAATCCCAGGCCGTCGAGACAGAGGATGAGCCCATATAAAGCTTTGACTGATGTGAGATGAATTTTTACCTGTATTAATTACTATATCAAACAAGTGGATTGTCAAATAAATTAAACCACATCATAGAAACTGGATCGACTCATCTTCTCTAACCTTCCCCTTTCCTTAGTTACCAACAACAACAACGCTTCCTCTCCTCTTTCGCACAGGCTTTTGCATAATTATTTACAATCGCTCGGAACAAGCAAGACTAGCTTTGAGTTACGGCCTTCGTAAAAGAAACAACGAAGGCAGAGGAAGGGTGAGCAGATTACGGAATTGCCAATAACTGATCGACTTAACTTTTATGCTTTTCCATCTTTCTCCACACCACCAAAAGCTCTTAAGCTTAATAATCCAGAGCCAATCTTCCCGCCCGCCCCCTTCGTCATCTCTCCTCCCCTAAATTGTCCATAAAACTTAATGTCAATAGCTTTCCTCATTCTAATGCATGCACCCAATTGCCTTGACCATTTTAGAGGGTCGGTGTCAATCCCGAGCAGCCGAACACGGCCTGCATTGAAATGGAAAGATTTAAGCCTTTCAACAATTACCCACCCCCTACCCAACTAAAAACCATCAACTAGGGCTTGTAAACTATCCCGAGGTCGGAGAGTTGTCCCTGTAATCTTGGATCGACGTCGTACGCGGCAGGCTTTGTATAATACAGCGTTATTTTGCTCAAAAGCTATACAGCTATCTGAAATGGGACACAGGGCCGGTGCGGTAGGTAGCGTCTGGCTGGAGTGAAAAATCCATCATTGTCTCATCAGTACGAGCCGTTAATAGTATTTGTCCATATCGAGAAGCTTCGAGGGGGTTGTCGCGGGATAAGAACATGGACGTCGGATGCATGTCTCTCGATTCCATCCATATCAACCGCCATAACGTCGTCTCTTCATGTTCGAGGTGACGGGAAGAAGCGCGGACAATAAGCCGGGATTTCCAAAGTAAATAACAGAATAGTGGCAGCAACGTTTAGCTTGGTCAGACTTGTTAGTGACGAGCGGGCATCAAGCCCACCAGTCTTGGGCTGATGAGAACACGCTCTCAGTATCAATATCTTGTGATGCGCATCACCCCCCCCTTCTCTCCCATGTCAGTTAGTCATTTCACCGGCCAAATGACGATGGAATCAGATCAGAACAAGTTAAAACATGTTGGCATTTGTTTGGCATCCGGACGTAGGCAAAGAGAACTACCACCGCCAATGTAAAAATACAATAAAACCCTGGCGGATGAGAAGATCGAGTCTGGTAAGTGATGTTGTAGTCAAGTGTGAACCTACAGCGAAGTTTCTTTGTAAGTTACTATAGATTCCTTTCACTCACTTGCTGGCTCTCCTGGGTCGCTAAGAGAGACCCATGGTGCAAGATATATTTTGGAAAGAATCCGAACAAGGTTTAAGCCGACTCCAAAGAGTCAGTCTTGTTCTTCTTGAATCATTCGTTCCTGGTTGGAGGGAACCGGTTTTCCTACTAGTATGAGTTGATCATTTATTGGGATAAGAGAGCTGAGGGATGCTGACAAAAATTGCTCATCAAAAGGAAAATGGGTAAGGTGAAGAGACCGAGGGTAGACGGACAGGGAGAAGGTGATTGAACGATGAGAGCCCACCTCCACATGTAATCCAAACAATACAGCATAAATCAATTCTCATTAAAATAGGCAGCACGACAAACATCATTTCAACCCTCTCCCAGCCACACTTAACATTTTCAAAATCCAATCAGCCCACTTATCTCTCTTCATTTATCCCCCAAAACCTCTTCTTCCAAAATCCTTCTCTCTAGCTTAGCACTTCAACTATTAGCTCCTATGTCTTCTTATTTCTCCCAAATCCTTCATCCTTTCTCCCATTCCTGTATTCTGTTTCACTTCCCAATTTTCTCCCCATCATTTCCTACTTCCACTTCCCCCATCTTCTCCCCTCAATTCTTCAGCCCTACATCTTTTTAAATCCTCACTTTCTTCCTCCTTTCCGTGCATTCAAATACTATATGCACAATCTTCATTTTTTCATATTTCCATTCCCATAAAACCCATTTTTTCAAAATCTCTTTTTTCAAACATTTCAGGAGGATAACCCCCATTCTATATTCTAATCGATTCTTTCAAATCCATCCTACAAAATCCTATACTCTTCCACCTCTTCCTCCTTCTCCTCTCAACCGCCTTTCTCCATCCTAATCCTGCAACACAATGAATGAAAGGAGCATCCTTATTCATTTCCTCTCGCAACCAAATAATCAAACCATCCTCGACAGGAGCATTCTTATACTTGGAAAAGTGCATAAGGATTGCCTCGAAGATTTATAATCTTCAAGCCGCTTTTTCAATCAGCAATCCTCCTTTACTCAAAAAGGAAACCCAATCCATTCAATTCTGGAACAACATGACTGTAGAATACTTGAAGCTCATCCTTAATTTCTCCTAAACGACTTGTTGATTTCCCTCTCCACTTTATCATTTTCCTTAAGAAGACTTGGCATAAAACAACTTGTGAAAATAGTTGCAACTTCTCTCTTAACACACCACCCTCTTATTCCTCACCCTCCTCCTCTGTCGTCCTTGATCCTAGCCTTATTAGAAGCAAGTTCGTCCAGTAAAGAGTTTTATTACAAACATTTCACTATAAATGCAGTAATCCTCCACCAAACCTGCACCTTCTCTTTAGATGGTTGCATCAATCCCTACACTTCTCCTTCGTCAACATATCTCCGTCACCCAGCAATAATGATGACAGTTTGCATATAATTCTCCTCATCTCCCCTCCTCTTCCGCATCTTTCACCCTCTCCTCCTCCCTCTTTCACCTTCATCCCATATTTTTTCCACTCTATAGTAGCTTTCATGAAAGGGCCTTTTCCTCACATACGATACGAAGCTGTATATTGGAGACGGACGCTCCGAAACCTGTCGCGAAAAGGATGTAAGCAATAGAAACTCTACGTACAAAACCATCATCGCCTCTCATCCTGTAATGTAGTCCATAAAATCCGGCCATATTTGAAAATGAATGCTGATAATATGGGATTAAAACTCACCTTAAAGCCACTTCTTCCCTGCCTCTCACCCATTAGGCTATCCCTATATTTTCTCTCATGAAAAGCCGAATCCGCAGCTAGCTAAATGCCAATACTGCTATCATGTCAAGAACAAGACGAATAATTTCAATTACATTCCTTTCATCCAACCCCACAAAATCCGACTCCCTACCTCGTCTCAACCCTTTTACTCATCCACTCATAATTACCTCATTCAAATTCTCCGCGAAAACATCCCATCCAACTAATCCAACCAAACCCCCTCGCAAATCTCCATACTTTTCCTTTATATATATATTGCATGTAGGCAACAACAGCCATTGTTATCATGCAAGGACTCTTGGTTGTAAATTCGACCCATCAAACAAAACTAGACGCTCAAACATGCCAAACCTGAGTACGCAACCACAAGTAAGTACACCAATAACATTATTATCTCCCGTTCCATCAGCAATATACGTAATCTCAACATCCCTCAACAGGTTCCGCGTATCCAGAAGGATTCTCCAGAATGCATTTACCAGTTTCCCAAATTTACACCTTCATCCTCAAACCAATGCCAATTTTAAAATCTCCTCAACGTCTTTCCCCCTCTCCCCCCAGCTAACAGCTTCGTCTTAAAATGTCGCACCTCTTCCATTACATGTTCGTACAGTCTTCTCTGTTGCTACAAGCCGTGTAGTTCCTTCCGTAATTGCCTTTAGCCACTAGACATGCATCCTGTTGCACCCGCCAAACCCATATAACCTTGTCCCCCATTCATCCTCCTAACCATGCTTTGCCCTGGGATGAGTAGGATATTAGTCTCTTGATCAGCCGGACAATTTAAAAGTTTTTAAATCCCTCTATCACAAGGTGACACATAGATATACACACACAGCACAGCATGCACACTCCCAGACTATTTCTCTCCTATGCTATTTTCTTCTCAAAACTTGATTCCTATAGCTTGTGGATTTCATAAACTAACTGGATTTAAACAAGAAAGCCTCCTCGTCATCTTCGGATAGTTTCCAAAGTATTCCATCCCTGACATTTGACAATCAATGATGAATGTCCAATGAAAATTTTAAGTCCCACAATCACCAAACACAAACTTTCCACGTGTCACCGTTGCCCCGTTTATGACACGATCACACCATGTGTCCCAACAAGCTCCCACCACCAAACATTTCACCATCTATCATCCCCCAAATTCTCAATTTCCCCCTCAATATTCTAAACCTTTTAGCAAGAAAGTGCAAAAACAATCATCAATAAATTATCTTAATCCCTCTAATTTAACAATCAATTCCCCCTGTCTTCTCCATTAAAAACAATAGGCATATAGACGGAAGCTAAATTATCCAAGAGGACCAATCTTCCAAATCTTGCCCTTACTTGTAGACTCAATCCATTAAACCGCGTCAATCTCTGTTCCTAATCCAGTATAATGCCTCACCTGTCCATCAGCTTCTAAAAATCTTGCAAACAATCAAGCTTTTCCTTACATACACTAATGTGACTAGACACTTTAATGTACCTTCTAAAGAGGCTTCTATCAAAGATTAAATTAAGCTTTTAATTAAATTTCAGCCGTCTACAATCCTAGTAATCCGTGCGCTACGCCAATGTCAAGTTTTTGAATAAATAATAATAATGTAGCATTGAAACCTGTCAAGTTTAGCTTCTATAGTCCTCTGCTAAAATCTACTCCCGTAAACAAACATCATTGTTACGCATCTATAAAATATTCAACAAGGAATTCATTGAAACCGCCATCAGTAAACATTGTACATGTTTAATTTTTTATAGTGCTATGATTTGTTTTGCTCAAAAACATTAAAGAAGTGGCAGATTTGACGTTATTGTAATTTTCAAGCTACTTTGAAACTGAAAGACCGCAAAGCGTATCGAATCCCCCAGAAATCCTACTTCCCTGTAAAAACGTCGTTTCACCAACCCAGCTTCTTAATTATTCCAACGAGAGATTCAGTTTCCTAAAGCAAAAGCTTTGCCACACAAGTCTTTTCATCCATACGAACACGTATTTTTTTTAAATGTAACGTGAAACCATGAATTACCACGTATTTTACTACCAACTTCGAGCTACTAACTCTCAATTGTCAGTAGCTTATTACCAGGGCGCGTGCCCGCCTGTAGACACTGTATAGTCACTCAGAACACAGCCAAAGTACTGGTCACGGACCCAATAATCTGTAGCTGTTGAGATTTACAAAAGACGGATTGAAAGAAAATAAGTTGGAATGGGAATGGGGACTTGTAAATTGTAAAATTTACAACGACAACAAGTTAGTTGCTAAACAGCATTCATTCAGTTGAAATGGACAGGGAGCAGATGTTTCTTCTCTTTGCAACAACGTTCCGATCTTTGGGTTTTAGCACTCAAAAGATAAAAGAGAGAGAGAGAGAAGACATACTTTCTGTAGCCACTACTGTTCATTAATCCCTTTTTCAAGAAATTATCACATTTTCCCATGGGTTTCTCTCGTTTCCCTGGAAAGGAATTCCAGCTAGCGGGAGCTGCGTACCTGCCTACAACTATAGCCAGACACTAAAGGCACACTCTGTTGAATTTCACGTTCGTAATTAGGTCTTCTTGAGAGCCCAACAAGTATGTATCTTGGCCAACAGGTCCTTTTAACTTTGGCATCAGCTAATGGCTAAACGTCCGCAAGTATTAGCCTCAAGATTGGATCGAGTCTCGAGTCAAGCGCAAACTAAGATTACAGTACTGATCTTGTGACTGATTCAGAATGGGAAAGAGATAAAAGAATCCGTACAGACAGTTTCTTCTACCTACCACATTCTCTCAAATGGATAAAGCTACTTGATTTTTCCGCAATCCACGGATTCCTTCAGGGTTTATGGTGCTAAAACCAAGAATCATCCATCTATTCTTTGATTCATTTCTTGTTTCTCTGGATCTTCATCTAGCAAAAGCGTTTCGAGGGCGGCTTTATCAAAAGATGCTGCTGATGTACTTGGAGTAGGAATTATTATGATTCCATGGAATCTTATCTGAAAACGAGCTTACATAGTGGAGAGGCGGAAGATTGGGGAGATGGGAGAAGGGGCGACTTAAAGCAATTGTCATGTTTAAACAAAACTTTCACGTTATGTTCACCATAATATTTTATAAATTGCTTTTATCAACTCCCTCGAATCATCTAAAGCCTCAACTTGAGCTGCCTTTACTGATAAGTAAGGAGCACTGTCAATTAAGCATAATAATCCCGACCAGTTTTAGTTACTCAGCCCTGCAGACCGCATCCTTCATCCCTCTCAACCCTCAAACAACAACTACTTCCATCCACCTCTTCCAAGAGAGCGGGTCCGTCATCCTTTTTACCTCCCTCTCCCTCTTCAGCACGTTCTTATGTAGTCTGCAACATTGGGAAGACGGTAGCTGACACTGCTACCACAGGCCACGGATTCTTAGCACCTCCTTGCAAATTTTTCCACGTGCTGCTTTTTAACTTTCCCCCGCAAACCAATTTCCTCCCCACCCCGACAGCCCCAACCCTCACACCCTCCCATTCCAGCTAGTTCCACCCCGTGTGCATTTAAAGCAATGACCAAGAATGACATTTATGGCGTTAACCTCACGCTAAATCATTTCCTTTGTCTTTAACCACAGGGATAGGAAGCCGCTCCTTGTAAAATGAATATGGAGGAGGCCGTTCAATCAAAATGTTTGCACACAATCCAATAGCACCTTTTCTACAATTTACACAGCGGATCGGCAAGAATCAGAGAGAAATGTGAAAAAAATCCTATCACAGCTAGTAATTATATCATCAAAGGCATTATTTTTATTTTAGTACGTCATAAAAAGTCAATTATTTTTTAAAAAATCTCTAAGATTCACCTCATCACCTTAATTAACTCATCACAGGGAGGAGGAGCGATGGAGAGAAAAATATTTTAGTCTCACCTTCCCTCACCACTTTTTCTTAAATGACTGAACGTCTGTAACCCCCAACCATTGCTTCAGTCGAGAACGAATCATCCTGTCGATGATCATATTCATTCAAGTTATTCCAAAACCTGCAACATTTTACCCAAGATTTCGAGAGATTTCAATGCAAATTAATTTTTTCTCACCTCTGCCCAACATTCCAAAAATAATTACGGCTCCCCGACATTGCCGAGTTGGATCCTCCCCCATCCCGCTTATTGAAATACACTTTTGATTGATTTAATTATATGCAAAATACTTTAATTACACTCGTACATGTTTCCATAGATGAGGGTATCTCTTGGAGGAGTCATGTTAGATATTATCATACTAGGATTCCAACACTTGTGCAAATTACCTCCATTGCTACCTGTCTTTCTTACAACTTCTCCCTCCCCTTCAGGTCAGGCCTCATAGTCTCTGCATTATACTATGTACGTCCTATGATTTCATCTATCCCGGTGACGGATGATGAAGATTGATTGCAAAATATCACCTCGTCTACCTCAAACTTCTACTCCTTGTAAGCTAGGAGGTGACGGATGTCATTTTTCATGCTATCCTCCTCTCACAGCAAAAGAATTATGCAATGTCAGAATATTTCAAATGATGGTCCTGACTACTCCTACAATGGGTTCCTTAAAGTAATATTTTTTTTTAAATTTTTAATTTTTGCATCTAGTCTTACCCTGAGTAACCAATCAGTGATATCCATTCTCTAAACGGTACATGCCGTCCTTACAGCTCAATGACATTCTCTCCTCCACTTTGTTCAATTAATGCAGGAATTGCTGATTATAAAAACTATGAGGTCATGATAATAATGTTATGTGCGGTGTGTAGCAAGTATAGCTCTTCAATTTATCAGTCACAGTCCCTTTCCATGTTCAAATATGTTCGTATATGATTGTTGTAAAGTTCATCTTTTTTCAGAACTAACCTTCAAGTTATAGGAAAGATTTGCAAATCTAATTGAATTCGCAACTTTTCTTCTTGCATTCCTTATGCTGCGCACCGCAGCTCAAAGAGGGCATCATTGATAAGAATTTCCAATAATCGCGGCCATCACATTGTATTGAAGCCCCTTCCATCCTCTCACACTTGCAGCCCCTGCTCATGAAGAAGTGCATGAATTCAACCGCCTACTACTATTCCAGTAGCACCTTCAATCCAACTCCAAGAAGCCAACAACTTAATTGTGTGACTACAAGCTCGTTAAAATAAAGAGCACCCAGTTAAGTTGAAGCAGGTAGCAGATTCAAAGCATATCCCATCAAATCCCACCTTTGTCCTAACTTGAATCAATCCTCCCATCTTTCCCGTTACCTTATATCCACTAACACATCTTCCTTCTCCTCGCCCTGTATTCCACTCCGGCTCTCTTCATTCTTGGAGCGGGTTATAACGCAGGAGAAGATTGCAAATTCGGATGCAAAACTTCATTTTACCCCGCCTCTTTCCTTGCATAATTAAGCATCCATCATCCACCGCCCGGCTTCTGCCACCTTCCTCCGGATTAAGTTATTCAAGAACCTACTAAATTCGCGGATTTCATCCTCGTCTCAACCCGAGCTACGCTTCTCATCCTATAATCATCTCAATTGATCCCGCTCAATCTGCTTTCTACCTAAAACCTCTTAGCTCCCAAGCTTTAACAACAAAGTTACCTACGAACCAAGATTAGGTAGTCAGTAGCAATAGATGCACTATTATTCAAAAAGCTGGATTCCTCTTTCCCAACGGCTTATTAATTACGTTTAGTCAGTCAACTAACTCGAAACATACTTAAGCTAAAAACCACAATTCTCGGATAAAATTCTTTTATACTTTGACGTGATATTTGTCAGGGAAACGTTATCACTTTCTTTGTAAATTGTATTTATAATTCAATGCAATGAGTCCATCCGTTCATCTCTTCCTCAACGTTGGAGTCCCAAATGATGAAGAAAAATATCATTCTTACCTAAGCAATGGACTGATTGTAATCCGGAAGTGCAAGAATCCTGCTCACATAGATTCGCCAATTATTCGCGAAACCTAAAACTTTGCTTCATCTCATCCTCCTTACAAGTCAAAAACCTTGTTCCAGTTTTAATGTAGCAACACTTGTATATGTATCGCGGATTCTGGGAATCCACAGCCAAAGGGTTAATCAAAGACTGTATTGCAGTAAGGGCGAAACAAGGAATAAACATGCAGTGGCCTCCTAAGGACGTTAGAGTTAATTGCAAAAGACAGTGTAATTTGAGAAGGAAAGAAAAGTGGGAATAGCAAAGAAAAGAAGGCGTATTCGAGGGAATGATTTAGGAGAAAGCTTACAACAAGATAGTACAGTTGAATATGATGCAGATTAGAGCAATAACTCGTGCATATGTAGTTACGCTGCATAAATCAAAAAATTAAGCCTGAGTAAAACCGGCATGTAATTTTACACACACAAGTTTGTGGCCTCTCGTCAATCTTCTTATTTTTACTTAAGCGCAAAAGAATATCCCTGCAACTCATTATGCAATAGAATAATTCAACTCGGGGGAATGACAATAATGTTAACCTTTCCATTCTCCAGGCAACAGATTACCATGCGTTGAGGGATTTTTTTTATTCTTGATGATGTGTTGTATTGTAAATCTGCTAACACGTTCCTAATCCGGATAATATTCTGCAACTGTCAGCTTGTTGCTGTTAGAGTCTAAGGTAAGAAGATACATTGTGGAAAAAATCATCTTTATCCCTTTGGAGAAAATCTTAAGAAAGAAAATCTTGGAGAGAGCTTAATCCCGAATGTTTTAGCAACCCCGAGAGTGAATTAGGTGTGAATTTTGACGTGTTCACATTCTCTCAAAGCGTTTTCCATTCAAATCAACTAAAGCATGACTATAAGGAGAGTAAGTAAAACCTGTCAAAAGGGGTTAGTTTCTGTGGGTATTTTTACAAAAAGCGGACGAGTTACGTTACAACCAAGAAGGAGGTGGCAGAGGGTGTTAAGCAGACTGACATTTGAAAACCCCAGTAGTCCCTCCCTAAAGGGAAAAGCGAAAATGTGTAATCCTTTTATGTGCAATTATCATTTGCAGAATCCCCAAACACAATATGCAAAAATTCAAGGAAGATAATCCTTTAGAGGACAAGCAAGCTTGCATAGGAAGAGAGCTTTGTGGAAGCGCCGTTTAATTACCGATGCTAACTGACATTGATTGACGTAATGTTTGCAAAAATCTACCTTCATCTCCCCCTATTCCCGCATAACAGTGTTATTATATACTACACTCTTTTTCCCAACACCTTGGTTACACAGACGGAACCATTCAGCACATGTTTCTTGATCTGATTTATGTTTCCATCAAACGTTTCAAATCTTTTCTCCATTCCGTCCAAATAATTCCTCCGTACCTCATCATTTACTATGTAAATTTAAATAAAAAACGACTCAAGAAGAGTCTCAGATTACATGGAGAGAGAGCGAAACCTTAAGGGGAATCTCGTATTCCCCTTTCAACTCATGTCAATCAACCTTTCCGCTATCTTTTCAAAGAGATGTGATCTTTGATGACACAAGGTATCCTTCAAGGAAAGGCAAAAGGGGGCAGAAATATTTCTTCATAATACATTTGCCAAAATCCGGAAAAATCTTGAGTTTGTCGTCCCTTACGCTGGAGCTAGCGTTCAAATATTGCAAACAATATAATTCTTCTTTTTAGCCTGGCTTGATTTCCCGTTTACTGGGGCGGAAGCCGACGTGTTTCCAACTGAATTAGCTGCGTTCATCCCAGGTAGATGTTGGAGGCTAGTTTTTATGCGGTTTCCTTGAATTGCATCTCTGGGCTGTCTGATTTTGATTTCTACATAAAATCCTCTTCACCACCGACCGTCCCACCTGGATAACGTAGAGGCTATTACGTGCGTAACTTTTTCACCTATTTTATTTCCCCTCGCCACGCTTCACGTCAAAGCCTGTAACTTGTAAATTGAGCTTTGAGGTGGCCACACACTCGATACCATGAAAAAAAAAAATAAAGTAATTTATCATAACAGCCAGGCGTGTATCCCCATCAGCTGGCATCAAGTTTCACGTGTAATCTCCCGTAGTGACCTCGTTGTTGTAGAAAAGGCCTCTGGCTCGGTCTGACCGACAGCAAAGCCATTCTTTTAGCAGCGTATGTAGCAGGTAGATAGGTAGTTTGTAAGTATAAAGGAAAGATGATTAGCCATAATTATCTTCTTGGGCTTGATTTCTCTGAATGCAGGGAAATTATCAGAGATGCATGGCTATATAATCCGTGTTAAAGAGACGAGAAATGTAAGTTGACATAGCCGAGTAGATACTTCCTCCATCCTGTACCTTAAACTACATGAATTAAACCACATTATACATGAGACAGTAGGCCTTTTAATGAAAATTACACTCTACATCTGTAACTGCTTTAACACTTGTTTAGCGGCACAGGTTATACGGGATCGGGCATCATATTTTTTCCTCACCTTTTCCTCCACTCCTGGTCCCTCCATCCATCCTCAAGGAATACTCCTCCGACTACAAGATGAGAACAAAATTTACACACATATGGTCTGCTGACGCAAACGTTTCGCACAACATTATCATTTAACTTTTTCTAATTGCATTCTTCCAACTGCACACAGCTACCCTTCTTGTGTCCGTCAAGTTCGTCACGGAAACTTGTCGGTCTGAAAAAAAATCCTTCAAGATCAATGCAACACAATATATACTACAGCTAGACAGAAACAAGAATTCAGGGTCCGCACTACACATTGCTTTTCGTGTCGGTACAAGTCCTGCGACATTCCAATCATCATCATTTTTTTGCCTCTACATATAAACTATAGCAAATTTGGAAAGCTGCAAATTATTCCCATCTAACTAAATACATACCTCCAGTCTCGTTAGGATGATGTTTCTCACATTTTACTTGTACAAAAGTTGCTGGTCCTTGTATATATTTAACTACTTTTCCCCGTCTATTTACTCCCCACCGCCTCAACTTCAACTCGTAAAATAAAATTACCTTGTTGTTTGTTAAACTGCTTGTATTTTGCAGGATCCGTGCCTCTACTGATTAAGAGCTCATCATAGTTTTGCACCTGTTTGCCGTTTTTCGATCATAATTTAAACTTTATTATCAAGGAGATGTGTACTCTGACTAGTTAATATTTCAACTCGTAGTTAAAAGTTTCTTTCGTTATTGTGGTTGATCACGCGATATGAAACGTTGCCTAAAGACCTGTTTCAGCGTCTTCTTTACCTCCTCTGTATTCAAGTTGTACATACTTGGCGTTAACAGCTTTGACGTAAGGATATATTATGCACGCTACCAGATCCCCGCTCGGTTAGTTATAGTACTTTATTAATCTAGATTTGGCACATTTCTCTTCCAGCATGAAAAATAACTTTGGCGAAATTATTGCCGAATTCTATCTATATTAACAGTAAACAATATTCCTTGAATTCTTAAAGCTACAGCAGCAACGTTAATGTAATGTTACGTTTTGCAGAACCGAGTTTCTTATGGCAAAAGTTCTGTCAACAACTGACGTCTACATGTACTTCAGTCTTGCTTGGCAAGAACGAATGCCGTACGATTGGGGATGTACACCTAAAGGAAATAAATTTATCAGTAACTTGTTCTTGTTTGCTATTATAATAAATAAGGAATCATAAACTAAATGAAATTTAAAAAAAATTTAACTTACCATCAAAGAGCATCTTCGTCCCGCAAATCCATCTTGCATAGTTAGGTATTCTATGTTATGGTCCAACCTCTTTTGACCTCCAAACTCTTCAGCATCGCTGTCCAATACAATCTTGTACTTTCCAGGCTGATCGACTCCAATCCTTGAAGAAAGACGAAAGCAGTTAATCTTTTGCTGAAACCGCTTAATGAGAATGGAAATAAAATTTCTGCACATACTTGTAGTCCGGGAAGCTACCACTGGTATGGAAATTAAAAACGAATACCAAGCCACCACGCTCAAAAACGACAACTTTATCACCTTCGTGCTTCCAGCTGACATAGCCCTATAAATTCCAAAAAGTACATGGGTCAACAATGTTTTCTCGAAAAAATAAACTATACTTCATTTATAATCTTGGCTCACCGGATCCTTGTGAAGCCATCCATACTCTTCCTCGAGTTTCATCATGGCAGCATCGAACCTTCCCAAGTACTTGTACTTGAGCAGTGGATCATCCATTAAGTTCCACTGACGGCGGGCGTAATGATACGAGTCATTATTTCCCGCTCTGGGGAAATCAAGCCATTCTGGATGGCCGAATTCATTTCCTAGATAATAGAACTCAAACTGATTTCCTCCCAAACACAGTCTTGAATGTTTTTTATGTTTATTATCCCATTTAACCTACCTATGAAGTTAAGGTATCCTTCTCCACCTAATCCCAAGGTTATCAAACGGATGAGCTTATGAAGGGCAATACCTCTATCAATGACTAAGCTAGGCTCGGATAATGTTGACATATGAGTGTACATTTCCTTGTCCATTAACCAAAACGCTATTGTTTTATCCCCGACAAGCGCCTGCAATTACAGTTATAGTTGTAAATCTGTACTACCTTCATCTTATCGTGGCCGTGATAATTCAGTACCTGATCGTGACTTTCTGCATAAGCGATCGTCTTCTCCATCCATCGTCGGTTACTTAAGGTGTGCACAATATTTCCCATTTCCCAGTCTTCATCCTGTTCGGCCAAATACGTCATACATCATAAACCAATTTAGTAAAATAACGTTTTTATTTCATAACCATTTTATTAGCTAGTACCTTAAATTTCTTGAGCAGTTCGATCCATTTGTCTGGTATGGCCATTGCTAAACGGTAGTCGAAACCACCTCCACCTTCCGTTACAGGACGACACAAACTTGGCATTCCGGAAACATCCTGTTAAAAGAACAAGATTAAAGCGGACCTTTGATAACCCTGCTGTTTCAGCAATAATTTTTTTAAATGGAGTCGTCTCATACCTCAGCAATTGTAATGGATTCCGGATAGAGTTTATGCACCATATCGTTTGCCAGCATCAGGTACACCAATGCGTCAGTGTCCGTGTTAAGACCAAAATATTCATTGTAATCGCCAGAAAACCCATGTCCGATTCCGCGTGTGTGATACAGCATTGATGTGACACCATCAAATCTAAATTCATTTCGGATTCGAAAGTAATACGGGAAATACAATAATATCGTCTCCCGGTTTCCATTTAAAAATCCCTCACATGCAATTGTTAGTGGAAAGTAAAGTTATCCCCTGCAAATTATTGATGGGCGGTTTGTTAACACAAAAGCATAAAGCTCATTTGAGCGTTTCGAGATATTCAACAACTTATCACAGTCTTAATTTAAATTATCTTGGAGCCTGACTAGCCCTCTCCCTTAATCTTTTCTAACAGGCAAATACCATTACAATGACACAAATATAATTAGTCTTACCGGAATCCATCAAAATGATATTCCTC
Organism: Sminthurides aquaticus; assembly: GCA_906901655.1. NCBI lineage: Eukaryota > Metazoa > Arthropoda > Collembola > Symphypleona > Sminthurididae > Sminthurides > Sminthurides aquaticus. The sequence goes on along the minus strand of CAJQTT010000001.1, from coordinate 12,134,128 downwards.
CAGATACCACCTCAAGTTCGAGAGCAAAAATCGAAGCACTTCATGCCTGTAAATAACATGATTGTAATAACAAGTTTATAGTTTTTATATTGATAGATTATGTAGCATACTTACTCATGATAGTTAAACAATCTAGAATCCCAGAGACTGTGTTCTCCTTTGGGTCCATCATGAAAATAGCAGCCTCCAGTTCCATCCCAATTATTTAGGCCATCCAGAACATTCTTAGAGGCATGTGAATGAACGACATCCAGTAAAACAACTAAACCGTTGGCGTGAGCAACATCAATTAACCTTTTGAGCTCGTCAGGAGTTCCATAACGACTGCAAATCCAAACATTAATTAATTGAAAAAATCGTGAAACAACTTCACCAAATAATCCAAGAAAAGACGTCAAACATTAAGCTTTATAAACCTTGATGCCGCATAGAAGCTTGTGACTTGATAACCGAAACTAGCATAGTAAGCATGCTCCATTACGGCCATCAGTTGAATTGCATTATAACCTGCGATTACACATACAATCTTCAGCAAACAAGACATAAAGGTTCCACTACAACAACAAACACTCAAGACGAATCGTTTACAAAACATTGTAACATGTAACATTTTTAACTGGTCTCACTTACCTTGTTTCTTGATACGCGGAATTATATTATCGGCGAATTCGTTGTAAGTGGCAACCTTAGGTTCATTTGAAGCAATACCGACGTGACTCTCATAAATTCTTAGGCTCTCAGGTCGTTTAGGTCTTGGTTGCTGGAACTCGTATTTCTGGAAGCAATATAAAGATTCTTCAGGTGCTTTTCATCGAATTTTACGTTCTTAACCCAAAAGCCGGTAACCTACCTTCTCAGGATTGTAATGTATGTATTTAAAAGTAAATCCTTGATCTTTTGGAGGCTGGACTACATAGCGGGCCCACGGAGAGATTCTGTCGATTAGGCTCCCAGACTGGTCACGAATGATAACCTAGGAATCAAATCAAATCAGCTTAGTATTTCAACCATAGCAAAATAATAAATGCAAATTCCAGATTGTCTGGTTACTACGGAATTTTCCAATTAAAAGACTGCATCAAACTCCATCACAAAATCTCTCCCTACCTTAATTTCGCTCAAGTGCTTGATTTTCGGTGTACCATCCGCATTAGGAGGTAAAGTTAAGGACCATTTACCATAATCCAGCTTCTGATAAGGGTATTCAGTCCTGTTCCAATCGTCTGAAATTCATAACATATTCCTTTACTATCTCTTTGGTTGCGTGCATGAAGTCGCAATATTCATAAAATTCTCGCAATTTCTCGAGCTTACTAAAGTCTCCAGCTAAATACATTTCCTGTGCACCGGGAGCCCACTCTTTGCACGTTATACTTCCATTAGATTGAACATGGATTCCATATTCTTCATAAGCTCGGGAAAAATTTTCAATTCCACCTTCATGTTCATTAATTCCATCTACCCAATCTAAGTACACGGCATACCTGAATCAAAAACAACATAATTGAGTAATTAAGAACTAAAATTAAATTCATTTGCGTAAACCAAACAATATCTCTTGCTTGCTAATCAAAAACAAATCAATCAATCACACCGTTTCTTGATATCATATTCGAATGGTCTTAGGCCGGCATCCCTATCCAGCAACTGCTCAAGATGGGGCACAGGGACTTCCATCGGATTCAGTTTCGACCACTTTCCTCCCATTTTGATTATTGATTTATTTCAGCTGCAATTACATGACAATTCCATCAGATTCAATTTATATACAAATACAAGCATCTCCAATTCCTTTATAATGACTACATCTTGATACTCAAAACGGAGGCCTAAACACTGGAACTGTTATGTACGAATTTGTATTTTATCATTTCTAAAATAATCACATTTTCAAAGTCCTCCTTGTAATTCAAAACATTTGAAACTTATCAAATATTTACGGGAAAATAATTAAGAAGCACAACAAACCAAAATTTCCTGTTGAACAGCCAAATCTTTGCGACGTTTAACAATATAAAATATTTCAATTTCATGAAGCTCGCTGCTTTCATTAAACTCACCTGACAATAGATTCCAGCACGAGAATAATATAAATCTAGCCGTAAAGTACAGGATAAACCTTAAATTAACTAAATAATTACATCAGATAATTAAATGTAATTAACTGAATCCTATAAATCCGATGATATGCTCCACCACAACTATCATATCAGAGAGCCGCTTCCACGACAGGCAGCAGGCTACTAAAACTGGAAACAAGCGTCGTATTCCTACTCTACTGCTTATGAAAAGCTCAATGTCACGTGCGAGTCAGCTGTACACGTGCTTTTACATTCATTCTTTATAGCTCCCAAGATTTTTCTGCCTTCACTCTTAATATCTGCGCATTTGCGAATCTTGCTTCTACTCTTGTATTTTGTTTGTTACGCGAAACTTTATGCAAAATCCAGCCCTCTCTTTACTCTTCCTACGCCCTCCGGCGTATCCTCGTTACACACAACCAAAGAATCAAATGTCGCAAATATTATAACGTCCTCCCTCTGTATCATTCCATATCTTACGTTCCGTCTATTATTAGTTTTTCGCAGGCGGGTTAGCTTGTACCCAAGCTAACTGGAATTTCCCAATCGGTGCTCGGCTATTTTTCTAACCGACTTCTCAGTTTCTCAGCAGCTAATGCTTTAGCGAACCTTGCTTGAAGCCAACTAAGGATTTCCAAGTACATTTAACTAATTTACTGTTTAAATTTTTCATCCTGCAATCAAATTCAAAGAATGAACCGGTCATAGCCAAGAGAGTTATAAAGACACTTACCGAAACTATCCAACTCCAACAGCTTCCACTTGTTTTCAATAGCGTGAAGCAAAATTCGCAAAACTCTCGGTCTCCCGTTACACCTATTTGCAAAATCTACGGATTATAGACTAGAAACTAATTGGTGAGCGTGCAAAGGGTTTGAGTTTAACTAAGGATTTGCTATGGTGCACGGAGATGATACTGTAAGCGGTTGTATCCCAGTTGTCGCCTTGTTAGCCCGCTATAGTAAGATCAAGGTCATCTTCTGGAACTGGACTCGAGACATTTCTCTCCGTCGTGTTGGCATAAGTTGTTTGAGAATTAGCATTATCTCTCTTCAAGTAAGCGCCTTGTGAAAAGGGAAATGCGCAGTAATAAGAATATACTCATCCCAAAGAAACTAGTAACGCTTTAGCTTCTAATCATAGACCCACTGCTAGGTTTTCGACTTGAGTAGTTCCTCTTCGTGTAATGCTTAAACGCTTGTTCCTTCCTCAGAATTTGCCGATTTATGGACCCGTCTGGTTTTAGCATCTCCTATCATTCTCGCTTGCACAATAAGGCGATTAGACAGTTCTTATCTACATTGATCGAGGTGCGCTCAACATTGTAACGCTGACCTATGCTATTTCTGTACTTTTGCAATTTTACACGTACCCAAATTACATACACATCAGTTTAAACAGTGTTATCGACTGAAATCGGGAAATGAAATACACAGTTCATCTTCTTCATGGATGACAGTACCATGGTATTTTATTTTTAACTGTATAATATTCGGGTTTAACCCAGAGAGACTAGAAATTATGACACTGAGGTGATTAATACTTCGGTGGCATAAATTATAGTATATTTTTGAGATTCGTGTTAACTTTACTTTACCATTATTTATCTATGCATCCCTATGGATTTCCGTGTCAAATCTGTCGGATTTCTACAACTTTCCTATCCGGATTATCAGCATCGTTCGCTGACCATTTCCACGGACTCTCCTTTTTGCAAGGACACAGGACCAGCTTAATACTTCTACAAATGTAGTTAACTCATATACAACAATATAGAAACCACATCTCCCTCCGCTTGAGCTCGTTTCTAAGCAAATGCACTAAATATTTACAATCAATTCCAATTCACTTTTAAATTCTCATGGTGGATATCATTATCCTTGACAGCATTCTCGGAGGCGAACGGTTGGAGAAACAATCAATTTTGACATAAGATTAACAATCACTAATTATACAATTTCTAGCAAATTTTTACAGCATCACTCTAAAGCTTGCAGCCCATGTAGCTGCAACTTAAGGTGATGGTTAGCGTTCAGAAAAATATTTACTTATTCGGTCATAAGAAAATTCTTCGCAGGTCTGCCGGTGAAGTAATCATGTTGCATTGCGGACAAAGTTTCTTTGCACCCTGTAACACGAAGCAAATGTATTTAGTTTCATCATCATCTTTATAAGTGTTTACACGGAATCTATAACAAGATTTTTTTAAGCCTTACCAGAGTCCTTAGCCAGCACTTTTCGCAATGTACGTGCCAGCATGAAATTGATACCACAGGCTTTCTGTACTTGTCCTACGAATCAGAAAACAGATGTATACATACATATATGTTATTGCATTATAATATTTTTTGATCCAAACATTTGTCGCAAGAAATCCATACTAATAAGCCCAACTACATATACTTAAAAAAAAATCATCTCCAGACTTACCATGCAAATCAGGCACTGATTGCAGCTATGAGCAAGACCAGTGGATGGCTTCAGTTCCCTCTCCAGTTCACGCACACGGGATTTCAAAGCTTTGATGACCATTTTGACAGAATTCTCTCCGGTTTGAACTTCACTATCAAATCCGTTTCCTTCTTCGGTATCGTCCTCCGTCCAGCTGGAAATAAGCAAAACAGTTTAGTTACTTCATCTATTTTAACACATGGTACTCTTTATTATCCAGCAAAAAAAATCAAGCTTACGTTTTAGAATCCTGAGGAGTGCTTCGATTGCTTGGGCTATTTGATGGATTATTTAGCGCAGACTGAACATCATTTTCCGTGTACTGAGCTTGTCCGTAGGTACTTGTGTCATCCCCGTCCACAACTACTTCTAGGGAATCATTCTCATCATTGTCTCTTCTTCTAGAGTTCGTTGTCATATTTAACGCAGTTGCTGCAAGAATACAAGAATCATCTATTAAAGTACTTGCCAGAATTTAATCCCGAATAATAGAACACTGTTACATCTTGAACCATATGCTTACCAGAATAATTTTGTGAAATGTGGCTAAAAGGGCGAGAACGACGATGAGCATAGTATTCATAGTCTTCCATATCATGATTTTCTCCATCCCCATCCCCCTCGATATCCACAGGTTCGTCCTCGTCCAGCATATCTCCATTCTAGAGGGGTGAAAAGAAAGTGTTAGTTTTTCTACATTCTCCCCGATCGTGTAACTACATCAAGTATTATGTGCCGTCCCGCGTGGTATTCGACGCAGGCTTTTTAAGCGAGCAACTAAAACCAGCTTTTCTTAAACTTACCTTTCTTAAACAAGTTTCCACATGAGCAGATATTTGTTCATTAGGTCCTTGCAAAGGGATTTGGCAAACAGGGCAGTTAACATGATTCCCCCCACTCTCTTCACGCCGTCGTCGTGTTTTCAGTCGAAGCCTTGAATGTCGATTCGCTCTCACCCGATGATAAGTCTGAAAAATTTAACATTTCATTATTCTAGCTCCGTTTCCTCCATTGAATCATGCAAATTTCATCTTTCCTGTCACTTTCCCCCCCCTCATCCGACTAATGCTAATCAAAAACTCATTTCACAAGAAGCCGAAAGGATAAGTAGCTAATAAGTAATTTACAAGTGATTTTGCCACCGGTAATTATAATCAGACAGATTGATTGTCCCAAGGGTTTAATTTCTCTCGAATATTTTTCTATCTATCATCATGTCTAGTCAAATGTTGGGCATGGTGAGGACGAAAAAAACCAAGAGCAGGATATGCGGGTTTTCATCTTGGCAACTGCGCTTCCTCTATATATTATACGTGTTAATTTTAATTAATTTCACCGCAATCTGACAGCAGATGGGGTTCATGAATTGTAATGGTGCTAACGCTTTAAGCTATGCCATTTACCCTCACAAAAATGTTACGCTTCTTCTATACAGGGTCAATTGTTTCCCCACCTCAGACGAGACAGAATGCTGATTGTATGAGGTGTTGGTAGAAGCAATTGCATGAAATAAAATGCGGATACAAGAAAACTTTGAGCATAATGTTAGTAATTTACCTCCCATCGAGAATCCTGTGTAGTTTCTGTCGAGATCTCCTTTTTGTTCATATTCGAAGAAGCTGATGGGGAGTCTTGAGATGAGGTGGATGGTTCTTCAAGTCGAAGAGTTTGTGAAGTTCTGGTGATACGGCTGAAGCACATGAGTTGTTCAACTTCGGAAAGCAGGTGGGACTCCAGTTCGTGTGGACGAAGGGCCATTTTACAAACAGGGCATCCTAATTCCTGTCCACCCAGTCGTTTCCCTTTAAATCAATCATAAATCCCAATATTTAATAACATGAAACAGCATTTACAAATCCTTTCAAAATCATCCCAAAGCTTGCTTTCACCACCCTCATAAAACTACCAATTCATCCATCCTGCATTATGCATACACATATTACTATCCTATTCCACCCCATTCTTTTTTTCATCCCCCAACCAATACTAGAATTTGATTCGTACGACACGGATTTGCACCCAGTTAGAATTTATGTGATAACCGGATATAGAAGGCTAAAAACTTTATATTCACTACCGCCCACTTGGATCATAAATAGTTGTCCATAATTTTATTCCACACGCAAATTCAATTTGGGTAGATGTCAAGACAAAAAACATGGGAGCTAAGCACATACGGATGGCAATGCAATTGTGGTTTTTTTTCCTCATGACACGACCACATCCCCATCAAACACAATTCCCAGAGGTCCCTGAGTGGTAAGAGCAATATGGTATTCTCCGTCGGATTTTCCCCAGCAAGTACTACTCCATGTAAACAGGGAAAGTAAGCATGGATGGCGGGCATTCTTTTTCCTATTCCCCAAAGAGCGAGCATGTTTGGGTTAAAGTGGTGGTTTTAGGTGTAGGGACTTGGGGACATGTTTGGAAAAGTGTGACAAAATCCGGGTGTGACTATTTCTCTACGGGCCAGTTGGCTAAATAGTGAGGAGGCTGTTAAGTTAAGTCCTCTTCCGGGCGGTAAGAGTAATAGAGGTCTACAGGGTTTAACTTGTTGGAGATGCATGAATTGTCGGTGAAATTGGGATCCCGCTTTAAGTTTCCCTTAGTTCCGATCCAGAGAATGGTTGGTCCCAGATAAAAAATGCATTAAGAGATAGGGCGAGAGGAAAGTGTGTGTGAGAGAGAGAAAGGAGTTTACATATCAGCCAAGAAGTTACAAGGATGAGAATATCCCCGTGTCTTAGCGGCTTCATCGGGGCACTACCGGGCTTCTTGGGCTTTTCGCTTCAGAGAGAAGCGTGTGGATGGTGCGATTCGGGGTAAGCGGGAATCCGGGATACTTAGCAAGTGTGAGAAGGGAGGTAATGGTTCAAAAAATACAGCGAGTTAAGTTTTCAGATGGGCTTTTATCCCAAGATATAATATGTAGATAGAAAAGACTTGAATCGAACCATCTGTCAGCCTATTCTCATCTCAGATGAGAGCGCTACATATACCCGACCCCAACCACCCCGACCGTGTATATATCCCGTAAAACACACAGCCCAAGTCCGCCGCTCTCTCTCTCTCTCTCTCTCTCTCTCCTCATCTTGATCCTCCACGGCTCCTTTCTTACTTGTCTAGAGGGAAGTGAGGATTAAGTGTTGGAGGATAGTTGAGGCTTTTCCTGGTGAGGTTCAGGTGTGAAAGCTAAGCGTTCGGGATTGAGTTCGATATCCCTGGTAACGAGGCAATCACCCAACCCGTCAACACACCCATCTATCACAACCCAACCAGATGAGCCAAGGATCTATCTATCCACTTTACCCTCTGCAAACTCACATATCCACCACCCCGCCTCCATCCGACTCCCTCTCACAAGTCTTTCCCCGCACTCCCTATGACAAATGGATGCGGCGGAAACACAAGGGAGGGCTTAGCTGGACGTGTACGGGTCGCTAACAAGCACCTGACAAATCCTAGGGCTTTACTGGGTCATCCAAATAGTCGCTACATCAACACCATCATAATCTCCACCTAAGAACCCAAAGCGGACCAGGACTTTTCTCCCGGATACCCAGGGAAATAACACCAAGCTCTCGCCCTACCCTCCCCACCCCCACTACTACCTACTAAACCCAAATCCGCACTTACATATCACTTCAAACACCCCGGAATCACACTCGTATATACGCTCACACAAACCCTCTTCCAAAACAACAGCTATCCTCCTCATTCCTCCTCCGTCCTATCCATCCCTCCCCGCCGCTTTCTCTTCTACCCCACCCACACCACCTTTCTCCGCCACAATTTCAACAAACTTTCCCCAAAACCTCAAGTAAACTCACCAAAACCTCCTTTTACTTTTCATCCCCAAACATTTCAATGCATCTCCTCACGCCAAGATCAAGACGACGATGGCTAACGCTAACCAACAAACTTCTTCCCGTCACATCACATTCCTCCTCACATCTTCATCTTTCTTCTAAGCCCGTCCTCCTCCATATCCTTCCTCTCCACGCTTCCCTGTATCCAATTAACAATGGATTAAAGTCTTTCTTCAAAGGCACGATTCATTCTTCCAATCAAATCTCACCTCCTCCAACAATCACCCCTCTACTCTTCTCAGCTTCCTTCGATAATAACCCTACAGTTACCCCATTTTAATCCAAGTTAACGCACCATCCCCTGTACCTATCCATATACCTACCAACCTACCCCCTCTACAGCAAACCATTTGCAAACACAAACATTCTCACACAATCACGTCACGATTTCCCATTACAAATTCTTACCCGAAATGGTCAATCTGCAAACTTAGCGCTTCCACACATTTCCACCCCCTGCCTCCTCCCGGTATTCAAACATAACCATCCCGCTCATCATCTTCTTCTGTTTGACCCTTTCCCTTAGATCATTTCAAGCATCTAGTAACCGCAAAACCTATTATGAGACCCCACCTCATTCCTCCATCACTCTTAATGATAGGCCATCCTAGTAATCCTTGAATGGTCAATCATTTTTACCTGTTTCAACATTTTTTTATATCTTAGAACCTTCTCAGCTTCAATGGCTTGCCGTTAGTTCAAACGGTATTCAATCTTAACGTTTCAACGCAGTTCCCTTATGGATATACTACATTCGGATTTAGTCGAGATCAGACAGGAAAGGGAGGATACGCGCCACATACAAACCCATCTTATTCGCATCCTCATCCTCAAGCGTTCACGAGAATCGTCGGGTAAAAAAGTTGGAAATAATAAAACCATATGAGAAACTTTTGATAATCATTTAATTGAATTGCTTATGGCTGGCGGGAGGATTGGTGATAGTCATGGATAAAGAACCAAGTTGCAATTAAGCGGTCTTAAATGCAACTTAGAGAGTCGACCCCGCTTGAGCTAAGAGCGGTGATGAAAAAGAAACTTACGCTCAGGATCAGAGCCCCCTCCAACGAGTTATATATCACCCAATATCTTCCTCCTCATCCACCGCTTAAGATGAGCTCCTTAACTTAACCAGGAGGGCTTGTCCTCCAGACAGAGAGGGAATCTCTGCCTCATAATCAATGGAACAAGATGAAGAACAAAGATGTATCAAGTACTCAAGTAGTTATATACACATAGATTCCAGCTCTATCCAGTCCACTTCCCTGCAGTCTCCTCCATCTCCTCCTCCTTTTCTCTCCCGTCATCCCCGAATCCTCTCCATATCCGCTATTAAATGATCTGAGAGGGGACGGCGAGTTAAATGAAAGTCTTGCTCATATAAAACTTGGGGTAACATCCCAATAATCCTTTATTACCATCCGGATGGTGAGAAACCCATCTACACATTCCCGCACTAAGATCCCAGCTGAGAAATCCTATTCTTTTCCTTCCCCTCCCTCTCTCTTTTCACGCTTTCATTCCCTCCGTCTTCCTCTACCCCTTACCTCTTTCTCCGTGATCACTTCCTCTTATTCTTCTTCCCTTTTCACCCTTCTTACCAACCTTCTCAGAGGGCCCTATAACTTCCAGTCCGTCCGTTCTCGAGAATCCTTACAAGACTAGCGTCAAGGAAGCATATGAAAATCTACAGAGAAACCCACACGGAGAAAGCAACAACTATCCTCACTTTTACCCTAAACCCTGGATCGCCTCTTCCTTTTATTCCAAAGACAAACTTCCACAAATGAAATAATCCGGACGACAGACTCGCCCTTAAATTACAGCTCAGGCTAAACTCCCGAGGAGAGAGTAGTGGAAGAAGCGAGGAAAAAACTAGAGAAAGAAGATTTGTCAGATTTGTTGGATAAATTGAAAAGATTGATAGTAGAGTAATAAAAGAGATATTCATTGGCTTCCTCCTCCCCCCTCTCTCTCTCTCCAGCTCACTTTCTCCCTCTTCCCCCGCCTCGCTTTCTCCGGGAACACATACACAAACAAACAGATTTTTCGACTTATAGGAACCCTGTATCAGTCCGTCTCTATTCCGTCCATGCTTACTTGGAGTAGAGCACAGCCCAAAGGCCCTGCTGAAGCCAACAGAATAGACAGAAGATATGCAGACAACTCTGAGCATAAGAGAAGCATCCCTACGGATCAGGCAAAAGAATATTCCGGATCCAAGCAAGCCGAGAGTGTCAACAGAAACCAAGCTGAGGCATAGGCCAGGAGGATAAATGCATCTCTCAACATCATATTACCACATGCTGGAAGAAAGCGTGAATTTGGCCTGGATGAAAGGGTTCACACACAGCCGCTTATTTAAGTCCAATCCCACTCGGAACACCAAGGCTTTCTCTCTTGAAACGCTTATTGCCCGTAAAAAAGGAATAGGACAGGCAATAACAAAGGGAAAACATGGAATATGTCACTGAGAAAGCTATTTCCATGGAATTTTCTCGGATAAGCGACAAGAAAAGACGCAATCTAATTTCCTCGCCAGAGAAAACATGAAAAAATCCTAAACCACCCTCGCCCTTTCTCCACACGCATACTTCTCACCAACCAACCCTATATTTTTACTCAAAGCTAGCCACGCCAGGTCCTTGGAAGACTCTGAAAGAATAAAACCCGCCCGCCCCCATATCCTCCTATCCCATCTCATCCTATCTCCTCCTCCTCTTCTTTCTATCTCCCATTATTCCCTTCATTCATCCTTTAAGACAGACAGCTTGACTCTGACGCTCTCCAATTCACACCATCACCTACACCAACTCCAGCCTCCTGTCGCTCTTTAAAAGCCCACATTACAAACCCAAAACTCCCGCACCATACAATCCCATCCTCCTCAATCCACCATCATCATCCTCAGCCGGATCTCTATCCAACCCCATTACACTCCAGCTCCTCAACTCCTATTGCTTCCTCGTCCTTTCAGTTAACTCTCACTGCTTTCCCCGCACCTCCCTCCTTTCTCTCTCCCATCATCTCCTTTACGATTAACACCCAATATAACACCCCCACCACCCGTATTTTCCCTCTGCCGTCCGTCTATCCTATAAACAAAACACATGTCAAACACATCGACCGCAAGAACAAAGCCCACGTCCCAGATCGGACGTCTGCCCCTTTATCCTACCCAAACTCGGTACCCTCTCTTAAGATCTTATCCTCCGCATCCAAAATCTCTTGCATTTAAATTTTACTCGCTTCTTCTTCTCAACCAGGGTCGAAAAATTCCGTTCAAGCCCTCAAAACTTTTAAACTCCTATCTTTTTTCCCGTCTCCACGTAAGCTATCAACACGGTTATTCGCTCGACCCGACCGGCTTTTCTAGTTAAACTTTACAGTCCCCGGCCCATCTGTCATATATTTGCGTGTATGATAAATATTTACAATTCTCAGTCTCGGCCCATCTGTCATTGATACCTTAAATCCTATAACCCCTACCTCCTCTTTCGTATTCTCCAACTGCTCTTCGCCTCTTCGAGACTTGTAAAGTCTACAAGCGGGCATTCAGGCACAAACTACAAGCCATTCCACATTTAAATCCAGCGTGACCAGAAGAGCAGCGTCAAGTCAACCTCCTCTCTTCCGAGGAATTCACAAGACAATTTTTTAAAACCTGGACATTAAATTCCTCCATACCTGGTACAGAATATGGCATCACAAGATGCGGGCTTCTCCGACACTTCCCACCCGAAGATCTTCCATCCATAGAATCAAAAACCCGACTACTCACGTACCCGTTCTCCATGTCAATGTCATTAAAAATTTTCAAACGATTTCCAGCACTCATCCTCCTCCAACACCAACAGCAATTCCAAATAACCTTACATGCTCTTCAAACCCTTGCTTTTTCCTTCAAAATAAATCCACCTTCTTCTCCCCCTTGACTTCCCACCAATCTAAACTGAGTATTTTCACATTCACAGACAAGTCCACATTTCTTCCTGATTTTCAAACAATCCGATTTTCGGACAAAGCGCACACGGAGTTGAAAAACACGAGGGTAGTAAAAATCCGTCCACTTCCTTCCTACCAATCTTTTGACTGACAGACTGCTGGTGTCCAACACACACTCGACACTCGACGTCACTCCCAAGTCGAAACTGCCCCGAGAGTCCAAGCAAGCAAAGAAATTAACTAGAATATGCGTAAGCTATAAGTGCTAAGCCCGGAATCAAAAACCACACTGACCTGTCCTCTCTCTCCCACAAATCCTTCTCGTCCCTCCATCCCTTTAGTCAGATCTCGGCCCACTCTTTGCCTTCCCACTTCCAGGAGCTTTCAATTCTCTTTTCCAGAACCAGGGGGATAATACCATCCTCTTGGCTCATCTGACTTTTGGGTATGCAAGTGGATAGAGAATAGAAACTAAATCCAGGGAGGGGGATGAGCCATTTACCTCTCTCCCTTCCACGTTAAAGCAGGGGAGAGAGATTATATTCAGAGTCCCGGAAGGGAAGTAATCATATCACAACTACCATGACCATTACAGGGCGGAATGAGCTCATCCATTTACAGTCTCTGCATACACAACAAGTTATACTAGTAAAACTACTATACTCTAATATAGCCCCTCAAATCTCTCCTAGAAATCCCTTACTACTACCACGACAACTATCTTTTCCAGCTTTAAACACGAACCCATTCATCCTTTCTCCCATTATCCCTTTTCATCTCCTCCTAAACATAATACATCCCCGTGTTCACACCAGCAGTAACAGCCCCGCAATTGTCCAAAGGAAATCCCGAATCAACTCTTTTGTCAACCCACTAATACATCCATCCATCCTTTCCATCTTCTCATTCTCACAACCAGCTTCCCCATTTCACAATCTCTTCGTCTTCTTTCTCCATCCCCCCATATTCCTAGTTTGTATTGTGCAAACTAATAACTGTAGAATCCTGCTTGAATATACACACAACCAACCTTCCTTCCTTTACCCTTATCCTCTGTTGGGTCCTTTAGGAAGTCAGTCAACTGCATGCGCATTTAGCTTACAACAGAGTCCAAAACAAGCAAGTACCCTGAAAACTTATATTATTGGTGACATTCTCAGGGCCCAGAGCCTAAATCTTTTCCCTCCACTTATTTGTCCTTCCTCAACTTAAAAAGACTCAGCCGGCCCATCCCCTCTCACAGTCTCACACCCTGAGCCTTGTTGTTACCAACCGACTACTGAATAACTTGTATGGAAGAAGACGATGGACGGACCAAGTCCGTCAAAGAGGGCAGGGCGGCACATGATACTGAGACAAAAGTCATCCGTCCACCACCCTCCCATCATGCCCTCATACAAATCCCATCCAACCTCCACCATGTCCTCAACACCTGAGTGCATGAGAACAATTGAAAAAGGATACCCGTCTCAATGTCTCTCTCTCTCTCTCTCAATCTCCTTCACCGGATTTCTTCACAAATCTACACCAGTCCTTCATAAGTCACGTCACCCCTCTCCACAGAAATTTTTAAAACTACCCCACCGCCACATCCAACAAACTCCCAGCTTTTCTCATTCATTCACAAATTATAAAATCATCCACAATCCCTTCCGCTACACTCAACCCATACAAACACAACTCAACCTTGATTCCCAATGACATTTTCTCCCTCATACGTATATCCCTCCTGTACCAGCTCTCATTTCAGCAATTTTTACATTCGAAAATATTCATAATGCATTTACAACCCTCCGCCACCTTTATAAACCAATTTAAACATTTACAATCTCAATTTCCTTCCCTCCCTCTCTCCCTGCAACCTCCACCACCCTCCATCCAGAACCAGCTATACTCGGATACCATATTCGGAGCGGATTGTAAACGAATCCTGTATATTTCCCATATCAAACATCCTGTCCGCTTCCCTGTCACCTTCCTGTCAACCTTGTCAACTCTTCTTCAACCCACGTCTCATCCCGGAGGATATTTCCAGGTAAATAAATCCAGTAAATCTGGTTCTTGGTCAACCAGCCTCATATCCACATATCCGGCGTCATCTTCCATCAATCCTCCCCTGTCTCTTGCCCAACTCTACTTAACTTTTGACCAGACTTGGAAGTCAACTTCATACGAGCTCCAAGTCCAACCCCTGTAGTTAATCTTACAGGAGCGATTCGGATTATAGTCCTTGGCAACTTATTTATGCACGCTCTTCTGAAAACTCTCAAACTAAATCCACCTTCCAGCTTAGCCTTAGCTAGTCAGAGCATTATTATCCCTGTCCAGTTTTCCAATTTCTCTGAATCTGGTAAAATACCTTCAACTTAATACGCGACAGCCTCTCTGATTCTCTCCGATACGGAACGTAAAGGATGCGCTCTTCCACGCTTGGATTTTGGAGGGCTAGTAATGGGAAATGTTAAATTGGGAACTCAGAGGATTAAAAGTCTTATCACTTAATCCCATTACCGGAGAAACAACTGGCTCAACCTTTAACTCTTCAAACACCCTCACCAGGACCACTCACTTAATCTCATCCCCCACACACAAACCAAATCTAAACGCTTCACCATATATCGCAACCATATTCTCCCAAACTGCTCCCCTTCCTTCCCCTCACGCTTCCTTTTCCCTTTATCGCCAAACTGTCCAAACCCCAACCAACCGACCACCCTGTAGTTTTCCTTTATTTTCTTCCCAGTTTTTCTCCCTTCAGTAATCATAATCGCTATTGCAATCATCATGGCGGAATGGACAGCAGGATGGACTCTTCTTTGCATAGAATTATGAGTTTACCAAAGACGTATAGGAAAACTCTTGTAGTATTTATCCGGAACCATCCATAGTCTCCGTACCTTCTTTGAAATCTCACATGGACCACCCCAACCAGATCATTCCTCCTTAATTCGCAATCAGAATTCCCAAATATCATGTGAACGAAATAGTTCCATTAGCCAGTCCTCCTTCATGCTAAATGAAACTCATCATTTTTAGTAAATTGGTGGTGAGACTACAGGAAAGCCCGCAGACCTTACTCTCATACGAGCCAGATTGAGTGAAAATCTTGCTCCTTTGTAGTCCTTTTAAAAACGGAATCAATTCATCCAAATTTCCGTTTCCCAACCTCTCTCCGTCCTCTTCACTCTCCCCCCCCACGGAATCATCTTCTTCTCCAACCAGCTCTCACCGTCCACTTTCATCATCAATCCCTCCTTCCTTTTACCAGAGAAAACAATATCTGACCAAGCAAACATATATCTATTTACCCCCTCGACCCACACGACTCGCTCTTTCCTGGCCCGGGTCCACGACCTACTCACACTAATAGAATTCAATCAGTGGAGGCAGACATGAGAAGACGGAGGGAAAAGCATTTGGGATCATGTAGAATTTAGCAAAGAGATGCCGCAAAGCAAGGGAAACCGCTCCAATCCATCTCCCAATCCCTACACCACCAACAGTAATGGTAGATTTAGCCACGTCCCGCACCAACACACTATACTACCCGGGTAGAATCTATATCATTCCTTCCGACCATCCTCGCCTCGTCACGTACATCACAACTCACCATCATCCAACTGGATACATAGAGAAGACGTGGCGAGAGAGAAGGAAGGGACAAGATTTATTATCATTACCGTTGGATTGAGTTACCAGATGTAATCATCTGGACCCGGGGACTTTTATGTGGGGAATTCGTGTAAACAGAGAGACACAAGTGTGTGTCTGTGTGATATCATACAAACCTCAACGACTCTAGCCCAACTCTTCCAAAAACTGCACCCATTTCTCTACACAATTATTTCTTAAACATCCTCACCTAAACCTATCTCCTTAAGGATCCTTATCACACAACCCGCCAAATTCATTTATATAATTCTTCCCAATGTCATCCCCATACTTTCCCTCCTTGAGTATTATGTTTTTTTACCATCCCTTATTTCCTTTACACACTTCCCGGGTAGTTTACATTTCCACATCCGCACACACTTTTAGTTTCGTCTTTGAAATCCAACAAAAATCTCAAATCCATCCCTTCATCTCCGCAACCATACGTAAATCCTCCAACTCGTCATTTAGTAACCCGTCTATCTAAAGAGCAATCAAAATCTGCTCGTAAAAAATTACCAGCTTTGTCCAACCCATATTGTTCCTATCCCGCTCCCCACTAACAGTCATCCCATCTCATAAACAACAAAATCCGAGCAACTCCTTACAATTCCTCCCCAATTTTATACACGTTTCAAGCTTCACTAAGCTAACTCATTCAGGCAATCCGCTCTTGTCATCTCATCATCATTCCTACATGTACCCAATCCATTATGTTTTTTACCTCCGTAAAGCCGCAATCTCCTACCCAACTTATAGCAACCCCCTCTTTTTACATCCCTTCTCCTCTCTCCCTCCTAAATATTCTACATCCTATAATTTTTCATTTATTTCAACATTAATCTCATCCAAATCCAAACCTTTAACCATCATTAAACTGTCTAGCAGTCACACAAACGCAAGCACTCTCTTTAACTTCACCGCTTACCTTTTTTGTAACTAAACATTCGCAAATAACTCGTCGACCATTCCGACCTAATCCACCAGCACCCAAAACTCATATTCCGTACTCTTTTGTCTATAATTCTTTGAAATTCCCCCTTAAACCAGCTACATACACGCCGCAACTAACTTGAATTCTTCCGCGTTAATGATGGCATCACTAGCTGATGAATACCATGCTGGGCTCCATTTTAAATTTCTCATCCTTTTATCACCAATCAAGGAGGGATTAAGATAAACTAAATAATCCTTTCCACACTTTTCAATCCTTTCATCAATTACGTAATTCAATTACACTAACTCAATCTCCTGTACAATCTCCACCTCGGGATTAATCCTTTTAATGCAGCTAAAACCGCATGCCAACTTTTCTAAGCCTGACATTCCTTCTTAAGTTACACCCTTTGGCTTTCTCACACTTTCTCACCCCCGTTCCCGACTCAAAAATCTTTACTTTGCATCCAGGTTCACCTATTTTGACTTGCATCAAAACGCATCCCCTCCTCATATTTGACCAGCGTGAAACGAACTTAATGTTTTCCCTCATCTGAAATTTTCCTTCAAATCTAGCAATCAGCTTTGCTAAAACTTCTACAGGATTCACATACCGTATTTTTCTACTTTAACCGGGTCACATTCATCCTGACAAGAATCTCGGAGCATCATTGCAGAGAAAGATGAGTAGCTATATACTTGGCACGTAAATATGAGATATAATAATTTTGGCAATGATAAAGGGAACAGTATAAAATAATCTCCATTTTCCATGGTTAGAGTGAGCAGAATCACTCTGCGGCACTATTGGCTTAGGGTATCACTGTGAAGGAGGGTAGGAGGGTTAGTTGAATATGAAGGGTATTGAATGGATGATACTGTAGCCAATTTAGTTATTCAAGAGTATGCAATTACAACTGGTTTATCCTCTTGATATATAATATTTCCAAATATTTCTTTTCATTCACCACTAGGAGGGAGCATCAATTTTCATTTTTACACACTTATGGGGACAAACGGAGGCCGCAGGATTGAGTATTGTGTATCTTCTTTCCATCCTCTCTCCCCGACCCCCGTCCATCTTCATTCATGTACGTACATGCACCATCGAGGATACGGGGACATAAGTTCTGAAGTCAAATCTTTTGGATTGCTGGCGTTTATTCAGTATAATACAATAGAAACTCGCTCGCTTCCCTTTCAAAGCTCCGTGGTCAAAGGAAGGAACATGTATCCTGTGGCTGACAAAGACACAAGTTATCCTTGTATGTGTGGATACCAGGGAGAAAAAGCTTGATCAATATATGCCCCCAAAACGTCCTCACAGCCTTGGCCCTGGACTTGCTATAGACAAAGATAGACGAGAGATATATATATGCGGCTCTTCCAAGGTTTGCATGTCCAGTCTGCAGCCGACCGATCAGCCTCAACGAAGAAAAAGAAACTGGATTCAAGTAAAATCCAGAATCCCGAGCGGACGAGAAGGAAGCTGTTGGCTGGTTGGTAGTGTAGAGGGAGGAAATAAGTGTTGTTGGAGAGAAATACTTTTCTCTGAATAAAATATGTGTACACATGTATTTACGGGATTGTAACAAAGGAAAATTACTTTGCCACTTGAAAGCGTAGAGGAGACAGCGCTGTGGCACATCTCTGCTATTGGCACACAGGCTAGAATGTGACATGAGAAAAAGATTAGAATGAAAGGTATGTGTGGAGTGTGTGTAAGTGATCCTTAAGAGGATATCCCAGATTTTTCTCCTGAGGCCTTTCTTTCCGATTAACGTTAATAGATCTTAAGCCCTCATTCCTACTTTCTCCACTTTTCTTCCTCCTTTCACTCCCTCTCTTTCCCAGTCTCTACTGCTACTCTGCCTCCCTCCCTCCCACACACACTTACCACATCCCATCTTCTTTTTATTCCTCTTAACTCCATGAGAGCGAGCTTTCACTGGCTTTCACCCTCCCTCACCATCTCGCTCTCATCTCCCTCCCTTCCCTAGCTTCTTGGCGGCTCCCTAGTCAGAACTTATTCACTTTACACGGATCAGGGTTCAGCCTTGTTTACACGTTTCATCTCTCCCTTTATCCTAATGAGATTTAGCATATAAACTTTTTTCAAAAATCAACCAACCAAAAGAATAAAGGGCGGCCAAAGGAGTCCGCGCTTTTACTCTCTCACTATTACTAAACGACTTTAAAAGTCCAACAGGGCAGAGAGGAGGAACATATTGTTTATTTCCCTTCTTCCTTTTTCCATAGCCTGCTTCCACCTCCCGCAATTTTAGCCCGCTTGTTGAATCATAGTTTTACTAGACATCCGAGACTATTCCTCATTCCTCATTTGGGTAGGCTTAGAGGGAGAAAGCAGTAAGTTGCACACAGGAGACGGATATCTTTTAGAGTAACAACCTTGTTTCTTTTCTCCACACACTATGAAATCCAGCCACGTATTTACTTCCTCATCCCCTCCCTCCTTCTCTCATTCACGTATTTATCCCTTTTCTCATGTATGCAAATCCGGGGCGGGTAAAAAACAGAAGCAACTCCTCAGCTCACACATCCCCGCACACCACCAGCACCGCCACCACCTCTAAATATCTATTACCCCCGTCTCCCATCTCTCACAACAGCACAACCCTCCACTCTCCTTTTCCCCAACGTCCCTACAGCATCCCAGCTTCTTCTTCTTTTTCTCTTCCCAGTAAAAGTAGGAACGGGAGGAAAAATTTCAATCATTTGGTGAAGTGAAGCTTGAAAATTGAAATATATAGCAGATGCTTTGATATCATTTCGG
This sequence comes from Sminthurides aquaticus, assembly GCA_906901655.1. Classification (NCBI taxonomy): domain Eukaryota; kingdom Metazoa; phylum Arthropoda; class Collembola; order Symphypleona; family Sminthurididae; genus Sminthurides; species Sminthurides aquaticus. The sequence goes on along the minus strand of CAJQTT010000001.1, from coordinate 12,114,401 downwards.
TTGTCATCAGCCAGCAGATCATGTTATTTGATGGAAAGGAGGAGAAGGGAATAGAGAGAAAGCAAAAGAGCAGAGGAGAAACTTATGTACACTTGAGAGAGGGGTAAAGGAAGAAGGGAGAAAAGTGAGTGCGGCGAGCGGGGAAGTAGAGAGAACGAGAGACAGAGAAAGCGCTCTTCTAAGAACCCGCGGTTGTGAAAATGCAATATCAGAGGAATTTCATTTTGAAAGCATGCCATATAACCCCTTAAAAGACTGTTTATCCTTGCGGGGTTTCCACTCTCAATATATAAGTAGGCGAAGTGGAAAGTTAGGAGAGGATGGGAAAACTCGGAGCTAACAACTAGATACGTAATATCAATCCCGAAATGTACTCCACCCGATCCCACACAACGCAACTAGCTTGCTAGCTTCCAACAAACCTAGCTATCTTCCATTCCGTCTACCTACCCGCCTACCCATCAACTTACCCGGCTTTAGTCTACTACTACTAAGCAAGCTACAACAACTCCTATTGCTACTTGTTCCTTTATCATATCATAACACAACACGTACGAGTTCCTCGTCCACAACGAGCATACACTCACCAATTCTCATCATTTCTACTCTACTACATCCACAACAATCTACATAGGAACCGCTACTCCTATAACCACCACCTCTACCACTTCCCATCCTCTCATCCTTGTCTTCTTCTTTCCCATCTTCTTATTCTCGAACCTCTTCTTCCGGCTTCCCGGTAGCAGTAGCAGTAGCTCCTTTTTCTTCCCTTGATCCTCAATCCTCATCATCAACCCGCTACCCGCCCGACACCAGCCAAAAGCCCCCTCCCATCTTTCTCTACTCCAAATACACATTCCAGACGCAAACCGATTTTCACCATCCAACTCACCTTTACACACTCATCTTTCCATCCCCGAGCTAGTCACCCCCCTCCTCTTCTACTAACCAGCTAAAACCATCTCATCTTGTTACAACCACCATCTCCCCGCTCACCCGCTCTTTGAAAACCATAACGTGACTTTTCCACAGCTTTTCATCACAAGCACTAAGTCCCGTATACTATCCTCTCATCTTCTCGGGATCTTTCTCCCCTCCCGCCCTACATCCCGCTTTCTCTCACTTTCTCCCTCGTCCTCTAAAATCTCTGCTCCAGGAAGCAGCGTCCCAAAGGAAGATCAAGAAGCATATGTCTCACATCTCCTCCCACAAAATCCTTCATTACACATTCAAAGTAGGCATAATGCTTTGTCCAAGTGTTGTCTTCTGACATCTTATTCTTCCACTAACAGGCCCTCCCACCCGCTTCCCATCATCTCTCAACTCCTCATCTAACTGCCAATAACCCATCCACCCTACCACTTTTCCTTTCTCCCTCAACTTCTTCCCAAATATATACTTCCTTCCTTCCGTATCCTCCTTCCCTCTATTCACATCCCACAAAGTCTTTCACCCCTTCTCAATTCTCCCGGCTTCTCTCCTCAGTCCCATTCTCTCTTGTATCCAATCTTCGTCCCCGCCTCGTCTCAGCCTACACACGTTTTTATTTCTAAACGTCAGTCACGCACGTCACTCTTGTAAACTCACCGCCTCCCAATCATTTACTCATCATAAACATGTTAGAAATTTTAAATTCAATTCACGCCTCACCAAAGAAATCTGCAAGTTGTCCCCATAATCTCTAATTCATTTCCACCACACCATCTGTCACACACTCCTCCCATCTTCAACCATCATCATCATCAATACCTATTCTTCGCCACACCCCGCCCCCACCGCCTCACTCCAACTCTTCTAATACAATACAAATCTTTGCTCATCCCATAAAAACTTAATCCCATCTCAGATTCATGTATTCATCAAACACCAGCATCTAGGAGCTCAGGAGAGCACAAAGTACATACTTGGACTTGTCACATGATCATCTCTTTATCTCCTCCCATGTACATGTACAATGTAAACAGAGAGACAAGAGGGGACAAACAACTGTGAAACCCAGGACCCTTTCCTTAACCAGCTTAAATACTACGCAAGAGATGATTCCAGGAATTACAAGGAGACTAATTTCTTCATTACCATTTTCTTCAAATCATCTCGCGAAATATTCCATGTAAAAAACTTTCCATCTAAACTTGGTCACGCTATGCCGCTCAATTTCAGCTCTTGGAGGATGATCATAAGGGAACGGCTGCTTCCGCAAACTTTCTTCCCATTTTCATCTTTCGCTCTCTTTACAACTCCACTTCACAACCACTGTCAACTTATACACCCCCCCAGTCTAAGCTATCCTTGAGCTGGACGGTCCATCGGGTTTCTCACATCCACCGCTTAACGTCTTCTCGGAACCTCTATGGTTTTGGGTGTGCCGCCATAAGGCAAGGGTATTAAACCATGAGGGTATAGTTTTCATAAGGATCAAGGACCCTCTTTTTCGGATACTTTATTTAAGTAAACCAGTCCTGCTGTGGATGTTGTAAAACATTGTTGTGCAGTATAGTCTAAGTCCTCCTCAGCTTGTCGGCTACATGATGTTTGCAATATTGATGGTTTTCCCCCAGAAAATCTGATCATCAGCTGCCACAGATTTGCCCGGCAAAAGAACAAGGGTGTGTGTGTGTGTGTGTGTAACTAAGTAAGTAAGCGATAGTGCAAACAAGATTTTCTCCACCCATCACCACCCAACCAACCAACACACTACCACTCACCTAATGCGCCTCCTTCAGTCAGTCTTTATCTAAATACTTTGGAGACTTTGAACAGATGGCATCCTTCATGAAAAACTCTAGCCCCACTCATCATTACCTCGTATCCTCCGTCCTTTCTTACAAATGATTCAATGTATTTCAGTAGTAAATCAAACTTTGTTGGCCATCATTAATCTTGTTAGTTGAGAGAAGGGGGAAGAAGAGACGGGTAGATATCCGGATCCATTTCCCTCAAATCTCGGAATCCCTTCTACAACTTGTCCAACTTTCACCGTACAAATCCTACAAGCCCCTTTCATCCCCCTATACCACCCTCGCTGGCTCCTTTCAAACTGGACTCAAGATCAAGACGCAATACTACGTGTGAGGAGAGCTGTGAATAAAGTAGGGAATTCTTGCAATTTCTTCACGCCCGCCCAGCTTACCTCCACGACTTATAACACTTGAAGTTTTCCAGGAGAAAGCACTAATCTATCCTGTTAAGGCTTGAGTATTCTACTCAGTCAGAGCCAACGGGAGCCCTCAACGGAATATCCGCCAGCAGAGACAATCATTTCCCGCCCGCATCCCATTACATCTCATCCGCTTTCGGCCTCTTCATCCCGGAATGAATCCAAGGGATAAAGAGGGACAAGCTGTTGAAAACTTTTAATGTTCCGCCACTCACTCATTAGGCCAGACAAATGACGGAGCCAAAGTGTTTCAACAAGAACAATTAGGGGAATTAAACTTGTAATTGAATGTTGACTACAATTTACATAATTCCATCATCAGCTCTTTTTCTTATCTCCATCTCCTCACTCACTCACACTTATAGATTAATATCCATCTCAAATCATCATCCAACGACTTTCTCACTCTTTCATCAATCCGTCCTTTCTCCAAATTCAACCCATTACCCCTTACTCTGTCTTCCGCCTCTTTCTCCACTTTCTCCGGCAATAGCTAAAAGCTAACCAATAACCAAGCTACGAAAGGACACAACCTCAGAGTGAGTCAAGATTTCTAGAGAGCGTTCTGGTCCTGGCCTAGAATGACTTGAAGTGGCGTGGAGCGAAAACAAATCTCTACCACTTATCTCCCTCCCTCTGCTCGTCTTTCAAGTCTGTCTTCAGGAACCCCTCTTCTTCTCATTACCGTCTTTGTGTCATCCTCCATCCCTGGCCTGAGTCTTTGGTGTGTTCCAAGCAGACTTGCCGGGCAATTCCCTCTCGCAAAATACAAGAATCTATCAAGTAGCGCTAGCAAATCCCTAGGATACACCATTAGCACCCTAATCAGAATCCTCAAGGGGCAACTCCTCACTAACCACTCATATCTCTCAATCTCTCTTCACACTATGCATCCCAAGAGTCAACATTTCCAAGTTTTCTCCAGACAATTTCCCCCGCTCGCCTCTTCCTCTCATTCCACAGTCAATATAAATCCCCAGTCGGAGAAGGCAAGACAAACCCAGAGAGGAGGACCTCCTGTTGTACAGAGTGTAAGCCCAGGTCCACTAGAAAACAAATACTCGAAAAACATTTATGTCCTCAAGTACAAAGACGATCCGACGATACAACTCTACACTCCAACAACTTGATCTTCACTCCTCACTATCCCGCTTTCTCCACTTCTCCTCCGCCTTTCCTTTCTCTCTTTTCTTCCCCCAATGACACGCTAATCCAATGTGTCCAACAAGCCTGGCTTTTGGCTTAGCTATAAGAAAAGTACGCCTCTCCCTCTCCCAACCCCAGTCAATCCATCTATTTCCGCAAACAGCATACCACACCACCATCAGCTTGCCCACAATTTTAACAACAAACTAACATCATCATCATCCTCCACCATCCCTCAAGAAAATCTAATCTCGACAATATGTCTTCCCCCCAACAAAATCACCGAACATTCTCTTCTTCCACCCAATCCACTCACCAAGTCCCAACCACCGACCTCATAAATAATCTCCTATCATCTCATCTTACCTAATCTCATTTCGATCATCATATTTTTCATCATATCAAACCACCCGCAACAAACAATTACCCCTACCCATTTCCTTCCTCATCCTTCACATCCCGGAATTCCACCTCTTTCACCAAACTTTTCCATCTCCATTCTCCAATTACTTTATCATTTCACCGGATCGCTTTCTCCTGTCCCTCTTCCCCTCCCCTTCTGAGGCTTAACATTCTCCAATCGCCTCTCTCGTTGTCTCAACGCAAGACATAAACCACCAAAGCATACAACTAGTAGCCAGGATTCATACCAATCAAAGAACCATGCTAAAAGATTTGAATGAGTCACAAAGTTTTTACTGGATATTTTCCAAAATATTTTACGACTCTTTTACTCCACACAAAAGTATTTGTCCCCGACAACGGCTCATCTCCAAAGACAAGAGCAGGGACTACAAGCACATAAAAGCATAAAAAACGGGTTATTCCCCCCGAAACGGCCCATCTTTTTCTCTTTGCGCTATCTCCTTCTTAGGCGGGAATAACTGTTGCTATTTCATGATACATGGTAGTTGGTAAAGCGGTGACATAAAAGATGAAATCCAATAGAAACTATTGTCCTATAGCAATCAACCTCTATTTACACTTTCACCCTCAGCTTTCTCCTACTAACTTATTCCTATTTCCCAAGCTCCTTAAACTCAAGCATCTTCTTGGAGACGTGTAGAGGTGAATGGAATAAAAGAAAGTCATCGTTTTGAAAAAACACTTTCCGTTCCAATTACATCCCCAATCCTTGTGTACAAGACACTGAAAATCATTTAGAGTCCTTGCCTTTGTCATACTTATGAAAAATATTCTCCTCTTAACTTTCATTTTTCCCCGCGTCCTCGAATCTCCGTAGAAAAGTCATTTTAAATAAAATAAAACCAGCAACCTCTGCTCCTACTCCCACTAAGAGTAAAACAGGATTGCGGAGCCTTAAAAGAGTTTTATCTCCTCTTAAAACCGGAACTGTAAAGGTGGATTTCCCCATATTGCAAGACAAGAAATATGAAAAGATAAATTCAAGTTGACGAAAAAAATACTTAACGCCTTCCTTATTTTTTCCCCCTCCCCACTTCGTCTTCCATTCCAGCCCCTCCTTTCTCCTTACCTTAGTCCTCTTTAGGTAAGAGTATCCGAGTTTGAGGTTATATCAATTCCTTTTCCCGGGGTTAACATTCCTCCCCACTCGAGTTTTACTCCTGAAAGTAAAGGAGAAAGTCGGGGCTTTGTTCTCCTAGTCTCGTACGTTCAGCAGCTCAGCCTACAGCCTAGCCCACTAACTCCACTTTCTCCTCCCGCTCTCAACCTCTGGGACACTCATCGTATCATTCATCAGCTCCGGATTTTAATAACACTGCCTGACATCAAATGTGTTTTCATAGCAACGATTTGAGTCGGGTCGTAGCTCGTTAAAGTACTTACATAAAGCATCCAGGACATCTTCCTCCCCCTCTCCCTATTCCAGCCCGCCATCCTCCACTCAACCTCCTGACTCCAGCCTGGAGTTAAAAGAAGATGCCAACATACGGGCCCACTCTCTGTCCCTCCCGTTATACACACGTAAAGGGGGAGAGAGAAAGCAGGTACAATATTTCCAGGACATAAATTTATAGAATATTACACAAGGATTTCATCGCCCTCAACGATGGTGCTTCTCATAAATATATGGTCGTGATAACTGTGGTCAAAGCTCCTTTTATTTCGTGTGTACCATTCTGAGATTATTGCAACCGCTGGAATTTATCATCTCACTCAACCCCGTCCCACAACTTTCCCCACCTTCTCCACCATGTATATTTTCTCTTCCAGCCTGAATAAAGACACAATACTTTTACCTAAATACTACCCTTCCCCCCACTCACTTCCTATTAATGTGTGTATAATTCTTCCCGTCCTATAAAATTTTCATCATTTCATCCGTATTCCACTAACCCCCACCCAACCCACTTCTCCTTTCTACACCACTATTCGTCTGAACCTTAAAGCAACACTGTGTATTTCAAAAAATATTGTCCAAGTAAATGGACTACAATAAGCATATATAAGCGGGTTCTAGTTCTGACTTCTTCCTTTTTTCTTTGAGTTTCTAAACCGAAACTGTATTCATTTTTACCTTCACTTCTTGGACTAAACCACATTTTTGGGAGCACTATCGACTAAAATTCAGACGATTAAGACGGTTTGTAGTTACCGTAGTTTGATGGTTAAGAGAAAGTCGCCAAATCTTTCCTCTGTCTTGTAACAGTTGCCCCGATTCTTCTCATAATTACTTCTGGCAATTTATATAAAAAAGAACACAATTTTTGTTTCTTCCTAATCGTCATTCAGTTGCTCTTTCACCACAAACTTGGCAACATATTCGACCAACCATCCCTACAATACCTGTCCCCATCGTTATTCCTTCTGGCCTGCATCCTGACATGCTTGTAACCATGGACATAACATCTGTCATCTGCCATCTTCCTCCTTTCTTTCCCTCTCATCTTTTGCCGAAATTCCTCCTCTTATTTCTCTTGGAAGCTTAGTTACAAACATGTTGCAGGGCAACGCCTGGCTCGCCACTTAAGAGGGCAAGTACACAAGACATTCTTTTCTCCTCTATCCTCTCTCTCAATCCTTGCTTCCAAGGAAAGAAAGCCGACAAGGACAAGACAAGTGTCACCCATCCTTGTAAAGCGATACCTTTCCCTCCTTTCACTCCTTACTGTCCTTACTTTCTCTTTCAGCCAACTTCCGGCCAAACTTTTCCCATCTCTTTCTCCGCCTCTTTTTCCCGCTAACACACACATTACTAATCAAAACAAACGTATCATCTTCATCCTCAGCGCCATTACTCTCCCCAACCAAGAACTGGGCAAATTAAATAAGCCATCTTTTTTTATCTCCTTCCTGCCCTTACAACAAAAAACAGACTAACAAGAGTTGACCTACACTTGGACACCGAGGATAAGAAGCACAAGAACAAACGACAAGCTTCACATCACCAACTCGTCCCTTCCAGCCCTTCTTCTTTCCACGCTTTACAAGGCATATAGTCTGTCGGAGATGGGGAAAAGATTTCCCAAACTCTTTTCACAATGAAAACCCAATTCATTCCCCGAGATTCAAGGAAGCGAAAATAATCCGACACACAAGAGACACCCCATTATACAACTGTTTCCTGGAAAATCCAACATATAATCACATTACCAGCAGCAGCACAAGTCAAGAGGCAATTCTAGCGAAAACTCCAACACACTCTTGCAAGTAACATAACACACGTACCCATCATCATCCCAAACAAAGATCCCTTACTTTTTATCAATCCTCAACCTACCCGGATAAATATTATATCACTTCACACGATCCAATTCCCTGATTCTCCTATTGTAAATACATTGCCAACTACACACACACATCCACGTCTTCAACCCTCCCTTACTCCCTTCATCACCATTCCATCCACGTCCGGCATCAATATCTCATGCACAGAACAAGATTTGTCAAAAAAAGCTTCCCATTCCTTATGCTATTTTGATTTAACTCTGGAGTTGAGTTCTGGCTTGTTATCCAACCTCGTTAAATCCTCCCAACAACCAATAACTATGCAAGGATCGAAAAACTGTACGCAGCTGTACTAAAGGCAAGAAGCGGAAAACGGAAAATTCAATTACTTTTTGCAGGGAGATGCATTTCTTCTGGGCTTGAGCGGTCACTGAGTTCCGAGTTTGGGCTTCCGTTATCATCCCGATCCGAATTTTGAATGAATTCCTCATTTCTCTCATCCTTGGAGCTGTTGTTTACAGGTGACTGGGATCCATGACGCTGTCCGTTCACATAACATTTATCTCCATGACCCCCCGAGGAGGCAGATGTAATCGTCCCACATTGATTTGCGGATTGCTGTTGGGATGAAGATGAGAAGGGGACAGATGGCCCTCCGGTGACATGATTTCCATGCCTTTCTCCGCCACTCTCACCCCCGCCGCACATTGACTCAAATTTACGGCGATTAGATGGAGGGGTGAATGCAGAGGTTAAACTCTTCCGATCCTCTCCTCCACCTCCGACATTTGTAACGTTGGAAGAGCCCGAGGATGGCGCCGAGGAAGTGACCACGGGTCGAAAAGCTCCCGCCGCACTTCCAAAAGGTAATCGGGCATCAAGGGCGGGATGTAAGAATGGATTCTGTAAATGGACTAACCGAGAGGGGATTCCTCCGTAGGATTCCATGGGTCGAAGTCCAAAGGCGGATGATCCCGATATGCTCCCCAAATTCAATTGCTTCCCCCCAGATACCTTTAGGACAACACGAATCAAGGGTTAAATCTCCACTCTGTGTATCTTCTTAATTTCCCACAATCATTTACTGCATACAATTAAATCCCCGTTTTCCAACACTTCCCCGCAAACAATGCGCTCCTACAATAACTCACTTTGCCCCTCTCTTTTTCACATCCTTGGTTTTCCTATTATCTTTCTTTTATTTTTCGATCTCTCACAGCCTATACAGACTTATAACTCCTGCTTGTGTTTTTCCACTGGATTTTTCTACAATTTTCCGTTCCCACTTACTCTGGAGCTGGAGCTGAACTGAACGCAGAGACTTTGCCTTTTAAAAGCTAATGCTTACTAGCAACTACTGTTTTTGGCACCGCTTCCTGCCAAAAATCTCCGTCTGCCTGCCCCTTCAACCATGAGTCAAGAGTTCGCGCCCCTGGAGTTGGTAAGTTAATATTTTTTGCAATAACTAAATTAGTGTGACAAGTCGAATATTTTACATGAAGCATCCAAGGATCGTTACCAAACAAAATCCTCATAAATTCCAGGAAATCCGACACATAAACCGTCAAAACATAACTTCCTCACACAAACTTTCCTCTCCATCTACCCAAGTATATATATCAACTCCAACAAGAGTCTAACTCTTTCATCAACTATGTCTCCGTTTCCCCTCCTCCTTTCTCCTCTTTCCAATCGACACCCCGCACCCATCCACAAAATTTGCCATCCTATTCAAAAAATTATCTACTCTTTCTCCTCCACTCTCAACTCCCTTCTTCTTCCATCTTCCTAACAAACTAAATTGTCTCCGCAAAACTTTCCAATCTTCTATACGTCTTCCTCCCACACACACACAGACACAACCTAAACATTCCCATTCCCAATTTTCAGTAAACGGGCAAACTGATATCTTACTTTCTTTACTTTCTCCCCTCCCTCTATTTTTCCTCGCTCTTCTACGTATTCTACGTTGCAAGTCTTTGCTGAAACGCATCCTTTGAAACACTTCCTACCTCTTAACTCTTTCCCCAAGATTAGCTTTAAAATCATGCATTTCCGGTCCATACTTTCTCTTTTCTCGTACAAATACAAATCAATAGACCTCAACCCCTAGAAATTCCAATTTGCATTCGAGAGAGAGGATTGTTGCAAGACAATGCGGAAGGAGATGCTGTACCTGAGAGGCGAATGGGCGTTGCATCCTAATGGCATCCCCGTAGCTGGAATTTCCAAAGACGACCAAAGCTGGAGGAATGCTGTTCGGCACATAAGGAGACTCCTCCATCTGTAAGGGAAAAGAAGAGGATAAAGAAACATACTCAACACTTTAACGTTCCACACCTTAATAAAATGAAACTTTCATTAACAGTTCTCATTTCATCTTCTTCGTTGCATAATCTCACCCAACCCGGGTATTCTCCCGCTCCTCCCTCTGGTCATACCAATTCCCTGACTTTCTCCCTCGCTCCACAACCAGTATTTTCCTTGTATCTTCCTGCCTTGCCTGAATCCCTTTAAACTGTCCTTCTATTGTCTTCTTCTGTAATAGACCCTCTACCACCGATTCCAGGGATCGAACAGCGTGAAACCAACTTTAAAACTAAGCGCTGCGATATGATTAGAAGGAGTGAGAGCGTAGGGATTGGAAATTATTGCAAGGGCAGCCAAATATGCTCATGACCCTTTGACATTCAAGCAGTTAGAATGAGTAGAGAAGATCAGTTGGGAATTCATCTACTGACTGGGTTAGGGTAGAAGCTAGTTAAAAGTAGGAGGATTGGGTTTGTTATTATCAAAGTTGGAGTTTGTTGGTGTGGCGGTGGACGGAGCTTTTCCGGCACTTTGTCTCTCACTTTCCCCCTCCCCCTTGATTCCTTTTACAATTTGGCAAATGCGAAGAAAACTTGCTTTCCTCCGGATATGTACATGCGTGAAAATCAGGGCGACTCAATAACTTACGATTAGTGAAACCCAAAAGTCACAACTTTGTTCGTCTAAGCGACTGTAATATATCTCAATGTTTTCTCTTCCTTCCAAATAACTGTTTCGGGGTCTTCTGCAACAACTCCAAGCCCGACAACTAACGCCACACTACTACCAAGTCAACTTCCAAATTTCTACAGATCTCCTCCACTCCACAACCCACCCAAGTCAGCCTCAGCCACTGCTTCTAAACCTCTCTCCATGAATCCCGCTCCAGAGAAAACACTTTTTCCTTCCTATCTATCCTCCCGTCCCCATGATCGTACACTCAAGAAGAAGCAGTAGTAGTAGAGGCCAAGCACGGGAGAAGGAAGAGACCCGGACCGGGTAGCCGGATCAGATAACTCCAAACCTGATAGGAGGAGGAGGACAAGTTGAAAGAATAAGAAAAGGACGGAGAACAGAGCCAATTCCGCTTTTCCCACCTTCCTCAATCCAAAATTGGACTCCATTTCCGTTCCTCCATCCAGCCACCACACAGCCAACCAACAAAAAATACTTCTTTTTATCAAACAACTAAACTCAGACCGGAACCGGGCACTTTCCCGCAATTGTCCCCCATCCCTTTCTCCAACTTTCTCTACGAAGGAAAAGATAGAGAAAAAACATTTCCAACCCAAAACATTCTTTTTTCTCTTGTGCCCGCTTTAAAAACCATTTTTCTTGCCAGCATTTTGAAAAAAATCATTGACACTCTACCATTTTTCTCCTTAATTTCCAATTAGGCACATTAATTCATTACACCCAGATTCCATAGAAACACTTAACTCTTTCAAGCCCCTGTAGTAAATCTTGCGGAAATCCAGGACGAAAACGTGTTTTAAAACAACTAGTAAGCTCTACCACCACAATTATTAAACGCTTATTCACTTCTCACGTAGCTAACAGCAAACAGGAAGTAACAGCACCAAGCGAGCTGATCACTTTTAATAAATCCACAGGACGACGAAACAGCAATAGGACTCAGATCACTCAGACCAAAACGGTCCAGAATACACTCATCAAACCCAAGAATACACAACGGTGTTTTTACTTCCAGATATTTCTGACAGCAAACGTCTTGCTTCCTTCCGACAAGAATACGGAATAGTAGCTGAGAAGGATGTTTTTCATCGAGGAGCGATCCACATTTGATTCCCCCACAACTTATACTCACGTCACCAACAACGAGGAGGATCACATGTAAACGAGATGATATGGAATCTCTTCCCCCCGTCTACCAACTCTCACAAAACTCGCTCTTTCCCACCGAGCTCTCGACACTACCGCCCCAGCGCATGCCTTCCGGAAACATCAACAACTTACACACTACTTACAACTTCAAACTACTTTATATGACACATCCCCATTTACCCAATCTCTCAGTCAGTTAGTCTCTCAGGTACTTTCCCCCGTGTCATCCAAGCCTTGAAGCTACTAACAGACTTGCTAACTCCGCCGGAGACAGCCCTGTTAGTACGGCAGCAGAAGATAATCTGCTGGCTACAGGGGATCCATCAAAAACGTATTCCAACTTTGATTGCGACCAACCAAGTTAAGAGCAGAAGCAGACAATTAACATGAAGATGATGATGGATTTTCTGTAATTATTATTTCCTATAGTACTCACCCCTTCCCACTTCCAACTGAGTAGACTTCATCTTCACCCCTGCCTTTTTCCAAATCCTCTCACCTTATCTCTCTCCCTTCTTCTCGCCCCTCAATCTCATCCCGCCTCTATCTTTCATCCCCCACCAACTCCACAATTTCACAAACAAAATACAACAGCCACCCCGCTGTAAAATGATCTTCCAAGCGAGCCAAGATCTTGCTTCCAATAAAATTATTTCACACAATACCGTCTCCTCTTTCCCTCCTTAGTTACAGAAGACAGGTTGTGGAGTGATATAAAAGTAAAAACCAAAAACCCCTTTAGCAGCTTTTCCTTAAGGCACGCCACAGTTTCATTCCTCCAAGGATGATATCCTCCTCACCTTAAAGCTTATTACTTTTTAACAAGTATCTTCCTCTTATTTAACAAACAAAACCCACCCATACCCATACCTTCTACAATCTTACCTTCCAAAGAAGTAAGCACGCCGCTCTCTGTAAAAACACTCTGTATAGCTACACACTTCAAAAACCTCCAGCAGCACTTATCCGAATCTCTTCTCCTTTATCCTTACCAGTGCCCACATTCAATTAACACTTGCACCTCTTTTAGAAGACGACTGATATTGACCCTCCAAAGCCAAGCCTCCGTCTATCTTTCCTCACCTATCAACCACATTAAAATCTTTACACTATTTGCTCATCCAAATCAATTTACAACAACCTCTTCCTTAAGAGTTCACACCGAGTTCCTCTCCTCCATCTCCCACAGCTTCCTCCCTCTCTTTAATTTCACACAGCTCCTTCCACCACAAAAATCCTAAACACTTTTAACTTTTAGTTTTATTAAACCCTCAATTAACCAGGTGTCTTGTGCATCTTCTACTTATTCCTCAACGCTTTCCTCAGCTCTTTCTTCCTACTCAATCATAGTACATGGACTTGAGCAAGTGTTCACGCTTGCTCTTTATAAAGTTTTTTTCTCCATGCGATCCCATCCACTGCACTCCCCAACTCCATTTACAACAGTTCGGAATCAATCAGTTTTACGACCCTATAATCTAGTTTGCTTTTTAAATAGAGACAGAGGAGCCGAAAGAGCTGGAGCGCTATCGGGAATTAAGCTCCCTTATAAATTAAACGTGATATGCATAGATTCAAACAAAGTTAATACTTTGTTTCACAAAACCAAATCACTTTTCCACACCAGCCTTGCTAAACAATTCCCTGACCCTCCTGTCCGTCTCTTGTAAAACACAATCAGACTAATTGCTAAACGCACTCAAAGAACACGACTTGTTCACTTCACATGCTTAACATTTCCAGTTTTAGACTGACTCGAGTCACCTTTTCTCTCATTCATACTCTTAATCCTACACAGCTGGGGGACGGTTCAGCAGTCTATCCCCCTGGAAGTCAGTTAGCCCTGGACCTTTCCTCAAAAAGATTCCACAATCTCACATCCTCCTCCCCGGAATCCTTCCGAATTCCCCCCCCCCCAAACCCTCCCAATGTTATATTATGTTAACTTGGTGTAGACCTAGCGCGTTTTCAAACCCAGGTGACTTAAGTAGCTGCGTAAGCAGATAGGCACACACGATTTAAGGCCAGTTAAGCTTTGAAGTTAAACAAGATGCCAACTGTGATTTCATAGCTTTTACTTACTGGAGGTTCACTGGATTATTCTGGATGGTGGACAGAGAAAAAGAAAACGGGAAGTAGGTTCATGAGAGCTATAGAATAAACTATCCACTGAGCTGACTCAATGACACGGACATTTCCATTCTTAGAAAGACTGGAATTAGAACAACTACTACTTACAACTCAAGGGATGAGCAAGTCAATAAGTTCAGAAGTCAAGGTGTGGGAGGTGGACAGGCTATTATTCAGTCAAGTCGGAATCCATTCACAAACTTTTCTACAGCTTCACCATATCATTTCCACCTCAAAAAGCCTCTCATCTTTCCCTCCTCGTCCTCCCTCCCTCATTCATCCCATATTCTCTCTCCACCTTCTTTTTCTTCTTCCTCTCTTTATCATATTCTTTTCCTCCAGTCTGTCTTAAATCCGAATTATAAACACGTACTCCATTATCCACCACATCCCCTCTGTAATTCCACAGCATGGACACAACCTGGAACAACATTCTTCCCTGCGGCTAGCCATTCTTCCTTTTTTCCATAACTTATCCTATTTCACCATTCCCATAATCTGTATGCCGGCAAGTCAAATCTTTTTCCCCCTTCCTACTTTTACTAACGCGGTTAGCAATTGCTCCAAAACCTGGAATCTATACGGCCCAAACTTCCTCAAATCCCCCTTCAGTCACCCCCGTGTCTATCAAGTCCGTACCATATTCTTCCTCCAAGATACTGTAGTATATAGTATAACACGTCCGTGTACATTTTCCTCACCAACTTCTCGTCTCATCCTCTAGTTTCCCAATAAACCGTAGCGTATTAGTGCATATCCTGATACTCTGATAGTCTCCTTGAAGTCTGGAATTGAAGCTGATCATCGCTCAGGATCAGGATATTCATAAACAAAAATATTAAATCTTACTTTTAGAATCTACTGTAGGCCACAACAGCCAGTCCCGCAATAAGGTCCGTTGGACAGTAAACTCAAACGAAACTAATACACCAAGTCCACCTTTTGAAATCCTCGCCTCTGTCTCATATTTCCACATCTCGTCTTCATTCACCTTCTTCCAATTCATTCATTCCCACCTTCTTTTATGTACACGTACAACAATAATGAAATTTTACAATCCACTTCCCTCCTACTAGACCTCAGGTTTAACAACTTCCGGCCCTATTCCATTTTCCTCCAGCTCCTGTCTCTAAGTACTTTCTCTTACAATCAACCCGTAGTAAATTTCAAAGTGTATCTTTCTTCATTCTTTCCTAGCTTTCAAAGAAGGAGAGCATAAGCTTTCAGCTATTAGCTTTACATTACTTCATATGCCTTTGTCCAATTGTGAAAATTGCATCATTGTAGATACACATCTTACTGCAGACCAGGCCCAGCCTCCATGTACCGGCTTACTTGTTTGTAATAAATTCACTTAAATATCTGTACAATTGAATCAACATCGGGGACGTGCCTTGACCCTGTCAATCCGGCAGCCCCTTTATGAACTTAACGTTCATTATGCAGCTCCAAACGGATCCTCCCGGACGTTAAATTTAACATCAAAGATGCTGCGCCGTCATTCCATTATTATTTTGCATAGACCCCACACTTCGATACGAGTCAGAATATACCGAATTTTAGAGGGACTGTCCTTTATCAGCTGTTTTAGAATGCGTCTATTTTCTATAGCCTTAAAGACTTGCACTATATAGTTGTCTAACATCTACTTCAACTAAACACAGGTCATGCGAAATACTAGCGCAATAATTAAAGTTTTGCTTACCCGGAATTACCAAAAACTTCCATTGTGTTGTGGGCACCAAACTGTTTTCTTCAATCATACATTCAACATTCTTCTTATGCTCCTCAACGCTTATTGCTGGTAAACTAAGAAAACTTCGTTTTTCGTCTGTGGTCAATCTTTTTTGCTATAACTAAAACTAAATTTTGTGCTAGTAAATTTTATATGTTTTTATCACGTTAAGAGATTTGGCACTCAAATACTGGGTTCACTTGCATCAAATCACAATTAGTTTTATTGCTGTTTGGAATGTAGTGACTATACGAAAACCGGACAATGTTTAATGTTTAATCACTGTAATAAACCATATGATCTTCGTTGTGGCACTTGATAGTTGGTATAAAACGTCATAACTTTGTATTGTCATAAGAGGACTAGTTAGGTTCCTTGTTCAAATTGACAATAAATAGCTGTCATTTAACTTCAATCACCTCACCGCTTGTATACAAACACTATATTGAGCAAGATAAATTATTCCTGACACACACGTGTTCCCCGCCAGAATAGTGCTTTGTATACTATTAAATGCACACTGCGATTAGGCCTTTAATGTAATTATAAAATGCATATTGGACACTTTATTTATTGGAAGACAGCATGTATTTATATAACGAGTTCAATCCAGTTATTCGTACGTATGTATTCGCGCAATTGGGTGCGTCAAGTTAGCAGCTATTGTAGGACGTAAATGTAAACATTGCTAGTTTGACATTTTTATGCATTCTTGCTAGTGTTATTTCACGGCTTGCAATTATTTTCCGGGAGTCAACAATTATATAATAACAATTTTTATCCGAAATCCATTCAATCATTAAAAAACTACAGCAAATACCTGCCAGTATATTAAAACAATGCTCAAGTAAGCCAAGTGCTAAGAACTGCCTTCAAACCTTATTTATAGCTATCGTAATGTGTATTGAAGCACGGTTTGAAGACCATTTGCTTAAATTAGTAGTCTTTTATTCCGAAATGACTAACATTATTTTGTTTACTTGTTTTCGTTTCTTCGGCGTCATGATGAATACTGCTAAGATGACGCTCACATTTTAACATGTGGACTTCCAAAAAGTAAAAACATACACATGACAAGCACTTGAGGCGCTAGCGCCACCTGTGCATCAAATAGTGGTACCAGGTTATAACTTTCCCGCGCTTATAAATCAAATGTTTCTGAAGTCCTTTGTAACTATCGCTAGCCCTAGATGTCGCTGGCACTACTAGGATGATTTACAATAAAACGTTTCAAGATTCTAAGCATCTGGTTGTATGCATTTTTAATGGTACTTTGAATGCAATCTCCTAATTATAATTTGGATCGTTATCAGTATCACGAGCAACAAATAATCTGCACTTATATTAGCGCATTTCAATGCCGGATTAGTTCATGCAGAATACACTATACACATTATTTTCATTAAAACACCCTAAAAATCCATATCAAATCCACCAGATGATATTCATACAGATATTATCAAACAGTTTTGGACGGATTCATCGCATTATTCATCAATATGTTACAATTTAACATTCACTACCCGTTTAAATTTCATGCTGAGATAAATGCATTCACATGCAGGAGTTTCACACTCTGGCATACGCTGGAACTAACTCACGCTGAGTTAGAGAGAACAAGAGAATGAATCAAATCCGCAAAGAACCTTCCAGAATTTCCGATCCTGAAAGAGCAGCGTTGAACTTACAAAGATGATTTAATGGTAGCACGGAAAAACGGAGAAGTGAGAGGAGAAGCGGTGGTAAAGAAAGAAGTAACAAGTTTAACGAGGCAAGTGTGGGAAAAAGTAGGTATGTGAAGCCAAGGTAAAGGGAAAAAGACATGGTTGGATTTTATGCTATTTCTCTTGTGGTTCCCACCACCCCCAGAAGATGATATAAAGGATTAATCCCTTACCACATCAAAGCAAACCTAGCCTTGACACCAAGTCCCCTTACCACATAAATAACCCAATCTTTTCAATATTTATCTTTCAAAGAAGGTGCGTGAACACACATACTTCAAATAGTTAAGACTAGACTAGGCCAATCTTTCCACGTGATAGAGTATCTAGAAGGCCCAAGGTCCAAAAAAGATTCCCAAAAATTCTAGGGACTTATTGTGCCATAATCCTAAAACGGGTCTCTCAAATGAGCTGTCTGACTTGAGTGCGGGTTTATATTCCTCTTCATTTAACCGCCTACACACGGATGCTTAATCTTGGAACCTGGAAAGTATCTCCACCCACTCCCAAGGTTTACTGGAATGAAAGTGAATATACTGTCTACTACTGGATTTTGTAACACAAAAGTTTCTTCCTCTCATTATTCATGCTTACCTCGCGTAGAGTATTGCCTCAAAAGTTCTAAAGGGATTTTAAAAGCCTGAGGCATTTCGAGGAATCCGGAGTCTATTAGTCGAAAGGCTTGCTTTAATTGCTCGAATCTTTGACTTATTGTCTACCAAAGTGAGACAAAATTGTAGACAACTTTGGCTAGGTTTTCCGTTGTCCAAACGGATGCAACCACCCCTGTACACAAAAGAATTAAGAGTCAAGGTGAGATGGAAGTTTGACGGGAGTATTTGGAGTGTGAGATGGATCAAGGAGTTGTTTTCCGAATGAAGGGAGACGTTTAGTTTGAGGCAATAAGTTTGACAGCAGCCCGGATATTACATTACAACGGAGGAGCATGCACATAAATGCAATTTTTCACCAGTTTTCCTCTAAAGGTTTTCGAAGAGTAGTGAGTTTACAACCAATCCAATCATTACCTGGTAAATGGCAGGTTAGCTAGCAGGCCAGGCCTACCTCCCTACAATAAGATGACTTCAGGTAACACATTGATGCATTTCTTACGGATTCCTTATGTATTCTGAGTAAATTGATGGCATGCAGCGCAACATATAAGGTGATTTAAGGCAGATGGAGAGGAGGGTGGAATTGGCCGAATCTTGGATGGATAGTCAGGTATGAGAGCATGTACTATGCAATGCCGACTTGCAAAGCCGGTCGTCCATCCTTACTGTTCATCACAAAAGATTAGCGTACGTGAGAATATATCAAGAATCCTTTGAAAAGGTTTTTATAGGATCTGAATACGGAGACTTGCTCTACGGACGGACTACGGACTGGCTCTGATATTGCGGACTATAGAAGGTTCGTATGGATGCTTGATGGAGTCAAAGGATAGTGAAAATATGTGTGTGATTTTTAATGGTCTCGTGGGGATAAGGGGTTTCCAATTCTTGTCTTCTTCTTCCTCTGCTGTCCTTCTCTTCTTCTTCTTCTTCTCATACCAATTCTCATTGGGAAGAGCGCAGAGAACCAAAGCTGGATGCAGGCAGCTAGAGTGTCTTAGCCGCAAAATACCCCCAGGCCAGACGACGAGCTAACAAAATGAAGTTTACAATACGTAGATACACGTAATCAAGGAGAGTTAGCGAGAAAAGTGAGGAACGTCCAAGAGCCCTTGCCTCCATCCCGTACAGGTAAATATACACACATTTATCCAATCTTCCTTTACTTCTCCCTCCTCTTCTGCCCACCACCATCACCACCATCCAAGCAAAGAGCAAACTTCTCACCAAGTAAATCATATGAATGCCCAGCTCCAAGGAAACCACTCTCTAGTCTTGAACATCACCTGTGCACAATCACTTCTACTCAGATTCCTCCCTCAAATACCCAAGTCCATCAGTACCAAGGAATCTAAATCACCATGTACAGGTGCATTCCACAAGAAGCAACATCACCTCAGCTCCCCACTCCACTAATTACCTTCAAAACAACTAAAAGTTTAAATTAGAACAAGTGCAGCAGTAACAAGGGGATTGAGTCAGATCAAGCTACAGATCAACTTTCCTTGGAACAAATCTTCAAAATCGATTAACGCAGAGCGAGAGAAACGAAGACGGCTCAATTTTCCGCCACCTCAAAAGCGTACAGCCCCTTATCCCGAATCAGTCAGTCAATTCAAGTGCCGGTTCGATTTGGACACGAAAAAGTGCAGTGTGTGTTCACCTTCTCCCGTTGTCATGACCTCTCATACTCAACCCCGGAGCGTCCAACCCCTCTCTAATCTTCTTTCTATTCCTGCATAGCAAGACGCTGCGCGCTAAGGTCTCTGGCCGCTCGCTCCTGCCACTGGCTATAATATTCCAACGTTCCAACCTACGGCAGCGCCTTCCCCACGGCACCGGGCCATCCCATCCATGATCAGTCACTAATAAAACAAGTTCCACAGCGCCGTAATCAACATGATAGAACCACCAGCAACGTCACCTTCCCTCAACATCCTTGACATTTCCAACAAGTTAGCCTTAGATGAAATCATTAATTGACCTTTCAAACTCAGTATCTCAACATTAAAAACAGCATTTTCTTATGAACTAAATTTCGTCAGTCAAATTTCCTCATCAAACATCCATACCAACTCAACACAGCTTAGCAACAAAAACTGTCCACATCTTCTCATCTTTCACAGGATTTTCGTTCCCGCTCCCAACACCCAATGCTAACCCGTGTGATTCCCCCACCATGATTCTGTGATTTTTAAAACCCAAGTAATAATCATAACCTCCAAGAGAAGCGTTGAAATATTCTCCAGAGTTCATCACCTTTCTTCCCTATCTTTATCCATCGTGTACCCATGTGTGTTGATTATCTCCCTTCCTACCTGCGCCCTCATCCCCACAGCTTATAATAGCTCAGGATCGATCAAGTAAATTAAATTTTAAAATTGCGTGCAAAAGGTTCACTCGTTATCAGTAACCTTTAGATATTTTCGATACTCACATCTTTGACACGTAGAGGAAATTCCAAACAGTTTTCATGCGACCCACTTTCGGAATACATGGATGATCAGGTATGTTTCTTGGAAAAGTTTTCATTTTATAACCTTATGCTCTTAGTCCCGTGTTTTCTCCCTTCCATCATTAGCTCATCAGTTTAAACTTTTGTTTTTCCCCGCCCGCAATTTTCCCTGCAATTCACACATGGCATGCCCGTTGCCTTAGTCTCTGTCTTCTTAAGCCCGAATGTACTTTCTTATAAAATCTTCACGGTTTCATAGAACCATGCTACTGTGAATACACAAGCTTTATCATTAGCAACGTTATGGAATCTATGGAGGTTTCTTTGAAAAATGTCAAGTATTGACAAGGCTGTAGCTACTACGCTAATACGTATACATATTTTTGAATCCCATACTTTCAACTTGTTTAAACGCAAGAAGAGCAAAGAAACTTAAAACGAAAGTTGTGTCCAGTCTTGTTTAAACATGGCTTTCGCTAATTATACTCCTTTAAGAACTTGCCTTTAAGAGATTCACTTCATAGAGAGTTTTTCTCCAATCCCCTTCTTTAATTGCCCTTATTGATTCAAGGTAGTTTAATAAGCTATCATTATAAACGATACAGGATTAGACTCAGACCTTTAAGCAGAAGCAGGCCTGGTTGGTGGCAATTTTACTCTACCAAGCATTTGCATTAGCACCAAACAAGGTAAATTTTAAAGGTTCATAAAAGAATCAAAAGGTTTTTTTCTCCGATTTTCTCCTACCCGTGTCTCCTACAGTTACAAATTTCGCCGTATCTCCATCTTTATTACCATTTGATTTAAATTGTATTAACTAATTGTATTCCCATAAGGGTTTCTCACTAATCCTCACTTTTGCACTCATCCATCCATGCTTTTGCTTCATCTTCCGTCCATGTTTTTCACATTATGGCGGCGGATGAAGTAAAAGTGTGAATGTGCGGTTTCTTTAGTTTCCAGTTCAATCTGTTTCTACATTTCCCTCCCTCACTCACTCTCTTCCCTTCCATCCACCACCCTAGAAGAATCATTAACGTACTTAGTCGTGCGTCACGCCTTTTCCTCGACCGTAAAACTATAGAGATAAAAAGTGTTCAAAAAAGCTTTGCAAAATCCCCGTCTTCCACCAAACCCCAACAACCAACAACAATCTAAATCAAAATAGTACACAAAGTATCAGATTACAGCATGAGATTCCCTACTCTTACTTATCTGCCAATACTAAGCGCTGCACCTTAGCTTTGTTGGGATGTTTCTTGTGTATAAAAACTTCCTTCGCTCATCCTTCGGTCAATACTATTGCTTCAAGCTTATGGCAATTTCCTAAGACACAAATCTCCACCCTTTGACCCCAGGTTAGTGAAACTCCTTCAAAACAAAATATTAAAAATCCTCGCACAGCGTCCGATCAAATTTTAAATTTATTCTATTATTTTAAACTTGTTTATGACATGCGAAAATTGAGAATTGTAAGTTGTAACTAGTAATATCCGCTCCACCTTTCTCAACATCATACACAGTCACATACTGCATATAACTGACTTGCTATTTTTTTCACAGTCCATTCCTAAAAGTAAAAGCTCAGATTTAGGCCGTTCTCAAATTCTGTCAATCCGAATTGGAAAATTAGCGTCTACTTCCCCTCTTCGCAGCCCCTTAGAAACACGTGTATTTTGAGAAAAGAAATTTTACATCTTGTTGAAATAATTACATGGAATTTTCCTAAAAACTCCCTTGAAACAGGAGAATATATAGGGATGACTGGGCATAGGCAAGGTACGTCAAGTCCAAAACAGATGGCTGTCTCACTACTTGCAAGGGAAAGAATATTTATATTTCACTATGATTATTTGAGAATCATTTTTCTAAGTCATTCCAACAATTCTCCTCTCATGAGGAGGCGTATATGTATTTGACACCTCGGTCCTGGTTTACCTGAAAATTATTGTAATACAATTCACAACGTCTTTTACTGCTCCACATAAGATTGCAGATGCACTTTTGATGCCCATAGAACATGTCTCAATCCTCGCTGATTTTCGTGATTCATCAACAAGACGTGTCTTCACTTATCACCCAAGCGGAATTCTAAACTAACAAATGTCCTTTCCAAAAACTCCTCCTTATGCAAATTTTAAATACGACGCCGCTGCTGTAGAATTGCATTGACCATATTTTTTTTCATTTCGTCTTACGCCACACGTCGTCATCCAACATAAATAAGCATGCATAACAGCTAGAGAAACTATTTTAGCAGAAGAGAGACGGAAGGAGCAATAATAATAATAAAAATAAAAGCGAGCCAGAAAATTTACATGTCTCTTCAACTGAGCATCACCACCACCAACACGACCATCATCAAGAGCACCTCCGCTTTAACAAATATCCTCAACGTCCGCTGTAACGCTGGCAGCGTGCTCCTATCTATACGATACCGACGCTTCATACTCAGCTCCTCATCCCGACTCGCTCCGGCCTAAGGACGGACGCCTTCCTCAAATATATACATCAGAGTAATGTGATATAATAAGAAGTGCTCTACAAGGAACGTTTATCTTTTCAATTTAGGTCAGTCTCAACAACTGCTACTCCACTCCTTCCTAAGCATCTTCAATTCTTACATTTCCCTCCATAATTACCCCAATCGTATTTTTGACAATAATTAATCAAGCCAACAACTTTCTCTTCACCTATCCATCATATCCTCCTCATAGAGCTCCTAATACTACACACAGACACAGCACCCTAATTTCATACATCTCATAAATCTGCTACCATAAATCGCTCCACAAAACCCAACATCTCATGTACAACTTATTGATAAAATTAGCTCACACACACACACACCCCCATCCCTCCGCATAAGTTTCTATCAAATATTTTCAATCATCCCTCTCAGCCTCTACCCTTCAGTTCATTCATACCTGAGCTAACCACGAGTTTACTTTCACTCATCCCTCCGGCTTCCTTAGAACCAATAAGTCTACTATCAGATTGTTCAAAACAAAAGCTTGCATCCCATCTTAGCCCCAGTTAGCCGTAATAATCCCACAAGATTAACTCCTTCACAGCCCATAACCTCAGCCTACACCCCTTAATTAAAGTCCAGTAGATCATCTCCAATTAGCTCCTGCATTCAATCAACTCCAATTCAAGTTTAAGCTCAGACGGAACCCATGGCCTTGCTCCCATCACGCAGCTTGCTCCCATTTTCACATTTTTTGTAACAACCCTCCTTCCAAAACTTTCCAAGAGAAGCGTCCCAAAATAATCCTACCCGACCCAAAGCTCATTTAACCCTGTAGTTAGCCAAGTTGAGTAATAGTAAAGTAAGAATGTAGCCGTACGTTCTTGGCTCCTTTATCCTCTTCTTTTCCTCCTCTTTTCAAAGCATATTATGAGCCTGTATGCTTGGGTAGCGCTACTTAATTCATTCTCCCGTCGGTCCTTATAATTTGTATCTGTAGTCTACACGTACTTGAATCCAAAAACCCAGCTGAGCGAGGAGTCTGTTAGTAACTTGTTACACCAAAAGGGTGCTCGTCTTTCTCTAATTTGAGAAACTATGAGAACTTTTGCCCCTTTCCTTGGTTCATACCCAGTGGAATCCCCAGTTGTTCGAAGAAACGTTCACAAATATCTTATGCAATTCTCGGGCCTGGCCTGAATCATTGAATGAGTGCGCCAATTTTAAGAGGACACTACTTGAAAGACACAAACGCAATTACAATTGTTAGCTAGTACATACTGCAGGTGAGAGATGAAAGGTTTTTAAATACTTGACCCAGCTGCGGTACAGTACAGACTATGGGACTTTTTTAGGTGAATCACTTTTCAGCAACCACTTTAAATTGTTATCCATCATCCATTGTCCGCCTCCCCTCTTAAAACTTGCTTGTAGAGACTGCACAGCGTTCGACTTTCAATACAAATCAACTTACGTTAGATCCACGTTTCCAAATCCTTTAACAACTATCTTGATTAACTATACGCGAGCATTCAGCACCATCTTCTTCTTTCGCTCATCACAACAGTAGTTAATCCTTCCCTTGTACTACTTTAATGCATTGAGTAAGTCAGTCAGTCAGTTAGCAAAGTATTGACAATCCAGGGCACAAATTACAACTATTTTACATGATCCCAATGCCCTGTCCTCTCTTTACCTATGTCATGTATCTCTATTTCTCCTCATAATTCATTTAATTCATCATCCCTATCGAGTCTAGCTTTGTGTAAACTTCAAAATTCTCTATTGTCCCCAACCAATTTTAGCTTCAATTCTCATCCTGTCTGTATTCAATTCTTCCGCAATAAACCATCAATTACGTATTGTTGTGTACTTCTATTACCATTGCTATTCTTGTTGTTAAATGATTCAGAGTCCATGTTTACCCATCATGAGCCTTGTTTCATGGGTTGTCAATGACTTTACGAAATATCATATTGACCCAAAGTTTGAACATGTTATTTTCTCCTCCTGTCCTCATCCTGGCATGCAGGAGGTTTTTGCAATAATAACATTAGGTTGCGTTGCAATTCAGCTTTCTCTGTTTCCCATTATCATTGATTGACAGAACGGGAGGTAATATAATGATTCCCCCCTTGTAATCTAGCTGACGGGGAGACAAAGGCACACGTGAGGATTTGCCTCTCTTCACACACTCCTCCATCCTCAGCTCTAGTCAAAGGAGAATTAAACTCTTTATTTGATGACAGTAAATGTCCGAGGGAGGATTGATTGAGTCATAGATGCAGTACGGGCTGATTGTAAATCACCTTCGCTAAAATCCTAGACAAGGAGCACAGTTAGCCCCTGCCCGCAGAAACAAAGTATACAAGCTACTTACTATTTCAGCACTACAAGTCAGAACTACGAGTCAGAGCTATTTCTGAATGCAAGTATTGACTGATTCTTTATTAATTTCAGTTTTCGTGGGATGAACAATGAAAAATCTTGTATTGTACATAAATTGATTGAATGCTCCCACCAGGACTCACAGAATGGTATTTTCCACTGTTCCGTATGCTCAGATTGTTCCTTTCATCTTCTGTGATCATTTTAAACTCAAAAGTCGGTGGTATACATACATACGTTTTAAACTCAAATTTAATTCAACTATCACAAAACCATTAAGCTTGCAGGTGGTACTCACGAAAAACTTTTATGCAGCCTGTGGGCTACAGGCATACAAATTCAGATAGTTGCAGATTGCATAAAATGACATGTCAATCAGGAGACGGTTAAAATATCCTGTTTAATCGTGTTGACCAAACCCATGTTCCCCCTACTTTGCGCTTCTGTGCCTAGTAGAATCTAACGGAATAACTGCATATGTCAGATTCCCCATGGATTGTATACATGGCCGATAGTAAAAGTATTAGCAAAATCTACCTCCAACTGAACAGCAATGCAGTGTAAAGCTGCACAGCATGTGAAACTGTTACGAGTGAATGAAAATATTTGCTGTTAAAGACAGGTACGAAGGATTAAATTGATAAATCTGTCTTAATTTCCATCCAGGATGAGTTGTGATTGTTTTTGTTGTAGTAGTAATAGGAGTAGGAGTAAACGCGAATGCCTCAAGGCCAGTAGGCCAGCTAGGCCTCTTCTATACCCAAACCCTCTTTAGCCTGTACACTGCATATGACTTATGCGTACGAGAACTTAAATTAAGACATCACCCATATAATTAGTTTACTAAATAAGGTAGGTAGTTAATTCTATTTCTATGCATTCCATCTCCACCTTATTATTATAAGACCACGTAAAGCTGTTTTTGGATACTACTTCTGGGATTCAAATGCACCTAATATTATGATTCTGCATCTCCAACTATTCTAATTTTCGGCCAGCAGCTCCCTGCAAACATGAGCTAAATACATCAGGAGATTGTTTTATGTATTCCTCAGTTAATATCTTGCCCCTTGTCCTTCCTTACAGTCGGAGACCTAAGTGTTGCAGCAGTTTGCAGTCATTATTGCATTAAATTTATGACAAATATATGCAATTCTTGTCAATAACGACTCTTCCTGTCTTCCTCTCGCTGTCCCATCCCTCTTTGAAGAAGCTCATTATTCTATGCTAAACTAAATCTTCCTTGAGTTTGCAGCATTGAAGAAACATAAATCCCAAGGATCTCCTCCGCATCTCCCCAACTCGCTAAAAATAAGCCAAGGAAGAGACCCGTTATAAAGTAGGGTTGAATCCATGTGGTTTATCATGAGGTGAATCCAATGATTCACATGTTATGTTCGACGGAAGCTGATTTTAATTCGAGCCATATGCCTTTAATTTCAAATTTAGCAAAACTTTCAAAAACCCCCTCCGTCTTGCTCATCAGCCCTCGTGATTCTAGCAAATCTGAATTGCTCCATACAGATCTGTCTTTACGCAGCTAAAACTGCATCGATATTCTGCCCCTTAATTGTTAATACGCGCCTCACATATGTACAGCGTTTCTCCCTCTCTCTCATCATCTATATGTAAACTTCACTTTCGAAATTTTCAGCGCAGGAACAGATTTTTCAAATTACTGTACATACGGGAACCAAACTTGCATTATTAAGGATTGCGCGCTTCAAAGACTGCCGCAGCCGCAATCCTTTGATTTACCTACCTGTCTTTAATTTAAATTCCTTGTGAGCTGAGCGATTATTTCGGATAAATTGCTCCCAAAGCCGATACAATCAGAGATGGCAATGTGGAATACTATTTCAACTAGTGTTTCAGTTTAAATCTTTTCCAAGTTTTGTAAATACCTTCCTTGCAAATTTTGTTACCATGATTTACTTTTCATTTTCTTCCTTCCATCCACTTGCATTGAGTTTCTTCTTGAGTTTGAGCACTATACTAACTACGACATAATAGACTTCAGTCGTACGTAGACAAGCATTGCAGAGCTGTTGAAAGGGAGATTGCAACGAGGACATTTCCACGGTTCAAAGAGATGGAGAGCGAATGTGTATATTTGCAATAGTTAATGGAGTATTTGAGCAGGTAGTGAAAACTGCGTCTTGGCAATCATTAGTTCGATAATCACTACAGTCCTCCACCTAAGCTTAGTCTTGCACTGGCTTGAATGAGTAGCAGGATTAGTTTAAGAATCCAGCCTCCATAATAATGTGTGTAAACTTGTCTTTTGCATATTTACCTCTATATTTCCCCTGACACGGTATTCCAAGAAAGAATCGTCATTCCCGAAGGTCAATAGCGCCTGCGCTGTGAGAACAAAATGTATTTAGCCGCCTGCCAAAGTCCAAGAGCGCGTGGAGGTACATTGTACACATTTTCGATTTTTGTACTCTTATACATTTGAGCTCGGAGATTATTACAGGAGGAAATGATGCGTATAAAAATTACAAGGGATTACCAAACTAAGGCCTAAATTTAGATACAAAAACATTGGTAAATAACGCTTATTCACAGTTTTTTCAAGGTGACTACAGCAAAAGTCGTTACTGCTTGGTTTTGGAGGTTGCGTCTCATCTTGTTCCGTAACCATTATAGTCCCATGCTGAATGCGAATAATTCATCCCTACGTCTTAAATCCCCCACTACCTTACAAATCCTCGATAGACCATGACTTAGACTTTCCGGAACTGGGAAATTGCGGAAAGACTAATATACGAAATGATTTAAACCCAAGTAAAAAATCCATTATCAGGCAGGATAGTCAATTACATGAATAGCTTTGGGATGATGAATAAGTAAAAAGAATATTCAATAAAAGTCCTTGGGATCTCTTTGATTTGATCATCATCCTAGTCCATCCTTCCCAGCCAGTGCCAGTCAGTCAGTCTGTCTTGTAAATAATCATCCCAGGGTTTGGTGACTACTCTAAAGCTAGCGTCATCTTCCATTGGTCGTTTCAGTTAGCCAGCTCTTGTCTTCCGATTGTTCCTCTCAAAAAACACGTCTTCCTATTCTATTCTTCAGGAGGAGATGCTGACGGAATCTTTAATTCCAATGCCAAAAGTCAAAGCTAGCTCAACATCCTCTTGGGATTACGTTGCTCAGCTTAGATGTATTTCAAGTAGGCAGGCAAGTGATAGCTGTGGTGAGCGAAACTTTAGGCGGTAAACAAATTGTTTTCCCCTTCAGTGTCCCATTTGGATTCCATCATCCTTTGGAATCATTGATCATTTTAGATGCTTGTGTGGTGGTGATCACAATTTTTGATGATCTCAGATATGGATCCCCTACCTCTTGAATACATCATCGCTTCATCACCACATCTTTAATTACTTTATAATTCATCTAATGCATCATAATCCAGGTGATGAGGAGGATTGTTTACTTCCACTGGCTCATACTCACATTTGTGAGTAACGAAAACATAATTAATGAATAGGATGAGCAAAGGTCAAAAATCACAGGAGAACTAGCATCCTTGTCCAATTAATTTGATTTACTGGATCCTTGTTTCTATCGGCGTAGAAGCCCAATAAACGTACAAAGTAATTATATACAAACTGAAAACATTTTTGCAGTCTACTAGACGAATCACGATTTTACATTCTACTATAGATGACTGCTTTTGATAAAAAAACGCTAGAGAAATTGACGCATTACCCCACCGTTAGAAAAGGAGATCCGTCTTCAAGTTTCAATCTTAGGAAGCGTAGTTGGAATGAAGTTTGATATTTTCTTCTTCCCCGTTTTATTTGCTGTAATAGTTTTGAATAAATTTCGAGACAGTATATATTCAGTTCAGCTCGTCAACTCATTTCGTGAGGATTGAGTAATCTTGTAATAGAAATTATAAAAATGTCATACCTTTTTAGGAATAGCTTTTAATAAAGGACACGTAGGTTCAGCCAATGGCAGAATTTTTTTCCCTCAACTCGGCTATTTCTTAGCTTCATACGATAGAGCATCCTTTGAAACGTCTTCTCCCCGAATCTTGAAAAAAGTTATTTAGAATTGCCCAAATTCTGAAGACCTTACGCAAGGGCGTAGGCGTAGGAATTTTCTTCCTACGCCGATTCTACTCCGACCCTACGCGTCGTTAAATCTTGCCTTTAAAGCTGATCTACGACTAAAAGAGGCAGGCTGAACAAGAATCTGAAAAAAAATCGTGGAGTTTCGAAAGTTGATGGCTCCCTCACCGACGATTTTCGGATTTTCTGTGTTTTCGTCGTTTATAAAATGATTGTTATTTTGATTGGACTATTGCATGTAGTAATGTCTAAATATGGTCGAGAACTCTTTTAAACGCATGTGTGCATATGAAAATGGCTCACGAAAAATCTATATAGTTGCATTTTCTACAAAAACTTGAGCAGCTTATGAAAGTGCGAATACATGTAAACCATTAGCAGTAAAAAAGCTTAATTAGCATGAGGACCGTTAGCCGTGTGATTTCAATCTCATTGTTACATAACCGACTACTCAAGATTGAAATCACACGTTTCCAGAGCGGAGGACGTGGACCTCGTCCCCATGCCGCTCCACACTCCTAACTATTTCTTTTAATCTACACTGAATGTACACAACTTAAAACGATCGTAACAACGTAAAAACCGTATATAAATGTACTCTAAACAACATTCACTTGGAGACGAAACGTAACACCTTACCATGTTTTGCTGAAACTAACACGGATCTAGAATCGAAAAGGATACAAAAATCATAATAATGTAAATCTTTTTCTAAAAAAGTAATTCAATTTCATCGATTCTGGCAGGATCATCAGGATCCTGTCTTTCGGCAGCATCTAGCATTTGTCTCATCGCGCGAATTGGTGGCTTCTTCATAAGCGGATCGTATCGAGAGAAACCAAGATACCAGATTACTGAACATAAATGAGCGCACATACCAATCGTACGTGCTCCACTTTTACATGTACAGTACCATCCCTTAATACTTTTGTCTGAATTTCCGTTGGGCTCGAAATGAATGAACAAGTGGTACTTGGTCACTTTCTGATGTCTCGACCAAACTGCACCACGTAGCAGATAACGATCTTCTCGGTGCAGCTTAAAGTCAATTCCTCCACGTTCTTCAGTATATGCTACATAAGAATGAGCTTGTTTGATCTGATAGGTTCCCATGGTCAAAACGCGCAGATGTTCCATAGTCAACTGTGGAAAATCTTCCATTTCAATATCAAGGATCGGGGTCCAGATTTTTACTTTTTTGTTAATTAACTTATTTTTTAGCACGAATTCCATGGTTTCATTTTCCTTGTTCTTAAGCTCTTGCACGAGTTTAATGTATTCTGGAGTATTACCTGAAGATACAATGTCATTTCGAAAGGCGTTAATTAGAGCACATACAATACGAAAATACTCTCCGATGTAAGGGACATCTCCAGCGTCTATTTGTCGGTTAAAAAACTTGAATACGGTCTTGACATGTCCATTTCGCGATTCGTTGATCCAACGGAGCATGGTTACCAAACGAGATTCGTTTGAGTCCTTGGTATTGTGCTGCTTATCTTTTTTATTAAGATAATGCGGCATTTCTACTTTGATGCTGATGTTTTCCAAAAACTCCCGAGCATCCCGGTATCCTCGGTCTAAAACAAAAACATCACCACCTTCGAGCCACTCCATCATCTCCGATCGGTCCCTTACAAGATAATCTTTTAGTATACTTGCATCATTGTTACGGCCATCAGAGTAATATGGTCCTTGGCAATCAAGAATACGTCCATCAGCAAACACAATCATTTGCATCTTCACTAAATGTCGCCCCTTGTGAACGCAATAAGATCGCTGCAGGAACCAGTAGTTGGAACTTTTAGGAATATATACATAAGTTCCATCGATTGTCAACACTACGGCAGTTGGATTAAGTTCGTTCACATGCAACGCATTGGCAAGTGGCGTATTGTGTTTTGTAGCATCCGGTCTTGGATGGGCTTTCATGCCTAGATGAAGTGGAACAAACTCACTAAGCACAGCTTTTCTAGCAATTGCAATATCACTGCTTACTGATGCGACGGAGGAACGCTTGAATACAGCTTGAAGAAGTCGTAGTGACATTCCTTGACGTAGTTTCAGCAACAACATGAGTAATTTTGTCTGATCACATTTTCCTCCACGATCATCTATAAATGGGATCACACATGCCAGCAGCTCATTGAATTGGGCTTTTGTA
The DNA here is from genome assembly GCA_906901655.1 of Sminthurides aquaticus. Taxonomy (NCBI): domain Eukaryota; kingdom Metazoa; phylum Arthropoda; class Collembola; order Symphypleona; family Sminthurididae; genus Sminthurides; species Sminthurides aquaticus. The sequence continues at coordinate 12,082,527 of CAJQTT010000001.1, read as the reverse complement.
ACTCCGATCATGTTCTTGAACTGCTCCTCAGGAAGCTCGAAGGTATTGTGCTCAAAGCCCAACTGTGCCGCATTTTGTCTAAGCGCATCAGACCAAAGCTTAACCTCCTTAGTGGTCATGTGAACTTCAGCTTCGAAAAACACGATGTTGGAAATGTGTGGTAATATATCAGATTTAAAGTTCTGGTTGTGGCGGTCAATATGCTTTTTACAACATTTCATACGATCTTGTGTGAAAAGGCCAGATAGCAGGTAGAACTTGGAGCGACAATTAATGTTCATCCGGTGTTTTGGTCGAGGAGCCTTGCAAATGAAGCAACATTTTTTCGGCTGGACTACCTTAAAAAGGGTATCTTCTACTTCATCAGTATCTTCAGTCACGATTCGAGAAAATATATGCGGAGATCTATCTGGGTTTCCACATGTACGCCGAAACTTAGGAGATTGGATGTACTTTGTGGTATAACTGTAGTCACTGTCACTTCCAGGTTCTGAAGTGAGTTCCGAGGATCGCTCGGACGATGGACGGGGTGGGTCTGGTCTTCGACGCAATGAAAACAATGAACGTACATGTTTTCCTGGGAGTGCAGGAGGAGTAGGTTTCCTTTTACTCTTGGCCGTATGCATGGTCTTCCTCTTCTTTCTCTCTGCGGCATCAAGTGAGAGTGTTGACATTGCTGGATTGACTTCTTCAACTACCAGGCTGTTTCCTTGCAGCGGTGGCTCGATAATTGTCACAACTTCTTGATTAGCATCAGAAAGAATCCCGCCTGCTCCTTCAATTGCATGTTCAGCTTCCGGTTGATTAGTTTGGGCAGCGTTTTCTGGAGTATTTGCATCTTCAAGTCCATAGAAAATCCTATTCCGTGGTAGGTTTGGGTCCCTGGGGCGAACGTTTTTTCGGGGCAGATCAGTACGAACAGCAGGAGTCAATGGAATCGTTACTTCCTCCGATCGGTCCGAGACGCTGTGTTGACTGGCGTATAAAATATCAGACAGCTCCACGTTGCGGCTGGGTCCAGGCTGGGAGGTGTCCTGTCGCAACGGACGTGAGCTGATTTGCTGAGTCGGTGTTACTTTTGCTGACTGCATCGGTTTGCGAAGGGTAGGGGTAACTTTAGCTGTGATTTGGCCAGCACGGACTTCATCACCACTTGACACAGTTGCGGATTCTAGTTCAATCTTGGACTTTTTATGCAGCTTCATCAAGCAAAGCCTGCATAGTCGAATTGTATCACCTACAAGCGCAGCCGGTATCTTTGCTGCAAGAATGCTCAAATATCTCGGCAGCAATAATCCACTAATCACTTTTTTCACAACCTGCCGTTGCTTACGACCACAAACTTCGCACTGACACATGATGCTAAAATGAATGTTTTATCCTGAAATAGAATTAAAAATATGAAAGATGCTACAGATATGCGCCTAACTGATGCACGATACACTGAAATGCAAAAAAGTGCAATGCCAAAAAGGAATCAAGTAAGTGTAATTAAGTAGTTTTCTTTACTTTTTCAGTTGTAGGTATTATTGCGTATGTAGATATTAATTCCAGCGTTGTTCTTCAGTGGTGACTTCTCTGGAGTCTGGACATCTGGTCTTAAATCTTCGGAGTAAAAATCCACTTATACCCCAACTAAGTTACGATGGAAATAGAGGAAGAAATAACTACGCAATGGGGTTCCAGTTTAAACGGAAAAAATAAGTTTAGAAGTAGAACACTTTTTCATAAATACTAATAAAGTAAAATAAAACGTAATCCCAAATAACCCATTTTTTTATCGCATATACTGAGACACTTTAATACCTTCAGTTAAAACTATAAACTAGCAAGTAACAAAAAATAAAGAGCAATATCTGTATTTATATTCTTCTTTTTAAAAATAAAGTAGTTGAAGTATATTTTAACTATAATGAACTCCAATTTTATAAAATAATCTCTTTACTTTTAAACTAACTGTTTTGTCAAGAAAATAATTTCTTAACAAATAAAGTAGGTACTTATTTCAATAATGCCCAAAAATCTTCTAAGTCTAATGTCTGCAATTGGTTAATGAATCGAATTGAAGATCGCGTTCACTACTGACAATGCACCACAAACGTTTTAAAGTATATAGTTTGTTTATTTATTCCGATGAAAATCAAAACGCAAGTAGACGTTGTACGTGCTTGCCCTTCAAGCGCTGAGAGAATACTGAGGAGTGAAGGGCTGTTTTTAAGTTTGATAGATTAATATGTGAGATGAGGATATAGCACCTCCTCGCGTCTACCACTCTCACATCTCCTTGTTAGGGATTATGTACATACCGTTTACGTACTGATCAAGAAAATGCCTTTCTCTTTTGCATCTTATAAATAAACTAGACCAAGGATTTGAGGCTTTTGGATATGTGGTACTGCCCTTGATATAATGAAACTTACAGCCAATAGAATCATTTCTATAGATAACATTTTCATGCTTGGGAAATAAACCTTTGACTATGTCGAAGGGTGTGCTGAAATATTTGGAATAAGCTTAAAGAAGAGTAAAGAATGCATTTTGATAGCTTCTGTTATAATTTAAATAATAATGCCTTAAGGTATGGGAATATCAAAAACTCCTAAAAATTCAATTTTTATGGGTGAAAATCGTATTTCCATGTTAAACAAATTGACTAGTTTGTTGGAAATGTATTTTCGGTGATACGTTATTTCCCGTCGTAGAGTTGTGCAACGCGAATCTTTTATGATACATTTTCCGAATATTAGGCTATTATTCCCATATCCTCAGGTATGAAGCCCATTAATTAGTTGGTGTGAAGCAAATGTTACTAAGAAACATTTAAGTACAATTATTTGATATTGTTGCGTTGGTGCTGAGTAGTTCACTTCTTAGTTGTTGATTAAATAGAAAACGTTAGGAGTAAGGAACAGCATGCTTATGAGGTCTAAGTCCTTTGCTCTGGATACGTTTGATTTCAATCTTGAGTAGTCGGTTATGTAACAATGAGATTGAAATCACACGGCTAACGGTCCTCATGCTAATTAAGCGTTTTTACTGCTAATGGTTTACATGTATTCGCACTTTCATAAGCTGCTCAAGTTTTTGTAGAAAATGCAACTATATAGATTTTTTGTGAGCCATTTTCATATGCACACATGCGTTTAAAAGAGTTCTCGATCATATTTAGACATTACTACATGCAATAGTCCAATCAAAATAACAATCATTTTATAAACGACGAAAACACAGAAAATCCGAAAATCGTCGGTGAGGGAGCCATCACCTTTCGAAACTCCACGATTTTTTTTCAGATTCTTGTTCAGCCTGCCTCTGTTAGTCGTAGATCAGCTTTAAAGGCAAGATTTAACGACGCGTAGGGTCGGAGTAGAATCGGCGTAGGAAGAAAATTCCTACACCGACGCCCTTGCGTAAGGTCTTCAGAATTTGGGCAATTCTAAATAACTTTTTTCAAGATTCGGGGAGAAGACGTTTCAAAGGATGCTCTATCGTATGACGCTAAGAAATAGCCGAGTTGAGGGAAAAAAATTCTGCCATTGGCTGAACCTACGTGTCCTTTAGAATAAGAGATTAAACCAGTGTGTGTGTGTCATTGCTCTTTTTCATATGTAGGGAGAACCATTGAAAAGCTTTTCTCGTTTTTCTGTCCAGAAAAACTAAAAAAGATGTTTCCACACTACAATAGGATTCTCTTCTTCTCTTCTCCTCTAATCATCTCTCTTTCTTTCCCTTCATCCTTTGGATTTTCTTAGATTCTTTTCACACTCAAAGATGGGCATGAATGTCCTTGATTTAGAACATGAAGAGTGAGGTAATATTGTTGTGATCAATTGGGAGAGTAGATTTAATGCCATCATCGCAGTTGCATTAAGCTTGGAAGGAAAGGGATGCATGCATACATAATGGAGGATAACTGGAGGAAAACCTCCAGCAAATCACGAAATATCTTTTTTTGCCAATTTTCTATTCTGTGGCCAAACCTCATTTAATGCTCATCCTCATTCCATCACCTTCCCGCGACGTCTTGAGTAAAAACTAAGAATATATATAATACCCACTAACTCGTTTCTCACGATGAGCAAAACGTAAATTCTTTTACATAAATCCCCTCCTTCTCCAGCCAGCCCTCCATACGCAATTATCAATCAAGAGTGGTTCTCTTAAACTTGGATCTAGGAAGAAAATTCACTGAGTCTTGAGCTCATCTCCCCTCCCATTTTTAAAAACTTGATTTACCTCTAACTGCAGTATGTATGCAATCAGAATGCTTGATGCATCAAAAGCCAGCCCTAGTCTGGTAAACTGCAGATTTGTTTGAAAAATAAACGTGAATATTTACACCCTGATTACCAGCTTTAATCCCCATAAATCCGCATCATGGCAATTTAAAAAATTCAGCTAGGAATTCTATTTACAATTTGCAAAATATCCATGCCCTCCTCCACATCCTCTTCCACACACACGTCTTGCTGCACATTATCTTAACTTTGCCGGCGGCGATGCAAATTATACAATTCACATTTGTGCTTAATTTCCGAGAGGAAATGGCAAAAGATACATATTATTACTTCATTCCTTATCCATTTCTCCAATTCATCCAGTCTCTTTTCACTCTTTTGAGTTTTGATGGTGTGCGAAAAAAATGTTGGAGAACCAATTCAGTGTATCCATCAATGCCGCCGAAATCCTTTTGTCCTCTAAGCCAGTATCACGATCTTGAATTTCCTTCAAACTTTGTATTTCCCGTCCATCATCTCCCAAGAATCCCCAAATGTCCTCCTGCTCCTACATATTGTATTTCAACCGTGACGTTATCATTCTCTTCCAACTCTCTTCCGGAATATCCCTTGGCTTGTTTTGATACTTATTCCTAAATCCGTCCCAGTCATCTACTACTAGGGCTTAAATTCCAATCTACTACAATCCAAGCATCATCCCTAGAATATAAATCGTCTGATACTGATTTGTAGTCATAACCTCTGATCCTCTCCTTCTTCGTCACAATTCCCCTTTTCATCCATCCCGGACGGCATTGGCTTGGAATTAATCTTGACTGCATAATCCGCTTCTTGGTTGTTTTAATATGTTTCCTTTTCTTTGGAATCTTCTTCTCTGGAATTTAGCATCTTTCCTCGCGAAATCTATTCCACAGAGCTTATCTCACCACACTAACCTCTCTCTTTGCTCTCACGCAAAGCATACTAGAGAGTATGAAGAGATTAAAGTATGTGACGCAAAAGAACTCATTCAATTTTCATGGGTACAGTTTTTCCAGAAATCTTTAACCATATCTCTTCCTGGCACTCTGTACACACTGTTTGTTTTTAACCATAGTTTCAATTTATCCAGACAGCTTTCCAGCAGATCTGTTACACCGCTCATGACTCTAGTGTCACATCATTTAATTTAAACGTGTGAATTCTCTTGCTAAACGCTCGAATTAGTTCATTTTTTAATCAGTAACAGTCAATTCCTGCGTCACCTACATGTGTTTTATAAGAAAAGATCCACAAAATTTTCACATAAATTACTTCCCTCGTCCTCCTGGACATTCATTTGTGAAAATATAGCTCTACCCTTCTTCCTATTTAGCCCATTAATTGGGAAGGATTGTTACAAATCCGCGAAAACTCTGCAAAATTAGCTACTTTTGCAATTTTACTGGATTCCCTCAAGCTAGTGGTGGATAGCTCGTGTGTGTAAGTGTTTGGTGAATTCATTTAAACTTGGGAACCCAGCTGAAGCTGGTGTATTTGCTTTGTTCACAATATTTAAAGCACAAAGTCCACGGAGGCGTTCCTTCGGAATATGCTTCCAACTTCTACAGGTAACAATTTTTAGATAAATCCGCAAAAGAAACAAGAGTGAAACCCAAGTCGAATTAATGAGATATTGGATAAAGTTAAGGATCTTTCCGTGGGAAAAGTTAACGTTCTCATCTCATGCTCCTCTCCTTTTCTACCTTTTTGACCCTGGAAAGTCGGCCCTATATTTTTTAAAAACCAACATTCCCTTCACACATGTACATACGCGTGCAAAAGAACCTCCCGCAAAGAATAAACCTTGTGTCTTGTCACTCTCGTCACCCCCAGTGTAGCAATTTACTGTCTCTTTTACACACACTTACCTGCAATTTCTTTTTTAAAGCGATAAATATACCTCATGTATTTTCAACGATCAACACAACATGTTGATCATTTTCTATAGATTCCTCCCACTCTATCATTTCAAGCTACTTCAATTACAGACTCCTGCAAGGTGAAGAGCGTCTGTCAATGAGTGTGCTTTGTTTATGAAATTAAAGTTTATTAAATATTTAAATTTAATCCCGCTCATTATGAAATATTTATTCGCTAAAAATTCGCAGAAGTGGCCGATTTTTCAGAATTGCCTTTTTAATCAGAAAAATACTGGCTTGTATTGCACACAGTAATGCATAGATGTACCTAGTGCTGTAGCCACCTGACATCAGAGCTAATTTATTTGCATCACACACGCATGATTATGGTTCAAATGTCCACCTGTTCTGCTTCTGATTACATGATTACTATGCATGTTTCGTGAGAGCAGGAAGTTTAGAATCAGACTTTTACCGGTCTAATGTGATAATTTAGATTGAATTTCTTAATTTCGTATTAAGAATTTAAAATATATTCTTAGGAAAACCTGGAAAAAACCTTACCTGTTTTTTCCTTCCTCAACTCATAAATCAATCCTCGTGTTCCTAATCAAATTAATGTATTATAACTTGACTTGAAATTCGCGAAGCTCTTTCCTACAGTTTCTTAGTGCGTATACCTGAATTGATCTAGTTATCTTCTATGGGATTACGCAAGATTGTTCGCCATCCTGTCCGAACTATGGCGACGATCTAGTTAATTGAATCTAATTGGCCTCAATTCTCCCACTGCATCCTAATTATACATATTAGCTTGGCGAACTTGAGGATATTTTATCGTATTTTTTGCCGGGAAACCGCCAAGAACTTTATTGCAATAACAAACTTGTTCTTTATTTTCCACCGCACCTTCTCTCTTCTCGTCCTGCTTCCCTTTAAACTCACCTGTGTCCTCATTCCTTTTGCATTCTACCTTTGGAATCTCTTGAGGTCGGCTACAAATAATGGCGGAATTAGGGTTATTTCGGGACAGCCGTAGCACTCTTTCTTGACAAGCCATATTGAACATGACTAATGACAAAATCCTAAATACAGTACCTGACAAGCTGACAGCTCATCCAGAAATCGAAAAGAGCGAGTGCTGAGAACATGTAGAGGATTTGAAGTGTTTCAGGATGAATCCTCTTGTTCACTCTGTTGCAAAGGTTTTATTCAAAGAATGTAAAAATTAAAAGTCTGTCCGACACGATTAGTGAACAAAGTTACGGCCTAGTTTCAAAAAATCCAGTGCATACACTTTAAACTGCGAGAACATTTTCCATGCTCCACGCACTTGAATCCTTTTATTGTTTAAGCAATGGATAATCATGGCTTGAAAAATGAGTTACGGTAGGAGCCGGACTAGGCCAGGAAACGGTAGAAAATGTTTTCAAGGGATTTTTGCAATATTTCGCGCATTCTAACGTAACAAAAAAGTTTTGTTTCCTAGGATTTTATTATGGACTTTATGTTAGTTTGTCTGGATCAAGTGCTTTTTTCGTACTCGCCGAATACTTTGCAAAAATATACAGGAAACTTGTCATTGAGTGCAGATTTATACTTCCTACTCCATTACATATTACACTTTGGTTAATGTGTTACATATTTTTTTACTAATCTGGATTCATTTGGCAAGTGCAGGGATGAATTGGCGAGAACAGGATGTTGAGATGCCCGATAAACAGTGTATGGAATCTGACATCTCTGGTTTCCGTTTCCCCTTGTTATTCCTACCATAAAAGTGAGCGTGAGGCTTAAAAACTTGTGGTTAACCGTCTAGCCCGACTGCAAGCATATATGCACTAAAATACGTGTAGCAATAAACAATATCAGATAGGCTTTGGTTTGGAATCAAAGGTGCATGTCAAAGCATTGGGTTGTGTGTATGACCACCTGTCATTTTATGTCAAATGTATCTTGACTGACGGAACATGTTTTCGGGCAAGGTTATTTTTCCAACTTTGTTTAAACTCTCATACAGATAGGACTCACAATAGAAGTGTCCTACTGCGTTTGATCAAGGTTTAAAATTATTTTAGCCCCACCGACAAATATACTGTTGAAGGGACAGATTTAATATTATTACAGACTACAACAAAGGCGGAGAGTACATAAAAGCCGTTGGCCCTTGTTGGTAGTATCAGAATTTAACATCGCAGAGACTTGATTCTCCTCACATACATTTGATTTCCTCATATAAAATTAGGGCCTTTATAGAACAAGGAAAAGTTGTTCGCCACTGATCTTATGATAATTGAGGTTCAACTCATAAGTGGATGATGGTATATATACCGGTACATGAGAGATGGCCTTCGTAAGCAGACGTACATACCTTCCCCCTTCTTATCCGCAACAATATATCCATACTCTCCTGGTTACTACACCCAGCATGCTAGCTAGGACAAAACAAGTAGACTTACATATTATCAAATGACGCAATCAGTTATTTGGTGTACCGAATTGAAAACAGGATGATATTGATCAAAACTTTTAAAAAGCTATTCTCTTTTCCTCACCTCTCAACAAATCAGTCTTCCTTTCTTGTCTCGCATCCCACATTTTATTCGCTAACGAACACTACGCAGCCAACATCGTTTTCGACACCCTCTCACATGACGCAATGGCGTTCAACGATTATTTTACCGTTACTTGTCTCGAGTCTTCGGATCATTGCCCGTCTCCCATACCAGTTTTCGTTTCACCAGCACCCCTGTCAGTCCCTATATAATCTGGAAATGATACCAGCGAAAAGTATCGCCACACGTGCAAAAAATAAAGCTAAGGATACAAGAGAGTCGAGTCAAGATGAACAAGATCAGGGTGTTTCAAACCTAAGCCTGTCAGTCAATTCTTATCATCATCCCATTCCTACTCTACTCTGCTCTGGATTCGGATTTAGATCAGAATCTTCTCCTTTAAAAAATCCGTAACTAGCGTTTAAACATACGAGAGGCTCAAGCTGAATCACCATTTACCAACATTACTGCTTTATCCCTAGAGAACTGTAAAATTGTTTCTCTATAACAATAGCCTTGACTTTACTCGAAGATGAATAAAATCCCACAAATATTCTTTAAATCCGCAATCCTGAATCCTGACTGACACTCTCTTATATTCAGGCATCACCTTACCGAATTTGCAATTCTCTTTCTCTTTAGAATCCCCTACCACAATACCTTTAGACTTTTATTCTTTTCATTCTTCTCTCGATCCCTCCGTGAATTAGTGCATGAACAGAGGGACCCGTTCGGGAGAACTATAAGTTTGCTGATTGTGAAAAAATCTTGCTCTGCATCACTCCCCGCTAACCCATGCTAATTCCCGTCCACCTGTCTGTACACATTTCTTGGGCGTTTTCCCAGCTTTAAATAAGCCTTTACCATAATAGCTTTCATTACACATGCACATGCAAGGCAGACTCCTTTTCCTTGGAATCATCTCTGTGGTGAGAAATCTTCCGATGAGTTCTTACAGATTTTTAAATCAACATCCGCACTCTTCATTTGCGGTATCATAGAAAGTTTTATTTCATCGTATCGATTCACCTTGGTTGATTTATAGAGAATCCGGAATCCTTTTCACCAACACCTCAATTAGCCTCACATTATTTCCTATTCCTGAGACTTGTCGAGAATTACCGCGAAGCGCCATGATGAGTGCAGCGCTGCAGGTATCAATTCGTTGTCGTTAGCAGCATCAGCTCATACCTGTCAGTAGCTGGAACCTTCTATCTCTTCTCCCACGTAGTCGAAACTCCTTCCATTTTTCTCAACCTTGTGCATGGAATGGGTGGAGGAGGTAAATTGCTACAACGTTGGAAAGAATAATCGGGAGAGAGAGAGAGGGATTCGGTTTTTTGCTCTGCAGAGTATTTCCCTTTGATAATTGCACTACTGAGATGTGCAATTTGTAGGAAATATTGCAGCGAGGTATGATGAAGAGGGGAGGAGAAAGAAGGGATAGGAAAAAAACTTAGCCAGATCTGGCATCATTGTATCGTCCAAGTTAGCTTCAGGGTTTTGTAGTAGGGCTTAAGATTGAAGACGATGACCGCTGCCCCGCGGCAAGGAGCTAATGCGAAAAGAATTAAGGCAACGAAAAACAAGTTATGTAAAACAGGAAGAGATGCTACCGCATGTCGCCATAGCTTCCTTCTTCAATCCTGTCTTTAAGAATGCAAACCCTTGGTAAATTTTATACACTTGAATCCACCCTCCAAAGATTTTATAGTGAAAAACAAATACAGTGTCTTTAACAGGGATTGGTTGCAAACTTTCAAAATTAAATCTAGATCCACGCTAGGGTAGCACTTAATACAAAACTTTCCTCCTTTCCGTAACAATTTAGCAAAAGTTTTGACTTCCATGTCTTGGAAAATTTTAAATTTTCAAACTGTGCTAAAAACTTTGCGTGCAGAAAGAATGCTCGAAAGTTAACAATTTTTTGCACATGTACGTCTGAAAACTTTAAAACAATTGACTGAAACAAAATAACTAAATTGCTTTAATTGTCTCCTTTGTCCAGAATTCTTCCTGGAAATCCTGGAAGAGCCATTGATCCTGCTCATTGAAGATCCCGAGTTCACAAACAACTCAAGACGAGCAGAATGGGACCAAACGGGTCAAGCTGGATCCGGCGGGCAGCGGGTCGACCTTGCAGGAGGACATTTTTTTTATGTTTGTGGCTTTGCATGGCCTACGCAGTCTTTCACTACGTTTCTAAGGATAGTGCCAACGGTATTTATGAGGACTTGCCGTCATCAAAGGCTTCTAACGGAGCTCCCCCGGAAATTAGCCCTGGATACGCATCTTCGTCTAACGAAATAATTAATATGAACGGTGAAACGGGAGGGATGCTCCGACTGAAAAAACTTGGCGTCACACCGTCCACCACAACAATGCGTTACCCTTGGAGCGATGAGGAACCGCTTGTTGACAAGGAGACAAAGTCCGTTGAGGACTTGATACTTGAGGCCGCAGCCTCCATACGTAACATCCCCCTTCCCCCCTACATACTTGCCAAGAAGCCCAACGGTCCTCAATACTATCACAATTCAAGTTGTGCCAGATTCCCTACAATCTACGATTTGGAATTCAGCAATACTTATTGGCAGGTACGCTCAAGAGTCTAATCATTTTAAAATTTTGCCATTTATTCCATAATTTTATTATTCTTAATTTCATCCCAGCTTCATTTTTAAATCCACCGATTCCTTCAATAGCTTTCCAGATACCAAGGTTTTAGTTCCTCAAATAAAATTTGAGAGATCTACTATTTTATAATTCATGATGATTTGATAAATTCCTCAAATCATCTTACCGATTTATGAGGTTTTATTTAGGTTAGGGTAAAAAAATAGCTGCAACTGATCAGGGCTGATTGAGGTTTTGTATAACCTACAATTTCCCTAAATCATGACCTAGGTTAATGAAATTCACGTTTTCATGAAACAAGTATATGTTTCGTGACGAGGATCATGTTCTTTACGCTAGTGCATCCTTAAGATAGTCCTTAAATCCTATCTCAATCTCAAGGAGGATTCTTCTGTCTTACTCTCATTCTTGCCTTCCTTCCTTCCAACACTTTCTCCGTCAGTTTGAGGTTTAAAAGAGCAACAACTGCAGATAGATGAGCCTCCCCACTTTTCATTCAATCCCAGCCAACATTACACCTTTTCCCCTCATCCCCTTTCTTCTACTCTTCGTGCTATTAACCTTTGTTTGCCGTCCGCCCGGAGCAGCAAGATCCGTGGCAAAAAGTGATAAGCCATGGAGGATCCTTTCAAGATTCCCATTTTCGCACACCTTCTCAAGGGTTTTACAGAGGGAAAAGATGGAGGAAATAAACTCGAGCAAAGATCCGTGATCCAACCTCGTTTCTAAGTCTCTCTGTATTTCGAAATACTTCTCAAAGCAAATAAAGAAAGTAGTTAAAATTCCTATCAAGCATCCATCTAACAGGATTTCTGAGGAGATACTCAGGATTTCTCCCTCTCAGATTAGGCTATTAGTAAAAAATGTAGTTCACACATAAATCTATCCAGCTGCTAACTTGGAAAGGCAGGGACGATGGTAGAGACAAGGGAATGCGTCTCTCCGATTAGATCCATGTATTTCTTGTGGTTGAGATGGAGCAAAATGTTTTATTTTTCTTAGCATAAGGAAACGAATTCAGCGCGTGACACCAAGAAGCGCCGGCGCTGGCTAGGTCGTTAAAATTCAGCGTGCATAAGATACGAGGATGAGAATACTACACAAGGAATAGAGGTCGTTCTAGGAAATTTGTCATTGATTTTCAAATTTTATGTTGAAATACGGAGATCCGATGAAAGATAAAAGCGATATAAATGTGTAAACGAATCCGAGGTTTTTAATTCTCTATTTTTTTTATTACCAGACGTTGAGGACATCGAACGGGACGTTGCATTTATACGGTGCGTACTGTGATATTCGTTCGAGGAATCGTCTAGGGCCATCTCTGAGGATCCTGGGTATGATGGACCGGATAGAGCCCAACGTTACCTCCTACTGTCAAATCTGGTTTGAGAATGAGAAGAAACCGGTTTTCTCAAAAGTCTTAGAGTACAAGTACATTTGGTTTAGCAAATGGGGGAATTATAAACAAGGAGTTTTCCAACCATATCTTCTAGCTTGTCAAATACCAAAAAGTCATCACGGAAAAGTAAGTTCTCCTCTTCCGTTTCTGCATATATAATCTTCTTAAACTTGCCATTTCTTTTAAAAAACCAAAAGATATTTATCTGTCATTGACTCTTTTTGAAACTTGAGCCTCTCAGAAATTTTTTAAAAATGAATTTTAACCGCTAATCCCTCTCTGTTTTTCTTTTGTAATTTTTTAAATTTTATTTCCTTTCTTCCCTAGATTCCCGCATCCGTGAGCATCGTGGAGAAGCCATGTCATCACGCCAATAATAATTTACGAGTTTTATTCGACAAGCCAAAAAAGAAGAAAGGTTTTGCAGTTTGTGTCAAAGGGATGGATTTCCTTCACGAGGACCTCTCCGTCCGACTTATAGAATGGATCGAGCTCCTAGGAATCCTAGGAGCGGATAAGATATTCTTCTACGAGCTTGCCGTTCATCCTAACATAACAAAGGTAAGAGACGGCTGGACATGATTAATTAAATTTTCCATTATTATTTTTTACAATTCCCTTCCCCACTTGTCTTTCGTTTTTGACAACCTCCCTCAGTTCTAGAATTAATTCCGCACCCACCCACAAATCTCTCAATTCTTGACCTTTTCTGCCAGCAATCTCTAGCGTGCCAACTTTTGTCTGCAGGCACTTGATTGCCGCACCGAAGATTATGACGGAGGTCGCAACAGTAGCACCAGGGTGCTTTTAGAAAGCATACAAGCAAGCTCTCTGCTGTCGCAAAATCCCCGCAAATATGTCTTCAATCTTCCTCATCAGCCCTTTTGCCCTTCCTTCTTCTCTCGTGATTTGTGTTTTACCAGATTTACTAACCCGCTAACAGGATTGTGAAATTAGTTTCCCTCAAACTACGCGGTTGGCTTTAAAATGTAGACAGTTGAGACATAGACACAGATTGAATTGACGAGAGAGTGGCGATGCTGTGACACACGGTGTTTACCAGCATGTCATGTCGTGTCACCAACCACCGGCATCATATTCACACCATCCTCTCAATGCCTGCTTCCATGCACTCTCTCAGCCTCTCATGCAAACCCACAATTAAGACGCTTAAACCCCCTGTGACTTCATTGAGAAAAATAAGGAGCGTCTTCCCACCTTGACATCTCCCCAGTCATTAATGAGTGCATTGTCCAAGAGCGGCAGAGGTGAGAAGGGGGCCCTGGTGAAGCTCATGAAGCATTTCCGAACAACAAGCAAATCCAAGGATACACGTTTCCCCACTCACAATAATTATCGGCAAATATAATAATTATGTTAATCCATTAGTCACCCTTTTCAGCTAATTATGGATTTCTTAAACCCATGAATTAATCCATAACTGGCAATTACGATTATTGTTTGAGTATATAGTTAGTGGGAACAAGAAGGTGAAATCCATTTTAAACCCGCGTCACACTTGATCAATGAGAGAGGAACAAGGCAAGGGAGGAGGAGGAGCCGTGTTAATAGTTGGAGAAGGACTGATTCTTCTACGGCTGTCATCATCACATTCATTTTTAGAATCGCGTGGGTTTCGCTAAGTCAAACCTGACATTGTTTGGTGTCTTTTTCATCCGGTCGAGCGGGTAGCTATGCTCAGAGATGTTGTGGGAGTTTTATGTAATTTTAAACTCCTTCCTCTCTCATCCTCCCACAAATACTCACCAAGCAATGACTCTCATCATCATCACGAGTTCAGCCAAGCATATGCTCTTCACTAATGCGTTAACGAATAGCGTTTATCATTTCAATTTTACCCAGCAAGAGACACAATCATAATTATTACCCCATCCCACACCCCTTCCTTTATTCATGGTTGCATACTTTCTTTGATTCCGCACAATAAAGAATCTAACTAACTCGTTGAAATCCTTGCCGTAATTGTTTTCTTTGTGTGCGGGAGGCCGTATTTGGATGCAAATTTAACTAGGAATTATGCAAAAATTATAAATCCTCCTGAGAATCAAAACGTCTCGTTTCACTATTCCCATCTTCCTCTACGCATTCTTTTAAATTGTGTAAGTCCTTATAGTCTCTAGTCCGAAAATATTTAATTTTCAAGAGGATCTTACCAACATTAAAAAAAGAGACAGGTAGACTCAGGGGGGATTTCAAACTTCCCTTAACGAAACAACGCAACCGTATTGCATATCCGTTTATAAACGTTTATTTTCAATAAGCTTCCTCTGATCACACACAACGTCACAAAGATATAAGGGCCGGAGAAGGGATTAACAACAAGAGCTAAAGATGGTTGTGCCCAAGTGTCGAATTTCACAGATAAATGCTCAAGTAGAAACTTTAACAAACTACACATTTATTGCCGTACTTAGTTGTTACCCAACGAACACATAACGTCCTCTTAACGGACCGCCATTTTGTTTACCCAACGGATTTCCCAAGCAAAACTCCCACCCTCTCAAATACAGTCAGCAACAAATCCATTCAAATATTCTTTATTTTCCCTTAATAGGAAAACTCTTAATAATTTCTCTCCCTTTTTTCTTTTCCTTGTTTAAATAATCAGAGGTTTTAAGACATTATTCATACTTAGAATTTATTTTATACCATTAAATCATGTCCAACATTTACCAAGAGCTCTCCCCGCTTCACCTCACCTTTCTGCTTCCTTTGAGCAAACAAGGAAATCTTTTTTCGTAGCTTTTTAAAATCTCTACTAAAATACCCTAAAAGTATGAAATGTCCAAGAGCTGAATGATAGGTATCGCCACCAGGCGGCGCTGCGGCGCTAGGATATCCGAATTCGTACCTTTTGAGTTTCGCCATCTCGGAGTTGTTTGAGAAGATTCAAATAAAAATCCAAGCCTCACGGATTCTTGCAATTATAATCTCTCATTAATATCCGTTGGTCACACGTCCTATAGTAAAAGAGTCTTAACTAGTTTGCGGTTCGCCCAGCTAGTTAATAAGGTTTGCAATTTTCTGGCTTTGATCTGAATATTTTATCTTGTGTGGAAATGTGCAAAATCCTATCAACATCCTCCTCCCCTCTCAACATCTCAACCTCCTTCCTTCCTTTCATGAAACCCGAGATGAGTAGCTTTAAATTAAAACCACCGAGTAAATGCATACATTATTGTATGTGACTCTTAGTTTTTTCTTCCTTGGCCCCTCCACCTCCACCTTGAGCTCATCCTCATTTAAAGTATTAAAATGTTCAGGTTTTAGGTTATTACACTACCTCGCTAAATTACTCGTCGTTTATCTTTTCTCTAACTGAGTATTTATGCCAAGTCCTAATTCCTTTGAATAATTTAAAAGACTGTGTAATTCATGAACAATCCTAGAGAAACACGTGTTTGTAAACTGTTTTTTCTTTCTTCCAGGTTTTACGATATTATCAAAACACGGGTCAAATTGATGTAACTCCATTAACACTACCCGGTGGCCAACCAAACGATCCCAGGATCCGTCACATCTACTTGGGCAAGAAGGTAAGTCATACAAGTTATTATCGTATTTGCATACGAGTCGTTCAAATTATTCCTTCAGAATATACACTTAAAGTCAGGCTTCGCCATGCACACTTGCAGGAATTTACTTTGCTTAAACCTTTTTTACACATATTTGCTTAACCTCCCGTAAATCCTTCGCATTAAAATTATTGGTCCTTGACGGTGTTCGCTGTGGCTTTGGTTTGGTTAAATAAGACTGACACACACACGATAATATTTTCCGCATTTTCATTAAATCCTCTCTGGGATAATGTTCAATTCCAAAAGCTCATCTTCAAATATACGTCTCCTCCCCACACAACACCACAGTACGTCACCTGCATGTACATACCTTTCCACCTCAAGTTCATTGTAGCAGAGATGAGGATGCAAGGGAACGCTTCGGAAGCGCAGCGCGCCGCACAGTAGGTTCGCGAAACGGGTTGAAATCCTTGAAATTTAGCAATTTAATGCCTCTCGCTTTCCGCCAGAGACGGACGCGAGACATTGTCGTGGCTCATCCTCGTGATGTAGCAATGAAATCCTCAAAGATTCGGTCCGCCCTCTGGCTCTTCTGCCTCACCACCCCCTGTAAAAGAGCATAATCCTTCCATCATTAACCTCTCAGCCCTTGTATTAACACGTTCCGTTTTATTGCTTGGAAAAGTGTTATTTTATTTGGTGACGCCTCCGGGAGCTAATAATCTTCCTTCTGTCCACATGTTTTCACTAACCTAATCATGGTTACGACAGGGGTAAACCCTACAACTCTGTTTGCAGTAATTAGTAGCAATTTTAAGAGTCATTTAGCCGTCTTTTTCAACGCTTAAATGCCCGCTGACTAAGTAGTTTACAAACAAGGCACAAGGCTTCCACATGTAGTCAGTTTTTTCTCTACCTTTTTCAGATTTTAGGCGGTTATTTAGGATTAAGGCTTAGAATCGAATCTCTCCTGTCCACATTTCAAGATATCCACAAGGTTTGAAGCAATAAGATTCAAAAAGCAAGGCGTAGAAATTAGATGAAAACATGAAATTTCTGGGGATTTCATCAAAAAATTAGGAACATTCTCTTGCGTATAGACATTTCCTCTCCACTTAACCTGTTTCATCCTCCTGAGAAAAAATAGTATTCTTCGCACTGAGTGAGCATTGCATAATAATGTGACGGCAAAGCCAGAGCGAATGAATGAATTCTCAGACAGGCTTCATGCTCATCTTGAATTTATTTTTGCTTCAATGAGAAAAACGTGTGAATAATGAATGTCTGTCAAGGTTCGACGCTAATAAAGTAAGCTGCCCCCTAATGAAAAACACTTAAGCTACACCTTAAATTATTATCTAATCATAGAGTATCACCTCTCGGATGCGAAACAAGGTAGTTATTAGCCTTGCATAATCACACCTCTTCCTGCATTATCATGCTCAAGGAATGCACGCAAATCTTCATAATTATGAATAACACAGCGCAAAGAAACAATTTCCAATAACCTTTTAGATATTATACTAATACCTCTTGCTAATTACAGGTAAATCACAAGCGACAAAATGAAGTCATACCCTACAATGATTGCCTCTACAGGAATCTGTACCAGTATGAATACATTGCACTCTTGGACATTGACGAAGTAAGTATATATATAATTTCCCAAATCCAATATATAGTCAAGGTTTACTTTCCAAGATGATATGGATTGCATCTTGCATTTGCAACTCATTTCACAAATTAAAAATCCTATATGACCTTTCTTTAACTCTCAGGTAATTATGCCAATGAAAGGTGATAATTGGCGAGATTTGATGTTTGACGTGGATCGTAAAGCCCGGATGTCAAAGAACGATTCCCGGGCATCTTACAATTTCCGTAATATTTACTTTCTGGATGATATGATGCACGGACATGACTGGTTCCCCGGCGTCCCCAAGTATTTGCATATGCTTCAGGTAAGAATTTTGCTCACATTATTTCAGAATCATACTCTGAAACTTAATCGAGTTAGTCGAACCGACAGATGTCTTAATCTCTTGTTGTTGCAATTGCAAGGTCCCAATTAAAATTTTGTATTTTATTTATTTTCAGCACGTGTACCGTTCCCGGAACTACACCAAGCCTGGACAATATGTCAAATGTTTTCACAATCCAGAGCGGGTAATTATTCTTCACAATCACTTCCCCCTAGCCTGTCTCAACGGTTCCTGTACTTCCTATCCCGTGGGAACAGAGCATGCTCAACTTCAGCATTACCGCGCAGACTGCGTTCGTGCCTTAAAAAATTGCGACAAAGACTACCGACAAAATTCCGTCCTGGACACGACAATCTGGAAATATAAAGATCAGCTTATAGAGAAAGCAAATACAGCCCTTCGCTTCCTTGGCTTCATCCCCGCGTCCGCCCAATCCTATTACCCGCGTCTCATGAGTCCATCAATGGCAACTTCCGATCACGGAGTTACATAAGGTGACTAAAAGACTTGCTAACATTCTTATATGGACTTTAAATAATCTCTGTAAAATATTATCCTATATATCAATATGTAATAAGACCCATTTTAGTCATTGCTCACATGAATCGTTGTAAGTATAATATTAGTTTTTATATATATATACTCAAACAAGTCCTCTAATTTCTATAAAAAAATAAGCCAAACAAAAACGAGGAGTAAGCGTCGTGGGAAAAAGAGTGATTCGACTGAAATTCTACTCACTTTCTCCGCCCCCGGCTATGAATAATATCAAAATTGCCATTTCCACACGGATTCCAGTTTTAAATCCAAGAGAATTCAGTCTCAAGAATAGTAAAACAAGCGTAAATGTGTATTCCACATGCTAAAAGAAGTATCGTGGAAAAATTACAAGTTCCTCACCCACTTAAAAACCAAACTACCCTTTGTCTCCAACTATTAATTACCGAAATTAAGATTGTAGACTGGAAGACGTAGAAGAAGAGAGATCATATGGAAGATTATGGTGCTACCTGTACCAATCTCCAATGAAAGAAAGAACTGAATCAAGGATTCTTCTTTTCTTATAGCATCGTATAATCAAAAACTAAATTAATTATCTCCTCCCATTTCTCGTTAATCCGAGAGGATCTTAAAACGGCCAGGAGTACATGTATTCAAAGCGTCTTTAAAGCTATTTTTACATGCCCAGCTTCTTTCAAAGTAGTGTGGTCCATTTGAGGACAGGATCCAGCAGGGAAAAAAGGCTGAAATATTATGCATATGTAAGTACACCTTTGTTTGGCTACTAATAGAAACAACACGGCTTTATAATTACTCCCTCTACCGCCTCCACGCCGACTGTATTATTACCCTGACTGTAATTACTCTTTCTTATTACTCATGGGAGGAAACTGCGTTTCAATAATTAGCTTTTTAGTCCACAAGTGCGATTCGGAGCGTAAATAATGCATAAGTTTATTACGTCAACTACTTGTTTCGTAAAATATTTTAAAATGATGCAAAATTATGTCGGATATGGTTTGTGCGAAAATAATTCAAGTCAATGTCGCACTCTTGAATGAAAAACAAAGGCTGAAACTTGTAAATAATAATGTACTAGGATATAAGATTGTTAAGTATATAAACCTTTATTTCTAATAATAATTCTTTATTCCATGAATAGTTTTTGCTCTATAAAATTGATATGATTCCACATTCAGGAGGCAACTCCTTCACATATTCCATTTATTACATCCAGACAGCGTTCTCATCATTCTTCATATAAATCCCAACCAGCTATATTCATTAGTCCCTCTAAAGTCTGGAACTGTAATTATGCCACCTTTCCAATGGATGATTAATCGATAATCCCAAGAAGAGATAATTAAATAATTAAACCTGTAGCAAGCTACGGTGATAATCTTGATTAATGAAGCATAATTGTATATATATATATATGCTTAATTGTAATTACGAGTGTGTCATTAAAACCCAAAACTGTGATTGCTCTACTGTATTGTAGGGACGACGTAACTCTTGTAAACGTGTGTTACTGGACTCTAAATTATTATTCCTTTCTCATCTGTCTCCCATTTGTCACAATTATTAAGTCAGATAAGTCGCGATTATTATATTATCGCAGGTGATGATATCGATAATCCACATGTAAATTGTTCCTTGTTAGCTATAAAAGTTAGTATAGCAGCTCTAGTGGTAAAAATAAGCTCCTTAATGTATCGCTTCATCCTAATTCTTTTCTGGAGGTAGTTAATACAATAAAACGCCCAATGTTCTTTTGTATACCCAATACAATATGTAAGCTATTTTATTTTCACCACATTACGAAAGATAATTGAATGTACAGATCTGGAAAAAAAATCGTGCTCACTATTTTCTAATTAAGTAATACTCTTCTATGAATTAAAGCGTTCTAATTCATAAAACAAATCTAGAGGAGACTATAAGATCCATTCCGATGGAGAAATCAATAAGCTATCGGCGCATAATATTCAGACACGGGGTTTACCAATCGCGTTATTTTATTCCATGATTATATAATAATCAAGGTTAGTTTTAAATAATCCCGATCTTCATCCGCGATCTAGAACTAAATTTGTATTTGTAATTACTACTCCTCGTGATTGTATTTCATCAGCCATATCGTGTATCTGGTCTGAATAAATTGTTACAACTTTTAACTTCCCGACGTTTACTGTTCAATTAACACCTGATCACCTCATCTCTTAGCTTTAATTAAACCTGGCGTCCAATTTAGCACTTTCTTCACAGGTGAAAAAAGAATCGTAATATGTTCGTGCAAAAGCCCTAATTGCAGTTCAACTGATCAAACTTTTTAAACCGTATCAGCTTACCCATAACAAGGTCTTCGATTCCTACATGTTTTCAATGAGGTCAGCTGGTCAGCCTCAGCGGTCTTAGGTATCAATTTCATCCCATTTAGTTGTCTCGTCTTTATTGCAAGTATCAAGTTGGGTTTGAAAACAAGCTGTTGTGTATCTATTCAATTCCCTTAGTATGATCGTCCTTCCTACGCCAAAGTCATTTACCACTTAACCCGGTTATTTCCACTTTCGCTTCTTGAATTCCACGAGTCTCGTAATTTCTCTCATTAGCATTTCAAAAGTTTACAGCATCACAAATTATCCTTTACAGCACATATTCTGTTTACAGTAGGTAAGTTAAAGGACGCGGCAACATATTTGAATCAACCACAAAGCCCTCTCTTCTTTTTAATTCTTGTCACCTCTCTCTATCTTCTGAAGGATGAATACGTGCGTTGTCAAAATTAAATTCCCAGAAACGCTTATATGCAACAATTAGAGGCATCTAACACCAGTTTCCCACCACGTGGTGATCACCATCTTTAATTCTTTGATGAACCAAGTTTTTAGGGATTCTCTAAACGAGACTTCAGCCTACAACACTCAATCTCCTTGAGTTGAAATCCATTTAATAAAATTCTTGAGCGAGAATTCTCCCTAGCTTTAAAAAGAAAAACTCTGCAAAATTTTTATTTCCTTTTCTTGAAATAATTGCATATTCTCACTAATTTTTTGAAGAAATACAATGGTGAAGGTAGTTTCGGGAAAGCGTTTAGCAGGAAGAGAGAATAGTGTAATCGTATTTTAATCATATCCAATTATCACTCGCGGATTGTTTTCAACACGTAATTTCGCAGTGAGTGAAACTGAAAAAAACCATCCCAGAGTTAGTAGATACAGTAGTCTTGTGCGCGGGTTGTGGTAGACGGAGATAATGACAACCTGTGGAGAAATGATGAGCCTCTAATCACAATACCTCATACCGCACACATGTACTAATCATTCGATTGTACTAAAAGCGTCAAATATTTTCCCTCATTCGCTTTTACGAAAATGCATTCACGTAGTTTCGTATCATTTCTATGCCTTTCAGCAGCTCCGTATGTTTGTCCCTTTAATATTTTTATAGTCACAATTTTTTAAGTTTCTCGAAAAACTGATAATATTTACCTAGTATTTATCATTAAGCTGTCTGCATTGAGGACGAGACACATACATGTTTCTGATTGCGGGAAGGCTCTTTTTATTACTCGCACTCAAGTATACACAGCACAGATTCAACCATGCTTTGGAATAGATTCATTCGAGAGTGAAAGTCGAATCATCTTTTTCAGTAAGTTGCATCATATAGATTTCATCTTCTCTTGGATTACGATACCTTCTTCTCACTTAGCGTTAATGATCAGAGGCACACGGACCGGCACAATCAAGGAAAAAGAGCTAAACAAGGCTGTCCTTATATGCTATTGCCAAAACTCGTTGATTTCACACAAGAGAAGACAGGAGCCAGGACAATGGGAAGGAAATGTTAGCGCGGAATCCGAAAGTATATTAATTATTCATTCAAGTACCGTCAGGAATGGAACATTAACATCAAGTTTACTTTACATGCGTAAATCATTAACATTTCAAACCTCTTTCTCATTACAAGAACTAACCACTCTTTCGTAACTTGGACACGGATCATTAACACATCGGTCCTGTACTAAATCCTCCGTTACATGTCTCCATCTCCCTCACTGTTGACAAATTACGAATAATCTTCATTATATACAGCCATTACTAGCTTCAATTTCCCTTTCAATATTGTTTGTCTCTCTTTAGCAGCTCCCACTCAGCTTTTCCTTAACTTAAATCTTCTTCTAAAACGGTTTGTACTAATTAGCTAATAGAAACACAACTCCTTCTCAAACTGGGTCACGTTTACAGTGTCTGGCTATAGATTTGCAGAAATCGATAAGTTTTCAATCCTCCATAAAAACAGTTGAATTGTATATAATAGAAAAATGCTCAACCCTACCGAATCCCATTGCCCCAAATCGCGAAATTGCAATTCACCCCAAACCGGAACTGGAAGAAGAAATCCAGAGTAGCCCCACTTCTCCTAATTCTATTCTATTTAATCTTTCGCCACAACTGCAGGACATTAACATGGAGGGGGATAAAGATGATTAACATTTCATCTTTGCAACTAGGTAACCCAGTACAAACAAAATGGAAGAATTAGGTAAATGAAGCGTCACTGATGACATTCGCAAATCCCCCTCACTCAAAAGTAGAGATAAAAGCTTCCGGTTACGGCGGAAGAGTAATCGAGTCTTTCGGAAATGACGTAGGGCGCCACCTAAAGCAGGAAGATAGAACGACGCAATGTTTGAAAAGAGGAAGCGTCATCCAGTGGAAAGGTGAAATAATGTGTGAGCCTACAGGGTGTTGTAGGTGAAGCTTTAATGAGGCCGGTGAGAGGAAGAGAGGAGAGGAAATGGGGAGGGAGGAGTGACAGAGATTTCCGTAGTGAAAGATACGAGATCGCTTGTCTTCTGGTGGGTGGGGTGTGAATCAGAGTGAGAGAGAGAGAGAGGAGAGGAGAAGCGGATGAGAGCTCCGCCTATAGCGTTCTTGGCTGTATTCCCGAAGGGATTAAAGCTGAGAGGCGACGCGTTGAGATGAGGAGCAGGAGGATGCGGAGAGATTCAAGCTCTTAATAGTTGCGGTACGACGGCCGGTATAATGAATGCTTCTTTAGCGGGGATTTTGAGAGATGAGGAGGAAGGTACTAAGATACCTCTTGAATAACGTACATCCTTCGCTTGAGAGTAGACTTATACAGGGTACTCCAAAGCTGCCTGCACTCCACATATATATACACAGCACAGCATCCCTTCCGGGAGAGAGTGCATATACAGCATCTTCCGGATGAGAGAGATGGGATGGCCAAAAGGCGTAGGTAATGGTCGGGCATAATATGCACCCGCGGAATGGTATGCCCGTATAGTACTGGATGGGATGAGGAGAAGAAGGTGAAGAGATGAGGAGGAGAGAGGAAGAGAGATGAGGAGGAGATGTATTTAGATTCGGGAAATTGTTTTGGATACCCGGTCGTCGGTACGACCTACTGTTTTACATTCAAAAGGATAGGAAGAGAGAGAGAGAGAGAGAGCACTACTCAAGATGCTGAGAGCGACCGTAGTACGGAGTTGACCCGCCCTCCCGCGACCGCACACTCCCACTACTCTCCCTTATGCACATACGAGGAAGAGGAGTGACGGAGTAGATTCGGGGCAGAGGAGCGGCGTACAGGGTGTACATATTTCCGTGTGTACGACAAGTACTCAACCATGGCGTCCACGATCATCATCATCCTCTTCTTCTTTCCCCAAATTCATTGAATGCATAGCAAAGGGATAGCTAGGGAAGGCGACGGTGTATGGAATAAGTGGAATGAAAAACCCGATCACCTCTCCTTGTCGTTGTCGTCGTCATCACTGGCATTAGTATATAGTCATACAAGGAATACGAGGGCTACAAGGATCGAAATCCTAATTATTATCCTCCAGTAAACATACATCCATAATTTACTTATAATTGTAATCAACTCCAAATCAAAACACTCAATCCTCGAGTCATTCTTCCTCTAATTAAATTCATCAGTTTCTTTACTCTACTTACGCGCGCTCATATTCTCCTCCACAAAATTATGTGTGTGTCCCTTAAATGTTTAGCGGCGGTGTCTTGTCAATCCCTCTCGGATTATTTACTAAATCCATCCCATTAAGTGTCCAGTGCTGTGGATCAAGTGCAAAGTGTGAGTGTCTCCTAAAATTAATTCTAATCATAACAGAGTTAAACTTGAGTTAATAGTTAGCTTGGTTTACTTTTCCTTCCTTATTTTCCAACCACATTCCAACACAAACAGTGCGGGATTATACATGTACCAGTGCTTCGGTATAAATCTTGAAGATATCCAGATAATGTGACAAACTTGGAATCAATATCCTATTACTAGAATTGAAATTAATTCATTTAATTTACTTGTTGAACTGGCTCCACAAAGCCGTACAAAATATGAGGTTTGTGGGATGAATATTTTTCTTACTAAATATGCTTAAAACGTGCTTGGAGCCTGTGTATACTGTACTATAGTAATAATATGGTTGATAGTGTAGGAGAGGAATAGTGGGATACTAAATTTGTCAATATTTGGCTTACTAATTGGTTTCTTGGTAATTGGTATCAAGAGAGTAATCATTATCAAGTCAATGAGAGTATCATGTATAAGTACTGACTGTATTTTAGGATATAGACCAGCGTTACTGCTTGGTTATAGTTAGTTATTTATGAGTGTCATTTTTATCCAAGAAAGATCTTATTTGTAAAACAAGTTTGATCAATCCATAGCTTCTGCATTGTCTTCAATCTAAACGACTATTCTATATATACACCTCTTTCGTTTAGATAAAGCGTCAATAGTATAGCATTAGGATTTGCGAAATTTACGGATTATCTAATTCCACCCTCTGGATGATGCGGTATTTATTAATTTATTGCGGGATTGAGAAGGACTTGAGATAGAGAATTGACAAAGTTGGTAGTGATGGGTGTATCGGTATATGCATATCTTTGCGAATGTATTTAAATATGTAACTAACCCGATTGGGAGTCTGTAATGAGGAGAATATAATTAATGCGGATTTGTTCTTGTCTTTCCAGCTTGGTGAGCCGACAAGTTACGGAGCAGAGAGAAGAGAGGATTACAACTAGAACTGAATACACTCGTCAAAGGTGACTCAAGGACTATAGGAATCCGTAGTAAAAGCTATAATACCGATTCTGGATGCCAGCAACCTGTAGAAATTTAATAATAAGCTGTCCTTCCATTGTATTTGTGGACGTATAATTTCAAAATCCATCGAGTTCCCCAACTCATCCAGCTGATTCCAACTTCTCTGTCGTTGCAGTACGAGGCTCTATCAAGTCGAAACATTTTTGTGATCAGTCGTCTTTTGTGCAGTGAAATTACAATTTTAATATCTCCTTTTGTTACATATCCGTAACGTGCGTCTGTGACTCTACTATCGTTTTACAAGTTGGTCATTTTTTTAAATTCCAACTTTTCATAGTTATTATTTTTTTAGCTTATTTTGTTTTGTCGCGGTTGCTCTCCTACAGCAGGACAACTTGCGATTTCCTATAGTATTACGGGTTGTGAGGGGATGGGAATGCTGCTGAAAGTTGATGAGCATGATGATTCACTCTCCAAATATTGTGCTGGATGACCAATTTCGAACTCGGGAAAATTTGTTGACATAATTCTTTCAGAGTGACAATTTTAGTGCATTCTTCTATTATAAGCTGCGTAGTTGTTTTGTACACTGTATTGGTGTGCATGTGTCTTTGTCAATTGTTAACAAATACTTACTAATGTTGAAAAAATGTAATTACTTGTAGGACGAAATGCAATCCTGGCTCTCCACTTTCAAATGGCAACTCCGGAAATCACATTTCCAGCAGAGAGTCAGATACTTCTAATAACGTTAAACATGGTCTCTCCCCAACCTACTTAAATAATTCCTCGCCAAGCCAGACTTTAAAAAATAATCATACGGTTATATCCAAAACGGTCAAAGAACACTCAACTCAGAGGGTAATTGAATTCATACATCAACTTGTACTTATATAATTTATCATGATATAACGTACATGACAAGGGATATTAGGATTAATCTTTAAAAGTGTACTTATAAACTTATTTACAAGACTAAACTCTGCTATTCTTTAGGAAACCAAAATAACAGAAATTGTTCGGGAGTTCCATCAAATGGGTCCTGATGGTCAGCCAATGGACTACTCGACAATACCTCGTCAAAACCAAGTGAACATTCCCGGTTCGGACTACGCCCAAGCTACGAGTGGCTATGGAACCAATCCACGGACCCACTACCCAGCTCCGAATCAGCCGGAGCATCCCGCCTTTGACCCTCATAATCTTGCTCAAGATCCCTATTTCGGACGCGGCACCCTACCACCCGAAACAGCCGGTGCGTTGAGAGGAATGCACAATAGTTTTGTGAAGCTTATGATGCATTGTGATTCAGTTTATATTAGTTTTAACAACTATCTAATTTTAATTTATTTAATTGTGAAATTAGAGTACCTGAGACAAGCAGGCGGCTTTCCCCCCTCTAGTTATGAAGAACTTGATGGTGGCGTGGCCCCTCCACCGCGACCCGATTACCTTTCTCCGGGTGGTTCCAATGCACATCCTGGAAATTATGGTACGAACATTTTAAAATTTCTAACGAACTGAAGTTTTTATTGAATTGCATGTGCACGTGAATCGCCGGCGACGCTAAGTCTTGCCAAAGAATCCGAAATGATATTGGGCGTCTAGATTTACCAGTACATAGCAATATCGATTGAATTTTTTTTAGCTCTACGTTTATGAGTTTTGCATGCATGTTTTGTGTTTGTGATCATGTTAGTATTTGGTTTGTTATGTTATTCGCTCCCACAGAAGATGATCGTATGGTAAGTGGGTCAGCTTACCCAAATTGGAATAATATAAGTGCAACATCGCATTACGGCAATCTACCCATGCGACCGTTCATGGTCAGCGGAGGAAGTGTTGAAAACAATCATTCAGAAGGTTCACAGAAACCCGTGCCAAATAACGTTACATCTAGTTCTAGACTTCAATCACCATCAATGTTCCACCATCATCATGGAAATCATATGGAAGAGGATTCTTCCGAATCAAATCTTGTCAACAGTTCATCAGGTGCTTTTTACAACGAAATTGGGCATACATATGGGGTTCCGGTTATGCTTATTCATCCTCAATAACCACAGTCTCCACCATATCGAGTCTAGAGCTGCTTTATATAATCTGCCTTTTCTCATGGAGTTTTGCATGCTTATTTGTGATTTTTGTACGCATGATTTTCGTATAGTGATCGGGTATATTATAGTAAATCTGAGATTGTCATACTAATGAATTTTTAATCGCTATTTGCAGGGGTGAGGTGGCGTGACCCTGATCTTCATGAAGTAATACAGTTCTTGGGCAACCCAAATCCTATAGTGAAAGCAAATGCTGCCGCTTACTTGCAACATTTGTGTTACATGGATGATCCTGTTAAGGCCAAAACCAGGGCCCTTGGTGGCATTCCTCCATTAGTAGCTCTCCTCAGTCATGAACAATCTGAAGTACATCGTAACGCATGCGGTGCATTAAGGTACAGAAATCAACACTAAGGATCTAACAATTAATAGTAGTTCAACAGTAGTTTAAAAAACATTTTCTGAACAGGAATTTGTCATATGGACGTCAGAACGATGAAAATAAGAAGGCCATTAAAAGTGCTGGAGGGATACCAGCACTTGTGAGATTGCTGAAGAGAACTCCAGATAACGAAGTGAAGGAACTAGTTACGGGCGTAATGTGGAATCTATCTTCTTGTGAGGTATCCAAGAATATTACCATCTCTCAGTTTACTGTTACAAGTTCAAATATTATTTGGAGTTATACGTACCGTGTCTAAATGTAATATGCATCATTTTATCTACTTTAGGAACTCAAGAAGGCAATCATTGATGACGGCATAATAGCTTTAGTGAATACAGTAATCATTCCACACAGCGGCTGGGATCGTAATAATATGGGATCTAGTGCCAGTCATGTTCCTGATGCGTGTTGGTCTACCGTATTTAAAAATGCTTCTGGTGTCCTAAGGTCGGTAGCACTCAGTTTTAATGTTTTCTTCGTTTTTAATTAGTATTAAGAACGAGAATATATTCTGTGAAACTTTTTCTTGTTTTTCAGAAATGTGAGTTCGGCTGGCGAATATGCACGCAAGAAACTTAGAGAATGTGATGGAGTTGTGGAGGCAATGTTACACGTAGTGCGTTGTGCTTTGTCAAGAGCGGATATAGATGATAAAAGTGTTGAAAATTGTGTCTGCACGCTTCGAAACTTGAGTTATCGATGTCAGGAAGTAGAGGATCCCAATTATGACAAACATCCACCACCAGCACAAAGCAGAGCAGCAGCTACCCAAGGCAAAGGTGAGAATTTAGGTTGTTTTGGCGCCAACAAAAAGAAGAAGGAAGCTGCGCTGGCCACTTCTTCACCTAAGGAAGGTCAACAGATCAGCACGACTGGTCCGACTAGAAGCGTCAGTCAAAACCGAAGTGAACCCATTCGAGGAATGGAGCTTTTATGGCAACCTGAGGTATGATCCCTAGAAGTTCAAGTTCGATTACTATTTCAATGAGGTCAAAATGGATGTCAATACCTGAAGTATTGAAAATTAATCTTGTTAATCAATTTACAGGTGGTTCAAGCATACTTGGCTCTGCTTTCCAATTGTTCTAATCCCGAAACGTTAGAAGCCGCTGCTGGTGCAATACAAAATTTAGCAGCTTGTTATTGGCAACCGAGCATCGAAATTAGAGCAGCTGTACGAAAGGAGAAAGGGTTGCCTGTACTTGTCGAGCTTCTAAGGATGGAGGTGGACCGAGTCGTATGCGCAGTTGCTACTGCACTTCGAAATTTAGCACTAGATCAGAGAAATAAAGAACTAATTGGTATGTACATTTTTATGGAATCTACGTAGACTGTCTCATGTGGTGAAAAGATAACTTAAATTGTACGAGTAAATTCTATTTCAGGAAAATACGCTATGAGAGATTTAGTGCAAAAATTACCATCTGGTAGGCCTCAAGACCAAGGGACCTCGGATGACACCATAGCAGCTGTATTAGCCACTCTTAATGAAGTGATCAAAAAGAACGCAGAATTTTCAAGGTAAATAGTGAGATGGTTGTGCGAATTAGATCAGTTCATGCATGAAAGTCAGAAGTGAATTTAATCGTAAACTACAATCCTATCTTTCTATAGATCCCTAATGGAAGCTGAAGGAGTGGAGCGATTAGTTGTACTAACGCAGCAGAAGAGACGATATTCACCAAGAGTAGTAAAATTTGCTTCCCAAGTTTTGTATTCTATGTGGCAGCACCAGGTAAAGCATCATGATTATTAATATTAGTAAGTGTAGCATAAATAATCCTAACCTGTCCACGTTATTAAATTGTAACCACCCTTTGCAGGAACTGCGAGAGGTCTACAAAAAAGCTGGATGGACGGAGCAAGATTTCGTCAGTAAAGGATCCAGTGGACGAGGAGGCAGCCCAGGTCCGGGGGGGAGTGGAACTGAACCAAGTTCAGCTGGTAGCCCTGTAAATGCTAACAGTACTTTAAATCGACCTATGGCAAGCCAGAGTGGTACGAGATACGAAGATAAAACTATGCAGCGGGGTACCAATAATTCTGTCCCCAAAAGTCCACCTCCTGCATATCCTCAGGTAATTTCTTCAAATTATCAAATCATCAGTAGCGTTATAATTTAGGATTCACCAATGCTGGGCTGCGTAAACTATTTCCTTAAAAGTTTCGCTCATGAATCGGTAGGGAGAAGAAGTTCCGCTAGCGGACATGCCTTATCCTGATGGAGGCTCGCATGCACCCCCTCCTGGCGCCTTCCGAATGTTCCCGAACCAACCGGTATGTTAGCTATTTACGCGACCAATTCTAAAACACGACAAATGAGAGATTTACTAGCTTTATTGCCTTTTTTCATTGAAAAAAATGCCTAACAACAAGTAGAACGGTAGAATATTGTCCTCAGTGAATGACAATTAGGAAATGTAGGAGTTTTTCTGATTCATGACCTAGGAAGTGAATGGGATTGAGATTTTCTCATTCCGTGTTTGTGAAAGCTATCTTTCTCGAGTTTTCATCAATTAGCAGGAATAGTATGAAGAATGGCACTAAGCGTTTCTCCGACCGCGATATCTTTGAGTGTTGAAGGTAAAAGTCTACCGGGCTGAAATGAAGTACGCTATTCCCATCCTTGTTAAAAACGACTACAAAAAATAAGGGATTTTACAGCATTGGGACGAAGATACTGTATCTTAGTATACTTTAAGATGAACTATAGATTCAAGAACAATCGCTGGACACGAATATACTGCATATCTGTGATTCTCTTAATTATCATGTTTCTCTAATTATATTCTCAATATCTTTTGCATCAATTGAGCGTAGCCTGGACAGTAAAACCTATGGTAGGTTAAAGAATTGGACTTTCCTTCTGGTTATGATGTTATTCTGTGTATTTTAAACTTAGTAGAAAACATTGCCGTAGTGTGAATATGACAGCTATCATTGTTAACTTATCATAATTAGTATCGATGTTTGCCATATGCTTACCTGATCCAACTTTCTAAGTTTCTAAATTCTAACTTTTTTTCTGCTTTTTGGACCTTTCGGATCATGGATCGGATATGCAAAAAGCCTTTTTTATCTAATTAATTGGATTATGAAATCCCTTCATTTAGTATACTACTGTTGTGCCTGTGTTCGTGAAACTAAAGTATGCTTTTAATACTTGTAGTGTATACTGTTTTTAATAGATCTGTGCTCGTCGTTATGTAGGGTTTGTTGATGCAGAATCCAGTTTTATATATCCAGTGTACTGATTCATAGAAGGGTAAGCATGATCTGTTGTCAGAAAAGCACGAGAACCTTATTCGAAATTATATTGAGGCAGACAGTCTTGAGGGTTACCGGTTATGATATCCTTAGTTTCAGGACATCAGGTCTCATACTGTTATTTGTCTTGTACATGTTGCATGTCAAAGAAAGTTCTGTAATGCCTGGAAGATTCTTGTTATATTATCTGAATGTGTTGCAGTGACTAAACGTCCTGATTTGTACGCAGGTGAAACCGGGAGAGCCATTATATGCTCAAGTGAATCGTGAGAAGAAAAGAAACCGGCACTTCGAAGGAAATTCCAGGGTTTACGGTGGATTTAGTGGGAGTCCATCGGGGGAACCCCCACCTCCTCATCAAACTTGGGCGGATAGTTCTAACTCTGTTTCAATAGATAACTTATCGCATCAGCAACCGGCAGGAGATTCGTGGGTATAGGGAGGCTTGAGGCTCTGGATTACATGTCGTACAATTAAAGGGTTCTTCATTCCTCTCTTGCTGCGCTCATGAGAATAAGACAATTTTACACGAAATATTCGACGAGGTTAAACGTAAGCTACTTAGATGACTTTTTATAATAACTTTAGGAGAGACTTATAGAGTAAGCTGCTAAGTTTTTTCACGTTCCCCTGATAGCTGTTGATGATACGATACATAAGATAATGCGTGATTAATGTGATGTCAATGAAAGTTGATGGCACTGATCCCCTGCCATAATATTTGCTGCTATATTAACTGATACTAGAATCCAAGTAACGATAGTGAATATAATTATTATGTAAGCGAGATTGTTTTGCTGCCCGAGGTTTATTTAAGTGACACCGTGGAGTACTGATCGTGTAAGCGAACGTAAGGTGTCTACTCTTGGTTATACAGTAGGGTTTGGCTGATGGCTGAGCGTAGTTTTTTACAATGAAGGTAAAAGCAAGTTTATTGAATGAATTAACGCTAAGTAATACTTAATTGAGAACCGAGATAGACTCGCAACTTATGAAATGAAGATTTGCAGCGATGGTATCCATGATTCATTTCTTGGAGGATATATCGACTTTAGAATCTTCCCTTCGTCGAGAGGAGCTAGTTAGATCCCAAACCTTCCCGAGCTGCCAAACACTGGGTATTTCTACTTAGTATATCGAATTTTCCAACGTTTTAGCTTGTGCAGGTTTGACATAGAGGTAGGTTTTTCAGATTTAACGAATGTGGAAGCATCGCAGTGTTGTGGTACCAATTAATTAAAACATGAAATCGAAATACCAAGAGATAGTCCGTTATAATAAGGTAAACACAAGTTTGATAGATTTCTCTAGTTCTTTACGGCTTACGATTACAAACAACTTGAAGCTTTCGATTAACTTACTTATTTCGACTCCTAAGATTTTACTTTTTATAATTCGAACTCCAATTTGCAATAATACAAGTCACAAATCCAGATTAAAGCTTAGGAATGCTTCGTGCACAATGTAAAGGAAATTGTTGTTGGATGCAGTTTTCCTTGTACCAATTCCAGAAATATGATAAAGATTTTTGTAAGACTCGTTTTTATCTTTTAAAACTTTCAGTTCAATAATCTATGTACTTAGATTTTTACTCATTCCACATGTATCACGATAGATAATAAGCATTGTTACGTGTCGACAGGACTGCTAGGACGTGCTTCAACCCGATTTTTTAAACCGAACAATGGTAGGATAGTTAATAGTCGTAGTAAATGTCGTAGCCACCTCACAGAAATACCACCAAGGATACTGCATACTAATAAGTTTTGTGTTCATTACAGGTTTACAGAAATATACATAATACATTAGTCCGCCCGCTGTATGACGTTATAATATTTCAAAGCGGGCAGGATAGTTCTGAATTTCTAATTCACTGGTTTTATATCTCAATACCGCTTCTTCTAATCGCATTCTTTCTTGCACTAACTAGGCTGAGATTTACAGTTGCTGAATGTGTTGAAAATTGTATCCAGTTGGATATGATAGCTCTTTGAAGGGAGTCAGAAGCTTCCAGTATATATGGAAATAGCGTTGCTTTTTTCAACACTCGTATATCGTGCTTAGATGCATTCAAGATTCGATTTCCGTTTACTTGTTCTGCTGTTGTAGGACTTATTAATTTTAAGTATGTACTACAGCGTTGCATATCCTAAACATCAATGTGTACTGTATAACTTAACCACGAAACCCGCTCCAGGTTATGTATTGTTTGGAAAGTAGAAAGAGATCTGGACATCCAGATGAGTGCAATGTCGGTACATGATCATAACTTAGTGGACTAGAGGGAGAATATTCAAGGCTAAATACTTGTACGATTCGTAATATTCTTTATCGAAGTTGATGTTTCCTAAATGTTCGTACGTCTATAAACTTGGCGTATGATTCGAATCTAATGCATAAGGAATTCGTTCCTTGATTCCGGCAACCATACTTATACTAGTGTAATCCTCGAGTTAAATATATATTTTTGTTTTCAACCGGCTCAATTTTCTACTAGGCTGACAGCTGTTAAAAAAGAGTTTAATGAACATATACTGTCACGAAATACTATTGTAAATCGAATTTACCACCCATGAATTTGTTATTAATCGTTATCAGAGGGTTACTTTAGCTGATAACTGTACATGTAAACATATATATGTAAATGTTTATGTAGGCTTAGGTAGGGAAGTAGCATTGCTGTGTACATTACTTAATTTTTGATTTTGACTACAAATTTTGTAATTTATTTGATCGTGTATTTCTTCTGTTTTATAAGTACATCCATGCAAAACATATTGTTTATCCCTACTCTTACTTACGTGACTGAAGAGTAAAATCCAGGAGATATTGTAATAATAACATTTCTCTGTGCGCACTTTATTTTGCATTGTTTGAAACAAGGCTGAAGAAACAGGAAACCTCTATCTAATTCATCCAAGGCAATTCATGAAATATTGTATGACATCAAAATAGAACGGAGGGTTTGCGGTAAGATAAATTTTAATTTTATTAGCACTTCGTATAAAAATATGTTGATCAATTATATTTACCTTTCATTTGCAAAGCGAGTAAAGGCATATGTAGAAGGACCAGCTTTGCATGTGTAGATACGTTTACATTTACAATAAATAGAAATGTGCACTGCAAGGCACTTCTGAACGTTCAAAACTTCTGCAAAAAACTACACAGTAAAATCGGAAACCTATGTTTTAAACCAAGAAACTATTACTTGGATCATAGCACGAAATCAAAACTATTACAGTATCTTCATTGGCCATCCGGTGATCGACTCCTGATAACTATGCGCTTGTGCTTCCGCTTCACTTCGTGTGGATTTTGGGGTGGTGGAGATTGTTGTGCCGCGTGTCTGTATTCTGATGAATCGTGAAGATGGAAATCTCTGCTTGGTACAAGCTGATGATGCCCATTAGTAGCTCCAGAAAACCCAGGTCGTCTTTGTCCGCTATAGTTTTCTTTTTTTCTCCTTGTAATACTTTGAGATCCTGCACCGCTTTCCACTGCCTGTCTAAACTTGAGGGGTAATCCTCGTATGTTGCCATTTGCAGTACTTCCGCTAGTGCCGGGTTTATATTTGTTCTTATTTTCTGAACGTGACCAATTAAGTCCCATTTGAGTAGTGTCGATACCGAGCATTTTTACAACTTGCTTCACATCGTAGTCTAGAAAAATAGCAGCATTCAATGCAGGCATGAAATTGGCTATGAATTCCTTATTACTGTAATCGAATATAGACGGAATCTTTTCTCACCTGCTCCATTAGCCAAATACCCATGACGAGTCAGTAGTTCTGTCAAGGATCGTTCGAGGTCAACGTGCTTCTTATGGGCGTGATCTAACTGTTTGGTTAGAGTTTTGATATATTCATCCGCAGCTGTGTTCGAATTTTTATTTTGCAATTGCAAACAAAATATGATCCTCTGGAATATTTAGAACAATTAAATTAAAATTGACCTCGGGTTTCTTGGCTATAAATAATACCAGATTAAAAAATATTTCTCACGTTTTCATATTCAGCCTGTTGGTCTTTCATTGACTTGTCGTTCCGCTTTAGCTGATAGGATAGCTTGGTGCATGAATTCTGCATTTAAAAAACATAATATAACTTTATGGTTTCAACATCAACATATGCTGCCAATTTTGTACAATTACTAATATCATTCAAATCGTGCTGGCAAACCAAGACCTGGCTACAGAAGCCTCTTAAAGGGGTAAATGTGATGCTTGACTTAAGCCTCAGCAATCTCAAGCTCGTCACATCCCTAATCACAGGTCACAACCACCTAAACAAGCACATGTTTGCGCTGAAACTCTCACCTTCCCCACTCTGCCGCTGCAAGGAAGGAGAGGAGACAGCCATCCATTTTCTAGGGGAATGCCCCCTCTATGCCGCTATCAGGCTTGAACAGCTAGGTCAAGCCCACATAGCTTCCTTTGACTTAGGGACTCAGCTCGTGGCTTTTTCAATAGCCACAGGGCGCTTCGGGTCTGTCCAACAGCAAGTGCCCCTTGGCACGTTGTGATTAGGGAGTATTCCAGCCGCGATGGGCCATCAATGGCCTAGTCGGCGCTGTGTCCTACGGACACGGCCCCCCGAAATACAATACAAAATATCATTCAAAGCATATCCCGACTTACCTCCAATTCTTCTATTTGCTTCTCCAGTCGTTTAGAACTATACCTGAGTTCGACTACTTTAGAAAAATACTTCCATAGTAGCCTCTGTAAATCTAGTGTTGTCAAATTGGTAAGACGAGTGACAAGATCCGCTTCGTTCTGGAAAGAATCATAAATCAACAGCAATCCAAATGATTTGAAAATGTACCATATTTTAGGTTTCTTACCGTTCCAGGTGCAACACAGTTTGACAAAATACAGTCACGCCCGCACAACAGTTCATTCTTAAATTCGATCACATAGTCAACAGCTTCGATCGCTTCTTCAAATTCGTACAGCTTTTTCTCATCTGCCTCCTCATCTTCGGAAATTTTCTGCATTGGTTTATTGGTTATAAAATTAGCTATTACTACTGCCTTCAGGCTCATTTAGATTCGGGCAAGCCTACTTTTATTGATGTTAGACTCACCTGCTTGATTCTGTCCGCAACTTCTTTTCTTTGATTTACCAAAGAATCCCTAGCGTCTCTTAAGCACGAAATCTCTCGCCGAATACTGTCAGGACCTACTGCTACTGCTGTTTCATTATTTTCCGATTCCTGCAATTGTAAATTGTAACTCAGAATTTAATGAGCCGAGGGGTACAAAATGTGATCTTACTGTTAACTCAAGTCTATTGCAACCTGCGGAGCTGCGACATCTGTTTGGGTTTCTTCATCTCGGACGTTCTTACGCGGTACGGTATTTAGTTTAACGAGCTTGATCGGCTGCGAATTGCTACTTTTATCGTGCTCGTTTTCTACTTTCTCAACAGTTTGCTCCAACAGAGCCAAGAAGGACGATTCCACCTGGTCAATAAATGCAAGAGTATCGGTTCCATCAGATTCCTCGTCCTCATCGTCATCAGGCTCATCATCTGAATCTTCTTCTTCACTAATAGCTCCTTCTTCATCGCTAGATACTCCTTCGACCAGATCATACCCTTTTTCGCTTCCGCTTTCACAACTATCCAGATCTGAAAAATTTCAAGGCATGCATCATTAGTGCATAGGCTTATATCTCACTTGGCAGCCACATTTCGTTCATTCAGAAGCTGCTATACCAAATTATATAAGTTTAAACAATAAAAACTTACGTGAAGATGCAGAAGACGAGCAGCTGCTTTTACGGTGATTCATTTGGACAAACGAGATCACTTTCAGCTGTTTTAGTTTTTGTTTAGAAATGCTTTTGTAGTTTATCAAGTCACACTAAATGCAATCCTAAATCTAATCACCAGGATCCTGCTGTAGAATCGTCAGAAACCAAGCTAAAATCAAAAATCATAGTAGACCTTTCAATATGACCAGTCAGCTACTACAGTTTAACGCATGGAACCGAAACTAACTGCATGTCAATTCATTGACTTTTAAAATATTTTCACAGAAGAAATACTTCTAGTACATATAAAAATTAAATATTTAATTTGTAATGTAAATTCCGTTTTGGGTAGCACAAAAAAGGTTGGGTTATATATAAAGCGTGATAATAAAGTAAAATGCTGTCCCTAAATGCTTATTAGCCTGCTACTGGGCCACAGGAATTTATTGTCAACACACACACAATTTGTGAAAGGCAAATTCAAATTTTCCCGCTTCGCTCTGACCGTTGAGCCTTGTGTGATTGAATGCACCCTGTCTAATACAGGGTATATACTTAATGCTATTCTGCATAATGCAGTTAAAATATAAAGTATGCTAACATTATTGACATTTTTGACCATCCTTGTGAGATCTCCATCCTTGTACCCTTGTATTTTATCCTGCTGGAGGAGATATGCTGAACGTATGGAAAGAACGAAGTTAAGGTGTACACAGCAATAACACTCATCATACAAACGTTTTAATTTGAATTCATTTAGCAATTGCTCGTTAGTGGCTTAATAGTCAATGTTTTATGGCGGTTGATAATCAATCACCGATAATCGCTGTAATTTTTAAAGTAGGGTTATGCATTTATCGGTAGCAGAAATGATTTGTTGTGAATTACCAGTAGCTTTAAACTAGTTGAACAATTTGGTGAAATCAGCGAGGAAATTTTCGTTTTCCACATAGTTTTTCAAAGCGTATCAATAAGAAATCCTTCCTGAAGTAGATTCAATACAGGGTACAAGAGCATCGACGAGAGAAAGGAAGCGAACATCATTACAATAATCGTGTTCTTCTTGCGTAGATCGTTGACGGAAATAGTCAAAAGGGCTAACGTGGTGCAAAGCTGGTCTAGCAGGATAAGATGTTTGAGGATATTTGACGGGAAGCGGCGGTGTTAGTTGAAGCGAATTTCGTTCCAACTGTTTATTATCTTGAATGGATATGTTTGACTTATTAACCTCTTTGAAATTTTGTTTTGATGTGATTTTCTGGAGGAAGCTTTGAACGCCATCGCTAAAGGAATCGGATAAAGTAGATCGAGTTGGAGACACGTCTCGACGATGGATTGTCGATATTGATGGAGTGGTATATCCTGGACCAATGTTCAAAAGCTTGTTGCTCCGTTTTTTTCTCGTAGCTCCACCAGCGATCGTATTTTGAACGTGTCCACCGTGAAAGGTCTTCTGTCCGTCATAGTCGATTACATCTATGGATAGTTCATCCCGAAGATGATTCCCCCCAGCGCTCATGGTGGCGTCAATTGCTGCTGTTCGTCGCAACACCTCCGTCATACTAAACGGTGCATCTGCAAGTAAAATACGGCAGAGTAATCCTTTACTTTAGATATCATAGCTTGGATTGCATTTTTAAAATATAACGGCTTACCCTCTGTCGGCAAGCTTCCTAAAGACTGTTTACCCTGTTTAAGTTTATTTTGCTCCATGCTCGCTACAGATCCATGGTTTGATCGATGCCAAGTTTTAGCAGCGACCTGCAAAGGTAAACTTGACCGCCTTGTCCTTAATTTCTTCTCAAGTGCGTTTGTCCTGAGTACTTCTTTGTGCATAGAGTCTCTTTGGATCCTCAGATTCCTGCAATTGAGCTGATCTTGATCGTGCTGATTCTGCCGACCCTTTCCGTTAGAATCTGACGGAAGAGAGGCTACTGATCGCCAGTTCCGATGAAGATTGTTACTAATTGGAAAAACTCCAGTGCCGTCAAAACCAGTCCCTACAGAGTACTCATCATCAGCAAGGACGGAGCAACTCTTTTCGCTTTCATCACAAGAAGATTCTGTGAAAGCTTTTTTTTTAATTCGACGGCGTTCACCATGCGACTGTTTTTTAGATTTCCCCTTTACACCGATACTTCCTTCATTCTTCTCAGAAACCGCGGATTCGGATGCACTACCTTGAACAGGAACGTATGCACTTTCGAGTCGAGGAAGCGAAAACTTTGGTGTACTCACTCCAGCATTCCGGTAAACTTCTACCAGTCTCCCATCGAAGAAACGCTCCCTCTCCTCCAGGAGGGCACTGAGCTCTCTTACCCGGTGAATATCAGTCATTTTGGCTATAATCAAGGAAAAATAGTCCACTATACATACAAATATCCCCAACTAGCATAAGAGCAGTTATACACATTTCAAAGTTTGGTTCGAATGTGAAGAACTTAACGATTGTAAAGCTGTCAAATTCATTTTACATACTTTTCGGCCATTATACTAGTTTTTATGCATTTTTTGCAAATTATTAATTTTCTCGTCTTAATAACAGACAGGCCTAGCAGGGATACGTGTGTCCTACGATTTGCTCCATTTAACAAACACCCTGATAGCGTATTAGTTTGAATAGTTTCTCTTGAGCAGTTGTATTAGATTACTAAGACTTCACGTGGGCTATGTCATAGGAAGGACACAGGAAGCAGGATCTGGAATTGCTATAAGATGTATGCATTCATAGAGGATAAGTATAGGAGCGTTTCTAGAGGACTTTAGCCGCCAAAAGTTTAATCAATACTTTGCTCAAATAGCCCCGCCGAGTCGATGGTTGAATCTTAGATGATGAATCCCTGTCTATGAATGCATCTAATTCATTCTTTGATTTTTTTCCAAACTTAAACCTATCTACACAGAAGCTCCGTTCTTCCTCTTTCAGTCCACTTCCCGATTTCTGTGGCTTAATTTGCTAAAAACTACAATCCCCAGGATTCTTCCTATTAATTTAAGCTCATAATTAGAAGACGGAGAGGGAGATGCGCTTGGTTCATTTCTTCCGGTAGGACGGCTGCTGGACAATGTGGAGAACAAGCGAGAGCAGACTAACTCTTTAGTCACGGGTAAGACTCGAGGGTTATTTCTCCCGCTGTCCAGCAAGTATCCAATTGGCGTGAATAGTTTACATACATGTGAAATTGAATGTTGAGAATGAAAGATGTTCTTCCAGGGGCTAAGACCCTGGAGAGGCATGTGTTCTAAATTGGACCAGGTGTCCGAGCGTAGGAGAGGGAGTTGTCTCATTGGCGATAAGGGAAATGATTACGTGCGTATGAGAAGCGCTTTCAGAGCTCGCCCGGCGGAAGACCGGAAGATCAAGGGATCAGATGAGAGGGAAGAGGTACCATACTACGCTGATAAATTCCAGATACTCTCCATCCTCCTCCATCCAGGACTATATCCAGCAAAGTAATTAATGTATTAATACAGAATCGAGATAGTCCCGGACGAGGGGGCGTCTGTGGTCAAAGATTGTTATATTTGATCGTTTTAAAAAACTTACAGGATGCGGGTATTCTGAACAGGCACGGAAGCAGTTGCAAGGGGGAGTATGACTATGACTCAAGCAGCTTACAAACCTTTCTAAATTCTCCGTTCCAGCCACTTTTGCTTACGGACAAAGGATTCTATGGCCTCCTGCTTCTGCAAATGGACTTCCCTTCCAACAAACAACTCCGAAGCACAATGCTGGATTTTTCAAGCTCAAAATGCCCACGATGCAGCTTTCATAAGTCTCAATACATAATTCCAATCCAAAATTCTAATCTCTTAAAGTTTCTCTAAACTAGCAAATTCGTAAAAAGGAAGCACCATCTAGATGTTTACCTAAGTGGCAACAACGTACGGGCTATTGTTGGCTTGGTTATAAAAAAATTGGTGGGCGGTAGACTTGGTATTTTGAAGCTGTTGTTGTTTATGGCGGGGCATGTATTTGGAGGAAGGTTTAACTTGAGACATGAGGCGAGTGTTAACGTGTTTAAAACATGGTTCACGATTTAAAATTTAAAGCAAAAATTAACTGCAAGGAAGCAATTTAAGAAATGAATCCAAGGGTTTGTGACAATGAGCTCATTTTAGTGATGTAAGATAAGTGCTAACTAAAAATCTTTGTGGTTTGTATTTAGCTGTATCCCTGTGAATTAAGTTACGGGCTTTATATAGATTAATCTTGTGATCCCCCCTTTCTTATACCTATGCGTACAAGAATAACAGGCGACAATACAATGTGGGAGTGGGATCCTTTTTTGCTGGATCTTGTGGGTGAGTGAATAATGGATTTGAATTTTTGATTTTATTTTCTTTATAAGCTACGTTTTCAGCTAGGGCTTGGGCTTATATGCAGGAGTAGGCCTTGGCAACGGGATTAATTATGAAGGGTAAGGTAGGGCATTAAGGCTGGGTACTCAGGGAGGGAGGTGAGAGAGGGGGTTTAATGATTCCCCTCGTGAAAAGGCACGTGTCGGTCTAAGGATGAATTAGACTCGGTGTTAGTTGTTAGTAGACGGGTTGGTTGGTTTCCTTGGCCAGGTGTTTGTAGGAGAAGGAATGCTTCACTGTAGGATAGATTCGGGTATAAGGGACGACGGACGGAAGGGTAGACGGCCGGAAAGAAAGGTAGAGAGAGAGTTGGAATTGTTCCTAATGCTTTCCAGCGTTTTATTCCAGGGTATGTACATTGCCGGGTAGAAGCTCGCTTGGATTCGGAGAGGGTGATGTTTGCTAGAGAATGTTGGAGATTGTATAGGCTGATTCTATCATATGAGACATTGGATGAAGGGAGAGAGGGAACGGGAGAGGGGGGGCTTTGGATAGGATAGAAATGTTTTGGAACGGAGAGAGAGAGAGAATGCGGGTAGAAGAAATACTGGAGAGAAACGCTGGAGCGAGTCGGGTGAAAATGTACTAAAGGAGGCAGAAGAGAGGGGAAGAGAGAGAGAGAGGCTATAGAGTGGTTTATATATATGCATGGAGAGAGAGAATTCGGTTTGGGATTATGCGTGTATATATGAGTTATAGGGCAGCTGGAGAAACGCTGGAAAAGTAAATGCTGGAGGGTGTTATATATGTACAGCATTGCTGGAGAAATGAAAAGAGAGAGGAAAGCGAGAGAAAGAGAGAGAAAGAGAGTTGTTGTGAGTTCGCGGGATCGGAGGGACCGGAAGGTTTGCTCTTTGGGTAAATTCGGGAGTAGATTTTGCGCTGGAGGTTGCGCAGAAAGTTGAGGAGGAAATAGTACAGGAACATGGACGAAGAAAGTAACTCGGGTAGATTTTGTAGCTCCGTGAAAATTTGGAAAATTTTTTGATACGCTGGAGTAAAATTGACAATTTCAGTGTTTCTAAGCTTGTGAAATCAGTGTGATTGTTGTTTGAACGGCTTGATTTGTGTGTATATTCAGACTTTGTGGCGATGATGGACAACTTGAGTGAGATTAGTGAGGAACAATTGAGAGATTCGCATGGAGTTTCGTATGGACAAAGCTGTGGAGGCTCTATGTTGGTAGATGCTGGAGACGGGAATAACGCTGGTGAAGATTCTCCATCTGCGTCGTCGCATGGGTTAGTTCAAGTAGAGCAAGTTGGGACAGTGGTTGAAGCCGCTGCTGGGGAAAGTGTCGTTCATACTCATGGGGCCGCTAGAGAAGTGTTTTCTCCAGGAGGAGTACTTACCACTACTGGCCGTCCTTCATCCCTGAGCCGTGTCGTCGTGGTCACATCACATGGAGCGCTGGGTAGCACTTCACATACCCTCACCTTACACAGGATCCAGGTGAAAGAAGAATTACAGACAGCTGCAGAGGATCTGTCCATCAGTTCAGGTATTGCAGGGGAGGACGAAGGACCCATTTGCTTACATGCCTCAACCGAGCACCACTACTTGCATTCCCATCCTCACGCCAACCATCATCAACAACATCACCATCATCACACTAATAGTCATCACCACCACCATCCCCACCATCATCATCTCAAACATGATCCGGAGGACGGACAGGAAAATAACGGTGCTGGACCAGGCCGGGATTCGGAGCAGGACTTAGCGGACGGTGAGGAACTTTGTGGTGAAAGCAAGTCTCTCCTCGTTGACCCTTCCGGAGGAGGGGGAGGGACAACGCTGACTGTCATAGTGCCACGAATCGAGGACGAAGAGGAATCGAACGAGACTGAATTACTAAGTCCCAAAGTGTCGCCGACGGGCGGAATCTCAGTGAGTGTAGGCAGCATGATTGACGCATCAGAATTTCATCGTGGCTTACAAACTGAGCATGGTGGTTATCAAGCCTTAAATACTTCAGTATTAAATGGAAGGTTATCCCCTGCCGGGTATAGTCCAAGTGGTTCTGGCTCCACTCCCGGCGGGGGCGGTGGTAACGGATCCCAACAACAATACGCAACGCTCACTCCCCTCCAACCCCTCCCGCCCATCTCCACAATGTCCGACAAATTCTCATACGGACACGCCGCCGGCAACGTTGCTGGCTCCTTCACCGTCATGCACAACAATGGACTGGGCGGCTTAGGAGTTCTCGGTGTTTCCTCACCTTATTCCTCCTATGAAAAACTATCATCCATGAGTATGTCACCCCCACATCATTACTCCTCCCCCACCAACGGCCTTGTCCTAGGCCTTTCTCAGCAGCCTTCCCCATCCGACTCTCCCCAACACTACAGTCAAAACGGACTAGCCTCCCCACCCAAAGCCCTCTCGCCTAACGGCTACGAAAGTTACAGTAGTGTCGG
Organism: Sminthurides aquaticus; assembly: GCA_906901655.1. Lineage (NCBI taxonomy): Eukaryota > Metazoa > Arthropoda > Collembola > Symphypleona > Sminthurididae > Sminthurides > Sminthurides aquaticus. Next base: position 12,038,379 of record CAJQTT010000001.1, on the reverse strand, counting down.
CAGTGCCAGTAGTAATAACGGAGCAAGTAATAATAACGCAAATAACAGCGGCAATACCACGTCAACGTCCACAGCCTCCAGAGGAGGTTCCCGGGATTTGCGTGCAACTCTTCACCACGTCGTAGCTCATCAAAACTCTTCCCAACATAGTCACAGTCCGTCATTGAGTCCACCCCTCTCCCTTCATCATTCATCCCCACCGCCACAGCAGCAGCAGCAGCAACAACAACAACAACATCATCATGTCTCAATGGGAGGACCTTTTAGTGTTTCCGGGGTCACACTCGCATCCTCCGTCAATGGCTTGACCATCCTAAGTTCACACAACAACTCCTCCCCTGACCATTCGCCAACTCATTTAGCAACTGCAGTAGTAGTTGCTCACCGAGACGCCTCCTCCCCCGCCACTTCTAGTCCCATGTCCATGTCAAATTCCCCCCTCATCGGCATCAACACCTCATTACCTTCCGGTCAAAGTATGACAACTCAGGCCGTCATTACGGCCGTTCCCACTTCCCAACACCACTCCCACGCTCACTCTCATCATCCACATATAAATCACACGGGTCAACTCAACAATTCCGGCGTCGTCACCACTCACATCCTTTGTTCCGACTCCTCTCTGGCAATCAAAACATCTTCGTCATCCGTGTCTGCGAGTGGTATTGTGTCAAGTAGTGTTGTTGGAGGATCCAATGTCAATCTGACAACGTCCACACCTGCTGGCTCAGGGAATAGTGGTGGCTCCTCCATGTCAGGCTCCGGTGGAGAGTTAGAAGAAATTAATACAAAAGAACTAGCGGCCAGAATAAGTGCTGAACTCAAGCGATACAGCATTCCTCAAGCTATTTTCGCACAAAGGGTACTATGTCGATCTCAAGGAACACTCTCCGACCTACTCAGAAATCCTAAACCCTGGTCAAAACTAAAATCCGGCCGTGAAACATTTCGCCGAATGTGGAAATGGCTCCAAGAGCCAGAATTTCAACGAATGTCTGCACTACGTTTAGCAGGTTTGCCAATCATTTCCTACATCTTATTCCTTCCTAATTAATTCGCACACACACACGTGCTTAACGATAATATTTCACCGGTATTAGTTTAACTTAAACGTCACTTACATCCCGCAATAATCTTTATCATCACGCCCCACAAATCCTTCTTCTCAGTATCAACTAAAATAGTTAGCTCTTAATCACTCGTTATCTTTGCAACTCACTTATCCGTCTACAATCAACCTCACACTAAAAACCATCTATAAATCTTTCGTACGCCCTCTCATCAATTAAATCGCCACATGTGCAGCAGTAGCGAATCCCGCTTCTTAAGTATATGTCTGCAGTACGCTATTACGAATCAACTGAAAAGGTCTTGTAAGTCTATTCATTCCAGCTAAGACGTTATTTCTTAAACAGCATCACGACAAAAAATAGTCTTAGATACCCTGCCATAAACTCGAACGTCATTACGTTTCGAAACTGGATCCAACCGGGAATCCTCGCGAGAATTTCACTCTTGCAGCTTTCTCCAACTTTCTCCACCCCTGCGTCCCGGTCAGAACCCAAGAGATTCACCACTATCTAGATTAGCATCTATTCAGAATTCCACTACGTCTATGCAATATTTACAACATGCTCTGCGTAGATTTGTTCATGTAGTAAAGAATTGTAGAACATGAGGTTTGTCTCTCATCTAACTTCCGTAGCGTACTTTCCAGCACGTGTATGGCTTCCCCAATATGGTATCACGCACATAGCGCCCTTTATTGATTCCTATTCAAGTCCTACTACCATCCTCCGCCACGTCTACTACAACTCTTCTCCCGGTTCGATTCATTTCATTCACATCTTCGTACATCTACCCTCAGCATCTCTCTTCCAACATCTTACTCCTCTTCCCTCACCCCCCACCCTGCTCTATACTCTTCCTTTCTCCATCTACTATCAAAACCACTAGGATATCTTCGTCCTTTTTTCCCGTACTCATCGTCTTCTAGTTTCAATGAATGAATCGTCTCCAGATCGATCACAACTTCATGCTCCACACCAACCAGGTCAACCGCCCGCCAACTTTCTCTCACTACTACACACATTTCCATATTTCTTGTGCCCCTTCTACTACTATTTTACAGTTTACACCTAACTTGAACTCAACTACAGATTTCCAAATAGCTGCTGCACATTTCCATATTTCTTGTGCCCCTTCTACTACTGTTTTACAGTTTACACCTAACTTGAACTCAACTACAGATTTCCAAATAGCTGCTGAAGGCTAAAATCCTGCTTTCACTTCTAGTTTGTTCGTAAGGATGTAACACGCTTACTCTCTCAGTTATAGCTGGTACTGAACTCGGATTCAGCTTTCACTAGATTTCACACAAGTTTTCCCTCCTTTACAACTTTTATTTCCATTCCGAAAGCAATCACTCAGTTATTTGGTCATATCATCCCCTTAAATACTGCATTAATATTTCAAGAAGCGGTCAGTAGAGGAAACGTTTGGAAAATAGGCTATTTCTCTCAGTCGCTAGCCGGGGGAGTGTCACGTACATGTCTAAAGAAAATTATACTTTCTCCATACCATTTATTTACTTGTGAATTCCGTATAGCTCATAATTATGAAACCGTCATGTATATCCCTCACCAAACCCGTTTATGTCAACTCTGTCGCTTCTGCAAGAAGCTGTGCCCTACAGTAGTAGCTTTACTTTTAAACTTTTAAATTCACGCTAAACACACCAATCTAGCCTCCTGACTCCCGGCGGAGAAATTTTGCATATACAGCCATCTACTTTGTCGGAGTTACTGTATTCGAAAAAGCTCTTGCACTTTTTTCCCACTTTGTTGTTCCAAGTTATGAATGTTTCTTCCGTATACTTCAGGCTAGTGTAGCTCCCGTGCTGGCCGTAGAGTATGACAGAGACAGGGGAAAGTAGGAGAGAGCAAAGTAGAGTTGGTCTACACAATATTCCATTTAGTATTATGTTTGCAAGTTTTAAAAAAATCAGCCGAGACCTTGGACCTAGTGTCATGTGTGAGGTAGCTTAGAGGGTATTCTGAATAAGGTGGAGGGCTGTAGCGAGGAACGTACAAGGTATTATGTAAAGTTGTATAGCAGAGCATGAAGCATGGACCCTCTGGTTGCAAGTGAGGCAGAGTGATGTTTGATGTATGCAATTTTTTGCAAAGAATCCTAATGAGAAGTCGACATTAAGCGTCCCTGTAGGTCTGCTGAGCATAAAGACCAAGTCACAAACCTCTCCGTTCCACACACCTACCGCCACCATACTCAAGCGATCCTTTCATCAAAACCAAAGGACAGGGAACTCTAGTCCAGGCCATGCAGACAAGACAGGCAGGCATCTAGCTGGTTGCTGGTGAAAGTGGGTCCGTCTTATTCCCTGTTGGCGAAGAAAGCAAGCAGGAGGTGTAGCTAGAAAAGCGTAGAGAAGAAAGAAAGTTGATTGTGTCATGGTCTCTGCTCTCCTCATGATGCTTGAGAAAAGGAAGCGCATTAAACCTTTCCTCTCTGCTTTCATTATTTCATTCCTCCCTTTCTTCTTCCTCTTCCCTCTTATACGTGCCCCATCTTTGCGGTGGTCTGTGAAGAGCTTGTGTAATATGCGTCCTCCCGACACGTATTCCATGTTTACATGCACACACGCTCCAAGAAAGACGAGGACAATTCATGTCCAATGTACCTCTGAGAGCACAAGCCTGTAACTTTTTCTTCCTCCTCTTGTCTCAAGCCCCAATTCCAGCTCACCGTCCACCCATAACAAAGTCAAGAGGACGACGAGAAAGGTAGGAATGAAATACTTTCTCTCTGGACCCAAGACAGCCCGTGACGAGCAATAGTTTCAACCGCCCTAATACCCGCCTTCCCCACTCACTTTCATGCATCATAATCATGACTTTTCTTACCCGAATCATCCTTCTTCCTCACCGCCCTTCTCTCAAACTTTCTCCACACTTCCCACCTCTTCCTCATCATAAGCTCCCCGCAACGTCTTCTCATCCTCTTCTTCTTGCTGCCACTTGCTGCCCGCCTCCTGGAAGAATCCGTATAGGAGAGACACTCACACTCTTCTCACAAAGGAAGAATAAGACGTTTAGCCCCGGGAGAATGAATCTCTGTAGCAGTGTTCAGCATATATTGTAGTGAATATCCCTCTCGGAGCACTTGTGTATATTCACCCCCTCCTCCTTCCTAGAGCCGGGCGGGTATCTAAGGAAAGCGAAATGATGAGGAAGAGCAATTAGTGCACTGTAAAGCCTCCAAGAATCAAGCCTATAAGCAGAGAGAGAAGGATTTAGTTTCATGCATGACAGGCATGCATAAAAGAGAAAGAAGGGGAAAGGATAAGGGGGGATGGGAAAGAGTAAGAAAGAGAGGATGCAATTTCCTTCCCCGCTTTCCTCTACCCGAGGACTTTCCTCAGTCGGCAAAATTAGGGAGGGTGGGTGGTGAGGGGCTGGAGAGGCGTACACACAGGGGGTGTATGATGATGGTGAGGAGGAATTATTATCTTTCCTTCCCTCTTTCCTCTTTCGAGAGGGTCTGTGGGAAAAAATAGCTCTTTGGTGGCTGGAAATTCGTCTTGGTTCTCGGGAGCAGCTGGTACTGGTGGTACGAGGCATATCCAAAAGAGCTGTATCCGGCAACGTAGTCACCCGCCCTCGCCCAAAATTTCAACTCCGCAAGCCTCTGCCCTGAAAGAGAAATAAGTAGAGGGAGGGCAGAGAGGATAACGCCTTAGAGTATCTGGATAAAGTATGTTATACCCAGTGTCAGTTCTCAGCATGTTCTATCCAGCCTTCAGAATTGTACAGAGTACGTTCAAGCTATGGCTAAAAGCTTTGCAATAAGAGGACAAATGATGAGACTTGCTTCCTCCTCTTTCCTCTTCTTCTCTTACCCGGCGTAGCTCCGTTGTATCTTGCCTTGCCCTCCCTCCCTGGAACTTTCCAGGAACGCTTATAGTAAAAGCCAAGCATATAGTAGCTCAACAGAACTAGGGATTTGTGAAGAGAGGGAAGGAGCACACGAGTAACGCGGTGTTCTAGGGAAGAGCCCGAAAAGAGTTGGTTCGAGAAAGAGAGTATGTGTGTTTTCCACGTACTAGTGAGATGTGTATATGCATATTCCCTGCGTAAACATAACTTTCTCCGCTCTTCTTATATATTCTCAATCCCTTTTACAATTCCCTCTTCCTCACTCACATTTCTCCATGTTTCCCTATTGTTCCATCCCCAAGCCGCTCTTCTTCATAGTCTATTTGAGCCGAGAAAAAGAGAATAGAATAGACTATAACTCCTAGAAAGAAACCTAGGAGAAAGGTTCAGCCTGCTTACATGCATAGCTAAATACTACAGTCCTCTCCTTGTCCTCCTCCGGCATGTATAGCATTGTATATCCTGTATACCCAGCTGCGAGAAGGGAAAGCATGGATATATGTAGGTTCCTGAGAAATCCGAAAGGTAGACTTGTGAATCCTTTAAAACTTGTCTTACAACTGTCAGCCCTTCTCCATGTTTTTTTGAAGAATGGGCAAGTGATGTGGAGAAGGGTAAATGCTTTATGCTTTTTACTTGAATTCAGTCTCCACGCTCGTTTCAAATCCATTAATATATAGCTCTAGCTTCCTCTTCTCATCCAAGACTTTCTCCTCCGTTTCTTTCTCAATTTTCTCCAGCGCCGTATCCTTCCAGTAATACTTTTCTTTCGTCTTCATCATCTTTTCCAGTCTGCCTCCACAATCCAATCCTCTCCCCGTCTACATACGCAGTTCAAAAATCATCCATCCAATAGATAGACAGCCTCACTCGCACGCTCCCTCAATTTTCTTCACTCCTTCTTTCAAATGAAAGTATCATTTACTTTCACTTCCATCCCATTCTGAAACTCATCATCTCAATTCCCTTCAACCAACTTACATGCAGCCAATGAAAATCTAATCGTAAAACCCTAAAACCTAGCCGCATACAAACTAAATTCCTTTCGCAAACACCCCTCTTCCTCCCCTCTGTACTACTGCATACACAGTCTATTCCTAATTCTATAATGCCGCAATACCATATGAGCCAGCATGTCCAGTGCTTTCTCCACTCCCAAAATCCCATGTACTCAACCTGCCGAGCTTTCAAATCCAGAAACCAATGTCCACTACTATTCCATTCAGCTTGTAGCATGCATATGTGAACAATCCAATTGACTCTATGTATGTTCTCATCTTAGTTAACCTCTCACTATAACTTGTTGTGTACACAGAGCGACACATGAAAACTTGCCCGAGACTACTATAAGTAATTCCATATATAAATGCATGAGCAGCCTCCATAGTAAATTAAACCATCATTTTATTCCAAATCTCATCTCCCGCCTATCAAAAATATCAAATGCATCCCCGCTCTGCGCTGCGTCGGGCGTACATTTTACATAACTATATGTAATGTCCAACTACTTTCTCAATAAACATCTCATACTCTGTATTTTCCCTCTGGTCAGTAGTTATTGTTTCAATAATTACTAAAACTCCTAGAATCCGTCCTCATGTCAGGGGACACTCTGGTCCCGGTCAAAACACTGTATGTAACATAATCCTGACTTGCCTCTTTTTCATTCCTGCGAATCTATAATCTGCAAGAGATTGCTGGATAATGATGCCCGTAAAAAATTCCCAGCTCTACCTATATTCATGATTTCACTAGCTTTAGCCCCAAGAAACCAGTTTGAACTCTGTAAGAATAGCCAGCCCTATGCCTCGTGTCCCTTGTCCTTGTCGAGTCAGGTGCAATATATGTAGAATGAACGGTAGGGTATGAAATTTGATTCGCTGAATATTCCCTTCAGGTGAATACAGCCGTTTAGGTATACCTGCGTATATGCGTCGAGAAAACTATATTATGTAGCTTTGTTCCATGCGCTTTTCTCTTATAATTAACGAATTATCCTTCTCCGCTCTTTCCTCTAGAAACTTCCAACCTTGTTCTTCTCCACCTCCAGTTCCAGCGCTGCTCAATTATTATTACAGACTTTCTCTTGAAAGCATTAAACTGAGGGAAAGAGAGAGACTTTCCCTTCGTCTTGGGCTTACACTAAAGAGATCCTCTTCCCGCAATTTATCTTCCGTATACTATGTGCATATCAAGGAGAAAGCAGAGATAGGATGTACGAGACAAGGCATGAATTAAGAGTACATGTTTCAAACTGTCTAGAGTTTTAGGACAAATCCGTTTGAACAGTCCAATGATATTGATAGGATACAACGTGAGAGCAGAGCTAAAGCTCAGGGATGAATCATTTGCAATTCCTCAGCCTGTGCGAAATAATCTTTATGTTCACTCAGAGTTCTGTTAAATTTAGCTTCCAAAAATTCAAGAGCCTCGTATTTTTCTTCAGTGCTCAAATGTCCTAGTTTCCACCATGTATTCACGACTTTTGCATAGGGTATGCATGTGAAGAGGGGGGAAATAAAACTTAGTCAAAGCCCTGCGCCGGAGCTAGAATATTTATTCTTTTCCGCTCATCTTTCTTAGTCTAAGAAGGTTTTGTATTATTTATTAATAATGCTCTTTCTTTCTCCTTCTATTTCTTACTTTGCATGCGTATCTGGCCAGGACCTATTGTGCTGAATCCTTCCAGATTTCTCCACATGGAATAGCATGAATTTACCACCCAGCTGAATATCTTTTTGAGATAGGAGCAAGTGAAACTTTCACTACTTTCTCTGCTACTGCTACTGTATCGCCCTCCCCGTCCATCCCTCTGCCGATAGTAAAAGGGAAGAGTATTTCAGATAGAATTTGCATGACACAACTCGAGAGATAATAAAACGATAGGATGTTTATTAGAACCCACGGATTAATCCGTCTTGACCGCCAACCCACTTAATAGACGGAGGGAATTCAAATGAATTTGGCATGTTTATTACATATATCTCGCACGTAGGAATGGCCCTATGGCTTGTGATGCACCTAATGGCATGTTGAGTAGCACGCATGCATCTACTGTAATTCTTCCAGCCCTTAATACAAGACGATGCCCCATACTGTTCTGTGGATTAGTTGAATTACAATCCTTGCACTATTTAGTATCCCCACAACTAAGCTACCCCTCCCCTAAACTAATGAGAATGAACTTTATTGATTTTATTTAATTCAGATGAATGGAATGATGTATGTGATTTGATATTTTTGTTTTAATTATTTTGTCTTTTGTTCTTATTGGTGGATTAAAAGGTTTGGAGAGACCCATAGGACGCTCCCATCACCGCTATCAGGATGACTTACAGAGTAATGAACCGGATGAGGACTCAATGGATGAGCTAGTCGGATGCGTTGGTGGTGAGTATTGTTAAAATGACATGTTTGGTATCTCACAACTCTCCTAGACGCTTTCTCATACTATATGTACATACTCTTCTCGCAACTTTCTCCTCCGACGAGTGCCTAACTTTACCACTCTCCAAGCGGGAAGGAGAGTGGGAGAAAGTTGTAGATTGGAATGGAATGCGGCCAGAGAAGGGAAAGAATGCTAACGCTTCTTACACGTAGTGTCTTTGAGTGAATCGGGAGCAAGTCGTATAAACTTGAATTTGCTCAACAAAACCGCTACGCTTTCTTCTCCAGTAATGTAAACACTCATTTCGCACGGAGAACGAGAGAAAGCGAGGGAGAGAGGATATTGCCGGCCAAACTTTCTCTTCAATCAGCTTTTCCTCTTGACTCTTTCCTCTCTCCTCCCGTCTCAGTATTTTTATTCTTATTACCTGATCGACTTTACTCGCTACATGTATTTACCTCCCTCGTACATTACTTTCTTTCTCTTTTCTCCTCCTAAACTTTCAACACTTCTACTTGTATGCATAGAAGGCGGGAAAGTCGTTTTTTAGCTCCTTTTCCTCTTCCTCATTCCACATAGACCTAGTTCTAGGCCGGTTTTGCAACTACTTCTATGCTTCCGAAAAAATATATTACTTTCTGAGCCAGTGTGCAACCTTATGGTTTCTACATGCCTTTCTCCGTGCTTGCTTCATCTTTGTTATACATAGATCAAGCCCTGTACCACTAGTGTCTACCAAACCTTTTTTTTTGCTACTCGCTCTTAGAGAATACATCCCAAAAATCCACTCCAGAAACGCTAAGGAAGGAATGAGTTATAATGGGATGTAGAAAGAGAATGATTGCCTGTTTCCTAGAAGCATCCAAGAAAAATCCCGAGTAGTTGGTCAGCCAAAAGCTTCAGGACTACACGCCTCTGCCATTATTTCGAAACGGTGATAAGAAAGGTGACAAATCTAAAAGGGGAAGCATTAAAATCCCTATGGTTGCTACCTATTTTTTTGGCAATATTTCAAATCTCGAAACCAAATTCGGGATTTATAAACATATATTTACGTACGTACACAATATAACTAAATTCAAAAGAGCTTTTAAGTATTAAGAAAGAAGGGCAGTTTTCTCAAACATGTGAGAAATGAGGTGCACTTGCAGGGTAAAAGTTTGGCGGTGAAAGTAACCAGGTTTAAATAGCGAAAGCTACTACACTGTTCTTTCAATCTAACTCATTGTAAATAATACCGTCAAAGGCGGGAAGGAATGAGTGTTTCATCAAGATTGCCAAGATGATGAGTGATGAGTAGGAGACGTTTGGGAGTGTGTATGCATTATACCATTTACAATATTGTTGTCTAGCATGTTGAAGGTGCGCTGAGGATAACTTTCTCCAGAGAAAGTATGGACTTCAATTTTGACGTGCGTATAAAATTATTTTCGGGGGCTATAAGCATAAGAAAGAAGGTCTAATTTGATTCTCTTTCAATTCAGCAATATAGTTGTACATGATTTCTGCACAATTTGAGGAAACAATGAATCATATTCGTATTCCTTTCCCACTACTACCAACCATGTTCCCACTATAATCATGCATCAGAGGTAAATAAGAGTATGAGTAAACTTTCACCAACTCTAGAATTTGTATCCACCCCTCTATAGAGAAGGTTATACGTCCCACAATCCAGCGTATATGTGACAGTACACATCATTATAGAACCTAGGAAGCGAGGCCTACCAGAGCTTGGTGGAAGGAAAAAGCGAGGTGCTCTTTATTATTTCCACTTTCCATATCCCGTCCCAGACGAGTCCTACGGTTTTCTCTCTCCCTGTATTTTCTCTTACCTATGGGCTCCCTTCCTTTCTCTCCCCACCCATCTCCGGCTTCCCCCCTCCGGACGCTGTGTTCTCTTTTCTCTTGACGCCTTTCCCACATTCATCTCCTCGTCATTTCACATTTAGAGTCTCCGCATGAGAGAAAATCCTCCTCCACCGTGTCCTCTTGTACCGTGTAGGCTACTATACGTCCTCCCACCACACCTCCGCCCTCCCTAATTCCAGTTGCTTTTATCCATTTGCCGGATTCATCTATCACTTGCTTCACATCCTGTGCTATAACATGGAAACCTTCTCGTCTTTCTCATCCTTCCGTCCCTTGTAAAACTTCCTCACTCCAATTAAATTTCATACACGACTCATCATAATCGCTAAAATTTATATTAAATATCACTCTTTCAGTCCTCTTAATTGGGTTAGTCCGAGTCGCAATTTTTATCTTTGACGCTCGCTACTTTCTCCACGACTTTCTCCCCTTTTCTCTCCGTGGCCTGTGGCCTTCCCAGTTAAATCTCTTTAAAGGGCAAAGATGGATAAGTTTACGTGGTGCTTGCGCCTATAAGACTCGTTCTGAAGAAAGCATCTCCTTGTTGCATTTTATAATTTCTTCCTAGAATTCTTTCCCCGCCTTGCCTCCTACTTAATTCCTTTCGTCCCGTCCTAATTTAATTACACAAAAGTCGTTGGCTGCTCCCTGACCCTGAGACCCCTCTTGGATTGCAAGGATGACAGACAAGACAGGCTGAAGGAGAAGATAAGAGACATCTTTTATATTTACGCAAATAGGGCAGAGCAGTGTTGTTGTCGTAGATGTTGCTCTTGAAGACATTTTAAAAGCATACGTCCTTCCTCCGACTAAAGCCTCTCCGTCGTCTTTTACGCCATTTCTCTTTAGAGAAGCTTTGTGGACAAAGTAAACTCGGTTCGGGGGTATGTAAACTCACCCCCTCCCGGACTGACACTGGAACGGAGCATAACCTCCTCTTGTAATACTCGGCCTGTCCGCTAAAATGCAATCGCATCCCCATGTTTACACGCCCGTTTCCATGGTACCCGTAATGCTTCACCGTTTTATTTTTCTCCACTAGCACAACTGGCTTCCTTGCTCCTATCCCTATTCTGTTTTCTTCCCTATAGCTCTACCCGCCACAACTTATATTTTTTCCACCGACGAGACAACTCTACCAAACGAAATCCAAAGTCAAAACTAAACTGCCCCAGCAGCAACTCCTCCCTCAAACTTACAAACTCTCTTTGTTTAAAAAAGAAACCGGGGCTGAGTCAAAACTCTGAAAAATTTACAGCCCTTCTTCGCATGCATTTATAGACGTCCACCATGTTCCTCCATGACTTGCCCCGATTAGAGAATCCCGACAGTTGGTAGCAATTAGCGCCTGAATTTGTATTCACCTGTAAATATTCTTCGACACGAGAATTGCCCTCCTCCAAGGCTAGTAGTTTTCCTACATACAAACACTCACCTTCCCCGGGCGGAAACTCTTTTGCTACGTTGGAATAAAGTCACAGACAAGGGAAACGAGAGAAGTGGAATAGTTTAGATAGTTTTACAATTTTTCACGACACAGTAAAAATTCTTCAAGCGAGTGCTCATGTCCATATTATTTTGAACAATGTCTCCCCACATTCGGGATATGCTTTCTCCCGAGAAAGGTGTCTATATCAGGCTCTCCTACTTAGTTGCGGGCGAGTATAGTTACATACATAGTCTCTTGCACCAACTTCAGCTGGTATAAAGTCAAGCATCAAGTCTTGCATACTAGGAGAAAGCACAGTCTCCTTCCGTAAATTCAGCAAGAAGGGGAGAGAGATACTAATAAAAAGTCATGGGAAGCTCACTTTTGCCGGAGGTTCAAATTTTTCTTCGATTTACATGCTTTGTAAAATTCCAACGAGAGCTTCATCCATTCAGAATTCAGAACGATTTTTAAATCCGAATACTTTTCTTGGGCTGGAAAACGAGCACCCCGATTTTTGAGTTAGAGTATTAAGCTGTAACATAGTATCTGACGTAAATTGGGAGAAGAATTTCCCCTGCACTTTCTCTCTTTTAGTCAGAAACGGAGATGGAAAAGAGTTGTTGTCCTGTTTTAAGTGAAGAAATGTGTTGCAGGAGAGAAAGGACTGTAGCGATGATCCGAAAAGAATGTGCATGGTGATGTGCTCGTGAGAGAAATGCTTTATATTTTACTCTACTACAAGGCTAATGTACATGGGGAGGCGCGGTTGTGGCGTTGATGACGGGGGAGGGAGAAAACGTTGGAGATTGTAGATTCTCTGGAAAAAATTTTACATGTTAACAAAATTGACTCCAAGCAAGAGAGAGAGCCGCCTTCATGGACAACTATCGTTTAGCTTCATAGTAGGAATGTGCATAGGAGGAAAATAGAAAGATGTTACGAAGAGGGGAAACGATGTTTTGAACGAGCTATAAAAGAGACGTTAGAGTCTAACTGCTAGCTTGGAAAAAGATCGAGCTCGTCGTACCTGGTGGCATTTCCATCATATATCTTCTTCCTTCTCCCTCTTTTCTCTCCCAACCGTACCAATCACTGACTTTCACCGCCGCTAACAAAGCCTCCCTCCTTTCCTATTCCATCCATCCAACCCTCACCAATTCTCTCTCTTCTACAAATCCAAAACTAGCTTCCCATCCTTTTGTCCAATTCAACGCTGTACGATCAAATCCTCTACACTCACATACAAACCAACTCTCTCCTTCACTCTCTTTCTCTTCCCTCTTTCCCAAACAAATTTCAAATGAGTTTCTAACGACACCAACCTTCAAACCATAAGAAATAACAAACTTAACCAACCAAGCAAAAGCAGCCCACAACTTTCTCCATTTTCCAAACCCCACAGCGTTTTTCCTCCACACGTCCCCTATCCAACAAGAACAAACATTATTCCACATTACTTCTTTTTTTTCCCTACACAACCCTTGACAGGATTTTAATGCTCTAGTCAAATCTACTTGTTTCCTCCCCCCTCTGCCCAACTCCATACATGCCAGAAAACGTATGGGCAGCAATTCTTTTATCCACAGATAAACCATCTTTGAGCGTATACACTTATGCATCCACAAATTCTAATTCAAAACCAAATTGTCCCCTTGCAAATTTCTTTGAGATTATCTTTTAATGTCGTCAACTACGTGTTTCCCTCCACTGTATAAATATATACCATATAATCCTATGTCCCTCCTCAAATTCAAAAGATCATCATCTGTCATATTCATATATGAAAGTCTTTTAAAACGCTCCACATCTGCAGTCCCTGCAGCGCAGTTTTTTAAACTCCAGCAGATGATTATGATCTCCTTGAACCCTGTAGAATTTCTAAAGCAAAACGCTAATTGAATTAGAACTTTCTAACGTCTGTCAAACTTTGAATCTGACTCTATCGGATTCAGAGGATTTAAATATCAAAGTGATTGCCGCAAGTAAATTTAGAATGCATTGATATTGTTCGCGATGGAAAACTAGTTTGCGGAATTATACGTGTATTATTCCACTCCATTTAACTTTGAATAATTTATAAATCATTTTCATTTGGTTCACAGGTAAACCGAGCATGCACTCATCCTCCTGTATGCAAGTCAATCTAGGGTTCAATTGTGGCTCTGAAGATACAAACCTCTCCAGTATCGGTAAGATTTTAGTTATGCAAGAATAAGCTTTAACTCACTCATTCACAGAAAAACATGTGCCTACCTTCAGTTGGTGTACAACAGTTTTCTCTCTCTTTTAGTTGTGTGTGGCCTTTATATAGGATATGCTGAATTAAAGCAAAATCAGACTGATGCGAATTGCGAATCCATAGTTTCGCAATATATGAATTAACTTTTCCATTCCGAATTTGCCAATCAGCTTTAAAAATGAATGAGCTTCCTCCTTATTTGGGATGTTTGACAATATGTATGAGCCGTCATGTTTAACTAAATAGTGACTAGTTAGAGAAGTTTGAAGGATTTCCAAGAACCAACATATGTAGGGAGTATTTTTCTAGAAACTTTTCCTATGCAATCCAATTTTACTACACTTCATGGACTTTGTTGGAATTGGCAACGAGTCTTCATATCGTGGAAGTGTAGTAGAGAGCAGACATATTCCCGACTCTTGTACAAATAAAGCTTCCCACCGCTATAAGAAAGTGGCCAAGTTGAAATTCGTAACCCGATTTTAGGGCACTTTCAATCCAACTCTGACACTCTTGAGAATAGTAACTTTAATTCTGTGTAGTTATTGTAGCTAGTGTATTTATTTAAATTTATAACTATAGGTTCAATATTAAATATACTGCATGCAGCAAAAATTATTCGTTTAGATTCAGAGGGCAATTCATTAGTGAGTTAGAGTTTGCCAAAAGTTTCGTTTGACCCATCCGTTGGCTTGTCATCACATACGACATCATAAGGGTTTCTAAGAATTGGCTCCGTCGTTTAACAAAAATGCAAGGTAGATTCGAGGAAGGACTGGAAGGGAGTTGTATAGCGAGTTATTGAAGAGAAAGCAAAAGAGAAAGCAGAATGAGTCGCTAGCTAACGGCATTAGCCTAGCGCAGTAGAGTTGGACACAATATCTGTGAAACCAGCCATAGTCCTCTGGTTAGACAGTCGTTTTCAGAGTGAAAGAAAGAAAGATTGCTTTGGAAGGTATTCTCACTCTTATCAGCCCTCACACATGAATAAGCAGAGCGCATTGATGCATAGAGTTTAATAGAGAGGAATTCGCATATTCTATCTTTTAAAAGATTGGAAAGGAGAGAGAGGAGAAAGAAAGAATGAGAGAGAAAGCGGAGTAACGAATGAAGAGAGTTGTTCTAAATACCAACTGAAGCTTGGGTAAAGTGTGGGTTGGGCGGATCGGGTTATGGGTTCATTAAAATAATTGCATTCTTTTTTAATTTCCAGCATGTAAAAGAAAAGACGAGCAGCAATCACCAGCAGATCATCCACCCCCGCCTAAAAAACCGCGTTTAGTATTCACCGATCTTCAACGTCGCACACTCCAAGCTATTTTTAAGGTAACTTGATGTTATTTCCAATGTTTTTATAAAGCCCCCCCCCCCCAATTTCAGCTACATCAAAAACTCTTGTAGCTCCGTTGTCGTGCCAGCTCGTTTTGCTTTTACCAATGACATTAGCTAGCGCTAATAAAGCTTCAAAGCGTTGTAAACTCTACAGACAAGGCAGCAACCACAAAAGCAACGGTCTCAAGTCTGGAAAAGTCCTTGGCATTTGATATGTACTTTCACTCCATATATTAACCTGAGAACATTTGATTTTTTATCACCAGGAAACGAAAAGACCGTCGAAAGAGATGCAGGTGACAATCGCAAGGCAGCTGGGTCTTGAGCCAACGACCGTGGGTAACTTCTTTATGAATGCCCGGCGACGCTCCATGGACAAATGGAAGGAGGAGAACAGTGATGGGGGTAAATCCGTAGCCTCGACCACAAGTGGTGGAGGATCTAATGGGAATTCTTCATCGTAGAATCATATCATATCAAATATACCAATACATGAAAGCCTCGCTTTGGAAATTCAGAAAAAGCTCTCAATGTGTCCCTCTACCGCCCTCAATTTCCTACTACTACACAATGCACAAGGACTTCTTCCTCCAACCTCCTCCTTCTCTTGCCAACGCTTATAGACGACGAAGTTCCACTCGTATTGCTATCAGTATTCCGCTTCCATTCCGTTCACCAAAAGTTTATTATCCAATTCATACGATCCTCCCTAAATCAATTTTCACCTTCTCCTTCGAGCCCATTCAATTTAAATTCCAGACTTGCGTTTCAATTTTTTGTTCAATTCCGTAAACACCTTCAAACTTCTTTTAAAATCCAAATGGCAACATGGATTACGAAATCACCATGATGGGATAGAATAACGAGAGGGTTTCAAAATTTCAAAAATACTTCTACACACAGCAATAATCTGAGCAAAGATTTACAAAATCTTTGCCAAAACTTGTGTAGTACCTTTTGTCTCTTCTGTATTCCCGCTATACACTGAGTCAAGCTCGCTAGTTGGTTCTATTCTAAATTGACCTAAACGTAACCGCTGTTGTAAACATTGTACGCCCGTAGCTGCTTCAACTACACATGTTAAAACAGCGCTCCCGTGAGTTGTTTTATGGAAAGAGGGCGCTACAAGGAAGCATATGAGGAGCGCTTTCCACCTTTCCAACCCAACTACCAATACCCTCTAAAGAATCCCAAGCTTTTTTGTTGAGAGTATATTTTTCCATATTTTGTAAAGGGTCCAACTAGTCAAATAGTCCCGTCAAATAGACCAAGATCTTTTCTTGTCCCAACAAGAGCACATCTAATAGTCTTTTCCAATGATCCGTCACAATTTTTATTAACTATAAATGCCTACAATTATCCATTAGTAAATTCCCCTGTAATAAGTAGTCTAAAAACATTTCACACTTTCGTCATTTCCGAGAAAGTGTACATTTATAAACATGTAAAACTGATACGAGCGGATTCTTTCTCCAGATTTTCCAGAGGAATGCTCCAGAATCTTATTCCAGACGGGACTAGTTGGCTAAGCTAATAGCTCGTAAAAAATATTATGAAATCCATCGGTCCTTATGAACCCTACTACGAATGTGCAAATTTGTGAAAACAAACAAACACCAACAAGAACAATTGGCTCATCTGTATAGGTGGTGAAAAAACGGTTCACGTCACTCATCATCAGCTAATTACCGTTCACCATACCGGCCTTCCTGGTCAGGAAAACGATCCAGGATCATCATCATCACCAGAATTACATTCATTGGAAGCCTTGTGAGACAATATTATCGGCTCCTCCAGAACCACCTCTAGTCAACCCACTACCATTTTTCTCCGGAGCCTTCAAACTTTATACATACCACAGACACATATGGTTGTTGCATCGCGGTAGTGTACTTGTGTGCAATTAGCTCTAGTTTTATCATCATGTAAAACAACAACAAGCTCTTGTACATAGTTACGTCATAATAATCACAATTAGTTCTTAGATAGATTATACTTAATACCAAATGTTGTAGAGTCAGCCTTGATATTTATGATAAACTTAATATTTTACGAAACGGAAACCAAAGAAAAAAATTACAATGCTGGTGACAAGCAGCTCCATAGGTTTAACTTTATAATACTTATTCCCTTACATAAGTGTATCCAAACTTATTGTAGCCAGTCCCCTTCAAACGGGAGTAACGTCATATGAATCCCCTCCGAACTTTTAATTGAAACATAACATCTTATGTTCAAAAACGCGAATCCCACAAATCCCCCCCCACGACAAGAGTAATAACCATTACTAATATTCTCAAGCTAGTCATTAACTGAAGTTATCCCAGAAAAAAGTAACCTTTCTACTTAACTAGCTGCTCCCCTTTCACCAAACTAGCCAACATCTAGTCACATTCTGTCAGAAATCAAGCACTAATAAAGGACATTAACGCTAACTTTGCTTCTAGTCTTGAAAACAAGTCAACATCACTTTACTCCTCACTTAAATCTGTGTTATAGCTTCTCGTCCTACTTAAAAATGTGCAATGCTTCGTTAAGTGAATTCTAAAATCAGTTAATTCCATTTACTTCGTATTTTACATTCCGTTTCAACTAAAACGCTCAATTTAGTCTTCTCTTGTCATTCCAATATCAGTTTCCTATCGTTAAACGTCATGTCGCAAATGCCGGGATGATTGAAGTGTTATTATTATTAAGAACATATTTTTATTTAATTAACTTGACACTATATTTATTATTTATGTTACGCGACTAGTCAGACTGTTAATTCCAAGTCACTGTTACCATTATTACCGTACTATGTAATTTAGAGACAAGATACGAAACGTTACATCAAGTGTACACTAGTCCTATTGTCTATTCGTTGAAGCGCCGTCAATACGTATTTATTTTCCGCAATAATTTTACTCATGTTTTACCATGATCACCTCTGTGTTAAGGCAACCATTGGATGGTTATCGATATAATGTTTCCGAAGCATTCGTAATTCGTAAAAAGAAATAGTCACGAAACGATTGATCTCATAATTTAACTTAGCACTTGTGGACAAGTCACAATGACACAGTTTTAGTACTCATTTTGTAACTATAGGTTGTAATACGTAGTCGGTTACATTCCCAAATTCATTCAAAAAGTAATTAGACTTTAATCCTTATGATAGCAAGACTCAGCGGACGAGACAGTCAGTGACGACAAAAAATCTTAAGTTTAGATACATGTAGAAACGTTTGACAACGCTTTAATCAAATTCCATTTCCTTTCAGGACATTTAGGCTGGTGTTAATTACCTTTTGTAATAGCGTTGATTCAAATCCACCACAAGTCCCTGTGCTTTCTCTCAAATATTCAGGAAAATAAAGGACGTAAATGTAACGAGAAAGAGAAAGTAGGAAAGCGTTCGTGCAATAAACAGAATGATTACTTGTTCTAAGAGTGAAAGTAAGATGACATAATTTAAGGGAGCGGCGAAAGTGTAATAATTTTTGTTTCCATTTGAAAGCATCCCCGACACGACAATGGCTTTGGAGTTTTGCATCTCTTCTCAAAGAGAGATAGTCAAAGAGAGAGTCAGAAATGCTGCCACTTGATGTGGCACAAATATTTTTTATGAAATGAAACGCTATAATGTAAAATACCTGGTTGAAAGGAATTCTGGAAGGGTGGAAAACAAATAATAATAACCAATAGAAGCTGGAATACCCTGATTACTGAACCTGCCCTGGAAGCCAAGCAGGGAATTAAAGAATATAATACAAATTATTAAGTAAATATAATCTTTTCTATTGCAATTTCCATCTTATAAAAAATGTAAACAAGAAAAATTTTCTCTTACCTACAATTACTCAAAAATAATCAATAGCTCTTAATCCCCTGTAGTCAGGTAAGTTAGTCAGTCTTCAGAGGCAGCACTCGTCCTGTTGAGCACAAAGGAGTAAGTGAAAGTTTACATTAACCAAAAAACAACAGAAGGGTATTATTATTGTTTACCATTGGGTTGGTATAAGCACAAATACGTTTCGCGAATATAGTGTTGTTAGGTCTAGCCCCCACCCCCATAGATTACATTCTCCATTCACTTTCTCCGTACTGTATCAATTCTGTTTTGTCTCCGGTTGATTAATTTTCCCAATGGACTGTGAGACTCAATTCTTTTAATATTCTGTCTCTCGTGTACTGCTATTATTATGGACGGAGAGGAAGTTTTTAGTGAATTCGTTTAATAAAAGACGCGTGTGATATACTTAATTCTGTGTGTATGTGATGGGTGGTGAGGTAAACGAAGGTTGACTCACTTTAATCAAGCATCGCATTGCACTATACATGATGATGTTGAAACCATGTAAAAATTCAATATCCACACACACACACACACATACACTCTTCAAATGTAAATACTATCTAGTAAACTTGTGGAACGTAGTTGGTGGTAGAGGGCGTGCGTGCGTGATTGCGTAGGTGGCGTCAGTCAGGATTTGTTAATGATGATTGAACAGGGAGGAAACATGCCATTTTTAAGAATCAGTATAATGTATATATACTATACGTCACAAAACAATATCCCCTTCCCTTGACATAACCCGTTACCTTTGACCTTGACTCTATATTGTTCCGTCAACCTTCCTACAATTCCTCTGAATACTCCACTTTCTCCACCTACCCTTCTGGACTGGAACCTTAGTAACGTAGATAAGGCTGCTCAGTTAAATATACTGACTCATAGTTTTACTATCATCCCTTGTTCTCATCAACCTTCGTTATTGTCTACATTAGAATATAATATATATTAAATAGAAATTCATACTGACTATCTGAAAAGCCTAGTTCCACTCTCCGGTACATTTTCGTATCACACACCTTTTACCTAATATATCATCATAATTGATTACTTTTGAAAATAATTAGGGTAGACTACGTTTAACAAGCATATTATATAAATAGAATACTTGAATTAGAGTAAGTAACCTCCACCCAATGTACAAGTTGATGAAATAATTAGCATATAGTTTAATTCTTACGAGAAATACACGTACTTATTTATATATATACATATATATCTATATTCAATCAAAAATCATTATCGACGAATCCAAAGTGGTTTCAATAAAAACCAAATGCTACATCTGCACCAACAGCCTTACGTGTACAAATTATTTTCCTCTTGCCTCCTTTCTGACAAAGTCCCAAGCGCGAGCGACAAACTAAGAGTCCAATTATATATTCTTTATATTTTAAGGCTTTCTTCTCACCGGGAAAAGCTTGCGTTATTTTGCTTGCGTAATTTTATAAAAGTTTCCCTACAGAGTACGGGACACAGCATATCATTTTTTTAACCTTTCATAAAAAGCTTACAGTAAGTTTTGCATCTCGATTATCATTTTCGATGTTCAGAAACCTCTGGTGCTTCTTATAAGTTTACAAGCGACGTGCAGGCGTTAGCTCTCCGAATGACTCTTTTTTGTATACCTCGATTAAAAGCACGATATCATTGTTACCTATGTGAAAGTATTATAGATTCCATTATTTACCAAAACTCTAGTAATTTTAGTCTAATAATAAAAGCTTAACCGTGTTATGTGGTTATAAGGTGAAGCATTGAAATCACAAAAGTTATTATCACCTAACCGGAGAGGGAGATGCTAATACATCTACGTGCTCATATAAGTTTTCCCGTGAGCGGCAATGTGTGTGTATAGTGTATATTTTTTCATAAAAAAAGCTTTAACGCTTATCGCTCATCATCGTCGTTTTCCAAAGATTTCTCAACAATGTAAATCAATTCGTGCACTTTAAACATAAGCTCTGCCGCTCTTTTTGCATCAGTTCTATTGATTTTCCTCAGCTTGGCTGCAATTGTTGCTCCGAATAAATCATATTCGTCCATTGAGCTGGAAGGTACGTTGTTTGTTGATTTTGTCGTTAAGTTTATGGGTTCGTCCGACCAGTCAGGTAGAGGACGTTTCTGAATTGTAAATAATAACCAATTACCATATTTTCCCATACTAATGACATGAAAATGTAGGTTTTTTTCCAACAAAGTTTAAAATACGCAAGTTAAGATTGCGACCTACCCGAGGCTGTTCTATAAACTTGAAGGACTGGGGCGCTGAGACAGAAGTATTGCTGGAATTGGAAGCACTTCCGATTCCAATACCTAGCAAAGAATGTGGGGGAAAGGCTGTTTCTGTTCCAATATTTCCAGGTAAACTTACTGGTTTCCATTTACTTTCTCCTGATAAGGCACTGGATGAAGATAAATTGGAGTATTGCTGGAACGTATCCTCTTCACTAGTTGCACTCATGTCATCATCATCTTCCTGTGAGGTTCTCAGATCAGCGCCATCTACGCTATCCGTGGATTCAGGTCTGCTGAAAAAAGCAAATACATATGAGATCATTTAATACGCACTAGTTGGAGAAAGTTAAGAGTACAACACGTTACATGAGATGCAAATTCAGACAGATCCTAGCTAATCCGCTCTGAATCGACTCAGTTAAAAGATAGTCTGGACCGAAACTCTAAACTTCAGAATTAATTTTTGCTTATATACCTTTGCTTATGTCCCTCGACACATTCCCGCATGGCAATCTCGTGGCGGAAGTAGACTCTTTTGCCGCTCTCGCTCAAGGATCCGCGTTCTACCTTTCTCTTGAATGCCAAATATTGTGCCCATATTGATCCCCACAAATCTGCGCAGTCGTCTCCTGAAATTTGCCCAGATAACCCGTCAACCACCACCGTTCAACATGTACACCCGGAGAAAGTAAGGTGTCGTAATAACTACCTCCCGTCTTCCGAGAAACTATACCTGAAGAAACAATGTCGTTTGTTCCGATTTCTTCGTAGATTTTCTTCCAAATGCAAGCAGCCATAATCCTATTTCCATGATGAGGATGTGATTTCAAGTACAGAAAGGGTCGCTTCCTCACGGATTCGATTAGTTTTTCTTCTACCATTAACTTGGTTCTTCGAATATGAGTTTTTGTTTTCCCCATCTTCCCGCACTTTCACTCCTTCTTGAGCAGCAAGAACAAGATAACCAGTTGCCAGCTTTCTTATAAGTGGTTGATTCCTATACTTTCTCTCAACTAACTTCCTCGCTCGCAACAGAGTTTACACAGCTTTATAATTCCCAGTTATTTCTCTCCCTCCAAGTGCATAAATTGCACCACTCCTATATTCCCGTTGAGCAGGAGTAGAATTTTTGAATTGCTTCAAATAAAATTTTCACCACTCCATCCACTGTCCTGTTGGGTTGGACTTGCGTATGATTATAGCACTGTCTGAATTTAAAGAACAAGGCTTGGGCCGACCTGGTTTCAGTTTAAGGAACAACCTTCTGCCCGGTAGCTAGAATAAAATTGTGGAGGACTGGCAATTTTTCTCTCCCTTCAACCCAGCCAGACAGTGAGAGAGAAGGAAAGGAAAGAAAGAAAGGGGAAAGGAAAAGGGAGTGAGTGGAGGAGACGTAGAAGACGGGGAACAAAAAACAAGGAATAATCATTTCAGGATCAATGAATGATGGTTTCACATGACTTGAAAAGAAAAGGAAATGCGCAGAAAATATCCATCCACATTCTTTCTCTTCTCCTTACTTTCCCTTCTTCTTTATACTTCAACTTCTTTCTTCAATTTCACCACTCTCTCCTTTCCACTTCCCTTTCCCCCTCTCCTGCAGTTACAGAAAAGAGGAAGAAACATTCACACACACACTCACTCACTCCAGGCCTATGCCCTTTACCCACCATACCAGCCTTCTTCGGAGCGAACTGGAATATTTCGGAGCTTTCTCTCCTTGAACCCCACTTAAACTGAAACCCTCCTCAGAAAAAATCTAATCCTCATTCCCTCGCTAACATGAGTGCATTTTGACACTTTGATGCAATACCACCATTCCTTCCTACAAACTTTCTCCACTTTTCTTCCCCCGCTCTATTCTAATGGTGGAAACCAGTTAGCCTTAAACCAATGCAGCGCCAATGAATTTTTATGCGGTTTCTTCGACCTTACTTGATCTAGCGCCTATATGTCTTGTCTAACATCCACCAACCGATGGGACATCTAAGAATCACGCTAACGAACCCTCCCCAAAGTTGAGTGTCTACGGACTGCGGTAATGTGACAAGGAACGTGATGGAAGGAATTTCTAGGATTCTGTAATCTCCTCAAACGTTTCCCACGTTGAGTCAGAGGACACAAACTTAGAAGAAGAAGTATTGTCGATGCATGTAAAAATTTAAGCGATGCATAGGACATGTTCCGTCTACGCTGCCGTGAATAGGCGCTGCCACAGTGCATTGTAAACGTTTATGTAATGTAGATACTATACACAAATTAAATTCTTACTTTTGCTGCATTCTGTAATCTTTTAGCAATTAGTTAAAGTAGTAAACAGAGGCGAAAATGTAAAAACGGTTTATTATAACGAATATATACATACTATCGTTTCATGTATCTCTAGCAGGTGGCGGTGGCAGTAAATACGATAGCGAGGTGCCATAGAGTATCACGTCTTCCCGCAACTTTGCGACTCATAAAGAGCTGCCCTTTTTCCTGTTGCGGTGAATCAAAACACGAAACTCAATGGGTTTTGATTATGCGGTGCGGTCTGTTGGACGAAACGCACCTTGCTCCTCCGAATCGCATTGTGCTTTGTGCTCTTCGTATTTAATCCCGCTACTAAAAGTTTTGACGAAATAATAAAGATATATAATTTTCTTCCTATTTTGAAATTCAATTAAGGCTTGTGAGAAGAGTTTGTGAATTTATTAAAAATTGATATAGTTGTGAGAGTTCTTAAAACGATTTAAGTAACTCATTGGATGGGCTTGTAATAACTGTTCACGTTGTGTAGTGTAACTCACAGGAAATTTTGGATCGTGATTACCTAGCAGGTGTAACAATTAGGAAGCCGGACGTGGTAAGTGATGCAATGTAACTGAGTTTATTGTCATCTTTAAATAATTGCAACCAGCAGTGAAGGTGTGCTCAATGCATGATGTCGTGCAGTATATTTTGGCTTTGATAGAGTTTCAATCAATGGTGTGCGGGTATAGAAACCGGCTTATTGTAATTATTGCAATTGTATCTTTTTATATTATTCCTCATATTTTACAGGTTCTGTTCCGTTTCTGGAACGGTGGGAAAGAGTTATATACAGGAAGAATAATTAGGATTCCAGAAGATGTCTTCTACACCTCATTACTATGTTGTGACGGCTCACAAACCGACGGCCGTCACAGCATGTGTTTCAGGAAACTTCACTGGACCTTCAGACATTAACCTGATTATTGGAAAGAACACAAGATTGGAACTGTACTCTGTTTCACCGGAAGGACTGCGACCTTTGAAGGATATCGGGATTTATGGAAAAATTGCTGTTATGAAATTATTTCGATATCCTGGAGATGATACGGATAAGTTGTTTGTAGTGACTGCTCGATACCACGCAATGATACTGGAAGCTAAAGTTAACGACGACCATTCAATCGATATTGTCACAGTGGCTCACGGCAACATTGGTGATCGTATCGGAAAACCCGCTGAAAACGGAATAATCGGAGTTGTAGATCCTGAAGCTCGTGTTATAGGCTTGAGGTTATACGAAGGACTCTTTAAGATCATACCTTTGGACCGCAAGATTACCGAACTCAAAGCTTACAATATTCGGCTAGAAGAGCCTTACATTCAAGATATTGAATTCCTACACGATTGCCAGCACCCCACAGTCATTGTCATTCATCAAGATGCTATTGGACGTCATGTTAAAGCCCGTGAAGTGAACTTAAAGGATAAGGACTTTTCCAGAAACCTGTGGAAACAAGAAAACGTGGAGAGTCATTCATCGTTAATAATTCCCGTTCCAAATCCTTTGGGCGGCGCTATAATCGTCGGACAAGAATCTATTTTGTATCACAATGGCAAAAAATACAGTGCTGTAGCTCCTCCTGCTATGAAAAATAGCACGATTATGTGCTATGCACGTGTTGATGCCACTGGATATCGATATTTGTTAGGTGACATGAATGGACATTTATTTATGCTTTATTTGGATCGCCCAACCTGTGAAATGGGGGATTCAAGTCACTCCGTTGATATCACCATCAAATTTGAACTCTTGGGAGAAATCAGCACACCAGAATGTATTACCTATTTGGACAATGGTGTCGTCTACATCGGATCTCGACTTGGAGATTCTCAACTTATCAAACTTAGTGCTGAACCTGATGAGAATGGAAGTTATGTGACTCTGATGGAAACTTTTACTAACCTCGCTCCAATACAGGATATGGTTGTGGTCGACATGGATAAACAGGGTCAAGGACAGCTGATAACATGCTCAGGTAAAATAACAAGTATAATAAGCATAATAGCCCAAATCGTTACTGTTAACCTAACTGACATGGATGTATTTATATTTCAGGTGCTTACAAGGATGGAAGCCTACGTATCATAAGGAATGGAATCGGCATTCAAGAACATGCAACCATCGACTTCTCTGGGATCAAAGGGATTTCAGCTTTGAAAATTGGCGGAGAAACTATTTACGATAATATGCTCGTCGTTTCTTGCATTGATGATACAAGATTCTTATACCTATCGGGTGAAGAGGTCGAAGAAACTGATATGGAAGGCTTTGATGCGTCTAGCCAAACTCTTTGGGCTTCGAATGTCTGTCATTCACAGTTAGTCCAAGTTGTTGGGGGAGGTATCTATCTTGTTGATGCTGCAACTAAACAACGTATAAGTACCTGGAAACCACCCTCAGGAAAAAGCATCAGCGTTGTATCTGGAAATTCGGAACAAATTATCTGCGCTGCTGGTTCTGAATTGTACTATTTAGAAATTGCTAAAGGATGCCTGAATTTAATGGGGGATAAAGCCATGACCAACGAAGTCGCATGCCTTGATATCACGCCAATGAATGGGGGAAAGGCACACTTAGCTGCAGTTGGACTCTGGACAGATGTATCGGCACTCATCTTGCAGATACCGTCGCTCGAGATCGTTACTAAGGAACCACTGAAAGGAGGTAAGTAATCTTAATACTGAAATGAAAATTGCATGTAAACTAGGAGATGCTAATAATATAATCCTCAACGATAGACATAATTCCACGTTCCATACTTTTGGCTTGCTTCGACGACAACTGTTTTTTGATGTGCGCTCTGGGCGACGGGTCCTTATTCTACTTTATCTTGAATCCCGTCACCGGAGAACTGTCGGATATGAAGCGGGTAAGAATAAGCCGTTGCAGCTATCAGTGTTCATTTTAGCATTCTCCTTTAACCTAGTGGAATATTTGTGTTATAGGTAACGCTGGGCACTCAGCCGACTGTGCTTAAGTTTTTCAAAAGCCAGTCCACTCCAAGTGTCTTCGCTTGTTCCGATCGACCAACTGTCATATACTGGTCAAACCATAAGTTGGTTTTCTCAAACGTGAACCTTCGAGAAGTTTCTCATATGTGTCCACTAAACTCAGTTGCCTTCGCTGATAGTTTAGCACTAAGTACCGATTCATCTCTTACCATTGGAACTATTGACGAAATACAGAAACTTCATATACGGACTGTGGCTCTCGCAGAAACCCCGAGAAGAATTGCGTATCAAGAGTCGTCTCAGGTAAGTACTCGTGTAACGCGACCTGCATTGCTGGATTATTCATTAACTTTACTCTTTAGCATTGCAACCTCTCTCAATGAAACTCATGCCTAATGCAGACATTTGGCCTGATCACTATGCGCATTGATATCCCTGGACCGAACGGGCTAGCACCTTTGAAACCCAGTGCAAGTACTTTAGCTGCAAGGTATTAGAGCAAGTTCCTTTCACAAAAGTCATGTCTCGTTAGTGTTGAATCTTGAAAGAAACGTGTGTATTTTTCTTTCCAGTACAAGTTGCTGCTCCTCAGTTGGTACATTGATAAGGCCTTCGACTTCGGGCGCTGGTGCTCTTCTGATGTCGCCGGGAACCTCGCTTGGAAACTCAAAAGATAATAATAATCAAGCTCAAGATCATGGACAAGAAATGGAGACTCACAGTTTGCTGATTATAGATCAACATACTTTCGAGAGTAAGTCAATGTTCAGCCACTCCTCGTACACAATTATCAGTAGGTAAATGAGTTTGTTTTTACAGTTCTGCACTCTCACCAATTCATGCCGATGGAGTACGCGATGAGTATGATTTCTTGTAAACTTGGCGATGATCCTAATCACTACTACGTAGTTGGCACTGCCACTGTCATTCCGGATGAAAGTGAACCGAAGTCGGGAAGAATAATAGTATTCCAGTATAGCGAAGGGAAGCTTCAACAAGTAGCCGAAAAGGAAGTTCGCGGTGGCTGTTATGTCCTAGCAGGTTTTAATGGGAAAATATTGGCTGGAATTAACAGTACGGTAAGTAAACTTTTGAAAGTATCAGTGCAAATGTACAGTTGGCAGGTTTGTATAAGTATTTAATTTCGGGATGATCCTTCCAGGTCCGCCTTTTCGAATGGACGTCCGATAAGGAGCTTCGAGTGGAGTGTTCTTACTTCAATATGATTCTCTGCATGTACATTAAAACCAAAGGTGACTTCATTCTTCTCGGAGACTTGATGCGATCAATGACTTTACTTCAATATAAGAGTATGGAAGGAACGTTTGAAGAGGTAAGTCGCCCATTATGAATAGAAGTGGTGCGTGTATTACGTTTTTTTTACTGGAAATTTAAACCTAATTTTATAATTTACAGATTGCCCAAGATTTTAATCCAAACTGGATGGTAGCTGTTGATATTTTAGACGATGACACTTTCCTAGGGGCTGACAATTCTTTCAATTTATTTTTGTGCACAAAAGACAGGTTTGTCTTAGCTATAAAATATCAACTCATTCCCGCATTGTAATGTATCAATTTTGATCGGTTTCTTATGCATTGCAGTGGAGCTGCTACTGACGAAGAGCGAAGTCAGATGCAGGACTCAGGAAGAATACATATAGGAGATATGGTGAATTGCATTCGACACGGTTCCCTCGTGCGCCAACATCTCGGAGAAACATGTGTACCTACGACTGGAAGCTTACTTTTTGGTACCGTATCCGGTGCAATCGGTAATATTTTTATTCGACGGAAAATTTTTACTACAACATCAGAAGCGCAGTTTGATTATACTCTTCATTTCATAACACCCATAGGTCTTATAACTCAACTTCCTGCCCCATATTACGACTTTCTGCAAGAACTTCAGGATCGTCTAACTAAAGTCATTAAATCAGTCGGTAAAATAGATCATGCACAGTGGAGAAGTTTCTATAATGAACGGAAGCAAGACCCGTTTGACGGATTTGTGGATGGTGATTTAATTGAAAGCTTCCTGGATTTATCCCGTGACGATATGAAAGAAGTAGTGAAAGGATTACAGGTAAGCCTCCAAACCAAAGATTGGGCCTGATTCAGTGAGCAATTCATAAATTTTGTAATCCGGTGCTTTCCACAGATCGACCTCCAACAAACCGGAATGAAAACCGATGCAACTGTGGAGGACATCGTTAAGATGGTGGAAGACTTAACTAGAATACATTAACGGACAGAGATCCCGTCGTTTCTTCTAACCAACTTTCAATAGTTCTTATGAATTTTAATCGTTTGCGATAGTGCTGTACACCGATCGAAATCATAGTTTTCAAAGTATGAAACAGGAGCAATTGTTGTCTAATGAACAACCTCAATTGTCGATCTTTTTTATACGCGGAATATTTAACTTCAGATTACGGCAACGATACCAATATTCTATAATATCCACTTTTCTCGATCTCTTCTGTTGTCGTATGCAGAGCCATTTACTGCTGGCCTGAATTCAGATTTATAAATCGAGATAAATATGAACAGTTTGATTTTTGTTGCGTTTCAAAACAAAACCTGAATTCTTTTATTTATTTTAGCGGGGTTACGAATCCATGGATTGCATTATACAACCCTATATTTCGAAACTGAGTTTTACGAAGTTTTATTTTTCTTCCTTCACTTTATCTTATGAATATTTTAAGGATGTTTATAGGAACCTTACCCATAATTAACTTGATCATAATAAAGAAGGTTTTGCATGGTGAGTCAGAAGCCGCCACATCCGGAGACTGTGCCTTGAAGTGATGTTTGTGGCTTATCTTATCGCTTATAGATTTCCTTGAGAGACGCGGGATATTCGACGTATCCGGTAAAAGTACGCGATTTTTATATAGCTCATCCAAAATAAGAAAACACACCATTTGCCATTAATTTAATAATTACAAGAGAGTTGGACATACGTCAACTATAAAAAGCAAGTGTGAAGTGTTGGGAAATTTAACTTATTTTTTTAACGAACACATCGTTAAATAATCTGATAATATAAATCAAAGCCTAACTTTAAATTGTGAAATAAATTATGCGTAGTCCGCTAGACAAGTCAATTTAATTTACATTTATACTGCCTAAAATCTTAACAAATCTTCTATCGGATGACCTGATTGTCTTGAAGGAAGCCCTAACGATTAATACATCTGCTGTAATAGCGTAAGTAAAACAGACTATTCATCACAATTAATTAAATAATATACTGTTACTGTGGCACGCACTTATAATAATCTAAACATTTGAATACTTAATACAGGGATCGTTTATCAGTACCTGTTTACAAGGGCTCATAGTTATAACTCCAAAAATGGCGAAAGCGGTTCCTAGTAGCACCGTTACCTCAGCATCACTGATGGCAGGAACTAGCGGAGGAAGTGGGAATGTAGCAGCATCGTCTACTGCTACTGTCCAAGAATTTTCTGTCCGCGTACCAAAGTAAGTCGATTTGGAAATGAAAACTTATGAATATGCCAGGTGAATAACTTTACAATTGAGTTCGCCTATTAATTCTCATAGATCTGACAAGCCAATGCAAGTAATGCGTTTCAATGGAGCCTTAAACGTAGATATATCGAAATGGTCAAGTTTAAAAATGGTAAGGGACGATCATGCAAACCGAGCGAAATCCACACATATAGATTTCTCTGCCGACCCTGATGCTCCAAAGTAAGCTGAAGTGTAATATCTACTAATTCTTGATCACGTTTATAACTCTGGGAAGTTGAGATATACTGTATGTATATATTCTGCATTATGCAAATTGTATTCAATAGTTTTGATTATCAAAATGAAGGTTTGGTGCCGGCTCTGAATACGGCCGTGAAGCTCGAGAAGAGGCTCGAAGACGTAAATACGGCGGAAACAGGAAGAAAGTTAGCGATGAGGATCAGCCTTGGGTGTTAAAAGCCCAAACAGCTGATAAACTTTCTAGAAAGTAAGTTATCGGAATATGATAAGCCGGGTTCGTTTCTATTTAATAAACATATTTCATAAACTCTAATGTGTCTTTTCTATTACAGGTTTAAAGGATTACGTGAAGGAACGATATCAGAAAATGCTAGCTATTTTGTTTTTACGCAAGCTACTGATGGGCAGTTCGAAGCATTCCCAGTAACTCAGTGGTATAATTTCACTCCTGTCCAGACCTACAAATCATTGACTGCAGAAGAAGCAGAAGAACAGTTTGGAAGGAGAGATAAGATCATGAACTATTTCAATGTGATGATGCGTAAGAAAGTTAAAGGAGACGATGATGACGATGGAGATAAAGATGATGAAAAGCCAGGCAAGCGAGGGAAAGGTTCTAAAAATAGCGATTTAAAAGTATCTGAAATGGAAGATTGGGATGATGTGAACGAGATGGATTCGGACGATGACGACGACGATGATGATGGAGGAAAGAAGGCAAAACCAAAAGGGAAAGGCGGCAAGAAAGGCAAAGGAAAATCAAAAAAGAAAGGAAGTGATTCGGAGGCAAACGAAGATTCTGATGATGGTGATGGAGAAGGCAGAGAATTAGATTATATATCGGATACTTCTGCCAGTTCGGAAGACAATGAAGATGAAAATGGCCCTAAGAAAGATGATTTGGTCGGAGTGGATCAAGAATCCGGCCTCCGAGATTTGTTAGATACGGATTCCAGTGAAGACGAAGAGAAGAAAGAAGAAAAGGAGGAGGATGAAGACGAAACAGATAAAGGGAAGAAGCCAAAGACTCCAAAAGCTAAAAAGCCCAAGAAGAAAGCTGGCGAAGGAAATCCACAAGAGAATTTGTCGGACGAATCTGACGATGATGATTTGGGCGAATTAAATAATGAGGCTGATTCATCCATTAAACCTGCAGCTGTAGCGGAGAAAGAGAAAGTTGCAGTAGAAGAAAGCCCAGAACCGATGGAGGATCGGAAGCGGAAAGCAAAGCAGGCTATTGCAGGTGCAAATCAAGCCGCAAAAAAACCCAAAATGGAAGTCAGTCCAGCCTTACTACAGACTGCAGCGTAAGTTTTAATCCTGCACCCTCACCCCTTAGCTTAGCTTATATATTCTCGTACGTTCTGACAGCAAACAATGCTGAAAATCAGGTCAACTGTTCTAATCCACATGGTTTCTTTATTTTCCAGATCGGAAGGCATAACAGAAGAAGCCGTGCGTAGATATCTTCTCCGCAAGCCGATGACGACAACGGAGTTACTTCAAAAGTTTAAAAGCAAGAAAACAAAAGTCTCATCGGAAGACATGGTCACTGTAATTGCAAGTATTCTCAAGAAAATTAATCCAACAAAAAGGAATCAAAACAACAGGATGTATTTGTACCTTAAAAACTAAAGTACGTTGCTATTCCGTAATCGATTTTTTATAAAATATTATAGCTTATAGAAGATTTTTTTTATTTCCATACGTTATTAAAAAAGCTACATCTCATTCTAACAGTATGTCGTATTAAATCCTTGTTTAAAAGGCATCCCTTGTTTCATCCCGCAATCATGATTTTTTACGCTGTCCCGTACGCAAAGCTAAGTCAGATGCCGATGCCAGATCATCCGGAAAGGTTGATACTGTATGCGCGTAAGTGTAGGAGAGGATAAGGAAAACTTGATTTCGTCTCAACAATGCCCCTGCAATAAAGAAAAGAGATATTTAGAGGCCACGTACACATACACAATAGGGGTTCAGTGACAACACGTAGCCCGAGTCTCCATCCTTCAGGTGTCCCTGTCATGAAATGCCACTGAACCAAACATGTTAAAAAGCAAAAAATAAAAGCTGTTTCCCTGTCGAATCTTTGTACGTACGCATAGGAAAACATTCATGTACTCGTTATTTAGCCGGTGGCAACTTATCCCGTTACTCAGATTGTCCTTTCCATAATCCCAAGATTCTTGGAAGCATTCTTCTTCTCTTATCCAATGACAAGAAGAAGCTCAATCAACACGAGTTTAAGGACACGGCTGACTGACCACGACACGACTACAACACACCGTCCTCGTCTCGTCCTTTCTATCAAGAGAGATTTAAAGAGGGGGAATAGTCACTAACTTTACTTGAATTAGTTGACATTCTTCTCCAATTCTACCATGTGGTCTTTTATCCTCATCCTCCTCTTCTGTTGACATATCCGAGACATGGATGCAGGACCCTTCTTTCTTCTTCCAACTACTTTTCCTTCCTTCACCCTCTTGTCAGATTAAGCCCTGGCTATCGAGTCGAGACAGAGGGTTTTAACATAAATGCAGCTACTTGATACTGCCGTTATCAGGGAATTATCTTCTTCATCCTTGACATTCCCATCCGCACAACAAGTTAAGAGTATCCCTAAGGCAGATGAGACAAAACTTGAAAGCCGTTCCCTTCTGGCATCCAATCCAGTCCTTGGCCCTCGCAGTTCTCCTCTGACATGATGGTAAAAAACGTTGAGAGTCCGCACTTTCCCTAACCTTGCTTACCTTTTCAAAGTGTCCTCGAAGAAAATGAAAACATTTCAAAAAATTTCATCCTGGACAAAGCGAACTCAAGAAAAGTTAGTAAATCTAGCCTAGGATATAATTATCAGGCGCCTTACCCACTTACTCCTGGTATCCGGGTAGCCACGTTGACCTGAAACTAAACGTTTTCGTTAGTTCCCATTACAGTACTATTCAGTGTGTTTGTGTATACCATCCTGTATGTGTCATTTATAAATATATTGTGTTTCTCTGTGTTTACAAACAAGCGATCCTAAACCATTCAGAATTTCATTCTTTCTGTGAATAGTCTTAATTGACGCAAGAATTTGTGTCCGAAAATGGGTGTACTTAAATTCGCCCGGCTCCTAGCATGGAATTGGTTCCTCAAAGTGTTTTTCATCACATTATGTTTGACATCAGCGTCAACTTCGACATCGGAAAATTCAAATGGCACTGCCCCTCTCCAGCGTTTATCTCGTGCACACCTCGAGTTTGCGCTCACGCTCTTCAGAAAAATGACAGACGCTGCACCCGAAGATGAGAATGTGATTGTATCTCCCTACAGGTAATTAAATTGACCTTTAATATCTAGTGCAATACACCCCTTCGTGTTCAAACCTAGTTAATCTGCCTCTTTTACAACTTTCAGTATTGCTTCTGTCCTATCGCAACTGTGGTTAGGAGCTGAACCAAACTCTACAGAATCAGAGTCGCTCTCCAGCGTGCTCAATTACGACGCTGTAGGACTCCCTCAGGATCAAGTTCACGAAGCGTTCCTTAACTCCTTGGAAACATTTCAAGATTCTGACTACAAGGTAAGCATTCTACAGTAATTCAAGAAAATAATTTGCAAAAATTAAACTCATTTTTGAATTATAATAATCAAACTTACAGAGCGTCGTACAAACAGCAAATGCCATGTTTGTTCAAATGGGCACCAAAATATCCCCGGAATTCGACGCTGATCTTCGCAAATACTACAACAGTAGCGTTGACGAAGTGGATTTCCGCAACGGGGAATCTATTGCAAGAAGCATCATCAATCGTTGGGTCTTGAGCCAAACAAAAGGACAAATCCCTACGATACTTGACGACCCCCTCCCAACTGATACAATCTTACTGCTTGTCAACGCTTTAGCGTTTAAAGCGCTCTGGAAAAATAGTTTTGATCCACTTGGCACGGCAGCAGAGGGCGTCTTTTATCCATCGCCTTCAGAGAAGTAAGATTTCGTATTATCCTTGTATTTTGATAATACACTCTCTGTTAAATCGGATCGGTTTGTTTTTAGAATAGAGATTCCAATGATGACAGGGAAGTTCCAAGTTCTAATGGGGGTTAGCTCTGAGCTTAACTGCAGACTCCTGGAATTGCCCTTCCGTGGAAGGCGGTTATCCATGTTCATTGTTTTACCCGGAACGGGAAACACATCCGAAGAGCAGGTAGATGCTGCCTCCTTGTCCAAGATAGAAAGCAGTCTAGATGCAGAGAATTTAAAGAAACTTTTTTCCACGCTTACGGTAATTACTATCCATTCATTTTAATACTTCGAATCCTCAGTTTATTACTTCATATCCAAGGAAGGGTGTCTTTCTATTCTAGGATGAAACGGTTCGTATAAGGATGCCTCGCTTTCGAATATCGCACAGTTCTTCTATTGGAGACACCCTAAGGAAAATGGGCCTGGGAAGTATATTTGACTCCGTAGCAAATTTCTCCAGAATCACCCCATCCACGGACCCTTTCCATGTCAGCACCATCGCTCACAAGTTAGCAATAAACTTGATTTTGATTGTGCAGAAGTCAATACTGAGATCATATATCAAAAAGTCCAACTAACGCTTCCAATTCGATTATTTTTATTCCAGAGTCGTCCTTGAGGTTACTGAGAAAGGAGCGCAAGCTGCGGCAGCTACCGCTACTGGAATTGAACGTTTAGGTTCTTTTGGAGAAAAGTTTTTTGAAGTGAATCGTCCATTTATATTCTTTATATGGGATTATCACAGTGGCGCCCTTTTGTTCATTGGTCGAGTTATTCATCCAGAACCACTTCTCCTTTAACAATCGTTTCCTGTATTAAGTTAGGCTAGAATTTACGTTGACTGAATAGATGTAGACTCAGTTAAGGGCTATAAGTCAAGGCATTTGGGCGTGGTGGGTGCGATCATATGAGTTCGCGACGTTGAATACCCGCATGATTACAAATTACATGTAATAGACTATTAATTATAATAATTTATTCGAAGCTTCCATGCTCCATGTGGCAAAAGTTGTATTTTACCCTCGGAAGTAACGGGCCGCATGTTTTCCCTACTTCATACTTACTCATTAGCAATAAAGTCTATGAGGCTGCTCGGCAACAAGATGGAAAAGTTGCAGTCAACATTTAAAATCAATTCTTATACTCAACTGCAAACATTATTTCAGAATTGTGAATGGATGTCAGTTTCAAGCTTTCCATCCAGCCCCAGTCGTCAAATGGAAACTGTGTAGGATCAACCATAACTGGCACAATAAGCAAGTGTATACGCTTTTCAAATTTACTTTTAGCAAAGCTGAGTAACTCTGTTATCTTTTATTAGTCTCACAGGGTTGTAGCTCAAAATTGAGGTTGTATAAGAAATTAAAGATTCTTGTCCACGTGAAAACTTTTAAAAATTTGGAATAAATAAATACAAAAGAGTACACAATTTTATGGCTGCAGCGAAAGAATGTTGCAGTCGGTAGAAACATACAACTTGAACTATTCACAATCCAAAAAACACTTGAAAAAACTAAAGTCTTGTTACAAGTTTGTTCCTATGCTATACGTGATGCTAATATAATGAACTTTGTCATATTTTCAACTGACTGGATTAGTAGTTTCATTGCTAGTAGTAATCTTAATTCGGTGTATCGTCACATGTCAAATATCCTACTTTATCTTCTTATATTATTTCCAACAGCGAATTTGGAAATTGGGATTAGTAATAACACCTTCACAGAAAATGTACTGTCTAATTACGAAATCTTGACTATAAACTCGTGATACAAAATGGCTCTGAGCATAGTTGCCATACCAAGCCTTAGCTGTTTTCCCCTAGTTATTTGGCTTTAACGTTTCCGATTGAACGTAACTCTACACTAACCATTATATATTAGGTATACTCATTACACTGAGAGCCGTGAATACGCCAAATAATACTCATAACTTCACACATTAACAACCTCTACAAATTAATAATGGTCCGAATGACTTGACTCAATTTACAAACTCATTGACTTCTAAACTTCACATGCGCTTGACTGACCGACGTGATGACGTGATGACCAAGAATTCGCATCGGATTCTAGACGTAAATTAAATTACTTTGGTTCTTCGAAGTGATTTACGAATAACATTTAAATAATAATTTCTCGAACATCGATAATACTTATTGGGTCGCAGCTTCTAGGCATTTCTTATTCTATACGACTACTGTCAATCACGCAGTCCTTGCTACCAGCATTTTAGTAGACACTTCCATTGGTCACATTTTCTGCAGTACTTCAAAGTTCACATTTCCTCCAACTACTCCTGTTTCTGTAACAAATAGTTGTTTCCTATTCCTTCCAATGTAACTACGTCAGCTTACGCAAAATGGGAGGATACATTCTGAATGATAATCACACTACCAAGTTGATTTTAACATCAAAATCTACACAGTATGAGGGAATGCTTAAAATCTGGCTTATAAGACATTTGAAAAACAATTCCTACCAGGCTTACCCGGCCGCTGGCTATTTCCAGTGTCGTGTAATTGTAATATTTACCAGTGTAAAAATATTTGGACATGTAGTTTTAGCATTAGTGGAAGTGAGATCTATCCTAGTGATTTCAGCAACTGTGCCGAGAAGTTACTTTGGAAACCATTCTAGCATAACTGGATAAACTCAACCTGAGCTGCGCTATTTGAACAATTTACGATTCATTTTACCTATCATTACATTCTTTTGCTCAAATATTTCGTTTCAAAATTAGTTCCTTAACTCACGCGAGACTAACTTTGCGGTTTCCATATTTCACAGTCTCATTTCGAATGAAAATCGTTTTTGAAAGAAACATAAAATAACATTTAACAACTAAAAATGGCAATCGTTCGTTTGAGCACTCGTGTAGCATCTCCAGCTTAAATCTCCAAATATACCGATAGGTTGGGAAACGTTTCTGTTACACTAATGCGAATCGAAAAGATATCATACCACGTTAACATTTGCAACTGTGGTATTCTAAGTCATGCAGTCATTGCAATACCTACTACATTTGATTCTTCTCATGGCTATCGTAATCATTGCATTCCTTAGCCAACTAGTACACATTAAACGTCTGTATCATTGGAAACTGAAACTACTTCGTCCTTAGCGTCTATGATGATTTCTATATTGACATTTTCGTCATCCGGTATTTCTTCCTCGGAATTCCCGGCTTCCGAACTACTACTATCATCTTCTTCATCGTCTTCTGATTCTGAACTCGGATCATCAGACTCGTTATCTCCTCCAACTCCATGAACAACGACATCATTTCCCGTGCACTCACTATTTTGCTGCGTAATAGAAGTTGTAAGACTGTTGATTGTGTCCATCTCGTTTGCACGCCCTGTATGATTGAGTAGCGCCGATGGCGACGAAGTTACTGTCTCAGATTCTACCGAAAAAGACTGGGATGCGAGTGACTCCACACATCGGTAAAGGAACAAGAAGTCATCCTAAAACAATAAATGATGACTAATTACATTGGCGAGAGGAAAAATACAATGATTAGTGCAATAAAAACCAAATACTTACAATTGTACTCCAGACTAGCGGTCTATGCTCGTGGTAAAGTTTGGCGTACATGTACACGTCTACTTGAGATTCAGATTGGACTTGTTTTAAATACGTTGTCAAAGCGCAAAAAGTTGATGCTTCCAAGCCACCGTATTGGTCTATTACTGCTAATGGGCTATCATTGTCTTCTTCGATTAAGTCTTGCACCATTCGAACGAGATCAAAAGCATCGAGATGAGGAGTCTCACAATGATGGGGCCAGTGTGAAGACTGTATTAGTTTAACAGTCATTTCGTAATCATCATTCAAAGACTGAATTGAAAAGTCTCGTAAAACTACCCCAACCCTATCAGACTCTTGTAATAATTTTGCGTGGCAGCCATTTCCTAAGTCTAACGTTTCTCCAGCAATCGGCCAAAAGACCCCGTATTCTTCATCATCAGTTGCGGACAGCATTACTACAGTTTGAATATTGTGATCCCACAGCATTTGCCAAAACTCTGACTTTGTACTGGCCAAAGGGTGTTGCGTAATGACAAACTCTTGAAGAGCTTCGAACCCTACAATAATTGTTTTAAGT
The DNA here is from genome assembly GCA_906901655.1 of Sminthurides aquaticus. Taxonomy (NCBI): domain Eukaryota; kingdom Metazoa; phylum Arthropoda; class Collembola; order Symphypleona; family Sminthurididae; genus Sminthurides; species Sminthurides aquaticus. The sequence continues at coordinate 11,999,982 of CAJQTT010000001.1, read as the reverse complement.
TAGCAATGAGGGCAAGAGGGCATACATAACGACCATACATTACAGTTGCTATACCTGGTATGAAAGAAGCGTTTATATAGTCACTTCCTTCTACTCCCGGTTTGGGCGTTAGCATAACCCTGGATGAATCTAAACATACAAAATCAGGATTTCGATTCTTCTCAATGTTGAACGGCTTTGCAGCACCCGATGTGTGGTACTTCTTTGGAACGAACTCCATCACAAGCTGTTGAAAACAAATCAAATGGTCATTTATCAAAAAAGTGAGAGCAAATCTGTGCAACTCCAAATCCGAAGAATTTATGAGTGGTATACATTGTACTGCCGCTGTAAAAGGCTAATGATTTGTCCAGCATCGTCCTGAAATGTTCCACTTTCCAAGCTTTGCAAATATTGTGGTACTCTAGCAATGGCTATGCTAGTTTCCCCACTATAGGCGAATCGTAATAAAAGTTGGGAACACATTAGTATTTACTTCCATATAGCTTGCTACTGCTTCAAATTTTGAATCTTACGATAAAAAACTATTATTAAATTATTAATACCTGAATATTGCTTCTACTAACGCATCATGTATAAAAATGTATTGCTCTTCAGTCTGCACTAAGAAATTTCTTTGTGCTCGAATGTGGTTTAGAAAACTAAAGACATTAATATCTCCTCTTGCGCGTATTTGCTTTAACATAGCGTCCAACACAATATATGTTCCGGTCCGACCGACGCCAGCGCTGTAAGATTCGATTTTCGATATAACCAGCATTTACATACACTGATGATTACCCAGACAGTTACTACTATTGCATTTACCTGCAGTGCACAATGATCGGACCAGCATTGGCAGGATTTGCCGACGAAGATTTCTTAATAAAACTTAAAACGGGAAGAGGGTGACTTGGAGTACCATGATCAGGCCAATTAGTATAGTGATAATGATGAATAATTCTTTCGGTTGTTGTTTGTCGCCGCTTTTTGACCTATAGAAATGTACCAAAATATTATTGGCATAAACATAGCATGTGCTTTAAATAACTAAAAGGATGTGACTTAATCCCATTAGATTCTTTCTTACTTTTGTATGACGAAGACTTAGAGTGCGAAGAGTGTAAGTTGCCATTGCTTTTTCGTTTAAAAGTCTAACTTGTAGCAGCCCGTATGTTTGTACACCGTCATCTGGCCAGTACATGTCACACTTTTTCTAAAAATTAAAACAAAAAGTAAGTTTGTGCAAATATTACCAACTTAACAAAATCAAATGTTGCATTTTACTTACCCTTCCTCTTTCGACTAAATTGGTGATCATGACTATAATGTGAACTTGGTGCTCCCATACCATTCTCCAGAATGTTTCGAATGTGGAAGGTAAAGGGCCTTGCGTGCCAATATATGCATTTGCTTTCTGAAAACCATCTATGTAATTTGCATTGACATAGTCACATCGCTTTTTTTGACCCGGTTGAGGTTGTAACCGTACCCTACTATGATCATCTGAAAAACAAAATTTCTTCATGAAGTAAGCTTTGGAAAGCAGTATATTATAAATAAAATAATAGGGACAAGGCTCTTACATGCGACGATATTTAAATAACGATTTTTCTGCCTATTTTCGGGAAATTGTGAATGTTCAGCTGAGAAGTCTTGTTGTACTTGGCCGGCTTGAATAGCCTCATACTCTTTTGAGAATCCGATATCACCATCGACGTGCAATTGATGGACATGAGCAGGAAAATGTAGCACAGGAATAGCAGGATTCATATCATCGCCATCTCCTAACCAGCCTCCCTTAAATTGAGCTGCACTTCGTGGAGGATCGTCCAAATAATAATATTCCCCTTGCAAGCAACGCCTAAGAGTATAACACGAATATAAATTTTACGACGTCCTAGCAAATAATTCCCATCTATGTCAAAGCCGAAGTTCACAATCCATAGTGCCTCACCTCCAGATAACAAGTGCGACAACAAGCAAGAGCAAAGTGAATGTAGCGCAAATGGCTAACACAACAACCGTGGATCCAAAATCATTTGCCGACCGAGCAGAATTTACAGAGCGATGTCCCCCCGCACAGCTTTTCTCGAGAAAAATATGTTTTATATCCGAGAATTCTCCCTTGTGAACTGTTCCCGGCTTAATAACACTTTGAGTTCCTCCGCGGACACGGATTTCATACATGACATTAGAAGTAAGGTTTGGCAAAAATACCTGAAATCGAAAGAAACGATTAAAATCCTGTATATATCTATTTAAGTCCCGATCTACATCCCCCATACTCCATTATTCTAAAAGTATGACTCCTACTTCTTGATACTGTGATGTAACATAGGTTTCCTCAAATTCCAACCATTCTTCACTCCTGTAGTCGATGTAGTAAAAATCGATAGAATTGTAGTATTCCGTAGGTCTTTGCCAATGTACATACAAAGCATCTTCAGCTAGACAGGATATGTTAAGATTAGTAGGTGCCCCGGGTCCTTTAACATCAGTTCTGACAACGAGGACGTTAGACTTGGGACCTTCGTCATCTTCAATTCCCGATGTCAAAGCGTGTACCCATATGTGGTATTCGGTAAATGCATCTACACAAACAATAATCAAATAATAACAGAAGCTTTTAATGCTGAACACGAAATTAGCATCATGATGGCCATAAAATAGTTCTTACTAAGATCCTGTAGAGCGTATTTGAGCTTATCTCTACTCCTGATATTCCTAGACTGAGTCCTTTTACCATCAGAATAATAAATTCGGTATCCCTCAATAGTTCCCTCACGATTTTCAGGCTCATTCCAAGCGACCTCCATCATAGAATCTGTCACCCATAATAATGAGACATTGCTTGGTTTCGGATCCCTCAGTGCTAAAATCAGAAGTAAACCGTTAATTTCAATCATTGCCTAATTATACTGACAACAGTTCCGCTGCCTGTCAACATTCCCAAACACTTCTAGTAACAGCTTCCCAATCAACAGACTAATGAAGGACGATATCACTGCGTTTAAAATGAAGCGGTGCGGATAAGATAGTAAACTTGCGGTTTACCTCGATGCGAGATAAGTTCCTCTTGCTGATGATGGTGGTCGTCTCGAGGCGAGAGAAAATTTTCATCCTGATGGTATCCGGGGCCGGCACCGGATCCAAAGACAGATGAATTGAAAATTTGCACATCAGCTCGCCGTGTATAATCCTCGTCAGGAGGGTCCCATGTTCCCAAATTGAATTCTTCTGGATACGCTTTAATTTCGATACTCCCGAAAATTAAGAGCACGACGACGAAAGGTGGGAACAGGATGGACATCTGTTTGTTTTTCTCTCGGCTCTCACTTCCGTACTAGCTTATACATTTTTTTCGGTCAGCGAAAAAGAACCACTCTTCTTGGACTCGCCACGATTGCGAAACAAACAATTATATACCAGTTCGAGATGCGCAGCTTACATCTTGATCAGCTCGAATGGATGATTGGAACGATATTTAACAAAAGACAGCCCTATACTTTTCGTCTAAACTCCTTCTCTAAAGAGTTATTGGAAACTTCGGAAATAATTTCAAGCGTAAACTCAACACAGTAATAGCTGCACTCCTACCAACATCACTCTCCATGTGAGCCGTAGAGTCAGTACTTACCCCCAATTACTTATAAACCGAGTCTAACCGCGATTATAGAAAACTAATTACGGACTAAATGCACAAATACATACACTGGAGCACATGGGATGGCTGTTATGAGATTACGAGATGTGCGATTAAATTTCACCTTCTCCCTTTCCAGCTCAATAATCAAATGTCAAAATAAGACAGGGAGCACAGAAATAGCAACTAATGTCAAAAATGTGTGTCTGTCTTCGCATTACAAAGCGTGTAAAATCTTATGAGATTTTAAACAACCCAAGAGACCTTTCCCTTTCAAAACATTACCTCTATATCGTGTTTAACTAAGCGTTACGAGTAAACGAATTACCTAAAAGAAAAGTGTGCGCAGTGAGATTGATTTTCAGCCTTAACTCAACTCACTCCGAGAATATTAGCAAATTGGAGCAAAATATTTAAAACAATTACACGACTCACTCATCCTAAGGATCCTTAGTTTAATGGAGTAAACCTTGTGAAAAATACGAAGCACTTAAACATATAATCGTAATTGCAAATGCATTGTAAGTGTAATTATCGCACAGAGTATGATTATGCTGATTGCAGCAACCAGTGAGATCCCGATCCCACGATCCCAATTCTGCTCTATGCTATCCTAGTAAAGCCAATCTCACACTCCAAGAAGAACAAGACTGCTTGTACACCTTTTATCCCTTGTCTTCTTCTTCGGCTCGTCTTCTCCCGTATATATATACCTTTTCCCCTTGGAGTCTATTTCATCTTCTTCCATACATTGTATATAGATTCTCTTCTTGTCTGCTGCTATTTCCCTAAAGTAATACGTTCCTCAACTTTGTAGTCATCAAGCAAGAAAAGAAGCATCATCAAAGATTCGCCAACTGTCCACCATATGCATATGCCATAGCATGCATATAAACACAAACGTGCATTGGTCTCTGACATTCTTTACAAGAGCCTTAACTACGTTAAGCTTTGTTCCAAGTCCATTATCATCTTCATTCTCTCAGTCCTTCATTCGTATAGCAGGAAAAAGTCTAGTCTTCAGTCCTAATCTTCTTCTCCTTGCATATACGTTTTCTGCAGTTCCCTAAGAAAAAAATAACAGAAATACAAGCAATTAAGAAAGAGAGAGAGCTAGCCTGTAACATTTTGTAACGTTTACAACTTTTAAATTGGAATCCATATACGGCCTCGAGAGATAAGTTTCTCCTTGACCACATAACATTTTCGCACTCTGCTCAGAAGTAAATGACTCTTTTCTGATAATTCTCATCATTGCTTCCTCCCGCTAATAGTAGTTGTGGTTTCTATTAGGGTCGGCGGTGTAACAGCCTCATGACACCTTGAAAAGTTTTGCTATCGTTTGAATCAGCGTCCGTCTTTAGCTATTCTTTCTTGATGAGTAGTATTACAACAGAGAATAATCCAGATCAAAAGGTTTCTTCGCTTTGGTCTTTAAATACTGATGAGGGATTTTGCTGTTATATACGTTCAGTAAGCCCAAATGGCTTGCATGCCCACCTGTCTGTGAACTGCAATTGTGCATGACCCTTTCCTTCATCATCCGTGCCTTGCCTCTGTGGGGTAAAATCAACAAAGACAGCTGATCAAAGATTGCGGTGGGCATGGAAGGCTTTTCAAAACTCCTCTACTATGCTTGTTCCCGTTTTCTTAAACCAATCTTCTATTGCGAGCTGTCTTCTTGAGGATCATGTAAGCATGGCACCTTGACTCCCGTTCTACTCATGGGCTTATATACAGTTATAACTGATGAAGAGGCTATTGATGATAGCCTAGAGTAGAAGGATTGAGGAACTGTCTAACTGGCTGGCCATTGCAATATCTCGTGGCTTCAATAATTGTAACTGGTTCAGTCCATCCATTCCTTCTGTATGTAATCAGTTCCATCTGTTTCCCGCTTAATAACCTTTGCTGGTAGCTTCATTACTCCTTGTAAGTTTCTTTAAACTTGAGAATTCATTTCGTCTTGATTGCCTGATAATCATATTGTGGTGCCTGGCGTCGGTAATTTGGATAACGGGAAGATCAAATCCAGGTTACATTGTTGTTAACAAAAATACCTGTACTTCCAAGTACAGGTTATTTATCAGTATTTTTACCGACATAAAAGAATTTCATCCATAGAAATACAGTCGCAAAATGATGTAAAAATCTTCAATATATCTTTGATTTAGTAAATAATCCAAGTATAAAAATTAGGATTGATATTCTTCGAGCCAGTCATTCAGTGCTGAGCTCAGTGGCACTTGACACAGTTTAATCAAGGCGTTGAGTACGTTTCACTCTCATTATATCTTCTGCGTTTAGGCGTGGATGTATCGAAACCTGTTGAGATAAACCACATAGTATATTTATTTATGCTATGAGAGCAATACTCTTGTTCCAAAACTATTACTTACTTAGCAAGGTCATACCTGGAGTAGGACTGCTAGATGCTACCATCCCACACCAGCTAGCAAGGATTGCTGCTGGAGAGTCGTTATTAACATTACTTGTCGGCGGAAAATTGTACAGTTCAATTAAAGTTTCGGTATCAGTTTCCAAATCCATTCGCTTGTTGTCAACGGGTTGCAGAAGCTCCTTTTCCAATTCTCCTAGGAATCAGTAAAATAAAAACACAAAATCAATTAACACTAAAAAATAACCTAGATGATACTTGCGTTGAACTGAAGTCTTACGTTTAAAATTTGGTCTCGGTGCGACGTGTGAAAGCGAAATCAAATGCGAAGGCGAGCAACATTCGCCACCTGCCCAAATTTTCAACAGCTCCTTAGGAGATGATACACTTGTGTTCTGATACGATGGAAAGTTCTCGAGCTCTTGCAGCTTTGCTTCCGCTTCTGTTCTTCGCTTCAAAGCCTTCTTTTTAGCATAAATTCCCCATTTCTTAATACACTGCCGTAGCTTTACTTGGTCCATAAGCTTCTTCAAGTGTGCCAGCTTTGCGTTCCTAAAATGGGGGAAGCAGATTTTTATGCTGTGCTTGATCACATTACCGTTTTATCCAATAGTTGTTTTAGAAAATAACTCACAGAGCTCTTCTGCTATCCGCAATACATTCCGTGGAGATACGGGAGATAACTTGTGTAATCGTGTCGTTTGTAATTTTGTTACTTAGTTGCGCAGCCTTTGCACTCATACTTCTTTGCCATTCACGATGATCTTGCCATATTTTAGATATCATTGTTTTAACTGTGTGTTCTTCTATCTGCAAACGCACGAACAAGCAACATGAATCATACTTCATACTTCACCCTACTCTTGAGCCCGAGAAGGGTTCACCGACCCGTAGATCTGGTTACCTTCTGGTAGAGCCTTAGAGCCGTAAGTGTCCGTTCACGTTCACGTTGGATCAATTTATTTCGCAGTTGCTGTTCACGTTGACAAGCTTTTGCAACATCCTGGATGATAGAATTCACCATACCATCATAAACCTCCTCTGCTTGTTTAGACATTTTCTCCAATTTTACCACTTGGTGATTCACGTAAGGTACAGGAGTAGGCGCTCTGAACAGTGGCTTAAATCCACTCGCCTCTCCGTACGAGGCTGGTCCTTGAAAAGGTTGACCGAATATTGAGGAACCGGTTCCAATGATCGGTTTTATATCGGGAAGATGAGCTTGCTTCGTTTGGAACGAGGTGCCCATAGGAAGGGGTTTGGTTTCCTGTTTCGGAAAAAGCTTCACATCACCAGGGAGTGGCAAAGCTTTCCACTGTTGGACAGGTAATGGTGGAGCACTTGCTACTGGCAGAGGAAGAGGTTTTGGCATCGGCTTTAAAAAACTGACTTTATCTTCAGGGACTCCGGTCAATTCTCCTGGAATCAGGTACCCTTGAGCATTAAAGCTGGTATGCGGCGAATGCGTGAGTAAAGGATCTGGACCCAAGGGACCCCCATTAATAATTACGTTAACCTGTGATACCAAATCAGTTCAAATTAAGTTAACTGCTTAGTGTTTAAGTTCTTGCGGTAACAATCTCTATTAAAGGTGGGAATATAAAAAGAGTTACGATACTTTATAGCACTGTATAACTTACAGAGTTGTCAAGCTTTGATTCAATCAGATAATGCTCTCTGCATATGTTAGGAAATTCTGGTTCGTCAAAATTTCGTCTATTCAGAATCAGTCTTTCTTTCTCAGAGTCTATCTGAATACCGTGAGATCCGCAGAACTGGCTAAACGCATCGTAATTATCGCCAAATCCTAGAACAGTCTGAATAGCGGGCGCAGATGCCTAGAAAGATGAAATACAGCCAGTGTTTGGTCACATTAGCATCCCATTTACAAATATTCACTTTAACTGATTCATATACAAGAAACTTACATAGTTTTCGGACTTATTATGCATAGAGTACGCTTTAAAAATGGTTAGCATCGCAGTGCATCGAACTTGAAAGAAATATCGGTGGAGGATACAGGCTGTCATGTAGGGAGCTTTTCGGACTTGTTTGAAGAACAGAGCATAATTCTTCTGGAATACAGCCATATGTATTTTGATAGCGAATTGAACTTCTTCGGACTTCTGCACCCAGTCGGGCTTCTGTTGCACATCCCTTGAAAAATAAATAAGTCACCAAACTTGATATGGGTCAGCAGGTATAAGCCACAAATACCTACATCCTGTTTAAATTGCATAAACTGAATTACCATAAAATATCTCCTTCGTTCAAGTTCATTAATATCTGGTAAGCTCTGAATTCTGGCTCATTTGGACATATGATGTTTAAAAGGTTCAGATCGGTATACATATGCTCCAAGCTTTGCAGACATTTCATTAAATTTTCGTCGTTTAGCTTTGTATCGAAATTATTGCGGTCCAGTTCACAGAGTCTGGATGAGCAGAAAATATGGAATCGCGCACACTTTTCCATCAACGCAACTGCTCGCAGATCATAAAGCTGCTGCTGTGTAATGTCTTTTCGAATGCTTCGAGTTCGGTCCCAGACAAAGTTGTACCAATTAGCTAGATCCAATTCGCTCCTTGAAGTATTTTCAACCGATGGTATGATTTTGTGAAGAAGATACAACAGGGACATTTCTAGAGCTTCACAAGGGCGCAGCTCATGTGGGAGGGGTTCTTCTTGGTCTGCTGAACTGCGAGAATATGCTTTAACTGCTAATCGATGATCAACTTCGTTATCTTTTCCAGCCAGCATTTCATAGCAAACCAGTTGCCGTTGGTAGTCACGCATGTAACGCTCCTTTTCCGGGCACATGTCCTTGCAAGTCCCAGCTAGTTTTACAGCGTTCTCGACTTTTACTTTAACCTTTGGGTTGCCTGTATTAACAATCACATCTTCAGTGAACAATTTTCTCGTCAAATTTTCGTATTAAGTTACTAATCCCGAGGCAGTACTTACGAGCTCTGATGAGTTTATCTCGGTCTTCAAGAAGTCTGTAACGTTCTTCGGAAGTAAATGCAGGCTTTTCAAACAGCTCTTTCGCTTCAGGAGTATCCGGATAGAATACAAACAAGGACTGCAATTCGGAGGTAGCAGTTACTGCTAAAGCAGAGGAGCTAGATGCACCTCGCACAGATTTTGTACCTCTAGATGGAGATGATTTTATAGATTGAGTCATTTCCATTGGAATCAAAGGAGGAGGTGTTGCTGTATTCGTTCTTCCTGACCTCGCTGGAATTTTACGTCCCGCTTGTTTATCAGTATACAATATTTTCAATGGCTGGTCACTATTTTCTATAAGGCCTCCTTTTTCTTTTGCACGCTCTGCTTCACCCTAATTATAGAATTGATTAAAACATGTAATTTTAGTATTAGTAAAATTAGACTAGATCTCTTACTTCGGTAGATTATTATGATGTATTCTATTTCTGAATTTATCGTTGGCGTTTGCTCCCAGTAACAACCTGATCTCTTTACTTTTATATTTAGAGATTTTGTATAAAAGGAAATAACTAATGTGTAGAATGTTATTCCTTACCGGTTTGTCATACGTTATTATAGCATTTTTAGTCTTCGTGTCTAACCCCATTTTTCTGATGGTTCCATATTGCGAAAAATGTCTCTGCAAAAGCGCTTGGTCCCATAAATCGTCAGGGACATTTAAGACTACGATACCAAGATACTGTTTCTTGTCCATTGATTTGCTGCTACCTGGAGCTCCAGACATGGTTGTCAAACCTGCTGCTTTTAACTACGTTCCAAGTTTGCGCCAACGCGATGTGTTAAAAACGCATTATTGTTTTGCGAACCGCTCATGCCACATTTGAAATATATATCACCAGCAACTTCTATAGAATGCAATAGTTTGAATTCTGAATCCTCAGTGATTATGCAGGTCCGTCGCTCGCGAAATTCCTTTAGGACCAACCTTACTGTTTCAGGCAAGAGCTGCAAAACCCTGTTCTAAAAAATACCCCAGCTTTAAATAATATATAATACAACGTTACTGATGAATTTCAACTCTATTATATTTATTACTCAATGTTTTAGGTTACCTATTATTACCTATGCCGCTTTGTAGATTTTTAGAACCCTCCTTCTCCTGTTACGGATAGCACAATCAAATTTAAGACTTAAGATTACACGAAATTACGATAATTACTATAATGGAGTCAATTAATTGTGCTTTCTATGAGTCCTTTAAACAATCATAAAGTAATATTTAATTTGAGGTCTAATAACCTGATTTCGGTTTGTTTTCATGCATAATGTATTTGTATGAATTTTCCAGATTTCCCTCCAATTCCGCCAAGATTTCAATGGCTACGGACCGCACACTCTATGACTTTTGAAGGTTTCATTAAAACTATAGTTTTTATTGCTGCCTGACAATTAATGCTTCTTTCCTTTTTGGTTAATGCTACAAAACCCAATAATAAATGCTTCCTGATCAAATGGACAATGAATACGAATGATTTTGTTCCTTCTAGCTTACGTGAGATGTGATGTGCTTGCTATTTGATTAATTCAATTACGCTATGTCAACGAAAAATTAGCCACTAAGAACGAGGTTGGATTCATGCATTAAAAATAGTTGCATTTTATTTCTAAAATTGAAAGATGGCGTAATGAGACCTTTAGGTGGTGTCTTATGTTATACGTGGTGATCATCATAAATTTCGTCGGAGGTCATCTGAAACTATTGTGTACATCATGATATCATAGTTTAGTTGCAGCATTCATCAAAATGAAAAACCTGATTGTGACTAACATTATGTAAGGTAGACTGATAGTGAGTTAAGAAAGTTGCATCTTTCAGATTTAAACCATATTTCATTATATATATATATACATATCATTAGATTAACTTCAAAGAATGCAACAAATATGACAAATTTGTGATTCTAACCCAGTAGTACAAGCTAATGTACAGGAATTAGATCCACACTATTGCAAAGGCATAACCATTCCATCATTTAAATAAAATTACATAGGTATATTTCAAAATTTCGAATAATCAAGAGTTAAATCGGAGCGAGAAATATGCATTGAAGTTTCACTATGTTTATAATACAATTTATCACCGGTACTTACATGGAATCGGTATAGCATTCAATATGGAGACACATGGGGTAAGAATGCGCTGGAAAACAATTATATGGTCTGTGATTTCGATAGAACACACAGACACAGTACATCACTACAGTAAGAACTCGGTGAGGCACGTACAAATTTCATATGTCGAGAGAAACTAAGCACTAAGAATCTGCCTTCTGACTAGAAATAATTCGCTATTTTCGAATCGCCTGCCGTTCCGACTTAAAGATACACCGTAACCAGGATTTTAGAACTAAAGAGTTAGTGACAGTTATCGTATTTGTATGTGCCATAGAGTATCAATAACTAATAAAGGTACATTAAATATTTTATACACTCTAATGCAGGAGTATATGCAATCCCTAACAGCTGAATAATTGTCCTACGATATTGAGTTCGTAGAACAGCAGCTTGAAATTGATATTTCTATCATCATAAATACATACAAATTAACATTCAAAAGCGAATTTCAAGTGCTCACGAAACTGGTAATAAATCTAACAAACGGTAGTTTCTTGACACTTGAGGAACACCCTTATCAATGGTCAATTTTTGGCAATCATGAAGGAATCATAGCTAAAAGTTTGAGAATAAGATGCATATTTTTTAAACCCATGGCTTGCACCAGTCAATTACGAATAACGACGTAACTTAAAAGAGTGGGATTACAGTTGTGCCTACCTGCACAATATCAGCGATAGTGATTACTTTCTACACTAGTTATAATAATCTTCACAGCTCGATTAACTACCACCACGTTGAAGGCTTAGATACTCTCGCATTAACTTAAGTAGCTCGTATATCTCCTCCCGGATATAACTTAAAGGACTATAATCGCCGGCTATATAAGACGGAAAACTTGAGTCTCAAGTTGAGACCTAGGCGAATTATCTACTTTGTACGGTGCTTTCCGACAAGTAACAGAATTTGACGTCCATAATGCACACGTATTTCTGACTGGCAGACTGAGTTGTTCTTATCAACGCATCGAAAAATTTCCAGAACTCTCCTCTTGTGTTCTACGATTTCCCAGAGATTCCATATTTGACATTATTTTACTGACAAGATCCGCTGGCCCACTGGCAGACAACACTTTTCTGGTACCTTTTCCATCACTTGTTTTCACAATGATTTCGTTCCCACCCTCCTTCGGCCGCTTTCCGCTTGACGAGTTGTGATTATCATTGTTAAGACTACTGCTGTGACTGCGATCATGAGACTTATGTTTGGGATTATCTCGATATTTCTCGGACTTAGAATGCTTTTCATTGGATCTTGGAAGAGACTTATCATTTTTTACACGCGTGAGTTCTTCTGACTTTTGTTTTGTTTCGGTTATGGATACGTCGGATTCTGCTTTCGCTTCTGTTGGGAATTCTGGGATGTGCTTTTCGTTGGTTTCAGCGATTTCAGAAATGTTCGAACACATATCGGCTAGCACTTTATCCTCGGATGCGGTACTTCCTTCCGTACCGCCGCTACTTAAATTCACTGTTTCGTTTACTTTTTCACTGCCTTTCTCTTCGGACTTTCTAGAGCTATCGCTGCTCCTCTTTTTATCTTTCGAGGATGAGCTATGACTTGAGCTGTGATGTCTACTGTGATGACTTTTACTATGTTTTTCACGGTGTCTATCACTACCACTTTTATCGTCGCGTTTGTAACTATCCCTCGAATCTCGACTGCTCTTTTCATCCCTCCTCTCTCTGTGGTCACGACGCTCCTTGTCATCTCCGTTTTCTTTGCTGCTTTTCCGGGATGAATAGTCATCTCTAGACGATTTCGAGGAGCTATGATGAGACTTTGATGAGCTTCGACTTTTGTGATGACTTCCGTCGGATTCACGCTGGTCTTTAGAGTGCGATTTAGAACGATCTTTGCTGTGGCTTTCCTTTGAACTTGTCTTACTCGTGCGGTCATGTTTGGACTTATGCCGCTCATCCTTGTTCCTACTGTCACTGTTCTTGTCCCTTTCACCCCGACTCCGACTACGTTTCCTGTTGCTATCCTTTTCACTTGTTGATTTTTTGTGTGACTTTTGGTGATGGTGATGACGATAGTCTGGATCGTCATTCTCATTGTGTTTACTTTTCGAGCTACTATGGACTTTAGCAACAGCAAATTTTCCAGAAACATTTTCGATTTTCAATGGTGGTACAACTTGATCGGGTGGCTTTACAAACGGAGTGGGTCGGCAATCACTATCGGATGGAATAGGCATGTCAACTTGAGGTTCCAATTTGGGCATAAAGTTGGGGTAGTACTGGCTGAGACGAGTGTGCCACGCTACAAATTATATAACCAGGAAGGTAAGTATCAGAAGCAAAGACATATCACAGATTATCTATATGCGTCTTACTCTTACTAGACTTACCTATGCTGGTAACTGCCGACACAGTGCGAAACTGATGAATAATATTTCTCGGTAGAAAGTAAATATCATTGTCAGCCAGCTGTATCCTGGAATAGCGTATGCCATCACGACGTAACTGATTTAGTTTTGCATCCTCGATCCATTGCACACATTGGGATATAGGAGGCTCGTGCAAGTCTAGCTGGAGTTTTTCAACTAGCTCATTGAAATCGCCGGCGTGAAACGCAACGACATCCTTGGTAATACGATTGTACGGACTCGAATCTCCACAATGGACAGCTTTAAGAACACCTGCAAGAAGATAATTCTTGAATTGACTGATCTATTAATGAATTCTCATAATAATCTTACTCATTTTATTCGTACCGACTGCCGCTGACGTCATTCTCTCGATTCCATGTCCAACGTGGTCTGCATGGGCTTTTGTACGATCTTCAAACATCATTTCCCTTGCTTCAGATAACCTTGGCAAGTACTGTAAATTTCTGAGTTCGTTGATGCCCGTTCTGTAATACAAAAAAGTATTAAATTAAATGTTTACGATCCCAAAGGTCCTGGATTAGTTGTCACGATCCAAACTAAAATAGAGTCATTCTTTAACCTTCTTCTCTTCATGGGAGAACGAAAATCTTTCTCATGTGTTGGAATGAGCTGCTCTCCGGGGCGTACCCATAATATCGGACCGTCGTTGGATTCTTCTGGATTGGATCCATCTAGTATAGATAACTGACCCCAAGGCATTACCTGTTTACAAGACATAATATCAGTTGGATCAATCTTAATTTTTATATGCTATATCACTTTAACCAACTTAAGAAAACACCTTACCAATCGTAAAAAGGGTGTTCGTTCCAGAAGTCTTAAAAATTCAGGAAAATATCCGCCAGCTTCTTCATGAACCGTCCCCACAAGACTTAACTGGTGCAGGGGGCCAAAGCGGAATGTTCCACTAGAGTAATGATCCCGGACCTGTAATGTAAGCGATAATTACATTAGTACCAAAAACAAATAGCCGCTCAATTCAAAACTGCGACTATATTATGTTTACAGATTTTGTACAAACGGACCTGCTGATTGTATTGAGCCATCGTGGTAGTTTCTATATCGGACTGCCGATGAATGACACCAGCCTTAACTACAAGATTAGGAAATTCGTCGGTCATATAGTCCAACAAATCTGGTAAATAGTTTGCTGCATTGTGTACTATTCCCATCACGAAGTATGCAAATCCAGCCTCATTCTCACTAAACACAACCTGTAAAACACAATCCTTTTTATCAAATGTTCCGGTTATGAAAGGAATGCCTGAAATAAGATATAAGAATTGTACCTTAAAAAATTCAAGCGCTAACAGTTCGGTTTCTTCTCTATTTAAATGCTCAATTTGGTCTTGAAACATGTGAAGCGTGTGAGCACCCCCATTGGGATGAGTTTCTACCCAATAATATTTTCCGTACTTGAGATTGCCAAGAATTTCTAACAGATTCCGATCTGGGGCGACGAAGTGCTCAATGTTATAAGTTGAATCACGAGGCATACGATGCAAAGGGGAGGCTTTCGGTTTTTTCCTAATGTTGCCACCACTATAACTATGCTGGACATTTTCCTTATGGTCGTCCTTAAGGATGTTTGGAGCCGGTATGTCCTGTTGACTTGAAGGTATACTTGTAGTACTTGCTTGCCCGTCTTCCTCAATCTTGATATTAGATAAACAATCGTCGTCTACATGCAGGGAACTACTCACAGTTTTACTGCTCTTGCTCTCCGCAAGATTATCTCCACAATGGGAACTTACAACTTCCAAGGATTGTTTATTGTTGACAGTTTCGGAGTGGTAATGATTATATAACTGAATGGATGGAGACTGCACTTCAGAAGTTTTACTATGCGGCGGATTCTCATTGTATGTGGAGGATGGATGAGTTGTACTATGAATAGGCTCTTGAAGGCATTTACTTGAGAACGTTTGGGCAGCACAACTAACAGCTGCGGAATCCAAAGATTCGTAATGCTTGGCCCGTTTATTAGCACAACTGTCCAAATCTTCTCTGGGCCGTTTCAACGAAAATTGATACGATCCAGTATTGTTTGCAAAATTCTGCTGTACGTGATTGTTACACTGAGCCGGCAGCACTTTGGAGTGTAAACTTTCAACCACATTGCCATGGTTATGGTTGGATCCTGCATTACAAGGACTTGTGTCGCCATCGACGATATTAGGGGGAGTACTTGCAGATGATTGTGTTCCCGGACTTTGAAAATCATTATACCGATTTATATCGCTCATACTATGGACAGGCTCTAAGTGCGGAATAATATCTTTTTCGGAACTATAGGAAGAGGATTGCAGTGACGTTGACGAAAGGTGAGGAAGGATATTACGGCAATATTTGCCAAGAGGTATTTGATTGTCTCGAGGTGAGGCACAAAGCGCCTGTGGAACTCGGTTCCGTAAGCTGTCTCCGGCACATGGCAATTCTTTGCACGACTCATGAGAAAATTCTTGCCTCAAGTTCCCATTTGTTTCTTTGTTCAGGCTATGACGATCAAATTCATCAGGACTACTTGAAATCGTGGAAAGCGATTCAGCTTCCACCGAGGAACTCACAGCATTATTTCCATTTAATGCGACCCCGTCAGAGTCGGGATAGGAATCCGGTTCCATACCGATACTTGCTCCAGGAAAGTTTTCGAAACCAATACTACGATTGCAATTCGTTGCGTCAATCCCTGATGACGAAATACCTACTTCCTCTGAGCTAAGATATGTAGGAGTAGGCGGTGTTCTACTTCGGTGGCAGTCCAGGTCAGTAGGGGAAAACTGTTCCAATCTGCCCCCAGCATTTCGGTTTACACTATCAAGGTCACCATTTGTCAGACTATGACAAGCATTTTCTTCCGAATCGTCCATAGAATCGGAATCCATCACATCGTCCTCAATATCATTCGGATGTGAATTCACGTCTCTAGCGTTATCACCACCACGTTTGAAACATTTATCCGCTGGCTGGCACTCTGGGATATGCCGGTCACACTGTTCAGCAGGGAAATCTTCACAGCTTGAGCTAATGCTCACGTCATCCATTACAACAGGTATATTTTTCTTCGAATCTTGCCATCCCGCACAACTAAGCTGAGTATCAGATTTTCGTCCACACCGACCGTTCGGATACTCTAGTCCAGCGTTTTTCTTCAAATTCATCCGATCCTCAAAGTTTCTAGCGTGTCTTGAGGTTGTAAATCCTTGAGAGATGGCATTATTTCTATCGCATTTTGAGTAACTTTCTGGACTTGATGTAGTGTAACTCGGTTTGTTCATCTCCAAATCCAGAAAATATTCTCATTTCCACTAGGAATACTATGAATTCAATTCACAAACATTAGACAATGATAATCCAATTTTTCTGATTTTTCAACAAACAGAAAAATCTAACGAAGATAAAATCAAGGACATGACTGAGAATGACCACGAAACGAAAGTTTCAAATCGCAATAACTATTAAACAAATCCTTGACGTAACAAGTATAGTTATACCTGTCATAGATGACGACAGCGCGTGCACTGACAATTCAACAAATCCAGTATGTTTCCATATCCAAAATTACTTTTATCTATAATTCTGAAAAACAAAACAGCCAAGAATTTCAAACTTGCTCATCCATTCAAATTCAAATCTTATTATTCCTCGTGTCAGTGCGTTACAACACACGACAATGTGATAGATTGTCAACAAGAATCTGTGTGGTCCAAACTGTACCTTTCATAAATTCTTCAAATTCCTTGGACCTGTATTGGAAAGAGTAAGCACGACATTAATTTTTAGTTGAGCGTACTTCTATAACAGTTGCAATGCAACTATATAATTCAAAATATACTTCAATGTTTTACATGTAGTTACCCTTAAATGTCCTACAACTCTCAAGGAAAATAAAACCTGTGATATTGTTCGTCACACACCGTACCGGGGCCCCGACACATTAGCGGATTAAAATAAAATTCCACAAGAGTAAATGCTTCAGGAATTTTAAAAATCTTTTCACAGAAATTCCCAATCAGAGTTATTTATATTATATTAGCAGCTTGAAATAAAAAAATTAACAAGGATGTACGTCCGTCTTTAATAATTTCAAGTTAATGAATCACCGCCAAAATTCCTGCAGCTTCATTTTCGCGAATCGCTGATTAAAATAAAGGAATCTTTAATGATCTTTTGACTTTAGTCCACCTGCACGGGATCGAATGCGAAGAGGGAAAATTCTCGCAGTCAAAAAACGAGCATTTTTCAGGGAGATAGAGGAGCGTATCTACGGCAGCGAATAAAACCACACACAGTGATATCATAGCGCCACTTTATTACGTACTCATCCTCGTACCTCACCGTCTATCCAATTTCCTCCATATCCAACATATTCCTTTAAACATTAAACTCCCAGAATTTATCCCACTTATACTCACATACCGCAAACAGTTCAATAACTGCACCACTATACACTAGCTTTAGTAAAAAGCAACTCATTCCTCCTCTGTCGTCCATACAGAGAGTTTTAGCCATGAACTATGTGTATCCGTGTCCGCAACCCCTCCTCCTGCTTGCTATACTGTAACCAGGGGCCGCTCTAACGAGACTTTATCATACAAGTCCACAAAGTACGAAAACATTCTCAATTTCCTTCCCTCTATAGTACAGCGCAAAATTATTCGCAAAATAAACGCAGCACTCATACACGTACATAATCATCTTTTGCTTTTTCCAAGGAGCGCAAATATAGTAGATAAATTAAAAACTTCTTTATAAAAGCCGTTTTAGAATGCTACCTAGGTTGTCCAATGAATATTGGCTCAATCCTCCACATTTGAGCTCAGCCGTGAGTCGCGCGCGTATCACATAATTGCAAACACGCGCGTAATACCCCCTCACTCACGTAAAATATTGGCGCCAATATTTTCTACATCCTCCCATCAGCGTGCATTTAGTTAATCGCGATTTTGGATAACCATTTACTTTATGTCCGCCCTCTTTCTTCTAATCGTATATTATTAGCAGAAGCCATTAAAAATCCGCGAATATGGTCAATGGTTTTTCAAATAATCAAAACCCGAAATCATACATCTTCATCTCCTCCTCTCTGCAACCCTCAACTTTAAGCTGCGTTCACAAATAGCATTTTTTGGGTCTTTTAATGGTCCGTTTCACCTTTTGAACTCCCTCCTACACCCCGCTACACGTATATACTTCGGGTACCCTTCAAGAATATGATGCTGTGTCCCATACCGGATTGTTGTCCGCACGGTCGCGTCATAGGGGGGCAAGGACAGTCTCATGCTGAAGAATCCAGGTACCTTCTTCGGGTGCACTATTAAAATCGCATCCTGAAACCCGAGCACCGTCACGGCCGACGACGTCTTCTTATTGGCTGCAAGTGTATCTACTAGCACTGTGATTGGTCCTCAGTATCAAGTGGGCGGAGCCCCAGTGGCTCTCTCTTCCCAAGGAGATGCTTTTCCAAGAGGGAGTGAGAAGGCAAGAAGGATCCCCTTACAGTGGAGCGGCCGAGGTGGATACGTATGTAGGAGCATGTTCTCTTAAATAGGGATCGACGAGTTGTATAGGAAGCGGAGTTGAAGGACAAAGAAAGTGGACGGTTATATGAGCGGAGAGCATAGGTCGTTGGAGGGTGTACTAAAAATGTTGTGGCAGGCTTTATGGATCGGATCGCCAGAGCCCCTCCCCCCATGAATATACAGGGTAGTCGGAAAGTCGTTGGGGGAGGCGAACAAGAGTGGCGCGCGTCGTAGGAACTGAGTTGGGTCATAGAATATCACATGGTGTTTGAATTTGTTGGAAAAGGCGGGCGGAGGGAATGTTGTGCTTGTGAGAGAGCGGGGAAAGACATGGAATAAATCCTGCCGCTTCTTCTACTCCATCCGCACAACCCGAGAGGAACGTATTCCGTTCGGTTCTCTCTTCCTCTCCTCATCCCAGCTACCCCCATGAAATAGGTCTGCAGAGAGAGCCTCTGCACAAAGCGTATGCTGAAGATGTGGATGGATTGCTTCAGCACTGTGTGTACTCCTCCACGACACTCCAGCCATCTTCACCGCCTCGCTTCCTCTCCTACCTCTACAACACGGCCCATGCATTTATGAACGATCCCACCAATGCTCTTCCGGCCTTCTCAACACACAGTCTCTCATTCAATCCGGCATTTCTCTCTCCCATCTCGCCCCTTGCTTAATAAGCATGCCGAGATCTCTCCACAGCACTCTTCTTGCATCGTCTTCTTTCCCCTGCTACGACCCAAGATATTAAAGCTGACAATTCAAGTCATTCCAAACGCACACCGTCACCGCATCCAGTAGTGCAAGCACAACCTCGCGGGTTCTCAATTATTCTCCCATTTAAATAAAGTTAACTCCATCAAATCTAAACCACATTTAGCGTGGACACCATTACACTCTTTCCACGCTTTACTTTCCTAACCTTGTCCACTTAACATACTTACCGTCCTACTCCCTTGACTTCACAACTTGACCCGGCATTTACACCGGAGTCTCATTCCAGTCAGCCATATCCAGGTTGAAGGACATCCTTCTCTCCTCGGTCATATTCTCGCCGTATCACAAGGTATGTTTCCTAATTCTATTTAATTAATTCCCATTTAGTATCTCATTAAAATGGTCATTGGTTATAACTTGGTTAAAACACTGGGTCTTTGGATGGGGCACTTAAATGCGGCGTAGCTTTTTACAGAGAATGTGTAATATCATTGTGTACATGAGCCCCTTCCCTCCGGCTTGCCGGCCCACACTAGGAGTATCCCAGCCTTATTTTTGTGTGTTATATATTCTTGTATATATAATTCCCTACTTCTTCTTCCCGTATTATTGAGCTTGATAATCCTGAGAGAGGAAGCACGCCTGAATCAACTTTCATCTTCCTGTCTTCTAATTATTATTGAATCACGTATTGTTTTTAGTATTATTCCATCCCCGTTTTGTTTATTTCTTGTTTCAGCCTGCGCTCCCGCTCTTTTTCGTTGCGCAAACGTTCATTATATTTTTTACCAGTTAAGAGGAAGCTGTTACTGATCATACTGGAATTACTCCTGTCTTAGACTCAGGCGCTCTGCTTTAGCTTACATTAGAACATTTAGCTTGAGGAATTAGGCGTGCATTTCGTGCCTTTAATATTGGTGGGTCCTCTGGTATCCAGAGGGTAAGGAGGAAGTCGGGAGATCCTTCGGGCTGAGAATCAGTGGATTAATTACAGCTAGAAGGTTAATTAGAATATTTGAGGGGAAGGCATGCTCTGAATGCTGGGGCATTGGATGCATTCTAAATCCTGTTTGATTTCTTTCATAGGTGGTCAGAGTTGAAAGTTTTGACGGAAGACTTGTCAGCGGGAAGACTGCAACATGAGTACATTAGGAGGCCCATCTCCGAGGAAGATTCTCAAGAGGTCTTCGGATCAACATGATTCCGAGTCGGAGGATGAACCCCAGGAATTCGATGAAGAGACTCAGAAAGCCCTCGAGGAAATAGACTCATGTCAGAACGAGATTGATGCACTCAATGAAAAAGCTTCAGAAGAGATCCTCAAGGTGGAACAAAAGTACAATAAGTTGCGAAAACCATACTTTGACAAGAGAAACACTATCATAGAGAAGATCCCTAACTTTTGGGTAACTGCCATGGTCAACCATCCTTCTATTTCACTCCTCATCGATGAAGACGAGGAGGATTGTCTTCACTTCCTTACCAAGCTGGAGGTGGAAGAGTTCGAGGATATCAAGAGTGGTTACCGGATCAAGTTTTATTTTGAAGAGAACCCCTTCTTTGAGAATGATTCCCTTGTAAAAGAATTCCATTTGGGATCATCCGGTGATCCCAAGTCTACTAGTACGGATATTAAATGGAAGGAGAATATGGATCTCTCAAAGAAACAAAAGGAAGTTATTACCATGAGGCGGAAACGGGGTTTGGAGGCCAAGACCTTCTTCTCCTGGTATGTTGATCACGGAGACCCATCCAGCGATGACATAGCTGAGGTATGATTATATTCGTGTGCATGGTATACTTGAGGTAGGTCAGGTTTGAGAATAGGAATTTTATCCATTCTTTATTCATCATAGGTAATCAAGGACGACTTATGGCCCAACCCACTCCAGTACTATTTGGTACCAGATATCGATAATGAAAACGGCATGGACGATGAAGGAAGGTAAGCGTCATCAGCTAACGTTTTAAACTCGTTTACTATGCGTCACCTTAAACGTTTGAACATGTTAGACGTTCAGTTCCATGTGCAGTGAGCTGGGGTGCGTAGAAGTGCTGGATTTGTGAGATGACATTAGACGCCAGCTACTTATTGATTTGTATCAGGCATATCATGTCATAATTATTATTTGGCTATTAAGTAATTTTAGGGATTTCAGCTTGAAGCTTTAGAATTCAAAGTTCTGTATCTTGCCTAATCGTTAGAGCCACGCTAATTACAGTTAATCCTACGATAAATGAGAATTTATGTTACCGTCTTGAGAAATACCTGAAATCCGAAAAATTTCAATGAAATCAGTTGAAGCGATGAAGAGAATCATATTTTTTTTTGGATGGTTATCGGAAGTAGTCTAAGCAGTTCAGTAGCTGAGCAAAAGCATGAACATGATAATTAATTTTCTTGTTTTTGTTTCAGTGATGAAGGAGAAGAAGATGATGCTGTAGTAGTTGTAGAAGAAGAAGAAGAGGAGCTGGACGAGGACGATGAGAAAGCTGGTGGAGATGGAAACGGCGAAGGTGGTGACGATGATGGTGAGGGAGAAGAAGACGAAGAAGATGATCAGTGAATATGAAATATATTGCAGTTTGTAAATCTTTTGAAATAGCCTTTCTGTTATTGTACACTCCGGTAAACTAATGCGTAAACAGTTATTTGAAGCTCACACGCGCCTAGATTTTATTGCAGCGTACCATGTACTTTCAAGTGATGACCAGAGTGTCTTTGCTCTTATCTGGGTTTTTCGTGTATAATTGGCTTATTCCCCATCTGAATATCTGTAGAGTCGGCGAGGTGTACACTAAGCATAAACTTCTTTTGTTGTATTTTAAGAATAAAACCCGACTTTTTCCATGTGAATCCTCTTACTGTGTTTTTTAGTTGGAGAAATCTTGAATTTTTTAGTATTCCCTTTCTCATTTCAACTGTTACAGTTGGAATTGTTGAAACTTTCTGCCCGCGTCACCAAATACTAGTGTTTGAAAATTTAATTTAAAGGAAAAACTTTATGAGTTCGTGTTTCCATGCTCATGAATAAAATCTCGAGAAGTGAAATGTAAAAAATTATATGACCAAGCATTTGAGCTGCGAAAGGATGAAGATAGTGGAGAGGAATTCCTCCAAGTTTCAATTCATCATCAACTTACATGCATTTCCCTTCACAAACTTCTATCATTCGCAGTTACTTTGATTTTATTTGGACACGAAGAAACCGCATAAACTTTCGACAATAGGAGAAGATAAGACATGAAAGCACAGCACATCGTGCAGTAAAATCTTTCTATTTTAACGAAAATTCTTACACAAGCTTATTTGTCCTACAAGAAAAAGCAGGTAGGGAAAGTTCTCATTTTATTCCTGCCCATAGCTATACCAGTTTCAAGGCTGCTCCTTCCAAGCTGAATAATACAACTTCTTATTGACAGTTCCCTCTAACATTTTAGGTAATGAGTTTTTGCTCATGCCCTAAAATGCGATTCCTTTCTATGAGAGGCGAATGTCATAAAAATCGAGGAGTTGTTGCTCACAATGCGGGAGTAACGACTTACGGGTTTTGATTAAAAGACGCCGAATCTATTTCCTATTCCTGTTTTGTATCCAATGTGAAGGAGAAAGCAAGTTGGAGAAAGCCCGAGGGAGGGACGCGGCTCGATAACTTTCTCCACGCAAAGAAAGCGTTTACGAAGCGCGGGGAAGCCTGGAGTCTGGGTGTGAAAGGAAGGATCAAAATCATCCGAAAGCTGGCGTTGGCAACCCTGGAAAGGAGCGACAATAAGGAAAGCAAGCTCCACATCCTAGTGAGACTCTTTCTGCTTTCACTCAGTTTTCTCCCCGTCAAAGGAGTCAAAGCCTTTTTCAATAAGGAAAGGAAACAAGAGAATAAATGATAGATTTGAAACGCCAAGCGTTTGCTTGAGCCCTAGTTTTTGTATATTCTTGAGCCTATACTCTGTTTGTCTTTGAGCTGACGTCCGCAAGTGTATTTGCCTTCAATCACATCCTACGGTTTCAGATACGGGATCAATAAAGGGCAAACAGTTTGTTTGCTCAAAGAGTAATTATCCCTGAAGTTGGTCACAAACTTGTTAATATAAAAAGGGAAGTAAATGAAGGCCTAGAAAAAATTGTTGCTCTTCTGCTATGCATCTACATCATGCACATGTTGCTATTGTTATCAGTGGAAACCTCTGTATCATACTTACCCATACGTAAGGAGAAAGGGTGGGAGAAAGCACCAGTCTTCTCCTACTCTACTAGCTCAGAAAATTTAAAAGAGGTCAATTTAGAAGGAAATTCGCGAGTTTTTCAAAGATTTCCTTGCTAATTTTCAAAGTTTCTATTGCTTCCAAGTATACAGTGCATATATTTGTTCAATGTTCAGGAAATCCCCCCTTTGCGAGTAGCTTTAGCTTTGGAGACGGTGGTCATGGGGCTTGATTAAGTACTGACGTATACGAGAAGAAGGGTAGGACGTAAGCCCGACTTTCTCCGGGTAATTTACCCGTGTACTAGGGGCAAGGCAAAAGTCAAACGCTTGACTGAATGAATCCGGATGTGTAATCCTTTATTTCGGTTCTCTTCTATGTTTCGGATTGCATCCAGTTTCGGTTTCTTATCAGGAATACGGTACCAAAACTTCTTCTCGCTATATCTCTAAACCTGTATTGTCTTCTGTCTTGCTGCCGAAAACTGAAATCCGCACTATAGTTTCCCTATCCTTCCATACACACTGAATTGTAGCACTTCCCTATTGTAATTCCTGCAGAGATGTGTTTTATTCTTACATATCGCTCCGCCACTTTCGTTATGATTTCAGTCCTCCTGAAACTGGAGTCATGACTGTCTGATCTTGATTCTTTAAAACACGATAGTTATTATGGGAATGAGAGAAAGAGGATGGAATTGTACATAATAATAATTTTATTAATGCATGTGTAGTAGATATAGTTACATGTAAGGATTGTAAATGGTTAAGACAGGGTAGATTTAATGATCAAGATGATTATTTTACAATTATTTCTGTATTGTCATTGATTAGTCATTGGATTTCTCTTTTCGTATCCGTAAAATACATAGGTTTAAGATTACGGATCATAGATGATGCTGTTTTACACGGAGATGTAATATGCATGATAAAGAAGGAGGAGATATCATGTATTAAACGTAGATTACATTTAGTTGCAGTACTTGTTAAACCTACATATTTTATTTGTAGCAAGTTGAATTAGGTTGTAACACATAGTTAAAGAGTGATAAGTTATAAGTACAGAGTTTCCAAGAGTAAATCGAGCAGAGTGTTTTTATTATTGTCAAATGTTTCACAGTGCTGTTATTTCCAGAGAGCCTTTAAAGATAATTTTTTTAACATCTGTTGTCTATAGTTGGAACCTCCCATAGTAAAGTACGTCTGTTTACTAATCAAGTACGATTCTAAAATAGTATTATAAGCATCATCTGCTCATGATTCCAGTTCCACTTCTATCAATCTAATAATGAGTGTCTACAGTATAATTTAGAGTAGGATACAGGAAATAGCTTTCTATGGCCTACACGACACCGCACCTCCTCACTTTCTCCGGCATTATGTTACCAAGTTTGAGTGAGCAGCTCACTTTTAGTCAATAGAGGCTAATTAACGCAGTTCAATTATATTGTCACTTGTATATTTGATTTTCCCGAGCCAGTACCCAATTATCTAGAGATGAAGATTATCATGTATTGTCCACACAGAAGAGCACACTAAAGCCCATAGTAATCAATCCTATACGCTCTTGTTAAACCATCATTCATCCAGAGACCCTCCTCTCGAACCGCCAATCCAGTCATCTCCATATAACGTCATTGTAAATTCTCTTTTTCACGCACTCATCCCTTCCAGCTAGCTAACACATTAAATTAACGCATGTCTCTCCTTCGAGAAATATGATATATGTTTATATGTATCTAAATAAGCGGTTCCGTAGAGTATCTCCACCACCAAGACTTTCACCACCACATTCATCCCCTCTCACCCTTTCCTCTTGTTCATTACACAAGAATTATTATCATCATGATCATGGAGCCATGGCTTTAGGCCGACGAATGTACATAACATATATACATGTAGACAAATTTGATTAGCGATTAAATTGGATAACTATCTTCTCCTAACTAGACAGCTTTACAGCTCCGCTTTATAACAAGTACACTATATATAACAACGTGATAATACTCAGCCTAATGCATGTAAACACACTAGTGTGTACGTACGTACAATATATTATCGTTCTGGTAGTATATAGGAAAGGAGATTTTACATGTAGCTCCAGCCTTTTAAAATTACGCGTTTTCTCCAATTTACTAAACGAATTAGACTGCATATAGCGCTGGATCCTTTCCTGTATCTATTGGAAGAGTAGAAGAAGAGAAAGTTTCTCAGACGGTGATTAACAAGAATTAATTAAACCAAAAGGATATTTTTACTTTCTCCAGTAAAATTCCACATGTCTCCTCTCCTTTCCTCTTTCAACTTTCTAAAATTAAACTCTGTACACTTTTACTAAATTGGTAATATGTTTTGGTGATATATAGAGCTGCCTTGACATGGTACATTGTAATTTGAATATGTTTGCATGATACGTAGTCGGATTTCTCATTTGATATATATTTTCTACTCATTAGCATAGCCCTACCCCTCCAATGATATCCCTGCTTGGCTCACCCTTCCGCTCATTCTACCACCTTCCTTTGCAATATTTCAAGCGTGTGATGCTCTTAAAAAAGAATAAATCCAGAGCTTTGAAAGAGAAGCTAATTTGCTAATTTTTAGACTACTTCAGCAAGACTGCAACAGTAGATTTTCACCTTCTAATTTTGACCCCAGACTTGTTTCTCACTTTAGTAGTAGGTAGTTTTCGTCGACCTATGTATCTATTCCTTCTTTACTCCGTTTCATGTAGGATTCGATGACAGCGGAGAGAAAGGGAAAACTTGGAGTATTCTATAGCCGGAGACTCTTTTGTAAGTTTAAATCCTAGAACTAGAGGAGCAGAGGATAAATTAGGATAGTGGGTGGTGGAGAAAGGAGAGAAAGTTGTTGAGACAGGGGGAAGAGGAGGGGGTGGGAAAGGAGAATAGCCAAGTAATAATGGTGATGGCGTTTTAATTTCTCTATTTTTAGGAATCCTATAAAGTAATGTAGGTTGCTGGTTGGAAGGATTGAATTCTGAGGAGAAATTACATGATTTTCTACGAATAGAATTCTAGGGTGATGTTAACCAAGGAGGTTTGCCTGGAGGAGAAATCAGGGTATATGATTCAAGGCTTTCATATAGAACTGTCTCTCCCAAAATATAATTCTTTCCTATAGCTTTCCAAACGTAAGCACTGAGCATATCCTCAAGTCCGCATCAGACAGACACATTTATACGCATGCCGATCCTTTCTTTTGTATAATTTCCTAGTTTTTTTTCTTTTTATACCTCTGTCTATTCCTGTATAGATTTTTGATTCCTTTCATCAATTGTCTCATTTCCCTCGTTTCCCCTCTTTCTCACCCACCCACCACCGTCTCACCCCCATAGTTGTCTGTATACAACTTTTGTATCTTCACATTTCCCCAATCTTCCTACTGTACGCACACAATTGATCTTACCGAGAAGGATTATTCCTCTTAGAAGACAATTCTACTAAAGCAAAAGAAACGATGATATACATACATATTTGTAAGTTGGAGAATAGCAGACACGTTCCTCCGTATTTAGATAGATCTACATTTATAGTATTTTAGGAATTATTGTCCTGGCTAGTTTATACGTCATTCACAGATTATATAGATAGTCATTAATCAGTTGGAGTGCCTCCCCGAACGTTTACAAGCGGAAGGGACGCCGTGGTTGGGGCGAGCCGCATATCCGCGCGCCCTCTGCCTGTACGCTTTCCCTCTCAGCACTCTTTTGAATTTTCTTCTTTATCCTCTAGGTCCTTATTATTGTCCACCGTAGGAAGGCCTGCGTGATAGGCTACACGTAGTATAAACATGTAGGTTTGTAACCTTATAGGCTTAAATTTTTAAGTATTCAACACAGATAATTCAGTAGTAGTAGTAGTAGTAGTAAGTACGTACGTATGTATAAATAATTGTAGAGAATACTTTAATTAGTAGAGTATCATTTTGTCTCTACCCTCAAATTCTCTTCTTATCTACTCTTAACAGTTTAAATTCCTTAAACCTAATAGCACCTGATGCAGACTCTAACGCAGTGACATAACAAGTCACTCCACCAAACCTTTCTTTATAAATCCAGTCCTCGCCATCCCCTCTTACATATTTCAAATTTCCCAATCAATCCATCTCCGAGTTATCCTCCAGCCGACTCAAATAAAGACGGAGAGTTTTCCAGGCTCTAGAAAAATCTAACTCGTCAGAGAGAATCTATGGGAGACAAAAAGCCCTTCCTCTAGTTTTCCTTCTCGGCTCCAGAATGTAACCGAGAACAAATGCGTTTACTCCATCGTCTATATAAAGGATCACAATTCACACGTAGACTAGTGTGGTAATAGTTTCGTAGTCCTTGGCTCCTCCAGATGCCGTCAGCCCAGCCCGCTCCTACATAGTTCTTATGTGTAGCCTTTAAATAGAGATGATAGAGGAGGAAGCCTTATAAATATTTATTTGATCGTACCGAATTCACGCCCACTTGACAATAATCGACTATCATCCCACGCCCCAAGTAGATCACTGTCCAAAGGTTCGCTGTGCCAGCTTCCACCATCATCCACCGCTTCATCCACTACCGCATCAATCTTATCTCTTGATTCATAGCCCACATTCTCTAAAAAACCAAAAGGAAAATCCGTGAATAAAGGTAGTTTCGTTCAGCTCCTCCCTCGGGAGTCCCAAGCGCCGGATGGATTTGAAGTAAGGATGAATTGGAATCGGGATTGAAACACAAGAGGGAGAGTAAATGTCAAGCGTGATTCTTTCCAGGATTACATGGAAAGAAGCCATGTCTGGACTTACGGGTTTTGGATTATCAGAAGAGGCATTATGAGTAAAAGACGAGAGGAGGAAGAGGTGGTGAGGATAAGAGAGTGTGGGATGGCACTGATGGCAGGACAAGGAGGGAGGGAAATATAAGTGGGGCAAGTAATTTAAACTGTGAGTGAAAGTTAAAGAAAGTTGAAGGAGAAAGTAGGCGGATCAAGTGTGGAGTGGAATAGAGAAAGCTTTTAATGAGCTACTAATATCACGCAAAGCGGTTTAACATCAACACTCATCGGCTTACCTGTTGACTCCATGGTAAGAAACTGACACTGCCCTCCTCCGGAACACCGAAACAAGCCGTTGCCGGAACAGAAACAATCTTCATTTATAGAGCAGGGTAAACCCTGAACCATGGTGCAGGAGGTGATCGAGTCCACCTAGAAAAGACGGTCCGGATCATTGCCTGAGTTAGGGAATGAGGTGTGAGCCAAGTCTTACTCCTGTTGCTCTTATTATTTCTCGTCCCTAGCTTTCCTCGAGGGCGCTGCTATACATAGAGAAGAAATCGGGGGGAAAACCATTTAAAATCAAATCCAAAATCCTTCAACAGTAATACCTCACCCCAAAAATTTATTCCACTAAAAAACTACAGCCAGCTCCATGTCAACGTCCAAGTGCTACTAGTACTACTTTCACTCACACATGTCACTGCCATGATAATTACACTCCAGGAGGCGAGCAATACAAAGGCCTTTCTCAACCATTCCATGTCAATCTGTCAGACAGCACAAAAGTCCTGTCGTGCACACGGATTTCAACAATCCTTCAATTCTGCTCCCTCATTCGATGCATCTCCATTAAGTCACAACAGTAAAGGAGGGATGAGGGTGGGCAAATCGGATAACCGCTTCTACTTACAGCCTATGACTTTCTTTTCCCAGTGCCAGAGTGATTGAGAGCACGATTTTTTCATTTTAAGAGCAAAGTCACACGCTACTAAAGAGTGGTAACCGATTCTTTTGTATTTCCGCCACACCACAATCACGTACAGGATTGGAAATAGGGATCAAATAGCCAACAAACAATTACTACTCCACACAACTAGAATACAAGCCCATAATAATTATATTAAAATAGATTGTTCCCTTTCAGAAGAATACATTTAACGTCCCTTCATTCTGATTCTTCTAAAACTTAATAACGTTTCAATTACTCCACCTATTATTTCCCAATTTCGGGATTTATTCTCATTTAGGAGCCTCTCTCAAGCCGACGAGGCTAACAAAATCTTTGGTCGAGCACCTTCAATTATATTTCTGGCTTCCTTTTCATCTATTTTCATTCTTCTTGTTCACACATTCGGAAATGAGGATTCGTCTCAATTTACACGAGCAAAGGGCAGATTCCAGACTCACACCTCGATGCATTTCATGCAAGGGTTGACAGGTACAAACGAATGTTTCCATTAGTAAATTTATAAATATGTAACATTTAAAAGCAGCAATCAGGGGGGGATAACACCATGCAGAGCGAGAAACAAGGAAGCAAATAACATTTCCCACCATTCCAGAAACCGAAACCAGACAAGCAACCAATCATTATAGAATTTCAGAACAATAACCAAAGAATAAATAAGTCTCTTCCCTCCAGACATATCATTTCAACCCCTCAGCCGCACGTTGCATTCATTAAACTTGGTGTAGGAGAAATTATTAGTCATGTCATGTGATATCTAAAATCCCTAGGAGCAATCACCACAGGTCGCTAATAATTCTCTTACTTTCTCCTTCAAAAACCCTTCATTCATTTTCTGGCACACTCTTATGTAGTCTCCATTCTCCATGTCGTCCATCGTTTATTAAAAACCCTTCGTGATACTCATTTGCCCCTACAAAAAATTTCACCCTGTTTACTACCTCATTCTTCTTGGGTCTTTGTACCCACCCGCTTCTTTGAAGGGATTTCTTCTCAACTTTTCTTAATATTTTCCTCTCCTTTCTCTTCCTTATACCAACCAACCACATTCACTTATCCTCCTCATCTACCACCCACCACCCAATTATTTTTACCACAGACATGAGATTTCCACCACTTTAATTTATTCTCATCTCAGGCTCTTCACAAACAAACTTGTTTCCTGCACAGGAATCCATCTCAGGAGTCGCCACACAGCCTGTATACTTGGCTTTCACTCTTCAAATCTTTTATCTCATCCTTCCCCATCTCCTCCCTTTCCTCCACAACCATAAAATTAAGGGCATGAAGGAGTAAAAGGATTCTCTCATGTAGGAATAACGTTTCCTTTGCTTCTAAAAGAAGCAAATTAAATCCACCCACCTAAAACTTTCTTCCCAGCGACCCAAGCAATCAGCAAGGCTTCATGGTGAATCTATCAAGATAAATTCATTTTCTCGTCTCTCTCTCTCCCAGAATAATTATTTTCTCCCAGTCATTCTTGCTTTCTCCTTTTACTTTTTCAACCTTTTTCAACCGCCATTACTCTTTCCACTTTCACCGCTATTAAAATAAACCGTCTTCCTTTCTAGGTACTTTTTCACTCTACCACAAACTATCACCTGCCTTTGTTTGCTCAACTTTCACCCCGGAGGAAGTGCATGCCCTTCTATGTATATCCTTGCCTACACATCCTTTTTTAACGACTTCTTATCTTCCTTTTGTTTACTCCGCTTAATATGTTAAGCAAATATTTTAAATTCTCCCTTAAAATAAACCATGACGTCGAGCTCATGAAACTGGGGCTATAGTTTATTTCTAATACTCCGCATTTGACAGCACAGAGAAAATATTGAGAAATCTAATGTGAAGGATGGGATGGGATCGCTTTGAAGGTATTAGAAAGGGATATTACGTTTATGTCCCTAATAAATTGTTTACGGCAGGGACAAATCTATAAATAAGATGACACTAAATTGTATTCCTGTCATCTTTACGTATTTAAACCATGTGTGGCTCCTAAAGGGATTTCCTCATACTCCGCCAGATTTGCTGACGGCTGTCATGGGCCAAAGGCTCATGGCTCAAATCCCATTTTATGAAACCTCTTGTGTCTTGTTTACCCCTCGAAACGATAGGAATTGACGTAACTAGTTTAGGAGTCCTCTGAAAGTTTTGTCCTGATGTAATCATGTCAGAAAGAGCGTTATGTTGGCGCCTTCGCGTCTTGTATGGTAAAGTGAAAGTGTTGTCATTTTAATTTTCTTTCCTCGGTTTTTACTATTAGTGTCGCTTTATGTGACAAAGTAAATTAGTTTGTGGCTTCCCAAGTCAAACTTATTGCACTTTTCAACTTAATATCTTTTTCTCAAGAGTGTAGTCTCGGAATTAGCTTCATTTGCCCGCAGGATGATCCAAGAGCAGCTATGAGGAAATATCAAGACTCTTGATTCAAGAGGACAGAAGCCGCGAAGAGGATGAGTGGCGAGGAAATTGCGACTCTAAACCATACCATTAAGAGCAGGAGCTTCCTTCCACCAACTCTCACCTTCAGCTTACAAGAAGACAAGAGTTTAAAGGCTGGTATATAGTAGATAGTTATTTATTATGCAAAAGACAAGATGAAGGAGGTAGCGTAGGGAGATGATGTGGGAGTCTGGCGTGACTAATGCAAGGTCTACATAAAAAGAGGATGTCGCAATCCATCCGATCCTATATATTAGAGCTTTCTCCGTTGGGGGGAGGAGAAAGTCATTTTTTATGTGTTTCACTTCCTCTCCCCTTGGTAAAGTGTATAGAGGTGTGGAGAAAGTTGGACGTGAGAATATGATAGAAGGGATGCAATTAAATCTGCCCTCCCACGCAAATCCCCTCCCCACCAACCAACCCTAGCCTGCATACCATTAGCAGCTCAGCATGAGTACAAAGAGAGTTTGGAGTGAAAGGTATGCTCAATGATGGAAAACGCCACGTACAACCCCGGGAGGACTTTCTCCCAACCACTTTTGTTCTAGTGTCGGTGGAAGGAATACAAAATAGGAAGGCACTGTCACACGGGATCTATAATTGATCTTTCATGTTTTTTGTCATCCCTCTAAATAGCTTTTTCTCTTTGCCCCCGGCATTGAATTAGCTTTTAGCTTTCACTCTTTCCACCTTGGCCTTTGATATTCCCCCCACTCACGTAGAGAAAGTAGCAACAAAATGAGTAAAACCGTGCCAAATTCAGCTGCCACTGCGACGAAGTCTATACGTAGTTGTACCTAATAAATATTACCATATCATTTCCTTTATATAGTTTCAGCAAAAAAATGATCAATTTTTGTCCCAAGCTTTCTCCAGAACTTGGATCACTCATGACCTTCTCATTAGCATCCTTAATCCTCGATCAGCAAGTTGTTATTTCAGGGCCACTTTTAAAAGTAATCCTGTCGTCGTCGTAGGTGGTTAATGTATATTTTCTTTTCCTTTTAACATAACACTCGATAATCGCTCTACTATTCTACATGACATTTTCTGCTGCCTCTCTCTCTCTACCGCTGCAGCTGCAAGATATTTTTCGATCCAGTACCAAGAATTCCATTACACTGTCCAGCAAAAACATAATCATTACACAAGTAACAACTTCTCCCACTCTACTAAGCATCTGTTCCTTCCTCCGAAAGCTTCAATGAGACTCCAAGAGAAAGCTCTGCTGCGATCAGACTGCGTTTTCCCTTGAGCATTCATTCAGTAATGCCTACAAAGGAGGGCAAATTCTCTCCGGAAGTTTGTCTTCTATAAAATCTGGCTTATCAATAGACTAAAATGATTCTACCATGGTTTCAAATTCCCCAGCCTTTCTTCCTTCATTTTAATCCAAGTTACATGAATTGCTCCAAGTTTTCTATAGCAGATTCAATCCAGTTTTCATTCTTTTACTTGCAAGGCTTCATCCGCCCGGAAAGCGTTGCCATGACAGACCCGTCCTATTAATGTTAGCAACACAAAACCTTAAATCTTCCCATTCTCAATCCCATCCTTTAAAGACTGAAATAGCTCTTCTAGGAAGTGAACGCTGAGATGGTTTCTTATGTTGCTTCGCTATTTCTTCACAAAATCGAATGCTTTCTGACTTATGCTACCTGAGATATTTTTGTTTGTAGGTAGGTAGAGCACAAGAGAAAAATCAGCAAAAAATGGACGATGAAACTTCAGGCTGCAAAGATACTTCAGGAATGGTTTGACTCATGGCAGTGGCAGAGTGATTCAGTTACAGTTATTGAGTTACAGGTATCTTTGTATGAATAGAGTTACTTAACGGTGTGAAAGTATCCTGTTTGCAAGAGGATGGGATTTTAAACATGCTACTTATTTTCCCTCTCGAAGCCATTCCTACAAGAGTTGCCCGTTATTAGCCTCTCTATGAGTGTATTGTTGGAGTTGGGAGAGTTTATGGGCTGATTTCCTATTATTATTTTAAATGCTTTTCTTTCTGAGAATAGGCTATTATTATCGGATGAAGGTTAGGATTTTTTGGATGAAATCACATGAGAAACCGGACTTTTCTATACCATATAATCCTTTCCTCTAAATCCCTCTCCAGGCTTTTACCCCGCAAATTTCTTTTTCTAGTTTTCCCTTGTACTTTGATTGAGAGGGATTGAGAATTTAGTGGTAGGGGAAAGTTTTCATGGGAGGAGAAAGCAGAATACTTTTCAATGGACTCTGTGTATACCTTTTCTGTCTCAGAACTTTTCTCAAGAATATAAATACATAGAGTGTGTTTTCGGGTAGTAGAATACGCAGCGTACTATACTCGGATGTTTGAGCAATTCTACAGACTGCACTCTCGGTTAGAATGTTGAATGATTCCATGTTGTGTGTGTGTATAGAGTGCATGTGCTCCGTTGTTTATCTGAGAAGAAAAGATTGAAAAGTTAGAGTGGAGATGGTTTGAAACTGGAGAAAGTCTGCCTTTTCCCCTTGTTGTTCCTACAATCCTACGTTCCCTAGCTTGGTCGGAGCTATTCTGAAAAATCCAGTAACAGGTCATTGGGAACTGTAAGTCTATTAATTTCATGACAAGAGAAGAAGGCTTCAATAGGATTCTTAGCTACATGAGTAAACTAAAGTAAACGCGCCTATCTATCTGTCAGTTATTGACGTCATCCATTTATCCTTGTAGTATCTCGGCTATTTGTTCCAAGACTATTCCCGAATTTAAGTTTTCTAAGCAGATTATACAGAGAAAGCTAGACTCTTTCTCTCAAATTCCACAATAACAACCTACAAACTCTCTCAAAAGTTATAGTCATAGGGCTTCTTCCACCCACACGTGTAGCCCGCACCGACCCAACATAGGCAGGAAGAGAGGGAAGAAGACTCACGAGAGAAGCTTGAAATGATTTCAACCTTACAACTCCTGTCAATCTGTAGAGGAAGCAGCTCCTCAGGATTTCACACTCTACACTTCTCAGAACAAACGGAATCCGGGGTCGGGTATTCCGGATTTTCTCCGCCGCCAAAATATTCCATTTGAATATTCCTTTTCGCTTTCTCCAACTTTCGTTCCCACTATTCCTTTCCCTCCTTTTCATATTTCTCAGAAATTTGGCACTTTAGACATAGTGCAGTGTAACAGGGAGAGAAAGCAAGTTTCAAGAGTTATTCTCATCGCTCCGTTACGCTCCAAGCTTGACAATAACAATAAGTATTATGTAGATATGTCAGAGAGTTGGACGGAGTGAAAGCTACTGGAAAATCAAACCCATGGAGAGTAAGCGTAACTTGATAGAGTTGAGAGAAAACTTTCCCCAACTTTCTCCTTTAACCTTTCAATCCAACTACCCCAGCTATGAGAGAGTGAAATATGAGCTGTGTAGGTGGAAGCCTGGTATTAGATGAAGTATATACGTTTGGGAATTCATCTTTTCCATCAAAAACTTAAGCCATCAACCACTATTGTTCCAAATCTTGCAAACAATCCCACCAATCCCGCACTTCAAACTTCCGTATGTCCTTTCACCTACTCTTTCCTTCCTTCTTTCTCCACCTTTCCTTCCCGCAACAACATCTTCTCTCCATGCCTCTCTGCTTCCCCAATGTGTGAGTGAGTAATTCCAACTTATCCCTTATGTAGATTTCCTATTCATCGAGAACAATGTAAAATCAGGAAGGGGAAGAAGAGCTCATCTCACTCAACCACCGACAGCATCTTCCTCTCTTGTCCCTCTCTCAAGTAAACTTGAATAAATTATAATACAATTTCAATCCTTTCTCCTCTCCCCTTATCCCCCATCTTATTATGTACCCCTCATATATTCTTTTATTCTCCTCTTCCGCTTTTTCCTACAAAGAAGCCAAAATTTCCTAGTTACCTGTAAATTAAATACCCTCCTCAAGCAGCGCCACACAAAACAAGTCTAACTCCTACACCCCGGCGGGGAATTCTACAGAAAGAGAAGACAAGGAAACAAAGTCTGGATGATTCCCAGCTTTCTTTAACCACAAA
The DNA here is from genome assembly GCA_906901655.1 of Sminthurides aquaticus. Lineage (NCBI taxonomy): Eukaryota > Metazoa > Arthropoda > Collembola > Symphypleona > Sminthurididae > Sminthurides > Sminthurides aquaticus. Next base: position 11,963,794 of record CAJQTT010000001.1, on the reverse strand, counting down.
ATATTCATATCCTCTCCTCTTGTTTTATCCCCAGCATTATCCCCCATCTCTTCTCTTCACAGTTACCCTCATTTAGCTTCAAACTCATTCAATCCTCCGCTCCCCATATGCTCGCCCTTTCTCTAGATCCGTGTATAATGTGGCAACTTGTTTCAATCTTCACCACCACATCCTTTTTATGGGCTACTACAGAACCATAAGCAGTGCTCCATATTCTTTGCCCCATCGCATAAGAAGCCTCTCATCCCTGTCTCAATTACATGCTCATGTATCCCTTCCGAGAAAGTATAAGCAGCTCCTAGAACTTATGTCTCGAGGAGATCAGCAATGCATACCAGCTCCACTTTCGTCTTCTCCCCCTTCTACTTTCTCCAGTTAAATCCTGTGTCTGACACGAGTGATGATCCTTCTAACATTTCTGATGCAATCCGCTAACTTTCTCCGTCTTTCCTCCAGTGTTTATACCATCCCTCTCTCTGTATCGCTGCCCTTCAACCATATTCCCAAATATGTCATAACTTGTGGAATTTCTCCCCAAATGAAGCAGCGCAGAGAAAGCTCTCCCTGGCTAGGCTCTTCCCAACTGCATGAGGATAGATATGATGGGGTATTAAATTCGGGACTGTTCCTCCGTCTCGGTGAAAGTTTTTCTAGGGCTTAGGAAAACGTGGGACGTAAGTGTAGCGGAAGGAATGTGGAACGACAAGGGGATGCAAAAGAAAGAGGCTGGGTAGAAGGCGAACGGGTGGATTTTGGGATGTTTTTTATGAATTGCTTAAATTCCGGGTAGCCTTTTGGAATAATTTTAAGAGATTTCTATAATACTAATCCCTAAGATGGATAGGGATTCAGTCATGCGTAGCTGAAGAATTTGCTTGGGAGATGTTTGAAAGTTTTTGATGAATGAATGGTTGAATGAATATATGATTCCTCTAGAGGAATCTCCTTTCTCCTCGTTGACTTCTCGCGGTGGTGCTAAGTGCTAATAATATCAAACTGATTCTCTCAATGAATGTAGCCGACACAGGTGTACGCCCCGAGAGGCGTCAAGCAGGGCTAGAGTTATAGTATCTCACGGACTCTATTGTATTCCTCTGGGACGACTTATTCTTTCCCTCCTTTCAAGAGCATCTATTCTTGGAACTGTGTACAAATCCAGAGTCGGCTCTTCCCACGTCATTCTCTATTAGTTGGTTTGTTAGTCGGGTGTTGGAATTGTATTTTGTCTCCATGGGCTTTTATGGCTTGGAAAACTATGAATGACTCCTGCCTCATCAATGAATGAATGGATGGAAGAGAGAGAGAGATAGAGAAAGCGCGAAATAGAAAAAGACAGGATGAGGAGGACAGAGAGCGAGGTTGAAAGGAGTGAAAGTAAGAAGAGAATTTAAGAGCTTCCTTCTTCCCATTCCAGATTAACAAAGAGTCTGGAGTTGTAATAGTATATACAGTATCTTCATGCATGGGACATTCATGGAAAGCGAGCCTGAAGGTGCCCTTTTGTGTGAGGGTATTCAGGTGGGGCAGAGACTTTTGGAGCGTTCATGCATGGAAGCGTTGAAAATTTTAGCGGAAAATAATAGATTAGTGTATTTACCATGAGATTTGAGAGCGGTGGGTCCTGTGGTAGGAGCTGACGCCGCCAAAAGGAGAAGACGGAGGAGATGGGAGCCTTGGGAAGACTGGAAATAGGGGTTGTGGGTGCGGTGGTGGGTGGGATAGTCGTTGCAGTTAATGAATGTGTTTCCTCTCTGTGTTTCCTCATGCGGGCCGCCCGAATCGGGTAGTAAAATAGCCCACGCTTGTAAGTGGGATGGAATTCAATATCGTCATTTTCTTCCTCCTCGTCATCATCACCACCCCCATCCTCTCCACTCAGCCTTCTATCCGATCTTCTGCTCACGGAAATCCTTCCAGCGTCCACACCCTCCACCTCCTCTGGCGGTTGGACAAGCCCGAAGCGAAGCTTTTCAAAGGGTGTCATCATGTCCGGTGGTTTGTTTGCTACGCGTCCATCCAATCCTCCTGGAGGTGAGAGAAGAAGGGTTCCAAAGCTCGGGGTTTTCTCATCCCCGCGACCTCTTCCATTTCCCCCTGACCCTTCACCCCCTTGCTCCTTCAGTTTCTCCTCAATTAGCATTTGCTGGAGTGTTTGAAAGCTGCCCTTCGATGGCGCCTTACCGCCTCCGGCACTTGTCTCTCCTTTCCCTCCGTCCGCCGATCCTTCTTGCCCTTGTTGTTCCACTTCCCTCTCTTTGGCCAGTATCTCTCTAACTTGTTCCATCCCACCCTTGGATTTCCCCCATTTCGATCCAGAATCCGGCCCAAAAAATCTCAACTGGGCGTAAGGTCGTCTTCCGCCTCTGTGACCACTCCGACCTCTAAGTTTGAAGGGTTTCCCTCCAAAGCTACTGACTTGAGTGTAAGAGGGAAGGGGATCTGAAACCACGGATGAGCGCACAGGCGGAACCCCCCAGAAATCACTGTAGTACATGGGACCAAAATTTCCCCCGATTTCGTTTGTAAGCTCTGCTCTTCTGGATTGGCGTTTATGGTAGCGCCACATGGCTCGCAATTCTTCACAACTCGGCTCCCCAATTCCGTTACTTAGCGATGCAAAATCCCCCGCGCGCTCCCCTCCACCCCTCATCGCTAGTGATTTGAGGTATTTCCCAGGGAATGGGGAGGGCTTTTCCATATAGCACACGCAGGATGGGACAATGGACGAAACTATAACAATAAGTAGCGGGAATGTCCAAAGTGCCCCAGTTATCCTAGTTTTCCTAAAATCCTGCCTTCCTCCTCCAGACACCTTCATTGTGTTCTGGAAATTTTACACTCGGAGAAAGTCCTTTGAAATCCTCTGGGACTCAAGTCCCTCTCAGGAGGGCTCTTGAAGAATCCTTCTCTACTCTAGAGATAATCTATTTCCTATGATCCCTTGTTAGATAACGTTCCGAAGCACTACTTTGTTACTTTCTCCTCGGAAACTTTACTTTCTCCACTAATTTACCTTGATCACTGTCTGAGCTCGTTCTGTTTGTAAGATTATGTCAATTGGAAGACTCTTCCCTTGTTAAGAGAAATTTTGAGAAGCATTAACATGATATCCTTTTGCAACCCACCCTTCTACTTTCTCTTCTTCTCCTACCTCTAGTTACAACTACCACCTTTCCCAGTCTGAAGCAGAATGAGGATTTTTACAAACATATGTGTATATATATGCGTAATTCTTCTTATTTGTCTTGTTTGCGAGAAAGCTTCTTCTCCTTTGACGATATAAAATCCAATTCTTCACGCGAGGAGCTCGATTCCTCAGGGTTCAATCAACACTGTTTCTTCACGGACGTTCTCTTCGCTTTCTTTTCCTCCTCAAGAGTATCAATCTATCTTTATTATTATTACACCTACCTATTTCGTAATTTAGTTCTCGGCAATATTATTGTACCGTTTCTCTGAGTCAAGTCTCTTTTGTATATTTGTAGGAGTAGATGCGGATGCTGGCCAGAAGGCTGGCCTAGTAAGTTTTCCGGGCTGCTTAATTCTTCGAGAATATATATGATGATGGAAATAAAAATAAACAGGCCGGGAGCTCTCCCACTTGATTAAGTGGAAGGAAGGATGAAGCTGAGTGCCCTTGGTGAGATGGTTGATGCTGTCGGCAATCTTTCCGGAACAAGTTGTTGGAAGCCACTTAGGGGCGCTGAGATGATAAGTGTGGTTGATATGAGAAAATTACGGGATGTTGATATGACTGGATTGGGAATAAAAATATTCTTGAACTTGTTGAATACGGAGATTAGTCGTCCCGTGTACCTCTTCTAACGCTGCTGGAAACGGAGCGAGAAGAGAGGGAAAGAAGCCAAGTGGTCTTCCAGTGAAAGTAAATATTGACGGAACGGAAGCAAAATACTCTCTCCTTCACTTTCTCCCTTTCTCCTGGGTAGTATAGTAGCTTTCTCCAACGCTCACTCCAGTCCGACTAACGAAAGCCAGTCAGTTCTCTCGCTCCGATCTCTTCTCGTCCTCTGTCTTCAATCCACTCACTCACTATGTCCCCGTCTTGAGAAACTTTTCCCCTTTTTACTCCTCGTCCAGGACGTCCTCGTCGTCGCCTTCTTTTCCGAGGGGAAAACAAACTCTTCTCTCCAATTCCCTTTCTCCGTCCGTCAAAGAACAAGGAAGAAAGGACAGGGAGAGAGGCAGGGAGGCAAGAAGAGTACAGCAGGGAAAGATTCCCAGTTGAACAGGAAGCAGGAGAGAAAGCAATAGTAAAAGCGGGAGCTATTTCTCGATCCTCTATGTCGTCTTCTTCCTTGTAGCTCCTTCCACTCACGTAATCCGACTTACACGAGAATCTTCAACTCTAGCAGCTCTTGTACGTGAAAACTTTGACAGAGAACCCAATGTGACCAGCTGGGATTGGTCGGAGAGAAATACCACCCACGCACTCTGCTCCATATCGATCCGAATTCCCTTTTCTCTTCACACAGATATGCTCCCTTTCACCCACTACACTGTATACCTCAACGGAGAAAGCACGAGAATATTTCTCTCTATATTTCACCCCAGACCCGTCCCCCTCCTCCCCGATACTTGTTCTTTCTCCCTCCACACTCCACACACACACCACCATCACTTTCTTTACCAGTTAGTTCCGTTTATTCTCCCTTTCACATCTCCCCGTCTTCTTCTCTTCCACTCTCTCTCTCTCTCTCTCTCTCTCTCTCTCTCTCTCTCTCTCTCTCTCTCTCTCTAAAACTCTACACCTTCAATCCAAAATTTTCCACAAACATATATCCTATTCCCCTTCAATCCTTAGCACCTCCATCCTTGCATTCAATTCAACTAGCTACAACAAGACTCTTTCACCACCAACCCAAACTTTCTCCAACTTCCTAACTCTTCCTCCTCCTCTCCATAATCATCCTGGACAAACCTGGAGCATCAACCCTTCCTCCTTCATCTCCTCTTGTATTCAAACATATGCCCACATTACAAACTCTCATCCATCCAAGTACTCCCTCCGCCTCCGCCGTCGTCGGACATCAATGAACACTATTCAATCCAAGCCCTCCATCCTCTTAATATGTATTCTCCCATTTCTCCCCTATATTTCCATTCTCGGACTTGTACCCACAAACCAAAAACCGAAACGTCTCGCTCGTTTACTTTCTCTCCCTTTTCCGTCCTAGTCTCTTTCACTCCATTTCAAGCCCACCACATTTTCTTCGCCCTCTCTTGCTTTCGCCTAGGCAATGTAGGACACTACCTTTATGAAGCCCACACACACATTTACTGTATACCTCAAATCATAGTCAAAGGAGTCAGCCGCTCAAACCTTCAGCTTAGTTTCGAACAATTTATTCTGCATATTTCCCATCTTCCTCACTTCACTTCACATCTCTTCATATCCTCTTCTTCCTTTCCGTCTCTCCATTCCCACTTTCACCTTTATTCCTTTTCCTTCATTTACCTTTCACATCCTCGTATGTGGTATTAAGAATACCCCACGACGGAATACACGTACAAAGTCTACTCTCTTGGAAGCCCGGTGTACTACATTGTGTTACGAAGGAAGGAAAGGGGAAAGCATCCAGGATTTGCCATAATTCCACAGATATACTTTTCCTTTCCCCTCACAACATCCTCTTCTTTATTTCCCTTTTAGTCCGTCCATTTCGGCAGTCTTTATTTCTTTCTTCATCCACCTCCGCCTCTAAAGACTTTCTATTCTTCCCTTCCCTATCCCTCAATCCTTACACGGAAGAGCTCTCTACCTTCATCTCATCCATATTCAAGGCCATATGAATTATATTTTCTCCGCGATACAAATTCTCGTAACCAAATTTACTTCCTTATTTTCTCAACCGCAACCCACAGCCACATCCAAACGGAAAAGAAACTAGAAGCTCCTTACTCCTAAGCATCATCTTCCCCCTCCTCAGATTTCATTCCACATTCCGCATTCTATCACGTACAAAACAACAATTCTTTTCACGTCCTCCCTCCCAACTTGCATAGAGGTAAAAAATCTCAAGAGATACCCTAAACGGAATCAAGCCAGACTCCTTACTTCTTATTCAATTCCCAGGAGTAAAAGTCAAGCCTCCTCCTGGATAAGGGGGTAAATGAATAGAGCGTGAAGTAAAACGGCGGAGAAAGGAATAAGGGAGAGACTGGAGAAAGTTCATGGGAATAAAAGGAGAAAGCATATAGGGAGAATAGAAAATCCGCTCTCTCCCACGCCTTCATTCCGCCCCATCATAAATCAAAGGCTAAACTCAACAACGATATTGTATGTCATGTTTCCCTTTCTCTTCTACTTCCTCCTAAACACAGTCCTTAATATCCTCATCTATCCACTCCTTTCCCCCTCTAATTACCGTAAATGATCCCTTCTTTTTATCACATCTGACTCATAATAATAACATATTGCCACATAATTCAAATTTACAAACCTCCTGTCCAGGCACAGGCCATCTCTCCTAAGGGAACCATTCAGTAGAAATTCAAATACTTATGTATAAAAAACTTTCTCCCTTTCCATTCATAAGAAACCCAGAAAAGGGGACTTTTGGAACCCACGCCCAACTTTATCTTACCTTTTCATATTATTCCCTGTCACTTATTCTTCCGGACCCAGGCAGTTACCTACACTTTTGCCTCACTCTGCAAAGCAAAAGCAAGCCTCTTATTTCCCTCCCACCCCCTCCTTTCTCCACTTTCTCCGCTTTTACACTCATTCCCATTCTCATCATTCCCCCCATGTATGCTATTAAGACCATTAGTTACCTCGGAACAAGGCTAAGAACAAGGTAGCACGCCCTACATATTCTTCTCCAATTCCTCTACTAATTATTTTACAAGTGCCGTGAGCTGAATTTTTAGCTCCGCCATCTAACACTTTTAAATCCGACACGTCCTACGCTTTCTTCTTCCGAGCTTTACCTAAACCTCCATTAAGCTCATGCCTGATCAAGTTACAGCCTGTAACTTGATGCTCCATTAAATTAGCGTCATAGAGCGGCTCTCGTAATTCTATTTCTACTTCACAGGTCGGAGAAAGCTACTTTCACTCCAACCATTAACCGTCTACCGTCTTAGTACATGCTGAAAAGACGTTTTTCAGCTTTTACATATTCTTCATAAGTGGATTATCCAAGAAACTATTAGGTAAACCCAATGAGAGTTCTCTCAAAGTATCAACAAGTCCCTTGTTGGAGGGGAGTAACGGGAGCGCGACAGAAAATTAAATGAAATAACGGTAACCGTCTATATATTGTGTTCAGGGAAGATGAGCTACAGTTTGAATCTCTCCTTTTGAATAGCCTATCCAAGTAACTTACAAACCTCATTTCCTCTTAAACGAGATTAAACCATAGTTCCTTACTAGCATATGGAATATCCAGTTGTAGAAAGAATATAAGGCTTGCTAAAATTTTCTCCAAAATTCATCATAATAATTAAATTCCCTCTTCGCGTCCACACCATTCTCTTCTCTCGCATCCTATTATATCCTTCCTCCTTTTTCGTCATTCTTTCCCTCTGAGTCTCACTCCTGTCCCATAATGTCTCACTTTAGTTTCAAAAATCCATTCCTCATCTTGTGTCTTTCCTCTTTCTATCCAACTTTCTCTGCTTTCCCCAACCCGTCGTCTCTTTCCATGACGCACTCGTAATGAATAAGCAAGAAGACAGAAGCTTATCCGACATGGAGCAAGTCATTCATTTGAATCTTTGTAGAAATAATGAAATACCGGGATTCCTATTCCATTTCATGAGGCTTAAATTTGATTTGCGGATTTTTGATCCCAAGGATTTTTGGTCCCAAGGATTTTTGGTCCCAGGATTATTGATCCCAGGATTTTTCATCCCAGGATTTCTGATCCCATTTTTTCTCAGACATAAATAATACGTTGCACACCTTTAGTCAGTTATTACTAATGCTTGGACTTCACAAATTCAATCATTCTGCTGACATTTGCCTCCTTGAAGATCTCCAATTGGGATGCAGGAACAAGCAGAATTCCGAGAAAATGTAGTTTGGATACCACTTTTTGAGGTGGAAAATGACTACAGTCAGGAGGATACACAAATCTGCGTGGATTTAAACCCTTCTGAGACTACTTGTTATCCAGCTCTGGTTCAGTAAGCGACAGAGTGCAGAGTTGTCGGTAATTAGTAATGGAAATTAACATGTTTAGTTTTATTCCTACTCTCTAATAGTTAAAACAATGTAAAAATTTTTACACAACACTAGTACTTGTTTTCTGAATCATACATCACTTTATTTATGTCTGGAAAAAAATGGGATGAAAAGTGCTGGGATCAGAAATCCTGGGATGAAAAATCCTGGGATCAATAATCCTGGGACCAAAAATCCTTGGGACCAAAAATCCTTGGGATCAAAAATCCGATTACCTTAAATTTTACCCCTGTTTCAAATGAATCCATCACCTCATCCATATCCATTTATCCTTAGACTTGTGTACATCCTTATCGGAAATGGAAGAAACAAAGGACGCCTACTCCTCTGAGCTCTTCGTCCCATGTCTGTGAAACGGACAGATAGATGATATGCTCTTCTCAACCTTTCCTTCCTCCTTCCTGTCTTATCTTGAATCTTGTTGTATTTCCAATATGTTTTCTTTATTTAGTGTAACACACTACCATGTATGATATTTGTCTGTTAGAATATGCGGATTTTCATCCTCCGGCTCAATCACTTGGTTCTCTTCCTCGTCCCGTCTTTACCAAACCTTGTATTTCTTCTTAGCATCCACATGCGCTTCCTACATGTTTCCATCCTTCTCTTCCCCCTTCCCTCCTTCCCTCAGTTAGCACGCTTGCAACTTTCCCTTTGTAAAAAAGAACAATTTATTTTACAAGGTGAAAGCTCTTTTTTCTCCCTGTTTTCCTCCTATTTTAGCTTAATTCACCCTTGTTCCCTCCCCTCCCTCCTTGTGTACACAACTTGTTTACCAAAGCAAAATTATTCCCTTAGGAATCTTCCTCCTCTTCCCTATCCAGCCAGATTGACATGTTAATCCGTAAGAATCCTTTATAGATTTCCTATTTTCTTTCCCTAAAAATAGCATTGTATTTTATCTTTTCCTCTCCATTACAATCCAGCTCTTCCCCCCACCATCCAGTAATACGGCACCTTTCTATATACCTTTGAGTGCATTTCCTGTTAGTGTCTTACACAGCTACAGCACTTTCCCTTCCTCAACGAGCAACAACAAGAATCTTCCAGAGTTTCTCCGCTCCTTGTACGTCTTATTTTTTGTTACCTATTGTGAAACGTTGAAGCTCCTTCTGTTTCTCCTCTTTTTCCTCCTTCTGGAATAAACAATTTTCAATCATCATCGTGTGATTGTGTATCTTGATTTGTTTCTTGCTTTCGTGCCTTAGTATTTAGCATGTCACCACGTGCGTCATTCAGAGAGCTAAAAGTGTTGAGCTGAACTCATGCTGCAATCCAAGATCTGTCTGAATACAAAGGCAGATGTGTGTGCATTTGTAAAAATCTCTCAAGTTTGCATTCCGTATCTCCAGAGGGATGCTTTCATACAGAAAGCACACGTATCGATACAGAATAGCAAGAGACGTATATAAGTTGTTGAAAGAAAATGTTGGTTAGTGTTAAGAATGTCAAGTTTTGCGTTTGATCCCTCGTATCATGTTTGCAAGTGCTCCTGACTCCTGGGAACGGTGAGGGTGGCTCAGTTTGTATAGCCCAGTCAGTCAAGAGTTGAGGGGAGACGGTAGGATTGTATGCACATATTCACAAGGGATTCCTTTTCGTATTGAATTTGAGAGGATATGGATTGACTGGATTATTTTGTCGGCAATCATATATCAGGTTTCCACCTTTTGAACTCGCCGCATTAGCTATGGCGAAGAGAAATTGGAGAAAGCGGAGAAAGTCAGTGACTGTTGTAAGTCGATATCAAGACTTAAATGGGATGTAGGATGGGAGTGCCAAGGATGGATTCCAGCCTATTTTTAGCACATTCGAGTTAAATATTTGCACAGCTATTAGAGACGGCTTGAATTAAATTATGTGCTGATTTTGATACTTCCAGTAGAATTGAGAGCAATTTAGGAGAGGTTGATGAAAGCCGAGTGGATTGGAATGTGTGTGCGGGAGGTTTGGATGTACGTTTCTCTGAAGAGCATCAGTCAGGGATGTTTGGAATGGGAATAAGGGGAAGATCCCGGCTCTTCAAATCCTCTCACCATCATTCCTCCCATGTCTTCAACCAACTTCCTTGTTGACTCCGTCTTTTCGGATCATCCTCTATATATTTCCAAATCTCTCATCTCGTCTCTCGTGGGCTACAAGTCTAAGACGCCGAAGAAGATAGATTCTCTTCCCATTTACCATTTACCCACGTGCTTTCATTCCACTTTCCCAACGGTCTTGACGTCAGTCCGCCCCCCTCTTATCGGACTGAACGGATGCTATAGAAGTTTTAGAATATTAAGAATATATAGGGAAAACCTTCCAACCCTCAGACGAGAATAGCTCCACGTTTCGTCATCCACTTCCTCTTTTCCATTACACAGCATTACCATTTATAGCCCACACTTACCGTTACCTGTAAAAAGTGGGATCATCTAACAAAATCTTATCACAGTTTGCAATTATGGTTCAAGAGGGGTGGAACTGGATTTTTCCATCAAATTTTCATAAGGTTACACAGGGCGGAAGAATCAAATCAAACATGGACCAGAAGTTACTCCGAGTCGTATAAACGTATCTTTCAGGAATCTACAGTCTCAAGAAGCGAATACTATTTTTTGGAGAAAGTTGGAGAAAGTAGAGTGGATAGAGATAGAATTGAGTGAGCGGGTGGGCGGCGGACTGCTGACTCATGACGAGCGGCAAGGTATTGGAAGGTGGACAAAGCATATAGAGTTTGGAGGAGTGAGTGAGTGAGTGAAGCCGTCATTACCAGATCAGGTCTTCATTTGATAGTGAATTAGAAATAAATTAGGAAACAAGTGCGAGATTTGGACAGCTCATAAACATAACGGTGGGGAAATAGATGGGGATACATTTACCTCTAATGGAGTTAAACTGAATGAAAGGGACAGAAATAACGATCTAAAAGAAATATTGCGCTCCACTCACCCAAAAGAGGAAACCAATGCAATCCGCGAGAGACATGTATGGTGGGGGTGGAGAGAGAGAGCGGAAATTGAACTTTCTTCCTCCTCACCCTTCACAGTTTCTTCAAGTACCCGGGGCTAATCTTTGTCCCATGTCTCTACCTTTGATAAGGTCATAGCGGCTGCCGAAACCAATTCCACTCCTTCCGCTCTCTCTTCGTCGTCTTTATGGACTTTAGTCGGCGGCGACGTCTTCAACTTATTCTAACCCCTTCCTCCCCGCCTCCTTCGATCCTTTATATGAATGACCAAAAGAGGGAAAAGCAAGGACACGGAGGGGAGGGCCATGATGGTCATGTCTGTGGCTATGGAATCCCGGGTGATTCATTGTTGGGAGAGCGAGGAAAATCTCTCTCAGCCCCTTCTTCAATGGACAGATGAATGGAGGGAGGGGAAGGGGTGAGGTGGGGCACTCCCACGCATTCTCCATAGACTTTCCCTTCATTCCAATCTTCTTGGCTGGGTGCCAACAACAGTTGAAATGGAAAAAAATCCTCCTTTTCTCCCTCATCATCAACAAACCGGCGCTATTAAATATCCGAGAAAACCCCATACCGTCCAACAAATACCCGGGAAAGGAGCAAAACGGGTAAAGAGAGAGAGAGGAACCCTCCAGGAAAATTCATTCACCAGGCCAGCCCTCTCATCCATATGAAAATAATCTCATGTATATCACTTTCTCTGCATAATACCCCGCCTGTTTCCACTTTCCTCCCGGCCCCTATATACGCATCTATCTTCCGGACTTTCTCCGTCTTCTCTATGGCTGTGTGGGAGGACAAATTTAGCTAATTCTAGGTGGCTAACTAACGACTACCGACTATAGTTTGTCCCTCCCTAATCTTTCCCTCTTATCTTTCATCCTTTCTCTTATAATTAGCACAACAAGCTTCCCAAATCTCTTCTCGCCCAATTCATCTCACCACCTCGTCTACCAGCACCACCACCACTGTTGTCCCTCCAAACCGTAGCTTATGCTCAGCTAGATGCATCCAGTGTATATAATCCTACCACCCGGCAAGCGAGTATCTCGGGCTAAATCTGGAAGAGAGAGTTGGCTCTCGGCTAAACAGAATCACACTACCCTTTGTCCTTCGATGCCTATGCCTGAGTAAACTTTTTCCTAATTGCATCTTCCGGCTATAATGGTTAATAGGTGTAGGTAGAAAGCAATTCCAAACTGCACCATGTCTCACCCAACCTTTCACCACTTTCACCATTATACCATCCGTGGAGCGGACTACAGGATCAATTTCCATACGCCGCCATCATAACCCAGACAAAATTTGGCACCCATTCCATCAACCTATTTTTGGCCTTCTAATATTAATAATTAGGTAAAAAGGGTAGTTTAAACAAACTTTGAGAATAATTACTTCTTGCATGGAGAGAGAACCCTGCGGAGGAAGAGGAGAGAGGGGGCTGTTTCCTCCGGTGAAAGTTAGCCTCTGCTTGGTTTAGCTGACGTAGTTGAGCCCTCTTCCCGGGCTGACACGGGTGTAAAGTCCAAGATGTGGCATTAAAGAGTTGTTTCCCAAAATCCATGTCACACACACATTTTCAGGGGTTAAGTTAACCCCTGAAAATGTGGGGTGAGGGGCGCATGTTTTAGAGAAAAAATTTTTCAATTCCATGAACGCCGAAACGGGATTCGCATACATAAGACGAGAGGATTTTAGGGCAAGAGAGAAACGGACCCGAGCAAGATATTCTCTTTCTCTCTCTCTCCTCCGAAAATATAAAGGGGCGTAGAGGGGGGGAAAGCATCTCAATGAAAAGCTCACTTCCATGAATGAATGAATCGATCCTTCCGTCCTCCTGCGTGAGCCTCTCCGTTCCACATTCTCCATCCTCGATTCACTTTCCTCCTGTCTCTTCCAGCTTTCACTTTTTCCTCCACCAACTCTTCCTTCACCGCCAACCAAGGAAATAAGAAAGAGTCCGCATCCCGCTTCCATAAGAATCGGGAAAATGTATCAAATGTGGCAAAATAGTCAATTCCACTTCCCATCCAACCAAGCGCCACCCTCCGAAGCCTTGGAAAAGAGAAAGGAGCGTGTGTGTCTCTATATATCCGTCTCAGTCGCCGAGGACTTTCTCCAAGAAATGGAGAAAGCCTTACTATAAGACTCTTCATCTCTCCCTCCCGCTCCCCAGCCAGCCAGTCAGCACAGATCCGATTCACATTCATACACAATTCTCCTCGAGGACAAGGCGAGTTCTTTCACCAAGCCAACATTAGCCCTGCCTAGATAGTAGATAGAGAGAGAGAGCCCAGACAAGAGCGTACACGGCTCGGAAGAAGCCTCCTTGCTATTCCCCTCGTTCATGATGGTAGTTGCCAGGAGAGGCGGAGGGAGCTTGAATCCCGCTACAGCTCCTCTGCCACACACCCCTCTCTCTCCACTTGGAGAAAGCACAACTCAAAAGTAGATTGAGGTGAACTCTGTTGGTGTAAAACGGATTTTCTGCGAGGAATAGTTGCCTTCCTTGTAGCCCTCACAGATCAGCTGGCTGGGACGGGGACGGAACAAGTTAATCTCTTCCTTCTCTACCACCACCACCCCCACACTCTCTCCCCTCCTCTGTCTTTTATTTCTCCTACTGCTCATGTACGGACCAACACTTGCCTATATCCCCCTGGCCACTTACTATCCCGAAGACGGGGAGCCTCACCGAATTATCTATTCCACACCCTAATTCCAATTCCACCAAAAGGAGTAGAGGGAGGGAGTGCAACAAGGAGGCAGAGGAGTCTGTAGGTAGGTAGGTGGAGGGACGTACGGCTACCCAGATCAGTACACTTTTTAGTCAAAGGAGGCAGGAGTATATTTTTAACTGCTTTCACCCCTAATTTCCTGCCACTTTCTCCAAACGGCCAAGTGACACTCATTTTTATCCTCTTCCACACATACTCGTATCAACATTCCGCCCTCCCTCACCCTTCTCTTGTCATCCTCCCATATCCGGATCCCTAGAATCCATAAGCCCAGAGCTGAAAACTAAACCCAAACTCAATCCTGTCAATAGTCCATGCATCCATTCTCTCTCTCTCTCTCTCTCACAACTCTTCAACAAGCCATCAGGATCAACCCATTACATTATCTAGACTAGCCCACTAGAAATCCGTCTCATTGATATGAGGGGAACCCTTACTTTCGTGTGTAGTGCTCTCGCTCCTGGCTTTCTCCTCTTCACCACTCCCGCCGTCCCACTTCCGTACAGTAATTAAGCTGCAAACAATATTTTTCACCATCACCAATCACATACATGTTCTCCCAAGGCAAGTTCCCCTGGACATGGAAGAAGAAGAAGAAATAATCATCAAAATTAAACACTACTTGACAAAACATCCCGAGTTTATCAACAACTGGCTCCAAGAACAGCATGGTCACCACCACCAACCACAACCACCTCCTCCAGTTGAAACCAAAGGATTAATTAATTCACATCAAAACAATAATCCCTCCAACACCACCACCTCCTTAAAAACCTCCCCCCAATCCCCCTCCTCCTCAACCAGTTCTCCAAACCCCACCACTCGTCATCCCCATCTCCAAACCGGAGATGTCCAAGAAACCAATGCGAATAATGAGCCTCTAAGTAGGAAATTATCTCAGCCCCCCTCATCCCCAGAGACGTCGTCCTACTCTCAGTTTTTATCCAAACGAAATTCAATTAGTTCTGATCGATTCCATTATTTTCTATCATCCCTCGCACCAAACTCTGCCGAGCCGGAGGAGGATTCTCCTCATCATCACTCTCACAACGCCGCCAACAACAACCACCACGAGTTTCAACAAACTGCCATCCAGGAGGATAATCTCCAGGACGATCCTTCACACGAACCACGGGGGAGGAGAAGCCCAGTTTATCAAGCCGAGCCAATAAGTCAACAACCCAGTTGTAGTAGCAGCAGCAGCAGTTCAAACGATAAGAATGACCAACTCATTAACTTGGTCAAAGGGATTTCCAATGAACTCAATATTGATTGCTTATGTGAAAAAATCAGGGTAAATGTCACTCATCTTGCCAAAGCACAACATTGCCGCCTTTTCCTTGCCAGAGGGCCCCACGAGCAACGCTACTTGCTCTCCAAGTCAACAGACAACTCCTCCACGCTTGCCCTACTTAAAGGTAATTCCCATTCAACATTTTAACGCCCACTCATCCCCAACCCCCTCCTTCCGCTTTTGTAAAATCTAAACCCTTTTCCATAATAAACCTATACCGCCCTCACAACTTTTCCGATTCATAAAAAAAACTTTAGTAAACCTCATCCTTCTTCCCATCCTCAGCCAAGCGTCCGATTCTTCTACAATTCTAAATCATTTTCTTCTTCCATCTCTTCCTCCTCTCAAGGTAAATCCAAGGATCACGTTAGCAAGAATGACAAGACTGATAGCATCAAAGTACCCTTCGGAACGGGTATTATCGGATATGTTGCAGATACTAAGGATATCATAAATACGGATGATCCTACAAAGGTAACATTACAATCCGCTTACGAAATTCCGCCATTCATCCCACCCTCGCTTGGAATATATACATGTACTTGCCTCTTGAAATCAAATTTTAAATGTCCCTAACCCCGGATATATTCCTTTTTTTCCAATTCTGCATTATTCCGCTCCAGGATCCAAGATACTGCAGCGAGGTTGACTCTCTACCCCAAGTCATACCGAACCATCTCCTCGCCTTACCTGTCTGCAATAATGAGGGTCAAGTCATCGGTGTTGCTCAATTGTTGAATAAAGCTGGCAACGGATCCTTCTCTGCTCTTGATGTCGAGGTAATCCTCATTTCCTTGTACTGCATTTACGTGTCCTTGCTTTCACTGCCCTCACGCTCATAACCGAACAAACGATTAATTTATCTTCCAGAGCATTCAAAGATACTTGACGTTCTGCGGGATCGCAATTCAGAACGCGCAATTATTTCAAACATCCGTTGCAGAATATAGGAAGAATCAGGTAATGGAATCACCTCCTCCAATTACATTAAACACCACCTATACTTTATCCACTTTCCCTTAATTATTTCTTCCTGGGAAAGTATGTTTTCACACCGGAGCCTCTCCTCCGCTTCATTAGCCTCTAAACACATGCTTAATGAACCTTTTGATTATCTTTCAGCTATTGCTCAATCTAGCAAGAAGTATATTTGAAGAGCAAACCGGGTTAGAGCGGCTCGTTTCAAAAATAATGAAAGAAGCACAAGATTTGCTACGCTGCGAGCGTAGTCTCGTTTACCTCCGTGATGTTCCTTTGTATGACGCCGTGAGTTGGGATTCAATTTCCTTTATTCCATTATTAATAACGAGTATAGTAAACCCTCATATAAATTCAATTCTAATCCTCATACTCGTGTTCTCTCAACCCACAGAGTCAAATAGAAAAAATATTAACAATGCAACCGCTAGGAGCTCCTCCAACCCCACCGGAAGAGAAACCTAGCGAGAGGAAGTCTCTTACAAGGAGAGAGGTATGACTTGATTTAATCTCAGTCCTTTACTTTAAATTACTATACGTCAAGTCTTCTTGACTCCTCCTCTCATTCATCAAAATACAATCCACTATTCCATATTCCTCGTCAACTACAATCCTCATCATTGAAAGCTTGGCTAACATTTACCATCTTCTACTCTGTACATTTTAGAGCAAGACTATTAGCGTATGTGAAGTATTGCAAGAAAAGGTGAGGATTGATGGTTATACGTGAATTATTTATAATTTTCTATAAATATATCATTACAGCCCCTTAAATAGCTGTACTGGATGCATAAAAGTGATGGTAAACTGTTTGTAAAAGCTTCATAATCTATTTCCCAGGGTTATCCTTTCGACTTTGTCTACGAGTTGAACACAGAAGATTCTGAAGTACGGAAGATATCTGGGTCGCAATTAGAAGCTTCTCCCTTGACGCGGATAGCCCAATACGTAGCTATGACCACGGAAGTAATTTCTTTACGCTCCCAAAATAGACTTTTAATGACTTTAATGTCTTCTAAGAATGCAAGGAGCAAACCTCACGGATATTTTCTCCTTTCTCTTTCCAGATTTTGAACATTGGCGATGCGGTTTCCTGGTACAGAGAAAGCCAGGACGGTGGTGAAATGGTTCCCTCACACTTGAGCAGTTTACCACGAAGCATCCTCTGCATGCCAATTTACAACGGCCAACGTCAAGTTATCGGAGTAGCCCAGTTGATAAACAAGGTATCCTTCCTCCGTCTGTATTTAATATTGTACAACATGAGTCAACAATCCATCCATCTCCATCCCCCTCTATCTTATCTATTCTCCTCCGTACCAAAACTTTCACCTGTATTCTCAACCGGATTGCGTACTTTATGACGCAGGTAAACTGTCAGCCATTTACGGACAGCGATGCCATTACTTTTGAGGCTTTTGCAATATTCTGTGGCTTGGGTATCCACAACACGCAACTGTACGAAGGAGCTTGTAAGTATTTCTTTCATATCAAAACTTTCCCTTCGTCTATGACAATCAAAAAATGCATGCGGCCCACAACTACAACAACAAGTTGATCCTCTGCATATACGATAATATTTCCATTATCCCCATCCCTTTACTCCACCCCCCTCCTTCAATCATATTATGCAACAAATCCTCAACCTTTCACCACCACTTTCTCCAATTTCCCATGAATTGCATACAACTCACACAAAGTATATATATTACACACCACGAGCATAATAATCCTAATGATCTCCCCGCAAAAATCCGAAGCAACAAGCAAATTCATATTCCACCCTTCCCGCCTTCTCCATCCATCCTCATCTCTCACCTGTATGCACACACATTTATGAAAAGAGAGAGAATGATCTAAAATTTTGTACAAAAACCTTTAGAGGAGAATCCAAACCTTTTTTTCACAGGTAAATTGATGGCAAAGCAAAGCGTAGCACTGGAATGTTTATCCTATCACGCAACTGCATCTCCCGAGGATACTGAAAGACTCCGTCACGATGAAATCCCTTCATGCGCTCACTTTAAGCTCTTTAGGTAAATTATATCCTGAATGAATCCTCTAGTAATTAAAACCATTTATCATTATCAAAATCCCTTTTAGTCTACGGATCCGTCTCGTTCCTCCAACTCGTGTATAAAATTAGCATCAATATAGCTACTAATTAATTAGCTTTTAGCCAAGTGATCGTAATATTTGACGTGTAACTTTTATTATCGAATCTGAATTAGTGGTGAGGTGGTGGGAGGGTAGGTAAGGCAAGAGATGGAGGGAGGTTGTTCCGGAGCAATCCCGAAACAGCTTCTCTCCCCCCGCTTTCACCTTTCTCCCACCCCTTCAAGACTAATTACGCTATATTTGCTCCATTGTGTGGAGTGAAAGCTACATGGATTCCACAGTAAATCTACCAAAGTAATTTACCATATTCCTTCCGGGTACTCTATCTCATTTCTTTCTGGTTGTAGCTATGCTTTCAGCGATTTTGGCCTCACTGATAGTGACACTTGTAAAGCAACTATCCGAATGTTTTTTGAACTAAAACTAGTTGACACATTTCACATACCTTATAACGTAAGTCAAAAGTTACCGCTCATTTAATGTATCCTAGTTTTAATCCAAATCCTCTTCATTAGCAAATATATAATTAACAATTTCTAGGCTAAATCTTTAAAAAATTAGCTTCATATATCCTTAAGTGATTGCATCTTAGCTTCCTATAGCATTCTTAAGGAAGTAAAACAAATTTTTTTCCTTAACCTGAATTAACCAGTTTTTCCTCATCTCTGCTCAGCTTATAAATTATAGATTTTGCAAGCAAACCCTAAGACAACATTGCACGCATCCGTCTTTACAGTTCTTCGCTCTCTCTCTCTCTCTCTCTCTCTCTCTCTCTCTCTCTCTATTTCGTCAAACTGCCCGTATTTCTCTTTCACTAATGAAATCACATCCCCTTCCCTGTAAAAACTACGAATACATTTAATTCCAGTCTTTTTTGATGTAAAACATGTTGAAAGCTTAGATCATACCAGGACTAATCTGAAATATACATGACATTCTAGGTTCTGTGCAGATGGATTTTAAGCGTAAAGAAAAATTATCGGCCTGTAAAATACCACAATTGGCGTCATGCTTTCAACGTGGCTCAAACCATGTTTACTGTCCTAAAAATCGGTAAAATGGAACAGTTCCTCGACGACCTTGATGTAAGTAGCTTCTCTTATTACTCCATTCTCCTTTTGATCCTTCTTTAGTATGCATTCGCATTTACTTTGCTTTCTCCACCCATTGCTAATTTTCTTGAAGCTTTGCGGTGAAAGTTTACTTTCACCACGAGTCCCATTCTCCATTAAGTCTAATGTAAACATTTCCCTTATCTCTCCCTGCGTATCGTCTCTATCAAGTTTTCCTCTCCTTGACTTTTTCTCACTCTTTTTCTCTCTGTTTACACAGATTCTCGGACTGATGGTAGCTTGCTTATGTCATGATTTAGACCATAGAGGCACCAACAACGCTTTTCAGAAGCTATCAGCTTCACCCCTCGCTGTCCTCTATTCAACCTCTACAATGGAGCATCACCACTTTGACCAATGCGTCATGATCCTCTCCTCCGAGGGAAATAACATATTCCAGGTATATTATTTTTATTTTAGCCACTTTTTAGACAAGATCCGGGAAGGAAACCTGAATATCCCAAACCCAAACCCAATGTCTCCTCCTCACACCCATCATCCTCCCCGACCGTAATCACTGTGTATGCAAGCACCCACTGAAAGCCAAAATGAATGTTGATGAACATTATCCGCAATTCGTTTCCCGTTCCTTGGAATATAATGTGACCAACGCCCTTGGATATTTTACTTTCTAGGACTTATCCGCTGATAACTACCGCAAGGTTATGAAACGAGTAGAGAAAAGCATACTCTCCACAGACCTTGCCATGTATTTTCGGAAGCGGGAGAAATTCATTGAACTCGTGGATAACGGTGAAATATCCTGGCAAGGAGAAGATAAAAAAGAGTGTAAGCTCCATACATGTCCACCATTCAAATCTTGTACAAACAATCATCCTAATCCTTCCTATCCATCCATCCCTCTTCATCCCATATCCTTCTCATCTCCATCTATCCTGCCTTTTAGCAAGTTTGCAAAGAAAACACATTTCTGTATCCCAGTCACCAAAACTTTCTCCAAGAAACACGGCTTTGTATTCCTGTATAACGCTCGGAATTGATATTGGACCAATTCCAAAAAATTTCAGTACTGTGCGGCATGATTATGACTGCCTGTGATGTCGCTGCAATCTCAAAACCTTGGGAAATTCAGCATAAAATTGCCAAACTTGTCGCAGATGAGTTCTTTGACCAAGGAGATTTGGAAAAAGAGCGGCTAAACCAGCAACCAGTGGTAAATTTTACATGTTTATACTAATAAACTTGCCTCTGTAAACAATCAACTCAGCAAGTCCTTAAAAAGCCATATGCACAGCAATGTAAACAAACTCGCTCAACACAACCTCAAACGTAAATTTTCAGGCAATGATGGACCGAGAAAAGAAGGACGAGCTTCCTAAAATGCAGCTTTGCTTCATCGATGTAATTTGTTTGCCGCTTTACAAGGTAATCCATTACCCTGTTTTAATATTCATTCCCCGCCGTCCTGTAGCAATTACAACTTTCTCTTTTAACACCGCCTCATCGATACATTTCAGATGCTCACTGAGATATTTCCATGGCTTCTGCCGCTATACGACGGTTGCAAGGCGAACCGCAAAAACTGGCAAGATCTTGCAGAGAAAGTAGACATGGGCCTGACCTGGATCGACCACGATGTGATCGAGAAACCAGTGGAAGAGTTCTCATGTAAATTTTATTAAAACTATGAGTAGCTTACCTGTAGTTTTGCACTCGTTAACGTTTTAAAAAAATCTAAATCTTTAAAACCTCAAAAACAAAATATGCTCCCCAGGTATGGACAACACCTCGC
This sequence comes from Sminthurides aquaticus, assembly GCA_906901655.1. Classification (NCBI taxonomy): domain Eukaryota; kingdom Metazoa; phylum Arthropoda; class Collembola; order Symphypleona; family Sminthurididae; genus Sminthurides; species Sminthurides aquaticus. The sequence continues at coordinate 11,942,639 of CAJQTT010000001.1, read as the reverse complement.
TGGAAGACGTAAGCTTTGTGGTAACAACTTTAAATTGTGGCGCAAATACAGAGAGTCAAGCTCAGCAGGGTCGTTTAAACAAACGGAGTAAATTCCGCCTCCGGAACTGGCTTCCAGGCACCAAGAAAACTAGTTGGGGAACTGAAGCTAAAGAGCAGAGTACAAAGTCGGTAGGAGTGCTGCCGGGTCAGCTTTCTCCACCTTTAACCTCAAGTCCAGCCTCCGCTCCAGCAGTACCCATTCACTCAGGTCCATACATTCCCGATGATGATGACGGACTCGTATCAACAGATCCCGGAGCTAAGGGTTGTGTAGGGAAGCGGAACAGAGGAGGAGGAGATAAATCCGAGTCCAAGAAATCCTGTTCCATTTCTTAATAATATTCAAAAATAATGATTCCCCTCTTCCGCTCCAATCAATCCTCCCCCCCCCAACTGTATCCTATAATAATCAATTATTATGCATGCTCCAATTTTAATGCCCCTTCCAGTGATATATATTAAAAAACCAGAAAGACTCCATACTGGCTTCAAGGTTTGCGAAAATCTAAAGGCTACTTTGACGACTATACTTTATAGTAATACTAATAATAATAAATGATCGTGGATTATGTAATAATACTAGAGGCTACCTCTTTCCCATTCTCAAAGCTGTGTTACCTTCCGTGACATATTAAGTCCACACACGATGCGTACTATATCTATACTTAATTATATATGATACGTATTATTATTACTTGAATACGCAAGAAAATTATTATGACTCGTGTACAATTTACCTACTCACTCTTATGTCGCCTAAATAGAGAGAGCGTTCACACAAAAAGCTAAAATCCAAATCTATATAATCCATGTACAACAAGTGTGTGTATATGTACCTTTGGCAATATTTCTTGTAATTCATTTCCTCGGTCCATCCTTGTACTAGAGCGCAACTACACGTGTACAAGAGTATGTGACACGAGCCACGAGCAGCGTTATCCCAACTTCTTCAAAGCAATATCTTTACATCTTTACACCTTATGATGACGGCCCGAAATTTTAAATAAACTTTCATTCTATCCAATTCTCGCACTCACCTAACTCGCTTCACAATCTTATTATCCCAAACTCTGCCAATTATATACTAATAACTACGTCTCCTAGTATTTAAGATCCCCTCATCCTAATCCCCGTATATCCAATATCCACGCCCTTTTGCCTTTTACCAGCCAGTGTCCAAACAATTCCGCCCGGGCTTTTATCCCTCGATTAATCGCCCTCCGCCTCCTCTTATCCCATATCTTTTCTATTCCTTCCATAGCCTCCGCTCTTACCACCTCCTTGCTTTCACCTCTACTTTCACCTGGCTGGAAGCTTGCAAGTATACGGAATCCATAAAACGGACACTCTCACAGTCAGTCACGCTGACAAAGTGTGTGACTCAAGAAGAGGTGCTTCATCCATCACTCAAACTATAAAGTAATTGACTAGACACAAATACAAAACCAAGCAAATATAAGCTCAAAATAAACCAAGGCTCAGAACTCATAACAGAAAAAGCTTCACCTGGAAGACACAGCCCGTGGAGAAAGAAGAAGCGCAATCCCTCAATCTTCCTTCTATCCCGCTCACCACGAAGACAAACCTCTGACCATTAATCGGTCATCCAGATTAATTCTACCGGCAACAAGATGAGAAAATCGATACATGTATCCTCCAAGCCAACCTTCCCTTAACCCCACCCCCCGCCCGCCCGCCCACTCTCCAGCTTCCCTATCCGCTGTCGTCTTCATTTTTTTTACCTGTCTCATCCGCCCAATGTCAAAGGTAGAAGAAAGATAGCGGTCCCCAGCGAGAGAGAGAGAGACAGACCGACTACTAATTAAGACACGGGGGCTAAACTCAGAATCAGCAATTTCTCATCTTATTGTATTCCCTTATCCATCTTGTCCGTCTTTAATAATGTCCTCTACGTCATTTGTTGCTGAAGCGTTGAAAGAGACAAGCTTATAGACGTAGAGTTATAATAATAAGAATGACAGTAAACACGGGCACTAATTTATAAACTTAATTAATGAATGCCATGCAAAGGTAATTATATTCGTACAAGCTCGGAAATTATATTTCAGCCCCTACTAATGGCATCCATTTAATCCAAAGCTCTCTCTTTCCTCTCGTATACACATGCAGAGAAGAGAGTAATTAATTTTGATGGATTCAGCCTAAAACGTTGAGGAAGCGAGACAGACGCTACATTACAAACCCTTACTCTCCTCCCCCCTCCCCATCAACACACCAATTATTTTTTATTATGTAATACGTGAGCAGCCCTAACGGCAGACACAATGTGTACTAACATAGCATACATATGCACCGAGACTGTGTACATCTCTGACGTTGTAGACAACCCAGACAATGCCTCGTGTTGGTAGTAGAGTGACAAGCGAGAATATCCGGCGGCCACTGCCAATTGGGGACAATGTTATACTAGAATCTTCCAAGCTTCTATCTCTCATTTTACCAGGGTTTTTTTCAACGCCTGTTTTGCTTGATAAAAGTTCCAGTTGAGACGCCTCAAAAAAAACTTTCACCTAAAGAGTTCTTATATACTACGATTCTAGACAAGATCTCTTACTCTGTTGGTATGGAGACCGATACACACAGCGAGTAAGAGACAAGGAAAATCTAAGAATTACTTTTTTTTGGTGCTCCAAAAAAAAGCAATTATTGTGCGTTCAGGCAGCAGAATTACTAGGAAATTGAATTTTAACCCGCGTTAACCTAGGAAACCAACTTTAATTTGTTTTCAATATCGTGGCTTACACGTTAATACATACTTGCTAATTATTCCGCTAACTCAACGTTCCTATTCCCGCAAATTTCTCTATGTCTAATTTTCGTTTAGAATCAGTAACGATGGTATCTTTTTATAGATTTCACTTGTCTCTTACTCGCCCTGTTAGAGTAAGAGATCTTGTCTACTACGATTCTATATTTTACGATTTTATCACCGACCGCTAAAAATTATATTAATGCCGTAGTTATTCACAATTAACGTTATATTAACACTGAATTACCTTTAAAAATTCACGGTTTTGGTTTTGATCCTTCATTTTTCATTGGTGCAATATTATTGCCTAATTCTAAAAATTATTTTCATCATATGATTATAACATAACCGAAAATCTTTATATACATACATAATTTATTATTTGAAAAAAGGCGTCATTTTCAAAAAGAGGTTGTTAACACGCTCACCTTGAGGGGATACAAAAACTGTAAGTGTCTCTTGACTACCAGCGGGGATACTTCGGAGACCCATGCATATATGACTTGTTCTTTTGCCACGGGAGCTGTATGTATAGTCATTATAGAACATGTATAGGAAAGTGTGGCGGTGGCGCTGACTATCTGTCTTTATAAAAACCCTTAAAAAGTATAAATCTAGAGAGAAGGGACGAGACGATGTTGTTTCATGCAGCCTGCTTTATGGGGAAGTGGATGAATGAGAATGTTCACGTTTACATTCACTTTGTTCTTTCCATATGTAGGAATGGTTTTAGGGTCGGATAATAAAGAAGCCCAAGTGTTCCCATTTCATGTTTCAGACGAGCAGACAAGAGTTTCGAGTAGTTCCACTGTAACTCGCCACTTGGATTAGACGAGAATAGAAATTCAGGAATGGATTTCTTTAAATAACCAAGAAATTAAGCAAGTGTCACGGAGTCCAGGTATGTAATCCTATTCCTTATTAAATCACCGTCATCACGGTATCTGATTTGATATGAAAAAATCATTTATTCCAAGAGAAAAGGATTAACACACACCTGTCCTTCTTTCAGGCTGTGCGATGCAATGTGTCGACACGGTTGGCCAAGGGGAATTGAATCACATACAACTTGTGTAACTTCTTCGTCGCCCTCTTCAAAATAAACAAGATAAATAATAATAATATAACATTTATAATTTCTTAATGGTATCACAGTGAAGCGTGTTATCTTAAATAATTATATAATTTATACATTATATATCTCAATCATCATCCTTGGATCGACTCAGCGTAGAATCCCTCAATGTTGTTGCGTCCTTTGAGTTTTTTTATCATCTTATCAATCCTCAATCCCTCTACTCTCCAAGATTTAATTCAGTTTCAACGAGTTCATCCTTAAGTGCGTATTTAAGAGTGTCATTTCTTGATGATCCGAATTGAGCGTGGTGAGATCCTTCCCGCTACATATAATAGTGTCGTCATTATAGCGTCAGCTATTCGGAAAATTTACATCTAGTGCAACACATAGAGTCGAGCTCTGAATCGCTTGCCAGCTACACTGCTGCAAGTGTTCAAGAGATTGGATGGAAGGGATTAACGTTAACTTTTGACGAGCCACTCTAATCGTGTCCAAGTAATTTTCCGTACTTTATTTCCCCTGCGACCTTGTGTGTCATTGCCCGGGGATTGACTTTGGTCAATGGCCGGATTACCGTGCCTGACAGAAGGCTACGATTACGACCGATTCCGGACATTGATTCCGTTCAACGAAACTAGTAATTCCTTCATTATCCCCGTTAGTAAAAGTGTGCTGGCTTTCCTTGGATGGCAGTTTAACATGACCCAAGGTAAGGGATATTATCAGCGTGTTCATTTCTTACTGAAAAATGAAATATGTTTTACGAGATTAACTAATTAAGATTAATCGTCGGATCTTAAGCTAGATGTCAACACAGAAGATGTTAAAGAACTTTTTTGAACATCAGATTGATTTATTAAGTTGGCATTTTATATTTTCAGGTGATTCCCGGATCGAGGGATAGCTGATGAGTTGGATGACTCCGAGATATTCAATCATCTCTCATTATTTTCTTGTCGCCTCCGTCCAAGAATAACTGGAGACAGTGGAACATTCCCACTTTATTATGATTTACTCGAACTTTTAAAACCGTTATACACAGTTTTAAACCCTTTCCTTAATTATTTCGTTCCCACATGTTTACCCAGTTCGTCAATTGCGTTTAACCCTGTTACTGTTTTGCGATTACTTTCATCCCTTTTATATCATCTCGAAGGATTGTAGTGTGAGCATCATCGTCGTAGCGAGATCTTGCGCCAAGTTTCGCATATTTCCGGAAAACAATGTGCTAAGCATGAGTGGTAAGTACTTATTGCGACAGTATTTTAATGGCAGGTTCCCAAGAACGTTTTGTTTTCTGGTTTGGTGTCTGAATGAAAATGTTAGCAGTAGCTACAGAATTCATTATATGAACATAACCGACTCCGTAGGAAAAGAGTTTCAGGACGGCTTGGGAAGAGGGAGGTGCATATTAAATAAAGAATGGTATGAGTAAAACAGTATTGACAGTTTCAGCAATCCAGTACAATGGTTATCAATGTTCTGCCATAATGTAGTTGCACCTGGCCGTAAGGAACAAGGTTTATCTAGGGAAAGGAGTTTCAGCATAGCATTCATACTAAGTGACTTAATTTTAGAGGGTTAATGTTTCCGTACGTGGCAAATAAATAATTGTTTGGCACAATTGATTGTAAATATTCTTAAAAATTCAAAGCAAAAAGTTATAAATATATATTCTAAATCACATACATATTTTTTCGTATTGTTTGGTGATGTGTGAGGTAAATTGCTAATGGTGTAAAAAATACTTAGTTCATTCTTCACAAATGCAATTAATCTGCGGTTTCAGATCTAGACATTTTTATTTTACTATCGCCTTTTGGTTGTCATTTTTTGATCTTATTTCTGGAAAAATCTTTTGTAAGGGCGTGCATCTGAATTAAGGATTTAATATATTGTCTTCCATTGGAAAACTAATTGAAAAAATCTATCTTTCCAGGTTGATTTCGATCGGAAGTACATTAGCGGTATTTTCTTCTTTTATCGGAAGGCTGGATCAAGGCAAAGCTTCAGGATTAAAATCCCTGGTCTCAGGCCTTTACTTTGATGCGGATCTTCACGGAAAAGGTATGACTGCAAGTGTATTTTCCTGTATCTAAAGCATAAGAGTCTCGTTATATTCAGTATAATGATCCCGACTTGTATTGTGAGTAGCCCACTTATTGTGGGCATAATTAGATGGAATATAATACAAACTAGTTGCTAGTCATGTGATAGAGGAAAGAAACTGCATCATGTTTAGATTGAATGTGATGTTAGATTATGTGCTATCAATTCTACGTGCTTTTGTACGTGCAATTAATGTCTCTTCATTCTTACGTCAAGTTTCGCTGTGTAGATGTAGTTTTTCTCGAGCTAAGCAGTGGATACAAGAAAGTTATTCCTATTCATACAATTGGCTCACTTATTTCAGACAGTGGACTGCGTAAGTGTCGTCGCTGACAGCAGTAGTGGAAGTGGAAGTGGCGGAACTTGCTGGCTGGCAGACTGTGGACAAGGACGACGAATTTTATGTGATGTTCAGAGCGGGCGAGTTGTTTCACCGCAGCCTCCTCAGGCTCATGTACCCGTTAGAGCATCTGCAATCAAATTTGTTAATGAACCTTCAAACTATCATCGTTGTGCACGAAAGGTTCGTTGTTGCATTTGTCAACTTTCCAGGAATCTGGCAAAGTAAGTATGACGTATTTATATAATACATTGTTTGTTTGAAATTTACAGCGGAAGTGCTTAGAGGGGGACAGTAGTACGGGGCATGGTCTGGGAACTAGTTTTGGAGGATTGGGATCAAACGGAAACAGTTCCAATACAGTTACCACAACGGCGGTCCAAAGCAAAGTCGCCGTTGGCGGCAGCGGCGGGGGGGATGGGGACTACCAGTTAGTCCAACATGAGGTCCTTTTTTCCATGACATCTCAGACCCACTATGAAGTCTTGGAATTCCTTGGCAGGGGAACTTTCGGGCAGGTTTGTGGAAATTGCTTTGTACCTGTTATATGCGGAATGCACTCTGATCAGAAATAGTGTGATACTTCTGACCAATTAAACTTTCCGCTACAAGAAATAGTCAAAGTTCTACGTTGCCTTTTAGCACGGGTTTTTTCGCTCAGTGGATTAATCTTATGCAATTGGCGCAGAGCTTTTTCTGACAGCCATTTTATATCTCGAATTTGTTTAGTTAGATCAGCGATTTAGTGCCTACTACAACATTTGTTCATGTTAGTATATAAACGTAATTTATCGTTTGTCATAGGTCGTGAAATGCTGGAAGAAAGGCACCAACGAAATCGTTGCTATCAAGATCCTGAAGAATCATCCATCCTATGCTCGACAAGGGCAAATAGAGGTACTGCCTGAGTTTACACATGAAGCTGGTGCATTACCGGTGGTTGCATTGCATATGCCTGTAACGTCTTCTTATTTACACAGGTCAGCATTTTGTCTCGATTGAGTCAAGAAAATGCGGACGAGTTCAACTTTGTTCGAGCCTATGAGTGCTTCCAGCACAGAAACCACACATGTCTTGTGTTTGAAATGTTGGAACAAAATCTTTATGACTTCTTGAAACAAAATAAATTCTCCCCTCTGCCGCTGAAGTATATTCGTCCAATTCTGCAGCAAGTTCTGACGGCCTTGCTGAAGCTTAAAGTAAGTGTCATTTAAGTAACTAGCAACTAAGTGAGTGATTCAGTTCTGCCGTTGAGTCGGTATTCTCTTGGGTTGAGACACTACTGTGCGTTTAAATTAATTAAGTGTGCGGTAAATTTATTTGCAGCAACTCGGCTTGATTCATGCAGACTTGAAACCCGAAAATATCATGCTCGTAAACCCTACTAGAGAACCCTATAGGGTCAAAGTAATTGATTTTGGCTCGGCGTCACATGTTTCTAAAGCCGTATGTAATACTTACCTGCAGTCCCGTTATTATCGGGCTCCGGAGATCATTTTGGGTAAAGACATTCGTAGTACAATATTTTAGCTTGACTTAGTACAAAAGTGGTATTACAATTATCTATTGTGTGTACCTTAGGCTTGCCTTTTTGTGAGGCAATAGACATGTGGTCTTTAGGATGCGTGATAGCTGAATTGTTTCTGGGCTGGCCATTGTATCCTGGATCATCTGAATATGATCAGATAAGGTACATCAGCCAAACTCAAGGTCTTCCAACGGAGCATATGCTGAACTCAGCGTCGAAAACCACTAAGTTTTTCTACCGTGACCTGGAAAGCACGTACCCTTTCTGGAGACTTAAAGTAAATTAACCTACAGTACAAATCTACATACATTTCATTGTTTCAATTAGCATAACCTAATCATGACCATTGCTGCAGACCCCTGAAGAGCACGAGTCCGAAACTGGAATAAAATCAAAAGAAGCCCGTAAGTACATCTTTAACTGCGTCGATGATATTGGACAAGTTAATGTGCCCACTGACCTCGAAGGTGGAGAGTTGTTGGCAGAAAAAGCAGATCGTAGAGAATTCATCGATTTACTGAAACGGATGCTGACGATGGACCAGGTAATTAACAAAGGAAATGTTTCCTTGATTTAAGAATAATTAGAAGCAACAATACCCTAAATGTTATTTCGATTTTCAGGAACGGAGAATTACGCCTGGAGAGGCTCTTAACCATGCATTCGTGACGTTAGCCCATTTGGTTGATTATGCCCACTGCTCGAATGTGAAGGCAAGCGTGCAGATGATGGAAGTAAGTAATTAAAGCATTATGGTACCCAGTTCCTCCAAACAATACAAAAGTTATTAAAAAGCATATAGACATTTCATCCATTAAATTGACAGAAATGGATGCATGAATGCCTCCCCTCGATTCGATGTGAAATAGAGAAGTTGAGAGAGGTAAATGACCAATGTTATTTTACCAAATCGCAGGTGTGCAGACGGGGCAGTAGTGGGTATGGCAATGGCTCTAACCAAGGCCCGGCGGCTCCTTCCCTGGCTAATTTGGTTCCAACATCTGCCGCTAACGTCGCTTTGACGTTTCCTCCTTTGGCGAATCAAGTAAGTTATCACTCGAGGGAAATACAAAGTTAAGGATTTTGTAATTAGTAGCTTTCGAGGGGACAGATTTTTAAAATTGTACAATCTATTTCAGTACCAAATTTACGGCCGAAGTGGACCTCGCCAGTACGCATCTGCTAGGAACGAATTCCCTCCGCAATTGGTTCCACCTCTCCTCTGTCCACCCTACCAGGTTCGTTTTTTGACTCAGATTATGAGTTATTAATTAACATGGTGTAACAAGTACTGTTGCGCTGTTTATTACTGATGTTTTGTGTATCTTTTCCTAATTTGCAGAGTGTTGGGACATTAGGCTCACCAGGAAAGCCAGTTGTTGTCCAGCAAGCTCCTCCCCAGCTACAATTACCTGGGCAGTTAATTAGCCAACAGGTATGTCATACCAACACGCGCCAGCTCTGTCATAGTTTCATTATACTTGCGCTCATTAGGGCCTGTAGTAATATGGTGGTACTATTATCTCAGGTTGCCGCAGCTGCTGCCGCTGCTCAGCAACAGTATGTTCCCGTTTCGATGGTGGACCAGAGCAGTCGACAAATGCTTGTAACGGTAGTAGCTTGTTTTAAATTTCTTTCTGCTGAAGCTTAATTGTAAAACTTCTTTTAACCGGCATCTCTTTCTTCCAGACATCGTGGCCAGGGGGGAGACAGGTTGCCATTGTCCCATCTTGGCAGGCTGCTGCCGCCGCAGCTGCACAACACTCCCATGCTCATCATTCTCATCCGCATGCATTGCAGCAACCCATCATACCTGAATCAGCCGAATGGGCCAGGCCGTTGTTAGTGGACTCATCCGCTTTGATACAGGTGAATTACTTCTTTGAATTGGCGAAAATGTTGTTCTTCATTAGCAAACATTTTGTAAGGTTTGAGGACATAATTTATTTTCGGTTGTTTAGGACCAGCGTCACGTGTTCCCTGTAGAGTTGGCAGAGATGTACGATCCTCCAGGTATTGTTGAAGGACCTTGGGGAAAGAGAAATGGCGCGATAGTTACTTCCAGCAGTGGAGGGATCAACTTGAAAGGTTCTCAGATGGTACTTGGTTCACAGCATCAGCATTCAGTTCAAATCCAGCCTCCATTAGCCCACCAGACTTCTACTTACACCGCGTTAAACTATAGCGGCAGCAACAACAACCGAAATAGTATGGGAAACTCAATACCTGCGCATTCGAAGGGACATCAGTACGGTTCTGGTAGTCAGTATGTAGCTCATTACGATGGATTAAAAAAAGTTACAGATAACGTTTCTCAGCTTAGCCCTGTTAAGAAGCGTGTAAAAGAGAGTAGTCCTCATCATCACAGTTGTAAGTCAATTATTGTTAGACGAAATGAAACCTAAGTATGGGAAGGGCAACTAACTTTAATGTTTCTTTTTTGAAAATTTCTAGCTAATACATGGAATAATAACCATCAGGCCAGCGTTTCGACTATACGTCATAGTTCATATCACAACCAGCAGAAGGCAGACAATTCCCACATGTACCAGAACTCCAACCAAGGAGTACCACCTGTCACAGTTAGACAACCAACGATTACAATACGGGATACGCCTTCTCCAGCGGTTTCCGTAATAACTATATCGGACAGTGATGATGAAACATCAAGGTAAGCGGGTCCTTTACCATGCTCTCGATTGATTGCATATTCACACCAACGTTAACAGGGAAAGGCCATCTTTTAGTTGCAGGGATCGTACATGCAGTGCTTGCGTCAATTCAAAGGTGACACAGTGTACTCTAGGGTCTAACTGTCCTTCAGTTCTTGCTATAACGCCACAGGAAGAGGCGCTTTTTAGGAGGTAAGTCGTGATGCTAATGATATGACGTGCCCTCTTATCGAAAGACTTATACTATATAAATCTGATATCTATCTTTCTGTGAAATCTTAGCAACCAGTCCACACCTAGAAGTGCTAATTCCGGAAGGCGCCGCAACATCGTTTCTTGCGTGACCGTTGGTGATAGTGACGAGGAAAGAAGTCCTTTAAAGGTGAATACTTCACACACTTCTACGAGCCAGAACTCGAACAGCAACAACAATGGGCAGAATTTTAAGAGTGATTCGCATCTTCGGGATGTAAAGCCGGAAATTGTCACCTCCTACGCGTCTCAAAAGAAGCGGCTGCTCGCAAAGGCTCAGTCGGAATGCTTGATCGGCATGAAGCAGGAACCAAATTACGGAAATGTGAATTGCAGTACTGAGAATGAGAATTCTCCGAAGTACAACAAAACTTACAATAGCAGGTAATATTGCTCATAGATTGAAAACCTGTAGAGTTCCCTGCAATTTCATTAAATGAAGGTTGACCTACTATATTCGCCATTTTAGGAGAGAACATTTCCCAGCTCCTGCACACGTTCAGCAGTCAAGCAGCCATCAGCAGGCTCAAATAAGTACGTCATCATCCAGTCTGAATGGGAGGAGTGTTGGAAGTTCTGGGGACTACCATGGTCACCACCATCATCATGGACAGGTTCCTCCGCCTGCCCATCATCATCATACCACGCGAAACGATAATTTGAGAATGCAGGAGGGCGCACATGAACAAATGATCCGCGAAGCTCATGCATTAAAACCATCGACGGCATGGGGACCAACTTCCATCCCGCAGCACTCTTACAGGTTAGATCAAGTGTCACTGTTTATGTACTGCGCAAGGCATGGCATAAGTGTCACTTTTTCCAGTTATTTTAATAATTTATTTCGCATAGTAGTAATTATTATGAATATAGTGGACCTTCCAGACATCTGAGCCCTCAGCCACCAAGGCATGTCATAATACCTGGTCGTGGACTCTCTCCTCACCCAGCTCCACCGCAGGCACCACCACCAACGCTTTACGCAGCTCCGAACCAAGACTTATACCGCAGATCAAATCATGGTATGAACAGATATTGGTGCCAGTAATGTCTAAGCTGAAGTAATGATGAAAACTAATAAAATTTATTTCCGTCCCGTACAGGAGGCAACGCTGTCTACGTTACTAGTGCGCAGCCCAGTGGTCAACCTGGCACCAACCCGTACCAATTGAGTCCGTTTCCTCCAGGGTAAGTTTCATGTATTGTTATTTCCGTGCGGTAGCTCCTAAGGCAACAGCCATTTAAATTCTCCATTGTTTTGTAGAGCGTTACCACCCCCTGCTCACCATGGAAGTGCCAGATCAGTTCTGGCAGCTATTGGCTCCGCGGCAGCAGCCCATGCAGCTGTTGCGCCACAGCATCCATCACATCACGCCCATTCTCTACCACCACCAGCCCATATACCGACAGTTTTCAGCACGCACCCCCCAATGGCGGCGGCGTATGCGTTCGGACCACTAAGCCCTCCGAAACCAACATATCACCAGTCCCTTTGGTTCACGGAATAAGCAGCTCCCTACTGAAGAGGTCAGAGTGATCTGGAATCACAATATTCCATGAATGGCTCTAGGTAGGTAGGTCTCTGTAATCTCCAAAACCGGTATTTATGTTGGAGTAGCTCTGCTGATTATTTGTCACTTAAGACCAGCAAATAAGGTATTCTTCTGGTAGCACAGCACCAAGTTCTGATCCCAAAGGTAGGCAGTTTCGAATAGTAATATACATGCATTAGTGTATCTATAAATAATGATGGATCAATTATACTTAAGGGGTACATGATTGGTTCTTAGCTTGCAATATTAGATTGCTGTAGCGTGTATACCGTGTAACATCATGGTCTTGTAATATTCATGTCCAAGGATGGTTTATGTGGTGGCTGATGAAAAAGGCCAGTATTTGTTGTGAGTCTAGAATTTGATTCAATTCAAAGGAATTTGATGTGGTTAGGTGTACTGAAGTTTTTAAGGGTACTTGTGAGCAAAAGCTAAGTAACGTAACTAGGTGTCCAGGATTTTTGGGATTTGTTATCCTTCAGTTCGGTGTTGCGAAATAGGCAAATACCCTACACCAGCTGTATTTGACTCGTGTACATCACAGTAGGATTCGGCTTCGGTCGGTTACTGTTGACGCTGAGTAGTTCTTGCCGGCACAAAAACTTGACTTCAAGGGGCCGGTTCTAGAATGTCCGTTTGCATGTACAAACATATGTTCTGTTTTGTCGAACTCTTGAACGAATTCTTAAGTTAGCTTCAGTGATAGACTGTGCAAACAGTTGTAAAATTACAAACATGTACTATTAAGACATTAATTTTGGTTATTTCTCTTAACTGAGGTGCTTAGACAGTAGCAATCTTAATTTCTGTTAAAGAACACTATGTCATCTTTTGTAGTAAGCTATTCAGTTGTTTTAAAAGCATGTTACGAAATCAACTTATGTGGATAAGAACTTTTATGTAATTCATTACTTGTAACGTAGCTCATATAATGGTGAACCGCACACATTTGTACGAAGTTAAAGAAGTATTAACAAGGGATGTAACTAGAAAATGGTTGCAAGGAACTCAAGTATCAGCTCTTACATATACACGCTAAATGTCACATTTTGTTGTAATACGATCCATATTTGCTAGCTTTTTGAGAAGAATTTGTTACGTAAAAGTCGACATATATGCTTGTGGACTGCTTACTTACACCGGCAGACTACCTGGTAATGAAGCTTGAGAAATCTCAGTATTTCCAAAACGCTTTTTTAGTATCTGGTATCAAGTATCAGCTTACAAGGTTGAATGCATCAACCGGGATTATCTCGATTCAAGTTCGATACTGCTAAGTTAAACAAAATGATTCATACTCTTAGGTAATAGATTGCTACAGAGCGATGTAAGTGGGGTGTCCAATCCAATGTTTTCCTGTCAACTGCTTTACGTTAGAAGAGCTAGCCTTAGGAAATTCACTCGGTGACTTTGTGGCAGTGAATGTAGCAATGGCGTACGATGTCCCCAGAGGCAGTTATAGATAAATCCATAATTATAATATAAGGTATTGGCAACCTATGTTGCTCCAAAAAAATGTGATCCAGTTGGAGGAGTATAATAGGCAGCCCAGAGGAATGTAATTGATACAATAGCAAAACAGAATTACGATAGTCGAATGCGACAACTTTTCATAAATAATAGAATAGAGATGTGCATCTTTCATGTATGGAGTCTGAATTGAAACCGTAAATCTGCCTGTAGGCTCCAAAAGTTGAATGTTGAAGAATATAGTTACAAGAGGTTAAAATTCACACAATTGTGGGAAATTTAGGTATTGCACGGTGTCAGCAATGATGTTTGGCTTTCGTAAGTTGTTGGAACTCAGTTACTTGAATCTAGCACGATACCGGTTTTTGCTCTCCGGTATTATGATTAGGGATCGGAAGGTAATTGAAATTAGAGTGAAGAATGACAACCAGTAGCAAAATTATTCGTCCATGAAAACTGAATATATTCGAGCTCTTTGGGGTTTTCAGCAGATGAATTTAGTAGAAGACTGATTAATATTTTTCCTTATCCTCTATCAAGCTTGTAATAGTTTGCACTTGCACTTATGACACGGTTCTGAGTCGGTAGTATCGTAATTTCAGATGTAATAAATGTATAAATGTGACCTGAATAGTAATCCAGGGTTATTTTGGATTGTAAATAGTAACATTTGTGTCAGGCCATTCAGCGGCCTTAGCTTATCCTTAACTCTTTTTCGGTTCTGTAACACCACAGATTTTAAAATCACGTATCGCAGTTACTTTCCTACAACCATGCACTACAAGCGCTGATGTATACTGCTGGTTAAATAATTACATTTATTGCAAGGTGTTCCTATGGTCTATAAATGTTTTCTGTTTTTTTTCTACATCGCATTTTTTTTCGAAATAATAGTATTCCCACAAGGGTAATCTTAGACTATATATATATATATACACAATGATTGCATATTTTTGGCTGTAAATAGTGTAGAATTGTGGATTTTTGTCTCGAGTTAACGTTGTAAACTTTAAGAATGAACTGTCAATGAGTCAGGATCTTGATGTTCGATTAGAGTTTGACATTTACTCAAAGTATATGCGTACACCTTAAGAATGTACACATGCTATCTATATCATGTTAGTTGAGTGGGGCCTTGGGCACTAATTACTGTAATTTATGACAACAATAATGTCTGTAGAATGTACTTGAACGTAGGCTAATTTGACTACATGTTCGGTAGAGGAATCAGAGATAGTTGCATAACTAACGAAACGTTCAAATCACAATTCACTGGATGCTTGACTTCCTATCCATTAACTATCTATGGACGTGTTCTTCCTAGAAGTAATGGAATCCATAAACGATGGGAGGATGAGTTGTAATTACAAAAGCCAGTTGATAAAATCATTTGGTTAATTACACGAGGTGATATCAAATATTGGAAAGGACAGAAACAAGTGTGGCCCATACAATGCATCTCATGAAATTTGTATGAATATTTCCCTGTATTCCGTGTCCGAACAAAATTCACTACTAGCTTCTATGTTTAAGCAAGCATTGCTCTAAAATTATATCCCAAGTTTTTCATGGAATTCAACGATAGAATCCACGCAGTTTTTTTCGCATTGATCCACAAAACTTGTATGTTGTTAATTTTCAATTGACTATGTGCTTGCGTAACTTAATAAATGCAATGAAGCTCATTATCAACTACATTGGTTTAATATTATTCTCTTCAGCTCCCTCGGAATCGTGTTTTCGTAACCCATCCGAACATTCTGCCCGAACTCGCTTCCGAACCTACCGCACCTCTCTTCCCTTTTCGTGTTTAATTAGAGTCGTTATCATTAATCACCCATCTGACTTCAGTACATGTATAACTAATGGGAGCATAAACGAGAACACCGGAAGGGAGGAAATAATCCCTTGCAGTCCATGATTCTCTCAATTTCTAGGATTTCGGCACATCCATAAAGAAGTCGTTCCCTTACTTTCTCTTCCCCCGACAATGCGTCTATGGCATGTGAGGAAAACTCCAAACTACGTGTCACGAACATGAAACGGGATTTATGTTGCATAACGATATTTCTTGGTTATTCTCCTCCCTCCGACCGAAGAGAAGAAACTAAAGACATGCACGAGAATGTCTACTAATCCAGAAGATAATGAACAATTCTGTTCTAATCTCCTTCCAATATCATACCGTCTCTCCTCTCCGCCAGTTTTGTCTTCTCCTGTGGATAGGCAGGTAAAGCAAAGAAAGTTCAACCTTTTGTATCTTAGCTTTACATCCATGAAATCAATTTTCTCAACACTTAAAATTTCTGCGAATCAGATTAAACGGAATATAAGGGTTCAAGAGGACAGCATTTGTGTAGGTGAAAGGATTTTTAAGCATGCCTTAGTGGAGTGAAAGTTTGGATAAATTAACGAGAAATTTGCTAACCTTCTGTTCCTGAATTCCTGATGTAGAGAGCTTACTAGGGAGGATATTGTGTACAACCCAGCTAATCAAGTACTTAACTATGCATCGTCATTCGCCAGAATTCTGGGGAATGAGTACTCAGACTAAAACCCTTCACTTACATATTTTCTGCATACTCTTAGCAGTAACATGCCACTTGCTTTCTCTCCTTTTCGTTTGACCTATCCCATGGCGAGTAGTTGTGCAATAAAGAGATGAAATATTGCGAGATTGGAAGTGGATGTAAATGTGAGAGAAAGTTGCACTCTTTCCCCAAACTTAACTCTTGTCCTCCTTTCTCCCTTCCCTTACGCACCAACTGTCTTACCTACATAGAGCTTCCTTTTCTCCAAAATTGCATGGCTCACTTGCAAAATTCTCTCATACTTTCAAGCCTACACTCCTCCTTCCTCCCCACTAAGAAGTAAGACAGAAGAAAGAAGGAGAAACTTTTAGCCACTTTCTCCTAAACTATCTCAAAGCGACAGGGGAAGCGACGAGGGAAAGTAAAAGCAATATAAATTCTCCCGCGGCGCCCTCCATCCTACCCCCACTCCTTTCTTTTCTACCTGATCTCCAGTCTCTGTACCCAGTATCGGTGGGCAACAAAGAGAAAGTCGATCTTCTAGGATCTAGAGATCCTATTCTCCTGCCTTGCCTACAGCAGCCTCCTTTTCTTCCCTGCATCCCTATCTCATGATTCCACCACTGCCTTTGACACAGTCCCTTCCGTTCCAAAAGGTTTTACCCCGATTAAACTTACATTGCCCAATTGTCCGTTGAAGGGGAAAATATTCTAGGTCGGGTCTTAGCCCGGATCTCATCAGGTCACTCAAGCTTAGCAAAATACTCTTCCTAATTCCTTTTCGCATCCTGCCTTCCTGCCCCCGTCTTCTTTCTCCAACCAGAAAATATACCTACACAAAGCTCTCCTCCAAGTCGTACGTAGTAGTATCTAATTATCAGTAAGAGAGAAAGCTCCACGACTTAACAACTTTTCTTTCTTCTCCCTAAAGAAAAGTCTCTCAGAGCCAGCTCCTTCCTACCTTGATAAAAGCTTTACACATAGCTCTTAAGTTTTCTACCAATCTTTTCGCAAAACTGCACAACTACACAGAGCAAGACCTTCACTCCTACGTCCCGTACCGTACTTGGATGGACCAAGTACATCCATCCAGCCTTTATCCATGCCTTATAAGCATTTATAATGACGAACCCAACGGAAACTTTCCACAAACTATTCCTCCACATAGTCATTTAACTTTCTCCAGACCAGCAGATTCCAGAGTCATGTGTCCTCCCTTATGCACGCCTTTTGTTTTACACTCAGCAAACGTGTGTGTATCAAAGCCTTGCTCAAATGCTTTTAGATCCATTCCTAAGCTCTTGCCGTGCTTACGATACGATTACAACAGACGGAACCTAAGCGGAATCCTTTCTCCCCGGATACGTATTACTATCTTCCCCTAGCATAATAATTCCCCAGCCATGGTGGCAACAATGGGTACTTTCTCCGAGAGTAGTTACATCTACGAAGCCTCCTTCATAGGAAACCTGCCTGGGCATCGATTAATTTCCTTAATTCGTATGTTATTCTTTATATTATCCTTACTCTGGGCAATCATTCTTCTACATGATCATAATATCTGGAACCTCTTGCTCATTCTTCCGCTTCCTCGAAATTCAGTCTTATGTACCTTCTAAAGCCTGCCCAACTAACCATACCATTACAAAGTACACATCCTGCAGGCTATATATGTACAGATACAGCAGATTTTCCAGAACCAACTTTCATTTGCAAGTTAGCCTCAGGCTGTAGACAATCCAGTAGAAGTGTATACATGGAGCAGCTCTAATGGAATGCTTTACTTCCCTGTAGAACTCCTCAACCCTGAAATAGTTTGCTCTTTTTACCTTGTGAATTCTAAATCAAACGCTTTTGATTACTTTGATGCTCTGATGACCCGAAGCTAACTTGCACACAGCGCTAGAAGCCGTTGAAAGGGAAGGGAAAGCTGCTCAGAGAGAAAGAGCGGAAGCTTACAGTACAAAAGAACATTTTTCAAGACTCTTATATCAAGCTAGGATAATAACTATACTAGAAGGCAGAGTCAGATGAAGGGTAGGTTAAGGGAGAAATATTAAGACAGCAGTGAAAGCAGTATGAGATATGAGAATCCTGGTATATGCATGTACTAACATAAAACTTACGAAATAAAATTCCGTTAAGTGGGTGAAAGTCAAACAATATTAGGGTTGAAGGGTGAAAGTGGAAAAAAATAGACAGAGAAAGGATTTAGATACCCTTGCCATGTATATATGCCTGAGACATATGAAATCTTCCTGAGGAGTTTACGGGAGGATTCCCTTGAGTCTCCGTGTATATTTTTCTTTCCCCTATTTTTAATAAGATGGTGTGGAGGGTTCTCGACTGGAATAGTAGCTTGCGGAACGACATCCATTAATGCTGTAGCTTGCGTTAAGCGCTTGAGTACACAATCCTATCTTCTCAAAGCTTTCCAGCTTCGTACACTGATCAAAGTGTTTCTTTCCAATGGAAGGAAGCGCTGAGTGGTAGCTCGGCGCTTGGCTTGTAAAATGAGTCTTTGTTCTGTTAAAAATGATAATTTATTCTAAAAATTCCTTCACTGTAACTGAAGCGAATGTAATGTAAATTAAAGAATATACATGTAGATGGCTTTAATTTTTGGTTTATCGCAAAAAATGGAAAAATGGTTCATGTATATAGAAGAGAATGAGTGACGTTGTCAAGAGGAGGATTTTAAGATTAATCATAATATACGGGTAAGGGTAAAAGAAGCGAGGAGGATTTACGTAGGTTTACCCAGTCTTATGAGCTTCAAGAGAAAGAGGATGAGGTTGGTGAGTTGAGAAAGCGTCCGGTTTAAATTATAAGCTATAAATTACCTCCGGTAATTATTATAAATGACATGAAGAAAGGAGCTCTCCTGGGCTGGAAACGGGAGAAAGTAGGAAGAGGAAGCGGGAGATGAGATGAGCGGAGGGTTGGTTGCAAGAGAGTTACGGAAACGGACTCATTGTAACCACAATTTATGTTTACCGGAGAAAGCTGAGATAGCTTGGAGGCTCGAGAATTGGAGATACATACTTATGTAAATATTCCTTACAAGACTAATGGTGTATCCAAGAGTAAATGCTACATTAGCATCCGCCAAATAGGATACAGAGAAAGCCTAAGGCTATGGTAATCTTCCGCCAGTACACCTGCCTCAAATACTACTGCACACAGACACAACCCCATAAGAGATGCACACGGGCTGTGTATAGTATTTAAAAGCGGGAGCATTCATCCATCCTATTTATGTAGCTAGAGTCCAGGCTTTCTCCACTTTCTCCCTACTTTTTCATACTTGTTCTCTCAGAGTTCGCTCTACCGTCCATAGCCGTACTCTTACTCTCTCCTCTCACAAATTATCCATCCTAACGCCAGTTCAGTCAAGACCATGGCTCCCCAACCACCAGCTTACCAGCCAGGCTTTTAAGCATAGACAGATGAAGGTAAAGAAGCGAGCTCTCTTCATCTAACCCTGCCCACTGGAAGAGTAAGGAGAAGGGTCGTGGTGAAAGTAGAGTCTAACAAGGGAAGACGGGGCAAGGAATTTTCTCCATCAGCTATCCTAATCTTACCTTCCCCTACATATCCCAAAGTCCCACTACACTATATTATATCTGTATATCCCATCTCCTCTTCCTCCACCCTTCCAGCTTCAAACGTAGATATTCTGTCTATATCCATCCTTAAGCCACTATATTTGCCCTCAAAATTCCTTCATTCTGTCTGAATCAAAGCTAACATCTAGACTTGTGCACAAGAGGACACCTTTTTAGTCCTGTACATATCCTTCACTCCATGCCAGATGATGAAAGTAAGAAAGTCATGGACAAAACCATGACATGTCTTTCTTCTTTTCTACAACTTTCTCCCGTCAAACTTATTCCATACGCTCTTTGATGGTTGCATAGCATACCACAGATTATCCATATACTTCTGTATGCGCTCATTTCATCATCATCCCTTCATCCCAAAAAAATTATCAGCATGTCAATGCGGGATACTAAAGCAATAGAGTTCCCTAGTGAGTTTTCGTGGTCTTCTTCTTCAGTTTTCGTGCTTTCATCACCGCATACTAGCATTTAGCATGATTTGGCTAAGTTATGCCCACAGGGCTCTCCAATCTGTAACTAACGAGTACATATAGGTGGACAGTCTTGGAGCTATTCTTAACCCCATGCAAGATCGCAAGATCGTCTATATATATATATATATTTCTTCAAGCTTGTCCAGCAGCTAAAAACTTTAGCCAAGACTAGCTCTTGGATTCAGGCTCTGTCTTTGAGAGCTACAAGTTCCAATTTTCAGGGAACAGAATAGGTTGGGCTTGGAGAAAGTTTCACACAACTTTCACCATAATATAACATGGAATGGGATCTGGGCTCATCCAGAGCGTCTACAACATGCTTGTGGAGAAAGTCCTAGTTTCCACGTCTCCCTCCTGAATCATACTACTTTCTCTGCTTTCACTTCAACCACGGAGGGACATGAAGGAAGAGCTATATATTTCTTGATGCTCGCACTCCTACCATTTCTCTCTTTCTCCACGCGCCTTCACTTCCTCCACCGTCCCCAGCTTCTATTACTTTCTCTACCAAAGACCGAGTTGATGCTCGTGTAATTCTCGTGGAAACTAGTTGCCTCCCTCACTGACTCACGCGTCTACTTCCTCCAGCCCCTTTAAACGATAGCTCTTTCCTTTGAAACTCGCTTAGTTTCCCACTTTTCGCGGCTCCCTTCCACGCTTCCCGGAGAGGACGTTGACTAGAAACTTGGAGAAAGCACATGAATTTCCCCAACACTTCCTTTCCATCCCATCCGACCTACTCTCAGTCAGTCCTTACCTGCTCATGTACCTGGAAGCACAGAACCCTCTCTCATCGCTACCGTTTTATCGTCCTCCGTCGTAGAGACTCTTTCTTGATTCCTCTCCCAGTTTCTCCGTCATTTTAGCAACTTCTACCTATATTTATAACTGGAATAGTATAGGAGGTAAAAAATATCCCGCAAAAATAAATTCCAAGACCTACCTTCATATCCTTCATCATCATCATCTCCTTCCCACCCGACATCATCTTCATCTTCTACCTCCTCCATCTTTACCGGGTCCCAACTCTCGGCTATCTCGGCGTCTCCGCTTTTCTCCGTATTCACATTCGCGTCTCTTCCCTCTTTGTCTCTCTCAATCTTCTTCTTCCCCGCTTCCATCCCGCAGTATATATAACCAATCTCTTCACGTGTCCGCTTTCCCTTCTCCATTCACTTTCATTCCTCTTCATTCCCTTTCACAATCCCTCTCCTCCGTCAGTCTCATCTTCCGCCTCCTTCACATCGCTTCTCCTCAGCAACCTCTCTCTCTCTCTCTCTCTCTCCTGCCTCCTCTCTCATCACTTTCTCCAAAAGATTCCCAACAAGTGCTCCCGATAATTCAGTGCTATCTAGTAAATTATTTATCCCTTTAGCCCGCTAAATTTCAGCCCATCATCATCATAGCACACAACTCCCCGCTCCACTTAACCAACAATCAATTACCAAAGTTCACAACGTGTTGTCAACCCACCCAATCTCGTCATCCTCACTTTTCAATCTTCCTCATTTTTATCAATCAATCATATTTCATCCATCCCAAAGAAACAATCAATCAAACTCTATTAATCAATCAATCACGGAAGGGAAAGCAGCATCGTCGCCACATTTAAGGTAAGTCAAAAAAAATCTCCGATTTTTCAAACTAGCATAAATTATTTCAAGTCCTAAGCCAACGTATTCATACTTGGAATGAGTGCAAGAATTAAGAGAAGGAATCAAGATTGAGGAATCCATTCCAATGGCAAGATGACGGATTATTTGTCAAACCTCCCCGCCCACCCTAAACACAATCAAAAACGTTTTGAGCTAAATCCAACCCGCATATCAGATCCCCTGCTGCTCCCATATAATTTATTCACAGTCATCAGACTCCAGAGCTCCGACTACACATCAAGGCTTACATGACACACTCACCATGCTTTCCGTCCTCCCTTCTTTTTCTTCTCTCCTATCTTCTCTCTTCCACGTCTCAATCAAAACCAATGGAGAAAGTCACACAAATTTTCTCACCCCCCAGTTCGGGCACTAAGCCAACTTTCTCCAACAAGTAGGCTCCCCCACCCATTACCAGTTTATGAGGAGGTGCTTCTTCAATTTTCATGCCGGTTTCCACAAACTTGATCACATTAATCTGTTTTCTCCTAATAAATACGCCCTCATACACGACACGACCACCCTCCTGTCGACCGCAAATCCTCAACGGATAGCCTCGCTAGCTCTTCCAAATTCCCGGTCGCCACAATAGCGACAAACCAGTCTGAGGTTTTCCTAATTATTACTATTTCCCTTTATTTAGCGGAATCATTTTCAATCCCGCCGACATTTATCCCTAATTTGTACTCCTATACGGTCCTAAGCTAGGCTAAACCTACACGCACAGTTTCTTCTCTATTTCCCTTACACTCTTAATTATTCTCATAGAAGATGCTTCACCCCAGTCTACGTCCTGTAGTAGCTCCCACAGTTAACTTTTGATCCCAAATGTTTCCCTTTCGTTGCAAGGAAATCCTCTGTTATGTAATCCTATAGCACATAGCCTCTAGCCCTGGATGAAATTGGCATAACTTTGAGACTTTTTCAATTCACATGTCTTCCGTTTCAAGCATCAGCATCACGTCAATAATTGCATGCAAGTTCCATTCCAGGAGTCATCACCACGTATTTCCCTTGACTCTTTCTCTTGTACTGTAGCTCCAGGGGAAAGTCTACTTTCACCCACAATCTTCTCTTTTCCATTTTCTTCATAGTCCTATACATTTCTGAATGTACGCTCCAAAGCCTTTCTTTTCTTCTTCACTTCCACCCGCAAGGCTCTTTCCTTGTTCCCGATCCACTCATGCCTCCCAACATGAAACACGGACAGGGATGAGAGAAAGTCGCCACATTCCTGCCACTCAATCCTCTCAGCCCTCATTCCATCTCTCGTATCACACTTTATCCTCTTTTCTTCCTTGATATAATTTCAATTCCATTTGCATTTCATAGTCTCTAAAGGAAATTCCATTAGCCCGTCCCCTCTTCCTCGAATCTATCCTTTACAATCCCAAACTTCCTCTGATCTTCTTTAATGAATTCCGACAAGTGAAATTTTTATACATATTCAATACCAGCTTCTTCCTCCTCTCAAAGCTATCCTTTGCTCATTGCCCTGCCCCTTTTCCACTTGAATCTACCTACAACCTACACCTGGTAGGTACGATAGCATAATTCCTTTCTCCACCTGCATAAATCTCTTTGAATAATTTATTTTCTCCAGCTGGTCTACGGGCTAGGAAGGGGGATGCGCTGCATAATAACCTGAAACCTTTACGCCAACTTCACTTACCTAATTCATGCAACCTCCCTGTACCCCTCTCCCTGCTTCTCCTCTTTACAACTTCTACACCAAGCGTCTTGGACAAATTATCTATTTTATCAAAACCGTATCTTATACATACGACAAAACTATAAATAACGCTCTTACACCCTATAAGTATTTACACCCAACCTACGCAACAAAAACCTATTTCACACTCCTCTATTACCACGGGCTAGCTCTCTCAATTCCCAATCTGATATCGCTATTGATGAAAGTTGAACAAATTCCATCTATTCCCGATTCTTCTACCTACAAACCAACCCAAAGAAAATCCTTCTACCCCATTCACAGCTTTCACCAAAACCTCCCTCCCCGCACTAACCTTCTTTCATCCTTCGATGCATATCAAGACATTCCATGTGCATCCACCCTTTCTCCGCATTCTAAAAAACTTTCTCCAAGTACGCTAACTCCTATAGTTTTGCATACACACTCTGGCCCTACGCCTCCGAATCCTGGTTTCACCTTCTAATAATTTCCAAATCAAGGATGGAGAGAAAGCAGAGAGAACATTTCAGAAACCCTCTGTCGAAAACTTTCATCGCTTTCATTCCTTGACGTCCACGTGAAAATTACAAACTTTCTCCATATCATTCATTCTCCCCACGTGTCCCTCTATCACCACCTACAATTTTAATTACTCCACCCTTTTCCCAAGAGGAGCGTCGAGTAATTATCCAAACTAGAAAACCTCCACGCAAGCCACAGCCAAATCTCCAACTCCAAATTAGTGTCCCCGTATCAGTCATCCTTATCTATCCTCCAGTAAACCCTAACAAATTCAGCCTTGACTCAGACTCCCCCTCCCCATGTAACCCATACCGTATTTCTACAGTCAACTCTCAACACATTCCCAAAGACGGAAATAACAGTATAGAAATAGAAAATAATAATAATAGAAATCCGTCAAAGCCCTCCCAGTGTTCTGGCAGCGGAGTTGGTGGATATTAAACAAGAACCCGCGCCTCTTTCACCCGCTTCCACAAGGCGTATAAAGGCTCTTCAAACATGATGACATTCATTGAGACGAGGTGTTGTGCCCATGAAGCACACACGTCCCCCAGTCCAAGAGGAGCGTGAGCGCTTGCAATTTGATATGAAAAATAGAGGTAATACTTTATGGAACACCCACTCGCTAAATTATTTCTTTTCCTCCCGGGACAGTCGTAGGAATATTGTTTAGAAAATTAAATTCTTTCGCTTCTTCCACATAACGCCAAGCTCTCTACTACCAAGTTACATTTTGAAGGCTAGCAGAGTAGTTTACTTATCCGTGTCATGAGATAGAGACTACTTGCTTACACTAGGATTAGTGTTGTAGCAGGTGAGTAACATACATGTATCTGTTACATGATATTTGCGTGAGCGAAAAGTGCTCCCAGGAGTGTAAGATTCAAGAACTAGTTGGAAAGTAGGTGGTAAATCACTCAAAACGGATATCAATTTGCGGTGAGAGTAAATTCTCGCTTGTAGACTGAATCCTCTAAAATTCTATTAGTTATTCATTGGTAAAACATGAGAAGGGACGAAGGCGCTGCATAATTCAACTTCCCTCGACTAAGAATAATTAGGCTATGCCTCTTCCTCCTCTTCTCTTTCCATTCCTCAACCAATTCTTTAAAGAGAAAGGCCTTGGCCCATCGCCCTTGCATATAATCTAATCCAGCGTATATACGTGTCTATTACATCCCAACTTTCTCCAGCATAAATTCCATACGACTTTATTCTCTCATCACAGCTTAAAATTCTATTCCTTCCACTACTAGCTCCAGTCAGCCTCTGTGCATACTTCCTTGGAGCAGCTATTGTAAAACGTTGTTATCGAATCCTGTTTTTATTTTTATCCTTTCACTTTAATAGTGAACAAATACTGAGTGAACAAGGTGAACGAATTGGCATTGTCCTAGTTGCCCGAGCAGATAGGATCAGTATGGAAGTTGAAACGTGTTTCTGCAGCTCACATTGTGGATTGCAGTTCCATGTACAGCAAACCCGGCATCAAGCAAGAATAGGAGATTTGCAGGAAGGGATGAGTTAGTTCCCAATTTTGCAAACCATGTCAGTTCTTCGCAGACACGTTTCCCTCGTCTTCTTCGGTTCCTTTCCATGTTAACTTTCTGTTCACGCTCTAAAATTTCTTGCATTTGCCCGCAACCAGAACAAGCCTGACCGACATGCATTGTAAATGCAAACATATATACATAGCTGTTTTGTTACGCCATGTTTTCTTCATTTTGCATCATCTGTAGGGATGAGAAATTGCAAATTCCTATTGAGATGCAACTCCTGTTACACCTCTCTGCTCTTCAACATCAATGTCTATCCCGTGGTATTTGAATGCTACATACATAAACGCGTATATCGGCGTATCCACTCGGATCCCAGCTGGAATGAGGATGGATACAAAGTTTGAGTAATTACCGAGTCGATATAACGTCCACGTGAAGTGGAATTTATTCATAGAAAAATAACTTATGGGACGTAAAGGCAATGTTAAAATCAGGAGCATTAAATTATTCAAAATTTATCTACCGCATAAAAGCAGGAATGAGCCTTTCCAGCAAGCTCTTTGCTCTTCCCACGTCCATTCTCTTCACTTTCCTCCATCGGAATCTCCTCTTCGGAATTCCCCTTTCCCTCATTATTCGAGAATCTGCCCCATATAATATTGAGACTTGCTCTGAAATGTTTTAGAATATTCAACAAACCTTCCAGCTTTTCTCCAACCTCCTTGCTCAGCTTTCTCCTTTACCTCATCCGCACTTTCTCCGCTCCTTTCTCTTGCAATTTTCGGTATCCATATGGCTTAGTAATAACAATATTTAGCTTCGCAAGGAAGAGGGATTGGTAGTTGTGGTTAAGCTTGTATTTTGTGCAACTAGAATAGAGTTGGATGAAAGTTGAAGAAATATACGCAACTTCCCTCCTAACCTCTCCTTTCTCCAGCCAGTCCTTTCTGCGTAGAAAGCAAGAAGGCATTGCGAGTATGCATGTTCATATTTCCTTCCTCCATCAAAGCATCATATGGATGGAGAAGAAAGGGGAGAGGAGATTCTTCTTGAACGTTATTGATTTTTACAAGCTACATTTTGTCAGTTTTATCCTTCCTCCTTCCCCATACAGTCAACTAACGAGTAACGAGCTTGGATAGATTGAAAGCCGTCAATAAATGATGCACTATACCGTAAACCATAAAGCCCGTCATAAACCATACAATGTTATCCCATTCCCACTCCACCACCACAGCCCCCCTTCCTACCCAACCCATATCCTCTCCCCGCTTTGCTTTCTCCTCTAAAACCTTGCTATCCAACCTTGTCTCTCTCTCTCTCCCTCTCATACATCCAATATTCAAAATCATAACTCCGGATCGCTTTCTTTCTCCCCCTTTCCCCTTGATATCAACTTGAAAAGTACTACCTTCAGACGTAACTCGCATCACAATCCTCCGTCTACTTGTAACTTTCACCCGCTTCCTTTTCTCCTTTCTCCGCACTTTTCCACCTTGGATTCCATAGCTTTTTAAAACTTTTAAGAGGAGGAGGACATTAAAGCTTAGAGATAGATGGACCAGCACGGCTTGGCTCGTCGGAGGTCCATCAGAGTTATGAGAAGTTTTCGGCTCAAACTTATTCGCAAAGACGTATACGGGTCCAGGGACTCTTGAGGAAACTTTCTCCTAAACTTTTATTCCCATTTCCTCCGTAGCTGTATAGCTGTATTTGCTGTATACGTACTCAATAATATATCTCCCTTACCTAATGTTAGTTCTTGAAAAACTCTTTCATGGAAGGCTTTTCCAAATTCCGAACAAATGAGTAGAGTAACGGCACAATGTGGTCTACACGTATATATGCATCCAACTCCCCTCATGTCCTTCCCTTCACTTAAAAGATCCCATCCAATGTAAGTATTTGAGAAAGAAGGGGAAAAAACTTGTGGGAAATCCTTTATTGCAATCATTCAAAACCATTCAATTCTCCATCCAAATACCTCTATTAACTAATAAAACAGGCCGTCATCTCCCTTCTTTGTAAGTCATGTACATCCTAAATCGATTATACCGGAATTCATTCACCTCTTTCAACTTCTTCAACCCTCTTCTTTTTTAACTCAGTCACAAGTCAATGTGGCTAAACTCTTCCCATTTACACACAACTCCCTTCCCGCTTTCACTCCTTTCCACACACGCTTTCTCTTTCCTTTCTCTAGAGAGGAACGTGGCTCGTAGTCAGAGCCTCTGACAGACTAGGCCATCCAGCTGGCTCCTTTCTACGTGCCGTTGTACATGAGTTGGATTTTTTCACCATCACTTCGCCCTCTTTACATCCAGAACACACATGTTCTCCATTCATCCCCTGCGTAAGTACAATCTCTCCGATCCTTTCCATATTCCTGCTTTCCTCCAAACAAATCCCCCAACACTATTGACAGTCTGCCTTTCCTCTTGGTCGTGGAATGGGATGAATAAAAAGCAAATTGCGAGATTGCATGTGCAAACATCTCCAACGACTTCCTCAACTGAATGTCACTACTTAAATATGTAAATTCCCACTCTATGCAAACTTGAGCCAATCCATCCTATGACATGGCTATAACCTTTATTATTTACCAATTTGTTTAGACAAAATCTCTACTCGCCGTCCGTCCTACTTACTACTTTACTATTCTCCTAGCTCTCCCACAACCTACAAATCCTTCCCTTTAATCTCCATCCCATCAAATTCTCTCTACAAATTCAATCAAACTGTCTCATCAAACTTTCTCCATGCTCTCAAGCCACATTCCGTCCTCCTTTCTCTACACGATCCTCCCTACATTCCAGGCTGTATAACCTAGCCACCAGAAATCCTCGAATCAAGTACACAAATTCATCCGACTGTGCAAAGAGGGCTGAACTTGAGTTCGCGCTTTTCTGCTAGGATGGATATTTTCCAAGTAAAGCTTCTAGTTCAAATCCCACGCCCTGCTTTATGATTCAAAATCTTGCTCCGAGACGGACCTAGAACAAGATCCGTGTCCTCCTGAAACTACTCTAATTTTCCTATGACCACAGGCCAATAACGTATTCCGCAACAAGTCCTTTCTCCCCAGTCCCCCCACCCTAGCCCAGCCTTCCGCAATCCACAAAGCCAGCGAAGCAAGCGCTTAATCCTATGCTCATTACGGACGGCACAGCCCTCCTTTCCCCGCTTCTATTCCTCCGTCCCATCAAATTCTGAAAGTCTGGAGAAAGTCACGGAAATAAATAAATTCATTACTCGTCGTCTCCCCGCACTTCCTCAACCCGACACGTCCCTTGTCCCCGCTCCTCCTCAGTTCAAATATAAATTCTCATCTGTTTTCAAGAAAAAATCTTCCCTCTCCACAAAATCCACCAACGTCACCAACTCTACGGCACATGTATCTTTGTAACTACACACAGTCCCGAAGGGCACCAAGGCTTTGAATGTATGCAGCATCCTCCTAGTTACAAAGTCAACTTTATTTATTCTAGCTTGGGCAAGCCGTTTTTTGAACAGATTCCTTACGGGATTTAAAAGGCTATTGCGACGAAACCAAGTAAGGAGTCAGGACTCGGAGGAACCAGCCTCTCATGTCCTCTATATTTCTTTTACTAGCTTTCTGGCAGTTGGATCTAAACCACTACACGTCAAGCTTTGTATGGTCTCTCCCCCATGCAGCTTATATGACTGACCTTTGAGCTTTTCCTTTTTCGCGGATGAAGCACCATTTGTTGGTTTTATTGCACAAAATGTCCACACTTGTAGCCCACCACATCTGTATGAAGTTTAGTGAAAGAGAAAACACATTTACTCTCACCAGAACGAAGAGGAGAAGAGATGAAACAGAATTGAATATTTGGATATTATGAAAAAGCCTTCCATCCAACTCCTTCAAGTAATGTGGAGAAAGCATTTCCAGAGAGGATTTTTATGTAAACTTCTTGTCATTTAGTTCGCCACGCTTCCGTTATTCTGTAAGCTGGTTTAAACTTTCCCCTTTTAAAACCAGGCCAGGATCAAGGAAGTGAAGGAAACATAGGGACAGAGTTAGGAAACAAATTACTACAAGGAAAAAACGGCAAACACAAAGAAGGACCAACAACTGTCCTATCTTCAATCTAGAATGTAAATGTTGGTTCCAAAACATTACAGCAAAGATTGGGAAAAGGGAGGAGACGGGATGAGAGCGAAAGAAATTCCACTAAAGGGCACTACGTGAGATTTGGAGAAAGCGAGCTGGAGAAAAGAGGTTTTTGTCAAATAAGGAGCTAGCTAGAGCAGTGGAGGGAAAAATAGAAAACAACACACTCACGTTTCTCTTCTTCAAAGTAATTAGAAATTAGTCACACATTTCATGGAGAAAGTCTTCTATCTTCACCATCCCGTTTGGGGAAAGGAAGAGACCATAGAAAACTTCAGGGTGAAGGACACGTTTGGAGAAAGTGGAGAAAGTAGAGAGAGACGGCGGAATACAAGGAAAGAGTCCTTGGAAATTCGATTCATCAAAGCTAATTTCCAACTTGACTCACCCACAGCTGTGAAACTTACACGGGGATTCAACTTGCATGTATTCAGGTCTCCGATTCCTCTTTTCCTATACATCCTCCTCTTACGAAGTGTTTTCAAGGCAGGTATCAGGTTCAGCTCCTAAGGAAGTCATGAAAGCTTCAACTTCCTCACCGAGTTTCTTGAATCGAAAATTTCGCATCTGTATATCTACCACCCTTCACCCCATCTGTCCCCTCATTTCTAGCTGCCTTTGCGACTCCGAGAGAAGAAAGTATAGATATGGGGAAAAACTATTCCTAGCCGGGGATTTTGCAATGTAGGGAGGACGGGCACAGGTTGTAACAACTTGTTGTAATATCTTCTTTCAGGCAGATGCTAAGGTGAAAGTTTTACGTGAGGCGGATTTCTTGAACAGATATCGATACGTATGTTGCCAAAAATAATTCAAGATGCCACTAGAGCAGACTTGAAAACAAGGATTCCTCTAGAAGAAGGCTTATTCACGTACATTTATAGCTCTTTCCTTTCCCTCTTTCTCCAGAATCCATTCCCATTCTACATCTACTTAACATTTTAAAAGCAACTTTATTCCATTTCCTTCTCGCATTTTATTTGCTAAATGTTTTCCTCAAAACATATCCCACTCTTCCTTGCCTCCCATCTTCTTTTTGTGTCATCCCTATATTCTCCATCTCCCCGGAAATCCGCCTTTTGCAACCTGGGACTTTTTTCTACCATAAAATGTTTAATATAACTTTCACTTTCAAACCTCCACCCCTGTATACAGCACGAAAAATATTCCAAATCCACCTTCACTGGGTGCTTTTCTCTTCAAGTGAATTACATGCATGTACAGAAATGGCAAACTTTGAAGGCATCTTCAACAGAAATCGGATTTCCCACTTTAGAATCTCCAATCCTAGGGATTCCTCTTCAAGTCTTTAATATGTTGTCCCAAAATCTTGTCTCGACTTTCAAGTGGATATGACCTATTCCTTTTTAGGAAGCCGTAGAGAAAACCTGTGGGCTTTTCACAAGGGCAAGAATAAGAGTAGATGTAAAAGCGTAAACAAGTTAGGCTTCCAAACCTTTTCCCCTTTCTATTATTCTCCTTTCTTCCCGAGCAGGCAGACTTTCTCCGAGATGAAAAAAAAGTTTATTTAGAGAAAAACGAAGCAGCTTTCCCTACAAAAAAACGCAGCTTGTATGGTAAGACGACTCAATGTCTTTTACGATCTTCAGAGCACGTTCCATCCTCCACAACTCCCTTAAGTTCCAAGTGTCCGTCCTGGGTGTCTCTGAAAGAGACTTTCTCCACTGTCCCTATATACTTTGTCCAAAAGCCTCCCTCTGCTATTCCTCAGGAAAAAAACATTGTATATAGACACGAAAATGCATGCTCACATTTAGAAGTTTACACTCCACCCTCCTGGATCTCTTCCTTTTACTTGTTCATGTGTGTCTTTGCAAAAGAGTTGCTCGTTAGGAGAAAGTTGGGGAAGATGCGGGACAGCGGGACTACAACAGTGGTAGTGGTGGGGAGAGTGAGACGTAGAGGCTTTCAATTTTATTGTTCCACGGTGACCGATTCACATTTCGGTTGGTGTGGAGGACACACGAGACGATTTCTCTTCCCCTTCTCTCTCTTCTCCCTCCATAAATACTTTCTCCGCCCTACCGTGTACTTTCTCCTCTATGAACATACACCCCCACCCGAATCAGGTGTAGCAGCCTTACTCTGCCTTTCTCCTTTTCCAGCCTTTAGGCTGTCATGATGAATCTTGAACAACTCCTCTGTTGGCCTTAAATCCTTTACCCTCTCACCTGGTCCCATGGTTTCAAACCGGTTCGCTCAGTTGCATGCATATCCTCTCCCTTTTAGAACAAGGACACGGCTACCTCTTCTTCAAAGACACTGGAAAAAGATAATGCAAAAAATCCAAAAGGGTCGGAAGAAAAGCTTTTGTAGGATTCCCGGCTACTTTCTCCACAATTATGCTCCCTTTCTCCTAAGGTACCGGTTGAGACTATTATCCTTTAAATGCTTACCACGTGATCTCCCACAGACAATACATACGCCACGTTTCTATCCCATCCATTCCAAGCACAAACCTCCCTTCCCTACATCCATCCAAATCAGCTCTTGGAAAGGGATCAATTCGATGTCGTAGGCAAAAAATCATGTAACCCCTCCCTGCCACATATCCTGTAAAACTGTGGAAGCTACTAACAGGGAGGGGAATAAGGTAAAGGAATTCCCTTTCACAAGAAGAATCACACAGACTATCAACTATCCTTCCCACCGCACTACATTAACCTGGTCGAGGCCAAGGTGAATATCTGAATAGGGAAAGTAACGTAAGATGCTGCGAAGAACATATTA
This sequence comes from Sminthurides aquaticus, assembly GCA_906901655.1. Lineage (NCBI taxonomy): Eukaryota > Metazoa > Arthropoda > Collembola > Symphypleona > Sminthurididae > Sminthurides > Sminthurides aquaticus. The sequence continues at coordinate 11,909,941 of CAJQTT010000001.1, read as the reverse complement.
TTCACATAAAACCTTAGCTTCGCCCAGTAAACTACTGCACACTGCACCTCGCTATGCTTTACTTTCAAACTTTCACCGAGTTTACTATCTTCTTTTCACCATCAACGCGCTTTCTCCCTACTTGAATTCCCTTTAAGCTCCATTCCAAGCATCTCCCTTCTTTTTTGAGTGCAACTTTCTCTACTTTCCCCGCACTCCTTTCAGGTATAACGAAGGGAGAAGCGAAACATAGAGAGAGAGAGGAAGCAAGTAAATCAAGTTTGCATTACAAGAGAAAATCCATCCTCTTCCTCCGCCCTTCACAAAAAATAGCTGATCAAGCACCCCATAGCATGTCTTGAACTAAAGATAATCAAATATTGATTCTCTTCACTTCCTCTCTCAACCCTTTAATGCTCGTTTTTCCTTTGCCAATTCCTCCCCACTGTAGGCTCACCTCCTTCCTTGTCTTAAACTCTTACATGCGGATTGAACAATCCAAACACATACTTGCATGCATATATAACCTCCTTTAATTTTAGTTTACTCCCTTGCCCTTGCCAACTTCTTTCCCTACTCCATTTCGTTACCTACCTTGCTTTATATCACATCTACTCAAGCGAAGACTATTTGAAGCGACTACTTGATTACTTTTCTTTTTTCAATTGGCAATCCCACAGTAACCCGAGCTCTCAGCAATAGGAAAATAGGAACGCATCCATATCCCTCGATAACTCCGTCCGTCACCTGACCTAATTAGCTCTCGTGTCTTTCCTCTCTGACGAAGAACTTCTCCGGGAGAAGGGAGAATGGGTTTAGATGAAAAAGTTCCCACCCAAATTAAATAAGAAGCTGAGTAAATACGAGGCCTGAATTGTAACGCTCTCATTCTCTTTTACTATTAGGTGGTGGAACGTGAACTAGAATCATCCAAGCATTCAGTATTACTCGTCCCCCGGCCGGATCTACTTTCTTCATCATCAAGCTTTACGGAAGGTAGGAGCGGGAAGATTGGCTACGAAGCTCTCGTATTGCTCCCGCCACTCCATTTATTAACACCAGACAAAACCTTGTATTTTGCACGCCTCCAGTTCGAATACAAAGCTTTCTCCGCTCCGCTCTCATGGATTCTCATCTGTCCCCTGAATATCCGACCATGAGAAGAAAGTAAACGTTCTTGAAAGAGTCGTTAAAAAAACAAGCCGATTTTTCTCACGTGCCCTCGTCTATGCTCAAAGATAATCTCCTCCAATGAATGACACTACCTGTTGAAGAAGAAAGGAGTTTTCTGCTTTCCTTTTCTCCAGCTCGCCAATTCACTTTCTCCAACACTTCCACAGCTCTCACAATCCCAGCATATCAGCGCTTGTTACCAAACTACTGAATTCCTCTCCACCGACCGGAGAGCCGCTTTTTATTATAAGCCAAATTTCCAAAAGAAACTACGCCAGGAACATAAAAACTTTTCCTATATAAATCAAACTACCCACACTCTATCAAAGGAAATCCCAACACCTCCTCCTCCTCTACAACCCAAATACTAAGCGCACACACAACCAAGGAGGATCCTTTTCTACTCACTCTTCTCAAACTCTGGAAAACCTCAAGCTCAATTTACCCTGTCAGGGGTTGTCATTCAATTTACGACAAGTTTCAGCGCAGTTTAAGCTATCAGTTTAATGAAACCCCAAGAAATCCTGTAATCCTGAGTGACCCCTGCTGCCCACAGGGATTTCCGGTGAAAGCAAGAGAGAAAGTGCGGAGGAAACCATTCCAGCTCTATAACTTATGTCGTCGCGTCTCTTCTGTCAATCAGCACTAACTTTTTTAATTCAGCCTTCTTCCACCCCCTCTTGTGGTGGGGGGATTGAAAAATAGTTTAGTCGGGATTAGCGAAGCTTCCTTCCTTTCTTCGTATATAGAATCTATTTCAAGGATTTTATCGTGAGGTGCGGATTTGAGAGAAAGCAAAGTACATGAAATTTTCAACCGACATCATGATAAACCAGTTCCAATTCAAGGAGAACAGTGCCGGGGGCGGGGGAACGAACACACCCCCAAGACCCATCACAACTGCCCCGTGCATAGCGGGCATGAGCCCATCCCCAGTTGTCGGTTCCAGCATTACAATGCTCCGTGGGCGTGGTCCACCCAACGTGAAAGTGAAACGGAAATGCATCGAGGTAGTGTGTGAGCCTTGTATTATTTTCCTCGTGACGACAATCTTAGTAACGGCCCTTGCTTCAGCTCTCCTATCCATGGCCCTCACGTCCCGCTACTGGGAAATGATGATTTATGATACGGACAAATTAAGACGCTTAGTAGAGAATAGGACGCATTTGAGCGTGGAGTGGCTCTATAACGGGCGGGTGCCACGGATTAACGGAACGACTGGAGGCATTTCTACTCCAAGGATTTATCAAACAAGCTCAAAGAGCTCCAATTCTTCTCTGGGGTAAAAGATCCCTTTTTAACCCGCTTCGTCTCCTCATCTTACAATTTACAATAGCCTCGCGGATTTTCTCTCTTCTCTTCTCCAATACCATCTCGCTATCCATACTCTGCAATCATTCCTCCTTATGTGATTTCTCTTCTGTCTAGCACAAATTTCTACTTCCCCCCCTCTCTGCTTTATCCGTTCCTATAGCGCTTTCCATATCCAATCCTCAACCCTCCAAGCTAAAAACCAACCATCCAAAGCTTTTAGTCTTTTAGCTTTCACTCTTTCAAAAACACATGTATCATAGCTTTTTTCCCTTTTCTCACTTTCTCCGAGAGAAATGAAGCGAGACTTTTGGTAACAGTATATCCCCCTCTCTTGGGAAAAATATTAACTCTACATGTCTCTTATTTTTGTCTTCCAGAAATTTTAGAGATTCGCGACTGCTCAGTCATCAAAAATTTATTAAAAATCAGCATTCAACTACCTTCCAAGAGGCTAATACTCATCACCAAGAAGTGTCCACCGATTCTGGGAATGATAACGATGACTCTATGGGAAATTTAATTCATTCTCATCTAGAACCCAATTTCATCTTCCTTGTACCTCTTCACTCTGGTGTCTGGGTTTCCTGCATTGATCTCACAGGTACGCGCACTTTCTCCAGCCTCAAAACCTTACCAACCTCCCTCTGCTATCCAGTCAACGGGGCAGGAAATTCAGAGGCAGGAGGATCGCACCGGCTGGACTCCATATCCACCTTTAATATGTCCTCTTTCCCTCCCTTTCATCCCAACTTTCTCTGCTATCTCGGACCGTTCACCCGAGTCCTCCATCCCAGCGATATTATTCAAACTTTCCATCTCTGTCCTCCTCATACTTCCTACACGCTTTTCCCGTAGCCTAGAGTTTCTTCATTTAGTATTTAGCACCTTCGCATTCATTAACAGTTTCCCAATTTCCTCTTCCCGTCTCCATACTAACCTATTACGTGCTAATAATGAAATTTTCACCATCTCAAAATCCCATGTGCTGAATGCTGAAGGAGCAAAGGCTTTACTCTCAAGCAGTCTAGAATACCTCAGAGCTTATGGCTTTACAAGTTCGTATCTATAGTCTACGGGTTTTTCCTCACCCTCCTGATTCCCCCTCCCAAAATGTTCATTATGTCAATAATCCTTACAACTTTTCCACTTCCTCCCTCCTCTTTGTTGGTCTTGACATGTCAAATTTTCGTTCATTCAGTCTTTTGGTTACTTAATAATAAAGCTAAAACTTGATTCCGGTTTCTCTCTCTCTTAACCGTTTTCTAGAACCTGAATTCGATAATCTGAAAGAAGAGGGTTATGGAAACTACAGCCACTGTGTAGATCACTTGAATCCAGACCTTCCTCGTCCTACAGAAACCCGGGCAGCCTGGCAACATCGTAAGTAGCATTATATACTTTTCACTCCTCTCCTACTTTCTCCACTTTCTCCTTTCTTTCTCAAACAATTTCCCCAATTACTTTGAATGCACACGCTATCAAAACTTCCGCATCCCTCATTCCCTTTAAATCATCACAAACTCTTTTCTCTTTCTTCTTCCACTCCCATTCCTTTCCCCATATTCTCCGTCTTACAAAATCCTTTCTCCTGCCTGCCACCCAGATGATTTTCATGTATTCTTAATCTTTCCCTTTCCTATCTCACTCAGCTTTCTCTCCTGTCACCTCTTTCATTTTAGAGTGTCTGGAAGCTCTTTCCCTCTTATCCGCATTTCTTCATCTCTTCTCTCCAAGGGCGGAGGCGAAAATCCTTACCACTAGAAACCACTCACAAAACTTTCCTGTATTCATTTCATTTCAGGTATGCAAAATCTGGCCATTGCCTGTGCTCTTGTCTGCTTAATACTCTTAGGAGCAGCAATAGTGGTCGGCCTCTTTGGTATACTACGACGACAAATCAGCGCAGTTCTCGTCACAGGTGTTATTTACGTCCTTGCAGCCTTGTTTGCTCTTTTCACTCTTGCCATAGTTCATTTAAAGCACAAAAACCGTCACGAGTCTGACCCCCTTGACGTCTGGACACGTCTCACTCCGGATTACACAGAATTTAGATCTGCAAGAATCATTTCTCACGGTTGGTCACTCCAGCTAGCATGGGCCGGCACCTTTGTCTGCGTCCTCGCGAGCGTAATGTGGATTCTTTTGTCTAAAATCATGAGGTATAATCCAATCTCGTTCCTTCCCTGACCCTGGGCCCAACCCGTAAACGCTCAGTATTATTTCTACTAGCATTAACTATAATTAGTGAGAAAACGCTGTAGTCTTCGCATTTAATAATCTTTTTAAATCCTCCTCCTTCCTCCTTTACTTTTCTAATCTTCTCCCTGGGTAAACGCAACCCTCCCTTACTCCACCTCATTACCCTTCTTAAAGCTCTCCGCCAAACTTTCTCCGCCCATCCCCTCCCAACTTTCTCCAAGTTTTCCATTTCCTCTTGACCCTTGACAAGGAACTCTCCTTGTTCCTCCACGGATTCTACAACGAAGATTCTCTCCCCGAAAGAATTACTATACCTGTATCGCATTATCCTCCCTATTGTATTTAGCTTTCCTCTTTGATCTTGATACAAGCATCCAATTCACGATCAACTTCCAAATAAAACGCTATTCGCAGCGGTATAGCATCTAATGAGAATCAAACCGGAATGATGACGGGTAATACGCAACAATCTATTGTTCTACTCCACATGCCAATTCACTCTGGTGATTCCCTAAGCTACTAAATTACAATACGTGTTGTAAATTGTAATACAACTCTTCGCTACGAGAAGAAGTCATCTGTAGACTGTACTTGGATATAATATTGTTACATTTACACACATATACTATACACGCGTGTACTTTAAATACGAATATAATAATTGATAGCCCTGGAATTTATCACATCCGACACTTCTCTGTACACATTACTTGATGGGATATAATACTAAAAAAGATACTTAACACATAGTTTACCTCTTCTGTACACTGAGTTGAACATATTTATAACACATGCATCCGTGCATTCTATTATTCCCAAATTCCCATATAAACAAACAAGTAAGTCCATCTGTCTGTCTAGTACCTAAAGTCCATGCTCCCATCCCACTTTTTGTTTCTCTATCCCATAGTCTCTCTTATTGTTTCACTTCAACTTCCTATACACATTCCTCTTTTATTATCCCCGGATAAACTATAGATACAGTAAGGCTTTTGTGAAGCTCTTGTAATTTTACAAAGCTGAATCAATCATTCCATGAATTCGGTAACATAAAATATATGAGAGATTCTTATTATATCCGTGTAACTTCTATTTTAAGCAATATAAAAGCGTTGTTAGGTGTACATGACTTGTGTTAAAATAATTACTTGTAGCTTTAAAATCCTTTCTCTATGTACAACTTTTGCAAACTGGCATACTTGTTGTACATGTGCTCATGTAATATGCATTACTGTGATTGATGTCCATACAATATTATTCGTACGTACAACTAAACAAACTAAAGTTATTAATTAATAAATATATACGAGTTTTGTGGAAACACAACTGTTATAAAATATGAATATATTCCAAAAGAATCTTAGGCACGTAACAATCCTCCTCTTGCTTTCTCTCTGCTTTCACTCCTCTCTCCCCTCTCTCTCTCTCTCTCTCTCTCTCTCTCTCTCGCTGGGTCTCTTGAAACTTCCAATATTCTAACATTTCGACGGTCATGCAGGAATTATCCAAAATTTTGATCTTCGAACGTCAAACCTGGAATATTAGAGCTCATGAAAGGTATAGACCAGCAATGGGGACGAAAACACAAAAAATACCTCGACTAGCTTCAGGGTTTCAGCTTAGGGCATACTGAATACTAGACGTTGACTTTCAACAATGAGTTTGTCGGGAACAGTGAAATTAGCAGGAGCGAAATATTCAAAAAAATAACGTTCAAGCCCTCGTGGTTTTAAACTGAATGTCGGTACGTAGTAGTGTAAAAATTTTAAATGCGCAGTTGTACTCTAGCTCCCGGATAATTAATGGGTTTAGCCGGTTTCCCGTGCAGCGTTGTTCAATGTTAAGATTTCCAAAAAAATACCAAAAACGCTGCAAATAAGGTGCAAACTCAACTTTATGGTAGATTCAGCTGTCCACTTTGTCACATTGTCAACGACTAAACCGATTCCGGTGTGTTAAGAGACAGAAACGCTGCGTCAGCCATCATGATGCTCTTCTGGCTTGCTTGGCTGTTAGCTGGAAATGAATCTAGAGAAAAGCCTTGTTTCCTCTCGTTCTGTTCTTAAGACTTACAATCAAAATTCTGACCAACTTCCCTGCATGTCTACGCTTGGCGATGCAATAATTCAGCCTGTGGTTACATATTACCATTAAATGAAATAATGATGTCGATGAGCTTAAAGAACGTTGCAGGACCACTTGCTACTTTCGCACTCCAGCACTCTAGCGTTCCTTGTGAAAGTGCGCGTAAGTTTAAATTTTTCGGTCTACACGTGCGCTATTTAAATAGTCAAAAACAGTACATAGAGTACGTACGCAATATATTCAATTTCATGTACAATTAGGACGAAATTTCATTAAATTGCGAAGTTGACGTTTCAAAGCCGTGTTTTTTTACCCAATTAATCAGCTATTATGGCTGAAAGTAATTCGTCGAATCACTGCAGCATGTAAGCTTTTTCAGACTTTTCATTCTGTTGACTGCCACAATTTAGAAACAACCCTTTAATATATATAATTCTTTTGTACAATTGCAGATGTTTTTCGGGCAAGGCAAATTATGTGTGTCCACGATGCGGTATAACATATTGCTCCGTTAACTGTTACAAGAATCCGGAGAAACACTTGTCATGCTCGGAATCATTTTACAAAAAGTGCGTAGAAGAAGAGATGAAGGCAGGGATGAATGCTACATCCAAAGAAGAAATGGTGAAAGGAATGAACGAGATTCTGCAGCGGTTTCAGTCGGATGTTCAAAAGGATCAAGTTGCAGACATTTTTGGTGAAGCCGATTCAGAAACTTCCGAATCAGATTCTGATTCATCTTTAGGTAATCAGGATGTTTTCTTGCTTCTTGGATTTGTCGGTTACTGTCTGCATTATGTGTAACTTACTATTGCATTTGTTTCTTCATGCAGACTCTGACGATGAAGAAAGTCTGGAGAAGCGTTTACAAGGAATAGATTTGGATAATCCTGATGATGTATGGAAAATGCTTACACCTGATGAACAGGCGGGTTTTAAACGTAAATTGGAGAAAGCGAAACTCGACGGTGTTGAAGTTGTGGCTGATCCATGGTCCCCTAACAGTGAAGATAAGCTAATAGAGGAAGTCAAACCTGCTTCATCTGCACGGAAAGCAACAAAGTAAAGAGCGCTTCTGCATGAATCTATAGTTTTCTGTTTGTGACTTTTATTCAAACAAATGTAAGTGGAAGTTACAATTAATTTAACAAGTTACTGAAACTCGAAGTGCCTGTGATATGCGTGAGATTATAATATAATTATCCGATTGCCGCCAGAACTGTGAGTACCGCACCATCTAAAACGCTTGCTTCGTTAAAGCAAGTTGAAGCACAGGTAGTACAGTAATCGACGATAAATCGGCAAGAACAGCCTGGAAGTAATACATTTTTTACAAAGCTTTAGAGTATAAGCTTATTTTTGCAATTATTAAATATATTAATTCTTACATCAACAGATTGAGGTTGGGTTGATTTCATTAAATTTTCTTTTCTTATACTCAGAACTCCAACAGCAAAGAGGGACAGTAATTGAACTGAGTTGTAAGCCAGCATGAGATCCCAAAGCTGCAATACTTGTTCCGCAGGCAGGTAACCACTAAAGCCCTTCATTAGCCATTTAAATACAACCCTTAACCTAAAGAATAGGATTGCGTTAATTAATTAAGCGTTAGTTGCATTCGTCCGCTATGATGACCCTTTTAATACTTACGGAAGAACTCTCAGCGATCTCAGGTGAAACCATAATTGAGGTTCATGCCGATGAAGCAATTTTTCGAACAGAATGCATAATCCAACAATGCCATTCTCATGCGAGGATATCTCATGAAATCTATACCAGTATCTGATATACAACGCTCGAAAAGTGAAATACAAACTTTCAGGCTCGTCAAACAAGTAGCATAGTGGGGCAACTAGGAAGTGGGCACGTAATTACAGTCAGTAGAAAGAATAGTTCCTTCAAGATGTTAGAGACCATATTCTGTATTCTGATAAGGTAAATGTTGATCATACCATACATGGTGAATCCGTGAAATGGCACAACTCCGTTTGGTGGATAAATTACTGTTGCATCGCCGTGATTTCCTTTACCTTTCATGACTGCTGTCAAGGGGCTTTTGCTGCTTCTTTCAAACAAGTCTAATATGCTTAAATCCCTCGTAAAATTTAAAAGAACTTGATACAAAGAATCTTCGAATACAAAGTATTGGTCATCGTTAGCTGCAGTTAAATGTACGTCCTGCAAGTATTCTTAATCAGTAATGGTACGGTTCTTAGAATATCCTTACTTAGCGGTACATTAGAGTGTCAAAGCGAACCTGACCTTTAGAATGAGTCGATCTACAAGTAGTTCACATTTGAGAACAGATTGTTTTAGTTCCTGATAGTAAGCCCGATGCTAGAATTGAAAAATCACAAAACTATAGGTCATCAGATTGAAGTAAAATGCTAGTCTTCATAGCTTTCAAAGCCTATACCTCAGGAGTAACATGCGACCCTAAGATTTGTTGCCACAGTTTTGCTCGGAGAGCGGGCGGACAGCCTTTCTTAAGATATTCTTGGGCAACTGGTGCCAAGTTTTTTCCGATCACTGGTCATATAGTAAAGACAATATTGTCATCATTACAGTGCCGTATGCCGTACTCCAGCTGGCATCATGTCCGTCTCTAAACTTGATCATTTTCGTTACCTATATCGCCGAGCTTGTTGCGTTGTATTTGTATAAGCTTAGGTAAACCACCGGACACATTAGTCCCGTGGAAATCTCCTTCCGAATCCATATGCCTTATCAATCCATAATGAGGCTCTCCGGTGGTGAGATCTCCCAGCAAGCATTTCTGTGTAATATTACTCTGATCAATACAATGTATTTTCATTTATCAACATACGTATCAATTCGTCTTACCATTTCTCGCAGGGATTTAACTTTGAGAGGAATAGACGCTAGAGAGCTCCACAGTTTTTCAATGCTGCGTTAGAGCAGAAATCAGTTATTTATACATTCGAAAAACTATTATTCGCAATGTAAGAAAGATTGTCACACTGCATTTCTAGATTCGATTACCTGTTCAATTGATAGTTAGGGCTAACAATTTGTAAAATACAGTCCAAAAAGTCCTTAGGAGAGTAGACTGGTCTGAAGCTGGATAAGTCTGTGAATGAATTAAGAAACTCAGAAACAGAGTCATGATCAAAGTCGAGTCATTTAATGAATATCGCATCCTAAACTAACCGACTTCCCACTGACTGAATTCTGACCAATTTTCTTCGATCAGTTCCTGTTCGGAATTAAGTCTTCCGCGAGCTAAAGGAGCATTTAAATCCGTCGCCATAGACAGAACAGATTTCCAGATTCTTGCTTCCCAGGATTCCTGTACACAAACAATGTCGTAGTCCTGTTTCTATTTGTATCTCATCAATATAATATATTATTTGTCATTTAACATTCGCTTCTACAAACCTGACACTTTTTGATATAATCTAGTGGTTCAATAGCCAAAGATTTGGCTCCGTAAGATCTATCCTTGAGACAATGGTAAACCATGTTCCTTAATTTGATTTCAAGGCTCCCAGCCTTTATTTGAAACAGTAGTGAATTCCGGAAGTCCTTGAGATTTACTTCTTCCGAGGTTGCAGCTTTCTGAAATGAAAATATCCAATGTAGGTGCGGAAGATAGATTATATAATCTAATTCAGTTTATAGTAATTAAAAAGTACAATTGTTTTCAAAAGCGTTTTTAAATACAACTACTCCCTCACTTTACACACTTACCTGAAGCTCGTAATAGAAGGAATTGTATTGTAGAAATCCCTTGAGTTCCCCTGCAATTTTTGTCGCCAAAACATGTATATTGATGTCCCGTGTTACCTCCATGGTTAATTTCAAAAATGCTCAGGATATTAGCCCACCTAATTTAGCGTGCTTAGTCAAATTCATTGACGTTGTCAATTAGAGAGCTGCTGCATCATAACCTGCACACCGTTTTACGTTCTTCCTGTCTCTGGTAGTCTGGTCCACAAAATATTGATCAAACGTTTTGTAAGAACTAGTGTCATGAACTTTAGTATAGCGATGGTCATGAGCCCTAGTTTGTAATATCTAATGTATAGGAAAGATGATAGATGGCGTCGTGTCTTACGAGTAGCGTAAGAGCACGACGGAAATACTTCAATGAAGATTATCTCGAAACATTTTCGAATTGCCCCGAATATTGAAGGTTGTAAAATGTAGAGGAGAATCTGGGCTTTCGAATGATACTATGGTTATTATCATCCGCAGCTCAGGAAATTAATTAATTGAGGTTTAGGCTAATTAATAGTGTTTCATACCGGTTGTGGGTAAGGAAGAGTGGAAGCTTATGGTACGCTATGGAGCGGAGGCAGACGTAGTATACGTCCTGCCTCCCTGTGAATAGAATACACTGTTAGAGTAAGTACCTATATGGTAGGGTCCCTAATGTGTATCTAGGAATGAATGGGTGTGTGAAGTCCGTGACTGGGACGCTAGTTACAGACCTATGTATTTAGTATGAGTGTTAATGTAAGACCTCATGGCAATGAGCCATGCGGTCGTCTGTAGGATAGCCTCATGGGAAATAGCCATGAGAAAAAGAGTGTGTTTAACTATAGAATAGGACGGACGTGTGGTCCTGAGCTCCTGATTCTAGTAGTTAGAGGGTCGAGGTTTTAGTATATAGTAGGAAAGACGGGAGTGTCTTAGACTATCAGGATTGTACGTAAAACTAGATCAGGTTAACTAATTGTTAGTTAAAGTGTGAATAGGTGTTTCAGTCCGCCTAGAGTAATGTGTTCTCCCAAAGAGCTAGAATAATTATAATTAATTATTTAGAATAGTTAGTGTAAATCGGTATAGTTAATCTCTTAACTAAAGATTAGGATAAGAGGTTTGAGAAGGTTTAACTTAAGTTAATTAAGACTAGCTTAGGAGATTATATGTTGTCATTGATTCGTTTCGTGATGGTGTATGATCTTAAAGTGAACACGACCTAATTAAAGAATTGAACCAGTAGTAACCTTTAGAAAGTGTTGTGTTCCTGTTTTTCTAGCCTTATGTGCAAATTCATATAGCATATGGTAGGTGGTAGACTTAGGCAGGACGCAACTCGTTACAAATGGTGCCGAAACGCAGTTCTTTTTAGGTTCCGTCTTAGTTAGGTTTCGTTAGGTGTAGAATAGCATTCTACTAATTGTGCGTCGTCGGAGGTCATAGCATGACCTCGCTTCGGGATTGGGTAGCCGACCGGCTGCTCGATTGGGTAAACTTAATGTTCGACGTTAGGTTTACATGTGTTGTCGTGTCGTTTTGTTGCTTGATTTCAGTGATGGGCCTGTCGTATAGTGAATTTACCTTCGTATTTGACTATCTGCTGGTACCTGGATCAATCATACATGTGGTGGCATCTTTCGTCGTGAATCCTCCGGTTTGGCGGCCATCTTCTCCACGTGGTTCCAACCACGCCGTGGCTACAGATGGTTTGAATCCTCTCCGCACGGGGGTGCGGGGATTCCACGCGCAAGTGCTGACCACGCGTCTTCGGTGTCCTTCTGTTGGAACCAGCCTTCTCCATCGTCGGTGTGGTGTCCTTCAGTTGGAAGAATGGCCTTCGGTGGGGTTCGTCCGCTACCGTTGGAGCTTTCCGTCGGAGGGTGGTGTTTTCTTGGCTGTGTTGAGCAACTTCGTTGATCCGCCCATGGAGTCTGGGCTCTACCAGTCCGGTCAGCGCTGAGTTGGGTTTGCCAGTAGGTATGGTAAACGGTATTTTCTTCGGTTGTGTAGGTTAATTTTTGTTTTTCTTTCCCGAGCCCATCGGGGTTCATGAGTCTGACTGCGACGGAGCTACCACGAGGGTGGAGCACGGTGTTCCACCGGTTCTTCGTCACCGGTCTGCTATGGATGTGTTTGGTACGGATCGGAAACCAACTTTTAATCGGTGGCGGCGGTCAAGCGTGCGTTTCTGGTGGTGTCACGGTGAAATTGCCCTGGACATGGAATTTCAGCCACGCGGAAAGAAGACGTTGGGGGTTCTCATCGCGATTGGAGTCCTCCCGGCCTCACGGTCCAAAGCGAGGTCAAGTCTTCGAGGGGTGTATCTGCTGGTACCTGTGGGTCACCCCAGACTGCCCTAGGCCTGGAAAGCCTCGGTGTCTTGGAGAGTCCAAAACAGGGGGCTACGTGACGGGCTCGGATGGTCAACAGGTCACCCAGAATGCGTCATGGCGTTGTCGTCGGTGGGGAGTGGTGTCTGCAGGGTTCTGCGTGGAGTTACCCGGACTTTGAGTTGCTGCTACAGTGGGGGTCGTCCCGAAGTTTAATTTGGTTATGCCTTGGTTGGTGTTCGTCTTGTGAACTGTGTTTTGTCGGTCAACTTTCCTGTCCCGTTCTTCAGATCCGGCTTATCTTCTACCGTCTTCTGAGTTCGTCATGGAAGAATTCCCGATCAAGATGTCAGCCAAGTGTCCGCACCAAGGTGAAATATCAAGAATATCTTCATTTTTCCACTAAGCAACATTGTACTGTCCCTAATCTCTTCGTTTTACCTTGTATTAGTGTAGGTTGTGTTAGTTCTAAGTCATTTCGTTACGTGTTCGATTGATTAGGACTAACTGGTAGTGTCAAATTTCGTGTTCTGGTTGTGTAGTTCTCGGCTATTTAGAAACTACTGCTTCTGTAAAGAGTACAAGCAAATTGTTCTCTATTTAGGTTTATTACAGCTTCTCAGTTGCGAAATGTTGTGTTTGGTAGATTATCTTTTTTTTATTGTGTTTAGGGAATCCTACTAAGTTCTCGTGAGTGGCTCCTTTTACATGTGTAATCGGAGTCTACCTGCGTAGCGGTGTGTCTGAAGTCGTTTTCTTAATTTAGTAATAACTGGCTAAGTCGAAACTGTTGTAAGGGTATTGCACCTGTTAACTTTTCTCTTCTTAGGTTACCTACAATTTTTAAGATACGATACTTGATGTGTGGTGTAGCTATTCCTGGTTTTGAGACCATGGAGCTTCTGCTACTGTCTTCGTGCTTAGCTCTGCTTTACTGTGTAATCAGAGTCTAATGGATTACAGGTGTGTAATATGTGTTAGTTCTCCGTCATCTCGTTAAGTATACGATTGACTAGGATTGATTGGTGGTGTAAGTGGTCGTTTTCTTATTTGTGTAGTGTGCCTAATGCGAAACTTTTGTTAGGGTATACCAAACCTGTTAATTGTTCTCATCTTAGGTTACTACCATTCTTAAGATACGATATTTTATCTGTGGTGTAGCTGTTCCTGGTTTTGAGATTCTGGAACTTCTGCTCGTGTCTTCGTGATTTGCTCTGCTTTACTGTGTAATCAGAGTCTAATGGATTACAGGTGTGTAATTAGTCTTAGTTCTAAGTCATTTAGTCACTGCTACTAGTGATTTAGTCTATTTCGTGGTGTCAGCTATCGTCTACTTATTTGTTTTTCTGAGTCGAAACTTTTGTTAGGGTATACAATACCTGTTAATTGTTTTTATTTAGGTCTACCTGCAGCTAATAGGTTGCGAAACTGACAGGGGGTAGTGTGTGTTCTGTCAAGACTCAGAGGTTGTCCGGCAAATATACCTGTGTCTGCGTTATAGCTCTGTTCTACTGTGCATCAGAGTCTATTTGTTGTAAAGTTCTACCTTGCTTGGAACTAATGTAGCATTTATCCCTCATTTTTGTTCTTTCATTTTGGTTTTCTTATTCAAAGTGTATGGCTATTGTTAATTGGCTCTTGCCTCCTAGACTTTTATATCTTTGCGCTACATTTTCGGTTGTAAGTCCTATTCTTCGGTCTCGAAGCGCAGCTAATGCTATGGTAGTTTTAGTGATGGGGTAATGTTTTGGGCAACTCAATAATTAATACTGTGTAATCGCTGGACAAGAGGGTCACTTTCCGACCGCCAGGGTTCCCAAGGGAAAGGATTTGCGACTAACCCAATTCTATAGTCCCCGCGTCTTTTGAGCGAACTTGTAATTTTGTATTCCTGTTCATTTCAATCGTAGGCATTCCTTCTTTGTACGTCTACTTGTATAGTCTGGGGGAAGCTAGCAGCTAATTTTCAATGATATTTTTTTGTTTTGTTCTATTATTCAATGGAAACTGGAGCTATCGGTGTGAGCCCCGAAGCTCAGTTTCGAGGGGGGATATTTGTGAGCCTTAGTGTCTGAAATCAGCGTAGGCTGGAATTGTATTTTCTTAAGAGCTGTAGAGAAAGTTCATGGAGTTCTGTATAAGAAAGAGTAGAGAAACTAGAGCTGTTGGTGTTGAAACCCCAAAGCTCAGTTTCGGGGGGGATATTGTAAGAACTAGTGTCATGAACTTTAGTATAGCGATGGTCATGAGCCCTAGTTTGTAATATCTAATGTATAGGAAAGATGATAGATGGCGTCGTGTCTTACGAGTAGCGTAAGAGCACGACGGAAATACTTCAATGAAGATTATCTCGAAACATTTTCGAATTGCCCCGAATATTGAAGGTTGTAAAATGTAGAGGAGAATCTGGGCTTTCGAATGATACTATGGTTATTATCATCCGCAGCTCAGGAAATTAATTAATTGAGGTTTAGGCTAATTAATAGTGTTTCATACCGGTTGTGGGTAAGGAAGAGTGGAAGCTTATGGTACGCTATGGAGCGGAGGCAGACGTAGTATACGTCCTGCCTCCCTGTGAATAGAATACACTGTTAGAGTAAGTACCTATATGGTAGGGTCCCTAATGTGTATCTAGGAATGAATGGGTGTGTGAAGTCCGTGACTGGGACGCTAGTTACAGACCTATGTATTTAGTATGAGTGTTAATGTAAGACCTCATGGCAATGAGCCATGCGGTCGTCTGTAGGATAACCTCATGGGAAATAGCCATGAGAAAAAGAGTGTGTTTAACTATAGAATAGGACGGACGTGTGGTCCTGAGCTCCTGATTCTAGTAGTTAGAGGGTCGAGGTTTTAGTATATAGTAGGAAAGACGGGAGTGTCTTAGACTATCAGGATTGTACGTAAAACTAGATCAGGTTAACTAATTGTTAGTTAAAGTGTGAATAGGTGTTTCAGTCCGCCTAGAGTAATGTGTTCTCCCAAAGAGCTAGAATAATTATAATTAATTATTTAGAATAGTTAGTGTAAATCGGTATAGTTAATCTCTTAACTAAAGATTAGGATAAGAGGTTTGAGAAGGTTTAACTTAAGTTAATTAAGACTAGCTTAGGAGATTATATGTTGTCATTGATTCGTTTCGTGATGGTGTATGATCTTAAAGTGAACACGACCTAATTAAAGAATTGAACCAGTAGTAACCTTTAGAAAGTGTTGTGTTCCTGTTTTTCTAGCCTTATGTGCAAATTCATATAGCATATGGTAGGTGGTAGACTTAGGCAGGACGCAACTCGTTACAGTTTTGGCTATATCCAGCGATGCATTGTCATCTGATCGTTTTACCTCCCCTCTAGCCTTATTTCATAACAAATGAGCAAAAATAGTGGCCCATGAGGGGATCGAACCCGCGACCTTCGCGTTATTAGCACGACGCTCTAACCAACTGAGCTAATGGGCCTTGGTTGAGAGATTGGGGGTTTCTTCATACTTTCTTCCCCAAAGTTCCAGCTCCACACAAGGGATTTCACACATCACCTTTCATTAGGATTACATCATCCAGGATTTCGCATAGCGGATGCAACTGGACAGGTGTGCGAATAAGTTTGGAAGCACATGTAATATATGCAGGACCGTTCAAGATGCAACCAGGATCTTCGTACATTGGCTAACAAAATTTGCAGAATTAATGTTTTGCATCATTTGCCTTTCGTCTCACCAACTTTGCATTGCATAATTTAACGCATTGGGTAGCAGGCAAATGGTTTTGAATAATAACTCGACCGCGTATGAAATGAGGTTTGTAAACTTTAGGAATTAATGAAACCCGGTCTTGCTAAAGATGTTTTACCTCTGGTATTTTTCCAACTCGGTTTTATCTTTCCAGATTTCTTGCTTCTAAAGCGCTAGAGCACGGAGCGAAAAAGCGGGAGTTACGTTGGTCACCCAGAGCGTGGAAAACAGCGGGGCGGGCAAAAGCTGGAAAACCCTAGAAAACCAGTGTAAATCTTTCACAGATTTGTGCTCGCCAAAGATATAAAGTATGGAAGTGGTATATACATTTTCGATAAGGATGAAGCATAGCGTAAAATCTGAACAAGAGATGAGCATTACTGAATACGGAGAAGCATATAGTTTCCCCTTGGATATCTTCCTCTTTCCAGGCACCCCTTGCTATTTTGCAATAGATCTGATTTAGTTTGGAACGCGGGTACGATCCCGGAGGAGAAATGGTATGAGTAAAGAGAAAGATTGCAGACACATAATAGAGAATTTGGAGTTTTATTGAGCCATAATTTGAAGGCTGGTAGGAGATAAACGGAAGAGACGTCGTTTAGAATCCTATAAAATTACACACTAGTTTCTAGAGGATTTGTCATGCGGCCCATGAATACAGGCCCCGTAAGCCTATCATTGATAAGGAATACAAAGGGTTTATCTACAGTGAATATAGAAGGAGATGAAATTGGATAAATTTGTACGCCTGAAGCAGCAGCAGCCACAGCTCCTTGTTCGTTTATCTCTAATGTAGCCTTGTGGATTATATCAGAAACAGCTTGCCGACTTCCGTGAGCCAGGATTCCGGATAGGTCAGCTCGATTTGGTACAAAGACGGATTGAATACCCAGCTGGAAGACAAATAAAATGAGTTTATACAGTGCGGCTCAACTGCTGACTGAGCAGAAAAATATTGGGAAAAAATCCTCAATTTCAAAAGAAAATTTCACCCTTTCAAGCATACACCTATAAGTACCATACCTCTTGCATGACGGATTTAAGGTGGTGAGTAGCATCCAGCTTGAATTTTGGCATGCGGAGCACGACATTTCGCGGTGTAGAATTGATTTCCATCACCACAGAGCTCAAAGGGAATTCCCGCAAAAGGTTCTCCGTCTCCATGAGGTCGTTATCCGGTTTGATAAGAATCAGCTCGAATCTGTGCTCTTTGAAGGGGATAGAGATTCCTGTGGCTTTTAGTTTTGGAAAATAAGAGTAGCCGAAACGATGTTCCACTTGCATCATTGGAGTTTTAACTGAATTTCCTTTGTTATCAATGTAAAATACAGATTCCGAGGGTGGAACGATCCCGTCAAAAGGTTGCTCCCACAGCCCGTTGAAATACAATGCATTCCCGATGAACAAGGATGGTTTCGAGAGAAAGTCTTCCGGTTCAACGATTCTCGGGATTTTCTTCTCTGTTACTCTGCTCACCCAACTGTTAACTTGCCCAGCTGCGTCTCTCGTTCTTGTGAAATCCACGTTAGTCACCTTGGATTTTAGCCTAGATTCTGCAACGCTCTTAAATTTACTGTTTAGCTCTAGGCCTTTTTGAACAAAAATCCCATTCCCTACTTTGTACACAAAATTCTGCCCGGGTTGTGCCTGCAAAAAATGTCATAGATGTGTAATCATAATCGTGTGGTCCTGCCTTCCAAAAACAACTTTTAACGACTCAAACCCCTTCGTTATCAACTGTCTACAGCGTCAATGCTGAAAAAGCAAACTAACAATTCTTTACCTCTGTTTGTTGAAGATGCTTGCTCAATCCACTCACAAGTTTGTCCGCATCTTGAGGAAACTGTAGCGCTTTTGCGATTTCCTCTGCGGTAGTTCCTGAAACAAAAATTGTCCCTTGATTATATTTCATCCATTCCAGCTACATGTAAATACAGATTGCTTACTGAATCAGGTCCTTGTTTATTTTACTAACCATTGGATCCTAGGAACAGGAGAGCCGCTACGTTTCGTACAGAAAATGGTGAGATCAGGAAATTATGTTCTCCACGTTCCCGACTTAATTCTTTGGCAGTTAGGTAAACGTTTCTAGCAAAATCATAGATTGGGTGAGACTGTTCCTGTTTCTGATTGGGTTTAGGGGTTGTAGTTGTGCGAAGGAGGGATGCACTTGTGGAAGGTGACAATGGTGAATAAGGTCCCCGGGAATCTGCCAACACCAACTTGTCTCTTTGGGACAACCCATGACTTATACACACTGCTAGAACGCAAAAGGTCACACAAGCGGGCTTCATTGTTGCCCGTTAATTATTAATTAGCTTTAAAAGAAATGTATCCCTCTTATGTGCCAACAAAACTGTACGGATTCCCGGAGTTGAACAAGTTAGGTTATCTGCAATCAGCGCATAGCTACGACAACGACTAGGATCACATCAGAGAATGAGATAATTAATGAGGGGTGCGGGTGCGAGAGAGGGTAGATTTTGCATGGATAGTCTTCTTCCTACTACAGTACTACAGATGTTCCTGAGGAGATGTTGTTGAGATGATTCTTGGGAAGTGTTTCGCGAATAAGTTTGCAATATCAAGCAAAACAACAATACGGAAAATAAGAAGCGTACATAACAAAGAGAGGTGGAAAGCTACGCTTGAATATTAAAGAACTCGTTTTTCAATCAAAATTCAAGGTTAGCTGCTTCTTCTTCTGCCCATGTTTAACCATAAGCGTTGCGTGCAGGAAGATGATAGTGCTGAAAGAAGTACGCAAGTACTCACACACCGAAGTTAATTCCATGTAACATAAAATCCCTTTGAATTCGATTCGCACTTTGCATCTCATTTCTAAAAAGAGCTTCGGTGGCAGCGTTTCTCAAAGCTAAGGGTGGGCAGAGAGTAAGAGTTAACGAAATCGAGTATGCTAAACGTCATGGATGAATCATCTAGCTGGTCTGAATGCTTTTAATAGCGGTTTGACTGAACCACACATGTTAGTTAACGTAGGCGGAGGGTCTAGGTTACGGTACACTAATAGCCATTGTAGCTGAAGATTTTCAGTTTTCTCTTGTCCATGTTTTTCTCCCTGCTGTGACTGAAGGCGTTTTGATTTGCAATCGAAAACTTGATCACGTTGAATTGAGCGTTGATACAGTTGTCGTCTAATTTCAGGAAGGTGGGTAGTGATCTCTTTGATCTGTGCTTGTATTGCCCCAGCTTCCCTTGCCATTCCTGTAAGTTTTTTCTCCAGTTTACGTTTTTCTTCTCTTCTTTCCAAAGTTTTGTAGTGCAATCCCTCGTAGTCCCGAAGTAGGCGTATGTTATCCAGGAGCCCGGATTCATTTACAAGCTCAATTTCTTCTCCCTTGTACAGCTCATAGCGTTCTGTTACAACATCTGTTATTTGTCTTACTTCATACACTGTCGTATTGATTTCTTGCAATTTGTTAGCTCCAGCTTCAAGTTTCTCTTTGAGCTTTGACATGAATTCACGGAAATGTGCCAGCACTTGGACGGCGTGAGCTATTTTTCTTTTGATGTGTTCCAAATCCTTTTGACGATCTTCTAGTTTATCCTTCAAAGAGTAATTTTCCGCCGTAAGTTGCTCGTATTCCAGCATCTGAAGACCTTCCCCTTGAAATTCAGTCTCTTGTAATCTCTTCAAGGCAAATTCCAAACCATGCCTGTTATTGTACATTGTTTGAAGCGTACTGACCAGTTTTTCGTAAACCTTGGTCACTTCCTCGATGAACGCCTCCGTCCCTCGTTTCGAAATACTTTTGCCCGTATTCGAATCCACGGCTGCGTCACTTACTTCCCGCACTCGTTCCATCAGTGCCTCGAACTTTTGACGATGAACCTTCTTTGCTTGCTCGTTTATTTCCTGCATTTCAAACCCCGTTATTACTGACCCTTCATTAATGGCACTGCATACAGCATAGTCTTACCCGCATTTTATCCAGCACGCTATCCCCAAGAACAGCATTGTCTTCCTTAGATTTTTCAGCAGCAAGTATGCTTTTAATGATCTTATTGTATTTGGATTCCAAGGTTGCCTCTAGAAACGTTTTAAGTCCTTGTCCAGTTAAGAAAGTAGATTGGCTCTTCACAGAACTTGCGGTATCACCTTCCAGACTTTTTGCCATTTCCTCCTCCCGTATATTTTCTTCCATTTCATGAGCGATGCGGGTAGTTAATGTGATGCTGAGTCTTTTGCTTCCCCGTTTTCCTCGTTTTACTGGTTTTTCCTCTTCTACTGCCACACTCTTGTTCTCTACAATAAACCCCTTCCGCACACAAATCTGATAGAGTTTGTCTTGCAGAAATGCATTCTTTTTTAGCTCATATCTGTAAATTTTCTTAGTCTCAATATACTGGTTAATGAGACGGCGTTTGTAATTTTCGTATTCCACCATATCTTCATCCGATTCTTCCTCTTCACTGCTAGTTTCTTCTTCCTCAAATTCTTCATCGTCTTCCTCTACTTCTCCGCTGCTTTCGTCTTCCTCTTTTTCATCTTCTTCTGTCTCCACTTCTTCGTCTTCATTTACGTCTCCCACATCATCAATGTCCGCGTCTGCATCTTTCCCTCCAGTTTCCCTACGGTGAGTTTCCTCATGGTCTCCAGGCTCATGGTCTTCAGGCTCATGATGTTCAGGCTCATGGTCTTCAGGCTCATGGTCTTCAGGCTCATGGTCTTCAGGCTCATGGTCTTCAGGCTCATGGTCTTCAGGCTCATGGTCTTCAGGCTCATGGTTGGTTGCATCAAATTCTAGCAGAAAGAGAATTTACAATCAGTTTAGGATTTAAAATTTACATCTATCATCAAATTGTGGTTGTAATGGTACCTTGGCTATTTGTGTGCTCGGCTGGTGTTTCCCGCTTCATCTTCATGCTCTCATCTTCAGTTAAACTGCTAAGACGACGCTGTGCAGGCCCTTCGGACGAACTTGTATTTGTATGTTTATCTTTTTCTGAGTCCAATATTTGTTCTGGACCGAGAACATCAACAGCATCGGGATCGGCTACGTGCGTGCCCTCTCCTGACTTTTTCTCTTTCGTCATTTTTAATGTGATCGAAATATACTAATGCAAAAGTATGTTTACGAGTACTTCAGTTTGTATGTTATCGATGCAATGCTTGAATGCTTAAGCTATCTTAGAAATCGGCATACTATGAAGTGATAATGAAATGTAAATACTGTATGGCAAGATGGCAAGCTGCTTTGCCATCGTTGCTGAACGAAGTAAGTTCGGAGATATCCGTCGGGAATTTAGACGGAAAGTAATTATGAAATTATTGCTTCCCGCGTATTCGTTCCATTCGAAGCTTAGCAACAACATTAGCTTGAAGCTGTACAAGTGTAACCTAACTAGAAGTTTTAACAGTACTATATCCTTTATTACGATCCAGTAATTTCAAGAGTGATAAAATATCACGTTGGTTCCTACTATAAAATCTATAGCCCCGTTCAATTGTATTTAAAAGTTTTAACCTAATAAGGCCAATATATTGGCTGGTAAAGTGAGTGGATATTACAATGTAAGCCATATATCACATGGTTAAAATCACAAACTCGCAGTATTATGCACGCGATTCAAAGTAATTACACAAAGAGGACAGGTACGACACACTTACCGAGATAACACTTAGCAAAATAAAAACTTTTAGTCGCTCCAACATACAATGCATTAAGTCCAGAATTTCACAAATACAATTAGAAATATGCTTTTCAACACTAGTAATTAAGCATTATTTTAAAAACGAACCTGTACAAATTACACACTTTCTCGAGGTGTACAACAGTTGGTGTATAAGTCAATGCAACTATATCTCAGAGTTTTATCGTACCCTATTAATACACAACATAATTTTCGAAACGAACTTTTCACACATTCATCTAATAAAAAATAAGCGAATCTTTCATGTTCGTAGACCATTTAGTCTGGTGGTATAATTGTGCTGGCCTTATACGATTACAATATTCCTACAAACGGTCTACTGGAACCGCAGAAGCAGGATTCCTCCAGTTTTCGCTATCCATACCAGAGGAATCCACAAAGGGACCTTCACCTCTTCCGACGGGGGCAACGGGAGTTCCAAGTGGAAGGCTTGGGAAATTAGGTCCACCTCCTCGCTTTTTGAATCTATTATTTTGCTGATTTTTAGACTTCCAAAAGTGTTTTGTTAGAATAGGTTGACGTTGAGGAGAACCGCCAGGGGAGAGAGAAGAGACGTTAGCAGGATCCAATGAAAGCAAATTCTCACGGAGTTCTGCTTCCAGTGATTTGAGATCTACGGTTGCATAAAAATTGAAAGTAGGGCAGTAATATTTGGCAAATATTGGCTCTACCTTCACTATTTCACATTTCGACCAAGTATATGGTAATAGAAGAGGAAAACGATTTAACCAATACATCACAAATTTATCCGGGATTTCCCCAAGAGACGCTTGCGCTTCTGGGGTAAGTTCCCGGTAATGATTCTTTTTGTTTCGCAGAGCGCGAAGTAAATCGCGAACGGAATTTCCTTTATAAGTACGGTATTTCCGTAAATCTAGGGCTACTTCTGGACAAATATGATTTCTCCAATCGTTTTTTAATACTTGTAATTTACTATCATCGTTCTCTAAATTTATGAGCAACGGACACGTATTCTCATTCCCTTTTTCTATTCTGTCACTAACGTCGAGAAAGAAAGACAAAATCTTCTCCTTCTGCCAAAACATAGGGTGTAGTAGAACGGAAGATGGCTGAGGTCGTCGTTCAGCTTCGGGAGATATCATCAACTGAACAAGCTCCTTAGGTCCAAGTTGTTCAACATCATCAAGCTTACTTAGATCGGATTCGCTGTGAATAATGTTAGCTTGGCGGTGATAAGGGTCGCCAAATGGATGACTTCCTTTGGTAAGTACGTAATAGAAGACGCAGCCAAGTGAAAAAATATCAACCGCATTAGTGGCTCTCTTTTCCGCGAACGTCTCTTGAAGTAATTCAGGTGCAATCCATCCCTCGGTCCCTGGGACTCCTCCAGATCGTCTTGAGAAACTAGCCCGTCCATTTGGCAACTTCTTGCATAAGCCGAAGTCAGAAATCATAGCTTTCACATTCTTGTTGAACGCACAGACGGATAGAAGGACATTCGCAGGCTTTATATCGCGATGCACAATACGTAATGAATGCAAGTGCGCCAGACCATCGGTGGCTTCCCGCAAAATCTGGATAGGTGAGATTTTCTCATGGTGAAATTTTCCTTCAACCCAATCACTCAAGGTGGCGTCGCACAGTTCCAGAGCAATATACCGGAACTGAGGATCTTGCTCCGTACAAAAATATCTCACAACATTAGGGTGCTCATCAGATTCTTTCAGCAGATCAACTTCTCGGTCAGCAAAAGCAAAACACTCAGGGATAATCCGTTTAACGGCGACGGCACGATTTTCAAATTTGCCTTTGTACACAAAAGTTCCCTCACATCCTTGACCTAGGACCAAAGTAGGATCAAAACTTATTTTGCCAACAGAAACTACCCCATGAACAGCAGCTGATGACAATTTTCTTGTAGTGCTTCCTCGCCCCCTGAATGTCCAAATTACACCAACTGCGGTGGTACATCCTATCAGAACTGTAACTGCAACGATTAACACTGTGTTTGCTTCTTTTCTCTCCCCTTCATCCTTTGCATAAATTGGAAGGGGAAACGTGTTCGGACTCGAATTCGGATCTCGGGGCGATTTTCCAAACATCACTGACGGATTTATTGGGTGAATTATTCGATCAGAACTGGATTCATTGGTGTGGGCTTGGGGGTTCTCCTTTTGATGTTGTTGTTTCGGAGATGGAACTTTGTCTCCTGCAATTTGTTGCAAGGGAGGGGATGGATTATCGGGTAATTCATAGTGTCCCAGTAATAAGTAATCTCCTCTTTCGGCAGCCTTTTGTTTTTCAGTTTCAGCATCATCTTTCTCGCCTCCTTCATTTGGACCTTCTAAGAGTGGGGGTAACTGCGGATTCGAAGAAGATATGGTATTATAGGTGTCGTCCACCAGAGATGGAACTGCGTATAGGCCATAAGGGCATTCGCCAATGTACAGAGTTGGAACTAATTGACTGTTATCTTGAGCAACTTCAATAGTCTTCAGTCTATCTAGCGTTTCGGTAGCCAGAGCGGTGAATGGAATAGAGACTAAAGACGATAATCCGCAGTCAATGCTGTAAAGACCGACAACTGGCGATTTAAGATTTGACTGCCATAGGAGTTCTCCAGAAGGACGATCATAAGTTAAAATGGAACCCGACGATGGGGATGTGAAGTGGACAAGATCTACAAACCAAAAACAGACATATAATAAAGAATAAGATCGAAAAAACTTAGCCATGGCCATGAACAAAGTACGTACCATAATCTAGCTTTGATTGTTGACTCATTTCGATTGACGAATAATCTTGAAACGTAACATTCCACTTCCGAGGGCCGTCAAGCATGGATATAGTGTATTCACTTTTTCCAATTAAGACGTTACGCGAATTATCTTTTGCGTCCGCAGAATGGGAGGGGCAAGTTGAAGTTTCCAGTCCTTTCATCTCATGTTTTTCTCCAGTCAGTGGATCCAAGGATAACCACGTATCCATCTGTGGATAAAATATTAATGACAACGATAAAGTTTAACTGAAACCGAACCAAAAACCATTTCAAAGTGATTTGGTAAACCACAAGCACTATTTTACGTGTATTTACTTTTTTCCCGCTGTACAAAAGCCCCTCTGTACTGCGACAGGGAGCCATTTGTACAAGTTTAGGTATCGTAAAAGGTAGTTTCTTCAGTTGACTATGTCGTCCTAGAAGATACAAAGCTCCAGATCTAGGATCCGGAAGAAAAAACGGTGGCTTCGGATATGGGTCTACTTTATTTCCTGCAGGAACTCGAATCATCGGTTCGTCCTTTGCGACCCAGCGAACTTCCCCAGTTAAACGATTTACTGCAGTAAGCGAGCCATCCAATGTTGATATCAGAAGCAAAGCTTGAACGGGGTCTTCTGATAATTCAGTTCCTTCCACGGATTTAGCAGCAGCTTCCTAATCATACCAAAATCAGAGTTAAAATTTGTATTAAACCGATACTGAGATAATAATGAATAGATCCCTCAGCTTACCTTAACCTTCCGCAAAGTTTCGTCAAGGTTTATATCTGGTTCAACATTTGCGTTGCGAATATCAGGTGGAACAAATGGGGCACTATCTCCATTCCCAAGAGTTGGGCTAAAAACTAAGGTCTCCTCCGCTCCACTGATATCAGAGACACTATCACTAACTCCTCCAGCAGCCCCTAAAACTAGGATGCATAAAAATACTCCCAAATGGAACCTAAACATTTTTATCTGAACCTGTCGTCTACGGAAATTTATAATTAAGTCTATTTCAAAGCTGTTTACTACGGCTATACGTACAAGCAAATATTTTCGCTACTACAGGAACATGGAGCTACGCCGCGGTTAAAAAACACATTAACCGAGCGACGATAGAAAAGCGTTCACGAATTTAGGCTAGTATAAACTTACAACTCCTGTAGAATTTCTTTCATATGCGCAAGCGATTGGAACACGCATAAAGTTATCAATTCCAACATTGATGAGCTAAAAGTATTCAGAATTCCGTTCCTCCTCTTCCTTCTACTCTGTCTTATCATTTATATACTAGGGAACCTAGGGCGCAAGTAATCAATACTGACACTGCGTTTTGTCAGTAAAGAGTTTAAATATTCATCCGGTTGTACTCCGCGGTTCAGTTTATCAGTACGTCGACCACTTATTCTCCACATTCCAGTAGCTTCTTCCATCCAGGGCTTTGCAAAACTCTTAACTCATCGACCGGGTGGCAAACAGTCCAGCGAGCCAGGCCTATAAAAATAAAGAAACGTTCACCGTTCAATTCACATTTAATTCTAACACAATATCAGCAGCGAATACTCTTGTTACAAAAATGCTTCTAAAACATACACACCGACAACAACAACTCACATGCTCCTAAATACTGCAGAGTAAATACTAACTTCCCATGAACTCCTCATCCTACCATAACCGTAGTCAACTAGCAATTCCACAGAATAAAAGTCTACAGGTCTTACTTAATGAATTCATCGAAATATAAAACTGTAATGAAATGCAAAAACACTTTTTCTCGTTCTGAGCAACAAGCCTATCAGGCAGTTTGCTCCACGCTAATCATGTATGCATTTAATTCCATGGAACTTAAACTCCCATTCCGTCTCATCCGCAGTTTTTTCCAGTCTTGAGATAAGCCAAGCTGCTATTTGAGAAGCCAGCCTATTCTCACACAAGTGCTAAAATAGTGACAGGGACGAAGACTGACAAGACATGGCTGGCAATATGTGGAATTACATGCTGATATTCATTACGCAAACCAATGTTTATCAACCAAGTTTGCTCAGAGACATTGAATGTTGAACGTATACGACCATAAACCACAGAACTTCTATTCCTCTTAACGTCTCTTCCACTTTGGAGCCCATATATGTCTGCAAAATTTATATATATACACAATTCATATTTCATGCGTGTAACTATTTCAAGTATTTTCACTTGAATCGTGACTGTGATGCATCAACAAGTTCGAAGACAAGGACAGGAAGAATAATACAGAAACAACTGATATAAAATGTATGTTCCTACGACCAACGCGAGACGATTACATAAGTCTAACGCGAACTTTTGATAAAGTATTATGCCAATAGGATTGAAATCACCTAATACTCCACTTATCTCCGTATTTCGCTCCATTATTGTCATACATGTAACATGTTGTATGCAGCTCGAATGCTAGCTTACAATTTATTAATAGTTTAACTAAAGGACGAATACAAAACTCAAGAGTCAAGATCCTACTTACAGCCAACTAATCGCCAACAGGGGAAACAAGAATCGATGTCAATGATGGCTCCAATAGGATCTTTTCAAGTCTCCATTCATACAAAACTAACTACTTTGCAGAGGAGTGCAAAAATAAAAATCTACTACAAACAACAGCAACCGTGTGGATTGTTGTTACAAATAGAAAAATGTCTTGAGTCAACATGGAATATGCATTGCAATATCCAGAACGAATCTAATTAAAACATCTAGGTAGTTTAGCAATACTATTCAGGCATCCCATTTCCCTTAGCTACCACATCTACTTTAGTAATCAATTTCCGGGAACGTAAACAGTACAATATACCATGTCAGTTGTCATCATTCAAATCTGATGTGCCGCATTTTTTATTTGAAATGGCAAACTTCACGAATTCACATTTTCTATTCGATTATGTCGAAGAGTTAAAAATTCGGGTTTGCTAAGATCGTGAACCTAAAGCCCATTAAACTGACCTCCGAAAAAACCGCCGGCAAGTTCGTCATGATTTTTTGCAGCAGCCTTATTGGTAAACCGCCTACATGAAATAAAAAATTCTCAAATTTTTTTCCAATAGCCTGGGGTTGATGTTGCGGTAAAAAACGATTACTCATTTCACACCAAAACTAGGCACATAATGCTCGTGAATTTCCTTCAATCCCATTGTTTCATATAAATCAGTGACATTTCTTTCCCCTCTCCATTTCCTCTTTCCAAAGCTTCGATTCTTTTGCAACAGCTACAACAAATTACAAAGAGGACATAATCTACTTTTTTGTGGACAGTCATCCATGATGAAATTATGTTATAGTAAAAACTGTTTGTACAGCCACATGGTCAATAAATTACACGAGCACATGGAATGCTCGAAACACTAAACAAGAAGAAGAAAATACTAATAAAATTCCAATGACAATACAACAAGTTAAAAAGGCTTTATGTATTTTGACAACATGTCAATTACCTTGAGGGCGAATATGGAAGTTTCTCGACATCGAGTCGTTTTCAGGACATCGTAAATTCCTAGTTGCACACTGAATGAATGTTATTGCTGGTTAAATGTTTATAGTCAGCGATCCTGGAATATCGAAATTTTCTAATTCGCAAAAATATTATGATTAGTTCACAAACCTCAGCTCAATAGGCTAAGCCACGCTTGCTTCACAATGCAATTGTTTCGATAATGTAAAATGTCAACATCACCAAGAATCCATTTCCCATTCTTTTCCATTAAAGTTTACTTGCTGGTAACAACAGAATAATCAGGAACATAACTCCAATTCTAACAGTTCCGAATATGAATCGATGTTTGACTTATCCAATTTACTGTTTATGTTCAAATTTAACTAGCCTTGAACTGCAGGTTGCATGTCTAAAAGCTCGTTATCGCGCGAACCTTAACCACATATAACTTTCACTTGCCATCATCTGAATTGCAAACACATAATCAGATGTGAGAAGCATATCACAATCCTCGTTTACATATCTTGAATTTTCCAAAACAGTTGTGACAACGCTTCATCACAAACGTGCCAAGTCGCTAGACAAACTGCAGTCATCGTGAAGGTCACAAAGTCACAAACAGTCACAAAAGTGAACTAAAATCCACGTAATTTTAGATGAAAAGGATGATGAAAACATTCGCAATAGGGTACACGTTGAATTCCTTTACATTTACGTACTGTGACCATTTTACACTGGTACATGCTGAACAGTGCCATCGTTATAAATATCTTTCTGCTTAAAATGGTCAATTTCAAGTTACAAAGATCTGTGTATTTTAAACGTGAGACTCTCCACCATCCACTGCACTTTGATCCTCGTCGACAGAAACCTTAACTCGAGAGAAGTTTACAGATTTTATTCGCGGGATTATTATATATATATATATATTTATATGTAAATGCGGGTGAATATTTAGAGAAAAATCCAAGTTTAGAGGATAATTTTCGGGGAAAAATTAATATTGATTGTTGATCATTAGATCATTAGATTGATCATTAGTATCATTTTAGCCATTTCATTGTTGGTTTACCGAATAGTTCATCATTATAGTGTTCTAACTTGAAAATAAGTTAGCGAACATCGTGACACGACACACAGATCCACGTAAGTTGAAGCATTTAAAATACGGCTTGTAAACAAGTTATGTCCACGTTATGCAATTTTATTTGAATTCAGAAATCTTCAAAAAATTTCTGTCCTTCTGTTCCAGTGATCCTCATGTGCCGGGAGTGGTAATTCCGTAGAAGTAGTCAGGAAAATGTCGGCAGGTGGAACAAGCGGAACCGGCTTGAAGTTTCGAGTCAAAAGTACGTAGACGGATGAAGCAGCTGTTGATTTACATCCCAAAACCAAATTACTACAGTTGTATTTCGAAATCCGTTCTTTTCTATGAGGAATGCATTTTATTTTTATCGTCTTTAATTTAGGTTGGAACGGCGTCGCCGTTTGGAAATGGCTTGCTAATGACGATAAATGTGGAATTTGTCGAGCTCCCTTCGACGGTTGCTGCTCTGACTGTAAAATTCCTGGTGAAGATTGTCCTTTAGGTATAAAAAGCAGACTGACTTTAAGATTAACATTTCCAGAAGATATATAGCACTATTAACACCGCTGCCATTTCTGATTTTCAGTCTGGGGAGTGTGTTCGCATTGTTTCCATATGCATTGTATCATGAAATGGTTGGCAGCACAGCAGAATCAAATTTGTCCGATGTGCCGTCAAGACTGGGCTCTTAAGTCGGAATAGGATAATGAGCAGCTACATTTCGAAGATCTCGCTCAATGTACTTTATACTTATTTTGTACAGCCCGTCTATAATTTTAGTTTAGTCCTTGAATACTTAAAGCAAGGATATTCCGATTTGAGATGTCACCAAAAGAATTCCTTACTGAGAACTGTAACCGTAAAAAAGGAGAAAAATAAAAATCCAGCAACAAAATTACGAAATATGTGCTCACTTTATGCTGACGAATTCCAGGTAAAGGAAGTTACATGCAACTCATTAATTTCAGTAGTTTACGCTGTGAATATTGCGAACGAGGCGAAGGTTGATAATTATATTTCCCAATTTTTTTACATTTGACTCCAACTCTGTAAACAATGATCATGAAACAGATACGCATAATAATAGTGGTAGTTAATCCATACACTACGTAGGTATATAATTAGAGAGTAACTAGCCACATCTAGATTGCTGCAGAGTTCAACATTCGGTCGCAGAAAGGACATAGCAAAATACAGCTACTGACTTAATACATCAGACGGTAATTATTACAATAAATTTTAAGTAGGCAACATTCCATCATTATCTTTTTTAAATTAAGCAGCATGCATCGTAGGAAATATATATATGCGAACTCAGAATATTTTGGCTTGCTTAAAATTTTACTCCTAACACAGTAGGTAGCACTAATCGTATAATACTTTTCCGTCCCTATTCATAATATTTAAAGATCGCTTTTGAAACTCTTAAAAGGTCAACATTGTCATGCTGGCTAATAGATAGTATGTATTATTCTCCAATTTTTGTTACATCAAGTCGATTCGGCAGCCCAGTCTACGTGTTACGTAAAAGTACATCCAGTAAGTAATCTAAGAAAGGGGAAATCAAACATCTAATCTAAGATCATTCGTTTGATTCCCGTTTCTCCTACATAACATGAAGAAATACAAACAGATATATTACACTAACACATAAATTCCCTGGTTTGTTCATGGTTTCCATTTCATAGTCTTGCTCTTAAATATCTACAATTCCTTTAGATTATGTATAACAGTGGATTTCAGTGTGTGCTTAACATTAAAAGACTGTATCTCCCAGTTCCCAATCAAAACTAATTGCATCTTGTAGGTGAATTGCTGCTGGAGGAAAAGTGCGACCTCGTAAGAGATTTTCCACTTTAATTGGTTTCGTTCAGTTATCATTATCATCATGCAATGGTACGGTAACAGAAGTACAAGCGGTAATATTTGTTGTACTAGAAGTTGTGCTAGGTATTGCACCACCAGCATCCACAGTACCTACTGCTGTGAGTACAGTTGGGGTTTCGAACCTACTGACTGTGAAGGTATTCGAGTTATTACTTGATGGTGGGGTTGCTTCGCATGTTTGGAGGCTTATATTCAATTTCTGTTGATGATTATTTGGCGTGAGTAGGCTGGTGATCAGGAGAAGTAATCGGCTAGGTCATTTTTTCTTTGGTTGTGCTCCAGGTCGCTGAGGGGTAGACGGACGATTGGATGGTTGTGTATTACTCACTGAGTTATACTGATACTTGGCTTTCTTTTCCGATGGTTTTAAGATCTACAAAATAAATACACGCGTCAGTTGTATTAACCTGATACACAATAGACAAGAGCAGCTTACTTTATTGCTAAATGCGAAACCATTTTTTACCTGGAAGGAGCACATCAGCGTTTCATCAACCGACATCATTCCACCTGCATTGTCGAATTCACCGCAATAATTAGGTGCCGAGAATAGAGTAACCAACTGACGTTTAGCAAAGAACTCATATCCATCCTCGACGACCTAGACAATATAGGAATTGAACTTTAAGCATTGTAAGAAAAAGTTGTGAACAAAAAAACGGCGGCAGGGTAACCTTACCTGATGTGCTCGACATATTAAGTCCAGATCATGGCGGTTCAAAAACTTTGTAACCACGTCAGCTCCAAACGTGAAAGAAACTCCTCTGTCGTTTTCTCCCCATCCTGTCACGTCCTTATCAGGATCAGACCACAGTAAATCACACCTAAAAAGAAACATCAGAGTCATCAACATGCTTTGCTAAGAAATAGCATCAAAAGCTTCCAGTTTGCAGCAAAAATTTATGAAGAATTTCATACAGAAGTCCAGTATCCGGGACATCCGTTGGCCGCATGATCCTGCGAATCTGTTCCATGTTTTGGAGATCAGGGCTCAGTCCTCCGTGACAGCAGAATATCTTTTCATCGATGATAGCAGCAATTGGTAAGCAATTGAAACAATCTGTGAAAGTCTTCCATAATTTGATGTTAAATCTTCGCTTGCCTGTAATTAAGAATCTGTCATTAAATATCTCCTTAAAAACCCATGGACTATATCAAGAATATCATTGCTATATAATATCAATATTATCTTACATTCATCGTAGAACCCATAAATACGATTGATGGATGCGCATTCATGATTGCCTCGCAAGAGGAAAAAGTTTTCCGGGTACTTGATTTTGTAGGCAAGCAATAAGCAAATAGTCTCCAAAGATTGCTTCCCTCTGTCCACGTAGTCGCCAAGGAATAAGTAATTTGCCTCAGGAGGGAATCCTCCATATTCGAACAATCGAAGTAAGTCATTGTACTGTCCGTGAATATCGCCTGCAAAGATAATTAAACTTGTGGTTAGTTGTTTCTTATTCTCTCTTGCTACCAAGAATTAGTCAATACTAACGTTGCAATTTTATAATTAATTAACATACCGCATATTTTCAGAGGAGCTTCAAGCTCCAAAAGAATCGGCTGTTGGAGAAAGATTTCTCTTGATTTTAAGCACAATCCACGAACTTCTGCTTCAGTCATCTGCACTGTTTTACCTGGACGGGTGCCTCGGACTATAAAAAATAAATTAAATCACATTGAATCCGTGAAACAATGATTGTCACCCCGAAGTCATGAATCGCATAATTACGTCTAATATCTAATCTACCCACCCCCATAACCCGATCATTCGAACCCAAGCCAGCACTGTAATACCATTACGAAATGCTTATTAATTTGCAAGGATAATTGATATCACATACAATTCAAATGAATAACTGAATTCCACAAGGAGTTTGCACATAAGCGTGTCATAATACATAGCATTCTAGCCGTGTATGCATGACGAGTTCGTGACCACGCAAAATTCGCATCCATTCTCTCCCCGTAGCCCCATTCCTCAATGATCTATGATTCTCGAGGGTGGCTTCAATCATTCTTACTCAGATTGGGCAAGACAAGAACCCACTTTTGAACTCAAGAAATACATGAATGGAAACAGGAAACTCACCTTCCAAGAGCCGAGCTATCATGCTGTCCACATTAAGCTCAGTGTCCGCCATTTCGGTAAAAGTTACTAGACGATACGAAACCACTCGAATAGAAACAACCTACTGACTTATTTACCGCCGCTGATGCAATCACAACTCAGCTAATCCGCTAAAATTATATTCTCAAACACGACGGCGAAACTTTAGGTACAAGAATAGGCTTCTCCTTTTTCAAGAGTCCAAAGTCTTTATAGAGTACAACCTAAAAGATAGAATGACCATGGAATTAGAACAGAATATTTACACGGAGTTCAATACGTAATAATGACTCAAATATTTCAAATTCCCAGTATAACTCGTACTACGATTAAATTAGCTTCCACTTCCTTCAACCAGTTAATCTCCTTACAAAAATCTTCACCCTTCCCGCTTTAATTGACAGTTTATTAATACCGAATCCTCTCTGAAGTTCACACGCTATTTACCACGTACTTACGCAACCAGATTAACAAACATATTCCTATCTGATCTCATACAAAATTCTCCAATTCCCCACTTCTGATTTCAAACTAAGACTACAGCAGTCGTATAACTTGTACGTACCTTTAGTTATTGCTCAAAGATTTTAAAAGTAGGCTGATTTTCCAGATTCCGCTTTGATTTTCTGTAGCATAGTATGTAGATAACTAAAAACGGTTATATGTATGAGAACATTAAGCGTATCCCACAAGATCTGTCACTATGTGAACAAAGCAGGAGTCTATGACATTTCCTTGATTCTCACTACCGGAACCATCCACTCTTTTCCTAGCAGGAATACTCGTTGAGAATGATTCACAAAAATCAATCAATCTCCTCAATTCAATCCCGAGCAATTCTGAAAGTGTAAAATACAATAAATCCCATCAACACACCATCCCGTACCTTTCCATACCCACTACACTAATCATGTTAGTCAAAAAGAACTAAAAAATCAGTAGTCAGTTTTATTTTTTTTTACTTACTTTGCGATTTCAACAGCCTAGTCCCTTAGTCGAAAAATCCGAAGCATTATGGAACCATCGAAACTGCGGTGTGGGTAGACTAGGCGACGAGATTGGAGAAAAATAAACCGCTTCTTCCTACGGAATCTAAAATATTTAACAAAAGAGGATTAGTAAATTTAAAATAAAACCATTACATTACATACATGTATCGTAATCAACAATCAACTGATTGTGCGCACAACAATATTTACCTCAATTCTCTTCCTCACTCCCGCTTCCACCAACTCGGAGTAGTCAAAGATAAGGATGCAAAACTGGACGCGTAACTACAATTTGCGCTAATTAAAACCTAAAATGTGCTGTACATAAAGAAATACGGCAGAGTACACAGTATTATCGAGTAGTATTAAAGTAAACTCACAACTATACGAAGAGAAATTCACCGTTTCGTGAACTCAACCGATGGTGACAACTTATGATCCTCTTTTACCATTCACCTCTCTCCTGCCCTGCCAGCACAAGTAGCACTCACTATGTGCGCTCTTCCCCTCCGCATAACATAGCCTCTCATCGGCCCTCCTCATGATATGTACCCTGTAATTTACGCTCCGTCCATATGCATCTCTCCTCCCTTTAACTCATAGTAATTTTTGGCCTATCCTTTCCCTCTCCTTCCGCTATCGCAATATCGGGCCGATCCATGAAAACGAGCCAAATTCAGCCTTGCGCTCGCCGCGCCCCGCAACTCACTAGCCGATCATCATCCCGCCCACTTCTTTGCGTCATCCTTTCCCTCGTATATGCATTTAAACCAGGCTTCCTTTTACTCAGCGATCACTTGCGTCAAACCCGGCCTTCTCGCACCGAGTCAGAACTTTGACATTTTAAATCAGCTATGCCGCAACACATCTGCGACCTTCTTACCACGGCGCTAAACCGCTAGCATCGTTTTTTAGCACGGGGTAGTGACTCGTCAGTAGCTTCTTTACTGGCCTTCCTCTAACTTCCGGTTCAATTTTCATCCTTTCTAAATCCCTCTTGACCGCTATAGCTGATGAAGCTTTGTTGATTTTTTCAACCAAAGGTATAGCTTATAAGTACGTAGTGCAGAAAGATGGAAGAGTTTTATTTGTTCTCTTTGGCTGTCTAGCAACGTTTTAATCCTAAACTGATTTCTGCAAATTCATAGTTTCACAATTCACAATAGCTTTCCTTCGTTCCAGATGACAAAAAAACCAATAGACTAATACAGACGATGTAACAGAGCTAATTTTGAAAAAGCTCATAATTTTGGTATTTATTTGAAAACTGCGATAACATTTGGCTCGAACTAACTCCAACGAATTAATGTTTACACGATAATGCTCATCTGCACAAGCTCATAAAACTCGCACTTATATTAAATACCTGTCCTTGCATCCATCTACCGGATCCGAAAATCTAAAGCTGCCAAAAAGCCTAGAATTAGCATAATCATAATACTATGTGTCACGAGATATTCATGGCCTAAGAAAACTCTTTCAAAGAGTTTAATTAAGACGTGAAGGAGGCGGTACACTGTGTACGACTGCTGGAGTGCGTTACATCTGGTGGTTCCAATGATGTGCTGGATGTTGGACATCGAAACAGTTGACTCGAGTTAGTCGCAACCGCCTTGAATTCTTCCCTCGTTTTTTCCACCATTGTTGCAAAATTCTGCAAGTCTTTTTTTCTTTCTGCCGCAATGCTTCGAATATTTTTTTGCAACACTCCTATCTCACTGTTTAGAATTCTGATCCTGAAATAAACAAACCCTGAAATTATTATAATGTCTTCAAAATCTGGGGCGTAGCAGAGAATCGTCGAATGTGTGCTTATAATAGAAAAGGTAATATTGTTTCAATTAGTGCGTAATTATTTTAAATTAACACACCGTGTTTCTCTTTAACCTCAAATAGTTCCACTTTTTTACCCCCATCAGCATAATAAAATTATTAGCTTGATGCTGATTAAATTGGCTTTCTAAAATTATAAAATTAGCTATCCTAGATTGTTAGTGCGCTTCGTCAAAAAGCTGCGAATAAAGTCGCCAGCTTCCTGTACACGGTTTTAGAGAGTTAACTTGTTTCCTGAACATGTCAATTGTATCGCTGGAGAGACCAGCATAATAAACCCTGCAGAAAAGCAGGTGAAAAAACCCTGGAGACAACCAGGTATTAAACCCGTGAGAAAACGCGGTGAGGAAATCCGGGCCCTTGGGGCACTTAAGTAAATCAATATTGAAACTAATACAATCTAGGACTGTAGGGATTTCGGATGTGACATGATACCCGCTTAAAATCCTTTAATACGCGAAGAGCAAAATTCATACTTTTTTGAAAATCTTTGTTAGGTTGCTTCAATAGTTAGATTCGTCGAAATCTAGAAAATTGAAATTTTAACCTATTTGCTAATTGGGGAAGAACTTTCCGTGAACCCCGCTATCCAGTCCAACCCATCCACGCTATAATTTACTCCAATTAAGCATCTAAATCCCATCCTCCCAAAATCTACGACTGAAAACTACGTACTCCCTATGTAAATATCAGCGTGAATCTAATGCAGTATAGTATTCCAATTGCATTATAAGTGAATAGAACGTGTGTCTGACCCTATTATGCCCATGCGTATGGAATGAAGGTTTTTGTTATACATACCTAGATTTGAGTTTGCGAACATCAGAAACGTTTGTTGGTTCGATGTGAAACAGGTCGCCTGTTTTCAACTCCCGCTTCATCGATTTGAGGTCTTCTATTGCTGCTAATACATTTTTCTCGTTTATTTGTCCAATATCGAGGCACTGTCCGATACAGTGCTCAGCGAAATCAATTACTGCGAAGGCTTTTACGATATGCCTTTGTGTATCGCAATGACGACTTCGTTCTTCGTCCACCCGTAAAATCGATTCTTCCATCAAGGATAAGAGTCTCCGAATTTCATTGTCACTTACAGCCAAAGCTTGCTTTGATATTTCGAGCTGAGGGAGCGATAATCAATTGATGTCAATTATAATTAATTGAAGTTTACTGTTAGTTATGCAGCTTGTAGGAACACGCCGTCACCTCTGATTGCAATTCCTGTAGTTGGACTACAGCACTCATTTCTCCTTGTGGCAGTGCCCCGAAATGAGATAATTGAGATTGAAGCTGGAAGATTTCATGGGTAAGTTTGTTTAACTCTTGCGCCTGTATTTCAATTTCTTTCTTAAGTTCAGCAGATGCTGTTTTTTCCTGTAATTCGCATGGACTAAATTATACTTCACCTTCCAAAATCAAATATTTGGGTACATAAATTTCGCTTATACTCATTGAACTTCGGAATAATTTTTGTATTTACTTTGTACAACTGCTGACTCAGGTTAAGTATTTCTTCGTTTGCAGTATCTCGACTCGCTCTTAACCTGTCCTTGAGGATTTCCATTTCGTGATGGGTGCGATTCACGAGTGCTACATTTTCTTGCAATTGCAATTGTTTTTCTCCAAGTTTTCCTTCCACTGTTTCGATATGTGCTCGATAATGACGTCCTTGTTCTTCCAAAGTTTGGACTCTTGCTCTATTAGCTTTGCAAGACATGCTGCTCGTTTTCAGCTCCTGCCGAAGCGTATTAACTTCCTGATTTAGTTTCTCCAGCTGCTCATGCCTGTGATCGAATTACGTTTGATATCGCTAAGCAACTTTAAACCATTAATCGATTTCGGTTTACTCACTCAATTAATAACCATTACGATGATTGAGCATAAGAATTTAAGAAACTGTAATTCTGCTATGACAATTATGACTAACTTGTTCTGTTCTTGTTGTTGCAGACCCTGGAGCCTGCGATGGGAAGCGGAACCCGCAAGGGTGATTCCGGATACATTCGAAGATTTTGCTAGAATACTACGAGCATCGTCTCCAACTTCTATCAAGGATTGAGTACCAT
Source organism: Sminthurides aquaticus (assembly GCA_906901655.1). Classification (NCBI taxonomy): domain Eukaryota; kingdom Metazoa; phylum Arthropoda; class Collembola; order Symphypleona; family Sminthurididae; genus Sminthurides; species Sminthurides aquaticus. The sequence continues at coordinate 11,871,565 of CAJQTT010000001.1, read as the reverse complement.
ATGCACCTCCCGATTCGGACGTAGCCTGAGAGTTTGCACAAAGTGTGCCTTCACCACCACCAAAATGAGATAGCGATGCAGCTTGGGATAGTTGATTACTGTGGATTTTGGTTTGTAATTCATTTAGTTTCTGTTGCAGTGTTAATATTTGTTGTTGTCTTCCTCTCCACGAAGGTTGGCTCACGGCGCTCAAAACGTTCTGAGGAGTTGTTCCATCCCCTACCTCAAGACTGAGAGCCTAGGACAATGAACAACGAACGGTCATGATTAAAGCAAGGAGTAAGTGTTGTTTCATCTCTAACTCTAACATCAATGCAATCCTAAATCATGTCAATCTTGTAGATTTATATCTCATGCAACAACCTTTAAAGCAGTTCTCAGCTCAATCCGTAGCTGTTGACTCTGTCTCCTGTAGTCCATCATTTTATTAGTTAGGTTTGCCATTTGTTGTGCTGTTGACAGTAGATCCTCTTCAGAGGGTAAAGGTTTTGACGAAGCTCCTGTAATTAAGACAATGACGGAATCAGAATCTCACGTTTAGTTAATAACCATGCTTTTCTTGAGATGCGTGTCAGTATAATCTATCACTAATCTCCTACCATTGAATTACCATTTCCTCCTGGATAGCTTTGGGTTATATCACTGCATTGTTTGCATTCTCGTAGCTCGTTTTGTAGTTTTTCATTCTCTGCCATTACTTGTTTCATTCTTGTCTTCATACTTTCTCGCTCTGCAGTCATGTCACGGATTTTTTTACTAAGTTCTACCACCTTAGTAGCCATTTGTGGGTTAGCCATAATTAGCCGGTTATTTTTCTGTATAGAAACAAGTCATGTAAGATGGTACAATGCCCAGGACTAGCATCTTGATATTAATGGATACAATCTCGCATGCAGGTAATCTCTCTTCTCGTAAGATTTAGTCTTTCGCGAATATGATCCTCAAATCCCAACTCCGCCTTCATCCTAGTCTAATACCACATTAGTCACTTCAACCCAAGTTCATGGTTAATGGTTTGGTAAGGAAGACGTTAGGATTTTCTGGATCTCTCGGCTAAATTATCCTTTGAGTTGTTTTATAGCTTTGCTCACCGTGTCCAGAAATTGGTCACACTCTCTTTTCTTCTGTTCTTTGTGAATATGGGCAAGTTGATAATCCTGGTTAAAGAGTTGTTTTTTCAGACAGAAAATCTCATCTAGTGCTGCCTGTTATAATATAATGAGCAGATAAATTCGTATCATCATATCATCTCTTTGCGGCGAGTAAACTTTGCCTCATAAGTTGCTAGACTTCTAGAAGTTAATGTCAATATAGTTACAGGATATGACACATTAGTGAGACTGGCTTTGATGATATTACTTGTAATTTGTCTTTCAAGTGCACATTGAGCTCCAATGGGAAAATTACGTCTTTTGGTATTTGCAGCAGTTTGACAAAGTCTTGTCCCTCCTGTCCTTCATCGTGTTTAGTAACAACTTCATCTCCATCGTTCGTATTCCTCCTTGTAACTTCCATAGTTGCAGAGGATACTTGAAGTAATTGCCAGTATGATAGCCCCTTGTTTCTATAGCATGCTTTTAAATACAGCAACTGAACATTTGATTACATTATCGATTCACGGATTATTATTGTTTGGTTTGAAATTTTGATGGAGGATAGAAAACTTGTAGCATACCGCACAGATTTGTACAGCCCTCTTGTTTAAATCAGTAGCTATGGTGTTATGAATGTGTTGGAAATGAATATTGTATTTCTACGAGCGCATCTTGCAGATTCTTTATGTCTGCCTCTGTCTCATCCGCTTTATGGAATATATATAATATACTGATTTCCTAGTTCTCTTCTTTCCTAGCCATTGGCTTGTCTAACACATTTTCGTTATTACCATATTTGGGGTTAGGGTTAGCCTTGCTAGATTGTTACGATGCGCAGAATTACTACACGGTAGAAGTTTCCGCAGCTCGTTCATTTCGTATAAAGCAACTTTGTTTCTACAACTACCCACAAGCCCAATCCCAGTAACAAGCTAGTGGTCAGCTCCAAAGGTGGACACATGGCTGGCCCAAGTAAACGCTGTACAGATCATTTCCGTTCCCTCCAAGTAAGTATATATATTCGCCCATCATGGTCCTTGAGATGGTTGGTTTCAGAAATTACGGAAACAATGAGACTTGGAAACAATTGGGTAAAATAGGAAACGGGGCATTTCCGTGCTGCTTAAGCATGAGTAACCTTTTTACCTCTTCGTATATGTACATTTTGTATTTGGAGGAGTCATTTGATGAGGGATGATGGTCAAGCTTATCTATAATAAAAGACAAGTTTAGTAGGATTACTAATTTCTCTTAAGGACAGATGAAAGTGTTTACGTGAGCTTCTCTCTGTAGTAATGACGCGGAGTAGGGAACGTGTGCAAATAGAGAAAACATTACTTGGAAAAGCCTCAGAGGAAAGTTTGGAGATTATACTAACGTTATTTCTATTTTTGCAACTTTTAAACATACTCGCTCTGAAAACAAGCTCGGTCCTTGTACCATGCTTAATGTGCTCCCCTTCTAAGGTCAACTGTTGTATGACTTTAGTGCGAAAGCCAATTCATTTTCCACAGTGATTCAGCATAGATACCGAATAGCCTCACGTTTCTCATCTTCAGTGTTGATAACACGTTTGAAATTTATTGGCCAACTGGTCATTCAACGAGCCATCATAATAGCTCCTCTCTGATCATCTTTCATCCATACTTTCCGCGTATTTTCCTATGATAAGATGGGAAATTATATTTAGATGATTGGTTTTACTATTTATCCGCAGTTTTTTTGTATAGGCAAAACTCCCTTGTCGCCTTGTATCACCAACTGCCTTCTAATTGTAAAAATCCCCGGACATAGACCGGCAGGGTGACATAGACTTTTAGTAGTAGACCTGTGGACAATGCTAGCCGTACGAGGCTTACCTTAATAAGCCGGATACGCGTTGCACAAATCCAACTTATCCCATATCCCATCTTTGACATGGAATTAAACGGACCCCTACGACTCCACAAGTTATTGCACGTCAGGAATGGGAATTCCATTTCATGTTCTGATAACAGCTTCTCCTTATTGCATGTTAGTTTCGTTCCTGTCGTAATTCAGCTGGAGGACGGGAATAAATCCTTTAAGTCAAGGGGCAATAACATTATAGTTTCTAAACTTTATCCTTTAATAGCTATTCTCAGTGAGGGGGAGTTGAGAGCCGTCATAACTCATGCTAATCCTCCGGTGCATGTCTGTAAAGAACACTTCCTATCTCCCAACAATAATAGCGCCATTTAGGCTGTACGAGAGATTTAATCTTGACCTTGTACTTCTCAAAGGTTTAAGATTCATTGGGCCATATACACATCCATGTTGCAGAATTTCCCATCTCATCTTCTACTCCTGCCTGCAGCCTCTATAACACAGTCATTTTTTAACGTTCATCCCCAAAGAACATGACAACTGTCTGACTTTATGTTTGCATACGACATGTATTTAAATCCCCTCCACCCGTATCACAGTACCAACGAAGAGCCAAGTGTCAGGAGAAGAAATTGCAAAATGAAAGAAAAAAGTTTGCAACCATCTGCAGCCACCTTACACATACTGGAAATGCTACGCTGAACCTCAATGAGTATTAGCCTGTAGTGTAGGCTTTAAGTCTGTGAGATATTATAACAAGTAAGAACTAAGCGTTAGGAGGACTACGGAATAGTAACAAATCTTGTGGCTTTGGATAAGACTCCAAAGATTATGGTCAAGAAGCCATGATCTTTTGGTTCATTTTTCAAAGTCATCTCTCCACAAAATTACCCAGGCCCCTATCAGCCGTAATATTTCTTCGTACTTGCTGTCTATCTGCTATGCTAGCTAGCTATTAACTGATTATTCTTTCATCCATGACTGTCCTCACCAAGCTAAAAGTCGCATCGCATCACCACATCTATTTTCGAGTTTATAATTATTTTGGTACTTGACAATAACACACTAACGGCTTTGCATACATGATGTGAGAAAAATCTTGCCTACATATTGTTTGTTCAGGTCTTTACGTTCTTCTACGAATCTACTTGAAAAATGTATGCAGACGCCATGGGATCTGTGACGTAAAAGTTTGATGGACGCTTGAACACTCCTTATTGTAAATGAGTATTATCGCGTCCATCCCTCCCAACATTCTAAACACGCTTCATTCTTCTCTCTTTCACATAAAAACTCTTTGCACATTCAAAAGGCCAACATTTCAGTCCTGATCTTGACTTAAGTCAATTTGCTCTCTCTCAAACCTCCCATTGTTGCCTACAATGCAGTCTCACTAACGCTGGAAATAAGTTTGCAAGTCTATCGGAACCACTTCTCATTCCTACGCTGACTACCCTAGCAGTCAGGCATACCTTTTTAGTTCCTAATATATTCTTTTAGAATGTTGCAAATATTTAAACCTCAGTATTTCGCCCTCGCAACTTTACTAGTTGTGTACCAAACCGGGGCTCTTCCTACCAATACGGACACAGACTCGGAACAAGGTAATAATTAAAGCAATATAATCCGCAACGTTTTTTACTATTGACTCTAGGTTTTGTGTAAAGCCTGTTGCTCGTTCGCCAAACTGTATTAAAGCTAAGTTATTTTTTGCAGTGCAAGAACCTTTAGACGTTGCTAATGATGCTGTCAAAAATGAGACTAGTGTTTGCTTCGAACCTAAAGATACTGGTCCGTGCAGAGCAAGCGTTTTGAGGTAACCGATTACTTTCAGTGATCGTCTTCTGATTTAAATCCTTTCAAGTGTTGATTAATATTCTGAAGTTGAAATAGTTAATTCAATTCAAAGTTTTTAATATTTATGTTTTCGCAGGTACTACTACAATCAAGAGACTGGGAAGTGCGAACCCTTTAATTGGGGTGGATGTAATGGAAATGGAAACAAATTTGAATTCTTGGAAGAGTGTACCAAATTGTGTACTAATGAGATTCACAAAGACGATGAACCACAGTCTGCGGTGGATTCTCAGGTCCGCAAATCCGTTTGTGAATCGGAAATTGACCCTGGAAACTGTCTTGGAAGCACCAGGGTTTGGGCTTATGATTCCCAGGTCTCCCGGTGTAAAGCATTTTCATTTACTGGATGTGGCGGAAATGCAAATCATTTCAACAGCGAAGCTGAATGCTTATCCTTCTGCGGAAGTGGCGTCGATTTGTCACGCTCCTTGGGTAAGTGTTTTGAGTTGATTACATTCGTATGCATTCTGTTTCCAATCTACCTGAGAGCCATTTCATCAAAGTAGCGATCATTCTCTGTTCTCTTTAAAGAACCCTTGGAGGACCAAAAGACTTGTAGGGACATTAAATGCCCAGGAGGTGTGCGCCATTACCAGGAGTTGGGATGCGAGCCTGTTTACGATTCTGGTGCATGCTGCCCCACTCGTTTTAAGTGCCGTAAGTTAACTTGGATTTTTCAAACTTTAACTGTTTCATTGTCACATTTACTCTAGCCAATTTTTTCTCCCATCATAGCTGACAGCCCTAGCAAGAATGGAACTCAGTGTGCATACAAAGGAAAGATTTACAATCTAGGAGATTCAGTACCTGATGCAGATTCAGGGAAAAGCTGTCGTGCGAGCTGTACTTGCACCCTAGATGGTATTAGTTGCGCTAGTGTAGAATGCCCGGATTTATTTGGATATTATCCCAAACCTAATTGCACCATAGGACTGTACAAAGCAGGAGAATGCTGTGCATACGACTTTGCTTGCGGAAATGGTATGACATTCAGTTAATTGCAATTAATGTGACATTTTCATAGAAAGCAGATATTTTCTTGTTTGTAAAATTTCTTATTTCGGTAATAAGTTTACTGATTCTTTTGATATTTTTAAAGAAACAACTACTTGCGAATTTGAAGGCAACTCTTATTATGAGGGGCAGAAAATGTACCCGAGACAGGAATCCTGCTTAGTATGTTTTTGCAAACCTGGTTTTAATGGCACGTTAACATCTGAATTCTGCGAAGAAATTGACTGCGGAATTCAAGTGTGGAACGCCAAGGAACTGGAACGAGGTTGCTCTCCCATTTACTTCAATCATACGGATGAAAAGTCTTCTAGCTTAAGTTGTTGCCCTATTATGTGGCATTGCCGTAAGTTTTTAAGAAATTTTCAAGAACTTACCGGATTGAGAATACCATTGAATTGCGGCTTATTATATCCGTGTAATTCGTTCTTTAGCCGACGAACATGAAGATGCTGGTAACTACCAACTCTCTGTGCCTGAACCTCCAAGGATGAGCAATGAAGGAGACGTTACCGAAGAAAATTCGAATATTATCTCATCTAGCACATCGGCCCCTGCGGCTGCCGAAGTGTCGTTACCAGAATCAACTTCTGCGCCACCAACTTCTTCTAGCACAGCTTCCACATCTACCAGCCCTGAACTTGTAAGCGAGCAGCAATCTAATAGCGTCGAGCCACAAGTCCCGACTGTTGTGACTGATAAAGCTGAGACAACAGAAAAACCTACGACTGACTCGAAACCATGCGAACAACCGCTTCAGAAAGGAAACTGTCGGGCATTTCTTCCACATTATCATTTCAACAATACGTCAGGTCAATGCGAAGAGTTCATTTACACTGGATGCGGAGGTAATGAAAACCGATTTGTTAGCCTGACGGACTGCAAAGCTACATGTACCAAAGATACAGCCCAGGGCCTTCACACTCGTTTCTCATTCCTTGTGAAAAGAGGTAACCCCAGTAAATTTACACACAAAAAAGTATTTGAATTACTTCCTTGCAGTACTAAATTACTGCTTTACCTTTTAGAAGAGCGGAAAACTAGTCCTTGTATCCTACCTCTCAGCCAAGGCCGTTGCCGAGCATTCTTCCCCCGCTACTTCTTCAATCCGGAACTAAACAAATGTCAACTGTTTATTTTCGGCGGATGCGGGCGAAACGAAAACAACTTCTTTACCTTCCAAGCATGTGCCTCTACATGTCTGACAACTTATCCCAACGTCTGTGACAGACCACCTCGTGATCTTATGCAGCAATGTAGCAGCGAGCCGGCTATCAAATACTACTACGATACAGATACTAGCACCTGCCTTCCATTCAACAGTACAGGTTGTTCAACGTCGAACGTTTTCACCTCAAGAGCTGATTGCTTGAAAACATGTGCGCCTGAAACAAAGACCCAACGAGTTTCTGCTTTCGCAAGCCCTGTGACTCAACAAGGCAAGTCATTATTATTAACCTTTAAACTTGAACGGCTATTCTGACTTGAGTATGCATTTGTGTACATTAATGACTCATAATTATATTATATTATTTCACGTAGCCCAGCAACGAGCCGCTCCAAGTAAAGCTTGTAGCCTACCAAAAAGGACAGGACCGTGCTACGCGTCTTTCCAATCCTACTATTATGACACAGCCTCTGGAACTTGCCAAGAGTTCCTTTACGGAGGCTGCATGGGAAACGGAAATCGTTTTACTACTTTAGATTTGTGCAAACAAGCCTGCGAACGATCAGGAGCTCTTGCTGTTCCTTTCTCCTTTGGTGGACAAAGCCGTTCCGGCGGAGTCATTCTTCCCGTTCCAGAACTTGCTACCCAGGATAATACAACCGACGAAATGATATTCACCCGTATCAATTCCAAGCCTCAGATTCTGCTTACCGATAACTCCAATAGCACCGTCGAAGAAGACAGTTTTAAGAAACCACAAGTTGAAGACCCGAGTTTAATCAATTCACCAAGTTTCAATCTTCCTCAAGTCGAGGATCCATCCCTAATGCGCGAATCAAGCTTTTACAAACCGCAGGTCGAAGATCCAACCTTGATGCAAAGACCCAGTATCAGTCAACCCAGACCTCAAGTCGAAGATCCAAGCTTGATGCAAAGGCCCAGTATCAGTCAACCCAGACCTCAAGTCGAAGATCCAAGTTTGATTCAAAGACCAAGCATAAGTCAACCTCAAGTAGAAGATCCAAGCTTAATGCAAGAGTCAAGCTTTGGCAAACCTCAGGTGGAAGATCCTAGTTTGATGGGAACGGGACCTTCAAGCTTCAATCTCCCCCAAGTTGAAGATCCTAGCTTAATGGTACCGCCGAGCTTTAACCTCCCGCAAGTTGAAGATCCTAGTTTAATGGTACCAGCAAGCTTCAATCTCCCACAAGTTGAAGACCCAAGCTTAATGCACCAACCATCCACCACCGACTATCCAACATTGGAGGCAAAGCAGTCGCCCCTGAAACCACAAGTTGAAGATCTAAATGCAGTTATTATCAATTTACCCGTAGCCACTCCCATAAAAGTAGACACCAAGGACGTCAAAGTTAAAAGTGAGTCTATATATGCAATATTGTGTTCAGCTATCCTTCATGCCTAAAAAACTACAGCAAGGAAATATCCATCAAAATTACTAATCTTGGGCATTGCGTATATTTCAGGTGTATGTCTAGAACCGCTTGACGCTGGTACTTGCGATCAAGAATTTTTGCGATTCGCATGGGATGGAGCATCTTGCAGACCCTTCAACTACACAGGTTGTGGAGGAAACAAAAATAATTTCCGTACAGAATACGCTTGTCTCTCAGAATGTGATAGTGAATACAGGGAGCTCCAAAGCAATTCCGATTGTTATTTCGGGGATCGCGTTATCCCATACGGCTCAAGTTTAACCGAGTACAAATGCAGCAAAGAGCATTGTTCTTGCGTTGTCCCTCCCAGCTTGACCTGCACCCTTCGGCCATGCAGTACCGTCGTTCCAGACAACTGAATGAGCTTCTACTGTGATACTCCTCTCGTATCTTTCAAGTCTCAGAACGAACAGCGAAAAATAAAATCATCCCGGTGATGGCTGGATAGAAGTTTCTCGGAATGTAAAAATAATTCCTGGATGTACTTGAGCTCTGTCCTACCAAAAAATAACCTACGTCGGTGCTACCAACTCTATGACTTTAATAAATTTAAGTACAAACTGAAATCTAACCCTAATGCTAAGTAATTGGGGTTTTATATGTGAATAAGGTTTAGATTTTGTCCTGGGTATCGTTGCAGCTATTCTATAGCTGTTATTATTTCTACTAATATATATATATATATATATACGTGTGAAACATGAATAAATATTTTGCTCGCCATAATTTTTCATCTCCCCTTTCAAATGATTCCAGACCGGAAATGTTTGCTTAAACATGTCCCTCTACCCACTAGCTAGGGTGCGATACTTATGTAGCACATTTAGAAAATACTTGGAACTATCGCACATCATCACCCCGCTCAAGTTTTATGGTTATAAACAACTTTGTCCTATTTCTCCCCAGCAGATGAAGGGAAGCTCCTCTTGGGTCTTCCATGAGTACAGATTAAAAGCGATACCGAAGCCATTACAAGGGAGTAATTATTTGGCTTCATGTCATGAAGACATGTATGTTCAAAAGAGTCCTCTCCCACAAGACTATTCCCAACAACCACTGCTTTTAATCCCCATCTTCCCTACATTCAGAATCAAAAAAACTTGTCAGCGCCACTTATGCCCTCTGCTTATTGTCACTTTGCACTTAGGACAATATTCCTTCCCTCTGGTTAATTCGCCACTCTCCCCAATCCTACACCCGTCTCTTCGGACATCTAACAGAGCGAATTACAAGATGCTCACCCATACTTTTTTTTTCTAGCAGATCAGTCTACTAAATTTTATCCTCCTCCTCCGTGAATGACTGTAACAGCGACAGCTAAAGCAGCGTTTCTATACCAAACATCTTCCGCTCATCATGTTTTCTCCGTTCTCCCCTAATTCAGCTCAAATATTCCACAATCCTTGTTTATTTAAATTAGCAACGTTAGCTTAAAACTCCTGTCATTCCCACCCAGCTTCGTAAGAGTTAATCAAAGTTCTTCAAGTCACTCATTCACAATCATCTTCTTGATTAAATTTATTTAGGCTTGTAATTTTAGCCTGTAATTTAGTAATTTCGTAATGCAAAAGTGTGAGAGGTGAAAGTGCGCTGCTGCATTTGCTGCCTTCAGCGCTAATATTACGTAATTAAAATGAAAAAAGCTCAGAAAGAAGATACAAAACCGCTTTCTCCTCCACCCAAGTGCTCCTTGTTGTTTGCAGCATCGGCGGCGTCCCTTGCTTTTTCCCTTCTCACTATTTTAAGTTGGTTTCATTTAAGGCTACTTGTACTTGAGAAGCATAGCTTAGAATGCTCATCACTGGACGGACAAGAGAAATTATTTAGGGTAATGGAATGTACCGTAATTGGCACATTTTTATAAAAGCCATTCCTCATTTCATTTTCGTAACTCAATCTCTTTGATTACTTTCACAGGTAAAACGACAAACGGATGGAGGAAAACAAAGTGTGGCTAATGTAGAATTCATTTATCCACGTAGAAGTGAAGATGGCGGAGTGCCGGCTGGAAATTCAGGGGATGGCACTAGTGGCAATCCGGATGACTGGGTCTGGCTTACATCCCATTCCAGAATACCCGTAAGTTCCTGTTAAGCAGACGACAGCGAAGCTTTGGAATTGATCAGTATTATTTGTTGACGGCTTCATCTTCCAAAACTCGCATCTGCTTCTTTCATAGTTACCAGCAATTGAAGAGTTTTGCTCGGCTACTAAGAAGCATTGCCCACCAGGTCCTCCAGGATTGACAGGCCCGGGAGGAAGTCCAGGAAAGCCCGGAGCTAAAGGTCAGTTTTGTTACCAACAATAATGATGGGCGGGTATAACATTGTGGACGTAACTATGAATGTTTTTGCAAATTATTAGGAGAAAAGGGAATTCCAGGGTCACCCGGAATTCCAGGACAGAGGGGTCACCAGGGGAATCCAGGGCAGCCGGGTCTTAGAGGACCTAAAGGAGAGCCAGGGATTCCAGGTACGCATCAAGCCTTGCGAATCTTTTTGAATTTTTTATTGAATTTTAAAGTATCATTTCTTACTATTCGCACTGCAGGTTTGTCTGGAACTGACGGTAGGGATGGACTACCCGGTGAACCAGGTTCGTTAGTGACGCTTAATAATTATTAACACAGCTTCTTCAGATGGAATTCGTAAACTTCAGATCGAATTTGTAAATCTTACAATGGACTTCAGCTTTGTAGTTATACTGTGTCACAATACAGTTACTTGTGCTCTTCCTAGGCTTGGACGGAATTCCTGGACGAAACGGGCTTGATGGTATCCCTGGAAGTGATGGAATTCCTGGCGAGAACGGTCGTGCAGGAATCCCTGGACGTAATGGATCGGATGGTTTGAATACTATATTGATAATTTGAAAGTGTCGAACCTTTACTCTTTACAATGGAACAGTTCAACTAAATCTTCAATTTTTCGTAGGTACTCCGGGAGGTCAGGGACCACAGGGCCCACCTGGACCCCAAGGTAATCTATTTTGCCAATCATGACTTGATTTATTAAATATTAAATGAGCGCTGAATGCAACAGATGAGGCATTTTTTATGGTACAGGTTTAACAGGAGCTCGAGGCCCCACTGGTATAGGTGGCACTCCTGGGACACCGGGCAAACCAGGGATTTCTGCGTGGACTTACGGCAACGACACGGAGGGCAAACTCCTTATACCCCCATCGATAGTTGGTTTGAGAATCCGCATAAAACTACTGACGAATTATTCAATGGAGACAGATGTGCGCTTTCTATGCACGGGGAAGGTGACAAGTATTTTTTAATTTCAGGAGCAAATATCAAGCAGCGACCCCTTGAAGTTAAAGAAGATGATCGAAATGTCCGTTTACGTTGCAGTGCAACTGGGATCCCAACTCCGACAATCACATGGGAAAGGGTTGACCAAAAAGCTATCAAATTGGGTTCATGGGACAGTAAGTACAGAGCTTTGAACTAATTTCACTAAATCCAACTGAAGATAACTAAGTCAATCAAACTTTATTTTAAGATGCCGTTGTTGAGGGTCCAGTGCTCAACTTTACTCGAGTAAATCGACAACATCTTGGAGAATATCGATGTATCGCAAATAACGGAATCCCACCTACGGCGCAAAAAGTTTTTAACCTTGAAGTACACTGTAAGTTTACGCTTTATGAAAAGCATTTAGTTCCCTGATTCCTGTTTAATTTGAGAAAACCTTTCCGATAACAAATATTTCAGTTCCACCATTGATAAAGATCCAGAATCAGAACGTCGGAGGTGTTCTGAGTAGTTGGACGGTACTTGAATGTGAAGTCGAAGCTTTCCCAGCAGCTATTACTTATTGGGAACGTTTTGAAGGACGTGTCATCGAATCATCAGACAAGTACCGGATTTCCAATGTTGAATCAGAAACGTACAAGGTGTATATCACATTATGCAGAATATAGCCTACCAGTATTGAAACTAGTTTTGCTAGAAAATGAGCTTAATTTTTTTTAAATCCTGTTAAAATTAGCTTTTTACTTCAACTGAATCCATTTGTTTCAGATTCGCATGACTTTGAACATAACGAGATTGCACTCTTCGGACTTTGGCAAATACTTTTGTGCCAGCAAAAATATTCACGGTACCACAAAAGGAGAGTTCCATTTGTATGAAATGGACCCCAACAAAGCAACTCCACCGCCCAAAGGTATCGTAGAATTCGGCAAAGAAAAACCACCAATGGTCGACATTGATGACCTTTGCCCGCAGCCACCGCCGTGTCCGGATTGTCCACCTGTTAAGCGTAACGACAGCTCCCTCTGTAGTTCTGGCGGGTTTGCCTTGTTGGATATGGTCGGATTGGAGATTCTTCCTCTTGGCTCCTTGCCCTTCCCTGAATCTACGTATCGAAATCGATCAAACGGTAATTGGACATAACACTTTCCATAGAAGCACATGGCCTTTTGACCTGTCGCAATCATTGAACCCACTATTGAGACTTGCAAATTAAATTCTCATCTTCTATTATGTAGAGTGCATACTATCAGCGGTTGGAAAACCTGTCTTCAACAGATTCACTCCAAGCAATCTAGTTGGCGCGTGGCTAAGAGATGCAGTTCGAACTAACACTGATGGAGACAAGTACTACGTTATAACTTACGGAGATCGTCACGTTTTAGAATACTACAATAAAACGCTCTTCCAAAAGTCTATACACGCAAGGAATATTTCCTTACCACACACCATAAACGTATGTTCTGTTCTCTAATCCCGGAAGGTAGCTCAACTGTCTCCAGTGAAAGTTCTCACTCTTTCTCTTTCTTAATTCCAGGGAAATTATCACGCCGTCTACAATGGATCTGTCTATTACATATCTGGAGGCGAGGAAGTTCCGAGAATAATTAGATTGGATCTATCTACTGGAGCATCAATTCAATGTATGTGAGCTGGGCTTGTAATCCTTGACATCATCTGAAAGATGACATACTCGAACTTATTGTGCCTTTACTTGTTTAATGTTTTTTAGCTGTTCAACTTATATACGCGGCTAACATGTCAAAAACTGGAGGACTCTACAAGACGAACAATTCCAAGGTAGACCTTGCGGCAGATGAGAATGGATTATGGGCAATACATACACTCCCAGAATCCAATAACACGGCTGTGGTTAAAGTAAGTGAAAGTCTCATCTCACAAAACACTGACACACAAAGGATGTCTTCTACCAATTTACATTATCTTAACTTTATCCTTTCTCTCCATTACAGTTTGACCCATACACTTTAGAAGTAGAATACGGTTGGAATATTACAATCAGCCATCTCCGAGCTGGCGACATGTTTATCATTTGCGGCGTTTTGTATGCTGTTGACAGCGTGGCTGAGCGTGAAACGAAAATACGGTAACGTGACCCCTGTAGCTTCACTTCAAAGATTCACTTGCAACGATTTCATTCATATGGAAGCGTGAGTAACCTCCAGGATTTTAATTGTCAAAAAATTTTTCAATTAGACTGGCTCTGGATTTGTACAAGAGACGGCCCTACCAGGTTGATTTGCCCTTCGCAAATCCATTCCGAGAGACAAGCTTTGTCAGTTACAATCCTCGAACCAAAGAACTCTTTACCTGGGACAAAGGTAACCAGCTGATTTACCCAATCAAGAATACAGCGATGGATGACATTTTGGCGAGAAGAAAATAAATCCAGCAGAGTTTCGCAATCTTTCTAAGGTCAGATAGTATTATTTTTTCATCTTACACTAAACAAGTATGGATAATCATTCAATTCTTGACAACAGAGTCAATCTGCAGCAGATTCATGTACAAGCTTATTTAGGACTAGCATAATGAATCAAACATTTCCTCTCGAATAAAAACCCGAAATCTTTTGGAAACTCATGTTATTTAATCCTACGGCGTTACGTTTTGATTCTCATTTGGTTGTGAAGCTGGAATAGGCTTACACATTCTGCAAGGGAAGCAGCACTCGACAGCGTAAGTCCACATATTAAATACGAAACCGTGTTCCCCTTCTTCTTTCCTAATAATACAAGTGGTTCAAGCGTATCATTTCAGGTCTGCAAATCATACTTTTCAAAACAATGCATAAAATCGTCTTACCTCAATGCAGAATAGAGTCCTGTGCAGAAATACACGCTACAACACTAAAATCATTCAATTTTGTTGTAGACTTACGAGGATGGTACGCAGGAGTGTAGTATATTTTAATAATTTTTTACGAGATCTTACGGGAAAAAATACTGTGAGAAACCGGGCACAAATGCTGATTTGTCCATAAACGATGTATAGTTGATATAATTTTGAAAGACATCCCTCAGGCCAAACCATTTCCCGAGTAGTTCTCTGAGTACAACTTTCCAAGTCAATCTGTGAGGCATTCAAATTAACCAACTACAATTTTGAATGTCCGGAACAAGAGACTTAAGGCATAATTTTTCTTAATTATAAATTATATTGCTCTGTTACGTCAGGTTTGCAGCAGGATTTCGGGACCACCCATGACTTAAAATCTTCCACGATCTTTCTCCGCTCAACCCAATTCTGCATTCCCCGATCGTTCACTCCACAGCATTTAAACTACAATAATTACAAAGAATATGTTACAAAATTTTCCTTCAAAGCATAATTTGTTATGCAATTCTTGCATGTGAGCTTGCAAAATTTTGTGTAGAGTCCCAATTCTTCATGGAAATGTTGCTGGCATCATAGTTTTGAAGATGACTAAACATTGTATCTTCCAGCGCAAAGTATTCCAGGTTTCCCATGTATAAAACCGTTAGAATCATGGAAATGAAAGGAGGTATCAGCAATATTGGAGAGTAGACGTAATACTATGATGCAAACAATGTGAAACCCATCTTAGAAGACACAACTGAAACGTTGCTTTAGTATTTGACATCCCGACTCATGATTTTGCACTTACTCCTCTCAAGACGCAATAATGTATGTTGCAGTCCAGTTTGGCTCCGCCATAGAAAACCGCTAGTACTAACCAAATTAGGGTAATTAGAGGCTGAGCTGCAAGGATTACTAGTCCGCCAACACTGCTAAATAAATATAGTCGAACTATGAATTCCTCTGCAAATCCCATGGGCCAATGTAAAGCAGCTAACCAAAAGACGACCGCTTGCTTGGATGCAGCAATCTGGTAAGCAACTTTTTCGAATTAGTTTCTCGCCATTCAATATATACAGTCAAAATCTAGTGGTAAGCAGCAAAACCAAATTACAGTCATAAGAATCCCGGTTGCAAATATGGTCCACCGATATTTCCTCACGGTACATGTTGTCGCTGACACCTGCGTGTAAACATGGAAGGTTGTATCATCCCATCCACCTTGGCTTTAATGTAATCCAATCAGGAGGCAGATTACATTGAGCGTTCGATCTTTTAGCGGTGGTATGATATTGTACTGAGGTCCGTCATAAAGGGACGTTCCTGCTTTCTTTCTGCTTCTCCGTTTTTTGTCTAGTTTTGTCCCAGTATGGGTCGGACCGTATAATTCAACAATATCATTTTCTCCTGGATCTTCGGCATCAGACGGCCGTGTTTCTGGAGCTTCATCCCGTCCAGATGTTACTTCCGCCGATCTTGTATGCTCTGCAGCAGCCAACAATTTTCCGCTGGCCGTTCCTGCCGCAAGCTCTACGCCATCTTCGTCGGGAAGTCCGTCATGCGGCAAAGGTTTCACAGCAGCTTTATTCCAGAGAGTTCTACTAGCATGAGCCCGCTTTCGCTTTTTATTTCTAGTGCTTTTTCTTTGTTGTGGGTAATCTTCTTGATCGACATCTGCTGGCTTGGGCTTAAGTACCACTGCAGTTGGACGCCAATTGAGAGCTATTGGCATCCTGGTAAGAGTTTTCACTTTCTCAACCCTAATTTGTATACAACTTACTCAGTACCGGAAATAACATACTCGAGTTTTCCCAGTTTTGCAAAAAAGGACTGTCACATTAATTAGATAATGAAAACATAAAGACAGCTATTATTGCGCTGTCTCGAATACATGCAATTTTAAAAGTGGGCGGGGATTACATAATGCGCAAACAATCCAAACATATATAAACTTCATATAAAATAATTCTGGAGAAACTTAATAATTTGCGTTAAATTTATTCGTACACCAAAACTCTTTTCATTGAAAACTGCATAAACTTGTTGCTTGAGACTATTTCACTTTTTCTTTTTTTTTCGTTTCCCCTCGTGCAAATAGGAATTAATCTTGGATTGACCCGGGAATACGTCTCCTCTGGAATGTGAATCTGATACTAGGATTCGCATACGGGATCGTTCCATATCACTCAGTTTATTTGCATAGTAATTGGCAACCATTTCTAGTCCAGGATGTATTTCTTGTTTGACGATCCGTTTACCCTGACAATCTTGCTTTAGAGCTAACAGTTCCTCCCGCTCTTCGTTTCTGTACCCACCTTTTTGTACCATATTCATTAGTTTCCTTGAATCATAAGATGGTAGCTAGTTTAAATACTTAACGAAACAAAAGTAGGAATGATGTACTTATATACAGCGTAGGCAGTGTCGCAATGTAACACGCTTTTCCGACTGAATTATGACTTACTCTAATTGTTGCAAGAGCTCGGAATTCTGCAAGCTGATCTCCAAAATGCTCGTCTTCGTTCTATGCAAAATACTTGCAAGCTCTTCTGGATTAACGCCGTTTTGATTAAAATCTGCACACAGCAGAGAGGTGCGGGAAATGTGAGAATCCAATATTTTGATTTCCGATCTGATAATAATATAAGATAGCCTGGCTCTAGTCACAAGCCCCAAAAGAAAGGAAACGTACAAGCTAGGATTGAGTTGGTTCGAATTTTACTTGACATCCTCAATTTTAGCCAACAGAAATTGCTCCTCGAACTGTTTCTTAACTCGTGTTTTCCTTACTTCTTCCAGTTGATTCGTAAGCCCGTTATTCTCTTCATTGGCTCGTTGAATACGTTTCGATAGCGAATCCCTTTTAGCTGGGTAGAAGAACCTTACAACGTGTAGATGAGCCAATATAACTGGTTTCGCGCACGTTGGGCATGGGATTTTGCTCCTTGAGCCAAAAATTCATTATTGTTTACTGGTGAAAAAACATTACTGTTTCAATTTTCAACTCTCGTCAACGTGTGTCGCCAATCTGCTCAAATCGTTAACTCTATAAATTACAACTTAATTTCTTACGATGCCATGCTGCTGATGATCTTTTTTATGCATCCTCGATGAAAAATATGTCCACATTTAGTTGCCACAGGAACAGGATCAGCGAGTTTTTCCGAAGTAGCTGTCAAGATTCAAAAAGTATCGCCATGAATCTTAGCCATCTTATTTTGAACTTAATAACTTGAGAATTAATTAAAGAACACTAACGTTTCGGAAGGTCATGGTGCATATAAAACTTCTTCACCACTTTGTTGATTGGTTCAATAGGCTCCAAGGGCTTTTTGCACTCTCCACAACCGAGAGAAATGCTGTAAATAACCTTCAAGCCTTGCCCACGATTATGTTTTTCCCCCATGCTGTCTACCTGTATATTCGACGCGTGAATCCAGCCCTGTGACACGGATACCGTTCCTTCAAGAATGCGTACTCATAGTAGAGCTACACTATAATGTTCTTGAAAGGATGCATTGGGATTGAGATATCGCTTCATAGTAGCTTTACTATTATTGTGACCAGTATTTTCCTAGTTTTGCATACGCTTACTAGCGTTAATCCTGTTAATTTTAATGCTCACGGCAATTGGCGCTACTTGCGTACTTAAATATAATTCTGAAGAGGACCGCGAAGATATAAAATTTGTTTAGTGTTACTATGGAGAGCATCAACAGCTCTACAGTTTCGTATGATGCCTTCCCATTCAAGGATTTCAATTTGCTAACTATAAAGCTGTCAGCGTCATAAGCGCATTTTTTACATCATTGCACGAGAGTTTAATATCATTGCGGAGTAGTTTAATGTCTTTGAAACTTATAGCGTTATACGACAAATGGTAATCCTTCCTAATGTAAAATTAAAAGCAACACCAGTTTCACGTTCGATAACAATTATGTACAAATTAATCAAAATGCGAGAAACTAACCGACGTCAGCAACAAATACATCGCTTTGACGTGCTTTTTGTTGGAACTGAATCCGCCTGTTCAGGAACTGTATTCACAGAATTACGGCACGTATCTCCAGCAATAGCTGCAGCATTCGAGTGCGCATTGTCTGAATCGAGCTTTATTTCTTCTAAGGGGATTTCATTAAGCTCAATCAAAGTCTCTTCAGCTTCCTCCGCCCATTCGCTATCACCGTTCATAAATCTCTGGGCTATTATGTTAGCGTGATATCCGGGTTCCCAAGTGGAAGGAAACTGTAGAGGAATATGAATTAATTGGTTGTATTTTTAAAATCATAGATCATACGACACGCAGCGGATCATCACATTAAATCTTAAAACGCTAGTTAGTAGTATACCTGTGTAGAACGAGCTTGACTAGCTTCGTTAGGTCCTAAAGGCCAAAATTTTAGTGGATCTTGTTTGCTTATCTCGTCAAATATGATGTTATCGAAGAATCCATGTGACTGTATTGAACTATATCTTGATTCGTCATAGTAACCCAGCCGCTCAGATGCATCAATTTTCTGTAAATTTAAGCAAGCTTTATCAACGTCCATAACTCGATTGCAAACTTTTTTCCGTTGCTTCTTGTTATCTGACGAGGACCGACATTTACGATTATTATTATTACTACTTACCAGAAGGCATTCAATGAGAGAAGTAGCCTTCTCATCTACATCTGTAGGAATTTCGTAATTTAGATCAACTATCTTTTTAAAAATCAAATACTCGCTCCTGCAATTCACATAATTCATACTTAAGTCTTCCACTATCTCCTAGTACTATATGGATCACATACTGACAGCCAACTTACGGTCCATTAAATGGGTGTGAGCCAATAACGAGTTGGTAAATAATACATCCAAAAGCCCATAGATCAGCAGCTCTACCAACAATATTTCCCTGAAGCACTTCCGGTGATACATATTGTGCGGTCCCAACAAAGCTATTTCTTTTCTTTTTTACGTGATTTCCATTTTCTATAAATTGAAGAGGTGTACATACTTAATTTTTTTATAAAATTTTGCCATCATGTCGTAATTTAACATGTACCTTTAACTTACCAGTGGGAGCATCACCCGCTGCTTGCACTTTTGCTGCTTGCATTTCGGAATCTGTTTCGCGACTCAATATTTTTGAAGATCCAAAATCCGTTATTAGAATATGCCCATCCTTTGAAAGAAGGATATTTTCAGGTTTTAAATCCCGATGAACGATGTTTAAGTTATGTAAGTGTACTAGTCCTAAGAGAATCTCGGCCGAATAGAATTTGCACATTTCCACACTGAAAGTGTTACACCTGTTCAATAAACTGAGTAAGTCTCCTTTGTGGGCATACGTCATGACGAAATCTAAATCAACAAACACAGCATTTACATCCACCTGTGATTATTTAAATATTAATGAATCTAATTCCGAAATGTCCGCGCTTAATTCTGCTTGGCATTAATGCTTACATAAATTTTCTCTATCCTGGAATGTCGCATATAAGTACACAAAAAACGGTGCCACTTTCGATACACTGCTGCTTAATATTGCCATTACTTGTTTTTCTCGCTGGATTGATTCAGCCTTCTTTTCCTTTAGTATGTGTTGTTTCTCACAAACCTTGACTGTAAAACAACACAGAATTATTTGGTATGTTATATTTGGTTCCCGACTCAGACAAAACAAATAGTTTTCGTATGGGTATTCTATTTTGCTGCAACATACTTGCATATTCCCGGCTACCAACAACGTCTTTGGCAAGGTATACCTAAAATAAACAAAGAACCATAATCGTAAGAATTTGGATGATAAATATATTTTGAAATTTAACACTGTACCTGCTCAACTAGGTAAAGCAGTTAACTTACAGAAGAAAAGCTGCCTTCGCCAAGAAGTTTGCCGAATATATAATCATTCGGAGTCTTCTTGGCAGCAGATGGTGTAGGGTTAGAATTCGGTTCAGAGGTCATATTGACGTCATACAATATTTTCCTTGTGCTGGTCTCCCACTGTTCTACGAAAAAATGGAAGTGAACTCAAAAGGCTTTAGTGACAATTTGGTCACTCAGGTCACCCTGTAAAGTAAAGGATAAATTATCAATACATTTTGGCAATGTTTTAAATTTAGTCTGCACAAGGTTTTAGGTCTACATCTCAGGAAATGAATAAGCTTAAGATTTTGACAACATCCAAAACCAAATTTTACGAGAATATTGAGGTTACATTGCATGAAGATATAACACAACTAAATACAATGTCACAACACTATTAATCTTCCTGAATAATACCGACTAGCGAATTGTATCACTGAAGTCATGTCCTTAAAAAAGCTGGGAGTATCATTCGGTCATCTCAACTTAGACATGTTCTCTTGCTCTGTTGGTATGGGAACCGCTACACATGGCGAGTAATAGACCAAACCCAGTGAATGTATTGTTTTTTTAAAGATTTTTGTTAATGCCTCGTTTGGATTTTTCCCAGTAATGGTGGAATTTTAGAACAGATTTCAGTTGTCTCTCTTAGTCGTTGCATTCAGAGAAAAAGATCTTGTATAATTTCAAATTATAACTGGTATCATGATAAAATCTTATCGAATGTACCTTTTCGCGTAATTCCAATTTAATTTTACACGTAATACGCAGTTAGATGAAATAATATGTAACGAAGATGACAGCATCTATTTTCTCCTTTCATTATATCGCTGAGCGACGACAACGTATATATTCTACTTGATGAATTGGCAAAATTCCGGATGTTCTATTTCGTAACTTCATCCAATGCTTGGTGGTTTCCACGAAATTTAAGTAGATGCTACAAATAATTATCTGTATTTGCGAAACTATAAAAGGCTCTCACAATAAATAAATAACTTAACTGTCAGATAAAATCCCACATTAATTCAAAAAAGGAACATAAGTCCCACATAAAAATTTACGTTTGTTTTTTGAAATAGCCTCGACCAAGTATAAAACCATTGAGTAGTAGCAAAACTCTATGCCAACTTTTTAGATAGTTTTGATTCTGCATAAGCACGCGTCTACTAAAATTAAAAAAATAGATTTGATCTTCATGACATTCTTGTGACTTTTTTGCTATAAGTAACTATACTTGAATATTGAGCGGAAGAGATGATTCGAAGCGATCAAGAAACTTATTATAATTCCGCAAACCCTTGTGACAATCCCGTTGCGGTTCCAGTTAGTACGATCGGTGGTCTGAATAATATTATAAACTCAGATTCCGCGATTTTTGATGGCACAATACCATACCCCTACGTACCACATATGCATTGTTCAAAGAAGCAAAGAGTGAAAGAGATGGGTAAACTTATGGAACTCAATCCCAGCATCAGTTTGTGGTTCCAATTCCAAGAACCACGAACACATATTTTAGAACATTGAAAACCCTACTAAGCTACCTGCAACCTGTCTGCTTTCTTCATGACCTTTTGTGTTTACGAGCCTTCTGAAATTCATAACATAAGTGTATTTATAGATCGACTCCACTAGGTCATAGGTTGGACGACCAACCAATATACCCTACGGCAATTGCAGTTGCCGCTTTTAGAATTTTTGGTAGCTTGGTAGAATGGATTCAGTTGCTTGGAAGAGGCACTTTGGAACGGAGTGTAGCTTCCCTGTGGCATTTAATTTTCCCTCAGACAATTTCATCAGTTGTATAATTTTAATATCAAATTTACATCGTACTCAAGCTGCAATGTATCAAGCTCCAGAAGACAGAGGGTTACTTCCTCCATTATACGTACAAATATTTGGAAACAGTGTGGTAAGAATTTCGTATTATTATTAGCCTTTCTGTTACGAATAACAAAATATATATCCGTGTTTACCACAATCTTAATTTTATACTTCAAGTACGAACATCCGCCTGCTTTTAATTGAATTATATACGAATGGACAAGGCAGGGGTGATGTGGGATTGTATTCATGGTATCTGAATTCTATTAGGTCTCCTCCGCATAAAAAGATCCTCGTGTTTCGTGTCGCCCCTGTTCTGCGTTCGGAGGGATTGGCAAATGCTAACAGTAGAAAACTTTAATTAATTTCCACTTTTGCAACTAGTAAATTACAAATGGAAATTAAAAAAACCGCCCTCCACCTCTTACCCTAAATATCAAAAGGGGGATGGCTGTTTTATTTTTACTTTTCCATTTGTAAAGTACGTCACGAAGCAGTTGAAAAAGTGGGAATGAAAAATCTCTAATAGCATTTGATCCTAATGAAATGCATCATTTTTAAATCATAGATACTTCGAATCATAGAAGGATTCATGGAATACACAGACTTGAAATGGCTGCGAGAAGTAAATCGTACTCTGAACAATGCAGTTCTCGAAGAATCCAATTTCGTTTCAAGAACCAGTCTACATCTAAATAAGGAAACCCTCCAATGCCCCGAATTCAAGAATTTGTCATTTCTTCCAAAACATATCTCAATTTCTCCCTACAAGACATCACCAGAATCTGGCACCTCCGACTACAACAGTGCAATTACGAACAATGTGTGCAAACTCGCGGAATCCTGCTTATCTCTCTATTTGTACGAAGGCGAAATGGAAGACGAACACTGAGCATGATGATGAGATATTCGGCTCCAATTATTGTCCAAAGATTTTAGATGTCGTTCTCTCCGGGAAAATTCTCCAAGAATTGATTATGCACGAAGGTGCTACACATTTCCTCAAGGATACCACCGAATGGCAATCCGAATCCCTGCGAAATCTGAAAATAATAGAATTTACCGGCTGTGGAGAATATCGCTCCTTCCCCCCAATTCTAACGGCATGCCAAGGACTTACATACATCCATACACCGGCACTCAATCCTAAAAATTCAGAGTTTACCAAGAAAATCATTGATTTAGCCAAGAGGAATCGGGAGACGATTGCAGACTTTAGCCTTTTCGTCCATCATGGGCTAAATATCTTGGGTCAGGGCATAGACTTCCCTAACCTTGAATCCATCAAATTGTGTAGCCCACTTCCGCCTGTGACACCAGAGTTTTTAACTGCAAATTCCAAGCTGAAGCAACTACAGCTCCTCGTGGACAGGACCTCTGACGGTCCCTTTTTGGAAGCTGTATTCCTGAGCATACTGAAACTCCCAAACTTAAAAGTGTTGACAATAAATTTCGGTGGTCTTCATTACCCATCCCTTAACCCTGTCTTGAATCAGTTGAAGGCACTTCCGCTCCACGAATTAGCGATATACCGATTGCCAGAGTATTACAAACGTAAGGGCCACAATGTCATCGACTGCATTCCAGCTTCCCTCAAAAAGCTATCCCTCGGGCTCGTATTAGGCTCTCCTGGCGACTGTCACCACAGTCTTGGAAGTCTAATCAACTTGACCTCTCTAACTACTTTGGATTTCCAAAAATTAAATGAACTCACAAATTCTTTTCTCAAAGAGATGTTACCCCGCCTCATTCACCTTCAAAGCCTTTCCATTGTATCATGTCCAAACATTTCGGATGATGCATTCGTTCAAGAAAATGAGGAAGCGGATGCGGATGATATCCCCTTGCTAATTAATCTAAAAGGTGGGCAGCCCTTTGGGATCATTTTGTAGTTAAATGAGGCATGAATGAAGGTTACTTACTTGCTGGGCTATTTTACTAAAATTCAATACTAAATGTTTTCCAATATTTATGAGAATACAGGCTTGAAATCATTAGTTCTACGTCAGAACATTTCGAGACACACCTTGCGCCAAATCAAATTTCAAAAACTCATGAATCTCAATCTGGAGGGTGTCAAAGTTGTAAGTATTGTTTAATTCTTAAATTTCATCTTTTAGCAAACACAGTCAATTCCTGACCCACGTATTGTATGTTAGCAAATTCTTGGTTATTTTTTGTTATAGGCTGCAGAGGAAAAGTATTTCAAAATGTTGGTAATAAATAATCCATCCCTGGAGCGATTCTACGGTGACATCGAGTTCCGAAAAGTCAAGGATTTACTCTCCAGCATGGGAATAAGGACGAGGCTCAAGTACTTTAACAAGGATCCTTTGTGCACTTCTGTATAGCAGAACTACCTTAATTTATACACTAATATTAATCTTTTCATAATCATACCATTAATTAGGCATTCTCTTAAAACTACTAGCTGCGTAATCACTGATTGTTTTGAAGCATCAAACTCCGACGCCAACGCTCTGATTCTGTAAATCCTGTCGTCAAGTAAATCGAATTGCAATTGCAAAATCTCTAGAGTAACGCAGTCCATATGTTCAGAGAAGCCAAGTCATGAAACTCAGCAAGCCTAAACTTCCGCTTCTGGTTCCAGAAAGCACGAACATGTTTCAGAACATTTAAAAACTCTTAAAGTAGGATTCATCCTCCCTTTCGCAAAGGGATTGTTCTTAAGACAAAATTCTAAACTACACCAATCCCGCCCCAGATAGTCCTTGGGCTGAAACTCTTCACCACGACTAACTTCCGTGCAATCCTTGTAAGCATTGTTTGGATATTTTAAATCCGGTAGATTTTCCACGTATCTTGCTGACCCTAGGAATTTTAGATTCGGATTCGCTCTCTTTTTCCTAATCAATGTCATAAATTCCTTTGCAAAGTTGTCTTTGTAAGCGTCCGTGAGTTTATAGCCGTATGTGTAGTAATGGTCGTTGCACATGCACATGGTGTATTCTAGATTATGCGGTGCTTTCACTCCTTCAGGAACTTTAGCGCATCTCACATAATCGCTAACACTGCTGTGCGGAATTTCAGGCGATTCTTCAATTGGAAAGCTCCAAGATCCTTCTTTTGAACTCCAGGAAGCGTCAAATGGAATCCCACAAGCTTCCTTACACGTCGCGTCTTCTGTGCAACGGCACGTTAAACTGTTTAAATCTTCCACTAATCCTAAACAGGAATGCGATTTCCCTGCAGGACAGTCCGATGCTTTCCTGTGTGGCTTTTCCTTGTCAGCGCAATGATAGCAGACGCAGAGCGGAAGGATCTAAAAGATCATACCATTAATATGAACTTGGATTAAGAATTTAAACACCGTCCTGAAATCTGTTAAAGTAAAGCCGCTGACTACGCTAACTGCTTACCGTTATTGTCCAGATCAAAATAATTAAATTCCATAACTTTCGCATTCTTTCAGGGGCTTGAATATAACCCAGATTTGAATGAGTTGGCTGAAGTCACTTCACTAGGAACAATACGATGCTCCTACAAAGATCTAGCAAATGCCCTCAAAACCGCGTTTAATGGCAACCTCCTTTCCGTGGACTAAACGACCTATTGTCACACATTTTTATAGTGCTAATAAACTCTCGCCTCGCTCTTTCTTACCTAACATTCATCAAAGAAAGCATATTAGAAATCATTCATAATCCATCGTTTAATCTACTACTTGGGTTAATCACTGCCATCGTCTTTAACATCGGTTAATGCACACATTGCAAGCTGCACAGACTGTGGCAAGCAATTGCAAAGCTGAGAGTCTCAAGTAGGTTCATTGCTATAGAAACCTGGACCTAAGGAAGAAATTAAACATCAAGTTTGAAACTGTCAAAAGCAGCGTGTGAGACCCAATACAAGTTCTCTAAATCCCTGTCTTATGTTTAACTAACTTACAAAAGCTAAAATGTGAAAAGGAGCATGGATTCTCGAGATTATTCAGTAACAACAACTACCAGCCATAACAATGCGCAAAACTATTCCTGCCATAGACGAGAACCCTATTCGACCGAAACCGTTAGCAAATAAACCTCCTAGTACCGCGTCGCCGTATCAAACACGAACTCTAAAAACCTTAGAAACTAGACCCACACCCACCCCCACTAAAGCAAAACCACCCGCTTTCGAGGGATCTAACAATAGGAGAAAAGGTAACAGTAGTTGTTATTCTTTATCGAAGCGATACAAAGCTCATATGAGCTACTGAAATTAAATTCTAGAACAGCAGAAAGTTGAAGACACAAAGCGGGTTGCAGTTTTAAAGTCCCAGAAAGTTAGCCATGTTCAGACAAACTCACCCCTCCCCGCTCGACCATGGACAAGACTGGAAACGACGGAAGAAAAACGAAGGCTCAAACCTCCGTTTACATTGAATCTTCCGTCACAAAGCCGACTTTCTCACAAGGAAGCTGGAGGAGCTCGAATCACGGACGCCAATAAAAGTGAGAGCTTTAACTGACCATACTTATTCAAGTCTTTGAAGGAAATTAACGCAATAATTTATCCGCTTAGAGGCAACAAACTCAATCAAAAAAGAATCCTTACCCCTGATAAAATTAAGTAAACGGGTTCCTACAAATCCAGACTTGAAGATCACCCTTGCCAAGCCCAAAAAACAAGCTGCTGGCCCCCCTGTTGCTGGGTTTCAAGCGTCCAAAAAAGGGAACGACGCTGCCGGGAATACCAAGTTATCAAACATAACTCCTGCCACCAGCAGAGGCTTCAAGAGCCCCTCGCAGTCTAAATTACCGCCGATATTAAAACATTCGGAACGGCAGGTAGCTATAATAATTGTTAATGAAGATATTCCAATGTTATTATAACTGCATCGCTCAAAGTACATAATCCTTCATTTTCAGCCACTAACCACCCAAGCTAGAAAATCTTTAAAGTCCCAGGAGAAACATCCTGAAAAGGCTCCATCTAGTGCGGGATCTTTTAAGTTTATAAACTCTATCCCTAACGAAACATGGAGCGAGGACTCGTCAGAAAAGCAATCCATACCAGAAGCCAGACCTACAACACCAATCCACACGTTGGTTTCTTCTGAAAAAGCGGACACTGCCAATCGTCCGACAAGGTCTCGACGGAAGAGAGTGTCCAAACCCGCATCAGAAGCTTCACTGAATCCCGAAGCTCCCATGACTCCAGCAGAATTATGGGAGAAGATAGAAAGATTTTCCTCTTGGCTAGCAGAGACATTGAATTTGGACAATAATGGAAACCCAGTTTCAAAGAAATCCCGGCAGGAAAACTCAAGTAATTCGAAAGAGTCGACTTCAACAGAAAGTTTGCCAAGTCAGCTTTCCTCCTCGAGTTTAACCAACTCACTGAGACAAAAACCTTCCACCCGAAGACACCCCAGAGTTGTATCAACCCCCCAACCTGCTGATTTTCTTTCCCAGCAAGCCGATATTTTTTATGCTGTTCGAAAAGACGTATGCAAACATTTCCCTGGAGCTGACATAAACGTTTCACTGGAGGATTTACGCCGCCAAAGCCCTTCTCTAGCTAACCTGCCTTGTTTCAAAGATCCGATGTTTTTTACAAGCATCAAAGTTCCGAATAACTTTCACTTCGCAAATCCCACGGGTGTAGAGCGGCTTTTGAACACAGCTAGCGATTTAACAACTGAGAAGAAGCCACATGAATCTCCTCTTAACAACTCCCGATCTGTAGAATCCTTGAAAACTGCCTTCCGAACCTTCCAGCTCCCAAGTTGGGCCAAAGAGTGCTTCAGTGGGGACGATGAAGGAAGTGAGACTTTGAAGGAATTTAGTGACGATTATGAGAGTTCCACGATAAGCCCAGCATTATCAGTTGAAAGTCTAGAAGCTTCGCGGGCAGTTCAGTCTGAGGTGGTTAACAAGATTTTGTCTCTGTATGCCAAGACAAAATCCCCGACAGTGTCCCCGGCAGTGTGTGAAACACCGTCCAAAACAAATATTCCGGAAGCAGTCCCAGATGCAGAAGAAGTATTGCTCGACGAATCTCTTACTAAAGAACCGGATAAACCGCCTTGAAAATTCCTCATGCTACGAAAGCTAGTAGAAAGATTTAAAATCCGATTTACACCTCACAATGCATTGTTTTTTAAATTTGGTCCTTCAAAATTGTTCAACTCTTGATGAAAGATGTCAGTGTGTGCTTCATATACGCAATAACATACTTTCAAAGATTGAAAGCCTTTACTCAGTGCATACAACATAAATATTTCTTAATTATTTCTCTTAAAATCTACAGATCACATTCAAGCCATTAGCAGCATACGAAAGTTTGTTAAAAATTTTCAAAATCATCATAAAGATCTCAAACTTTACATCATACGTTAACGTTTCTTTCGCCATAGGCATAGATGCTTAAAGGATATTGATCTTGATCAAGTGTGGACAGGTGGCGCTCCCGTCTGTGTAACAGGCCTCAAAAATTTAAAACAATTATAGAGTCTCGCGAGTGAAGCTAATTACAAATTGTAATTTGCAATGAGCATCATAGCAACACCATTTACTGATTAAATATTCGTCAAGTTAAATCCGTTGAGACTTGTAACTCTTGAGAGACAAGAGTTTTCCCCTTCCTTCTGTCCAATTTTAGCAAAATTTAGTTAAGAATGGAATGGCTCATAGTAGTCGCTTCCATTCCTTCGTTGCCTCTTCTGTGCGATTGATTCCAGTTTGCAGAAGTATTATTTTCAGAGGGGTAGCATTAAATGGCTTAGCCGCTGTACATTTTTGCCAGCTATAAGCCTCATATGGGCTGGTAGTAATAGTAGCGAACAGCAGAGGCAGGTAGGTGCCAATTGGCGGCATGGAGTTCTATGAGCTGCATCAGCGTTTTCTGGACTCCTGGAGAAGCGGCTTCTACGCTTCCGCCGTAAGGCTTTATACCGAGGAGGACATCTCGGACAGCAGCCAATATCTGTTTCATTTTTGTCGGGTGACAAGTCTCCATGTCCCGCCCAATGGACGTCATTATTGTAAATAATAAATCCATCTAAAATTTTATTTTGATAACATTATTAAATTGATTATATATCAAGGCTGAGAATATTTCAACTCGAACTCCTATAATGCATAATCACAATTACTATCGATATTGTTACTATGTAGTTAAAAGTATCCGTTATTTCCTTACTATTTCTGAAGACTGTAGTGGGGCCGTTCGGAGGGTTACAATGCATGAATCACAAAGCAGAGACATCATTGAAGTTTTAAGCTCGTCCAGCCCCTTGTATCCTGGGTGCTGCTGATTTTGAATTCGCATTGTTTTTACCTAAATAAAAATTCAAAATCTTCAAATTCGTAACAAAAAATCTGTGCTGAAATATTTCAATAAAATCAGTTCTTGCGAATCCGTAATCTACACACCTTGGTGTAGATGGAAGAGACGAGGTTGAGTAGCATAGACCACTGTCGAGGTATTAGAGTTGAAGCAAGTTTGTCGTCGTTCCAGCATGGGCTTGATGGACTTTCACAACTTTCTCCACTGTCATCTTCCTCGTCGATCCTTAATTTTTCCGAGGAGAGCTTTTGGAGTCTCTGGTACGTAGCAAAGCAACTATTCAGCACCGTTTCCATGACCGTCCGATCCTTTTCCCGCTAAAGGTACACAATCAAAGCGATGGTAAATGAGTTGACTTTGTACAGTTTCCTCAGAAGCCAACTTAAAACCAAAGTAAAATATGCAGAATATCTCGTTAAATCTACCTGTATAAAATAGAGAAAGATATTCACAGCTGACGGTAACATTTCCAACAAGTTTGCGCGGTTAATATTTAATTTCTGCGTTTCTGTTTCTCCGTTATGCTTTCCCTCTTCGGATGCAAGGAGGAGGATATCCAGAATCTTTGCTACCATGGATATACGGTGCCTAGCTGGTATTTTCTCACCACTGATCACACTAGTAGTGACAGAGTCTTGAATATCTTTCGGCCACTTTTTAATATCCAGGTCAATATTCGTAATGAGATAATTAGGAAGCTGAGCTCCCGGTCCCGCTGCAATTCCATTTCGGATGCTCGATTTCGGTATGAAGCTGTTAGATCTCTTAATCATGTGCGTAAACTTATTGTTTACTTCTTCCTCGATATTTTCACTGCTGGAATTGGGAACGTAGAAAGTAGATATACTTTTCTGCAATTGATTCTTTGTATGAGAAAATTTGCTACTTGGCTTAGGGCTAGAATATACAGAAGAACCATAGTCAGAATCCAGATGGCGAAACTCCCCTTCCACGCCGCTCCCTGCAACAAAAATGTCATTGTGTAAACTATCATTTTAAATAATAATCCCTTGCCAGTACACTGCCGTTATTACCATCAATATTAAGCGTAGCAAAGGATTCTTTGGTCATCTCCAAATCCCTCTGAAGCTTAGCCATCCGATTGTCTGCCATACTGGCCTTCACGCTTTCTCGCAATTCTTCGGATGGATTACTCGTAGAGCTGAAATCAAAGCGTACATTTTTCCCATTTTTCCCACCACTTGACGGCACATGATTCCCATTCCCGACTATATTCCCACTTGACTTGGATTGCTGGAGCGCATAATAATTAGCCTCGGATTGCTGATGATACATCTGGCGCTGAGCCTGTGCCTGCGCTTGTTGCTGTTGGTGCTGGTTCCAGAGGTGGAAATAGTTCTGAACGCTTCCCGACGATTTTGACTGCTGCAACGGGAAGCATCGAGGATTGTACATTGGAGAATTGGCTGCATCCCCTCCATAATACCCGGGTGTCATGCCCCCAAAGTAGTTCTGATGCGTTGGAGGTGACATGACTGGAGCAGGGAAAGTGAATTCCTTAGCGTGCACATTCAACTGTCTCGCATTTGCTTGTTGCCTCGCGCTCAAGGGATGGATTTGTTGTTGTTGTGAATTTTGGTTCATTGCATGAAACTTTCCAGTGCTTTCACCAGAAAACTGCTTTCCCTCCTTCCTCACACCTGTCACAGGTAAAACATAGGTTTCTTAATTTAGAACTTAAGGTTAGTGTATTATAAATAATTTTATATTTTATTCCACACAAAATCATACTTACTCGGTGGCCTATAAATCTCCCGGCATGGCTTCGTTCGCACCAGCCCTGAGGATTTCCTCGGTTCATCTATAAACGGGAATCAATCAAAATTAAACTTGGCATTTCCAATTAAAATTTCCCATCTTTAGCATTTCTTACCTTCGTTTTCATTTCCTTTTGATTTTATCCCCTTGTCTTTTGTTTTCGATTTGCGTAAATCATTTCGATCCATCACGATCGATTGCCTATATAAAACATCCCCAAAATAACAATTAGCACTCCATCAGCTTCGGCGTAACAACCGTGTCAATTAATTTTATTAAATTATATGTGATACCAAAACTTACAAGTTTTTAGATTTTGTGTACACTTTAAAATAACGCAACGTTTATCTGAGTTGTGTTGACTGTCTCAAATCGTTACATCGGATTCGGAAATCTAAGGATTCGTTTCGTTCTGAAAATGAGGAACGCAACTTTTATAGTATATTTGACGTTTTTTTACGAAACATTAAGAAATCCGTAACCCTTACCGGCATTAAATTAAACATGGTCTTCCCTGCATTTGCATATCCTATTACACAGTAAAGAAGTTGTACACAAAGTTAACGGGTAGTGAGACGAGCAGGATTTGCTAATAAGAGAAATGGTTTGTGCGGTAAATATCTATTTTTTTTAAAAACTTAAGGTCTGATTTAATTTAAGGGAAAACTATGCTCAAATTTATTAATTGCTATGTTTCAACTTTTTTTGACTTAAATCTACCGGAAGTGTGGATTATAGTTATAACAAATATCACATCACGATCAAAGCAGGGAAGATACTAGTATCTGCATACTCATAGATCCCGATGTGGTCATGAATAATGTATGCACTAATCCGTCGCATTGAAATTACGAAACCATAATTATAATTTATTCACAGTTAATTAAATGTGGTAGTAATTACAATATCTCGTATTTTATATTTACATGCTGGTAAAGGGCTCGTATGGCGAAATCAGCTTCATAACCACTGGTGATTCCTTCCTTCCTCTTCATATCGTCCAAATCCTATGGTTAGATTGATAACTGTGGATTAAAAAAGTCAGCGTCAAAACAAATTTTGCTAATTATAACTAATCCCCATTTAAGTTCATGCAGCATAAGATCCACATACTTGCAATTAAATTCATATAGAGAATTATCTTCAGCTTACATTTTGGCTTTTGTTGCTCCTTCCTTGTGATAAATAACTCTCCATCCTACAACTTTAATAAGCGGAATCCGACCTGTTAAAAAAGAAACAGTGTTATTGGTGTTACAAATATAATAACAATTATAATTAGGAAAGCACAATTATCTCACTAGAAAAGATTATTGAAACTCGTACCTACCTTTAATTGCTGCCTTTACTTAGAAACCCCACTTGTAATACTCACATCCACGGCTACGGCTGGGACTTAGAATATTTTCCAGTAAAAAGTTTCCTCAAACGGAATCAAATTTCGCAGAATCCAAGGAGCTCTTCAGTCGACTGAGTTTACTGCCTATGCTTAAGGCATAGGATGAGCAAACAATGCCAAATTTCAAGTTTTCCCACTTTTTCTGCTAAATCACGCGAATTACTGTACAATTTGGTTTTCGCGGTTCCGTATGTTGCACTTTTCCCCTTCATTCCGATTTCTGGATGCCTTGGGAATGATCGGAGAGTATGGTTAATATGGATTCCCTTCACGGGGATACGCTGCAATGCTAATAAGATCTGCGTGTATATCGGAAGCCGGATCCTGAAATAAGGATGCTATCGCATCTTTACTTTTGGATCTCGCTGTATCCAATGTTCTTCTTTAGGGATTATAGGGGTAGATACTAAAGAAGCTAACTGAGCAAGTATCCCCCATAAACTTTTGATGCAAGCAAAAAGATCTAGGGATTCATAATTCCCCTGTATGCCAGGTGGACAGTTTGGATACTGGTTTTCAGGATTAGAAAGTGCATTCTGTTGCACCGTGGCGCCCATATTGCATCCAACCATAGAGATTTCTTCCGCATCCAAGAATACGGATGCTCGGGAATCTGAAACTGTAGATGCTCATATATCCTACTTTCCCCCATTCTTTTGGATGCCTAGTATCTGCATGCTCATAGATCGCGCTGTGGTCATGAATAATGTATGCACTAATCCGTCGCATTGGGATTACGAAACCATAATTTATTCACAGTTAATTAAATGGTGTAGTAATTATAAGACCTCGTATTTTATATTTACATGCTGGTAACGGGCTCGTATGGCGAAAGCAGCTTCATTAATACCAGTGGTTCCTTTCTTCCTCTTCATTTCATTCAAATCCTATGGTTAGGTTGATAACTGTGGATTAAGAAAGTCAAGGTCAAAACTAATGTTAATAATAACTCATCCCCATTTAAGCTTATGCAGCATAAGATAGATCCCGATGAATCGACGTATATCCACGTACTCGCAATTAAATTCATACAGAGAATTATCTTTAGCTTACATTTTGGCTTTTGTTGCTCCTTCCTTGTGATAAATAATTCTCCATCCTACAACTTTAATAAGCAGAACCCGACCTATTAAAATAGAAACACAGTGTTATTAGTGTTACAAATGCAAAATTAGGAAAGCATAATTATCTCACCAGAAAAGATTAATGAAACTCGTACTTACCTTTAATTGCTGTCTTTACTTAGAAACCCCATTGTAATACTCACGGCCACGGCTGGGACTTAGAAATATTTTCCGGTGAAAATTGTCCTCAAACGAAATCAAATTTCCCAGAATCCAAGGAGCTCTTCAGTCGACAGAGTTTACTGCCTATGCTTAAGGCATAGGAGCAAACAATGCCAAATTTCAAGTTTTCCCACGTTTTCTGCTAAATCACGCGAATTACTGTACAATTTGATTTTCGCGGCTCCCTATGTTGCACTTTTCCCCTTCATTCCGATTTCTGGATGCCTTGGGAATGCTGGGAGAATATGGTGAATATGGATTCCCTTCGCGGGGATACGCTGCAATGCTAAAAAGATATGGGTGTATATCGGAAGCCGGATCCTCAAATAAGGATGCTATCGCATCTTCTTTTTCGGATCTCGCCGTATCCAATGTTCTTCTTTAGGGATTATAGGGGATGCTCTGGCTTATGCAAAAGAGTCTTGTAAATAGAAATTATAGAGTAAACTACTGACACACAGACTCATCTTCCTTGCAGCCCTTGTCTTTTCATCCGTTTCTTCCTCAACATGCTCCGCATCATTCCCTCTCGGATTCTAAAAACAGAACGCTATTCTTGCTTACGCCTCCATTAGGAGGCTTTATTAAAAGCAAGCCAGAAGAGAAGAGACCTCAAATACAGAGCACGATAATGAATCCTTCCGACCGAATACAGCTTGGCCCGCATCCTTAGTTTGAGTCTTTAGTTTCCACACCCGTGAAAGTCAAACGGATGTAAACAGAACGCGGAATCATATGCACACAGATGCATTTACATGAAGCTATTGCAAATCATGAGGTTTCGGCAAATGCTCAAACGCTTCATGATTCTCAGACTCACTCTCCCTTACTTATTAGAAGAAGAAAATTTTCGCGTAGTATACCATAAGCCGATGTTTTTTAAGAAAACCTGCTAGTTGAATGTTTTCTGAAAGAATCTTTCCAAAGATGCATTCCGCAGTCTCCAGAAACGATGAAGATCTTACGACTTAAACAGAAGCAGAGACTGTAAAATGCACCGAGATTTCCTAAATTTTAAACTTACTTGGCCCGCTTTGTAATATCACCATATTGGCGAAGAGAGCAGCTACGGAAAGCACAGAAAAGAAGATTTCTCACAGTGTAAAAATAGTATCTCCTCAAAGAGAAATGAGATGACGGCTAGGAAAAACATGGATCTTTGAGTCATCATACAACCGTTTTGTAATTGCCTCCTCCAACTAAGCTAATCTTCTCCTATTCTGGATCTTCCTCAGATCTTAAAGCAGATACTCGCTTCTGGTACAGGCACACAAGCAGAATTTCCCGTAAACCACTGAGAAATACCACACTTCGGATCAAAACAGTTATTATACGAATCTTCTAAAGTGAAGCTTCTTTCCAAAGCCGTGACTTTGTTTAACATCTGTGAGTGGAAATGCAGCGAATTCTGTCTTCACATCAATTCAGAGAAGAAGAGTGAATACCATGCTCTATTGATACAGCCCTGCCTGCTCCGCGTCATATTTTTGCATAAGAGCATACGGAACGAATGCAAAGTAATTTTCTATCATCCGCGCGGGTAACCAACCGTACAGTAGAAGACACGGCCGTGTTACCCGCATGAAAAAATCGGGGCTTAGCGCTTCTCAAATTCAAGAGAGACACGAGCGTCGGCCACACGCCGCCTTCCGTAAACATCCTTTCCCCCACAGTAACATTATCCGTAGGAGGCAGAAGCATTTGCAAATTCAAGAACGCTTAATTGCTCTTCATCCCTGAGATTAACCGTATCATAGTCCAGGATCCAGGATATGATTGATGATACCGCCCTCTTCCCAGATTAATTAGCAAGTCTTCAGTCCTGGCTTAAGGAGAAATCCAACTTCCAGACGATGAGTCCTTCCCCTGAAAACAACAATTTATTCCAATTCTCGCCACCCTCTTCCATGTCTTCGACTAGTTCCGCAAGAGATAGAATAACACACGCAACCAGACTTTCACTCTGAGCTGGCCAATGCTACAGCTTGGGTTCTATCCACCTTGATTGTTCTGATAAACAAGCACAACTTTTACCATTTACTTTCCAAGTTCAATCTAGACGAACGTAGATGAGCTGCGAAGCTCATCTACGTTCGTCGTAAGTAAATTCTGCATATCTTCTTTCAGGAAACATGGAGAGAAGATGAGCAATATCTTCTAATACTCCACCCGCCCCGCACCCTCTCCAGCATTAATAGTCCAGGTTGCACCCTATTGAATTGCCGAGGGTGCAAGTTTTAACCGTTATGAGCTGCATCATGCTGTACTGTGCGCCCTCCAGAGGAATCCGGGATGAGTAGAAGGGTGAAATAGAACGGTGAATTAGCCCGGGTCTTACTCGAGCTATGCTAATTGACACAATTTTCCTATTTGTCACGAGATTAATCCAGGATTAATGCAAGAAAGGGAATAAATTAAAGTGTTTAATCTTACGAGAGGTACGAAAAAAACGTAGGGGTGAACTTTAGACAATGGTTGATGGTGGCGCAGAGGGCAGGATTTTTATAATAATCAAGAGGGGAAATCTAATCAAATTAAGTAATTACAACCCTCCGAAAACTTTTAAACGCTAAACAAGACTCATTATGAACAAATGGGCTGGTAACATAAGGGCAGGAGGGGAAGTTGGCCTCTGGAGAGAGGAGATGGCTGGAATCTTCATCCTCTTCCTCCTCCCATCTGTAACTTGCTTTATAATCAATTTTAAAGTAGCTCCAACAAAATTTCAATTACCTTTTCTACAACTTCATCCATGTTACACAACACCACCACGACACTAATATTTCTCCTCCTCTCTGCCCAAATATGCATTCCGCTCTAAATATTAATCCCCGCGCCATCCCGCATCTTTACCGGCTTACAATGCTATCCTCTGCGGCAGAATGCGCCTTGCGCCTCCATAGTTGCCGTGTCGTCTAGTAGCACAGTGATTTTCTACTAGTTACACCGCCCAGCCTACATCTTAACTTACCTGTTAGCCATCATGTAAAGTATATATGCACAGAGAAGAGAAAGCATACTTTCACCTTGACTCAAAGGCGATAAAAGTTTCTGCGACCTCCTGAAAGGCAATCATGTAAAGCAGAGTACACAGGGCCGTAAAACTACGAGGAGAAAAGTACATAACTTTCACTCTGCTTCCAGTGTCTAGTCCCTCAAGCTATTGTCTTTTGAAATTTTCCCCTGGCATGGCTTATTCATCCGACAAAGTTGGTGCAGTAAATAAGCTTGATTTAGTCAGATGACTCCCACTTAGCCCGCTTCCATCTCCCCTTCCTCTTCTTCCTTATAAAATATGCAAGATGAGGAAAAGTAGAGAGCAATCAGTTAGCACCATAGAAACGCTTTTAATACACCCCATCCTCACCCCCCACAAAGAGAAACACAATGAGCTGTGTGCATATTTTATTATTTATTACTCCACCCGGGATTCTTTCGCGACTAGTTATGGAAATATATCCCTACCTTTGACACCCTCTAACTGGATTACAGCCTTACGTATTTACAAGATTCTTGAGCAATCAACCCTTCCCCTTCTCCGCCACACTAATTTCTATGCACACACATAATCCTCATATCTCTCTTTAACACTTTGTATCTTCCATCAGCCTCCGTCTCCGACACGAGCTTAACTTCCGTATTTTCTTCTGTAGCAGAAAAGCCATGGTTTCAACAAACCAGAAAATCCTTTCTCTTCGCCTTATTTTCAATATTCTTCTTCGCTACCCCCTACAATTACCTATGTATTCACCTGGTGTGAACACCATCTTCTGGCCTTTTCTCTCTCTTAAACTAACAGGACTTGTACTTGTATTCACTGTTCAAAACCGTCAATCAGATTTTTCCTAGGACTACTTATTAACTCGGGTCTGCAGTTTCTTTCCGATAAGACTTTACTTTATCTTTGTAAAATCACGAAATCAGTTGTTACAAAGCCACCCGCCACCCTATGGCCTGGGCTGAAAAATACTTTTAAATTCGGATAAACACCAAAACTCGCTTCAAAGATAAGTAAAAAATCCTTCAGACATTTATTTGTTTCCTGCAACTTTAAAGCTATTGTCGCTAGATGGCGCTTCAACATGTAATATACAAACTCGACTAAATCAAATGCACTCACAGCTCAAGAGGACTTTACGGTGCAGCTACCAAACCAACCCATAACACATTCTCTCCCCAAAGCCAATGCATTTTTTGTCAATTCGATCTGTTTCAAGTTTGTGCATAAATCAGTACATAGTATATATATTTTGCATCTAATAGTTCATACCATCTTACCTTCAGGAACCCTTTATTTGATAGTTTAAGGAGTTTAAGGAATTTAAACATACAAATCTAAAAGACTAATTGGTCTGCGCACCACACAAACTGGTGGTAATACACATTAAACATTTAAAAAATTTAAATACTCAGGTATTTCATGAATTTAATGTCTAAAAATTCAGAGTTTCAAATATTTCAAAGTTCGGGAATTCAAAAACTTAAAACTCGAATTTCCGAAATTAAAAAATCCAGCCAATAAATAAATAAAATGTGTAATTGTCGGCAAACGATGGATCGGCTGCAACAGCCACCTGAACTTTTTGATTTCGACGTAAAATGGTGGTAATATATTATTGACTTTGAATTGCCCATGTCTATAACTATTGAAAAACAAGTTGACAAGTTTACACGCAAAACAATGAATCAATATACAGAAATAGAATTATGCAAAATAAAATTTGCGAATCTAGTTGCATATGGTACTACACGGATATTCCTCAGCCCCTCACCCTCTCGATTATATCTGAGGGAGACTGACCAAAGGTGAGAAAAGGTGAGACAGCGACATTGATTCCCATGGAATATCAATAGAAGCCGTTTTAAAAATTCTCTCCTCATTTAGCTTCCAGCAGAAGCCTCATAATTTTTTTAACATACCTTTTTCGTACATGAAGTACAAGTAAAGACAAGACCAAAATTTCCCTTCAAACCAACCCGCCTCACAAGTCAGTCACCTTCTTGGATATAGTTTGCATTGCCTCTGGTTCTTGTAATCAGAATTGGTGATAACTTGAAATCTATCAATCTTATCCACAGCTCCATAGCTCTTGAGCATCATATTTTCTGCACAAGAACAGATGATTTTTATCCGTTGAGGGGTGGATACATACATAAATGGCCTGCGGTTTGTTGAGACATGTTCTCAAGGTTTTGGGGATTCTATTGAAATTGAGTCGGTTGGTTTGGGAGTTTTTATGCCAGCGGACACAAAATCTATGCCTGCCTTGGATAAGAAAGATGCCTTTCGTCTTTGGTTTGGAGGATCATGACTTGCTTTAATTTCTGAATCTGGCTGGATGGAATGGGAAGCGTGGCTCTCTTCTTCCTCCTCTGTCCGACCCAGTACGCAGCCATCTCATCAAGTAGCCGTCAAATCCATGTACTTCCATAAGAGCCAGATTAATTAATTAGAGCACTTCTATCCAAAGTGAGAGCAATCTGGGCGCAGAGTGCGAGAGCTCATTCTGTACGTAGCTATGGCTCCAGCTTTTAATGCCTCCGAGAAAACGTCCAGTGCAAACCAACTCTTGGTCTCTCATCTCCTAGGAGCAAGTGCAGATTCTGCACTGCAGAATGTAAAATTATAAAATCCAAAGAAAAATAGTTTCAGATACTTTTAAAATGAAACGGCGGGAGTGACAAGTGGTAGATTAGTGTGGCCAATTTTTTTATCTAATTTATAATTAGCTTAGCCACACTCTCAACTGTTATGAGCGCATGGATGATGGTGGATTCTAGTGAAAAATCCAAGAGTGAGGCATTCTCAGCATGAATCCCGTCAACTTTGATCCGCATGGAGTCCTTATCCCTCTACGCCAATCCTACATACCTAAATGCCTAAATCCCAGCAGCTGTCTCTACTCCACTACCGCAGCGAATTTTACTTATCAACTATTCTTTTAATCCTTGTCATTAATTTTTAACTCTATTCTCCTAATCATTGTCTATCCCTGTATCCATCTATCCTCTGCCCT
This sequence comes from Sminthurides aquaticus, assembly GCA_906901655.1. NCBI lineage: Eukaryota > Metazoa > Arthropoda > Collembola > Symphypleona > Sminthurididae > Sminthurides > Sminthurides aquaticus. The sequence goes on along the minus strand of CAJQTT010000001.1, from coordinate 11,831,580 downwards.
CCAAAAGTGACGGACAACCGCTTTGTATCAGCATACCTAAAACCAGTCTCATTTTTTGGTCGTTAGGAATAAATCCTACAATCTTATTAATTAGCACCTTTTTTAATTCCAATCAAATCAATCCTGGCCTCACTTGTATAATCACTCCCTCCTCTACTACTCCACCCCCACCAGCCTCTCACGACCCGGCATTAATCATACCCCTCCAATGTCTTCCTCATATCATCTATGCACAGCATTGCAATTATTCTATTCATGAATTTATTATCATTATAAATTATTTTCATACACTCCCTCATCCTGTCATCTACAGTTTCTCCATCCCAACCCGAGCATATAACAAATCCAAGAAACAGGGTACAATAAATTCGCTAATTTTCGCAAAATAACAGTTTTCCTTTCTCCGCCCCAGAAATTGGATCATACGGTATTCATTTCATAAACTAATGGCTAATTCCGATCAAGACCAACCAAGCCCGCTATATTTGAAAGTAGAATACCCGCCATTTCCCTTCAAACAGGGGTTTTTCCGACGGAGCAGTAGCTATAGTGTAGCTAGTGGGCTGGATGGCTGGAATTATTATTTTGTTGTTTAATTGAAACTAAACGATGATTTCTCTTTCGAGATTTCCATTAAGGCCAATCTACCGGAATACATTAACCGGCGGACGGAGGCAAACCCTGCATAAATTATCCAAACGTATGGCAAGCGTACACGAAGAAACACAGAGCTCATAATGTACAGAAGCATGGATGCCTATTTTACCTACAGCCACCCCTTTGCTTTCCCTCTACATTTAGAATTTAATCTTTGTGAACTGGGACTGAACGGTGGTGACGTACTTTCTCTGCGTCCGCCCGCCCAGCATTCTGCTTTCTTCGAACAAGCTAAGGAGTTGTAGTCATCCAAAAACTGTTTTCCACTACATGAAAGTCACATAGCCTCCCTCGAATCCCATTTATCCTTCATTTCCTTCCTACTCTCTGTCTTTGTCAGTAATGATTCAGGAGAGTAATTATTCCGGATTCAAATACTTTTCATCAATTCAAACCTCTTCGCTGAGCCGCTACCGACCTTAGAAAATTCCTGCTGCTTTCACCGAATTACTAAAGTCACCGCTCCTACCCGCACATCTTCCTATCTGAAACTTTCTCCTCGGGCTTTACTCTTCCTTCTCCTTTCCTTGTACCAAACAAACAATCTCTAAGAAGCTCTCTTCAAACCTTTCCCTTCTACCAGGGCGAGAGAGTAAGTCAAAAGAAAAAATCCAATCAAGTAGAAAGTAAATCCTAAAGCAACACAGTCCTCTCATCAAACCTCTGCAAAGCATCCAACCCAACATAGTTTCAGAAATCAAGGAAGTGAAAGCTAAGTGAATCCTCCTTGACTCCAAATGTTGATATTTTTAAATAAATTCTTACACTGAAGGATTAAGCTAACGTTTAGCAGTTTTAGCTTCAACTTTTTGGTAAAAGTGAAAGCTGCAACTACAAGCCTTAGCTGGAGAAAACAGGTTTGAAAAGCTACTTTCTCCATGTGCGTTTTAACGCCTAGGAGTCTACACTGTAACTCTGATCTTATTGAAATATGCATGCAGTGTCTTTCACTCTCTTCTGTATTCAAGTACGCGACTTGATATTGCATCCATCTCGTTGTTGTGATGGACCATGGATGAATGTATTAACAGAGGGGTAGCCTACAAAGAGACTTTCACTGGCCGGCAGCAGAATAAGAATGGGACGTATGTAAATTCTAGGATTCTCCCATCCTTCCTGGGGTTGGTAAGACCTGGGAATCCTATACTCAGTGGTCCCGGTGGCCCATAAGGCACGTAGGGGAGAGAGAGAGAGAGCAAGGTTATTGAAGAAACTGGTGGAGGATGAAGAAGGGATGTTGGCTGGAGAGGAGGGAATATTTTAAAAAGATCAAAAGGAAACGCTTTAAAGTCGTCAATTCCGGAGGATAGAAACGGATAGAGACAGCTGATTTACCACAAGGGCATTTCTCTTCCCGGAGAAATCAAGAAAGCCGACGAGAGGAAGACGGAAAGAGAGATGGCTGAGGGATTAGGAGATATTTTATCCATTCCATATACACTCCTCGCCTCCTCTACCCTTTATATGCACATGACACTTGGACGAGGGGGGAGATGAAGAATGAAATTTTTAATGGCCCTTTCTCTCTTCTGGTCTCCGGAAAATTTAACGTCCTCCTACAAACTTGCAACAACTATTAGATCCCTGCATTATCAAAGAATATCTTTTGCTTCACTGATTAAAACCATTAGAGAAATGTATGCACTTTCTCAGGGATTTTACACCCTCTTTTAAACTCCCTTTCCCATCCTCTTTCAAATTGCATTTCATCATCCTGCCTTCCTTACTGCATTAGGCAGTTTGAGAATTCCCTTACTTCAAGGCAGCAATTCCATGCAATTTCTCCCGAATTTCTGCAATGCATTCAGCACCAAAATGCAGACATGGAGTCCTCTTGAATTTTTGCACATTTTCCATTATTGCTTTCTCTGCTTTCACTTTTGTGATTTTTTTTTCATTAATTGACAAGGAGTTTTGATAATAACAACCATTGCAACTTACAATTTTTTTTCAATCAATATAGACCTTGATTTTTCAATAAAGGGTAGTATAACTCGTTAGAAACACCAACTAAACCGCCCACCACCGCTAATCTCTCATCCCGCCACTCGCTTCACCCTACCATAGAGATTTGTATCTTACTCTATGTATATATGTATATTTCTCTCAAATACCTTGTCCTTGATCAGATAAGAAAATAGTAAAAGAATCAGAGAGGATGAAATCAAAGGGAGGATTGTATCCAGCACGTCCTCTTCTCTTTGGTTTAGTCCTTGTTCTTTTGTCTTCCTCTTCCTAGCCCTCAACCCTCGGCCAACATTGACTTTCTTATTTGCCTAATAGTGGAAACGTATGCAAGGAATGTGTTTAGTTTTCCCCGAAAAGATAACTTTGTAATTTTCCTAATTCCATTCCAATTGAGTGGCTACCAAGTAGCTAAAAGGCTCCTGCTAGGAAGGAGCACACTAATGTAAACATAAAATGCAAAGACAAGGGATGAATCCAACAAAGTCAAAACCCCGTTTATTCACAATCACCCTTTCTCCCTACTTCCACTATACTGCCTTTCCCCTCTTCAAGCTTCCTCGCCAACTTTCCACCATTCTGTCAATTTTCTCTTGGTCCATCCGTCCGCTCTCAGTATTACATTTATTGCAGGATGCAGCCAGAGAAATTCCCTTTGAAATTGCAACATGCACACGTCTGCCGACTTTAATATATTATTACCCTCGGCTTTTCTCCATCTCTTCCCGCCGCTCCTTATCCTAACCTGGACTCCCTATAGCTGCAATAGCTGGCTGGAAGAAGGCGGGCAGGATATTATTACAATCTGTTGATCTCACAGGATTTGGCCGGACTCCAATCGCATTCCGGAATCATGCTTAAAATCAATCTTTTTCATGGCTCTGCTGCATCTTTCCGTCCTTTCCGCGAGAATTGCATTCCTTCCTCCTCACCTCCGTCTCCTTTCACCACGCTCTTTCCTTCCGTCCGCACCACCATCAAAGTCTTATCAGCATTTCTCAGGTTGCGAATCTTTGCAAAAATTCAACCAATTTTCTCTGGCTTCTCTTCCGAGTTTGTTACGTAATTCTCAGGTTCATTTGAATTGCTTGACTGCGCCGCCATGGTAAGTTAAAGAGTACTTGGCAGAAAAGTTTGTAAGAGCTGATAAAAAATGTCAAGGTTCAAGGAGGTGGAAAGATTGACTGATAAATTCCCTCAACTCCCTCTTACCATGTTGTCGTCCTCCCATCCTAATTTCGCACCAAATTGCTTCCCTTCCTACGGTGATCTTGTGCCAAGTCCCTTTACGCTCTTGTTCCGTTTCTGAGGTTTCGCTTAAAATTTCTCTCTTGCCCTCTCCCTATAAAATAAAATCACACAAATACCAACAACTCCTCCATTCCTCTTGTTCTTCTTTTCTTGTTTTTCATCTCTAACACGCGCATTCCTCATCATCCCCCTTCTTTTAATTACACCACCTATCCTCTTCCCCTCTTCTCTGTCCTTACATCAGTGGTCCTTGGTCTCGGATCCTTATCCGCCGGAGAGATAAATCAATAAGTGTCAGAGTTTCGCAGAGCGAGCACTGCAGAACAACTCCCCAGAAATTTCCAAGAGGACGCAAAGATTTGGGTTGGAAAGAGGGATTGCTTTGAAGCAAGAAGATGAGTTCCAAGGATTTACAGACTAGGAAAAAGTATATATACACCCTTTTCTACACAGGTGAGGAGAATGACAAGCACGAGAACAAGCACACTTACTTATTCGGAGAACTAAGTAAATGCATCTGGATCAAAGCCTCCAATGTCCTCCAGTCAACCCTTGGTTGGTTCACCCAGAAGCCTCGAGGGTGAGCAATATAGAGTGTTGTGGATAAAAAACTAATCATTTATCGTAATTAGAATTGTAATCCTAAGCGTAAATAATATCTTTCTGTTTTACCGTCCTCGTCGTGGTTCATGCTTTAACGCTTCTCTAGTCACATAATCTTCCGCGTAGCTTCATCTTTTCTTCTCTTAATTTGTTGTCCTCTTCTTATAGGACAGGAGAGAGAGAGAGAGAGGAGTCCACAAGGGGAAAAGGAGCCAACAAAATTTCATGCTCTCCTACCCTCAAAGAGGATATGCCAAATAGTCAACCATTCTCACCAATTCACTAACAACTAAACCACACGTGCCGCTTCTTTTTCTTCTCAAGCTTTACCCGGAACGTTTGCCCCAAGTAATTGCAGCAACCAAAAGCTACCTGCTCTGTCCTCGGATCACATATGACCCTTATGCTACTACTCCTCCGCCACCTTCTCGCTTCGATATCACTACATCATTATCATTTAGATGGATAGATCCTCTCTAAATCTCTTCCATTTCCCTTCAAAGTCCACTACTACTGTCTCTCATTTCCGTCTTCTTCACCTCGCTCTCTCTCTCTCTCTCTCTCTCTCTACTTTCTTATGTACTCATTTAGCTTCAAAACTTTAATAGCTACTTACAATCTCTTCATCTGCCGCATCCGCGTGTCATTTTACCCAAACCACACGGATCGCCACACATGACACAGCCTTACAACCTCACAACAGCACCCATCTTCTCCCACTTTACAAGCTTGTCTTTTCTACCCAAACAATTTCCAAATATTTATCACAGCTCTTCACGACCTCTTCCTTACAGACAACAGCCCTTACTCTATCATACCATGACGTTCTACAAATAGTAATTAGGACCAATTTTTACTCCTTATAACCTCTACCCCACTCTTCAACCTTTCCCTCCTCCCGCTTCTGTATACTTCAATTGCAAAACTAGAATTTGCTTACACTCCGCACTCCACACTACAAGTCAGGAAGTTGTGTCAAAAGCAGCGCCTAATAGAATTATAGAATTACAGCAAAATTGTCCTCACCTTCCCGTCTTGGCATGACAGTCTTGGAGGGATTTTCAGAACATGACGCATCATTCAATTGCCAATCAATACGCACCTCATCTTAAAAATTAAATCCAGAACCATGTCAATTAGGACAGAAGCCTTCCTAGTTGAAATGACCAACTATCAAGAACAAGTCTCCGATCCACAAAGGTGGCTCGGCATACAGGACAATGTATCAATCAAAGCTAATAATTTTTCACATTTCTAGAAGCACCTTGAACTACGACCATTGTATCTGCCTTCTGCTCCACCTTTTTCATCCCTTATCGCTTGGTCGCATTGAGGGTGTCCTGTCCAGTCCGGAAGTTGATTCCACCTCCACTCATCCTGTCGGATAGATTTCTGATTTGCTTGAGAAAGCATAACAGCTAATTATCTCTGAGACTCGTCAAAGGCAAAACTCTTGATTACCAAAGGATCTGAAGCGTATGATTTCCATTATTATTCAGAATTTTCCTCGGCCTTTCCGACTAATTGTCGTCATATGCTGTAGTCAGCATGCCATCTTGTTTGATATTAGCTTTCTCTATAGCGCCCTCTCTTATATATTATGCGCTTGTTTGTGTACACACACACACACACACACCTGTATTCCTGCTATGCCCAACGACATGTCGCACCTGCTTGCGTAAAATTCCCTGGCCAATTTTTTACACCCTCGCTCATCAATTAGCATTTTTATCTTTCCCATGTTTACCTCGTTTCCTGCCCTCCCCCTCCTATTCTACCAGCATAGCCCTTCTTCCCCACCTTTGTTATGGTGGCGGCGGCTATTTAGCTCAAACTTCTCTGAGAATAGAAGAAAAGCAAGGTGAAGGGATTGCATGAAGGGAATCACACCCATTTGGCTTTGACGTTTAAATATAACATTTTTGCTTCCAGTCCTCTGTCTTCTGGGAGCGTGCTCCGCTCATCCTTCTTGATTAAGTAGATTTAAACGCTATGATTCTTGGTGTGGATAATTACGTGTGACACCATGGACGCGGGACAATTGCTGGGAGGAGCAACTCTAACGAATCGTATCCAAACGTTGCTAATTTAGCACAAGCTCTGTTTAATACATAGTTAGCCGAGGACATGCTGCATAGCCCTCATCTTCCTCCTCAGCTCAGCTCCCCTTCATTCCCTCTTCCCCTCTACACCACTCAGCACAGCAGCTCTCGTTCCCTATTATATTCCCTAATTACATGCTTGAGGAAGATTAAAAAGCAAGGATGAGAAGCTGTCGCTGATACAGGTGAGGACGGAGGACAGTGCTTGAAGAGCGGGTAGTGCTTTGATACTCTCCTCCGTATCACACACACACTCTACGTCAACTCGTCCCGTTCCACCTGTCAAGCGCTCTACTCGCGCCTTCAAATTACACACTTGTCTCCTCTAAGTTCCTGATTGTATGCACACGCCAATGTATAAACATTTATTTCTATCAAAGTCGTAGAGCATCCTTCCTCCTAATTCACAAGTGCATATAAGCTCGATAAAAAGCAGAGCAAATTACGTATCAACTAAAGTCACAATATTTAAATCCATGTTTAATGAATCCAGGATATTCTCAAAGCCTTGTCCCTGTGTAGTGTTTATGCGAAGCAAAACAGAATAATTAGCACGACGACGATTAGATAAGGGAGGAATATTAATTACTCCCATTTTAATTACGAGCTCAAGGAAACGCACTCCCTACCGAAACTCCTGCTATAAATAAGTTACTCTACATTGTTCTCCTTAATTGCTCTATTCTCACAGGACTCGAATAATTTTAATTATTTAAAAGCTTTATTATTTCATAATTTTTGCACAGTTTTGTACAGCATTTAGCCAGTAACAAAATGTTTCAACTCAGCTTGAACAACAGGGAGGTGGAGGAGCTTGATGGAGTTAAGTCCAAGGCTACGATAATTACACCTGTCCCTTACATGTAATCCTATTGGTAGGATATTTAATGACGGAGGTATGGTCTTTTCCATCATCTGTATAGCCGGTAGTCTCCCATAGTTTGGGCACCATCCATTCACTATAGCGTCAACCTCAATAAAAACTTGTCGGACACCTTGTAATTTAATAGAATTTGGGAAAAAATCCCATAATCAGAAATTCACTACTCTTCCTATATGCAATCCTCTTCTAATCTCGACACAACATTCCTTCAAATCCAATATATGCAACGTTCGTATCTCGGAAAACACATCCAAATCATGTTCGCAAAATCCTCTTTTTTCGCATACATTTTCATATCTCATCGCCTCATCTTCCGCACCATTAAAATCATCCCATTCATTTCTTCTTTGAGAAAACCCGCCGCAATCCTTGGATATATGCATTTCCCATTTTCTTTACTTTCAAAGCGACAACTTCCTTCAGGGAATTGCACACCTCTTAAACAGCGAAAATCAAGCTCACAGGCATACAAAGCAACAAAACATGTCAACCTTGTCTTCATCTCCGGACCTTTCTTGTACATGTTATAGCAGCTGGAAATAAACAATTTTCCTCATCCTTTGACGGAACCGATTGCAATTGCGAAAATTCGCAAACACAAACATAGGTGAGCTTGTCTAGTAGTTTAATATCACTCCCAAAGGATATGCATACATCATCTTACTTTATTCATCCCCACTTTTCCAAAATTACGGCACCATAATCTTAATCTTCCATCAATCCTGTCTTCACTGGATGTGATAGACAATAAAGAGGGAGCAAATGATTGTGACTGCAATTATATTTTGCTCCTTTTATTTTTCTCCTCTCACGCTTCACCTTCATACACTTTTCTACTCTTGATTCCCCATCGCCCTAATAATTCTTTCGAGGAATGTAAATCAGGCAACTCGTTCCTGATATCCTCACGACTATTTTCCAAACTGCTAGACAATTCATGAGAAGGGTGGTGGAGGAAGAAAATCATAGACTCAAACTCGTCTCCATCATCCTCCCAGGACAAGAATCAACTAAATTAAATTATAATCAAAGGTTTCACTTATCAATATCATCTTGTCCAAGAAGTCCCACCTCCCCAGTACAATATATCCATGTCCTTATATCTTCTCTTCCATCAGCCTTCTCAACAATCTTCCCCTTGCAAATTCCATTATATCATCCTCCTTCTTCATTCCATCCACTACACTTCTTTTCCAACAAATAATCATTTCCATCAAGTTCCAACATAATTTCTACTACTTTACCAAGTACCATACAAGTTGCCACTAAAGAATCATTAAAATATATAGTAGCAAGTTTCAGTTATGATTAGGTAAAGCCCGTCATCCCTTCTCCCACCAGTCCCACCCAAGTACTGGCTTGTACATAATACATGTCCTCGGAGCTGGTTCAAAGCTTTCCTCCATATCCAAAGAAACTATAAGCGCCAAGTTGCTAAGATGTAATGCAGGGAATGATTTGAAATAGTTTAAAAAATCCTCATACTATATTCTTTCAATCCTATCCTTTAATCAAAACTCTTGTGGTCAAGGACAAGAAAAAGGTGTGTTTCCCGAGCCATGGATACGTGTTTTAGGAGACAATGAAATTTCCCATGTAACCGCGTCTCTCACCAGCAACGTGGAACAATACACAGACAGGCGTAAGTATACAACCTCACTTAATTCATCCTGACCTTGCAGATCATCATAGGTGTAGAGAACCATTCCTTAATGTCTCATCCATTAGTCGTCCGTCTTTGTCCACCTCCAAATTAATATTACAATGGCCAGCTTTCAAGTATGGATGGAAATTATCAAGCAAACTTACATCCAAGCCACCATCCTCCACGACGAATTTACATTCCATCTGCATAAACTATCCAAAAGAGTGTCATAAGCAATTGGTTATTAATTTTCCACAAATTCCACACCCTCCCTCCAAGATATATTTTCAAATGATCAGGATTCCTAAAAAGCTTTTGTAATTCTTTGATCCGGTCTCTACCTTTACGAAAAGCCTTCCTTCAATTATTTTAACATATGCGTCAACTCAAACACCTGCTTCTCATGTCCACTCTCAGGTCTCTATAATTCCTTAAATCTTTTAACAGTTGCATAAAATTGTGAGAGTGGCTATGAAATATGCAAAGAAAATTTGTCAAATCCTGTTTCCTAGTAATAGCTCTTGACCAATAATTTTGAAAGGAGGCAGGTCCAGCAGCAAAACCATAACATCTAAATCCAAAAGCCTGTATGATACATTCGTTATAATCATTCCAGAATCAGAGCTTCTGCCAGCACGTCTTATTTATCTACAACCCTTTGCCTTCTTCACTACCTTCCACACCTGGTCAGACAGTGAGGGAAGGGGAAGGCTGAGAGAGTTAATGACGCCAAATTACAGGTGAGCTGAGGAACTCGTGAGAATCTCAGGTATTGAGCATATAAAGAGAACTAAAATAGGGAATTGTCTAAAAGGTCACTTGTTGCGACTAAAAAACTGTGATATAGGCAATGACCATCTCATCTCTAACAACTCACCTCTTTACGATCCGTAATTACAAGTTTATATTCAAGTTAATTGTCTTGTTCCTATCCTCGTAATTTTGTCACCATCCCTACTCCCATTCTCCCACACATTCCCATCCAAGCCTACAGCCTACATCACATTACATTATATGCTCCCTTAATCCCATCTTGTCCTGTGACAGGTGTACATGTAGAAACAGTTCCTGGGAAATCTTCCCTCCAATTTATTCCAATTAATTCCACCTTCATCCCCCCTGATAACGCCCAAGCTTAAATCTTACATGTATAACAAAAGTTATATAACTACACATATTACGAAAACTCTTTAGAAAAATTTGTAATATTCTCTCCTAAAAACTCTACAATTTCTCTCACTAAACACGTGTTCAAAAAAATAGCCTGTGTATCCCTACTACATTACATTAGGTCTTTCCAGTGTCCCTGTCTCTGTCTCTACACGTCTTGCTTCATCCCTCAATTATCTCTCACCTCTTTCTCAACTAACACGTCCCCATGGACCCGCGGATGACGACAATCACTCACTTTGTCTCTCACCATTCCCCATAACTATCGCAAATTCACACCACCACCACCCTCCTCTCCTCATATCTTCGTGAGCAAAAAAATCCATCCCTCTATCCAATCAAATCATGTTCAACAACTTCCCTGCCCATCATTTAAATATGTCCCATCACAGTCTCCAGCAGCAGATGCTTGATTCGGCAATCATTTTTTATTCAAGGGAAGCTGGAATCCCATCCTCGCTTGCACAACAACTTGTATATTTCCCAAGCCTTTACCTCTAGGTTCACGGGTTATTTTCAACCATTTTACATGTTCCAGCAAGTCTGGCCGTCATGGAAAAATTCAGCATGGCCTTGCTAGAGCACATTAGACTAAAAGACTACTTCCTCTTGGTGCGGTGAAAGGAGCGGGCTTGATAAAGGACGCTCATAAAATCCTTGAGGGAGAAATCAATAGCTTTTCCCCATCCCTAAAATCATGTTCAATTTCTCCCAAAAACATTTCTTTTCACTCCTCCAGACCTTTATATCCATAGATTAGAATACATTACCCCTGTCCCAGCTCTTCATTTGTCCAGCTTATTACGAGGACGGAAGGGGGAAAGGACCCTAGGCAGTGGCCAGCTTTCGCCTCGGAGAAAGCACACTCTTTCCGCTCCGGGATTCACCTTCTCTATAACGGGTTCAAGTAGATCTTCCACAGCTAGAGCTATATATACAGTGTAGAGTGCAGTTTCATTCTAAAATTAAATCCTCGGATTAGAAAATATATATATACAATAAAGGACACGGAGAAAGAAAGAAGCAGTGCTGGAAGGGTGAGTGTGGAGAAAGCAATGATAGTTGATATAGTGGAGGGAGGAGAAATATGGGAGAAAGTAAAAAGTAAAAGGCCGGGCAGAGGTGGGTTGTAGGGAAATTTTTAGCTGGCCACAAATAGGCCAGATAATTGGATGTCCGAAATGGCGAGGAAAAAAATAAATGTACCCCAAGTGACCACTTTACGGGATTAACAGAGAATATGTCTGCTCGAAAAAAAAACCCTTTTCCCAAGAATCCGCAGACAAGTTGGGGAAACTTATCGTTTTTCTATTCAAATCCTCCCATTCACCCCCTTTATTTCCCATTATCAATTCAAATTCCCTCTCCACCCACCCTTTAGCTCACATCATCATCCCAATTCCTATTCTTATACTCTCTTCCATCTCCTCCTCCATCACCTCCTCCAGTATTCTTTTTTCTCTCCCCCTCCCCGCTACTTTTCATCTCCTCCTCCTCCTAGTGACCACCGCCACACTCAATTGTCCGCGAAGGCATAAAAAACCCGGGCGTCCACGCCACACACTATCCCATCAATATCATCCCGTCTCACCAGTCCTCCGCTTGGATCTCAAGATCAAACCCATAAGCCACTGCCATCCCTCTTCTCATCCCCGTGGCATATTTCCATAAAGAAGAAATCCATACATAAAATAACTCCAATGTGATGACAATAATCTTCTTCTCTTCACCCTAATCTTTTCCCAGTAGATTTCCCTTTGAATATTATTATGCTCTCCTACCAGCTCCATCATATCCACTTCATTCCTTTCTCTTTTCCCTATTTTCTCTTGTAACGAACAAAACTCCTGAACGAAAAGCGTGCCTGCATGAACGCTTCCGTCTCAGCCTTGGCTACAAGCTATCCTTCCTGGAAGCAAGTTGGACCAAGGACCAAGCGTTTACCAACTCCATACCCACACAGGGACGCTGACACTTTCAGCCGGAGCGCTTCCCACAATGCGGTGTCGCTGCAAACTTCAAGAGCCCGTCTTAACTAAGATGCGAGGAATAGAAAGCCTAAGCAGAGGAAAGAAGAAGAATATATGAGTGAAAGAGAGACAGAAGGAAATGGCTGGGAGAATGACTAGAAAAACTCTTGTGTTTGATGTCTTTCTCTCGAGAGACTTGATCTCAGATATTGTCCCGTAGTAAAAGGATTGCCTCGTCATTCTTCACATGACGCTGCCAGGAGTCCCGCACTCACTCAGTCCGTCAGCCACCACTGCACAACGCACTAAAGGCACACAGTCAGAGCGTACCACTGTGAAACATGGTATTCATCCAAGTCTTATTCAAAGGGAAGGTGACTTGAGTTGAGACTCGGGCTACAAGTCTTTTGTCCTCACAAATCCACGCTTTACACTAACACAGAGAAGGCAAGGGAATCCTCCAAGGACCATAGGCTCCTGTCAGTTAAATATTCTTCAACACACAATCATAGCAATCATCCAGCAAGATTATAGCATAGTACATCCCATTCCCCAACCGTCATCATCAGCCAGAACCGCCATACCACGCAATACCTTCCACAAAAAGATTCCACCCATCATCCCAAACGACACAAAGTGGCCAACCTAAATGTCCTATCTTCTCTGCAGCCCTGTCACAAAAAACATATACACAAGAACGCATCCCGTATACGCATTCCCCATCTCCTCAACAATCTTATCAATTTATTTCTCCTCCTGTCTCACTGATATACTCCCGGATTTCAATTGAACAGAAGCCCTTGAGTTATTATGCCTTAAAATTCCTTGAAAACTGTGGATTATTAAAACCATGTAGATTTTTGCTACATAATCCTTCTAAAATGTGCATGTTTTAAGCATTTTAATTTTACGAAATTCCCAAGCTTAAGCCCTCCATCCAAGAAGAAAAAGGCTTTAAGATCTTTTAGTTTGCTAGCAGCTAGCAGTCAGCAGTGTCATAACGTCATAAGCCTCTCCGCCTCTCAAAGTTAGTAACTCTTGTTGAGATTCCCTTGAATCTTCAAGACTTGTCTCTTGTCCAACCCAAGCAAGTAAGGAGAGAGAGAGGGCGGATCATCCTCCGACATCTTTTTTTCTTGTCTGGGTGAGAAGATGGGGACGTGGAGTAGCGTAAACACTACTCAGATTACGGACATGAGAGATAAAAAATACACTTGTCATCACACACGGACATCACTTACACACATGGCTGCACAGGATTCTTTTCAATACCCCCACTCAAAGGCACAAGGGGAAAGGAATCAAATCATGAGACCACCAATTCAAGTGTCATTCCAACAAATGTTTTTTATTCTACCCCACACCGCACTAACCCTCAACTTGTACCCTTCCTAGCAGTCAGTCATCCACCCAGCCAGCATATAGTATCTAAAACCATAGCGTTCCTCTCCCCGTTTTTCTATTACCCGCCCCGCCCGTACAGTGTCTCCGAAATACCCGTCAAATCTATAAGTTCGAGATGAACTTGGACACCGCTACCGCTACCAGCCCACCGGAGAACCCGTGGCATGACAATCAATAAATCCTCCTGGCATAAATAATTACTACTGGAGAGCCAAAGAATTTGTGGTGACGACGCTTCTACTTTTGTTGTACATGCTCCTAGGTTTTTGACAAGCCCAGACTCGGAAATGTAGCAAGCTAAGGTTAATTGGAGCGAGCCGTCCGGAGAGCTGTAGATTTAAGTTAGATTGTTATTTGCGTGTTCTTTTTTCATGTTCCCCTAATTAACGTGAATGGAACTAATTCCTGGCCGGTAATCCACGTGTCACATTTGATTAGATCCCTCATTCTCTGGCTCTTGTCCCTGTCCTCAGCCCACTCTAGAATTTCTCCCAAACCCTCCGTTCTCTCTCTCCCTCCTCTTCATTATCCTATTAGCAAAGTTAATGTCTTTGAAGCCACTTCACCACAATCCTCTTGTACTCCTTCACCTAATTTGAATACAAGCTTAAATCCTTCCAGCGTTTCTCTCTCCTCCAGTCTCTCCTTGTGTTCACTCTTAACTGTATCTTCCATTCCCACTCTGCCTTCCGTTTATTCCTCCAGCAGCATCCTTCCTTCAGAGGATCTCTTCTGAAATATATCGAAAGGTGGGCAGAGATGAGATGGGGAACGGCTGGATGATTTCTCCATTTATTTATACTTGGCTATCAGTGCCGCTTTGGGAGTGGATAGCGGGTTATGTTATGTTTGAAGGATATAGGGAGAAAGTGTATCCCCTCAAAATTGATTAGCAGGCCTAACGGAGGCAAAGATTACATAATTAGGAAGGGCGGAAGAGGAAAGACGGGAGATTGTTGACTAGCTTTCTCTTTTAAATTGCCTTATTTTTTAATACTCGCAAAGTTTTTGATAAATTGTTGCCCTTATTAGATTGTTCTTGTGTCGCTCCCTCTTTTTTATTTACCATTGATTTTCAGTCAGCTTCCAGCAACCAACCAACCTACTACAAGCAAACTCGTTTTCTCATATTAAAACCGCATCTCCGTCCTACGTACGTGCGTAGGCGGTTATTGTCTTCTTCTTTTTATTCCACCTCCGTTCCTTGATCCCAACTTTCCATTTCCTTCCATACTCTCTTCCTATTATCCATCTAAAATACTCTATCGCCTCTATCTATTTAGCCTCCTTTCTCCGTCACATCCACCATCCCGTATCTCTACTCCAGCCTCATTTCCTATATTTATACATGTGCATTATTTCCCAATTCCTTCATCCTCTTCAAATTCCCCTTCTTCTGTATATACCTTTTAATTTCTGCAGCCTTGCATACATTTCCTCCGATATTTGTATCAGTGAGAGAGAGAGAGTGAACGGAAGGGTGATACGTGGGAATCCGTGTGCTTTCTCCCCAGAATTAGTCCAGCTCCAGCGCTACGCTCTATCTCGTCTGCGGAATGGATGCTATCTTCCCTTCTCACTCTTTCTCTCTCTCTCTCTCTCTCTCACTGTATATATTTCCTTCCTTATACTTTATTAGTTTTTTTCTCATTAAGGAGGAAGAGGAGACGGGATAGTGGAGAAAGAAGGGAAAGGAAGCTGGAGAAAGTAAAAATTCTCTCTTGATGTGAATTTATTGTTTGTCTTCTTCCTAGTTGGGGGAAATTGTTCCTCTAACAGGGATTTCATGACTTATTAAAGGTGTATCATCTTCATAAACATATTCACTCTGGATTTAATTCCCGTGCCCAATGTCTTCCTTCCTATCTCTCTCTCCCTCACTTTCACCCTCTCCCCTTTCTCCTTACTCATCCCGCTCTTCTGGGACGTTCCACTGGAGGAGAATCCCCGTATAATTCACACGTTATCATCCACCCTCCTCTCCCTTGCTTTCTCCAGCCACAAGCCTCCTCCCCTCCCTTTTTCTCTTGAACCCATTTTGATTACATCAGGTGTGTTGACATTTAATTTAAATCTTCCCTTCCGGCGAAAAATTACACAAGCTTAGTTTAACCAACAAGAAAAATAGGGAAAGGAAACCCGGAAAATTTACTACCAAACTACAACAGCAGCCATCTCGTCCTCCTTCCGCCCCCCCCCCTCTTCTAACTCTCTCTTTCTCTTAACCGTCTTTTCCTCCTAACCCCCATCACAAGGTTTTCACCCTTTAAAAAATTAATAACAATATTCCCATGCCCACCCTGCTTCCTCCCGGAATTGGTGGAGACGGCAGAGAAAATCCCGTATTTCATTCCCCTCCTCTTAGTCTCCCTGTCATCCAGCTTATTTCTTTTACATGCTAATCCTCCCAAGATTTCTTGGATTATCAAAAACCCAGGCCCCAAAGACAATTTACGAGCCACAGCTCTCATTTACTTTCTTTATCCATTAGAATTTGTCATATGGAGAATGAAAGGCGGGTAGGATTTCCCAGTTTTTTCTCTCTCATCTTATTTACATCATTAAACCCCGGGCTAAATATTCCCCTAGACAATTTCACCCCTTATTTAACATCTTCTGTCGTGTCACATCCCTCCACACACACCACTACCATCCCCACTCAATTCAAATCCAGAAACAGGCTTTACCATGTCGCCGTCGTCACCCGAAGCATTCATGTAAACGTATATTAAAACAAGCTCTGCAGTCTTCAGTTACTCTCCTCACTTAATTCCAGGCCTTCTCCTTTCCTTCAATCCCCCCCCATGAAAACTCAGATAATGTTTCGCACATATAAATCCAATCTCGTTATTAATTTTGCTTAAACAACCTAGACAGAACGGCACATGTTATGGTGTTAATTGCAAATTTTTTATCCGATTTTTTACCGAGAGGAAATCATTGCTTTTTATTTGACTTTGGATGAGACAGTTGCAGAATTAGCTCCACGACGAGATTTTCCGAACCGAGCTCCAAGTACACGCAAGCAAGGTAAAGCTTACGGTTGACGCTTAAACGCGTACGGGTGATGATGATGCATACAGAGGAAAAGAGGAGGGGTTCTAGTAGCTCTGGTGGCTAGAGGGTACTCTAGGAAATAACCCGTATGTTTATATATCACAGAACACACCATTTTCTCAACATTCAGAGTGCCTTCTAAAGAGGGGGCGTTAAAAACATTACACAAACATGTAGTCTCCCCACCATCCATTTATCCGTCTTGAACTAAGCTACACCGTAGCCTCAAAAAGTTATAAAGTAGTCTCATCTTAACCTCTGCCCAGAAAAAATGCTACAATCCATTCGCACTAAATTCCTAGAGGACTTTGTTGGATCCGTTAACATTATTTTAGCCCGGGATTTTAACAGGGTGGCAGAAGTCGTCCAAGTATAGCAGGCTCACTAAACAACCTCCGGGTGTTATGCAGTCTCTGTAATACAGACTCTCTGTTATATGTACAGGAAGGGTTATAGCGCGTGAAGTTGGGAAACAAGAGGACGGATGTATGTTTTACATAAAGTGTGTGACGACACTTGAAAATAATATTTTCTCCACCACCACCATTAACACTAACTCCTTTCCCGCATCTTCCTCCATCTCCTCCACCCTTTCCACCGGCCTCCTCCACCTCCTCCCCCGGCCTTGTCCTATCTCCCTACCATTTCTTTCAAGCCAGCAGTCAGTAGCACTATTTCAATTTTGTAGCAGCCGGTTTCTGAGAACCGATATTGATAGATGATACGCAGACCTACACACTTTCCACGCAAGTATCAAGAAAATCGGACATGAAACATTCAACCGGAGAAATAATAAACTTTCGGTCGCCCATCTTCGATCCGCATCATACGTTTAACCAGACTGGCGTATACAAAACTCCACTCAAACTCTTTTCATCAGTTCACTAGTTTCATTTACCATCACAATATCATTCCATCCTTTTACTTCCTGCCCTCCAAAATAGAGAGACAATTCCATGGTTTTAGTCAACCAACTTCCAGAATATCAGAAGAATTCTATTCCCGTTAAATACAAGATGATTGTTAAATGCAGGTTTCCCTGTAAGTAATTCCGTATCTGTTTAGAAGAAACCCCGCCTACACTGTAGTCCTTTCAGAATCCAGTGTGCTGTCTACCCGTCTGTAATTTTCCAGGGATTCCTCCATACTTACTCTCCGAATATTTTACTTTAGGAATTTTATAATCATCACCTTCCCCACGGCCACATCCCCTTTTACATCTCCCCCTTCCCCTGGAAGGATTTCGGGGGGTCAATTATCCCAACCTTTTTGAGAGATGTCATACTAATTGTAGTAGCAACAAGACAACTTTCCTCAAAGATCCTTGTTTTCTCTTTGCCCTTATGACCAAGGCATCTCTCTTTAAAAATATTTCAAACGGTCCCACTAATCCCCTTGATTTTAATCAGGAGATGTGAAATCAAGAGGAAAGAATCAAATGACCCAAGGCGTAGCCCATTCAACAAGTAAAATTAGCTCATTGCAAAGAAAATAAAGAAGCAAGCAAGCTTTTAAAAGAAATTGCCCGCCTCGTCCCCATTCCTCTTAGGCTGAAAGCAACCCACCTCTCCTAAAACCTTTCAGCCTTTCTAATGCTAGATTGCTTTAAAAGCCCGAATCCAAGTCATTCCCCGTCCCCCACATCATGATTCCAACAAGCAAGCTCTAATTCCGTCCACTCCAACAACATTGACCGCACTGTCTCTGTTGTTGTAGTAGCCATGTACATTTCGGGAATGTGCTTGACTTTTGCAAACCTTCCGCTTTTCCCATTTCCCGTTATCCCTGTAGCCAACTCAACTCCGAGGATTTCATTACATTTTTACTTTTACTCAAGCTCTTTTTCCTCCTCCTGTCAATGGATACATAATCGTTAACTTTCTTGAGCTTGTCATTTACGATCTGTGTGGAAGGTTCATAATGGGGGATGACAACTCCTCCTCTTCTCTCCGTCACACACAATTCTCCCCTAAATCTTTACCCTTCTCTCTAAACATCCTGTTTCTTCTCATCCTATTCACTACTCTCTCTCTCTCTCCCTCCTATTACAGTCAACCCGAACTTCTTCATCCGTCGACCCCAACTTCTACCCGCCGATTGCCAATCCTCCTACACGAAACAAACCAAGCAAACACGTCCTTTCTACATATTTCTCATATGCTCCCCTGTCCCTTTCCCTTGCTTCCTCTACCTACTGTTCCCTCACACGTCTCTTTTAGTGACTCGCGAATCCTCCATACACAACCGCTTATTGCAATATTCCGACATCTTCTTAGACCTTTAGCTGGAAGTTATAAAAAGCACTGCTCAAAAATTCTACGGGTGGTCTGCTGACTGCTGACCCTTTTGCCATTCACCAAAATCCTAAAATAAGAACCTGCCAAAATCCCCGCACAGTTTTCTAGTCAGTCAATCATCCACCCATCCCATTAATCCTATTTGCTAAAAACTTGTCATTTCCCAGCTTAACTACCTTCAACTCATCCCTTTTGCATTTAGAAGTTAGTTGTATTTACTAATTACCAGTTTTACTTTCTCCAAGAAACATGGGGTGGTCTCTTCATTGTAAATTCTTGTAATTAATTGATAAAGACCTGCATTTAATTGCCATTAATTACAGTTAAGGACTATGGTTGTTAATACCAGGAAGTAGGGGGGGGGGGGGGGTGGAAGCGTTCCAAGAAGCTTGGTGACACGTTCAAAAAATATGGCCTCTTGCGGTTTACCCAGGTAGAGGATCATCGTCGTCGAGTAAGGGCCGGGGGAAAAGATTGTCGGCGTGGCTTAAAGGGATAAGAGCGTAGTAAGAGTCGATGGAGATTATTATGGAACTGGTGCGGCAGAAGGTGCTACAAAAGCAAAGTAAAACAGAGTCAAAAGTCCCCTGTAGGGACGGTGGGAGAAGAAGGTGAATTTAAAAGGGCTCCTTACGCATTCGTAGTTAAGGTACGACTCCTTTAGGACGTCGTCGTAGTATTCCAGTCCTGGGGAGTTTGCTTTGCACAAAATCCAGGCAGCAGGAGTTCAAAAGTCCTCCGTCTTAGCCTTGTTAAGTCCTCCTCCTCTGCCTACACAACATGCGCACGCCTTTTCCCTGCTCAAAAAGTTAAGGCCTCCCTCCCGCCCCCTCGCTCACCCTCTCCCAGGAGGAATGTAGGATTTCAAAAATTGAACAATTTCAGAACCCTTGGAAAAATTACCTGTCGGTCTCTCTCTGTGACATGATTGTCATTACTCTTCAGCTCAGCTGGAGTTCCAAGGGTCCAAAAGGCACAAAAATACTAATTAAGCTACGGGGAACAATGGAACGAGATTCTACTCAAAACACAAGAGAGAGAGATCTTATATGTGTGTATCATCCTCTTCTTCTCTTCGTCTCTGCTGCACCGCAAGAAAGCAAGCTTTTCCCCTCAAGTCAACGCACGTAAAGGACTTGTTCATATTTCATTATTTTCTCATAGTCAGTCATACCTTCCTTCGCCCTCCTCATCCCGCAAAGAAAATCATCTCTTCTTGCTCCAATACTCCCGTGAAAATAAATACGCTCTTTCAAAACCGTCCCTCATCCAACCAAACGTGGCCCTGCAAAAGGCCGGGTCACATTCAATCTCTACAAGAACAACATCCATCCGGTACGGATAATGAGCAGGGTATTAACACCACCGTCCCTTAAGATGAGCATCACACGGAATCCTCCCTTGTCTTTCCCCTAAATTATAACTGTTTAGAGGATGACAACAGGATTTTACCTAAAAAGAATCCCAAGAAACGGGGCTCTATTCGGGTTCAGGCCACTGGAATATATGGAATATCAGCAGCGCGGGTCATCGCTTCCCTTGTCGTCCTCCTCAACATTTTCAAATCCATCCCCCGAGAGAAACAACAAACTAATGATTTTTTCATCAAGCTCTCTCTCTCGCTGTATTCTCCTCATCCCTGTAATTATTATTATTATCATTATAACACACGCCCCACCCACCTACACCACGGCTTAAATAACGCATTTAGCCTCAGGATCTCTCTTCTTCTTCTTCAGGAACTCCAGCTTAGCATCCAACTCTCTTCTTTCCAGCCCGCAAATCCTACACAACCCACCTTCAGTTACGGCAGCACCTCTTTTCTCTTCTAAAAACAAGAGCAAACGTTAAAAACTACTTCCAAAGAGAGACGAGCAGAACATGACCTACGTCTCTTCTCCAAATTCTTTGAATCCCCCTTCTTCTTTTTTTCTCTCGTGATTCTTTTCCAAAACAATGCCCTTCTCGGTATAATTGTTTCATTCATTTCATCCCACCTTCCTTCTTATGAAAACCTCAATTTCATTACCAGAACATCCATCCACCGCAATGCAATCCTCTAAACACTTTTCTTCTTATCCTCTGCGTAGGTCAGGGTTCAACCTCATTTTCAAACTAATTAGCACCTTTCCCCTTCAAAGTGTTCCCTAAACTCTCCAACAGGTAACTTTTGGCTCTTTGCACGCTATAGCTAACAGCACAGCTTGCATCTTGATTGGCAGTGGGTCATGGCATGAGTATGCAGATTATATTATCTCCTCTTGCACATTGCACCACCCAAGCGTTATTGCATACCCTCATGCAATTCCGCAGACCTTGCCGCCGGCTATAGGAGAGAAACAACTGCAAAAGCTGTCGGTAAGGTTGCCTAGATTTCCACTTTGAAGTGCTTGGATTTATCCCCTGCCTTCTTCTTACTCTTCATGTCCTTGGCTTGGACAGTTAATTTCCACTCCAATCCCTCCTGTGTACTTAAGCTTATATTGCTCTTGTGAGAAATGTGTCTTCATTTACGGAAATGGACGGGAAGTTTAGTGGGTGGACTGACGGCGATTGGCGTCTAAGCGCCGGGTATTAGAAATACTGCCGAGCTACTAGGTAACTAAGAAAGGAGGAGGGGACTCATGAAATACCCGCCATAGCATCCACTAATTTCAGCTTTGAAGACCGTCCTTGGCAAAAGAGTATAAACTAAAATGAACAGAAGAAAAAAGGCTAGCTCTTGGAATTACGGGAAGAAGATTCTTCTTTGAACACTATGCATATGTATTGTGATCCGCCGTGAATTTTTTCATTCTCTTTTCTTAAGCTCATCAGGGATTCTCTATAAGAGTCAAGAAAGTAGTGAAAGCGTCTCTTGGAAATCATGTTAAAAGGAAGGTGTTGTTTCTTTCTCCAGTTTCTCACTCCGTCAAACACGTCCTTACTTCTGACTTTCTCCTCTGTCATATCTTTATCTTTGCGAGCTGTATATACATTTTCCCTCAGAAGGGTGGGCGTCTCTTTGGCATATTGTATGTGAGTCGAGATTCAGTGCCTTAGTTTCTATCCACACGCTTCCCTCTTCATTCCCCCTCATTCCTCTTGTATTCCATCGTGTATTGGTTGAGTGTATGGTATGTTTTGAAGGGGAAAGGTTTTGTTATTAGGAGCTGGATGTGTATGCCGGAAACTTGGTGTACATGTGAGTGATTCCAGTCTCAAATCTCCACTCTCCCCGCCGCCGCTTCCGTCTTTCTATTTTCTTCCCCGCATCTTTTCCCATCCATCATAAAATACTTTAGCGGGAGTTGGCCTTTCTAAATCTGGCGACTCTTTCTCTCTCACTTTCACACATAACTTGCTTTCTCCACTCTTGAATCCTTGAACCCTGTCCATTGTCTCTCACATCTTACATTTCTAATACTGTCTACAGATAGCCAATCCAGTTTCACTCAATCCCACACAACAGTCCCGACAATCAAGCCCGACTCCCCTCCACCTCTGCTTCTATACATATGTAATCCTACCGTGTATGCTTGTATCGAATCCAGCTGGGCTTTCTCTTCCCAGCTCCTCTTTTTATGTTCTTTAATTCTAGTTCCTTGTCTAAATATCTTGCTTTCTTGCTTGGATTCCAAGGATTTTGGGAGCATGTTCCCACTTTTCCTTCCGATTTAGCTGCATGGCAGCAGCAAATGGATAACTGGAATTCCGGGGTTACGTGCTTCGGGATGGGATGAGGAATCCCGGATCATCCTCCTGGAAGAGAAAGCACAACTGAATCCCTACGCTCTCTACCATGCATGCCATACATATCATCGAGATTCTTCAAATGTGCACGGATTTTCTTTCTCCCTTGTTCTCCCTCGTCGACATTTGTAAGAAGAAGAAAGGGAGCGTTGTCCCGTTTGTTCCTTCGTCCATGTGCTCTTAGTTAACTTCCTTTTCGGATTCCATCTCCTCTGTATGACCAGGATCGCAAATCACCTTCCGCTAAATTACAGCCTCTCTCTTCTCCACCTCGTTGGTCATTACGCTCCGGAATAAAACAAAGCTAAAGTGGGAACCACTTAGGATCCGGACTCAACCTCAGTCAGTCTCATTTCCTACCACACACCACCACCGCTACTACAACTATCATCCCATTTAGCATCCACAATATAAATTTACCCTCTCCTCCAGCCTCATGACATCTAGTCAAAGTCCCCCCGGACGCTCGTAAATTCTAAGGAAACCACAGGATGAGGACAAATGTCTTACGCCACCGCTCTTATTCTGTATTTTACATGCTGAATTACAATAGACCTAGGCAGGTTTAGGAGAATCCCTTATAATTTCCCTCTTGCAAATCTTTATCCTCGGCAGAATAAACGCTCCGTCTCTAGTAATTAACCTCCAAGGGTTTCAAATAATCTTCACGGCTTTAAACTCACGGAGGAACGGAGAGCTGGGGCAAACCTCGTGTAGTTACAACCCTGCTACAAGCAGGTGGAGAAAGCACGGTTTTATTGTAGCCTATGGGATCCGTCTTGGTTTGTCCCGTCCGTGTTTGGAGCATGCAGCCGGGCGCTGTAATTAATCATTGACAGTCTGCTCTTGATGGACGTGTAGATGAGAAGGAAAGTGTTTAGTAGGAGAGAGAGAGAGGCTATTTTGAGGGTGGGAAAGGGGATGAAGTGAAAGAGAGCCGTGTAACCCGGGAGGGCTGGAGAAAGTCCAACTTTCTAACAAGTTTGTCTATTCCATTTGATCTGAATTCGTTTGAGCTTCTCTCATTCCTCCTGGGCCCTTTTTCCCTGGGATGAGTGAGTGCTCTCCCTGTCCTGGTATACATACAAGGTCATGTGAATTAGGAAGAGTTTGTGCGTGGTGACGGTTAAGCAAAGAGGAGGGAGAAAGGAGGGAAATGAAGGGGGCAGATGAGGAGTAGTTGTATATGTAGAGGGCATTGGAATGAGAGAAAGCGGATGAGGAAAAACTACGGAACAAGTAGAAGAAGAAGAGCTTAGAAATACAAAAGAGACAGGAAGAGAAGGGAAGAAGAATAAAACATAAAAGACGGAGGCGGATGAGATCTAGAGGACCAAAGCGGTTTGGGTCATCAAGAGACCACTAATTACACTTTTTTGTCTGCTTTCTCTCCAGCTCTCAGTCTCTCAGCTCCGGTGGTCAACACGTAAAAGGAAAAAAGGATGTGGATAGGGAGAGGAATTCTCTTCAACAGACTAACGTGTCAGTAGAGACAAGTAGAATGAGCAAGGAGCGAGTGAGTGAAAGAGGGAAAACGTCAAGGTTTGATTCAAGGGGAATACCAAAATGCAATTTCCGTCTTTTTTCTTCAACTCTCTCTCCCAGCTCCTTTCATACTCATCCAACTTGCATTCTCTCCCTGTTTACTCCAAACTATACGTATGCTTTCACTTTGCTTTTCACTTTGTGTCCCAGGCCAAAGAGTATCGATTCCTCAATGAGCTCTAAACCTATTTCTCCTCTTCCTCTCCTCTCACTCATGATCGTGTCATGTACAACTTTTAACTTTCACATTACTTAGAAGATCACAATCAGTCAACTGCTCCCCACCCCTTCTACAAAGCACATCCTAAGAAGACAAACTTTCACCGCCCCCTTCATAATTGCATCATCATCTGCCAACCAGGAAGTCCGGTGAAAGTTCCTTCGTACATTGGTGACAGCGCCTTAAGGAAGATAAAAGTTAATGCTTGAATTACTTTCACCCTGATTTATGATAGCTGTGTACGGTTTTCACTACCTTTCCCACAAATTCAAATAATATAGGTAAGTGTACATAGTTTTTGACATCATTGCACCAACGATATTCGTATACCTGGCCAAATATAACAAGCAGTCAGACGAGGTAGTTGATTTTAGCGATACCGCTTCCGTGATAATTTTCATCAAACATTAGGAAAAGTGAATAAATAGATTACCTGGCCGATCATCATAATTCTTCCACACCTTCATTTGATTTGGGAGTGGCAGGCTAAATTTTGGAGAAAGTTGCCAGCCGAGGCATTATACTCTTTAGATGCCCATACACAGCCCGTTTCCATCCCACCACCCTGGAAATATAATCTTTGCGTACACGTTCACTCTGTAACTGCAGACTAGCATGAATGTATCCTTCGCACTGTCCTCCAATAGCATCAGCCCAAAAACTTTCTCCGCCACAATTTTCCCTCAATATTGGCTTTCCCCAAGCTGGGTAGCCGTTTAGGCTTCTATTGAATTTTCAAACTGTCCGCACTAGTGGAAGAAAAAGCAACTGGGAAATTCCAGCCCAGAGGTCCCTTCTTGATACCGCAAACTAACCGAGAAGAAAGCTTCCTCCAATGCATTAGCAATAACGGAGCTAATCGCATCAGCCTTCCCATTCTTCTTCTTCCGGGCCCGCACGCACTCCGGGAGGAGAAAGCATCAAACTTTGACAATTGCCAATCCACTTTTCATTGAAAAATTGCCGGCCGTCAAAGCATGCAGCCGTTTGGAATTATACCCGCTTTTTTCCAATACCTCCACCGTTTCAAGACTCTGTAACACAACACACACACCTCTCCTCCCTCTTCTTCTCGTTTCTTACGGTGGTAACCCACATGAATTTTTTCCACATTCAACTCAGCCCAAGCTTTCTCTTCACCGTTCTTCTGTAAAAGAGACACGCTCCATTTGATAGAGGGTAAAAGACCTGTTCGTGCAGCCATTCCTCGTCGTCGTACTTTCATCTATTCAGCTTCTTTCTCCTTCATGAATCTGTAAGTGAAAGCTGTGTAGCTTCCTCCAGTCCCTAAAATTCCCTTCAACTCTTCCATCCTTTGCCCGAGATGATCCCCGGAAACATCCCTTCATCTCCGTCCCGCAACATCCGGAGTTTTTTTCCTATATTCAAAGCACTTAGATATGTGAAGCAAGTGGGAAATAATGAGTATAAATTTGATCCTATTTATCCCATGACATTTGACGAATATGACAACATCTTGAATTTGATCATTGCAAATAAATCATGCTTTAGGAGGGCAACCTGGCCAGGAATCAATTGGAATGATCCCATCCATCCCGCACTGGCAGGGACGGATCCAAAACTCTCCCAGCTTTTACCAGCCCCTTGTCTCCTCAAAGCACTCTATGATTGGAAAATGTGATATGAATCCTTATCCCCTCCAAAACACCCAATTCCACCACAACTAATACATGATGTAACCATAAACATGCTGGATTCCTAGCTCCTGTCTGTCTCGTATATATTTTTCCCGGCCTTATGTTTTTCACTTTCACCATACCCGCGCTTTCCCTCCCTTGCTTTCCCCCGCTTCACGCCGCCCGAACCTTTTCAATTTTGAATGATCCTACCCAAGCCAGCCTCACCCCTCCAAAGAAGGGAAGTGTAGTAGTAAGACGTGACTTGTTCCCATCCTCATGATATCCATATTTGTGGAAAAAATTCGCAGCCACACACACACACACATTCACCCAAAGCACATTAGTAAAAGTCAAGCTATTCCACCCCGCCACCCCCTTGCCCTTCTTCCTCTCCAGCCTGAGCCAACCCTCCTGCCCCTGGACCATATGGATTCCATCCAATTCCATTTTCCCCACCCACCCACCCCCTCTCTGTCTCCTGTCTATCTTCTAAATTTAAAGCCAAAAATCCCACTGCTTCCTCGTCTTCTCCTTACATGACAAAAGAACATGATATTCTCGAAACACATGTTCCTCCTCCATAGGTCATCTTTACAACTCTTCATCCTCTTCTTACTCCGCCTCCTCCTTGTTGCGGTCAATAATAAATTTTATTTTTCCACCACAGAATCACAGTATGATGACAGGAGTTGGGAAATCATTTATTTTTTAAATAGATTTCTATAATTTTATTCGGTTCTCTCTTCTGTACCCCATCTCCCTTGGTTACTTCCCTGGAAAGCAAGTCCTCAAAATCAACCAAGGACTCCCGACTCGGAAACCAAGTCTCCCAGTCTCCCAAAGGATCCAAGGGACTAAAGGACGGTAGAAGGCCATGGCCAAGGCAGGGGACTCTCGGACCTTTCAGCAGTCACAGGATTGATGGTTACGCTTTTTGGGAATTGACTCCGGGAAAGAGACGCCCTTTGTCCTCTCCCGATCATTGTTTACCTGTCACTAGTGGGAAAGGTAGACTCCAGATGTCGTCCGCTCGAATCCAGGTTAGTCCTTCCTCTATACCCCACCAAAAGCCTTTCTCAAGAGTCAACCAGAAGGGAAGAGGAGTGATCCCTTACACAAGGATCCATTCTCCAAGGAACTCTATCACCACAAACTCCCTGTCATAGAGCCCATAATCACCAAAGTCTCACCGACACGCTCATAAGAGTTAATTAAAAATATTTCTTCCCCGGACCCTCTCAAGTAAATGTCAAAAATGTAAATATTTTTAAAAACTCCCAACTGTCCTACAGACTATACGCACCAGGTACGTCCTTTACACACATACTCAGCTATAACTATCTATCTTCCTCTCTCCTAACTGCTGGCTCACTGAAAGGATTGACTGGCTTGTCTGAGAGAAATCCCCTTAAAAAATATAAATTATTTTCCCAGCAAAGAAAAATGAAGGGAAAGAAAAAGATGAGGAGGTCGGGAAGGATTATAGAACAAGTTTCCGAAAGCCAACTCCTCCTTCCTAAACTACATGTCATACGTGCCTACTATCTTTCCAGTATCTACTCTTAATTGTAAGCAAGCTTATATACTTTTACCTATTTCTTCTTCTCCAAACGAGACTAACAATATAGACTTGGAAGCTGTGAGAAAAACTTTGACAAACAGTGCTGCTCCTGCTCCTAGTCTCCTTAGTATCAAAGGGTTACCTCCTTGAGCTCTCAGCCATCAAACTTACCATCTTCACAAAATCCAGTCTTATCAAAACTCAACTCGTTCCGATACTATCCTAAGTTCAAATTTCCCATACTTGATACTTGAGTGTACAAACTTTACCTCGTCCCATCATCCAGAACCGCTTTCAATCCAGCCACCCCTCTGACATCTTCCTCCTAATACACAAATCTGTACAAGCCATCATCATTTCCCAAACCACCCGCCCCTACTCATGTCCACATACCACAATCCCAATTTCTCTTCACCTCCCCATCATCTCCATCAAGTCAGCTCCAAAGCCAGAACGCAATGCTCAATAAGGGGCGATTTCTTCCTTAAAGAGTGACCAAAGCATACAGGCCTAAAAGGGTCCTAGGAAAATCTCTGGACAGGTAAGAATACTAAACGTAGAGCAAAGTTTTCTAGAGCAATCCAATTTTCAAAGAATTCCTCCGTGTGTGTATAGTTGCGCAAAACCTTGTAGTTTTCCGCCTCCTTACATCAGCCGTCTTCTCGCTCCTTGTCCTTATGGTCCTTGATTTCTCCAGGTATAATTTCAAGTGCGTAAGAGGACAGTGCAAGGATATGGATGGGAGTGGACAGGAAGAAAAGGACTCAGAGGGAGCGTGTGCTGGTTAGTTGTCTTCTTACATTGTTTTTGTCACTATAGGGCCGACAGAGGATCCGAGGGAGAGAGAAAGGAGAAGGCGGAGGACAGGGACAGAGGGACAAAGCCGAGATGATCATCATGATAGGAGGACAACAAGAGAGATGATGACATGATGACGACAGGTGTGGTTTCAAAAGGACTT
The DNA here is from genome assembly GCA_906901655.1 of Sminthurides aquaticus. Lineage (NCBI taxonomy): Eukaryota > Metazoa > Arthropoda > Collembola > Symphypleona > Sminthurididae > Sminthurides > Sminthurides aquaticus. The sequence continues at coordinate 11,802,917 of CAJQTT010000001.1, read as the reverse complement.
CTCCCAGGGAGGCCTCTTTTGTAACTTGTCGCACTCCTCCTTGTATCCCTATCTTCCTATCTCCTCACCCATCCCCGTCATTTTATCCCTCATTTCCAAGAAGATCAACCGAGGAACATACGAGAACATGTGTCCTCACCTACCAAACTACACCACCGTCACCATAGAACACGACCCGCTCAACAACAATATCTTTAACGCTATCTCCCTGTTAACACTATCACCACCCATCTTACCCATCACCCTCCATGCCTCTTGTGTGTGTCTCTCTCTCCTAGAGCCGGCTTCTGCAACTCCTTACAACACACGCATCACCTATTCTCTTATATTATTCATCACATCAGATAATCCAAACTCCTCCTTTCTATAATCCATAAACATTAAACAAATCTACTTAAACTTGTCATCCGTCTTTTCAAAGATTACCACCATCACATCTTATCCTTGCTTCTCCTGTCCTCAATCCATTCTAAGCCTCTATAGCTTTTCTCAAACCGATTACTCCATCATCTTCCTAATCATCCTATTTTCTCCACCATTACCTCATAATCATAATCTTTTTACAAGGATTAATCTCAATTTTACGACTACTTTCCTCTATTCAAAACAATCTCTCCCACCCTTCAAGCTCATCCTCCTTTGTCCACCACATATCCAGCTCACTTTTCAAGCCAACTCAATCTAACACATTCAACTACAAGATGACTCTAAAAGAACAATTCTCCAGTCAACTCTTTCTCTTGTCTTCTACTGGATCAACTCTAGCTATGCCAACACAGAAAAGCCAAATCATACACGTAAAATTCTTATCTTATTGTGCCCTCCGAATTATTCTTTATCATCTACCACCACCACAAGAACAATACTCTCTCATATCTGACAAGTTTACAAAAAGAGCCATCCTCTTCTTCCTCACTGACCCACCGTCACGGAATCTTGTCCTCCACCCCTGGATCATCTTCATGGCCTTAGCATGAATTTCTCATGCTCTATAAAAAGCTCTCTTCTCGTACTCCATCCACAGCCTACCCCTCTGCCCCTCTCCATATCCAAGCCTATTGAAATCCATTTCATTTTATCAGTAGTATATGCATGTAGATTCAAAAGTGAAGCATCAAGTTCGGAAGAGAGTAAAGAAACTGAATTTCATCCAGGAGGACGGATTGTCCGCCCCGGGACGATGGACACAAAACCCTAGGACAACCCCATACGTCTCAGCTTTTCAACAGTCTTTATCGTCTTCCAGGACGACCGACTACTGCGAATTACACCATGACGTAACATATTTTAGATAGCTTACAAAATTCTACATTTTTTCATTCCACCAATATTTATTTTTTTTCTAGCCATATCCTCTCCATGGTATCCACTGCCACGGCTCCTTGTAAACTCTGCCCTTGCCTCATATTTATTCTTCTCTCCTTCCATACCTTCCATCTTCTTGATTCCCTATATGCTTGTGACGGATTTCCAATTTTTCTCTACTGGTACTAGCGCGAGCGCCTTCAGCTCAACTGCTTCTTCAGTCTTAAAAATTTTTTAAACCTTCTTTTATTTCCCGACATCCGCATAGCAATATCAGCAAAACCGTTTACCACCAACCCATTTTCCTTCCATGACACATAAAATAAATAATAATAATTTCATGCTATTTATTCCCCAAGTCTGGGATCTTACACAGCCTTTTCTCCTTCCAGTCCCGACAATACCGAGACAATGGTAGAGCGACTTCTCTATTTTGCAAAACAATGCTTTGAGGACACTACTACCTCTGTCTTTGGATCCTCCCCCTTTAAAAAAAACTCTATGTCTCCCCTCATTCTCCAGCCACCTACAACTACAACCTTGGGGATGGCATCTGGTGACTAAGTTTTTGGAAATCAGTTTTCTAGAAGCATACGTCCTCTTTGATATTTCATATTTTATAAAATATCCGCTCTCCCATAGATCTATCAATTCATTATACGCTTCATTCCCTCTTTTTCATTCCACTTATATACGGCAATTCCTATACTCTTCTATCCAGCCAAGCCAGAAGAAGGTTGTAAGCAAGCCTGGAGAAGCCTAGCGTCCTGGAATGTCTTCAAAGTCTCATTCGTCCTCTCCCTTCCGTATTTTCTCCCTCACGCATCATCTCATCCCGTACGAATGAAAATACAAATAAATACACACGTATATATTTACAAAACATGGCGTAATGAGTTTCGAGGGGTTTTTTTCATATTTATGACCGAATGCCGCTTTTCCCTCAACTCCTACGACATTATCATAGACTCCGTCAGCTCCTTGTTCCCTTTCCTCTCTCTCTTTCTCTCTCGTCACAAAAAACAAAAGCATATTATTATGTCATAGTTTAGCATCTAGAAGCGCCCACTCAAGCTAAAAACCTATTTCCTTTTCTTACAAGAGCGCAATCCCATGAGTGGGCTGGCAAGCCCTAGTATCCCTTAAGGGATGGGAGAGAGGAAACTGTTTAGAAGCCTCAAGCGTAGACAATTTTCATGGTCGAATCAAAACGGACAAGCTACAAGCTAGAATAGCTACTTCTTCTTCCATCCACCCAAGTCTCCTCTTACCTTTACTCAACTCATCTCACCTTCATATATACATACCTTTAGCACAATTAGTCCCCGCAGTCCTTAGTCCTTCCACTGTCCCATTTTCTATCTCCTCCAGCACCTATTCCAGCAATCCCTTCCAGTTTACCTCTCTCTTACTCTTCGGAACATCTATAATAATATATATATATGCCCTTAATGCAATTCACTCCAAGCGTCCCTTACCCTCCTCCTCCCTCATATCTCTCAACTTTTCAATCCCGCGTCTACCCAATTTTTGACCACGTATATTACTTTTATAATTTATCTCTCAAGATGAGACAGAGAAAGGGGAGGAGGATCGTCCCCAGTGAGTACCCTCCACTGTCCCGAACAACAACTCCAGGGGCCTATATCTTCCCACTCCCCTCCTCCCCGTACCTTTAAAACAGAAACAGTTCCCTCTTTGAAACTCTATACATAATTTAATCACGTGTATCACCTTTTTCTTTTAAATTAAATGCCAATCAGTTGAAAATTCTAGACCTCTTCCAAACAACCATCTCCCCATCATCATCCCTTTTCCTCCGACCCGGCTTCCCTTCTCTACCTTAGTATATACCACCACCATTATATATATTTTCCCCTGTGGTCGTCCTCCCCTTCTTCTTCCCCGCATCTTCCTTCCACGACGCAAGGATCACACACATCTTGAGCTAGCTGTAGGGAAGAAGGGTCCCCAACCTAGGAAACGTACACGACTCTCACTAACAACATGTATATACTTCTTTGTTTTTCTTCCAACAACTACTTACGACTCTCATCATGATGAAGCCACCGCAACAATTCACACAACATACCTTACAATCTCATATAGTCAATTATACCGTCTGTCGTCCTCCAACCTCGCAACTCGCAATACGCTTACATACAAATCTCTAGTTCAATTCCACCCAATAATAGCTCCCTCACCTATGATCTTTATGACAGGAGAAGAAAAAAACGCATGTAATTTCCACAAAACCTTCATCCATCCTCCTCATACCCCACCGCCTTCTTCAAACCCCCCACCCTCATCATGACCTATGGCCATCTTCTTAGACCGTCCCTTGGGTTTGTGTCTTGTGTGACCAACCTCTTGAATCTTTCACGTCTACCACAGTCCAGGACATGACGCAAGTTTGGGTCCCTTCCTGTGTGGACCAACTCATTCCATTAAAATTTCAAGGAAGCCGAAAGCCATGCAGCCACCTTAAAAAACTCGAGTCCTGGACGAATTATTATTGCGTGTCAGGATGGAGCCCCGCTCGGTCGGACCGTGGACGGCTTAAGTGAGCTAGTTTTGAAAGTAATCTTGTTCTGGGGATGGGCCAAGGGCCCATCCCTTGAGAATTGTAGGTCGGGGGGCAAGTGAGAGACTGAGGAATCTTTGGTGAAATAAGTAAATTAAAAACATGTTCACTGGGATTGCCATGGAGATGGCCGGGTGACCGCCATCATCTTACGCCAGCCCTCCACGACCACAACTAATCATAATCCCTGTCTTCTTCATCCCTTCAATCCTCCTTTCCAACGACCAAATTAATAACAACACTATATATACTACCCCTCCATTTATCCCTTAACAGCTTCCCGCAACAACTCCCCAAAGATATTCTTTAATAGCTTAAAATAAGGTCCCGAGCCGCCAATACAAAATACCTATCAGCTTCTTCTAAATCCAGCGCTCCTCCACCGTTCCTCCTAAAACACATCTATAGTAACATAACGGGGACGAAAAAATCCGAGCTTGTCTACTCTACTGGTCGTCGGATTTACAGGGGTAGACTTTCCAAGGGATCAGCCAATTATGTCAAAGGGTCATCATCATCCAATGTTTTCCATGTCCAGCCAGCCCGCTAATATATCACCCCCACATCCCGGCCCTTTCAAACTCTTTTATTGGAGCAACCCCTAATCTCAATTAAATCCATCCAAGCTCGGACTCCGAGCCTCGGAGCCGAAAGCAACTTTATGGAATTTATGCTTTCTCTGGGGCTATTCCTTAAAAATACCCAATCCGAGCGAGGAAGGACATGAAATAACCTGAACACGCTCTCAACTTTGATTTCGTGTAATAATGTGAATCCATGTTCAAAACCCTTCATCCATCTAACCATAAGGAAGCAATCCTATAGTAGGATCATGTCCTTTTGCGTGTCTCTCCGCCTCACACACACACACACACATCTTTTTATTATCTTCCCATTATCCCAAAACAATTACATTAAAACTATACCTTTTAATCCCAACTCTTTGAGCCCACATTTCATTATCTCCCGCCCCTTCTTCTCCAACCAACCCGCCACAAACTCATATTCCTTCCTTCTCCCCAAGCCTTCCTGTCTTCTTCCTCCACACAAACTTTTAATCAGGTAAAAAGACGACGAAGACGACCATTTCATTTCTTCCCCTTATTTATACCTTCACCACACCAGTCCGCCCTTACGCATCATACACTTTATACTTGTTCATGTAGCCGCTTCTGACCAGCCCGTCCCTAATGCATTATACTACAGCGCCGCAACCGCTCATAATATCCCGAATTCCCCGTAATTTTCATTACTCCCTCTGCTCGGGGCACATTTTTTTAAAATTGTTCGCTAATTGGCGCTCCAGTGGCCTGTCCCAAGCCTAACGTCATCATATTGACCATTTTCTTAAAAATATTGATCCTAATGATAGTTCCACGGGGTTTCCTTGTTGGTTACAAAAATAAATTATTTAATCTATGGGTGCACTGCATTCCCTCCTAAGACTTGTGTCTGTCTGTGGGAGAAAGTATTGAAAGGACCAGCTAGATTACACACATCTTCTTCACCCGCTTACTCTTTTAAACCCGGGAAATTAACATACTTTTGGTGATTCTTTTTTAGAAAATTTCTCCGATTATAATTGAAATCAGACTTGACGGTACATACGGCGGGGTATGGGAGGGAGGAGGTCTGTCCATGTCTCGCGCGCGGCAAGCTTGTACGCAGAAAGCAAGTACATTAAAGAGATAGCAATCTCTCTATATTTTCCCTCTCTCTCTCTCTCTTCTCATCTACTGAAAAAAGCTCATAAATCAGTTCCACGCCGGCCGGACCCTCTCCATATCTATCCTTCAGTTTTAGTCAGTTCACTATTCCAGTCATAGCCACCAGCCATAGTTATCCGACTCTAAAAGTATATATGGATCACAATTTTCAAAATAGATTCGGCAAGTATTCTCTCTCCTTCCACCCCAAAAGTCCCTCTCATCATTTTGAATCTGTGTGCTGCTCCGCTCCGTTTACTTTAGTATTATATGCATCCTTGTGGCTAAAGGAATACATTGGATTAGGATGAATTAGTAGTAGTAGTAATAATAGGAATGGCAATATTCTCTCCTGGAGGACCCACTGCGGCACAGGACCCTAAAACTAGTGGACTCCTTCCCCGCTGAGCCCCCACAATAGTACACGAGTGCCGAAAAAGAAAAGCGTTACAAAAAGCCAACAACATCCTATTGTATTTCCCCATTTTTAATCATAAACGCTTCTAATCATCATAAGAAGTGTCCCAGGCCCCATCTCTACTCCCAAGCCCTTCTTCCTCCATTGTCCTCCTATTCGCTACACATTGTCTCTTTTCAAAGACGCACGCAACCATAAATAAACACTATGAATTTCACTCTAATTTCCCACCCTTCTCCACCAAAATACATCATTAACCCCCAGCCCATAAGGCCTCCTTCCTTACCTTGCCCCTGTCCCTAGGCCCTGTACACCTAAGTCCTCAAACTTGAACAGCTTCCAGCCAGCCTCAAATAAATCCATAACCAAAGCAGTCCTCCTAACCTTCACCACCCCGCCTCTTCTCTTCCTTGTGCACATCCTAGTATTTCAAAAAATCAGATCATCATCCATTTTCTAACGCTTCCTCCAACTCCTCTTGTCCCAAACAACGACCAAACTCTAATTTCACCTTTCTTTTCCTCCCTCAACTTTTCACCAGCTTCCAGCTGATACATGGCTCTCGTTACTTCCTGACCGGAGGAGGCCAGGATGTTGCCCGGCTCTAGAAAATATTTTCGCACAATTTTACCCCAAATCCAATTTCCTTTACTCATTTAGAGGAGGTGAAAGTGTGTGTACTCTTATAAGGGGCTGGAGAGCGGGCAGTAAAATCGGAGCTCTCCTCCCGCCGACCCCTCCTGGACTCTCTCATCTCTCCTTCAAAAGTCCCATCTTCCTTCGCTCTAGGAGAGAAGAGCAAATGTAATATTTAATATGAAGGGTGCCCTAGAGAAAAGGTGGCCGTGGTCAGCTTCGTCGTCGTCATACAGAAGAGCCCCCGCAAAATCCATGGTGCAGAGAAGACGTGTGTAGTGAGGCTATTGCTGGAGGATGGAGTGGACTGGTGAGCGGAGCGTGGAATGATTATAAAAAATATTTCCTAGACGGAACACCCTGTTGGGGAGTCACAACCCGCGTCCTACTACAACCACAACCTCAACTTATCACTCTGCCCAGTCCAGCTCCAGTGTCCACCCTCCAAGACCTCTGCCATGATGATCATCATCATCATCCTCCGCATCCCATCTCCAGGATCACATCACCAGCCAGCCAGGACTGCCAGGATTGGATGCGTGCTCAACCATTTCTTCTCATCACGTTCCCAAAGAATTCCTTCACAACATTTATTATCTTCTCTTCGTCACTCACACCCCTCCCTCCCTCTTCCAATCCCAACCCTTGCTCACATCTTCAATCGCTTAACAGGATGAGGAAAAAGAGAAGCTATCACATGTAAACCGATTCTGTCTGATGACATGGAAACATCAGCCCTTAACTGATATTGTAACCAAGTTAATACCAAGTACAATTTTTTAAGCAACTCTAGACCTTCTCCTCCATGTCCAAGGAAGAGCTCAGGGAGCAAGGGCGTAATTACCTGTTTATATACACACTGTATCATTCTTCCTCTCTCTCTGTCCTCTCTATCATTAGCTCTGTATCCTTTTCATCGACAATAACAACAAGAGCAAATAACTAAATAATAGTAGTTGGAATTCCATGAGAATTTATCAAATCACAGGAGCAGCAAGAACCACAAGAAACCAAGAGGGACGACTTCCAAAGAACTCTCAGTCTACTCAAATGGTCATGTAGGAGGGACAAATAAAAAAGTTTTTCCATATCCAAAGGTCATTTTATTCCAATACACGCTCCTCCCACTCACTCTCAGAATCTAACTACACACTATCCATCCCGTCACTTGCTTCTCAATCCAAAACTCAAGATAACTTCCACCGGATTCATATTCCACTGTCCACCCCTTCCTTAAGCAGCTCTTTTCTCTTCCCTCTGGCCATCCGTTTCTGCTTTGGAGATGAGGCGGTTATGAAATCCTCTGGATTTTTGTCGTAAGGACATCTCATCATTTTCCTCCAACTCCTTACCCTTCAACGATTCTCTCTCGCTAATATTTAATCACACATCGTCCTCTTGGCTCCTTCTTGAAAATATTTTGTAAGCCGGCAGTTAGGAGATCCCAGGGTAATTTCTTTCGAGTCTTCTGCTTCTTTTTCCCAAACCGTGTGTTACTACGAGAAGACAATGCAGGCATGGACGGGGCGAGGAATGTACATAAAGCCGGACACTTATAGCTTCATGTTATTATTATTGTTTTTGCTCCTTGAATGTCAAAGAGCGACCGCGACCAGAGTCTTTCATCCTTTACGGCTGCATGGAGTTTATTCCAGTTTAGCAGTTTGTGGTGCTCATCATGGCCTCTGTCTTCAGAGTCCCGGCGTACCTTTGACCGCTAACATTTTTACGGAAAGGACGGCAGGAGATGTGTGTAATGTGAAGGAGGAGTATTCTTCAAATGTGCCGTAATGAGTCCTGCTTTTTAAATCATATTACCTTCCTCACAAGGAATCCTGTCCCTCATCGTCATCATCTCCTCAATTCTTGTCCAATTTTAAAACTCGACAGAAGCTACGTTTTTCAGCTTTCCCCAAACAATTTTTATTCTTCCCTTCCTTCGCTCCGCCTATTATTTTCTCATGTCCGATCTCAGGAATCTTTGTGCTTTGTCAAGTTGCTGTGAGAGGGTGGAATACACTGCAACTTAAATACTCTAGTTTTCAATGTACGATTTCCCAAACGCCGGTGTAAACTAGAAGAATTTGCATCAGCTTCCAGCAGCTTCCTGTAAATTATTAAAAGGCAAATATAAATGGAAAAATTCAAATTCCAAGTTATTTGCTATTAGAGAAATAGATTGACAAAACAAGTCGTATAGATTATGCCTTTAACAAATACTAGGGGACTTATTATCCGTCAAGTTACCACTTTGTTTGAACTTTTAAATGTTTAGCCAGATTTGAATTTTTAATTTCCTGCCAACTTTAAATTTGAATTGTAAATATTTTAATTTTTAAACTATGGAATTCTTTTAATTACGGCGGGAATTTCAATTTCCAAATTATATTCAATTATATCTAACTTCAATTCCGCAGTTTCTACTTCTGCAATATTTCTGCTTCCGTCTATTCCTACGAGTAAGCTCAGCCGAAAGACCCACTAGTTATCAATTAACACTGAATCAATATCATAAAATAATCTTAATCTCAGTATCAGTTCTTGTTATATTTTTAGAAACTGTATTTTCTAGAAAAATTACTTTTCTACAACACCAGCTAGTGGGGTCGCTACAGTTTGAAGTTAAAGCCTAGCGTCTACGTATACCAGCTTTTAACTTTTGCAATGCGACAATTGAATTTCATCATCAGACCAATCTACTTATTGGACACATTTCAATGCCGTCCACCCACAACAATCCTTTATCAACAACACTCGGAGTAATCCCAAGCATCACGTTATCACACGTGTCGGGATGTGTCCCGAAGGTGACGGAGGATGAAAGTTGTGAAAGTGGTTTGGAAGAGTTCTCCCTCTGGTTTCATCTCTCCATCTCGGCTCTTCTTATACTCTTTGTCTCAAATCTTACCTTCATATCCTCCCGTTCATTCCTTCTTATATCATCTCATCTCTTTCTCTACCCTTTCCTTCCACCATATCCTCAAACTCTTTCTTTCCCTCTCTTGTCCGAATAGGATTGTTTATTGTAATGGTTGTTGGGTCTGGAAGTTATTCAGATTCTGGGTGGACGCGGCCAGGAAAGGGACGGGAGAAACTTGAAAAGTCATGTGTCAAAAGGTAAAAAAATTTCAAAGATAGTCTTCAATCTACATATTTTACACCTCCTACACGTATCTCTCACCCTCCCTCATCCTCCATCCCTGCTCCATCTGCATAAGCCCACAAAGAAAAAGAAACCACAAGGGAGGATGATCACAGAGTCGAGAGGACGAGGTGCCTTCCATATTTCTAACGTCCTCTTATCCAGCCCTTTTACAACTAAGCCACCAACCAACCTCTTCTAACCATATGTATTCCGAGAACAGGGTAAACTTATTTCCAAAGGACAGAGCAAATCACTAAAGACTCAAGAAAGCATAGCTATTAAGGTAAGCGCAAGCAAGGGAGTAAAGAGAAGAATATGAAAATCTATCTCCCTTCTTCCTAATTGGCATCGTCATCTTTCACTCCTGTCCGCGTCCGTTCCGTGTCTCTCTCCCGTATCCCATCCAGCTCTTGTTTTCATTTCCCCTGCTGTATTCGCCCTCCATCCCAAAACACAACTTTAATGCAAAGAGAAGACACAAGCCAAGGGGATTTATCCACCCAATATGAAATTATAATACAGCAGTAAAACAAAAGCGATGAGAGTGAATCTGGGAAGAAACATCACAATATCCAACATTCCCCGCAACAAAAACATCCCAACTAAACTAACGAATGTCTAATCACGATCCTCTCACCCTCCTCTTCCTCATCTTCCAGCATCGTCGTCAATATCACCCTCATCACGAGAGGGTGATACTCATTTTTTCATCATTTACCCGTACAACCCCCATCTTAAAACATGCTCAAAGAACCCGTCTTTCAAAACCTTGCCTTCAAATCATGACTCCCTTTCTTTAGCTTAATTTTCTTTCCTTGGCCGCTGTAAATATTCCCGTTTTTTCTTTGTTATATACAACACATTTCTCAATGCAACATTTGCAATTTCTTCCCAAATTTTACGGCTATTTTCAACTTATTGCGCAAAAATAACACACACCTCTCGAGCCCTGCTCCACATCCACTTCTTCCCAGTTTCCATGTGGAAAGCTAATTAATTTATATACCTTGAATGAATTAATACCATGAACAAATCCGTTTCATTCTTCCATCAAACACAAGGCAAACAAACGACCATAACCAGGAAACCCTCGCCTTCTTCGCATCCACTTCACCATTATTTCAGAGATACTAACGCGGGTTCATTTACTATTAGTATATCACACAGATTCGGACGATACATCAAGTACCGTCTAGCTCTCTGTCGGTCTGCCTGTGTGTGTGTGTGTGTGTGTGTGTGTGTTCCCCAGCCGTTACTCTTCCGAGTTTCCATGCATTGTCATCTAATACAATTCTAATACAGATTGAAATTGAAAGATTGAGCAGAGAGAGAGAGCGGGGAGGATGGCGGGTAGAATCCTTTCCTTCGGGACAGATACCATCCACCCAACTTGCTTCACATATGCACCAGCTATAGTACATAATGGGGCTTACAGTGTGCAAGCCTTCTCTTGGAACATTGTAGGGAAAATGCTCACTTCCAAACGATTTGTTATGCGTAATCACGGGAACAAAGAGAGAAGGGAGAGAGACATGTTGATAATGATGAAAATCATTTTTTATAGAACATGATGATGAACCAGAGTGAGCCAAGTATGGGGGGTATCATGTAATCATTTCATAATGTGTGTACATAACATTAGGACGTACACCTTGATTCACTATTTCCCTTCCCCTTTATTTCCCCATATACCATCCAGGCTCTAAAAGCATAAGAGAAATGCACGTATATAATTCTAGTCTCTCATTCACTCATTCTATTTCTCAATTCCATCATCCACCACCCTCCTCCTCACCTTAATCTCTCTCCAGTTTCCTATTCTCTCCGTCGTCATACCGTGTTCCGTTCCCGTCTCTTCATAGTCGCCATCATCCCCCACCATACACAGCACAGCATCATATTAAACGGCTCTCATCATTTACAATGTATCCGCATTACGGAGGATTACAAGGCTTGAATCATAATTCATTCAAATTTCATGCTTCGAATCTTGTCGCGTGTCTTCCTCCCTCATCCCATTGTGAATTCCGCCATTACTCTACAAAAACTTTATTCAATATTGAAGTGTGAACAATTCAAAGCTCATCCACTTCACGAAATCCAATCATTTATACACCGTCCCTCTAACACCCTCGCCATCGTCCATCCCAGGCCTCTACCATCGCCATCTTTTTCATACCTCTCTTTACGTGTCCTCTTGTAATTGTCCACCCTTGATTTATAATTTTACCTTTGTCTTTCCTATCTTCATCCTCAAATCAAGTTTTTCCTTGCATCCCTCGCAAAATATCAAACTGAAAATCCGCCTCCCTTGTTATCCTTATCCTTATGACAGAACCGAATTATATTATTTTGTTCAAAACCTCCTGCATAAAAGAATGCTGGATATTTTGCCAAACTCTGACACGCGAAATAAATCTCCGAGTTCCGTTCCGTTTATCTTTATTATTTTACAAATTACTTTACAGATTATTTTTTCAACTCATACCAAACCGGCAAGGACTTAATCTTTTCTCAAATTCCTCAGTTTCTTGTCCACATTCACTTGATGTAATGAATGAAACGATAAAAATAATTTAGCGTTTCTTCGTCTTCCACCTCCTCCTCCTCCTCCGTGTAACATTTACAGCTCTTTGATCTGAATTTAGTTTACCGTTTATTATCATACATTACTCCATTATACGTAGCCGTCATAAAAAAGCAGGTGAGAGAAAATAAGCTTATGGATATTAAATTCCCGTGCTTACTAATATTCTCGAGCCCTCTCCTTCCTCCTACCCTACCTGGTCTGCTAATCTTTCCTTTTCCTCCTTCGCATATTACCATCTTAAAATCTATATCACACAACTAGCATGCACATAAGAAATACAAACACGCTCCCTGGATTTCTTCCGAATTCCTCCAGTTTCGCATACTTAAGTTAAGTTACAGAGAGACCGGTAACGCCTGAGAAAGTCATCTCTACAACCTACAGCTTCACTCTTCATCCTCCAGCCCAGTCAGATGTATGCACACCTGTAAATTTTCGAGAAGGATTTAAACTATGCTCGCATATGCAGCCTCTTTGACTCTTCTTCTTCTTCTCACCCATCCATTTACCTCATTGAATTCAAGATCCAGCCATCCAGAGGCCGTTAAGAAGACACAAGTTGCTCATGTGAATGGCTCTTTTCTCCATTTCTGGGCTTCATGACTGCATGAGTAAATATTTGGGTGGAAAGGAAGTAGCGGGAAAGACGGACGGAGGAGAAGAGTCAAGTTATTTTCTGGAAAGCAATTTCACTCAGCGTGTTAGTTGCCACAGTGTGCCATTGAATTGGTAGAAATGTACGTGCTGAGCATAGAAAAATGTCATCATTTAATCGCTATAAACTATTTTACCCCTAAAACCGTCGTCCTCTTTCCCCAGCCAAGAGAAAAACAAATACACTTAAGGAAACCCACCTCTCTACCCACCCCTCCTCCCACCATCCAGCCATTCATTCACTATACTACTACGACCCTCTCCACTCTCCGCCGCCTTCTATATGCACCTTCTCTCTACTTTCTCCACAGCTTTCTCCTACTCCCTCTAAGAAAGCATTTCTCCTTTCCCTTGGAGGACCTTCAACCAAATCCAAACCAGTCCCAAAACATTTAGCTTGTTTCCTACTAGCGCAACTTGTTCGTCTTCGGGGTGAAAGCAATATTTGTACACATATATCCCTTTCCCCGTCGCCAATATAACGCAATCCCCCATCTCTACCGCCGCTGTCTCTTGAATTGCCATTCCGCTGGAGCTTATTGAATCTAGGGCTATGGGATCATGTTCCAGGAGGGACGGGACGAGGGGGAGAAACCAGGGAAAACATACGCTTCCGTACATTTTCATGCCACAAATCCGGGCTACACTGCTCTGCTACTTACTTCTACAACACAACTCCTCCTGAGGTTATTCCAGGGCAGGGAAAACTGGAGAAAGATAAGGTTAGAAAGATACACAAGTTTTGGAGATAAAATTATCTGCTTGTAAAACTTTTCGCCGGGGACAAAGATCCGGACTAGTTTTACTCAGCTATCAGTCAAGACATTAATAGGATCGGGTACAGGGATCTCTGGAGGGTTGTAACAGGGACGGATCCTCACCCTCGCTCCTTCCTAAACCCTCACAAAATATCTCTTCTTCCCGGCACTCTTCTTCTTGAACCTTCTCCCCGAAAATACCCGCTTATTCCCTCCCTTCTCAACACGGAGCACGCACACACCCATAAAAATATTTCTCTTCATATCCATGGCCTAAGCCTCCTAGCTTTCCTCTGCAAAACAGCTGATTTTTATCTTTCACCCCTCGTGGATATTTTTTCGCAAATAAGGTTAGTAGGACCCGGGTAAAAGAAAAGGAGGGGGTGCAATGTAGTTCCAAGCTCTTTTGAGTGAATATAAACTCTATAATAGCCATGTTCATCATCATTCTTACTGCCGGATATAGCTAATGTGTTTTCGCTCTTTTCTCATTGCACCGCCCTTCCTCCAAGTCCTGGATTAATTTACCCCTTGGAGAGAGCGAGAAGAGGACAGGGACAGGGGTGAAAGGAAAAGTATAAGGAGTGTAGATGGTTATCGCTAACTTGTCACCGAGGACAATAGTGTGACGGCAGGTTGACTTTTCAATTTGTTCAACATAAAAAGGACGATGACAGGAGGTTAGAGATGAAAGGATTGCGGGGAAAGCTCCGGGACAAAAGCATTACAAGAATTAAGGCTATTGAGTTACACTCTCAACAAAGGTGCTGGAGTTATAGCCTATTTTATGCTCCACCAGAGGAAAAAATATCGTCACCCCATGGGCTATATCCTCATTTACCTTTCCACCAAAAGAACTACTTACCTTGCGTATCTCTCAAGAAACACTACACTATTCTATGTCCCTTGTCCAAGTGTCCTTCCCTGGAACAGAACCTGCCGTAACCTTCCCAACCCCTGTGCACCTGTGCCTATATTACCTCTTTGGTCCTCCTCGAGAACTCCAGGGCTCATACGTGTAGTATTTCTAACCTTCTTGCACCCTACTACGCTACGGACGGGTAATATGTGTGTCATTTCAAGATTAGTTTCACTTAACATTAAGCGCTCTGTCCTTTCTCCTTGTAATATTTTTTTCAATATTGTCTCCCCCTCTTCCACATCTTTTCCTCCTCCCAACCTTCGGGATCCAGCCAGGGTCGTCAAGTACTGGATTTCTGGAAGAGAGTGAGCGTCACCCTTTTCGGGTTTTCTCCCTCTTCTTTACCCAGGCTCAGCAGGTCTTTTAGTAGAAGGAAAAGCCGAAAACCCCTTGTATTTCTGTCTCCAAAGTTTCTCGTCCTCCCCTCTTCTTTTTCTCTCTGTCCTCTTTCCTTTTTCTCTCTCTCTCTTATATCTTGGACCGAGAACCGGCTTTGGAGACATTGGGACGGTGACAACCGTCCTGAAAGGATGTCCTACAAGAGAGCTGCGTTACCCTGGCATTTTATCCAGTTTCCATGCTTCCTTTATTTCCCTTCTTTGAGCCATCATTTTGGAAGCAGATTTGTATTTTTTAAGTTCTTTTGCTCCAAGCAACGAATATTTTTCTAAATCGTAACAATGAAATAAACAAGTTTGCAAAACTAAAAACATTTCATCATCCTTCTTCAACAGTTTTATATTTGAGCAAAACAACAGTCAAATGTGTTTTAATCCCTTTTATTTCCCGCCTGCTGTTATCTATAATTATTTTTGATTCCTCATCTCTTACCATCATGAGAACTACCCCAGCGGAGAGACTGACCATCTTGAAATGTCCAACCTCTTCCACTCTCCTCATGTAAGGGCATTAATCAAGGGATGGACGTGAGGAATAGTTGTTGGAGCGTGCAAGGAAGCAGTGCACTCCAGTGCACAGTAGGTAATTAATCAGATTTATAGGTTTCATACATTTCCCTCATCTTTCACACCTTCGCTTCCCCTCTCCACTCTTCTTTGAGTAAGGTAACGTGTATGCAATTCAAAGAAGAGGCGGAGGAGGTTCACTGCTTCATCCCTCCGCTTCTTCTCTCCAGCCTCCTCTTCCGAAAGATAAAAGGCCGAGAAGAGAGGGACGTGTGCGATGAGATGCACTCAAATCTCGCCGTGTGAACGAGCATGTTGCAAATTGGGAATGCAAGAAGGGATAGCGAAGCCGGCTTTTTCAAGGGAGCAGGTTCAATGATTTTTCAGTAAGAAAACACTTCATCCCAACCAACAAGCAAACACCGCTATTCCGGTCCATGGTCAATTCAAGAGGACGCTGACAGCGTTCTAACGCTGTCAGCGCTAAAATGGTTTCTTCCCCACTTGTCGAAACAAGGATTTAGTGAAACTTGGTATGATTGAATGGATTGCATCTTTTAAAATTTATATTTATACAGTACTCTACTTGTATTCGTCCCATTATTTGACTTACCCCGTCCGTACTTGCTCTTCCTCCTGTGTCCATCCGCACCACATCTTCCACCACCACCACCTAGTGCATCCCGTCATCGCTTAAATTCCTGATCTTCTTCTTCTTCCCGCATTCTCTTTCATCTTCCATCCTCGTCGCTTCCTTCAATTTTATCCCGTCAAATCCTAACGAAGAATTGACTTGAAGAAGAAAGAAAGAAGAAAAAAGCTGTCCATAATTTTTCTTCTTGTGATGAGCTGTTATTTGGCATAAAATTTCGCCAACTTTTTCCCTCCCCACCCCGTGATTAATGCCTGTCGCTTATTTTATAGAGCCGCCTTCTTCCCTTTCCCTCCCAGTCCCATCCTCCCATGGACTTTATATTCTCAACCCGCTCCGCCTGTCCTAGTCTTTTTATTCTCTTTGTCCTTTTAATTCATCAAGGAGAAGGGAAGAAAAAGAAGAAGAGAATGGGAGTCAGCCCATCACACATTAATGCTCAAAGCAAATCGCAGAGGTAAACTGACGGAGTGCGTGGGGCGGGGTGGATGCAAGCAGAGGGAGGTGAAGTTGACGTTGATAAGAAGCTTTGATTTTTAAAGAGCTTGTATATAAAATGAACGTGGTTGGACACTATGGACTCTTAATTATTGATTGATTATTTCAGTCCTCGTTCCCCTCGCTCCTTCCGCACCTGTATAACCTGGTAATTAGACGAGTAGTCATGAATAATCAGGCCACAAGATATATGCGACGACGCCAACAAGAATCACGACGACGACGACGACGTCTCCACACGCTCTCCCCTTCTGTCTCTTTTTCTCTTGAACGTTCTTCTTCTACGACTCCTTATCTTGAAGCTTGCACATCTTTCGCCCCTGACAACCACGATTAGTGCCATTGAGAGGGGTTCGTAGATGACAGGAATGAGAAAAGCGATGAGAAGATTTAATATCCTTCATAATCAAAAGAGAGTGGGGGTAAAGTGGGGAAGGGAGTGAGAGCGCGCGCGCAAGAGAGTTCAATAAGTATGCAATGCAAATCCTGTTAATAATTTACTTTATTAGCGCTCCTCGTTGACAAAAGGTGAATTAAAACAAGGACATTTGCATTCATTTAACATGATTTTCTTCAACTAAATCAATCCTTTATTAATTCCCTTGCAAATCCACAGACCATCTCCCCGCAAGGCGTCATCTCCTTCTATCCTCTTGGCTTACCTGTTGTAACTCTCATGATTGGTCCCCAATCAACAGAGATATCGAAGCCGGGTGGCATCATCAGCGTTCACGCCATCAAAAACTTAGAGATTATTCAGTGTTTGCGCCTTCTACCTGCCTAGCCTACAAGCGTTTCAGCAGCGCTATAGTACCAGGTTATCACCTCTTCGCAAGAAGAAGCGTAGCATCATGACTCTCTTCTTTCTTCCTCCAAGGGGATTTCGCGCTGATTGCTAAATTATTAGCAAAATCGATATCATTTCAATAGAGGAACTTGTTCCTCTGACGACGACGACTACAAAGACGCTTTTCAGAACATGTTGGCGCATAACTTTTGCCTCATGGTGGGACAAGTTTCAAAGTTTCTTATTCGCAAGCATATATCATGTATGACCAATATAAGCATATATCGAGGTAGAGTGTGGAATGGGAGGACGATTATTATTGATAATAGGATTTTCCGCAGGGCAAAAACTTTTTAACAAGTTGGCAAGCCGTTTCTGGGCGGACGGAAAGAGACTTTTCCAAAGACATGTATCCACAGGGGTGGGGAATTGGTTCAAGTAAATTGGTGGAAAACTAGAGGGTGTTGCGCCTGTAAGTTTAGCTTTAGTTTGGCCGGTATTCTTGGTCAATCTGTAAAAGCTCACAGAGCAACTCCCAGCAAAAGAAGAGTAAACTCTTCAAGGGTAACACTTTGACATGACTGCATACATATATATATAGCGTCACTGGTAGTCATTGGAATCAAGACGATCATCTCATGCAAAACTTTTGAATTTACATCCACCAATCCAACTGCCACCACCACCTCGTCGACTCCCCGAACCTTTTACCTACAGCTAAATGGAAGGAATGAGGGAAGTTATAAAGCCAGCAAACGCTTTATTCATCTCTGATCCTCTCTTTCACCTTCGATTACTCGGCTCAGGATTGGGGAGAAATATTTTTGCGAGAGAAGGTTGCTGCAATAGCTTCTGCAAGGGTGGGTAAGAAGAGAGAAGCAGGTATGAGAGAAGAGTGATTAGAATTTGACGGGTCACGCTTATTTTTTTCAACAACTTTATGATCATGTCACATGCAGGGAATCATGAACTCTCCTCCTTATCTAATACATATTACACGAACAAAACTCCCCTGGGTCCGTCCAACTCATGCAAATTCCAAATCCTTCAGCTTTATTTTACCAACACACATAGATGCACTTGTTCCTTGCAAATATTTTGCATGTTTCTCCCACCCTTTGTCCTCACAATAATTCATCATCACCTTTTCAATTTCTCTCCCCTCTTTCTTCTTTCTCTACGAGTCGTATATACACGTTACCCACTTTTACTTCTTTCCTCCTTGCCTCTGCACCTCTTTCCCTGCTCCCTAAACGCACAACAACGTACGTCACCAAAGTCATGCTACAATTAAAAGTACCCCATGAAAAAATCCTCCAAGGAGAAAATCTCGTGCACTGTCACCAGGGCCACAACAAAAGGCGGGTAGTTTCATACATTTTCAGACACAGCTCTCTCCAGTCGATACCCATGGCATTCTCCCAAAGACTATATGAATCCGACGTGGCCGCCTCCCTCCCCATGTAACTTTCTCCGGGTAAAAGAGGCCTGCATGTCCACACGCTTCGGATGAAAATGAACTCACATGGTTTACCCAGTCTAAACCTCCTCCCTCCTCACCGTTCCTGGTGCCGTCACCTAGAAAATATTCCCTACAATTAATATCACACTACCATCATCGGTCGGACTCAATGATTCCTCATGATATCCGTCTATTGTAGATCCGTGAGTAGCGTGAAACGACCTACGGTTGAGAGCTCTGTTGGTTATAGCGCGCACGTCTCCCGTAATTTTCAATTCTCTTCAAAAACGCATGTCTTCTTCTTCGACAAGTCTCCAGGCATCTAGCCTTTTTGGCATTGGCTTGGCTTGACCCTCTTGAAACCGTAGTGCATTGATGTAGAGGATACATGGCGTTGAGAAAATATTTTTTATTAGCAAGCATATCGTTAATGAAGAAGGCGAGGAACGAGGCATAAGCAACGGATTAGAGTTGGAGGTGCCAAAGAGGTTAACGTTACCCTGATTGATTGAGAGACTCACGTCACCTGGAACCGAATCCTCGCATACACCTATAATTAGGAGTCCACTCTGTGTAGTCACACAACAAGAACAACATTTCCAATAATTAAACCCGCACTCTCAAGGTTGAGCGCAAAAATGGAAACAAGTCAGTCACTCCTCTTCTTCCCATATGAATTCCAAAATTATTTTTTTCTTACTTAAAGCCACTTCAAAACTCCCATTGAATCCCTCGCTTCTTCTTCTTCTTTTTCCACCTTCTTTCTTTCTCCCATACCCTGGGAATTCCTTCCTTCTCCGTTTCTTCATTAAACTTGTTCAGGGGGAGGGTGATGCTTACCCCCAGCTAAATCAAGAGGCAGATCACCTCTCCTTCCTGGGATCCTAATGAGAATGGCAGAGTTGACTCTGGGAGGGAGAGAGAACCTGTATAATAATTACTTTTCATCCTGGTCACTCCAACATGTTTTTAATTTCCAAAGATTACCTCTTGTCTTCCCTCATCAAGTGTCCGCAAATTATTAGTCAACTTCTCCTCCTCCCCCTCCGCTAAAACCTCATCATTTCCCTGGACGTTCCCTCATCAAATCCTCCAATCTTATCACCGTCCAACATGCATGACGTCCACACACATGTAACATGCACCATCTTTAAAATCAACCCCCCTCCCAGAACCCCTTCCCTCCTTCCCCCGGTAATTTTTCCCTCTATTCCTCTTTTGCAAATCCGCAAATTCTAATCTTTGCTATAAAAAACAGAAGGCACAATGAGCAAAGTACATAAGCACGCCACGGCAGTTCTACAGTGTATATAGCTTTTGCGGACGTTGCGCAATATACGAATAACGATCCGCCACGAAATTTGCACCTGCAAATCCCCAAGATGCACCCGCTCATGCAATGGGTGGATGAGTATTTTCACTTGTTCCTTTCAAACAAATGTATTAACCGGCCTAACCTATCCTTATTTCCAATCTGCCCACCACAGATTCACTACAAACCTACTCCGAGCCAACAAATCTCCTTCCATCCCCCTGCCCTAACAAACCTTCCCTGTCAGCTCCAACCACAAACAATCTTGGAATCTTCTTCAACAACCCAAATCCTATTGCTGCACGCACATGAAAATTATTTCCTCCAAAATCTTCTCTCACTCCCATTTACACCCCGGCCATTCGCGATTCCTCATTCACTTCAGCCCGTCACTTTGCAGAGGAACAAGGATGAGAAGCTGATACAAAATCCACATGTTCCAAGTTTTTCCAATCTAAAATCCCATTCTTCTAGGTTCTCCTCCTACCTTCACTCCTTCATTCGTACCCTCAGAAGCGCAATAATAAGCGGATTGTGTAGTATTCCTCTCCCGATTCCTATCCTTCTAGTAGGCACGTATTTCATTTCCCCACCCAAAATTCACAACTCGTCCATACGTTTATTTCCCCAAACTCATCCCTAATCCATCCACAGACTCAATCCATCACGTTCGATGATCCCAAAAATATTTAAATTCATCACAACAACCCCACGCTATGCCGTATGCTTATAAAAAAGGAAACAATCTACAAAACAACCCTATATAGCTTTGTTTTACACCTAAAATCCAAATCAGCTCTCACTTCTTCAAGCACATGCAATCCTGTGTAAATCGGAAATTCGCGAATTTGCCATATTTTTATTTTTCGCGAATAAAAACAATTTTTCCAAATACGATTTTATTCGAATGAATCCCCTCAACCAACGCTTTATTTGAACAAGCTATGCCATTGTGAATTTCAACTTCTGAACCTAGAAGTTTATACCTTAATTACGGGCAGAGGTAAAAATAGGAGAAATTAGTAAAAGCTGCATTTAATTAGACCACAATTCAAACCTAATTCCATTTTAAAAATTTCCTCGTCCTATTATTAAGAATAATTGTAATCATGTCCGTCAAGTACAATAGTACAGTACAAGATATTTAATTCTCACTCATCCTGCTTACAACGCTCACTGCGGTGAGAGTGCACGCAGTCGAGAATATTAAAGTCTTTTACATTTTTAAACTCAGGTAAAACTCCTGTGTGTTCAAAGCATAATTCCTTCTTTTCCTACTACTCTTGTAATCCGATTTCTATTTACTTTTAAACATGATCCTCGATCTTATCTTATTAGAGAAAGACCAGAGTTCAGCGTGTGAATATCTTTCTATAGTCTTGTCTTGTGTATCCTAGATTTCCTTTCCAACAGCAAAAATCCACCACAAATAAACACACATGATCCATTTTAAATTAAAAAACCCTTGTTATAATTACTCCATAGACTGGCGCGGCGTGAACACACAGAGGAAGCATATATAGCTTATTATTAAACGGACATGCTAAAAAATAAGGGAATCAAATCTACAATCCTTGATTTGTACAACAAGACATTATTTATTTCCGTGTTAGTAATTCCCATTCCCGGATTTTCTCTCCTTCCTTGCGCTACAGCCGCCATCGGTATCCTTTGTCGCAAGATTTCAATCTTTTCAATCAAGAGACGTGTATTGCGGAAGCCATGTAAATGGAATGTATCCTTTATTTCCTAATAACCTTCTGGGATTCGGTCGGATGTGGAAAGAAACATGTCCGTGACAAAGGTAGTAATAGACATCTAAAACTAGATTCTCCAATATCGCTCCAAGGAATTCCTCGTGTCTGTGAAGGATAGACGTGGTAATTCCGGAAGGGGATGATGATGATGGGAATGGGACGGGCACAAAGAGATTGTGCAAGGAATGAATACGGGAGGAGGGCGGCTCGTATATATGATGTTGGCAAGAATCCTCCCGATTTCTCCCGCAAACATCTCCCCTTTGGCTTTTCTCCCCTTAAATCCCCGCGCTTCTTCCCTCTCCGTCTCTTTGGACACTTCAAATATTTGTCCGTTATTTGCGGATCAGCTAAACTGTCTTTGGTCTCGAGAAACGCTTTGCGGTAGACACATATCCATCCAGCACAAGAGCTTTAATTAATTACAAGAGACAACAGAGTCAACCAGGAATGGAAACTGTTTGATGTTTACACTGCCACGGGCAAGAGGTATTGAAAAGAGAAATACCAAATCCAACATCCAGTAACAACACACATAACCAAAGGCTCACACTCACACACTCAGGCAGTCCCAACCCCAACGACAGATGATATAACATAAAGCAAACCTACAGACATAAAACTGCATGTTTGGACGCTGCAATGAAGGCAAGGCAATTTTATAAATATATCCTCCTATCCCCGCACTTCATCCTTACCCCTTTTCATCCGGGGAGGGGGAAATGAGGTGGGGGAAAAACTAGGACAAAAATCCATGGAATCCCAAATATTACATATACAAACGCTTAACCCCCGCCCCAAAGCTCAACTCTCCTTAAATCTCTCCAAACAATTATTTTTCTTTACTACTTGCAACAACAAGCCAAGACAGATTACACACACCCTCTCTCCAATTTCAATTAGCAATTAGTTCACTCATTACACTGGAAACAATATTCCCCTCCCCCTTCTCTCTATCACTTTATCTGCCTATCGCATATACATGCTCCTGTAGATTCTAATCTTAGCTCTCTATTTACAGCTCATAAGAGAGACAGAGAGAATCAGAGACTTTTACTTTACAACGCTAACATCATATCCAGCTCTTTCAAATACATTTAAGCTTCAATGAAAAAATCCTCAGCATATATACTTTCTCTCAAATCCAACCCCAGCTCAATCAAGCTACATACTTAAATGTAATAATACTACATGTGCTGCTAAAAGAGTGAAAAACTGCATGGAAGAGAAGCGAGTATTTTACACACACATTTCCGGTGAAAGTTACCAATTCTCCCTCCAACTTTCTCACTGAGGCGAAACTAGGGTTTATCAATCAGAGCATGCAGTATTTTTCTTCCACACCCCACACAGTTTTTTTTTGCAATTCCATCCTTCTCCGGTTTAAAATTCATTTCTTCATTTAGAAAAAACCGCTCCCGCAGCCTACAGCATTTAGCAAGAGGGCCCTTAAATATAACAAGTATAAGGCTAGTTTGACCCGGTGATAGTCGGTAAATACAGATAATCCGTTCCGAACTGAACCCATCCATAATCCGCGGACAATATCTTTTTTTAAAAAAGGCGGCGGCGGAAAATAAAACCGGGTGTCTTTGAAAAGAATCCTATGAGAGCAGGACGGGAAGAGGGGGCTAAAGAGTAAAAAGAGACTTATCCAGGAAGGGTGGCGGGGGGATGAAATAGACTATAGGATTTTATAGTACATTCCCGAGATTTCCCGCAATCATTCCTCTCTCTCCGAACCAGGGACATGTTCTAGACGCTCCGTCGTAGAGAGAGAGACGCGAGGAGGACGACGGAAGGAGCGTGTCTCTTTTGTGCTCTCGGATTTCCTAGTCTCTGCTCTTTGATATGCGGGTAGTAGGATGGGAGGGAAGGAGTTCCCGGGTAGGTTGGACGAGAGAGGAGAGGGTTTGACGGGTAGGGACTGGAATAGGTAATAAGAGGAGGACGGCCGTACTTGGTTGGGATGAGAAGATGAGGATGATAAAAAAGCCTTGCCATCCGTGTGGTGCGAGGGAACACGGGACAAGATACTAAAAGGAAAGAGGATCATTGGCGAGAGAGTGTCAGCCGGAGCGAGGAGTTGGGGGGAGAGAAAGAATCTTGTTGTAGTTGGATAAAAAGCTGGTTTGGAGTTGATAGTTTTTTGTGGACGCTCCGTTGACACACCCCACCGTCCTCAAATTGTCCAATGTCGCGCCTCCGTCCTCCACAAGTAAAAACCAGCAAAGAGGGATGTTCAAGAGCCAGAACTTCTTTCCCTCTAGTTACCCTCCAGCCACGAACGGAAGCAATCCAATCCAAAAACACAGTAAAAACACTACCAAGTAGCAGCACACAAACACATTGTCTCATATCCTTACTACCTTCCACTACCCGGGTATTTCCCTCTTCCAAACCACACAAAAACCTCACTTTCTCACAAATATATTCAGAGAAAAATCGTAGTGTTAGCATCTTTGAATCCTAACAAGATTACACTGCACAACTGTACGTAAAAGCCAGGGGCTGCCAGCCAGCAGCGGCAGAGAAAGCAGAAAAACCTTCAAGGATAACTCACACACACTGGAGAAGAGCAATAGGGAAAGCAAGCTCAAGAACTAAACAGATTTTTCCCAGCGCAAAATTAAGGCAAATGGCTCTGCCACACTCCACCCAACCAGCAATATAACCCGTGGCTGGCTTTTATGCTGTCAGATTTTACTAGCCTTCTCGAAGATGATACGCAGAGAGCCAGAGATTCAGTAGTTTCCTGTATACAGATATATTTTCCTCAGCTTCACCATTTAGCCCTCCCTCTTACAACTTTCCACATTTCCTATAGCATCTATATAGTTTGCTATTCATCATAAAACGCTAGCCAACGCACAATCCAGTTTCCTCTTTTAGAACAACAGCTATATATATATATCCAACCCACACGCACAGACATCATCCTCCGTTATCTGCACATACATTTCTCGGGGTTAAAAGCGTGTATGCCTCCAGGGAAGATAGATATACACCGCTAAAAGTTTCCACCTTTACTCCTCTCCAGCTACTAGCTACACACAGGCTCCAAGAAGAAGAAGAAGCTAAGATTCCCTGGGTCATTCCACCCCCGTTCCAAGTGCTTGCTTCACACCCGGGTATTTCTCCTGACCTCATCCCCAGTTTCCCAACGACATTCTTCTAAATTAAAAACCTGCAAGGGCCAACATCCACCTCCCGTCCAATCATCTCCCTTCCAAAGTCATCATCATCAACGTTCCCGGCAATCTGAATTCAGTCTTTGTCGGTGGCCAGCTGTAGCGGCTTCTCCATTCTCATCCCTCTCTGCCTGCGGTAACGTGTTGAGATTGAAGAAATAAGGAGGTGTTGTAAACATTATTGTTGACAAGGGACTTGTGATTTCCCCACTACCTTCCCCGTGTCACCTCGTCATTGCCCTCTCGGAAGAGACTGTGTGAGGTTTATTGTTTTTGTCCTTGCATCTTCTATTCTGTCGGCATTTCTTGGACTCCAACCCCAAACCCTAGCAAGCCCTCTGATTTTTCTCATCTTCTCTCATCCAACGGTCCATCATATAGCCTCCTCCTCACTCCCCGCATAACATCTCCCTTGTCCACCCCGAGTGGCAAAAGAAGACCATCCCAGGAGAGATGAGCGTCCCTAGATCAAGGTAGGACCCAGAGGAGAGCATCTTGGTCGTCCTCACTCCTTTCCCCCTCTTCCAGGATACTTTCTGGACGGGCTTCCTTGGAGTATATAGAGTCATCTTCCCTCGCTTCGGACGGAAAGCAACCCTGTTGTATTTCTCCAGAAGACGTCCTCCTCTCCCTCAGTCAGTCGTATCATCATCCCTAACGGAGAGACGGGCCGGGCGGAGGACAAACCTTAGGACTGGAGCAGTGCTTCAAGTCAACTTCACCCTCAGAGGACCCACCTCCGCATAGGATTCTTTTAGCGTGTGGACTCCAAAGGAGAGCGAGATAGTGGTGGCGGTGGTGAAGAAGTTAGGGTCGCAAGAGAGGATACAGATCAGAGAGTGAGAGACTGAGAAGAAGAAGAAGAACGAGTCGCGAGAGTCGCTTCATCCCCGTCGCCGTCCCTCACATTCTAGTAGTCTCCATACAGTGAGGACGAAAGAAGAAGAGAGAGACACTGAGGACAGATGCACACACATCTCGGGAAAACTACCACTACAACCTACTACGACCAGCACCACTAGCAAACCCAATACACAACACACACACACTCACAAATTGTCTTCAGGGGTTTCAAGCCTACCACGCGACTTGTCTCATGCCACACGTTTTCATTGTCCATTCGCCGCACTCAAAGGTAACATCACTTTTTATTCCACTCTCCCAAACCAAGTGTTCATCATCCACATCCATCCGCTAGTATCCAGCCTAACAACCCCCACCACCATAATTACCCAGTTCATCATCCAGCAGAGGAATCTTGCAAATCACCGGAGGTTTACCTGGACAAATAATTGTCAACCCGACTACTACAGCACAGCTTCACAAGACGTAGCTTCAAGTTATCAGGAGTATTTCTTCGGATGACGGAGGAAAACTAGTGCTAACAAGTGTGAATTGTGAAAAGATCTCAAAAGAAGAAGATTCACCTGTGCAATTAGTGATTTGTATTGCAAAAGGATTTCGCGAAAAAAAGTGCTAGGAATATTTAACAAATCTTTCAAGGAGGATACGAGTTAATTTCAAAATTGTACGCATACATTTTCTCTTCAACCTTGACATTTTGAACACGCTCCTGGAGAAAAATACAAGGAAATATCCCTGAAAAAAGTTTAATTGTGATTAATTATTAACGCAAAGTGTGTGGAGTATTTTCCGAAGATTAACAGTTTTCAAGTGATTCGTGTTTTGGACAAAAGTGTGATTTTTGAAAAAAAATTATTACTCATCGGCAAATTGTGAATATTCATGTTACACCTTCCAAGATTTCATCCAAATGTAAGTGTTTCATCTCCAGCATTAACATGCTTCCGCCTCCCGTTTTCTTCCATAGCCCCTGTATAGGAACCAGCTTGTGTGCCAGCCTTGATCCGGAATACAGTATTCCAAATCCTATTTCCTAGTCATCACCCTTCTGCAACCCGGGTGTGTCTCCATATGCCCCGTTCAGTCCTCTTATCTTCTTTAATACCTGGACAAGCCAAGTCTTGTACTTCCTATAGATTCTTGTCTTATCAGATTCTTCCTGAATTCTTGTTTTCTTTAAAATCCGTGACCCATTTGCTTCCAGCACAAAATTATATTTTGGAGGATCGAGCCTTTTTCAATACTCCTATTCCTGCCCCCTTCTTGGATAGCGGGAATGGGGTTAAATCAGACCGTCAGCCTCTTCGACTTTTTTGCTATCTCCAACCCTTGGGGCAGAATGCTACAATTCCCTTTCTCCAACTTTCTTCCGCTTCCCCTTGTTTTCAAGTCCCAGAGTGAAAGCATCTCTTCCACAGAGTCAGCACGGCAGCTATGATCTTCACAACCCTCTGTGTTTATTTAATACGAAAAGACGATTAAGCCGATTTCCCGAAACTTGCTTTTTTTCTAAAATTCTCCTAATCCATTAGAAATGCTCTATCGCTTTCTCGCCCCCGTCGGAATTTGTCAACACACTTTTTCATGCAACTCTTATTGGTTTGCTGCCTGCAAAGAGTGTTCTTGTATGAATTTGGCTATCCGGAAGAGAAATGAATCAATCATCTTTGATCACTCATACTGTGAGATTAGTCCAGATTGATTGATTCTTCCGATAAATTAACTTGAAATCATTTCACTCTAGCTGTACCATTTTCTTCTAGACAAAAATATCCAAACAAAAATCTAATCATTTTCACCCCCTCGTCGCCCTTTTTCCACTTAGTTTACTTTCGACGCTTCATCCTATTAATATTATCCTTTATCCTTTATCCCAATTTCATAGATTAAGAAATCCAGCTAGAAACTCTTCACCACTCTGTCCATTCACACAAGACGATCATTTTGTTGAAAACATTCTGATTTCACAAACTCAATCCTCCTAACAAGCACTGGGAAGCGGGCAAACTAGTAGTAAGAAATGAATTGAGGGTGAAAACGGAGAATTTCAGAGCCCCGTCGTCACCCTGTCATCTAGAATGTCTTGACTTGTAGTCACAAGTGTGTTACACCGCAAAAGATTAATTGACAAGCACACAAGTATTTTTGGGGAGAGAGAATCCTCTAGGTTTTTTCTATATTTTCCACTAGATTTACCACCACCCTCTCCAATCGTTTTCTGCGGTCAAAATCTGTCACTCTCTTTCACTCCTCTTCGAACCCTCGTCATCTTTTCCCGGATAACTGCTTCCTTGCTAACTGGACAAACTTAGGAAATCCAACCAACTTCTCCCTCCCGAATCCCAAAGCTCTCCTATTCCAATCTGTGGTTTTCATTTCACAGCATCTTCAGTCGTTTCTATTTCTACTACACTACGCTCCACTACTCCCGCTCCCACCGCCTTTCCCTGTCACTTAAATCCCCCATTCTGTAGAAAACAATTGCCGGATATCTAGTTTTGATACAACTTTCATCATTATCATCAACACAATCCCCTCCCGCTTCATTTGTCACCCATAATAATGATTATTCTCCGCCTCCTTCAAACTCATCGAGAGAGAAAACACATTTTCTAGTGATTATGAATCCATTTCACATTCTCTTCCTAAGTTGAAGTAGAGGACATTTTATTATGAGAGGACGGAAGCTGACAAGCTGTTCAAACATAACTTTCCCCTCCTCTGAATATTTTCCCCTCCAAAACTCCCCTGTAGAATACTAGTTTATCAAGGATGTGCATTATACTAAGTTATATGTCCTCCTAAAATCTCCCAACTTAGAGGTCCCTCCAATGTACGATTATCTTGTCTGAGATAGTTTCTAATAATAAGTCAAGAATACACAAGTATTCAAATCAGGACAGAGGACAATTAGTGACATTGCTAAAACGCTTTCGTCCTCATGATAAAAACATTTCCATTCCTCATCAACCCACCCACCAAGTTCATGTAGAAGGCGACACCTTGTTTCACAAACATTTCCTCACCTCCTCGACAACTTATACCTCACAAACTCAAATGTGTAACAAGAAAATCCATCCTCAAACAGAGACACTTAGTCAAAAAAGCCGCAGCAGAGTCAGTCACAGCAATTCATGTAACTTTATTTCAAATCATATTTCCCACCCTTGAAAAGTGATAATTATGGTAATGAGCATAAAATTCTGAGCCAAAGAGCCGTCCAAGCTATCATGTAGGGAACAAAATGTAAAAGATTATAAATGCTGTCATTTTCCGCCATCACCCTCCTAACAATCCCTGTCCTCTCCCGTAATTATCCCAACAAGTAAATTTTCAGCTAGCTTTACCATCTCCATCAGCCTTTGTCTTTAATACACACACACACGCCAGTACAAGCACAAAACCCAAACATCCATCCGTCTCCACGTCTTCTTCCTCTGAATCATTATCTGTCCCAAGGATCTATGAATCCAGAAGAACACAAGTGAGAAGTGCATAGTCTATGCTGCATAAAGCTTTGTCCATGGGACAATTTTAACAAGGAATTCCCATAAAATCCTCTTTAAATCAAATTTTGCAAACTGATTACATCGTCTATTTAATAGCATTCTTGTCGTCAGTCCAGTCTAGCCTCACTCCCATCACGCAAGCTTGAATTTGACAAGCTTAGGTCGCAAAGACAGAGGAGTCAACTTCTTCCTTCCTTCCCCCTCCCTACATAATATTACTGTAATCTTGTCAGGCTTAGAGTAAAGGAAATTCAATTTTTAAAAAAAAAATCCACCGGAGCTCAGCACCCTTTTCCGGTCAACACAGTACTTAAAATTAATTCGCACACAACATCCCTTACTTGAGCTCCTGATTATCTAATCTAGTTTCTGAAACTGGAGGATTTCATTGAACAGTAGGAGGACATTTAAGAGCGGATTGGAATACTTGATAATCTCATAATCATAATAAAATTAGATCCTTGGAGTCTAGCGAGATTTCCTTGAGAAACATCGTTCAACCAAAACAACCTCCTCCTGTCATGTTCGTCTCCGAGGAGAGAATTATAATTGCCCATTTAAAAAATTATTAATTTTCAATTCAGCACTACGTGAGGTTGGATTATGGAAGAAGAAGAGGGCAAAATTCTAGTTTTCTCTTTTATTATAGAGATTCTGTTGGATTTTTAAAGCAGAGGATGGGGCGGGTCAAGGCGGGGTGGTCAGGTGTCTTTGAGGTGAAACCTATAAGTGTATGAAATAATTACAAGTTAAAAATGTTACTTGCGGAAGATAATTCTGGGTTTCAAAGATTAGGATTACTCGTGCGTAACCTTGTCTCACAAGTTTCCACAATTAGAAAACTATTTGTGGTGGCAGGGAGGCAAAGCGAAAAGGCAAAGAGGAGGGATTTATATCGCACTTTTTAAAATTCATTGAGCACATCATGTGCTGTCATTCATATAATGTAGCTGCCTTCTTAAATTCCCGCCTCCTTTAAAAGAAGATACAGACCTAACAACTACAAACACCTAAAAGAAAGGCTCTTGATTCTGGCACCAAGATTGCATTTCATCTCTGGCCATTCCATTTTGCACGCTCCTTGCTTCCGCTAAAAACCTCATTTTTTCACGCTCCAACACAAAGATAGTGTATATATGCGTGCAGTCCGTGAATTTGTTGCCAGAATTAATTGCTCCCACCACATCTAATAATCTCTTCAAGTAATCACCTTCCAAACCATCAACTTGTAAACCTCACTCACCCGCTACCTAACCTCTTCCTCGTCTTCTTCTTGAGAAGCCTCTCCGTCTTCCTCCACATGTTCACTGTCCCATAAAATCCACACTGTCCCCGCTCTCTTGCTCTTCAATCATCTCACCTGAGAAAATCACCTGGATATTCGCTCAACCTATTAGCATTACCTCAGCCCCACACATCTGCCCTAGGTGCCAGACAAGCTAGCTAGCTTACCTTAACCCCATCCACCCGTATTAACTACACGCTCAAAGGAATAATGTAATCTTTTTATGAACCGGTAGCTTTAAACTTGCAGAGTTATATGAATGAGATGCTATAAAACGAATGATAACAAGTCACTGGATTATTGACACAATTTACCCCCCTTCAAAATCCACTAGCTTAAAAACTTATCCCAGCGTCGTAATCCAAAGCAAGACGAATCCTCCTGTAAAACTAAACACTATTTACTCCTTATTATTCCCCACCACAACCACCCCCCCCCTCTTAAATCCAGCATCTCCGACTTTTCAACTTACTTAAGCTCTTGTTTTCCTTAATAGCTTCTTCACCAGCCAAAGAAGCTTCGCGGCATAATAATCCAGCAGTTCCATCCACACACACAACAACTTCCAGTAGCTCTTGATAAAAGCTTCAAGTCTCTATAATCTCCTGGCTTATAACTTTTACCCTCAGCCCTAGCTCTTTCCACACACCATTGATATTTATCAGTTTCATCTAATTATACAGGAAATCCTGATCTGATACCCATCCTTGTTTCGCATTGCATTGCAGCCAGTCCAGGCCATTCTATGTGTCCTAGTAATAAGTAATCGTCTTTGTCCTTCTTGTCCCACCAAGGAAGGATACAATACTATACCGCATGTTAATGTGTTCCTCCTGTCTGTCCCTCTTTCCGTCACCCTCATACTCACACATAGCTAAACATCCCCCATGCTTATGCTATTATAGCCAAACTAGAAGCACCCCTTCATACCTCTGCAGCAATTATGCATAAACCCTACCTTCCCTCCCCTACCTAACCACATTAACTGATGTCAACTTTATGCGCTGGAGTGAAGATAGCAGAGTAGTGTGTCCCTCTTTTCTACATGGTCATTAGAGGATTCCATCACTAGGAAGGAATATGAATAGGAAGGAGCTAGTATAGTAATAAAACTAATTCTCATTAAAAAACTATATCGTCCTCTCCCATCCGCAAACACAACGTCCACACACACACATGTCACATTTACTCTTGGCATCCACCACGCGCTGGAATCCTTTTAACCCTCTCTCCAAAACTTGTAGACTTACAACATAAGATATCCTGGACCTTGTTTATTATGCAACAATACAATTATGTAATTCTACCCGATAGCTATAGCTTCCTAGCTCAATTGCTCCCTGCCTCCAGGACAAGCTTGAGGCTACTGGAATATGTTTCTAGCTCATCATCCTTCCACCCTCCGTGTCCTCTTTCCTTGGTAAGGCAAAGCAGGCTGGACAACGCCATGTGGCCAAAGGAGGAATGAGATTGTAAAAATGTCATAGTAATCCCGTATGAAAACAGTGTAAGATGAAACAGGGGCAGGGAGAAGTTTGACTTGTTTATAATGGATTACACTACAGGACGCTCTGTAAAAAGCAAACCATCTCTATCCTCTTAAAAGGATTTTTCAGTCATAATACAAATTTGGTAATTTCCATTACTCCCCCTTCCAATCTACAAACTATAACCAAGACGTATAGGTATACCCAGCTTCAGTGGCTCTACCAGTATGCAGTAGTTGAAGCTCAATCAGGAATTCTATAGGAAAAAGGCAAATAGACTATCAATGAGACAACCCATTCCCACATTATAAATGTCCTCTAAAAGGATTCCAGTATTTAACGTGAAAGGGTTATAGAAATCCCCGACATATTTATGACTTGAACCGAGTCTCCTCATATAGCTTCACGAGTAACTTCACAAGCAAAGCGGAAGGGTGGCCATCATTCCGCATAAACATTTTTGACAAAAAATTACACCATGACAGTTATCCCGCCCGTTGACAATGTCCATGTGTGTTTACGTTCCATTAGCAGTCTTCTGGTTTTCTCTTCCTCAAAATCATCCTTCCTTCTATCCCCGCTTTCTGTCTCCATTCTCTTCCTCCAGGAAAACTACACATTTCATTTTTTCATCTAGTCAACTCCACAATCCAAGCCAAATCCCTTTCAGCCACTGAGCAAGGGAAAAGCTATTTTCCTCCCACTACTATTCACCCCGTTACCCGCAAAGAAAAAAGTAGATTACCCGGGTATTAGATTTAGGAGCGGGTCAAGAGGATGGAAGAGTGTCCTCATGCTCTGCATATATTTATGAAACCGTCTTTAATAAATTGTGTTATTGTATTTGCAGAGCGGAATCGGAAGAAACTCATCTTAGAAGAAGCTTGCTTCAGAAGACGCACGGATCTTTTTAATGACGCTTTAATGTTTTCATTGAAGGGGTATTAAATATTGGAGTGGATATTATTTTCAATGGATCTCGTAAGTGATAAATTTATTTCTTCTATATTTTCATTCATGTACAGCAAAGCTAGTGAGCAATCAATGGACGACACAAATCCATTCATTCATTTAAACTATAAATCCATTAAAAATTATCCTTATATTCTTGTAAATGTCCTTGGAGACAAAGTGAGGGTAATGAAGCATTTTATAGATTTAAATTCCATCACCTTCTTCTCACCTGTGTGTGTAGGAAAAAAACCTCCTTTGTATGAGTAAATGATGTCATGATTGTGGGATAATTTTTGTCGCATTTTCTCATCGTATAAGGACACAAGGAACCTACTGTTTCTTACATGGCACTTCTTGCGACAGGAACAGGATCTCATGGAATGAACGTGTCATTCCATACTCTATATCATTTAGTTTAATTAAAGTTCTGGCAAGTTTCACAAAGTCAAATCTAAAATACATTCCCCACCAGACTGCTTTCAAACTTGCACAATCCAAACGACTCTCGCTACCACCACTACATCTTCTTAAATCCAAGTCCAAGCCCTTGAAGGATATATAAAAGTGCATAGAGTATTTTATTATTATTCTTTTAAAAATATAACTTTCAATCCTTATTCACTCTTATGGTATCCTTCCCCGACTACTTCGACAACCTAAGGACAAGCGTGGGAGTATAAAAATTATGCAATACGCAATAAGGAGCTAAGTACTTACAACCAAGAAGCCAAGATCCACGCACAGGATTTTCAAACCAAGCCATGAATGAAAGGATGCATAAAAATTTGTTTACAAGCTCTCTTCTTCCATATACTCTTCCTTCCAGTCATCATACTAATCCAAACTACCCCTCGGGCACATACTTGCGCCTGGCCTACTCAAAGTACAAATTTTACCCTTATTAGCATAATAATCAGCAAGTATGATAAGTAGCATACGGAAATTGGCGGAAGCAGGATAAGAGTCTGGAAGCTTGCAGTACATATACATGCGGAATAACCGGAAGCCAATGTGGCTTTGACAATACGGTGACGAGATTCATTCAAGAATTTCTCTTTGTGTATTGCATATACTGCACCGCAGTATAAACTCCACGAGAAAGAGCAGTCTACTGTTCAATGCTAACGCTGTCTGCTTAAATTCATTTTGCTGGCAAGCCAAAATCATTCCCCCACACCAACATCCCTGGACACACTATAAAAAAGTTGGTATTCAATGGAAGAGATCTCTGTCTGTCCTTGCTCCTGTCACTGGGATAATTCAATTTGTTCAACAAAAAAAGTGTCAACAGTCGGAAGCTTTTGAGAGGAATCAGATCGACTCTTGTTGTATTTTAAGGGGGGCGTATGTTTAATGCTTCGTCCGTCCCTCTCTCTGGATGATTTTTTTCCTAACTATGCGAGATGATGCTTTCTTCCGGGTTGATATCCGGAGTTTTATAATGTCGAATAGTAGTAGGAAGACAGGATGGATGGATGATGGGAGTGTGTGCTGGCTATATTGAGAAGAGGAGTCAAGTTTTTTCTTATTTGTCAAGCTTGTCATTTTTCGCTGTTGGGTGGTCTGTCTTTGGAAAGAGAGGGATGGAAAAGGAATTAAATCCTCATCTTTCCCTTACCCGCGTCCTTGTTGCACTATATAATGTCCCCGGCCGGGAGTCGGGCTGAATCTCTCACCCCCGGGATTTATGGTCCTCTCTCCTTCAACCGCCCATCCAATAACATGTATGGGAGAGGGGGATGATGATGGAGAAAAACTTGTAAACTTATATACACTCACTCACTTTTTCACTACTTTCCTCCCTCATCTCTTCTTGTATTAATGTGCTTTCACAACATCAGAGCCCAGCCTGTCTTCTCAGAACGAAAGAGACGAGGAAAGCACTGACTCAAACAGAGACTTTTAGGCTGTTTATTGTTTTTCCGTTGACATTATTCTTCCCCACACACACAACCCACATAGATTTTATAGATTCCAAGTCAAACTAGGCAAGAGCCAGCAGATACCAACAAGATTTACCCGGTATGCAGAAAAGATTAGAATGCAATTCTCATTTTAAGAAACCGCACTATTGACCCTCAATCATCTTGCAGAAATCAATCAAGATTTTGTATATACGTAATTTGCAAAAATGCACTTTAAATTCAAGCATCACCCTCTTTTTTAATTTTCTGCTCCTTGTATTTTAATACCATGGGCGGAATGTGCAGATAAATGTGTTTAAATCCAAGCTTGTCTCAAGATAGTTTGAGCAACTCAGTCGATAATAATATCTTCCGTGGCTATGAGTCTCTGTAAAAAGGGTAAAGGATCAATAGGAGCAAGTTAACAGATGTGTCTGCCTGTGTGTGTCCGCCGTCGTGTCTTGAAAGTCAAAAATATCTTAAAATATACAACTTGATTGTTTACACAAATGTCTTCTGTGCTTGAGCCTTCTATTTCATTCTCATGTCTTCCTACCCTTATTTCAAGCCAAAAGTAAAAGTCACAAACTCACAAACCTCCCTCACCCCAAAACCTATTCCTGTCCTCTCCCGAAAAATCTCGACATCATCATCACCGTCCTAAAATCTATCCAACAGCCTACTACCGTCTTTACAATTTCAGAAGCTGTTTTCAAAATTTCTATGCCAATCCGGCAGTAAAACCCCCTTGCATTGAATGAAGATGACAGAGTCCTGTAACCTGACTCTATGTTTCTTGCACCAGACTCCCAGAATTTTAGAAGAATAGCGCCTTTGGCCTTAAGGCTTTGTAATTCACGGCGGATGGATTTAATTGAGCAATACATGTTGAGGGAATTCGGGGACGGGCTCCATTACATGGGTATCACCTTTCCACCTGCCTGGACAAGAGACTAGAGTCACATACAACAAAGGGTGTGTCAGCTCTCTGACGGAGTTTGGGGTGACTATTAACTTGAAGAATTTCCCATGTTATGATTGCTAGCTTTCCTAATTTCTAAATTTATATTCTTTAGAAGACGGGTGAGAAATGGGAGAGTCAGGTAGGTTTATAATGTTTTTAGGAAGGAGCTCACTGGAGCTCTGTGTGTGTACACAAGCTTGAACCAACATACGTATAACCTACAACCTCACAATTCTTTTCCTTCCAGACTCCCAGCTCCCAAAAACTGAGAAATCTAGTATATACACTGCATTCATTTTCTTTGAGGAGAAATGATAATATTATGTAAGATTCCCAGGATTTGATCATCCTTATCATCACACAATTCCGCCTCTCCAATCCTTTCTTCTAGCTATATTAACTAAAGCCTCCAGCACTTTTAGTTTTAGCTATCCTGGAAACGGAAACACAGATACAAACAACTACGGGATCATGGACAACCTACTACCTGAACCCCGTACTTATTCACTTGTTTTCCCCTTCTTCTTCTTAACCCTCCCTGGCTTTCTTACAGAATGAAATATTGTGTATACAAGTTTTGTAGATTTCAAATCCTATATCTTCCCCCCTCCTCCCTTCATACTACAGCCTTGTATTCTTTCTCCCGTCTGTCTCCTCGTCCGTCTTCTCTCCCCACCCCCCCTCTCTCTCTCTTGGAAACATGTAATTTACTTTGGAATTTCCCACCGTTGTCTTTGAAGATGAAAATTAAAAGAGTTGAGGCTAAATAATACACTTGTTTTTTATTCTCTATCATATATCTGTCCCTGTGTGTATGTATCTCTTATTCCCTCCTCCTGTCTCATCCTCCTCCGCTCACCTTCTTGTGTATGTGTGTGGAAAAACTTTTCTCAAACCCGCGCTCTTCTTTTACCAAAGCCAGACAGCATTATAAGAAATGAGAGTGAAAACCGGTTTTCAATTTTCGCCTCCTCCTCCTCCTTGTCCTTCCATCCAAATGAATTGTTTTCATGGATGGAAATAAAGAAAACCAAGAAGACAAGGAACAGGACCGAAGAAAGGCGACCTGGGACTCGTTCCTCCATGCTCCCTGTCTCATTTCTCCCCCGTGTTACATATTAACAAACCTTTGAAAAAATCAAAGAGGATGGACAATTTAACCTGACCCAATGCCAGCCATGGTAGAGCTGGAAGAGGAGTGGATATCATTTTATTAGTATCTTGTTCTCAAACGACACCATTTTCACCATCCACCTCCTCCTCCTGTCTTTGTCTCCTGTCTTCCAAAACGTTATTTCTTCAACACACTGCTATTCTAGCGCGCATCCCTCCTAGTCAACTCATACCCAACAATTTCACTCTCACGGGCTCTTACCCCGCCCCTCTCCATTCCTGATCATCATTCCATCCTCCATCAACTACAGTCAACTCTTCTCCATCAACTCCTTCATCTTCCTCCACCACCACCAAACCAATCAATAGCATATACAAGAGTCAAAACAGAGGGATTTTAATCTTTTAAATTCCGAGCAACTCAACTCTCTTCTCCGCTGGTGCTTGCTGACTACTCTAAGGGCGTTTAGCCCGGAGGAAGGAGGCTACTACAACGACCAAAGATCCCCATAGAGAGAAACCTACATAAGGCTTTGCACGATCCACGACAAATTTTTTATTCTCAACTACATCAAGGATTAAAGGGAATGATAATTGGCATCAATAATGTCTCATCTCTCGGGATCATCTATCACGACAAGAGTGTGTAGTACATTGATTCCAGCTTCCTCCGTCCTCCTCCCAATCCACATCTCTTCTCCCTCCCCCGGCATGCTCTTCTTTCACGCTGCGTCCTCCTAACAACCTGTAGAATCTTCAAGGTGGCTTGTCTTTGACAGGATCGAGCCCGAACAGTTTGTCGCTAACGACGTTCAAGTCCTCCGAGGTAACCCGGAGCAACAGACTATTTAGCTTCTTTTCAAACCGAGCAGTTGTCCGATCTTTATGAAAAGAATCTTACTGAGAGAGAGAAAGAAAAAACAAGAATCGGTAAAAGATTAAGGGAATCAAACTTGATGAAATATTCTTTTCACACACACACACACACACACACACACACTACTCATCATCCGGGCATAGACAATGAAGAGAAAAGTGCGGAGAGGCAGGCATTAAAGGTGTGTGACGCGACTCAAGGTGGGATGATGGGAGTTGATTCCGAGTTGTGGCTGTAAAGCAGCATGGAATCATGATGATGATCCTCATCATCATCCTCATCATCTTGGTCATCATCACCAAAGACTGTTTGCATACTAAGTGACACGTTTGCCCGGTTCACCCCCTTCGTCAATCCATCTATACCCACCACAACAACCCATCTATTCTCCACTCCTTGATCATTCTTACCTCCACCACTGACTTCATCTCCGCATCAATTTTTCCAATCTGCATCCGCAGAAATTTACCCCCCAACCCTCCCTCCCTCTCTCATTCATCCCATCAATCCGCAATAATCATTTCATCAAAGAGATCATCTGCAAACTACCACACAAGATCCGTCTGATCCCATGAGTCTATCTTCACTTCCAAACTTTCTTGAAGGAAATTCTTTGCAAATTCTTTGCTTTCACTCCATCAAATTTAAGTTCCCATAGTACCTTCATCAAATCCGGCTCCGGATCGGGTATGCATCTTAAAAGAGTAAATAAAAAGCTTATAGAGTCATCCTCATCTGTCAGAGTAGTTGGCCATTGATTACTGGATTCTGTCAAGAATTTCAAAGAGGTTCTCAACATCTCCTCGTCACCTCATCCTCTCATACCAGTCTTACCGGCAAAGTACTAGAGAGTTTGTAAGAAGAAAATAGGAAAAACGACTACTAAACTCCCACAATATGATGACCGTCATCACCATCATCTGGGAGGATGGGGATGAATAAGATTATAATGGAGATTTTATAGCCGTCCCCTCTAACTAGAATTTGTCCTTTGTACGCATACTTTTATCAAATTTCAAATATTACATCCAATCATCTCCTCCACCTCAACCTCAACAGGACACGATTCCATAAAAAATCCCATCACACATAACCATCATCCAAGTCCAGAGACCATCCCAAACAAACTCAAGTCATACACCAACCCATCCAAAACCACTTCTTCCCAACCAACATCTTTCCATATAAACGTCTCCAATTCATCCAGCCTTTTGACTCTATTCCTTCCCCTGCCCACACGCTTACATCCTAAAAAAACATAATTTAGGCAAAATAGCCAACGTAATTAAGGAATTCTTTAGAAAAACAATGTATAATTGCCCACAACAACACACAACTTTTCCATATATCAACGTATGAGGATTTTATTTAAAAAATCATCAGTCCCAACCTATTAGCTCTCCTTCTCCACCAAGCAATCCAGCCAATGCGTAAGCAACTTCATCCTGTCCTTGCTCTTTCCCATGATCCTGTATGAAATAATTCGCAAATTATATCCAATAACGAGCTATCATTCCCAGTATACTCTCACCTTCACTCCTCATCTCTCTTTTGAGAAACACAACCGAGTTAGCTGACAACTACTGATCAACCGCTCTCTTGACTCAACTGCTGTAGGAGCGGACAAATCCCGGTTCATGTCTTTAAATCCTTCACAAACTTCTCCACCTTCTTAAGGAATGCAAATCAAAATCTGGAGATGATATGTGAGACACACAAGCTCCTTAACTCCCTCCCTGTCTCATTCATCCCCACTTCCACCCCTATTATTTGGAGTGCGGTGAAAGAAAACTTTTTCCACACCTTCTCCGTCCTCTCTCTCCTCCTCATGAGAGCACCTGTAATAAGGAATGGGAAAACTTACAAGCAAACATCTAAATACCCAACAGCCAACATGTCTTCACGACATAATCGTAATAATCTCCTCCTCATAATAACAATAAATAAAATTCGTACTTGTCTTCTCAGAAAGAGGAGGACACGTTCATCAAGAGTTCATCTAACTGCATTCAATAACCCAGCAATTAGCCCTGCAACAAATTGCATGAGCAGATGAGAAGAATATTAAGACAAAATAAGTGAATACTCCACCTGGTGACCATCCACTTCATAAACAAACAGTTTAAACGACAACCATTGCAGAGACGGTAATTGTTAAGGAGTAGCAAGCATAAGCAATTATAATATCCTCCACATACTATAACCTTTGACCACCACCAGGATCACGACCATTCCCATCTACACAGCACCCTCGTCATAACGTTTGAAAAGGACTAATGAAGCAGTAAGATAATCTCCAACCAAGAAGCGTCATCACTATACTCCCCCCCTCCTCACCTTCCATCATTGACAAGCTGACAAGCCTCTTGGCTTTATTAGCACCTCGATATCCAATCCTAGCCATCTTACCTTCTTACCTTATACCTATTCTCCATCAATTCTTATATTTATTCTACAAAGTAGCCTCTAGTCCTACAACAAACTGCCCTACCTCAGTTTTCAATCATTCTCCCCCATTCTCATCCCTTCCTTACCTGTAATCATCTCACCTGTCCATTCAAACCAGTGGAGCAAACCAAAGCAAGCAGGGAGGTAGCTACTCTCAGGTCGCACACATTAAAGAATATAGAAACGATTCTCCAAAGATCAAGTCGAGGAAGCAATGAGAGTTATTCCACCAGAATTCAAGAGCAAATCTTTAAAATAATTGCAATCTCTCCACGTTCCCGGCAATGATACATTCTACTATGCGGGGATTGGAGGAGGACAAAAGAGCGAGAAGAGGCAGCTAAACAAGTCAAGACAGTAACAGACAAGGAGATAATATGAAGAGATGACTAGTTTGGGGTGGTGCAGTAGTAGCGTGCGGACATGCGGACATTTGAAAGGAATAATGGCTATTGCTATTGAAATCATCAACTAGAGGAGGGTCCTTGCAACTATTATTATTATTATTATTATTATTATGATAGGCTGTGGTAAGACAGGGATCTAATGAGAGCTGTCTCCCAGCCCTCACTCACAGTAATACATATTGTCAACTGATTTCAAGTTGACGTTTTTTAAGCTCGCAAAACCGGTTTTCAAAAATATGGCTGGATAATTATAACCTTCCCTCCAATAACATGAACGCCTTTGACGAGCTTCAACAAGGGAGTGACGACGACGAGGAGCAATAACTAACTAAATTACCAAGTCAAGTTCAGAAGTCAAGTCAACCTCCACATAAGACTTGCGCATCCCTCTAAACTATTGGACAACCTAAAGGAAATCATTTCAAATCAACCCGTCCAAAGACTAACCATCATGACTACCACCATTTTCAAAGATGCATCATAATACGTGTCGGCCATCTCCCAGGTGTCTTCTACGGAGCGGAAGGCCAGCCGAGAATTAGGATGAATATCAAATACTCGTTATTATCAACATCCTCATGTGTATTCCTAATCTTCCCACAATCCCATGACGTTATGCTAGCTAGCACCTTCCATCTTTCTACTCCGTATCCTATCAAGATTCCTACGGATTGTATACATTCATATGGCAGTGCGTATAGCCTTAGGAAATTTCCTCCACAGATAGATAGCTTTGACTGAGACTCGTTTACTTTTTTCAAAACTTTTATTTCAACGATTAGTTATTTGGGAGCAAGTTTTTTTCCATCCGCTCTTCAAGTCAAGTCCATGTCCCTTGATTTGTCTCTTGCTCAGAATCATTCCAGCGACGCTGCGCTGCTACACAGCAGCGTCGAAATGCCTCTTATGAGTACGAGTTAGTCTTGAGCCTAGAGGACGCTCATGAAATTGTACGCTCAGTCAGAGTTAGGCAAGTTATTATCCAGCATAATATTTCTTTTCTTCCCAAACTTGACTCTTGTTGACTCTCGTTTTGAGAGTGTAAAAAAAGTCTTGCTCCTGCTCCTTCCTTGCTCACTCAGGACTTGGAATAAAAGTCAAGTGAGTTTGTAGTAGTAGTAAGGAAAAGCATTTGCTTTGACTGTCGTGAGGAGCCAACGGCGGTCAACCACGCCTATTTTCTACCCTTTTTACCATTTAACCATCTTCTTCTTCTTCTGTAGCTTCATCTCATCCTCTCTTTTTCTTCTTATTCTTCTGTCCACCTCACAGTCCCACCACCCGTCCTATCAACTACTAATCCTCCCCTCCCCCTGTCTCTCTTTCTCAAAATCCTCTACATCTCTCCATTTCCCAGCTTTCTTTCACAAGCCCAGTCTCCTATCTCCTCTTCTATGTAAATCACGCATCCTTCACAGCCAGACAAAGAGTGAAAGAATATATAGTAGTTGAAAACCTAAAAACCCCGACCGACTACTACCAAAACGACTCTGTCTTCTTCTGATCACCTTGTTATAAACTAAAGCAAGTTCAAATCAGAGGGCGCGGAATCTATATATTTTCTCCAATTCATTCCCATGCTATCCCATATCCTTACACCGCCTAACTAACAACCCGCCGCCTCCTCTTAACTAACTATAGTCATCCCTCTCCTGTCACTCCAACCACATAACTTTTATATTTTATCTCATCTCCTGCTGGAAGTCACGCCGAAGTCATGTCCGCCGGACTCCTCGTCCTCCATCCCCAAACGAAAACTGATCATTTTCCCAACGTCCCAAACCAACCATCCGTCCATCTCACAACAAGTAGATGCAACTTGTTATACTTGACGAAACCCAGCAAGGCTCCTCCTCCTCCTTACTTCTCTTGTAGTAAAAGCGGAGAAAGAATCTAAATATAGCAGTTAAGATCACATCCAGCCGAGCCGAGGAGCAGCGGCAGCGTCCATCCAAAAATCATTCCCAAGGAATTCAACCGAGCTATGCTAGCCTAGTTCTGGCCCGCTTCAAATATCATGGACACACGCTTTGGAAGACGAGAAAGCGCAGTGGTGGTTAGGTGGTCGTCCGTCCTCTTCCAGAAAGAAATACCACGGACGGACGGTCCACCACCATTTGGACCATGATCATGAGATGGAAAGCGCTTCGGAGGGAGAGACAGCCGTATAAAATATGATGTGGAATCAAACCCACATCTCGTACATATTTCACCCTTTTTTATCTTCCAACCTCCTAGACAACCAAAAACTGCCCATACTTACTCACTTGCATTATTATTTCATCTTCTTCTTCGTCCTCCTCTTTCTTTCTTCTTCTCACTCTCTCAGTCAGTTGGATCTCCGTCTGTGTGTATCCTCCGGAATGGACACAAGTAGAGTAGTGAACCCGCTAACATTTCCCTATCACTTTCCGCTTTTACCGACGTAACTTCCAAGACATCGAGGCAAGCTGAGCAAGCACAAGGAGACGGACCTTTTCCCTTCTTCTTCAACCCAGCCAGGGACATGGAGGAGGAGGACGGGACTGGGAGGAGAAGGGGCCCGTAAACATGTGAGCATGTTGTGATTATTATTACAAGTCAAAAAAAACTTGAATAGATATCATGTACGTGGGACTCCTCCTCAACTCACGAATTTTCATGTGTCAACTTTTTCCATCCTCCACCAACAACCAAACAGCCAACCAAGGAACCAACATCCCAAAGATGAGCATCATCATGATCAACAAGACCAACACCATCTCATCCTCTCTCATCCTTTAACTCAGTCTTTTATGTTGTGACAATCAACTCGCACTCTTTTTTGTCCTCAAACCCTTTTCTCTCTTCAATGAGGTCACGCCCTTCTCCCTCATCGTCCACATGATATTCCACCTTGGTCAACTTATCAACTACTCAAATCAGCCAGACAAACTCTCTTTCTCTCCTCCTCCCTCCACACATCACAGAGGATCCAACTATAGTCCTCAAACAACTACAACTTACCCTCCCTCCATCATCATCCATAGGCTTTTTTTATTCACCCCGCCCTCAAAGAGTCCTTTTACTTAGCCACCAATAGACCGACCTCCTGGACAAAATCCCAAGTCCTCCCCACCACCACCGCTCCTATTATCCTCGCATCTTCTTCAACCCTCTCGTCTCTAGTCCTTCAAAAGTATCTCACACATTTACAATCCTTCCAGCATCCATCCATCCAGCAGTCCCTTGTAATCCTCTTGTAGACCTAGGCTACTTAGTAGCAAAACCGCCCTTTATCCTCTCCCATATGCCAAACAATGAACAAATCTTTTTAGTCACTTCTTTTCCTTTGTCCTTCATTTTATTCATCCAGGAATCCGCTCTCCCATTATTCTCTTTCTTCAAGCATACATCCAAGGGAGAATAGCCCTTGAAGAAGAAATAGAAATAGACTGCTGAGCTCAGACTGAATAAAGAATAAAAATACTAATTCCTCTTCCTTATTAGTCCCTTATTCTTCCAAGGCTCTCTTCTTCCTTTAATAGGATTACTCTTCTTTCTCCTTTCCTTCCCCATGATGAGCAACTAGGATTTACGCCACAAGAGCTCTAAACAAGAGAAAGCAGAGCCTGCAAAGTATCCCCCTTCAGGTTAGCAAAGAATGGTATGGCTTTCACTTTCTCAAGTTCCTCACTCTGCTTTCTCCGTCTTT
The DNA here is from genome assembly GCA_906901655.1 of Sminthurides aquaticus. Taxonomy (NCBI): domain Eukaryota; kingdom Metazoa; phylum Arthropoda; class Collembola; order Symphypleona; family Sminthurididae; genus Sminthurides; species Sminthurides aquaticus. The sequence goes on along the minus strand of CAJQTT010000001.1, from coordinate 11,758,150 downwards.
GAAAATTGCATTAAATTCGCTAGGATAGAGTGGAGCCTGGGGTACAGCAAAAGTGCATTGCAAACTCTCTCCCACCGCTCCCTCCCTCCACATTTCATTCATCTCTCTCTGCTTGGCTTTACTTTCTCTGCAAATGAAAAGTGAAAAAACAGTTTCGTGTTTGCAGTTGTAAATTGCAGGCAGGGAGGAGGCGTAGGCTAGAAGAGGAGAGAGTATATACATAAGCTCATAAAGTGCGTACTATTACTTAAGGAGAGATGAAGAAGAATGCTATATATGCGCTCAACTTAAGCTTGCATTAATATCCAAGCCATGGGAATGTGCGTGTTTTGGCAGAGTATTTACATTCCATCCTCCCTCATCTCAAGTTTTACGCTAGAAGAAGATCCCGTATAGAGGAATAATAATATATGAGTCAGACGAACGGGCATCTGCTTTTTGCCATCTTCTTATTCATATTCCATCCCACCCTTCCCCACCTTCTCTTTCTTACATGCTAACTCGAGTCTTAGACTTACGTACACCGGCAATACGCATTACCAATTCCCGGCTTGAATGAAAAATGAGGCGCATCCCAATCCCATCATCTGCGAGGAGGGCTGTGTTGGTTTTCTCAATCCTATACATCATTCATTGTACAAATCAAGTGCACTTCTTCATGTGTTTGAAAGCAAGCAATAATGGCGTACAGTAGAGAAGAATGTAATGAGACGCCGTTTATGAAAAATCCTGTAAACTCCTGAAAAACGAACTTGAGTCCAGCAATGAGTCCATCAAGCGACTGTCCGGCAGGCTCAACACTCAACTTTGCACAAATCCCTCATTTTATCGTAGAGACAGACCAGAAGCCTGTGGTTTCATGTTGAGGTTTTAAGTTGCTTTTCTTGCCCGTTCCTGGAATGATTCCGGATAGAGTATTTTCTTTTTCGTGTCAAATCTTGGGAAAATTGTCCTCAAGTTTCATGTTGTCGTGTTCCCATGGAACTCTTTCCCCCTATATTTTTCCTCACTTATTCTTACGCCCAAATCTGACTAGTCTCTATATTCCTCTCAACTTTTAATAAGGGTTCATTATTTTTGTGGGAATGTGACGCTTTTTCACGCAATATCCGAATAGCCCACACGGCGGCGTCCTTCTCTAAAGGTCCCCTTATTCTTCACCTTCCGCACCCTCCTCCACTCCTCCACACACAAACTTCCGAGCTACATATATATATATATCCATGGCGTCTTGTCTTGACTGGCTTTTGAAATGCAAATCTTTCGAACCCTTACCCAGGAGCATGTTCCGGGGGGCAATGTATTTAAATGTATTGTTGTGAATCAAGATAGTAGGGGAAGTACTGGCGACGACGACCAAGACATGGGCATGTTTCAGACTTGACTTTCTTTTCCCTTATTCCTCCCTCCGCAGCCTGCTTGAAGAAGTCATGTTCAAAGTTGGATGGGGTGGCATGTAAAGCTTACTCGTGATTTGATTCACTTCTTGACAATAGGTTTTGTGGTGGGAATCTGTGGGGGTCGTGTAAAATGTTTTAAGGTGACGTCCTCCTCCTAGCGACTCCCAGAGGTAGAAATAGGAGGTGGATCAAAAAGTTGCCTAGTTCCTTTAATGGCGTGCAGATTTCATCATTTGATGACATGTGTCTACAGTCCAACTTGTCTTCCCATTCTCTCCCCCTCAATGGGAATACACATGGCCGTCACTCATTCCTCGTCACTCTGTTGTGATAGACATTTAACCAACTTTGCCACCCTTGTCATTATATTTGTATTGTCTTCTTCAACGCTAAGCTGAAGCTGAGCCGGAGGAGTGTTGTGTGACTCTCCGCATCCCAGAGAGGAACACATCAATTTCAGTATATTCAATCCATTTATAATTCTTCTCCAATATTCCTACATATATTCTCGCCAACCAACCACACACGACTCGGATTCTGTCGTTGAATCAAATCAGTCACATCTTGATTTCAAAGCTAAGCTTGAATTGATGACAGGTAGACTTATGCGGGCTTTGGCGTAGCAACAACTCCACCTTTCGTGATGGGATGCTTCCAGACAGGGACGTACGAGTCAACTTTTTAGTTATTCCGAGGGGGTGTGTAGTTACTGGAATCAAAGTTACTCGGATTCTTTACCTTATTTTTTAAATAGTATTATCGTATCCAAACGCTTAATGCTAAGAGCCAGGCCAGGTTAGTGTACAATGTACAAGTAAAGTAACTCCCATCATATGAAATTTAATCGGAGCAAGTGAAACAAGAGTCATCCGTGACAGACGCAAACTCAACTCCTCCATCCATGCTCCTTCATTTCTCATTGCTTCATCGGGATGGATCAATTTTACATTTACCACCATTCCATGACTGGGAGTGACGCCTTGAATTTTAATATGGCTCCTCTCCTTACCTTATTCCCACCATCAACTCAAATCCAACACAGAGGATCAGCACACCACTCCAAAACTCTGTCCATGTGTCGCATGACATAAATCCAAGGGGGCGTTAAAGCTCAATGAGTCATATAATTTTCGTAAGCTGAGAAAAACCATCCAGCCCGCCCGCTCTACCTCCTCCGTTTCTTGGCGCTTGAAATCCTTTGCGGTAGCATTCTTTTCCCTCTAAACGAGCCAAACTAAATGCCAAGAGAAAAATGAGAGACGGCGATGACGGGCTACTAAGAGCAGTGTCAATGGGAGAGTTATCCAAAATAAAAGTCTACTTGATTACTCCCCCTCCTCCTCGACACTCTTTCAATTCCCTTCAATTCTTACTTAACGCCCAAGAAATTCGGGAGTGTCAACGAAAAGAGTATCAAATCACTATCACCACGCCACAACGAGTCGCCAAACACACATTTCTCCATCACCCTTCACAGGAAGGATGGCAAACTTTTTTCTCCCCTCCTCGAGAAAAACTCCCGAATTTCTTCCCAGAATACATAGTCTTCTTGTAAAACAGGGCAACTACCTCCTCCTCTAAACGAACATAAATTGATCATTACATCTTGTATCTGGAGAAAACATTTACAGCCAGAGGATTTCTCCAGCCCCTAACAACATTCTTGTCTATCAAAACCTCGTGCTCAACATCCCCCCACCTACACTTTTACACACACTCACCCCCCCCCCCCATCTAACCTTCTCTTTCTCCCACTTCCCTAATATCTTCCGACTTGTACAAGAAATTGATATTTTCCCAAGCGTACATACATACACCTTCGCACATACTTACACATCTCTCTCTCCTCCTGACCCTGCTAAAACTTTCCCGCAATTCCGTCCCATCTGTATTAGATTTCGATTTAGAGAAACTTGAGACCTCCAAACCCGCCCGGCCAATCTGTCCTACACTTCTCATTTCCTCATTTCGCCTCGCCAAAGAGTAAAGGGAGAAAGTTGCGAAAGCAACTAAGCTTTTAGTTTGACAAACCGTGCTAGGAATTATTCCTACGTTCATAGGATAAAAGACTTTCAGTCTCCATCTTACAGATTCTTAGCAGCCAAGGAGAAGAAAGCTGGGAGGGTGAAAGTAAAAGAAGGGTGAGCAATAGATTGCCTACATATGTACCCACTTTCTCTCGTCTTCTCCTACTAGTTTGTTATTATTTTGACAACTTAATTGATTTCTTATTTGCTCCTCCCGTATATTCTTTTCTCATCCTTAAGAAGGGTTAAGTGATAGAATGTTGAGCTAAACTTTCCCCTTCTCCACCACCGTCCGTCTTACGCCATCAACTTAAAGATAATTCACAAATAATTCCCGCGTCAATTCCCTCCCTTTTCCTAACTGTCCTTTTTATCGGATACCATTACACAATTTATTGCGTATCAATTAACCCCTCCCTCCTCTTTCTTCCTCCATGTACATAATGTACTCCTCCAATTCCAAGAGTAATACACAATATGCTTTCTCCTCAAGCCTTCTCCTCCCATCACCCTTCACCGTGTCACCTCCTACATACATCCTTTCTCTGACCTCATCCACCTCTTTCTTATCTTAACTTTCACCCGGAATCATCCCTAATAATACTCCTTTGAAAATAATTCCACCGCCTAATGGAAAATTCTATATTGATTTACCTACCCATCATTGATCATCCTGTCTGTGAAAGCTTTTCCGATTTCCTCCTATATTAGTCTTGCCATAACGAACCCTCCATGATTCCAATGTACAAAGAGACTCTTCTGTTGTATATAGTATTATAGTGACATTAAAGAAGGGCTAATTTCTCAGCGACTAATGATGGGCCTATTTTCTAGCCTTATCCTATACGACTAGAATCACAAAACAAGTTTCTTCTCCACTCACTTTCTGAGAGTTCTATCAGAGACAGCACCCTAGTCATGTGAGACAAGTATGATTTGAGACGCAGTCAAAAACAAGTCCAAGACTAGCTTACCTCCTCATCGTCAAAAGGAGAAGAGATTGGGCTAAGCTAAGAGTCGTTGGAATTTTTCCCTAATCAATATAGAATCGCCCCTAGAAATGGAAATAAATTTGTTTCTCCTAATTAACCAGGGGTTTGCTCCATTCATCCCAGAGAGAGGATTAAAACAAGAAGTTGATCATTAATAGCAGAGGTCCGCTCCTTGTTAGAAATTTTTTAAAATCAAGTAAATCCATCCCCGTCCGTCCACTTATATCCCAAGCCGTCTCTCTCCTCCCAACCACTACACTTGTATAGACTTGGTCTCCTCCTCGTCAGTCATTCATTCAGTCCGCAAGCTCATCAAGGAGAAAGAAGATGATGATGGCGGCGGCGACGACGACGCTGGCGAGGGGATATTTATTCATGATGAATATGGAGGATGGATTGAGGGATATTAATATGGACGAAGAGGGATTCAATCCAAGCCGGGAATTATTATAGGCGAACGGGCAGCCCATCCAGACATCTCAACTGAGTAGGGGAGTGGGAAATTAGTGAAGAGACGGATTTAAAACTCTGTGTCTTATGCAAGTGTGTAGTAAATGCATTCCCGGATTCAGCATCATTCACATCCCCAAAATATTCATATTCAGTTTTAGTTACGCGAGAATGAATTCCCATTTCCCTCCAGCACAAACCCGGGGATAATAACTCCTGTACTATGCTCAATCCTCAGCATTCAGCATCATAAATGACGACCAGTTTTGCAAGGTGAGTCCCAACTTCAAGGAGGAGTTAATCATCGTTCCCATGACAACTTTCAAAAGTTGCCCAAGTTTCTAGTAGCAAATGTCAAAATCAATTTCTCCAGAAGCGTGTTTACCGCTTCCAGCGCCCATGCATTTATTTAAATTCTGTATTCTGAATTGACCGCATATACTCATTCTCTTTACCCGGATGGGACGCTGCCCTCCAATTCAACATGTATTCATGTCCACTAAACTCTGCCTGAATTTCAGTCGCCATTTTAGACTACACGCTGGAACCAGAGGAGGAGGGAGCTGACTGGGAATGAAAGCAGGCTTGATTCATTCGGGAGTTGATGATGAGAGCGATGAAGGATGATGATGAGGAGGGTTGTGCATAGAAATTGATTGAAAATCAGGAGGGTAAACCATAGAAGACTAGAGCTCTTCCTAGCGTTAATTACACTCCAAGCCTGACAAACCATAAGTGCGGAGATGTGTGTGTGTCTTCTTCCGAGCTTCTGTCTAGAAGTGGATCTGGAGGGGAAACTAATTCTCCCCTCATCATAATATCCAATCTTTTACCCCCAGAAATTAACAATGAGACTCAAACATCTCCAGACTCATCCAGCCTTACAGCTCCTCCTCAACTCTCCAATCTTTTTTAGTCCTTTGCATACATTTCCCTTCTCCTCCGTCCTCCCTCCTCGCATTCCCCTACTTCTCTAAGATTCGGAGTCCAGAAGAAGGAATATACTTGAGACATTACTAAGAACGGTTATATGAATATGTAGTTTCCCCAGAAACTAATAATAAGCACCATGGATGAGAATTCACAAGAGGAATCAAGGATTGTAAAACAAAGTAGCTGTAAAATCAAACATGTGAAACTTTATTTCCTCGTCAATAATCACTACCCCAAGGATAAAGGTAGAATGTAAATGATGGCCGCGCTTCTTCCAAATCAACCATCTATATCATCTTTCATCAATTCCTCCTCGTCGTCTTTCAAACTACTAATACATACTCCCGCCACCGCCTCCGAGCTTAATTATCCCCGATACTTTACAAAGAATCCAGTAGAAACTAAAAGTTTGAATCCACTCAAGTGTTCCTCTTTATCAACTATACAGCCTCCTCCCTCTGGATTCATTCCAAATACCCGGCTATACTACCTCCCGCTTCCCTCTCCCCTCTCTTCAAAATCCCGGCCCCGGCTCCTGCTCCTGAGTAGTTGCATGTTAGTAGGTAAAAATTTCAACTAAAACTTTTCAACCATCTATCAAATCCTCACAACTCACCACCACCACTCTCCATCAACCTCCACACTGTCCTTCCATCCCCGCCTTTCAATATTTCGGATAAAGTGTTCTTAAAATCTCTTGTATTTCCTCCCGGGATGGATGGACAGACAAATGGGGGACTGCCACTCCCGACCGAAAACCGGAATTTTCCTCCACAACAATCTCTCCCTCCTTTCCTCTGTTGTCCCCCTCTTTTTTGAATCCAGAAATCCTGGACACTGGAGCAAATCAAGTTAACAGATTTATATTCCTGGATGATGTTCGAAAAAATTTCATAATAATAATAATAACCCACATAATAATTAAGGCAGAATTAAGGAAAGAATCTTCCGGAGCTTAAAAGCTAGGTTTGAACTTCTCCCTTTCGCCTCTTCTTTCCTGCCCTGCAACACATTGGTTTGTGTACAACCCGACGATTTGCCAGGTACTTTGTGAATAGATGTCGGGATTTTTCTCCAGGCTTCATTAAATCCCTCAATGACGCTAAAAGTTATTGATTTCCCATCCATATTTCAATCCTAATATTGATGAATAGATGATGATATGTATATTTTCCATCCTCTTTTCTCTCCAGTACAATGGACATGAATTCCCAAAGACTTTTCCTATATAGCAGCCGCTCATCCCAAAATTATCAATTCATAGAGGACAGGAAGAGAGAGTTGAGATATTTCTCGAATATACCACCCCTTGAATATATTAGAGCTTCATCCAAGTCCATGCAGTTGATTTGGTTCAACTGCCGTGGATCAACCCGCCATGTATCCGACACGGGTATCCTAGAGAAGTCTCTCATAGCTTTCCCAATCCCTTCTCTACTTTCTGTCATAGATACGACGCTCACCCATCTTATGAAAAGATATGAGGATTTCATCACATCAATTACTGTCTATTGGTCGCCTAAAATTATCATAAAAGAATCCCTTCCGCTCTTCTTCCTTTGTCCACCGCAAACCCATTCTGATTCTGCGACATGGACGCTTCTTTCTAGTTTTTCCTCACAATGTATTCTGTATTTCCTCCTGCCCAAACTGCTTATGTCCCTTGGATTATTTTGCCAGAGGCGGCTAGGATTTCCTTGCACTTCTATCGCGTCCCCACCCCACATTCATCTACTCTGGTCCAGGAATTCCCCTTCCGATGCATCTCTGGGATGAAAATCAAACTCGTTATGATTAATACAGTTCAATATGTGTACTCATCCCTCTGCTTCCACCCCTGCATCCCTAGTTTTCTTCGTGCCTATGCAATATGAAGCTTGACCCTTGCCTCGTTCCATTTCTTCCGAGAGAGCTAGTTGGGAAGGAATAAGCATCTCACTAATTTCCGAGAGTACGCCAAAGCATGTGAGACTTGTGTAAGCCCATGAGGACAGGAAGGGTGGTGGTGGAGGGAGGGATGGGAAGTAGTATAGTATATGTTCCAGGAAAAGGGATAGAGACAAGAGGAGAAAGATAGATTTGGAGTCAAGTATATGGAAAGTGAAGTGGAAGAAAAAGGGCAAGAAAAAACCGGGTCGAGATTGATGACCATTCGGGGAAATTACCCGAGAAGGAGAGAATATTGTGTGATGGGTAAAAATTCGCTGTACGTGACTAAATCTTTATTATCTTACCCGAAGAGAAAGTCTTCTCCATTTTCTCCCTCTCCTTCTTCATCTCCTTAGTATATGCCCATACTTTCTCCCGTGACCACTCCCTTCCTCTCACTCGCCGTATCTTCGGGTCACTTTCCCTTTCTCTAAATGGACAATACCTTATGCCATTTTTATGCTTTTTTCTAGCAGGAGAGTGCGGGAGAGAGAGAATAATATACCGTGTATCTGTCTACATAGGTAGCTTCTTCTTAGTGTCCACTTTCTCTCCTTTCTCCGTCATTCACCCATCTTCCAGTAGTCATGAGAGCCTTTCTCTTTTGGCCCAAGACAGTTCCCTGCCTCTCAGTCAGATTATAAGAAGAGAGATAAAATGAGACAGAAAATAAATTGCAGCCAACCGCAACTCATCCTCTTTCCACATTGCTCTACATGTGTCTTTCTTAACTACACTCTTGAGCCTCCACAACGTCCACCAACCACACATCCTTCTTATTCTACTCCAATTCCCGAGAAGCAAGTGAGAGAAAATGACAAATATAATTCTTTCTCTACCTTAATTATTATTTATGAAACGGCTACGCTTTCTTAATCACTATTGATTTCCAGCTCTCACATTTTATCTCATTCTTCTCACCCAACCCCCGCACTTCCTCCTCTTCTTATGCTCTCTTCTTCCAAATGCCTCCTCTCATTCATCCAACACCGGTACCACTTTCCCCTCCCATCATCATCATGTCGTACAAGAATAACATAGTGTCCGGCCCGTACTTTCTCCTCCCCCATCACAAACCATCCATGATAGTCAATTACGGTTTGTCATGCAATCAACGGAATAGATTCCACCCAAGCAAACACCATGAAAGTATCCACTCCTTCCTTCTTTCTCTTCCCGTCTCTCTCCAAGGCCCAAATTCCCCGGCGAAAGCTAGCCTCCACCACTTTCATCCACAAGCCAATACACGCACGGATTCAATAGGATGCAAACATAATTCCAAAATCTCAGTAAACTTTCAATTTAAAGCATCATTTCCCTTGGCTATACCACGATTCCCGTTTTTGTATAAAAGTTGTACAACTTTCTCCGGGCTACATTCTCCTCACCTTTTACACGAACTCATGTACAAGGGCGGCTACTGACGGTTCAAAGTTTGAGTTTCATTCTCGGAGGAGTTTTCGGGTGAAAAAATCCACATTTCTTTGACTTTTCCTCAAGAAATTTAAATGATTGATTAGTCTCCAGGGAAGACATCATCAATTCATATATCCGGGAATAATATGTGGAAAGTTGTTAAGAATAATACGGAAAATGATAACTCCCCGTCTTTTCTCCTCCTCCCTCGTGCATTTCATTAACTTTGGGGGCAAAATAGATACAATCTTGTCCTTAATAGTAATAGTCTTCCCACGCCAGCAGTCAGCAGCCAGGAGTTCCAGGAGTTTGTCAGAGCAAGAGAGCGGAAAGTCTACCTCGTGCTCTTAGATCATAAGCTAAAGAAAACAGGGTGTGGAGACTCGGGCCATCTTCCGTTCTTCATCAAGCTTCTTTCCAAAAATATTTTACCCATTCCATTCACAAGCCGCTGTAGTCACAGTCAAAGGAAGAGGGTCACGGATATGGGCTGTTTAGCTGTAGCCCAGAGTTTCATCCAAGCCCCAAGATAGATAGATAGATAGATATTTATTCGATTGATACGGCCGTTTACTATAAAGCACGGCCCCTACAATAACTGCCGCTAGCTCATATTTACATGGTTACACAAAAAAAGTTCATAGTTTGACATTGAATCGTACGTACAATAGAAGACGCTCGATTCATTTTCAATTACGTTATCTTAATAGCCTATCATTCTTCCAAGAAGAATTTTCTCGTCAGCATAGCTGACTCCCAAAACGTTTCTAATTCTTCTTCTTCAACTTTCTCGACTATTTGAAGGAGGTAATTCTCTCTTGAGATCTGAACTAGATTTAGCGACTTAGTAATATTACCTCTGATACATTTGTAATGTGGACATTCGAACATAACATGGTACACATCCTCCGGTTTCTTGAGGTTACAAATACTACAGTTGGTAGGTTCAACACTACCTTTCCATATATTCCACATAGCATTTAGGGCATAGCATTTTCCTTTTACAACGACATAGGGTAGTCCATTCCTAAGACTCTGAATTAGTAAAACAGTATTCCATTTTAGATTTTTATCGTAAAATTCTGTTAGCCCTACCCTTTCCTTAATTGTTTTGTATACACGTGCACTCTCTAGCATACGTTTCACATCTTCATTGATAAGTTTTTCTTTCACTGAAGCTAGGATACGCTTGCTGTCGCTACCCCGTGTTGCTACGTTAAGATCAGTTACGCTTACACCAATATCCATTTTATCAAAAAGTGTTTGTACCTGCATAAACCAGTTAAGTCTAAGGTCTTTACATTTATTTTTAGTTGCTTCTATGAAGCTATGCCTAGTTATGACATGGTCGGTTTTGAGAATTCTGTACACTAACTTCAGTACAGCACCAATGATATACAACAAAATATTATCTGTGTCAGTTTCTAGCCTGAGATAATAACCTGGTACAGCATCTGGGGATTTAGTTAACCTTCTCAGAAAGCTAGTTTGGAACATTTCGAAGCTGTCGGTGTACATGAGTCCCCATATTGGCATTCCATACGATAGGATTGACCTTACAAGAGAGTTAAATAATTTTGTATGGGTTCGTACCTTGGATATGCTTGCCTTCCAGAACACGTCAAACAAGGCTCCTAATGCTTTCTTGCCTTTTAACATAAAGTGACTTTTCGCTTTGTTATGTATACCAGAGCTCTTAAACGGTATGGATGACACGCAAATCCAAGCCCCAACTGCAAGTCTATATAATAAACAAAAGGCGAGTCTCGTTTGCGGGAGAGGGAAAGTATTTCCCATCATTAATAGATTTTCTCTCCCGTCCTCCACATGGCAATAGTAATCACGGAGTGTGCATTACAATTTCCTCAGATTGCATGCAATCCTCTTGGATGGGCAATCCAGCCTTTATTGTTTTCTCTCTAGGCTTGTGCATAATAGGAATGGAAGTAAGTACGGACGGACGGGCCGGGATAGACTACACGCCTTAACTTTGTCCGTCTCATCCGCAGTAGGCAGGGGACCACAGAACAAGTTAGTTGAGTTTCACAAACGTGTAGTCCATGCTTAAATCCGGGCAGCCAAAAGATGCGGGAGAATCTCTAAGCAGTTCCATCCAAGGAGGACTGAGAGAGGAGGAAGAGTAGGAAAGTGGCTGGGAGAAGTAGCGGAAAACCACAAAGATAGATTGAGAATATTGAAATATTCATAGATAAAAATCAACCCCCTCTCTCTTTCCATTCCCTGTTTGTGAATTCACATCTCGTAGGGATGTGAGAGAGGAAAAAGTAAAATAGGGAGGATGTGTGAGGGATAGAAAAGAGGAAGCTCCTGTAGAAATCATGAGGGTGTATTCCACAGCTCCGGACACAAACTTAACCTCTCTTCCTCCTCGGCAACCCGAGGAAAACTTGTCCAGGGTGGTGGTGGTGGTGGTGGACGACGGCGGAAAACCGGGGGAGAATGAATCCTGAAAATTCCCTAGGTCTTAGCCTTCTCCACCCTTGAGACCTTCCAGGAGCGTCTTCTCCTCTGAATAATTCTTAAACTCCCGGCTTACAAGCTTCCGAGAAGGAATTACAGAGAAAGGAGCGACACTTCCCCTCTGGATCTTTTCTCAAAGAAAAAAATCCACAACAAGCTCCTGAGAATCAGTGACCGACGAACGGACGGTATTACAGCTCACAAAATAATCTCTAACCTCTTCACTATTTTACTCTTTTGAAGGTGTAAAGAGAAAGCAGGGAGTATTGGCAAGGGATCTTGAGAATATTAGTACTCTGCTGCATACTACCCAGCCGTCTAACATGTAGAATAGGCCTACTCATATGTCCACCAACCTTTTCACTTTGTTTGTTTAATGCCCTCTAAGTTTGGATTCCGAAGACCTGTGTGTGTTGGGATTCCGGAGGGAGGTAGAATTCGGACGCCCGCGTCCCTCCTTGTTTTTTCTCCGAGTCACATTCAGCTACTTAAGAGAGATGAGAGGTTGAGGAGTGTGAAGGAGAGGTGGACGGGAAGTCGCGGGGGATTTAGTCGGATATTCCACCGAGAATTTACTCTCACAAATAACTATTTCTTATTTATTGCCAACTCTCTGTATGTCTCTCTCTGTCCATCAGTCTCACACTTTCTTCTTCTTCTTTTCCTTAACACTTGCCTTTTCCCTCACCAACATCTCTCCAGTTAACTTCCCCGTACAACCCAGACGAGCAACCCTCACAACAATCTCGGACAATCTTCCCGTCCAGAAGGACAGGATCCGTCAATGCTTTCCCTCCCTCCCTTATCTACCTCCCAACCAACTCTAGCAACATATTGCAATCATTTTCCTCCTCCTATCTCTCATCAGCTATTTTTTTCCCTCCACCCCTACTCCTACCCTGTCCATCCACCAGCCCTCCATCCTCTCTTTTTCTTGACGAAATACCCCATTTCTCGCTCGGACACGAGCCGAAGGGGGTTAATTGGATTATCTAATGTCCTTCTCCTCCTCGAGCTTCTCTAGGGAATCCAGCCGGACTTGCCCCACTCAAAATGACCACTCTGCCCCGAGTCCCGCTCTTTTTCTACCCGCTTGCACACATCTCCACACACCCCTTTCACCTCCAACTACACAAAATTACACAATTCCCTCGACCTTTACCACATTTACCCGGACCTCCTTAAACGTGATCCGATTCTCTAACTCTGCTAATTTTATTTTACTCCTTTCACTCATAGATCAAACTCGCTAAGTGTTTTATTTGTTTCCAACAAACTAACCCTCATTTCTATCCGCCGGATTCCACCATTATACCTCCCTCAGGCAACACAAAACCCGGGTTAGCAGCGTCCGTCCTCCCAAACCTCTCCCTCCTTCCACCAAACTTTTCTCCAAGTATCATCTTGTCCGGAAAATATCTCCAGTAAATGTTATATATTTATTCCCCATTTATTGATGCATAAAGGACACAACGTGACCGGAAAGCTTTACATCATTTATCAATCTTTCTTCCGCTTCTCTTAAATTTAAAAAAAAAATGAAATATATCAGCTCCTCCCTCTGTGTATAAATATCTTTACTTTCCAACATTATCATCTCTCTTCTCTTTAGAGATTCACACACACTTTCCCCCCATCTTTCTATACCCCGAGCTGTCTCTGGTATCTTGTCTCCTGCCTGCTTATCCTCAGAGCTCAATATTAAAGAGCAATAAGCCAGGACAGGAGGAGTAAGTGTATAAACGGGAATCTGTACAGACAGTTTGTCCTTGTTTACATCTTCCTCCTTTCCCTCCGCCCAAGTCCACAACCAAGGGAGTTGAGAAGACGTTCAGAGTGCCAGGATTTAGAAAGAAAGAGATGGAGGATTGGAAACGATTTAAAAATTGAGTGACGTCTCCCTTGCTTTCTCGAATAAACATCAAGTTGACATGAAGTGGTAAACCAGGACAGAAATGACACGCGTATTCAGCACACTCACTCAATCTAATAGCTTTCAAAAAATATTCTCCGACTTTACACGTTTAGCTTTTCTTTTTCTTCAAGGAGCGGTCCGCTACCGATGTTTCCTTCCAGTTACACTTGTACTCCTATTAGTAAATATAGTCGGCAAGTTAAGTTGCAACTCTGGGCCTAGTTTAAAGCATCCTCGCAATATTCTATCTTAAATTTAAAAATTTAGGATCGTATTTAAAATTAGAATCCAAAAACCCCAATTTCCTCTTTAGTACACCCTCAGATCTTGCAATCATATTCCCAACTTCAAACTTCCAATAAGCAAGCAACTCAAGCAAGATTTCGGGTTGTCCTCGTCAGTTTCCGTCATCATCGCCTCCACACCGCGTCTATTTAAGTAAATCCTGGCTATAAAACGGGACTCTGTCATCATTTCTGCATTTCTCTTCACTTAGGAAACGACCTTTCGTATCTGCTCTACACAGCATCCATTCCACCATGTTCTCCCCGACTTGTAGTTTCTTGGAATTGTAAAATATTTCAAGTAACAACTATTTTAGTGAGCGACTTTGACGTCGGCGGAGAAAGGATACGGCAGCAAGCTTCAAGTTTGTAAAACCCGCAGTGGACATACACATTTCCTGGGAATGAGCGCAATCCTTGTATCCTTCTTCTCCTCAGTCTCTTCACCCATTCTTGCCTTCATGTATATTAAAAATGTCCAAGGTTTAGAGGAATCACCAAGGAAGGAAGAAGCTCAAGCGATATCAAACAACTTCCTACCTCCCTCCCCCTCTCGCAATTTTCAAAGCGATATGCATGCCGTCTGTACTTCAAAGCTAGCATCTGTGTGTGGGTGTTGTGATTTTGCGGATTTAATTCCAAGCACATCATAATGTATGTACACCCATCCGGATCCTTAATCTTTTTCCCGGCGTCCTCTCCTCCTCCTCTTCCTTTCTCTATTTTCTTGTCATTAGTCATGTCTAAGCGCGGAATAGACTGAGAGTTTCTAGTACTTATTCCATCCCATGACAGACTAAAGAAAGACAGGAGCATCTATTCTTGGAAGAAGAAGACGAACAAGTTTTTAGCCTCTTCTTGAATCTTATTTGAGGAAGCGTGAGGACGAGAAGATTATATCGGGGACACTGTGTGACGCTATTGGGGGAGAAGTAGACACAAGAAGAGAGGAATAAACGTCTTGAAAAACTAAATCTTCCACATCTTCTTCTCAGAGCATCTTAAAATTTTCCGCATCATGAATCCATACAAGTTTTTTATTCTTTTCTTCTTCCTCCTCCTCCTTCCATCCCAGCCCGTGCACAAGCAAAAGCAAGCATGCGTGGATTTAAGAGCATATAAAATCCTTGCTTTTATTATTTTTTCCAGCCTAGCAAAACTAGCCAAAACCAAGCTCCTTAGCCCTTCTAGCATTTACACACAACATTCCGGGATTTCCTCCTCTTCTTTAAATACGTCCTCAACTTCAAAAATCCGTTCCCTTTTGCTCCTTTACACATGTAATATCACATGAACGTAACTGAGGAATGAAAATTTGTGAAATCTTTCCGTCTGTCTATAAGCTATGGAATTTGCTATGTGTGTCTTCTTTGTCCCTGTCATGTTATCATTTAACTCCTTCATGGTTTCCCTCCTCCCTTCATCTTCTTCCCTGGTATTTCGTGGAATCCGGACGGATAGAAGGAATCTGGCTGTTGTGATGTAGGTGGTGGGACTCTTTCCCCTCTTTGGATTTAACCTCTTTCAAAAGATGTGTACGAATCCTTTTTACCCTCTTTCTTTTTCCCTCCACGTCCAGCATGCACTCAACATGTCATGACTGGGAACATTTTACTCCCAATTACATAAGAAAGCTTGACACAATATAGACATGAGACTCAGGCAGCAGGAACCAGCACACATTTTCCCTTTCTTCTCTCTCTCTCTCTCTCTCTTCTCGTCTTCTTCTCCTCCTCATCTTTCCATCATCCTTTTGGATCAAAAATCTTTGAGAATCTTCTCTACGCAATTCTCTCGGATCAACTCGTGACAAGTCAAACAATATGACACTGACGATGGCCACTTTGTGTCATCATAAACCCCAGTAGTTTTTTACACCACATATTAAATGACGTGGCAATCTTTGTAAAAGATTTCAAACCCAGCCACCGCCACAATCATTCACAATATCAACTACAGATACTCTCCAACAATTATGAAATAAGTGATAGAAATTCAGCCATGTCATCATTTCCATCACCGTCCCTTAAACATGGGGGACAAAAATTATATCCACTCTTTCACATATAACTGGGCACTCAAAATCCCACCTTCCGTACTGTTCCCCGAGTACTTAGGCCACAACTATCACTGTCCAACTAGTAACACTTGACTCTCAGCAGCAGCACCAGTCAACTTGACTGTCCCTTAAAAGCATCTCTTTTCGAATCTATGGGATTCCGGTATTCATTTACTACTTGTAGCTTCTCGTCATCATATTCATCTCATCCCTTCTGTATATTATCCTACGAGAGTCATCAACTCTCGCCGCACAAGGGCTCAAGGGCCAGCTCATCTCATCCGTATCAACCGCTATCAATTCAATCCACTTGTTTCCTCTAAAAAATCTTCCATTCCTTACCTTCTGCTCCCGTAATAATGGAGCTTCTTCAAAAGTCCTCTTTGCTTCTCAGTCAACTAACTCAACTTGGTCTCATTGTCTCACTCAAACAGTGAGGAGGGACACACGGATTCCTTACACTTCTCCAAACCTCAAGTGCTCTCTTGTCATCCATCCTTTCTTCGGCTCAAGTGGACCCCTTTTCCCTTGACACTTTGACGAATTTCAAAAAGTCATCCTCTTCTCACAGAATCTTTCTCTCTCTCTCTAAACACTTTATCAGAGGAGGAAGATGGATGAAATCAACCATCCTTTTCCCCCTTCCATTCAAGAATGAATGAGTCTTTTATTTATTTACTTGTTTGCGGAAATGCATGTGATTTTATCCAAGCATCCTTCCCAAAGTAAATGTATTTCTGTATAACATAGTATCTACAGATCCATCAGTTTCCGTATACCGGGTAAAGCCGGGTAGCTACAGTGGATAAGATTGTCCTACCCGGGTTTTTTCCAAGAGCATCTCCTCATTTCGCACACATTTCATAAACATGAGGCTTCTTGTGCCGTTAAGCATTAAGGGGAAGAGCCAGTCCTTGGATTTAGATTGACTGGTGTCTAGTGAACTGAGAGTAGATTTATGCGGACTTGCTTATACTGCATTATGCGGGAGACTTTGGAGGATGAGAGTAAAAGGGGGTAAAAGATGTCGATAGAAATTTAAATTTGAATAAACACACCATTTTTCACTCACTATCTTCTATCCCCTATGTATGACCACCATTTTTTATATTCATCTCGTCCTCCAAAGTTCCCGTATCTTTCTTATTAATTCCCGTAAGTGGTCACTTTCCCTTTAGCTATTCTTCCTTCCAGTCTCCAACCTCCGCCAATGTCCTCCTCCTCCCACAATATCCCTCCTTCCGCGCAATCAATTACATCTCTAATTCTCTACCCGCCACAGTCCCCATCCATCATCCAGATTTTCTGATTCCCCGAAAAAATCTCTTCCCCGCTATGTCATCAAGTCCGGATCAGGGTAACATGCCGGGTTGAACCCATCGGTATTGTCATAGACAGTAGTAGCCGAGAAAACCATATGGAAGCCCGTTTCATTCTCTCTTCGTAACATTGCATCCGATACGTATTTAGATTTGTGACTGCGGCCACACATTAACCATCATGCTCCCACCCTGGGCCACCACCTCCCAAGAAGGCCAACGACAATTGTTGTGTATCGAAATCAGGGCTATTTTCAAATTTAGTGCAGGGTGTCCTTGTATATAATCCTGGTTGCTCCTCAGCTTTTGTTGACCGCTCATTGTTTATAATTATGTGGGTGATGTTTATTTTAATAATTTTTTCTCTTTGTCTTACAGAAACTACGCTGTTCAGCCAGCGGCTGTGAATGTACAAATTTTACAGCGGCAAGTTCAAAATTTCAGCTCAGAACTTGTGACGCTTGCAGTCATTCGTGGATAACGCATTGTAAGTACACAATCATTTTTTTCCTTGTATAATTCTCTATCAATCCGCGCGCACAACGCTTCTCTCGTATCATCTCAACCGCTCCTCGGCATCACCTGTTCTCTCATTCTCTTCCAAAGAGCGGAAGGTACAAGAGAATCCATAAAATGTTAAATGTAAATACCCCATATTCTCACACCCACGGCTTTCCCAACATCACGCCTAAACGGTTCGACAGCAGGGAATAGAAACAGTCCCTCAATCCTTCGTGTATCAAATCTTTCTACCCGATCATCTATTTTATATCTTTCCCGATAGTATAGAATTGATTAAATTATTTTTTGAGACTTTTACAAGAAAGCCCTCCCTTATCTGCGCTCTTTCTTCTTCAAAAGCTCAAGCATTGATAGTTTCTCTAAGCGGCATTTTCTCGCTATAGTAAATCCAGAAAATTTCTCATGGCACTGCTCGCAAGATTCCGCACGACACCCATTTCTCATCTTGAAACCTTTGCCGCCCAAAGGAAGCTCAAAGGAAGCCTAAAAGGAGGGTGGAACAATTTCTTTTTCACATTTTACAACTACCACCACATGCTCTAGTTCTTTCCCTACTTGCACCCAGCCAGCCACCAACCAACACCTACACACACATGTTAAATGATCATTAATAACTATAATATTCATACTCTTCAAACACCACTCTCCCAGCGTATCCAAATATCATGGCAGCTAGCTACCTCCTTAGCATCTACTTCCTTTCAACCTCACGACCCCTGCCTTCTCTTCTTCCTCATGTGACCATGGCCCTCATCATCATGAATTTGCCTACTGGGCTGCCTATGGACATTAGCCGAAAGCCAAACAATTGTTCGCGGGTCTTTTGTATATTTCATATGTATTCTATACAACCTCTCCGCTCACCAGTTGTTCCCGGTCTTTCTTTCTTTCTCCCGTCCCACAAGTTAGCAGCAGCAGAGATGACCACATGTCCTTCCCTACCAAGCTTCCTTGGGACAACTGGCTCGTACCATAGAATGCATTTAAATAAAGCCCGTCTTTACAACCCTGCCATGTCTGTCTCCTTTTTATTCAAGTCTACGTTTAACCGGTCAAGAAACATTGCATTCCAGTTGCATTATCCCACATTAAACGGGGATAGTTTAATGAGTTGCATATGAGAAAACAGCATGAATTCGCAGATTTTAAGCAGAAAACAATGACGACTACTGCTCCTTCTCCTACTGCCATTATCTTTTCATAGTTTACTTCACATTATGGTTTTATTGAAGTTTACCAGGATTTGATGAATCATAAAAGGAATCTTGAATCTTGTTCCCATTCTTTCCTCAACATTTACTGTCATCCTTTATCTACCAAGGTCTAGTGTGAATTTGCGATTAAGCATCATCGCCCCAACCAAACCCCCTCCTCCCGTCCTTAGTAGTAGTTGAGCAACTATTTTTTCACAGAGGTCATAAAATAGTCTCCGCAATTTGCAATCATTAGTTTAACTTTAATGTTCCGTTCATATTGACAAGTAGCCTTGTGGAACTTGTTCCACGATTAGCTTCTTCACACACATTCTACTATGTAACTTCTCTCTCTTCTTTCTGACCAAGGAAACAAGGAACGAAGGGCTTCGCCGAATTTTACTAGCGAAATATAGCAGCAGGATGCTTGTACAACTGCTACTACTTGTAGTAGTAATACGAATTCCAACTAACCCCACCCTCATCCTCTGTATTCCTCTCCCCCCTGCCCCCCCCTCCATCCCTTTTACTTAACAGTGTCTTCAATTTAATGACGATGAATCAAGCTTTATGGATTAAATCTTTTTATCCAACATGTATACACATGTAGTTTGATTCCTTGACTTTTAATTTATAGATACCCCTCCTTCACGCTCAGAGGTGGATCCATCCATTCCAGTCCAATAAAACTCCTCTTCTATCACCTTCTTCTATGATTCCCAATTCGCAATCCTGTAATCCTACTTACTAACAGCTACTGCTTCATAAAGCAAGCAAAGCTCTACTACCTGAAAACGACAAGCGTTATAAAGGCGAGCGATAATATTTTGTAAAGGGAAGCTGGGATGAATTTGTTATTCATTTTATTACAATTAGGATTAAACGATTCGCGCAATATTATTCTCCCTGATTTGCTCTTGAACAAGCTATAAACGCTCTCTCCACCTTTTTACACCTGTAATTCCCTCTCCTAATTAACTGTAGAATCTGTAATCTTGGACATGGCCTTTCCTCTCCCACCACCACACTCCCATCTCGTAACCCCAAGTCCACTCCATATGATTCCAAAGAAGAGCCTTAATGAGCTCAAATTTCACAAATTTCCAACTAATTTTCTCTCACACAAATCTTCCTTGTTCTCACCTTGTTGAGCTTATCCTCTAATTCGTCTACAATTATTCCACAGATCCCATATTACTATGCAAACTTGTCTTCCAACCCATTCCACCATTTAATCCTTATAGACGCAACAACTATAAATTTTGAGAGAAGGACACTCTGTACACCTTGTACTCCCTCCCTCTTCCTCCTCCCGTCCATAGGTCGGACCCTAACTTTAACGAGCATACATGTCTTAAACATTCCTTAGGTTTTCGATAAAGATATTTCCACGAGCTTTTCCTCCTGCTCTAATTAACACCCGCTCCTCCACTCCCCGTACGTAGCTGGTCAAGAGACAATAGATTCACCTCTGGATGTTCCATCCTCAAGAATACTCAAGCTAAAAGCTTGGAAGAGAGGCGGTGTTAATTTGCCATGGGATCCGCACAGCGTAGCGTCACTGTACTTTTCTCTCAATTAACTCCGTCTCAACAACCTCCCCCGTCCTGAGTCCCACCTATTCTTCTGCTTACAACCGACCCTGCATCTAGCATACGGTCAGCGGGAAGGAACTTTATCACGTGTTATTGCAAAACAAGAGGATATGTGTAGTGCCTATGAATAAAATTTGTTTGATCCATCAAAGATAAGAGCACATAATTATCATTAATTTCACCGACGTTCCATCAAACTCACAAACGGACTGCCACTACTCCGACTCAGGGTACTTATGCTGTGTGCAAAAGCCGTAACAGCTCTTAAACTAACTAGCCTCTTCAAACTTAATTCATCCAAGAAGAGTTGTGGAAATTTTTAACTTTGTCCTATTATAATAATACTATGAGGGTAAAATCATGCTTGAATGTATTCTCATGTGCAGGAAGGAAAGCAACTAGTACTCCGCAAGTCTCTATTCTTTTAAAATACGTGACGAGAAGGACTGATCATAGAAATATATATCTCTATTATGTATTTCCCATCCATAGCAAAAAGTGTAGAAGCAAGTCAACAAAAGCCTAAATCCTTTAAGCAGAATCTTAGGAAATTTTACAATGACGGACTCTTCCGTTTCTTGTTTGCACTTTGCAATGAAGGCTGAGAATTCTTACGAAATCCTCTCACGGACTTTTAGCAATTCTTTTCCTATTCTTTTCCATTGCAATCAAGCAACGTCACATCGTCTCAAGCTCGACAATCATGTAGTGGTGACCTTTACATCATCCTCGTTCATCTTTGACACAACAGCCAAACACCTGGATCAAGCAGGCTAGGAATTTTTCATCTTTTTCAAGTCAAACAGTATTTTTGCAGCCATTAAAATTTATTTCCCGAAATTTAAGTACTACCTGTGCCATCAGCAAACAAAGTTGCGTATTTTTTTCAAAATATTGAAATTTCCCATTTCTTACTCTTAATAATATATCCAATAACTTGCATTCCTCCTACTGAACAAACTGCACTTCATGCGACCTCGTGTACCTGCTCTGCTCACATCATTTTGTCCCATGTTAGTTACAACAAGTATCCTTTACATTCCCTTTATATTTTTAATAGGACAATAAGAATAAATTATTTTCGTACATTTTCTCGTATTTCAGCTACAAAATAAAATATCCAGCCATTTAGGTCATCCATGAGCTGGACCAGTATCATTTAAGGTGGCGAGCCTCTTTGAAAAAATCCACCATAACCTTGGTCATACCTTCCCTCGCATAGTAACGTATAATTATTCCAAGCAAATTAAATAGCAAATCACAGGACGGGAACGATAACAAGTTGTGAAATTACAGGATTAATGGCTGGAAAGAACGAGTATTATTATAAGCATTATATTATCATGTCTTTGCTCCAACTCAACGTTCCTTTCAATTCTTGGAGACGTTGCCATTTTGCCATTCCACTTCACCTAGTCGAGGATAAAGAAGGGAGCAGACTCTAAAGAGATTATTAAGAAAAGAGGACAAGTTTTTATGGGGAATCACGACGACGAGGTAAATAGGTGTAAACAGTGAGTCTGACAGAGTGTAGGCTTCATTTATCAGACATTTAAATATTTGTATGGTGAATTTAGTGTCTTCAGAAGACTCCTCGACCAACAAGTAAAATAAATGGGAAAAGGGCGGAGAGGAGAGAGAGAGACCAACAAAAATGTATAATATTTGCCTTAAGAGAATCTAGGTAAAGACGCAAGACATTTTCCAAACAAATCTCATCCGCAAAACAATCTAATCTTTCCAATCACACATTAACCAATAAATGTTCATGTTTATGCCAACGCCATCAGAAGATGAGAGAGAGGAAGAAGAGATTGGACAAGTTTTATACAGATCCAAGCCAGACTTGCCTTATAATGTCCATTCCAACAATCCAAGTCCTCCACCTATTTAACCTTCTTCTTATTCCTCCCATCAGATCATCATGATCATGGCCCAAGCGGCATTTTCCCATTCCTCCTCCACGTTCCTTGCCAGTTTCCCTCGATTGCCGATCATGGTTCTATGAAAACTATAGGGGCTAATGTGACGTGTGTCCTTTTAAAACCTTGACGGAATTCCACTTAACCCAAATAATCATCACGACTCCCAAAGAGTGAGAAACCAGCCACCTCTTCTTGATTATAATAGCAAAGGACAGAGGAGTAGTATAGTATTCACAATCATAAATTATAATCCTAGCCAATTCTCTATAAAAACATTATATATCAATCTATATATTTCTCTTCTTTATCCCTCCAATTCCACACCAATTGTCCCTCATCCGACTGCCTCGGACTATGTACATCCCAAGAACTCTTGTAATCCCTTCAGCATGTCTCTTTCTATATATTTTCCATAAATATAAAAGGTGAGCGAGCATAGTCATACACTATAATGCACAGGTGTGCAATATCAAAGGTGTATTTGCAAAATTTTTTGTAGCATCTCCGCAAGAAACATGGTTCAAAACATAACCGATTACAGCTTATATTGAGATTATTATTCACCCGGCCAGCATGCAAACCACCTCCATCCACTCAATCCTCTGATCTGAGGTGTGAACTTATCAACATCTCTTCTTCTTCCTCCATCATCCTCGATGCAAAATAGCAGAGTCTATAGAAAAGATTTACAATCATCATCCATTACCTTCCTTACTTGAGCAACGCCTTTCATTTCAATCCACCCTCCGATTCCTCAGGCCAACTAAACTACATCTTCCGCCCTTCCTCTCCGCATCTTCCTTGGAGCAGGTGTACAAGCAACACTTGCAACAACCCGAGGGAATTTAAATATACACAAATTAAACCATGTCTTCAAAAACTTTGCGAAATAATCAACTGCAAGAGAGCAAACAGAATTCAAGTCTAGTAGACTCCACCCCTCCCTCAACAAACCGCATCCTTTCAATTACAAAAGCCTAATAATAACCAAAAACAATTCCTCCTTCACAACAAAGAGGCTACATGACATTATTATGCAAACATTCAATCCTGTCCACATGTACTCTATAATAGACAGCACACCTCCATCCTCTCGCATTCCCAAACCATCATCACACCCTGTCATGTCTAAAGATTTTGTGAAAAATGTATTTTTTCGTTGAAAAAACCAGGAAAACCATACTCGCTCACCCAGCCAGCAGACACGCTCATTATGTTTCTTTTCAAGTTCACACCCAAAATTAGACACAAATCCCCAAGATTACACCCACGTCAAACTTGAGTCAGCCTCTTGCTTTCCTCCATTCTCTTTTCAAAGGTTTTTATTTGTAAAAATCATCTTAAAATATGCATATTCTCTGTAGCGTTTGACACTTGGGGGATAATATTACATTTTTCAATTAATTACACCCTGTGTTTCCTGATGGAATCCCTCTCAGCGTCCCAGCCGAACTGCTAGCAGTTGACCTTTTCCTTAAGACAATCTTCATATCACCTTCCCGCAGTCTTCACTTGACTCCTTTGTCCAATGTATTTTTCTTCTTCAGCTCCGGCCTCAAGACTAAGATAAGTTGAATTGAGTGGAAGAATCCAAAGTAATTATCCCCTCTTAAGCCATAGGATTTATCCATTATCCCAAGCTCAGCTCAACTCCTCGTCAGGAGCTTCTTTGGATGATGGCTTTTACTGGATCCCAAAGGATTCATTCTTAATCCCAGCGCTCGAATCTTGGATCATGTGTCATACAAGTCACAAACTTTAGCTTCGTCCCGCTTACTTGTAAAGTTACATTGTAGTTAGCCAAAGCAATGTAGAGGATGAAGGGAAAGAGCGGCGAGCGGATATCAAAAAATGACTTATCCCGTCCGGAATCATGATCAAGTAGTTTCAAAAGTCTCGTTTCTTCTTTCCCATCTTATCGCCATCCTCCTGCAGTCATAAAATCCTCCTGTAATTTGTTCTTCAAATGACTAAAATGGTGTGTCATATAACTTTTTCATAGAAACCACATCAAAGTTAAGTGTATGTCTTCTTCTCCCGCCCGCTCTCTCTCTCTCTAACCGCCTTCCATCCTCCACAATCCATCTACAGAAGCGAAAAGATGTGAAGGGAGATTGACACATCCGTAGAGTGCTCTCTGACCCTCCATATTGAGGATTCAATGCCCAACCTCAGTCCGACCCCTTCTTCGTCTTCCATCCCGTTCGTCTCCTTCAGAGACAAACTCTTCCTTTTGTCAGGCACACATATAACGACGAGAAAACCTTGTACAGCAATCATCCGCAAACACAAACTGTACAACTCTTAAGTCTTTGTCTTCTTCTTCCCTCATCCTTCCAAGAACAAGGTGAATGTTGGAAAAAATTATGCATTTTTTACCAACACCCCGATACCAATCTTAAATTCATTCAAGTCTCATTCCCCGCTCCAATTTAACTTTCTTTAACCCTCCAAATCTCTCGCATATGCCTGCTTAAAATTCCAGCGAGGAACCCAAGAAAAATTTGAGAAAATTGTCTCAATTTGCGGCACAAGCCAAGCTAAAAAACGTCCCAAGCTACCATCCATCTCCAAAATCGTACCATTTATCCCCGTCTGATTCCTTCCATACATTGCTAAGCAAAAGTACGGCAGGGGATGACATTAAAAGCGTCGCCTGGAGGGATTTCCCGTCTTGGGTTTCTCTTCCCCCACCGCCACTAGCAATTATCGCTCCATTTTGTCGTTTGCAAAAAAATAAAGAGAACAAACCATAGTAAAAAAGGATGCGACCAACTATTTAGAGTAGATACAGCGACACGTGGACGTAATTTGTATACTAGGAGGGGGACAGCAGAATGGACATGATTGTGACGGCATGCCGCCGCCGCTTAAAGACAATCTTCGGACTACTAGTGCCACTAGTCCAACATCACTTAATGGGCTTTAATAATCCGTCCCGCTAAATCCAAACGCAGTGGCAAAGGCCCAAAAGAACATTGGATAACGCTAAAAACTTTCTTATTCTTTCCCCTCTGCATCCTCTCCTCCAGAAGAGCTCTCTCACGGAATAATCCCGGCTCCTGTGCGGCCGCCGTGCGGTTGCATAGTCAAGGATTTAATATTTTTTTAAATTTTGACACCTCCACAAAGGATATGACAACATGTAAAAAATAAATCCTCTTACACTCCACGTCACTTCAAAGAAGCCACCACAATTTGTTTATCCCCGACGACCGCTCATGTAACTTACAGTAGCAGCTAGGATTTAGAGTCATCTCCTCTTTGGAGCATCCCACTTGCTATTTCCATTCCATTTACAACTTAGCTCCAGTATTATTTGACTCACAGCCCAAGATCTCAGCTTTGATAACAGGAGCATTGATTCCCCCGATTAGAGACTACTACCGTATTATATCCTCTTTAAAGTGTATTCCATCATCTTAGTTCCTCCTCCCGCCTCCCTTCTCTTTACTCTCTTGTAAGTAATTTTTTATTCAAATTCAACTCAAAGTAGAAGACTCGAGACAACAATTCTCAGTCATTCCAGTATCCTCCTGTATATGACACTTGAAGCCCTGTGTCTTACACCTTGTATTTAACTCTTGTAAAAACCGTGTACATTTAGTCTCTCCCGTTACTCGTGTAAAACTCCCCGTTTTTTATAGATATTTCTAGAAGCATCCTCGAGGAGAGTAAGGAGGAGTGTGTATAAAGCTTTTAAAAATTTGAATTCGAGTCAAGGTTCAGCCGAGGAATAAAAACAGAGTCTCCTATTAACGCTTTCACAAACTCCGTCTTTCGTAGTCTCTGTCTTTTCTCCGCTCTTCTTCTATGACACGGAGACGTCCTTTCTTCCTCATTTCCTTCTTCCCACCATCCAAGCTGCAATATCCACGGTGTGCACACACGGTACGCAGTCAAAGACATCATCATCATTTCCCATCCTCCACTACCCAGCCACCCTCTAAATGAATAAAAAAAAAGTGTTAAACTTGTAAACTTTCGAGACAGTAGCTGCAAAAGCTTTCTCAATTTCCTACCGTCGCCGCCATCCCTGTCCCATCTTCCACTTCATAGCCACAGCATCTTCCTTCCTCTGCCTCCTTAAATCCGTCCATCTATTCCATCATCTTTCCGGCAAAACAGGAGCGTCAATCCTCTCTTCACAGCAGCGGTCCTTATTCCGTACGAATCCACCCAAAACTTGGCACCTTTTACCCCTTCCTATGCATCTCTATTGCTAATCCAAGAAGCAAACCCTCAAAGATGCTCTCTGCTTTTACTCCATTTCCGCAATCTTCTTCTTCGAATCTTTAACTTGACGCATGTGCTCAGACTGTGACTACCTTGATGCTGATATCATAAAAATATAATAATAAGCCCCACGTTTTCGACTAGGTAAAATTAGTCCTCACCTCCCTCCTCCCCTCACATTATCACGACAAAAGGTCGGTCAGATTCATAAGATCCATGTGTAAAAAAGAAGAGCGTCAATCTCCTCAATCTCTCAGAATACATCTTCTTCACACTTTTCCCATCCTCTCATCCTGTAAACGACTCACTTTTTTAATGCTTCATGACTTTTGCTCTCTCAGTTTTTTACAACTCTTTAAAACTCTTCATTCGCCGCATCCGAGTGGACAATTCTCTTGCCCTTGGTAATCTGAGGGAAGAAATAAAAGGGACGCGATATGATATGACTCGTTAACTCCCTCACACACACACTCTTTCCAAAACATTGTCCTATAATCTTGGGGCTCAAGCATCTTCTTCACAACAACACCCCAATCCTCCAACCATGAGGCCATCATCATCTTATCCACACCACCAGAGCAACTTGCTTCCTTCATCCCCATTTATATACTACACAACGTTTCAAACATCCTCAGCGGACAAAACCTAGTAATTATTTAAGCCACTTCCCAACCAAGCAAACTACCAAACAGACAACAGCCTCATTCCGCCTTATTATCAACAGACATGAATACGGCGGTGGGGGAGGGTCAAGCTAGAGCTCTTCCACCCATGTAGGATTTGTAGCAAGACAGAGAGAGGAACGAGATAAGAATAATCTTAAAAATCCGAACAATATGTCTTCCTAATTTCATCCGTCCCAACCAAGCGGAGCAGCGTCAGTGTCCGACAACCCCTCGTCTTCTTAATTACCCAACACTTCTTTTCATCATCAACCCTTTTCCTATTTATATTCCTCCCCCTCCTTCCACAGCATCTGACCTCCCTTTATTCCAATATTGCAATTACTTCCCGCTCGCCCTTGGCCCCCTCATCCTGGCTTTTGCAATATTATTTTCTCCCTATAATTTCCCCAATCTTTACCCCTCAATCTCTCCCTCCAAGATGCCATCATGCATTGTTTCTAATCATACAGGAAGGTATCCTTATCATGCTTCCATCAAAAAATCATTCACTCATAGCTCTCTCTCCCTCCCTCTCATCTTAAGAAAAATCCCGGTAATTATAAAAATCATTTCGCCAAAGAAATCCCCGCACACAATCCAAAGCTCTTCACCTGCCCGCTCTCATGGATTCAATACCTGAAGGATACAATATTGCGTACCTGATTTCCGCTCCAATCGGCTTCTCTGAGTAGTTAAAAACTGATAGTAATCAAAGCTGCTAATAATCCCGCCTCACTCTCATTCATATTCCCGGGTCGTGGGACATTTCACTTGAAAATTAACCTTCTCATCCCGCCCCCGCCCTCATCCACTCTAATTTACTCCCCCGGCATTACTCTTCTTCGTCATGGACAGTCAGGTTATACTTGTGTTAGCTGTGGAAGATATTGATAATTAGCGGGAATGAGTAAATCCTTTGAAAAGCTCAAGCTTGAATGGGTCAACCTATGGTTAGTATACTCTTAACTTCGTAGCTAATTTTATAAGAAAACGAGGGGACATGTTAGAAGGATTTAATTCGCGTATGATTCAAAACAGGATTCCATTCAGTCAGTGGAGGAGGTAGAGAAAATTAAACCAGCATATATATATATATTTTCTTGGAAAATAAACCTAATCCTTTGGGCACACAGAGGCACTCTTCATCATTTATTTAAAAGTAGTAATAGTAATATTCATATCTTGGTCACACCGTATCCTCCAACTCTCTTCTGCTCCTCCCGCCTATACATCTCTATTCCTTCAATTCCAACAAGCGTGAGATTGTAGGAGGAGGAGATTGTCGGAATCATGTGAGCGTTAAAATATATAAAATAATCATAATGTCAAACAAGAGAGTACAACAAGAGACACATGACTCCCGAAAACCATCTTCGAAGGTGATGGAGGTGATGCAAGGAATAAGATGGCGTGTAATCTAGATGGCCAACTTGAAAAATTTTCACACACACACACACTACAACATGGACGAGGAGGAGGAGGTACAGGTGGACGAAAAATAAATTAGATTCACCTGTAACTCCCCAATCCTTACTTCACCAACATACAAGCTACGTCCTAAGGAGCAAGAAGCTACATATAGTTTGAAAAAAAACTCCTCTTCCTCCTTCCTTCCTATCAGTCAATCTTTCCAATTCGCTACCTTTTTTTTCACCATTTTACTGAATCACCCACCGGACCGACTTGACTTGTTCGCAATGGCCAGCCGACCGGCCGGCTCACGTAATTACCATGTACAAAAATATACATCAACTCACATTAACCAGCAGAGAAATTAGCAGCAGACTCAAGTTCACATCCACCTAAGGGAACACGTTGGATTTAAAATCACTCCCGCAGTTATGCTTGTCAGCGTCCATGTATCCGGTGTAGCTATAAGCTACTACTTTAAACTTGACCAGTTTCATTGCTCCTCCTCTCTAGCGTACCTGTTTGTCATGTCCTTTCTACCCAAGAACTCCAAGGTCTGCAGGTCCAACTACTGCAATTAATTCCATCAATGACCGGATCAAACACATTTTCTGCAGGACGCTTTCCTAGCTAGAGCCATTTTGTCTCAATTTCCCTGGAAACGGATCATTAAATGGCGGATTCACAATCTTATTATCAACACAAGCTTCTGTATTTCAACCACTACTATCAGAGTTTTCACATCATAATCCACCCCGGTCCTCCTCTCATTGAATGAATTAATACAGACTGCTCCAAAGAATGGTCAGCTCTAGTCTTAGCTTAATTTCATAAAACTTTAGTATAACATACATTAGTAATCATAATTCCCCACACAACAGCTTCTCACCAAACCCATTGATCCTCCCCTTCCCGGTTCATCTTCCCCATATTTTCTCATTCATCTAATCAAAACCAAGCCAAAGCCATCTTATCTTTCAAAAGAATCACAAAGGATACACTTATTTCTCATTCATTAAGACAGTGGATATCGGAAGAGTAGGATTAGATGGAAGTCATTCCCATTACGCAATTATACGTCTGGGAGGACAAAACAGGTCGAGAATTATAATTATTCCAATTGTATCAGCGTCCACAATCCCTCCTCCTCACAGACTTTGTCATTATCCCAACTACACCCAGCTCACATTTCCCTCAAATTATTCAAGCCTACCACAGTTAGTCTGTAACCTGCTACTCAACTCCAGCGGTCACAGTCAGTAGCGCTGCTCAGCTCTCGGTCAAACAAATTATTGCTGTGAGCTCGCAGGAGGTCGCGAAGATGACCTCTTCAACAAAAACTGTCTCTCATTTTTATGTGGCGTTGTCCTTATAATTAAATAATCATAAGACCTTAATTATCCAACATCCAGATAAGAAGCCCGTTCTCAATCTTTTTTCCTAATAGCAACATTTTCCAGCCAATAGCAAACCTCAGTTTTTTCACAACACAGCCCCTATCTCAAATCTATCCCACAATCTGTTTAAACTCATCAAGTAAGAAAGCGTCTTCTACAACGTTTGTCTGCCTCTCCGTCCCAATTTTTTACACATTAGTATTTTCCAACCAGCGTCACCAGCAGCGTCTTAATCAATTCTCTCCTCCCTCCAACTTCGAACTTGTCCTTGATCCTTTACACGCTTCACTTATGGATTAGTGTACTAGAAAGCTTATTGGGATTCGGTACGGTCCTTCTTGGAGGAACAACTGCTACAAGCCCTCTATGAGCATGTGACACTCGCAATCAGCCAGTCAAATTCCCCATTCTTCCCTCCCGGATAATGGGACAATATAACGCTTAAATAGAAAAGCGAGCCTCTCTAAAAACCTGTATCCATCCAAAGGCTTTTTCCTCTCCTTCCAAACCCTGATAATTTACCAGTCCAAGAGGACTCATCATGACTTGGCGAAATTCAGAGTATATCCTGCATTCAGCTTCCAAATTCCAGATTAAGGTCCAGATGCGAAACATGTCATCCTTTAGAACACTTTACTCTTACATCAAGTATTGAACTCCTTCATTCGATAGTATACTGTGCTATAGTTGTAGTAGCTCGTACGGATTGGCTAAGGTAGAATATAAATTTTCAACGGTTACACATGTACAATTTTCAAACTGTAATCAAGGGTAGAGAAGAGAGCGACTCCTCCAGCTCTCATCTACACAACTCCTCTGACCTTGGGCAATTATTTCCTTTCTTCCTTGTAATGCGGATATGTGAAGCCGGGCCTCTATCCTACACGACGACGTAACCCCATCCTACACAAGTTACATGCTAGTTCCGTGGTGTAGTAAGTAATGGGAAGAAGATGAGTTTGGATTGCATTCAATCCCACATCCCCACCCTCCATCACTCTCCCCGTCTTCTTCCTCGGAAGGAGTACAGTGGATTTACACGTACACACACTTTCCATTGTGTGGCCCCGAAAGGTTCCCGAAGAGTGTCTGTCGGACAATACGAAAGAGAAGATGATGCCTTTTTTAAACCAATTTACACCCAAGTGTCACAATATCACATCACATTCAGCCATCTATCCATCTGTCTACTACCAACCACCACTACCTCTTCATCTCCCTTCATCTTCCCTTCCCTTATGACTTGTGCTCACATCTTTTACGTGTCTCTCTCTCTCTTCTTATGTCTTTGTGTGATCCCGGATAGATATATCTATTCTTTTCCTCCGCTCCTTTTAACCCATCCTCCCAGAGACTAGAGAGCAATGCAATTCAATCCAATCTCCAGCAGATGCGGATCAAGGGAGATGATGCCATCAATTCGTATATGCACTCCTGGAATTTACAATTGTTCCACTATCCTCCATGATAAAACCAATCCTTCACGCACAAATCCACCCCACCACCGTCGCCGCTCACCTTCAACTTTTACACATTTAAAAATATATATACGAGTTGGATTGGAAAGACGCAAAGGAGGCCAGCAGGGAATCCTAAGAATAACAGGGTAGGGCTCTGAAACTAAACCGAGAATTTACAATCGTTTAAAAGCGCCGCCGACGCTTATGTACACACAGCCAGAGCCAGGAAGGAAGAGTTAAAAGAGTTGGCTTAAACCGAAAATTACAGCCAATTTACAATCCCGCATTCATCTTCTCTACCCGCTCATCCTCCATTCCTCGTCCTTGCTTGTCACTACTACCGGCACAGATTTTTTCGATTCAATTTCATTTTTAATCTTTACATCTTCTTCCAGGGTTTATTTTACCGTGTCCTATTATTTATTGTAACCGATTTCAACCACACGTTTTACCACACACGCATCCAATCCAAATTTCTACCGCCTTCTCAATCCATCCCGCTCAGGGCTCAGAACTCTCAGGACACATTTCCTACACAGCTTTTATTACAGCTTCTTGTAGTCTCTAATACTCTAAGCATCCCAATTTCTTCCAACGCTAGCTCAAGCTTGACTATATAATAAAGGCTAACAATTTACAAAATAGAGCAATTAACCCTTGAATCTGATTAAAAGCGCCCACATTTTATTATCATTTTTTATTCGGATTTTAAGAAACGAGGCTAAAATAGTTTCTATTAACGGCAACCCCGTACATAGATTAACACCCTGTAGTAAATTACAGTTAGGTGAGTGAAGAGTAAAATACTGTGAAAAAAATAACGAGAAAATGTTTCTTCAAATCTCCTCCTTTCCTTCTCCTCTAGCAGGTTTTTGAGGAGAAGCACAAGAGAGATGCAAAGGATTCTTTTAGCAAGAGTCGTACAAGGAGAAAGGTAAAAAAAGAACTTTTTATAGCTAGAATCCCCTGCAAAGGTATTTTTGCTAAAAGGACGACATCCCCCGGCGGACGGATATATATTTGTGTGGCAATTTGCAAACCCGTCAGCCATTGGATGTCGGGTTGTAAAACGCTTGAGAAAACATGGTGTTGTACATTGAATTCCTGGCTTCTTGCCCGAATTCGGATCCGTGTCCCGGTCCCCGTTTCCTCCCTCTCTTCCTCTATTCCTTTTATCATCCTCTCTTAAATCCTAGCTCGTCGTCGTCCTCTAAAACATCCCAGCCTTTCCTCTTCTTCCATCGCATCCTTCATCTTTTCCCCGTTTATGTAATCATCAAGATGAGACACCACTGTGAAATTGTGAGCGTCTCCAGAGACTAGCGAGACTGTAGAGACTTTGTTTGACACCGTCTCTTTCCCGGTCCCCGACGGATTCCCGGTGAATATATTTCATCTTTTTTCGAGGGGCACACAAACAGGATTTTAAAACCACACACACTTTTATTGGCCAGACAATCCTCTCCAGCCCATCCTATCTGAACCCCTCCCCCTCTATTTAGCATGTCTTTGATCTGTAACTCATGTATTTTAAACTAGATTCCCGGTCGTGTAATGCCCGAATTTTTTATCTGTCGCTTAGCCATTTTCTTCGTCCTTATCTCTTCTTCACTGTCGCATTTCCCGTCCTCCGCTACCCGGGTAATAAGATTTACAGAAATTAATGAGGGCCTTCCTTAGACTTCTTTGCCAAAGGGGAATTGACTTCCAACGTTACTAAAATCCTCCCGACTATTCACTGTTCACAGCGATAGCATTTAAGCTACAATGAATGAGAATACAGAGTAGATTGAGCAATAATAATCATATAGAATCTTGGATAGATGGAGGAGAAAAACAAGTAATGTCTTCGTTCCTCTCTTACGTTTGGGTTGTCCCTTTATAAATTCTCTTTTCCTACGCCTCTTGTCAGCCGAACAATGGATTCGTTCCATCCGTGTCTACAAGCACTCTTCTTCACACATCACCACATCAAATCATCACGGCATCCCATCCGTCCTCCAAAAGAAGGTGGCTTTTCTCATCTTTGTCAGCCAAAAGTTTCCGGGACATTTTCAAAAGCTCATCTTCCTTCAAGTTTCACCTCCTCCCTCCTTTTGTTTCCCCACCCATCCCTCTCTTCTCCTCCTTAACAAATTTAGCCCGCATTCAGCATTATACACATCCTCCTTCTCCTTGTCTCCGTCAACTCCTCAGCTATTACCCGGCCTCTTTACCTCTTTCACCCATTTCTACTCCAAACAAGCTCGCTCGAGGTACAGAAGACGAACCTTTAGTAAAAGAAGCGCTTGCACAGAAAAGAGCCCTATACCTTTTACTACAGCTGGCTCGCAACTCTTGTTTATTATTTCTAATTAGCAACTCCAACATGTTTTACCCCTCCTGAGCTTTTGTCCTAAAACAAATGTATCCAATGTCTCCTTTAAAATCATTCCATCCTCATCCATACTTTTTCTATCCTCATCTCCTCCTTTCCTTCCATCACCACCCTAGCTACGCCATCAGCTTTTACTTTAATTTTTCCCTGCCTACCTGCATCCTTCCATCCCGCCCGCGCCCATCCCGGCTTTGCTCCCAAAACTCCGAATTTTCTCCGCCAACTTATGCGAGTATGAATGCGTCTTGGAAGACGGGTGAAGAAAAGTGGAGTGGACACCTCCCAGTGGAGCCACGAGTGAAATTTTAAGAGATTACTTCCTTCAAGGATTCACAAGGGTTTTCCTTGGACTCAAAGAAGGAGAGGGCTGGAAGTCGAAGAGGACAGCCCGAGAAAGACGTGTGTAAAAGACACGAGTTGTAGTTACAAACAAGGGTAGTGTAGTAACAAGTAGTAATTCATTCTTGGATATGTGCATAAAATGTTGTTGGGCATAAATAAGGAATTGGCAGAGGATATAATGAGGAGATGGCACGCAACCAGAGGCCAGCTCAGAAGAGTTTATTGACAATGATGGAAAGAAGAGAGAAAGAAAGAAAGAGTGTGGAAATGTGTATTGGGGGTTGGGGAAGAAAAAGGAAACGGGCTGGAGAAGGACACAACGTTAAGGAAAATATATCGACGCCGGGCCTTTGATGGAGGAGAGTTTGGTAGAGGGAATGGGAAATACAGGAGTATTTTCTCTATTTTCTACAAGGACGACAGATTGACGTCAAACACGCGAGATACACTTTGATGAGGAAGTTCCATTAACTTTCTAGTCTTCTATCTATTTTTTTATCCCTCTCCCTCCTCCATACTACAACTATTCCCTCCACTTGTTTTTTCACACGTTGACACCTTTTTCACCATCAAATATCAAGCCCCTACGTCCACATCCCAGCATGAATACCATCCCGCCACCCACCCACCAACCTCCTTCCCT
The DNA here is from genome assembly GCA_906901655.1 of Sminthurides aquaticus. Classification (NCBI taxonomy): domain Eukaryota; kingdom Metazoa; phylum Arthropoda; class Collembola; order Symphypleona; family Sminthurididae; genus Sminthurides; species Sminthurides aquaticus. The sequence goes on along the minus strand of CAJQTT010000001.1, from coordinate 11,723,180 downwards.
GGTAATGCCATTGCTTTATCCCATCTCCCGCCGTACCCGGCCCGGAGTCCCGATCCGGCAAACATATATTTCCTCCCGTCCCCCTCCTTTGTCTTCTGAGATCCTCCCACCTCTTTCTTCTTCTCCTCCGTGTTCAATTCTGTCTCATTTCCAGTGAGTCAACTAAAAGTCCCCATAATGTTCTCTATGCACTCCTCCTCCCCTTTTACTAAAACGTCATATTAAAAGCTCCTTTCTTTATGCAGTGCCACCTCAGGTTTGACGCTTCCAAAAGCGTCTAGCACAGCGTCCGTAGCTGGGGTCACAAGTAAGGTGAAAGACCATACAGTCACCAAACTTTCCACGCTGCGCTGCCCCGCTCCTCTTTCCTCTCTTCCTTTGATCATTGATCTTTCTAAGATTCAATTGGATTGAGAGGTTTATTATCCCCTTTTGCAATTTTTTTTGCAACTGCAGCCCAAGTGGCCAAAGAGCCTTCTGACTGCATCCCGCGCCTCTATCTTGATTTTCTTGATCTTAAGACACTTGAGTTTTACGAGGGCAAACGTAATATTTCAAATACAGTCCTGGGTAGACGATGCAATAATGTTCCGAGTTTAAAGAGCGTAAAGACAAGATGAGCATGTTGGGGCTACTTGTAAAATGATCATCATTCCAGAAAAGAGGTTAATGCAATAAGTTCCTCCACCACACGAGCCAAAATATTGAGGTTGAACATGTTCAAGGATGCAGTTGAGTAAATTTAGCAAATTGCAAAACATACAATTCCCCCGCTCAACAGCCAAAAGACTAGATGAAGAGCTGAGTGGTGCGAATCCCACTTTTCAGTTTCACGGATCGATAATACAGCCACCAGAATCATCTTCTCTTGTAAGTTACCAGTTGTAACGTTATAGGCTGAAGCCGTAAAGAAGACGAAAATACGGGAAGATGATCCTTTTGCATTTCCTTCAAATGATTTTCTTTCATTCAATTCCCTTCCCAATTTATCGCGGCTAGGGTTCAAACGGATACACAAATACACACCCTGCCCACCAGTATTCAATTATTGCCAATTTTTGCGAAAAACCTATAATGTATTCAGTTTTACAGATCTGTAAAACATTCCTTTAATTCCGTCGAAAGTCATGTACTAATGTAAAGCTATAGCTCCGGCGGCCTATGTAGTATCCTCTGAGCTCCCAAGGAGAAAAAGCCCTAAAAGAGATTATTCCAAGATAACAAGTAGGCGGCGGAATGTCATTGGACTCTTTGAAAAGAGAGACACTTGAGACTACTACTAGTGGATTGTGTCGAGAACGCCTATGAGAGAGGGGGGCGACACTATTATTTGTCATTCCCAAGAAGATTATCACAAGAGCTCCTCCCGAAAACCTTCCCAACCAAACTCTTCTTCTTATAATCCTTTTAGTAAAGAAACCTCAACGATAGCTAGTTGGACGGGAATCAAAAGAACTTCCTAGAAACTGGGGGATTTGAAAACATTTTTCTCTTCATCTGGACTTGCTTAAGCTGCATCACTTAGAACTTCTGTAGCGATTCATCTTTTGTGCTCCCATCTTTTTCACATACTCTTTCCTCGGCCGACTTATTATTTTATTCGTTTCACCTGGGAGAATTTAAAAATATTTCATAAAGCCATACAAGAGTGAATACTGTTGCGGATAATGGGATTTTTTACTTGCCAAGCGAGGAGAAACGAGTGCTCAAATCATCATCACCTTCCTTAGCAAAGCTTGCCAAGCCAGGAAGAGGACTCTACCGGAGTGTATTCAACTTGACGCATCAGCGGCACCACCTTTATTCACTTAGTCGACTACTCCTGCCATCCTCCCTCCACTGCACCAGTCTCTAGTGAAAGCGGAGCTTTTATTTGCAATGTTCCATCCCAGGCTACCCGCTCTCACCAGCTCTCCCGATTCGGGAGCAACTCCCATCCCGCTCCTTGTTCGGGCGGAGACGAAGGAGTCGCGAAGAAGAGGGAGGCGAGTCCCGAGTTCCGTTGTCAGTTGTCATGCTGTTTGGATATTTATATATATTTTTCATCCGGCACATAGTCAATGTGGGGACGGGAGGAGCCTCGTTCCTGGTTGACTCTCCTCATGCCACGAGGACTAAATATGGGTGTCTCTTTTCTCTGTCCTATGGCATTGCTCCGGAGAAACTGTCCCCACGCACTCCACCTTCTTCCTCAGAGCCTACAAAATCAAAGTACTATAATACATTTAATCCTCCTCCTCCTCTTCCTCATTCCTTTTGTGCCAGGGCGTTCTGGGTTCGGGCTCGGAGCAATCCCGGCACGGGAAGAACGGGTCCTCATAGAAAATTTCATAGAAATCCTCTGTATGCGCCTCATATATCTATAAAAAACTCCAAAAAGCAAAGTCTTGTGAAACACCCAACAGAGCTCCACCTTTTGTATTCTATTCATCAATTCAGGAAGAGGGACAGAGACATAAAGGAAAGCTCTGTCTTTCTATTCTCCATTTCCACATCTGCTTTTTTATTTTATTATAAAATCGGATAAAGCTTCCTCTATTTGTACTCTGCAACTCTGCTCCGAGAGACCGAATTATACTACTACTACTACATCTCTCCTGTGTGGGGAGTGGGGAGGAGGATGGGACAGGGAGAGGACGGGGGTCTTTTTATTAAAAGATTCTATTTTGTCGACTATTATAGTCAGTCAGGAGGCTATTTATTATTTGTCCGGGTTCCTTTAAAGCGGAGGATAATGCATTACGCTTATTATGAGCCGTGACGTCGTTTATGATTCTAATTTCTGTTGACAGAGTGGAGAATATTCTTTTCATTCACAAAGGGCAACACTCACCACCAGTATTTTCTGTTACCTTTTTTAAAGGTCCTTCCCTCTCTTCCTCCTTGCCTGATGGTTCGTGATGAGGAGGAATCCTTTTCAAATCCACCACCACCTCCCCTCAGTCAGTCCTCTTCTCAATGAGCATCTCACCCAAAGGACTATATATATATTCCATCGAACGGAATGAATTGAGAGATAAATGAGAGACTGTAGAGCTTATCAAGTTTTATTTTCAAAACATCATCCTTGCATCAGCTAAAGCAGCGTATTATTTTTTAAACATAATTACAAATAGAACCTATCATCTTCTTGTAGCATCCTACAAGCTCACAATATGGTACGGCAAACTGGTTATCATCATGTCTTTGGTAAATATATTCCAGCTGTAGGTTTATTCTCTCTTTGCCCACAGTTTCATATTCTATGACAGGGGGTAGGAGGAGGAATTGGGCCTTTTTACGTACGACAAGACAATAGACTCCAGGTTTTTTAAAAATTAATTTACCGTGTCATATCCACCATGTGGCTGCATATATATCTACGTATGTTTCAAACCAGGAGTGGGACACAACAAGATACAAAACAATTGAAGAAAAATTCTAGGATTTTGTATCTATTTTTTTTATTGTTTGTAAAACAGCGTTAAACTTTTCCAAAGACGAAATGAATTGTTCTCTGTGTAAAATATAAAATTTGTATGATTTCAAGTAACATTATATTCTTGTATCTAATTCCTTCCATCCTGTACTCTTTGGGTGCAAGCCTCCATGTTGCATTCCGAACAATGTTGGGCCTATGGTATTGCCTTGGGCTTTGACATTGCGGCAACAGCAATGCTCATGAGAAAATTTCCCTCGATTCACAATGTATAGTAATGCGAAGGCACGTGGAGGAGAGAAGATCGAAGGGAAGCATAGACAGCGAGGACGAAGAGGTATTATGCTGTATAGCAGACGGAGAAAGTTAGATGGGTGGGTAGAATGTGGGATATAGGAGGAGGGGAGAGAGTCAAGAAAAAGTTTGTGATTCGGGTGACGGGTATATGGGTGGGACGAGATGGTATTATTTCATTTAAATCTCCCGGTGAAGGACTAAGAGAGAGAAAGCGAGGACTAGAGAATGTATAGAAGTAAAGTAGAAGAAAGAGTAGGAGGAGGAAGCGGGGGAATATAAATGTGGAGAAAGTTTCTCAGGACCAGAGCGAATAAGGAAGGATTTTTCTATAGACTATTCCTTTAATCTCCTTGTGGACGGGAGAAAGGACGAGTAGCGGAGGAGATCGTTTAGGAGTCATTCCCCGTCTCTTTCCAACCCCTCCCCCCATCTACCCACCCACATTCCCATGGAAACCCGAGTTACAAGGCAGGCGGCTAATGTGTCTATTCTGAAAGAAGTCCTCTCTTTGGTCTCTTCGTCCCTTGCTGTCGTCATCGCCATCTTCCCTCCCGGGCAGGGAGAAAGGCGGAGAAAGCAAGCCAGTTGGATACAGATGAGGAATATATGGGAAAGTCCATGCTTCCTTACGCATACAAAGCGGGAGGACATGTATGGATCTACGGGATTGCGGAAAAGAGAAAGCACAAGGAGGATTTTACCATTTCCTCCCATTCCCACCCTCCGTATGTCAGCAGGCAGGGGAGGAAGGAGTTCCGAGCGCGTCCTGAGTTGTGCAGCTGTCTCTTGTTGATTCCTTGGAATCTTTCCTCGAGCAATATATATTCCAGGAGCCATAGCCCTTTCTCCCGGCTTCTTCCCGACACCGAGAGGACATGGCGGATATTTTCTATAATTTTCCGCAAGGACTTGAGTATAAAACGTAGATGTGAGAGCCGAGTCCCCGGTCCTAACTCCCTCGCGCATGTCGCATCCTCCAGCAAGAGTGTCCAGGGAAGGTGATACTATCTTAACGGGACTGGGAACCAACCAAAATCCTTGTCGCTCCTCCAGACACCAACATCACACGCACAAGCTATCACACACACATGTTCACAACAGACCACACTTTCACCGCTCTCTCTCTCTCTCTCTCTGTCTCCCTCCACCAGCACTCCCGCATCACAACTTAGCATACAGATACATCCATTGGAGAAAGTAAACGACTTTCTCCAACATGGAATTTCAGTCAAAGAAAGGATGGCAGGAAGGATGGGGAGTTGAATGTTTTTGGGGTGGGTATAGAAAAATCCAATTTTTTCTCCTACTTTTTATCGATCCGCGTTTGCGAATTATCTTCCTTCCACCCTCCTTTCTCCACACTCTTCTTGTATCCTCCTCCAAGGCTACAACTTTGGCCTGGAGGGGGGAACTATATACCCGTCTACTAGTAACGACTACCATCCTCCACCCAGTTGTCCTCCACGTCCTTTAACAACGTCTATTCCACATTCTCCATCGTCCTTCTTCTCGTCATCAGTGTCTTCTCCCAGCTTTTTCTATCGACCTTTCCGGATTTTTCCAGTCAAAGCCTCCATACTCTACCCTCAGTTTTATCCTCGACTCTACGACGCTTTCCTCTGAAAAAATTCTAGGAGAGAAAGCTATGGAAAAGCCGTACTCCCCTGTCTCTCCCTCCCCAACAAGGCCCGTCCCCATTTCCATGTCTATCTCTCCGTCACTGCCCGGTTTGCGTCTTGTGTAGACGCTGTGAACCCGCAATGCGGATGTTTTTTCCCAAGGAAATCCTCCACAAGAGAGAGAGAGAGAGCACTCAAGGAATTCAAGACGGAAAAGATTTCTCCAACCTTTTGTTCCTCTGTCATCTTTTTTATCCTAATCATCGGATGACTAAATTATTTCAAAAGACCAAACATCCTCCTCACATTTACTTCCATCACTCCAATTCATTCAAAATTTCAAAAGACCCATCAACCATAGTTTCACATACCCAACTCATCCCCCCCTCCACTCCTCCTAGCTAACCATATCTTTTTCTTCAAATAACCACCCATTTATTCCCAGCAATCCCACATCTTTTCTTTCTCTCTCTCTCTCTCCCTTATACTTTACCCATATATTACAATTCAACAGCCGGCCAACAACAGGACCGTCCTTTTGAGGAAATAAACATTTTCAAACTAATTAACATGGGACCAAAGTCTGACTCTCAGTCACTTATGATCATCCTCATTCCTTCTTCTTCAATCCTCCTCCTTGAACTATTCTCCTCAATTCCATATCCATCCATATCTTTCTCACCCATCCTCCCCCTTTCCTATCACCTTCATATTCCTTTAAAACGCCCTCCTTACCATCTTAAACCTCAATGAATTTTAAGCAGACACACTCAAACACATAAACCTCTTCTTCCTTCATTCCAAACCAGAAGGACCAATAATAATAACATGTAATACAATTCCACGAAACAAGATTCTCGTGGTCTTCTTGGTGGGGCTGGTGGACATATCTGCCGTAATTCTTTTCACTTCTTACAAGTTTCAACACGATTACTTACCTATACTTTCCTTGTATTCCCATACCTCATACCTCTCCTTACGCTCTCCTTACCTTTCAATCTCCTTCCCACACATTTATGATTTATTCAATGTACGAAAAATCCCAGAGAGCTGAGGGCTACAACTCCGCGCTCACAACCATGGGCAAACAGTTCCTTGTGTATTGACACATGTTTCATTCCAGCACTTGGACATTGTCCACGTAATTACGGCCACCATTCAATTTCCAACCGAGGGGTGGCTTGTATTGACGTGATTTGAGCGGAATTACCTCCCTCTCATCTCCAGTCATCATTCCTCCGCTTCGTCGTTTCTTCTCTTTCCCAACCTCATCATTGAAATCCAGCTTTTTAGCATCGCTCTCTGGCTTGCCCAAGATGACGCGCTCTCTGACTAGTCTTCTTGATACGAAAAGCGAAAAAAAAAATCAAGAGCCATCTACCTTGAAATAATGTTTGGTATTTGTTGTTAAAAAAATTCCCAGGATAATAGCCCGCTTTTAAATAATTCACTCATATGTGATCAAGCCGGACAGTGGCCAGTGGCTAGACTGCTGCAGCATCTCACAGTCATTCCTCTCAGCTCCATCAGAGTTGTTGGAAACATGTTCTAATAATGATGGCGGATTTGTAGATGGTGATCATCATCATCACGATGTGACTCTATTTTACATAGTCGTCTGTCAGGTTTCTCCTGCCTCCATTACCTTTAGCACTGCCTCGGACAGGTATTGGAGGAGTACTGATGATGTCCGTGTAGGATGGACCGTAGAAGCGTCCGTCTATAGATAAGCGTGCCCTTCTACCATCCTTTCCTACTCCGTGGTGGTGACGTGAAGAAGGGGGGTGGATGAAAAATCAATCCAGTTCTTTCATTGTAGTTCCTCTCTCCTCACGTTAGGCAATCAAGGGATCATCAAAGTAGTCTGACTTTACGTAGTCGACGCTCACCTTCCGTCAATCTTGCATTCATCCGCAGTCACAGACACAGATTCAATCCAGAAATGTCATGTCCATTCCAACTTCCATATTTTTCTACCAACCGCGCCAATTTTCTGTTAACATCCACCTGCTCCTAGTGGCTCATCCACGCACCTCTCCCCTCATCATTACATTCTGCACCAGCTTGCTTTATGACTCGGACCATAAGCCGATTACGACGCGGACCATGTACCTGTTAAACCTTTTGTACGTCGGGAGGAAGAAAGAGATTACGTTCTTTTCCTCTTCTTCCTCCATCCCACAGCCCGGCTGGCTGGCCATTGGAATGACAATTGACAATAATTGTGTAAAAAATCCAAACCACCACAGAGTTTGATGGCCAAAGGGGACAAGGAATCATCATCCCTTCTCCTCCTCCTCACCTCTTGTACCACCTTGTGAAATCCCAATTACTATCGAGAACTTTTTCTCCTCGCTAGCCCGGCCGGCTCTCCCATTTTCCCATCTCCGTCCCTCATCTTCTCTTCTTCATCTTGTGTCTTCTCCTCAAGCTCTGTCTCTGTCTCCTCTGTCCCTCTCATCTTCCTCGGATTTGATTCTGCATGGATCAATAGCTTTGAATGGTCAGGTTGACTTGTTGTAGGGACGTTGTCTTGACTGTCTCGCTCCAGCTAGCTCCTGCTCCTCCCTCTTCTCCATCTTCGTCTTTTGATTCAGAGTCTGCCTCATCTCCCTCCCCGTTTCCCTTCATGGTAGTGGTCAAAGAGGAGATGCAAGATTAGTCGAGGAATATATGAGGAGACGTGGAGGAATGTGACATTCTCTCCATTGTTCCAGCCAGAGCCACAATCAAACCTTGTGCTCATCTCCCTCGGACATGCAAACACCCAATGACACGATGGAGCTCTTCGCTTAATCCCACCGCCCCCGTCAACCCGCATCCATCTCTTCCAACATGTGCCTTTTTTTCACAAAGCTCCACAATCTAAGAACATCATACATAACCTTAGGAGCAGCAGCTTCTTTTTTCGCAGAGTCAAAAGTTCAGGAACGAGGGTGATGGATGATTATGATGAAGCGAAGCGAGAGAAGAAACGTTCCAGCCATTTTTTATCACAAGTATTTTCTCCTTAAATGACAAAAATCTTTTTTATTCTTTACAGTACTGGAAAAGCTTCTAACCTCAAGGGACGATGCCCTGTCCATCTTTGATGTTTGCAGCCTGGCCCTCTACGGCACTCAGGCGCTTCCAATCCGCCTCAAGATTGTTATTGTAAGTCCTCCAAGAGTTTCACAATTTACCCGCTTTTTTATCAAGGGATTTAAGGACACATCCCTAAAGCTCTCTCCACTATGTCACTTTTCTCTGTCCTCCTTTACCAAATACTTGAATCAAGTCTTGGTCTACTGCTGTTGCGTCTGCTAGTAATTTAAAAACAATTTACCTTTTTCTCAACTATTCTTCTTTTCCCTGATTACCTCTCTCTCTCTCTTCTGAATCTGTTTTATATTCTACTCTGTCCAGTCCCATCACCAGCTTTATCTTTCCTTCCTTTTCAATATATGAATTCCACCTTGATATCTGCTTTGATACTCCTTCGATAATCTTCTGTACTTATCCACCACCACGGGCTTTGGATGGAAGAAATCCTACACACAAATTCTCAATTGTAACAAAATTATTCTTTGGTTTTGCAGGAAAGACTTCTTTCAACCCTCAGTCCTGAACATATTGACAAAATACTTCGAAGTTTCGGCTGGTCACCTAATGACCTCGCTAGAGGCTACATGATTCAGGTAATGATGGTCACAGAGAAGACAAGAGTATAATAATAAAAGAAAATCTCATGTCTCTCTCTCTCTCTCCTCCCTGGTCATCCATGCCCTCTCTGAGCTCTTTTCCAACCGGACAGAGCATATGAATTCCCTTCAGTCTAGTCGCTCACTCATTTCTGGACGTGGATTGTGTGACTAGATGACAAGAACGTAATGATCTTGTGGTTTTTTCTTGCAATTCCTCTCTAAAATCCTTCGCACACAACAAAATATATCTACTAACGACGACCAACCAAAGAAACGCCATCAGGAGCAATCATTCCCTTCATACAGAGGATATTCCAAAACCGAGAGTCTTCTCTCACAACCACCACCATCACCACGAGGTCCATTCCTCAACTTTTGCTACCCTCTGACTCCTCTGTCTTTTCCCCCTCCGTCACTTGTTTTCTTCCTTTAATTTATGTCCACTATTTTACCCGAGAGACTCCCTCTAATAACCTGAATATCATTTTCCTTTGGGAAATATTTTCAACCAAACCTCACTACTCAAAACTACGCTTAAATGATGCATTATAATAGCTATTCAAGAACGTGCTTCGGACAGAGGTCCGACAAGGCCAGGGAAGCAAGCAATTGTTTGTGCAAAAAAATAAAATTCCGCGGCCAGGACAAAGAGAACCCATCCAATCATGTGCATTCATTCCTACAATTTCTCCTTCCAACAAACAAGAAGGGAGCAAACGAGAGAGAGAGAGAGAGAGAGCATGTATGGGAGGATTTTGCAAAAAAATTGACAAAGGTCCTCGTCATAAAGGTTGATGGGAGGAATATATAGGCGAGAAAGTCCTTTGAACTTGTAACTTTTTTCTTTGTAGGACGCTCGAGGTGTTCTCCTAGCACGCTGGTCCATGTTACCCCGGGAAGAAGAGATATTAATTCTACAGCAATTCCTTAGGTTTCCAATGACACGTAGTCTTAGTTTCGTTCTCTTACGTGATGATTTCCCCAATAATCACATTATTAATCAGTCTGTAATGGAAGACATGGTCAACCATCATCACAGCTCACCCCCACAATCCTCCATAGTCAAAAGTAAGTGTCATTGTAATTACAACGCTAATTTTTAATCTTATCAACTCCAATTTTAACCAACGTCTGTCTTAATTCCTAGGCCCTAAACCATCATCCACAACGACAACAACCCCGGTGGAGTTGACGCAGAATAAGATAATATCCTCCTCCTCGGATTCATCTTCCCATGAGGACGTCACGGATCCAGTTGACTTAAGTTCTAAGAAGCGTAGTAATAATAATAGCAGTAGTATACCATCAGAGCGGAGCAGTTTGAGAGATAAAACCCCGATAGTGACACAAGGAAATGGCAATAGTTCTCATGTCAGCTCAATGAAACGACAGCATTTACAGCAACAGCAGCAACACCAGACTCAACAGCAGCAGCAGCAGCAAACACCGCCCCCCAAACCCCAGTGGGGAGGGATTCAACCACCTGCAACAGCAACGCAACTTGTCAATCCAACAACTGGTGAGTGTCTTTTAAAAAAATTAAATTATACTTTTACATCATCCTCACTCTCGCCAGGCCGCTTCTGTCCTAAGGTCTTTTGACGCGAGGACAAATTCCAGATAGTAGCTCACTGTATATAAGGAGAGCTTAGCAAAGCATTTAATGTCATTTGACAAGAGGTATAAAAGTATGACTTATCTTAATAGATTATCTTGTAGTGAGGAAGCGGCTTACTTAGCTCCCGCCGAGAGGTCTTTGTCAAGTGTCTGTAGAAAGGTCCTTAAAAGCGTGCTGGAAGAGATTTAATCTGTAAGGGCAGGGCTAGTAGTAGTTGACGTTGGCTGGGGTTTAAGGAGATTCCCCCCTGATTGTAGTCATGTGATGCAAGCAGCCGTTGAGCCTTAAGGGGATGTGCACTTGGAGGAAGGAAGATTGGATTTGGATAAGAAAGATTCTAAGGATTTTTACCATTTGTTTTTACAGGTAAACGTCGCGTCCAATGTTCGGTCTGTCTCAAGACATTTTGTGACAAAGGAGCTCTTAAGATACATTTCTCTGCGGTTCACTTGCGTGAGATGCACAAATGTACTGTGGTAGGTTGTAATATGATGTTTTCCTCCCGTCGTTCCCGGAACCGGCATTCCGCCAATCCAAATCCCAAGCTTCACTCCCCGCATTTGCGTCGGAAAATCAGTCCTCACGACGGTAGGACTTGTCAAGCCCAGCCCATCCACCCCATCCTCTTCAACCCTATCTCATTTAATAATACTCAAACCCCGCTCATGAAGGAGAGCAATAATAGTAATAGTAGCTGCTACGACGACGATGATGTCGAAGATCTCGAAGAGGAGGAGGAGTACAGCAAGATTGTGGACAGCAAGAAGGACGGTGCCCGGAAGCGGAAACTCAAAAACCCAGTTCGTCTTCCAAGCGTTACCACAGATGACTACTCTGGGGATGACTTTTGCTGCTACGACGACGGAACGGAGGTGAATATGAGCAAGACGGGCTCCGAGGACGAGCTCATACAGGATCACTTAGGTCGAATTAGTAAACTCCCCATATTCCATGAGGATAATGATCGGGATGAGAAAAATTTGGATATTAAACCCATCCTGGAAAGTGGTAAAACAACCGCGACGGGGAATGAGGATGGTGAAACAAGAGAGGATTTTGATGACTATGACGAAGACGTCGATGATGATGAGGATGGAGAAAATGGGATGAGGTCTAATGGCTCTAGTCCTAATTCAAGTAAGTTTTACAATACTTTTCATTATCATCATCCAACAAACCCCATCTTCTTCACCTTCTTCTAAAAACTCTCTTCCTTTCTCTCTCTCAACTATTACTACAGACTTTCCCTCATCTCATCTTCTGCAAACTAATCGCTACGCTCCTCACCTCCGTAGCTTGCATCATTCCTCCTTCTTCTTCCTCATTTCTCCTGTAACAGACTAATTCTCCCCTCCCTGAAATCTCTTCCCCATTTCCAACAAATCCACAACTTTCTCCACTTTCTCCGCTCTATCTTACTTAAAATATTTTGGACTGTGTTCCAATTTCCAACCACCTGCTTTCTCTTTTCCTCCTCCTTAACCACCTTAGACTTGGAACGAAATATAAAATGTCTTGAGCATTATATATTTTCTTCACTCTCCCTCTTCCACATGCAACCTCCCTATTCAGCCATTTAGTTTCTCCATTCCCACTAATTACAGTATGCATAATACTTGTTCAAATCTTCCCCCGTCTTTCTTCTTCTTCTTCTTCCAATCTTTCTCCTCCTGTAATCCTCTCCTCTTTCTCTTAAAACTTCCACTTTCTTATTTTCCTTTCTCTTCCTTTCCTCTTCACCTTTTCAGAGTAATTAAGCAAAGCTCGCTTCTGTGGGATGCATGCATAATCGCAAACTCATCTCTTATTTCTGTATCATCTCTCATCCTTTCTCTCCATACTTTCACTCACTTTCTCTTGTGAAGCTTTCTTCATTCCTAATAAAAGCTGTACGCAGTCTCTTCCGCCCCTAACCTTTTTCTCCTTGAACCTAACAAATAAATTCTGTGTAGTAGCTTAGCTCATTACTAGAAGCGTATAAGGAATGTGGGAATTGACTGACATTTTTTTGGGAACTGGTAGATGGTGACAACATTCCAATCGATAGAGAAAATCCTCGCCGCTGTATAGCCTGTGGCAAAGTATTCCAAAACCATTTCGGTCTCAAGACACACTACCAAAATGTTCATCTTAAAGTAAACACCCAGTAAACATTATTTCTACTATACTTACTGTCTTACTTTAAATCTTCATCATGCTCTCACCACTATTTACTTTCTCTCTGACTTTCTATCCAACCCATCCCTGAACCTACTCCTCCACTTTAATACTTTTTCGTCCAAATCTCTCCAACTTTCTCTTTTAAAAAATCTCGCTTTTTTCATTCTCTCTACTATTGCTTGAAATTCTCTTGAAACTAATTTGGTGGCTGATTAAGCCTCGTTGTAATTAAAGCCTTTTCTCTCTCTAGTATATATTCTCTCTTGTTTCAATTCTTCGAATCCCTTTTTCTCCTCCTCCAGTTTTCTATTCATTTTCCCATATGCCATATGCATTCATTTGTATGGTATTTACCTACTTTTGAATTGCTCCTTGAAGAACCCAATACTAATTCCTCTCTTTGTTATTCACATTGTAGCAGCTAATGCACAAATGTACAGTCGATGGCTGTAACGCTGCCTTCCCTTCGAAACGTTCGCGGGATCGACATTCGTCAAATTTGAATCTTCATCGAAAACTTCTCTCAACTTCTGATGTATCTCAGTCACCAAGCCCAGACATAAAAGCATCCGCTAATCAACCCCCCACCTCCCATCACCCGCCCCCACTCTTCAATCCCTTCTTCTTCAACAACAACTCTTCCGCTCCACCCGGTGTTCTTCTTCCATCCTCCGAATTAACTCGCCAGTCAAGCCCGGAATTCTCCAAGCAGTCCCTCATTCTAAACCCTTACTTCTTCAACTGGGGATCCGCTGCTACTTCAGCCCTTCAGTCCGCTAACGCAGCATCTGCCGTTGTCGCTGCAAGCGCCCAGCAACAAATCCATCCTGTAAGTTTCCAAAGCCTTTCTTATCCCTCTTCAACCCTATTAACTCCACATCTTCTCAAATCAAACTCTAAGCATTGCTAACGTTGGCTATTTTTTATTTTCAGTGTTCATTTAAATAGCACCACGTCTTCCTGGACTCTCCGGTGTACAGACGCTTTGCTTCAGTTAAACACTGAGTAACATACTACAAGGAGGAAGACTTGGATTTGTGTAGAGATGAAATTTAATTGTTATAAGTAATCCCTCTGGATGGAACTCCCGGTTACAACAGGCAAAAGAAGGTTGGGAACGTTTGGAGGAGACGGATTCGCCGGATTGTAGTTGACAAGATGAGATTATAATATTAAAAACATGGACTGGAAAAAGAAACTGGTCAGGGGAGAGGAGAGGGGAAATGATCGTGGAGATGGGAAGAGTCAGGAAGAGAGAGAATTGAGGAGTATTTACTATTTATAAAATAATTCCGGAGGCTGCGTCTTTGTAAAAAATATTAATTGAGAGAAATCAGATTCACCGGAGCTATTGTCTTATTGTATCTCTCCTCCCTCTGCCCTCTCAAGTCGTTCGCTCATTTCTCCCAATATTATTCACACACGAACAATCAATACATTTTTATTATTATTATTATTATTTAATGTATAGCATGTATTCCTGTACAGCTACCGATACAAGCTGTAGAAAGAGATTAGATTCCCTACCTGTACATTGCATTTAGGGACACGGCCCGGTTCACCCACGCCAAGGTGCGGCTACTACTCCGGAAGATTACACACACGAGTTTATTATAATTAAATATAATACAAGTCCTTCGTACGTACTAATTAAGCAGGTCCGTGTGGGTATAATTCTTCTTGTGCATTCCCTGCGGATACACAAGAAGAAGCATCAAGAAACCTTTTTAGTATTATATAATTTCACGTAGACAGTCTCGTAGATGATGGTCGACGAGCATACTCTGATGACATTTCTGTATTATATAACAATAAAAATAATAATAATGTTATTATCATCACTATACTATAATTAATACGATCATGTAAATATGTAGGGATTATCTAAGTATTAAGAATGCAAGAGTCAACGCTACGCATCTGCGTTCACGAGGAGTAGTTATACTGAGAGGACAGTTTATATTATCTTTAGTAGTAATTACACATATATCTCACAACTTTTTTACACTTTTAGTGGCTCATTTACATATTTAAAGCAAGTTAAGTGCAGAGCGGGGTTGTCAAACGTAAAAACTTGTATCAAAAATATTAGCGCATGTATAACACCCCATCCTACGTTTACAATACACATGATTTTGTTATTATTAATTAAGCCACACGCCCATCAAATACAATACTATGCGCGGAATGAATACACAATACGCATGCACACATGGATAGCTATAATTAATGCATTATTAATTACAATGGCCACACACACACATTATTTAAAGCAAAGCAGAGGATCAAAGTGTCGTCGAGCGTCGGAGCTCTTGACCGAGTGTGAATAACTGTAATTATCTTTAGCAAACTCATTTTTCATGTGAAACGTAAGAAAAAAGCTACCCCGTAAATACATACATTATGGAGAAAAGTCAAAATTGATAGACTGATCATTAATGTATAATGCATCCTTGCAATAATACGTAAACACGTAAAAGCTACAACTTGATAAATTATCCTACTACATCGTCTTTAAGATTAACTAGATGAATAATTAAACATGTTACTCTAAGCTTATTAGGATAAACTTTTAAACCCCATCCCTACTCTCATCCGTAGAAGAGGTTCATGTGCATTTAATTTTAATCAATTATTGTATACTCGTACGTACAACTTAATCTCTTGTTATTGTTACACCAAGGTTCACACTCAAGTTTTAGTAAGAACGCTTAAACCTTACTCCTACACACACTGCTCAATTTATTTTGCATCCACTACGCACGCACCAAAAATTAACTTACCCTTTACGTACTTTCCAAGTATTAATTCAACCCCATTATACATGTCCTCTATAGCTAATTTACCGTTATCGCATATTATTCACCCTAGAAACCTCATTCGCCCTCACGCTAACAACCATAGAGTATAACCCTGTAGGTCTGGTAGCGAAGACTGTAGCGCCCTCCATCCATAACTTTGATTATGATCTGCGAATCGATACTCAAGTTACAACTACTCGATTACTGATGCAAACAAATTTTTCCTAGTGTTTCCTACTAAATGTTATTAATTTAAATATCATATGGCATCGGAGCATACGAGCTGCGTAGGTTACGCAAACGTTTTACCTAACCAGACCTCCTCCAACGATATTAGTAATTAGTATTCCATCTCATAGGCTAAAAGACTATACGTATTGCTTTATCGATAGGGTACTGATTAAATCAAGGATTTTATCATAAGAACTTGAATCTAAAGAAAATGTCCTAGTTTACAAAATAATCTCGGATGCAAGCCGATCCAGGCTTGCATAATGTGTATTAGTGTTTGGGGGTAAATGTAAAAAACACAAGTCACTCATGGAGCCTCCCTTCAGATAGACTTGCTCCACATCACGTTACATTTGCCACCACACAGCAATACAATCGCAAATAAGGGACAACATTTCGGTAGATCTAAAATATTCGCGTTTCATAAAGTCCTGTGATTGTAAATGAATCATTCAACCACGACGTAGCTACATATATTAGTACTTTAAATACTCGTTACTAAAATAAACATTAAAGTAACTAGGGTTTCATTATTTATTGCCAATATTATATACTACTTCCTCCAACCCACGGAATCCATGCATTAATAAAAAAAACTAAGCAATATCTCGCTACATCAAAGTTTAAATTTTATTCCAGGAAGCAATGCGACTTTCAATCCTTGTTTACTACTTAATCACTCAATCAACTTCACAACTTCATCCACTCCTCTTTGGCAATAAGCAAGAGCAAACATTATCCCTTGTCATGTCACCCCTCTCTCGTTACGCATGGTAAGCCATGTTGAAAATGGTCCAGTCTTGAGCGTTTAATGCGTGAAGGGTGCTACTACTACGGTAGGCGATGAGGAGTGTAGTGAGATCACAAATTGAATCTTGCGTGACAAGCCACAGAAGCGTACAACAAGTCCCATCTCCCCTCATAGCCATCTCTATTCCTAATGATTCGGGGACAAGTGAGACAAATGAGGAACGCAACAAACAATTAGCAACTTCCAAGTTGGGATAGAGAAAATACTTGGATTTTCATGGGCGAACAGGGAGGAATTAGTTTGGGGATGACGCGTCGAGCGTTAATTAGTCTTCCAGAACCAATTTGCATCCTTCCCCAATTAATATCCCCCGAGACGTTGGATAGAGGAGATTAGAAGTAGTAGAGAGGGAATAAGAGAAAGTATGAATCCAGTCACCTCGCAGTATAGCTATGAAACCATCAACTCCTTCAGCAAGCGCGCCTTCTTCTCCTCGGCTACAACAAAATTTCCCCGAGCTTGATGTCATATCCTTCTGAAATAAACTGAAAGAGAAATGAAATTGTGACTGGGTGACTTGGTTTGTTCCCTCCATGCTTTCGTCGAGTAGGGTGGCCGAAACTGCGGAGGAAGAGGTTAACGTGGATACATGGAAACAATGGCTTGAATGAGACTGTTAATAGTAGGCGAAGAAAGCGGGGAGAGTTTAACTTTCTCATGCCCTACACAAACCCTCGGAAGATGTAATGATGCTCATAAAACCGAATTATACCTCTTTCACCATTAAATCCTAAAACTGACACAACCATTCCAGATTCCGACTGAGTTTAAACTAAAATTGATTACTATTTAATCATCCGATTTTCACATCTTATTTATGGTATGACAAGAAAGTACTGGGAAGAAATGTGCCTAGCGTTCCGGCTCAAATACCCGTTTACACTCCGATTGAACACGGTTCTCTAAAACTTTCACCGCCTCCAAATAGAATGCAACATGTCCATGACCTCCTCCGCTTTCCCTTCCTAAGAGGGGAATGCGGGTATTAAAAGCATCTTGTCTCCAGCTCCAGCTCGGCTTTTATAAACCCAAGAATGCTTTTCATCATCCGAGTTTAACAAATATTAAAATTTAAAGGATACAATGAAAAGCTCCTGTTGAACCCCGGGAGAAAAAGACCGGAACGGGGCATGGTGTATGACACCCGGAATGATGTATCGTACAAATTCTTTTACTCCCCCAGCAATTTCACCCCGCCGCATCTATTATGCAACCTCCAACTTGTTTTCTCCCTCTTCTAACGTTCTACCCCTCAAAGGAAGTGAAGCCGCTCTTTTAGTGTACAACACTACACATAAATTAACTCCCCTCCTCTTGATGACTTGGCATATTGTGAAACGGAGAAAGCATCCAATTTTCCACCACTTCCCCCGTTTCCTCCGGCCGCAGTGTGTTTTCCTTTCCTATACCCCGTATTTCACCGAGTCTTCTTCCATAATTTTCAACAGGACTTTCCCCAAATTAGGTGACATTGAGCAAACTGATAAAGTGTTGCGCTCCCGGACTAAAGGTGGAGAAAGTAAAAGCTTTAGTACTGTATCAAGTATCTTCTCTTGTTCATTAGTTTTTTCCACATTCCATTACTGCAACTACTTTCTCCGGTGTCACAGCATCATGACGTTTTAAATACACAGTAAAACATACTATTAAATCCCTACTGCTTTTCTTAAACCGGCATTACATTTCCAGCTTCTGGGTGATCTGCTCACTCCGCGTAATCCAAAGGCGCTTTCCTTCACTCCTTTACACTTGATCTCTCTAATGTCATCTCCTTTTCTTTCCCTGAACAATTCATTTCTAGATGGATGACCCGGCCCGATGGACAGATAGATGGATACACTGGATAAATGAATCCGCCTTGCCAAGTAGACTCTGGACGGAAACCTGTCAGGAATATTCTTCTCATTCCCCTCTTTTTCATCGCTTCCTTCCCTTCTTGAATGCCAGGGAAAAACTGAATGTTTTTCCCGCTTCATTTGTGTTCAAAGTCTTCTGTCTCCTCCATGAGAGACAGGCTCTTTGAGCTCACGGATCTTTGCCTTCCCTAATGCTCCTCCCTTGCTTAATGTTTCGCACAATTTAAAGAAGGCCAATGATTTATCGTTGTAAAAATAATCTGTCATTTATCAGTCAACCAAACATGTTCAGGACACAATGAAACTTTTACTCTCTTCCTCCACCCTCCCTCAACTCCTTTCTCCTGTCTTTCACTCTATTTTTTCACTCAGAAGCCTCTCTTGGTTAGAAGCCTTCGATTAGCTGAACCCATCTTCTACATCCATCTAGCACACCACTTTCGCATTTCTCTCTACAACTTCAGCCTCCTCCAACTTGCTTTCTCCAAATCGTCGTTCCTTACAAGCTACAGACTGATAGATATCTTACAAAACATTCAGTTTCTTCACCCTTTATTTTTTCCAGCATCGCGACAAGGCGCAGCCTAACATGGAATATATTGTTCTCCCGTATCCCAATTACTTTGACAAAATAACGTCACTATAAAGTAAAATATTTCAGAGACTTTTCTTAGTTTACTGATGAAACCTGTCAATGATCCGAGAGTTTCCTTTGTCTAACCATGCTACAAAACCACGAAAAATTCTGCTACTAAAACAAAAGTCAAAAGAGAAACACAAACTTGGCTAATATATTTCAAAACTCGTTACAAGATTCCCCAGGGGGTTGTTTTTTTACCCCAAGGGTAACATGTCACAGTGGTGTGATGAAAGTAGGCAGCTGTCGTCAGTTTCTGGCTGTAGCTTGTACACATCCCGAATTGTAAAGATACAGAAAGGTAGGAGGAGAGGGATGAGATGATGAGCAAGTGTAATAGAGGACAGGACTTCTATTCCTCGGGTCTTCTTTCAATCGGAGCGATGTCCGGATCCTGGGCCTGAGAACAAGAGCGGGGGACATTTTCAAGAGAACTCGTAACAAGTCTAACTAAGCGTGCAAGCTGTCCTTGGTCCCATATCACATTGAGAGATGATATGCGTTCCTTGAGCAGGGGATTGGATGGGGACACATGTAAAAAAGATTAAACAAAAGACAAGTGTGTGGAGGTGGAAAAAAATCAAATCACTTCTTCCATCTATCACTTTACTCATTCCTCCATCACATCCTCCTCCTCCCGCCTCTGTCTCCACCAGGTAAACATAGTCAACTCCTTCCTTCCTCCAGGTAAACAAGAGCAAGCTCCTTCCCTCCATGCTTCCTTATCCCATCCTTTTGTCTTTTGTCCTCATCTTCCGCCAGGAACCAGATGAGAATTGTTCAGAGACTCTCATCTCCTCTTCACTCACTTCCCGCTTCTTCATCCCTTATCTTCCATCCCTCTGCCGCAATTACCCACACATTATAAATGTGTATTTGTGTGGGGATAAAAAAGGATACAAGCACCACTACACCTATTACCCGACACATTCCACCACTCATCTACCACTTAGGGAACTTTAGAGGGAAAACAATATCCACGCACCCCCGTCCGTCATCGGCCCATCTTCTCCCGGTGCTTCCTCAGAGTACGACGAGTACGACGACAATTACTCCCCGACAACAAATTCTCTGTCCTTCCACAGATTCTACTCCTTGTCCTTGCCTGTTTCTGCCCGAGGATCTTATCCTCTTCTCTTACCCCCTCATTCCGAACAATCAGGGTGAGTTCCAGAAAAAATCCATCTTATAACCACAATTACACATGTAGATTCCTGGATAATAGCCTTGATGACAAAACTAGATAGCCATCTCCATTCCCATCATCTCACACACATTCAATACCTTATATTCTCGGTTTCGCTTTTTATACCCTCTCCAACGGCCTCATCTCTCTTCAAGTCCTTATCTTCTTCACACGGTAGTGTGACAAGGCAGAGAAGGCAGTGATATCGATACACCTCAATTACATCCGAGATGCTTCAAATATTCCACTTTGCTCAAACCCTTTTTTTTCCTTGTGTTGCCCCTTCTCTCCCTGCGTCATCTGTCGTCTCGCTTTGAACTATTAGAATCACGTCTCCCCACCAACCCTACACTTTGTCTTCTTCTGTCTTTTTCTAAAACAGTCATTCGTCAAGCTTCACTGAAATCACCCTTCTTTTGTTTCTCTTTCTCTCTCAGTCTCGTGTCTCGTTTTTCTCTCTCACAGCTATTGGCCTATTATTAATTGCACAAATTCTCCATCCTCACCACAGCCGAAACTTGCTCCAACTTTTTACCCTTTCAACAACTACCCGAGGAATTTATCCTCAGCGGCACTGGCCATTCCTCCAACATTTCGCAACAACACATTCGCGTATACCTATTCCCTAGTTTTGCTAGTTCACCAATATTCCAGTTCCAGCCTAGGTTGGGTCAATCCACCCCCGAGCCTGTCCGAAACCATATGCATTCCGGTTGTTTCCCTGATCTTAAAGGAGCAGGTATTAGGGTAAGTTCAATCACGGGCCGCATCACATCATCAGTATCATCTTGAGGAGATTCTACGGGAACGACAACACGTGTCCAATTTTCTTCTGTCTCCGACACATACTCTGTCTCTCTCGCCACCAACAACCCTTTTCCCTGTCAACCCATCATTAGTCCCTCTACATACTCCCCCTATGTATTTTCTCTCTATTACACAAGTAATTTACCCGGGAGGGGGGATGGAGCACTATCCTTCTCAGCGTTTCATGCGTTTGTCTCCTTCCCATCTTTCTTCCAGTTCCAGTCCTTGCCAAGACTTGTATTGTCCAGAAGACTACTCCAGGAGATCATTTACAACCCTAATTTCTTTCTCCAGCCAACACAACTGTCAGCAGAGGGGATGATGACACGGCAGACGGAAACGCACATGACTCAACAAACTAGGCCAATCACGCTCCCTCTAGGACCGCAATCCAATACTTAATTACGTATTCTCAATACTTAATGTCGCGTCCTCCGACTTTTTCCTCTCCTTAATAGATATGTGTGACCATCATGTTCAATCTTCTTTTTTCATGTCTCCTCATTTACTTTATTTCAAGCCTTGATTCTTATTTCATAGCATCTCATCAAACTACTGACTCATCATCAGTCATCAGTGTCGTCCGCACCATTTATTTTCTATTGTGTCGTCACCAAATGCATTATCCCCCTTTTTACAAATCTCATCCTCTTCCTCTCATCACGAGAGCTGCTGGCTGGCTGGTTCTTGAGACATCCCAAAGAAATCCGATCAAAAACTCAGGTCCTATACTTTGTCTCCTCCGTTCTGACTTTTTCCTTAGGCTGGATATAAATTCTGGGGGTATTGCCGTTGGCGTTGACAATAAGTGAGAGCACAGGATTTCATTCGTTTCTTCTTCGGGATTTTTAACCTTCATTCCTCCGTTTCAAAATCCTTCATACATCATTAAACGCTCCCACAAATTAAGTGACAAACGTTGTAAATCATGCTTTTACTGATACTAGTTAAACAGTGAAGGAATTAGTTTGTTATCGGATACATTACAATTTCAAATGAAGCCCTCTTCGAATTTTAAAAATCTTTTAGAGTAACATATCAAACGTTTTCAAGTATAGCATCTCGCTGATTCATATTTGGTTTTGTCCTTTCGGTGTTCAGGCGCTTACAGATAACAAAAGAATCATAAAGCGCAAATATTGGAGCGTCTTTAAAGATGAAGTTCGTTTATTAATTAATGATTAACTAAAACGGGTAAAAAGCAAAACTTTCTTTCGTCCGTAGAATCAAACATTTTAGTTACCGTCATTTATTAAGTCCTAGGAAAAGAGCACGCACTTGTCCTGCCATCTAAAAGCACAAAGCGAACCATAAGAGATTTTCCACTTGGGAATACGTGGGAAATTCAAACTTCGATAGTCAACATGAAAAACCTTTCATATAATATATCAAGAATTTTATGGAAAACATAAGGATTAAATTCCAACAAATATCCTGTTTCTCCCGCCAAAAAAACCCACGAAGGACCCCGGTTGACCTTAATTTGTGGATTATTTATATGGTATTACAACTTTCAAATTTAAATCTACATATTAACCCTATTTTTTGGTACGCTGTAGTTTGTGATGCTAAAGAGAAAGTAGAATGTACATTTTATTTTAATTTGCTTCCTATTATTCTTAAATATATGTTTAAAATACGTTTATCACTAACTGCGCTACATAACATGCGATTTGATTAGTTTAGTAAGGATAGTTAGTGGTATTTAAAATTGACTGGCCTGATACTTGGATCAGCCCTCACGACTATGAGTATCACAAGTTCACTTTTATTGAATTGTACATGCTAGTTCATTAGTCCAGTCTCACTCGAGAGTTTTAAAGTTTTCCTATAGGAAAACTTTAACCACCAGGGGAGCTGCGATTTGTTTTGGGTGGAACGTTAAGTTAGCGGAGTTATTAGCTTGGTCTTTAATAGGCTAATTTAAAATAATTGCAGGTCAGTTATTTGATTTTGAAAGCACGTTAAGGTGAGTACGGCTTTTAGGGATTAAATAAACAGCTCCAGGATAAAATTTAACGCTGCCGCGTATGAGGATTAATTAGCTTAATCATTAATAAATTTTTCCGATAGGCGCCGACTTAACGCTCTCGGACTCCATAGAGCATTGTTCCCGCTAGTTAAAACTTTTTCGGATTTGCAAATCTATGGTATTGTTGATCAAGTGAGACTTGACTCTTGCTCGCTACCAGACTACCAAACAGAGCAAGAGTTCTTGACTACTAGTTCATTAACTTTTAGCGATTTGATTCGATAACCGTGTTTGATAATGATTTTGTTTGTACAGATTCAGATTGGCCAACAAGAGTGCTTATATTCTGATATTAGAATGTTCCGTAATAACAATGGATTTACGTGAGTAATGCTCAAACGTAGGAGGCCACTAGCTGCCGACAATCAGCTAGTTGATCCAGTTGTGGATTCTAGTAAGAAAAACCCACTCGGGGTTAACGAGGTAAGTATATCGAGTTCATAATTTAAACTTCAAGGTTGATGTAAACCTAAGGATGCGCAGCCTACCTTTAACGAGGGAAGGTTCGGGAGGTGGTCAAAAAAATTAACTTCAGCTAGCCGAACCTAACCGGGTTCCGGCCCGCGCATAGCGAGGGACGAGAAGCCGCGTTACGTTAGGCTAGCTGAAGTTAATCTTTTTGACCAGGTTAGGTTTAAAAGCTCTCGCCTGTGTAACCGTTGTTTCCCAGCTGCGCACCCTTTGGTTTACATAATCAGGGGCTAAAATTTAACGCATGTATATTATCCGATTTATTAGGCTCCCAGCATAAGGTCAAGAATGGGATTCCCAGAATTAGGAGGCAGAAGAGGGTCAACCCAATATGGGGATACCGTGGAGTCACAGTTTCGTGAAAATATCAAATTAAACATGGAAAACATATACTTTTCTGGAAGTCCGTGTACGACGAATCACATGAATCCTGTCGTACGACTGAAACCACTTTCACCTGAAACGATATTACGAAAACGGAAGATGATTAGCGCTTCTGCGACTTCAACTACAGCTGATAATTCATCACCGGCAGCAAACTCTGTTGAGCTAACCGCTAAATCGGAAAAAATTGTTGTCCAACAGTCGCCTGTCGTAAAAAAGGCTGCACAACTCTACCTGCCAGTTCAAAATGTGCCTCATAGAGTATCTTCGCGAGAAATTAGATTACCTACATACCAGGGTAATTTTTTTCTCAAATGAAACCCGGTAACTATTCCAAAAGTCGAAAGTTTTTCTATCATTCCGTTTTGATTTTTAGATCCAGTATACCCGACTGAGTCAGATTTCACTACATTTGTATTGGACAAGTTTGAGCACGACATAATGGATGAAAATTACGATTGGACTATATTCGACGTTAACTGGCATCGACACTTCTTGAATATTGGAATGAGAGGGCCTGGAAGACCGCCGAAAGAGCCTGTACCTGAAGAAGAGCCTGTAACTCTGAAAAATGCGAGGGAACTAGCCATTAAGTTTTTCACAATGGAAGAAGAAAAGCCTGCATTAACGAAGGAGGATCATTCCATATGTGCGAAGCTGACACCCGTCATTGAAATAGACGTTGAACATGAAGCGTTGGACATAGTTGATCGTCGTTGCGTAGAAGCGAATAGGAAATTTGGAAAATATCCGTACGTCGTTTTAAACAAGTTTTACCACTGCAAGCGTTGCAAGAACAAGTGTTTCTACACTCCGGATCTCATGAATCACATTAAATACTGCAGCAAATACATACATCGAGACTATAACCATACCAAACGTCCAACCCCCAAATTCGGAAGACTAAAAGAGCAAGTATATTCGGATCCAAAATTGAAGATGCAACCTATTGTGGTGCTCAAAAAAGATTATGAATGCCCCGGATGTAAGAAATCGTTTCCAGTGGGATCGAAATTACTGGCAAAGCATTTGAAACCAGGACCGGGTTCTCGCAAGAATGTAGCTTGTCGACGCCCCGAGATTCACGATTGTGATCGGTGTAACATAACATTTACGTCTCTAAACTCGTTTTTGAACCACGTGAACACGCTACACAAGGGCATTACTCAGTATAAGTGCAACTTCTGTATCCATGCAACCTTCCAAACTTTAGCTCGAAAGCATGAACACATTGCTTTCTACCATTTATCTGTTGTACCGGGTTATCCGATTTTTAGATGCAGTCGGTGCAGCAAGTGCTTTAGGAGTCTTAGTGCACGTAAGAAGCATGAAAACAGCCACAAGGAGATTAAATTTTGCTGTACCAGATGCACGAGGATCTTCAATATGGCTTTCCATTTCCGAGCCCATTGCTTGAAGGAACACAACTCTGTAGAAGCTAGATGCTGTGAGTGCCCAGAAGTGTTTCAAGATTTAATCTCTTATCAAGTGCACTATCGCGTTGTCCATCTCTCTCAAGAAGTTGTGGGATTCGACAATGGGAAGTCCGAAGAGTCACAATGCATCAATAATGAGCATATGAAAATTTGTTCCATGATGAAAGGTAATTCAAACTCTAAACCGAGAAGTGATGATAAGGCTAAGCCAGAAGGAATTTACGAAGGTATCGACTATCGTTGCACCAAGTGCAAAACGGTTTTCCAAGTGGAATTCCTTTTCCGATCCCATTGCTTTAAGGAGCACGAAACAAACGAGGTCGGATGCACTAAGTGCTCACTAGTTTTTCAGGATACCATGCAGTATCACCTCCACTATCAGGCAGTCCATCGGCAACCCAACACTCCAACATTCAAAATTAATCGTTGCGTGTTGTGTGAGCAGCAATTATTCAGTCATCCAGAATACGTGGAGCACGTGAAATCTTGTAATTACCGGAAAACATTCGCAAAATCATGTCCAAAATCTCGTTCTAAGCCAAAGTCATCACTGCATTCCGACGGTATCGGTTATCGTTGCGTTAAGTGCGGCGTATGTTACACAAACTGCTTTTCCTTTACGACACACGTCCGAAATTTCCACGGCTCAGCTGACGTTCAGTGCGTTAAATGTTCTGATATATTTGAAACCCTCATGGAGTATCATCGGCATTATTATTCAGCCCATAAAAATGAAGGTCGTGTACATTGCTTCAACTGCCGCTGTAACTTCAGTAATACGGACTATTACAATCATGTAAAAACATGTCGAGAGCTAAAATCTGACCCCACGCCGCAGCCGAACCTCACGCTCACCGCCACCACTGAAACAAATATCAGTCCAGGAACTTCCTACAGCTCTCCAGTTCCTGAACCTTTGAAACCGAATCCCCCAATTCCAATGCCTACTCATGCTCAGCCTGCACCAATCTCGACAAACATAGCTGTCCGACGTAAACCTGGTCCTGCATGTCATAGGAAGCCAGTTAACGGAACGTCTTCATTTCCACGAACACTTTACCGACCTCGAGGAAATGGTCTGCGAAGTAAATCTCCAGAAATAATCGTACTTGATTGATTATATTTTAGAATCACGTGTTATGTAGGTTTTTACGAAATATTTAGATTGATGTATTGTATTGATTTTCATTTTTGTGTGCTTCATTTCATTCCGATTACGGATTAGGAAAATATATAAAATCATGTAAACCCAGAGCAATTTCATGTTTAATCACTTTAAACCAAAGCCAAATTGATTTTTTTCTAACTTCCTTTCATTCTTTACAATATTACCTTTTTCTTAAATTGGATCATTCACGGTACAACACAATTACAAGCGCAATTAATAGCAATTTCTCTCTCCCTTCATGTCTTCCCTTCATCCCTTTGACACGCCAACAGGTGTCATTAAAGCCACGCATATTTTTGCCAACACGTCCAACCTCTTCTCAAGGTCTTCTAGTATTGTTTCCGCGATTCGCTCCTTCGAGCCTGTCCCACAACTAATTACACCTGTCAAAACTTAAGAGATGATTTATGCATGCAGACAACAAAATACTTTTATAAGCGAGTATTTGAAGCCTTGCATGTTATTATGGCAGGATAAGTTCAATGAAATTTCGGATCCGATTCCAAATATTTAGCACAGAACATGCGCGCACAAAAATTAAAACTTCTTGTCTTGTGCCACGTCTCTAGACGCTTCGTATTTATTTGCTTCTGCAATACTTCATTATCACGTTTCCAGGATTATTTAATTTGCCTAGAATTACGTCAACCCCCTCTGGTCAACTTAACCATTGAACGCAGTGGAGCGGTTCAGTTAGCACCTACGCACACCCACCCACCCAACCTACCATTCTTATAAGACAGTATCCATTCAATCTATCAAGTTTAAAACGTATCCATCGAGTTTTAAAAAACAAGCAAGTAATTATGCTTTATTCAAAAAGTCACTAGCTGATTTAATGCTATTGTTAGACCTACATCTATACTGCGTACCCATCTTGGATCAAAATTTGCAAAAAGCAGTATGCTAACTAGTACTTTTCATCAGGAACTCTAGTAGTGAAAGCAAGTGACAGCTGTCATAAATTGAGAATAAATTACGTACTCTTACATTGATGATTGCTACCAATGGGTTGCTCCTAAAACTTGGATTATATTAAGAAAATAAAGCAGTCATTTGAACACCGGCAGTTCCGATAGTTTGCTTCATCACTACCTTCAACCTTATAGCAAGCACATCAGATGGCACCTCAAAGATTATTCTCTTTGTTCTGAATATCTATCCAGTATGGCAATAATAGGATCATATACGTAAATATCCGCATCTCTGGCCATTCCAAAATCTAAATGGTTCCACTGCGTCATGTTGATGTGAATATTATGGATTACGTTTGGCAAAGATCGTATAGTTTTTTCAACGTCCTAAAAGGAAAAGCCAAACATTACTTGACCGTCTTGAAATTCCTTAAATCGTAAAATCCTTTAATTACTGCATTACTGTATGGCTGTAAACAAGTAAAACTTACCCTCGGGGTTGAAATGTAGTCATTATCTGCCCAAAGATTGACGCATTTTGCAGTTACTCTGTTCAGCGGATATTCTGGAGGTCTCAAAGTACGATATCTTCTCAGATTTTCAAGGATTCCGTAGTCGTACATGGAGAATTTATCGCTCCGTATCCACTGGAACCACTGATTAAACATTTTTACTGAGCCAGAGCTCGGAAAGTTTGAGACAACAAGAGGAAAGTATGCCTGTGGAAAAAATCCATGTTTAAAAACTAGCACAGGCATTGACTGAATCCAGCCTTTTTCCACATTTTGAAAATCATTCATCTATTCCATACCAAGTTGAGCTGACCAGGATTATAGCCGTCTATAAGTCGAAGAGCGGTTGAGCAAACGCCCCGAAAATTAAGTTTCGCTTCCGGGTAGCACAGTATAGGGGCTACTTTATAATAGATAGCCATCAAGAATCCCGGCAGAAACCTCCCCCGGTTAAAGTATGTGAATACAGCCTAAGGATCATGTATTAACTCACATTAGTTTCAGCCTTACATCATCCAGGCAAAAGTAATTACATAATCCAAGATCAGGTGAATGAGGAAACACAAAAGACGTTTCACAACTTACATCCAAGGCTTTGTTTAGATAGCTAACAAGTTTAAGTGCGATAGCTTTCGTATGCCCTACGTAAGCGACAGTTCCAAACGTGAAGACGATATTGATCTTATCATTATATTCAGGTTGAGATGCTAGGAGACCCAAAATCACAGCAGATCCTAGAGACCAGCCTAACCAGTTTACCCGAGCCTCTCCAGTTACATTACGCACATAGTCAATGACCGCCGGGGCATCGTAAGTTATGATTTCATCCACCCTAAAATCCCAGTTTTTCCCAAACACATATGAGTACAAGGCTTTATTGATAGGACTGCAAGGAAGTGGGATATTGCATGAAGGAGGAGTAAATAAATTCCCGCTTTACGTCAGGGGACACCACCATCTACTTACGAGTAGCTCCAGTATTTGGCATCAGTCTCATTGTAGCGCACATGCCGCATAGAATACTTGTTCCCCCTTGCATTCACCAGCCATACATCATAGCCTGCATTGGTTAGCTTCATAGCTTTAAAACCACCATTACAAAAAGTATACACATGATTAGAACAACAGTGAGACACTAAACACTTTTGTCACGAACCAGCGTAAGTTGGCTGGAAACTGTGCTACAACAGCCTCAAATACTTCCCAGCAGAATAAGTAAATTGTGGTCAACTAAACTAGTATCATTATCATTAGTCGCAGAATAATTAGGACGTCACAACTGTGTCTTTGTTAGGATTGATGTGCGTGAAAACCAGAATTGTTATTTTTCTCTTACGTAAGGATCTTCCCTCGCAATTCAGGAACCATTCCCTCGTGGTCATGAGCATCCCATGAAAGAGGATCATTACTGGTCGATTGCTTTTTGGTATTCGATGAACTTCGATTACATATCCATCAGCTGACACAACTTGATGCACTTCTGCTGGATAGCCATGCTTTTCAATGTATTCCGGCTGTTGATACAGAATCCCAAAAAGTATTACTCAACGTGTAAAAAATCTCGTCCAACTTGTTCGCTAATCCAATTTCAATCCTGCTGGATACATTACGTAACTTCTAGCTTCATTCCAGCTTCCAAACTGTATCTGAATTCAAGCCATTAATTCCTTTCCAACTTGCAGAGATCAAGTATACATTTTGTACATGCTTCAAATTCTAGTTGTCAACTCACATGACTTATCGACTTATCGTAATTACTTTAAACTTGCTTCCAACTTGAGCACAATTAAATAATGTATTCTTACCGTGGACAATTCCAGCACACCGCTTGCATCCCGCTCATAATCACAGCTTCTTCTCTCAGGAACAGCTTTAGCATCAGTGCTAAAGGAATCGATTGAATTTTCCCTAGAGTTTCCCTCACTCAAAGTCGCACAGTGTGTCAAGAGACGGTTGTCTGTGAGAAGAAGCACCGAGTAGAACCAAAGCAGTAGCGCAGGTTTTGCACGTGCAATTTTGGCCATAATTTCAGGCCAGTTTCGTGCTAATGACGGAAGCGTCCAGACTGCAGATAAGAATCACACTGTGCCTGTAGCAAGCCAGAATGGTCACTTGAATGATGATGGAATTCACAAGATGACACAAAGGGCTGCTAACTGCTCACTTGATACCCACCTTTCCATCTGAGCACTAGGATTCCGAATCAGGTTCTTAAAGAGCTTTCCATCGGCTTCCAGCTCTGCTGTGTGTTCAGTGTCGATGCAAAACTTTTAGCAAGGTCTCACAATAACTTCTCCTAAATATCTTTCCCAACGCTCCTACACGTCCTTACAACTTCTAAGAGTACAGCCCAATCCCATTCTAGTCAATGAATTCAGTTCCAAACTGAAAAATACCGTGGGGAAAAACGAGCCTATTCCAATAAATTATATTAGCAAAGTGATGTAAGCAAATCTTACTTATGACCAGAAGCTGGATGTGCGGACGTCGTAGAAGACGCAGCAACGTTATGGTAATCATTTACCCTCAACTCCAAAAGAAACAAAGCAATCTTTTAAAATCACCACCATCCCATGCTCCCGCTGGCCAGGGGTGAGGAATCTTAAAGCTTCAATCATGATTTTGTTGCCCCACAACCCCGCCGCCACAACGCAAGCCAAGAAGCATTTTTCTTCTAAACTTTTCTTCTTTGTATTGATTACAACCCCCATACATGCTTTTCTCCACCTACTCCTAGCTGCATCAACCTCTGATCTAACATCTTGGGGTTTCCATAACACTTGCCTCCTTCAAAGAGTTCCATAAACTTAAATCAGATCAGCCAGAACAGAACAGAGGCCAGAAAGAAGAGGGGAAGAGAGCTAATATTCCAATTATCTTTGGATTACGCTCTGCATGTCATAATTTATTCCACACATTTTTGATACAAGGCATGCTTGAGCTTTCTCAAGCCCCCTCCCTCATAGTAACATTCCTCTCTCTCTTGCCATCTTCAAAACATGTTCCAGTTCCTGGACAGGAGGACAGGGCAAGTCTCAAATTCTCCTTCACTGAACACGAAACACGGTCTCTCGATGACAGCCTCGTGCCATTCTTCTTTTCGCCAATTCCGAGGACGTGAATATAATCCCAAGTATCCAGTCCTAAAGGCTTCTGCTTTCCAGTTTTGGAAGCTTCATTCCTCCAGTGTGCACCCAAACCTTTTCATCTTTAGCATCTATTGTCTCCAGTATCTCTTCTGCTCTTCTAGTTCGCACTCTGGCTCCACATCATAAACGCAGTGACCACCTTTACTGCGGTGGGACGGATGTTTGAGATGATGTGCAAAAAAGTTTAGAGAAAAACTTGATTCTGAACGCAGCTCCTACTTTGCATTAAGATATTATCATAAATCCATACAACTTACGAGTAGCAAGTCCTCCTGCTGCATTCATTTTTTTTCTAGCCTCAGCCCTCGCGCTTCTATGGATTCAACTTTCCGGGTAATATTTCGCAAATATAAGGAAATACTTTCGAAAAAGTATTAACAAGATCTAGTTTCTTCTAGGGCTAGAGATTTGATTGGGGTCTACTTGAAAAGTTATATTAAAAAACCAGAAATCTTAGAAAGAAATAGCCATACAATTATTTTCCTAGAGCGAAATCCATAACTTCCTCATTCCTCCCCCCCACTCCAAGGAAGCATTCCTCGAACCTTGAGACAATCCACGAAAGTCATTGATATCGTTTACGAATTTTATTGTCTGGACCAGCTCTTCACTCTTATCGTATCGATCAAGAAGATGAGTGTTTTACGGTCTGAAGAATTGTGTGTGTGCGACGACAAAGACCGGAGGAAAGTAAACAAGACGTTAAATGGAAACAAATACATGCCTCATTGAGTATCTCTTTACATTTACAGCCCATCAGTCACTTAGACTCAATCTTGATGTTCTTCATAAACTAGCTAAATGGAAGATATCAAGGCTCGTATATGTAATTAGTTTGTAAACTAAGTCTTCCAAGTTGAATTTTTAACAACAATAATTCCCTGACCTCTCCGCGCGTAGAGTATTGCGCAATTCTTGATCGATTATAGTTTGCGTAACATTCAAATTATTCGATCACCCTAAACTCCACAATACAAATATTTTGATATATACAAGTGTATCATTACTATTTATTTGCTATCATGGCGGTCAGGACAAAAAATTAATTGAATCACGTCTCACATCCATCAAAATAACAAACAACTTTCCATAATTCCCAGTTTCCAATCACCAAACAAGTTGAATCGGGAATCACGCTATTACAGATGTGTGTAGATAGAAAAAGAACAGAGACAAAATCATCTCCAGGGAATATTTTTCCTTGAACCCCATGAAATTGATTTACAATGAAATTGCATCTAATTATTAAAGATTTATACTAGAGTATTCTTTGGATTTGTTTTGAAATATATAATCCGAAATTTCCGTCACATTTACCCTCACCCATATCCCCTATTTGTTCGCTATCTGAGGTTGAATTATCAATTCTCGTTCTGTGTAAGTATTATAGTCTTGGAATTCATTAACGCCACTCAATAATCCCCGCAAAACTAAGAAACATATCGTCTCTTATCAATAAATCTTGGAACTACATGAGGACTATTCCAGTCATTTTCCTCTGGATTGTGCTGCACAATGTATTGGGCAGAAATACAGTGGATTATTGGATTGAAGTTGATGGGAATTTAACTTGTCGTGCAATTGAGAAAAAAATAAAATCTAAACATGTTTCACTCTCACTCTTCAGCCAAATATCCCACCTTCACCTAGTCAACTCTACATGCCTCCTCATAGCGTATCAATCAAGTATACAATCATGGTGCTAGCAATAGCAAATTGACATGCTCACGTTTCTTTAAGGAAAATAAAAGAGCGCTTAGCTTTTAGCAAAGTAGCAAGCCAAGTAGTAAGTATATTACCTACATTAGCTCTAGCTTGGTCATCGCAGGGTCACGCCAAATAGCTAATAAAAAACTCACTTTTTACCCTCACTGAACCCCTAGTACACTTCTCACCACCAACCTTCCGTATTCTTACCCCTGCAAATCCACACGACCAAATGCAACTTTGTATTCTTCATTTTAATTCTTTGTCCAGCGGCTTTAACTGCTTTCATAGTATCCTTCAAGTTCAAGCTGAAATTTCCAGTAGTGAAACATACTATTCCAGACTTCAACATGCAAACTCATAACTCACCTCTCTCCCTCATCTCATGTGTGCACGAATGGGGCATGTTGGCAAAAATAATATTCTCAGAGTCTTTCACTTTTTACCCTAGATTTAATAAATAAAAGAATTATTATTCGTTAGTCAGCAATGTTAGCAAATAACCTGTGGAACCTCCAACGAAGCTTTACGTCCATTACTTCCGTATCTATAACTATTGTGTGATACTTCTCCTTTTGATAAAGCTTCTAGCAATCATGCACTACACAACATGTAACCAACTTTAAGCCTCCTGCATCTCCGCCAAGAACAGTTTACAGATTCGACTTGGATTCCACAATCTGCAAAAGTATCTTCCTGTATATATACACAAAGAACTGGTAGGGAGGTGAATCCATTATAAACTTTTACACGCTGCAGTACTGAAAATTATTAGAAGCCAAGCGAATTTTTCTTGCACCTCACTCCCTTCAATCTAGCACTCCTTCCTATTATCCAGTAGGGAATACCCTGAGGGGCGTTTTTGGGAGGCAAAATTTTCCTAGAGGACTGTCGTAGGGTAGGCTCGTTTTTTCCCTAAGATTGCAGCAAAATTCAATTTGCATATACCCAGTTGTTTACCTCTTATAATTGCATTCCTTAATCTTGCTCAAGTCTCAAATTTCCCAAAACTTTTTCTCACTTTTTCCTTACAGGTGAACAACTCGTAATGTTGTAATAATATGTGTCTGTATTGCTTGTCTCCCCTACCTTGTTCCCGACCATCTTTCCATCTGGAGTAACCCATCTAATTTCTTTCTTCTAATTCTGAATCCTGATTATGATCATTAAACTTTAAATTATGCATCTATAAATTCCCTAGCAGTTTCGGTTTTCCCACGCTACTTTCCACAAACATTCTTAGGATGAATTCACTGGTTGGATAATTTTTTTTAGCTTCTCTAGGCTTTCAATATTTGAGCATTTCGGTACATTAGTAAATTTTAAAATTGCTGTCATCGATTTTTAAAACTTGAAACTGGGTCAAACATATATTTTACGCTGAAAAGTTTTGAGAATTCTGCAAATTATTTTCCAAATTTTTTTGCGTGAAAAATCAAATTTTTTCCCTGTAATATGGCACGACGTATGAGAGAAGGTCAAGCCGTGCAATCGCATCATCTCTTTGTCCCTGGCTTTTTCTAAACCTCTGACGCTACTGTAAACATTAAACTGACAGTCCAGTCACATTAAAAATGGAAGCTTAGAATCAACGTTTCTGGCTTCTTCTGTATGAAATCACATACTTTCTGAAGATACACAAGTTATTTAGTAAAGCGTGGCCTTTGTTCACAAAAACTGTAGCGTTGAGCTTAGGGAGCAAATACGATTGATGCACTTTAATGCATAACATCTGCAACGTTTACTTTGACCGTTTCTTTTTCCCACCAGAGTTTAAATAAGCCATATCCATATGTCTACCATAGCAACAATTTTTTTAGGAAAAAGCGTTTTAAATTCAAACGCGGAAAGATTTTGATGCTCCTATTATGGATTAGAGCAGTCTAAGATTGCATTTACTTAATTAATTTTCATCTCAGTCCATTTATTAAAGTCAACTTAAAAAGTTCTGATTACCGATTTCTATATTACTTGGTACAACCAATGTTAAGTTAACATTGTTAACTGATATTTTTATGAGCTGAAATCAATACTTCACCGCCACTTTCTTAAATTAGCTCGCTTGAATTTTTTCCTCAAGGATAAAGCAGCGCTAAAGAAAGGTACTGTACTTCGCTCGTAGTAGGATTTGATGGACACACAGGATGGGCCAAAACGAGAGGAATCCGAGACTCTTTCGAAAACGGAAGAGCAAAGAAAAGAAAAGGTAGCACAGGATTTCAGAAACAATCTTAGGATTTTTCTCTAGTTTAAATTAAAACTAAACAAGATCTCTTCTAAGTCTCTCTACTTCTAATACACCGAGTAAGATATATAATGCATACAACTATATATACTTTCTGAGTGTAGCGGTTCCCATACCAATAGAAAAATAGATATTGTCTAATTAAAAACCATTGGCTTGGGTTACACTTGATTAAAGTCTATCCTGGCGTTTAATTTTATTTTAACAGCAGGAGTCCGATATGGAGGATGATGACTCTACGACACGAGTCGCGGCCTATGAGGCTCCTGAGGTAATCATTCACAATCCGCTTTTAAATTTGAATCCATGGTTTTACCCACCGCTCGCCATGTTTTTTTTTTTAAAAACGTTTACTCTGCTTTTTAGCTTGAATCGCTAAGGACCCATGACTCTGAGATCACAGTTAAAAACGAGCAGCGTGACTCATGGGGAAACAACCTAGATTTCATAATGACATGCCTCTCGACAGCAGTTGGGCTAGGAAATGTTTGGAGATTCCCATTCACAGCTGTGGACAATGGTGGAGGTAAGATGACACCTGCTCGCTTCCGGATCTCTTATTTTTACGATTGTTTTTGACAAATTCGATATAGTAAACATGGCTCATGTTCAATATTTCAGGGGCTTTCTTGATACCGTATCTTTTGATCCTCATATTCGTGGGAAGGCCATTGTATCTCTTAGAACTGTCACTAGGGCAGTTTGTCTCACGAGGCACGCTGGGCGTTTGGAGTATGGTGCCGCTATTAAGAGGTATTAAATTAATTTAAAAAATCACGATGATATTCTATTTGTCGTCTCTCAGAGTACCTAACTTACCACCTCTATGGTCTTGACATTAGTAATGTAATTGTCATGACATCGTTTAGGCGTCGGATACGCTCAGCTTGGCATCGGAGTTTGTACCATCCTGTATTACTTGAACATATTATCCATATGTTTCTACTACTTCATTGCAAGCTTTACTCTTCCCTGGAAAAAATGTGATCCATCTAGTTACGACACGGAAGGTAAGAAGTTTTTCGATAAATTTGAATGCACCGAAACAGGAGGAATCGGAACGGATTACGATCATGAAAACAAGAATACGACGTACCCTTTTGCTGTCACCAATCCAGCTTTGTTTTATCAGTGGGTGAAAGAAAGGTTGAATTCACATTTTACTAATCCCATCATGATGGCCTTGACCTTGACGAGCCTCTTTATCTTCTTCCCTAATTAGCTTCAAAGTTCTCCGAGTTTTGGATGATATCGATGACGGTATCGGAACGCCAATACTGGAGAACAGCTTCTGCTATTTGGCAATATGGATATTTGCGTTTCTAACTGTGTCGTTGGGTGCACGAAGTGTTGGGAAAGGTGCTTACTTCACTGCGATTTTCCCCTACATTATTCTCCTCACCCTTTTTTTCAGAGCAGTAACTCTGGAGGGCGCGGGGGACGGGGTCCTCTACTTATTTACACCGCAGTGGGATTCTCTGTTAAAACTTGAGGTATGCGTAAATTAGCAGTCCCAATCCCTGGCACAAATATCCCACGCAATCTTATCTTAATCTTATCTAGCGATACATCCTATTCTTCATCATTCAGGTCTGGTACGCAGCCTTAGGTCAATGTTTCTTTTCCCTCGGGGTTGGCTACGGAAACGTAATAACCTACGGAAGCTATAACAGATTCAACCGCAAAATATTCGTGTAAGACACAAATCTTATTTCATTGTATTCTGTATGAAAATGGCGCAAATCTTACACTCGTCTTGTCATATCCCATCAGAGAAACGACATTAATTGCTGTCGCTGACACGGCAACGAGTGTTTTGGCTGGAACTACTGTGTTCGCTATTCTGGGATCCCTGGCTGCATCCAAGGGAACAAGTGTCAAAGATGTAGCCTTATCTGGTTCAGGATTGGCTTTTATATCGTACCCAGAGGTTATTCTTCGATATGCGGACACGCCCTACCTGGCTGAGGGTTTATCAGTTATCTTTTTTGCAATGTTCGTTGCACTAGGAGTCGGAAGCGGAAGCTCATATCTATCTGCATTTACTGTGGCGATTTACGACCGCTTTCCCAATCTCAACACTAGACTGGCATACAAAATAGGAGTTGTAGCAGTTTTGAGCGTTGGCTTCTTCTTCATCGGACTCATCTTTTGCACTCACGTAAGGCAATGGGCAATTGTGGGCTTCCTCTAATACCCTGCATTCCATCTATTTCCTCATCTCGTATCTATTTTAGGGGGGAGCCTTCATGGTGGACCTATTCGATGTATACTCTTCTGGCTTTATCGTTTATGTCGGCGTTTGCTTTGAACTTTTCGGCATTTGCTACATTTACGGAATAAAGAATTTTATCAGAGACATGAAATTTATGAATCAGGACAGTGGAGAAGGAAAATTTTCAAAAGTTGCCTACAAATTCCTCGAAATCTGGGGTTATGTTATCCCTATATTCCTGGTTGCCACACTGATCTATTCCTTAGTGGGTTTCACATCACCCAAAACAAAACTAATATACTCCAAAGGAGTAGGATTTTCTCCCTCTGCAGTCGGTAAAAACAAAATCACAGATTCTCTCTAAAGGTGAGTCGATGGACATTGTAAGGTAATCACACCATTCTGTGCTCACCAACAGCTTGTGGGTGGATTCTGTTTGCCACCATTGTGGCTCTTATACCGGGTCTAGCTATCAAGGTCCTGCTCACCAGGAAAACTTCTAAATTTAGTAAGGTATGAACGTCGTTACTATCTCCCTAAACCAACAATCCATTTCCCATCTTCGACTTCAATCTGCTGCTCTAACTGCATTTACTTTGATTTGGTAACCTTCAGAAAGTAAGGGCCAGTCTGACACCCACTCGAAAATGGGGACCTAACGATCCGGAAGTACGTAAAGAATGGGTTGAATACAAGAAGGGGTATAAAAACAGTACTTGGCTTTACGACCAAACTCTTGGCAAGATTTGGCCCGCCTATATTCCTCCCAATTCTGTTGGGAACCCTGAAACCGGAAAAACTGAATCTTACACAACTCAACCTGACCCCAACTAGGAGAACCGAGGAAGAGCGAAAATACAAAGGATAAACAGAATAGATCACGCGGATTACATACCAAATTTTCGCTTGTAAATGGATCTGCGGGATTAAGAGATCCATTTTAATTACAGAGTCACAACAACATTCAATTTAAAAGATATATACAACTCTTGTGGCATCAAGGAATCATCTACGATACGATTGTGAAGACATAATACTGCGCTGCTGTACTAGGATACCGGCGACGTGACAATGTAAAGACTTTCAAATAAATGCTTTCATATCTTATTAATGTGTAATGTAACGAAATCTAAAAATTCCCACATCTGCTTTATGAGTTTATTTACATCTTCAGGTAGTACCAAAAAACTACTAAAATAATTGATTTCTTGATACGCCCTCTAATAAGTTCAATGAGAAATATTCATTTGAAACATTTAATGTCTCCATAGCTAAAATCAATTACTTAACTTTGCCATATGGTACCGTAAAAACGGTCTTACCATTTTGGTATATGATCACTGAACTTGAACTAACCACCTAATGTTGAAGTAAAAGCAGAAAGAGTAATGCCTTTACAGGCTACTGATTTCTAGAGTAATCAACATTTCGCACAGCGAAAATTTTTCATTTTTACTCATTAAATATGTATACATTACGGTGGCGCACTATGGACGGGCTAGTAACATTTGTGAATTTTATATACAGAATTCAACCTTAAGAGTTGCGCAATGTCTATCACAGTAAGTCTCATTTTTTTTTCGTTACAAGGAATCAATTATGTTCGTTGTTCTCGCGACGAATCGCTGCAATAAGTGAACGCAATAATCTACACAGACTTATCACATACGATACAATTTTTAAACGCACTTGAGTCTTGAGTGTGACATCAATCACTAGGATAGAGACTCATCTTCAAAATCCGTAAGCTGGATATGGTAACCCAAATGTCGCTTAATCTTGGCTTGCGAAATATCAATTAAGGCAGCAAATATTTTCGACCACTTAGGACTCACGCTTCCGTCATCTGACAATCTGGAATAAAACTACAGGGTATGATATAACACGCAATTAAATATAACATCTCCAATGTCATAAGGTTTCGATTGTAACTTACCGTTTTAAAAACATGAGTAGTAGTTGTATATGTTTATACGAATGATTTGCCAGAAGATCCTCGATGTAGTCAAAGAGACCGCTTAGGTCTGACTTTGTTGGGTTTGAGACTGACCTGGCGATCTGACGTATGAGGTTGCGTACTTCCGATATGCTAGTCCTCCCATTTAAAATGGGATCACTCAACGATGTGGGCGTTCTTGAAGAATCTACAACTGTAAATCCATTAGTCTTAGAACTTGATGGCAGCTTATCCTTGTGGTTATATTGCCACCAATTAACCCTGTTCCAAGGAATCTTGGAAGCATCCTCCCCAGGTAACTGTTGCACAACTCGCAACAGTGTTGAGGTACTTTCATGCGAGTCAGAAGTTTTAATGTCATCTACATTGGCGTTAATAAGCGACTGATTTGTACTATTCGCACTGCGAGCACCTGCTGCAGTTCTATGTAAAGTATTCCTGGTGTATTTATCGAC
The DNA here is from genome assembly GCA_906901655.1 of Sminthurides aquaticus. NCBI lineage: Eukaryota > Metazoa > Arthropoda > Collembola > Symphypleona > Sminthurididae > Sminthurides > Sminthurides aquaticus. Next base: position 11,683,411 of record CAJQTT010000001.1, on the reverse strand, counting down.
AAGATCCGTGTTACTATCACTAACGAATTTCTCCCTGGCGGCAACAGGTTTTCCTGGTATTGACTTTCCAACCTTCTTTTTAAGGGTCTTTACCTGGTTAATAACAACAGGACCGTAAGTTTAAATTCAACTTGTGCATAAAATTCTTAAGTTGCAGCTTACATGATAGAAATCTGCAACGACTTCCTCCCGTAGTTGACTTGGCAAAGCTTCAAGAAAACTTTCGCTAAGGTTGTCGCCACTATCACTGTTATAAACATCCTCTTCATCAATTTGGTTCCGCACAGGCTCCAAGATTTCCTCACTAGTCCGATACTCATTAGTAGTATTTTTGCTTGAGACAGAAGTAGACGGACCCTGTTCCGCAACTGCAGGAAGGCCGCTTCTCCCAGTCAGATGGAACTCAGTCAACTTTCTTTGAGCGCGGTTAAAGGGACTGCTCCCTTGTTCCGCAAGTTTGCTTTCAACTTTTGATAATTCAAGCGTTTTTTGAACTTGTTTTTTCCCATCGTAATCAAATTTTAAGCCAGTTAGGTGAACGCCGATACCCCTGTAGTCTTCAGCGGGAACATTAATCTTCCTCAGCAACGTCATTATTGACCTATTAAAAATTTCCGCCGATCTAGTTGGATTCAACAGGGCCAGAGTTTTATTATAATTATCCACACGGCCATGACCACCCATTTTTGAAGGTTCCGGAGCATTTTTCATTCTTGCAAGTAAGGTCACTTGTAACTTTGTTCCTCGAGCTTCACATTCTTCAGCTCTTTTGCTTAAGGCCTTGGCAATGTTGGACACTAATTTCTCAGCCTGCGATGCTTCAGTTAGACGTATCCCGTAGTTTACATCAATTGATACGGACTTGGGGCGTTCAAAGTCGAACGCTAAAGTTTGAGCATCTATTCCTCGACATGCACTGTAAATATACAAAATCCTGGAGTTTAGAAATCGGTAAAATGCTAAAAACGCATAAATTAGAAGAGCACATCAAACATTCTTACTTGTATAACATAGACCCTTTCTTCACACCAAAAGATTTCTGTAGAACATCCATTCTTATTGCTTGGAGATCCTCACACGTCTGCACGTTGAAATCCCGCTCCAGTTTTTCACATAAACTGTACCCAACACCATACAGATTTCTAACAGGCTGAGTTTTCACAATCTCTGCGATGTTACTCTCATTAATACTATATACGCCATTTGGTTTAGCTTTTTTGGAAGCAAGCTTAGCCAGAAGTCTGTTCGTCCCAATACCGATGGATGCATTACATTTGGTCTCTTCCAAAATTCTTCGACGCATGAAATCTGCCAAGTTTGTGGGATTTGCTCCAGGTACAGCGGCAAGGATACTTGTCACATCAACGAGCAATTCATCACAGCTGCCAGGTTCGATGTCTAAGGTGAACCTGTACTCAAATTTTATCGAATAAGTGGCAAATCGCATATAATTAGTTCACATATGTAGAAAAACACAACGTACCCTGCCACAGTATTGCAGAATTCCATCGACACACGCTGATAAGCTTCAAAATCGTAGGGAATCACTTCCAATTCTGGACACCTAGTTTTGGCCTCGGAAATCCACATTCCATTTCTGACACCAAACTGCCTTGCCTCATACGAAGCACAGGCAATATCAGCATTGGAAGTGAGTTTCTTACTAACAGAATGAGTGACAGCAACTGGCTTATTAGCCATCGAAGGTCTTGATAGCCGGCCAACAGCAACAAAAAAGCAGTCAAGATCGACGAGAAATAGTACTGATGCTGCAATTCACAAAGAGCTTGTAAAGCCTTATTGCATTATTTTAAGTTAGGAAATATCAGTAATAATATTTTAAGAAAACCACATCTCACGTACAACCACTGTAGGGAACGCCTACTCCCCCGGAGGTATTTTCCACTACATACTGACGATAAAGATGTAAGTCAGGAAAAACTGCGTCTTTCAAGTTTCTTCTTAGTCTCGAGATATGCGTTTGTAAAGTTTTCTTCATAGTAGAGATATAATGCAGCCGCGAGTGGTCCCAAAACTCTTCTAAAAATCCATCCTCCCAAGCTTGCAGTCGGGCTAGAATGAAATAAACGTATGTTCATCATTTTAACTTCGTCTCCAATTTAGAACTTTTACTTTCTAATTGTAATCCTCTTGCAAAGGATGCTGTACTTGTTTTTGATGGTGATACACAGCTGGGTAGATTTTCTGATGCCAAGTTCTTGGGTACCTCAGGAAGTCCAGCTGCAGACGCATTCACTGTATCTCGCGAACGCCCATGATTTTCAGTAGTATTAGTTTTATCTACAAAATCAACGAGCTCTCCATTGAACGTAGGATTTGTATTCCTTAAATTCGCATGGTTATCCACAAGGCCTGTTTCGGATTTATTGTAAGATGAAAGTTTGAGAGCTTGCGTCAGAGTCTTTTGTTTTTTCTCCCTGCAGACCAACAATGATTAAATTTCACAATCGTGCTTTGTCCACAATCAAAATGTAGTAAAAGCTTGAAATCGACTTACTCATTGAAATCATAGAGAAAATATTTCTTGTGGTCCAGTTTTTGTCCAGCAGCAATGCTCTCCATCACCCATTCCGGTTTCACCGCAATTTTACCCCACTTCCTGCAATTGCAACCTCATAAAACTTCAAAACATTCAACAGCTTCCCTACTAACTTTATATCGCCGTTTACCTAATTAGAACCCTACAAATTATATACCTTTTAGTAGCGTCTGCGAGGTTTGAAGCGATCACAAAATCTGTCGAGGAGGAAGGAAACGGGTCATAGTGTCCACCATGTTGAATGAATAACGAACGTAAGTTCGTAGGGTTTACTGAAAGAACAATGCACAAATCGTCATCAATAGTGTGCTGACTAATAACTCAAACCCAAAAATATCACAATGGATTCAATATTTTCTTTCGGCTTACCTAAACCGTTAATATGGATAGTAACACCGGCAAACATCAAGCTACCCGATCCATTATCTATACTTTTGTTAAGCTGCTGATGGAGCTTTGCACGCTTAGCAACCATGTATCCCTCATGATCCTGTAAAATTAACAATCAACCATTATGCTACTAGCTAGAATAAAACCCGCAGAATTCTAGAGTAACCAAAACCAGTTTTTCTGCAGGCGAAAAGGCTTGACGAACAATTATAACACCGAATTAGTCAAGAACTCTTGCTCTGTTGGGTAGTCTGGTAGCGAGCAAGAGCCAAGTCGCAATCGATCAATAATACCATACAATCGGGATTGTGAAAAATCTGCCAGTAGCACTAACAGCGAATGCATGAGACGTCCTCTAACCACCTTACATCTAGTAGTTAGAAATTAAAATTTACAATTACTTACCCATGCTTCATCAGCCTTGTCTTCAGAACCAGAGCCCGATCCTACCGGACCACCAACCAGGTTAGAAGAATGTCGTTTTCTTCCTCTGTTCATGGCTGGGATTTAATTTTAATTAATGCTAATGCATGTATTTAGCGACGTTTCAGATGTTACACTATTGAGAAACCGAGGATGGCCGCCCAATTGATGAATATAGAAGATCCCATCTGAATGCAGCTTCTGTTGGAAACTATAGGTCATATATATTTTGCCACTTGCTGAAGCTGAACTGTGTATATAAATACAGTTCCGTCAGTTGTAGGAACAATGACCTGATCTTGGGGTTTTTCCTGTCGTTTTTCACGGCGCTCTACCTAAAATGCACGTTTCTGATTCAAATTTCGCGGTTTAAATCCAACGATACCGAAGAGTGCGTAAGGCATGACTGCTTCAAGTGAATTAAAAACCAACTTCTACAGATTGTAATTAATAAGCGTGTGTGTAGGTTTTATAAGTCCCTTTGAATGTTATACTTTGTTCAACTAGTTATTTACTATCATGATATACAGTTTGATTGTAATGTAAAATTCAGTTGAGCGATGCAACAATTGGCAAGGCCATAGCTGGCTCAAAAGTACTTAAGCTTTAATTTCTCCACACCTCTCTGTCAACCGACTGAGAACTGCAAGCAGAACCATATTATAGCCATAAAATCATATTGTATTTTTTAACGTTAGTTTATATATATTTAAGATGAGTACAAAATAAACGAAAGGCATCAAATAAAAAACATGTCTTCTATTCCATAATACTGTAAATACCCGAAAGTAGCAATTGATACTATTGCGGGAGACAATTACTCGGTATCACCAAACCCCTTAAGGCTAATGAAAGGATACACCTATACTAATCATAATACCATTGAATTTTACACTCGATTGTTGAGAACGGGTTAGCGGCAAATAAACTTCATGGAATAGCTTTATTATGTACTGCGTTAAAGTATACATACTTGTACATACATGTACGTTCTAAATGTCGCCTCTTATTCTCTTTTTCCCTAAAGAAAGAATTAAGAAACAATATAATTATATCCTCGTTTATGAGATACCGTCTGGTAAGCAACATACTGCATCAACCGAACAGATTGCATCCCATATTCCAGCCACCGGCAGAAGTTTTACAGCGTGGTAGGGTTGGAGGTTATGGAAGGCAAAGAGATTAAGCTATAAACGTATACTATACTTCTATGACAAGGGCAGTATGCAATGTTGCAGGGATTTGCTACACCTACCCATACACTTGCTGTAAAATCATCCGCCGAGCATTGATTCCGCCGGAGTGTGCGCAGAAGAAGTTCATGCCTTCCCGCGGGGATGCCATGTCTTCACAGAGAGTTTTCTCTCCCACAGCTAGAATGTGACGTTATTAAAGGCGGAAAATTTGAAAGCTGTCTACCTTTATTACTACAGTGGAAGGGTTGATTCTTGAATTTTGTGTTGTAAATATACGTCATGTAGAAGCTTTTAAAGTGAGCTTGAGAACTCTCTGATGCCATTCAACCACTCATTTCTTTCCAGTCATCGTCATCATCATAAGAGGACGCCTCGGACTTTCGGAGACATTCTTTCTCTATATTCGTCGGCTTGGGGAAGACAGAGGTTGGAAAGATTGGAGAGAAATTGTGAAGCCGGAGAAAGAATTGATTTTTAAGTGCCATTAATCCAATTGGAAAAATAAATAAACACTCTTCGATCTTGAATTCGTGCCTGAAGTAATACCTCGAAATGGGTGACGGTCGTAAGTTTGGATTATTTTCATATTTTTGAGTTTTCTTATATTAATTTCATGTTTGTTCGGATCCGCCTGGTTTCCTTGTATATTGGAAATCATAATTTTCTAAACTGCTCTGGGTTAGTTAAATAATCAGGTTAACTACTCATGTTAATAATCTTACGTACATTAAGTACTGGATTTACTTAGGCTTGAAAAGTTGTTAGGATTTCAAGTGTAAGTTAAGACATAGAATTGTATTATAAGATTCTAAATGGCGGGTGTCGGTACATAAAGCTAATATACCCTTTTAAATGTATACTGTTCAGTATTTATTCCTTTAAATTGGGAAGTAACATTTTTTAATAGCTATCAAACTTGACAAAATACGTACAATAGAAAATTTATTTATTTTCGTAGAATATGCCGGTTATGGGCAATCTACTGGGGGCTATGGTGGCTACGGAGGAAGCAGTGGAGCTGGTCAAATGAGCCAGGCTTATGGTTCTTCTTCTGCTCCGTATGACCCAAGCTCATATGGAAATGGTGCAAGCGGGGGAGGTCAAGGTTCATGGAGCTCTTACCAAGGCCAAGGAAGCGCAGGCTATGGTGATAGCGGATCACAGAGAAATGATAGCTTTTCTGCTGGAGGTGGATCCGGTTCTTCTGGGGGATATGGTGGTTATGCAGGTAAATTCAAATCGAAATTTGGTAGATTTGAGTATATGGGTAGTGGAATTAGCTGGACAAAAACTATGTATCTTTGTATTTCAATCTAGGAGGTGGTAGTGGAGGAGGAGGATATGGGCAGGGTCCTACTGGAGGCAGCTACGGCCAACCTCAGGGAGGTCAGTCTCAGTCTGGATATGGTGGTTCTGATTATGGCGGCGGTTCTTATGGGCAACAGTCTGGAGGTAATCAATATGGGACTTCAGGAGGTTTTGGGTCAGGAGGGTCTGGAGGTAATTACGGAGGCGGTGGGTCCTACGGTAAATTGATTGTTTTTCTGCTGATTGATTGGAGGTGGGCAACCCTCAAATCATGAACATATGCTAAACTGATCACATTTTAAAACGGACGAGCTGAAGTATTTTGTTTCATGTTTCATTTTCTGAACGAGCTTCACTTGAAGGATATCAGTATCAGTAGTGTGCCTCATTTAGTAGAGTCTGTCAACGTATATTTCACGGTTCCTTTTGCCCAAAAAAGAATGAAGGGTTGCCCACGAGATATTAACTTCGCTGGATTGTATCAAGCCATTTCTAATAACGTACTTGCTTATAGGTGGCAGTTCCGGGTATGGCGGCAGCCGAGGAGGCGGATCTTTCAAGTAAGCATTAAAATTCAGTTTGCATTTTTAATACAAGCGATACTTCTTGTTGAGTTGAGGAAAATTTTTCCGCTGGATAAAGTGGAGGATATTGAAACGCGTAATGTGGGACCGTTACGTCTTCTATAAGTCCTTCAGACGAGATAAAATAACTTCTAACGCTAATTTGCACGAATAGGTACGTATTTCGACTAACTACGCGGTCGAAACAGACTGGTATCAAATTACTTGTTAGCAGATTGTAAATTCTAATGAGGTTTCGAGAAAAGTTATGTACAAAAATTTACGTTAACAATATGTCGAAATGAAGTTTGAAGTGAGAGGGTGTCAAAAAGTTTAAGGTTGTATGTTTTTGGGTACTGGGAGAAAGCTGAAATACGAAATCCATTCGATCTAGTAGTGGGACGGCACGTGGGTTTCCAGAGTATTCGAAATCGATAGTAGCAGAAAGCCAAGTTGGTTCGCATTGAGAGTTAACTTAATAAGCCGGTGATGGAGTTAACTTGTAAGACGTGTTGTAAAAGACACCGTAATTACGGTTGAATCGGGAATGTACACACGGTAGAAGAGGGGACTAAACCGCTAAAAACGATACTCTTCAAAGTATTAAATCAAGGGAACATTCAAAAACCTGGCAGCTGGCGGATCGTGTCGTTCACGGTAAATTTAACATCGTGATCGTTTACAACTTTCCAATAATACGAGAACGGTACTAGCAAGTTTTGCAGAAATGTTCTCTGGTGTGGGTCTAACTGAAATTGTGTGTGTTTTTTCATCAGGTGACGTAAAGCGTTATAACTTCTTCGTTATAAGTTACGATGGTTGCTCATATGAGTTGTATTGTTAATCAAAGTTTTACAGCCGGAAAAATTTAATTGAAAAAAGTCCACGGGAAGAGTGTGTACTGACTCAAACTGACGGGGTGTTGTGTTCAGGAGAAAATGATGGCGAGAGTCAGTCAGATAATGACGTGGTTTCATCTAGTTTCAAGTTGTGTCTTCTGATTCTGTTTGTAGCTCCGGGTCAAAACAAGGGTCGTTCCCTTCGAAAGGTAACATTTGTCATATTTGCCAAAACAACCATAAGCCAAATTTCAACAACTTTATTTGAGAGTATCTAAAGAGTCAGAGATTACCATATGTTAAACATGTGGGAGTTATTTTATTTACGTGTTCACACTACGCGAAGTGTTGGTTAACTGATTGCGGATACTTAAGTCGTAGATACTGTAGATACTTGATCCAGTAGTGTTCTTCTTGCTCTGTAATTGCTAATTTCTGAATTGAATCTCAGTTTGATTCTGAAAATATATCTCCAAACCTCTTGCATTTTTCGTAACATTAAGTTATCGTTTACTGTCTGCATTGTTGTGTTATGCCAAATCCTCATAAGTGAGGTGTTCGTATCAGTTTACCTTCTTTGGTAGCGCCGTAGGAAGTGACGACAATATTGAGGACTTCTTGTGTGTATGTATTTGAGTTTCTGCCTCCCTGCAGTTGTTAAAGTATCGTGGTATTTCGGTGTTCTAGTCACAAGACACTTATCTCAGAATTGCGAAATAGGGTATGTGTCTGTTGACGAACACTCTTAAACGCTAGCCTGTCTGCTTGCTCAGTTCAGTTAATGCATGATAGGGTCTTCAGAGTGATCGCTAACGTGTTTAAATGCACAGCGATTTAATGTAGTGCTGGTGTTTACAGCAGTTAAGCGTCGTTAGGAAAAAATCTTTGAAATCGAATTTAAGACACAGCGGAAATATCTACTTACAGTTTAAGCACAAGGTCATGGTATCGCTTTCTTCGCTAGTATTCTTGGTATATTACAATGAGAACGCCCTGGATAAAATGTATAACACGAGATCGCTCTTTACTAAGGTTTTAAGCCTGTGTCAAGTCGCTTGAAAAGCGCGTACTACGAACCAAAAGGTATAATTCGGTAAACCGATAAGAGGTGAATTGAGTACAATGCACTCTATGATAATCTCTCTGAGAGTGACACTAGCTGAACTAAGTCGCACGGAGTGTGCAAAGTGCAAAAATGGGTTATAACCAGCTGTATAATTTTGAGAAAGTCCGTTAATTGGTGTTTCATGTGACGCGATCACGTTTAAAAGTTACAATTCATAACTTCATTGGTTATTGTATTTGGAAGTAATTAGCGATCTATACTTCGGTGTCATGCGTATCTCGCATTTGGTTGGGTATTTGTAACGGAATTTCTGCATTTTAATATCCAAGAGTACAAGCTAAGGGTGTTAGTATATCAGTTGGTCACAAGGTCAATTCGAAACAGTGGTCGTGCGATAACAATCTTTTTGCCTGGTGTAGCTGTATTTTAAATGCGAAATTCGTTAAGATATATTGTTAATTTATTGCGATATCACTAGTTATTTCATCCTTGTTGCGCATAATCTATCTAAATATTGGTTACTTAGAATAGCTATTCACATAGATGTAGTGAATGTTTCATTTTCCTGCTTTAATCATTGCGATATGTTGCACAGGTGGATTCGGTGGATCGGTCGGCGCGACAATGGGATACGAGGACCGTGGGGACTGCGTCTTTGTTTCTGGGCTCCCATTTAACGCTTCAGAGGGTGAAATCAACGAGTACTTCGGAGCAATTGGAATCATCAAGGTGGCGCTTGCTATTCTCGTTTCGTATTTTTTGATCTCTATGAATAAGTCATAATATTACGAAAATTTATTCACATTTATAGATGGATAAAAAGAATGGCAAGCCTAAAATTTGGATGTACAAAGACAAAATATCGGGCAAGCCAAAGGGAGAGTGTACCATAACGTATGATGATCCCGATGCAGCCAAATCTGCTATTAATTGGTTTGACGGTAAGCTTTAAGATTTTTGGCGAGATTTGTGGGATTATGGTTTCATACAGTGACTAATCTGTTTAACTTTGCATTACTGGATTAAAGGGAAGGAATTCCAAGGCCAAATTATCAAGGTATCAATGGCTACGCGAAGTGGTACATTTGGTACTGGAGTTAATGCTGGAGGTGGCGGTGGTGGCGGCGGCGGAATGGACAGTGGGTTTGGGGGAGGAATGGATCGTGGAGGTCCTAGAGGCGGCCGAGGTGGGGGAGATCGAGGTGGTCCCAGAGGCGGTAGCAGTCGCGGAGGGGGTGGAGACCGAGGTGGAAGTGGAGGCTCCAGAGGTGAAGGATGTAAGTACCCAGTTTCTTGATAATTATGTGTAGTTTAATTTTTCACAGCTTTTAACAACCTAATTGATTTGTACAGCTTTCGGCCGAGATGGCGATTGGATATGCTCCGATCCAAGCTGTAACAATACAAACTTTTCGTGGCGAACTCAATGCAACAGATGTGGGCTCGGTAATTGTAATTGCTCAATTGATTATGAAAACTCGTTCATCTTCGATTTCTCGTGTAGCATGTATTAATATTTTACTTCCTTGTACAGCTGGCGGTAACGGTGGAGGAGGTGACAGTAGTTCCATGGGACGAGGCGGAAGTCGTGGGGGTGGACGAGGGATGGACCGTGGCGGATTCCGAGGTAGCCGAGGGGGAGATATAGTTGGACGCGGAGGTAGCCTCAAAACTTGTCCTTGCGGTTCTTGAGGAGTTATAATTCGGATATGAATGTGTTTAATCTGCTTGGGTTGTAATTTCCTCACTGTACTTGCACAATCCGAATCGTGCTCACAAAAACTGCAAGGAGTTTTATATGTATGGTTATAACATTCGAATTTGTTTCATTCGTAGGTGGAAGCGATCGTGGAGGATTCCGTGGTAGTCGAGGAGGAGATCGAGGTAGTCGTGGAGGAGGTGACCGTGGTGGATTCCGGGGAAGCCGAGGTGGAGATAGAGGCCGTGGAGCTGGTGGCCCAATGAGAGGAGATGGAATGTAAGTGCAGTAATCTTTACGGGAATGTTGCGTTAGTTGCATAGAATCGTATCGTAATCTATTTTTATGTTATTACAGGAAACGAGATCGACCAAGGCCGTATTAAGAAGTGATTATTTCTCCTTGAAGTTCGTATTTTTGTTTCTATTCGTGACACCACACGTTTTGTAATTCATCCTACTATTATCAGCTTACAGAGCTAATTTCAGCTCTAGTTAGATCAACAGTTTTTCATATAATGTAAGGGCACTAAGTTTGTCTTCTAACTACATGTTAACCTTAGTTTAGGATCTATAAAATCTTTTAATTTAGGCTTATAAAGCAAAATGATCTCGCGTTGCGGGATATAAATCAAGTTGGATATCTTAAGGAAGAATGTAGAAATAAGGGCAATCCAGCTAAATCCGTACAATGATTTGGTTTATCATTTATTTGTAATTTGTGATGCATAATCATGGATTATTTCCTGAACAGGTAGGTTTTGTAATTAGGCTAACAAGAAATAGTACTGTTTTGAAATTCCACAATAAATTAATTTATACATGATGTTCATGGATTGACGTGAAAACGTAACTTTGGCAAAACTCGAAGCACTATAATTACCTGACGTACAGCCTCCTGCTACTACACTAGGCAGTTCGGAAGGGAATGCGTTACAAGAATGTTACCTCCGTAATTTCTAGCGGGTTTGCATTGCGTAGAGGTACCTACAGTCGACTGTCATTGTCACGTATTACAAAATTCGTGTTTGTTACGGACATGCGGGATACCATGGTCTGACTATTCATGGCATCATCTTGGAATTTATGCGGGGATTTGCCTGGAATAATGGATACAAACGTTGATGAATTTATTTACGTTTCGTACATGAAGTTATGCTGTATGTTTAAAGTAATTCAGACTTACTTGGATGGAAAGTAACTCTTGAGGTAATTTGACGAGCCAGCGAAGGGCATAATACAGCCTGAAAAGCTTGACGGTATTGCTTGTTCATGAAGACATAAATGATTGGATTAACGCACGCGGACAGGTAAACGAGTATGTATCCAACCACATGCATTACTAGAAATAATGACAAGTGAGGTATTAGTGTCATTTACAATGCAGCAAAATCCGTGCTTAATTAATCGGCCATACCTGGATATTGTACACATTTGTCTGTAATTTTGACGACTGTTATGGGGAGATAGCAGAACACAAACGAAAGAAATATGACAAGGACCATTTTGGTAATCCTCCATTCGTTTTTCCGCGATTTTATTTCTCGTGCATCCGCTCTTGCGGAATGCCTCCTCATCCTGTTCTCCGATCTTTGCAAAATTGGGAATCATATGATAGTATTATTTGTTGTTATTTTTTCTTAAATTAAAGTATCTGGCAGCTTACTTTCGAACGGTCCAGAATATCCTTGCGTAGCAGTAAATAATGACAGCACAAGGGATGACAAAGGCTATAAAGAATAACACATCTTTGGAAGTCCGCCCATTATCATCCGGTATAATGGTGCATGTCTGCAGGAGAGGGTCATATCCGAAGCGACCTGAAAACAATCTAACTGTACACACAATTCCGGAACTAGAGATCCATGACGCTTTCATTCTCAAACTTACCCCAGATACCCATCAACGTAGGAACTTGCATAAGGAAGCTAAATGCCCAACAGAATCCAATCATGCAAGCTATCCAAACTGGCTTGTAGAGTTTCACATATAGTGAATTGTTGGTGATCATCATGTACCTATTGTGAAAGATATATTTACATGACACAGCTACGGTACTATTAGTCGCAAACTAATGCACTCCTCCCTACCTGTTTATCGTAATCATGGCGATGGACAGGAGCGAGACGCCCAAGTTCCAGTACCTCATAAGGGGGAACATGGTACACAGGAAGTGATCTTTTCCAAAAATCCATTTTCCGTTTATAAATCTAGAAGCACTGAACGGTAGCACTAGGACACAAAATGTAAAGTCTGCAACGGACAAACTGTCAAAGAGAATAATTGATTTGTGTCTTTTTATTATAAAACTTTTTTCTGCAATTGCTTGAAACGACTGTCAATAATATAATTTATCAGGTCTTACCTTATAATGAAAGCAGCAGCAATATTTCTCACCCTTTGACATTTTAAGAGAGCGATAATAGTGAGGGCATTGCCAAAGAGGCCAACAATCATAATAATAATTGTCGCAGTGGCAGCCACAACTAAAGTCCAAGTTGAAAATCTGGCTAATTCCGTGATTTCACCACCTATGACATGACTGCAATTAAGAGCCTGCAGCCCACTATCGTTTCTTGCCATTTTCGGTGCCGTTCCTCACTTTCTCTCACCACCCCGCTTTCACTCACATTCACCCTGCGCCTCCCTCCTCTTTGTGGACGGGCGCTCTCTACCTTTCTCCTTGCTTTCCCAGCGTCAATCCCAGCACACTATTTCGTTCACTTTCTCAGATGAAACCGTGCTGACGAATGTCAGAAGCCATTTTAGGATCGATAATTACTAAACACTCTTCTCCTATCACACAGCAAGAAGACAAAGAAGATTGCTTAAGCAGATAACAGATATTCTTAGATTAGTAATCCCAATTGTAACTAACCGAGTCAGCTAATCTCGGTTAGTCAGTCTGATAACTATTCATCTAAGGATTGGAAGGTCAGAGTTTATTCTTTGTCACTTCCTTGTCTCTATTACATAAATGATGACCAGAGTCCTCTCAAAAGCTTCCCACAACCCTGCCACAGGAGTGCCAGTTTATAGTAAACTCCCTCTATTAAACCAACTCCTGGATTAATTGTAGACCCTTTGGAGGACCTGAGCTGAACCGTTTCCAACTGAGATGGAGTATGTCGAGAAGAAAGAGATCAATAATGATAGGCGGATGGTTGAAACTTTTGGCCAACAGGTCTGAGCAAAGTTGATGGTTAGATTGAGATCACAAGTTACGTAGTAACTATCATTGATTTGTAGTATCCGTTACTTAAGTGAGGTCCATTGGAAAAGCATCGTTCCCTTCAAACACAGTCAACTCCTCTCGTATCTGTGGGCTATCCAAAATATTCATCTTGATCATGTCATGATTCACTTGACTTTTCTATCCCTCCGTGTGTGGGGTAAAATGTCACTTGGGCTTTTATAATACAAATAATAGCCTTGATGGGTGCAAGTAAAAGTAAACACTGAACTGAACTTGAATGCTTTAAAATGTTCTCAATTTATCGCCTCTCCTATCAAACCATAGCTTGACTCCATACTTTTTGTTTACGGAAGAGATGCTGCGTCTCCCTTCATTTTAGAGCTTCTCTCTTCCTCCGTCAACCCGCCAAGATTAATCCTTTGGGCTTGCTGAATGCTAGAAAGCCCCTAAAAATATATCACTTAAACAAAATCATTTATCCTCACGGCACTATTTGCCGGTGCAGAAATTTCCAACAGTTTTTTTAAACACCCATTTTTTGCATAAAAACGTTTTTCACTACACACGCGCCGTCTGAAACACTTTCACTAAACTCGCAAGAACCAGATCACTGTCAACTGTCCAACCTTATGTCTTCAGTGAAGACTCTTCACTCATAAGCGAACACTGCAATACAGCTACAATTCTTTCCAAGAATTAACGCAATGATGCGTTAATTAGCAATTAAACACCATTCAATTTCGATAAGAAGGATTGCACAAATCCCGAAATACTAATTGCAACCGATTACATTACAGACTTCCACTTTTGCGCAACCTCTTCTTTCTCCAGCGTACACTTAATTGTAGGCTACGGGCCAAAATCCATGACACCTCTATTACGTAACACGATTAAGTCACCTTCCATTACCCAAGCTGAGCAGCGCAGCGACATCAATCCTAGTCACGAACCGCATCCTTTTCTTCTTGCGGTCAAGTGATTAATTACAGTCAGTAAAATAAACTTGCCCCCCTCTTTCTTGGATACTTTGACGTGAGTAAACATAACAGATGAACTATGTCAGCCACAACAACGCTTCCTTTAGACAAGTTTCAAATCTTGGTAAATGTTTCTCAAACTTCCGAGTTTCCTCACTCATTATGCAAGCTTTAATGAGAGGATGGTGAAGCCACTGATCAAACTCAGGATTAAGGAGTGGAGCTCGCGTACACGAGGTTTCAAAATTTGCCAAGTTTTGAATCCAAAATTCGAGATAAGAGAAATCTTGGCGCAAGAGCTGTTGAGAGTTGTTATAAATCCGTTGACAGAATGACAGGCTGACAGTACCACTAAATTGGAGTATTCATCGCTATTGAACTTGAGAAAAAGCAGGGATTTTTCCGGCAGCTATGCAATTGAACACTATGATCTGGGAAGGAAATGTGGTAAAGCCAAAAGCATCTCAAAATCTTTCAACTAGAACTTTTACTAAGGAATTCATTTCATTAGACCACTATATGTATATTCCGCTACAATAATTCTCCCACCAACCAACCATTCACTAACTACATCAATAAAGCAACTCTTTCCCTTATGTATCACCAGCCTTATAAGCTTTATTAGTGAATTGATTATAGGAATTACATCCCTTGTTTTCACTTCTCCAGGGTCTATCGTTGAATCCTGTGTCTCCTCTTTTTAAACATCGCATACGTACGCACGAAACGCTACTTCTTTTGCCGAGGGGAGAGGAAGGACAATTGAGAAAATAAAAAGTTACGAGTTCATCTACGCCATTCCCACCAACTTTAACAAGGGCTCTGAATGCATTTAATTTACGAGTTACAGTCATGAGGCTCCGCTAACTCCACCCTCCTATCCGCCGGACTGACCCTCCAATTCTTCCAGATTTCGACAAACCTACTCTTCTGGCTTCCACCATGGTGCGCCACGGGGAGCTAATCATGATACATTCGACATAACTTTTCTAAATTCCACATCAAGTACCTAGTTTAGAGTTGAGGGAATCAGTAACGCTATATATACCCTTCCGTAGGGAGTTTAGCATTGACAAAGCGAGTTGCCATTTTTATTTGTAGTGGCATCGCACCCTTCCCATTCAGAATAACCCTGTACATACAGTTTGGTATAAGCATGAGCTCTTTGAGATTTTCTAATAGACAACAACATCCGTCTCCTCAAAGATAGCATCGAAAGAGCATCTGCTCTGATGGAAAACGAATGCTTTAATGTCCAGGAGGAGTGATCCGATCCTACCGCATTAGTAGCTATCATGATGAGAATCCTGCAAGGGTGGACCCCTCACGGAAGCGTTTAATAGAGTCAAATGAGGAAGTTGAGTATTTATCAAAAAATCCTCCCCTCCGTCCTTTTCAATCAGCTAACAACAACGTTCGAATCCATCCAATCTACCCATTATGTTTTGGTTCCTTTATATATCAATTGGGAACCGTAGTAGTGTCTACAGCCATAGAATAGAAGTTAAGTAAGAAGATCAACATTTTCAGCAATAAACGAGTTAAAGGATTAATACTGATGAGATTACTGTGTTTTTCTAAATTGTTTTTATTCAAATTAGTAAACCTGCTTAGTTCAGAAACTACAGCTACTTGAACGGAGAAGCATTCCCTTGTTAGCCACATAACTAAAACAAAATTAGAAACATTGCTGTCCGAGGTGATGAACACGGAATACGGTGGATAATTTCTTGATTCTTGACCTGATGATGGACGCAGAATTATGCCTTTCGTTGACGGGAGAAGTGGAATGCAGCTGCATCTATAAATTAATCCTTCTGTCCCCTGGTTTTGACGGATCCGTCTTCAAGACCAAAATAAGCCTCTTTTGCCATCTTGACAAACAGTCCCGTTTCAAGAATACCTGCAGTTCACAATACTCTACTAATGTAACTTGTCATTTCAAAATCAAAATTATTAGCACCAACCACTTGAACCTGTTACGTAAATACATACAAAAGCACTACACGTAATACTTGACGGATGAAAGATACAAAACGCGATCAATTCTGCGTTTCCTCACCTGGAATGCGTTTTAATTCCGTTTCAATTTTCACTGGGGACACACCATCTTTGACACTTTCCCCGAGATGAAAATCAATTATGAAATTGTTATTATCAGTAACTACGGGTCCCATCTTCTTTGTGGCCATCCGTAGCAAAGCAGTTGCTTCTTCACATCCCCAAGACTTGGCCAACAGAATCAGTTTCTTCTGCACCACCTTCCATCCAAGAGACGAAACTTCTAACGGAATACCCTTTTTCCATTTCTCGCCCAAAAATCCTGAATCTTTCCTAAAATTTACGATAGACAAGAGTGTACCAAATACCAAACCATTCCGCATTTAAATGCTATGCTCGCTTAATTTATAATCCTCCTTTCGCCCTTACGTGTAATCAGCGACGATGACTAGCTTTTGGGAAGCACCCGCTACAATTTTCTCCTGGAGCATGCATCCTCCCCCACCCTTGATTAAATTCAGATCCGTGTCGCATTCATCGCATCCATCAATAGTTACGTCGACCTGGCGTCGGGAAAACAGATTATGCAATTCACCGTTCATACATGAGCTAACGGTGTATTCAAATCAAAATCTCCCTTACTTCAGAATGTATATCCAAGTCCGTAAGCTGGAGTTTGTTTTCAACGATCAGTTCTTTGGCTTGAAAGGAAGTGGGGATACAAACGATTTTTAATCCTTCTTCCTTCACTCGTTCCGCTAATCAAATAATACATAAACGATACAAATGAAAAGTGTCCCATTTCTGAAAAATAATGAGCAAGGGGATGTAAAGTATCTAGTACTTTTTTAGATTATGCAACCATGGAACTTACCTAAACGTTGCGCCACGTACACAACGGTGCTCCCGCTTCCAACGCCGACAACTTGTCCATCCTATTCAGATAATTTTCAACGTTTAACTCTTTAACAGTTATATATATAGCTTAATTTCTTCTCCTACTATCTACTTCCTCTGATTTACTTACCTTGATGTGATCATCCACAGCTCTTCTGGCAGCAAGGCGCTTGGCCTGTTCAATTAAAGTTCTTGCCGACATTTCCCCTGCAAT
The DNA here is from genome assembly GCA_906901655.1 of Sminthurides aquaticus. Taxonomy (NCBI): domain Eukaryota; kingdom Metazoa; phylum Arthropoda; class Collembola; order Symphypleona; family Sminthurididae; genus Sminthurides; species Sminthurides aquaticus. The sequence goes on along the minus strand of CAJQTT010000001.1, from coordinate 11,666,083 downwards.
TATGAAATAGAATTAACGCTTCTCTTCGATTCTTGCCATTATTAGCGACTAATTAAATTAGACCAGAGCAATGTAACTCTTACTATTGTTAACGTTGATTCAGCAAACGAAGAAAACCATCGACAATATTTCTTGCTGATCCTCCAAAGACTATCTCATCCACCCTAAGGATATTTCTCCGGCTCTCCTTTCCTGCTACCTCTAAGACTTCCTTCCACGCCACATTTATTATGTATATTAGGGTTTGCAGCTGGTAATCTGATTTACAATTTAAATCTTGGACGTTGATTTGGGTATTGATAAAAGAGGGCTTAAAATCTTGAGTCTGACTTTGCCAGGCTATATGCTAATGTACGAATATACGTGCATCCGGATATTCCTCATTTGATAGAGAAAACTTTTTCAAACATTGATTCTGTATGTATTTTATCTTGACTGGATTTAGCTTATCTTCCTGCCCAAGAACCTTTCGAGAAGCCTTAAGACTTTGCTGAGACAACAGCGAATGCCAGTAGCAAATATCTGCGAAGTTGGTTAAAGTCATTAACTTCGTCCTTCCATGTGAGTGTGTGTACAGAAGTTTTAGAATTTAATTGTGCCCTTAAAACAAGCGTATTAAGGAGCTTTTCCCTAACTCTTCTCTTCCTGTGCTATGTTAAAGTTACCGAATAGACGCATCCTCGCTCCTGTAAGACTAAAATGTGCGAAGAGAACCACACGCTCCCGTCCGAATCAATAGTGCTTGAAGCGGGCGTATGCAAACTTGCCGTTTGTCAAAAAAAAATTAATCCCAAAATTAATTTTGATTGTCGGAGTTACCACAAAATTTTAAATACACGGCATTATTGATACCCGACGCATAAAGTCCCGGTTGTAATACCCTGGATTCGCAAATCGAGGAGAATTTGGCGCTGTTCATCATTATTCATTTCGTAACAAAAAGTGTTTCTCTTTTCCAATCCAGTCCGAGATGTAATCCGCTAATTATAGTTTGTGACTAATGGTGTTTTCCTTTGACTGGATGCACCGGAAATTTTTAATTGTTTCTCTATAATCTATCATCGAACTGATCTTTCGGGCAGGTAGTAAGAGGACAAATTATTGCTGTGCCTGTTATTGGTGTTAATCCTTGAAAATGACAACCCACGCTCATCAACAGAATCAGCAGCAACAGCAACAAAAACGGAAAGAAATATATAAATACACAGCCCAATGGCCAATTTATGCCATGAATTGGTCTGTACGACCAGACAAGAGGTTCCGTTTAGCTCTCGGATCGTTTGTAGAAGAGTACAATAACAAAGTTCAAATCGTTCAGCTAGATGAAGAAACCTCAGAATTCACACCACGGTCAACGCTGGACCATCCATATCCGGCTACAAAAATAATCTGGATCCCTGATGCCAAAGGCATGTATCCAGATTTGCTGGCTACTTCTGGGGACTATCTACGAGTGTGGAGATGTGCAGACAACGAAATAAAGTTAGAGTGTTTATTAAATAATAATAAAAATTCAGATTTTTGTGCACCACTTACCAGTTTTGACTGGAACGAAGTCGATCCTAACTTGATCGGAACGAGCTCTATTGACACCACGTGTACGATTTGGGGACTAGAAACTCGACAGGCTATAGGTCGGGTCAACGTCAATGGACACGTGAAAACGCAACTGATTGCTCATGATAAGGTAGGTAGCGTTTTACCGCAAGAGTAGACCTATTACATTATATTTATGATGTGCTAATAATAACTTTTGACTTCTTTAAATTTGAATTCCAGGAAGTATATGATATCGCATTTTCAAGAGCTGGAGGTGGGAGGGACATGTTTGCGTCCGTTGGAGCTGATGGCTCTGTCCGAATGTTTGATTTGCGACATTTGGAACATTCTACGATTATTTATGAAGATTCAACGCACGTGCCCTTGTTGAGGCTAGCCTGGAATAAGCAGGATCCAAACTTTTTGGCCACAATTGCGATGGACGCTTGTGAAGTCGTCATTTTAGATGTCAGAGTTCCCTGCACCCCTGTGGCTCGTCTGAATAATCATCGGGCATGTGTAAACGGCCTGGCTTGGGCTCCACATTCTGCTTGTCATGTTTGCACCGCTGGCGATGATCATCAAGCGTTGATTTGGGATATAGCAGGTAAATTAGTTGTATTTTCGAAAATCATTCATTCGCTTAATTAATTCCGGTAGTAATTTAATTAAACGGATTTGTGTCTATAGGAATGCCTAGAGCCATCGAGGATCCAATTTTAGCTTACACCGCGGCTGAGGGAGAAATTAACCAGATACAATGGGGTGCAACACAGCCGGACTGGATCGGAATCTGTTACAATAAGTCTTTGGAGATTCTGCGTGTTTAACTGTGGTAAGAGCATAACTAAACGGCACTGAGAGTAATAATTCATGAATGAAAATTACGTAGAAACTAATTCCAAAATTTTCATTCCAGGTAATAAGAGCCTCCAATGATGCGATGGTTATCGCCTTTGTTATTTATTATGGGTGTTCGTTCCTGTTCTTGAGTCAATGTGTCTGCATTGATAGCCAATCGTTGTGAGTTGATCGGAAACAATTTTTAACAGTCTAGAGTAGGTAAATTTGTAACATGTTTATGCTAATGTGAAGCAGCTTGTAAATAAGTGTGTTTGATACTCTAAAGTAGATCTGAATTTAAGTTTTGACTAAATCAAGTTTCATCCCACATGTATTCAATATCAGCATTGGCCTGCATTCACCCACTGCTAATAAGATTAACATGATACTTGTAAGTCCAAATACACCATGTTTGTATCCATTTGTTTCGGTACTTTTTGACTCTCAGTATTGAGCAATGACAACGTACATACTCTATATGTATTCGTACTGCATGTAAGCTTTTAGATAGGTACAGCGCAATCTTATGTTAAATGTATTTATCAAGTAGTGCAATAATGAATTGGAATTTGGAATATTACGATTTGCATAAAAATATTTCGGCCGCGTGACTGTGAGAATAAAACTCATGTGTTTGAACCCTACACCTATAAGCCTCTGCATTAACTCATAATATTCAATTCCCATATATTATCAACGCTAATTCTAAATTGAGGGAAAATGTAATTTGCCTTACCCAACCTCGACGCCTATCTTGCGAGATATAGGCTATGTCATAAAGCCAAATAGCCATATTATTTAAAAATGAAATAATAGCTCAAACTCTCCATAAACCATTTCCCCTTCTAAATTAATATTTCGAAAATCAATAATCTTTATTAAATAGAAGCAGGTATCACAATCCAAGAATTTAATAGGAAACACTTAAGCTTGAGGACGTGTGTGGTGTGTGAGCTAAAATTCAGGCTGACTGACTCAAGTCCAGATTTCTGTGCACTTCATTCTTCATTAAATTAAATGATTGTGTACAATATCGATAACTTAAATAAGGGCCTAAGCAAATATAATTGTAGGTAAAATTATCTTAACTCTAACTACAGACTACGGAATAAAGCGCTCTATTTTTCCAGAACACAATTCCATCATGGAGTAAAACATTGCCATGAACAGCTAGAATTTCATAGTGGAAAATCTTCTCTTTAGTAGTACAATCAAAAGGACACATGTATTATCATCATCAACGTACTGCGCGGTGTAGTAGCGGACAGAACAAGTTAGTGAATAAGGTAAATATATATAAATCTAAATAAATCTAAAATATTCTATAGGATAAGTTCGATATTATCGGGATTCCAAAATATTAAATCTTAAAGCTGGAAAAATCTCCAGTCCGTAAATTTCAGAAATACATTTGACTTATATGTAAATCCAGGTAGCGCTTTAATAGTTGGTTGGTTGGCAATTCCACTAGTTCAGAAAGAAGCTCCACAATTAGTGCAAACCTTATCCCTCATGGCCAAACAACAGAGTATTCCGATAGGAAAGAAAACTATGGCGCAAAGGACTCCAAGTAAACTGTAAGAATCTTCCAGAACTCCAACCTACAACCAAGCAAGAGAACAATAATTAGTCTTCCATCTTCATCTATTCAACGTCCGATTCATTCGTTCATCAAATTTCTATATGTATAAGAAAATTATCAAAAATATATAAGAAAACTCACCCGACAGGAAGGACATCCACCAATCAAAATGACCTGAGTAACTGGAACGGTTACAGGTTGATCCACAATTAAGGAACCATATCCCATATGATAACTGTGAGGTTGATGAGGAGGAACGCCACCATAAGGGGGAGGTAGTGGAACTGTAGGTTGAGCTCCAGGGTCAACTTGATCAGCCTGGTAGGGTTTTTTCTGAGGGTCCTCCACGGAATATGCTGGAGGAGGGTCAGTTAGCCTGTCATATCCGTTAGATGACATCCTGTTACTTCAAATCCTTCCGAAATTGTATAACTTTATCCAAGGATCCCACCAATTCAATCCTTTACCACGAAACGTGTCCTGGAATAAACAAAATAAAATAACCCATGTATATATACACAAACTCAATCCAAACAGATATTAACAACGGTTGCCTACCATGCGCCTATAATTTTTAAAATATATCCTTGACACTGCCAGCAGCTCTCACCTGTCAATCTGACTCCAAGTTGATCACTTTGATTTTCAATTCGCTTTTCACAAGTATTATCACGTATTCCGGAAACAAGAGACAAGTGACGGAAAAATCTATTTGGAATTTATAAATGTTTCGAATGAAAACCAGCTGAAAATTCTACAAAGAATGACGCTTCTTCCTCCTCCTTTCACTGCAACTCTTCTTTAACTTAATGCAAGTTAGAATGACTCTATTTAACTGATGATAGTACAGTCAATATATAGCTCTCTCCTCGAGTTGAAATGAGTGTGATCCCATCAACTGCACGCACACACAATTCCCCTCTATCAGCTTCCCTACACAATAGCGGACAAGTTATTACTTTCCCCCTATACAGGTCGGTACTATAATGACGTTCTTTTCTTTCTGGGTATGTGTCCTTACTAGGCGGAATGGTTGTACGTATGTGTCGAGTGTATACGAAACATTATCTTTTATGCCTTAGGAGAAAAATCGAGAACTTGAATTGAGAGGCGTGCATTTCTCCTGGCATGGCTAAGAGAATTTCTCCCTCATCGCCGTCCTTACTGATATGACGTTATCGTATTGTACACATGCAATTAAAACGTATACCTAACGTTGAACGATAACGCATGAAGCCACCTAAAAGCTTCAAAACTCACATATCTTCAATACGATGACTAATACTTTTATTAACTCAACAGTCAAGCCAGCGCAGCGTACACGCTTCTGCTTTCCAACGTATACGTAATTCATAACGCTTCGTCATTCCAACATTTTCATTATTACTGCTGTAATATAACCTAAGAGTTTCGCAGACAAACCATTGCAGATGTTCAAGTATGTCAGATGTCAGTCAGATTACTGATAATTAATCAAACCACTTGTTTCCTACAACAACCCCAGTATCAGCGCTTGAACTTGAGTATCTTACGCAAGCGCTACCTACTGTATAATCCGAGTTATATTATTATACTAGTGGTAGCAGCAGCTCCACTAGCTAGTGAATAGCCTTTGGACCAAAATTTCGGTTCGACCGCGACCTCCACGTCTTCTATTGGAACTCATTCCTCAATCTCAATTTTTAAAGCTAATTAATCCCCAATCGCTGCCCTTCTACCAAATCAAGGATGCAGCCTCCCTGCATACACTTTAGTGTAGAGCTTTGAGGAGACGGTATTAAACCTCAGGCAGCTGTTTACTTTTCCATTGTCTTCCAGTCTTCCCTGCTGAGAAGTAACATTTTATCCAGCTATTGTTCAACATCCTTCCCTGGATTTTATCTTGTTTTCAATTTGCAGTATACTGTTTGACAAAAATATTGTCACTGCTAATCTCCACAAGCTGCCACCAATTGAACATGAGATAGCTATTCATGAGTAGCTATTCTTGGTAGAAGGCGGAAGTAAACTTCTCAAACTTATCTGTTAAAACAAAAAATGCCAAGAAAGCCGGAAAGCGAGTCGATAATTAGAGAAGCATCTTTTCAATCATCTACCTCTGTAACTCCTCCATAACGTATACCTCTCACATAACATCTCACTCATCCGACTTATGGATTTCTTTACCTACACCCGAGGCTGTGTGCCTAAAATTGGCAAAGCTATTTCTAAAATTCCCAAGCTCTTGTAGCAATAGGGGACGATGCTGGGAATTACGGGAGCATTCCGAACTTCAGCGAGTATCCTTCCACGTATCCCTCATATGACCCAACACTATAGCTTCCAGCAGAAGTAATTTCAAACTGCATCTTTCCATCATTATCACAAATGGCTTCCAAACCTCTCATTGTCTTGTGTTATTTTCAATTTTCCTTTGAGCACTTGTAACCTCAACGCCAGTACAATTACAAAAAGTCTCACATTAGTGCGAGTTTCCGATTCGTTTGTACATGACAAGCAACTTGGATTTCACTTCCTTCATAAGCTCCATTCTTGCAATTTGCTCTGGAAAATGTCAATACAATCATTCTCAAACATGTAAAATCGCCGTCCACGTTATCACCAACTTGTGCAATTTCTAAGCAACCCAGACCAGTTGTCATTGTTGGATTTGGTCATGAGAGCGTAACGTATAAGAAAACGCTGCCTTTTCTCTATAACAAGTAATTTAAGGTTACACCACCTTGAAAAGCCGTGGACGTCTAGGATAAATCCTGGACATGACTTCTTATCCTTGGAGCATATGGCTGGAAGAGGCTGTGAAGAATGTAAACAAAAGGGCGTTGCTTAAACCAGACCGTCTTGTGTATGTAAACATTGGCCAAGTTTACGTTACCCCAGTGGGCGGAGCCGAACATCAAGCTCTGCACACAAGCCTCGTCATGAGCATTGTTTACATTTAGAGCGCCACGGTATGAATGAAACGATCGTCACCTCCACCTTCACATTCCCTACGGACGCGTTTTTTAAGACCTTTGGAACTTGATGTGTGTATACCCACGTTGGATTCCCGGCGTTGCAAAAAGGAGGGCAGCAGAAGTTGTTTTGGCTCATCCCCTACCTACTTAAAGCCTATACAGATAAACGGGACGGTTCACGTACATGATGAGCGTGCATACAGGTATCCTATATTGTATGGGAGAGTCTGATGGAGGGCGGCTGGAAGAGGAACGCGGAGCTTGGATTGGATGAATGTGGCCTGGGGAAGGCTTCATTGCCGTGTTATTGTGGAAGGTGGGCTGTAATAAAAAGTTTATTTGTGTGTGCGTAAATCCTCATGATGGAACTACTCACGCTGCTGTGGAAGATTATGTGAGTAAAGCGCGAAGCGCAAGTTCCATATGTAGCTCATGCAGCAAAGAGGACGACGCGGACTACGCTGCTCCGAATCCCATAATAATAACATGATGATTCCCAGCTTTTTCAGACATAGGCTCACCAATGCTACGTCCCCCCGTCTTGCGTAAGTATGTAGTGGCGTCTTCAAGATATACATAATCTGAGAGTGTGCTAATATTCGGACGGATCCTGTAGAATCCTAGGCTGAAGCTGCTGGGAAACTAAGACTTTACCCGAATCAATTACATATTTGTTATCGTCTTCCAAAGAAGCGCGAGGAGGAGTTTTGTGGAGCAGCAGACTGCTCAATGGAACTACTCTGTTTTCATGTCCCATTCCTCCTGCCCCCTCTCTGTATTCCTTCAAGTCCAGTCTGTGAGTTTTCTAGCAACACAGAGCAGTGAAGCTGTACGATTTAATCAGTGTGGACGAACGAGGGAGAATAAGTTGTTAAATAAAATTATAAACTTTAAATCCACATTTAATCGTACTCATTCCACTCTTTTAAACACAATTTATTTACAAACTACGAATTACATAATTGGGATTAATCCCCGGGGTTGCTGTCCTTGTATAAAGTAATAAATATACCTGAAATAAAAGTCTGCAGCCTTGAGTCATATTCTCACAGAGGTTATACACTACATACAGATTCAGGAGGAGGAGTGCATCGACGCTCATATACATAATAATAACAACAAGCTGGAAAATCATTAATAGGTAAGCTAATAATAACAAACATTTTATTTCTTCTCGTTTATTTAATTCATTTGAGTATGTTGAATTGATAATTTCTAATAGCACGTATTTGCTGTTCAAATACACCAAATCGTGTAACAGTAGTCTTTCTTTGATTGTGAGTAATTCATCCAAATTGTGTTTACTTTTTCCTTCATTGCGCTGCGAATGGTTCTTCTGTATATATTTTAACAGACAGTAGGTGTACTCTTTTCGAAAATCAGTGTGGATCCTAATTATGTGCTAGGGATTTTTACATAGTGATTCAAAGATCATGTTGTTACATGATCTTTGAACAAGAAAGCATAGCAGTGCAAGTCAATTTGTAGAGTTCAGTTCACAATGTGATTCGTCGAGGAGTACATTCAATGTGCTTTTCTCCGGGGAATTAAAGTGTGGTTGGTAAACAAAGTGTGGCGCATGTCATTATCGGGAAGCGTTGTTATCTTTCTTGTAATGGCTGTACAAGAAACGACTGTAGAGTTACTGTTTATTCCGTATCCGTAAGAGCGTTTTTGGATTCAAATTAGGGACGCAGTGTAATTATCCTGGTAATATGGAAAGATTTGAATCGTTTCTCTTGTCTTTCGGATCCGTTTCAAAGTACATAATGCGTATTTACATATGGTGGAAATTTTTCATCTGAATTTCAAAACAGTATTTAACTTCACAATGCAATTCATTAACGCTCGTGTATCGAGGAAGAATATAGTATCAGGGAATGGAGCATGTCTCCCTCCAGCCAGTATGTGTATGCACTTATGTATGTACATGTAATGCCTAAAAAAGAGCTGGTACAGGATCATATAGCATGATTTTGTTTTTATTTTCATGCGTTTGTTTATCTTCTTTGGTATGATCTCTGAGAGCTGGAGCAGATGGATGCGCAAGTACTGAAGTAGTAAAAGGAATATTAGCAAAAGTTGCTGGGTCAGAGGAAGGGCGATAGTAGGGATCGAGAGCTGGGAACAAACTAGATGTGGGATACTGTTCGTCCTGGCTACTCAGATCCTAATTCATATTGATATCTATATATATATAAGCAGTTAAAAGTGGTGCTTATGTTGGAGACAGGGACTTTTGGTATATGGTAAAGGCGATAAGGGTTGTAGATGATTTCGATAATTACTGGTGTTACCGATTAATTACAAGAGTTTAAAGTTTATTGTCATTCCGGCAAATTCTTGAAACTGATTTTCTGTGTTTTTCTTGTTTCAGAGCATAATAGATCAAAGAGGATTGTATCGACGAGGGATCAATCAAGAGCGTCTCAAATTCTTAAATATCAATAGCCGAATATTGGATTTTTACGGATCATTCATCAGCTCACTAAGGCTAAGGAAGGATTAAGCGCGGAGTGATTTACAGCGCCAGCTGGAATTTTTACCTGATCGGGAGTATCGTTAAGGATCACAGGCCTATACATTCAAATTGACGATTCCGGCTGTTTGTCCTTCAATAAGTGTGTGAATTACTTGTAATTTTTGAAGTGAATGAATTTCGAATCCTTGCTGGATTTCGTTAAAGTGATTTTGGAACCTTTGAAAAAATCAGACAAAATTGGAAGCCTCGCTTTTTGCGGGCAGCGATTATACCAGAGTCTTTTCACCGGACTCGGTGGATACAATCCTTTATATTCTCAATCAGTTCAACGATACGCTTTTAATCGACTGAATCATGGATAGCCTGAGGGAGCAAGTAATGATCAATCAATTCGTTCTAGTCGCTGGATGTGCAAGAGATCAAGCCAGGTCCATACTACAGGCGGCTCATTGGCAATTTGAGGTAACTATTATGTATTCATATTGTATTTTTAAAGTTAGTTTCTCTGATTATTATGTTAAAAAGTAGTACTCCGTTATTTTGAGATGCCTCTCTAAAGAGGCTAATTCTTGGTGTACACAAACATAAGGCAAGTATTCAATCACCTCATTGAATGTATCCAGAACTCTTTCGATGGATACAGGTAAAAACAGTATCCTGTACAAAAATTTGTTACCTTGGAAACAAATTGCTTCCCACAGGTTAGCCAATCCAAGTCACTGAGATCAATTAGAGGAATATCCTATGACCTTGACATAAACTGTAATTTTTTATTGGACAGAAGTTTTCATTAGGAAAGGGTCTGTATGAACCAGGATGACAATAATATTATAATCTAGTTCCATTTCTATCCTCACTGACTAAGATGCAGTACATAGTTTTGGAGGTATAGTATAATCAGTATCGCTGCAAGACCTTGAGCGAGCGCTTGAACTTTTTTGGAGTATCTTCTTTCTTGCAGTGAAGGTTTTTGTCTGATAAGTTGAACGTTTTCAATCCCATCGCTCTATCATTACATGCATACATATACCTGTAAAGATAACATTTTCATTTACGAGTTCATAGTTAAGACGCCTAGTGTTGATTTTCTATACAGGCACGGAATAAATATAAGATTCAGAGAGCGCTGTTGTGTGAGCCCTCTGCAGTTGAGTCTTGTTTACTTAAGTGGAAATTCAGTTGCTTCACATACTTAATTTTATTAGGGCTTCGCTACATAGCGATATAATATCGCGCATGCGTTTGAGGTCTCTATCGTGGTTATTATTATTGGATAAACAGGATGTTTCTGCTAAATCTTCTTAGGAAGTGTTAAGAATTGTGTGAAATTAGAACCGAACAGTAACCAATGTGTGATGGATGAAAACGACGTCCTAGATTGATGAAGTAATCTAAGCTTGTAGTTACAGGTTCACTCTCGGACCGACAAACGTAAATGCAGTACCATCCTTCTTAAGGATTCATAGCTTGAGTTGTTGAAAAGAAGTTCTAGCTCATTTGTTTATGGATGTTGACGCATAAGTTCATTCATATGCACCTTTCATTGCTTTCTTTTCCCTGAAACGACAGCAACTGCAAATCCGTACTGTGCTTCACTCTTTTTCATCGCGCAGAACGTGGCGAATCAGTACCACAAAACTGGAATTCGGGAGACTCATTCGCATTCTGATGATGAGAGATGTAAAGTATAATTTATCCTCCAATGTAAATAAAATGAATTTATAGTTCCTGCTTGGAAGTTGTGAATCCCCTCTGTAAAACGGGATGGTGAGACTGAGCTAAATTATGGCTAAACTTGCACATGGTGCACCAAGAGTATTGAATCATTCAAGTAGTAATATACTTAGGTTCTGTAGAACAGCTAACGAAGATTGCAGATAGAAACAAGGGGCTAGTGGTTTCGATAGGACAATTGAAGGTGATGAATACCATGCTGGTACAGGATGAAATTAGTTGCCAAGTTAACTTTTCCATCCTCAGTTGAAACACTGAGTAGGCTAACCTTTACTTGATCTCAATTTCAGCCTATTGTCCGCACTTGCTCATCTCTCATCTCTTATCCCCCTGCAACTCCTCAGGCTTGTTTCCTCTCACAGACCACAGAGCTGAAGGCTGGCGAGAACGGAAGCACTTGTTTGTTAACCGGGCTTAATCTTGAGCTCAAAGAATTGACTTGCTTCAGTATGCCTCATGTACCACCAAGAAACGTCCTATGCGTTTCTCTACTCTCCCAAGTGTAGACACACGGTACAAGAAGATGAAATGAAAAGGGCCAGTTATATATATTATGTCCAATGTGTATGCAAATTCTACCGTTTAGAATAATGTTTTCTTCACGTTTCGTGGCATCGTGGCATGGCTGAAAAGCTCTTAGATTTTCCGTTTGCTCCTTCGTCCTACTTAACATTTTGAGTGCTGATGGAAGGTCATGACGCTTTTTCACTTCAAAATCATGGTCGTTTGCAATCGAAATGATCGCGAACTCAGGCTTTTAAAGAAGCATCTATATTTTGCAATGATGAAGGTTGAGTTCTTGATCTTGATATTATTCTTTCATTATATTGTGGTTCGTTATATATTCTGGCACTTCAGTAAACCTGTAACCACGTCGTCTTTGTAACATAATTGGGCCGCGAAGGAGTTTTTTGCCATGATCGTTTCGGAAGGTGTTAGGAAAATTGTTATATTTCCATTTGATTAGACTTTTCATATACCTCATTCTTCAAAGAATACGTCAACTCATCCTTCTCTAAAAGGCCTAAAAAATGTAATGTGCATTGAAAGACATAATCTTACCAAAAATGTACTTAAAACAAAGGGTGATAATCCGAAGTCGCGTGAATCTTGTACAGACCTCCAGGCTCAAGATTCACGGAGTTAACAGGATGATTGTTTTCATGCTATATTTCCATATGTTGATTTCAGACGGCGTTAAGCATTTTCTTCCAGGAGTCTACCATAAATCCAGCTGCAACACATTTGGGATTTGGTCATCATCATCACCATCACCACCAGATGACGCCAGCAAATACACCCGCGACGCCGCCAAATTTTCCGGAAGCTCTTCTCGCGTTCTCTAAATTGTCTGCTAATGATTCTTCCAATGATAGTAGTAATAAATGCACTAATAGCGCAAATAGTCGAACTAATATAACGTCTCCATTAGTTGGGCAGCAGCAGCAAATACCTATGCAAATGCAACCTACACAACAGAATGTGACGAGCAAGTAGTAGGGCAAATTTTGATTCGATTGCCAAAATTTGAAGCACTAATTACTTGGAAAAAAGCGGTGTACGAATTGTATTCATGCTGGTAATATGAGAACGATTCGTAATACCATCCTGTTTTCTCACACAATGGAGAGCATGATGTTACTGACAGAACTACCAGTACGTTAAATAGTTCAGTAGTTGTCGAATTCTAGTTGCAAAAATATTACATATACATAGTATATGTATGTGCGTATACGTAGTAGCTCACAATCAGATTGTATATAACGCTCGTTTAATTAATTCTATTATTATTTTCTATTAAATGACATGGTAGGGTTTTCGTAAACAACTTCGGTATGATTGAAGAGAAGTCTCGGCATTGGGACGATGATAGTCACTTAAGAACGCAAGAGAGTTGGTTGAAAATGTATATTGTAATTATAGTATCGTTTTGTTATGAACTGAAAGAAAACAAGAAACTCGCTCGGTGATGAAAGAAAGTTGTAATTGTTACTAGGACTTTAGTACCCTGAAGAGAATCTATTGTTATAATAATTTAGAATTGTACAACTGCTTTGTTTCACAAACGGTGTAAAGCTCAGAAATTTCAGAATGTAACGGAGTTGAAAGACACATTTTTCTTGACTGTTTTTTGAGCTCTTTAGAGTTAATGAAACGCAATCTTCTACTTTCGCGATGCCCATGGACGAGAAACAATTTCCTGGGAAATCAGTAAAATCGAGTATTTGTCTAAAGAATATTTTTAAATTTCTTTTCTCGGCAAAGTAATTAAGCATTCGAATTCAGCATCCATGTACTCCTTGGCTACTCGTATCCTAGCCTCACTTGTAAGTTACGAATTGTAACATAAATTAGCTTTTTCAGAACTTGCACGCCACTAGTAACGTGCTTCTACCTTCATTCACTGTTAAATGGATTAACTATCACGCCAAAATTCTAAATGTTTCTCAATATCCATGCTGCAAGTTATAACATGTCTGGCAAAGCTAAAGCAATGCTAATAAACGAACGTACAAGCTATAAAAGTCTCTCACTTGGGCTCTATTTAACGCTAACATTAATATGTATGGATGCATGGATAACTATTCAAATTACACTCTATTGAACAAATAAAATATTACTCTCACGTAATCCAACAATTGAATCATGTCCTACTATCTATTCATTTGGGACGTCCGCTTGCTATTATGATACTTTTACCTGGATTTCGCTGGGTCTATTGGAATATGCCTCTGTTTATGGAAAAACTGACTATAAGTCATTCTGGGATCTTTCGCTGAAAAAAGCTTCGTAAGGTGAATAAAAGAAGGTTGTCATATGCTCACAGATTCGCTCGGTGGTCTTCTGAGCGATTTATTGGTGAGCAAGAGGTCTTAAAAATTTTCAACTTTGAAGACTTAAAAATTTTCAACTTTGAAAACTTAAAAATTTTCAACTTTGAAGACTTAAACATTTTCAACTTTGAAGACTTAAAAATTTTCAACTTTGAAGACTTAAAAATTCTAAATTGTCTAAACAATTGCATAATATTGGACAAGCTCAAATAAATGTTGGCACAGATTACGGCATGGTTTATTCTTTATATGTGGAGGGTAGAAAAGCAGGAAGACATTTGCGAAGATTACAACAACGACCTTGCTTCATTTCTCTCCGCAACATGCAAATTGCAGGATGCATATTTTTTTGGAAAACTTGATTTGATTTAGGCGGCATGTGAGTATAAATATACTTTGTAAACAGAAATCGTACATGACTAGGAGAGAAAAGGCAGCCAATGTGTGCAAAAGAAAGCACAAATCCATAAGTTGCTTCAAAAGCAAATTTCATACAAAAATTTGAGGAACGATCAATTCTTAGAAATTCTATTTTTAACAAAATTCATCCTCATCTGTCAATAACAATTAACTGAATGATCACGAGGAATAATGAAGACATCTTAACATAATTGCTTGATTTCTCAACACTGAGCAAAGTAATTCATTTCGATCCAGCAATACGATCACCAGTCATCACTGATTTTGAATCTCCATTCCCATTTCAAATGTATATTTTTGTCGTCGTCAGTGAATACAGATGTGACAGTATATTCCCCACGGAAAAGGATTCCAGCGGGAGCCTCTTCAAGAGGGGTTGTGTAACTCTGGATTTCCTGTTTGGGTGCATAACTTCCGACCATATGAGTCATGACATCCTCTGAAAAAGTATTAAAACAAGCCAGTTCATTAAACACTCTATATTTACCATCTTCAAAGGATTTATGATTAAATGTAACCCCCACCTTTGAAAATGCCCTTTCTTTTTGTCTTTTGTATGTATTTGAGCCCATGTACGATTTCACGTTGGACAATGAAATCAATACGTATTTTGTAAGACACTCCTTCCTTAATCCTGAACTTGGATTCCTTGAGTTTGCTTAAGTCTGCAGTCAAATCCAGCTCCTTGTCCGGCATCCCATCAACCATTAAAGCAAGCTTCTTCACGATAACCCGTCTGGGATCCGAGGGTTCTACAATTGACAGAAATATCATTTCATTGCTGCGAAAAACTAAAACTGTTTCAGGAGCAGTAGGCTTTATTCTCCCTAGCTTCAAATTATAATGCAATTTACCAGCAATAACACTACCACTTGCAGCCCCGCCCAAGAGTGCCTCCTTGTACCTCCGCAAGCTTTCATCTTCTTTATCTGCTTCTAAAATTTCATCAATCGTCTTCTTAGCAGGTGCCTTATAGTTGGGATCCACATCATCGTCCAGGATCTCAGGGGACTCCACAGGTTCTCCAGACATTATTTTCAAGAATCTATAGTAAAACGGTATCAAAAGTATGAAAACCTTTATCACAAATTACCAAACTATAGTTTGCATCCACACTCACTCCCGAATCAACTTCCACAAAAGAAACTAGCTCAACAACGCACACATTATCCGATAAACCAATGTTCTACAAGTTACTAATCTAATGAGTCAGTTTCAACAAAACTCTTAATCTTCGCGCATATTTCCACATATTAATGATAACACAACTATTCTATTCCTCCTAACCACTCTTCTCGATAATGCAGCAAATTTTCTATGCCTAAAAAAACTATTCTCGATAATCCGCAAACTTCTGCAAAATTCGTACTCTTGATAGCAAAATTTTTATTTATGCTCATCTACCAGCTACCGAACAAATTGTGAGCTGCATAGTAAACTTAATATATTAGCATATTACATCCATGACGCATGGTTAAATTTCACCAATCACATTACTTACGACATGTGTTACACACAACTACGATACTCCCTTCATAATTTAAGTCAAAACAATCCTCGAAAAATCTACATTCACCTCAAACAATTTCAAACTTTTTTAAAGATACAACGAATACTGATAAAACTATAGCTGACGAATAACGAAAACGGGTTTTCAACTTACTTGTGATTTTGTACAATCGGCTAACGGTTGACGGTTAGACGACAGTTTGTCTTGCTCGGAAGAGATTAACAATCTTAAAATCCTCTAACGACTCTTGTCCTTAAATGCAACAATAAAATTGTAGCTAATTAATAGTTAACGACGTCAGGTAATTCACATAAGGCACGAAATAAGAAAGGAAACTCTTATTAAGTTCCTCCAATGAAGGCTCTACAAGGAAACTTTTCACCGGACACCGTGCAATACAAAAGACTGAATCAGAGAGTCAAGAACTCAAGAAGAGTCTATATGGTCAATGCATGGTAGCGCAAGAACACGAGCCCTAAAGCATAGAACAGGAGAGCATCTCCCAGCAGCGATCTTCGACTCCCACCACCACCCAAGTTCCTAGTTGCCTTACTGTTTTGCTTTACTGATTCTAGAAACTTATGATTAAGCACAGCCCACCAGAAGACATAGAAATATAACGTATTAGTCATCCCATCGGGAAGCTTCAGGGGGTATAGTTTATGCACAAGCATTGTCTCGACAGTACACCCACGCAAACAAGCTTACAAGCAGAAGTTAACTTAATTATAGTTAGGATGGAGGAACACAAGGAACATAATTACGATTAACGAGTCATCACAAAACTCTAGAAAATTAACGGCTGTCCTCCGGAAGTTCACCAAAGTCCAACTCTCTCACTCACTCACAGTCAGCTATGCCTCAATCTTAGCCGCAAAAATTAAAAAGAAACCGCTACTCAAAGAGTTGCTATCAGTAAAGCCTTTAAGATTTATAGCTTACTGTGAAAATGTAATGGAAAACGTTGGGGACAAGTCTGCCTTATATTACACACCGTGCTCGCTGCAAGGAAGAAAATTGCGTTGCCCCTTTGATAATGTTCGGAACTTCCTTGTGGCTTCGATATTGATAATCTAGTCGTGAAAAAGCTTTTAGTAATCCGGTTTCAGAACACTAACTCAAAGCCTCAGCTTAGTCTTCTTTCTACTGGGTTGGGTCATTAATAAAATTTACTTATTTCACTACATCCAAAACTCCTAAATTCTTGACGGGTTTGCTTAGTTGTTGACGTGTCATACAGCCTGATTGGGTTCTGATGTATCTCTGTAAAATTAGCAAGACTAGCAGTAAGTACACTAATGATCATGCAGGGAAGGATAACAATAGGACATTTGCATACATTGAAGAACTTATCAGTCTGCTGTACATATATATAACTACGAATTGTCGAGTGTCATGCCGAAGCATATATAGTGTGCTTCAAATCACAATCAACCCCTACCGAACCTTTCCCGTGTAATCACCCCAGTACTTAACTTGCTATTGAACTTGATGATCGGGCTGACGAGCCGGAGCGTGACATAATCCAAATCCACCACTAGACTCTTCTCACAAGCGGGGATAATGATACTTTTGATATTTTATCATTATTTCTTATCCTAAAACTGGTTGAATTCGAATGACAACTCTTCTTAAGTAGTACATGAAACTTGTTTCCATCCAAGGACATGATGAGCCTTGTATTGGTGTCAATCTTACTTGGGCACCGGAACTCAATGTAGATTTATGATTCCCTCTGGGCAAAATTATATACTAATGTCGCTCGCCTCATTTCCTTTTTCCTCTGAATCCAAACGTTGAGGCAAAATGATTGCGTTTATATTTTGGCTCCTGAAATACAGAAAATCATGTTAGTTGTTTCATCTTTCCCAGAAAATATGGCATCATTCAGTTTTACAATACTGCGACTAATTATTGGTATACAGTCAATACCTACCCGTAAGGGTGAATCGTTACTCGATAATGGCAGTTGTCTGATCCAAACACATGACCCGTACGCTAAGGATATAACGTAATTCCATCTTTAAGTGTCCCCCTCTTTAAAATATTCTGATATCTACCTGGTCTTAGTAAGTAAAGACTTTAAATATAAACTTCAAATATTATTGCTTTCGTACACTAGAAATATTTTATGCGCATGTGCCTACGCATGGTTATTTAGAATTTAGATAATTTCCCTTAATGGTCTTCCTTGTAGCAGTTAGCACTATGTTTTATAACTGTTTCTATATTTTGAACAAAAGTTTTAATTTATTTCAACTTTTATATTAAGTGTATTAATTAACTTTGTACAATATTTATGTAGCAATAGTATCATCATAGTAGCTCAAAAGACTTTAGTATAGTAATTCCTGCTCTGAAAAAAATCATTATCTTTATTTCTTTCAAGACTTTCTCCGCTCTTGTGGAAGTGTGATTTAGTGTCAAATGGTGTAAATCCATATGGACATGATGAGCTACTGTAAAGCAGCTTTCGACATTTGAGTTTCCAATATTTTCAACAATTCGAGCTATAACGAAGGATCGTCTCTCCCATTTTCTACGTTAATTACCTACAAAAATCCTTTAACCGAGATCCCGATCTTCAAGATACCGATACTCAAACACGAATCCATCCTTTTTCCGCTGACCCCACTTTTCAATATCAAAATATATGTACGTCCCCTGTGAACAAAATTCAAGTATTAAGATCGAGCTATGAAAAGTTTAACAGAATATTCACAGTTACAGTCAGGTTATAACCCAGACTCATGTAGCTGAAACAAACCAACAACCTAATGGCAATGATCAAGAAAATAAGTGCTTATTTACCTGCTCATACTCTTCGTTGATCACTTTTGGTTCTTCGTGCCGTTGGAACCACATCATGTACTTAGTGTGAAACCGCCAACTTTGCTTTTTTAGGACTTTCGCAGCTAAATACTGGGCTTTCGTTCCTTCCAGGTAGTAGAAGATGAAAAATAGGGTTTCTATCGATAGACGTTGAAAAAATTCCAGACTATCTGAATTAGTGAGTGGGTTCTGTAATCAGACAGATAGACATTGATTAGTATTGAAATAGTACATCCAACATTTTGCAAGGTAGTTGTTTGCAATCTCGTAATTTACCTGTGGGTAATAATGTGGCGTAGGGCAAGGATTCCTAGGTAGAAACTGTCTCATGCGTTCGGAGTCTGACGGTAATGGCATGTGATACGATGACGCTTCTAGCATTTGGAATTGAAGTTGATGATCTTTACCTAATGGAACAGGTCCCATAGGTGCAACTCCTAGTAACGGTGGAATATGCGCCTCCATAGTTTTCTTCTCATGATTATCTGCAATTCATTGTAATAAATGTTAGTTTCTATCTTCCCTTTGCAAGTCTCTATGAGAAGAGAGTCGTAGGGAAAAAATTCGTTGCTTGTCAAGTTACCGTTGTGATTCTGGCGGGCTCGGTCAATAGCTTCTTGGGCCATCGACTTGAGCGTTGCCATTGAGTCTCCTCCGTCCCCTTGCATAAGCCTATCGAACATTTGCTCGTGCTGATACCTTAGCATGTCGTGTACTGACTGAACGGGTGGCACCACATTGTTTTGCTGCAAACAGATAGAATAAAGATTAAACATGGAAATTTAGCTCTATGAGTAGGTAGTATTTTGGAAGCTTCAGTTCTCAAATATAAATACTCACTTGAGCGTTAGACTGACTCATTACGGAATTGGCTATATGCGGTTCATCGCCGATTCCTCCGTTCACAGTAGTTGATCCGGTAGGAGTAGTGGATGCAGATGGAGTTGTAATTACGCTGCTAGTGCTTGTAGGTGCAGGTGGCGCTGGCGTAGTTCCTATTGTTCCTTCGACTATATTGGTATTTTCTACGCTTTCTACAGGCGATTCTGAACGCTGCTGAGGCTCACTTAATTCTACGGACTGATTAGTTTCTAGTGACGGTTCTACAGGAGCTGAAATAAACAAAAGACTGAATTAGAAACCAAACAAAACCAACATTACGATTAACGGTTATAACAAAACAGTGATCTCTTACGTATTGACTTTTCTTGATGCTGTGCTGTTGGAGACGATGAGAGAGACGATAACGAAGATACGTGATTACTGAGACCTGAACTTGGAGATGAATTATTAGGTGTTCCTTGTAAACTTTTCTGCGGACTACTACTCGATACTACATCTTTAGGTGCAGGATTCTCCGCTTCGCCCTGCTTCACTGCTAGGGGACGTATAACCTAGTGGAACAAAATTGGTTGATTACATCATCCGACCAACGCAGAATTTAGGTGGCTCGCACATCAAGTATTTATAATCTAAAAACTCACTTTCGAGGAATCTTCTGAAGATTTATTAACGACTTCTTGTGACTGTTCTTCACTACTACCACTGGCTCCACCCCCGCTCCCATCACTACTGGAATGAATTGGCGAAATGGGAGAATTTAACCCGGATGTATTTGGACTGCTAGGTAGATCGGTACCAGCAGGTACAGGAAGCGTTCCCAAAGCTTGTTGTTGTTCCAACTAAACAAAACATTAATATAAATGATATTAAACAACCACCTTGAAGATCGAATCTATCTTTCTGAATTCATTTGATAAATGTGCTGGACATTACCAGGCAAACCTCCTCGAGCCCTTCAATGTCATCGTACAAAAATAGATTTTCCTCGAATTCCGGTTCACGATTTGACTCCAAGTAGTATTCCAGATCCTCTTTTATTTTCTTAACTTGGATCAAGAAGTCTCTTAACTGCAAACGTATTCCAAAATAAGAGACTTCTTCCGGATAACGATTAGTCGGAAGCAAAGCATCTGCAGATACACTTACACTATTAATTGAACTGATGTCGTTGGCCAGGTTATCAAGCATCCGCATGAGTGTTTCTAGTTTTTGTATATGAAACTGATGCCTGTCCTTTTGAGTTTTGAGCTCTTCTAGTCTATCACTCTTATCTTTATCCAGTCTCTTCTTCTTGTTAGCCGATAAAGATTCGATTTCCATTTCAAATTGATCGATTTGAATCTGGAGCTGGTCTATCATACTACTTATCCAGTTCATTACTTCGTCTCGTTCTCTAGACATTGGGTCTTGTTTTTGCGCCGCTCCTAGACCCTCCTTGGAGTATGCTTTTGTTTTAGTCTCCCTTTCCACGACTTTGAAGCGCTCCATTTGCTTTAAATATCAAAATATTCGAAATCAATGTCTTTCCTTCACACATCACGATACAAGATTTGATATTACACAACCAAATAGCTTGTCAGCATCCCCTTTGAAATACTTACCGTTTCAATAAGTTTCCTCGTGTCGACGAGCATACTTTTATCTTTAATTTCAGCGGAGGCAATCCACGATTTAATTTGATCCCTCAATCGCTGCAGTTTCTTAATCTCCTTCTTAAGATCGGTTTCATATTTTTCTTTTTGATTGGTGTTGGTAGCATTGTGGACTTTTTGCCAGATGTCATCAAACGTTTCCACTCCTTCGCTCACCTTCTTCAAACACCGATCAATCTCACCTACAAATAATCAATTCAACGTCATAGTTAATAACTCTCTTTTAGAATCAATGAATCTAGAAATCCTTTGCATTTTAACATCCAATTGTAAAATCCCACCAGTGTACCATCCAACCAAGAACTATTCTCTACAAATCCTTCATGATACTTTTAGACACTAGCGCCCAAATCCCAATAATTGCAAAGACTACGTCCACATCCCTAACTTCCAATACAACAATCAATCTCGTTCTACAACAATTCAACCGCAACAATTAACACCACATCATTGTATCCCAATGTATGTGTGGAACAAGATAATTCTTGGATGGATTAACATTAGCAGATAGCCCATTCAAGGTTAATTAGTATCTCCTGTTGGCTCACCCTGTAGTTTTCTAGTAGCTGCCATAATTTTCTACATATTCTTGTAATTGATTCTTCACACTTAAAATTTGAAATGTTCAATTCATGATGAACTTGAGTAACTCCCCGCCTTCATTCCTTTCCTTTAGATATGACGGTTGAAATTGAGATCCCGCTATAAGGATGCAATAGCCGCTTCTTCCAATTCTTTGATCACAAAGCCCTGTAGATTGCATATAAAAAATCAATCAATGAGTTTATATCCATCACATTTTAACCGCGTAATGAAAGACATAATATTCCACGCATTTCTTCTCCGCACATCATTCCAACCTAACGGAATACTTGTAATTACACCCTAACATCGGCCAACTACAAGCCTCAAACATTTAAATCTTATCGCTCAATAACTCCATATCCCCATCAAATAACCGTTTAAGAATGAGTGCACGAGTATTTCATGTGAGCTAATTTCAACTTTCGAATTACCTCCGTTTTTAATCAGGAGTAGTATATGACGCGAAGTAAGCACGAGTTTAAATAAGTGTCATAACGCTGGGATCCCACACATTACTCCAACTAAATTAACATGAAGATGTGCCGAGAAGAAGGGTTCATTTCATGTTTAGCAGGACGAGGAACAAAATAATAGTGTTTAACAAAAAAGCGCGATCCGTAATAGTGTGTGTGGTGGCGGGTGTTTGATGTGGGATTGTGTTTAATTCCGTGAGTTCCTTGAAGACACTGAAGTTAAATATCCTTGGCTCCGTTATATTTATTCGGGCTATAAACTGTATTAAAGAACAGAGCTTGAAATAATAGGAGGAAATTTAAACCGCCGTATTCCGCCGTCAGGACACCGCGGCTATGACAGAACTAAGGTTAGCAAGGAAAGCTTGTAGTCTTGCCTTAACCAAGACTACTCGAGTAGAGGGGGAACACTAGAGGGAAGGATCTCAAGTCATTTAAAGTTAAAAATTGCACGCCAAATTAATTAAGGGTTTAAGGAAATATTTGAGATTAAACTCCGGTGTCAAGATGGCTTCTGTGTTTACTAGGATTCCCTTAATATTTCCTATTCAATCATGTAGTAAAGTAGTAGTACCGTAGTAGTAGTAGTACAAGTAAGTACTTGGTCTCTCGTACAAAACTTTTGCTTTATTCTTCTACCCGTTTAATAACACAAGAAGAATCTATATTCCCCAGCCATAAACCCTGCTGCACAAGGAACGAGGAGCCACCATCTCAGGACATAGCAATACTTTTTAGTACTACCCCACTATTTCAACATCGTCCGTCCTACCTAGCAAAGGAGCCAAACATCCACGGAGTCAAGCGTTCTGAGCGTAGAGTTAGCGTAGAATCCCCATAAAAAAGCACGGCTACGGCACTATCGGTCGGGAAAGGAACCCTCCAACTATTATTAATGATAAGTAAATCCAATGTAGCAACTCACACTGCCACATAGCACCACCACCACCACCTCCAAAATCTATTCTCACATGTATGTATCCACATGCTTCCAGCTCCCGGAGCTCCGTCCACTCACTCCTTCTCGTCCCTCCCTTCAACTCGGTAACTCTCACTCGCCGCTATAGCACTGCTTCCAACTCAGTCCTCTATCTTCATATCCTCATCAAGTCCACCCATGTATTCTTACGGTTGTGCGTACTTATTAGTGCACAGCTCCTCTGATATAGGCGCAGGAGGAAACTGTCTTGGACGTCATGCGCGAACGGGTCTAAAACCTATTGCTAACTACTGCCATAGATGCTCCTCTGGCCCGAGCATTCTAATAAGCAAAGAGTAAATGCGACACTAGCTCTCCCATCCGTATACACCTGGCAACGTGGCAAACCATCTCAAAGAACCATCCGAATAGCCGCTTGAAGCACATCGCATTTCGGCTGCCTTCACGTACGTCCCCATCGCTTCGTTTACTCTATGACTCTTGGCCCTTCTGCATCCTTGCTAATGCATGCGTATTCCCCCTCCCCCCGCTGGCTGTCTGACACCCGTCTACAGGGACTGCAAAGTAGCAATAGCCAATTTACTCCGTACATATATATTATGTTCCACTTTCTCCACTGGAATGGGATACGACTATTTTGCAGACTCAGAATTCAACTTATCCCCATTTCCTTCCTCGCCACCTTACTTTCACTCCGCTTCAAGTCTAAACAAAAAAGATTCATTAAAGAAATCAGCCACGTTCGCAGCACTCAAAATACCTTGCTTTGTCCGCAAGCTCTGCTCTCTGCCATACTTTCAATGTTTTCACCAATACCCACCTCATCCGCGGGCACAGTTACATTCTAAATTTGCATCAAATGTTACTTTCCATGGTCATGGCCATCGTGGCAGGTGCCGCATTTGACTCATTCCTTTCTCCGCCTCCAATCTTTCTAGTACCACTGACATGGCTCGGCTTCGGGAGACGGTAATTAATTTCGGGGAGCACCTGGCCTGGCCCACTTCTTTCAACCCTTTCCCCTACCAACCTGCACAGGCCATTCCTTCACCTTTCGAGGTCAGAGTATAGCTTTGATTCATTCCGTTAGGTGGCGCCATGTACGCCGGAAGCCTTCATATCTTACTGTGAACTTACTATAACAGGTGATTTTACTCCCTCATGTCCCTGCAGAACATTTTATGTTTGGAATATTAACATAGCAACTAGTTTACTATCGTGCTCGTGTTAAAGTGGTTGATCAATACATTTTTTACTCATCAGCCTTCTTACCGTTTAGTAAAAAAAACAATTTAATATTTAAATAAGAAGGTCACTAAAATATTCAAACTGTTTTGGAAAACTTGAGGTTGTTCCGTTTTATAGAACAGTAAAGGGGAAAACGTACGAATAAGCACGGGCACTTAGTAATAGCTTCCATTATGTGTCCAAGCGGTGCTTAAACCATCCGATTGGTGGCACCAGTATCTGCGTCACAGACACAATATCTGTTTTGACCTGCAAAAATCATCTTTCTATGGTGCAGTTTGCGATTTGAATGGACTATTATTTTATAACCAGACAGTTATTCCAATCTTAAATTTTTTACCTACCGACTAGCTCATAGAGTGCAGCTAAAAGTAAAGATTTTAAAGAAAGGGGGGACTTAATTGTAATTCTACAAGCATCCCCCATTAAGTAATAACCTTTCTCTGCTCCTTTACAGCTCCGTAAATTTACATTTCATATAACACGATTATTATCTTCATCAGTTTGATTTGATCTACGTCGAAATGAGAAGTAGTTATGTCATGGCTAGAGTCCAATATAGGGAAATAGATAGAGCAAGGGGAAAAATATCTTCTTGGATTACAATTGCAATAATTCACCTCCTTGTTACGTATTTCATCTTTTTAATTATCTTGTTATTCTCAGAGGAGGGTGTGCCATAGCATGAGATATTATAAAGTAATTAATAAAGCCAGTGCCACCAGTATATATACAACAATACCTTTTCTGGCTCTTATTTTTCCCTCTTTGTTTTGATATGGGCAGGGTTGCTAGTTTACAGTTAAATTGCAGTAGATGAAGAGTGATAGAGCAGAAGCTAAGTAGGAGGCACATGTTGCATAAAACTGGTGTAAATAAACGTGTGTGGCTCCCACACACACTCGTTTGTAATAATGCCTTGCATTACAGGAGCTCGTAATAATACTTTATATTTGCTCCAATTAATTACGCACCCAATAAGTAGAGACAGGTTTCACTGCTACTCTCTCCTTTTGAGGAAAGCTTCAGGAGATGTTCATGATCATCATCCCATTTTTCTTGCGCCAATTCAATAAATAACCCTCACTCCTCCATCCATACCCCCAATTAACCGGTCTCCTGTCTCACCGCCGCACTACTTTCCATTTCCACAAACCAAATATTGACAAGTTTTCAGACTATAAAAAGTCAACCATGCAGTCCTCATAATGATAAATAGAAATTTATCCATTTCTCAGCCCATTAAAACATGGTTATCTCTGTATTGTGGCAACCGCAACAACGCTATAGCCATGCCTTCACTACCAATATTTACATTTTTCTCTTTGTTTACTGCTCAAACTTTCTCGAGGTTTTTAATATTATCAACTGTTACTTCCGCGGCGAATCAAAAGCTGCCCCCCGTGCAAAGTTTATAAAAAAGCATTTACCTACTTAACTGCATTTTTTTTCTCTAAACTTGTCAATCATCTTCAAGATATTCACTTTTTTTCTGTGTCAATCACTATTTTATTATCCGTAAGTTTTGTAGTTCTGAGAGAAACTTCATGTGATGATTGTTAGCTTATCCTGTTGTCCAGCGGAAGATGGTAATGTAGAAGGATTGTAGACTCCTCTTAGATCTCTAAGGCTTTTAAATCTCACTTGTAGGAATCAGGTCAGGACTATGTAGTTCCAATCACTTTTGAATGTGTACCTTGGAGCTCTGGAAGAATGTCAAGAAGAGGGTGTCAAGGTTCCTTGGTCTTTGACGCTTTCTAACCTTTGGAACTTTTAGCCTTAAGCGTATTGTCCTCGTTTCCTCCAGGCTCCAGCAATCTCTTCTCACCTCCAGCTATTAACAGAACTTCTTTCAATTCAAATGCAATGAACGCATTCAGAAAATTAGTCCTTCTTGTATTGAAAATAGTCTCAATGGATTATTCCCATTCCTTCTTACCTTTGTGCACATTTTATAAGCTTTCATAAATTAAATAATTAATTTCATTACTCTACAGTCATTCAATATAATCCGAAAATAATTTTATTTTTGCATGCATTATTCCGAAGCACCTCGAGCAGATTGATGAATAAGATTTCTCCTACAGAAAACTTGTATTTGGAAGCTATTTTTGTGCTCTTTCACTTTCTCTTTCCTCATTCTATAGTTCTTCTCTTGAAGCGGAGTGGATTCCTTCAAAATCAATACGCGCATCGCATCTTCTTCATGGATGTGAACGAGCACAATTGACCTTTTGGGTTGCATAAAATTTCGGGGGTTGGAGCTCATAGACCGGAAATGCTCGTAAAGCTTTCTCTTTTGACTTGTCAGTGTTTCAAAGGAACGTATGTACTTACGGCTCGTACTGATTCCCCATTATTTTAACGAAGCCTGATAAAAATTTGGGAAAGGTGTATACTGCCTACTACCCCGTTTTCCTTGACTGGATACATGCGTTGATTTTTTTCCAAAGCCTGAAGTTTGTACTCATGCAAGCGGAGCGACCTCAATCCAGAGGCACATCAGCAAATTTCTCCTGGGAGGAGAAGCGCTCTCGGATTTATCTTTCTCGTCCTGCGTTACAGGTCTTATGAGTATTTAATGACTTGTGTACACTTATAAATTCTTGTATGTTTGATTTTTATTAATTGCACGTACGGTGGGCGGTGGGCATAAAACACGTGTATCTCTTAAATATCCTCATCCGTGTACGATACTATCATTTGCATCATTTAACTTATTAAGACATATTTTAAATGCTACTCTACACAATAAGATGGTCTTGGGATTGTTCTTTCGGTACTTGGATTATGTATCTATATGATTAAGTACTCGCAGAATGGCTATTACCTATCTCACAAATGACTACCTATGCTCACGCTATTGTAAGCGCCTATAGCAAACTTTCAATCTTTTAAATGTTATCCCTATGTATATAATCGCATACACTATTATCAGGATCATCACAAGTATTAACTTGATTTTTGTAAAGCATCCTCTTCCAACTCTCCTTTGATTGTTCTATTAGACAAACTAGAATATAAAAAAGTATATTTTAAGGAAATGGTTCATTTTCCATAGATGCAATAAATGCAATCCAACCCGTCATCATCCTACATAGTCTTCTCAGATTCCTCCTTCCGGATATAAATCCGAAGGCGCTTTGAATTCACGCGTCTGTGAAATGGCTTACAATGGGGATGAAAGAACGCTCAATTGCCCTACTACATCCTCAACTAATTTTAGTAAATGCGAGACAGAGTAAAACAGATGGAGCTCAAGTTTCTACAAAAGTAAATCTGATCCTCTGAGAGATTTCTATTGTTCCCTGATATTGGCGCTCGTTTCAAGTCTTCTACATTACGACATCTTTTCCCTGCGTTTCCTCGGACGGAATGGTGTGTATCTGTTTGAGAAAAGTTGTCTTGTTCAGCTAAGGCGTCTGTCGCTTTCCTCGAGTCGAGTCCTCATCGTCAACGTGTCATTTACATTTTATTATGAATGCTGCTGGGAGGTTTGGGTAAGCTGTTGATAGCTTGTAGATCGGAGGATTGACTTGCGTGTTTGACCTAAGAAGAAATTCAATAGGCCATGTCAATACTTTCTTGGGTTTTCTTTAAGAGTTATATAAAATTGAGTATATGATTTAAACACAAAAGCGCCTCAATTACCTCCGAAATCCGATGACTGCGGTTCAGAATCCCTGCTAATATTGTCATTATTGTTCTGCGAAAAGAAAAATGCGAAGAGATCATATTACCATGGCATCCAAAGAAAGCATATGCAGACAAATGTGAAGCACTTCTTTCTGCGACAGTAATCATCAATAGTCTTACGTCGAGATTGTAGCAGAGAACGCCCAAGAAGCCAGCACCTTCTAATTCCAAGATCCTCCTCTTTGCATCTATGAGGAGTGAGTTTAGATTACTGATTGTCTCTTCAAGTTGGGCGGCTTCTAGGCATTTTGAAGAGTACTTGTCGGATAGAAGAAGGATTTCGTTCTTGATTTCAGCGAGTTCCTCTCTGAGATAAGAATGAATGTGTTAGTGCATTCTAAGCATTTGAATAAAATTCAATTAGTTGCAGCATTTGGAAAAACAGCAAGACTTACTCATGTTCCCTATGTAAAGCTGTCAAGTCTTGGCCGTCTTGGAATTTGCGTATGAATTCTTCCTTGAATCTAGTCATTTCTCTTTGGAGTTCCATTTCATGATTTTTTCGTAAAGCGTCCAGAGCTGGAATTACGAGACCAAGAGAACAGTGTAAGCATGTATGCTTGGTGATTGTTTTGGTTAACAGAATCTTGTAATGTAAAATTGAAAAATATTTTGACGGAGAAGGACATTATGCTATTATACCTGCAAGCGTTGCATTAGTTTCCTCTTGGAGCGCTGCTTCTTTTTCTATCCTTAAGCTTTGTAGTTCACGTCTATGTTTCTCCTCTAATTCCGCTATCATCCGCCTATGACTGTTCTCCAAGGCTTCAAGTCCTTTAGTACACAAGTTCTGGAATGGTTGGAAGAAGAAGAGAAGATCATGAGATTGTATAATGACTTTATGGAAATCTGTTTAAAGATCATTAGGGAGAGACCAACGCGTGTGTTGTTGCTCAATCCCTTCTTCCGTTCCATAAATACACATCTCCTTCCTCCTTACAGCTTTCACTCACCTTTAGTTCTCCCACTTCCCGCTGATATTTCACACGCATCCCCGTTTGATCACTAACATAGTCAACCGGCATGGAGATGTAGTCCCGCAGTTCATTTATCTTCCTGCTAAATTGCATTTCCATGTCTTGAATACAGTGTTCGAGTTCATTAAGTTTATTTTCCCTCTCCTTTACTTGCTCCTCCAGCACAGCACACTTCTCACAAGGTCTGCTACTACTCTCCGGCTGATTAAACGTATAATTTTTAATTTCGTCCTCGAGAATCGATATTTTATTGAGTAATTCAATCTCAATCTGCTTATCCTTTAAGCTCTGTCCCTTAACACGATTCATTTTTAGCCTTAGCTGCTTGTTCATTTTTTCAGACTGGTATAATTTTTCCGTGAAATCATTCAGTCTAAGACTCAGAATCATTCTCTCTTGTCCCAGCGCTTCAATCTCACCCTCAAGCTTCCGAACGGTGGATTTCAAGTCCATGATTTCATCGAAAGTATGCGAATCCTGTATTAGCATCATGTTTGTAGTGTTCATCCCACCACCGCCCCCCACACCACTATTGAACTTGTCCAGCTGTTCCTTTAACTCCAACACTGCCTTTTTCCTCCACTTGAGGTTCTTTTTAGACTTGAGGAGGGGACTGAGGACGACGGAGGAGGTGGAGGAGGATGATGAGCTCGGTGGCATTGTTCCGGTGGGGCTTGCTGCTGTGACTATAGAGCTGATTTGTTGGGATTGCTGTTGGTGGTGTTGTTGTTTCCCTTGTTCCTGTTCCACGAGGACTTCGGAGGAAGGTGATAATTTGGCAGATTCCAGGGACTTTATCCAAATCCCCCGCATTCCATTAGTAATTGCCGCCAGAGACCAGTTATTCACATTGAATCCATAATGTCGCGTTGACTCTACCGACTCAATCTTCGTGTTGCAGTCCAGTCCGATCCCATCAATGCATTCCTCCTCATCCGCATTTGTAAAGTATAATAATTTACTATTCCGAAGCACAAACCAGTATTTACACCAACAAGATTCCTCTTGCCCAAATTTCAGTAGCCATCCCTTCCGGAGCGGCCCGTGATCAATCGATTTTTCCCCGCACCCATCAGGATCCCCGCGTGGACTCATCAGACTTACATCGGAATGGAATCGGGAAGACTTGAGGCTTGATGAATTTGATGAACTTCCACTACTAATACTTATAGTACTACTACTCGTACTACTAGTCCCGCTACTCCCACTCCCGCTGTTGTTGCTACACTTATTATTGTTGCTACTACTCTCGTACGCTGCGGATAATTGTGGAGGAACGGAGCCGCCTATGGTCATCCGACGCTTGCTCCCTAAATTGCTCCCTCCCGTCCCACCATTAGTTCCTGGACTCCCTGATCCCGTTGAACCCGTCCCGCCCGTCAGATTACTGCTACTCGAGATGGCAGCAACGACGCCGGATGTAAGAGCTTTTCGGAATTTCAACTCCCACCCTCGGATTTCCTCATTGCAAACACCTTTAATAAATACTGATCCACCTTTGGTAGTCGCCCGGAGAAGGAGACTGTACTGATTGTCCGTGACTGACTCTGCATTTGACACTTCCACAACACTCTTCATATCCAACGTCCCCTGGGGAATCGTATCCGGCTGTAAAAATCCAGAACAAACAAGGGGTTAGAAGAACAAACAAAAGCCAGAAATAGAAAACATATTTAAACACACACACACACACACACACTTTCGCTTCCCCAAGGCTTTGTCTTTTTTGAACAAGATAAAAGATTGAGAAGAGGAGCGACGCCTCTCTCCCCATTAAAAAATGCATAAACAAAGCCAGGGGCGGAGGGAAAACAAAAGACGTTTTAAAATCATCCAAACTCCCAACTAACACACAAATACATTCCCATCCGTCCACATTACCTGCTCATCAAGGGACCAGCTCAGTTCTCCATCATCGTAGAGGACAAACCATCTCCGCTGCCATCGCTGAAATTGACACATAAACACACATTAAGTTCCGGCAAAATGTTTCTTCTTCCTGTCATCATTTTTCGCGTCATCACAAACAGCACGAGGCATTCTCTCAACCTTTACGACACTTCCTTATTCATGCAGAGCCACCGCAGAGACAATCCCAGGACTGGGAGCCCCAGCAAAATCTCTGTATCTTCCATTCCTTGAAGCATAACCCATCAACGCTTCAGTCCCAGCCACACACACACACGCTCACCCTGCCTCTCTCTAGTCCGACATCAGTCAGCAGACGCTGACATTCTCTCAAAGATCATAAAAGATTTGTGAGGTGAGCATTTAAGAAATCGTTTACACTCTTTTTATCACCCTCCTCGGAGATAAACATTTTCCCGCCTCGTTTAAAATATCAGAGCAACACAGAGTCAGGTGTGTTCAATTGGCTGTACCTTCAAAAGCGTCTGCTCCGTCTCTTCCCTAGCAGCGTTAGCAGAAATCCGCCACATATATATCCGTGGGAGACGGCCCGACAATTATGAGGGAAAAGCGACTAAAGTTATTTCTAGGGCAGTTGTAAAAGTATCAAAAATCTCACACACACTTACCTTAGTCTTTTGTGTTGAACTAGTGAAATCCCAGTCTCGCGGAGCAATAAAGAGATAGCCGCATTTTATCGCCTTCCTATTGATTGCCTGTCAATACCATCAAAACATTGAGATACAAACCCAGAATCTTTAATCTCCATTCAAGTCCTTCTCATTTGTCAATTGTCACGGCAGTCAAGTCAAGAAATGTATTTATGAAAGCCTTATAGTCGTCTTCTTCTTCCCACATTTAATCTTTCTTTTATCTGTCTCCTTCCTTGCATTTGCTTTCATCAACATACTACAAACCGGCAGGATTAATATATTTTTTAGACTGTATAAAAAAGAGAGAGAGTGAAATCCAAATCTTGACTCTCCTCCTCTCATAATTAAGACAAAACCACAGTCTTTTGAGAAAACTTGCTCCAACTTTTCCTAATAACTTTCCAATATAGTTCCCCCCTCACCCTACTCCTCCTCCTTCTCCCCACTCAATCTTCGGCCCATTCCTCTTTTCAATCTCCACTTTTCCTTTTCCTCATCTCTCTCTCTCTCTCTCTCTCTCTCTCTCTCTTTCTTGTATTGTTCTAAGGAATTGAAACGAATGTAAAAGTAGAAACCTCCCCCTCCTTCTTCATTATATATTAAATCAATCCAACTCCTCCAAACTAATGCACTTCGAGTAACCCAACTCCTAAAATCAAACAAAACAATCATACACCTCCCTGTATATTTCCCCCACATCCACCGTAGTATGTAATAGAGGAAGATGAAATCAAGCACGTTGCGCACACCATCAACAACAGGCCAAGTCGGCTTAGTCAAGTCAAGCCGACAAAACAGGTGGATTAAATCATCCATCCCACGTTCCTTATTCCCATTTAGGATAACCATTCACTTAGTATGTATCCCACCACCCCAACCACCCTCACACATGGCCTAAAATGCTCAAAGTCATTAAATAGCGCCAATCAAAACAAGCTTAATTCCATCCAGCACCTAAATCATCCTTGAATCTCCCAACTTTCTCCGCTCCCTTCTTCTTCTTCTCCATTCACTCCAACCCATCTCCTCCTCTCCTCTGCCTCTCATCCCTTCTATATTCCTCTTCTTATCACGGGATAAATCCCGCCAATCCTAATCACCTTCATAATTTCATTCATTCCCATTCAATCCTCACTACCTTCCTTATGTTCACATTCTTTATCTCAATTCCCCAGCTTTGAACAAAACCGTGCAAATAGTAAACTTGCACTACCCTAAATTCCATACGACTTTCCCTATCTCTTCTCCTCATCCCAAAACATTCGCACAAATCCGCAGTCATTTCCCTGTAAGCATTCCAAAGCCTAATCCTAATCTCACAATCTAAGCCTTTAATTAATCATGTCCCTGCCTTCAATCTCTCTAGTTAGGGCCGTCTCTAAGCAGACACCACTGACTCACATGCATCCACCAAAACACCTGTCACGCACCTACTAATTTTTACAATCTCTTCCGTTCAATTTTACTCTCTGCTTTTCCCAATTCTCTCTCTCCCTTTTCGCAAACCTTCTCCATTAAATCCCTTGCACTGCTTTCCAGCTGATGGTCATAAATCCCTATTGGATTTGCCACATGTCTTCAGCATGCAGTGTAAGAGTATTTCCTAATTCCTGAATACGCCAAGTTTAGTGGGGAACAAGACTCGACGAAATCCCATTGCTAAACTAAAACATGAACATGGTCTCCACTTTTCAGATTCCAGTGGATTTGCATTCAAGATTATATTTTGCATAAATATTTACCTCTGCCTAGCCTTCTTCCAGATTATTTAGATGGACATAATTATTATGAATTTGTTTACCTAGCCTTATTAATACAACAACCGTCGTGCAAGAGAGATTAAGTACCTCTCTCGATACACCTTTAAATTTTTAAAGGATTCCAATATCACCCTACTTGCTTTAAGACCCAGCATCTATAAAATCTGCACTTGGTTTAAATCTGGTTCCTGCCCAAAGTTTAGCTAAATAGTTAGCCTCTTTTTCACCCTAATATCAGCATTTTATTTAAATTCTGATACTCTAATTAAATAAAATAATTCCTACATGTGTGATTTGTTTATGTTACTTTCTTCGACGAAGGGGGTTAACCATCGGCTATATTCTCGTTGAATGCGCATTAATCTACATACACGCAGTCTGTGACTACGAAATACTCCTGAAGTTAAACCATAACACCCTACTGAAGCCATACTGAAGTTAACCCGCGGAAATACGTAGCTAATTGGAGAATCGACTTAAACTTTCATGAATGCTGTATAGAGAGTCTGTTTTAGTGAAATATCAAAAATCACCGTGATTTACACTGTAATTTAACAATCCAATGAAACTTACATGATCCCCCGGAGTAACAGATGAATGTTCCTCCATGAGTTTGAAACAATTTGAACACTTTGAAGGGTTGAATATATTTGGTATGAATTTTGAACATTCTGACAACATATTAAACGAGGATTGGATCGACGGCCTGCACCGCGAACTTGTTAACCAACTTGTAAACTTTTCTTGTATAAAAAGAAAATAATTATTAATATCACAGCAAGATCATGTCAGTTGATCTTGATTCCTGTTTAGATGTCGGATGTATTGTAATCTTCCTTACACACATACACTCCCTCTTGAGTTTTCAACAGCTTATTTTTATTAATTGAATCATTTCATTTCCCTCATTATTTATTCAATGGAGAGACATGAATAAATGAATGAAAACTTGTTCACGCCATCCACAAACAGATCCCAATTACATATAAGGACTTAATCAACTCACTCCAACCACAACATTTGTCCAACTCCAATTAATCAAGAATTACATAAATACAGGAGATGCTCATGTACATTTAAAAACACTTGTTGTAATCTTATATCTCTTTCAGCTCTTTGCTTCTTTTACAAGTCAACTATTTAAATCATTTCTCTTCTTTTCCACACACATTTCCCACACTCTCCAATTAATCTTCTTCTTTCCCGTAATTTTAATCTCAATTCCGTTCCTTGCAATATCGATCCGAAATTCATTCATTCCTCTGGATAAAGAATGAAGAATCCAAATATTCCATTGAATCCCAATCCGCAAGATGTTTCAAGGTAAAAAATCCCTTGGAGGAATTTTCACTTATTCTCTTGATTATTGGCACAGAGGGAAGGTTCACCACTTGGATTGCGAAACATTTGTAACGAGAATAAAATTCGGACGGATTTAAAAATCTTCAAACCATCTTGACCCGAGAAGAGCAGGACGCCTTGAGGTCAGTATCTGGGAAGAGGGACAGGAGGACAGGACAGACGAGAAGAGATTTACTGGGACCAACTCTAGGACCACAACAAACTGAATGTACTGAAATCCATGAGAAAATGTGAAAGACGTGTGTGTGTGTGTGTGTATGTTATTCTTCAGAGGGTGAGCACCACCACGGAGGGAGAGTGCATGCAAAGAGGAGTAGTAGTAGTAGTAGGAGTATACGGGCTGAGAGAGGGGCTGTAAAGACTGCAGCTCTAGGAACATCTCCTAAGAGATTTTCATTCCTCTTGCTCTTTTCTCCCTCCGCACTGCTCGCTGCGCTCTCTGTGTTTATAAATCCTAAGAGGGGGAGGGGATAGAGAGGCTTGTTCCTAATGTGTTTCTAAACCTCCTGCCGCCGCTGCTCTTTATGCACTCCACAAAATCCTTAAGATCGAGCAGCAGGACTCTGAAGCGCTTTATGATAATTTTACACTAGGCGGAGAAGCTATAGAAGAGATGATGAGCTTGTACTACATGTAGGATTTCAAAAACGCTGATTTTTACACATAAATCCACGCTTAAATTTAAAAGCGCGCTGTCTTCCCCTCCAGCGTTGCTAATCATATCCCCTCAAACCTTCAACTTTCTTCACTCTGTCTTAACTCATTCGCTCCTTGTGTTGATAATCAGCTGATCCAGACTTTGTTTCAAACCGCTTTTACGTCTCATCTTTCTAGATAATTGTGATAGCGCTCACGGAACAATTTCTTGGGAAGCTCACAGTCAGAAAGTGCATTGGCAATCCCATGAATCAAGCGCTTGTATAGCAGCTCTCATAAAGATTTCATAAGAATATTTGGCAAAAGAATATGACAAGGATAGAGGAGGAGGACACTACGACACTAGGAGGTGCATCCAAGTGTCCTTTTGAATGTTTACAAGCCTTCATCTATCAGAAAAATTTGATGCGAGCGCTTTTTCATCCTCGCTTACATCCCTAGAAGCATCCTGGCTCTGCATTTCCTTGCATGCTTGCCCTTAACTCTTCTCCACCCGAGAAGTAAATACAACACAGGTAAGGAGCTGATTTGGTTGATGATGAATCTACAGAGTAAACCCTGCCTCCATCCCACCAGCCCATAGAATCAAATACTGACTGTAAAACTGCTGAGAGTACGGACGGAATGAATTTCATACATTTCTCTCATCTCGTGCTTCATAAAATCTCATTTGCCATCATCATCATCCCTCTCCGCGCTTTGCCTTTCGTTTCTCTCGACTAAACAAGAGGGGGTCTCTCCTACAACTAAAACTACAACTTCTATGTCCTCTTCTCAGACTTTTGACTCGTAACATCCCAGGGAATATACGACGACAACCCTTCCTGGCCTACTTTCATTTCTCTCATTCTCTTCATCATCCTCCTCCTCCTCCTATATCTAGTGTATCTTCCTTCATCCTAAAACCCACCCCTCCCCCTTTACAACTCCCATTAAAATCCATTCAAAATTAACCAGAAACTTAATACTCCTTTAACTCTGGGCCAGGAGGGAGAGCCTTTGACTCGCTGTAATCGCCCTTAGCTAACTACACTACGACAGCCTTAGGGCCAGCCAACTCCCTCGCTGGGGCAGCCGGAGCGCAGCGTGCGTAGTAGTAGCAGTGAAATGCAATCATACCCACTTACAGCCGCCTCCTCTTTGAACCTTTTTGCTTTTGCGCTTCTCTAAGCTAGCGCTCCTCCTAATGTAAGCTACTAAAACAGACTCAAAAGCGCACAGCCTCCCAAAATGACCAACCTTTCAAAATACATATCACCCTTCCATCTTTTGAGTGTCACCTTTCTATTGTTTGTATCCTCTGGTTGCAATTTATGATTCCACTATCCTCCATCCCTCTCATTCTTCCAACAGCGCTCAGCTTCTACATGGCTTGTTTATTTCAAAATCCTTGTCACATTCTCCATTCTTTGATCTTGAACCAAGATACACCTGCTCCTGCAAATAAGCGCGTACAAGGGACACCAAAAGCGTCCTCCACACGCTAATGCTACGCGTCCCTTGGGAAAATTCTTAATTGCACAGAAGCTGGATCCAGCTAGGAAGGAATGGCAAGAAAGATAACGGGCAGGTGAAGGAATCTATATAAGCTCCATCTTCACCTTCTCCTATAGCCTTCTATGAGACACTTGTATGGACAGACTCCAAGTAATTTTTTCTAAATATTCTCTCCACATTATTCTCCAAACCATCTCATCCACCTCTCTTCCACCACCGCACCGTGCAAAGCTGCGTCATACAATTATGCACCATGCATCATGGAAATCCTGGCCCGGAATCTTATATTTCAGTCATCCTCCAAACTTCTATCCCGAAGAGAACAAGTGCGATGGCGTCATCTGGCCATAAGTTTGAGCCTCAGCCCTCAGCTAAAAACTTTTCTGTCATCCAAAAGATTCCCAGGCTAAAGCCGGACAAGTGTCAGCCTGGGTAGGACAGGACAGGACTCTCGGGAAGTCAGTCAACAGCATTTCTTCATCTTTCTTAAAAAGTCCTCTCCCCACGCAACCAAAGATGCATCTTGTTGCATCTGTTTTCATATTTTTCTCACTCCTTTTCTTCTACCACCTCCTCCCCCTCTTCCACACACTCTTCAAACATTTTCTCCCTCTCATGCATCTTTCTCTCCGGCTTTTTTTCCCTCCCTCTCACTCAGATGAGAAATATCTTAGAGAAGGAGAGACGTGTGGGTAAAAAACCACATGTGTCCATTTTGACAGAGGTGGAGAGAATCTAAACAATTGCGGGGACTCGATCCAAATCATCTTCCTTCGACATAGAATGGGACAGCCGTATCAGAAACACACACACACACACACACACACACACACACCTCCACCGGTCCTCCTCCATTAAAAAAGAAATCAGATTCTAAAGAGCTCGCAGGATAGAAACTAAGCCACAATCAACGCAATCCCAAATCCACAAAAACTCAAACAAGGAACGCTATGTAAAGAGTATCATCGGCCAGCTCATAGCGAAGCGCAAAGCAAAAACATTAAAAACCAAAATCCACCCGCTCATCTTCAGATTTCAGTCCAGATTTTACCATTTTCTCAATCCATCCATAAAGCCATTATCATATCCCCTCAATAACCTCCGCCTCCTCCCGTCCTACCTTACCGTAGCTAAATGGTAGCTAAGCAAAGGTAAAATCTAGGGAAACGACTCTGCATGACAACAGTCAGGAGCTTTCGGAGGTAATGGGATGAAAAAGAAGATGCAGCCAAACTAACAACTTCAATCCGTAGCATCATTAGTTGCCTTAAAGGAAAACATGTGTATACTTTAGGGCATATAAGCGCGCGGCTCTTGATAATTCTCTCCACATTGTCTACCGCTATTATCTTCCCTCTCCTATTATTCTTTGCGTTGGAATCCAATCTAATTTGTTGGCGGTAAAAAACACCTGACTTTCTTCTTCTTTTTCATCTCCTTCCCAATTCCTTCTCGCCCATCTCTCTCTCATCAACCCTCCAAGGAGGATCCAACCATACGCTATTCTTCCATCCATCCATCAATTTCATTTCTTTCCAGCAGCCGCATCCCCTTCAGTGTCTCATCCCATCATCAACACCACAGAGCTTTCCCTATTTTAGTTATACCTCATCTTTCCCATCCGCCCCCTCCTTCATCCATCCCGCTCAATCTCTATTTCTGTCCCTCCTTCCCCTCTCTAGCCAGAGCATTAAAAGATGAGTTAATGACAGAGAAACGAAAAAACTTTATAATCACCTCATTCTCAAACGGTAGCTTCTTCTCCATCCTCCTCCTCCTCCATCACCTCTCCGTCTCTCTCCATCCGCTCATTCCATATACAATTCTAAAAATCACTACTACACTTTTACAGCAGGGAACAAGCAGCTGGGACAGCTTTAGGTCAGATTCATTCTATTTTTTGTGAGGGCGGGAAAGTTTCCAGTTTAACATAGAATTTATGGAAGATATGCTTCAATTTTACAGGTAGCCCCAGCCCCCACTCGAAACTGTATTTATGGACATGAGAGATGATGAGTCTTGTATTTTCTGTATAGCAGTGCTCCTCAATCTTTCAAAATCCTCCGCCCACCGCATCCCCATCATCAATCCTACTGTATTCCGTACATGAAAAACTCAGCATTTTACTAACCTCTCATATCTCCTGAGACCCGGCCCTAAATCTTCCGATATTCCACAATCCGTACAGGTGAATCCCAGTTAATTAAGACTTTCAAACTAAAACTAGGGAATGAGGAAGGAGGAAAATCTTTTCTTTGTCTTCTTTTCTCTTTTAGTTTTGTTTCAAACTTGTTATATATACAACTCTTTGATTTCTCTTTAGATTAGGATAGGCAAGGATGTGACAGGTAAGAGAATTTGGGAAGGGTATAGGAGGAGGAAGGAAATCAAGTTAAATTTAGGTGACACATGTAACCAGTCATGCATCATATTAGAGGACAGGTCTCAGCTAGCGACAGAGACACAGATTCAGAGAATACATGAGAGTTGTAAATGCAGATTCCCTCCCACAGAATAGGTCAGTCAAACTTTAAATCCACCTTGCCATCGTGGAAGACCCTTGGAGCTAGCCTTAACCCTCCACTTGAGACAAGACACGAGGCCGCGTGCCCAACTAAACCATCTCCCAAGACGGGATAATAAACCTACATCTACTTTCTTCGATACACGATCTCTTCATTCTCTCTTCACTTAATCAGGTCAAAGGTTGTGTGCGGAAGAAAGTGAGGAGGGGATGAGGGGCAGTAGTAGTAGTGATGAGAACAGCCAATCCCTTCCTGTCGATCCCAGGGAATCATAATATCCTCAGAATCCAAAACAACTCGTTCCTTTCGTGACATGATCCTCATTTGACGCGACCACAGAGGGAGACGACGACATTCCAGAAGACCAACTGGAAATGGAAATATAGCGTGTCTTACACAAAAAATTATTCCTCCAGACCCTCACTAAACTGACGAGCATTTTGGAACCATCATTTCTCTCTCTCTCTCTCTCTCTCTCTCGCTCTCTTCACTCTTGCTTCTATAATGTAATCCTTCGTCAGCGTGGAAACAGACAGACAACTTAGCTCATCTCTGCCAGAATCCAGGGGCGGTAATAGCACATGCACAACAAGAGCAGAACTGGATGAAAAAAGCACTCAGGAGGATGATAAAGACAAGGGAGAGAGAAGAAAATACTACAATGTTTCAAGTTGAGTTGAACCAACTCCACACATTTCTAGCTCCAGGACTCATCTTGAATCTATCAATCCGCTGTCCTTTTTCCCAGCCATTCTCCCAAAAAAATTGAACTTGAAACAGATACTTTTAACCGGTATCACATTAGGAGAGGATTAGAATGTAAATTATAGTCTCTGGCTGGAAACTATATTTACAACTATAGCCTCACATTACCACCACCGCATCTTCTTCTTTCTCCTATTCCGTATATTACAATCACTCCCACAAACCACATCCGCCTCCTCCATCCCACATAATCATGATTTTCTCTCAGCCTCCTCACCGATTTCTCTCAATAGATATCACCTTCTTGAAATTCAGATCACTTCTTCCCTCCCGTCATATTCTTTTAGTAGAAGCCGTAATGACTGCCAGCAAATCCCATCCTTGGCCTTTCATCATAGTTCCAGCCGCTACATGTTCCACCAGGAGAAGCTATCAGCTACAGTCCTCCTCGGTATAATGTAGAAAAAAAAGTCAATTTAGAGGGGCGCTATACATAAAATCTTCTACCACTGGTTTCTCTGCAAAGTTAACATATTTATCAATCCCAACCTTGCACAGTTCCTCCAGGCCATCCAACATTTTAGAATTTCCACACACGCAAATCTTGTAATTCACATCAGTCAAATCCAGGATTACTTTAAACCAGGTGAGAGAGCTAGAAAGCTGGAAAGCCCCAAGGAACTCGCCTACTAACAAGTTCAAGGATCATGTACCAGCTTATAGCCCCATGAAATAATGAGAGAAATGAGATGGCTTGGAATTACAAGGAGGGTGAGGGGGTATTAATTGTTTTCCCAATCTTTGTGAATGTGATAGTTTTTTTCCCATTCTTTAATACATTCTTCCAGCCAGCTTTCAAACTTTTCCAGCCATTTCCCATTCTATGCATGTGCGTTTTCCTATGTTTCTGTAAAATATATTCTACAGCTTCTTGTGTGTGTCTGTAAGAGCCGCTGATTTCTACACACACACACAAACAGAAAACAGCTCCTCGGAGATGATCTACATGATGCAATCTTTCCAGTTCTTCAAGCTCCTCCAGAGGTCTTGACTTCTTTTTCTTAGTCTTTCCCATCATCATGTCCTCCACGAGGGCTTTAGGTCAGTCAGAATGACTCCTTCCACCTCCGACTCATCCATCCACAATCCTTGCCTCAGTTAGCAGACGAGCAGAATCACAGATAATGAAGGATGGATAAGATGTTCAAGAAGAAGGGCCGAGTCCGCGAGAGGGATCTTTAATTCTGATTGTGATTTGACAGGTGAGGTGTACACAAGCTATTGGATTTTATACTTGATAATAACATAAGGAATGAATGAATCCGAAGAATATTTCTATTCTTCTCATCCTCTTTTCTTCTCCTAACGCTCTTCAGTCAACTCCTAGTAGCTCCTCCATTCGTATTCTAAACTATGCAATTTAAACTTGGCAAATTCCGTGCTTCCCTTAAGCATTAAGAGATACACTCTCTCATGGACTCTCTTGTGCTTCTCTTTCATGACTCTGTCATACCGGCTGTTAACTTTTGCAGAGTCTCCATCTGTAGCTATATAAACTATAGCGTGTATTTAAATTCCCATTCCCTTCAGATTTCAAGATAAAGAGCATAGAGGAGAGCGCATTAGCTCATTCTTTTCGAGAGGATTCAATAACTTGTTGTTGTCTCCGCGCGCAGAGATTATCTGTGTAAGTGGCACATGTTCATCTGCAGAATCATCCCAAGCTTAACTTTTTGCTATAACTTGTTCAATTCACTCAACCTCGTGCTTCCTTCCTCGCCCCTTTAAATTCCATCCTTCCTAGCTAGCATCATATCTTCCCCCCACTAACAGACTTTAAACTTCTGCTAGTATTTAATAAGTCTCAAAACCCTATATTCACTCATTTTCTATTCCTTCTTCCAACCGCATTACTGTGTAATGTGAACCATCTATTTACTATATACTACAATGATCATCCACACTTCCCAATCCCTCCCTTTGCCTCCCTTCTTACCTTTCCACAACAAACTTAGATTCCTCAAAGTAAACTATATAAGCTCAATTTTCCCATACAACCTGTAATTAAAAGTCATCACGGCATCCTTGTGAATCCGCTCTATACTTTGCTCAACAACTAAACCCACAGACATGCTCCTTCAATCTCCAAGCAAACAAGTCCTCTAAGCTTCTTCTAGCTAGGGAATCTATTATTTTCTTGGCCACGCATCATCACCACCTTTACAATTATTATCCTAAAAATCCCCAATCACCTATTATACCACATCCCCTCCCCCTTCTACTTAGAACCAGGCTAGGCCAGAACCAGAGTTGAGCTAGAGCGCCCTAGTAGTCCATTTCTACAGG
This sequence comes from Sminthurides aquaticus, assembly GCA_906901655.1. Lineage (NCBI taxonomy): Eukaryota > Metazoa > Arthropoda > Collembola > Symphypleona > Sminthurididae > Sminthurides > Sminthurides aquaticus. Next base: position 11,623,523 of record CAJQTT010000001.1, on the reverse strand, counting down.
TTCAAGCCTCTGTTTAACCTACTGCGGCATCTTGCCCCTTGCGCTCACATGAGCGTCCCAGCAGCGTGCTTCTTTCAAAGAGTTGTTGCGCGCAGCGTTTTTCGCTTAAAGGGCGGAGCGAGAGAGAGAGAGGAAGGAAGGATATATACATTGTGTTATGGATTGTATTGTAAACTGGAGGCTTTGCAATTTAGTTGCGAGGGTTGCACCAAGGGGAATTTATTATTTTCCCTCCACTTAATTTGTCTCATCCTTTTGCTATATTTGCACTCCTCGCCCTTTCGGAACAATAGAGGAAGGGAAGGGATCAAGGTAACTTGTGGAAAGGTATAATCCTCATGAGGCAAGCACGAGAGCTAAAATGAAGAAGCCTTTCAAAAGCCTCCACCGCTCATACGCAAGAGACCAAGCGTATGAAGATGAGAGCCTAAAAATCCAATACATCCTCCAACGACCCACTATAATCTTTCACATTATAATACACACGTCTCCTCAACCTCTTAAAGTTACGATACGGATCTGCAATCCATCATACTAATCATCATCGTCTTTTAAAATATCAACAACTAACTATAGAGTTTCAAAAGAGTTGATGCTAAGTTAGTGAACAAACCAAAAATTGAACCCTGGGAGTCATAATAATATCACATCGCTCCATCTCCTCCCCCTCCCTCCCTCCTTGCAGTTCCTTCTATCCATCCTCCAAGATGCAATTTAAAAAAACTATCCGAGACCATTGCTTAAAATGGCTCTCTTCTTTACGCACATGACAACAGCGTCCCCCTCCCTCTCTATCAATCCCTCCATCTTAAAAACCTTTAGGTCAATGTGATCTGCCAAATTTATCTTCCCTTCAGGGATTGCTAATACCAATTGAGAGAAAGAGCGAGGCTGGGGGCTAGTGAACAGAGAGAATATTAAAAACCTTTCCTTTTGAAGAGCACACATGACGACAGCATGCTTGAACCAGGTGGTAACAAGCGACTAAGTTTCCACCTTCCTCTATCTTTTCCATCCACGCAGTTTTACTTCCATCATCAACATCATCCTCTTTCTTTCTTACGTCTTCACATTGTTCAGAAGCTAATTTCCTCCTAATTGGATTTCTGAATCCATATTTATCACCATCAACTTAGCGTCGGACGGATGTATCTAGGTCCAGAAGGCTCATGATGAGCTTCTTTCGCATTCACAACAAACTTTTACTCCTTTCGCCAAGTAGTATATAGTGTCTGTTCTGTCTTCTTCTTCCTCGGTCTTAAAAGCGTTGACATCAAATCCCACATGTCCCCACATATCCATCAACTCCCCTCCTCCTCCTCCCCAGTCATTACATTTTTAATTTAATTCTCCACACTCCTCGCTGTAATTCCTCATCCATCACACACAGATATCAAGTACATAGCCCTACAATCCATGTCATCAAACTTCACTACTCTGACCATTTTCAAACGCTCCAGTCACACAGCGTTTCCGCAGTTGGATCCTACCTGCTCGCCTCAAGACGCTTGGAGGAGTAATATCCCTAACAGGATTCCAATCATTCCCGTCCGCCGTCGTCTCCTTTTCATACTGCTCCGAGCAAGCATGCACTTATTATTATTCCCGAATTTATATACGTGTGTGTAGGTAGGGAGGATGGTAAGCTTAAAATACAAAAGAATCCATTAATTTCCGTCGGGTTGACAAAAACCAATTTGTCATCCACGCACAGGAATCCATCCGCATTCTCATAACAATTTACAAGTCTTCAGAGGAGCCTTTATCTGCTGCAAAGTCAAGGGTGACACACACGTCTAGCGTCACGGGATTCTAGAATTGTCAAAAAAACTCTGTTATTATTATCGACTCCAAAAAGACCTTTCACCTTCAGCCTGTCTCTCGTAGGGACGCTCGTCGCTTCCTCCCGTCCCGAAACTCTAGACTCCAGACCTGGAGCTCAACACTGGATTTACTACGGACACAAACTGACTGGCTACTTCAGAGAGACGAAGGGTTAACGGTCTAAAAAATATTGTCACCTCGCCCATTATTATATGTTATACTCACTGCTGGTCCAAACTTGAGGGATGATAATGGGGACAAGTCAATAAGGGTCTGCTTAAGGATGAGTCTGTCCCTCAAAGGAAGAGGTGAGACTTTGAAGACAGAATCCTTGGCCCCACACTCTCTCCATTCCCAAGTCTCCCCGTCGGGATACTTATAGTCAGTCTCCTGTCTAAAGTCTAGACCCTTGTTAAAAGTTATAGACGTAGCTAATTTTCTAATAGGCTCGTATTGCTGAACCGATAGCCGCCTCCAGATAACTGTTTCCATCCCACTGGCTGGGAGGAATCATAGAAGAATTTTGCATTTTCTCATATAACATTTGAATAATTTTAAATTAAGTTCAATTCGGAGGCGGTTGATACTCAGACCAGTAATCATTTTAAAATAAGAAGAGGAGACGAGATTATAACAGGATCAGTGTTTTGACCCTTATCCATACAGTATCTCCTCCTCGAACAATACTGTCCCTCTGTAGCGCAGTGTAAGTGAAGGGATTTAGGAATCATAATGGGTTGAGCCGTAATAAGTCTCGCCTTGATTAGCCTTTGTTGTTGGGGAGGGGGTGGGGTTGTTTTGGTCATGTTTCTCGAGGATACACTATAGGTCTTGGCTTGTGACAGGACATAGGGGATTATTTCACCCGTCTCTCAGCAAGCAGAGCAGTCAGAGAGAGCAGAGTTTACAAACAAATTTGCAGAAGAGGATTCTGAGTCCCCATCACCAAGGTCGTTCTCTTCCTCCTTCCACTCATCATCCATGAGATTAATCAGGATTTGCAACCAAGTATCTAATTACATGACCCCACCTCCTCCTTCTTCTTATTACACGTATTTGGGGCGGGCCGGTGAAAACATGTCCGAAATATGTCGTAATCATCATCCAGCAGCAGCCAGTCATCCATCGGAAATCTAGTAGGAATGATGATCATCAAGAGGAATTCTCGAGCAACTCTTACAGTACTTGTATCCGCCTTGGAAGCACACAACAATCCACCCCACCGCCCCCTTCCATTCACTCAAACCCATCCTCTACTATACATCATCCCCACCAATATATCCTATATAATCATATAAAACTCTCTCCGCCATATATATATATTATTCCGAAAGCAATTCGTATTCAGAGCGTATTCCTCCATCCATATATATTACTTCTTCATCCACCACATGTTCTTCTCTCAATCTCCGCTTTTAAAATACTAATAAAATCCTTCCTACTATCATCTCACACCCATTGCCAATTCTTAATCTTATTCCATTAGATCCACATTCTCGGCTTACCTATTAGAATTTATAATCCAACCTCTCGACCTGCGCTACTATAATCTCCTTCACTCACACACAGACAGAGAAGCCAGCCAAGCACTACCAACATACCAACCACCATCCCCATCATACCTAGGGAATAACCTTACTAGAATAATGCAATAAATAACAATCAGAAATTGATAGAAGGGTAATGAAATTACGTATTCAATATTCATCTCAGCTCCCTTCTCCATCTCTCTCTCATCTTATGCATCAACACACGCACTCATCTTCGTATTATCTTTGTCCCAGCCCTTAGCCAAGACTGTATAGCTATGCAACATTAAAAATCTCCATATACCATTATCCACACAACTTGAGACAATTATTAAACAACTCAAGGGAAATCTTGATGGGAGTTCGCACAAATCTTCCCATCAATATTCATTTCCAACTAAACCCCACACACGTGCACTTTTCCAAAAGCTTTACCAACCTCCTGTTATTGCTATCCCTCCTCCAACAGCTTAACTCAAAAAATCTCCTCCAAGGAAGAATTTTGAACCTCAAAGGAAATACATATCCATACAAACCAATTAAATCCTTCTTCTTTTCCCAATTATCCATTCAGTCATATCCAAAGACAGAGTATTTAACTTTCAAACCTTCGTCCTTCTCCTCTCACCCTATGACCCGCTCCCCTCTTGCCGAAATCATCGGTCCGCATCATCCTTAAAAAACACATTCCCTTTTACCCAATACAACCTCTGTCCTCTGTCCTCTTCTAACCTATCATATAATTTATAGAAATATCATACAGGATTATTTAAAAATCTTTCAATACAAAATACTCAATCTTCTTCCCTCTCTATTTCGATTGTTACAGGATGGAATCGCAAATGAGTTTTCATCGTATCCAACGAAGCCAACGATAACGATCCTTGGCCCAAGATTAAGACTCTAAGATACGATAAAAATAATGTCATGGACGGTCACATATACATCACTGTCGTTAATGCTTTCACCAGACGTTCATCAAGGATGACACTATGAGCGTCAAGTACAAACGTTTTTAAATTAGAATATGTTCATAACAAGTCCAGTATTGCGTAAATTCCAGTGTTAAGCGGGCAAAGTTCAAAATTTGCTTCTTCAGATTTTCTTTATTTCAGATTCTTCAGGTCATGATTCCCGTCAATTTCGACGAATTTCCCATTCAAGCCTTATATTGTAGGTAGAGCAGAGCAGATCATATTGATTTCTTGCGAGGAAAATAAACGGATCCAATCAAACGTTTCCTTCATAACCCCTGGCATTAACCCGCAGAAAACTATCCTTCCACTCCATCACACATCCCCTGTAAAGTCGATATAATACGGGTGGATTGTAAAGCACTGTTTTCAAGTTGCATCATGTTGTAAGTACAAGACTGGATGTGTATCCAACGGGATTAGCGTGTATAAGAAATGATATCGTTAATCTTTACAGGAGCAACAACTTGATTCAACAGTAGTATCCTGAGGACAACCGGTATATTTCATTTAAACGTATTCATTCAACTACACTAGTGGGAAAAAAACAGAGTATGAAGTTTGTTAGCACACACAGTATCCTTCCGCCATCCACTAACCAACATCGTTTTACGCAAGCAATCAAGCAGATCCATCTTAAAACGATCGGACTTTGGGTTTCAAAGGATTCACATGCGTTGTTTTCCTCTTGGAAAGTCGTTAAATCCGTTGATTGGAGAAGGAAATTTATGCTATTCATTTTAAACTATTACAGGATTGGATTTTGTGGTTGCAGTAAAGAAAGTAAGTAGTAGCTGCAATTATTTATTGGAAAGAAACTGTAAACTCGAGAGTAACCGCTAAATCAAAAACTAATCAAATCAACGTTCAAATACAGTGTATGGGAAACGCATACGCTACATACATAGATATCTTGTTGCCGGAATCCAATCAACCAAAAAAGTCCCTCTTTATTAAGTGCCAGGGCCATTTAATAAATGCTAAACCATTGCAACAGCTATCAAGTATATGCTAAAGCATTGTAATAGTCCTAAAGGAGCAATCTTATCCAAGTTTGAACTGATGAGGTACATGTATGAGAATGAGAAGCCAAGATATAAGAAGTTAGGAATTTGTCCTGTGGCTGTGGCTACGCCACCTGTGCGGGATCGGTGACTTGTGATGGCAATACTGTGTTGTCATAGACAACTGCAATGACTTCGACGTATATTCCTAAATCATTTTTACACTCACAGACAATAATAGAAGCATCTGTGAAGTTTGTAGCAAGAAGCTATTTTTAATCTATGCTCGAAAGTTGGAAGAGACCTGCGTTGCTACTAGAAGCTGACGTGGTTCAAAAAATAGATGCTTTTCAAAACTATGTTTCAGTTGTTCTAAATTATTTATTCCATGGATCCATTCAGGGCAATACGTTTAATTTGTAGAGAATTGAAATTTGCAAATAAATTATATCCTTGTTTCAAGTAAATAACATGAACATGTATATTTTGGACAAAATGACCAATGCATTCTTTAGATGACATGCAACGTTAGCGTTAATGACTCTGTGATCAAAACGTTTTTGTGAGAAGGGTAAAATTAAAAAACTCTTGCTATAATATCACCTTACATCATACATGGGAATTGAAATTAATGGGATGTATCAGACTATATCAACGGGATCAACGTACCACTGTTTCATGCAATCATAATTTCCTCTCTTCTCCAAGTTACTTTCCTTCCTATCTTCATGACTATTGGAACATGGGGATGAGAGAAAATATGAAAATTCCACCACTTTTAAGGTGACATGAAGGTCGTCAGCGACAAGGTAAAAAGTGGGGGGAAATAATGCATAGTGAGGCAATATTACTACTGAAAGGATTTGCTCTTATGGCCTTGCTTTACTTTTCTTAGCATCACTAGCTAACAATATTATATAAGAATAACAGTAAAAAGAAGACTTGCCCAGAATGATTTGATGTCAATCTACCTTCGTTACCTGGTAACGGCTTCCTTCTGGCATGGATTCCGCTTCAACTATTTCTATGGCAGTTTCGTTGATCTATGGAAATACAAAGAATCTTACAGTAATATGCTTCGATGTAAACCAGTTACGGCCATTTAAAAGTACATTAATTCCAGCATATAACTTACGTGACACACAGGCCCGTTATCTCTTTTCGTTTGTTGACAATGCAAAACCCTGCAGCATGGGGCTCCTTCATCAAAAGCTTTCATGTAGGTTTTGCAAGTTACGCCAGGTATGTATAACCTACAAATAATAAAGGTTACTATTCGTAATTATGTAATAAGAATGTGCAACGCTACGGTTCATTTCGCCATGGAAATTTTCCTAGCTCGTTATATCGTATGATTCGTATCCTTCTTACAAGAGCGAATTTTGGCTTCCAGCAAAGCTATTAATCTGCGACTTTGACAATGTTTGATTTTGGTGCCGACTACTGCTAGTGTTTTATTTCAGTTCGAGTTTAACCCTTGAAAAATTCCGGGGAACTAACCATTGAAGTACTATTGACGTAGGGAAAGTCAAGTAGTCTAACTCACGGGGTGGAACGTGTGTCGGGGCGGAGAGTAGCACCTACGGAGAGTTCTACAGCAATCGTGAAAAGGAGAATAATTCCCATGGAAGTTGGGCGGAAAATCCTGCAGGTCAACATTGTGAGAGATGTGAAACGGTGACGAGACTTTTTCCAAAGTCGAATCCTGCTTAAGAAGATACAGCAGAATTATTTAATTTGATGCGGAAAGAAAAATATTTCCAGAGGAATAGTTTTAGCTATTTAAAGAACCTTAGTGTCTTACTCTCGCCTCGGCTTGCGGTTTCGCTTGAAGCTAGTTTAAATGTGGTTTCTAGAATTTGTAAAACTAGTTTAACCGTGGTCCTGAGGTAGGCATGGCTTCTGTAGCACTAACCACAGTTTAGAGCACTTCAAAGTATTGTATATATACATGTAATTAAGAATACATGTCTTTAAGTGTAGAATGTAATAAAGTAGTTAGTAAAATCAGTAATAGTCCATTTGTGGATTCAAATAAATGGTTTCATTGGGTTAATGTAGAATTATTTGATTCATAATGTTGAATGAGACAGTGGTATTGAATGCACCTTACTAAGGGTTCCAAGTAAGTAACCCAGCTTTTGCCCCGCTAAAGATCAAAGCGATGTTTATGTAAGAGCGGTGAAATTCATTTGCCAAAAACATTAATAAGTTTAGAACCAAGTAAAAGATTAGCGGTGCTCAATTCTGTAATAACACATTAAGTTCGTAAATATGTTTTTGTAAGTAGTAGTGCAATGCTTTCCTCCTCGCTAGTGTCCATCCGTCTGATAACTCCCGCACGATAACTCCCGAAGGGTACCGATATTGATGAAGGACTCGCTCCATCAAGCCATTTTGACCCTATGACCTCCAAAATGACCTGTTGATACATATTTGCCTCGTAAGCACCGTGGATTTCTTTCCCCACAACCCTACTGGATTTGCTTGCGGGCTGCTTTCAGTCGTACGGAGTGGACGCATCCTTAACAAGCCATTGCAACACTTTTTAAGTCTATCAAACATTGTTACACCATATGAAAGAACGTTGTCATCAGCATTCCCTCCCACTTTAGTACATCATGCATTTTATTCCCCTCCTCTTGTCAAGTCAATAACAATCTTAATGCGTCTTATGTACTTTGTCAATCAGTCTGGTTGAGAGCTGATTAAACAAAGTCAGCGGCACGCCGTCTTTTTCTAAATCATGAAAAACAGGTAAAGGTATCTAACCAGAGTTGCAATCCCAAGAAGAGCCCGAGAGTTCCATTAAATTTTTGATTTCAGGAAAAACGCGAATTTCTCCACAACTGATGCGGCAAATGAGTAAATATTTTCCCTGTATTCTATTCCATCACGCCCCCTGATTACTATCCCGAGTTTTCATGATGAAATTACTGATATTGATAGTAAATAACTTAATTATTTCTTAAAACTGTAGCTCCCGCCATTGGTTGTATGAGGATGAAGAAGGAAACTGCGTTCCCACACGTCTTATTAAATGATGACTACTTTGATAAAGTTATGGATTTGCTCTCTTGCTTGCATAAAGCGAATTAACATTCAAATCCCAGCTTGAAATCCACTTCAGCCCTAGCAGAACAGAACAGGATATTTGTTCTTCCGTTTCCATATTCCATAACATAATTATTGCAGGCGAGCATAGAATCAAGGTAGGTGTAGATACGAGTGAAGGCAGTCAGGTATGCTCATGATTCCACTACATTTATTAACAGAGATGTTAACTCTTTCCGGTTCATTTCCACGCAATCCATGATATTATTGATGATAGAAAGTGAGCTAACGGACTCTATGTAATTTTGAGCAGAAGCCGTTTTGTTTGTGTAACAGTATGTGGTTGTTTCAATGAAATGAACGTCCGTGTAATGATAATCTGGGTAAAATCTTACCATTTTTCAGCCTTTTTCTTTTCTTGTTCTTTAAACCGTTAGCTTGCATAAAGATGCCGCTTTCTCATCATATCCTTCGTTAACTTGAGCGGACTTTGAAAAGTTTTTTATTTCCCGTCCCTCCATCTTTTAGAAATAGTACGCAATGTACAAGAAACAATCAGAATTTCTTTCCGCCGCCCAATCAGTAGTAGTGCTTGCGGTAAAATTTCAAATTATCTTTTTAACACGAAAACTATTGCAAATTCCAAAGGAACTTGCATTGATGAAAGCTTAAATTTTGAGGCTCGGAAACAAGTATAAATTTAAACCGAACCATGCCCCACTACCCTAGCAGACAAAATTATACGAATACGAAAACCAATAAGAATGGCCACTTTCCGATATTCGAAAATCATATAATTTTCTCTGAATTCGTATAAGTTCGTATAATCTTCTTGGATGTCGTATAATCTCGTATAATTTGTATATGTTTTCATATAAAAGCATATAATACAAGTAGAAATTACTATTTTGTTACCATAGCTGGTCGGGTTTATGCTGGGATTTTCAAACGTTACTGAACTGGAATCGAAATCTTCCACCGCGACTTTAACGGTGTCGTTAGTTAATTTTTAGACGACAGTGGTATGGTATTGCTTCCTTGCAATTTTTCCCACCTCTATGGATAACGATAGTAATAGTATCGCACAGTCGAATATCACTTTTTATAGCCGAAACTTACCACTTTATCTGATTTAATTCCCGTTCAGGCATAACTTTTGTGTTCAAAACCTTAGTTATTAATTCCGTATATTTACCGACAGTGGAATGATTAAAAACTCAGTTCTTTAATTTAAGTAAACGATTAAATATTATAAAATTAGACTTGTCTAAATACACCCATATTCTCATTGTATATTTTCAGAGGAAAAGAATGTATTTGCAACAAAACTCAGCTTATTTCAAACTTATTTTCAAATATTTGTTTGAATATTGGAGTTCGCATATTTAAAAATACATGATTCCGTATAATTTTGTATACGAAATCGTATATTATACGTGATTATTTACAATCGTATAAAAAATGTGTACGTTTTCGTAGAATACCGTATAATTTGGTCACTGAAGTCATAGAATTCCGTATAATCACGTGACAAAATGGCCATTTTTGTCTGTTTTCGTGGAATACCCAATATCGGAAAGTCAAGAGCTTGTATGCTAGGGTATCCGGCATCTTCAATGCCCTTCCTTCCGCCTTGAATCTTGAACTCATTACAGTTTTACCTTGTTTACAATTTAGATTGCGCTAACCGGCGATGCCGCAAACATTTCTTTGTACACTTAAAAAAGTCTTAATAAACTGCCACCGACTTTAGCAGTCGCATACCTTGCAAATTAATATCCATTACTCATTAGAATCCTCATTTCCTTTCCTTTTCCCCTGCCTGCATTAGCTTGTGCTTGTAATAATCCCATCCATCCCATCAATTGACGGAAGCCATCCACTAGTTTTAGTAGCTTAATCAGCCTCTGGTAGAATCGCGTTAGGATTAGTATTAGCATTAGTGTTGTTAACTACCAGGGCGGAAGGGTTGCTAAGGAGGAGGCCGGGAGATGATGAAGATGCAAAGGACGAGTAGCGGGAGCAGAACGGTAATAACCTCGGGCTTTTTCCTTTCCTCACTGAAACACATATAACATCTTTGCAAATCTTTCATTCCCCCCTTGTGTGAATCCTTGTTTGAAAAAGAAAAAAACCAATAATCCTCTGACATTTGATTCTTTAATAGAGACATGTGTATGAAATTTATTGAGAACCCAGTTATTGGGCTAATGCTCTTCAATCAAACTTGTTCCATCCTCCCTCCTCCTCCTCACTGCCAAACAATTCATGCGTTAGCAGTTAGCAAGCAATACGAGAGGCTAACCTCAGAGTTATTGCTTACACCGTGTCCCTCTATTATATACACAATGTCCGTCACCGCCAAACCAGCAAAACAACCCAAACCTTTCCCACATATCTTTCTTCTTCCCCTTTGCGTATAACCCGGCGTCCGCAGATTTCTTATTCTTGCACATTATTCACCACACACTGACCCTGAATCTTCTCAAATCTTAAAAGTTATCCCAGCTACCCTTCTCTTCTCCACTCAAAACACATCTTCCTTCTCCAATCAAAAGAACACATCTTCCTTTCAATTCACATGAAGGCTGAGTCTGACTGAATTGCTCCGACCCTTTCCACGCTCTGTGTGTCAGCCTCAGTCTGCCCTCCTCATGGATACAGATTAGTTTCAAAAAGACCACAGCAACTAAATGTTACTCAAGTAAGAACAAGTCCAAGGATTTCAGGAGTTTTCGGGGAGGAGGGAAGATGTGTAAAAACAGATAGAAAAGGGTGTAGAATAGGGGAGGATGCATCTCATTAGGTCGGGAGGGAACCGGCTTGCGAGAAAAACAAAAACTACCGCAAAACTACCGTCCGTCCGATAATCATCATTTACAACGAGACGAGCACAATGAATATCAGGTGGTTATAACGGATGCTCTTCGTCCGACACTCTGACTCGGACTGCCTCTTCTTTGGATCCGAACAGAAAACTCATAGTCCTATCTGCACCAACCCGCTCACCACAACCAGCCACACAAATAAATATATAAATCCCTTCTTCGAAACCCTTGCATATCCACACAAAACCATCCAACAACAAACCACAAAACCAACAAGTATTATATGAAATTCGTCTTTATAATAACTATGGAGAATCGGGAGTCAAGAATCCACGAATCCTCATCCTCGTGAATAACGCCAATCTTGGCCGTTCCATTCCCAGTAAACGAAGGAAAAATGGTTCATCATCGGTACTTTACTTTGATTCATCATCATGTAAATATCTGTATAGCTAGCGATTACACAGATTACGACGACGAGCGCTCATGTGTAAACCGCCTTCTCAAAAACAAGCGTATAGCCGCAGCTCTGGCTTTTGCCGCCTTGAACTTGCTTCCTTGGAATGTAGAGTTATTATTGAAGATGGTAAACGAAATCCCTACCGAAAATTCGCAACCCTAAACCGAAACATTCATCATTCCTTATCGCGCTAAAAGTTTTTTCGCTCAGCCCTCTCCTCCATCCCTAATCATATTACAAGTTGAGAGTAGTAAACAACAACCATCAACTACAGTACACACAGAAACACAATCTTCATTCAACATCAACATATAATGTATTACTCCCGACTTTCAGCCCTTGGTGAGCATGGCGACTTGTTACTCGCGTTCGAGCTGGTTATCTTCAAGTCATCAAGGTACATAAGTTTGCGAAAAGACGACGCTCCCGCTTGTTGCAATGTGGGATGGAGAGCAGGCTGTATCCCGGTCGGAGGATGGGTGGGGGAATTGGATGAATGCGAAAAATAAAGAAGCCCTCCTACATTCATGAGAAACGCTTGACCTTGATCAATTTTCCCAATCCAATCAAGAGGACGAAGAAGAGTAGTAGGGAAAGGAATAAATTAAAAGAGAATATACTACTTCTTGAAAGCGATGAGGTAGGAGAAGCGTCAGGAAGTCGGCTCCTGCGCTGCCCCACAGAGCAAGACCCCGGCTCCGACACTTTATCCTTAATCGCTGCTCCCACCAGCAGCCCATCTACTAACTAGCCTCCCCTTTCACCTCATTGCCTAGTAGGCTGCAAAGCGGGAATTTTTAGCAAGCGCTCCTCAATCAGCCATTAGCCTATTCTCTTCCACTCCTCTTCCCCACCCCTCCCATGCTCATTCAGAATAATATTACCGCTTAAATGCAAAACTGTCCGCAAATCCGGAAATTGCGACCCCGATATATTCTTCCAATCTTCTTATTCTTCGTGTGCCCCTGACCGTAGGATGAACGCGGATGAGGTTCCTGGCTCGGAATAATAGCATACCTCCGCCAATTCATTACAGCCGCCGCTGCATCTTCCTCCCTCCACATTTCGCATATATTTGCTAGCAGAGGAGAACTTTGCAAATCAAAATCCTGTGACGATTCGCACGGAACAAGGATGGTCCGAGAGAAAACTTTGGTGGAGGTTGAGCAGATGGATATGCCCCAAGATTGAGTGCGCGCCTCTTTCGAGTGCACTTGAGCGTAAGCTTGTTTGTAGTGTCAAGGAAAAATATTTATTTCTACACATTAAATAAAACATGACATAATTATGTTCCCACTCACTCTACATTTCCTCATAGCATTTTAAGAGTAGTGCGGGATTGTATAAACAAGTTCAAGAAACCAGTTGTTGGTGGAGCACAATATAAATATTTCTCTTATCTCATTCACACACACTGACATCTTAACTTTAAACTTAGTTAGCAGACCTCGAACATAACTCATAATCCCACCACATCCCAGTTGCACCAGTCCCATTAAATATAGATTTCGTCATATTACAAAATACCTTACACATTATCTTTTTCAGCCCTATCAACAATCAACGTCGCCCAAGTTTAATCTGTTAAAACCCCATCTTAACTTAACACTTGTCAAGACAGTAAGAGGGCATAGAAGAGGATTTTACATAAACACCTTAAGGACGCTCACTCTTGAGCAAAGCTCTTGGCTCAGAAAGATCCAAGAGCTATTGTAATATGCCTCCCTCTATCCCCGCGCGCATCTATGCTGCCCTCTATCATCCTTTCACACCTAGCTATATCCACTCCCCTGACCCAACTAAATCTTTTCACTCCTCATTTATATGAAATTAATCTACCAACGTCCACAAAAACATGGCTAAACATCATAACATTCTCCGGCTATATAAATCTTATCCTTATCTGCGCTTGCTACCACTCAAAGAGAAAAATATAGCGCGTTTGTTACTGTTGAAACGAAAAATTTATTGCGTTTTCCCAAGTATCTTTTCTCCTTCATACAATCTGTTATCATACTTCCCCTGTTATCATATATTAAAAGTATTTACTCACCGTATTATAAATTCTTGTACTTTTTTTTAAGTGCGCGAGTGATAATAATTTCTCGTTTCTTTTTCCCCCATCCACCCTACCCTCCCTTCATTCATATTTGGTTCGGCTCGCTATTTTATATTAATTCAGATAGCTTTTTAAATGGCTACTTCGTTGTTCCTCCTTGAGAGCCCTTGAGAGCATAGCTAGTTGGCTAATTCTTGGGATAGAATTAAAACATATTTCGTTTAATTTATTCAAAATTACAAATTGTATGTGCTCAAACCGCATCGCAGCTACCTCACTTAATGCTTGGTAATTAATGCTCTATTAATTTAATTACTCTAGTAAGGAGCGATTAACTCATCCTAAAAGGAGAGAGGGCGGAGGTGAGTGTGATGCGTTCAAGTAATTTTACAACATATATATCCTCCATGTATTAATTATTATTGTTATTATAACCACAATTTGTAATAATTTACTTGTACAATCTTTGTTAACACAATTCATATTGATATCAAACAATCACTTTCTCACTAGGCTAAAAGAAGCGAATCCTCCCACTTATTTTTTCCCTTCAAGCATATATATATAAAATCTAACGAATGATCAATTTTGTACCTTCCGTTCACAATTGTATTCACTACATTTCGTATTCTCGTCCCTCATCATGAATGAGCATAAATAAATTATTTTACAAATCTATATTCATTCTCTTTGGAATAAATAGTGTCGCTACCAACTTTCCTTTGCATACGCAATAATAATGAAAACATAATTTAATTTACACACACACACCACCCACATCACATCAACATGAACAGATCATTCCAAGTTTACATCTCTATAAAGAAAATCTACGAAACGATTCTACATTTTCAATACATTTTCAGCCATAATTTTTAATAAACTGCGCCCTTGCATTACCAGCCGCATTTCCACCCTCAACATATATCGTAAACCTCCATCCCAACAATCATCTTTACCATTTGGCAATTCCTTGAGTTTGTATATCAGATTTCTACATTTACTTACATGTAATATTATAGTGTGCTTTGTAACTACAATAGCTTTGCGCGATTCAATTTCATAACTATAATCTATATTTACGGAAGCGGGTTACACTACTTGTTCTGTAAGGTTAAGCTATGGCTGTCTGCTGTGTGATTTTTATTTTTATATGGTATATAACAGTTTCCATTGCGTAGTACTTTTCCAAAAAAATATGTTGCGCTAATAATAAAAAGCTGTTTAAGTTTGTACGGGTATAAAAATCTGTATCATTTCGTTAGTCGACAGTATTAAAATAAACAAATTGTATCTAAGGAGACCATTGAAGAGGGCATGACTGGAGGATAAGTGTGTGGTTAAAAGTCTGGAGGTTATATCAAAGTATCAAGTGTGTAAGTTAATGTATATAGTTGTGGAGCATGTTGGATTCTATAGAATACAACTATAGGATTTAAATTCATACGGTAAAATAGTTTCATAACCCTTCATATTGAGGGAATTACAAAAAAAGTTCATCCCTGTGCTTGACTGCATTCTGAGCAAATGATTCTGCCTCGATGAGGAAAGGCATTTAGAATAACAATTAGAGTTGTACGGAAATATCATTATTGGCAGCTGAGATAAAACTTAAAAGACAATTGTATTTAAAAACTGCATAACAATTTTCTCAAACATTCATCCTTGATGAGTCCAGCATCCTAGCGTAGTAATTTTATAGACAAGGCAAATATTGCAAAAAATTCATTCACCCGGAACATGGCTCTGTTCCCCCCTTTTTGATTGAGCTGATACTGACATTAAAAAGCATAACAATACAGTCCCTATCACGTACTGGGCTACAGCTAACCGTCTTTATAATATTCTAATCCCTGTCATTATAAGTAAATTCCTCTCTGCTACCCTCGTGTATTTACATTATAGACGGTGATGCCTGATTAAAAATCCATTCAAAGATTTCAGTTCCTCTAAACATTATCCTCAAAGTCATTTTTTTAAACCTTTTTTTCGCACCACCACAAGAATCTATCGACTACACTGTAAACATGTTCCCTCAAATAATCTCAATAGATTACTTTTATATAATTTCTACAATCCCTTGTTTTTTTCTGGTTCGCATCAACCATATCATATATTGAACTTGCGGCGAAAATAATTCATTTATATCTACCGTCCTAACAAGGTTGTAACTAAACTAACTAGAGAGACTTGTGTGATGAAAGAACAATGTTTCTGTAGAAACTCATGAGATGATACACTTGGAGAACCAACCGGTACTTCCGTTCATTTCCTCTGAGCTCACCGGTGACTTTGACTTGCGCCCTCTGGAATTGATGGACGGCACGGAGGTAGATGTTTGAACATTGTTTGTATCCATAGCTTCCTCCTTGGATATATGAACTTCCACTGCTTTTGATGGTCTTCTTGTTCCGCGTTTCCGACCTGCAGGAGCGCTAGCGCTAGCTGGTTCTGTTGCCTTTGGTGGCCGACCTCGCCCTTTAGCCGTCCCCGCTGCTTTCTTCTTAGTTCCACCCTTCTTTTTCTCAGCGTCCAAACGCTTCAACTTCGGAGCCTCCGACTTCCTCTTGGCGGCTGGAGTCTTCTTCGCTGGGGTCTTTGTCTCAACTTTCGGCACTTCAGCCACTTTTTGAGCCTGAAAAGATAATAAATTATTTAATTCAAATCCAATCTGCTAAATAACCAGCTAAGCACTGCATGTTGCGCGTGTGTAGAAATTTTCGCAAGGTGTACGCATTCATTGTTTCGAAACCACAATTTCAAGTTTCTCTTCCCTTCTTTTTAAAACCGAGTGTCTGCACCACCTAACCTATGGAACACTACGCTATCGCCGTATCATACATTCATTTTTCAAAATCCAAATTCACACTTTCTCTAGCTCCAGTTACACACATAAATTTGAAACTGAATTCAAATTATTCACTGAATTATATATTCAAATTAAATATTTCGAAGGCATACGAAAGAGTTTGCAATATCATTTGGAGCACATTGGAAATTGGCGGCGACGAAACTTAGCGCGAAAATCTTGCGAAATCCACATGTGGTTCGTATAGCGTAGGCTTTCTCTCAAATTCATATTAAATCGAAACTGCTTTAATTAATTAATCAAATCAATGTAAAATAAAAGTCAAATCATTAAACATACTCTTCCAGGAGTCCTGGATCTTGACCTGGATCGGGCCCTTGAGGCCGATCTTACAGGAGTGGCGGGTTTTTTCTCAGCTTTGGCGCTGCTCTTTCTTCCTCCCGCCTTAACACTCTTCTTCAATACCTCCAAGGACTAGAGATTTGTAAAATGATAACATTTAAATTAAATCCAAACAAATCATAATAAAAAATACGCAGTTCGTAAAAATAATCTCTCCTTAAAAACAATTTGCCAACAATCAAACCCAGCATATAATCCCCCACGGGCAAATTAATATGTAACCGTTACGTATTCCCCAGGCTTGGGGTAAAGAGTATACAAGGAGAAATTTTAGGAGGGAGCGAAACACATCTGGGCTTCCCTCAAAATAGTTTCAAGATTAAAAATAAAGTTAAATTAAAATTTAGTAAATCCTCCTTACCTGCTCGTTCACTTTCCCTTTAGTTCTGGCCATTTTGAAGTCTTCAAACCAAGTGAATTAGTTAATGTTAGTGGGTTAATGATGGATAAATCCAGTGCACACTTTTCCCCTTCTGATGAGATGCGAAGAATTAGCGCGTAGCGTCCTTTTGAGTTTCTACCAACAACCACTCGGATCAAGCCTGGAGTTTACACACACTCACAAGGAGAGGAGGAGAAAGAGGGAAGCCGATAATAATTTTACCCTCTGTATATTTACATCATGGAGAGCAACGGACGCTCGGAAGCATCCCAAACAGCCCTACCTAGCTACATTCACCCAGAATATTATACGTTTGGACCAGGAGTAGAATCCCTTGGAAACTCCTTCCTATCCCTCCGTTAACCAGCATAGCCTTCCAAGGAAAAGCGCAACTTTTTCCTAGGGCTTTTTCCCGCATCAGTTCTTGCATCCTAGGAGAAAAATAGTCGCTGCAGAGTGTACATCTACAGCGTAGCCCACAACATTAGTTCCCCACTACTCTCTCCTCACTTCCTTTCTCTATTGTATCCTCTGTACATACAATTGTTATATCGAGCTGGTAACAACCCAAAGGGAGAAAACCAAAGAGTATTATCCTTCTCCATACATCTACCCATCTTCCTATCCCAACTACAGTATTTTCAAATCAACCAACCCCATGGACGCTGGAAACTCTTCGTACCAATACGAACGCTTCTGCATCTCCAGCAAAGCAGCAGCGCAATCCAACATTCCATGAAACACAACACACATCACATCACATATTATCCCTTGGACGAAACAAATCCATGCATCTCAACGTATGGAAGCCTGCAAAATCCTATAGCACCTCTTAGGAGAAAATATCCCTTCAAAACTAACTGAACCAACCCGTTCTATAAACTCTTGGTCCATACAGAATTCATTCCACAGCACACATTATTCTCTGACAGTCCTCCACCACCCCTCTATCAGATATTATTCACAGCACAACAATCCAGTCAATAACCCTCATCACCGGAATGATAACCATCTAATGCTAAGGCTAACGGAGGGATCGATCCCTGATGATTCTTCTTATTGTATCAATTTTCATCATCCTCACTTCTTCCTCCCTCACATCAAATGACCAGAAGCTTTTTCCTTTCCGAAAGAATCAATGTTATTAGCTCAGAGGATTTCAATTTAGATGCTAATCTGTTACATAATACTACACGATATTCAAACTGCTCGAGCTTTGATCATCCCACTGGATTATTCCTTGTTATTATTTCACTTATTTCTTGCATAATCTTGGCCTTTTAGGCTTCAAACTAAGAGAAACTAAAAAGTGTCAGAGGGTTCTTGCTCTTGATTGTCTTTAAAATCTGGAAGCATGCCATGAAGCTCAAAAAGTAGTGAAGTGGTGAAGTTAGCTCTGAAGGTAGGACGGAAAGGTAACTTCAGGGAAGTCACAGGTCAACGAGCATAGTTGCAGGAGGAGACAACGAGCGGAAGTTTGAGTCAACTAAATATGCAGATTGCTACGCTTCCATGATTTTGCACTTCCATGCACTTGTACCTAAAGAGGTATTTGAAGTGTTTTCAATTGGTATTGCAAGGAAGCTTGTAGTTAACATGACTTCATCCCTCTTTGTTTTCATGCTTTGACGATGTTATATATATATTTGCAAATAAATATTGTAGCGCTTAAGAAATATGGAGAAATATGCAAGGTTTTTTAAGACTCGATGCTAAGTGCAAGCGATCCAATATGCAGCCTTTTATTATGCTTAAGCTGATTGTTTGAAAACTGAAATTCCTATCCTGTGAACTGGAATTCTTGAAATTTTAATATTAGTGCCAAGATATAATCGGTTATTCGGTTAATTTTAAACGATTAAAGTAGCTAATAAAACTAACATGGATAATAAATCCAATGTTTCCATCTCCTCGGCGAGTTACTTTCTATTCTTGATTTTTTATACCGTTTCCTTCTGTTTTCTTCGACGGAATAATTGCAAACAACCTATGTGTAGTTTCACACGAAAGAGCATTATTAACGTTGTGACAGGCGTATAAGCTTTCTAGTAAGGTTGTTTCAACTTCTAGACGGATAAGGGAATAGGAGGAGCCGGTAGTTATTTCTCTAGGTATCTACAACGACGAAGGAAAGGATTATACCATTTATGCCATGTGCATTTTAAGCAGTCCAATTGTAAAATCATGTTTGCAAAAAGATGCAGAAATACTGCAGCCTCTGCACCAGCTTGCCACCTGGATTAGACAGGTGAGAGGGGATGTGGGAATGTTATCTGACGCGGACATTGTGCAATAGATGCATATCCCTTCTCGTAATAGGGTAGCGACATATGCGGTAATTTGTATGTCCTTCCGTTTTACGATGGCCTTTTACTCGGTGAAGCGAAACGATTAAAGTTGGATAAATTATGGAGGATCTTCCCCATGGATTCTACATTTGGTTTTAGGATCATTTCTTTGCTTAGGCCAGCTTGGCTTGAAAGTATAGGTAGGTAGTCAGGGACCAAGTATGATGTGCTTGACTTTTGGAATTCAATGCTTAATGATATGTCTGAAAGATAGTGAGAGGTGGCATGTTGGATGGATGGATAGGTGTGTATATATTATAATCAAAGCGCATAGGTGTGGTGGTGGATAAGAAGATTGGGAGACAGGTACAGTGGGATGTTAGGAGACAAGGTAAGGCAGGTAGGTAAATGTATGCTTAAAGGTAAAATGTCCTTCTAAATGTCTACATGTTCTCTGAATCTGTGCTGGCTCCACTTGCTTCATCTAGAGAACATACGTTGCAAAGTAAAGGGGAGATGCTATATCCTCTAACATTTCCACGTCATTCCATGGCTTTCGTTTGAAGGAATAGTAAAAAGCGATAGGAAAGGGATTAGAATATAGCATACGCAAGCTATTATAACCAGGACAAGGACTAGTACACTATATTCCCTGTGCAGTGTGCGTATACGGCTACATGGTTGGAATTGTTGGACAATCCACAGTACAGTGTGGGCAAAGGGCTTGTGCATTTTGGATCCGTGGAATACGTGAACCATTCCAAATATTGCAATCACCGATTCCAGCAGATTCAAAATCTGGTGACGGAATTCCAAGGTTTCAAATCATACCTCTGGAATCTTTTTCTGTCCTATTGCCTCCTCATTATCCCTTCAGTTCACTCCATACTTTTATATATTCACGGCTTATGCATGTTTTGCCAATTTTCCGTCTCCCTCTATTATTCCAGAATGCTTGGAAATTAACTACAAGTGTCCGAACGTCACCTTTGTCAAAAAGTAAGTTCCCTCAACTCCCACGAGTTTTAAACAAGTAATGCCGTGTTGGTCCCTTTGAATTCAGAAATACGCATAACGAAATCATCATCATCATCCGGTGACCTTGTCAATCAAAGTATATAGAGACTAGTTTTAATAAACGCGTATGCCTCTGGTTTGGTGTTGATTAGCACCGGGTGAAGGATTTCCCGGAAAGTGACCCCAAATTGTCGGATGTTGGTTACACCATCTTGTGGTTAATAATTTACGAGAGCATTGTTGGGGTAGGAATTTATACAGGCGTCCCCGCTTATTAGTTTGGTTATGGTAGTAGGAGGTTTTTGGGAGAAGATTAGTTTAATATGTTCTCCATTAGTTGAATATAAAGATTCCTTAATTGACTTTTAATTACCCATGTAAAATGGGCAGCTGCTGGAACTATTGTCAATGAACGAATTGCTTTTCACTTTACAGTTATCAGGGTTTCCAAGTCTGTCCATGAAACTGGAAGGAATTAAGGTTTGGAATATAATTTCTATTTCTTCGAGGAGTCGTACTAGGACCAGCTGAGCTTGGTATTATCGCTCATCTTGTCTCTGATGTAAGTTAACTTATAAACATGAATTAATGTCTTGTCTGTGCCTAGCTACTAATCTCGTTCGCGGAAGTGATAACAGCCATTCGAATCACTTTGCAGTCCATAATAACGTGAAATGTTGTTGACTCTCTCTGCTCAACCGCTCACAGTCGAGTTTTTCATGTCTGTAGGAGATCAATTCATAAACATGCTCAAAATGGTTTCTTAAATTCATAGGTTCTCGTGTTCATTTTTTGGATGGGATACTTCCTGCTTTTAACACTAAATCGCAGCTAGAGAAATTATTTTCCTATCCTACGATCGTCTTTTTCTATTTCTGCGCCAATAAATCTAGTACAACCATGTGGAAAGTACGAGAACTTGCGGATAAAGTGTGAGTGTGTTTTCTTCTCAGTATAAATTGGAGAAACATTTCATGAATATGACATGGCCAATGAATGAATTAATTTTATTGTTCATTTTTTTTTCCTATTTTAGAACAAATGTGGTTATGAATTATACCGAAATCGAATCTAAAGTTCGTGAAGCCACCAATGATGAAGCTTGGGGACCGACTGGTAAGAGTTCACATTATAGCCGTGCAAAACAGAGAAAATTTCGTAAATGCAGTTTCAAAATTTGTTAATCTATTTGCAGGAGCTGTTAAATATGAACTCTCTCAAGCCACATTCAGTTACGATCAGTTTCCAGAAGTCATGGGCATGTTGTGGAAAAGAATTGCCGAAAATAAGCGAAGTCCTCGGAGAATATATAAAGTATGTTTTTATTATTTAGCTAAATTTATGTGTGGATTTCTGTGATATCGCTTCCAGTCTATGCAGATGCCATAACGATGTTGATTTCGTCTCTCTTTCTAGAGTTTGTTACTTTTACATCATCTCCTGCTCAACGGATCAGAGCGAGTTATTCGTGCAACAAATGATCGAATTTACGAATTAAGGGGTCTCACAGAGTACCATGTTGTTTATGAACCTGGATTTTCATTGAATTCAATCATCCCTCCCGAAGTTACGAAAGATGGAGAATTGAATGTTAGAGTCAAGGCAAAGGAATTAGTGGATTTACTACAGGTTTGTTAGTGTGGATACTATGAACCCTTAAGTTTTTAATTACCATTTAATTGGTATAATAATAATTTTAAATCAATTTTCGCTTTATTGAAGGATGAAGATCGGCTTAAAGAAGATAGAAAGAAAGCAAAGAAGAATAGAGATAAATACGTGGGAATCGGCTCAGATCGTTGGATGACATCAGGAACTACTTCAACTTGGGGATCTTCTATGGGTTCAGGAGAGTTTGATGAAACTGGAGAAGACTTAGGGTAATCGATTGTCTCTTTTAGTAAAATTTTCAAGCACGTTTGAGCATCTATACTGAATGCATTTCTAATTTAAACCATCTGTTTTGCTATTTATAGGAGACCGAAATCTCCACCACTATCATCGCCATCGCCGAAGAGAGAAAATAGCAATCGGAAGCCTGCTTTTCAAATATCAAGTTCAACGAGCAAGAACAACGCTGATGAGGATGACTTCAATCCAAGAGAAGGAGAAGCTTTTGGAGACTTCAAAGCAGCACCTACAAAGCCGACACAAAGTACCATTGGTGGTGGAAGCGATGACATCTTCCCTACAGACTTCCAGACGGCTTTCAGTGCAGGCACGGAACCAACGCAGGACTCAATCACATTATCCAGCGTACCTGGTGCTTCATCATCCGCAGAATTATTTTCTATGTCGAATTCGCTATTTCCTGGGAATGGAATTCCAAACGCAAGTGCTCCTGCGTCTATGGGCGGAGCTTCTTCATCAAACAATCAAGTTGATTTACTGGGCGAGCTTTCGTTTGATTCTCCCGGATTAAGTTCAATGGGCAGTCTGAGCAATAATTCCGCTTTTTCTCCAACTTTAGCGTCGCAACCCATATCGCAACAGATTCTATCGCAACCGGTTCCACAATCCTTACAAGGCCTTAACATGGGCCCTTCGTCGAGTCCGCAGCTTTTCCCCCAATCCAATTCAACTTTATTTGATAGTATCCTCGAACCAGCTATAAAATCGAACGTCCAGAGTAATAATATCAATAATAATTCGGCCAATGCCGAGAATAAGCAAGCAGCGTCTTTGAAGGTAAGTGTGGAAACCAGATTTTAAAGCCTCGCTATCCTATTCGAAGCATAAACATTAACGTGTAATTAACTGGCGGTAATAATTTTTATCCACAACATAGGGAACAACTTGGGGAGATTTGAACTTTTCACTAGACGATCTAACCATTAACCCTTCAAGGAATCAAGCTGCAGCCAATAAACCCTCAATCAATCAACTGAAGTCCATACAACGCAAGTGATTGTATCAATAGCAATGTACACGAATTTAAACGTATTATCTTACGGTGCTCAAATGGAAATGGTGTACGT
The DNA here is from genome assembly GCA_906901655.1 of Sminthurides aquaticus. NCBI lineage: Eukaryota > Metazoa > Arthropoda > Collembola > Symphypleona > Sminthurididae > Sminthurides > Sminthurides aquaticus. The sequence continues at coordinate 11,599,915 of CAJQTT010000001.1, read as the reverse complement.
ATAACAGAACGCAGTTCGTATGCAGACAACAACTATAGCCGCAAAGTGCCTTAGGGACCAAGATTGTACAATACCAGTTATAATTCTTCGGTCATGGTTAGTGATGTTTAACGTAACTATGTAAAGTTTCTCATTCCTCTTGGCGAAATGCGTATTAACTAACAGGTGTAAAAAACGTTCCGAACTTTAGAAGATTGTACAAGCAGCAATCCATATGGTTAATCAAATTGAGATACAAATAACCCCGTTCGTACATGATGAATATGTGTTTCTGTATTACGTATAGGTAGTCACCGACTGATTAGCGGTTTTTCATGTGATGGGGTGAAGAGAAACCTAATGAGGATCTGTAATCTGTATTTTCCAGCAGAGATTTTGTGATTTTCCTTCAGTAATTCTTATTGCGGTATAAATGTCCCCTACAAACTGTAGACTTCTGAAGCTGTAAACAAAATCTTTTTAAACTACAGCATTCAGCTGTATGTAAAGTTGCATTAATTACATTTCAAGTCATTTTAAGCAAAGTAGCTGGACATTTTTAAAAACTCCAATTCTGGAAATCTCTGGGAAATGTATTTTCTGATTACGATGAAATTATTTGTACCAAAGCTTGTACTGATATTTGACACATTTCCTTTGTGCAGCAATCCCTTCCCTCTTATAATATAACAGCTATTTTAATTTTTAATTATTTCATAACAGTAATCTTCCGTAATACGTTAAAGCTTCAGGAGCCTGTGAGTAGCGATATGTTCTTTTCTCTAAGCTCTGAAATCTACCGTTTCACCCCTGGGGGTCAGTTAAGGCAGCAGTTCTGCAAGTAATTTTCTTGTCTTTTATGAATTCTACTTTCGTAGGTTTTATTTTAATTATTTTATCACGTAAGTATCTTGGCCACTGTAAAGGTGGTTCACAACCAAAGCAGTTATAAATTTAGCGTGCACAAATAAATTTTTATCGCAGTCCGATGATAGTTCTCTGTAATCCTGGATAGAGGAAAATTATGTCCGTTTCTGGTGCAATACGTAATATTTGCAATAGCAAGACATAGTCATCTTTATCTATGAAAAGAGTAGCAACTGCTTTGGTACAGAGCCAAAGTCTTCCAGCATTGTTACGGATTATGATTTACACGAATAAAACCTAATCAACATGCAAATTCGCTACGCTTCCGCTGTCTGCCAAAATCCCTGCAAATCATAGTTATAATACATACGTATGATTTCATATCTCAGCTCTAATTTCGGGTGGCACCGTCCACGTCAACCGCTATTTCTTGCCAGAATAGAAACAATCGACTATTGCTATCGCGCCTTCTTATGAAACGTTGCATATGAAGCGCTGCGCTCATGATGACGTCATGTAATGTAAATCAAGTACAAACTCGGACTCGGGTGGTATTTTACGGGTAATTTACATTTACTTAGGTCATACAGAGTCTGGAGCAGTAATTTGAGCAAATAATTATTACTAGCAATAAATTTCACGACCATCTTCGTAATAATTCTGGTTCAGTAAACATTCTGTCGCACTAATCGTAACAACCAAAAGGGTTTCTACTCGGATTTGCCTGCATGAGCATAGCATAGCAACTTCTTCGCAGCAGCGTTCAAACTGCAGTTGCGCATTGTTCTGATGGAAGTACAATTAGGTTCCCACACTAATAGATTTGACAGCTTTTGCCGTGCTTACATTAGATGACTGCAATAATACTCTGCCATTCGTAGACTCGAATTCATACTCCAGGGAAGAAAAAAGACCCAATAATATCTAAATATCTGCCGGCTATCAGCCGGAGAAGACTGGCTCTGTCACTTGGTACAATGTTTGGCGAAGCAGTATTAACTTTCACCTTAATTTTTGTCACATGCTTGTATCAAGAACTGAAGCCTTCAAGAGAATTTTGTTCGAGTCGAGATGTTTCTGTTCTTGGAAACCACACGCATACATCCACGAAACGCAGCGGTATGTACGTTTACAGGGCATTCTTAAAGTAAAAATGCAAATGTTAATTGAGTACGGTATACAAATGCAAAAGTTATCTTAATATAATATAGGAGTATATCATTTGTTCTTCAGGTTTTGACAAAAGTCGAAATACGATTGTTTAATTTCGCGTGTACGCGCTTGGTAATCCCTAGCTTACCAGCCTAAAGGCAGACGTCACACTCGCTTTTCCCTGCACGTACTTTCACTGAGGAGAGAGAAAGAGAAAGTGAGGGAAAGTCCTTTCTTGTCTTGTCACCAAGTCGGCTTGTATCTTACGTTTTATCAACTAGCCCACAATGAATTCAACGAAACGTGGCCTTGAAGTAGCTATTGGTCGTATGCTATCAGTACTTTGAAAATGTTCTATGAAAGTGTAATCCGTGAATATACATAATCAAAGGGTTGGTCTGTACCATATATTAAAAAAGGTCGATAGCTCTTGCTCAACATCAAGTAAGAATGGTCCTTTTCGTTGGGACAATGGATGAGAATTTTAACCTGCTTCTACTTTCTCGAGTAGAGTCTAACTATTTAACATGATTCAGAGAGAGAGAGAAAGAGAACGTTACATTCGTATCCTTTGGAATTAAATACATGTTTGAATACTTCTAGCAGTTATAAACTTGATGAAGAATTGTGTTTGTAGTTTCACCTTTGTACTCCTCATATAAGTTGCCTGATTAAGGGGAAAGTTACAACTTATCGTTAACGGGCCTGCTAAAATTCGAGCTTATATTTGTACTAAGACAAAGTATTCGCCTTTTGATTAACAGCTGAAATGCCAGATTTTAGTCCTTGTAATCCTCTCATCTTCAAGGATTTGTACATCTAGTCTAATCCAAGTCCTTAACATTCTCACTGTCATGTAGGTCCTATTATAATTTACAGCTATTAAACAATGGTGTATCAATCAGGTTGTACGTACAGCAGTCGAAATAACGATCCTTGAATAACTCGGCCGATGAACTCACCACACCTTATACTTTAACGGTCAAAAGTCAAAATCTCTTACGCCTTACGAGAGATCCAGAAAAGCCAATACGCTCCAAAGTTAGCACGTAAGTAGTTTCAAGCGCTTTATCGAGCGCAAACAACGATATGCCGTTCACTCAATGTTTTACAGTGTTGACGGACAAGCTTGCATAAATATGTGAAGAAAATTAGGGATCAAAATGAACCAAATCCTTACAAGAGTTACAACTTAAGATTGTGAGTTTCATGCAAAAAGCATTGTCAAAATACTGACCATACAGCTACCCAAACATTGTGTGTAATTTAGTTTAAATCTCATGTTTATTTCGCCCTGTCACACCACACCGCATCAAAAATCGAAAATACAAAAACAAAAATAGTTAACACTGTGTCGTTAACAATTTTGAGAAACAACTAAAGCAAAACTTTGTCATCTAAACTAAATTCCGCGTTGATGCATATACTAACTAACTGTGTAGCTTTGGTTTCATAAAATAAATGTCTCGAGATTACCATACAAAAAATCAGGCTAGTGTTATCATTGAGAATGTATACGAACCGATATAACAAGGACGGGATGGCCAAGAGATTAATTGTGTGGGAAACGCTGCGTTATAAAATACTAGTAAATCACGTGCTTTATAGACTTGAGACTCATATTTAACGTAGCCTAACATCTTTAGAGTTAACAACTAATCCTTTGGATAACCCAACTCTCGTAATTACCGTGACCGTGACTAGGGAGCAATCTAGGAAAACATGTCTAGGCTAAACTTTGGAGTGTGTGTAAAAATGAATAGTTTTGAGTTTATACAAACGTCACCGATACGCACTAAATTCAAGACTGATTTTTGAAGCAACCCCAAAAACTTCTAGTTGCAAAGAAATCATCTTAAACCATACTTACACTATTTACGTTACGAACTAATCCATCAAACGTTTGACATACACAATCATAGACAAGTTTATTCTTCGTCGGCGTTGTATGTAAGCTTTTTGAGTGTGCCTTCTTCGGAGGGCTCAGTAGAAGTCATTCGATTCCAGCGTCTTGCACTGCTTGCTTAAAGTCGCGTACTGGCCATTGTTGGGTCCAAGCATGGAGTGACCCATGGTCCCTGTTTCATGCATCCTCCCTTGATGGTGGTGGTAGTGGTTACCGCTGTATTCAGCCTTTCTTGTTCCGTTCCTATAAAGCATACACAACAAAAGTCTCAATTAATGTCTTAAAACCCCATTGGTAATTACTTAGTGCTGCAAGTATTACAGACAGATTATGAGAGTAAAAGTTTTCACGCAGCTAACTACATCCCCACCGCCACCTCTGTGACAAACATTCGATCACAATCAGGAAATTATCGAGCGTTGCAGGCGTGCAGCGTTAGAAAACATAATCTGTGGTTAGTTCAACAAAAGCAGTCATCAATTAATTTTTTATCAAATAACTCAAACGAAATCTTGCCATTACTCACATGAAAAGAGAACAAGGAGACATTCAATAGTAGAGATAGAACAGAAATATCGCACAAAAGGAGACAGAACGCTTTACAGGATTTATTTAGTTTAGAGTTACACGCGCGACTCTCGAATGCGAACACTGGAAATAATAAACAAAATAAAAATCATCCATATTAAAACAATTTTGTTAGTAACCAAAAACAACAATAGGTTTGCAACCAACGCCACCAAGAAGCCGTTATACAAAATCACGAACGCAAACACAGTTTTCACACCAACAAGCATCATAACCCTCACTTTCAAATGTTACTGGATTCAAATTTTGGGAGCAAAATTGTGAAGCCAGTAACTTGATACTGCTGCAGAATATTATTTGTATAAATCAGATAGCGACCTATATATTACATACGAAACTTTAGGCTTTCGCTAGTGCCAGTGAATTCCTGCATCAGTTTTCTTTGTACGTGAGCCTTGTTACAAAGCTCTGCATCTTACTTAAGAGATTTCTTTGAACACAACTATCTATCATATTGGTTTAGCAGAGCAACGTAACACGGACAGAATGCATTTTTATGTCTAAAGAGACAGTTTCCCTACATAAACTAAAACATTGATGAGCTCCATGCAATACTCATGCAAATTTAAGCAGAAATGCACTAGACTTTTGCTAAGTAAGTTAGAAGGCCGAGTGAGAAAAGAAAATGCTAGTTATAGGTAATGAACATCAAACGGATAAATACAGAGGGGTGGGCTCATGATCCTCTAGAGCAGTCGAGCAAGACCAATCGTGCCGTGTTTGGTTAATTAAATAAGGATTCAACCCCGCGCCTCCAGTTCGACGTCCACCCGTACCACTTCTGTCACCGTATGAAGGAGCTGATGGGAGAAATGACACGCATTCTTCCGCCCCGTTCCCCATGCATTGTTTTCTGCAAATAATTTCATGGAAAGTGTTTAAAAGGAAAAAGCATTGTGCTTCCATACCTTACTTGTGCAAAAATTGGGTATGCTCCAAACTTTGATCAGAGCACAACGCATGATTGAGCATGGCTGGCTCATTATGCTCAACACTTAAGGTACGAACCTCTTTTGAATGTAAATCCATGTATGAGAGTCCAGTCCGACGAGGAGAGTGAACAAAAACGCTGTAATTATGGAAGAAAGGAGAAGGAAACTAAGACCGTAGAGTGTCGTCACACATAAGCCATCCACTGCTTTTGCCCAATACCCGTGTATGGTTTGGCAATCCGTCCGAAATGTAATCTGCAAAACCAGTCTTACATTGCCTCACCACACCTTGAGTATTTCAAAGTAAACAATACTTATAAGGACATAAAGGAGCTTACGCGGTTTGTCATCACATCTTCGACCTTGTATAACTCGTCAAATAGACGCTCAATGACTGCTGTAACCTACAAGTAAAAAGCAAGGCTATACAAGACAATCTTAAACCACCTTAGAAAAGGATTCACACCTGGGGGCCTAACCAACTGTACGGAATTCCATTTACGAGACACACCTCACTCATCGCAGGCTGAGGGTTCACAACAAGTTGACTTAAATATGAGGGCACAGGGGTTACTCGCCAGAGTGAATCATGAACATCTAATACTCTTGTCTCACGGTACGGGAAAAATAAAACTGAGTATGTTGCAAATAATGCTAACCGGCTCAAGGATGTTCCGCGAATAAACTCAATTTTGTCTTAATAGCATTACACGGGAAGCCTAATTACATTAAGTCCAGCAGACACTGCTTCCTTTCCTTCCTCCTCAACTCACAATTGGCTCTCTCCAGGGAATTTCTGCTGTATATTATTAAGGTACAAGAATAAAGTTCCGTCCGAGTGAAACGTGGGGCAAGTTAATTCTACTCCCTGTGAATTTCAATTTACTATCAGTTCGTACGAAATCTTAATTATTCTACACGTCTCGGGGGAAGGTGAACTATTAGCAGTTATTCTATTTTGCTGTCGGTAATCTCATTCAATGCCAAACTTACTTGTTCACGAGAATCAATTTTAGTATTAATCTCCCGCATAGCTTGCTGAGCGGCAATTATTGATTCATCAGCTTCTTTCATATTTTCTTTAAAAAGGCCAGTTGTTTCTCGGGCTAGTGGTTGGCAATTCATGTAAAAATCCGAAACTTTCGTTGAAATCTTCTGCCGCGTTAGCTCAGTAATGGCAGCCCGACTTGGATTGACGCAAATATCCGCAAGTGACTGTTAATGGAAGGACAGTCAGATAATTAAGCCCCTCATAAATTTATAGAGCATCTGTAAACCAAGATATGCCGTATGCATTGCCGCCTCTCTGAGAATACTTACAACTGATCCGACGAGATATAGGGATACAAGAGACCAATTCAAAATTACAGCGATGAGACCCACAACAGAGAACCTGTGTAGAAAAATCATAGGGATTACGCATACATCACTCACATCGCTTCTTTATCGGTCTCGAAACAAACACCATTTCATGTTTATAAAAGGTTCAGAATTCACAGCTTACGTTATGAAACAACATCTGGAATGCCGTACTATAGCGTAGAATAATACTACACAGAATACGATAAACACGGTCAGTAAAGTGAGCGTAATTGGCCACCTAGAAAAGAGTAAACGCATTAGTTAGGATAACCGCACGCCTCATCCTCAAGCCAACCATGCTGGGAACTAAATGTAAATACTGTTATGTACCTTATGCTCTCATAAAATTGAACAGTGTGGTGAAGAGCCATTCGATCGGAGATAACACTGAAGTCACCATCCAGAATTAGTATCTGCCGCAGAGTCTTGCTTGTATTGCCATTTATATACTTAATCTCGCGATCAATACTATCCGGCTGCAAAGGAAATGTTTTAACGTACCATTAGCGACCAAATGGATTTCTTACCAAATGTTCTCCATCATACACATACAGGAATCAGGTGGAAGGAGTTCACTCTCCATCCCCAATGCCATAATACATCAAGGGGCACTCGCACCCATGGCTCACTTATGTATAATTAGTAAAGTAACTGCGATAATTGAATAAAGTAGAATGATAAACTTACAAGTGGTTTGCCAATTATGTTCTTGAACTTTATGATTAATGGTGGAAGAACTTCCTCGATTGAAATCCTGACTTCCCGTGTCTACAAATAAATGTCAAAAAATTTCAAATAGGTAAAAAGTATGATCCAGAATCCAGAACTAGCAGAATACGCTGAGCTCTTATACAGCTAAATTAACCTTACCCATTAAGGTTAAAGAAATGCCGTTTATTCATATTTGCGGGATAAATTAACTCAAACTTACACTATTAGAGAGTTTGCTGAAATGATCCCGGATTTGCCGAAGCGATTCCACAACTACTTCAATTCCATTATGGAAGTCATCGTTGCCATACAGACCCAATCCGATGGACGCACTTAAGAAAGAGAGATAAGAAAAGGAGTTGAACGTTTCCGCATATCATTCATTAACAATTCACGGCCGTAGCCTGGAAAACAGTCTTTGTCAAGTATACGAAAGGGAGTCATTTGACTCACTCCAAAATTTGTTAGCATAAAAAAATTTTGCTAACTAAAATATTTCCTTGCATCCTTTGCTTACCAGGTGGCAGTTCCAAGTAACCCAAGAATGACTTTGAGCCACACAAATGACCTGTCTCTTTTAGCATGTCGGTCACAACATCTCGTTAACAAATAAATTAATAGAATAACTAGGATTAGTATGAGAATAAGAGCCGGAAAGGAGGCTAGGATTCCTAGAGATTCCAAATAGACTTGATTGTGGTAGTCGAACGTGGAATTAACTTTATGACCAGTCACATTAAGGTGGGGAAAGCGGTGAAAGAACCGCGCGAGGAAGGGGGGCATTTGACTCTGATACACGGACATTGTTGAAGTTTGGAATTAAACCACTGTTATTCGTCACTTCCCACTGATTCAACTCCCGTTTGACAATAATGTAGTTACAAACTGGAAGTATTTAAAGTAAACGCTGAGTTAAATGTGACACTACACACACAAACACTTTGTATGAACAATTATCTTCCTGTTCGGGATGCAGACGTCGTATAGAGACTCCGATAGAGCTTTCTCCGAGAACTCGAGTATCCGGATTTGTTTAAACCGTAGTAGACTATGCTGATAGCGAATTCTTTGAACACAATATCCATGACTAAAATGCAAACTAGAATTTTTGTAATCTTTAAATCATTTTCAATCCCACTTGATTATCTTAATTAATCAGAGACGAGAAGGAGACGAGCCACTGCTCCTCGTCTCTTCTGTCCAACACTACTAAACACGTACGGCACAGTCCATGGAACAATGTCAGACCGACAGACAGGGGGATGCATGGAGAAGTCGAGGAGATCGTCGATGTTGTAGTTGCAGAAGCAGTAGAGGGGATAAGCACATTTGCTCTAACAGCAGACATAGCAAAGGACCACACATCCCAAGATCAATAAATGCCACTCCTGGACCTTGAGGCGCAAGTCATAGTACTTGTTCAACTTTGGAGCACGCAATCCAGATGAGGAGCAACCCTGGCCATAGCAGTCATTCCAATTTTTTGCTTCTTCTCCTTACATCCTTCCTCCTTTTTTCACCCCTCTTCCATCCCGTGAATCCTCTTCAGAATAGGACGCTTTACGGATCTGATCCTCTTAAAGAATATTCAGGAGAGAGATGAATCAACTTTCTTCTTAGAAAAATATTCCGCACACACACAAACACATACGCACCTACATAAATTCACAATTCACACTGGTCACCTCATTTAAAGAGGGAAAGAATTCCCATTCTTTTGTCAAAAACTTGTTCCACGAGAGAAGCGAGCTGGAAGGAACTTCTTCTTTGCTTCTTCGTCTTCTAGTTATTTAGATTCCGTCCAAGTTGTAGCCCACGATCCTGGCTTCTAGATCTCCGTCTTTCCAAAGAGCCGGGTACTTGCAAAAGATTGGATTCAACTCACAATGGTTTCCCTGTAAGCACCGGCGTCATTATATATACAACCTAGGGATCCCGGGTACGAGAGGCAGGCGGGATAGGGACGGTGAACCCCCTTCTTCTTCCTTGGTTTTCCCTGGCTGGTTCAAGCAATCCGAAAATCTGCGACTCCCTCACTCAACAAGAGTGGGACTCATTCCGGGGATTGCGGAGCATATAGCTTGTGTAGCGTTTTATTCAAGCGTTTCCACAGGGCAGCCAGTCGAGTCAGCGAAGCACATCTTCCCGTGTCCCTTGCCAGAGTTAGAACTGAATCGATATTATCCGCTTGAGAGATGAACAGAATGCAAATTCCTCAAATGCCTTCATCACTCATACTTGATCACGTCCACTCCTACAATATACAAATAGTCAACAACATGAACATGGCCAACTCGCAATTTCCTTGAGCACGTAGTAATAATTGCAACTCTCAGATATTGATATCAACCATCATTCTCAAAGTCAAACGTACCAGCTTACACTCTGTGTATAAATTATAATAAGTACGGCCTTTTCCACAGTCACTTAAACAGTTCCATCGCAAACACATCCAAGCATTAAGTTTCCTCTTAATTCGCACTCTGCAGAGAGTATTATGGTACTGCACTAGGACAAGTTGCCCTCGCAGATTTGTCAGTTACTAGCTCCTCGGATGATGTAGAACTTAATTGCAGAACAGATAATCAGTCAAGCCTCCGAGCTTGCCTTGATGATGACAGCATTACAGGGTCCGATGAGATTCCAGAGTGTGTCTCCCTCCAACTACTGTATTAGACTAACTTGCAGAGTGAGTAACGATGGGATGTTGATTCATTCAAATGTACGTATTTCCCAATGTTTTCCTTCAGACAAGATCCCTGGCTAGGGCTTTAGTCTCCAGCCTTGTTGGGTCACATAAATGCCATAATGCCATGCCAGCAGCAGGCTTCTCCCATCTGTATAACCACCAAATGACGACGGATCCTTCCCTACATAGTCAGAACCAACAAAATTTGATACCATAAAACTTCACTCTCAAATATCAAACAAAAATGTGCGTACAAAACCTAGTTTAACCTACCGCTATCTACCCTTCCAAGAGGGTGGGACAGGCCAGGCCCAAAAGATTTACTCCCACAGATCTCCCTCCGCGCACATCCATACACACACACTCTTCGTTTCCATCTTCCCCGCCCAACCCTCTTACTGTCATCATCATCCCGATACACCAAAAGGAAAAAGGAACCATTCATTCTGCCAAATAATTCCCTTCAAACATCCCAACAACCAACTTATCCTTCCATCCCTCCTCAACCAACGCAACGGAAACGGCAATCACGAAAGGATGGCAACCGACCGGGAGCGGCAGGAAACGCTCAGGTTTATAACATACCACCACCCTTCTGTCATTACCGCCGGCTGTAGCTCCACCATCTCCGTCTTGCTAATACCCATTCTTCTTTCACCCTCTTCCAGTTTTTCTCTTAATCTTTCAATTCTTTCTTCCCACCTCATCACCATGCAGGAACGCTGCTGTATGATAATCACCAACATCTAACCTGTGATTTAGCCACCAACTTATAATATCAGCTTGCGCCTTCCAAACTTTTATCAAAGATCCAATCAATGGTCTCCAGATAATGTCCTCATCAATCCCAGCACGTTTTGTCGGCATCCTTCCTTCCTGCCCATAATTTATCCTCCAACCCCAGCTGCATCGCTCTCACGCTCCACTCCAACTCTTTTCATGCTTCCCTCAAACTTCAAACAATCAAAAGTACAATCACAATAGAAAACAATTTAAGCCGAAAGTCAAATCTACTCCTCATTCACATCGGCAAAGCCAAACTAAACCACTTAAAACGGGCTAATCAATCCAAATACAATTAGCTCCTCATAGCATAATCCTCTAGAATCTCCTCAGAACACAATCCTGATGATATTATCCTAAAGGTTTCATTATAAAACGGAAAATTATTGCTTCAACCCAGCATTCCAGGACTTAACATTCTATCTGCTGCAGATAGAATGCAAAGTCAATCATTCGAGCGTCAAAAACCTCAGTATCATCCATCCTTCCGGCTCTCTTCGTGTATCATCAAAACAAGCGTCCTCACTTCCGGTATCCATGTCCACTCCGCCCTACTTTTCCGGACTGAAATCTATTTACCAACGTATATATTTCAGCATTCAATTTTCGTCTTGCGCGTTTATAATGTGCTCTATCTTAAATTTCTCATAGCTCATTTTTATCATTACTTGAAATCCAATCGGTCAGCGGAGTTTTCATTCACTGCATGAATGAGAGTTCTACTATTAATACACTTTATACCCTCTTTGTTCACATGTCAGCATTTTCTTCTAAATTCTTCTTGTCCGTCTATCAATTTCCCTCGTCTTTTCCAGCATGTCATCTGCCATGTTTGCTAAAAACAAAGCTAACAACATTAGTCAAATCGTATAATTAATTGCATACACTTACTGAAGAGCATACTTTATCTTCCACAAGTTTATGACTTCCAATCTGGCTTCTGTATCATATTACCTGACTCAAAATTATGGCAGACATGTAGCTTATTTTATTTATGACCAACTATTCCTTACATCATTTGTTAATTTGAATGTATAAGCATAACTGCTAGCTGGCTTTGATTAAAAAATGTTATTTTTCTCAAATGATTAATCTAAACCGCAACTTCTAAGCTCGATTTCCAAGATAATCGTTTCCACTCGAATGATGTCTATGCTGATGAAGCATAACTTCGAGTCTCCAATTACAATCGCTTTGCCCTTAGCTCAGAGCTGATTAAACCACGGATTTACACATAATAATACATTTTTAGTTTCGGTAAGCGATCAAGACCTAAATACCAAACCAACTTATTGACTTGCAGAACGATAATATATAATAATATAACAACAGGGACAAAAGAGGTGCAGGAAAAAATTAACAGGTCCATTAAAGCAGAGATTTAAATGAAACAAAAAATATATATGTAATGATTTCGATAGCGTAATCACCACGCTCCTCCATAAAAGTTAAACAAACAATATTATACCGTGTCTATGGTGTGAAGAGTCCAGTTCTAGTCCTGTACTGGCACAAATGGCACACGATGGTTCTAAAAATGCACGTTGCTAATTGTAGACAACGGCAATCATAACGACTTCAGCCAAGGAAATATGTACGATAACTCTTAAATTAGATTAAATAATTCGTTAGTGTCATTGAAACGATTTGGGTAGTCTTGGTTTATCGTTTGTCCGGGTGCAATAGTGCGAATGAGGAGTCACGCCACGTCATGAGATAATTACTATATCGGGAAGAAGATTGCATATCATATAAAATGTTTGAAATCATGAATCGCTTTATAATTTAATTTTTAAAGCCTGCACAGTTGCAAAATTAAAAAGACAGGTAAATTATCAGCTCTAAATTGCGGTTTCCGCTTAAAAAGTCTAAAGTACACTATCATACATTGTGCATGATACGCAAGCCGAGTATACGTTTTCATAGTCACCGTTGAAACAGACCGCCAAATTTAAAATCATATAAACAATTTTTTTTCGTGAAGCTGGATATGAGCTGCACAAATGCTATGATTTTATACAGCGGATTCAGTTTTATTAACCGCACACCGTGGCGGTTTTAATTGCGGTGCTAAATAATTATAACAAACTCACCCAAGATATATATATATATATTTCGCAGACTCTACATGCATTTGTTTCATGACATCATGTATTACTACATCAATAGAGTGAACTGCTGTCAAGTTATATACGTTGTATGATTGAAGGAGGCGAAGAGGCTGTTATTCGTTACATCAAGATATCTGAAGGAGGGGACGTTAAATGCAAGACAACCAGTTATCAAAAAGTCTATTAATCTTATTTCTGGTGAAACTGTGGGATTTGGTGCGTGGATTTCTAGCGTATTTTGCTACCACAATGGAGGGCAATGCCATTAGCGATCTTGAGGATGAAGGTGACAGTCCTGAACCTTGGAGACTTGAAAAAAGTCCATTGGAGAATTCAATTGTGCGTTAAGAAACTCATTAAAACATTTTCTTGATCAATACAACTGTTGGGAGATGAAATAAGGGCCAACTCTGTTTATGAACGAATGAACATATTCTGTTTTACAGGCTCTTCGAAATATCTTCTCCAACTTGCCTGTTGAAGACCTCAAGAATGTTCGACAAGTATGTCAACAGTGGAATGAAGAAGCTGTTGGAATTTTAGCAGCGAGAACATGTGTTCGAATAAGCAATTTGAAGCAAGGTGTTAAACGCTGCACGGATTACTTTAATTTTGAAGCTGAAAGACGTAGAGATTCCATGGTGTTTCTAAATTTCACCAACTACGAATTAGACCTAAGACTGAGGGAGCAACAACCGTATGATACATTAGATCGGAGTACTTTACCTAAGCCAGCTACATTTTTAGACCACTTAGATTTACAAGAACTCCTGATTTTCCGGAAAACACAGAGTGATCTAGCTGAGTTTATGAATGGTCCGTGGAGGGACAATATCACTTCAATTAGCGTTAAAGGACTGTCTGGTTATGAATGGCATTACATATTTCTTGATTTCTGCCGATGCTTATTTAATCTGAAAACGCTAGAAATTCGTACCAAAACACTACCTCGCATTACTCATTGGAGTGATAAAAACGCTGCTGAGTTTAAAACCAAATTAGACCTGCCAAAAACTGATGATGATAAATCAAAATCTAAGCTTGAAGTTTTGCGGGTGATGGGCTGCGTGCTAGATTGGAAATTCTTGGAAGAACTACAAGCGCCGCTGAAGGTTGATTTTGAAATAGTTGTAGTTATATAAATGGCTAAATTCACGTTGAAACTTAATGATTAATGTTTGGCATTATGAATTTTAAGGAAGTATACCTACAGGTGAAATCTTTGTGGGACTCCAGTAACTTGAGAAAGCTGCAGCAGTACACAAGAGACATTAAGAAGTTTACACTTAAGTAAGTGCATGTATGATGAATATTCCTTTTAACTTTATCACAGTCAATGATACGAGGCAGAATGAACTTGTCGATGAACAAGTATAATCACTTAGCTAACTTAAGTTTTCTGTGATGCCAACTTCTTAGACAGGCTAAAGGCAAATTCTTTGTTTTTCCGGAGGCTTCATTACTCCAAACAATATTTATTCTTCTATTGTAATCGAGATGTCTACTGGCTTCCCGTCAAGCGCCTGTATAGCCGTCAGGCTAATTTCGGCTTCTCAATTTTAGCTGTAATGATTCTTATTTCAACACCTTGGTTCCTTGAGAATAATACTTGACATCACATTTTCAGCATCTGGAGCAATGAAACCTGGGACTTCAGTGATAAACAAGATGGGGATTGGCTGGATTTGGATTTACCTCACATACCAGACATTTACAACTACATCAATTCACAACCTCTGGAGGACCTTTCTATAGGCTGTAACGCTCCCATGGAATTCTTGGAAACTTTACTGGAAGGAATTCATAAATGTCCTCGAAAGCTTAATGTCGTTGTGAAATCCCCCCGAGCTTCTTCTGGACTCACCTCAGCTTACTCTCAAAAGATTTTATCGATGTTCTCGGGGCCTAAGTATGAGAAGCTAGAAGAACTTCATTTGTGCATCAAAGTGGACTCTCGTCTAACAAAATTAAGAACCGATAGCGAGCCGGAACGACTAATTATATTCGATGATACACCCAATCTAAATCTGAAAGTGCTGAAGCTATCTATGATTAACAATCCAATTTCATTCAAGTTTTCTTGTTTCATAAGTCGACTATACAAGAATATCCCAAACTTTTTCCCAAACATTGTATCCCTTTCAGTTGACATTCGCAACGGTTTGTTCGTCGAGCCCCTTCTTAAGAGTATCAAAGTTCTGGAAAGACTGGAATTTCTTCAAATCAACTTTTTCATTTCTAATTGTGATCGTATACCAGCTAATCTGCTCTTTGGGCCTTCTATTTTTTCTAAGAGTAGCTCCTACCAAGGACTTTTGAATTTGAAAGGTACATCGTTTGATTCAAAAATGATTGGTTTGACAATATTACAGTCTTTGTATGTAAGTAAAAATTTCACTTGTTTTTCCAGGACTAAAGACACTTCGCTTAATAGCTTCAAATTTCGATTGGGTCCAATTTTTTCCCGAGTCCCGCATCTGCATTTTTCGAGAGCTTAGTAAAATGGAAAATCTTGTAAGACTGGAAGTTACCAAAAACATGGTTTACGATGTAAGTGTGTTACTTCATTTTTGTATGCCGAAGTCAATCTATTCGTTTAGCTAACTCATTGCGTATTTTCCAGGTTAATGCAGCAGCCTTATTAGACTTGAAACAGCGATTGAGCTCATTTACCATTGTGACTCCCAAGAGTGTTAGTTTCTGTATACATTGCAGCCCAGAAGCACGTGCCGGTCCAAATAATTATTAGTTAATGCCTTCCGGAGAGCAAATTGTCCTCTCTCTTAAAGTATAGCAAAACGGATTGACTCCTGCTAAGTTAACTAACATCTTTGTACTTGTAATTTTTTTTCTTTATCTCGATAATTTCTTACTGCTTGATATATAGTTATTTAGCCATCCGGCTAACTAATATTTTTTTGGTAATTGACACATTAAGTGCTTTACATTTTTTACTATTGTCACTCTTGCCCAAACGACTTCAAAAGTTTTAATATTGTATGTTAAAACTTTCTAAGAATTTGGAGCTCTCAGAAGACTGTAAATCGGGGCTATTAAATGCAATTGGCTGTGTGAATGTTGAATGTATACTGGGAATACAAATGAGACACATCAGACCATCTAACGGATGTAAGTAGCAATGAAGCTCACCGTAGCGGTAGTTTCAAATCGCATAGCAAATATATGTGTGTACGGTATATTACATCATATGGTTTTTAATTCTGTTTTAAGCTTCACTATATATACTTCACTTCATTTCGCTCTGTCGCATATTATATTTGCACTATTACTATGCCAATATTCAATATTCGCACTTGCGCCCCACAGCGTTGTTTTTGTCCATACGCTTCAGTAACGTGATTCACATCCGCCGAGCGAGGGAATTCGCAAACAAGCTCGTCTTTATCAGGATATTGAGCCAACACTATGGTGAGGAAGGAAGTAAATAATTCATAAGCCTAGCAATTATCTTGAGCAGCACCTGATAATAGATCACAGTATGCTGTATCCCATCTATTAACTTTTTTTGAAGGTCGTGGTAAGTGTTACCCCTTGGATTTGAAACTAGAGGATTTATCTAGCTTTAAGTTAAACTTGTTCACAAGTATTTGTCAAATAATTCTTGTAATTGAATTCTGTTACCCAAGAACTTTTGTTCTATCAGTGTTCTAGTAATCGAGCAATTCTGTGTAGTTTGTGATACTCTACTCTTAAACTCACTTGGAATATTCAGGATAGCACGATTAGGGCAGGGGTTAGACAAATTCTCTTACTCTATTTGAACTTCTATTTAAAATCTTTAAAGCGCATCCGCGAGACAAGGTTTTACTGTTTTTGACTCAATTCATCAAAGCGAGCCAATAACAGAAATAAAAACACAATACGCTCTTGTTAATTTTTTTCTTTACTTCCAGGATTTGTGACACCAAGGAAGTGATTTGTCTTGATTGGATTCGCCGAGAGGGCATTGATTTCAAATAATTCATGCTTTTTCTGAACAACACTTTCAAATTTAAATATTTAGCCTTGCTAATTAATGGGTAAGTTCAATCATGATTGAATCATTTGAGATGGACTATGTGCTGTTGAATGTATCACACAGGCGTATGTAGCTCATTCAAATATATTTCGCTTTATGCAAATAGTATTAGCTTTTGGTCTTGATTCAGTATCAATGTCGTTAAATTTTCTGTTTAGTTGGATACCAGATTCAATAAATGTCAAAGGTTATGTTACTCCCGGAATGAATGAGCTAGGGTTTTGTATAGTATATACGCATTTGGCTTATATCCGCTGAGTACGAATGTACTTACCTGTGCAGGGTAAAACTATGTACAATCCAATAATTGATAATATCCGCATGACGGAAGTAGGGCGATCGATATGTCGTATTGACAGTAAACGCACTTCGCGTGTCGAACGCTTCACCTTTCGGAAATCTCAAATGTCAATGTGGGGGGGGGGAATCTGAGTAAATGTAACAAATTTCTAGACGGGGATATAAAACTGTTAATATGTTGTAGAACTTTGTGGAACGTGGTTCGAGCATACATCCGTTCCAGATTAAATTTTTTAGTGAGAATTTTGGCACATTGAAAAAAAATGATGGGAAATTTCATAGACTAGACTACATATATAGTTGTTTTGGCGTAGCTAAGCTTGTGTGTATAATATAATTTGTGATGTTGAAGCCTATTATGTAGAAATCAACTCGCCGCATTAGGGCAGTTTTACGTGATTATTGGGGTTTGAGTAAGTGTTGTACGGAATTCTTGATTAATTTATTCTCTAGGTTGGAAACACGAAGGGTAGTTTTCAGGACGTCATAGAGCTTTTTATTCCAAGAATACCACAATGACTGAAGCAGTGGAAAAAACTAAAAAGCCTGCCCGTAAGTTCAGATTATTATTATTGATTGCGTGGATTCTAAAGAAACTTGCCCTTTTAGACAGGGCGATAGAAAATTTTCAATGGCATTGACTGGTCCGTGATTTTCTATTTCAGCTTCTAATTTTAAACAGCAGCGTTTATCAGCGTGGCAACCTATCCTTACAGCAGGCACTGTACTCCCTACATTTTTCGTTATCGGAATATTATTTATACCCGTTGGCATCGGCTTGCTTGTATTCTCTGATAATGTGAAAGAGTATGTTGTCGATTACACCAACTGCAAGGACCTTAAAGGGGAACCGTGCGAAAATATTATAAAGCCAACATCCGGCATGACAGCTCCTAAAACTTGTCAGTGTGCGCCCATTGATGTGACGATAGAAGACGATCTTGGGGTAAGAACTTTAAGCAAATGTTTGAAATGGTGTATTAAGGTGATTGATTCACGTAGAATTCCATGTTTTGATTACGACAGGGCCGAGTGTACATATATTATGCACTAACCAACTTCTATCAAAACCATCGACGGTACGTTAAATCTAGGGATGACAAACAGCTCCTAGGCCTCGTTGGTACTCCAGAAAATCCAGTGGAACCTGATGCTTCATGTGATCCGTACCGTCGGGTCAGAGGGGGTGAGCTTAGTTTTTGCAAAAAGCGCAGTAACATTAAAATTATCGAATCCCACGATACTTTTATGTGACATTAATCGTTGGATATTTTCAGATCCCGTACAATCAGCTGAGGGCAAGATATTTTTTCCTTGTGGTGCTATCGCAAATTCTATGTTCACGGATAGAATCGATTTGCTCAAAAATGGAGAGCCGGTGCCACTCAGCTCGAAGAACATCGCTTGGGATTCCGATAAGCAGTACAAATTCAAAAACCCTTCTTGGTGGAAAAACGCTACTGCTCCAGGAGTAGAAGATACACATGATGCGTGGAAAAAATTCACAAAGCCTCAGGGTAAGGGTAGAATAGTTTTAATTAATTTCAGATAGAATATGCGTGTTTATCTGAGGTTCCTGTGATTGAGTGTAACGCCAAATTAATCTTGATCCGTAGATTGGACACCGACGTTCTGGGAAGAGTGGAAGAAGGATGGTGTTGAAAACGAAGATTTCATAGTCTGGATGAGAACAGCAGCGCTACCAAATTTCAGAAAGTTGTATCGTATTTTAGACCAGTCTGCCGCAATACCGGGATACAAAAATGGCCTACCCAAAGGCAATTACACCTTGAATATAACATACTGTAAGTGCAGCATAACATTGGTATCTTAACGGCAACTCTTGGCACAAATGGCATGCAAATTAAATTTGTGTTCTTCTTCATTCAGCTTTCAGGGTTGCCTCATTCCAAGGTACAAAATCTGTGGTAATCTCTACGACATCTTTGCTTGGTGGAAAAAATCCATTCCTAGGGATCTCATATATCGTCGTTGGCGCAATTTGTTTGGTTTTGGGAATTGTATTTTTGTTCATACACATCAACTACGGTAAAAGGTGAGTCAGTACAAAATCGTATGCGTAAATCTTGTATGTGACTAGTCTCGACTGCTTGGAATCTTTAATCTATATTTTTTCTACCTTGCTTGTGGATATGAATGCATCTTCCTTCTGCAATTTCTCATTTTCTTTCAATAATTTGCTTGTGTAAATTGAATAGAAAGTTGCAGTTAGTACGGCCAAATGATATAGGAAGCGACGCCACGGAAAGGGTCAGTCCCCAAGCTAGTAGCACTTTTATTGGCGAAGACCGTGTACGTGAAGCGTTTGCAAATCCTGTGAAAAAGTTGAATTAGAATCAAACGCGCGGATAGCTTGTGGACCAATCAGCGAAATAATCTAGCACTATTTATTATACTAGCTGTAGCTTCGCTCAACAGTGTATGCCAAATTGATTGTGGCTTTACTATGAAGACGCCAGACTTATTTTTGGTTCTTTACATAAATAGGATCGCTTTTACTCTATTGTATTGCATGAATTGTGTCGGCGTTAGTTGTGATTGCTAGTAATGGTTGTCATACAAATGATATTAGTATCTGATTCACACCCCTTTCCAATTTGCAGCACATATGAAATGACGACTGTGGACCCACGGACACCTTACTAGAGTAAAGACGCAAGAAATTGTGCAGAAATCCAATAGTATGTACAATCTGTAATCTCGCACTGATGTTTTGTTGGCTAAACCCGTGGACACATCGCAACCCATCCGCGCCTTGACGTACCCAACTTAATACATGTGCTGTTGCAAATAAAGCTAGTCCTGTTGATGAAGGTCATCCTGGCAAGTGGCACGTCGTAACTGTGTATAGTCGTACTTATAATTTTGGTTCTGTTACGTTATCACACTAGCGGATCTTAGACTGGTTCCCATAAATAGTGTCGACGCTTACGCAAATACCCTATCGCAAGACTATACATAGCTTCAAGCGCCGTTATCTCCCTTAAGTACACGAGTTACCCTATATTTTAAGTGATCTGCACTGTAGAATATTTGGACCTCCATTCTACTGATGATGGTAAATTTTAAGAGTAACTAGTGTATTACAATGCATTTCCTTTTTTAAACTTTGTATTTTATGTTTTGCATACTATGTTTGCTCCTCACAGCAGCATTACACTCCTTTACCTCTGTACCTTTCACATTTTTTGTCTGTAGTACATAGTTTTATCATCACAAGCTTAGAGTAAGTTTCATTCGCGTTGCTATAAAGGTGCCTTCGAGCGTATGTCTGATAGTGCAATCATTTGCGTTCCGATGGCTAGTATTACAATTACAAGTAGCGTGTAAACAATATATAATCCTAGTTACTTGCATATTTAAATATTTACGATTATACTGCTTAAGTTTGGCATTTATTATCATGTTATCGATGCTAAACCCAAGTCACTAAAATTTCAGTAAAGAATATGTAACAACTATCCAACTCAATCAATCCAACTTGTAAACTTTGTGTTCGCGTTGCAAAACTTTATTCTTAACAAGTGTTTGTGTATTTCTAAATACGGTAAAGATTATTGATTGCAGTTAAATACTGAATTAATCCCTCACAAAAAGCCAGTCAGTATTTGTTGCACTACGGTCATATGGCGTATGTACCTTTGCATATTTTGCAGTTTCTTGAACGTTTCACGAAGCGGAGAGTTCGCGCCTTCTTCCTCCAGGTAGAGCATAAGCTGTGACAATTCATTTCAAAATTATGCTTCTTGAATATATTCCGAATCTATTTTGTGTGAAAACTCTTTGATGGCTCTTATAGCGCATGTTGTTACTTTTAAAAAGTCTTCGAAAGTAATATGCCCAGTCCCATCATCTCGACTTCGTATAGTTTCTAATCGTTTTGATAAATGAGATTTGTCATTTAAGTTTGTAACATCTAGTATCCTGTGAAGACATTCATGAATAGTACAAGTTAGTTCCTTCATTTGTATTTACAACGAGAGCATATACAGCAACTGCCAACCCTCGTATAGTTGTTGCGAAACCCACGTCACCTACGTGCATAGATTTAACAACAACTGTTTCATTCAGAATTACACGAATCAGGAGCTTACAGTTCATAAGTATCGATCCTGCAGTCGTCACTGCCCTCAAACATTTGGAATATATCATGATATTCCAGTATTTTGTCTTCATTCCATTGTGGAAATTTGGGTATAATTGAACTCACGTTTCTCTCATTATACTCATTCAGTTTCTTTAAAGTATCCAATCTCTCTTTTATTATGCTTCCGAGTAAAGTCCTTGTAGTCAGCTCTTCGGAGATCATTGATCTAATGGCTTTTTCCCATTCCTCCGGTACTTCTTCCCGAAGGAGCCCTGTTCGGTCAAGGATGAATTGAGGCCAACTTATAGCATCACATGATTTGAACGGAAACATGTTTACGAGTAAATAAACATAACAGCAATAATGTGCAGACCTGATGAAGTGTAATCATTCTGCCTCACGTAAGGAATTTGTGAAGGAACTGCAGGTAGTTTAAACTTTCTTGTAGGATTTAAAATACTGCTCGCGGTAGTACCCATTGTCGTATGTCTTATTAGTTTAAGAATTAGATCTTTAGCTGAAAAGGTTATGTACCACTGTTTTTTTCGAATAACCTATCAGCAAGTAAAAGTAAAGAATATTGCAGTCATATTGAAGAAATTATGCACGCCTGTAGCAATGCATTATTCTTATCAGATTTTTTCAACAAATAGTTTTGAGCAGTGCATTCAAATATGTTTACATCCTCCAAGCACGTGTGTGTTATTTTTTCGAATCAAATCATAAGAATTCATTTCCAGTAGCTGCTTAACGGTAAACCGCCATACCAGTACAGATGAATATATGTTTAATTGTCTCCGTTTCCATGAAGATTGATCAGGAAAGTTAATATATTAGCAACTGACATAAAGCGTGCACAGAATAGATCGAATATGCCCTGGAATCTACTTAGATTTGATGAAGATCGAAAGCATAATAAAGTTGATCGTGCTCTCGTATCGCGACCGCTCAAAAACTATTCGAATAAATTTAAACATAAATGGAGACTGAAAATAAAAAACATGGACTACTCAATTACTCTGCTCTTCTGCTTTGGCAACACTTAACTTTTGATTCTATATTGATAGAAAAACTCTGCAAACAGGATTTAAAGATTCAGTAGTTAAAATTTTCCCATGAAATCATGAATATGTATTTGGGGCATTAGGCAAACACTTAACACTCCATCCTCTCCGAAGTGTATCGTAGAGGGCGCTGCATTCCACACCTGAATCCTTCCTTGAGTCGACCGAGAACGCCATGTTTTAGACGTACACATGATTTTATTAACTGCATAAATAATGTCAAGTCTTTGAGGGAGCAGTTGCTGTCCAAGGCGACTATGAGGAGAGAACGGAAGAAAGCCTGCTTTTGATTTAATAATTCCAGAAATGAAAATTATAACAAACATATTTTTTTCAGCCAATGTTCACGCTTTCTTAAAGCATCAAACTTAACGTTGATAAATAAAAATAAGTTACTAAAAGCGCTGTAAGGATAACGCACAGTACGTGCAGAGCTTTAAACGGCAATACAAACGAGAAGCAATCTAATGAATTTCCATTTTCTCTCCAGCAGAGTCTATATCACTTCATCTGCTTTTGACTATATTTACTAGGAAGTTTTTGCATCTTATTGGAATAATGGAAAAAAATCTACCATCCATTACTTTTCTTTCGTCAATACACAATGGAAATCTATTTCTTTCCCATTGTCTTTATCATCCAGATCCTGCTATACTATATATACAAATGCCAACTTGATCTGATTTTAAAAAGATGTGCACAAATGTTTACATCAAAATCTCTAGAGGAAAAACCGCACAATGTCTTCACGTGAGACGCATTATAGTTATCTTCAGGAAACACTTGATTCATGCGGTACTGGAAATTTTTTAGTCTCAGTGTCACGTTCCGTTAAGGGTGGAGGAAAAACTTAGAATGTGTGTACGTAAACTACACACGTGATAAAGCTAACTGTCCCATTATCTTCAAAATAGCATATGGATGTGCACATTATCGCTCCCTCCTGAGTGCGTTAGCACTGCTATCGCACTCAGAACTTGACTTGCAATCAACTAAACTTGACTGACACGAGACTGTTGTATGCTGGCATTACTACTACAACCATCAGATAATGGAGTTAACGCTAGGCAGGTACGTTTCCTCCCTTGAGATTTCCAGTGCTAGACGTGTCTACTAGATGGAAAATTTTGATTGCCGAAACTAATAATGTGAGGGGAAAATTTGTAAGCTTAGTAATAATTTTCCGCTGCTAAACACCTTGACTCTGGTGGCTTTTTTGCTACATTTCCAAACCCTAATTGCAGTTTCTATGCCATTATCAATCAAGTGTTAGGGCCGTCCAAGCGAGTACCTTATGTCTATACTGTGTAGCAATTCCTCTTTATTCAATATAGCCTATTAAGACTCATAGGTCAACTTGTGTAATCTATTTACGCTTCCTTCCTGCGGCCCACGGATCCCACAATTTCTCCTTGTTCTGTAATCCGTTTACTTAACTTGATTCCAGAGATTACTCCATGAGATCCGGAGCATGACCTCACGATTATTAGTGGTGACCACCAATGGATGGACCACCAAGCAACCAACTTCGACAATGTTTTCCTTCTTCCTGCGTATCAAGTTCGATCGTTGTAACACGATTATAGGACATCTGTATAATATATATTTATATATATATTATACTTATTATATATACTTGACAAGTGCCCAGCTGCCTGATAGACTAAAAGAAGAGCATCAGGAAGAGCCACGAATACGACTCCATCATCTGTCCAAGAACTAAATCATGGTCAGAATAAGGATGGCTGCTTTAAAAAATAAATTTTAGCATATATATATTATTTAAACTGTCAGTGTATGTATTTTGTCAACATGCTGTGTATTGTCTTGTAAAGGAAGTGTAAATGCTGTTTAAGTGAAAAAACAAAATGATAATAATTATACATCTGTTTTGCCACCATTGGACAAATGTTTTGAATATACCAATGATATATTATAACTTCAGCAGCAGAAAAATGTCAAGTATCTCCCTGGCCAGGACACCATCATCTCCGGATTGAATCTTCCCACCTACCGCCTGCCGGCCTATCCATCCGATGCAGAATTCTGCGAATTCTCAATTCGAAAACAGCAGGAAGTAACGGTTTCGCAAACACACTGACTCCTATTGGCCTTTTTGAAAACATTGCTGAACCCGTGTTTTTAAATCAGGTTTCTATTCCCACTCCCACTCATTCGCTGGCTGCAATAACACACATGGTCAGCTAACTAGTAAGATAGCTTATAACTTATGAGCTAAATAGAAAGCTTTACCAAACAGCAATCACTACATTATTCAGCAAGTTAGGTCACATGTGTTAGGAAGGCAAAGTCCTATTGCCAAATAACGGGGTTTCATGAAACGACACTGTTTTCATAGCGTCATTGGATTGGAACATTGGAAGGCCCAAAGAGAAATTAGGATAGTTATTTTAAATTCCGTTTTTCTTCCTTCGGGAAAAGATAACATGGAGATTGATGTAGAATTTTAAGGTAGATTCTCAAAAGCCTATAAAGGCAAGAGAAAGCATGGACGCCCATATATGCTCGCTCAAATTTGTTGCAAAATGAAGTGGGAATCCGCCTTGCTTTCTCCCCCGTTCAGCTCAGTCAGGGAGAGGATTCTGTGCGGGAAGACATGGAAACCTTTGGGATGCAATCCACCTTGCTACATGACTATAGTAATAATAATATCGGCTGCGTAAAGTTCAAAGGTGAACAAATCAGCTTCGGAGAAAGTCTGAATCCGCCCATGTAAGGTGAAAGCGGCACAAGAACTAAAAACTACATTTTCAGCTTTCTGTGAAAGCCTTTCACCTGTTTATCCAGTGACTTAATTCCAGCCTTCCAGCACCCATTCCAGCCTTTGGGTATTCCCACACACTCGCTCATTTGCGAAAGCTTTTGTAAGATATTACCTTTTCTCATGCTACCTTCACCGCCGCAGGTTAATTACAAACATAGGATAATTATGTTCTTCTCTCCATCAACCTCTCACCAGCTCTCCGCCCCGTAACGCTTCTTTTCCCCATGTCTACACTATATATTTTCTTCTCATCTGTTGATTCTAGCTTATAAAACTACGGCTCTGCCCTTTGTCTAGATGAGAAGAAGAAGAACATTAAACATAATTCAGAGAGTGACGCCTCCCTCGTACTTAGTTTGAGCTAACCTCAGGGCATTGGGTACGCAGTGGCGGTAACATTTTGTAATGAACAAGACGTTTATTTCAAATTGGTTCAACAAAGTTATTGACTTTCGAATAGTATTATTATTAAAAGTGGAGTCAACTACATTTATTATCCCTCTTTCCATGATTTCTGTCCTGTATCAATATCTCGTCGATTAAATAACATGTTTACGCAGAGTATTCGTATCGTAGTAGGTAACTCTGTCCAGTTTTCCCATACAAATCTCTCACACTGCAAATGGCCCCAACTTCCAAGCCAAACAATCCTTTGAATCAAAATCCTTTAAAATTTTCCCAATGACTAACAGTCTTGGAGTTACATCAAGTAAATTAATCAGTTAAATTAACGCGCGTCATTAAACTAACGAACAGCTTGTTATGTTTCAGGACAAGTCAAGTCGATGAATATTCTCACTGACTTTGTGCCGACAAGAGTCTTGTCACAAGACCTAGTGCCGTCTAACCTTGTTTCAGTCCTCATTACGCAACCAAATTGTACACAACCCAGGAAAACAAAGATTTGTAACAAGACAACAGAACATCATCCTCACATATTGCATCAAACGTTATCGTTTCTTCCCAAATGGAAGCTCACATTTATATAGCCTATCCGACTAAACAATTAATACTTCCTCCAAAAATGGCGTCTCTCTTTAAATTCACTCAAATCCCTCAAAGCGAATTTAATAGTTGCTCCACACATATATTGAGTAACTCAGAGGAAGCCGCGCTGAGGAGAAATTGCAAGTACAGTCTAGTTAACAGGAGAATGTGCTACATTCTCTGGGTTTGTCCCCTACAAAGTAATGACACGGGTCTGTTTTTAAACTCAATTAGAGTCCCGCTCGTCTACTAGGGCTTCCGTCCCATTTAGTTGGCACATGACTCCGGCCCGCTAGCCGGATTACAAAATTCCAATATTTGCTACTCACTATCCCGAATCCACAAAGCCTCCTATGTCAATCTGTTCGAGCAATAAAAGGTTCATCGGGATGTCCCTTCTAGCTTTGTATTTGGTTTCAGGTCAAACGCGGCGATTGAGCTGAGGCTAAAATTATTGCATCCATGTGTCGGTACAATATTGTCTATTCCTCCAAACTCTTCCAAAGTCCACCTCCTGTGCCCATCATCCAAATGACATGTTACACATGTTCCAGAATAAGCAACAACTGCTGCCCGCTTGGCAAGCGGCTTATGGTCCGTGGCCCACCCACTTCCCAACAACCTCCTCGTCGGTTACAATGTCCCCAGTACATAATCAAATAAAGAACGTGTGAAAGAGTCACCTTGGTGAATTCTCCATCCTCGTAAAGCTGCTCTAAGAAGCCAAATCTACTCACTTCAACCTACAAAACTTATATTAGACGCGTGCGGATTTTATTAGCAGGTGTGTCTTTCTTTCGGATCCTCAATCCGCACCCAGTTCACCTTTGTCTGCTTTCACTCCATGTTCGCATTAATGCAACACTGCATTGAAAACAACCAGGAAAGTATTACAACACGGAAACTTTCCCACCTGCCTCTGCCTGTCCTCCGACAGACCTTTTAGGGTTTCAACTCTTCTTGCTCTGCTGGACGGTCGTAACCTTGAAGACGATAACTTTGGTTACTCCTCCGATAACTGGATTAATTATGTAAACCAAGAGCAACATGGAGGAAGGCTTGCAAGGCGCCGTAGCATCATTCAAAGACATGATGCTTTTTAAATCTGATTCCTCGGGATTTCTATGCGTTTAATTAATTTACTTGCTCAGCTGTAGCTTCAAGTGGAAAAAAGCCAGAGTATCTTACTTACACATCAAAACTAATACGCAGATTTTATGCGAGAGAATGCTTGCCACTTGAAAGCGAGCAGACTATGTACCCCTACCTTCACTCAAGTATTAATATATAAAGATATAGATACGCCAGGATGATAGTCCAGGTATTGTATTCCACTAGTATACTACTTCATATGATTTTATCGTAATCTTAATCTTATTATGCGTGGAAATATTTGCCGTATTTTTGCTACTACCAACATTTGCAAGAACTGCAGGATCGCGCCTGCAACGTCCGCTTCTCTCATGAAAACTTAAAGACATCTCAAAGATTATTAAAAATTAATAAACCGTCGTCTTTCGAAAAAAACCAGCGCTTTCTTTTTCCCTAGAGATAAAAAACAACAGCGCTTTTTTACTTCCTCGAGATAAATACCCGCTTCCCGCTCTTCCGTTCAAATGCAGATCCCACTTAAATATTATCGCATTTTCTTTTCCAGGTTCATGCAGTCTGATTTTATGCCACTGCAATGCGCTTCGACGGAAACTAACCACCATTGACGTTTTTCAGTAGCTCAATTTTCGATTTTCGGCATAGAATTCTACGACAATTGTTGAGACAAACTTCAAACTTAATAGGAAACGTTGCTTTATAATCCCGCATGTATTTCTCAGTTCGTCCAGCTCTTTTGTTTTGAGCTTTAGTTCCAAAGTTTCTTAGTAGGAATCCCTTGCCCCCGTACATCAAGAAAGGTCTCTTCAATTTACAATAATGTTAAGCATGTATTACGAGTTAACGTATTCCGAAACCTATTTAATTCAGTAGCTTAATACTTGATGCAAGCAGTGTGGAACTATAGTGTAACCACTATAGAAAAATCTATGACACCTTCACAGAAACATTAGCTCCAGATATTACAATATATGTAAGGAAGTTAGATACTACTGAAAACTAGAAGCGATACAGCGGCTAGCCTGCGCAACCCTACCAATGAAATATGCCTCTCGCCAGCCGGTTAAGATGCTAAGATGTAGCAAATCCGATGAGGATCTGATTAAAGTGTGTGGATTGATGACGGCTGCTACAACAGGGTCACAGAACAACCGAGCATTTCCTCTTCATCACTCCCCTCTCTCCATTGTCTTTGATCTTTCTTGATGACATCTCCTCAAGGATGTGGCAAAGAAGAGGTGTGTAGTTTTGGAGTTGATGGGCATGGATAATCGTAGGCGGGACATAATTTTTCTCCGCGTTCATCATGAGATGTACATGTAAATTTGAAACAGGGGAGAGGTATTAAATCAGATCCACTTTAGCAGCTCTGTCGAAACTGAATGGTGCTGTATATCTGTGTAGTCCATCTGCAGCCTGTCTTTTGAGATCGTCGTCGTGCATTATGGTTGATGGCTCTGTGAATGTGCCGGGAAGGAGCGAGCAGGTAAGATAGGATGTAGATTACAAGTTAAAGGATATATTGCGATATGATTTCTTGGGATGGGACACAAAGTTGCGAGAATACGGTAGCGTTAGTAACGGAGGGGAATGGGCATATAAATGAGGGAATTGTGGGAGAATTTCTCCATTAATATTCCTCTAGACATGGAGATTATTGTAACTTGAGGCTTTTTCATCTCCAGTGTTCACCTGAACCCTGTCCGGATCATGAAATCCCTCCTCATCCTTTTCCACTATACACTACCATTCTTCCATGTCCCTCACACAAGGGAATATGACGAGAGATTTTTGGTGTTGATTTCTCCTGAAATAATGATTTATGCATTTCCCTTTTAACTTCTAGACCTTGCTAGAAGCTCAAAAACATCTATCTCTTCCTACACTACTTCTATCCTACATCTTCCAGATTCTACATACTCAAACGTAGGATTTGGTGAATATTTTTTCCATGTATACTTTACAATTTCTCCATCTCCTTCATCATATCCTCGTCTTTGATCTTCACACTTGCCGGCCTGCCGCCTCCCTATTTAGTTTACAACAGTCCGTAAGCAAAATCCTCTAGCTTTTTGCTTTCCTACAACTAAAACCCGGAGAACGCAGGTAGAAATGGAGGGACAGAGAAAGCAAGGACGGTAAAATTTTCATGGAATTTAACACCCGCTATATATATACTCCATTTCCTTTTATTTCTTCCTTGGAAGATTTTTACGAAGCTTATTATTTCTGGGTTCCTTGAGTAAAAGGAAACAACCATCTTCTGATATACCCACAACACGGTATGTAAGGGCCCAAGAGATGGGACCAAGATACGCTTGGATGGATTGATGAGATAGATGTTGGATCAGTTTTTCCTCTTACCTTTGGAAATTTGATACTTTTTGAATACACCACCACCGAACATTCGCCATTATCCTTTGACCCATCCCCCTCGCCATTTTATACAAACTCTCCAACCACCTTCCTCCCCCCTCTCTAATATTCAGACCACGCAGCAGACCACGCAGCAGAAGAGCAAGCTCAAAAGCGTGGAAAATTCCCTTCACCCGTATTTGCCCACGTTTCCATCCATGCTTTTCTCTGGAAAGACAAAAGTTGAAGAGTTATTGTTGGCCAACTTCTCCACTGATTGCTTGTCATCTTCAGTCAGCATCCTTCCTGATGGGTGCTTTACTTTGAAAGCTGGGGTAAATATACCCTTCCCTACTCCCTCAGCGTCCCTCAGTGCCTCAATCAAGAAATCATTATTTCCACAAACTCACTCATCTCTCCTCCAGGGAGGTTTAGAGGGAGCAGGAGCAATTAGTCAATCTCTGAGGGCACATTTGTCCAGCATGTGTACACCTCCAAATTAGCCCTCACCACTCTCCATGTCCAGCTGTACATATTCCTCGGCACATTTTTCCTTAGGCAGTGGGCCTACGGGAGCTATCTTTAACTCAAAGCATGTGGACTACAAACATGACTTTCTCCTAAACCGCACTCAGACATGTAGCCATCTCAAACTCAAGAGGACTGGGACTGGACCAAATGGACCACTGTCCAATTTCAGAAATCACCAGTACTTGCCTACTCAGTTAAATGGTGATCGTAAGTCATTTGCAACCCTAATCAAGGAATGAGAGTCTAATTCAGGGAATCAACTGACAGCAGCTTAACTGACTTGGACTTTCAGAGTTAAGCAATAAAAGTTGAATCTTTTCTCAGCTACAGCGTCACTACAGAAAAGGCAGACGAGTAAGGTTATTTGATTTGAATTTTCCATTCAGATGCTTCTACATCTTTCCTGCATACGCTACCCTGTATACATAGACTCCAATTACATAAAACTACCACCACACGTGCTCACCCTTCCTCGTGCTTCCCTCAACTTTCTTCCCGGCGTCTGCTTCATCCGCCTTCATCGCATCTGACTTTTAAAGGAATCATTTCCTATACCATCACCCCCTATTTCGAGCCTGAATTAGTCCCATCAAACCTGACGAGTCACAGATCCAACTTAGACAATGCTAAATCATGATACCTGATGTCAAGGATGTTCATCTTGGTTTGAACCAGCCCTACCTCACCTCCTCTCTGCCTTCTAACAGCTAGACGTGATCTTACCTTGAATTTAAGATAAGCACCCGCATTTGATTCAATCAAATTAATGAATATAATTAACCCTCGAATCTCGCACAGTTTTCCCAGCACTAAATAAGTAAATAGAATACAACAAGTTTCCTCTCGCCACAAATTTTCTAGTTCCCGTAAACAAAGTCCTTCTCTCCCTTTCATCTTATATTTCCCACAATATTCTCGCTTCAAAGCACACTTCATTTGACACCCTTCTCCTTCTTCAGAGAGTCACAAACATCCTTACATAATTGCACCTTCCTCGAAATGTTAAGCTTGTCTTTGTTCTACATGTCGGCTTTTCCTTTGCTCTTAGCCAGTAGCTTTGGATTCTCGAACCTCATACCAACCAAGAGGAGAGTATACAATACATGATTCCTGGCGCATACCACGTATCTGCAGATCCATGTAAATGTCTTCCTTTATTAACTTTGATATTTTGGAATTTTATTTCATAACCAGCAGTAATTACGCTTCTATTCTAAAGCTATAGTTTTCAATCAAGCCCGCTATTAAAATTGATTTCTCCCTAGGTTTTACTAGCCGCCTTCGCGGCTGCCTGGTATACTTTTGGATATTTTGCAATCCGTTTCGTAAATGTCTTCCCACGCACGCTAAGAGAGTTTCCCAGAACAAGTTCGCGTCCATTGCATCATGGCTTCTCCTTTTCTTAATTGTATGCATCTTGAAACCGATCTTCCTTCCAGGATGCGCATACATGTATATTTCTTGCGTCAACCTTAGCCTTGAGTTTCAGAGGATATACAACAAGTAATATTCATTCTTCTCAGTCTTGATCGGAAAAGGGACTACAAGGGTATTAATATGAATCAAAGATGGATTGCTAAAGCCACTTCAATCTCATCAACTTAAATCTATTCCATTCTTGTGCAACCTTATCCTCAACTGTCTCAGCTAGAGTTAGAGCAACATCCTTTTTCAATGAAAATTTCAACAAGTGTTTGTAAGCACACGTGCTTCAATCCGGGCAGATATTAGTATGCGGAGGCATGATGGAGAAAGCGACAAAAGATTACAGCTTTTGTACAAAACGCTTCTAGGTATTTGCTAATCTATGCATACATGCAGAACATGTGAAAAGAATAGTGATTTTGTCAAGATGGAGGGAGACGTGGTGGGGGAGGGAGGAATGAGATCCGGAATAAAAGGGGAAGAGAGAAAGTCTTTCAGATGGAGGAGACAAGGAAAATCTAATCTTGGTCCTGTCAAATTCATTCAAAATTCAAATTCATTCAAAAGAGACTGTAATACAAGTCTTGGTGGGATGCATGAATATAGTCTCCACCGTAGTATCCCATGGCTTTCTCCCAGTGAAAGCTAGCTATAGCATAGCACCTAGAGAAAATCCCTGGAGATACCCGCCATCGTTTACTCCTGTTCAATACACGCTCAGTCTCACTCCCTCTTATTTCGTATTTACTGTATTCTAATAAAGCGAGGACTTGCTATGCTACCACCGACCGAGCTTCAATATGGAAAAGTGGGAGAAATTATATAGTATTTTCAAGAAAAACTAGGATTATTACCAGGATAATCATACTTATTTGAGGAGCTGTAGTGTAAGAGTCGAGAGGTTGGAGAGAAAAAACCTTGTAATCAGCTTCCAGAGAAAGTCTCGTCGTTCCACTCCATTTCACTTTATCCTCCAACTGTCTCACGCATCCTGACAGTAGCAACCTTCTCTTCACCTTCACCACAACTACAGGAATGTAGGAATTTAGAGGCTTGCGAGTGGAACCCGGAGAGAGTTTCATGAATCTTCTCCTGAAACTGTTGAATACTCTTCATAAGCCCCTGCGTACATCTTGCATCCATCAAGTTAAACGCTTGTGGCTTGTGTACACAGCCTCATGGAGAAAGTTAAGAAAGAAGCGTCGGAAAGCTTACACATGAGAAATGGTAAAGGTAATGTGTCTAGAATGGCAAAAAAATTATGTATTTATATGAAAATAGATTTTTCTTCCCGGCTTCGCCCGGAGATGAAGATTGAAACAAAAAACTTAAAGCAAAAAAAAGTTATTACTATATTACAGTTTCGGAGGAGTTTTTGGACACACATACTCCCTTTTTTTGGGCCCTTTTCCATTTGTGTCCTTTTTGGGTCCTTTTTGGATCCTCTTCCATTTGGGTCCTTTTTGTTTTGGGTACCTTTCGTTTAGGTCCTTTTCCATTTGGGTCCTTTTTGGGTCCTTTTCCATTTGGGTCCTTTTTCGAGAAGAAGAGCTAATAATTTCAATAATTTCATTCATGAATTACTTTTTTTTAAATCTTATCTACGCCTACCTGGTTAATGCAGTACAGAATGTTATGTATATACTAGCTATTCTTTGCCGAAGAACTAGATACAGCTTTCGCAATTTACTACACTTGCTAACAGCACGGCTAGTAACTGTCTGAATACATAAAGTATTGGTTGCCGGGGAAAGTTGTCAAGTGAAAGCAGGTAGAGGTAGAGGCCAGCATTCTGTCCTCTCTCATTCCCTTCTCTTGAGGATTTTTCCATTAAAAGCAAGGAAAGAGAGTAAGAGACAGAAGGAGAGACGAATGTACATCAGAGTGACGTCCTTTCCTATTAGGTTAGTCAATCTGTCAAAGGCATTCATTCAGCTTTGAAATTGTGCAAACACGTGAGGAAAAAGAAGGATGAGAGAAAGCAGTGGAATTTTCAAGAGTGACAGTACCTCCTCCGAAGTTTCCAATAATCCGCTCCCTTCAGGAGCAATGAAAAACTTCCAGGAGATTTCATGCATTGACTCTCCTCTATTTGGAGCAATCTTTCTCCAACTCACGCGCTTCTTTATTTATTACTTCGTTTCCCTTCAAAGCTTTCTATTATTCTCAGAAAATAATTGCTCCTGGAGAAAAGCGTATATATCAAATTACCTTATGTTTAGGTAGAATATTTATAAATTTGAATACATTCGTCTTGGTTAATCCATGCACAACCTGCTAAGAGCAGACAAGAGGAGTGGAGGAGAAAAAAATACACGGGAACTAATTCCCATCCACAGGTAAGATAGGACGGTACTCGGAGAGCATATGAGTAGGAGGATATTTCTGAGAAGCGGAAGACAATGGATATATTGTTCAAGTCTCCAATCTCTACTGTATTCAAGAGTATGAAGCAATCCTTTTGATTGAATTCTGTGCTTGAAGTGAAATAAAGGCCAAAGTTGGGCAGGACAATAGGGTTAGATGATACTCTCTTAATGGGAGAGAGAGAGAGAAATCGGAAAAGGAGAGAACAATAATAGGAATGGTAGGAGAAAGTAGCGGAGAAAGTTTAGTGCAGTGCTTACAGATAAATTTATTGAATCCGTGTATTTAAATCATATAACTGGATACTGGTCGGAAATAATAGGCGGAAGAAAGCGACAACTTTTGCAAAACAAATTGAAAAAATAGAAGACGGACGAAAGATTTACTTGCAGAGCTCAAATAGAGGAGAGGAGACGCAGCGAGGAGATTGAAATCCTTGAGTGGGAAGGCTGCTTACTTTTACAGTTTCAAGTACTTAGTACCAAAAATTTATACATTTTTGGAACTGGAGCACGAGTGTGCACTACTCCATGTAGCTTTCCGTTACTCTTTGCATATTTTCGTCCTTACTAAGCAACAATTTCCTTGGAAGACCAAATAGTAAAAGGAAAAAAGCAAGCGGAAGCTTCCATATTCCACAGCCTACTTCCTTCTCTTTCCAAGGTATCTTCCCTTAAAAGAAAACTTAGAAATGAAGAAAGATAAAAGGGAAGAGGGATTTTATTAAAGAAAAATAAGGATGTTGTTACCAGAAAAAGTGTATGAATCAAATATTGAGATTAATTCTGGACACAGCAGCAACGTTTACCAATACCAGGAGAAAGTCTTCCCGGAGAAAGTATCCTGTATGCTGATGTATGCATGCAAGAAAAGTAATATTGAATTTTATCCGGCACCCCGTAATACATGGATTTATACCTTGCATATAATAAGTATTCCTTCCTTCTTCTTTCCCCCGGATTCGCCTCATCCTTTATGCAGTGTAATAAATATCTGCCTCAACCTGGCAGCTTGGCTAAAAAGCTAGACAAAACTCTAGACCAAGATTTCAGTTTAATGCATCACATAAGTTTTTAATTATTAAAAGAGGAGGGGGCTCCGCTTAGAGTTGCGGGACATGTCCCTGAATGTTATGAGGTGAAAGCCTTGAATTAATGCCTACCCTGTCTCCGACCTTCCCCTTGCTCCCCGATTCTGCTTTCACTCAAAAGTTATGTGCAACGCAAGCACTACCTGTACCCTCATTTCCGAACAACTCCGTACATTTCCTCTTGAGTATATCAACGTGCTGTTGTAGTAGTGACGGATTCGTACACGGGACTTGGGAGAAAAACGAGTGAGGCGGGCTAGAGGAGGAGGAGAAAGCCACCGGGAAACTGAATATGTGTTTCCCATTTGCTCCAGTAAGGTAACCGGAGCTGTTTATTGTACAGTTTTGTGGAATGAGTGAGTGAGCTTGTTCCTCTATTTCTATCCGCAAACGCTGTATCCTGACTGCCATAGGATACAACATATATGTCCTATGCATGTATTATACAAGTTTAGACGAGAAAGCGCGGAGCTGCTTTCTCTACCCGGGCGTATCTATATGTTTACAAATTTTCGTAGCCTTGAAGTGAGAGGCGCAGTGGAAGAGGGCTAGAGAGACGTACTTTTCCTCCCATTATTATATCATCAACATGATTATAATCATCCTCTTCGACCTACCTGGCTTTTCTCCCACATTCTTTCCCCATTTCCCTCAGTCTGAGTTTGTCATTCATATACGGAGAATACGCGACAGAGGAGAGGCTGTGAAGGAAGATATGTGTGCCGCCGGCAGGGCTGACAAAACATTCACTCTCCTTCCACGTATTGTCAACCGTACCATTATATTTTCCACACCGCACCTCAGGGCTTTCTTCCTTCCGTTGATACATTCGGAAAGCAGAGCTTTCTATCCAACTAAACACAAGCTTTCACCCCCAGAATCTGCAGACGATGGAACAATGAGCTGGAGAAATCACATCTCCGCTCTAGCTTATAGTGTGTGAGCAGTGCTACCAGTTCTGTCTGTCCGCTTTCACCATCTCTTGCAATATTTCTTCGAATAACTGTAAGTGTTCCGCCCCGCCCACTCTACTTTCGATATGCACAGCATGCTTAGCTCACCTAAGCTAAAAGATTTAACACCCCTCTTGCTTCACAGAAGACCAAGAAGTTTCGAATCCTCTAGGCATCTAAGTATTCCTTCTCCAGGAAGAGCGAAGCTTTGTAAAACTAGGAAAAGTAAAAATTGCAAAATATTTTTTAAGAGAAAGAATTGAAAATAATTATTTTTATATTTGTCATCAAGTATTTTTATTCCAAATTATTGTCTTATTCATTGTTATCCAAAAGTGCTTTTTTTCTACTTTAGTCACGATTCACCACAGTTCCGGGGCAACGTGCCTAAGAAGGCCTACTTTTGCAGACTTGTGTCACTCACAACCTTGAAAGCCCAAATTAACAAGTTCACCAGCAGCACACTACTATCACGTGCACCCCTTCTTGTACTCAATCCATGGCTGTACTTTCTCCATACTTCCATCCACCCAGTCTAGAATAGCATTAAACAAGCACATATCTTGATTAGTATAGGCTTATTATTCAACCCAAGCTTCAATTATTTCATCTTAGGTGTCCAGCTGTATATGATTTTTTATAAAATCCTGCATTATATCAGGTAGCAGCTTGAAATTGTAAGAAGCATTAACTCGCTCTTCTGTATCCAATCCTTGATTCCCAAGGGATGTCCATCAAGAATACTAACACTGTCTTTGAATTATCCATATACATACTGGATATATCCTCCTCCTCCTTCATACGCTCTTTTTTATAAGACAGTTAAATCCCGAGTTTTGGTAAAGTTGAGTTTGTTTGAACAATTGTTACTCTCCGATAAAGTTAGCGATTCTCATACCAGGAATCTTTTCCCAGTATAACATATTCCAGCTTGGTGAAAGTAGTGAAAGTCCAGCCGCAAAGAAAAGGCCGAAAGAGGAGGAGTAGGTTAGGAGGGATTTTCGCAAACACGCATATTTGCAGACAGACAGGAGGGATGTTATAGAAGACAGAGTATAGAATTATTTCAATTGAGGTTGATATAAAATAAATTTATTGAGGCTTTGGACACAAGCCCTCACAAGAGTCGGTGTACTTCTTGGCCTGTCCAATGTTTGCCCTTCCTTATCTGCCTTTGCACAAGAAGTTGATTGACTATAATGTTTCTTATTCTGTACAAACTCCTACAGCTTGTTTTTCTTCCCTTTCTTACTGTATGTACTATCTTAGAGTTGCCATTAATGAGAGAGAGAGAGAGAGCGAGTTATTCCTCGTCTTACTACTGACGACTACAGCAAGGAAACTTTCTCATCATATCTATCATTATTCTCGTATGTCTCAACTTATATAATTCTCCATTTACTTTGCTATTTCGCTTGTAGCTTGTTCCAACCAAAGAGGAAACCAGCTAGTTTTATATAAGAGCAAACCGCCCTTGCTTAATAGAGTTTGCATGGGAAACTCAGTTTTATTGTACTTGTATTGTGATGAATTAATATGCCTTCTCCCCCGTCTCGCTCCTCCAAAAGGCAAGAATATAATACATATATTCCTTCACAATCCTCCCAACCATACCCATATGAATACGAAATTGAGCTTGAGGCAATGTCGATTTCCTCTTCTCGTCTTCCCATTGCCTGCCACTGTCCTGGGAGCACTTTTACAGAGGAGCCCAAAGCTTCTTGAGGTACAGTAAACTAAGGTAGTGAATGAGTTACAGTGTAGGGATTCCGTAGAGGAATACTATGCAGAAATGACTTGAGAAGAATCCTGCTCTTGGATCGGCTTTGAGGAACGTAAAGGAGATTGTCAGCTGCTTGCTCCTCTCCTCCAACAGCATTTATACATCAATAATATTCAACTCTGTAAAAGAACAAAACTATAAAGGCTTGCTCACTCACTCCATGGAAGGAAGTTATGCTGAAGGCAGTTAGATTAGTTGTAGATTCTTATACTTAATTCACTCTTTCCCATATAAAAATCCCTATAGTATATCCTCCTGTGAAGCTCATGTACATATGTATAAACATGCAGAATCTCTTAGTCAATGGCACTCTGTCTGAACTCAAGGAGCATATAGGAGCTAATTATTATTCTTTGGATTCTTCTTTCCACAGGAAGGTGGTTTGAAGAAGCGCATGTAATGGATCAAACTTTTGCCGTAACAAGACACGTACGAGGACGACTCCTCTCCGCATCCCTGATGAGCATCTTTCAAAGAGAGGTTTTCCATCGGAAGGAACATCAAGTATTTAACTACACATTAGTGCTCCCTGGAAGATAGTCAAGTGTATTTTGGAGGAAACTGATTCCATACAAGCATACGAGTAAATGAAAGCTTTTGCGTTCATCATCTTATTATTAGTTTATCGCAACCACCTAACTGTCTCAGAGTATTATTCCCTCTCAGAGATCTCCTCCTCTGTTTAACAGCTGGACTTGAACTCTAGTTACAGTATTCTGCCACATTTCCACTAACGTTCCTTGTACTCAACCCCCTCCAAGCTTGACTACATTGTGAGCGGAGAGCAAATAAGTTAGATAAAATTATTTCAGTCAATAACTCCCATGCTTCCTTCTTTGTGTCCATTCCAAGCACAGTCTCAAGCCTGGGATTCAACCTTACCCACTAACGTAACGACCGCTCAGTGACGTGATAAGTCAAGTGAATATAAACCACTACCTGTAGCAGCTTTTGGGGGAATCGATAATGGAATTCACCGACTTTGAGAATTTTTAATCCATCTCCTATAATTAACAGACATTGAAACTGGGAACTACACCTGAGTACACGGACGTTTCATAGTAGCAGCAATTGCCTCCTGGGTAGCGGACCAAAGAGTGCCCTTCAGACTACTCGAGCGAATTTCCCCAAAACCGCTCCGCTTTCACCCTCCTCTCTCATTCTCCACGAGGTTCTTGCCCAAGCAGACAGCTCCGGGAAGGAAAGAGAAAGCTGGGAGCGAAACTTCCCACACTTTCTCCATCTCTCTCCTCTTCCCTCACCTCCGGATTCTCAGTCATCTTCCTTCCTGCCGACTGTCAACAAGAGAGGAGGAAGAGTGCTCTTCAACAATTTCCTTACAAGTTCTAACCCGTTCCCAAGAGTTTCCTCTCTTTGCATAATTCCGCTCAATGCTTTTGCAAATTTTTCAAAAATTCCACTCTTCAATTATCCTCGTTCTCTAGTTCCTAAATTTGTGAAAAAAATCTCAGTGCTTTTCGCTCCAGCACTAAAACTCAAGCTAAACGACAGCAGCTCCATCAAGTCAAAGAAGCAGAGTGAGTAACAAGTTTTACTCAACAGAGTAGTGTAAATGTGGAAAGCCTTTGAAACAAATACTCTTTCTTGTGCAAAAAGAGAGGCAGAACCAAAGAGGAGGCGGTTGGAGTATGTTGGTGCGGAATTGACGATAAATAAATTGCAAAAACTGTGTTACTAGTACAGAAGTGGTCTTGGTGCAAAGCAACGAGAGAGCAAGAGAATTGTGGAGAGAAGTTGTCAAAAGTGTGCGAAATTAATGGGATTGCAACATTTACTATTTCCAAAGGAGCAGGCTTCTCCTCCTTCATCTACCACTCCACACCATGTACTCGCAGCTCAAGCAAGGGCTGGAAGCGTGAGAAATATCCAGACTTGTGTATTATATAAATCACAATCTCTTCTCTTTAACAGAGTGGAGACGGTGAGCTGGATGGATTCTAAGTTGTGCCTACGAGAGTAAATCCAACGAGCTTATTATCAGTAATATCACATTATTATCAGACCCACTCACTCCTTATGCAACCATCAGCGTCCTCGTCCTAATCAGCAGATATTAAAACGAGATTTGCACGCCAAACTTTTCAAATCTCTTCTGTACACTACTACTGTACACGACCAAACTTTACAAGATTGCTCAAGTCAAGCTACGGACCCTCGAAACTCTGGAATTCATTCACAACCTTTTTTTTCCTTCTCATCATTAATTGCCAAAATTTCCATTGCTTCTGCTTCATGAATCTCTGAGAATTTCCTAAAGCATAGCCAATCACCTGTCATCACTGGATATAGCTCCTGGAGAGGCGCAAGGACTTTACAGCTTTCGCTGGAGAAATCACTGGATACTTAATTGTCAAAACAAGTGTGTAGGAGATCCAAGGGAATTCCAAAGATTTCTCACCATTCCCTCTCAATCCCTCCCCTAATGGAGGAATACAATCGTGTGTATGACGGCGAATAGAGTGTGTAGTGATTGACTTGGAAGCGCTCCGCTCGCTATGCGAGCTCAGCCATTGCGCACAAAATAGAGCGCCAAGCCATGAGTTCTGAAAACAATACAAGTGTGATGTAACTATACACAAGTGCATGATGATAATGAGGATGTGTAGTTAGTAAGTAGTCTGATCTCAACTCTCAGAAGGGTAGACACGCTCAAAGAGATATGGCTATACTTAGTCTATCGAAATATAGAAAAGAGCTTCTTCTCCAGTTTCCCTCTCTTCCCACAGTCAGTCCCAGCAGAAGACACTTTCATCAATTTTAAATATTTCAGTAAACACATTTACATTCTTTTCCCACCAACCCAGCAGCACCACTCTGATTGAACACTAGTTAGTTGTTATTAATCCCAGAAGAAATAATCCACAGTAATCCCCAGAACAAGAATACGACAAGAACCAGTGTACTAACCAGCAGGACTAAATACTATAGAGAAGGCACTCATACACACACACAGGTCTCTCGCATATTTCCTCCCTCTTCTTTGATAAAATATTATATCTCACACATATTATTAACACAAGACCACAGAGAGTTTAGAATCAAGCAGTGATATTGTGTAACACACAACTCAGTTAATAGTTACGTAAGGAAGAATTCCAACAGCTCTCTTACCATTCCATCAATTCACCTCACCGTCCTCCTCCCCATTAGTCCCCATCATCAACATTTCAATATTCTCTCTCTCGCCCTCCTTAATAACATAAATATTCCCACACGGACCTCAAGCATATTCCCCTCATCAACCAAGTCTCCGTCAAGTTAGATTAGAAGCTGGATTTATTCAAATCCTAAATTAAATTCATCACACAAATTTCAAGTCAAAGATCTCCTCATTATCAAATATTCTTGTTATCCCTTTCCCGGCCCCTATCTCAAAAGTGTGACATGCTATAAGGGAATGAGCCGAGGAGGCCTCTATCCATCTTCTGAGACTTGTATATAACAGCCGACCAAGACTCCTCCGACCAAGGAGACAGACAATAACCAAAGTCAACATCATTTTCAACAAGATAAACTCGTCAACTCAAAAGTTTCGATAATAGTGCAAACACACAAGGGCTAATTTAACC
Source organism: Sminthurides aquaticus (assembly GCA_906901655.1). Taxonomy (NCBI): domain Eukaryota; kingdom Metazoa; phylum Arthropoda; class Collembola; order Symphypleona; family Sminthurididae; genus Sminthurides; species Sminthurides aquaticus. The sequence goes on along the minus strand of CAJQTT010000001.1, from coordinate 11,558,348 downwards.
CTCATAATTGTTCCAGTTCTCCGCCCATCTTTTCCTCTGTCTGTACATCGTCTCACTTTGTGTATCCAGTTTCTCTGTGTATCCTTTATTTGAGCCCGGACTTATTTGTCATATGTTACCAACCAACCCCTCCTCCTGTGAAACTAGTTAAATCTTCAATCACCTCATTCCTTCAACCAACCAACTGAATCATGTTGTGCAAGAATTCTTAAATAATTGCTGAGAGGCGGCGGCGGCAACTATTTCCCTGGAAACGGGTAAAATACTCTCCCCGCATCATCCCTCCCACCAGACTGCCCACGGACTCGAAATCAAAACCAGAGAAGAGGCCACTTCCCCTCCTGGAGAATAAGTCTTTTCCGAATTTTGAAGTATCAACAACCTATTTCACCCACCCCTTGAATTTTTCTTATAACCGAATTTAACCGGCGGGAACGAAGTGGAGGAATACCCGACAAATTCTTCCGCTCCACCACTGCGTATATTAAATTCTGCCAACTCTCTCAACATTCTACCCGCCTCGGACGGAGATCTTCGGACGGGACTGCTCATAAGCCTGCAAGAGGGTTGCTTCTGTAGGAAAAAAACGTTTTCTTCTCTCCATCATTTCCTCGTCCCTGGACACACTAACAGCCCCCTCCCACAATTCATCTTTCCCTCACGACTCTGATTGGGATTTTATCTTGTGACTTGTGCTAATTATGCTACTTGGCCGGCTTTCACACAGGTATTATAAAGAAACATCTAACCTGCCCTTACACTCCCGACTATCCATCCCTTGCCTTTTCCTAGTAGATCCTCAGAACAGAAGAATGGCTAATTCTAGAAACATTTCCTCGGTACCATCAGTTTGTTTCCGTGCTTCGCCACCAAACCTCTCAGAAACTGTGGAAGTTAAAATTATAGATCCGTCTCTCCCGCCTCTCCTACTAAATCCAAGTCCCACCACCTGTGAAAAGAATTGTTTGCCCTCCTGCAACCCCTCAGAGAGTATTCACAACACTTCCAGTCAACTCAACTCTTGTGATCCATGTCTTCGAAATCCTGGAAGAGAACTAATGTGAAAGACTTGAAAGGAATTACAAATTCGGATACATCACATCCATACAGTTATCCAAAGAGATGTGTAATCCCGTTCAATGACGAGCTTTTCGCAGCTCCTATTCTCACTACCCTCATCATATCAAGTGATATAACTGAATATATCCCTATGTTAGCAACAACTACTTATTACTTGATACCAAAAATATATTTTATGATAACACAACACATAGATGAGTTATTATAAAAGCAAAATTATTTTTGGTGGATCCAAAACTAGGAAAAAAAGAAGATATTACTACAACAGTCACGTAGATTATTTTCAAAATTCCCATTATTTTTACTCCTCTATATATTTTTTATTGCGAGAGAAAAAAAGTTAACTATACTCAACTTCCTCACCAACTGTCAACGCCTCTACGAAGGAATCTATCAAAATGATACAAAGACTTTAAAGCCTACTACAAAACTCCACGCTCCGTCGCAACTATTCTGGATTAGCGCAAAGAAAAATACATCAACTCATCCATAATCCACACACCCGCAAGTAGAAGCTACTAAAAACTATAAATCTTCGCAAGCAAACTACGGACGAAACATTTCCATACTTTCCTCGCTAATTGTTCTGTGTTCCAAACTACCTCTGTATCCTTTGGAAACAATCCCTTTTACCTTGAGAAGAAACACAAACTCCAACTAACACATACTCCATCCGCTCAACCTGAAGAGACTGTTTCGAGAATAGCAGACTCTATGTACATACATATAAGTATAGTTGTGGAATACATTGAGAAGCATTTACGTGATTGAGGCAATTCATTCATCTTAGTTAGCGCTGGATTCCATGGATTGCCTCCATTCCAGGAGATAGTCACTCCCCCTTCTGTGAATTTAAATAAAGTGAAATCTAGTGTGTCTGTGTCATCATTCGTCTAGCTGAATCCCGGCCATAAGGCCAGGATTATGAGTTACGTGGGAAGTAGTACAACAACTAAAAGGTCCGAGTCTTCAGCCTCAAGACGATCAGCGTAAGTAAAAAAATCACTATATATATACGCTAATATCCCGTCTCTTTTCTTGCAACGAATCCACCCCGTTTTCCTCGCCGTTTTATTCCTCAGATTAGATCAAAATCCTCCATTCTCAGTTTCCATCGCATTCCTTGTGTTTAATAAGCAGGGTGAATGGGATAAGGAATCAAGAAATTTCGCGAAAAATATCCTCTTGTATTTTAAACGTACAATTGGAGAAGCTATAGTATGGAATTAAAAAACATATTCATGTTCTTTGAATACGTGCAAATTGAGCAAATTGTCCTCTAGACTTTTTTTTTCTAAATTCTCCGCATTGTTATATTTCATAATTCTTTTCAGTTTTTGCTAAGACATGCATATGCCTATAGGAGGAGCGCTAATGACTGTAACAAGTTTTTAGTAGGATTTATTTGCGTGATTATACATGCTTGTTCTTCATTTAATTCACATCTCCTCTGCTCACGTGAGTCCTTGATTGTTTACTTCTTTGAGTGCTGCCAGCTTGAACATTGCAGGATGCCTCCATCCAACTTTTTAGCGAGCAATCCCGTATTCATCATCCTTCTTCTCTGAATCAAGCATTAAGCTACACTCCGCTTCTTAGAAGAATCGATAGTCCATACTATGAAATCATTGTATCTTCTTGATGCTATTCCACTTTGTCTTCTATCATTTCTGCCCACTACCAAGTCGGTCTTACAATTCTAAGTTTGTAGTTGAAGCTAGCTCAAGGAAGCAATGCAAAAATTCATTCCGGATTCTTTTTAGCCTTCCTACAAGAGCAAGAGCTAATAATAATAATAATAAGGAGGCAGAAGTTTTAGGAGTAAAGTTTTTGCGGAACAGCATACATGAAATGAGGAAAGATATGCTTTGTAGACACGTGATCAGATGGAACATCCTCATCTTCACAACCAGTACCTAACCCAACATTACCCTACTGACCTTGGACTATGAGTAAGCCCATGCGAATTTAAGCTCAAGACTAGTCTTTTCCATTCTCCAGGGGAGTTCACACAATAGAGGCTTCTTATTCTTATAATGCTTTATACAACGTATACATGCACATAACCAACTTGAAGCAGGTGTTCGGGCTAAAGCTACACAAGTTAATCTAACGTTTGCGAAAAACTAACAATGTTACTTTACACCAACTCTGCAAGGAACTAGCAAGCTACATATACGTAGATAGTCTATATTGTCGTCAAGCTATATAGGAGCTGGTCACGGAGGAAGAAAAAACTAACGATCCTGGAGAAACTAGTCAAGTTTCTCTGATTCTTAGGAAGTTGTCCTTCTATTTTTTAATCCATCCATAGATAGTAAATTATTAGCAAGCACACATTTTTAGTCAGGGATTATGTGTATTATACAGAGTTGGTAGCAATAATTGCGAAACTTGTTAGTCATCTTCATTGCGAGTCTACTGCAATGCAAGTCAGCTAGCAGCGTTAGCGTTGACCAATCCAGTCCCGGCAGCAGTTTGTAATTGCTTTTTTTAGCCTTGACTTTAACTGCGCGCCTGTAGAATTGGAGAATGTCTAAAAAATAGTTACACCCGGTTTTGCAATATTCTCAAGCTGTATCTAAGCCTTTAATCCGTCAGTTGGAGTCATACGGATTGGATGAAGTTATGTTGGAAACCAAGTTCATTCATAATCCCGTTTTGTGTGTGGGTGTATCGTTGTATACATCGTTGCGACTACCATTTGCGATATTCGCAAGCTCATATAAGCTGTCATTTTACTTCTAATCCGCACCTTGGAATGCAGTTGTAATACAAGTGAATATCACCCATGTAACTAGACAGATTTATCGACACATGGAATCAAAATTGTAATGCAGGCTTAAATTTTAAATTCAAAAGTCTATCTAGCTCTCCAAGGTCAACAAGCTTAGTGCCATGAAATTCATATGTCCCTTCTTGCAAAACCTGAGCATGTTGCCCAAGTTGCCATTTGTACATGAAAGGCAGGCGTATGGAGAATCCCAACTCTTACCTTCCTCTCCATATAGCTTGGAGGAAACCTTTTCAATTTTTAACACTCTTGACGAAATACATGTTATGTTACACATGTATTCATAATAAGAATACTGGAAATGTTGCAAAAAAGATTCCTATCCCTTACACGCGAAAAGATTCAATTTCATTTAAAACTGGCTGTGTTAATTTGCATATAAAGTTTGGGCTATTTCAGTGATGGAGATACGACTGAAGACGGTGGAGATGAGTCGAAGCGGAAGTCAAGGAATTTGTCAGAGAAGAAAAGGAGGGACCAGTTCAATGTTCTCATCAACGAGCTGTGCTCAATGGTGTCCACCACTCCGCGGAAGATGGACAAGTCCACTGTGCTCAAAGCTACAATTTCATTCCTCAAGACTCATAATGGTGAGGAACGTAATGGAATTAATTAAAAACATGTCCAATCAAATCAGCCCCCTCGGCTATTATATCTCTCTGCCAAACTGAAACTTGCACCTCGTCTTACCGAAATTCTATTAAGTACAAGAATGATGTGGGTAGGAATTAGGGTTAACATGGAAAGAATCAAAGGGTCGGTTTTAGAATTTTAAAAACTATAAAATATTTCTAGTAGTGGTTCACAAATGGGGTTCCCGCCTGTAGTAGAACAAATGACAGTTGGACACAATGTAGAGCATCCAAGTAAATGTAATTAGCTTCATTTTGCAAAGCTCTGATACCTCAGGCTTATAGTATGAATGAAAGTGGTGACGGTTTTAGATTTCACGTATCATTTACTGAATACAATAGAACTACTATGGAAACCATAATTCTGCCCTAACCAACCAGCCTCTTCACTCCAGACAATGGTTTGGATTCGCTTGTACCTATACGATAAAAAGCAAAGAGAAATTAAACAGAAACCGAGCTGCTATATGTTTAATAATGAAAACACATTTGTAGACGGGATGACTGGAATACGACGTAGGGTTCCTCGGAGAGTATAAGAAAAAGAGAAAGTAGTAGAAAGTCGGGGAAAACTCTGTAAAAGTAATCCTAAGTTTCTTTGTAAAAATGGCTAGGCAAACTTGTCATGAGTTACCTGGGTGAAATGAAATACGGCGGCGTTCCTTATGCTGTATCTTTATTCTTTCAGACTTGTCAGTTCAGTCACAAGCTCAAGAGACACAGGAAACGTGGAAGCCGTCTTTCTTATCTAATGAAGAATTCACACATCTCATGCTCGAAGTAAGTCCTTCTTTCCTCCTCACCTCCAGCAGAGTGAGACACAAAAAGGACGGTGAAAGTTGTACTTGCTTTCACCTTTTGTCAAGAATCTCGTTCGTATTTTTTCTACTGTGCTTCCAGAAAACGCTATCGGGCACAACTAGTACTAGTATTAAGTAGTCACTACAAAAGAGTTTTCTTTATGGAACAATAAGACGGTGATATATGTATATTCTTCTTCATTTCTTTCTTCACCATCCACAGGCATTGGACGGCTTCATCACGGTAATATCATCTTCCGGAACAATTCTCTACGTTTCCGAGGGAATAACATCACTCCTTGGCCATTTACCTGTAAGTAACTCTGGGCATCATTCAAGTTTCCATACTTTGAAAGAGGGAGTAAAATGAATTTCCTTCGTGCACTTTCTCTTCATTCTCATTATTGCACAGCGGCAAGAACTTGATGAGTGCATTGCGCTTGAAGACAGTGAGAGCTATACCTGCTGATTCATTGTAACTGTGACTGTGACATCCTACATTGCTTTCTCCGTGCGCAAACAAAATAGTTTATTTGTTTTAAACTAGCCTTCCTTCCAAGGATTCTACGTAATGCGTGTACTCGTTTGATTTATTCCAACAGAGTGATTTGCTAACAAGTAAAATTTACAATTTGATTCCGTCCGAGGAGAAAAACGACTTATTTGGAATCCTATCTGGTGCGTCAGATGAAAGCGAGCGACAACAAGTTTCCCTCTCCCTACATTTCCGACTCGGTGGCCTGGAAATGAATGTCGAAAACCCCATGTACCAGCTCGTCAAACTAGTTGGCTACTTCAAAAGGTGGATCTCACCCTCGGATTGCAACAGTAATAACTTTTTTCACACCATTCCTAGTTCTGGATCAGGAGAAAGTTGGCCACAATGGCCAACTTTCTCCTGATCCAGAAAGAAATTTCCCACTCCACTGTATATATTCTCTTGAAACCATTCATTCGTGAACCTCTCAAAGAGTCAGTAAGTAAAGCAGAAGTAAAGCAAAAGTTAATTAGGCGAGTCCTGTCAGTTTCTTTCTTAGCATCCTCTGTAAGGAAACGCCATGTTACTCCTCTAAGCACTACATTTCTTTCTCTGGCATTCCATCCAGTATTCCCAAGAACGTTTGAGGATTGAACATGAAACAGGAGCTTTTTCTTTCCTTTCTCCTAACTTTCAACAGCGTTTTCTATACAATTAAGTCATTTTTCGGACGACTTACTGATTTCAAAGGAATTTTTTAATACGAAACCCGTGTTGCACGCTACATCACCTCCCAGTTTTTAAATAGGGATGCATGTGCTAGTTTATTTGCCAAAGAATAACCCGGAAATAGAGCTCCACTGGATAGAAAGGAGAACAAAACCTGTTTTGCAAATATTCTCTAAGGCTTCACGCTCGAAGCTAAGATGGAAACTTTTCACGGGTCTGATAACTTTCTCCAGTCTGAGAAGGACGAAGAATGCGCTTTGGGAAAGAGAAGCCAGAGAATCCAGCAGTAGCAATTTGATGGCAATTTTCTCTCCCGGATTTTCCAGGTGGAGGTGGAAGTGAGAATAATACGGAGCGAAGCGAAGATCACTTCTCAGAATCAAACGATACTGGAAGTGGGAATTACGTCTTCGTAGCAACCGGAAGACTGCAAGATGCGGAACTCCTTCGGGAAATGTCTGTCGTTGTTGATTCTGCCAACAATGAGTTCTCTTCCCGTCATTCTCTGGAATGGAAGTTCCTCTTCCTGGACCACCGAGCCCCTCCTATAATTGGATACCTGCCTTTTGAAGTTCTCGGCACTTCTGGCTACGATTACTACCACATCGATGACCTTGAGAAAATAGCAAATTGCCACGAAGCTTGTAAGTTACTTGATTACTATTCCCAACTATTATACAATTAGTCTGTCTGCTTCACTCCCATATAAAATCTCGTAATTTCCATCCTAATTACACCTGCTCGATTCCATACAAGATGTTTGAACTATACGGACGTAACTATAGCTGTTATTTACCCAACCCTTGCATTTTCAAACTGCTAGTTAATAGTAAAGGTAGCAGATGATTTTAAAAGGATTTACCTGCTCTCGCAACTACCTCGACTTGCTCCGAATTCTTAATATTATTTTAGAGTTCGGAATAACAGTTTAGATTCGTACTGTTCAAGGACTCATTATCGACACATTTCTCTTCCGAAGGGGGCGGAAAACCCCACAAAAGTTGGCAGATACTTCAACGAGCATGTATCTATTTTGTTTTACAGTAATGCAAAAAGGAGAAGGAACCTCATGTTATTACCGTTTTCTAACAAAAGGCCAACAGTGGATATGGCTACAGACTCGTTTCTACATAACTTACCATCAATGGAATTCCAAGCCGGAGTTTATTGTTTGTACTCATCGAGTTGTCAGGTGAGTTGTCAATGTTAGCTTGCCTGTATATACACGTATAATTGTCTCATAACGACCCACCCAACATCCCTAGCTAATTAGTGTTGCAGGAAACACATATAAATTATAAAACAGCTCAAGGGAATAGGGGAGTGGTAAAGTGAAAGCTGCTTTCTCCATGCATGTATGCAATCATCTAGGATTTTTCCCCAACATTCTCCGATATCTATAATACTTTCTCCTCACAAGGATAGCATAAGGTTGTGGTTATACTTATGCATACATAATTTGCTACAGAGAGTACCGCAGTGCCATGAGATCATGGAAGATTGAATCCACCCTGCCTCCCGACCACACTAAACACACACAATCCTATCCAACTTTTCTGTGGTTCCCAAAAATACATATTTGAACTTCCTGACCGAAAACTACTGCGAGCTTTCGGAGTCAAGCATCGATATGAAATCATGGAGACTCTCCTTGCATAAAGTACTTGAGGTTTAATTATTAATCAATTATAAGGGCAGCGCGCGTGCCTCATAATGTGTGGAGCTACTATTAAAAGAATGAAAATTAAATGAGGCAAATCAAAGCTGAGTGGAAAGATTCCTCTGACCGGAATACGGCAGAATAGCTAATGTGTACTTCCATTAAGGATGACAATAAAACTTTTAATAGCCAAATCTCCTGTATGCAATAATGATCGGGACTTCTACAGGGCAGGATAAGCGACACAGTCGGAGTGACGCAAAGGTTTTTCAGGAACTTATTCGAAAGCTAAATAAAATACTATGCTTTCAGACCCTGATCATAATTTACAGAATTTACCCTTATCATTTGTTTAGAAGCTTCAAAGGGACTTTTAGCGCTAATTATAGGTGCGGTTAATTTTGAAAGAGATGATGGTGAGCATGTTTTTGGTTTTGCAGCTATGTGGATGTGATGAAAGAACTGCGAGGAGAAAAGTGTACAGACTCATCAAGACTCTCTGGACCTTCAGTGCCAAAACTAGCCAAATTAGAATCATGTAAAAAGAGTAACTCAAATGTCATGTCTCTCAAGAATCAAGTCAAGCCAAAAAATGTGAGTAATTTTCCAAAAGTTTCCAATTCTATAGTACTCTACATGTTCTAATTCCTTCCCCCTAAAAGTTTGCAAAATATTTCGCAAAAAAAACCTTGGCAAAAATATTCGCGAAATTTTCACCGCATCACTATGGAAAACAAAATAGGGTTTATTGAAAATTAGCAGCTAACGAAACCCTTGAATTTCATTGGTATCTCTTCAGGGAGGATTAAATTATGGAGCGATAGCGTCAAAGCGAAGCTTTTACACGCGGAAATTGGATCTGCCGCCCAAGTTTGCGTCAACATTGAATTCCTCACATAAAGGATCGCTAGCGCAACCTCTGCCTATTCAGTATCCTCCAATCAGCGCTTCCGTCCCGGATCCGATTTCGTCGACAGTAGTACCCATGTGTTCGCAGCCTTTGAATTCTACCGTTACCGTCGCCCTCCATCCTCAAGTGCCGCAATATGTTCAGCCTCCCCAAACCAATTCTCTCGTTTCTCATGTACCAAATCTAAGCATCGCCATCGCGCCCACCGCCACCATGCCCATGTCCATGCCCTTGGCCAGCATGGATGTGGCCACCCTGTCTCACAATTCCAACTTTTCCCTCGCCAACCCGACCAGTCTCCATAACCATCACCTCGCACCCAGTCAATTTACACTTCAGCAAGGTATGTCCTCCTTTCAATTCATTTCCCTTTTGGTATTCCTCAAAGCTGGAATTGCTTCATTCGACATGCAAGCGAGCGGTAGGAGTAGGGCCTAGTGACTATAGTGACGACGACAAGCTCCTTGTCTAGTTCTCTCAGTTACGAGCTCTCCTCTCGTTCAACGTTCGATAAAGCCGGAGAAAGCATATATGACTGCATTACGCAGCCTTCATTGTACTCTGTATTGTCCCTCTGGAAAGTCCTCCGTTTTTTCTTTTAATTGAATAGTTTCTTATGTTTCTGTCTCTACCAAGAGGCTATATCAGTTATTGAATATTGTTTTAATATTAATTGGAGCAGCTATAGGGGGTCATCCAATATTGACGGCTACACAGTGCGCGCTTCAGGAGCAGCTACTAATGAAGCACGCGGAGCTTCAGCGGCAAATTATTCAACAACAGGAGGAACTTCGCCGGGTATCTGAACAATTGATTATGGCTCAATACGGTTCGATGCAGGGTGATACACATGCTCAAGTTTTAATTCCACAAACCCTCACCCAACAAATCCCACAGCAACAGCACTGTCTCCAGGCCCCAACCCACCATCAACCCATGCTCGATGACCCATCCCTTCATCATCAGGTATAAGCTATTATCCATATTCTCGCTTCTTAATTCTGCCCCTTCTCCGATTATGCCATTTATTTCCTTCCACACTCTCCCCTCCATGTCGTCATTCCACGTCCCGTAGTTTCCCATGTAGCGGAATTCACGTTACAAACCAAGAGAAATCGTAGACGTTAATGACGAGCGGAGAAGATACGTGGGGTTCAATTCCGCCGGGAAAGCTTTCCCCTAACGCTGGGTGAAAGTGGTCTTGTGGTTGAATGGCTGTTGGTTGGCCAGCAGACAATATTGAACATTTCCAATTTCTTTTAACAGGGTCATGGCAACTTGTTCCATTATCAGGCTTCAGTGATGGGCTACACGACTGGGCAATCACCGCCTTCAGGACATGAGGGGACCACTTAAATATAATCAACTAGAGCTTGGTCACGCTTACCTGCCTAGCTCCTACAGGGTGAATTCAGAGACTAAATTAGATTTAAACCCCCTCGCAATCCCTCCCCCTCGTTTACCCATCCTCATTTGTAACTTACAAATACTATACATGTATATGAAACAATCGATATATCTTTATAAATCTAAGACTGTATATATTATTACATGTATATATAAAGCTTAGGTCATCAACATATATATTATATTGGGATTATATCAAAATATCTGTCTAAAAAGAAAAATGGACAGAAGCAGGAATTTGGGTGATTGTTAATTTCCTGTTACTTAGTGTCTAGAACTTCAAGTGGTGAACGTACCTAAAAAATCTTATAAACTCATGGGACCGTCTCCCAAAGTGGACACAAGTAATTATATAGGTATAATTATTTAGCAACCAAATTTATTATCACGTCACAAATATTATATGTATCTTATTATCCGACCGATGAACATACATACGTGCAAGCTTTATTCCTATGGAACGATTTTCAGACTTTCGCTATTATAATACAATGCATACTCGGTAACTCCGGGTCTTACGTAATTACATATACAAACCCATCTTCTATCCATCAACTAAACTAAAACAATCAAAATTGCGTTGAATACCATGCAAAAATATTTTTAATACGATAATTTCCTGGATAGTAGCTGCAGTTATCTGGGAACAACATCCCAGCTCATATATATACTTTCTTCGCTGCCAGGCAACGAAATTATGGAGTGTACATCTGATCTAAACGGCAACACGTATTTTGCTAAAAAATATTGTGCTGCTTGAAATAATTGACACCTTCCAATCATTTTTCCTCTTCATAGACTATAGCCTCCCTTGCATGCAGTATATAACGGCAGCACAAAGGATATTATTCCTGGAAAAGCCTTACCAGAATTTATATGTGTAACTATAACTATAAAATTCTAACACTACAAAATCCAATTCCCAATCTTTTATCCCATCTTATTAAATTCCAGGACAGCTATTACATTTCCTATCCTAAATTCGCATTTATATCCGCAGGAATATGTAGCTTACAATTGGAGAAAGCAATGACAGCGCTAAACTTTCTTCCTAGCTGGCAGCCAGTCTTGAAAATCAGCCCTGGTCATCTTAGGTCAGATTTAGTCAAATCCTGGAAACCAGAACTATGTTCTGAGGGTTTCGACTTTAATTAAACTCACTCACTCACTCAGCCCAGTTACATCGATGTAAGTATAAGAGCAACAGCCAGAATATGTTCATGTATAGCCTGTGTATATTCCTCGTTGAACTTTTTGAAGCGTTGCTTCTCCAGACAGGTTGCGGACAATAAGGTAAAAGTCGTGCTCCTGGAAGAAAAATTATATCTTTCCTTGTCATTTCAACTCAAGCGTAAGTAGAATTTGAAAATTTCAGAGAACATAAATTTCATGCTGAGTTATTTCATTTGTACCACATGTGAGCTGTGAATAAGGATGAAAGTTCTGCTAGAAGGAGTTCCTTTTCCCTCACTAACATTTTTCCAAGTCTTTTTAGCTAGGTAGTTTTATCACTACCTTCACCTTCATTACTTTCTCGGCTCCTTCCGGGGATAATATACCGTGTCCCTCAACTTTCCCTCTATTACCCACCTTACCCCTTTTCTCTCTATCTCTCCCTCTGCCCGTCTGAACACAGTCTGGTGATATATGATGAAGTCATATGCAGAGAAACTTGTGGAGTAATCACCATATTCATATCACAAAACCTGGGAGAATTCAAGTCCACTTCACCTGGTTTCCTTCTACACAGCTTTTTGAATTATTGAAAAGTTAATTCTACCTACCTCCAATCCCCGCCCATTTTTCATTTCATATTCTTGTCAATCATTTCACAATGCTCTTATCACGCACATGGAAATCCCACAACTTTCACCTAAATTATCCTAGCATTTCTTTATAGTTTCCAGTACCAAGTTATTGTTATTATTAGTATAATTTCATTTATTCTCATGGCTTTAAACCTTTGATATACGACTTACAGCTGAAGCAAACCCAAAGAAGAGAAAGTTCGGAGAAAGTACGATCTCTGATGAGACTTTATTGATCTGACACAAATGTTAAAAGGTTCTGGTTTCAAAACAAAACATCCATAATACTAAAGGGTGAAGGTGAATATTGCAATTCAGTAACGGCTGCTCGATAAAGTATAAGGTAAACAAGTTAAATTCTACGTTTCGAGATTGATTTTTATAACTCCTCTAAATAGTGAAAATTTTGCATGGGTCTGATAAAACCCCTTGGACTTGTAACTGTTTCCTAGAATCGGATCCAACCTTGAAGTTTCGACTTTCGTTATTTCCAGTTTGTACAGAAAGCTGCTTTTGGAGAAGGTAGAATAAAGAAATAGCCAACGGAATGACAGCATTTTGCTATGGATACCTTACCTTCTTTCATCAGATGTGGAGCATAGAAACACCACATCCTCCTCCCATCTATAACCCGTACTTTATCTCCCTCGTCGACAGTACTCCAACACGTTTTTCTTCACTCTCCGTGGAGTCATTCATAGCTTCTGAATTTTACCTGAGTTCCTACCAACTTTCTCCGGATGCTGGTTGCACTCAGTTTTAAAGGAAGATATGTAGGGAAATCATGGGTGTATACGTAGAATCCGGCAACTTTCTCCCCAAAACCCGGCTTCCTAGAATTCCCTACGATCGATGTACCTATTTGGTGAGACAGGGAGTTGCGCTCTGTCACCCTTGTATAAACGGAAACTTTCTCCACCCTCCCAACTTCACGTACTATAACCGCTTCAGTTCATGTAATAATGTCAAGATCTCCGATTGCTTCCCTTAAAATAATCCCTCACAACCTTGTACTTTAAATTTGTCTCCTACCGCCTCCCTTAATTGGAATTAATTCATGTAATCGACAGCAAAGGGTGTAAAACCTTTCCAGTATCGTACCACACACGTCACACGCCACCTCCTCGTATACAAAATCAATAGGCTGGATTTACCAGACATGTATTGTTTTGTATTCATATTTAAATTATCTTAATCCAGTATCGCCTCACCGTTCCCTCCCGCTTTTCAAACGTGTACTTACTCCGTTCAAAAAAGAATAAACATTTCTACATCTCCTCCTCCTACTTAAAGAACTAATATTATGACTTTAAATAACAGTCATTCAACACTCTTTACACCAAAGTCATCTCTTTCATCTTCTGTCATTATTTTCACATACACTACTTCATTCTCAGTCACCGCTTGGCTTTTTCAAACTTTTAATCTTGATCCTATCCTAGCAACATCAGCAGGACATCCAAGCTCCATGCAACATTCACCCATTCACAACTCGAGTCTTCTAGGCCTGGCTTTTCTTTCATACTTTCTCCGAACCGGCTGCTAAACCCCGTACCTATTATGTCTTCTTCAACAAACTCGAGTTACATATCTATGCCTATGATATTATTCTGCTTTCACTCAAGTGTCCCTCTAAAGAAACTGATACCCTCCTCTTGAGGTAAATCTTGAGTAGACCTCCTTTTATCTGTACTTTCTCTCCAGGTTTACCCCCAAAATTTAACACTTTTGCATTTAATTGCTCGTCTGCTGTAGTAACTCCGAAGCATTTATCTATAATCATGATTTCATGCTTCCCCTTTCTAATTATTGCTCGCCTCATTCCGTTAATCTCTCTTGCTAAAACTTGAGATGCTTCTACAAACCTAAATCCGCTCTAAAACCATCCTATTCAATTATTCACAAAAATGAGTCGATAACCCAAACATCTGCTTGCTGCCCTTGAGCTTTTTCTTTTCATTAACAGTTAACTTCCAATCCAATACCAAGTAGCATACAAATGTGTCAAAAGCTGTGACTTGGTTCAAGATGCCCATTACATACATGAGCTTCACACAAGTAGCACTTTCAACATCTTCTGTTTTCTCCAAAACCAATTCTCCCCAGAATATAAATACTTTAAACTTAAAGCTGATGAGTTAAAGCCGATACTTATGCGCCAATTAATAATTTAGCCCCGACTATAACTCTTTATCGTATTTTACTTCATGTAATATAAATCAATCCATTACGCTCCTTCTCCTGTTTAGCTCCTGTATATGAGAAGCACTAGGGAAATTACCATTGTATCAGAGCAAGGGTTAGTAGTTGACTCCGCACATGCTACTTCTCCCCACCCACCACCTCTAAGACATAATTTACCTTTTCTTAATGATATCGAGAAAGTAGTTTCGTCACGCAATACTTGTATCCAATTATTATATTACATATATATGTCCCACTTTTCAAATTATTTACGCATATGCTTTCACAAATCCAGCAAGTTTACCGAATATTATAGTATTGTGGCTCATTTAAATAATTAAATTCTCAGGTACTGTCATTTTAATTTCATAATACGGCTATGACGATGACGGCAGACATACTCTGTGGAAATAAGCTGTCAAGTGGGAGATACCAGCTTCTTATACTTTCTCTCCTTTCGTTTCCTCAGGCTTTCTTCCACTTTCCCCGTTTGCTTGATTCTACTGAGAGCTTCTCCTAAAAGGTAACAGATCGGAAATAGTAATTACTGCTCACGTACTCTCAATTGACTTGATACACGGGTATAAGTAAAAAATACAGAGCTTACTATTGTCCTCCAAACAATTTCCGGAAACGACTGATGAATTCATCTTCTGTAAATCAAACGCTGAATTTTTTGTTGAGCATTACAATTTATACACTGATGAGCATATTAAAAAATATATGGAAATTAAATTAAAATAAGATTTACAAAAATATAAAGCCATTTATATAAATGAATAAATTCAAAAACACATGTACAAATTTCAGTTTCAATACCATTTTCTCTATAGTTTCAACGGGCCTAGGTTACTTTTTCTGAGGTGATACTACATAATACAATTGATCTATGCTGGATGATAGAATTCAATGAAACTAAGGATTCCGCTCATCTAAAAGGTAGACTGACGTTCCATTGATTATTAAGTCATCGTCTTTTTACGAATTATGCCGATTACGATTACGACGCTCTTAGCGGAAACGTATCAATGAAAGAATGGATTCCTATCTCAATTTTCCCCCAACTATTACTCATACTCGAAGAGAAGTAGTCTATTACGCATACAACTTTTTAAACACACTTTAATTTGAGTTAATCCTCCTGATAGGATTATTTAACTGCATATATATGCGCATTTACGAATGGATGATGTAAGTACATGGGGTAGTAAATCAATTGTAGTTGTGTAGTAGTAGTAGTGGTAGTATTTGGCATGGTTATAAATATAACATCAAAAAATCCTCTCCATGACGTACTCTTGAAAATTTGTCAGATGCTGTGATTCCAAACTGTACAAGTGATATTTTCAAGCGACCTTGTCCATCACAATATGTTTTAATCCTCTTGCCTGACGTAATCCTCTGGTGCTTCAGATATAGTCACGGTAGTGAATCCAGATCGACCAACAGTTTAATTCAATGGTTCGTAAACTCTTTGTTTCTCAATATCCACACCGTACTTAATTACGATATTGAGGACACTTTTATACTTTTATGCGTACCAAACACTAACCAAAACGTTTTCCGGTGCATAAGCTCCGTATTATATATTTTCCTCTCTCATAGCTTCTATAAAAGATTTTGAAACCCTAGCTACTTTCTCAACCCACCAACAACTGTACCCAAAACCCAAAGTACCGATAACGTCCATATGTAGCAAGTAATATGTAGAGCTTGAAGATTAACTAGACGTATCCATGTTTCATCAACTCGATAAATCCTTTGTCTAGCGTGAAAGAAAGATAAAAATAAATCAAAGCTATTCTTGTCTACTAATGATTGTATTATTTGGAGTGAAAAGTTATATATAATTCTTGGTTCATCCCAACTAACAAACAAAACTGATGAGAACCTAGCGAAAGCCGGTGAAAATAAATCCAATTGCTCCAAAGATATTGGTGATTACAAGAATGGTTATTATGAAATTAAATAAACTAGTATGTAAATCGGGTGACGTAGTTCTAACTTATTTTCAATACGCGTCCTCTGTGTATATATATTAAATAGCGTGTTGAATTGTACCAAACGCGTCATTTGTACAACTCAAGTAACTATCTCAAGGTCATAAATAATTCATCATTTGTAATCCCTGGTAACCCTTCGACTTTGGAATGGAATCAATCTATCTTTAATCAATGGAAAAGAGTCATACCACCAAGTCATGAATTTATTATGTATCTATTATGAAGAATCAAGTAAATAAAACACAACTACCAAAAAAACTTAAATTCCGTTTGAACCCCTTTTCCTTTCTTACAAATTACGTCTTTGGAAAGCAAGACAAATCCCACATACGTCGAGCAATAGTCTGGCTCAACCTCATAATTTATCTTCATGAAGAAAAGCTTGAAGAAGGAAGCACACCAAAAGTTATTCAAGTTATCCCATGGCCCAAGCCGCCATTGAAAGTTCCATTTGCAACAGTCTAAAAAAATCTTGGCTGTCTTGTTTGTATTTCTTACTTTCTGAAAGATGAAAGAAGGCATCATTTTTTCCCATTAAGACAACCCCATCGTCTTTTACTTCCAACTGTATTTATTTAAACATATAGCCTCCAGATTTCAGATACAATCAAAATATGAGCATACAAGCGCACCCAGTCCGCGCCAGAGCATTTGTAGAGTTCGAATCACCAGTATTTAGTAGTTGGGAGGAAATAGAATCAAGTATTTGAATTTTAGCAAAATATGTGCTTAAAACAAACTATTTGCTGTCAATATAAAGAGAGTAGAACCTATTTAGGCATTTAATCCTTAGATTTCTCCCGCAATTTCCTTTATCCTAAACAAACGACTCCAAACTTGAAAGAAATATTAATTTATATAAATGTTAGACGAAATGAAAATAGATATAGGTTTATACAAGCACATAACTTCATGTCTAGGGAACTTACAATTTTACTCACAGCTTATCGAAAGCTTACTATAAATGATGCGCTTTCTCCCCCAATGGCTGTCTGGCGCTATGTCATAGCCACGTCGACAGAAGCATAAAATTTTAGAGGAGAGGCTATATACTTGATGTCGAAATAATCTTATTGCAAAAATATAGAGGATGCATGAAACGAGATTGATTAACCGACGATGGCTTCAAATTGGATTCTTGACATGGATGATTGAAGCAATTTCAAGTCGTGGCTAATATCATTCACGATGTTTTCCAGCTGAGATTTTGAATCGATAATCTCCACACTGGAAGTGTAGGGATTGTAGCGAACTTCGAAAGGCCTGTTGATGGTTTCAGCGTATTTCCTAAAACAAAAATTGGATATTTTTATTACTCTGCTCTCCCTCCTCCTCCTCTACAAATCCCAAACCCTCTCATGAAAGGCAAGCATAATCCCTTTGGGAATACGGGATAGTGAGTAGTCAGCGGGTAGGCAAGAAGTATGACAAGGTGTGCTTCTGTAAGACAGTTGCCCATCATCATATCCGTCCACGGCAAACTTTCACCCATCACTTCCATATGCCAGCCCACAAAAGCGCGGTTTTAGAAGAGAGGTGAAAGTTGGAAGATAAGTCTTACTTTCACTCGTTATCTTTCAAGAGGAGAAAATCTAGAAGGAAAGTTTTCATCCCAGCCAGCACAACAAGATAAGTTGACTTACATGAGCTTGATTTTGGCATCGTTGAAACTCTCTGCAACGTAATAGAGTGGTTGATATTCTGTAATTGGATAACTTTGTAGCCCTGTTTCAGGAGGATCAAAAGGACGGAGCTCTGGCTTTTCGCTAAGGCAGTATTCCAATTCCCCGTACGAGCTCAAAAGTCCAGCCCCAAAAGCTTTCAATTGCCCATCTTGACGACACAGCCCATATTCCACGGTGAACCAGTAACACTATACACAGGAATCCAATCAAACACATAACTTTCACCATCCTCACTTTCTCCTTCCCGACTCTTTTTCCCATCCTCTATATAACACGTCCTCCAATTTGCAATACATCCCGTCTTTCAAACTCCTCTTCCTTCTCATCTTTTCCAGCAAATATTTTGCTCATATTCTCTAACTCCGTCTCTCTCCCTCTATCCTGCATATCTAGCCTCTCTTTGACGTCCATCAATTCGTCCTTAATCCAGTAACTTGCTTTCTTCTTATCCATGTCTCTTCCCATATATCCTATGTACTCACCTCCTTCCCTTTACTATTATACGACTTTCACCTTGTAGAAAGAAGGGGATGCTGTGGAGGCGGATGAGTAGAATCTAACAACTTTGTAGAATCCTCTTTGAGGTAGATTACAATGGGCATCAAATATCAGCAGCATGTTTCTACTTTTCCTCGAATGCAACACAAGAGTGTGTATCTACATGATTCTATCTGCTTTGGAAAAGAATACGCTAGAATCCGCAAGTACATACTACAGCAGAAGAAAAGGTTTCCATTCGGCTTACGTTTCTAGTAAAACTTGGAGAGAAACTTTTATGACTACGTACATCTGCGTTACCTCATGGATAGAACAAGAAGCTAGAGGTAGGCCATGGATCCTGCTACCTAGCATGACTCCAGTGAATCAACCTAGAGATAGGTCATCATGAGCTTTCATCTTTCCTTTCAAATCCTCACATCTCTACGGATAGTGCATCGTATGAAGTTAGAGAGAATAAATGAACATATTTCTACAGAGAGAAAGGAATTTAAATTGCCCTACGAGAAAAATCTTTTCCGTGCTTTCACCAGCATACTTTCTCGTTTTCTCCTCTTACTAGCATCCCAGACATCTTTCCTTCATTCCTACCTGCATAAAGTTACTTTCTATGCACTAATCTCATCGCGCTTCCGCTCTGACAGTGTCATATTCAAGCCGAAAGGATAAATATCAACGTTTTTATTTGTCAAATAAATACAAGCAAGTATGTGCTTTCTCTCTCCTCCTAGATTCGTTCATTCTAGTTCAGTTCACTCCAATGTCATCAAAAAAGGCAACTCAAACGAAGGCAGCTAAGCCTTCTCAAATTAACTTGCTGTAATCATGAAAAGAGTTCTGGAACGCGACCAACTTGTGTGACTATTTTAAAAAAAAGTCTCTTTACCGTTGCTAGCTTCTTGATGATATCGTCAGGGGCCCCGAGGGATGCTAAACCAATTTCCTGAGAAAACTCGGCAAAATCAGGATCCGCGAACAGAGGTACATGGCCAAGGAGCTCGTGGCAAACGTCTCTGTGAATTCAATCCACATCAATGCAACTATTAGCATCTCAACAATCAAAAGCCATCCAACTTTCTCTCCTTTCTCCAACTCCCAGTTCACTTAACACTCTCTCCCGGTGTTGAGCTTGTTGTCTTTTAGGGTTTTACAATCGGATTCACTCCCTTTTCTTTTGTGACTCTTGGCCCCAACCAATCTCAGTCCACAATAGAACTATGGAACCAATGAGAAATTCAAAACTTACGGCTCGGGTGTGTAATACGGAGCACTTGAGTGCCGGATGTATTGTGTGGAGTGAAAGACTCTGAAAGCCAAGCCGGCAAGGAAATCCCGGGAAGAGAGCAACCCCGCTACAGGGCGTAGTGTAAATCCTGTGCAATCTATTCAAACAGACAAGAAACTCATGAGACAAACTAACTAGAATATTCCAGTGACTTTCACTTTAGCGTTAGCTTTATTAAACAACTCGCAAACAACCTCCTATCAAGGGAAATCTTCCCCACCAACCACTCTCTCTCATTTCGTCCTCAAATCCATTTAAATCCTTCTTACCTTCCTCTTTCACCTAATACTTATTTTCCCTCTTCGCCTACTTGTTAATTTCCTCTCCTTATTGATTGCAAAATCGCATTCGCGTACAAGTTTACGTCATTTAAAACCTGCTATTTCCTCCCAATTCCATTTACAAACCTCATATGAGAAAAGGAAAAAAGTACACCCTTCTTATTTATCACTCTTGCGTAGAGTTTTCAGCTGGCAGATTATCCCTTCCTACTTCCTGTACACAGTACTTGACCTTATCGTAAGCGATCGGATGAGGAGGAACAAGTCAATTACTTTCATATTATTCTCTACCACCATCTAATTTAACCTCAATCAAGCGCGCCCTCTGGCCAAATGTGTACGGAGCGGAAGAGCTCGTTTAGTTCCCGGTAATAGAACCTATAACTCAAAAGCCAAGAGGTTTCATCTCTCTCCGTACCAGCCAAACCAGCACTTCCTCCTCATGTCATAAGCTAGAGTGCAGCGCTCTCTATCTACCGAACGGGGCATTCAGCAATGAGGATATTATACAGGGCTCAAGGTTTTCGAAATCGAATTATGTGCTAACAGCAGTAGTGCATTAGGAGACTTTTCTTCTCCTTATCTTCCCTCCACTGTTGTCTGCAAACAAGTTTGGGCATATACATAAAATCCAATAAGGGAAAAGAAAACCTAAAGAGAAAATTGACTTTTCCAAGAGGATGTGCCAGTATTAACTTGGTAATCAGTTCAACGATTACATAAACCCTTCCCTCTTCCTTAGGACATAGACTGTGTTACATATTCTCTTGCAGAATAGAAAAAACTCTGTTCCTCTGCGTCTCTTACTCCTTCCACAAAAGCTCTCTTACCTTTGAGAAAGTCGGAAATGTCTTGAAGTTGAGGGATATTATCGTCCCTGTATCCGCAATTTTCGACGAGCAAAGGGAAAATAAAGTTATGCTCCTTGCATGCATGCGTCGGGTACAAAGATGTGAGCTGCCGGAAAACTTTCCCCCATGTTTCTATTTCCTCCCCTGTATAATCCACTCTTGGAATCGGTTGACCGCTGTAAGTAGTTTTAATCATTCATCAAACCCAAATGTACTTACTCTTCTTAAATAACTTAGATCCATCTTTGCCTTTATTGCCTCATCATTCTTCGCCACTCCCCACAGGAGCAATCCTTGAAATGCAAACCAAATATTACTCTTTTTCTACATTTCAACAAGTACAAGACTAGCTTAAGAAGCAGGTCAGAAACATTAATAACAACTCCGAATGTTCTCCTGCGTTCTCCCTTCAAATTTTACTTTTCCCTCATCAAAGTTCTCTCTCACAAAATCATAAAATAATTAAGTTCAGAGCAAAGAATCCTTCTATACTAATCTACAAATGTATTTCATTTCACCTGCAAATTTCCTCTACCCCTTATTTATATACTACACCGTCTCGTATCTAGTGCAATTTCTCAGGTTTCATTTAATTTTGCCATTCAATCACTCTAAATTAATAAAATGAGCAATTCCTTTCCACTAAAATATGCTAACTTAATTGGGACTTTACTAGTACTTTCCCAGAACCTAAACCACGACGTTTCATCCAATTCCGCCTTTCACTTAAAGAAACCAATTTCCCTTGATATTTTGTTCAATTCTGATAAGACCCCTTCAACTTCCATAATCTATTGGAAACAGTGTTTTTAAAAAGTTCTTCACAAACAGTATTTGTGCCCATGGGATGAAATTTTCTCTGCTCAACTTTCTCCAAAATTCTCAACCCTGAATCAATTTTTTCCTCACAGAAGAAAAGCATCTCGCACGATTGTCCCAGCCACGACTTCAAAGATTCGAACTCGAGTACCTGGTGTTGAAGCGCTCTTTCCTTCCAAAGTAGGAGAAAGTACTCAAGTGTCTCTGAAATCGGCTATTGTGACGCCTACTTTGTTACGGAAACGGTACAAGATATCGGAAAGTGAAGAAAGTTGTCTTCCTTTAAATCAACTTACTGCTTGTAATTGAAGGCAACATCAGCAAGCTGTTTTCTCCTAGCTCTGTAAACAGGGTCGGTGAATCCAGGATGATCAGAATCCAGTTCTGATCCATATGACAATATCTGATCAGCAAATTTGTCGAGGTCTCGAATTTTCCTCGGAAACCATGGAGTGACGTCTGTAAATAATTAAATTGTTATTGAAAAACAGCCAAGTTTATAGACGTTATAAAAATATTTTGGCTAAACAAATCATACTTGCTGTCCCGCATAAACCTGTCCTAAATAATTATAATAACATCTATCTTAAAACACCACTAATTTAAGCTTATTAATAGTAGCTATACACTACAGCTAGACTGGAGGAGGCCCTTGTAAACCTACTCCTAGTTTTGATCAGGCTACACAGACAGATAAGTGCAATTCCATTATTATTCTGCTTGATTATGCACATGAAGAGTCAATAATTTAATGGCTTCCCCAGCTTTGATCTTACAGAATTTCTCATTTCCTAGCTTTCCCCTAACTTTGCCTATTCATCCCTCTTCTTTCCCCGAATCCAGCAAATTATCAGATGAAAGGCAGGGAAAACTCCAAGCGAGCGAGCAGGTTTAGTCCTCTAGGTAAGCTTAAGAAGGACTCAAGGATAATACAAAAAACTTCATCTCCCTCGCCGTCTATTCATTTTCGAATGGTTTTCGTTGTAAGCGCGTTTACTACAACTTTTAGATTTCACTTTTACATAATGTTTTTCATGCTTCCCGCCCTACCTCCCTCCAGCATAAGCTTGGATAAAAAAGTAAAGTTAATTCCGAAAAGTCAAAGAAAAACGGCCATGACTTTTAGTAATCAAGCGCAACAGCTTTCAATAATGGATTAAAATGACCTCTGTCATCAAATCAAATTCCAGTCAGGAGCAGTAATGAATAAGAATTAATTAGGCCTTGGATATCCAACTAGTGCGCGTAACATGTTCCATGTCCAAATCATTTCTATTAACTCATATAAAATCAGCGTTCAATCCTACACCTAAAAGCTATCCTAATCTCCCTTCCCTTGTTACACAACAACCCAACACATATATGGAGTAGACGGAGAGATCTCTAGTCCAGGGTCAAGCGTTATTCAGCGTCAGTCTATCAGTAGCGTTCAGTAATAAACATTTGCCTAGAGCACATCAGCTCCAGATGACAAAGCTTCCGACGGGGAGGAAATTGAAAAATTCATTCATTTCTCCCCGCTTTCGTGTGAAATCAGTAGTCACTTTTGCGTCAATCGTTAACAAGAGCATGCAATTCAAACTTGCCTTGGGACAACAAGCCGTCTGGAAAGTAATAAGGATGAGCATGAGGTGAGGAAAATAGCTGCAACAGGTATTTAAAAGGGTCTAAGATGCTTCACAATTTGTCGGATCATTTTTCCATTTACTAATTTCTTACCCGAATTGTCCTTGTAATTTCTAGAAATTATCTTCATGTAGTGGCAAGAGTCTCGTAATTCATCCATGGCTTTTCCAACATTCCCCGAAGTTGTATCGCACTCCACAATGAATTCATATTCTCCAGGAGAACGCTTCGATGATCTGGATTCGATATGGAGTAGATTCACTTTGTTCATCTGTTAAAGCAGATTAAAAAAATCAATGGAATTAACGTTAATTAGTTTCTATCACTGTGTACTATCTAGGTGACTCATACTACTCCATCCACCAGAGAACCCCAACCAACCCAGTAGTGTGAGAAAACCTAATGTGAAAACCCTGAGACCATACCTCAAATATATTCAGCGTCCTTGCCAGGGATCCAACTTCTTCTTTTGTCGAGAAAATAATGGAAGTGCTTTTGCTAGAATCCTTTCCCTCTCGGATATAGTTTCCGCCTTTCATGAGGACGGGCTGGTAACAAGAATGAAATTACAGATTGTATTATACTTTACTACCACCAAAGAAACCCACAATGCAAAATCCTTACAGTATCCGGTGGAAATTCGTCTGAAGACGTTCTCGATCTAGATTCCGTGGTAGCCGCCATCGCGAACAGATTCTCTGCAACAACTGCTCCCTCAATACAAGCACGTTTCCCTCCTGGTTTCTTGGAGATCCGTTCCAGGGATTTTCCCACTCAAAACTTGACAGTTTTTTTAAAAGTCTTTGGGGAGGATTTAGAACAAGCAGAGAATACAGATCAAGTTTTTTAATTCAAAACGTCTGAGCTAATGATATGGATGGAAGCCGTTGTCAGTTTGAGTTAGCAATGTTAGATTTCTTTTTAATTTCTTCCAGAGATTACCCCTTCAGATTCCACTACCACTTCTCGTAGCTCCTGCAACCAAACTGAACTAACTTGGCTCAACTCTTTTCATTTATTTATCTGGAATCTCCTTTATTTCAGGGCGTCTTATTAAATAAAATGGTGTACATGCAAACATTGTCTGTGAAGGAACGAGGACATGGGCGATTTCAAACACCAACCCCTCCACCCTCCTCCTTCTTGACATGTGAGTCTGTGTAAAGACCTTGTATCTATAGCTTTCCATCACTCCGTCCCACAATTAGTTGAGTTGGTCAAAATCTCGCAGATGCCCCCTTCTCATCTTAGCCCTCCCATGTCCCTTTCTGGAGCTCATGGTTAGTCACCCCTTCACCCTCTATTTTATTTATAACCATTTAATCTTGGATCAACATAATAATGAATGCCATAGTCATACTCCATGTAAATCCGATCATAATCGTTACCACAATTGTGTAATTATAGCCTGTAGAATAGAAACGGCTGTGAAAACAAAATATTATCAAACCGTTTCACGTGCTTTAGTTATTTAGAGACATGTCCTCACGTAACGCATTCCCTGCTTGTCCCAAGGACACTTTTCTGACCTACCAAGCCTGGAGTTGTTTACTGCGCAAGTTAGTCAGGCAGGCCCTTAGTTACAACTCATTAAGCTAATTTATCAAGCCGTTCGCAAACAATCCTGTCCTAGTTTTCCTTCTCTCATCCAGATAATTTAGAGGGTGAAAGTAATCAATCTTTAGAATAGCAAGCAAGTAGTATATCCTCAACCAACTCAAACTTGTCTGTTGTTCTTGAATCGCTTCAAACGGTGAGTGACGCAAATCTTGACATCACATTTCGCAGTATTGCACTGGAAAACTCATGATTTTTTATGTTTCAAGAGAATTTCTATACTCATTCACAAGAAACTTGTATCAAAACTGGACATTATAAATAATTTATACGTACTTTTATTCATTTTTGATTCGGATTATTCCCAATCATTAATTCTAACAACTCTTCTCAGAATCATAAGATTGATACCGGCAGTTTTTTATTCGAGGAATATGATGCAATGGATTGAGTGCATTTCAAACGCTTCTGAAAACACCTCACCTGATTTTTGCATCATCAAATCCTACAACTTTGATTGCTTGTAATCATAGACTAACCTGCACTTAATTATACCTTTGGCTGCTGCATGCTGGGTGTGGTTCTTGGCGGTTCACGCCAATTAACATGCACACTGTTTCCCAGTCATCATGCATATTCCTCTTACTGCTTTTGCGAATTTTGTTTATAAGTTTTTGCTAAAATTGCAGGCCAATTACTTCTATGCAAGTCTGCATTTTTGACACATTTTATACAATTTACACACGGTTTTCGAAATCTTAAAACCGACCACTTCCATTTCATATTTAATTTTGTTATTCCAGTGATCAGATTTATTATGCATAAGGCAAGCGGTAAGAAGGAACCGCGCGTTATTCCTAAAGTATTTAGGGAAGACCTTGAGTAGATTAACGCTTTCGTGCACTTGTGTTCAGTTTAGAGCAATAATTTGTTGATCATCATGAATAGCAATTGCGAATCCTGGATTACGCTTTCTATGACCTCCGCTTTTGTCCGCTGGGGGCAAATTTGCGCATCAGTCAGTTAAGGAATTGAAATGCTTACGGATATCAAGTTAACTTTTTTTCAGATTCAAAGGCATTCAAGGCGACAAGTGAAGCTGAGTCGCATAAAATCAATTTTTGCAAACTTGTTGAGGGCTATAGTGTACGTACACTGCAACTCAATGTATTACAACACACTCCAGCCTCTCACTGAACAAAGTACGAACTGTAAAATTGAATTATTTGTTTACAACGTTCGTGTCAAGCGTGGCGCCATCTCCGTTTAGCAAAGCTTCTAGACCCGTCATTCTAAAGAAATGCTTGCAATGGCGTGATAACGATTTCTATACAAAGGCGGCGAAAATGTATGGCAACATTATTTTCTCTAGCTTCTTTGCCGCGGAATGGATAATACAATTAAATCATTCATATTTATTCTCAAACTCAATCATGATCTCAGCTGACAGAGGCAACAGAACAGACCTCTATATCGCATTTATGTCATCATAGACAAGTGTACAATCTCGTCGGTTCTTTTATTGCTTTGCTAATGCAAGCGAAATTACTTTATTGATTTAAATCAGGAGTGAAATGTTTAGTTTTTTTTCCTGCAAGGGTTCGTTCTTCCAGAAGATATCGCTTCTGTGTATGAGTTGGCTTTTCAGTAGTTTCACATTCCCTTGCTCAGTGAAGAGATTAAAGGCTATCTCAGAAGTTTCTATTCAATTTCTTTCTCAAGCATGAAATCTGTTATGTAATTTTAGCCCTCGTTTACACCCCATTCCTGCCCTCTTGCACGTAGTCCAGCTGACAAACTTCAAAGAAACAGTGATAACCCATTCCAAAAAGTTTTAAATTAATTTCTGGCGTGTGTGACATGAATCCCAGCCAATCAGCACCTAGCTTACGGAACCACCCTTTTCGGAATACTCTTCATGCCCTTCTTGGTGCTTGATTTTTGATTTCGAACGATGTTATGATCGTATGCTTAATGCTATGTACAGCTTTTGATGGGTCACTGATATGATAGCTGTGGGTCACAAAATTCATTACTTTTTTTGGAATTTCCAATACGAATATATACACTGGAAAACTTGTTTATCTCAACATTCTAAGCTCTGATTTCATCATCACTGGCAGCGATTCATGAGAGTCTGATTGCGTCCGTGAAAGCAATGCACTGTAATTATATGTAACATTAATAGTTGAGAAAATATAATCAAACATGGCTTAAAATTAATAGTTTCTGTTGTTTTAAAAAAAATCAAAATTGCTATAGGACAGAGATTATCCTCTACATGAAGCATGTAATGCGATGAAGATAACTGCATGTAAAGCACATCAACTCCAACACATAACAGTATGTGGTGGTGTATGTCCATGATTTAATGTGCTTTCAAAAGAAAATAAAGAAAAAAGTAAATTCAGATTCTGACGAAACGATTCAAAGCCGGGAATCAGCCTTTCACGTCTATTTCCCTCATAATTACAAATTCCTTGTATCACCGGTCGGTAGCAGCTACAAGAATTTAAAAACGTTTACAGAAATCGGTCAGAAGAGTCTACATCAACGTCAACGTTATTAGTAATTACATCCACAGTGCAACAGGGGGGAAATGATAATACCTTGTCAGTGCCAGCATTTGAGCTCCTTGTAATGCCTAGCGAAACTGCCACGTGCTTTAGCGGTAAGTTTGAAACATAAGACTATTTTGTATTTATGCGGTTATGCATGCGCTTTTCAGACATAACCGGGTTCGATACTTCACCGCTAATTGTGATTAAGTTTTGCTAGCAATACTGAATTTTGGACTTGCAAGATTTGGAGTCCGCTAATTGCAGAAAATTTGGCTGTTGTTATAACTCGTATACATTTGGATTTTCTTCCTTCTGCGTTGGTACGGTTTGAGAATTAATTTTTACCGGAGAATATACATTTAAATCCAGATTCAATATGGTAAGCACTAACTAAATTTCATATGACTATTTCTACATTAATGACGTCAATAAATGTTTCTGAAACGAAATTTGCTACATCACAAGCCATATATTGCAATAAGGATACTTTGGAAAAGTTTTAGTTTTCATGAAAGGCGAATAGGACAGATATATTTTCCAAAGCCGGTTTTTTCTAAAATGGAGTAGAAATGAGGTGTTTATAGAATATATCAGGACTGATAATTCAAGCTTGAGTAGCATTGCGAAAATCATCTCCGCGCATTGATTGTAATACAATATTCCTTTCTTTCAGGTTGCTGTTGAATCCATGGCAAGGTATGTGTCGCCTGTCCATCCTGCTATCTTTCCTCACTTGACGCTCATCTTGCTAGGCATTGGCATTTTCTTTACT
This sequence comes from Sminthurides aquaticus, assembly GCA_906901655.1. NCBI lineage: Eukaryota > Metazoa > Arthropoda > Collembola > Symphypleona > Sminthurididae > Sminthurides > Sminthurides aquaticus. Next base: position 11,529,928 of record CAJQTT010000001.1, on the reverse strand, counting down.
GGTTGGTTCTTCATCTACGAGGTCACCACTAACAACAAGACGAGACTACTGTTCAAGGAACTGGTCATTGCTCTAGTAGCAGCCTCATTCATGGGATTTGGGCTTTTGTTTCTCCTTCTCTGGGTCGGAATCTACGTATAAGTCTAACTTGAAATGAAACTGTGATGCAGTCATATAATAAGTAATTGAAATCAAAGTTTCCAGCTGATACTTGTTTTTTAACACGTGTCTTTGCTTTCTTGGTGAAACTAAATTTACGATGTAAGTATTTATTCCATTGTATTCCAACAAGTTTCTGTCCTTTGAGATTCTTGGTCCCAATTACTCTTCTACTTTTATCAATCAAATCGTGTCCTGTCGATGGGTCAATAAACTATCTGGATTTTAAATGTTTTAGGTAGCGAAAACAGATGCTCGCAACACCATTATCTGTAACCATTTCAGTATCACATAAGCAGCGTCTATCAAAGCAGCGATTCAAGGTAAAAAGAAGGAATCAAAAACGGTTATACCGCTCGTACATTTTGATTGCTCTCCTGTATCTTAACACACATTTTATCTACGACGATAGCTCATCTCCAATGCCAAGCGTTACCAACATTTTAGTGACAACTCACATAAACGGTAGTTTGCAAATGCGCCGGAAACGGTCACAAATATGCCTGCTGTCATCGGGAAGCATAGTCCACACATACACATAAGTAAACCCTGGTTAAGGAAGTTCACATCCTGAAAGCGCCATCAAATGCCCATGGGGATTATTCAGTAAGAGCACGTTTACAATTAGACTGCACTACGTGGATTCTGTGTGAATTATCCGTTTGAAGCAACATATGTAAAACGCCTGCGCGACAAAAGAGTATGAGGCACCATTTAGCCAGTGAATACTGTAAATGTAGGAGAACTAAAACCTAGGTAAAATATTTGAGTCAAAATCAATATCCTATGCGTTATTAGCGACTGTTGATATTGATAGTAACTTTATGAGGTAGTATAGTCTCATGCAGAAAGTTGCATTGGTCATTTGCAACTGCAACTAAAAAAATACACGCAGCAATTCACTGTCTGGCGGAGTCTCTGATGGGCGTCGAAGTCAAATAACCACTCTGCTAGCTCTCAGGCCCTTTACATAGTGAATTGTATTTAATGCAATGAATAAACAAAAACATAAATGGATGTAACGGATGCGGATCCAAACAACAATCGAGTTTGCTGCAGATGCTTGCAGACCAATACAGTTTTTTAGCTGACTGGAGCATCGCATTTGCCAGCGAAATATCGTTCCATCCAAAGCGTGGGAATTTACGAAACTGCACAAGGGATCGCGAATGAGAAAAAGAACGGAACGGACAAGTCTTTTTCCTTTTCTCACGAGTGTAAATGAAAAGAAAGTTCATATTTTTTCAGAAAATTAGCCCAAGATGGCCAGCGTTGGAAACGGAAGGGTGGTACTAGTGACCGGTGGGTCAGGGCTCGTCGGTAAAGCTATTGAACATGTAGTGGAAGAGCTGGGGGAGTTCATCCAGGCTGGTGACAGGTTCATATTTTTGTCTTCAAAGGATGTAGACCTAAGGTATAGTAAAAAATATAGCAGCTGTGCATTTAAAAAGCTTACTGATTATTATTGTAACTTGTCTGTTATGAGATTAGTTGACATACCGATAAGCCTAATACGATTCTCAATTTTATTACCCATTTACAGTTATATAAGCATTTATTTTGATAGAAATGATACGAATTGACATTTATAAAACCCTGATTGATATCCCCGCAGAAACCCAGAAGATGTCCGGAAAGCGTTTGAAAAATATCGACCTACACATGTGATACACTTGGCTGCTATGGTTGGTGGATTATACCACAATATGCGAAATAACTTGGATTTCTTGGTATGTCTATCTTTATATCCACACACTGATGTCGTTTTTACATTATGAGGAGTTGGCAAGTAATCGTGAATGCAAACGTGTATTTCTCAACAGCGCAACAATATTCACATAAACGATAATGTGCTGCAAACTTCCCATGACCTGGGTGTGAAGAAAGTCATATCTTGTCTTTCTACTTGTATATTTCCGGATAAAACTACGTATCCTATCGATGAGACGATGGTATGGTTCACACCAACAATTCTCAGCAGTACACAACTTTAAAACAAAGGATGAAGAGCATCATTTTATAATCATCTTTTTTCCCTCAGGTCCATAATGGTCCTCCGCATCCATCAAATTTTGGTTACAGTTATGCAAAAAGACTTATTGATGTTCAGAATCGTGGATACTTTGAGAAAGGGAGTCAAACAGTATTTACCTCAGTCATTCCATGTAATGTATTCGGTCCATGGGATAACTACAACTTGGAAAATAGTCATGTCATTCCTGGTCTGATCCACAAACTGTACCTAGCGAAGAAGAATGGCTCGGAAGGGATAATATTCGGCACCGGCAAGCCTTTGCGTCAGTTTATATATTCCTTGGACTTGGCAAGACTAATTTTGTGGGTGCTAGAGAGCTACAATGACGTGGACCCAATCATTTTATCTGGTAATATCACTCAAAAAAAGCCAGAAGCTTAAATCGAATTGAATCGTGTACATTATTTATCCCCTGCGAAACCAATAACCGCGTTGCGCTTAAATTTCAACTTTTAAGTGAAATCAATTACAAGTTAATCACACTATCGTATGCGATTAGGCAGATCCCTGTTTATTGTAATATGGCACTCGCTTTACTGCATTATAGTAAGCTAACTATATGATGTGTGCACTGCTACATGATGGAGCTCTATTCACGTCACGGCAGTATCACCAATGCAATGTCAAGCTAAAATATGACAGACTACGTTTTAAGCTCGTCAATCTTGTTACTATCGTTTGCTAATGCTAATCACTGACGCTTTCTCAAATCCTCGAGTGTCAAAGATGACTATTTGGTTATAGTAAAAATTTTCTGATAAAGCTGCGAGTGATTCTGTATTCTCGATTCCAAAGTTTGACTTGCCTCCTTAATATTTTACAGTTGACGAGAAGGACGAACTTACAATAAAAGAAGTGGCGGAAACGGTTGCTTCCAGCTTGGGTTTTACCGAGAGCCTAAAATACGACACGTCGAAAGCGGATGGACAATACAAGAAGACAGCAAGCAATGAGAAGCTGCGAAAATTGTATCCCGAATTCAAATTTACGCCTTTTAAAGAGGCTATGGATTTTAGCGTGAACTGGTTCGTGAAAAACTATGACGCAGCTAGGAAGTAGAACGAAATAATAAGATAAAAATTACGTCACTTCCGGTTGTCTTGAGAAGCTAAATAAATAAAATAAATGTCTCGATAATGTAGTAAGTATTCTTTAACAATTTCATCATATCTTAGTTTCCTAATAGAGTATTTTTAAACTGTGTAACAACAAATAACTTAAAGGATTCCTACAGCGGGTAAGAAATTCCGACAAGAGCCCAGAATATTGGCCGGCTCACATATTTCGATTCCGTGCCAATCCTCCGTTAATCCTTTCCTTCGTGAGTATGAATCAGGTTTATTAACTGTTTTCAAGGAGAAAGCATCCTGCTAATTGGATTCAGACACTAAAAGAGAAGTGGATGATGGTAGTTTATTTTAGGAATCCTAATCATGAGTGTGTGTGGTTACCATCTTGTGCGTTTAGTACCTGATACTATTCCGTGAGTTACATCGGAGGAATGTCGAGAGAAAATCTGTGTTATTGAGGGAACGCTTGGATAGCGCGAGCCGGAGAAAGTGTGTGAGAGAGAAAGCTAGTGAAAGTTGCTGGGAAATTACATTTCCGACTTTATGGGCCCTGTTGGACCGGAGAGAGAAGAGTAATAAGTAGGATTTGAGATATAACGGATGCAAAAGACAGAAAGGATTGGAGGGATGGCGAGCAGAGCGCATGGCACGTGCCACAAGAAATGGTCTCATCTTTCCTTCTTTGAGAGAGGAGAGACGGGAATTTGATCTGCAGAAGCGGAAGACAAAACCCTCTTGTTGCCCTTGGCTACATGTAATTCTTCCTGAGCACGGGAAGAGAAGCAAACTGGGGAGTCTTTCTCTAAGCGCGTAGTCTCATATTTTCCTCTCTTCTGCTTTCACTCCCGCTATTTTCTCCCACAAGTCCTTTCCCTCGTTCCCCGTTTAATATCAGCAAACCTCCAACAAGCTCCCATCCACCCTACCCCTTCCGCCCGCAAGTGAAACACGTACACATTCTCTTCACATCCTCCACGTCTTCCATCCACACAGTATATTCTTCTCATTCTGTATGTCTGAGCAGGACAATAGTAATTCAACTTCTTTCTACTCTGACCAACAACAAGTCCAAGAAGAAGAAGGAAGCTCCCAGGGCAAGATTCCTTCATTCGCGCATCCACCCCAACTAAAGACATAATACTAAAGAAGACGGCACAGTGACGTGAATTCAGTTAGCTCATGCAGCTGTCCGAATGCTGATACAAGTTTCTCCTCCTCCTACCTGTCTCCTTGCCAAATCAGCCATCTCACCACGGCACAGGACTAACGTTACTCTTATTTTCCCTTTGTCTCTCTACACTTTGTTTACCTTAGAGAGGAATAAAAACATTGAAAGAAGCTTTTGAAAAAAAATCGTGTAGACGGCGGTAAAGCAGTGCAGAATGTCATTCCAGCCCTCCCTCTCCTTCACATCAGCAGGACTATACGAAGAGGATCATGATTGCCACGACGGAGACTGAGCTGAGGAAAATATACTATCAACATCAATTCCAGAGCCCATTCCTTCAGAGGGGATCAAGAAGAAGGAGGGAAACCCAGTTCTTTCACCAGCGTCAACACGCTTTCTCCACACAACAATATCTCCTTGCTTCTCCATAACTTCTCGTCGCCCGCCCGACCGACCCAGAACTCTTGGCCTATCCTTTGCCGCGATCAGAAAAACTGAAAGACTTCCGAGCAACATGTTAACAAGGAGGAAGAGAAGCTCCGAAAGAAGAAACAAACTCTTATCGTCTTCTTCCCCGTCTCTCTTTTCCCCTCTACTACCCCTCCTCCCTTTCTTCTAAAACTTTGCCAACAAGGAGTGAAAAATCATGACAAAAAGTGCCAAAACCCTCTAGTTTTCACCCACCACCGCCTCATCCTTCTCTTGTCCATATCTCTGGATTATTATCAAACCCTCCTCCTTCCCCCGCTTTCACTGTATCTCTGCCCCAAACTATTTTCTCTCCCTCCCAACACGTACTTTACTCCGGGCTTTCCCCATTTTCAACACTTTCTCTTCTCCATCTCTGTCTCTTCCCTTCTCTCCCAAATCCGCTAACGGAAAAGAATCCTCCGGACTTTCACCCCTTTTCTCCATCAAAGTGTCACTTACTAAACTCTTGAGGGAAAGGAGGACATGTGTGGAGACAAGCGTTTAAGGATCTCTCAGATGAAATCCCATCTAGCAGCTCTTCTACTACTACCTCCCTCCGCTCTCACATCCTTTTAAATTCAAACTTAAGCTTGTCTACACTTCTATTTGTGACGTGATTACCGGCTTGGCCGGAATATCCTCAAAATGCCAGGATTAGTTGCATTTGGACGCCGGTGGAGTGTTGGAAGTGATGATCTATTTCTTCCCAGTGTTTGTTTATCTTCAGTTCATGCCATAGGGTAAGTTACCTTGCCGAGGAGCCTTTTTATAGCTTTCCCTACCTCACAATCCACGTAGCTATTTCCATGCTTTTCAAATAATTACAATCATCCATCCTTCCTCCACCTACTTGCTAACACCTCTCTTGAAAAAGCAAACCAAAATTCTAAACTGCTCAACTCCACATTAATATTATTATTCTACCTCCCACTAGCAACCTCCAGTCTTTCAGTCCCACCACCACAACCAGCTTTTACCACCACTCTTCCCCAATCCCCCACGTCACCATCATCGTGTCCGACTCCTTCCATGTACAAAACAGCCTGTCCGTATATTTACACTCTAAAAATCCTATACCAGCAGCGCAACCAAGAACGACGACGAGAGAATCAGCAGGATCAATTACTAAATTAGCACCACCATTATATACTATAGCGACTAGAGGATTCAATTCAAGCTCCACACAAACCAGTAAAGTAAAACACATTGTGCTCCTCTCCTCTCAATCCGACTCGGGGATCACGTGAATTAGCAGGATTACTACTCGCTTCCTTCTCTTATCTCCTAGCGAAATTCATTATAATAATTTATACGCCGGCGGGGTCATCCAGGAACAAGGAGGCTATTGAGAAAATCCGCAAGCTACTTATTACCCGGCTAGTCCCAGGGCTGTTCCTCCACCATATACATAATACACACAGAGATCTCTACGTGTAATCATTGAGTCTCTTTCCTCTCTCTTACCTCTATAACACTACGCAAGCTTTAGCAAAAGGGCAACAACATATCTCATCTCCTATTTCTCTACCTTCATCTCTCTTGCGGCCTCTCTCTCTCTCTCTCTGGCTTCCCAAGATAATGTACTATTTTTGTCTGTGCTACTTGGACTAAGTGTTAGACAACACGGTACTAGATACAATGTAAACAAGGCGAAACAACTGCATCTGTCTTTTTCTCTCCCTCCTCATTTTTCAATCCTCTTTTTCAATAACTTAGAACGACAAGGTCGATTCATTCTCATTTTCTCCCCACACACACACACACACCTTTAATACTCAGGTCCTCACATATTTTCAAGCCCACAGACACAAACTATTATCTTTAATTCTAATATAGAATCCGCCAGCTCCCCGAAATTCTCCTTCACTTGGATATATTGTATTAAACTGTCAGAGAAAACTCACACGACTTCCCTCTCCTGTCCCTCTCAGTTTCTTCACACAATATAAGCCTGTCTGTATGTCTGAACGAAAATCTTTTCTCTTGCCAAACTTATTTTCTCCCAACATGAACGCCCGTCTCTTTTAAAATCCGCAACTTTGTCACACTAGCCTCGTCCCAGTCAAAAAGTCCTCGAGCTTTCCCTCCTTACCGCTTCACTCAACTTTCCATGTGCTGCTGACTGAGCACCAAAGATAATTTAACTACCTCTCCAGTCTCCATTGGTGTTTTGCTGGATGTAACTGCCACAAAATGTATACGCTGCTATATAACCAAATCTGTCAGATGCTGCAGCTTCAACTATATAACCTAAGACTTGTGAGAGCAGCGCCCATGTAATTTGATTTCAAATTTTATTAAATTATACATCAACTCATCCAACTAAAAATAGCAACGTTTACACCACTAGCCGGCACAGATCACCCGCATCATTGTAAGAGGATCTAATATTCAAACATTGAGGTTATGTCTGGAGGGCAAAACGGCTTCCATCCCCATCATGTCCAGATTCTTTTAACATTATTTTCAAGCTTAGAGTGAAGTGAGATGGCTTTTCCCGCTTTTACGTGTTTTCTTCATTCTCTATTTTTGAATTCCTATAACCACCTGCGCGCCATCCCTCCCTATTATCAAAGTTGTGTCAACAGAATATGGAATAGTGGTGGAGCAGTTCATAAGCTTTATCAAGAACTCTTAGTTACGGCACACGATGGGTAGAAACATGAGAAGAAAAATTAATGTAATTTTATTACAAAAAGGCCTTTGGCTATTCAACAAAAGAGTAGGGCGGATGTGACATGTACCGTATGCAAGGGAAAAGGGAGCAATCCTCATAATTCTATTCCTCCTGTCTGCATTCCAATGTCAATCAGATAAAAGGGGGATGAGTGAAATCAGGACAACGTTGTGGCCAATAGAGGATAATAGACCTTTAATCAAAGCTCTTATTTCAACCATTCACCTTACTATATTTCCTATTACCTCACTTCTGCCCATGTCATAAAAGAGGCTTTGATGGAAACACTTTGTCGATAAGTTACAAAAACTGTAACTTGTAAACTGTACAATCAGCTTCTCTATTCAATGGTAGGTGCAGCAATCCACCTTCCTCAGTCCAGGCTGGGAGGGAACGAGGGCAGGAGGTTCTTCAAGGGAAAACATAAAATAAATATACATTCCCAATCCTGAATCACACCAATCCTGCCCAGCTTTAGCTTTGCAGTGGAATAAAAGTTTCAAGGATTCTGTCTGCTTGGATTTGTTCAACAGTTTAGAAAAGATGATATAGTCTTTGTTGATTGATAAAACAGGAAAGTTGCTTTGGCCCTTGTCTTCTTCCATCAATGAAGGTAAATTATTTAAGCTTCTTGGATAGGGGGAACAGAGAATCGGACTCTGTGAAGCATGGAGGGTTGTAAGATAGACAAGGAAAGGGGGGGAGGAGTGTAAAGTTAGTTTATTAGATGAATTGCTTTGAAAGTGGGTTGGGGTTTAGGAATGGAAGCTTTCGTTCGGAGCTGGAGCGGAAGCTGAAGTAATAGTTTCAAGTGGGTGAAAGTTGAGAATGAGAGTCTTCCGCTCCAATAGAAACCTTCTTCCCTGATTTCCTTTTACATAATTAAAGGATAGCAAATTAAAAGAGGAGCAATTATATCAACTAGAGTCTCTGGGAAATTTTAGAAAGCAATTTAACCAACTCTTTCAAACTATTCTCGCCTTCTCCACGTACATCGTGTCCTGTAGATAAACGCCATTGTATTCTTTCATCCTCTGTAACTCATCTCCATGTAGTTTTTAAGTTTAAAACTCTTAAATTAATTGTGTAAGGGCATATAGAGGCAGTTATAGGAAGCTACGAGTTCAGTTTTAGTAATCCAGTTTTAGAATCTCGAATACTTTTCAAACTTTCTTCTTCCATGTAAAAAATCCTCAGCGTATGATAAACTTCTTCATTACCTGGCTGGAGTGAAAGCCTGAAAGCAGGTTTTAAATCCGGTTTGTATACATTCCGTGTGCCATTCTGAGCTCATTATGTTGGCAGCAGTGTCGTAATTCAGGCTAAGACCGTATGGAAAATGTGTAAAGAAAATTCGCAGTTATGGTTTAGGAAGAAGTGCAGCGTACTGAATGTATAAACCCTCGTTAGGAGGTCATTACCTACACTGTACAAGAATACAAGGGAAGCCAGTGAAATAAGAGGAAAAGCTAATGCAGACAAGGCTTTTCTAGAGCGCACTTTGCAAATCTTTTCCAGAACTTGCCAACTTTATCAAACAATTCCACCTAAAATTACAACATTATTCAAACCATCATGAAAGCTTACTCCAGTCTTTCATATTTTCCCCTCTCTTTCTCTCTTTATTTCATGCGCACTTAATTCAACACAAATTCCAATCACGATCCTACCAAAAACTTTGCCGCTAAAGAAAGCAGCTTCTTTTTGTAGTAAAATAATAATAGTTCTGTAGAAATCCATTCCTATGCTCCTCGACTGTATATACTTTCTTCATTCTTCCTTTCTCTTTTCAGCATAGCTTCAAATCAACAAAAAGCCTTGCAAAAACTTTCATCCATTCTCTTTTACGTATCTTCCCCATATTTCCAATGTATTGTGTTTACCTGTGGTTTTATCAATAGTGTTCAAAATTCCAAGTCTGCTCACTCTATATCAGACCCCATCCCTAACGTAGTCTGTTGAATAAGTTACATTTTTTTAGCAAGCTTTCACTATGCTATACCTATAGTTAGCAATGCTTGTTTTATAGGGTAAAGAGAAAGTCAACTTTCTCTTTTTCCACAATTGGATTCCAGCGCACTTTTTTCAACTGAAAGCCCTACATAGAGCCCTTAAATAAATGATCCACTGCGGTGAGACGCATTCCATCACAGTCTCTTGTCTTCTGCAAGAAAAGGGAGAAGATCATTCTAATTTTGGTGCGGAAACCAACCTTTCCTCATCAACCCCCCGATTTCCATTCAAACCTAATTGAATACATTAGGGCTGATTATGTAAGCCGAGAGCTTTTAGTCATGTGTGTGGTTTGAGAGGACATGTAGACCAGATCCCTTGGTAATAAGTCTGATTACCAACTGAATTGCTTAAATTAGTTGAAATTCTGTAGCGGCCAGGTTTTGTGGAGAGGTACATGAAATACGACCAAAATTTCATTTCCTTATCTTCCACGAGTCCCTCTAGCATTCTCTCCTATCTACCCTCCACTCTGATTTCTCTTTCTTCTCTGTTTATCAACCATACTTTCACTATTTCAACTACTGGTTGATGCGCTTACAGCTGGCTAGGATCTGGAATATTAGTCAGCCAGCCAACTCTGCGAATTCTAATTTTACAACCATTGAATTCGCATGCACGTGGCGTGACCATCTTTATGTTTTCCCTTATCCAACAACCCACACAAATCCCTCCCTTGAGGATTCCACGTTTTCCCTACTCCTTCAATTTTATTTCCACCCCAAATCTCCACAAGAAAAACTTTATCTCCAGCTCTTAACGTTTTGAAATCCTCTGCAGGAGCTTGAATCCTACTCGTTTGATTTCTCAGCAAATTTTTCCAACCTCTTTTTCCTAGCCTGTAAAACTGCATTGCTTTTAAGAATAAATAAACTCCGGGATGCAATTCTTCGAATGGATTTCGTATCCTCCACGCTTGCTTTCTCCGCTTTCTCCACCTACCTACCAGACGCGACCTGCATATATTTTCTATCCTTCGACATGATCAATAGTGCAAATACGGAATATTCCATTTCTGTACCTCTCCCATCTCTCTGCTGCACTGTCTTATAATAAATGCCCTCGGGACAGAATCGGAGGAGTAAATTCAATTAGGATGTGTCGCATTCCATCCAAACTTGACCTGTACACAGGGCGTATCATTCTCATCCTCTTCCCTTAAACCGATTTGCAGTTCACGTTATTCAATAATGGCGTAAGTCGTGGCATTGAGTCTAACAGCTTTCTCCTTTCTCGCGTTCTCGACTTATATCCAAACTCTGGCAATTTAATTGCTTCTTCAAGAGAATGGACAGTGAGGATCCTTACAAATTAAGTTTGCAAAGTCCGTCTGCACCGCTCAAGCCGCCGTTTCTTCTCCAGCATGCCAAGTCCATAAGCGAGTAAAAGTCCTATTTAACTTGTCTTTCTTCTCAGTTCACATGGGGCCATACTTTCGCAATCCTTCTAAACTCGTTCTTATTCTATTAGACTTCTATTTTCTCCGCTTCCGCTTCTCTGTTGTTATTCCGTAAACGAAAGTGTTGCAAAATTTAGAAAAACTTTCTAGCTGCATAAATAATTAACAAGTCTGTCTTCGCCGACTCCGTAGGAAATGATTCCGAATGAGATTTGCGTCTATCCGTCTCCCCTCCGGCTAACCTGACTTTCTCCCACACTGAATTTTACAGACCACTTAAAACTTGGCGTGTACAGAAAGTGCCCTGGCCTCAGGATAGTTAAAAAACTAGACAGCAGGATTCGCTAGGGAATAAAAAGAAACGGAAAGAGAAGATTGTAGTTTAAAACAAAGATTTCCCCGGACTCGAAAACCAACGCAAGGAACATGTAACGTGTACTGCAACTGGACGTTGGAGAAAGTTGAATTGTTTCCTGAAATCGAGGAAGAAAGATGGGGAGCTCTTGAAAGAAAGACTATAAATTAGCTCGTCCTAATCCTGTGCACTGCTTGTAGTGTAAGGACTTGTGACAGAGAAGAATCCTCCTTGCCATCTTTGCTCCTGTGCAAAATGGTCCGAGTTGCTGGAGGACTTGCGGGAAATTTTATTCCGGAAGCTCACTACCAAACGGATATAATCAGCCACAAGCTTTCATACACGTGCGGTTATCAGGTCAGATAGGAAGCACGTCAGTTACCAGCTTGAATAAAGTGCAGCGGCAGGATCCTTTCGTTCTGCTTTGCAGTGAAAGCAAAAGAGAAATCCCGATAATTGTATATGCTAGCTCCAGCTCAAAAAGCTAACGTTTAATTATCCTGTTATGTATATAAGGCTTCCCTAGTTTGGCAAATTCCAGGAGGTCTACTACTACTCTGCATCCATGTTCAGAATTCTCGAGCATTACTTCGGTTCGAACACAAGTCATGCTTTCTCTGCAGCTTCCTTCCAACCCACACCATCCTCTTGTGTTCCATTAGAGGAAAGCGTATAAATCCTATACATATTTGTTGCATACATGACAAAAACGGAACGAGCAAGTATAAAAGAAGACTCACGATGAAGCTGGAACACAAGAAGGGAAAGCACAAGACTCCGAGTTCCGAAAGGCGGAGCGGGCAATAAGCTTATGTGTTGCAAACACGTTGTTCTAAATAGAATGACACTTCTCACGCTGCCATCATAGCGTGAGGGAAGGAAGACTAAAATTAAATTATCTCCAAAAGAGGCTCATAAAAGTGGGAGGGTTGTTATTTCACCATTATAAACACTCAACCACCCCCAACCCATTCGATGGCCATTTCCCTCCGAATCACAGCTCATTTCTACGCCATCGGATCGGATATGGATGAAACGAAAGGAACCGCATGTTTCCTTGTGTTGTACTGTCATCAGAAAGGAGGGAATTTACGGGAGGAATGCCTTGTTAATAATAACGGCTTTAACATATCGTTTATCTTCATGCTTATACACAGTACGCCTTCATCAAGCTCTCCATCGCCCTCCCATACTTTCTCCATGTCTTTCATCTCATGCACTTGCCGCACACAGCTATACGCTGATTTACATTTCCAATGCTTTTACTCCAGTTGAGAAGGTGACATAATCGTTTGGGTTATGCACGCTTCCTGAGTGTAGCTGACAAGTTGTAGTGTTTAGGAGAAGGCTTCCTTCCTTCCCTCTTTCAATAGATTAGATGGAAAGCCGGGTGTATTATTAGTTTCTTGTATGTACATGTCAGAACAAACCACGCTCTCCAGCCTCCCCAAAGCACCGGAAAGGGCATAAGGTTCAGAGGAGAAAGCTAGAAGAGAGATAGCTTCGTTGAAGCTATCCATCGTGGTTTACAGATCTGGATGTATTCCAAATTCCGATACTTTCTCCTCATAACAAGCAACGGTATTTAGTGGCTGTCTGCCCTTTCGGGAAACTATGCAAAGGGCTTGACTGAGAGAGCCATGCTTTCACCGACATAGCCACAGTCTCTGGCTTAAGTTTACAAAGTAGGAGGAGGGCATTTATATTGATGATTCTAGTTAGAGTGGATCAAGAGCCAAATAAGCTCCCTTCTCTCTCTTTGAGGTGGTGAAAGTTGGAAGGTGGTTTACAAGTAAGCCCGTCTCCTGTATAATGATTTGGTTAGCACTTAAGAAGATTTGTCGGAGCTTCTTTTCCAATTCAAGTGCTATAGTTTCGGCAGCGAGCGCCTGGTGCGTATTATTTCTGGGTAGATTACGTAGGAGAAACGGAGACGACAAGACCCTGGTATGTGTTCTCTTTGTTCTCGTTCAATGCTGAAAATTAAAGCTCTTCTTCTGAGAGGCTTGTTGTAGGAAAAATTTCAAAGTTACAAGATAATAAATGTTGAATGCCTGCGTCAATTATGGCTTGACGAAGAATGGAATAAGCTTGCCGCTCTTTTTATGCTTATTATGATTACAGTACGCACTCCCCCCATACAGAGTACAGTAAGTAAGATTGGCCTTTGCAAGCTAAGGGCGGGGAGAGACGCGGTGCAGGAGAGAGTGATAGAAATATGCGGTGAAAGTTGGACAAAATTCTCATGATTTTTTTCTGTGAGCCCACATAAAAGATCTGCCTTCTTTATTTGGAGCGGGATGGGAGGTAATGTGGGTAAAGCGCCGGGTAAATATGGGGAGAGTGTGAAGGCCGGTATTTGAGTAGAGGTAAAATGATGCAAATGGAGAGGATCTGGGCATTTCTTCTTCTTCTTCTTCTTAAGTTATCTTCCTTCCATCCGCTCCTCCTTTCCTTGGGAGAGAAAAAGGATAGGGGCAAAGGACGGAGCGTTGCACGTGCAGTTTGGATCTTTGAATCTATGGTGAAAGTCCATGGATGCTGGGACATGTGTAGGGAAAGCGAGGAAGCCGACTCTCTTTTCCTCTCTCACTTCCTAAATTTAGTCGAAACCTTAAAATCTTTCACTCTCTTCCCTCCCTCCTTTCACCCAGCTCAGCCCTCCCTTTTCGCCGTCAGACTCCTTTTCCCGGAATGCGTTTCGGGTTGGAGGGCTTTGGGTGAAGGAAGCAGAGGAGTTGAAACATGGAACAAGGAAGAGAGAGACACACACACATATATATATACTTTAGTCTGGATTCTGGAGCTGAGGAGGACCAGAAGGGTATTGTACACAGGGTTGACTTGAGCGATCGATACGCGGAGGATAGAAGAAACCTCTAATACATTTCTCTCGCAGAATCTCTATCTGATTCCCCCTAATGGCCATGCATAAGGCTTGCCAGAGCAAGATACTTTCTCTCCTTCATTTCATCCAGTATGCCTAGGCTTCAAAGCGGAAGAAAGGAGGAACGGGTACAAGCAGTAACCATACATGGTTAGAGGGAGCCGGCACGGGTAAAGGGAGAAAGCAGATTTCCTCTTTTCCACCACCTCATCTACTCATCCCATCCTTCCATCATCTACTACCAGCTACTACTACCACAACCACACTTTTCCAACTCAGTTCCCAGTCCCTCAGTTCACTCTTTCTCCTTTACTTTCTCCCTTTGAGAAAAGTTCGGGATGCGGAGCTAGAGAGAGATGGAGGAGGAGAAGAAGAGACGGATGCAGAGAATATGAAGAGAAAGTGAGGGCATTATTCTCGATTGAGCTACCCCCGTCCGGCTATGCACATGATTCAAAAGCCTTATCCCTTGCACTTGTGCAAACTTTCAAATATTTCACCCAACAACACAATCCTCTACTACTTTCACTCCAACCCCCCTCCCGGAATATATTACCATTACCGCCGCCCCCATCATCCTCCCCTCTTCTCCTTTAACTCAACCCCCTCTGCAATCATAGACGGGGAAAGCCTTCATAGTATTTCTCTTTCCAGTTGTATTTCCTACCTCCCGCGCTGAGTAAACAGAATAGCTATTCTTATACCAGTCCATAAGCATTTTCCATTTGCAAATACATTTATCACCCTTTCGTACAAAGTTGGAGGAATGGTATGAAACACGCGTCCTTCCAGAAAGTACACCCTCAATTTTCCCACGAAACATTTTTCCAGAATTTTTTCAACATGGCTCTCTATTCATTCATAAAATCATCTAATTCAACGATTCTCTATACCGTATCCAGTCAAACGGGGTCGACAATCAACTTTTTTTGTTTCTCAATCCACAGTCCCATTAAATCCACACTTCCTCCCTTGTCTTCCATCAGTAACCGCGGGTAAACTAATCATTCTTTCTCTCATTCAAACTCCCTCCCTCTCCAACTTTCTCCTCCGACTTCTTCATCTTTTTCTTCCTCCATGTCTAATCTACGCTGTCATCCATCCAGAAAACTTTCTCCCACATTTTCTACCCCAGTCCCCTCTTTCATCCCCTATAGATTTGGAACTTTATATGGAAGAATCCAACGAAATCCATTCAACCAGCCATCTGTCCTATTTCAATCCCAATGTCTGACAACGTTTCATTCTTTTCTCACAATAACATTCTTCTTTGCCAACTCAACCCACACAAAACAGTATATCCTATCACGACTTTATTCGTCCTCTTTTCTTCTTGCTTTCAAGCTCAGCCCTCCTGGATATGTTCCATATTTCTTACAGATAATATTTCATTTCCAATGCATTTCCCATCATCGTTGGTCTGTCATGCAGCAGAGAGAGAATCCCTATAATGCAAGGCAGGAGTGCCAACTCTTTGATGCGTCTGGGCTTCCAGCGTCAGCTTTATAAAACTGATAGATTTCATGGATTTAAATACATGGCTTCCGGGAAAGAGAAAGACTCATCCAAGCTGACTCCAACGGCTTTTCCTTCCTCCCGTGTAGAATATAGAATTTCGGATTGAAAATTCACACTTATTTTTCGTTCATGAATACCTCTGCCTTCTAGGACTGAGGCAGCTCACGTAGGCTTCGCTTCATGAATTATAATTTAGTCTAGTCTTCTTCAGGTGGTGAACTCGAAGCTTCTGCCAACAGTACTGCTGACATATCTTGAAAGATTTTATGGCTTTGTGTTCTTGAGCTTATCATTTCCGAAAATCTGTTTCGTCACTAACATGAAAAAGAGTTTCCAATCTCTCAACACCTTCATCTTCTTCCCATCGCCTGGAGAAAGTTGCTCCTTTCATTTGATAAATTTTGCATTACCTCACTATGCAAGTACATGGTACTTTCTCCTGCCCTCATCACTTCTCACCCAGAATATATGTGAATTAGTCTGAATTTCTACTGCATAAAGATAAATCTATTGTGAAATCCTAATGGATTTTGAATGTAGAAAAATAGGCAGGATATTACTAGTATATATAGCGGTAGCGATGCGTAAATTTACATAGTCAATTTTCTTCCACAAATATTTTAGCAGCTCAGAGACGTACACCCCTCTCCAAAATGTTTTACGACCTTTTGATTTATCCTTTCTCGCTCTCAGGGTATTCAGAGTGGTTCCACAATTAAAATACCTGAAAACACATGTTCTGCTTTCTCCCTAATGGAGTGTACAAGCTCATCTGTGTCAGCAGAGGTATCTCTCAGCTTTGGAGAAAGTGGTGAAAGCGGTGAAAACGGTCGGTAGCGAGTTTTTCCATCTCGACACCCTTCTACCTAGTATAACAGGTCATGACATAGCTTGCTATTCTCCTACTGTCCTTCCCTATGGATTCCCTCATGTCCGTTAGAGTACCCTCATCATTATGATTTCGCTTCGCTTAACTCGATCATCTATCACTTCATCACTCGGCTTTTCTGAATTTTTCCCATTCCCTTCCCCGCTTTCTCTCACTATCTTTCCTATTATGATTTCTGATCTTTGTACGAGATCAAGGGATCTGTTCCCTCTTCCCTGTCCATTAATCTTGGCCCCCGTCCATGACTAACAAATGGAGGGGATACAATCATGCTGCCCATGCATGACACAAGATTTCGCTTCCCTTCTGGATTTTGAATTTTCTACGCTGACTTTTATCAAAATGAATTATCTTACCATCCAGCCAGAACCTTTCCCATGTTCATGTTACCATATGAATCCGAAAAGAGCATAAGGCTACACCTTTTGATATTTCCCTCGTCGTCATCATCACCCGTGATCCTGCTTTCAAGTCCTTAAGTATGATCTGAAGGCAGGAATTGAAATTGATGCTTTTTTCTTTCAGATTGATAGCAAGTCTGTTAACCTTTGTGCTGAGCGCTGAAGAATTGAAGAGCGGTGTGACGAGTGCGTGTTCCACTTATCTCTGGGAGATGTATTGTTCCGTTGTAGTCCTTCTCGCCGCATCATTCCTCCTTGAAATGAGTCTGACACTAGTGTCCCTCCGAGGCTCAATATTGTATGACGCTCCTCGAAAATCTGCTCAATATATTATTTACGCCCTTCTCGGTAAGTTTCACTTGCTTCTTGCTCTTTTACCTGCTTGCATTCAGCATCTCCCGATATTCTTTTTGATCCCCTGTACACAACCACATCATTTTCACATCATCCTCAACGATGATAGTGAAAGCCTTTGTATGACCAGTTCATTGTATACCCTCCTTGTATGCCACTATAGCTCGTAATATTCTTATATTTTTGAGAATGAAGTTGTTAAAAAGCATTTGATTTTATGAGGATATGAAATTGAAACATTATTACTTTATTCTGCAGTTATTTTAGCAAGTAAACTAATATGGTCCGTACTAGCCGCTATTTGGATCAAAAACTATTACTTTGACTGCAAGCTATTGCTGGCTAAGCGGGTACTCTTAGGTAAGAGCTCTATCTTAACCGCCATCATTTCAATGAAATTTTAAGCAGTAGCTAGCATGTCGTCCCCACTACTACCCTGTTTCCACTCGGGTAATTGACACCATGCAAACTTTATGCTCACAGGTCTAGTTATTTGTACGTGGGTGATACTGTTCGGGGTTGTGACCACTGCCTGGTGCACATATGACGTCGCTGGCCGCTCCTGGGTCAAGATGAAGCGCTATCAGGCCAGCATGAAGGAGATAGAATCCAAGCATCCATCTTATAAGAGATCAGGAACCCGAAATAGGAACTGGAGACAAAGGTAAAATAAAAATGTCCTTTTTCAAGTCAACTTTCTCCGCAGCTTTCACTCTGCAATTTTCTCCTGGAACCAAGTAGAGAAAAACCTGGTGTTGACACTGACTGAACGTCGTCAGAAAGGCCAAATTTTTCAAACAATAACTGATCCTCTCACCAACTTAATTTTTGATTGATCACCCCTTTTCCTCCCCTCGCCTCCCCTTCAATTTTATAACTTACTGCCTTATACATTATATAAACTCTTTACAGGACAGATGAAGGAAATGTAAAGATTTTTATGCTCTTGTATTTTCTTTCTATGTTTCAGAAAAGTAATCCGAGCCTATCAAGACAGTTGGAACCATCGTTGCCGCCTTTTATTTTGTTGCATGCATCGAACAGAAAGAAATCGAGTAAGTTTAAGCAAAGTAGCGTGATGATGATGCTCTTGCGGAATATAAACTGTAGCAGTTTCTCCCTCGAACCACTGGAGGCAACAAACATCATCCCAAAAACTATTAAATAGACGATGGGGATGAAAGTTGCGAAAAAAAATTGCCGCTCTGACATAAACTCTGGATGAGATCATTTCGTCCGTGTCTTGCCTCCCTTGCCTTGCCTCAAGATTGAGGGAGGACAAGGAGAAAGTATTGTACATGATTTCTATTTTTTCGGTTTAATAGGACTCTTTCACGGATTTAGCCAAACTCTTGTCGGAATTCTTTCGTGATCTAGATCTAGTACCTTCTGACGTAGTTGTTGGACTATTACTTCTTCGCAGACTTCAACGACTGGAACAATGCTCTATTGTGAAACAGGTAATCAATTCACCCAAGTCTAGTAGGAGCTTTATTTTTTCGTATTGCAAATAAACGACTCTTTGCCATCTAGAACTTTAAATCCACTCATCTCCTCCCTCTTCTTCCCAGTAACATCATTTGACAAACACATGATCCACTTCTAGCTTTCACACAAAGCTCTTTTATTTACTGTACCAGGAAAAGCCTATATATCCCAGCTCCTATATGCTGTAGTTGCGGGGAAAGTACAAAATTTTATATTTCATTTCGGGCAGATACAGCTCACAGCATCTCGTCTTCCCACTTTCTCTTTTTCTCAACATCTAGTTCTATTAGACCTGATTCCACTAGCAAGACGAGGATGCAATGCGATGGGTTGAAAAGGTTTTAGGCTTTAGATCCTTGAGAAGGAAGCGAGACGGCACTTTACACATTTTTATCTTCGGCATAGCTCCCAGGATTTAACCAGACTCCCACTTTCGTCATCAATACATGTAAATGGACCCAGAGTACACTTCCGCAAAAGTCTTTTTCCTTCTTCCTTGTAAGGAACGTTAGCCCAGGAGATTAATTCCTGTCAATAGGTCCGAGTATCTCGTTTCCCAAAATTTGCCCGTAGGGGCTCCTGAATTTGAAACTTGTTCCTTTCTTCCGTCTAAACATTACATTTTCTAGCTACAACAGCATCCCTTTATCCACAGCACGTTAACTTTATGACCAGCCCTTGGCTCAAGACGGTTATATTGCATTAGTTGTAGTAAATCAAAATTTAAGAGTAAAAATATATTTTTTCCATCCTCATCCATTATTATAAGCATGATCGGCAGGCTCTCATTTTTTAGATCCCTTGTAGCATGTGTATGAGCTTCGCATAAGCTTGGGGAAAGCAATTTATCTTGATTACATCCCCTATAGTTTGCAAACATAAGTCTTCATGTGGACAGGGAGGAAATATGCATCAGTTTTACCAGTTTGAAAATTTTGCAAATATTAGGCATGCATATTTGGTCTAATACGTAGCGGGAAGAAATGAGCTGTTGGGACGCTTGGACTAAAAGATTCCAATTTTCTCTTTTCTCCGCCTACCCTCCTTTCTTTCTTGATACTTTCTTTTTTATCTCATGACGAAGCATTCCCCATCAGATGGGGACCATCTAACCAAGAGGTAATCAACGGGAGGATCTTGCGAAAGTAGATTCAGTCATCCATGTAAAGAGCGGACATAAAACCCTTCCATTATTTCACGAGTAGATGGATCCTCCCGGCGTGAACGATAGAATGAGAAGACATAGCTGAGTATCGATAAAAGAAGTAATAAAACAAAATTTGACAGATTTACGTGTACAAGTACGTGCTTTCTAGCTGTAAGTAACACTTGTAGCGGGCTGTGCTTAGATTGGATGTGAAGGAAGACAACGCTTCATTTGATAGTTTTCAGTTCCTCATTCAATTACTGAAGGCTGATTTTCTTCTTGAGTGGAAAAATACGTTAAAGATACTTAAGGGATTTCAAATAGTGGCTTAAAAAGTTGTTACTATTACAAGAAGAGCTGGCGAGAAAGTCCCGGAGAAAGTTGTAATCGTTTTCTTTATTTCTTCCCTTTCAAATAGAAACGAAATAACACCTACGAATTTCTATCGGGAATAGCAATCACGCCTCGAACTAAATTTGTTGCCATGAATGATCCAGTGGATTTGGAAATCTTTCGCAACGTTGTGCACTACATGCATTACGCCTCAGCCGCCTACGGATGGCCCTGGTACATCATCCCACATGGGGTCAAAGGAATGAGAAATCTTTGCTCAAATCTAAGGTGATTTTATTGCGATTCTTACAACGTCTTGCTTAAATGCAAATAGCATAGGTGCCATTCGACACTGACGCATAGTTTGGCCACCAAAGACGGACAATTCAAAATTGAATTCATCGCCTTTTAATTAAATTTGAACGCAAATTTTGAATTTTGTGCCTTTAAATTTGAATTTTTAAATTTCTTGTCTTTCGATTTCGAATCAATAAAGACTATGCTTCATGATGGCTTTTTTGGTCGATAATTTCGATTAAGGGGAAGTCAGATGGACAAAGGGCAGTTGCACTAATTGCTGTTGTTTCCTCTTTGTTAGTTTTATTTAAGATTGTTGAAATATCTTTGCAGTTGTTGCTATTGTTGTAACGGGTGCTGTTGTCCAAATCGTCCGGACCTATCTAGCGTTGTCTTGGAAGATAATTGTTGTTACTGTAATTACGCCGTGATACCGACCATGTTTAAATCGGATACCTTTGAAGTAATTCACGCAACTTACCATGTTGATGTCGGTGAAACTCCATTTTTCGTCGTTGTGGATTACGAGAAAAAATCCGTAGTCATCTCCATCCGAGGCACACTCTCACTCAAGGTACGTATCATTGTAAACCAACCATTTCATTCACTTCTTCCCCCTTCTCTTTGTCTCTTTCCGAGTCCATGGTTGTTTTAAATTTAGTACTTTTATCTTGCCACGCAAACTAAACGACTAGCCGTTCTTTCTTACGATCCTTTCTCTTGTTGTTAGATTATCCTGAATTTCCCTGGTTTTTCTCTCAGTTATCGCAGCTTTCTCCCATTCTTTCACTATTCCTTTCTCTGGATTTCTCAACACATATATAGCTACAAATACTCCAGAGACGAATATGATGAGAATAGCGAGTGCTAAAAATAGCTCAATTCAACGAGTAACCTTTGACTTTTAAAGCAAAAGGTTGAGTATGTTTCAGTTTCGGAAGATATGCTCTCTTCTGATTCAGGGACATGGATGGTCCAAATCTCCAAGTTGGCGTTGCATATGCGGATATTGGATATATAAGGGAGGAATGATGCGATACAAAGGACATGTTCTTTATACGTTATACGACTCCATTCAAGTCGTACAACATAATCTACATCCAGTTTGTCCTTGTGTGGCCTGGAGATAGCTCAAAGCAAGGCTAGAAGCTTCTACTCTCCCACAAGATTTCCATCTCTGAGCGGCACAATAATCCTTGTGACCCAAAAAATAACCCTAGGCTTTCTCTCCACTGTTTACATTATGGAGCTCAGCCTTACGACCTCGGGGCAAGTGAAGTGTACTTGGATCAAGTAATACGTATATTTAATTTATGTCCTTTTTGAGCGATACGCAATTTTGAGAACAAACTTCTACTCTAGGAAAAAAGCTAAAGGAGAAAGTACAAGGCAAGAAAGCCGAGAAACAGCATACACGACTCAGACTCTTGCTGTTTTATAAATACTTTTGTTTTTATTCAAGTAATTGTTTTTTCTTATACGATGAACACTTTATGGTAATAACAACTTGTTTTACATCCTCCCTCGTATGAAAGGCCATATGGCCTGCTCAAGAGGACCAGTTTCCAGTTTCCCCTTCTATATAACATTCGATCCGGTTTCAGATGTCTCTCCGGAGGATTCCCAATTCACTTTCCCCGCCTTTAAAATATATTATAAAACTGCAGGGAGACACAGTAAGGCAGCTGCTGGACTCCTCTTTTTCTTTGTGTGCGCTTCCAAGCATGGGAAATCGGGGCAAAACTTTTACCAACTATACATTGTAGAGTGTATGTGTTCCTCAACTATTATCTTCCTCTTTGCCTATACATCTCATACTCCATCTTAGTTTTGAACATGTGTATATTTACACAAGTTTGCACACGGAAAAACGAAATAACAACTTCCTCCATTTACTCTCGCGGCTCTATGCAGGGTTTAAACCACTAGAGACCCATCCGGGAGATTATAGCAAGGGAACACTTCTCAAGAGTCTTTAGCAACTTTATTTTTCCTATGAAAATCTATTTCCATCCATCAGTATGCCCTCCGTATTTGTATACATCCTTGAACTATGATCCTCCTATAGTATCACTCACTTTCTCTTCTATTTTTCTTCTCTCCCTTCTCGTCTTGAAATTTTGACTCACAATAGCTCCTTCTTCAAGTGGACACTCGCCAAGCTCAACTTACGACGGCTTCGTAAAATATGAGGGCCTCATTCCCAGATTCCCATCTCATAAACTTCCCCCTTTTTTCTGCGACCTTACCCCTGAAAACATTCGCCCAAACAAGTGAAAGCATCTCTTGACTTTCTCTCGAAAACTCTTTGAATGCCAAAGGTCAGCTGATAGTGGAGCAGCTGATGGAAGCAAACTGGTTTTAGATTTCTTTAGTCATTTCTTTTACTTTCTCCAAATCGCCGAGGACATAACAAATTTTGTAGTCTCTCTGACAAATTAATCCAACATCGGACAAGGAAATATTTGTACTATTAATCACTCTCCCTCGAGCTAAGCCTAGCTTATTACAGAAATACAATCGGGAACTTTCTCAGATACCATTTCATGCGCCTGATGCTGTAGTTCAGCTGTTATGAAAATCAAGTAAGCAGGAGAAAAGTTCGAGAGAAAACCATGTGAATTAATTCTCAGACATCACGAATTCAACCCGCACTCTCATTCCATTAGCCGCAAAACTTTCATATCGTAGTCTTTTTTTATCTTTTGTTCATACCAACTCTTTCTAAATAGTATAAGATAGCTATTCAACAGTTTAAAACTTTCTAATTTTCTTCATGCAACTGAAAAAAGTTGGAGAAATTGGATGGGAAAACAATCCTTTCTTATATTAATTTGTTTGTGCACTCCATCTACAGAAAATTAAGAAAATGGCTGAAGCAGAACACGAGAGCAAGATTGAGACAATTACATTAATTTTCCTATAGCGTTGTATCTGGCGCATCTAATTGAGAGAAAGTACCCCCCCCCACTTTCTTCTGCGATACAACTACAAGAAATTCGCACCGCCTTTTAAAATGTTATCCTATAATTAAATCTGTTTACACCAAGAATGCTGCATGTATCAAATAATAAAAGACTGCGAGTCGAGTATGAAAGCAGAACAAAGGGAAAGCAAGATTTAGAGTTATACTTTATAGGTGTTCTGAATAAAGAAAGATTATGTTTTTGATATTTCAGGACGTAATCACGGATCTTAATGCAGAGGGGGAAGCGCTACCAGTGAATCCACCGCGAGAGGACTGGCTCGGTCATAAAGTAAGATGATGCATTTTCTATTATTTTCACTCGGCATTCTCCGAGTAAATCTGTATGTGGTAATCTGTAGGAAAAATAACCTTCTTTCCTTCCCTCTACTCGGCTCATCTTATGCTGACTTTCTTTCCAGAAATCTCCTTTCTCTCCGGGTTTATAAATCTCCTTATGTCCTTATCCTCTTTTTTTCTTTCTCTCTCTTTATTTCGTTGAATATCTTTTAGGTCTGGGTTAGTTTTCCGTAATATGATATTATATTCCGTCTTTTATAAATCCCTTAGGGCATAGTCCAAGCTGCGGTTTACATGAAGGCACAACTAGAAGGAGAAAATATTTTGGAGAAAGCCTTCAGTGTGTCACGAGAGAAGAGCCAAGAAGAATATAATTTAGTGATTGTGGGACATTCACTTGGTGCTGGAACAGCTGCAATTTTGGCTGTTCTCCTCAAAGATGAGTACCCCAGCCTCCAGTGCTATGCTTACTCACCGCCAGGAGGATTGCTGAGGTAAGGAAGGCGGAACGAGTTATGAATATTAGATTAAACTTTCTCCCGTCACCCTACCCATTCCAAACACTTCTGGAATATTCATTGCAAATTCACCTCCCGCTAGTCCCCCATAAGAATCTGTGACCCACAAAATAGAATTCGCAACCTCTGCTATCCTTTTCTAAAACGGAGACAGAAAGCCAGCTGAGCTACCACTTTGTTTTCACCTCGCCTTCATCTAGTTACTAGATTCTAGTCTCGAGTGCTTTTAAATTCATGTCCTGCATCTGCCTCCATTTAGCTCGAACCCAGTTACATGATCAATAGAAAACTGCGAAATATCTGGACACTCCTCTTAAATTTTAGATTTATCTCAATTCCCAACTATGGAACGGTTACATTCAAACTAACCAACTTAACTTATGGAACCTACAGTGAATTCTGCAAACTTCGTCTCAAGTTCCTGGTTATGTCCGCATCGTTATAACCAATGACGAAAGTATGATATACATCCAAATAACGACTTTCTCCGAATAACAAATAACACCACCATTTCTATGCCCACCTACCTAGGGGTGACGTTAGTTGCAGAATTCACCGTAATAACTCCTGGAAGCAAATGAATGTACAAGAACTATAATAGCTATTTACATACGCTACACAAGATATTCTCATCCTCAGGACAGGACTATAGCAAATTACGGCGTGTAGGATATGGTAAAAGGGATTTTTGCTTTCCGGAAGCAAAAGAGGATAGCAATGAATATTTCCATTTTAACTATACTCACGTTCAGAATCATCGCCCTTGTCCTCGTCCCGACCAAATCTGCATAAATCAGAAGAAGTGGGGACTGAATTTGCATAAAATAACTTGCCTGATTCCACCACTTTGATCTAATCAAGATGTTAGGCAGCAAGTATAAAAGTGTGAAAGAAAGCCATTTCGTGGCTTTCTCTTTCCCTTAGCGCGGGAAAGCGCAGAGAAAGCCTCATATATTTAAGTTTTAACTTATACATTCCGAAGTTAATGGAAGAGTTCTAATTTGCTTTCTTCTTGATTCTGCCTCACAGTATGCCAGTAGTGGAATACACTAAGAGTTTTGTGACGTCCGTGATAGTGGGGAAAGATGTCGTTCCAAGGATTGGCCTATCGCAGATGGAGGCTCTTCGAGCAGATCTTCTTAACGCAATGAAGAAAAGCCGTAAACCCAAGGTATTCTTTTAATTTCTCTCGTCTCCGTTGCGTTCCTGCAACTCACACACCTTAGCATTCATCCCAGTCGGATTACTTTCCATAGCTTTAAAAATGATTGGGAGAAAGCTTGGAGAAAGTACCGCCTGGGTATGGCCTGGCCAGCGCATGGACTGATTTGTTCCGTCTTTAGTCCGGCTTTAAAAGCCACTGCCTGTCCCTTCCCTGAAGCACATTAACTGAGATATAGGGTAGTTGGATTTACGGGATTCGAGGAAATAAACTTCTAAGGTAGCCAAAGGAGGTGTAAAACATTTGGTTACTGCTAGAAATGCATCTCGGACGTTTCCATTCCCGCTTTCATCTCCCGTTCCGGAAATATCGGCAAATTGGCAATAAACGATAGCCTCCCGATTTCCTCAGTTTACGATCCAAGTAATAACAAGTTGTAATAAACTAGTGAGATCTCCACGAGTTGGCTACTTTATGCTCTTTAGCTTCTGATCCAGACCTAGGCCCTGGATCAGAAGCTCAAGTCTGAATTATGTTCATTTCCAAGTACATGCAACTTAATAGTAATGATCAAAGATAAAATCTGAGCAGGAAATATGGTTAGCGGACTAAGCGAGAGAAAGAGTGTGCTTAAGTAGTGAAAGAACTGTTCCAGCTATCTGAACTTTATTTATCTCGTCAGCTTTCTCCATCAAAATTGACGTGGCGAAGAATAGAGAAAGGAAGGAGGAGAAAGTAAAAGGTCAAAGAGGAAAATAAAAATTAGTTAATACTTTAACATAGGTAGCGAAAATACTGCCAGTAGGCTTGAGCCGGTTTAGGAGGGGAAACGTCTTCCTTCAATTTTATCTTTTTAGGGAGAAAGTTAGCTTCTAATTCTAATAGGATCAGCCGTGACGAGCATAGGATGAAGAAAATCCATACAAACATTGTGGGACTGATGCTTTCTCCCAAGACTTTCACCCGCGGTTTCCATCATCTTTCTCTCCTAGCAGTATTATTCATTTCACCATTCCAGCTTCCATCCATAGTCCTCGCTAAGACTCTTCTTCTCTAAGGTTCTTTGGGGGTAGGACCCTTGTTCAAATCCCGACTATCGTATGGGCTGATACTAAAGAAAATTTGATTTCGACCGTTGGCGGGGTGGTTAAGGGAAAAGCGTAGGAGGTTTGATGGAATAGGGAGGGAGGAATGTGGCGTAGCTTGAATAAGATGATGGAGGGAATCTTCAAAGGATTATTGAACTTTGCTAAAAGTGGCTTTCCCCAAGAAAGAGTTCAAAGCAAGGTAATATTTTCTCCTCCATCCACTCTTTGACAAAGCTATCAAAGCAAGTGATTGGAAAGTTACAACGCTCCTCCTTGTAGAGACAGGGTAAATCCTTGCTTAGTTTCTATACACATGTTCCACAGTAAGAGATTCCACGACATGTAGACATTCATTCAACTATATACAAGAGCTTCATTTTCATCTTGAATGAGACAGTCTCCGAGTCGCTAGTAACAAAAACTGCAAGCCTCTTCACTCCCAATCAAATTCAGAGTGTATCCATATATACACCCCTGCATGTTGATTTAGTAAGTAAAATATATACACCCCCGATGTAAAGTCAGTACACTTTTAGGATCAATACAGCTGGTAGTGTAGACAGTAGACAGAGGTGTGAATTTTTAGTGAGTGACTGCATAAGTTCTAGATGAAATTCGAAAGATGCTTGCAAAAAATAGGTAAACTGTAAGCTACGCGTTGAAGGCTTATACGGACACGTCAGCCGAACTAGAAAATTGGGAATGCTCCAATAGGGAAAAAGGATTTCAATCCCTTCTCTTCAAATTCAAGAATTCTCTACGGAAAGATGCATAACCGGGGAACCTATTTATTTTAGTGGCACACTCTCGTCTCGGGGATGGCATGCTGCTGTTGTGTCAAGTCAGAATTTGCATTACCTCAGCGCCTCAGCTCCGCGCCTTCAATCCAGAGCGAAGAGTTTATGAGATCTCGCCGCTCCCTCAGAGATCTACGAGAAGTGACAATCAACCCCAATGAAAGTGCCATCTCATTGACAGTTCACCAGCCTCTCTACCCGCCTGGGAGGATAATGCACATCGTGAGACACCATCCCAAAAAAGACGAGTAAGTCCTAGTTAATTCAGTCTTTCATCATTCATTTTCTCTACAGGACTTTCTCCATCAGGAGAAAGCATAGCTGGATACCAATTTTCCCCCGGATTTGATTCACACTCTGCACCATTTTTATCCACTCATTTCCTTTTCAAATTAACTAAAATGACTGACATTCTCTAACTGCTCATGCTCGCAACATAATCCTATCACAAAATCACGCTCTATATAGTTCCATTTTGTAATTCAAGGGAAGAAATCTTGCAGGCTGTAGAAATAACTGTAAACCCAGCTCAACGTTTTACAGCGTATGCTCATCCTCTCTGCCCATCCACGAGAATGCTTTCTCCGTCCCAATTAAATCCCCAGAATTTTTTCACAGTCCAAATCACACAACACATGATTCAGACACAATTTGCAAAATTACTTCTACCAAATTCCTCTCAAATCTCATACTAAATTAGTACCAAAACTTGGATTAGGCTCACAACGCTCTTTCGCAAATAAAATGTCCTCGCGAGATTTGTGTGGCGCAAAAAAAAATAGTAGTAGAAACACAGAATTATATACCACAGCAGCACGCTTGCCTCTGCCATCTGCTTAAATAAATCTACCTCTGACTACTGACTGTAATAACGGAAGCTCCCGGCCGGCAGTGCACACAAGAATTCCTATACAAATGACATTTTAAGGACATTCTAGTATCGCTCGCAGTAGAATAACTTCGATTAAATGCAAATACTAACGCTAATGATTCTCTTATTTTCCACCACCAAATAACCACCCGGTACGGCAATATTCTCTTGATTTGTCAATCACACAGGATTAAATACGAGACCATGTGGAGGTGAGTTAACAGCCTAAATCCCAGCTATGTATCGTCTACTAAATCGTAGAACCTAGATATATATACCCTTCCCCTTCATAGTAGTCAAAGTATACAAAATCTGTGAAAGTGAGTAGAAAGCATGCGGTAAAACCTATAGCTAAATAAATAACCATGTCCCATCATCCATTAGCTTTAGTATATACAACTGACATTCTTCTTACTGACGTGTACCTTGTTCTGTCATATTTGATTCCGTCTGTCTCTTTTTTGATTGCGCATTCGTAATTTATGCAAACGCCCACATTGAAGCCGGGAGAGCATAACCGTAGATGAGAACGTGATGCAAAGCCACACTTGACCTATTTTGCTAACTATGGTCCTGATATATTTCCAAATCCTTTGCGCTATACACGAGTAAACCAAAGTCCCTTCCTTCTGTCTATCATGTTCGGACTTTCTCCGGAAACTTGTCATGTGTTGTGACAAGAACTTATTCGCATGCCACCATGGATTGTTTTGTGGAAAATCTTCCTTTGTGTATGCCTGTTTGAGAACTTGCCTTTCTCCGCTTCCCGAATGATCGCTTTCATGTAGACTTGACACAAGGGGTTAAGCGAAATAAAAGTTTGTATGGAGGAAGCTTCTTGATTTCTGCCCCATCGAATCTTGTACATATATGGTTGTATATAGGGAGAAAGTGGTGAAAGTTGTACAAGTGTGATGAGAATGAAAGGGCAAACAAGCATGTTTTCCCTTCTTTTTTGTCTGTGAGAGTGAGAACGTTTAGCCAAGCAGGATGGAATTTCTCGTATTACATTTATGCGTAATCTGAGCCAGGCTATAGCATGTTCTTCTTGATGGCTCTTATGCGTCTCTTTGGAATGGAAAGCTTATCTTTGCAAAAGGGGGACTGGGGAATTGATTTGTGGAGTAAAATTTGTTGAGGTTTTATTTTTTCCCTCGGTTCCACGTCTCGTGAAAACTTTTTAGTGTTCAAGTAGATTCACGAAAAGCTTTGGGGCTGTAGTAGTTGGAGGAGGAGAGTTCGTGATCTTTGATAATAAATAGTGCGTGCACTTTCTCACGATTTATGTTATTATCCTCTCCAATGTGCCTCTCCTGAAGTGTGAGTGGATGAGAGGAAGTCGGTGAAAGTTTCTTTTCAAAGATGACTTTCACTCTAGGGATATCCTTTTCGGACTGCATGAAGGAGTCGAAATCAAGAGGGAAGAAGGAATGGCAGTTGCGGTTCCTGAAACTGGGGGGGGGGGGGGATTTACTCATCTTTTTCTTACTAAATTCTAGACGGATGGTGGCCAAAGGCGAGCCCGTTTTCCAGGCTCTCTGGACAGAGAATACAGACTACGGACAAGTACTAATATCCCCTGGAATGATACAAGACCACATGCCTGACCAGGTGCTGAGAGCCTTGCACAGAGTAAGTTGTTTTTTTATCAACATTCTCGTCTTCATGAGACTTTCCCGCAATCTATGGGCTTTCTCCAGCAAAAAGTCTCATGAGAACCAACCATCCCTTGTCTCTCTACTTGTATATACACTCCAAACACGTGTCCTCACTTCGGACATGGGCTTCCTTTCTTTTTATCTGCTCCTCCTCATTATGTTATTATTTTCCAAGCCATGGCCTTCCGGGATCATATTATTAAACTTTCTCCGTGTGGTATTCTTTTCATTATTTTTTATAAACGCATTATCCGCGTGATGGCTTCCTGTTGTGTATTGCTAAAAGTCAGCCAAGGGATTTATTTTCTGAAAAAGCTTATTGTAAATGTATATATTCGTGCTTACGTCCTCCAATGCAATATTAAATATACTCTCCGCATGAGAACAAGATTAGCTCCAAGCTATCAAAGCAAGGTATAGAGGAGGACAAGAATCAGAGAAAGTACGTAGAGAAATTCCGTATTGTTTTCCTCTGTTTCCCTCTGATATGATGGTGACGTGCAAGTATTTTAATTTTTACCTTTCTCAGATACTAGAAATTAAGAATGCGTGCATGTTGGGGGAGACTTTCCCCTGGGATTTTGATTACCAAGGCTTTCGCTTTGTTGGTGGTGGTGGCAGTGGTGGTGGTGAGTAAGACGGTGGGATTGGGGTTTCATTGTCTTGATGAAACCGAGGCAGGATCGCTTTCTCCATAAGCTATGCTCTGCCAACTTTTCGTTTATTTATCGGCGTCTTCTCTTCTATAACTTACTTGGAAAAAGTAAATGGTAAAAAGAAGCTTTTTATGCATGTTATTTATTTTATTATTGAATTCTGTATTGTTTCTTTGGGATTGTTTTACTTTTATTTCCTTTATGGAACAAGATGAAGAAAGCAGAGTTGGTAAAAGAGGAATCTTGGATGGAGGACGGAGAACCTGGAGAAAGTACAAGCTTATTTGATTGTTGCACTTTAAAAGAGGTGGTGAGAAAACCAAATGGCTATGGCTTTGCATGGAAAAAATGTTAGCAGTGCAAGATGATGCATTCCCCTTGTTTTATGCGAATTGTTTTCCAGGAATTTTCCAGGTGGGTCTAACAGTTTTTTTAGTTGCACTCTATTTAAAAATTTAATCATCTTGAAAAAACTCCCGTGTAAAATTAAAGTGTCGCCCTCTATAGCTTGTTATGTTGTTTTATGTCGTTGGGTGACTTTGTTATAGGCATATAGTATTTTCTCAATTAAATCTGATGTCACGACCAGCTTTAATTGCTGGAAAGATTAAGAAAATTAATGTTCTATATACGATCCGAGGATGGATATGAGAAGGAATAGAAGTGGGTGGATCTGGTGATGCAAGATATAAAATAGTATTTATTATTGCTTTGATATTGCTTAGGTGGTAAACAACCATGGTCCGGCCAAACCTCAGAGGACACTTGCAGTGAGCACGTCTCCTTTAATGTTATCAAGGGACTCGTTGGGTGAAGACTCTGGGACTCGTTCCTCCTTCCCATCTCGATTATTTATCGAGTCTAGTTTTGGGAATATTTCTCAAGATTCGGACGGATCTCCCGTAGAGGGCACGCTCTTGAATCCCAGCCCCTTGATTGTGGATGCGGATGCGGACACGGGAGAGTTGAATCCCGAGGAACTGACCCCTACAAATGAGCCTGGAGCTTTCACAGATTTGATATCTTCCTTGAATCTCAATTGGGACTACGTGACACAACTCCAAGAGAGGTATTTGGAAGATGAGGATTCAGAGCCGGGCTTGTATTCTTCTAAAATCCGCCCGCCCCCAATCCCGACTTTCTCCCCCTACTACCATCCCTCCTGTCCCAGTTCTCATCACTACCGTCATCATCCTTATTTCGGGCAGCATGAGCGGAAAGGGAGCTTTGGGAACAATAGCAGTTCGGGCTGCAGTGAATCCGGCTCTACTTTCAAGGAGGTATTCGGTCCAATTATATATGATGAATGGATGGCACCACTAGCAAGCCCCGAGACTCTCTCTGAAATAAGTAGCCTCAGCTCTCGCGCCAGCTTCTTCCTTCCACGGGACCAATCGCCCTTAATGAGAATCAAGGGTAAGAACGGCACCTCCGCCAGTCTTCATCGCTACAACAAAAACGGCCGTGGCTTGGCCTGCATGTTCGGCTCAAACATGGGCGCCACCTCCAACGGAAACGGCCCAGCCAAGGATTTCACAGGTGGCCATCACAATCGAAGCTTGAGTTGCACTTACCCCGAAATCGGGGACGTCTCTATAATCAGCTTCTCCGCCGGTCTCTTCGGCAACAGCACAAAAGCCTGCTTCTTACCTTCTCGCTCAAAACCAAAGCCCGCCGCCGCCACCACTACTGCCACCATTTTCACTAACGGTCTCTCCTCCAACAGACCCGGAGGACCGTCACCACCTCTTCCAACTCAAACGTTCCGGGAAATGGAGTCGTCCCGAAATGAAGGATTCTATGGTAATGCAAATGAGTTTGGGAGTGGTCAGTATGAATCCGGAGGGGAAGGCCGAAATGATTCCCGTACTTCGGATGCAACGATGGAGGACGACCAAGAGGAATCCAATTTAAGAGCCGACCATGAACATGACTTTCCCTCTTCGGGAGGAGCTACGTGTCAAAGACTCAATGACCCAGATTCTCAAAGCGATTCCGACAGTAACCATCATTCCCCAATCCCATCAGACTTTCATGGAATGGACACGACACAGCTCGTCGATGAAACTGCTAGGAAAAGTAATGCCGGGAGCGGAGAAACGAAACGAGTGAGCTTCAACTTGAAAAAGAAATATGCTTCCAAGGATTCTGGATGTAGTGTAGGTGACGTTTGCTACGCGAGTCCGAGCTCAGGAAAATATGAACCCGTGTATCCTGTCTTCTCCAGTCAACAGGAATACGGGGTGTCTCAGTTTAATGATCCGCATTACAACTACCCCTGTCAATCCCCTCCAGAATCCCCTCCACCTGACGGACCCTCTCAGCAGCCCATAACTTTCTCCCCGCATCCCAACGGAGCCGAGGAGAATGAGGTCAAATTACAATTACATTCTATCTCACAACAACCCGAAGCACATAGCGACGACGACAACTCCACCTCCTCCTCGATCCACTCATCCATACAATTCTCTAAAAATAATCACAACTGTCAAGATCAATTAAGTGATAGTTAATAATACTAATATCCGTCGTAACCGTATTTATGACCTCTCCCCGTAACAAGTCTTCTACTACTTCAGTATCACTCAAACAACGTTCTCTCAAAGGGAGAGGTGGTGCCAAAAATTAAAATCAAAAAATTGTTATTAAATATAAGCAAACTTTTCAACTTCTTAGCGAGAAAAATCACTGTTCGTTACCATTAGAGAATAGTTACATGCAACTCTATAAATATAGTTACCTGGTTATACCGACTATAAAGTTAATCTTCAACTAAAATATAGCCCTGAGTTAAACCTTTCTCCAACGTTCACTCCCGCCTTCCCTCCACCTAGAGAAATTACTTTCACTTTGTCTTCCTCATCCTTCCCAAGCTAAAAGTTTATCCTTTATAACGGTATCAATGAAAAAAGCATCTTCTGTGGTATTTATACAGCGAATCTACACACTCGCACGTTACTAAAATGTTTCTAAAGACACACTTCCGTTTTCTTACTCCACTTTTAGAAGAGCACATGTAATGTAATCTTTTTTAATCTATCGTAAGCAGTAGCTTGTAATCGTATCGAGCAGAAGCAATGTCATAGAGTTTCTACAAACAATTCGTACTTTCCTAAACATAATCTTCTTCTAAAAAATACTTCTCTTCCATCTCTCTAATCTATCATTCCCTAAGTTTGTACGCTACACTACCATCTGAAACGAAATCTTATCATCTCACTTGGCGTTACCCCATTTTCAAATCAAATTCTATCTCCGTTTATTATTATCAACGCCTAAAATTCAAGCTTTAACTCTTGTTCAAACGTTGCCAGCAATTGGACATTGCTATTCCAGAAGAAATTCCTTAACTTCTTTCTAAGTTTTGTTACCCATCAGTTTACTTTACCACAACCCTGGTAAACCTTGAAAAAATAACGCAGCAATGCTGTGTTGAATGCATGATTTAACTATCATCAAGGAGGAGTCAATCATTTTATGAGCTAGCTATAAGGAAAACTAGTTTAAGACTCCACTGCATTTCCATGGTTCAAAATCTTGTTTCAAAAACAACATCTCCTCATCAATCAAATTTGTACAATTATCACATAATACTGTTGAATCAAAAAAAAACAAATGAGATAATAAAAACCAATAGATCAAATTCAAAAAACAGCTGGTTTATGTTAACTCAAATAATTTTGGGGAATACTACCATCTGGGATGCCTGGAGATTAGACTAATCCCGTTGGAGGGAAGTCTAATCGTAGTCATATGAGGTATCTGAAAGAGATTGAGGTAACCTTAATCTATGAAAGGTACCGAAGTACATATAATTATAAATTACACTTTGCACGTGTGTGAGCAACGCTGACATGAAAACGTTGATCTACAACCTGACGCTGTGAGAGTGGACATTTCCAGGAAGGAAAGAGTCTAAATGCTGCCCAGCTTAATTCTCGAGCGGGCTTTACAATGTTTATATGCTGACGCGATTTTGTCATTGCAAATATTCATCCCGGTCCCCGTGATGTTCTTTCATTTTGCTATATAGACATATTACGCTTTTTTAGGCACACAATAATTAATTTTATTGTACCGGTGGTATTTTCCTTTTTGAATATTTTTCCGAATATCGTAGCATTTGTAGTGTGTTCAGTGAAGTGCGTTTAATTTAGTACGAAAGGGACACTTTCGATAAGGTACGATTGATTGCAGTTAAACAATTTACTGTTGGACTAAGTTTGTGATACTTAAGAACGCATACGCTTTTCAAAAATTTGAACAAAATTTTTTCTACGGCTTGTGTTAGTATAGGCTGCAAAGGATTTACGTATTCCCTGTCATTGTTTTCTGGCATGGGTTAATACATCAAAATCTTCGACTTTTAAAATGATTATATTATGGTTGTTGCGTTTTCAGAAATTTGCAAAATGATACGGGACGTTGGAACATACTTGGCGTCGCAGGAGGCAGCCGCAAGTGGGGATCCGAATTTGGCGCAGGACTGGTCCCAGTTAGATGACCTGTACACTCGTCGGTTATGGCATCAACTGACACTCAAGCTTTCGACATTTGTCAAAAACCCTGCACTTCAAAAGGATCGTAAACTGATCGATCTCTACGAAAACTTCATCCAAGACTTTGAAATGAGGTACCATAAACAAAGCAGGACCTACAATTTCCTATATTTTTTCCTCTTGGCCTCAAACGAGTATCTTTACTGTTTCATTTTCTGTCGTAGGATGAACTCATTGTCTTTTGCGGAAATCATTGTAATCATTACCTCTCAAATTACTACACCGCAAGAGGCCATCAGCTTTATCGAAAAGCAAGAACCAAAAGTAAAAACGAGCAAAATTGCGGTCTCTTTGTTCAAAATTACTAAGGCATCCGTCTACTTAAGGGCAGAGAAAAACACTGATGCTGCCAAAGTAAGTACAACTAGTGAAAGCTAAAATCTAATAGTTTGTAAATGTAATATGACGACGAGTTTAATTTGGACAATTTTCGCTATTCTTTCAGAAATTGTTGGAGGAAGTTGAGGAAATTCTGAACACGGTTGATGGAGTGTCTTCTGTTCACGGCAGATTCTACCTTGTTCAAAGCGAGCTCTTTAAAACCATCAATGACACTGCAGCGTATTACAAAAGTGCTCTGAAGTTTTTGGGATGCACTGATGTAAATTCCATTAGTATCGAGGGCCAGCGTGTTCACGCTAAAGATTTGATTTTGGCTGCGTTGACTGGAGTTGGAATCTTTAACTTTGGTGAACTGGTGAGCAGGCATTTACGCAACTAGCCTTTGAATCAGCTAAGCTCCTGCCGATTTCATTAAAAGTTTAAATATAATGTCATATTTATTTAGCTTGCACATCCAATTTTGGCTTCGTTGGAGAACACAGAAGATCAGTGGTACTTTTCTGTCCTGAAAGCATTTAACAAGGGCGATATTAAGGAGTTTGAGAGTTTCCGTCACCGATGGAAGAACAGTGACGTCCTCATGGCACATCAAGACGTATTACGAGAGAAAATTATTCTTTTATGTCTGATGGAGGTAATATTGATATTGACCAGTACCAGTATATCGGTTGTAATCATACAACAGTATGTGCAGCGTGTAACAGTTTGTTTCCTCCCTGTATCCCACAGATGACTTTCCAGCGCGTAGCAACTGAGAGGCAGTTGACATTCAAGGAAATTGCCGAAGCTGCTAGGATTGAAGAAGGCCAGGTTGAAATTTACGTCATGAAAGCAATCGCCAAGGGTCTGGTTAGAGGAGCAATAGATGAAGTTGGGCGAAAAGTTCACATGTCGTGGGTACTGCCACGCGTTCTCAACCGGCAGCAGGTATTTTATCAGTTAATTCTCTAGTAAAAATCGTCCATATTCTTAGCTATAAATAATTCTAAATTTTATATGATTTTTTTCACAGATTGGAGGAATGATATCCCGTTTGGATGTATGGAAGAAAGAAATCATGGATGTTGAAAAGTTGATGGAAGAAAATGCAGAAGACATTTTGCTCTAATAGCATCATCTTTGTAGGTGTTGAATTTATACAATTTACATCATCAATATTATACCGTAAGCAAAAGGATTTAATAAACCAGTTTCATTAATACTTAGTGCTATATAGCTTTATTGCTTACAGGAAAAGTCCATCTTAGATTCGAGCGTATTATCCATGCAAGAAGCTAGTACGTACTGCACTATACATAGCTGCTATCTTAATTTTAATTCGATAATTTTGTATGAGAGAGATAATGCAAAGGCCTTGACGACGAAGAATATTCCGGCTACTTTTGAAGGTAATTTACGCGGGCATCAAAGTGCAGTTAGGAACCGCGGGCTATTTCCACTACTTCTTGAAGTAAATATAAATGAAGGTATTCCTAGGTATGTATATCTACCAGAAATTTTAACATTTTAAGCACCTTGTTGGATTCACCACATTAAGGTATGAACAATTAGTATAAAATTAAAATTCCTCAGTATTGTTGATAAACTAAAAAACTATCCGTGATATTCAGGAAGTTCAAATTTCTCAATTGTAGAAGCTGTTATCAAAGAAGAACTAGAAGCTTTCCAAATGAATACTTCCGTAGTACCTAGTAGTATGACAGCCTTTACATTTATGTCAGCAGCCACACAGACCATACCAATGATTGACACCCGTTCCTCTAGCGTTTCCTCAATTCAAGATCCGAGAACTGCTCGGATTATTGAAGGAGCAGATGGAGACGAATTTGACCGAGTTGACAAAGA
Source organism: Sminthurides aquaticus (assembly GCA_906901655.1). NCBI lineage: Eukaryota > Metazoa > Arthropoda > Collembola > Symphypleona > Sminthurididae > Sminthurides > Sminthurides aquaticus. The sequence continues at coordinate 11,492,506 of CAJQTT010000001.1, read as the reverse complement.
GGGGAAAGAGAGGGACAGAAAGATAACATCCGTTTTGTTTATAATATTTGTTGCTGTATTGGCAACAATAGCAACTGTTATCATCCTCGCCTGCTGTGTATCATTTATTTCAAACATGTATCGAAAGCAGCAACGTGAAATTGGCTATGGGGGTGACTGTAATCTACAAGGATCAAGAAGATATATGGTACCCTCATGTGGACCAGGTTCCAGTCGGATGTATTCACCGCCCTGCAATCAAAGATACGATTACGTATGTTGATGCTCATTAGTTTCTTCTTAGATGTTTAATCGTCACGTCAGCTTTTCCAGGTTCCAAATAAAATTCTTTGTTATAATAGTAGAGTTTAATATCGTTACCTCTTCTACAGCTCTCAATATTTAATTATAGTAATAACTGACTTAACTTATTGCCACATGTATCTAGGTACATCAACTTATTAGTATATACCCAAGGTCTAGCTTGCGAAATAAGAAACTTTAGAGTAGTAGCTCAGCTTGAAGGAATTAATTACAGATTTGATTGCTATCATATGGATGCAATCTCGCGGAAGCTGCGTACTCTGTACCTGTTCAGTGCTTGAGAAAGTTGGTCAATTCTCTCGATCTTGGGCTAAGGAAATTTCACAAGTCGAATACTTGAATGAATCAAGCAAAAACTAGGTTGCCATGCCATGCCAATGTGCAAACATTAGAGGTATGCTTGTTCCGGCTCATGGGAAGCTAACCCAGGCACCACCTAGAACTATGCTCTATGTAACAGGAAGATAGAGTATTTGCTGTTGACCTGACAGGCTAATATCGCTTTCGGCACTTTTTGTATGTACAAGTGGAGGGAAAATCTTTTCCATTTGTATGATTTGTAAGCCATATCCTGATTGTGACTGTCCCTAGGAAGGAGCCGCGTTATAAAGCAAAACATTACAGGTGCGATGATTGAAGCAAAGGGAAACTTAAGGTGCGTCCACGACGCTTGACCACAGCAGAGTCGTACCCTAGACTTCCTCGTCCTCGCTCCCCTCACTCATCACATGACATTATCCCTTAAAGTTGAAATCTGAAAACCGGATATTATATACATTCTACAATCAGACGTGATTAAGAGGCGTTATTACATTCTTCTTCCGCAAGCTTCTTTACATCCCAGGTGAAACAATGACAAGTGTACACACTCGTATAGGACATTGAGCGGATGTAGTGGAAGCCGACAAAAATTCGCAAACATAATAAGTTGGCGAATCCCAGCCGAATTGTCAACATGTGCGAATAGGAAGATGCAAAAGTGCGTTCCTAGACAACTGTCTCCTCATTTACCAAGAAACCGCAACATATACACTGTTCCTACACTTGTTTTGCATTGGAGTTCAGAATTTGTTTCAAAGGGAACTGCGTGTGGATCACTTCATATATCATATATAGAAGAGGAATTTGGGAGAAGTCTATGACGACGGAACGTATGATTCCGTGAGTGTGTGTACGTCACGGTCACGGTGAACCCGTGCTCGATTTCCGATCCCAACATCGTATATGCAAAATTATAAATATAATTAACAAATATTCTTGTTTAATCAAGAAAAAGAGTGGAGTCACAGCTAACGTTAGTTAGGTCAATTTCGAAGCTATAATTTTTGTACTAGTGTCAAATTTCTGGGTTTGGTATGTGATTGTTGTTATTAACTTTTAAATCTTGTGCTAAACTCTGAATTTTGGATCTTAAAGTAATCCAACATTCGCTTAAACAACTGAATACATTGGCTTATCTTTTCCCAGCTCTTGCCATATCATAATAGTAATCATCCCATCAAACTCAAGTTTTTTAATTGTCTTCTGGTTCAACAGCTCATATTGTGTGATTATACCAAAATCTAAAAATCATTATTACTAGTATGCGTCAAGTCATGGTGTAAAAGAGAACATGATTGTGATTTTGTTGCTTCGTTAACTGTGATATGGGTTGTGGTGTAAGGTCAGTGTGTTGGGTTCATATGTCAAACTTGCTCTCATCATGTTGATCGTGATTTACCTGTATACAATCTAAGAAGCTTCTCATCTAAAAAGATATTCCGCCCTTATCCAATCATCAACAAGAGTTCCTCGCTGTTAAAAAAGGTAGCCTTGAATTGGTAAATGAGGCTTGTAAGAAACAACTTGCCGGAATTACCTGCATTATTACAGTGTGCGTTAGATAAAAAACCATTTTCTCATCACATATTATATTATGATTATGATTGCAGGAAATAACCACGTGGAACTCAATACGTCAATAACTGCTCATCCGCTTTTGGATCTCTTTGAATATAATCAGCCAAAATTAAACTTGTCTCCTCCCGTCCTTAATTCCTGTGGCCCTATCTCATCATATGTATGACAGCTGATAATTCCAAAGATAAAAAAAACTGCAAGGATAATGCTAGTTGCTTCACTCCTAATATTTCAATCAACTTTATCTTCGAAACCTTCAACGACGTCATCTCATCAAACTAATTTTAGTGGGATACTGTGCTAACCGAAGAGGAAACCCTGGATACATTTTGATGACACAAATTTGAAAACTACAATAACGGATGAGATGCATATATTCCAGGTTTGTGCAATGAGGTTTCTGCAATACCACGGTGCAAGTTTTTAAAGTATGTCATAGTCCACCGATTAAAGATTTAATCACAAATCTAGGCTGGTCTCTTCAACTGTGATGGTGATCGGTTCAACGAATCGACGAGTGCAATTGTCAAAATAGAAACTCAAGAGTATATGCAAATGTAGACACACTACTCTCCCTCTAATTCTTCGTTAGTGTCATTAATCATCTTCATCAGTATTCGTATTTGTTGCTCAAGTGATTTCAAAGTTTCTAACATAGGATTTACGTGAAAACTCACAAAAGATAAACATTCCAACAATTCCTTGCACTGGTGCTGGCTACTGTGCTCTAGTTGACAACAAGACGACCCATAAGTGCTACCTTAATAATATTCAACCTCGTGCTCATTATACTCTTAACGGCTGGATGAACCATCTTACACGGAATTCGTTTACTTCAAGCCTTCTTTCATTTCAAATATATAACTAAACCGGCATAATCTCAGAGGAAACTTCAATTCACAGGTACTAACCTCAGTCTCAAATTCGTGTAAATCATCAAAATATTTTATATTAATTAACTTAAAAAATACATCAAAATCATGGGCATCGTCTGTCTCTCTCGGACTTGAAAAGCTACAAAATACAAGGAGACATGGAAGAAATAGGCCCTTCTGCCACTACTTGCCGGGCCTGATTACTTTGACAACCGGACGACCATACTTATCCTTGAAGCAAATCTCGGTCACTCGGAAGTGTTCATACCCCGTGTCTAAATCTTTAAAGTAGGGCTGTCTCGTCTCGCCAAAATCCGATGTATGCATGTACGCCAAAGAATTTGCATTCCGTTATTAGCACTATGTTTGCCGTGGATGGTGAAAGAGGGTACAGAATGCTGACTATGATGGACAGATTATTTGAGTCGTGTGTAAGCTGGATGGATGGCTTTGAGCTAGGTCTTTGAAGGAAGGCTACTCCTGTTTATTGAAGTGACCTTGAAAACTTCCATACATTTCAAATGTTGCGTAAAGTTGTACAAAAAACTGAGTACATGTATTATGCAGTATATGACTGTCCATCATCTGGTCTTATTATCATAGATAACTGTTGAAATTCAGCATTTGTTATTACAAATTGATTTTCAGGGTTACACTAATAGACAAGCTCGAAAGCTAAGTAGTTATATAGAACTGTTGTAGACTAGAAATATTCTTAGGTAATAACTGTTGCATATCTTCGTGCAAATTAGAGCAGCACAAAACTAAGTATGATACACCACTGCTTACTAAAATTAGGCAAAATGCTAATTCAAAGAGAGCGTTTAATTCGGAAAAGTCGCATACATGATGTTTTACGCATTTGAAACGGTTATTATTTAGGACTTTGATCATGCTCCGAGCAGATAACGATCATACTAATATTGTTGGCTAAAATTCAGGGGTTTACTTGATTGTGTGTGCCTGGTTCTGACAACGGTGTGTCTGCTAGACCACGTACGTGTACCGTAACCGCAAAATAGCCCTGGCTAAATGCGCGTTGACAATAAAATAGTTCGGTGGCTTCGTATTCGGTATGATGATTAAGGAACGCTGACTGAGGCAATTGTCAACAAGATGGGAACACGTGCTTTTTCTGTCCCCAGTCCCCAATATCACCGATATGTATTCGCTCCACACGACTAATAGTGCACTGTGATGAAAAGTTTGGTCTTTGAAAGGTTTGGAGAGGTTGCAGTATCTTAACATGTGTCCATCGAGGGTATTCCCTTAATTAGGTGGATGACATCTCATGGAATGTTCAAGTATTGAAAGTTAAAACAATCATATTGGTGATGACAACTTTAATAGCTGCCGGAGACAGTGTGATGGAGTTCTAGTGAGGATTTCATTAAGTTTTCCTGTCAAAACTGAGACATTGTTCCGGAAACAGATGATCACAGACAGGTATGTGGTGTGTCAGGTTGAGATGGTCTGAGAGGTGCTTGATCCTACAAAACATGAAGATGTGTTGGCTAGGAACTGTAGTTGTTGTGTGATTTGGGCATACCTAAAGGGTAGAAAAAAGTTGTGGAAGGTGTGTAAGTCATCTCTGTCTGTAGAAGGGTTGTTAGCTTTGTGAAAATGTGAGTAATGAAAGTGGAAATATTGTGTGTAAATGTGTACTTAAGAATGGCTACACGTAGTTGAGAGCTAGGCAGTACATGAGGCATGAGCAGATGAGAATCAGCGAATGGGAGAGAAACGTCCGACCTCTACAATAGGGTGGCGTGATATGTGGAAAGTGTTCTGATGATCACTTTTTTCTCAAATTCCCTTATGAGCGAATGAGCTGGGGAAAACTGCTTTGATGATCATCATCATAACAAGAGTTAGTCGCTTGGGGCTGGTCAGACGATGGCTTGTAGATGGGGAACTACCACGGCCTTTTCATGCGCTCAACTCTCATCTTCTCACACAATCCCCCACAAATGTGAGACTTTTTATTCCAAATTGCTTCTTTCGGAGCCTTTATTACGATGGAGCATCTGGCTGTGAAGCAAGGAAAGCAACTTGCTTACCTTGTAATTACAACATTTCTGGAACGGAGCTGCTGCTGGTCTGATTATAAGAAATTCGTCTTCTAACCTCTCATCCGCGCTTTAGTTTCTTTCCTAGCCTTTTCGAAACTTTGTCCAGATCAGAGGAGGTCAAAGCGTTTCTCATGCTTATACAGTTTCAAATCCCTTGGAATTTCGTGACCTTCTTGCTCGCTGGCCATGTGGAGAAAAAATTTCAGATTCGCTAAACTACCGTGCGAAATATTTTCTTCCCTAGCACAGCCTTCGTTTATGAAAATAATAAAACTTTATCTTACGCAATATCATTAATTCTCTTGCATTGTCTTTCGAAGCAAGCTATACGATAAGCTGCATTGATGAATTTTGCTATGCGAATACCTAGAGAGGTTAGCAATAATATTAGCATATGAAAACATTAATAGTAACGGAGTACAAGAGCACATCCTTGGGGACATCCCTGTGAGACGATGATGGATTCTGGCGGAATGTACACTCTAATGAAGAGTCTCCATTTAGACGTTATTTGTATTTCCTGGTCAAGATTTTTTCAAATGGTAGACCAGAGGCAGGTGAAAACTTTCCACCACACTGGCCAGCACTCATCAGGACTCCTGATTCAGGAGTGATGAGCACGGGATGAATCCCTGGACAAGCGTTGTACGCTGATGCAGTTATTGTACAGATTTTGTAGAACTTGCACATTATGATGCTGTTTATTGGATTGGAAGCAAAATTGTCTTGGTGAGGTAATGCTTGTTGCAGTTTTTACCATACCAGGGATAACCCCGCAAATTAAAATTGCGAATCCACTCATATCCTACCTTGGTTTTCAGCGTGTCGAAATGGTGTGTTGCGCTGCACTTAGCTTCCCTGAAATAATGACAGTCAGCGTATTTGGTTGCATTCATGATTGATGCATGTGGTAATCCTCTGTCGAGGTTTTGCTAACACTACTGTCTGATAAATTTACGTGATGGTGTGATACAGCATAAACGAATGTTCTTACTAGGTCTTGGAAACTTGACCACGTGCATTTTCAATCCTCAAGTAAGCATAGAAAGGAGTGCACTGAGTGTGCAAAGACTTTAGCTGATCTTGGGCCGCAAGCGTCGCATTCATTCAATTGAGAAAGCGCAAGTTTAGCTACGACCCTTATTTGCTCCTGGTGTCCATCCGTTGGGCGAATGAGTCGGAGAAAGACAGAAGATAGATAAATCCATGACTCTCATCTCAATCCTGTAAAACCGGACAGTCTGTATATGTTTAATCTGCTCTTTAGGTGGTTTCCCACGCCTCCAGTACCACAAACCATGGCTGAGGAACTACAAAACGGAGCTTTTCTTCCTGAAGGTAAGGCCCTTAAGCTTATTAAATTAATTTTAGATTCTAATAGATTATTTTGCCATTACAACTTATAATTTCAGCCTTTCGTATATTTTGACAATTCATGGACGTATAGTTCAATGTTTAAAGGGCGAGCAGAGCATATACCCAGTAAGTTGGAATGCAGTCATTAGAAGAGGGGTGGCACTAGGGTTTAGGAGATGGGTATGATTGTCATTAAAGAAAGTAGGGGTATCATAGATTGTTATTGTGGAGTCAACGGCCTTGCTAGAATAAATTTCTTGAAAGTGTTTAAGTTGCAACTTATTGATTTCATTTACTCTTTGAATTCTGAGTCAGATCCTGATGAAGAAGTAAGCATGGGCCTTTAGTAGTATGTCATGAAGAAATCTACAACGGCTTTTAAAACTGGCTTGTTTTTTGTTTTTGTTTCTTTTGCTGTGTGCGCGTGTGTGCTTTGCATACCATCCTACTGTATAATAAGTATTGTCTCTTTAAGATCCTCTGACTTAGCTAATGAAAATCACTCATCACATTAATGTATGTCGCTGCCACCATCCTGCACTAACACCAACACCACGTGCTCATTCACGCAACAGCTAGTCAAAATCTTTCGTCTAATTAGATTTTCTAGAGCTTTCTGTTTTTTGTGTTATCACTAGCAACTAATTTGTTTCATCAGGTAAAAGTGAAGGTGATGGTCAACGTGTCAATTTTGTTCTTGGAGATGCAGAAGACTCCGCAGCCGAGGATGCCTTTAATTCTTCCGATCGGAGACTTAGCACTGGATCCCAGGATTGTGGCGACACGGTCCCCCCAATGTCAAACCGCTCTACTACGTCCTTGGATTCCCTCTGCTGGAATGAAAGACGCCGTCGTCTCAGGTTTACAATCTTTTATAAATAAAAGAGGCTCCCTCACTTCAATTACGTTAAATTTCTTCGCATGCCATGCCCAAGACAATGCCTGAAAAAGTTATCGCAGTCATAACAACTATATTCTAATTTATTCTCTAATCACTCCAGTATTCAGTATTCTTAACAAAGACCTAGGAACGTTCTAGGCAAGAATAGAAAACCGTAGGCAAATATGTCCTACATGCTCGAGCTTATGACTAAAGTTTGACAAGCTTATTAACCTTTGGCTGGGAGTTTTGGAGACCCAAATGTTAGCTAAATAGTCCAGGCTTTCATGTACATGACTGATTCACTTACAACTGTTGACTTGTTATTGTGTAGGGCAGCCGGCCTATAATATTGCTGCAACCACTGACCTCGTTGTAGATTAGCCCCACTCTTGCTTTGATAATCAAGGTAGTTTAGTTTGTGTAAGCCCAGGGGTTTATTAAGATAAACTTGTCATTGTTGTTAGGGCATATACGGTACAGCTCGACCTAGACATTGAAACCGGAGAGGATTCCATCGCATCTCCTGAGATTTGCTAATCGCTCCATCATGCCATGTAATATCTACTATGCCGTCTGTAGGACACTACTGAGATTTTGATTTGCAAAACATGTGTTTCTTCTCAAGTTTAGTAGAGGTATTTGCAAATGCAATAACAATGTTCCGCGAGCATGGTTGATAATCGCAGTTTAATACACAAGTAGACCTTGCGGAGGAAGCTTGATTGTTGCCACTCAGTTCGCACATAGTTGTTTGAGCATAAAATACAGGTTTCAGCAATAATGGAATGTTCATTCCAGCATCAAGCTCCAGTTTATCGCAAGTGCTACTAGAGGTTGAAACGGTGAGTACGCAAGACGTGTCCCTCCTCTGATTTGTGCGAATATTTTTTGCTCGTTCTGCAGGTGAGCTAAAGATTTGGTAAATAAACAGGGTTTGTGACGGTTTCCCAACCTGTTAGGCTGTATTCTTACGTCACTAGTTTAGGAAATTACAGGGAGTGTATGTAAAAGTTGGACGCAAAGCTGACGATGGTTAAAATGTGCAACTTTTTTAAGATAAAAACGCTCCGCCAGGGTTACGTTCTACAAGCATACAATAATCGATTTCTCCTAGCACTGTAACTCCTTCATGTTGAGAGTGAGGTTCTCCAGGGAAGTAAGCAAGAGAAGTAGCCTGAGTGGCAAAATATTTGCATCCTCCAACATGTGTCATTATCGCAAGTTGGAAATAATGAACATTCGCAATCTAGCAATTCTTCTGTGTACTTGAACTTTTGAGCTATAACTTGGTTTCTCGTGTCACTGTAACAGAAGACATTTCATATCACCTCATCCTTCTAGCCGACTTTAAGCCAACGCTGTCTTCTGTGTCATGAATTATCTGTCTTTGCTGACCAGGGTGCCATCATATATCAGTGCGGAATTAATAGACTATATTCAGTTATCTGAGTTTGTGAAGAACATTCACAACTAGGGTACCGTGTCTCCGGGACTTCTTGATTATTACACGGCTTCTGTTAAGTCATGATGTAGGAGTTTCGTGAATTAGTTTAGTGATAACCAGCGGTTATATTTGTTCAACTCGAGTGTGTGCACGTTTTATAAATCGGTATTTATGGATTCTCAAAAAACTGAAAGCGAGAGTCCTGTGAAAGCGAAACGTTCTGGTAGCTTCACCTCTTCGGGTAACGGGCTCCGTAAGCATAGCTCTATCTCAGCTATCAGTTCCGGTAAAACCGTGCTAAGACTTGCACGTAAGAATTCTTGTCCTGCTGTAATCCCAGAGTTCCCGGGAAAAGACATGCGTCGTAGGTAAGAATTTCAAAATGCAAGTAGGAAGAAGAAAAAGGTTTCCAGACTCTGTTTCCCATGTACCAAAAATTACCAAATGCTTTTTGCCTAAATTGATTAACATCACCGCTTTTTGGTTCTCACATTTTAAAATGCAGCAAAAACAGAGCGATTCGAAATCCACGTTGAGGAAATCCCCTAGCATTCACGCTACGACAGAACTTCTAGACTGATTTTAAAGGGACGCTGTACTTTAAAAGTGACCTTTAGTAAAATATTTTTTACATTTTTGAAGTACAGAGATTGATTTTCATATGATTTTCGCAAACCGGTAGCATCTGCACTATTTAGGGTTAGTTAAGAGCACCATCAGCAGTTAGCAAAATATTTTGCACATTATCTCCACAAGCTGATCTTAAAGGCACGGAAATCCTGCTCAGCATACTCTTTCCCAATACACCGCTATTTTGCACATGTTTATCCTTACACGTGGTTGGGATGGGGTGATGGGGTTAGTCAGCTATCAATAACCTTAGATAATATCTTATCATGTTTAAGGACTGAAGAGCTGTAATTTCGATTTTAACTATGCCCCAAGTCAAAACCCTATGCCCTTGATATTTATTTATTCCCAAGACCAAGTTCAATGAGAGGAGTAGATTTACACCATTGAAACGTAAATAAAAGCATGAGAAGACAAAATGTACGCGAAGTAGTCCTCTGTTTTTTGTCTGCTTTCTTGCTTCTTGCAAATCATAAGGTACTGATAATTGAATTGTACACACATTTCTACCTGTCAATTTCCTGCATTTGTAAACTGGCAGTATTCACACAGTAGTTTCTAACTAGGGTTATGCAGTTCCGTTCCATGTGTTCCCTGCCTGCCGAATCCATTTCTAATGCATTCGATTTTGCATACTCTAGGACCTAGGAAGTATAAAAAAGAGCCAAAAGAAGCTGGCTGACTGTGTAGGTGGCATAAATTTACATCTTCAGAATGCTGTAAATGTTTGCTGTATAATTGATCCACGTTTAAGTGGAATTGCCAAGCAATGAAAGGAGAGGACGCAAATGTTATTACTGATGATAAAATGTTTCACAAGGTGGGCTGTAAAGGCTTAATCTGATGCGAAAGAAAATTAATGTAAAGTTTCATGTATATTTTAGGCCGAGTATGTCATATGGCACAATGATGAGGGATAAGCCCTATCCTGATTCAAGAGATGTGACCGTAGCAACACCAGAGGAGCTAGTTAAGAAGCTCAATGGAACCAAGGTTATTAACCGGGTAAGTTTCTTAATTTAAGTTATTAAGACTATCCACGTTTCTAAAGCGTATGTTGTGACTCTTATTTGAAAATCTGTTGTCTTCCAGGTTCTGATCGCTAACAATGGTATCGCAGCAGTTAAATGCATGCGATCCATTCGGCGATGGGCTTACGAAGTATTCCGGAACGAGCGGGCGATCCGTTTCGTCGTTATGGTCACTCCTGAGGATCTTAAAGCTAATGCCGAGTATATCAAGATGGCAGATCACTACGTTCCTGTTCCTGGAGGCACAAACAATAACAACTACGCTAATGTTGAGCTCATCCTGGACATTGCGAAACGTATGCAGGTGCAAGCTGTTTGGGCGGGTTGGGGTCACGCATCAGAAAACCCTAAACTTCCGGAGCTGTTGGGAAAAAATAATATTGCATTTATTGGACCACCTGAAAAAGCTATGTGGGCCCTCGGTGATAAAATTGCCTCTAGCATAGTTGCTCAAACCGCTGGTGTTCCAACCTTGCCATGGTCTGGCTCAGGTACTAGCATGATAAGTCAAAAAAGCAATTACGCATTTAAGAAACTACTAAACATGTATGGGTTTACAGGACTTGTTGCTACTAGCAATGGAAAGGATAAAAAAATCAAAATCTCGTCGGATTTATACAAGAAAGGATGTGTGGATACGGTAGAAGACGGATTGAAAGCATCACATGCCATTGGATTTCCTGTTATGATTAAAGCTAGTGAGGGCGGTGGAGGCAAGGGTATTCGAAAAGCTGAAAGTGCCGAAGATTTCCCTAACTTATTCCGTCAAGTACAAGCTGAAGTTCCTGGCTCTCCAGTTTTTATTATGAAACTTGCCACGTGTGCTCGCCATTTGGAAGTGCAATTACTTGCCGATCAATACGGGAATGCCATCTCACTCTTTGGGCGGGATTGTTCTATTCAGAGACGTCATCAGAAGATTATTGAAGAAGCGCCTTGTGTAGTTTCCAAAGCAGAGATTTTCGAACAGATGGAAAAGGTACGAGCTCATCTTTTACAGGATGTAATAATACATGACGTATCTGGTTTGGTAAATTCACTCCGTTAATCTTACAGGCAGCTGTCCGTTTAGCCAAAATGGTGGGATATGTAAGTGCTGGAACTGTCGAGTACTTGTACGACACGGATGGCAATTACTTTTTCTTGGAACTTAATCCTAGGTTGCAGGTAGAGCATCCCTGTACTGAAATGGTAGCCGATATCAACCTTCCCGCTTCGCAATTGCAGGTCAGTTGAATGTACCTTTTAGATTGTTAAGTTTTTTTTTGTAAAACTAAACGAGGCTGTGTAATTTTGAACGACATCATTTGTTTTTTGCAGATCGCCATGGGTATTCCTTTGTATCGGATAAAATGTATCAGAACGCTTTATGGGGAATCCCCATGGGGAGATACTCCCATTAATTTTGAAGAACCCAAGCACAAACCTCAACCTTGGGGACATGTGATAGCTGCCCGTATCACTAGCGAAAATCCGGATGAAGGATTTAAGCCTAGCAGTGGAACTGTGCAAGAACTAAATTTCCGTTCATCGAAAAATGTATGGGGATATTTCAGCGTAGCAGCATCGGGCGGTCTTCATGAATATGCAGATTCACAATTTGGCCATTGCTTTTCCTGGGGTGAAGACAGAGAACAAGCCAGAGAGTAAGAGTTACTTCTCCATAAAGATTCACATGAAATGAATAAATTGGCCTTAAAAAATATGGCTAGGCTAGTTTGTAACGAAATTAGTTGTTTTAACGGAAATATTTATTGTGCAGGAATCTTGTAATTGCCTTAAAAGAGCTTTCTATCCGTGGTGATTTTCGAACAACTGTTGAAATTTTAATCACGCTCCTGGAAACCCAAGCTTTTCAGCAAAACACAACGGATACTAGTTGGTTAGATGCCTTGATAGCTGAAAGAGTACGACCAGATAAACCTGATATTATGCTCGGAGTTATATGTGGAGCTCTACACGTGGCTGACCAAACCATCCTTAACGCGTTCCAAAACTTCCAAGCCTCTCTTGAAAAGTATGACTGAGATTTTATGAGAAGTGAAATCTAATGTAATGCACAAAAGTAACGCTGACGTAAATTGCATTTTTAGAGGACAAGTGCTACCTGCGAATACTTTGCGGAACTTCGTCAACGTAGAACTGATACATGATGGCGTTAAGTACAGGATAGACGCCGTTAAGAATGGACCCAACACATACTTTTTGGTTATGAACGATTCTTGGAAAGAGGTGGAAGTTCACCGGATGTCCGATGGCGGTAAGATATTATTCCAACGGCTGTAAACTCATGATATTTATACAAAGTTGATCATTTCCTGATAATCAAAACAGGGCTGCTTCTATCTGTTGACGGTGCAAGTTACAATACATTCATGAAAGAAGAAGTTGATCGATACAGAGTCGTTATTGGTAATCAGACTTGCGTTTTTGAGAAAGACAACGATCCAACTTTGTTGCGAGCTCCATCAGCTGGAAAACTTCTTGGATTTCTAGTAGAAGATGGTGGACATGTATATTCTGGGCAAGGATATTGTGAGATGGAGGTAAGTTACTAATATGAAAGATAGATCTGTGCTACTTTTAGCGTTCGGATTTTAAAGCTTTCTGGTTTTGCAGGTGATGAAAATGGTCATGACATTAACAGCAACGGAATGTGGCAACATTAATTATGTGAAAAGACCAGGAGCTGTTCTGGATGCTGGATCTTTAATAGCTAAATTAGAATTGGACGATTTGTCAAAGGTCACACGGGCACAGCTATATGAGGGAAGGTTTCCAATTAGTGATGGTATACTTCCAGTGTCCGGAGATAAGCTCAATCAAGTATATCAGTCATGCAAAATGACTTTAGAAAACGTTTTTTCAGGTACTTCAAGATAGCTTTCTCACTTGTTATTTCTTGGGTTAAGACACCTACATTCAAACTAATAAGTTCAAATCTGTGTTCAGGATACTGTCTTCCCGACCCTTTCTTCAACGCGAGAATTCGAGAAATTATAGAAACTTTTATGAAAGCTCTGCGAGATCCAAATCTGCCATTGTTGGAGCTTCAGGTAAGTAATTAATTGGAAAAAGTAGAACAGAGATTGCACTTTGGCATCTAGTGTGTATGCAATTCTCCCATGTATCTTTGCTTCGTGTATTATAGGAAGTAATATCATCTATCTCAGGAAGAATACCACAGACTGTGGAAAAGAAGATCCGGAAACTAATGACGTTATACGCGAGTAATATTACTTCTGTTTTAGCTCAATTTCCCAGTCAGCAGATTGCCAGCGTTATTGACAGGTTGGACAAGAAACAGTAAACTACTTTTGACTAAGCAAGGCAGATTTTATAGGTAGTGTTTTGAAAATTTTAGCCACGCCGCCACTTTACAGAAGCGCACTGATCGGGACCACTTTTTCATGACCACTCAAGGAATAGTACAATTAGTTCAACGTTATCGTAATGGTATTCGTGGCCGCATGAAGTCTGCGGTGCAAGAATTGCTCAAAAACTATTTGGCCGTTGAAACGCAGTTTCAGTACGGTAAGCCGATCAGGGAATCAAAGAAGAATGCTATGTAACTTCATTTTGGACACGCCTCAATATTATAGCTGGTACCTTCTTTTAATTGCATTAGGTCATTACGACAAATGTGTTTCCGCTTTGAGGGAAAAGCATAAAGATGACATGTGTAGTGTTGCGGCCATTATCTTTTCTCACTATCAGGTCAGAATCTTGCATCTTCAAACGTAAATTCCATACTCTTGTTTGCTGTTACTAATTCGCTATTTTCAATTTAGGTAGCAAAGAAGAATATTTTGGTCACACTTCTGATTGATCATGTGTGGGCAAATGAACCCGGTTTGACCGACGAACTAGCCCCTATTCTCAACGAACTCACAACACTCAACCGTTCTGAAAACTCTCGCGTAGCTTTAAGATCCCGACAGGTACAAGGATTTCATGGTCAATTAACTACTGTACTTTAAGCCAATACCTGAAAACAGCTCGAAATTCTTGCTCATTCAATTTGCAGGTGCTCATCGCTGCTCATCAACCAGCTTATGAATTACGTCATAATCAAATGGAATCCATCTTCTTATCTGCCATAGATATGTATGGTCACGATTTCCATCCAGAAAATCTGCAAAAACTCATCATGTCAGAAACATCAATATTTGACGTTCTTCACGATTTCTTCTATCATACGAACAAAGCCGTCAGAATGGCTGCGCTAGAGGTAAGGCTGTAGTACGAGGCTTGGTAAGGGAGTTAGTATGATGGAAAACTTAATTCTAATCCTGAAACGTTTGTTTGAAGGTATACGTTAGAAGAGCTTACACTTCGTACGAGCTAACGAGCTTGCATCATCAAGAACTTTTAAACAGCATGTGTGTGGTTAAATTCATGTTCCTACTGCCTACTTCTCACCCGAACAGGTACTGCACATCCGGAAATATAAATACTTGGATCATTTATGAGAAACAGTTTCATAATCTTATCGGCTTTTACAGAATACCCCATAATAAGAAAGCATGTCATATGCTTAATCATGTGCCATCCCTAGAGGATATGCAGTACATCGAAATGTCCTATGCACAAATGGAAGATTGTCAACGAACTGGAATAATGGCTGCCTTTTCTAAGTTTGAAGAGTTTGAAAACTACTTCGATGACGTTATGGATCTTTTCGACGATGACTCTCCTCCAGATTCACCGAGGATGATCGGAGATTCGGATGACATGAAGGGTATCTCCATCTCAATTAGTTCAAGCTTTACCGAAACTGGAGGACTCATTAGCGAACCTGAAATATTAGTAAGACGAACTCCATTTACTAACCTAAAAATATGTTTGAAAACATCCTTACGTCCTCATGTTTTGGCTTTTTCAGGTCAAAGAACCAGTTCATATCTTAAACGTTTCCATCAGGATGGAAAATGAAGTGGACGATAATCAGTTGAATGAGAAGTTCTCTCAGTGCTGCGTAGGACATCGTGACACGTTCTTAGAGCGAGGCATTCGCAGGGTGACTTTTATCGTTTTGTACAGGTGAAGATTTTGTATTAATATTCGTGCATATTTGATAGCTTGTGCTACTGGTTATGTTTACGATGTCTTTGGTTTGCTCTCAGGCGACAGTTCCCCAAGTATTTCACCTATCGTGCCAGAGATAATTTCGTTGAAGACCGTATTTATCGTCACTTGGAGCCGGCGCTGGCGTTCCAGTTGGAAATCAATAGAATGAGAACATACGATCTGGAAGCGTTACCAACATCGAATCAGAAGATGCACCTCTACCTCGGAAAAGCCAAAGTTGCGAAGGGTCAGGAAGTTACGGATTACAGATTTTTTATCCGGTCTATAATTCGGCATTCCGATCTTATCACCAAAGAAGCATCTTTCGAGTATTTGCAAAACGAAGGAGAAAGACTCCTTTTGGAATCAATGGACGAGCTTGAAGTTGCATTCTCGCATCCGTACAGCAGAAGGACAGACTGCAATCACATTTTCCTTAACTTCGTGCCCACTGTAATAATGGACCCCTCTAAGGTATCGATAATGTATTTATAAGTTAAACTTCATGCTGGGAAATACGGTGGTGTCGTCTGTTTGTTCTCTAACAATGGCATTACTTTCCTCCTCAGATCGAAGAAAGTGTCAGGAACATGGTTCTTCGATACGGTCCACGTCTATGGAAACTTCGTGTTCTGCAAGCAGAACTGAAAATGACAATAAGACAAACGCCCAACAGCAAAACCATTCCGATTCGATTGTGCCTTACAAATGAAAGCGGCTATTACTTAGACATCAGTTTGTACCGTGAAGTCAGCGATCCCAAAACTGGCCTTGTAAGTAATAGTTTTAGATAAATTGTGTACTTCACTGTTAGTCGGAGCTTACTTTTTCATGTCATTGTTTCGTTTGTTTAGATCAAATTTGAATCCTTCAATACAAAACAAGGTCCGCTCCATGGACTGCCTGTTTCAACCCCCTACATGACAAAAGATTATTTGCAACAGAAAAGATTCCAAGCTCAAAGTAATGGTACTACTTATGTGTATGATTTTCCTGATATGTTCAGGCAAGTTCTAGAACGCGTATGGATTGATGCTGCTCGCACTCATCAAGGTAAGTTAACAAAATTTTTCCCAAGTTTTTTCACTGTATACTTTTAAACAATCTGTTACAGTTGATATTTTGCTTCTACATATATAGATCTAAGTGGTGAGCCTATTCCAACTCATCCAGTGGAGTACACTGAATTGGTACTTAATGTTCACGATCAACTAGAAGAGCAGAAACGCCTGCCTGGTGAAAACGACGTAAGTAGATTAATCTATACACAAGATACATTCCAGTAGTACATTTCACAGTAGCTAAAATCGTTTTTTTCAATCATGGCAGATTGGTATGGTTGCTTGGAAGATGAAGCTTCATACCCCTGAGTATCCAGAGGGACGCGATGTCATTGTTATTGCTAATGATATGACTCATTTAATCGGTTCTTTTGGAGTTCGAGAAGATTTGCTTTTCCTTAGAGCGTCTGAGCTAGCAAGAAAGCTGAAAATCCCTAGAATTTATGTCGCCGCAAACAGTGGGGCCCGATTGGGCCTTGCGGAAGAAGTAAAAGCATTATTCAAGATAGCGTGGGTTGACGACAATGAACCTGACAAAGGATTCAGCTATTTGTATTTGACGCCTGAAGATTATTCGAAAATATGTAATTTCGGCTCCGTGCACGCTTCCCTTATTGAGGATAAAGGCGAATCACGCTATAAAATTACGGACATAATTGGTAAGCTAGCGTTGGAAAGCCAAACCGTGCGTTTTGCTGACTATGATGAAACCAGCCACGTCATACTAATTACCACTTTTCATTTATATTTGCATTATAGGAAAAGAAGACGGTATTGGCGTGGAAAATCTTCAGTATGCTGGAACCATTGCAGGAGAGTCATCTCAGGCGTACAAAGAAATCGTTACCATGTCACTAGTTACCTGTCGGGCTATAGGAATTGGGGCGTACCTAGTTCGTTTGGGCCAAAGGGTGATACAAATTGAGAACTCGCATATTATCCTCACTGGGTACGGGGCCCTAAACAAGGTATAATGTTGCGATTTTTTGAACAACAAGAACAGTATTTTTCGGTTTTAAAGTTTGTAGCTAGAGTTTAAAGTGTAATTTCTTCTTGATTCTGCAGCTATTGGGCAGGGAAGTATACACGTCTAACAATCAACTTGGTGGAATCCAAATTATGTACAATAATGGAGTATCTCATAAAACTGAAAGACACGACATGGAAGGAATTTATTCCTTGCTGAAATGGCTCTCTTACATGCCTGCAGCAAAGGGCCTACCATTGCCAATTATTTCGCCTATTGATATTGTGGACCGAGATATTGGCTACCAACCCACAAAGGCTCCGTACGATCCGCGTTGGCTTCTTGCTGGTCGTGCTAACCCTGGTAAGAATAATATGCATAGCCACGACTACTAGCGATACAAATAATATGGTTTGTACAAAACTAAAACCTTATCCGAAATTCTTGCAGCTTCTCCAACTGAATGGGAATCGGGATTTTTTGATCATGGTACATTTGACGAAATTATGAAATCCTGGGCGCAAACTGTAGTTACAGGGCGTGCACGTCTTGGAGGCATCCCAGTTGGTGTGATCGCGGTAGAAACACGCACAGTAGAATTGAATTTGCCCGCAGATCCCGCTAACCTGGACTCCGAGGCTAGGGTAAGTGGAGATAATAACAGTACAGTCTTCGAAGCGCTCACTGGCCAAAGATTAATACATAACCGTTTGCACAATAGACTGTTTCCCAAGCTGGTCAAGTATGGTTCCCTGATTCAGCGTATAAGACCGCTCAAGCAATCATGGACTTCAGTAAGGAAGAGCTGCCTTTAATAATTTTTGCCAATTGGCGAGGATTCTCTGGCGGAATGAAAGGTAAGTGCTTGCTTTCAACAGAATCCTCAAAAGTTGTCGATTCTCATGAATTCTCATACAGAATTAAAAATTGTAGTGGTTCCTGAGTATGAAACTAAGATTGCACAAATAATATTTTTGTATTGCTACAGATATGTACGAACAAGTAGTAAAGTTTGGTGCCTACATCGTGGATGGACTTCGGGAATATAAGCAGCCCATCATTGTTTATATCCCACCTCATGGAGAACTCCGAGGAGGAGCTTGGGTGGTCATTGACTCAACTATTAACCAACGACATATGGAAATGTATGCTGATCCGGACGCCCGTGGTGGTATCCTAGAACCGGAGGGCGTTGTTGAAATTAAATTCAGAATGAAAGACTTGCTAAAAGCTATGTACAGGCTTGACCCCGAGTTGATGGAGTTGAAGAAACAGATTTTGGCCACTCCGGATACTCAAGCGGAACAAAAACTACTTCTGGAAAAGAAATGTCAAGAGCGCGAACAAATCTTACGACCAATGTATCACCAAGTGGCAATTCATTTCGCCGATCTCCACGACACTCCAGATCGCATGCACGAGAAGGGAGTTATTCAGGTATGCATTTCAACTGCATCAGATATGCCATCAATGGTTTTCATGAAGTTTCAGACTAAATTTTTAAATATTTAGGACATCATAAAATGGAAACGAGCAAGGCATATATTGTATTGGCGCTTGCGAAGGTTGCTTCTGGAAGATAGAATAGAGACCCAAATCTTAAACGTCCGGCCAGGATTTACTCACGGACAAGTGGTTGCAATGCTTCGCAGATGGTTTATGGAAGACATAGACGCAGTCGACGTAAGCTAATAATTTAAGTTTTTTAATAAACTACGTGTCTTTCGATAAGATTGGTAGCTCATAACTTCTCATTTAATTTACAGGGCTACTTGTGGGAAAACAACCAGGCTGTGGTAGAATGGCTTTCGAAGCAATTGGAGTCTCCTAAATCAATTGTAATGGAGAACATTAAAAGCTTGAGGAGAGATGCTGTTCTGAATCACGCAAATAACTTAATGGAGGTTAGTACCATTCACGTTCGGCTAGTTTTACAATTTTCACCTGCTTAACGCTGAAATCACTTGAGTTTGATTTGCATTTTGCAGGAACACCCCGAGCTCGCCATCGATTCCGTTGTCCATCTTTTGCAGCACATGACTCCTCAACAACGTGCAGATGCAATTCGAGCTATATCGAAGATCGATGGGGTACCTTTTCAAGATACAAAACCTGCACTGGACGGAGGAGACGCATAAGGAACTTTTAGAGTTCAACTAACTAGTTACGCTGGTTGTTACTACCAAAGCGGAGCTGAGCTCAATACACATGTTACTGTACATTACATGTTGTTTAGAATAATAAGATTTTTACGTTTAGGTAGTGATTGCCACGGTTCGTGCGATATAGCTCTGTTCGATTGCGTCTCGGTATTTGTTGATCAATGATTGTTGATTTCTGCATCAAGCAAAGTACCTGGTATTTAAGAATAAGAAAGGGAAACATTCTCAACTATTAAATTCCGCCCGCTTCGCAAGTCGAACACAGTTCTGTGCTAAAATAACGGCTCCGAACTCAGTGTGGTGGGAAATTTATTTTCTTGTTTCCTTATATTACAGATATAGCCTGTAGTTTGTAATCAGTTTTCAGGTTATCTGCTAAATAAAGTATTAGTTTCATAATGATACCCTCCTTGCCACGGCGCATAATTTCATAATTAAAGCCTCCTTGCCATGACATGCAATTTTAGTACCGGAAAGTTAGAAAAATCTGCAATATTTGCTTCACCTATTAAACAGCTGACTGACACAACTTTTGCTGGAACATGCCTAACATGTACTCATTCATGCGAAATAGTCTGATATTATATATTAATTTACGAATTGTATTCCAGGATATTGCTTGCACTCATGCGGTTGTTCCGAAAAACTGTTACCCTAGAAACTTCTCCAGAAAGCCAATAGTTTTATCGTTTTAAACGGGTGTAAGGAAACATCCGAATTTCCGCATTTTTGCTCCTAAAATCCCAATTTGCATATAGTCTTTTCATTGGGCTGGTGTGCTGGCCGCAGCCTTTCCCACTGTACTGATCAAACAACACACATCAAACGAATGAGTCTCATAGACCAAACGAACTGGAACAAATATTTTCACTGTGAAGTTTTATTCATCCAAAGTTTTCAATAAAACATGAATCAGAGTAAATTTTTAACGGTTAGATTTAGCAACACGCTCCAACTCATCTTTCTTCTTGATGGCGTATGAATTTGATGATCCCTACAAGACGAAGAGATAAGTTAGTTACTTTCACGCAATAAAGGCCATGGGAGTACACTAAAAACATTAGATGTGCAAAGTACCTTGGCTGCGTTGATCAACTCGTCAGCGAGACATTCAGCAATGCTTTTGATGTTTCTGAAGGCAGCTTCACGAGCTCCAGTGCACAGAAGCCAAATAGCCTGTAGACAGTAAAAATTAATCAATTAGATAATGCGACCATTTTTGCCTTTATCCTAATAACCGAAACAACTCGAACCTGATTCACTCTTCGAAGAGGTGACACGTCGACAGCTTGACGTCTTACAGTTCCAGCTCTTCCGATACGTGTGGAATCTTCACGTGGTCCGGAATTGATGATAGCGTTTACCAAAACTTGAAGAGGATTCTGTGTGAAAGAAAAGTTAAAGAAAAATTATTTCCTGAGGCAAGAAACTGGAACAGATCCTTCTCCTTTCGTCTCATTTTGGCCTGTCCTTCACAGTACTTCTTACATGGATTGAGTGAAAGCTAACTAAAATCCCAATCTCAGCAAAACTCAGTCATTCTCACAGCACCATTCTTAGCCGTTACAAGAGTACCACTTTGGCATCAGACCATACTCGTTTGTAAGACGATTCAAGAAGACATGATTACGTCTTTTGATTTGCGTTCACTAAGTACACTACATTTACCTAATATTCATATCCGTGAGGCCAATTTGAATTGTAAGTGGCAAAATATATCGTACCTGCTCAGTTAAAAGATGAATGATCTCAAATGAGTGCTTGACGATTCGGAGAGTTTGAAGCTTCTTTCCGTTGTTACGTCCGTGCATCATAAGACTGTTGGTTAGACGTTCAACAATTGGGCATTGTGCCTTTCGGAAACGCTTAGCAGCATATCGACCGGCAGAATGAGGCAAATATTTAGCGTTCTTCTTGTTGACGGCGATATAATCCTAGCAACATTCACAAAACAAAATCTATTAGCATCATCATATTATTAAATGAAACAGTCTCTTTCTTACGGCAAGATTTAAGCCGTACTCCTGACGTCACATTAAAAAACCCCCATCAATTACAGTAGTACATTAACCACTTCTTCCTTCTCAATAGACTTTTCTTTTCTTTGGAATTCTCTTAAAAGCTCAAGCAGTTATTGCAAAGGGCTCTTACAATCATGTTTCAGTGGTAAAGCTAATAATTAATAATAAAAAGAAAAATTCACTTACTTGCAAAGAAATATCTCGTTCAACTTCAACCTCATTGCAGCTCCATCGGTTAAAGAGCTTAATTTCCGGAAGCTCAAACTTCTCCACACCTCCGACGGTGTCTTGGAGTTCCATAGTCTCACTAGCCATTATGTTAATGATTTGTGTTCAAAATTTTAACAATTTTCTAATTGTTTTCAACACTTTTATCGGAGCAGACGATGCCGACAACGAGCTGGCAGAACTCACGCGTGCTGTTAGAACTTCTTCAGTAAAGTGTAGGGCAAACTTATCCTCCGTTTGGGGTCGCTGCAGTGCAAGCGGTAAGTTCAATTTAGCCGTGGTGTGGTGTATGTACGTAAGAGAGAGTGTCTATACTGCTATAGTATACGGTACAGCTTATGCACGTACTAAGATCTGTCCCGTAGTTACGTCTTCAAAGCATACACCGCTGGCTTAAATTATTTCATATAATGCGACCCAACAGATTGACGCGTAACGATCTCCACGGCTGCAGCCTCCATGGTAAAGGTAACTATACGCAAAGATAACTATTGTACATCAATATGACGTAAATTAAGACACCCCTATAATCCCTAAAGAAGAACATTGGATACGGCGAGATCCAAAAGTAAAGATGCGATAGCATCCTTATTTGAGGATCCAGCTTCCGATATCCACGCAGATCTTATTAGCATTGCAGCGTATCCGTGTGAAGGGAATCCATATTAACCATACTCTCCGATCATTCCCAAGGCATCCAGAAATCGGAATGAAGGGGAAAAGTGCAACATAGGGAACCGCGAAAACCAAATTGTACAGTAATTCGCGTGATTTAGCAGAAAAAGTGGGGAAACTTGAAATTTGGCATTGTTTGCTCCTATGCCTTAAGCATAGGCAGTAAACTCAGTCGACTGAAGAGCTCCTTGGATTCTGGGAAATTTGATTCCGTTTGAGGAAAATTTTTACTGGAAAATATTCTAAGTCCCAGCCGTAGCCGTGGATGGCAGTATTACAAGTGGGGTTTCTAATAAAAGGTAGGTACGAGTTTCATTAATCTTTTCTAGTGAGATAATTGTGCTTTCCTAATTATAATTGTTATTATATTTGTAACACCAATAACACTGTGTTTCTTTTTTAATAGGTCGGATTCCGCTTATTAAAGTTGTAGGATGGAGAGTTATTTATCACAAGGAAGGAGCAACAAAAGCCAAAATGAAAGCTGAAGATAATTGTCTATATGAATTTAATTGCGAGTACGTGGATCTTATGCGGCATGAACTTAAATTGGGATTAGTTATTATTAGCAAAATTTGTTTTGACATTGACTTTTTTAATCCACAGTTATCAATCTAACCATAGGATTTGGATGTCATGAAGAGGAAGGAAGGAATCACCAATCACCAGTGGTTATGAAGCTGCTTTCGCCATACGAGCCCTTTACCAGCATGTAAATATAAAATACGAGATATTCTAATTACTACCACATTTAATTAACTGTGAATAAATTATGGTTTCGTAATTTCAATGCGACGGATTAGTGCATACATTATTCATGACCACATCGCGATCTATGAGTATGCAGATACTAGGCATCCAAAAGAATGGGTAAAAGCAGGATATATGAGCATCTCCAGTTTCAGATTCCCGAGCATCCGTATTCTTGGATGCGGAAGAAATCTCTATGGTTGGATGCAATATGGGCGCCACGGTGCAACAGAATGCACTTTCTCATCCTTAAAACCAGTATCCAAACTGTCCACCTGGCATACAGGGGAATTACGAATCCCAAGATCTTTTTGCTTGCATGAAAAGTTTATGGGGGCAGCCACTTCAATTCAATTCGCAGTCTCTTCGAGGTATAGCCTAAAAAGTCCCACATTTAATGACATCCACATACAATTTGGAGCACTGCACTTGCAAACTCCTTTGGAAATTTCATAACGCCAAAAAATGAATGATAAACCTTAGCAAAACTTATACATACAAGATATTCGCGAAGCCATAGATTTTTTATTTTCTCTACACCTACGCTCGATGGCTCCTTGCTTTACTAAAAGAAATGGGTGGCTCATTTTGAAGCAATATAGGAATTCGATTACAAAATACTAAAAAATTTCGTTGCAAAAACTTAACGCCGCTTCCCAAAAACTTTTCGAACGTGAATGCGACCGTTAAAAAGCCATTGGTGACTGTGACCGACTCATGACGTGCAGTTGAAGCTAGCCATCTCAGAAGAGTTCGTATATCACCTAATATATATATATATATATAGTTTTCGTTTGAAGGTGTGGTAAAGTAATCACTTGAAGCAGTTATTGAAATCTCTTTTTAATTTCTGGTCCGTTAGGCATATTTTATTATTCGATTGGAAAGCTAAAGAACGCGCGGAAGTGACAATGAACATGGAGGAAGAAAGTGAAATCGTTGTCACCAGCGCAGCTGATTGCCTAGATTACGTGGAGAAGAAGAAGGCCAAGATGTCTAGGTCAGTGTTCCTGTCGAGAGTTGGAGTGACCGTGGTAACGTACCCGCTGGACTTTGTCAAAACTTTAATGCAGGTATACTTTTCTCGTTGGCTATGACCATGGGTAACCTGTGCAAGTCAGATGCATTTGGTAATAATGCCTTCGTACGATCAAGATGTTGCATATGAAGTTGAGTGGATGATAAAACGCATTATACTTTTTTGTAGATTGGGTACGAGCCAATAGAGCCTATCAGCTCCGTAACTCTTCTGGGACGTCGATGCCTCTTGTTACCCAATTCAATAGAATACAGTAAGTTGAAGACATTCGCAATCGATACATAAATACAGTTCGTACGGAGTACATCAATCGCGTGATTTGGTTCTCTTTCAGTCAAATACGTGAAACAGGTGGACGGTGTGTTAGGCTGTTTTAGGGGCTTAGGTCCGCGGTTAGTTCAACAATCCGTTTTTCTTTATAGTAGTCATTTAATGCGGCGAATAATAATTCGTTACCATGACGCATCCTCATCCGGTAAGCCGAAGGAGGAAGATCAGCAAGAATGCCCTTCACCACCATTATCCGATGCAGATGCTTCCATCGATTCCGAAACATTTGCTGAAACCTGCAGTGAATTCAGTGATGACGGAGGTGACTGTGTCTCAGTTGTAGCGTATATGAAAGCCATGTGTGAAGATTGGTGTTGCCGAATGTTCGGAATTGTCGTTAGCTTTCCTTTCCAAGTCATAGCGGTTCGGACTATTGCAGAATTTGTGGGTAGAGAAAGCAACTTCTCGTAAGTTAATCACGCTCATTGACGACATATCATATTCTTTAGCAAAGGTGTCATCCAACAATTAGTTTCTGTTGTGCTGTTTACAGTGGTGGCCTTGTTCAAGGAGTCTTGCAGATTTACCAGCAGGACGGTATGTTTGGCTTCTTCAAGGGATTAATGCCTAAACTAGTTGGAGATTCAGTTCACCTGGTAGCCTGTGGTGTACTGAGATACATAATACGCACCCAAGTTTGTTGTGAAGAATTACGTGCATGCATGAGCTTCTCCATATCCGTAAGTAAATCGTATTGATAGCAAGCGGGTGTGATCTAAGATCACTGATCTTGCTCGCACCAAGAATCAGTTTTAATATACCGAGTGTTTCTATCCACAGATTTTAATCGGCTCGCTTACATACCCTTTTATTGTCATTTCCAATACAATGATAGTTTCTGGTGCAGGGTAATGATAGAATTGTTAGTTTCTTGCCTTTAATTGGCTTATTCAATACTAATTTGATTTCATATTATATTTTAGGGATCTAGCAGTGGGAAATCCTCCTTTCATGTATGCGTACAAGTCATGGCTTCAGTGTTGGACCCACCTAAGTGCTTTAAATCAGCTACGCCGTGGATCTAGTCTCTTCTTCCGTTATTACTCGGGACCGCGGAAGATCTCAACTGGTGGAAAATCGATTCCTCTAGGTGTTAAATTTGGCCCTGATCTTCGAAAATTAACATTCTAAGGAATTTATGCTCATCGCCACAGTTTGTTGATTTGTAGGAACTGGAATTAGTTTTTAGTTTCACCATGAAACTGGTACCCGTGGTACTTAATGACTATAATGTTTCTTTTTTAAAAGTAGTTTTACTGATTTTATGTCCGGTTCCGACAGTAACTGGAGTTAGCAAACTAGCTAAGCATTGCAATCCTATGCCAACTTTCAGATAAGTTGTAATAGTACCGGAGCATGCGAATTAACTGTGATAACATAGAATTTAGAGTGGTTTCTGTTTAAGCAATTCTCAAGAGTAAGAACCCAAATATAGCAACACTCTACACTAACGAAGTAAGCTTTAAATCGTTGTATGTTATTATCTGCTGCTTGTATTTTATTATTGCTCGGCCGGCATGATAAAGCTCCTTAATCATGTGAAGAGGTTTATGTATACTTTAAATTTTAATTCTTCACTGGATTAATTTCCCTCATTTTGTTTTACGCCATGGATTGTAATGACCATTGCTGTACAAACAGTAAAAATCACAAGAGTTCGTTTACCGACGTTAACGTCTCAAACTACATGTTGCCTCAATTTCCAAGACACTTCAGGAATAAAGAATTCAAGAGAACATAATTATTGAAGTAGCACATAAGTGCTTAAATAAATACATACCTGGACTTTATTGCAATGGACTCTCTCAAAGCACAACTACTACCTGTCAGCATAAGTCTAAACTGTGCGATAACCTAGTGCGGCATTAAACCCGGTATATTCAAAAAATGCAGCTGCGATCCGCGCGCTAAATTTTTGCGAAAAATTAGTAAACTTTCGGGATTTCCATTTCCATTAACTAACTTCCTGACCTTTTGACAATGTTGACAATTAAATAAATGAACGTAGTTCCCGTTGTCACAGACTTTGGTCTCCGTCAGTTGCATGAAGCTTCGCAACCCCCAAGAATGAATTTGTTGCAATTGTAATTTGAACAGTGTATAATTTATTCGGTGAGTTTATAATTTCAAGTTTTTTGTCACGTACTAGGAAAAGTCTTCATGACTACTCATAATTAGATAATCTTTGCTTGATTTAGCGTTAAGTGCATTAGATCTTCCAGACAAACAGACAAATATGTTGCATGACATAATAATGGTTAACGCACATTACTTTTTGACACTAGGAGGGACTTTAGCCATAACTGTATAATTAAACAATTCGAAAATTGATATTTTAGTTAATTGCTGCTGGCTCCAACTTCAGGATTATGAAAGATGAACGTTCCACGTGGAAATTCTAATTCATTCGGGATCGCAGCCACTATCGCAGGAATAAATCAAATTACCAATGTCAATAGCATATTTAACAGCAATGGAAAACCACAGTTTGCAGCTGATGAAAAGGTTTTGTGCTATGAACCGGACCCTACAAAAGCAAAAGTACTATACGATTCTAAGGTGAGTTATGGGGCAATAAAACGTCACGTCATGCTAAAACCTTATACGAGTTGATGATTTGACAGCTATTCTTGTATCTGACGTAGGTTTTAGAGGTCAAGAGTAGGCGGGATAACCGGGGAAGAAAAATCTGTGAATACTTAATTCACTTTCAGGTACACTTGAAATAACCGAAAGTCATACTTCCTGATTTGAGTTTTCTTTACAAGTTGACGACAATATTGTTTATAATGCTAGGGCTGGAATTCATCCTGGGATCGATATGTTGCAGAAGAGTTCGTATTGAAAGATACTGAAGAGAACAGAGAGCTACAACGGTATCTCAATGAAAAGGCTCAGCAGCTGCAGCAATCTTTGTAATTATCTAAAATTACTTACAATAGCGTGCTAACTCGATTCTTTTGACAATGAAATATACTTAGTGGGGATAAAATATTGCAGAAAGAAAAGCAAAAAGAAATCTACTCTTCCCGATGGCGTTAAAAATGGTCGCATGGAAAGACGGCGTTGCTACTCCGTACCAACACCTGAGAGGGATATATTCGACAGTTGTAGCCGATCTTCTTTGAGTGATGCGGATGATCTGAGCGATGATTCCGATGAAGACCATCTGGATTCGCATTTTGATGAAGAAGACGATGGCGATCCTAAAGAAACCTTTCCTCTTGTAATTCCAGAAGAAATTAAGAGACGTCTTGAGCAGGACTACGAATTAGTAACTCAGGACGAAAGAGTAAGCTGCTAACTTTGGATGTACGATCTTCATTCAATCATTTTTGAAAACAAAAAGTAGTAGAAAATATTGTTGAATTTCTTGCAGTTAGTGAAGGTACCGGCATCCCCATGTGTGGCACAAATTTTAGAAGATTATGTGAAATTTTATGGCTTGAAAGAGCTCATAGAATGGGCTGAGCGGGTAAAGCATCAAGAATCCTGCCCTCCTCCAGGCATCGCGTCCATACCAAGTGTTATTACGACGTCTCCACCTTTGATTACAACAAATACCAAGACGCAAAGTAAAGTCAAAACTACTTCCACCTGCACGCCTAGCATTAAATTAGAAGAACCGAAGTGGGATGAACTCAAACACATAATGAAAAAAATTAACTTCGTAAAAGAGGTTGTGGATGGCTTGCGACTCATGTTTGATTTTCTACACGAGCGAATATTGGTTTATAAGCAAGAGACGAAACAACTTAGTAGATCTAAGACCTTCCATGCGACATTTACTAATGATATGTAAGACACGACAGAGATCGAGATCCACTGCGTTTTTATCCACTCGGCTTTACTATATCAGTTGTTCGTTTATGTAGGGGAACCGTTTTGGACGTTTTAGTTGCAAAGTGCAATCAAGAATTCCAAGAACCAGAGTTTGAAAAGGATAAGGGTAAGTTACATATTATGGATTACCAAACTTGTTATGGACTGCATACTGCATATAAATAATCAGTGCCCGTTTCAGATAAATTAGATGACGAGCCTCCGCCTGCAAAACGCTTTACTAGGATGTCGAAAGTGTACTCAAGAAACTCAGATAACTTGGAGGATGGCACAGAATCTTGCGCATCGCCCCGCGGGCGTATGTCTAGGTATGAAAATCCCAAAGTGAATTATACACATCCGATAACGCTGATTTTGAGTGAACTTTTCGTTAGTAAGCTTACAAGTCGATTATTTCTAGCTCGGATTCTTCGTGCAATATCAGTAGCAGAGCAGCTAAGAAACGTTCACCGTCCCCTGATTCCAGCAAACGTGCACGTCATTATATATCTGAGTTGCTATCATGGAAATTACTCCCTCGCGAAACGTACGATATGATTCCACCGAATCCCTCATTGATTTACGGAGTCGTACATCTAATGCGTCTTTTTGGTAATGACTAAAAATAATATGCGGTTATTCTAGAGGTGTGAAAATAAGGTTTTAAATGAACTTGCTGTTGACATTCTTACTTGCAGTGAAAATGCCGGAAATACTCAGCAAAACATCCATTCCACGTAGAAGATTGAGGGTCCTGGTGGCACACATCAATCTTTTACTAAGGTAATCGAAGATTTTGCTACATAGCCAAGATAATAATCTCCAACAAATAATTTTTAATAACAAGTTTCTTCTGCCTTGTATAGTTTCGTTGCAAAGCACGATGGCAGTCCTGACAAACGTTTTTTGTATTACCGGAATTTTGAAGAGCAGGAAATGCACGAAAAAAATTGGAATTCCTGATTCATTGTATAAAATCCTGATGAGCAAAGTTCAAGGTGTATGGAGTGTACAACAAATTCATGAGTTTGGAGATGCAATGCATAAATAATATAAGATTTTATGTTGACAAAGCTATATCCATGTATCATAATATTAAAACCTACAGATTTATAGTTTATATATTTCAAATGATAGTAATGATAGCACTCACAGAATGGCATTTTAACCTGTAGATCTTAAACAGAATGATTTAAAAGTTGGTTATCTCCCTCAATAAACTTTATACATGTTGTTGAAAAAATATTTCATTTGAACTAGATCTGATAATTGGAATATTTTTTTGGTACATTCTCACTCAGATCAGACCGCATAGCGAGTTAAGCAACCATTTATGATTTTTTTGGAAAAAGAATAAAAATAGATGGCTGCATCTAGTATCTATTAGTATCTATTAGTATCTATTAGTAAAAAATTCTGTATTATCTTTGTTGACGGCAATGTCATTTCCTGAAAGCACAACATGAAATATGTATATATGTATTTATCTCCGAGGATATTCCGTCCGGCGTGTGCATTTGGCGTGTGCATTTGTAGGGTAGCCTACTTAGATAAGAATTGATAAGTGCAATTCTAATGGAATCCTGGAATAATGACAATGGATGCAGAAACGTGTAACCTCTTACTGATAACCCGGAGCCAGCATTGTTATTTTTTCTATATATCTCCAATTGTCATGGACAGTAAGTATGTGGTGCTCAACTTCAGATGATGCGTTAGAAAATAGCAAACATCCTAATCCCTACAAAAATGATGACAGTATCAAGCACTATATCATCTTCTTGTGATCCAAGAAGAATATTTCACAGATGAACGCCTATTGTTTTCATTCCTAGAACTACTATACAACAGTCACTGAGTGAGCATGCTAACTGATTGAGACGATATCAGAGAGTTACAACTCCATGGACCATAATAAGCTGTCATCAGATTCACCGACGTACAACTTATTTGAGAAACTAGTTTACGCCAGGCCCTTCTGCTTGCCAAATCCAATTAAATAAATGCAATCTAAACGGATAATGCTGAAACGTGTATTCACAACGACTTTAAATGATGGCCCAATCTCGGGCAGGAAAATAAGAGATAAATGTTTTCCATTATTAAACGTACCACGGGTTTATGTAAAAATACAGATCAGTTGTTTACACATAACATTCTAGCCAGAGTTTGGAAGATTTGAGTGAACCTTCAGTTGTTCATTGCCCTTTTGAAGGTTCAAGATTCTGTGATTTATAAGTTGCGGAACAACTATATATAATCAATGCAAGATTTTGAGCCAAGAGTTTATTCTTTGAAGGAAAGTCTTTGAACTCGTTAGTGTACAACATGAGCTTCGATGATCCTGATTCTAAGCTTATTGAAGCGCCACACTTTGATTGTATGACTCTTCCACCTCTCAAGGTTAACTAGCATACATGGAAGTCTAATTGCCCAACTGATGGGTACTGTATGATGCTCCTCTTGCGAGTCACATCCTTGCTCATGTTGACAAACCGTGGAAGTGTGCTTAAGTTGAACTTATTTCATTTTTCATCTATCTCACCTTCCTAAAGGTGAGCCATATCATCTGTCAGACTGACTGCAGTTATTTACTTGATTCCTCCCTACTCCCGTCTTCCTCTTTAAAGTCTGTCATTGAAGCCAACTTGATTCTGGATACTCTTCTTTGTTCCGTTCTTTCGGCCAGACAGCAGTCTCACTCTTGATTCCTTTATTTTAGGTACATTCAGATAGTTACGCATAGCCCCAAACATACATTCAGTTCATTGTTATTGTTTCAATAACATCCAGTCATCTCCTCCCCCAGAAAGAAGAAGAAGAAACAGAGTAAGGCGGATTCCGTAACGTGCGTCAAGGACCATAGCTATTACAGCACAACAGATCCATAGCAGGTTTTATTCCTTGTGCCGACCTGGCAAGAATTTCGCGCAATTAATTCCTGCTAGCCTTCGGCTCTTTCCCATTAGCAATTCTTCCTTCCCCAAGAGTTTACGCTTTTACACGTTAGTCAACCCCCTTGTATACCTCATGCGCACTCTTTCAATAATCGCGGCGGTAAATGTACAAGAACGTGCTCCAAGAAAACTCTCTGTTTCCGTCTCCCTTCGATCCCTTTGAAACAAACAAGATCTTCGCCAGTCTCTTAAAAAGCTAGCCCCTACGTTTCCTTCACCAACTATTCGGCACCCGAAAAAAAAGAGTCCCGCAATAAATAATCTCACGCCGTTGTCCCACGCTTCCTTTCTTTCACGGCTTAATCGCTGACAAGCGGAGGTAAAAAGTAAATCAAGTGCTAAAGTTTATAACAAGCTTTCAACTCCACTTTTTCAACTCGACCCGATACCAGTTATTCCAAGTACACATCTTTCCAAAACCTAGCCACATCTCCCCCAATCTTCTTTTCTTCTTCTCAGATCATATCAGTCCTCCTCAAACAAACATCATTCCTCTGTTCCACATGGAGTAGACAACGATTTTGGCAAAATCATATTTGAAGTCGAACCGCGCACCGCAAGAAGGTTTCTTGGAACAGCAAACAAAAATTTCTCTTCAGCTTCCGCTTAACCCGCCGGTACGAAAATCCGGACCGGGGTTTCAAAATGAAAGATGAGCAGAAAATACTGAAATCTGTCAAGGAGATTCCGGGGCCTATGAGTCTGCCCTTTTTCGGGACCACTCTAAGTTCACACGAGCTCCGGAGCAAAGATTTTGTCAGTGGCTGCGAAGGTAAGAAACACGATTTAGAAACAAAAGGCTGTCTGTAATCAGTACTACAATATTCCAGTACTTTTAATTTTCAGAGCAGCTCAAACTCTTTGGACCGATAATCAAGCATGAATACTACTGGAATCAGCCGATCATTGTATTACTGGATTCGGAGGATATTTCCAAAATATTACGCGCAGATAAGCTATCCTTTCGCCCTCCCAATGGTATTACCCTAATGGCACGAATGTCCTTACCAGACCGGTATCTTCATTCTGGGCTTGCTGATCCGTAAGCTGTACTTTTATCAATTTGTCCCTATTTAAGTTCAAGGTACTGATACTGCTATCACCTTCCTCAAGTCACACCTTATCCCATTCTACCCTTCATAGCACTAAAGGAATCGGCCTTCATTTTCGAAAGCTACTGCACAGCGTTTCCGTGTCTAATCGAAACCTAACTGAATTTCTACCTAAAGTCAACGAGATAGTCGGAGACTTAATCCAAGAGCTGAGAAATCAAGGGCCTTTTATTACAAACCCGGGATCGAGCTTCGAAAAACTAACATGGGACTGTATGTTCTCATCTATGTTCTTACTATGGCTTAACTGTAAACTATAAACGTTTTACTCCTGATTTCCTAGTGAGACGAACTAATGTATGATTTAATCCAATAGTAGCCTGCTTCTACATATTGGGACTACGGACAAGGCTCACATCCGGCGAATACAATCAAGACTGGGAAGATTTCATAAATATGCAAACAAGTTACTGGAGCGACATTGCCAAAAGCTACCAAGGTTTTCCACTTTGGCAGTACTTTTCAACCCCACTTTGGAAAAGATATCGATTTACAGAGTCCAGAGTCTGGGAGTAAGTACAAACTGGTCCAACTTATTTAAATCATTAGCTGATCCATTGTTTTACCAACTTCGTTTATAATTTTAGGATTGCCCAGAAAATGTACAACCAAATGCCGGAAGGAGATGCACTTCTGCAACAGATTTTCGCACTGGATCAGATTCCTGACGAGGAGAAGCCGATTCTTATTGCAGATTTGCTCATGGCATCCTCACATCCTGTAAGTCGCTGCATTTTACTACATGAAGAGCTTCAACTCCACTCCTATATGATCGTCATCTTTACAAATCTCATGCTCCCATACATGTACTTTTACAAACTGACCTTTGACTTTTGTAATCCCAGGTAAGCAACACAATTTACCTAACTCTCTACGGAATTGCCAAAGATGAACGTGTTCAAGAAAAGTTGCGCGAAGAACTGAAATCAAAGTTACCAAGGAAAGATACACCAATTACTGAAGAACTCCTCGAAAGCATGGAATATCTTCGCTCTGTTCTCAAAGAAAGCTTTCGACTCAACCCAACAACACCCAATCTAGCCCGGATCCTCACAACAGATATTCAAATCAGAGAATACAATATCCCAGCTGGGGTTAGTCTTTTAGGATACTCTCTTAAATCTTTATCCAACTTCTTGGACGAATTCGACGGTAAAATTTCATAGCTAATCATCACCTCCTTGTCTTTCTCATTCTCCACAGACGCCTATTTTATGTCAAACGTGGTTCAACTGCTTGAAGGAAGAAAATTTTGTCCGTCCTAAAGAGTTTCTCCCGGAGAGGTGGATTTCGAACGAAGCCCGTCACTACAAGCCTCACAAACATAAACTTGTCGCACATTTCGGCCACGGGAAGCAAATGTGTCCCGGCCGGGTGATCGCTACTCAAGCCTTGCATATCATTATTGCCCAGGTATTGCACCAAACTATTATCACAAAATTGAATCTGCTTTTACTGAAAATACATTTTCTTCTTTATTCCAGGTGTTTCGTAACTTTAAGGTAACGTGCGCCTCTGACCTCGTTACCGAGTATATTCTCCTCAGAGATCCTGCCAACAAAGTATCATTCCAAATGGAAGAACTCGAGGACTAAAAAGGAAGACAACTCCATTTTTCAGTTTTCACAGCAAGTTATGATCAATAGACATAGTCACAAAAACTACTCCTCAACAAGCTGTGGGATTAGAAGAAAATAACATTTCAGCATTCTTCCACAATAACGGATGACGCGTGATTCAGCTAGATTATAAGGCATCGTTATCATACATGTATAGTTTCATTTATCTATCTTTTAGACTATGATAAGCAGAATACCATATTTTCGGTAAGCTGAGCAAAATAAACGTTGCTACGTGAGTCTTCTTGTTAAACAATGCAACAAACTCCTTAATTTCATTATGGTTATCAAGTTCCCAACTTAGCTCCAAAATGATGGAAACCGGGATCGACTCTTCGTTCCCCGCCCTGAATAGGAAGACGGCAAACAGCTTGCTTGCCGCAAGCAATATTGATTGTTAAAACGAAACAAAATAAGCATCAGCTTTCTTCGTTGACAATCACAGTAGGGTAGGATGACCATGTTTTTCAACTTCCGAGAGTTTGTTTATGTGCATCTAAATCGGTAAAATAAACACGATATTTAAGTGATGGCATTCATTCCTTCAATATGAATCTGGAACTATATGTAGTTCGGTTCTCATCAATCATTTTATGTGCATATCTACCTTTAATCTATCACCCATAGTTTTCCAATACAGTGCTTCGTCAGAATAAGTATGGAGTCGTATTCGCGTGCTATCCCTGTTTGCAATTTCCTTTCGTTCATATTCAGCTTGAAGCGTCGAAAGCGAATCCTCTAATTCCTGTACCTCGTTAGCTATGTTGTCAGCATCCGTTTCTTTCCACCCATGTGTACTTAAAGCAGCCTTGTTCATTAGGTAAGCCTCATTTTTATCCAGCAAAAACATGTACGTTCGCAATGTTTCTTGCAATTCGTCACGACATCGAAGCAATAAGACAGCTCTATCCGGAACCTCCAATGCGATCTGACGTAGCACCTCATCTGCACGATTTTTATATTAAGCATATAATGATTCCTCTACTTCAACAACTAATTTGCATGCAATACAATTCCTCCGAAACTTCAAATCATCACCCTTTGTTCTGGTATTGACATACCAAAACATTCTTCGTACAGCTCCCGTCGGTACGGACAATATCCTGCCATGAGCGCGTGTCGCTGCTCCAGAAGTTGGTCTAATGTCTTTTCGAGCTCCATTGTTTCAGCGCCTGTGCTGGGCCGCTTCGAAAGCTATCAGATACATGTAGAAGATATTGCTTCAAAATTGATTGTACATAATTTTTGAACCGCGATCATACATTTAATAATGTACCGGTTGTTTCCAATCTCTTCCATCGACTGTCAAAATTTGTGCAGGTCGGATCAACTCTAAAATAACGGCAATAGTATCCTGGCTGATCGTATCCCTATCTAGCATAGATACGCTTAGAGAAGCATGTTTCCGCAAATAGTTGTAACTTTCCAGTTGCTTCCGAAAACGAAACTGTTATCAACAATATTTAGCGTGCTTGCTTATCAAAATTCATCAATAATTGCAAATCCTTCAGAAACGAATTATAATATATGATCTAACCCGCAGGGAAAAAGCCACACTAGCGTGTACGTTTACAGGCCTGGGAAGAATGCTGGGCGAGTCATACTGGAGGAGGCTCTCTTGTTGATTTTCAACATGTTCGTGAGAACTAGCACTGCTGACCTTCCTCCCACCACTACCGCCTCCATAACTGTTCCTGATCCAATGGTCTATGGGGAAAGATCCCTTCGGATTGCTTCTGACACCAGGTATTCTTCCTGCAACTTGCATCCCTATTCTGCCTCGTTGTCTCCGCTTTACTCAGATTGAACCGACTAAAATACTATTGAATCATTTCAATCAATCTACCAATATGTCTAAAAACCTACTCGCTGGTATAACCGTCCTCAGGATAGTAAAAAAACAGAAACTTTGCCCAATCTGTAAATATGGGTCACGAGGAAAACTGCGCAAGAAAATTATCGGCCTTCATCCTTGATCAACCCCTTCAATTATTGAAAAAAATGTTACGCAGATAACTAAAAAATTATGATAAAGCAGGCGCTTTCATCTAGCGCTGCGGCTGATTCAACAACGCTACTTTCGCGCCGCAAGGAACACCTTCATTCTACAAAGAATTTAAAATATTCCTTACAACCGGTCTCTACCGAGTTACTCGGCCAACACAACAAAAATATTTGTCTGTTGCACTGGGGACAATATTGAAAAGTTAAAAATCTGATCTGGAGCGAGACAACAGTACCCGTTATGGCTCTGTCTTCTTATTAAACAGTTTGTCTAACTACGGATGTTTACAACCCATACACGGTATCCGCAAACATAAGTATGTATAATCCAAATGAGAAGAAAACCCATTGGATGAAAATTCCAATGGATGCTTAAAGCTAGAGGGATTAAATTAGCCAAGCTC
The DNA here is from genome assembly GCA_906901655.1 of Sminthurides aquaticus. Lineage (NCBI taxonomy): Eukaryota > Metazoa > Arthropoda > Collembola > Symphypleona > Sminthurididae > Sminthurides > Sminthurides aquaticus. The sequence continues at coordinate 11,455,792 of CAJQTT010000001.1, read as the reverse complement.
GTCTACATCAATGAAATGCAAATCTCATAAATTTGCTAGTACAAAATATTCTTCATAACGTATATACAAAGTATTATTTGACACAACAGAAATAACAATATATGCAGATCCTAGCACACAACCAACTTTCTGATAAGTCACGAAAAAGCTTACGTTTTCCTTACCTATTGAAATCTTCAGAACTGAAGAAAATTATGTAATTAAACGTATTACCTTTTACATGACGTTGTTTGTAATACGAGGACGTCAGATTTTTTTCTAATTCACGTATTCTTTTGCCATAATCTTGGACACTATAAGATTTGAGTTTGACTGAATGTCATTATTCATGTCCAGGTTATACAACGAGCACTTGGTTTCTCTGTTTGTTGATGCTATCACGCTCCCGACGTCTACTATATTGCCCTGAACTACGGGCATAATCTTCTCCAAATCATCCGTGTAGCACACTATTACTACATCTTTATCCGTTTCGGATACTCCATATGTTTTTAACGATTCCGATATCTGAAATAGAACCATTTAATCATGTGTAGACTCGTAATGATGAATCGATAAAGTCATAAAGCCGAAAAAATTTATACAGTCCATTTTTTACAACATTTGAATTTCAGTAATCAAAAGTCTAGTTAGTCCAGTTCAATTTCATCAATTTTAGATTATAAATATAAGTTATGCTACTAACCTGAGTGCTAGGGCTCAGCCAATAAAGAATTTCTGTTCCAAACTGTTTTGTACGCATCGTTTTGTCTTCGAGATTCTGCAGTGCTTTTGTTACTGCTACGTGCAGGTGAAAGCTATCCCAGACCTTTGTGAGCATTTAGTTTTTTTAAATCCTTTTTAAATGTAACAAAAGTCAATTTCTCAAAACATGAAAGAATAGAGAATACTTACAACGTTGGGGTTAGCCAGGCAAATAGGCATACCGGACTGAAAAACAAATGTTCGCAGCTCCGCCATATTCTGAACATCCATAAAGCCCTTAATCACAATGCTCTTTAAACAATCTTCGTTGACAAACTTCATTTTGAGCAGAACAAATAAATACAACGAGTAAGCAAACTTCCAGACAAAAAGTTCACGACGGAATACAACGAAAGATTTCTGTGTAATCCAGCAGCTAGTAGATGACCATTTCACACGATCGTACGTACCTGCAAATGCAAAACAAAATATGTAATCGTATTATAAATTGCGTGATAAGAAGCAGAATTATTTAATTGTATACCACATTTAACGTAACTAATTCAGATGCATGATGGTTTACCTACGAATGTATCTGGAGGATGTGGCCGGCAAAATTACAAAATTAGAGGTGCACACAAAACTGAAGTCAATTCGAACAGAATAAAATATAACTATGGTTCGATAGTGCGTTTAAAGCCTTCACAATTTTAATTTTCGTCAATGTCCACTTCCCCTATTTTACCGTTAATTTAATGATCGAACCTGTAATAAATTATATTCACGTGTTGTTCACACCAACAATGAATGGATAGCATATTTGATATTACGAACAGAAGAGGCATGTGTTCTGTTTCTTGTAAGTAGATTAAAAGAGATACACTTGGAATAAAAGCGGGAAGACAATACGTATATTATTCGCATTTTTTAAAGGGATATATGACTATACCGTATACCACGCACATGTGAAGTGCAGAAGATTTAACAATGTTGATAATTGTAATATATTAATCTTGATTCTCATCAAAAGTGGCTTGTAAAATCACGTACTAAAGTTTATTTTTAACAAAATTTATTCGCAAGTGAAACTTGCATGCCTAAACGTTCAACAGTTTACATCGGAAGTTTCACAAAATTGCGTGCAGCAGGTTATACTCAAATCTTTTCCATTTGACCACTCAGTTCTAACTGTCCCCCATTTTAATAAAATTATTCAAGCATTTTATGACACGTTTGTAGATTCCATGATGGCAGCAGCAAGTAAAGATATGGAAGGACTAAGTGTGGATTTCAACAATCTGAAAGTAGTTGAAAGAACAGTATTGCCAACAAATAAATTATCTGAGCCCATGGATGCTGATAATTTAGCCACTGAACAGACACATTTGTCTCCTCTACAGTCTGATACTTCCACCAAAACCCCTACTGTCATTATCATACTGGGAATGGCAGGATCGGGTAAAACGACATTAACTGGGAAGCTCATTAGCTATTTGCATTGTAAAGGTTCAGCTCCTTATGTCATGAATCTAGACCCTGCTTGTTTGGATCCGCCATACGGTGTAAACATAGGTAATAGTTAACTTGTTCGCAAAATGATAGTCTGTCAAAAGTAAAGCTTGCTGTTTTCTGACCTAATATGATTTTAAATGAGAGCAGATATCAGGGACACCATTGACTATAAGCAAGTAATGAGGAGTCATAAGTTGGGGCCGAACGGCGCCATTGTAACTTCTATAAATCTCTTCTCCACGAAATTTGATACGGTTAGAATTCAGTATCAGTACTATTTTGATTTTCTATAGATTTATTATTACTAACAGATTATTTTCACGGAAACGTTTGCTGTTTGACATGACTAATTTCAATTTTTATCGTAGGTTTTGGAATTGCTGAAGAAACGGACGAGTTCATCTCCTTACATTATTGTCGATACTCCTGGTCAGTTGGAAGTTTTCATGTGGAGTGCATCTGGTAGCATTATGACTGAAATTTTAGCCGCAAATTTCCCTACCATTATGCTATACGTAACTGACTTATCTGTTACGAAAACTCCTATTTCATTTATCTCGAATATGACGTACTCCTGCTCTGTATTATATAAATCAAAACTTCCTTTGGTCTTGGCATTAAATAAGGTAATGTTCAACTTATTTTAAGTCACTTCTGACCACGGAACACCTTTGAATGACCTTGATAATGTGTGTTGTTTTTAGTGCGACCTTCAAGGTGCACAAGAGGTTGTGCGTTGGATAACTGACTTCACTGCATTCCAAAGCGAACTCAACAAATATGAGGGACAAACAGTAAACCTAGCGTCATCTCTTTCCCTAGTTTTGGATGACTTCTATTCAATCATCAAGCATCAGCCTGTGTCCGCCCTCAATGGTGAAGGAGTAGAGAATTTGTTTGCCTTGATTGACGAATCTGTGGTGGAATATGAGTTGTAAGTTTTCGCCAGTTTAACCGGATTTAGTGCCCTCATAGGCAGAGTAGCTAAAAATGTGGCGTTTCGGGAAATTAATGCTATGTAATTTCATATCCTTAAATGTTTGTTTTGTAGGAATTTCAAGGCAAATTACGATAAACTAGTAAAAGAGCGAAGTGAGAAAAGAATGGCTCCTGCTCCCAAAAAGGTACAGAGGACGAAACCTGCTAATGATGCATTCGCTTTTTCGGAACCAGGTACAGATGCGACAGCATTAGGCTTCAGTTTAACCCTCGATAGTAGCAGTGAAGGCGGAGATTCGGAAGAAGAAGATCCTCGTGATTTAGGTAATGGGGTAGTCTGGCTCTTTCTGTGGGGCTGGTCCTAAATCTGAAAGTGCTAGTTATAACAACAGTGAAACTACGCTGAATTGTAGCCATACATTTTTGATTACAGATGACGATGAGCTGGGTGAGACTTTTGGTGCTGGTACGGAGACTATACGTCAGGTGTATCAGAAGGAAGCTGACCGAAAATTGAAAAAGGCTGAAAAGGCAGAACGCAGTTAGACTAGAGTTCAGATGAAAACCTATATTTGTATCTAACAGTCGATTTTTTTAAATTCATTAAACACCTCGAAATTCTTGAAGCTAGTAAACAAACGAACTATAGTTACTTCATGTACTACGGAATGATAGAGAAAATTAGCTCCTACGTTTACCGACATTGGGTCGCGTCGTTTGCATGTAATGCTGCAATTTATCTGAAACTTGAGAAACGGTTGCGTAGTGGCGAATAAACTTTTTTATTCTTCGTGTACTATTTATTTAAAACTAAATCAACAACTTTTTTCAAGAATTTCAGCTGAAAAATAAGATACTGGTTATTCTACACGCGGCATGAGGAATATTGAAATAAGTAGTTTCAGTACGAGATACGTGTTAACAAAACTCATTCTAAGGAGGATATCTGAATAACAACTTAGAAAACAGTTATAAAATTGTGACTTATTAAGTTAGGTGGAACTAGATAAGAACTGGCATAGCTAGTACCTCTAGGAAAAATAAAGCTCAACCGACAACTAATAGGATAAGTAAAATGTTTTGTGACAACGAATATTACGGGTTCAGATTGCGTGATGGAGTGGACTCTTTAGACGTAGATGATCCCACATCCATTTCACTCTGCCTTTGTAAAGGACTCTTCTTTTGCGGTGCATCTAAAGCAGTAGACTCGTTTGATTGAATGCGAGGTAATGAAGTAGTAGCGGTAAGTGATTCATTCCCATCATCAGTTTGTGACTTCCCATTGTGACCTGTGTTTACAGTATCTAATGGAGTTTCCGATACGTTAGTTCCAACATTTACAACGTACAGTCCTCCATGATGATTTTTTGTCTGATGAATTTCTAGATCCCCTTCGCTTTTCCAAGAAGAAAGGACTGGATCTGAAAGATTATGAGACGGCTTGTTCCTGTCCATTTGATAAACAGCATGGCGATTTTCCTCGCCAGCGGATGCAACAGAAGTTCCTCTTGACTTTCCCTCACGACGGGGCCTCGTGTTGTATTCGACTTGCTTAATTGGATTGAATCCATAACTCTTAAGTACATCCATGCTGATTTCGGTTTCAATTTTTTGCACTACTTTTTCGCGACTCTCTCCTCGTTGCCCATCCATGCAAATGGGCCTCACATCAATACCAGAGGCTAACTGTCTTGGGTCTAGCACTACGATCTCTGCACTTGTCGACCCGCCCCTTCCTTCATTTATGACGCTCTGTCTACCTTCAGGTATAGACATGTTAGTATTTTGCTGCTGTCTGGAACTATGTAGCTGCTGGAGGTTTGCTTGCAAAGCCTGTAGACCTGTTCGACGTGGAAAAGGCGATTCTGGTAATTCTGGAGGTTCTGGAAAGAAAAGATTTTCCCCCGAAGATATCTCTTCAGGAGAACTACCAATCTCTGATTCGTTACTAGTAGTTGGCGAAGGGTTGCTGGATTTGATAACCCGATAATACTCGTCCGAACCGAAGGGTGGTAGAGGTGTTGGGGCTCGGAATTGGGTCCACGGTTTTCCGCTCGCACGAGATTCGTTGGGCAGAAAGTACAATGCAGGCTCAGAATCTTCCGTCGCGTATAGTTCGTAGGGCTCTTTCGCGTTTCGATAAGTAACGCTGGCGTTCGTTGCTTCAGATCTTTCCATCCTCGAATCTGAGGTACTTGGATGAGACTTAAAATAAGCACGGAAGCTTTCTCCTTCTTTGGGTCGGTTGAGCAGCGTCGCTTTTAATGCCGTAAACCGACTCGGCGTGGGACTGCTCTCCTTTGTTGCTCTTCTCTTCGGAGATGACGGGCTACGGCGACTCGAAGAAGGTGTATTCTAGAATATTAAATTCGTAAAATTCACTCTCCGTAGCACTGACTGAGCACCTGCCACAGCCTTACTGGAAAGTATTTTGTAACAACTTACCTTTCTAACTATACTGGCGATACTTCTGTTCACAAGAGGCTTTTGTGACTCATCACTTGATTCTTCCGTTGAGGTTTCTCCTCCAACCTGAAAGTTCGACTTAGACTGCGACTTACGCGCATCGTACAAATCCGGCGTCTTAGACGACCTCGCCTTCTCATCCTTTTTCTTTAACTGTGAAGCAAATGAATTCGTTCCAGTCAACGACTGATTCCGGCTCAAAGAACTCCGTTTTGAATGAGCTCTACGCTTTCCAGGAGATTCTATTCCCTGCAGGGCGTTCATTATTGTAGCTTGGTCAATTACAGGGAGTCGAGTAGAGTTGCGCTTGGCCGAAGATTCGTTTATGTATGCAATCTGAGCGCTCCCATCTCGTTTCCTTGTTAGTCCTGAAGATCCGGGAATTTCTGCAGTCAAATTAGTTGAGTTGCCCATAACATAGAGAACGTCAGTTTCATTCTCGTCGGCCAATCCACTGGTGTTAAATCGAGATTGCAAAGGCTCTGAAAGGTAATGAACAGCTAAGATGAAAATTTGATTCTTTTCCTTCAGTTTGAAGTCGAATACGAATGTCGCACCTGGCTCGGAATTTATAGGGCTCAGAGTCGAATTGGATTCTTCTCCGTGACGTGCATCTTGTTTCGCATCATCATTTAAAAGTTCTAGCGCTCCAGATATCATTTGGTCTTCCATCGTGATCTGAATAACAATACAATATATTTCAGCAATGACAGAGAGGTGAATGCTTTCAGGCGCCAGGTGCAATTTATAGATATGTCTTTCTACATGCAAAGCATTTCATTTGTGTTATGAATTAATGTAGCAATATATGTTATGTGTTAGTGCTCCCTCAATTATTCGTTTCAGTGCACACGAGCATCAAAGTCGCTATAAATCTTTCAGCTACTGCTGTCTAATGCAGGCAAACAGTGCTTAAAGAATATATCGTCGTTTGCAAACTTTTTATTACGTGTACATCTACTAAGCAAGGGGAAGTATGTTAGGGATTAGTACAGGAAAATATTAATACATCGAAGATAGACGCTCATAAAAAATCCGATCGAGAAAAATATACCTGCTTTTCAAGAGCGTTAGGTTTAAACATCTTTTTTCCATCAAGATTGTCTTGTTTCTGCGCATTCGGAGAAGAAAGAGTGCCAGCTATTTTATGCAAAACATTAGGTTAAATTTATGGGAGGCAAACATTAATACCAGCGTCTATACTTCACTAAAAGCGTTAGTACTTTTGCTTTCATGGTCAGGTGACGTAACGTTAATTTGAACAGCACCTTCTGGCGCAGGTTCAATTGCATTTCTGCTTGTATCTGTTCGACCAGCAGTATCCCTTAATGCAGAAACGGCGGACTTAAAAATTTCCCAATCTCCAAAAGTCATGCTGAGAACCTGTTAGAAAGAAAGTACAGTGAGGTAATGATTTGCAAGAAAAGAGCATATTGTGCTATGGTAAGCACATGACAGTAAGTGAACTTTTCCTTGTATTTTTGTAATAAGAGTCTTAATTTCCCATCCATCCATTTACTTACCGATTTAAGCTCATTAAGCTCGCAACTCATCAACACGCGACCAGTGATATTGTGCTTGCGAACTGTCTCCTGATATTTTCCTACCGACGAACTTTTCATTGATGGCAAGCTATTCATCAGATCTACGACACCCTCTACTCCCAAGGTTGGCAGCTTAACTCCTTCTAATTCTTTCTGAAATGCCAAAAAACATAAGAATAATAACAAAAACAGTCGTATGAAAAATGAAGTCGTAAATCACTATCTGCATATGGCAGATCAATATAACGTGTGTATAACTTACAGCGAGAACAGGGTCAGATATGGTAATAGGAGTATACGATGCTAACGATTCTAATGGACTCTGGAAACCCCACAGCGGAGGGTACATTCCTCCAACTGCATTAGGGTTGACAACATGGTGACAATAAGGTTGCAATGCGGCAGGCTGAGGCATCTGTGCAGTCACCCGTCCACTCTATAATTGCAACCCATCAGTTAGTGTCCATTTTTAAAAAATAAATCATTTCTGTTTAAGACTTACCTGTCGGTATCGTAACGCTGCGTTGAAATTTGTTGAAATGTAAGGAGATGCTGGTGGTTGTAAAGCCGGTTTTAGTGCACCTGGGGTTTGCTGGAACATTTGCTCGTTTGGTTGATATTGTTCTAAGAAAATAAGCAATTGTGCTGGCTATGTATTCTACAACAGTAATGAGCAAAATACAAAATGACTGAGAAACAACGGCGCTTTCTAGGCTGTACCTGTGATATCCTTTCGTAGTTGAGGATCTAAACTGATTGTAAACGGTAAGAAAACATACAATGTAGACACAAGCAAAGAATGCTTGTGCAAGCTCAGGTACACATCCAATTTTTTTTCATCCCTATCCAAGACGACGTTGGGGTCTACTTCCTTCGAAGTGGGAATAAACGGTTTAACCCTAAATGAAACCTCATTTAACTCAGAACATGATATACACGACAATATATAGCAATAAGCATTATGCAACTACTTACCGTTCAAAAACTGTTTTTAACGAAATACTGTCATCCAGTTCTTTTTGAAATATTTCACAGTAAATAATCATCCATGAAAGACGATACGGCCACTGCTCAGTCACGTTTACCCAGGTTGACAAATTATGCCAATTGAAGTCAAGATTGAACGCTTTTAACAGACGACCTAAAATAAAAGTATCCTATATAAGTGTCATACTGAGAATATACTCTCACACTTACGCATCATTTTTTAAGTTCAGTTTTTACCCGTTATATGAATTATATTCATCAGCCGCCGCATTGATCTTGGATTTACGTCCGAAAAGTAATCATCTCCAAGGAGCATCTTTTTAAGATCCCCCGGTCCTGTACCTACTCTGTTTATGTTTGTTCCCAAACTACTAGCAATACTATCACTCATCTAAAAAGAGTGAAAGTTGTTTATAATAGACATAAATGGTTACGATATGTTATTTTAATGTAATCAAAATTGAGGACTTTCAAAATCATAGCCGTAAATTAGTTACCTTTAAACCCAAGCGCTTTGACTTCTTCGATGCAGCTTTATCTAATCTTTCCAAGGCGAGGGAGACCCCATAGGATGATTCCACAGACGGTCGTCTCATGGATAACTGTTATTAAATATATAAAATAGAAGTTATAAATCGGTGATGCATTTAAACGAAGCTGTGTCACAACGCAGATTCTTACCACTATCGGTGGCCCCGGGTCTTCTTCTACTTTTCTTTTCATGGAGCTTTCTAGCATTTTTACTTGCTTGACCTTTCTTAATGCTGAATTTTGCAAATAAAAAGGTAAGTGTACAAGGTTTCGAAGATAATCCTGACCTCCAACGTTAGATTCATTCAGGACCGGGTTAATGTTCATTTCAATGCCCTGGGAATACCAAATATAAACAAATTAGAAATGTCAGCTTTCAAGTAACATATCCAATGAATCAGAACTGGACACACAGTAATTAGAGTCTGCGAAGTACATGCAACCACGCAAGCAACGCTGGTTCAGAATTAATCACAACAATATACAAGCCATAGAGCCACTGAGATCGCTCGTCGCCTATTTACATCAATCATAAGATACTTCACCGCACACCATGAATGAAGGAACGTGTACCTGACGGAAATCCATAATCTTCAAAGGGGCCGTCAAAAAATATAATCATTTTACAATTCGGTAGAGTAATTATGAAATACTTCACCGTGTTTTTCAGACGGAAATAAAAAACTACGGTCCTAGATTCTACGTAACATATCTAACACACTTTTCCTTACAGGACACAATACCGATCATCGATTTTAATTACAGTAACGCTTCACTTGGGGTCTGAATATGCATGAGACTCGAGAGATACTTGAATATAAAATGTTAAAAGACTTACCTTGGATATAATATGTGGATCAATTGCAAGTAGAATTATAAATGGAGCTTTGTTATCACTGAAAAGGATATTTACAGCGTCCAGGACTTGCAAAACCTTGTCCTGTTCGCCACTGTCGAGGCCGTCAACAATAACAACCATCCGACTTTGGCGTCCAGTAAACGCATCCAAGCATTGTACCTAATGCAAACAAAAAAACTTACAATGCTATTATAAACAAGCAGTGACAGTGACAACAAGAAATCTTACAAAAATCTAAAGATTTGTTAAAGGCTCTACAATAGTTTTAACTGCAATATATTAGTGCAGAGAACAAGTCTATTTTAGTCATACTCGAAAGAGACTTCCTTTTCAAGATTCAACCGCTAATGCTACACTGCCTTTTAAAATTTTACACGAGTAAGGGAGAGAAGTTGAAAAGCGCGATTTCGTGAGTCTTGAAAATTTTGTAACAAGATGACGCTTGAATTATAAGTAAAGTACTTCATACATTACAAAAAAAGACTTAGCTCACCATATCAGTCATTAAATTCACTTCAGATTTAAGCGCGTAAAGGAATCCTTCAGATTTAACAGCGTACATCTTGCTAACAGTTCGCTGGAGGTGCCTCAAATGTGAATAGACTAGCGCTTTTAAAACCTGTGAAATCAAATATTAAGTCACCGTTAGATTGCTCTGTTTCGGCTTTATGTAAAAACACGATGAAGCTCATGCTGCCAGCATTACCTGTCCGATTGTGTATAGATTCGCGACTAACAGCAAGCCCACGAATAAAGCGCAGCCATACATCAAAATTTGCAGCGTAGTTTCGCTCAATCTGGAATCAGCAATTTACACTTATAGCAAACCTTTCAAAGACTTATGAGTAAATGTATATGGTTCACCAAATGACGAAATTTTCGAGGTTAGCATACCCAGCATCCATGAAGTAAAGGCACAACACTACGATACTAACCAAGCTGCATATGAAGCATAGTAAAAATATCACGCAATAGGGGATGCAGCATAGCTTTCTCCACTTCCAAGGAGCATGGGCGTTTACTGAAAAGCAATTTGTAATTGTTAAAGCAAGATATGTGGCAATAAAGAAGGTTTGTCTAATTCCTGGCAGGTTGTACCTGGTTTCGGCCGAAATGCTCGATAAAGTCTCGTTGCAAATGTTCCATAATCATTCTCAAGGCACGCGTACAACGACGCTAACATCTGTATCACAGAGTTTTCTCCACCAGTGGTGCTAGATATTTTTGTCTGTTCCGTGAAGTAAAAACTACAAAGTGTAATAACCGAATTACATAAGAATTAAACTTTTGAAACAATAGTTATGCACACAATTCATTGATTAAAAGACAAAACAAATATCTGAAGAAGAATACTTCAAGATCATACTTAATTGGAAGTGCCTGGATAGTATCACTAGACAAAGACCCAGGAGGATGGCAAAATACCACTTGAAAAACTAGTCTGGATGAGTCTATCTTTGCAGCTAAATAATTAGTTAATTTATTCGACCAGGACCAATCGTATCTGCACACAAAATTAACGAACTGTAATCCAGAATCTCATAGAATTATAATGGTGGCAATGGTTTTTCGTTACTCACTTGGATCGCTGACTACTGAACCACACAACAAACAGGAACGTATGTACTATAAGCACTATGCCAACAGTTGAGGAGACACCTGTGATCCAACTGCGAAACGAAAGGCCACAGATGACACCAACTATGGATGCAACGCAGACGACAATTACAAAAAGTAGAGGACTCCAAGTAAATAATGGGTTGTACCACTGACGAGCGAAAGACTTCATTTCCTCTGAAAATTCACACAGTTCCCATATAGTCAGCCAACAACAGTTGTGTCACACACACGAAATTCCCATTCCAGGTGATTACCTTTTAGTTTCCCCAAAAGGAATGATTTACCGCTACCCCATCGTGCAAATAAGCCGACAGAAATTGGCATGTTTAAAGTAGGATCGGATAACATATCTGCTAGCGCACTGCTGTATAAATTATATCCGAGAAGGTTTTCGAAGTCCTCCTGGGTATTCAGTCCCCCTGGAAGATATCCACAACTGATATCAAAATTTGCACGAAGTAAAGTTTATCTCAATGGTTTACCGTGATATACTTACTCGATCCGAAAAGTTGAGCTATTACGGGTTTTGCAGAACTTCGATCTATATTGTATGGTGTTTCGCCAGATCGATTCGGGCGGTATAATAGCTGGCTATTGACGGGGTTTCTTAAAAGTAACTCAACGATTTGCTTAGATCTTGCACGCATAGCAATATGTAAGCAAGTGTCACCACTTTTGTCCGCCGCGCTAACTTTTGCTCGTTTTTCCAGTAAAAGCGATACTATTTCGATGTTTCTATTCCGTGTCGCTTTCATGAGAGGAGTGTCTCCATCCTAAAGTTTTGAAAATTAGGTTTTAAACAAAGAGATGCACGATTGCTTTGTAGAAGTTTCGTTTCGACTAACCTTAGTCGCCAGTTCCAGATCCGGATTGGCTGCCAGAAGTAATTTCACAACAGCAACGTGCGATTTCTCCACCGCCCAGTATAGTGCGGTTTTTCGATCCTGAAGTTGGGTACCAACCAACGTAAAAGTTATTTAATCACGTACAGTTTTTACATACTTGGTACACCAGTTTAGTATGATGCCAACTTACTTTGCCTTGCACATTAACGTCGGCATGTTTTTTTAGGAGTGCTTCTACTATAGATCGGTGACCACCTTTTGCAGCATGGATCAGATTTGAGCTTCCACCTCGATCCTACAAGTTCCAATTTAAAATGACGGGACATTGAATGATTTAAATTTATTACTATCTGCTGGTGTGATTACCGGTACATCTTTACGCTCTTCACTTACGTTAACATTAATGTACGCTCCAGTATTGATGAGAGCAATGGCTATTTCATGGAAACCCTCCTTACAAGCAATGGTCAAAGAAGAACAACCATCTTTGTCTAACGCATTCACATTTGGCTTGTGCTCTAAGAGCGCTTTCACCACTTCCACATGGTTACCAGAGGTAGCAACTAGTAGGGCCGTCCATGATGTCTATAAAAACGTTTGCATTTGAATATTTGTCACAAGTGCAAATACTTGTCGCTAATGTTTCTACTTGTTTACTTACCATTCCACAAGCGTCAACACTAGCTTCAGCGCTCAACAATATATCTACTATCTCTGTAAATCCTTTTCGAGCAGCCCAAATTAGCGGCGTTGTGCCATACTTGTCGCCAGCGTTGACTTTAGCCCCGTGCTGAATCAAATCTTTTACGATTTCTACATGATTTCTTCCAGCGGCCCAACCCAGACAAGTTACATTGTAGTTGCCGTACGAATTGACATCAGCACCTTTCTCAATCAACACATGGGCTGCTTTTACTCTTCCTTTGTAACATGCCCACATCAGAGGTGTCCATCCTCCCATGTCTCGATGGTCCACTGTAGCCCCATGATCTAGTAGCTCTACAACTACGTCTTCGCGTCCTTCTTTCGTCGCGAATAGCAAAGGTGTCCAATTATCCTATCAAAAACGCAAGGGTTTAGGAATGTTTCACTCCATCCGGTTTCCAACAGTAATTCAAGCAATAATTTTCAGAGACTCACAATATCCTCGGCATTGATGTCAGCTCCATGTTTGAGGAGGGTTCGGACAAACGACAACTTCCCACGTTGGGAAGCCACCATAAGGGCCGTTGTACCATTCTACCACAACATTAGTATTACAACATTCAGCTATTAGTATCCACCACAACAAAGGTACGTTTATCTAATAGTACTATTCAGGGAATATTTTAACATACCTCATCTCTGTCATCTACAGCGACTCTCTTATTATCCAGTAAATGTTGCAAGCCTGCGAGATTTTCTTCAGCTATGAAGGAGACCAAGCCTCGATGCAGTGTGGACACCATGAGGGCTGGGGCTGGCTAACCCTGTATTCCTGTACATGAAAAAAGATAATAACGTTTAGACAAATACCACCATTATTTATCCTGAAATACGATTTTGTAGCCGCGCAGAGAAGCCCGTACAGAAATGAGTGGTTGGAAGCCAAGCGAATATATTGTTGTCCAAAAGTTCCACCTAATTAATACATTCACTAATCCACATTAAAACTGGAAACTCGATCTTAACCGTTATCCATATCAGAATATATCATCATTTCCGATACATTTCAACGTATATAGTTAAAAATAATTCTCTACTCTTAACTCTCACAGAGTTATACGCCCCGCCCCTATCATTCCACAAAATTACTGGCTTGCAAACCTTGATTTGTTACTTTTACGCTGATTGATAATTCAACCCGATTGTTAATTCTAGTATACCGATCGTTGAACTCTAAACTACGATGCCAGGGAAGACTCGCCTACACTTGCCGTTGGGGTAATGAGTAGTTTGATTCACTTCCGGAGTATTTTGCAGGATTCAACTGCTACAAACCTACTGCGTGATTGCGCCGCTGCTATACGTTAATTATCATGAAGATGCGTTTTTTGTCTCCTCTTAAGTCGGGCAAGACTAGAGAGTTTCAGGAGATTGTGTGCAACGCATACTTTGATGTATTTAGAATACAAGTAGGATAGCGCAAACAAGGTGTCACTTTTAGCTTTGTCAGCATATTTAGAGTCAAGAGAAGCTCATTCCAAGTGTATCACTTAGCTCTTCATGTAAATATCACGTACGTGCCCCGTAATGAGTCTACCTCATGCTTCACTTGAAATATTATGCGAATCAACCGTGGAATAATGGGATTCTGAACCTTCACTCAATGAATTGTCATTTAGGATCTAAAATGAGTCTACCTTGGCACGGATTGAAAGCCGTAGCGATTTGAGCTCTCTTACCACCTTTAGCAGAACAACTAACAAAGAATTAGCACACTCTAGAACATGGTACGTCATGTACGTGCAACAGATCTTTTACAACTGATTAAATGTAAGTAGCAAATTCTGAGCAACATAAAAGCCAAACCACAGGGTGCGAAGCAACGAAAAATACTCCAAAAGATTTCTAAAAGTGCTCCGGGGATGTATTAGATGGCTGGGCAAAACTATTCCACACAAAGCTAACCATAATATGGATTTCGATAAACTCGTAGAGAATATAAGAACGACAACAGGAACAGGTGTCAAAATACAAAGCCACACCTCACTGCCATATTAGCATAAACAGGACACCAGTTTTCTAACCATTGAAATAAAACGCCTTATCCTATGTACAATATTTATGATTGGTACCAAACTCATAAGTATCACAGCTATAAAATAAAATGCAACAGAAGTCCGTCTTATCCAGCAAAAACTGACACTCGTATAACAACAAGGTAAAAGTTCCATAAGCCTAAAAACTGACCTTGGTTACATTGACCTACAAGATTCTCTCTTAATGGTATTACTGCATCCTTACTCATATTCGTCCGAATATTATATTATATTACATTATACTGATACGAGGTAGCTCACCTGTTATCTTTGATCTTACTGCAGTTAGTCTTTCATGAAGAAGCGATGCTACCAGCGCTCCGCTTATTCGGCGTGGTTAACACGCTCGTAGTTTGCGTACAACGAGATCACCTTCCGTAAGCATTGTGGCCGGGGACCAAATGTACGATGGCATTGAAGTAATCCAACAGCTTACCACTTCAAACGTTTACTATAACACACAGCTTTGTCACCATGGGACGAATTAGGACGGTTGAATGTTGTATAGTTTACTGAATAACTACGTAATTCTCCAAGTAAATGTGATTATGGATCCTGAGAAAACTTGGTCTCGAATTATGGTACCAAAATGCTCACAGCTTAAGTTGCTCCTAGTATACTCTGCAATAAAAAAACAGCACAAGTTATGAATACAATATCAATATGCTCCTTCAGCTTAACTTTCAACAACGTGAAGTACAGCATTACCTAAATATCGGCACTGTAATCCGATTTCACTACTCCGCCAACTCCTAATAATCCAGGGATGAATCACCGGGCAGGAAGAGCGAGGCAAAGAGCGAGAAGTAAGTAAAGGATAGCTAACACAGAACGCTCATATCGTTGATAGAAACGTGTGTATGTAATTATTATAATTAATTAATACATTAATATCACGGTTTTCAGTAGGAATTCCAACGCTCACACAAAGTTAGACCATAGCTTAAGCTCACTTAAAATTGACTGACTAGAGTAGAGAAAGAACAACAACCCGTTCGGAGTTTCGCACACGTTAGCTCAACTTCCACAAATACTGGAAGACACTTAAGAGATCTGCAATTAACGGTCAGCTGACTCATGTGCTGCTGACTACAATTTAAATGACAACTTCCTTCAAGTTAAGACAGAGTCATAATTATATGACTTCGATGTATTTATCCGACTGTTTTACTTGACAGGATGAGATACACGTGCTAATTGGGTTGGCAACTCGAAAGTTTTGCATACATAATCAACAATACACAGTACGATTTACGACATTTAAAGTATACGAATGTTTTAATTTTTCACAAATATCCATTCCGTCGTAATTCATTGCGAAAATTTTAGTCGGAGATTTAGTAGTTTTCGCGAAGAATTGCCGTCCGAAACTGCACAGACATCCTTCCCAGGATGGGTGCAACGTAGTGCAATGACAAATTTTGCACATCTTCAGTTCAAGGACTCCTAAAATACATTCTTTCTATTGATTGCACACCAAGGGAGAACGTCGAAAAAATCTCGGGATTCTGCGACTGTCGATCACATGATTACGGGCCATCTTTTAGCCTGAAGCTTCGATTGATCAGATTAGATTATAATTTAGTTTTAGACCCATCCGTTCGTTGCTAATGGATTGCTTAAATATTCATGCAAATTGTTTGTTAATGAATATGAGTGAAGTCAATTTAGCCTTTGCTGATGAGACCATCTATGCTGTTGCCTTCTCTCGCGGAATCTTCTTTAAGAGGGAATGTATCGAGAGCAAAGTTCATGAGATTTTGGGGATCTAATGTTGTGAAATATTAAGATTAAGGCCTATTGCCTATGTAGCATTTTTCGCTTATAGATCCCATAACCGTTCTTATTCTTAGTTTTCATTTTTTTCCTATTATGCCCGAGGGAAAGGTAGTAAAACGTTTGCTGGCAGGGGAAAATCGAGCACTTAATCGGATACTTATTCAGATGATTTGAAAATATGGCTACATGTCGATGATTCTAAATAAAGGGCCTTCCGGCTCTTGGTACTTGGCCATACAGCGAGTTCGAAATCCAGACCTAACAGCAGGTGGTCTCTTTTTTCCGTTTCCAAGTCGACGGATAATATTTTTTTATAAAGTATTAATAAAACCATGCACCTTTACTTTTTGCGATGAGTAGTGTATGCCTTTTTCTGACGTCTTAATATCCATCCCACATATCCGAGAAACGTATATATATATATATATATATACTCTATTGGGACCTCCAGTGGCAGACTTCACTGCTATCCACAAGTGAAACCCAGGGACCGAAACTGTAGCATTGCAACTTTCTTTGGAGAATTGTCGGCAAGGATGCTTACTCGTGACAAAGCGGTTTTGTATCATTGAAGTGCATAGTATACCTTTTTTAAGATTCGATTTTTTAAGTCAGAATAAAAGCCACACGTATTTGCGAAACTGAGGATTTTAAACATCATCAAAAGTTAACAAAAAGTCATTTGCAATACTAAAACCTCAGCTATAAGTTTAAATAGCGCATCTGCAATTGCAAAGCTGTTGAAGTTGGAGTCAAGAGCTTTTCAGTATCAAAGAGGTAAGTCTTACCGGTGAATTGGCGATAGGTTACACAGTTACGAAGTATTGTTCATTATAAAACTGAGGTTTTGGTTGAGACCATATAGTGACGGGTACTAAAATATATTCTGTTTGATTCCAGTTTTCGCAGAAATTTACAAGCTTTCGAAAATGAGTACCGCCACGAAAGAACCATCAAAGCTCAAAGAGAAGGATTTTGTGGAGACAAATTCCTTGACGGAGGTCACGAAAATGGAAGTCGATTACAGCAGTACTTGCGATCAGAAAATTCCGGAAGCTGAGCTGCTGGCAAAGACAAATCTCCCTGCTGCACTGGAGCAGCTGACTGTTTTGGAAAAGCAAACGAGAGTGGTAATGTGTATTAAACTATTATTTGTGGTTCCTCGAATTATAGGCGATAAACTGGTTCAGGAATTGGGAAATACATGAATTTGATTTCATTATGTATTTAATTAATTTTTTGAATTTTGTTTTAGGGCGGAGATATGATTTCCACTGGGAGAATCCTTGTTTGTGTTGTGCAACTTTGTTACGCTGCTAAAGATTGGGAACGTTTGAAGGAAAACATCACTACTTTTTGCAAACGACGAGGCCAGTTGAAGCAGGCGGTTGTTAAAATGGTCCAAGAAGTTTGTACTTACATCGACAATTTGCCCAGCAAAGAACTGAAGTACGAGTTAATCGAAACTCTAAGAAGTGTGACGGAAGGAAAGGTAAGTATTGGAAACCTAGGTTCACTTGCCAGCTGTATTCTCATTTTTGAGTTGAATTGTTACTAACTTTTAAAATGATCTCAGATTTATGTTGAAGTCGAACGAGCAAGATTAACTTACAAGCTTTCTAAAATGAAAGAAGAAGAGGGCAAAATCCAGGAAGCTGCCGCTATTCTTCAAGAGCTTCAAGTGGAAACATACGGATCTATGGACAAGCGCGAGAAGGTATGACATATAGGCTAGTAATATGTTTTACAGTTTCCGTGTAGCTTGTTTTACTTCATGTCATTCAGATTTGTTATTTGCTAACAGGTTGAACTGATTCTGGAACAAATGAGGCTATGCCTTGCAATTAAAGATTACATCCGTACTCAGATTATCTCCAAGAAAATCAGCATTCGATATTTCGAAGATGAATCAGCCCACGATTTGAAAATTTTGTTTTACAGGTAAAGTTTTTAACTAAACACTTTGTGGTTTTTCAGACATTTCATAGCTCCGTCTCTTTAATTGTTTATATTGTATAGTCGAATGATTGAAGTGGACCAGCATGAAGGAAGTTACCTTTCGATTTGCCACCATTATATGGCTATGCTGACTACTCCCAGAATTCAAGAAGATGAACGACTGAGGAAAGAATATCTTCGATTGGCTGTTGTTTATCTCATTCTCAGCCCATTCAACAATGAACAATCCGATTTGCTTCACCGTACGCTTGAAAACAAGGCCTTGGAAACAATCCCACAGTACAAAGCATTGGTGGAGCTATTTAAGAATCAAGAGATCATCCAATGGCGAGTACTCTGCAGTGGGTATGAAAAAGAACTCCGAAGTCAAGTAGTGTTCACGAATACAGAGGATGGAGAGAAGCGATGGAAGCATCTTAAAGACCGTGTTGTTGAGCATGTAAGTGTAATGTATTTCCTTCTGCAAAATATATCTTAACCATCAGCCGGATCGCAGTCAAAATGTACAGCGTCTAATTTCGTTTTCCTATGTATCAGAACATCCGCATAATGGCGAAGTACTACACGAGAATCCATCTGAAGAGAATGTCCGAACTCTTGGAATTACAGACCAAGGTAGTGTGTTTTCCTCTTACTATTGCGTTTACAGTCTCCAGTGCACAGTATGTTACAGTTATGGAAATTCTGTTTGGATTATAGGAAGTTGAAGATGTTTTATGCAGTATGGTTGTGGCTGGGTCCGTGGCAGCCAAAGTTGACCGTCCGGAAGGAGTAGTTTACTTCCAAGCAACGAAAGATCCGAGTGAACTTCTGAACGACTGGTCTCAAAACCTTAATAGCCTTATGAATCTTATCGCTCGTACTACTCATTTGATAAACAAGGAGGAAATGGTTCACAAGCATTTACTAGCGACGAGCAGCGCTACCATTGTAACTTCCAGGGATGCTTAAGCGTAGATAAGAGTAAAGATTGATGCAAGTAAAAATTGCTGCAATTTTGTTTTCCTCTACTGCGACAAGATCAAGTTATTCTGAAGTCTTGGTTGCATCAGCGTATATAATTTGTATGCCTTTAAGTGAATAAATGTTGGGATTTTGGTTACTTCTCAATTTATTACCAGTTTCTTCACAACCTTTAGTATACCAATACCGTATATAGATAACGGTACCTACAATTTCTGCACCATCAACCGCTTTCGGTCAAAACTAAGTAATCAAACAACTAATACTTGCTAAATTTTTCTACAATGGTAACACCACAAGTAATACATCTAGCACTCCGTTCGCAACACATACACAACTTACTGCTCAAACATAATCATCAGCTGGGCAACGATGAACAAAACTCATGTAATATATAATAAAATATAAAGTACAAAGAGACAATGCGTATACAGAAATACAGACAGGTTGCCAACACGAATACATATTCACTTAACGTTTTAAATGATTAAATTTGTAGGGTAAAAAAATATTTAGTCCAGCGTTAAGGACTGCATGCCCAAATACAATTCTAAATAACAGATCGTTTTTTACGTTGCGTATTTAGGTTAAAAGTACACAAATCTAGTTAAAAGTGAATACTACTATCCTTCTAAATTACCAGACTCTCGGGCATCGTGTATTTTAATATGCGATAAATGATTAGATTTCGTGGAAGAAGCTTTACCGCAAATGCTGCACGTGTAAGGTCTGGTTCCATTGTGTATCCTTTCATGTTCCACGAGATAATATTGCCTGAAAAACTTTTTGTCACACACAAGGCACTCGTATTTTTTCTCCCCGCGATGCTCCTCGACGTGTCTTTTCAAGTTATTTTTGTTCGTAAATTTCACTCCGCATTCATTGCACACGAAGTGAAACGTTTTCTTCTTATGTACCATGGTATGATTCTACGAGTTAAAATAAAAATCATATAACTTCCATGTTGGAACTGGATTCATCTCCAACCATCATATTATGAACATATATTTAAGGATTAAAACTTTGCATATGATAAGGTAGTACCTGCAAAGTTCGGTTGAATATGTATGATTTCGGACACTGCGGGCACTTGAATGGCCTCTCGGAAGTTTTATGACTCCAGGAGTGGTTGTTCAAGTTACCCAACGTGCGAAAGTTTTTGTGGCAAACTGGGCATTCATGAGGCTTTTCTTTGCTGTGAATCAGCATATGCGTCTTCAGAGAATTTGGATGGAAAGTTTTCCCACAAACTATACAATCCTGAAAGGAATAACACCATTACAGTGGATTTCAAGTTAATTCGTACTTTTTTACAAGTGCAACTAGAAGTTGGCTATATGACGATACCTTCGTTTTAGGGGCAGTATAAGTAGAGTCATGGCATACGCGGATATGTCGCACAAGTACACTTTGCCGCGCATAAGTCTCGGAACAATGCGGACATTTAACAGGCTTTTGTTTATGTAGCAGCAAATGTGACTGTAGATTGCGTTTGGAATGAATTATTCGATGGCAGACCGGACACATGAACTCTGTTTTCTTTGGTTCATATTTTTCTTCTAACGATTTTGGGTGATGACGTTTCTGTAATTCGGATTTTAAAATAAAATTTACCTTAAAATACTTTCTTTATACGATGCTGCAAAATTGTAACTGTTGCTACGCATTCTAATTAAGTCTGCACCTCATGTGTCGCCAGAAGAGATGGAGTACGATAGTTCTTTCCGCACTGGGAGCATGCATACGGATAAACTCCTTCGTGAATACGAATGTGTTCCTGTAACTTGTAGTTGGAGGGAAAGGCTTTATGGCATGTTGAACAAACGTATTTCCTTTGCCTACAATAACAAACATTCGAGTTAAAAATCGCATTCTGAACAGCACGTTCTGTCCGCATGATAAAAAACTGAGAAACACTCAATGTTTGCGAAAAACCTGTGCATGCTAGTCTTACCGATGAACTGCGAGATGTTTGCGTAGACTAGGTCTAGTTTCAAACATTTTCCCACAAGTCGCACATTCGAAAGAATCCGGATTAAGGGATTTCCCAGGATGGGAAGTTTCAGTATGAGAAGCTACTCCAGATTTTGTTGATGATGTCCATTCACAGTATATGCAAAAATAAAGTTTTCCAGTTTTCGTTTTTTTTTCAGGAAGCGAAGGCACCTTAAACTTCTGCTCAGGTACAGAAGAATCAGAATACTGTATTCCAGGACTCTGTCCTGATTCTTGAATTTCGGCTTCACTACTTTCATCTTGCTCCCCGGCGATCCTTTCCAGCTTTATCATTTGAAAGAAACTGGAAATTTTAGTAGGGCTCTGAAAAAATAAATCATAAATGTTAAAAGACTGAACAGCCAATTTTATCCAAGTTATATTCAATTTAATCGTCTATGTTTACTTGCCTTGTTCGACAACTTCTTCGAACACGCTTCTTGGCATCCTTCAGTGGAGGTGGTAATGGCTGATGAATCGCGGTTAGCATTTATGCGCCTAAAAGCTACATCATGCACATTATGAGCTCCAGACGAAACGAATATCTTTTTAGTACTATGTTGGGCTGCTCCAGCCATTTGTTCCGAAAACGCGCAATGAACATTCTGTAGGAATACATAATAAAAATATGCAATCCTCTTAATTACCGCTCTATCTTTGTCGGAATCAAATATAACTTACAATATCATCAGACATGAAGGAAGTGCTACTTTCTTCAAACTCCGAAATTTCTCCTTTCGGTGGTATTTCTTCGTCAGTCATAAGGTCCACATCCAAATTAGAACAACCACTTTTCAAGGACAATGATTCTGACATAGAATCCCCAGCATTAACGTCAGTTTTCGAAAGAGTCACTATTTGACCTTCCGAGCTGTTGTTGCAATTGTAGACGGGTATAAATCTTCCATCCACAATGATATACTGCTCTTCATGTGAAACGGGAGCACTGGTACCATTCTAAATCATATAATTTCATTTATCTACCACATACAAAATTACAGGGCACAAATATATAAAATGTCTCAATTATATGGATAAAATGAACTTACATTTTCGATGATGTACTTAATTGTTGCTGTTGAATTCACGACACTAGGTACATTTGCTGCCATGACTTCGTAACTAGCTTTCTCCAATAAAGGGACGCCCGACTCTCTGGCAGGTTCTACTTCATGAACTGCATTCTCAGCATCTAACGATATTGCTCTCATTATAGTGTAGATACCTCCTTCAACTATTTCAGTTTCTCCAGCAGCCTTAACTTCAACTGGTTGTGCAGTTCTTGAAATAGAGTCCATATCGACCATGGATTCAGCATTGATCCCAAACCCAGTTTCGCTCAGATTCAGATTATCACTCGTGTTTCCCATAGGAGTTTCGCCGCAAGTAAGTCTTGCTCTTGTATCAGGCTTAAAGTTCTCATGTGAACAAGAACCCAATCCAATTTTCACGGTCGCATTTCCACGGGTATTGCGGCTAGGAGACTTATTCGTACTCGTTTTGCTAGTAGTAGGGGTTTCAGTACAAATTTTTCGTAGCTCCAACGTAGTTTCTCCAGGATTATACTCTCGACTGTCAGCAGAATTTACTCTTACTCCACTAGCGGTGTGCTTAACTAATACTAGTTTCGACTGCGGTGGTAAACTATTGCCATCACTATCACTTTTTAAGCCATCCACGAAACTACTTCCGGAACTTTTTTGCAGTAAAAAGTTGACTAACGACTCTTTGGAATGTGACAACATATGCTCTTCAAGCTCGCTATTTAAAACACTACCAAACTCACATAACGGACATGAATGAAGCGAATCCATTTTAGAACAGTCAATTAACGAAATACAGTGGGAGAAAACACCGTAAGAAATACTTGACGGAATTGGTAATATCTATCTACTTTAGCCTTAGCCAGTGCATCACTTAATTAAAATCGAGCCCCCAATTACACATGCGCTTATAATATTCGAAATTTGCGTCTCCTGTGGCTCTCAAAACTGAGCCTAACACTTAACAGATGCTACACTAGTATTTAGCCAAAAGGTACATCGACCGTAACCTCAAGCGTAACCATAATCGCGAATCTGATACATCTATACCGTGGGTTTCTTCGATTTTTTCCACACAATTCTTACGACAAAAGTAGCGATAATAGTAACAGATATACTAGAACATACTAAATATCAAAATAAATAAATGATCGTTTAGCTATTGAGGTCTCAAACGGAGGATTGCATACACTGTTGAGGGTACGCTTTTAGTCAATATACCCTAAATGTACCCTACAATCATGGATACTGCATATTATAAATTGAAACTATAATGACCTTAATGTTGATATAAATAACATATTCGAGATCGATGGGGATATCACTAAAATTAAGTAGTTAGGTAAAAATTCGATGAGTTTTTATCAATATTCTTTCTCTAAACCCCAGGCAGTTTAGAATATCTGAAACTGTTGAACACTTTTCCAATCTTTGGTTACGGTATCTTGATTTTTCACTTCATAATCAAAGGACATTTTCTGATAGGCCCCTGAGGTAATTTCTGATCTCCATATTTTAACCAGATATGTATTTATAACTCGTGATTATTGGAATTCCACAAAGTCAATAAATATCAACGACTTCCTCTTTCTGCCTTGCCTATGGGTTAGCCCGCTGAACCTAAATATGAACTAATCACTTATCGTTAGGGGCCTTACACAGCATAAACTATATTACGAAGTACTTCCTACGATTTTTTTAACCATAATTACTGTCAAGATGACAAATTAACCACAAATTACGCTGCGATTTCGACAGATTAGTGACCCATTTTCACTTTTCCCAGTCGAGTATAAGAGTGCGATTCAAGTCTACCGCCACATATCGAACCGTAGATTTCATAGATTTCACTAAAGTTTTCACAATGTAACTCTATGGGCTTGTTTCATGTATGCGCCATTTCTAACGTTGGGTCGATAAGTGTAGTTTGTAAAATCGATATTTTCTCGTTGATGCTCATGGATTTATTGAAATCTATCACTTTATATCCCCTGCTTCGCTATTACTGGGCAAGCGTTAGCGGTTTAGCTTCATAATAGTTGTATCGTGAACTGCTTTAATCTTCCAATTTGCACCTTAACAGAATAAGATTTGGCAGGTATCCGTAGCAATTACGATTATAGATCAAACAGCAAAATTCCGTGCTACTTTGTTTCCTAGAAACTAAAACCCTAGTTTACCACATGTTTCCTGGAACATCCTTAACTTGTAAAAGCGTTCCATAAGCCTTCGTTTTTGTTTTTGCTCCTTAAATCAGAACACAATGTCGGACGATAAAGTAATGGAATCTGATGACACACGTCCAACCGGCCGTTTAAGTGATCCCTACGCAAACCCGATTCCTATAGAAGAAAGTCTACAATTGTATGAAGGGTACGATGCCCCACATCTTGCAGCAATGGAAGCCTTGAACACTTCGGACAACTACGGTGACATGGGTGAAGTTCCGGATTACAGCCCGCGTCCAGACAGTCCATCCGAGGATCAACATTTGCAAGAAATCTCTGAAGATGAGATTCGCGCATTGGACTCTAGAAGTCGGGAAAGATTTCACGAGGAAAGCTACAGAGAGATAGAGGGAGAGGATAGGGCCATGTTGGATCAGAACGTCTCCTCCTATTCAAATTTGGACGAAGTCATTCGAATCCTTGAAGAAAGGTCAGGGGATGTAAGGTCAAACGATGCGACATTGGGCTCATTCAGCCAGAAGGAAACAATGGGGAAAACAATATCCAGCATTAGCGAGGAAGCGGAAGCGACAGAGTCCCCTCTTCCGGACGACAAGTTAGTTGTGCTGGGTCCCGATCATCCAAAAATGCAAAGATTCCAGAAAGCCTTGAAAGAGCATCTTGAGAGACAGCTTTACAATACTGAATGTGAGACCAGGGATATGGTGAGCAAAAGACACTAGCTTTTGAGAAGTGGAGAACGAAGCATAATTAAACTGCTTCCCAAGATACCTAAAGATTTGTTGTCTCCCAAGGAAAATGAAGTTCGAATGCAAAAGAAGAAAAGGGAGGAGCTGGGGAATCAGTTGTACAATTTGCAGTACGAACTTCAACGCCAGACTGACCTACTTGAAAAGTATGACAGTGACCTTGAGCGCCTCACCAAGGAACGATTGGAAACAGAGCGAGAGTCAGAAGAAATCCGGCAAGAGTACGCCGATGCCAAAGCTAAACTGCTAGAGGAAACCAACAACGGTAATTAATAAACATGTGCTATTATTACGAATCTGTTTGCAGTCTAAGGATTTCTTCGATGCCCCTAAAGTTTGAAAATCAGTATTTAACGTTGCGGTTTTTCGTTATCAGAGAAACGGATCATGAAGTCTATCAAAGAGGTTGACATGATGGAGTGGTGCGTGAAGCAAGCTGTTGAAGATTACGATGGTGAACTAAAAACTCGCCAGCTTATTGACGAAAAATACGAAAAGTTGAAGCAAAAGATTGAAACTGAGAAAATGGACCAAGATTTTTACTTGGATAAAGTCATGTCTCATATTTTGCGCATGGAGCAAGCAAACGAGGGCATTCAACGCCAGATTGAAGCCCACAAGGAGGAGCAACGGGAACTTCAGACTTTTATCATGGAAGCAGAGTAAGTTTTTTCATTTTACACTCTTGAATAACCTGGGGCTAAATTCTTTGTATACTAAATCTGTAAAGCTTTGCTAAATTTCATTAATTAAATTTCAGAATGGAAATCGAGGCTTTGCAAATTGAAAAGAAGCAGTTGCAAAGAGCTTGGAACGAGACAGTAGCAGTAGTGCGGTGCCGTGATGAAGCATTGAACGCAGCGAGAGCAACGTTAACGTAAGACAACTATCTTGCGCTTGCAGACTGTTTATAGTAATCTCACATAGCCCGTTGCAAAAGCTAATTATTATTCCAGTGATACCAAGGAATTGCTCCGCAACCGCGAATCCGAATTACGAGCTCTCCAGCGTGCCATCACAAAGGAACAAGAGTCACATGAAAGAGCAACAGTACTCTTGAAGCGCCGGAAACTCGAAGAGCGTTATCTTCATAATCAATTGAATGACTTACAACGGAAAAACGACGAGCTTAGGAACCAGGTCTCCTTGCTATACAATATTAGAAAACAAATGGACGACGAACTTCTTCGGGCAAACAAAACCCTGGCTAACAGAGAAAAGGATCTGGGTGCTCCAAGACGCAAGTTGGAAAGTCTTCGTCAAGAGAAGAACCGCTTAGAAGATGCGATTGTCGAAGCAATACAGGAACAAGCTTCCCTTGGAAAAGTTGCAGATCATATTAGCCATAAAGTTGAGACTGTCAGACGTAGAACCCGTTATTTAGAATCCGAGGCGGCCAAAGTTGAAAATGAGATGACTAAGACCATGATCCAAGTGGAAAAGCTTCGAGGAGATTTGCTAAACAAACAGATCCTCCTCAAGGAATTGGATAAAAAGGTTCAAGAGGAAGAAAAAGTCCTTACACAACAAGCTGTAGAAGTTAGGGAAGCTAAAGCTACAATTCAGCGGAAAACCGCGGAAGTCGTGAGGCTCAACCGAAAAATTGATAAAATCATTAGTGAAAACGGGGGCAAGGAAATATCTCCCATAGAACGTGAAATAGAAGAATTAGAAAGAAAAATTGTAGACGAAAAGGAAGCTTGCTCAGAGCTGCAAACTAAATGGTTGAAACAGCAGGATGACCTCGTCGTTCTCACAGCCAAACGAGACGAAATGCTCAAAGAGAACGATCTCATTCGAAAAGAGGCTTTTATCCTTGAGCGGAAGAAACAGAGGTTAAGTAGGGAGTTTGAAACCAAGCAAATGGAAGTGAAAAAGTTTTCCAAAGAGCTCAAAGACATTCGGCATCAAATATCCATCGCGAATGCAAAGCTCCACGAAGAGAGGATTCAACATAATCAGATGGACAAAGACAACATTTTACTCCAACATGAGTTCGTTGCATTACTTAAAGAGGCTGAACTTGAAGCGATCGAGTTGCAAGAAGAGATTAAGACTTTGGAAGAGGAAAAACAGCGTCTTTCAAATACGCTGAACGAAGCACATGAGCAGTCCTTAAACTGGGACAAGAAGATCAAGTACGCTAAGGAACTGAAGGATTCCATTAAAAAGGAACAAGAAAGTACCGGGTCTGCACTTAAACTTGCCATTCATCACATGAAAGTTCGCTACCATGAACTTTGCAAAGCCCAGGAAAAGCTGATGCAGGATTTGGAACGGAGTATCGAAAAACGAGACAGGATCATACAAGAAGCAGATTACAGTCTCAAACGAGCCAACATTCATCCAAAGACAACAAAGCTTAATATTCAAAGAAACCATAACAAATTGAGGGAGAGAAATAAATCGCTATTGAAGGAAGCACTGGATGCTGAGCGCCAGGCACAAGAACTTGAGGAGAAGCTTATTAGTCTCGAGAAAACTTTTCAAACTGAAACCGAATCCCTTCAAAGAATCAAAGATCTTGTCAAAGCTTCTGACGAAAGAATACATGAAGCAGCGATTCAGAAACACAACAATCTAATTGAAATTATATTGCGACAACAGAAGTACAAAATTCTGGAAGCAATCAAGCAAGAGAAATATAAACCTCTAGCAAAATCTACCGCACAACTCCAGACAGATATGACGAAAACAGAGGCTAAATGTCTCAAGCTGGTCGAATTAAGTGACTTACTAATTCAAGAGTTTCCTAATCTTGAGCTCCAGATAAAACTTATCAAGGCGAGCATATTGCCAAACGTCAAATAGTTTGTAGAAACTTACAAATTTTATAGACGTAAAAAATCTGGCAATTGCCTTTTTTATTTAATTATGACCTACTTTTTTCAGGCATTTTTCATAACTAGTCAGTAAACATTTGCTTCTAAATGCTCCATCTAACAAGATAATAGTTCTTTTTTCCTACCCTTGCAAGACTTACGTTATTGCCTAGTATGTGGATTCCTGGTATGATGACTTCCTCTTCATTGTTAACTCGTTGGTGGTTGATGTAGAAACCTCCAGCCGCGATTATTCTTTTCGCGTCACCTAAAATGCAAGAAAATATCAACAGATTACAGCTTAATAATAGTACGACAGCAAAAAGTGTATATAATTAATAGTAAATATTTTTTTCCTTACTGTCGTTTCTGAAGCAACCCGCTTTAAGTGCCATGTCCATGATAGTGGTCCCTGGCTGTAGAATTAAATCCGCCATTCCAACAGCACCACCAGGATTTTGAAATATTTCCAACATTTCTGATTGGGTTAGATTTGCAAGACTTTCAACATTATTCGAATACAATGCGTCAGAAGCGCGGATAGCAGATTTTAGCCCTGATTCTGTGTATCACAAACAAAACTCGACTGTAAATGATATTTCAAAGGAAAATTATAACTATTATAATAGTAAATATGACAAAAATACCTCCATGAATTAACTTGGTTAGATCTTCTGCAACAGCTTTCTGAGCTCTTCTTAGTTCCGGGGTTTCCTTTAAAAATCATAAGTTTTCACGCGTATTATAATAATATTAAAGATTTTTTGATTACTACTACATGCGCTCAAGTATATTGAATCTAACCTTGTGCTTCTGTATAATTGCTTCAATTTCATCCATCCTCCGGAACGTAAAAACTTTAAGCATCATTTCTGCATCAGCATCTGACGCTCGCACTGCGAACTGATAAAAGTCTAGTGGAGAGGTTTTTTTAGGATCCAGCCATATGGCGTTACCAGCTGTCTTCCCATACTTATTTCCTGACTCTGACTTGATGAGAGGAACTGTTAGCCCTGCCAAATAATGTCGAAATGTTCTTAAATTCTTTACTTCTGTTTCAGTATCCATAATATAAGGAATCTGTTTTGTGCTGTACAAATTACCGTATACTTGTCTATTTAACGATCTGCTGATAAAATCGTGCCCGGAAACAATGTTGCCCATCTGATCATGGCCCCCGATTTGAATGTTACATTTGTAATTGTTATGGAGGTAGTACCAGTCGAAGGCTTGAAACAGCTGATACGAAAATTCCGTATAAGAAAGTCCTTCCCCATTTAATCTATTTTTAACTGAATCTCGGCTAAGCATTTGGGTCATTCGAAGATGACGACCATATTTTCCGATGAGCTCTAAGGCTGACATCGATTCATACCAGGACAGATTGTTCACAATCCTAAAACATCAAAGATTATAAAATCACTTTAATGCATTGAACGACATTTTGTTGTATTATTTTAAAACTTAGTAACGGGACTCACTTTAAAGCGGGTAGTTTCTCCTTTCCAGCTTTACTATTCCAAAAATACTTTTCATGATTTGAAAAAACGTCGGTAATATTTTGTGAAATCTTTTGGCAATTCCCCAGTACAACATTTTTGTCCTGCATCTTCCGTTCTGAGTTACGTCCACTCGGATCCCCTATCATGCCGGTTGCTCCTCCAATCTGGAATGATACACAGAATTTTATAACAATTGCAGTTTTTCGGAAAATAGTTGTGATTTGCAAAATTTCGCAATCTCCTCTTGGCTTACCAGTGCGATGACTCGATGACCTGCACGCTGGCAGTGAATCATGAACATAATTACGGCCAAGTTTCCTAAGTGCAAGCTTTCCGCTGTCGGATCGAAGCCAGCATAAACGGTTTGCGGGGCTCCACTGCATAAACTAATGATTTTATTTCTTCCTTCATTGGGAAAAATAGCGGAAATCAATCCTCGTTCTTCCAAGCTCATAATATTTCGATTACAGTATTTCCTACATGGCACGGAAATTCTTATGCCCGAGAATAACTTCTGATAAACCTGACATTTACTTAGCTGTATAGTTATAGTAGAAGCCATTGTTATAAAACCAACCTTGTAATCACTTAAATAGAAAGTTCAAGGTTTACGCATAACAGAAAATACAGAAAAAGTATACATATATAATATTCGTTCAATTAGCTTTTCTCGACAAGTATTGTACACGTAGCACATAACACGGTTTCACGAAGCGCAGGAATACAACGAATGGTGTCAACCCTCGTTAAATGAAACTGAAATACATTTCCGATGCGTTAACTAAATGATTACATTGACCTTTGTTATGATTTCATCAGCGCTGATTACAATCAAAAGTTCTTTAAAAACAAACACACGTGTTCGACGACGAAGATCTTCATATTCTGGGATCCTCGGCGGCCGGAGTTTACCAACCATTCAAAAATATTTGCACGGGCCAAGGATGTCTACGGCATACGGACGGAGCAACTACCCCTCTACACGGGGGCTGAGAACGCTGGTAAACGTTTGTCTTTAAACGCTTCAGTCTTCAAAAGTTCACTCATGGGTTATGCACATCCATTGGAAAGTTCCCGTCGCTAAGTAACGCCAATAAAGCCATGCCGAAACATGAGCGAACCGCATCGATTTCAAGTTTCGTTTTTCAAGGTTGCTACGAGGGTAATCCGCATTCATATTGATTTAACAAATACGAGTATCATTCCACCTGAATACTCGCTTATTGCAGTTGAAGACATCCGATAGTATTCAGTTTCCGTCTTTGATATCAACCTGCACTTTTCATTAAAATATAGTATTTTGAGTCCTTCTTCCTTGTCACAATAGAAATGGATTATTTCGAACCAAAAGGAGATGGAGATTTTTGGAGAGCTCCAGATAGATATCTTAATGGATTACGGGAAGGAGAAAACAAGTTGGTAAGAAGGAAAGTACTGCAAGTGATTAAGTCAGAAATAGAGGAGTTAAAAAATCAAGTACCGCTGGAAACTAGCAAGGACATCGTCGATGAAGACGGTTCTGGGGAGCCAGCAGAACCAGTGGTTACATATCCCGAGGATTGGGAATCCAAGCAAGCCCAAGTGGTGCTTTTGATTAATCCTATTACCAAAACGACGTGTGATATGATGGAACGATGCAGAGAAATTTCATACGAGATTTTGACATCAATAGTAACAATTTTGGGTGGAGACAAAAAGTTTCCAGAATATCTGCCATGGATTTTCCCGACGCTGGTCGACCGTTTCGGTAACCCGGAAATTTTGGAAACTTCCGAAGAAGTTCGCCTTGCCGCCACAAATTTTACGCTACATTTGATCAATACAATTACCACGCATCACCTCCTCCCTTACACAGAGGATTTTAATCAAATGTTGTCCTACTTGATTGTGGACCCATATCATTCCGTCCGAATCGCCGCCTGCCGAACCACTTCAGTCTTAGCTTCCAAAGCAAGGCAAGTCTTTGCGACAACCAGTGACAAGCTTATTCCACCTTTGTGCAAGATATTAAATCATCAGCAGTATCGCGTCAGATCTGCTGGAGTGGAATGCCTCGGTAAGAAATTTCGTGTTGTTAATCGTAGACGGTAGCGCCCTCTGTTTCTATACCACAAGCACACTAAAGTATGGGTAAAAGTTGTTTTGTTTTAGGTGATGTTGTAATATTTGGCAATCACAAGACAGTCGGAGATGTCATTCCGCATGTTACCCAATGTCTCTTTGATTCATCACCCCAAGTTCGAGCAATTGTAATAGGAGTTGCTGGAAATTGGCTACTAAACTTTGTAGACCGTTACTCTTATTTCCAGAAGCTCCTCCCGATTATTTTGACGGGGTAAATAAAAGTAATAATTCTGGAGTAACCATAAGCATAGCATGACGTCAATTAATCCCACGCCCTTGCTTATAGCCTGAGCGACGATAGTCCGGACAACGCCAGCTTGGCGGAAAAACTGTGGGAGAAAGTCGGAGCTCAATATCTGGAAGAAAATTTGAACGAGCATAAGGATGAAGTGGATTTTCAGAACAAGGATGGCGGAGTTAGCATAGGTGAGACATACGATCAAAAATCCGCAATATTTGCCTTTAGCAATCACAAGTTTGCGAAATAATTCTTGATGACTTGCTACTGTAACCACCATGTGTTCTCTTACTTCAGAGACAAGGCCCTCCATTGGATGCAGGATTCTTGTTTGGCGGCATGTCGGCAATATTTTACCAGGAGTAGCAAACGATATAACAGACTGGTCAATTTCGACGCGGATTAAATGTTCTCAGATCTTGTATCAGCTCTTGCTTCACTCTGAAGAGAAGATGACGATGCACGTTCAGTGCATTCTTCGTGCTTGTTCCTTAGCAATTGGAGATGAACATCAAACAGTGGTTACGTATGTAAGTTATCGTGAAGTCAAAATTTAACCATGCATTTTTAGCTGTATCTTATGCTTGCTGCTCACCACACCTTTTCTCTGCAGGTAGGCAAAGCCTGTTGGCTTCTAGGATTTTTTGTGCCGTTGGATTCTTCACTACCGAATATTTTTACAAGCATTCAATCAACATCAGGATTAAGTCCATTCAAAGTACTTGGGAATGTTCTTGAAGGGGCAAAGGTAGAAGACCTGGATTCTCACGTAACAGCTATCGGAGAAATCATATCCGAAGCAGATCAATGTGAGACGCTGAATGTGACAAAACAGCATCTACTTTTAAACATCGGTCATACGCTTGCGGATCGATGCTCTGAAGGAATCTTAACGCACGCTCAACAAGGCAGTCACATTTTCCGAATGACTTTCACTGTTTACGCTATGGCAAAAAGCGTGGAAGTTAGCGGCAGAGCGCAAGGTAAGGGCTTTTTTACTACTACTTTTTTTTGTTTAAGCTTTAGCAAAGCGTTTATGCTTAACCCGGACCGGTTTTAATTGTATAACAGATCTTCTGATGAAATTGAAATCCAAGGAGGGTTGTGACAGCATTGATCATTTAGTTCTTCTCTACGGTGAAAAAATCCTGGAGGAGATTCAAGAAAACAGCTCAGAATGGACTTCTCTTTCACCTAATAAGCTTCTATTCGAGAAAATGTTATGTCATGGTAGTTTGCTTATTCCAACTAAAACAGACCGAATCATGGACATAATGATTTCAAACCTGGGACCAGAGCGGGATGCGCAAGTTAGGCTTAGATTTTTCACAATGTTGGCAGATATCTTCCAACATTGTCAAAGCTCCTCTCAGAACGAAAAGAAACTCGATGATTTTGTTAAGCTAGTAGTCAAAGGTATCGAAAATCTCTTCCACTCACTATATATTTACACGCAGGTCCATCTTTTCAAAGCGTTAATGGGACTTGACTAACCGGACTTGTAATTACATACAGATGTTCTCACCCCAAATTTGAGCTGGGTTGCTGGAAAGAGTGCAGCCGCATTGCGGACGGCTGCAAGCTCTTGTGTTCTGGAAGTTTTAAAATCCAATATTTTAACTATGGACACTTTGAGCTCACTTATTCCTCCACTTATAACGGCAATTTTAAGTTTGTTGGATGATTCTTCGCTGCTGACCCGGCTCATCGGATGCCAGTGTATTGAAACACTTGCCACCAAGAGCATCACTTCCTTCAAACCGGATTTAGCGAATAAGGTTTATCCAAGTACGTCAATCATTCTAATTAAATATACTTAGTTAACTTCTGAGTATGGTAATAGTGTAATAACCAGCTTTTTGTGTGATGCAGGTTTACTAAAACGGTTAGATGACGCAAGCAATGATGTTCGGCTTGCTGCTTGCATTGCATTATCCGCCGTTGTAGAAGCTTTCAGGCTAAGCGAATACGATCCAGATTTTTATAGAGTTCACATAGAGGGTGCAGTTGGAATACTTATCGTACACCTAGACGACGATGATGAAGAAATCCGAAATGTCATATACGGTAAATCAGATCTTCCCTGCCACACCTTTTACGCACCTTTTTTAACACCTATTGTGCAAAATATTTTCACATTGAACCTGTTTTAATTTACAGAAATCCTAAGCAAACTTGCCAAGGTTCGGAAGGACGTGGTTGCAATAGCTTGTGAGTCTTTTCGATGTAAGCATCGTACAACCGAGCATTGCGACAAGATTTTACGGGAGATTACGTATACGAGTCAAGAAGATGAGACATTTAAGGAAGAAAACACGGAAACTTAAATCTTTAAGTTAGTACTTATGCTCGTGTCATGATTACTTCGACGCGTACTTAACTTACACATGTAACACTAAATTAAATGCTAACACTAATAGCAGCTAATAGGTTCTAAATTAGCACGCCTAATGTAGAAAGCAGAAGCAAAACTTTTGCATCCTGTAGTAGCCATCACCTGTAAAGTTTAATTATTAGTTTTTTAGAAGAAAACAAACTTAAAGTCACACACTCATAAAACTATATAATAAAAGTAAGTAAAACAGGGTCAACAGTAATGATGTGCATTTTCTCTGTGTTCCATGTCCGTTTTATCGCTATTATTTGTTTGTTTGAAACGTTTTGCATGAAGCACAAAGCATGACAGCGAGTCATGTATAACAAATTGCATAAGATGGACTGCTGCCGTCGACAAGATGATATCGCCTATGCATTCTACCCTGTGTGTGTGTTGTAAATGGTAAAAATATTTCCACAACTTTCACTAGCCGCCCAGGTTGCTTTCACTAAAAGTGCAAATATGAACACACGTGGAAAAGTTCAGTGTGCTAAAGCGTTCACCATCGGATTTTATTTTTAGATTCCTTGCGAAAATATCAGCTGATTTTGCATTTACATTACAAATATCTTGCAGCCTTGAATTGTTTTGGATTTTGAGAGTGGCAAATATTATTTTCTGTCCTAGTTGAATTTAAATTAAACAATTGTTTATACACAGTTTAACATGAACCTCTAAAATTAGGTAAGAAACTTTAAGCGGGAAATAATTAACGCTTCTGATGAAATCATATTTATGTAAAAACATTGAAGTGAATGTGTAAAAGAATCGAATATATTTAAACTTACTATTACTGCTTATGCAGTAATAGTTGTTGCTATTTTAAGCGCTTGAACGAAACGACTGTTTGAAGAGTTCAGTTTTGATTTTTTTCAGATTAAATCTATAGCTATATCAAGAATAAATCAATGGCGAATTTAAATACATGGAAATGGCTGTCTCAGATCAGCCCTGGGTTTTCTTTGAGTGGTTCGAAAGTAAGAATATTGACAACTCCAGAAAGTTTCTACAATGTTTTGCTGGAAAAGGTCAAGGATGCAACTAACCGAATATCATTTGCATCGCTTTACATTGGAAACGGTGCTCTGGAAAAGCAGCTGGTACGTTTGATTTATACAGCTCCAATTCAATCCGGGTTGCCCTTGGTAAACAAGAGATGATTATAAAATAGTAAATGTTATACATATAGGTGGATAGCGTTCACGATAAAATCAAGGAAAATTCTAAACTTTCGGTGAAATTTCTATTGGATTTTTCACGAGGAAACCGAGGAGAACAGAATTCATGTACTCTACTGCTACCTCTAGTCCAATCGTCAGATCTGTGCAAGGTATTTAAGAATCGTCGAGTACTATATTATATAACAATTTATAGTCATCTGCTTTCGTTCTAATGAATGTGCGGTAGTGCTACATTTGAGTTGGTATGCTTCTTTGAATTATCCTTCAGGTATTTTTGTATCATACACCGGATTTACGAGGATGGGCGAAATCTTATTTACCACAGCGATGGAACGAGATTGTGGGAGTACAGCATATGAAAATTTACATAATCGATGACAGTGTCATGATCTCTGGGTAATAATCTTGTAATTCTTATAATAAGTTTGGAGTATTCAAATTTTATCATGGATTATCGGCTCATGTTATATTTATTCTCTTAGGGCGAATTTATCCAACGATTATTTCACTAATCGTCAGGATCGATGCGTGATTATTGATGACTGCAAGGATCTAGTTGATTTTTATGAGGGACTTATTGATAACGTAGGGGCGTTATCATTTCTTCTCGGAGCAAATAATAATTTGAGCCTATCTTCAGAATGGGATCTACATCCTTCCGAAGGGAATTACCAGAAATTTGTTGCGCAAGCTCGTAGTAAAATTTTAGCATATTATGATGGGTATACGAAGCAAAACGATGATCGCCTGCAGAGCTTCTATCAACAGTGTTCAGATGCTAATAGCTCCATGGATGTAACCGCTACGAAAAATGGCAGTGTACCTGAAACTTCAGATACGTGGGTTTTTCCGCTAATTCAAATGGGTCCATTAGGAATAGGTCTTGATAATCATGCAACTTGTCGCATGTTCGAAGACGCGCCAACTGGATCGAATATTAAGTTAGCTACCGGATATTTCAATCTGACTTCGGAGTACGTTGATCTAATAGTTCGAGATTCTCGATCATCATTTGATATTCTTATGGCACATCAAGAGGTAAGGATTTTAATAGTTGCCAAACACATACAGCCATCCAAATCTAGTAATAACGAATTCATTCAATATTGTCTAGGCAAATGGATTTCTTGGAGCCAAGGGAGTTGCTGGGGGAATACCGGCTGCGTACACGGAACTGTCTAAATTATTTTATACTCAAGTCAAACTAACTAATCAGCTCAACCGTATTGTCATGTGGGAATATCTTCGTAAAGGCTGGACCTTTCACGCAAAAGGATTGTGGTACTACCCGCCATCCGCCGTCTTACCGATCATAACCTTGATCGGTTCTCCTAATTTCGGGCATCGGTCAGTATACAGAGATTTGGAGAGTCAAATGTATTTAATAACTTTAAATGCTTCTTTGCGTAAGCAGCTTCACGAGGAACAAACCTCATTATTTAATCAAGCAACCTGTATTAATGATAAAACCTTTGCTCATAGCAGCTATCATGTGCCATTATGGGTGAAGCTGGTACTTGCATTCTTCAGGAAGTTTTTTTAAACAATGTTGAAGCGTAGTGAAAAAGTTAGTCCTACACCTATCTGTTTAGATATTAGTTAATGGATCCAAGAAACGGATGTTGGCCAAAGGTTATTTTTTAGATTGTTTGCTTAAGTTGAAATTAGATTCGCAGTATTATAATTTTGTAAACTCTAGGCGTCAAACTTTGTGGATTTTGAAAACAGTGTTACTCTACACCACGGCTGTATGTACCAAAGCAAAGTCGAGCGTAAAATGATACGTCAATACATACTTACTACTAATAAATGGTTTTTAATGACATAATAGCAGTAACTAACTATTTACAATAAATGCTGTTATTACGACTGGTTAGCTTGGTAGCATGCTTTGTGTGAGCACACTTCTCGCTTCGCAGTAGCTGTTATTTTCTATTTACTTCTTGTATGTCATTGACCCGATTCCTGCCCTTCGTAGGAGACCAATAGATGTTTGTCTCAGTTACCCCGGGCGACAGGTGCGCGAAACATTTGAACCCTGGGTATGCACAAAGTATTTGATCACTTGTACTTCACAGTGGTTTTTCCAAGTAGAATTTCCAAAAGGTTCCAAATAGTATTGTACAAGCTTATACATTTGCAATTTTAGTATCACTATGAGCAACCACTGCTGCAACGCGGTAATTATTTAAAGGTAGCCTGCATGCGTAAATACAACTACGAGAAATATTTTCACGTTTTAAAATATTAATATCAGCGAACTTATATTGTAGACACATTAATAGTAGTATATATAATGGTGGTTAAGCCTACGGTGAGCTTCCTACTAACCACTTCAAGCAGTGAAAAAAGTGAGCAACTGCGCCACCATTTGCCTTAAAACGACGCTTAGTTTACGACATCCTGTTGCAGCTAATATCGTAAAGATGAATCTAGCAGAATGAGGGTCAAAGGTCACGCCTCGAGTAAATTTCGTACAGACATTCCATCCCGGCTCCACTATCTTTTCCGCTCCTTGCGGCTATCAACCTTGAAAAAATTGTAAGAGATTGCAAGGTGTCACTCGCGTTCCTCGAAGGTTCAGGAGAATGTCCAACCGCCGGATACTTCGAAACAGGTCATCTGAGACAAACGCTTCACAACAGCGTCGAAGAAAACTAAGTAGCGTCAAGGAAGAAATAACACCCGTTTCCTCTACCAGGTCCTGTCACACGAGTAGGCCAAACCATACTCGAACCAGAGTGGACCACGTTGGAGCCCCCACAGCGCCCACAGCGACTGCACCACCGATTGACCTGAAGAAAGAGTACATGCGCTTCTGCAAACTCTATTCAAGCGAGCCCCTGGAAATCGTTTCAACACCTTTGGAGCGAGCAAGCTTTGGTCGAGATCCGGTGCTTGTGGATTTGAAAGGACGGGGTTTACGTGGAGTAGATTGTATTGCCCTGGGTAAAATACTAGCTGCTGGAGCTCCAATCAGCCACTTGAACCTTAGTGACTGTTTACTTCTTGCTCAAGGATTTCAGGTAACATTTTAGTGCTCCTCCGGATGTAACCCTGCTCTCTTCTAAACAAAATTTGTAATCGGTATCTTTGATTTCAGGCTCTGGTCGAGGGATTAGGCAAGAATCCGTTTCTTGAGACTTTAGAATTGAGAGGAAATAATATCCAAGGTGTGATGGCAGTAACCCTGGGTCATTTACTACATGCTAACTCCAGTTTAAAAAGGTAATTCCTACAATTTTCATTGCAATTTAAGCTATAGTTAATGATTAACGCCACCTTATAATTGCGTCTTTCAGACTTCTTTTAGAATGGAATTGCCTTGGAGTTTCCAAGAGCGACTTTACTTATTTTTGCAACGGTCTCGCCTCAAACACCAACTTGGAAGAACTCGATCTTCGAAGCAACCAGATAAACGCAGAGGACGCAGTAGAATTAGCAGCAGCTCTACATAAAAATAAGTCGGTGAAATTTCTTGACTTAAGATGGAATTCTATTGGCGTCGCAGGTGCTAAATCCATTTGGGATTCCCTGAGAACGAATTTCGTCCTGGAGAAGATTCAGTTGTGCGGAAACTATATTCCAGACGAAGTTGTGTGTTATATTGGTAAGGAATTGTAAATCTTACTTTTCCATCTCACAAATACACTCCCACGCCCTCCTGCTATTCACAAGAGCGTTTGTAAAATATTTTCCCTCCTCTGGTGTCTGGTCGTCACTGATTACAAATTCTCTTCAGAGCAGTGCCTATCGCACCACAAAGAGCGAGAGAAAATGATGGAAGATTTTGCATCCCGAACCACTTACTTAACAAGGCAATTACAAGAAGCCGAAGAAGAATTCCGCCATGAATTAAATACAGTCGTTAAAATATACGACGCGGAGGAAATTGAGTTGAAAGATGCATTGGAGAAAGCAACAATGTTGGCAGAGCAAGCTCAAGCAAAACTTGTCCAGGAAGTTGAAAGGAAGAAGCAATTAGGGGATACAATTGAATCCCTCAAATTACAATTACAGCAAGCTCATGAGACAGAGGCACAGCTACTAGAAGCCATCGATTTAAAGGAGGAACATATTTCCCATTTAGAGAGCATGTCCGAAGAAGAGCTGAAAAAGAAGGACGATACTCACAAACTCCAGCTTTCACTTCTACAGGATAACATAGATGGACTCCGGAACAGTCTGGCCATTTCCAAAGACAAAATATCACATCTGGAAGAGTCTTTGAAAGAGAAACAACAGGATTGCGAAATGCTGGAAAAGGCTTTAACCGCTGCCAAGGATGCCAATATGGAACTTCGTCATAGCTTCGAAGGTAACTTTCCCATTAATTATTTCCAACTTATTCCCTCTTAATCGACCGGCGAATTTCCGATCGCCTAAATGTGATTGACTTACTTTTACTCCTTGCAGAGAAAATGAAAACAGAACGAGAAAAGTGGATGAACTGGAAATCAGGACTAGACTCGACAGAAAAATATGAAATACGCCATCTGGAAGAAGAACTCAAGCAGATCCAAGTTTCAATGATCAGTCATATACGGGAAATTGAGAAGGAGAAAGTAGATGCAGAAAGTAAGGCGCGCCAGCTCGAGGTCGAGCTTGCAACAACAAAATCCAAGCATGAACAGGAAATGGCGGCCTTGCGAAACCGTATGAAATCCGAACACTCAACCGCCCTCCAGCGCTATACTTCAGAAGTTAAAGATCTAAACGAAGACAAGGACCGACTCGAACAAGATCTGAACAAACTTAATTTAAATTTACAAAAATTGCAATCGGAAAAAGGGCAATTGGAGCGCTTAAATGAACACGCCAAAAAGAAAATGAACATTATGGAAGAGGTAAAGTATTTTTCTCCAATTCCTGGACTCACAGCTTTCCTCCATCATTTTCTACTAATTGTTACTTTCAGGAGCTGCGAACTAGATCCGACGTGGATGAACTTGAAAAGGAGATACTGGAGTTGAAAAAGTCCATACAGGAACTCCAAAGTGACAAGCAAAATGTACAGGACGAAAACTTTAATCTGAAGCAAACAATCCGACAGCTAGAGAAGGTGTGCACTACATTTTTCAATTATTTCGGATGTTTAATCTCAACTAACACACAGGCTTTTCCAATCATCAACTATTTTACTTTTACAGAAAATTAAGGAAAAGGATGTCATCATCGCCGCTTCCTTATCCCGAGCAAAGTCCGAAGTAAAAGAGTTAACTGAGTTATTAACGTCATCCTTGACCTAATTGACCTATTTCCATTTTTCTGCAGTCAACAATAGTGTGATCCTCTGCAGAATCTTGTTGAAACTGCAGAACAATCTATTTTCCTTGAACATTTTCAATTTGCACTTAATTTTAACCAGTTGTCATAATTCGGTAGATAGACAGCTATTTCACAAAGAATATTTATTTAGCTTTAACAACTATAAAACGTTATGCGAAAATATATACGACGATTATACGATTCTCCTACATGAAAAAAGTTCTCAAGGCATATTTTTTAAAACTTAAAACTACATTGCCGAGCCGATACTCCGCGGCATTACAAAGTAATCGGTGTGCAACAAAGAACCCTTGCTAAACCTGTTGCCAATTTAAACTCTATTATGTATAACAAAAAAAGAGAAAGCATACCGCCAAAACACCTTACACCAAAAACGACCCCCCAACATACCTAGTCGCTATGTCTTATACATACTTTACATACTATACTTATACATACTCAAATATCATAACCTTAAACCGCTAGATTTATCTTTATCTTTATTTCAATCCCTTAGAATTTGTATTTGTAAAATTATGCAATCAAGAAGAACTTCATCTGAAATTCTCAAACCTCTGTTGCCGGAAGAACGAGAACTCGGTGAGTTTTACTACTCACTTCTGATTGTTTTGTATTCAAAAGAGGATTGAATCCTGAAATTGGAGCATTACCTCCTGATGCGTTTCTGATAGGAATGGGTTTGTCTCTCGCTGTCCTTGGAGCTGGTGTAGGCGTCGGCCCGGACGGTGATAATTGGTTTCTGTTTTCATCCAGCAGAATCTGATTGGATTTCCCGGAACCAGAATAAGCGGAATCAAGATCTGATGATCCAAGAGAAGACATTGTGTCATTGTAG
Source organism: Sminthurides aquaticus (assembly GCA_906901655.1). Taxonomy (NCBI): domain Eukaryota; kingdom Metazoa; phylum Arthropoda; class Collembola; order Symphypleona; family Sminthurididae; genus Sminthurides; species Sminthurides aquaticus. Next base: position 11,414,016 of record CAJQTT010000001.1, on the reverse strand, counting down.
CGAGTGCGATCGTGCTTCTTTTTGTGCTGACGGACAGATTCCTTTTCGTTTATCAAATCATTATCCTTGGCTCTTGTACTCCCTGCTCTTTTGTCCGCAGCGTTCCTGTTCCTTGAAAAGTATACTTCTCTATAAATTGAGCTCAAGCGTCTCCTGATTTTCGTCCCTCTGGATTTGTACGTCCGTTTAACGCTCCGAACAGTTCTTGGATTACGTATCTTCTCGCTCATGGGATGTAAATCAGATTCATCGCTATCATCTTCGTTTCCAGGGTAGAAGTGCCGACTTCTAGCGGATTTGTTCCTACTACGCAAGGAAGAGGGCGCACTTCGGGAACTGAATTTATCATCGTTGCAGCAATACACAATATAAACCCCATCTTCTCCCTTCTCGTGTTCCTTCCTACGGTTTCTGGATCGATGGTCATCCGATTTTCCCAGAGCCGTTGATCTGCCTATCAAATCTCCTGGAGCTGGCCCAATAATACTCATTTGGTTAGGATAGATCTGATTGTTTGATCGCGCTTCGGATTCATCAACCACATCTGTCGCTAGCGGTGGGGATGGTAAAGGCCTGCCGTTGTAATGCCCGCTGCGCATTGTTGAATTATCCATGAAGTTGTTAGCGCTGTTAGTTTCGGCAGTCGAATTTTTTCGTGAGCGCATATTAGATTGAGAGAAACATATGAGGGAGAAGAATATTGCACACAGAAGCATCGTTATGAATCCGCTTCCAACGGCAGAAAATGCCATTTTCTCATTACAACTTAATCCAGTTTGAAGACCTGATTCAAATTGATCTCGTTCGCCCAGAGGGTCATCCTCCAACCCTACCACGCGAAGAGAAAGCTGGGAATTAAAGTCGTGAACGACAGAGCTTGCGTTATGACGCTCGATAGGAGTAGGAGAACGCCGGTAACGGCTGGGAGCGCTAGAAACGATAGGCCCGGATTTGGTACTGCGATCACATTCATCCTAAAACAGTGATTAAGAAATTTAAAATTAATTCCGTTACAAATTTATAAGCTCTTGGCAACAGTGCTATATTTTCCACATTCGTTACTTACGATATCGCATTCTCCGGGTTCTTGGCAAGCTTGCACTTTAGCGGTCACTATCAAAGGCTCATTTGCTCTCTGACCTCTGAATAAGAAGGCTTTGAAAGTGAAATGATGGACCAGATTGTTTCTAGGGTCACGCACAGGATGTGCATTCGCGATGACCTAAAAACGGAAAAGTATCAATTGATGCCTGCCCAGTCGGAATTTACCAATGACTACCCGTCACCAGTAGAAAATTAGCAAAAAGGTACAAACCTCGTATTCAGGGTTTCTGCAACCATCAGCGTTAACAAGCGTAATAACTTCTGAAGCGTCCTGAGGATTCAACTCTTCAATATTTACTGTAGGTTTTCGCATCCGCCAAACTTTTACTTCACTCAGTTTCGAATGATACCATCCTGAGGAAATTAAATTACTTAAATATAAATTTCTAACATGCAACACTTGAAGTAAACTTTGTGCAAAAAAAAACTTACCATCACCGCCGCGAACAACGCTTCTAAGCTGTAACGGTTCTCCTATTTGAACCACGCCTCCCGAATTCACCCGTTTCACAAACAGTCCGTTACCAGCTCCAGGATTTTGTCGGAAAACCCCAACTTCAGCCGCAAATTCCTGCTTCCCACCCTCAACCGTTGATGAGGATCGTCTTGCATCCCTGCGTGATAATTTGGGGCTATATTGAAAAAAATCCTAATGGATGACACACTTCTAACTACAGAATATACAAGATTCGCTCCACTTACACGTTATCTCCTCCAGAGAAGCTCACAGTCTTCATTTCCCCCACGGAGCTTTTCTGCGGGAGGCACTTGATGGTAGTCACTTCGTCATCGGCGAGGGCCAGCGTCGGTAATCTTGGAAAGACGAGGGTGAGACACATTGACTACGGAATCAAATGATAGGATTATGGAATTAATTCCCCATTTCATCAAAGTATTGTTTGGCGGTTGATGGATTGACATATGATGATTTGACTACAAGCACTTTGATATATTTATAGCAGAGGAAAATAACTGTACCCCATCACACATCTCCACACCACATGCCCGGAAATCAGTGATGTGCAAACGGTATCCATTCATAGTTTCCATCCTCTCCATTTTACATTCAGAATTAGTGAGAGGATCCTGCGGACGATCCCGAATGTAAGGTACGTGAAAGCCACTCTTGAGGTAGATTGACGCTCCAAAATATTCCTTACTCTTTGTTTTCAGGCATTTAATATCCGAGAATACAAAATCTGTGTGATTTCATCAAAGACGTCATTTCTTTAGAGTAGATACAAAACGTTTCATACGCACTACCAGTATGACCTGCTATTGATTAAATTATCCTCCCTAATTATCTCACCTGTGACAACATTGGCATCCTCCTGAAAGCGCAGCGATCTCCCACCTTCCCTCCGCCCAGTTCCGTTTCCATGCCTCACTGCTGAAGTTTTACGTCCCGAACTCAACCTGGAGGTAGCCGGCCCAAATCGCAACGGGTTCCTCCCAGCCAACGGCCGCAGAATAGGCACAATAGGTTCGTCATCATAATCATCAGGCCCCTCTGTTCCGATTACCGGAGCCTCCGTTGTAGTTTGCGGACCCGGGACGGGAGTTGTGGGAAAAACTGGCGGCGGGATAAAGGGTCGCCGAGTGGTCGTCGTTGTCGTTGTGATAAACGGTCTTCTTGTAGTAGTAGTGGTGGTGCTTGTTATAAACGGTCTTCTTGTCGTCGTAGAAGTAGTCGTTGATGGAGGGAAGACGATGATTGGTTCAAATGTCGTTTCAGGCTCAGGATTTGGCATACTAGTTGAAAATTCGGGGGAAGTTGTGGTCGGAGGCTGCGGTGGAGGGAATGTGGGAGGAGGAGGTGTTATAAATGGTGGAGGCGATGGACCCGGATACGGTCGGTAAGTAGGAGGAGGAGGCGGTATAAATGGCGGAGGTGATGGACCCGGATACGGTCGGTAAGTAGGAGGAGGAGGCGGTATAAATGGTGGAGGTGATGAACCTGGACCAGGACTCGGTCCGTAAGTAGGAGGAGGAGGCGGTATGAATGGTGGAGGTGATGGACCCGGTCCGTAAGTGGGAGGAGTAGGTCGTACAGGAGGATATGGAGGTCTTGTAGGTGATGGTGTATTGTAATAATTGTAGTGATTCCCTGGTTTATTTGTAGCCTGCGTACCCGGGTAAGTCGGGGGTTGCTTGGTAGTTGTAACATAAACAGGAGAGATTGTATTCCCGCCTCCATAGCTATTGTACTTGTTATCCGATTTTGTTTGTCCAGAAGTAACACTTTTAAGACTGCTTCCAACTTTTTGATCAACATCCGATTTAATATTCACAAGTTGTACGCTGCTAGAGCCCAAGTTAAGTCTTCGGGGTTCTTTGGAGGAACCATGCAGAGGCCCATCATTACGCTCAATTACTTCTGCGGATTCCTTTGGATTGAATATAGTAACTCCTTGCTTACGTCCAGGAAACAATCGACTTTTACCACTAAAGTAGTTATCATCATTCTCACAATTCACGTTCAGTGCACTTGCTAAAGAAATTATGTAAATTGTTATAGACACAAGCACAATGAAGCGTAGAGCCGGCATTGTTCCTCTTCAATTAGATTGTCCGGATTTCACAAAAATCCTTCTTCTCGTACCACATAACTGATCGATTTTCCAAAAAAATCTTTGAAATTTCTCGACCAAGAACGTTTAGAGGATCCGACAAAGGTTTTGTCTGAAAAAAATCCAGCTTTACCCTACTAACTTCCCTCACACTTCACAGCTCTGTCCCGACCGAGAGCTCCTTCAAGAATGCTCCAAGACTGGTTCGTAACTGATCAAGTCCCCCTATCTGAAAACGATATCCAAGTCCGCTCTCTGACCTACTAACTCTCACATCTTCCTTGTCTCGACATAGGCACAGACACGGAGGCCTGTCCATTCTCTTGACTGGCCGGCCCAGCCCTCGTCTCGCCGTCCCACCTCCATCCATAATGCCATCACTTTGCTCCAATGCCCTTCTCGCTCAAACCTTTCTGTTCCTGTGGGAAGCCTCGTATATTCCCATTATTGAACCCACTCGCCCCGCAATCTCACCTTTCGCTTCAAGTATTTAGATTGCCGAAATCCTAAAAATTATTACAAAACCAGGGAATGTCGCCCAAGTCCTCCCTGGCGTTAGCTAACCATTTGTGCTGCATCACTAAGACATCGTCTAACTCCAGTTCCAATTTTAGCATCGCATCCAAAGAATTTCTATGTATTCCCATTGTATGATAATGCTTTCAAAACCGAAATGTAAGAATGTCCCCCGAGTTACGCATGACTGAATTCAATTTTCAAAAATATTTACGAAAATTATGCAAAAACACTACAATCTTTCTAAAATTATCCCAAAATGAATTGATTTCTGACCATGAGATGTTCATCTGGCTTTGATTAAGAGGATCCAGCCAGGATGGCTTTGATTAGATTATTTATTTACCCATTTCACCCACCTGTCATCCAGGATTACGAAACTTTTCAATCAGTTGAGATTACAGCAGACCTATATTACACATCAAATTGAATTATTTCGCCACTCAGATACCCCCTGAGCATTAAGTTAAGTTACCATAAGAGAGTGCTCAAGAATTTTAAGACTTTCGCTATGACAGATTCCAGTAGCGTAGTCATCCGTACAAGGGTATGTCAGTGTCATGGGTAAACACAATTGAAATCCGCTTGTAATTATTTGATAACCGAAAGCAAAGGTTTGAATGATTTCCGAGTGATCTATTTTTCCTCCCGTTTCCTCTCCCTATTTTTGGCATCCATTCAGCTCATTTTAAATTTATTTCAACCACAACCTCGTCAATTTTTCCTCTTCACACAACAGACTTCAATCCTAGAGGAGGTCTTCCCGATGACACAGAAGCTTGTTGAAGCATTAAATGTATTTTGATTTCAATAAGAATATTTCCTTTAGCAATAGCAAGAGCCACTGATGATTTCTGACACTGAGTTATTTTATTTCATAAAAGATTATGATGAATGGCACTAGCTTCGTAGCCCATTCCTTTTCATAATTCACAATATGGAAAGAATTTGACATCCTCCTGCCCTACTGGAAGTGAGTGAAAAGCGATAGTGTTTTTCCAGGACTGATTATTCTTACAAGTTTGAATTTACAGCATGAAGGAAGCTTCAAATATGGGTGAAAATGGGCGGTGATGCAGAAAAGTTTGGAATAATTAAATTATAATGGGAAATTCCACGGATTCAAGACATGGAAGGACAAATTTAATTCCTCTTAGAGGTGGCCCTTCTGTCAATCAATCCGTCTTCGAGCTGTGGTCAAGCCGCGAGAGAAAGGCGTGTCTTGATAATTCATATTTAGACGGATTCCCCAAATCCTCCTTTCATAATAATGGTACACGCACCAGAGTAGATTTTTCTTAACCATATCATCCCATTGTTTACATTTAAATCCAATACATATATACTCATTCACTCAGTCCTCCTATAGCTGTCACACACACCTTGAGAGAATCCAGTAACCACAACAATAGCTTCTGAGGTGTGTACTCTTTTCCTTTGGGACGAGGGAATGCACACCCATCCCCCATTCTTATCACTCACTCGCTCAGGAATCAAAATACACAGGTATAAGCGCGCGGTATGGACATTTTCCGAAATGTTTGGAGACAACATAATATGTGTACAGAATGCCCCAGGACGCGACGGCGGCCAAACAATCTCTTGTCTCAATCCGAGCGGACAAAATTAATTCAGACTTCTCTCACTCTCCATTTCGTTTACTTAAAATCACAAAAATCTAAGTGCTCCAATTCCGTCTTACCCTTTGTCGCCAATCCTTCCCAACTAGGTAACTAGGGCTATTTCACAGGAGAAGCTTAATTGAAATTCAAACCAGCTAGTCGCCGCCCCACCAGAACATGGAAACTATACTTCAGTGTACATCCCTACAACATGTTGCTCTTGTTAAACACTCGGCCTTATTAAATCAAGACCTTATTCTTTCAGACTAACATCAGACGATCCTCACTTCCCGACTTCCCACAGACTTGCTTATCTTCCATGTTTTCAAAACAACAAAACAACACTTTTCTCTTCCGTCGCCCCAAAAATAGCACCAATTTTTCAAATTATTTAGCGATACATTATGTAGCATCCCAGGTGTATGTATGCTTCCAGGTAAGTGGGACGTGCGACTCGAGTACTTGGCTTTTAGCGGACGCAACTAACCTTGATCTAATTTCCCATTATTTCAAACTAGTCACTTTATGTTTAAAATTAACTTTCAATCTCCTTGATTGTTTTTACAGGTATAGAAGTCAAAAGTCAAACAAGCACTTGGCGGTAAGAGAAATCCAATTAAAGTATTATGGTTCTAATAGCAGAAGATGCTTTTGTAAATGAAAACAAACAGTAAGCATCACCCATCTAGTCTTTAAAGAATCATATTTATTAGCTGTAGCTTAAATACAACAAAGACGAATAAGATCACCTTTATTTCCTGCTAATGATTAAGCTATACCACACAGGTATAATTCATCAGGTGTCAAAATAGCGGCACAATTGCATAATATAAAAGTTTTGAGTTTCTAGAGAATAATTATAACCATTTCGACGCATCCTCCTCAGTGGGTCAGACGTCTATGCAGTTGGAGAGAGTACGAAATTTCACACATTCTCGCTACTAATAATATGCATGTATAAATAATCTTGACCGTTTCAATAATTGCTTGTGGGATTAATATTATTTTCAATCCACCAATACAATCGTATCTAACATTAAATTCCCCGTATATATATTTAGGCAAGTTTCCAATTCAATACCGAATAAATTGTCCGCTTATGGTAATATGTATAAGACGCATTAAGTTCTTAATGGGTGTATTAACGTCTTAAAAATCTCTTAAATACTCCATGTATATGCTACTCCATTACCTGAAGAGTGAACAGCACAACTGAAATATGAATCTTAGCATGCAATCGGAAGTATCTCAATAATTCGGAATTAATTTAGTTCAACTCAGACGCGCGCAGTCTTCCGCTTAGATTTTCTCTTCACAGTTTTCACTGTAAGCTGCGAAACCACACAGTTTCTATACTTTGGATTCATATTTTGAGCGAATGGTAAAAAAATTGCAAGGAATTCAGAGTTGATCAAGCCCTGATTCATCACCAACTTTCCTCCGTTATTCTTCCTAATTCCTCACTAATCCCTCATATCAATAAAATTCATGAGAAATTAGATAATGGATGCGTAATATTCGACATTGGGGACAGGTTTATTCTCACTTTGTTTCCTTTATATCTTCAGCCTAACAAATGTGTGTACGCATGCATAGTAGGAGTGAGTGATCAAAAATCAATTCAGAGCTACGTTTCACAACAAATTATTTGCTAATCGAGCCGCAAAAATATGGTACGGTTCACCATTCCGTTGCCAAAGCTCCCAAAACATATATGTTTTCAAAGGATTTAGGGCTCGTTAATGGACTCTCAAAGACCGGTTTCGCTAAAAGTAAGTCCAAGGGCTGTACCATACAAAGTGGATGGTAGCTTATTGACCTCGTCCGGCACTACCTTTTCCATTTACTCGGAGCTTATCCTGGTTGAGGTACGTTTATCGGGACGGGAACATCCATTAGTTTATCCGTGATATGATTAACTCCCGTTCTCACTTCGGTTCATCTAGTGTCTTCTCGCCTTTTCGACGTACTCAACGCCATAGTGCAGCTTTCCTCCATCGTAGGAAAATCATCTTAGGGTTTAGGGAACAAGTTCCCCACTGCTTTATTGTGAATTTGTCCCTCTCATCAAGATTAATGGCCAATGTCACAGAATTTGTCAACAGGTTGTCAACACAGCTGAAAACCTGTGTTTCCCAGGCACTCGCTTTCTCCTCCATCCGCGCACTCTGTACTCTCTTCATTTACTAACGAATAACAACAGAAGCAGAGTAATTCAAGGACAACAGTACAGAATCCATTCTTCCTGCCGTCAAAATTGCCAATTTACTTGAGAGGTTTGGTCCAAAAGATTTAATACCAGGCTACTGTAATTAAATCCAGGCCACGGGAAATAAGATAATTATGATTCATACAAAGCTGGGCAAGGAAACCGCCGCTCTTTCTACAGGCAGTCTAATGCTTTATAGCCTCTATGCTGTATGTACCAACAAGGAGAAAGCACGACGGCATTTGTGCATACCAATGACGTATCCGGAACTGCAATGATGAAACCGCGTAGTTATGTCGAATCAAGTAAAAAAGAGTGACAAAATCCACACGTTTACAGACTCGTTTGCGTATATTTTATTCACACCAAGATTTTTGGACAGTCAAAAGTAATGTGAAAATTGGATGAATACGTTGATAATTAAAATAGCGTTTACCAAGGGTTTTTTAACTTACAGCTAATAGGAAAAACCCATGTACATCCATTGCACCACAAGAGGGAAGCAGAGGTTATATATCTCTAGCCCCGCCACCCCCCCCCCCAACAACTCCTACACTCTATCTCATCCCTTTCATTCAACAATAATAATCACATAATGACAATGTTATTAACATGTTTAAAATACCATTAATTAATAGTGTATATATGCAACGGAATCAATCCGCAGATCCGCTCCTTTCCTACAGCCTAATTCCCGTCTTGCGAAGCGTCCGTACTACGTCTACAACACATTTTCTAAATATATATGGCAATTACGCGTATTTCTAAATAGGAATTAACTTAATTTTAAAATTACTACTTTATCCTCCTCGAACTGCGTTTTGCTTTGGCTATGGAGAGGAAAATCTCTTCGAGAGTAGTTTCGTTCACTGAGTAATCTTCAAGGAGTCCACTGTAGCGTTGCTTCATGTCTTCCAGAAGCTTGAAAATCGCTGGCAAGTCCACCTTCGTGTTGAGTATTTGATACTCGATAACGTTCTATAAAAACAAATTAATTCAAACCCATTTAGCCTCCCCATCTCTGTACTACTCTCTCAGTTAACTCTCTCTCCTTCCATTCAAACTTAAACTTACTTCGTGCTGTTCCTTGAGGACACAAGGATTAATGGAGGCTGTGATTTCAGCCTGGAGTGGAACCACAGCTGTATTTCGTTCAGCTGGGTCTAATTGTTGATTTAATTTGAGCATAATTGAGAAACCCTGGCAGTATTTCCCCTTGAGATGTTGCACAGTTCCCAAACATCTCATACCACCGTCCACCATTATTCCAAGACGTGAGCAAAGCGCTTCGCACTCGTCCATGCTATGAGAAGTGAGGATGAGAGCTTGACCCGCTTCTTTACCCGCAGAGACCAAAGACCAGAACTGACGACGAGAGACGGGATCTACTCCCGACGTGGGCTCGTCCAACATGATAACCTTGGGTTGACCAATCATGGCAACCGCAGCGCTCAACCGACGCTTCATCCCCCCGCTGTACTTGTGACATTGCACGTTTGCAGACGCTTCAAGTCCAAGAAGGCTCAGCCACTTCAGAGCCTGCTCCCGTACTTCCTTCTCCGGGTATCCCCGAAGTCGAGCGAAGAGTTCCAGCGTTTCTTTTCCTGTTAAGCAGGCGATAAGTCCATCGTATTGCGGGCAGTAACCGATTTGCGTAGTGTAGTCCCTTCCACCGCCGCGAAGCGAATGATCGTTAATATGTACATCTCCAGACGTAGGCCTTAGATTCCCTGTCATCATTTGGAAGAGTGTCGTCTTTCCAGCACCGTTCACCCCCAATAGACCGAAACATTCTCCCTTATGAACTCCGTACGTCAGGTCTGAAACCGCAGCGAATCTTCCAAAGCGCTTCCTCAGATGGGATACAACAATCGCGTCCTTGTTGTAGTTTCCTATCGATAAATAACAAAAATTATTTTCACAATCTTCACTCATACCTTAGTCTACTGTACTAGATTTTTAAAAAAATTCTACCTTCATTATCGATTTGGTCAACACGCTTCCGTTCATCGATAACATCGTCATCGCAGTTAACTTCTGGGAATTTCCCTTTCCTCACAAGCTTGTTGAACCAAGCAAAGAGTGAGAAATTAGCATCTGAATTCATGTATTCCAGGAAGAAAAGAATCAATTGATATATTACAGCCATGCAGAGCATGTAAAACAATTCTTGACCGATTCCAGGTAAGTTAACGCTAGCTGGAACGTGTTCAGATTCGATCGGACCTTCCCAAGTTAAGAAGTCAGTCTTTTCGAAACATGTAACGGCGTGAGATTCGGCAAAGTCTGTCTCGCAATTATCACCTGGAATCAACAATCACGAAATTCATAAACATGTTCGCAAATCTTTCAAACAGATTGACGAATGCAATTGCTATTATTTTCAGGGCTACTTACAGCAAGCTCGGAAGAGAGCAACTTGTACGGAATCAGATCCAGTCACTGAATCGAATTCGGTAATATTTGGATTGCAAACAATTTCTTTCACTTCGTCGCTCACCATGTTACAACGAACATTCTTGTGAACCTTGTAAGAGAATCTGATCAAACTCATCGCAGCTCCAAACGTGGGTGAAATAACACGACCGATCCATCTTGAAATATCTGCAACGCTGAAAAAGTTACTCTGCTCCAAAAAGTGGACCACAAGACCCCAGATGATACCTAGAAATCCAAGGATTTGTTTTATAATTCACCATGAACATGCGAAGGTTATCATTAATGTCATAGCTAACTTAAGCTAGTTAAACAGCCATACTTACCAGTAAGGATATAAATGATAACCAGGAAGGCAAATCCAGCGGGAACAGATCTCATCCACAAGCTAAAGATGTAGGAGAGGGATATGGCGGAAATTCCAAAAACTACGATGATCAAGAAGAACGTGGCTAGAAAGTAAAGAATTTAAATCCGTTAGCAAACCTTTTAGCAACATGTTGAATTTCCAATGTGTCATCAAAAATACTGTTACTTACGAGCAGCGCCCCCTGTTGTAAATGCACTAAAATCTCCAGCTATAGGGAAGAAGGCAATCATGACCAGAGCAAGGAAAATAATCATGCACAAATCCCAGACGAAAGAAGATAGCCAGAATGTGAGAACATCAACTCCCGTCATCATTTGCAGATGCTTAGACTATGTGAAACAAAATCGTAAAATTAGTATCACATTGTTATTATAATTACATATGGACTAGCAGTCCCCCACAAGAGGTAACAACCGCATTAAATCCAACTTACCCGGCACATCCTCTCTTCAAGCGGGAAAACGATGAAACTAGCAGCCAGCGTTGCTAAACCGATGGGAATAATAAAAACGAACATCAAAGGAATCGTTGTTTCTCCATGAGGATTCTGCGTACAACCGTCCAACAAGGAGCTAAGTCCACTCTTCATTGGATGATTGATAACCGTTAGAGAAATATCACTCGAGTTAGCCATATAACGAAGCATTGTATTTCCGACGAGATTAATTGACAACGGACTAGAATGGGTGGGCAATGTTTGGAACATGGCTCTAAGAGCATTCGGCTTGAAATCCGCAGCGGCTACGTAACGTTCTCTGTATTCCGTTTCATCTGCTCGTCCTCGGGCAAGTAAGTCCTCGTCCAGCGTTAACGATTCGTTAGCCATGAATATTTCTGCACCGACACCTTCAGGAGCGGATCCAATAATGTTTGCGTAAATATTTCCAAGCTCTTCCATCTGAAAGCGTTAACGATGAGTTAATTTAAAACTAGTCATAAGCAGAACCCACTGTATTCTTAGGAGGCATTTTTTAAAACACTATGTACGCACCTCTTCTGATGCACGGTAAACCATTTTAGGGTTTTTGTAAGGTTTCAAATCGATTTTCAAAGACGGGCTGGGAGCGCTTGGTGCGTTGACATAATTGAACAATTGAACCGCTCCGATAACCAGCAAGAATGGTAGAAGTAACTGGAATATACAATTGTTTTGAGTTAGTTCCTGAATGTATAGCTTACAACGAGTTTAGTCCTTTTAGAGTTGAGACTTACCTGGACTGCGAACAAGGCTTTTTTACGTTGAGTGTAAATCATACGCTTAAGGAAGAGTCCCTTGAAATGTTGGACTCGAAGAGAATATCCTCTTAGTTTTTCGCCTGCAAGTCATTCAAATATTTGAATTATTGATTAGCAAACACGTTTAGAATTTAATTATAAATCATTTCAAGTCAATCTAGCTTACTTTTTTTCTTTCCATTCATATTTCCATAATCCATATTCGATAATTTGGCATCTTTGGAATTACTTGATTCTGTTCCCTTCCGCGTCTCCTCTTCCACTCTGAAATTAATTATTGTAAGAGAATAAATAATTTTCCCTTCAAACTTGTATGCAAGCAAAAGCTTGTAAAGAAATCCACAAAACGTATGCGGGGAAAACTAGAAACAGCTTCTCACTTAGCAAAAACGTCATCCATCGTAGTTAAAGGTAATCCGATATCGATAATTCCAAGCTCAGTTTTCCGTTCAGTAAGCTCGGCAAACATGTCAGGGAATTTAGAAGTATCGTTGATTCCGTTCGTTCTAGGTAGCACAATAGAAATATCGCACACTTCGTTCTGATTCAATTCGCTAATTGTATCTTTCCAGAAAGCTTCCGGTGCGAATTTTCTCACTAGTTGGAAGATCTCATCACAGTTAGCTTTTGGTGGGGCATAAACGCTCATCTTCAACGTCGATCCACTACCTACAACCCATAACAATTTTTTAATTTTATATTACTTCATGTCGAAACGGTTAGAATATTCCTTACAAATTAGGCGATTTTATAATCATACCGTAGTAACGTTTCAAGAACAATGGTGAACCAGCACAGTGTACTTTTCCAGAAGACATTATTGCAATCCGATCACCTAAGATATCAGCTTCTTCCATGAAATGAGTCGTAAGAAGCATAGTTCTACTTCTTCGAACCTCCTGGAAATTTATAAAGTAACTCGATTAATTATTATAATCTTCAAAATTCACCAAATAATTTACTAATTGCACTATCACGTTATCACGTTATTATTATTCCTATAACTTACCAAAAGAAGATCCCAGATTCCTCGCCTAGCTTCAGGGTCCATACCAGCTGTAGGTTCGTCCATGATAACAAACTGCAAATGCACAAAACCACTCATTTATTAATCACGAACGACATACTTTCAATTCTACCTACGAAAACTGTATCAAAAGTTTAAACGTTTCTTTTTCCACGCATCAGCTCACTTTAGATCCACCAGCGAGGGCCATTCCAAGACAGCACTTCCGTTTTTGTCCACCAGATAGCGATTTAGCAAGACTATTTGCTTTCTCTGCCAATCCAAGTTTTTCTAACAAGTATTTTGTATCTTCCATAACTTCTGATTTCTCCATACCTTTAAGCTGAAATCATAAAATAACATTTAGAACTCGGCAAAACTTTTCAGCATCATCAGAACATAATTCTTGATAAAATCATAAATATAAATCTCAGCTTAAAACTTACTCTGCCAAAGAAGAGCAAATTTTCCTTCACCGTTAGATTATCAAAGAGAATATTATGCTGCGGACAATATCCGAGTTGCGTCCGAATCGTGTCCATATCCTTGCGAATATCGAATCCATTAATTTTAGCAGTACCCTCCGAAGGTCCAAACATACCTACAGACATGTCACAGAATTCAACATTAATTACCTATCCTTTCCAAGGCAAACTCCCAATACAAACTGTTCACCATCAACCCTAAAACTTACCAGTAAGCATAGAGATCGTTGTAGTTTTTCCAGCACCATTGCATCCAAGAAGCACAGTGATTTGTCCCTGATACATGTTAAGCGTAAGGTCTTCAACGGCAACCTTCCTGTTAGATTTCGATCCAAAGGCTTTTCTCAAGTTCTGGATTTGAACCCTAGGATGAGAATGCTTGGGCTCTGCCTCAAATCCCTTAGGCAAGGCCTGTTTACCGTTTGATTCCATACTTTCCATCCGTACATCATCATCCGCACCTCCTTTTCTCCAAAAAGAACGCTGCATGAATCAAATCAATAAATGAATGAATAAGCTTCTCTTTGATTTTTCCTCCTGCCTTGTTCCTCAAACCCATAATTTGTTAAAATCCTTCTGGAAGCATACCTTGAAAATAAAGTTCCAGGGCTTGGACACTCCGTATTTCGAGGGTAAAACATTTTCAAAGTACAAAGTAAGGCACATGTACAGCACAGTATCCACCACAAGCATGATGAGAACGTGCAAAAGCGTAAAATCATCAAGAGAGGTCAAGGGTTGATTCATATTGCTCCATTTTGCGCCCAAGCCTTCAAGTTTATAAACGTTATAAAAAGTTGTAAATTGCTCTCGGGGATTGAAATGGGTGAAAAAGTAGACGACTCTTTTTTCAAACCAAGTCTCTTACCTTTAGATTCAAAAGAGTACATTAAAAAGATGCCCCAGTGAAGAGCTTGATTGGGCAGGAGACAAGCGGACAACTTTTGGGCTAGCGTCAACAATTGGTATCGGCTGTCCATGGTAATTGACAGTGCAAAGTATGTAATTACCCAGAAGACAATACCAACAGATATAGCCATTGTAGCTGTAATTAATAAATTTAAATATTTTAAATATTTCAAAGTAAAAATAAAACGACACAATTACGTAATCTCCACATAGGCTACATCTCTCACCTCTCTGAAAGAATGTTGACAAGAAGAAGAGGAAGGCAATATTAGCGAGAACGTACAGGAAAATAGTGAACCACCAAAGGGTAGGATCACTTTTAATAATAAATGCCCCCGTCTCAGGATTCAGTTCCGCAAATAGCAACGCAACGACAATAGTAACCGGAGGGATGAGGATCATAATCGAGTCCACGAACCATCCAATCCAATGAATGTACCCTTCCAAACTCATGATTTTCATTAGTTCCTACGCCATCACAATTTGCAATATTAATAATGTATTGTTTATTTCCTAGCTCCTTGATATTATAAAGTTTTTACTATATATATATATATATATTTATAGACCTACATGCATTTTTTGTCTCTGTACTCACCTTAATTCCAGATTCTTTTTCGTCTACAGTAGCTCGAAGAATTGATACTGTCATGAACAAGAAGCCGATAACGATGAAGCGAGGCAACAATTTCACAAATATCTTATTGAAACCCAACTCAGTCTTGTATGGAGGATAAGGAAATCCTTGTACAGACACCTATGTAATTCAAATTAAAGTTTTAAAACACGCCTCTTAATTTAGCGTCCCCTCTAATCATCAATCACAACTAACTTTACACGACATTTAAGCATTAAATTTCATATAATTCTGCAACAATTTTCATCTTTTCTTCGATCCCGGCCTTACCGTATAATCCAAGCTGTGATTGGTCAGGATTTTCGTAATAGCTTTATCCAAATAGACTTGTATAGAAGCAAACCCTCCTTCTTGATACCCTTTCGCAGCATTTCCTGTCAATTATTAAATGTGCATTAGTTTCTGGTAGCGTTTCAGTTCGAGTCCCATCCCAACCATCTCCAAGTACTTCACTACATATTTGCTTGCTACTGGAAATTCGCAAAATTTTGACAATCCTACGTGGCAATGTGCAAAATTCCCCACTTCTCTACACTACAACTGACTACAACTTACTTGTATTAGGTCCAGGTTGTTTTTTCTCGGGATCTTCATAAGTTTCTTGTGTTTTGTAATCCCTATCAACCATTCGTATTTTATATTCATAGTTTCGATGTAAATCCTTTTCCCCGCTGAAACCTTCCTGGAAGATGATTGCAGCTCTAAGGATTTCCTTCGTTTGCGTTTTCCTTAGATTGAGTCCTTGTTTTGCATTAAAATCCTGGATTTCCTTTTCCGAATCGAATCCTCGTTGCACTAAAAATCAAAAGATGAAGATCCTCATGATGCATTTTCAATACATTTTTCCATTAATCTTCACTACCATCTAATGACTAAAACTGGTCTTTGTCGTATCCTCTTTCCATCCTCCTATCCTTGACGTCATGCAACCAATCCCATATCTTTTGTATATACTTTAACTAATATTCAAGGATTCGCTGCGAAAACTGGTTGATGGCGCTATTGGATTGTTCGTCTGCGGTGTATGACGCTCCTACAACTTGTTTCCGACTCTAAGGTGTCCTGGAAATCCTTCACCAAATCTTTTCTGGTAGAATCTATTGTTTTTATTTTCCTTGCGTCATTCTAACCGAATTACGTCCCCATGCAGCCTTACTTAATCGACGTCAATTCCAGATTAGGCAGGGGCGAGAGATGTGAAAAAAATGTGAACAAAGTCAAACATTTCGCAGAGAGATGCTTCTCAAAAAGCTTCAAGTTATCAGCAAATAATTGCAACTAAGTCAATTATGCTGTAGTTGCACAATTTTCCACAACAATTTCATTCATGCTTTCCCTTAGATCACGTGCGAGTCAGTGTATGCCAGGTAATAAAATCATTGTTTTATCTCCGATGACGCCAGAAACTTTATATGTCAAACGCATCTTTCCAATCCGTTTATCCCCGTGCAAATCTGCGACAGCGTCTGCTCCGCGTCTAAGCCTCATTTTCCACCCATCTTTAAAACTAATTTCTTAGCACCTCCGCCACTTTATCTTCTTGGGCGCAATATCTCGAGATGCAGCAACAAGTAGCCTCAAGATCAATAAGAAGGAATAAAATTATTCCTCCAAGGTTACATAAAGGCGTAGATGGGGCTAAACAAGTTTAATGTTTTTACAATCAAAAGCGTATAAAAGCAGTGGAAAAGGTCTTCGTGGCAATAATCAAGGAGGAATGGAGATGAAACGAGATGTGGCTGAATCCACTGGGGATTCTCCCTAGAAGAGCAACATAGTTTTCCAGGGATGATGATGATATAAATGTCAATAAAAAGGTATTGAATTCCACCACTTACACAATATCCATAATACATATGAGTAAATATTCAAAAGTAATGACTGTGCACGCAGGAGGTGAGAGATAGTTTAAAAGGTTGCAATGAAATGTCCCCAAGCCTCTTGGTTCATTGACAACCTTTCAAAGGCTATATAGTTGATGATCAAAGTTTCCCAAGTTCGTAACCCTGTCCTTCCCATTTACACGGACGTTAACTTTTTCAGTTTGTCCAAGTAACTTTTAGCCAGTAAGTACCCTTCCAACTTAGCAGCATTAGAGAGCAGCGACGCTCCTCAGATCAGATCATTTAAATATCAAGGTAGACCCAATAGGTACTCCACGCGGTTCCTTAGGTTCCTGAATCTTTAATGAGTGTTAGTTGTGGAGCTATCGGAAATCACCTTGTTTTTTTCAGTTTCAGGGAAACATTCTAGCGTCGTGGAAGCCTGCATTCATCTATCCTTATATTTTCCTCCCAAATCCTCCATCACGCAACTCAAATCAAACCTAGAGGACGTTTCAAAGATGCAATCAACGAGAGGAAGGATATCCATCCCCATCCTTGGCTGGAAATAGTAAAGTGATCCTCCTTGATGAAACACAAACTCATCCTCATCATCTTGTAGCCTTTGATTTTTCATTATGCCTTAACCTTTAAGCTTGTTCATGTTCCTCCAGCTTACGTAAGGGAACTGTTGCCTTAAAAGCCGCAATCCATTCATCATTACAACCCATTTCCGGCAAGATCATACATTCAAGAATTTGCAAAAAAAAACACCGTGTAAATACCAAAATATCCTGCTAATCTTTGAAATGTGAGAATAATTTGTCTGTGTAACAAAATACAGTATCCATCATCCTTATGATTTTAACCATATAGTTTTTCACTTATATATAACATCTTCTTTAACTTTGCTCAGTCAGTATCGAATAACGGCGAAGATAACACGAATTTGCTGCTTTCAAGATGAGAAAATATGTAAAAATTAGCATGCATTTAAAATTTCATCCTCGTTGCCCTTCACCTTCTTGTGAATCAAATTCTTTTGCTATTATTCGGAAAACGCTCCTTCGCGAAAACAATCCATTGCGCGATTTTGCCAATTTATGTGTGCCGTCTGCATGCATTCCCCTGAGCAAGTGCTATCAATCACTCCCCTCCAACACCCCCTCTTCTCAGCATTCACATCATACGACCATTCTCGTTTGAATTAATGATGTAAAATATAAGGTGCATAAAACAATTTGTGGGAGCGCTCCCCAACCCCTGACAACTGCATCACGATTTTCCGTCAGTAGACTACTCACAGTAGTATCCAAGTATAATGTGTGCAACTTTTATAAAGGACACCGCAATCAACTCCCCTACACAGGTGGGTATAATTCCTACCTGCCTGAGCTTGAAGCCGGCTCGAAAAGTTTCGCACCCACTATCGCCATCATTTCTTACTGATTTTCCACGAGCAAAAAAATAAAATTACAGCCTAAACTTTTCCAAGCAGGCACAAAACAACGTCACAATAAGATTCTACCTAGTGACTTTGGGGTTCTCTTGTTTAACATAATTATCCTGAGGTTTGCTGGCTTTCATTCTTGCTGTGTGTATAGCATTGAAATCAGCCTTATTTAATACCCTGAGCTAATTTACCGAGGAATGCGCTCAATAGTTAGCGTTGAGGATGGTTAGAGACACAAGTCTCTGATTATTGAAACAGTTTAATAAATTTTCCCACACTTCGTTCCCTGCTTTTTCACGTCAAAGGCAGCAAACTATAAATCCGACCTTCAAGCTCATGAGAATCCCAAGCTTGAACGACCTCAGAATTATTCCCATAATTCAATTAATATGCCAACCCTTTCCCGAATCAAATACAACAAGCATTAGGAACTAGCGAATAACGCCACTACATATACACAGTGTATAAACTTAATTCATCAACTCCTAATCCTTTTGCCTTTTGTACTTTAATCCAGCTCTTCCTCTCTTGTTTCCATTACTCCGTAACGCCATCAGAAATGCACTTAATCAGATTTGTAGTCCTCCTCAACTTCTGTCCTTTGGTTACATATCCAAGGAAAAATGCTGGATGGCCGATCATCAATCTATAATCTTGTGAATAATCTATCTCTTCTCAAGGTGTTTCCAGAGGCAATAAACTGGATAAACTGCTAATTCAGTGTCCCAACGTTCCCAGTTACTTACACGCGGTTTATGTCTCATCCCTCCTCCCTGATAGTGACCTGCTTACAGTATTGACTGACATTGAGGAAAAGGTATTTAAATTTCTTATTTCTCAACTCCCCTCTCACAAACTATCCTCTCTCACAAACTATCCTCTCTCACAAACTATCCTCTCTCTCTGGTCACAGCCACAAGATAGATGCATAAAAAAACCTTTACCCAATTGCACAATCCCCAATTATCTTTTTACACATACATGCCATTAATTTAAACCGCTGGAGGAATACCATGTCCAGATCTTTTCTTCCCCCTTCTTCCCAGCTTTAATCACGTGTAAAACGTACAACTTTTTCTCGGCATCCTTTAGGAAAGTTTCTCGCGTGAAATCTCGCCAAAAACTTGTGTCCGCAACCCTATCTCCTAAACGGCCAAGCTCTCATCCAACCCATCATCATTTTCCATTTGCGTGTCCACAAGATTATTATGGATGATTGAAGATGGCAAAATCTCAATTTAAACAAAGCCTACTAGCTCGCACAGATTATGCAACGAGCCGTTTTTGCGAGTTGGATTGGAAATTGCGAGCATCAATGTAATTTGTATGATTAGCTTTGAACAGATCCTGGAAGATACCATTCGGAAATTGCACATTTCTGCGCACTCCACATGTGCGTCCTCCCATCATAATGTGCCAAAATTGCCATTATCCGTCCAACCGCATTCTTAAAAGAAACAACTACTTGTAGCAACTCTGCGTAATTTTTCCGATGCAAAATTCCAGTACTTTTCTCTGACGTTTCATTTCTCCTTGAATATTCTACACAGCAGCCCAGCAGCATCATTCCAAGTGTTATGCATTAACGTTGATTATTGTAAAACAAGATAAGGAAAGTGATTAATTTTCCTATAACCTTTATCATGCAAGGATATCAAGACTTTTTCTTTCAAAGGGCAACCAGTTCCTCCAGGAGACTTGATAAACAAACTTATTCAGTTCTTCAACATTCGACACTTCTAGAGACATATGAATACAGTCCCTCATAATGCATACTTTTTTGAAACTATCACGCAGCATCAATTTGGATACAAATATTTTATATAATATAATATTTTTATATGAATACTATTTCCTTTTTATTATCCTGACACATAATGTTTTTTCAACAAAAGTCCCAATCTCTGTTTTAATAATTTAAAACATTGATTGCATTCCGTAAATCCCTCGTTTCCCCTGCAAAATCATCCTCTAAGGACAATAATCTCGAGACAAATATACCAACCCACCTGCTGTCATATCATAAACCAGACATGAACGTAGAGTAAGCAGTTAAACAATTCAATCATGTGCAAATCCTACGACAAGCTAGATTGAGCGTCTATTAACCTTTTTGTCTTTCTGTACCATCAGTTTTGATCTTTCCTCCGCCACCACCATCCATTATACACAAGTACAGAACTCATGTGTTTTGGAAGTCTAGTTTTTCCATCCTAAAATCACGCCAAGTGTTCCTGTCTTTGCTGTTCATGGACAAAATGGTAAAAAGGTTCAAAACTACTTCTTGCACTATTCATCCATCCCTTTTCGAATAAAAGCCTTTGTCAAATTCATCCGAAGCCTACAAAACCCCCTGGAGGGTATAATTGTCGGATCTGTGAAATGAAATATATGAATCCTTTTTTAATATAGACATTATGAATTGAAAAATGCGGTAAAAACACGCAATTAGCTCTGACTCCATCCATACAGGATCATCATAAGAGCAGAGCCGCCTAGAATCCTACAATCCCTTGCGGTATATCAGAGCACTACGGGATTACGTGCAAGATGTGAAAGGAGTAAACCTAGTGTAGATCAAGTTTGAATTGGCTGACAACTGACAGCTTACTTAGAATCTTTCCTCCCGCCCGCAATAAGGCAAGAGTCTGTGGGGAAAATCCAGCCAAGATGATAATACATGAATCCAGTTTGTGGGAAAAGAGTGACTCAGTCCCAGCATAATTTTCTCAACAAAATGGAAGTCAGGTAAGTTGAGGATTGAAAAGCGAAAGCATTTACCAGCTCGCAATCATCTGCTTCCTTGGTAGTTGTTTTTCTTCCATATAAAATTAGCACCATCATTGCGAAAGCTCACTCGCATTACATGTGCTGTGACCGATGATTGGTGATTTCTTCCCTAATCTCTCATCCGCCATTATTTTCCCGGTCATTACCATAACCTCCAGGGTCAAGTTTTAAGCTAATATTGATGACGGACAAGTCGTCAATTCTCAATCTCCATCACCATCATCCTCCTTCTGCTGAATCATATTTATATACATTTACTAGAATTGCATCCTCCTCCCTCCATGGAAACCCGGTGTGGTTTGCGTTATAACTTCCTCCAATTTTCCTCAATGGATTCCCTTGCTTAATGAGTTGCGCAACCAAATTGTCACGAGTCACGCAAAGTATATTTTAACCGCGTGCTACATTCACAATGGCTACGAACGGCATACAGTATATGCAAGCTGAGCTCTTTTAAATCAGCTGTAACCAACCGCACACTGACCATAGAAAAAATCATGATGAATTGCAAAAATGGAACACATTCTAAATAAATCTTCTTGTAACTTAATATTTCAGTCTGATGATGCTCCTCTGCGCTTATTCTCCTTGCCCGTAAGTCAATTACGGTAGCTTGAAATGTGCATTACAATTATTTCATAGACATGAATCATAATACTTACCGTGTTTCAAAGGCTGTTTATACTTTTTCCCGATTGCAAATATGGATTCATTGAATGATGCCATAATTTCGTCGATGAATTCGTTTCGTGGAGCATAAGCAAGAATTGACGTCGTCCCATTTTGCCTCCTTCTTTGCCATGAGCTCAGTTGTTTGATCAATTGCTGTAGAGGAATACAAAAAGAATCACATTGTCAACTTTTTATGAACAACTATATTTCCAAGTACTTGAAAAATGACCAATCTCTTTCAAGCTCTCATCTCATGTATTTGTAATTCTATTTCAGGTGAGCTGTAGAGCCCTAAATGATGAGTGCTAACTAATCTCTATTACTAGCAAGTATGTAGGTGAGAACACATAAAAAATATCAGTAATTTTTATGCTAGTTAAGCCGGACTTAAAGTTCCGCCACTACACTCCACACCTGAGTCAAGGCATATACAACTTGGTACTTCAATATGTGAGAATATTAGCATTAACTCGCGGTTTAATTTTAATTTCAATGCATTAATGCCCCTGCTTTCATGGTATTCATTTCATCAACTTATTCCTTCCACTTGCATTCATACGAGTCTTCATTGCACTTCTTCCCAGAGAAGCACGAGTGAGCACGCAAACAAATAAGACAACTAATACTCATACTATGAACTGAATAACTATAGAAAGTTTTTTCGAGGAGGACACAAGAATTGGGATTTGCAACAGAGCGTATTGCATTACATTTGCCTTCGAATTCTTGTCGATAATAATAAAAGACGGATATTTTACTCGCCCAAGTTAATAATTTCGTCACACTTCTTTCAAAATTACCCTGCAGTAATAAATTAAGCACGCACAGACATCCAAAAGTACATAAGAGCAAGTGTGACGGAAAAATACAAGTCTAAATTATAATTTAGCTTCTTCTCTCCTCCTTTGGTCCTCTTTTTGAAGACGGTCTTCAAAATCTCTTATTACATCCTCCCCCCGCTCAGTCAGCTTACTCTTGCCTCATCATCCCAATTTGTTTATGTGGTATAATTTGTTTCAGTTTTTTGGTAAAAATACACCCTTTACATTTTACAATTTCATCCTTCACCCTCTTCTCTCCGTCTCCTTTTTGTACCTATTTGATTTACTTCTTAAGATTGCGAGATGTGATAAGCCCTTCAAGCCAGCATAGCACAGAAAAGCTCTACTGTTTTCTCTGGTCGATGATAATAAGCGGTAGCGTAGCATTGCTTGGGTTTTTATGAATTTTTAAATAAAAAAATAATTGCTTTTAGTGGGTGAAAATGTGCGTTTTGGAAAAGTCTCTAGGGCACGCACACATAGATGTAAAACTAATTCATACGCAACAATCAGGATTGTACTGTATGTGCGCATAGTATTTAAAAATGCTTCGGGTGGATTTTAATTCAGAAAGTTGCAAAAGAGCATCAAAGTAACTTGATTAGAATGGATGAGTAAGGCTGAAACGGTAACGTTTGTATAGTAGCTGAGAGGGTGGAGATGATTCGTGTAAAAGTAATTCTGGGAGGAATCATTCCTCAAAAGAGTGTATATTATATTTGCAAAGATGGTCTTCTACGAGAAGGGATGGGTGAGGGAGGGGGGTATGAAAAACGAAAATGCGGTCAGCTATCTTTCTGCAAGGTTGCACATGGTCGACTTTGGGAAAGAAAGTGAATCCACAGGTGTGGAGTTCCGGTGGACGGAGAATAAATTAATAGGGTTATTTGCAAAAACATTTACCTTTTCCCTCCAATTCATATATCTATTTCACTTTGTAAGATTAACCGCTATTATCTGTTATCATTTTGGTGTTGATATAATCCACGCTCAGATCAGCAGCAGTGTATACAATTAACTGTATATACGCACGGATTTCGGAGAAGATCATCCCTTTCTTCCATCTTCTTTTCCCTCATTCCTTTGCTTCTGCATTTCTGCCAATCCTTGCGGATTGCAGTGTTTACCTTGTCAGACATTGCAACTATGGAATCCGTCTCTGCCTAAACTTCCTCACAAGTTTATATAGCCAGAAGCCAAAAAGAGTTGATTTCCACTTGTACTGCATACCAACTATACCAGCTCTTGCTAAAATGATTTAAGCTTGATCTTGTTCAGACAAAGGCCCGAGTAGTAGTCCATTCATCTCATCCAAAAGGTGTTTAGCACAGTAACCCATCATCATCATAATCCCGTTATCGCCACTGAATCAACCACCGCTCGCCCCAGTCCAACTGACTGCAAAAGTGGAGGGACGAAGCGTATTGTGTGAGACAGAGTGCAGTCGTAGAGAAGAAGGCTTTGCGAGGGATGAAGCGAGTGGAATCCTATAAGCAAGACAGTTTTTGGCACTTTGGCACTCTCATGACACACATCTTAAGAGAGTCAGCTGCTAGATCGTCTCCTCCTCCTCCTCTCTGCCTCATCTCACCTGCGTGCATCATGCAGTTGTAAACAGAAAGCCGTGCAAATCCGGAGCAAGTTCTCATTTCTCACATTTTCTCTCTCACCTCGTTCCGGCAGGATTTGCGAGATTTGCAAAATGAGAGAAAACACATGCTCATTTTGGCATAATGGCAAATTATCACTTGTCCCTACATGTTTGTCTTTACCGCGCCATAATAACTGCATAGAATGACACTGCAAATGAATATAATTTTTTCCCATTCTGCTCACTTGTCAATTGGACGCTAGGAGAAAATTTGCAAATTCTTACTCAGTGCACAAACATATAGTGCAGTTTAATGGGGATTCCGTGCTTTTAGCCCCAAAGTTCCGGATTCTAAAATCCAAGCCTTCACATGACATAACGAGAAAATCGCGAATCACACACTACCTTTACTAACCAACCACCCACAGACAGTATAACTAGGGCAAATTTAAGCCGCTTCAAAGCGGAGCATTGGATTGAATATATTGCGAATCCCTCTCTCACCTTGTCAGTTAATTCTCCAGGTTTGTAATCCAGGTCCGTTTGAACGGGCGGAAGAGCCGGCGTGAGGGTTTTGAAGTAGACGATAAGAAGAGTAAAAATAGTAGGGAGAAGGATTTCAATAAGCGTGATGATATAATGCCTCGTCCTCAGTTTTAAATTCTTCCAGAAGAGCAAACTAATGGATTGCGCAAACGTTTTTTTGTGTCTTCTGTTCTTATCCTTCCCTCCGGAGGATCCGTTTAAATCCCCGTTCCTCTCAGACTTGGTTGATATCACAGCAGTGTCCTTATTGTAGGCAACGCTTCCAAACCCATTCCCCGTCCCGTCCTTCAAATTCCCGTTACCCTCATGATGTCCTCCTATGGAGTTGGGCCCCAAGGAGTTGTAAATATTTGTCCTAATTCCGTTATTTAAATTCTCCTTATCCACCTCGTAGCCTCTGTTAATAACGCCGTCATTCCCATTATCCCCGGAATCCAAGGCGTGCTTCTCAATACTAAATGTCTTTTGCCGTTTCCGAGGTTCCCGGACCAACGACATCCTGATGGCACAATTTAAACACAATCCGCCGCCGCACACTACAATTCTCACTGTAACCACTCCGTCTTCACACTACCACACCACTTCTTCTCATGTTCCGCTCCCGCTTATAAATCTGCAACAGTACAATACACAGGATCAAATCAAAATCAATCCAACAATAAATCACATATTCAATCTGCATCAACCATCTGCTACATGTCCGAGATTAACGTAGCGTAGCTCGTAATTTTACTAAATACTATCTATATGTACTCTCTACTCTGTAAAACACACCCCGAGCCGAAGCAATAGTCCTCCATCCTTCCTTACCCTCTATTCTCAATCCTCATCAACACCTGTCACAGATGGTAATTAAGGCAAAGCGCTGCGCTTAACCTCATCAGCGGCCGCTACAGTTCAACCCTGGCACACAATCCTCTCAATTGGGAAATGTCCCCGTAGAAGACACAATTCTACAATCTTTGATCGCAACTGATTGATTGATGTTTTCCTTCTCATTTCCCAGCCGGGTATCACGTTCCTCCACAGTAGTACAATCACCTGTTGATTCTTTTATTCTTCCACAATGTGTCACTAACTGCCCGTAGTAAAACTAATCCTCTAAATTCAAATTCAAAACTGCATCTCTGCATTTTCCAGTCCTTCTTCCCTCCTTCCTCTCTGTATTCCTCTTTTGAAACAGGTGAGTATTTCCCAGGCCATTAGCGGTCAGCTTTTAGAAGCACCACCACATAACCCGTAGAACCCCCACCTTTCCTTCCACTCCTATTCTCCTGTACGCTCTTACCTGCCTGTCCTTAAAGAACCCGCCGAGATTATATGGAATTTTACTCCCGTCTCACCTTCTCTCCTCATTCCATCCACAACTCAACTGCCAATACAAAACAACTCGAAGGCAAAGCATTGGAAGCGAGGAAAACAATAGTGAAAAATCATAAAGGATCTCTTCTAAAAGGGAGGGCGGACGGATTCTGAATTCCCAAGTCTTTCAACAGCCTTCTCATACTAGTTCCTCACAGTCACAACCAGAGTAAGAAGTAAATAGAAGGTAGGTAGAAGGAAACGTAAACATATTCCCAATTCCCACATCAACTCACTAACAATCCTATATACAGAACTTACTCAATCTCTTTCTTCTACTTCCTCCTCCTATTTCTACCTTATCCACTCCTAGTCCTCTATCGCAACAACACCTCATTTCATACTTCTCAGTAATTACTTTACCAAGTATCTCCTAACTTTTGTAAATATCAGGCTACTTATTATTGTGTGCTCCTCACATTCTTCTGGACTAGAGCAAATCAATAGTAAACCTACACCACACTCAAC
Source organism: Sminthurides aquaticus (assembly GCA_906901655.1). Lineage (NCBI taxonomy): Eukaryota > Metazoa > Arthropoda > Collembola > Symphypleona > Sminthurididae > Sminthurides > Sminthurides aquaticus. Next base: position 11,387,390 of record CAJQTT010000001.1, on the reverse strand, counting down.
CAGGATTACAGCCTCCATTAACATCGACATTAACCGCCGCAACACTATACACACATTAACTCCACAATCAAATCTCTTCACAACAATCAGTACATATCATCAACACCATCCCGCCAGCTATCAACCTTCCCGAACTCAAACCAACCCATACAATTCATTAGCCAAATTGCCAAACCAAAACATTGTAATTGACGTAGCCATCATATGGAATTTTAACCTGGCTCTAGTACATCCTTGTCGTCCATAGACCAAGATTCAATTCCCTAGCTTGTAGCCAACTCTTTTAAAAATTTAGTACAGCTATAAAACTGTGAATTTCAAAGTTTCCTTCCTCCAGCAAGCAAGCTAGCTATAGAATACCCACCGATTTTATAGTCCTTCTTCTTCGTACACCCCAGTCTTTTTCCCATGGATGTGCAACTGGAACAACAAGTTTCCTCTTTTATAATGTGTCTCCACTCAAGTTTTTCTCCTCCATCCAGCTAAAAGCTGGAACTAAATCACTATTGTCTTGTCACAAAATAACAATGTATAACAGCGGCAAAGCGCCAGCGCACAGGTTCTGATGGTTGCCAGATTGGAATGAAACGATCTGATGGTGTTTTTTTATTTGTGATGGTTACTGAGAAGCCGACCATGAATGTCTTTGGATGATTGGAAATATTTGTATATTTTGATCAATTTCACTATACACACACATTAACCAAACCACCCCCTCTAAATTTATTCAGTTGACTGACTCCGGTCAGATCCTACCTCAGACTGCACCTTACCTCTTCCACTTCTTCTTCTTCTTCTACAACCTTCTCCTAAGGAAGGTCCACTACAATTCTTCACACGACTCTGCAGCGCTATGAAAATTCCGAAAGCCACCTCACTTTTCTTCTTAACTTCACCTCTGTGTCCATCAGGAGAAGGAAGGCAGGCAGGTAGGGAGGAGAGGGAGAGAACAGGTGGACGGCTTTGTCACTACTTGAAATCTCACACACAAACCCCGTCCGTCCGTAATGCAGGTAGAGCCAAACTCACGCACACATTTCGAATCCTTATTCATTTTACCACATAGCTATCTTGTCTACCTCATCTCTTCCATCTCATCTCATCATCCACGGCTACGGCCAGGAGCTCTCTTGGATATTTTTTGCTTTTAAATCCACTCTTTCATACATTATCTCTATACAAACTTTCCTCCCCGCCCTCCATCTCAACCTCTTCCAAGCCCTCTTGTATTCCATCTCTCATTCTTCTCCTCCTTCTCTATCATTCCTTCCATAGGGAGAGTGACTTGAGCCAAGGGATGCTGATCCTTAACAAGGATAGTATCACAGAAACGGCACTCTTCTTGCAAACAAACGCAGTCCTGTTACTACGCTTTGAAATCCAAACAATTGCATCGTAAATTCTAGTCCAAAAGTCAGCTTGCTTTTAGCAACGCGTCCCTTGGTCTTTTTCAAGTAAACATGTCCCTTAAACAAATTCATGCACTACACCTATGGCTAACAGGCTTACTCAGCTTGAACCTTAAGTGTATGCGTTTAACTAATTCAACTTGCTACCTTGTCACGCTATAGCTAGCTCCCGTACAAACGAGTCATCAAGGGCCCCCATCTTTCTCAAGTACCTTCTACTTCTACACATTATCCATCCTCTCCTCTATAACATGTCTTCGTTCTTGCCCTATTTCACAAGAAATTCACCTTTTTCCCTCCGCATCTTTCAAGTTGTTTTGCTAGCCCTGCTGCACTTACGCACAAATCTACCTCCCACAAACTAGCTTGTATCTACAATGTACTCGTTATTACCTACCTACATTATTACTTTACCCTTCTCGACAAATGTCAACTAGCCCCAAGCCAGTTAGTCAACTTGCATAGTTCTACCACAGAGTGTCCAAAGCAAATAACTTGATTCCACTCTCCTAGACTTCCCACCCTTTGCTGTTGATTTTTCCTTCGTCTTACATGTGCTCTTTATACATGTTGCACACCGCTCAACTAAAACTTAATGATTATCCCATCTTTGTGGGTCTGCTTATAGCTTTGTTGCCGTTTTACTTTCCGCGTAACTTGTACAAAGACACAGACACACGCCAAATCTTACCTCCTCCAATCAACCAATATCATTCACAACAAGCCGCAGAAATAACGCCGGCCCGACTAGCTGACTATAGTCCGCAATCTCAGGACATGCAAAACACCAGAGAGAAAGGGTGAATAACAGGCCTAAAAATGACCACAGAGAACTTTACCAACCCTAGAGAAGCTAACCCTTCTACTTATCACAGCCCTACCTTTTTCAAGCATGCCAAATGTAACCGCAAGTTATTCACCTGTCCTATAATCCTATAACAGATCACTCATAACATTCAGAACCTTGCCCTCACCCTTGTAATTATAGTGCCGATCCTAGTTCCCCAAGTGACCACACAAGCCCCTTATACTACATATCACGACACCCTCTCTGTGCTGCATTGACCCTCAGCCTCAATTCTCTCAGTCTAGTGTCAACCTATCATGTTTCTCATCGTAGCCAGACACTACTTGCCGCAATTCTAATTTCGGACAATCAAATTGCGTTAATGAGTGTCCCTCAACTTCTCCGCATGCTCTGACTTCTTCTTATCTACTACGTGAGCTAATACAGTAATTTAATTGGAGGCACTAATGACCACCATCCTTTTTTCTCGGCATCCCTCATCGCTTTGCCTGCCCATCTTCAACATGCTATTTATACCTCTTGGACACGTGTGATTCTTGCGAAAAAAATGTTTCTCTATTGCCTCTGCCCCTTTCTATCTCATACATGTCAACTTATTATCCCTCCGACACTCTTTTTCAGTCACATCTTCGTTTTTAACCTGTGCGAAAATTCATTTTTCAGCACCTGCCTAGCATATCCATGAGAGACATCTCAAACTCTGATCGCAATCTTGACTCGATTACTTCATAATTCAATTCGAACGTAAACCGAGTGAATCAATAAAAAGTTTCACCAACTTCTTCGAGTGATGTATTAATTTGAGCTCAATTCATACAATTCCTTCACTATCTTACAATTTGGCTATCCTGCATGGAGATTGCAGGCAATTTTAAGCATATCTACATACTAATACACATATCCATGACTTTCATAGCATAACCTGTTGTTGCGTAAGAATCATTGTAAGATTTTCCAGGATTAATTCCTGCAAATCAGTAACCTTTAACTTTAAACACGTACTCCAGATTAGAAACAAATACTTTTGAGTTGTTTTTAAAAAACTGCAGATTCAAGTATTCCCTCAAGTATAAACAAATGCTAAAAGGATATATAATTTAATCTACTACGTAGAGATACTAGTAAAGTAAACGTAGCATCCCACCCGTTTCGATCCGACATACTTGCTATGCTAATTTCTTCACAAAAACTATCTCGTCCTTCAGACTACGAATGTGGTTTAGAAATTGTACCATATCTGTGTTTCTTATTTTTTTCAATAATTTTAGATACACGCTTTCAGAAAATTATTAAATCTTTATAATTGTTACTCCAATGTAATTTTATAATACTGATTCTAATGAGCATGGATTCGTCATTACGCAGTGAGTAATACGCACCCGTCTCATCCTTAATTTTTCACATGCTTTGATAACGTTTTTATTTTTTAACAACGTTATCAAATCAAATCAACGTTTTTAATTATGACAGCTCAGTCTAGACTCTTCGTCAACAACTTCTAATAAACAAAGCAGCCAAAATCCGGATCTAAATATGGTTACAAAACCTCGTGGGATTTACTATTACCTGGACGATACCTTCAAGAGTAACGCAGGTAACCAATTCATGAAAAACAGTCAGTTTGGTTTACATGCTACACGTACGCAAAGTCACGGTATGAATTATGGTAGTGTTGATCCATTATTATTACCGTCCATTTTGCACGTACATGTCCAGCTACGTGCGTTAGTGCTCCCTGCTCTTTGCCCTCTGACGTACATTCTGAGAGGAGAACAGCTTCTGAAAATAATATTCCTTGGAGGATATTTCTTCGAATTGAATTTACGAGAGGAATTTTTGCCAAACCCTTCAACAAGTGAGCAATGCAAGACGTCACTACCATTTCCACTTTTTTCCAAAGCGGCAACAAGTTTTTCTACCCTTCATTAACTATCATCTCGAGCTGAACGTCGGAAGTTTTCCTTTCCATCCATTCAAGCAAGACAAGAGGAACAAGATATATAGTTTCGAATCATCTCATCTCTCTCAATAAAATTCTCTTCGCGGTTGCATGCCTCTCATATGCTTTCTTCAAGTTTCAATCCTCAAAAATCATCAAGCGCTTTAAAATCACTTGAAATGATTCACACTTTTCCTACACGTCAACAGCATGCAGGAGGATTCTTCATTGGAGCTATCCTAGGAAAGCAAACGCAGTTTCCAACAAGCAGCGCCAACTACCAACGACACTTCCAACCACCGCACCGCAATCCTTCCTTCCCTAATAATTTTCCCCCTAATTCTTTTGCCAATAAATATATACACTTGTTGATATTGTTCTTGGTTCTCTTATACTTTTTTATAATTCATCAATGAAACTCTGACCTCCACGAAGGATATATACAAGACGATCATATTTTTCTTCCTTATGCTTGTTCTCCTGAAGGTAAACTTTGCGAAATTGCACAAAAAGTAGCGTTCCAGCCTTAAGTTGTTTTCCATTGGCCCATGTGAGCCACTAATTCCACATAAGAGAGCCAAGTATCTCAATATTATTTTGATAAAATATCCTTGCTGGATTAGTTTATCCTCTTTTCTCATTAGCTGCAATTAAATCTAAAGAATTCTTGCAGATTGTTGCTCCATCATCACAAGTTTCTCCTTACTCTTTTATTATGAAGCGTGATGATCCTCTCCTCAAAATTATTGATTCGCCCCAAGGATCCCATCTTTGACCTCGGCCTTGTTGAAGGACAGCAAGAATAGTAGTGGACAGCGGTCATATAATATTCTTTGCCATTCCTTCATCCTTACAGCCCTAGTGTGTATCTGCTGCAAGTCAAGTCAACAACGTTTTTTAAACACATACACTTTGACCACGCTATATATTCCTCCCGCCCCATCTCTCATCTCTTGTGTCACTATGGGCACACTTGAACTTGTAATTCAGCAATTCCCAATAAATTACAAGCTGTAAATTGGGAATGGGCTTCATTAAGGAAAATTGCCGCTTGTAGTTGCATTTAAACATTTCGTAATGGCTTTTCTTAGAGTCATTTCTTTTACTAACTTTACTAGGTAGCTGTTGTATTAAATCTTTCTACAGTCATCTTTACACTGGAAACCAATTTTTCCCCTCGCAAAGCATAGCCTGAATCATTAATTCATGGAACGTACTGTAGTGTAAAACATTTGAACACAGCCTTCATTGCGCAATATATTCTTGCCTGGACAAGTTTAATTTTTTTCAAAAACTTCTAGTCCTCTTTTTGCGCATGGATATTGTAATTTTGCCATCCCCCATTTATACCACCTCTCGTCCTTTATATCCTGGTTTAGTTAGCTTTGACTTTAGTGTGTCGGATCCCTGCATCCCTTATACTTTGTTAATAAAAGCTTGATCCCATAACTCAACAATTGGTACATTGCATATACACCCTCTAAATAAGATGATGTCCGAATAGCACGCAAGCCTCTTTTTCTAAAAGTTCGAAAATATCCATGTGCAACATGATTAATCATTATCTCTAACACATCCACTGCCATTTCATCTCGCATCCTTAAACCATGTTCGCGAATATTTTAAATAGTTTATCAAAATGTAATGCACAGTTTGTCATATGCTGGACAGGTAGTAAATTATCACGAATTTCGTACTAAAATTCCCCTCATGTTGGAGATTCGACGTATGACGATTAATTATATTTTAGTTAAAAGCCTTCTCCACTCCCTCATGATTCCTAGTACCGTGCCCCTGTTCCGATGGAACCCCTGTTTATTTACTGAGTCTATTTTAAAGCGAAACTTTAGATGAAACCAGCAGCGCCTTTACTGCCCCACTAATTAATCTCACAGCGTTACCTTTTTCCATCAGCTGGCACTCTGTCAAGCTGTACTTTATTCATAAATGACATTGGCATCCTTAATTTTTCCTAACATTGCATGGAACTTGTTTTCCTATAAGAATATGCTTGCCTGGATTAATCTGCGGGCTGACTATTAGAAATCACGTTTCATTCTACCTTCCTTCCTTTCCATTCACATACAAAAACAGAGGTCAACTTAATTAATTACCCTTGAAACCACATTTCCATTTCTTCCAACAGAACCAGCTGACCCACACTCAAACTTATGCTTTCAATGTCATCAAGAATCATGATATTTTCCGTAACGCTGTACCCTTCCTTGTTTAATATTTGTAAGCCACATTTCTTTTCACACGTACACAAAACATATTTTCACTAGTCGAGTGCTTGAATGAAAATACTCGTGATATTAATTACAGCTAAAAGGGAATCACGTAACGGGATTCATATTCATTCTTGCTATTATTTTGCGAATGATCAATACCCATTAATTCTCAGTTTTAGTTGCCATGCAGCGTCCTTAGAAAGCGTCATGCATTTGTAAAGGTAGCCATAATCGATTCGTTTCTTGAGGTTCGCTAATTGCTTCTAATGACACCAGTCTCCGTAGGTCATGTCTAGCTGTAGGATCCGTAGCCTAAGGACAGGTCAATTTGAAGACAATTAAGAATAACTATAATTTTCTTCCGAATTCAATAATATCATTCAGTTCTTTTAACAATTCACAAACCTTACGAGCTTGCAATCAATCCATGCGACTAACCCTCTGTGAGCTTTTAAACTTGCTAATCTTTTGGAGGAAGTTGAATTCCTCAAGATTCTCTGATTCTCATGTAGGTCATAAGTAAGTTGTAATTGTACAAATATTGCAATTATGTTGGCCACATACTAAACTAACCCTCTCCCCATCTTTGACACGCTACACATGTCCTACTCCAAGGAGCAGCAATCAGCCATCACCTTCCATTCCTCCGGAAGGTAGACTGGTTGATAAAGTTAAAAAATTAACTTAAATTAAGAGCTCTGTCAATCTAGCTAAAATCAACCTCCGCCATTCCCAACGTTCTACCTGTTAACGACTCATGATGACATCTTGTTCTATCCCTGAGCACAAAAAGATCTTTCAAAACTAACTACCAGATATATGCATAATAAAAGTAAAAATTAGCGCTTACCTTCCTGTATTTCCTTGTTTTTCGCTACCAGACCCATTCATATGATGTTCCTGATGTTGGTGCAGCCGTGAAAAGGGGATCAAAGGAATGCAGCGTAATCCACCTCTTCGTCTTTTCAAGACTATTCCTTCAATGTTTCGTTACAGCAGTTTTTCAAGCTCTTTCTTTAAACCGCCTTCAACTTTCTTCTTCTAACAAAGGTTAAAGAGCGGTTTATGCGAACCTACACCCTTCATGAAGCAACGTGTACAATCTGCGAGCAAACATACCATGAGAAAGTGATTCCTGGTTCAGAGATGCTTTATATATCAACTTACTCTTATAGATTTCATCATTTTAACTCTTTTCCTCTCATCCTTCTTTTCTTCTTTTGAAATAGTTGACCACCAATTAAAATTCGCAATATTACTCAACTCCTCCACGCAGTTACAAATCTTCCAGCTTTTTATATTCAATTCTCTGGTTAGACTTCCAGTTTATTGCGGATTTAACCCCAAGAAGATGGTTATCAGCATTACATAACTTTGAACGGCATTCAGGTCGCGGGGCATAATGTCCTAGTAGTAAAAGGGGAATCAATGTTGTCTTGTTATTGCCACTCTATTTCATGTAATTATGGTTGCGTTCACGCGTTATAGCGTCTCTTGGATTAATTAACTGGAACCGCAGCATTAGGAGAGGTTGCGTTTTGTATTACCGGATTGTATTCATGTTGCAATTCTGTATGCTGTAGGCTACAGAATTGGAACATGAATACCAGGGGGTAGCTATTCCTTATTAGTCCCGTGGTGAGCATAAAGATGAACATTAGCTTAGGCTAGGTTCACAGGAAACTTCAGCATCAACTGACAAATCCGCAAGCTTCATTCCAGTCCCCATCCTGCACATTAATGTTAAAAGTTGAGGAAGGAAATATCAGCTCAGCAGTGCTGAAAAAGCATAAGGTGGAAAGCTAGCCAGCCTAATTATTTTAGCAATAGTTTTTCTCTCTTATAGCTCTAAGATTTTCTAGCAGCTATTTATTTATTTCGTTGCAATAGCCTCCTTCCGACCGACAATCAAACATAAACTCTATACTTCGATTACCCCGCATTTTAAAAGTGGTTTATCTACACTTGCGACCGGCAGTAGTTATTTAATGGTGCTGCATTAAAGAATTGGCCTCACCACCTTCAACCTATTGTAGGACAAAGGAACATAGCTTGACAAAGCATAAGCAATAACGTGAACAATAAATGCTGTTGTAGCATAAACAATCCTTGACATTACTATTTAATTCACGTAAGATAACCTTTGTTTAGGGAATATTTTTGCATGCTTATTCTGCTAAAATAAATATGTTGTCAAAATTCCCAACTCATGAACCAACAGAATAACAGAGCGGGAAAGCGGTTCGCAGAAATCTGGGAATGTCTCACGGAAATTCCATGAACGGGCTTCCAGAATGCAGTATTGGATTCCACTACCCATAAGCTGCGTACACTAGTTTTATCAACTCCATAATATGACTGCATATCTCCTATACTCGAGATAAGGTTTCGTGAGTAACAGATGTAAGTTTCAATTTCCCCGGCATCACAAACTATGACATTTAAACTAGAAAGAATTTAAGGACGCATGCAAGAAAGAATCTATATTGAAACCTGCCGAACCTTCATGGAGTTAACAGGAAGCGGAATTGTGTTCAGTTTTTCAAATATCTTATTTGCTTTAATTACCATTCTTGTATTCCATCACCTCTGTCACGGAGGTTTCGTGTAAGTTTTTTTTAATGTGATCTAAATATTTTAAGAAATTATAAGGCATTTATAAGGTTTTTCATTGATTTATTATACAATACTAGCGTGAATGAATGAAGAGTCTCATACTTGTATTTCTGGATGAACATAGTTAAAGTCTATAATACTTAATTATATTGTGTATAGTTCTAACGCATACACCATGCTGACAAGGTCTTACTACTCTGTAGAACTACTACAATGTCAAGAAATCCAACGAATGAATAACTATATTTTGGTTCCAGCGGAATATTTTGGAGTGTACATCTAAAGTATTATATTCAGGCTCCAGCTTGGAAAAACATCGCTTAAAAATCTCATTAACTTGGAAACAACAATTAAAATTAACAGTTTCGATAATGAGTCCTTGGTGAACGGCTTTTGCAAGCAATACTGTAGAAACATGGACAATTAGGAAAGATATGTAGAAATTAGAATAATTCTGGAAAATCCATTCCTTCTCCAATTTCCTCCAAGATGTAGTTCGGCGCATCAGCTTCTTACATACAGGAATAAAGACATCGACCGAAGAGGAAGCATGCATGTAAATATTTCTTTCTAAGAGGGTCAGAGCTAATGACACAGATAGGGAAACTTTACATGCCCCTACACTTGAGATTGGTGTAGGATGTATGGGCATGTGCCGGTTTGGATTATGGATTAGCAACAAGTACACACGTAATGAAAGCAGAGGTGTTTCAATTGGTCCCCCAATTGAATTGATGAATTATCCTTTGGAAAAAGTCAGCTTAGCATTTCCCACAATTGCCAATTTAGTTAGACCACATGAATTCTTGGAATGGTTGACAAGTTGGTTAAGTGGTGTACAAATTCCCTAGTGTCTGTGTCACTCGTTGCGGATGTGGAATACAGAGACGTTAAAATTACTCCAATGCCCTATCAAATTCAAGTCCGGGTTATGGTTATTGCCGATTATTTTCAAAGTTACAAGAATAAGTGAGTCGCTTTGAGGGGGGAGGAGGAACTGTATGTGGGATGAGTACGATGCGGTATGAGGAATATTCAGAGTATGACGATTGATCTGGGTTCGCATCACCAATTACTTCCGGTTCTGGCTACGCGCCGTATACCAGAGAAGTTTATAGTTTCCACGGACGGATAGAATTACTTTTTTTTAGCAAACTTCACGGCATCCTCCACGCACACATGTAACACATGCATACACTCAAAACATAGAAAATGCGTTTCTTTTCGCCATCATCGACTCATTTTCTCTTGGTGCAATCATGACGGTATTTGACATTCCCTTCAACATTGAATGAGAATTAGGCGATGATAATGGATTATCCTCTATTTATAGGGAAGGATGAGAGAAACTAAAGTTTTTAGGATGCTGATTCGGGGGAAGGGCAAGAGAGATGTGTAAATTTGTGGTTTCCAATGAATGCGTAAAGAGGATCGAGTAAAGTAATATAGCGCACCAATCAATTATTGTCCTTAAGCCTCAAATTTAGTGAATTTATTTATCATGTAGGATTCACTCCCGTTAGCATACAAGCATGTCTGTAATTAATCCTAATTAAGTTTTTACTAATGTGTACACACGCAAATTCATAAGCAACCTTTCCGTCTTTGTGTGTATTAAATCGCATCAATTTTCTAGAATTCCTACCTTGTTCCTTGAAAGGATTGAAGGCAGGAGGGTTATTTAAAGTAATCCAGTAAAAATCCAGAATAATTATGATTCCAAAGGAGTCGACGCATATAGTTTTGATTACTGTCACTGAATTATATATAAGTCGTTTAGGACGAGGAAATATTAGCGCCCTCCGGCGGGCTGTGAACTAATTGAATTAACATAATAATAAATAAGTTCGCATTGGATTGGGTGTGTCAGAATTTCGGAATCTTTACCTTACCAAGGAGGGGATAGAAACAACTACCCAGTTGAAGTCATTAGCAAGGCTTTATATTGCCGGGTTGAATAAATTATAATAAATTAACAAAACTCTTCGACATCGTCAAGGATAAATCCGATTTGTAAAACTATGAATATGTTGTCCATTAGAGGATCGAGAGAACTTTTAGCTCCACAGTACATAAGAGTATTAACAAATTCCGAGCATAAAGAGTACTTGTGTATTATGATTATCTGAAATAATAAATAAGGATCCTGATTAAACGTTAAGTATGAAAGCTTTGACAGCAGAATTTGACAGCGAACTGCGCTTTTTGAGCCTAGCATCATTCCGCAATACCGTTTCTGTAATTCCTCACCTCAATACTTTACACTAATGAAAAAGGCACGACTTTCTTGGTATCAATGTCCGACTCTTCTTGCCACCAAGGTTTGGAAGTAGCCACACCAACCATCTTGAGAACTTGCATTAATCCCAAACCGCCTGGAACGTCGTCTTCTACATCTCTCCTACGCCTTCTTCCGGAAACTGTTTACAGGGGGAAATAGTAAGCACACGTCATTAGAAGAAACAAAAGGAATTTTTTACCTTGCCATCACCAAGACTCCCATGCTTTTCCAGATATGCTCTAACAATTTCCTGGAAGGTTACAAGAAAACTCTCAAACGTTTTTCCCTTACCGTTGACAACTTGGACATTGGAACTTTGATTTTGATTTCCGAATAGTGCAGAAAGGAGGGTTGCGAGGAAAGCTAAACCAGCCAACAAACTGTACAAGTCTGCGTTATTGTCCTTTTGATAATGCGAAGGATATCCCCAACCCCATCCACTTCCACCGCCGCCGCCATAACCACCGCCGTATTGTCTCCCGCTTGCAGCGCTACTCCGTCTCGATGATTTTGGCGCTTTCGGTTGCTGCGTAGCGTTACTAGCGATTTCGCTCACTTTCCCCACACTGGGATGATTGGCTCTTTGAATATTTTTTGTTGCTTCTTCTCCTTCCGCCGGATGTTGTCCTTGTGCTGTCTGATCTTGGTTTGAGTGATCCGAAAAATGGTGAGTGGATTCAACGTTAGACGGTTGTGCACGAGGGCTGGGTTTCACAACGCTTAAAACAGAAGAATTACAGTATGTGACGGAGTAAAGAATTCCGAAAAGGGCAACTGCAATCGAAAACTTCTTGAGCGCCATCTTGATTGAACACTTGACTCCGAATTATCGGACAAAGGAGTACGGCGAGTCTTTAAAAAGAGAGTTTCCGGTAAAACACAGTCCGATCTCTCCCGTTTCGGGGAAAATAAGCACAATATTTAATTTCTCAAATTCAGGAGTGCACTTCACAGAATTAGAAAATTTGCGAGCTCCGTCTCAGGTAGTGATCCTTTCAAGTTGTGGCATGATTTGAAATTCCCAACCCACCTTACAATCCCTTTTATATTTGCCCCCGTCAGCTCAGACTCGGATAAGCAGGGCATGGCTTTTTTGCAGGAATCGTCGAAAAGAGGATGTGTCAAATGCGGATACAGCTTGGCGACAAAGCTTTCAGGAAAGAGGGATACGCACATTCTTAAAACACTTGCGAATCCCGTCCACATCCATCAATTCCCTACTTTGTCATTATTATCGGCCACGTATCAATGTTTTTTCCCCGCTCAACCCCCTCCCCTCTCTCACACCTCCCACCAACTCAACTATGGCATAAGCCCTCCCTTTTGAAGGTAACCACACTATTGCCAATGCATCCTCAGACATTTTTTAGTCCGCTCTAGTAATGATCCCTTCCGTTTTCCAATCCTCCAAAATATGTAGTTACTCTGCCGATAGTAGTGCATGCACCAACTTCGCTTTACACAGTCTTCACGCGTACGTCGTCAAGTCACCGACCATAGTAAACCCACAGCCTCCCAAACCAAACCCTCCCGGCCACCATTAAACGTGAATTAGTGTGCCATGAATATCTGTATAAAAATTATTATTTCAACTATTCAATCCTCCCAAATTCCTAAAATTCTACCAAAACCAGCCCAACTCTTCCCCTACGATGTATATATTCCTGAACAATAATTTCGCATTCGTAATGGTCTGATTGCTCATCTCTATTATACGCTTCATTTCCTCCCTACTGCCACACTAACCATCAGCCAGCCAATTCTTTCACACCTTTAATATCTCTCATCTTCCTGGCAAGTGCCCCTTCCCGATTCCTCCACGGCCCTCTCAAGAAGGATGCCTTCCATTTCCGCCATTTCCCATTCGCTTGCCCACAAACACGCTCAACTTTTCATTTTTTATATCCTTGTCACTCCACACTAGGGTTTTTCATCAAAAACATCCCTCACGCGCATAAAAGCCTTCAACATCCATAGACATCCTTCGATCCTTCCCTTTTCGATCGTCTAAATACAATTAGATAAACTTGTTCATTCAATATCGGATCTATCGATATCCGTATTCTTCCCATACATTAAAAAAGCTCTCTGTGACCGCATGTATATCCCCACCATAGCATTCACCGTGAAATCCCATGTTTATCTAGAACACTTCATGTAGTCTGCATTCTTCTTTTCCTAATTGTATTAAGTTCCATCCTTTTATCCTCAATATATACTCTCCGCCTTGTCTCAAAAACCTTGTATAAAATGATCAATCCAAAAAAATCCCTTCATTTCGTCTTCAGTAATACTACTTGCAAGTGCCACTAATATACACGCTCAGTCAGTCAGGGAACAGACGACCCGCTATTCGTTCCTTGTAAACGGCTTCCGCGTCCACATTTAGCGCAGTGTGTCAGTCTCGTAAAATCCCTTCGACCTGGGCATGTGCCTCACAGTTCATCGGATTTCCCTTCTGAAAAAGTAAATCATAGAATTAAAACAATTTACACACAATTGTCAGCTTCCTTTTTAGTCTTCGCCTTTAACGTTTGATGAAACAGCATGATGGATTCAAGTAGCTTGACATTACATCATTTAGTGTTATTTTATCAGATTGCCACATGATTAAAATAGTCATTATGGTATCCTTTCCATGAATAACTTCTTGAGCAACAGGAAGGAGCTCCAGCTTTAGTTAGCATGGCAGCAGATAACAGTATTTAAAAGAGATCCCACTAAAGCGTAGACTTCAGGAGCAAATGACGTTGGAATGTTTTAACTGTTTATGATTGGTTATGGAACTGAAAACTAGTCTCATTGCTAGATTTTCTAAAGTTCTAGTATAATTCCTTAACCGATTCAGCATGCATATCAGCTTGAGATAAGAAAAAGTAGCAATTTTGTAATCAGTTTCCCAGAAGGCCTTATTAGAACAATTGTCGCGAGAGAGCGCTGAAATGCCAAGAGAGACGAATTGTATGTCGTGTCGGTCTTAACCACCATGAATGCAGTTGCCGGTACTCCAAAGATGCGTCCTTGACAACGTTTTGAGAATTATTATATATAAAAATGATATTTTCGGGGATTTAACTCAAATTAATTGACTCTTTATTTAATGAAGTACAGTACTTTTCTAAATTGAAGCAAATTATAATTATTCATATCATTGCTCGATGGCTTTAATTCCATGGAGGGAACTACGAGTTTTATATGGCCTCTACCGCATCCATATCCATCCCGCATAATACTGTGCACGTAAATAGTGGAATTTTATATAATGAAGACATAATTTCATCTCATAATAAAAGATTACAGGCTTGCACGAGCTACAAGTAAGTGCAATAACTGATTAGGTTGACAAAAGTCAAGCTTCTATCAAAGCAAAGGTTTGCAGATTGATACAAGTCTTGCTGCTGCTTACTATCGGTTCAACCACACTTCCTTGAAAAAATTATGAGTAACTGCGCAAGGTTTTACGAGCTTGGGAGAAAGATTGTTTGTGTTGGAAGAAACTACAAGTAAGTTCAAATTTTAAATGTCATAGTGCTTTATGAAAAGGTCGATGCTTCAAGCTTAAATCTCTTTTGCTGTAATGTGTCTCATGTCAGCTCATCTTATTCTGTATTTCCTTATAGGAGTCATGCTGCCGAATTAGGAAATGCTGTACCTGAGAAGCCGATACTCTTTATGAAGCCTCCTTCAGCTTACATTCTAGAGGGTCAATCGATTGAGGTATATATTTTATCTAAAACCCCTCGGATTAAAATTTCGAAACGAGGCGTGTAATCATCAAAATCATTGACCATTAATCTTTGCCCTTAGATTCCTAAGGATTGCACTTCGTTGCATCATGAAATCGAATTGGGAATTGTTATTAGCAGCAGAGCCAGCCAAGTTTCTGAATCGGATGCCATGAAGCACGTCAGTGGTTACATCGTTGCTTTGGACATGACTGCAAGGGATTTTCAAGTAAAATATGTTTGACACTCAACCTTCGCTTTGCGTAAACATTTCCTACGATAGGACGATAGAGCGGGTTATAATGCAATGATGCTTTATAGGATGTTGCAAAGGCAAAAGGACTTCCTTGGGCAATGGCAAAATGTTTTGATACATCCTGTCCGGTCAGCAAATTTATTGACAAGAAGGACATTCCCGATCCGCACAACGTTAGTTTGTGGTGCGATGTAAATGGGATCCAGCGTCAACGTGGGAATACGAAAGACATGATTTTTTCCGTTCCATATTTAATATCCTATATTTCAACATACTTCACCCTGGAACCAAATGATGTGATACTTACTGGAACTCCTGAAGGTGTTGGACCAGTAAAGGAAGGTGACATTATTCAAGGTGGTATCCAAGATTTGGTGCAATTCAGCTTTCAAGTAAAACAAAGATAAGCAGCTTTACAAAGCATAAACATATAAGCAAATTGAATTTTATTGCGATCGCAATCCAACAAACATATAAGTTGTAAAACGGCTGTGCTAGTTAAATACTGGTGAATTATGACTATTAAATCCACTCTCGCAAGCATATAGTCGTGGGCTAGAATATACATATATCCGCTTATAGTTGAACACATTGAAGTCCACTGCAGTACTAAAGTACCATACCAACATTGTATGACCGCACCATCGACTTGCTAAATAAAGACTGTGGTTATTACTGCAGAGATTAAAATTTCCTCGCCAGCAAGATGTTTGTCTTCGTACATCCGCTTTGACTGTAAAGTCTAGTGGAAACTTATAGTTGATACTGAATAAAAGTAGCAAGCACAACATTCAGGCATCAATAGATTGCAGCGAATGGCTCCCACATGCTATATATATACTTAAAAATGCTAGCTTACAGAGACAGATTCTTCAAACTCCTAATGATAAATAGTTCGGTCATAAAGAAAGAGAGGATTCAAAGATATTCCGTCCGTCCATCATTAAATGTAACGTGGCTATCTTTATATCCAACATTAGTAACTTCAAGTTGACCTCGAGCCCATTCATACATTTTAACATGCTATTAAAAACTTTATTCCCTGAATTCAGAATTAACTACACGCCATCAGTCATCAGCCCAGCTCGTTTCTTGCTTTCACCTCTGTAGATTAACAACGTTCGGAGAAATGTAATAAGAAAATCCTCGCCCTAGTAAAAATCGACTGAATTATACCGTCGGATTTCATAGGGTAGGAAACAAAATATCTCCCTACTTTTTCAGTTCCCCTGTGAAAAAGTTGCAAATCCTTTGACCAGAGTCGTTGGTGGCACAGTGCCAAAAATAAACTCTTGGAATTTCATCAAAACAACTGACTTTTGCGTGTAAACAAAATTTTGATCTGTGCCTCATGACGAACTAGTTTGGTTGCAAGCATTTTTTACTGTAAACATAAAAGGTAAATACTGAAAGTAAAACTGAAGTTGATTCACTATAAAAATCTAATATTAAAATGATAGCACTTGAGGAATACTCGTTTGGTTTAATTTTCTTCGAGTAAATCGTGCAGCTTAAAATAGTTTATTAGTTTAGAATACAGCAATCGGTAAATTAATTACCTTGAAACAGGTAATACATACGGTATCTTTTTAATTATCGTATGTATCTCATCCCTCTTCTTGGATTAAATTGGATCTAACGAGAATGGTATCTGTTGTTTGCTTTAATACCATCTCAGGTTCTCATTTTGTCATTGTCGACCTTATCCGACTCGGACTTTTAGTAGACATGGGTGACAACGAAAATTCTGAAAAGTCGTTGCCAAAGGCAAAGAGAACTGGCCGAGTTTGGGCGGATGGTTGTTACGACATGGTACATTTCGGACATGCCAATTCCCTGCGACAAGCAAAACTTCTCGGGGATTACTTAATTGTGGGCGTACATTCCGATGAGGAAATTCTGCAGCATAAAGGCGCACCTCCGGTATTTAACGAACAGGAGCGTTACATGATGGTGCGTGCCATAAAGTGGGTTGATGAAGTCGTTGAAGCAGCTCCATATGTTACAACAATTGAGACGCTGGATCAGTACAACTGTGATTTTTGTGCCCATGGCAATGATATAACTACAACAGCTGATGGCAAAGATACTTATGAAGCTGTCAAATCCGCTGGTCGCTACAAGGAAGTTGAGAGAACTCAGGGGGTATCTACAACTGATTTAGTTGGGCGGATGCTCTTGATGACCAGGGACCATTTCCGTAGAGGAGAAAAGGTAATTAACTAGAATCAAGTTGGATAGCTTAAATGTTTTTTCTTGCACTGTAACTGATCCGATGAGCATTTACTAAATGTTGTTAATCACTATTGTAGGAGTATACTGTTGATCAAGATGTAAACTCATCAAATCTGGCTACCGACTCCAAAGCAAGGTCGCCATGGACCGGCATGTCTCAGTTTTTGCCAACGACCCAAAGAATTTTACAGTTTTCTGAAGGTACAGCTCCTGCACCGGATGCGAAAATAGTTTACGTCGCAGGAGCATTTGATGTTCTACATCCAGGTCATTTGAAGTTTTTGGAACAGTCATCGAAACTTGGTACGTCTTACTCGCTACCGTCTACTAATAAATTAATCCACCATGCATTGAAATCCAGTCTCATGCCATGTTAAATCCTTTTTTTAAATTTCAGGTGATTTCTTGATCGTGGGCCTTCACACGGATCCAATTGTTAACATGTATAAAGGTTCAAATTATCCCATCATGAATCTTCATGAACGAGTCTTGTCCGTTCTGGCCTGCAAATACGTTTCAGAAGTTGTGATTGGCGCTCCATACGTCGTTAGCTCGGAATTGCTGGATCATTTTAAGATTTCCGTTGTTGCACACGGAAAAACCCCACTATTCAAGGATCCACAATCCAAAAAAGATCCGTACGAGGAGCCGAGAAAGCGAGGAATATTTCATGAATTGGATTCTGAAATGGATCTCACTACAGAAAAGGTCGTCTTCAGGATCATAGCTCGTCGTCAAGAATACGAGGAACGCAACCGAAGGAAGGAGCAAAAAGAAGTGGAGCTCTATGCTGCAGAGCTTGTCAAGAAAGGATCTGCTTAAAGGACAATACAGAGGACGGGTGGGCTCAGAAGAGAGTAATAGTTTAATCAAGAATAGATACGAATCATTCATTTATGATATGATCAACGAGCTTCAAAGATTCCTCAGCTAATTGTGTTTAATGTGGTGCAGGACAAGTGAGCAGTGATGTAGCCAGTCTGTTACACAGCAGTGTTCATTTTATATTGTACATAATACTTTTAAAGACACGCAAATAATGCATTTACGAAATTATTTTTATCATCGCTTAATCAGTCATCTCCGTAAAGTCAACATTCGGAGTTCTCTGTATTTTAAAACTTATTTTTACCACCTTGGTACAAATCAAATAGCATTTTTTCCAGCATTTGCTCCAGTTCCTTTCATTATCCGGCAGAGTTTTCGTTGCGGTATTCTATAGCTTTCTGATTTTCTTGTGACTTCTAGATCTAGTCCCATCGCTAATTGTGCCTAGCTTTCGATTCTATAACTGATTGTATTGCGCATGCAGGTTTCACACTTATCTTTCATTTGTTACCTCTAAACTGGTGCTTGATTCATCGACACAACTATTATGACTACCTCTAAATCGAATTACCTTTTGGTTACCTTGTTAAATTTGTAATTATCAACCGTTCTAATCTATAATATATATTCGGATTTTAATTTATTTTATTAGCAACTACATCTACTTTTGTCGTAGAATCGGCTACGAAGCGAACCAGTTAGTCATACGACTTAAATGCCTTGGTCTTGTCAGTTCCTCAATAAATTCCACATGTTCTTCTTTGAACAGATGCATAATTAAGTTTCCATCGCAGTGAGTCTCCTAGGCTGTTACCCTACTGCATTACCTGATAAATACTGATTACTAATTTCCAATATGATAATCAAAGGTAAAAGTATTTCTTCTACTAGTTACGCCAACCAGGTAGGTAAAGGATATCCTTGGCATATATGCATTACGAGATTCAATTAATAATCGCGTTTTACCCTGCAAATGGTTACGTTACGACTTGAGGCAATATACTCAGAAGTGAAAGTGAAACGGCCTTCTGGATCAGGCAAGCTGCGACATCTAGCACAAAAAGATGAGACCTAAGGCATGCACTGATCCTGACTCCATGCATCAATGAATTCTTCACGGCCACTGTAACTTTCAGTCCGCCAGACACATTCAGTGAATTTGTATGGTTAGTTTAACTTCTCCTAATCGAGGTGTGTTCTACGGGAGAGGTTAAAATAATTTTTAATTCGTCAAAATGGGCCGACGTCCTGCAAGATGGTAAAACAACTATTGCTTGTCAATTATTTATTATTTTAAACTAGGAATTAATTTTATCTATGGCTTTTCCCTCGGTTGTTTCACATGTGTGTTTCAGCCAGAAAATTTTAAAAGCCTAAATTAAAATTAACGGGTTTGTCGCCTTGCAAAATTTCAAAAATAGTTTTGTAAGTGAACTTCAAATGCGTACAGCTAGATTATGCAGAAGTAATGAAATATTGAGGATAATGTAATTTTTTTACACGAGGAAGCGAGTTCGGTTCGGTGTATTATCCGTGTTCCGTCTAGCTGTATGTTGCGGAGTAATAATAGTAGGATTCGTTCGTATGAACAATTTCTCAAAGACCAAAATAATCATGGAATTTGAATTTTCTAGCGTGATGACTTACTCTACTTATCTCTGTATTTGTACAGTTATCGGTATTGCAAGAACAAGCCGTATCCTAAATCCCGCTTTTGCCGTGGTGTCCCGGATGCCAAGATCCGAATTTTTGACTTAGGAAAGAAGAGGGCTAGGGTAGATGATTTCCCATTGTGCGTTCATCTCGTTTCCGACGAATATGAACAGTTATCCTCGGAGGCATTGGAGGCAGGCCGTATCTGCGCCAATAAGTACATGGTCAAGTCTTGCGGAAAGGATCAATTCCACATTCGAATGCGATTGCACCCATTCCACGTTATTCGGATCAACAAGATGTTATCATGTGCCGGGGCCGATAGGCTCCAGACCGGAATGAGAGGAGCTTTTGGAAAACCACTTGGAACTGTTGCACGAGTTAACATTGGACAACCAATCATGAGCGTTCGTACCCTGGATAAGCACAAGGCTTCGGTTATCGAAGCTCTTCGTCGTGCCAAGTTTAAGTTCCCTGGCAGACAAAAGGTAATTTTAGTATGTAATTCATAAGTGAACGTGTTCGCGTGTATCCGAAGAATCCAGAACTCATACATTCCTTTTTTATCTTGTGACTACAGATCTACGTTTCGAAGAAATTTGGATTCACCAAGTTTGAGCGTCCAGATTACGAAAGGCTCAAGGAAGAAAGACGTCTTGCCCCTGACGGCTGCAACGTCCGATACCGACCTGAGCATGGACCACTAGCTGAATGGAAAAAAGTCCAGGAAAGCTTGGCTACTGAGTAGCATCGTATGAAAACTTAGTTGTGCTACACATGGATTAAGCGTTAACCGTGGTCCATCAACAGGAGTAATAAATGACAAGAACTTTGAAGAGCATAATTTAGTGTTTATTGAGAATACTTATTTTGACTGCGAGATTTTTAGTAGTACAAAAGTCCTAAGCAAGGCCATAGTGTCATACATCACTCATACGTGTGCCTCCACTTCCGGAGTTCGTTTGCATCCAAAAATATTGCACGATTACATATAGCTAAAGATTGTATCAAATGACTCAGATGCGCTAAAAATCACAAATTGTGCCACCGTGGATCAAGTTGAAGACTTCAAGTGTAATAACAACGACGCCAGCTCAATCTCCTCGCAGAATCCGTTCATTAACTGTACGCTCCTAAACCCGGACTTCAGGCAGTGTAACTGAATAATAGAATTATCATGATAATAGCAACTCGGAATTGATAATTTCTACTGCAAAGTTAGTGGAAAAGATCTTCTAAATTTACCGGAAAGCTGATTTGACCGACGAAGTTGGGATCTCCAAACATATCTTCATCGTAAACCACAATTCGAAGCATCGTGCATTCAGGATAGAACACACTAAATGTAAAGGTTTCGTTCCAATACGGATTGAGACCGTTGTCCTCTGCAAAATAATTGATTCAGGTCAAGAGCTCGGAAGCTATCAAAACTTTGTATAATTGATAAGAATGCTACGTACGTATTGTTTTTGTTTTAAATATTTGGTTAAAGTTGACATTTTTGTGGTCACTTCCTGTGACCTCGACCTCTACGAATGGACTAATTATGCCTCGGCCAGATTTCCACAAGTGTCTCCCGCCGATCACCTGATAAACGAAACATTGATTACACCACTGCCACAAAAGTTCAGTAAAAATAATTGGTTCGCAATTGCTGACGAACTGTAAAGGCTTAGATCTTACCGTTATGCTAAATTTGACTGGTGAGGGTTCGACAAAGCTCTCTGAAGCAAACATAAATTCAGGTCGTAGGATGTAGCCGCTTCTACCGTTTTGACGGAACTTTCCTAGGTTAAGTTGCAACGCTTTATCTGGAAGTAATACAATATTAGAGCACTGGTGTTTGATTCATAAGTTTACCATGAAAGTTAACTTCTTGAGGACTACCTGGAGTTTGGTAATTCAGAGCCACCATCTGACATCCAACAGCCCAGAAAGAAATAGGAATGTAGTTAGACGAATCCAGTCTTTGCCCTTTAGGATATACTCGGCTCAATTGCAGCTACAAAATTTAACAAAAGTACGTTAGCAAAAACCCTTTGAAGTGATATCGATACCCATTAGCATTTCTTTTACACAAAGTTTCGTTTCCTTACTTCATGATACCATAAGAAAAACTCTTTATCGCCAGCAAACAGCTTTTCAGCAGTGGTTTCAGGAAAAGAACTCATTTCTTGGAAGCATCGTTTCTTTTTTATCCTCTCCATGGAAAACTTATTCACCGAGCAGCAGTAGATAATCAGACTGCTCAGCTCTTTCGCAACACGGTTGACCCTTTCGATTTTCTTGTTTTCAGACTCCTAAGAAAGGTCACCAGATAAAACACATTTCAATAAAGACGAGATACATTGTATAACATCATCAATAAGCATGAAAATAGCTTACCCTTTCTGATACGCTTTCTCCAACGCTTCTAATTGCTTCTACCCAGACTATCCCATCTTCTTCATGTTCAACTCCGAAAGTATGAGTTGTTCCGTTTTTGTCTATGACTACCTTCCACTGAACATCGCCGCTTGATGAGCCTGATCCTGAAAAGCGTTTTAACTCTACGGTGGCTCCTGTTAGATCGATACAGCCTTTCTGAAGATCACCTAAAATGCAGTTGTCTTCAATCAACACCACATGGTTGGACGGGAACCATCCTGACTTTCCGATACACTCCCCGCGCCACCAGCCATCATACTCTTTAACTATGTTGCTGATTATATCATCTTTTCGGAATGTGATCTCATCATCTTGCCTTGCGCTGTAGTCATAAAGTGCTCGTGCCATGAACTGCATATAAATATAGTAAAGTTCAGTTGTTATAATATCATAGCTGAGTCTCGCATGAAATAAAGGTTAGATCAAATAGCACTCACGTTGCTCTCTTCCACATCATTCTTGAAAGCATTCGTATCCAAATAGTCGGAGTACACCTGCTGATCCATTGGGTCAAAATTAGCGGCTTCAGTTCTAAGTAACTCATCGGTCAGGGGCCATTTCAGGAAAATACCTTGGTAAAACGGGTATTTTTGGTAATGTTGTACTAAATCTCCGAGTGTCTCAAATTTATTCTCGCCAACGATAAACAATCTTCCATCTTCCTTGATCTTGCAGTGCTTGATCTTATTCTTCGCCCTGCGGTAAATTAATAAATTTAATAACTGACTAATCACTCGTGCTGCGTTAAAAAAGTGTTATATTACTGGACGCATACTTAACCATACAAAAACGTACCGGAATGAGATAACAAATCTTTGATCATCAATAGTGCTTGAAGGTCGTACTAAAAATGTACCATCGAGGCGAACCCGTTTCAGTAAGTCCTCTGCCCCGACCCGATCAATTTGTTGGAACCATGGCTTCCCTTCGTGATTACAAGGTTGTGGAACCGGATCTCCAAGTTTTACATGGAATTCCTAAAATTCCGAAACTGAAGCTATTAGCAAGACAGTTAATAGCACTGTATGAATGTTATTGTCTCAAAATATAGAATGTCTTACAAGACCACGTATAGGATGCTCTCGGTAGTACGAAATTAGGGAATATAGACTGTCAAAAAGCAGCGAGTCCACGAGATAATACTTCACCTGGCCCCACTCATATTTGCTGTGTATGTGGCAATGAATTACTCTACCCTTGCGCCTATAAAGAAATTTTTACAAACACAATTATATTACAGCATGACTTTACATGAGCTAGAATACTGGCATGGCTGTATTACCACGCGGAGAGAGTATAGTCTCCAACAAATGTTTCGCTTTCTCGAACCAGAAATGTGCCATCAATCTGTTTGTAGTTAGAAATTAAAGCTACGGCTGCGCTCCTCCCTCCTTTCAATCTACCATGGAACCATTTTTCACTAAAATGGAGCTCTTCTGTCTTTGCAGTATCCTGTGGCTGGAGTAAAAACTTACAAATTAGCGGTGCACAAACACGAATACTTCAATATTCAGTAGTATGTTTGCTTACACTTGCAGTATCCTCTTCAGTTGGGTGCACCAGCATTTGCTCCGTTTCCTGGTTATCTTTTGCCATTTCAGTGAATAAAAGCTTTCGTTTTGTTAAGACAAAGAAGTGGGGCTGCCGATTCGGACCATCTTCGACATACATAATGCCATTCTTGATGGTATTGCTTAGATCCATTTCCTTTGCTAAACAAGAATCATTGCGAACATTTATTCAGATGCTAGTATTTGCAATCGCTACAATAATCACATGACTGTATCACCACTTACAAAAGTCTTCGACCCTGGAAAACTGCTCCTCTTCGATATTTCCTTCGGGTAACTTTTTGTGTTTCAACAATATGCGACCTTTAAGTTGTTCAGGAGACGGTAACACGCTCTCATTTTTATTGATTTGACTTACAACCAGCATATCACCAAAGGTTTCCTGAAAATAAATTTTCGATCCATAAAAGTTAAGTCATCAGGACTCCAGTAGCATTTGTTGAGATTATACCAAAGTCCAAAATATAAAAAATTACCTGAAATATATTTGCCATTTTCCTCTGTTGCGGCAGTGTGCAATGATCTTCAATACTGAGAATTAAAGGATATCTGCAACAAAATGTTTCAATATTGAAATTCCTCACACCTGAATCACAACAAATAAGATCGAATAACAGACATTGCTTACTCTGATTCTGCGAAAGCATAGTCTCGGATAACTCTACATACGTCGACGAAGCGGATTTTCGAAGTTAGGGTATGTCCATGAAAAATAAAAGGCTGGCCATCGGAGCCATCCCAGCAATCTAGCTCGACGCATCGGCACGCTTGTAGCAAGCACCGTATATAAGCTTCCGTAGATGATTCGGAACTAAACTGGTCTCCAGTAAGGTACGTATTGTGCGACGAAGAAATGTAATAGTGAGATAAAGGACGAGTCATGTCTTGGCACACAGCATCTTGCCTAGCATCCCAGATAGTATTTTGCTTGCTATATAAGTAATCTACAAACTACAAAAAGGATAAAACAGGTTAGCTACACAAAGCCTTTGTATGTCTATTGAATAGCTCTTATAACAAATCAATTACCTCTTGCACAGATATGTCCGCACCACCCACTCTATTCGGATCTTGGAAGAAACTGTTCATAACTTCATTAACCTGAGGTATGATTTCTGCCTGCTCTTCGATGAAGAAATCAGTTAGCTGATTATACGTTACTTGGTCATTGGTAGTGTACTTGACCAGGAGATTATTAATGATCTGAAAAGGAATAAAAAACAAACTACATTGTAAACCCACACAACTCGTTCGTTATTTCTCTCAAACTGATAAAACCTCAACATCACTTAAGTATTACAAGCTCCGCCAAATTTCAATACCTGTTGATCATGTACCAGTCTACGAAATAATAGAGAGAAGTCATCGAATCCGATTTCTCCAGTAAGTTTTGCATCATATTCATTAAACAAGTCTCTCAATTTCCCAGTGCTCAGTTTGCAATTAATTTTAGGCAAGAAAGCTTTAAGCTCCTTTAAATTAATCCTGAAAGACAGTTTCTTATGTTCACTCTAAAATCCAATCATACACTGAAAACATATGAGCCCAACAATAATTACTCACGTTCCCTTAAGTGTAGAATGTGTTGAATCTAAATTATAGTATTGTTTCCGAAGCCACGTTTCCAGCTGGACATTGTAACTAGAATCCTTAGTTTCCTGCCAAAGGTATTTTATAGTACGATACCACAAATCGCATTCTTTTTCAGAAAAAGCTGTAAAACAATAAAACCCCATAAATTTTGGTTTCTATCTCTCATGAAATGTAACATTATTCGAGATTAATAGTAAAAACTTACCAGCAACAGACAAGGTTGTTAAACGAAAGTCGGATCCGTAATACAAAACAAAGCATTTGGAGGCTTCATGTTTCTTAGCATCATCAGGCCACTTGTCAAAGTCCTTGGAACTTTTCCCTAAGCGTACGTCTTTTATTTCACGTAGATCCACTAAACCCAAAACGAAATTAGTCATCATCATTTGGAATACGACAATATCTTTACCTCAAACAGACAATCCATAATTCTAATCAAAAACTCACCAGCACCCTCGATTTGTCCCCGACAAGATTTTTGACACACAATTTGACGAGTCTCTCTCCTAATCATGAGCGTCTTCTTTTCAGGCCTTTTCCGATGGCTGAACTTGGTTACAACTGTCCCCCTTTCTAGTTGTGCAATAAGCAGTTCCATTTCAGGAATCATAACGCTTGTCGACCCCATGGCTCTGCCCAAATCGGTCATACCGATCTAAACGCCACTTCAAACTCGCTAACCGGGAATACAGTACTTCCAGTAGCTTAATTAACAAAAATTACTTTTTGCCATATTTATATATATTCTTTTTCGACAAGCTTAAAAGCGCATATACGAGTTGCCACAGTCTTATAGTTGCAGTAGCATTAAAAATTGACGATGGTTCATAGACATCGTGTTGAGTTCATAGGTTCCGTAATTATATTTCCTTGCTAAAGTTTCCATCTCTCCGTAGTGGAGGTGACACCTGGTAATCAACATACAAAGATACACTGGTAACCTTCCCAGTCGCAACAACACCTTTCATTGTATCAAAGAATAACTTTATCATCATAATATCATATATATATTATATATCATATATATATATATATATTATATTTATAAGTAATCATGATCCCTGACATAAACTAGCATAGGGAAGGGACATTCATGAAAAACAGACAGTAGTCAAGATATACACAAGATAATAATGATTCCGTGCCAAATCCAAGTCCAAACTCACCATTCAATTGAATTTTACCATACCTCAAGCTATGCTTGCACTTGCAAATATTTTCGCGCTAGTTGGAAGCCTTTTTTCAAAACTTAATTATTTTCAATTATTTCACTCCAGAAGATTTGCCTTTTCGCTACTGGCTAACGCGAAAAAATTGCACACACACCGAGCTTCCCGTTCCTCCAGAATAAAATTCTTCCTTCCAGTCCCTTCCTGTCCTACACTTCACTGGAAGCGCCTTGTCCTTGCCCTCGGATGCGCGAGTATTATTGTTGGAATCACACGGGGATCACCAAAGATCCATTGACAGACGGGGGACAGCAACAGGGAGCATGCATAAATGATCACCGTCACACACGACACACACACACTGTATACCCACTACCTACACTTTGAACAGGAGCGGTTCAAATAATGCAATCCAATCCAGCGAAGCGAATAGGATGTTAGATTTGCAGATGGCATGAAAAAACTTTTATGAATGGATTATATATTTCAAAGCTCTCCGAACCCACTAAAAATCTCCTTCACAGATCCACATGTGATCAAGGACTTGCTCTATGATCTAGTATTCTTTGAATGCATTAAATCCCATCCTTCATTACTCTTTTCTGCCTTCCTTTAAAACACTTCATCTCCCACCGTGACCGTAGTCTCTAAACTGCAAAGAGAATACAATGCAAAATCCATCCATTCAAATCCCTGTCTCAAATCTGTACCAGACAAAAAAGCAATGTATATGGTAGATCTACAAGGAGAAATCCTTCCCTCAACCGAATCCCGTCATCCCAGACACAACCCTTTTCTTCTTGAGTGTACAAGTTGCGTATGTAATTATACATCAGTCCCTCACTCCCTCTCAAGTCAGTCAGACCCAGCTTTAACAATGTTGTTGGAAACGACGCGGACGAGTGAACGTCTGGCTACGGGATGAATCAATTTCATCACATACCCCGTAGATCCCACATCCGCTTGTCCCTCAACCAGCTGATCGCAATCTCAATCTGACCGAGATATCCCCCATCCAATCTTCCATCCAGTCTTCCTCCCCCTTCAATCAAATCAACAAGACCAACTCGCATGCAAAGCAAACATATCCTACTCCGCCCTCTCTGCTTTCACTTTCTTCTGCATAAAGTATGTTTCTTCGTCGTCATCACTGCAATGGACTGCGGCATTTGCCAATTCTGTCAGAATTCAATAGACCCTCTCGCAAACGCAACAACTCGCTTTCCCTCAAGCGCCGATCCTTGATGCTTAACTACAGCATATAAACTTGCGCTAAATCTACCGATAAGACGGAACAAACTCATTAGACTAAAGTTTTTCAATCATTAGCTTCGTTACTCAACTCGAGTATATAACATGTTGTGGCTGATATTATAAGCTACTGCAGGTTGGATGAATGTTTGTAGGCACGTAGGTAAAACAGAGGGTAATTATTCCACCGAGTTGCTTCATCTTATGTAACCTTATATATAGTTACTCACGTAACGCCCAATTAGTTAGCGATTTGCTACAGATGCCAGCAGCATCCATCCAGACCAGGATGCAGGGTTTTACCTACCTGTACTGTTGGCAGATTCTACAATCTGTTGTGTGACGTTCAATTCTTTAAAGGTCCGCAGAATATGCTCATTGAGGAAGAAGCAGACTCTTCCTGCTGTAACCAGTCACGTACGTATTTACAGCAACTTCAAACTTGAGCAGACCAATCCACATGTTCTTCATTCAAGGAGTTTTTCAACTTTCCCCTCACAGCTACTATTTAGCTGTCCTAGCAAAAGTATTCACAACAACACTCTACAATGTCCGGCATAATGACCCACGTAAATTCAAGTTGGGATGATTTAAACTATATACACAGTTTATGTTGCAAAATCTATATCAGCCGATTACTTTCAGTCGAATATGAACGTTTGAAAACACGATTAACTTTAAAAATTAAAAAGGCTATACATTTGAAATTAAATGACTACGCAGCTTTAATTTGCCATACTTCAAAAAATTCCGGCCTCCGTAGATAGTTGCAATAATCGTCCCAGAAGAGTATCCCGTGCGTGTAGCACCATTTTAACACATAAAACGTTATAAACGATAGAAAATCTTTGTCTAACCTTTTTTTAGAAAAACTTGGCCATCCGACGAATTAGCATCCACTTCATTCCTGTCGGTCAGGATATTCAACTGTTTCAACAATCTCACGCACCACATCACACACACTACAGACACAAAACACAGATTGCACACTTCTAGATCGTGGGAGAATCGGGGGAAAAAGATCTGCGCACTTATATTCTAATGAATCTCATCAAAATAATCTGCGCGTAAATTATTGTAGAAGAAACATTATCGGCTTAAAGGTAAATCAACAAGTTAAGAGAGTGCGGTCATTTCTTGTTTTTAAGCTTCAATATTTCCGTTACTACTACGGTAAATTGACTCTAAATAGGGCAAGCCTTCTGCGGTTTGGAGTTGTTTTTATTATTATAGATCTGGAATACAAGAGCGCTACCTATTTCGAGGACAAGGTCAATTAAGAAATCAAGTTCTGGCTAATCTTTAAAGCGGCTGACGTGTCCATACTCCAGGAAATTATTGGCTGATTTCTAGCTGTAAAGAGTAAATAAAATCCCTCTTTTTCAGCTGAACAAGGAAATTAATTCGTCCCATCGGATTGCGCAGTTTGCAATGATCCAAGTTTCTGATAAATGTGAAGCAGTTGTAATATCATCTTTAAGGATTTATAAATCCTTGCATGGAACTCCAAATACCTTAGTGTTGAAAACTATACGAGCCAAAAAGTACGGATAGAGTCAATTAATTGTGTCCTATATTTTGTACAATTGTGCAATATAGGTAGTTTGGTGCTTCAAGTTGTGCTGCTTATTTATGTCATATAATTTTTCGCGTAACTTTATCCGAAATGAAAGCGGACAGACCTTTAGTGATTAATTAGTGTTTGTAGTGCTGTGTTTATTGTCGTAAACTTACTTTCGTTCCACAACTTTAATCAGCATCATGAAGCTTGTCAACCGAAACTTGGACAGAGATGGCAACGGGTAAGTTTCCAAGCTGGTTTTGCCCAAGAAGTGTATCTTTATCCAGTCTTCTATAAGATAATTTTCATTATTCTCATAACGTTTTTAATTCTTGTATGTTGGTTTTTTTCTAGGTCAATAACCCTTATTGCCGAAGAGAATGAAGATATGTGGCATGCATACAACCTCATTTCGGAGGGAGCCGTTGTCCGGGCGTCCACTATACGGAAAGTTCAGCAAGAATCCTCCACTGGAACCTCTACGTCAAATCGTGTGAGAACTACGCTGACTATACAAGTCGAGACTATCGACTTCGATACTTCAGCATGTGTATTAAGGCTGAAAGGAAGAAACATT
Source organism: Sminthurides aquaticus (assembly GCA_906901655.1). Lineage (NCBI taxonomy): Eukaryota > Metazoa > Arthropoda > Collembola > Symphypleona > Sminthurididae > Sminthurides > Sminthurides aquaticus. The sequence continues at coordinate 11,357,260 of CAJQTT010000001.1, read as the reverse complement.
GAAGAAAATCAGTATGTCAAAGTAAGTGGTGGCAAGATAGTTCGAAAATCAACTACAACCGTGTCGTCTTTTAATAATTTTCATTTGGGGTTTCATAGATGGGAGCGTATCATACTTTGGACCTGGAAGTCAATCGAAAATTTGAAGTGACGAAAACCTGGGACTCGATTGATTTGGAACGCATTGACAATGCAGTCGATCCTGCGCAGGTAAGGAGCTGAAAGTCCATTCCATGTTTTTCAGTAAATATAAAGGTTATATTAATCCATTTGACTTTCTGTGTAGAAAGCTGACGTTGCAGCGATAGTCATGCACGAGGGTCTAGCAAACATTTGCTTAGTTCTTCAAAGCATGACACTCGTGCGAGCTAAAATTGATGTTGCTATACCTCGAAAACGGCATGGAAATGTAACAAATTATGAGAAGGTAAACGCTTGCTAAAATCTTTTTAAGTATATTCCTTTCTTTCAATGATTTTGAATTGAGTAACGATTTCAAATCGTTAATCCTAAATTACAGGGTTTACAAAAGTTTTTCGAAAACGTAATGCAAGCTATGATAAGACATATCAACTTTGACATCGTGAAATGCGTCATTGTTGCTAGCCCTGGATTTGTCAAAGACCAGTTTTACCAATATGTTTTTTCTCAAGCACTAAAGACTGATAATAAGTTATTGATGGAAAACAAGGGAAAATTTCTCTTGGTGCACTCTTCTAGCGGATTCAAGCATTCTCTTAAAGGTATGTTTCGTGGATTCGGCCGATGAAACGAGCGAAAACATGAAAAAAATAGATTTTATCCAATCTCAAAATCTCGATTTCATTTTAGAACTTTTAAGCGACCCACAAGTTATGAGTAAACTTGCCGACACAAAAGCTGCAGGAGAGGTCAAAATTATGCAAACATTTTACACCATGCTACAAACGGACCCAGGGAAAGCGTTTTACGGTTTGAAGCAAGTCGAAAAAGCTAACGAAAGTCAAGCTGTCGAAGTACTTCTTGTCCTGGACAGTCTTTTCAGGTAATTATCTAGGGATTCTGTGAGGAGAACTAATGCAGGGTGGAATACTGAAGCTGTCTTTTTGCTTTTCCAGATCTAGTAGTGTACAAGAAAGAAAACGCTATGTCAACATGGTGGAAACATGTCGGGAATATGGAGGAGACGTGAGGATATTTTCCAGTCTCCATGTTTCAGGAGAACGTAAGCTATTTATTAGTTCATTCCATCAGTGATTCCTGATCTTTTTTGCACTGGAGTATATAGAGTAGTCGTTAGCAATCATGTGGTTCAGTTATTAGCGATCGTAATTATTATGATGTCACTTGGAACTTGCAGAATTATCTCAGCTAACGGGAATTGCCGCAATTCTGCGATTCCCGATGCCAGAATTGGAAGATATGAGTGATATGGAAGACGATGATAACTGAGCCTTACTTCCCTCCTGCAAGAACTTCCCCATGAGATCAGCATGTGGTGGTGAGAGTCAATTTAAAAGATGCGGGCATCTTGTATGATAAGATCAAGATACTCCGCCAATGGAAATTATAAAATAATTCTTTCGAAACATGATTCGGATACCCGCCATTAAAAATTGTAGATAATAATAAGAAGCATGATTGGGGTGGACGTAGAAAATAATTAGATTTGTGTTGTGTCCTAAACTTCTGGAAATAAATTTTTTTTGAAATACATATACTCTGACTACGTACGTATAGTTTTTTTAGCAATACCTAGATCAGTATCGCGGCGTTTCACCTAAACGTAATCCATGTATTCAACTAAGCCGGATATGCCACTTAATCAATGAATGACGTCATCCCGTAGACAAATCAGAACTCCGCAGAAACACTGGTGCACTGTTGAAGTTATAAACGTTTATTCCATACAGCGCCGGTAATAGGAAAATCCGCTGCATTATCAGTTTCGGAATTCGTGCTTACAATTGAACACCTAAATCTTTTACAACCAAATAAGTGTAAGTGTAGGCATCTATCAAAATATAAGAAACAGAAGGTTATCCATATTACAATTACTTGCGCTACAATTCAAGTAAAATAAGTCGTTGTTGACACGGAGTACTCGAGCAGAAGCTCTAAGAATACTACAGAACAAAAGATTTAAAATTACGACGAACTAGTATAGTATTGGTGATATCAAAATATAAAAGCCTATGAACTCTTGAAGTCTTGTAACCTACTAAAGGCAAAGTAAGTTGTCGAAGTTTACGAAGCAAACGAAGTTGACGTTGATCATTAAGAAGCTATTCACACGAAGAAATAGTAGTATACACAAGAACTGCCAAAACTAAATCTCTTACATGAAGTATTGAGTATCTTTGTAAAACGACGTTGCCTTCGAACAACGTTAATAGAGTTGGACAATTGATTCTGCGAATTCCTAGAGCTACCACAACTCGGATGATCGATATCAATAAGGCGTGATGAACCGATATTGTTAACGCGTATTGATAGCCATGATAGGAGTTTTCGGCTTCACGTGAAGTCGCTGCCAACTGAAGTAAGATGAGGTCGACATGCGTCTCATAAATTTTATTCCCATTGATGGGGCGAAGGAGGTAACTCGGAGGGATGCGCGACAGTAGAGCTGTAAATTTAAAAAAAATTAGTTAGCCGCTCAGAGTTTTAATTATTTTGACAACATGGAAAGTTCATTTATATAGTTAATCCGATATTCGGATACCAGTTCGTCTTATTTTACCTGGTAAAACTTTTAAACGCTGCCGAATGAGGATTAATACATAACGGGGTTCGATTATTCTGTACTTGCTCCGTTACTAAATGGTAGAGATCTTCTTTCACTAGACTCAATGTTGTAAGCTTTTTCTCCCAACGATCGTCAAACGGACACTCTGCGACAGGTTCTAAATCCGATGCATAGCTACGTAGGCCGGATGAAGTAGTCATGCAGCATCGGCACATGCATGAATGATATCTCAGCCTTCCTTCGTCGATGTAAGGATGATTCAACGCTTCTTCAATAGTAATGCGGCGATCAGGATCAAATACGAGCATTTGACATAATAAATGTATTGCTTCCGGAGTAGCTTGTGGTGAAAGAGTGTACAGAGCTGCTAATGCAGCTTGTTTATGAGGTTTCTTGAGCATATGGTTGCGAGCTCCTGAACACGCCGAACGGATATCTTCAGCTTTAGGAGTGCCGAGCAGGTCAGTAATGAGGTCCAGCTATAAAACAAGTAAATATTAGTAAACCTAGTTGCATTATTACACGTAAAACAAATCTTCGCTGATTTTAAAAATCAATATGTATTCACCTGCTGAATAGGCGTTTGCGCTTGAAATAAAATTCTTCGTCCTAGTAACTCTCCAAAAATGCAGCCAACGCTCCAAGTGTCGACGGCTTTGTCATAATGCTTGGCTCCCATTAGGATTTCTGGAGCTCTGTAATATTGCGTAACAACCTCCTGGGTCATGGCTTTCGAGCGATTAGGTTCTTCAACCCTAGCCAATCCGAAGTCACAGATTCGAAGAACGCAATTGCTGTTTACAAGCAAATTTCCAGGTTTGATATCTCGATGTAAAATTCGGGCCGAATGCAGATACTTCAGCCCTGGAATATGAGAAACACAAATTTATGATTATATAGTTTATTGGCAAGATTTGCATACACTATTACTGAATTGGCTCAACAGTATTAAATCACTATTGCTGCTTACCTCGTAAAATTTGGTAAAGAAATACTTTAATGTGGTCGGAAGATAAGTGTTGCGGAGAAACTATAATTTTATGCAGGTCACTCTGCATTAATTCGGTGATGACGTATCTAAAAGAACGAAAACAATAAGATTAGTTTTGTTTTACACTCCGAACCGACTACATATCCAAAATCCAAACCGCTTTAAAAAATAAGATTGCTTACATCTCTTGGAAAAAATCTATATGAGGAGGTTGCAGTATATCTAACGCTGACAGAACGTTGTCGTGCTTGAAAAAGCAGAGCATACGAAGTTCTCTGCAGACCCGTCTAGCGGATACCAATGATTGAAAAACGTTTGGAAGTTTTTTCAGTGCAACTCTTTTCCCATCCCGTGGATCTGTCACCGCCCTGAAAAACGGTAAAATGTGTTTATAAGTAAACCGGAACCAAATCCCATTCCATGCTTCACAACTGCATTGATTCTGCAAAATAGATTCTCCTCAAGTGTAACCATTGTCGAGCAAGGTGGGAGACTCACCACACAACACCGAATGCGCCATAACCAATTGGTCTATCAGGTTGGACATCCACAGGAGAAGCTCTCTCAGAGTTAGGGTAACCTCCAACACTGTTTTTGGAACTGGCAGAATTCAGTGCTCCTATACTTTGTTGATTATTATTGTTGTTGTTATTGTTGTGAAAGTAAGCAGCAGCTAGGACTGCTTGATGATGGTGGTGATGGGAGACCCCCATCATGGGCGCTGCAGGTCCAGCGATGGTTGACATGATTGAATATTCCACACTGCTCACAACTTACAAAAATTGCTTCCGCAAAGGGTGGATCTCGGGAACTCAGTCAGCTTCTTGCTGAGGTGGAAGGGTTTTAGTTCTTCTGGTAAAACGTGACGAAAATATCTGCAAAACCAAAGACGGAAGCAATTAAATAAAAATCATCTATATATATCATCTATATATATATCAATTAGTCCATAAATATGTATCCATTGCTCAACTGCCAATCCTATTTCCAGGCCTGCCAATGCAGAAAAATGTGAATGACCCACTATTTAAAAGAACCTCATAAACATCGTAGACTAATCAAACATCTGCAGTCTGCAGAACCAATCCTTACATGGCGGTCTCACGAAGGAATTTTGCAAATTTGCTCAACAAATTCCAATCCCGAAATCAGAGTTCACCCTTCTACATGTAAACAAGGAAGTTTACTTTCCAATGATCATCAACCTCAAAGCACAGAAACTGACAAGCGGCAAGCACTTTGCATGCCCCAACCAATATCATTATCACTATCAGTCATTTAAAAACTTTTAGCTTTCCACCACTCAAGAGTCTGCCTTCTTGGAGAAAGACAAGCCATTTCCGTCCTCAAACCTATATAACTAGCTGCCAAGCGTCAAAACATTAGAATTGCTTGTTGGATCTGATTTGAAAACACGAAAATATTTGGTCAGCCGCCAAAAGGAATCCTATTGAAGCGATGATACACTGCAATTTTCGCACTACCCGAGTACAAATTCCAAACTCTGTTACTTTTAGAGCACTACTGAATAAAAGCCCGGGCTTCGATCCATACATTCCGTCACAATTTCCACCGGTTTTCCTTAACAGAAACCCACTGCAAGGGACAATGAAACCTAAACCAAAAAACCGTCAGATGTGGAGAAAACAATGACTAACACGGGTCCCTTCCCGTTGGTATTCAATGATTTGATCCATGTCAAATTTTCACAAGCAACTTTTCATGCCGACAGAGTGAAAACTAAATTTTACAATCTTCAGTTCTTGTAGAGTGAAAGGATTCTTCTCTAACCCGTCCCCGACATTTGACCTTATTCGTACATCCATAGAACCAAGAAATCCCAGAGGTTCTTCAGCCCTGTCCCTCAGCTTGACATAAAGGCAAAAGGTAGACGCGGAAGGGGGGGAGATGAGAGAAACGTCTTTGACAACATCTAAGCAAGAAATATTTTAATGAAATACTTGAAATATATTCACATGAGGCCAATTTATTGCATCAGTGTTCCTCTACACCGACTCATGTGTGTCATGCCAATGCACGCTGCCGTATTCACGATAAAAAAGGCGTGCTCAAACCATGTACACGCGTACATTCACAAGGATAAGAAAACGTGAGTGTGAAATCTTATGACACACAAATGCACATACACTCCTTCCCTCGCACTGATTGCAACTTTCACTACACCTTCTCACACATTCACTTTAAAATACTTGATCTGACATCGTCTTACAAAAAACTCCACTCCATCCTGGCCATTCCACCCCGCCAAGCCACTTTTATTCCCCCATCATACATACCAAGATCCTCATAACGATCGCCGACGCAATTACTCTCTCCTTCCTCCACCAACGACAATCGTCTAACTGAGTAAACCAAGTAAAAATCTCTAAGCGATCGTTAGCAAAGCTCGATTCCTTCGTCACTTTTTCTTCTGTAAATCCTTACACAAATCCCTGCGTATGTACTTCCCCGTATTCCACCGCTAAAAGATAACATTCATCACAAATATTTCATTCAACAACCTCTCCCTTCCTTTCCTCACGTTTCCGGTATACTTCTGCAATTTTTCTCTCCTCCCCATATCGTCTTCTCTACAGTCACCATCATTCGCAAAAATGTCAATGAAAATTGGGAGCGCTGACTCAGTTATGAAAGTCGAGTGTACCTTCTTTTTCACAAATAACTTAAAAGTACTGCCCGTGGTCGGTGGATATGAATGAGAACGCTACAGATATACAAAAACCCAAGAGGCTTTTTTCGTCCTTCGACTAAATCAATCCTCCCTCTCCAACCATTACGTCAAGAACAAAACACACCGCATAACTTGAAGTGAATCCATATGAGAGGAATGTAATCATCATCGAGCAGCGAGTGCCCAATCATTTGCTACACAGTTCTAATTCACTACATGGAAACGCTATGGATTTTACATGTTTGACATTTGCTCGACCTGTGGCACGCAACTCTTGTGTACTTCCTTGTAAGTGGCATATATTTCTGCATCAAGTTCCGCAAATCGTGACAAAACAAATCATCTACTGCTTCATGCTACATCCAATCCATACGCACCAAACTAGCAGCGCAAGACACACAAATCGGCGACTACATCTAGAAGATCATATGCTCTCTCTCTTCTTCCCTACATTCCACTTGACCATTATTTCGAAACATTTGCGGTCTCATCAGCTTGACCTGCTAATGAATCAATTGCCCAAATAAACATGACGTTATCAAACAAACCCTGTATTTGCTAATCCAATATTCCAGTTCAAACCCCATAAACCTTTCTCATACATCAAATAACCAACGCAACACGTTAACCCGAAACAGAACGGTATCAATTTCCGCCAACACCTCTACAGCAACGTTTTCCCCCAACGGTATTTCCTTCACCAGTGCAAGCGCACAAGCGTACCTCATGCCCCATCATGCCATCATCCCTCGCTTATACGAATCCTCAAGGAACTACATAAAACTAGGACAAGCAAGAGTCAAATCTCCCTCTTTCATCCCATCTTTTCTCTTTCTCATTCAGTCAATCATCTTGAGCTTTCTTCGAGCTCACATGGGCCAAATCCTTCACCTTCATAACCCCGAGAATGTCCTCCGGCCACGTAAACATGGGCTATTTGGTGAAACACTGACCAAATGTGGAACGGTTTAAATATTCCAGCTTCTCATGACTTCTTCCAAGCACAAACCAGACCACGGCCCTTTTACCAAAAAAAGATTTCAACAAGCTCTATTCCGGCTAGTCAACTCGAGGAAATCAACTTCTGGATAAATTATGGCAATACACCTTCCATGTGTACCAGGATAATATGTTGCAGACAGACAAGGGCCCTGTATTTGTCCAACAGCTCCATTCCTGCATTCCCTAAAGCAAGCTTTCAACATCGTTTTCTACTCATCCTCCTTCTAGCCAAACCTCAAAACCTTCTCCCTATTTAAATGTTTTGGGAGCCTACTAAATACAACACATTCTCGCTACTACAAGCGCACATTTTTCAGCTAATAACCTTAGACAGAGCTGACGAATGGTAGAGTATGGGAGGATATGGACAACGATTTGGGTATGCGTTTCCAAGGTAAACTGTAGTTGAACAATTACAATTGACAATGTCGCTGCCAAAGGTTTCCCTTCTCCCCTCCCTCAGCCAGTCTCTTATATACTAATAATAATTTACCTCACAGTCAAAACTCTTGGCCTTTCTCAGTCAAGCTTCAAAAAGGAAGGCTCATCACGGCTAAGTAAGAGATAGATTCTCTTGCAGATAATGCAAGAAACAATCTTACCAAAACTTTTTAACGCCTTTCCCCTCCCTACCCTGGCTGAAGGTAGTCCGGCCCCGTGAAGGGTCAAATCCCTAAATGAGATACTCTGCAAGTGCATCAACAGTCTTGAATTTTTTTACAGTCCTCGTCAGAGTTATTCTTGCTTACAGCCAACCTTATAACCATTGTCATCCTTGGAACCCATTTCCTAACCTATCATTGATTCCCAATCCCTTTGAGCATCCCTTGAAGCCGTGAACAACTTAACAAAAGCCAGTCCAGAATTTCCCTTATTCTTCCAAAACCTTTTCCTCCAGCATCTTCGATGAAAATCATTCACCTTCCTTTCAAAACATGAAAAAATAAGCCACGTATTTATTTTCAAATCTTTCCTCAAACTCATCCTCAATAATACTCTGCTTCCAATACACTATCAACGAACAACAGAGCCCTGGCCAGGAGCAGCGCAAGGATTTTTTCTCAAAGGACTACACACATACTTTTCGGATCTTGGGTTATATGAGCACTTAAAACCCGCAGCTGCCTCCCCAATTCACCCTCTTCCTCGCTGGCTTAAAATTCCAAGAAACGCAACTTCTCCACACCTGCATTTTCAAGGATACACACACACAACAAACAACAAGGACCAGGAAGGAGCACGGGACAAATCCCACTTTTCTTTACCAGGTTTCCAGCTTCCTTTAGCCACTATTCCAACTCAACCTTTTACCAACAACTTGTAATCCTTTACTTCCGAAACTCCACAATTTTCACTAATCACAATGGAATCCTCCCGTGTAACAATAATAATTAATTAATAATTACCCCTTCGTACTTACACTACAACGCGAATTAAGAACCTCTTGCACAAACTTTTCAAACGTTTCGACTTGTTTCAAGAAAGAAAACAATTTGGTTGATAACAGCACTCTTGTACTATCACTTGCATCAATTCTCAAGACAATGAGATTCGCCAACTTTTAGAAAATCACAAGGTTCCTCGTGTACGAAACCCTTGAGGAGAACAAGTACAGCGTCGTGTATCTTAGTCCTTAGCCTAACACTGTAACTTGGAAACAAGAATAAAAGTTCTGGCTGGCGAGCAAATTCCTTTTGGAGCAAATGAAATTTTGTGAAAGTAAGCAACACACACACCTCACATATAGGATGAAGCTTAGTGTCAGCGCTTCCCAAGCTACTACCACATCAACTTCCACTCGACTATATTACTTCTCTTCTTGCAGTTCAACAACACACTTTCTACTCTTATTTCCACTCAAAATCCAAATGGCAAATGACTCCTTTTCTAATCTTCCCTTATGATGTCGCTCTCTAGTAGTTCTTGGCTACAAGGAAAAATATAATTATATGCATCCACATGCTCTCCCTTCTCACGTATACCAAGTCTTGCTCGATTTCTTCTCAGCAAATCTCTACTCCTCCAAACTCCTAATAACTAAACTAACTACCAAACGCTCCTAAACTATCAGCTTATTATTATCATAGGAATATTAGAACCAGACAGCTTCCAACCAACTTAACCAACTTGCAATGTTCATAGAATCATAATTTCCTTACACTTTTCCACAAGTCAAGAATGAATCCACTTCGCTTCGTCCTACAACACGCACCAGCAGCAGTCCTCGTACACAAATCCCACACGAGGAAGGCGAAGGCAAACCTTGTCTTGAACACCAGCAGATGATGACTCTACAAGAGATCAACGTCAAGCCCAGCGTTAGCTTAACAACCCACCCCACTCCTATCCTGACCAACTGTAGCGTTGTGTAAGAAAGCAGTCTAAAAGTTGCACGCTTCCAATAATTATTCACATGTGAAACTTATAGATTGACTCAACTAAAGCAATTCCCATTCCCTCTGTCTCTGTCCTACCTTCCACCCGTCACCTCCAACTCAGTACTGAACTGTGGAAGGGAATCCTCAATAAATCCAATCATGGCCTTACACTTCATTGATGCTTTTTCAAACTATCCTTCTACTCCCATGCTTTCGTAGTTAGCAATGTACTTCAACCAGCCTAAGAACATGACAGTCTTCAACTAGCTCCTACACTTTTATATTGACGCCTTTCAATTCGTTGAGGGAATTATCCCGGCTGCCAGTAAATCATCTACTCTACGCTTACACATTTAAAGCCCTCTTTTGTCCTCCCAACCTTCTCAAGACCCTTCTTGTAGGACCCTAGGACTGAACCTGGAAAACAAACTCCTTGAGGAGGAACAAATCTTCCAGAATCTTTCTACAACCCGAGATGTCTTCAATAAACCCTCCCGTCCTTCAGGTCCTTCTTAAGATTAAGACGACCGACCGACAAAAGCTCCGCACATGCTGTATAACAAGCATCATTCCCTACCTACCCTTGAATCAAACATATTTTCGAGCATTTACCACCGACCATTCCGAATCCTCCCAATCCAAATTCCTCCGTCTTGGTCTTTTCAAATTCTCTTTTAACTTTAAAGGGACGATGCGATGATGCGAAGCAGCCTAGTAGGTCCGGGACTGGGGCTAAATACATCTCAGCCTCATAATGATACTTCCATTTTTTCCACAACTATCTCCAAGGGGTATGGACTCCTTCCTTCTGAGCCTGTCTGCATGCATGCCTACCGCCAAACTATAACCCATAAGACAGGACCTCTAGCACAGCCAGGCAACAGCGTCGTCTTTCGTCTTGCTTCTTGAAATAGGGCAGATGGGGATTTGGGAATAACTTCCTCCCGCAGCCTCCATTTACTTCAAGCGCTTTTAGTTACTCACTCGCTTATAAAGTGTACCGTTCCTGGGCCACCACCGTTTCAAAATTCATCAACAACCTTCTCGCATCCCTCCCTCACCTATTTACCTGTACGTACACCTTTAAAATGAATGTAATAAAGTGGTCGAATAATCGAGCGTATATATATATGAATAGCGAGCTCTCCTCTTCTCAATCTCTCTCTCCCTCCTGTCTCGCAGGCATCAAAGTGCGTAAGGACGTGATACTCCACCCTCCTCCCTAAGACTATCCTTTCTTGAAACGTTCCCGTGATGATGATGATGATGTGATCCGTTTCGCAGACCTCTTTAGTAGGTTACTTAGACAATAATTCTCGCGAAACTGTGAAAGTCTCAAAGTAGTACTCTCCATTCCCTCTCCCACTACGCACACAAAACAAGCCCATCGTCATCATCATGTAATCTAAACCCAGCCTTATTCTTATTCCTGGCCCTACTTGTTCCTCAATTAACAAAATTCACGGAATCTCTCATATTCCCATCATTTTACCAGACATTATCTCCACCAGACAACATTCGCACAACGTTTCTACCAATCTCTCTCCCTGTCCCTCTTAAACCAGATCCCAAACTATGATCATTTTCATTACCTCCTTGTCAACCATTCCAGATCACATCCTCATTCAGTCAGTTCCACAATAACTCTATTCTCAGTAAGTTAGTTGATCCAAAAAAACCAGGAATCATGTGTATCAAATACTGATTGCGGAATCCTTTTTGCAAAAGACCTTATAGCACAAATCCCAAAGCATCCATTTCCATACGATCATCCTTCATTCTAACTAAACCAGACTGCTTACGTATCAAGTACGTACGCAAATAATAAGCGGATCTGGAGTACCGAGACAGGAGCTCATAATGGCTCATTACGTGATTTGCGATGAGGAATCAAGAATGCCTTTGCTTTGCCTACACGAGCAAAGCAAAAGTATGGTACATACGTTTCCACAGGAAACATTCCATTCATCCGGCTCACAAAATTATTCCATCCCAGTTCCTCCATGGATCTCCTACCCACGTCCTTCCTACATGAATCAATCCGCATCATTCAAACCCACCCATGAAACATCTCCAGAGAATTAAATTACCTATCTACCACCACACAACCTTTAACTCCAGATTAAACTGACTAGAAGTTGAACTCAATAGATTGCACCCTACAGCATCCATCCTAGAATTTTCCGACCTCGCAACTCTCTACTTCCTTCTCTTCCCATTGCACTTTGATAGCTTAAACTAACGTCGTAGTCCTAAGCTTCCCCTTCCTCATGTAATATTCCTGTACCTGCTTCGTTTGCGCATACAGCCACGGGAATTAATGCTACACTACAATTCCTTCAATTCCTTTCCTCAAGCGTAGATACAAGAGGAAGGATTGTGAAACGGGGCGATTTTTACAAAATCCTTGCAAAGTCTTGAAAAGATATTTAGAAAGATTCATCTTCCAATCTCTCAAACCAGTTTGAGTAACAAAGGCAGAGGCAGAATAGGTATTTCACCCACCATTTTTATCTTTATCTCACTTAGACTTAGTTTGAGATAAAAACGGGATTTGAATATATCAATTTAGAAAGGATTCCATGTAGTAAGAGATGCGTTGCGAAAGAGATGGTATTTGGAAAATATTGCCAAGAGAGAGGGATTGGCTCAAGGGAATATAAATTAGTTAGTGTAACCAATGTAAGCCGAGGTAGAATCACATCCCTTTGCAGAATAATAATAATCTATCTCATCTATGTCATTTTTAGATTTAGCAACGCATCTCTGGATCATTTGAACCTAAGGAGTGCTTTCTTTCCATCATTTACTCCCGACCCGTAATAAATCAGTATTCTTACCCCGTTTGACATGTGAACTTGATGCTTTAAGGATGCGTGGCAACGTATCCCAGAAAACTGCTACTAAAACCTCGGCCGAAGCGTCACTTGATGACCATGATCCGATTTCACAAGAACATTTCAAAGTCTTTCTTCCCAAAGAAGCTTTCCTTTTGGCTTCGTATCAAAGACAAAATTTCCCGGGGTCAAATTCTCCAAAATGCTTCTCCTTCTACTCCAACCATACACACACCTTTAGATAGGGGAGGGGAAGAGATGATCAGAGGAGAAAAAAGAAAGGAGACGAGTAAGAGAAGAGAGAGAGAACGAGAAACCTGCAAAACGACAAACAGAATCCGCATCACCTTCCCCATCCTTCACAAGCTCTATACATAAAAGTTCACAATATCAGCCATTTTCATCCGCCCAAAAACTTTCACATTTTGCATTCTCGAATCAATGATGCCCCTCCGCCATCCTTCCCTCCCAACCCCCAGCCACTTGACACTTTCACAAAGTACGGATATAGTAGAAAAGACAGCATGAAGAAATAAGACAGATTCAATTTTCACCTCAGGAAAAAAAGAAACCTCAACAATATTACACTACATTCACTGAGCTCTATCCCTTTTCCCCTCTTTTCCAACCAACCAACATACCTACTGCCCCGTCCATTTCCTTTGGATTTAATTCCTTCCTTTGGATGGAAATTGGCACACGTACGCATTTGCACAATTTCCAATAATAATAATCAAGTCCACAACTATCCGCCTTCATGACCGCTACGTATCTCTTCTAGTATTTATCGGCCCGACATCCTGTGCCTTTCGGCATTTTCGGTTATCATCACATTCAAGACCTCGGAATCAACTCCGATTCCCTCCTTTGTCCTTCACCTATTATCTAGTCCAGTCGTCCTCCTCTACCACCATCACCGCTCTAATTATTTTCTGGAAGGCCAGCCCTAAAATATTGATGCAATAAGTAAATACGGTTGATCCTACAAAGCCCAAGTCCATACATGGTCTCCAAGTGAATTTCCGCAACCATCCGGGCTACCTCTTTCCCACAAGCGGTTTCCGATAAGTATATATGAATTACAAGACTAGATTCTCTCTTTTCACGCAACCCTCTTCTGCATAATTCCATCTGTGCCTACAAGCCTTTCGCTCCTAACCTTTTCCGCTGACAGACAAATATATCCGCAAACGGAGAAAACTAGCACATCCTCTACTAGTAAGCACAGAATAAAAATCCTGGAACTTTTCCAACTTCTTCTTCTTCAACCTAACCATAAAAAGTCAAATTCTTAACCAAACCACCGTTCTATATCCGTCCGTCACAAACTCACACAAGCCTCATTCCCTATATTCTTCTCCTAACTAATTCCACAAGTTTTGCATACCTAAATCCTAGCTTCGTATGCACACTTCATGTATAAACTAAAATAATTTCATCAAAATACACAGCATTTGAGGCAAGTTAACTCATTCACGCCTCCTTCCTTAACTCCAGCGGCAAGGAGTTTATACAGCAACTTGTATTATTTCCATAAGCCATCCAAAGTTAAAAGAGAGTGGAAGAATCTAAATTCAACTCTGTCCGTCAAACAGATAATTAATGATTTACTCTTGTAAACTTTCTCTTCCGATGCATATTAGAAACTGCGAACAAAGTTTTAGAAAGAAGGAAAACTTGTTCATCTCCTTTTCCTCTTCTTCCGTCTTTCACTATTTCGTGCATTGCACAGAATTCTTCCCAAAGTAGTGTAAAACTTGTTAAAATTAACCAGCCCTCTTCTTTCCTCCCGCCAAGGTAGTACAATCCATAAAATTAAAATGAATATTATTCCCAAGCACCGCAACCCACCCACTTTTAACATGAAATTTTCCCTATAGAACGGAACATTTCCGTTTCGCTGGATTTTACTAGCAGTAATAAATCTGTTTTTTTGCAAATCCTACCAAGCACCGTTGAAATCCCTATCTGCATCACGACTAAGCAAGAGTCATCTGTTTCATGTATCCGAGAAGATCAGGAGAAAATAAATGAGAACACGGATGAGACCTATCTATACCTTTAAAGGATCGCTCCTCCACGGAGGTCTAAATGCAGAAGACACCAAGAGGCAATGTACATGTTTGAAAGGAGTTAAAGTAATTAGGATATGAAATAAATAGAAAATCAGTGTGCAACCTTGTAGATGATAGATTTAGTTCACTCGTCCTTCATCTCATCGTCAACCAGCTGCTCCACATGCACTTGATCCACAATCACAATTCACCCACACATTCCCAGTATGATTCCAATTTTTTCCCAAAGTACTGTCCAATTACGTTCTTCTTCTTCTTGCAGTCTTACAAAGATTCCGTTTCCAACTTCACAACATCCGTCCAATTCTCTCCTCCAAATTCACTTTAATTGTCCCTTATTTAGTAAGACTTTTGTCCTTTACACCATTTCGTAAAACTCTTGCCGATACTCTGACAGACAATGATGATATCGAGGACAGAAGAATAGTGTTAACTGTCCAGGTGATAATCAGTAAACTAATCAATCAGCTTATACCCAGAACGCATTAAACGTGTATTCCAGGGAAGCCCTAATTACGTATCATAGTTGAGGTAAAAGCAATAAATAATATATTATTATCTTTCGTCATTCTCGTAGTATCATTCAATTCTTTGTTCCAAGCCTACAGTCTGCCAATTAAAATGTCCACATCATATTTTCAAGAGAATCAGAAATGTCTTTAATTAAACTCGTTGTAGGAGACTTACTTAATTTCAGTTACTGTCTTATTGCTTAATCACCTTAATTGAGATTCTCCGCGTCCACTCACAAACTCACTCTTTCTTTCCCAACAACAGCCCCCACAAACCACCGTTGCTTCTACTGAGAGCTGTAAGACGTTTCTGATTAATTATTATTACAAACCTATTTATATAATTAACTCCTCCTGAAATTAGGTGAGCACTATGAAGAGTAGCTCCAACTCAAACACACTTTACAATTAACTTATTTAGGGATTTAAAAGAAGAAGGCAATTTGCAGGAGCCAACCAAGGCAAGAGGAGCAACGGAAGGGAACTAAACAACTATCTTTTCCCGTATCTATCTCTCACTTGATTCTCCCCTCCTCTCCCTCCTCCTCCTATCCTCAATTTTATCCTCAATCTGTCGTTCTCCTCTCTTCCCCCTACTTCGTGCAATCCGAATGCGAGAAGGACGAGCACTGCCCCATTCACTTTGTCTACCCTGTAGCTGTACATATGTATATACACCACAAAACTTTCATGCAGCACGAGCAGACCGTCCTGTAGCACGAATTCCAAAACTTCGCTACAACGGCCACACAGAGTGCTCACATACCGTGTGCGTACGTCTCTCTGCCTTGTGTCACAGCCTCCATACGCTCAAATAACCATCTGCACTGCGATCCCCTTCCCCTCGTTCCTACGAAGAGCCATATACAGGGTGCCCACAGCTATAGCAGCTGCGAGAGAGGAGCACTACGCGATCAAGAGAGCCGTGCGCTTTGGTGGGATGACGAGTGAGAGGAAATCCTTTTCCGTCCATTCCGCATTACGTACCTCACACACGCTCCCCTTGTCCTTTATGCCTCTCCACTTCTTTACAACGGCCGACCTTTATACCATAGAGTTTCACTTCCTTTATAGCAGTCACTTTAATACATACCCCACAAATTATTCGCATTATCCCTTAAAAATGGTACTTGATATTCGCTAATGTTGACACTTTTGGCACAGCCAAGCATGTGCCGTTCCCACCTACTAAGCTCCGTTTACTTACATCTCTCCTCGGCAAAACTGTGTCCCTTGCCTACCCTTCTTCCT
The DNA here is from genome assembly GCA_906901655.1 of Sminthurides aquaticus. NCBI lineage: Eukaryota > Metazoa > Arthropoda > Collembola > Symphypleona > Sminthurididae > Sminthurides > Sminthurides aquaticus. Next base: position 11,340,795 of record CAJQTT010000001.1, on the reverse strand, counting down.
ATACACGTCAGTATAGCTTGATTAAAGCAAAACGTTTTTACTTCTTTGGAAGTTAGTTAAACCTCAAGGCTGTTGCCTTGCTTGGATGTGGCAAAAATGCTCTTTGGACATTATCTTCCGCTACCTCAGTTTTTGCATTTGGCCTTTGTACTATTCAGCGATACACTTCTTTCTTGACATCCCCCATAAACATGGATTTTCTCCTTTTCTAAACGACACCCAGAAAAAGCCCTTGTTTGAGCATACAGTATCTCGGAATTTCTTCAACATCCGCCCGCAACATCCAACTAACTACATCCCACCCTCCCAAAGTCCATTCCTCCCTGGAGGAGATGAGAGTCTTCTGGGGACAAAAACTCTTGAAACTTTTTCCACATCTTTTTGTATCCATAAATTTTGCCTTCTCTCCGGCTGGTTCTTCTTTACAAACCGGAGGACAGTAATGAGTCTCCTAAGGGTCCCCCGTCACAATTTGTGGAAAGCCCAGCCCATAGCAGCGTCTTCCATCTCATCATCATCTTGTGAGCCTTGGATACTTGGAACAAGGAATTCAAAAGCCCCTCCTCCCTGACCGCCGCTTTCTCAAAGGCAGGGGCATGGACATTTATGTATTCTTCTGACGACTATAATATAATAAGGATCAAGCCGAGCCAAGCCTCTAACAACTTCCGAGTCCTTTTGGAGAATTGCAAGGAGCTCCTTGGTTACATCTTAAAATCCTCAAGCTTCAATCCATGGCCTTTTGAGGTAAAGCTAAATGAAGAGGATGTAGTCAAAGGAAAAAAGGAAAAGGAGAATTGGTGAGAAGACAGTAAGACAGCTTGGGACAAGTTATAACCAAGGGAAAGAGCCTTCAGTCACTCGCCCTCCCCATTAACAAGCCAAAAGAAAGGACGGAAACTAAATTCAATTAAGTTAAAGCAAACACGTTATTCTTCCAACGATAGATAGAGAGAGAGAGAGAGTACAATATATAGCATAAGAGAAACCTTCTCCTTGTCTTTTGTCTATTTACTTGCTCCGTGTAAATCATCCTTATCCTCACACTCATCATCAGATTTTGCCCATCCCACCACCATTATTACAATCATTTAAATCTATCCTTCTTCCTCCCTCCCTTCCACTACACCCAACAAGTACCTTTGACTTCTTCCTTTATATTAAATCCTAATTGCTAATGATATACGTTATTGCAATAAAATGCAATCTCAAACTGATTGAGTCCAACCTCCCCGTTTCTTCCCCCCTATTCTTCATTCTTTTCAGCAAAGAACCCTGGCGGAAAAGCCTTTAGATGCAACTCATTTATAAAGTTAGTCCTTTGGTTTGCATGCAAGTGACAAGTGTGAGCAAGTTCTTATTGTCTTCCCTCGCTTTTCATGACCTACCTCACTAAAATAAATTGGTATTGTTGGAGACTACGCTTAATTGATTGGATTATTAACATTTATAATACATAACCAAATGTCACATCGTCTCCCCCAACTTTGATCCTTGGAGCGTGCAACAGATTTATCTTATGAGATGGCGGGGAAATATTCTCCAAAGAAGGAATGGCTTTTAGCTTAACTGGAAAATGATCATCATTACATTTCCTACCTTATGGAAGGGCCGAAAGGTGTGGATCATTTGGAAGAGTTCTGTCAAGGAATGCTAATCACACAACTCTTGATCATATATATACGAACCATCCAGATCCCTCTCCAGCTGACCTTGTCATTGCTTTTCCTTGCATTGTGTGTACAACATTGTACGTTTGGGCATTTTCGAACCAAATCTGAGTATTAGCTTGAGATTATTGGATTTGGATTGTATCTACGTGATCCTACGCTGTCGGTTCATTATCTTGAGGAGGAAGGTGGATTCAACATGCGTAGATTTAAGTCAGTATCAGGCAGGTATATCATTGTATCATCATAAACTTTGTGGGGATGTGTGCAAAGTTACGAGGAGATAGATTGTATATCAGCCACAGCCTTCTCTTCTGACGTCTTTGATGGGGATTGAGGAACGACCTCATGGAAATAAACTTTAGCCAAACCATCCAGCTAGCATGCACCAGATTATCCTTTCGTTATCTCTATTTGTCTGTAAGTAGATATTGCGTCAAGAGAAGAACATGTTTCCTCTAATTTTTTCAAACCACCTTCACGCCTAACAGACATGTTACCTTTTGGAAAATATCCTCCATGTGGAACGTGAAGCAAATATCATACCAGACAAAATCCCGAAGAACATACACGACGGCAGATGTTCCCATGAATCTTCACCTTTTTTTCCTCATCTCTCCTTCCTTCCATCACCGTCCGTCCACGTTTCCTTTGTCTCCGAATCTGGAACTGGAAGTAGGGGAATAAAGAGGATCCAACTCAACTCAGAGCTCTCCAACCTAGATTACTTATTTATCCAGCTATATTGCCCTGGTCTGGTACTGTGAAACAGGTCTGGAAAACAGACAGAGAGAACCCTTACAGTCTCTCTCCCCTTTAATATTATCTTCTGCACCACCGACCCCAAACTATTCTCTGTCCTATTTATTTAAAAACAGGCTTCCTCCATACCATATACCTAGCCGTCCCAGTTTTCCTCCAGCCTTGAACTTTCTGTCAAACATGATGCCCCGAAGGGTCCAGTCCTCCGGGCAATTCAACAACCAGGGTACTTTTCAGTCCCTCAAACAGAAGAGTATTTACAGTCCCCTCCAAATCTGATCCAGGCAGAGCGGTATTTTCCTGGAACGTTAATGCTATCCTGGACATATGATCCCGTCTGCAGTTAGTTTTTCCCCACACACGTTTTAATATTTCTCCTGGGGGAATGTAGCAAGTAATAAGCTCACATACAGCAGCCCATGAATTTCATCAACACCTAAAACGTGTCTCTTCTGTATATACGCTTCTAGCACACAAAGACTTAAAAGAAAATATAGATTCAAAACAAGGGAAACATATTATTCTAGTCGGAACATTTTCTCTTAAAAGGACTTTTTCCCATTCAAGATAGCAGCGACCTCTACCTTATAACTTCCAACACTCCGGCTTAACGTGTTTAGAAACAAACAATTGTGCGCTTAGTTTGAATCACTTCCTTGTTGACACACCATAGACATTTCGCTGGTCTACGTACACACGCAACTCTACACAATTCTTGTACCTTGTAGTTTATATCTTGACATAGATTTTATTCCTCGTCTGTCTGAATACTATACACAGCCATAGCATTGTCAGCTGACTTTTTGCGTACCTTCAATTACTCCGCGAGTCCTTCAGTCATAGACATAGTGATTATCTTATGCCACGAGTCCAATTCCTACTACACGTTCTGTCATTAACTAAACTTTCAAATGTGTTCCATAATACAGATTAGATGTTAGCGTAGATGTATAAGCACTGCAGCTGTAAACTTGAGTCTAAATACTCAACAATAAGGTAGGTCGCGACGAGATAGGATTCTTGGTACCGGAATACCTGGTCCATAAATTTAGCCAAGTGTTGAGTATTACATCGGAGTTACCATTTTAATCAAAACTGCGTGGGAAGCTTAGCACGATGAATACCAAAGCTACTTCTGCCATTGTTGGCGTCTTTCTCGGATGCTGCATAAACGTTGTATTTTTGGAACTTCTAGTTGAGTAAGTAGTATACACAGATTTAAGTTACGTCAATTCTTTTGTGTTGATCTTTATGTAATCGTGTCTGTTTTCTTTCATTGCAGTCTAGATCCTGGAAGTGGGAATTTGATTACATTTTCCCAGTTTGTAATTATATCTATTGAAGGATTTATTCTCACTTTAAGATTCGGAACGAAAAAACTTGGCGTGCCAATAAAGTATGTTTGTATTTTTTCATAGTCTACAACCACTATATCCACCTGTATTCCCCGTTGTAAAATCCACATTTCTTTTTTCAGAGAATATATAACGCTAGTCGTTTTCTTCTTTGTGGTCAGTACGACGAATAATATGGCGTTTAACTTTAACATTTCCATGACTCTCCATCTTATCTTCCGTGCGGTAAGTTAAAATGTTTCTTTAAGCTTTAGTATTGTTTCGTTTTCAAGTATTCAGTTAATCTAGTCAGCATTCAGGTTTAAATACTGATATTCCTTTTGATTTCTACAGGGATCATTGCTGGCGAATATGGTTCTCGGAATGGTAATCATGAAGAAACGATATACGACGGTGAAATACATTTCAGTTGCTATGATCTCTGCTGGTATCGCTGTCTGTACCATCGCATCTGGAAAAGATATGGCCGTAAGTGCTTATGATAATTACGAATACCATAAACAAGTTAGATGCTTTTCCCTTTTCAAAATCAGCTATTATATATATACTAGCGTTTTATATGCTTTGGTGAATACATTTTAGAACGCCGAACAGAAAGTTGACGTAAACGGTTTTACGGATTACTTCTGGTGGGTAATTGGTAAGTGACAATTCAGTTTTCTTGGCCTTTCTTATGGTTACTTAACAAGCAAAGTGAGTGTTTAAGTGCTACTTTGTTTGCAGGGATAACTATTTTGACATTCGCTCTCTTCATGTCCGCGCGGATGGGGCTATACCAAGAAGTTATGTACAAGGACTATGGAAAACATCCTCGGGAAGCCTTGTTCTTTACTGTAATTTAAAGTTTTTAATTCATTGATTCTTTGATAATAATATTCACGGCATGAAAATAATCGCGATTGATGCGTTTTCAGCATTGTTTACCTCTGCCTGGGTTTCTTTTATTGTACTCGGACCTCCTGACACATATTGACATCGCCAATAAGTCTCTACCTCTTGACATTTACGGATGGGCTATACCATGTATTTGGGTGTATATTGCTGGAAACGTGATATCACAGTAAGTTCGGGCTGTGGAAACGTAAAATTGGAAGCTTAAAGCCATATAATTTAACTATAATTCGTTTTTCCTATTCATTGTAGATGTATGTGTATCAATTCCGTCTTCGTGCTGACGACAGAGTGTACATCTCTCACCGTTACACTGGTTGTGACCTTGAGAAAATTCCTCAGTCTGATTTTCTCAATATACTACTTCAACAATCCTTTCACCGTTGCTCACTGGGTGGGAACTTTCCTTGTTTTCGCTGGAACCTTCTTGTACTCTGATGTATTCACGTTCAAGAAATCCGAGAAACCCGCAAAGAAGGTTTATTAAATGTGACACCTTCCAAGGTGATGTCGCAGTGTTCCTGGATGGACTCATAGGGGTTTTGTGCAACATGTTTCCTGTCTAAAATTGTTTGTAATGTAATTCATTATTTTGCTTGCAACTTCAACGAAGCAAAACTCACATCACGAGGCGATTCTGAGAATCTAAAGTATGTTGGATACGGATAGTTTGTAAAACGCGTAACGTTCGGCTGGCTTGCTTTAAATTTTTGCAAATATGTGATGTTTGTGCATTTAAACGATTCAAGGTGCTAATATATTGCTAGCTGCACTCATACTCAGTGTAGGTAAAACTAAATAGTTTTCTACCAGCTATTCTCAAATACTTAATTAGTAGCTAAGACTCCGAATGATGCACAGCATTCATATACGGGAATACTGTATACGGAGGAGCAAAGGGGTAAATCTCCTTACGTCACATAATATTTTGTTGTACGTCATGGACTGATGCCGTAGTAGATTGTTTCGTTTTATAGCTTTAAAATAGCTGTTTATAAAAATCAGCAATTTCGAAAAAATGATAAGCGTGTCTTCAATTTATCTGAATGCCTCATGAATTCATTCCGTCAATTAAAAAGCGACTGAATTAATGCAACGAAATTGTGTAAATCACTGATAAATGGTTTAGACTTTCATAAGTGTTCGTAGCAAAAAATATGTTTTATTCTTTAAGAATTTAAATCTGAAGTCCGTAGGAATTACGATTTTTGCAGGTACGACTACTTAAAAATTTGAAAACTGTATTGATATTTACTGTAACCTAGACCAGGTCACTGGATGTGAGCTTCCTTGATCACCAATAAAGCGAAGATGAGGATCACCGTACATGTTAGAGTCTTTGAAATGTGCTGCAATATTAAAAACACTAGTTAGCGAAGCAACCCAAGACACACATGATAGAAAGTGTGTTCATTGAAACTACAATTTTCCTGCTCCACTTACAGTTAGAATCAAGACGTGAATCAAATTCATCACTGAGCATTTTGATTTCTTTGTAGCTGAACAGAAGAGGATCTGTACGAGATCCGAATGGGCTTATGTCGATCAATTTTACTTTTTTGATTGCGGGACGGACGACGTCAAACACATCTAAAAACCCAAAGACACGTCATTACAAAATGGGATTGTGTTTCACTGATTCATTCACAAAAATTTAATCACCATCTTCACTTACAATGCTGAAGCTGAAGCTGCTGAAATATATGAGTTTTGAAAAACTGGTAAATATCTTCTATAATTCCATCCCTTTGAGCCATTATTTTTTCGAACCCATTGCTTGTGTCTCTTTGACTGATACCTAAAACAAAAAATGATTTTCTTCAGCCTCTACTTTCACCGGCAGCACCTGACATGAATAACATTCACATTTTTTTAAATTCTTGTCTCCAAGAATCCGAAGAATGTTTGTCGCTCACAGACAAGGCGGTCGTTATAGACAAAGCAGCGGAATTCCGCAGCGGGATCGATATCTTCCCATTTCCTCAGTGAAAGATAATATTCCACGCTCCTTGGAACAGGAGCTTCCTAGAAACCAATTTGAAAAGAATTCCATCAATTTGCCTGCAAAGAAAATTTATTTGTTTAACGGTACGCTCACAAACTTTCTTTTTTAAACATACCCCGGTTTGTTGTGTGGTAAACAGTTCGTTGTAGATGACGTCTGAGGATTTCATGAGGAGGTAAATATCGCCAGGTAAATAGCATCGCAAGCAACGATTAAAAGCCATCCACTTTGCGTCCTGCAAACAATCATAAATAACAGAACACGTAGCAAAATTATTTCTAACATCGATGTATGCTACCCATGCAATTGACCAAACTGCTTTTTACTTACTATCACATTTTGAACTTAGGGTATTCAGAATCTAGAAAATGGATTGTACAATCGTAAATTGACTTACACTTGGGCTCTTAAAATTCAGTTTAGGAAAGACAGATCCACCCAATTTGTCGATTGCACGTTTGACATGTCCATCGAAAGGCTCCAGTTTATCAAACACTTCTGATCCTCCCTCCCCACCATCCTCATCCTCACTATCCTCCTCCCCCTCTTCCCTCGGTTGTGCTTCAGTGTAAACGCTTCTCATGTTTCGACGACATTCTTCTGCTTCTTCTTCGTCACTCCAGTTAAGTGACTCGCTAGATTCATGATTATTATCCTTGAAGGACGAGGATTCAGTATCTTTTGGAAGTGAGACAGCGTGTGCTCGAAAATATTTAAGGACGTAATCCGGAACAGGTAAGACAATTGTTTTGAGTGTAACATTCTCAAATTTCGAGTACCAATTCACCAATAAAGTTTCCAGAATTTCCTCCCTTCCAGCTTCGTAATAGCTGCACGTTCTTTTATCTTCTTGAAATTCCTCCATTCTGAATCCACCTGAAAAATAGTACAGTTCCCTAAAGTTTTATTTCTTTAAACCAGTAAAGAATATTAAATTGAGTCGAGGGACGCGAAACAGCACGCAGTTTGACACTAGACAAAGGGAAGAGACGGTAAAAAAGTTGATTTTATTTGCTTGAGGAACCCGTGTAGATTTTCCGGGTAATAGGAAGTGACAGTTAGGAGACGAAATGAGATTAGGAAAGAGAAATGTTGCCCGGTAGTACGGTTAAGAAGGTAAATAGTTTTCTCCAGGGATAAATTACCTTGAGAATAACTTTCGTTGAGGTGTTCAGAGTGGATGGTCGCTCATGAGCACATGTGTGTGTGAGGGACTATATCCGCAGTACCAAGTTTTGTTACTACACTCTTCGCTCTGCAGTGTGGGACAAGGGATTTTTTAATGAGCGCGAACGGAGACTTTTAATATCACCGCCACAGTTGTGCTTTCCTTAACGACATTCCCCCATGGGCATGTAAATCCAACGCGCTTCTATAGAATGTTTCTGTAGACAGCCTGGACGGAATGTGCTACACCAAGGATCGATACCTTTACCCGGGTCGACCGGAATGGGTTAAAAAATGTAAGAGGGAAAGAGTTTTCCAGAGTAGAAGTATATATGCAAAATTAGGAGAAAGCAATTCGCCAGTCCCAGCTTCCATACAGCGGAGGTTAGGAGATGAGAATGGAGGATGGAAAGAGTTACAGGAGTAGCGGGAGACAGTTTAGAGAAAGCAGGAGCACGGAGGAACGCTGCGAGGGCTCAGGTTTTAGGAGAAAATAACTTTCTCCGTTCCGGTGCCGGGTAAGCAAGCGGAGCGAGGTGGCGGATGTGCTATAGGCTTTTCGAAAGCTCTGTAGGGAGTTGTGAGGAGGAAGGTATCCAAGATGATTTCGTATTGTACCCTCATGACTGAGGAAGGAGATGTAAAAGCCCTCGCTAATTTGATGGCCCATGAAAAATGTATGAAATCCAGGGCGGAGGGAAAGTAGGACCGCGTTCCCTGGATAGTCGGTATTATCCTCCGCTCCCCGGGTATTTTTCCTACCCAGTCTTTACCACCCTCGGTTTATCATCCATCTAATCATGACAAGTTCCCATCCGTGTCCGGAATACTCAGTCCCCTCGAACATGTGTCCAGAGCCTTCTCAAAGCTTGTAATATTTATTTACAATGTAAGTATCCCTACAAACACATCCCGCGCCTAATACCAAATACCCGCATCCCTCCGCTCTGCTCTCTCTCTCTCTCGCTCTTTAATACCCGTGTCCCTACGCTTCCTGGTTGGCTCACATCCCGACATCCATCCCTAGCTCCTTCCTTAAGCTCTCTCGCCTACAATGTAAAATATGTAACATCTAAATTGTTTCTTCCACACTCATTCCATCCACAATCCCTGCCCCCACAAACCGGAGCTTATAGGTAGCAGGCCAAACTAAACTGCAACCAAGCACCTCTCTTTCTTTACGACACCCTAGTCTTCCTCTTGGCACTCCACTGGCAGGAAGGAACCCAAAAACTTTGCACCAGCCAGTCACTCACTCACAGTCTTTTGCAGAACCTACCATAAAGAACATCAAAGGGACTGGCTGTCTGTAGAAGACTAAAAGCGCTTTATATATTCATCCCCGTTTCCTTATTATTTTTTCCCCTAACAGTCCGGGAAGGAGCCGAGAGGGAAAGAGACGTCTTTGTTGCAAAAAAAAACAAGATCAATCCGCTTTATTCATCCACCCTCATCATCTTCCTGTCCCTGGGCCAATTCTGACACTCTCCGAACCATCTCCTCCAAAGAATTTTCCATCCGCAGCACTGTAAGTATATGTTAATAATAATTTTTATTTCTTTTCCTTAAAGTGCAATCCAAGTTCTCTTTCTAGGCAGAGTACCCGCAGTGGTTTCCTCAAACATTTCCTTTGCGTCACTTCTCATCCCCTCCGAACACAATTAATTTCAAGTAGTCCTCCAAATCCATTGATTTATGTGGATAAAATTGCGGGGAATTTCCCAGTATTTTTAGCAAAGTCTTTAACAATTATTTCCACTCAATTTCAGATTTGACCGTTGAGCCAGTCAGCATCGTCGTCATCGGCATGTGTCATCCAGGTGTTGTCCAAGTCAACATTTTCGCGCTTAGCAGGTTCTGTGGAAAGTCCCCTGTACCTAGTTCATGAATACATTTTCCTTTGAATTCTGGTTTTGCGGCTTGACACGAGCTTCATATTGTAATGATTCATCTCGGATTCTGCTTTCAAGCTAGCAGGTATGAACCGTACTTATCTTATTGTTCGAATAGCTTTGAAACCAAATATGCCTTAGCTTCACGTCAAGAAGATGGATTCAAGGGATTATTTTCAAGTTGCAAATTGAATTCATTCTGCAGCTTCGTAAAATTTTTCATGTCTTGAAAGATTTAACTTGCTATTGCTAGGAAGTACTTGGATTATGAACATTACTATATCTGCATCCTCTGCTTACTCCATCCTGATTATCAATTTAAGCTTTGTTTGTATCCAGCTTCTAAATGAGATGCTGCGTAAGGGAATGCCTTGGATATGGATTGCCTCATAAAATTGTAGATAAGCTAATAACAATTTCTCTTTGTTTTGCAGATGTGAGGAGGGTGGGATTTTATATTTGCAATGCCGATTTCATCCTAGATGCGGAGTGGCAATAAAATGAAAATGTGACCGGGATAGCGTATGCTGAAATATAAAATTATACATGCAAGTGTGCCAAGAAAGGAGCCAATTTCCTCACACACGCCAGCAGTAGTCTACCATATACTTTACGTGCCGCAATGCATCAGGACCAAATTATTCCTGCTTCAGCAAATAAATCATCTTCATGTCTATCACGGACTATTGAAGAATTCAAGAAGCTACCTCGTCGCATCGAGGATTTTCCGACCCAGTTTTATTAGTGCTTCTTTCATACATGTAACTCCTCGTTACATATGAAACTGCGGATAGGATTAGTAGTGGTGAATACAGTCGGATGTGATTCAGTGATGTGATTCAGTGATGTGATTGCTGAAGTGGTGACTATCGGCTTGTGATATGACAGACTCACACTCGCAACTGTCATAAAATGAGTGACGCGGTTTATGTACGAGTGATTGTAGCAACATTCGTTTGAGCATAATATAATAGATTACTAAGCCCGTAATTAAACTCTTTCGTCCTGTGATTTAAATTTATCTACGTCAGTCGTAATTAGCGAAAATAGTGCAGTTGTCAGCAACTGCAAATTTGAACATTCCGATTCCCTGCGATTAAGAAGATACTCTTCGGAGCGTGATAGTGTACCTAAAACAATGTTTCATACGTAAACTACTATGTTACGAAACTAAAAGACCAATTCTACGACTAATTAGCTTCAGGATGAGATTCAACAAACTTGAACTCCAGACGCTCGCATCCCAATCACCCCAAAAATACGAGAAACAGGGTGTTTTGGCTGTACAAGAAAAAAGCGAAGGATTCTTCCGAAGAACTGATGTATACGTGGAGAGATGGTTCCGATTGTGTGGGAACCTTCTTTTCTACCTTAGGACCAAGGACCACTGGTCTGAAGCTGTTGGTGTGATTGTGTTAGAAAATTTTACTATTCAAGCTGATAACAATAACAAGCCTGTCTTTCAAGAATCCAACAGCTTTCATTTCACCATTTGTTTCCAATCCGGTGCTTCTGTTACCCTTGTGTCCGCCACTGAGACGGAGCGAAGCTTATGGATGGATGCCATACTCAACGCTAGTTTTGGGATGATGAGATCCAGATTGGATTCCCTTAGGAATCAAATCCAAATACAAATGAGCTCGAATCGACACCGATCTCCAGTTTCTTCTGAGCCAGAGCAACCCATCAAGGCTTGTGGATATGTTGCGAATATTTCCGAGTCACCACTTTGCGAAGTATCATTTAGCTGCGATAATCTTCTATGCGATAGCCACGGGCGAGCACCGAATGCAAGACTTATTTCTTACGTAAAAAATCCTGGGGGCGCAACCTGGTTAAAATACTCTGTTTCAGAAGTGATCGAGAAGAGTAGTAACCCAGTTTTCCTTACAACTGTCACTTTCCGAGCAAGTGATGGGGTTAGCGAAAACACTAAATGTAGATTTGTTGTTTATGATGTTCGCGAGCGAACTACGCAAACGCAGACAGTTGTGGGAAAAGTTACGATAGAGCTGGCTACTTTGAAAAATCTTGACCGAATTCGCCTCCCTCTCTCTACCGTTGTGGAAGGTTCACTCCATTCCCATCAGCCCAGCTCCGGTTTCCTCACCATATCCGTATGGAATCTGGAACGGGAAGAAAGGACCAGTACTGAATCAACACCATGCAGAACGAAATACTTTGAAGCTATCAATTTACCATTTTCCCATCGACGAACCCAGTCCCTCCCCCCTCGTTTGGGATGTAAACTCAAAATCCCGCACCAGAGCTACTTTGATCACATCCACAGCAGCCCCTTCGTTCAGACTTATCGCCACCATTCTGGTCTCGGCGGTGATATTTTCGTTCACGAGATTATGGCAGAATCCAAGCTATCATTCCTCTTCCCGCAGCAACTCTTATCGTTATGGATCGCTGAAGAAAAAGAGCTACTTCAAGAAATGATTGGTTTGGGTGAACTTCGTGAACCATGGCATTCCAGACAAGTTCAAGTACTAGAAAGACATTTATGGCTGATAAACACGTATACTCAAGCACGTCAGAATTTAGTTAACCATAAAGGGGCGGACTTTAAGCAGAGTTCCACTAAAGCGGACCCCACCTTTGAATTCGTACCTTTAAATCTCCATTTACAAAGAATATGGGCACAAAACGAGAGTCTTCACAAAAGTGGCTTTCACGATATTATCTCCGTGGGCGCTTTTACAGCCTACTCCCAGCGGTACGATAACGGGGGACTCATCAAGTTGCTTCACGGATGGAAGCAATATGCGGGAGGGAAGGGGAATAACGATGAAACTTTCATCGGGATCACCAACAAGGTTAACACGACTTACGATTCTATTCAGGGGATCAAAAGGCTACGCCGTGAGGTCGTTGAGAGGATGCAGGTGATTATGAAACTAGCCAAGGAAGGCAAGACCCAGGGACTTCATATCTTTGTAGAGGACATTTACCACAGGTGTCGACATCTCCTCGGCATTTGCGACCATTCATTAATTGAAGAAGCATTTGAGTTTCTCGAGAGGCAGAAGTTGACATTCCCAACATCCACTTCCTTGGATTTCGACTTGTGCGATGAGTCGCAGGACCGTACCTTGGATGAGGGGATCGATACTCCAAACTCTCCTCTCCGCTCTGTCGTGGAAATGTTCAAAAAGAAAAACGAGAGCATGAGAGCCGGCAATTTAGAGGACCGTACACCTGACTCCGGCCTGGGTTTCGAAGACGTTGTCAAGTGTTTCCTGGATTCACCATCTTCAAACTATTACCGGCCCTCTGAGGAGCCAGAGCCATGGGACCTGACGCAAGTGAATATTGAAGCAAGTGTTATAAGCTTGAACAGTAAAATTAAAGTCATTAGTGGAACAGGAGCCGACATCAACTCACATTTCCTCCGTAACCCAAACACTTTCCAACGTTCCTCCTTCACACAAAGCCAGATAATTCACTCCTCTTCAAAGCCACCTCAAGGAAATTACCTCAAGGAAACCGAGTCCGACCCGGAAACATCTGATACGCTTGATCAACCAGTCGGCAAGAACGTGGGAAGAATTACACCTAGTAATACGTCTCCGCAAAGGGCGCTTCATACAACACCTTCTAACCGATCTCCAGCCCACCATCCCCTATCTTCCAACGCGTCAGACATGTGCCAAACAGACTGGAGTGAAGAGCTAAGGTCCAGCGTCAAAAAATTGAGACTTGCTATGGACGGCTTACTCAAGACTTCCCGTCTGGCTCATAGTATTTTTCGTTTGCAAGAAAACAATGAAAAGGCAAAACTGGGCTACATCCTTAGATATCGTCGAGATGTCTGCTTTTCACATGCTCTCACCTCATTAGTAGCTGGTCTGATGTCACGTTTGTGGTGCCGAAAACCTGATCCCATCTTTTTATTTATACTGTCACGCTTAGGGCCTCTGGCATCCTTTCATTCCTTTTTGACTTATTATTCCCATGAAGCGGAAATGTTCTCTGATATGGTTGTTGCCATTGAGGATTTGAAAACCGTGGAATTTGTTATGGTTCTTCACGATGGGAAGATTCAGGGAGAATCCAGAGATTCTCGAAATACCTCTTGCCCCATTCCTAAAGTACATGGATCCAGATCATGTATCAAAGTTTTGCTTCCAGTTCCTGAATCAGTATTTTCTATGTTACCCTTAGACTCTTCCCGTAGTACAAAATTTTTTGTCACTCCCGTATTTTTTAACATAGGTATCAATGAGCAAGCGAGTTTTGCAGAAAGATTTGGCGACCTCCAGCCTCAGGAAAAATCTAATTTAGATAATTTTGCCAGACTAAACGAATACTTCCGCAAATACAAAAAACTAACCCTACCTGTCATATTTAATTCCAAGAGAAACCAAATGGTTGAACCCAATATCGATGCCCTTCTTGATAAAATGCACGCCGAAATTTTGAGCAAGAAGAAAAAGAATGTAGAAATCATACATTTGTCCGCACAAATTTCCCGTCTCATGATGGGTTTACGATTTTCAAGCTGTAAAAGCGGAAAGGATAGAACATCCATGGCAGTGACATTGGAGCAATGTCAGATACTTTCTCAGGAATACGATTTAGCTGAACATGAATTCCAAACGGCTCTTGACGCTTTTAGAAGCGAGGGTTGTCGTAGGGAAAATACGTTGAAAAACATAGGTCAGCGCAAGTATGCATTTAGCACCATACAGGCTTTTGCCCTTCCAAAATTATATCGCCCTACTCCGGGTACTTATGGTAACGTTCAAAGTTGATTGCACTCCTCACGAACCTGACGGCACGCACATGAGTGAACATGCTAAAAACTTCGATATACGTATAGGTTAAGACACCTCAATAAAGACGTATCATAGTCTTCTTACCAAGCATCCGTAGTTGTAAACTCGATTTTAGAATAGAAAACAGCGTAAATATGTTCAAATGGAAAATACTTCGTTAATTTCGTGTAACCTCCAGCAAAATAAAAGATTCTATCAATGTTGCATTCCTTACATCTGATGTGCGTCATTCTTTCTTCATTATAAATTCTACAGTGGAGCTCTTATTGGCTTTTTCTCAAGACCTTTATTGCAACACAACATGGTATATGGACGCGTTAGTGGTCACCACGGAAATGAAGGCGAAGGGAGTCCCGGAATCAAACGTGAACCGATTGTCGCATCATAGTAAATTCAGTTCATGTGGCTATCACAACGTTTTTTGTTGTTACTGCACTGTATAGTGTAAATTGTGACAAATGCAACTTGTAGGATTGCAGGGAATGTATAAAATGAGATGTTACATGGACCATGGAAAATGGTTTGCATGGCTCGATCATATCATTTGGTGTCATGGGGCTTTCAGATATTCCTGTGAGGAGGTATACCAAAAATGCTGCAAGAACCGCAATAAAACTCGAATTGTGGGGCCTGATTGAAAAACTGACAGCTCCTCCAATTGATTTTACATGGCGCATTATACATGCGTTATTTTTACACTACAAGTTACATTAGCCTAATGCTAGCATACATCCTCGGTAGAGACTTGAAGGTCAATCTTGGCTAGACATTTTTATTCTGATTTTTTTATAATTGGTTTTGTCATCACATCACAACAGGTAATATATAATATGACTTACAATTGGTGTATTGCAATCTTAGTCAACCGTCATTTTCCAAGCATCGATCCATTTTCTCTCGCAAAACACGCACTTAAATCTTAGTATATCAACATCAGTTCAATGAAATACGTTCCCTAGCTACCTACTCTTCGTCCGAGGATCATTACTTATTTAAGAGAGTGAAGTACACCTAAATCACGGGTGCGTTCGGTGTGTATGCGCATGGTTTCCGTTAGGAAATTCTTCCGTTTGTGGACCACAGCACGTATTTGCAGAACATTTGTTACTTGTCTCATCTGGACATACCAAATAACAGTTTTGGTTATTTTCATCTGCAGGGTCGATGACGTACTGTTGCTACAATTAAGAAAATAATTTCCAACATAATTTTTAAATAATCCCAAGTAACAGCATTGCCAAAATACGGTATATCATCCTGTAGCTCAACTTACCTCTACAAACTCAGGCTGAATCGTTGTAGAGTGAATACCTTCATTGTGAAAGAATTCCTTAACTTTTTCAGCTATTTTCATGTAATCCGCTAGATTTCTGCAGCTATAAAAACAAACAAAAATAAGTTAAAATTTAATATACCACAACTCGAAATCATACGTAGTTTACCATAGAACTATAATTTTAAGGCAACTTACCGAATATGCGCGGAAGCTATGATTCGGTCACCGGCCAACTGCCAGATGTGAAACTCGTGTACAGCAATAACTCCGTCTACCTGAGTGAGCAATTTATGCTGGAGCTCGTCAATCTGTGTCAAAAATATACACACTTATAAAACAGTTTTAACGTTTTTCAAGCAGCTGGGATTTCAGTATTCACTTACTTGTATATGAGTAGGAACTGTCTGAAGTAAGATAAGAGCCGACTCTCGCACTAGATGCATAAAATGGTCAATATCTAGCATTAACGTCTTTGGTAAAATGCGTCTCTAACAATAATAAATTCAGTTCATTTCACTTACACAACGGTCGCACGGAGTTGAGAATAATCACTACGAGAACACAACTAAGTGCAGGATCAATGTATATTTTCCCATCCCACTTGTCATAATAGTGAATGGTAATGGCTGAGATGCATACTATTACCGATCCCAGTGCATCGGCTAGTAAATGCAGAAATACCCCTCGCATATTCATCTGTAAATGCAAAAATAAAAGGATCCATTAATATAGCCCACCCTGGTTCGAAGAAGCAAGGTGACGGAAAATAATCAGGTCGATCAGTCACATTGAACTACATCACATTTAGATCACTACTGACCTACTACCCGCTTGAACAAATAAGGAATATCTCATGGGCTAGATTCTGTAATCTACAAATTCCACGAGGTTACGTGATCAAAACTATTGATCCAGTACTTTAGTTTTATGCCCCCGTAATAAATTTTAAGAGACTTTTTTAATTTTTTTGTCACGGCTCTAACGTTTAGTACAAATTTACAACGAGGACGACCCTTACCTGAGACGCACCCCCATGTGCGTGTTCATGGGATTGCGGTGGTGCATTATCCGGAGAGGTCACGCGCTCATCATTTTCGTTGTCATCTGTTGCAACCATGCTTGTTAGCTGACGTTGATGCTTAATTGTGTGGTGTCCATGACTATGGGTGTGAGAACTTCCGCCACCGTGAGAATCTATTTGAGACACGCAAATCATGAAGAGTTAGTCATAGCACGTACTACCGACACTTTCCGTGTCTTCAAATTTAAATGTTAATTTCAAAGAAACAGCACTTACGTCGAAACAAGCATAGCCCGACTAGGTTAACTAATAATCCTAAGGCTCCAACAGCGAGTACAAGTAGTGGTTGATCTATTTTTTCCGGCCGTACAAACCTGCACAAGAAAAGGACATATAATCATGTAGTTATCTATCACAATGTCAAATCGAATTACAGTCCTAATGTACTCCTTGTCATAAACAACGCTGGTCTACCTTTTTACGGACTCCACCAAAATGGAGAAGCACAAAGCAACCAAAAATACAGCATTCACTAACGCACCAAGTACTTCCGCCCTGGCCCAGCCAAATGTATTCTTTGACCATTTTTTTGGAGACATCTACGGACAGAGTAACGAGAAGTAGTATAATAGTGGTAGCCAAATTAAACTCACTGCATTTTTAAGTAATTTAATCAAGTCTTACCTTAACGGAAATAAATGCTACGACTAACGCCGCTACATCACTGAGCATATGAAAGCTGTCAGCTATAAGCGCCATAGACCCTGTCACATAGCCGACGACAATTTCGACAAGGAAAAATCCAAAGGTCATGGCGAACATGACCACCAGCTTGTTCTTGTTTCCCGCCTGTGTCGACATTTTGGCGTCTGTAAAATTATGAAAACACTAGAATATAAAACTAGAATTACAACCCAAACTGCTGACACCCTCTTCGGTATTCTGCATTTCTCAAATGCGAAAATCCCACGAATTTGCTGACTAATGCATTGAAGCGCTGACTACCCACAGAAAGCGAGCCATATTCCCCACTCAACATTCAGCACGGTACTACTTTCCGATTTTCTAACTATATATCAGGAAAACTGACCCGCGTGCAATTCAGAGTGTTCAGATCATCCTCTTTCGGTTCGGCTTCTAGGCTAGCTGGCTAGAGGATGAGCGGCTAATTTTTGACGCATTTGCTCCCGACATTTAACCACAGACTTTGGTATGCCAAGAGTATCGTGTGCAACTGGAACTAGATTACCACCAACACATAATTTCCGCTTCATCTAATCATCCCCAAACATTTCTACAGCTCGTTCGAAAGATAAATACTGAAGTTCCTGTTGTTGAACATGGAAAAATAATAGCGAATGTAATGAGCCCTGCGTCTACGATTTCTCAAACGATGATTGCTTTGTCCAGACATGCCACTTTTAAATAAGATTCGACAGATTATTTGCTTCTTTGAATACTCTTCGATACGAAGTAATCAAACTGTTTCATATCTACATTGATCTACAAAATACGCTTTCGTCGGCAAACAATCACGAAGCGTATCTTCAATGCTACACTTTAACGTTATTCGAAAACAGGCTAACATAGAGGATATTTTTCTGTAAGCTTCCAAGAATATGAAATAATATTTTTCCTTATCACTCTAAAAATGTTGCAGTATTTCAACTACAGATGAGACGCAGGAATAGGCAAGCAGAGCGAGGCATTAAGAAAACAATAATATCTTCATTCAATGCACACTAGATAAGGGGGAGTAATTACATTATCAACGCCAGTGTCATTAGAGTTCTATAAGTTTTTCTCAACAAAGTATTATATCAATACTTTCAGACTAGCAATAAGATTCAAACAAAAAATCCAGTACTAACCGTTATTTTGTTAACGTTTTGTCCAAAACTAACCAATGGGTTATTCTCACTGGTTCTGAGGGAGAATCTAAATGACAGAGATACAGCACGACACGGACACTTTCCCTTTCACCAAGATGAGCTATATAGCTTTCACTAAGAGAAGTACCTCTTAAAGGATCCCTAGC
Source organism: Sminthurides aquaticus (assembly GCA_906901655.1). Classification (NCBI taxonomy): domain Eukaryota; kingdom Metazoa; phylum Arthropoda; class Collembola; order Symphypleona; family Sminthurididae; genus Sminthurides; species Sminthurides aquaticus. The sequence continues at coordinate 11,321,934 of CAJQTT010000001.1, read as the reverse complement.
CTTAATTCCCACGGAACACAATCATGATCGCTCTCGAGAAGAGTCTTATTTGTTGTAGTAAATAATTTGAATTCAAGAATATCATCATCCTTAACAAGCCCGCCACGTGCTCTTGCCAAAGTCAAAGCTCAAACCGTCACCGTTACTACTTGTTACTTCTCTCCTTTCCTTTCCACCCATAACAACAAAACGTCATGAAACGTAACACCAGACACAGCTTTCTTAATATAGTATTGCTCCTCCAGAAAAACAGTTATCGTCGTGTTAACTCCAAACAATGTAACCAAATTGCGAAAAACAATGCTCCAGGCTTTAACACTGCTAGAACCGGATCGGAACGTTTACTGACAGAGCAACTATATGCTCCACAACATGAAACGCTGAAGAGAGAAACTGTAATGAGCAAAACTTCAGAGTGACTGCGCACATGCTTCAAAGCTAGAGCTTAATGTCAAAAGAGCGCGTCTCTCAAGAGCCAATTACAATTAACGTATTAACATTTAGACCACACGGAGCTAACTCTTGCAAAGAAGCGTTAAACTCGTTACTGTTTTACTTCATACACACCTACGTCTTCCCGAAGTTTTCACCTTACAACCCCGCACATGTATAACATGTATTTCACCTTTCTCGTGCAACCAACTTTACGAGAAGAAAATACGTATCCCTACAAGCACGTGCCATGAGAAAATGATCCCACATGGATAAGCTCACCACCTCATGCATGACAAGAGCTACTCCAGAAGATATCTTTTCTCCCTCAATACCTGATTAAATCCTAATACCCTGCGAAGATTCATCCACCTGCTATCTCAATTATCGCCAGCAACAAGTTTTCCTTGCGACAGTAATCCCTTGATTCCAATAAATAAACAGGACAGGATCCTCCTATTTACCAACCCCCATTCATCAATCCAATGAGGTCAGCATAATTAAAGCGCAGCTTTAAACAACGCATTTACATTATCATTCCCTGGTAATTTAATCTCATTTTACTGCAACAGTTCTACAGTTCTCCTCATGTCGTATACACACACCAGTCAAAAAAATTTAAATCTACCCGGAATTTACGACATTTTCCCACGGTCACGAAAACTACTGCAAATTGCAACTTGCAACCCTCACAAAACAGTCACACTCACACTAACAAAGCTAACCTTAACATTTTTTGGCCAACATTGTCCAAGTAATCACATTGATTGATGTATATTACTGTATATGTAGGTGTCGTTACGCTGCACTGAATAAACAGTGGTCAGCAGATTGTTATCTTTTGTACACGGCTCTAATATCCTCCCCCACCCCCACACTAGTTATGCTATAAAGACTGCTAACTAACTAATAACAAATAACTGCCGGCTGAGTAGACAAAAAACCCAGTCATGAGAAACATACGCGAAAGAAGTGCAAAAATGTCACATTTCTTCCTTGATTGTTGCAGTCTACACAGACAACCTCCACCAAGAACGTTTCTTTCATTATCAAACGAGCTCTTATAAACTATCCGCATTACCCTCCGTCTTGATTGCAATGACATAATTCCACCTCCTCAATTCATTCCCGACGACGCTTAATTTTTTGCTTATGAGTCCACTAACTATCCATTTTACACAAGTTATATATTCCAACTATTCCTCTTAAGGCTCTTCTTCTGAGGTCACAATAGCGAGCTGTCAGCACATAAAACTTTAACAAGGGAAAGCTTCTAGAGCCCAATTGTAATAAAATGATTGAATCCCACTCACCTGATTTTTTTCCCAATAGCGTAAATGTATCAAATAGGTAACTTCACTTCATTTCTTCGCGAATCTTCGTGGGAAAGAGCGTGGGGGAGGGGATAGGGCAAGTTTCAAAAACAACTTCAATTAAGTTAATTGCAAGCACAAAATCTTGGAAACTGAACTTCTCATATCTGAATATTCAGGGAGCAATAAAAGTTTAAATACTTTTCTTTCCCATGAGCTCCCACAATTGTCGCAATCCTATTTATTTACTCCCTCCTCTCCAACCAACCGACCTTTTTCTAACACACCAGCTCTAATATTTTATAGTAATAATGAATATTCTAGTAACTCACTTCCTATTTCCTTGGTTATATCAAATATCATTTCACCTTGTTATTTCAAATTCCTCCGCACACCCTTCTTATTCACCTCCACTTATCTTGATGTTGTATTAAAGTATCGAAAAATGTAAAAATCCCTTCTCCGAACCCCTTTGGCAAATAAATTAAGCCCCCAGTTACACAGTTAACTTATTATCATCAAACTTATTCGTCTTTCCCCAAAAAGCAAACCATCATCTTTGCTACGCATGAGATGTGGTTAGGATGATTATATATGGAATAAATTGTAATTATTATTCTCTAACAGTTAGCCACAAAACTCGGGGGCTCTCACTACCTCGCCTCTATCATCAGTCCGCTAACTAACTTGTACAATTCCCGCTTTAACTAATTACATCTTTTCATCCTCATACACAGGGCGGCTGAGATAACTTGAAACCACAAACACACCTTCACCACGACTCCAAGTCTGCTTTATATATATATAGTTTTATCCTTCAACTTGAAAACAAGTAAACCAACTTTTCAAATGTAGCTCAACAAAAGGTTGAAATAGAATGAACGACTAGTATGCATGTAACCAAGTACTTGGATTCTGTTCTCAATTTAAATCCTAAATCAAAGCTCCAGGCTTGAGTTTCTAATTACCAAAAATTTAACTATTCAAGTCGGATCTTATAATACAATTTCAATTCCCCGAGATCATACTTGAATGTAACCCAATACAATTAGTGTACGCAATTAAATATACAATGTCAAATACCAAATAAGAGTCGTCAACTGTGCTTCATCCTTGACTATAACTATGTTAACAAATTGACTCACTCCCTTCCACTTATTCCTCCGGACTGAATAATCAAACTTTAATACAATATCTTTTTCCAAAAATTTAGACCCAATATTACAAAACCTCTCCCCGATAGAAAATGTATTTGAAAATACTGAAAATCCTCTCGTTTTCCTTATTATTCACTTTCAGAAATCAGCTGTGTATCCCATCCGCGTCCCAGTTGCTCCCTACCCGCTATTACATATAAATTATTTATCTGTCGTACTCTCCCAGCCACACACGTTTTAATGTTATTTTAATATATATATATTTATAATAATAGAATAAAACACAGTCAATTTAGTATCAAGTCACCAAGAGGTATCCTGCCTGCACCACATTCTTACTACACCGAAACTCATTACACACTATAAACCAAGCAACAGCAACCAGGAACAAAAGAATGATAATAAAGTGTGTGTGGGAACGGGAGTGAAGAGACGAGATAATCGCAAGGGAATATTATATGTGTGTGTGAAGCAGAGAGGCTCTGCTTTAGGGTCTTGCCTATATTCTATTTGGATAGACACCACCAGGCAGGCCAACCAAAGAGACCTCCTTCCTATTAACCACTGATGACACTAACGGGAATCACTTTAGTAGACACATTAACAGCCTTCTGTCCCATCATCTCATCACAATATAAAATTCACAGAAAAGTCACATTTGTATACATATGTTTACATACGTATTAATAATAATTGCTACGACAATTATAACAAGTCCGCATCACTGCCATCACGGCTTTCACCCCCCTTACCATAAAACAAGGCTTTTAGTTGAAGTAATCCGAATCTTCTACCCTAATATTTATTTACCATCCTCTCCGCCTCTTCCTCCTCTTAAAACAGACCCTGCTTCTCCTTCACCGAATTCACATTCAAAGCCTATTAAGTGAGTATGCTCTAACATCGACTTTTAATGAGGAATTAAGTGGGAACCCAGCTTTGTTTTGGGCTGACTTGTATAGGAATATATACAATAGTTATTCTCTTCTCAATTATCAGCTTGCTTGATTATTTGTTTAAAAGAGATTTCGGGACGATATTGGTGAGGTTTTATCAGCTTCTTTGGGCTCCTTCGGAGAAGGATAGCTCTTGGTCTTATTAAAACACACTATTAAATAGTATGGAAGAAAGCGAAAAACGAGTAGAGCTTGACGAAAAGTGTCGAAAGAGAACCGTTCTTTTACGACCTTTCTTTAGGGCATGAGCGTTCCAGAAATGGTCCAGTCATATGTACAGTAGCTATTCGGCTTCTTCGGTCTGGAGTCGGGCTACTAAAAATACTGGATAAAAAAATCATACATATTAAACATATAACCTGTGTCACAGTTGATAAAACATAATCATCTTGCCCTAACTGCATTTATCAATCAAGTCCAGGCTAGCCGGCTGGTTGAACTTTGCGTGGAGGATGGGGGAATCTGGGGCAGATTCAGCAAAACCTAAACTTTCAAGCCTTCAACTTAATTGTAGTGGCTTCAAGCACCTTGAACCCGTGTGCTGGATGTGCAGATAGCTTATTACTTAAAATTGACAAGTCTATGGAATGAACATCATGTTGATTGAAATTAGATTCTCTTTGGGCTATTGAATTACAATTACTTTGATAATTTTTCAAGACGCTATAGATTAAATGTCAGAACTTTCAAACACGCTATTTGCTACTGAAAGCATCTGCAAGATGTGAAATGGAAAGATGCACGTGGAGAACGCATGTATTTTTCCCTGGGAAGAGAGAGTATCATCCTCTTAATTCATTCAGACGAGCATTAAACATTGCACCGTCAGCTTCCTTGCTTCACACATATATAAGTAGTAGAAATCCTCGGGGTTCATGCACGTCCCTGTTGAGGAATTACATATTTCAATCAAGCAGACTGAATGCAATTCTGGGAACCGAAGGAGATTAATTAAATAAGTATAAGTGAAATGACTCAGGGAGTAAAAAGGATTGCTGCTTTAAAGTAAAACTCTGGAAGCATGACTTGTGTACAAAATGTGGCTCCTTGTTTCTTAATCTATAGTTTGTCCTCAGTTGACTCATTATGTGGATCCATTTCGTGAGAGTTTCAATGCGAGTTTTGAGGGTTAGATATCGAGATAATATAATAATTTCGTAGATATCACCTTATCACCTCTCTCTTGGTTAACCTACATTCTATATACGTACACGTTCGTCATGGCTTTATTTAATACAAAAGCGTTTACAGGAAATAGTAATGCCCACAATTTTACGAACCGTCGTACATGTGTATCATCATTTCGATTGATATTCCAACCATCCTAATCCTTTCCTCTCCTAACTGTAGCTATTATTATTTTTGTACCTGATAGTGTATACACTGAAAAACAGTTTCATTAGAACTCTAACTTGTTCTAAGCACCATTCATTATTACGCAACCCTTTGTGTGTACCTAGCCTCTTCCGTCCCCTATTCAGACGAGTCTATATAATTTCTACGACCTTGAAAAATAGAATAGACGGCGGAATATGGTAATTATTTTGGTTTCACACACTCGGTGTTTTCACCATTCAACTCCAGTTCGAGGAAGCGTTTGAGGTAAAGTGAGAGTCGCAAACACATGTCTATTAGCACATAATCATAAGTCGCTTTTAACATTGATAACTTTTGGAATGTCACATTATTTTCTACGTAGGAAACCTTAATTTAGTAATCACTCCCTTTTGTCTCCCCTCCCACAAACATCTATTATCAACCGACTGTCAATTGCACCTATATTATTTACAAAAGTCAAATCAAGTTGCTAATCCAAAACCTGCCTCGCGAAACGCACAGAATCTCGTACTTAACCAAACGAAATAGTGTCTCAAATTATTCTAAATTAAAGCGAACGTGTTTACCTACCCTGCTTTGTATCTTCGTAACATTGCACATGTACTAGTTAACTTTATTGCATTCTTCTCTACTTCAAATCAAATATCTCTATCAATAGCGGCTCAACCTCTCTCGGATTCACTTCTAGAAAAACGCGTAAATGATTTGAATTAAGTACTCGCAGCTCTGCGATCCTCTTAATCAACTGTAAATACGTAGACCTAGCTTTGCATCCACCTAAATATGATTCTAAATAACGCTTTAACAGATAATAGTAACAGTCTTGCTCGTATTTCACTACGTCTTTGTGTATTACGTTTGGCCTTTCAGCGGTGAACAAAGTTATAGCGCAAAGTAACATCATAATGTTCTCGTCAGAACGCCAATCGCTCTTGAAAGACTTCACAAAACGCTGATGCTCTTCGTACAAATTTCCACGAGCCTCTTTTAAAACTCCAAGCTTTATGTTGTATCCAAGTTCACTGTGGGGTATCTGCAAATCATATATTTCACATAGTTCCTTCAATTCCGGAATTTTCGGGGTTCATTGTAATTGAAATACGTGAAGCTACTTACATTCCAAGAATCTCTGTCAGGATCATAGGAAACAACACTCCGTAATATCATCATTTCGGTGCAGCCACCTTTCAATAAGGCTATCTGGTCTTCCTGACACATGGTCTTGAATCCCGTGATCTTTTTTGACATTTTAATTAGACGTCGGATGGCTATATCGGTTAAGTTTATAACGTTTATAAGAGAAGGATCCTGAAAAAAATTAAGTAATCAGACCCAGACCCAATCCCGAAGAAACACAGCGTAAAATATATTTGGGTGACAGATACTTTCGAACTTACAGGAACTTTCACTGGCCCTTCGGCATCGACAGGAGCGTTTAAAGCATGACTGGCAAGCAACAGCTCGTTCAATCTCCTTTGTTCCGCCTTATTTAAAGTGCGATTGCTCATGCTACTGGTTCCATTTAATCCGTTATCGTGGGTTGATTCCGAAAACAACTGGAAGTCTTGGAATTCTGCTTGGATCGCAACGCTGAGTATTGAATCCATCGTATTATGTGGTAATGGCCGAGGTTCGTCCTGGCAACTCTCAATTTGCAAAAACGAATTTATCGCGTGCTTCTGGTCTTCATAGCTTTCGTGCAAAGGCTGATGACCATTTGTAGAAATAGAATAGCCCGCCGTACTTGCAGACTGAATAGTATGCGTTTTACTGAGTGCATTTATTTCCTGGTCTGGAACTGGCTCACTTGGGTACATGTGTGACTCATGATTATAGTCCATTCTCATTACACTTGCTGGTTCTGCTAATGCTGCGATGTGCATACTCTCGTTAGTTTCACCCATCGACGGAGATAGGACAGGCACTGGCAAACATTAATCCAAGAAATTTTAGATGTTGGCCCTTTGTGCATTCAATTATCTAAAGAAGCCGTCACTTAAGAACCGATTACTTACCAGTAGTGGATTCCGGCGATGCTTCTGTTGCTGATGTTCGGATCAATGATGAAAGCAGCGGCATTTGCGTATCGTTTCGAATTTGCATTACATGCACGGAACCCACTTCTTTTGCCTTCAAAGAACGAACGGAAACTGCATCTACGGATTCAGTGGCGTTTTGGAGCTGGTCCATATATAAGTGACCATCAGAATTGACAATTTTAGGGTTGTACTCATTTACATGATTTTTTTCTAAGAATGATTTGGCATTAGCACTTGAGGATGACAATACAGGTCGAGAAAAGTTGTACTGGTTTTGAGATATATGGTTTTGATTAGTATTGGAGGAGGGTATGGCGGCAACTTTCTGCTTCCCACAGTGTTCATCAACTTCATACGGCACCCCCATGTCACCAGACGGAATTACGCATGCAGTAGCTTCTGGTATTGGAGACTTGGAATCATCATTCGAGAAACACATTGACTTGGTGACAGGAGCATCAGCAACATCGTTAGCAGAAGTGGTACTGTGCCTCTTCGATCGATTTTGCTCAATCTTTATTTTCTTCATCTTTTTTTCTTCGTCGGTCATTATCCATTCCTTCTTCATGCCGATGTCAAAACACTTCTTTAGGCGGCATTTCTGACAGAATCGCCTTGTCACTGGGTCGACTTTACAATTTCCAGTAAATGGGCAGACAAATTCCTACAATTATATATTAGCTTTAAGAAAACTACGCATTATTAAACAGATTTATGAATCTGAAATCATGTTCATTTCAAACCTTAACCTTGGTTTTCAACGCGTTACGGCGAAAGAACGCTTTACACGATTCACAAGTAATCGCATTGAAATTGTTTCCAAGTGCTCGGTCACCACAAACACCGCAGACCTTTGAATCCATTCTGGAATTCTTGGGCGATGCGCTGAAAATATAAATAAGTTTACACTCATCAATAGGTAATGGAGGTAATAATTAAGCAACTTTCATAAAACCTCAATAATGTACAGCATACCTATCATTTTGGTTTTGAGTATCTTCAGGGGTCGATTCACCCATCTCAGCGAAATTATGTTGGTTGACAATCTCAGCATCAGAGTTAGCTTCCATTAAAACCAGCTCACCAATCACCTAAGGTGAATGGTGCATGGTAACGTGTTAGTTGGCACATCTAATTCCGTAGCTGGGAATGGGATATTCCTGCTGTCATCGTCAAGTTATTATGCCGCCTGTGAACAAATAATAGCAATTTTCATGTCACACACACACGTTTTATTCCAACTTTTATCGCAACCTGCACAAGTTCAAAGTGTAAGTACGTCACGGGAACATTTCACTTTACTTATTAATTCGATCAGAAAAAGTCAGATTCAACAGGATGTAAGCAATACCGAGTACTAAAATTCGCAACTTTTGCGCATGCCTTTCAAAGTATGAAAATTTCAAGATCACGTTAACTCACATCGCTTAGATATCAACAATGACTAATCAAGCGTTTGAGAGCCTGATGAGCGCAGGTGTTCATTTCCCTATAGGTGATTACGGGACCTAGTGATAGACATGATTATTAAGACCCGGCAACGAAGATCAAGCTGCTAAAGTCTCAATTATCTTGACTTTGGTCATGAATATATATCAGCCACCGAGCTAGAGAATCCCATTATTCCCTCAATTTTGTACAACCCTTTAGGACTTGCTCCTCTGAATCTGCTTCGATAAACTGAACACACCACTGCTTAGGCTTTGTCCATAAATTACATAACGCTGATTTCAAGAAAAAAGGACTAGCTACCGCACTTTGTAACGCTGCAACGGCGTTAGATAACACTTTGACAAGGGGACCCCTACTACAAGTAACACTACATAAATTCACTGAATAATTGCAATCAGAAACTAGAAAAAACCAGCTTTATTTCATTTGTTACTCTTGCTTGACAAATTAGTGGGACTCTTTCTGTACTCTTTGACTTCTTCTTGTTTTCTCTGCTGCTTTCTGAGCCAAGTTCGAGAAAGGGCATTGCATCCAACTACAAATATCGGTTATCAGAATTTCTTCATATTTTCAGGGATATTTCTACCCGCTTAAACGACCTCCTCGATAGTTTCCATAATATAAAATAAATGTATAATAACATTTCCTCTGATTCCCGCAATATTTTGACGAATCAGTCTCAAGTTTTAGCGTTATGTTACAGATGTCTAGCACCACCCACTACCATATGTAACAATAGGGTAACACAAGGGCTGAGGGACTACCCACCCCGAAAGCGTTATATAATTTATGGACAAAGCCTTAACACACTTCCAATCCTCGATGAGAAACTCCTTAGGAATTCACACACGATTCGATTCCCACCTGATAACTCAAAGTTTTCTGTTCACATCAAAATACAAAACGAAACATTGTACAATCCGGTCAAACATACACATATCATACATATAGGATTCGTACCTTAAGTACCTTCTAGGCCCTAAAATTCTGCGGAACACTGCATTATTTCGGAAAGTCGATTTTCCCCTTAGAACTTGTTGAATCCTGAATTATCTTATCACTTAAGTATCGGAAGATTAATGAACCTTTGATTTTCCAACCAAGTTAGGAGAATATTCACTGACCATAACCTGAGCCATTATTAAAACTTCACGCACCACTATGCAAGAGTATACAAACGTTAACTGTGAAGTTCCTGCCAACAATGAGGCAACTATCTCCGTTTTACCTGCAGCAGGTAAATTAGTTGCTCACTTTCCATAAAATCCTCCCCCATTTTCAACGTTATTGCGATCTTAGCGCTGATGACAAAATTACTTTCCAGCAAATCTGATAGTGGCAATTGCCAGCAAGAGCAACTGGAGATTATCAGTCCGACTATGACTCACTTGTTACGATCACCTATTTCATGTACATGCCAACATCAAAAATGTAAACAAGTCTATGGCAACAACAGCATAGTGCGCATTTTGGAGCAAAAAATGAATTGCGTAAAAGTGAGACATTAAAAGGCATGTCCGGCACAAAACTTAAACTTGATCTCAGCTGCGCCACCGTGTCCGATAGGAAGGATTCACGCTATACTGTAAGAGAGTGGAGCATTTTATCATGGTCTGAGCCGTGCAATATATACAACACAAAAATTGGGTTTCCCTAGACACAGGGCGTAAAAGGCGCAACTAATTAACATTACAGGACAGTTAATTTAAACATACAAAAACTTACGAGATTATAAAATTTCTTGCTGAAATATACGTAACATCACTAAAAGCTGACCCACGAAACAGCTGCTCCAATGAGGTTCTGTAAGGTCAAGTATTGGCCACGAAGGACGTCTAAAACGACAGCATCAGATGGACATCAGCTACAGTTGACAGTAAACTTTATTCCTACTCCCAGTCCGTCATATCTTCGAAATAACCCTTGACTAGTGCACACTCAATGATACAAAAACCAAAGTCTCCGCACTATAAATTCATACATTGCATGTACATTTAATTGCAATTAAACCCTCATTAACTGTATAATTCGATATAATGAATAACCTTCACACACTGTATACAACACAACTTTTAAAACAGTATATATTTGTGAGATGATCAGTGATGAGGTATGAGATATAGACTGAGAATTCTGTCGCGCGAGATGTATGTATGTTTCAACGCATATACTATATGAAGTCCAGCCTTCGACATTTGCCGCGCACAGTGTCTCTAACAAGGATGTCGTGATCCAGAGTTATTAACTTTTACCTCAACCGCTAGACAAGATCTCTTACTCTATTGTTATGGGCAAATTAAATTAACCTCATTATTTCAAAGTCACAAATTCAAATAATCAAATTTAAATGCACTATTTGTCAGCGCCAAATTCTATAAGATTCTCCGTAAAATTTTGGTCTACATACCACTCTCAAATCAAAGTCTTCGAAAATGGCCCTTGTGTGAGAAAGTCTTTGTACTTTTCTCAAAAATGGCGATTTCCAAAGTTTTTGATCTGGGGGCGGTTTCTAGACTATAATTTCACCAGGAATTAGAAATGATAACCGTTTAAGACGCTCGAAATGAGACATTAGTTCTATTATTCAGGCATTTGCTTTCTTATATTTAGCCTAATTGTATTTCTGTTTCAAATCCTGCCAACCGAACAAGTTGTATAGTGCGAAAACTGAATACATTATCTCAAGCTTACAGCGTCCCGTATCAGCATGGAATTTACAGGCTACCATAATCAAATAAGTAAAGAAACGCTTGTCATCCGGTATATATTAGAAAAATCATTTTTTCAGCCAGCAACGGTTTCTTTGAAGAGGACAATGAAAGATTGCAAACGATATGAAACTCGGGTAAAAAATTAACGCTCAATTCCCCGGAAGAAGCTAATCTAACGATTTAAAGGTGTCTCCCGTTAATTCGGGGAAACAAACAACATGCTTGTTAGTTCAGTGAAAGGTTGTTGTCACCGTAGATTTACCCACACCGTATCCATTTTCCGGGAAGAGGATCTGGAAAAATTCCAAACATAACTGCTTCTGTCATAGACATTGGCGAAATCAATACCAGCAACCACCACCACCGGGGTTTTTGACTACAAATCCGACGAAAGGACGTATAGTAGTATAACATGCATACATAGACGGAATGAATAATCTGTGTATTCATTTGCAATTTCCTTCTCACAGTCTTAGTCATCCAGCCTCCACCATCTTTTAAATACAAGCCTCTGTCCTGAGCTCCTTTTAGTTTTTCCCCCAGTCTTGAACCAGACACCGACATTGACTCTCATCCACAAATAACGCAAACATAAGAGTGTGTATTCTTTAAAAGTGCAAAACTCATATTCGTCTCTTGTTTCTACCTTTAACAATGGGTGTTCTCGTTGATCCCGCATTTCAAGGTGCCGGCCAGAAAGCTGGCCTGGAACTCTGGAGGATTGAGGTAAATGAATTCTCATTTTCGTATCTCTCCAACAATCAAATTATGGATTCGCAAATTTGGCAAAACATTCAAGGAACTAACCTCAAGAGTTTTATGTATAATCTTCTACACCTTTCTGTATTCTTTTTACGTTGCCCTTGCGTGCAAATCTGTTCTATAATTTTTTTGCAATGTACAACTGTAAGACTACGTTCCAGTCTATGAACAAGCCAGCCGGCAGATTGTCCATATTCTGCATGTACCTTTTGTCCTTGCACTTGGCCCTAGTCCTGGTATCGATCTACTTGCATTTTAAGATTGCAGACACACACACGCCTCCTCCTATGTTTTGTATAACATTCCCCCAGGCTATTTCACCATCTTATTATCATTCTTCTTAATGTTTTCCAGAATTTTGCTCCGGTTAAATTGCCTTCAAGCGAGCATGGGAGATTCTACGAGGGGGATTCTTACATCATTTTGCACGTAAGTGTCTATGAAAAAACTACAGAAACCATACATCCCCATGTCATAATTCTAAGGAGCATCATGTGAGAAGAAACATGAGCATCTTGCTACCAAATGTTGTTGCTTCCTTGAACGGAATTCATCATTTCCCAGCGAATTTTTAAGTAAACCCCCTCAGTGGCGAACCAGATGTAACTTAATCAGCTAGGAACTACCAAGAGTTTAGATATGAATTAAAGAGTTTCAGTCACAGTGACAGGATCCAAGCCAAGTAAAGTGTGGTCGGCATATTATCCGAACAAATTCATTTTGCTTCACCCAGCCCCGTGACAAGGTGATGACTGACATTCAAAACTACTAAGAGAGCATGCCACTTAAATCAACTTAGGTTCTTTAACCATGAAATATTGGGTGCGAGTAAAAATAATTCTTAGTTCCACCATCAGGATTTCACGCGCTCAACGTTTACAGTTTTGAGTTTTTCTCTCTACTTTATGTTTCCCTTTGACTTGTGAAAAATATGTTTGAGAACCAAGAAAAAGTCAACTGTCCCTCGGACCTGTCACGCAGATAGACGAAAAGAAATAAAGCAAGCATAACGTAAGAATATTTTCTCCGCATCGCTCCCCCGTCGCAACAGCATCTAATCTTGTCAACAAACTTCAATCCTATTTTCGCACTTGAGATAAACCATAAAATTATTATATCAAATGCAGCACCATTGTAAGAATCCAGGCCATAAAATCTCATTAGACCGTCAATTTTGTATCCTAAGCCTATAAATACCCGTCAATGTTTTAAAATCCCTCTCTTTTTCCTTTTCACAACAAGCTTTACGCATTTCCTAATATTTAGACGGATGAAGATCCATTCCATTTACAGTGAAAGCCACAGAGTAATTAGTGAAACGAGAAGCTATAATAGCCCTTTCCTAAATTCTATTTAAGAAAAGTAACCTGCAAACCCACATACTTAGTTTCCTCCGGCATCACCCTGATTTCTAACTAACCCACCTCGACTTTAGGATATGCCGAGTTTTAAATCAGTTCAACATTTATCTCATCTAAGCCCTCTCTAATAATCAAAACATATAATTTGTCCACCTCGAGCGCTTCTGAACTCGCTTCAAAAAACATGACAATATAGTTAATAAAAAACCGACACAATAGTTTTCCAGCTCTCATTTTCATTCCACCCCATTGCCAAAAATACAACAAGTTAATCTAATTTTTAATCTAATATAATAATGCGGGGAGTTGGTAAACATGCGGATTCCTATCAAGCCAACACGAATTTTTCAATTAGATCCTTGTAAGAAAAAAGCTGGGGGAGACTACAGTATTATAGTAAACTACGAGACGAGCTTAAGCTGAAAGCATTTAAATTCCCTTTAGAATGTGACTCTAACTACTCTACCACACACATCCTCTCTCTGATAATATTTTCTCTATTCGCTTTTACAGACCAAGGAGCAAAACGGAGTTCTTTCCTGGGATATTCATTTCTGGCTGGGCAAAGACACATCTCAGGTAAAAATAGCAATGCCATCACAGTATTTTACCACCACTTCTATCCTATCCTGCTTCCATCCCAGCTTCCTATCCGACCCTTCATTCTAAATTTCCCAACCACTTTTTTCTCATTAAACCGTTTCTCCTAAACTTCCTTCCTGTATCTGTATCCTCTGCCCATAAGACATACATTACATTTTCGTTTTCCTTCCATGCATACATCTCACAATTCCCATTGGGTTTTCCAGCTCCGTAGTTTCTCTACTTACTCCATGCACATTAGCATAATTGAGTAGAATCTTGCACCTAACTTACAATCTCTTCCTCTTAAGCCTATTTCTTGGACCTATCATCCGGTTTATTACCGGGCACCAGAACAACTAACTGCTCCACAATTCCCACCCGTGTCTGCTTTCTCCATTTACAACTCCGCTAATTCTGTTCGCGCTAGCTCGTCAATCTGCATCTGCTCCTCATCTTTGGTCTTCTCTGAAATATTACTTTTCCAAACCGGACAAAAATACTGCTCTGTCCAGAAGGCAGACAGTAGTTGTTACAGCAGAGCTTATACTTGAAGCGTAGCCAGTCACGCAACTCATCTACGCGCCCCGCCCTCTTGTAAATCTCTCACGTTTTGTCCATAGCAACAACTCAGCGTATCTTGACATAACCCCGATAAAATTAAGAGCTGCTAAGAACCCATGCGAAGAGCTTCCTCCGAGACGCCGTCCATTTGTAGTCGTAACTACCTAGTCGAATCTCGGCATGAGCCTCGGTTTTTTTGCATCTCCTCTTCCTTTTCGCAAGTAGATTTATTCGGAGCGTAAATTCAGTTCCGTGTAATTTTCTCCTCTATTTTTTCCCAGTCCCTCAACTAAATTTAGTATTGGATTCCACGCATAAGAATCAGATAGCAATAGCAGAGTTCTATATATATATACACGATATTTTCCCAGGAACTCCTGACTGTCAAGTATGAAATACTGACAAACTTGTGCGCATCTTATTTTCATCCTTTTTCACCCTTCGTTAAGAGCTTTGGCTAGACAAGGAGTTTTTTTTCGCTTAACCGGGAGAAGAAGAAACCAGGGGGAATAATCCGGGAGGAAGGAGAAGGATTGAAAACAACTTTTCCCAATTGAATAACAGGCCTTCTGTTTTGAATTTCCAATGTCTTTCCAGTTTCCTACTTGGATACAATTCATGAACTGTATCACAGTTATAACACAATACGCCCACTCCTTTACAATCAAAATGCAACCAATTCTTTCATTCCCTTCATTTCCTGTCCAATTTCCGACAAAAAGGACATAAATAACATTATTTCTTTGAATGTTTCCTTTCATTCCAGGAATCACTCATGATTCATTAGGAGCCGCAGTTTGCGAGTTGGGTGATAACTCTATTTTTCCTCTGATATCATCCCTTCTCTAATAAAACTCATAGGCACACATAAACTCTCTATTTCGCCAGCTTTCCTGTATCATTTACTGACCTTCAACTTACAAGCAACCTTTCCCTTTCTCTGCTCCTTACTTTCTGCCCGTGAGAATGTATTTTGCATACGCGAATTCTAAATCCGCAAGAACATTTCCATGCGATCACGTCCCATCAATTTCCTTTTCAGGCTAATCATCCCATAGCATGTGACTCATATATACAGGAAGGTATACATATAAGACAACGCCTACCGGTATGAATAGAGTTCTGCTGGCTCTTGGGAGGTCGCGATTGGCTCTGACTCTCGGTCAACGGATAGAGATAGAATACAGTGTGGAATAGAGTAATCTCATTAAATCTAATCTTTCTCTCGTCTTCTTTTCAGGATGAGAAAGGAACAGCTGCAATTAAGGTACGGATACTTTAAATTGAATTAAGCAAAAAGTTGAGAAAATATTTTGTCTGATGACTACAACGCGAAACTACACAGCTGGAGCAACACAAAGTCTCTAGGGCATACACATGCAGACAGAGACTTTTAGCTGTCATTAACCTCCGAATGCATCGCCGCTCATGGATTTGGCATAAGATTGCATATTATTTTGGCATTGCTAAAAGCGCATATCATTGATGAATATTTTAGGCCGTCGAACTAGATGACATGCTCGGAGGTCTCCCGGTTCAATACCGAGAAACTCAAGAATATGAATCTCCTGCCTTCCTCTCATGTTTCAAAGGAGGTAAGCTAACTTTAGTTTTCCTTCTACAAGTTTGCAAACTTTTCGCTCTTCTTTCCAAATAATTAGCTCTTTTTAGTTGGACAGCTAGGACTTCATCGTAGTCATTACCGGGCTAGAACAATATCAATTTATGACAAACCCATAGCACACGTCAACACCCCCGCATAGAAAACGGTCGTAGTTTTTCCACTTGTTCCTCCGCGTATGAGCTTTCAGGGGCCAGGGGGAGGATAAGAAAATATCCTCGTACTTTTAACGTCCAGACTGTAGCTGACGAAAAGAGAGCTGAGAAAGCTGTGCAATAACAACATCATAACGCCTACGGCCATTATTTTCTCTCCCGACTTGCAAATCTAAAGTTGTAATAGCCAATGTAAATCTCCTCCAAACTTGTAATATTATTTCATCTTCAAGTTTAAAACGTTCAAGCTGGGCAAGCTTCAAGGCGTAAAAAAACGTATAGAGTTTCACAGGAGGAGTTAATCTAATCCTGTTTTCATAACCTTGTCATTTTTATTTTCAACGCTCTTGTAAACATTCAATATGGGGAAAGGGGAGATATTCTATGTCTATGATTTATTAGCACGCAATCGTTAGCGCTAGGCACTATCAATGGCTTGTTCAGGAAATGCCCTTAAGAAACCCTAGGGAAATATCTTGAAAGAAGCATGTTAATGATCATTAATGTTAAATTAATATTTACACGCATTTAGTTTCGTAATTAATTATTCACTTGAAAATTTTTAGTTTAAAACAACGGTTAATTTTGTAAACTCCTTTCACAGGAGTCCGATACGTCCAAGGAGGAATCCAGAGTGGATTTAAGCATTATGACCCGCTTACAGCGCCCCCTCGTCTCTTCGAAGTTAAGGGGAAACGAAATGTCCGCGTCCGAGAGGTATTTCTTTTCGTCAAAGTTTGCAACCGGGAAATAATCTGCAACATCTAAGCGTGTTATGAAAACTTTATTAACTTCAAGTCTTTCCTACCATGCAATTAGGTTCAGACAAGTGTCAAGTCCATGAATAAGGGAGATTGCTACGTCTTGGACACCCCAAAGAAGATCTTTGTCTACATTGGACGTTTTAGTAAGCGGGTAGAGAGACTTAAGGCTATACAAGCTGCTAGTCAAATTCGGGACCAGGATCATGGCGGAAGAATCAAGATTCAAATGATTGGTACATGTTTGCAAAGTTTCAAAGACTTATTTTCGCAGTAGCGAAACTTTTGGCGACAAGGAGATTTATACGCTTGTCTACTTCAGCTGTCTTTTGAAGCATGAATAAAATGAGAATGACGTGGGACATGTTGGGTTTATTTTGCAGAACCTACAAGTTCAGCGGAAGAAGTGCAAGAATATTTCAAAGCTCTTGGTGGGGGATCTCGAGATGACATGGCGGATCCGCCTGCAACTGATGATGATGATACTTACGAAAAGAATTTTAAGGTGATTATTTCAACTCCTTATGTTCCTCCCGTTTCTCATCTCATAAGCTGTTTACAATTGTTAAAATTAATTTTCAGTCCACGATTGCATTGTACCGGGTGAGTGATGCTAGCGGAAGTATCAAAGTTGACAAGGTTGGAGAGAGACCATTAAAGAAAGCAATGCTTTCATCTCAGGTTTGTAGAAATATTGTTCGCAACTACAACCTGCATAATCTTGTTAAAGTAACTCATGATTTACTTCTACTACTCCTGTCCAGGATTGCTTTATTTTGGACGCTGGAAAGTCTGGGATTTACGTATGGATCGGGAAGAATTGTACGCGGGAAGAGAAGCTTTCTTCTATGAAGACTGCTGAAGGGTTCTTGAAGCAGAATGGATATCCGGAGTGGACAAGAGTAGGTTAAAAGCTTGAGTAATAAATTAGACTACTGTCAGGAAATATTTCGGAACAAATGTTCTAACAATAACAAATCGTTTAGATCCAAAGAGTGGTGGATAGTGGAGAGCCTAGTTCTTTCAAGCAATTGTTCTTGATCTGGCCAGAGGCAAACGCATTGCCACCAGTTATCGGGAAAGTGTATTCCCTTGAGAAGATTGCGGGTAAGCTATATTTCATGAGAGAAAGTACTTGAGAGCTTTCTCTGATGCTTAGGACTTTCACCAGAAGTTATGCCTTTTTTATTGGAAAATTTATAGCAAGCTCTCCAGTAATGTCCACCCAGTTGAAAACAGCAAACAAGGATCGTGAGAAGTTGCGAAAAATGGTCAAGAATATGGGTCGCGCCGTTGGTTTCTGTCCAGATGACGGTAGCGGTAAGACTGAGCTTTGGAGAATTGAAAATTTCGAGCTTGCCCCAGTACCTCCAGAAACACATGGTCTCTTCTTCGGTGGTGACTCCTACGTCCTCAAATACACTTACAAGGAGGGTAATAGGGAGAAACATATTATTTATTTCTGGCAGGTACGTTACCCGAATTTTCCTCAAAGCTTACGTTCTTGAACTCATCCTGAACCTAATGATTAAAATGAGACTCACTGTGTTAATAGGGTGCTGACAGTACTCAAGATGAAAAGGCTGCCGCGGCGCTGCACGCTGTGAATCTTGATGACAAGCTAAACGGCCGCGCCGTTCAAGTTCGCGCTGTCCAAGGACACGAGCCTGCTCATTTCCTCCGTGTCTTCAAAGGAAAGATGGTCATTTTCATGGGAGGTCACGCCAGCGGTTTCCGTAACGTTCGTGAACATGAAACCTATGACCCCACAAAGGCAAAGCTTTTCCATGTTCAGGGTACCTGCCCGGAAGATACAAGAGCTGTTGAAGTTCCAGCAAAGGCAAAGAATCTTGACGGTGACGACTGTTTTGTTTTGGACGCACCAGGAGTTACTTACCTGTGGGTAGGAAAGGTAGGTGGCGCTGTCAACATGCTTTGCAGTGGTAGAGTTCCAGATTTTATTGGATTGTTTCCACAAGTTATTGTAGTGCTTAATTCCTTTTTTATTGCGTTACACCCAGAATGCTTCCGAAGACGAGAAGCGTATGGCCAAGAACGTTGACAAGATTGTGTCTCCCGGTCGAGACGCTGTTATCGTTAACGAAGGCTCTGAGCCTGCGGAATTCTGGGCTTTACTCGGAGGAAAGGCGGAATACAAGACATCGACGGCTGAAGAAGACAGCCCAACCCTGTCCGCCCGTCTCTTCCACTGCTCCATTAATCCACCATCTACTAAGCTCAAGGTTGACGAAATATTCCAGTTCTCCCAGGAAGATCTGAATGAAGACGACGTCATGGTCCTTGACACCGGAGCGGATGAAATATTCATCTGGGTCGGAAACGGTGCCAGTCATGAAGAGAAACGTCAAAGCAACAGCATGTCAGACGTGAGTGCTTTTTACATAATTCTACAAACTTCCGGAAAATTCCCTGTCCTTTCAAATGGGCTCACTTCTCTTTGAATCTTCCAGGAATACATTAAATCACAGCATGATCGGGTGGGTGGAAATGCCGTCACTGTCTCTATTGTCGTTAAGCAAGGCGAAGAGCCGGAAACGTTCAAGCAATTATTTCCATCTTGGAACGAGAATATGTGGAAGGTAAGATTATTTGCTCATTCTGAATTTAGTTACATATATAATATGGGTTAATCGGGAAAATTATTCCCAATTTAACGTGACATATTTGGCAAAACATGGGATTAAAAATATAGTCGCGGTGATTGGAAAAAGAAATCATTTCCCCCAAGCAAGCACCATATAGCTTTGCCTTGCTAAAATCAATGTATGCCTTATACACTCAAGGTTGCTACTAGCAAAACTATGTGACGAAATTTAATTTTTTTACTTGACGTCGTAATAATACTTCATGTGGCTTTAAGCCTCGTGTTTTACGCCATTATAATGTATGCATAAAAGAATCGGTGTAGGCTTACAAACGTGGTGAAGGTGCTGGGTTTCGGAATTAGGAAGAGGACGCTATAAATAATCCTTTTATTTTTCTTTTATTTTTTGCACTTGCTCTAATCAAAAACATTGGGAATCTCAAGTGAAACTAGCCATCTTCTCTTCTATTTTCCCTTTAATTTGGCTATCTCACTCCTCCTCTTAAACTCATTCTCTACTCTTTTTGCAATGGATTTAAAGGACTGATCACAGTTTTCAGCAAGGTAAATTTTACAATTCCTACAAGTTTCAAAGAGTTCAGTGTTTCAGTGTATAGCTTTAAAACATTGCTACCGCAAATAATCCTCATTAGCTTTTCACATTGTCAAAGCTCTGTTAATTTTCGATTTTATGTTTGTCTTCACTGTTCTCTCTCAAGCTTTTCAAAAAGTATTTCTATGAATTTTATCCCTGCTCTCTCCTTCTGGATTTTCTCAACATCGTTGATTTTTTAGTTCTTGTTTTGAGGGCGGTTTCTATACAAGAATTTTATAGTGAGACCCAGTATTATAACCTTTATTGGCGCTGGAGCTCCGCATCTATAACTCTGTGTAGCTAAACACAATTGCAGAATCTTCACAATGGAACTAGTTGTGACATATATTATATACAATTCGCAAGCCTTCACTTCAACAAAACTGTACCTGTCTTCCTAAATTTTCTTTGCTCCTCTTTGGTCCTTGGACACACTATTTCAGCTTTCCACGATGACTAGTTAAGCCGTCTTGTCCTTACTAATAATTACCTTGTGCAAAAAACGGAATTGTTCACGTTACATACGAAACATGCTAATCCTTGATATCACATTCGCTGCAGGAAATGCATGCTTAATACATCTATCTATATGACAGCATTTGTTTCTTCAGGAGTTTAGTGCAATCTATGTGTATTGATTTAGTTTAATAGTTGCCTAACACGCTGATACTCGATAAACAAACATAGCATGATTTAAAAGTGGAATGAAGGCGAGGCGAAATGAACAGAAAAAGCTTTTCAGAAAAGAACATAAACAAGGTTCTAAACATTCTCTTTGATTGCTATTACAGGAACAGAAAACTCTTGATCAGATGCTGGATGAAATCAATGCTTTTGACTGATGAACAAGCCATCTTTGGCTCCGGCACAAACAAGGTTGAATTCATTCAAGAATTAAGAAATACTCGGTTGATTTATTTAGCGAATTTCCCTTTCACATTGTTTACTTAAAATATCGTCTTGTTACCGAAGAAGAAATCTACAGTAGTAGTCTTCTTATGTTCTCTGTGTATTTAAAACCCGTTACTACTAAGTTCATGATTTACAAAGTCCTAAAGTGCCAATCACCATGATTGCCAATCAATCAGCAAGCCTTTCTGTTAAAGATTACAAACAGAGTGCGCATAGCAAATAGACGCAAGAACTGCAACGATATCCCTCCAAAGATTTCTAGCTTTTCGCTTGGTAATAAAAATATTCTTTAAAATCCTAGCTAATTTGACAGTTATTTAAATTAATGCTTAGCACATAACCATCCTTCTACACCTGAAGCATCAGATAAAAAAAAGAGTACATATAAATATTCAGAAAGCATATAATGCTAATTATTTCTGGTTTCTTGTCGCCTAACAAAAATCCTTGTCTCTACTTAGCGGGTCAGACTCTTAATAAAAGCGCGGCCTTTCGCAGCGCCCTCTACCTCTTCTCCTTCCTCGTCAGTGATGTCCCTCGATAGGGGTGAATGAGGTGTAGCGGTAAACATCTTTGCCACCGTAACCATAGACCAGGGATCCTCTTCCTGTATTATCATACACCGGGTATCGGTACCTCGGCCTGTGAAAACAAAAGTTTTACTCTCTGTTAACCTTGATTTTCCCATTACCGGAAGCCACAACGCGTCGTAAAGTCCCTAGCGGGAAATAATCACCACAGAGTATACACAAATAAACTCACAACTTACTTTTGAAAGTAAGGATAAGGAACTGATGGACCAACCCCCAAGAATCTTTCCGCAGATTTCCCCGAAGCCAGATTCGGCATACTCAGAATGGCATTTGACTGGTCAGCATCCGCAGCAGGTAAAAGTAGGGCAAGAGAAATGAGGAGAATCCCCACAAGAGATTTTGTCACTTTCGTCTTCATCTCTACAAAGTCAAATATCCAGTTTTTACACACACATTATCCTTGAAAGACTTCCCTGACCTTCACCTTCCGTCCTTCCTTCCTTCCAACGAGTAGCCAACTTTTCAAACAGGTACAGCACAAGGAAGGAGGAATACAGAAAATGAGATTCTAATCGCTTCGTCCCCAGCTCTTAGTAACGCTCAAAAAGTTGACGGGATTACCTTAGTTTTCCAACCGTAAATCCTAGGCAATTTCCTCTAGAAGAACTAGTAGTATTTTCTGCACAAAATCTTTCTTCCCAAGATTCACGATGTATACAATATTAGTGCCGGCACACACTAGTACGTCTGGTATGTATGCTGCTGGTATCCGGGAGGAAATGAGAATTGCTAAATTCTCAACGTTTCCGCCCTTAATTGATGCCTTCAGGATCGAATTTTCAGAGAGAGAAGATTGAAAGAAGAGTAAGAGGACGGAAAAGTTGGATGATGTCAAGATCTCGGCTACGCTTCATTGACTGAAGCCAACTTGTTTGAAATTAATACAAGTTTCTCTACAATCTCTCATTTCACTCACTTTCTCAGCCCGTCTCTCTTTTTTGGCTTCGTAGCCCTCGGCATCTACTCACGTTTAAGGACTCGGTTTACAACGATCATAGTCGGTCGGTCAGTCAGTTTATAAAAGAATAGTATAGCTTCACGGACAAACAATAAGGCCATCTCACCTCCTCCCTCATCCTACCTCACCTGCCCCTCTTAAGCCTCCCTTCTTCTCAGCTAAGCATCATGAACTTTAAATGATGATGAGGCGATTAAAGTTGCACCATCCTATGTGAGCCTTCGTTACGCTTATTTGCACAGAATGCAAATTGCAAGCTTGACTTAGAGCGAACTTAGCGCCTCGTCTAGTAGCTTTGTAATAAACAACAAGGTATATACTTCATCTTCAGACCCAACCTACAATACAATCTCAACTAACGTGATACCTGTCATAATTGTTTTAAAGTACTCTTTAGCTTATCCCGAGAGAAGTCTGCCAGCACGCGCGTGCTAATAGCGCATACAGACAGAAGATACAGTTGGTTTTAATAATTGCCGCTATTCCTTCTTTCAAAATTCACTAGACTCCTTCCAAAGGTAAGTTTAGTAAATGGATGGTTCATGAATTCTAGTTAGTACAATTGCTCTATACATTATTGAAGTGCATGATAACAATAAAACGGAGAAGATCTTCACTTTAAGTCTTTAAACTACAGCTGAACAAAAAAATGAGCGAGATAAGTATTTTTTTTCAGATGATAGTATTGTAGCTAGCACAGCCAGCCAACAAGAGGAGGATATCCCAACTGAAGCTGCAACAAGACCCCGATATGATCTACCTTTGTCTTTGACAGACAGCCAGACGAGTACAATCAAAGGTGTATTAGTAGTTACTCTCAAAAGCAGGGGCCTCTGCCCCTACTGCATACTGTATAGTTCTTTGCTTATTAGTTGCAGCACTTACGAAAGAAGTTTTAGTTCGTCATGAATGCAAAAATATAATAATCTCATGCAAAATCTAGGCTAAGCCATAGGTAGCAACCAGCTTCTGATAAGCCCTCTATTGAATTTATGTATGCAAATTTCCTAATAGATCTCTTGCGAAATTTTCTGCAATCCATGTACTCCTTTTTCCCAGTATGTCATGGGAAACACGTATATCTGCCTCCACACACGTCTTACAAAAGCTGCCAATTCTACTCTGCTCCTCCTTGTACTATGTACTCTCCGGCTTTATTATTTTTATCTCTAACGTACAAGATACATCTTCAGGCACCCTGGCGAGAAGAAAAGCCCTGGTAACTTTTCCTCTAAACTGGAAGGGGAAAGTAGTAGCGGGGGAGCCATGGGAAGACGAGCGTAAAATGAATCCTTTCCAGTCTTTGACTTCCCAACTTGTTTTATTTAAAAACTTTGGTAGTTATGAATTATGAAATTGCAAATTGGCTATTTGCATATCTTTTCTAGCATATTCACAAAGCAAGCTAGTGTGTAACTAGGGGATGATAATTTGCGGAAATGAGTAAATCAACTATGAACTGTTCTTTTTTTAAAAAAACTTTGTTTCTTCGTCACTCTGAGCAAGCAATGCTACAAAGTAAAATGTAATGAGAATTTTATTAAAATAATCCTGCCTACTTACAGAACACGACTAAAATCCAAGATTCGCACATTAACTATCCTCTCTTACATGATGGAGCACACAGAGTAAATTGATTCAGTCATGACGCAGCTTCACATACATCCCGGCTCATGTACATGATTTCTTCATATACTTAACCTTGCTTACTTGACACTCTGATTTACGAAGGATTGATGAAGAGATCGTCGTGACAAGGGGTAGAGAAAAATCCTATAGATTTTCTCACATTCTGTAGCAATCACAAGTACGTAACGCTGTCTTACATAAATTTTCAGATTCCGTATAAATTTCTGTCTATAAGCATCTTTCTCAAGATGTCTTACTTCCCATATTTTTCCGGCATTCTATGTATCCGTCACTCCCGTAATGGCTTCCGTGCTTGAGTAAATAGGCTCAGCACTTATTTCTTCCTGGACCGCGCCATTATTGACATCCGTGTCATTCGCAAGGCTTATAGTTGTCCCGGGAGTTGTTCCACTGTCCACTACTGTTGCCGCCCCTTGTCCTTCCAATTCTAAAATATTTTCCGCCTCATTTTGAACAAGTCCTTGGGAAGATGGAAGCAAATTGGACGTTTCTTCCCGCTCAGGATTCGTATTTTGGTCATTATTATTATTTTCTCCATTTTCTCTCCCAGCATCTCCAATTTCGCTCAGGGAATCAGCTTTCCGTCCTTGAGCCTTGGCAGATGATGAATTGGCTAAAGCAGAAGGGGTTTCAGGCCCGGAGATGATGACTTCCACCGGCTCCTCTCTTCCTCCACCTCCACCATCTCCTAAGAGCTCTTCATCCTCTGAAGGTGTAGAAGTATCATCATCGTTGTTGTTCTTCCCAATAAGATTTCTTCTTTCTTCCGAGTAGCGTGAAACATTAGAGAATCCCAATCTTGGAAGCCTGATTGTTGGTACAGAGGATGGAGTTACATGTCCTCCTCCTCCTGATTGCTTTTCTCCTTGAATTTGCGAATAATATCCATTCTCTGTCCGTTCCATAACGTTGAGCATATAGTCTGTCACACTATTCTCATAGCTCTCAGCCCCAGTAGAAGAGAATATATTCTCAGGAGGTTCTTCAGTGTGTCTTTCAATTCCGGCTGAAATCACCCCGCCCTCCCCCTCAGATCCAGGACGCTCCTCCACAGCCACAGCCTCCTTGTCTTTCTCAATGTCATCTGTATTTGGATCTGTCCTTCTGGTTTCGCTTTCATCAACTCCAGGACTTGGTGCTCCTATCCTTGTAGTCTCTGAAGTTGAAGTTGTCGCCCTGGGGAATGTGGGGGTAGGAGTTGTGGATGATGTCCTCTGGAGTGGATTCGTGACAGGGTTTGAGATGTCATCTGGATGTCGGGACGTTGTCGAAACAGTCGTTGGTTGCGGGGGTGGAGGAGGTGGAAAGGTTGGCAATTTTCCTCCGCTTGATGGGTTCCCATCCCCTCCATCATCAGGAATTTCAGTTTGGAGCAAGTCAAAGTTGCTCCCTGTTATCTCTGTAGTGTATTCCTCCATCTCATCACCCGTAATCCTTTGAATATCCTTCCCATCTGTGGATGAGATTTGAAGCTCTTCCAATTGTTTCCCATCCCGGCAAGTCTTAAGATCAACAGTCAACTCCATGTTGAGTGGGCAAAAGCATTGGAAATCCAGTCGACGGAAATCGAAACGGCATACATGGGAGCATCCATGATTTTGCAGCTTGCATAAGTCAAAGATACCTATATGATGGCAGGGCGGGAGAAAGAGAAAATAAGAGAAAGTTACCAGGGAAATCAGGAGGAGGAGGCTGGATGAACATCAAGCCAATGTGTTACATCCCCGGAAACGGGCTACGACTCAATAAAAGCAAAGTGACAAAGAAATGGATCCACTAAAATCCCCATTAAATTATCCCTACCGTAAGAGGATCCAGGCAGAACGTAGAATCTTCCGAGCTGACGTAAACTAGATATGGCAACACGAAGATCTCCAAATGTTTTCCTATCATCATCCCAGCTTATCCTCATTTTAACGACTATACTTCCCGGCCTGCGAAATAACAAACCAAAACCAGCCCATCAGCTTCATTTTAATCTATAGGACAGGGCTCAAGTTTTTTTTTCGAATAAATTTATTCAACCAATTCCAGGAAATTAGCCAATTTGCGCAACCTTTTCCAGAACCTGGATGTTACACAATTCATAAAGTCCGCATGCGACCAGAAATAAAACTTACATGAATGCAGTCACTCTCGCCCCAACTCCACGCCATCCTTTGAAATTCTCTAGCTCGTATATAATCTGAAATTGATATGGATTCTATTAGAGAGCCCTTTAAATGTATTTTTAATATCCTTCAAATAAATCCCCCTCTAAAAATACTTACCAGGCTTTGAATAGTTGATGCAAACTCAGCAAACATTCTAGACCCTTTATCTGCGAGACTGTCGTTGAATTCAACATTTGTTAGAGTAAAGCTGGTATCAGCAGCAGATGACACTAAAAGAGAATCATAAAACCTTAGCAATTCCTTCCTTCCTTCCTCTCTTCCGCATATCCCTCCTCTCCTTCTCTCTTTTTTTATTCATCCCATTATATTTAAACCAACAAGTAGCGAGGAATCCCTTGCATGTTTTCAACTCATTCATTTCCATCTAATCTGGTTGGAATACTTTTCTCCGGAAAATCCCCTCCCATGTACCAACTTACAAGGACGCTTCCTTTACTTAATGTCTTTTTCCCTAAAAAGTCCTTTTGTAAAAGCAAATTACATGTATTCCAGCCTCTCGTATTCATCCCTGTCAGTATGTGCAACCCAGTTTTAGGGATGACACAAGTGACAGAGTTTTGAGTTTACTTTCTCCCAAGTAGATGAGCTTATAATAACAGGAGCCTACCGAAATTGTTGGATATCACGGGAGGGAAGGATGACGAGGATTTGTTGTCCCTGGAATCCGGCGTCGTCCTCGAAGGGGATGTAGACGAAGTAGCGTCTGTATAAATTTCAGCAGGCAGGAGAGGACTTTCACTAGAACTCCTCCCAAATTGGGATGACGAAGAAGACGAGGAAGTTTGGTAAAATACACTATTTTCCGTAATCGTCGTCCCACCAGGTCTCCCTAAGATGCTCTCCGTAAAGGAATTTATGCGTTGTGGCTTGGCTTGAGTGAAATACGTATCTGTGGAAAAGTATGAGAGTAATTTCATTTCCATTCTCCTCCGCATCCCAATTACATCACATGCATCCACCTCTTCTTCTGTATATTAATGTTCAAGACAGAATAGTATAGTGGGACGGGATGAAAAACAAGCTTCATAATGGCCTAAGCCCGCTCTCTTACATCCCAGAACGATCCCAATAGATCCCAGCACAAGCAAGGACAAGGATCCTAGAATTAGGCACCACCGCAATTGTGGAATCCAACTCCGCTTGCTAGGCCCTTGGGTAAAATACAGTTTTTCTCTCCTCCTGCAATATTACCACATTCAATTAGATATTTTATTATGTCTCCTCCATCCTCTTCCTACCATCCCCACCATCCCCACCATCCCCACCGCCCTTTAACGGTTATTACTTATCGCTTCCTCCACGACAAATTGATAAGCTAGGAAAGTTAAGGAACATTAACCAGGGAAAGCAAGCAAGGAAGGAAGGACGCAAGGATGGAAAAAGACTGCGAGCACGCATATAATAGAGGAAATGCTATCGGCGCTTGGATTCATCCGCTCCCCACAATATTTCAAATGTTTACACAAACAAATTCCCTACTATCATCCTCCAGCACACAGACTATGAGCATGAGCCAGCAATCATCAAAACTTTCACCAATATCTTCCAGCCTTCTTTTTTGGCAGAGCGACAGCAAAGATAGCAAGGAAGGAAGGAAGCGAACAAACACTAAAAGCAAGTAAGCAAACAAACAAACAGAAGAACCAAGAAGAAGAAGAGCAGTCAGCAGAGGGGAAATCTGTAAACGAGAATCCCGCTTCGAGGAAGCTGAGTGGAGAAAGTAAAGGGAGCAGAGTAAGCAAAAGATGGGGAGAATGTATGCTAAGAAAAGAGAAAGCAAGAAAGGATGGAAAACATGCATGTATATTCCACAGTAATCTCTCCCATCCATATGCACCCCACACACTCTAACTTTGTTAGCACATGTAGACAAGCGGACACACCTGTGAAATTTTTTGTGCTGGTTCACGGTAAGGAGGTAATCATCTAGGCTTGCATAAGGTCCAAGATCCGAGAGCGGTTTATCGGGGATGCTGTTTGTAGAATGTAAATTTATGAGCTCGGAATTGAATGCCTCTAAAACCACGGGGTTTTCATCTCCAAAATTCAAGCTTTTTTGTCGCTCAAAATAAAAGCTCTTGGATAATATCCTCCTTCCTCCAAAATTCTCCATCTTCCCACCCGATTTCCCTCTAGCCTTATCAACTTTCTCCATTCCTTTCCCCGAATCACTATCCGTAGTAGGAACTGGAGTCACCGATCCTTCTTCACTTTCACTACTTGAAAGTTGGCACTGCTCCGCAGCGTCCCTTGTCCCACTACCCTCCACTACCCTACCCGCTTCTTCCATCGTCTCCCTCCCATTTTTCTTCCCCCCACCACAATCTTCCATCTTCTTCTTCTTCTCTGTCTGTCACTCTTCCTCAACCCAGCAATTCTTAACAATTTCCCAATTTACATTCTTCCTTCCCTTCCCACAAACTTTCACTCACGGCTAAACACTAGCACTTTTCACACTGATTCTCGTCAAACTGTTTGATAATTCATCAAAAATTTCAAACGTTTTTTCAACTATTTCCCTCCTCTATCTCCTTGGCAGAAGAGCACTTCATTACTATCCTCCCTCTTTCACACTTTTAGAATATGATCCCTGCCCTCCGGATGATAGCTTTTGGCAATCTGTTCTTGGGCAATGATTCCAAATGTTATGAAAAGCAGGGAATATATATATAAAAGGGGTGGATTCCTCCTTTGCCACAAACTCGTGTATTATCCTGTTATCCAAGTGGCCACCAGCAGCACCTGTCCCACAACTCTCCTTCCTATGTCGCTTCATCATCATCCTTCAAAAAGGAAACATCATCCCCCTCCTTTGTACAACAAACAGGGCCTGGTGCATTGTACGCTATTGATTTCATTGTAATCCGAGAGACCATTGGCAACGGCGTTAAACCCAGCAACGCCACGAGAAACAAGCCTCTCTCATGACGACATGACTCATGAGAATCCAACGATTCCCAAACACCCCGCTCTTCCTCCCCCATATCCCTTCCTTCCTCTCATCCTCTACACAAATTCACATCCCTTAAACAAATCCCTAAAGTAAATCCTCAACCTCTGAAGCAACCCAGCCGGAATTCACAATCATATGATAACATGACTCCAACGACAGCAACCAAGTAACTCCAACATAGCATATACATAGCCCTCGTCCAGAAGATCCATTGTAACCGCACGATAGACATTTGATTTATCATCATTGCCCGCAACAACCACCCGACATCATCCACATTATGCATACAAGCCGCATTCGCGCGAGAGAGTCTAACAATTCTTGCACAATGTCAACCAAATCCCCTCAGGTACTTACATTAGTTAGTTCCCTGTCTCTCAGCGAGTATCTCTAGTTCTAAGCTGTAGTAATAAACAAAACATTCTCTGTAACCTCTCTGATAATCCCAACCAGAGATGAGGAACACTGATAGAGAGGCTCGTTCAGGAATCTCACATCCGGTTTTCCGGAGCTTCCCACCCACGCACACCCAGCCCTCCACCAGTTACCCCGTCCAGCCAGTTCAGTGAAGCCCGACGCCTCCACCATCAAATCAACCTCTTGCGTGTGCTACACACACCTTCCGTCCAACTCTCCGTAATTATTCTCTAAAGTCCAACCAACGGAACTTTTCCGCACCAACCCCCGCTATAATCCCTCCAGCAAACAAATATGGAGAGAACGTTCAAGCGGAATAAGATTTCATCTTGTCGGAAGGAAACATGTACATAGAGGGAGTCGAGTAAGTTAATACAGATGGGATGACAGCCCATAAAAACCCCTTGTCTCTTTTTGCAAATATGTCGAATTACTCGCAACGCTAACACGCTCCATAATTAACCCTGCCTATGACAGCTTGTCGAAAATCTATCTCCATATAGACATTTGCATCATCATGGTGCATCAAATCTGACAATCATTTCCAGCAATCCATCTCATCCCCCCTCCGGACAGCTGGATATGCATCATCCCTCGTTTCAAAGAGTATTTTCCTTGATTTGCTCGCTCATCTCTTCAGGATATTGGCCTTCGTTTTTAGGAATACGCTTGATGACAGCGAATCAGCGTTTTGATCCAGGTTCAATCCTCCTTGTCGGATCAATTCATTGTCAAGTGTATGCTGAGTGTATATCGAATGCTGCGGCGTGGCAGCAATTGCGGAAGATGAAGGTAAACGCTTCCAGTTTCGATATCATCTAAATCCTCCACCCAACAGGTTAAATACAATTTCAGCCATTATTTTTACCTTGGCCAAGTGATAAGGTCTCTGACAGAGGCGTGTACTCTCCTTCATGTCCATATCCGCAATTGAAATCCTCTATTCATCATGTATAACCCTTTTTCTCTATGCAATAATGTCTTTTTCCAATCACTCAATTTTAGTGGCCCTATCTTTTACTTTTAAAATACACCATCCCGTCTACCTGGCTCCTCTACTAGCAGATGCGATTAATATTCCATTACCAGCATCCTACATATTCCAGCTAACTGTAAAAGCTTCTATACCCTTTTCCTGCTTTCTTTTCTTGGTTTTCTCCTTCCTCCTTCCTGCTTCCAAATAACCGTAAAGAAGGTTAAGTTCCAGAATGTTTTACGACGGACTGATTTTATTGGTGGTGAAGGTGAGATGGAAGTAGGGGGGCAGGATGGGTATAGGGGGATATTAGTGTTTTCTTTTAGTTTCTGCCTTCCCTTTTAGGAGATTGTTCAAGTTTCGATTTATTAGATCGATGCGTTTTCATGATATGAAACTCAATAGGGAGCCTGGTGGGATATAAGATAAGGAATTTATTCACTTATCCTTCCATCCGCACTACTTTTTCAATAAAATTCAAATCGATTCAAAACTTTCTTGACGTGGGCGCCTCGTGAAGCCAGTAAACATGAGCGTCGGATGGATCTTATAAACTCATAAATTCATAAAACTCCTCTCAAAGCCGAAATACATCTTACGCCAACTCCTACCTTTCCTCCTCCGCACTTGTATATCTATAACTATATGTACCAAAGCTTTCATATCTTCACTTTTTCACGCTCTCAAGTTTCACCTTCACTCAAATGCATAACAATCCTTCCATCAATCTCGAATTTTCTTGTACTTCATACTTACTTGTGCCTGCCATTTGAGTAAGTATTCTACTCAGGGTTAAGGTCTGGTTTCCGGAGATGACTTCCCTACTGTGTGGCATACCAACAATAACAAAATTCCAGAAAAACTTCCGTATCAGGTTCATCCGCGTACATAATATTTCACATCTTATTATCAGAGGAAACACTTCTCTTCAAGGAGCAAAAAGACACTTACAACAATGTCGAAATTAGGAGGGCTTTACTAATCTAACAACTTCCTCCGAGCTTGGGAGATTCATAACTGGAAAACAATCCAACGAGATAACCTCAACATTTTTGTAATCTTTAGAGTATAGATAGCTATAACAGTCTGCGATTCGCGCTACATAGCAACAACATTCAGAAAATTCTAATTGCGAGAGACGGTATCGGACGAAACCTTTTCATTATTTCATACAATCTCCTTTGAATATAGTACACCAACGAAGCCATCCTTTTGGATTAACTAAATATCACAAAAAGTATCAAGAAAGAATATAGTCTTGTACTTTGAAAACTACCACATTCCAGGCTTCACTCGAAGTGCTAACAGCAATATATATATGGATTTTAGCCATTTTCTTGTTAAGCTAAAGAAAAGACAGTTTCAGACAATTCCTACAAGCTATGGAATCCCTTGGTTATGTCAATCAGCATTTTCATCATAATTAATTATTCAAGCCCTAGCTAAAATTGATCCCGCCAAAGAATACATACACATTCTTTTTTTCCATGGAGGACAAGGTCATTGCATATTACAAGCTTCTAATTGTTAACAGGTTTCATATAGTTCTAAATAGTTATTTGAACATTGAGTACTGACGTGGAACGATCAATTCTGGAAGGAACCAAGTAAAATGCCGGTTGAACTTTGGCTCCGCATGGGCATAAGTATCCTGTAGAAATACATAGAGGCTCATTAATTATCCACCTCTTTCTTGATGTGCACTTAGCCATATGGTATTATCATCCATCTCCTTACCCATTATCCAGCTGAACGATCCCAATTTGCTTTTACAATTAGAATTGGGACAATATAGCTTTCCCTGTAACGAATGTGCAACCTGGTCCATCCAATTCATGGGTTCCACAAAAAACATTTGAGTACATGTTCGCTCCTTCGTTTCTTCACTTTCAGTCTCGTCCTGGAAATCGAACCAATGAGGTGATTTCTTTTCGCCATGAGGAAGTAGATTACTAGCAGATGCCAATATCCTTCGACATTTCCTGCATCGATAAACGACAGGCTCCGGGTTGACAGTGAGGATGGCAGGATCCGTTTTTACCACGTCCGAGTAGGGTGGTGCCAAAAGTTTTACTACAACACATGTACTCTAAATTGTGACATAGTCTTTTATAGGATACTTTGAATTAATTAATGCCCATTATAATTTTAAATTACCTGATTTTACTTTGCCCGAAGCTACATGTAGCCTAAATCTTTTATAGTAAATGTTATTCCTATCCATTTTGTACCCCATGTTTTCAAATAGTTTTAGCTGGAGCATAAATCCACGATTTGGTTCAATCTCTTTCCGATGTTGCCTCAGCCTATAAAGACACAAGAACAAATTCAATTACTTTACCTTACCTAACACAAACAACCTTCGTAGCAGCGTTAATGTTGATACAACTACTGTTATACTTCCATCCATTGATGATATCACCTACAAATCTAAACCACAGTACGAACCTTATCAGTGCTTCTTCGAGGGTAATTTCGTATTTTCTCATAACATACGCCAAAACGATGGTTGCACTCCTTGAAATACCGGAAAAACTGCAATATTTCAAATCAGCAACACTATTACTGTACCCCATGCATGTACATACACATTGATCATCTAATTTAATGGCTAAGTCAATAACATACCAATGGACTAGCAAATTAGCATTTTCCTCACTGGAATCGAGAGCTTCGTGTAAAAATTTGAAAGCATCTTCGAAATGACTGAGAATATCTTCTCTCGGAATATCACAAAGTTGCAGGAATTTAGTCTTGACGAACGGAAGATGAATTATTTTTGAAGGTAGTGGACAGGAGTCAACAGTTAAAATATATTTAATCTTGTATTGCTTCAGTATAGGTATATCACAGGCAGCTCCAATATTACCTGTTGATTACGACCAAGCACAAAGTAAACACACGTTAATAAATAATTCAGTTCCCTTCTCCGTTACCACTCATTCCCATCTATTATGCAGCCTCCTTTCGTCCTTTCTACCAATCGTCAGTACAATGAGTACAACATCATAGATAGACAACAAATCCCAAATGACTTTACCGATGTAAAGTTTATCCTCGACAAGGTTGAGATTCCAGGCTGAATTGTTTGCTTGAGATTTATTGTTTTCAGTTGCAGTGTGATTATTTAAAAGATTGACAGCAACACTTTCAGTAGTCGAAGCCATCATGTTTCACCTACGTCTTTTCGATTGCTTAACTATTAGAAATTAACTAATAATAAACACATTATCTCACTTATAATTAATCACAAAGTAAAACTGTGAAAACAGAGACCAATCTCTTGTGGATATTGCCTGACCGAGTTGTTTCTTCAATTAAATATAAAAGTAATAAAGCTAACGCAATTAAATAAACCTAATGACACGAGGTTAAGAATTTAATTACTAGGTATATTTATAATCACGATATGATTAATTATATTTTCATTTGCACACACGCAGAGAGCTTTACGCAGATTTAATTCCCACGCGCCCTATTCCCGCTCTCCCGCCCAACATTTTCCAATTGTAAGTCTTTATGCTCACCCACACATGTGTTTGTAAAATCTCTGTTTGGCGTACTCACAGCTGATCTCACTGATAATAATTTTACATTACCAGGAGGATTCTCATTCCCGTCTTGTTTAATTAGTTTTAAATTCCTTGAGCGTCCTTTTTAATTAATCAATTGCCGCGAGGCTCCTGCGGGAGGGTAGTTAGCAATTGAATTAATTACAGAACTTATAATAATAAAGTAGTCTGATGACGGAGTTTAGTCCTCCACTCCTGATTGTCAGGACTGTTTTACTACCTACACTGTAAAACAAAGTGCCTCGAGACAACTTTTGGAGTAGTTGTTCCAGTTAATTGCTCTTTTAGTTGGTGAAGAGAAGGAAGACGGAGGACGTGTGGGAAGAGGGGACGTTGGCCAACACTTGGAAGAGAAAGAGAGAGAGAAAAGGGAAGTGAAAGTCCACAGTTTCAGGGAATCCTGGTACTTTTGTGAGTGAAAGCAACGACGTTGTCTTCCTTACCCTCCTCAGCGATGAGTGTGCTTCTTTAGGGAGTGCTTCTGCTAGACTAGCTGACAGGACGGAGGGTAGGATATTTGTTGGCAAAATCTTTTGCTGTGGAAAGATGCTCTTTCTTCACAATTTTCCAGTTAGCCTTTCCTTCCACTAGGATGGTCGCGGAAGAAAGCGGGTGAAAGCTCGTGTCGGTGAGCATTTCAGCTCCATCTCCGAATCCATCTGACACATGTCTTACGTAATTCTTTTCCAGTTGCGAATCCGCGGTCGTGAGATTTTTCAGTAATTGCTCCCGCTTCCATTTCTATACGACTCCAAAGCCACTGCTATTCTAAGCTTTCTCTCACCCAGCTTCCTCCTCCCCCGTATCACTCTAGCCTCGCTTTCTCTCCCGCTTTCTCCACGACTTCCAATGAATATATCACTTCCTCCCACCCACAATCATGCCCGGAGGAAATTCTCGTTCAAATTCCTCCCGGACCTATAATACCCAACCGGAGGAGACGCTCTCTTCCTGGAGCAGTTTGTATAGGCCAAAGAGGGGCAAAGATTTCTCATCTAGCACAGCATACTCATACTCCAACCTCCCGGATTTATTCATCTACACACTCCCCGAGACTACACACACGTGATTTCTCAAAAAATCCAAACATTATCCAGGCCATACATCCCTGTCCTTCCCAGTACAATGTACAAACTTTCATCCATTTAAATCCCCGTACACTCTAAATTGCCGCCTTCTTCTTTCCCTATACTTTCTCCACACGAAGCTCTAGAACAAGGGAAAAGGAAGCCAGCTACAGCTTGCTTCCTTGAAGCCGATTAACTACTAGACGACCTACGACAGCAAGAAAAATATCCCCAAGGTCTTGTTACCTAGCAAATCCAAAAGCTTTCAATAATAAATCCCTCCCCTCTCCACCACAAACTTATACGCAAATCCTAGATTTATAGAAAAGTCGTATATACGCGCGCCTCAACAATTTATGTGCCCGATAATTTTTTCCAACTTATTTGCCCGCCCTTCAAGCTGTGACCAGCTCCAGCACGCTCCAACTTATGCATGATAATTCCTCTCTGTTGAAAAAAACATGGATTCTATCATAATTCAAGCTTCCGGTTTTCGTCCTCTTCCTTTCTCTACTTTCTCCTCTCTCTACT
Organism: Sminthurides aquaticus; assembly: GCA_906901655.1. Taxonomy (NCBI): domain Eukaryota; kingdom Metazoa; phylum Arthropoda; class Collembola; order Symphypleona; family Sminthurididae; genus Sminthurides; species Sminthurides aquaticus. The sequence goes on along the minus strand of CAJQTT010000001.1, from coordinate 11,285,727 downwards.
CATCCAGCTCAACCATCTCTGAAACTGCCTCCGGTTCTGCATATCTGGCTTAGCAGTCTCTTTCTTTTAGAGCAGAGAAAGTCTATCCTTGAGGGAGTTAATAATAGATGGTAGAGCAATTTTCTTTAAGAGCTTCTGATGGAGCCTCTCCAGAAATCATTAACCTTTTCTAATATCCACCAAGCACATAAAGAGAAAGTAGGATGATGGATGTATTTCACCCGTCTCACAAGGCCCCTCTCTCACACACAAACAACCTCTCCTTATACTCCTATACACACACACACACTTCCGAAAATATTCTCCAGGCATGCGATCATATTCCACCAACCAACATACGAAAAATCTCCAGTAGAACCGCAACACTACTCGGCAGTCCATCATAAATTCTTCGCTATTCTCATATCCTCTGCTCGAAAGACGTCCATGAGGACATGGCGAAATCCGGTGCGGATTTTCTCAGTCACTCAGTAAACCCTCTACACGCGCAGTCAACAACCCATGATTTTTAATGGTCAAGGAATGGGTTCTTGAAATACACCTCTCTTGGAGAAAGTACGTATAGCCGTTAATTTAGTTTCGGACTTTCTCCACAACTACTACCTTCTCCACGCCCCAGTCATCCATCTCACCTGCCTGTCCTTATCTTTTATCAGCTACGAGCCTGAAATTCTTAAACCTTTCAGCCTCACCTCTCCCGCCTTACCTTCTATTACCCGTCTACCTTACATTTTACAAAGGAGTAAAACCACACGGCACAGGAATCCTAGTGTACCGGATTCTCTCCTTCCCCCATCATCTCTTTCTCCTCCTCCTTCTTCAACTTGCCTACAATTCACTCAGTCCGAGAAAGGAGGCGGTCGACTCCCAAATTCATAACATATATACTTGCTTCTTTCAGTGGTACAACCCGGGAAAGAGAAAACTTTTTACTCCATTCTAACAGTATTGCCTCTTTCACCCAACACATTTCCTTCGCTTAAATACGTTCAGGGTTCATACAACCCGACACAACAAGCACACAATTCACTCACTTTCTACCATCGGCTTTACATCACATTCCGAGGCATTCACTCTTTCTCCTTCCTCCGCTCATTATCGTCTATGGAGAAAGTTGCTAGGAATCCGATTCCTGGATTACTTCCCCACATTACTTTAATTAAATTTCATATCCCAGCAAACCATCTTCCCATCCCCACCACCTCCTTCTAAAGTGATAACAGTTCCCTATTTGAAGAGCCGGTCAAGTACTTTCTCCGCTCAACAGATAATTTATAGAACCTTGAGAAACAATATACATCCCACCGCTCCCCGCCCATCAAATCCTCCACTTTCTCCATTTATTTGTCTTGAAATCCGGACCTCACTACAACTCTCAACTACCACCACTCTCCTCCACTGTCTTCATTACCATTTTCCCAACTCTAATCGCTATCGATCCGGTTACATCATTACAGTCCGTCCTGCTCCTCCAGCTTACCTTAACGAAACATCCTGGCTCAATTGGGACACATCCTCTTGTGCCCACAGTCAGTCCGCTCATTCAACTCATCCTTCCTTGGCCTCACTGAATATTTCACTTCAGCCACCCGCCCGCCGACAAGGTAAATTACCTATTACATATATATACTTTCTCTTTTATTTAAACATTTCGACTAAAGAGCCATAGCTTTTGACGTCGCGAACGATTTGTAGGGTGAGCAGCGGAGTTGTTATATACCCGCCTCCCTACCCACCACCAACCCAGACCGAAATCGTTCATAACCTGCAATTTCAACTACATCAGCCTCATTTCCCCATCTTAAAACTTTCATCATTATAATAAAATTCCCCAAAGTTATCGTCGGCGTCGCATTGTAAAACTTTAGTAATTGCTTCCGTAAGCGTATGCTAGAGTAACTCTTCACAATCACAATATACTCATTCTACAACTTATGCACTTTTTACATGGGATAATAACACGTGATTTCTACGCGAGGAAATATTCACGCCAATCCTTTCAACTTTTTATAACTGTAAACAGCTTCCACAAATATTTTCTCACACTTACCATAGTTTACAAACATTTATCATTCCATCCAGCTCTCCTCCATGCATGCATTCATTAAATCCGATAGCTCAAGTATTTGCATTATATTTACAGCTATTTCCTATACTCGTAACTTGGATTTAACAGCGAATATATGCAATTAATTTCAACTTGAACACGCTAGCTTTATTTGATTAAAAAAACCAATAATTGAAGGTTTGTAAAAGTACAAATCCCCCAGCTTCTACCTCCCTCTGCCCACTGCTAACTTAACGTGTAGAAGAAGAGGTACAAATAATTCATACATAGCATCATGGTAATATATAGCGTGCGTGGAATGCTTGCAAAATTGTAACATTTCATATCTCTCTTAATTTATTCAGCAAGAGAGAGCTACGTGCTGAAAGGAGGCAAATTTTTAGCAGCATGCACGTTTTAGCGATTATTTTTCGCTCTCCGAATTCCACTGTATAGAAAATTGTGTAAATTGGGCACTTTTACTCCAGTATGACTATGACAGGATAGCTCCTCCGGGGAATGAAAATATATATCTTAGAGCAATCCTCTCAATCCTTCTTTCTCTCATTTGTACTATCTTGTCGTCTTCCACTTCTACGTGTCATCATAAATGCAGTGGCTTGCTAAATTCCCCCACATTTTCCACGTATCTTCTCGTCTCAAGATTCCAGGAAGGTGTTCACCAAGTGTTCACCTAATATTCCTCTTATTATTCCACTAGCAACCCCCTCGAAAAACTAGCACCTCTGGGAAATACCATGCATATTTTGATGGATTCCTGGAAAAAAATTTCCAACCCTCCCTTACCGTACAGAATTTAGGAATGCTTCATTTCTAATAGTTCGAGGAGGATCAGAGGTTATAATCTGACCCGAAACCTCTTTTCTGCAGAAAAAACCAAACAATAGAGATCCAATGTCCAAAAATATTTATCAGAGGACAATAAAGCTATTGATTCCGGTGGCCATTCTAATTTTGACAATTATCAGAACCACTATTGATAATTATATCCGTTCCTTGTAAATTACATTAAGTTGATTCCGCAACCTCCCTTCTGAAATGCGGGGCTGTTCAGTAAGCTTCATGAGAACTTGATGGCAAAAGCCATAAGCGCTCGCCGTGGGCTACCCATCCAGCCGCACTCGACTGACTTGCTGCCAAAACCCAGTCGGGGAGCCTTGCATTATAAATTATTATTTATCATGGAAGGCGCTGATTAGTCATTAGCTTAAGTGGATGATTGATGTAATCTGGATTGTTCCTAAAGTCCAAACGAGTACACTGATAAAATAGCTACATGCATACGCAGCAATTAATATTATTGAACGGACGCGGGTCTTCAAAGGTCCTTTATATTATTAATGCATATATAATATCAAGTCCCATTGCGAGGACACATACTGCTCCTAGGATAACAAACTATTTATTTTCCATCCGGCCCTTGTTTTGTGTGTGCTTTTGAATCATAGTGCACTCGATTGAATTTTTGTATTGGCTAATTGAGAGTGCAGTAAATGGCAAACAAGCAAGAGGGATAGTTATAGAGAAGAGCACGCCCTTCTTCTCATCATGGGAACCACATTATCTTTTCCAAAGTTTGATTAGCAAATATGACAAGCTCTTGTCTCTTCTCACCCGCCTTTCCTCATCTTGTTACGTATTCCATAATCAAGACAGTGCAGCTGTTCACGTGATAATAACATCTTGTATAATCAGCTAAAACTTGCCTCTGAAATTCGCCAAACCTTCCGAGAATCTATTATATACATGTCATTCTCTCATCCATCTCATCAGTTCCATTTCAATTCTCTCTCACAACTTGTCCACGCCGCCATCTAATCTCCGACATTCTTCAAACCGCCTTCCCGGTTTTAATAATCTGCTCTTGTGAAACGATTTCATCTCGCAACCAAATACATAGCCTAGTAAAGTAAGTATAGGCGTTCCATATTTTACCAGTTATCCACCTTATCTAAAACTAACGGTTTAAGTTTGGGCGGAAGTTTCGGGCAAATATCAGTCCCACACACTTCCCCCTAAAATCAAAAGTAAATTGTGAGTTCCAGCTCTGATTTGGGGTACATCTTCTTAGGGCCAGGGGCTGTCGAAATATCCGGGTAGAGGAAGCTAAGATAGCTTTGCTGGAGTAGCATATTCTTGTACCGGAAATAGAATCCTCTTTATGTGCCTCATGTTCCTACGCACCCATCCTAGACGCTAACTGGGCATATTTTTTTTAATTTCAATGTCTTGTCTTTGACTCGACTACCGACCGAATGAAACAAGTTCTTTTTGTGTATGTATAAAGAATACAGGGTTAGTTACTTGGCAGTAGTTTTAGGTGCTAACTTTTTCATACTTGTAAACAGGAATCCTGCTCCCTTACTCCCTTTTACTTTCTGAACAAGGCTTACTTTTATTACCACCTGCCCATTCGTCCTCAAACCCCTTGTTAAATATTAAAAAAAACACAGCAGGAATCTTTAAAGCTAAATGTAAAAAATCTTATTTAGCGCCCCCTTCCTTCCTTCCTTCCTCCTGTCCATGTCATGTGTATAGAACGGGGGGAAAGGAGTCGTTTGTCCCTCCGTTGTTTCAAAATATGATCATTAGTATTCTACCCAGCAGAGTGTAATCCAATTTCCAAGTCCTGTCTGTGTCCAGAGTTGAGACTAGGATACTGGATTTTTTCCAGAACAAAATCTAAACTGGATTTTGCAGTTTAGCAACCCCTAATGCACTTATCCTGTTTCAACAAGATTAACTTTGCTTAGGTCATGGAAGAGAGCTCATCTCCACATTTGACATTCCATACCAAACTTAGCAACGCGTTGCCAGGTTGTCAGCTTTGCTTTAACAAATCCGTGTGATTCCCTTCACAAGGATTTACGCTCCAGTTGATGCTCGGATTTTAAAAATATTTCCTTCCTCAACCAATTCCATTTCCTACGCCACTGTATCTAAACCCCCCATCTCAAACTAACATGAATTTTGCTCTATAGTACAGCGTACAGCAAATGTTTTTTCCGCTTACGCTTTTACTACATTTATGCTTCTTCACCACTTTATGTATATTTGAGAGTCACATGTCGGCAGTGGTTTTTAAAGACACTTCCCCCAACATTGCGATTTATTACTTACAAGCTCAAGTTAGTATTAGGTTGTAAAACTGCACGTTATTTAATAATAGCAAAACATGCCTACCCTTCCTGCCCATATTTACTCTATACATGCTAACATGCAAGAGATTGCAATTATATTACGGTTGTAGTTGGAGTTGGAACGTGACACAGCATGCAGAGTTGAAGCTGAAGCAAACTAAAAAGATTCCTATTGCTTTGACTAAACTGACAGCCGTTCATCTTCAATCTTGTTTGGAAACATTGGTTTATCTGATTTCTTACATTGCTAAAGCTATTAATTGTAATGCTGATTTTAACCTTTCTTATTTGCAGGTTGCGATCCAAAAGCACGCTCTCCTCCTTCCCAGCTCCAATCATCGTCCTTGATTTTTTTTCCTAACCTCTGGTAACATAAATCATTCCCTTTTTTCTGGGATATATTGGTATTGAAAAAATATCAGAGATCTCTTAGCCCTCTTCGCAACTGCAAACCCATAGAGCCTACATGAGAGCTACGAAGAAGCGTAGTTGGCTGAAGGTCATTGATAAAAGCTGCATGCAGCTCAAGTTTCTTTAAATTCCCGGACTAATTCCTGGATAGTAGCACAAGAGTTTATATAGCTTTGGGTATATACAAAAAGGAATCACAGATTGATAGGGTGTTAACAAGAAGATTACGATCGTGTTCTCATCAATCCAACAACTTGTTTCTTTTAGCCAACATTAGTAGAGAATATTTGCGTAAGTGTAGGACAGCGCAGCCGTTAAAGCGGCATAGCATTCATACATTTTTAGCAGAGTTACATTAGCTTCCCGCAAACCAAACCCCTCTTTCCTCATCATGACCCAATGACCAAACAAAATCAAGCAAGCAGATTATCTCAGCTAGCCACAACGCAACTCAGATGGTTAATTTAATTAAGTAGGCGGCTATTAATTTGTTTATCTTTTATGTCCTTTGCGGTCGTTTCCTCAGCGTTGCGTGACTAATTGAATCCAAGGGAGACGTAATTAAAGATCCAAGAGCGAAAGGTTGCAAAGATAACGAGGATTGAGAAGAGAGGGACAAGTAAGTAAGTAGGTGATGAGGTTGAGTTTAGTCCTGGGGATCTGCCTCTGGTCATTGTAATTTGATTGCTTTTATTTTCATGAATGAAAGTGTCCTACTATCCTATTCGCATCGTCATCAGTCTAATCACAACGTTACGTTCTCATCTCCTCTTCTCTCCCTCTTGATTGTGAAATGATAAAAAGTTTTCAGGCACAAGTAGCACCACCACCACCACAGGTTGTTGACGCTTGACACAAATTTAAACGGAGAAAGGAGTACGCTACCGCTTTAGTTTCAGTAGACAAGCCTGGCTTTGACGTTAAATCCCTCATCCACCTCTCTGAATCCCCACTACTTATTCCGGTTCTTGTATATTTGGAGTTTTAGTGGGTGTAAGTGATAATCGAGAAGGATTTTACATACACACAGGCAGTGTACAGGAAGGGAAGAAGAAGAAAGAGAAGATTCCATAGCCGCCCGCTTCAGTACAGTACAATGTTTTCCCCAGTGGAAAAACAAGGCTCTGATTGATTCTTTGCCAAGGAGACACTTTTTAATAAATATATATATATAGGAGGGAAGCCCCTCTTCCTTTTACTCTTCTCTCTACATTTATTTCAAGCGATTATATTCAATATCACATCCCTACACACATTTTAAATTCCCCTCCCAATCCAATCATCTTAACTCTCTAGTATTCAGAATACTGTATTCTATAGTTTTTAGGATCCCTCCTCCCTCAATCTTTTAGTTTCTTCAAGAATGTCTAGATTTTAAGAAGTTGGAGAAAAAAACTAGTAAGACTGCACTCCTCATAAACTCAGCTGGTACTGGTGCTAATCCAAGTTTGCAGCCTATGACTGAGGAACCCAAAGCGTTTTGTGTCAGATTGCAACTGGTTATTTAGTTAGTGCCTCTGGATTTCGTCGGCTTCTCTGCAGAAGACAGGAGAGCAGAGAGGGAGTTACTACTACTCTTCCACATTACACTCACGTGTATTTTTTATAGGAATAAGTACAATTGTTTAATATACTGGTAATCCTTCCATTCCTCAGGCTAACTAATATACATAATGCGAAAACAGGGTTCCAATTACTGCTTGAAAAGAACTTTGCTTTATTATTTCCTCTCCTCCAGACACAGTACCTTTTGTGTGACCTAAAGGTGCTCCCTCTGGGGACCAGTCATCCTGTGAATTAATTCTGGCTTTTCAAGTCAATATACAATATACCAACAAGTCCTCACGCCTTCTCCAGAGGAAAGTTCACAGTCCTGCCGAGTCGAGGTCAAAAGGAAGAGAGGATTTTCATTTTTCAAGCCCCTCTCCAGTCAGCCTTCAACCTTGAACCAGTTGAATTGCGGTGGCCCTTGTAGTCATTTAAAGTAGGCTCCGTCCAGAAGAAACAGAGTACAAGGCTTTATCTCGATTAGAGTGGACACTACCTCTTTCAAGTTTGAGGGGAAACAGATTATTTGTTGGTGGTGAAAGAAGTTAAGGAAGGCAGGAGACACAAATACAAGATCATCAAATCTGCATGCCACTCCTTGCCGGACCAAGTAGCCATTCCACCAGACTCCCGCCGCATCCTTCAGTCCCACCTCCTGTCCACAACATCCCCTTTAATTCCTATTACATCCCTCTCTATTCCACGCATCTCACACACAACTTGCCAGTTGTATTCAACTCATCGTCCCAGTCACCCACACGCCAGCCAACTTAAGGGACGTTTCTAGTGTACGCCAAACCATGACCGAGAAAATGAGCAACGGTGACGGTCAACCAAAGGAGGAGGACACTGCAACCATTGAGTCCTCTTCCGGCTCTGAAAATGGGGAAATAATCAAGAGTGGGAACGCGGAAACGTTTGAAGACTTGCTCACCATTTGCGGAGAAGCAGGACGATGGCAGCTAAAGGTACGCTCAAAGAAATATCCAACGCTTTTACTTTTTTTAGTCCTATTCCCTAGCGGAACTCTTTAGGTAGATGGCGCTGCGTAGGGCTTCTCTTACAAGGAGAAAGCAATCCCCCCCGTCTCTCAGCATAGCCTTTAAACGACTTTAAGGAACATTTCAGATTTTATAGCAGCCTTCTTCTATAACCATTTTTAAAATTATCACAAATTATAGAATCAGGAATCCAATCAAATCCACCACTAACGCAAGATTCTCCAGTCTTGTCTCTCGCTACATTTATATTTTCTAATTCCTTTGACCTTGAGCGAAGGAGAGAGAGTAGTTAAATTCCATCATCCCTTTGGAATTCATGATTAATTACTGGTTGATGGATTAGCCCAAGCGTCAGCGCCGTCCATAATCTAAATTGTATACATTTTCTCGGAAACATACATCCAAACCTGTCTGTCAATCATCCCCTTTCTCAAAGACTCTGGACAAGCCCAACCTTAATAGTAGACTTAAGACTCGTTTCTACACAGTATATAGATGGGAAATTGATTCAATTGAACCCTCTCTGTATTAGCTATGACTAATCTACCGTGATATGAATGATGTGATGATGACACGGTAAAACCCCTATTTCTTGCACCATTATAGCAGATTATCATGTGCAGAAAAATTCGTAAAAGCGTCACGTCATTGATTATTTACTGTAGGTATATTTTAAAACGTCATCTCAAAATGTCCATCCCAACCATTTAAACCAACATAACACTTAATTAACATTTTTTTGCCAATTTTCAGATCTTTTTCCTTGCTTCTTACGTTGGTTTCATTACTGCTTTTCATAATTTGGTCTATGCCTTTATCGGAGCTGTCCCCGATCACTACTGCCACGTGCCAAAGATTCCGGATTTGTCTCCTGATGCTGTTCGCAATTCTACCCTGCCCCGGTAAGTATATAGCTTTACTAAGTTACCATACTACAGAAGTTAGTCCCTAAATCAAAGCATTTCTTCTTCTATTCAAACAATAACTATACCTAGAACATGTTGCACGCCATCTCTAATTGGTACAAGGGAAGACTTATCTGGAAAATGAGAAACAAGTTTTTGTTCCACTAATAAAATAAATTCTACAAGTGTTAGGATAATAACCAAGCAGGCCATCAACTTCCTTTAAGTCGATTCACAACTTTAATTGCTCTTAGCTTGCACTTTCCTTGCGCTTACTTTCTGATACGCAAGCATTTACCAATGCACAATGGGATTAACACGCCAAATGTATAAGTATGATCACATTACTCAAACGTTTCAAAAAAGCAAACTCACACTCGAGCGATCCCTTGCGAGCGTCACGTGACCAGAATTAAAGATTTGAGCCTTGATGTTTTTCCAAATTCCAGAGACAGCAAAGGCGTATTTGAAAAATGCGATCGCTACGCCGTTTCGGGAGACTGGGAAACTGGAAACTTTAGTTTCCTTACCGGGATTCTGAATAATACTGTCAAATGCACAGACTTTGACTTTGACACATCCATCTTTAAAAACACTATTCCTTCCGAGGTAAATGATGTTGGATTTTTAAATCTACACCAAAATGTAATATATACGAAGAGTTATACGGCTTATATACTGTTTCCAGTATGACTTAGTTTGCCAAAGTCAGTACTGGGCATCCACTGTCCAGGCCATGTACATGTTTGGGATATTGTGCGGTTCGCCCATGTTTGGAGCTATGTCTGACAAATGGGGACGGAAGAAAACAATACTCGTCAGTTCTATAATCTTTGTTATCGCTGCTCCTTTGGTTGGGCTTGCCCCGAACTTTACGCTACTCATGATAGCACGTTTCATCTTAGGATTTTCCTCTCCTGGGTTGTACGCAACAAGCTTCGTTTTGGGTAAGTTTCCCAGTCTCAGACTTGTATAAGGAAATTGTATTTTTGAAACTATGAAAAAATGATTATAAAAACATTGTCCTTACAGTCGTTGAAGTGGTGGGTCCGGATTGGCGTGGATTAGCAGGGAATTTGTTCTGCATCCCCTTTGCCTTTGGCTACATGGTATTACCAGCTGTCGCTTATTTTATTCGCGAATGGAGGATGTTACAAATCGCATTATCCGTTCCGGCATTACTACTTCTTGTCACATGGTGGCTTGTTCCTGAAAGCCCTCGGTGGCTCTTGCGAACAGGAAGAGCTGCAGAAGCTGAGAAAATCCTCAGGGACATGGCTAAAACTAATAAACGGGAACACATGCTACCAACAAATTTCAGCGAACTAACGGCGCACGTTGCTGACCAGGTAAAAACGTCAAAACGCTCCTCTATCTCAAATCACTTTTTGCAAGGCCATTGCTAGCGTTATCAACTTGTGTATCATGCTTCCAGGAACGGCAAGCGGTAAGGAAAGTAACCATTTTCCGCCGCGTTGGAGGCGTTTTATCCGGATATGCTCAACTTTTTAGCTCTCGTCAAATCCGAATAAGGACCCTCGTCATTTACTTCAGTTGGGCATCCATTTCCTTAGTGTACTACGGAATCGCCTTGTACAGTCCTAATCTGTCAACGGACAAATACCTGTAACGCGATTTTCAAAACCTTAGGCAACTAATACTTCAAAATCTTATTCAAACTGGAAGTAAACGCATCGTTAATTTTTTTTCAGCTACACATTCATCAGCGGTGTCCTAGAAGTCCCATCCTACTTTATGGTACCTCCACTCATATCCTACTTTGGAAGGAGGTTTGTATTCTCGGGCTATCTATTCACTTGCGGGGCTGCCTTGCTAGCTTCCCTTCTGTTTGATAATGGTATGTAGCCGAATATTATTTTCTTGGCCAGTATTTCCTCGCAAGCGCAATGTACTCATGTGAGTCTTTGACCTTTTCAGAATCAACAATGGTCGTCGTTTTAGCCTTGTTTGGAAAACTAGTTATCGGCTCTGCCTACGCACTCGTTTATCTATATGCAACGGAAGTTTTCCCAACGCTACTCAGAACATACGGCCTAGGAACTTCCTCAATGGTGGGTCGTTTGGGCTCGATTGGTGCCCCTTATGTGGAACTCCTGGTAAGTTTATTTCTCAAAGTCCTTTTTTTGACTGCCGAAGTTTCCTTAATTTCAATCCATCTTCTTTTCCGTCCAGAAAAATATCAATCCCACTTACCCGACGTGGGTCTTTGGATGCATTTCCTTGGCCGCAGCCTGCTTATCGCTTCTTTTACCGGAAACCAGAAACAAAAAGTTACCTGAGACTGTTGCCGATGTGGAGAAGAAAACTTAATGCAGGACTCTACTCCGTCCAGAATCTTCTCTTTTAATACTTGCCTCGCTGCAGCCAATCTTTATTATATTTATGACATGGCGTCAAGCTTCTGACTGGATTGATATCCTCATCATTGTATGCCTCTCACAGATAGGTACCTGATGTAAAACAGAGAACATAAATGTAAGTTTTGGTGCAATCTTTACGTCTTCTTACAAGAGAAACTGTACGTTTACCAACTGGGATATTATAACACAGATTTTGGTATACCAGCCTTTAGTAGACTACAAGTGTATGTCCTTTGACTTTATTCTGTAATCACAATTACGACAGTCTTGCTTTTGAGAACAGTGCGGACCTTGTTTGTAACTGTTCAGGAATATATATCTCAAAGGAGACACGTGAAAATGTAGACAAAATTTTTGGTAAAATCCACGTAAAACAATAATGTAACAGCAAATTTTGACAATAAATATGCTTACCTCTTTATTACGTGGGATCGCATTTTTTAAATACTTTGCACCTCAAAATGGTTTACAGTAGTCAGCAAACGATTTTAAAAATCCATTTCCAAGAAGAATAGCGTATGTATATTTAATTTATACGTGTACGTGTGAAGGTGTATGTTCGTGATTAAGTGCACGTTCTCTTTGCCCCAACGAATATACGATCGCTGAGCGTATGTATGCTGGCCTTGGATGAGCTAGCCATCAAGTTGAAATATTGGGGTATGGAAAAAGCGAAAGGCGCCGAATTTGAATCAAATAGGGAATTTATGAAAAATGCAGCGACCTATATTTTCACTGTGACAATTTAATTGGAAATTTTTGATTTCTCTTTTGTGAACATAAAATTACAGTGGCTGTGAAATTCGAGATTCAGAAGTTTGCTACATTACACCCAAAAGTTTGATCTGAAATACGTTTTACACTTTGGGATCAAAATAAAATGGGATCGATCTTGATTTAATCAGTATTCTTTATTCACAGCAGGGTATTAGCGCTTTTGCAAATATTTGTATTCCGTTCAAGAGGTAAGTTTTATTTATTTCACTTTTGTTACCAATCATATTCAGTGATTAACTTTTACTTCCACCCGTCTGACTCAATGCATTCATTCAATGCGAATTTACTCAACACTTAATATTTATTATTTTCCAGGCGTGCAAGAACACGACATGGCAGACACCGCTTCCCATTCTTCCGAGCCCGCACAAGCTACTGTGACACAGCAGATTGAACCTTCTGCAACGACAGAGGTATTTTGGATTTTAGTAATGTAGTAAATAAAAGTGAATTAGCCACTACTATTCCACAACTTTATCATTCTAATATAATTCCGTATTTGAACATTTTTAAGGAGTCCGGACCTAGCCATGAACACGTAGTTTTGCGTTTAAAACTGAAACCGAAAAAAAAGAAACGAGTTGGATGGACAACGGATACCGTCGATAACGAGCATATGAACAAAATGAAATCGAAATGTACGTTAATATTACAGTGTTTACTTTGCAGATAACAGTACAGGTAAATGATTGTATAATGCCTTTACGAAATGGCTTCCAGGTTGTTGCATCTACGAAAAGCCTCATACATTCGGGGAATCCTCGTCCGACACTGATGACGAATGTGAACACTGCCGAGGCCATACTGATAAAAAATAATAATTATTTGTATCAACCTGGAGAGAAATGAGAAATTTCTAGCCTAAGAAGCCAATCGCAGTCGCGATATAAGAAACCACCGGAAGTGTAAATAATTCAATTTTTTAAATCCCTTTTTGTTGCACTTTGGACACACCGCACGCACGCTGCTGTCCAGTTGAAGTTTATCTAGCGAAAGATACGTTATATGAATCGTGAGAAAGGATTACATTTGCCTTTATTCATCATTTATATTTGGAGAGGATGATTTTGAGTGAGCTGTATTACATAATTGTACAATTACTAAACTTTATCCGCATTTTGACTGAATAAATCATACAAAACGTTTGCAGGATACTGAAGCTATGTAACACTTTTGTGAGTTCGTCGAATTTGTCGCTTTAAAGGATGCGGTACAGAAATAGAAGGGTAAAATCATAATCCTTTTTACCTCCCTTAATTTATTTTGTCTCGAGGTTATTCATCACATAATTGATTTAGGAGATTGCATAATAAATTCTCTGCCGATGAGAAATATTGTAATTAAATAAATATAATGCGAGAAGCACCCAATCGTTAATGCTTGTTAACCATGTCATTATCATTAGGACTTGGCAAAATTATTACATGGCTAATGAGAAAGATGTTGAGGCTAAAAAGGAGCCCAAAATATAGATTGCACGCATTTGATTGAAAGATGATTTAATCGGCCCATTTGCTTGTTATCTGCTAGTATTTTTTGAAGTAGTTCTGGGGTCCATTCATACGTTTATGATACAGTTTCGTGCCTACGTTCGCGCTGCTTACGTCAATGCCTAGTTCTCTGCATTGGTTCTTGGAGCGCCAGACCTATGAACAAAGTATTGTAATTTTCATTTTTGTTTCATAATCAGGAACTGCAGTACAAATAGTTGCGTACATATTCTTTACCTTAATCGATTTGTCGTCAGATACAGAGACCAACATGCGAGAATCTTTCGGATTAAATGCCACCGAGTTGCAGACATCGTCATGGGGTAATTTAGATAATGAAATACCATAATGTCGATCCCATACGTAAGCATGTTTATCTTCGGCACCACTGGCTAAATAGAAATCGCTTGCATCCAAGAATATGAAGAAGCACTCGTCATTAGGAGTGTACGCTTTGTGAGCACGTCTCATGGTTCCAACTTGTTTCAGTGTCGTGAGGTCGATTACATGAATGTCAATTTCTTGAGCTATGGGAGGCGGGTCCAGCGGGTCAACGATTTTGTACCCTTGCGGCCACGGACGACAATTGACATACAAGTAGTGGTGATCTGGAAGCAACAACATAATCATGGTTTTCATATCTTGTTTCACGCCTATAACAGTTATTGTAACATGCATGAATCTATTGCGTCATTAGTGACAGTGACTGCATACCAGGAGAAAGTGCCATTCCTATGATATGTCCATGCAAGTTTACAACATGGTCGATCTGAAAACAACATACCACTGTGCATACTTATACGAATTTATCGAAGTGAAAACTCGACACTGACTGCTTCTGCTATGCATACCTCATCGAAAAGGTGTGCAACTTTAGGGTAGTCCCAGTACTCTATTATTGGTTCTTCCTCAGCAGCCTCCAGTTGTTGTCTCCTCAGCTGCCTTCGCTCTTTGATACTTAGTCCAGGATCCATACGATGTTTAAAACTAAACGGAGGTATCCTTTTAAATCCTACTTGATGAGACGTATAGGTTTCAGATCCGCAGGTGAAAATCAACCATTTGTGTCGTGAATCAATGACTTCTTCAGTAGAGTTTGATTTAGTGTTATGGCCAGAGCTTTTCGGGGGAGTAGGAGGAACTACGGAACTGTCAGATCTTAACCTGCTCCCGTGCAATTGTTGTGGGTCCTCATGAAACGATGTGTCCATGTCCGCGTCACTCGTATCAGACAGGTCTAAATTCAACGTTGCGTCTTCTAGCTGCCTGCGTTTTTGCTCAGAGCATTCGGTAATCTTAGGGTTGAGTTCTGTGCCATGACCTCGACGAATTCCTCTTCTATGAACATCCTCAGTTCGTGATGAATGTGAAACAGGTTGTCCGATACCAGAAGTTAAAATCGACTGGGTAGTACTCTGTCCAGGAGAGTAGGATACACTTGAAACGCTACTGGCCAGCTCCCAACCATCATTACCTATAATGTAGGTTTCCGACACAACAGAAGAACTGGTCCCTTCTGCTACATTATTTTTTCTTGGTATCGATTTCGATATATTCTCACTTCCCTCTTGTAGTTTATCAACACAATTAGCCACCAGCACGGAGCGAATGGAAGACGCTCGAGGATTGTAAAAGCAATATTTCTTATTAATTACGGCTATATGTTCAGATTCTACTTCTTGGGACGCTCTATTCAGCCAGATGGTAGATAGACTGATCAAATTTCCCAGCCATTTGAGATCACCCGAAAACAAGTATTTTTCAGAGTACCACGTCCCAAAAATATCATAAGGTTTACTTTGAATCCGACATTGAAGCATAAAATTTTCTGAAACGTAAAGAATGAATGGTTGATAACAGCTTGTAATATTTGATATTTTGAATGCCTAGTGTGAGTGTCATTCATTAAGAGACCAACCTTCCAGATTAAATACAGCTATTTCTCCGGATGTTGACTGGATCCCAAAAAGAACTCCAGATACTAATAAAAGGGTATCAGTTTCATTAAACTCTGAATACTGAGTATATTTCCAATTGAACTGCATCATATGTCTCTGGAACTCTAGCTCCACGGGATGGCCATCTTTCCATACCTGTAAAAGCATCACAATTATTTAAACTGCAATCACTCACATAACCGATTGCTACACCCACAGCAAAAAAATCCCCAGATCCACACGTCTAGGTTGAATCCAGTTTCATTGACTTGAAGAAAAGTCGATAATACATAGGTTAGTTTTAATTTTTAATTACAAAACAGAGATTCCACACTTACATATACAAAGGCGTCTTTACCACAGGTCGCAAATCGTTTCCCATCATTAGAAAATGACACATGTAATACTTCGTCAGTGTGCTTCTTAACAACTTCAGTTTCAACAAAAGGGGTTTCATCTACCAATCGATGAAATTCTCCTCTCCAGGTACTACGTCCTACAATCACAATTAACCAGTCAAATTAATTGATCCTTCGTATATATCTACCATGCATATTTTCTTATTATTAAGACCGTATCATTTCACACAATGCTTTCATGCAATTAATCACAAGCAAGTTCTTACCAATAGGTCTTGGAAAATAAGGGCTGATGTTAAAATATGAATGAAAAATATCTCTCCACAGGATTTCATCATGGGCTATCCTCCTAAATTTTCGTGAGCAACCGCTTACGTTAGCGATATCCTTTGGATGCAGGTAGTTCAAAATATTTAATATCAATGAATCAGGAAGAGTTTCCATTTCCACCGATGCGTCATGCGCACAATCCCTTTGGCTAAAACTGCAACTTAAAACTGAATCTGGATTAACTCCAAGTTTCTGATTATCAACTCGCTAGCTGAAGCTGAATGCATTAGGAAAATGTTTCCACGTCTCAATATATCACACCACACCAGTTATGCAAAGTCCTTGAATGCTGATCTGTTAATTAAAATAAATACACCAATAAATAATTCAATTTAGCAATAGCTTCAGTACAAAATATTAAACTCATTCGTGTAAAATTCAATTTCAAGAACCCGTACCTCCTTGGGTGACGCGTCAAAATAATGTTTAAAACAATCAAGGTTTCCAGTTCAGCTGAGCTGTGTTTCAGGAAAAATTGATCTATCCCCTCTCTCGATTAAATAAAAACGTTGTCTCCTCGTTTCCTGGAGTGACAAACCACCCAGTAAAAACGTCATGAACCCTTTGCATGGGATTTTGGGAGCTACAATTCCCAGAACCTGTGATAAGGATATTGTTTGTTTATAAATAGATATAGAGCTTTTAAATTAAACGGCCATCGGCGCTCAAGGACCATAAATCCTCTTACCATTCCACCAGAACTACGTATAAACGAATATGGAAAACGCCAGTGGTGGAATACTTCCAGAAGAACGTTTTGATTATGTTACACACATGAATCTTTTAATTATAAATTGCACTTGACGAATTGTTACAAATCTTTTCACGGGAAATTAATACATTCAAAACCTCAACACTTGAGAATCGCGCGAGTCTCGTGTCTTCGACGCATTACATGTGTGTACATACGCACACAGCTGTCTATAGGCTCGAGAATCATAGATTCTCTTAATAAATTCCAGGTGATGGGCACAGAAAACTGGGGAATAGGTTCAATCGTATATTTGTCGTTTAAATTCGTTGCGTATCGGTTGTTGCCATTGCCAAAGGACAATCTGTGTGCTTCATTCTAAAATTATAGTTATTGTGATTATACACATTTATTTTACCTAACACACTCCTTCCCGCAGAAAGATCGGTTACAGTGTTTCCAATTCAAATTAAGAGTTCGAAACGTACCGGCAAAAATCTTGACATTCCGGTAAGTCAGACCATTAACTATTTTTCGCATATTTTTAAAGCGCATGCTTTCATTTTACTGTAGTCATCAGTAATCCTGTAATACACAAGTATCCTTTTAACTTTCGCTATCCATACAAACGGTTTTCTTGTGTCACTAGCGGGAGCTTTGTGGACTGCATCTTTTGCGATAACAAAACGTTTTTGGATAAAATTACATTTATTTTCTTATTCCTCTCGCTCATACATTAGCAACCCCATTAGTATTTCTTGTTGTGGAAATACCTGTAGTTTGCAGTAATGTATAAGATCGCAAGTTAGCACTTGCTCTAAATTTCCAATCCAGGTATAACTTTTTAGTCTAGATTGAAACGAGAGCAAGCAAGTAAAAGTTATAGTCATGTTAATCAGGTTTAAAAATGCGTATTTTTGAGTGAATTACAATTCGAGCTCTACATGAACCCCAATCAGTAACTGTAAGTTAAACTCAACAGTTTCGATACTCAGAAGAAAGTTAGACCTTGTTTCTGATTCCTGAATTTCATGTATTTAGGCTCTGTTCCTCAGTAGTTGCTTCACCTGGTTTCCACCGCTTTCATTTTTCTTAACTCTGGTTTAGGTGATACTAATTTAAAAACGTGTTACCGCTCCGTCTCTCAAATGCCAAACAAGTGAGCTGTGACTAATCAACAATTGGCAGTCAATGCAAAGTTTCGTTCAAACACGGTTGAAACACAATGTGTGATCGACTGGTACTGACTGGGCAGCGGCACTGATTCTGTTCTGATTGTTATTGCCGATAAGGGAGCATGCATCTTTTCTGAGCTCATGATGAGTATCATTAGTTAGAACGGGCCATTGTTTGTTGAAGACATTACAGGTAGTTGTGGAATTATTAAACTTGAACTTGAAGAATCCTGAGGAACATGGTGGGTTCAATAGGAGGTCGTCAGAAGTCTGCATTAGGAAGCGAGAGTTGAACAATGGAGAGGATGTATGTCCGCGATTAAAAATGACTTGGCCCAGACGGGCTCATGTATTAAATGAAGAAAGCTTGACTGGGCGTTATCATATCGATTGTGTTTACTCTAATTATCACCATAAGGAAAAGTAGTTTTATCAATGTGCTCTTGAATTATATGTATTTGGAGCTGATCTCCTTTTCCACAAAAGAAGTGGAAGAGCTCTTTTCACGGTTAATTGCCTAGCTTGAGCTCTTGGTTGGTAATTATTCAACTGCTTTTTTATTTTTTAAATTTCCTTTTCTGTAGAATAATAATATTCCAAGATGAGAAACGTGCTTCTATTGTCAAACTCCGTTTTGCACGGTTCCGGCTACCTGGAGTACGCCAAGGAATACCTCATCGATTTTTTTACAAAGTAAGTCCTTCGAATACGATATCATCCGCATGCTCTCCAATATATATTTGATGAGGACCCAATATTTAGCCTGATCATAATTACCACTAAACGATAATTTGATGATTTTTAATAAATTTTACAGAAATAACGTCAAGGAAGTAACCTTTGTCCCTTATGCAAACGTGGAGAGCCAGGAAAAGTACACGGCCATGTTTCGCAAAGCCTTGTGTCCGTGGGGTAGGCTTCCTTGAAAGTTAATTTACTTGCTCTTTCAGTTTAACTATACAGACAAGATTTTAATTTCTAAATCTCATCTTAATTGTCTTAGGTTATGGAGTCCGTGGACTGAATGAAACGGAAGATCCAATCGCGGCGGTCAATCAAGCCCAGTGTGTATTTGTGGGAGGAGGTAACACGTTTTTGTTGTTGAAAACCCTTCAGGAGAAGGGACTGGTTGAGGTCATTAGACGAAGAGTTTTAGAGGTGATTTCTTTATGCATGACAATTAGCATTTTACCCCTTAATAACCCTCGAGGTACTTTAATTCAGCATTTTGAATATGTACACGAACAGGAAGGGATGCCTTACATCGGAAGTAGCGCGGGTACGAACGTTGCAACGATATCAATTTCGACAACAAATGATATGCCAATAGTTCACTGCAAAACATTCGAAGCCATCAAGCTGGTTCCTTTCAACATTAACCCACATTACTTGGATCCTGATCCTCGCTCAACTCACCAAGGGGTAATTATTGTTTTGATTGTCTGCATTATTTTTGTTGCTGATGCAAAGCAGCCGTGTTTTGTTCCCCGTGTATAGATTAATTGCAAGGTGATGAGGGATCTTTGGAGATCGTTAGTGCGGATGAGAGGAGTAGTTCTTGGCATCAAGATCAAGTGAGGAAGGAGCCAATAATGAATTCATGAAAAGTATCGACCTTTGTTGCACTCTCAATTGAGTACATGCATAGGTTAATTAAGAGAAGGATGTGTTGTTGGCAGGACGGTTTCTTGTAGAATTTCCCCTGTTACACTTATGTATATCTCTAATGCTTCCAATGCTCTTTCAAGAGGAGATTAGTGGTAGTACATTTGCTTGTCAAGTGGCTGATCTTCCTGTAACTCAAGATTTGCGCTTTCGTTCAAGGAAAAAATACTTGTTCTCAACTGACTCCCTGCATTTGAATTGATAAGCGTGAGGACGGTTATGATGGCTAAAGTCAAAGTTGACTCTGTTCGCTCCGTACTTGAAACCTACGACAAGGTTTTTTCATCTTCCCGTCGAGTAGATACAATTATGGCTAATAATATTTATGCAGAATGAAGAAGGCTGTGCTCCTTGTAAGGAATATTTAATTGGGATAATTGATAGAAATATTTTGGAACATGCCATCAAATCTTCCTTCCTATCACGTTTAGTTTGAATCTTGTCTGTATATATTTCTGTCCCGGTTCTCCGACACAGTATCTGGTTTCAGCTAACTAAATGCCTTCTTAATAATTCTATTGCTTTCAGGAGACTCGAGAGAAGCGTATAATGGAGTATCATGAAATTCCTGATACACCACAGGTTTTGGGTATTCGAGAAGGAAGTTTTTTGCACGTGACAGGAAACCAAGCCAAATTAGGAGGACACCATCCAGCACGGCTATTTATGCGGTAAGTTGACCAAATACAGAGAGACGGCTTCTTGCTAGAACAGGTGTTTTATTGCTTCCGCCCTCCCAATCCCAACACCGCTTATATCTTAGCTTGTAAAGTCACTACAAGTTTAAAAGCATGCGAATAACGACCTACAAATAACTCGAATGTTGTTATTGAGAAATTGGCGATGCAGTAAATCAAAGCGAGGTGAATGAAATGAAGGTAATCAGCTTTTGAGCAGTCCGTCGAGCAATATTGATTGCGGTTAAAGTGACATTGCAAGCGTTCTTTCCCTTTTGTTTCTCAACTGCAGCAGCTCTATACTAATAGCTTCAGAGAGAACATGAAAAGTGCATTGTCTTTCAACCCTAATAACTGTTTACAGCGGGAAACCTCCTCAGGAAGTCCCAGTCGGTGCAGACGTCAGCTTCCTTTTGGATCCAACCAAACACACATAGTAGCTCCTATAATCTGGGAATGAAGGAGAGAAATTAATCCATCCTATCTGCCTTACCAGAATATTAAATCGTATTCTCTCAAGTGTTTCTATCGGCAACACTACTAAGCAATAACTCAGGGAGCGCGCTAATAATTTTCTTGTTATATGCTCATCAATTCTTTTTCTCCATCCGCACACTTTCCTTTCGGTAGGTAACAATCAAAGCCGTCTTAATGGATGGTACTTTAATAAATAATCATTTCGCTCTCTATTTGAAAGCTCCCAAACAAGAAACGCGCAAGAGTCTGCTCTTGTTTTCATTCTCTTAATCGTAATAATAAAAATAACAAGAGTAAAAGTTTTCGATTGCATTCATACTACAATATAAATCAATTACTTTACAAATTCCTTGTCACTTGAATCAACTCACAGCTTTTTGTTTCAATAAGCCCCTCGAGCAAAGCCAACCAGCTTGGACCAAATACGTTTGCTTCATAATTAATTATTATCGATTTGCCGTCGGTTGTACAGTGTGCCCGATCGGATTCCATTGTCTTTGTAACGCGTTAACATAAGCTTCTTGTCCATTACTAATAATCAGGTTGTTCAGGGTCATCAGGATCATCCGGTCCAGGTTCTTGCCCCTCGGAGTAGGGCTCTTGTTCTTGGTAGGCTTCTGGATCCTGGTAGTCTTCTGGATCCTGGTAGTCTTCTGGATCCTGGTAGGTTTCTGGGTCCTGGTACGCTTCTGGGTCCTGGTAGGCTTCTGGGTCCTGGTAGGCTTCTGGGTCCTGGTAGGCTTCTGGGTCCTGGTAGGCTTCTGGGTCCTGGTAGGCTTCTTGGTCCTGGTAGGGTTTTTCTTTGGCGTAGGGCTCTGTTTCCTGGTATGGTTTCTGCTCATCGTAGGGATCTCCATCCTCTTCTTGATAGTTTGGTGGTGAAGGGAATCCCTGCTCATATCCGTTCTTCAAGTCTTCTTCATCCTGGTATGCTTCTGGTGTTCTAAATTCATGCTCCTCCTCTTCCCTCAGCGTATTTTCATCTAAGGGCCCTCCGTAGCTGCAAGCGAATGTATTTAAATCTCAGATCACATATTGACTATCTCATTGACCCTATTAGTAATTAATGGTTATCCATTTGGCCAGTATGGATGCGCATATAGATGTACTCTTTAGTACTGCAAACTCTGTCAATCATAGTTTCTCCTTCCCCAACCACAAGTATTTGTTTACATGCGGACATAGTGGGGGATAATTACAGACTTGATCTGTTGAAAGCATTTTCCCTCAAAGTGATTCTATGCCTCCTCCAAGTAAAAGTATGGGTTCCAACATTTTTGAGAGCTTGTTCAATTACCCTGGTGGCAAAAAAGGATTTAGTGCCATTACTCCTTGATTGAAAGGCGGTCCCGCTTTGCAAGCGTTATCCCACTTAAGTTCTCCACTGCATCGAGAGTCTGCAAGCGCTTTCACCACATTTACAGCCTTCTCCATGTCTCTTCTCTTAAGCTCCTCGTTGTATCTCCACCGAAGTAGCCAATGGCCTAAGAACTCAATAGGGTCCGCGGGCCGCTTTAGGCAAATCTCAGCCATGGCGGATACAAGTATCGGTCCCATACTCTTCTTTAAATATTCAGTTTCCTTGTACACCTCCATTGTATTTCCGGAGGGCAGCGGCGAGTTTTACTTGCGTCAAGAATAAGTTGCGTGATGAACGCTTCGACCTGGATGTCAAAACGCGTTGCTAATCAAATCCATGAGATTTAAATTATAAGCGGTGTTTTACAAAGTGTACACTCAATTGCATGATTGGATGACATGGGAACGATTATAAATCCTTTGAAGCTTAGCTGTCTTCAGGATTCATAGCAACTCTCGAAGGATGGAAAGTTCAAAAGGTGGAGAAACTCTTGTAAATTTTAAATGGTCATGTCAAGAACTTGCTAAAGAAGAGAGGGAAAATCATGCGTGAAAATCCAAAACAAGTACGATTATGCATTCACA
The DNA here is from genome assembly GCA_906901655.1 of Sminthurides aquaticus. NCBI lineage: Eukaryota > Metazoa > Arthropoda > Collembola > Symphypleona > Sminthurididae > Sminthurides > Sminthurides aquaticus. Next base: position 11,262,751 of record CAJQTT010000001.1, on the reverse strand, counting down.
TGTGCTCCAAGTTTCTTTAATTAGCAAAGGGTTAATTGATGGTATTCCGCGATGGCGAAACACTTGAGAGTTACATACATGCTAAATAAATTCAAGATGATTTTTCATCTGTCTGCCTTTAGTTTTCGATCGTAATTTATTAACAAAATAAAGCAAATTCACACTACGCCGCTAATATCAAATGTAACAAAAATCAACAGGAGAAAGTTTCGAAAGGATATTTGAAGAAGAAGCACGTAGAGTAATATCACACAGATATTTTAGTGACCCTTTGCGCTTAACACAAAACAAAATATACATGTATCTCATTTCCCCACACTACTCTCATCAAGCAGCAGTAGCTATTCCTATAATAATTCTCTACAGCATAATTAACAATCATGTCCTGTATTTTTAACGTCGTATAAGTAATTGGGATACCGCCTGTACTAATATGCAGAAGGGATGTAGTTTATTTACTGGCTACGTAGAGTTAAGAGTCGTCAAGTAATGGTTAATACAAGTAGTGGGGGATTTATTAGTGGGCACATAGCGTTTGTCTCAATCTTTGCCGACTGATAATTTCAATTAGCGCTTAGGCAAGCCCAAGTATTCAAATAGTAAAACGGAGAATCGGAAGTGATACACAGGTATAATAGGACATAAGGGGGATTCAAAGAGAGGAAAGCTATAAAATTAAGTATTTATAATTGTGTATATAGTGGAGAAGTGTTGTTGTTGTCCTCATTGATTTTGTCGCAGTTAGAGATGATTGAATTCCTTTGTAATCATTAACTCTCCTCAATTGGCACATTAATAAGACACGAGCAAGTTATTCTAATTTTCCAGCCTCTCTAATCATAATCAGGCATGAACATCTTCCCATAAACATCTCATTAGGGGTCGGCTTCGCCTTAAAAGAAGCATGGCGGGTGCAAAAGATTCTCAGACTTTCACACCCAAATCATTAAGTTGAATAACTTGAATTCTAGTTTACTTTCCAGTTTTATTTAGTTAGCTTAGGAATGGCGGCATTAAAGTTAACTCAGGTATACTCTCCTCCAAGCACGTTCAGTTTCTTAATACATATTTCATACTTATAACAAGTAGCTGACTCCCTTCTTGCCATGACTTACTCTTGAGCTACTTATAACGTTAAAAAATCCTGGTTGCCCTTCCTTCTCCTTCATGAAAGTTGGGGATGCATTCAAGCATTTAGCTTTTAATTAGCCAACAACGTAACAACAACAAGTAATTCCTACTTCAGAACGGAGCGGCAAGGGGCTGCAAAAGTAACTGAGAGGCAGATAGATGAGAAGCAAGGAAAGCGCAAGCTCTACCGGATAGTTTCTCTTATTTTAGCTAGGATTATTCCTCTCTCGCCCATATAATTAAAAATGAATTTAATTTTCTGGGCAAATTAACTCCGTAAGCCTTCCTTTCCTTCCACCATCATCAGCTAATTGCAATTAAAGTAGTTTTCAAAGCCCGGAAGATCCCTCAAACAAGAGAAACCTTTGTTGATTATACCTGCCTTAAAATGAAAATGTCATTGATTATTATTATTACTTTTATTTAACTTAGGACTAACTGTTTAAAGTCGAAAAGATTATGCCATGTACTACGGTTGCATATGGATTCTTAGCGGAATGAAAATTACAAAACGTACAGATACTAAGAAGGGGAAGCTGTGTGAAAACTGTAAAAAAGTACGGTGCAGCTTTAGAAAATCTCACAAATAAGACCATTTGTACAACAGGGAGGAGACTACACAGATTACGGGGTGGTGGTTCTTTGCAGCTTATCCTTTGAATGCGAATCCATGCGAATTTTTTCCTTTCATTTGTCTACAGTATTTTTTTATAAATTTTTTCTAACAAGCTAATCATTTTAGTCTGCGTAACGTGCGTAAGTAGAGGGAGAGCGGGAGAGTAAAATTATGCGGGCATACAAACTACATGAAATAGTCGGCTAATGTCCGTGGGTGTAGTAGCTTCCTTAAATCATTTGCACAGTAGCCCATGCATTAAAAGTCACCTCTTTGTTTGGCTTCCTCTTGGGTTCCTCTCCAGGTGAGGTCCACATCCAATTAATTTTAGGAACTAAATTTTCCCTTAGATTTCTTTTAAATTTTTGTGATAAATTAGCCCAGACACCATGCGGGTATCCGGAAACATCCCTCAGCAGGATCTTGGACGTTCCCTTATTAATCCCTTTCAAATTCCCAATACTCCGTTTAGAATATGGTTTTTTCCCGGGACGCATCTTGTGTCCGGAAACGTGTGGATGGGAATCGTCATGCATTCCTTTGGGAGCAACTTCCGCGAGTTCCATCCAGGAGGAGAATGGCACTAGCACAGGACGCCCGTCCGGATTCACACGGGCAACAACAGCTCCGAATTCCCCCTTACCTCGGCTCCCATGAGGAGCGGACGCTGGATGGTAGAAATTCAGCGACCTTTGGTACGGAGCAAAGGTTGATGAATTCCTGCTCACGGCATGTGTGAAATAAGCTTCTTTAGGATACCTGCTCGTGGGAGCCCTCACACTCTCTGCTTTAATTGGTACAAGCATAATGGGTTTCTTTGCGGCAATGGCTTGTTTTCGGACACTACTGAGTCCCTCTGTCGTCTTGCTTCCCTTGAGTATGGACGTCGTCTCTACGACAGCAGCTCCGTCACTGCTGGATTCCGTAGACGTTGATGTTGTTGGGGAATGTTGTGGAGGGGGGAGCAAGGGCATTGTTGGGTTACCCTTCATGATTCTCAGCTTTGATCTAGAAATACTTCCCACGAGGTGATTTGGTTTGAGCATTTTCGCGAACCGCTCCGATTCCTCTTGCTGGGCTGAGCTACTGGAGGATGACAAGAGTCCAGGGCTTTCGAAAAGTTCTGTTGTGGGGTCGACGAATGTTATTTTGCTTCCAGAGTCTCCAGCCGAGCTTCCGCTATCGTTTTCCGGATCTGAAAAGCTACTGATGCTTGCACTCAGCGAAAAGTCATGCTCTGTTGATGGTATTGCGTTGCTTGTATTAAATAGTCGATTGGCGTTGGCCTGCCGGGATGCAGGGTTGAATATTTTGTTTAAAAAGTTTCTTGGCATCGTTACAACAGGATTTGTTGATCCTCCCAGGTTATGGCGTTTCAATCGTTGCATTAAGCTTTTCTCATCTTCATCCAGATCAAAATTGCATTGGGGATTTGATGAAAATTTTGGCGTTTCCGAACTAAAGCTTTGCCGTCCCTTTCCCCCATTTCCTCCGGAGGACAAGCTGGAGGAGGATTCAAACTCGAAATTCTCAGGTTCAAATAGGTAATTCAAGGATTTGGGAGCTTCCGCATATGCTGGCTTGGGTTTGATACAAATCACTTGCTCTCCATACGGATTGCACTCAGCATCTGTGAAGTCTTGTTCCAGGAGTTTTGCGCTGTCCGAGGGTTCGAACATGCTCTGATGCATGTTCATCATGGATGAACTCTGGAGGAGCTCCTTGGAGGGGCCACAGCGTCCCACGCTCCGGCCTCCATATTTTGATGGCTTGAGTGTGATATGGAGATCACGGTAGGCTTGGAACAAGTTGGAAGCGTCTGACATGTGTCGAAATTTTACAACGAGGCCGATCATGGAGCTAGAATTTCGGACAACCCAAACAAGGGCTGAGGGATAGTTGACATCGCAGTGACAAAATACAACATCCTCGATAGGGTACGAGTAAAACTTTTCCACATAGGGCAGCTCTTCCCAGCTATGATGTAATTTCTCGATGGAGGTCAGAGAGAATTCCTCAGAATCCGACCCGTTCCCAGAAGAGGAATTGTTGTCATCAACGTTGAAGACGAGTTTTGGGGGGCATGATTCAAAAAGCTCTGCCACGAATTGCCCCTCCGCACTGCTTGAACTCGAAGTCTGGTGGGGAGCGGAATCATCGGATGATGAGCCCTCCGACTCTGTGTATTTACCCGAAACTTCAAGGGATTCAATCAACTGGGAGAGATCGCTTTCTCCCCCATCCGCAAGTTTTGTAGATAGGATGGATTCGCAATCGGATTCGAAGCCTTCATCCTTGGATTTTGTCACTGGATTTATCGAACTTAGCTTGAGCCCATTCTCTGAACATTCCACAGAGTACCTGCAAAAATAATTATTCAAGTCACGTGTCATCAACACAATCATTCAACCGCATCTCATCATCATCACGAACAAATATTACTCCTAGCCCTAGCATAAATACAACTCTTCCCTCATTCTTTTAAAACTCTTTCTCCCATCTTCACAGCCAACTCCACACAGTCAGTCCTCAATTCTTCAACGCATTTTCATCCTACTAAATCCTTCTTCCCACTTAAGCGCATACCTTTCATAAGAGTTCTCCGCCACGTAACCCTTTTTAATTCCCCTCAAGACTAAACCCCCTCATTCTTCACCGTCTTCCCAAGTAAACTTAAATCATTCAAGTCCAACTACATTAAAACGGAGCAAACAAATTCAAATTTTATGAACTTTACCCCACTTATTCCTCCATGCTGAGCTAACAAACAAGGCGCTTCTGTCATCCCATAGGCTTCTCACATTTACTTCAAACCAAATAGCTTACATAGCCTCCACTTTTCACTACCATCCTAGACAGAACACCTAACAGGAGAAAATCAACCAGCTTCTTTTGTGCCCCACATGAATCCTCTTTCTTCCCTGTCTCTCTCCGATGGTTTCTCAAACAAATCTTGTAACTTTAAACCCTCTTTGACTCTCTGTTTTAGAAAAAAACCAGTTTGTTAAGAAACCCCAAAAAGATAAAAGTATAAAGCCGAGGAAATTCTGAGCAAATCCGAATCAAAAAGTCACAAGCTCCTTAACTCTTTCAAACTGCATCCTACTTAACTGTTCCACCTTTCGAAACTACTCTGATTCAATTAGTAACTGCCCGCCACCCCCAACTGTGATCGAGCCAGTAATTCATGTAAAATCGCCAACTCCCAGCTACTCGCTGTCCAATATTTTTGCCAAAATTATAAATTACAGCCCACAAACTATATCCGACTCTCTAGTCTCTACAAGAAATCAATGTGAAAGTAGTAGGTAGCATCCACATCCCTCCAAGCCCACCCTGAATTTTTCCTATGCCAGCCCCAATGAAGGCCTTGTGTTTGTGTTAACCAGCATCAGCTAATTCCACGAGATTGTTAAATCAAAATTGCCTCTATTTTCTACACCAATTCATGAATAAACTCTCACCTTTTAACAAGGCGCTCAAGATGAAGGATGAGGTGAAAACTACCGAGTGTCAAATCCGTTTTCACATCATCTTTTACACAAATAACCAACCACATCCCAACTACTTACAGTCCCAAGCCTTAAGCTCTTTATTCATTTGAACGCGCCCTCTATTTCCCTAACTATCTTATGGTGTTCTGCCAAGCCTTTCCACTAATCAGAAACAGCGCTCAAACTAAAGATAACACATAGCTAACTTTCCTGCTTAGTATATATCTTAGCCTGCAAGCAGCCCTCCTTCCTTCCTGTCAGTAAAATTTACTTTCTCTCTCTCTCTCTCTCTCTCTCTCTATCTACGTCCCAAACTTTAGGACATGGTTCACATTTTAACTACTAATTATTTAATTCTTCATTTCCCCCAAGCTGCGGACCAATCGCAAATACCACACACCTCCCTACAAGAATTATCATCACCTCTGGTACTCTTGATTTTGTATCCTTAGCAAGCTACACTAGCATATACCCTTCATACCTAAGGTCATTTTCAGTCAGAGATTGTTTATGATTATTTTTGAATTTATTTGACGTAGTTCATCTTGTGTGCCTCACTTTAAAGTCACCCCCAGCCATCATCTTGTCCTTCTAACTATAAGCGCATGCAAAAATTCGGATGCTCTTCCTATAAATATTCATCCGACTATTAAAGATAATAATAATAACCTGAAAATACATAATAGTGTACAATTTCGTCAATGTATTGTATTCTTGTTAGCAGACCTAATGAATTCCCTCCTTCATTCATAACTTTATATTAAATTGAATGTACTAAATGTTATTCATCTAACAAGCTGAGCATGCTTGCATGCATGCGCCTCAACGTTGAATATTGAATGGAATATTTCGAAAATCTCTTGTATACACGCTTGCATAAATAATTGTAAACTTAAAATTATTGGCTAATTTAAGCGTCATTCCCTTTCCCCAACCTCTCTACACTTGCACAATAAATTAGCAATTTTCATGAGAGAAAGTCCAGCCGCTAACAACTCCCCCCCAAAGCATGCCTACATCCTTATCTTACCACCACTTTTGTCCAACATGATGCGAATCCTTCTCTCTTTACCTGTCTCCTTCATCAAAAATCACCACCACTTGGTAAATATCCAATCCGCTCTAATGCGAAATGCCCTCTTCAGCTAAGCTAACAAGACAAGAAAAATGTAAAGTTTATATAGACATTTGGCAGGCTTCCTCTAGTAACAACCACCACAGAATCAGACATGAAGGCCGTGATTCATAAATATAATATAACAATCCCCCACTCCCTCCCACTCAACTACATCCTGATCGCATCATTAGAGTCATTAGCAAAAACGGCGCACGGGGTTTTTAAGTAATAAAAGGGTTTGTACGGGCCGGGTAAGATGGTATACTTTTAAATAATTTCCAAATCTCCCTCTCAACTACACGCTCGCTTGAACAAATATTTCTTCATCAACACTTTCCACTTATAACGAATTATATTACTATCTTTTTTCCACTCCAAAGCCTCCAATTAGCAACTTCTATTTGATATAACTTTATCATAAAATCCGATTCCCCATCAATTCTCACTTGTACTCTCACTCAAAGCTTGTCATCAAGCTTGCTGTGTGTATTTTACTATGACAAAAGCTAACAAGACGTCCTAACTTGGTACAATCTTCTTGCCATGGCGCAATGTTTGTTTGGTTCTAGGTGGCGCTACTATCACCGCTCTCTCGCTCCCTCTCAGATTCTAGTGCTAGCTGCTTCCACCGTACGGAAAGCATGCATGAATTGTATTCAATCCCAACTTAAAATAGCAATAATTCAAATTGATACATACCTGTTGTGATCGTAGACAAGCTTGGATCCACTGTCGGGCGAATAGTATCTGTACACCAAGCTCTGGACGACATTAGCCAAAGTTTCGGAGCGAATGGCACCGTCCAGCTGCACCTTCCCCAATAAATATCCAGAATACTGAACCATTTTACTTTATAGTTTATCACTTTTTCAATTAGTCACTAAAAATATCCACAGCTGCACAGAATCCCTGCGACTCTTAGTGTCTTAGTCTCTTCACTCTTCTTCCTGTGTGTTCCTCTTTGGCTTCTCCTGAGCAAATGATTACCTGTAAAAAGACAAGAAAGGAATCCGGTTAAAATATTATTCAAACTTTTAGTTTCTAGCCATGGCTCACTTCCACACGCATTAGGTTCCGTATATATTATTACATGCACACTGTCCCTTTTTGTTGTTGCCATTGCTATTAATTTCATAAGTGTGTGTCAGATGTAAATGATTTAGAAAGGAGGAAAAGTGTCTAAATCTGTTATCAAGTTACGCTTTGCTACAGATTTCCTAGTACAATTTCTCACACCCTCGCATTTAAATCCCCATTTCCCTCCTCCCTGATATTTGATTCCTCATTTTCGCAGCTCACCTCAACTCAAATCCATATTAAGTTTCACTTCCCCAAAGGCTATAAGCAAAAGCCACACACACGCTCCCGCCGCGACACTTTTCAGCGGAACACACACACATGGACCAGAGGCGGCAAAAAGCTAGTGACTAGTACAGCGTATAATCTTATCCGAAGCTAAAGAAAGGATTCCAACACACATTAGTCCATCCCATAATGATACAGATGAGAGAGGGATGAATATTAATCTGTATTTGATCTCCAAATTATTACTATTATCATCATCATGAATAATGATGTGGCTAGCTATAGCCAGCTCCCCCTACCTCATCCACGTCCCTTCTACTCAACTTTACGGCAGTGTTTAGGGACCCGATTCCCTGCCTCCCGGCCATTGGTCATTAGTCATTACATTTTAACGGGTAAGCAAAAGCCTGCCTCAAGATGAGCTTCATCCTACTTTCCTTTTCTTCCTCTACACCAAACACTCTCTGCTATCCTTCTTCCTCTACACTACTTCCCCCAAATTCATCCTGGTTCTTCTAAATACTACACTATTATACTCCTCTTATATTCTTCACTTCCTCTTCTTCTTCGTGTATCCTTCTCTTGCAGGGCCATGAGTATTTTTCCCATTCCATTCCTCCCTCACTTTTAATCTTCTTTCCCAGCCTAAGCGTGCCACTTCCCACGATAAACTTTTTCTACTATTCCACACAAGTCCGTCCGGCAAACTAACTTGCACTCCTTCCCCCCACACCTCTCCCATCTCCCCATACACGTACCTACTTAGCAGTTATCGCCATCAATTTTTTAAACCATCCGTCAGGACTCAGGACTAGTCAGGAGTCGTAGCCTAAAAGCCATCAAGCCTTGTACCTCCTTGGCAGACTATTCTATGAGCAAGAGTCAGTCACGTCCCGTCTTTAAATCTCCCAAGGAAATTTGGTCAACCAAAAACAAGACCTTTGATCCTAATGAGTGAAATGTGGACTATAGGGGTTGAAACCAGGGCTCATTCTCTGTATACTAGGATCCACTCATATACCACATTTGAATCAATTCCCCCACATATCATTTACCATCATCATCCCACATGCATCAGCATAGCTCATCAGGTATAATCGAAGCAGAATTCAAGAAGCAAAAGCCCTAATCCGCTTCATCTTGTTTAAGACTCCGTATGGATCGAGGATGAGCCAAGAGCATCCCATAAATATGAATATATATAAGGATTCATCTACTTATAAATTAGTTTACGCCTAAAGCTCAAATAATATATTTGCGATTGCCCAAATTTAGTTTCCTCTATCAGCCTGCGTATAAATGGAAATCTTATCTACTTATAACAACCCACCTCCTCAATCCTCTCAATCCCCTTCAACCTTCCTCCTCATTAATCTTGAATTTCGCCAAAACTTTTAAAGTTCAAGGTTAAAACAGGTATTTCCTCCAAAAATTTCTCAAATCTTACCTCCGTTAGTTTCACTAAAAATTACCTTCGTATCAAAAACCCTGACGAGCCTGAATCCAGTTATACTCTTGCTACTTTCAATCTAGTTTCTTCCTCCAAGGGTAAATTTTCCCTTGGAAGCTAAGCAGAACATGCTCTTAGCACAGGCAGGCAGAGGGATATGAAATTTTCTCTTCCAATCTTTCATCATGATTGTCTTCCGGCAAAGATGGGATTAAGATTTTTTCAATTTTCTCGTCGTCTCCATATTAGCAGCGCAGACGCGGGGGCTTATTAGGAATTACTCATGTTCCTCTCAGTCCTACTTGAGCATTGAGGGGCTACTAATAATATTTACCTTTTTCAAAAACAAAGCCCATGTCTCTTTCCTCCATTGCCAGATCAATGTCTGCTTACACCATTTCCGCCCCTAGATACTTGCAAGCATACTTGAGTTGATTTAATCTGCTTCTTTCCCTGGATTTTACCTCCACGGATTTACAAAATTCAATAGGTTAACAGTATGAATATCGGCTAGCTGAAGTGTGGAGGGTGGAGTATATTGCTATCAGATAATAGAGAGTTATACGCTTTTAATAATTTCGTATAGATTGATTGAGGTGAATGGAATATAGATTTTATTATTTTTCAATCTTTCTTTCCCAGCATATCAATGAGATATCACGGGGAGAGAGAGAGATCAAGCCCAGATGCACAGTAACACACATCTTTCCTACCTGTCCCTCTCCGACCCTGTCTGCCACCCCATGTCAGTTACTTATTAGCTTCGTGAGAGTGCTTGCGGACGGAACCCATAAGGCTCTCATATGCTCTCTCCATTTGTGGTGCAGATTATTAGCAATTTAAGTTTGGTGGTGATTGGTGATTCGATTTCTCTTTTCTTTTAAACGGATTGGGAGGGAAGATGATGTGAATATCATTGGCTTAATTGATGGATATCACAGAGGTCAACTTTTACTCCATGTAGCCTTCATCTCTGTGCTTCAGAGCCACGACCACGGTCGCCACGACAAATCCATTCGACCACCCTTCTTCCCACCAATATACACACTCCCCTCCTCCAACCTAGTCCCATCCAAGCATGTACTTTTCCCAACCCTCCCCACGACTTTCCTCTCGAGCTTTTTAGATCACTTCCACATGGGGTTAGAGAGAGAGAGAGAAAGACTTTGAAAATCATGAAAAAGGGCCTTATTATTCCCTCTCCTCTGTCTCCTCCTCCCCTACTTCTTCTTTCTTCAATATATACTAATCAATTATTTTCAAGCCAACCAAACCTCTCGTAACCTCTTCAACTGGTTCAAAAACCGTGCCATGTGCATATATGCAAAATAACTGGTTTTCGCGACCCAGCTAGATTACCTGCATCCATTGCACCCTTCATACCATTTACTAGTAAACCCAACCACGACCATCAAACACATTCATTCACATGTGAGCTATCCACACAAATCCATCCCTTGCTTTTTACTGTATACTCTACTAAACAAACCAATAACTGAACCACACACTCGCCTAGCTTTACTTTTCTACCCAGTCCATTAACTCCCTCCAATCTCTCTCGCAAAACTGTGGTTTTTTGAATCTCAACCCCATCACCCCCTTTCCACAAAACCATAAGATGAGAACAATGTCAGTAAGGGAAAACTTGAATATCTTTTTTTCCACATTCCCCTCCAACCGACTGACCATCATTCTCACATCTCCTGCCTCCACTCTACCCTGCCTATAAGTCATCCCTTCAAAACCATCCCCCGCCCCTCTCTCCCTTCCAATCCATCGCCCTCCCTGACTTTCTTAAAGCTCCTCCACGTGTAGAACATGCTACTTTTCAAGCTGAATTTTAATTTGCCCTTTAAATTTTCAAACAGTTCATAGCACAGCAACTTATCATTGTTTAAAAGCAACTACGCAAGATGTGTGCCGCAATTATATGTGTTTTCTTTCAATTTAAATGAATCCAGTGTCTTTGACTCTTACAAAGCGTCTCTGAGACCCATTCATGAAAATTTTTATTACTCTTCTTCAAACAAGTTCAACTAACGCTCACGTACACTGCCCCCCTCTCCTCTACCGGGGGAACTATAATTACAATTGCAAATATTTTTCTTCAAACGTATAACATCATCTTCTTTTTCTCTCACGGTTAAATATTATTAGCTTCCAATCTCCCCCCGCCCTCCTCCCTATACCCGTCTTTGCCCTCCGTAAACAATGCATTGTACAGTATAGTCTTGTATGTTATAAAAATATTCATATTCTCTTTGTTTGCGCTTTTTAGAAAAAGCCTCCGCTTCTGATTACATGCAATCTGTAATATATCACAGTCCATGGCTGCGCTGCATTTGGGATTTAAATGCCCTTTGCAATTAAAGTGTAGTTTTGTAGGATCTCATTCGCGCTTTTTTCCCTCTGTGATTCCATCTCACCGCCCGCTCTCACACCCTTGTGTTAATGCTTGAAAAAAGTGAATTGAAAAAAGTAAACAAGGGCGCTGGGATTTTCTCATGTCATTCCCTTGATGTTAACAGGCTTTGGAGGATGTAAACATTGTGGAATTGAATATGTGCCTTTCAAATCTTGGTAAAAATCCAGCGACCTAGGCGCTTAGCCTTAGCTTGAGAGAATCCTATCCAACTTTCTCCCCGCAGCCTTTCCTATCAAATTACGACATTTGATCCTTTGATTCTTCTCTTTCTATTTGACCTCTCGATACAGCTTGCAAATAACAAGCTGTTGGCATGTAGTGTTTAATTTTGCTCCGCTAGCGCGCAGCGCCCTAGCAGCGTCGTTTTCAGTGTAGTTTCGGCACAAGTGAAGCATGAAAAACATGTCGCCATCACCTCCTCACCCTTGATACAAATACATAATGAATACGAATTACAGAAAGGTGAGCTACCGCGACTGAGTCCTCAGACAAACCAATCTGGCATCTAACACAACAGAATCAGTCATGGAAGCAGACAAGGATAAAATTACTCGCGTGGGCAGCGTCTTTTATCCAAAAAAACCATTCTCACACATTCATCCCCATATACTCTGCGGATCCTTGTTTTATTCCTCTTCTTATATATTTGGTCTTCGCTTAGCCCTTGGCGGTAATAAGATATTCAGAATTGCCCAGCTTTTCCGCTTATTATACCAATAACAAGAAGGCAGTCCAGGTGTCATCATGTATGATGAGATGGGATTGGACTACGCGCCGTCTTCAAGACGCTTGCTTTAATAGCAAGGAGTGTTTCTGACTTTGGATTATAAATTTTGGCTATACTATTATTTTCCACCGCTCTATAATCCGCCTTATTTGTTATGCGTGAGTGTGTGGACCACCTTTTGGGAAATTTGAGGGTCGTCGAGTAAATGAGATGAGTGGAAAATAGACGGCCCAGTTAAAGTAAACGTTTCTTTGGAGTGGCCCCATCATTTAGCAGACTATGGCGTTTATTCCAAGGCCTATTACAGTCCTCTGGTAGTTGGCTATTCCGAGTCGTTCTTGGCAGACATTGGATATTTTAAAAAGATTGCTCAATTAGGCATGAGTTGACATGATATTATAAGCTGATCCGCAGCAGTCTCCAGTCCCTTGACCATTTAGTTAAGGAATGAATAATAAATGAGAAGGCAGGGGATAACTTAAATCAGTAATAATTTGCAAAATTGCAACATGAGTAAGTAGCAATAAGAGGCATGTAAGGAGAAGAAAACCACAAGTTATTATCCCGCCCAATACTCCACCGAATTTAAATGCAAATTAAATTTTAATTGAATTTATACCTCATCACCCGCAGCTCCCTTAGCTATATCCTTCCTTCCTACCTTCCTCCTTACCTTCAATCCTACCAAACGCAACAGCCTGCTTAATCTCCTGATTCTTGAAGGCAGATAAATCAAGAACGGATTTACGTGCTCAATCTCAAATTAGCATTTAGCATTGACTCCCCATACCTTTAAATCCTTCTCTCTTCAGCTTCACTTATTTTGGCCCAACCAAGATCCGATGCATAGATTGCATAAATGATTTCAAACTCTAAATTAACTTAAAATCTATTGCCTTTGGTTAGCCACGTTGTGGTTGGAAGAATTGGATAACTTTAAGTAATATCGATTAGTTAGTTGCGGCTTGGATTTGGATTGCAAATCATCCAAGCATGTCATCGTATGCATTATTTACACGTTAGTAATCATCATCGTCGTCGCCGTATTCATTGTTTCTTGGGGGAGGAGGAGGTAAGCCAAGTGAGAAGCGGATGGAATACCTTCAATCCTTTGTGTCATTCATTATTGTTTTGTGGTGTGTATAATTCGGAGGTGAAATAATAACAATTTAGAATATATGCAAAGGGTTTGCCACAATGAGCGAGACGAAGGAAAGGGTTTATAATAATAATAAAATGTCTGTTAGGACTTATGAGGCTGCTAGTATGACTGGTATTGGGGTCTGGGCCCCGGGATGGGTGGGAACGACAAGATAATGTCCATTATTATACCTTTGGTATTTTGCGAATACAATGGTTGGATGGACTATGGTCTCTAAGAGTGGGTACCAATGTAAAATATCTATAGTCAAGTGTGTGTGTGTGTGTGGTTTTTTGGTGGCGCTGCCGAGTATGCTGATGATGGTTGGTAAGTGAGTAGTGAGCTGGGATAATAAATATTGGGAGTCTCTTTGATTTTTGGAAAGTTTAAGGGATGGGTGGTAGTGGTGGTGGTGTGTTGTTGATGATGATAAAGACATTGAAATCTCTCACCGTGTACGCTTCAAATCCAATGGATCCATAGGCGGGACACACGCTTGCTGGGAATACATGTTACTCATTATGCGAGAGAGGTTCAAATATTCTTGACCACGTTGAATGAACCACCAACTTTCATTCCCAGACACAGGCTGAATTAGAAGGGACACGAATTACAAGTAGCAGAAGCCTTTCCTTGCAGCAATCCCTCGGATGTGATGATGATGACGACGACGCAGGCTCCTTCTTTCTTTCTTATACACGGCCAGCCAGCTTCTCGGCTTGCAAAAGAGAAAGATTGAGAGACCGGCTACGGCAACAAGTTCTTGTAAGTGTGTCACAAATGTATAGAATATCAAGTTATACCATAGAAATCACAAACTTGTAGTTCAAGTACATCATAAACCAGTAGTTGAGAGAGATCCCACTTGTCCAATCCCAAATCCATACACTCTATACTACGCCTTCCTATCACAGGTCACCCAAGAGGTTATAGAACCACATCACCGAACTTCTTCAAAAACAACAACTTCTTCTTCGTAGTTAAATCCGCGGACCAACCTCCTCGTGTAAGTAGACCAACAAGAAAACGTTGCGCCTTCTCAAACCTTGTTACGTTCAGTAGTAGTTTATACCACCTTGCAAAAACCCTTGGATCCGTGTCCGACCCTCCTCTTTCGGGGTTACTCAATCACAACCACGGACGGAAACTTTACCCACTTACTTAATCCTGAGTCCGCTTTTTAAAATGTCCAACAATGATTTAATTTTCCCAAATCAAAAACTCCACTACAACAAAAATAGCATGGCACTACCATGAGGGCGCCACAGTCTCCGTTAAACTTTTCTCCAGCTTTTCACAAATGTACACAGTATTCACTCTGAATCCAAGGCCAGCTTAAACCAATCCTATAAGCACCTGCTTAGCTTGAACAGTTCCTCGAATAGTCCTTAGGGATAAAAATCCCTTGAAGTCTTTCCAAATTAGAAGCTATTTAAACTCCCTGTACAGTCTTCCGACACACACTTCCGACTTTTCAAACTTTATTTTCCTCCAAAAACCTCACTTGTCACCTTCACTTCTTCTCCTTCCTTATTCGTATCCGGGAGTATAACTTTCTCCGGGTGTTTTTTCACTCCGTCCTCCGGATATCACACCACAATCTTTTATCTCACGCACTTGCTTATGTGGGATGGGAAAGCACAAGTTGCACTTGCTCACTGTGTCGGTTCGAGGGAATGAATGAAAGGTGGGACGTGAGACGGGGATGATGCGACGGCCGAGTACAATGGCACAATGACGAGTGAAGTTCACTTGTTCCCATGAATCAATTTATTAAAGCCTTCCCAGTCTTCTCGTAGGATAGCATCACCACAAC
The DNA here is from genome assembly GCA_906901655.1 of Sminthurides aquaticus. NCBI lineage: Eukaryota > Metazoa > Arthropoda > Collembola > Symphypleona > Sminthurididae > Sminthurides > Sminthurides aquaticus. Next base: position 11,247,529 of record CAJQTT010000001.1, on the reverse strand, counting down.
AGCAACCCTCTCTGTACCGTCCCCAAGAGAAGAGAACAAGAAGGAAAAGCCTGTTGCAGAAACAAGAAAGATGTGGAAAAAGATAGGAGGTTGGAAAGGGATGAATCCTAAGTTAAGTAGTAGTAGTAGTAGTAGTAGCTGAGCAAACCAAGTACACAACAGTAAGCAAGGACGAGGAATACTTGCTGGCCAGCCAACTCCAATCAGCCGCTCACTCTCACAACCAGGTAACTAAAAGAACAGGTATTCCACTAGCCTCAAGTCAAGTCAGTTGTATGAATCTTGGAAGAGAAAGACAGGACTCACACCACACCTCACATTTTCAAACTTAAAATCTTCCAAGTCTTTTCACATAATATCCCAGGAGAAATCAACACGACGACGACATCAGAATCAGGGGGGGGAAAATATAGATTCCAACTTCCCTCTTGTTCCTTTAAACAAAATTATCTCCAACAAAACAAGGATCACTTCACTTCCTCCTCCACGCTCAACAATTACCAACCACTCCGCGGTCCACTCCTCCGCCTTCCACAAATCTCCATCACATCACCCCTCCCAAACTACATAATCTCTTTTAACTTTTCAAATGAAATAATTAATAATTCATTCCCAAAAAGCCCTCCGTACTTGAATCCAAACAAAATTCTTGTCCCCCCTCCTCCCTCTACCTTCCTCTTGAAAAGAGTAAAAGTTTTATATTAATATATCATTTACCCTTTCTTCTTTAATTTCCCCTCTGCGCTATATTCGCGCTACTTCCCTAAAACCTCTTCTCGAATATCTCCAAAAGCTAACACAATCCTTTCATTCATTCATCCACCCATGCATTTCCTCCCACAAAGTGTCCAATGTCTCCTCCAGAAATTCTTTATTTTATTTATTAATCCTTCCAAAAGAATTCTTAATCTTTTTCTAACGCGCCATTTTTCTCCGCAGATTCTCTCTCTCTATTTAAAAATCTGTCACTTTCCAAACTCTTTTTTCTTCTTTCTCAGAGGACAAGAATACAACAAGGAAAGAACATGATTTTCAAGCCACTACTGTCTTTTCCTTCTAAAAAGCCCAGGCCATTCTTGATTAAGCTTTCTTGCTCTCTCTCTCTCATCCCCCCTTTTCATTTCGCATATTTCTTCTTCCTCCAAGAGGTCCTCCTCCTTGTCATATTTTTATTATTCCTGTCATTAGCCACTTTGAAGAGGAGCTATAGCAGATGAGCGTAGACTGAGTAAAACGAATGACGAGAAATCCCTCATTCACTTTATATATACAACTTAACTTGACAAATCCTCAAACAACTTTGCCAAGCTTCTTTTTAGCAACAATAAAATCTACGTCTGTAACAAAAAACTGCACTGGCACCTGCCATCAAGCAACTGAGCAAGAAATAGCATCCTGAGCTAATCACCTTTGAAAATTAGGTTTAGTCGCATTAAGATTTTAGTTAAGGCCCGGCTTTTGAAAATACTATGACTAACATACAATACTCTGTCATTTGTATCATCCTTATGCCTCCATTTCTGCAGCCGCTATACACCATCCATAACTTTACAAGACGTTAAACAACATGAATCCACTAGACCGCAAACCAAGGAGGCTCAATTAGAGTCCGCTAAATCTGGCAAAGAATTTGCAAGGATTGAGGATGATGCGCTGGTTTAAGTTCATTGGAAGAAGGGTAAAATTGGAACGGCGCAGTGCCCGGGAGGAAGCACTTAATTTTGGTATTTTGGCACACGTTTGATAATCCGCGTCTTGTTTATTTGTTCTCCCATATTTGCAAATTACTATCATCAGCCCGGCATAGGAGATATACGCTACTGCCGGAGGGAGAAAAAACCGAAGGTGAGGGAGAAGAAATGAATGACTTCTCGTCAGAAGCTAGGGAGAAGGAGCATCAATAAGAGAGAATTGCTCTATTTGCGTTCCCGCATCTTAAATCTGTAGTCATTTAGTAATCCTCATCTTCCTTCCTGTTCTTTAAGGACAAACGGCAAGGGTATTTTATGCGTGAGTCAGTCAGTCAGCCAGCTGTATTTTATTGCACCCAAAGAGCCATGTCTCGCGGTTGTTACCACTGCCGAAAATTGTTTTTCACATTTCCTCTCCAATCTGTCCCCTGCCTAGTATTGCAATTTACTTCTCATTTCCCATGTGACAGGGATGGCTCATATACAATAATCATGCACCTCTCCACATGATAAAATGCGATAAGAGGAAGACAGACGTTCTCCCCCGGCTCGCGCTTCTCTGTCTTCCCGCAATATATTCAATACAATCAGGGAGGATGGCCGCTCCTGTGTACTTACGACTACATGCTAAAATCCCAACTATGAAACCCAAAGACACCTGCTGATCTCACGGACGGAACCCGCAACTCTTACCACCACCGCTCTCATCATCCCCCTCCACAATCCATCCCTCCCCCCTCAATCTGTGTTTCTGGATTAGTGGGACAATGGATGAGGCTTTCCGATAGATCATCTTCTCGCTGCAGCGTCCAAGCCACGGACCTGTCCGAAGCGCTGTGTCTTCCAAGCGCAGCGCAGGTAAGCACAGAGTAAGCAATAAGCCAGCCCCAACCCATGTCCCATTACCACCACATTAATATTCCTCCGAACTTGCATTCATCTCATTCCTAACATTTTACACACACACACACACACTCCCGCCTCAGGCTCCTGCCTCACTTCATCAAGCGGATAATCAGCTCTGTGTATGGATGAGAGAATTCCTCGGGCCTCCACGCAATTTCGCGGTAACCCATTCCCCATTAGCCCTCTCCACCACTGGAAACAACAATTTCTCACCAATTCCCTCATTCAAAATCCATACATTTATTTATGCATGCTTACTTCCTCCTACTTCCTTCCTTCCATTCTTCTCATTTCAATTCTCATTAACCACCACACCGCCTCTTTCTCCTTACACTTACTGACCCATATCTTCCCTCCTACCGTCTCACCTTAACCCGCTTCACGAATCCCAATTTCCCAACCCCATCATCATTCATACAGATCCTGATACAGACAGATCAGTCGTAAACTGGAACAGCCTAGTACACTTGAACACTTCTACAACCAACTAGTTCAATTTCCTCTCCCCTGGACTTTGCTTCCTTTGCTCCCACGACGCCCCACACAATCAATCCACTTTCCCAACACCTATTTCCGTACCTTTCTCCCACCCCTCGCTTTTACTTTAGAGAGACCTTGGACTACCGCCCCAAGCCCTACAGCCTTCCTCCAAGTCTGACATTTTGCTCCACACAATACAATTTTTCACAACTAGTTCACGTGCTATAAACAGGGATAATTTAAGACGACACTCCTGTGACAAAACTAACAGCACAATCCAAGAAACAAGATCACAAAGAGTCGGAGGAAGAGGAGATTGTCATGACATTCTGTAGCTGCCCATTATGGAGTGTTTATGTAATTTATCCTACTACCCTTTCCTCCTGTATCTTTCTCAATCTTTCTCCTTTATCCTCTTCCTTCCTATCCTTACCTGCTCTGCTGTCCTCAAGAGAATTTAGAATGCACAAGGTAAATTTGGAAATCCTCCACTCCAGTCAGCTCAGCTCTCATCATCATGTGCTCAGTCTAAATCTGAATCCAATAAGCTTCAGAAATTATTAAGCTGTCTCATCCCTCCTTCTTGATCTTCCCCTAATCAAATCCTCACTTACAATTCCCCTCAGATAATCTCTTCTCTATTGAATTAGAACACGTTACCGTTAATCTTCAAGATAGATGCTTATTTTGAATGAAAACACGGGGAATTAAATTCCAATATAAATCTCAATCTATCTAAATGTAGGTTGTAGTTGGTGTTGGTTCCTTCAATTCCTCTCCTGTCACACTAGATTCCCTCTGATTCATCTTCGTCCGTATTTCCTTTGATTCTCCAAAGAGTATCCGAGGATGATGAATCCTTAATTGATTCAATTTTATATTGAATGGGCTATAAATTTGCTGCATCATAAAACGGGGGTGTGAGATTTCCGCGTTACAAATTACACGCTCCCCGCCCATTAACTTCCCATGCACCTGTAAACCTCTGATTTATTTATTAAGAGCTACACAATCTTCCCCGCTCTTTTTTGCCCCGTCATTAAACGGCACTGACTCCCTGAGCAACTTCTTTGGATCCTGGTTCAGCTTTCATGTTTGCGAAAATATTCTTTGTGTGTAAACCGCCGAGTTTACGGAGCTTACAGGAAGATTGCGAAAAAAACCTCAGTGTATATAATCTAAGATCAATCCGACTAAATCCAAGCACAGAATACAAGGAGCTCCATAAGCGTTTACAATTTCATCGAACGGGATGAATCTCTTTGAGGCGGGAAGGAATTGAGATTAGAGAACGAGGATCGGGCTTTATTCTATGGTCTGCCAGATAATTAGAATAATGTTATAGAAAGGCGGCAGTGGCGAGGAAATGAGTGAAGATATCATAGAAACATTATATAGTTTAATCAAGTTGAAAAAGAACCGAGTTTACATGTTACATTGTATACATTTTCTCGCCTTTCCTTGGAAGGATTTTAGCAAGTTGCTGAGGGATTTAAGACATAACAAACCCGTTTCATCTCGCCCCCATACAGAGTAACCTGGCTGGCTATCATAGCCTCTCTCCGTCATTCCGTATTGTGTCCTTCTTCTCCTTTCCTTAGGAATAACATTATGATGTAGCTAGTTTAAATGCCGGGTTCACATATGCAGTAGGAGAAGGAGGATACACTACTACAGCATTTAGTAGATTACATTTAAGAGTTTCTCTTATTTTTTCACGCTTTTAATCTACTCTCTACTGACAAGGAGAAGCGTTTAGTCAATGGCATATACACAGCATCATCATTTCCCCCAAGAACGTAGGTAGACAAATGGGATGGGAGGGGGTGGTATAAAAACAATGCAAACTTGAACTCTTCACCTGGGCACGATTGACCTATCTAGCAAAAATCCTATTGCCGTTCTTGCAGCCAGCCTAGCCACTTCTATTGCAATGACAGTCAGTCAGCCATGTCAGGGAGGCAGGAGGCGCATAGAGGTCTCTTTAGAATTCGGGACAAATGCATAACAAGGGTTGCATATTAAATATTCCTTGGGCAGGAATTGCAAGCTTATCCGATTCAGCACAGCCTTTTAGTTTTTTCGTCAGCTCCCTTGCCTTCAATAGTAAAAAGGATTTTACCGGGCTTCTTCCATGACCTTTTTGCAAAAAAAACCAAAGAATTCTCTCCGTTTTCCTCCACTTAAAACCAGAGGCCAAAGTTCAGGGTTATTGTATATACCATATTTTCATTTTCTCGCACGTAATTAACGCTTTACTGGTAGAGGTTTTTTTTGAAAACTTTTAATTTCCTCATTTTATCCGTAGTCAACAACTATTTCACTGATTAATTACGAAACGTGAGGTATGCGTCTGCGAATTCCTACAAAATCATTACCCCTAAAAGCAGAATTCAACTTCTCAGACCAGTACGTGCTATGCAAACGAACGTGTGGTGCTGCTGCACCTTCCCAAATTACACGACTGCTTCAACGCCGTGTATGATTCTCTGTGTAAACTTGGCTAATTTTGAGGCCTGTGAAGGGAATAAAAAATCCTCAGCTTGTATGCATATTGCGAATTCTTTAAAATTACCAACATTTATGTGCAATGTGGCTTTAAATCCCTCAAGTCATCTGCCAATATCATTCTAAGGATCTACAGTCAAGCCTTCCTCAAAAGTGCAGATTCTAAGGATCGTAAAATGTAAAGAATTTGCCAATTTGCGAATCACTCCTAGATCCTGCATGATCTTCAGAGGGAGCAGTGCAGAATTTCAAATTAGCAAAGTCGCAAAATCTGAGCAACCGTCATTACCGTTCTCCCCATAAACTTCTCCCCATTTGCAAAAATCTCTCGCACTATCAAACCCAACCCATCATCCCTTCCGCACTTGAAAGTACTAAGAAAACCCTGCACTGAACTTGCAAGGACTGCTCAGAAGATGCATACATAAAAACAGGGGACTGCAAAATAGAATAAGGTAAACTGCAAGAAGCAATTACCCTCATCTCATAGCCCTATTTGGCTCGCAAAATATTTAACGCAGCAGCATCCTGCTAATCCTACAGCAGGAGGGAAGGAACTGTCTTGAACCACAAAAACGAGTGCATATTCGGAGAGAGAATGACGCTTTTTAATTTTACGGAAACAGTAATGGAATTGGGATGAAATGAGTTACTGGGATTCATAAAAGTACAGCTCAAAAGTAGGCTTGTTGAGCACTGGATTTCTTTAGAGCCCTGTTGTTATTCTTATTTATTTTCAAAAGAATTCCATGAACTGACACAAACTAAGAGCAGCCAATCTGTGTCTGTATTTCGTTGTGCTGCATACGGGGCGAAGGACCTATCCTTGATTTCATTCATGGGAGAGTGAAAAGAGAAATATTTTCCTTAAATATTTATTACGGATACCGGCTCATAACGTACCTAATAATTGGAAAGTTTGTAGCCAATCCCAATTCTTTATCTTCAATTAACTACATCATATTTCCCAAGCCACTTACCAGCTTGTTGTCTTAGCCTGGTCAGTCATTCATGTCCTGGGTAGGACCTGCAAGTCATCAATTTCCCAATCCAACACAGTCCAAAAGCCTCTTTAATCCCTCCTTTTATATTCCCACCTTATTTATTGCCTTCCTTCATTCCTTGTCCTTGAATCTCAGGAACAGTATTATTTCCAGTCAGCTAGCCAATTGACTTACCTTCTGCCAAGATTCATTAAACCTGAATATTATTCTCCGTGTACTTTCCCGATTCTACCTTAATTATGGATTGCTAAAAATGGATAGGATGATAAGAGAAACGCATCTGTAGTAAAGAAGCTCAAAAGAAATGAATTAAGACCAGGTAGAAGGGAGATTTAGCAAATCTCTTTTATCGGGCAGGTGATAATTGGCATGGTAGCCCTAGCGAATATAAAATAACCCCGATTCATCTTGTAATTAGGGAGAAGATGGGATCGGTGGTGGTGGTGAGGAGGATGAGAAGAAGAGCGGATAATTCAGGAAATGGTCATAGTGAATTTAGCAACTTGTTTCATCCTCTGCTTATAGTTAGGATTAGGAGCGTCCATCCACATCCGTCACTCTGTCCGTAACAGGGTAAAGAAAAGACTGATGGACGACGACAGATTTGAAAAGAAAAAATAAATGCCTATATTTATCCACGGCTTGGACAAGACAGAATAATCTACAGCGGATTCCCTCCATCCGAGAACAAGAATCTCCATCATCATTATCATCCCTCTTGCACTTGACATGAATCATTAATAGTGTATGTTGTAGGCTCTACAACCTGATTGTGGAATTCCCTTGGTGGAATAATAATAAATATTGCAGTTAGCTTATTTAAAGACTCGGCTAAGAGTATAGCGTATCCACGCTCTGAGTAATAATGTCCTCTTAAACTAGCCACTCACTCACTCACTCACTCACCGCAGTCATTCAGTCAGCCAGCCATCTTCTAATCGTCAAAACAGAAAAGAAACAAAAACCTTTTATCCTTCCAAACAAGAGTTTAGTTAAGAGAAATGCAGAAGGAAGGGCAACGGTAGGTAGGAGGATGCAGAAATGTTTTCCCTTGTCAGTTTATTTTTTATTTCCCTTTTCACTCCATACTGTCCTGTCGTCATTTCTGTATGCATCCCTCCCTTCCGCTGCATTTCCTTCCATCATTATCTTTTCATTGTCATATTCATTCAAATCTTTATTCCTTTAAATGACAAGTTATAAACGAGGGAAAAGAGCAGCGCGGCGCTCCTCACTCTACTATCTGCTATCCAAATAGCCACTTCAGCTCTAAAAGCTAATCCATTCCGCACACATTCTCATTTAAGTTTGCAAATTTTTTCACCCGCACGTTCTCTTACTGCGGTCAAGAATCAAGAGGACAACCAGAGAATCCGCAAAAATAAGTAACAACACAAGTGCATTAAACAGCTAATACTAAGCAGCGGCATAAGAAGAAACCACAACATATGTGTTATCCGGCGGATTTTAAATTACAGGTAGAAAACACAAGAAGACAGGTAGGATAATGGATACACTGTCAAATATTTCAAGTATGACTTTTCCATCACAACTATTCTACTCCTACCACTACCACCACCTAGCTTCTCATCTGGCCTCTTCTTATCTCAGCTTCCCCTTCATCTTTATTGTGATATGCATTCTGTGAAGAATCTGACAGAGAGGCAACGGACGGGAATCGCAACAATACCAGGGGATGTAGCATGTCAATGAGTTAGTACTACAGATTCCGACGAGTTAAAATTCTTGTAAGAAGAATATACAAAGAATGGATTGTCGTATAAAAAGAATCCTCTGTAATACCAAATACCAGGTAAGCAAAGATAGACTATGCATCAAGGAGGTAGGCAAATGTAAGAAAAGCCCAGGCAGGCACAGGCTTTACATACTCAATGCATATTCAAGCATAGTTTTTTAAACCACCCCAGCTTCTCTTGTACTTAGCCTAGGCTTTAATGTGTAAAAAAGTTGAACAAGTAGTAGTTTCATTGAGAATTTTTGAAAGTTAAGAGAGAGAGGGAATATGCATAGCCGGCGGTTGGCTATAGGCTAATGATAGTGGTTAAGAGCTGGTTGTGTTTTGTAGTGGCTAGTAGTACCTGCTTGCTTTGGCGGGGAGTAGTGGGCCATAAGTATACAACAGGTGAGCGGAGGATGCGGCGTCAGTGTAGAAGACACCTACGGCATCTTATGAGGCTTGGATGATAATTGGAGGTGTGGAGGCAGGTGTGTAGCATAGTGGATACATAAGCATTGCTTTCGCTTCTTCTCTCTCTCTTCTCTTGTAAAACCTGTAAGATTTTCTATACTCTCACCATGAATCGTATGTAGGAAGAGGAGACTGCGGGATATATGTAGCTTGGACGTCTTCTTCCTCAGCCTGCCCCGTCCGTGCATCCCAAGGGCTACTCTCTTCCTTTTTCTACGACCACCACCACAACAAGAGTATATATGATTTTAAATTTGACCTCGAATGGAATTCCAATGGCTAGAGGCAAGAGAACCTCAATTGTCAAGCTGCTCCTCTTACTATCTCCTACCATAAGTCTGTCTTCTCACCCCAAGTCCATCCACCGAATTCAATGGGCAGAAATCAAACCTCCGTCTCCAAGTGTCAACAGATAGAGGAACATCTCGTCAAATAATTTAACCCTTTAATCATCGTAAACGCCAAATTTCAGATTTTTACCTCCCGTAATCAACGAAACTGTGATCAATCGAGGCCAATGTCCAAAAATTAACGAGTTTCAATCATGGGAGAGTGGACGGAGGTGAGTTTAAAAAGTTACCAAGTTTTTTCTTTCAAATTCCTTTTTTTCTCCTTGAGTTCCAGTTTACGACCTTCTCTCTGTTGAATACTTGAAATGTTTTGGTTTGATTACGTGTGTAACTTTGATCCGTTTCGGTGATTTCATTGCGTAGTTAAGCTTTAAATGTGCTGGGTTCTTGAATCTGAAATATGTAGCTGATTAGCAGGTAAACGTTGAAGAGAAGAGAGTGTTTAATCCGGGTTTCATTTACAGGGAGATAAAGTATGGTTCGAGCCGCCCCGATTGGGCTACTCGGTACCCGGGAAAATCATCGAGTATCATCGTCAAGGCGGAGTAGTTACTATCGAAATTGATGACCCTCGAGCCGCTGCCACCTGTAAAGTAAATGGAGATGATCCCAGTACCAACAATACGGTAAGTATTTAGCTTGATGATTACTTTCTGGATTTGCTTCTGGGAGTGCAAGTAGTATTCATTCGTTTAATGAAAATCTTCATAAAAATCCGGTAATAGTTCATCGTCGAGGTTAACGGGAGCAGCAACTTGAAGCGGCGAAGCTTTCATGATACCGTAGACGATATGGTTCAACTCAGCGACCTTTCTGATGAATCAATACTCTGGAATGTTAAACGCAGATATGAGAATGGATCAATTTACGTAAGTTAACCTCTTCCCAGTTTCCTGCCACCTCCTCATTAATTTATTAATTGCAATTCTATCATTCTTACAGACCTACATTGGATCAATCCTCCTTGCTGTGAATCCATACAAAATGTTTGATATCTACGGGCTACCTTTTGTGAAACGATATGAAGGGAAAATAATTGGTTCTTCGTTACCTCCGTAAGTTAATTCGGGAGGTATTTGAACCACCCACACGCTCCAGCTACTAATTGTTCACTTGGCTATGGTGAAAGTTTAGTCCTTGATCGAAATAGAGACAAGCTGCTTTTATTAATTTAAACCCCCCTTGATTTCCAGACATCTTTTTGCAATCGGCTCATCCGCCTACACACGCATGGTCAAGGACAAGATCCCACAGGTGGTTGTAATTAGCGGAGAAAGTGGAAGTGGGAAAACGGAGGCTGCTAAATTAATAATTGGGTGAGCATTGCGAAATTGTTTACAACACAGCTCCACTTTTCAGAGCCACTCAACTGGAACCAAGACACGGCCACCCCCACCCACCTCTTCCTCCTTTCTCTCACTCACATCTTCTTTGCCCTTGCTCTAATTAAATGAAATCCCTTTCTTCTCAGATACTTGGCTCTTGTAAACAAATCAAGCTCAAATCTGATAACAGAACAGATACTAGAGGCCGGCCCATTGCTAGAGTCTTTTGGTAATGCTAAGACTGTTAAAAACGATAATTCTTCAAGGTTTGGCAAATATGTCCAGGTGTATTTTCAAGAGTAAGTCAATCTATAAAGAAAATTAACTCGAAACACCGCTCAGTCAGCACGCTTCACTTAACTGTAGTTAATTCAAAACTAACATTTTATGTTACAGGGGTAAAATAACTGGAGCAAAAATAAATGAATATTTACTGGAAAAGTCCAGAATTGTGACACAAAACGTTGGAGAAAGGAATTATCATGTCTTCTACGACATGCTGCGAGGACTCGGGAAAGACCTTAAAGAAAAATATGGACTTGGAAGTGCGGAAAAGTACTTTTACTTGAATCAAGGAGGCACTGCTAGTACAACTGCAAAAACTGAGGGTGGAAGAGACTTTAGTGAATTGCTCTCCTCCATGGAAATCCTAGGCCTTAACTCCGAAGAGATTGATGCAGTTTTGCGAATCCTTGCTGCAGGTATGCTAATTGTTGATATGCCCCGATTACTTTTCAGGATTTCCCTCACAAGAGAGCATTTACAAATTAAGGTCATTTTTAATTTCTTTAATACAGTCTTGCATTTGGGAAACATTTACTTTCATCGCAAGGCTATGAAACATGGGGTGGAGGGAGTGGAAATCGGTTCCGATTCAGAAATACAATGGACCAGCCATCTTCTCCACCTCAATCCTGATGGTATTAGACGGGCTTTGGTTTTCAGAACTACTGTAAGTGGGTCTTTGATTTTTCAGCTATATTTAAAAATTATTAATTTTTTAAACAACCATTAAAATGAACTGTAAATGTTTTCAATCTTTACAGGAGGCAAGAGGGGAACGAGTGGTTACACCATTGTCAATCGATCAGTCTTTGGACAATCGTGACGCAATTGCAAAAGTATTATATTCCAACTTGTTTACATGGTTGGTGGCCCGTGTAAACCGCATTGTGTTTACACAAAGAGAAACTTCAGAGCGGATATGCATCCTCGATATTTTTGGTTTCGAAGACTTTCAAGTAAGTTTTTTTGAATTAATTGCTTTTATTAATTTTAAAAAACAAACCTTGAGAATTTTTTAAACACATTTATGATTCCTGCCCTACTAGGAAAATAATAGCTTTGAGCAACTTTGCATTAATTACGCCAACGAAACACTCCAGCACCATCTGAACCGCCATATTTTCAAGCTGGAACAAATGGAGTATACCAAAGAGAAGATTGAATGGGAATTCATTACTTACGATGACAACAGCGGTGTACTAAGCTTGCTTGGAAAAAAGCCTGTAGGGATTTTACATTTGCTTGACGATGAGTCCAATTTCCCCAAAGGAACGGTAAGTTTTCGAAAAAAACCAAATATATGCAAGGTCTTGCCTAACAACTCAAACCAGAGGGAGCTCATCCAATTGCCGCTCTTTGTTTTCCAGGACCTAAGTTTCCTTGAGAAGTCTCACTACAATCACGCCTTGAATGAATTTTATCTCCGTCCACGAATCGGTTGCGATGAATTCGGTGTCAAGCACTACGCCGGTCCTGTATTTTACAACGTTGAAGGTTTCCTGGAGAAGAACCGAGACACTTTACGAAGCGACGTCATCTCCCTTCTCTCATCCAGCACATCCCAAATAATTTCCCGCATGTTCCGTAACAACACATCTCCAAGGAATCAGAACCTAAAGAACCGTTTTATAACGATGAAGCCTCGCGCACCCACAGTTTCTGCTCGTTTTAGTGATTCCCTAAGCAGTCTGTTGGATTCAATGGGCAAATGCTACCCATGGTTTGTCCGATGCGTAAAGCCGAATCAAATGAAAATGGCCGACGTCTTCGACGTCGCTTTGGTCCAGCAGCAACTCAAGTAAGTTCTCCTACCAATCGCACGGACATCGTTCAAACTGTGTGTATTTCAATTTTTATTTGATTCCGCTAGATATACTGGCGTTCTGGAGACCATCAGGATTCGTAAACACGGCTACCCATGTCGATTAACATACGCCCAATTCGCGACGACGTACAAATGTCTTTTAAAGAACAACTATCACACAAACGATATTGACGTAACCAAGGATATCTTGAGCAAATTTTCCAACAAGAATTTCCAGTTTGGTAGCCACAAAGTATTTATCCGAGCTACGTTGGAGGAAGAGCTGGAAATGCAGCTAAACAAAGTGCAAAGCAATTCCGCCATATGTATACAATCAAACGTTCGTGGATTCCTCACCCGAAAGAGGTTCAAGCAACGGATGAGGGCTTTGATATTGATGCAGAGCTTCGTTCGTATGATAATTGCTCGTTCCGAATACGCCAAGCTAAAACAATCCACTATAGTATTGCAAAAGCATTGGCGCGGAGTCAAGGGTCGCCGCCGGGCCAAACTAGTGCAAGAAGAGAAAATACGGGCATTGGATAGCCGGAACCGTGTTTCTACAAGTGGTGCTGTAGGTCATTTAGAGATTCCTGCTCAATTAGCCTTCAGTCTTCATAGACTTTCAGGTTAGTACTCTTCATGGAACTTTGGCCCTACAATTTTAAATTACCTGGCCAGATAATCTCACACAGCACGTCCTACTTTTATTTTGCAGAAAGTTCAAAGAAGCTCAAACCAAATAACGTCATTAAAGTCGCTCCATTTGACGTCACAGTGTACATGAAGAGGAAACATTTAGTAAAGAACATGGATAATGGAGATGGTCCCAAATTCCTTGCTCCGCTAGGCTACCGCCGAGAGCCCTTGACCGTCCCCTTCCTCAAAGATTCTCCCGTAGAAGACTCCCTATCCCTCTTCAAGCTCATCCTTCGTTACATGAGCGAATCCAATTCCAACGAAGATCGAGACAGTCTTATCCAGTCTTATATTATTAAGAAATGTCTTCAGAATCCTGAACTTCGGGACGAAGTCCTCATGCAGCTCATGAATCAATGCCTCACCCCGGACAAGACTCAACGAGACAGAGTGCTAGCCTTCCTAGGCAATTGCCTCTCTTCCTTCCCCCCTTCCGAACAATTCTATAAGTGGGTAGTTAATTTTGCTGGAAATGTGGATCAAGGACCGCATTCCAGCTACTTATTGTCCAAGCTCAAAGATAGCATTCCAAACACACCGCGCCTCAACCCTCCCTGCTATTTGGAGACAAAGTGCGTCAAACTTAAATGCGATTCCAGCTTTAACGTTAATTTGCCACAGTTGGGCGATGTGATGGTAGGGGGAGTGGGTAGCTGGGAACCATGTTACTCCCTAGGAGGATCAGCTTGGGACGGTTATACTGGCAGACTGAATTCCGGTGGAGGACATACACTGGGTTTCGGCTGGAGTTTGGATGTTGTTTGGGATGGAAGAGTGGATGAGATGTATTCTGGAGGATTTGTTCACGATTACTTTTCGTTTCTGGAGGTACGTCTTCCTTTTCTGTATAATTGCTAAATGCATAGACTTAATAGAAGGGCTTTTTCTGAATAAGTTCATTACATTTTCTAGGAGGAGGATGCACAAAATGCGATATTTCAATCCTTCAAATGCCTGAACCGGCCACAAGTTCCACCTCCCCATCCTCCAGAGATTCCCCAGCACGTCATGGTAAACAGGAATTTGGAAATTAAGACTACAAGGAGCTTGGAGAATTTGCTCAGCATGAAGAGCTATTTGAGTTCATCAAAACTCAATGACAGATACAACAATCTGAGTATCGACAATTTAGTCTTTGACGATTACGAAATTTGTCCTGAAATTAAAGATTCGCCTAGACGTGAGATGATGTCAAAGTAAGTCCCACTACTTATCCTTCTTGAAATGTCGACTTGTTAGCAGGTCAAAACTGCGGATGATTGATTGGGATACACTAATTGTGTTAATTATTTATTTAGTTACTCTCAATCGGAGAATGTGCCATCCAATCAGCAACAAATGGAGGAGGATTTCTACGACACAGAAAAGGCTAAGAACAAGCGATCAGGGCCACCGCGGTTTATCAAGGCTAGTTCTGCAGCCAGTAAAAAATCTTCCATCGCTGGAAGCTATAGTTCCAGATACTACATTGAGAAGACATCTGATGGTGTCAAATCCTCAGCTTTATCTGATACATCGGAAGCACCTAGTTTAGCTTCTCATGTGCGAAGAGTAAGGGTGCCGAGCCAGGCGAGCGATGTGGATCAATTCTTGGATGATTTATTCTCACCTGTCCTCGAAGACGGTGGCATGGATGATATGAGTGACGTTAGAAGCCTTGTGCACTCTATAAAGTAAAATATTTGACAATTATATAAAGACCTTGAGAGCGTCTCTCAAAGAACAATGTGCAATCAATCAAAGTACTCCATGCAATAGTATCATTCTTATTTTAATTTATTCGAAATATTTTTATTCGACTATCCGAAAGTATTTCACTTGATAAATTATCACTGTATTAAATTTTATAAAGTTTTTTTTAAAAATACTCCAAGGATTTTTTAAACAATTCTATCAATTTCCAACGTTCCCCCAAACAGTCCTTGAGTCACGCACCAGAGGGCGTCGCGCACATTTCATAGACACATACCAACCGAGAATACTGTACCAAGGTAATGATCACGGTAATATGGTACGCTGAACTATCTAGATGGCGCTACGAGTCATTTTACTCACACCCCCAGAGAGCGCTCCTAAAGGTCATTACATAATAAGCTTCAACTTGTCCCTAGCTGTAGTCTAGAAAACCTGAAATTATCCTTATCTGGTTGTGGAGCTGCTGTTTTTATCACCTTCAGTAGTTTTAACAAATTTGACTTTTAGTGCCGTGTGAATGATTTATTTCATATTTACACAGTTGATATTACGTATAGCGTTCAATACAGAAACTTGCCATGCTCCTCCTTGTATTCCTCCTTGTCGGCTCAGTCACATCCGCTATCAAATTGCTAGAATCTGACTTCATGTTAATAAAACCGAAATCCGATACTTTGCACCCGAAATGAGGTTCTTGGCACCCTTTGTCGGAGGTTTCACGGACGTGGAACTAGTGCGTAATTTACTTCAGCGAAGGGGATCTGTTCAGCTACTTCTGATAAATCTTCTCTTGTGCCTCATTCCCGAACTTGTGAACAAGTGGGGTGAGGTGGATGACCAGTTGGATCATTTAAGGGAGCCATTTGTAGATGCTTTAAATAATTCTCGCTATGACTTTATTATCGGTAAGTCCATGAAGAGAAATTAAAGCTATATACAACATATCAAATAAAATTTTAAAATCCAGTCTTTAAGATTCCTATTAATTTTCTGTAGTGGGAGTGGGTTCTGCAGGCTCAGTAGTCGCCAATCGGTTGATTAATTCCCCAAGCAATTACAGTGTTCTCGTCCTAGAAGCTGGAGGAGAACAGAATTGGATAACATACCTTCCCGGATTTGACATAATGTCAACCGGTTATAAACGATTTGATTTTAGGTACAACAGCACTCCTCAGACAAATAGCTGTCTATCCTGTCAGGATCGTGTAAGCAATCATTTTCCCATAAGTGCTCATTATCTCTTTACCTTTCCAAGCCATTTAAAAAACCAATTTGTTGCAGCAATTCGCGTTCCCTCGAGGGAAAGGCCTTGGTGGGAGCAGCGCTTTGAATTTTATGATGTACCTTCGAGGAAATAAAAAGTGCTTTGACAATTGGGCAGATTACGTTAACGATTCTAGTTGGAATTCAACTTACACCACAGAGCTTTTCAAGAAGCATGAACACTATACCGGAAAATATCCAAATAGTAAGCAATATGCATTTTATTCCAGATATAGTGCGAAATATTATTTTACTTCCCATCCCAATATACACTTTTTCCAGGTAAAGTACACGGCTGTGGTGGAGAACTCAACGTTGATCAAAATCGATTTCGGCATCCATCATTCGATTTGTTTGCGAAAGCCATGGAGGATGTAGAGAGTCGAGGAAAATTTCAGTTCCGTGATGTAAACGACAATCAGACAGATTGTATATAACCATTTAACTTTTCTTCTTCTCTTAACCTTACGGTTTTAGTTTCAAACGTTTATTCTTACAACCTTTCCATTTCCCTTAGCATACATGCACATCGAATCAACGACAAGCAACGGTTTTCGATGGAGTACCAACACAGCTTTCCTCTCAGGTCTACCCAGGCATACAAATCGAGTACAATTCTCAAAATTTTCTTTCGTAACACAGGTAAGATTCTCACTTGCTCCCAAAATATTTTTAAAAAATAATTCTCCATTTTAGGATTTTCATTCGTTTGTAAATCCCTTCCAGCTAGTTTTCGATCCAAACAACTCCAGCAAAGTTATTGGCGTTGACTATTTATGGCATGCCGGACATAGTGACGACGTCCCGAAACGTTTCAGAGCATATGCCAACAAAGAAGTTATTTTGTCTGCCGGAGCATTGAACACACCTCAGATTCTCTTACAATCTGGAATCGGTCCTGAGGAGGATATGAAGAAATACAACGTTTGTCTAATATTATATTCAGTGTTTTTGAAATCAAGCGCAATTGCTTCAGCACCCTCTACTTACTCCTTCAATTATGACAGTCTAAATGTATTGCATTACCAGCAAACTTGTGATGCAACTTCAGTTATAGCTCACATTTTATTAATGTTACTATAGATTGAGCTGAAGAAGAATCTGCCCGTAGGACGAAACTTGCAAGACCATGTAACAGTTGCCTTCTTCGTCGTCATGGACAACTTTACTTCCTTTATCGCAGAAAGAGATCTTATTGTGGATACCTTATTTTCTCTGCCCAGAAGTATATACAACTTTCCAGATTTCTAAATCCATTCTGGCAACTGCTGATAGCTTTCCATCCGCCGTTGATTGCTAATTTACAATTTTTCAGATCCAATCGGCTGGTTAGGCGGCACCTCTATCCTCGCCACTGGTTTTTGCTCTACACCTAAAAATGACGACCCTAATTTTCCTAATATCCAACACGTTATAACGTATTATGGAGTGACAGAGTTACTAGCCGATGTTCTTTTCCCACTTATTCGTTTTACCAAGACAGAGTATGGACACCTGCTCAAAAATTATGGAGGAAAGGATGGCCATTTAATTTTGACAGTCCTGGGAAGACCAACAAGTACTGGAACTGTTACACTAAACATAACATCACAATCCGAGAAAGACTACAAGAAACGCTTCATGGCCAACCCAGTTATAGATCCTAATTATTTGTCAACTCCAGAGGATGTGGAAAATCTAGTTGATGGGATGAGGAACGCTATCCAATTTTTTGAAGGAAACCGAGTATACAAAGATAAACATGCTACATTTGCTCGTAATGGATTCTCGTCTTGCAATGAATTTAGGAACACGACAAGCCGGGAGTTCATCGAATGCTATGTTCGGCATTACACAATGAATCTCTGGCATTTTTCTGGAACGTGTAAAATGGGACCGGCTGGAGATCCAACGGCTGTGGTTGACAATCGTTTACGGTAATTTAACAAATGAATGTCACTGGGAACCCGCATAATGAAACAACTTCCATTTCCATACATCCCACATGCTTTGTATTTTTACCAGCGTTCACGGGATCCATGGACTCAGAGTAATCGATGCATCAATAATGCCAAACATAACTAACGCCAACACGAACGCTCCGACAATTATGATTGGGGAAAAAGGAGCCCAAATGATTATCGAAGACTATGGTGGGATTCCCTACCCACCCAGGAACGGCAGTGTTAGAGAATGCCGGGAAAACGAAAAGCCGCTGCCTCTACCCGACAATAGCTTTAAGCCACCAGACTTGAAATATTTAACAGGGTTGCTGAGGGAAGCTGCAAAATTATTATTTGGAATAGACTTGTTCAACTCCGTACCTCTGTTGAACATAGACCCGAAACTATATGTCTGCCTTAAGAAGGAAAATCTCGTTGTGAACATATCGATCCCACTAAAGGATGAGCTTTAGAAAATGCATGTAATTTGGATAAAATTATAAGAACCGTTTAATGAAACCCTTCATAACAATTTTAAAGCTAAAATTAAAACACTGATTCGTATTATAACACTTGTGCATTAAAGAATTCATAGATGTGTCCCATTACATCCGGGTGTCCTTAAAAATAAACGTTGCTAAAACTAACTACAACTACCTACTTTAGGTAGTGTCATGTACATGTGCGATGCGATTCCCTAACATATATCTGAGTTGAACATACAGGTTATTAACAAATATATACAGGTTTTTCTAGCCTACTACCTCAACTATAATATCATAGGAAACACATATTTACAATATCTTGTGCTTTGAATAAACTCGATAGGATTTACGGGGCTTAGCCCCAGTTACTGTTAGGAATGATGCAAGATATGTTTACGCTTTCAATCGAAGATTAATTAGTTGAGCGATATGTGATGATGATGGTTGATCGATGCAGGATCTATGGTTCCCGTTAATTTCTTGAATTTCAACTGCCTCCTTGCAAACCTGGAATAAAGCAATAAAAAAGATTGTTAGTTTCTTTCTACGCCAAGGAATGTTGTTCAGCAATTAATTATTACAAAAAAGCATTCACATCCAACAAGATCAACAATTTACCTCTGATAGACCGTAGTCATTTCCTAAAGGAGCGGCCGCCTTATTTTCTTTAGCTTTGAGAAGAAGAGGAGATTTGCTAACGAGCTTGCCTCCGGGAACGTAAGAGTCCGCAGCCTTCAACTTGAGGTAAAATGATAATGCCGCATTTTTGATATCATCCTCCACCAATTGCGGGTATTCTGAGAGTAAGATTTCTGCCGTCTTTTTCAGCTTAGCATCCAGAGATTCCGTTCGTCTAAGCTCGGCTTGAAGCTGTAGAGACAGGAAAATAGTTGAAGGTTAAAATCCATGAGTTACAAAGTAGTAATTGTTTTCAATTATGGAGATATTCTCAAAAAAAAGCAATAATTACCTTGAGGTATTCGAATGACATGAACTGCATGAGGAATGTGCAGAAAGCATCGTTCTCTGAGTTTGCAGTTCCGTCGTTCTCATGAAGTTTAGAGTATGCTGCAGTCATAATTTTAACATAAGTTGCTGATCCATCAAGGAATATCACTTCGTTAACCTTGTCTCCGCTACGTTCCAGCTGCAACGCTATTTCTAGAGAAATACAGCATCCTAGAGAATATCCCATAATATTGTAGGGGCCTGTGGGTTGAATAGTCTTGATCTTCGAGATGTAGAAGGTTGCAAGTTCGCTAATAGAGTTTAGTGGTGCTTCCTTCACGCACTGCAATCCGTAGACTTGAACTCCAATGTCGGCTGCGAGGGTTCGGAGGGATGCTACAACACCTTCGATGGGGTGAACGACGAATAGATTTTGAGCGCTGGACCCATTGTTCATCTTAACAACTACTTCTTTGGGCATCAGTTCTTGGAGATATAACTTAATTTGATTCGAAATGTCGACCTCTGTATCAGAATCTTGGGAATCTGCCTCAACGTCCTGGCCACCAGCAGCTCCTGCTGATTCGATTTCTTTTACTCTAGCGAAAGTAAGATGACGGATTTCGTTCATCGAGAGAACTACGTCTTGGTCCCGCTCCATCAGTTGTTTAACTTCGACTCCCATCAGGGAGTCCATTCCCAGCTCGGCAAGCGAGGTATTTTCGTTGACGTTGGACACATCTTTCATCCCGAGGATACGAGCGACGCTCTCAATCAAGCTCACCTTCTTCCCGCCAGCATCTTTCTTACCACCAGCCTTGTCTGCCAGAACCATTGAAGCAACGGTGGGTTTGGGTTGTTGAAGGAAAACATCAATTGCTTGCAAGCAGGATTGTATGCGTTGAGGCAAAGTACCGCCGACAACGACATCATTTCCTCCCATCTGTTCCGATACGACACCAACATCTCCTATAGCTCCCCACTGGATCGCTAAACCGGAAAGACCATCCTTCTGACGAGCTTCACAGATACGTTCCATGAAAGAATTAGCGAATCCGTAATTGGATTGACCCGCATTGCCTCTTCCGCAAGATACACTGGAGAATACGACAAAGTAATCCAGTTCAGGCAAATATTTCCGGGAAATTTTGTCCAAGTTGATTGTAGCGTTGATCTTTGGTTTTGCTACTGCATCAAAATCTGCAGAAGTCAGGTTCTGGATAAAGGCATCACGGAGGACCATAGCCAAGTTAAAGATGCCTCCAACTGGGCCAATATCTGAAGCTGTGGTTCGGATCAGATCCTCTGCTCCTTCCATAGTTGTTACGTTTGCCTTGGAAGTTATGATGGTGACTCCAGCATTTCTCCAGCGTCTCACAGACAGATCTTGGAAGCCTGTGGTAATACCTGATCTTGAGACAAGAACAAGTTTCCGAGCACCGCGCTCAACAAGCCAGTTACCCAACTCCAGACCGAATCCACCCAAACCTCCAACGATAATGTAGGCCTTCTCAGAGTCAAAGTAACTCCTAGGTATTGCTTTCACCACTTTACGCTCAGTGGCAGCATATTCGTCGCGGATCTTCAGAACTACTTTTCCAATATGTTTTCCAGAGGCCATGAATCTGAAGGCTTCTTCAATTTGCTCATCTGAGAAGATTGAACTGGGCAAGGGCTTCACACATCCGGATTTGATTCCGTCAGCCACAAGTTTGACAACAGCGCGCTTATCATCTGAATCTTGGTCAAACAAAGCGTCAAGGAGGATGCCATGGAAGGTGATATTTTGCAAGAAGACGGACATTCCAAGGGGTGTGTTGTTGGAGAGATCGAATTTTCCAATTTCCAAGAAACGACCATGTTGAGCCAGACATCTAACTGAAGCTTGAAGTTGTTCTCCAGCAAGTGAGTTCAGTACAAGATCAACACCTCTGCCGAAGCTTTCCCTGAGTACATGTTGTTCAAAGCTGCAATCACGGGAGTTGGCGAAATTGGATTCCTTGAGGGTAGGGAACCTGCTCTTGAGTAACTCTTTCTTACCAGCAGATCCAACAGTAGTGTACACAGTACAACCCATGCTGAGTGCAATTGCGATAGCAGCTTGACCAACTCCACCTGAACCGCTATGAATGAGGACAGATTCTCCAGCCTTGAGTTTACCACGGACAACGAGGGCGTAGTACGCGGTGGCATAAACAACGGGAACCGTAGAAGCTTCAGCCAATGTCCATTCTTTCGGGACTTCCCACATGAAGCTGGGGTCAGCAAGGACATGAGTAGCGAGACCTTTAGCAGCGATACATCCCATCACACGTCTTCCGTTAGAGTCCTTTCCTGCAAACTCCAAACCCAGAATACAATCCTGCATGGCAAGATCTCCGGGCAATGCATCTGGAGGCAATTTTCCAGTCGCTAACATAATGTCACGGAAGTTTAGAGGGGCGTAGTAAACAGTGCACAACTCCGTTTGCGGGTTATGTTCCTTGTTGTAGTATTTCAAGGGTCCCTCGATCCATCGGAGACTTGACAGATCTCCTCTAACCAATGCGTTGATGTAAGCGTGTTCTACGTTGAGGAGCGCTGAAGTGTCGTCACTCTTCAAAGGGTAATGGCGGTAGCAACCCCAG
Source organism: Sminthurides aquaticus (assembly GCA_906901655.1). Classification (NCBI taxonomy): domain Eukaryota; kingdom Metazoa; phylum Arthropoda; class Collembola; order Symphypleona; family Sminthurididae; genus Sminthurides; species Sminthurides aquaticus. The sequence continues at coordinate 11,225,328 of CAJQTT010000001.1, read as the reverse complement.
GAGCCATTTTCGTATACATTCATCAGCATATCACGATCAATCACCTTCTTTAATTCGAAAGAAGGTTTGGCAAAGTCCCACTGGTTCAGAGTGGGCTTGTCCTTGATGAAAAAGCAGCGAATCTTGTCGCCACCGGGTTCTTGCTTCAAGCAGTTGACCAGTCCGAGTATTCCGTTTTCAGAAGGGCTGCTTCCCTTACTTACGATTTTTATGTTTGACTCAAAGTCAGGGCTTTCAGCGTCGTACATAGCAGTCTTGACATCTTCAACCCAATCGTAGTTAGCGTGATCAACATAGAAAACCAACGACTTTTCACTAGCTGAAGGAACATGCTTCCTTAGAAGATAGAATTGGCTATCCCGAGCCTTCTTGTGGGCAACAAGAGTGAATCCTTCCGGAATATGCTTCAGTGCGTTAACGTTTCTGTAGAGCAAGAATGCTTTGTCCTTGAGACCAGCAACGGCTTGTGGAATAAGGGATTCGTCATCGACAGCGATCAGGTGGCTGGCTGGATCCGGAACTAGTTTACTGATGTCATCCTTAGCTGTGATCTTGAGGGATGGGTTGTTGAGCTCTTTCAGCTTGGCAGCTTCTGCCTTAGTGGTGAGGATCGCGGTACTGGTTGAGTACATAGGCTCTCCCATCACAGTTTCGTGAATATGACTGGCTACAGAGTTGGTGGCACTCAGGATAAGCTCGCTCGTAACGAATTTCAGCGCTGCGGTATTTTCCATCACAACTTCAGCACAGAACCGAATAACCTTCTCTGCTGGAACCGAGGAAGTGTGAAGATCCTTGCTGTCGAAATATGAAGTAAATGTGTACTCTTCCAACTTGGGAGCAGATTGGGACGTAGCCTTCTTTGGAGCCATGCTTGCCTTGAGTCCACGCATTTCAATTCCGGCGCACTTGACAACGTTCAAATGCTTGTAATTGTAAACAGGGATTGGTGTCGGCTCCTTCATGTTGTCAACATAGTCCATGAAGGCCTTTGGATCGATGATAACTCGTTGAATACGAGTTGGAAGGTAGAGAGCTCTGTTAGGTTTGCTCAAGATGGTAAACTGGAGGATGGTGTCCAAGAAGCTGACCCAGTTGTCGTTCCACTCAAGCTTTCCCCAGTCTCCTTCATTGTCAACTTCTTCAATCCCTCGGAACAGACCGCCGTAATCGTATCCACGAAGTCGAAGTTCCTTGTAAGCATCGCTTTTACCAAGAGGCAAATACTTTGGATTCGATGGTATAGCCGGAGCAACCAATGGCAACATTTCTTGATCCGCACTCTCTGGAGGGACGCGAATGAAACCGGAAACCGCAACGGAATCTCCTTCCACAACCTCGAACTCTCCAGTCCCTTCGAGAACGTTGATTCGGAACTTGACTGATCCCTCCTTTTGAAGAATAGTGGCTCGATTAATGCTGACATTTTCGAAAACAACTGGCAGCAAGTCGAAAGAAGTGCCTCTGATTGCAGCAAACGTTTTCCAGACCAAGTGAAGGTAACCGGTAGCTGGGAAGATTATTCTTCCGTCAATTTTGTGCCCACCATAGAATTCGTCATTTTCATTCTCCAAACTGATTTCAACAACAGTTTCCCCTGATTTGCTTCCAGCCTGTAAAATTCAAAAACCGTTAATTACATTTTCAATCAACTCCCAAACAAAAAACCAGTGATTTTCTATTACATAAAGGACAAGACAACCACCTACCTTATCAAAAGTGGCAACGGCCCAGGAAATACTGTGATCCCATTGAACGAAAGGACTGATAAGAGAAGCTCCAACGGATACGGGATATTCCATTTTCTCATACAAGTTGCTGATGACAGGATTGAGTCCAGCGTTGAACAACTTCCCGACAGCGTTCAGGAAGAAAGCTGCATTATCCGGGCTACTACGGTGCATCAGACCAATGTTGGTACAAGTGGATGAAAGAGATCGTTTCAGAATTGCTTGGAGCAAGCTATGAGGTGCGATTTCAATGACAATAGCGTTTTCTGGGACGCGGGCCAGCGCTTCTTGGAAAAGAACTGGAGAAATCAAATTGTGTACGTGGTAGGCTGCTGAAGATGTTTTAGCAAGAGTGGTGTTCCATTGAGATTCGGGGATAGAGGAACTGATCCAGCGCTCACTTCTGGGTTTCGGTACTCGGATGATTGTTTCAAGAGATTCTCGAAGCTTCGGTGCAGCATCAGCAATGTACTTGCTATGGAACGCTTGCCCGCTGGACTTGACCTCTTTGACGAAAATTCCTTCAGCTTTCAATTCTGCCATGAATTTGCGAAGGGACTCCGGTGGTCCGGAAATGCTAACGCTGTCCTTGGCATTATGACAAGCTGGGAAAACGTCACTGGGACATCTCATCTTGATTTCTTCCCAACTCATGCCAACAGCTGCCATAGCTCCAGCAGGTAACTTGGAATCCATTACGGCCTTTCCTCTGGCATAGGCTGCCATCACGGTTTGCTCAGCGGTGAAGCATCCATCAGCGTAGGCGCAGCCAAGTTCTCCTACGGAATGGCCTACGATGCCATCAGGAGTAACGCCCATGGACCTCAACAAATCCACCAAACCAACTTGTACAGCAGCGATGGATACAAAAGACGTGAGAACGTTTTCAAAAGTTTCGTCATTCCCGTGCAACAGAATGTCCTTGAGATCAAATCCGAGAGGCTGTAAGAGGTCAGCAGATCTGTTAATCGAAGTTTGGAAAGTTTTGAACTGGAGCAAGTCTTTTCCCATTCCGCTCCATTGAGTTCCCATTCCAGAGAACACAAACCATACGGGTGGTTTTCCCGACTTCTCAACTTGCTGCACCTCCATGTCAACCTTGTCGTCGTGAATCACAGCGTAACCTCTGACGGGATGTCCGGGAATGTCATCACGGGCAACTTCATGTAACAAGGCTACAAGCTCATCGTCCCTGGGTCTAGAGCTGATCTGTTTCAGAGCATGATCAACAGCTTCTTTGGTTCTTCCGGACATTGGGATGAGCAACTGGGTTGAGTTTGATAAAAATCCTGGAATCTTCTTCGGATTAGATTTCAGGATAACATGGACATTGGCTCCACCAAACCCAAAGGAATTTACACCAATCAGACCGCCGTCCCACTTAGTATTTTGACTGATCACCTTCAGCCGTCCGTCGTTCAGTGCAGCAATGTCTTGATTAGGTACAGAGAAGTGCAAATTCGCTGGCAGAACACCCTTTTGCAGTGCAAGAACCACTTTAGCCAAGCTGCACAAGCCTAAGAGAAAAAAACAAGTGATTAGTTCACGATCCTGCATCTTATATCATATTTAATTACTTAAATCATTTATCAGTATGCTTACCTGATGCAGGTTCTGAATGACCCATGTTGCTCTTCACAGATCCAATCATGAGGGGTTTGTTAGCATCTCTTCCTTTGCAGAAAACGTCAGCGATGGCATTTATCTCTTGCGGATCTCCAACCTTCGTTCCGGTACCGTGAGCTTCAACATAAGTTACTTGACTAGGACTAACTCCGGCTTCGGAATAAATTTCTTCAAGCAACGATTTTTGGACCATTCCAGACGGGAAGGTGATCCCTTGTTCCTTGTATCCATCTGTATTTGTTTTGGCATGTAAAATAGTAGCATAGGAACGTCGGGCAACATCTCCACGGGTTATGTAAATGACAACAGCAGCTTCACTCCGAACGTAACCGTTTCCAGCCGCATCAAAAGCTTTGCATTTCCCCTCAGCTGACAACATACTCAGGCGATGGAACTGAAGTGAAGTGGTGGGTTTAAGACACAAATTAACTCCTCCGACAATAGCAGCCTCGCAATGGCCCATTCGGATAGCTGAGACAGCTTGTTCCAATGCCAGCAAGCTAGAAGAGCAAGCTGTATCGATGGCAAAGCTAGGTCCTTTAAAGTCAAAAGTGAAGGAGAGACGATTGGCAAACATAGCCCTACAACATCCAGTTAAGCCATATCCATTAATTTCGTCTGGAACAGCTGACCATTGCTCATCAGATTCACTGTTTGAAGCTCCAATAAACACGCCAGTTTTGCTTCCTCTGATTGTCGATGGATTTACTCCTATGCATCAGACAAAAAGTCATATTTTAGCCATCTTTAGCACTTGTCTCTACAGAACATACCCCTTATCATCACACAACACGTGCTTCATAATAACAAGGATTATCATTCAGGCGTCCTCATCGCTCTTTAATCTTAAGGTGAAGGATCTACGCTGTACTCAAGGTTGATGTCTAGCTCATCGTAACCATACTCCATACTTATTCACAGTAGCAATACATTTAGCAGCCACTCTTTCAAATCTACTGGAAATCTACAAGGAACTGGTTCACAAAACCTGCGTGTGGCATGGTTTTAGAATTTTTAAAATTTCACAAAGTTCCCAGGTACTAACTACAGCTTCCTTACGTAACCCTACATTCTGTAACAAACTAAAACTTTTCCCACCCATGAAATCTTTGCCTGAGATTGCTTACAAGACAAAATGACTGATTTCATCAAATACATTCTAGCCCATAAAAATCAAGTTTCTACTTCCCGATCACATCGTTTCTTTCACACGTGCTCCTCTTAATAAGCTGGTAATTCCATAAAAACTTAAATGGTTATTATTACGTACCTGCATCGACGATAGCCTCATGTGTGAGTTCGAGAAGCATACCTGCGAAAGATAAAATAATTTTATGCATACTCTTTATTTAGTCCGTAGAATGTAATGGCACATGTGATGACAATCACGTATGTAAACACTTTTAGACCAAGACCACTTACGTAGCTGAGGATCCATTAAATGAGCTTGTTTGGCATGTACACCGAAGAATTGCGCATCGAACTTGTCTAACTGTTTCAACTTTCCCGACCTTGTTGGGAGTCCATGCATACCCGGAGACCACCGTCTTCCATCGTCTAAACATAACAAAACAGTCAAAACCATTTGTTTCAATAATATCAACATAGTAAATTATTCACCTATAATCTACGGAATCCTTCAATTGACTCCAAACTGCCAAAAAGTAGAACATAAACAAAACTTACCAGTGACCATGTCCACTCCATTGAACAAGTTATCATGGAATTCTTGAAGATTATCAGACTCTGGTAATCTGGCTGATATTCCGGCAAGAACGATTTCCTCATATTTGGCTTGCCTATTTAATTCATTGTGGTAGTTTTGATTCCCGTTTTGAAAATTTGTCCTAGAATTGTTCCCCCCGTTGAGACCATCCAGGCCAGAAAATTGTGCTTCCGCCGGCGGTGGGATTTCAATTTCTGGGTATTTAGCCGGCATCGTGATTCTTGTATTAACTGCAAACAAAATTAAAACTATATGTTCAATCCAGTTTTACTTACTAAATATCACAATCACTTAACTTTTTCTCAAAAAACACGACGGTATGCAATACTAATCTCCAGCTCACTATTCATTGCAGCGGCGATTTGAATAACATCAACACTTGAAAGCACAACTGAGCCTTCACTCTGAATTCCAAACAGTACTGACCGAATATTGAATAATTCACAAAACTTTATATTCACCACCGATTAGCGCTACACGATACGCTTATTAGGTTTCTTTCCCTGCATTAATTTTTTTACTACCACCCAACTCAACCCCTACCGACCAATCAACGCCTCTTGCTGTAAGCGCTATCGCATGACCTATCATGCCACGCTTAAATCTCTTCTCTCCCAGCATCAGCTGATACCAAAACAATAAATCGTTTGTTATTAATCATTCCTAGCTCCAGCAGCCTTAATCCAAGTACTTTATAACAAGCCAGCACAAAACTTAACATATTGTCCTCCCACCACAGATTTTCCCAAACAACTGTCTATCAATTCCGGAAGCTTTTCCACGCTCATGACGTGCTTGTCTTAACGCTATACTTGACGCTAGGTCATGATAATTAATAATCATTGCAACCGCAACTTTGTAACAGTAACAGGTAAGTGATGAATCTGAAGCGTGAATTTGTTACAAAAGTCCTTCATTTCAGCAAATTATTTCCACTCCTCCCTTACCTTACTTCTTTCTTAATTATAGTCCGCTCTCACATCAGACATGAAGATTTCATTGTTATGTATTCAGAATCCATGCATGAAGAAGCTCATTAAGACAAATACATGTTCATGTGCCAATTACCAAGTGCATTAAGGACGGATGAAATAAAACTGCATTGACCTTAGAAGGTATATACAGACAGCTTAGGAGCAAGCTGCATTGTGTCACTTGAGCTTCCACGCTCAACTATGAACTAGCAGCTTGGACAACCGTGGAACAGGAGATAGTATCGACACCTAGCGTCACTTCACTTACAAGGAATCCCGTCCGATCAATTTATATCTGCGTACGAAACGTCATCCCTTGTCTTCCTCTTCGCCAATTTACATCTCTTCCGCAACTTGAGTCACACATCAAGGCTTCAGGCTTAAGCATTTAATGTGAATCCGATACAGATTTTTAGCAGGAACAGTTATGACATTAAACATTCAACCATGACAACTAGATTTAACCTCTCGTAACAAATCCAACTAGTACAAAAATCTAACAGCCGTTTTTCAAAATAACGTTAAACAATACCACCTGAAACCTCAGTTAGATTACATTAACTTAAACCTTGACTCTAGTAATAGTTTTTTTAATTATCGACTATAATTTCACGCAAATTTTTCCCTGCCTCACAATAGACATCCGCACCTAAAGCACAGCTCGCCTGTAGATGGATGTTATCCAAAGATCTCAAACCGCATTTCAAATTAATAAAACGATAACAGCGCCAAGGAAACGTTAGGGTAACGGTGAAAAAACCTTCACAATTCACAATTCTAGCCAGCAGCGTTACTTCCGTCTAGTTCTGTAAAGAATCTAGCTGAAGCAAAGTAACTTGCCCCTATCCCACCTTGTCTTACCAAAATGAAGGCTATAATTTAATATCTTCTCTTAATTACCATAAGTCTGTTTGAGCTAACCATTAGATTAACCTGAGTAAACGCATCCCACCAACATTCCCCACACTCCTTTATTCTTTCTCGCTACAACCCCAGCCTGACCTTGACTGACATTGTTTAAAGTCATCGTTACCAATAAAGCTACCTACTTTTTCAACCTTTACATTTCCTAGGTATTTTCTCTTCAAATTAACGTTTACCTCTTCACCCTCTTTCTAGAAAATATGAATGTAAACAAAACACGTGTGTAACGTTGGAAATTCCCTACACGTTCATCAGAGCAACGACAGAGGAGAAACATGTTAACGATACATGCTTCTCTCATTGAGAAAGTTAATCCGTTTAAATGGTTTCAAGAGAGATCATGCGCTTTTCCGAGCCAATCAGAAGCCTGCCCGTGGTTCCACCACCGATGAGATGATGAATGTTCACTTAAATTGCACTCATTCTATTCAAACTTTTGACTCGGTCGACTCATCTATCGTACGACCATCATCATCCGTCTCACCACGGAATCATCACCGCATCCCCACCACCACCACAACCAAAACAAAAGCAAATATGCAATAGCAACAAGAGATTAACCTAGCTTCGAAGAAAGATGAGATTGACAGAGACTTCTAGCATGCATGCATGGAAGCTTAAAACAGCTAAGAGACGAATCTTCTTTCTGTTCTTACTAAGTCGGAGCGTTCAAACCTAGTCCTCCAAGGAGTAGCAGCGACTGGAGTCTGTGTACAAAAGATTCTTAAATACCCCTTCCCAAACTACTACGCCCAAAGACCATGACGTCCGAACGGAGGATCATCAGACTCATTTCTGCAAAGATTCGCCACTGCCGTTTCGCAAGCCCATGCCAAAATAACGAGACGTGATCCTCTGACTTGGAGTAAGCGGGGAAATTGTATCGTACGATCCTCAAAAGCGTGCAGGGTAAAAACTAGTTTTTCTCATCGTATGATCCCAACCGAGCGCTTCTCCGTCAGTTATTCCTTTCCACCTGCTTATTATGTTTCTATATACGCGTGTATCATAGAGAGAGCTCTCAATCTCAACTTCAAAGCAAACCAACAACAGCCCACCTCTCTGTCCAACCTCCTTCCGGCGTCATCAGCCTCCTATTGTACGGAAGAAATCCCCAAAATTTTCCATAGTTTCCCCATCTTCTGCATCTCCTAGTCAACAAACAATCACACCTGGGGAATACTGTAAAATATTTTATGCAGCTAGTATCCACTTCTCATCCAGCAATCCCTTTTGTAAACGTCCTTGATGAGAACCAACTAAATGTCCTGGGCAATCCTCTAGTCACAAGTCATAAAGGCCACAAGTTGTGGGCATCAAAGTCTGAAGCAGACAACATAGACAGCAGCTAACAAAACCTGAATGAGGTGCCAATTCCAGACGATGTCAACCATTGATTACGATTGAGAAAAATACGGGTGTTATCCTGTCACCGAGAAAAAACTGTAGCTATACACTGTCTCCATCATTAGTCCTCACTACACCTCAGAATAACCACTGTTCTACTAGCTAATTAACTGCCCACTCCACACCTCCAATCCCACACGTACACGATTAGCATAAAAGCGTGGGAATTCACACATCGCCTTCTACAATGCCTACCTGTCCGCCGAAGTGTCATTCATGTTACGTTCAACCTAGACTACCTGTATTCCATTAATACTAATTACTGTACGACCCGATCATGGATGAGTCATTCATGTTCCCAGCCTTTGTAACCCAACACATAAAAATACTTTAAAAAACGAATGTCAAAAACTCCCAGGATTCAACAGCTGAATTTACAAAAACCTGTTTAAAACCAATATGAAGAAATCTTACTAAAACGTGTACTTCCATCTAGGAAATTTTGGATTGCAAAATTTCACATCATCACAACATAACAATCATTACAACACACCCTTCTTAACCTTCAAGACCTTTAACCTTATCCTCCAACTCCTGTATAACTTAACCAAGAGAATGCGTGTAGTTATATACATCCAGTTCAAATTCTTCATCTTTAAAATATTCCCACACCGAAAGAGGCAAGCATTTGAGCCAGTAGAACTTCTCCAAGGTCGAAGAAAATAATCAATTAAAATATGTCTTCCAAAGCGTACTGTCTAGCGGCCTTCCACATAAATCTAATCCTGCCGACTCTACACTACTATTTCCTTGTGCTATATTTTTGCTATACGTCTTCCCTTCTAACCTAGAACTTGATCTTCAACTCTTGCAAAAATGTACTGCAGAAATGCCATCAGCGTCTCCTGTTAAACCAATCCTAAAGGAGTATAGTTCTTGCTCATCTATAATCTAGCCATGAGCTAACACCATAGCTACAGTACTTAAGCAAAAGACCAAGTTCAGCCATGTAATTGATCTCGTTACTCTTACAAACCATCATATCATTGCGCAACCCATCATAACTTTTACTTATCCCAACTCTGACATTTGACACCCGCACTTACGTCGATAGTATCAAGATAATTCCCAATATGCGCCTCACTTAACTCCGCACGTCCTCATCAGGCGAGATTCCCCAAGAAGATTGCATAACGTGCCAATTGCCAATATTTCCAAAAGTCCTTTTACCACGGAAGGTCGCAATATATTTTGCTTTTACGAGCCAGCCAGCAAAGCCTCTTCCTAAACCTCCTAGCTACAGGCAGGTGTCAGAGTCAGAGCAAGAAGTTATAGTGACAGTTGCATTGACACGGGAGGATGGAGTAGGATGACCTTGGCATTATTTGTAATCTGTCACCGCACTATCTGTCACTGTGCTATCTTATAATCACCGCACTCGTTTTAACCAGGTGACATTACTGCCGAAAAAATAGAACAATCAATGCACTCTTTTGTCTTAACCTAGTTGCTTACTGCATAAACCGATACAACCTCTCAAGGGAAAAAGCCCGAACGGGGTACTTCAAGCTGCTTTCCTAGCTCAAGAAGCCCGAACTCGGCGCAGGATAAGTGTCCAGCTTCAATGACCTTGAAACCCTTGAGAACTGCTTACAAGTTCCAGACCAGTAAAAAACTACCGGGAGCAGGTAGTAAAAAAGGCTTGACCCTAACGCTGCCCTCCCTGCCTCCATCCGTTTCCGCTTCACCGCATTGACCATGTAAAAATATCTTACCTTAATAATTTTCTTTCTTCTCAACAGTAGCTCCTTGGAATGTGTCCAGTGTTTATATTCTCCCCTGCACAGTAGTTTTCTGACAGCGTTACGTAGAAACCGGAAACGAATCACACTTCACGATAGTACACAAACGAAAATTATGAGTTAAATGACTATTACTGAGTAGCGGAATGTGCGTGTATGTTCTGTAGTCCCCACTCTCCTTGTGTTATTAAACTTGAGCGTTAATAATGTTATTGTTATTGCTCGGACAGTTAGTGTGGGTTACTTTTGTAGGTAGGAGATGTTGAGAAGGCGGGGAATGATTTTTGAATGCCGGCCCGTTTTCCATGCGTCTTTCAATTTATAGAGAAGAGACTCGGACGAGGCTTTTGGAATTTTCCTACAATCTTACGTACCACAACCACCTCAACACGGCCAGCATTTGCTTGGAATACAGGCAGGAAACATTCGATTTGCTCTTCCCAGAATTGCAGTGCGGAGAAATCGTGGTGTGATCTTTTCCTTGCGAATACGAGCCCAGGAAGGACTGGCAATAGGAGCGTAATTGATGCGAAAGAAGCACATGGAAATATTCACCCAACCCCTCCTGGCCGGCCACCACTACTCCGCATGACCATCAACATGAAAAGAATAGTACGACAAGACCCTCTCCTCTCTCACACACTTCCCATGTATCCTCCACTCCACAGTCCGTCAGCCAGTCAGCCCGTCTCCGAGTCATGCAAGAAAGGAGGCATTGAGAGAATTCGCGAAAGTTTGCAAAAAACTGGAGAGCAAGGAAATGTTCTCTCATGCCCGCACCGACTACTTGTATTTCTCCATGATGGGATATGCATCACTCAGCCCAGGACTCACTCCTTCTTTTCTCCTATCTGAGCATATCATTGTCATTCACAACAATCACTTCTTTCAGATTCCCAACTTTGCGAATGTCATCAAAGAATCCCTTCCCGTCTTCCTAATCTTTTACCACGCATCAGGCATCGAGGCATCTTACTATGATGCAATCCGTACTATTCATGCCTTTTGTTCTAGCATGAGCAGAGTGAGGTTGGATTTATTATATATTTTGCAATTTATTGCAGCACTACATTCGCGAATTTTGTTTTTTTTTGTGTCATCGATCCCATGCTCTAATTACACTTTATTTTGCTGTATGCTATACGGCAAGTATGGTCATTGATCATTATCATGTTCGTAACACTGTGTCACTGCCACGTGTCATGCTTATCCACTGTATGGAAATTTTTGAGTCCCGGCTTCTTTGGAAGCAAGGATAATAGCATTAGCGGGCAAGGAGGGAGGAGCTTAAAGTTATGGAAAATTCCATCCTGGCTTCAGGTGTTCGACTCCAGAGATGAATAGCGGTCTGGAGAATAATTAGAAAACCTATCTCTTCCAAGTACACTAACGTGGAGATGGATAAGGAGATGAGCATTTCTGCTTCAAGCTTCCTAACGCTCGTAACGGTTTTCAATATTCTCCAGCATTTATTACCGCTACAGCAATCTCAAAAATCTTACTTGTCTGGACAGCGCCACGGCTAAAAATCTGGCTACGAACGACGTAGCAAACTCTCAGTTTTGTCCGCAGTTGTCCTACGAGCAGATAGCGTCAACTCTAGGGCTAGCGTGCATGCTGGCTGAAATACAGTTTAAAGCAGGAGCTTCCCATGGCACACGATTCTGGAAGACACTTCCCTACAACAGCACGCTCCTCCAAGCTGGAGTCATGGACAGGCTTTGAGCTCCTGGAGTTCTTTGGCTTGCATGCAAGCAAGCTAAGGTGAATCATGGAGTGCAGAAGCGGCATAGCCTCTTTTTGCTGGAGGAGATGGCATGAGGGATTTGACTGACTCAAGGAAACTGAAGGACAAACCCAGCCGGTCGTACGATACGTACTGGGGCTTTCACATTCTCCGCACATGAACACTCAAGCAAAAGCCGAACAAGTGACGAAAGCCCTAGTCGGCCGTCGACGTCTTTCCCATCACAATTCCGCCAATTTTCACACAACAAAATTCTCTATAGCTCCAGCTCCTCCATCAACCAGTTAGCCAATTCCACCACCTTCCTTAACCCTGTATTCTTCTCCAGTATTTTCCCATCTTTGTTTAATTCCAAATTGCGAAATTATAACCCCACAACATTTTCCCTAAGCATTCTGCAATCAAAAACTCACACAAACTTCTACCTCCACTTGTATAACCAGATCATTATGAACCTTCTATTCCAGCAAATGATGTGATTATTATAGACAGCGTCCCACGATCGTTCCGTCCACTTTTTCCTATTTCAAAACACATTATACTCTTCCCTCAGTAAGCCTTGGAAAGAAATTTTACAACATTTATTTGGGAAAACTTGCCAAATATATTCCCAATGCATTTGCTATTATCTTTCAGAAAAATTGCCTAAACTAAAACTGTCTAAAACAACATTTAAGCCCAGCACTTCCTCCAAGTATGCATGCACTGTTTTGCATTTTATGCAACCAGCTGTATTGCTAATTTTACTGGAAATCATTCCCAGATTTAGCAAACCTCATTTTAAATTTCAAGGAACTGGAACCATGTTAATTCCCCCCTCAGCTCGTCCTCTCGAAATGATATAACATGAAACGACACCCTCCTCACAACCTTCTCCAGCTGATCATAATCCGCTAACTAATTTTGCAAATAAAGAGCAGGATTGCATCACACCCTGTGTTAACATTAATCACATTAACCATCATGTTGCATTCCCTTTACCTTTGCAATTTATTTATACATTTCCCTGCATTTTTTTCAGTCTCACGCCCCTCCCCCCGACAACTCTCTAAAGCTCTTCCTTGACTTTCACGTGATTCTCATCATCATCCGATCATCTCCAACATCTTTTACATGTTAGAAGAGATAACAATGAAGCACAAACATTTTCCCTCCCCACACACTGACACCCTCCTAGCTATGGCATCCCAAATGTTCAGTATATCGAGTGTGTGTTCTGTCCTGTGTTCGCTGCTTGTACCTACCATGTAATAGATAGAGCGTCGTCCAGTTACATGTAATCCTAAGCCACATCCCATCTTCCTAGTACGCTGACATCCATCTTTAGCAATCCGCCATATTGTTTAATGCATCCGCAATTTTGCGTTAACGCATCCGCCATATTGTTTAACGCACCCGCCATTTTGCGTTAACGCATCCGCCATATTGTTTAACGCATCCGCCATATTGTTTAACGCATCCACCATATTGTTTAACGCATCCGCCATTTTGCGCTAACGCACTCGCCATATTGTTTAACGCAATATGGCGGATGCGTTAAACAATATGGCGGGTGCGTTAACGAAAAATGGCGGGTGCATTAAACAATATGGCGGATTGCTAAAGATGGATGTCAGCGTACTAGGAAGGTGGGATGTGGCTTAGGATTACATGTAACTGGACGACGCTCTATCTATTACATGGTAGGTACATGCCGCGAACACAGGACAGAACACACACTCGATTTACTGAACAGTTGGGATGCCATACCTAGCTTCTATTCCTTCAATCCGCCATGGCAACTGCAACAGCTACCAACAAAGGCTAGCTCACACGTTTCCCACAGCTGATTGACCCGACGTCATCAACACAACGAACCCGAGGACCGCCTTGAGATAAGGTGATTCAAACAAAACCAATCATCTACACACGCGGATTCTCCGAGATAAGCGTCTTCAAACCCCTCATCTTCCCTTGTCCTACACAACACACTGCCTCAGAACAGCATGCTGCAAACACCACTCACTCACACTCCCCTTCACCTTAAACTTGAAAACCACCCTGGCTTTAAACATCAGCTCTCCCTAGTTTTTCCATCACGTACTGAATAGCTGATTGCAATTTTGCAAATTCCCCGAGATTTATTGCGCAACCTTCTTCATCAGAGTCCAGCTAATATAAGTAAATTCTAGTGGGTTCCCGAACAATCATGCCCCCAAGGCATGCTCAGGTGTTCTGTTACAACATGAACTGTCCGTTTTCATTCTTCCCAACGTTCTGTCCATCCTAGATCTACAGTCGCTCTATCATCTAACCACACAAGCCTTGATTTGATATTATTTTCTATCCTTTTTTTAAAATTCCTATAAGTTCACTGTACAACTTCAAGCTGATCTATGATGCGAATGATGGAAACAAGTCCCAGCAAGAGTGGTAGATGAGACAGTTTTAGCATATATCTTCTAAAAATCCTCCCGTTGGACAACCACATTCTGTTCTTTCTTCTTGTAATTAGATTCTTCCGCTCTTGTTTAAGCTACAATGCTGTGTATAGTAATGTATTTTTATATTTTTCATATCCTCCAACCAGATTCATTACAGAGATATTACAGTATCATAAATGATTACATAAATTACATGAGCACACGCACATTTATACTTGAACTCAACCTCCCTCCAGTTTCTCATCATTCCATTAAATCTAGGCGGAAGTCTTGCCTAGACGAAAACTTTCTCACCTTTCTCGCTCTTACTTCAACATAACTTAAGGGTGGAAACAAAGAGATTAGTTTAAGCTCTCATTACTTCAAATCCACTTCCTCCTATACAGTAGTTAATTGCAATATCTTAATATAGCATATACAGTTGGAATATTTAAATGCTTGTGATAATTTAGGTGTGAAGAATGTTAATACTATTTACCCTAACAGTGACTCGGATAAGTTAATTCCTAGATTTCCTTAATTATTCTTGATTGCAAATACAGATTCTTATTTACAAAATAATTTATATACTCGCTCGGATTTTTCTTAACTTAAAGGATTTTAAATAATTTCTCGAATGGAGTTGTGTCTCTTCTCTGATGCTCTATACACATTTGAAGCCTATGCCTCAAACTTAATTTAATGAACAGTTAGGAAATCATAAGGGTGATCATGCATGATTAAGTATTTGAGGGGCAAAGGGTGACATGTCATAGGGATGTGTGAAGCGGTAGTGATGATGGCTTACAGGGACTACGTTTTGGATTATGGAACTCCCGTTCCCCTGTTGCATGTCACACCGTCCCCCCGATGATTCCGGAGAAGGGTACATGTTTTGATGTCCTCCTGAGTGTACGAATCCTGGAGAATGATTATGATGATTCCCATGATTCTGGCTTTTGACTGACAAAGCTAGAGGCCTGTGAAGTGAAGCTGGTGGAATGTCCATGCCTTTACTGGAATGACTGCTGGATGGATTTCCGGAATAATTCAGTCCGCCCCCGCAATTAGTCCCGTTTAACGATTCATTTGACCCCACGGAAATGGCCAACGGGGGAGGGGAGTTACCAAGCCGTTCTTCCGACCTATAAAATCATATAAAAAATTCAAGCGTTAGCTCTTCCTTTCAAACATTCTTCCAAACTCCATGTGAGTTACGGCTACAGCTTCGTTAAAATTAAAATCTGCTCTTTAGCTAATAATTCCAAGAATCCTATGTAGCTTCTACTTCTAAAGCAACATCAACTTTGCATCTATTACGGTAGCAACTATCCTATTACTCTGAACCTTCTGAAATGGTTTTAAATTCAAGGCGCAAGGATCAATGAGATATTTTTTTCCCTTTTTCGAAAGAAAATAGACGGAAGAAGGCGTTTGAACTAACGATATAGAGGGAGAAGAAGAACACGCTAAAGAGGGACTGTCGGTATCCACGTTCGGGACAGAGAAGCCAGTTACATTTTTGGCTTTTCTTTAAAGCGGTCGGCGACAAGGCTGTAAGATGCATGATGATGGATTAACCAGTTCTTGGAGACATTAATCAAGTAAAACAACCAAGGGCTTGTATTATGGATTCGGTCGGGGTGCAGAGGAACTGCCCGACTATTGCAGTGGTCAGTCACTCTGTGGTCCGTCCATTGGAGGGATGACCAATCTCTAGACGGGAGAACCACGTGTTGGACATGAAAGAAGACATTGTGGTGTGGTAGTGCAAGTGACGCACTCGCATTTATTTTATTGTCATAAACTAAATGATCTAGAAAAGGAATGGGTGTTGGGGTCTGTTTTTAAGTCTTATCCTTCCTATAGCCTGTATGGAATCCGAGCCCGAGCAGGCCCTTAGAATCTGACCCTAGTCGTAGGAGGTTTCCGCCCATCGTGTAGGCGGAATAATCAGCCATATTTTCCAGCGCACTATCAACTACTAAAATATACTTACGGCATCGGATGGTGTCCAAGATTCAGTTGTTGTGGTGTCCGGTCCCTTTGCCTCTTGTTTTTAAACCAATTGCTCACTTGTGTCATCGTCAGCCCCGTCTGTTTAGCTAGAGATCTTTTTTCATCTGGTGTAGGGTAACGACTCCTTCGGTAGCAATCTTTGAGGGCATTCCGAGATTTTTCCTTGAAGCAATAAACTGTTTCCTCCCCATCCCAGATCGTCTTCGGCAGCGGGTACTTCTTCCGCAGTCTGTACTTGTCCACGGCGCACAAGGGACGTCCTCGGATCTTCTCTGCTTCCTTGTAGTGTGCCTTGTACCACAAATGCTGAAGCTCCGCGTGATTGCTAATTTAAACAAACACAATTTTAATTCTCAGCTCAATTAAACTAAACATACTATAAAAAACCGAGTAACCAAACTAATTACGCCGCAATGACTCCATTCAAATTACGTTTTTACGTAACTATCTACTTTTCCAAAAACTTCAAATTCTCAAGCTCCAGCTACTCCTTTAAAACTAAAACTCGCTTCTTCCAAATAATGTTCAACCAGGTAACATGATGGTTATAGGTGAGAAACTACAAGGTGTCGTCGCTAACGAATTTACGTTTTACTACTATAGACATTCCCTTCGATAAAAACCAGCCTCCCTCATTAACTTACCTTGGTGAGAATTCATTATTTTCGAGTATTTTGTAAAATTCTTGGAAGGATGAGCAATGGAATGCAACGCTAGCTTGCGCCCGAAGAACAGCTTCCGACCCCACGAGCAATTCTGAGGGAAGGGTACAGAGAAAGTTTTTCAGGCCTCGAACATCTCCAGCTTGTTGCAAGGCTTCGCATAAACAAGCCACCTAAAAACCCCAAATTTTAATCATCATTAAACTTGCAAGCAATGCGCATCAATAAGTCCTCCCACAAAAATCATCTCTACTAATCCAAGTATCCCCTTTTACACCCTTGCATGCATGCTCTTCTATTATTTTCAAGTATGTTTCTATTTCTTCCCATCTTTAACCCTGCTATAGGCAGCAATGGCAAGTTCGCATTTATTCCTCTTGCTCAAGATTAACTGAATTGACGTATTTGCCTCCTTACGTAGCGTAGCTTCAAGGACGTAACATGGCAAGAGTGCATCACAGTATGGGTGTTCCCACAAAGAAACTGGATGCTTCTTCTCTCCTCACAAGATTATCACTTTGCCCCTAACGCATTAAACTCCATCATAATAAAACTGACTTACAAAAAAAAGGTTGCAGAATGAGCGCTTTCAAAGTGGTACTCCTACTGCTTTTTCTAAAGCCACAAGCTACTTGTTCCAGCAACGTTTCAAATCTAATCGTTTTCCCTCTTCTCCTCAACCAGCACATGAATGCAACGGAAATCAAGGGCTTACCTGTTCTCTTGTGAAATTAACTTTTCGTCCCGAGTTTCCCGGGTTGGGTGAGTATCCACTGTGTTGTTGCGAATTTTGAGCACTAGGATTTTTATGGAGCGCCCAAGAAGATGTGGGTGAAGGATTTAAACACTTGTCACCACTACCACCACCCACTTCGTCTTTACTCAATTCCGGTTCAAACTTGATAGGATAATTAGAGTTTTGAATTAAGGATTGTTCGGAGAGTGGTGGAATGATGTGTGGGGAACAATTGGCGAACATGGGCGGGAGGCCCATCCCGTTGCATTTATCGATACTTCTTTCAGGGCTAAGAATATCATGTCTTAAATTCCCGTTACCCGGACTAGGAGAACCGTTGAACCGATATTTAGGGTCACAGCTTCTATAGCCGACGGCTTCCTGATCAAAGCTCATTGTAGAGACTGTTTTCCTTTATAAATTCACACTTGAAGGATCACAAAAACACAACAATTTGCCAAAACTTTTACGTCTAGCGAAACTTGAATAATGAAGAGGTTTTCAGGAGGACAGCCGGCTATCCGATCTTGTCACGGACACGTTACCCCAGTTTGTAGTCCCTTGAATGAGAGCTCAAGGTAATTTAACACTTGTAAAAACGTTGATATAGTGGTGGGTGAAAGCAAGAGGAGGACGGAAGGGATGAAGTTTTCGCTTCCTCTCCCTCCAGTCTTCAAATACTAAAGCCCTCTTCCTGGAGAGAGGAGGATCCAGCTCCAGCACTGAGAATAATACTGTATTCCCCGATTCATCCAGCCCTCCTAGCATACACCATCAAGTCTCGTAGTAGTATCTCCTTTCCAGCCAGCTAGGAATTAAAGCTGGAATCGCACACAGTCTCATAGACCACGGATCCTTTTCCGTCAGTCCGCAGGAATACGGCAGACTTCCCATCCCATCTACAAACTACGAATAGAGCAGCCCTCAAATGGGTGGCGTTTCTCTAAATCCAATCATGTTTGGGGCGGTGCTAGGGCGCTCTGGAAACGGTCCTCAAGATCTGCTTGGCTCCACCATTTCACCCGCCATCCTCCCAAAATCCCTCCTCTTCTTTTCTATTATATACAAAATTTCATCCGTAATCCGCTTTTCTTTAATCTCAACCTCATAAATAATCCACCGGATCTCACAAACCCCATCTTATCCATCCCAATCCTCCGCATCCCCAACCTTCTCCCCGAGTCCTTATGGCTTTCAGTTACGTATTCCTGCAGGATAAAAATCCATGAGATCCGCATTTTTCTATGCCGTTACACACCATTTAAAATTAATTCGGAATTTTTCCTTACTTTCTTCTCTTTTTTAAAATTTGCCCAGAATCCTCCAGGAGCCATAGTAGCCCTTTATAAAGCGACAACAAAAAACTAGCTATCATAAAGCTCATTAAGCCCCGAATCCTTCTGCACATCCTCCGCCAGTTGTGCTTAGTAACCCCGACAAACTGAGTCTTTAGTAAAGACTCTTTACTCACTACAAATCTCAAGGTGACACCTCTTCCAAAGTTTCCATGTCAAAAACCCGCAAATATGAAATTACTACAATTTCAAAAATCACCACTTAAAATCTGAACCCACGAGTTTCATGCCAAGCCCTCTTCCAGTCCAGAATAACGTTTCATCAAACCATAGTTTCAATCCCGGAGAAACCTCAACGCTGTGCTGTTTTCCGAGTTAAGTAAACTCGGAGACTCAGGACCCTAGGATGCTACTCAAGAGATGTACTTCCTTCCTACTACAGTATAAGAATAGTATGCGGAATGTAATAAGATCTTGACTCTGATTTGAGTGCAAGTACTTGAGAATACTGAGGATTTTTGGCGTTCCAAAATTTCATTTCATTTCTTCTTTGAAATCCGTTCCAGCTTTTCATTCCAGAGGAATTCCGGATTCATCCAAAAGAGAGACGCTACGAATTGTTTTCTCACACTAGTACAAATGAACACAGCAGCCCTGCTTTGACGAGGAAGCAAGCAAGGAGTTCAGCAGTTCAACCCCGGAGAAAGGCACTATACTAACTACGATTCGGAAGGAAAAGACTCGTCCAAGGATCTGGAATCCACGTAGTACACACACACACACATACAGAATCCAAGTATTTCATTCCTTCCCTGGAAAGAAAAGGAACCTTTGTGCTAGTCTTCCGTGAAGTACGTGTCAGATTTCAATTGTGTGTCCTCATCTTCTCTCCCCAACCTTTTGGTATGCACATGTTTTCGCCAACACTTTTCAAACCCAGCCCTAGAAACTCCTGCTACAAGAACCCAAGGAAGGAGTTATTCAGAGTAACTTACTCTGAGCTCTATGAACTCTGACGACAAATCAAGGATGGAATCAAGGGTTCAAGAACAAGATGAAACTTTCCCCCGAAAAAATCCCTTCCTTTGCAAGAAAAGAGCAAAGAATTGCCGACCAAGTCCCCCTGTCCTCCATCCCCCTCATCATTCATATATCACTCTCTAGCTAACTAACTAACAAACTAACTAGCCGGCACTAACCACGCCTCTCTCTTATTACCGGAGGAATACCGCTGGGCGCAACCCATTTAATACTCATACCCTTAACTACTGCACCCTACACTACACGGCAACAGCCACATGACCGCAATAAGAGATGCTCCTTCTTGTCCCCACCATATACCCACGGTTTAATGTAGCTTAAAACTATACATACTGCAAATACCATACCCTTCTGCTTTTGCCCTATGGAAAGTAGCGAGTAAAAAACACATGCTCCAAATTCTCCACCTCCCCTTTTCTTACCACGCAGGGAGTTTTTCTCAAAAAAAATCAAATTCCACCATCCTTAAAATAACATCTGTTCACATTACTAAGCTTCAACACTTCATTACAATCCCGGCTTTACCAACTTACACTTTCACATTCATAGTCACTTAACGCAAATTCATTAAAAGCCCTATAAACCATTCACAGAGGCTAAGAGGCGTGTAAAATCCTCGTTACCGAATAACACACGAGGCTTTTGATGTTAAGCCTTGCGGAAAACATCTGAGGGAGAGCCCTTATTATCTTTCCCAACATCAATAGTTCCTCTTCTCCAATAAGTTGACCCACTAAATTATCATCTATTCTCAGTCAACTCCATACCATACCCCCCTCCGGCGAACACCATATTAACCTTCCTTTCCCTTGGCGCTAGAGCTTAACCCCTTCCTTACGTTATGACAATTACCCTCCTTCGTGTAGAGTCAAGATCTTCAGTAAGAGCTGGGTTGTGTGTCGGTATGTGACTTAAGTAACTAATATAATTACTCACACGTCAGTAGTCAGTGGTATAGGGACTGTAATTTCTAACTTGTTCAACCCTTGATTTACCCGCTACAACTTTCTTAACCCTTGTCAATTTTACTATGACGAATGGACTTCTCATTATCAGTTACCCATAAATGATTTACAACTCCTACATGCAGATGAGGAGCAAAAAACAGGGGGAGAAATGGTTGGGTTTAAACGTTACGAAAAAACATTATCCCTTAAGAATCTTAAGTTAAGATTAAAACTTGTGCACTCCCCTGAAATTTTAGTCCCCAAATCCCTGACCTCCGCCAGCAATTTTAGGATTAAGAAATATGATCATTAATTATTCATTTACAAATACAATCATCTTCCACATATTGTTTCTCTCCATGCAGTTCATTCATTGGCTTCTTAAAGAGGAGGAGCTGAAGCGCAGATTTGAAGGTTGGTTTTTACATTTCACCTTCTGTGTTTTGTCGCTTCTATAGTACACAGTCAGCGCGCTGTCTTTGTAGACGCTCATGTTCCATGTATTAAATTTTGTTCCGTAATCCCGAAAGATTATTATCTGTATGAATTGTTTTTTGAAATCCAAGATTTCTTCTCTGTTTTCTCCATTCCAAAATATTGGTGCTAGAAAATATGCTCTGCAAGATACGATTCCATCATACATTTCGCCGTTTCCGGTTGCCGAAACACTAGGTTTATTACTTTCTCCAGTTTGAAATTCATTTTAGCGTCTGGCTTGCCTTCGATTTCATCGAATTCTGCACAAAACGTTTATATTTCTGTTTTATGTAAGATTGATCAGATTCTAAGTAAAATCCTAGATCACTTATATCCGTACCTTGATCTTGAAAACCCATGTGATTTCTCTTTCTGTTCATTATACAGAGTAAAAGAGTAATTCTCATTCCGTTCTTATAATACTGACAGATGGTCTGTAGGAATTGATTTCCTTGAAAACTATTAATTTTGACAAGGGTTTGGTAGTGATAGGTGATATAGTAAATCTTTAGTACTTTCTCTGTACATTAACTGGAAGGGATTTAACGTAAATTACAAAGTTTACATCAGGAGTGGGATAAAGAAGCAGTTAAACCGTTTTTCAGGAAAATCTTCCTTTTCCGGATTCCTCCGTTCCTTGAAGAGAAAAATGTTATGAAAAGCGTTTTGTTAGGAGGGTGGCTTAAGAAGAAGAAAAGAAAAACAATGATGGCAGAAGGTTGGGGAGATGAAATAAGAGCTCCTCCTCAAGTAGATAAATAACAAGCCAGAGAATTTTATGAGCTGATAAAAGAATAAAAAGCTATTTTCCAGCCCATCCTTCCTATTTTTTTCACTCTCCTCCACGCCAATATAGTACAGACTAATATCTTGCTGCTATAGTCGCCAACTACAACATAAATTTGCATCCTTTTCCACATACAGCTTTACCAATTTGCCCACATATTCTCTCCAACAGTTTCTCCCCATCCCTCCCATCTCCTCCACGGAAAGGTGTCAAATGACTAATTCATGTGATTTAATACTTTACAATTTCATTTAATTAAACGACATCAGCTTAGAAATTTGATGTTCTACTTTTATCTAGTAGTGTAGGAAGGAGCACTTAATTAATTTTACATTCACCGATTCTCGCTCTGCCTCTCTGTTATACTTTTCCCCCCATCCTGTAGTCGGTGAGAGATGCATGAATAATATGGCAATGCATACACTCTTTCCTCCTTCGCCCCATCCTTTCCACTTCACAACTCGGGATGACTGGATGATGTTCAGTACATTTCAAAAACGAGGCCGTCCACGTGGTTTCATCGACCATCTTTCCATTCCACGACCAAACCGAGTGGCTGTCCGGAGGAGAAATTTGTCAACAAACCTGATTTTATGGCCTCGTAAAATAAAATAACTTAAGCCAGTCTCAATCTCCGTTCCCTTGTCCCTACACGCAAAATTTGATACAGTTTTAGTTTCCCACCCTTTTGCGGGTAGGAATAAATCGAGGGCACGGAGACAACTTTCTCACACTCGGAACCAGAGTCCGCGGCCTTAATAATTTGCAATTTTCTACAGCAGACAGGAGTAGTGTCTAGTCAGGAGTTTTTTGCACTATATTTCCCTCAACGAGTTGCAAAAATTATCAGTATTGTCTTGAGTTACATCCTTATCAAACCGATCAACGTGGATCGTAAAAATTATTAGCTCATTGTATATATACATAATAGGCTAACCTAGGAATTAATGTCTTTTCCCTACCTTCTTCAAGTTTGCCATTCAGTGAGAGACTTTCCCAATATGGGAAGATAAGGGAAAATATCCAGGAATAGGGTTCAAAGCCCCATGTGTAATCCTCAAGAGATTTACCTAATTGGTGTGGTTGTATTCTCTGTGGGGAGGAAGGAAATAATGAATTTGATTATCCAGTATTATCTTACATCCTCAAATAATCACCAATTACCCTTCCTTCCTTACCATCATTTCTACGGGCATTCAGTCAGGTTCCTGGTTATTGTTACACGCTCCTGGTGAGCGTCGAATCTCCAGCCGTTAGCACACCAACTTCATCGACCTTTGGAGGCCTATAGAAGTGCCACTGCCGCCACCTCTTTGTGAAACATACCCGGGGAAAGTCCTTCTGCTCCTGCTGTGAGAGTCGGAGGCAATTGCTCTGGCTGAGTCGGCAAGGCCAGTTGCAAAGACAGACTGCATAGACAATTTCAGTGGAAATGATGAGTCAAATCCTTGACTACACCTGAACCGATCATCATAGGATTAAGATTCCTACTACACCCACCCACCTACCATTACCTCCTAGGAGGCCAATTAGTATGAGAAATGTAACTTGAAACTCAGGAAAAGCTACGCCCATCCCATTTTACTCGCCATTCATCCGCTTTCCTTCCGCAAAAAATGAAATCAGCTACTATATAACCCCAGATTTGGAATTCAAACTTTTAACCTTGCGTTTAAACCCAAAATTGGTTTCCTAAAGCTTGAGTCTACATAAATCTATACTCAATTTAGTAGACTCATACTATGTAGACTATGACGAAACCATGTACTATGACTATGATTAACTCTATAAATTTCTCAGATCTATGTAGAACCATACACAGGAGCGGAATTGTACTTCTAGCCTTCCAACCGAATGGGAGAAAGTTAGAATCCTGTCTCTTTTAATCCTGTAATCACCAACGGTTAGTACTAATGATTTAGTTTTAAAAATATGGAGAAACAGCTAGCTGACAGAACACCATGTATCCTCCTCAATGACACCCTTGATAAAACACCCGGGTTTTCCCCGTTAATCACTACTCATGCTCGTAAATATGCAGCTTCCACGCCCCTATAATTAGATCCCTTGAGACTCCAAGGGATCTGGAATCATAGTATCCGCAAAGGGGAGCGAAAAAGAAAAACTCCATCGTTTCGGATAGTTGGAGAAAGTGGAGAAAGTAACTGGCCGTTGTGTTCCAGAAGACGCTGGTGGATGGTGGATTCTACTCCTCTAGCCATCCCCACCCCTCAAATTCCACCTCCTCCTCCTACGTATTCAAAGTATTTAAATGGGAAGACTAATAGCAAAAAAAGTATGGAAATCTCTCAATTTTTCCAAAATGCATCAAACATTGGAGCTGACAAGTAGGATGATGTGTTACTGTTGGTTGTCCAGTGTCATGGAGATGTTTTTGCTTGCTTTGAGTCTTGATCTTGACTGAGGGCAGGATCGGGCACAAAATTCAGTTCAAGTAGTTTAGTGTTTTCATAGTAAATCACTCGAGTGATGAGGGCCAAGGGCCAAGAGACTGGATGATGCTTGGAGAAGATAGGAGACTCTGAAGAAGGATTAGTGCATTGATGAGAATGATTAAGTTTTATTGAGTATGTTGTTTGCCACAGGAGTTCTCTTGTCTTCCTCCCGTTCGAGAGTCTAGGGTGAATGAGTGTTGAAGGAGGAAAGAAAATAATCCCTTAATTCCCACTCGAGTTTGTTCATTTCATTATAGCAGAGCTCTTTTTCTGTTCAAGTGCCTATGTAACACGAAATAAACATCCCATCACCCCATTGTGTCCCTCTCAAAGAGAAAAGCTCACAAAGGGAGAGATGAATAGGAAGGGTGAGAAAAGGGAGCTAAATACATGTGTACGCCCGTCCTCTCATCTCTTCCGTTTCCATGACACCGCAACATGTGTAAAGAAGAGGGATGCGGATCCAGCATCTGATATGAAATAAAACCAGGGATTCTCGTTATCACCTCTCTCTAGTATTTTCCCATTTCCCTATTGCTTCCGCTCCTTCCCCAGTGTAGTTTGGATGTTTGCATTTTGAATTTCACTGAAAATGATTATGTTCTTGGGAGGAACTTAGCAAGGGTCTTGTCTCAGCCATGTTACCGAATGGTAGGTAGTAGTAGGTGAGTTCCTGGGTTTTCAATTTGAGGGGATGTAAAGCGTGAAGCAGCAAAGATTATGATAAGTGCCACCCTCGGATGAGGGACGTGTGATGTGACACTTGGCTGGTGAGGTGGAGCTTGGAGCAGGAGGATTGTATTGTAGTAGAACAAATCTCCGGTTAGGTATTACATGAGAATTACATGGACGATTACCCTAGGTCACATATTATTCTGCTCAGCAGAATCTAAGCTTTACATCTACATTCCAGGCCCTATGTCATCAAAATCACAACAGTCCCCATCCTTTGCTGTCACTACTGTCACACTTTGTCCTTTGTATTTTTTCTCCAGCCCCTTCATTATTGTCACCCTGGGCTCAAAGAACTGGAATCCATGCTTAGAAAATGACAATATATTCTCCTTTCGGTCGTCCCCGTCTCTCTCTCACTTCCAGCTTCTTTCAAAGTAAGTTGCTCTTTTCTATGAACTTCTCTTAGATTATTGAGTTGCAGTCCCATCCCAGCCTGTATGTATTCCCTTGCACCAGACAACATTTATCCCATAGAAGCGTGGATTCTGTATCTGAGGAGAAGGTGGCAGCCGCGGAATTGGATCCGATTCAATAAAGGGATTAGTCATTATTACGGACTGCCCATGTAACTGCCGAGAAAATCCCTTGTTTGCTTCTTCTATAGTCACAATGCTTCATCACCTTTTCCTTTAACCTTCTCTTCAAACTTCATTCATCCCTCTCCGTTATGATCCTATCACATCATCAACTGGGCTTCCTTGTTTTTTCCTTGTCCACCCTTCATAATGGCTTGAGTTTCACGTGGTGTATCTTATCTGACCACAGATTATCAACTTGCATTGACACTTCGAGTAAGGCCGTGCTGGACGCTTCATTCAGGTGCTGTTCACATGTGTTTATTGTTCATCGCTACTATTTGCCATTCCTATGTAAAAACAAATTCAAACGCGTGTACACTGGAATGGAAATGTATGTGCAATTAGCGTAATATTTAACAACTATCTCATAGTTAGACAACAAAATCCAAACGTGAAACACAAACACTAATTTAAACTTAACGAGTATGATAGGAATTCTGAAATTAGTACCACACAATAGCATATGCATTGAATAAGTCAGTCAGGGCTGCAATAAAATTGAGACGTATTAAAGTTTCCGACGAGGCCGGCGACTAAAAATAAAAGTTCATGGGCCGCAGCAGCTCTTAATTACTAGTAGATGTATTCTACACTTCCTAGGAATATTAGTAGCTTGAGTTCCTTCCTGGTATCTTTGTGTTCCTTCCTATACTCACGCCTACTTCTTTATTATTTCGAGTGAGAACAAGAATATTTTACTAAAACCACTGGGCTACGCAAATTCAGAGCAAGTTGTATTCATTAATTTGACTCTGCTGAGAGAACTAGGAATCATGGATTCGTCAAAATTAACTGATACGTATAGACCTACAGATAGTAGTGCCCTTGCGGACAATAGCTCAGCTTATATTTCAAAGCATTCTAGTTTACGTCAAGATTTCGATGCTTCTCTTGAACTGAGATCTCCTATCTTCTAAAATCCCCACCATTACTGCCTCCTTAGAATACTGACCTGCGATAATTGTTTCTGAATTTCGATTATTTCCTTCATCCTTCCTTCATGAAGCTGATTTCGTTTCACATCAAATGCACATTACTTATAATCATGTATTTGCCTCATTTTCATTCTACTGGCAAAACAAGTTTTTAAACGCGTCATCTTTAAGCAAATGCACAAGTTCTACACAGCTATTTGCTCCAAACTTTTGCTGTATACAACTACTTGACTCCTGTTTCATATAATCACTCATTCGGGCAGTATTTAGATTAAAAGTTAATTTATGTTAATGGATTTTTTATACATAAATGCCTGACTAATTCAATTTATGCCTGTTGTACCGATGAAGCAGCTCAAAAAACACTAATTCATCCCATTCTATTCTTACTCACGTGAATGTCTCAATAATTTCAATTTTTTCCAACTGCGGCTCGAATAGAGATTCTGGTGTGGACTAATTCAACCATTACATGGTATTGGTTGGGAAGCTGGTATTACCGCTAGCCAATATGATTAATATATCTCTGCCTATGTAAGATGTAATACAAAATCGAAACAAAAATCGGAATCATTCCCTTCGTGTACTTCAGAGAACATCACTCAGGCTATTATCAGTAAGCCTTGCAACTAACAACTGAGATATCACGTAACTTTCAAACCAGTAATCCAATTCTAGATATAATATTACGCTGCGATAAAAAAATTCGTTGACCATCCATCTCGATAAAAAATACGTCAACGGATTTAAAAACGAAAATTATGCTTCTAACGGTCTACTTGAAATTTTCGTTCTCGAAATGATTGTAGGCTTCATTTAACTCGACAAAAATTATTTTTGCCAACTCCTCGCATTCTTCTCCGCGTTGCTACAATCAAAATAAATTAACACGAATTACTTCATTGGTCAATTATCAGCCCTTTGCAGAAGAGCTGAGAAAAGTTTGGAAGTCAAAACTCACTTTATCTGGATGAATTGCTAAGCATGCTTTTCTGTACACTTTTTTAACGTCAGTTGGTTCAACCATTGTGCTCATATTAGCAGGTTTCCATGAACAGCCTTCCCAAGTGACGGTGTGCAGTGTTGCTAGCAGCGCCCTGATATTTTTTCGCTTTCCTTCAACCCAATCAGCTACCTGTGTTCAAATAAGCAGTGTAGTGGTTATAATTCCCAAATGAATTTATAATTTAAGAGTCGTGTGTAAATGATGTTCCACGCTTACCCGCATTTGTTCAGGACTTTTGGTTTGGGCCAGTTCCACTCGTCGCATTTCGTTGATTGTCTTTGTTGTTACTTGTTGCGATCCACGTCCAGTAAATCCTTGCTCGTTCAGTAACTCCCCAAAAGCTGCATTCAAATCTAACTTTTTACCGCCACCATTTTTTGGATCCGCGGCAGCCCCTGCTCCAGAAATATCACTTTTGTCTTGGCTAAACGCCGAGGACATATCTGCCGTCCATGGGCGATAATTTGCTCCACCACTAAAAGATGAAAGACCACCACCAGGCATATTGCTGCCAACAGAAATTCCCGGTATATTTCCGGACGGTGTGGAGTTTCCGTAGCTCTTCACCGGTTGCACAGGTACCGTGTTTGTATTCATAAATAAATTATCAGGCAATGGGTTACTGGTCGAGTTGTTGGAAACATTAAATGCAGGAAAACCAGATGATACTGGATTATTTGCTTCTGCTGGAGGTTTAAATGAAGATCCAGAAAGCAGGTCACCAAACATGTCATTCAAATTTGGAGTCGACTTGACCATCTCCGTTTTACTTTCTGTTTTAAACGCTCCAAGCTGACTGAAGCTTGAACTTGTCGGTAATACAGAGGACTTTTCTGACGCAAAAGAATGATCAGTGAGCAATGAATCAAATAAATCAACCTTGTCCGGTACAGTGACTCTAAAATAAACAACCATAGTGAGATGCATATAATGACAATCCACTGGTGGAATAGTAAGTATTTCTACGAGTTAACTCACGGTTTTGAAATGGTTGGCTGATTGAATCCAAACAGGTCATCTAAATCAGATCCTCGAGTATGAGGCCCCGAACTCCTCCTTTCCGATGACACAAGATCAGGTCCTGTTCCAGATAGTAGGTCCACAGAATCATCCCTGAAACCTCCCAATAGATCTGTTGCGGTTTCCGGGGAAGAGAAATGAATGTCAGGCTCTCGATCCCCTGAAACTGGTTTCGCAGGATCGATATCGCTTATCAGGTCGAATGCGGTTGCTGGCTGTGACTCCTGCCGAAACTCTCTTTCACCTGTTAACTGCCGTGGAGGGGGAGGTCTAGCGACAGGAGATTTAGGGGGAGCAGGTTTAGGTGGAGGAGGGCGAGATGGTAACCTAGCTTCTATAATTGGAGGGCCACATTCTGGCCTCGGCGGAGGCTGCTGCGATGACTGAGCGGAGTATATTCGACTGCTGCTTTCCTTTATATTTTTGAACCAACTTTCGGCTCCTCCTAACATAGAAAAATAAAACTGTTAAAACCCGTTTGCAAGAATCAATAGTCATCAGAAAACACAATGAAAGATGCCACTGACCTTTTATAGAATTTAGCAGAGATGAAGACTGGACCGCATTTGCTGCCGCTGCCATCGTTGGAAGTGGCATTTGAAATTCTTCGAATGGAATGGGGACTTTTGCGTTTATATCTATTCCCATGGACTGTAATTCATGCAGTACACCACCAGGTGTCCATCGTCCTTCTGGATTTACGATTAGAAGTCCCTCTAAAGCCGTATAATCATACAAAAAGATTTAGTTCAATGGCTATAAGAGCTACTTCGGCTACTGGAATCAGTAGTCATTTTTGAAGCATTTAGTACTCTAAAATGTCTAAGCTAAAGTCCACAAAACTGAATCTTACCTATTATTTTATTGAAAATGGAAGGTTTCTTCGAATACTTGCAGTTAATAATAGCCAGCTTGTTTGAATCCGAAAAAGGATGTTCCGAATGGACCAAGTAATACAATATACACCCTAAAGCCCAAAGGTCCACATGATAATCGATACGGATACCTGACCAAAGATCCAGTACTTCAGGTGGTCTATACCTGTTAGATATCAAATATGTCACTATGTAAAGTTTCTTGACTCAAATGGTTCGTCACCTTCCCGCCTGAATTTTAAAAAGAAGTCAATAAGGTTAACAATTCTGCTTACATAGGGGTAGTAAATCGCATTAATTCATCTTCCATCTGACAGCGTTCCTTCGATGTTAAATCCGAAGTCTCATAAACTGCTGTGTTAGCGGACCCAAAATCGATCAATTTTATCATTTGATCTCTTCCGAGCATGCAGTTTTCAATCTAAAAATTTGTTGATGTGAATTAAAGAAGGAGCTTTCCGCGATCCCAAATAAGGATAAAATTGGTTAACTAAGTACTGATAATAGCTGAAAATTGATTTACTTTTAAATCCCAATGGGTGATTCCTTGCTGATGCATATACTCCACGCCGGATACGATTTGACCGAAGATTAATCCCACACAATCATCTCTGACAGGAGTTCGCAAGGAACTACAGTATTCTAATCCTATCCAGTAAGTGTTGTTGATTTTGTTGTAACCGAAGTACTTCGCAATATTCACATGGCTGAATCCATTCATAAATTTAATTTCACTCAGTATCCTGTCCTCCATATCTGCTTGACATGGTATTTTCTGCGAAATCAGTAATACATATTTTAATGCCGTTCAAAGCATTCAGTTTAAGTTTTAAAGATAATCATGCTACCTAAATCACATCTATAACGAACCTTCACTGCAATTATTTCACCAGTCGAGGTGAACTGTCCGCCGTACACATAGCTGAATCCTCCTTTAAAGTAAAGAAATGCATCGATCATATCCAGGCTCTAATAAACGGTTTAAAATTTTTCATTACAATGATCATTACCTTCCGCAATTGCTTTCACTATACGGACGTTTTCACCACTAAGCTTGATAACTTCTGACGACGGTGGTGGTCCAGGCACAGGTTGGGATTGCGAGGAATTATTTGGAGGGGCATTTTTGCTATTGCTATTGGTTGAAGAGGAACCAATGTAGTTAAGTGCGGATTTAAATAAATCCGACATTTTACCCACCACCTTTTTGTATGATTAGAATGAGAGAAAACTCGACGTACACTGTTGTCTATCAACTTATACTTCCGCACCAGACGGATGCCTTGTCTCAAAATGTTTAGATTCAGAGTTACTTTGAATTATTAAATTCTAATTAGCTAAAGAAATGCTACTTCATGATCTACATAGTTTCAACCTAATTTATTACTTATTTTTCTACAGTTATCCACCCTACTACTTTACCTGTGCTATTTCTTTTTTTCAATATCATATGCTTTTCATCTTTTAGTGACACAAGTCTGAATCAAATATTCGCGCTTCCGCCCCAACCCTATTGGGGCGTCAATACAGCAAGATATCCACTTTTCCCGACCGGCCCAGAAATCGGTATATACATTTAGAAGCTCCAACATCAAAAGAGTTTTTGACTACGGGAGTATGGGAGTACTAAACATAGGTAGGTAACGGCGGTTAGTCCATTATGCAATTTCCGCAATGAAATCTCCGAAAGCCGAAATACCAGAAATGAGTAACGGTTGCAAATGAGAACATAGAAAGAAACTTACTTTTTTTCAGCATTGCTCGTGTAGAATATTTAAAAAATGCTTAATTTTTCAACTAGCTGAACTAATGTTGCTGTTGTTGCACTGTGTTAAATCTTTAGTCTCCCTTCATAAACGTTTGCAACGAAGTTCATGCTTTAGCATCATGGTAATGCTGATACAATATCAGCATTACCATGTGTGAGCAGTACAGTCAGAGCTCTATGATAAATCCTGAGAGCAGAACCGATTACGAAATAAGTGTTTCTTTCAAACGGGGTACATAAGTTTAAGTCTGAGATAAGTCAAGTTAAAGAGTTTATGTTCCTCGTACTTCGTTATCGTTTATATTTCCATTCATCATGTCATCACTTCAAGAGTATAACTCATCAATCCTTCTAAACTAAACAAATAAACAGCCTCTCCCAGGACTTTATTTTAATATCGCAGTGAAAACTACTGTCGGTTGGCTTGACGCACTAATACGCTTATCGCGAATTCCTATACGGAAAACTCATGTTTTATATATATCTGTGCCTGTATACATTTGTATACTTATACTCATTTGTGTGATCTTCTGTTATCAAAATACCAAGTCCCCTTTTGAGTGCACTATGTGTTATGTGTTTGCACACCTACACATAGGCAAGTGTTCACGATCCACTGGAATTTCCTCCAGTAAGGCTAATACCATGGTCGGGTGAGGAATGTCAAAAGGCCTCCATAGATTTAAAATAATGGGATTAAAATTTTGAGATTTTATTTACTTTAATCGCAATGTGATCGGATAGTTGTTGGGTTGTGCTTTTAGTATTTTTCACGTGCACGTCCAAAGTATGTAGTCAAGTCAGTTACTTAACTAATATATTAATACAAGAGTATTACCAACTCCGTTCAAGACTGAGTGAATTAGTTGTTCAGCTGGTAATGTAATAGCTTCACAAGAATTAACAGATTAATTAGCCCAGGCGGTGGAGTATTTTTTAACATAGAGTAGAATCTTCCAGTGACTAGACGAGAAAAGTTTAAACACTAACGATGGATTACACGTAAGAGAGTTGACGGTCAAGTCACAATTATAACTCGAATTAGCAACAGTATTTGCAATTTCCAGTAGATTCTGGAAATGTTACTCTACACAACAGTATCACCATGCAGATTACTATAGTGCAAACCCTTGAGAATGTCCAATTTTTCGTTTTACGGCTCGGATCCGAATTCAGGACCGAATAATTACAAAGCTTCCAATATCCAAATACACAATCAGATTCAACTTCGTTTTCTCAATCCAAATGATTACGAGAACGTTAAGGAGCTCTGCGAGGAGTGGTTTCCTGTGGAGTACCCTGCAAAATGGTTTGAATCAATTACTTCCGATAGTAATCTCTTCTCTTTAGCCGCTATTCTTGAGGGAAGAATTATAGGTGAGCAACCATAGTGCCCATGGACTTGGTACTATACACTCTGCAAATCTTATTTTATTTAATTCCCTTTATTTTCCCTTTAAGACTGGTTTACATTAATGTGTCATGCTGATTTGGCATTTCAGGACTGATAGTAGCGGAGCTAAAGCAAGGAAAGGATCTTAACAGAGAAGATCGAGACATTTTGTGCGAATCCCAAATCAAATTCACAGCAGCGTACATACTTAGTCTTGGGGTGGTTGTCGGAAATCGGTATGCACTACATGTCATCATCATGCGTGGTTTGATTGTTTGAACGAGCAAACTCGATACTTTGCTGTCGTAGTCAATTAATGAACTCTGATGTAAAAATTCCAGGCGCCAAGGTATCGCATCTCTCTTGCTGTCTAGTCTGCTGAATCATTTGTCCACGTTGCATTGTAAAGCCGTATTTTTGCACGTACTCACATCCAATGAGCCGGCACTTCACTTTTACGAAAAGCATCGTTTCAGGTACTTATTTACTACACCCAGTCGCTGATTCATGATTATTAATATTTCGCGTACCACAGAAAAATTCGATTCATCAACAAAAATCTCCGTATGCTGCAGAGTACACAAGTTCTTGCCATATTATTACTCCATTGGAGGCAAAGCCAAAGATGGTTTCACCTACGTCCTCTACCTAAATGGCGGACATGGACCATGGGGTTTGCAAGAGTACGTCAACCACTTTTGTCAGGTAAATATTCGCGACATCAGTCTTTCTTCTTCACGATACTCCTTGAAAAAAGATGTCTTCACATATGATAATTTAAATGTCACTCATTCCTCCTATGAGCATGCGGAATGCACGCTCGCTAAGCTAAATAATACAACCTAACCTGTTCATGATTTATGTTTTTAGATTGTCGTCATGGAACTGTGCTCCCTACCTCAATGGTGCTTTACTCAAGTGCGACGAATGGTTCATTCTGTCGCGACCTTAGTTATCCGCTAAATGTGTTATTGATTACATCGACGGTTCGATGGTTACACCTAGAGAAACTCTCTACCCCGTCTTGCCAATGCTGTATTGTCGACTAATTATATTTTATACGTTTTACTTGTTACACCATTTTTCTAAAATCCCTCAAACATGTTCTTTATCCTTTACTGAGGTTATGAACCGGTTTCAATCGATTTCAGTCCTTCGTTTGAAATTACTTCCACAGCTAACCAAAGTACTAATGAGATGCATTACGGTAACGAAAATAAATGCATTTGTTGTTTCCACCTGATTCAGCTTCGTCATTTTTCAGATAGTGACCTATTAGTGATTACAAACGATGCAGTTTTCTAACTCTAGTAGGAATATAGCAGTAGCAAAAATGTAGAATGCGAAAATGTCCCTTCAAACTAATCATGCTTTCTTTTTCATTTCCGCTATAGGCAGTCTGTATGGAAATTCCAAATTCTACCCCCTTCATAGCTAATATGATATAATGTTTTTTTAAGTTAAGATATTACACCTCAACCGAAACCCGTACTACAGTTTCCATATCCTTAATGAAACCAAATCAACGCGCCACACAACCCAAACCGAAGATACTAATTTCAACCAAATTCTCTCATCGCCATGCGTAGAGCCTGTTGTACAATTCAGAGGGTGTCAAGCATTCTATTTCACCCTGACAGACGTTTTCACGTACGTTCAACTCTAACTCTCCATTTCTACGTACTTGTAACCGCAATTTGCAAGGTAAACGAAAACCTACAAGCAAATATTCTTTTTCCTTGCTACAACTTTTTCCAGGAACGCCGATGATACAATTCTAGAGTAGGGAACATGAGTTATTCGGGCCAAGCGAGTTACCGCAACGCTAAATCTGCTGCCCTTTGTATGCTGTTGAGCTTATTCGAAGCTAATTCTGCGATCCTATGGACAATATATACTTTATTATACACACAGGCTCCTCAATGCCCCTATTCTGTATTCTTTTTCCTCTAAATCCGTCACCACACATACAGTGGACACAATGAAGTCATCCGCATGGTTAATGGTCATTAATATATATGATATTCTCTTCCTCTCCGATGATGATCCTTGTAAACAGTCTAATCACATACACACATGACGAACCATTTCAACCCTCTTATTAGCTACAGATGTACCTCACTTATATAATATATCTTCTGCCCTTCCGCCGCTTAAACGATAGAAAACAATGTGTAAATGCTTCCCAAGTTCTGTATGGTGATAGTGAACTTTGTCATTTATCTCAATGTGCTAGCTCAGCTTTAAAACCTTATCAGACTGGAAACCGAAAATAAAACGGTTCTCTTAATCGTCAGCATAATATCGTATTGTCTGCATGCGCACTACCGCTACCACCAACCCTCCCTCTCATTCTTGGTAATAATATCAAATATACTCACACTTACTTCCTCCTCATCTCAGTCAGTCAGCCTCAGTCTGTCACAACGATACGATTATGGAAGGACTTTTTCAAACGCATCTCCGCTTCTTATATCTCTCAATCCTTTCCCCTTTTTTCACCATCATTATCCCACACTAACGCTTACAGTTTACATCCGCACACAAAATCCACAATATCTTAAAATCCGGGTTTTCTCTTGACTTGAAGCAAAACGAGCTGGCGTCTTATGATTGCTCTCTGCCAAAAGATGATTCCGTTCCAAACGTAGTTGACGTTGACATACGTAACTATCACTTGACGTCCGAAAATTAGCACTGTAATGTGAGAAGATACAGGGCCAACGCGCGTCAGCACTAGTGGCGTTTCGATTCGCAACATTTTATTTGTATACAAATCCCGGTGATAAAATGGTTTTGTGGGAAAATAGACTAATGGATAACCAGGCGTATTCTAGTTTCGATCCAACTCGTTTTGAACTGTGATATTTTCGTTAAAATACGTGCTCACACCACTCTAACGTGCTGAATCACTTTACGCTGTTCTTCGAATGCTAGCAAAAGTGTATGTGCTAAAGAATATCATTTTTTCTAGTTCCGTTCCCCTCTTAAATCAGCTTGAAAATGAACAACGCCTTAGTGTCTTCTGGGGAAGCTGAGCGACTTCAGAGACATTCTCCATCAGTGCCGGAATTAAACCTTCACGACCAGCCCAATTTACCATTCCTTCCAGAATTGAACACAAGACTCATGAAGGGTTCCCCTTCAGTTCCCGAACTTAGTCCTCGAAGTCCCAAGCATTCTGCCCTCGGACCTATCACCGATCCCGGCCAGAATGAACCCTTACCGCCATTGCCCCCAAAATCGAAGCCGGTTATAGAAAACATCCAACGAATTCAGCCGTCCAAGATGACTGGCTGGCACCATGTGGAAAAGACTCGCAGCTTCGGTATAGGTAATAACCAATCTGAAAATCAATATCAAATCTCAAGAAAATCATCGCTTCCCTTTGTTTTTTGTATGTTTTCCCTGTCTCAATTTTCCCATTTCTTCATCTTTTTCCATCCATAGCTCTCGCCAGCTTAAATCCAACCAAGCAAATCCCGGAAGACTTCCGAGACAAAGTTGTCGGCCTACTCCTCGGGGATAACGTCCGAATTTTAGGTGAATGTCAAGATTGGGCTTATATTCGCAAGATTGATTCGGGCAATGAAGGAATCGTCCCAAAAAGCTACCTCTTCCGCCCAGAATTTGAAATGTTTACCTACAAGTAATAAGTCAAATCCCGTCAGTATTTTTTTCATGGAAATCCTCAAAAAAAGCAGCTATAATTAACATTAATAACACTGAGTTAAAACTATAGTTCCACGGAGCTGTGCAGACCGAAACGGGCTGAAAAACTAGAAGAACTTGAGCTGGACGAAGTTACTGACGTTCTCAAGGAATGGCATAGATTGCTCATTAAATATTACGAGGTTAGCATGAGACACAAGTTTTCAATTTATTTAAGATGCCGATTTGCTCACATGGAATCTTTTACCACTCACTCGCATGTATATATATATACTTTCACCCATTTCTTAGAATCGTAAGTCTGAAAAATTTGCCGACGCACGGGAGAGCATCAGCAAATTACACGTACTCAGAACAAATATGAACATCAAGAAACGGCCCAAGGAGGAGCTTAAAGATTTGCAGAAAAAGTTTGCAACTTTTATTGACGAAAGAAATGCGTGAGTAATTTAACTGTACTTCCACCAGGAAGCCAAGCTAGGGCGCGCGGTGCTTCTTCATGATTATGTAAGATACACACAAATCAAAATTTTATCCCCCTTAAAGTTTGTTTAAGCTCGATGTCCGAGTAAGAGATAAGAATGGCCTAATCCTGGATCCACGACGTGTTTCCGTTATCGAGTATTTACGAAAGCACCGATTATGTTCAACTAACACGGTTCGGACCATGACACACATGCTCAATCCTCCAATTTATTCATAATTCAACGATAATGCTTTCGAAACTTCTGAAAAATTATTTGATACTTACAGTTTCTCAATACACGCAAAGGAAACCGAACAGCGTCCACCTCCCACAATTCATTTGCGCTACTAGTCACTATCACATTGGACTCTACTGGGTAAGACCTGGGCACAAGATCAAAGATATGCCAGCAATTAACTTTCTCTTCAAAACATTTTTTATAAAAACTTCGTTTTTAACCATTCTTATCTGTTTTAAATGAAATTCAGGTGTTCTTTTGATCACGAAATTAAGTTTTACCTGTACGACGGGAAGGAGGATTTACAATTTAGTGAGAGCGCTTATTTCTACTTTGATTCCGAGAACAAAATCCCACGCAATCACAAATCTCAGATACTCTTCACAGTAATGATTACCCAACTTAACCTAATATACGAATCCGCAGTTTTCTAAATTACCTGCTCCAACGTAAACCATTCTTTTCAGGATCTCGGGCCTACGGACAGGAAAAGGGAGAAAGTTTATTTAGTTGCAGTCATAGTTCGCCACGGACCGATGGAATTCAAGGAGCTGGATCCAAATAAGAAAGAAAACAAGAGAAAGTACTTACTCTTCACTTACCGCAATTCCATGCAGTTCTAAATGGCCAAAATTCAGGCAATACTTTAGCAATTATGACAATTATGTTTTTAGCACAACCGTAGGACCGCAGATAGGGATCAAGCTAAGAAGACCTTGTGGAATGGCAGTAAGGGATATTTCCGATGTATTCAAAAATGAAGCATTTCCCGTTGAGCCGCTTCAGATGACTTATGCATCGTAAGTTATGCCTTCGTTGGCATTCAGAGAAGCGTTGGGTGGCATCTGGTACGATAGCGTATTTCACTAAATAATTTCACAAATACAGATTCAGTGAGAACGACAGCACATTGGACGGGACGCTAAAAAAGCTTGTCATGCCCGACAGAAATAGCCGGGAAAAAATCCCAAACGCAGCAGTTTGGGACATCGCTTGCGAGATTCGAACTCTTCCTGGCGGCTCTGACACAGAGGTAAATAATTATCACCTTCGTTTGCTACCGACTTTTACCATTATTAAATCAGTCAGTATTTCTCAACCAAATATCAACTTAAAATTCTCCCACTATTGTCCGTGACGCAGAAACAATTCGTAGTGGTAAGAAAACTAGAGTTCCCTGAAGTTATACTCCCTGACTTGCGCAACGACTTGTACGTAACCTTGGAAAAAGGAGAGTTTACAAAAGGGGTCGCAAAGACAACAGATAAAAACGTTGAAGTCACCGTCAGCATTCACGACCATAATGGAGTAGAGCTCAAGGTGGGACAGCTTTAGATCTATCCCTCCATAAATACCTTCTTTCATACCCAAATTAATTCAACTTTAATAAATCAACTCTCCCTCCATCTTTCAGCAACCATACATTTATCCTGGAAGAGGGCCATCAGTTCAGGCCCTTCACAAATACTCTTCTGTTGTGTACTACCACGAGCCTCGCCCTAAATGGAATGAAACCTTTGTAGTCTCTTTGCCGAACAAAATTGCGGATTTTTCTGGAGCCCATCTCCGCTTTCTCTTCCATCACAGGTGAGCATGCAAATTGAATCCTGCAGGCTTTCTTTTTCACATCCTGTCCAACCGAAAATTCTGTCATTACAACTCTCTCTCTCTCAGATCCACCAGAGAAAAGGACAGTAATGAAAAACCATTCGCTTTAGCGTACTTGCTTTTGCAAAATGAAGAGGACACTCTTCTTCCGGACTTTAGTTACTCTCTTAAGGTCTTTAAGGTAAACCGTAGGAAATTATCTATTATCAAGTACTCACAGCGCAGCTCTTCCCTTCGCAATGCTGCCTTTGTAGCTTCAGAAATTGAGC
Source organism: Sminthurides aquaticus (assembly GCA_906901655.1). Taxonomy (NCBI): domain Eukaryota; kingdom Metazoa; phylum Arthropoda; class Collembola; order Symphypleona; family Sminthurididae; genus Sminthurides; species Sminthurides aquaticus. The sequence continues at coordinate 11,186,067 of CAJQTT010000001.1, read as the reverse complement.
GCAAACGTTCTAAACATTCTTGTCATATTGTTGTCGGTATTCTTTAGATTGATCCAGAATATTACAAGAAAAACAACGGGAAACTCAATTACATGGACGTCAAACTATCTTACAAACACCCAAATGCTCCTACTGCCAAACAAACCGTTCCAGGTTTATCCTTTAATCCCAAAGACGAATTTGTAATCAGGACCAAACTTTGCTCCCTACGTTTCACTCAAAGTGGTAAGGAGGACTTATCAAGGATTTATGCAAATCCAAGTACTCATATCAACCCTCCCAACAATGATAAATCATCATTGTTGCTTTGTAAATATGTTAATTTAAAAAATACTCGCTTCTTCCACCTCTTCCTTTTTCTAGTCTACATATCCAAGTTTCTTAAATGGCATTCCGATCAACTCTATTGTGGTGGACAGTCGAGGGATTCTAGTATGGGCAGTACTCAAGTATGATTTCTTTTAGTTTCTCATCCAGTCGTCGTATCGTATTGATTATTGAATCCAAATTTTATTTCCAATAAACCAGGTCCGTCCCGAGGCGCTCGACAAACTCAAAACAATCCTTAGTGACTTACGGCATTCCGAGAATGTCGAGGATGTTGATTACATGAAGTTCCTCAGCTATATATTTAACAAGTTATTCTCAATTTTAACAAGTTATTCCGAACTTGAAGAGCGAACGAAGAGCACACTCTCGGACGACATCAAAACAAAATATGAAGCTTGTGAAGTCGAAGTATTTGATTGTTTGGTGTGTGTTCCCATTCAATACTGCTAGTTAAATATCTTATGTTTACTGTAGTCTCTAATTAATCTGGACCGAGAAGGGGACCGTGATTAACAAAGAGCCTCGTTGAGATTATTACCATCAAAATGGTTTGTTTTACGTACAACAGATATTTGCTAACTTTTACTTCCTTTACATACAGCTTCACATCCTTGGGAAGATTAGCGATGAAAAGTACGTCAATTTTAAATCCCTCGAGGATTATATTCAGAATGATTTCTCCGACGCTGCAGTATTTAGGTAAAGATTTTTGGATTTGTTGTATGTTGCTGATAAAAAGAGCAGAGTTGGAACATTAGTAACATGTTCTTCATCTCTATCATTTCAGAACTCTATTCGGTCAAATTAATTGCTGCTTAGAAAAATTCCAAGATCCCAAATACCGGAGCAAGTCTACGAAAATCATGAAAAACATTGACTTTTTATTCAAAATCATCGTCGCCTCTTACCAAAACTATGACAAGTTGATGAGACTGCGTCACAGGTATTGACATCCCATCAGATTGTTTCTTATTTATATCAATTAATATTTGCTATACTATTTCAAACGTTCTTTTGGTGCTATATTTCCAATCAAGTTCCCCTTCTTTCCCCCCCTCAGATTACATGATGATGAACTAGATGCAGACGAAGATTTTCAAGATTCCATAACCGGTTTCTTCGGGCACTGTGTTAAAATCGTCACGATACAAAATCCGACACTTGACTTCAAAGAGAAAGGCAAACTGGAACAACTCCAGGCTTCCATTCTCAACAACATACCTTGCATCATCGACACCTTGTGTAGCAGTCCTACAAGCGCTCAGGCATTACGAAGGGATTTAATGTAATTTCGGAGTAGTTTCCTTGTACACTGACTGTCCGCAGTATTTCGCAGCGATTCCGGGTCATTAATCATGTATGATTCTTTTTATTCTCAAACTAGATTCTTACTGATTGACATGATTCACAAAGTTCCTTCAGACAGCACTCTGGCAGTGGACCAACTTAAATTGATCCAAGATATTGTCGACTCACCGCTCTTCCTGGACAAAGATTGCCGAACAAGCGTCATACCGGTCCTTATTAAGAGTGTTCATTCCCATCTTCCTACTGCTTTTGAGGTACACGTCGTGATTGTTCTCATAGGTTGAGATGACTCAAAATTCCATCATCTTCCCACATTAAGATATAATTATAACGGATTCAATTTACACATTTATTTTTAGGATAAGCGACGGCCATCTTCAGTAGGTCCTCTACCAACTAAAGCATACAAACTCCTGGGTCTCCGTGCGAACGATCCTAATGAAGGTTCTACAACTACTCCTGAGGTAAATCCAGTGCGTGGACGCATTTATGAGCAATCTTTGTCAGCTTTCTGAAACCCATCTAACATCTTCATATCCGTTGACAGGTGGATAATATGAAAGATACGCAGTTTGAAAACCTGAAAGATAAGCAGACGGAGAAATCCATCCAACTCCTTGGAAACGTCATGAATAAGTTGCACCGGACAGACATTGGTCCCGTCAAAGACAATATATCACACCTGATGCAAGATCTTTTGCAATCTACAATCGAAGCAGTAGCTGCAATGACAACAAGGCCTAATAGCAACAACTCCAAGGACCACAAATACATTGTATGTCACACTAATCGCAAAAATGTTCACTTACTTATAACAGAACTCACGTCTTAGGTTCTCCTCTTAGTTTTAAATTGCTTCATTGAAATTCGACTTACTTGTATCCAGGCGGACATGGTAGCCATTTTATTAAGCTTCTTTGCCAAAATGGATGAGAAACACTACACCAAGCTATGTGACGCTTTAAATCCCAAGGATAGCAACGGCAACTCTCTGGACAAGACAAAGCTCTCCTGTTTTATGGAGAATGTTCTAATGACCATTAAAATCCTCTTCTCCTACGACCATTTCCCCAGTCGCTGGTCCGACATGATTCTTCTTCAAAACAGGTTGGCCTGCAACTTTTTGAAAGTTGTACTCTTTTTCAACCAAATGAAATCATTATAATCAACTATAAATTGTTTTATTATTCCTCCCGTTCACAGTATTTTATTCCAGGCTCTGAAGATGTTTTCGGAAATAATAAAAGTGGAGTTTAATGAGCCTTTCGATAAAACCCCGTGGCTCAGCTTTTTTCGCTGTGCCACCGATTTCATAACACAGAAATCTCTCCGATTGGAAAATTTCTCACCTCAGAAGACAGCCTTAATACTCAAAACGTACGGCGACATGCGAATTCCAGCCGCAGAACTGGTCTTGAGCATGTGGCAGGGACTCGGAGCTTCGAAAAAACACGTTTTCCTTCATGGTAGTGACTCCCTTATCCTTCCATTCTTAGAAATGACCCTGGTACCTGAAAGACGGATTAGACAATCAACAATGTCGGTTTTTTACGACATGCTTCGCTGTGAATATGACAACGATCTATCCGTGCCGAAAACATTTCAGAAGGTAAGTTTCTCCTAATACAAATTCTCTTCCTCTCTCCTCCTCGATTTCTAATCTCTCTAAAACTCTTCAATGTACAGGTGGAAAGCAGATTCATGAAAACCTTGGTCGACTTGGTAGAAGCCGGAAAAGCTGATAATGAATACCGAAACATATTTACGCAAGTAATGACGACTTGGTGTAATGGTGATACGATTGGTTTAAAAGAAAAGGTAATTCTCAACTACCTGATCACCTGGCGTACTGATTTAAACATTGTTTTAAGAATTTATAATCAAATCTGTCGGCATCAACTCCAAATATACTGAATTCCTTAAAGGGCCTAGCATTCGTTGACACAGTAAGACGTTTCCTCAATTTGCTCCTCCAATTCCGTGAGGTGGCTAACGAGCAAAATCCTAGCAACCGAATGACCTGTTACGTCAACTTACTGGTAATACGCTCTTCCCTTACACCAATGCAAGCAGTATCTGCGACATTGCCCATTAATGTTTATGACTTGTATCAGAAGCTAAACTTGGCACGTGACTTTAAATTATAGGATTTGAGTCAGGAAATTGACAGAAAAGATCTCTACATCAAATACCTTTACAAGCTCTTCGACCTTCAGAAGAAAACAGAGAGTTATACGGAAGCCGCATTTGTTCTGAAGCGACACGCTAAGCAATTAGACTGGACTGATGATCCACTGCCATCATATTTGAGTTCCAAAGATCATCCAAGAGCAGCAACGCACATGGAATTGAAAGAAATGCTATATGAATTAATCATTAATTACTTTAAGAAAGCAAATGTAATAACAGCTTTTTTCCATACCACTTAAGGATCCCTAGAGTAGTAAGCACATCAGAGTACAGATACAGGGAGTGTCTTTCAAATTACAACGTTTTTCTCCAATTGCAGATGTACGAATGCGCACTGGAAATGTGTGACGAACTATACCTCCTGTATCGTGAAGAAACTTTCAACTATTCCCAATTAGTTGTACTTCTCAGAGAGATGGCAGATTTCTACAAAGCAATATCCGAGAGAGGGTCACAACTGTTGCCGAGATACTACAGGGTAGGCTTTTACGGCAAAGGATTCCCCTCCTTCCTTCAAGGCAAGGTAAGTCGGATTTAATCAAACTCTGGACAATTTAAACGCTACATCCATAGGTTACTGCATAGCTACATCACAAACTAATCCCCATGTCTCTTCTAGGAATACATTTACCGAAACAAGGATTCAGAAATGCTGGCCGTATTCGAATCCAGAATCCTTCAGATCTATCCGAAGGCAGAAGTCTTAAAAAAATTGCTCTCTTTAACAGATGAACTACGAAACTCACCAAAGCAGTGTCAGTTTTCAAAATTTTTCTTCACACGTTTTCCTCTCTTGAATTTTTATCCAGCATTCGTAACCTAATAAATCCTGGGTTGTAATCAACAGATTTACTAATGTACGAAGTGAAACCCGTTCCTGCTAAATTAACTAATAATAGAAGATTAAGTGCTATGAAGAATGCCAACCCAGCAATTCAGCAATATTATCTAGCCAACGAAGTGGACGTGTAAGTTATGTATAAACACAGCATATCAACTTTGGTTCAAATACATTTAACACTTTCTGACAAATCCTTCCAGCTTTACCTACGATCGCCCAATTGAATACCCCACAAAGCCGAAAGTTAACGAATTCTCCACAAGTGCTGTTGAACGTATGACTTGTACGTCTACAAGCATGTTTCCAGGAATTCTCAGTTGGTTTCCGGTTCAAAGGGAAAGTGTCGTAACGGTAATCAACACGAAGTCAAAAAGTACAACTGATATTAATTCCTAATATTGATATTGTTTCCTAATATTAAACCCGTCTTCCTTCAGATACGCCCCATTGAACTTGCCGCTGAAGGTGTTCTCAAGTACGGAGATGAGCTGCGAAAGCTTATTTTTGAGCATCATGAAGCTGCACTAAGTAAATCTGAAGACTATAATATAAGCAGCCTTCAACAGAAACTTAACGGTATCTTAGATGCAGCCGTCAACGGCGGAGTACGCAAATATGAAGAAGTATGCGAATAACAGGGAATGTGGAGTAATAGTGATAATTCACAATAGTCAGGGATGCTTATCACTAAACATACTTTTAATGCACTAGGCGTTTCTAACGGACGGCTACGTGGAAGCCAATCCATTTGACCTGCATAACGTGGAAAAACTTAAGGAGTGCATCATGGGCTTGTTACCAATTCTTCAAACTGCTTTGGAAGTAAGTCATTGGCTTCTAAACGTCAAACAACGATGAAGCACCCACGTATAAAGCTTATACGTCGCTCTTCATATGAACTTGTAGTCTAATAGAACTACATATTACTGCTTACTAGATTCATGGAAAACATGCTGGGCAACATATAAGATTTCATGAGCACTTCTTGAAATGCTTCGAAAAATTCAGAAAAAACATCGAGGAGAACTACGATGTGAATACTGACGTAAGCCATCATATTGCTGCCATGTCATGAATTACCGGCCCGCATTAAATTAGCGTGGTTTTTTATAATTAATTCCGATCTAATTTACCTTTACGAAAACTATAGGAACTCGAGGATGAAGAACTCACTAGAATTCTGCAAAATATGAATAAAAGGTTTAGCAGATCAATCAGTGCAACGGAACCGGTTCGTCGAGAAGTGCCCGGGTTGAGGACTTCGGCGTAAGTTGATTTGATTTTTTATGTTCTTTCCCCTCTGAATAAACTGCAAACATATCAACCATAGCCTTGGCCTTTTGACTTTAATGAAATATACAATTCATCCTTGTACTGTACGACAGGAACATGAGTGGAATTAAAACCGCGTCGTCCTTATCCTTCCTCACCATGGGACATTTAGGTTCGTCGAAAAATATTTACAACCCTTCAACAAACAAGTAAGAACGTAACATCCTGTATTCCTTCATTTATTTTCTAGTCAAGTACCATAAAACATACTTGAATCGATAATACAATCCACAGCCGTCTGTGTCACTACTACTTATTTACTTATTTGTAACAAGTTGTTGGTTAGCTATTAAATTAAAATATCCTGTACTTTCAGGCTGAATGGAGCAAAGTCTCACACTTTGTTGCGACATGAAAGTGATAGAACTGGCAGTTCCAAATTAATTAAGCAGAGCAGGCGTCTAACGGGGCCGATCATCCTAACCACGAATATGCATCAGGAACAGAATACAGTACACGAGGATTTTGAATTTGTCACTACAAACGATCCTGTTTACCGTAACCTTGTGAATGAAATCAGCCGGTCAAATGAAAGTGTTAGATCATCGCAATCGTCATTTATGGTAATTTTATTATTCCTATGCCAAGTTCCACCCGCATGTACAAAAGCTCACAATTATGTTTGAATTAACTTAAATTTGCATTGTCAGCGACAGGATGCGATTAGCGACGATGGTAGCGGAAATAGCAACCGCAGGAGCCATCGTTGGTCCGCTTCTTCTTTCACAGGACTCCTCGGTTCTGGTGCAAATTCAATGAATAACATTGCAAGCGAAGAGGAAGCCGGCACACCTCCTCCCTTGCCTCCTAAGAAAGAAAAGGTTAGCAAACTGAGCTAGCATTCTTTTCAGCCATTATCCGCAATAACTCTATGTATAACATTTTTTAAATTTTATTGATTAGAATTCGTACCAAAATACGGAAATGCCTCCTCCTAAACCTCCCTTGTAGCAAAATTCGGAAGAAGAATCACGGTGCAAATCAGGAACTCAGTTTTCCGATCACTAGTCCGGTGGATCATCAGTAAAATGATTTATCCCAAGTTTCAAAAACTTCCGATAGTTCTCGATATTTATTGATGACAAATTTTAATTAATTCTCAGTGCCAATGCCTTGTTCTTTTTCAATTTTAAATAGCATTTAATAAAATCATAAACACAAAACAATTTTCGCTATCATGTTGAATAATCCAGCCGGAGGTCCGGGTTTGTTCACATGAAACGAAAGTAGTGATGTTTGTTCACATAAATACTCAACAAAGACCACCACAACCAAATCATCTTGTCCCAGTAAGATACAATTTAATACAAGCTGATAAAAGTTCAATCAATATTGTAAAATACACGCTTCTTCTTATATATTTCACGGCCAACTAATTTGGTTGAGTAACAGTTTAAAACCAAGAGTTGTTGGCTTTAACTGACTTCAGTCTAGGTGAGAGCTTAGATGATGTCACCTGCTCCGAATTCCCATCTTCGCCGCCGTCTATGACTCCTCCAGAACCACGCGCGCCTTGTAGCGCTGTTCCAGTTTGCCCTGTTCCCGGCACTAGTGGAACTTTAAGATCAGCCCCTGCTCCTACTTTTTTCTCAGCTGAGTGTGTAGAGGGCGCTGCGGGTGCTGGGGCTTTAGGTTTTACCGATGGAGATTTCCCTCCAGAGGGAGAACTACTAGTCTCAGACACTTCTTTTCCAGCAGATGCTGATACGGAAGATTTCGCAGGCGCAGAATCAGTTTTTGGCTCCAATGAAAGGGGTGAAACAACAAGAGTTCGTTCAGTCCCGCCTTGGTGCGAATGAGCACGACCTGGAGGAGTCGGACCTGAACAAGTCGCATCTGATTTTGAACCAGATCCAACCAAGTCCTCCACATCGATGGATGTTTGCGGGCTTAGAGCATTTCTTCGATCGTTAACAGATTTATGAGCCGCTCCTCGCGGTCGTTCTTCCATCGAAGATTGCGGAGTAATCCTTGGAGTTCCCGCAGCAGAGTTAGGTTCGCTTCCCTTGCTGTTATTCCGAGTGAAGGATCCGAAACCCATCAGCTTTTTATCGATGGCTTTAGTCTCCTTTTCAACGACCATTGTATCTTTTTCTGAAATATTCTCCGAGCTTGCATTCACTTTACCTCCTTGCATATCAATCAAGCGATCAGCCTTGTTTCCATCCAACGGCTTGAGAGCAGATATCTGTCTGACGACCGTGTCTTCCTTCCCTACATTTGCGGGAATATTATTATCCGACAGCCCATGAATTAATTTTCCAGTAGCTGCTGAAAATGTATGCTGGCGAGGTGGTGTCGGAGAAGTTTTTTCTTTCGCTGTAAACCGCTTTGCTTCATCTAGCGCCCGTTTTAAGGACTGTCTTGATTTTAGCGACTCGTCGCTCGTGGATCGCCCAATATGACACCTGATGTTAACCAAATCAGTGTTACTATTAAATTACAAAGCTCATGCAACAGGATCTATTCTAATTTCCGTAATCTCAACTTACAAATGTTTCGGTGGCCTGACCAATCTTTCTCTGTTCAAAAGTGCCAGCCTAGCCATACGTCGGAACCTCTCTGCGCCCTTCTCTCCCGTCTGATTGTCAGCTGGAGAGTCAAGTGGTGGTTTTTCTCCTTCAGGTACGTCAGCAGCGCGTTCATCGCCAGCTGCCGGAGTAACGTGGTAACCACTCATGAGCCTCCTCTCCCATTCACGCGTCTTCCGACCAGTCATACTCGCTGTAGATAACAAGCGTTTAAAATAATCAACTAGTCTAAAACCCCTCAATGAAATCACCATCAACTTTGCAATGATCGTCTTACGCTGTCGCTCCGCAACACTTTTCGTATTCATCCCATTATTCCGGAACAATTCCATCAAGTCGCAGCGAAGGGCTGAAATTTCTCCCTTAACTTCGTTAATGTCATCTTCCGACACGGCTTGTTCCTCGGGTTTCCTTTGCATCCCGCTTACAAATCTCCAGACGAGGGCGCGCATGACTGCTGTGTACTGCTGAGCCTGCTCTTTCAGCTCGAGGCATCGCGCTTGGCGCTGTAATAACGAGTATAACGAGTATGATCAATTTTATAATATCTCATCCACTAGCTGCTGGTAGCTTTCCCCTCGTCAAAAGAATACTACCAAAACTTACAGCTTTTTGCACAGCTGCAGATTTTGCTGCAGCGATATAGCGACCCAACAAACGTTTTAATTGCTTGGGAGTTGGAACCATGTTGAACGGAGACGGTAGTGTAGCATCCTCATCAAAATAGCTCAGCCAAAGTTTAGTTCTTGCAAATTTCCATTCAGTATCAGCTCTTTGCTGTAAGTAGAATAAATTGCGGGATTTATATCTATCATTCGCAGACTCAAACTTAAACTATCATGTCACTTTCTTCAAAACAAGCTTCTTACCGCAATTTCCGCATAAGTGTTGGACAACATGGCAATAAGAAGATTGAGTAGCACGATTACCTGCAAAACAACATTAATTCGTATTTAATACCAGCGCAACTCAATGGTCACTATTATGAACCATTTACTTACGTTGATAACACAATACGATCCGAACATAAGGAGACCCCAAAACCGAGTATATGATTTTATTCCAGTCAATTCAAAATCATCTATGCCGATCATTCCAAAACTGGCCCAAAACAGAGATTGTGAAGATTCAAACAAGCTAAAACAATGAACACATTTTAGTTTATACTTTTCTCATCCAGTGAAATTATCCCTTTTCAATGCAGAAACTCAGGAAACTTACTTGCCAAACCGTCTCCATTTCATGCACGCTTCCGGAGCATTTTTCCAATCTGGCATGTTATCAGGTAACGAGTAGCATTTTTGTTTCTCCAGATCAGCAAAATACCAGAGAAGCTGATTTAAACCTAAAGTCCGGGTCGAATACATTAATAAATTAGATTCTCAATATTTCCTTATTCAATGTTGTCAAACTGACTAATCATTACCGCATGCAAAAGCAAACAAGACCAAGGTATAGAAGAAGAAAAACTTGAGAATATCATAAACCATTCGTCCCAACGAGATTTGCAAGGGTCCCAAATGCGGGTTAATGGTGGACACATGGACTAATTTCAATGCACTGCGTAGAGTCAAAAAACAATTAGAATACTGCAATTTTACGTTTTTCATACTAAATTAATTTAATCTTCTATAGTCTACCTGAAGATATTTGCTGCTGCAAAAAGTCCTTCAGCAATTAATTGCGGATCAAAATCATCCCACTCCTCCCTCGGGACAAACGCTCTTTGCGGATCGCTGTAATTTAATTTAAACGATGACTGTCAGTTTGTAAAAAAATCTAATACGCTTAGGATAGAGTTTTGAAAATGTTATGCATATGAAACTTACATCTGGATTTCACGCTGTTGTTCCAGATATGCCCAACCCCGAAGCAGCGCCACAGAGCAGTACAAAGAATTCCTCAAGAAATCTATAGCATTCCACATATTTCCCACGTATGCAAACAGTCCATGTCGAAACAGTTCTCTCGATTCCTCAGCAATAAACCCTGCGATACAACAATATTCCAGTACAGTAATTTTCACTAAAACATCATGCGCGGTGAAAGCATGCTTTCTCCAAACTTAAATAGCAGAACCACATGGTTTCCCTCCACGCCCTCCCTGATTTAAGCCAGCTTACCTAAAACGTATAAAAGGACAAAATATTCCAAGTACTGGGGTGGAACTCCTCGTTGCGGTTTCCTGTAATCACGCGGACTCGGTGTATTTTTATCCCGTAGCAAGTCTTTGTAAAAGTCCACGATTTGCTCTTCAACACGTTGAGAAACAAGTATGAGTAGGACTGCATGGATAAATTAATAATTAATGATTCCTTAATGACCAGAACCAACCCCATTTCAATATTGCAAACACAAACTAGAATCTGCTCTACGTATTTCCACTTACGCAAGAAGAAGAGGTAAGAAGCAGCATGGGTAAGGAATTTCATGAAAGGTTTTCGCATTAACTTCCCCGCCGAAGATTTTGGGGCTAACATATACAAGAGGCAGTACAGAGGAGACGTGAGGATGATTTTGAAGATATGCAAGCCTTTTGAAAGGGAAGATCGTTGCCTAAATCCAGGTAAACCGTCGTACCACATTGAAGAGAGAAGCTGTTGCACCCAGGGGTGGGCCACAAACTAAACACAGTTATCCAACGCCAATTAGCACAATTACCGCTCCTATGATTCCATCCCCTTTATTCCATTATCCTGCAAGCTTACCTTCTTTTGCTTATAGTTGATAGCAAGGCGAAGCCGTGCAAGTCCGCATTCATAAGAGTCTGCATCTTTTAACACAACTTGGTCGTCATCAAGTATAACCTCTGGATCAAAGTTGAGCATAACTTGCAACTCCCTCGAAGTCCGCGTATGTCCCAGAAGAGATACAGCAAATTCTTGCGTTTTCTTCCGCAATTCCTACATTCATTAGAAAGGAGTATACAAAAGTTTAGCGCAATCATTCCAAATCATTCCAGAACATGCGCTGTGAGCGCCCTCTGCCAACCGAGTCCGCGCTTTACCAGGTAATCCTGCCGAAACTCATATTCCGTTGCAGCAAGTTGCTTCAGTTCCCAGGAAAGTTCAAATGAAGTTAACAAAGGATCCACAGATGTGAGAGCAATCAGTGACGGACTTGCCAACGCCCGGTAGCAATTAATTCGCGAAGCTGAATGTCTCAGTGAGTCTTCTCTTACGCCATCAATGCATTCCATGCAACCACATCTGAAATTCAAAATGGTTTCGCGGTCATTAGCTATCCAAATATTTAAAACACTAGTACTTGACAAAACCCCAACCAAACAATCTGTTCAACCAACTAACCGAATATCATGAGGCATCGGAATCGTTGCACCTCGATCCAATAAAATCTTAAGTATTTCGTAATTATTGCGGTGGGCTGCAAGGAGCAATGGTGTAATGTCAGGAGTAAATATTGCCGTATCCCGATCCACGCTTTCCCAACTCTGTATTCGGAAAAATCTTGTTTACTAAAAGTAAGCCTTAATTCCAAATGTGTGTCTTATACTGTAGATGGCCCCAAGCTATAAGTTAGGTCATTGTTTTAGCTTTGAGCGCTGAACGCTGAGAAACATTCCCTACAAGTACATGTGTATAACATATTTCACCGAGAAATTACAAGCTTGAACTCAATCAATTCCTTACGTAAAGCGTCCCTTCCTTGTGTGTAAGCTCTTCATGTTCTAGAAGGATCTCAACAGCTTCAACGAATTCCTTATCGATGGCGTGCAACAAAGCGTCCCCTGTTCTCACTCCCAGAACTATTAGGTTCTCAACCATAGCAAGATTTTCTGCTTCAATCGCCATTAGCAAAGCTCCACGTCCAAGAGCATCCACACAGTTTATATCCAAGGCATCCCTCTGACCGTTGGCTCGTTGTATCGCCCTAAAAATCCCATCGTAATTTCAGAGCCACCCAGGACATAAGATCGTTACATTTATAACGGCTTTTTTCCTAACCTTTTAACGGCAGCAATATCCCCGCGGTCTACAGCAAGCAAGTACGCTTTCTCTTCCGCATTTAGTGTTCGGGGTAACTTAGGCATCGGTACATTTCGTCTGTTCGGTGGCACCTTTGCCGGATATCCCTAAAATATATTGCTAGTAATTAGTGTATGAATGGAATGTTTTATTGTTATTAATTCACACTTTCCTTCAAATTTCAAGTATTTAATAGCTGGAAAACATATCGGTTAATTCGGTTTTCTTACCTTTTCCGCTGCACAGCCTTCAAAGGGAAGGCTGTTTTCTTTTGACATCCTTCTACAATCCAGTTATTCCGTCCTCTTTGATTCCTTATTGCTCTCTACACACCCAATATTATCGGATTCACAAGCTCACAAAATGTCCGTAATGTTCCCTCTATGCCCTCAAAGCACTGAATTCTAATTCTCCTATCAAAGCAACAATAGACCAACTGTACTCCACGGCAGTCACCACAATAATGAAGGATCCTGCTCTCACAATCTCTCATAACCCCAACTGAGAGCTCTCATTCCGGTCATAACGTGATTGTTTGTTGGCCAAATTAGATGAAGCCTACCCAAGAACGGCGTATTTTCTCTCATTAACCTTCATTAATATCCGGCATGAACTCTAAGAGCAAAAACAAATAACTTACGTCAAGAATATTATTCTTTTTATTGCAAACAAATAGGCCAATCTTTTGGCTGGATGGGCTATAGTCCGGGAACACACATTAAACCATCTTGAATATTTTATTAGCTGGAACAACGAGGATGGAAGCTCCTGGAGTTTCCCGAGTCGCAAAAAATAGTTAGAGGTTATCCACCAAGAAATTATTCACTGGAAGTATTGTGTGCAAAACTTGTCGTCTTTAATAGCATTAACTCCCCCCTGGCTTTCACCCTTCAGAATCTATACACTTGCTTTCTAATTGGATTACAATGGAAAATGCAACTGATTACACGTGATCTTTTATTCAGGAGTTCCATATCTTTCTACCTTCCAGAAGGCTACTACTGAAGGCTACTACTAAAATATTCAAATAATTTCGTTTGACTTCATGCATTTCCCCTCACGATTGATTTTAAACACCCAACTTTCACCACTACCTTTCAACTCGTCCTGGATTCAGTTGCACTGATTTCATGCAGGTGCTTATTGCTCCTACTCCAATACTATTTCGATATCAATCTTGAAGTAATTCAATGATACGCGTCACCCTCTGAGAAAAAAAAATCGAAGGTGGAATGATGACAGGGCAGTATATTTGTGCTGATCAGTGAATTGCTTCATTATGCATGTAGTTTTTTATTAAAACGACCCTTAAAAAACAAGAATTTCAGATGAATGTAAGGATTGGTGGAATGGAATAGCCACCCTTGAATTTATTGAGTTGAGCAGAAGGTATGTATAGCAGTTCAATTAATGTTTTCATCTACGAAGTGGAGCTAAATTTTTTTATGGAATCGACATTTGACCAGCGTTTTCATGATTGAATTGAACGGAACAAGAATTTTGAATTTCTTTAGCGGTAACAAAACGATTTTTAAGGATAGCGTAAAATTACAACCAGCCTGTTCTAGTTTGACCAGTAACGACGGATTTTCCAGTTGGGCTAGCTGATCTGGCTGGAGAGCTTTCACGAGAGGGCGGTGCAGCTGGGCTGAGCCTGCTAGGTCCTGGCGTGGGAGATAGGGACGCTTTGTTTTCATCAATATTTAAAACAACATGATCTTTCTTATCGCTTTTGGCTGGAGAAGCGTCTTGCTTGGTTTCAGTGACTGACTTAGCAGGGGATGCCGCTGGGGTTGCTCCCGACGTTTTGGCTTTGTCAGTGTCCACTGGAGTAGTCAGTTTGCCAGCGTCATCGCTTGGTGCTCCAGCTTTAGTTTCTTGGGGTTTAGGTGCTTCTGCAGGCTTTTCTGGTGCTTGCCGTTTAACACTATCTCTAGGGCTATCCTCTGATTTCTTATCAACTTTCGTTGATTTTGGAACTCCACTCTTCTCTTCTGCGATTCTCTTTAGGGACAAGTTTGATCTAATTGGTTGTAGAACGGGTGTCTCGTCAATCTTCTCATTGCTCTGATCAATTTGACTTCTAGTAGCGTCAGAGGACCCTAAAGGTTTGCTTTCCGCAATTCCAGAGCTTTCCCCTCCACCGCCGCCACCGCCGCCACCACCTCCACTTCTAGACGTTGTTGATTTCATGCTGGATTGCAAGGGTCTTTTCGTCGTGCTTCTAATCGTATGCGACCTTGACCTCATGCTTGTATTTGTAGAATTAATCGCTCTCCCCGACTTGGGACTTCCTTGCTGAGATTCTCCCTCATCCGCATGGCTTATAAGGAAGCGGGTCTTGAATTTAGCGTAGGCTACACGAGTAGCTGGAGTAACGTCTTGCAGTTTTGGATTGTATTCCGCAAGGCTAGAATTCAAAAGGTTATCATTATATAAAATATCACAATGTTAGCGAGTACATGGTACGTGCGTTATACGCTAGTTAATTAGCCTCAAACTACTTTGAAACACGAGCTAGCTGCGTTATTATCAAACTTACATTTCAGGATCCATGGAGAAAAGTGCAGCATTCTCAACTTCCACACGCTTTCTCCTTTGACTCCTCCTCCGGAGCGATGTTTGTTTAGATCCAATAGGATCGTGTCTTCGTGAGGAATGTCGTACTTTTTCGTTCCAATCCGTTTTATCCTTCTTTCCACCCACAACTTTAGCGATCCTTGAGAAAATGTTCTTATCTCCCTTGTCGCTAGTGATGGCGTCTTTCACAGCTCCCTCTACGCAACCAATCTGGAAGTCCTTCATCAACCGGCGCTCCATAACTTTCCCCTTCTTTCCAGCCACAGAAGAGCTTCCCGTCAGATTGGGTGTTCTCATCCCATTAAGCTTGAGGATATCAACGAGCTCGTAGCGGAAAGATGATATATCTTGACGGATTTCATTCACATCATCCTCGGTAATCCCAGCATCTTCAACACGTTTCTGTTCTTCAGCGCTCACATAACGACGGACAAGGAGCCGGGTAATGTGCAAATAGCGCTGATAAGCGTTTTTCCTCTGTAATATCCATTATCGATTTTTTATTTCATGTACAAGGCACTTATATTTATAATAGTATATATTCTGCCCAATCCCTCTTTAAACTCACCTTCGTGGATGCTTTCCTCTCTAGCGGTTTCTTCCCACCAAAGAAACTCTTCATGGCCTTTGGAGTTGGTATGATATTGAATGGAGCGGGGACCGTGGCTCCATCTTCAAAGTAACTAATCCACAACTTACTCCTTGCAAACTTCCATTCCGTGTCGCTTCGTTCCTAGAAAACCCAGAGATTATTGCATCATTCCTCCCCTCTTTCCATCACCAGCTTTCAGCATATGCATTCACTTACAGAAATTATCTGGTATGAAGTACTCATCATAGCGATCAACATGTTTAGCAGCACAATCACCTAAATTCCGGGCATTAAAGTCTAATATTAGTACTCAAAAAGTACATTCAGTCTTTAATTAGTTATAATCATCTACATGACTACATCCATCAATGATATCGTATTAAACTAACAATGATATCTTTTTGCTATAGAACTTACGTTAATAACAGAATACGAACCAAACATTAGCAATCCCCAGAACCGCGTGAATCCCTGTATACCCTGCAATTCGAAAGCTTCCAACTCGACTAATCCGAAACTAGCCCAAAAAAGTGATTGTGATGTTTCAAATAAGCTGAAATCAAAGGTCGGGTCAAAGATTATAACAACACTGGCTCATTCAAATTAGTAAAAATCACGCGCATTCCCGGTCCGCCCTCCAATCCTACTTGGTTTTACTTACTTTGCAAAGCGTCGCCAAATAAAACATGAATCTCCAGCCTCTGGGTTTGGTTCATCGGGATCGGGAAGAGAGTAGCAAGTTTTCTTTTCCAAGTCCGCATAGTACCAGAGGAGTTGATTAAGACCTGCACACACACGTAGGAGTGTAATAAAACATTTAAATCCCGAGGAAACTTTCCCTGGGAATTGTTAAATCTTCCATGGATTATCCAACATGCTTTTAAAATAATTGCCCCCAACCACTCACCACAACCGAATGCAAAAAGAACCAAAGTGTAAATGAAGAAAAACTTTATAATGTCAACAATCATTCTTCCCAGAGAGATTTGCAAAGGTCCCAGATGCGGATTTATACTGAATACATGGACAAGCTTGAGAAAACTGCAACCCACATATTAATCAGTCATAAATTCACAGCATGTATCCTTCCTTCCCACCCCTCCTGTCTTCATCTTCCCCAACTCCTCCAACTACGTCACCTTTCAAACTTTCACCCTCACATTGTCTATACGTACCTGAAGATCATGGCAGCTCCGAACATTCCCTCAGACAGCAACATTGGATCAAACATGTCCCAATCTTCCCGCTTGTAGTAAGGGTTTCCTCCCGCCCATTCCTCTCGCTAAAATAATTCAAAGACACCCAGGGAAGGTTAATGAATCTCCCCCTTTAGCCTGTAGCCATTTCACCTAAATCCAGTATCTATTGTAAATCCGTTATCACCGCCTTCACCTTGACAACATAGAAGGACACGGCTCGTAAGGCAATCCAGGTGACGTAAAACGTATTCATAATCAAATCCACAATGTTCCATAAATCGCTTAGGTATGCCACAAGACCATCCGCCCATAAAGATTTTATCTCGGCCCATATCCAACCTGCATATGGAGTAAGTTGACTGACTTAGCATACAATTAATACAGAAACTGCTGTGTTAAAAACGTGGCTATTTTCAGGGAACTAAAAACAAACCCTGTATATAAATGACGATACAAAATTCCACAAGACCCGGTAAAGCTCCTCTTTCCTTCCGTTGCCATTCCTTTAGTATTTCCTGAACCCAATCCGGACCAAACCATTCCAAAACCACATATTCCAGGCGCTGAGAAGCCGCCGCAAGGAGACCTGTGAAGTAGGAGGATTAGATAATTATATAGACAACTCCCTGTCCCTATTATCCATTCCGATAATTACAGGGGAAATCCACCAAAGCTAGCTTTTTTAGCTACATACTTACAGGGTTAATTAGGAAAACTGACTTCTACAGTACGTCAGGGAGGTGAGAATGTAAATCAACCAAAGCAGACGTAGATGACAACAACTACTTGATTGACCGCTAGAGGGTTCAGCCATAACATTTATTTTCAATCCGTCTTACTCAGAAAGAAAATGTATGAACAGGAATGAAGAATAAATTTCACGAATGGTTTTTTCATGAATTTAGCCTTGTTGGACTCGGGAGCCATCATGTACATGGCACTGAAAATTGGAAAAGACGCTCCAAGTTTCCCAACCTCAATTAACTGTAAAAATAATCATGAATCACGTTTCACGTAGGAGGCATCAAGTAACAACAAGGATCATCATTAAGGAGGACACAGCTCCCGCTCCGAGCAACCCACCTGCATAACCAAAGTTTTTCGCCGAAATCCAGGTAAGCCGTCGTACCACATTGTAGCCAGAAGCTGTTGAACTGAGGGATGAGCCACAAACTAGGAGAACACGCATTAGTTAATTAGAACAATCAGTAACCAGCACACGAGAACATGTATTAATAATTCCAAAGGAATAGTTTCTATATTTAAGTCCCTTCCATTCAATACCCGGATTGAACCAACCCGCAATACCTGTTTTTGTTTATATTTTATAGCCAATTTTAGTCTCTCAAGTCCTTGCTTTTCTCCCGGCTCCCACCCGCTTTCCTCATCATCCTCCTTGGCGGATCGATGATTCAAGATGGTTTGCAATTCCTCGGATGTTCTTGCATGCCCCAAAAGTGTAGTGGCAAACTCTTGACACTGTGCCCTTAAAGCCTGTAGTGAAAGCCGTGAAAGTATTCATAATTACACCATCCCGCATTCCCACCTTGACTAAGTTTCTAACAAATTTTACAAGAATCCCAAATGGGATCTCAAGTGCAGGGAGGTTTCATTAAGAGAAATATATATATAAAATAAGAAATAAATCAAAGTCACGTCCGGAAAAGTTTTACTTTTATTTTAGTTCTACTTCAAACGGCACACCCCGTGTGGGCGGTTGGATTATCTTTTTAAAGTGTGGACGGAAAGTGTTAAATATTTGGTCTATGTCAGAATGTCCTCAACAAGCAAACCAGTCTCCCCATTTTCATCGTGAACTGGCTGGCAAAGGATTTGGACTCATTTAGATTTTCACCCCCGGAGGAATGGGCTTTGCGCGGAGCAGATACGATATGGCGGAGAAAGCTGACGCTTTCACCACCGTGAAAGGTTATCAAGACATCCCCCCTCCTCCCTCCATATCCCTATATCCCCCCGTGGCGGATATCTTCAGAGAGTCTTTGTGAAAATATTTTTATACTGCTTTGAATAAAATGGAGCTTGATTCTAGGAGAGAGCAGTTCCAGAATTGTCCTACGGACTTGATTCCAAGGCCTCCAAAGGGACTGAGTAAAGAGACACCTCAAAAGAGGATAATTTTATGCCATAAGTTAGCCAAAGGTATGAATGGAATTAACAATTGAGCTTTCAGCAAATATTTATGCATCTCATGTAAATATATGCGCCTCCACGCTCCACTTCATCCTTAACCAAGTTCAAAGTACATTTATCAGAAGATAATTTATACCCATACTTACACACTCAGCCGTAGGATTCCTTAATTACTTCTATACCTTTCTCTCCAACAACATTTTTCATTCCCTCCTTAGGTTTGCCCAAGACTATAATCTTCTTCTTCTCCGTCTCACTTTCCATCAATCTCGTGTATCACTGATCATTTCTAAACAAGCAGCTCCGCTCTTCCTAGTAGACTCCCTGCATCCCAATATGCACTACTGGGTACATATCCTCATCCATCAAACTCTGACACTTTCTCCTCTTACTTTCCCCCCGCAAGCTTCACGTGAGTTCAGTTTCATTACTCTTTAAAATTCAGTCTGACTCGGAATCAATTCTGCATCTTCTGCTTTTCCCATGCATATATTACCATTCCTCGTTATCTTCTCTCCAAAAGATTCTCAACTCTCCTCGTTTTCTTAGCTTATACAGCGTCCCAACTTACTTTAGCTTTAGCATATTCTCCACATTGTTTTGAGCCGAGCTCTATGGTAACTAAACAAATTTTTGGAAAGTGTTACACAAGTTTTACACAAATGCATTCGGCATTAGCATATTCTCCACATTGTTTTGAGCCGAGCTCTGTGTCATGCACCTTGGTTACCAGCCCACCAGAGAAAGGCGGAGAAAGCTACAAGAATCTGGGGTAAGTGCAAGCAGCTTTTGTTAATTGATTAGGAGTTTACGACCTTCCCGTCTAAAAGTTATAGCATCTTAGGTAAAATTCCTCCGTCATCAACTTTACCACTTTCACTCACCCCAGAGCTAACATGTTCAAAGCAAGAGACAATACAGATCTAGCTACCTACACACGTACTTGAGACAATCTTCTCCAAATGGCCTCTATCTCTTACCCAACACAAAAGCGTCTCAATCAAATCTCCATCATCTCTTCCCCTTGCTGTCCCTCCATCCTTAATTCCCTCCCGCTAGCCACAAAACTTAAAACAAGAAGATGATTTTTTTAAGATTAAAGCTGAAAGCGTCTCCACGTCTTTTCCTACTACATCTCCACTAGCTTTCTCCACCTCGGAGCAAAGTAGTTGTGTAAGACTACGTTATGAAATTTCTCTATTCACTCTCCCCGACTTTTTCTTATTTTTTAATCCACCTTTTTTCTCATGTCTACCGAATTTCTTTTGTTACTGCAACAAGTGCAGCCACCAAACTCCCTTAAAATCTCCTACTTTTAACAATATAAGCTGGATTCACCCAAGCTGATGAAAGGACGAAAATAAATTACCCACTGGACACACCATGTATTCATGTCTTTTCTCCTGCCCCAAGCAATTATTATACGTGTTTTCTCTCAATTCTTTCCATTCTTCCCCTATTTTTTACCTCCACTACCAAAGCAAGACATGAAGCATAGCGTGGCTTTTTTTGCTTTCACTACACTAAAACCCCTGCTTCGTATTTGAGTAGGAGGGGATTACAAAGAACATTTTCCTACCACACTCACAACACGTCATTTCCATCAATCTTGTCTGAAACTTTTTCTAATTCCGCTTGTAGTAGTCATGAGGAAATTAAAGCTAGTATCCAAGTCTAACGTCATGAACAGAGAAATATGTAAGGAAATTTAGGAATCCGCGTATATTCCGCGTATTTCAGGGTTCAATTCAAGTACTTAACCAAGCAATCCACTAATCAAATAAAAATAATAAATTACTACAATTTTCCCAAACTTTTCAAAAACTGCAATTAAAAACTAAGATGCTCATGAAAGTTTTCGAAAACCGTTACCAGTGAAAGTCAAGAATCTACCAACAATGCATGGTCATTTTAAACTGATGAAAAACAATGAAAGACTGACAACTTACATTGTACTCCGATCGGAATTCGGCCTCTGCTTTAGCAAGCCTTCGTAATTCCCAGGATAGTTCAAAGGCTGTTAAAAAAGGGTCACTTGACGACAAGCATATTAGCGAAGGAGAAGCCAAGGCTTTGTAGGCGTTTATACGCGACCTATTCCGAGTAAAAACATAGAAAAGTTTCAATATTTACATTTGTCTCTCTCTCTTTCTTTCAAGTGAACAAGTAATTCTTTTTTTTACTCTAATATTCATATACATATTAATATCTGTTTGTGATTTAATATTTTAGTATAAGAGCATACATGGAGTAGCGGAGGGAATCCTCGGTGACGGTTTTTATGCAGATATCACATCCACATTTGATATCATGGGGTACGGGTAAAGTGGCACCTCTGTCGAGTAGAATTTTAAGGATTTCATAGTTGTCCCTATGAGCTGCCAAAATGAGTGGTGTTATATCCGGAGTGAACTTTGCCGTGTCCCGATCCGCCGCTTCCCAACTCTGTTTTCATAGAATCATCTTTTAGAAGCTAGCTATTCCCGCAAGCCAACTGCCACACACGGCAAGGAGGACACATTTTTTTTAAAACAAGCAATCTTTTCTCAAATCTTTCTCCTCCTACACGCTCTCAACTTTCTCCCTCTGCTCTCTGTTACTTTCTTCTCAAGTGCGCCACATATATCGTCGAGTGGCCGACAGGAAGAGACGATATTAGTTTTTACATGACTTTTTACAAGAGTAACAAACGTCAAACTTCCTCCGGCTTCACCAGCCCACTAGCTCGCTCCCTTGCGAAGCTACAATTACCATGTCGCTCCAAATCCGAAAGATTCAGAACAACCCAGCGTCTAGGTTTAGAAATAGAATATTTATATAACGCTTTCCCACGTTCCCCCTATATTAATAAAAGAAATATAAAAGCTATACACACACGTGACTAACGCTATTGCCAACTTAGAAAACCCGTTCCAAGAACTAGCGAATATAACTATGCTGACTTTCTCCAGCTTTGTTAAAAATCTGTACGGGATTCATCCCTCCTTTCCAATCCAATCTATTTCTTATTCAATCACCTCATCATCTTCCTTGCACTTTTCTAGCTTCAAAGTATAACATCAGGATTTAACTCGTACAAAGTAATTGTTATACGTAGAATCCAAGACGCATTTCCTTCATGAACTATCACGCGTACTTGGGTTTTGAATCCTACTCGGTATCAAGGTACTATTTCAAAGAAAATTTTCTATTCCTCTGAACAACTATGTTAGTCTATTTTCCTGTATAATAGTACTGTATCTTTCGGCAAAGCAAAATCACAAAACTTTCTACCATCACTCTTGCTGACATATAATAAGCATAAGATCATAGTTGTACACAGTGTGTATCTCAGATTGCAATATCTATTATAGCATCCGAGGTTGACGTTGACATGATGAAGAAATTGAGAAACGCAATAAGTTTTCATTGTGCAATGTTATCTTGAATCCCAGTTCGATGAAGCATACTTTTGCAAGAAATGGCACGCGAGACTTTCACCACTTTCACTCCTACAGTATTATTATTCTAGTAAAACAAGTAAACCGGGAAGGCGACTGCTTTCTTACGTAAGGAGTTCCAGCTTGATGATTATTTTCTTCCCATTCCAGCAAAAGCTCCACAGCTTCCACATATTCTTCCTTGATGGCATGCAAAAGGGCGTCCTGTCAAAAGTTTCAAAGTATCAGCACGAATATATGTTAGATTGAGAGAGATCAACTAGTGGAAACTTCTTCATCTGCCCATGCGGCCAGCTCATATTCTACTTAACCTTATTCCTTTGTCACAATGTTTAACCTATCCTTTCTTAACCTATCTTGGTGCAATTCTTCGGCCTGGGTCATAAAACAGCTCGTATGCATTTAGCTTTACCGCCGTGATTGGTCCAATGGCATATTTAGGTTTCTGAATAGATAATGCAACACTTTCTTACATACTACTTAATAGATTAATTAAAAAAGTCTAATTCAAATTCATATATCCAAATACTCAAATTCAAAAATTCAAATTTTTACGGGACAATTAAATTTTCAAAAATTTGACAAAAAAAATAAATTCTGTTGGAAAGGAATTTTTACCACTATGGCGTAGTAGAAGGCCCACCAGTTATTCAATGTTTGTTACATTTATTCATACAGCTTTTACGACACAGTAACCTGCCCAGTGACAAAAACTGATTATATGTAGGTTAAGGCATCATGGTTGGCTCTGGAAGTGCACTCGGTGCAAATACGTTAGCTCAGGCCTACCTTGATTTGCTAATTGAATTTGAATATAATTTCATTACAGAATGAGAAAGTTCCTCCTTTACACTCTTTTACCTTTCTCTAGCGTGCAAGTATAATAGTATATATAATACTTATGGCTTAATGAAACTACTCTGTGAGGACACGAGTCTCTAATAACAGTGTCTAGTCAAAATGACTATTACTAATGAGAAGCTATTCTAACTCATGGTGCTTTCTAACGTGGGAGAAGTTATCACCTCATGACCTTACGTAGTTTTATGTGGGCTCTCATTTGTAGTCCGTTTTTCTTAACGAGACTTCAGCCTCATCCCATCCTCCTAGACATTCAAACATGTTAAAGCTGGAGGATTTGTGGCAATTCACAAAAGTCGTAGGTTTGTCAAAGATATCTGCAGCCTTAGGGGAGCTGTTGTGGACAAATAATATAAGCGGGAGACTGAGCTAGCAATTAAAATAATCTGGGCATAAATAATTTGCGGGTAAAAAATTTCCATCCCCATATATATTTTCCACATAATTCAAATGCAAGAAGACCTAGAACATTTCTCTATTTTGTGGAAATATGCTTCTGGGACCCGCTAGCTGCCCCCGTATCATTTCTCCTAATATTCTCTGGCAACGAAGTCCTCATAATACACATCAGAATAACTGCACACATATCCCCTCTCACTACTTTCTTCTCTGCTTTCTCTTCGCGACTGTATTTTCCACTCATCCCTGAAAGCTTTAAACATTCTCTTCACAACTTGAATCTCATGTTAGGAAAAAACATGGAGAAAGCTTGTCTAACTGACGGGTATTGCTGCGTTCTCTAGTATCTTGTAACGATTGTGAAATCACTTGCTGCATCGTCTTAAAATATTGCTAAATACTGTACATATGTAATCCGCGGAGAAAGCCGCTCCGATATCTCAGAATTTTTCGTGTCGTAATCTATGCTTACCTCATACTTAGTGTAGTTTGCAAATAAATTCCACTAGATTACTCACTTTAACTTTGACGCCTTCATCGAGAAGCAATTGAATGAGATCATAATTTTCATTCTCAATCGCCATAATCAAGGCTGATCGTCCAAGGGGATCCATGCAATCCAGCGAGAATACTTCAGGCTGCCCCCTGTAAGTATCTATTTGTCTGCAAGGGAAAATAAAGAAGCTTATTTTACACAAACTGTCAGACCAAAAGCCGGAAGAGATTTTCGGCAAAAGAAACTTTCTCCTTCAAATGATATCAATTCATTAAGTGGTTTGGTTTACCCCCCTTCTACTCCAGGGGTGTCTCCATTCCAAAATTATTTGAATTATATGTACTTATTCTAAATACTTGAGATCTTACGACAAGCTTCCTATAGATTCCAACCTCTGTCGGAGCGAATCAGTCTCAACTATAATTAGTTATTAAGAAAGTTTAACATTTTGACGTTCCTCTGATCCTTCCTTACCTTTTAATACCTGCCACATCTCCCCTTTCTACGAGCAGAAGGAACTTCTTCTCCTCTACGGTTAGTGCAGCTCCTTCTGGAGGAGGTCCTGCGTCGTAATCATCCCGATATTCTGAATGATTTTCACCACCACCGTTCATGTTGTTAATTAATTCTTCTTGGGAGCCAGTTTTAGAATTCATTTTCTAATCAGTCCCAGTCAACTTCCGCATTCGTCTTCTTCTTCCTCTCCTCCTCCCCTCCTTCCCCCTTCGTACTTCCCACGTAATCCCTGATAAAGATCTGCTTCCTCTTGTTTGCACAATTTAGTTTTGGTTTTTTTCTTCTTCTTTTAAACAGGGTTCCTACTACTTCCGTTATCTGATTTAATTCATGGTGACGTATTTGACTAAGGAAAGGGATACTATTATCACCAACTTTTGGGAAAAATCCGTAAAATCCCACCTACTCATTCCGAGTAGTATTTGTGGGCTCCTACTTTCTCACTAAATAAGGTACAAATGAAAGTCTGGGCGAAGACCGTAAAACTTTTTATGGTTTCAACAGAGGGAAGCGGAGAGTTAGCAGCACTGTACTTTCAATCAAATAGCTAAACATCCGCTCAACTCCCCTCCATCCTCCTTGTTTTTCCAGTGTGCCTTATATCAAAGACAAACTATGACAGTTTTCTCTCTTATTATTAGCACAAGAAAAGCACGTGTATGCAAATACACATGAGCCAAAAACGTAATCCTTCCAGGAACATTTTTCAGTGTGTCCCTCACACAAAACGTTCGCGTTACCAACAACTAACTCCATGAACGGTGGGACAAGCAGCAGCCTCATCCTGCTCACATTTCTGCAAATCCAAGCAACCTAATTTCATTATGCACATAGAAAAAATTCCGCTACACGTCTTTCATGCCCTTATTGCCTTTTGTGTAGCAAAAATCAATAATTCAAAGCATATTTTTTTAATGCCAACCGCCCTACATTTGGATAGTCCGTGGAGCCTTTCAAGGGGCCCCTGCTCTATTTTTATTATCAGATAGCTGGAAATTCATGACTGTAGAGTAAATTTACCATTTGCAGAAACCCTTTATTAGAATGTTCTTTGAATGATTAACATTAAGTCTCCCAGTGAAACCAAGCTAAAGGTGGTAGTCAAAGGGGGAAGCTAAGGGTGAGCTAAGGGTAAAAATGTGACCCAATACAGGACAATATAGGTCATGAAATAATTTCAGCCAGAATTTTTGCACGACTTCGCGTCCTCCCCGCACATCACCAACCGCAGGGTTGCTAATCCAATAATCAAGAAACCTCACAAGTTGATACAACTTTTACACCTGGAGAGAACAAGTGCTGAAGCTTGCACAGTTTTAGTTTGCAAGTCTACTCTTTCCTCTTGTCTTTTCAGACTACGTACACGTTAGACATTTGAAGAGCTCATTCAGCACTAGGAAAAGTCAGAGAGCCTTTCTGTATGGAAGACGGCAGGGAAAGAACTCTAGCCGACCCCCTGAGAGAGCATAATCATATAAAATCAAAACCTTGCCCAATCCCATCATACTCGCAACACTCATTTCCGCCACCTTCAGCTCTGTACTAATACTTTGGTTGACGATGAATCGTATGAATAGTAATGTGCCGTTTCAAAGTCTTGTTGCAACCCAGACTGATATTCTTGGCCATGAAGGTGGCTAGTCCGTGTATACTAAACAGGGGCAAATGCATACATGAAAGCATCCGAAAGTATTCTTGCTTCCCTTGGGCTAGTCTTTGAAAGATGGTCGGACACTTCTTCCTTGATCCTTCAAAGATAACACTGAGTCAAACGAATCAACTAACTTGAGTGAGGGTGTTTCTTAGGAAACATTCTCCATGTTTTTCTCCGGAACCTCATACATTTTTGCTTTAATGTCATGTTATGAACCTATTTACTTATGTAGTATTTTACTCCACTTCCGTGGAGGGGTAGGAGGTGGATGTCCAGAGTCCCGGCTTCAGAACTCACGAGACGTGTGATCCAGCAAGTATTCAAAATATCCATACAACAAAAGTGGAGAAAGCGGAGAAAGTAAGGTAGAGGTCATGGATTGTGTAATTCTAGGCTGGTTGGTACGAAGATGAAATCCCTTGTAAAATTTTCCATCCAGTTTAGTTGCCCCTTTATACGTGGGCTGGAGAAATTTTTAAGCAAGGGCAAGATATGGACAATGAAAGTCCTTCAAGACGTCAAGACTTTGAGAGAAAGTCCCTATGTCGTCATCCTTCATGCTCATCATCCCCACAATGCAATGAATCCATTCTCATGTCTTTGCCCGCAACTCCGTATGAAATGTTTGCCATGAACGCGCGCAGGAACCGTTGTCGACTTCTATAAAGATCCGTAAAGGGAGAGAGATTTAAACAGTTTCCGCATCCGATCATCCGTATCCTCTTCCATTCTCCTCCTTCAGCCCGGATCACCACCCCGTGAATTAAAACCCACCAACTCACAACCAATCAGCTAGTTTAGGCTCCACTCTTTTTCAAACGTTTACCTTCTTCACCAACAATATTTCGTCTCAGTTTCTCATCTCTCCCTCGAACGAAAACCTTCTGCCTTCATTTCGGATCATATTCCAGGAAATGATTCTCCACACAAGCTGATAACGGGGACAGATTTGTAGCCAACGCTAAATTATTATTTACATCACAAGCCATATTATACAGTTATAATCGAATCGCTCCCGTCTTATCTGTGGAATTGTGCCGGGGCTTAACGATATTTAACTCAATTCAAATACCATCAAAGAACCATCGAAACACTCATCAAGAAGGGCAACCTATTCTTAAACTGATTTAATACTACAAGTAAGTTGTTTCATTATTGCCCTTCCTTCTTGACTATGTTCCAGCATCTCCAGAAACCTTACATCTGTTCCATTTAAAAAAATCAAACCAGAATCAGGCTCAGCAAGTATTTCATATTTTATTGATCCTAGCTAAAAAATCCGCCGAAAGTTTCTGCTATACTAAATTTTTAAAATTAAATATATAAATCACATGCATGTCATGATGCCCCATTGCGTTTCCTGCACCGCAGTCATTCATTACCAGTCTTTCCTTGCCAGTACAGCAAGAATCCCCTTCAAATTAAGCACCCCTTCATGAAAGGCTACTTAAAAGGTTGTTTAAGTTTTTTAAATAGATTTCGATTACGTCAGATTTTTTTTAAATCTTTGTGTAGACCGGCAGGAAAGTTCCGTACACCATTTAACAAGAACACATTTTTTAAAACTGTCCTCTTTCAGAATCCCTAAGAAAAGATATTGTTAGCGCAAACGGCTTCCAATAGACGTAACAAATATTTGAGTTACAGAAGTAGGGGTTCCATATTAATTAGCTTAATTCCATGCATTCGTTAAGTCGTGAAGACTCATGGGTCTTGATTAGTGAATCATTAAAAGTTAAAACTTTACTATTCATTTAAGACTTTCCCTGCAGTCTGACCGTTTACGACTCAATGTATTTTAAACTTCAAATTACTCCTCCTTCTTTCAGCCTCCGCATTTAAGTGACAAATTGTATCAACAAGGGTCGAATAATAAATAGTAAGACCAAACTTCCGTTCTGCAATTCAAGATAGTTGATCCTCAAGCAAGATGACCTTTTCGGAAGGAAGAAAGCTTTAGAAAGGAAAAAAAGAGGCAGTTGTGACTACTTTGAGTGTATTTTATAAGGCTGCACTTACAATTGTTGCTTCAAACTAAGCATTCATTGGTATATAAAGAATGGAAAGAGCAAGAAATTCGATAGCATCAGAAAGGAATTAATTACTATGAGCCATGTGATCTGCTCAAAGCGCTTCGGGTTCTTTCTGTCTCCCCGTCTGTCAAAGTTAGGGGGAGAAAGTATAAAACCCGAGACTGTCCGCTCCTTCAGATAGCCCTAAAGATAATGCCAGAAGAAAATTGCTTTTCTTGGATATTTACTTTAGATTTTTCTCTAATTTTTATATTTGTTCCTCAACAAAGCTAAAAATACAAGTAAGATATGAATCAGTAATGACGCAGGGCCGTTGTTAGGGGCATTCAATAATGGAGCACGGAGAAAGTGTACCAACCTTTGACTACCCAGATTTTGTTTACTCCTATACATAGATGATACATTGCAAATCGTATTGACACGCAAGAGAGAATATAGGGTATGCAGTTATTGGACGGCTGGCTGAGCAAGTTTACCAAGAGCTGATCCTAAAGGCCTGTTGCTACTTTTATTGTCAGTTCAATATTGAAATGGATAAAATCAATTCAATATGTCAATTTGCAACGTTTCGCCAATTCCGGGTGCTGTATAGTTGCCCCTAGTCAGCCAAGCAGGGGTACAAAGCAAGAAATCTTTCAAAAAATCCTGACAGCCTCCAAGATTGAGCTGAATACAGAGATATTTGCGTGGGCGGAGATTTACAATCATTGCGCTTACTTTCTCTTAAAGGCTGAAAGGCCATCTACAAGACCTTCTCGAAATATACGCTAGAGAAAGCTATACAGTAAGATTGTGTCTAGAGATTGAGATGCACACAAGGTTATCATAGAAAGATTAAATTATTGAGCTTGTCAAAATCAGAATCACGTTCCACGTGAAAATCCAGAATGCACTTTCTCCATATTCCTTTTCAACTTTCCTCTGGTAAGCTCGCTTACGTAGGTGAAAGTTGCGAAAGGATAGACCTGTGTATCAATTACGAGCTGAATTGCAAGCGTTAATTGAAAAGTGTCCTCAAGTTTAGATCACTTCAAGCATGCAATGCCAACAATATCTTAGCTTAATATAGATTTTCCAGGGGTAAGTCTTTCATAACGCTCTCAAAGTTGACAAACTATCCTTCCGTGACCAATTTACCAAATCCGTTAGAAAGAATACGGAAATCACATAGCTTGAATCCATGTGTTCTGTTCGCAATTCAGTCACACCGTTTGGATCCTCCCTCCTAAAATGTTTTTCTCAAGAAAACGTTTTAAATCCAGTAACAACCTCTCACACCATGACTTCTCCTCGCTATAGAGGAGCATCATTCAAAAACAGAAGCATATTTTAAATTGTTTCTTTCCACACTTGGAAAGACATAAACTCTAGGGCAAACTGGCGTCAAATTCGGATGGAAATGTTGGATTTTGCAAAGCTTCAAGAGGAAAATATAGTGGGTGAAAGTTAGGAGAAAGTAGAGACACATGACACTCTGAACAAGTGTTCTCAGTCAGTTTCGAAGCATGTGTCGTATTGAAGGAGTCGTCTATTTAGAGCCTGTAACTTTCTTCAACGATGAAATTATTCACGAATATGATGCATGTATGTTTACACACACGCATACCGCCTTTAAGAGGTTGGATAATGTTTCCTGGTTTAATCCTGGGAAAGCCGCCACTATTAGAGCAGGTCGACATGTTCCCTATGCTTTCACCTAATCACCTTGATGGTATAAGAGGAGAAAGCTTCCTCAATGAATTTCTAAACGCTTCCGGTCCGCCATAAAATCTTTTCCAACATGGGAGCTTATACAATGTCTTGAGCTTTCTCTCCCTGGCTTACCTCCTCTAAAACAATTATCTCCAGACAGCTAGCTACCATCGAGATCCTCCAACGGAACACAACTTGATCACATCCGGCATGATTTTTCAGTGTCCTATCTCTGATTTCATACATGAATAGATTAAGCAATTAAATGGAAAATACAAGGGCGTGTATCTATTATAGCTCTGAAACCGGATGACAAGTGAAACCAGAAAGTGTTTTTAGAGATCTTACCTCTTTCTGTGGGTTGCTTCAAAATATTATATTACTACTTGTTCTTCACCTTCTCAGGTTAAGTAAGTAGGAAGGATAAAGCTCTGATTTAGGTAGTAGGAACAGGAGCAAAAGTATAATATTAACTCATCCAGTGATTGCGGCATTTGGAGAAAGCTGAGCCAAATATACCTACCTACCTGCTACTCTGCTTCCTCTCCCCCGCACTTTCCCCAAGGGCCGATAGAAGAGAAAGCTGTTATTCAAGAGCTTCTCCTAGATTAAAACTAACAATGTTACTGAATACAATATTTTGATAATTTCCAGCACCTTGAAGCATCATTTGAATCTATTCTTGATTGCAGGGGCAGGATGAAATCCTTGGCAGGGCTAGGACTTATTTTGAGCGTGATGATGTACTTCCCTGCGGAAGGGTTACTCATAAATGCTGGAAGGGATCAGAAGGACTCTGGGGATGTGAATACAAGGAAGGCCCGGGCTACAGAGAATTTCCCGCAGGACCAGCCTCAACAGAGCGAATCAATGGAGGGATATTCTGGAGATCATTCACCGGGGAGCGAATTAGCTGAAGACAAGCTCGAGGGTGGGAGTTCAGGGCAAATGCAAGTGCCAAATAATTCGCCCCTCAATTTTTTCCGCTACAGAGTCTACCCACCTCTGTACTGGATGGACGGGAAGCAAGGGAAGGCGGGAGGAGTGGTGCCATTTATGACGGGCAAAGACGGACTGGGAAGGCAATACCTGTTGGGCGGTCGTGAGACTTCAGAACCCTCAGTACTTTCCCTCATGAGGCGTGTGGGGAAAGCTGATAGCAATTTTATCCGCTTCGGTCGCTCATTCCCATACATCATTGGACCCGCTAGTAGCAAAAAGAATAATTTTATCCGACTTGGAAGGGAAAATCCACGACAAACAAATTTCATTCGACTCGGACGAAGTAGTATTTGGAAACACTCTGACAGGATGCTCCCAAACGTTGGATTCTTCCCCGATGATCTCTACTACTCCTCTGCAGGGCCACATTGGACGCCATCCTTTGAACTTCCCACAAGCAGCGAATTACGTCGCTCTGGACCCGTCTAAAAGTTTCCAGGAACACATTTTAGTATACGTTTTTCCGGAGATGTCCTCAGTCCAAAACTTGTTTATTTTTCTTTCATTTGATTTTGCTGAATGGAGAAAAGTTTTTATAATTTTACACCCCCGCTCCGCCCCTTTCAACTCTCTCATCCCTGTCTCTTCATTAACGATAAGAATTACGTGCCGCTTGCCACCAACGTCTAGACTTTAGAAATATTAAAATGTCGTCTGGTTTCCGCGGTCTTGGCAGTCTCATTTACTTCCGAATCCATTTATGTACATATTCCCTTCTTGTTAATACTTTTTTTACTAGTTTTATCGTGACTTTAGGTGTAACAATTGGAATGCGCCTCGGAAATTGAACTGACAAAAGGTAGTAATCTAACAGAGTATCATATTAAATTTTAATCCATCTTACATGTTTGGAAACTTGTACCTTAAGTCGTGTACTCGTGTAGTCGTAGTAGTCGTCATAGTACATAGTAGTTACATTCCAAGGAAGGAGGGAAGGTCTATTTTATCTTTCCATCCTCATATTTTTAAAGTAGTTTTTTGTTAGCTAATTATAAATTTATATGTCATCCAGCATATATGTTTAACATCTCAAGCTGACATTTGTGACTGACCGATACCTCAAAATTCTTAATCAGATATTAAGTGTTAGTTATAGCTAATTATTCAATCACTCTCACTCCTAGTCGTAGCTCATCCTTTGTCACCTGGGCTAGTTCTGCGTAGATGTGATTTATCAACTGCCAGACACTTAGTTGGTCTACAGCAATCAAAAAATGATTATAACTGTAATATATGTAGCCTATAGTAACTTGTCAACACGGATCCTACAGTAAATCCTATTCACTAAATCATCATCTAGTAATCTTTTTCGGCTACATAATCAATTCTCTTTCCATCATTCTCTTAAAATCAAAAGGAGGCTTTGATTTTTGCTCACTGCCTCATCCTACCCACATTACCTTGCAGATGCATCATGTGTCTTTTCAGAAACGACGGAGGAAAATGAAATAAAAGTATTCGTATACTGCAGAAATGCATAGGTCCCCGCATTTATTCGTAAACGAATTGAATGCTGCAGCGGAAGTTTGTCCAACACTACCACTAACGTTAATATTATTTTAACGTACAGATATATGGGAACCGATACATTTAATCTAATTTGAAACCAAACAGTATATTTTTCGTCCCTAGCAGCCGATTATCTCTCAGGATATTACGACAGATTCTAATACTATTTGGAAATGATTCTCAAGCTGGTTAACTAGTACATGATGGTCTCAAAAGCAATGAAAAATTGTACGTAAAATGAAGATCAAGTCAATACGTACACTTTGTATCTAAAAAGGTTCACGAAAATTGTCGTTTCTTTTATTTCGTGCTGTCCTTTGCATTTGGCCGAAGTAAAACAGTTATTTGCGTATAGTTTTCAAAAACTAAATACCGTCAATTTTATTATCCAAATGACTATTATCCGATAGGAAAAAACTCGTCCAACCTTTCTAAAGCGTTTCAAAATACATATGATTGCAAGTACTTTTTTTGTATTTAGACTTCCCCCAGACGGATGTGATTTAGTGTGCTCCGACAACAATCTGAGATCAATGGTGAGGATGCCTATTACGACTACGTCCATCATTAAGTAGATTTGTTGGCAACCTCCCCGGGATCTTTAGAAACATATTACATACGTATAGTTAACAGTTTTTACTTTTACCAGCCAAATTTTCTACTGCTTTGCTCAGAGCCATAGCGGATTTTAGCTAAAACTTACGAGGAAGTTCCACGGTATTTTACACAAATCAATGCAGATTGCTCCGTCCATTTGACAAGTGCTGAAAATCTACAACATCGTAAACATTAAATCCATTCCACATGATTACAAGGTCAGTTCTACTATTAAACGGCAGTGCTCTCACCACTTCATGCTTCCAATTTTTTTCGATTTGTCAGCGGTAATATTTCATGTTTTCCTTGGTACCCGTTTTCCCA
Organism: Sminthurides aquaticus; assembly: GCA_906901655.1. Taxonomy (NCBI): domain Eukaryota; kingdom Metazoa; phylum Arthropoda; class Collembola; order Symphypleona; family Sminthurididae; genus Sminthurides; species Sminthurides aquaticus. Next base: position 11,152,504 of record CAJQTT010000001.1, on the reverse strand, counting down.
CCAGTAAGATCCCAAAATACTTAGAAAAATTAACCAGCCAATATGCCGGTTAGCAACAAATCTGTCGCTGCAATTTTTATGATTGTGAATATCCAACGTGTACACCTAGACATTATACACATAATTTGAATATTTCCCAGAATAAAAAGTATTTACGGGAATAAAACTTTAATTAAACATACCTGCCATGCCAAATGGCCAGCTATTCCACTTAAACCCAGGTAATACGGCCAGCCAAAATCATTAATGTATCCAACCGTTGAAAGGCATGAGAGCATGCTTATTGAGAAGCCCTGCAACCAAATCTTGGTGTTGTCTCCAAGCCTTCGGGCTGTAGACCCGAGGCCTAGATATGCGTCTTCTTGTCTGTCCTATACGTATATAATCCGCAATTTTTAATACTAAATTATCTAGCCAGTAACTTTTATCCAGTACTGCTCCCGTGAACTGCTGCATATTCTTATTACCTGATGAGCGTAAATAGTGTCATATATTAGCGTCCAGAGAATGCCAGATGCATACAGCATACCACAAGTTGCGTTCAAGGCAGGAAATTCTAAGTATGAAAGACTAGCAGCGGTGGCAGCGGTATAACCGAGTGGGACGCCCATGTTAAAAGTAAACCCAAGCACTAGTTGTGGCCAGTTAGTGACACGCTTTGCTAATGGATAGAGTATTACCATACCTAAAATCGTTTATGAAATATGAATGAAAAAATATCAGCAGTATAACATGTTGAAGCTCAGTTTCAAAAATCTTACCAAGAGAAGCCACACCAAGAACAAGGCATGGTGTATTCAGCTGGCACAAGATCCATAACGAAACACTGAGCTGCGCGGCCAACCAGGCAGCAGCGTGCCTTAAACGCAATTCTTTAGCAGCGAGAGGTCGATCCTTTGTGCGTTTGACCTGCATAATAAATTAAATCTCAAAATTGCAGGTTTGAATCACAATTTGTAAGGTATAAAATATTATGTCGACATTTTACATACCTGTGCATCTATTCTATGATCCCACATGTCATTGATGGTACAACCAGCGCCTCGCATAATGAATGCTCCGGCTCCGAATAAGGTCAATAAAGCTAAAGGTGGCAAACCCTCTGCTCCAATCGTTAGTCCCCATGTGCATGGCCAAAATAGCAACCATGTTCCTGTGTCAAAAATTCTTGTTATGATCATGCTCTGATCACGAGAGCTTTTTTATGGTTAACAGATTTCGTTTTGAGTCTTGAAGTTACCGATTGGCTTGTCAATCCTAGAAAGTCTCAGGTATGGTTGGCACCTTGGAGGAAATGATTGCACAAATAGCTGTGCCCGAGAAAGCGGGGTTGCCTGTAATTAAATTGACATATACTGAAATATTCATAACCTACTTTGACATTTTAATATTTACACTTAAGAAAGTAAGTTGACTTACCGGTATACCCGAATCACTTGAGAGGTTAGACACACTTGATACTATACTAGGTTTATACAATACATTAGAAGGAAACCTTAAGTTCGAGATATTTATTCTATCAGTCTTCACATGACTACGTGAGTAGCGATGAACTTTTTTGTAGTCCAAATTATCAATTCGGGCACATACATGAGTTATGCCTAGGATTCTTCGAAATCCAGAATCCGGTCCCCGATTGACCTTTAAAGCGAAACGCATATTTTGCATGGCGTACATGATCCTTCCTTCTGTACCTGATTTCTGCAATTAACTGCGCCTTAAGGATCATTTTCTCCGGCACTTCTCCATTGGCATCTACCTAGACCAGACTAGTTTCGAAAGGACCGTGAGAAAATTGTCTTCAAGCTAGCAACACCTTTATAATGTTTAATAATAAATTCAGTGTAGGAAAACTTGACAGTTTTTCTCATTCCAAGAAATATATTTGTCAAGACTAGATGAATTGTTGCGTTACGTAACAACCTACGATACCATTATCAAGGAATAAAACTTGTTTCTTTTACGCAGATATCTTTCAAAAACCGGATTCACATTTTGAATTCAGACACAATTATATATTTATCAACAGATTTAATGAATTCAGGATTAAAAATTGTGAAGCTAATTAATTATTTTGGCAAACATATACAATTGCAAAACAGTATTGTTTACCCACAAATCGCGAAACCCAAATTAGAACCAGTATTCCGAGCACGTGAAAACACTTCAATCGAGCGTCAAATCAGCAGAAAACAGCTGCTCCCTCCAATCAAAATAATACGCGCGGAATACAAGCATCTTACGTTCCGGAAATAAAAAGTTTATCGCCGCCGCATCGGTATTTTGTAGCACGGAGTTTGTAAGGAATTAAATGGTTTCAGTTATATAATTGACAGTGAAAAGTGAATTATAATTATCTATCAGGCATAGATCTTAATTATTAATTTCATACAGCTTTGGTCGAAATAGAAATAGATTTAAAAACTTCAAATTAATAGCTAACTTAATAGAAGACGTGTGACGTCCTCTCCAACTACGATGGATATGTCAGACGAAGAGGTCGAAAGGTTCGAAGTGACTGAGGATGACCTTGCGAATGAACTGAATCCTAACCGATTTAGCAAGCGGTTTACCAAGAACAAGCAAATTTACGGTGAGTCATTCTTTATTATTTGTCATCAATTCGTGGGTTACTTTACAGCTTTAATGTGGTGGCACTCTCATTTCCTACTGAAGCAGCTTGTTAACAAAAAGTTTGGTCAACATTTAGGCATTTGGGCACCAGATAGTGACGAGGAGGGAGAACCGACTTCAAGACGACGTGACGCTGGAGGTCAGCGGCGAGGGTTTTCCTCTTCGGCACCAGTTGCCTTCATATCTGCAGGAATACAACAACCGAAAAAGGATGCACCTGTGGAAGAAGCAGAGGAAGCGGAAGAAGCTGGAGGCCCGGATATTACTGATTCTTCTGGGTAAGTCCTAATGACCAGTACACAGTGCCCATTTCATGCATAATTTGTAAGTGATTTGAGCATACTGTCACAAATAAGTTACCCCTTCGTTTGGAATTTTTAGGGAGGAGGAGGTCCAATTTGTTTCGGCGCAAAAGTCAAAGAAAGTGTTCAATTACCAAAGCATGGCCGGAATGAGACAACCATCAGGAGGAACAAAAGGCTATGAAATGTTCGGGAAGGGAGCAAAAATGGCTATGTTGATGGGATTTCAACCGGGAAAAGGGTTAGGAAAAGATCTTCAGGGAATAGCTGCTCCTATCGAAGCTCACAAGCGTAAAGGACGAGGTGCAATTGGTAAGTTTCATCAATAGCATAACGTCTAGAAAACTCATATGCAACCTAGGATAGTTTTTGTAAATATTGCCTTCATATATTTTCTCTATTGCAGGTGCTTACGGTCGGGAAGTGAAAACAAAGGTTGCGGAACCCCTAGTTCCTGATGAAAGAGCTTCCGCTACTCCAATATCGAAGCCAACAGAATCCAAATGGCAAAAGGATTTCACTTCGTCTCGAAAAGCGGAAAAAGTTGTCTACAATTACGTTTCAGCCGAAGAAATTCTGAAGCAAAAGCATTTAAGTGTGCGCCCTGATGCTGGGTAAGCAAAGTTTATGGCTCCTGAACCTCCATTCCGCATGAAGTGGTGACAAAATAATATAATTTTTTTTGAATTTTGCAGTGCTTTGGGAAAAGTGAAAGTTATAGACCGAACCGGTCCCCAAGAGCGTGTTCTTAGTGGTTATCACGCTATTGCGGGCCAAAAGAAGCCTACAGAAGAGTGGGAGGGCGATGGAGAAGTCAAATCGAAGGTTATACAGAAATCAGCATTTGAAATGCCAGAGTTAATGTACAACGTCCATTTATTAGTCGATACTTGCGAGCAGGTGAGAAAATATTACAGTTAAACGTAAACAATACTCCCAAATATTAGAGATAATGACAAGTAATGACACGTTTTCTTAATTTTTTCAGGATATTTTAAGAAATGACAAGAAGATAAAATACAATAGTGAAAGGAGGGATTTTCTTGAAGGAGAAATTAAAAGCCTAAAGAAACGTCGTGATTACGAATCTACTGTTGCTAATAATCTGCGCAATATCGTAGATGATTTAACTGCGCTGAAACAAACAACAGATATGACAAACGACAAAGCTATCGCAGCAGTGAACAACATGAAGGTAAGCCTCTCATACCTTGTTAGGTTTCTCCAATTCATTCGGAAATTGTGGGGTGTTTCGAGCTGCATAAAATAACTGACATGTTTTTTATTTGCCAGAGTGATTATAGTGAAGAGTGGGAACTTTATCAGCTGTACAACGTCATTCCTGCTGTAGCAATACCCTTGCTGAAGGAGCAATTAAAAACTTGGAACCCACTTCTCGCTCCTCAGCTTCATTTTGAGACGTATCAAGACTGGCGAACTTTGGTCGGATCTCGGGAGGATATATTTGAAGGCTTAATCTGGGAAACATGGATGCCATCTATACGCCAAACTGTTCTGAACTTATGGAATACTAAGGATGCGGAAAGTTTAATCAATGTTATAGATATTTGGAGACCACTTTTGGCCGAATGGATTTATCAAAATATATTGGACCTGCTTGTGTTTCCTAAAATTCAACTTGGTGTGGAGAGTTGGGATCCTTTGTCAGATGCTGTGCCTATCCATGCTTGGATACATCCATGGTTACGTCACCTAGGTAAGATATGCAAACCATCTTTAAGTTTAATGGAACAGCAATGTAAGTTAAATGCTAATATCTGATGGAATACGTAACTGATTTTCAGGTTCTAAATTAGAGACTGTATATCCACCAATAAGGCAAAAATTATCCGATGCCCTGACAAATTGGCATCCTGGCGACAGTTCCGCGAAAAAGATACTATTACCATGGGCAACCGTCTTCTCAAAGGGATCAATGGATGCCTTCTTACTTAAAAATATTTTGCCCAAGTTGCATATGGCAATGCATGATTTAGTTCTAAATCCCTTAGCCCAAAATATGGGTAAGATCTACAATCACTCGTCGGTCATTACCTTGTATAACATAGTGATGTTTTGTAAAAGCTAACTATGTTGGTTTTGTGGTTCGTTAGATCCTTGGAACTGGGTAATGGACTGGCTAGACATGGTTCCTCCAAAAGCAGTAGTTCAAATACTAGACGCTATTTTCTTTCCCAAATGGATCCAGTTTCTGGTCACATGGTTGAATAGCTTTCCGAACTTTGGAGAGGTTTCCCGCTGGTACAGTTGGTGGAAGGAGCTTATCCCTCCCGAAATCATCAACGATCCCGTTGTTACAGGTACACTTTTGGCCATACTACTGAATATTTCTACGTTGTTCTAAGGATTGTTCATCAACATGAACGTTTTGTTCTTGTTTCAGCTCACCTAAAGAAAGGTTTGGAGATCATTGGTCGTGCTGTTCAAAATCCTGGTCAGCCCTTCGATATTTCAGCGATATTAAATCACCCCATGAACCAGGGCCCACCGCCACCTCAAATGCAAATGCCAACTCCCACTCCGCATGAAGTAATGGCCGATGTTATGCGAATACAGTCCCAAAGCGCCACTGCTTTCCGGGATTTAATACAAATGAGATGCGAACAGCTAGGTTTAATATTTATGCCTCTACCAAATAGATATTACGAAGGGAAACAAGTTTATCGATGTGGCAATGTATTAGTGTATATGAGTGCAAACGTAATTTTTATGCAGCGAGATGGTATTTGGTACCCTACCTCAGTCTCACAGTTGCTAGAAACTGCGGTTAATAGCTAGTATTGAATTCAGCTGATTTTAAAAACGAACAGGAATTGCTAAAATATTTACAAAAAGCTCAATAATAAGGATTTGGGCGTTCTTTGGGGTAAACTTCTATATTTTTGTATTAAATTCTCAATACCAAAAACTTTCTCATTTAGCGTAAACGTTATAAGCTTATCCGTCTTTAATATAATCATGCAACTATTCTAATTCTTAAGAAAATACAGCAACTACTTTTAGGAACGTATTTATTAGTACCACGTTGTAAAAGATACAGCAACCCCTCAATGTGGAGTGTGATCGCGAATCGATCGGAAGAACGAATGTTTCGTATATATGATTGTTAACACCTGACTATTCCATCTTTGGAGATGTAATCTTAAGATACAATAAAAAGTTATGAGTTATATATTCTTCCAGTCTAACAAGTGATGGTAATAAAACGATGTATAAAAGGCACAGATCCGTAGCTACTCTAATAAGTTCATGTAATGTCGGACGCGAAAATAACTTAAGAACTTTGGTCCAGTAATAGCGAAAGATTAGCTATGACTTGTAGCATAACTGCTAAGTAGATTGTGAGATACAATTGTTCAGAGTAATTTCCTGAATCATTATTGCTCCTGAGCTTGGCGTGTGTCATTCATCAGATCTCTTGAGAAAAATTCCAGAAGCCCATATGTACTATGTATGGCACACAACTGAGTATTATAGCTCGATTTTTGATTAAAATTCATCGTGTTTCACCAAAGCTTCCCCAAAGTCTGTAGCTTGAGAACCCACAAAGATATCATATTTATCCAAAACTTCTTCCTTGGTCAAGTTTCCGTCCGAATTCGTGTCAGAAACATGTATCAAATGATTAGTTTCGGCTTCAGCTTGATCGAAGTCAGTAGGCATGACCCATTGTTTCACCTGTAAACCAATTGAATTATTGTATCCATTCTCACATCAACTGAGCTAACTACTACTCGAATGCAGCATGTTACATCATCCTCAAACTAAATCCCTTACTTCTTCATGATCAAGGAATCCATCCCCATTCTTATCCCGGAAGAGGGCAAAAGTTTGTCTTTCCGACGCAACCCAAGACGGTTCTTCCTCATCCCCTTCTCCGCGGTAAATGTCACCTGAAATTTTAAGTATAATTATAAACCAGCCCTTGTATCTTTCTTGTTCTATTGAAATCCAACATCCATCCGTAACTTACGTATGTATTCATCAGCAGATATTTTCATGTCCCCATCCTTATCAATATCTTCAATAGTTTCAATCACGATGACATCATGCATACTCGGTGATCCTTCCGGGTGTATGAAATTCATAAACTCTTCTTTAGTTAGAAACTCATCACCGTCTTCATCAGCGATCCTCCACCTCCTTCGATCTCTTTTCACCATCTTCGAATAAGTGTCGTAATCAGGTTGGTTCTCATTGTCTTCATCAAAGAAAGAATAAGTAGCTTTCTTGTATTCTCCCCAAGACAGCTTATCCTTAACTTCCGGCGTGTACATCCTCCACTGAGTTTCCCCATCCTGAACAATATATTTTTGCTGAGTCCATTTAATCCATTTCTTGAGTTCATACGGGCTTAAAATCCCGTCACTGTTGGTATCAATTTTGTCGAATATAATCCTGCATAAATCAATAGCCCATTATTTAAACAATAGCCCTTCGCAGACTAGTAAAACACGGCATTGACCAGCTGGCAATTACATATAATTCAAGTCAATTCATACCCCAATCTTCTCCTGGATTCTTCCGGTGATAAGTCATCAAACTGTTTTGCTTCTTCTCCAAGAAAAGCCTCGTGATCATAAGCAGCATTATGGTTTCCATCAACATAATGCTGTTGATCACTCAATGGCTGGAAACAATAAACAATCAATAAATGAATATCATTAGTTTACAACACTTCTTACACCATCCTTCCGCCTTCTCTTTTTAACGATGGGAAATGCAATCAGCTGTACGCAGTAGCCCAACTTTTATACAACTCCTCCTCACAAATTCCCCATCATCAAACAAGACAAACACCTACACTTGCGTAATCCCAACTTGTTAATCTCATTACATGCTTGTTATTTTTACTAATCAAACGTCAAACTCCTGGATAGTTACCTTTTCCATTTGCCTCTTGACTTCACTCGCATGTTTCGGCAATGCAAACGCCGTACATAGAGTGACAACAAGTCCAAGGGACAGCAATTTCTGCGTCATTTTCTCCAGGATTTTAAACACGTGGTTAACAGTCAATTAAACTTTAGCTCTAGTTAAACCGTTATCTCCGCTTCACAGCTCACTTAACTCACTTCCTGACACAGAAATTCCGGAAGCGTCAAACTGAAAGTGCCTATAACGTAAATTATTTTCAACTGTAAGAAGCACCGTAATGAATTGGAAGATCAACAAACAATACTTGAATTCACCTTTCTCACTCTCTGATTTAATTAATTACCTCCTCTAAATAGAAAATCAGCTCTTGCTTTTTAAACCCAATTAGTTTCACAGTTTACTTTAATGATTTTCCAGCACAAGATTGAAGATCCTGCTCCTAAAAATGGTGTATTGTGTTCATCCGTCTAGAGGATTCTCTTTGGATCTGATCTTCTGATCTTCCTCTCCGCTATACGCAGCAACTTTCCTACTCTACTGTCAGCCCGATGCATTTAAGGATTTCCTAGTCTTCCGCCCTCGTCACATGTTTCCCAAGGAAGGAAGCACGTCTTCCAGATTTTTTTATCCTATAAATAATAATAACAGGAAGGAAACCAAAAAGGCAAAATCTGCTCTCGTCTGCATCGAGATATTGTTCAGAGTGTGAAACTCGAAAGGAATCAACGAGTATAACTCCAGAGAAGCAAAAAAGAAGATGAGTTCAAACGAATAGGAAAACGGCACGTAGATTTCGCTCAAGACAGAGATAATTTTCCAATTCGATGCATCTTCTAGGGTTACATACCACAATCCAGGGCTTTACCGCATCCTTTACGGGGAGTATATTAAAAAGTGAACGCAGTTGGAAGACCATCCGTTATTTGATAGACTTAACATCTTCCCTGGGATCAAATTTCCATACATGGAAAAAATATCCTCCTCCTTCGCTTTCGAATCAACTAGGACGCTTAAACTTTTATACAGCGATGAGCTGTGCATAAGTTGTATAGCATGTACGAATAACTCAAACGCTTATTCTAGTATGTAATCCTAGTATTTCCATGACCGATTTCCAGTTTCATATATCCACCATGTACAACGTTATTTCCTTTCCTTCTCTTCTATCTTGAATTCTTTTAAATTATCGTATACAGAGCATTTATCCTGTGCACCCTCACGTTTTTCATGCTTTAATTTAATAACTCAAAGTCTTCACTTGCATCTCCATTCATCCGTAATTCTTAAATGTTAATTCATTCACATTTCTTGACAGACATGTATATACGACCTAGCCTAGTAGCCAGCCACTCATCCTACTCACAAACCTATACTAAACTTAACGCCACAACTAGATCGCTAAACTCTGCTAACTCCAACTCCAAGAAACTGTAACTCTACTAAAGTTACTCCAGCCAAGACTTACATGAACCTATTAGCTTTTTAGCTGGTATAATTAAAGCAACGCTAAAAATTCAAGCACCGGATTCTATGTTGTGTAAGCGCTTCGTCAATTATCATCCACTTTCCCCCTGTATTTCTTAAAGTTTGCCACTTCTGTCGTGCCATTTCCATTGTATCGTATGAATCCATTCCAGAACCCAGACATAGTCGCTTGAGAAACGTCCAGTGTCAGCACTAATCCCATCCTCAGCGTTATTTCATCCTAGTCTGGAAGAATGTTAAATCGCTAGTTGCTACCTCATGAAATACATTCCAAGCCTACTGTAAAATCTGCACAATGCTTTTAGTTAGTCCAATAGAAAATTTTGTAAAATTTCAAACTTGATCGAAGCTCCATATAGCTCAAGGAAATTAGCTGGTCCTCTCTGAATATGTACAATTAGCTCCCTTTAATAAATGTAGCATATTATTTATCCATACAACCAACAACTTAAAACAGTCTATATAATTTCCTAAATAACAGAATCGCACGGAGGTCAATTATAAACAAAAATACAGTGCATAAAACCTTTTAAGAAAAGTAGGGATTTTTGTAACCTCCAGAGGGCGCAGGCAACGAGCTTCTCGTACAAGTAGCTCTTACTCTCATTCCTCAGACTCTCGGGGTCATTCAGATTGCCTAATACATAAGATGGCTTACTGATCCACTTGAAGTTGAAACACGCGTCCTTTAGTTCCAGACGCTGATTTTATTGGCTGCCAACTGTAACATGAAGTTTCCTCAAATCCCATTTTTGCTAACCTTTGATTTGGTGTTATTAAAATATGGAGGAGAAATTACAGATTGCATAAAAAGTAACCAAAGATGCTGACTAAATTTCATGAGGCATAAAGACAATGCCAATTTATTCATACACTTGCCCAGACTAGGAGCTTTTACGAGGGAAGAATAAAAAGAAAGAGAGATGAACTGTATTTATTTAATATTATATGTGTTGTAACCCATTCCCATTGCCATTCCTACAGATCTGGTTGGAAAGCAAAGTTGATGAATTGAATTTTAATTCAGCCAACGACACTGTTATTTCCATTTGAATAGAATAATTAGTAGTTCACAGGAGGGCGTGAGAGTGCTTTCATATCTGTCTATTTCCTTGATAATTGATAGTTATTAAAATGATGGATTTAATCTAGCTGCCGAAGAGGTGCAGACGTGATAATTGAAACTCCTGGAGAAAGATTCTCGACATTAACACTCCCAAGAGAGCGAGCGATATTAAGCGAGGTGAAAATAAGCAATATCTATTGACTCCATTACTTTTCTCGTAAAGTGGCTATATGATTGTTTTTCATGACTTGCTTCCCTTCCCTACATCCTTTTCTCCCAGCCTCCTCTTCTACTTTCCTTCTAACGTAATACCAATCCTTTGGCAAGAGACGATCGTATTTCTAAACTGAATTCCTACAGTTTATTTTCATCAGGTTATCTCAAGAGTTATTTTACGAAACTACTGCTCTTATCATAATTTAGTAATCTCCATCAGACTATATAACTATGCCAGAGATTTCAACTAAACGGCCATATACCATTGTTTATGAGCTCACTCTCGGATTCTCCTTGTTCAGAATCCCAAGAAACTTTTCCTAGATAAACGTAGATAGATTTCAGTTATCGTCTTAACTCTTATCGAGTCGGCGGATAGTGTTTAGAATTTACGTCTATAAGGGATTGAGCCGCATGAGTGAGTCTTCTACTTTAGGATGAGTGTACGTTAAAGAAACACTTGTGTTGCTTTAGTAGTAATCTCTCTCCTCTTTTATCTTTTCCACAGATTCTGGATGAATTTTTGAGAGAATCTAAAGCGTCAAATATTGATAGAATGAGCCTCGTGTGGATATATGAGGAAGGAATGATGGGATAAATGAACTCTAATTTTACATGGACAGTATGTATGTTTCTCCTCCCAGCTAATACTTGCTGCAACTTCTGCATAACCTAAGCGTCATGCCCTACACTTGTTGGTGGATGCCAGTTCTTTGCTTTTGTTATAAATAGTAAGAAATGTAGGCGTGTGAATCGTCTTACTGCAAACTACCATCCTAATCACTTGTTTCCATGTTTACTTCCTTCCGCACGGCTTTTCCATAGAGGGCTCCTTGTGTAACCCAGGAGGTTTCAGGATGATCCAGCTAAATCCCTTTAAAGTTTCAAAGGAAGATCATGATGCATCCTCAAGGAATAATTCAAAAGCTTATGCTGACCATAACACGCGCAGTCTCCCTCTTACTCATTTTTCCGCTGGACAGATTCCTGTAATCTGGATAAGTTAGTTTAAATAGATATTCCCTATACAGTCCGTCCTTCTTGTTCTCTCAGATATGAGGAAGAAGACAGACTGTAAAATCTTATATGTAACACGGTCAACTCAGGAGAAAACAATCAAGCTTTTTCATCCTTCCTTCCCCGCATTACTCTCCCTCATAACTTCTTCTGTATTCCCATCCATGTTTCGCTTGTATTCTATCCCTCCAGAATTAAGATAATCTTAAATTTCTGACTCATATAGGATTTAACAGGGAAAAGCTCAACTTGGTTGTGCATCAACTCCACCGCACATCATCATGGAATGACGAAGGCGTGTACCCAAGAAAACATATGTATGCTTGTCTTATTATATGCGAGAAAGCTCCAAGATTTACTTTGGATTTCTAGCTTTCCTTACGTCAATTCCTCATCTTCTTTCCCCACTCAATCCCTCCATCTCCTGCCGTTATGCGATATTTTCTATTCAAGGCCTAGAAAAATCCTGAAAGGGAAAAATCAACCACTCTCGAGTCAATTGTCAATAGGTGTTGTGTCCTCTCACAGAGTTTCAGTTTCGCGTATCTCCCCCACACGCTTATTCCTTGGTGAAATTAATTAACTCAGAGATACTCCTTCATACTCCCTGACCCTTGCGCTATCTGGCGCTGTGTCCTTTGTGAATAATTTCCCCATTCCAACACAACATTACCCTCTCTCCAGCATTTTACAATTCTCCTTACATATCTGCAACCGTCTTAATTTCTCAATTCGCAAAAATTCCATGACGCTCGGATTCCTCTCTCTTCTTGAGCTCATTCTCACGCTCTTCAACTTTACGATACACACTACAGGAACTGTATAGCGATTTGAGAGAAGAGTCTTTGTAGGACCTGGAACCGTGAGTTAAGGTGCTATTTAAAGTAAGTGCGTAAAAGTACTTTGTAATTGCTCTTTAAATTTTATACTCTTCGTGCGGATTGGATGCCATTTCTTGTCAACTATTGGCGCCAACTATATACTAGCCAGCATTACAATTCTGATCCGTCCGTCAGGAACATGTGTGTCAAAATGAGCTAAATAGAGGATAATATGCAAGTGCTATGATGATTGGTTGTTGAAATCTTTGCTGGAATGGCTTTTGGAAGAGAGAAGAGATGAGGATTATTTTTTTGCGTTCTTCTTTTCCCATCTTTGGACTCCTCTATCGGGTTACTAGTCCAATTTGCGAATGTGTGGCCAAGTAAATTGTACCGCGGCTAAAAGAAGAACAAGCACTCTCTCCTCTATAGTGTCTCAGCAAAACGTCTTTATTTTGTCGTCCCCATGCCCATCATCCTCCCCCTCTGACAGCAAGAAGACAGAAAGAACCGACAAGTAGGATGGAAAGTGGGAGTCCTTGAAGTAACCTCGGAGGCTAAATTGTGTAGCCATTATTCCGTTACGCTCTAAAGGTACATTTTTTGGCTAGTTTACAAGGTAGTAGTTTGGTGGAGAAAGGATCCTTGTATTTTCTTTGGCAGGAGGCAATACTTTGTTGCCACGCTGCGTTGAAAACATTTATTGTCCTTTTGGTCTCCCGCAAATTGAGTGTGAAGAAGATCCATTTCTTATATTTACCTTTCCCTTCCGGCTTCTCCGCCAAGCCAAGTAGAACGTAAAAAAGCATGCTAACAATCCGCTCTCTTCTCCTGTACTTTCTCCCACGCTTTCCCCTCTTAGATGAAGGTAAATAAGTGACGAGATAGTATTTCGGAATTTCAGTAAACCAGCTGACCGATAACCAGAGGATTTTGGATCAGAACTGCAACGCTAGAGAACCAGCAGCACGAACGGCGCGGAACATTAGGTTCAAGGAGAATCCCGAATTCGGAAGAAACCCGGGAAAGTATCACATATCCCTTGCGCATAGTCTCTTTTTGCAGAGAGACCCTCCGGAGCGAGTTTGGAAATTTGCGAATTACATGCAAACATACGGGAGAACCTCGGTGAGAGGAAACTCTGAAAGCTGGAGGATAGGAAGAAGAAAATTGCAAACTCTATTCCGGGCACATATAGTCTGAGACATACTGGAAAATACGGGTAGAGGACAGAGCCAAGGTGGGTTTTCCTCGTAGCAGAGAATACCGCATGTATATGTGAGAAGAATAAGACGCTCTCTCTCTACTAAAACCCAGGGCCAGCAGAACCCACAACCTTAAAGAGAAACCAGGACCAGACTCACTCTTTCCCAAGAGCACGGAGGAGGTATGTGCATATTAATGCGAATTTAGCCAACCTGCTCTACCCAGACCCAACTCAACAAAGTCTGATGACATGCTCAATTCCTCACTCACTATATATCCCTCCCGATTCCAAGCGAGACGACAACATTGCAGAATCTACTAGTTCTGGAATCGCGAATTAGGAATCATGCTCCTATATGTACTCTACCCATACACCTACAACAACGATAAACTACGCTCAACCAAGAAGGAAGGTTAGCAAAGACTAGCTCGCGAATTTCCACAGGACTTTGCCAGTTTCCATTTGTTGTTCCACTGCAAAACGTGTCTTTCTCTCCCTATCGCTGCCCAGCAGCCACTCGCTCCATCAATATATTCACTCATCTACTACAACCTCCTCCAAACCAGCCTCATCTCATTCAAGGTCGACACGATTTTAAATTCCTCTTCTACTACTAACTTACTACTCACAGTTCCCACTCTTCTCCTTATCCTCAAACCGAATTTGTTCATCTTCCCAACACATTTAATTTCATGCAACAATTCAAATCCAGTGACCAACTTCTTCTCTTCCGTGTGTAGTAGACACCAGTACAAGATTAATCTTCTTCCCTCCTTACCTCTTCTCACCTCCCTATTCTTCTTCCTTACATCATCTCTTACTTAACCCATTCTTTACGCTCCCAACTCCGGACTCCAGCTCATTACATTTGTGTATGCCCTTCAAGGAAATCATAATATCCTCTTTCCCTACTCCTCCAACCAACTGGACAGTGAAAGCCGTAAAGGTCAAAGGTCGCCTCCGTCTTGGCAACTTTTGCCGCTCTTCCAGACACTCCTCCAGTCCTCCCCTTCTCTCTGATTACTCCGTTAAACAGAACTATACTCTGATGGGTCAGCTATAGACAGTACCTGGAGAAGTTATCGTCTCATACACGAAGAACAAATTCTAGAAAAGAGCATTACCACCACCACCGCATTTATCTTTGTTTACCTCCCTCCTCAGTTAAGTGTCATGTGCTTTAAGCTAACACAAGAAGGAGTGATAAAAATATTTTTTGCCTTTTTCTCTACATCATAACCCTTGGAACTTCAAACAAGGAGAAACTGATTCATCCCTCAGTTCTGACTGCAATCTCCGATCAAACAACACTTCCTCTTTACCAGTCCGGCTCCAACCTGAATAAAGGAATTAGGATTGTTCTTGGGTGGAGTGTGACAGTGCAATCCTGCAAGTTCCTCGAGCATTTTTCCCCAAAGTGTTTGTCTTCAATCCTGCGTGTCGCCAACGTCATACAGAGTACCTGCCGGGAGCTGCCTCAAGGTTAAAGGTTGACTAGTAAAGTCATTTATAATTTAGCGGACAGAAGAACTCCCAAGCTCGTGTAAACGGATTTTGCGAAAAGCAGAAAGAAAGCAAAGGTTTTCCTCACGTTCGGTCAAACCTCGAGGAAATTCACGCAAAGTCTGTTAAACCCTTGTAGAAACGAAAACTGCTTAGCTTATGCAACAACAACCCCAACAAACTGTTATACAACGATAATTTAACTGATAGTGCAACCTGCAACTCATCGTGCCTTAGACCTCAGTCAATAATTTTCAAACTCTGAGAGTAGAATAGCCTTAAACCCACTCGCAATAACTACTACAGTTTTTTCAAACAGTTTCCTCTTAGAACTTCAAGTGTGCTACATTAATAGGGAGATCCTCTAAGCCAGTGTTAAAAATTGCAAGGGATTACTAAACGACTTCAAAACGTAAGAGTCCTGCCTTTCACCTCGTGTATAAATAATTGTATCTCCGTATGAGAGGAGAAAGTGGAGAAAGTCTGTGAGGAATTGCACGAGAGAAAGTTTTTGTACTCTCTTGGAGAAAGTGTGAATCATCATCCACCTGGAGAGGATTCGGACTATTTCGGAAATTTTTCGCCAACATTTGAAAACTCCAGTTCGCATTGCATCATCATGATGATAGAACAAGGAAATACCCGGGATTTTGGCAAAATCGTTTCAAAGGTCATCAGTCCGTTCTGCTGTCTTCTTGGTCCAAGATACTCTCAACTCAGAGCTCGGCGATAGCCATCTCCACATTGAGTTATTATTCATCCCTGGCGTCCTCCTCGTCTCAGAATCCAGAATTTGATAACGTTTATCCGTACTTCTGGGACTGTTTACAAAACACGTCCGAAAGTTTACAAATTATAAATTCCTTTCCCGGGAATCCCAAACCAAACACGTGGACACCTCTTATTGCCAAATAAATCTCTCGTGAAAAATGGATCCGTGTCGAGATTTAAATCTGGTAAGACGTGAAACGTTTTGTTTTTCTCTTCTTGTCTCTTGAATTATTTGTGTGTTCTGATGCGCGCCTCAAAACCCGGGTCTCAGTTTTGACAGGGGATATCCTCGTACTGCTAGGATAATTAATGCGCTAGAATACTCGGGCCCCTGCCATTAATATTCTGAATATTCTCTCTTTCCCCGGCCTTAATTGCATCCTCGAAAAAATCCTTCACTGGAGTTGTCTTGAGTAGGAGGGAAGACAATAATTTCCTTTCCTTCGTCTATGAACCTCTTAGCGAATCATTCTAATGGATTTTCTGGTGTATTGCCAAAAGGAAATATTCCTTCGTTTTAACTTCCAACTTATGCACAAACTAATTTACGAGCTGAACCTATTTTACTTTCTGTCCTCTCGTATACCATTCCCTGCCCAGTTTGTCCTCGGTAGAGAACCGGGAAGCTCTAGCCGAGGTCTCACTCATTCCATGCCGTAAATCTTACCTATATCCAGCCTCGTGTATCCAGCATTTGCTCAGTTTCTCGTTTCCGGCCCTAAATAATTTCAATTGCTTTCATTTTGTCATTTTCAAGTGACCAATTTTAAATCTCAGTGTTTAGTTTAAAATTTTCGAGAAAGCTTTCACAGATTCCAAGTATTTCCAATAGTTTGTTGAGACCCCAGCCCGGTTTTAAAAAATCTCAGTTTAATTAAGTTTCACTAAGTTTCACTTCCAATGCAAGAATCTTCTCAAACATTGTGTTTTACCCTAGAAAGTAGTAGTAATGAACCCTGTTCATTTGGTGGCATTCCGTCCATGGGGCTTTCAGGCCGGAGAAAGCGCAAAGTGAGCAACTTTCCCGACTTTCACCACCTCTCAGATTCCCGTCTTTCTTTTCTCATCTCTATAGAATCTATTATGATCTGCTCAAAGAAGTGTATTCTTCCTCCGGGATTTTTGTGCAATCTAACTTTAGAAATCCTTTTTCTTTCCAGCTGGACCTTGGGGACCAAGAATCTGGGATCGATTTAGCATATGACATGTCAGTGATCCTCAACGGTATTTTGGACGACCAAGACGCATTTATTAGCCAGGGCGGAGTGCATAATGAGGAATCAATTAATTCCACGCCGTCAATGACGACCCCGCCATCCTCTATATCAATACTCAACAACTCCTACTACCAGCTTAAATCCAAGCCAGTTCAGCAGAGGTGAGAGAAAAATTCCTTTGACACCTTATTATCATTCCCAATACATTAGCACACCATCTTCCTCATCTTTCTCCATACTCCAAACCTAGCCCTACGTCCGCCCTCCTCCGTCCTTGATATTAATAGTCCGGGACGCATCTCTTCTCAGGCCGTAGCCAGTCCATTATCAGGCTGACTGAGAGCGAGTGAACGTGGGGCATTTGCTTGCTTTGGGTGAAAGAGCGAGTCAAGTGTGGAGCGCTAATAGAATTTTTTCAATCATTTCCAACAACGCTCTTCAAATTTACTCATATTCGCACTTAGTAAAATTGACATTTTCCCCTTGAGCCTTCCCTTGAAACAACCACGCTGGGATGGCACATCCTCACGACACTTTTGTAATTAGGTTATTTCCGAAGAAGTGCAGATAGAAAACCGAGTAACCAACAAAGCGCAGGCACAGTTCAGGCCGCAAAATAAGCTGGCATAAAGCTAATTTTCTCCCAATGTTATCAATCTTTTACTCTTCTTAAGCAATGCGTTACTGATTATAACCCATCAATCCACTCGCCCACCTCCTCCCCGGTATTCTTCTATTCCACTTCTTCCTCATCTTACAAAGTAATAAAGCTATTCTTCAAGCCAGAGGTTGAGGTTATCCCGATGGTAACAAGCGCCATATCAGAGCATTGCATCCCGCTCTTTGCCAATACTTGAATAGAACCTTGAATTCTGCATACTTTGGCAAATCTCCCCCGTCTTCTTTTCTCCGCACTCTAAGAATAGAATCTCGAAATAATCCGCGGCTGTCGGCTTTCATGACGCAAGAAATGATTCCTCCCATAATGCGAAACATAAAAGAGATGCACGATAGCCGCATTGTCTTATTATTATTATTACCACCGCCACCACCACCACCCTTCATCTCTAACTCTTACTCTTCATTTTCCAAATGTGCAAACCAGTTGTTTCTTAACTCCAAAAAACAGGCTAATGGATATTGGACCAACAGGATTTCCTACCTTCTTTTAGCAATACTATTATTTTCTCCTAATGTGCACCAACTACCCACCTATTCATTCCCCTGTCTTTCAAAAGTAGGGTTTGAACTCCAAAATCCTGAGAGAACAAACGGGTATCCTTTGACACCCGAGCCTATCTATGAACTATAATGACTAACGAAGCCCCCGCCCTCTCTTCTTGGAACCAGAGGATTTGCAGTAGGATCAAAAATAGTAACACCGGCTGCCGCATACTACAAAATTAACTTGGACCAGTGATACATTGTATTTCTTAACTTGAACCTCTGACTCCCTCAAGATATATTCCTCCTCCTCCTCCTCCTCCTCCTCCTCTAATTTCTCTCTTAGCTATTTTAAAATCTTTGTTTATTTTCCATCCCACCACAAGTAAAGAATAATTCGGAAACACAGATATTATATAATTCCAACTCTAATATCTCCTCCCTCTGCTAAAAAAACACCTCCAAGTTTTACGCTAGGTTTTGCAAGGAATCACCCAAAACCTTTTTTTCCTGTATTTATTTAAAAAACCCCTTGCGAGTGCCAAATCCAAACCTCTGTCAATATAACAGGAATGTGAGGTTTTTGTCTTGCGAGAAAGCTAATACCTACTAGCTCCTAGATGCCTCTTTGCACTCTTTGATGTAATTCCCGAAACTCAGGTTACCGATTACTAATTGGGCAATTTTTTTCCGAGAGAAATCCATACACCGAAATTCCACTCCTATATCGAAACCAAGATGAATGGGAAACGCAAGGCATTTATCGGCATTGCTTATCCCATTGCGAATCTTAAGAATTAATGACTTTTGCATCAGAATTTTATTTGCACAAATCCAACTGAAGCGTTTCCTTCTATAGTTTCTTCCCGAATGTGTCCTAAGGATTAGCCAAAAATAAAAATTTTAAACTAGTATCTTGAGAGCATTGAACCTTGTGGCTGGCCAAGGTCCAAGCGGAGCACTTGTTCCGAACAAGAAATGCATTGGGAGCCTCCTAATTTAGGTTCTTATCGGATAGTTAGCAAACGTTGCTGGTGCTGTATTTCTCAAGCCATGTGCCTCTTTGATTTACAATTACGGTTAGTGACATGCAGAATCAGAGCGATAAATTTTGCCAGTTCTAAATCTAGCACCCAAATCCCCAAGCCCTAGCTCCCCGAGCCTCTGGGCGAAATATAATTTCGCGAATTCTTTATTTTCAATCTACACAGCTTAATTATTCGATGTCCGTCTCTTTTGTTTACAGCTTAGAGGAAAACAATGCAAAACACTTGCCCCGTTTCCGGACAAATTTCAAGCAGGAGTTGATGCGAGAGCAAATTGTGAAAGAAGAAAAGAAACACGCAGAACTCAAAGCCCAACATGGGAAGCAAATTGCCACATCGCCGTCCGTTCCATTACAATCCACCTTGCCCGCAGTCGAAGTCCCAGCGCAAGTCCTTCAAGTAAGTTTGACAATAATTTTATGCGAGATACACACTATTCCTCTGCTGACATGGAGCAAAGAAGAGAGGCATAGTGTACTACTAAGAAATACTTTCATCTACACACACGCCAATTTATCCCATTTCTAGGTCAAGACCATGTTAGAGAATCCAACCTACTACCATTTGAAGCACAGTCAACAACGACAAGTTCGCCAGTACCTCACACATTCGCTAACGGGCTCCGTGCCGCAATCCCCCGTTTCTTCCCTCCCGCCAGGACCGCAACCGCTGGATCAGAGAAATGGACTAGCAGCCCTAAATCCTCTTCATCTAAGACTCCAGAAAGGATTCTTCCCTCTCTCAGCTCCACCAAATCTGCTCACCTCAACGCCCTCTGGCACTTCCTCTCCCGCACCTCACAGTTCAATCGGTACAAGTTTCAATAGCGTCGGTTCTGAAGCTGAAGTTGAGGTAAAAATTCTGTAAAAACTCATCGCTATTATCATTCTCTAAATTCATGCAGTATTCAATTACAATACTTGTATACTTGCAGGCAGAACTTGTGGAAGATATCCTCAGCTTGGAAGCAGATCAGCCCAAGAGTTCCATAGCTTCCGGAACACCCACCTCCGTACTGTCTCCACAGCCAGAAAACTATAACCAATCTCTGGGTCATTTCGGAACCGGGCTTGATACCCTGGACGGATCAAATTTTGTTGAAATGTGTGGCCCTGTATCCCCAGAGGATCATATGAGGGTTGCCCAAGCGAAAGATAGACAGAAAAAAGACAACCACAATATGAGTGAGTGTACCACTTTTAAAAAAACCGTTCCGGGCATTATTCCTATCTGTCATCATCACGTCTGATTGCGCTCTGAATTTCGGGAGCACATCATTCGCAGTTGCAGACGGCAAGTTTCAAAAGTTGCTATTATCGTTTCAAACGAGGAGCGATACGTCACACCTCCCTCAAACTGACACGCCCAAAATTCTATTTACGGTACGAGCGGAAGTTAGTGTAACCTCTAGCGTGCCCCTTCCTTCGGATACGCGGGCATTGCAATAAATGGTGCATTTCTCCCGAGTTTCCAGCATTGCTCAAGAATTGTTTGTACAGAGTGCGCACATGTTGGGAAAACGGGGAAATGGTAGCAGGAGTGAGTGGTGGTCGGAACGGTGTATTTCATATTTTTCTCCCATTTAACGTCATCTAATCTCTTTGTTTGTTTGTTGTTTCTCCCCCGAACAGTTGAGAGACGGCGGAGGTTCAATATCAACGACAGAATAAAAGAACTTGGAACTTTACTTCCCAGAAGCCAAGCTGATCCGTAAGGCGCCATTAAATTTACATGCACACACACACACATCTTTTAAGTCCAAACCGCCCACCCTCCAGGCTTGTCACTATTTTTACCAACAAACTACACATAATCATGTCTTTTCAGGTACTACGAGCAAGTGGGCGAATTCAGGCCAAACAAAGGCACTATCCTCAAGGCGTCTGTGGATTTTATAAAACTATTAAAATCCGACTCGGAAAAGCTCAAACCTCTTGAAGCAGAACTAAAAAAGTCTGAACTGGAACTCCGGAAGCGAACGCTTAGAATCCAAGTAAACTTTATTTCACTCCATTAAAACCTGTAATAAATCCATCAACCATCCTCCACAGCCAGACATGTCAATATGCTCCTTGAGTTATTACTCAAAGTTAAGCTATGCTACAACAACCGATAATAAAGTACACAGCAAACAGACAATTAATGCAAAACTCATTTGGTTTTTTCCCTCCAGGAGCTTGAGCAAGTGCTCAGGCTAAACGGAATCCAGTTATCCGATTCTGATGGATCCTGGACCTCATCCAATACCTCGGACAGTTTGTGCAATGGCTATAATATTAAATCAGAAATTAAAATTAAAAAGGTATGGAATCAGATTACGTTTATGCAATTTCTGAAATCCGATATGCTTCCCTGCCTTGAGTTCTTCAACTGCATTCCTTCCATCATCGACGCATCAATACGAAATTTTTATGCAGTTTTAATTAACAGCAAATTTAATCAAGTGTTTTCTTTGCTATCCTTCTAGGAACCGGACACGGATCTAATTAATCAATGTGATAGCAGTGAAATACTCGTATTAGGGGACCTGATGGATGACGATAATATTGTAGTAACTGGCTCCGGAGATCCAATGTTAACTCAGACACTAGATTCTCTCGAGGAGCTCAACGGATCCAAGCAACTTCACGAAGGAATGGATTTTATTTAAAGCAGCAATATAATTTTATATTTATAATAATCATTTACCCATATCCGCACCTTTTGTGTCCGCCGAAACAAACATTAGTAAACACAGTATGAAGACGTATATGCTATTCAACAAATTTTCCTAAATCTCTCATAACAGATTCCTCTTTTTCCAATCACCTCCCAAAGTCTAAACCCCTTACGGCCAAAATTGCCGGCCTCTCTTCAGAAATAAGAAGCACAAGCAACAATCTGTAGTAATCATTCAAGTAAGTAGTAGTCGTTCCCTCTGGCTTGTACCTGGCCCCCTCAACATGACCTGTCTTACCCCTCATCCCTATTTAAATCTCTTCTTTAAACATAATGGAATGGATCTACTTCAAATCATCCAACAACCAATAAGTACGTAAAGTGAGCCACTTGAAGCTGAATGTAAAGCAGTAACAGTGTAAATCCAGTTCATCCATTCCCTTTTCCAACTTCTTTAAATGCTAAACGTGGAAAGCTCCCTCCCTTCACACCTTTAACTTTTATTTAATCAAGCCCTTGAGGCTCCCCTCAGACGAGGGCTTCGCTCAAGGTGCGAAGGGCTACAGGTTAAGCTGACTGTGAAAAGGGCTCAGATGAGCTCTGACTGTAGGGAAGAAAAGAGAATTCCCGGATACGCATACACACACGCTTCTTCTGCCTCTTGGTCCTCTTCAGTCCACACCTTCGTAGCTGTTTGTTATACCTCTTGAAAGCTACCTGTGAGAAAACCCCAGCCGGTGCAATTAAATCCCCAGAATAAAAGCGCACCTGTACCTGGCTGGGAGGGAGGGCTAAGGGGAATCCAAAATAAGTAAGCAAGAAGGAATACTTGGAATGTTGTATATACATATGCATAGTATTTCTGGCCATGTTCTGATCCTCAGACTGGCTTCGAGCTAGCGTGCAGCCACCTGTGTGAGGGTCAGATTGTTTATGGAGAAAACAAAACGTTGATGCTCATTTTGGCTGTTAGTGGCGTAAACTTGGGGTTGACTCGAGTCAATTTTGGTGAATGGCGCCTAGTGAATGATTAAATAACGTGTTGAGAGAGTCGAGGAGGGGAGACAGGAGAAGGAGCGGGTTTGAGGATTGCGCGGGCTTGGTATGAAGATTATATTTTTACCTCTGTCTCACACACTCTCAGGTGTATCATGTGAAAATGAGGGGATTTACGCGAATCCACTGCCTCTCTCCCCTGTCCATCTTCCACTACCTAACTGCCTACATCTTGCCGCCGTCACCGCCGCTGCTGCTCAAGGAAAAGCTGTAAAATAACTAAGCGGAGCAATAAGTTGCCAAGCCAAGCTTAAAAATGAGATATGATGACGACGGAAAGAGACAAATATTCCAACGCGAGAGAGAGAGAGAGAGTGTGTGTTTGTGAGCGAGAACGCAAAATACGTAGGTGAGGACAAGGTAATCTGACTCGAATATGACGCGAATCTGAGGGAAACAGGAAACGAGAGATTATATTCATGATTATTTTCAAGTTGTCTGATTCTCTTGCGCAAAGCTTAGGATGCAAACGTAGGGTAAAGTTTAAGTGGGGATTTGATTGCATTTATGGATAAGAAATTAAATGGAATTCTCTTCTTGGGTTTTTTTATTTAGGTGTCCATTCCTGCCCGTTTAGTTAAATGCATCGAGATGATGATGGTGCTTGAAAATGGGCTCTTATTTTTCATCTCACTACTACTATGCTCTCATCCCTATCTCTGGCTATCTACTAGCAAAAGCTAGCTCACAAACATATATTTTTTAGCTCATCATGTCCCAAAAGCTCCCTCACAAACTCCCTAGCCCAGCTAGTTGGGTATTATATCCCCAGAAAAGCTGTAAAAGTGACGCGAAGCTTTTTACGAGGGTAAACTTTTCTAGCATGCTTATTGGCATGGTCATGTCTTCCATACGCCTTCCCTTTGCATTGGGAAGAGGGAGTGGAGTGGGGAAGCGGGGGATGGCTTAAAAGGCAACATGCATTTACTCAAAGGATAAATTCTATGACTCTTAGTAGAATCTATCATAAGGGCTTTTTACTCCTAGGAGAAGAAGTACAGAGAGAGAGACAGTGGAAACTGGTCAATTCTCTAGAATCCTTAGGATTTCCACATGTAGCAAGCATAATAATAGGAGAGTTCTTCCCTCCTCCTCAGACACGCTAAAGAAGCTTGGAATCTACATGTGGCGGGCGGGATTCGCTTTAAACGCATAACGCTAGTCGGCAGCCACCTCCAGCCTCCCATACCTCCACATATTTTCTCCAAGGAGGAAAAATCCCTTGAAGATATTTCAAAGATGATTCAATATTTTTCAAAACTTTTCTCTACTTTCACACACGCCAATGCTTGAGGAATTCAGATTCGAGCTTTGTTTTTCAAATTTTCTTCAAACATCTCTTCCCGCTTCTCATACTCTTCTCACACAATCCTCTCAATGACCATTCAAGACGGTGCAGCGTTTCTTATGCTCATACCAGATAATGTTTGATTATGAAAGAAGCGGATTACGTTGCAGCTCTTGTCATTTCCTTTGTAGGCAGCCTTGGGATTTTTCCAACACAGTAGCCCATTCCGGAAGAGAAGAGTCAATAACAACTGCGACACGAATCCATTCATCATCCCCTCGAAGAATGTCTATGACGAGGGAGAGGGCTTATGAAAGTTGATAATTAAATGCGTTTCAGGATGGGGAGAGATCCAAGTAATAATGTATCAAGTAAACGTTTTCACAAGGTGTCATTATACTGATTGTGAATAAGTGCTTTGGTAAATCAGGTAAAATACAGAGACTAGAAGGGAGGGTATAGTAGCTAGGCAGGCAGGGAGGGAGCAGTCGGGCAGACTGGAGACACAAGGAATGAGCCTAAAAAGAGCATAGGGAGGAGGAGATGGAGGGGAGTTGAGGGCTTGAATAAGATGATAAGAGAAAATCCTGTGAAGGAAAAGATGGAATAGGAGTGAATAGAGAATATAGAATATCTCCTCCTAATAAATTCCATCTCCCCTATTCCCGTCATCAACTTCATCTACAAATTCTAGATTCAAAAGGTTTCACTCCTAGAAATTGGATTCAAAATGCATGTGCATCATTCACTTTATATCCCCGCTGCAACCAAAAGACCATCCTCCACACACACTCTCACCAACTCCTCCTCTAAAAAGCCTTTTCATCATCCCCCAATAATATAGCACATTATACATTATCCAAAGAATTCATTCCGTCCCGCTACTTACAGATATCAATTCAAAATCCCATCCATTTACATCCACCTATATCCAATATCCCTCGGATTTCATCAACTAATTACCTTTAAATAACCAAGCTCGTACCTACACTTTTCCCATCTTGTATTAACGCATCTTAAAGAAGCGGGCTTCAATCCCTTCCCTCCACCCCCTCACATCTTGTCCACCCTTCGCCTTAAAGGCGTTGGTAAAGGCTTGTTGGTGTAGCCAAACTTTCCTTCCTCCAGTCGGCAGTCCTCTTCCTATTCCCTCTATTGTCCCTTCAACATTGAATCCTCCAAGGATACAAGATACACACTGATTGGGTTAATTATTGTGGATTGTGGGAAGGAATCGGATTAGATTTATTTTCAGGGAGATTCCCAGTAAAGAGGTCGGATAGTGGAAACTTTTTATTTTCTTCCACACATACATGAAGGAGGGCGGGGGAGTTGAGTTGGTTATGGTATAATTGTATATTTCAAAGGCAAAATATGATGAGGTAGCATAAACGAAGAAGACTAGAGAAAGAAAGAAAGAAAAGAGCTGAATGGGGTGCGGGAAGGCTTGTTTTTCTCCTGACTGACCGAAAAATCAGAGTCTTCTCTTATTCTCTGTCTCTCTTGCAGTAGTTAGTAGCACTCTCTGTCTTTGGATGATAGTTTTATTCCAATCCTTCCAGGGATAGAGACAGCGAGAAGAAGAAGAAGAAGAAGAAAGAGGGGGAGAATAAGTTGAGTAAAAGCCCTATTCATTGTCAGTGCTGAAAGCTCATCCTTAAGACACAAGCCTGTAGTACACTATTACTTAGCCTCATAGTTGTTCTCCTTGTGTGTACTTTTCTCTCTCTCTCTCCTCTGGAGTTTCTGGAGTCTCCAAAGGATTTTCTAAAGAGGAGAGTGTATCATCTCATAGCTTTATAGTCCAAGAAGCAGAGAGACCGAGAAGCAAGTAGAGATTGCTTTGGAAACACATAGCTCCAGAATAGAGCTTCCAGGAGGAGTTTTCCAGTCTTTCATAGCAGTCCATTGTCCATCCATTATCCGGAGAGGGTATCGCTATCAGTTTGAGTTGTAGAAAGAATAAGAAGACCAAGACTCTGGGATAATAAATAGTTTTGAGGAAGGTAGTAGTCATAGCCCGCTCTTATTTATCCTCGAGTACTTGTTCCCTGGATAGGTCCTGTATCCTCAATTTCCAGAGTTGCCTCCAGGAACTAAGCGAGAGGTTAAGTGGTGGTATTGGTTGGGAGTTTAGGAGAGGACCGTTAGTCATCCACGCTCTTAATTTTTTAATGAGGCAAGGTTGCGTTGTTGAGTGCGAATCATTGATTAATTTACCTCCCACCTGAAAACTTCAAATCAGGCCCACACTATCCCGCGAGGAACTGGCCAGAGCAGCAAGTGTAGTAGTTGGACTTGAGAAGCAACCTCATCATCATCCCTCGCACCAACAACTCCATCCCTTCCACAACTTACTTACTTATCCAACTTCCTCCCAGTCTATTACTCATTTAAACTAGTTACATCATAGTGTGAACTCTGGAATTGCCGTACCCTTTAACAATTAACTCGCAACTCTCCGTCAAGGGAACCAGTACAATCTATTCTCTAGCCCCAAGCAATAATTAACAACTAATACAAATCTTTCAATCGACAATAATAATATTTAATAACCTTCCAATAATTCTCTGACTACTATAACAATCCCACAAAAATTTTATACCAGTCCTACCCAAGTTTATAATTATAAACATTAATACATAGTTACAAGAAATAATAATAATAATTACTGTTTGTAGATTAAATTATTTTCCTTTACGGATATTTAAAAAAATTAAAATTCCTAGTTTTCGGCAACTTTTAAAAGTATAAGCAGCTATAAACATTTCAATCTACGGGTGGAAATACTCTAATAAATCCAAGGTATACAAGCTAATGCAACTTCAAGTGTTTCTAAACTCTTGGATTTTAAAACGGGAGCAGCTATATTAATTTATTCCTGAGAGACTTAACCTCGAAGCCGTAGTTTATGTACGGTCCTTCTACAAGATTGCCTACAAGAGTGACTGTGACTTGTTGTATACGATATTGAATTTCCGAGATTCTCATAAATGCTAAAAATTAGTCAAGATAGGAAAAGGTAGAGGAAGTGACGAGGATTCGAGATTATCATCTTGAATTTATTACAAAAGTCTCAAACTAATTATACTCGAGGAAGTGACTTTAAAGTGGCTTCAAAATGACGTCATTGAACAGTTTATTCTCATTTACAAGTCCGGCGGTTAAAAAATTGCTGGGCTGGAAACAAGGTGACGAAGAGGAGAAATGGGCCGAGAAGGCGGTGGACTCTTTAGTGAAAAAATTGAAAAAGAAAAAGGGTGCCGTCGAGGATTTGGAGCGGGCATTAAGTTGTCCGGGAACGAATAGCAAATGCGTGACAATACCCAGAAGTCTTGACGGCCGGCTTCAAGTATCCCATCGAAAAGGCCTTCCACATGTCATCTACTGCCGCGTTTGGAGATGGCCTGATCTCCAGTCTCACCACGAGCTCAAAGCCCTTGATTGTTGTCAATTCCCCTTTTCCGCGAAACAAAAGGAAGTCTGCATAAATCCCTACCATTACAAAAGGGTAGAGAGCCCTGCCGTCCTTCCACCCGTCCTCGTTCCGCGACACAGCGAATTTGCCCCGCCTCCCGGAGGTCTCCTCGCATATTCACCCGTCCCTGACCCCGCCATGCCCCACAACGTTGCCTACTCCCACAACGGATTTAGCACAAGGTGGGTAAAGTTAGTCGTCCATCCATGATTTATCTAATTTCTCCTACAGGCCGGTGTCCATCCGCCAAACTGGACAGTTCTTCCTACACGGCTTTTCTCTCATGTTCCCGGATGTAACTAACCTTCCTCAATTTTTTCCATCTATTACAGCAGTAACGGTCCGAGTTCGCCCAACATAAGTATTCCAAGTCCTGGAAGTTCTCAACCCCACAGTCCATACACGACGACATCATGTGCAGAGAGTCCGCCACCCGCCTACAGTCCTTCCGACGATGGTCAAGGGAACATGGCAGACTCAAGCATGGACACGATTCCACCGGATGTTGCCGCCGTTGCTTTCCAAGAGCCCGACTACTGGGCCAGCATCGCATACTACGAGCTCAACAGCAGGGTTGGAGAGGTTTACCATTGTCACAGTCCTACCGTCACCGTTGACGGCTTTACTAATCCCAGCAACAATCTCGATCGTTTCTGCCTCGGCCAGCTTTCCAACGTTAACCGAAACTCCACAATCGAAAATACCCGGAGACACATTGGCAAAGGTAATTGTAGATTCGGCCTTTGAATTAAGTATTCTCTTCGTGTACTGCTTCCGCCTGTTATTTAACCAAATCCTCTACCTTTTGCTTCCTCCAGGAGTCCGTTTGACCTACGTCGGTGGCGAAGTCTATGCTGAATGTCTCTCAGACAGCGCAATCTTTGTTCAATCAAGAAACTGCAACCATTCTCACGGTTTCCACCCGAGCACAGTTTGCAAAATCCCTCCAGGTTGTTCCCTCAAGATATTCAACAATAGAGAATTCGCTTCCCTCCTCGGACAGTGCGTCAATCATGGATTCGAAGCAGTCTATGATTTAACCAAAATGTGTACCATCAGGTAAGTCAATCTATTCTCATCAGCCTCTACTCTAATCCTTTATTTTTTCAATCAGCACATCACTCCGTCTTCTTATCTCTCCCATACTCAAGTACTCATTAACTACACAGTACTCAATTTTAATTAAATTATATCATGATTTTCCCGCAATAATTAACGCATGTGACACGCAACAAGAGGCGTGTATAATTTCACGACATCCCATCCATCTCTCGCTAGTCTTATCCTTTCTTTCCTTTTCCCCACCCTCGTCAGTCTGTAAAATAGGTTTGGAGCCATAATTATTTAATTATTCTCCTTTTCCCTCAATCAGAATGTCCTTCGTCAAGGGTTGGGGAGCTGAATACCATCGGCAGGACGTTACAAGTACCCCTTGTTGGATTGAGATTCATCTCCACGGCCCTCTCCAGTGGCTTGACAAAGTACTCGTCGAAATGGGTTCTCCACATTGTGCCATCTCCTCCGTATCGTAATAGTAACTCACCAGTCGTCCATCGCCAACAATATATAAAATAATAATAACAACTAACGCAATAAGCCATCTTGTGGTTATAATATTATTATTACTACTAATCCTACATCAACTAATATCTTTGACGAGTTTCAAATTTTGATACAGAGCTATCCTAATAACGACTAAGTAGGTCTCTTTTCAACATCCTCTTTAAACTTGGATGTAGTTTCCATTAACTGTCATAATTAAATAGTAATCCTCCTTCTCTACGTCTCTTGACAAGCTTTGATTACATTATAGGACTATTCCTGTAAATAGCTAGGAGAAACCTTCAAGGAAGTTATAAATTTTAAATTAATACGATGACAAGTACGGAAATCTACAGCGCTTTCCCTTAAACAGTGTCAAATCCTTGTGACTTTCTCTCTCTGCTTTCTACCTTTTTTCAAAATTCACAGGCATGTGCTTCTTAATTCATCTCCACTTTCTGAACTTTTCTAAGTTCGTAGCAACGTCCCACGTAAGATTGGTCCACTATAATTACTACGAGGTAGCTAATTGCCTTGGAGATGAGCCTCGGTGTAGATATGGGCAGGAAGCTTTTACATACAGCTTAATTATTAGCATGTACAAGC
This sequence comes from Sminthurides aquaticus, assembly GCA_906901655.1. Classification (NCBI taxonomy): domain Eukaryota; kingdom Metazoa; phylum Arthropoda; class Collembola; order Symphypleona; family Sminthurididae; genus Sminthurides; species Sminthurides aquaticus. The sequence continues at coordinate 11,122,528 of CAJQTT010000001.1, read as the reverse complement.
AACCTTACAAGAGTTTTATTTAATCAGAAGAGACTTAATTTTCATTGATGGAATCAAATATATAAATGTTATATTTATAGGATTATTATGTTTTTAGCCAAACGTTATATATGTATAATATATGCTATTATTACTTCTTCATTATGCCATTCGGAGATAAGAGTTATTCTCTCCACGCTTAATCATTTACAAAGTGTCAAGCATGTTCTTGTAATTAATTATGCATCTATAAAGTATACCTATGTATGGAGAGAAAGAGTAGAATTTTTTTCTCATTTTTTACCCCCTGTACACAACCGGACAAGCCCACACTTGTTAGCCCCTTATAAATAGCGTGTCCTTCCCTCAACTAATTGAGGTACGGTCAAGAACTGTCCTAGATGCTCAGTATTGCAGTGCAATTTTATTATTTCCCTATTGTCAAACTGAGGACAGCAGGAGCAACTAAAAATTATGTAGCAATCCCTTTCTTCTTGATGTCTTGATTTTCACCTTGTAAGAAGGATAGTGAGAGCAAGAAGAAAGTTATAATAGCTATCTTTTATTTTCAACTTTTGATCATTGATGAAACCAATTGGAAAAATTCTATGACTTTTCTTCTTGACAAGGATAGTTCATCGTCCATGATAATTAATTGATTCCTAGTGAAATAGGTTAAGCATATAGAGAATTCTGGAAAATCCGTACATGTTTGTGCTAAAAGCTTATATGACTGCTATACTTTAAGGGAGATAATCAACGAAATGCAATTACATGTTAAGAGAATCATGGTGTAGCGAGCGTTATTATTATGACAATGATATTCTTAAATTTCCTCTTATCTGTTCAATCATAGTGTAGTGTAAAAGAGAAGGAAGAAAATGAGATGACTTTGTAAAATGCATAAAAATATACTATTCTTAAACTCTACAGCAAACTATATGAAACGCCGTGCTTCAAGCGTAGTCCTTAAGGTTTGTATCCATAATTTGCCACTTTTATAAAATAATTACCAGTAAGCGTCCAGCGTCCATCCATCCTTCTCCAAGCAGGCAGGAGAACATGACATTAAAAAGTAAATACGAGTCGCGTATAAATTGTTTACTTGATTATAGCTAGGCAAACATGGTTAAATGCAGTTATTGGCCTCAATCTTAATTAATGTGGAAACTGTGCATCGAAAACGTATGAAATATACATCTATGTTGGCAGCTGCTATAGTATGCATTTCTATAATTGTGATGTCATGTATATGCCTTGATTGCTTGGCCATTACGTGTTCATCATTACATGATTATTGTCGCTTCCGTCGAGTAGCTAAATCCGTGTGTGTATACGCTCATGATAAATAATTTTAATTACATGAATTGGTTGCCAGTTTAATTGGCGGAATTAATATGCATGCAGATTATATGATATGTGGAAGAAGAATAATGTGAACGTTTAGAAGATTTTAATTTAGTTGGAAACATTTTTTACGCTTGTGGTCATTATACGCTTTATTAAATGAATAAAACTAGCTCCAGTACAAAAAAGTTAGCTGTTTCACGTGAAAAGGAACCTACTCAAAAGAAGAGATTAGTTGGTTGTTGCAACTACGAGAAAAAATATACTTAGACATAAACTTTTTGATAAAACAAATATACCTGGACAAGACCTCTTTCTTACTCTGTAAAGAACCCTGGTAGCTAAATCTTCAAATTCTCCAGCAAAAGAAGGTGAAAGACTACTGATTTTTCTTGTTCCATAAATCTCCAGAATCTTAGCTTGAGCCCAACCCACTGTTCCAGCAATCCAAAAGTTATCAGCTAGATACCCCTGAGGGACGGTGTACGGTCCCTCCCTTCCATGTAAACATAACAACTTCCTATCCTTATTTTTCTAATCTTCGTATTCAAGGCCAATCTGTACATGTTATTCTCAACCAAGTCAAAATTAGAACAGTACCCATGAACCCATGAAATATTTCTGACCGTAAAAAACTACCTAACGTCGTATATACCTACAAGTTAAAAGTTCTAAATTAATTGTATGAGACGACCAGTACGGAAATCTACAGAGCTTCCTTCAAACCGTTTCCAATACTTTCCACTTTCCCTCTGCTTTCTTCATCTTTTAAAAGTTGGCAGACTTCTTCTTTCAGCTTGAATTTCTGGACTTCCGTAAACTCGTTGTTGGAGGTTCAAATGTCTTTGTTCAGTACTTGTCAACAAAGCTAATTTTATATTGTTTTTGTGTTCGTTTTGCTATCTGGACTTGAGGAGTAGTCACAGGAGCTTGAAAACAAGCTAATGAACTTTGAGCTTGTTGCTGTGTAATTTATGCAAACTTTGGATTGTTATACCCTTGACCAACGTTGGGAACGTTGGAGCTCAAGGGAGAATGCCATGTAAAACGAAGTACAAGAGAGTGGGCTGGACAACGAGACTTTGAATTATTAAGGACTGGAGAGTTAAGGGAGAAAAAGGGAAGGAAGAGAAAAAGTTAATACTGTGATTTAGACCGAAAGAGTATTCAAAGTTTTCTAGTTAATTAATTATTATTAGTATAGTAACTACGGTTTAAGTAGTAAACTATATACAGCGAACCCAGAACAGTCGTGAAAAACTTCCACGGCGGATCCCATTTGGATTAACGATCTGAGTAAAGAGGCAATTTTATTTGGAGTCAACATGCAATACAGGTGATTATTTGCAGAAGAAGAATAATGTGAACGTTTAGAAGCCATGGATGGAAACATTTTTACGCTTGTGGTCATTATACGCTTTTATTAAATGAATAAAACTAGCTACAGTACAAAAAATTAGCTGTTTCACGTGAAAAGGAACCTAACTCAAAATGCGACATGTTCTTCTACTATAAAGATTTCAAATTTACGCGATAATCTTTTAAAATTATTATCAACATTCAAGCGCCTATGCCACACTCACAGATACAAAAAATCCACCAAGCTATATTCTCTCTCTCGCTCTCTCTCTCTTCCTATCTATCTTCTAAACTGACTTGATGACTACTTCTTCTTATTTTGTTTGCTGTAAATGTCTGGATCTTCTTTACCATTGCCGTCATAATCTCCCACCCATGGGTACTGGTCGGGACATTCCGCACAAGTGGACATATATCTGTGGAAAAAACTCAGCGTTATTTCTAACATATATACATTTATTCTCAGCCACTCATCTCCTTTACAAGTACTCATTCATAGCTCCCGTTTGATTTACCTGGTAGATGAGGGTTGGCCCGCCTTTTTGAACACCAAGGGACACTTATTTGGCAAATTGCAAGGCTGTGGAGGAACGACACGCTTCTTGCAGTCCCAAGCCTCAAAAGTATTGAGCACATCTACAGGCTTAGGCTCAGTGATCCACAACAGAGCTTGAGTTGCCGTAACGAACCAAACGTTAGGTCTGTTAAAAAATAATTCAGGGTCATTAGTTAACGAAACAATCACAATTCCGCACACAATTTAACCTTACAATCCTTTATAGACTTGTTCAAAACTTACTGAGTACGAGCCCAATCAATAAACTTGGTCAATCCTGCCTCAAGATCCTTGCTCTGGAACCAGGTAGTATGGAAGGGCATCATGTATGGAGCACGGTTATGCTTGTAATGACGCTGGAAATCTTCTTGAAGCCATTCAAGGACCTTTAAACGAAAATTACCAGGATTAAGCTAAGTTAATAATTAATGCAAATTAGCAAACATATTTCTAAAAATTGCACCCACCTGATCAGCATCGTGGTGGAAGATGACGCATTGATCCATGTATGGACAGTGTCCTCCTTCATAGGATTCAATGTGATGGGCATTCAAGGGAAGTTCCCAGACTCCTACAAATTCAAAGAAATAATTCTGTTAATAATCAGTAGCCAAACGAATTCTACACTGAAAAGAGATGCGAAAAGAATCCGAGTTTAGAGTAGACAAAAAATATCCGAGAATTTACCAGCAAAGCTTCTGGTTGGACAAGTTCCAGCTTTACATTCATGAGGGATTTTGTAATCCAAGGTGTAAGGCCAGACTGGAGTAGCGACGGGTGGAACACCAACGGAGCTATCCCAAACGAAACCAAAGTCTTGGAGCACCTGTTTTTTTTTAGATACCAACAAATATTTTAACACCCGACTAACTAAAGCAAATCTGCATTAGTATACAAAAACCTCATCTGCAGCTTATACGAAGGAGCAGATGGATTAGAATATCATCAAAGCTATGTAAAAGTAAATACCAAAGTCGTGTTATGTACCTCATATTGTGCATTTCTTCCTGGCTTCAAGTAGGGTGCTCTCATACCGATAATGTCTTCCCCAGAGATGTTTGCGAATTTCAGCAATATTTCCTTCATACCAAGCATTTCTTGGGCCCATGTCTCATAGCTTTTCGTTTCAAGTCCTTTCTCTACACTGAAAGCAAAGCACAAATCCCCAACATCATAAATTAATCTTCACATCCATACATTTACTCACGGCTAATAAATTTTATCGAGGAATCTCTTTGGAATTCTCACGCTCATACTACTTTCCCAAATTTATAAATAAAAAAGCCCACATCGCCTCTCATTCCACCATGGCAAGAAGAAGCGTGTTTACCAGAATGTACGCCTTTTCCAGACAACAAGAGGCAATAATTTTTGCTTGGCTAAAAGTCTTAAAAAATTTCACTTACGTTATAGTTTCTACACCGATTTCATGTCCATCGTAATGAAGTCTTTGGATTTGCTGATAGTCGGAATATTCATGAGAGATGAAAAAGGTTCCTCTAATAGGACACCCGTTGGGATTTGTTCGGTTTGCTGCGAAAACTGTTTGGTAATGTTCAAAGTTGTTTACATTCACAGCTCCATCAAAAGTCATTACAATCATTTGTGGGGTCTGAAAGAAAACGGAACGAATATTTAAAATCGCTACAAACATTCATTCGTAATTATTCCTACACAAAAACATCGTTTTTGTCAAACTAAACTTAACCTACCTTGGAAGGCTCCAAACCTCCAGGGATAATAGTTCCATCCTTGCTACAATAGCATTGAGGTAAATCGCAGTTAGCACGATCGCATCTCACTGCCAAGTCCAATGGTGCTTCCGTTACTGGAGCTGGAGCTGAAATCATAAATCGAATTTCAAATTATTTTTTATTCCTGATCATCGCTCCGTCTCTTCTGAAAGTTGCATCGGGAAACAAGCACCATGGAGCGCTAAAAGCTATCCCATAAACGTTTCCTCGGTAGGGACAAAGACGCAAATATTTTACACCTCAGTGAGACTACATGCCAACGATATATCCGAACGCTGTTATTTTCTATCCGTTACCATTTAAATTAACTCCATACTTACTTGTCGGAATAGGTCCACATTTTGCTTCGTTTTTAAAAGTACAAAATTTTTGAATGTCATCAAAATACAGACCAGGAGGACATCTGGATGGGTATGGATGTCTGTCTACACACTTTAAAGGAGAAAGAGAAAGTTTTATTATCCAATAAAGTAACATATTCTACCCCAGCATGTCATAAAGCGTGTGCATAATCCAAAGGATTTTCAAGTCCACCATATAACTCGTGTGTTTGTGTAGAATAAAATTCCTTGATTTTCTTACCTGATAAAATCGTCTGCATGTCGCAGGATCTGCAAAGTTACCTGAAGGCTCAGGGCATTCATAGTCATCAGCACCTGTAAAGTTGTAAAAAACGTTTAACATAATCTCCAATTAATTCAAGAGTTGAATCACAAGCTCAGCCACAGGCCACAGCTGCTATCACTTTTACAGCAACGTTCTTAATTCTTACATCCCTACTTGTCCAGAATCCCTGGACAATTAGCATAACATTGTAGCTAGTCCATGTATCATCCATGACTCAACCTAAAGCAGGTCCAGCGACAATCAACCATTATCCTTACTCTAAGCTGTCCGAAACCTGGAAGTGATTTATTCAAATCTCCTCATCTAACCACCACCCTCGAATCAGGTAGTAGCGTTTCCCTTTTAAATTTCTTACAAGGACAAGAGGGCACGTTCTTGCGAGTTTCAGGAACAAGGATGTATAGCTAACTAAACCGACTACTTCCCGATGGATACTTACAAATAATTGCAAGAAAAGTTGTTTGAAAGACGTATGCGACTCAAAGCTTGTTCCAAGCAAACGATCGAGCTCAAGAAAGTGCCTAATATTCTTTCAAGAGTAGAAAGTTTATAAATTCCAGTTCCTCATGATGGGAGCTCTGCTAACAAGGTTCTGGTCCAGAATCTTGTAAGCGGAGCTTCTGGAGAATGACGCATCATTCTTACCGGAACCACCTCAAACCTGAACAACAGCTTCGTCTCTACTACGAAAGCCCTGAAGGTGTTTTCCCTCTTCTCAAGGTAATTGTCCATCTGAAAGTTCTAAAGGCTTGCTTGAAAATAATCGAGAAGGAGAAACTTTTCTGGATTTAGGCTACAAGTTTAAGAATAATATCACCTTGAATCCAGAGCAGCTCAACCTCAAAGAAAGAGAATGAAAGAGAAAATACTTACTTCCTCTAGGTCACTATGCTAATTTCTTTTACCTTCCTCTAATAAAATTTCTAAAAGCTTCAAATCTATTTTAAGCTTCTCTGGTCAATGATGTAAATGAGAAATGGAAATGAGGTGAAACTAGAGCTTTTCACTGAACAATCATCCCTGCCCTCAAGAATCACCGCCACGTGGTCAAGCTTCCATTCTTACAAGGATAACCAAATGGGCTTTATAATAATTCCTTACTGCAATCTCGAAATAAGAAAACGTCCAAACCATTTTCTCGTCTTTCAAACAAAGGTTGCAGCCTCATCCCATAATCAGGCCCCGCTTTTTCAGCCAACAAGAGGCGCAGGGAGTGAAGGCTTCAAAGTTGTATTCTCCTTTTAGCAAATCTCAAAGCCTCAAAGAGACAAACATTTCGTTGAATAATAATGAAAGGACGGCCGGTAAATTGCAGTTTTAAGGCATAGCATTTTAAAGCAATTCCTAGCACTACAGATTAGATCCGTGACCTGGCCTCTGATCTTTAAGAACGGCCAGTAGTGGTCAGCAACAACGAAACAAGCATCAGCGGCACGCGATGAAACTTTATAAATTAAACGTCATCTAACATCTTACAGAGAACACGTAATTAAAAAGAGGGCAAGGTAGGAACGACTGAGAAAAAGGATACTACTACTGTACTAACTATACATTCTTTAATGGACACAATAGTGGCGACGAACCAAGTTAGTTAAAGCCAGGTAGCTCCTACCCTTGTCTTGTGAGTGAATTGTAAAGCATGAGATTATAATGGAAGAGTCTGTTTCTCTGCTTTCCTTCTTTGCTCCTTATCTATCAAGTCATTTTACTTTCTAAGAATCCCTCCCATGTGCTAGGCAAGAAAGAAGTCTGGTATAGAGAGAAACAGTTAGCGTGAATAAATAACGTCTATGGTGCTAGAGAACTGCAAGAGTCTAAGTAGAAGGGGAGAATGCCAAAATAATGCAAATTGATTTACCAGAGAATGCATTTGGATACCATTCAGCCCTGTCCTCCGCACAATAACAGTCTGCCATCACCAAAAACTAACTCACTCTTCCATCTAGCTATCGTCAATCAGGGATAATTATGCAACAATTAAAGGCATGATGATACATAGTTATGATACAACAAGGTCATTTAAGCGGTCTCTCCATGCGTCAACGTAGCGAGTTACCGAAAGTATGCCTTGGTCTTCTTTCTTCCATCCTAACGATTTGTCACTGCTTTTACAGAATTACAAATGCAGATAATTCTAGCGACTCATTCCCACTCGCTACACCATCTTGCCAAAGAGCAATCACCAAAGCTCTGCAAGGGCTTTTAACAGCTTCCACAAAGTTGCAGCTCCTGCAGCATCAGCAGCATGCAAGGCAAGCAACAGCTAACAGATTGATGCGTTGTCATAGGGACAAATAGCCATCTTCTAGTCTAAAAACCAAAGCGTCTAAACCACATTGACGCTTTCATCTCAACTAACGGTAGAGCCCGCTCTAGGGGCATCCTAACACTCTATGATTCTAAAACGCCGTTCTATTATTATAATTGTAAAGAATCTTACCTTGAACAAGGGTTGCTGACAGTGTGACGAGTAGTGTAAAAGACAGGGTAGCGATTTTCCCCATCTTGTCAGTAGTTAAAAATAAAATTCCTCTGTCTTATCTAGTTTTTAGATTCATGAAAGTGTTCAAAAAATCAATTCCTTCCTCACGGTCCTTTAGGGATTTGATAATCAAAAACTTGATGCTTGTCTTCTTTTTTCGTCTTCCTATCAAACGGATGACACTTGGATTCCTCCAGTTGAGAGCCTAGATCCAAGCTGACTGACACTGCACGACGGGAACTACTTCCATGTGACACAGGTGAATTCCAAGGTGCAGGTGTTACCACTCATCTGGACAGAAGTTGAATGTTCCTAATCCTTTCAAGTCATCCCTTCTTCTCCCCGTCTCACTCAACAAAATATTCCTTTGCAAAAGTGAGGGTAAGGGCAAGAGTGCATCCTAGGCAAAATATCCTCAGTCAGGAGGAGGACCAAGGGAAGAATTACAGACAGGTAAAAGGAGAAGCAGGGAGGGAGGCAACAGCAGGGAGCAGGTAACAGCAACTCTTCTTATTAGTCAGTCCTCTAAGGTATCTTTCTAAATTATATGCAAAGCGTCCATTACATCCATCCTCTACAACTACCACCGCCCCATCATCAAATTCATTTCCAATTATGTTCTACAACCAGAAGAAGACGAAAAGAAGGGAGCTAGAAGAATATTGCGGATGGACGCAACGGGGCATATCCTTTTCTCATGATTTCCACTACTACCACTCACTCTCTACTTTTCTCGATATTATCATTATATATATATATACACCTCACCTGAGCTGAGAGAGAGAGACAGATTCATAATAACTCTCTGGCCAAGAAGGCAACACAGCGCTCCACTCCATTACCTGTAGACGATCTTCATGCAAATCCTAGTCTCTTGTCAGCTTTGATAACAACAAACAAATAGGAGTGGGAGAGAGAGTTGCTCTTACATGTTCAAAAGATACCAACCATTGACCATTAGTAGAGGCTATCAAAAACTACCGGCCCCAACAAGAGGTACTTTTGATTTTTGTGGCTCTACTAGATTCTTTTTCAAGATAGCAGCACTTGGCAATAAAAACTTGATGATTTTCTACAATAAACAACTTACCACCAGTCTCCTTCCCCTCCCCAAAAAAGCCCCACAACCTCTTATTCTCCTCACTCCTCACTACTTAGCTACTAACTGTCCCATCCGCAGTCTTAAAAACTTTTATTCTTACTTACTACAACTTCAATTAACTATTCATAGGTCATATACACTCTCCTCTCGTCCCTTGATTTTCCTCCCTTTAATATAAGAGAGAGATACAACTAAAGATTTTCACATTTTCCCGTTAATTCCTAAACCAGCATCGCCTTCTTTTCACGACTCTTCTTCTTCCTAGGTCCTGGTTTAGTTCAACCCTATAGTGTAGCAACAATAACATTATCATTTCAAACATGCAAACAAATAAACCATTACTATCTGTCCACCATCTTGATTCTTTTCCTTCCCTTCATCCTCTCCTCTACTCATCATCTGATGATAAAAGAAAATCATCAACGTCGTACAATAACTGTAATAATGTATTTCCTCATCTCGATAATCCGTTAATCGCGACAGATATCATCTTTACGGGTTTTTCGCACAAGAGACACATTTCCTTCACAAACCTCTTCCTCTTCTAAAACCCCCATTCTTAAACTCTTGCCCGTCTGATGCTACTTATGACTTATAAAACCCTCCCTACTCCTTTCGTCTCTTCTTCCTTTATGCCCGAGGTAAAATCCGTTAACGTGCTTCAAGCTTCAAGAATGTTACACAGCATTTCTGCGAATAAGTTTCACCGACTTTCTCATTTTTCTGATAATGTTCTTGAAATTTATATCAAATATCCAATGTTTTAACGACAAATGTAACTATCATTTATTTAATATGGGTTGGGTAGATTATATTAACGTTTTTATCTATTACGCGCTGCGTATTCTAAGACACGTGAGCGCTACAAGTGTTTCTCTCATTCATGACACGTGAGTAGCGTCTTTTACCTTTAGTAGTTTCGATTCCCGAATAAAGAAGCTCAGTCTTGCAACGCACAGACCCCTATCAAATTAAAATCCAATCATCCGCATTCAAATATAACTGTATATGCACGCATTCAAGCTCTCCTTACAAGCCTCAAAAGGTGGTGGGAAATGGAAACAGTTAACGTTTTAATAGCAGGCGTGCCTATACAACAACATGTCTACCATCCATTCCATGATATGCGTCACAATCAGGCGTCAGTTGTGCCTACAGAATCCAGATGGCAGCTGTTACTTAATTCGGCAGACGAGAGCTCTTCGAGAAGCTCGGATTCTGAGATGGAACTTTGTTATCGATGCTGTGTAGCGCTGAGCTATGACTGAAATATAAGTACAACTAAAATCTTTGAAGTTGTAGGAAATATAGTTGTTTCTCGGTTTCTTTTTAATAATTTTATGAAAATTTCTTAAGAATAAATTCGTATCAGGACGAGAAGCATCAAAAGAGTATATTACAAAATTAAACAGTTTGACGGAACGACCAAATTATAGAGAGGCTGTCAGATCGTCGGTAAGATTTTTACACCAAGTTATTGATCACATTTTTCATTTGCACAATCATAAATCTTGCTCTCAGTTTAAATTGTATTTAGGAAACAAAAAAGAGAAACTACACAATTTAATTGAAACTGTAAAGTTCAATTTTGTATCGCCAACTAACGTGTAAGTCATTCAGTACTCGAACAAATTAATACAAAAGCTTAAAGTTGTTCTTCCAAAAATTCCTACTGACATGTATCAGCTGATGCGTTGGAGAATCACATTAGTATTACAAATATTTATTGTTTTACTATCTAACTTTAAAAATTACTTGATTAATTTCAGCAACTTGCCGTGAAGGACTGTCATAATGAAACCTACTCCAGCTGATGAAATGTTCTCCGAAGGTGTCGGAACATACGCCGAAGATGAAGTAAGTATAATTAACGTGCTCACACGGTGTACTCAGTGTACTTGAATTAAAATTGATAATTAATGAATTGTACATTAATTTATGTGAAGAGGCTACAAGTTTCCTAACATTTGATTGAATGACAAAGTAGCAATTGTTTTCTGTTGTAGTGACACACGTATTTAAGAACATTATAAAAAGAATTTTAACCGTCACCAAGCAAAAGAAAATGCGAATCATTCAGCTGTAGCGAGTTAAGAGTTAATTGTTGCTCCAGTGTATTCAATTTAACTTATTCATTTCAGATGGTCGGTAGCGCGTTACTCATGGATTCCGTCCGGGATGGGATTCATAAAGATTTCAACAACGGTAAGCGCATTTATAAAACGCTTGTAGTTTTGCATTGTTCTTCTAATTATTTTTTCTTATCAGGAATTTTTTTTAGTGTCACGTGCAAGAAAGTGGAAAAACACATTTATTTACCCTCAAGATACATAACTGTTCAAATGAAGTTGTAAAAACATGATTGTGTCGACTCCATGCTCTTCCCACCCTAAAAACTAGTGTATTTGTTGGGAGCTGGGATTATTTAAACTACAAGAGAGCAATTTTTCATGCGTAGAACTGGAAATTTAAGTTCAGACCTTGATATTGCTCTGAGCTTCGAGTATAAACGTGTTTCGTGGACTGATGTGATTAATTGCAGCATGAGAATATGTTCGCACTGAGAGCAAAAAAGATGTTTCATAACGATATTGTTGTTTTTCCAGATTTTGGAGATCTCTTTGACGAAGATGACTTAGCTTAAGCTAATGCGAGACCCATGAGATGGTCATACACGTCATCCCCAAGAAGATCTCTTAGCGTATTATTGAGGGGGGGGAGGAAACTTCTAGGTCATATGGATTACCTAGATGTAGCTTATCATTTCAATGATATGTATCACAAAATTTAACAATAATATCGATTATATTACAGTTCTAATTGTCTGACTCCGTTCAAGTTTTCTACTAGTTCAGCGGCACTTTGGCTTGCTCCTTTATCATAGAATCTATCAGACGGCTGTTGCTGTAGCTATTGATCAAAACGTCCACTTGATCCACATAAAATCAGTGTGCAGATCACATAGCTGATACTTAATCATCCTATCAAGAGATGCAACTAAATAACGTTATTAATGCAAATTTAGGTAGATTAGATGATAACCAGATACATGATTGCATGCACGTACAATTTTTAAGAAAAGCTATGCATTTTGTTTAACCACACGTTCTGGTATTTGACTGTATAAACCTTTCACATGGCTACTTTACAGTTATGAGTTTTTGAATTGATTTTATTGTAAAACGAGCTATCCTTGATGTAGACACAAGTTGGCATGTGGAATGCCAAAAAAATTCAGTACTGATTTCATCTCCGTAAATTTTAAGTACTGATTGCATAATACAAACCATTACGCCCATTCCCTCCCCGCTTTTTCATACCTATTGGGTAGCTTTGGAGGTGTGGAGCCGTTGAGTAACTCCCTCAGGAGTTTGTTTCAGGTACAATAGCTGCATCTAAGATTTGAGATTGATCTCTGGATTGATCCTCCTCAAAAATCCCCTCCTCGTGAAGCAGAAGATTACGGCCTATCCTCCCTATCTTTCAAATACTAAAAACAGAGTACATATCCAACCTTTAGCCTGTCGCTGTCTACCTTTTCGAGGAAAGGAAATACAAGAGAAACCTGGACAGGTATATACATTCAGTCCGTTCAAGTCAGGACAACAATCTACTACCACTCTTCATTAACTGCGCATCGGTCAAGAGAACAAGTCTGAGAATTGCTCCCGGAGACCTCATCCAGTATCCGAATCGCCCCATCTAAAATAAACCAACACCATGGCTCACACACTTGAAAAGGTAATAACTTTGTCCAACCTGTTCACTCAATTCCGCATCCGCTGGCCATATTAGCAAGATAGAAAACGTTTTAGCCACTTGTTTTTAAGAAATTCGATACAATTTTCAAGGCTGATTCTAGTTTTTACCATGTTGCCCCTTTTGTAATCCAATCTTTGAGGTTTTTACATCTAACTAACGTTGGTGGTTCCAAATCTGCGGTTAGCCGCAAACCACATCAAATCGTATAAGCTATTCGCACAATAATGATTTTCTTAGCTTTTTCTCCGCCCTTAGTTTAAACTGATTCTATAAACCTGCACTTATACGAGCGTTAATAAAGGCTTCTTAAGCAGGCTAGTTTTTACAGAAAGGTTTGACCAACAAAAAAACAGGTAGCGTTAGATACATTACTACTGGATTGTTCAATCAAACGGCAGACATGTGACTCGTATTCCTGGGACATTTATTTTTTTACTGGATAGATCGTTCCTGGAACTTCATTCTTTCCCTTTGCCGTTCAATTATTACATGATTGGCAGCTAGAGGTTTTCACACATGAAATTAAATATTCCTTTATCCTCCATCAAATATAAATTAACGCTTCAATTACTCCTCTGCAGGAGATTAAATCACAACCGCTTGTAGAACAAATTAGATTCGATCAGGTGTAAATATTCCCAGACGAGATTAAGAGTGAATGCATTGTCTTCTCTTAATCTTCCTCCTTCGCGTACGTGTCCACCAGTTTCTGCGTTTCAAACAAACTACAAGAACGTAGTTGTAATCAAACCGAAGGAGAATTAACACTTTGCCCCGCTGTTGATTTAGTTTATCGGGAGCGATCCCAGTGAAGGTGCATCCCATCATTCATCCTATAGCTTTTCATATTTTTTAATACAATCTTTTATCGATTGAGCAAATTTAACTTGTGTCCAACTAACGGCGGTTAAGTAGGTTAGTAGGATTAGCCGGCAGGCAGTTGAAAAATTCCTTCGTAATTTTCGGGATTAGGCAGAACATAACGGAGTAAAAAATCAGTCTAATCCGCGCAATCCAAAGAAATTTTAAACCAGTGCAGCATTCATATTAGATCTACAAAAACGACTCTTACTTTTTTGCAGTTTTACATGGAGGAGATAACGCTGGATTCCAAGGACCCCATGGAGCTATTTAGGCAATGGTACGGGGATGCTAAGAATCAGAGAGATGTTGTTTCTGCTGAGCAAATGACTTTGGCGACAGTTGGAAAGTAAGTTTTTTTTCTCTTATTACATAAAATCAATTTGCAATAGATAGATAAATGTCTTCTTTATCTCCCTCTCCCCCTCTTTTAAATCTGGTACTATTCAGAATTTGCATTTCCCTGCCTTTCCAACAAAGTTGTTGCCACGTGCGAACATGGGAGTCTAGCGGCTAAATAGGACTGCAATGCCACTAAATAAGTAGTTTTAGAAGAATCGCAAGCAATGTCCGTTCACAGCGTGCTTGAATAATTGAGAAAGATTGATGGATAGACTGGTCTTCCCAACTTTTTCTTCTTGCATTTCTGCACAAGACAGAAAAATGTGCTTGAGTGGCCAGCAGTTTTCCAGTTCCAGGAGATGCTTGGTTACGTAAACGCCCTTTGCTGCTAGAGTAGCTAACTGCGAGCAGCATATCTCTTCATTATTTGATCATGTTCGGAAATTGCTGGAGAACGATACGGAGATAACATATTCCGAAATAATTTAGGCATGCTCATGCAGGGAGTATCCTCCTAAAAAACTGGAATTTTAGCCTTTATGTAATTCCATCGTTATTTAATTTGACTCCTTTCATCATGCATTGCAGCTGAGCTGATTAATGGATCTGGGGAAGGTTGAGTTTGTGATGGGGCGGGATGATAATGTAAAAAGGATTCTCTTTCTTAAGTGTAGCTACCATAATCATTAATGTTTTATGAGTTGGCAATGGAGGAAGCAAGTTAGTTTTAAAAAATCCTGATAAGGTTGAAGGACGCGGCACTAGTGCTAGTAAAACTTGGTGGTGGTATGTCAAGTCATCACTGTCACGGCACCACCTCCATGCGCAAATTCCAGCTTGTTAGTTTTCAATCTACTGGATAAGTTTGCAAAAGAGCTTATGCGAAAGCAGGCACAGTTTCAACTGGAATATTTGCATACTTTTATCAAACCTCTAACAATCCGGTCGTTCACAAGTAAACAGGTCCGCATTTTATGCCGTAGCACATTAAACATCTGCAATTTTGCCATTAGGCCACCCTTAGCTACATCCCTGTAACTAGGTCCCGAAGGCAAAAACTTGAATTACCTATCGCAATAACCCTCCCAGTTAACGCCGTCCTTTCTGTCGATACGCGCAAGCTAATTAATCATACAAGGGGCGCTGCTTACTCCAAGAGATAAAAGCCAACGCTCTTTGCTTTACCACTTATCTTGTAATTCACTATTCATTACCTTTACCAGCAGCAGCATTCCACCCTGTTTCACTTTTTGCCCGCCTCAGGGCAAGTACTATATTTGTGAAAAAAAATATGCACACTCTTTTAATGTAACCCGGCCGGCGGGATGCTAAAGTGAAAAGGTACTTGAAAACGTTTTATCACCGAGCTTTTAGAACACTGCTACTTTATTGCATATTCTCGATTTTAGACACTTGCTTAATAATCCTCTCCGTGTCTTGTCTTGTCAGGCTAAAGATTGAAGATTAGTATTGGTAATCCACTTAAAGAGATGATCATCAGTTCGTAGATTAGATTCCCGTAGCCTGGGAACCAGACTCTCCAGACTTAGTTCGGTTGAAGGAGAATTGATAAAAATATAACCAGTTTTTAAACCCTCTTATTTTCTCCAGCTTGAGAAGGTATACACGGCGGTCAAAGTTTACGTAATCAGACAGAAACCCGTACGAAGCTTGAACGGAGACGCTTGTCTATTCCGATAAAAGATTTACAGATTACCATAAGAAAATTTCCGTTCCGTCAACGCTTGGGTTATCTCCTACAGCATCGTTTAAGTACAAAAGGGAACCAATTTTTGAGTCCATTTCATAATAGAATCAGAAAGCGGTTGCTTACATAACAGGACAGGACCGTAGGCGGGTGGTTTTTTTTCGAATCCTAAATCCAGCAGCTTATGTAACAAAGCTGTTAACGTCCTCTCCACTCTTCTTAGAAGAATTTCTTGAACCTTTGTCAATTCCAGGCCTCAGTTCTTGCTGAGAATTTATTACTTTTCAAGTTTCTTCGACATGGGACAAGTTGGAATCAAAAACATTCCCCGTTGTGTAAGACATGAGTTCATGCCTCTCATTAGCTTACCTCAAGGACACAGGGTAGTGTACTTGTCTTTTGTTCAGTACTTGCGTACTTGTGTACACACTACGGGAAATGAGGACTATTTAATCGTGGGGGTCTAATAATGGCACTTGTTGTCTAATAGTGTTGTTAGCCATCTTTTGATTTCCTTATACAGAAACTTGTTTCTTTGTAACCAATCTGAGCTGCGATTTCATCCCAAAAAATTTCAGATAATTCCGTGTCCTCCTTTGCCAGTGTTTTCATTTAAGAAACTTAGCGACATCCAACAAGTGTAATTTGCAACGGGCTTGGTGGAATTCCAACAAAAAATTGCTATTTTTAGGGTTGCAAAAACTTAAATAATTGGTAGTTTAGTTTGCTAGAGATGAGAGTTTGGAATAATCTTCTCAAAGGTGTTAACAGGATTTAAGTAGGAAATGCTTTTATCCAGTCAGAGCCACACTGAATTTCGACTAAAGCTTCTCGGAGGAGCTGGATTCAGTGGTACCATTCTTATATCATGTATCGTTGCAGGAATGAGAAGATATAACTGAGTTGAGATTGTACTTTTTCATTGCCAGTCCAGTCTGGACGTTGTAAACTGTATATATGAAAAAAGGTTGGGATGCATATTAGCATAGTTTTCTTAGAGACTAGCAATTATAGAAATTAAAATTAAGAAGGACAGCGTGAGGGGCGATGGGCAGTTAGTAGATTAAGATTTCAGAGCCCTTAATAACTCCATGTCACGCTTGACAGGGAATGCTGAGATGATTGGATTTGACTCCAAGGGACAAGTTTTCATGAATAATGTGTCTTAATCATGTGTTGATTTTGCCTTTAGGGACGGCGGGCCTTCGGCACGAACAGTTCTCATGCGTGGATTGGGAAAACGTGGATTCAAAATGTACTGGGATAGCCGATCACGCAAGTCTAGCGAAGTTGTAAGTTCTCAATCAAAACAAGTTATTATCATTCTTTTATCCTGTTTTTCTCCTGGAATCATGTGCTAACGGTAGGAATGGACGAGAGTATCTTCAACCTTAAACACTTTCAATTTTAAATATGAAATAATGCGTATCGAATTCCTGGTACTTCAATAGCTTATCTTTCAAAGAGCTTATTACTTTAACCAAAGAGCTAAAGCGATTAATTAATGCGAGAAAACCAATGCTACCAGTTTAAAAGAAAGACTTGCCGATTTTTGCTATCCTAATTTGATTATGAATGGCTGAACAGCTCAGATAGTTAGCTAGGATTGGGCAGAGGAGGAGGAGGGAAAGGTTTAGAGCAACCAATATGAGGAATGCCCTCTTATACCTGCTTACCTTGTTTTCAACTCTTAATTAATCATCTCGCTCCTTACAGGATGTGGATGGCCGAGGAGCTTTGGTCTTCGTCTGGTATTTTCGCGACAAGGACGACAATCTTGGATTCAAACAGGTTAATCTTTAGTTTATCCATCATCTCCTTATCCTCCCCTCGCTTAATTCAGTTTACTCTTCTGATTTTCAATGGAATGTGTCCATTACTCATCCCAACTAACAGCCTTCCTTTGATCTAAACAGGTTCGAGTAGAAGGAGATATCGAGAGATTGCCACGTGAGGAAGAAACTGGTTACTTTAACTCTGAGCCTATTGCTTCTAAAATCCGGGCAACCGTTTGCCATCAGTCCAGTGTCATAGCCGATAGAAAGCCAACGCTGGATGCTAGCCAACAGCTTCTGGACAAAGTCAAGGAGGGCTACACTATCCCAATCCCTGACACTTTCTGCGGATACCAACTCATCCCACATACCATGGAATTTTACAAGGGTTGCAGGGATACCATCAATGATAGAATCAAATTCTTCCTCGTTAACGAAAACATGAACATTGATGACTTTCCCGAGGGAACTTTCCCCGCTGAAAATGGATGGATGTACCAGAGACTTCAACCATAGAAAATCCCACATTGACTCCTAGCTCAAGCAACTCTCCTGCCAATATAAATACTGCCAATCTCTAAAACTGTCGCTGCTGCCGATTAGATTCATGCGCATCATTTTAGACTTAGGCTCATACATTTCGTATAGGTTACTTCCACGGAGATATTTTTGTAACTGCGTGTGGAGATTTCAAAATTTAAAAGCGCCCTAGGTGCACGTTTTCATCATTTAGCTTATTGAATGTTTGTTCTTGACACTGGAGAGAGTAAATGATCTAAATCATAAATATTCTTTCACATGTATGCCTTATTTCCACCATTACTTTGCATTTCCTCAAAAACATCTGCCTCCTTGGCTGCATATTACGTCAGCTCTGCGTACCAAATTATCCGTACTAAACGATTTAACTGCGCGAAATGAAAGTCCATACAAACTCTTACTTTTTCCAGCCACTGATTCCGGTAACAGTTGTTCCATTACATATTTCGCTAAAATAAGCCCTGCCCATACCACGATTTCTACAGATTCTGCAACCTTAAAATGGCACTGCAACAAGTGCAATTTCATGCAAATATAGAAAAGATGTACGGATTGCAGTCATTAATTTTGCATTCTTAGATTACGTATGTTTAAATAGAAATATATAAGCTGTTATCGCCTGAAGCAGCTCGCACAGTTTTCACTCTTAACGGACTTCGCTTCGGCCGTACATGTTATCTGGCTGCATGCTATTTATCTTTTATTAGTTTAATCTATCCTGTCAATTACAGTCAAAGTTATTATAGTATCATCAAATGTACATTTAATCCGCAAACAAGTTATTCAAGCTTTAATATGTTTACTTTAAACGCTTAATGAAACGTTTCATATTTTGATTCGCGAATCCATGTCGACGCCAACTCCACTAGAAAATGCCATCTCGCGACAAAGCTAGAAAGTGTGGGTTTCTTTCAATCTCTTCTCCTAACTCTCAAAAGGGCCTCCACCATGTAGTTTATCATTGGTAGCCAGCAGAAGATGTCGTACACAGATATAGGCAGCCTAACATAGCCCTACATATGGCGTGAACAAAAAATCAGTTGTACACTCGGGTTGCTCTAAATTACAGATGATACTACTATAGCAATTTAGTTCATCCAAATCTTTTTTCAAAACTAATAATTCGCGAACGTTAACAATATAGTACATACCAATTCCGGTATAAAGTTGCACACTTAATAACAATTGGTTTTAAATGCCATAAATTTCACTTCTAGGAAAACCGTTCAACCATAGCTCTTTGACGTCAGTAATGAGCTCCTTCCAACCAATTCAATTTCAATCTCTTATTTTAAATTACTTAATACCCTACGAAAGAAGCCAACATTAATGATTGCATTAAACTATAAATCCTATTGTCGACCAATCGGAAACAATGGAATCTTTTTAATGTAAACTAACAATAAAAGCCGTCAAGCGTGTTTTACATCAGGGAAGCAACTGCAGGCCCTCCTACTTAATAAAAATTAAAAAAGGCCGAGCTTAATTTTACCCAATTTTTTCACCGAATCCTGGGCAGGTATCTAATATCTTATAACATAGCTATCATAATATTGCTTTCTACGCAAGATGCTATTCTTTACAAAAATATATCACGAGTGCCATTTTCTATTTTCAAACTTTCCATGCGAGTTTTCCCGTCAACTTAACATTCGAGCTATCTACATTCTTGCATTTACTAGCTCTTATGACACCTGTAAATGCACTTAAGTCATTCATTCTGATTAACTCTGATTAAAAATACCGGCAACACCGTGTAGCTACCTTGGAACCCATTACTGAATCTACAATATAGCATCATCCCAAGTCCAGGTACTATTGGGCCCATGCATGAGGATGTATATATAGAGTGGCTACGTCGTTTAGGGAGAAGCGTTCTAAAGAACGTGCGGAGTACATAATAATAACACAAAGTGCCGTTTAATACAAAGAAGAAGAGGAGAGAAGCTAAAGGACAGACGAGAGAGCTTTTTGAAGGAGTTTTAATATAAAACGTTGTGGTCTGCTATAGAGGCAGCTGCATCGAATAGAGGATTAAATGTTTGCTCCTCTTTTTCTTTGTGGAGGAGCGCTGCTGTAGAGTCTGTTGGGTGGCTATTGCTGGAATGGATACTGTGTTGGTAAACTGT
Source organism: Sminthurides aquaticus (assembly GCA_906901655.1). Taxonomy (NCBI): domain Eukaryota; kingdom Metazoa; phylum Arthropoda; class Collembola; order Symphypleona; family Sminthurididae; genus Sminthurides; species Sminthurides aquaticus. The sequence goes on along the minus strand of CAJQTT010000001.1, from coordinate 11,102,205 downwards.
ATGCTACGCTTAAGAAAGGAAGGGATAGGACGGGAGGGTTGTGGAAAGTTCTTTAGAAAATGTACTACCCTGTAGATATGTATACCTGAAGAGGAAATGGGTGGTGAGGCTGCTATGCTAGGGCTGTGCTGACGACTATGGATGATGGGTTATGCTATATACTATACAATGCTACGGGAGGAGGGAGGGAAGTTGAATAGGATAAACGGGAAGGACGATGAAGACGACGACGACGGGGAGGGAGGATGAAGCTCAAGTGAGCTGGATGATGGTGAAATTATATGTAGTGAGGAAGTCAGTGGCAGGCAGATAGCCATAATGATGGCTGAAATACATGTGTTGTGTTGAATATTTGAGTAAAATTTCACATAATTTCCAATACTGTCAATTTAATACTAAGATAATTTCGCAACATCATCTTGCAGTCTTATTCACCTCTTAGTCCCACACTCTCCATACCATTTATATTTAATTTTCCATTGTCAAACCTCCTTTACTAACAACACATTGAAAACACATATACCTTCGCAACTCCAAAAGACTTTCAAACTCTGACATCAGACATCTGAAGAACGTACAATAATTATAATTTCATGGATTACTACGAAATATAAGTAATTAATTATTTCCTCAGCAAACTGCTTAATAATCTCCAAACTCGAGTCGTGTCTGTAATCAACAATATCATCGCCAATTCAACTGCTACTACTACTAAACCTAGCACTACTCTACTCCTCTATACTACTGCGACTTGGATTCCAAAAGAGACTTTTTGCTATCAAAGTTATAAAAACCCTAGTAAGTATCATAAAACTAAAACTAGTTTGTAGCGTAACATTCTAATCCTCATCAATATTACGAATTACTACAACAAAAAAACAAACAAAATATACTTTAATTAATTAATAGGGAAACTCAAGTGAAACTGAAAGATTGTCGATGCTGGCGTGACAAAAGAGTCCATATTACTCTCCAAGGAGTTTTATTCTCCTCCACGGAGCTCTTTCTTTCCAGTCTCCCACATAAACTCATAACTAAGCCCACACACTAACCGAAATAAGATACAAAAAATAACTATCATTTTCTATATAGTTGTTCCAAGTCCTGTTCCCTGAGTCTCCTGGAATTAATTATTAACCATAAAATACTACACACTTGTAGAAACTTACCAACATTTAGCTGATCAGCGCATTAAGTATTCAACCAGTCCGGTGGATATTTGAAACACGAGTTTACAATTCATTCAAAGCCTGTACGAATCAATCAGAGTTCAACCCAGGAGTGATTCCCGTAATATTTAATAATATATATCGATATATATAAATATATATTCTCAAAATCCTAAGTTACTTCCAGTCTCCGCTCCGGTCAACACTTCAACGGGTGTCGGCTACTAAGTCTGTCCTAGCGCTTCTAAGTCGAATGCTCACGGGAACAGTTATTATCTCTCGGTAAGTCCTTTATACTACATCCTATTATACACTATTACATTTTAGTTCACCTACCTTTCTCTCCACTCGCATCCCTTTACAACATGCATACCAAATTATCGCTCCCTCAGATTTTATCTACCCGCTAATTTCCCTCATGTCCAATCTTAGGCTAAAGTCCCTAGTAGTTTTTCCTCTCTAATTCGTATATCTCAAAGCAAACAAGATAAAGCTTGGATAATTATATTAGTACTTCTAATATCAACTGCTAGGACTGCTAATAATCCCTGCCTTCCTGGAGCGTGAGCGTGAGAGGAGATGTATTAACTGTAGTAATAATGTCTTTCCTATTATAAACATCACTTGCTTTGATTTCTATGTTATTATTGATTATCTGATCATCGTTTTCTCCTCATGTGCAGGTAACGAAAGTAATATTGGGTCACGAACGAAACCAGTTCAACGACGCCAGTGGTTTAAATTGTTAGGGGAGCAGAATTTAAATATCCAGAGTACATATTCCTTTAGGAGGAGGATGAAGGAGTGAAGCGCTGTTTAAAAACGTTCCAGTTATACTCAATATCTGTGCATCAGTTGTTAGTGTCAAGTGCGACAAAAGCGTGTGTAGCTTATAACTTTTATGAAACAAACTCTTTTCAACTCTTCAAACGTCGAGTTCTACGTCAGAAAGACTTGTGCAACCTTTTGAGCAGCGTCGCTCAATTTGGATCTTATGCGGTGAGTTTGAAAATGCAACTTTCATTAAAAGTAGTATAATCCTAGAATATGATTAGTACTACGCTGCATGTTGCACCTTTTTCTTAGTTACAAGATTTTGCATCAGCTTATACTTTGTAAGGGAACTGCATGTCAAGGTTAGAGAGAAACTCATCATTGTTGTAGATACGTGATTCCGAACAAGTGAAACAGGCTATGTATGTGAGCAGCATGCATTGCAAACATTATGTAGATTGTAGCTGGTATTTGATAGTTCAGAAAAGGTATCCAAGTAGTTTTGATGCTAGATTAAAGAGTTGGCAGATTATAATAGTTGTAATATGATAGTATTAATTACATGCGCTTCGAAGCTAATCATGAGGTAATGGTACCGAAAAATCTTAAGAAAGGTCCCAGCAAGAACGGGATTGGATTAATCAGTATTGAAAGTAAATATAAATTAGGTTTGCATGACGAGAATCAATGGAATACTATGAAGCGGATGCAATGTAGATAACGTGAATTTCTATCTTAGAGTAAATGAGTAACGTGATTCGCAGAATCCTCTAGAACAAGTTTCCGATCAGATCAGAGGTTCATGCGTTGCTCACCAGTAGTCTATGTAGTGATAATAGCTAAGAAACTAAGATATTTTAATATGAGACTGAATAAATATCAGTTCGTTAGTTCGTTTCATTAAGGCGGTAAAACGAGGATTACTGGGGACCGAATTCGATGGGATTGTGAGACTAATAAAATTCTTATGTTTTTATTACAGGGCGAATCATTGCCTGACGAATTACCTGTGATACGCATTGAAAAAGTCAATTACTAACAATAAAGTGTGAGACGAGTACATCTGTTACTTTTCTTCAAGTTAGTACTTGGTCCTTACGTTCTTAACTACTTCAGAAATAGAAATATCAACCGTATTTCATAAGAAACAAAAAGCTAAAAAAATAACAAACTATAAATATTTTTATCATAACAAAGTTGATAAACAAGGGGGTGTTCATGATGGACTGATGGTGAAATAATTATCATAATTCTAAAAATTGCTAACTTCTCGCGGTTACACCAAGTGTCATCGCTTTGAACAATCGCTACGTCGAATTCGTCGAAGTGATCAAGCCTGCATTGGCGAACATAGTTATCTGCAACAAACAGTAACTACTTGAAGAGTTTATCCTTTGTGCACAACTTATAATTGTCGAAGTGAAGAGTAGTGACAAGGAAACTAGTGGTCAGAGTCTGAAGGTGATTCCTGTGCCAGAAAATAATCTTAATTAACTACGAAAGTCCTAACTGGAATTTGTTTCAGGTCCATTTTTGATATTCGAAACCTTTTCGTTGCCCACTCAATTTCTACGTCAGCAATTATTGCAACGTTCGAGTTACAACACTTTTATGCATAGTATTTATACGAACCAATCGCGGATTAGCGGATGATCCTAGGATTTTTTCAGTTCAGATCGTTTGAAATGAAAACCTAGTGAGACTGAGATTTAAGATTTTTGTAATCATTCTATTCCCTGAACTTTACCTATCGTTCATTCTTGAGTGTGTTTATTGAACTTCTGTTAGCGGAATACGGCGTACTTAAAAGTGTGGCGAAGCCGATCGAGTGAAACGAAGAAGATTAGTATACTGGGATATTTATAGTCAAACGAACATATATGTGTTGTCTGTGCTTTCATCAACTTAAGTGACTTGACCGTGCTGTTTGAATCGGTTTCATTACGAAGAATAAGGATCACAATGGTTTGTCAATCTTAGGGCTGCTATAAGATATCGTATTACATGCAACTTACTTGTGATACATAAAATAATTAAAAACAAATAATTTATTTATTCAAGAGAAGCACGTATGCTAAATAAGAAATATAACACAATTAAGTAAGTAAAAGGCTGATTAAAATGTCTCATTGGAACTTCGGTGGATCAACTCGAATAACTGAACCTGACTCAAATGCCGGGGGCGTCCTCGACTTTAAAGTTCTGTTTGATCAAGCATTGAGCCGAACTTTCGGCCCGCCCGGCTCCAACGTTGGATCAAACTTCTCTTCCGTATCGTCAGTAGTCAACAATCATCGAGGGCCTCCATTGGAACCTTCCAGTCCGAGCGTTCCGTTCTTCGATCCGTTCTCATCTTCATCTTTTGGTTTTTTCAACCCCAAAGATCCAGGCGGCAATTTGCCAGTACCTGCAGCGTCGAATAATCACGTTAATCAGGTTCAAACTAAGTCGTCTCTTTCTTACCATGGAATCAACCATATGCCGACCTCTCCCAGCTTTGGGGGAGGCCAACATTCGCCGACATTTTTCAACTCGGCACCATCTTCAAACAACTCATCAACCTTTCCCATCTCAACATTCTGCATCGAGGAAACGGTAAGGATGTCCTATGAAATAGTTACGAAGTGTGTGTGTGTTATGCGCCGTCTTTACGACTGTAATTCATAATTACATTTTTGCAATGAGTAACTTTGTGAATTTTAGACCGGGGGAACTCCTGATAGTAGCCATTCTTCATCCGGAATGAACCAGAATCATTACAACAATGCCTCAATGAGCAGCAACAGAGCTTCCCAATACAACAATCACGGAAGAAATGAAAGAGACAGGGAATCTTCCGGAAATTACCAGTCACAGCAGCAGCAACAACAGCAGCAAAATGATAAGGATAATGCTGGAATACGAGAAACGGGCATCGTGGAGAAGTTGCTTCATTCTTACGGATTTCTGCAGTCCTGCGAAAGAAATGCAAGGTAAGCTGCCGAAAATTTTCCTTTCTGTACAAACGCTCGATTAAATTCCAAGCTTATTAGAGTTACTGTGGCTATACGCGTTGATTAATGGTGACGCTGAGCGTGTTGTATTTTTTGGGTTTAGGCTGTTCTTCCACTACAGTCAGTTTGATGGAAAGATCGAACATCTTCGTCTTGGAGATCCCGTGGAATTCGAGATGACGTATGATCGGAGGACGGGCAAGCCGATCGCCAGTGCAGTTACCAAGATCGGACCAGAAGTGGTAAGTGTCCTCAGCTTTCGTTTCCTCCTGCTCGAGATTCTGTACTATATGAGACAATTATATTCTATTGAATATTATTATAACCTGATGTAGCAGAAAAAGTGCCAATCCGACTGGCATTCTGGTTACATAAGTTACTGTCCTAGTTCGCTATCAGTTTCTTCAACCAGAATCGCATAATGATTTTTCGAAAGCAAATTAGGTTTCGACTCAAGTACTAATAAATTATGATTTATACTCTGATCTTGCAGCAAGTGCTCCTCGGGGAGGAGAGGTTGACTGGGATGGTGACAACAACCACCGAGAGTTCCGGAGAAGGACGAATAAGCTACGAGAACCGTGGCGAATGTTTTTTCCTCCCCTATGCTGTCGACGATATTGAAGGAAACGTCATTCTCTCAAGGTAGCGTATTGATCCGAAATGGTCACAATCTCTTAAATACGTTCAGTAATGAATAAAAAAACTTACACATGTTGATATTCTTTGAATTCCAGTGGTGATACTGTGAGCTTTCAGATTGCAACTAATCAAAGGTACATAATTTAAAAAGCTTCTGTAGATCATAGAACATGATTATAATTAGGTTCACATTTAAATTTATGCTTGGATTACAGAACGGGTAATTTAGCAGCCCGCTTCATTCGCTTGGAAAATCCAACCCATCCGATTTTTTACCGGGGAATACTCTGCTCTCACTATCTGGATAACGGAGTTATTGATAGAGCAGATGTAGCGAAACAAATTTGCTTTAATTTTTCGGAAACCAGGGTAATGGAAGAGATTGTTGTGGGCGACAATGTGGAGTTCAACATACAAACACGAAATGTAAGACTGTTTCCGTTTTTTTCTATTTATTATTGTGAATGTGTAATGGAATTAAATTTGTATTGCTGGTTTAGGGGAAAGAAGTGGCTTGCAATATTAAAAAGTTACCAATGGGAACTGTTGTCTTCGAGGATATCAGCACTGAATTACATAAAGGACAGGTATGAGTTACATGAATACGATACTCCCGAGATGGACTTCTTGTTCTGCAAAGTGATGTACCATTCCTCACATAAAACTTTATATATGATTGCCACAGGTGCTGAAGCCTATTGACAGAACTCAAAGCAGTCCCACTACATCCGGTCCTGGCGAGACAATGCAAGGACGACTGCGGTACCGGGGACCAAATAGACAAGAACTGGAAATAGTTTTTGGAGAAAAAGATCAGAAAGGATGCTTTACTCTGAGACATGGGGACTGGGTAGAATTTCAGATAGCTACTGATCGGCGAGATAAACAGCAAAAAGCCACTCACATCGAGTTCGATTTAGCTTCATTTCGTGTTTCTGATGAACGTCGTGAACAGGGAATCGTTTCCAAAGTTTTTACAGTAAGACCGAACAAGACAGTTTTTTGATGAAGCCATTTAATTTATATGTTTGCTCATTGAGCATAATACAAGTGTAGGTAAATCTAATCGCGTTGTACTATTCGCTTCCAGGATGGTACGGGGTATATAACTTGCGCTGAAAGAGATCAGAAAATGTACTTCCGGTTCAATGAACTTTTGGAATTCAATCGCCGACCTAAAGTCGGGGATGATGTGGAGTTTACTATTATACAGGTAAGATTAACTGCGAGTGACGAATTTGTCGCAGTACTTTAAATTGATGATTGTTGACGCTAATAGAAATTAAATTATTATAGGATCCACGAAGTCCGACCAGACAAGCTGCACTCCGTATACAGTATCTACAAGCTGGGATGGTTCAGTTCGAACTTGCACTTCATAAAGACATTACAGGAGTGGTTGTCCGAGAGCCTTCAACATCTTGGGTCAGTCAAGAAGCTTTAGAAGGGATATTGCCTTCATTGGCCGGACTTGGACTTCCTCAAAATGTTACCGAGAGGCTTCTCCAAGGGTTAGCTAATAATGAGTCTGGTGAGCAGCTTGTAGGAGCTGGTTTGGAAGTCACCGGGGAGCCAGGCGTTATTCAGTATACTGCATCTAATAGCTGGCAGCCAGAGACGATTATTTTCCATTGGAAGAATTGCAAAGTTCTTCGTAACATTCGAGTGGGAACAAAGGTATAACAAGAATTAATGGTTACGTTGTGCATTTATTTTGCAAATAGATTCCGTAGTGGATAGTACATTGCTGTTCTCTTGACAGGTCATGTTTGATATTCACCAAGTGAGAAGAAATAAGGAAATAATCGCAGCCAATATCCGAGCAATGGCGGAGGAGGAAGAACCTAAACAGACCATGCACTTTCCTATCAAGAGTTCCATTATTTTGGAGCAAGCCTTGAAGATGGATGGTTCCAGCCCACCTTTGAACGGAATGCTTGGAAGCGATACTGACTCTCTGATCAGTGAGATAGGTGACGGTGGATTTTGTAAACCTATGCAAATGGACAACCAAATAAGCTCAAATGGGAATGGAACTCATTCCAAGTCTGAATCACCACGCAATAACTGGAATAATCAGGATGGTGGAAATACTATGGCGAAACTACCTCGTTTTGTGATGAAGGGTTTCATTGCAGCCCTGAAGGATAACTTCGGATTCATAGAAACGGTGGCACAGGACGGAGAGATTTTCTTCCATTCTAGGTATGTGTAATAATTGATTCATACCACGCTTTAAAATTTACTACATCTTGCCTCAGATTAATTTGCAATTGTTTTTCTAAACAGCTCTTTGGTAGGTGACTTCAATTCGTTGGAAGTTGGACAAGAGGTTGAATATGTTGTGAGTAGCAAAGGAAGTGTCAATGGCAAGATTGCCGCTGACATGGTGAAACCTTTACCAAAGGGTACCATAGGCCGCGCTGCAGTTTTTCCGGAAATTTTAACTGGAATTGTTGTCCGTCCAGTACGAGGAGCGAATCCAGATCAATTAGAGTATACTGGTCTCATAGAAGGGAACGGTGGCCAGGAATGTGCATATGGTATTATTTCAATGCTCAACAAAAAGGAAGTATTGACGGCAGGTGACACCGTGGAGTACCAGTTGGATGCGGAGGGCAAGCCTGTGAATATCCGAGCAATAAGGAAGAAACTTAGAGCTACAGTTGAAGCTGTTAAAGGTAACACCGATAGCCCGTTTTAGAGAAAGTGAATCCTTAAGTCGTCTATAACACATTCTGTCAACTGGTTTTGTGCAGGACAATACGGGTTTCTTTCATACGAAGTCGAAGATGGGAAAAAGTTATTCTTCCACATGTCCGAAGTAAAGGATCATAGCCACTTGAATCCTGGAGACGAGGTCGAGTTTGTCATCCTTCAAAACCCTAGAAATGGAAAATCTTCAGCCTGTTCCGTCGTGAAATTAGGGTAAGAAGCAAAATACTGGTTTCTCGTACAGATCGAGCAACCGGGGGAAGTTAGGGTCATCCAGAAAGTTTTTGCATCTGATGTCCAGGAGCGGACAGAGAACTTAGAAGAAGTAGCAGCACCTTCTAATTTGAATTTTTTTCTGCAGTGAAAGCCAACGTCCGGAAAGACTTCTTAATCGTCTCTCCAAGATGTCTGTGGATGAAACAGCCCCTAGACTTGTTGTTGTACGCCAACCTCATGGACCTGATGGAACGCGTGGCTTTCACCAAAATCGAGTCAACCGTAAGCCTGTCTAACGAATCTCACCCGTGAAGTTATAGTGGACAAACTGAAAAATGCAAAGACAGCGATTTGATTGAAAGCATACAGTCAAATCTGTTTATTCGAACGTGGATGACTGATATTATTGAGTAGAAAGGATTTGGTTTGTACCTTCTAGAGCCAGTTCTATCACCTATATTTAACATAATGAGTGACGTTGAGTGTTCAGCGTGGGTTACATGGTTTTCAATTAATTCAGCGATACAGGCATGTATCTAAGTGATATTTTGATAATTCACCAGAAACTAGATGCAGCAACTACTATTACGATAATGTTGTTAATCATGTGTCTCAACGTTGACTTGATCGTTTTTTCCGAATATTAGGGAGAAACGTAGTGTTCTAAGATTTAATTAGCATTTTGTTTTTAATTTCCTTTTATTAATAAGGAAGGGTTTATTAGTGTTGCGTGTTTTATGAAAATTGCCACAGTGTAGGAAAAGCTCCATAACATTCGAAACAGTTGCGATCTTACCAGAGTCATTTTTGTTGTGAATCCCAGACTAGTGCAAGTGCTACCTTAGGTTAAGTATAAATTGCCTTCTGCATTATTCTATTTACGTCATAAAGTAACGTAAGTCGCTTCCTTGAGATTTATGATATACTCGTCAAGTTATTTCAGGGCAAAATATTCTGACTGATGGAACTTGGATAGTTATCACCAAACAATTGTACCCTTAATCTGTAGAACTCCTCGAGTTGTATTTACGGGACGAGGTTGTAAGTCATGTAGCTTGTGTGTCTTCTCCTGTAATTTATAGTGACCTATTTCGTACGTCCTGAAATGCATTTATTAGATTTGAGTTGTTTAGGTAAGATTGGTTAAAGTCATTGATAAGACCAGCTACCGTTACGAGGCATTCCACAGTGATTGTGTCAGTCTGCTTAACCTTCAATATGAGAATTCCCAACTCTTTGAAACTACTGATCCCAGTGCTTTTCGTCTACGTGTATTATACTGATTAATCGATAAGGCTTTAAACTATACTGTTCACCTTGCGTCTCAGACTAATCAAAACAAGTTACTACGAGTTGATCGGTACATATAAGAGGTTATAAGGAATTTCAGATCTGAGTCGCTACAAGCGCTGAAAGTATGAGTGAAACATGAAGTTTAGAGTGGGAGAAAGAAGCTTCTTGCTATTGTTTTAAAACTACCGTGTATTATGATAAGTTTATTTATTGCTTGGCTCCATACTAATGAACTTTCAAATCTAGCAATAGATCCTGGCGAAGATTCTCTCTCTACTGTTAAATTTATATAAGTATTATTGACAGCCTGTACGTGCTAGGTATAAATAGTTCTCCTGAAGTCATTCATTCTGATGAAAGGTTAGGATCATTTTTTATAGAACTGCGAAGCTTCCACCAAAAATTCATCACGGTAGCAAGAGTATCGCCATAAGTTAGGGCGCGAATTATTGATCTTCAGTTTCCATTGAACGTTGTTTTCTCTGTTATGTAAGTACTTATTCCTTTTAATTTGTGTAATAACCAGAAAAAATCTTGCTTGCGAAAACTATGCCATGTTGATTCCGCCCCGGCAGCTGGATGCTACCATCTCATTATACAGTATCATTCATTGGCCTTACAGGAAAAGGTTCAGCTTCAGCCAGACTTAAAAACAACGAGAATATTGCAACTGTTTTCTGGTGTTTCACACTACTATAAATGAAAAGTTAGCCAATCCTGTGAGGTAGTGTGAGTATATGGTTTATAATGGAAATAGAAGGATAGGAGACTCTTTTACATCTGTTCCTTGTTTTCGCGAGTTTGAAATTTCTCTGATTTCAGTCGTAATCCTTATCTATTGTCATTGGATTCTCAGTTCCTAAAATCATTTGTAGGACTTTGTATAGTGCGTTACCTAATTATACAAGTTAGGTTGCTTTATTTCGTAAGAGTTTATGGTGATAACATTACAAATCAATAGATTAAGAATCGTTATTGAGTATTGTGGAATTTTTTGGGATTTAAATTCTATGTCAAACAGGATGCCTGTGGTAGAGATTTATTGTATTTGATACTTTATACGATGATGATTATTCAAAGCAACTTTCTGTTTGACGCGTTAGATTTTTCTAATTACCGCAGGCATACTGTAGCAAACCGAGAGGCTTGCGACAAAATTGTAAAATTTAGTTTGAGATCAAGGTTCGTTAAAGCTATTGAAAGTAAGAAAAATGCAACTCAAGTAAACATATTTCCTAGCCCCGTTATAGAAAAGCGGGGGTGATTTCGGATCTATCATTAACTAGATAAGCACAATGATAATATTTACGTTATCGGTTAGTTGCCAACATAGTCATAGGTTTAAAACCTTACAGTAAGAGTTTGGAATTAAGGGAACGGATTTTCATAAGAGATGTGTAGCCCGTTTATATTGAATGCAGTGATACTGAGTTTAACTATATCTTGGGGCTTACTATTCACCAAAGGATGCATATTGTTGCCTTCGTTAATGTTACTGTGCTAAGCGCGACATGGTTGCCATTGCCAGCTCCTATAATGGGTGGTCAGTTGCGAGGGAATTATGCTCATGGAAATTTCGAATATATAGATAATGCAGTGGTCTATAAAACCTGCTGCAATGGTTTTCCCTATTGATAGCAACGAATGTACATAATTATGTGAAACAGTGCCAGTTACTTTGCCACTATAATTATCCAGTATATTTGTGTTTCTGCGACATTTACCGATGTCAAGCGAGAAAGCGTGAATGCCTTTCCGGAAGGAACAGAGAGATTGAGCGTGTGAGCAAAAGTATTCCACGTTGAGTCGACTTGTTCAGTAGTGCACATACGAAACAGCATCGGTGAACTATCGGACGCAATCGATTGTCTTGAAATCGCAAGTATTATTATGATTTAAAGAAATATGCTTGAAATAAGGGGTACAATAACGTAGTGTAATCCACAACTGTATTTGTAACAATAGAACATTGTGTCTCTATCACATTATACTTGATATAAAGCCACTAAAAGACTGGCGCTAGATGATTGTTAGGTTTAGTAGTTTAACGATGCATGAAACTATACATGAGGGTATGATGCGAGGAAAGGCAATGTGTATGAGGAAAACATAATAATGAAATGTGAGCGATAATTTTAGTTTCAAATTACACATGTGATTTGCTATGATAATAATCTTAAGCTTGTATTTATTGCAACTTCAGTGTGAATGGTTGATCAACTTTGCTCATAGTCAGTCTTTTATTGATTATCATTAGTCGTTAAGAATGGAACATGACAAACGTGACTCTGATTCTGAGGCTTAGGGCACGAGCAATCCGTATGAAAGGAAAGAATTTTTGTGATCCATTAGTGGTTGATCCTTCGTAATTGTAACCTTAGCCATGTGTAAGATGTGCTACACCGTGTGCGACCTTTTTGGAGATGTAGTCTGGGAAGATGCTGTTACCATATGTCTTTTCGAGCTCGCTCTTCAAAAGTTCCAACAAAGCGATCTCCCTCCCGTCATTATTCCTGTCGGGCAAGAATAAAATAATGCATCCCAGTCTGTACTTAACATTTAGGACGAGTAGTCATCCAGGCGAAATCTTACATCAGTTTACCCTCCGATCAGTCAGTTTTTTATAGACGTCAGTAACTTGAACAAGTGGAGATGTATGTTCAAGTAGTATAACCCAGGATATCGGATCAGAATTCGTTGGCTATAATAATATGAAAGACGAGGAGGGTGCAGTGATTTCAGTTTTAGCATGTACAAATTGTGTATTAGTCTGAGAGCGAGATGAAGTTAGCAAAGTTTGACATGGGATCACTGCGTACTCCCTACTCATTTCTTTGAAGTGATGCAAGGTAAATTAGGAAGGTTGAGGGGACAGGTTGGATGGTCCTGTTAAAGCGTCTGAATCAATGTACGTTAACTCAGGAGTCTTTTAAGTTCTTGCTGGAACCGGAGGGTAAATGTGCATTGTAGTTCGAGGAGGGAAGAGGTGGAACAATGTAACTAACTGATATCCTACCTAGTACTATATGCTCATGGACTAGCATGTATTTGTAATACGTCATCAATATTTTATCTACTGTAAGCTAGCCGCGTAAACTTGTTGAACAGCAAGTGGACTACGTTGCAAGTAATTTAACGTATGTAACGAACAATAATAGCAATTAAGCTCCTACAAAGTGTTTTAGTTATATACCATGTTATAACGACAGATTTAAAAATTAAGGAGAAAAAAATGAGAAAAGACTACAAAAATCGCAAAACAAAAATATAAATATATTAAAAAAGTGTAAATTCACAAAAATGTGTTCAGAAAAAAATGGAAAAAGTTTTGTAAAATCCTGGGTTCAAACAGTCCAGTAAGTTTAATAATATTGTACTAGTAGATTTAAGGATTAAAAAGATTAATCAACGGTAACGAGTAAGTTGAAGATACTGAAGATCCGATGGAGATAAGATATAAATGGATAAAATTGTATTCAATAACTTATCTTTCACACTAATTTCCGAGTAGAGAGACTTAAAAACGTAAATCAAAAAACCAATGGATAGCATGTCAAAAAATCAAGTGTCAAGTATATTGAAAGGTCAAAAGAGGATTTTCGGTAAAAATCAGTTAATGGAATCCAATACCTCCAGTATCCGAGTGTAAGAAGATGATCCGATCTAGTTAATTTTTTTTCCTATTAATTGCATTTCTCTTTGTTGTAATCCTAATTATAATCCAAGCTTCAGTTTTCTCCTGGATTGGTCCAGCTGAGACAAGTGTCGCAGCTGGGCTTGCGAAGATGAGTTAATGCCTAATTCTGCTTAAAGAAATATTTAGTCATGAGGTAAAGACGGTAACGTTTTAAGTAGTGGGAGAATATCCGGTACGAAATTAGGGATTTGATGAAGGAAAACCAAATTAAAAAGTCCGTATTGTTGTAACTCCTTTGAACAGCTCTACCGAGTCCGCCGAGTCTATGTAGTAAATTTGAACAAAAAACGTTTGAACTGAATGTATCGAAATTTAGGCGTTTCGTCTGTTCATACAGAAGCGCTTTATGAACTGAACCTAAAGCTTGCATTAAAAATGTTTAAGTTTTCCTTTTGATTAAATTAAATCCAAATGTAGTACGGTACTGATTTTTAAAATATAATACTATTATTATTATTGTTATTATAATTATTATTGTCATTATTATCATTATTCTTACTACTATTATCTCTATTATTATTATACTATTATTACAATATATGTAGAAATATACATGTAATGGATTTATCTTAAATTCGATTAAATCTGTAGGTTTGTTTCATGGATTGCAGCTGACCCTGCAATTAATGTAATAATAATAAAGATATCAAAGCTGAGTTGAAAAATTCTTGTTATCTCTCGCCGGGTGTAGACATTATTTATTAGGAGGCGATACATGGCAGGGAGCTGACGCATGCTCTAGTTTCTTGCAAAGTTTTGGATGCATTGAAGCGCAAAACTTCCGCGATACGCTATCGGTCGGAGAAAATCGCGCTCTGGCAAAAACTAATGGCATTCCTAGGCGCCATATGTCAAGAAGGGACTGCTGGCTAGGATTTCACTATCACGAGATGAGTATACAAGCGGAAGAGAGCATTAAGACGGAGGCAGGCGAAGGGTAAAAAATCGGCCAACATGTATAACTTTCATTTGCGTTCCCTGTACAAGCCGCGGGTGTACGGAGTGGAAAGTAATTGTTCCAGATCATTTCCTCCCGAGTTAAAAGGGATTCATGAGTGTTGTACAATTGCCAAAATAATAGGTGTATCTGATTGCAAAGATGTGCGGAAATTAAATGTGCCAAATTGTAGAGCGCGTGCAAGAGGCAGCGTTGACTTTGAATCATTGGACCAAATTTAGATTGTACAAGTATTTCCCAGCCCTGATTTCTCTTCCCACAAAACTACCCTTCGCTTAAGCGGGGAGAGTCAATGGAAAAGCAAGAGATAAAGATAGGCAGACGCTTAATAAATTGGATGCAATGATTTGGGGAAACGAGCCAGGTTTTAGCTCTAAAGAAGCCGAATGTCCCATGTGTGAGATTTGGAAAATAATTTACTTTAATTCAAAGAGGTATTTCTCTTCCTTCCAACTTCCTCAGCAAGACTTGGTCGAGTGAAAGTTTGCTCTTAGGGAAAAATACACACTGAGAGAAATAGCGAGAGCAAGGAATCTGTGGAGAGAATGTAAAAGCATTCTCATTTCACACAATTTCTCTTCCCTCTGTAGTGAGGCTCTTTTTACAGAGTCTTTATACTTTCTCTGAAAGGCTCAGGAGAAAGTTATGGAGGAGAGAAAGTCCGTGTGTAAGAGAGCCAGAACGGGAGAGAGGATGAGGAGAGGAGCTCCATAGGAAAAGGATAAGGGCGTGTAGGATGAGAGAGATGGGGTGGGAAGACAGAAGGGATTGAGTGAGAGAAGAGAAACTTTCACCACTCTTGCCTCGTTTTCCCAAACCGGCTCTTCCTTCCGCTCAAACTGCAAAGCAAGTGAGGACAGAGATTCTTCCCGAATTCATCCTTTCACTTTATCCGAGAGAGGAGTATCGTCCCGTCCCGTCCCCACTCTACTCTCCTCTACAAACTGAACGGATTGCGTGCTTTGGTTGTAGCACCTGTGCCAGTGTTTGGTTTGTTGTGTGGCGTGTAGGATGACTCGAGGAGAGGGATGCGGAACGGAGGGAAGGAATGTGAGATGCTGGAGAGCTAAGTGATGGTGATAATTTCACCAGGGACCCAGAAGGCCGAGTGTATGAAAGAAATCTGGGGAAGAGATTAATGTGTTGTCTGGTTTGTTGGGAATAATTTCGTGATGGCTTGAATAGGCCGCCCATGAGCAACTCTCCCACAGCGGCTAGTCTCGCCAGGTAGCAAAGAAGATAGACTAACCACCAGGAGCAGAGGTGACGGCTTCCCGAGCGGTTCCCAGTCAGTTTCCGACCCCGTGGTAGCCGTGGTAAGAATGGATAAATGAGTAAATTGCATTAAACAGCAACCTCTGCTTTTCTATACACACTACCTCACTCACCCGCTTCAAAGCAAAGCCTCTGTCCTTGGATCCGAAAAGAGAAAGCAGGGGTATTAAGAACTGTGGTGGCAGAGGGAGCTGACGGGAAGACGGACGTTCAAGCCAAAGGGTGCGCTGCTGTGCTCGTGGTAAAAAGCTTGTTTCCTTTCTCGGCTGTAGTTGAACGAAGGAAGGTAGAATTGACATTGGCACGGGAAGGGGAGACGAGTAGGCTGGGGAAAAGTTAATTTGCTAGAAACATAGGTGTCTTTTCGCCTTCAATTTGCTCTGATAGACGTTAGAGTTGGCGTTATTAAAAGGATGAAGGGAGAAGAGTTAATTAGATGAGGCAGCATAGGCATTGCGTGGTGATTCCAAACTTGGAGAGTTCCAGAATAGTAGAAGCAGATGAGATCCTTCCACAAGAGGATGACTTGCAAGAAGGAGGAAGAACAAGTAAGTGGAAGAAGACAGGGCGGCGGAGAAAGAGAGGAAGAGAGAAAATCCATCTATATACAATCAACTTTTCAAGAGTATACGTACGGACGACTGTAGGAATCGAAGAAAAAAAAAGATGAGAAGAAAAAAAGAGAGGTTAAGGAGGAAGGATTTTAGATGGTTTGAGTGGTTTGAGATGTTGGCTCCAAGGGTTTTCTTCCTCTTTGTGGTTATCCCAAAATATCATGAAAACTTGTGAAAAATACCCATTTTTCTCACAGTTTCACCACCCAACGTACATGCTACCCTCCTACAAGACGGATGGTTGATGATCGGGACGGGAGTTCTGTAGTAGCAGTAAAACAAGTTGTGATGGAATTATGTGTGGCGATGGTCTGGCTAAGCCCTCCTTTTAAGATACCACAGAACAAGGAAACAAAACAAGAGAGAAAGCTGGAGAATGAATGAGCCAAGAGGACGGGAGAATAAAAGAAGAATAAGAAGAGGACTTAAGGATTCTATAGCAGATTGGCCATGTATTCTGGGAATTCGAAAGAAGAAGAGAATAGTAAAGCTGTAGATGATTCCTAGTGAGTCCTCTTCGGATTATGGAATTAAAGAGTAAACTTAATTTTTTCCTACATTGGATGGCGGGAGCATTAATTTATAATGAGCTTCCATTCCGAGGAATGACGTGTTAAATATGGACTATGATGGAGGAGGGCCGGAGAGTCTTACTGGAATTGGAATGATGTAGGGTAGTCGGCGGACGGATGCCAGGAAGTTGATTTCAAATTCCGTGGACGTAAGGAGCAACTCGTATAAAATGTGTACTACACGTGGGATCCGTACGGATACGGATTTCCTCGACCCAATAGGAAGGGAAGAGAGAGAGGGGAGGAGTGGTGGGGGTAGGACGACTACGGGAAGGGCCTGAGGGGGGTTCCGAGCATCCAACTTGCTATGAGTTTGCAAAGTTGAAAAGGAGAAAGCTAGCACGGAAGGAGACAAGTTATAAAAGAGAAAGCAAGGGAAAGGGGGGAGGGGTAGAGAAAGAGAAAACTATTCGAGACTCAGAGGATGAGGAGGACGGAGATGAAGTATATAGTAGCTGAACAAGGGGATATGGAACGGAAGGAAGAGAGAAATGGATGCGGGACACTTTTCCACATTCCCTTCTAGTCACCACCGACTTTCTCTCTCTTTTCGCTAACGCATAGAAATTGAAGGGAGGGGAGCAGTAATAGAGGAAGAGCCGGGTTTATATTTACCATAATTTTGTTTGTCAAGAAATCTTACGAGGAGAATCACTTTAATCAAGTAAATTCAAAATTAGCTATTGATTTGTAAACTTGCCACTAATATACACATGGGCACACACACACGTTTCATCCACATGTGTCCCCACATTAGGGAGTCAGCCCCCTTCCCCCCATGCATCTTTCCACATTCTCTCTCTCTCTCATTCTCTCTCGCTCTCTATCCACCTAAGAGCCGACTTAGTTTCCTATAAGTGGACCATAAGCAAGCTCCGGATGAGAAGTAGTAGAACCACCAGACCAGCTCTTGTTTGTCCTCCTTTTCCTTCTTCGTCTTCTTCCATCTCCCTCGTCTCTATTCCAGTATTCCCTCAGAGGGGAAGAGAAGAGTGAGAGAGACGAAGAAAGCAGGGAGATTGCTTGGAGAGTAAAAGGGAGAGAATCCGCGCATAGAATCTACCAATACCGGAGAAACGTATTGTTTTAACGTTAAGGAATGGAGAAAGTGAGAGAAAGTAGGAGAGAAAGCAAGAGGAAGAGAGAAAGGAAGGAATACGGGATGCTGGAGAGGAGTTGGATGGGGGAAGAAGAAGGATCAAATACGGAGAAAGAACTCATATCATATCACATTTAAGATTTGAATGTTGAAATCAGGGAGTGTGGGACAGTGGGACGGAAGAAATTGATGAGTTTAGAAGAGAGAGAGAGGGAAGCTGCGCCTGCACGCTAGCAGGATCCGACCGAACCAAAAAGAGTAGCCTAAAAAGCCTTCCCGTCTTCCCGTATCAAGGAACGTGGACCGATTCTACCCGGGTTTACCTCTTTCTCCACTCTTCCCCCGTACTCGGCAAATCTTGAAACGCGTAAGGAAGCGAAAGCGAGGAGGAGGAGGGAGGCTTACTACTACACAGGCCCTATTCTAGCGTACGGACCAGACGGAACCACGAAGAGGAGGGTAGAAGAGATAGGAGGATTTTCCGAATTCATACGGTATCAGTTGGATAGTGCCCTTCATCACAGTAACAGGGAAAGGATTCCAACTGAACCCACCGAGTTCCTTCCGTGTTCCACAAGTTTGTCTTAAGACGAAGCGTACAAAAAAAAATTCGCCGAGAAAACCTAACATTGTTTCTCTCTCTCTCGCTCTTCCCCCAAAATCTGTCGAAAAAATTTCTAGTGCGTCGCCCAAGAGAGACATAGAAATACATCCTCTTCTTGTGATTCAGTCTCCAACTCTTTTACTATAAACAAACACTTGGAGGCTTCTCCTCAAATATTTTCGCAACGCATTTCCCCCATCCTGTGATATCTTCCTATCCACCCGCGTCTCCATCTACAACAACAACAATATATTCTTCTTTCCCCGCCGACTTACATAGTTTCATCATCCCCAACATCCAACGAGAATCCAAATAACCCAACAAGATTCTTTTACGCTTAGGAGTGTGGTGTAGAATTGTGGAAATGAGTAAATTTCAAACATGTGGATTCTCCCTCACTCACAGAAAACAGTTTATTGCACCGCCGTCATACATTCTACAAGTCCGACACTTGGGTAAATAAATCTATCAAAACATTACAAATCATGCTCATAGTAATCAAAGAAACAACAAGTCGAAGAGTGGCGGAATTTTACTAACAACTTGTTACCATCACTCCCGCATCCTTCATACTCCTCCTGATACCCGGCTATCTGGCACAGTATTTAACACTCGATAGCTCCTCCGAATCCACACATACAGACAACTCCAAACAGTATATTTCCCACAACAAGAAAAAACCCAACGTCTCTAATCTAGTGCTGTTTCACACCAAACCGGCTTTCCCCCATTCACTGTGTCAGTCAGTTAATCAGACAGTTGGTTACAGAGGCTTGAATGCAAACAGAGGAGGAGAGTGAGTGCCAGAATCTCATAAAACTATAAAATCTCTACCTTTCTCCCAAGCCAAGGGATATGAATAAATTATCCTTTATATATACTCCACAATAGTCACAAGTGGTAGTGTGTGCATCCTTAAGCTATTAGCAAGTCTTCTCCCTCCTACACCAACAACAGCACCAGTTCACTCCGCCACCATCTCATAGAAAGATAACGGCTCTTTTACAGAACCAGTCCTCCCGAGAAATTCCCGACTATATCCTACAAACTCAAGATACACAGCAACAACTCCAAAAAGTTACAAGTACGAGCCAAGCCAACACTTTCTACCTCCCTCATCCTTCAGCCCATCTTAAATAAAATGGAATCAAGGAAACAGCAACAAGTTTTCACCTTCCTCCACGCTCAACTAGTCCGCAGCCACCACATATTTATATAAATATATAATACCGTCAAGCTGTATTGACGACCAAGGTTAGCTGTCAGTCTATTTACAACTGAAGCAACAAGAGGAACAAGTGAGAAAAGCACATTAGCAATCCGACCCTCTTCACCTCAACCTCTTCCTTTTCAAATAAATTCTTTCATATTATTCAAAAGTGACTCAAGCCCCCGCGGCACCACAACCACCACCCTCAGAACCCAAGCCAAGAATCTATCATCGGCAACAGAGTTCACAACAGGTTGAAAAGAAGTGAGGATAAAAAACCAGAGCGGCTATAGTGCATAGCCCTTATACATGAACTAAAGGAGCTCCTAAAATCTTTTCTCGATTCAATCCAACATTTCCACGAGGAGGTGGGGGTGAATAACTTGTGCTTTCTCCCAAAGACATTCGTCACATTCTCCTCCCATCCGTTCCCGGATTATTCATCCCAGCCCGTCCGCCCCACTCCCCCCGCCTGTCATTCAGTCAGTCCTTTCTTCCTGGATGGAGAAAGCGGCCCGCAGGTGTTGTGTGTGATTGTCTATATGATTGTGGTGTGACTTCCGGAAGGTTAGACTACAACAACTTTCCATTCTCCTTTCAATTCCTTCAATGAATCTCATAATGGTACTTGAACCCATTCTAATCCACTCCCTCCCATCCCCGCCATCCCACCAGAGACAAGAGGAGCAAGGACATTTGCCCAAGGGAAAGTCCTCTGTCCCCCCTCCCCCATCCTCCTCCTGATCGGGAGCAGCTATATATTTTATAATCGCTCTACATCATCTTTATCCCGACTATCTCTTCTCATCCTCCATCAGCTCACTTTCTCTCTACAATCGGAATCTTCCTTTCTCTCCCTTTCTCCCATCTATCTTCTCTTTCATATCCTCCAGGAGCAGGAGCCATCCCTTCAAGAGCCTTCTCTCAGTCAAGGAGTCAAGGAATTTACTATACTACTACTACTAGAATAGAAGGCGGAAGAGGGAAGCATGTAGAAGAAGAGGAGGGGAATGAAAAGCTTTACACATCAATCCGCCAGACGAGTCATCATCATCTCCCCCCTACATCACTAGAAATACTCCCACTTGTCCTATCACTACCACCACCACCACCACCACAACTCCCGCTATTATGCTAACTCAAGAGCAGCTAGCATCGCTCCTACCACTTCTCCAAGTTGTTGTCGGACAAAAAACCCGTTGCTTCCTACTTGTGAAAAACCCGAGGGAAGATAGTAGTCAAGTAAGTATAACTTTACAGAAGCGCTCCTATGACACGTCCCGCAATGTCAAGAGTCAAAGACAGAGATGAGTTGTTGTTCTCCGTAAATATTGACATGTGTTTACTCCACCTCTGACTCTAAAAGAAACCCAAAGCGACACCAACAACAACATCACTTATAATCCAAACCCAGCCACCCAGCAAACAGCTAAACAGCCCACAACGCTCCATCTCATCTCTCTCAACATCTCCCATCCACTCCCGTGTATATCTTTCTAACGCAGCCCCCAAGCAGACAGACAGTGAAACACAAAGTTAGACGCTAAGAAAACACACAAACTTACACATACAGAGAGAGAGGGAGAAATCAAACCTTATTCTTCTTCTCCTCCTCTCAAAGCTAGAGCTTCCAAATGGAATTAGCAACTCTTTCAACATTTCCTCATGCCAAATTAACCTGTAATTAGGGCCTCAATCCGCTCTCCTCAACTCCATCTTCACATCTCCCTTACCTGCCCCCCCCCACACAACTATATACTTTTGCCACCAGCTTTCCCCTTCTCATCTCACCAATTTTACACTCCGCCGCCGCTTGCGTTACACCAGTCACTAGTAGTGACTCACTACCGCTACAAGTCAGTTCTTCTCAGCAAAGAGCTTTACGCAAAACTTTCATCCACTACACACACATCTAACATAACTCTGAATCAATTAGAACCCAATTAGAGACATTGTTCCTCCACTTTCTCTTTTCAACAACAGTCATTCATCCTCACACACATACACACACAAGCACAGAGAAAGACAAGGAGCGGGAACCAAAAGAGAGCTTTCTCTTTATTAGAGAACACATACTGAGAAACCCCACTTTTGTGTCACAACTTTCTCCACACACTAAACCCCTCTTTCCCCCTATCATTACCATCACAACAAGGTACAACTATCCTTATCCTTTCTCTTCATCTTCAAACTCTCTCAACTACTCCCTTCTCTTTCACAACTACTCCATATTAATTGCTTCCATCCCGGTATACAATTTAGCAACAAGGAGGCAAACTTGTTAAAATATACAATAATCCTAATAATAATAAACAATTAGTCAATTTCCTTCACTATCCCAACCCACACCCCCTTGACTCACACCACTGGGTGAATACACAAACCCAAAAGTCTCCTTTCAATTACCTAATTTAACTTTCCATCTCTTCTTTCCCCCTAGTATTTCTCTTTCTTTCTTTCTTTACATCTATATTTCCATATATCTTTCACCTTCTTTCTCCTCTTTTCACTTCCTGTCTTTCCCTTCCCTCTGCCCACCATTTTATTAGTATTCCAAAGAGGATACTTTCCCCTAGCTCTTCATCTTCTTTATTACCCTTCTTTTATGCCCCTCCACTACTACTCCTATATTCTTTCCCATCAACCTAACCTACCTCCCTAACCTTTACAACGAGACTCTAGTGTGCAGTGCAGAGAGTGATTTACTCTAAAGTTCTATTTAGCATATTATAAATAGTGTACAGTAGAATACATGACAACGCATCAAGCTCATCGCTCCTATTTCAATTCTCCCCTTTGGAGACTATACATATATATATATTACCTAAACGGAACAATTAAGCTCATCTATTTTACTTTTGTACAATTATCCATTTAAAACCACTACTACTTACTACTACTAATCACACCAAACTAATAATTGTACTACCTTGTATATTATTAATTACAACTATTTCGACAGCAAGGATAAAAAGCAACAACTAAGTTTACTCTTTTAAATACTTGTTATACTTGACTCTTAAAGAAGAAACCAAATCATCGCTCCTTTGTGCTTTAAACTTGATAAAACAAGCTCACACACACACACCCTAAGAATCTTGTTCCTCTTTTATGATAATACGTCGTCGTATGAATATAGAAATAATATAGGAATCAAGCCGAGTCCTGGGACGTTTGAAAAAAAGCTCTAATAATCAAAAACTTTTCTCCAGTGTATCGGCATTCAGTATTAAATATTCAAAGGTAGAGAGAGAGAGAGAGGGAATCCGACAAGTCAGCTTTAGATTATTGATCCAGAGAGAGAGAAAGAGAAAGACGTATACGAAAGGAAGATAGGCTGGAGTGAAAGAAATCATAAGCTGGCTATGAACTCCAATCAAATTCAATCCAAAAGGTATTGATTATAGGGAAAGCTGAAAGGAAATAAAAGAAAACTGTGGATGAATAAAAGAAATATACTTGAAATAAAATCAAAGAGAGATAAATAAATAGAAATAGAAGCAGGCTGAATGAAAGGAGGAGAAAGTAAACTGAATCAAGGCTATTATCCAGCGTACTTTAAGCGAATATAAATCAAAAGAAACAGGAAGGTGCTGACCCACAAGTTACTTGTTCTACCTAATTCAATCATTTGACAGATCAATATATAGGTTTCAAAGGAAAGGATCAAACCATCCTCCCTTCCCAAACAACAACAACAACGTCTTCTTCCATCCTCCCTACTATAAGCTAAAAATAAATACAGTAACCACATCAAGTACACACAAGTGTAGTAAGTATAGGGGCAAGTAGAAGAGAAAGTAGAATCTTCGTATCATAAAGAGAGAGGGCGTGTAGTAGGATCAAAGGGGAGAGAGAAACTATCATAGTCAAAGGGAACGAAGTTAGCTATCTTAATTTATCAACTTATTCTTCCTTTCCGGCGTTTTTAAAATGTGCCATTTTTTGTGTGATACCTTTGTGGACTATTGAAAGTTGCTCATTCATTGACTGCTATTTCCAGATTAAACACAAACATATACACAGCTCCGCTCTCACTTTATAAATATACATTCTTCTATAAGAACCTCGTCGTAAAACCCTACACTCATCTTGATAATTATTGATATTGTTACGATAATATGATATTTTATAGGCCATTTAGTCTGGTAGGTATAGCTGAATGTGTGGCCAAGATATTGGAATAGCCAAAGGAGGAGGATACAAAATATAGCTTACTACAATATATCCTTCCCTCGTCTTCTTGTGAGAGCAATCCAATTGTCCCATGTCGGACCCATGTCCTAATCTCTTAATAATAATCATCCCAAGGTGTTTTTAAGCGCTACATAATCTAGGGCATAGAGGCTCTGTATCTAGGGAGTCCTCACTCGCTGTGTCTTTTCTGAATGTCTGATGATAAAACTGTGTTGGTGAAAGTCGGAGAAAGTTGAGGAGAAATCTTGCTTGAGCGGAAACGAGGAAACATTTCTATAAATATGTCTTCAAAACTCTCAAAGAATAGCTGCAAGTACAATTTGCAAATTACAATCAGCAATTAACGAGTTGTAAGATTAGGTGTTGATTCTTTTGAAACTACTATAGTTGTTGTTACTTAGGGAAAATTGAGGAGACGCGTAAAGTTTGGAATCAAATCTCAGTCCTAAAGCAAAGGAGGACGGAAGAGAATCAATTTCTATATTTAGAGCAAATTGCTAGGATAAAATTTAAGTGATCTATAAAGAACAAGTCAAGTTTCCCCACACTCTTGCCTACCACCCGCGGATTCAAGAGGGCGGAGTCCTTAAAAGAGGCAAGGGAAAGTCAAAGAAGACGAAGCAATACACGGTGTAATTATTGTCTTTGGAGTCGTGTCCTTGAGCCTGTTATCTGCAAGGAGTGTATATTATCGTAATTATAATTCTAGAATTTATAATTTTAGTACTGGAGGGCGTGGACGGGATGGTAGAAGGAGGCGGAGAAAGCTATAATTCCGAGCTGTAAAACTAATAACGCAGACCGCCACCAACCTTCCGAGAAAGCATTGAGGGAGGGTCGGATAATAGAATATTCAAAATCCGCAGGATTTCATACTTAGATAAAAGAGGAAGCCAAGCCTTCCTTCATAGATACATAGAGAAAGCTCTTACTACTATTATTATAGGACAACCACAAAATCTAACCACTGATCGGTCCCTACCAAACTTAAGTCTTCTCTACCTGTTCCTTAGCAGTGCAAGATTGTTTCGGTGATAATGCGAATCCTTACAATCAAATAATTATAAGAATAATTGATATATACATATAACCTAATTACACGTTGTAAAATTTAATAATACTCGAATAACTGTGAGATAAGGATTATTACACAAGGAGAAGCGGCTTTGACGAGGCGTAAATCCAAGAGTTGTATTCCTTTAATCGCCAACAGAGTTGCAACCAAATCAAACCCACAGAGCTGTTGAAGCAGAGAAAGGGTAGGAGAGAAAGTAGAGTTGTTTGAAGCAAGCGGAGAAAGAGAAGGACATACTCGCTCATTAAAGAGACATACACACACTCACACACATACTTCATGTTAAATTAGCATTAATAATTGTTTGCGAGAAAACCCAGCTCACATTAACAGGGGACTGAAACCTCCTTGTACGACACAGTCCTGGTGAAAGAACCCACCCATCACTACAAAGCTACTTTCTCTACTTCGTGACTGTCTACATAATCATCTTGATTGTCCTCTAATTACTACGCGGCTCTTTAAATCCGTCACTGTCCTCGTCATCATCTCATCACTTTCCCTCTTTCCTATTTGTGTAAATTCCTCTACAACTCTCTTCGATCGTCTACTACAGTGCGTGTCTACCTGTTACAACTCCTATCACGCTGTGAGCTTCAAGCAAACTCTTCTCGAGTGTCATCGTCCTCGTTCGTGTTTCCACACAAACTTCTCGTTGAAATAACAAAAACCAGGTTCATCAACTCCATCCCAAGCTTCGCCTGACCCGAGAGAAAGCAGATAAACCTAAGCCAATGCAGAAACCGCCAAAGCTTTTCCTGAAAAGAGAAAACAGAGATAAGTCCGGTGAAAGTTGTATCATCAAGTAAGTGCTGGTCTACAGGAATACGAAACAAAGAACCCCTCTGTGTGTTCATGGATGCTATTTTTGGAGAAAGTCTCTAACTCTTCGCTATTGAGTGGAACTACTATATATAAATACGCGGTTGAGGAGAACAATTGAAGCAAGAGTAGTAGTTGTAGTAGTAGGGCTTCAAGAAGAGAAATTTTCCGGGAAAAACAGACTTGCTGCTTGGCAATGAGTAGTAATCATACCTAGCCCAGCCCCAGCCATATCCCGGAATCACTATAAAAAGAGAAAGTGGTGTGGTGGTATAATTTGTGAAATTATCGGATCAAAGGATTGGCGGGAGGGTTTCCCCTGAATTGTTGTCAAGTGGGTGGATGAGTGAGTTGGTGGGAAGTTAAAGAGCGGTTGATACATGATTCCGTTAATAGCGAGAGTTGCTCATAAATTCTTATGATCTATCCACACTGAAGAGAGTATAGTAGGAGGAAGATTAATCAAATCCCGCGGGAGGATTTCATTAGCCATGGGGAGCAGCGCCAGCAGCGAAGAGTACTTGGAACCCTTTGAGAATTCCACTCTCAGCCCCTTGGACTACATAGAGAGTGAGAATGTGACGGGGAATGAGACAATGTACGCCCCGCCAGCGGGGCCCGAGGGCTACTCAACCCTCCATATTGTAATCGCATCCATCATTTTAACGTTTATGATGATCGTGGTGGTGATTGGAAACATGCTCGTGATTATAGCCATTGCGACAGAGAAATCACTCAAGAATCTACAAAATTGGTTCATCGCCTCATTGGCCGTCGCTGATTTCTTCGTCGGCCTTCTCATAATGCCATTCTCATTGGCTAACGAACTCATGGGTTATTGGATTTTTGGCAAAGTATGGTGTAGTATCCATTCCGCCTTGGATGTACTCCTCTGTACCTCTTCCATAATGAATATTTGCCTCATTAGTTTAGACCGTTATTGGTCAATAACTCAAGCCATTGAGTATCTCAAAAAACGAACACCTGCTCGAGCAGCAGTCATGATTACCATGGTCTGGATCCTATCTGCTCTCATTTCCATACCGCCACTTATGGGCTGGAAAGATGACAGCCCACAGAATCCAGCCTTTCCTACATGCGAGGTAAGCGTGCTTTCACTTATTTTTCCGCCCTCTACTACACATCCCGCTTCTCAAAATCCACTTTCTCCACATCCTCCCTCTATCCATGTAGATTCCCCCTTTCCTATCCAACAAGGACTCGATACTTACGCTTTTAATACATTTTTACTCAGACGCTACAATACCCTCCCCCCCACGACTAAACCTCACTTTCTCCTCTATTTTCCCTGTCGCTTCTAATCCTTGTCCCTTCTTTATGACTCCCCACCTTGTACCTTATTACCCTTGTCTTTCCGTATCTATCCTCCCGTAATTGTATTCATGACACATTCTCATCCCATCTTCCGCCATAAGTCTCTTCCTAGGATTTTTCTCCTCCGCCCCCTTTCTCCACTATCTCTTAAGACACAGGAGGTAATTTTCCACGAACATGCCTCTCTCCTTACTACCCTTGTGTACCATCCTGAAGGGACCTGTAACTCCGAAGCCCGCCTTTCCTGCTTGACAAACGTGCATCTTCCACTAATCGTCCTCCCATACCATTTACAACAAGTCACGGGGGTGGTGTAGCCTCTGAAATATTCACCAATTAAGATAAATTGACAATTTTTTCCATCCAAACACCGAATCTTCCCCACTCCCACCCATCATTAACCTTCCCCAACTCCCAATTTTCTCTCCCACCCCATATCATATCCCCTCTCTCTTGCTTTCTCCACTCCTGCCCTAGCTAAACCCGTAGTAACTCACTTCCATCATTCGCCTTCCTCACTCTATCTTCTCTTCTTCTCCCCTTTCTCTTCTGTTGTAGAAAGAGCGAGAGAGAGAGAGCGCGTCTTTTATGGCTCCGCTTATGCCTTTTCCTCAACTTTCTCTTCCCCCGTCCCTCTCTTTCTCCTCATCCTCCTCCTTCCTACTTGTACACAACTACTACTTTCCAACTTTCACTTGACTTCCTCCCCTCGCCCTTGTTTCACCAAACCAACGAGCCAACAACTCAACGAGAGCTACACATAACATTATGTATACGGCCAACGTAAAAATATATCATCCAAAATGGCGTTCTCTCCTAAATACTTAACTGGGATAGAATTAAGCGGCGCGTAAATTACCCAATTCCTCTCGCTCATTCACCCACTGAAATTACCTCGCTTCAACTAGTTTACCTCCATTCCCCTTTCCATACATTAACCTCCATGTCGTAAATCCGGGGAAACGGGCACACGGGAGGGAGGGCGCTTATTATGGCAGGCAACCCTCCTCTGTAAAAAACTAAAGAAACCAAGTCTCATATTCAAACTACACACATTCCTCACAAAATCCAATCCACAAAATCCTTCCTTCCAGCCAACCTCCATCGACAACATTTTTACTAACGAAGCAAACTACGGCCGTAAAATCAGAACAAACATCAAACATGAAACTATCCTTGGTTCAAATCCGAGCCAAAGCTTTTTCAACAACTTTTCAACTCGTTTTAGAGCAAAGAAACCTTTTCAACATCCCCATCGATGACTCTTAATGCTCGCATACATGCGGGGATAATAAGGAAGATGGGGGAGGGAAGGCGGGTAAAGAGAAATTCTTGGCCCAAAGATTTTTGGAACTGGAAGACTCTACAAGCTCCAAGACAAGCCCCGTCTTTGCCAGCTACTTTCCTACACGTTTCTCTCTCATTCTCTCTCAACACACACTAACTATCCAAAGATTTCCGGGATTCTCCTCCCGAGAAAGCTTTCCCGCACACACACACAGTTTCTTCCTCTGCTTTTCACATCTTTAGCTTTGGAGGCGGGTAGTGTGTGGACGGGTATCTAAAAAATCAGTGACACAAATCAAGTGAAGCGATCAGTTTCAGAGGATTATCGGGCGGCGACGGGAACGGCGGAGGTAAAGTATGAAGGGGAAAGCAAGCGGCGAGCACAATTTCGCCTCATACTTTGCAATAGTAAAAGTAATACATGTTCCATGTACAAACCGAGGAGGAAGAGACAGGATGGATTGCTTGAGACTAGGATGTATACAGCTTAGCCAGCGGGGAGGGAAGATGCGGACGAAGAGGTTCTTCCTGTCCTTATGTGACGGGACTGGGAAGTGTAAGTGTGAAAAGTGGGGGAAGAGAAGAGGGAATGAGAGAAGGGTGGTTAATGGGAAAGAGGACACGTTTAGCGCGTAACTGCCGTAACCCTTGTATCTGGTGGCAATTTATCCCCGATTTTTTCCCAATTAGATGGGCCATAAATAATAGTTGAAAATGACAGACGATGACGAAGGTAATTTAAAAATTACGAGCGCTCGAATTAGAAAGAGCCTAATCCATGCCAAAAGATTAATGGCCCACCTCAGGTGTGGAATTCACCTAAACTTTCCTCATCCTCCATCCTCCATCCCCCGCCCGCTTCCTACTCTACCCGCCTCCGCCACTTCCTCCACTTAACTTACCGCTCTCAAACATGGGAACAAATCCCCTGTAGGTAACAACGTCCGCCGCCGCCGCTTGAGGAGGAGATGATGTGAAATGTGTGTGTGTGTGTGCGCGCTCGTGGAGCTCTGAGGGATTTTCAATACTTGAAAACATGCACACATTACTTTTCCTCCTTGTTCTCCTTCTTCATTTCCCCAACTCCTTCTGGTCTCTCTTTCTCCCTTTCCTCCGACATATGTAGAGTTCGTGTGAAATCCTCTTGTATGGCACTCATGTCTAAATTTAACCCGGACCATCCTCCAAGTCTTAGCTCAGGTCTTAGCTTAGGTCTTAAAGCTCTGTCAGGAGTTCGTGGAGGAGGGCAAGCCGGCGGATCTCTTATTTCCGAAACTAACTCATTCGCAAAAATAAGATACTGCTTCCACTAAAGGGCCAAGCTGGAGGAGGAATAAGACGGGAGGAAAGGCCGTGGTGGTTGGAACTTTGGTAGTCTCTCAAAAGGATGTTAGGGCGTATTCTCTTGAATACATTTATATATTCCTCCACTTTTTCTTCCCGCCCCATTTCCCTCCCTTCCATTCCTTCATCTCAATATTGATAAGATCCGCTCCTTGTGAGATGAGGAGGAATGGATTCTCCACGCTCACCGAGTGCGTCAATTAAAATGAATAATTCCGGAATGTCATAAGAGGAGGGCTCCAAGATAGAATTTAGCATACGCTAAGTCATCTCCCTCACTCACGAGGCGTGGGATGAGGAAGGTCCAGGGAGGGAAGTGGGAGAGAGCGCTATATCTTGTCTTTAAAAACTAACATGACGGGGAGGGAATGTACACATTTTGGCAGGGAAAAATTTCCTCTTCTTCTGCATAATGAATACATTATATATAGAGACAGGGAAAGATCAAGGAAGAATATAATGATAATTCCAAGGAGAAGAAAGAAAAACCGACATTTATACATGCACAATGTTCAAAAACTTCCACCCGCCCGCTTTCTCCCGATTTCCCTACGTCTTTCTTAGCCAGTAGCACTTTCTCCGCTTTCTCTCTCTCTCTCTCTCTCTCCTCTCTCTCCATTTCCTATCTTTAGGCACTCTAATCTTACGAATTCTATTGCAAAGGAATATTAACATTCTTATTTTACGAGCCGTTTCATCCCTTCCCTCGCCACTCATCCCGTCTTGGTTACTTATACCAGTTTGAATCACCTTCCTTTCTCCATATTCCCTTTGAAATCCCTCTTCAATTCTTCTCTACTTTAGCGTAGCCGACGAAGTAAAGTAAGACTCCCCCCACTACAATAAGACCAAGAGTTTCCTCCGCAACCAACTTTCCCACATTCTCTCCTTCTCCTCAGTCAGTACCAAGCCAGACTGCCTTTCACCACCACCGCTTTCTCCAGCCTGTAGGATGCAGGTGTCTCCTTTGCATTACTTTGCATAACAGAGGCGGGGCGTAGAAAGTGGGAGAGGCTTCCTCGGGATTGAGGTATGAGTATCAAGTCCCGCTTAGCTTAGGAAGGGTCATACAAGAAAAGAAAGTGCGGGAAGAATGTAGGTGGATCGAGATCAGAGTGCTGACTACAGGCTAGATGTTTCCATCCATTCGAGTTTATCCGATGAGAGTTGATAGAGATTTCCGGTTGGAATACAGTGGACCTCCAGGAGACATAGAGGAAGCCCTGATTGCTACTTTGTAATTGGGATGACCTCGATGAGACGTGTGGGGATTGCTGACGCGAGCTCTTGTACATCTCAATTGAAAACAGATAAATCCTTTCATATCACATTCTTTTGAAAAAACTCTAAACTTGTTGTCGGCGATAGGAGAAAAGTTTTGGTCCACACACAAGTCCAGGACCAGCCAACAACCACCAACCTATCCCATCCTCCTTATGTATCATCTTTTATACGTGCTCACTCCGCCGCACACTTCTCACCATTCAACCCAGCTCACAAAACAAGTCCGGATTGAAAAGAAAGCGGATTCATACACTTTACCCAAATACCCCTACTCCCTACACATCCAAGAAGGAAGAGCGGAAGAAAGCGGGAGAGAAAGTAGTCGCTGAGAGACCAAGAAGAAGAAGAAGAAGAAGAAGTAGAATAAGAGGGTGAGGGAGGAAGAGGAAAGAGAATCGATTCAATCCTCAGAGGGTTGTAAGCTCTGCTCTAGCGCAGGTCTTGTGAACAAATAGATGAAAGGTATATAGAGCCCGAGAGCGCACTGGACTGAAAACTTACCGCGCCAATCATTCCCTTGTCATCTTCACCCTTCCTTCCTTTCTCCCCAAAAGAGTGTGAGTAGTACTTGAAAGAGTGAGCCTTAGGACCCAAAACCCGCGCTCCGCCCGCCCACCCTCTCCTTTCAAATAGAGAATGGTCACCAGAAAATATAATAATAAATATGAAAAACGGGCACATAAATAGAAAGTAAGTGAAAGTGGTGAAAGGAGGCGGAGGAGGAATACAAGTAGCGTATTTACGGATTTACAAGCAGCCAGTTCAAAGTCAGAGCCATGTAGAAGTCATTGGGGGGTTATTAAGTTGCGGTGGGGGGAGATTATTAAATTGCGCCAAGTATTTCCACCCAGTTCTCCCCACCTAGAACTCTTGACTCTTGACATGAGTACCACGGGTAGAGGAGTACGGTAAGGATGAGAGCGCCTAAGCTACGGCTTCCCCATTCCCGCCCGACAGCAATACTCTTCAAGACCAAGCCAGAGCTTACATGTCCAGAATGAGGATGAGATCAAGTGGAGGAGGGGTACTCGGCTGGATTCTCCCCATGCTTGATTAATCCTGGAGCAGTCATCGGAGTAGAGAAAATTCAATACATTTTACCAACTACTATTGATCAAAGCAGGTGGGCAAAGGGTGAAAGTTTTTGGTGAATTTTGCAAAAGTTTCATATATTCAAAACCCCCTGTCACCACACATATTTTCCAATTCAACTTCCAGCCCCCAGCAACTTTTCATCCTGTCACGTATTTCAGTAATCTTTTAATGTCTGGAAATTGAATCCACACACACACAAGACTTATGTCCTCTCCATCAATCCGGGCCGCAGGCTCCGTCACTCACCCGCTCTTTGTGTAAAAATCTCCACCAAATCCCTATCCGGGAAAATTAATCGTAATCAAATTAGGACTTGTTGACGCCACAATCGTTGGATTACTTCCCCCACCCTCCTCTCTCCCTACTTTCCCTCACTTTCTCCACGACTTGCTTACTTTCCAGAGACTTTGTCCACCGTCCCGGTTGATGGCCACCCAAACTCCCCGCAGTTTCCTGTCACAAAATCCATTCCAATATTTTTTTCTCCTCCTTCCTTCCTTGACTCTCCATCCTCCCTTGAAAGTATTTGCGCCCCGCATTTTCTCTCTCTCTCTCTCATAGCCTCTCCTTCCTGGGCCGGCTTACCCTGCCCTCAATTCCAGGAATCATATACCAAAGTACAGAGAGCTTAGTACATGTAGAAAAATACTTTTCCAAGATAATCGCGCGCATGCTGTGTCCTCTGTCCCCTCATACTCAGTTCTCAACCTTCGGAGCTAATGTCCACTTTACTTAAGAAGACGCTGGTTCGTCAGGGAGGGCAGCAGGAAGCTGGTAGAGTGGGAGAGAGAGAAGATTCCGCTGGACAGATATTATAGGAATTGAAGAGGAAAACCTTCCAGGGAGGATTCCCGCTCTGAAGAATTTCTGGAAATCCTCTTCCCCTCATATATTCAGCCAGGAGGATTCCTCCTCTTCCCTTCCTTCTTTCTCCGTCCTATGCATGTACAAAGTTTTTATCCTTATCTCATCTGTCATCCCATCTCCCTTCTCCTCCACTTATTCCTCTTCTTCTTCGTACGTATTATATGCATCCCCATCCGAATCTTCCTCCGTCCGTCCGTCTTCTTCTTCATCCTCTTCAAGTCCGGATCTTTAGGTCAATGATAGCGGGGACGTAAATCCAAGTGACGTGTTCTCTTGAAGGGAAAATGATGATGAGACAGGGACGTTATTCTGTTGAATACATTATGGCTTCCTTTAGTGCTTTCGCCCAGGGAAGAATATATGGAGGGAGTTAGGAAGAAGAGGAGGAGATAGCGGTAGGCCAGGAAGCTGATGAGATGAGTTGGAAAGTAAGTAAAGGAAACGGAGAAAGTACAGAGGAGAAGGGAGCGGGAAGGAGAAAGCGATTGAAATGGGTTGGAGAAAGTACAAGAAAAGAGAAAGTATGTGGATGATGCTAGATAAAGGCGAGGAGGAGGAGGAGAAGGAGAATGAGATGTAGGTAATAGGGGGATTGAAATGCAAATATTACATAAAGGAAGCTGGAGGACAACTAGCTAGGGTATATATATATATGCTCTGAATATGAAATATTTCATTAGATTCATATTATAATCTATGAACTGTTGGAAATGAGACAAAACAGCAGAGGAAGGAGCCAAAGCCGTGTATAAATCTTTTCAAGCGAGTGGACGGAATGGGGGAGGGGGCACGTTCTCCCGCGGGAGCCCGTTTACATTTAACGATTCGATTAATTTGACAACATCATGAAAGAATTTAATTTTGTCACTCGTCTCCCCCTCCAAACCCACTCCCTCCCCTTGGCAGGCAGCCTGGTAACTCTCGAATTTTTTCCCCACATTTGTTTTCATTTTCTACACTCACTCTTAATTCAAAGTGTTCATTAGGCCCAACTCGGGAATAATTAAGATACAACGTTCCCCTTAGCCAATAATCAGGCAGCTGTGACTAAAAGCCTCGCTCCTCTTCCCCGTCGTATTTCATTACGTATAGATGATGCAACTTTCCCTCAAAACTAGCTTCCAAGAAACAACTTTCACCAAAAGTCCCACACGTTTCACTCCTCCATTCCCATACATCCCTACACCCTATTCCTCCGCCCTATTCTCGCACTTTCTCCGCACATATAATTTCTCCTAAACAGCCCACAGCTTGAATCAACTTCCCTCCTCCTTTCCCTCTCTATCTCTTCCACTAATACTTTTAAATCCACGTCTCTTCTCCTCATCACCCTGTCGCACGGCTGTCCCATTCCTCCGCTGTCCTAGTCCAACTTGTGTCCTCAGAAAGGAAGAGCGGAAATTTAGAATTTCAGCTAACCGAGTTTCGGATTATGAGACAAGTATAAACGTAAAACTTTCGACACAATTTGCGTAACTGCCATGCATTTGGGTATGGAATCCATTGAATCTCCCATCCTCGGCCCACCTTGTAATGAGCTTTTTGGTCTTGGAGACCAATTCTCAGATACCCAGAGATTCATTCCCAGGTCGCCCAACCCTTAACTTTCTCTTCTTCTTGCCCTATCCTACATCCTTTTACTTTCCTCGGAACTTTCTCCCAAATCCCCGCCAATTTCTTTGCGCGTTAGATAGATACCCCAGATAGCGCCACCATGCCGCTTCCTCCTCATTCTCACACTCACATAATGTCTCTCAAGCTCTTGTCTCTCTAAAATAACTTGCATTTTTCTCTCATTTCAGCTTAGTAAAAAGCTCGGCTACGTTCTTTACTCTGCAATGGGATCCTTTTACATCCCCAGCTGTATCATGGTCTTCGTCTACATTCGAATATATTTTGCTGCTCGGGACAGAGCGCGCAGACAAATCCGAAAGTCACCAAGGCCCAAGCCCCAAACATCCTCTGTCGTCATAGACACGGAAGAGTCAGCCAGAAATATAGCAGCTCATGCTGCCGCCGAAATACCCTTATCGCCCTTAAAAACCTCGGAATCTAGCTCATCTCCAAAGTTGCCCTCGTCACCCACTGAAGTGCCAAACGAAACTAGTCTTCAAACCCCGGTAGGCGGCGGACCTACCTCCCCTAGAACGGTAGGCTTCCAGGACCCCTTGTTCACATCCAGTGATGACCCCCCTCCCACCTCCCCCAATCCGGAAATCACCGTCGAAAACTGCTCACCCGAGATCTCTCTCGAAGAGAGCTCCAGTAAATCCGAAAAACCGGAGGAGGCTAAAGGAGGAGATCCCTCCGAGACTTGTATAGATGAGGCATGCAAAAATAATATAGGCAGCCCCTCGACAAGTTTTACTCCCAACAGCTCAAAACCGATTTCAACAACAACAAAACCCCGACCCCTCATAACGGAAGTAGTCTCTGTAGAATCATCATCCTCGCCGACGCCGCCACCGCCGCATGA
The DNA here is from genome assembly GCA_906901655.1 of Sminthurides aquaticus. Taxonomy (NCBI): domain Eukaryota; kingdom Metazoa; phylum Arthropoda; class Collembola; order Symphypleona; family Sminthurididae; genus Sminthurides; species Sminthurides aquaticus. Next base: position 11,066,592 of record CAJQTT010000001.1, on the reverse strand, counting down.
GACTAATTCCAACCCCTCAGCACAAATCACCACCAGCCCAGTATTAGAGGATCCTCCTGAGATTGAAACGGAATTACCTGAGCACAACAATCAACATAGTAGTATTAGTACGACGCTAGCTCCGGAAAAAGCGATACTTGAGACTTACGCCGAGGCTATCAAATCCAAGGAAAGTGAAGCCAATTCACCACCCTTTAATTCCTCTGTAATCACTGTTCGCGATATATCTAAACACCCGAATATAGAAAAGCTTCGAACGGATCTTAGTGGCGCCCCCATATCTGTAATGGTAACTACGGCCGTTGTAACGACCACCAGTGTTCCGAGTGTGTCCCAACAAAGTGGTCGCAAAAATTCCAAGCGACCTAAACTCCACTTCCTCCGTGTCGACTCCCCCACAATCTGGAGGACTTCCTCCAGTTTATCGCTCAATGGAGATATACATATTCTCGGAACCATGTCCCGCTCAGGCTCCCGGACCCAGCTTGAAGCGGACCCCGTTAGCGATATGGAGCCATCCTCGTCGGATTCCGGAGCCATTAGTAGATGCGCCGTCGTCAAACCGCTTAAATTACGCTTGTGCCAACCTTTCTTTGGGAAAAAACATGCATCTTCCACCAGCTCAAATAAAGCGCGGAGGGATGTTGTCGATACCGGAAAACTCAACTCTCCAAAGGTACGCTTCAATTCTTTCCTATTTTACCCTCTCAAATCTAATTCTAGCCACACATGTTCTCCCTCTTCATTTGTATTTTCAAACAACGTACCCTTAAATTCCTTCCGCTACACAAGTATGTAAGAGGCAAGTAAGAAATAAACAAGACGAAAAAAACCAACTCTACTTGCTACTATACCCGCCCTTGTTTTATTATCGAAAACCCAAGGATTTTCTTCCCTCTCTCTCCTCCCTCTTTGAGTTTCGTTCTCCTCCTCATACAACAATGAATGCATATTCTCCTTGGACCCTTGTCTTGATGGATGTATGATGGAGAAAGCATCCTTATTGCTAGTTTCCAAAAAGAGCATACGTCATATATAACAGTATTCAAAACATCCCGGAAGCATGCAGGTGGAACTCAAAAGAAGCCAGCGCAAAACAAGACTCTACACGTCTCTCCATGTAAATTTCTATTTCCAATCGATTGTAATGGCAACTTTAAATCGATTTCTTTCCTTGAATCAGGTGACATGTACACCATGATACGGTATACGCAGGGGAATATTGACTCAACCAACATATGAAAAAAATAGTACACACAAATTTCATCTTTTCCTCCAAACAGCTAGTGCCAACATACAAAAAAAATTGAGAAGACCTTGATGAAATCCTTATTGCCGTTTCAAACTCCCCTAAACATGGGATAAAACCTTTGCACAAAATTGCATAGGTTTTATACCAGCTTCCAAAGTGTATATATCCGGCGCTACACTAAGCGGGTGATTAAGAAAACATGAGCAAAACTTGTTGTTTTAATTCAACTTCAGCTTTTTCCAATCCCCCTTATTATACCTACCAACAAATACAGTCTTCCGTCAAGAACGATTCTTCTCAATCCTAGTCCATCTTATACTCATTTTCCCCTTCTTCAGCTTCCATGGGAATGAAACGTCCGAGAGCAATGCATGCGTATAGTAGAAACAACAAGGAAACAAACGTATATACAGTTCAATATACAACTAACTCTCTTTTCCAGAATCTACTCTCGATTTCTTTTTTCTCACAACTTCCAGAAAATTCATGAGAAACTAAGTTTACCTACAACCAGGGAAGCTTGCCCCTTTATGCTCCCAAGCTTGTTTGCCAACATCGTAACTTTCTCCAATTCTAACTCCGGGAGGTGCTCCATGTTACAATTTTGGTAGCTCCCTCTGGCACAATCCGTGTCACTCTTGCGGCTACCATCTTCAGAGCCTCTTCTGTCACGAGTTACTACCACTTAGTTGCGAACCCCTTATTTTTCATTCCGCTTTCCCTTCTCGCTGACGTCTTCCCGAATCTCCGTTACTTTCCCCGCACCGTATGCATCTCCCTCCGAGACCCACTCGCTCGGGGTGTCAATGTGCGGAAACCACGAGGCGGAGGGAGTGTGGCACTTGCCACTTGCCACCATCCGCTCTACCCGCACTCGCCTCACCTTCCATCCCAAATCCTCTGACTATGAACCTCAAACCGTTCGTTCATCAGGTCCCAGGTTGACTCCCTCCAATCCCTGAACCACGCCGGGCCGCCACCCGAGTCACCAACAAGCAACCCACAACAGCCCAATTGTTTTCTAATCATCCTACACTCAGAATCAGAGTATTTATACACTTCCTTTCTTTTGGAAGGCCGCAGCAAAAGTCTTGAAAGCACAATCAAGTATTCATTTTATTCTCACCCGTCTTATGCGCTTCTTGTAACCCCCAGTTTAAGGGATTCATTACGTTGAACAACGCGGGAATGTTTGAAATAGGATAGAATTAGTCATAGGCCTTCCGGTTCGGCCAAAGCGAAACCATAATTGTCACCTTGAACAATCCCGTCCCAGACCTTTCACCGTGAATCCAACCCGTAGTCTTAACCTGCCATGGAGAATGCAAGAGGGAGAAACCGCACTCCCCTCCTCCGGCCCCACCCTCAATCAACACCGCTACTTGTTAAAGCACACGCCAACATTCTGCAATTCATCATCGGAGATGAGCCGAGCTAAATTACATCATCACACACAATGACCATAAATATTGCATTCTCCTTGGCCTGGGCTCGCTCCCATCCTTTCTCTAACCCGAATCAAGTCAACCAGGATTAACAAGCCTAAACACGGACTCCTGTTCCGAGTTCAGGGCCTACGGCAACGTGGATGTCGACGTTCAAGCGTTGTTTCCTGATTCTCGTAAACAAGAGTTGCCTCCCGGTATTAACGAAAATAGTAATCCGTTCGTCCGCTTGTTTCTCTCTCTCTCTCTCTCTCTCTCTCTCTTGTACATAGCCCTACTGTATAAAGTGAATGGGAAATTCCCACTGTTAGCCTTTTAAATTTTCAGGCTAAAGTTCCTTCTCACTCAAGTTTCCCAATGTGAAATAACTCCGGAAAAATTAATTTGCAAGTGGAAGCGAATTTCAAAAGACGGAAATTTTGATAATCTTGAGCTTTTTAGCGGAAAAATGGTATTATGCTGCGATTTATCCTCATTCTTCTCACCTTGTGCCTTTACCGTTGTTACAATGGAAATTTTGTATTTTTTACCTCCTCAAATGCTTTTTTGCCAAATCCTATCTGTCTTTATAACCCTACGTAAGAACTTGTAGGAAAATTACCAGTTTTTTTTAAATTTGTGCCATTACCCAGTAATATCTTCAAAAATTTTCCACCGATGAATTAAATTTCGATCATCGACGGATGACGCAAAACGTTTCCATCTATTGATTTAAGATTTACATATTTTGCGAATACGAATTGTAGCCAAATGTTTCCCATGACGAAAGTAATTTATTTTTCATGCTCGCATGGTGAGCAGGGTAGTGAGTAATAGCTTTGATAATACACTGAATATTGTTGTGAAGACGCGGACATGGGCTTAGAAAAATGGAAAACAGCCTTGCTCCTCGCTCCTGCCGTGACAACTTGTTTGTTTCAATTGACTGTGAGAGAATATATCTCTACTCTCCCAATTTATTGTTCACCTCCCCTCCTCCACCGATGCTTAAACAGGTTACGGTCGTAGAACATGGTGAAAACAGGAAGGAAGAGAGAAAGCAAGAGGAGAAATCGGCAGGCCCTCAGTCTTTTTTCTCTCAATTCACACTTCCGCGGTTTATAAAAATAAGTCGCAGCTACTACGGTTCTACTTCAAGCTAGGCTCGTAAATTTGAATGTAGTTTCTGTCAAGGATGAAAGATTTTTTTTTGGTTTTATTTATGTTGGTTTTTAGCTTTTGTGCAATTGTGAAATCGGGTTGGAATGTATAACAACAGGATGGTTTTCATAAAGTGTTTACCCAAAGGACGTAACTTGTATACATTTTCTCTCACACTCCGCCAACTCTTCTCCCTTCATCCCAATCATGTAGGTCTAAAAATGTTGAAGATGGTAAACAAAATTCCATCTTGATGACACCTGAGTACACATATTTTCGCGGAGGGTAGGCAAGCTGGTTCTAAAAAAATTGTACTTGGTCTCTTACACAAAAGTTTCCGGTTTAAAGCTTTTCTCTCACTTGTAGCAAAAGAGTGTGCCGGTGATGTACAGTGGTGGTTGGATGGAAAGCAAATAAAGCCAAGAAAGAAAGATTCTCTGGGGTGAAAGCCTTAATCTTGAATCGATTTAGAATTCCATGTCCAAGATGAGGGCACGTGCGTGAGTACTTGCCAGCCCATGCAAAACCCTCTTGTAACAGTAGCTAACGACGTAATAAGAGACTAACATTTAGAGAATTCTTCTCCTCCTTTAAGTCACAGCTGCTCCTTTATGATTTTGTAATACTTCAGTTACAGATAATGACTCCCGCCTAAATGCTTCTCAACTGTCCTACAAGTATTTTCTTAACCAGGCCAGCTCTTTCCCTCTTCTTAATGTCCTTTCTCCTGTGGATGCCTACAAGGGAAAGTAGTGGAGAAAGTCGAAGCAGCAAACTACGTACATAAAGTGCGCATTAGATTAGGCACGGGTCTCTCGGCCTTTTGAAGCATGAGTCTTGAATGCCTCTGCCCGTTAGCTCCGTTTCCGTAGTTGGAGGCTGAATCAGGAGAAGAAAGCTTATTATTTGTTCTTTTCTGATGAATTCGGGAGATGAAGAAGGGACAGAGCAATTCCATCTTTGTCCGTTTGTATCCATCCGCCGAAAAGATGAACTATGAGATTGGAGCAATTTTCTGAAGAAACTTCCCTCCCTCCAGTCCCTGATAGGGGTAAATTCATGTTCCAAAATGAATGATTTCTATGGAAAACTAGCAAGAATTACATAGACTTTCTCTGGAAAGCAACTTTCACTTGCATACTTTCTTTAGGAATCTGTAAGATGTTTATCGCTTAGAAAATCGCTTTCATCCCCCTCTTACAACTTCTACCAACATTAATGCACCCAAATAAATTTCCTAATCCAATCCAACAGAGTATTCTTCAAGCAAATTCTCCCCAATGTAAACTCCAACTATAAATTACACGCCCCTCTTTCTCTCTTTCTCTTTCCCCACTCTCTCATTCCTATTACGTACTTACAACTTGCTAGATTAAATACATAGAATAATTGCTTTCAACATACTTTCGTCAACAATACCCACCAAAATTTATCCCTACACTATAATCAGCGCGTCCATGGATAAAGAAGCGAACACTCAATTCGGCACGTTTTTACAAACCGGCAATCAGTTCCGAGAGGGAAGAGCGAGATAGATCCTTCCGCTTTCTCCTCTTCCTCCTCTCCGCCCCACTTTCTCTTCTCGCATCACGCACTGCTTTGCTACGTGCTCCGAGAAGCTGGTAAAGAAAGACGAGTTTCCCTCTGCTGTAGTGGTTGAGGCAAGTGCTCGTAGGCATTCAGAGAAAGCTCAATTTACTCCTAAACATGGGCGATGTTCCAGCATTCCCAGCGCTAAAGCACAGAAAGCGCAGCGCTCTACTTGAGTATAGTAATTCCCCTGAAATAAGCTTTATTAAAGTTATATAAATAAAGAGTTCAAATTCGTATAGATATATAATTGAATTTATACATACGTGGACAGCGCACACTAAATTTGCGCAAGTCGGAAGCTATCGCATACAAAATTAGCACTACGAATTGCTTGTTGAGATAATTTTGTGGGTTGAAAAACGTTTCGTTCTCAATATATATTTGGTCTGCAACGGAGGAACGCGCGTGACGGTATGTATATTGTATTTGATTAAGCGTTCTTGAAAATAAAGCCATGAAAGCACTCTCCTGTGAACGTTAAAAGTATAGTGAGAAAATGTTTACCAAGTCCAGGCAGATAAAGCAGTAACTCATGTCGGGAAAGGTGCGTGGAGATTATGAGGATTTCCGACTCGTGGAATTCTCTTCCACTTGCAAATTAATTTTTCCGGAGCAATTTCACGTGAGAACTTGGGTTGGAAGGAGCTTTGGCTAAACAAAGCTTCCGGAATCCTTCTACCGTTCCGCTCTGGGCTGGAGCAGGAGAGAAGCGAGTGGGATTACTATTTTCGTTAATACCGGGAGGCAACTCTTGTTTACGAGAATCAGGAAACAACGCTTGAACGTCGACATCCACGTTGCCGTAGGCCCTGAACTCGGAACAGGAGTCCGTGTTTAGGCTTGTTAATCCTGGTTGACTTGATTCGGGTTAGAGAAAGGATGGGAGCGAGCCCAGGCCAAGGAGAATGCAATATTTATGGTCATTGTGTGTGATGATGTAATTTAGCTCGGCTCATCTCCGATGATGAATTGCAGAATGTTGGCGTGTGCTTTAACAAGTAGCGGTGTTGATTGAGGGTGGGGCCGGAGGAGGGGAGTGCGGTTTCTCCCTCTTGCATTCTCCATGGCAGGTTAAGACTACGGGTTGGATTCACGGTGAAAGGTCTGGGACGGGATTGTTCAAGGTGACAATTATGGTTTCGCTTTGGCCGAACCGGAAGGCCTATGACTAATTCTATCCTATTTCAAACATTCCCGCGTTGTTCAACGTAATGAATCCCTTAAACTGGGGGTTACAAGAAGCGCATAAGACGGGTGAGAATAAAATGAATACTTGATTGTGCTTTCAAGACTTTTGCTGCGGCCTTCCAAAAGAAAGGAAGTGTATAAATACTCTGATTCTGAGTGTAGGATGATTAGAAAACAATTGGGCTGTTGTGGGTTGCTTGTTGGTGACTCGGGTGGCGGCCCGGCGTGGTTCAGGGATTGGAGGGAGTCAACCTGGGACCTGATGAACGAACGGTTTGAGGTTCATAGTCAGAGGATTTGGGATGGAAGGTGAGGCGAGTGCGGGTAGAGCGGATGGTGGCAAGTGGCAAGTGCCACACTCCCTCCGCCTCGTGGTTTCCGCACATTGACACCCCGAGCGAGTGGGTCTCGGAGGGAGATGCATACGGTGCGGGGAAAGTAACGGAGATTCGGGAAGACGTCAGCGAGAAGGGAAAGCGGAATGAAAAATAAGGGGTTCGCAACTAAGTGGTAGTAACTCGTGACAGAAGAGGCTCTGAAGATGGTAGCCGCAAGAGTGACACGGATTGTGCCAGAGGGAGCTACCAAAATTGTAACATGGAGCACCTCCCGGAGTTAGAATTGGAGAAAGTTACGACGAGTTTACAAATAGACTGGGGAGTGTGTGGTTGGTGGGATGGCGAAAATAAATGTGTTCCATGTCCACCAGTCCACCACCCTGGTCTTTGGAATACAAACGATTTAGTGTAACTATAGAATTTAGGGCAAACAAGAAATCCAGATTGGATGAACAAAAAGAATCCTGTGTGCTGAATATAAAAATATACATGGCTTCTTCCCATTTCCATCAAACATGTATATGGAAGCAAAAGCCGGACATATTACTGGAAGGGGTGTATTAAAGAATTACGTTGACAACCTAACCATGGATCTTTCTCCAACTGTACTTTTGTTTAAGATTCCCTCTTTTTGTCTTTCTCCCTTGATCATTCCTATAGTTTTCCTCCATTCCCGTCCAATGACTTCTCAGCTTTCCCCCCTTTATTTACAATTCAGAGGAGAGAAACTTTCACGGCTTGACTTGCCGTCAGAACGCTTGGCTGAGCTAAAATACAGCGGGGATGACAAGGACTGGGATTGTCGGGAGTGTGAAAAATATGTGCCTATACACTTTCTTCCTTTTCCCCACATGTAGCTCGCCCTCCTTCAGCCTCAATATATATCCTTCGTATGCGCCCTCAACTTTCGTACATCCCACCTCATTCAGACCAAGAACCCATTCAAACTCGCCATTATAATCGATTCCAAATACAAATTTACATCGGAATCCCTACGCTTGATGGACTCAAACTTTTTTCCAAATCCTCCAGCATTCCCCGCCAACGCCAACCTCCATCAGGATGGATGACTTTGAAACGCCAAATGATGTTGCTCATATGTTATTTCCAAGCAACATATTCCCAAATACGCTTCCCGCTCCATTCCCATACATTCATCTTGATCCTCTTCCAGGCTATGCATTTATTCTCCAGAAAAAAAACCTAATTGAACCCCGAGAGGAGGAAGGAAGAAGAGGAATGTATTTGGATCAACATTCCTGATAAACTTTTCTAGCCCGTCAGCTTTCCTCAACCATATCTCCTTACAAGTTACGCCGCTACACTACACCCTAAGCTCAGGCCTGTCTAAGGAAATCCAAGATAACAATCCTTTTAAAAACAAGCATCAAAACTACCGTCCTCCCTTAGTAAAATGCAATAAGGTCTTCCCGTTCTAACTAACTAATCCTCCGACTCTAGTAGGTCGAATTGTGTCTTTGAAGAGTAACCAGTTTCCTGTAGCACAACCCACGGCCAGAGCACGCTTCCATCCACACACAAGCGAAAAGCCAAGCCAAGAAATAACTAAGGAAACTAATGTGGATGTTAGATGTGAGTTCGTGAGTGGAATAGAAAGTGAAATGAGCTCATTTAAAGCAGATATTGAAGGAATTTACATTGACGCAGAGAGAGAGAGAGAGAGAGAGAAGAAATAGCATTTCACCAGAATAAGAGAGGGAGTCAAAGTTTTTTAGCATTTCGCACATCCCCCACCCCCTTAGCACGACTTCATATCCATTCCTCACGTTCTTCATGACAGAGCCCAGCTCAGCCCAGAGAAGATACGTTCGAGCTCCAATTATTTTTCACGCTTAAATCATTTAGATTCAAATCATTCCGTATTAATATTATGACGAGTGAGCTGAGCACCTACATTCCTGGATTAATTAACAACACTATTGATTAGAGAGTGGTCAGTAAGTCATTAGGGCATTGAGGAAGGTGAGAAGTGGGAGAGGAGCATGTGTAGAAAGTGAATGTAATCATGTAGAAGCTTAGCAAGTTGAGGTTAAAATTTGAGATTGGAAATATACATGTACCGTACACTCTAGCAAGTATAGATAGCACCTGGCTGAGGTCTTGAACGTGACTAACTGACTACGTTATAAAACTCGGGACGGATCAAGTTTTATATCCGAGAAGCTTTTCCCATTTATTTGAATTAAGGGAATTCAGAGGATTAGTTGGATATTAAGGGATTCTGAGGTTTGGAGGAACTGAGGTTACGGGGGAGCGAGGAGGAGCAACCATCCTAAGACACCAGGTAGGCTAGACCCCGGGTAATGAATGACGGAACAGTGGCGTTGGGGTTAAGGATTCATCCGGGTTGGGAGAACAGGACGGAGAGAGCATACACCAAAAGAACCATGAGAGAAGTCGACTAGAGTAGACTTAATCCAGTAATCTTAAATTGATTAAAACGGATTTCCGATATGAAATCCGGTGTAGTGGCTCTTGGCGTTGTTGCTAAATGAAAGTGGTGGGCCATGCCGAGGCCCAAGATTCAAACACACCAGTCAATTACCATCATGCACCCCCCACAAACCCCCTTTACGCATCCTTCCTTCCAAACTATATATATGTATATAACCCTACTATACACTGTCAACTGTAATGATATTCTCTGCCCACAGGAAATTCGGGACCCGGAACGGGAGAAGCGGAGAATAGCAAGGAAGAAGGAGAAGCGAGCCACACTGATTTTGGGCCTCATCATGGGATCTTTCATCCTCTGCTGGCTCCCATTCTTCTTTCTCTACATTTTCTCACCCCTCTGTGATTGTGAGGTGGCGCCCTGGGGATTTGCAATTGCATTCTGGCTCGGCTACTTGAACTCCGCCCTCAACCCCGTCATCTACACTATATTCAACAAGGATTTCCGCAGAGCCTTCCGAAGGATACTTTTTAAGTGAAACTAATTCAAAGGGTAAGTCCATTCCCGTTTATGACTTATCACTCCATCAGAGTATCAACTTACCTCATCAATCAATTCCCAATCTTCCTCTCCCTTCCTTTACAATCTTCTTTCTTCAACATCGCTATAGCCAAATCTAATAGCAAAACTCCTTGCCAATTTTTCCAAAATCTTCATCAACATCTCCACCCCCCTAATCCCGCACCCTACTCAATGCTCGCTCTAATAATCATAAAATCAGTAACAAAATCATGTCGTTCCCCATCCTTCGATCATGATAAGCATATATAATTTAAATTATTTCAACCAGAGCAGTAAGGAGCAAGAAAAGTATAAGCGGCTTCAAATAACCTTTTGTCTTTCAACAACCAGAACCATTCAACCCTTTGTAATTTGGAGGAGGGAGCGAAGGATTGAGATCCTCCTTCCATCATTCTCCTTATCCTCTTTTGAAAACAAAACAGCATAGTATTGCAATGAATAGGGGAAAAAAGCTAGAGAATATATATATTTTGCCGCCAAGGAAACAAATCATCTTCCTTCAAGCAAGGAGAGAATGAAAATACTGTAGGATGGGGGTATAGTGGGAAGGAATACAAGTTTGAAACGTATTCATTTAGAGGATACAAGCAGAAGATGAAAGGGGAGCGACATAGGTGCTCACTCAATCAAAGAATAAGATCCCTTTAAATTTATTCTACTTTTTCAGAAAAGTTTAAGAGGGCAGTTGAATAAGTGGCATACGGTCATGATGTTCTTGTTCAAAAATGAATCATCATATGCACGCATCCATCTGAGAATAAAAGAGAGGAAATCTCTCCTATTCAGCAGCAGCACACAACCAGGATTATTTACTCACTTGTTTTATAAACGCGGGGGAAGAAGAAAAGGCTCCAAGTACTTTTCTATTCTCTTTTTACAGCCCTTTCTCTTCAAAGACTGCTTAAATAAATAAGTACATGTACAACAAAGTGAGAGCCTTGTGTGTCCATAATGGGGTAGTCTTCTTAACTCCTGTATTCTTATCCTTGCTTTCTCTTCTGTCTCCAGTGTACATGGGAGCAGTAGCCGGAGAAAGGACGGGAGAAAGCAAACCAAGCCGATGGAGAACTAAGTGGGCCAGATTTATATATTGGCCCTTTTAGGATTTCCTCCCCAAAGAATCTGAAAAATAAGTGCGTAGTTTGAAATTTTTTGCCTCCAAAAATCCACCGTCTTACTCACTCCCATATATCACCAGCATTGATATTGACCAAGAATTGAGTATTCTCTCCCCCCCTCACTTCCTTCTCCCACAAACTACCAACCCATCTTTTTCAGCCTTCAGAAAGCTTTGTCAATATGTAGTAATCCGTGCCAAACTAGTTGTTCCCCTGTCAGCCCTCTATGAGCTTCCCGAAGAGCATCTTCCCAGGGTTAGCCGCAAATGTAATTGATTTATGTGGCTTTTTGGACAATGGTAGTGGTGGTGGTGGTGCTAAGGAGAGAAAGTAGTCAAGATGCTTGCCATCCCTGTGACATTTACTTGTCTTACCAGTAACCTCTCGGAGGTAGCCGAGTAGCAGCAGAGCTGGATGGACTTATAGTTTTAGGACCAGAGTCCCTCCCCATGCATGGGTCAGATGGATGTGGACAGATGTATGCGAAGATAGCCACATAACATTTGATGCCCCCTTCTTATTCCTCCAGATATCTCACTTTCCAATCCTTCCCTTATCTTCTTCCCAACCTATTACATTTTTATAGTGACCAGTATAAGACCAGGCACGACTCCATATTGGTCATATCATAAGTAGCCTCCATCGTTTGGATAGCAGGCAACCCATCTCCCATATCTTTCCTGAAATGTCCAAAGGCTCATGCTTGAACTTAAACTGGACTTAGTTTTTGGGCGTGGACGAGCCTTGGAGAAATATTACAAGGATCCCAAGTACACTTTCCATAAGACTGTCACGCTCTTAGGCTCTTGACCAGGCTTTAAGAGAGTTGACTGGGAGTTACAGGGGAATTAAGTGGGATTCTATAGTTTCCCTGGCTCACTCTCCATCTTCCCTTCCATATATCCATAAACATATAGGCTTAAGTCCAGTAGTGAAGATGGCTATCCAAATCAAAGAAGCTACAAGAGGGCAAGGCGGAAGAGGGCTGAGACAAATAGAGAGAGAGAGAGAGAGAGAGCGCCAGGGAGAAAGCGGAGAAAGCATGAGAGGAACGGAATGGGGCATGGAAGTTTGGGTAGGAGCGAGAATGAATCAAGAGGGAAATAAAACGAGACAGAAGAGAAAGAAAGGCGAGGAAAATTTAGCAACCCCTCCTGACCTTATTCTCGAAGAGATTGAATGAAATTAATGAGAAAAGCGGCTGAATGATGAATCATGTACAATTATGACGAGGCAGGGTAATGAAAGAGAAAACTGACATTAGAAAAAGATAAAAGCTCTATAGTTTGAAGGCAGGGTGGTAATGCCGCATGCTGACAAAGTGACGAGTTGATTGCAATAGCCTCAGAGAGCTTGTCCACTCACACACGGGTATTTAGGTGGTGGGAGAGGAGGTGAGGAAGCGGGCTTTAGCCCGCTCCCTCATTCCTCCCTCTCTAAATCCATCTTCTCCTATCGCAGCTTGTTCCGCTATTCCTCCCCGGTGAGGAAATGGTTGTAAGTAGCGGCCCACGTTGAAAAGTGAATAGCTAATGGTGTTTCAGTATGAGATAGTGTGGGCTGTGTGTGTGTGTGTGCTTCACTTAGGATAATCCTCTATCATTTTTTATTTCGTATCATCATCCTCTTTCCCTGTCTTTAGTCTTCTCTCAAGCTCCCGCTCAAACACTCCTTTCACTCTTTCAGAGATTGGGGCACGGGAGCAGGGAAGAAACCATCCATCTAGCTATCCGACTACAGGAATAATGAATTAAGAAATTATTTTCCTTCCCGCGCCCTTAATATCCTTTTCATCTGTGTCAGTCTCAGCCTCCGCCGCTACAGACAGTGAACGAGAGTCGGAAAAAGCGCATGTCTTCCTAACCGGATACATATCAGAGCTAACGGCTGGCTATTGTGTTGGGTGAAAGCAAGTATTTCTTGGAATTGGCAAAGATTCCTTGCCATATGCCCCTGGCTCCTCCAAGACTCTTCTTCCTAGTTGATTATTAGAACATGCACATCTCAATTTCCCGACTCCTTGGTCCGTCTTCCCTTTCCCTCACCAACTCCTCCTTCTCATGTATACGCTTTGACTGAGTGAAAGGATGGAAACATAAGTTTTCTCTTTCTTTCCTACCAACCAATACCTCCTTCCACTACGATCCCAGCTCTACGCTCATCAGCCTCACTAACCTAGTAGTATAGTATGATTTTCTTCCTGAGAGGCTTTTTGAGTGAGATTGACTCTTGGGTTTTCCACAGGAATATACGCAATTTCCGGATTATATATGGTGGCTCATGAACTCGGATGCAGGAAGGGAGAGAATGACATGAATGATGGACAATCATTTTCCATCAATCCTCAGCCCAACAAAAGAAAGCATGACAAGGAGGATGCAGGACGGAGGGGATTACCTTCCTACTTCCAACCGATACCACCCTAACCTCGAACTGCCAAAAATAACCCGAGAGCAGCACCCACACTTCACCAGAAACATGTCGAGGTAACTCAAGGAGAAATTCACCAGCTCCCGGAGGTGAATCACATCAACCAGAATGTGCAAGGACTCGAGCTGACATCTTCCTCATTCCTGCCTAAAGTTGAAGCCCTTTCTTTATTCATGAGAAGGTCTGATCTGAGTGAAAGCGCTAGCTATTCCTCTCATCATCCTGTAACACACACACAAACTTCCTTTCTTCCTCCCTCCACCTACCTCCTCCCATATATTCTCCTATTCTACTTTCTCCTCTCAATCCCAAGAAATTCCAGCTACTTACTTTCTCCAGGAACTACAAATAGGAGCCACTTGAGATTGGTTGGACCACTACTCCTTCAAGAAAGATGAGTGATACCCCTCCCCTCCCGCATCAGCGTCACCTTAAAATGCTTTATTATGGCGAGAATTGCAATAAAGTACTCTTCTGTACCCGTACAATTTTACAATACTAATTGGAGCAACGATCAACTTTTACCTAAAGAGCAATACTACTTGATTATAGGCCGTCAGATAGCGGCCTGGGATCATGTTTCTATTGATATCTATATATCTGTAGACAGACAGTGAAAGCTCTGGAAAACTTATTTCTCAGTGTGGAAGCCCCTTCTTCTACACATTAACCTTAACAACACACACACACATACACAAACAATACATTCAGAGTCAACCTCACATCCACACACAACAGTTAACCAGACACTATTACACGAACACAAAGAGCATCATAATTAAACGTTGTTGTAACATGTATGTCTCCTCTATACGAAGCTATGACGATATATGTAAACAGTATATACGATATAGAGATATTATGGATACACAAAATCCGACAATACTTTTGAATCTGACTCAAATAAACTTTTAAAAAACAGAGAAATATGTATATCTATACACAGAGGGAAGGAAGAGAGGATTGGAGAAGCTGTAAGCTCATGTGTAAGCTTATAGCATCTCTTCCAGAGGTATGCATATATTTGGAGGAAATATAAAGAAAATAATGGAATTGTTTCAGTTCAAATTGGATTATATATATATATATATATATATATATATATTATTAATTAGATTACAACCATACTTACATGTAAACATGGATAGTGAATACTGGATGTACACTTAATACTAGTTTTATGTCTATAAATATATATGTATATATGGTTATAAAATATATATATATATATTATCCTACGATTAATGTTACATTACACTAATATTGTATCTAGATTAAGCGGTAATATAAATATATAAATTATGTTATGAAACATCTATAAAAGGTATATATACACTATAAGAATATTGGAGTAATAATTAAAGCACGTGCTCGAAGCTCGGTCCTTGTATAATTTTCTCTTTTTCTACCGCTCTGTCCCTTTTCCTTGTGGCCATCTTCTGAGTTGTTGTGAATGATTGTGGGTTTTTTAGAACCTTCCAGAACAATTACTGTAAAGCTTGTCATCCGTTGCCTTCTTACGATGGGGTCGTGGATGACGTGAACGGATGCATGTACTTTGAGTAATGTCTATATCCTATATATTTTTTCATAATTTCAATTATTTCAATCTCATCGTGTACAATTGAATACAACCAGAAATTTCTAAAACTATTCTCACAATGTATGGAATAAATCATATGATTCAGCTTCCTCTATTCATTCAACCAACTACAATTCTTCACACCTTTCTCTCTCTCTCTCTCTCTCTCACAATCTTTCTCTACTACCCCGTACTTTCTCTTTGCTTTCTCCCTAGCTTTCACTCTATTCTTTCTAAATCTATCTCTTTTTCACACACACACTTTACTTTCTCTTTCAGCCCGAGTCAGTCAATCTATTTATCTTCACCCCTCCACAGAATCAATATCCCCTTGTTCCTCTTATTCTAGGACACGAGCCAGCCTCATCCTAAGTCCTCACCTCTCCATAACTCTGCCACTCGCTCCTATAACCGTCCATCCACTTGTAAAACTCTAGTTTTATTCCATCTTCTCCAATTGTCACTCCAACACAAGGACTTGCATATCTCCTCCGCATTGCTTTCACCCACCCCAAATATTCTATTACTCTGCTGATGCTCCACGGATTTCAAAAGTCGCTGGCTCTTTTCAAGTCTACACCTAACCTTCAATATAATCCTCACGTCGTTACGTCCTTCCTGGTATCATCCCCGCTCATATTCTCTCCACTCTAGCTCAACTTTCATCACTTTTCCAACCAGAGACAACAATTCTATGATATTTCTCAAAGCCTACCTCCCCAGCATATCTTTACAACACATCAGCCCAGGCAGCCCGCTAGCTAGCTAGCTTTCCTCCAAATATGTTTCTTCTACATACGCTCGTACTGGATTTAGAATCAAAGAATTTAATGGCTCCTTTCACCAGTCTCCGAACAAGCTCGTTTCAAATCTCTCTCACCCAGTCCGGATAAAGCTTCAATTTCACAGAACCCTTTTACCCTCCCCAAGCAAAAGCTTGAGATGAATCTCTTTCTTTTTCACACCCCACTTTTTTCCATGCCGCCTCCATCGATTTTCCTTTTTGCTAAAAATCAAAAACTTTTCCCATATACACGCTCAAGAGGGAACGGAGCCCCGGCAAGCTTCCAGCTCAACTTCCTCTAAGACTTTCTCTCCACCCGCTCCAACCATTTTGTCATTCATATCATCCTAATTAAAAATTCACCACTTTCCTCCATTTCCTCACTCAATATAGACTTTCACTCCTCCCGCTTTCTCTTTTCGCGAAGCTCAATCTCAAAACTTTCTCCGTTTTCTCTTCCGCTCCTAGCCACCCCCGCTCTCATCTCCCTCCTGCTTTGAAATTTCCAGGAAGGGATAAGTGGCTTTCTCTTTACCCCTCCTGGCGTTGAAACTGAAAAAAGAAAATACGCGTTGCTCTTTCTATATGCAAAGCTGAGGCTGAGGACTTGGAAGAATCTTTATATATCCAGAGATGAAACAGTGTACAGCGCATCTTCTTAAAACTCCAGGAAGAAAGCTATCGCCAATTTCCCCATCAACTTCATCTATCCCCACCCAAGGTCCGACCCAGATCCGCACCCTCATGCCCCGCTTCGCCGCCTCTAAACCATGTCCGCCACACTTGTACACAAAATACTTGGCTTTTCTTCTTTTTATAGATCCTTCCTCTTTTCTTCCTCTTCATCCATCCGACTTCCTCGTTGCCGGATGGACTTCTCTGGAATTTAGGAATTTGAAGGTCTCTCCCTCTCTCAACCTTTTTCTTTGGCAACATATACACTCTTCCAACATCACAACAGCACAATAGCTGGACCTTTACCATTTTATTCCCCCACCACCCACCCTCGCACGCTTTCTCCTTTCTTTCTCCTCGCACACAATCTTCCGGCTTTCACTCCATTCTCCGCCTTGAAAATCATTTTAAGGCTTTCCAACAAGTTGAACAACACAAGAGATTTAAGCCTCTAAAAATATCAAGCACGCCATTTAATTCAATTCCTTAACACTTTTATTTGTTAAGGCTCACAGCAGCTGTGTGCTTCAAATTCCTCCCTTCCAACAAAACTCAACCCCCTCCCTGCCACCTGCCATTCATTCATTCTTCTTCAACTCACCCCCACCCAACACACATTAAATACATATCCTCCTGGAGAAAGCATTCCACTCCCCGCCCAACACTGCCCAGGGCCATTATCATCGCCTCAGAAATAACATTCTCTCTCTCTCTCTTCCACATCCGCCACCATTCCTTCAATACAAGAATCTTCCTCCTAGCCTAAAACCGAATCCCACATTCCCAATTCTAAGAACCAATCTCATCCAATCAACAACAATCTAATACATTCCAACCAAATAACCCACTCCTTCTTACACTTACAAAAACACTAGGCCACGAAACCCAGCCAGCTCAACAACGCTCCGCATATTCTCCGGTCATGTGAACAGGAAGACAGACTGCTTTCTAAGCTCCACCAACACCCCCCACCGCATAACCCCACCCCCTCAAGTGTCAAGCTTGAACCAGCATCCACATCCCCCTCCTGCATCTCATAAATTCCTCACATCTCTTCAACCCTAAGGATCTTCAATTTAACAGCCTTCTCCTTCTTCTTCCTCAACTCCACTACTCATCAGCTTCCTCTTTACCACGACCCTCAACCACCATCCGTCCCGCGGACCTTAACCAAACTAAATCTAAATACTACCACGCTCCCAACTTCTAAAGTCTTGAGCCTCCTTAAAATTGCAGTTTCCTTTATCTCTATCCCCTGACTAGATGATCCTGTCTAGAAAGCTCTAGCTTGAATTGCATTCTCTTTGCATTTCTTTCCCCCAAAACAACCACCGTAATCCCACCACCACCATGCATTATTTCCTCATCCATCCAATATATTCCTTCCGCAGCATACACTACAGCCAATCCAACTCAAACAAGAGCCCACAACGTCCTCACAAGAGGAATAAGGATTTAAAGCCCCATAGCTTTTTTAAAATAACCTAAAGCAATCCCCACACTGTACAAAGCCACCAGAAACGAAATGGCAAACCTCCTCCCAGCCAGCATCCTTCCTCCTACATCTTTACGGATGAAATAGCCCGCAAAAAAACAAAATTTTCCCAAGGCTTCTTTCTTCCACATTTTCTTCTCCATCCTCATATCCTCCTCTCAGCTCCTCCACACACATGTTATTTCCGCTCTGGCCCCACGTCTCTCTTATTTCAAACCGGCTTAGAGAGAGAGTATTTCCAACTGCCCGCCACATGCTCGCATCTCTGCGATTGCTGCAAACATCTTCAACGCTACACCTGTTCCTATTAGTCTCTTACCTGCTTCTCCTCCTCCTCCCTTTAAATTCCTCTTCTTATTTGTACATCTTGTAGAATGTCTTGAGGATTATGTAGGAAGAGAAGAGTCAAGACAGGAATGATCAGCAATGTCCCAACAGTCCACGTAAACCTCGAACATGTTCTTCTCCTTGTTTGTTTCCACCTTGTCCCTCATCTACATGTCTATTCCGTCGTCGTCATCGTACAGAGGAACAATCAACTATGAGGCTATTTCATCCCCCCTCACACCGGCATTCGGCTATCTCCGTCTTGCAAATTTAAATCTACGTTACACTGTACTTGTTATATAGGTAAGCTCTCTCCTCAATCCTTCCTGCCTGGCTGGGCCTGGCACAGAGTGTGAACATGAACGTGAAGAAGAGTTGGGATTGCCAAAGGGATTATGGAATGAGGAAGAGATGAAAAAATCCAAGCTTAAACTTCTTCGTATTATCATCCATTTCCTTGGAGCTTAGCTTGGTTTGTGAAAGAGCTGCGCCACATGGATCTGAAGAAGACGGAAGGGGAACAGCGAATGGGAAGAAGATGCGTAACATTTTCTCCACATTCTGAGATATCCTAGAGAATTTTTTCATATACCTTTTTGGTCAATGACTTGATCTCTGAATGGCCACTGTGAAAACAGCTCTCTCACTCTCATCATCCAGATTTATTTCCAACTGTAATTTATAATAGTAAGCTTTGGAGGGCAGGAAGCAGGGATATAGCAGAGAATAAAGAAGAGCAAGTAACGACAGCTTCGATGGTGGAGGGATAAGAAGGTAATATAATATGCGGTTATATTTTGTAGTATTGCGGTAGTGTAACAGTTAGCAATCCCAGTCCATCAAAGCCAAATAGTCAGTCTCTTCTTATTCTGCTAACAATCACGTTATTCCCATGCTTATAACAATAAATAAATTCCCTTTAATCTTCATCGTCTCCCTCTTCTTCCCATCAATACGACCAACCTCCCACCTCTCCACGTTTCACCCCTCCGAGTCTTTCCCCTTATGATTACGACGGACTCTTTACCCTCCTCCTTGACGACCATGGAGGTAAGCCTTCATACCTGTCTGCCCCCCATCCCCCTCCTCTTATCTCCTTCCAAGTGGGGTGGTGAAGACATGAGAAGCAGGGGAACAAGTCTTACACGGCAACAGAGCCAAGACATGGATGAAAGGTGAGGATTCTAATTGTCTCGAGTATAATTCCTCAGGTGAAGTCTTGCAAGTGCTGTTGCTGCTGTTGCTGCCTTTGGAATTCATACAGGCAAACGAGAGGAGGAATCAAGCTTTTAGAAAAGTAGTGTTATATTCTCTGAGGGGGAATGAGAGGACGAATAAGAATGAGGAAACCATTGGCCATAAAAGAGGAGAATATTAGCAGCAAGAAGAAGAGGAAAGCGCTTTGGTGAAGATTGCAAAAAGATTTTAGTCACACTCTTCTCTCAATACCCTTTCTTTCTGCAGTTTCAAGTGGACTGTGGAGGGTGATTGTGGAGAAGAATGTGAAGGCAGCAGCCAGAATCTCCTGTATCTCTCCGTCTGTTTCAACCCATCTCAAACTTTTATATTATTATTATTATCACCATCACCATCATTGTTAGTTTTGGCTGGCCATCTTCCCCGCTTTTCAACTTAGCGAACATGTGTACACACGGAGGAGAAGATGCATAACTGAATAGAGTGAATACTTAAAGAGAATAATATCCTTCCAGCCCGCATAGAGAAACAAGTTCAAGGCAGAGGCAACTCTATACATTTTTTGGCAACGAATAATCTTTTCAGTTATGGATTGAAGTGAAAGAAAGTGTGCATGGATATATGCAAGTGTCCTGAGAAAGAGTTTCCAAGAGACTGGAGAGGAGAGGATGGACCCCAAGAAGCCCTTCAGCTTCCTCCCACAACAACAGCATACCTTTGGGATCTAACTTGAGCCAGAAATTACAAAATTCCTCCCCCTCCCTACTCCCTACTACTCCTTCCAGATAAAAGCTGGATTATTATTTTCTGATACCCCTTAAAACGGCACAACAAAAGAAGGAGGAGTGAGGAGAAAAAGAAGAAAACTCAAGTGTTGTGTGGGTGGGAGGAGTGATTGGGTGGGATCCGAGGATCTGCTGGAGAAAGGCAAGTCAAGGAAAGCAAGTTGCTGAGAAAGTGTGGGATCAAAAGCAAGGACAAGGGTGTGCATGTGCCTATAGAGGAACGAGTATGGAGAGAGGGAGCCGGAGCGTCCGCTCGAGAGCCGGGTGTATATGAGGATTTAATGAATCGGCTAAAATACTATTAGCTTCTGTGTTTCTCCAATCAATTTCAGGGATGTTGGATAACAATTTTGTTATTTCCCTTCTCTCTCTCTCTCTCTCTCAAATTCCTCATGGGATTTTTTCACATACAAACCAAAACTGGATGTGGCTGTCTGCTCTTGTGTATAGAAAATTAACCCACTTTTTCAAAATATGGCGCGGAGTGGAGCGGGTGCTGTGGAGACGCACTTGTTCGCGTTGAATTCGCGTGCAGAGTAGTGAAAAAGGAAACAATTTCCAAAGGATTTACCCCTCAAAGCATCATGTATATGTACTCTCGACGTTTATGATACAAAAATATTTCATCCGCTCAGATAGTTTTCTTGTGTATCCACGGAATTTTCTTACAACATTGTGAATGCATCCAGATGAAACGAGTGTAGGAAATATCTGAGAGCATACTCCAGGAGTGAACAACTGGAAGAGAAACAACATAACCTCGAGTTGAGAGAAAGAAAGAGCGTGAGAGAAAGCGACAGAGTCAATCACGAGCCATGCTCCCAGAGAAAGTAGACGGGGAATCAAGTATCAAACTACCCAGAGCAAGAAATATAGTATATCGTGTGTAAACAAGCTGGGAGAGGAAGTGAAAGGGAAATACATGGGGAGAAACGAGTCGGGGATTCATCTATACCCCAATCCATCCTAGCGTGGACCAGTTTGTGCTTGACTTGGTGGGTATAAGGGGCGGGGAGTGTTACGTACTCCTCTTCTTGGCCTTCCTCCTCCTCCTCCTCCTTTCTCCGGCACTCTGTATGCTCTGTGGATTGGAAAGTTTTTGAGAGATTGTGAGATTTGTGTCAAGAAGACTTGGATAGGATCATCGTTATCAAAATGTTTTGCTTACCACGTCGTTCCAAAAAGTCGTCGGGGAGTGGGGGGAGCAGCGGCGGGAGCGGAGGTAGTAGCGGGGGAAAGAATGGTAAAATAAAATCCGACATTAATCGTAGGTCAACAAGTCATGTGAGTGGGAAAAATGAGATTGCCTATGCTCCTCTCCAGAGAGATTCCGGTAATTCCGGGGGCTATAATGGGATTATCGAAAACTTGGGCAAGAGTCCCGAGTGGTCATACGACAGGGATGAGATGCAATATAAAAGCTTATGGGGCAAGGATATTATGGACTGGGATGAAGGAGGGATGAAATCCCGAGAGGATTCATCAGAAAAAAATAAGAATAAATATGATTGCGGATCAAATAACAAATCCAGTTGGCCAAAGATAATACAGCTCGAAGATTTTCGATTCCACTCTAACAAGTCACATCAACACGAGCATATCACAACCAATCAAGATCCCGAGCTAGGCAGCCACCGAAAAGGTAATCAACATTATAAGCCTTATAAGATTTTCCAACTGATCCATCTAAGCGGGAACTTGATAGAGGGATTCCCATCCTTCCGATCTCTCAAATAACACCCCAACTCTTCTTCTTCTTCTTCTTCTTCTCTCCCATTCTCTATTCTTTCTTCCATTCTTCTTTTATTCCAACATCCTTCTTATTCAAAGCCGTCTCTTCCTCCTCGCTCTCCTACCTCTTTCCCACACTTTCCCTCCAACAACAACATGCTCAAGAGCTAAAACCTAAAAGAAAACCCGGATTCCCAATTTACCACATAAAATCAACCCCTTTTATTTCCATCAAGCCCTCTATTACATCTTCTCCTCTATCAGTTAACCTCATCCTCCTCTTCTCTATGTCTTTCTCTATCAAACATCCAAATGCCATCTTACTTTCCCTAACCCCGGAATAAACGTTCTCATCACTTTCTCCAAAATCCACACTCTCTAACTTTCCCTCAATCCCTTTCCCTCCTTTCACCATACTTTCACCCGCATCCATAGCCGCCACTATCCTCATCCCTCTCCAAAACCGTTACAATCTCCACCTAGTAGAACTTTTGTCCTAACTTCTCTTCTTCCTTATACGGTACGTTCTTAGCAGCTTCATTCAGCTTCCTTAATTTTATCCCGTGAACCATCCCCCTACGGTGATCCCTTGGCCTACATATTATGTATCGCAGCTCCCTTCCTAATTCATTCCTTAAAATTGCCTATCTCTAGCCTAGATTCTGTGGGATTTCCTTTAACATCTCAACCCGAGCCGCTTAGCCTTCCAGTCTTCTCTAACCCTTTTCATCACTGGTTCACTAACTTAACTTGTAGATGAGCATTTCGTTAAGAGAATCAAAAAATTTAGAAAACTAATAGAAAACCTTGACGTTGTCTTGTCATGGATTCTACCCAGGACCCAACAATTCTCACCAACTGCTTTCCTTCCGCTCCATCCTCTCATGTTACCTCCAAAGCCCTTATCCCTAATCTAAACATTCAACATGATTTTCTTTCATTATCCTCTCTTTTCCTCCTCCCGTTTCCCCGATTCAGTATTCCTTGACTCGACCCCGTCCTTAGCTCCCCTTACAGCTTGGGGCTTGGAGAAAGCTGATGGCAGATAGGAAAGAGAAAGCAAGCAAGCTTTCTCTTCCTAGCTTTCTCCATACATCTTCTAATCTATGTCAACCTTTTCCACAGTCATTTTCCACACAAAAGGGAATCTCTACAGTAATCATCCCTCCAACTTTCACCTTCCCTCCCACTTTCTCCATCCCCTTACTCCCATATACACATCAATTCATCCCCGTCACGTCACCAACAAAGCCCTGTGCATATTCTCCAAGAATCCAACACCTTAAATACCTTCAAGAAGGATTACAAATTTTGCAAACCCATATACTATAGCAAAACCCTAGTGATCGACTTCCATCCTGCCTGTACTTTGCTTACCGCACTCCTCCTCCTTCTATCTATCACCCATAACCACAGAACAAATATTTTCCTAGCCCTCTACCCGCTCTGCACGGAGTTAAACCCATCATTATTCTCCCCCTATTCCTTATTCCTCAACTGAGCAAATCTGTTACAATCTACCTACAGAGCCAACACATATAACTGCCACCTTTTGGCCTCTGCCTACTTATTCCCCCCATCCTTCTTTACAGTACACCACTAACCTAAAACCCAAATCCACCGACAGCCTATTCCATGTAACAGCAGCCCTCCGTCAACCCTCCTCACCACCTTCACCACCACCACATAACAATCTTTCCTTCAACCTTTCTCTTTTCTCTCTCTCTTCCTTCTTGGAAACGTTGACTTTGCCCCCGATGAATGTTGAACAAGTTCCATCCGCCGCGTCCCTCGTAACTTCCACGTACATGTTATAAATCTACATCTTCTCGTCTTACATGGAGGATGCTATTAAATTTTTCAGATTCTCCGGCCCTATTAACTTTCCAAGAGATAGAGGAGCCTGACATAACAAAATCCTGCATTCTTGATAATCCCCCCTCCCCCTCATCCCCACTTTCCTCCCTCTCATCACCCGAGATTTCCATCCAATTCGACTTTTCCAAACTAACTCGTCCAATTCAAAATAAGACTGATGTAATTCAAGACGCCATCCTAGCAACATCTTCTAATCTCCAACGCTCCTCCAATCCTCCAAATCCCGCACTCAACCATATTGGATTGGATCCCATCCCGATTCCCGAAGCCAATCCCCGCCAGCCCCCTGTGCAGGACGCTTACACTCAAACGCCGCTTCCATCACCCATGCCAGCTCATTCTCCAGAAAAGCGCAAGAGCCTAGCGGATGAAAATGACAACGTTCTGGAAAAACCCCCATCCCCCATTAACACTCCCCCCTCGGAAAATTTGCGCTCAGCGAATCTACGTTTCACGGCCATGGCCCTTGTGGCTCAACATTTCCTTGACGGGGTAAGTATAATATCGTATGAAAGCTAGTAGCTTTTTCTTCATCATCCTCCTTATCTTTGACGAATCAATTCAACCACCTCCTTTCCTTGATAAAAAAACCTTGTCAAGGAATCAAAATTATAGGAGCCAGTTTCCAATCAGGATTATAGCCGAGTCGACTAAAAGTAAAAGCAAGTTTAGTAAATGGTTATCACCTCCATCCAACAACGAGTTTAGAGAGTAACAAGTTGCTAGTCCAAAGAGAAGCAAACCAGAATGAATATTATTCTATCCGTCCCAACATTCATTTATGCTCTACTCTAATGCCGTAGAAGCGTGAAACGCAGTTCTGTTCAAGGTCGCACTATCGTTAAAGAATCTAGAGGATAGAAATTCATCCAACTTGTCTTTCCCTCCAACAGGATAAAAAGGCTATGTGTATGCTCCAAACCCTGGAAGCTACCGAGAGAACAAAGAATAAGAATATAGGGCCTGCAAAAAACAGATGGAAGAAACTAGCAAATCCGAGAGGCTATACACAGACTACAGAGCTATAATATACAGTAGCTTTTGTGGGTAACTACAAGGACTAGTCCCGTGTCCGTCGCCAGTCTATATCATCTCATAGTGAATCGTTATCACACCCCCGCGGAACTTGATTTCATTCAGCCCTCCGCCTTTTTACCTTGACGACCCATTTTCTCCCCCATTACCAAATCCTATTAGACTTTTAAACGATTTTATTCACTACAGCTCTGGGATAGGGCCTCGCTGGGAACTACGCTAGTTCCGTCCGAGGGAATGTAGAGCAAACCCAGGGAGGGAAGAAGAAAGGAGAATGAGAATAGGTATTGAGCATTTAGTGCATTAGATGGAATCTTGTGGACGTAGGCAGGCTTGCTTGGTTGGAAGACAAGTTGTTCTCCAAATTACATATTTAATCCTCGCCAACATTCCCTCCAGCCCCACGCCAGAACCTGGGGAGCAATCCCACAAAGTCTTTGAAAATTTCCACACGCGTATCTCTCAATATGCAAACCATCATGTAAGTAATAAGTACAACCTTCTGCCACAGGACTTTTTAAGGGCCACCCCGTCATAATACATATACTCATTTCCGCATCCCAATAAAAGGAAGCAATCCTAAAACTATCGCCGACGTAATCATAATAGCGTAGACTAAATTCCACTTCATTCTTTCTCCTCTCATACTCCCTCTCTCCCTTTAGATTATTAGTTATAACAGCGGCTAAAGCATTTATAGCAAACAGTAAGGGAGAGAAAGTAGAGAAAGCATTGGCAAAGAGAAAACAGATCCGGCCGGCACACATACACATGCCCCACACATAGAATACTAGCCACTTTCTCCCTAGAGATTAATCCAATTAACGGCTTTATGTCAGTTTTCAAGATACCTATCAAAAGAGTGTGAGAGAGAGAGAGAAACTTTATCGATATACAATCCCAAGCTTTAGAAGACTACTGGGAGAAGGAGGAGGAGGTGGTGGGAAAAAATTAAATTCTAAAATCAAAAAATAATTGCATATTTTATACATACATATGAGCTTAGATCCATCCATATATTTTAGACAGCCAGTCAGCTAGCATGAGGAAGCAAGAAAGGAAGAATGTAAGCAAGGGAGAAAGAAAGAGAAAGCAAGGGAAATCAAGGAAGGAAACAGGCTATACGCATCCAGCAAAACCAATAGCTTTCTCTTCCTTTCTCCCATTTCTCCAACATTTCCCCCTCCTCCTTTCTAATCGTCTCCTTCCCATCTTCCCCGGCCGTCTTCTTCCTCTTCAGCCACCCCCACTCCCCCCTCTTGTACCCCTCATTCCTCCTCCTTCTTGCGTTTCCATTGTCTGTCCGCCTATTCCTTCCCGGCTAGGGACGAGAGTTGTTGTTGTCTGTGTGTGTGTGTGGAAATTAAAACGAGAACTCTGAACTATCATCCCCAAATTATAGCTTACGCTTCTCAACCCATATCCATAAAAAATTTCCTCTCCTCCTTATAGCTCTCTTACACGCAATGTAAATAATCAACTTGCCCTTTCCCCGACTACAACAATCCCCTCGAGAACAGTCTCTAACGTCTCAAGAACAACTTGTAACATTTCCAACTCTCCATCCACGTCCACAGCATAGCCTCCAATCTCTCTTCTCGCAAAAGACTGACTACTCCTTCTTTTTTGCAAATTCACTTCCAACGTCTTAATACCAATTCTCATCATATAACCCGAAACGGAAGCTGGGAGCAAGCCAGCCTTTATTAATTCATTCCCTCTTGTTTTCTCCGAAGGAAATGCATCCATTTTTACAACCCATCCCCCTCTCCCCACCTCCCAAAGTACTTGCTATCATCACCCTCTTGCTCCCCTCAAGACTAGCACTTCAGGGCCATATATACAATTCTCATAAGGATGCATTTTAATTCTCCCTTACTCCCAGCCCATGCCTAAGTTTCTGATTCCCTTGTGCGAAAAATGTGCAAAACATGGTCGCGAATATCTATCCTCGTGTAGTAAGCTCCAGCCATCCTCCTAATCCATCCGACTAGCGGAATACATTTCCATTTCCTCTCCTTCAGCTACACACGGATGATTTGATGAGTACATATTATACTACAGCCTGTCTTCCCCCGTAAAGCTTTTTTTGTATTTTACAAATTACAATAATTAAATCCCTCCCTCCTCACACTAATTCCCAAACCTATTTTAATGTCACATATCCCAAGCATTTCCATCACGAGCCCTATGGGATATTCATCCAATCATCCCCACTCTCCTCGCTTGTCTCCCCGTCTACTTTAATTATATTTTTGACATGATCATTCTCATGTATGATCCATTACCATTGTTTTACCTCCAACCAAAAGTATATTAAGCCAACCTAATTTAACCCAAGCCCACGGCCAAACCACTTGCATATACAGGGCTAATAAGTAAGTCAAATAATATATTGTCCCATCATCATAACTCCTCTCTTAATCCTAGCCCCTTCCCAGCCAGAATTTATATTCTCTCTCTTCTCTCTCACATGCACAGCCGATGGATGAATAGCGTTCCCACTGCCTGTGCTTCCTGTAGCCAGAGGGCATGGATTTTTTGCAATTTTTTCCGCCAAACAGTAATAGTATAATACCATCATTCTCATAGCCAGCACATTGAGAAGAGGGAGCGTGTAGAAAAGCCTGGGCAAAGTCCTCCGGCTCTAGATGTTCTTGAATCGTTCCTCCCGTTTTGTCTGCTTTCACCATAGCCTTCTCTCAACTCTGTAATCTTCAAGACTTGCCTACCTCCTCTCCTCCTTCTGAGTAGTGATGATGAATGGATTCTGGTTGGAATTGCCCCCGGCACAGGCATCAGGTTTTAAACTCGCGGAGATGGAATATAAAGACGGAAGGGTATAATCAACGAGTTGAAGGTGCTCCATCTTGGCGCCATTGCTTGTACAAAGATTAATCTCCAATTTAAAGTTCTTTATAACGGAACTTTATAATAAACCCGAGGAGGAGGAAGAATAGAGGAGATTCTTTGAGTAGAGAAATAATAGAGGGAGGAGAGCAAGGTTTGCACCGCAAAAATAATAAAGTACTACACTATATAATATTGCAAAAATTTTGCAACCTTTTAAAAAATCATCCTAACCTTCCTCCTCCCCCTCTTTGCCCCCGACCGCTGCTACTCAACAAGGAAATGTGTGGTAACAAAGTAATGACCCTAAAAGAGCCTCCCCCCCAGTCCCCACTACCTTACTTCCACTTGAGTCTCACTTTATCTCCACGCATTTCCGTCCCGCTTAATTCTCTCTCATAATGACAGATGTGCATATGGATGACTGTAAAAGGTCCAGGATGAGTTGGCTTTAATGGAGATTACTCTAAGCTCCAGGCACTCTCGTCATTTCAAACTCTGGATAATCAATGCTAAACTATATAAGCTCTTTAATTGTATGCTTTTACAGAGGAGACGAAGAGGACGAGGAGAGGAAGAGAAAAGGACAGAGAAGATAGGACGAGACTCTGGGAAATTGGATGATGAGGATGAGGGACGAAAGGCAGGTAGGTTTGAATGCATATTATTGCATTAGTAAAATTTGCAAGTGTGTATAGTAGTAAAACATTGGCCCATATTCTACTGTAGTTTTAAAAAACTTTCCTTCCAGCCACTGCTCTGCTCCGACTACTCAACTGTAGTGCTCAGGCACAATGGGTAGTAGGGCAGTAGGAAAAGGCTGGGGATACCTACGCCAACTGGGGAAAGGTAGTAGTTGTGTGTGAGTGAGTGAGTTGGAGAAGGAAAATATATACCGAGTGTATATTTGTGAAACTTTTCTTGCCATCAGCATGTTAGTAAGTTGGAGGAGGGATTGAAACATGTCATTTATCGTTTTCAGCCGGATCCGCAACCAGAGTTGAGAGTGAGCAAAGGCATATAAACGGCGATAAAACTATTTCAAAGCCACGGGATGGAAGGAACCTCCCTAAGGAATCCCAGCCAGTTATCTCTAATGCGCTCTTACCAATCTCCTCCCAAGTAAGTTGCATCTTTTGCAAAATCTCCCCCGCCACTACTTATACTTTGTACAACTCGGCATTTGGTAAAACCAAACGGCCCTCCTATTCCCATATCCAACATACTTTCTCCAACCTTTCTCCTACATTCCCTTTTTCCTAAATTCCTTCTATATTAATACCGCCGCCGCCACAACAGTCAAAGTCCTCCACACTAAACCAACAAGCACTTTGCTATTATTTTTCCCTTCTCATGATCTCCTACTCCCATCTAGTCAGTCGGCTTACTTAGCTTCCATCATCAAATCTCATTCAGCCATAGCCATAGCATAAGCCCAAATACACTTGTCCAAGCTTAAGCATTATTCCCACTCTTCTTTACTTTCTCGTAAAATCCTCTGGCTGACTGACTAAAAGGAGAAGACGGCTGAAGAAGGCGGAGCAGTGCTAACCCGGAGCTATTTCTGCATATGATGAATATTTCTTCTTTCCCCCCATGTAACTAAGATTACATGGAGAAAATTCTCTTCATTTCTTCCAACATTCCCCCGCCCTTATTCCTTGTAGTACTCCTCCTCACTCACTCACTCACTTTCTCTCTCTCTCTCTCTCCTCTTCCTTTTATTTTACTTCCCTTCATCTCTCATTCCCTCGGACAAATTCCCTTTTCAACTTATATAAATTCCCTTCTAATAGAGTTTAACCAAAAACTTCAACTTTGACACCATCAACTTTTTCCTCCATTGCCCCCATCCACACACACAACTCTCAGCCTGCCCTATCCCCCTCGCCTCTAGCCAGTTTGCTTTCTCCATCCACCAACCAAGCACCACCATATTCTTTTGTAGATGATGAGACAGAGGGAAAAGATTCCACTTATACTTTCTCTTACTTTCTCTTTTCCATTCCCCAACAGCCGGGACTACTACTTAGTCATACTTATAAACTCCTCCCCAGCCCCAAGATATATCAAATTTCTCTTTCTCCTCCGACCCCCTTTTCTTCTAGCTCCAGGGATGTATGCTTCCTCCTATTTCCTCAAATTGTTTAAAATTTCAATCCCATCCTCCCTCCTCCCTCCTACATATCTTCACCGCTTATTCTCAAGAGAATAATCCCCAAAGTCCGCTAAACCTCTCCCGCCCCATTATGATTAGTATCTGCGGTCACGCAGTCAGTGAGAAGTTAATTATGTATACTACCCAGCTAGCACAGGGATTGCATTCCATCCAACAATACCAGAAATCCTCCCCACCCATTTCCCCCCAATTCCCCCAATACCCCTCGCTCCCATCCCCCCTTCCAATCTCTCTCTCTCTCTCTCTCAACTATATCCCATACTTCCTCCTCCTCCTACCCGGAAGAATTAAAATAGGACCAAGAAGAATATATATTTCCGGGAAAGTTATTAGAGCTGAAACTTTTTGAAATCTAGGAATTTCACTCTCACACTCACTCCACGTGGTGGCTCTCCCAAGTCTTTACAAGTGTACAACAATAAACGTATGAACCAACTGGACTTTCTCTACGTACTTTCTCTTCCACGTCCTCCTAAACATATCTTCTCTTTGGCACTTGTTTCTGCAATCCGTAGCCTTGGCACACATGTTCCATCTTCTCCTGAGCCTAATTTGCCTGGCTAGCGTAGGTCAAGGTAGATTGCAATTGATGGAAGAGCTCCAAACAAGAAGCATGTGTGTAGGTCGGGGGAGATTGGGGAAGAGCAAAGAGCTGGAGTGAAAGAGGAGGGAAGTCGGTGGGACGTGGATAGGTATATTAGAAGAGATCCGGGATTGCTTTGGATTGTTCTAGTAGCAGAAATGAGTATTCGTTGATAAGCAGAAGCTGCTGGGTGTATATAATTCGAGCATAATTTGTATATTTGACGAGAGGTGGTTTGAGAAGGTATACAAGAGAATGTGTGGTGTATTTTCCGAGATGAGTTTGGTACTCATATGAAGGTGGGAGGAGAACAAACATGTGATGCATGTATTCTTCTGGGGAGAGTCACTGAGTGAAAGTATTACCTTCCCGGACTCCAAAACATGTTTTACCAATTCGAGTAATGGAAAGGATTGCAATCCTTCTAGCGTAATTACAATTATAGCCCGCTCACCGGCCTACTAGCATTCCCAATTCACGATACTCATGAATACCCAGAGGGAGCTATATTCTCTCTCCTTTCTCTTTCCACAAATCCCTCCATCCATTCTATACACTCCTTCCCTAACCTAAATTTCAATCAAACTGCATTCCTGTACTTTCACCCGTCGGTTTGTCCGCCGCCAGAATTCCAGCCGTCATGTCCCCTGTACACAAGTCTTCCACCTTTAGCTTCAGTCCGTATATATTTCCTCCTTTCTTCCCCCCTCCCCCCTCAATCTCATCTCCATGTGAAAGCTACAGCCCTCATACCAATCACCACCCGGACTTTAACCACACACACAATACGTGCTTTCACCTTTCTCTCTTTTCCCTTTCACTTAATATATACCCAGATAGCCGTGGTCGGTCGTTGGGCCAGTCCCTATAACTTGCTTTCACCTCCGTCAGTTATGGCTTCCTTGTAGTTTGAGAAGAGAGTCAGAGGAAAAGGGGGAATGGCATTTAGTGCAAGAGGAAGGAGGAGGGAAAAAATAAAGAAAATAGCTGTAGAAAGAAAGCCATCATGAGGAGAAAGGCTAGCCGTTGTGTAGTAGCTTTCTCTCCCTCCTACATGTCTTTTCTTTTCTTAGGAGTAAAAAAAAGTGATTTTATGGCGCGGAGATTGCTTCCAGTTTGGCTAGCGTTTAACTCGACTCAAACTTATGTGTGAATGAGTGCACACGTTAGTTGAATTTCCATCACACAATTCGATATCCATTAATGTTTTAAAAGGATAAACTCTTGCCATAAAATAAAAATCGATTTTTTACATTTCCTCCTACCATTCCATCCACCACTCCTTCCTATCACCCACTACCCGCGCTCTTTCCAACTTGCTACCCGCTGCCGTAACCGGGACGCGTAGTTATGCCTGTTGTAAAACTAAAATACGTGCAAGTCTATATAGTCTTCAGTAGTAACTTGTTCCTCTTTTACGCTACACTAGTACAGCAGACCAATAAAGCAGAGCATATACAAGGGAGCATATAAAGAGGGGGATGATGAGAAAACTGTGCATGAAGATGTCCGTTCTTACGCGGAACATCCATAAAAGAAACCATTTCCCAAAAATCCTCAAGCCCCCATTCTCCCTCTGTCTTTTTAAAGCAAAGCAAAGCCTGTAGCGGCCAATAACGAGATACGTAATAAGATTTCTTCCACCCAGTCTCCACCGCTACTAGTAGCGGTAGTGTATCCGATTAGATCGTAAACTCTCTGCCAAACTACAAATCGCATAAGTATCCCCTCCAACCATCCATCTCCTCAACATCCCCCAACCAAACCAAGGAAGCAAGGCCTTGAAACTTGCCAGGACTTTGCAAAAAATCCCATCTTTATATGGTTGCAAGGCTAAAAGCCTCACTTCCCCGCCCCTCCCCCCAAACTTATGCAACGTAATCAAATACTACACACCAACACTATAGCAAAAGACTCGCTTTAGGATTTACTCCCCGCCTTCCCTCCCCCTCCCTAATAGTAAGGATGATGGGAGAAAGTAACCTTAGCCGCTTATCGGGCTACGGCTACCTTAGTATACTTACACACCCTACTCAGTACGCAGTACCACTATCATTTACTTTACGAGCCTATTTCATCTAACCTATTTTTGCTTACATTTCTACCCCTCTTCTTTTCCCCTCGCCCCCCGCCATGTCAACTTAACCGTATATATGCCCTCCTAAACTTACGATCCGAATAAACTCCGTAGCACACAGTACAGTACTATAACTCCCGCTCAAAGATTAAAACCCTAAACCCTAGATCATTAACCGGTAATAGGGATCTTTTCAAACCTGCCAACCTGTTCACAAAATTCATTATTTCATCCACACACGAGCTTTCTCTTTTCCTTTCCTCTCTCTTTCCAAGCTTCGTGCATTTTCAGAGTCACATAGGAGCTTTCGCCGCACTTTCTTCATGCTTTCACTCACACTTACTTACATTAAGACCTATACAGTCTGAGAGCTATACTTTTGGCTCCTTTTCATACTTTTACACCATTTCCACTTGGTCTTCAAACAAATGAAAAACTACCAAAGTCTTATCACCTCCTAAATTGCCTCCCCATATCCAACTGTATCCCGATTCCCCCTGATTTTTTCCCACATTCACCACTTTATCACAATTTTGATTTACTTAAAACCCCTAATGCTATTTCAAATCCATACACATACATCCAACCCATCCTACTCACTGAACACCTATCAAGCCCTTCCTGAATTGCCCATGAAAAACCAAACTTTCTCCGCACTCTAATCAACTCCACCAACTTCCCCTTCAATCCCCCCAGTCAATTCCTCAATTCCTCCACTCATTGACTCCGGGAAACCCTGGAAAAATACCTATTATCTTACTCACATTTAGTCCGCTTCAAGGAACCACATTAGCTCTCCTAATAGAAGCCAAGCCTCCGTCGCCCACGCTTCACCCACCCTGAAAAATAAACTTAGTACAGCTCACCTCTATCCAGCTCCGTGAAAGCTTTCTCACTTCCTCCTCCCCGTCTCTTCCTCATCCTTTAATCCAGTCTCACACTGTCAGACTCATGAGGCAGGAAGAGAGAACAAGTTAAGAAGTCCCGTCACTATTTCACTCATCAAAGGAGCTTGAAAAAAATGAAAAACTTTTATTCCCTCACCTTCTATTTTTCAACACAGAATTTCGCATTCCCTTCACTCCGCTCATTTTAATTTTAGGAATTCTCCGCATACTTTATTACTATCACATCAACATTTTTATTATAGCGTTAATATTATTCCTTGCCCACACTTTTCCCTCCTCTCTCTTCTATCTTCCCCAGTCATGACTTCACCACCACCCGAGAAATTGTGAGAGTGGAAGCATGGGAGATACTAGCCGCTACTCCACTCCAGTACTGAATCAGTACTACTGTTATGAGGAGAAGTCCTCCTGGAAGACGCTCAGAAGATATGCATAGAGGGCGCTCATTTCAGGGAGCAATATATCTCTTTGAGAGAGCTATTCTGGTGAAATAAATATGAGGGCGATGATATGCCATTAAAATATAAATATGCAAGATGCAATCAAATGTACAGCCTTATTGAATAGTTGTATGCTGATAGAGGAATATAAAATTTCTACGAATATTGAATACATAGAGAGAGAATACATAAAATGAATCTAGATGAACATGTGAACATGAATTACCTCAAGGGCTTTTTTAAAAATTTACTCGGCCCGAAAAATGAGTAAAATATGGGCAGCTTCCATGTTCGGAGAAAGTACACAAGAAGTCGGTAGACGAAGTGAATAAAATACTCTATCTTTTTGAATATATTAACCCCGGTAAAGGAGAGAGAGAGAGAGAGAGAGATCTAGGGGAAGATATATCCAGCATAGAATCTATGGAGAGAGCTAGCCGGGCAATATGCGGTTTTCATGGTTGGGAACAAGTAGAATTTAAGATATATAGCACAAGACCAGGTCGTCTGTGTGATTTTCTCAACCATAGGATATCCCTCGTATGTTTTTGTGAAGGGTGTTAACTATTTTTAAAAAAACCAACACCACCCCTTAACAATCCCTTCCACACACTTCTCACCCTCTGTTACTGTATATATTCCATTCTACCTCCTGCTTATTTCCCCTCCTGCCTTTCTCCCTATTCTACTTTCTATTCCATTATACCTATACCCCGTCCGATGAACCAATACAAGATGTACGAGCTGGAGGAATAGTGCGAGCGATTTACATTTCCTTTGTATATAGTTTGCATGCTTATGCCGCTTTTACGATCCGGACGCTTCTCCTGATAGAGAGGATTGGATGGAACATAATTCATGCTTATTATGATGTCAAGTTGCAGATAAGAGGAAAAGGGCCGGGTTGCTCAGAAGAAGGAAACCTTGAGAAGGATGTGAGCTCTCTTCAAGTGGTCCTCCAGATACGGCAGGACGAAATTCGCAAGTTGCGTCAAATAACTCTCTCCCAAGAATTGGAAATCATGAATTTAAGGAGTGTGAAAGAAACTAATAAACTACTCTCGGCCAGATTGGAAGACTTGCAAGCTCAAGTAGATAGAGTGAAAGAGGAAAGACGATCACTCCAACAAAAGTGCCTCCAAACCGAGAACAACTACACTCAAGTCTTAAATCATCTCACCAAACTCGAGTTTGATAATGAACAACTCAAATGGTGCCTGCATTCAATGAACGTCCGCGAAACTGTGGAAATGAGTCTCGACTAGTGATATACATGTCCAGAAGAAGAAGAAGATACTTAATACATGGTCGAGAAAATCTACTCAGAATACCCGCCCCCACACATTCTGTATAGCCAACTTTCTAAACTTGTTCCAGAAGGAGGGAGGGACGGAGAGAAAGTCCAAAAGCCAGCAAGTCCGACCGACGAAGAAAGTAGAAATAATTTACACAAGTCCCCCCACCCCCATCACCCAATCCTCCCACCCCCTCCTCTCCTACATCCGTACCCACTTAATACCCAGCCGGGAGAAAAACTACATCTCAATCTCAATAATGTAATAACCCTCGAGGAAGTAGAAACCTTTCCGATCTGTACAGATCCTAAAACCAAAAAATCCAAAGCATATATACCATATGCATGTACTTTCTCCACGGACTTTCTCGCCCTACCCACCCGCATCCCACTCCATGCAACAACCCTTTTGTTTCTCCTTGCAGTTATACTACTACAACTCTCTTAGTTGAACACGAGATAATAAATGTATATAGACTTATAGTCGGAATATATTGGATTATTGTATATCGTAATATAAAAACCTAAATGATTATGATGATAGCCCAGCAATATTATATTTCTACGAATATTCCCAGTAGTTTTTATCCCTCATCATCTTTAGTTTCTCCGACCAAGAGGACAAGTGAGTATGAAATCATGTCGAAACGTTAGTTATTTTTCCATTTCCCCATTCAACATAAAACCCCGCGCTGCTGGGTGATAGTAAATGCTTTTGTGTAAAGGAGGGTTGCGGCGAATAGCTCCTGTTGCTCTTTTAGAGCTCAAACTAAATTTAACGGCAAAAGGATAATAATGATCCTCCCTCGTCCCCGCCCGCCCTCCTCCTCCTCCAACATGTGGAAAGCAAGTAATCTCTTCCAATTTTCATCAACTTTATAGAGTATCTGATTTTGCTTTTGGGGCAATCGTAAAACCTTGGAATTATTCTCAATCTCCTCCACCACTTTGACAATGTGCTGAGCAATGGGAAATCAGTAAAGCCAGCCAGAAGAAGAATATATATATATATATATAAATCCATCCATCGCCTCAGGAGGGAGCGGAATCAAATCAAAAGATTTATACATTATATACCTTTTTACGACTCAGAAAATATACACTAAAAACAAGCCGACTTGTCAGTCAGTCAAGAGGCTTGGACAAATCTATATATAGCCAGTAGCCAAAAAGAACAGGTAATATAGAACCAACTAACATGCAGGTCCAAGAGTAGGACGCCACTATTATACCCCACCGAAAAACGTTTGTGCACAGATAGCGTAATGAGTTTCCCAGCTAGGAATCATTTCCTTTGATAAAACGTCGTCAGTAAAGAGGATTGTTGCTCGCATTTACAAGACTATAGCTGGTTTGGATTATGCGGGATTTGATTGCCATCCGCTATCGCTCCTCCATGCATAGCTGAATGAAATAAATTTATAGGTGTGCCACTCGCCGCTCTTATGTTAATCTTGTTGAACAAGAGAAAACAATAAAGCTCGCTCCTTTTCATTTACTTCCTCTTTTATGGTGATGGATATTCAATGAAAGACCTTCCTCTAGTAATTACACACTCCCAACTACCCATAGCATACATCCATTATTTTCCCATCATGGACCTCTGCAATCTTTCCCACTTGGATTACAACTACAACCCAGTTCTCAACGTACACAACAAGCTCGCTCAACAGCTTACTTCGAGAACAAAACTTGACGAAATCCAGAGGAAAAAGCTCAAGGCTTTTATTATTTCTTGTCATCATTAGTTTTAGAGAAGGTGCGGGTGGGCGGAAGAAATTAGCAGGACGAGGTAAGGACCGAGGAGGGCCGCTAACTGTCCGCCGTAATAATTCTCGATATAATCAACACACAACCAACTAACTAGCCGATCCTCCCACAACAGGTAAGTTGGGGCAAATGAGGCAAGAAGAAAGAGCGCGCAAGTAAAGTGAACAAAATGCAAGGATTATGGATGGGACGAAATCAAGATCATACTCTTCCTCTATCTCACAAGCTTATTAAAGGCCCAAGATAATAAATATAGTTCCACTTTCCTCCTTGGAGAGGGGGCATGTTAAAAGCTTACTGATAGAGGTTTGTCATGACTGCAAAAGATTTTGGAACAAGCCTAAAAATCCAAACGTCCCACTCCTTTCCTGTCCGCTTATCTTCCAAGAAAGGCAACTTGTAAATGGTATGCAATTTGCAATTTACCTAAATGATTTGTTGTGCAAAATTAGATTGGTCATTGGGGAGAAATAGAAGGAGAGGTAATATATAATAATAGAGGGACGGGACGAAAACCACGAGATAAACCCATCCCACCCACCACCACCCTATTTCTTCAAGGCTAAGGGACAAATAAAATTCCTCAGGATTTTTAGCTAGCAATTACGCAACTTTTGCAACCAAAAAAGCAACGTCCAAGGCAAGGTTACGCACGACTTACACCAAGTGCGTCAACAACAAGCTTCGCCGTTGAGCGCGCATATTACCAAATGTGAAGCAAAAGTTCTCAAAATGGATCTAGTATATACACGGTAATATGGGCACATTGAAGGCTGTAAAATCCCTGAAACTCAAAGCGTTTGTCTACATAGACAGAGGGCCAGGAGGATTTAGAATAAGGCGGAAGGAAGTGCTATGTAAACTTTTCCAGGAATCTTCTTCTATTTTTCTCGCTCTCGCTTCATCTCCTTTTAGATTCTAGGATACTTTTGGCTTTGTTGGCCAGGGTTTTGGCGGGGGTGGCTCCATTTGCCGGACTTGCAAGGCAGAAGAATCTATTCCGGCTTCCACTTGTCAGTCAGTCTATTCTGGTGGTGAAGAGTTGAAGGTCTCCTTGCTTTCTTGGGATTTGTCCGAGGAATAATATTGAAGCGAGAGTGATGGAGCTTTGTCCAGCATCCCGTCTGCCCGCTCAGCTCTGGAAACAAGTGAATAAAATGTGCCAGGGAATTTATATGCAAATTTCCAGGCTGGATGACTCAAAAAGAGGCAAAGTCCATTCCGTCAATGGAATCAGCGGCAGAATAAGGCCCGGAGAAATATACCAAGGAGGACAGAGGCCGTATAACATGCAGTAATATAAAGGGAATTGTTACCGTATTTCCGAAATAGACAGTGTCGGGAATAAGGAGGGGACGGTGAGAGCCAGGCGGGCGGGGAAGAGGGCTGCTTGAGTGACGGATAGGGCTCGGAATTAGGGATAAAGGCGGAAAGGAAATGGGGAATGTTAAACGTGATGTCGTCTCAGTCGCTAAAATCCTTTTGTTCCCTATGCCCACTTTCTCCTCCTCTGTTGTATATAGCTTTTGGCACTACAGTAACCAGGCTTTTCTCTTTTTGCTATTATTTTCTCGCTTCGTCCGTGTCAGATATGTGGATTAGCAGAGGATTTGGTTAGGAAAGACGTTGAGGCGGGGACAATCCGGCTAACAACATGTTGGGATGGGTGGTTCGGACTATAAAAACTCTTGTGTGGGCCCAAAGACTGGCTGAACAAGTAATTACAATGGGAAATATTGAGGAGTGAGGCGGAAGTGAGGAGAATCGGGCATATATTTCCTCTAATCCCCTCGCTAGCTGTAGTAAAATTGTCTCTTATTGACGACCACTCCCGCATTTGCATAATATCCAAGCTGTTAATGTACGGCCAACGGGTTGGCATAAATAATTTATGGATCATTAGCGCACATAGCTACTATAATTAACTGGGAAACATTCCCGGAAGGGACACAGCGACACATACACCCATAATAGGAGCCCATTCCAACCGTAAAATAGAAAGAGAGAGTCTTGGAGGAGGAAACAGTAGGAACAAAAGTACGAGGACGACGGTAAAAACATTTCTTTAACAACTATCCCGTCTTCTCCGGCTTTAGCAACCATCATCCCCCCTGGCATCTCCCACCATTTCTCTACTCCTCCTGTCCCAAATTTATGATTGATCGTTTCCTTCTTCATCTCCTCCATACCCAACCCAACAAGCTTTCTCCACGTATTTTCTCCAATGAATTTCTCCCTTCAGTCTTTAAACTCCCGTCCCCCGTGCTACGCACTCTTCCTGGCTCCATGTATTCTCCCAAGTCCCGCGGCAAAGCACCTCGCTTCAAGCTTTCATAATACGTCATTCAAGGATCGCCAGGAGGAATATATAGACCGACCAAGGATTTTTAGTAGGGTCTCGGAGGGAGGAAGAAGGGCTTTCGATTTCCATAGGTTTTCAAATGCTGGAGCATCTCCGTCCAATATTATTACTTAAATCCAACCGTTTCTGCTCAACTCCATAGGTAAACTCCTCCATCCGGCTTTCAGGCTTTATTCTTGAAAATGGAGCCGCATGCCGCGGCCAAGCCACAACAGAGGCCACACTTTATCTCAATCACCATATAGCAAGCCAGGGAACGGATCCTCTAAATTTCATCACCACCACCCTCGTCCTTTTCTCCTTCCGAATCTTAATGAAACCCTTGATTAATCATGTATGCTGCTGAGGTTAAAGATTCTTGAGCCTGTCCCTTGTTAGATAGATTACTTCTCCTTCCGTCCAACCTTTGTCTTCCCACGTATGCGGAACGGGCCCTTACTTATTTCCTCCTCAAAATTATGCTAATTCAATCAAACTTTTCAAAGCTTTCTCCCTCCAAAATCCTCTCTCCTCTCAATCAGCCATCAGCTTCCTTCTTTTCTCATCTCTTCCCTTCCATGAAGCCATTGAGAATAGGTTAGTTCTATAGTTATATAGATTCCATTACTCTGCCATGTATCCTTGCTTTGCTACATTCAAAGCCCAGAAAAATTGCCCCTCAACTAACTACCCAGTCTACAATCACTTAGATCTAGAGCCAACAGTATTGAGTATATTCTCCCGCCCCACCCACTCCTCCTATCCCGTATTCTCTCCTAACTTGTCCTAACAACCAGCTTCTTCTTCCGCCTCCGCCTCAACAATACTTGGAACACCTTGTCGATAGACTCCTCAATTTGAATAATTCTCTAATGCTATCTTCAAATTTAAAGGATCAAAGCAAGATTCGTCGAACGAAACTGATACCCCTCTAGTCCCTTTCATCTTTTCTTGGTGAAGCCCGAGGGAGGAAGCTTCTTCTCCTGTATTTAAAATGTAAATCACACACAAATGAACATTCTCTCCTTGCATCAAACGTTGTATCGTTGGGAAAAATTTCACAACCAAACCTAGCTTCTCCTGGATTCACAGTATCAGTTTAACACTGGCCATTGTCAGGCCTGGATAAGCTACAAGTATCGATCCTAATTTTATAACTAATAGAATCCCAGACTATTACACGTCCCTGTCAGGAAGAAAACAGCAATTTGACAACTATTGTTCGCTTTAGTAATCCATAAATATTTATAAGATGGAGCCTTCTGCGCGGTGGATATTCAGGTAAGAGAAAATCCAATTTTCCAAGCACGTTTCAAAGTGGGGGATGGCTTCCATTAAGCAATTTTACAAAGTTTACTATTCTTTTCCTTGCTTCCAGGAGCTTGATACGGCGAGATTTCATGTTTCTTTTCGTCCTGGGCACTCTAAGTGTTTCGGCTTCCGCATTGTCACCTGACGGAAACTCATTTTACTTCATCCGGGACTTGACGGGTCAATATCGAGGCGAGCATCATCATGGAGCTCACGAGCACCACGAGAGCCATGTTGAGGCAGGAGCTACTTCCTCAGGTGGTGGTGCACAGCCTTCGGGGTTTGTAAGTGCAGCCGCTAACTCTCAAGCTGGTGCTCCGATTCCGATTGCTTTAACGACGCCTGCATATGTGGTAAGTCATCTCATTTATAGCGTTCCTCAAGTCTTCAGAACTTCGTAGTCCATCGTAACTGTATCTGCATTCGTTTCGTTAATCATTCTCGTCTTCTTTTAGGACTCATTTGCGCACATATTACCGTGCGTCCCCATTGAGGCTTGCGGTAGATACTATGGTCAGGATCCTACCGATGTAGCTAACTTTGGCGTTATCGGACCTTGTCCAGCTCTTGGAACGGTTAGGTGTATTAACTATGGACCTGTAGCAGCCCTCTCCGGCTACCATTATCTTGATCTTGGTTCTGGAGGACTGTCTCTACCCGCTGGAGCAGCATTCACAAGTGCTCAATCCGCCTCCGGTCAGCCTTTGACGTTTGTAGGATCCACAGTTTTAAACCATTATGACTATTCAAATTCACCAGCTGGTGTTCTGGTGGCACCATCTGCCGTTCAAACAGATGCTGCGTCTTCATCTGCTCATGCCGCTTCCCAAGCACAAAGCTCTCCATCAGCTGGAACAGCAACCGCAATTGCTCAGTCAGGACAGGCAGGCGCAGGTCAGCCTTTAACGTTTGTAGGGTCAGGAGTTTCAACTCAATTCGGCTATCCAACTGCTGGTGCAGCTCCATCTGTGGTCCAAACTGACGCTGCGTCGCTAACGGGTTTCGGATCTTCATCTGCTAACGCTGCCGCTCAAGCTCAAAGTTCTGCATCGGCTTCAGCAAACGCGCAGCCTAATTTCGTAGAGGTTGCTGGGGCACAGTCTTCAATATTTGAACCGCATTGTCTCTGCGTGGTCAGAGGCGGATGTACCGGGCGAGAGTCTTTAACTCTGGCAACGAGAGACAAATCCCATCTCAAGTGCGGTGGTGACTATGAACTGTGCTGCTTCGAAGACCCCTGGCCTGGTGTAGTGGTGAGTTACATTTCATTATGTATCAGTTTCTCAAAAAAGTTGTGGACTGTAGTTCAGCAGAATTTGCATCTGTATAAATTTTAAATATGTCTAGGATACCTTCGCTCATATTCTTCCATGCGCTCCTATTGAGGTTTGTGGAAGATATTATGGCCAGGAAGCAACAGATGTTGCTCAGTACGGTGTTTTGGGACCCTGCCCAGGGCTCGGAACTGTTAGATGTATCAACCCTGGATTTGCATTACATGAAAATTCATTAGGACATCAATCTCTAGCACAAGTAAGTTCGTGTCTTTACCTGCTTCTTTCCTTTTTCCTTGCTCTGTCTTCTTTAAATGTCCTTAATTTTCAGTTACTGTTGTATCCATCTCTTCTGGATCTAGTTAGACTCTCCGTTGCTTGCCCTTTGATTATTCCAAACTATCCCTCTCATTCGCATATCTTAAAGCAGCAAACAAATTAATATGCTCATAATATTTGCATTAGACTGTGGAGATAGAAGTTCCGAAGGTCCAGGCGGCAGCTCAAGCTCAAGCACAGGCTGAAGCTAAAGCAGACCCTATTCCACCGCCAACGACTTATGCCGCCCCTCAACCCACCGTCTACATCCAGCATGTTCCTGTTCCAGCACCCGTCGCACCAGTCGCTCCTGTTGTCCATACCACTTATGAAGCGCCAGAGCCTGTTCCTGTTGCACCTGTAGTAGGACCTCCGGTCATCGCGCACCCAGTTCCTGCTGCTGTTGTCCCTGAACCTGCTCTTCCCGTTGCGCCGGTTCCAGCTGCCCCCCTCCTGGCCAACCCCGGACCACCATATTTGTGGAATTCCCTTGGCGGTTATAGAGGCGGCTATTCTTTCTTATGGCCAAACTTCAACGTCCGCAAACATTTTTCTTTCGGCCTGCTTGGATAACACAAAAATGTATTGTTTCTGCGACTAAAATTGATGTACCTGACATAACTGAATATTCTAACTATAATTTTAACTCGCGATAAGATAACGATACTTTTTAACTCGATTTTATACGTACCATTGACGGTAGAATACTTTTAACTTAACTAATTAAATTGTAAATCATTTAGATAGCACCTTAAAATTCCTAACCTCGTAAATGTTATAATAACTAAACTGCGCTTCCTAAACGGTTAGAAAATTCACTGTACATGGAAATAAGACAGAAATAAACGCTAACGCAATACATAATGATTATAAGTATTTCAAATATCGCTGTTCCTCTTATTCATCCACCAAAATCTTCGCCTGTTACAAATCATACTTTCACAAATTGCTTGAAATTTTAATTAGAAATACAAACGCCTATTAATTAAGTTCAAACGCAGACGCTTAACTCCTCCATAGTTAGTCGGTAACTTAATGACCGTACTTCTGGAACTCCCATTCCCTGTTATCCAATGGGCATACTTGACGAGTCTTTAGCCAACGAGAAATACAGTGGAAATGGAATGCATGCTGTAAATAGAATGAATTACACCACATTATAAGCATCCAATGTGTAAGCTGAATCATATATTATTTGATCACCCTTGCATTACAGCGCAACCGGATAAAAGACTCATAAACTTACGTTGCAAACTCCCCACGCAACAGTGCATTCTTCGGATGAAGCAGAAGCTTGATTAGCTTGACACTCAATACACAGATCCATAATGTGATTTCGGCAAATAGCGCAGTTATCAACCACAATGTCCCAAGCCCATAGAGCCACAGCACTCCACTAAAAAAAGATTAAATTATAACAGTCTATATCGCGATGAATAATTCAGGGAGATGTAAAGCAAAACGGTTAATGCATTTCATTCACACTACATTCCCTTTGTCTCCTGTTACTGTACCTTACTTGCTTATATTAATTCGAAACAATATTAACTAATAATAATATCAAAAATATTAATTCAAACCAAGCAACCATGTTTACCTTTTTAACTTCAAAACGCTTCTTATCTCCCTTTGAGGTCGAAGATGACGGAGCTTCGATCTCTTCTTCGTCAATTTCCATTTGACCGGCAGCAGCCATTGCTGTAATTCAGAATAACAAAAAGAATTATGATGATTTGTAAAACCGCCTAACTTATTCCAATCTAATTTTTTA
Source organism: Sminthurides aquaticus (assembly GCA_906901655.1). Classification (NCBI taxonomy): domain Eukaryota; kingdom Metazoa; phylum Arthropoda; class Collembola; order Symphypleona; family Sminthurididae; genus Sminthurides; species Sminthurides aquaticus. The sequence continues at coordinate 11,022,485 of CAJQTT010000001.1, read as the reverse complement.
TCAAGTCTAGGAAATAAATAATTAAGGTATTTAATTACAATCAATTCCCAATTGTAACATGCAGGACAAGTACAAATCACGAATTTATACAAAAAACCAAACTTACTCTCTTTCGAAAATTATACAACTGGAGTAAAGGTGCTACGTTTTCTTTAAATTAATTGGGAGTGGAACACTTTTACACTAGAATTATCTGAGTTATATTAATTATTATATATGTACTCCGCTTTCACCAAGCAAGCGTACGTCGAACGTTCACTTTATGATCAAGACTTGAGACTGTTCAGATTTTATCTGTAGTGAAGAACTTCGCCTTTGACGATTCACCGTCAATTGATTGAGGATGCAAACTTAAGGCCGACGATATAATACGCGATGCAACGCATTCGTCGCACTCGACAAATATGCCAGTATTTTGGTAAACCTAATAAAGAAGAGATTTCCTTGGGTCAACAATTCCCGGCGGGAAATAAGAAATATATACAACCTTCAAAATTTTCAAAATTAACTTTTAATGTCAAATGTATTGTTGACTTTGATTATCACACCTAGTATAACAATTTAACTTTGCTGATTCACATAGTTTAAATATCTCATGTGTAGTGGCGTTTTAGTTATGGTCGATTTGATTTCAAAATACTTGTAGCTTCAAAGTGTAGGCTGCTTGAAGACGCTCTCTCCAGGAAGGGCCCCTTTGGGTATGACCGTAATTATCCTTTTTAAAACCATAGCCGCACTGTAATTGTGATTGTGAATTCGAATTGGGTTACCCAATAATTGTAACGGAGATTTGGTCTCTAAGTCCCCCTTGAAATGTACTTATGTTTTCTTCTCTAGATTTATCTCGGGTTCTGCGATACGTTTGACGTTTGGCACGGGAATCATGGCAAGCTCGAAGGACAAGGATGACGCTAACACCAGCGATCAGGTAAATGAGTTTCTGATGCTCGTTAGATTTCAAAGCATCTTCGAGTGTTACACCATGTGGAACCTTAGTTTAGCTCTCTACCAGCCTACCAAACAGAGCAAGAGTTCTTGACTACAGAGAAACTGTCTGTTAGGCGTAGATAGATTAGAAACTACGATTAGACTTGGCCCATTCGGGGCTCGTCAATTCTACATTTACATAGTTTATCACCATAATTTCAGCAAATTGAAGAGGAACCCGATATAGCACGTATTGAGCCTGGAGATGCTCGAAAGCGTATGTTTTCGAAAGAGTTACGATGCATGATGTTCGGCTTTGGAGATGACCAGAATCCATACACTGAAAGTGTGGACTTCTTAGAGGATATCGTCATCGAGTTCATAACTGAAGTTGTAAGTTTCATTTATGGCATTGTTCGCCAGGTTTTGCTGACGATTCTAAACTTATTTTGTATCCGATTTGCACTACGTAGTAGAAAATATGGGCTAATGAATTACTTACCTTGTTTAGACCAAGAATGCTATGGATGTCGGTAGAGCTGGAAGAGTGCAAGTAGAAGACGTGATGCACATAGTGCGAAAGGACCCTCGGAAGCATTCTCGAGTCAAGGATTTGCTTAGCATGAACGAAGAGCTAAAGAAAGCACGGAAAGCTTTCGACGAAGTCAAATATGCTGGAGTATAACATTCCCGTCAAGTTTTGAATATGGCATGTGTATAAAGTAACTATTTTTAATTCAGTAGCCCTCATGGCTTTGTTATCACCGATATTATCGTTAGGCTAATTGTTTACAAGAGAATTGTGTTACTCACAGATGAATGAATTATGCATGAGTTTTTGAATTCATTAATTAAAGGGAAGGGAGATGAATATATTGTAAAAAACTATACTATATGAAATGTATGACCGTTACTTTCTTGCAACCGTATCATTTGTTCAAGAGATTTGGATGGGAATCCGTTTTGTAGGTTTTCTGCTCGTCACTTAGTTATTAACATTCATGACTCAATTGTTGAGCTTTTTTTAATTCCATTGCTTCAATGTTATCATGGTAATTCGCATTTTTAACTTTCGGCTCCATCGCGATCGTTGCGTTGTACAAAAATTGCCGACGAACTTATCCCGACATAGACATTGCCGATCAGTACTTCCCTTTAAGTTGCCTCAGACCATCAAGCACAGGAGCGTGAAACACAATAAATACATTCAAACCGTCGCTGCGTTTTGAGTTTTTGGGATTTTAGTTTATCTATACATAATATAATTAAGTTATCTGCGAGCGGTTTCACTTTGGCAGTTCATTTGCGGTTATTAACTCGTTTTTTTAAGTAAAAAGAGTATATACGCTGCTTTCTTCTTCCCTGTTGTAACGAGTGGTGAAAAAGCTTTCATTTACGGGCTTAAGTACCCGGGTTCCAAAGACTGTCCCATTAAAAACTTGATTGTTTGATTTCATATATAACATGCGTTTAGCACAAATTTTAATGAAGCTACATGGTGGGTCAGGCAGGAGGCCACAAGGCCGTATTTGGACGGGGTAAGTTGATATATGGTTGCATTAAAAGTTCACGCTGAAGTGTTTATAAACGAACTTATAATCTATCAGCTCGGGCTATCTGTAAATGTAACTGAATAATTCAGTCTTTCATACTCGGTTTGTAATTTGCAGAAAACATCGAATTGCTCACGGGATCTACCCAAGATCCCTCGCAGTACTCACCGGGGAATTGGAGCGAGAAGAAAAGAATCTGTTTTATTTGAGACATCCGTACTTAACCTTGGTATGTTCTTACCATGATTTTAAGCTCCTAATAAACGATTTAATTTCGTTTTATGCATTTAGTTGTTGACTTGAACTCATCAGCATACGAAATCTGTCATATTTAGGAGCAAGAACAAGGAGCCTGTAAAGAATTAAAAAAGCAGGAGCAATGGATCAACCAATTCAGAGTCCGAAATGCTGCTAGGAAGGTCAGGCCGAGCGTAACAATGGAAATGCGGTTGTTCCATTTAAATCATGGAGAAACGTGGGATGTGTAGGTGTTAGTCTTGACGATGCTATCAGTGATCCCTGTGAGTGTAAATGTTGGAATTAATTATTGTGTAATGATTATAGCGATTCTAGTGATTAAAGATTAGACTTTATAGATTCCTCGTTCCGTGACTTATTCCATGCGTTGAAATTTGAGCATGTCAGAAATTATTCTACTTCGAACGGCTCGAATCTACCACATCAGCAGCTATTGCGGTTGTAAAAGCTGTGTGAAGTTGCCAGAGGCAACAGGAATCATCATCAGAGATTCAGAGGCGCGTACCACTGAAGTTTGATCAATGACGAGGGTTGATGATATGCTTGAATAACGTGATCGAGTCTAGAAATTTTCTCTACTCGCGTTTCGATCAGTCGAATCAATAAGTTTCAAACAGGTTCACATCGCGGTATTGATACTAACCGCGAATTTCGTTTGACTGCGTTCTTAAAAAAATGTGCCTTCATAAACCATCATTCTTTTGTTAACGTTTTTGATTATTAGACTGATAGCCAATTCAGTATTTTTGTCCAACAAAGCGAAGCAACCCATTTAATGAGAAGGCAAACAGTAATGTGTACTAAGCCAATTTTACCAGCATTTTATTGAATGCGGAATGGAGTGGGTACATGGTACATCCTTCCTGCAATTCCTGGCAAAATTGGAAGGATTGGCTTTGGCATCGGTTGATCGCTGATTGTTAACTTTGTGGTAGTTAAAGCTCAAACGAATTCAAAATAGCGAACAATATGGCAGCGAGCAAGGAGGGACCAGAGCTTATCTACCCGTATCTCAAGTTAAGGAAGGATTTTGGAAGGCAATGTCAGTTTCTGGAAGACCATGGCAGAACCCATATCAATATATTACCTAATCGCCAATTGAAGAAAAAAGTTCGAAGATATAAATTCGTGGATAGAGAAATTCAAGCATGTCACATTCAAGCAGAATCAGAGGTAACAAAGCAAACTATTTATGCATTATTTCATTGTTTTTCCCTAAGTTGACTTCATTTTATGTCTGTAGATGAATACTGTGAGGGCAGAATTCCGCGATGTCGGAATGCGCCATGAGGAGGGTGGCTGGCCAAAAGATGTTGACATGGAGGAACCAGAAATGATCAGTAGATATCGCAAGAAACTAGAAAAAGATGATACGTACCAGTCAGCTATGCAGGACTTGACAAAGGTAAACTTTGAACGCGTTGAGCAGTGCATTGACATTTATCTAAACCACTGAGAATTATCATTTTTTTTATATAATCTTGGATTTAAATGAGCATTGTACTTACTGCAGGTAATGGAGAAATCGATAAAGCAAAACAATGCTCTGGATATATACGGTGAATTGTTTGATGAGCCCTGGGAAGATCCAGATACACACAAGCAACCTCCATTTGCTCATGTCGTGGAAGTTTACCGGGACCCAACAGCAATGAAACGGGCAATAAGCAAAATTACATGGGCTCCGGACAACGCTGGCCGCGTCGGTATTTGTCATTGTCCATTTGAATTCGACAGCCGTATTCGACAACAATCAACGGAGGCATTTTTATGGGACCTTGAAAATAGCAGTCGGCCGGAAGGATTAGTTCGAGCTGGAACGCACATAGTTGACATGCGATACAATCCCAAAGATGCACACAAGCTTATTGGCGGATGTTTTGATGGCTCGGTAGCTACAGATTTTATGTTTGGAAATAAAATTTATCTGAAAAATAATATCCATTATTAAGTCAATTTCTATTTTAGGTTTGTCTATGGGATGTCAGAGTTGGTGCAAGCCCAGTAGGGTCATCCTTATTCGAGAATTCTCATCAAGATGTTTGTACGGGCGTTATATGGATAAATAGTAAGACTGGATCTGAATTCTTCTCAGCAGGGTTGGATGGCCAAGTGCGTTAACCGAGGAAATTACATCTGCTTGACTCAGTTACGTGCAAAGAATCTTACTAAACGGAGTAAACATTTTGCTCTAGGTTATCTGGTGGGATGATAGGAAACTTTCGGAGACTATAGAAACAACATGGCTTGATCCAGAGAAGGGCCAGTGCCGACCCGAAGCGGCGTTGGGCGCTTCTTGCTTGGAATACGAGAATACCTTACCCACAAAGTTTATGGCTGGTACCGAAACAGGTATGTAGATAAGCATTTGTCAGTAAGTTCAATAATTAAGTTAAAACGGCTAACGATAATATCCATGTTTTTCAGGACAAGTTATGATTATGATGCGTAAAGGCAAAACTCCAAATGACAAGCTGGTTCACGTTTACCGTGCACACCATGGCCCCATCCGTGGTCTTCAGAGAAATCCAACATTCATTAAAAACTTCTTGACTGTTGGTGACCATACTTGCCGAATTTTCGCAGAAGATTGTAGAGAATCCTCGATCTTATGGACAGCACCCAAGGTAAGGATGTATTCTGTTCTGTGTAGTTGTTCAAACAGTTAGAAATCGAGACTTCGTAACCACTCTGAATTTGTACAGCTTTAAAATGATGCTTTTAGGGGTCTCTGTATTCGCATGGTGCATGGATACCGACAAGAGCCTCTTGCTTCTGTTGCTCAAGTTTAGATGGTAACATGGATTTCTGGGACATGCTCATGGATCCCGTTAGGCCGCATCTAACAACAAGGGTAAGTCTTGATATTTCAGCATGTGAGAACCGAAGCGTTTATATTTAATGAAAACCTAGCATGAACTATTTTCATTCAACTATATTCATTTGATAGATTTGCGATGATAGCTTAACTACAGTTAGCCCTTCAGATTCGGGAAAATTTGTTGCAGTCGGGACTGATCAAGGGTACATGAGTCTTGTTAAACTGGCTGAATCTATGACAACATCAGAAAAAGCTGACAAGTAAGCCTATTGATATTTCGGCTGGGGAATGATTGCACGTTCCGGACTAATCCGTTTATTTTCCTTTCGTATGTAAAATATTTGTTACTGAAATAGCTACATTGCCGTTTTTTTTAAATATTTTAGACCTGCTTTGGCTGCTGTTTTCGAAAGAGAATCTCGGAGGGAAAAAGTGCTGGAACAAAGAAACCGAGAAATGCGTTTAAGAAAACGCGACAAAGAGAAGATGGAAACAGAAAAGAAGCAAAAGGAAGACGAGTATAAGCAAAAAATGGAGGAAGCTAAACAATCTGAGAAAAAAACAGGGAAGAAAGTACCAGTCCCTGACTATTCAGGAGGAAAAAAGTTTGATATTGTTTATGACATTAAGACCGACCCCGTGGTTCAAGCTGAGAAAGAGTTCTTCCAATCTTTGCGACAGGTTAGTTGGTTTGCCTGCATTAAATTATCCCTTGACTTATCATTCAGTCTGCGCTTTGAAAATATCAGCGGTGCTGAACATTATTTAAAATAATAATAATGTTTTGCGCACAGGAAATGGAAAGTGCGGGAGTCAACGCATTCCCTGATAAAAAGATTAAAAAGGATGAAAGCCGAGATGCTTTAAGAGTACAATCAAGTAGATCATTAGATTTGGCGAATATTGACTTATCCGCACTAAACCTTGCAATCGAAAACGAAACGAAAAGTGACGCGAAGAAAGACAGTGACGCAACTGCAATTAATGAAGCCGGAGCTTCGTCCTCTGCATCTAAGAAAGAATCAAGGCAAGGTTCGACAGCAAAGGCCTTAAAGAAAGGGTCTGTGAGTGATCCTGTAACTGGAGCCTCAGAAATACTTTCTGCAGACACTGAGGATCCTGAACCTGCAGATACAGCCGAGCCTTTAACTGACCACGACGAAGCAACAACGGAACCTCCTGCTGACGAAGACGAAGCAACGACGGAACCTCCCCCTGACGAAGAAGAAGCATCGACGGAACCTCCTCCTGACGAAGACGAAACAACGACGGAACCACCACGTGACGAAGCGATGTCGCAACCTCCATCTAATTCAGGGCTTGCAACAGATGAAGAAGAGGAAGAGTAACCCAAAAGATAGTTTACCGGAAACTGCATTTTGTTTGCCTTGCACTTATTTTATGATTTGCCAAAGCTCAGTATTCTACAACAGCCTTACGGTAAATACTAGCCAAATACAGTTTAGAGTCAATGGCTGCAGTATTTTTTCCGCAGGCATATACATGGATTTCTTCAATCGTAGTATTCATATTTCCTTGATTTAACAGCGCATTTGAAAGTAAAAATTTATTTGATAACGCTTGTCGTATATATGAAATTTTGTTACCTATGTATTTAAATAAATATGAGAAGTAGGGATGCTAAAATAATATCAACCCTTTTTGGCATGGCTAATAAAGTTAGAATTCAAATAAGCGTAAATATACTGGAAAGTACTGACGCAGTTACATCTAGAAAAAGGAATTATGAAAATCGGATGCCAAATATTCACGAACGGAAAGTTGTTAATAAATACTGACAACGAATTGGCTTTCATGGTTCAAAGTTCGCATTCTGATCCATCATCTGAGGAAATATTAGCGATGGTAGAACCTTTTGGATTTAGATTGAAAAGTGCAAACTCGAAATCCACAGAACATGAAGATGGATGCAAGAAGTTACTTGACCCCGCTTGATTACCATTAAAATACGAAAATTCTGGTAGATGTTCCTCCTGATCTTCACCGAATAGATCTTGCAAGTTGATGTCTACTGGAGACGCCACTCCACTGCTTGTACTTTGACGAATTTCACTCCTTTCATTTTGCTCAAGCATGCCGATGATACTGGCAGAACTATTTGATTCTTCGTCCATCGATCGCTCGTCAATTACAAGTCTTGAACTAGTTGATCTTTGACGGCTATCTTCGAAATTCTGTTGTTGCACATTCTCATCGACACTCTCATTCACTTGTTGGAAATACGAACTTTGCGTTTTGTTGGTGAGGTTGCTTCTGTGAGTGGCACTGCTCTGAGTTGAGCTTTCTGATTCAATCACGCCACTTAGAGTGCGCAAAATTTGTTGTCTCCTATCATAAGGTGTGGAATTCACACCAACACTTTCATCATGAGATGCTCCGGCGTCACTACCAGGCACAGACTTAAGACTGAGTTGGCTACTGCTACCGATGGATATGTTGCCCGTCAAGAATTTTATGAGAGTCTCATTGCTTGCCACCATTGGTTCCTGACTCTTTAAATATTCAACTACGCCCACCAAATACTTCTCAACTGAAGCAATTGACTGCAACGAAGCATTTTTCTGGAAATCAAAATATATTTGTTCCTGGTGAATTATTTTTAATTTGAAACCAATATCCTTTGCATTAGCTTACGTAAGCCATGCACGTGCCTATCCATATATTGTCAAGCTAAACTTAAGCGGGTACCTTACGATTCTGCAGTATAACCTCCGCTATTTCACGCGCTCGCTTTGTGATACTGTTGGTAATGGAACTGATTTCTGCAAGATGTAACCCATACAACTCGACATCCGTGATTCCCCGTCTCAAAATATGTGTATATTTTAGCATACTCACGACAGGCCCAACACCTTGTACAGATCGGTTCCGTCCTACTTGGGAAGTCACAAGTTCGTAGCTGGAAATAAAGAACGCCATTTATTTCGTACAATGCAAGGCGCTATGAGGCAAGAGTCAAAAAGCTTCATCAGATGCACTCACTTCAATACGTTGTGATATAATGACTCCATTTTAGTAAGAAACAGGAAATGCGTCGCACATAAAGAAAACGCAGTCGTCCGCTGCAACTCTTCCAAAATCGCCCAAGCAATCGCGGTTCCTTCCTCATGCGATGTTGATCTACCAAGTTCATCGATCAGAACTAGCGAAGTGGCTGTTACGGTTTCCAGTATGTAGCGCATTTCTGTAATCTTTTAACATGCATACTTTTCATAAACCTTTTCATACTCGGATAGCATTAGGCTGATTCACAAACATAGCTCTTGAACAGAAATAAAAGGGGTATGTTTTCAAACGTTTACGCTGGATCTACTTACTTCTACAGCAAAACTTGAAACGTTCTCTTCCAGACAATCTTCACCGCCCATCCGAGAGAAAATGCTGTCTGCTATACGAAACGTAGCTGATTCCGCAGGCACAAATGATCCAATCTGATCAAATATCGAATCAACAGTAAATAACGAAGATAAAGGATTATTAGGCATTATTTTAGCTTATCAACTTACCTGAGCCAATATCTGCAGTAGAGCGACTTGCTTCAAGTATGTTGATTTCCCGCTCATATTCGGTCCCGTTATTATTTTAACATTGGTGAAAGGCGTCAGGAACTGTAAGCATATAATAAAAAAATTCCGACTTGCTTGTCCCAGATTTTTGTGAAGGTTTATAAGAAATCTCTTTTGTTTAATTCAAAATGTAAAGCTTGAAAATTCAAGATATAAAAACGTACGGTAGAGTTAGCAACAGTAGGCTCATTCAAAATTTTAGGTAGCACGGGATGACGACCTCCTTCGATTGTTGTGCAGCAGGATGAAAATGACGGTCGCACACAATTTGCTGTGGCAGCATACATAGCTAAACTTTGCAAAACGTCAATTTTGCTAACTGCTTCGCTAACAGCGTATAAATTTGGCAGATCTTCTTTGACTGTTTGTACGAGCTGAGAAATCACTCTACGCAAAAGAAGGTTCAAAATAAAGCCATACTCATGAACAACAATGGCTTCTGAATTATCAAGAAACGTTCTTACGTATAACTAATGTTGTCAATTTCTCCTGTGACTTCCCTAACTCTTCTATCGGCGATCAGCAGTGCTTCTGTCGTGAATGTAACGACTGATCGTGCGGTGTGTACCTAAGATAAACAAAAATCAAAGTTATAGCTGCCTTCGTTCGAAGTCTGATTGAAGAATTATCTGTTGAAAACAATGCATGGGATCGAACCCTAATGAATGCTGGAGGAAGCACAAGATTTTCTAAAATTTCACGTCCTCGTAGCCGTAATCTCAAATGAAATCCCTTTACCGTGGAGTCAACAAATTCGAAAGGGTAATTATGCTCCCGGCACAGTTCAAGCACATACTCTGTGGACGACAAAATTATCAAATATATCTTATTTAGCCAATAACAATGCGGTGCCACTGTCTGAATCATTGAACCTTTTGTATCTTCCATTATGTCACAATACACTTTTCTGGCGACATCTAAAATCGGGTTGACATTAGATTTGACAGCAAAAATTCTTTGCATCTTCATTCTGGAAGCTCCTCGCTGAAACTGCGCTTCAGAGTTGATCACCGCAGATATTTTTTCAAGCATTGACTGAAACTTTGGATTAGAGAATGCCTGCAATCAGAAATCGTTGCTGTTTAATGTCGAAAGTTGGTCTCAGATGTTATCTTCTGTAGTTTTGTATCCTACCTGAGCGAACCCCCTAAAATAAGCATGGTTTGCATTTTGCAGGGCTTCAGAAAAGAATGACAGTACCGTTAAGGTATGTTTCAAGGAAATCATTAGGTTGACCCGATGCTCGAATAATTTATCGTTATCATAGTTAGGTTGCTGCACGAGGCCGTAGATCATTTGATCTATATCCACCGGGAGTTTACTCAAAGCAGCCTGGAATTCAGTAAGAGTAATCTTACTGATTAACAAATAAATGTTTTCATTGGAGAAGCCAACAGCATGATCATATAAAAGCTAACCTGAATTTTGTACAGTAGCTCTCCATCTTCAAGAAGTTCTTCCACGCAGTCCATCCGTTGCGCTATGGCAGCTTCATTACATAGCGGTTCCAAAATGTTATTCCGCAACTGCCGAGTCCCGATGGGAGTTCGACAATGGCGAGCAAAAATCCCAAACAGTGTATTCTTCTGATTCAAACTGTAGTTGTTCATCACAAGTTCTAAGTGCTTGGAAGTCACAGTGTCTATATATACGAAATCAAAAATGTTCAAAACTGATAATGCATTTCCTGCTAGCAACGTAAACTTAGTATGTGAAAAATCGCATACACAACCTTACCGATAAGCATCGTCTTCTCAGGACCTTGAAATTCTAGCTTTACACATCCGTCAGCAAAGTTTAAAGATAGATTTGTTTCCAGGCATCGCAATAGAGCCGCAGCTGCGGCAAGAGCTACAGGCTTTGTTGCCACCTCACTGATCACGGCTTTGAAGTGATCGTTGACGATCTTACGTAAATGATCTATTCCACGCCGTTCTTGAAAGTATTTTCTGTCAATAGGCACTATCCGGTATTCTGGACAGTTCTGCTGTAACTGTGTGAACAACCGATTCGTCGGCTCGCAAGCAGTAGAAGCCATAACGATCTATACACAGAGTAAATTCATGCACATTCCAGCATAGCAATTATTTAGCTAATCCTCCCAGTAATGCTCAGCTGATAAACTAACCTCTTTTGGTTCAAAAACCTCTACTTTCGCCAGCGTTTTTTGATAATTTTGAGCGTCCATGTATTCACATAAAACGATTGACGGGGAGGGAAATGGAACGCACGCCAATCCGATTTGAGTTTGTCCTTGACCACCTCGTCCTTGGAAAATAGCTGTGATATATTTAATAATCAAACACCTTAACAAAATATCCATTAAATACCAAAATAATCCTCACAAATTGTAGTTGTTTACCCAAAATGGCTTCTCTTCGCCGACTATTGTTCAAAGACGTTGTCGAAGTTGCTGCGGGGGTGCGGAATCTACCACTACAGTTGCTTGCTATTGATGTATCAGTGATTCTGCCTCGACGTCCGACCGCAGGAGTGTCCAATAGTGACCTCGGAGGAGGCGGTCCCATAGCCATATTTGAGGTACTATGTTATCACCGCAAACTTATATTAAGTTAACACCAATTTATTTCCTTACTACTTCATTAAAACCGCAAATTCAATCGCAGTTTAAAGTGTCACCACCGCATATATCAATCACAAATCTCAAGTCAAGAACACTTGCTCTGTGGTTATATAAATATACGAGCAAGGGTCAAGTCGCAAACAAATTCATTACTCAATGAATCGGTACAGAATCCGTAAAGATCCAAAGAAGTATCTGATAAATGACACGAAACTAGCAAGTACACTTTCAAAAATGTTAAATTACTTGAAAAGTCAATTTCATTGATTTCTCAGTAAAACTGAAGTCTTCTTGCGATCAGATCGCTTGAACTCTGTTATTATTTCGGTTCTTTGAAGTTATTTTGACCGCTTTTATAATTGTTAAACAAATTTTACGGGCTATTTTCCAAAAAACACTAGGACACTCCACCAGGTTTCTAAATTGCTTTGCATAGGTTTAACTTCCTACAAAACAAATACTAATGTCACTATCTGATTAAGATAGTATATTGGTGATGGTGTTAAAGTAAAATTTTCTTTAAGACAATTTTCACATAACACGGTACACGGAAAATATCCCGCGGTAAAAACACTTACTCCTGCGTACTAACTAAAATGGCGCTCAATCTGTTTCGGGTTCTTTAGCCGCGAATAATAAGCCAATGAGCATTGAGGTTGTAATCTCCTTTTGAACCGTCTCCAATGGATTGGGCATCATCCTATGGTGCATGAAGACGCAGTAAGATGTCAGTAAACTCGCCCAGTTCGACTATGGCGGAACATACCCGACAGAGGCGGCAATATTCGATGTCTGCATTTTAACCCGGAAAAACGTTTCTATAGTTTAAATTAAACTATACAAATGTTTAATAACTTTTTCCTTTTCAACTTTACTTACGGGGTTATTTTACACCTGCGCATCTTAAACGATACAAAAAGCATATGTTTTACACATGTTGTAAACGAGCCATAAGCCTAACTAGGGATGAAGTACCACTATAGAAAAATAGTTTCAGTAGCAGCAGACATTACAACATTTTACGCACGTGTTGAAAGAAATAAAAGTGTGAAAGCCTACGAGGATGAGAAGAAAAGCGGGGCAATTTATCACAGCCGGTGGTCAAAGCCACAACTATTTTACCACCCATTGATGGCTGTTTACATGGTGAAAAAGTCTACAAGGTGGTTGAAGAATAGAGCTCAAAGGGGACTTTTTCAATCTGTTTCAGTACTTTTCCTTCTTCTCACTCTCTCTTTCTTTAGTTTTATCACTACGAATGTCTTTGATTTATTTTCACTTACATTTACTGTCCCACCTCATAAATTGAGGCAGGCTGATACAAGACCCACAAACTCAGAATCCCTTTTTCGAGTAGATCAATTACAGAGAAATGTCTGCGAGTCCTTGAGCAACTGTTCTTTATTGATGGGATAGGAGTATATTTTATGCTTCAGCTGGCACATTCTAAAAATTCTCACCAGAATAAAATAAGTGTGCAGCAGCTTTTATCTTGTCTGCATTCACCTGGTTTGGTTTCCTTGCGAAGGACTTTTACTTCTTCCTTATCGATTTGAATTTTCATGGAATTGTAAAGAATAAGTTTATTCCTGGATAGGTACGTTTCCGGCTAATGGAATAAGTATTCATGATAGGCAATTATCCTCCCATTGTGGTTTAATTAATGGCTGCGGCTGGCTCCAGGCTCGTGTTATAAGTCTAGGCCGAGAATAAAAGAGTTTCGTAACTGTAAACTAAGGGAAATGAATGAAGCTACTTTTTATAATGCATTCATATTCAGAAAAATTAGTAAGCTAGATGAGTAGCTCAAGAGTTGGCTGTAACTCTTTTTTTTTGCGGTGAAAGTTTGTGGAGAAAGTACGTCGTCGGACACGGGTGAAAGGAGCAAGGCGGATGACTATATATCTCCGCTCCTTTCCCATCCTCCATCTCCGTCCAGGTTTGGAGCAGATAGGAGAGAGGAAATGGGACCCAAGATACTTTTTTCTTCTTAATCGTGGTCTGGGTTCCCGAGTTGCTGTCATCATATAATATGTACCGGAGGAGTTTTCCCCACTCCTTTTATTCTGCTGGCTCTGCCAGTAATTTATGTAGTGGGAAAGTAAAAAAGTGTAGGTATTTGAAATGCAAAGGCTTTCTTATTTTCTCCTTGGATCTTTGTACTAGTGTAGTATTTGAACTTTCTTCCATGGCGGTGATAACGTAGATGGAGATGAAAAGTTTGTAAGCGGGGGCCTAAGCGGGGGTCCTTTTTGTTCTTCTACCTCTCCCCTCCCCGCTTCCATCTTCCCCACCCCTTTCAACTTTCATCCTATTTTTTCCTCTTCTTATCAAACCTTTAAGACATCCAATATCCGGCCAAGGACCTTCCCAATGATTCCTTCTCCACCTCTCCTCTCCATGTAAATCCTCATGATGGAATCATCTAATAAATTTTGCAACGTTAGTCAACGAAATATATACTTGTGTGTGCTGACTTCAAACCGGAGCTCGTAGCTAAAGAGTACCGCAGGCAAGTGCATCACTGTCCCCAGAGCCTAAAATTCCTAGTGACTCGGGAATTTTCTAAGGTAAACGTGATTCATGAAGCAGCAGTGCTGTAGTGCTCCTCCGCTTTTGGATGGAATGAGGAAATTCGCGTATTAGAACCCCAGTCCCTAGGATTGTAAAATACTAAAGTACACGCAACATTTTAACTTTTGAGCAAAGTCCCTTAACTTTTCTAAATTTTACCTTTTAGCCTTCATCCCTCTGCATCCCTCTTGGACTGGAAACAGAAGCTCCTTTTTCAACTCCACTCTACTTTCTCCACCTTATTTATCTCCAGTGGTGTATTCTGTTTCTTCTGTAATTTCATCAAGGTAGAATCAGAGAAAAGTAAGTACACAAGCTTCTCACGTAAGTCTTCATCCAGGATAGTGACTTTCCCCATGACTTCCTACAGGGATTGTATCTTTATTTCCCCACGGGATGATTGAACGTCTCGGAACCAAGTCTTACTTTCTCCAAAGAAGCATTTGCCCTGACCAAATCCTGAAACGCCAACGCCACCGCTTCCTTCCTTGGCACAAGCTGAGAATTTGATAAAGCATTGCAGAAGAGCTAACTAAAAAGTTTCAATTTGTGACCCATAATACTACCCGCCTAGAATTTATATCAAAGAGGATCGCCTTACCTTAGCCTGATCCACTGAAGCGGTTTGTATTAGACAGAATCCGATATTACAGCCGCTCCCCGGATTTGATGAAAAGTGGTAGGAGGAGAAGGAGGCAGACAGAGAGCTCAAGGAGCCTCGTAAAAGACAATAAGAACCAATTTAATAAAAGCTTGCCTCCTACACCGTAGGGCATTTCCCCCGTCAACTAACACAGTTTCTTATCAGACTGTTTGTAGCCAGAAGGCCAGGGATAATTCGTAAAGGCGAGGCCTCTACGTAAGTGAATCTTATGGAATCTCTTTTGGAGTAAACATTTCGGAGAAAGGTAAGATTAAGAAATTGCGAACCTATCCTCAGTTCCCTTAGTCCGTCTTCTATTCTACGCTATAATCCTATGAATCTCGAAAAACATTCAACGAGTCAAGTAACAGATAATACATTTTTAACAGTGAAAACAGGGATATACTGTACATATTAAAAGCTTCAATTATCTTTCATCCTTCCTCAAAGCCCTTGAGAACGAAGAATGAGAGACCAGAAGCAGCAAGATTGGTTTTCAGGTGAAGATTGAGCTGTAAAAATTGCCAACTTTTTTCATTTCTACTTTCTCATCTCTTCATCAATAAATCCCTGGGCTTTGAGCCCTAAAGCTGCGGATGTTGAGTTTTACCTTGGATGTTTACATCACAGTGCTTGACAACAAGAGTGAGAAAGCACGAGTTTAAAGTTAGGAGACCATTAATTCCTTGTTTTCAATTAAATTATTTTCTCTGGGAAACCTGAGGAAAAAAACTCCAACTTTTCGTCTTCTATATCCCTCAGGAGAAAGTGGTGAAAGGAGGTTGAGGATTGACGGGATGTGTATGGGGCCATGTCAGTGAACAACTCTTCCATCAAAGCATTCCATCATTCTTCGAGCCGTGAGGGGAGAGCTTAAAAGTCAATATACTAAGGGAAGGCGGCCTGGAAAAACAAGTTTGCTTTTATTTCTCAAAGGTCGTATCGTCCCACTCAAGGCGTTCCTTCTTTTTAACAAAACCTCAACCTTTACCACCCAAATCCTCCAAAGATCACTGAGATTCAACGTCCTCCAACCTTTCTTCAGCTCTCACTTTCCCAAACTCCTTTCCCCACTCCTACTTTCCCCCACTAAACTCCCGTTTCCGACTCTTATTTCCTAAAGTAAAGGAAATATCTCAAGGCATCTCCCATCATCAAGCTTTGCATTTCCCAGACTGCCTGGCTGCACGACCACGAACAAAGAGTAAAAATAAAAAAGAGCGGGCAACTAGCAGAGTCTGTGGAAATGGTGGAAGAGGGAATTTCAAGAAAGTAGCGGGATGAGCGTCAAAGAGCTTGTGGAACATGCATATGACTTGTAAGAGTCGGTAGGAGAAAGCCAAAAGGTTTCAAGAAAAGAAATGCATGTAGAGTGAAGGAGAGAAAGCTCTGAAGCATGGCATGCTCCAAATTTTTTCTCCATTAAGATCCTTCGTACGCGGAAGAAGGGAGAACGAGGAGGAACATGAAAAAGAGGAAGAAGAACAAGTAGAAATGAAGAAGCGGTTGGATGTTGGTGGATGAAGGGAAAGATTGCAACATTTCTTCCTTCTGGCCAGTAAGAAACACGTACCATCAATCTTTCCCTTTCCTTCATCCTCAGACCAAACCAAGCCGACCCAAGCGTACTTAGAGTCAGGCTTTCCTTGAGAATACAAGTAGTGGCATTTTAGCGAACCGGAATGATGCTCGCTAGAAAACTTTCTCTTGGCATTACTTTTACTGCATAAATATGCAGCCCATAGAATTATGTACAAGTATGAGAAGGATGAGGCCATCCTCCTTTCATCTTAGTCCCCGACTTCAATTCATCGCCCTCTCCCCTCCCTCCGTCCCTCTTTTTCTTTCAGCCTATTCCCACTTTATTCCCTTCCTTCCTTATGGGGCGGTCTAAGGATGAAAACAGGGGAAAATAAAGTCTCCATGTCGTAATAGAGTTTTCATAAAGTAGCATATTATCAGAGAGAGAGAGAGAGAGAGAGCGCGCGCTTTCTCTTCACAGTATTCTGATTCCTTTACTTTCTCCCCTCCGCGTCTTCGTATTTCCTTTATTTCTTACATAATAGAAAGTGCAAGCACACTCTTTTTCCTCTCCTGCATTTCCTCCATGTGCCTATATAGGCTTGTCTCGTTCTGCATTTCTTCCCTCTTTTAGATACTCGTCAAAGAATTGGGGAATCTAGGAGAAATCTAGCATCTCAAATCTTCTCTAAATGCTTCTTGTACACCCTAAACCCTCTGACAACACTCCCCCAAACAACCCCAAAGCCCAAGCATGCACACACACACATTTCCTGGAAATTCACTACTGACATTTATGCCTTTCATATTGATTCGCCCATCCACTTACTCAATTCACTTCCTGGTTCAAAAACAAGAGCTATAGTCTAATGCCCGCGTATTTCTTCCATCCGAAAGGCAACATCCTTCCCCTCAACTTTCTCCCACCAGTTTTCTCCTCTCAATCACCCTTGACCCTTCCCATATATACTTTCACAACTTTTCTTGGAGTGGAAATATTTTCCGCATGGAAAAATCCCTCAAGTGTCACGGATCAAAACAGAAAGAAAGAGATTTCCCTGCCTTCCCCTTGCCACAACCAACTGGTGCCCTCATCATACTCCCTTTCGTGTATCCGCACGCAAACTTTTACGACCTGGAGTGAAAACATTTTTCAATCCACATCTTCATTCCTTATCATGCAAACTTAACCGACTTTACACACCCGTCTACGAGCCAATAACAAGAAAAATCTCCGAATAATCTATTCTCCAAAACCCATAAACTTTCTCCACTTTCTCCTCGTCCTGAAAATCTTTTTCTTCCTTAGGCAAGCAAAGCTTCACAACACTACTCACAGAAATCTCTATTGTTTCTTCACATAAGATTTCTATCGGCATTCCCGGTGCAATCCACCTTCACCCGCCTCTCCCACCATGACCATGCACCCTCAAGCATTCAGCAACTTCTCGCTTACCACCAAACACATTTAATAAAAAAACGGAAAGTGAAAGCATTCATCCCATTCACAGGGGGGACAAACCTATTTTTCTTCCCATGCACTTTTTATCCTACAACAGGAGGCTTTTCTCTACCAAAGTGCTTGCTTATATACTTTATTCTCTTTTCTCATCCCTTCTTCCATCGTCCACTATATTTCTTCTTGTCCTTCTTCTGCCTCTTCCCAAGTAATATATATCCGTCCCAACGACAGAGCACAGGAGAAGAGAAGGAACAACCCCTAAACCAAAGTCGATACCAAAACTTTCACCAACTTTCTAATGTACTCCTCCCTCCACCCTCCTCAGTCATTCATTTACTCCGGATCTAGGCAATAAAATGTATCCTCAAGTCAACCCAAGGTTATCTTCCTAAGATACTATCATTAAAGCTTATATACTCCCACAAGGAGTCACTTTCAACGTTTCCAGTTCCATCTGGTAATATCTTTGTTACACATCTTTAGAAAATGTAAACGATTTAGCAAACTTTGAAAAGTCGTGGAGAAAGTAAGCGTACATTTATTCTTCTACTTTCCATCCAGCTATATCCAGCTCCATCCGCTTCCCCCCCATCCAACTCCGTAAGTGACTTGCTAACTTTCACCAGATTGAAATCAAAACCTAAGCGACAAACTTACGTGTTTCTCCGCAAAACTTCCCCACAAGCCTCTCCCCTTTCGTACCCCGACCTTGGCATCTGGTATAAAATCTAATTCTCTGGTACGGCCGGATTATGTGGTTGCAAGAATGACGTGAATCTAATTCAAAATCCGTGGCGCTCCTTTCAAAGTTGAATGTGAAACTGGCTTAGAAGCATATATAGTTTCCCGTTCCACGAGTCGCAAAAATTGATGGCAGAACCAACAGTATGTCAACCTTGGCTGAGGATAATAATAAATAGCTACATAAGTAAAATTGAAATGGGAAAAACGCGTAGCTTTTGCTAAAAGAGATGAAGAGAACATAAGAACGAAATAGATTTAGAAACTTTTTCAATCCCTTTTCCCTGATTCACTTTGATGTTCCATAGAATGGGCTTAATGATGGGGAAAATTGCAAGGTATATAAAGCCTTGATTTTGCAAAACTATAACTACATTTTTCTTCCAAGTCCAACGCGTAGACTATAGGAGCATACATCCTTCTACAATATCTACAAGGACTTTCTCATCATAAAATTTATCTTGGAAAGAGAATCTGGAAAACTCTGAATACTTTCTCTTCCCTTCTCCTCTCCTCCTCCTCCTCCCATGTCTCTTCCGGTTAGAATATATTTAAACTGAAGTAGATTGCTTCTTCTTCTTTATAGGTAACGTGATATATTTCGGCTTGATCTGAATCAGTGAATTCTGCGGATTCTTCCTCCACGCAGCTATTGTGTGTCACCAGAACATTCCTATCATTCACCCAGCACCACATATCTTCTACGCCTTCGATCCCGATTGTCACCAGGTATTGTGTTTTCTCACATGGCGGACCTCGCGAACAAAGAAAGCGATGGACAATTATCAGCCAGAATGAGCAAGGAGGAATCCAGAGGAATTGATTTTCTTGAATGTGGGTGTGGATTTTGGAAGACAATATTTATTGAACATTTGCTTCTGCCCGACGACAATAGATGTATGTTCCCTGACTTCCACAAAATATTTGTGTACAGCAACTAAACTTGGAGCATCTTGCAAGAGACTTACGGAAAGAAGCATGTATATGAGAGCAAGAGAAAGTTGGATATTGAGCTAGAGAGAGATGGGTGTATGCTGCAATGGAAATTAAAGTGTACGTAGTGGAGCAAGATTAAATTTATAGCCAACATAAAAGAGTCACTCGTCCCTCACTCCCTCCTCTTGTAACATGAGATAATGTAAGTTTTATTGTTATCCCGCCCAGCTTAGCTTCAAGATTTTCCTTTAGAATTGTGCACAAGAGCCTCTTAGGTCCTTAGAGATGAGGCTGATACGTGAGAAGTCTTTGGAAAGACAAGGAGACGGCTGGAACAAGTGGTGGGTGGGTGGAAGGAAGTCGGCTCCCTGGAAATTTGAGCGGGTGTGAACAAGGCATGAAGAAACACTCATAGTTTCCCTGTCTGACACCATCTCTATAGGGATTTTGTTAGTAATCAGAGCCGGAGGCAAGCAAGAGTCGAGTTTCCCATTCTCTTCACCCCTTCACTCTTGTGCTTCTAACTAACCAGAACCGTTATGTACCCAACACCATCCACTTTCTCCACACAATTTTGGCAAATATGCAAGACGGGAAACTTCCTGGAATCCAGTATGCCTCCAGCTTCTAGATTCCAAGGGAACAATGTCATCAATCTTTTGCAATTAGCGTTAAGACTCATCCTGTTCATCAATTTATTTTGCCGCGCTACACTTGTCAAGCTGTCGTCATCATAATCAATGATTTAGCTTTTTCAGTGCGGAATCTATGGCGAAAACGTTCACAAGACCTAACATTGACAAAACCTTATCAGGGACAAAACTGCTAGGGATTAAAAATCCGGTGAAAGCAGTGCCTGCATAAACCCGGGTGAAAGCAAAAAAACTAACCGTCCACCCCCCATATAACTATACCGTCTAGCCATGCAAGTCAAGTATACAACATGCATGGGGGAGTGTACGGGGAAAGTTAATGAAAAGAGGTTCAAAGGTGTGGAGAAAGTATGAGATCAGAGAGTGAAAGTAGTTTTTGGAATGTTGAATGAAAGGAAGAGAAAAAAGGGGCCAGGGATGGTCCAAGAACAGGGATAGAGTCTAACGACTTTGGCCACTGCTGAAGGTATATTACAGTAGTGAAAGTTGAAGAGGGTGCATGTATTTTAAACTGAGAGAAAAGCCGTGAGGCTACCATGTATGAGGACGTGAAAGGTAGTAGACGGTGTCAGTTTGTGTGATGTCCGTTTTTTGAGACGACCTTAACGAGTTTTGAAAGTGGCAGTGAATGTTAATGCTGGGATACTGAATGGCTATAGTTGGTTTACATGGCTGAGGATTATAATCATGTGGAAACTGCGTCAGCGGTATAATATTCCAGCTCACCTTCCAGGCATCCAGGCTTCCCTCTTTGCGTACATATGCATAATAGATAAGAGCTAAAGATTGCGAGTAGGTAGAAGATGGTTAGGTGCATATGAAGGTTGGGTTTTCAAATTGTTGGCGAGTTTAGTGAGTCCCAGTAAAGAGAGAGATGAATATTTGGATAGGGAAATGGAGGACGGTTGGTGTAAAGTTGACTGAAATTTAGAGACCGTTCACTGGATTGTATAACAAGCGTATGGATATGGTGATTAGCAGAGGAAAAGTGAAAGCGGGAGAGAAAGAGAGAGAAAGCAGAGAGGTGGTGTGCTTGTGAAGAGTGAAAGTTTCTTAACGCTGTAGAAAACAATGTGTTCATCATATTGTAGTGATGTGGTGGTAGTTTGCAGACTGTGTGTATGGTTTATGGAAGAATAAATATGATAGGAAACTAACTCGACACTGACACGGTCCGGGCTGATTTTCTGAATAGAGAGAGCGCCAAAGTCTATACAGTTGGTGGTGGTAGAATATTTAGTGAAAAGAAAGAGAAGAAGAGAACACAGCAGGAGGGATAGAGGAGAGAGAATCAAGATCGGAAGTAGAATTTGTTAAGTAAACTTTAGGATCAGCTTTCTCAATTTTAGCTGAATAACTTTTACCGGCAACCTCCCCGAATAAAGCTGTTCAATTAATGCGTTATTCTAAAAGTTGAAATTAATGCACCAATCTTTTTAGTCTCTCTACAACTCCCAGAACCGTCCCTCTAAAACTTTCTCTTCCTTTTCACTTACCTTCCTCCTTGCATAAAGTTAGCTCCCCCCGTCTCCCCACTCGCCACCCTCATTCTCTTTATCCCTCTCCCCATGGTTGTTGGCTCATGTATATTGAAAATTCCCAGGAAGCCTCTATGCTTTCCGCTCCTTTCCCTTCTTCTTCTGACGTCTGTGAACAGGGGAGAAATATGAAACCATCCTCATCATCATGTGTGAGAAATCCAAGGAGCATATAACCGAGTGCTAGGCGGCGGAGAAAGCAGTGAAAGCAAAGAGTTGTTTGGCAGGGAATGACAAGTATGGATTCAACTTCATGTTGCCCGTTGCCCTCCACGTGCGACTGGAATTTCCTTCGCTTCCACATATCCTTTCCTCAATTGTGCACTGGTGATTAGAATTGCAAGTCTCAGATTTCAAGTAATAGAAATGTGTTCAACTATTTGATTTCGTATATAACAGCCGTATAAAACGGATTTTAGCACCCAACTCAATTTTAATGATCTCTCTATTCCAGAACCCTATTCATCCGCCGCCGTCCGTGGGGGTTGTGTTTCATTCCAGCCTCGGCTTTCTCCACGCGGGAGCTTTCACTTCCTTTCTTTTCCTCGTCAAGCTTAGTTAGTTAGGGCTGATTTCTCTCCTATATAGGAGTTGATAAAAATTCCATCGTCTCTTGAATTATTCCTAGGCTGTTGCACAGAGGACAAATGTGGAAGTGAGTTGGCTTGACGTGTGAGTTAGGTGGAGGAAAGGTAAAAAGGTGGAAGGAGAAACGGTACAATCATTCATTGGATCTAGGGGCCTTGAACTCCTAAACTTTTTACATCTTCTTCTCTCTATTCAAGTAGTCTCATTCAAATCTCTATTCATCTCATCTTCCACTTCCAACTCTTTCCTTCCCGTCTTCGCTTTTAACCCTGACAAAGCAATGAATCCCTTGGAATATATGTAGCTCTCTGGATCCCTGCCACAAGTCGAACGAATCTCAATCCGCAGCTTTCAGACCGAAAGGCACACACTGTAGAGCATCCTAAGATGGGCCAGTGCAGGCTCAAGTCAAAGTTTAAAAAGCATTTCAAAATAAGAAAAATCCATATAAATTTTACCAAGCTAGCCGGCATATATATAAGCTTTTAGCTCATGGGGCCTAGGCTTGTTAGTTGCTTTCTCCTCCAAATCCCTACAAAACATGTTCAAGAATGGATTACCTTTGCCAAATTCTTTATTCTCTATCTGAATCTATCTCTTTTCCCCGAGATGGTTTGCAAATCTTGATTCAGAGGAATAAATCATGGCCTCCTGGAAAATCCCTCCTCTATAATATACTTACCGAAGGCAGGAGACCCAGTTCCGGAATCAATTCTCTCCTAGCCCATAATCAGGACGAGAAGAGAAAGGGGGAGAGAATTTGCCACAATCCCCGGTAGCTTTCTTCTCGTTTCCAAAATGCAGATTCGAGAGCAGGAATCATGCATCTTCCTCCATATCCCTGCACGTCTGCATTCTCCCTATCCTTAAGCCCGCAAGGAACAGAGGATGGACGACTGTCCTGTGTACAATTTTAGAATCCTCCCAACAAAATGCACATCTGGATCCAGGCGGCAAGAGTCTGCTGACAATTCCCAGATCACAAACTTGCAGGAGCGTTGTGATCTAGTTCCCACCAGGAAAGGGAAAGTTACTTGTTCCATAGTGGTCGTTTCCCGGTGTGTTGGGATGTGACGTGCCGTTGTATATTGTATCTAGGTCGGAATAATAATTCCTGTCCATGAGTTTACAACGCGGTGAGGTAATCAAAAGGACCAAGGGTTCCGCAACGAGATAGAAATTTTGTCACCGGATGCCGACGACCAAGACGGTTGGAGCAGAGTAGAGTCACCTGCAAAAGTTGGACGTCCTCCCAAGAATTATGATGAGATGAGTAAGAAGTGGAGCAGAAGCCAAGTTACATGCGGACGAGGAAGAGTCAGGAATCAGGATGTATCGTACAACAAGATAGCATTTCCTCCCGGGAAGGTGAAGATGAAAGGAATATTGAATGGAACGGCGAACGGCTCTTTTCCTCCTTCCGGATAATGTACAAGCATAGGATGGATGCTGAAAAAGCTGGAAGCCCTTTAATTATTCATCTCCTTTGAAGTCTGATACTCTGATAGGCGAACGTCAATCATGAGGTATTTTCTCAGTGTTTCTCTCCTCCAGGACCTCCGATTATAATTTATTGAAAACGGCTATGGAATTTATCAGATATCATCTCTCCTTTTATTTCTACCTTTAATTTTCATCCTTCTTCCCACGCCAGCCATAGCTTGCCAATAAAATATTGTGCTGTAGTCAGTCAGATTACATTATATTTTATGCCGGAAGACAAACACGGATGAGTTACTCACAGAGGAGATCAAAACCGGCTTTTAAATTTCAGATCCAGCACTAAGATACAGACGGGAGAAAGCATCAGCTTTTGCTTTCTCCAAATCCATGCGGAAGCCCACCCGAGAGCTCCCCTTCAGTACATGCAGTTACGTGTATACACAAGTACGGAAAACATGTGTAGTGTGTGTTGTATGAATACATTTTTTAATAAATCTTCTCCAGACCGAGCTTCTCTCTTCTGTATTATCTTGCATTCATTTCCTTCACATGCGCATCATAGATCAAAGTCATAGTCCAAAAGGAAGACGCCGCAGATAAGAATTTTGTTCCGTATAATAAACTCTTGTTTTTCAGTAAATAAATCCACTGTAGAAGTTGGCTGTGTTAGGACGAGTAGAGGAATGATCCAGTATTCTGACAAGACATGTACATATGAACGCAGCCTGATGCTTGGCAGCGTGCAGTTTTCATCTCGCCCCGTAAGAAACAAGAGTTGGAGATGTAATTCTCGTTTGCCTCCATCCATCCTCCCCCTCCCCTCATACATGTTGGCTTTCGGGAAAGCACACAGAGTAAAGAGATAAAAATATGTGTAAAATCGACAGCGTTACGACTCTAGCTAGAGAAACGGGTAAAATATTTCTGGGATTTATGGGAAACACACCCACACTGTACAACCTAACTTAGGAATATCCTTAGGAGAGTAGGATAGCCTTAGGGTAAGCTAGAGGAGAGAAGCTATGGAATTGTCCAGTAGCTCGGGAGTCGTGTACTAGCCGTCCAGGAGTGAGGATCAATAAACCCTTAAGCGTAATTAGCCCTAATTGGAGATCACACCGCTGAACCTTTACCCGCTTATTTACCGCACCGACTCAGGTTATTCTTGCGCTTGACCTGAGCAGCTTCCACATAACGCTACCTCACCTGGAATACCAATCTAACGGCACACGATTCGGTCAGATAGGCTTGCCCGCCTAGCGCATTCATCAAAAGGAGCGTAGCCTACTCTGTAGATTCCCTTAAAAAATCCCCGCAGTTTTAGCATGTACGAAAATTGCAATTTGTTCCTCATAGGCTAGAAATCGGGTTACTTGGTACACATGAAAGTAATCTACCTCCCGTTTCCCCTACCCTCCCCTCCCGCCTCTAATCTTGCTTGCGGAAGAGGGGTTGGGGAAAATCGGGATGAGCTACCAATTCCCACATGAATCCTCATCCTTTCCTCCACTTACCTCTCCAACCAAGGATGGAGAAAGCTGGAGAAAGCATAGGGTTTAAGGTTACATAAGCTTGCAAACTTGTTGATGGAGTGCGAGCATCTTCCCAGCTGAGTCCCCATCAAAACCTACCCCACAGCTTTATGTTACCGCTAAAGATGCTTCCTCCCTCCTCGTCCAGCAGCTTTCTCTGAATAAGGTTAAGCTTTGCGTGTACAGCAGAAGTTAATGTCAGTAACTAAGACGTAAGATAGTAGCAGGCCCGCATAGCCAAGGATACGAGGAGAAAGCATGGAGGGCAGACTACAGAAGGTTGCTCTGGTAGCCAAGGACGGGAGGGAAACAAGAGGAAGACAGTGCATGATCTTCTTTTGAATGGAAGAATGAGTGTGTGTGGACTTTGTGGGGAGATGTGTACAAGCTTAATTAGCGCCGGAGGGTTTAATTATACGACAAGGAAGGCGAAAAATATCTGTTCATGACAGGGAACCTCTTTCTTTTATCTTTGATTCTTCTCAGCCGGTTGACGCTGGAGGTTGCGGGAAGACGGAACCACATCATACCAAAACCACCTCGTTATTATTTCTCCTTTCTGTCTTGTTTCATCACAGTTATTGATTTCCAGCCTGTTCTTCTCCAGCTCTCTCCTTGCTGTCTCCAGCTCCCGCATTGTAATTAAATGCAACGTAATCTCCTCTCCCAGTGCAAGCAAAGGGGGCGACAGAGCAACCGCATCCTGTCACAGGAAAACCATGGAGAGAGTGGAAAAAGTGTAGATGCAGCCAGTCCGTTGGGTAGTTCGAAGGCATTCAGCAAAAGGATGAATCCATCCTCAGTCCTTTGTAATCGTGTAATAAGTCCACTGTTCCTCCAATATTTAATATATGCCCCCGCCTATTTATTTTCTCCATGATTGTCCCTACTTTCCCTCTCCACTTGTATACGTAATCCCCCCCGATGACTCAATCTACATCCCCTCCACATCCTTATTACCACCCAACTTTCTCCTCTCCAATTTTCAATCATTCCGCTAGCGCTCTTGTACATATATTCCAAACTCATGTGGCCTATGTACCTTCTTTCCGCTATTTTCTTCTCGAGTTTGCTCCATGATTCCTGTATGTTCAGTCTTTGTGGCATGGTTGGAGCTTTTATGTGTTATTGGAAAATTACTTTCTCTTTTCATACTCTTGTTCAATTATTGAGGACTTTGTTCATGGAGCTTGTCACGTAATTCAAGAGTTTACACCAAGCATACACACACACACTACTCCGACTCCGCCCAACTTAATTGACGCGTGCAAAACTTTTGGCAGAGCAACAAGTTAGCCAACCAATTCAATCCAAGGCCACGCTCCAATTATTTCTCCTATAAATTCCAATTAATCTTTTACCCGTGTGGGAAAGCAATCCGAAAAAAGGTAGGTCCGTCCTCCTTGCCAAGAGGGTTGAGAACGTCCATCAACTTGAGCACGCAAGCTTATTAAGGACACTTGTAGAATGGCCAGGAAGATTTCAATTGGACACAGAATGCTTCTCCGCTCTCTAAAAAGCTAGGCTTCAAACGTACGTTAAAAACAGATATCCTTGGTGTTTAGCAGCAGGGAATAGTCGTGTAAACGTCACATTTTGTATGACTGTAAATAAAGGATTGGAGGAGAACTGGAAAAGTAAAGGTTTACCGCTGTGCAATATCGTATATTTTATTCGTGTACACGTACATTCAGATATGTACTCAGCTTGAGTAAGCAATATAATCTTTAGGTATACATCAAAATAATATATCTGAAATTTTTTACATGGAACTTTCTCTCTGTCAGAAATGGTTACGGAAGTGAAAGCAGAAAGGAGCGAAAGAGGATTTGCTTGATTTTTGTGTCCTGCAATTGACATAGTTCTCACCCAGGCTTGAATTTCATTCACTACGGATTTCATGTCTTGAACAAATCCCTTCTCCTTTCTCCACCTTTCACCACATATTGTTTCACAATCCTCATTTCGGACGCCAAGTTTAGTTACAAATACGAAAGACTAGATGCGAAGAGAGAATCCGGGATTACAAAGTGTGGGAGTGGGAATCAGGTCTCTGGATTCGGAGAACGAGACTCTTTGTAGAATTATGGATGTAGAGAAGCTTCTCCGGGAATGCCATTTCCACCCCAACCCACCTTCCTCCGTCGCTCATCTTCGTCGTAGGGGTTATGTAAGGTAAGCTAAACTGGAGCGGGTTGGGTGGCAGTGTAAAGAAGTTGGCTGTGCAGAGAGAAAATCCGTCCTGACTTTCTCCAAGGAAATTATCCAGCGACAAATTCCTTTTCTCTTACTTCCCCTCCAGCTTTCCCCTCTTGGTTCTCCTCTCCCAGTGTTTGTCACCTTTCTCCAGCATCTTGCATTGCATAAAAGGTAGCAACAAAGAGATTTTAGATTTGTAGTTTCTCTCCCTCTTTCTTCATCTTCCTCTTCTTCTCCTCCTCCCACCTCAAGCCTTTAAATCCCTCCGTGGTTGGAATTACCCTGAAAAACAAGGTTGCTAAAATTTACAATCCTCTTATCACACACCTTCCGCTGCAACAACCTTCCCTAAATGATGAGATCCCATCCCAGTTTTTCCTCTCTCTTGTAGGCCAAGAGGATTACTGAATTTTGCAAATGTTCAACCAAGAAGAAAATTCTCCGGGATTCCAAGAATATCTCTCCATCGAGAATACTATTACTCGCGACAGTATCCAGATCACCAAAGAATTCTTAGCGTCAGCCACTGTCCAAAATTCACTGCCTCTATTGCTGCATTGGGAACAAGGAGAGGAGTAGTAAGCGGTAAAATAGGAAAAAAACAGTTGATACAACTTACCTTAGAGATATTTTGGCAAGGAGTCAAATATATCCGCTGTGAATTTCACAAGAATCGGACAATAGAGCGCCAAAGATCCGCACACAAGTACTAGAGCGTAAGCCCAGCCGATTTCGCAGTCTGGAATCTTGTAAGGTCCAGAAAATCCTCCGCAGTGAAACTTGACGAAATCCGAATCGAAGCCCAATGGAAAGAGAAGAAGTGAGCCCAGGAGGAGTATCACTGAAACGATAATATCATCCTTATTTTTCTTTCTCAACTTTTCCTTCCGCTCCTCCGACTATTATTATCATGGAATCGATTTTACAATTCTTTCCCTCCCCCCTCACATACGCCCTTCTCCATCTTCCAAGAACACTCTCTATCTGTATCTGACGCTTGAATCCAGTCCGAGAGTGTTATGTACAGAGTACAAGTGGACAAGCGAATTCAATTTACGCTTCAATGTCCCATATCTTCTCTTATTCCCTTTCCTTCAGCTCATATTTCAGTGTCCACTTTCTCGGACACTTTAGCCTTCTTCGTATCTTCCTCCCTCCACGTATTTCGTATCTAAGGTTACAAATCTCTTCCCACTCACCTGCAATCGTTTGTGCGTGACCAATGGTTGTAGCAATCTTGTAGCGAAGATGGGAGGATGGAAGAGCCGCTGCAAGGATAGATAGGACGGCAGTAGCGCAGAGTGTCATGCAGCCCATTCCACCAATAACGAGAACCAGCTGCAAATAATAATTCCCTCATTTAATCAACGCCCTCAAAGGCAACTCCAAATAACTTTTCTAATGTTCATAAAGTAGGGAGCCGCTCTTTCATCTCTGTCTTTATTCATTCCTGCCTCCTGGCAAATAGTAGAATAGAGAACAAGTGAAACTCAAAGGAGAGAGAGAGAGAGAAAGGCAAAGAGCGAGTCAAGCCTAAAATTCCAGGGATGAAAATAGAAAGCGGGAGATTTGCAGTTTAGCAAAGCTTTATTTCTCTTTTTCACTTCTCCGACATTCCCCTTCCTCTCTTTCCCCACTTTCTCTTTACTTTCTCCCTGCTTTTCCTAAGCGCCTTCACTCACGCCTCCACTCATCTCCCGGGGGCTGGGGAAGAGATGGCTGGCTAAATTAGCTGGGGGAACTTATCCTGAGAAGATCCCAAGCGTATCTTAAGCGTTAATAAGGGTGCGGTGCTTGAGATTTTGGAGGTCAGCCTTTTTCTCGAGAAAGTTGAAGAGATTTTTCCAAGCAACCGCAGATAGAATGTAAACAAGAATGTGTGGAGGGGCGTAAAAGGAGAACAAACAGTTATGAGAATTCGGTCAGTGTGTTTCCCGGCCTGCTAAGAAATAAATATTGCATTCCTTTCTCCCGACTTTCTCCCCAGCTTTCACCGCCATCTCTTCCGCTACTCAACTACCCATCCAGTCCTCGCCCCTAATGAGCTAACATTAGAGGAAAAGCAGTATTTTCTTATCAGCACTGATTTCCCTGACACTTTTAGCTTAGATTCTCGCTCTCATGAATCTTCTCAAGGGACTCATTAATCCCTGTGAACAATTTAGTCCCTTTCACCCAATATAATTCCCAGTTTGCGTTTAACTGGGAGAAGCAAATAACTGCATGCTTTCTCTTTTCTCCCTCAATCCCTCTCTCTCGCTCTCTCTCTCTGTACTTTCTCTTCTTTGGGTTAATGGTTTGCAAACTTATTTCAAAGTATTTTGGGTGGGGTTATTAATTGCTTCAGTGCTTTTGTCTTCCAAATTTACAGCTTTGTATCCTCCGACAATCTGGGGAAGAAGCCCTTTGCGAAAACTGCTAAAAGGAACTAAAGGATTAAACTTTGTGCTTCAACTCCCACACAGTCAGTCAGTCCTTCTACTTCCCTATACCTTCTCACCATTGTCAGCATCCAAGCTGCACATTTCCAAAAGGGATTAGCCAAGCGAATAGAATTAGAATTAGTGTAAGAAGTTTCTTCATGATAATGTAAAAGGAGAGAAAGAAGGGAAAGTAGCCGGGGTGCGAGAAAGTTCCCTTGCGTGAGCAGAAGAAGCGGAGAAAGCAGTTAGGCAGGCCACGAACAAGATAAAGTAAAGGGTTATAGACTTACGTTCCAAATCTTAGGTACTGGATGGGTGTCCGAGGGTGAAAACAATCGACAATGCATGTAGGATTTAAAGCTTGAGCAGACTCCAATGATGCCGAATCTAATTGTAGTCATTAGTTTCGTAACTTTTCGAGGTCGAGAGCTATGCATAAGGTATTTGTGACTTGCATTGTTATGACTGCTCTCGAGTCGCACAAAGTTAATAAAACTTGCTAGATGCATACGATTCGTATAGTTTTTTCTAAGAAACTTGCTGCTCATGCTAACCCGACTCGTAACGGGAGACATGGAGTGCTTATCGTAACCGTACCTCGTCCTATTATCCGGTAAATACATTTTAGTAATAATCACATTCCGTTTCACCACCCAATCCGCTTGCAAAAAACTATACGTTGCCAAAATGGCTGTCGACATGGACAAGAGGATCCAGAAGACAGTTATCCACCAGGACGTCACAACTTTTCTGTTACGTGTCCTCAGGAAATAATCACTGTCGCTTTCAAGGACGCAGTCATAACTCTTGTACTTGTAATTACACTTAACGTCTACCACAGAAGCTGCCATTATCTCCCCTCCTCCCACCTGGGTAATATTAGCTTCACAGTCAAACTTTCACTTTCACTTGGCAAAAAAAGAAAACACACTCCAAAACAAATTCAGCTTTCGCAGGATCACACTCGGATAACTGGTTACGATACAATGCACGGAAACATGGTTTGCGTCCCTCCTCCCTTGCATGACGATCCTCAAAATTTAGTCAACAACAAGACAAGAGGTGAATCTTTCTCCACCTCTTCCAAGGAGTTACTAAAGTTTTCCCCCGTCTCCAGTCCCTTCTTATACTTTCATTCCCCGCTCTCTCCCTTCTTCTTCCACGGGGTGGTTTGCTTGAGGAGGGAGAGAAAATTTCTCACTCTCCAGGCGGCTTCCCGTGAAATATCAACTTGCATTCCTTTCCCCTTTTCACTCCATGCGCCAAATTCCCCCGTCCTCCTCCCATCTAAAGCGTGGCGAAAGCGGGTAGAGGAGTCAAGCACAGGCTAGACCTCAAGTTAGAAAGAGACCACAGAAGGGAAAATTCGGGGTGGCTTTCTCCTCCACGAGTGTGGTTGGTATCGCATGCTATGACGCCTGGCCGCGTGCCTCTCATGATTACAGTAAGAAGACAACCGGCGGTTGGATGCCCGCTCAGGTTTCTCTTCCCGGAGAAAACCCCTGCATTTATATTGTTAAACGGCTGGCCCTGGTTTTAGCTCAAAATTGACTCAAAATCTCATTCTTCCCTATACTCCGGTAACATGACATGTAATAATCTTTGTGGTCTCCTCTCACAAAGTAACAAATTACAGGCCTAAATTGTTACACAATCCCCAGTCTTATTTACTCCGCCCGAAGCAGCATCGTTCCGCCCGATTCTCTCACTCAACAACGGAGAAAATTATATCATCGGGAACAGTTTAAGGGAATCTTCTCGACATTCAACGATTTTCACCCTTGTTCTCACCTCCACTTTCACCATCCTTCCACTCCTTTGTGAACATCAAAGTTATGAGATGTTCTCCCAACCCTCTTCAAATTACCACCTTTCTACATCCCTCCAGCATCTCGTATTTCAATCATTCAATTTAATTATCATCTCTCCAGTTATTTAGAAATGCATTACAGCCCCAAGACAACCATCCCAATCCCACCCATGCTCTGTCCCTCCTCCACACTTTAAAATAGTGAATAGAGTGAAAGCATTTGCGAGTTAATCCTTACAGCAAAGCACACAGAACTACACGCCCTCTCATTCTTTTGTAAGACGAGACGATCCAACTTTCACCAGTACAACTCCTTCATCTCACCGTCGTAACCATCAAGTTGTGCAAGCAAGCAACTAAAGGAAGTAAATAACCTGGAGCGGAGAAAGTAGAATCCGCCATAGCTGTGTACGCTACCGCCACCAGCTGTATTTACCTAGGGATTGCGAAGCCTATGCCAAAACCAAGCTCAAATAACTCGCAATTCCCACGCCGGAACTGTGTAGACACATCGTGTTCCCAATAACTTCTACCTGAAAAAAAAGTATCCTAAGGTAAAATAAAATGTCAACACTAGTATGTATAAATAAGTACACCAATTCTCACTAGGTAGGTACTTACTAGATGGGAATAAAATCATACAAGTGCAAGCATATACTCAGGAGACACGATGGAGAAAGCAGATCACGTCTTTGCCGCTGCAAAATATGCAAGGACGTAAGTGTAGTGAAAGCTCGCTTGTGCTCAAGGTGGCGTATGAGTTTGGGATATGAGAGAAAGCTGACTGAATTTTCGGCTCCCGTTGTAAATTTACAGCCAGCTATTTAATCCATGTATTTTTTAATTCCTTTTTTAGAAGTAAATGAGTGTATGTGAAGCGTGAGCTTAATCAAAGTACAGTTTAACTACAAAGAGAAAGAGGGATGGTGAAAGTTTGGTGAAAAGTTGGGAGGGTTTTGTATATATGTACACTCCTTGTGATGTTTGGTAGAGGGAGAGGAGTGGGATTCCCTTGGATTTCATTTCACCCTCAGCCCGCGGATTTAATGTGTGGAAGGAGTAGTATATACGGACTCGTCATATAGTTTCTGGCAAGATGGAAAATGAATGTGTGGATGGAATAATGTATCTACGGGTAGCACTTTTATCGGGACTCATAGTGTACGACTTGGATGAGTCATCTACGAAATGAGATTGGAAAGATGTGCTTTCACTGCCCGCATATTTATGTGACGTCCCTTCCATTATGTCACAGGGGCCAGGGAGAGTCATTCTAGATTTCCCACTGCCTTTTTCTTCAAACTTGAAAATCTTTTTCAATCTCTTCTCCAAATTTTCCCCTGCCATTCAAGGAAAAAGCAAGCAACCATCCTCTCTCTGCGTGCTCCACACTCAACAAAGCTCCCGGAGAAAGTGGAAAGTAGTTAAGACGGAAAGAGAATGAAAAGCACCTTTAGAACTTACGGAAGCAAACTCATTTTAAAAACTATCTGATACTAGCCAACCATCACCATATCTCATAACGTTCACAATGGGTCTTTAAGAATCCGATTTCCTTCAACTGAGATACGGAGCAAGTATCTGTTTATGTCTTTCCCTCCACTTTCTTCTTAGTCTGCATGTGAACGTTCTGGATGTAACAAAAGAAAATGGCAGCAGGGAGAGACTATGTGGGGGTCAAAATGACAATGAGATTGTAGCATGCAATCTGTGGTTATGTATTTAAAAGGGATGTTGGGTCTTCATTTTTTGCTTCTCTGTTTTGAGCCTTGGGCCGAGGGCACATAGTATAATTCTCGGGAAAAGTAAAACTTTCTCCGTGAGCTTTCACCGACGTAAAACTTTTTTAAAAGTGCATAACGCTCCTGTAAGTGCGCGGATGGAATTAAATGTCCTCATTTTAGTATTTCACTATTTCATTCTATATTATCATCTCAGAACATAAGATTCCCACCTTCAATCCCCAGCTGTTTCTTTCCATACCGCCTTCCTTCACTTTTATACCTCTCTCTCTGTCTCTCTTTTCTCCAACCGACTACGTTCAAGACAAACAAGTACATTCATATTCCCAGAAGACCTTTTTCGCAACTTTTCTCTTCTCATCATTCATCCTGCCCTCGTTTTTCAACTCTGCACCATCCACATAGTTTCCGCGATCGAGTCTACCATTTCTACATCTTGTTGTCGTCACTTTTTAGTTTATATTTTCCAGTTAAATGAAAAATTTCCCACCAACTAATGAGGCTCGTACGTGTTGATCTCTGCCTAGAATTTCAAATAGTTTCCACAAGACGAACAAGCAAAACCATCCACAAGAGTTTCCTACTTGAGAATATGACAAAGCCTTCTGCTCTCCCTCTTTCACTCCTTTCCTTTATGTTGTCCTTGCTTCTTCCCTTAATTTAATGGTCGGAATAACATGGAAGTCAAATGTGGAGCATCCTATCCTTCGACTCAACCGAAAGTTCAAGAGGAGAAAGTTGTGCAGAAATTTATTCCGCACTCACTCCCCATTTGTCTCAGGCGTCATAACCAGATTTATCTTCTTACGTACATCCTACAGTCATTCCGGAAGGAGTCTTGAAGGTAACAAGAACAATAGCTGAGCTTGTCACGTCACATAATTTGAATTAGTTCCTAACCGGTTTACACTTTACATTTTCCACTTTCACTTCAATTTCTCTTTTTTATTACTTCCCAGAGCAAACCAATTTACCAAAGTCGACTACCTCCAACCCAAGCTAAACACTTAGCATCCATAAGTCTTACATGTGCAAAAAGTTATGTCATTCCCAAGAGAGAGGGGTGACTAAGGCAGAGAAAAGAGCGACCTCAAAACCTCTTACTGAACGGTATAAGCAAATAAACAACTTAAACGCCCAAGTAAACAAACACGACTGTGCCTTCTCACCCTGTGAATGAGAAACCCCCTTACGTAATTAATACACTCTAAACCTAATACCCACCGCAATTAAATTTCGAACCGCCTTTCTTCACGTGATACTGAGACAGGAGAGATAGCATCTTGTGAACCGCTCCTCTCTCAAAGTTACATAACTATTTGATGACACAGGAGAAAGCTACTTGCATAATCCAAGAGTATGGAGAATCAGACATAAGGGTTTGCATCTTTTCGTTACCGCTTTCACCGCTTTCACTCCATCTCATTCACAAGGCAGCGGCTTGAAAAGTAAAATCCATCGGAATTAGTTTTTGTGCATGATAATTCCAGATGAGATTGGGTGGGAGAGAAGAGTGGTAGTAGCCGCTGGGGAAATGGCAAACTCATTGAATATAAATGAGGATCAAGGACAGAAAATGGTGAAATATGAGGGAGGGTGGAAATGATTCTGTGTGACGCATAACTATGTTTTGTAGTGCGGAGCAACGGAATGAGCCACCCGAACCTTCAACGCATACCGACCACATGACACGTCTTGTCTCCCTCCCTTCTCCCTGTTTACCCGCATTCCGCCCGCCCTCTTCCCCACACTCATCCTCTCCTCAACAAGCTTCCTACTCTCCGTATTCTGTCTTCCACCACCACCACCGTTTCTTTAGGATACTGGCACAGGAGAACAATCCTAATATATATTGTGTCATAGAGACATAGGAGGATGAAGAAGGAAGGGTGGGATTTAAAGGGAGGGTGAAGAACAACCCCTCGGCGCGTATGTTCCATGAAGACGAGGAATAATACCCGGACCGGGTAGGCTGGAGAATGTTAGCTAGTAGGTCGTGGTTGGAAGGAGCATTAAAGAATTTGTGTACATTGTGCATCCTGCATCGTGTTAGCTCTTCGGGGATGATGTGTTATTATTTTCTACTTTTATACCCTTCATATAATATACATAATATTTAATGAGATTTTACCCACATTTCATTCCATCACACTCCACCCTTTTCAATATCCACATGTATCCCACACACTCCTCCATGTTTCTTAATCCCTACAAGTACTAAAAGTACTTTCATAGCCATTCAACCCGCACCGCATACCAGAATTGTATTCTGTCAACCTTCAAATGCCCCTTCCGCTCTTTTCTCTTGGAATGTTTCCTCCATCACACGTGCCTAGCTACGGAAGCGCGTGTATTCAATTCGAAAATATGTTAACCTTAAGTATTTTAAAATCTTCCCACCATATATTCAGGTCACACCTTCCGTGAATGTGTAATGTCAATAACTTTCTCCGTCATTCCAAGCTTACTTTTGCACTCAAGGTAAATATGGATGTATCACCATCAGTACTGATTGAAAAGGCGAGCAAATAGCTTTCTCCGGTCGTGTTCAATTTCTTCAGAGTTAAGGACAAAAAACTGCTCAAAATTAGGCAGGAATTACACCTTTTACCTTCCAAGGAGCAATAATCTGTGGAAACCCGGCGAACCCAATTTGTCTTGTCTCCACCTGGCCCCGAAGCGGCACATCTTTTTCAAACACGGGAGAAAGTATCCGGCTTCTTTAGTGACATTTCGGGCAAGATCAATCTGAGAAGGAGATTGAATGCACGCTAAATTAACCTGCTTGAAACGGTTGAAAACTTGTGGAAGCCTTAGTTTTCCTTCTTCCTCCCATCTTTTAAACTGGAATATTTTAAGGAGATGAGAGAAGAGCGGGAGGGAGGGTTTTCCGTCTGGGATGAAATCCTATCACGGAATCATTTTCTGCACGATTAAAAGCCTTGAAATTGAGGAACAAGTGATTGATGAGCTATGAATCATCCTTCTTATTCTCTCTCCTTTATCCTCAAACAGTGTTTTACCATGCATGAACTAAAGTGACATGGAAGACTCAGGAATCCCTCCATTTCTTTTCTCAATAATCTAGGGGCGAAGGCAATAAAACCTTTGCTTTCACTACCACCCTTCTTCCCTTCTCTCCCTTTCCTCAAGTAGAACTGTAATCCTCGTCTCTTGTTTCTTTGCAAAGAGACAAGATCATATGATTTGAAACTGAGAAAATCCATCCTCAGATTCAACAAAACTCTTGTATCTATCCACTGGATATCATCTTCGGAGTGAATTAAAATATTTTAAGTGAATGAGAAAGTTAACTTTCTCCTCCACACAACCATTCCTACCATGCTCATATCTTCACGTGTTCCAGTAGCCGGGGCAAGTTGAGCAGTTCAATGGAACGGGTAAAGATGGTGATTCATCCCTAGCAGATTCAAAAACAATCTGGAGCGCCCTCCCCCATTATTCTCGTTCCTTGTATAATCATCCGGAGTTGAAGTGGAAACATGAAATAAGGCTGTGTATAAACAAGTTTTATCAAGATTAAATCATTCCCCCGGGCAAAGGTATCATCTCCGAAGAGGGTATTCCTCTCATTGTCCCATCAAGTGGATCACTTTAATCTAGGCACACTTCCACACACATTTTTCCGAAGGGGAACCCTCCATTCCCACATTCTCACTCACCGGCAGTACGTATATGCGCCCCAACAAACAGTAGCTCTTCAGGCCGCACCCTCCCCTTTGTTACCCGCTTCCCCAAGTCCAGCATCCTCCTGCATATTCAGTCTTTCTACTCTTTCTTACTGTATTGTCCATTCCTACTTGATGATCGCCACTTTCCTCCCTTGATTGAGGTACGTCCAGGAGAGAGAGTATGGGGTGAGTACGGCGGGTACTTGGATTCCCTTATTATGATGCGCTCATCGCGGCTATTCTGAAAGGGAGGAATCCGGGAGACGGTCCATAGAAATCCATCTGCTGAGATTCTGATGGATATTTTCAATGGGATTCAGGATGGAATAATAATGATTAGGCGGATAACGACTTTCAGTCCAGAGGAACCCTATCCATCTACTTCTCATGACACGCTCTGACTCATTCAACAGATTATTGTCACTCTCCCATTCTCCATGTGAACACTAATCTTGAGGGAGTTATCTTCAACTCCCTTCTCACGTCCCGCAGGCTTATTACAACTCCTTCCCGGCTAAAATTCTCGTACTCTGTTCCTCTCGAACCTACTTGTTCTTCTTCTCTCCACATTTGTTATTGCGTTTCTTCCCTCTTCTTGTCTTCCAGCGAAAGCTGAACCGTTTAAGTCGCCGCTACACCAACCCCAAAGCCATACTAAAAACCTTCATCGGAAAAATTATTCACAATATATTTAATAGGCGGAATCTCTATGGAACAAGCCTAAGCTGAGGGATCATACAAAACACCCTTCCCGCAACCTTCTTGGAGAAGGGAGGGAGGATGAGTCCTTGTCCCTGCCAAAAAATGAATGAAAATCCCGGACATGTATAGCTTTCCCCCTTTTGTACTCTGCTGAGTATAACAATAAGGTTGTGTACGCAGCAATACGCGTGGCAATGCCCTGCTTCGGCTGCCACAACACAACCCCTGAAGAAAATTTAGGACAGTAGATTGCTCCCCTCCGACTCTTGGAATGATCACCACCGGATTTCAGTCCCCTCTATCCCTTGTGCACGGGATGGGATTAATATCCTTTAATGTTATAAATTAACCATCTCTCCACGCTTCGCTTCCCGATCCCAAACACACGGATTCTGGTATCATAAATGCCAAAAAACTTATTCACGCTTCCAAAGGCAATCTATCGGATATCATTGTACTGGAATTTAGTAAATGCTTCAATATTGGCAAGAATAGACGACCATTTTTTGAGTGAAAGTTGAATTATTTTTTATGCTTGATGGCATGGCTATAGTGTTATTTGCTGAAGAAAGTATTCCAGATTGGTGCCAGCCAAGGGAAGTGAGCATATCCTCTTACAGCAATGATTCGGATTCATCCGCTGCCTAATTTTTTTGATTGTTCTGGACGGCAAAAGTGGAAGATTGTATAAAAGTCAATGTTATCAGGGCTGCGGTATAGTAAGTAATGTAAGACATGTGTTTTTATAGTGTAGTTATAAATTTATTCTTCTTTTTATAAATTAACTAGCTTCAATTCGCATCGTTTACATTCGAGACAGATCTTGTATTACTTTTGGATTCCTGAACGGAAAAAATTGTAGAAAACGAAAGATTGGTACAAACCCATCACGGTAGCCTTTACGCGCCATCTTGTGGGGAATTTAAAATCAGGGAACCCTTCCTAGCTACTGAGAAAACTCTCTTTGCAGAAGCTTTCTTCCATCCTCTACTAGGTGGTGCTCCTAATACCGATTGCCTCCAATTGGTCGCAACAACAACTTTTATTTCTAGTTACTTTCTCTCGTTGTCCTGCTTTTTCCTTTTTAAACACTCTTTTGCAAAAAACGACAAAGTCAGTATCAGGCAAGAGATTTGTTTTTAAAGCTTATTAAACAAGGGAGAAATATTTGCAAGCTTTTTAGATATTGAAAATGATTGGAAGGCTATTTGTTGGGTTGTAGTACGAAAAAAAAAGAAATTCTACTGCTAATATATTGAATAGAATGAATGAATTGCCGTCATTTTCTCAGAAGAAAAAGATAGAAAGTAGAAAAGAAAATGCAAAAATAAGCTCCTAGAGAAACTGGAGATAAAAGCACTGTTTTATTCTGCGAATCCGTGGAAAGAATTTATGGCTTCCGATGGCATGATTTCCAGACACAACCTAGTAGTACATATCGTCATACGAAAAAACGAGTGAAAATGTGTAATGAATCATAAATGTAATTCAAATAATTTTTAAAAATCATCAAAGGATTTCAAGATTTATCAGGGCGTGTGATCCACTGGCAATCACTACACAACCTCCGGTATGCCAAGCTATACAGGTTTGAAAAACTGACATGTCGATAAAAGGTTTTGGGACTCGATCCTGGCGGATACAGCACAGCGGAAGAAATCTGGTTTGCTATCCTACATTCAGTGCTCAGCTACCTGCCAAAACAGCAAACTTAATGACAGCCGAAAAGTATGAATCATTTGCGTCAGATCAAGGTTCATCGATGTAATATGAGATTTTCTTTCAGTAGAGTCGTCAGTGTCCAAAATTATTAATAACAATAATCTTTGCCGATTTCATTTTAAGCTTACGATTTTCCATCACGAAGCTGCAGCATAGTTTCTCCAGCCTTCTTTTCCTCTCTTGTTCCACATCCAGGATACTTACCAAATATCTTCACAGTGACGCTCGCTGTCCAGCATCCTTACTTACCCCGACACGTCGCAGTTAAAGCCCATCGTCCTTCAACTCTTAAAGACGGGTGCAGCGTTCCGTAGTCTTCTTGAAAATAAAGTGCAAACTTTGTTCAAATATTGTTTTTTATTTTCTTCAACCCCTTTCATTTTCTCCTTTGTAACATGAATGATAAAACTCCGGCGTAAGAAACACTTAGCTGTTTTAGTACAGTAGGAATTCTTTCTTATAGTAAGGGCATTGATAAGACAATTGAAGTAGCATTAGAGTTTTAGTAATCTCTTACCAAATATTTCATTCATTATTTAAAAACAATATATACAGTATATTTTCATAGTGTTTATTCATATACAACACTAAAGTATTATCGCGTCGTAAATTTCCTTTGGTTGGAATCATGGTTTTGGTATATAGTTTGAGTTATATATTTCTCACATACTGCTACAGTCCTACCCCTAATGAAACAAGTGTCTCAATTATACAAAGGATTTAGATTATATTCACGTCTCAATACATAATGTTAGACATATTTGAGGGAATGAATCGGGAGATTTATAAAGGATGCCGTAATTGCTAAGAACAGCCGTAATTATCATGGAGCTCTGTTTTGTACGGGTTTATTACGGAATTCAGAGCGAAGCCCCTCTTTTGTATCAAATCAAACAGGGATCTTGGGAATTCTACGAGGATTTCAAGAATCGTTAAGAGAAGGTTTATAAAATTACTTTGCGGATAAAATACGCGCTTACTCCTTTTCGTTCATACATATGGAAAAGATGCGAATAGTATAGCACAATCATGATTATATTAACTCTCACATAAACGTCATCTCTTCAATATTGTTCTGCATATATTTATCAATCGGCTTTCTTGGCTTTTTTAAATTTGTTCAATACAATTAATTAATAACTGTATAAATAAATTCTGGAGATTATTATCGCGGAGGGGGGCCGTAACAAAATTCGGGCTATCGGGGAAAGACGGGATGGCTTCCATAGATTTCTCTTGGCGGAGGGATGGGATGATTGACGATATAGTCTTGAGTGACGACATCTTCATCATCGAAAATATTTTTATCCGAAACATTGTCACCCGGCACTACAACACTGCTCCTCTTCACGCCGTGATGTATGTCATTAGCAAGAAGCGTTTCCTCCGTGTAGGCCCGACTAGCCGTCGTATTCCTTGATCCTGGCGAGGAAAAGTTCATGAAATGGACCGAATATGAATTCTCCATGGGCCGTCTTTTATTTTTCTGGAGTGTGTTTGCATTGGACATGACATCCTTATGAGTCTCACCCGGGCCGACCCCCATCCCGGCCGGTGTGTCAACGAGGGAGGAAGTAGAGTTTTTCCATCGTTTGAGACGATGGGAGATTTCCTCGTGAAGAATATTGAAGAACATGGAAGTGAGGGCCATGCCAAAGAGGATGTAAAAGGAACAGAACCACTCGGTCCTTTGATTCAGTCGCTCGAGTCCACCGTTCCTTTGTGCCCGGCTATCCCCGAAGCTGATAGTGGTGAGTGTGAGAAAACAAAAGTAAAAGCTGTCCAGGAAATGCCATTTCTCCCACCTCGTCACAATGTAAGACCCCACACAAACGTAGGTAAGGAGGATGGCAAGACAGAGGAGGAGGATGACGAGAATGCTCACACGGGGCTCGTAGCGATTCTCCAGCTCATCAATTACTTGCTGGGGATTCAACTGCTGGGAATGATGGGAGTGGAGGTGGTGGTGATGATGATGTAAGTGATGATGATCATCCCGACTCAGGCTTGTACTACTAGTCGTACCCACCCCATTCCCACCCCCAATACTTCCCCCCGTCGACCCATCCACCGGCTTCATGTAGTGGTAGTAAGGGTCCGAGATTTTCCGCGTGGACGATATCGTAGAGGAGGAAGACGAGGAGCACCCTTTGGAGTCAGGATTGCAGCAGCAGCAGCACAATTTCCCACAAAAGAAACGGGCTATCTTGGCCAGGAGAGAGCCCACGTTGGAGAGATACCAGAGCATTATTGGGATCCCGAAAATTGCATAGATCATCGTCGCAATCTTGGCCGATGATGTCTTCGGACCGATTCCACCGTACCCTAGGGACACATAAATTTTAGAGTGGCTCATTGAATTCACTTCTGGAATCAAATACGAATCATTTACTTTAACCTAACATTCCTCCACCACATCCATCCATTCTTCACTCCATCCCATTCCACCTTACGTACCTACGCATACTTTCTCCAACCCCGCCATCCAGCCTAGCCACAGTCCCCACTTTCTCTCCATTACCTTTCTCTTCTTCCTCCAAGCCCGGTACATGCATGTTGCTTACATGTACAGCCGTTGTCGGAGTGCGCCCAAAATCTAAGGAGGACATGTACCTAATTTCCCCCTTTCTCCAATCCTACCCGACTTCTCCCTCTCCCCCCTTTCACATTCTCCCCCATAACCGACTGCCCTTCTTACCGCCCTTCACACAAATCAGTCCAACTTTCTCCCTGTCTGTCTCTCCCTCTGCTGGCAGTAACTCAACGGAAAATCCTCGGATTCTACACGACCCAGTATCAAAATTTCACATCTTTTAAATAATACTTTCTCCAAGCTCTACTTTCTCTTTGCAACTAAAGATCGGGACTTTCTCCTACCAGTTTAATCACCCATATTGAAGTATATATATAGTCAATCTTGTTTCCGCCCTTATTGAGGCAGACTGTGCTGTTACGTCCTACATGTTATGCGTACAGTCTGTGTGTGTAGTAAAATATAGAGGTGAAAGTCGAGAATGGGCTGATTTGTCTTGTATTTTGTAGAACATGGATTACGATAGCAGACGTATGTAACGCCCTCTGCTTCTGTCAGCCCAATTCTGTATAGGCTTATTGTATTCCTCCTCCTTCCTTTTGAATAATTCATGCCACTTGTTAGTGTCAATTGAGCTACCTGCTCGAGTGTCAGCTACATAGGAAATGTTCAACAAGCTAGGAATTTCGATTACCCCGGACGTGCTGTCATCCCCTATTTTCCCTCTATCATCCTCATCTCCTACAACATTCTTATTTATGTTCAACGGAATCAAAGACGAATATAATGAATCATAATTCTCAGAATGAGATTCTTGTTTATCCGACCATCTATATACGAAGAGGATGCCTCCTTTCTCCAGTCTCCCCAATCCTCCAACGGCTCAGTATCTATAAGATAATCTAGCCCTAAGATTCTAAATCAAATAATAAGGATAATTGGAAGAATTCGGTAAACAAGTGCAGGAATTGAATTTAAACAAGTTGCTTTGATGATATGAGGAAGGGGAAATCTCTCACAAAGGTATTCCACCAGACTCTTACACTCTGATGCATTACAGTTATTGATCCGGGGGAGCTCGTATCTTTGGGAATGCATCTTGTAGGGCAAAGAGGAAGAAGGGTCCAGACAAACAAATATCAAATCCGGAGCGAGAGAGAGAGCGAGAAAGGAATTCCTAGTGCTTTCTCTATCCTACCCAGAAACGCTATGTTTCCGAAGAGAAAGCTCTTTGAAGGGAGGGGAGTCGTAAGGGATTTATTTATTTGTAGCATGGAGGATTCATTCCACGTTGCTAAGAGGTTAGCGTGCAAGAAGGATAGTGTTAGAATTTATACTAGATTGTAAATAAAGTTGAAATCAAGGTAAATCCAGACTGGCAGCTAGCTTTCTTTCCTTCCCTACTTTCTCCATGATTCTTTTCCCTCTTATCCACACTCTGCTAGATACAAAACCACTTGGATACCCCCTCCACTCGCCTCCGGTGCATTTAGTGAGATCCCGATGAAAGTAAAGTTTGGTTTGAAAGCAACATCCACATGGGATCCAGGGATCCGTTGCGTAGCGGATAAAAGTTGGATAAGAAACGAGAAGAAGAGAAATAGATGTTTTAAGTAGAGAGTTTTTGGAGGGGAAATCTATGGGATACGCTTTGTGATGGATCGAGATTACATGGAGAAAGC
Source organism: Sminthurides aquaticus (assembly GCA_906901655.1). Lineage (NCBI taxonomy): Eukaryota > Metazoa > Arthropoda > Collembola > Symphypleona > Sminthurididae > Sminthurides > Sminthurides aquaticus. The sequence continues at coordinate 10,978,619 of CAJQTT010000001.1, read as the reverse complement.
AAAAGTGGAAAGAAAGTATGAGTTGGGAAAAAAGTCTTTAAGATTGTAGCAACCTTTCGCATTTAGACAGCTAACGAGAAGAGAAACAGGGAGATGGAGGCTGGAGCTAGGTTATTCCAGATATACTGTAGGTGGGACGCGCCGTAATGCTCTATTGACTTGGGCAAGTGGAGATGATAATCTTGTGTATCGCTATTTCTTTGCTGTATGGGGAAGAAGAAGAAGAAGGGAATTGAATGGAAAGTGTGTAAGAGTGAAAACCATCTTTGCTTCTTCTAAGTAAGACTGAGAGAGAAGGAGTGTATTTAAGACGTGGGAAAATCTGAGGAGGAGCCATGGAAAACCAAGTTGGGGCATAATAAGCCTTTATTTAATGGCCTATAAATCTGAAGGCTCTCGACACAAAATGCTTGTGCCAAGGAAAAGTGCATGTTCCAGCAAAAAAAAAACTTTCTCCGAGGTGACTCCATCCCCTACCCTAGTGTGAAAGATGCAAGGCTGGTACTCAAGTGTGCGCTGGCGGCTTCTTTACCAGGATGTGGTCTATCTTTAGCGTTTTTCTTCCCTTCCGCACCCGGCGGATTGACACTCACCAGAAGACCGGGAGAGAACGGAATAATATATATCCTAATAGTGCACCATCTCCCGAGCTTGGTATGAGCTGGAGAAAGTGCGGAAAGAGAAAGTATGAGTTAAATAGTTTATATGCACACAGGGAATAAGAATGTGTACAGTAGGAGAATGAAGGAGAAAAGAAATCGGGAAGGAGACTACTTAAGCGGTAGAGAGGAAGAGAGTTTTACACAAGTATGGCTTTCTGTGTGTGTGCGTGTGTGTGTGTGGGTGGTTGGATCAGATGGATGATGAAGGCGTGGGTTCGGTGGTTGTGTAAAAAAGAGGGAAAAAATAGAGGGAAAACTCTTGAAAGAGTCAATAATATACAAATCTAACACTTTGGCTAGCCTCTCCAGTGAAGCCGCAAGATGAAAGTTTGTCACTTTTTAATTTCAGCCCTTCATCAGTCATCAAAAATGACGGGATTTTTCTCGAGGGAAAAACTCTGGCTCCTTACTTTCTTTCCCTCCTTTCTCCCAGTCACCCTCCTCCCCGAAATATCTAACTCATCTTTTTTCTCTTTCCTCTTTGAAATAACATCGCCTCCTGAGTTCTCCTGTTTTCTTCTCTACGAAGCCCTTGCTTACTCCACCGTAAAACCCACTCTCTCTCCCTTCATCTTTCTCCATATATATTTTTCTAACTATAGAATCCGGGCTTTGAGCTTCGACTTGCTCCAAAGAATCGTTGTCATTCTCTTTGCGAGTTCAACAAATTTTTCCTCCACCTCCGCTTACCCCTCAGTCTCTCTATTTTTCTCTCATTTGTCCTCCCTCTATTGTTTCCCCCTTGACTGGCTGAGACCATCTTGGAAAATTTCTTTCATCACATCCCACCAACCTATGCTCTCCATCATCGAACAAGTCATTCCCGGGATGACTGATGATTAGAGCACGGAGAAAGTTTCAAGGATCTGTAGTTCCAGATAACCATACATCCACTGAATTCCATTCTTTGACTAGTGAAATCCCTGTATAACAAGTATTTTTATTCCTAAACTTTTCCCCATCCCTCTCCTTTCATTTGTTAAAACTTTGAGACTAACCTTCTAACTAGTTAAAGTACGATTATTGAATACAAAGTACATGCTTCCGCATTAAGTGGGAGTAAAGTACTCACAAGCAAACCTTCCTCCCATTGGCTCCCATCACCCTGTTAAAGTAAAGAGCGTTCTAGTTCGGGTGCCCCCACTTCTGCTTAAAGGCACTGTAATACGACTTTCTCCTGCTTTCACCTGCTTTCACCAGCAGCTTAGTTTCTACCGTATTGCAGGCAAAAATTCGCAAAAACTTTTGGCAAGGATGCTGAATTTGCAGAGAGTAAAAAAATGATTTTAACAAAGTCTTGAAACTCATGTCGTTTTGATACCTTAATTTGATTTCTCTACCTGTCATACACAATACAGTTGAGAAGAAAGCTTTTGTAGAGGATGTGCAGTTCTCCTAGGCTGTATTAGCCCTCGCATAATCCCATCTTCCCACTCTCAAACCATCCAATGAAGGACTAGCGAATCCAACTTAATTTACCTCTTCTCTCCTTTGTGTATACATTAAAGCAAGTTTTTCAAGAAACGTCCAAGTCCTACCTGTCCTCTCCGCTTCCGAATTCATTTGCCTCTACTTGTCGACATACAAGGACGCGTGAAAATCAACGGAAGGAAGGATGACGAGAGAAAAAACTAGGTCTGGCATCAATTCAACGGACATGAGAGGCAGTCCCGCTTAATGAACCACCTGGAGTGGGTTGAAGAAATAGGAAAGAAGGAGATTTGTGTAAAGATGGGTGCCGAACCTTCAGGATTTCTGGCTGATACTGCTTAAAGTGATAAAATCAATAGGTGGAATTTGTGAGAAAGAGAAAGCAGAGCTTTTATTCCTGGGTAGGATTTTACAGGGGATTCTTTTCCGGAAACTGAGACTTAGGCATGTAGAAAAGTAGGAAGAATGGGTGGAAGCTCTTGGAAGATTGAAATGCTTTTTTCATTCAATCTTCTAGCGGGAATATTGTTAGGGACAGACGGGATCTCAACTGAAGAGATAACAGGAACTGAATTCTTTCTTATTGAGCGGCAAAAAGGATCTGAGCGGTAGGTAGGAAGGAGTTCAAGAGAGAAAGTAGTTTTACCTCTCTCCACTTTCTCCTTCCCTTTCCCTCCACTTTCTTGGCCAAGGGAAATTCCATTTCAAATAGTCGTGGACACATTGATTGAAGAGTATTCGTACATGCAGACTCTGGAGCCTAAACCAAATCCGCTAAGTTGGAAGCTTGGAGCTAATGCAACTTGTTATCAGGGTTCTCAGCAAAACCTGCACAGAAAATCGCGAAGGAAAAGAAAGTAAAATAGGGTAACTAGAAGAGTATTTTCCTCCTATGCGCCCAAACTCCTATGCCAACCCTGATAAAACGCGGCAGTCCTAAAAGGAGAAGATCCTGGACTTCTTTTCACTGAATTTCAAGTTTAATTACGGAAAAGAGGATTAATGTCAGTGGATATCTACAACCTTTCTCCTATGCATTTTCCCTCTCCCGCTCCTCATCCCTATTTCCTTCCACCAAACTACCAAAAAACTTTGCATCCTTTAAACTCATCCCGCCTCCTGTCTGTCGCCCAAGTCTCTTATTCCACCCTCTGTACCACTAGAAATATAAATATATCAGCTTAAAACTCAGATTTATTCAGAGAACAACTCTTCCCGCTTCTTAAACTTACTTCCCAACTCAAATTGGCTACGGAGCGGGCGGATTATCTTTCTTAACCATCTCATGATGAGATTCTCATCATTCCCCTTGGCCCTTTCATTTCCTGCAATAAGCAAGTCTGTAGCCTAATGATGTAACTAGCATATTTAGTCCACGCATCCCATGAACTACTTAACTAAATCCTATTCACTGTTTTTCAATAACCTTCTTAATTTAGTTCCTAAAGTTTCACTCCCGCAATCCGTATATACTTTGCTTCCTTCCCGCGCATCTTACTTTCTCTTATATAGCCCGTTCCGTCAGAACGAAAAACCCGAGATCCAAAGAAACTGCAGGTATTAGATATTCTCACCAGGGTTACGATTTGTGAATATCAAATTCTCGATAATTCTCTCCATTTGATACTTCCGTCGTGAACGTGGAGAATACTCTCTCTAATGCCCCAAACGAAGGAGTTGAGCAGAGTGAAAGTAAACCTCTTTAAAATGGACCTTTGCGTCTCTGGACAACTCTCCAAGTATCGTTTAACCTATTTTATATATAAATAAAGCATAAAAGATAGACGAGGGAGAATCCAGCTCATGTTTCTCCAGAGAGCTGATAATATTAAATTTAAGTCTCTGAATTCATATCCTCAATCGTCTTATCTTCCAGCGCGAGGCCAGCTAAGAAGGAGCTCAACTTTTGAGCACATGATCTTTCTGAGAATCCACCATTCCACGGGCCTCTTGAAAATAAAATTCCAAACATTCTTCATGCAATCAGATCCAAGGATTTTCCAAAGATATGAAAAGAGAAAGCTGAGCAAAGAGTTTCCTCAATAGGATCAACCAACTTTCAAAGCTCAAGTACAGTTCCAAATCCAAACATACATACACACACCTGTCTCCCCCGTCTAGCCGACTACCGTCATTCACTGTATGTGAAGCGACATTTATTCAAGTATCCCTGGAGAAAGTCCTACAACTCCGGGGTCATTCTAGAAGAAACCGGTGTCAAAGATGAATATCTTCTCCTCGAATCAGATTCCCCAACTAAAATTTCCTCCTTCTTTCGGGATTCTGAATCCTGGATTAGTTTCCACGGATCAACCAACAAAACTTCTAACCAATGACGCATTTTCCGGTTAAAGTACGCATGTAGAATTACAAGTGAAAGTAAGCTTTCTCCAAGAATTTTCCCATAGTCATGAATTATTGCCAGCTTTAGAGAAGGGGTCGTTGCGATTTACAAGTTACATGGAATTAAGAGTAATTCCAATAACTTTCTCCATTCCAATCAAGCCCAATTTTCGTACCGGATTCCATCTATGCAGCAAGATTCTATAACTGCTCCTATTATGATATAAAACGTCTAATAGCTCTAGGCTTAATACGACAATAGAGATTATAATTGCTAAAACAGTCAGCCAACGTGAATGTCCTTGTTACAAAAGTCCAGGAACTTTCACCTGATGGATGGAGACAAAGTGTAGACTGGTAGATTACCTCAAAGTTTTCACCATACTTCAACATTTGTACATATGTAGAAGGTAATTTCTTTGTTATTCCTGCTGAATAAAATTCAAAGACACAGAAACTATATCTGCTTCCTAATCGCTGCATACACAACCGGGCAATTCTGATTATTTTAAATCAGAGCAACCAACAGGAGATACATAGTGACAAATTTCTGTCCGCCATTCTGATTTCACACTTTCAAAAGCCGGAAATAGTTTTAGAGTCGCAAAAACTACTTTGAATAAAAGCCATGAGCAATTTCAAATATCTACGATATTGCGTGCTAAGTTCCAGTCAGCCAGAAGACTTTCTTCACCCAAAATAGGCATAGGTTAGCCGCAGTCAGAGAGACACAGTTTGGGAGTTGTAGTCGGAGAAAAATGGCATCGATGCTAGTGCTTGCTACTGCTGAGAATGCTATTTTTGCTAACCTTGAGACTGTAACTACCTGCAGTCAGTTCCAGTGACTAAGAATGAGAATTGTCTGCGTCCAAAATTAGCTCGTGTAGGGAGGGAAGACTAGCGCGAGAGTTCAAAGTGAACATTGGAGAACCTTGAACGTGTGAAGAAAGAGTCTATAAAATTTTTATGTGACCGCGCTACTACGTTATGTTATGTGCGTTAGTAGCTTGGGAGAAGATGGTTGAAGGATTCAAGTGTATGAGCAAGGAGAAAGTGTCGATAATATCAAATGAGGATGGGGTAGCTAAGGTGCTAAGGTAGCTGGATAGTGGCGAAGGTAAGTGGAAAAAATAAGATGGAGAAAGGGATCTATAGGTCGTAGACTTGGAATGAGCCATTTCCCGGTCATAAATCTTAGCTGTTGTCGTGGCAATAAAGTTTAGGAGAATCTGAGAAAAAATTCTAACTGAGTAGAAAAATGTGTCGGCGGGCAGAGGAGAGACTATTAGAAGAGGTACTCTTATAGTAGATGGAGAAAGGTGGTGAAAGTGCGGAGGAGGATCTTCAAGTTGCAAGAGTTTCTCAGCTGGATAGATATGGTGGTGAGTAATTTTAAAGAATATCTAGGTAATTGTGTCGTTAAGCGAAGAAGGATGAGAGATAGTTTTGCCCCCTCCCCTTACCTATCGTCGTGAGAGTGGTGAGGGCAAAGAGGAAAGCTCTAGGGAAAGTCCAAGAGTATGGCAACTCTTCCACCGTAGCATTTTCCACCACAGATACGATCCGCTCCACCAAGTATTTTTGAAAGTTTCCAACTTCTTCGGAAGTCATTTTGGTCCAGTTATCAGGGTACAGAATATTCATGTTCAGAGTAATTTCCCAAATATTTCTCACTGTATCACTTTTAAGTTGTTGTAGTTTCTCACTCTCGAGGTTATTATAGATAGCTAGGGTGAGGTTTGAAGGACGGGGTCGAATTGGGTAACCGCTTGCGGATACTTGAACAGTCTGTTGCTGGGACCCAAGGTTTTTGTTCCCCTCCAATGCGAGGAATACGAAGGATCCCACAAGAGCATAGCCCAGTACGAGGGCGCATACAAACAAATTAATCACAACTAATTTGACAGCCGCTTTCCATGTCGGCCCTTTATTTTTCCGATTCTGATATGCTGTTCCAAGTTTTCGTACGTTATCGATTTCAACCAGGTCGACACCCTCTGGTAGAGAGAATTCTGTATCTTCTGAGCAGTATTGAGTAGTGGATCGATCCATCCTGATAGCAGATTAATGCAGAATCCCGCACTCCTTTCCCCAAACTTCCTTCTTCCCTCTCTCCTTCCCTCTTCCTTTTCTCCAAACAAGCGCAAAGAAGCTCGAAGAGCTAAGTTTCCCGGGATTTAGGAGCTACCGGGAGGAGCTTCTTGCGAAATATTAAATGTTTGTAGAATAGCTTCTCCGGCCCCATTTTCATTCTGAAAAATTAAAATAGTCAAATATTTAAACACACGTTATTTGATTTTACATAATGAAGTGAATGTAGTCCGATATTAATGGACCCAAAAGCCGGGCGGGTAGCTTCTCGTATTTTTTCCTAAAAAGGATCCGAACCAGCTCTAAATATAGCCTCCGCTGCAAATATTTTCCCTCCCTAATTTACGCTAATGGCCCGCATATTTTCCGCCATCTTTTTCCTACCATGCAAAAATAAATTAGCTCAGCGAATTTTATCCCTCAACGCTATGCTGTAGTTGTATGCACGAAGCTTAATATTGGAGTGTGATTTTCAGGTATAAGTTAATCCGTACACGCTACTATGCAGCCGGTTAGTTCTAAATTTTCTCTCAGACTCGGGCCTCATTGGTATGTAAAACGGGAGGGAAGAAAGTTAAATAATCTGATTCTCAAGGTGAACTGGGAGAAATCCTTTACATATTCCCTCAAGATGGAGAGGGAAGAAGTTAAGTTGGTTGGAGAAAGTAGGTAGCAGAAGAGGGTTTCTTGCAGACAAGGTAAAACTTTCCCTTGTACTACTGTCTTCCAGAGTTTTAATTACTCGTGAAGAATGATTAGAGAAGAGCGATCGGCTGGGTGGAGGTGGCGATGAAGAAAATGGATGTGTAATATAAATCAATGTGATTAGTAAAGATTTATTTCAGTCTGTACATACAGAGGCATACGTGGCTGTTGCATTCCTACCTGCTAACCCTCTGCCACTGCCAACTCCAAAACAAGTATTGAGCAAAAGAGAAAGCATGGAAAGAAAAAGTGCTTTAATCAGGCACAACTTTGATGATTAAAGCCATCTTTTGAGCAAGTGCACAAACCCTCCACGCCCGCCCTCCGTTTGTAAGGACGTACATTCCTCAGAAGAGTTTCCCTTCTTTGTTTTCTTTCCCAGAGAAAGCAAAGAAAGCACACGGCATTTCTCATCAACCTCTGTCAAACCTATCATATATCACCTCTCAATTACGTACAATATGCACTTGTTCCACTTTTCAAGAGCCGACTTTTCTCCGAGAGAAAGCATATGAACCTTGTTATTAGCCTTGTATGTCGAGCGGCATTAATATCATTGATTCCGAATGAGTGAAAAGTACTTGGAAAGCTGAGAGAGCATTTTCATTTTTATCCTTTTAGCATCACTCTCAGAAATCAAAGGATGAAAGCGGGCATATTATTAAATCAGATGCGGAATGAGGGAGGAATCCGTTTAGGTATAATGCAAACTTAAAGCGGAGGGGTTCCTCCTTATTAGCAAGCACTAATGTTGTAAAAGGCTGGGAGGAGGCGGAGAAGAGAACTTTCACTATCTCGCTTTCTCCTCTTCCCCTGTAATCCGACCCCCCCCACCTTCCCTACCTAACGAGTCCATAAAGATGAGGGAGGAGGAGACATAGTATGCAGGTGGGGGATTGAATTCTCGTCTTCTTGAGATATTTTATCCTAGGAAGAATTTTGTTCTGGAGAGAGTAAATTTGTAGCTCTTGAGAGGATTTAGTTTTCGTGGTTGGAGTGAGTGCTGAAATGTAATGAGCTCTAGCTCCCACAACATCATTGACATTGTTTGTAGAGTCTTTTTATCCTCCATTTAATGAAGAGGGAAAGGGAGTTGTAAAAGACATTTGTTCAAATTGGTGGTTTTCCAAAGTAGATCCCCGAGTAGTTGGGAGTTCAGAAGATGAGTTTATTCATCCACAACGACGTTTTCGATTAGAACTCAACCGGGGGAGGGGCGCCGACTTGCTGGAGGGTAGACGGCAGAGAAAGCATTATACCACCTCTCTACTCTCTACCTTCATTAGCTACACACAGTATACACACACAGCCCTCCCGCTTTTGCCTTCCCTCCTTTCACCAAATCCCATTCCGGGCTGTTATATCCTCCTCTTACGCAATAACAAGAACAAGATGGAGAGAAAATTTTTGCCAACTCCAAAGCAATCAATTTGTACAAGACTTTTCTTCTTTGTCGCCTCGCTGACTCAACCTACTTCCCCTTCCGTCTGTTTCACGTATTCAATTCCTTCTTCCCCCCCGACTTTCTCCACCGTCTCGCTCCTCAACCCTAAGACGCTATAAAGTTCTTGGATTCAGCCTCAGCCTCCTTCGCGTAGGAGCAATCGCATTACGATCTAAAATACGATTGTAAAACAAGGAGGCGTGAAATAGTTTCTCACACACACTGTATGTTTTGTCTTGATCCTACTTTAGAAAATCCCACTTATTCTCTCGTCCCCGGCTTACATTACTATCAAGACTATATGGAGCGTGGGCTATAAATCGGTCACAGAGCATAGGACAGAAATTACCTGACAACCCAAAATCACAATTCCATCCACCAACATTCCTTGTCTTTTATTATCAATTGCAGGAGGAGGAGCGGACTGAGTACAATCTTCTTGCCTCCCTACTTTCTCCTACCGTCTATCCTTCCTCTAGGACTGGGTAAAAACTAACTGAGACAAATATCTCGGCGCTCTGAATAGCAAAGGATAGCCGTATGTAAAAAATAACGTCATTATTCCCTGTATATGCTACTTGGAGAAACGAAGAAGAAAGCACGCAAGAGAGAAAGTCCTTGGCTCTTAGAGAGATCCATTTCCTGTAACAATATAATTTCACTAAAGTGTTTTCCCACGGGAAAACATTAGTAATCAATGCACCATCTTGAATAGATGGAAAGATTCCTACAAGAATAAGTGGGCAACAGCATGGATTCCCTCCAGCTTTCTCCCACCTCCATTACACGAAGCAGGGCTAGACTCGCGTAGGACTGGATTCAATTGAAGAGAAAATAAGACGCTTGGTATTCTTATACATTTTTCTTGAGGGGTATGAAGGTATGTAGAGGATGTGAGCTTTATTTTCCTTCCGTGGTTAACATATGTAAAAGCTAGTAAAAAAAGAATATTGATTTATAAGCTTCTGTGTGGTCTCATTTATTATTTTTCAATTTTCTCTCCATCTTTTCCTCGTAGTTATATGTTGAGGCCTGAAATTGATGTGAGCTATGGGGTATGTGGAATGGGGGTGGGAACTTATTTCTCTTCATGAAACAAAGGGTTGATGGGACAGCGAGATGGTGGAATGGAGGAGTGAACCTACTTTCTCCACCCGGCGGAAGCTATAGCTTCTTCACCATTCACCAAATCCATGGAGCCTATGACTCCGAGTGGTTATTCAACAACATATTTAATGTTCAACGACGACAAGCTCTTCTAAACACTAGGCAAGACGGAGGCCGTAAAAGCCTTTTATGGCCCTGACAGCAACCCGTAACTCTGAGCATTTCCACTCCAGCCAAGCAGCAAAGAACAAGAGGACGGAGGAGAAAGAAGCGGACAAGAGGCGGAGAAAGTGGGGAAGAAAGAGAGGGAAACGACAGGAGATATTAGACTGAGAGTAATCCCTGTCTCAAAGTCAGCTTCTCAAGCAAGTATAGGGTGAAAGTATATAGGGACAAGAAGCTGAAAATTTCATAAGCAACCGCTTAACTTGGTGTCGTAAAAAGATTCAATATGCCGCAACAAGAATGGCATTTCTCCCAATCCGATTTCTCTCCTACGATCTACCTCTACCCTCCCTTCCTCATCTCCTTCTCCATCTCCTATTCCGGCCCTAAAACATAGAATTGGATTTCCTCAATTGTCCGACTTGATTTCGAATAAATTTCTCACGCCCTACTCTTCCTTTCCCCACGTATGCCTATTCGCACGCCCCGGACGGAACACACATCTCCCTTAACTGTCACACAAACACCCATCATCTCAATCTTTTATATGCCTAAAGATAACTTTCACACGCTTTCTTCCTCCCTCCATTAACTATTACTTCCTTGAGTTTTCCCTCATCCTCCCCTCCATTTCCGTCTTGAATTTCCCCTTCCAACCGACGCATTAACTCTTTCACCAACCACCAACCTAAACATTTCGTGCTAAACAGCTCCTCCCAAATTCCCAGGCGTGTCTTTCATTAAACTTGGCCCGCGCACCAAAGTAAACTTGGGCTCTGTTTTTTTTTTCAAACAAAATTAATTTCTCTCTCAGGCAAGAACGACAAAATAATGACGAACATCCTCGAAACCCTGTACAAGAGCAAGCTCGGAGCGAGATTATTTTCCATTTAAAAACCCCGAGAAAAATCATTTTTAATTCCTCTTCCCTGTTTTTCGGGCTTAGCTGCACCCTCCTCCGCAGCAGCTTCCTAAATCGCAACTAATCCTTCTAAAAAACAAAATTTTTTAGCCTTAATCTTTCCTATTCTCTCCACCCACCAGACTTTACTTCCGCTTTCTGTTTTACCCGCCTCTTTCTTAGCAATAGTGAAGCTGTACATGATACACAGTTTCAACCATCCCACACAAAAAAAGATATGAACTTGCTTTCTTTTAGACATGCAGCTCCTGGTTTCTTTCATGGCTGGCACAATAGAATAAAAGCAAAGGAAGAAATCTTTCGCAAAATCTTTGGAAACATTTCATAATGCAATCCTTTCACCCAGTTAGTAATCACTGCAGGCAGAACATGTTGGTTTGGCAAACATTTCCCCAGTTAAAATCCTATGCATTTCACAGAAGACTGTGAAAGTCCAGAAAGTACATACATGCTGGAGAAAGCAAGTAGTTTGTGTAGCATGTAGCAAGTGTAGAACGTAGGCACAAATTGCTTTCTTTGTTATTAGACTCTGCTACGTATCACGTATCCCGCCGCTGCAACAACTTCGTGTAGCTTGTTATTTACTTAACAAATGCATAGCAAAATTGTATGAATATATTTATATATGCTACAGCCTGTACGGAGGTCAATAGCAGCTCAAACTTTCTCTGCCCCTCTGCATCATTCAGTTCTTCATTCAGATGTATAGTCTGCAGTCTGGAGCGATTCCCCGGCTGGCTTCAGCAAACACCCCTTTCCCTCCCCCTAACCCAACCAATCTGTATCTTAATCTAATTTTCTGGATAACTTTCTTCATTTAATCCGACACAGAGCTCTTCCTCACGCATATAAATTTAAAACTTTCTCTGGAGCCATGATACAAGAAGACTGATTTAACTTTCTTTGAATCAATTTACCCTTGTCAAATATTTTCGGCTATGTTCCTTGGAAGGGATGTGCGTATGTAAATATACACGCATCCCGCCTGTCTCATCTACCATTTAGTATCATTATGCTTCATCCTCCACGTAGCTCCCGGCAGTTGCAGAATGAGTTCGCACATACATACAAATACAATCATAGAGGGATGGATTGCAAAGGGGAAAGTTGGAGAAAGTAAAAGAGAAAGCTTTGGAGCTCGGAAATAATGCTTGGATAATGTAAGAATGATGAAAAAAGGCGGAGCCCAGGTGAATCCCTGGATTCACACACACACACACACACACAGCCCCTACTTTTGCCTGCAATTAAATTCAACGCTTTTTCCTAACTTGTCTAAGTGGATAGCCATCTCGTTAAAAGTTCCCGAGGGTGCGAGAAGAAGCATTGTTACAGCTGTTCCCATTCCATCTTACACATTTCTTTCCCGAAAGTATAAATTAAAAATTTTATTTGCCTCAACTAACTCGAGAATCACCTCCTTCTTTCACCATTTCCATTCCTTCCCAACGGTATCCTTATCTACATCCTTTCGGGATTTCGTACAAACCACCTTCATGCATAATTATCTCGGGTACTATAATTAAAGCTGACAATGGGAAAAACGATCCGATATTTTCTAACCATTCCACCATTTTTTTAAACTTTTCTCCCCCATCTTTTTATACCCATAATCGTTGTCTGACTCGTAGCATCCATACATGGATCCTCCTTCAACTCGGCATTCACTTTAGGCAGGCCCAGTACTAAAACATCAAATTATTTTTCCCCAATCATCTAGTTTCGTAACGTGCCAAACGATCCTTTGCGTTAACTAGTCTGGAAAATGTTTTCCAGTTTCCAACCGAATTTCCTCTTCTTTCCAAGAGAAATTCTAATGCAACCCGAGTTCTTCTTCAGCTTTGCATCACTGTAATTCTACAAGATATCTTTGAATGAGCAGTCTTCTTTTTGCACACGCTTCCTAGTAAGCACACTAACTTGAGTCGGATATGTTTCAAATTAGCTTAAAATGTCTGCAATGAAAAATTTGCAAACCAATATATTCGACGTACGACTTTGAATACGAAGAGGGTAAAATTAGGAGCATGTGCTGCTTGACTGCTGGATTGGATCCGATAAAGATGTGATCCGAGTGTTTGATGTTGTATTTCTATATGTTGATACAATCTTATTTCTTGATCAAAAAGATGTGAATAAATATTACATGCAGATACGCAGGCAGGCGTCAAGCTTCCAGAAGTTCCAAAAAATTGCAAAAAAGAAGAAGACGCAACGTTCCATGAGGAGTTTAACAACTTTTTCAATTCTTTTCACGTCATGGAATGGAAGAGTCATAGATAGCACAGAGATGAAGGTTGCTCATTCAAATAGATGACAAGATGATTGGCTATGATCATGATCCGGGAGGTGGATTTCTATTTATGCTAATACCGTTGATAAATTTAGTTCCAGCTCTCTTCTTCTGCTTCTTCTTCCTACCACCCAACCATCTACTCCCTTAAAATATTCATGCATCAATAAGTTACTGAAATAAATTGAGAAATTATTCATTCTTTTCCCTCCATCTCCACTTCCTCCTTTCCTATGTACCCCGCTTCATTCTGCTCGCTTTTTCCTCCGGTCCGTTGAATATCCCTCTTCGCTTTACTACTCCTCCTCCTGCCTCCACCAAACTGCATTCAGCTGTATCTGTAGCAGTGGAAAATTCTGGAATTAGAATAGCAAGTGCAGCTCATTCGTATTCCTATTTTCCATTGTCGGCGTTTTGCATCGGTCACCGCTAGAAAGACCCGAACAAAGGCGGAAAGAACAGGGCAGAGACAACTTTCTAAATTCTGTTCAGCCCCTGTGCAGCATGGGATGAGGACTCAGCCGTAAGTCCATGTTACCAATAAAATTCGGATGAAAAATTATTTGCTAGTGAAAGCCCATCTTCATGATGTGAGTGGGCGGGGATGTTTGTAGCTAGAGATCACAAGCCATCATGTGAAAAGTGTAACGGAAAAGCCTGAGGTTTTCTTCCCTCTGGTGAAGCTATGTACGTCAACATAACTCATCCATTCACGCATCATACTCACTTCAAGACCAACTGTCTGCTACCCGACGCAACGAGGCAAAGAAAATTTCGCGTCAAAACCAAACACAGCCTGGAATCCAGTCCGCCTCAACCAGACGGAGTTCTGGATTAGGAAAAGGTCCGTTTTCGACTCGGGTTTGGAATTGGCCATATGTACACATCTGTGGCCCTCACTAAAGCAGAAAGGTAAAGCGGGAGGACGGAGAAAGTGGAGAAATCACAAAAATCTACCTTTCAGCTCGACGCCTCTTTCCATGTTCCTGATGGATGGATTTGTTCTTTTCTCTGAATTTATTTATGCCGCATGAAAATCTCTCATCAAAACGTCATAGGATCACCCTACAACATTCAATTTTCCTTAAGAGCTTTCCCCCAATCCGGAATCAACCTCACTCCATCCCGCTCCAAGAAGGTGATTCAAAGGGAGTGAAACACTCCTCATCCGCGCACATCCTCTTACTTTCTCCGCTTTCTCCCTCTTCAAACCTGCCCATCTTACCTAAGATGATGAGCAACAAGAGGAAAGAATTCATTGTCCCTTTATGTCTTCTTCACTCTCAAACAGAACCAGTTGAATTGTTACCAAGAGCTTTTCAAGAGCGCAGGCAAGACGACTGCTGGAGAAAGCGGTTATGGGTCGAGAAAGTGAGTACCATATGACTCCACCTACACGCTCCAAGTCTTCATTCTGACTATACTGCAACAAAGCCTATGTAGCTCATAACCCTATGTTTTCTCCTAGGTATTCCTGTTCTACATCCTCCACCGTTCAATATACACTACTAAAATCTCTAATCTTTTAGCCAGCTCGCAATTTTGGAGACAGGCTTGTTGACATCCACGTTTACACAGAGAGCCGAGGTGGAACAAGGACAAAGCATAAGCTTTTGTCCACATGTTTTTATCTTTATCAGAGGTGAGGCAGACGTTTAGCTTCAATTATTCCGTAGCTCGGCTTGTACACTCTAACATCAGTCATGTACGTCTTTAGCTTCAGGTTGCTAACTTGTATCTGTTGTTGTGATTAGCTGCGGATTGATGCTGTCTTTCTAAGTAGCTTGATGAAAGCTGAGAGTGCAAGTGTGTTTTCGAGAGCCTTGACATAGGCTCTCACACGATTTGGATTCAAGTGCGTACTTCTGGGATTGATGGTGTAAAGTGTAGTTAGGGAATGGCCGGAATAATGGGACACGGGTAGAGTGAACACGTAACACCTGTTATTTTTTCACGTCAGTCAGCAAGAAAAGATGAATGGTCATCCAAGATTCACTTTCCCAGATGGAGACACGTGCAAGCAAGCATCTTGAGACAATGCCCTCCTCCTGTGATTTTCCTCCAGCCTGGTATTATAATTTACTGGGAGTTGAAACCATCCTCCATGCAGTTTACACCAAGCGCACCCGCTGCCACAATACAATTTTCACTTGGTAACCGGTGAAAGAGAGCATTAGCCTTCCTTAAGGTTCCGGAAACACGTGCTTCATGTAATCCCGGAGAAAGCATCCATCAAAGGATATTCCGAGACCACCGCTTCTCCGCTTTCACTTCCTTTCTCCTTCTTCTGCATCCGTATTCTGCCACGCCAATTTAGCACTAGATAGAAGCAAGTTCTAGATGACGGGAATCACTGCGTTCTATTTTTCAGTCAAACCTACAAAATATGTGGTCCAAACATGCGAGGAGAAAGAAACAAGACTTTTAGAGGAGAAAGCAGAGCTACGTCCACAGTTTCATGTTAAGCCCTTCTCCTTCCTTGATTCTCACTAGTTCCAACACGCCATTCAGTTCCCGGTCTGCCGTGTCTTGTCTTTAAATATACCGGATCGTCGGAGAAGCATGAGGAAATCAATATACAGAAGAAGCTTTTCCCATCTTCTTTCTCCTCCCTCCAAGAATCAACATCATGCAAGTTGAATACCTGTCCAGAGTGTGGCTGAATACGTGTGAACAAGAGTTTTATCAATTTCCAACAACGCAAGCCTTCAACTCCTCAAACAACCTCCACACCAACTTTCCAAACAAACATTTGCACACATGCACGGAAAATTCCCCTACGAAGCTACAACTTTCCAAAGATTTCTCAATTTTCCTCCATCCCTCCTCCCCCCGGCCTTTCCACCCAGGTCTTTCCCTTTCTTCCGATAACTTTTACATGCGAGAGTGAATCTAAAATATTCGAAAATCCAGCCCATGAACATTAATTGTGCAACATCCTTCCTGAAAAATAAATTCATAGTTTAAAAGGATCATCAATATTTTCTCCTGACTTTCTTGAATAATTCAGCAAGAGTTTCAAAAGTTACTCTCCCCTCCTCTGCTACTTTCTCCTAGCATGCAAACTTTCACTCCTCTAATTTTTGTACTGCAAGCATTGGAACAGTACGAGGTGAAAGTTGTAGGTTGTAGCCTCGCTTGGAATCAAGGGAAATGAGCGACATCATTTCTTACACGGCGTAACATACGCCCATATTTTCGAAATATTTACACTGTTTACAAAACTTGCAAAAGTACGTAAGCAGGCTGCACTTGCATGCAGGTAAACTCTCTTTGCAAATTGGTATCTGTAACGCTCACGAAGAAATCCTCTGCCTGCCAAATATCTGAGGAATGTCGGAAACGTAGAGGGATCAATAGCGGGAAAAGGAGATGAGGATCTGCATACCCACTTCCAAGCAAGTATACATGTTAACTATGGATTCTGTATGCGTAGCAAGACGTTATTTGAAATAGTGAAGCTGGGGGGGTATAATGGGTTATGTGAGTGCGGTGTGTCAAGTATTGCATTTCATAAGGCTCCTAGGGCAGCATATAAGGGCCATATTACACTTTCTAGAATTGTATTATATGGAGAAGACATCAAAAGTCAGCTTTTTTATTAGTTTAGATTAAAAAGGGATTCATGTATGCAATGCGTAGGTTAATATGAAATATTCTACATGTTATCCATCCAATCCATCCATTTTTTTCGAGGTTGAAAAACCCATGTCTAGAGGTGGCAGAAAGCAGCTTAGTGGTTTGAACTACAGTTCAAGTGACGTTCTCTTTCTCCATATCAGCTTCTAAGTATATTGCTTCCTCAATGTCTCTTATTTGTAGGGATTTATACAGACGAGGAAGATACAGGAAGGCAGGGGAGGGAGGGGAAGAAAGTGGAAGTGAAAGCAGAGCGACTAGTGGTGAAAGTTGAATCCTGCCTTCTCAGCGTCTTCCTTTCCACTCATCCCTCCCATCCTCCTTCCTACTCTTTTCCCCTCTTCTTCCATCTCTGAATGTAAATGGTGAAAGCATCAAGGAGAGTGACAATAGAGATGTGTGCATAGATGTCGAGCGCAGAAAGGAAGAGGAAAAGGCCAAAATTTATGTGCACTTTAAGAGCATAGATTTCTCTCCCGCCTCGCCTCTCCCAATCCTCCTCCCTGGTACGGCAAGTGAGGAAAAATACAGAAATAGAAAAGAATGAATGCAATCCACGAGGCTGAGCTCCCATTTACTACTGGTAACCGTCCCATCCCTAGTCCCATATTGTCATCCCCATTTCCTACCTATTATTCTGTCCTCCCTCTCCACAAGACTTCGGAACCAACCACAAACCTCCGTGTTTCCTTCCCTTTCTCCGTCTTCCTAGAACGGTCACAAACAAACAGCCCAGCTTCCTTCGAAGACTCCTCCAAATATTAATATGCCCTTTATTCAAGCTAAACTTTCTCTCAAAAAACCTTGCCTTCCTCCCCCTCTTTCATTTTTCATTCAGTCGTGCATATCGTAGTAAAATGTTTAAAAATGAGGCCATCATCGCCACATTCAGTGGCTCTTTCCCAGTCTTATAATTTATTTCTGGGTTGAATACACACAAAAAGAGTCGTAGAATTATTACTTTCACCCAGTGGATACGCGGTACGTTGGTTCAATAGCTTTACGACATGCATGATTTTAATGTGACGCAGGCAAAGAAGAGAAAACTCGGCTGATCGTCAAAGTCGATGGTGCACACAGAAATGTGCAATATTTTTTCCTTAACTTTCTCCTTGCATATAGGTTCATTGCAGTTTTTATAAGCAAACTCACAGGAAAAATATCAACAGACAAGCAAGACCAGATATTTTTAATACTAAAAATAAAAGTAGCTGTAGACGCAAGGACTGGTCTCTGCAACTGGGACGAGGCGTACACGAGAAGACAAGAAGGAAAAACAAGACAAAGCGGAATTATAGCATTGCGTCCACTTTCTCTTTGCCTGCAATACTTTCTCTCTAGTTTAAGTAATCCCTGAATCATGTTACTGCATTGCTTGAGGACTTAATTCTGTTGCTTCCTGC
Source organism: Sminthurides aquaticus (assembly GCA_906901655.1). Taxonomy (NCBI): domain Eukaryota; kingdom Metazoa; phylum Arthropoda; class Collembola; order Symphypleona; family Sminthurididae; genus Sminthurides; species Sminthurides aquaticus. Next base: position 10,960,414 of record CAJQTT010000001.1, on the reverse strand, counting down.
ATCCTCTTTCTCTGTAGCTTTAATTGCACAAATTCTTTTATACGACACACGGATTTAGAAGCACATTTTCGCTTTCTTAGTAACGACTTTGTCAGATGACTCCTCTAAGTTTAATGGATTAGAAGGAGGGACGATGAGAGATTTGTTCAAATTTGATAACTGTCTACGCTTTTCTACCGCATCGTTCTGCAGTGTGTTGTAGCAATTAAGTCAAGAGACATGCGGAAGATAAGGAGAACGAAGAATACTCTTTTATTGACCAGCACCACTCCCACAACAACAGCAGTCTTTTCTTATCTTCGACATGACAAACTTCAGGATTTGTAATCTCTCCAAGTTGTAACTTAAATGTTAACTTGACGGAGACAATAATGATTGTTTTTTAATTCCTCGGCTATGGAGAAAGTACATTTGCCATCTATCTTTCTGGAGCTTACAGTGCGAGTGTCTGGCTGGTATTGTTTAGGTTTTAATGCCAGCATTTGTTTGTGTTGAATTGTGAAAGAGGGGGATTACATTCTCGGCTCCAGGTCTCCCGTCCGTAATAACAATGAAAAGGAGATGAGAGAAAGCGAATGAAAGCTGAGAAAAAGTACACACAAGTAAAAAGAAATCACCCTCGTCATCTTTCTTTTCCAGAGTGCTTTCTCCTGATTTGAAAAACAAGAAGCAAGAGGATTATAGAGGCAGGTCGCTTCACCTCGACCTAGTCAGCTCTACTTCATCGTCCCCACACATTCCAGAGTCATACAATGTCTTTTTATGGGAAGAAATCCTACGAGCACTTGTGAATGAGCAAGTTTGCAGTGTGTATGTGTGCGTGAGGGAAAGTATTAGCAGTACGGAGAAAGAACATGGTTTGACGATACAAGGAATCTGTAGGACTGCTGTCTGCCTTTCTCTCTCTCTCCTCTGGCACGAAGGACATGATTCGTGGAGGGAAAGTATTCATCAGATTAGGTTTCCTAAAGGAAAGAAATGAAATACGATTCTTATCAAACGAGATATCTGCGGAGTTGAAGAAAAACAGTAGAGGGAAAAAATCCTCTGGAGTGCTATCGAGAAGAGAGCTTACGCCCTAATAGAATCTAGTTTGATGGTTCAATTTCGTGCATTCAAAGAGAAACTTCGGATAAGGCTTTCAAGGTGAGCTTTCCCTACAGCCTCAATTGCTCCTCCGAGTCAAGCCCTTCTTCTGTATTTGGCTTAGATGGAGTTTAAGAAAGAAGAGTGGAGGAATGAGGAGACGGAGGTGGATGACTAGTCTGATTCAAGAGTTTCGTCCATGAGCAATGATAGAAATGTTTGATAAGAACCCGGCCTAGCCTCCTTCCTGCACTCTCCTTCACTCCCAAAGATAATGAAGGAAGGAAAAGAAAGACACAGTCCTGTAAATTTCTGCCGTCTCCTTCCCTAATGGAACTACTACCTTCAGCTATCGCAGATTTCAAGTCCCCTCCTACACTCATCCAAAAATAAGAACCATCGGCGTCAAAAGAAATATTCAATCCTTGTATGAGTTCCGCCGGGCAGGTGAAAGCTGTGGAGAAAGTTTGCAAGAATGTCATGGTACTATCCTGTCACTAAGCCGCAACAAGTAAGTGTTCCGGTGAAATCTTTTATTTTTTAACGTTTTTATCAATCAAATATTCCATTTTAGTGCAAAAAGTACATTCTGGTGACGAAGGGAAAGTTAAAGGGAATACAAAAATCAGAGTAAGCTCTGACCTTATAGCTTCTTTCTGAAATTCCAGCTCAATTCAATTCACCTACCTTTGGAGGGGAAAACAGTCATTTATATTGAAAGATGAACCAACCCACAAACAAACCATAGGCAATAAGTACGGGTCTTGTTCTTCAAGACTGGTTGAGATTTTTTCTAGGAAGTAGGAAATGGAGGACTTGAAAATTGAGTAGGAAACTCCATTTGAGAGTTCATACATAATTAGGTGGTATTATTTGGTATCCAGGTTATAGAGTTGTACCTGTGGGAGAGAAGGATGATATGACAACTCGTTGGAAGGTTGTATACGCTATTTACCTTTTAGTTTCAGTTGGTCGCAAATACGCATTTCCTCTGAACAGGGAATAAAGGTGTATGCATGGTCACTCTTCTTCCTACAACTTCCTGTAACTCCCCTTGGAGAAAGTAGCTGAGCCATGAAGCATGATGGTTTCACTGAGCCCACTTTATGCTATCAGACTTGTGATTAGGCTTAAATAATGTAAAAGGACATAGTATGAAGAAGATTACAGGGAAGGATGTAGGTGAAATTGATTTTATCTATGGAACTCAAATTTTGCAAAATTTACCCCCAATCCTCCTGGGAATCCATGAATATATGATTAGTTGAGTTGCTCTTTTCCTGGGCTTAAGCTTTCTTTCTCCATCATCATCATCATCCCACTTCGTATGTTCACTCCACGTCCCATTACGGAACGTATGAGGGAGCACTGAGGTGAAAGCAAGGAGAAAGCACGACGGAGAAAGTGGATTTTATAGTATCGGAAGAGTTGAATTTCATCCGTAGATTATTTTTGGAATGGCATCAGAGATTTAGTTCATTTTCACTAAATTGTTAACTCTAATCTCAAAATCCGTGGAGCATTCCAGATTCCTTTAACTCCGTTTGTGATGTGATGCATGGCCATTTTCCTCCCAGCCCATCCTAGCTCACCTCCTTCTTGGAGAACAACTTGTTCTCCGTGGGAGATTGTGTGGAACTTGGATTGAAAATAATTCAATTCCTTCTATTCCTTCCACCAAACTCCCTTCCACGAACACAACAACACATATCCGCTAGCCAGTGAATCCCTGGGATGTACATGTGGAGGACAGATGGAGGAGTGAGGGAGGGTAACTTTGAGGAAGAATATTTACTGAATTTTCTATTACAAACTACAGGATAAAATCTACTACGACCATAGTTTCACTATTTACTACCCCGTAATACAACAATTCCCGAGCAGTGTATAGGGCCAGAGAGAAAGTATTTTCAGAATCTTGGTCCACCGTACAACCCTATACAGTCTTCTTGGATTGCCGGGTAGTTCACCTGAGGAAGCAAACGTTCTCTCACGCTCCACCGAGTCCGGTGCCCATACAACTATGAATAAAATGATAATATAGGAGAAAATAGTTTTCAGAGAGACATGGGAAGATTGCCAATTTGAATGAATGCCGGAATGAGCTAACTGGATCCATGACTAGTGTACTGTACTCTGCCCGAGAACCTTAGCTAGAGCTTTCCCCTCCTAGTAGAATCCCTACCCTGAGCCAATACTAAAATATATCAAGAATTCCCTTAACCTCTCCGTTTTACTCTTATTGCTCCAATTCTCCAATCCTCCAGTACAAAACACTCAACCCCTCGTCCTCAGTCCTCCCTATACATATCTGCACATTATTTTTCCTTCCTCCAATTCTACCTTCCAACCGGCCAAGTTCCGCCTTTCTCTTCCAGACTTTCTCTTACCCGTATAAACACACCTCCTCTTCCTCCCTCCTCCAATTCTCCCCTTTGAATTTAAACAATCCGCTACAAGGGTAGTTTCTCCTATTCAATCTACTTTCTCCTCTATTAAATCTTCCTCTTGCCTTTATTCCCCACATGTAGTATTACTATTATCATCGTTCCATTTCGCCTTGCATGATTTTTCACCAAAACTTTCACATCTTCTACCCCTTTCCCTTATCCTTCCGTTCCAGCCGCCCACACTCCCTTATTCTTTCTTACATCTTCCTTACTATGATACCATTTTTCGGATATACCACTCGATCTGCCCCAGCATTTTCATTCTCCCACGTATTATTTGCTCAAAATTTAACTTTCACTCAAGAGCCTATATATACATATACATATACATATATATATATATATATTCTCAACAACATCACTCTACGTCCTCTCAGGGGCTGTTCAGCCGAACCAAGTTGCAATTCTTCCAGCCGACTTTCAGATTTTCCAAACTAACATCAACATTCTGAGAGGCTTAAAACTTGAAGATCCTCTCCAACTTTTCTTAACACAATATTACGCAACACAGTTCCATTTCTAGTCATAACAAAAACTTAACTTTCTTCATCTCAGACTTAGTTTAAACTGTATCGGCTACTAAAGGAACATCTTCAGAGAAGTTGCAAAAGAAGCATTAGCTTCCATCCCGACAGTTTTCCTTTATGTCTCTAATAGTTACTATTCTCTGCCTTATATAACTATAGCGCAAAGATAGAGTCTATCTGAAGAACAACATGCAGACCAACATGAAAAACTACAGTGACGTTACTACTTTCACTCACATACTTTCCATCACATTTTCAAATAGAGCTTCCGCCTTTCTCTAAAAGTTTGCAAAGTTATCCCTAGAAGAGAAAGTCAATGAAACAAGAGGACTTTTCCTCTTCATTTTTTCCTCGTATAATCAGTCATGCTGAAAAAGTAATGCAATTTCTCGCTTGTTTACTGCGTACATAAAATTCAGAGAATCTGAAAATTACTCCCAGAAACTAGATACACTTCTCCTGTTGTCTTTGTAACGGTCTTTTCGTTCAGGTACAGTGTAAACTGCGTGAACTGTGTAGTTGCCAGGCTAAATTCTATATGTATTCAACCTTACACTAGAATGAACACAATAACTGAAGAATAGGACGAAATGTACATTGCTGATTTAGCAAACAACTTTCTCCAGACTATTTTCATTTTTAACTTCTTTTTACAGAACCTTGGGTCATGTACTTGTACTTTCACTCTCGTCCAGATGGCGTCCCGGTTTTGGCACACTCTTAATGTAACGGCATTGCCGCATCCTCCTCAACTCTTGGCCAAATCTCTTAAGATTTGATTTCTCTGCTTTTCTTGACGCAATATTTTAAGTACTTTTGTCCAAGGTTTGGTAAAATTTCTTAGGATGTGAGTAAAAAATTGCTTGGAAATTAAATATTCCTTAATATCCTTAAGAGGAAGTAAAATATATGAATTACAGCAAGAGCAACTGGATTCCGGGGTTTTCCTCGTCTATATGTATGGAGAAAGCAGACTAAAATGAAAAGCTAAAGAGTAAACTGCTATACGGGACTTTGTTTCTTCCCGCTCCCTCCGCCTCAGATTTTCTTCTAGCGCACTTGCATTTCCAGCAGGGATTCGCTTAAACGGGAACGAGGATTTTGAGGACTATGAACTTTTTCCCCAATTTTTTGCCCTCTGCCTATAGAAATAAGTGTTTAAGCTTGTAGCCCGAACAGACTCAACATTACAGAGAGACAGGAGGAGGACCCAGGGAAATTTTGAGTCAAGGCAAAGGCAAAATGTTCCGCTCCTTTCTGGTAGTGGAGCGATGATGATGATAATGATAATGATAGTAGGGAGGGAAAGAAATAAGGATGAAAGTGGGGAAACGGAAGACAAGTGTAATAATGTGTAGTGGAATCAAGGAAGGATCTCGAGAGTGAAGAGGAGGAGGCAGAGAGATGAAATGCGTACAAGGAGGAGACGCGGGCATTAGAAAACCGGGAGGATGGTAATAGTAATGAGTCTATTTCCTGCTCATAAACTTTACTCTCTCTTCTACCCGGGTCCCTGCCTCTTGTACCCGCTGTATTACTCTCTCCATCTATGCAGGCATAGGAACAAATAATGGCTCTCAAATCCAATTTCGTTCGGCGAGCATGTTCCCAAAACGTGGAGCGAGTATGAAGGAAGGAGGATGAACTAAAGCCATGGACTCCCCGACTTACCCGCATCCTTCCTTCCCCCTTCTCTTCTCAAGGGGAGCCAAAGCCAGTTCCATCTCTCATCCACCCGCCCATCCTCTACTGTCTTCCAGAGCTTCACAACCAAAAACTTTCACCATTCGCCTCCATACTCTTTAACGCAGTCCGGGGCTAGTAAGTAGTGCTCGTCTTCATCTGTATAATCAGCTAGAGCCTCCTTTCCCCCACCTCATTCTACGTGTCTCCCTCTGGATATTCCAAACTCAGCATAGTATTTCCGAAGACACAAGGACTAACTAAGAGACGAGTGACACAAAGAGAAAGCCTGGGTTAAACATATACAAGGCACCTTTGAATGAAGCTTTCTCTCCTTGTAACGATATAGGAGATGAGCTCCACAATGTTGGAAATTGTAGATTGTTATGCGATGCGGAGCTGTACTTCAAGCGCGAGTTATCCTTGATTAGCGGGTTTTTGCAAACCCTTGAATTTGCGCGAGAGTATTTTGCGAATGTGCGCGCGTGCTGGAGAAGACACTTCCAGTGAATATTTTGTCCAGTAGATGCCAGTTTTACAAGAAAATTAGTGCTGAGTCATTTCCTATTGTCTAACATTAAGGAATTAACGTGCTACTAACAGTTATGTAATAACTATGTGAAACTATAGTTAGCCACGTGAAGTGAGTCTCCTAGGGATTTTTGCCGGGTGTGTTGGAGCATGGTTCTTGGGAAACTCAGAGTCGGTTCGTAGCAGAGCAGGTGTGTAGACGTGTTTCTAAAACTATAGTGAGGGACTTAATTAACTGACTTCAGGGATTAAATTTAAGCTAGTTAAGAGAGGGACTGATTCATTTGTAAAATAAATGTGACTTGGAATCTTGCCCTAACCTTCCTATTGTTGTTGTCTTTCTGAATTAATTATAGTTTGCCACAGGAAAAGCCTAAACCGGGTAGGATTAGCGCAGTTTTCACATTTTGGTGCCCCGAGTGAGGTTCTTTGTGCGGTAATTTTCTCATTGCTAACGCTTATCGTATGAAGAGCCTTATTTAATTTGGAACTATAATTTAATTTTGAATTTGATTTTTTGTAAAAACCGTCTACACTTAGGTAATTGACCGACTAGGGTAGGATATTATAATCATGCCAAAAGAGACTCCTACTCCGATGGACAAACTCCAGAGTACCAGAGATACGAAAAGAAAACGGTACACCACAGTAGTCGCAGAATTTCAAAAGGTGTACGCAGAGAAAACATTAAATGTGCATAAGGTTACGGCCGCATTTAATGAGCTAAAAGGCGTTTTTGATAAAATTCAGGAGTTAGATGATGCTATAATTGAGGGCTATGTAGATGCCGGTGTAGAACAGACAATTATCGACAGGGAGGAAGATAATGCTGGTACGTTCAGGCTTAATTTCTATGAGCGTAAAGCTATGTACGATAAAATGTTGGCTAGATTGAGGAAGTTAGATGAGGAACCCGATCCGAAAGAGGAAGATGTGAAACGCTACAAGCTACCGAAGATCGAGATAAAGAAGTTTGGTGGTGACCTCAAGGATTGGATTACCTGGTGGAGTCAATTTCAGAAGATTCACGAAGATACCAGTATCGCCATCGTGGATAAGTTCCAGTACCTCTACCAGTGCATGCTACCTGATTCACCGGCTAAACGGATTATGGATTGCTATCCTCAATCAGAAGATAATTACCAGATTGTCGTCGACGTCCTCAAGGATCGTTTTGGGAGGGAGTCGCTGCTATCGGAAATGTACGTGAGGGAATACATTACGCTGGTGATCAATCGCATCAATTCAAAGGATAAGTGCTCTTTAGCAGTTTTGTACGATGATGTGAATTGTAGAGATAAGGCTGTTCAGTCCTTGAAAATTGAGGATAAAAAGTATTTGGATATCCTAAAGACTGCTTTGTTGGAGTCATGTTTGCCAACAGATGTTTTGAAGGTTTGGGAACGATTGGAGAAGGACAAGGGAACGAAGCCGATGTATACCCAGCTAATGGAATTCCTGAACAACGAAGTCAGAAGTGAACAGAAGATGCTGCTTGCTACGCAGGGATTTGGACCGGCTACTAGTGCTATGACCGACGTGAAATCCAGGAACCGTTCAGAGAAGAAGGATCGTTGTATCGAAGAGGTTCCTACTGCAGCAGCTTTGACGGCTCAAGCCGAAGTTCGTCATAAATCAGTTTGTGTATTTTGCTCAGGCAAACACGAATCAAAAGATTGTAGAAAGGCTAGAAGTATGACCATTGAGGAAAGGAAAACAGCTATTGTTAATGGAAAGGTCTGTTTCTATTGTTTAGGTAGACATTTCGCAAAGAGTTGCAAAGTTAAGGTATACTGTCAACTGTGTAATAAGCGTCATCATTTAGTTATGTGTCCAGAAGCTGCCCAAGTAGGTAAAGTTAAAAGTTCTGAAAAACCTGGCGGGAGCAAGGAATTTTGTAAAGAGGACGTTGTTGATAGTTTACAAACTTGTGCGATGTATAGTTCAAGTGTACTGTTGCAAACAGTAACAGTCAAGTTAGTAGGACAGGGTCAAAAGAATATCCGAGTTTTGATGGACAATGGAGCGGAGCGGTCATGTATCCTTGAAAGGACTGCTACCGAATTAGGATTGAAGTCATTAGGAAAAGTATCAGTTACTCACTCTGTATTTGGTGGAAAGCGTTTTCCAGCTAAAATAAGACAACGCTATGAAGTGGAGCTTCACAGCTTGCAGAGTGAATTTAAGTGTAAACTAATGCTCTTTGATCAAACTGTTATCGTAGATAGAGCGCCGTCAAAATCTTGTGGACCATGGGTTGAAGAGCTTAGGAAGATGAACATCCCGTACTTGGATCGAGACTCTGATAGTGCCGACATCGAGCTACTTATTGGATCCGACTATTGGGGAAGACTCTTGACCGGACGGATCATCCAACTTGAGTGTGGAATTACTGCGATGGAATCTGTATTTGGTTGGTTGTTGACGGGAGCTGCTAAGGGTTGTAAATCAAAAGTTAATAATTATGCATCCATGATTGTTACGTCAATGTTTAACGATGCATCTGTTTCTGAGCTATGGAATCTAGAAACGATCGGGATAAAGGATTCGGCAGAGACAAAGTCAAGGGAACATTTGGAGCAAGAAGCAAAGCAGCACTTTCTGAAGACTGTATCGACGGATGAATACGGGAGATACATTGTACAGTTGCCTTGGACAGTTGACCCTGTGATTTTGCCGAATAATTTTGCCATAGCGGAACGGAGACTCAAGAATTCCTCGTCTAAGCTTCGAGGACAAGGATTGTGGAAAGCTTATGATCAGATTTTCAAGGAATGGTTGGAGCAAGGGATTATAGGTCTTGTACCTAACGAAGAATTGGATTTCCCTTCTCATTATATACCTCATCGCGCCGTCGTGAAGCCGTCGAGTTCAACTACAAAAATTCGACCTGTGTTCGACGCATCATGCCGCGCAAAGGACTCGTTTTCTCTGAATGACTGTCTCGAGAAAGGACAGAATCTACTGGAGCTCATTCCGGCCGTCCTTTTACGTTTCAGAGAGAAGAGGATTGGATTAACTGCGGACATTAAGAAGGCTTTCTTACAGATTGGTGTCCACAAGCCTCATCAAGATTATCTTCGGTTCCTTTGGTGGGTAGACGACAAGGAAAGCAAGATTCGGATTTATCGCCATCAACGCGTTGTATTTGGCGTTAACTGTTCGCCGTTTCTGCTAGGAGCTGTCATCGAATATCATCTGTCTCAAGTGCCACCGCTGGAGAAGGAATTGGCTAAGAAGTTATGGAAATCGTTTTATGTCGACAACTGCGTAACATCCGTGGAGAGTGAAGAAGAGTTGGTGGAGTTTCAAGAATTTTCCATTAAGGTCTTCAAAACAGCTATGATGGACTTATGTGTTTGGGAATCGTCGGCTGGGGATGTCACCGGAATCAGACCCTCCGGTTGTGGATTGGTGGCAGGCAGCCCTTGTTCGGACGGAACTGGCGGTTACAACACATCTGTCCTTGGTTTGTCATGGGACAAACACGAAGACTCGTTATCGGTCAAGTTGGGAAATTTGAACTCGTCGGATGTTGTCACGAAGCGTGTTATTTTATCGGAGATGCAACAGTTGTTCGACCCGTTGGGATTTATTTCGCCGGTTACTTTGAAGCCGAAGTTATTGCTACAGGAGGCATGGATACAAAAGCTGGGATGGGATTCTCCTCTACCGGAGGATATTTGTAAGAATTTTAATGCCTGGAGATCAAGTTTGGCTGTGGTTGGGGATATACGTGTGCCCAGAAGAATTTCAACGTTTGAGAAGGAAGGAAGTAGTTGGACACTTCATGTTTTTTGCGACGCAAGTCAATCTGCCTTTGCTGCCGTCGTGTTTTTGAGATGCGAGAAGAATGGAGTAGTTACTGTCCAGCTAATGATGTCAAAGTCCAGAGTTTCTCCAGTGAAGAAGATAACTATCCCTCGCCTGGAATTATTAGCCTGCTTGGTGGGAGCGCGACTAAAAGTTTTCGTTACAGAGGCGTTGGAGCTGGAATTACCAACCTTCTTGTGGTCGGACTCCACAACAGCTATTGCGTGGATAAGGCGGAAAGAGAACTGGGGAGTTTTTGTTACTAACAGGGTGAACGAGATACGAAGGATTACCGATCCGGCGGATTGGCGACATGTACCAGGGCTTCTTAATCCTGCGGATCTACCTTCCCGTGGATGCGACGCGGAAGATCTTTTGTTGAAGAGATGGTGGGAAGGACCGTCATGGTTACTTTTGTCTCCAGAGGAATGGCCAAGTGTGAAAGAAGAGGATGATGAAGATGTGATTGCGTCGGAAAAGAAGAAGAGCATCATCAATTTATCGGTCATTCAGCTCGAGCCATGGTACGATTGGAAATTTTCTAGCTACTCCAAGATTATTCGTTTGGTCGCTTGGATGCTACGCTGGAGAAATCGTGTCTGCAATGGAATCGTCACCTGATCTGTCGGTAACGGAATTGGATCTTGCTGAGAAGAAAGTTTTACTCTTGTTGCAGCAAGAATGTGGAATCACCGAAGAGTCATGTCCAACTCTGAAGGCTGTAAAAGGGGAAGATGGTATTGTTCGGATAATTACCAGGATAACAGAGGGACCGGATTGCGAAGAGTTCAAGTATCCGATTCTTTTACCCAGCAACCATCATCTTGTGGAAGTACTCGTTCGTGAGGTTCATTTAAGGAATCATCATGCTGGAGTCCAGTTTGTCATGAGGATTCTACGAGAAAAGTTTTGGATCGTTAAGAGCAGACAGCTGCTGAAGAGGATTATTTCAACTTGCGGAGCCTGCCGTCGTTTTACTGTGAAGCCAATGTGTCAAGTAGGAGCAGCTCTGCCGAAGACGAGGATTGAAAATACATCCGTATTCCAGGTGACTGGAGTTGATTTGTGTGGGCCACTATTGCTGAAAGGAGGGGAGAAGGTCTGGATCGTTTTGTATACCTGTGCTGTTTACCGTGCTGTCCACCTTGAGTTGGTTTCATCGATCAGCACGGAAGCCTTCTTACAGACTTTCAGAAGATTTGTGGCACGGAGGAATCGCCCGGCTGTAATGTACAGTGACCAGGGCACGAATTTTATTGGAGTTGTCAACATCCTTAAGAATATGGATTGGAAGAAGATTAAGGATCTGCACTCTCTGGATCGGATTGAATGGAGATTGAACCCTCCTGCTTCTCCGTGGTGGGGTGGCTGGTGGGAACGATTGGTGAGAATCGTTAAGGGATTGCTTGTCAGGATTTTGGGTCGTCGTAGTGTCGACTATGAGGAGCTGAGTACGGTATTGTGTGAGGTCGAAGGAGTAATTAATTCTCGTCCTTTGACATATGTGAGCGAGGATCCTAACGATTTATTAGTTTTGTCTCCTAGTTTGTTCATCAAAGGTTTCGATTCGGATGGGATTCCTGACTTGGACTCAGTTACGGTCAAGGGGCTTCGAAAGCGACATCAGTATCAGCTCAAGCTGATCAAGGAGTTCAGGTCGAGATTCAGGACTGAATATTTGGCGAACTTGGTTCAACGTGCAAAGGATAAGGGAAGGACTATCGTCAATGTTGGAGATGTGGTACTCATCGGTTCTGAGGATAAGAAGCGGTTGCTGTGGCCGATGGGAGTTGTGGTCGAAGTCATTCCAGGAAGAGACGGATCTATTCGTGTTGTCAAGGTCAAGACATCTTCGGGGATACTTGTACGACCAATTCAGCGTTTGCATCTTCTAGAAACAGAGTTTGAAGACGACGATGTAGTGCTTCGTGATGTGAATCAAGATTTGTGTCAAAATAACAGTGTATCAGACTCTAATGCTAATGATTCTGTTGTTTCGGATGCTATTGATGTTAATGCTAGAGTTAATGATGATTCAAATGTTGTTAGAACTCGTAGCGGAAGAATTGTTAGAGTGCCTATGAAGTTTGGCATGTAATTGTTGAATCATTAAGTGTTACTTAATTCATGTTTGTCATGATTGATTTGTTGATGTGTTGAGAGAAAATGTTATGTTATTTGTTTTTATTGTTATCATCGGTGTGTGTATCTAAAGGTTATGATGAAGCAATGTCTGTTTAAGTCTAGAAACTACAAGCATTTCCAATTGTTATTTTAATTGTTTGTTAACAATTTAAATCTGGGGAGGATGTTGGAAATTGTAGATTGTTATGCGATGCGGAGCTGTACTTCAAGCGCGAGTTATCCTTGATTAGCGGGTTTTTGCAAACCCTTGAATTTGCGCGAGAGTATTTTGCGAATGTGCGCGCGTGCTGGAGAAGACACTTCCAGTGAATATTTTGTCCAGTAGATGCCAGTTTTACAAGAAAATTAGTGCTGAGTCATTTCCTATTGTCTAACATTAAGGAATTAACGTGCTACTAACAGTTATGTAATAACTATGTGAAACTATAGTTAGCCACGTGAAGTGAGTCTCCTAGGGATTTTTGCCGGGTGTGTTGGAGCATGGTTCTTGGGAAACTCAGAGTCGGTTCGTAGCAGAGCAGGTGTGTAGACGTGTTTCTAAAACTATAGTGAGGGACTTAATTAACTGACTTCAGGGATTAAATTTAAGCTAGTTAAGAGAGGGACTGATTCATTTGTAAAATAAATGTGACTTGGAATCTTGCCCTAACCTTCCTATTGTTGTTGTCTTTCTGAATTAATTATAGTTTGCCACAGGAAAAGCCTAAACCGGGTAGGATTAGCGCAGTTTTCACATCTCGCCACTTTCACCGCTTTCTCCCAGCCCTCTTCCCACGGATTCCACAACTCTTGTGGTGGTAAATGGAAACGACAGCTAAAAAAATTTACATCTTTCCCCACCACCCCCAATTTTTATCCACTCTCCGGATTACCACACCCCTTCCCCTCATGTACCCCACCCACCGACAGGTATATAGGAATAGTTTACCCCCGGCCCTGTCTCATATTTGACTCCAACCTCATACATGAGCATAGTACTGCGGTTTGCAATTTTGCAAAAACGTTAAGGCCGCTTCCAAGTTTTTAAGTTAGCCCTTCCAAGGCGCAGTAATCAATTGAATAGGTTAGTGTACATGGTGAAAGCTGAGTGAGGAGGAGCTACCTGCAACCTTATTCATAGTAATCGGAATTTCAAGTACGAGATTAAGCAACGAATTAAAAGAGTTCTAAAGACTGTTAGTAAAAGTAAACATACAGCTATTAGCCTAAAAAATTCACTAGACCTCAAGTTTTTTACAGCAGCAACTGTCTGTGGATATAACCAAATAAGTAAGTCAAAGCCCGCGGCAACCGGGTCATTTGTACCTTTCTTCCAAAAGCAGGCTGTACCCGGCTCTTTATACTTGTTTCTATGGACGTCCTGCTGGATTTACACTCAGCCTTGATCCGCCTATCCACATACATTGTACAAGGAGTAATCGGAATGAACCACCTCGTCCCATCCTATCCCTCGTTTCCATACAAAACCGTGCTTAATATTCCTCTCATGAGTTCGCACAAACTTTCGCATTGCATACGCTCACCAAACCCGAATTTACTTACGCTCTCAGCTCATTACTGTTGTAGCTTGGAATACATGATTTGCCTGAATGAGTGAGAAAGCTTTCTCCTTTCCCTTTATTCCGCCAAGCCAGACGCTCCGAGGATTAGTCCCCCTTTTCATCACATCTCTCCCCCATTCTTTCCACTCTCCGCCGCCTCTTCACATAATAAGGCAACCCGAAACGGGGACGGGAGCAGCTTAAGAAAATGAAGTGACAAATGGAAAAATCTTCCGACAATTCCGTATCTCCCCTGATCAGCATTCTGGGGACGTTTTCCGGATTGTTCCACTTCCCCTAAAGACGTGTAGATAGAGCAGCGACTGCTTCGGGAATTACACGAGTTCCCGGAGAGCATACGGACCAATTAGCTAGAACAACAATCAGATAAATCTCTCCTGCGACTCCATACACCTTGTTTCCATAAACAATTTATATTTTATAAAAGCTCCGCATCCTTTTTACACAATCCCCCTATCCGCCCATTCTCCATTCACTCATCCCTCCCGCCAAGCACATTCAAATCATAGAGAAAGTACCATATGACCAGGATTTCACTCCTTTTGTTTCTTTATCTCCGTCACGATTCCACGGATTAAACCCACTTCCTCACCAGATGGAACTGATTACAATGGAACACCTCTTCTCTCGTTCCTTTTAAAAACACGAATCTACTCAGCTTCACCTCGGTATCCTCACAATGCAGTATGCCCAAGCAGTAGTATAAGATTCAGCATATTTTGAAACATTACTGAACTTATCTGCTAAAAATGATAACGCGAGTAGCGTCTCATCTTCACAATGATTACATGCGGGTTTTTTACGACTGCGGATAGTTCCATAAAGCATCCTACAAAATACTACTGTATAAATTTCCTCTCTGGATGCTAGAATCTTGTAAGTGGATGACAATATGACAGCTGTCAATTTGTGCTATTGTTTCTACTAAAAGACGAATGACAGTATCTCGAAGTGAAGTTAATTACTTGGGTTAATTATAGCGACACTGAAGCTATACGCAAGAATTATTATAGCTGCCATTAACAGAATTACAGATACTGATATGATAATAAAAACAATCACAGCTGGACCAACGAAAAATTGCTGATGATCAGATGGGGTCCCGCGTGAAAGTAGATGTTGGATTGCTTAGACAGGTGGTATATAATTTAAGTAACGTGCCAATACCGAAAGGAGAATGATTGATAAAATTGAGAGATGATATAGTGAAAGTGGAGAAAGTTGGGTATTCACTCCACAATGGCTGTAACTCTCAATTTTAGCCGGCATTTGAACCCGGTTCGGGCGGATTTGACTTGGTGAAAGAGGAAAAAGAATTGTTGCGAAAGGTTCCTCGTGGAGGTTGTAGTATGGGAGTGGTGTATGAATTGTACACGGTTAGGTAGGGGACTGTGGAATAAAGAGTAGATAAGACGTAGTAAAAGGAGGCAAACAAAAGGCGGGTTCAGAAGCAGTTGCTGGAGGGAGAAAAATATATTGCTCTGACCAGAATAATATCCGTTAGATATGACATAAAATATTGAAGACGGAAAAATCTTACCAAATCACTCCACACAATTCTCTCACTTTCTTTCTCCGCTTTTCTCCCTTGAAATCGTTTTTTACACTCACTGCTCATGTAATTTTTTTACTTGCTTTCTCTTCCCTAAGACTACCAGCTCGGCCTAACCCTTCCTCTTGCTTATATCGATAAGGACTAATGCATTACTCCATTTCTTTATGTCTGATTACGAATAGTTCTCAGTAAGCCAAACTCAAATCTAGCAGCCAAGCTCACCCAACCAACCCAGTCATCCCGCAGCCAAGCAAAGCCAAGTAACCAAGGATGTCTTTACTATCACAGCACTCTCTCTCTCTCTCCTTGCTTTCTCCCACTCTTTTCTCCTCGAACAGTTTTTTCTTGCTTTCTCCACCAGCAAGATGTAGTTCATCCTCATGCTTTCTCTTTTCTACATCTCTTTTCTCTGGAACTGACAGTGAATCCTCTAGCAACTCTGGATAAAACATTATCATCATGAGTGATGCTTTTTATTTCTCCACCTATCTACCGCTTCCTTTTCCCCCCCGGATTTTGGCCTCTCTTTTCCGCTATTCCAAGAATATTCCCTCAGCCTTCCCACGACACTCTACGCCACTCTTCTCCCAAAAGCCCCAAACTCGCCTATCATCTCTCCCTGCTTTTAAAGTTTCTTGATACCCTTGGTTCCACTCCCGTCTCTTAGTCTGCCATCATCCATCCCTCCCCACCGGGGGGATTGTGGTCTTTTGCCAAATGAACATTAAGCCTTCTAAATTACTGCTGAATCGCGAAAAATTAAAGCATATGGCTATCCAAACGGGTTCTCTTGATCCTCCCTCCTTGTAATTCCCCGGCAGTTTGTCTCTTGACAAGATACAAAAAACAGAATGGCTCAAATCATTTAAAGTGCTCCTACATTCTGGGCAGTGGACAGTTTAAATTATTGCAGTCCCTCACCAGAATTGTCTCCCTGACGCATGGGATAGCAACTTTAGAAATTACCAAAGAATAATAGTTCTGAATGGATCTCCAAAAAAGACT
Organism: Sminthurides aquaticus; assembly: GCA_906901655.1. Classification (NCBI taxonomy): domain Eukaryota; kingdom Metazoa; phylum Arthropoda; class Collembola; order Symphypleona; family Sminthurididae; genus Sminthurides; species Sminthurides aquaticus. The sequence goes on along the minus strand of CAJQTT010000001.1, from coordinate 10,944,057 downwards.
AATGCTAGTCAAGCCCTCTAGTTTTCCCTACCAAATACATTCGAGTGTCTTGGCGCAAATTTTGATTTACTTAATGGCAGGGCTCAAAATCAGCGGCGCTAGCACTAAACCATTCGCCCCTCCGCTACATTCCACCAAGTTACGCCTCCTCCCAGGATCTCTCTGTCAAATTACTCCCTCGCAGAAAAGAGGTAATGGCCTAGAGGAAGAAATTTCGGAACCTTGCCAACTTCCATCCAACCCTATACTCCCTCCTCCCTTTCATAATACCAGGTGGCACTTATTCGATTTTATTGTAATTTATTCATCCGGGCAACTGATAGGAGGCATGGACTTTCACAAGTCCCTCGCTCTCTACACTCACAAAAACCCCTCAAGCACACCCTTCCCTTCAAATTCCGCTACTTCTCCTCTTTAGGAATCTCGTAATGTTACATGTAAAAGAACCATGATCCGAATTTTTAAATAGATCACGCCTCCCACAAATATCACAACTCTCCATCAAAGGCCCCTATCGCTTTCTACTCCTCCTCTACTGTCCCAGAGTCTTTTGTGGTAAACTCAATTACCATTTCAACTTTCTCCAAGTACAACTTTCCCCCTAAAAAAACATTTTAAAATGAATATACAGCCTATTTGCGCACCCTACAGAGAAAAGCAATGAAAGTTTGCGTCAATAACTGGGATTGACCATTTGCTCACACGTCTACCGAAAGTATCTACCGTAACAAAGGAAACACCCAAGAAATCGTAATGATTTTATAAATTATATTTTTAGCTTACCTTGGTATTGGTTTTCAGGATGAGATTTCCTTCCACATCCCCATCACAGTCACAGCAGATGAGATATAACTGAAAGACAAAATATTCACCCATATTGTAAGTAACTCAGTTTCTAAACTTTTCTTAGAATCAATTACGTATGGCTAAACGTTAAATGTGTATGAGCTACTGGAAGTTTAAGAAACGCTTCACATCTTCTCCTCGTCATTTTCCATTAGTTTATACCGCTCAGACGGATATACATATCATCCACTCCATACGTTGTAATACGTACAGTATAATAACAGGGAAAACTGAGAAGGAGAAAGCTAATTGAGTTAATGGTTCCAAGATCACCTCCAGGCTATGCTGTTCAAGTCTTTATGAAATTTCCCATTAGATTTCAGAATTCCAAGCGACAATGAGTCAAAGTCAATATATTCCCCGAGGTAGGACCTTAAATCCTGTCATTTTAACATTTGCCTCCCGGAAATTAAGGATTTAGATATAGTCATTCCTCGTGTCTTGAGTTTAATGCTCTGAAAATGCTGTTCCATTTTCTACTTTCACCGGAGAAAGCAAAGAGGGTGTCAGATGAAGCTCCGCTCGTTATAAATTCTTGGCTTGAGGATTTCTCAGATTTCATGTCCATGAATTGCGGGACTACAGACTTTTAAATACAGAGGCAGCTCTCACGAGCAAGCAAAAAAATACACTGTATGAGAAATATATGGAATATGGAGCCAAATAATTTACAAAAACGCCTGCACAGCAGTCCTCCAATATCATTACAAAAGCCTCTTCTATTTATTACAATACACAATCTTTTATAACATCTAGATGGAAATGGGAATAATCCTTGAATAGCGGAACTTCCGAATGCACATTTGCAATTTGAATACCGAATGCACATTTGCAATTTGAATTTCGAATGATCATTTGCAATTTGAATTCCGAATGCACACTTATTTGAATAAAAGCATCATACATTATCCGAAATGAAGTTGCAGGTACCTATTTCCCTCTTAATCCACTGCATGTTACTTTGTATGGCTGCCTGCACAAATGGAACACGAGAGGGATTACATTTTGAATTTTAAGATACCCATGATTGCCAGAATGTAATAATAAACGTCGGCCAACTACTCCCCCATACATCTACTCCTTCGTACATCAAGCACGGAGTGAAAGGTATGAAAGTCTTGATTTAATAAAACAACTTTTGGGAAACGATGTAGTTTTTGATGGTAAGTTTTTGTGTCATAGTGCAATTCCATGTAGATATTACACTGTGCTGCGTCAGAAGATAGTTTGGACGAAAACTACTTGCTACCTTTCTCAGGATAAAGAAGGGCGAAAGTTTTTTCCTCCCAAGGACAAGACGATGCTCCTTGAAGGGGTAATAATACGTTCGCGGATAGAGTGGAAGAGAGGATGTGAGCCAAGGCGTGGAAGAGGACTGCATGTCCGGGATAGATATCTGTAATGGATAACGGGCTTACTAACTACCTCCGGACTAGGAAAAAATTCAAAGATGAATACCAGTTTCCTCTCATACGATATTTTAGGTATTTTCGAGAAAGTACACTCCTTGCCAATAGCTCAACGTATACCAACCCCTTACCAACCTCTCACTCGGATCTACCAAGTCTCTAAGCAGAGCTTAGGGATTAGACGTTTTATATTATAGTATTGGTTGGAGTTAGGGGAGAGAGGCAAGCCATGGATCTGTTATTGGAGGAAGCTGGAGAAAGGAGTGTAGTTTGGAAGGGATAATTCCATCTAGAGCCGTCTGGATGGGTTATGGTGGTGGAGAAGATGTTGGAAGAGGCTTGAGGAGAGAGGAGCGGCCGTCCATTAGCTTCCTCGTCATACCCGCCGTAGGAGAAGAATTATTGATCCCAGGCGAGATTTAATCAGCATTTAACGTGTGATACCACTTTTCGTCGTTCCGCATCATCCTCCCCCCTTGCTACTACAACTACAAACGGACTGTTTTCCGCCCAAAACTTATCGTTGGGGCGTATAAGAAACGTGCCATGTCTTGAGAAAAATACAAAGGAACAGGATAGTTTCCGAGAATTCTTCCTCAATTCCATTTGCGCGATCATCCTCTTTGAAAACGGTAATGTCTGTATCTACAACTACGTCTCCTTCCTACCTTGTGCACGGGAAGAAGCTACAGAACGAGATGGAATAGTATACATTTCTAGTACATAACTCAGTCGGCAATGCAAGTACTCCATTCCCATTCTCCACGGACCGCCCCACTCATTTCACCAGAGTGAAAGTTGTTGTGAAAGCACTATAAACAGCATACACTCCTCGTCTTCCTCTTTCGCCGAAAACGCAAACCACCGGATGGATATTCGTGAGGGAAATAATTATAATCGATACTCATGTACTCAGCTTGAATCATCATCCACACGGATTTCTTCATGTATCTTTTTCTTTGATTTCTTCTCTAGCTTTCTCCCCGCCCCCTCCCTTCCTCCACATATAGGAGTGCACTTGATTTACTGTATTTTGTCGACTTATATCCAGCGTTCAAGTCTCTTCAAAGATTTGAGCAAAAGCAAGAAAACTAGGCTAGCATACAAACCTCCTCGACGACCGCCTCTTTCCTACACGCTTTCACCGCTTTCTCCAATCTATGCGCCCATCCTTTGATCCCAGACTCCTTTCCTCACGCTTTCTCTCAGTTCCTTATTTTTTCCAACCTTCCCACGAATTCTTCCCCAAACATATATCATTTAGAAATGTAGAGGCCAAAGGACGGAGTGAAGGGTGGAAGTGGAAATCCTTCATTTCTTCTTCCACACAATCTACGAGTAAGCATTGTGATACGTACAAGCCCTAGGAAATAGAGACAGCAAAGACGGATAGGAGAAAGTACGGAATGAGTTACTTATATCCTCAAAATTGGCATCATTCTACCCACACACTAAGCTCCCTCCTGTCATAGCACTTACTTTAATATACTTCTACAAAAAAAAACCAGGAATCTTGTTCTTGTGTTTGTCCCAATTTTCTTCATATTTTCTCTACCTCCGCTAACATTTTACTATCCTCATTTGTCGCCCTCCAGGAAGAACCAGCCTCTTACTACACTTTGTCTTCCTTTACACTTCACATCATTAGCTCATGCTCTCTCATGCTTTCACTCATCCTATTCTTCTGAAAGTTCAAGGCTCTATAAGGTATATATGCTGCACAAATCCGCACAAAAAAACCTTTATGATTTAACTTCCAACTCGAACACATTAAAATATTTTTAAATTCTCTCAGCATATGGATATGTCCCTGTTTTCACTTTGTACAACTTTTACTGCATCTTCCCTACGAATTAAGTTTGAATAGTAAATTCACTTTTAATCCTGCTTTGTTTAGGATAAACAGGTTTAAAAAAATTATATTTACCTGCATCTCAAAATGTGCACATAGCCAATCCTTTGATCAAGCAAAGCAAGATTCTACCTTTTTGGGCATAGCATAAGCTTTCTCCACTGATAACTCCAACAAACCTTTGTGTAACCTTTAATGCAAATAATTTTTGCAAAACAGCACTCATCTTCGTCCTCTTCCTCCTTTGCTGTTTTCGTTATAAGCCCAGGAATTAAGTTTCCTGCGAATTGAATGAGTTTCGCAATTCCCACTCTCAGCCTGCTTGCTTGCACAATCCTTAATTTGTATTTGCCATGGACGAAAGGAGGAAAATCAGAAACATTGGTTCTTTGTTCTTCCGGTTCTGAATAAACCTTTCAACTGTAAAACATTCACAATATGGATGGAGAAAGTTTGTTGGCGCTTTTGCAACTAGCATTTCTATTATAACTGCTCTGTAGGAAAACTTTTATTTGGGACTGAGTCGACCTTGAACTCTCCGGAGAGTGAAAGGTAAATGTAAATGGATGGACCCCTCATTACAAAACTAGCTCCCGTTCAGACAAAAGGATGCGTATGTTAATCCATCAAAGAATTTAATCTGGAGTTCACTCAATAAGTTTGAATAGTCGGAAAGGAGGAACACAAATGGTTTAGTTCAACTTTCCCTGCACACAAAAACTACAATAAATTAATTCACGACATTTCTTTCATTTGTCTAGCATGCGCCTCCGCAAACTCTGCAACTCTTTCCAGTCTTTCAGTCTGATTAGACTGACTCAAAGTTAGCAAGTGATTCTACTAATAGACAGGAGCTGAGTCGGCGAGGGGATGGAGGGCGAAGAAGGGTGGTGAATGTAGTAGGACGTGAGCGAGTGTAAATGTGTCTGCAAACGCTGTTCTCTGACACGCGAGACATATTATAAAGAGGGAGATGGAAAGGAATTGATTCATTACGAGAAAACGCGGGGTGGCACCAGGAGCGTTTCATTAAACAAGTTGCGGCCAAACGATAAAGAAATATGAGCAAGTCGGCCCGACAGTTACTGCCTGTAAAATGGGTATTGGCCATGAAATTAGTAGATTTCCATTGTGATTATTAGGAGAAGTAGATTTTATGGTTTGTTCCGGACTCATTTTCCTTTCCTTTAGACGCATATAAGGAGTGAGTGAAAGCTGACTTTCTCCAAGAACCAAACATCGAAGAAGGAGCTCCGTCTCCCTCTCTATTTGAGCTAGCAAATATGGGATGCATCCACTCTCAAGGCTCTTCAAACGAGAGGCTAGAAAGGCTTTGCATGAGAAGAAGGTTTGGAGACGCGGAGTGAAAGAGAGTTATGATATTTGTTCGGGCCGTTGACTAAATGACGTAGAGATATATACGGCAGAAAGATTTATATATGCCACCCGGGCACTATGATTTACACCCTTGCATACATTCCTTCCAATTCTGTGGTGGCCAGGAAGCCGATACGGAGAAAGTCAGCGTGTACATTGAGTGACTGAATGAAGAGTGAATGAGAAGATGTCAAGTGGAGGAGAGTAAATTGCCGGAGAAGATTTCCCAGCAATTTTCTAAGAACATACTCACCCTACCCTAACGAGTAGTCATAAGGGATAGAATTTCTTTGACTCTCTTGTACGCAGCCTTGTTAAAAAAAATGTTGCACATCATTTTCCTGCCAGATGATAAAAAGACAACTTGAGCCATGTTTTCCCTTTGTGTGAACTCCTTTTGGAAAATAGCGGAGAAAGCAAGTATTGTCGGAGAATTTACAAGAGAGGACTCTTTTTATAATGGTAGCCGGTACATGGAAATGAAAAATTTTAAGGCTTTTTCTAAACTTATGATTTCAGAGGTCCTCCTGAGTCCTGACATCATCATCTTACATCCTTACATCTCCTGCAGACCTTGGACTTGTCCTCATCCTTCATCAATCATGTCTTTTAGTATCCAGATCCATTTACGACAAGCTTTCTCCTGAACTTGAAAACGTTAACGTACTTGAATGCTTCATTTGTTAATACTTTATGGGCGAAGGAGGCGGAGGCGGATTGGTGGCATCGGAGAAAGGTCAAAGAAAATTTTACCACTGGGCGTGTGCTTTCTCCGGTACACTTGATGCAGTTCTGACTGGTTTTTTGAACACAAGTGCAGATTATTACCAGCATGAAAGAGGAATCAATGTAATTTTTCATTACTGAATTGAAGGGGGCGCAGACACTTGTATGAGTAGTTTTGATTATTTCTCTTTGCCCTCTCATCAATAATAAACACAGGTTAAATAAATTGCGACTACTCCTCCTCCTTCAATTCAAGTCCTCTCCATATGCCTACAACTTGTAAAGAGAGAGTGCGTCCATTGTCGCTGCAACTCCGGTTTTGAGTCAAAGTTTCTCTCAATCTTTCTCTCCTCTCTTCCACTCCAACGCATACAGAGTGGAGATACTATGCAATTGCAGCGTTGAAGCTTGTTTCCACAGCAACCTGGTTGGCAGTGTCAGATACATAAGCTTGCATAAGACGTCTGTTTGTAGATTTATGCCGATTTTAGTCTTTCCTGAATTAAATTTGAATTGAAAACATGAGTATTTTTTACAAAGTTTGTCATATCAATCACAGTTGTTATTCTGCGACGCGGTTTCAAACTGCATCATATAATAAATGCTTTGTGTATGATGCACACTTGAAATCGATGCTGTACACTTTGAAAAAATATATTTCCTCAGAATGCAGAAGCATAAAAGACTTTACAAAATGGTTACAGGGGCAGTTAACAAATTATTTGAATATTTACCCAATTCGTCCAAGTGATAATAAATAATCAGCATTAGAATGATATGACTTCCTACAATTATACTTGAACCGTGTGAACTAACACGGAAACTTTGCGTAATGTGTATGAGACTACAGCTGGAACTCAGATGCGTTGTATTATTTACCAGGGTTATATCACTTCTTGCATGAAATTCAGCATCTACTTCCTCCTTTCTATTCTTTCCCTTTGATCTGTTCTTATAAATTTTGAACGACAGCAAACATTTAAATCAAAGAAATATAGTTCACCACAAATACTGGCTATTTCAAATAAACTCAATCCAAAGATCAAAAGAGATTTGAATCCCGCTAAAAATTTCGCATAATTAAAGTACAGGGAAAGCAAACACGTGTAGTAGAGGAGAAAGTGTGCGTTCAACTTTCTTACACTCAGTTCCTGTTATGCTTCGATGAGGATCGATACTATATAGCTTGCACTAGCTAATCCAATCCAAAGGTAAACTTCAAAGCCAGATGCTCTCCCTCCCTCTCAATTTCACGGGATACAGCAATTCTGAAGACGGTAGAAAGGAGAATTATACCTGGAAATAGTTGCACAGGCAATTATTTCAAGATAGAGTAGCGCCTCCATTATTCATCTCAGCTCTACATATCTTTAATTCAATCAAGATATACTGACAACAACTCCACTTGGGAATTTTCTGAGCGAGTGAATATAACTACCTGGAAAGAATTATGCTTTCACTTAGCCCTCTCCTTACCCTGTATTCCACAATCTGGAATCCAGATAAGCAAAATTTGTCTTCTCCTCTCCCTATCTTCCCCCATATCTATTCTTTATTCGCATTTAATTTTATTGCACACATTTATTTCCCAGCTTTTTATCCTTTCAGCTCCAGGCACTCACTCAAAACCGAAACTACCCAAATTCTTTCTCTCCGTCTCCTTTCTCGCTTTCCACCTGTTTCAAATAAAATGGCTTTGAAGTAGAGTAAACATCCAAGAGCTTTCTCCTTTCAGCTCTGTCCCTCTGTTTGTGCTTATAGAAAAGTTTCAATAGGTTTTTTTCTTTTTTGCCGAATCCGTCGCAATTTTTTCGAAAGCTGAATGAAAACTGCTCTTCACATATGAAACTATACAAAAGCGTCATTACATCTCGCCAAATTCTAATTTAAACGTATTAGGTTACTAAAAAATTTCATGCTAGAAGAAAAATTTTTGTATAATGCGTAGCTACAGGTTAACTGTGAAACGTAACGCTGTTTTGCGTGACCGTTTTCCTCTCCTCCAGGAGGAGTCCTCCTCCTCAACCAAAGGTGGTTCAGTATGTCTTCAGTATGGGAGCAGTCGAAGTTAGCAGAGAAAGCACCATCCCTAGCAAAACTGTGTCTTAAAATTGGTAGTGCGAAAATTGAGGGGAGAGAAATGATACAAAATTCAACATCCTTCGCCTCTGTTCAGTGAGAGGTGTACAGAGGCACAGAGGAGGGAGAGGGAGTTTAAAGTAAAAGAAATGACAGAGAGAGAAAGCGGATTTGATATTGAATAGCACATTTTATGTCCTTTTTTAGTCACTCACATTCCGAGCCACATGAAATACTGTAAGGCATCTCTGGGACGTGTTACAGATGAAAGCAACCGCCCTTCACAACTATACAACTTCTTTATCCCCGTCCACTACCAAGAAACCGCATGAACCCATGAACTTGCCTAACTTTCTCCCAGCTTACTTTCAACGCCTCGAGCTATTCTTTGTTCTAAACTCCTCCTGGAATTTTTCCTACAGAACCGGACTCCCATATTTTTCCTCCGTACTTTCTCCGTCCTACTTTCTCTTTCTTCGTTTTACGCTTCTTCTCCCTGCGCTCCTCCAGCGTCCCTCCTGCATCCATAGTTTCTCTTTTCCCTGTCTCCTCTCCAATGAATATCACGAACTCTTATTTTTCTTCCTCCCCTCCTCTCAATCACCCTGTCAGCTAAGAGCCGGTTCCACGGGTTTTACGCGCCTAAAAAACGGGCGTACATCAAAATTTTCTACCAGAGTGACATAAGAACATAACCTCCTGTCAAAAATTCTTCATAGTACCATTTCACCACACTCCCCTTTCAATTTCTCTCACACTTCTTCCCTCCTATCCTACAATCCTACCCGGCTACACACTTACCCTAATCGTCTCCGTATATCCATCCTCCTTCCACTCTCAGCCAGTTTCTCCCTCTTTCTCTCTCTCTCTCTCTCTCTCTCTCTCTCTCTCTCTCTCTCTCTTGTCTATTTGGAATGGCTTTTAGCCTGGCTTGATCCATGAAAAACGGGTACTCGGAATGACATATCCGGATACTGAATACGAACACGAGATGCATATGGGAGAAAGCACGGCCGGAGAAAGTACGCAGCTTGCATGAAAATCTACCACATTTCCCAGCAACTCTACTTCTACTAAACTTCAGGATTGGTGAAAGGCAATTTTTTGCTTGTCCAAAAATAGCCGCTGTACTCCATCCAAATGTGAACGACAGTAATACATGAGGTTGATATAATATTTTCTCCTTTTGTTTTCCTTCTTCCTCAACACTCAAACCAAACCCGCGTCCTTCCCATCCTTTCTTCTAGCCTCTGGCTCACTTTATCTTGGCCTCCATCAAATCTCCTTTCCTTCAAACAGCTTCCCCATCTTCCTTGTAACAACAATAAGCTAACGCAATCATCTTCAGACTATTTCCTTTAGCCTAATTCAGTACAGATTCCAAAGTAGTTTCCTCATACTCCCACTCCTTTCTAAGCCAACATCCACTTCCAAGAATAGCCGAGGTGAAAGTTGTTCGGGATAATAGGAGAAAGTCAAAAAATATTTTCCCTCCCTCACCTTTCACTCTACGCATCTCTCCTAGCATCCTCATCATAGCAGCCTTAGAAAAAGCTTTCATGGCGTCAACTATTGGAAATTATTCACTTAAACCTAAATCTCCCGTGATATTATCTCAGAGTAAAAATTCTATTTTCTCCATCCCCGGCAACATCACTTATTGCTTCAGGCTTGAATCTGTATGAAAAATATTTTCCAAGGAAAAGTCGGTCATGAACCTATCAGTCTTAATGGTGAAAATGTCGTCAGAGGTTCTATAAATATTATTGCTCGCGTCTCTTTCGCAGAACCATATTCCACTGGATTTCAGGCCTTTGGTTGAAATGCTCCATCCAGCTAATTTCATCAACCTTTTCATCAACAACTCCACTGACCACAATCATACTTCCAATGACACGTTGTGTTCTCTCACAGTTTTTTGCATTACGAAACCATGGACAACAGCATGTAAAGGATCCCGCCTTTTCTTTATTCAGTCCAACCAAGCATCCCAAACAAACAACTGCATTTACTCCTTCCAATTCTCGCAGACGAGGAAACAATCCCGGGCATTATCAGGAGCTGCGGGCATAAGAACGCAAGAAAAAGCAAGAGAAAACAAATATCCTTTTTCTCAATCCATCAGTCTTTCCTCTCTTTTCTTTCCCTTATTCTTTCATGGCTTATTTTCTCTCATCAAAGAACATACTTGAGATCTATGCTCTCCCTTCATCCCGCCTTATGACGTCTCCAGATAAAGCATCCCGTAATCTCATATACTCTCCATGAGCCATCTTTTCCCCACTCTAATAATCCCTGGATATTATTAGCAACGAAGCCCCAAAGAACCTACACACACACACAAGCTGCTGGATTTACAACCCTTTTAAATCTTCCATTCCACATCTCAAGTCTCTAAAGAAATAATAAATAATTCAAGTATATCCATCAACCAGATTATGGTACAAGTTTTACGGCTTACGATCCAATCTCTTCCTCCCGTTTCACTACTTCTGCCCTATCCAAGCATATACGAGTTTAATATTAAAGCTCCAAGCGTTTTTGTACCAGATTTCCCTTAACCGGAAGTAAAGAGAATTAAATATATGGATACTAAGCTTCATTATTCCATTAACTCGTTTAAACTTTCCCTCTCTCCCTCTCATCCTCCCTCCAATACATATTTAGTTAACCAGTAAGGGGTTTATCTTTGATCCCTCTTTTCATTTTGAGGATGAAAATATATCTTTGGCCTCCTCCCCTTCATTTTAGTCGCTCTCTACATATAAACACTATAGTGCTACACTAGAGTGAAAGCCGACTTTTTGGACAAAGCACACTCTTATATGTACTTTCTCCAAATACAATTTCCAGGTAACTTAAAATCCCCTTCTTTAGCTGAATTATTGTAAGCCATGTGGTCTGATCGAATCTCCATCGAACCGTCTCTTAAATCATGAATCCATAGTGGTAGCCGGCAGAAGACATGCTCCCGTCAGCACTACCCTTGTTCTTTACCAGGAGTCAATTTGTCATCGGAAATCATCAATAGCCTTCTCAATCCTAGTACGAGCCTAGCCAAACCTCCTTCTTACCTCAGATCCTGAAAATAACATCAATCATTTTCTCTCTTTTACTTTTCTTCTCCTCTCCTTCCTCACCCACCCACTGTATTTTAACTCTAAACTTTCTCCAATTTTTTCCAATAATCTCTTTCAAAATTCTTTCTTCACTTTCCTTTTGACTCTTATTGGTTTCTACCGTAAGAGAAATTTCTGAGAACTTCTGGGGGGACTGCTGACTAAGGTACAAGCTTTTGCTGGCTCCGAGAATTCTACTTGAGTTACTCTAGTATTTGCCGCAGTACCTCAAACCCATCACCGACTTGTCTTTACTAAATATTTCTGGTTGCACGCAGCCCTGTTCTTACGGACTGCCTTCCAGGTTCTTTCAAGCATTTCAACTGGTGTTTCTCCAAGTTTTCAAGGTGTCGAATTGAGGAATTGTATTTGTGTCGGTGGTGAAAGCAGGCTAAATATCCGTATGTGAGTAAAGTTGCTCCAGGAATAAGATGCCTAGAGTCCCGGTTCTGGCTTTCCAAGGGCGGTGAAAGTATATACAGAGTACACGAGAGGAATTTTTGGTGTATTCAACTTGACAGCTTTTGGAAATGTCCCGTTAGAAAATTCCACTCCATCAAATACGTCTCGTGTAAGTAACTCAAGCGAAGATTGTGGTTGCGGAGAGTTTATACAAGTTTTCTCTCCTACTGCTCTACACTCCTCCAGTTTGGACGGTTATTTTTTCAGATGCTTTCCACAAGTTCACTTACCAGAAAGTCATTTAGTTTGGAGACGTGGGAGCAATTTGGAATTTCATGCCTACCGGACTTGCGGACACGTTTCAAACTGAAAAACTGAGCGACTTTCTCCAAGCGAGCAAACAGTGCATATATTCGCTCTGCTTTCACTCAAATCCATGTATGTATCCGCTGGACATGGGATGAGCCCACTCTGGTCGGACAGGGGATTGACGGGAAGAATATTTGGCTGAATTTCTCTTTTAGAAACCAGTCTTAAAGTTTGCGTAAAAGCAAACCATGCATGAATTACAAGTATGACGGATTTCCTTGGAATTGGAGCAAAAGATAGAAGGCAGAGAGAGGGAGAGAGGGAGAGAAAGGGCCTTGCTTGCTCCTCAATGGATTGGGGCGTGTAAAATGCTGACATGTATCATGGTAAGAAGAGGATTGTCTTTTGGCCAGATGCTGACGTGTCCCCTCCAAGATTGTGAGGACTATCGAGTTCCTCCACCAGCCTCAGTGTCTTCTTCCCATGTAACTCCATTAGCTACACTTGTCCAGTTGAAGGAGTGGAGAAAAACTACACAGGACGCTTGTATCAAGCCTTCCCATGAATGAATCCAATTCAATACTTAATAGAAAAGAGTCTGCTGATAGTGAGACTAGCTTTGGTAAATTGAATGAATGAATGCTTTATTGTTCACACAGATCCCATTGTCTGCCTTCCAACACATGCTGGATGGATTTCGCTCTTTGGGATTAGATTCCCTGCTGGAAAAGTGGACTTTTTGTTAGTCTCCTCATCCATCCTCCCCAACCACCGCGTCCCCTTCTAGTCTTTCTTTTCAAGCCGCTATAGCTTGATTGTCTCGTTCCTCTTACCATCCCGTAGTCTCAGCTTTCAAAATTCCAGCATGGTGAAAGGATTCAAAGCCGGGCAAGAAGAGAAAGTGAAAAGAAAAAACAGGCTGCTCACAATCCCTGACCAGGCAGTAGATGCGGCTTTTCCATCAAAATCTGCTCATTTAGCGCGGGGAAAGGCCCTTTAAAGAAGGCTGAAGAGGACTGGACTTGGAGTTGTGAATATGAGGATGGCACTAAGCTCCCCTCTTCTATGTATCTTTTATAATATCCCTTGCAAACTTGGATAAGGTTGAGCCGGTTAAGGGACATTTAGGAGGAATAATAGATTGAGTGTTTGTGAGGATGCTTGTTTCATTTCCGCGTTTCCTCCTCAGCTCTCTCTCTCTCTCTACGACTTTTACTTTCTCCGCCATACTTTTCCCTTTGGAATACATCTCTAAAAAATCGCCACCTTTCTCTATAAGGTAATAGCTGAAGAAAAGATTTCCACTTTTTCTCATTTCTTTCCAAATCTCTTCTATCCTTCCTCCCACTCACTGATTTTCCTACAGCTGGGGCTCTGCTGAGTGTTAGATCCTCCTCTGCCCTCGTCTCTCAACAACCGAAAGCCGGGAATTCTTGCCCAGGAGTACAAGGAAAGAGGGCGAGGAAGACGAGCGTTAATATCTCTACCGGTGAAAGTTTCATCTTTCCTCCACATTTCAGCTTTTTTCATCTTCAAGCCCTTGTAGCTAGTGGATAAGAGAGAGCTCCAAGGCTGAGCTGAGAGAGAAAGTAACAGCAGGCGGCGTCCTTATACTTTCTCTAAAAGAGTGCAAGAACTGCTAGTGGGAGGAAAAATAGTTCCAGCGTGCATCCATCCGTGTATTTTTCAAGGGTTTCAACAACGAGCACTTTCACCATGAGCATTTACCATTGACCATTTACTGGCATTTATACTTTAGACAGCCACGTTCCCACTTTCACTCCTCTCTTTCTCTTTGTATCTCCTCCTTCTCCTCTTCTTCTTTTCCACTTTTCTATTTCTCAATCCTTATCTTCCCTTACACTGTTCTCCCTTATTCAACCAAACTCTCTGTTTGTCTGCATCCGGATCTTGCTTCAGCATGCTGACTATGTTACTTGCACGCTCAAGAAGTAATGAAAGTACGATGATACAAGAGTACACTGTCTGCAACCAATATCTTATGATACTTGTGTAGCGGAAATGGATAGGGGAGACTAAGAAAGAGAGTGAAAGCTCGAGAGAAAGCAAGATTCTTGTAGAGGAGAAATATCCTCAGAATTATCCCATCTAACTGTAAAGTGTTCAATGAAATGCTGAGATAACAACAGCTTAATGCTTAGGGATTAATAGAGGAGCTTTTAAAGGCATCCTCGACAGAGTTAGCCTTCTCCCCTTTCAAGAGACTTCCTCGGGTAGTCAGAAGGAGGAGAAGTTGCAAGAGGATTCTTAATTTTCCTACCCGGCTAAAAGCCCATTCACCAACCTTTTTCTTTCAATCAAGTGTCGCCTTGACGTTCATTTAAATTCCGTCCACATGATTATCTCTTGCCGACAATCTAAGCTGGTCAAATTCCAGTCCTTCACCAAAATTCAAATTCTCTTGATGCTTCCTCCTCCGGAATTTCTTCCCGCTTATTACTGCTCTAAAAGTCCCGTCACCCTCCGCTCCCAGTTTCTATCCTCCAGAAAAACAACCATCTATCGCCAACAACCAGCCAACCCCACATTACAAGCCTAATTTTGTCAACAACACTTACACCACTCTCTTTAAATTACATGCATGGAAAACTTCTTACTTTCTCTTTTTTCTCCACTCTCCAGTCTTCCTTGTTCCTCCAAAAATAAATCCAGCTAGAGACAGCCCACCATCTGCAGCCTCTAGACTATGGTCGATACCATCCTTCTCCAACTAACAACCCATAGCTTTCTCTTTTTTTCGCATCCCTCCTCCCCGTTTTCCCCATCTTGCCCTCTTGCCAAAGTACTATAGTCTTTGGTAAAATAGCTTGTCCAATACCCTGTTAAATTCCCAGAAACAATCTTTTCCTTAGCACAACACATCCAGACAAATCCACGGCTTGAAACAAGTATATATATTTGCTTTTATCCAACTTTTTCAGTACAATTTTGTGTACGAAAGCTCAATAATTTCTTGTCGGATTACGAAATCCGCATGAAAGTCCGCATTTTCTAGTGCAAAAAAAACTGAAGCGTGTCAAATCCGATCCCTCCATTGCAGGCAACTGGCATAAAGTTCTACTCAAAGTAGGGCAAGGCAAAGGCAGAGTTTGGTTGAATAAAGCTTGATATTTCTTCCCAAATCCGATCCTGACTTATTTTCCACGAATCCGTCCACATGTACATGTAAAATCCCTCTTGAATGTAGTAAATGACGAATGAGAGTAGATTTATTCCATTTAAAAAGCCAAATTCATCCACCAACATATTCTATCTTATTCACTCCTAGAAATTACATTGTGCTAACCCAGACGGAAAATAGAAAGTGGAATCATCCTCTAGCTCTAGCTTTTTTGTACGAGAGTACGACGAAACTTTCTAGTTTTTTTAATACAAACTTTACGCTACAATCCCCATCCGGCTTCTATCATCCATTGCCTATTTAGTATATGAACATTATTATTCCACTGAGCTGGATAGTGGATAGGCAAAAAACAAGGATTTCTCCCCTTAACAGTATGGTAAACTAACACAAGCCTAGGATTTATAGAAAAACAAAAAGAGAAGAAGTTATCACATAATTCTAGAAAGAAAATTGTAGTGGATGGAGAAAGTTGCGTCAAGGCCTCCTCCCCTCTTACTTACAATCTGCACTACAATCTTCTTCAAACCGCCAAAAATTTAATCTCCCGACCTAAAATGGTCATGCGCATACAAACAGAGCTCGGCGTACGGAACGGCAACAAACCATACTCAGCGCTACGATGAAATCTGGAACAGCGTTACCAAAAAACTGCATTCAGGATTTATGGTAATCTGCTCCTTGAGACGCGAGTTCTGAGAGAGAACTGCTGCAAAGAGAAAGTCATTTTCGGAGATAATACAAAGCAGGGCACTAGCATAGGAGTTCACTTCAAAGCAATAATATCTTCTTCTTGTTCTCAACTGGATTTCTTGGGTCTAACTGACTAAATCTTGGTGAAACCCAAGTTGGCACCGACACTAGCGGAGAAAGTTGTTTGTACAAAATTTACTTCTCTCCTCCGTGTCTACTTCTCTTCATCCTTTCTTGGAAGAGTAAGAGAGTCTGGGTTTAGCGGGTTGAATCTTGGAACGACTCATGTTTTTCATATTTCAGCAAGCACAGGGGCTAACTCAGCTCATGCTCTTTCATCCATGTCCCATTCCCTCATTATTATTTTGAGAAAGTGAACAAGTTCCAACTAAATCCAACAACCACATCCCACATACTTTATCCACTTCCCTTGGCAAGAAGAGCAAGGAAGGAAGCTAACTTCCACTTTATTTTATTTTCACTCACTCCAACCAAGTGCTTTCTCCAGTTTTTCGCCAGCAACTTACATCATCATCGGCACGCGTCTCCCAGTAACCCACCAGAAAACAAGCAAAACCCGGCTGGCTAGGGGCGTGAAAGGATGGATACTGCTAAAGAGAGAAAGGAAGCTGGCTTGCTCCGAAACACATATCTTTGTATGATAAAGAGATAAATCCGAGGGCATATTTTAAGGCGACCCAAAAAGAGCCAACTGTTTTCCTTTCACCTTTTTACGGGTTGCCTTAAATTTTCTTTCACACAAAATTCAGCATATGGGATTCCTCCAAAAAACAATGGTGAAAGTTGAAACATAAAACACCATCTTTTCTTTAAAACCCGTCAGCTCATAAAGCCTACCTCCCGCCTTCCGCACTTACCAACATGTCACCCGATCCAACCTTTTATCCGCATAAAACAACATGAGCAACTTTTTTTCACAACTTTATCCAAAACTCACACGCAGCTGAACAGCTTGTTTCTACTACTCTGTCCTTTCCCTTCTACCCATATTTGCTTTCATCATCGACTCTCCCTTGCTCCTCATTTGGCGCATCATTTTTTTCACTTTTTCTACTCTTAATCCTCCCCTCTCTCGAACCATGCATTTCAACCTAGTTACGTAATTCACAAGAAAAACAAAACAAAACAAAATTATGCTGGAATTATAACTGCATGGCTGACTTGCCCGTACCTGGAATAAATTCGGGGTGGAAATAATTCCAAGGAAATTCTTGTTTATTTTTCCTCCGTCAAAATCATTCTTATCAAGTTCTGTCTGTCAACATACATCTTCTCGACGTCAGGCAGGCCGATAATGGGAGTCTACATACAACATTTTTCCCCATCTCCCCTACATTCCACATCAATTCACACTCTGTAGTAGTCCATCAAAGTCTTCACATAGAAATTTCCATCGCTTTCAACAACAGTTTCATACTTTTACTTTATATATCAAAACCTTACTTTCTCCCATATTTTCTTCCTGCCTGTTCTCTCATTTCTTCACCTAGCTAGTTAATTTCCATTATAGCCCTGTATACTTTCCCGGAGAGATTCAGTTATAACCCGTGAGCAGTCCTCAGTTATCGAAGGACCATTTGCCTCCATGTCATTTTTTCCTTCCCGCCTCACCAGATGTTGCCATAGAAGTCCAACTTTCACCAAAGCTTTTTTGCCATATACCCTTTCATCTACTTCATAAGTTTCTGTTACTTCCTCCGCCAACTTCTTCCAGACTCCCGTCTGTCTGACATACGCCAGACAATTCCAACAAGGATGACAAGATATACGTTTGTCCTTTAACTTTGCACCATTGTCCTATTCCAAAGAATCGGACGATCCTTCCGTTACTGTAGATTTCCGCCTCATGCACTCCTTGATTGTTCAAATGCATTTTAGCAAGTAATGTCAATCAGTAACTTTTCTCTCACGCATTCTTTCCCGCCGTCTCCACGATGAATAACCCATGGAAATGGCGACGCCAGACAGACTTGTGTCAGTTGGCGTTCCCTAAAGAATAATTTCCACCAGC
Source organism: Sminthurides aquaticus (assembly GCA_906901655.1). NCBI lineage: Eukaryota > Metazoa > Arthropoda > Collembola > Symphypleona > Sminthurididae > Sminthurides > Sminthurides aquaticus. The sequence goes on along the minus strand of CAJQTT010000001.1, from coordinate 10,926,071 downwards.
ATCGAAGTTGCTTAAAGTCCCCCGAGAAAGCATTCCTCTTTCCCATACATCCGCATTCGACTTTCCTTCACCGCAAGAGCTTGTACATCTCTGCCCTTATGAACAGGTGCTCTTGATCCTTTATTTCTGCTCTCATCATGCTTACAAGAGGTAACGATGTTAGGTTTTAGTAGCTATACTCGAAAGCTAAACCTAAAACATGCAGTTACTTCTACAAGCTGGCGGGAAGAATGAGTCGCATATGTATCATGTATGAGCTCGGATTATATTGGGAAGTGGACGAAGATAGCGAGGAGCCAGCCTTTAGTGAAAGCAGGCTCCTGCAGCCTTTTTTCTCCTACACCCATCATTTGTCTATTATTTCCTCCAACTTTCTCTTGTCCAAGGAGAGGGGAAGTTGGTAAAACTTTCCTTCCCGCTTTTCCCCAAGCAATGTAAATCCATGACTAAGATGAGTGGATGAAAGCCTTCCAAACTCTTGCCTCGTCTCCGTCTCCCCCTTCCTTCCTTTAACGGCTCAGAGCCATGTACAGGAACCTATACTATACGGAAGGTGCTGCCTGCCGGGGGCATAGAGAAAGTCAAACATTCAATGTAGAGCTGGATAGGAAGGCGGACGCGAAAGAATTAAACATGCTTTTCCATCCCGTCTTCTCTTAGAAAACTTGAAATCTTCGTATTCACCCAATATTAAAGCGTTAGTGCAACCGGAAGACTTTCACTTTACTCAAACTGTACGTCCCCGCTATTACAGACGAGGCTAGATAGACTAGAAAGTCAGAGGCCGTCCACCCAGCTCCTAACTCTTTTCTCCTCCTTCCTATCCCTCTTCTTAAAATTTCCATATTCAATTCAAAGCCATAACCGGGGGTAGCTGGAAGGGCGACGATGTAAAGGAGGGGAAAGAAGTGAAAGTCCTACATGCAGACCTGGGACTTAACTTGAACCCAGAACAGAGGAGATCTTCTTCTTCCAGGACTTTTCTCTTCCCGTCCTCCCTCCAACTCCTTCCTTCTTCTCATACGGACTTTGAGCTTTCTCTCTCCTGTGGGTGGACGTGTGGGAAAGTGAGTTCACCGGATGCTCCCCAAGTAAGAGTAGGCAAGTTTACCATATTCAATGGATTCCAGATCCCGGAAGAACGTTCGTAATTTTATATTGACGCTCAGTCGGAATCTTCTTTCATTTCTTTATCCCACCTTCCTCGCCCCTCGCGATGCATTCCCTCAACTTTCACCACACTACCGTCCTTAAAACTTTATCTGGAACATAAATCCATTAGGCCTGCTTTCACTTTACCTAGGCGAGCCACTCCATCGAATTTGTATCAACAAATACCCAAGCTAAGCCTATGGATTCCGTTCAAGTGATACTCTACAGCCCAGCTATCTCTCTCACAAATCCACTCCTCCTATCCTACCAACAAGGAAGAGTACGAATCAGAGTCGAATAAACCATCTCCTTCTTATTTTACAAAGGAACCAAGCTATAGATAAAAGAAAAACGAGGGGACGGAGTGGAGACAACGGTAAGTTAGTCAGCAATCTGGTTGTGAAAGCCACAAGGATGCAGTGTTAAACCCGAGGGCTTTTTCCGTATGGGGTGGATTTACTTTTCTCACTCTTTAAACAGGTGCTGCATGAAGGTGGTAAAATTTAAAATTTTCTCCATCCCTAAGCTCCATACAAGCCATATCTTTTGTGCTCGGCTTTTATGAAGCAAACTGCTCTTGATCCTAGTATAATGGCCAATGTGTATTCTCTATTTTCTTCCTCCCATCTCATTACGTCTATCTTCGTCTCAATCTTTTTCAACCACATACCCTTCCCCCCTGCATGCATGTAAGGCTAAACGCTAAGAGAAGAAAGGCTTTTGTAAATTACCGGGTATTAACTGGATTTCTCGCACCTTAATGCCCTTCTTGCTCCTTATTTTCCAGACAATAAGGAAAAACGCACATACACACACACCCTTCTCCAGGCTATCATAGCTTTCATCCAGCAAAAAGGGTCTCGCCACAACGTACACCGGAAAGCAAGAGACAATGTTTCTTCGAATAAAACACCATATGCTTCTACCGCCTCTTCCATGAGGACGCTTAAACGTTAAACCTTCCAAGGTATCTATACTTACATGAGTTCGTCTCATTTCTCGGTAAAAATCCAAGGTGCATCCTATGAACGGGTGTAAAATAGGACAATAGCAGTGGGGAAGTATAGCACGTAGCAGTAGGCAGGAGGAGTTGTTGAGGATAAGCCTTTGAGAGGGGAGAATGAGGTAGGAAATTTTGTCGCCCGCCCAAAGACAGTTTGGATAACTCCATTTCCTCCTCTTCTTTTATGTGAGCTTGCAAACATCTTTGAAATTCAAATTGGACGCAACTTTTTTAATGTGAAAAAAACTTTGGTTTCTTCTTGAAGCTTTAAGGAAAGCCCAAGGTGACGGTGGTAACGCGCCCCGCTCCCTCCTCTTCCATCTCCAGCTATGATTAGAGGCACCGCCTCTCCCTGGGACCCAAGTATGCATGCGGTGATGCCATTGCGATGCACGGAATAATATGGTTTCCCAGCAAGGACAGTAGTCCGGAGAAAGTCTCGCTTCGAGTATTTGTAAAATTCCTTTTATCACCTTCTGATGTAGCCCTAAAACGTTGGGGAAATACACTTCAATTTCCTTTTAGTAGTGGTTTTCTTAAACTTTTCTGTCATTGATATATCCCAGAAATTTTTTAAATGAACATTGTATGTCCCACAAGAGCGAAAAGTACTCCTCCCTCAACTTGCTTTCACCGGGAAGTGGGACGGATTGTTGGACGGCTGGAGCAAAAATCAGATAGAGAGGGAAAACTCCTCCACTTTTAACGCTCTTTCTTCACACATGATATCATCATGCTCAAAGTTTTACAATAAAATCTCAATGTTTCCAACCAACACTCAGATTTTCTATACCAAACTCTCTTGCTTTCTCCAAACTCCCTAACAAATACCATCAAGTACTCGGGATGTGTAGTTGAAAGGTGTGAACGGAAACTTTCTTCACTTCTTTTCCCCAATCATCTATCAGAAGAATCCAGAATTCCAACTCTACCAACACCCTCCCAATTCCTCTATCTCTCATCTGCCAAACGGCCAAACCAACAAATATAAAAACAGTTCGAAACAATCAAACTCTGAAGCTGTCTGTATTTTCCAAATCCTTCAACCCCTCCTTTCCCCTCTTTCTCCTACCCCATTTCCCTTTACACACATGATCAAATTTTCCTCTAACCAAACCATTTGCTGAAATAGGTCAACTTTCTCCGCCTCTTCCTTTTCCTCCACAAGTTTGTCTCTATCGTAACCGGAATAGCCTTTAATTTTCAAACCCATTACTAACAAGCAGCTACTCTGGACATTTGCAGTTATATTCCTTCAATTTGTCTTACTTCATTTCCCGTTATTGAATTTTCTCGTGAACGAGATGGGTCCTTCAAAATCAGTTAGCTTTCTCCCCAAAATCATACCAGCCCATGTAATTGCATTTACCATCTTTTATCTTGCTTATTAAAATCTTAGAGTGGGGCAGCTACTTGCCTTTTGACCTCTGGTACTACTCCTATAAACAAGTTCATACTTTTACACCATCTGAAGGGCCTCAGCTCAGCCCTGTCTCTCGCTTTCTCCGGCTACATATGCCTTATGCATCTATCCCTACCACAGTAGCCACTTCGCGAACCATATATACTCATCAATATCTAACAATATGGTCATGTCAGACAGATCATTTATGCTACATACATAGCAAATTCAGCAGCATTTTGTTTTCCATCCTTCTCCGGATATAGTGTGTATATTCAATCTATCGGAGCCAATTTCTTGACTTTCTCTTCATATATCGATGATTACGGACAAGGACAAGGAAAGAGAGAGGAGGGGAGTCGGGGCTAAAAACGATTATCTTGTCGTAGAAAATCAGCGACGTTAGAGAAAGTGGAGAAAGCAGAGAAAGAAAGGGTAGCGGATGAAAGAGGACCCAGTGGTAAGGTTTGGTGGGAGGAGACGCGTATAATTTTAAAACTTTGACAATTTAACAGTAGCTTTCAATTCCTTTGAACCTTCTTCTGTGCAGAGGAGGACATCAAATGGGATTCCCCACTTCAGAGCAACTACAAAGGAGGGCAATCTTTAAGATTCTTCATAGCCCCAGAATCTTATGTATCCCTCCCTTCGGGACGAGCCGTTACTAACCACAATTCCTGACTGTAAATTGGGATTGTATCGGCTGGAATTTCATCGTATTTCCTCCCCGACCGTCCACTAGTATGGCTTTCACGTCAAGCCAACGAGACATTGTGATAAAACTCGTTGGGTAATTTATAAAGATAAACTATAGTACTAGTACCAGACTATCCTCCTCTTGTATTTTGTTTTCCAGTAATGCACTTAAGCTTTTGAAAAATGGGGCCCGCTTTGAAAAATTGGCCTCCTTTCGAAAAGCTGGCTGGAATACATGAAAATACTGAAAACAAAGGGAGGGAGGGGAGGATTCATTCGCTACTGATTTCATGCAGGTCAGGTCATCATGTCTGCCACTCAGCTTGATGTAGAATCAATATCGATCTTGTTTCCCATTTCAAAAATAGAAAACGCGCAGCGTAGAGCGCGCGGAAGAACTTAGAAGCAAAGTGGGGAGTCGCAACATAGAAGCGTGTCCAAGGACAAGGTTTCTTACTACCAAACCAGTATGTCTATTGTACTCTGCGTTGCCAGGCTTGAAACGGAACACTAGGAAGACCTGCTGCTCCGCCAGAAGAAGAAATGAAAATAATGGTTCCCTTATTTTTCATCTGATCCTTCTTTTAGGACATGTCTTAGAATCGGATACTTTCTGAGTTTGAGTTCAAAGTATAGTTTTCTCTCTTTCTCGGTTTTTTACACTACTATTTTTCACTCCTTCCCTTCAAAGTCACATTCTTGGATGCAGGCAGGGGGGAAGCGGAGAAAGAGGTTTAGGGAACCACCCGTAGCTCCAACATTCAACGTCACTCACCCTATTCCCCAGCACTAAAACACTAAATCATCCCACTTTTTATATAAATTCCTAGCTAAAGTCAGACTAAATTTCAAACACTTTCTCTCAACCAACTTAACGCATTTCCTACCCACCACACACCCCAAATCCCTATCCCCTTGGTTACCAGCCGGAGGCCTAGGCAATCCCACCAAACAGAGGCACAGCACATCCCAGAAACCATTATCTAGAGTTCCGTCTATCTCACTCCCTCTTAGCTGGATGGAACATGTTTCCCGGCTTCCGACGTCTATCCAAGTGAAAGCAAGCGTTCTTCTGCTTCCTCAAGAGAGCCGCTCATATTTTAAACCCTCCCGTTCCTTCATCCTACCATCTGCTTTCTCAGATTCACTGTGTCATTTGCCTTTCCCTACTATTCCCGCAGACTTTCACCCAGACTTTCACCCAGCCTTTTCTTTTCCTACACATGTATATAGAACTCGTCCAAGGAAATCACACATTTTCTAATTTACCTCTCAAGTAGACAATCCGTCAGCTCTATAATTCTCAGATCATTCTCCTCATCCTTTCCGAGTGCATCATCTGTTGTTTTAGTCTTCATGAGGACAAACTCGTTTCTCCCAGACCTTCTTAATATTAGCTTTAGCCTTGACTTTCTCTACCGCCCTCTGGCTTTCTCTCTTTCTTCCCACCACGCTCTGACCAAAGAAATGAGGCTAGGGCAAATACTCACCGGGTAGTCGTCGTCAGGGGAAACAACCGTCTTTAAATTCCTCTTCAAGGAAGATCAAGGTGCTTTCAACCGTCGCTTTCTCTTCATGCTTTATCCTCCGGCTTCTTTCTATAAGCATAATTCTAGCCAAGAGAAGAGTAGAAATTAACGTTTCTCTTAAAATTAAGAATTGTCCCTCTCTTTCCTATAATCCAGCACAATTCCATCCTTCATTTAGTAAGGAGAGAATGACGCTTTCTCTTTCCCTAACTCCACTTCACAGCAAGAAGAACAAGGAAACGACGCATTCCTTTCAAGGAATTACCATAAAGAAACATGTGCCCATTTAGCTTAGTTCCTCTATAGTCTCTTAAACTAACGGAATCCTCCTTTCACCAGCTTTCACCCGTAATGAATATTATTCTAATAACCTTCCAGCCCATCTCATTTCCCTCTTCCTTCCGTCAATCCTAGATCATAGCCCTTGCACCCTCTTTCCCGTCTCGCAATAGCAATTGTCATCACTGACAGATAAAAGCCTAATTGCAAAATCCCTCATCTTGAACTCCCCTTATTCCAGCATCTCTTCAATCCATCTCTTGTTATAAAAATTCCCCAAGTATACCAAACTTAACGAGATCTTTCAACTCGTCCTCAGTTTTTACCAACTACAAACCCTATACTGAAATCTCAAACTCCATTCCAGATTTTCCCTGACGCTATGCTCATAAAAATAACTGTCACCCTTACCCAGTCAAACGTAGCAAACACTAATAGTGGTCTTTTGGAAAGTATCTCCCAAACTTGCATAATAAACAAAGCATATATGGCTGAACATGCCTGCTTTCCCCAACTTTTGCATCCTGTCTTGGAAGCAGTATTAAAATAAAGATACGGGTTTTCCCATCGGCTGACAAGGGACCACTGAGAATTTCAAATACTCCATGCGATAGCGGTAGAAAGTTGGAAAAAGCAGAGTAAAATTTGAGAAATTTCCCATGCACAAAGTAAACCAGGAGGAGCTCGACTAAAAATTTTTCCTCCTACATTAAATTTCAGATGTAATAAAGATGCATGTAAAGTCATGCAGTTTTACCTCCCGAAGGTATGCCAGCAGAGTACCTTTGTGTATTATCCGCTCACCTCAAATGAAAACATGCCTAGCCAAAACGTAGACGATTCCGCAGGCCAAGTATGAAGTATTTAAATTATTCATTCGCCCACACAATCCCCTTATTTTACATTTCACCACTGAAACCGATGATAAAAAATATTCTCCACTCCAGGCAAGCTACTGAAACTGAACTGCTGAAACATGTGATGGAAGAAGAATCATGAGCCACAGAGAGAAAGTTTCATAGTAGTTTCGCTTTCACCATTTTCACGACTTTCTCTCCTTCGAAGTGTGTCATAAGGTTGAGAGGTTACACCAAACTAGTTCAGTATGACTGTAATTTGGTTTAGAAAAATGCAAAATATCTCTAGCTCTCTCTGCCACTTTTGGTGAAAAGTAAATTAAGTGAAAGTTTTGAAAGTTTCTCCACCATTCTCGGAATACTAAAAATGCTAATTACCACAAGGATGGATTTTAGTAGAATCACACAATTCCTGAAGCGTATTCGACGTAATCACTACCACACTTTAGAACGTATACTTTACTTTTCTCGTATTTTCCCAGCTTCTATTCCCCAGGAAATATTATTTTTACAAGCCCTTCAAGCTTTATTCAACAAATACACGACTTGGACACGGCAAATTACTAAGTAAGTATGCAGAGTTGAGGAGAAATTCAGCTCCACTTTTCAGCTCTTGTTCTTCAACAGGAAAGAGGCAATATGAGCTGTCTTTATATCTCCAGATTTTCTAAAAATTTGCCTTCTGTTTTATGATTTTGTATAAAAATCCATTTTTTAGCATAGCTAATAGGCACCGTCTTCTGAATGCGATCAAAATTCAATGTGTTCCCTAAACACATTGTGCTTGGTTAGCTCTTGAAAAGGAAATTTCACGGAAACTGATTCACAACTTTTAAACCTTGAAGCATGAACCTGGAAAAACAGTATTGCGCCTTCAATTTATTTTTGATATTCAGAGCGCAAGTTTACCTTCAATTTTAAGCAGGAAAAGAGAAGAGAAAGTGTAAAGAAAGTACCAGAGAAGTTCAGCGGACACGCAAACAAAGCTAGCGAGTAGTTATAGAGAAAATTACAAGAGAAACTTGAGAAGATTGTACAAAGAGAAAGCGTGGTGAAATAAACATGCCAACGAGGTTTGTAAACAGATGCAAAGAACCGCAAAAAGCTGCTTTAGAGTAAATATTACAACAAATTCCAGTCAGCTCTTTCCCTACTTTCTCCTCCTTTAGACTATTTTATAACCATTGTTATAGCAAATCAGCTTGCAAATACTTTGCCAACAGGAAGCGTGCTCCTCCAAAAGACTTTTCAACCTCTTCCCCAGACAACATCAGTTCAAGCAATTATTTACCAGTACGAGTACCATCAAACCAATAAGTGATCCCTACGAACAGATACAGATTTTCTCTCGTGCTACACTTGTCTCAGTTTCTCTATTAAATCTTGGTAAAGTCTGCGGAGGATTGGGGGCAAACATTCTCGTTCTCATTCTGTCTTCGGAAATTTAACGTATTATTTAAAACTTGAATTTATTAATTGCTTCCCAATTTGTAGTATTTATAACTCCGCTAATCCCATCACAGCCTCTACGGCAGGACGAGCAGAAATACATGTATGGCACTTCTCCTTTACTCAGCTCCCCTGATTTCGCCCTCTATTTACAAGTTGGGCGTCGAAGAGGCGTATTTGTACAAGTGACGGTGAGAAATGGACTTGGATATAATATTTGGAGGGTGACGAGAAGTAATGGGAGTTAAATAGTCCGTGACTAAGTGCAGGTGGGTGGCTTTGAATGAGGTATTCTCAGAGTGATATAGTTAATACGTTTCCATAAAATTCTTTGTCGAGGTTGACTGAGCAGGAAAATATTTCTCTTGCAAGGTGAACCTATTTTGACCCTAACGGCTAAACGAGTGATAAAAGTTGCTATAGCCACCAAATAAAGTTTCAGTTCATGAGAAGCAAATCCAGCTCACATAATAGTCAATATAACAGCCGATATGATTTTCTTATGCTATATACATTCCGAATTCTTAAGCTTTTTTTAACTTATGTAGCTAAAATCCCCTAATAGAGGGAACAGAATGTGTTGAAATCTGAAGCAAGTATTTAGATTGAGTTCTTTCAGCATAAATAGAATGAATAAGATAGAATACGTGTAGAATTTGGATTTCAAAATTTTTCGCGGCTTCACACATATTTTTCAAACTGAGCTTCCCTTAGCTTCCCAAACAAGACTGAGCAGCATACAAAAATAAAAGTTCCTGTAAGGAGCAACGCTATCTGTTTGTTTAGCAATCTGAAAGTCAGGAGGCGGGAGGAAGGCTAGGCTTTTGAGGATGTATGGATTTTTACAAGCGTGTGTAAACTTATCTTCATCTCAGTCTCAGAAGAGAAATCAGTCATGTGCATGGAGAAAGTAGGATGAAAACAGGGCTCATGTTCTCTTTCGACTTTCTCCGTAACTTTTAATGTAACCTGAGGAGGGCGAGGATGTTGAATGTAGCTTGTTTGGAGAAGGGTGCAGTAAGAAAGGTTTTGCAAAACTCACCGCTGCATATATAGACGGCAGTGGCAGCCGTCTATAAATATAAAGACAGCCAACCTCTACCTTCAACCCTCCTACCTGGTGTTGGCTTTTATATTTATCTGTGAAAGATACTGAAAATTGAGAAAATCTTTGCCTCCTCCTTATTCTCCAAGACTCGTGACTGACTGGGACGCGGGTGTTATTTTTACGGTAAGTATTCCATTTCGTCGAGTGGGAAAATAGAGACGAGGAGCTGATGGGAGAAAGTTGAATGAAGCATATGTCATAGGATCCTCCCAGCTTAGTCTTCAAAGAGAATCTTTCCAACTTTGGAACAGAAAAATAGCTTGTTATCTCTCATCTTAAGAAGGCTCATGGCAAAGAGAGGAAAAATATGAACAAAATCTTCACGGAACGTATGGAAGAGACTTGAACATTTCTTTCTTACCCTCAAACCCTCCATCTAAATCTGACATTCCCTCCACATATGGGAGCAAACCGAAATGCCTCAGATTCATCCACCTGATGATGATTGCTGTTACTGAGGAATCTTATCCAATCTCAAAAAACCTTTATGATGAGATAGTGAGAATCATCCTCAAATATCATTTTCCTCCATTCTTTATAAATATGCCCTCTTTACCCAGCTTTCCTGCCCGCCTGCACAACAATCCAAGAAAGAGAAAGTACGTGTATCCTACTCTCCCCTTCATAAGCTTATTATAAAACCCGCCAGAATTTATTATTCCCATTAACTCCAAAAGAAATAATCATTTATAACCAAACTTTCTTCTACTGAGGAGAAGAGTGAATATTTTAACATTTTAAGCTCATCCACACCCCTCAGGACATAGCTGGAGTTAATAGCACATAGAGGTAAGGATCATGCTTTCTCCCCCACCGCATTCAACACCTTCATGCTTTTTAATCTCTCTGTGAATACTGTGAATGCCCTACAAATACAATGAATATGTCATGGGAGTTAGCAGGACGTGCCCGTTCTCCGATGCACATGTTGAAAATTAATTTCATCTATCAGAAAGACTCTTATTCATCTCCTGTTTCATCTTTCATGTGCAAGCAAACCTTAATGGAGTCCCGGATCTATATCTTCTCTTCTCCGCACAAAGGATCTAATTTGATAGGCACAGAATTAGAAATAGAATTCTCTCTCTTTTCTTTTCACTCTCTTCTCCTCACTTTCACCAACCATCCTCTATTGCCAACTCTTCTTCATCTCACACGACCTCCACTCCATCTTTTCCTCTTCCACTGCCTCCGTCTCCCGTCTTCAATCCGCCTCCAAAATCTTCCAAGAACACAAGACCAACCCCTGATCTTCTCAATCCTCCGAGCTTGCCAAGTCAGACTAACTTCAGCTTTCTCCTTCCCCTTCATTCAAGTGCTCTCTCAACTTCCCTTCCAATACTTGTGCATATAGTCCCACCAAACACCTATCAAATCGACTTCAGATCATCTATCAGATCATCTTCAATCTTCTACTTAAATCTTTTCAAAAGAGCAGATTCAAAATTCCTCCAGTAACTTTATTCACTGTCTCTACCTTAAATTCGACCTGTTTCATTCAGTTTTTAAAACAGTATTCAGAAGTCCAGTAAAGGAGGAGAATGACCAATTAAAGTCATGATATCAGAAATGCGACATGAAACTAGCTCAATTAGTGTAAAACTTGATTTTGTACAGCTTTCTCCATTAACGCACTCCGTCTTGATTCTCTTCCGGGTATATTAAATTGACTACTAGTCTTTTAGTTACGAATATACACGACGAAGCTCAGAATATGACGCTAATTCCCCCTAGTTGTTTGCATTACTAGTTTCGTTAGCGAAATTCCGGGCTTGTGTAGAAGGGAAAGCTTAAAACGTATCTAATGATTCGTTCAGGTTTAAATGCTTTAGCTCCTCTGGAGGATGCGAGTAGTATTCTTAGTTTTCTCGGCTTAGGTGAATCCCTAGATGAGATCCTCTTCCGTACAACTTGAGTAACGGATCTAATGGAAAGCTAGTAAAAGTTCAGAGTAGCAGTGTACCCGTAACGGTTACATGGAAAGGAGAGCCGCCACCTGTATACACATGTATACATAGATCTTTTACAACCGCAGAGCAGAAGCAGAGAGGATTTTCTGAGTAATATGAAATAGATAGCTATATGATTATCGTAAGCGGGATATTCAAAACGGAAATGAAGGGTTAAGCTGGGTATAAAATCTTAGGTTTGGAATATACTAGCTAGAACTTTACATGGAGAAAGTAGAGAAAGCAGGTAGGTAGAGAGTAGAGAGAGTAAAAGGAGGATTAGTTTGTACAGGAAATACCAGAGGGATATAAGAGAGAGAATTTTTTGGTAGAGTAAAAGAGCCGCCGCATGCAGATGGAGATTACAGAATTACTTGCTAATGCATGAAGAAATAATAATTTTAGGCTCAGGGGTAAAACAGGAATGATGCTCGCTGGCAAGTCAGAATTAAGACGATTGTCAGAATTTTCTCCCAATTTTCTCCCCCCTTATTTCAGTAGAGAATCAAATCAAGAAGAGCGGATGAAAAAATTAAAGCCAGCCAGCAGCCGGCTTTGAGGTATATTTATATGAAAAGGAAAATTCCTTCCTACACAGAATCAAGCCCGGGGCTTATAAAAAGAATCAAGACAAAGGAAGGATTCCTTGTTAAACTTTAAAAGGAGCTACTAGCCTCGGAGGCTAATATACAGTCGGTGGTGGAAAGACGGATTTGCTTTCCCTGGATTTAGTAATTTCTCTTTTACATTTACCCCTTTCCTTTCTCCATCAAAGAAGGGTGTACATGTATAATATAATCCATCCGTATTCTACTTCCTTAAAAGGGCTAATATCCAAGCATTCTTGTGAGTATACCATGTAAATTGTTATATTTCTCTCAAACAGGTTAGTATATTATTCAACCTAGACACACTTACCTTCCGCTTTTCCTCCGACTTGCTTTCTAATTTTCCACCGTATGGACAGATGAATGTTCCACACAAGACAATCTCACCTTTTCACAGCCAAGTTACAACCACTCTTTCAGAACGCACGTACAGAAAACAAGGCCTGTTCGTACTAGATTCCTTTCCTCTTGTCTTCTTGTACAGCGAAAGCACGAAGGGGGATTAGTTCTTGCACGAACGTTTTATATTACAATTTTCCCTGGAGAAAGCTCAGATGACAAAAGAGAAAGTGCATTAGATGGTTCAAGGTTGAATTTTGTGTCCGATCAAAGAAATATCCTCAACAATTTTATTTCAACCCTCACTTTCTTTTACTACTATCCAAGAGATTAATGTTTGCATAGTATTTCGGTGAGATTTAGCAAGTAGACACTACAGAAACCTCAGTTACCGATTTCAGCAATCATTTCTGCACTCCAAAGCTCAACTCATGTGAAAAGTTTCCACTCAGTTCCTTTGCTTGTATTCCGCAAAACTATAACTTGCAAATATACTTTCTCCGTCAACAAAAAACTTTGAGCTGGCTGAACTTTACTAGATTCTGCCACCCTCAAGTTCTACCTAGGAATGGTCGATGAATTCCGAGAAAGTTCACAGGAAATACACGAATCTTGTTTGAATACCAAAGTTGGACATAAAGTCGGCACTGAGCACAGGAGTAAACGATGCACAACTAATCCATTCAAGGGGTCCAGGACACAACAGGACGTTAAAATATATTTGAAGGACTTGGACTTGCAGAATGCAACTTGCAACCTGACCGCTTTCACCAGAGAAACACTAGGAGGTTAGTAGTGGAAATAACGCTCAAGAGTGTCCCTCTTTTGTACTTACATTCTTTTCCGCATGAAATTTGATGCAGACTCAATGAAGCTTGAGCAGACAGTTTTGGGCTAAAGTTCCGAACACTTCCTTGCCTAACCTGCTCATCTGCTTGGAAGACTTCCGTGAAACATTTTCGTAGGTATCCCAACAATGATCTGGTCTGGATTGAGTCAAACCTTGAGTATTTTGTCTATACGACTGTAGATTTTCGCTGAAATCAGTAGAGTGAAAGTTGTAGTTGTAGAGGAAAACAGTAAATTGGTAAATATGAATTTACCGTAAACATCTCGCTTTCTCCTTTTACTAAATAATAGCAGAGCTCCTCTTATTTGTCCGGATGGGGAAGAAAGTTATTAATTGCAGGAAAACCACAATAACCTCCCAACTCGTGCCTATCACTCAGCATAATTGTTCCTTTTCTAATTTTTCACAGCCTTCCAGAGGCCTCTCGAGTCCCAACTTTCACAATCTACCTAATTATGTTCATATGTCGGCTTTGATGGGTAGACAGTAAACGGGAGGTTTCGGAGAAAGTGCCGTTTTCCCTTTCATTCCTCCAACTACGTCAAAGATTTTCTCCAAGTATTCCCTCTCCTTTCCTTTTCATAGCTGACTCTTCAGGGGCACTTTGGAGAACCATGGAGGAGACACTCTGGAGTTGGATTGGAAGTTGCTAAACGAGCAAGTTTTCTCTCCCGCTTTTCATTCTGCGGATCCGCTGTAAGCCGAGTTGAAAATAATTGTCATTCTGTTGGCTCAAGTAGGAAAAACTTTCGGAGCAATTATTCAAAATTGAAATGGGAATGCAGTGTGTGTAATGGATGCGTGGTAAAAACTTTGCTCCGCGTAATTATTTCAACCCAATGATTTTCAGCAGTTACTTTCCATTCTAGCCCAGTGCAAATACCCAAAATCTCTATCAGACACACGCAGTCACACTCATCCCAGCAGAAACAAAACTAATGTGTCCACCCGAGAAACTCTGTACTTTCCCACCTCTCTTTCACAAGTCTTCTTTCTCTGACTACAACTCCCTCCCACTCACTTTCACCGACGTTTTCCAACAGAGGAGAACATTGCGCGGAAACCCGTGGAATGCAACTGAAACATTTCCTCCCATGCCTTCCTATTTCCCTCCTCCACACATAAAACTTTCTCCACTTTCCCCATTCCCTTCATCCAGTCCCTGCTCCTCATTGTTGGCAAGAGGGCAGGAAGGATCCGGGTTTCACGATTCTCTCTCCCTCACTTCACTCACTTTCACATTTCATCCTCCTCCTGTGAACTATAGCTATAGTAAAAGTATTTGCTCCAGGATTAACAGAAGAGAAAGTTAGCTTTCACATCTCCTCCTCTCTCAGCTACCCCATTTTTCCAACCCCTTCTTCCAGGCTATGCTCCTGCCCCCACCATCAAGGATTGTGTTAAAGCATTCCGCAGCAACTGACAAAGAGTGCTTGGGAACATATATATAAGAAGGGAAAATAGCAAGCACGAGAGCGAAACTTCCCTGTACATTCTCCTTGGAATCAGACCAAAGCCCATCTTCTTCTGCATAAGGATGACTTCAACCACACCACATCCGCATTACTAAAAGCTATAGCGTTGGTTGATCTCTAAGATTTGCACATGCTGAAAATGCAAAATGTCTTTCCCACGCCAAAGATAGCGGAAGATGAGAGAAAACACAAAACAGCATCTAGGAAAGGGAACACAACACCGGACTAATGCACCATGCAACCCAGGCAACACTAAACCAGCTCTGCCCCTTACAAAGGCCCAAGACCATCATCCGCATCTTAACCTAAAACAGATACCAGGCCAGGAGGGATTCTAGATTCTGGAAGAAAGAAAGTCAAGTAACTTACACGCCTTCCTACTCTTGCCTTATTTTCCAGGAAACGAAAAAAATCCGTTATTCTTGTAAACGCACATAATGCTATCAAATTCCTCCAGCCTTCTTCTTAACCACCATAAGCAGAGTGCCATGGAAATATTTTCCAAACAGCCTTCCCTTCCTACTTTCTCCAGTCTTCTTTCTCCGCTTTCTCTTCATCCTTTCCCCTCATCCTCTCGCAGTTTCTCCTTCCCATTCACTCACATTTTTTATTTTTATTATTCTAAACGTATTTCCATCATCCTCCATCTTCCCTCATATTCTTTCTTCACTTGAATGAATCAAGAGAAACTTTAACATTCTCCTTCCATATAACCTCTCCCCTTGTCTTCTCTTGTCTCTCCGCACCCACCCGCTTTCTTTCATCTTCCCTCTCTAAACTTTCTCCTCACAACCCTCTTATCCAGAGAGGGCCGGCCAAAGATCCTTGACTCCCGCCCGGCTGTCACCTTCAGAATTCAAACTTAAACTATTCCTCCATATCCTCCTCCCTGGATGCATAATTGCCGGGAATAATTTCAAGGACGCTGTGTTTGATTAAAATAGCCCGAAGGCACATTTCCTCCATGACCCCTGCTCCTTTCATCATTACTTGAGTAACCTCTGACATTATGTGGTGGTCCAGTCATTAGTTCTCCCCACTCGGATTCATACCCGCCCATTCTTACCCCTTTCATTCTACATATTCATGATTACAAAACCCCTACCTTTATCCATTTTCAATCATGATAATAGACACGTTTTTTCCATAACAAAATTTTGTCAAATCTAATCAATTCTCATCCATCTTTTCCCTCATACTTTCTCCCGCCCCATTGTGGCAGCACCCTATATTTTTTATTGTTCTCCTTGCCAAAAACTTTCTCCCACCCCTGTATCAACTCCCTACTACAAACCTCACTATACTTACTACCACCAACCACCATGCCTTTGTAACACTGTCATTTCTCCTCCCAACTTATTGTCCTGTCTCCAGGAAGCTTCTTCTCATTAAAAGCCCTGTGTGTCAGTTTGTGAAGGCTCAAGCCCTACCATCTCATCGCATCATGCTCCCTCTATTAATTTAGAGTAAACATGTTGGAGTCTTCCGCAGAGACTAGCCTACAAACGACGTGGATTATTTTCATAACCCTGTACCAGAGTCCTCTTAAACCAGGGACGTAATTTATTTGCGCTCGTGTCATCTGCCCAAGCGGGATGTGAAATACCAGGGATTCAAAGACACGCATCATCCTACCACACATAACTACCCTCGATTACCCCCTCTCCCGGCCAATCCGCAAGCCCTCCTTTCACCTAACGTAATGTACTGGTTATCAACTCAACTCACTTCCCAGTCTCTAGTTTTCTTTCTATGCCTACTCCTTAATCCCACCGAACCAGATACTCCGTAAAGCCATAGAAAATATACCTTCATGCACAGCTGGTTAAGTAGGTATAACTTGTAGCTCGATGTGAGAGCCAGAGATAAGGGACCTGTCTCAGATTACTCTTCTATTTCCTGTCCAGCGCTTCCACACTTCTTTGCTCCTTGTTCGCTACAAGAATACGCAGGGAGTATCTGTGCTAGCTTCTATGGGTACATGTGTTGTCGAAAATAACTCCAACACTTGATGCCGAAATAGATGGTAAATTAAGAGCGATAGCAGAACTGATTCTCAGGTGTGAAATTAATCTCCTGTGAGCTATCAGCTATAACATCAATCAAATACTGTCATGTTTAAATTGCATTAAAGAATGGATCCTCAAACGTATGCCGGCTTCTTTAATAAGATTATAGTTCTACTTTATTGTCAGGGATCTTATCCCCATGCTCTCAATACCTCAAGGATGCCATATTACCGCGGGGAGAAAGTCAACTAATCCCAAATGTTGCTTTCTCCATACGAAACATATCCACTTAGCCTCAAATGCTTCTGCTTTCCCCCCTTCTATAACCCAAGAATCATCAGCTTTCATTTACTTCCATTGCAGTAAAGCACATTGCCATTAAAATTTAATACTGCGGCAATTTTTTTAAAATTCCAGCCAAGCACGCCCCAGAAGCGAATCAGTAATCAGAAAACCTTAATACCTGTTTTCATGATCATGGCCAAGTTGACATTCTCCTTACTATCATTATGTTTTTTTACAATACCCGCTTCTTCCACCAGCATACTTTCTTGTAGCATTCGAAGCTTAAGTGTACTTTACTGCATCCATCAAATGAAACTCTGAAGCTGCTGCTTGTCGGAGCGTCGAAAGAGTTGTCTTCGTGACTTCTAATAAGCAAAAGTTTTTCTCACTGTTAACCATTCTACGAATCATGGGTAGACGGTAAAAAGCATGATGGAATTATTATTGAATCCCTAAAAGGCCGGTGTTTAAGCGGCATTAATAAGTGAATCAAGACCTTCAGGTTTCACCCAACCACGCATAGTCTTTTTGCCCTCACAATTCCAAAATTCCAACCGTTTCACATGGAAGCACAATTACGTTGTTTAATTCCATGTCGGTCCCATATTCCAAGTCAGTACATCTTTGACCGCACACAGAAACGGTTTGCAACAGACTTGCCAATTTATGAAGCCGGGAGGCTAAAGCATTGAATGCAGTTGCCTTTGTTTGCTTGTTTAATGCCTCATATTCATATTGTCATAGTGATAACAGTGCGTAAGTTACCTTAGTTGGACAATTCCTAACAGTCAATGATTTCATAGGTTTCTAGGTATTTAATGGACGTGCATGGACATCCACTTCATATTTAGTCTAATTCAGTAACTGAAATAATTGAGCGTTTTCTAAACTTGGTACATTCAAAAATGTAGCGGGAGTTTGAACATTTAAATTCAAATTCAAAAATTTAAATGTAGTAGGAATTCAAACGTTTAAAACTAGGAAACTCAAAATTTTAAATTACTAGGTAGTATGTGGGTTTTCAATTTGTTATTTTCCTGACCGCTGATGTAGCGGACTGATTACCGATTTCACTTAATTCCGCGACAAATAAATGATTAGCATCGCGTGGTCATCGTTAAACAATTACATCCTAGCATCAAAAAACCACAAATTTCGAAATTGTCCTAAAATCTAAGATAATATTTAGAGCCCACTGTAACATTTTTATTCACATAAACATAATCATTTCCCTTGATTATAGGGGAAAAACCGGCAAAAATATAAAATCAACATGGTTTAATGTTATTTAAATTCCTAAAAAACGATTTTAGGTAAAGGGCCCTTATTTGACGGGCAAGTTCCGGTATGCTAATTTTACCGTTGTGCCCTCAGTAAGAAGAAACGAGAAAGAAATGCGGGGATGGTTAAATTAAGTCTTTCTTGCCCCGTTTATAGAGTCAACGTCAACGGCCTTTGGATTCTGCATATTTTTTGCGGAATTGGTGCCAAAGAGTAGGAAAATAGCAGCTAAAAAATGAGAGGACTCACCACTTATGTCACTTTGTGGAAGAAGAGTAGGATATTTAGTTAGCTTTAAAAGGAGAAAGTGGGGCAAGTTTTTTGTTTGAGCTTCTCATTGAATTTTAATGTGTAATGCGATTATTATACTCCTATCTTCATACAGTTTTCTCTAAAAATTTTCTTTCTCCCACGGCATGATTCAATTCACCACCAGGCTGTTCCCTCTGTTGAAGCGGAGCAACATTCCCCTTTCTTCACCACATAATTTCATGAATCAGAACCAGAGATGCATAAAACTGGATTCAAGAGTCTCTGCAACCCCGGCAGCCCGCCCAAAATTCCCTTTTGCGAGTCCAGTCTTGTGGAAAATTTCAAATATCAGAACCTATTAAATATTATTTGCCATTTTTTGGCAAACATAATTCCTTAACGCTGGCCAGACAATTTCTTTGGCTTCTCAAACGCAAACTTTTGGATTTTTCATCTTTTGAATACAAATAAAGACCATTAAGTCTTGGCACCAAACTTTCTCCCGCGAAAAAATTATACTAAAAGTCACTCACTTCTTAGCCTATTCTCCACCATCATGGTTAAAGCTTCCCCAGAGAAAAATAGACACGCTTCGAGGGCGAAAAAGGATTGCAAGGCAAGGCTGGTTGGAAATTAATTAATCGGAAACCTGCGTAAGCATTGATCCTCATCCTCGCCGTATCTCCAGTCTTTTTTCTCTTGCCCGTGACTTATTTCCCAATAAACTCCACTTCACTCTCCCCGTCTTCCGCCTTCCAGTCTTCTACTCTACCCGCCGCGGACCATCATTCCCGCAAGCCTGGTTGCGATGACGTGTGAATTTTCGCACTCAGAAACTGGCACGTTTCTAAAAACTGTTAGTTTTCCTTTTCCCACTCACTCCAACATTTCACAGGGCAGAATGATCTACAGCCTGGAACATCCCCCCTTGGGTTTCCTTCCCAGCCCCTCCGTCCTGTGTCTGTGTCAGCGTCAGCTCCCACAGCCCTAACTTATCCTTTCCATAAATTCTCCCGCATCAAACTAAATTTTGAATCAAAAGCTTCTGTAGAATGGCTCCTGACTGCGAGAGAATTTCTAGGGGACGCCAAGAAGAGCGAGAAAAGCTTCAAGAGGGTACTTGAAGTCTTGAAAACTTTCTCCGGAGAAAAAAAACAACCATCCTTCCGTAACCTTTATCATTTCAAACTTTTCCCCATTTCTTTTCCAACACACTTACATCTCTTTCCTTTTTAATGCTCCGCGTGAAAAGGTATGAAGGATTTTGTTTGCGAAAATATATGCTTTCCTAGAAATTTCATACTTTCCCTCACTCACAAGAATTCAAGCAACCAGGGAACGGGAACGATACATTGCGCAGAGATCCGTCCTATATATTCAAAAGAATATAAACATGCAAACTCCCACACTTAAAGTCCCAAGTGAAAGTTACACCTTTCTCTTGTGTCAAGTGTCTTCAATCATCCTTCGCTTACACAGATAGTCCCGGCTCTCTTCAGGTGGGCCTAGACAACATTCTGAGACCACTTGAGCCCCTTACATGGGTTGAAAGGATTACTTGCTCATACACATGGCTTGCCGAGAATCCCAAGTCAGTTCTGCATCCTTATTTGCTTCTGTACGTGAAAAGCATACATGGAAATCATGAGAAGAGAATCCAGATCATAAGATATGGTGATGAACACATATGAACACCGGCGCTTTCACCAACCTCCTTCTTTCCCTAGTTGACAATTTGCTTATAACCACGATATTCTAGAAATTCGTCGTTAGTTTGAAGTTGCCCCACAACTTTCTCCAATTACGTGTGTGCCTCTTGTCAAAATATTGATACATACCTTTAATAAAATTTAACCGTTGGTAATCGATTGCGTTCATAGTAAAGAAAACGACGTCTGTACTCTGTACGTCAAATTGTTGACAACCCATCCACATTGCCGTCTACTGTATATTCAAATTCAAACTCTCATTTAATTTTGCAGGAGAGAATCAGTTATAAGCATTTAAACGCTGCAACTTTCACAAAATTTGGCTTTTATGGTTCATGGCTTAATACTTTCGCAACAGCGTCTAGGAAGCTTTAAAGATGTATTGGAAACGGAGAAAGCGTAGAAAGTAGTGGAGAAAGGAGGAGAAAGAAAGAGGGACGATAAACAAGATAGTGTGGTTGGCAGCATTGAGGCATGAGTATATATAATTTAGTCTGTAATGTAGAATCCTTGCAAATGGAGTGAATGTGCATCATCTCGGGACTTATTTCCATTCTTTTCCCATTACAGATCCATAACAAAAGAAAGGGTGAGAGAGTGTAGAGAGCTGGCGGTACGCTTCCTGAGCGTACTTGCGTAGACCCGAGTGTTGGCTCTATTGTGAACTACAGTGTAATAGAATATAATGCCACTAAAGTCGCGAATGAAGCCAACTCGGTAGAAAGTATGAGCCTTTTTGGAGAATCTCGCCTAAAACTTGTCGTAACTCTTATAAGTGTATGAAAGCTGAAGGCCGCATAAAGGTTACCAGAAGAAGAAGAAGCACTAAGAAGGAAGGAAAAGCAGAGGCTTTAGTCCTCTGTGCATTCTCTTTATGAAATATGTTGGCCCGGAGATGCGGTAGAGAAAGTAAAAGAGAAAGTACCAGGATAAAATTATAGGAGCACAAGTAGCAGAGGAACGAGTTTCAAGCAAACTTTAGATACCCTGCCCAACCAAGGAGGCCCTCCTTATTTGGACTAGTTAAATAATTCCAAAACTGAGCAAGTAGAAGACGAGAGAAGACTATGTCAAAACCATTCGTTCCCCTTCGCAGAACAAGCTTCAGCCAAGCGTAAAATCAGACTAGAGAAAAAATATGGAAAAAGTAAAGATGAAATGGATCAAGTAACCAAATACTTCCCATTCCAAAAATTCCAGCTTCCTTTCTTTTTAGAAGCAAACCGCCATCATCTTGCTTTCTCTATAGCGACTCAACTAGAAAGTAGAAATCACGCTGGAATTTCCTCGAATTTTTCAAATAGGCGAAACTATAAAGTATCCCGTATACTTTTCCTCATCTTCTCAAGATTTTCCTCTCATTATTCCATATTACATTCCCTGACAATGTTCCTCGGGATATGCTCCACTCCTCCACTCTCTTTCTCCGCCCCATCACGATTCTAATCTACAATACTACCAAGTCTAAGCTATCATCATCGCCAGTTCTTCCCTTGTTTTAAGCTGAAAAACTGGTTCAGATTAGGAGAAGGATTCACCCAAAAAAATATGAATCAGACAAACAGACAAGTTGCATCTGTCAAGGACTTTCTCTTCCAAAACTCTTTACCCCATCCTCTTATTATTTTCCTGATAAGGCTGGAATGTCTTGGATGTGACGAGAAAATAATTCCCACTTGTCAAATCCTTAATCTATTCCTTCATTTGCCTCTTTCCTGGATGGGATTGGTCCGAGAGCAAAGGAAATGGTTTTGGGCGAAAGATCCAATCTCTAACCAAGTACCGCGGCTATTACCAAACAGTTTCTAGGAACACGCAAGGAAACCAAAAGGAATATTTAAAATCCTTCCTTGCCCTGTCTCCTTTATCATACTTTCTAAACCATAACCGTCCTGTCCTTGAACCAATCCTACCCCTCCCAAGAACCAATTCAGTTTCAAAAGAAGATACAATTATGCGTCGGAAAAATGCGACAACAGTCTACTTTCACTCTTGGCTAAAATTTTCCGGACCTTCATCTTAATCTGCTTGCTCATTTTAAGTATTTGGCTCCTAGTAATTTCCATCATTCTATTCAATACGTGCTTAACATACGAGAAAAAGTTAGATGAGTAGTTTACAACATAATATTTGCTTTTCGTACCCAAGTTTTGTTACCTAGTTGGCTTCTGTATCCCCTCCTCCTTAGTCCCTCCCACTTGACAGTCTCTTAAGAAAGTGCTTGCAATTTATGGCAGCACTGCAATTATAGATTTGAACACATTATCACTTTCTCTTACGAAACTTGCATGATTTCTCAATTCTGAGTATTGTCATGTCCTGAGTCCTGCTTCCTGGTAATTTCGATGCAACCAACAATTTCAACTTAATCAGTCAGTATCGATGCATCGTAACCAGGTTGATAGGACGCACTTGATAGGATTTCGGAATAACAGAATTTGGTGAAAGTTTCCCGAACTAAAGCGGTCCTATAGAGTTCGGGCGAGGAACTTACGGCCATAGAGTCCCACTCATGTCTGCTCTCCAAAGACTTTCTACTTGTAATCCAAGGTTTCTGATAGCCCACCAGGAAATGAATTCTTTCCGCCTCCAGCATCCAGCTCTCCCACCGCCCACCTTTCTCCACACTTACCGGACTATTCTCGTGCCCATATAAATCAGCTTTTTAATCTATTTCCCTCCCTACCCAATTTACTTGCTCCTCCAGAAAAGTAAGTTAACTTTTCTTGCTAAAATTTAATTCCGTCCAACTCTCCCACCCGACCTCGTCTTTTCTTAGCCCCCTGTCTCACCTACCCCCTTCTCCACCACAACGACTAGCGCAAACCAGTGATTCATTCAACTACTAACAAAACTATCCGTTTCAACGTCATAATAAACTAACCAGAGAAATCGATTCCTCTATATATTTCCTCCATACTTTCTTCCAAACTTGTTCAATTGCTTGTACAAGGGGAAAATCCTGGGTTCGAACCACTCGCTTTCTACTTTCACCGTCTCGTAAAATGGACAAGGCTACACTCATCCTCGAGTTTTGCTCGTACGTAATTCTAAGAAAGCGGAAGGCTTCACAACGAACTTTACCATCCCTCGAGTCATGACTAGGAAGGGAGACAGTGTGTAAGTTTGAAATTTTAATTTCAACCATAATTTTCTCATGAATTTACTTTTCTCCCACCCTTCTTTTCTCTTTTATTGAATCTTATTAGAATTTAGGAAGACGTTAATTGAATTCAATGCTGATATACCCTCCCCTCCTCATACTCTCTCGTTTCTCTACTTCAGTCCCTATGAATCTTCTTTGAACCAGGTGTTGGATTCCTAACCCTTTCCTACCTGAGCCGGTCAAGCCCGCGCTCAAGTACACAAGAACTTAATCCAGTCCAGTCAAGATGTATACATATCGTATTGGGCAATAATTTTTAAACTAAATCCAACGTAAATTTTACCACTATCTCCCTCGAAACCTTCCGGCATTGGCATCTCGTAAATAAAAGCCTCGATTTAAAATCACGTTTTTAAGCACCTGAGTCCTGTGTGTATTATGAGCGTCTCACTCAGAGTAAAATCAAGTCCGTTGACTCACTCACTGCATTATTGCGAATTTCCCTGCGGAGTGGAGTAACTTTCCAGACGCAGACGTCTGTCAGCCTCGTCTATGTGCTTCAGGCTAAAGGTTTCTCAGTCAATGTTTAATCCAGAGTTGGGTCAACTATATTATCCAGTGGGGATAACCTGTAGTTTGTGAAGCTAAATACATTCTTTTCCTTTACCATGAGTCCCTCGTCCTCTCCTTCTAACGGGTTTTGAATTATTAGTGGATGACTTTCTCTGCTGACGATGTGTAATCCTGGGAAGAGGACGGTGAAATGATTCATCAATATTCATGCTTTCACTCTTGTTTTCCTTTCTCTTTCAAACTCTGGCTTTCACGAGAAAGAAAAACAATGTCTTAAACTCATTAAATAATTTAGCCGAGGAGGGATGCCAGGTAAGATGGACGTTATGTAAGATTAAGCTATTGGATTGAGACCCTCCTCCTGAGCGCTGTTTGAGTCTCTTGAATTCATTTCTTTCTATATAGCTCCCTTCGTACCAGTTACGAAAGAATTTCTCCAATCTCGTCACCCGCAATCCGCTACCCTAAAAGACATTTTATTTTCGTTCCTCTTCCTACTTTCTCCACCATTTCTTCAGCTCATATCCTACTGCAACTGCAACTCGCACGGACGACACAATCCGCTTGGGTGGTCACAAATTCTAGTATAAGTGACACCTGCAATTGTAGTGACTGCGTAACTGTTGCAGTAATGCAGTCTAGCTTTTCCGTGTTTAATCATTATTTCTGGGCAAGTTAAAGTTGATTCGAGGATTGACCAAGAGAGCTTAGGGCTTTGGAAACATGAATATTCATTTACGAGTGTTGCACCCACAGATTGAAATTTGAAATTGAAGAGAAGTCCAGCTGAATGAGAATTTATGTCAATCCATTTAGAAATCCACGCTCCAGCCCAGATTGCCATTTGTAATTAGCATCGTAAGAAATTTCATGGTTTCATTAGAGCCCATTTCCATCGTTAAAAGGCTTTCACGCTTTCTCCGTCAAATTCAATTCTTTTGCGTGGAGCACAGCTAAATTTAACCTTGAGCTAGGAAGCCAATCCAACTAATAGTCACTTTTAAATCTAGTATGTATTTACAGCATTTACATGATTTGACAAAATACTTGCATAGAATTCCTTTGTTCTCAATACAGTTCATAACATGGCTGACTGGAATGGGAGATTGTGATTTTGCAAAAAATTTTAAATTCGATAGAAAATTCTACTCCATTTTCGCAATTGCCTGAAATGGCGTAAGTGGAAAGCTGTTTGAGTGATTCCCAGCACTCGTATTTTATTTTCTCTGCTTACAGGTTTCTTTCCCTCTCTTTCTCAGTAAGACTTTCTCTTCAAACCTTCATCTAAAATTCTGCTACACTGAGTACTCTTGAACAACATCACTTCTCCCTATTATCAGAATCTTGAGCCACTCCCCTAGCATTCGGTAATAATACCGAAACTGGAGGCTTGCATTACTAACACTACAGGTTAGATGGATGAGACGAAGCGTGAGTGAAAGCATATGGGTTTTGTGAATTCCATCATCATTTCTATTTTCTTTTCATTCACTTCTTTGAACATGTCGCTTCCGTCTTTACTTTCTCTGAGACTTTCTCTTCCTGTCACATTCCTATCCCTGCCCGAAAGTCAAATCCATTACATATCCAGATCTCTTAAATTCCAACCGATTTTCTCGCCTCATTTAAATGTGCTACATTTCTTTCTGACGTACATAAAGTCTTCGAACTTTGCTCCTCAGCTAGTATATCCAAGTTTATGTCAGCTTTCCTCAGTACCGTCTCTGTGCTTGAGAAGCTCCAGCTTTTCACAGTTATCTACTCCCTGCTCTATCTCATCCCATTTAACTCAGGCTTATAGAATTCTTCTCTAAGCCTTTGTTCCCGGTCCAGTGAAACAATAAATTGCTAATTCTCAGCAGGCATGAGTAAACAAACATCTATGGCGCACCATAAGAATCAAGTATCAAGTAAGAACCAAGCTAGCAGTATTAGCTTTTAATTTTGTTCCGCAAATTCTAAAAGCTGGAGAAAACACCGCAGTAGCTTTCTCCTGCTTTCTTCTCACATGGATCACACATTTCCCAGAGTGTTCACCACCTTCCTTGACAATTAAAACCTCTTTGGTTAGAGCATGTTTTCTTTTCATCTCCTGAGAAAGTACAGGATGAGACATGGAGAAAACTCTTTGACTCCTGAATGAAAACACCCGACAACTTATTTCTTCGTCATCATCCCAACACAAACCTTCTCCTTCGTCCACCCACCCACTCCCTTTCCATCACACTCTATATATAGCCACACATTCTCCATGTTCTTTCCTAATAACTCAGATTGAATTTCAAATAGGGTGATTTAAACAAGAAGGAACTCTACCACCCTTATTTAACTTTCCTCCTCTCTCTATCCCCTCCCAAAGTCAATTCAATTCACACTCACATTCCATTCCTTCCCATTTAATTCCTCTTTCACCTTGTACCATTCTCGTTCTCTATACACCCCTCACCTTCTTCTCTTCTAATCTCAATCTCCCTCCTATATATTCTATTTCTTCTCCTCTCTCGCTCTTATTCTTTTCCTTATTAAACTACTGCAGCAGTGTATTCTTCATTTCTTCTGTCACTCACCGCCGACAACGAATCTAAAATCCGTCAAGCTAAAATTTCTCCTACGCCTATTATTATATTTACGCCTCATTTAATTCCTCACACTGGAATGTTTGCGAGAAGAAGAGTACAAAACTAAACAGGAGGCAGTATTCTTGCCGTAAATTCAAAGAAACTGAACTTGCTAACTAACTTTGCTACCCCTATCCCGCCTACTAATTAAATACCTAACCGTTATACATCCACGAAAGCTAGCTGGCTATTTGATACAACATGCGGTGTGAGTATTGAGTATTGTATTGCACACCCACAAGTGTATTACGCAGGAATCCTGCGGCAGGATGTCGCGTTGGTTTTGATATGAGCAAGGTAAGTGAATTCCATCTAGTATCATGGCGGACATCACTGCGTCATTTGCTACATACAAGTGCATTGAATATTCGGCTAAGGGCATTGTAGCGTTGTAACCCTGCGGGTAAAGCAGCTTAAGAATTGACCTGAGGTCTGTCCTTGGAGAAATATATACCGAGAATCCAAGAGCCACAGAAGATTTTAGGTTTTATAGCTTCGTTCCAAGTAACCAATGAAGCGGTTAGACTGCAGTTATTACATTTTAAGAGCTAAATAGCATATTTGCGGTGAAGAGAGCCGATGAAGATTAGGAAGGAGGTGACAGATTGATAATGTGAATAAACGTTCTTTCTCTTTATCAAATACGTCCTCACTAGACTTCCATCGAAAGATGATTGATGAAAACTTTAGTAAATCAATGTAATACTATTTCAGGCTAATTCATCTTCCGTCTCGCTGCGCATATTGGCCTAGAATATAATTTCAAATGCTTATTTATAATGAAGTGCAGATGGTTCCACATCAGTAACAAGCATCAAGTAGAGGTTTCGCAAAGTGGCCTAAAACTGGGATTGTATAGTTGTTGCTAATGGATGGAGAAACGTTTTTGTAATTTTGTGAACCTATGAAAATAGTTTTTGGAGTATGCATACACACTCAACACTGCTAGAGTCGAGCGTTATTTTTGAAGCCAATTTTTAGATTTCAATTGTGTATTGCTCGCTGAACCGCAAATTTTTATTAATTTAGAACGCTAAGTTATTTTTTGAAGGACACAGTATATGGAGATGGCTAAAAATTTTAGAAACGAAAAACTGTGAACGTTACCAAAAACTTGGGCCGAAAAACCATATAAATGTCAGTAAGTATTATGATCAGAATTGGTTTTAAAAACACTGTAGAGTTTAGAATAGCACATAAACTAAGATTTCGTAACAAGAAAATGAAATTTCTTTTCCACCATAAGGTATATAGCAACAGCCGTGAGTACGGTGAACTTTTCCAACTGTCAAAGTGTTTCCGTGCTGGACGCGACCGATGTAAAGAGGCTCACCATCCGATGTATTGCCAGCTGGAAGAGCATTTGGAGGAATGTCACAGCCTTGAGTTCGAACCCATTTAACAGCATTGGGAGGAGCGATCAAAGCCTGTAAGATTAATGTAAATAATTAACCATGCACATATGGGATATTCGTAAAAAGGTAGAGATTTATTACATGACGATATGGGATTTAGATACTGTGATAGTTTTACCTCGTAATTGTTGCAAGAGTGCTCACCCCACCCCAGGGCACGTAGCAAACGCGGTGGGATGGGAGAAGTTTACCAACTATCACATCACAAGAATGGGTTGCCCTGGCAACATAAAGGGTTTCACCGTTGTCATGTCCCCCAACCAAGCTTCCGGGCGGTACATTTCCGTTTCGAGCTGGAGCCCATGAAAACATTTTGCGAATTTGACCTAGCGAAGAAGACTGACACTACGAAGCACTTTGCTAAATCGAGGATGTTGCTGATTAGAATCTGGAATGCCAAATGCGCTATAGTTGAGCTCAGATCTATCTTTATAAATAAACAGCTACATGACTACAACTCACTCCCTTCATCTTTTGCAGTACCGGAAGTCAGAGGCTATCAGTGAGCTATTCATGAATGACAATCCGCGTGGGGGTGACCAACTTAATTCCTGTAAATATAAAAAGTAATCAGATGAGAGAAGGAAACACTGTTGGTTCAATATCTAGGATTGAATCTAGCTTGCATTTTGCATGCAATGCGACTTGAGGAAACATGTAATCGTATCAGAATTAAATAATATATAATTCCTCCTTCCAACTTCATGAGAACGGATATTGCGGTTACCTATCTACACAACATCCAACTGACTAGCGAAGCAAGTTGAGGAAACTAGACAAGAATCTTTGTTTCAAACTTGTATTTCTAGTTAATGATTTTTTATAAACAGTTAACTAGAGTATTAGTTGTGCTTGGAATACGTAAAACTTACAATTGAACTTGAATTTGAGAATAAACAGCCATGCAGAACGTTTTTGTTTTTCTGACACCTTTAGAAGGTGCCACATAAAGGGTATTTTTTTCAATTAAACGGCTATGTACTATCGCACACATTCCTCCCGTTGTGCCTCAGGACCTATATGTGATCAAGGGGCACAGGGATACATTTTGGTTCCTAAATAGTGTATAGAAACGTTGTTGAAGGTTATCTTTTAAGTTTCCTGTATAGCTGCCGGAGAAAGCTCGAAAATACTCGGATTTCGACCATAACTTAAAAAAAGTTGAAATGTTCCGCACGACTCCACGTAATAAAGTAGGTCTATTATATGGAAATAGAAACCAATGTTTCTGCAAACCCAGTTCTGGGATCACAATTGTTGCATCTAACTGATTTTGGTCTAGATTTAACTGGGATTCAGTGAAAAATGGAATTGTTTTCAAAAAACACACAGTGTACTTTTACTTTTGAGGACCCGGTTTACTTTTTACAGAATTTTATCTTTTGCACAACCGAGGTGGGCTTATTTCCTGCCCATTTTGGAATTCCTGTCACTACTAGCTACGCTGTTGTAGGCCATCAACCTTAAAGCGAGGCAACTATTAGTATATGTACTCATGTGAGTGGCTGTCAGCAATTTATATAGGTGCACGTACTTGAAAAGGTTCTGCTTTTGCTAGAATGGAGAGCCACTGCTAAACCACGGTTTTAAGTTGGTAAAAAATAGTTTCAACACAGTTCATGATGATAGCCAGCTCAGGTTTATTGAGTTTAAAGATTTTCTGTAGACCTCGGACGATGCAATTAATGTTTGCTTGTAAGATGCTTGTACATGTGATTAGGGTTAAGAAACGTATAATCACTAAGGATCTTGGAGCATAGGACTAAATGCGTGTGAAAGTAGAAGAATCAAGGATTATTGATGGGGAAAGGGGAAAGTTGGCCGATGGACCTGACTTGGATGAGGCAGCTTGCTGGCTAACAGTGAAAAGTATAAACCTTTAGGCTAACACAGAGAGGAGTGTGGCAAAGTGGCAAGTACGGAGCATCAGATGCTAAAATGGATCCCCATTAACCAACTTAATCGTCCTTTCGCTCTGTTACATATTCTTACGGGACTTTCTCCCAGCTTTTACTCGGTATTACTAGTACCCCTTCCATATACAACGAAAACGATATCAGCCAGACTTTGCTCAGTATTTCCTTACATCCTCCGCGAGAACAAACCGGGCGAACTGCCGCTCTTATTGCAGTATTTCTACGACGTTTTTCTCTTTCAAGCCCTGACTTGCTAAACTATTTTATAGACGGCAAGCAAGAATAAAATATATTACACGGCCGCTTTATCTATCTACTCCAAGATACTCCAGTTTTAGCAATTTTCAGCAATGTAGTAGTGAGTGATCGGCCCAGGAATATAATTGGGAGGCCATTATTCTGGAAACTGAGGGCAAAGAAGTGAAGCCAGCC
This sequence comes from Sminthurides aquaticus, assembly GCA_906901655.1. Classification (NCBI taxonomy): domain Eukaryota; kingdom Metazoa; phylum Arthropoda; class Collembola; order Symphypleona; family Sminthurididae; genus Sminthurides; species Sminthurides aquaticus. The sequence goes on along the minus strand of CAJQTT010000001.1, from coordinate 10,895,779 downwards.
AGTCCGCACACATTTTTTCAACCCAACTTATGGAGAATATTTCCTAGAATAGCTGCTGCTTTCGGCACACTTGCAGCTAGAGTAAAGTTAAATTTATTCCACCACTTCTCATCCACCCACGTCCACTAGAAGCCTTTCTCTTATTCTCTTAGAAGTCATACCACAATAGTTCCCACATGCGACCGCCACTTTCCCCGGTGGAAGGAGAAAGTAATGTTCCTGTACGCACCTCTCCTCCCACCATTGAATTGCATATAATTTCCTATACTATCCTATACTATGAATTCCGATAGGCTCCCAAGAGAGGAATACTTGATTTCGTCTCTTCTTCCTCTAAAACTGCTTACGCCTTCAAACTTCCCATGTTCCCCTACCAGGAACACACCCTTCTCTGTCCATCAAACGTTTTTTCGAAATCCAAACCTTTCCCCATCCTCCAGCCTTTTGCGGAAACGGAACATGTGTCATAATTACCTACATCTTCCTAGATCTTCTACAACTACTTGCATATATTTATGTGGTACTTGTTTCCCAGAATCATTCCCTCGCTTTCTTTCCTACCTACCTCGTTAAAGTCACATGCTTGAAACTCATCCCCTGGAGGATCCATGTAATGACGTCCATGTCATCAATCTTCTATCCAATTCCCAGACAACTTTCTTCTTCTACCTCCCACGCACAACACAACCTTCTTCCCACCCTGAAGGACCTTCCAGACCCTTCATCAATTATCGAGGATACTTTCTCTTACAATCCAGCTAATAACCACAAACTGCACAGCCCGGCACTTTCTCCAACAAATAAAAAAAATACACCAAGCACCATTTCTCTACTAACATCAATTCACATCTTTAACAAAAATCTGCAACCCATCGTCCGTCACCGCCCCCTGTAAAACCAATACTGGATCTGCTGTGTCAAAGTCCCCTTGTCCGCCAATCGACTGTCAACCGTTCCTGTGATCAGGAAAGCAATCCTACTGTTGACTGACTTTCTTCCGTTAGTCCTGGGACTTCCTATTATATGGTACTTTCTCTTAAATGACTTTCACTTTGTGCAAATAGATCCACAAAGTTTTCTCTACAATGCACAATGCTTAACTTAACCCCAGTAGTATAGTTTAAATTCGTTCAAGTTTTATTATTAAAATAATTAAGTTTAAGATGTTTAAAAATAGTTTACCATACTAGCCCTTTTCAAAAATTAAAAACAGGATGCTTAAAGATATGTTAGACTATAAGTGTATAAGAATACTGTAAAGATCGGATGCATAAGTAATTTTCAAAACAAGGGTAATGTAATATATCTTGAGACTCGAAGATCAAGATTCAGTTTAGAGAGTGGCCTCCGAGTTACATATCATGCATATACATATGTTCAACGGTGAAAGTTTGCTAACATTTTATCGTCCCTCGTATCGTAGGCTTGGCGGTTTCTCCAGTCAAGGAACGAGTAGGAAAATAATACTTTCTCCGGATGAACTTTTACTGGCCTTTATTCTGTGTATATATATAGTGCAGAGAGCCAACTAGCGCGGTTAGTGCTAGCTTTTTTTTTTGCTTTCTCCCTACAAACGACACGCAGTTTTGCAAAATAAAATATTTTTTTTATAAAAATATTCTAGCATCTAGTTCCACATACTACATCATTTTTACTTTACCTTCGTCTCCCAGAGTACATGGGACTGACGCATACAAACTCAGAATAGAGTGGATACCCGGTAAAATTACCGTTGATAAGATACACTAGAACAATTTTCTAGGCAGGCATTAGCATGCACGAGCTTTGCAAAGTGAAATTAGTATTAATTATTACAATCCCTCTAATTAGCCTTCAGACGAAGAACCTTAGGGTTTTCTGACCTTGAAGAAGCGTTATCCTAGTTCATAATCGTACATAGCTAACATTAGTCAACTCAACTCGTGCGGAATAGTTTTCTTACTAATTAAAATTCCTAAAGTCATAACTTCCTTCTTATCCTCGTCCATGCATTCTGGATCATCAAAGCTATGCAAGTTCCTGATGTTGGTCTCTGCCATGTTCTATTTCCTACAGGTTTTTTCCACTTTCCAGACCAAGACATACGGGGGCAGAGAACCGTAGATATGAATAAGATGATGACGGTGGAGGTGAGGGAGATTTTTGGTTTCTCCTAAGCTCATAAGTCTATCATTACTCATCTTTGAGCGATGACAAGTTTGCTGAGTTAGCCTTTCTTCCCATTGATACTCGTAATTTATTTGTGGAGTTTGCATATTGTTTGCGACTCCTCCAACTTTCCACCACAGCCTCCCCTCCTTCTCTCGCGCTCTCACCCAATTTATGCATCTTCCACACCGGTTGTGTCTGTCAGAGGGGAGAAGCTAAAATGGGAATTACGTTCCTTCCTTCCTAGAAGAAAGTGATGTTGATGTGCGATTTCTGTATTTCACTTCCAAATACTCTAATACTTACGCAGTCCAAGCAAATCCGACTTGGACGGAAGTAATATACATGGATGGAAAGGCCTTGATTTAGAGCTCGGCCTCTCTTCCATCACATCCCTTCCGCATATTACCTTGTGAGAAGGATGGCTGAGAAGAAGCCTCCTCTGAGCTTGTGAAGAGTTGGAATTGTGTGTTGCAAATGTTTGTGCGGCGGATTGGGTTTTACAAGCTCCAGGAGATTTGCTGAAATGACGAGAGAATGGCGCTTGAATGAACAACTTTTCCGTTCTGCCCCTTTCTCCGCACAGTCTCACATTAATGGTTAGCAATCTGTGTTGAAATATCGTCTCGGGGTAGGACGACGCTTTTAGTGCATAAGTTGATGGTAAAATTAGTCATAGTATCATAAATTACTTGTATTGTACACCAGTCCCGCGTATTTCACTTATTTTACTTAAGGAGGCATAAATTCTCCTCACTGATTATCAGATTATTTAATGCTTTAAATGATACACTGAATTTGAACTCTTCATATATTAGCGCTGAAACTAAATCTCTTAGGGAGCCTGCCTCTGCCTTTTGGCTCCTTATACTCCTTGCTGAGTGAGAAAGAAGAGAAAGTCCTAGAATCCTCCTCCACGCTTCTCTCTTTGTACTTTCTCTATGACTTTCTCCATTTAGCTTAAATAACACACGAGCTTTTCTTTTTCTTCCTCCCGACTCTTTCCCACCAAACTCTCGCCGTTTAGTCCATATTTTACGCGTATTTCCAGTTTTTCCGTGGCCCGGCCTCTGTAGCTTGGAAAGATTCTTCATCCAGGCCTTTGGATGATGACTACCGTGGAAGGTTTGAGAAAGTGCTTGCTTTCACTACACAAGTCTAAATAGAATTACTGGAGCATAAATATCTAACTTTCGGACTCGTACAATTTGCAGGACTATATAATAGCTTCATTTCGTTATTCCAACAGTTATTACCTCCTTTTAAGAAGTTGATTAAGTAGCTTTTGTAGCGAGAGAAAAACGTGCTCAGAGCCAAGCCATGAAGCTGATGTTTTTGAATGGAGCAATCCCTTCCTTTCTTCACAAAGTGTACAAGGGTCTATTTTGAACAAAGAAATTTCAACGGGCCATAAAAATAACCCGACTTCTCATCCACTGTAGAGAAAGCGAGGGAAAACGTCGGTGAGGAGAGAAAGGAGTGAAACAATTTATTTAACAGTCTTGAAATATGATGGTAAACCTCTGGGGATGTTTTAAATAGTTTTTATTCTCCTCCCATCAATGGTGCCGGCCACGAAGAGGCTATGGTGGCTCCTCCGCTTTCCCTCCATACTTTCTCTCCATCCACGTCTGCTTTACACATCTAATTGTTCAAATAAGTACTCTTCCCGCCTCTACCGCCTCCTCACTCTCCTTAATGATAATAGTAGCGATTAAAGTCCATACATACATCTAAGAATAATGGAGGGCCACTTGACTGTAGAAGGCTTGAGAAAAAAAGAGAGCCTTTGTCCCACCACCACAGAGTCCTCTGCCCTCATCCTCCACTTGCCCATTCTATAGGCTTCCTTCCCAATTCAAGCTTGGATAACTTTTACTACACAACTCTCCCACATCACCACCACAGCCCTTCCAACCAACGACCTAGATTCCTTCATTGTCCCCTTAGATTGATTGTCTAGATTAGCTATTGTAGATGGTTGACGAGGACGAATTCCGTCCCATTTCTCCCTATATTCCCCCATTAGCCCGTCTACAGTAACCACTATTCCCTCCGCATCCTTACAGTTTCTTCACCCAACCAGCCAGTCCGCTGCCAATCAGATCCCAAAAGAACAATCAGATTCTTCCTTTGCCCTACCCTTGAAGAGATGAGCTTTTAGGTTCTGCTTTTCATATGAAGAGAAAGTGAGAAAGAAGAGTGTGTCCTGGTGAAAGTTATCTATGCTGTAAACTCATTTCCTCCTCTCTTTCTCCTTTAAAAGCCCCATCTCTAAAATCTTTAACAAGCTTGTTTTAGTTCTGTTTTACAAGGGCAGTAAAACGGTGTAATATTGTATCAAGGCCAAGCATGAGCCCATCCGGAGGAATCAATCACCAGCAACATCATTAAATTTTCACCAGCGGCGGTGCTCCACACTCTTCTCCTCCTCTCTCCATGAGTGAGTGGAGTTTGGTGCGGATGGAGGAGCGGGAAGAATTAAAGAGAAACTGTGTATGAGCGGGCGGGGCAGAGGAAGGAGGATGTAGGAGGAAGAATTAATATAAGTTTGTCAAAGAGAAAGTAATTCTCTCCTTTTCATGTGAAACATTTACATGAGGATGACACCACTTTTCGGGACTGTCATTGGTTACTGTGTGATTCCCTCATCTTCCATGTACGATGAAATATATACAAGTCAGTAATAAACTGTGAATACCAGAGAGGGTCGTAGAGAGCGGTAGTGCTTTTACTTTGCTTTCTCCGCAACTCCTAGCGCACTATTGTCGTACCCCAGTAGTATCTCCCCCTCCCCGTCCCCTTCTCGTGATTATGCATTCAACTTTGATTACCAACGTGACGCTGAGTTGCATTTATAGGGTCTCATCATTTGATCTACGGGGAAATATTATCCTGTCGGGCTTTAATATCAAGTGCAAAGGCTTCAAAAAGAAGCCTTCTCCGTCCCGTCCCTATGTTGTTCCAGCTCAAAACATGAGGGACAAGATCCTTCCCTCCTCTCTAAAAGCTAAAAGAAAGCTCTGTTGATATATATTGGCTTGGAGAAATGAAATTTCCTGACATTCTAATAAACTTGATCTCCTTGCATAATCTTTAGATGAGTTAGTGAAAGCTATAGCTTTCTCCCGCACCCCTTCCCTCACCATCCTCGAACCCCTGACTCAAACTATCATAAAGTTAACAAAAACTCAGAATCTATAGCACACATGACGCCGCTCAACATCCATAGTGACTCGATTTCAAATTTACCATCACCGCCGCCATTCCTTATAGAGCCTCTATTTCATAGTGGTATTTTACTATCCATCCTACACTCTCAGGATAGAGTGAGAAAAATTCGAGTTTTCTCATCTTCTCCCAAACGTCTTCTGCCTCTTGAGTATGCGGGAGGAAAAACAAGCAAGGATATATTCCTCATTCTGTCTGTGTATACAAGGCGGCCTTCACCCCATGTGACATGGGCCATGTCTCTGATTTGCTTTCACTCTTGCTTTCTCTTTGTCGTCATCCTCGTTCAACGCCATGCAGAAGATATAGTGGAGGAAAGCAAGGAGATTCGATCTCTTTGGAAGGGAGAAGAAGAGACGAGTAATATTTGTCTTGATTCTCCATCGATCCCTGTCGACTAATAGCACGAAATTAACTGCGGAAATCTTGTTACCCTTCCATTAGTCTCCCAGTCTCCCCTACTCCTCCTCCTAGCCTTCCTCCTCAACCTTTTTTACATTCCCAACCTCTTTGCGGCTCATCGATGAATTTTCCATTCGACTTTGTCATCTTCTAAATGCTCCAACACCACATGCATATTCCTCTTTCCATCTCTATGCCTCTATTCCCCCTCCCCTCTGTATCCTCCTTGCACTTTCTCCAAAGCCATCAGCTTTCACATTTCACCTCTCAATCATCGCCACCCCATCAGACTCTATTATAATCCCGAACCTTCTTTGAAGGCAAGCCAACTTTCTCTCCCTACTTATGTATGAGCAAAGCATCGTCATCCTCGCCACCCATACACACACAGCACCATTCCTCAAACCCACAATCTTATCCATAACTATGGCAACTCAAATATTTCATGTTTCAACCCAAAGTGATTCCTGGGCAAGGCTTTATTTACTGAATATAACTGGCTGTAAGCTCTGCTGTTTCCCATTGACGTGACAGACATATTCATCAATTCTCCAGGATTTTTATGGCCACCTTGTTTCCCTTCCGCTTCCTACATTATCCTTTAAACGCTTCTCCGGTTTTGGTGAAAGTACAAATATACAAATGCAACCCTACTTTCACCCCCATTCATTTCTAAGATGGGGCAGAGACAGCACGTTGGGAATCAGGTAGAAACTCTTCCCGTTTCCACGGAAACTAAGCTTCATTGCATAGAGTACTACCAAAACGTGGGGCCTTGGGCTATTTTCCTAGTGTCCCATATAGCCATTACTTGTTCTCTCTCAACTATTAATAGATCCACAGCCTAAACGCTCGGCAAAGACGTCTACAAGGAAGTTACTGGTTGTGGATTGGTTGCAATTTACTGAACCGAAGAAGATGTGCTCCTTGAGTATAAAAAAAGTTTTAGAAAACAAACTACTCAAACTAAAGAATTAATATTAATATTTCACAACTATTACGACGATGCTATCTATTTTATCCATATTGATTGATATTATTTTTCCAGGCTCGTCCTCATAAAAACACAAATGATATGATATTAAACTTTGTGAAATCGATTCTTTCAATGAGTATGAGACGAGGAGAGAAATACGAGAAAGCTTGTAAACATTATACAGTTTACGCTATGGTGCTTCCACAGTTTTTGTTTGTTTCCTTCCAAAGCATTTCCCCTCTCTGTAGAACCAGCCAGCCACACTTTTGGTCCTTGCTCTAGTTTTGGTGGACTGCGGGAACGAGGGATAGTTTTACATGTTAGGAAATAATTTTAATTTGTAATTGTGCAAGTCTTTGAGGGAGTGAGAGTGCGGTATTCAAGAAGAGGAACAAGTTAGGAAATGAGTCAACTAATATATTCAACTTTGTCTTACTTTTCTTTTCCTGTTATTCCATCCAGTATTCACATTCACTTCTTCTCGGAAGACAAAAGATGGAGTGATAATAATTTAAACTTTTCTTTTCTTCCCAAGTCTCCTCTTCTTTTCTCTCTCCTTATTTCTCATCCTCTCACAGCCAGCCAACCAGCCTTTCCACCACGATCCACGAAACACAACCTTATTGAGATTCATAGGGGCGAGGAAAGGGCGGTTGTAGGAGTTGTAATTTACGCGGGCTCCAATCAATTTTTCTTCCAACTTTTCAACAATTCCACTTTCTCCATCTATCCTCCCATCTTGTCCCCCCACCTTGCCCTTCAACCCCTCCTACCCATCCTCCTCCTCTTAAACTTGTTCTTTTCCACCTCCCCCCGCTCACAACCTCTCTCTTCCACACTCTTTCCACTCCTTCAACAACGTCACCCCATAATTAGGTTCTAAGAAGAATATTATCAATTTGTTGCTTTCACTTTTCCAGCGACTTTCTCCAGCAGTAACGGCGGGTGGATGCCTGCATTTCTTCTTCCAGGCCACCAGAATCCATATAATTATTTCCAACCTCTTCTTATCTTCCTGAAAAACTTTCACCGTGGAGAAAGTAGGATGGGAGAGTTGGGGAGTAGAAGAAGCGGAAAAGTGGGGGAAACCTATAATACAATTAACACGCATCCCCTACGGCATTAAACAGGAATTAGCATACAAAATCCCAGTTTTCCATTACACCATTCAACTCAATGGCACACATCCCTCATTCCCCCGTACTTTCCATTTTTCTATGCTGTACTTTATTAATCCATGCCAACACGATTACGCCTTGTCCACAGCCTTGTCACCATTATCAGAAAAATCCAAGCTCCGTCCGAGTCATTTAATACTAGCACTAATACTTTTCGTTGAATTAATTAATACAATACATAAACTTACATTTTGTAACTTATTTTAGCAAGGTTATCTCCTAAAAACCTCTTAAGTAAAGGTCTAATGAGGTAACGCTCATTGTAACTTGGCTGTATATGACTAGTCAAACATAATCTTTTCAGAGAGTAATACACGCATACAGATGAACATAATTGACTTGCGAAATCGAAAAAGTTTCTCGCGAATCCATATATATTTTCTCCACGCTCTCCCCTCTTGGTGTCGTAGTAGAAGTAGACATTAGCTAGCACAACAGCATACTAATTGTATATTACGCAACATCCATATAGTTTTCATAAATCCTCTGCTATTTACGCATTCGTTCCCTCAGATGGGTCTCCTTTATGCACATGTAGCAATTTCATGACGGACTGCAGACTGCAGTGTACACTAAAGGTCCATATACATAACGCACGAATAACTTTCTTACTTGATCCCTCAAGTTCAACTTCTCCCTTCACTCCCAGAACTATTGCAAACAAGCAGGAATCTTTGTATGCATAATACGTAAACCTAAATGTTCTTCCAAGTTTCCTAATACTGTACGAGTCCAAAATTCTGCAATTATGTTCAGCCATTTTTGTCCTCTGGCTAGACTCCTTAACAACGAGAGAGCTCCTCCTGGAAACTCATTCTCTCTCTTTGAAAACTTTTTCACATCGCGCCTCCTCCTCCTACGAAGAGTTGATTGTTTTTTCCCTCAAAAAGTCTCTCCTCCTAATACTCATGCCTCTGTATTTTTTCCTTGGAGCTTAACATCGAAAAAAACCGTCTAGGCCATGCTTTCTAAAAAAGAACTGGGGAATTGTCAGGTGTGGTATTCGAATCAATTCCAGCTTTAACTGACAACTCAGGAATGAGATGCCAATCAATATGTCAAAACTTCTAGCCGCAACCGTAATAGTCAACCACCCATTTTCTCCTGATCTTTCCTCTCATTTCTCCCTCCTCATGTCTTCCGCTCTTCTTATTCCTCCCTTCCCCCCCCTTTTTTTTTTCTCTTCCCATCCAGCTTCTTGCTATAATACAAGTAGTTTATCCCTAATCCTCTTGTAGGACAGGAGCGCTGTAGAAATGTGTTTCCCGCCCCCGTCACACGTCTCTTCCCCACATTTTCCGCACCAAACTTGAGTTCCACTGCAATAAACATCCTCATCTCTGCCATTGTTTGTACAAGAGTGGTAAAACTACTAAAACTGTCCCGGTTACAGGTATAATAACAGATGCTCCCATCTGGCCGACTCTGGCAAATAGGTTAAAAATCTCATGCCCTTCATAAAATAACTCGAGCAAAAACAGGAGAAGCTCTCCTTAAGAAAACATGGGAAGGAAAAAGATCTAAATCTGTCTCGCAATGACTCAGACTAATCTACGGGGAGACAAATCTCTAAGCACATTTCAACCCTCTGCCCATGTCCTTCATTCAGTCTTTGACGCGCTTGTCAGAGTGTCAGTGCTGCTGTTTGAAGGATTCATTTTCCTTGGAGAAAGTTATAGCTGGATCACTGAAATTAGTGGATACCTTTAGCTTGAAAAAACTTTGGAATGTTCTCGCATCGTTTCTGACACAGTATTTTACACGGGTCCTCGTCCCTGCCGGAACTACGTCAAGAATCAGTGATTAGTGAGAGGATCATAAGTTTTGCAAGATTATAAAAGTAATAGAATCCAAGGAAGTGAAAGGGATAATTTGGTTTGATTTTACAAACTTTGATTATACATGAGAAAAGGAGAGAATCGACTGGGAAAAGTAAGTTTTGCCCTACAAGTTAAATTGAAGATCGTTTCATCTCCTGAAAAGTAGAGCATTGCATTGGCTATACACCGCCCTTTTCCATCCCCCACCTTATAATTCACATGTCTCATTAGCTAAAAGAGTTTTACGGGGTCTAAGAAAAGTGTGAGACGTACGCAAGTAGGGTCACGGCCATAACAAGCCTTTCAATTTCAAACTTTTCTCCTAAAATCCTCCCAACTTTACCTCCCGATAATCAGCTTCCAACTTTAGTGTCTTGAATTAATGACAGGGACGTATTACAAATACAATTGTGCCAATTTCACTTTCCTTTCACGCCCATCTACCCCTACTTTCTCCGCCTCCTCCCAGCCAGCCCTATACACTTTCACCATCACGCCACCCTCCTAAACTACATCTCATTTCATCCTGGTTTCTGTCCCCCCCTCCGAGTAAGAGCACAACTCAATCCTAGATTCAAAGGAAACGGAAACGTCCCAATACCCAAAGAGAGAAAGGAGCAAGGACGTGCATATACTACATGTGCATTAAAGGCGGTCGAGTTCCAGAGATCACCGTCTTGGAGAAAGCACACGTTTCCGTTGGCTAATGTTTCTGGGAAATAGTGAAAGTTGCTCCGAGAGAAAGTCAGTGTGGCTCGTTAGTGTTGGGAGCAATCAATAAATGATCTTTAAATTCTAAATGTGTATTTGTCCCTCCACCCATTATCATTCCCTCGTCCAACCATTCCGCACACACAACTCACTTACTCAAAGTCACGGATACCATCCAAGGAAAACAATGCACAAGATTAATAATACCTCTCATCCCACCACCTTCCACTTTCTCCAAACAAGCCCAAGCTACTAGGCACCACACATGTATACTTTCTCTCTCTCTCTCTCTCTCTCTCTCTCTCTCTCTCTCTCTCTCTCTCTCTCTCTCTTAACAACAACAACAGCTTGTCCTCCTCATCCTCCACTTTCCAATCTACTCTCCAATCTAATCCTCTCAAGAGTATACCACATATCCGTACATCTTCTCATTCTGCAAGTATAAAGCATTGACTAACTTTTCTCCATCATCCCTTCTCTTACACTACTAGCTCCACCCCCACATCTATTTCCTTCTCTATCCTTTCAAGGCGCTCTCCATGCCTTTCTTTTCATTCAGATAGATTGTTATTCTTCTTCGTCTGACTGTTGTCCTGTAAAGATTCACTGTTCCCCCCAAGCTTTTCTCCGCTTTCGTGTAGCTATAGCAACCAGCCCGACTTTCTCTTTCTGTGTAGCTGTCAGTGGAATTTCTACCTCCAAATGAAGGTCAAAGTTCAGAGAACAGATCAACAATATCCAATCCTCCAATCCTTTGAAAACAATAACAAATAAGGGATTGATGGAAGTGGAAAGAGACAAATATTTACAAGCAAGCATCAAATCTTACTACTTAGACTTCCTCCTTCAGTCACAATAAATATCATGTACAATATATTCCCAACTCAAACGACCTTTCTCTAACATCTTTCTATTTTAATAGCATAGCTCTTCCAGCTCACGGAGGAAGAACGTCACGTGTCACCAGAGTACACTATGCACCTGCATCAACCTTAGGAAGAACCACTTTAAAACCCAGACTAATCATTCGCCCACCTCCAATCTTCTATTGCTAATTCAATCCCTCACAACTAATTTCTCTTCCCTATTAATACCTGGTAGTGCCGTGCCGCCCTCCTCCTTAAACCAATTAACCAACGTGACAGCGCACATCACTCGGATTACCTCCCGTCATGCAGTACATTCTACCGGAAGAGAGTCAAGAAAGATCCCGTTAAACAGGCAACATGTTTCCCTCCTGCGGAGCCCTGAAACTCCAGAGAAAGGCAGGCTATCATACCAGTTGTGCCCACAGACAAGAGAGCTATGATAAGATACAGCCTATAGTTTTTCCCTTCTCTGAGAAACTTTACGCTAGAGTTGGATGCCCGCTCAAAATGCAATACCGTGTATAACCTCCTTCTCATGTAAAACCTTCCATCAAGTATGGAAATCATTTACTCCGGGCACAACTCTTTATGCATTTTTAATAATTCTCTCTCAACTTTCGAGCCTAGCAAGATCACCAAAGCAATTTATGTTGCCGGTTATCAACCCGTTCATTCGAAGCGTTTCAAAACTTTCTTCAGCGTCAGTGAAATATTGCGTCGTAATATTTCTTTCTCGAGTACATCCTTCATGAAACCGTAGTACTTTGCATGCCCAATGAAGTGCTTCTATCGCTTCAATGTGGTTTCCATTTTATGCCCCCTGTTTGTTCCTCTTCGACTGTTGTCCATATAAAGCTACAAAAGTCTGTAACAGAAAGAATAGACAACCCAATTCAAAAGTCTCCTTCAATTGTTCATAACCTTAACATTGTTCAGTGGTCTATTGAAATTACGACGGAGCTCTAACTCGCAATTCTGCAAAAGTGCCCTTGAACCATGCTACACTTGATCAATTTTCCTTTTCTCTGCCCTACAATGATACTTTGATGAGTAGATGAACCCCAAGCTTTCTCTTTGAGATATTCGGGTGGAGAATCCTACACAGCTACGACAAACTACTTTTATCAGGAGTGAGAATAGGAAGATGTTCATGAAATTCAACAGGCTGTTTTCCCTACCTCCCACCTGTTCCTACAAGAAGCTCTCTCATTAGTTCCCACCTTAACTCACTCTTTTCACTTCCACGCACTCCGTGGAGCTGATTGGTCAAAGTTTGTGTCTCGCCCCGACTTTCTCCACTTAAGTAATTTCAAATCTACTGCCCACTCTTTGAATATAGGGCAGCGCTGCGAATCCTATTCACTGTACTGAGTGACTACAAAGACAGTAGCAGTTACAGGTGATCTACTTGATGATCTTTCCATGCATGTGAATACTTCTATATGCATACACCAGACGGTATATTAGCTAGTTTCAGGAGCTATCGTAGAAACATCTTGACATGGCTTGCCATATATTATTCCTGCTAGTATTTAATAGTTCAAGGAATTTTTTAAATACTGCCAAATAATTATCTTACTTTAATCATGCAGTCGCTTTCATCATCTAAAGCTATATCCGTATCCTGAGCATACGCGCCTCTATGAATAATGAATACTACAAACAGGTATATATATATGGGGCTACGCTGCAGCCGCCAGGCTTGGAATGACAAATATGTACTGTGCAAATTGATATTTTACCGCTCGTCCACACCAACCTTTCTCAATCATTAACCCAAGTCACGCTTCATTAAATCCTCTTACTTTCACTTTGATATTCAGCTTTCATCAAATCTTCCGCAATTTACCCTTCTCAAGGTCCACAGAGCTTTGACGAGATTACAACGCCTAATAAATTTTCACTCTTTAAATGACCATTGCTTACCTCCCAAACTGCGTCCCCTTAGTACACTAACGTGCACCAACAAAAGTAGAAGAGTTGAGAGGAGCCATTCGTCCTTGTGTAGTTTATGGCGTTTAACAAGGGCTGGCTTGGGAGAAAGTAAGAGGACAGTCTAAATATTCTAAGCTCGTCACAAATCTATACTTTCTCAATCCCATACATCCGCAAATGCCCGTCCTGTAATTACTTTTGTTGAAATCCAGGGCGAGTCCCTTTCCCAATTCCCAACCGATGTTTTCCTTGATAAATCCCTACTATTTTGCTATTAATAGCTGGAGAAAGCATAGTGAAATTCATGGCCGTCGTTTGCAATAAAAAAGCCCGGATCTAAATCGCTCCTATAAACACATGGGTATTGTTATCTCCACTCACAAACCTTTGACTCTACGGCCGAAATGGTTGGAGCTTTGGACTCAATCGTTTTATTACTATTGATTCTTTCACAAGCTCTCCATACATGTAGTGTATTTCTCGGCCGGTTAACGCTTTACGATACATTTGACCAAGAGGAAAACAATCCTTACTTTCCCTTACTTTCACCCACATTCCCTCTCACTTATCAACTCCCAGGGTATGGCTCTCTTAGGGTTTAGCTTTAAGTAACTCAGGAAGCGTGTAACATCCTTTAATTCCTTTCCTCGAATCCGCTTTCTCTTAAACTTGTTTTTATATCTTTTGCGGCTAATTTCACTAGTCAGCCGCCTCTTCCGGTCTCAATCAACTGTGGCGTAATTCCAAGCTGAAAAACATGAATCAAGAAATAAATAACTCTAGTCAACTTGTTTATCTTTTCCCTTGAAAATCCTCCTAACAAATTCTCGGTATTTTCTGATCGGATAAACCGAACATGGGCATCTTTCCCTTTTGGAAATTCTCTCAATTTTTTTTATCTTCAAGAGTCCAAGCAAACATGCTTGAACTTTCAAGCTAACAATATTTTTTTCCTAAGGTTACCAATGTTTTTGTTTTCAACTAGAAATTGATCACTTTTACTCTGGAGACGCGGATTTCCCCGACTTTCTCTGAACCATCCTCGAGATGCAGTCCTACATCAACGTTAATTTAAAAAGTTCCACGAGTTCTGCTTCCAGGAGGAAAAATTTAAAATCTGACGAATACTTGACAAAATACGGTAAAATTGTCTAATTAAATCTCTACATCTCTTTAATAATCCCCTTTCTCCAGGGTAAAATGGTATAGACTTGAAAAACATGAGAAATCTTAATGCTGAATGAGTAATTATCAAATCCCTTGTGGAGAAAAGTTGTATGAGTAAAAGTTTGAAATAATAATAATAACGATTCAGTCTGATTACTTTTCAGAGCGGAGACAAAGACTGTGCAAGTTATATTTTCAAAAGATTGTGGCATTTTCCTTCAGCCAGATTGGGGTCGGAGCCCTGCTGGTGGGTTACACGATAATCGGAGCTCTAATATTCGTTGAAGTTGAGTCTGGAGAAGAGAATCGAAGACTTGGAGAGGTGGATTTGATTAAAAAGGAGGTGGTGAGCCAGTTGTGGAATGTGACAAGCAATTACAATGTGATTTACTTGGAGAGGTGGAAGTCGGAAGTGGATTTGATAGTAGAAAAGTTTCAGAATTCACTGGTTCGTGAGATACAGCTTGGATATGATGGATCGTCAGATCCCATCTGGACCTTTCCATCCGCTCTTATGTACTCACTCAGCGTGTTTACAACCATCGGTGAGTTGACAGAAAGCCCATCAATTATTCCATTTCTCCTGTCCTATTACTCCTTCCATCTTTCACTTGACTTAAGCAAACCGTTATTTCTGTCTCCCATTAGATTCTTCTATTCCTTCCTATTCTCGCCTCCGACTTTCTCCTACTATCCTCTCTCCAGCTGAATCAACGGGCATCCATACAGCTGGCTTTCCCTTCTCTATCCATCCCACCCTCCTCCACCTTTAGCTTATAACCTTCTTGACTTAAGCCCCCTTGGCTCGCCCAACCTTTCACTTCACGCTTCTCCTAGTCTTTTCTGTGGTTCGTACAAGTTGTCCACTTTCTCCCTAGGAGAAAGTTGAAATCCCAACGCGACGGATCATCTACACTCGATTCTATCCTTTGTATTTCTCATCATACATAATTTGGAAATGAACCAAAGGTTAGCAGCTCAGCCCTGCCCTGTGACAAACCAAGATTGTGGCAGCAAAACATTTGGTGCGTACAGGAGAGTTCAGGCAGAAGGTAGTTTGAGTTCGCCCTCGGTAAGAGAATATGCATATATTTCTATTGCGGAGGCTTCCATATGGGGTTTTTATAGGAGTTACTACGCAAAAGGCTGAAGAGAAAGCAGAGAAAGCAACTAAGTAGGATGGATATTGTAGATGAAGGCGGCGAATGCGGATTGCAGATGTATGAGCCGAGCTTGTATGTTGAGGACTAGGACGGAGCGATTTAACCTTTGTGTGCTAGGAATAATATGTTTCTGAGTGAAACGTCTTGAGGAGCAACAACTGATGATGACATTAGTCTTACTTTATCAGCTACTAACAGTTGTGTCCGTTCCCGTGAAGATGATGATACTGGCTGCAGTGGGATACGGGAGTATTGTCTACCCTCCCATCACAACCCTCCTTTCTCCTCGTAGCTCTCTCATAGCCTTCATCAACACTGTTGTATTTCATTCACATTTGTTCCCGTCAATCTTCCTCCAGCTTGTAGAACACGAGCTTTAATTATGCCTCCAGACGACCAGTCCCATTACCCCCGACACAAAAACTAAGAAGAACATGCCACAGAAACTGTGAAAGTGTGCGCCATCCTCCACCACAAAATACCCGCCACTTCTAACGAGAAACTATATAGGCAAGAACTTGGGACAGGATCAGGCTTCCGGCTATGGAAGAAGGGGTGAGAATAAAGGGAAACTTTCTTCCTGTGCTCCTTGTAAACCAGCAGAGAATCCTTCCTAAGCTCCCCTCTACTTGCCAGCTTTGACTCAAGTCAACTTGTCCGGAATTTCGGGAGATGGGTGGTGGTGGTGGTGGGAAAGACGGCTTGTTTTCTCCCAAGATCCTTTCCGGTCACGCTTTCATAAACAATGCAAAAACCATGCATCTTCATTGAAAGGCGCCCTTAAATCTTGTTTGCTTAGGGTTGGCTACGTTGTGACGGGCGGGCAGGCTTCCTTATTTGGAGAAAGTTGTTCAAGGAGAAAGCCCTGGGAAAGGGTTTTGTTCTGGAATAAATTTTGATGAATATCCTCCAGGAATCCAGATAATATGGCTTTATAGAGACATAAATTGAGAGTTATGTTCAAAATTTTAGATTGATTTCTCCCTCTTTACTCTTTACGCACACAGGCTATGGGAACCTAGCACCGAAAACGGATTGGGGAAAAGCTTTGACAATATTTTACGCTCTCTTTGGCATACCCTTGCTCCTCCTCTACATGGCAAACGTGGGCACCCTCCTCGCAACAAGTTTCCGTCAGTTTTACACCTCTGTCAATCGGTAAGTTTACGGCAAAACCATATTCACACCTTCCCTAGCTTCCCCTTCTCGTCTCCTCTCTTCCGCTTCAGTTTTATCTATTTCCATACCATAACCCCTTGGATCCGTTTACAGCCTTACCGCCTACTGCATACGGTCCCTTATTCCTAGGAATCAAAAATTCCTTCATCGAAAATGCCTTCAAAAAGTGGGGATATGGACAAGAAAATCTCTAAGATCACAGGGTTTCAAGCATATATATCTCCTCCTCCCAGATTGACTCGTACTTTAGCCTGGGATGGGCCTACGGGACGTAGAATAAGCCTTTGTTGTTTTTCCAGAGTGTTGGAGAGGATTTCTCCTCCAGACCAGATCCCAATCGCTAGCCAATCCAGCCGAACGAAGGAGAAGGATAGAATGAATGAGTCCTTGGGAATTCAGAATCTAAGAGCATGTTTTCCCGTGTCAAAGTATTACTTGTTTATGCTAGTTTTGTCTCCCGGGAGGGATCCGATCCAGCCAATAGCTATTGTTTCCGCGTATTTCTCCTCCGGGATTTACTTTTCCAACAAGTTTCCGGCCCTCTCAAAACTTTGCGTTTTAAAACTCGTAGCATCTCCCTTTTCTACCCGGGATTTGTATGTGAGCGGATTTAAAAATACTATTGTTCTCTCCCGTTTTGTCTTCTTTTCCCTCCGTTGTTTGTTACAAGTTCCGTTTTCCTTATCCTACAGCCTATGCTGCTCACTCTGTATAGCACATATTGTATCCTTCCCTTCCTCTCCTCTACTTCCTCTGCTTCCTCCATCGCAGCTCTTTCTGAAACAGAGCCAAAAGCTTGGTGTATTTCATGTCAAGTGTTGAGAGTCTCCCCTCCTATCTCCCCCTGTCTTTTTAATGTGTATGAATGTTTTGTAAAAAGACAAAAGCATTAGGAGAAAGTGGAGAAAGTTGTGCTATTTCCTCATCATCACAGCATTTTAATGTGTCCAGCTGCTTTGCTTCTTTAGTCTCCTCGCCATGCATTTCTGAGCCTTTCTCTTCCAACTTTCTCTCCTCTTGGGAAGGGCTGCATAATTTCATAGGAATATAATTTACACATTGCGGTGTTCGGGTGGAGGAAATCTCTTGGATTACCCGCAATTTGTATTCCCGCTGAGTGGGAATCGTGCGGGAGAATTTTCCATCTTTTACGCTTTGTTGGTGGAATATTTACAAGCATCACACTCACCCTTTCCCGCCCCATCATCCCATCATATTCTTCCTCATTGACTATTCCCGATCCCCTCTATCCCTTCCCACCTCCTTCCCCCCTCATCCCATGCTTACCCCCATGTTTTTACTGTATACACTCACATAATGGATTTGATACCCGCTCCTCCGCCTTCTATAGTACTTTGACTTCACTTGGTCCCAACCAAGCCTCCTATCCCTCCCGCAGACCTCCCGCTTTCTCCTTTCACCTCCGCCATTTCCGAATATGACATAAGCCATATTTTTCTCTCGTGTAACTTGTAGCACCTTTCAAGTCAGAATACATTAGAATAAAATGTACCACATTTCCTCCCAGGCTCTATCTTGTCCCTCTATTATTCAATGTTCCCGTTTCCTCCTCCGGTTAAGCACCAAAACCCGCTCTTATACTCATGTTTCAAAGGATCATACCCTCCCCAATCGTCCACCCTCGCGGCATGACCGAACATGGACAATTACAACCTTACGCTCCCATTATCCTATTGTAATCATGTTACCCGCTTCCCCTTCATTCACAATATAAAGCCGCCACCACCTTAATTTATAGTAAGCTCCAGCAGTGTCTCTTGCTTGATTATTTTTAGAACATCCTCATTTCCTTTATACTCCTCCTCTAAATCTAACCAAACCAGTATTTCAAATTTATTCGACTTTCACCGTACTTTCTCTTTTCCTTGAACTTGTTGCGAAACTTTAAAAATATCACTTTCATGAATTCGTATCAATCAAACTCCCTTTCCTAGTCGTCATGACTAAGATGAGTAACAGCAGCCCCTTACATATGACGGACACGCGATACCCACTCTTCCACATCCCCTTCCTTACATCAAAGAATCCTTAGCGGACATATCTCTGCTTTCGTGGCTTCTCCCATGTTTATAACGCCTTCAGGATAGAAATAAAGTGAAAAGAATGAGAGAAACACAGGGAAATGTTGGAGCCAACTTTAGTCAAATATTTGGTAGACTTCCAAATAGCTGGAAAACTCAAAGCGGGAATCCTGTTTTTGAAGAAAAAAATCCGAATAGAGTGGACGTGGTACAAAATATATACTACTGCGTTTAAAAAAACCGATCCAAACCAATTGTACTGAATGTACGCACAATTTAGGGGAAGATGACAACAACAAAATATTATGAACCAAGAATGAGGAAAAAATCCGTTTTATATACATTCTGCTGGTATTTGATAATTTTTTGGCTTTAAGGCAACGTTGAGAAAGTAACGGAAGTCCTTGGAAAAATCATATTTTTCACAACTATGTTTACCTCCCGTAGACAATGCATTTTGAATGGAGCATGCATTTCCTTTACACGTAATACTGTCGTGTAAAAGTATTGATTGTCAACAAGGAACTTTTACTTTTGTAAACGTCATGAGAGGTATAAAAACCTGCTGGAGCCCTATTGGAATTTCGGATGAATGGTAGAGAAGGAAATGAGTATATTCAAAACTAAGGGAAGCAATCATTTTTTTTAACATCCAGCCATATGTCGACAACATATTCATGTCTCCAGGATTCACGAAATCAAGCGACTCTCCAAGTCGATCAGGGTTCACAACGAAATCCTTAGCGGAAAGCTGAGGAAATCGAATGGTGAGAGAAGAATTCCAAATCCGTTTCTACGAGTAATTTACAAAATCTGAGCGTCTCTTTCAAAAGCTTTCTTCTATGATTTTCTTTACTTTTGACACTTTTTAAACAACGGACGCATTGAAGGAAATAGAAAAATATTTACTTTTACCTCATTTCAAAATAGCGATTCGCTTGCACGAGCTTTTCTAAACCTCAATTATTCTCCTTGACCGTGTGTACGACGTAGCTTACTTTCCTTTCCATTATAAGTAAAGCTCAATCCCTACGTCACTCCTAATGATTTCTCCAAGACGTAGAATTCAAGCTTCCGTTTATATTTATCATTGAGATGGCAGACACTCCGGATTAAGGGTGGAGGAGAAAGCATTGTGTTATGTGTGTGGGTTATACATTCTCCACAAGTTTTAAATTCAGGTTGCAAAAGTAGCTTTTGGATAAACAGTCATCAATATTTTTGCACGAAACTTCTGCATGCTTTCACCTTCTCTGCCCGTACATACTAGAATTCATAACCCAGCCAGAAACCCTGTACGATCCTTGGTTGAACTTTCTCCATAAATTCCTTAAATGCTATACTCCAAGTAGAAATGTATGCTTTTCTGGCGCATCTGGAGCCAAGTATGTGTCGGGGGAAAGATTCCTTGCATTGTAAAGCCAAGGGAAAGCTTGGAGAAAGCCAGCAGGACGGCAGCTGGACATGGAAAGTGTGTAAAATAGGAATGAAATAGTGTGAGTAAGGGCTTAGATATTGTATTCTCAGCAAAAATATTTCTCTAGCATTTCATCGCTTTCTAAAAGCATTACATGAATTCGAGAGGTCTGCCTGCGTGGCGTGGGAATTTTTTTGGAGAAACCAAGAGAAAGTTATCCAAGGCTAGTTCACTCTTGGACATTCGACATTCCAGATCTATTATACTTCCGATAGACTTTTCCTCAAAGATATTTAGCGAGTATTGCGGAAAGAAAATGGGCTCCTACAAGCTGCTTCACGACGAGGTTAGCTAACTTGAAGGGAATCCTAAGACAGGACGACGTGTGTGCGGTCCTGTATTTTTTCCTCATCCATTCGAATTTACAGTCGGAGGAATACGATTACATTTCATCCAGCGTACACAGAACGTGTGATGCATCCAATATTTTTATCCTTTCTTTCCCCATGACCTCTGAAAAAATTCTGCATTTTGTTTTTTAGCTTTTCTACGTTCCCTCTACCCGATCCCTATCTACAACCCCCCCCCTCCCAACTTTTCAAAACATTCCGCAAGCAAGTAAAAGATATATAGAGCTCCACTGCCTCCTCCTTCTCCACCAAATGATAGAAAATACAGGAGGGAAAACAGAAGAAGCTTTTCAAAACAACATTTACCTTCTCTGATTCCGTAAACAGGTTGTATTATTATATGGGTAGTGATTGAGGAACATATTAAACTACACCCACTCCATCTCCTCCTACACGGTACATATGATATTTTTTCAAACTTGTCTTCTCCTTGCTTCCCCCCCCTTTGTCCTTCCTGAATAGTGTTGAAGACGAAAGAGAGAATCATTTCCGTCCATTCTCCTCTTCCAGAAATAGGAAAAGCAAGCCATCCGGTCCCTTAGTCCCGTCCCATCACTCTTTCCCCACTTTCTAGCCTCTCTGCATTATCTAGGGATAGCAAAAGGGGATAGGGACTAAGAGGAGTGAAAGTCGGGGGGAGGGCGGAATGGATGAGTAAAATAGCGACAAAATAGGCAGTCAGGAGTCCGCGGATTTCTTCTTCTATTACATCCTCTTGTCTTTCTCCGAATCCGCCATTCCTGTATCCTACTACCCGGGAAACATCTTAATGATGTTTTCCCGGGAACATCTAAACAAAAGGTAATCCACTCAGGCTAAGACTTTTAGCAGCTGTATTTCTATCCCTCTCTTTGACCTTATAGGTGCAAGAGCCAGTTGGAGAAAATGAGAAAAACTGGGATGATGACCAGATTGAGGGAAGAATGGCCTTCTCATCAGGGCGGACGGTACGTGGTGGGAAGACGGACAGAATGTGTTCATGATATACAGGAAGAAGAAGAGGAGCTGAGAGGCATTGGTGGTGGTGTGAAGGAAGGAGAGAGATCAGAAAAAGAAAACACGGACGGTGAGAAGAAAATAGGGGATAATCGGAGCTCAATTCTTTCAGTTCATTCCTCCTCCGATAATGAATACTCGGCTAATGAGGTGACAATACCCATTTCAACATGCCTCTCTGTTTTCACACTCTACATTTTCTTTGGCTCCTTGGTATTCTCTTGGTGGGAGAGCTGGGACTATTTGGATGGATCCTACTTTTGTTTCGTCAGTCTAGTCACTATTGGTTTCGGAGATATTATACCTGGCACGGCCTTCCATCTTTCCGAAGCCTCACGCAGCGACCACAGGAATCAAGTGGTGGATGGGCAACTAATTTTTTGCTCCATTTACATTCTACTCGGAATGGCTCTCATGGCGATGTGTTTTCATTTGACTCAAGAGAGAATTTTCCTCAACGCCAAAAAAGTTGGCAAGTTTTTTCATCTCATCTGATCAAATAACCCGCCCGCTGGCCAGTCGGCATCCCCCCCTCAACTCCCCCGCCCCTTCCTCTTCCTCGTAGATAACATAAGCTCTTCCAGCACCACTCCTTCCAAGTCCAAGATTCTATCCTCCAAAGGGTTTCATCCTCTTCTGTATACTCTTCATCTTGCACTTTCTCCACCTTCAGACACGCACCATACTTTCACTCTATACCAACCGCTTTCTCCTTACTTTCCCTCCAGTTGCGGTAGCGTTTTCCACTCTTCCTTCAACTGACCAAGCTAGGAATCCAACCTTTTTTCTCCAGCTTTCACCTCTTCCTCATCCGTCTACTTTCACTTCAATAATATTCTTCTTTTAAATAAATTCAAAGTCTCCGCATCAAAGTCTAGTCCTTGTCATAAATGCCATATAAGCTCAACAAGGTATTTTGATTTATCAAAGGCTTTTCTCTGTTTTCAACTTTTCCCTTGAAACTGTCAATATTAAATCCAGCGCCTGTGTGGCTCCAACAACCATCTTTTCCATGATTTTCTTCCTCTTTTTTGCATTCATTTCAACCTACCACGTTTAAATTGCATGTGTAAACAGTCCATATTCCACCATTGCAATCCAATTTCTCAGTCACTTAATAAACATGAAACAGTATAGAGAAGCGTATATTTTCAAGCTGACGCTCCTTCCAATCCAAGGCAAACTTGAATCTTTTACTTTCTCCATCATCATCAACATCATCAGAAGCAAAGTGAAAGCAAATGAAAGGAGCTTAACCAGGACCTTACCGCGAAGCCAAGTCGGAATATGCACGTTTCCCAAATTACATCAAGCCAAACCCAAAACATGTATTTCAGTTTCCTTTTTGAAATCCCTCCCTGAAAACTAGTACGTAATCAAGCTTTTCTTTCATCAGCGACCTAGAGCAATATGTTATTCCGACATAAACTAAGGAAGGATGCATCATTTGAACTTTCAATTTGACCGCGAGCTATGCATGTAGTTCTGAGGCTTTCTTTAGAAATCCCTATTGATTTCCTCTTCTCTCCCCGAGCAACCAAGAACCTCTTAGCCCTGGGACAGAAGAAGACCCCTTTTGCAAAATGTGGAATCTGTATAAGATGTACTACGTGCACTTTTCTCTGCCACAGCCTAATTTCCTTCAAGTCCACGTGTACGTTCAACAACGGCAGCAATGCAGCAGGGCTAATGAGATGTTGTGTAGTATCCATTTTCCTACGTGTCCACAATCTAAAATCACAATATATAATGCATATAAGTGGACCAGAGATGCACAGGGGCAAGCCTCATGTTTTTGTGGGATATGCCTCACGAAAGGCCGCATCCGCACCAGCCCCCTAGAAGCTGGTCTCCAAAACTGCAGTGTGTAGAAAAAGTGAGGCGCGCCTCTCGTGGGGGGGGATGGAAACGGCCTCAGGGATTCATGGTACGTTCTTGGTGTCGATTGGTGGCCTTTGTGGGTAGATGTAGAAACGGGTGTAAAATATAGTTTCGGTATTTTATACCTTTCAGAGCATTAGTGGCTAAGAATACGTACTGTGATAAATGGGCTTGATTCAAATAGAAGCAAGTAGCAATGTAGCTAGGGTTAGGAAAATGTTGGGACCACGGCTGCAATGATAAGATAAAATATGCGGAATGCAGTGAAGAGCCGAATGCTACAGCCAGAGCAGAGCAGAAGAGCAATGATATGGTAAACATGATAACCAAATTACCTCCTTGGCGTTACTGGAATCTCAGTTCATACTGAACCTAAACTGATTGAATTGAAATAATCCAGGCAGGATACTTGGTCTTTGGTAAAAAAACTCCATTTCCAGTTTGAGTTTAGAGTTTACGACGTGAACACGGAAAATAAATTCCTCCAACAGCAATGTCTTTCGCATCACTGGTAACTAAATCGATCGAGTCTATAGCCATGGATCTTTCAGAATACACAACGGAAGTTATGGATAGGACAGGTAAAATTTTGTTTTTAAAATTCTGAATACTAGCTTATAGTGTAGCAGTTACTCATGTAAAAGTGTTAAGTAATTGTAGGTACAATAGTCCCGGAACTAAAATTTACTTGTTTTTCCTTGGCTAGGTTCCTTTTTGAGTGCCTCGAATATTTTCGACTCCGATTTCACATTGTTCCCTACCTTCCCTTCGGGATCAACTTATACTCATAGTAGCCATGGTTTGCGTGAGTTTTATGTTCTCTGTGAAATTCGAAAATTGACATCTCGATTGATAGCAATTGTTTCGCGTGATGACGTGCCTGATGCTGGTGCAATAGACTTTAATGTGTGTTTCTTTGCGTTGTCCAGGTGGATTGACTCAAGGGCAGAAGAAGCCGAGTGGTAGTGTTATAGAGGCTTTGAAGGAGCAGAAGGTGCAGAAAGAGAAAGAAAAAGTCAACCTCAGTGACATTTCGGTACAAGCATCTGAAACTGATGTACCACGTAAGTTGTAAACGTACCAAAAAATTAACAACCGTACCAAACCAATATACCAACTAACGTACCAAAACAATGCACCAACTAACGTACCAAAACAATATACCGACTAATGTACCATAAAATATACCGACTAACGTACCATAAAATATACCAACTAACGTACCAAAAAAATGTACCAACTAACGTTCCAATGGAAAGTTGTACTACCATGCATTGGTTTCGATTTCATGTTTTTGTTATCTGGTTTCAGGCCTGGGAGCTTGTCCTAGTAGTGCACAACTTGGTCAAGGACTGGGCGCCTTGAACAGTGAGCTACTCAAATTTTGCAGAACAATAGTTGAAATAAAAAATGACGTGAAGAGGAGCAAAGAAAATGTCAAACAAACTATGGCCATATGAAAAACCATCAAATCACCTAACTCGCGGATTTATCTGCTTTACGCGCAGAAAGAGGAGAAATACGCACCCACAATAACGAAATTCAGGATAAAATACAAACCTACTTCCAATGACGTTACCAACTGCAAACGATGTTGTTAAACGGATGTTGACAACCAGTTAATGTGGTTTCTCTGTTTTTCAAATTTATCACGCAGAAGGACAGATGTTTCTACAGTAACCCGTAACTCAATTCCTTTGATTGAAGTATTCAAACACTACCACATATTTTTGGAAACTTAACGAAGTAGTAAATTAGTATTCAGTAGATATGGTACTCATATAATAGAAATTTGGTGTCAGGAAATCAGTTTATGGTACAAACCATGATCGCAGTATCATTAAAACGCAAATTAAGTAATTATTAATTCGATTGGACACAATGTGTAACTGCAAATACTAATTGTGGATGATAGTGTACCAAGGTTCAGGCTCACTCATAGTAGGCACGCCATTACTATGGTTATGGTGAGTTCCAAGTGCCTTTGCTATTGACTGCCCAGAAAAAGAATTTAGACAGTTTAGTTAATACCGTCATATTTTTGTACTGGCAGCAAAGCAAAACTATTCTGAGAATAGAGTAAAAATAGTCTTATTTAAGAATATAATACATTTTCACATACAAAATCTTAAGCCATATATTTTCCAGGAATTTTGAACCTTTCAGCCAGCTTGACCTTAATTTTACTATGCAGGCTTCGTCATAACGAACGACAGGGTAAATGCAATTACAGACAATCATTTTACATGACATAAAATTGTTGGAAAACTTCATTACGTAAAATTGTGGAGGCAATATTTGTAACAACTGTGCATGACAACTATGTCCTCAAAGTTGTGAACGCACAAATCACAGCAACCTTAGTGATACAAGTTATTGCACAATTTTTATTCGCCGTGTTGATGCTGTTAACCTATACAGAAACAAATTTAATTACATTCACATGGTGCATTGTTAGACTAGCAGATATAACAAAATATATTGTCGAGTATTGGGCAATTAAGGAAATTTTAGAACAAGTATACCTCTGAATTTAAACTAATGTGCTAGACTATCCGGCTTCTAGCATAAACCCATCACTATGAAGAAGGGATGGGCAGTTAACGGAAATGCAAGTCTGTTTCTTCAAAATTTTGAACTTGAGCAATCGTATACAAAAAATTGCGACAAAACGTCCTATCTTGATGGCGGTGCAGGTGCTGACAGCACCGTCAGCGTCACACAATGTTAATGCTAGCGTACGTACTAGCTTGGTGCTACATGGTGTGTTCCATTTATACGTATATCCCCAAAATACGTATATAATGATCTATCATATAGATTCATTTGTACGTCTTGATTAAACTGTAACTCAAATATTCAACACACATCACAATTTGGATCCCTTTTTTGTACAAGATAACAGGCTAATCGTTCATTTAGATACAGTTATCTTATCTATGTTTCAGCGCTACGCTCCTTAAGCCCCGGGTAGAGTCCGGTAGAAACACGGCATAGAATAATTTTGGCAAACATTTCCTTAGCAACTCGTTCATTTAATATTGGCAGTGAAATATGTTTGTAGCGGGATGTTCTGCTGGTATGGGGTAGCGAGAGTGATAGGAGTTGGGTGCTGGTGCAGTGTGAGGTAGGATCGAGCTGGTGTAGGGTATGTGTATGGGAATGCTTGGTGTGGGTGCATCTATCTTATTCTATAGGTACAATAACTTCTAATAAAGATATGCTATATACAGGCACGGTTTGGTGTTGATTAATTTGAAGAGTTTTATATTGAATCGGGTATAGTTACGGTCTGACAGCGGAAATAGAAGTGATACACTCGTTTCAGGCGCGAACCAAATTACATAGGCATTAATTCCCACCGTGTTTTAAGATAGGGCTAGTAGCTACGACAAAGTTATTCCTTTATGCCAGATTGTACTCAAGTCTTTATTGCATATTAAATGCGGTCGACAATCATAGAACTCTGCGTGTTCGTATAATTCTGAGCCGAACGACACAGATACATGTCTAACGAAGTAAATAAGTGGCACTTATTTTTCTGGTGCCAGGTACATATTTGTACGTACCTACTTATGAAACCTGTCACCAGAAAGCAAAAGAGTACCATGCGAGTCATTATTTTACAAAGTCATTGCTTTCCTTATGATCATTTGAATAATATTACTCGGTTTTCACTAATAAAGTTATTCCAATGTTTTTCTCCTGCTGCGAAAACAATTACTACACATTCCTGTGTAAATATAATTCAAATTGGGATCGTATGAAAGTTCTGAGAGATGATCTTCTGCAAACACTGCACTTATTTAAAACATAATATTCTTACAACCAACTGAATTTTTGAAAAAGTAAAAGATCTCTACGTGCACTAAGATTTCATTCCAAAGCCGATCTTACTTGGAGTACCTGGTTTTAAAAAACTTCAGCGTACCTGGGTGATACATTTTTTAGTGGGTATTGTGTAATATTTTATGATTTCTTATCATTTAACTACATTCAAAAGCAATTCAAGATTCAGGAATCGTCCAGTTTTAAATTTTTTAAAGCGTTAAAGTTCACAAAGTTCATAGTATTCTTTGCACTTCTCTCGATGCAGACGCGACGTTAGCAATCAAGTTGCTACATGAAACACAACGCAAGCTAACTGAACCATATTTACTCTACTTCTGACTGCAACAGTTGTGTTGTCCAGGTAATAAAGTGTAAAAATACCTGGAACATGCTTAAGACACCAAGGGGGCACGGGCAGATAATTTCCCCATGAGGGGTAAGGAGCATTTTGAGGCTTATCCCAAAGGAATCGGCCTCCCAGAGGATTAATTTTACCCTCGAAAAAGGTAGCCCTTCCCACCCAAAAAAGGGTCTATAATCCTACCCTCCTGCCCCTCCATGGGGATTAACCATACCTCGGCCCCAGCGGGGTCGACCCTTGTGCATCTCTGAAGTGGACTTGATACACAACGGCATGGATGAAGAGGGCAGCGGTACTGCATCACATGAGACTTAGAGGACAAGCCTGGGCAAGTAGGCTCATTCCACTTCTGCATCGGCTCTCCTTTTATCCTCGCTCTTTCTTGAGTAGTAAACAGTAAACGAGCTCATACATTTATAATAATAGGCGTGTGCTCCTGGAGTGAGTGAAAACTTTTTCTCCTTGTGTACATTGTAGTTAGATTGTAGAGAAAGTATGGAGAAAGGCAAGAAAACTGGACAGATGGATGTGATACATGTGCATTATTTCACCTCGTCTATGATATATACATAAAATTGAGCAAATACCATCGTTCCGTCTTCCACCCTTTCGGATGAAAGAGCAAGGAAATAGCTTCTTCTCAATGGAAGCTCCTCGTCATTCTTCCACACCTTTCTTCCCATCACCTCTCCCACTCTTGTGTAAACTCTCATCGCAGCTCTACCAGCTTCCACGCATCCACTCGCCAACATGGGAAGGGACCAACTTCCCGGAACCTCCCTCCAGGAATTCTTCCTTATATACTTTCCGGATTTCAAAGACACTCTTCTCCGTCCAAGCCATGACTGGAGAAAGCAAGTCAGGAAAACGAAAGAGTGGAGAGCTTTCTATCCCCTAACGCCCTAGCTACCCAGAATCACCCACACAGACACTCCAGAACGGAAAATGAGATATGCCAATTCGTTGGACAAAAAACTACTTGCTTTACATGGGAATATTGGAAACAAGTTTGTCCAAGTCCAGCCAACCGAAAGTTAGTTTTTACTTTCTTCATCGTTCTTAAGTACAGCTATAGCTCATAGCTCCTGTATAACTGTATAGCCCAATAAGCCGAGAATGGTGAAAGCTCAAAGAAACGCTACACGACCTAAGTTTGACCATTTCAAAGGGCGCTTTAAATTTTTCACAGTGCAACTAGGTCACCCCAACTTTTTACTGCCAGCACAAGAACAGGGCAACTAGTTGCTCTCTATTTCCGTTCATCACTTCACTATAGTTATTCAGTCCCACTTGAAAAGTCTTTCTTGTTACAGCTGCTACGCCCCTTTTCTCACTCTGCGTCTATCATTTCAGAGCTTGTCTCAGAAGAGCTTGAAAGGCGAGCCTATAAAATAATCTAATCAAAAAATACATATGCTAATTTAATTATCTTTTAAAATAGAAGCCAAAGTAACATTTCTGAACAAGAATCCTTTCCTTTTAGGATTACTTGGAAAACTTTCTTCGAAAGAAGCATGCGGATTGAGTTACAGAGAAAGCCTGGAGGTATTTCTATTCTCCTATACCATCAAAATCCGCAGTTCAAGACATCCTCGAAGATCAAGTGTTCCGTAGACCAGAGACTGACGACTATCCCCTGAGTCTGCAAAATTCTTTTGGAGAAAGAGTAATCCTTCTTGTATCCTTGTAGAAGCATTTCCTGGAAGCTTCATTTTAAGCAGCTGCTGTTCATGATATACATTGCGTAGAGAAGAGATAAACGAGGCTCTTGAACAAGAAAAAGAGAATGAGTTAAAGAAGCCATCAAATAGCGTGTTTTCCGTAATAGTCTACCTGTTTTTATCTTTGACGCTCCTCCAACTCAGTTAGCCTCCCACAAATGAGAGCATTTTCTAGGGTTCCAATTTATTTTATGGCATAAATGTCGACTAAATGGAGTTGCGTTAGGTGTGAGAAAGGTGTCATTTTGGCCGTGTCCAAGAACGTTCAAACACACGACACAAATTCCCGCCTTCATATCTCCCACTCACTTTCCTTCCTTCTACCTCTAAGTGCGTGAAAGCTGAATCCAGGAAGCTATGTAACGGTTTGTCACTCCAAGGTAAATTTACCGGCCTGAGCTGCAAGTACAAGGAAATTGCTCGCTTGGAAAGCTGCAAAAACCTATTTCACTATAGTCATCTCTCAAAATACCTTTCTGAGAGACTATGAAATCCATAACGTGGACCAGATTCCAGGCTTTCTCCCATCATCCTTCCCAATCTGTAGTGCTCAGTTATAGTTGAGAAAGCGAGCGGTTACCTGTTCCGGATCCATGACCGTCTTCCGCCTCTCCTTCCTCAGTGACGAGAGAAGGTTCAAGGGGAGAAGAGTGGGTCGTGGAGGAAGCATATGTGACCGCTAACTCACTACTTGGATTTCGTTATGTCATTGTATTAGCTGAGTAAACTGGGAAAATTGCTGGCAGAGTGGAGAGGAGCGTGTGGGACGGAAACTGAGGGTCTAGACTCTCAGTTGCCTCTAGACTCTAGAGGCATCTGAGCTTCTGTCATCTTTTCCTGAGAACGCACTCCCCATTCTACCGAATGATATGGCTCAGAGTAATCGCTTTACGGATCACCTACAATCCGACAACATTCTCTCAACCTTCAACCCTTAGCAGCTTCGTACTCAAAAGAATAAGAATAGACAAGCTCTATTCCCGCGACCAGCATCGCTCAAGCTCAAACGCATTCTTCCACTATGCCTTTTCCCGCTTTCTTTCTCCAGCATACTATGTACTTTCTCCAGAGCCCGCTCACAACTTTCCCGAGCATCTTCTCCTTTCTTCTTTCCTTCATGAGCTAGTATTCCTCAAACTTATCGTTTTCTTCCTCCTTTTTCCTCTTCCTCGCAATCCATGTCTTTCAAGGCCGCATTATACATGAGAATCTAAACCGCAGACATGGATTTGGTATTCAGAAAACAGCTGAAAGCGACCTCATCCCATGTACTCTTTTACCTTCTATTGCTTTTCTGTTTTGCTCCTCCTCCTCCTAGTCCTCCTTCTTCCCCTTCTAGCAGTGACAACAAACATAAAAGTCGGCTTCTACGAGGTGAAAAACTAGAACCTGTATCTTCCTCCGCACCTACGCCATATCTTCACCATTTCATCACTTTCCCTACTTCTCACGATTTTAGCTTCCTATGGACTTTCTCCAGGACAAAGCTTTCACAATCTTCCGATTCTTTCTCCTTCCCCTCCAGAACTTTTCAAAACTTACACGAGAAAGCTGCCGGAGAAAGTAAAAGTAAGGAAAATGGAAGCGAACGGACAAGACCGAATTTAATACGCTACGACAGCTGAGGTGTAAATCGATTTGTCTTTTACATGCTTTCCAAATATTGATTGCTTTCACTTCCATTTCGATAGAGACAAGGTGGTTGCTGGTTGGCACAGTTCCACGTACATGCACACCAACTGCCTTTCCACGCATTCCCATCTCAAAGAGAAAGTAGCATTCACTCCTTCCTTCCCAATTCTTTCAACTGGTTCCCTCCTTTCCACCCAAACCCAAGGCCATTATACATATCCTTCGTCCAACTTTTTCATCCCTTTCCCCTTTAGTGTAGTCTTTTCAAAAGCCGATTTTTATTACTCATAAACTATTTTGTCCTCGCTTTACGGAGAAAAGACATGTGCCTATATTTTTTCCGTACAGTACAAAAATAAAATTTCTCTCCAGCTCGAAAAATGAGTGCAATAAACCGTAAAAACTTCCCCTCAAAAACACAAATCCCGCTCCTCCTCCTTTTGTTCTTATTCTAACAAGTCTATTTGCAAAAACTGTATCCGCTTTCCCCTCTCGCAAAAACTTTATCCATTCTCCCTCCCGCTTTCTACTACAACCATATTTTTGTACATGTTTGAATATTCAATCCTCTTTTCCCTCTCACTCGTTATTCTATCTTCAAACGCTTTACCCCTCCCTCCTCTTTGGAAAACACTAAGACTACAAGTAAACTTTTTATCTTTCCAAAACAAAATCATTCGCCAAATCCGAAATCAACATGCAAAACCACATCTTTATTCTCCAAACCATAGCCTCTTTTTACGGCGTCCTCAGCTTTTAACTTCTTCCCGTTTTCTTCTCCCGTCAGCATATTTTCTGGCAGAGCCTTCACTTCAAAAAAACGAGGCAAATCTCTCGGTGGCACGTACCCAATCTTTTAGAAAATAAAAAGATGCAGGCAGATGCAACAAATGGATATGCTCCAGATTTCTTATATATATATATTCTACATTTGCTTCCTTCCAGTTCACTCTCAGCCTATCAGTTACAAGGATCTTTTAAGGAACTGCTATATTCTTATTCTTCTCTTCTTCATCCAAACCGCAGAACATGCCAAAATCCCAACTGTAGCCTATAGCTGTCAGCTCTCAGCTACCGGAATCAAGCGAGCATATGGCTTACCTCCACAATATCTTTGCCTAAAAGAAAAACTGCAAACCTTTTAAGAGCTTTCCCTACGTACACTACCCGTTCCGCCTCATTCCATCTTCATCCTGATGAAGCGGAGAGCTCTAAAAGAATGCGAGCGTGAAACCCCAAAATGTCTGCATCCTACACACTCTGAAACTGCGCTCCACATCCGGTCAAGGGAAAGAGAAGAAATCCCTAGCCACTTGATACCATAGAACCGGAAATTAAAACATGTTTCGGGTTTTCTCTCTCAACTGTACCCACTCCCCACCACTCCCGTCTCCTCCTTCTATTCTTGCATGTCCCCTCCATTATCTCTTCTTTCTAAATTTAACTTTCTCCACTCTTCCCACACAACACTGGCATCACCGTTCACACTTTTGGTGTTCCTTTATACTTTCTCCTTGAACTTTCTCTACACAACTGCATCCTCA
The DNA here is from genome assembly GCA_906901655.1 of Sminthurides aquaticus. Taxonomy (NCBI): domain Eukaryota; kingdom Metazoa; phylum Arthropoda; class Collembola; order Symphypleona; family Sminthurididae; genus Sminthurides; species Sminthurides aquaticus. Next base: position 10,863,165 of record CAJQTT010000001.1, on the reverse strand, counting down.
TATTACTTTGCACTGTCCCCTTTAAATAAATTCCATGGTAGATTTGTCATATTTCCTTTGCCCATGCCATTCTTCAGGACTTTCTCCCACACAGCTATAGTCCCATATATTAGTGATCACAATATGCTTTTTATTTTTGTGTGGGAATGGTCAGTCAGCGGTCATCGTTTCCTATTTGTCTACATTTCTACCCTTCCAGGATATACATACATCCAAGGGCATGATATGTCCGTCAAGCTTTTGTACATTGTAATAAGTAATATATCTCCAGGAAACTTGCTCTCTTTTCCCATGATCATTTTGTTTCATATTTTCCCATAGCATCTCATTCAGCACACATTGCATATTTTGCTTTCATAGCATATAGCATTCCTGATTCTGGGAAATTATATAATGTACCTCAAAACCATGTATGATTTATATGAAAGTTGAGGAAATAAGTTCACAATTCCTTATTACTTTCTCTCTCTCTCTAAAGAAATCTTCCAGTGGTTTACCTTCATTCTTGCTCATATATTTCTTTTCTTAATACATTTAGTGGCCATCATCTCATAGTAAGCCCAATGCCTACGTCAGTCGCAGCATTGATTCAACACCAAGCCTTCGTTTCTCTTATCGCGTGCTGAGTCCACCATTCTGCCTCCGTTGCATTCCCTTCGTTTTCGCTATTTCTGCTGTATTATTTGTTTTGGCACTTGCAACACGGAAGCAATACTGAAGCGCACTAATCCAGCTATTTTCCTTTATTTCGGCGGCTCAAATGCAAGGCAAGAGACACACGAACAGGTGTAGCACAATTAAATTGATAACAGACGTTCGCTTTAAGTGACAAGGAGCAAATGTGAAAATTACTCCCATTCCAGGTACAGTTTAGGAAAGCAATTAAAAATTACATTCCATGCATAGAATCCAGGCAAGAAGAACCATTTGAAGAATGAATGATTAATTTGAAACTTGGATGTAACTTTATAAAGTTTTCTCTGGAACTCTCCTCCATAATTTTTATACATGTGTTTAATAGAGTTGAAATTGGATTCTATTCCCGACCTTATGACACGCCAGAATGTTTTTATTAGATTAATTAAAGTAAAACTTTTATTTAATTGTTCATTCTCTGCGTCGGTTTATCTTGGAAAGCTGGGGAGGATTTAATCGAATGAATACACGCATTTTATGTAGAAAATACAGAAACATGTACCAAGTCTTATAGTTACATACAGTCAAGTTTCGTATAGAATCTTGAGGAAGAAACGTATTCACAAACCAGCAAGGAGGAGTTTGCAAATGATTTCATTACCGAATTCGAAAACACGCTGAGGGGAGGGAAAGTACGTAAGTGAAAGTAGGAGAACCAAGCAAAAACAATACCAGGCCAACCGACTGTTGTGTTCCCAGGAATTAGCATTAGAATCCCGTGGAAGAGTCAATTTGAAATCCATTGCTTGCATGCAAATTACTTTGGCCAGGAGTGAGCCTGCTATTATTTTATGCGTATGCAGCGGCGCGCACTAACGGTCGGAGAAAGTTGGATATAGCGCAAAACACACATACGCCGCCGGAATTAGCATTCCTTAATTAAACGAATGCATGCAGTCCAACTTTCATTTTCGCCAGAGAGCCTGGATTTTTCAACTTGCGATTCTTACGTAAGTACATAAACCCTCATCCGCCATGTAATCCGGTCCACTCAAACCTAGGATTTGCAGATCTGTACATCCATTCTGTAGCAGTGTATTGTCCAGTCTCTGGATTTTACTTCCTATACAATGTTACTTACTTCCTGTGTTTGTGGTGGTTTGGCCCATAGTTTAAAATGAACAAACTTTCAGCAAAGGCTTCAGTATCTACTTTGAAACTGACAAAATAGTTATTATAAGCTCATCTAAACGCTGTACATCAAGGATTCTCTGGCCTTCAGATGTTTGCTTGGATTCTCCTCCTCCGTCGTAATCCTTTGTAAAATCGCCAGTTGCTGAAAACATGAAAAATCCCTTTGAAAACAAGTTTTGACATTCGGGTCACGAACTTTGAGCCAGGCTGACAGCGGCGGACAAAGTTTGTAACATTTCAGAAGATAAGGTTTGGTGGGAGAAAGAGGAGAGTCGTTTCAATCCATCATTATTCTTCGCTCCATTGTCTTAGATGGGACAATAACTCATTTGAGAGGACTACGATGGAATCGATGTTTGATGACGAGAAAGAAAAAGGAGCTGGTTACTTTTATAGCTATCTTGAAGGCATGGATGCTAAGGCACGACTCTTTCATTCCAACAGGGTTTTCGCTTTTGTGTATAGAGCAAAGTATCTGTGGTGGGCAGAGAAGGAGGAGAGATGACGGATGCTGACAAATAATGAAAGAAAGCGTATGTGACGGTGTCGGACGTGAGAGTTCACAAGTGTGAGACGAGGCTATTCTCTTCAAGACTCAAAGTATCTAATGGGTGTTCCTGGAAGAAAAAAGCCAGCCATACATGTAGCTATGCCCACAGGAAACGTGTTACTAACTCTTCCGATACTATTTTTACAGCTTTAGTATTTCACTTTCAATCAAAGTGAGCCCAACTCCCCCTTCCTTCCCCTCTATCTTCCCTCCTTCTTCTCTGAACATACACTACTCACCCGGTCATCAGAGAGTGCTTTCACTCCTTTCACCAGCCAACCTTCAAAGTCATCACCGGACCGGATGCAACCTCTTCAATTCATCTAGCTCGCCTCCTTTTAAAGTCACATATTACCTCTTATTCGCACTTGCTCAAACCAAGTTCCTCTTGAGCTTTGTCCTAGAAATCAGTACACTATCTCTGAGAGTTCTTTCAAGTCCTTGAAAGTCCACACCACGAAATAAAGGGCAACAGGAAGGGGAGAGAAAGCAAATAAAATCTCCAACCACTGCCCATACCGTCGTCTCCATTCCACCAAAAGTACAATTTTCTTAAATTGGTTCCACCCATCCCCCTTTTCTTCCTTTCTCAACTCATTCTTCCAGTCTGCAGAGCCCGTCTTTAATAAGAACGAGGACTTGGGATGAGCAACTTTTCCCTTACATGAGATACACTCCCTCCCCGGCTATCCGTCACGATGGGGGTGAAAGAACACAATACAATACAATTCGGAAAGTCAGTGACCTAGTATTATTTTTGGAGGCGGTCGGCTCCTTTCTCCAACCAAGCTTCTTTTAAAAGAATTCCACTTTCTCTCAAGAGAAAGCTTCATGCCCGCTTTTACAAATCCTTTCTGATTTTTTAGCCCTCTTTAAACGATAATCAGAGACGGTCATCCAGCCTGCCGTTCCTAGTATCCTAGTTCCATTCTCCGGGTTGCAACATCCCCATCCTTCCTTGAAGCCCGACGAGGAGGACGAGCAAACAAGGTCAGAGAAACCTATTTCATGCATTAAGTATCAGAATCCTTGGGAAAACCAGTTCCATTCTGTCACGTCCTCAAGTATGTCTAGTAATGACCATCTTTAAACACCGCCTTGTGACTCGTGACGGAGGTAGAGAAATCCAAATGGCAGGGGAAGGATGTAAAGGACTGGACAGGAGGATATTGCGAAGACAGGACAGGAGAAAACCTGGGACGATTGTTTCTCTTCATTTATTTCTATGCATTTCCTCTCCCTTTGGTTGGAGCATTTGTGTACAACTATGCTTTCCAAGAAGACACGGGGATTGCGTTACGTTTGAGGGTTTTGGTACACACGTGAGTGGAACCATACAGACCTCTTCCAGCGTGGAGAAAGCATTATTGTTTCCCTTTTCAAATCCCATGCATTATGCAATGTTTTAGTTGGAAAAAGAAGGAGAGAGTAGACCACAGAGGGAAGTTGAGTTTCCCATCCACTAGATAAAATATGCTTGTTGTGAAGCCAGAGGGAAATCCTCTGTTGAATGTTCAGAATCCCCGCGAGAGTATCAAGTAATGCAATCCTTTAGCTCTCATTCCTATCATATCTCCCTTCAAAAGAAGATACATACTCGCTCGTCCGGCATTTCATCGCTTATAATAGCTATAGTATTGCCCAAAGTGTAGCTTTTATTTTCCCATTTTATTCCGTGTACAAAACTTTTCTGTTCCAGCTAATGCAAGCGGAGATATGCTCACAAATAGGCCGGAGAAAGTTGGAAAAAGTCCGGCATAAGTGTACTAGTCCATCTTAGTGAACATAGGAGTAAGGCATAGTGGTGAGAATAATGTATTCAAAGATTAGTACGTGTTTTCATCGTAATTTTGCCAAGAATAGTAGTTACTGTATGGATTATATATTTAGATAAAATTAGACTAGAAATCTGAAGCTTTTTTGGAAGGGTTTGGGTATAACTTTCTCAAAAATTTTGGACAGAGAGAAATATGGACTAAAGAAAGCAGTGAAGATGGGATGGAAGGGTTCCTTTCCAAGGAAGAGGTTTTCCGGGTTTCTTCCAAAAATTATGATTTTATCTTTGTATTCAAATTATTGTTGAAAACTCGTGTAATTCCCTTGCTATAAATAAATCCAGAATAATCTATGACTTGTACCACTTTTTTAGACGGGAGAGCGGAACGAGGAGAGAGTATTTCATCCTCCAAATATTCTCTCCGTCCCTTAACTTTCTCCACCATGCACACCAAATATTTTCTCCTCTACTCCCGTACTTTTCACATGAGCTTTCTCCGGTTCCTTCTAACCTTCCCGCTCTTCGGTCCCAAAGCTACCCTCCCGTTCTTATTTGTTGGCACTGTGTCTCGTCCAGTCAAATTTTTCTCTTTTCTTCTCTGATCCAGACGGAGAGAGGAAACCTCCACATGCTTTCTTCACCTACAACAGTCCTACAAGATCACCCTTAAAACACAGTAATCCTATTCCCATTAAAAGCGTATGCATGGCATGACTTGTGAATGCAGATGCAGGAGCGGAAGGAATCTGATCTGATGTATAGCGACAATAGCGAGAAGAAAGGATTTGGGGAAACCGAAGCGAAACAAGTGCTTTAAGCCTAACCTTTACTCTGAGACTCGTGGTGAGGCAGAAGGTAGTGGTGCATATGTGCGATATTGTGCACGTGAAAATATGCATAATTCATTCTTTTCTTCTTCCGGCGCCTTTTTTCCTATCTCATGTCTCTTCTTGTGCCCATTCTCTTGAAAATTGCTACTTTCACCCCATCAAAGCAAGAAGACCAGAGGGAGATAGAGAATAAGATATTCCCCTTTTAGTAACTTCATTCCCGTCCCTCCTTGTGAACAAAGATGAAGCTGGTTAACTAGATAAAACTGGCCGTCTGGGCATTCAAACTCGTTCGAGTAGAACAAACGACTGGCTTTAATGCAGACACGCTTTTCAATTCCACCAAAACTTTCACCACCTTTACCTATGCATCGCCCGCCTAGGAAGCAAGCTTGATCATAGATTCATTTACCTATCCCCCCTGTCCCCATCTTCCTTTCCGCTCTCTCTCATTTTCTCCTAGCCAACTTTTAAGCTTACACTTATTAAACCTCCGTAACGACTCATTCTCCTCCACTCCTCTCCACCCAAAGTGTCAAGCTAATGCAAAAAACCCACTTTCTCCACAAAAATCTCTTACTACTTTCACAGCCTTTCCCGTATTAGCACTTTCTCCTTGCCTATAGAACAGCTGCATGCTTTCATAAGAGTGAAAATTTCTTCGAACCCACACACACGCCATGCGAATATCTCACTAACCCAATGCACCCGGGAAAAAAGATCCTCTGAGCATTCTCTTCCCCGAAAGCCAGGCGAGGAACACAAGTTAACAGAAACTAAAACCCTAGTAGAACAAGGCACATTCTCCGGATTAGGCTTAGCTATGCTGGAGTGATGAAAGCCCGGAATTGTGTTAGCTGCCATAATTCATGTTGAAGGTAAAACCTTCTCTCCTGCCCTATCATCTCACGACAAGCTAATATCCCATATTTAGTTCCGCCTCAGCTTACCCAGAAAGCATACAGAGCCGGGTACAAAAATTCTTAATGCCCGAAAAAATATCTCCACATCCCACCATTGTCATGAATTTCACGTCCGTCCCTTGTATGTACCTCCTCTTTCTTCTACACAAGCCTCTCAGTCGGAATGAATCCGCATAGAGCTCCTATGGACTGGACCCGCATCAACTTTCACCCTACACATGCTTCTCGCTGCTGTTGCCCGGCATGGCCGCATCAAGGAAAAAATCCCTCGTCCCCCACCCAACCTTGCGAATACGTCTTGTACCAGTCCCACTTGGCACAGAACCAACACGCGTCAGAGTAGAAGAGAAAGTACAGAGTCTCGTAATCTACAATCCTTGTTGGGTTTACTTGATTCCCAAATTTTATCTGGTACCCTCATCCGCCCCATGTAAGCAATCTATATTTTTCTGAGCTGTACATCCATTTTCTCCATCCCTCATTTTCCCGACATGTTCGTCTCTTCCATGCCAGCCAAAAAGGAGAAAGTTGGTAACCGAAGTATCCTCCAAACCAAAAGTACATAACCATTCTATACGCAACCGCTATCTATCCACAATTCTGCTAAAATTACTTAAATCCTTGTGCATATCGCCAGACTTGCCTCTATGCGAGCTCTATGAGTCTCTTCTCCAATTTGCTGTAACTTTCCCTTCTAATTCTCCATCCTCTCCATTGCCTATAATGTCTGAGCCAAGACAAGGCAAAGATTTAAAAAAAACCATCTTGTAAACCTCTTGTCCTACCAATTTAATTTGCTTTTTATGTCTGCTTTCTCCCTCACCCCCCCCCCCAAGTTTTCAACTCCATAATCACTTCGACAGGTTGCCCCCTACGACTAATACTCCCCATTTTTTCCGCATCCCCCATGTTTCCATCCACTCCGTCCCTCAACTTTCTCTTCTTCTTCCTCCTTCCTGCAGCCAAATATTTTCCATCCCTCCGTCAAAATCCTCTTTTCTCATTATAAATGAGACCAATTATCTTTAACTCTGAACAAAGTCGAAAGCGTAACAAAGTTATAAGAGTCAAACCCCCGGACAGAAACGATTCTCTCAAAGCCCATCTAGAAGAATCCATCATTTGTCCTCCTATTTTCTGCAGACAAGTCCGCTTTCAGCATCCCGTATTTCCCTCAATCTTTCACCCAACTCAGGCTGACACAATATTTATCCTTGTATCTCTGCCCTTTTAGTCAAAAGCTTTCAAAATTATAGCCCATTATGCCCTTCAAGTAGGATGAGATTACGGGATTGAATCCAGTGCGACGCAGATTTTATCCTCAGACAGAACGAATATTTGACCCACATTTATCTATCCTTTGAAGCCCTTATCCTTATTTATACGACGCGTAGCTAAGCTTTGTTCAATTCGGACTTTGTGGTGAAATAACTAAGGTTTCCAAATAGGCTCACGATTATCTCATCCTCGACCAGCATACAATTCCAGATGTTGTTACGACATCATGCCTATCTCTTCAAGTCATAGTTAGTCTCAGTCAAGCATCAAAGCAACCAAGGCTTGAATGAGCTATGTTATTGTTATACTTTCACCCCTACTTTCACTCCCACCTTACAGAATGTCTACTCATTTCACAATTAATATAACCACGTAGGCTGAGGCTGACGGCTTACTTATTCTCTCATCAACCCACAAAAGAGCTCATCCTATTTAATCTGTAACATAAATGCGTTCAAGTACCAAGGGTACGGTATGCGTACCCCGATTCAAAATTTTCAACAAAGTAAAAGCAGAATCTTCAAACCAAATTTTCAACTCTTCATAACCTATCCAGGAGAAAGTGAAACGCGAGGGGAGGGGGTTAAAACGGTATTTCCATTCAGGATGTTGAAGCCATCCAAGCAATTTTGATAACCAGGAAACGGTTTTTTCCATCCGGTGCGATATTTATGCTTTTCCTTGCTAGTCTGGCAGTCCAAGTATTTTTGCTTTGTATATATATCTTGGCGTATTCAAAGTTTCTTCCTTGGGTTCTACTAGTCTAGCCGTAAGCTAATTTTATGCGGAATACGGGCAGGGAGACTGGCGAAAAAGAATGTTAGCTCGGAGAAATGGTAATAACATTATGCGGTTCTATGATATTTGATTTTTGGCCTGTTAGCCAGAAGAAGTAATTTTTTACATATCTGACTATGTGAGCTTGTATGGAATTATGCTTGCTCATTCCTCTTTAATTCTTGTCTGCTTCTCCTGCGATTGTTACACGCACCGGATAATGAAGGTTTTGGCTTTAGATTGGAGGATTCTTTTAATCAGAGACATGTCGGAGCATAGGGCTTTTGAGTATATTTTCCTCTAGTGTGCATTTAATTACTCTCTAAGGGTTGTTGGTCGGCGGGTAGTACGGATCTAATAACCGGTTTATCCCCCATCTCCTCCAGTCCTATTCATCCTTTGCCTGCCCAGCTCGCTTTCTTCTTCTGGAATGTATAATCCAATTGGAGGAGTAGAGTAAAACTAGCTGTAAAAAGCCAATTTCATTTCGTATTAATTCTCTTAATGGTAACAACTGCATTATTCTACTCGGCAGTAAACGATTCGATGAACCACGAGCCCATAAAATGATCATTATTACCATGTTAGACACGCGTATACAGTTAAAACTGTATCCTGCAACCACATCCGTTATCCTCATTCTTATCTTAAACTTTCTCTCATGCTTTCTCCAGGGAAGTTGTCCTAATCCCTTGGATTTTTAACAAAAGTATACTTTCACATCCACCCCTTTCTCCCATTTGTCTTATGCTTACGGAAGCACCTCCTTTTTTCATACACTCATTTACCATTCTAATTACAGACTAAATTTTACAAAAAAACACGGGATCCAAGCTTCAGAGATCTTCTAGCAATTAGATCTCCAACTTTGCGTAATCTTCTCTTCCTGGAGGAAATTATGTTTTGATGCAGGCAGGTATTTGTAATAGCTGTTGCCAGTGGCTAAGTATTATCTAGAATATATCCTTGCTTGCTTTATCCTGGATCCATGCTAATAGATCTACTGCCCTGAGAGGAAACACCTGGGATGGTTTGGAGGATGCGAACAGGAAAAGAAGCTTTGTTCACAATGAGTGTTGCCAGCAGAATTCAGAAGATGACGCGGGAACTAAGTGTATGATTACGACTTACGAAGAATAAAAAGAGAAAGCAGAGTGCTGTTATTTGGGGTGCTAAAACTGGAAGCTCTTGATTTGCCATCAAATACACTGTTGGAGAGAGGATATGAGGAAATTTTTTAGATGGTGCTAGGATTTTACCATAGAAAAGTTAGCGAGCATGATAATGGTGCCATATAATTATTACGTCCCTTGTTACGACAGACGGAGCCGGCTTGGATGCACATTGACTGGAATAGAAGGAGAAAGTCTGTTGCTCTCAGAGCGGTGAGTGGTCGTAAAAGCTTGAGCAGCCTTGTATTTTGAGAGTATCTCCCTTGCACTAGATTTCTCTTTTTGCTCTCGTGTGATTTGCCATAGGGTCTGCATTTCCCTTAACAGCTTGCCTTTCTCTTCGTCTATTCTACAAAGTTTCACTTGGGGATTTCTTTGCTACTAAATCCTCTCGATACGCATACACTCAGTTTGCTTGGACGTAGGACTGCATTTTGGGATGAGTGGAGTAATAGTAAATTTTCTTTGCCATGATTTCAGGAATGGTGGGTGCGCCTGTTGGGATTGATGCTCTTTCCTCGCCTCTTTGCCAACCAGTATAACCTTGCTGCTGAAAAGTGGGCTTCATAAAATTACAAACGCAAAATCAACACGACCGTCAATCTTCTCGCAAGCCGGCCGGTAACCCCCATTCCCACACTGGCGGATGGCTAGCTTGTTCCCACAGAAACTCCTTGACTTTTACACTGAAAAAGGTTTCTTCCGAAAACTTTCTCCAAAGTCAAAAGTGAAAGCCAGTACATGGAAGATGAGAAGGTTTTTCCCGAGCCTAGGGAAATTCTAGACACAGTGATGTAAGTGAAAGTTTAGAAAGTAGTAGAAATTGGGAGAAAGGATGCATAAGCGAGGAGGTAAGCGGAATATATACAAGTTTCCCGAAAACTTATCAAGGAACGTATGCCTTTTAAACGGTAAACCGAGTGGGGAGAGAGAGAGCATATAACTATAACTACTTTCCAGTTCTCTTCATGTATCATAGGCTGATAAAGATTTTCTTTTCGTTATTAATGTTTGGAGGAGAGAGAAGAGAGATCCTTCTCTGCTTTACTCGGAAACAAAGTCAAGATTTAAAACATCTGAAGAAAAGTGAAAGCAATAAGCTCGTGATGATAATTTTCTAGAATGATGTACAACTATGTTTTGGAGAAAAATATTCTACTTTAAGGAGGAGGGTTGCATGGAGGAGGGAGGGGGAAATCCTCACTTTATTCGTACCCGGAAAAATTTAAATTTCTTTTTATATTCTTTTGCTTAGCAAAGAAAGTCAAGAGAAAGTCTGTAACTCTCTCTTTCTTGCCCGTCCCCCTAACTTTGTTTCGCTTTTCTTGCTCTTCCTACAGCTACATGTTTTCTAATGGCGAGAGAGAGAGATAGTCCACAACTTGGTTGCATCCACCCCTCCACAATTCCACATAGTTTTCACCATCCAAATCTTGAACAACTTACTTTCTACACAGCTTTAAGCTCTATATGGTGTCTTATTTATTTTGTTTCCATTTTATTCCATAAATAACTTCGTGATAAGTGCCCATATTTTTGCTTAACAGAGTTTTATTTTATTTTATTATCATTTTTTCCATCCGCGCCCTCTCTTGCGCTCCCTCCCTTTAACACTATGTTTCCTCATTTCCTCTTATGTATTTCCATCTCCTCTGCCTCTACTCTCCCGACTTGCCCCCGTTCTTTCCTTGGCCCAGCTTTGTCCATTCCAACTCTATTTTTTCACAATGCCAAACATTTATCATCTTCTTATGGAAATTCACACAAAACTCTTCCCGTCCACCTATACTCACTGCCAGTCTTCTTATATGAGATAGAGCCTTAACTCTCTCCCTCCTCCACTGTATTCCCTGCACACGAGCACAATGTGGAGAAAGTCAGGAGGATGTGGAAACGCTGAAAACAAGAATGCAGTTCTAGTGTCGCCAACTTTCACCGAGACTTGAACCTCTTTTGAATTCCTACCGCTAACGCTAACGAGGAATAAAGGCAACCAAGGCTAACCCTCGTACATATATTCCACCTTGCAGCTTTCTCTTTGCCATTTCTGTGTGTAGCTTTCCTTTCTCTTTGTATTTCCTTGTTTTAAATATTTTTTACTTGGTTTTAAATACCTGTTTCACAAAAATAAGATCAAGCTTCCATTTTTATCACTAAACTAATTTGGCTGCCGTATCATCGAAGGAAGCTAGAAACCAATGTGAAGCCCCTACGAAATTTCATCACGTAACCTTAATCTTATGATTTATCGTTCCCATTAAATTAATAATATTTCTCCTGTCCTTCGCCTTTCTCCCAGAATTCTGGTCTCATCCTCTTCGCTGTCTGACGACGTGCAACTGTCACTTTCCTTCAGCTACATGTACCTCCGAATTCAACATCTTCAAGTAAGTTATAGGCTGGGTAACCAGAACACCATCAGAAGTCCATGCTTTACAGCCGGTTTGGTTTTTGACGATTACATGGCTGTCGTTTTAGTTTTATACCATCTTTACATTTATCAACTTTCTCCCACTTTCTCTTGTGTCTTCAATTTAGTAAATATTTCAAAGCTCAATAGACACCCATCTTGTAATGATATTGACATTATCCTAGCTCCATGATGCATAGCTACAGTCCATTGTGTTCAAGTCAATAAATGTTTCCTACTGTCCCTGCTACTAATAATCATAGCCGTGTCGTCGGTGCCATGCAGACTACACAAAGCGAAACCTGGAAGCCAGCCCCCTCCCGTTGAGGTGGGGGAGAAAGAAGGGCTTTCTCGTGGCTAGACAGGATAGAAATTGAATTCTAGGGCAAAGACACATATTACGGTTTTAATGTTTGTGTAAAGATGCGCGGTAGGTTCTGGAAAACAAAGGACGTGCTGACTTGAAGCTACCCACATCCGTATGTAATCCAACCCCATCCCAGCCTTAGTGTGTAGGACGAACTGATAAACACGTTTTGTCTAACTTGTAAGCACATGAAGCTTAAACGGCGTGAAGAAGTATGTAAGCTACTTTTAGAGTTTTACGCAGAAAGTATAGCTTTCACCATCTCATTTTTCTGTCTCCTCTGGTCCGAAAGTACTGAGAGGGAGAATGAGATCGGAGAAAGTAGATGCTGCGAAAGAAGGACAGAACGGAGGACGTGGAATTAGTATGCGCTCCAATGTACACTAGGGAGGAAAGAGAGAGAACATTTTAGTCTGGAAATTCCTCTCCAGACATTCATTTCCCTACCTCAGAGTAAAACCCGGACTTGTCCGCATCGCCTCATTTTGAGTACAGCTCCTTGCGCTTTTCACTGTTCCACTAACATTTCTACGGTAGCGGATATTTGAGAAAGCTTGTGAATAAGTCCTGGAATCTGAATGCTATGGGTCTCATCCTCCTTTGCAACGCTACTCACTATCGCCCCCAAAAAGTGCCGGTATTACCGGCAGAAATGTGGTAAACTTCACAATTTACTCTATAGCCCCAAGATAAGGGAGGAGAAAGCAATAAGGTAGCCGGACAGAATTGGGGTTGAAGAAGCTATATATTTCGCAGAGTGTTGCGTGGAGAATCATCTTGGTGCGAGTCCTATACATTGCGCTCCATCGGACCAACTTGAATATACATAGAACGGTGGAGGGTGTAATAAAGGGATATGCGGGGAAAGTGTGAGGACGGCAGTCGTGGTGATGCATGGAATTGAAATTTTCAGTGTACCAAAGGCAATAACTATTTGCCGGGATCCTATCCTCCCCTCCTCCTGAAATCTACCCTTCCTCCTCCTGCCTGGATAAGGAAAATAAGGCGTCTGGAAAGTTAGCCGGCCGCCTTCCCACACCCCACCACAGTCCAGATGGCTATGTCAACCGGGATGGAGCATTGAATTTACCCATGCCTCTTCCACATGCATGATGCTTCCTTCCGAGAGGATCATGTTTATTGCTTTTAGGGTGAGATTTTCCGGGGAAGTAAACTCTGCAAGTAGTCGCCCCACAGCTCAGTCACAGCCACCTCTCTTCTTCTCGTCTTCTCTTTCTTTGGATTCTTCTGTAAGGTTTGGGCTGTGAAGCTTCATAAAAATATTCCCCACATCTTATTCATAATCATATCTATTCAATCCAATATTCTTCGATTTTCAAAAACAATCATCATATTTTCGCTCTCTTTCCGCTTCACAGTTCACGTTCCCTCCGCCCCCCGAGTGAAAGTAGAGTGAAAGCTGGGTCGCGTCATACCCGGTTATTTCATTCCCTCTTCTCCTTTCTCGCATCAATTTTTGCGATTCCTTTCTGTGACGAACATGTGCAAAAGTGTAGCGTTCTCGGCGAATCACATTTAAATCCTTGCAGCCTTTTTGTACATCCTTCTTCTGTAGATTAATCTCACCGACACGCAATTTGGTACAGCGTGGCTGGGCATCCGAAAAGTAGTGCGCGGATTCTAAAGTTTCTACACGGTTTAGCAAGTGTTTGAGGATTTTAGCGAGAAAAATGAGCATGGCTTTGAAAAAACTCCTCGGCTCATACTTACTCCGTAACGGGAAAGAGAAAGTTTTGGTGGCAAACTTTTCTCCTCAGCTTGTCATCGGCCTCTACTTCACAGGTAACTAAATTGTATTTGTTTAGTTTACCTCCTCCTTGTCCAGAAAAACCACTATTGTGTCCTTCCCGGTGGCACTCGAGCAATCTTGGATCATATGCTTTTAGTTGTACCCTGGTTGCCTTCTTAATACAGTTGGCCATCATGCATGCGTCACTTGGTAGAATCCTGCATGAGTCATCCCAAAGCGCCCGGCTAACATCCCGCATTATGCTATCTCTGCCTTATGCGCTCATGCAACTACCTTGAATTAGTTCTCCCACTAGACTCGTATTGTCGGAGGCTTAGAGGGATGAATAAGCTGCGGGAGAAAACGGTGAAAGCTTTGCTGGTAGCGGGTACTACGGGATAGGCTGGTTCACGGACATACATGCATATCGTCCGGTTGGTTTGGCTTGCTGCGGGCTGCGGGTGTAGCTATAGTAGCTCGGCTGTATGGTGTCCTCTAGTGGAACTTCCTTGCGTGCCTCCTGACTAATGCAGCCCTTTCGTGTACTTGTTTAGTGGAGCGTGTATAACGTAAAGAAAATTGAAAAAACGTTGTTGAATTTTTAAAACGGAAAATATTTTGGCTCATCTCCAACTTGGACGCAACGTATTTAGCTCTATAAATCAAAGAGAGTTCCTTAGGTTTTCCGACCAGAGGATAACCAAACCACTGTAGGAAACCAAAACTTTCCCTCATCCAGCCACGAGCTTACTATAGATGCCCGTATATTCCAGCACGTGTCAAATTGTTTAGAATAATTCCGAATTCGGAAGCAGAAAGGAAAAGCGAGATATTATTATATTCCCAAGAATCTCTACAAGTTGAGTTATTATCCGTCACAACTATATGTTTTCTTCTCTCCAAGGAAATGCTCCTTAACTCTCCTAAAACATATATAGTGTTCAAGAATATCCTTTTGCATCCTCTTGCCCCTTATTTCTTTTCACTACCGAACAAATATGCAACAACTTCCCATAGCATAGCAATGAGCTTATAGTCCGAACTTACATACAACTTTCCACAGCTTTTTCCGGCCCATTCTTAAGAATAACTCACCTAATTTGACGGCTTTGCTAAGGAAAGCAAGAGTTGCAGAGAGAAATCAGATTCTGATTTTCAGTACGCTTATTTCTCTCCGATTTGTAATTTCCAAGAAGAAATCACGTCTTTACTCTGTCTTTGAGCAATGAGTATTTTATGAGTTCTATTCTGCGAGTCGAAGGAAAAGTAAATTTTTAATAATTCATCTTAAACCCAGGATACTTTAAGGTAAAGTTGTTAAGCATATATATATATATTTAGTTTTCTCCTATTTTCTCCCTCCTAACGGGCCACTGCTTGAGGGCGCAAGGTTGTGACCAGGTAGGCCCATAATCGAAACTACACTTGAGAAGCTTGGCAAGATTGGAATAGTGAATGAGGTATGAGTTTGCACTTGGGATGTTGGAGGAATTAGCTTTGAGTGCATGCATAAGAGATTCGGGAGGAGGATATTGCATTCCCTCTGTAGAATTACTAGAGATTATCTGAGAGTATTAATGATGAATGGGTTGGGGAAAGTGGATTTTTTTTCGTCCACCTCCTCCCCGCCCCACCTTTCTCCTGAATTATCCACAGCAAATGATTTAATCAACCAGTGCTTTTGTCCACACATCTTTCCCTTTTCCACAGAATTTAATCTTTCCTTTCCTCCTCTTCATCTTCATCCGACTCCCGCTCCCTACATCCTCCACCAGTTCTCCTTTCTCTTTCTTAGCGTGAATAATAGTCGAGCTAAAAGTCTCACAACTCTCCTCTCTCACTCTCTTCCAGACCAATTCCCTTCGGACTGTGAAAATTTCGGAACCAGCCTTCATCTCTTCCTGGAGAAAGTACAAGCAAGAGACGGTCTTTGTCCATTCGAAGTCATTTGGATTCAAGCAACTGTTGGAAGGGAAGCCTCCTCAGAAGACTCGGACCAACCCTTTGCTCACCACTATACATCATTTCTGACCCTTGCCGGCGACACTCAGCGTCTCAAAGAGGTGGGTTTGACGTGGTCCAAAAATTATGTTTGTTTAATATTATACTTTCACTAAAACCATGAACCGATATCCCTGAAAGAATCTAACTGAACTTTTATTAACCTAGCTCATGTTCCGTTAATTTTACTCATTGTGATTCCATGGGGAAACGGTCTTTAGCTAGGCTAGTACTTTCACCACTATTTTGTTCACCTATCCATATGTATATTCACACTGCACTGCAGCCTCTATTTCAAGACAAATATGTAAGCCGAAGCTCTTGTGGCAGAGCAGACCGACTCCTCCCTTGTTTAGACATTTACGTAAGCATACTCCAAGTTCAGATTTTAGGGAACACGCCTTTCCCTTCAATTCATCTTCAGCTTTTATTTCCAGGATCCATCCAATTATGAGATGGCAGCGAATTAATATTTTTTTCGCGACGGATTTGCAAAAATCCGTTTTGTAAACCGCCTCGTCTTCAGATTACTTTCCACCCCTCCCCAGGATTTAGGTTCTTAAAAGCGCAGAGAAAGAGAGGAATTGTGGGGAAATATAATTTACTTCTTCAACATCCATGAATGAGAAATTGCATCAATTTAAGTGACGGAAATCAGCCAGTCTTAATCTTCCGGTGGAGAAGAAAAGAAAGAAGGGATGGATGAGGGATTTGCGGAAAAAATTCCCAAATCCATCATTTTTTCGCCTGAATTATAAAAAACATCCTCTTCCCACTACAAACTTACGTATAAGAGCTTTTCCTTTATGCAAGAACATACGTCATTTTGACAAGATCAATGACTTCATTAATCATTCCTCCTCTCTCATCCCTACGTTACACCAAATGGCAGACTCGTAAAACTATTGAGTATGCACTCTGATTTATGCAAAACTTTTTGTTCTTGACGCTTCTTATTTTCCCCAATCAATTTTTTCCTTGCCATTTTAGAGCATCCACCCCATAAAACCATTCTTAAAGAATTCTTCCACGTCCCCATTTCACTTTCTCTTACTTTCTCCGACATGACCGATAGAATAACTGGAATCCAAAGCAAATCCCCAGTTCCTCCACACATCCATGCCGACACTTATGCATATGCTAGTTTTATATCTGGATTTGTAACCCTAGGAGAAAAAGAGAAAATAGGGCATAAAACCGAGAGAAAGCTATTAAATACTGCTTTCTCCCTGACTAAACATGCATGGGTGGAGATAACGGGTATAAACAATGTGCCACCTTGACTCTGGAAGTCATGAGCTGACGAGTTTTTGTATAAATATATATTTCAACTTTGTTATGTTGAGAGATAAATTTCCCTTATTTTCTCTCCCTCTGACAAGTTTGTTTTCGCACGAGTTACATAAGCAAACCAAGTGACAGAGGGAGGAAACTTACGTCCACGTATCCCATCCGTGCATCATGTTTCTTTTACAAGCTGTAGCGAAATAATATATCAGCTCAATGTGGGACGCTCCCTTAAGCCTGTTTTGAAGTTGTGTGGCATCAAGTTAAGCTTTGTATTTGGTATGAGCGGTGTGATAGAAAAAATTTAGGGACCCAGCTACTGTTTTCATAGCCGACTTCAGAAAAATATTACAGCTCCATATCTCTGCGAGCCTACTTCCAAGGTTATTTGAAAGGGCATAATCTTGAGAGGAAAGGTGTTCCCTCTACGGTTCCTGGGGTGGATGATATTTCTCAGCCCAATATTCTCACTGCCCTTCCATTGAAATTTATGAAAAATATTCATGTAAACGATGTGCAATTCCGGGCTTCCTCCTCGTTGAGTTTTCTCCCCCGGAACTAGGTCTCTACCGAACAAGTAGCAGCAGCATCCAACAAAAGAGTCTACAAGAGAGGCATCCCTATGCCTTGTATTACTCCCTCTTCTCCTCTGCTCTGTCCCTCATTCTCCTTTTCCCCATCACGCTCATCCTCTATTCTCAGTTCAAGTAAGCTCAAACCGAACCTATTTCCAACCCGTATCCTTTCCTAGTCCTTTTCGGATACTTTCTCTCCTTTCCCCGCTTTCACTCCCTACCGCTCATGGAAAGATATTTTAGTATTATCTCCATCTCATCCCTGGCCAAGGGCCATGCACAACTCAAATTCGTTATATGGGATTCAAGAGCGAAAGCGGTAGAAAATTTTCCAAAAGGGAGCAACCTAGAGAAACCTCCTGGGAATAACGTCGGAGCATCATCCCTAAATGCTCCATTTCTCCTATCTTTCGGCCTATTTATTCTCCATTTTTCCACCAGCTACTCCAAACTAGGCTTCAACAACTCTCTCCGCCTTCCCCTTCTCAGTTTCGAACAAATTTTAATTATTTTTGAACGGGTTCGAAAAATTCAAATCCCAATCCTCGTTTTAAGCCGGAAAGACGAGAGGAAAGTACGTCTTGGACGCTTAGTAGAAAAGTAAGGATGAGTTCAAGTCAGAACCTAAAAATGTATTAAATTTTGGTACCTGTAGAGTTTTGGTATGTTTTAGAAAATTGTAGAAAACTATTCCAATCCTAGAGTACATATGCACAGGTCAGCCTTGGCTTGGCAGTTGAACATATCTCGGAATTATTGCAAGAATGTTCTATTCTCTCAAAGCGTTTTTCCGTTAGGCCTATCCCAATTTTTTGCATTTGTAATCACAGTTATCCAACAGTGTATAACGTTACTATACAATCCACAACGTCCTCACCCTTATTTACACACGTTTGCTATTTTTATAAATACTTTCAAGTAGCTAAAGGAGAATCCTTCCTTCCTTTATATATCATTTTCATCCAAGTCCCTATTATTTTGCAAGAAGGGAGATGTTTCCCCGAGGCAAACTTCTTGTTTTCTACCTTCCTAAATTGCTTCACAGCTTCCATCTGCCATCTTCCAAAAAAGCCAAAACCCCGGCCAGATAGCTTGCCATGCTGCTCATAACGGGAAAAGGTTGACATCGGGAATAAAATAGGGAAAGATGTGGCAATAACTTTACTCCATAAAGCTACAGCAAAGCAGTTACTTGAATGGGGCATATGAGCATACCGTGGGTCCCTTTACTGCTGCAATTCCAGTTAGAAAGAATACACCTTTATCAGATTTTCGACATTGTAAACAAATCCTTTTAGATGGTGATGTAAAAGAAGAGTCGTAACTTGCAGTAGTGGAGAAAGCAAGCTCCTTTCACCTCCCTTCCCTTCTCCAAAGTATATGAATGAGATGAGCAAAAATTCTCCGCCTCCAGCCTTACCTGCCTGTGTTTAATTCTCGTTATTCCTAGCTGTATTTTCTAGACAAAAGTAAGGGAAAGACGAAAGGAACATATATACCTCATCAGTGTTCTGCGTTCTCCTCACATCATGTCTAGTAGACAAATAAATTTAAACTCTAACCCCACACTGTAGGAGCAGCTTAAAGAACGGAAGAGACGGAGCTGGCTCTGTATTCATTTACATCCTCCTGCAAGCATGTGTGTATTAATTAGGGATTGCCAACAAATGCCGGAGGCTGTGTCTTTCACAATGTTCAATTAAATTGATATGAGGGCGAAAGGACGCATGTAGAAAGTACGTATAACTTTTTACTTACGCAAAAAATAGGTATGTCCTTGTTGTAGCATGCTTTACCTCTGAGTCATTATTGATTTCATCTACATAATATTCGCGATAAAGTTACGTTGCTGTGTTCTATCGGGCCTGAAATTTTCAAAAGAACGCAAACGTAGCAGCTAGTCATTTCCCAAAGTTTACGAAACTCCAAAGAGGAGTTTCCCCCGTATTTTCACTTCTGCTGAATTACAGATTCGAAAAGCAACTTAAGTAGAGCCGTGATAGTAGATAGGTCATGATGGGGAGATTCCCTGGAAGTAATTGAGGCGGGAGATCTGGTTTCTAAATGGGGGTAGGTGAGGAGAAATGGAATTAATTAACTTTTGATGAGGCGTGAGATAAGGTGTAATGAAAGGCTTTCTAAATCTAATCTGCATTTGACCTTGCATGAGCTTACATGTAGACTAAAAGTTTTCCAAGTGGCTATCAAAGCTTGGAAGAGGAAGAAAAGGAAATTAGAGTCAGCTTTCTCAGGACATGTTTTACCTTTAACGACCATTCTCTCACGCTAGAAAATTATTCCGTATCTTCAAATCTCTAACCGACTCTTAGTCTATATCATTACTGTATGTGCCTCGAGAACACTTTTACCAATTCCTACCCTACTTTTCCACCTTGTTTGCCTTCTCCTATCCCTTAATTCAATCTTCCGCTACAAAGCCAAAATGCTCATTTCCTGGGCTTAATTCGAATATTTTGTAAAAATAAACCCTTCACATTCTCTTCCCTCAACTCCCCTTTTCCTTCCCACATATGCTTTCTCATAATATATTTCCCACGCTTTCACCGGTCCCAACCCATTATCCTCCGGGGGATCCCCTTTCTCCATTCCTCAGTCCCCCTGCATTTCTCTCCTCTCACGTTACCGGGGTTGTAATACATTAACTTTGCGTAAATGTGCTCTGGCCAGACACAATATTTCCCACTTCACCTTAACTTACGTGTGTAGTCATGTGGTCTTCTGTCCACGCGCCACTTTCACTTCGCTTTCCCCACTCGCCCTATCATTTTACCCCCATTCACCATCTCAGCTCAGGCTCCGTCTCCGTCAAACGCTATATTAATTTAAAATCTTCCACAACACCTGAGTGCAAGATGGATACAGCTCTGCACTTATAAGCGTTTATTCCTATTATCGGTTTAAGAAGCGAAAAATCAAAATGATGCGTAGTTATTTGTAGATAGCTAGCAGTGTGTACTGTACTGTATGTGAATTATTTTTTATTCTTTTTTTGTTATTTTTTTATAATTTTAAATTCCTGGATTATTGCTCTCAAATAAAGTAATTCAGATAAGAAAAGAATGCAGGAGGAGATGCAGATGATAGAGCAGAACCCTTTTACTAGCCTATCCCCAAGATTCTTCCGCCAATAGTTTCCGTACATGCATTCCATGGGCTTTGTCCACCCATGGATTATTGTCAAAGCAAGACTGTTGGAGATCTAGAGCATTAAATGCTCCATTAAGCGAATGGGAAAGAAAGGAGTTTCCTAGTTTATGATGACATATACGTGTCTATTAGGGACTATAATGGTTTCTTCACACATTGTCCCCATATCTTCCCCATGAAGATTATAACCCTTTAAATCCTTTCAGTCAGGACGGTAGCTCAAGTATCCTAGTAACTATAGGCTTCCCTGAAACTCTTTTTTTCGTCTCTCACTCTTTCGATTTTCTTAAATCCTCCTCGACGTTGCTGCATTTGATGGAAGAAGCGAGCGAACAATTTTTAAGTTACTCCTGGATAGCTTGCTACCATATCTTCTGTATCTCCTTAATTCTTCGCATTGTTCCCAGACACCACGAACTACGTCCGTCAGCTATCCCCAAAACAAAAGAAATCAAAAACAGTGCCAATGTTTTTTACAACTTCCTAGTGCTTTCACCTGTAGTTGCGGACAAGCTGCGCAAGGCACCTCTCAGCCCCCTGTTAACTGATCACTAGGGCTAGGATTCCGAATACCGGTGTAAGGCTCCCAGCCTTTCAGCTCATATTGTCATGCCCTGAAGATCCGACTATTTTTCATTTGATATTCACGGTTATGCTAGAAACACTCCCATGTACATAATTGCTGCATCTACCGTCATTAAGGTTTGAGAGCGTCATCTAAAAAATGGTTTTTACAGTGATAAACTGTATACTGGACACAGTCTGGATTTTACGGAGCACAATGTATGAATAATAGTCGTGTCGTAGTCTTATGAATGTGTTATCCTTTCCTTGTGTTTTCTTGTGGGTCCGTTACATGAAATAAGGAAAGTGGGAGAATATACTTTCACCCGTCAACTGCCTCCAATGTAACCCTTGCATGCGTAACAAGTAACAATCTACGGCTTAGGTATGGAAAAGCCTGATCTTACTGCTCCATTCAAATCCTCGAATTTGTAGGACGATTAGGACTGCAACGAATGTTGAGGCGTGAGGAACCGTTCTTCGTGCTAGAAAAAATCAGCGAATGATTATTGCCAAGAGATGCATGGACAAAAAGAAGGAAATCATGTTATGTTGCAGGACGAAAAATGGATTGTATGGGCTTTTTATTATGACTTCTGTATGCACCCTCGCATTCTGACTTTTTCCACGTATTTCCTTTGGAATGAGAAGGCCGTAACAGTAATAGCTTGCCCCCATTCCATTTATCCCTCACGTATATCTATGCATCTAATCCGGAGGAGCAAATTTCGACTGTAGTCATCTAGCTTTGAATCCATGACTACTCCCATGTTTCCTCCTCCGAGTTTATACATGGAGCCGTAGTTGCATGGAGGCACATACATGTATCTTTCATTGTATTCTCTTGGTTTTGGGTTTGGGATACGAGGCAAATAAAAGATGCGTATTGATTACACGAACGAATACATTTTACAGGAATTCCTCATTCAAAAATATGGTCTTCACGAGACGGGGACTTTGATCCTAATGGATGCAGCTACTGCTGACATAGTGTGCTGGAAGGGACGAGAGAAAGTACTTGGTGATCCGGAAGCTCTAAACTTTCCCTACATTCCCCGGCCGTATTCAGCCATTCTGGACGCTGGCCCATTTGTTAATTATTCCGGCAATCCTCTTGACGAAACATCTAACAATGATCCGACAAGCACAAGGCCACTTTCCCCGGCGCTTGCGTTAGAAGAAAGCAAATTCCTAGCCGGGAGGAATGATCCCAAACGAGTTTCCAACGCGGATGACAATGGGAAAAATTCTCAGAGCTCCATTCTCCATTCTTCACAAGCGCTTTCTCCTCCCAAGGATACATTCACAAGGTCAGACCCGAGGAAAAATCGCATCAAAGGATTCTTCTTCGGTGCTTATTGGGTGAGTTACCTTAATTGGATTCAGTTCTATCTCCATCTTTTCTCCTTCATCTCTCTCCCTTTTAATCTTGGATAAAAGCTAGCTTTCCCCGGCTCACTCATTCACCTCCTTCACTATTTTATACTCCTTCCTTTCTCTTCCCTTCCCCCCGTCTCCTTCTTGTCAATCCCATCTTGCTCTTAATCTTGCATTGTAGAAAGACACTGACTTGCATCCTTTTTCATACTCCACTAAATCATCATTTGGGCTGCTTCGAGGATTATTATTAACCCCTGTCACCACTCAAGGTTCTCCTTTCTATTCTTCAAATACTCAGTCCTTGTATTGCACTTTCTCTACTCTATGTTTCTTCCTCTGGCTTCTCATCTGCATTCCTTTGTCTCACTATGAGTGCTTTCGCAGACTTTCTCCGTACTTCCACCAGAGCATTTTCATCTCTCAGCAGTCTCAGCCTCCATGATTTCACCCTACATTCTTGGCTTGAAAGTTTCCTAATAACCTACCTTCCCCTGTCTGTATGCATGTTTTCAGTTAATAAACCTTGTACTTTCTTCTACAATGCTACAGACCTATTCTTCGCAGCCTTTTCTCGTAGAATGCTTGTTTGTATCCGACTCGGCTGATTTAAGGCAACATCATACTCACTCCTCCAACTTAGCTCTTCTACACTTTGTCCTTATAATCACGTACAAATATCTAACTTTATTGCCCTAGAAATCTTTGAATCCAGAAATCTAAATCCTGTTTTGCAATTTCTAGCACTCTTTTTATCCCAACGCTATCCTCTAAGTCACCGTTTGCCATTTATCTAAGCTGAAGCCTTCCTTTTGCCAATATCTCCCAACCGCTTTCACCTCCTTTAGTTTTCACTGCATGCCAACTAAATTGCACTTTTGTCCTCTCAGTACTAATACATTGTGGAAAACAATTCTTTGAAGGATACAAGCAACGTGAGCTTATTCCATTACCCAAACCGTCTCCACTCTTTCCCTCGCCATTCCATCGTGTCACTTTCCCACCGATACACAGGAATTTCAAGAGCACATGACCAATTTACAAATATATGCAACTGCCTGTTGACACTTCTGGTCTCTGCTTTAGCTTGAATATTTTACGCTTGTGCTGGTACATTATTGAAAATTCTTGCTACAAAAATTCCGATAATCGTGTAAAAAATAGAAAAAGAAATGAAAAGAGTTTCTTTTTTTCAGTGCCCTCCTTGCAGACTCCTTAACAATGCCTTAAAAGAACTTTTTACAAAAGTCCGAGACCAAGGCTGGAACTTTCAAGTTATATTCGTCAGTTCTGACAGGTAATTCTTACGTAAATCCAGTCTCAACTTTATAACCAAATAATACACACTCATTCTTAAAGCTTTTCTGCTTCAATCGATAGAATACAAATGTTATTCAAGAAATACTAAATAGCATACGAAACTATTTTTTTTTCGTTTCCATTATAAATATCATGCAATATTCTTCAAAGGACTTGTTTTTCTCAGTATCGCAAAAAAACATTTTCACGGAATCAAACTTATTAAAACTTTAGAGTCACTATTCAGAGAACCGCTCACTGAGCTGAGTTGCAGGTCGAGCTTGAGAAGATAGGCAGAAGTAACACGAAAATAGGAGAAGGGAAAGAAGGGTTTGTCGTTTTTTACAAAAGCTTAAAAATCTGTAAAACATATTTACCAAAACATCGTTATTGTAAGCAATCATGAGCCCGAAAATATTCTAGTGTACCATTGTAACACTAGCAGAGGAATAAATGTTATTTTTTGCAGAGTTGCTTTCACTTTACAGCAGATCCTGCATATTATTATTTGAGAGAAGCAATGTCTACATAAGACTAAATTTTGCTTTCAGTTCCTCAGATTCTCTAATCTGAAACCTGCCCATCCTTAGACGATTAGAAAATGATCCCATTAGATTAGAGTATGATCATTTTAAATCGTAAATCTGCATGAAAAATAAACAATCCATAAAACTTTCTCCGCAAGATCACTTGATGAATGCGCAATTTTGTTGATCCAATGCCGAAAAAAACTAATTCACTAGTTCCACATAACTGGAAGAACATCAGGTGGACTCTGCTAATAACATGATAATATATTAAATTAGAGCATTCAGATTCATGCAGTAACTCCAAATTGCTCGTTTTTCGCAAACAAGTTCTAATTTTCAGCTTGCCTTTTATGAAGTAATAATAAAGAAGTGGAATACATTTAGATACTATTTGTCTTCAGTAAAATCCAACGCCGCGAAAGACTCAATGAGGCTTACGCAGTTGTTGAGTTGCAATAACCCATTTTCTCCTACATGGCGCCGCTTGAAATGATACATAGTACCCCCTTATAGCAGTGAGAGCAAATGTTATCGTAATGTTGAGCAGTACATTATATTTCGGATGCAGAAATTTCCTCGCTCTACTCTTGATATAATGATAATTAATTGGTAATTTTGCAGGAGCAAGGAATCATTTGAAAACTTTGTCCGGAGCATGCCTTGGCTAGCCGTACCTTTTGAAGAGGATTCAAGACGTGAAGAACTTCGGGATTACTTTAATGTGAAAGCTATACCCTCTCTGATTATTGTAGACGACGAGGAAGGAAGGATAATAACAAGAGAAGGGCGGCTGGAAATGAGCGAAGATTTAGAAGCCGTAGTAAGCTTAACTTGGAAGCTCTCTTTCAACTCATAAATTTTATGCTTCTTCCTTCCTTCTTTATCTCTCTCCCGAGTCTTTATGCCCGTTTTTCAATGGCCTGGCTCGGTAATATTGATAGCCGCAAAAGGATTCCTACATCTTTCATGATTCCATCTTTCTCTCTTTCCCCTCTTTCTCCTCGCTTTCCCCATCCACATTTATCATAACTTTCCCCATTCCTTTCTCTTATTCTATCTAAACTATTACAAAAAGATTCCATAGCTTCAATATTCCATCCAATATTTTCACATTGCTTTAAATACTTGCTTTTTTCCACACGTATGTAATACAGCAAAAGCTTCATCCATCCTAGTATGCTTCTGACTTATTCAACTTTCTCCGGAATATGTTCGGTCTGGGTCTGGGTAGGGTGGATTTCGCTTTGTAGCTTCTTTGTACAGCAAGATTCCTCAAAGCTGACACATATATTCCCGCTTCCGCTGTGGCTAACCATGAATTGAAACTGATTGCTCGCTTTTCGTTAATTTACATGTTACTTTAAAGAATCCGAGAAATTACCATAGTTTCTCCTTCCCTTGTCTTACGCTTTGACAAAGCGATTATTTGTTTCCAAACCGCATATTATCCACCGTTCTGAGTTCCATGCGCTACTCGAGAACTCTTAGCCCTGCCTGCTTCACAGTCCCAAACTTTAGTCTTTAGCGGGAGGGCAATTCTTGCGAAGGTGGTTGAAAGAAGTTACTAATTGTGCATGTGTAGGATTAAAATGTATGCCACCGATAATTGCCGCCGTTGTTACGTACGTCCTGACTCGTTGTAGTAGTTTGTAGGCAGAGGTACCCGCTTTATTGGATGCCCTTCTTTTCTCTCGTTTCTTGAAAGAGCGGGCCGTAAATCATGGATAAAGACAGATTGCCCTTGCTTTTGAATTCTTCTTCTCAACTTGTTCCAATTGCACATAGCTGCCTATATAGCATGGGACTTTCTCTTGCTGGCAAAATGTTCAAATGAGTAAGCTCGCCTAGAGAGAAAGTATGCGATTCTTGTTCTGGAAGATTCAAGAGTTAGCTTGTAATTTTCATGTTTTCCTCTTTGTCAGCCTCTTCTCTTGCTTGGCCAAAGGAAAGTGATGGGGTGCTCCGTGGAGTAGGGGGCATGGAGAATGAGAGCTTCGTCGGAGAAAGTAAGTGAAAGTCAAGAGGATCGTCTTTTAGAGTTTTGGGTTCCATGCCCTTATTGCTCCTACTCCTTCCCCTACCCTTTCGTTCCCGCAGCTTACAATGCAGAGACCATACAACTGTTCTTGTGGTTATTTCATGAACCGCAGGAAATATATATACGGTCGAATACAAGTGTGGTAATGGCAAGGAAAACAACAAGGACGATGAAACAATTCCGACAAGTTTCCCTCCTCCGACATTGAGTTCCAGCTCGTATATCTTTATTTTCCGAGTAAGGGAGTGTGTTCGGTCCAAGTTTCTCATTCCTCCTCCAAATTATTCCATCCCATCATGATCCTTTGGCAAATTCTTTTTTCATTCACGCTCTAATTAAATAGCTAGCTCATGGAAGACGGGATTTCACCGCAAGGAATAATTAGGCCCTAATCCCTTTGTTCAAACTACCAACAGGATTTCCCCTGGTACCCTAAACTTGTGCAACAACTCCGAGATCGTCATTCTTATACCCTTAACTCCCGGATCTGCATCCTCTACTTTCTAGGTAAGAAACTATTACAAAAGAAAATACACACACTCATCATGCTGTATCTTATTCTTGGAAACTATTACTTTATTCCTCCAAAACCATTAGAGAAAACTAAGCAAGTCTTTTACGTCTAACTACACGACACTCACAACATAGCCTCCGAATACGGTATCAAATAAACAAGGAGATGCTTTATGCTTTACTAATAACCCAGTCTGCTTTCTCCACTTGCAATTCCCAGTAGTATTTTCTCCAAGGTCTGTTTTCTCCAAGATTTTGATCAGATAAAAATATAGAGGACGACTGTAGTAATTACATGTCACACACATTGTTATCCTAGAAGATATTTTCTCAAAGATCTGCCTTAGATTTTACTCCAAAGTCATATCCTGCCCAGTTCTCTCTTCTTTCCAGACCATTATCCCCTCGCTCCTTTTCCATCATGATCAACAAGGATAAAGCATAACATTTCTTGCTCAAAAGATAAAAACAAAGAGATCCGCTTGGGATTTTTTATTCCTCAAAATACATACTCCTCCAGCGTTCCGTTCATCCACCCATGCGTCAAGTATTTTACAAGTGTAATCCTTGTAGCTTGTCGTTTTTATAATAAAAAATATAATATTCTATATAATAAAACAAACAAAGCCTGGGTGGGTTTCTTTGAACGCATATTTCGTTATATTTAATTAAATTCCCCGCGTCGTTAGTCTTTGAACTATTTTTTGATAAATGCCGATGGAAGACAAAACTTTCTCTTCTTGCTTTCACTCAAATTGCTCGTCAAATTTTTAGTGTGCCAGTTTTATCTATAGCTATGTATAGGTATACAAAGTAATTAAGTACAGTGTGCAGAAAACAAGCAGTATATATAAATTCCATCCTGCCCGCCAGATGGAAAGGTATTTAAGCTGCTGAAGGTATTGCCTATGACACCGCATAGTTACGCTAAAGGAAACTACCAACGAACCCACCTTAATTACATCTCTCGTTACGGCTTTCCCCGACATTAAATAACATGTGTTCAGCTCCAGAGGTAATTGAAAGATGATAAGAGTATCAGTTACTTTCACCAACACTTTCTCCACAATTCAAGACGAGAATTAGCTTAATTTTACTGACAATGAGTGATTTTAACCTAAGCTAACATATACATAATACATCTAAAGACGAGCGTTATAAAGATTGGGTAATGATTTTCTACCCACTCCAAGTTAATACGATTGGATATCTTTGAAAGACGATGAGATTAGGATACATGTGGTGAAATCGGTTTGGTACTTAAAGTAGCGAGTGATGAGGGCAAGTGTGTGCGTATACCTTCTTTTAGATTGAAGTGAAGAGAAAGCGGTGGGATGGAAAATTAGGCAGGATACTTAGGCTGAGCTTAGCTTGAATGAACGCTAATAAGATTATACATATTTTACGTTGTCGTTAAGCTTTAGAGATAGTCTTGTATGAAGAACATACATGCATAACATGGACAAGGTACAATAAGTAAATTATAGAGGAAGGAATGGAGGTATTACCTAGATAGTGGTTTAAACATTTTGCATGATGCCTACCCGCTAAAGTCAGTTACTTTTGTTCGGTATTTTGTCAGCCAGTCGTGTACAATGCTCCAAGACACGCAACTGAATTTTTGAAGAAGGTGGTAAAGAATCGGGCAAATTGTAAGGGATTTGAGAGAAAGGCGGTGAAAGCAGTTTCTGGGGTTGGTTGAACTAAATTGAATTATCCATCTACCCTTTCTTTTCTTACTCTGGATATTCGTACATACAGGATTACCTTTGGCTGTTTTCTTTTGTTGGAATAATCTGATTTAGCGCAACGGTTTCATAGAACAGCGGCAATAAATATAGTTCAATCATCTAGGAGAAAGGTGTCCATTGTAAAAGCTGGAGAAAGCAAGAAGGTATAACTTCTGTGATAGTGTGTGGGAACAAACCATGAACATATGTTCAATTTACGCGGTAACATAAGTTGAATAAGCCTTGAAACCATCACCTAGCTTCTTATTCACTTTTTTTGTCTAGGTAAGTGAAAGTTATTGTGCTCCAAGTTTTTCTTACTTGTTTTTGGGTTAGTGGGTAAAATCAGATTTAGTTGAACTTGCTTTCTCTCTCTCCCATATTCAAACCTATTTCCATATGAAACAGGGACGCGCCTGGAGAAAGGTGAAAAGAAAGGAATAATATATCCCACTCTGACAACTGGGTTACTGTTCAATTTAGGGACACGAAAATCTTGTACCGAAAAAGGCTTCTGTAGGGTTCTAAGATATTTCATTTCCAAGAATTGTGTGTATGTGTGTGGAAGGAAGGGTTGTGAGAGGATGGTGAGAAAACTACGGAGGAAGAAAGTGTGTGTATGTATTTGAAAAAATAATTTTCTATGACTGATCCTAGCCTCGCTTTTTTCTAGGAGAAGAAGAGGACGAGGATGGAGGGGAGCTGGAGAAAGCGGAAGCGGTGTTGGAGCAGATTGCAAAAAAGTATGCGGACTTGGATATGGAACAAGTACTGGAGCCAAGATTTTTTATTGGATGTGATGTAAGTAAGAGATTTGAATGAGAAAGTTGGAAACATTGATTGAAGAGTTATTTGAAAGTCTTAGCGGGTAAAAAAATTTCCGTATAAATCAAAATTCATTTGGAACGGTGTCACTCACTGGGCTGAGGGGACATGACCACGTTTTGGTAATCAGTTCCATTCTTCCTCCCTCTCGTCCCCTCTAGCCGTCCCTTTCACACATTTTCTCTCCGTGACCTCCTCTATTTTTCACACCTCCTCGGGATTCGGAGCAGACTTTCTCCTTCTATCCCCACTCCCTCCCAGCTGTAACCTTCTTGCTTCCTCCTCTCTGATGGTTTCGAGATGAAGTTGGTGCTAGAAAAAGTTTTCCCATACTTTCTCCACTTTCTCCTACCTGCCATCCCATGCTCAAGAGACCTTTCACCAGACTCGTTAACAAGTTCATATGGATTCATGTGGTTTCCCTTGCTCAAGGATTCGAATCTCATTGAGACTGGTACAAGTGTTCTTCCGAAATTGCACATTGTAATTTTTTATCACCCACCGCACACTACTAGACGTGTCATCCGGATATGAACCATCTTAAAATCCGCTGCCCCCAACTTTTCGCAAGCCCCCTTTCTCCCCACCCACATGTATGAGACAAGGATTTTAAGTGAGGTAATATGTCAATCCTTTATCTTCCCGAGTCACATGAATAAGCTTTTTTCCGAGCCAAGCTTTTCATGAATCCACAAGTTTACCAACTTTTCTGACTCCACAAAACCTTGCTTTCCAAGTAATTGAGTATGAATCTCATGTTCAGTTTTTATGAAGATCCCCCAGGATATTCCACAACTGTATCCTTGATAACACTACTATATATGTAACCCTGATATTCTGCCCTACTCTTCGTACTAACCACTTCTCGCGTGTATATATCCTCCCCTGCTACCCACACCTTTCTCCGTCAGCAATCCGGTTATACTGCCCGAAATCACCCCCTTCATATTCTATATGTCCCCTGCTTTTTCAAACTTTCTTTCTCTTTTTTAGTCGGATCTTTCGGATTCTTTGCGATTCTTCCTGGACTTTGAAGAAAGTTGTTCCAATATTGTCATTTTGGACGTACGGAATCTTCGATATTTCATCCTACCTCAACCCTCATCCGATAATCCTTGGGACGAGCAAAATATTTACAAATACATTCAACGATTTCTAAATTCCCAGCTCAAGTATTCCTTCATTCAAGGGATTTTGAACGCAGAGCCAGAAGCTCCACCACTCGTTTCCTGATCTCGTCCCCGGTTTTTACTTCTCCCAGCCCAGCGAGCCTCCCAAATAAAGTTACAATGCATCAATCCTCCCAACTCTCACGCCCCCCTTCAAACTTGTACATTTATTCCCATCTGTTCTCTTATATCCAGTGAGCAGTTTCTCTTTCCGAGGCCCGCTTTGCTTCTTTAATCCCAGAGGACTCGGTCCCGTCCGCTTTGGCTTGTCATCCATTTGGAAAAGTGAAAGGACGCTTCCTTGCTTTCATTCATACTTTTTAATCAAGTAATCATAGGCCAGGACTGTTTCCATTTTATAGGAAAAGTTTAAAAATTTATAGCTCTAAAAATATATTTTCCTCTCGTCTACAGCCAGCGGGAATATGCGCTAAATAAATTCATGTCAAGATAAATACAAAATTTCCACACTTTCCCCTACAATATTTATCGCAGTTCACATTTAAACATCCTTCCCTCCTCTAGCTTCTTCCCTACCCGACTGTACTTATTTTACCGTTCCCAATGTTCCCATCCAAAGCTTTAACTCCTATGCTTTCTCCACAGCTTTCTCCACGGCCTTTCTTTCCCCACACAGGCAGAGTACACGACCTGCACCCGCTTTCGCTAGGCTGTCTACCTCCCGGGTTATCATCCCACTTTCTACGCTGACCTACTACACACTTCATCCTAGTTTCGCGTCTCCTTCCTCTGTCATACGTTTATGTTTTAGAACGTTTCTCCAGAGGGATTCTTTTCCACATTCTACAACAATGCTGAGATGGATTCAAAGTAAGCTCCTCATACAGTTTTTCTCCATCCCCAAGGCACAGCCTTTGCAAATACAGATTGTGCGTAGGAATTTCTTCCTAATTCTTGCTCATCCGCGCTTGTGTTCGAAATCCTGCGACCAGGTCATCGTTCCTACTTGCTTCGCCACAATTTTAAAAGTAAATATCAGCGACTCTCACGGCAATCAAAAAGTACGTTATGACATCACCGGCCACAATGTCGCCCATGCTCCTAATGTCCTCATTCACACCGAAAACCCGAGTTGGCGCATCATACGGTAGGAGAGTCGGCGACAACACTCTTTGGCATCTATATGTAGGAATCTGTAACGCAAAATGTACCTTTTTACCCCCTTACAACCAGCTTGTTCAAGATTGAGAATCAAAGGTATGTTGTATGTGGCGCACAGTTTGTTTTTGGATCTGATACAGAGGACTGTAATTATAATCATACAGTTTGTTAGCAAAACAAATTACCTAATGATAAAGACTCCGATTTATACTTAAGACTATTGATAACAATCCACAATTGCTAGAATCATCAAGTGCCAGCGTTCAGCTTTAGATCTATTGTTGAGGAGTAGATGCAGTGTGGATAGTCTGTGTAAAGGCTCTAGGGATTGATGAGAGATGATGATGTGTGCTAGGAAAAGCGCAGAGTTTAGGTTTAAATAAGTTGAAGTTTAATGAAAGAGAGGCGGTGGTGGCAGGTAAGATAGTTGTTACAAGGTTGAATGTTGGTGTTGAACTGCTCTCCGAGTCCAGAGTGGACTGGAGTTTTATAGACAATTTGAACTGGAGACTCTGATACTCTGAGTTTTAGAATTATAGGTAAATTACATGGAAATGAATGATTGAGATTAGTAGTTAAGCTGAAAAACATGAACAGTTATTTAGCCTTGGACAGAATATGGCCTGATCAATATCCTCCAATCAGAGTACAAGTTGAATATAGATTTTAAGCTGATTAAGTAACCTTTTCTAAACGCATAGATTAGCTATGGCGTGAACATGCGGCCCGCCTTGAACTACACATTAGTTCAATGAAAGATAGATAGATAATCAATGAAAATTACAAATTGATTGATACGATTGAAAATACAAAATTGACATATCCGATTAGTGAATCAACAATTATTCATCATAATTAAATGGAAGAATACACAATTTATTCACTGGACGTTTCTTGACCCCTGATGATGTCTTCAGAGTGACGACCCTGGTAACCCCGTCCGAACCCGGATGAATTTCCAAAACTCGTGCCATCTCCCACTTGAGTAAGTCCTGTGGCTCCTTGATGAGTACCAAATCCCCGGTAGATATCTTCTTAGCAGTCCACCATTTCGGTCTCGATTGAAGTCTGGTCAAGTATTCCCGCTGCCAACGGCTCCAGAAAGATTGAGTCAGCTGCTGGACTAGTTGCCACCATGACAACCGATTGGTAGGAGATCCGGTATAGTTCCCATCAGGCACCGATGTAAGAGGTCCACCGATTAGAAAATGACCTGGAGTGAGCGGCTCCAAATCCTCAGGATCAGATGATTTCGGAGTGAGTGGTCTAGAATTTAATACCGCTTCAACCTGCTTAACAAAAGTTAACATTTCTTCATAAGTTAGCACAGACCCACCCACAATACGACGTAAATGATGCTTCACACTTTTCACTCCTGCCTCCCAGAGGCCACCAAAGTGAGGAGAGCTTGGTGGATTAAATCTCCATTCAATCCCACTATCCACAAGTTCTTTAGCTGCAGTCACATTGAATGAGTTGGATTGCACAAGTTCTCTCAGCTCTCGATCGGCTCCGACAAAGTTAGTCCCACAATCCGAGAACATGACGCTTGGTTTTCCCCTAGTTGATACAAACCGACGAAGAGCAGCAATAAATGATTCAGATGTCATATCATTAACAAGTTCAATGTGTATAGCATGAGTAACAAAACAAATTAATACACAAATGTAAGATTTGTAAGTTTTTGAACCACGGCCTTTGCGATCCTTGAGCAGTATGGGTCCACAAAAGTCGGTTCCACAGTTGGTGAAAGGACGAGACACAGTTAATCTTGGTGTAGGTAAACTTCCCATATGTTGCTGAGTTGCACGAGATTTGAGTTTGAAACAGATAATGCACTTACGAACACAGAACCTCACCAAATTACGAGAACCAAGAATCCAATACTTTGTAGCAATTACACTTTCCAACTGGGACGGTCCACAATGATGAAGCATTAAATGATAATGACGCACGATTAAATTCACAATCACATGATTACGAGGTAAAATATAGGGATGTTTAGAATCAAAGTTTAAATGAGCTTTTTCCAACCTTCCTCCTACCCGCAGTAGTCCGTTTAAATCCAGGAAAGGTTGAAGATTGCGTAGTTTACTTTCTCCAGGATTCCAGTCGTTATCCTGTAGCATCTTGATCTCCTTGGCATAGGATGTTTGTTGAACAACACGGATGATAGATTGAGTAGCTAACTCGATTTCTTCCACAGACAGGATGATTGACTTTGGATCGGCTTCCTTCGCTGGCTTCCGTTGTGAATTATCCTTTGATGACAAACACTTGAGAAACCGTCGCACAAAAGCTACCACATGTACTAAAGTACGGAAAGACGAAAATCTGTGGAATAATGATTCATCGGTTATTGATACTTGATACACACGCACAAGTTTCTTCTCTTTATCCAAATCGAGAAGAGATGAAGATGATGTAGTTGATGCTGGTGCAAAGGGAATTGTTCCTCCATGAAGCCAAGAAGGTCCTTTCCACCACAGCTCAGATGATGCTAAATCCTCCGGTGAGATTCCTCGAGTTGCTAGGTCGGCAGGATTCTCACTAGTTGACACATGACTCCAGTTTGATGCTGGAATAATTTCTTGAATTGCAACGGTTCGATTAGCTACATATGTTTTCCACTGATAAGAAGGTGATGCAATCCAAGCTAGCACAATTTTAGAGTCAGACCAAGCAAATGTTTCATGTATAGGTAAGTTCAAAGATTCACGCACAGATTTCATCAACTTACACAACATTACAAGCTCCACACAGCTCCAGTCGAGGTAAAGAAGGAGAGTTCAAAGGTGCAACTCGACATTTAGCTGCAATTAGGTTACACGTAATCTTACCGTCAGCACCACAAGTCCACAGATAGATACATGCTGCGTAAGCCTTCTCTGATGAATCACAAAAGCAATGAAGATGGTAGCGGATTGATGAACTGGTGATTATGCAGCGAGGTAGAGAAATAGTACACAGTCCAGGTAGGGATTCTCGGTAGTTCAGGTAGATTTGCTTAATCTCTTCAGGTAATGGTTCATCCCAGCCCAGCTTGACCTTCCAAAGCTCCTGCATAAAAACTTTAGCACGAATAGTTACAGGAGATAGCCACCCCAACGGGTCGAAGACCTTGGCTATCTCTGATAAGACACTACGTTTAGTTAACACTGATGGAATCGGAGGGACCGAAACCTTGAAGGTAAAGGCATCAAGCTTAGGATTCCAATGAACTCCCAACGCCTTGATGGTTGTAGAATCGTCAAAGTTAAAATCTGATTTCATTTCACGCATATGTTCAGGTATAGCATTTAACACATTTAAATCGTTCGATGACCACTTACGTAAACTGAACCCGGCCAGAGCTAGCATTTCACACAGTTCTTGATAAATAGAGATTGCCTCCTCCGTTGAGTTTCCACCAGAAATGCAATCATCAACGTAGAAATCCCTTAAGGTAATTTGAGAAGCTCTTGGGTAATTACCTTGCTCCAACTCAGCTAGTTTTCTTAAACACTGCACAGCTAGAAAAGGGGCGCAGCTCGTTCCGTAAGGTACTGTCTTGAGGCGATAATGTTGCAAAGGTTCTGATGGGCTTGTCCTCCAGAGAACACGTTGATAATCCTGATGATCCTTGCTTATCCATATCTGACGATACATTTTCTCCAGATCCCCAATCAGAGCGACACGATATGTACGAAAGCGTACGATGATGCTGAACAAATCACATTGAACAGTTGGACCGACCATTAAATCTTGATTAATTGACATACCACTTGATGATTTGGCTGATCCATCGAACACGACTCGAGTTTTGGTAGTTGAAGATGATTCTCGTAGCACGAGAAGTTGCGGCAAATACACAGCACAAGGTTTATGCAAGCTGTCCTCAGTAACGAGCTCCATGTGGCCTAGTTCTGCATACTCTCTCATAAATGCATGGCAATCACAAGTTAATGATTCAGAAGTTTTAAGCTTCCTTTCTAAAGTTTGATAGCGCTTAAGAGTGGACGGAAGAGTTTCACCAAGTTTATCAATGTTAACCTTGAGAGGAAGCTGCACAATAAATTTACCATCCTTACCACGGGTGTAAGTTTGCTCAAAATGTTCAACACACAGTCGATGCTCCTCTGGCATATGCTTACGCTCAGGCACCTCCTCAGTCCTCCAGAAGTTATGCAAAGCTTCTTCCAGCGTATGCAGCACTGTAGCAGAAGCACAAATGGTCTTATCCAAATGACAAGCCCCGATGATAGCGTATCCAAATGTAGTTTCCAGAGCAGTAGGAGTTCCAGCAGCGCCTCTGATAATTCCTCCTAGCAAACTCTCGGCAAGTACGACGACGTTGAGCAAGATGTCAATCTTGCCAGGTTGATGATAAAATGGATCGGCCAGAGTTAGGCCCTTGAGATGATCCCACGATGATATATCCAGCGGAGTAGAGGGAAGGGGTGTTGTTACTTCATCAAGAATGAAGGCTTGGACGGTATGATGAATATGTGGATAGACTCTTGAATGCACAATTAACTCCACGTAAGATGATGACGATTCACTAGTTAATCCAATTCCGGTGATGATGATTTCAGCCTTGCGTGGCTTTAATCCCAAGCGTTTTACACAGTCAGCAGAAATAAAACTCGACTGTGCCGCCAAATCCAGTAGCGCCCGGCAGGCCACCAACCTCCCGACCACGTCCGGAATATGTACGACAACAGTAGCAAGTAATATCTCTGAAACTGGTGAAGCGCGGCCTTGTCCAACCAATGCTGTAGATTTTGATGGTATTGCTTCTGATGATGACTCTTTGGCTGGAACAGGCTTGGTTTTCTCAAGGTGTAGCATAGAATGATGTAAACCAGAACAGGATTTGCATTTCACTTGGCATTTGCAAGTTTGGGCCGAGTGCGAATGTCCGAGACAGTTGAAGCAAAGGCGATGCTTCTTCACGAAGTTGATACGATTCAAGACATCCAGTCCACTAAACTGGGCACATTTAAATAACGGATGCGATTCCTTCTCACAACACACACAAGAACGATTAGTTACCACAGAATGAACAGTAGTCTTTTGCGTTTTAGTTAAATGTTTGCTAGGCTTATTTTCAGATTGATAATCAGATGGAGCAGATAATGATAAAATCTTGGAGCGAGCCACCAAGAACTCAGTAAAAAGTGTTACCGTAGCTTGAGCAAGTCCAACCTTGTACGATTCCCACCGCTCTCTCGTATCATTGTCTAATTTCTCACACAGAATCACAAGAAGTATTGCATTCCACTGTTCGACAGGCAAATTTAATTGTTTAAGCGCTCTTACGGATTCAGTTATGATATCTGCCATGTCACACAGTTGAGATCCAGAAGCTGATGTTAGATTTGGTAGGTTTCGTAGCCTGTTGATGTGAGCAGTCTGAAGAATATCGTTGTCTTGGTAACGCTTCGTTAAGATGGTCCACGCATCGTCGTAGCTGGCGTCGGTAACGGTAATTCCATGGATGAGTTTCAAAGCATCTCCTCTCAAACAAGACTTTAAGTACTGGAACTTTTGAGCCTTTGAAAGTGATGCGAGATTGTGAATAGTAGCAGAGTACAGATCATGAAATGAAGTCCATTCAAGGACATTACCATCGAAGACGGGAAGATGAAACTCTGGTAATTTGATGTTGTCGGGTTTTCGGGACGTGGAACCAGGATCGGATGTGTTTTGAGCTGGCTTTAGTAGCGCAGCTCTGGACATCAAGACGTACTTGATCATGATGAAGATATTTTCAGCTCTCACTTCGAGATCTGAATTAGCACGGGTAATTTCTTCATCCTTACTCTCCAAATCCACATCAGTAAAGACAGAATTAAGCTCAGTTTTCAAGGCGGATAATTGTTCTTGCTTAGCTATAACTTCAAAGTATGTAGCATTCGGTTGGGGATTGCTACAATATTGCTTGAGTCGGCTGAGCTCTTGCACTTTCCTATCACGGATTTTAATATTATTTTCTAACTTCGTCATTATGCTAGAAATAACACAGCACTTACACAACACACAGATCTAGCTAGGAATAGCCCAAAATCACCCTAAATCCTACACAAGTTCACACACTGGCACGAATCTGGCAAGGAAATCTACGGAGTCGGACTACACATACACAGATCCGGCTCGAAGGACCATGTTGAGGAGTAGATGCAGTGTGGATAGTCTGTGTAAAGGCTCTAGGGATTGATGAGAGATGATGATGTGTGCTAGGAAAAGCGCAGAGTTTAGGTTTAAATAAGTTGAAGTTTAATGAAAGAGAGGCGGTGGTGGCAGGTAAGATAGTTGTTACAAGGTTGAATGTTGGTGTTGAACTGCTCTCCGAGTCCAGAGTGGACTGGAGTTTTATAGACAATTTGAACTGGAGACTCTGATACTCTGAGTTTTAGAATTATAGGTAAATTACATGGAAATGAATGATTGAGATTAGTAGTTAAGCTGAAAAACATGAACAGTTATTTAGCCTTGGACAGAATATGGCCTGATCAATATCCTCCAATCAGAGTACAAGTTGAATATAGATTTTAAGCTGATTAAGTAACCTTTTCTAAACGCATAGATAAGCTATGGCGTGAACATCTATGTTAAAGGACGTGCCGACTTGATTATATAGTTGCGATGGGGATGAACAACCTATTGAGCTTCATGATTATTAGAACAGCCTAAAAGATGTACTTGTTTATTGAAAGCAGAGTGATGCAAACCAATTGATAGAGTTAAATTCTTTAAGCCTCAAGTTATGACAAAATTTTGATATTTCAGCTACAACGGTTGCAGATTTTCATTACGAAATAATAATTTAGAGTACGGCTTTTTATAATCAGGTATTTTAGATGACTCATTTTCATTTATTTAGTAGTAGTAATATTAATTCATTCCAGGATCCTCAACATCATTCTCAGGTTTAAATTTTAAAGGACTGCCATCTCGCTCTGGATCTTTTGCATGGTCAATAATCTAAAAGAAATACAACGTTAATAAAACCTCACAGGGGAGACTATGTAAATAGCGGCATTAATCCTAACCAAAGCCCCCACTATAATACCTTCAACCCGAATCTTCTGTAGTGTCAGTTAGTTTTGGGGCATTTTCCGGAGCAGGTCACACCTCGACACACATCTTTGGAGTCCAAATTACAGCAACATGGGGGATTCTGGTAAGGCGCAATGGTACTACCCGGGAAATATATTATTATAACTATACTTCCAGCAGCTACAGCAGCTTCTTCCTAGCTGTGAGCTTCATTTAAGCTTTGCTTTAGAATTTCCAGCTTTCTCCAACCTTCTCCGAATCATATCATAATCCAGTTTGCATCCTTCCTTCATCCTTCATTGCAGTGCAGCCTCTACACAGATGGTATGG
Source organism: Sminthurides aquaticus (assembly GCA_906901655.1). NCBI lineage: Eukaryota > Metazoa > Arthropoda > Collembola > Symphypleona > Sminthurididae > Sminthurides > Sminthurides aquaticus. Next base: position 10,823,932 of record CAJQTT010000001.1, on the reverse strand, counting down.
TTTTCCTTTAAACTTTCGTCATCAAACAATATCTTTTTTAATGCTGTATCTGTTACAGCATTTGATAAGCAGAGTGAAAGAATAGACGGGAAATTATTGGGGAAAGCCGTATTAACAGGTATGAGAACAGTTATTCCAGAACGGGCAGGACTTGAGAAGATGTCGTTAGACTTAGATAAAGATTTGGAATTTAATTTTTCTCCCTCAGCCTTTTCAATCCATCCACGCAGCCCTTCTTCTGTACATCTCTCTCTCTCCTCCCTCTGTCTGTCTCTCTCTCTCTGTCCCTCATCTTTCATTCTAACGACCCATTTATATTCCTGTAAATGGGAGAGAAATCCAGTCAAATCCGTATCAGTATTCAATTTCACTTAAACTATTTCCACTATAGCCTCTGAAAGGTTATTGACCAAATCTCTTAACGTTCCCCCAACTTTCTCCAATCGGCTTTCTCCCTCCTTCCAACCATGCAGCAGCTCCAGTCCAGCTATACACTCACTCTTCTCCCCGCACCCTCACCTCACCAGGTCCTATCCATCTTTCACCCAAACCGTCCATCCAATCTCCCCCTCCTCCTCCCCTATACATGTGTAATGAATACACTTATGTACGCCCACCTCTTCGTCTGCATTTTCTCCAACCACCCACCACTCACTCTCTCCTCACTCAAGCTTTTCGCCATCTCATGAAACTGCCAAAAACTGGTGGAAACTCTCCAGTCAGCTCCTAAACAGCCCACATCCGTCCATCCTCCGCTAACTCCGCCCGTATGTTCTACCTCCACGTAATCACCTTACTTACAATTGACTTACATGCACAATCATTCTATTCATCATCCTTCATGCGAACAAAGCCGAGAAAAGATATCACATACATCCTCCGATTCCCTCACGTAAACTTCATTAACTCTCCCACACTTACTTTATAGGATCCAAAAGTCCTATAGTCAGCTATTCCTTTATTCCCTCGTCCTCAAAGACTATACTGTATTCCTTAACTACTGACTCCCACTCCTCTGCTACTAAATCCCCGAGCTTTTCTCTCTTTCACGTCTGATGTTTATCTACGTACCTACACTCACAGTCTAATCCATAATAATATATTTAACAGAAATATCGAGAGGCTATGGATTCAAACTTCATATCCGTTCTCAGTTGAGTAAATAACAGCTACTTCCACCAAAATACATGTGTCAATTAACTTTATCCATGTACATATTCAGATACGAATCCCCTTAAATATACATATATACTCTCATGCATAGTTCTCATAATATCTGTCATGTGAGATAGTGTAAAATTGCATAGCTGAGTCAGGTTGATTTTCGATTCAAATCCCAACTGCAATATCAGCGTTAAATGATATCCTTTTGACTAACATGTGTGTGCATCCCGCCAAAGCTTGGATCCATCTTGTCCTTGCTTTCACTTACTTTCACCGCAAACTTAACATTGAACAATTCAAGCAAATCCACAGAGATTTTCATCTAATATACATTTACCACAGAGTAACATGGTTGAAAATTGCTATGATAGATACAATAATTGTTTCCAATTAACTTTTATTTCATCATTATATAACCAACGGAAGAGGAAAGCATAGCGTGGCGAAACACATCAGTAGAACTGTGCATATCACTTGTCTCTGAAGAGTATCCGCATCCGCAGGAGAGCACAAAAGATCCCGGTTGGGCTAGATGGGAACAAAGCCGGAATTCTTATGGCATCAAAATAAAATCTGTTGCTTTCGTAGCAGTTCTTCCAAGCTTAATTTGTATGCAGACCAACTGTAAAATATATAAGGCTATTAATACTACCATTTCATATGGTATAAATAAAACTAATCTAACAATTATAATAGGCATTCAGCCTCTCTACATAATTAAGTGAACGTGTAATTCATAATTGATCTAGTGCCATAAACCTTTTATGTATACCTAGCCCTTACTCCAAACCACTCTCTTGGCAGAGGTGTACTTTGTTAATTTGTTTTCTCAGAGCATGCACTTGATAACTTTCCTTTTGCATACAACCTCCCTCAAACTTGAACCAGTCTCCAGTTAGGAGGCAAATCTCCTAAACAAGCTCGCACTCAAACCCTGTCAGAACAGATGCTCAAGACTACATGGATTTTGCTTTCACTTTTCATCTATTTCCTCCTTCCTGACTCTCTGTTAATGTATTCCTGAGAATCTTTTCTATAAAATGATGTTCGCACCCTCTTCCTACAATCTTCTAAATTCTTGCGTATAACAGCAAATTTTCTGCTTTTACCGCGCTTTCTCTCCAGCAGAATTAAAGACGGAGACAACAGCATCCTTTTTTCCTGCATACTTGCATGACCAATATGCGGGCTTCCCTAAGTTCCAACATTTTCATAATTTCACTACTTTCTCTTTACTTTCTCTCAAACGTTTTTGCCCGCATTATACACACGAGCATACGTTTCTGGTCGAGACGAAGATTTTATACATATGTCTTCAAGACAGCTTATTCCAAAAAACCCTTTGATTTCCTCTTCCTCATGATTTTTCTTCCCCCTTTGAGTATTTCTCCAGCTTTCCTTTTCAACTGTAACTCTGGATTCAAGAGCAACTCTGATTTCAGTAAGTAAGCATATTTTGCGTTGCATGAGGCCATGAATGCTCGCGTGTGATGGAAAGCAGCGGATTTTCCAACTATTCCCTTCAACAGAGTTTCCTTCAAAGTCATGAGCAATTTCTCCTTGATTTCTCCAAAATGAATGGCAAAACTTTACGGCAGAGTATGTACGTATGACTGGTAAAAGTTTTCCCCACTTTGAATTGCGTTACCGACTCCCCTGATTTATGTCCGTTCCAACTAGAAGAGGTTCAATCCTCAAAACAAAATCCATGGATCAGTGCAACCCTCAGGGTGGCCTCACTTGTGACTTTCTGCCATTTAACTTGGCAGTGAGCTTTTTAAGGCCGCCCAAAACTCCACCGCCACAAACCCTGTCCCTTTCTCCATTCCACCAATTGGTAGTTACGTGGGATGGGAGGAACGCTTACCGTCGTAGCTGGATGTAAGCTGATTATACGTTTCCCGTTCCCGGATACACGTCCACTTAGTTCCGTCCACGAGAATCTAGGGCATTGAGCAGAGGAGCATTAGTCATTAGTTAAAATCTGATCATATTTGCCAAACCCTCTCCCGCAAAGTGAACTCCAGATGACTCCTCTGGGAGTGCTTCCCTATTACTGATGAGCTATTAAGTCATACACACACACACACGATACCTCCATTCCCCTTGGCCTGAGGTTGTAATTTGAAGACATTGAGCTAGCATAAGCTCCACAGTCCATCACAGCAACGTATTCATCCTCCCCAAAGTAGTTCTCCACCGGAAGTAGCACATCTTTCCCAAGGAAGTCCCCACTTTCGCAAACCGGTCCGACGACATCAAACTTTCTCCACTGAAAGTTTTTTAAAAACATCTCTCACTTACAAATGGTTTTTTGTAGATTCCATTTTAAAAATCCATTGCCATCTAGAACAATGCTTAAAGATTTAATTTATCTACTTTCACCAACATCTCCAGATCCAGCGTCGGAGAAAGCAGCAATCAAAGGAGAAAGTCCCCCACACCAGTTGCTTCCTGCTTCTCGGAAGTATGTGCTTCTCACACGATACCTTCAGCAAACCCTCGTCATAGACTCCAGACAGAAATACGATACTAATTTAATGGAGCTGACACTGTAGAAAAGTAAGTGCCTAGCCTAGACATGAACTGGGAGGAGGACTGAAATTATTTATGCAAAGGCGGTTATTAGAGCCATGGTAGTGTATAGGGTAGTAGTATACACTGTATACTCAGTAGGATAGGAAAACTGATAGTCATGTCCTGAGAGGAAGGCTTACTTAATGAAAACTACCTCTTGAGATGTATCATTCTGCCTAGAAGTTTAGTCTCTTCTATAATTTGTTCGAGCTCAAATTAATTCAGAAACTAACTTGTCGAGAAGAGTTATAAAACTTTTAGTCACTAAAGATTCCCAAGTAATTAGCTACCCCCATATGGCCAAACCCACTAGGATCAAAATATACAAACTCTCTTAAACTTTACTCTCATGTCACTACTTTTCACCTCTCTCACCCTATAGCTCCTGCTCCCTACTCCACAATTCCGCTCTTGTTCCTTTCTCTTACTTTCTCCGTGTGACCCAGCCTCTAAAATCCATCCAAGCTTAAATTCCTGTACAAGAAAGCTCCCAACCCTTCCAGCTTTCTCCTCCCTCTAAATTGAGCAAATATGACGCCTGTCCTCCAAAACTTAATGTTACATCCTAGACAGAAGACAGTTTTACGAGTGAAAGTCATCCTTCGTCGTGAATCTTACCTCTGAATCTGGGGAATATCTACATGGGTAGATTCTATGATGGGATCCATATAAGGCAGGTCTTATGAGGTCTGTCATCGCTCCGTCCACCACTGCAAAATTCTTCCTCTCCCCATTCTTCCGTCCTAAAACTTTTGTTACCAGGACACCCGTATTCCCAACCTGCAGTGATTTACGATATCATTTAACACGCATACATCCTATAAGACGTTCAAAAATCAAGAAACATCCAGCACAGTATACATATATTTTCATAGGAAAAAGAGGCACAGAACAGTGGCCCACAACAATATGGCATGTTATCAGCAAAATAAATAAGCTGAGAAAGCTCGCCGACAACAGAGTATCTTCCTGTCTTCTGGAGGAATTAGAAAGATAAGGAAGAAAATAGCTTGAGGAGGAACAAACCAGAGATCTTCCAGGTTCCAGGAGGACGGGAATATGTGAAGGTAAGAGCTTGGCCATGGGTTCCATGAAATGAGAGAGAGACGCTAGACTCTCTGATTCAACTTTCTCTTTCTTCCCCTCCGTCTCAAGGAATGATTGCGAAGAAGAGAGTGTGGAGGATGGAGAAGAGCTTGTTGGCGGGATTTGTGGAGTAGTAAATCCAGTAGGTTGAAAACCAGGAAGAGTCCCATGATAATTGATTCCAATACCTCCGCCAATGTCCAGGAGTTTGACATGAATTTCACTCTTGGCCAGAGTAGCAGACAAGTCCGTCAGGAATCTTGCAATATACTCGTAGACCCTGGGGTCGTAAATACAACTACCTAAGTGGCAGTGAATCCCATACACTTTGATTTTCTCATGTTCTTGGAGGATTTCCAGGATTTCATTCATGTCGCTCGTGTCGAAACCGAATTTGGAATCCCCAGAAGTATTCACATACGGATGTACATCCACCGTGCATTTTAGAGGGGGCGGTCGAACACGAAGTAGAACGAGCACTGCCAAACAGATTACACCAAGGAATTGAAATGAATTAGCGACGTGCCAATAACCGCAACCAACCCACTCTTCCGGCTATATGTTTTTCCGTATTCTATACTTGGCCTAGGAAACATGGTTATCCGATTCACCTAACTCTAAATTTAATTCCACATTTCACCGCAAGAACATAAGATATCTTCATAACGTCCCTAAAAACCATTTACCCTCCCCCTTTCACTCTTGATTTCTCTTCGTCTACATACAATCACCCGAATCGGTCTCCAGTCCGCCCTCCCTCCTTAACCTCCCCCCATTTCTCCTATCCATTGTTAGTTATTCATCTTACCTTACGTCCTTGCACAAATCCAAAAATACTTTCTCCACTTTCACTTTCTCAACTCACGAAATTCAACCTCCCTGCAAATCCGAAGCTTCTGTCATTATCGAGAGCACCTTCTAAATCATCAACTTAAACTTTTCCGAAATGAGGTCTATAGCACCCATCATCCCCATTACCCGTTCAATGCTTAGCCGTGCAGACGGGATCAAGGTTTCTGAATCTGTTTTCAACAACTTTCACAACCCCACGGCTCGTGTCAAGGACTTGAGCTTTCTAGAAATTCCTCGTCCCTCCTCCAAACCGTAAAAGTTATAATAAAGTTGCTCCAAGTACTTGAAAATAAGTATACAAAGAATTTACCTTGGTTATCCGGAAATTCCCGGGATGCGATTTCAAGGATTTGCTTCGCATCAAAAGCAGAGTCCACGTTCAAAATTACACCTAGTTCCAGAGCTAGTTTAATTTCCCACCTGTATTGTAACAACAAGTACCATAGATCATCATATAAATTCTATTTTAGCTTCAAAGTAATTAAATATTTACAAGAATTTCAATATTAACCTCTTATCTTTGCGTACGGCTTTAATTCCTTATTGTATCTCCCACATTTATATATAATTTCCCTATCCCCAAACCTAATTCCTCCAATTCCGAGCCTAACTATACCAACAAACATGGCAGCACTACTGAATCCTGATTAATTCCAATTTCTTGGAAACTTTTAAACACATTTCTCTAAACTTTTCTCCTTCAATTCCTGGAGTAAAGCAAGGAATCATTTTATTTTATCCTTGATAAAGGTGGAACACGTAAACAAAATCTAGGATGCTTTAGTCTACGGTCCAGTAATCAAAGGAGCTCAAACAATTTTCCTCCTCCACCGTCTGTTTTCGGTTTGAGGTAAATTACTCATTTTGCGTACATATACTTTGCCTTCCCAAAATTTCAGCTAACCGCATCTTATTACCTCCTGTGCCATCACTGAGCGGTGTTCAGAGTTGCTCTACACAGAAGGACCTCCTTTCTCTAGCTTTCACTTTCATGGATCACTTGTTCTTAAACTTTCCCAACACGTTTTAGATTAGCCTAGTGCTTTCTCCTTCAATATTTCTTAACCTTACACCATCTCTTCTAGCTTTCCTTCACTCTGAAGATAGTGAATGCGTCATTGAGAATATTTTCCTACTTTTCTCACCCAGCTCAGCACGTGCTCAAAAAGTGCAAACGTTGGCGAGGGAAAGTGGTCACTTCCTCTCAGAGTTATGGCTAACCTTGTCTCAAAACTTTCAGACCTTTGCCAAAACTAAAAGTGTTTCTTGCATAAAAATTTTTATGGGCGCTACTCATCTCATGCTCAATTCATAGAAAATTTTGTTGAATATATTTCTTAGAGCTTAAAGCTAGGAATAGCGTTCCTTGTTTCACCAAATGATAAATTATCCTATTTCTAGAACTTGACATCAATGAGAACCTTTTCCTACTTCTTCTGAGGGCAGAGGCGTAGAGAGAAAGAGTAAAATTTGCGTGATCCGTGAAATGAAACTTTTCTCAAAGCTACCGCGTCGACCTTCTTAACGATTCCCTCAGTATGGCATATACCTTGCCCTTGCCTCTACTTATTACCATCTCCTCAACAGATTTTCATCTTCAGTTTGGTTGGATTTATCCAAGATTCGTTGCATATACTTTTACAAAAAATCCTGCGAAACTCCCGCACAACAACTCCAACGCACGCCTGTAATTCCGCAAGCTGGAAGATGCCGTCTTTCTCACTTTCACTCACCCCTAGAAGAAGATCTAGAGCGACCTATCATTAAAGAAAGACGTATATGAATCTCGTTTCTCATGGCTAAATCGTTTCTCCTCCCGCATTTTCTTTTTGACGCGAGAATATTTTCCGAAAAGTGAGCGAATCTTATGCAAACTGTAAGTCATTTAATACCAGCTCCAGCTTCTTTAGTTTTAATAATCAAGCCCTACCCTTTTTTGAGCCTCGTGAATCTCATACCTTCTAAAGTCATATACTTGCCACTGAATTACAAATGTACCTATGCCTCTCTCACTGCATAGCCATCTTTCTTCGCTTAAGCTTTATCCGTCCCAGCCTCATGAAATCTAAGTGAGGCTGGGCCTCATTTACGACCAGAGCAATACAATTTTGGCTGCATGTTCCCTCGCTAAAATTCCAAATCTTCACGTCTTTTCCCTTAGAGCAACAAGAAAATTCTTGATAAATCATTCATTCATTACCTTTGCTTCCCATTTCCATTGAAAATAATATTCTTAGCCTGGAATCCCGCATGTAGCCCTCTAAGTATCTCGTAGCCAGAAACCGTAATCAGCATCTCTACGCCCTCCGATTTCAGTTCTTCCAAAATCTTCAAATTTCCATTAGCTTTTACGGCATATCTAAACCATTTCAAACATAATATTATGAATCCACAATCCAATGTCGCCGCCAACTCTTCCTATCCACCCACACAGTTTCCCTCCCCACCTTTCTTTCTGCCATCAGATTCCACGGGATTCTTCTCTCCAAAACGCTTTCTTATCCTAATTTCACTCACCAACTCAATCCATTATCTCCAACTGTTCTCCACCAATATCAAATCAAAGATAATCTAATCGCAAACCAAATTAAATTCAAACCTTACCCCAGAATCCCATTCACCTTCTTCTCCCTCATTCCCTCCAAATAATTCCGCACGTTTCTTCGCAACGCCTCCGCACTATATACGTAGAATGGACTTGTAGGAACTTCGATCCTGTAACTGAATTGAAAACTTGTCATTTTAGCTTTTAGCAAACCAGTCTCTCATAATGACTCTCTTTCTGCCAAATTTCAGCTCTACTTTCCGCAAATATGCTCGCAATTCACCAGCCCCAATCAGCCTCTAATGTCTTTTAAATCCATAACTTAAATCAAAGCTTACACTGACTTGCACTTCCTATTCCAAATCCCTCCTTTTGTAACTAATCTTATAAACTTTTCATGTGTTTCAAAAACAAAATAACTGCAGAACTCGCTACTTTGTATACAATGCTTTCAGCAGCAAGTATTCTGACGTAAACTTCTTAACTATGCATGGTAACGTAAATCTCGTGATGGCATAGTCCGCTACGCTATAAGTATCGCCGCAAAACCACGGCAGTCAGAAAGGTAAAATTTAAGATTTCCCGCCAAATTAAAACTTTGAGATTCCCTTCCCGCCTTTAAAATTTAAATCCAAAAAATAATTAAAACTCAAATATCACAAAAAAATCGTGATTGTGGCCAAACGCTAGCTGCAGCATTGTTTTAGAATTTTGCGTTACAGTTTGGTCTAGAAAGTCTAGAAATGATCACCCGATCCATCCCACCAAAACTACTGAATTCTTACTTGGAGGTGAACCGAATTTTAACTTCCAAAATAAAATTTCGAAATAATTTTGAGTAGAGGACCATGTAAGAGTACTTCATGCAAAAAACCGCATCCATCTAAGCCCTAGTTTAAGCGCTGTGCGAGCTCAAAGTTTGGTATATGGCGGCCCATATTGCTGATGCCCTGCCCCCGCCCATGCTTAAGGTCCGGGTGGAAAATTCAAATGAGTCATTTGGACCACCATATTCCAAACTTTGAGCGAGCACAGCGCTTAAACTAGGGCTTAGATGGATGCGATTTTTTGCATGAAGTACTCCTGCATGGTCCTCTACTCAAAATTATTTCGAAATTTTATTTTGGAAGTTAAAATTCGGTTCACCTCCTAATTAGTAAAATTCCGGTCTACGACCTATCCTAATCAAATCGTCCTAAAATGGTCAATTTCGGGATAAACCAAAAGACCCGTTCCAATTTTCCTTAAAAATTGGTGCTTTTGGTACTCTTGGATTGGAAGATGCGTTCACAATGCTTACCATTTGCCATGAATCAGAGTTTCGTTAACTTTCTCCGGTAACTGTTGCACAATATCTTCAATCTTTAAATTTTCACAATGCATCCTTCCCTCCTTCAAATAAAAAGTTTCTTCCAAGCTCCCCATTGTGCGGAATGGACTTGATCTCGTGTTCAAAGCTTTAAAACGTTCAAACAAAGCCAAAAACAATGTCACTACAATGTAAAAATAAATTGGCAAATTTTAGCGTGAATTCCCTTCCATGTTTCTCGCTCCACTGATTCTTTAAGCACATTTCGTATCCATGTACATTGATTCTGTTTCGATTCTTATCAGCCTTAAAAGTATTTCCTCCTCCTCCCATCCACACGTTTATCATATCAATTCTTTTACACCTCCCCTCATCCTTTCTCATTAACTTTTGATCCACACCAAGTCTCTTGAGCCACAGCCTACCTGCCCTGCCAACTCCACGTCCACTCTCCCAGTCACACGCTCCTCACCTCCGCCAAATCTAATCTGTCTACTTGAATTAAAATCTGGAGCGTGGATATTGAAAAGAACAGAAGCGTGTGCAGTGGCCAAGTTGATTGTTTTTAAAAAAATTGCTGATACCATCAAATGAATCCGCAAAGTAAATTGATATAAATTGACAAATCTTCTACATTTACCTCTCATCAAGATTCAAGTTGCTACATGTATTCCCTCTCCCTACTGCTGAATCAATGTCATTTGTTTTCATCTCCTTCCAATCCACTAGCCAGATGAGCTAAATGAATGTTACATAACCCCACATTGCCTCCTCCACCTCTGTTTTACTTTACAGCTTCACATATTCCTTTGTGTTCCATCAAAACAGAATGTACACTCCAGCCTTCAGCCTATTTAGCATTGCTTGTTAAATGAAATCCTCTTCTTTGATCTTCTACTTACTTTACTTTGATAGAGTTCTGTACAATGCAGAACGCACAGAATCGCAGGAAAATCTGCAAGGAATTGTAATATGTTATCTCTCTCTGTATCTCTTTGTTTTATTTTTCCACGGAGGGAATAGAATTATCCTATTGAATGCTGAATACTTGGAACAGCTTTCATTGTACACTACTTTAATCATCTCCTCCCCCTGGTTTTCCCTCCTGTATCTCAACACACTAATAATTATTAAAGCGCTTCCTAGTTTGCCGGCAGGCAGCAGACAGCTTTCCTTCGGCAGTCCCAGACAACGGCAGCCCTATAATTACACCACCTTATGATGACTTGTAAGAATTAAGGGGTACATTTAGTGTAAGCCTGGAGCGTATCTCAGTGGATAATTTAACCAAGCTGACATTGATGAGAATAAAAGAGCTACTTGTGCTCCGTAATGTTGATTTTTCTTAAAAGTTATGTGAATACTCGAGGGAGGGCAGTCTGCACTTGCCATTTTACTCACCCAAGTCAAATCACAGCAACCCTCCAGGAATTAGCCTTGTTTTATTATTTTAGCTACCCTTTTTTCCATCAATGCTTACAAAGCAGTCAAGGAATTAAGGCAAGCCTGAGAGTTCCATCCAGCCCGAAATCTCAAGCAACCCGTTATTAAGAGCAATATTTAGAGTTTCCCACTGTATAATCGAGGAGCTTTTCAAAGGATTTCATGTTTAGAATTTAAAGAGAGAAGGATAGCGAGTATTATTCCCCAGTAAATGATCCAGCCTAATTAGGGGTTATGTTTGCAATAGTTGTAGAAAATTACCCCTCTATTCACACTCCTATTCATCCAACCCTAGCTTTAGAAGGGGGCTTTTAGAGGAAGCTCATTTATCTCCCTCCTTATGTAGAAATGTGAAGATGAATGTTAAGATGAAGAACGAGGGAAGGAGTCATGATTTGTTTCTCAAAACCAGTAGGAGAGCGAATAGTGTGCTAGATCTTAAACCTTAACTTGGCCCTCTGCCTGTGTCTCCCTCTAGCTAGATATTTTTTGCTAACTAATCATTATTTTTTCAAAGTGAAGAGTAGCTTCAAGCTACTAGCTTGGTGGAAACCTTTTTAGAGCCATTTAGAATTTTAGCCTGGGATAAAATCTGGATTTATTTTATCTTCCGCAGGATATTTGGATTTATCCGCGCTTTCAAACAGCCTTGTTACTTGTGTAATAATTCACATAGCCTACATACCTTGCAAGGAGAGGATAAGAATATAAGCCGTAATAGTTGTATAAAATCCCCGCTGTTTATCACTTGAAATAATATTCAAATCAAATCCTTTTTCCAACTGCATTAAAATCATCTTCAAGCTTTAATACTCCTTTGAAACTTGGCCGCTTTGTGCTGTGGAAACCAGTACACGGAGCTGTCTGCACTTCCGTTTGTTATAAAGAGTTGAGAGAGCTGATACTCTTTCACTCTTTACGGTGATGGGATAGCTTTCTCTTTCCTCATTTACCCCTCTTCATCAGCATTAAATTCGCGGTGGAGAGTAGGAATAAATTGAGCTGATGATGAGAAAATTACTGCATCACAATCCTTCTGTATTATGTAATTCCGCTTTTGAAACCATCAGATTTTATGAACAGTATGAAAGTTTTGGTTATTTTATAGATTTGCGGCGAGGAGGAGGTTTGATGAAAATAATAGTGGGCAATATTATTGATGAAAAATCCTCCTCATCAAGCAAACCGCAGGCTTTAATCATCATTTTATAATCTTTATACAGGGGATGTGAGGGAGGAGGATCTATTGGAAGGATTAGAGGCTTTTATGGAGTGGTGGTGAGGGTAGGGAGAAGAATCTTTTTAATATTTGCTTACTAATGGAGCAACATTCCCTCCCGCATCCCGAATTTTTCCAATGAATATTTCTTTCTCCGCACATTTCCTCCAAGCCATGTATTAGCCATTATATGAGCCCATTCTTCCAAATGATGGTATCAAATCGAGCAGGAGATCATTTGCGGTTCTGTAGTGGTTTTATACTGGAAATATTCCTTCACTCCTTACCCCAAATCAGTCCAATATCCCTCCCTCACTTTCTCTCCCTTTATTGGTATTTGCTCTTTTCTCTTCATGCACAAGTAAGTAAGTGTGTAGCAGTGACTTGAACCGGAGAAAGCTTCAAAGGGTTATCCACTCCCACTCCTCCATTTACTTCAATCCGGCTTAGCATTTCTAAGGTCGGGATGCGAGGAAGTTAAATTTACATTATCCTAAGACCTCTTCTACGATCAAATATCATCGGCTTGCTTTCTCCAAGCCAGCTCATGCTAGGCAAGCAGGACCATAGCTTGATCCATTTTTAGAGAGAATCATATCCGATAGACTCTATCAAAATTTCAACAACAAGCTCTCATAAATGCAATCTTTGATATTATGAAATTTTAAACAGCTCCCTCGCTTTCTCTTTCACTATTACCACAACTAGTTGGCTAATCCTAAAAGCTTCCGGGTAACCCCATTCTCTGAAATCGCTACTTCATATATCCCCCCGACTCCCCGGCTTTTAATCTCAAAACTCTTCCTCTTTCAGTCTTCGCAGTATTGCTTTCTCCGCCTGGATTATTTGCAACGAAACTCTATGCGCTACAAGTTCCGTGTATTCTGTCCGGGACGTTTAGTTTTCAGATTTTTCTTGAATGCTTTCAGGGCGGAGATGCGGTATTCATCTCCTTTGAATCCTCTAACATTAATCTTGAATCTAAAATAATCTCTTCATTTAGTATTACACAGACATTACACTCCACCCATCCGGGTTTAATGATCCATTTCATATAAATTATATCAGAAATATAAAGCTGGAAACTTGAATGTGATTCATTTCTTATACATTTCAAAAAGACTACAACTCTCAAGACAAGCGTAGCCATCCGAATCAAGCGACTAAATCCAAGCTTCCATGACGCTTAGACTCCTGCTCAATCAAATGGAAGACTTGCATCACTACATAAACCATTTTTATCGGTCCTCATCTGGAACGCTTCATGAAAGCGGCGTGGCGAAACTGACGCTAAGCCATATTCTATGTGCATATGTGAGACTTCCACACTAAAACGTTTCAGCGGCGTTTCCATAAATCCAGCCAGCCCACGTTACTTTCTCCACTCATTTCGCTGCCATGTTTCCCGCATGCACAGCCAAGCATGGCTTTGATAGTTGATACGCTTCCTTCATAAAAGCTACGCCCGTGATGACTTTCGGAGAAAGCATTACAATCTGAATGGATACCTTTTGTATTTAGTGCTTGAAAATAGTCTACTTTCTCTCTTAATATGATCCAAAATTGAATCGTTTCTAAACGTCAGAAGCTAATTTCCTCTGATTATTTACATTCTCCAGCTATAAAATCAACTGAAAGCATAAACGAAACCAAACACTGCACATACATGCGTCCTTGCGTCTACCTCCGTTGCCAAGAAACTAAGAGAGAAGAATAATAAGAAGGCATAAATGAGACCTAAGGTGATATGAAAGAGTGTGAAGCATATGGACGTGAGCTGCACGCCCCGAGCTTACTTACTTTCTCCAGGAGCGGAAGAAGTACCGTTAGAGCACTCATTTCTTCTGACGTGTATAAGAATGCGATTCTAAGATGATCCATGCGGGTTATGTGGTATGTTGCAAGGAATCAAGATATGTTAATAGAATCCGTTTGATTATCATTTCAGTGGGCCATAAACCCATATTATTTCTTCATGGTGTCACGCATAGAGCTGAGACTCTGCATACATAATAGATAGAAGAAGACATGGAGAGAGAAAGCCCGTGAGGGTATAGAAAGTAAAATATGCGGGGGAATCATCTTTGAAAGCTTAGAGTCAACTAGTACATATAGCGAGCAGAAGAAGAGAAAGTTGATTTACTTTCTCTTCCGTCATAACATAACACGTCCCATTTTCTTTTGTCTTTCAATGAAAGTAACTGGTATAGTGTGGGGCGGGGCCTAGGGTGGGAGCTGCTACAGGAGGGGCGATACTGAATTGTACATTATTCAAGTAGGTATAGGGGTAGGGGCGGGGGTTATCAAGTAAGGTTGTTACCTAAACTACAGGCCCCCACAGATTAAGTTTAACTTTGTTCATGGAATTGTATTCGAGGTAAATTAGGGTTTGGTCGATACGGTGTTAAAGCGGGATGCTTTCCCTCCCTCATGCTCACGCTTCTTCTCGTCCGCCGAACCTTTTCATCCTCAACAATGGGTGCGCTAAAAAGTTGGAGCCTAGTTTCCAGAATTTCTCGATTCCTTTCAGCATTCTTTTGTCGGGCAGCTCGAAGTTCAGAATCCATTTTGTCTCGACTATTCTCCAGTTCCTTCAATTTCCGTTCCGCATCTGAAACATTTATACATGTAGCTTGAGAGACATGTGAAAATAAAGAAGCGTGTATGGAATGCAATTACTCCTACATCCGTCCAGCAGCCGATACGATGGCCTCCCAATCCGCTTCCAACAACTATCACTCCAAATGTACAGCTTCTTCTCTATATCTTCTTTCCTCCCTCCCTCCCTTAACGTACCCTCCAACTTTTCTGATTAGTTGCCCTCATTCCCTGGGACGGTGTACATATAAAACCACAATTCCTTATCCAAGTCACTAGCTTAATTCCATCCGAAAAAGGTCTCTCCTCTCATCCTCCCCGCTTCACTATTTACATGTACGAAAGAAGCATCTGTAATGTCCCCCCGTAATCTGTCCCACCTAATTTAACCACGGAAAGACATAATAGCTCTCTAGATTTTCAGACGTCTATATTACCATAGCGAGCTAGAATATTTCATTCCAGTGTTAAAAATCCCCGGGTTTTCTTGATTAGTCAATTTTAATTCATTATAATTGGCCAAATTGTGTTGCAGCCGAAAGTGAAAGTTTACCAAACTGAGTTTCCATCCAGTCTAGAAATTTGTTGTAAATTTGGTTGGCATAGGAGGAGATTAGATTGTGTGAAAGCGTAGCTGGAGGAAATGTAATCTTGCCTGCTAATTGCCGCTCCATTTCAGCTTGTCGGCATTCGATTGTTTTTGTTTTGTTTCGTTCCATGTCGAGAAGTCGTTTTTGTTCTTCTTGTAATCGTTCAAGTTCCTCCCGCTTTTCCCATTCTTCATTTAGGATCCGAGCCTGGAGACTCCTGACAAGTTCCTCGTCTTTTTTAGCTTGGATTTCCTCTGCCAGAAGTTTCTCCAGTTGTCTTCGAACCTCATCCAGATGTCGCCTTTGTTCTTCCTCTGAGGCTTTTTGCTCCGCCAATTCTTTGGCTTGGTCTTCTGCAGCGATCCGAGCCTGATGTAGTGATTTTGTTTCGACAGGCCAGAAAAGTGATAGGCCAAGGGGAAAGCCGATAGGAGAAATGGAAAAAATAACATTGCAAAGCAGTTAAAATAATATATAATACCGTAATATATGATCCTCACATGTTCCGCATCATTTACCCCCATAGCGAAAGCCAAGAAAGGCCATCTTATCTTAATTCACTACCCTTCATCCCCAACCAGCTTCCATGTAATCAACTTCTTCAAGCAGTTGTGATTCTGGCAGCATTTGAGATACTGATGACTGTACCAGATTGCACTGCCCAAAGCATATACGTTTCTCTACTCTAACTCACTGTGCTATAGTAAACCTTTTAACCTCTATTCTACTTCTCCTGCTACCCTTGCTCTGAATCCAAGAAAATTTCAACAGAGTGCTCTTTAACTGCTATAAGAAATGTGAAAATTTTCTAAACTAAAAGTAACGCACCGATTTTCCTCCGTTTTACTCCCACCTCCTACGCACCATTTCCTCTCCTCTTATTCTCTTCTAGTCAAGTGTATACGTATTTCCTTTTGTGCGTAATATTTATCATCCATCTACCACATTTATTCCATCCATCATTGATAATGTACCATCTTTTTACTCTGCCGTCATCATCCTTGAGTCGATAATCCATAATCTCTTATTCTCTTCCCCCTCTACTTTCTCCAGCTTTCACTTTCCCGCTCCATCCATTTTGTTGGACTCTATCTATTCTGACGGTCTTTTATCTCTTACCAAAGTCGAAATGCATCCAACTGCATTCTCAGCATCCTTTAAAAAATCGTAATCATATCTTGATAAAGCTCTGTCATTCATGATAGCTTTAGCCTAACAGCTTACAATCTGAGAACAACTCAGGCGTAACTAGTTTCTAGAAATCCCTGAACCTAAAGCTCTTTCCTCTCATGCTTTCTTTTAAACATATTTCTAATACAATTTTGAGTGAAATAAGTAAGTATGACTGTCCTTTCGCCGACTTTCACTTTTTCTACGGAGATGCAAATTTATTTTTTCAAGAATTCCTGTAACCGTAGTGGGTATGCACGGAAATATTCCAAAGTCTTTCTCCAGGTTCTCTGGTGAAAGTTTGTGAATTTCACTCATCGGAGTAGCTCTATTTTCTATGGGTATTTTCTTGTTATAGCTTACAAGTTTTTCAGCCATCAGCATTTCTCTAGTTCGCTCATCTTCTCGTTGACGACGGATTCGTAGACGGTGCCACTCCAAGCGTCTTTTATTCCTGAGAAAGCGTCCGTAAGATTCTCGGGAGTGAAATCTCGACAGAGCCAATTTTATTGCTCCCACCCATTGAGTCCGATACCTACAGTGGAAGAGATACTGAATCAATATTGGATTATTACGCGACACATCCATCACATCTGCTCCTTCTCATCATCTCCGTCTCAAGCCCATCAGTCTTTATACGTATATATCCTTAGCAAATCTCCCCGACCTATCCAAACTCACCCCTCCTTCAATTCCTCCACCCGGAGATGCAGTATAACGCCAAGCCAAAGTCACGCAACCAATCCATCCTACTTCATCAAACCTTTCAATTCAACCCACTCAGGGACATTCTGCTTTAGCCTGATAACTCTTTTAGCCTCTCTCATCTGTCTTCATGTGTCCAACTGAAGGATGCAGAACAAATAAACTAAATATAAACCAAATCAGGATTTGCAGCATCCCTCTTCCTTAGTTCCCATGTGTCTCTTCACATAGAGCAGTTTTAATAGACCCATATCCGCACTCATTCATCCTCTTCTCTTCCAAAAATCCCTTTCCGCTATCCTCCCTGCCCCCTGCCTCTCCTCCATTCATTCCAATTTCCTCGCTTTCATCCCTCTGATATTCAATTATTCCCTTATGTTAATCAATTTGGACCAAGCCCGAGGTTCCAACAACCCCTGAGCGCTACATCTCAATGAAATACTGGAAGAGCACTCTGTAAGTTACAAAACATCAAACATATACGGAGTGTATCTACAGTAATCCAATGAATCCGGAGATTGGGATCAGCCAGGGATGCTATAACGCATCCTTTTACTTTATTATTTCAGTCTCTAAATGCTAGTCTACTTCTGGCTATGGCTTGAAGCTACACGTAGTAACTAATTCGACCTAGTTTAGACTGTGTGAGACACTAATACTTTTTAAATTTTTTGAGTGCAATTTATCCCTTTAGCTTGAAAATATACATGTGAGTTTTCGACTATTTCTAGACTACTTTCTCCGCTTTCACTCTAGTTCTGACCTACATCAAGATTTTTATTAACCGCAGCTCCACCTACTAAGACCACTTACGCTCATGCCCGAGTTAGAAGTCAAGACCTTGAGAAACGTATGAAGAGCCAGCAGAGCATTGATTAGATTTAATCCCCTTTACCCCCACCCCCCACGGAATTCATTAACTGTGCTTCGAGATAAAGCTTGTATATATGTAAAATCCGATTTTGGAGCCAATACAAGAGCGAATAAAAAGAATCCTACACCCTGGAACCCATTCCCTACCCTAGATTTGCAATTTTTCTAGGGTTAAAGAAAATTTTGGCTTCGATGTCACATGTGTACAAGGGCAGAAGAAAAGGAATGAGAGGAGAATGCCAAAATATTAAATCAAGCCCGAAAAACTCAGACTCTTTGGCCATCTCTCCGTCTCTCTTCCTCTTCCCCACACCACTCCACTCTTTCTCCGTCCTTTCTCCGCCTAGAAAAAACTTTTCCAGACACTCTCGTCCGGAAGGAAAGGCTGGTCGTGTAAGATATTCATATTTTGTGAAATGTCCATGCAAATCCTTTGACATATCTTATTCCTTGACTTGCTTCCCTTCTGCTGCCTTCTCCAGCTTGTCTTCCATGATCAGAATCAGGGACGTTGAACAATTTCCTGCCCTTGTCAGCAAATAAGAGGAAGGAGGAGGACAAATTTCATTGAGTTTCTCTGTTGAGGACAAGAGGATGTTGTTGGGGTGGAAAGATTGGAGTTTGGTGGGCCGTAGGGGTAGAGATATGTTCTTATAGCTATGTATAGCATCTTCCCATACATGGACAGCCAGTTCAGTCAGGGGGATGGTGAGTGAAGGAGGAGTTTGTTCAAGAAAATCTGGAGTGAATGTCCAACTTTTTTACCCCCACCAGCCCCTGTCATCATGCAAGGGGAAGACAAGAAAAATAACTTTGCAATCTTAAAAAACTCCAGCTTTCCAATAGCATCCTGCCTGTTTTCTGCGTATATATGGAATTGGAAGAGCCAGAGCCAAAGTCTTCCAGTCCTCCTGGCATCTTTGGAGGAATGGGGTATCTAGTAATGTATGGGAGTGCATTGAATAAGACGCTTGGAGGATGGGAGGAAGGAAACAGGATTACAGCCTAAGATGGATCACGTCAATTGTCCGAAAGATCAGCGAAACTCGTAATTCAGCCTTTTCCCAAGAACAAGTCTCGCTTTCCATGTCATTTACCAGCATCAATTTTACTGGTCACTTTAGATCCGGCAGACAGGGTGAAAACACATGTGAAAACATGTAAGACAGATTCCAATCCTTCTCCCCCATCCAGTCCGCCTCTTCCTCCTCTTCTCCTTTCCCTTCACCACTTTCTCCACGCCAACCAAAACTAATACAAAATGTTTCTTCCTCTCCTCCTCTTCTCTCTTCCCTTCCTCGCAACTCTTTCCAATCCTAAGATGAGCCTAAGCCTCGGACTCTACTACCACAGTCCTTTTCCAATCCTGATCTCGCCCTACACTAATTACGCTTTTCGGATCTTTATCGATTCTAATCATGGAATCACACAAGCAAAGGATTTAAAGACACCACCACGAATCCTCTTACACTCCATCCCTGCTGTAAATTGAATCCTCCCTTACACAAACTTCCTTGAAGGCTTGCTTTTTAGAGAAACTCCCAGAATTTAGGCCACTATTACCAACCCATGTATAAGATCTTGGCGCATTCAAACAGTTTGTGGAATTGGGTGGAGGATGGGCTTGGGGCTTGGGTTGGCGGAGGAAAAGCTAGTAATAGCAATGAAGTTTCCATGAGTATAATCGCGAGGGATAGTTGCCCCTGTCCCTTCGGTAAGAGTTTTTCATCTGTAGATGAGAGAGTGGGAGAAGATGTGGTAAAAAGGGTGTAATCCTCTTGCTGTCATCACCTCTTATCAAGAGTGCCGAGTTGGAGAGAGCGATCCAAGGTAATAATATTAAATTGATATAGCTTTCCCTCCGTGTCCTTGTATTCTTCCACATGAGTGTCCGCGTCAAACTCTATCCTCTTGGGCTTCTTGGGATTTGTGTAGTACGTTAATCCAGAGGATCGGAGAATAAATAATTTCTCCACATATTTTGGCAAGTATTCCCCTCGCTTCAGAATCGTCCCCTGCGTCCAAAAGAAGAGCCGCCATAAATACACCTTTAACCCACATACATTCTCACACATCTCACCCCCCCGCCCATCCCATCAGTCCCTCCCCTCCTCCCATTCTTAAACATAAAGCCCTCGAGGAGAAAGCCCTTGCAACTTTCTCTCCTTCACCCAGCAAGGCTAGCCAAGAAACAGCCATCCAGCAGATAGTAAACCAAAGAGAGCGTGTCATAGCCATCCCGAGGAAATCCTTCCCCACCCATCATTAAATACCGGTTCAAAGAACATTACGAAGCGTATAACCATTTCCTCGCCATCAATACCCTCATTCCGACTTTCTCCCGCCCATAGCTAGCATAGGCTTCTCAATGGACCCATGTATATATATATATATAGGTCAAAATCAATCCCAACTTGCAAGACCAATCTCTTGTAACCTTACCTTCTTCATTATATCTTCCACATACTCCTCGTAAATATCGTGAATTACTTCAATGACTTCTTCTCCAGGGTAGTGCTTCATAAATTTCATTTCTATCACCGAAACGAAAGTCGGCAAATCGAATATCGCATTAGAAAATAAACACTGTCAACACAAATCATAGGAAACCATATTAGAACCACAAAACCTATCGCTTTCACCAAATATATAACAACTTTCTCCATCTCCCCCATCCGCCCCCGCCCAATGAATTCAACCAACATTCTCTCAGTCAGTACATTCCATACAAGTCCGATCTTGGCTTTCCGACCAAAGTGAGACCTAGCAAACCCCAGCTTTGACCCTCTCCAAACGTGGCCATTCACTACAATATAATCCATACGCACTTTTGAGACCCAACCAAACCCTCCACTCTAAGAGCAAACCGGATTCACCTCCTCTCATAAATATTTTCAAGGCTTGATGCTTTCACCACAGATTTTTCGCATCCCTCCCTCCTCTAAATTCGTAGCGGCCCTATTGTTATTGTGGATTGTGAGGAGAAAGCTTTGAAAACGTATACTCTTTCATCCCCTTGTGAAGAGAAATGACACGATCAAAGCAAGGGCGGATACCGGAGGAGCAGATTAAAAAACACGTGTACGGACACCCCTCTCGGATTCTTTGGGCTGAGACAGACGGGATTCAGTAGATCAAGTCCCAATGTTTGCCACATCTGTCCTGTGGTGTAAACACAGTGTGTACAGAAGAAGGCGGCGGTGGAGTAAGTAAATAAACTTGTACTCACCTGTAAATCCTCTTCCACAGACCATTCTTTGCTCACAGCCGTTATCAACTTTGTGAACACTAAATCCGCCTCTTCAGAACACAATAGAGCCTGTAGAAAAGAATTGATTCCTGTACAAATCCCTTGTTGAGAATTTACAAAGAGTATATCTCCTCGCTATGCATACAAACATTCCGCCTCTTCCCCCTCCTGGACACCCAATCCTCCCCTCCTCCCGCTAAACAAATAGTTTTCTCCACAGAATTCTTCCAGGCTTCCAAATTCTTCTGCGGGAATTCCACTGTACGTACCCTAAGAAAACCAATAAGATTGAAACCCGCCTCAACTTTGACCCGTTTCCAATTTCCCTTTAAACTCAACCACTCCAACACAAGCCTCATAAATTACCTACAGCTAGCTTACCCGCCACCCCCCTTTGACAACCCATCTTCTCCCCCCACCTACATGCATAACACCTGGCTCCAGGCCGGCTCCAAGCCACCGCATTCAATGCATACAACCAGGCTTTGCTCCTATGAATTCTATTACACACTCTTTGAATACACAAAACTATGGCCTCCTCCCACCCTTTGAATTGAATCAATTTTTTTGCAAATTCTCATAATAGCGTTTCCACATGACTCCCTCAGCTCGAAGAATGTTCTTGTTGGTTTTCATTTTAGCACTATTGTACATGCTCCTTTTTTATTCCGAGTTAGGCTATAGAGCGCGTAGAATTTTTATTGATACCGGATTAGGTTTACACAGGAGGGAAGCGGGCCTCCTTTTATTGCCTTTTCATACCTGGAAGACGGAGGAGTCTGTATTAAAATAGTAATATGATATGGAATGATAAAAGTAGCTCTCAACCTGAGCGTTGCCCTCCTCATCCCGGACAAGATCTGCTAGTAGGCAGAAGATTCGAAAAAGTTTGAACATAGTTTGGCCATCTAAGCATCTTTGTCCAGGAGAGTCTCTCGGTGTCAATTTCGACTTGGTAACAATCCAGCAAGCTTCATCAATACGGCTCTCCAGAGGAGCCAACTCTCCCCGACTTAGAGAGTCACCCAGGGATGAGAAAACTTCTCGCTGTAGGTAAAAGTCAAACTGACCAAAGTTTAGACTACAAGTACTTCGGAAATCCTCCAGTCCATTGTCAACTCCTGGCCAGTCCAGTATTGTTCCCAAGCTTCCCACTAAAACCTTTCAAAAAATAGCAAAGAGGCACATAACAAACACCATAAATAGGATCACACACTCTTCTCAATTCTCACATAACACACACACACACACACACACAGTCAAGTAAAAGGAGAAACAAGAGAAAGTCAGTGAGCCACAATAAAACACAAGTTTTATTTTCCCCCTCAACTCCTTTCTCTCTCCCGCGTCCCCTTTCCACCTTCCCTATTATTATATTTTTCCTTTCTCCCCCTTGTCCTTTTTTATCCTTTTAGCTCAAACCAACACATAACCGGCATATCACCCTATAATCCATTTCCCCCTTAAATCTCTGTCACATATAGCTTTCTCCAGTCCCCAACTCAATCTCCACTCTTCCGGTTCCCTCCATATCTTCTCTCATTGTCCGGCACATAGACCCACTTTCTCCGACTTTCTCCCTCTCTCCTCCCTTGTATCTTACCCTACTTTGTTTTTATTCTTTATTGATAGACACTGTGAAATGATTCGTGTTTTCTTTTCCATGTGTTCAATTTTATATAGGCAATACCATTGCCATAACCTCATGCTTAGATTAACACAGTTTTGCTCTCTCTGATATGTCCAGGTCAGGAGCCAAGTGCAAAGTCCTCTCATCTCAGCCCACCCTACATATTTGTCTGTCATGGCCCACTTTCTCCATGACACACATCCCTTTCATTCACGCATCCTTTCACTCTGGAGAAAGCCGTTGAAAGTATTGACATGCATCTTCCTACCCACCCCCAACCAACACAGTTTCTTGTGTACTTATATAATCTGAAATCCTGCTTTTCAGCAAGAAGGAAATCCCTAATTTTTTTTACAATTTCCCACCGCTCTGTCACCGGTTATTCCCCTTTCTTTATCATGTCTCTTATTGTCATCATCCAACTTTCTCTTCACTCTTCTCAAGTCTCCAATTTAATTTACCACAATAAAGGACACAATCAACTGTCAATTATCAGTTTTATAGAATCTCTTCTTATTTCATATACATGTCTCCCCATCAACCATAAGCCCACAATCAAATTACTTTCACGCTTCCTCCTTTCTACTCTTATTTTTCTCAGATTCCCAGAATAACCTCCTCCTTCTTCTCCAGCCCTTCCTCTTCTTCCTTCCCACATATTTTTCTATTTTTACTCCCCTGTATATCCTCTTTCATATATTTTCTTTCCTCCAAAATCTCTAACCTGTAATCAAACCGCTATTGCTTTCAATTTTCCTCATCCTTTGTATAGCCTCAAAGCTTTACCATCCACAAGGGAGAAAGCATCATTCTAAACACACGCGCAATCTTACAAATTCCTTCTATAACATTCTATACTTGCTCCAAACCAACCAACAACATACTTTCTCCTCCATCCTTCTTCCACTCTTCCAATGTATTTTCCATTCTACTTACGAATTTCCTCTACATATCCTCCCAGCCTTACCCTCATCCCTTTCCCAATCTCATTTCCTGATCTATATTTTCTTTTCTCTCCACGATGGCATACGTCCCTGTATATTTCGTAACATAAACCTGTGTAACAAGGAAGGATAACCCGAGGAGGATAAACTATCAACAGCCTGGAAAATTCCCAAACCTTTCACAATCCATATACCTGCCCATGATATAATATTTTTATAACCTGGAATCATTTTATAGCATCCTTCTCCAAAAGCTTTCCCTACAGAGGTTTCCCCATCATCCCTAAGCAGATTTGTCCAAGCGGTCAATTTCAATTTGCATGAGGATAAGCAGCGACGACGAGGCAATAGAAGAAGCTGAGCAGAAGAAAAGGCCCCAGGGTGAAATTGATTTCAAATTGCACAAACTCCCCCATCTGCCCTATTAAGCAACTCGGATGCGATTCAATCACCCATGTCCTCATCAAGTTACAGCATCCATTAACCACTCACTTTACAGCTTTCCTCCCATATTTATCTTCCAATATTTGCACTCGTATATAAATCCACGTAACTCGATACATCCTTTTCCTTTCAGCCTTCCTCCGTCCTACATTAAATCCTAATCCTGTAGCCTATGCATATGGCTAGTATAGGATAATATATACATCTTACTATATCCGTGCCGTGTCCTCAAAACGTTTAGCAGAAACGAACACAAACCCTAAGTGTAATCCTGATATCACGACATCCCAGGCTTCTCTTCCTCCCAAGAAAAAACTTTAAGCTCTCTAAAGGTATTTTCTGCAATATTTCTTTTGCAATAACGAGAACTACCTACTAGGCGCTACCAAGGTAACCAAGAAGCGCAGAGCAGGGCGATTCCCGATATTTTAATATTACAGCATATCAATTTCCCCCAAATCTTATTTTGCTACCTCAGGATAATTATTTTTGGAAACCATTCATCAATAATAATTTTACCTTTAATCTGGACTTGGGTGCATGAAGCCCATCTTCTCCAGTTAGAGCTGCAAAAGCGTGCCAAATGCTGTTTCGCACATAGTCTAATAACACGGACATTTTTCACCACTCCAACTCAATTTTCTAAACATTCACATCAAGATCTTCAAGCTGTTGACTGAGCTCAGCTCACACACGCTTTTGGAACTAATCACTCTAAAAACAGCCTTGTTTCACCTCTTGATTTTCATCACTTTCGCAGTTATTCCTGGCAATTTTATCTTCATACGAGCTAAAACTTGAGTATATTTTATTCCCGTAAAACTTCACTAAACTTCTCTTCTCTCTTGACCTGCTGGCTTGCAAAACTATATTCCCAACATCTTACTCTTTGCGAAACTGAATTCGCAAACAGATTTCTTCCACCTCGCTCACTCACTGTTGTGCTACGCTGATTTCCTTGATAATGAATTTGATCCAGAGGAGGGTGGACAGACCAGACTGGAAATGACAATGAGGATATGAGGGAGGAGGATGAATATTAAGCCTCGTGGATTCAATCAAATAAACAGACATGAGCTAATAAGGAAGATGACCAGACAGGGCTAAGAGCAAAGAAAACTGGCACCTCTCCTTCTTGAGTCTCTACCCTCCTCTGACCAGAGAAGTTATAGAGATTTGCATTTGAAATCAGGATGGATTTGATTCAATAAAATCTGAATCTACTAACAAACTATAGGGTTCTCCCCTTCCTCCTCCCTCATTTATTATGGACTTGAAGTGTAGCTCAAGAACCATATGACTCTCAGTCATTCAGCAAAGGCTTGTACGACTTGATTCGCAAAAGTACAATTATGCATAGATTATTCTCTCAATGTCGCCTTTAAGATTCCATCTAATGCTATCCATATCATCCATCTCTTTTTTACCCTTTTCCTCTCGCCGCTCCTTGACTAATAAAAGGGTTTTCTGCCTGCTTGCTCCAACAGCAAAGCTCGTGCAGGTAATGTCCTAAGGTACGGATGATAATTCAGTCGAGGACTAGTGAAGAGATGAGATGCATGCATTATATTTAAAAATCTATACGTCTCCCAACAATCTTTAAATGGTCAAAAAAGGAGCGAACCACGCATTCTTTTCTACAAACAAATGAGAATAATGAGACTTTGAAGAGCTTGAACAACTTGCCCCGCTCTGTCTTTTCATTCCTTCATCTATCTCTCTCTGTCTTAGCCTTTCCCCTTCAGCCAAAGGAAACCAACTGCCAACACCATGAAGGTAATGCTTTGATGACTGGAAGGATAACTTTTTATAAGCCCGCCTTCAATAATTTAATCATTTTATTCCGCCAACTCTACATATTCTTTTACCACCACACAATCCACCTTCCTTTTAATCCATCTACACCTTGGTAAACGTACATGCGGTATGAATGACTATTCGCTTTAATTTCCGCACGTCCTTCTAATTCTTGGAAACGTCCTCGTCAATGGGAGCTTCGCTATCTAACAAAGCTCAACCCACTCCTTACGCTAAAGCGGTCAATACCAGGACGCGTCCAAGAGAAGAGGACATTATAAGCATTTATGACAATTTGCCAAAGCACCTTATAGTTAACCGGATTTGTTCCATTAATTTCGTAACAAAATTAATGCGTGTGCGTGCTCAAAACGTTACGCGCCAAAGAATCAGATAAAACATGCGAAACGTTTTTGGATGTTGGGGACGCCGGCTGGACTTCATCCGTTGCTAAACTTAAATCAAGTACGCGTTTACATTAAGTAAGACTGTCTTAAAGAAATTCGCCGTAATCTGATGCATGCAGCACCGTTTTAGGTGAGTGAATTCAAAACCACAGGTGATTGCCATGTATTTTCTTCAAGCTATGCATTCACAACTCAACTATATGTATACTTTTTCTGTTATTTTTATCCATCCCAGAGCTGCTCCTTCTGAAGCTCTTTTCGGAAGTCCTCATTCTGTCACCACCTATGAATGGAAACGTGCAAAAAGGAAAGTCAAAGCTGTCAGCATCTTTTTGGCGTGCAAGTACTGCCAATACTTGATAATGTCGGAGGGGTGGTTCATAGTTGTGAAACCTTTCAAAGCATCTTATTCCTCATTCATCACATTCGTAAATCATTATGCGACACACGGATTTGCCAATGAACTTAATGGTATTTTCACTCCATTTTTGCACTCCCAGCCTGACAATTCTCCATATCTTAACCATCCATCATGCCCTCGCCTTCTCTACGTACCCCATCCTTCGCCTGTCTTAAAAGTTCTAGCTGGGCAAGCCTTTGTTGCTTCCAAACACTTTTGAATGTCAATACATGCAATTATTTAAATACACTCAAGACGCTCCGCTCTGAGACAAGCCAATGAGTAAATATGTTAGCTAGAGGGCAGTTAAGTAGAATGCCGTTTTAAAGTAAGAATCAGAGACTTTGTTATGGTTGTTTTTGAGCCTTGTAATGCAGGCGTTGGGGCAAGTTGAGATGACATATCAATAATGCATAAATAACTTTATTAGTTTCTGAATATCAGCGATTTGCCCACAAATTGATAAACTATGAAGAAACTGCGAAGTGTCATGGAATAATATGCTTATTCATTGGCCCTCTAACAGCTAACAGCTAATAACCTCACAGATAATTCTGGCTGAGACGTTTGAGGAAAAAGCATCTGTTTCCAATTACGTCTATATATGATAACTAATTGTGATTATTTACTGCAGTAATAGTCCTACAGACCACTGTTAATAGGGGCTAATTATAACGCTACGAGAGATTCATATGAATATTATTTGTGTGAAATACGCGAAAACCTCGAAAATCTTCAATAAGCGTACAGAGCTCCTTGGCACTATTAAAGAAAATGCGCGAGGCTTAACATTCCTCGTGCATGGTGTTTTTTCACAGTTTTTGACTTGACGAGAGCATGAGCTTGAGTACACGTGTGTGATCTGAATATTGCATTATTTTAACCGAGGTAAAAGACAGTTTATTTGAAGTGAGATTGTTTCTGATTTACTAATTGCCGGGTTACAGATAATTTTAAATTGAATCTTCTGCAAGTTGGGTAGAATGGAAAAATCTTTTAAGCATTCGGCGAAGGTGCCGCAGTTGTACAAAGTTGCGTCTAAAGTTCTGGATTCTGTGGAAACCAAGAAACAGAGTTTAAAAACTGCAATCTTTTCAGCTAAACATCCCGTAAGTAACACATATAATTATATTTTTCGCTTGTTCTATCCCGGAATTGGTATGAGTAGATCTAACTGGGTTGTATCATTGTATTCGCAGAGAACGACAGCCATACAAGGATTAGTTTTGAAAGTATTACAACATCAGGAGGAGCTGGAATATGTAATCTCAAAATCTAAAATTATGGAAGAAGAGCCAAGGCTTGGAACTCAAGCACCTTTGGTTAAAATCCTTGTTGCCGAAATCCTATGGGGGAAGAAAAAGTTGGGAGGGGAAGCGAAGCCCATTGTAACTGTTTTGAAATACCAAGACAAGCTTGAGAAGGCTTATCACAAGTATAGCAGAAAGCCACAGAACAAAAAAGCAATTGAAGATGCAGAAAGTAAGCCGCTAATGACCGTAATTAAGGGTGAAGTAAATGGCACTGAACATTGTAATAATTTGTTTCATCTTATTTTCAGTTTCGACTCAAGTGATCAAACCTCGTTATGTTCGTATTAATACGGCCGCTACAACTGTGGAAGAAGTTGTGGCTGCATTGATCCAGGAAGGATGGAATCAGGTGGAACCGTGTAACTTTAATGAGTTATCAGAATACGATTTTTACAAAGATGACTTCGTAGATTGTCTATTGGTATTCCCTCCAAAAACTGCGTTTTTTAAACATCCCCTGTACGTGAATGGATCACTTATTCTACAAGATAAGGTGACTAGCAATCAGTTGAGAATTGAAGCATGAAGGTAATCAAAGCGTGAAAGGAAGTTACTCTGTTTAACATGCTCTTTTGTCTTTAGGCTAGCTGTTTGGCCGCAATGGCATTAAAACCGAGGACTGGTCGAGGAGTATTGGATGCATGTGCAGCTCCCGGAATGAAGACCACATTCCTTGCTGCTGTGGCTGGCAAAGATAGTCCAATATATGCAGTTGAAAAAAATGTGCAGAGGTGTAATACTTTGAGAGGAATGCTGAAGAACTATAGTTGCGACTTTGTAAAAGTTTTGAATCAAGATTTTACCGAATTGAATCCTGCTGAATATGAAAATGTGGAGTATATTCTTGTGGACCCGTCTTGTTCAGGCTCAGGTATGTCCTTACATCCTGTACGAAATTAATAGTCGTGAAGGCAAATATAACAATTAAGATTTTTTCTCTTAATTAGGAATGTACAATCGGTTTGAAGTCTCGGAAAAAACTACTGCAGATCCAGATCGATTGGCAAATTTATCATTTTACCAGAAAAAGGTTTTGTGTCATGCCATGAAGTTCCCAAGCGTAAAGCGGATAGTCTATTCTACATGTTCTATAAATGAAGAAGAGAATGAAGAAGTTATTAACGGTGCTTTGGAATTTGCTGACAATCATCGTCGGTTTCGAATCAAAAAAGCCCTGCCGGCTTGGAAACATAGAGTAGTTAACCAGAAATATGAATGGTCTGAAATGTTTGCGTGCTGCGATTATGAAACGGACGGCACAGATGGATTTTTCATTGCAGTTTTAGAACGTAGCGGAGCTAAGTAAAAGCTGGCGAACGTTATTTTTGTCTTGCATTTGTTTCCACACTTATTTTCGTTAACTGCGAGACCGCCAAAAGTCTTGAAACCATTTTAGTTGGGCTATTACAACATTTTCAGGTGTTTATATACACATCTGATTAGTTAGTTAGTTTGTTTATACATATCTGATTGCCAGTGTTTTATTTAATAAAATACAACTATTCTCAATATAAAACAGTTTATTCTTTCAAATAATTGTTAAGTTCCAAACATGATTTGTATAGAAAATTCAGACCTGCTTACTCATGTTGTTAATTCATACAAATTTTGTAATGACTAAAGTGATACAATACAAATTATACAGCATACTTGCATGAGCGGAGAAAAACGAACACGCGTTTTCCAGTTAAATTATTGAAATACCAATCCTGCCACGATTTAACCATACCATCACTTGCTCTTGTACTATTATCTATTAACATCAATCTTCCTTGCTTACCATTAAAGTGTATTACCTTACCAAACTTTCATATCCTTACTGACTGCACCCTCCTTTTACTATCGAAGGCACACAGTGCGCTGGAAATCTAGAAATGCAATTTAAATGCTTCACCAGACTTTTAGAAAATTCACTTCATTGAATGAAGTTCATCCCTCTTTGTAGCATATTGAAAAATGAGCTACAACGGCGATTAATCTTTTCAACATGATTCGAATAATAGCTAAAAAACAGTAACAATATCCACTTGCTACTGGTAGAATTTTAAGTTTCAATTCTAGACCTTTTTCCGGTCCCGTAACAAGTGGTTTATGGCATGGCTTTGACATAACGATAACTGGTTACAAAATTGGAACATTGAAAACAATTATGGTGCTTACACACTGTTCTAATCAAGCTTCTGTAAGCCTGCTTACTCAACCACTAAAAACGGTGACGGTCGCATTATTTAATTCAACTGGTCTTCAAGAATCGTCCTTATCCTTACTCACGCAATAATCCCCACCAGCTTTCCTGAATAAAGAACAAAACTCATTAGATTATGTGCGCGCCAACGTGATGCAGTAAATCATACAAGAAGGCTTCGTAACTTACGTTCCAAATTTTTCTCCATCTTCCAAGGTTTCCGGCAAACGTTTTCCTAAGGTTTCGGGGATGAAAAGTGCCAGTCCCCCGCCAACTAGCGAAAGAATCCCGAATACAAGCAGGGGAAAAGGTTTCCAAATGTCACTCTGCGTTAGGACAATAGAAACGTAGATTAGATTGTTAAGTTTTCAGTGTGTTTGATTTTGATCATCATCATTATATCCTATTTAATCATTACCAAAACACCAACATAAGCAGCCAAAATTCCTCCAACTCGGGCAAACATAGAGCTTGCTCCCATCCCAGCGTTTCTCACCACGGTCGGGAAGTTTTCCGCAGACGAAATGTAGATAACACCATAAGAAGCAGTTATGCATAACTTCCCGATCATTGAGAACGTGATTAGCAGCCAATTTTTGTCTAATAAATAGATAAATAGACTCAGTTAAGAACACTTAATAAAATGTGACCAAAACAAGTTTAACACGCAACACACCTTCAGGGATGGCAGCACAAGCCGCCATAAAAGCTCCTCCAGCAAGCATGCAGCCACATAAGACGTATTTACGCCCTAAGCGATTCAGCGAAAACAGTAGAAAAGTGTATGCAGGCACTTCCACGGCTCCAGATATGAGAAAGTTGAGGTAATCGTTCCCTCCCAACGACGAAGTGTTAAGCGACAACCCGTAGTACACACCGCTATTGACGAACCAGTTGAAGAAAATATTGCATGAACGAAGTAGAAGTTTGGGGTAACGGATTATGTGAAAAAAGTGAACGGTAGTTTGGGGTCCTTCAGTTTCTTCGCAAAGGCCTTCATATGCTTCATTTGGCAGGGTAACATTATTCTCCTCTGCAGCTTTTCGCAGGATCTCGTTCGCTTCTTTTCTCCGTCCCTGAGCCAACAGCCATCGGATCGATTCTGGGAGAAACCTATGCAAAACTTGGTATTAGATTGAACTTAACGGTTAATGATTTTTAGAGTTGGTACACTCGAATACAACTTACCACCAGTATGATAAGAATATAAGTCCCGGTACAGATAGCGCCATTTGAAGCATTTTCCAGTCATGTATGAGATATGCCAAAGTTCCAGTCACTAAGTAACCAGCTGTGAAAAAGTATTGGCATACGACCCCAGCAATGACGCGCTTTGACGGTCCCACCATTTCCATTGCTAGAAGAGCAGTCAAATTAGAAATTAGCTTAGCATTCTTTGTAAATGTAATGCTACACATGATACGCTAGGACAAGCTCTTTTCCAGCTTTACCTATAACGAATCCGACCAAGAAAATTCCCGAGGTACTAGCACCAACAACCATTCTGGCAATGACAAAGGTCAAGTAATTGGGTGCCAGCGCCGCAAGGATACCAAACACAACTTGCAGAACGAGTGAGAGAAAGAATGTAGGCCGTCGACCAAACCAATCAGACAAAACTCCAAATATTATGGAACCTAATAGGATTCCAACCATAAACAGAGCTTGAGCTGTACCATGCCACGGTTTCCGGTCACAAACCAGGTCGTACTGCAAAGTATTGAAATTAACATTAGCTATTCAAGAGTTAACTTATACTTTGTTGATCAAATATTATTGCCAGCACAGATACTTTACATTACAATCTTACCTCCATAACGGCACTTGAATAGTATTTGGACTTGTCATATACATAGTTTCCTCCACATGACACAGTTTTGTTGACAGGGACCCCACTGTCAAAGTAGGTCGTATCACTGAAATTCACATCGAGCCGAACGCACGCATTATCATCTCGGGGAAAAGTCATATTCTTCCAAATTCCATCCGGCAAGCTATTGTAAGTTGCGTTATCGTACTCGATCGGAAGTTTACATCTGCCAATTAATTATACACATTAAAACTCACATGTTTAACCGAGTATTGGTGGGAATCGAAACCCAATAAAACGTTTTTCTTCCAACCTGTAGGCTACTGATGCTCCCAAGAAGACCCAAGCCAGCTTGTGCATAGCAGTACATATCGTGGGAAAACAAACGAGCAGATACACTCGTCGTTGATACGGTCCGAATTCTCCCAGTAGCGGAAGAACATGATCAAACTTCATTTTGGGGGCCTGGTCTCCTTCTTGAATCTTGGCCTTATCCATAGAATAATTTTCCAGTGTTATCGTCATGTTAACTCTTGACCCTACTCCCTACTACTTGTTGGTCGATTACTTCTGTCAAGATTGTCTTAACAACGTCAAAACCCTAAATCAGACACTCAGCCTGGCCATCCCACAACAGAAGATTCACAACAGGGGGGCACGATGCAATTCTAAATCTTACAAGATAATCTGCATACTTCCGTTCTTGGGATTCCTTGCCCTCTTGAAATAAGTTTTCTCTACAACCAGTTTACAAACTCACCCTCGCAGCATCTCAATAAATTCGGGACCCCTTGGAATCGACACCACCGTCCCAACGTTCCCCTTGCACAAACAACTTGAGATACAAACAGAGAATGATAAGAGCGTTCGCGGAACCTAGAAAAGCAATGCATTTTTTGCAACAGCTAACTGGGACTACATAGGGTAGAGCAAGAACATTTATACATGAACCATCACCAACTATTCTTCATATCCTCATCCTCATCAACCCCCATTATAGGAACGAAATCAAATCCTAACATTATTTGTATTCAATAACTGTCAGTTCATCATACATTGCAACCTGATTCTATGTTACTAACTCCGCGCAGTATAAACATCCATTATGTTCATATCCTAATCGTGTTTGCGAATACACTAATCCTTTAAATTCTTTTAGCAAGTAAGAGCAACGTCCATTCATGAACAATCAGTAGTATTCACCCCACGCTCGCCTGTCAGTCAAGTATTCAAACTCTCAAATTAAACATTTCCTTCCTACATCAAAGTCATATCTCAAAATTCCAGTAAATTCGCTCAAATAAATTCCTCCCATCCTTTATTTTCCGATTAGGTAACTTACATGTGGTGCTCAGTTTTAGACAGGTTGATCAAAGTTCACAGATTACTAGGTATCAAACGAATAGCTCGGGATGATCCTTATCTGCAGGGTAGGCAAAAGACCAGGTGAAAACATTTCATCTTTAAATAAACACAAATATTTTGAGTCAACGACAGCCTATCTCACTCTACCTACTTCCTCACCTTATGTTTCCTTCCCACATTAATCCATCCGTGAAATCAAAGTCCAAACTATGTCGTCAACTACTGCGATTCCCAGATCCGCCAGGATTAACCTTTTCTCTTTATACAGCTCTCCCGAGTTGATCCGTCTTGTATTACGAGACTAATGTCTACTTTGGACTTTATATCATCATTGTTTAAAAGCTACTTTCAATCATCCCTTCACCCTGCAGCGAGAGTGGTCTTCAATATTTGCAAAACCTGAAACAAAAACAAGAGGAAAAAATCGATTCCATTGTATAAGATTTAAACGATTGTTATATTTAAATACTTTTTATGATACATGCTCAAGTCCAGTACCTTTAAATCATCAGCAGAACAAGTAGAACCTAGGCCGCTTCAATAAAAGATTTAAACTACAAGCAGCAATCGCTAATCACAGGTGTTTCTAAGCACTAAATGAAAAGTGCCGCAAAAACTGATTTTCTCTCTACGTTGTACTGCAGCGATTAATTAAAAGCCAGATT
Source organism: Sminthurides aquaticus (assembly GCA_906901655.1). Taxonomy (NCBI): domain Eukaryota; kingdom Metazoa; phylum Arthropoda; class Collembola; order Symphypleona; family Sminthurididae; genus Sminthurides; species Sminthurides aquaticus. The sequence goes on along the minus strand of CAJQTT010000001.1, from coordinate 10,789,591 downwards.
TTCAATTACTCGTAAAATTCAAACGCGGTGGTTCGAAACACTTCAGCAGAGAACCCCAAAGTAACCTTTGTACACAACAAGCTATGAGTTCTGCATACATGAGCGAATTTTCGGCATTCTTCGATGCATCCGAATGAAAAGTCCTACTTCCCGAGTTTCCCTCGTGCTTGTGCTCATGAGCGTGACAAATACCCAGCTGTATATATATAAATATCTTATTCCACGTGGACTTTTTGTCATTTCCTACCTGTGTCCATTCGTGTCCCATTTCGCAGTTTCACAATTCAAAATTCTTTCTCATAATTGCTCTGGTAGAGTCAATGAAACGTTGCATGATGAGGCGCTTTGCCCCTAAAATACAAGCTCATGGACACGCCTACTTGGACACAGAAAACAATAGAAAGCATTAACGTTGCTTCGTAACGAAACAAATGAAATAACGGATGATCTCGCAGTTTGCGTATAATTAATGGATGCATGCAATTATGCAGTTATTCACCTGCACGTGTAGTATTTGATTGCAAATAAAATATAATATGATTTTTCTTAATGTTTTTATCAACAAGCCCAGTATAAGACTAGAAGCTCTGCGAAACGCTAAATGGCGCGGAAAAAACTCCGCGTATTTATGAGTTCTTCTTGGTGTTTATGCACGTGGTTCGCAGTACTTGATGTGCATGTAAAAGAGAAACAATTTTCCAGATAATTAAAGTCTACCTGTTTAAGAAAACTGAAATTTACAAACGCAGTTTGTGTTGTGACGGAATTATTGTACTAATTTGTAGTAGCAGTTACAAAATCTGTATTTAAGATGCCGCGTTTACGGAAAATGCGAAGGAAGCAGAAGTATCAGTATAATGTAAACCGGAAGAAGTTGAATCAAAAGCTGAATAAGCTTCCACGAATTAACTGGTACGCGTGTTTACTTTTTTTTTAATGTACGATATTTTCAGTGACCCGTATTATCTAATTATGATAATCATGCCGAGTTAAGTAAATTGATTCATAATTATCTTTGTGTTGTTTGGCTTGCAGTGATGCTGTACGGAATGCATGGGACGATAGGAAATCTATGAGTGACAATTTAACAGCGATGGGATTGGTCGCCGATCCTAACAAGCCTGCTAAGGTGTGCAAACTGTTACTTGATATTTCTACGAAAATCCGAAATCATATGCAAAAGTTTAAAATAAACTGTGTGCGTTGAAGCAAAGCTCTATGTTGTGGCGTGAGTCAGCTCCATGACGGTCTGCTGGACCATGGTGGTATTAGAATTTTAGAATTAATACGTAATTGAAACACGCTTGATTGTCGTTTCAGTTTTTAAGAAGTAATTTTCCAAATAATGAAGATTAAGCCTTAGGAATTCCTCCTAAAGATCCTTATGCGACGTAAATGTTTTTTCTTTTTACAGAAACTGAACAGACCGGATGCCGGAACGTCACAAGGTCCTGCTTTTCATGTCGTTGATGAAGTGGAAAGAAAGGCTAGAGAGGATTTTATTAAGAAAAAATCAAAGCCCCACCCCATTCCCAATGAGATGGCCAAAAAATTGTTTAACATGTTGGACAAGCACGGCGAAGACTATGAGGTGCGTACGCTTTAAAACCAGACGTGAAAATAAATTAATAAATGTGTGCTTCATACTAATCATTGATTATTGCTGATCGCAGGCCATGGCGCTAGACCCACTGAATTTCTACCAAGAAACTGCAGCACAATTCAAATCGCAAGTAGAAAAACTCAAGAAAATTCCTCAGCAATGGATACCTTACTTGGAGAAGCGAGGTATCTTAACAGATGAAGATAGGCAGATCGGTTTAGAGCTCGACGAGTAAATCTTTTCTTATATACTATTTTATGTCTTGGTTAGAAATAAATTACATGTATTCAAACTAATTACCGCGTAAGTCCCGTCTTTATTGAAAGTTAAGTCTTTTGATCGATGCTTTGTGTGGCTACATGATCAAGTATAGGTGCAAAAATGTTGGAACCCGTAAGTATGGCAGAATCCAGTTCTTGTGACGTGCCTTGTTTGAAATTTGGACAACTTCTTCTTGTACATTTTGAGATGATGAACGTTGTCGGGACTTCCGCAGACTTAGTTTAGCTTTTTTTTCCATTCACTCGCTTCAGGAATATCTGTTGGAATAGCCAGATTAACATAACTTTAGAAATTTTAAAATTCGACGGCTACAATTTGTTTGAACTAGTTTCTCTCCAAGTGCCTAGCGTAGCCATAACTACAGATAAGTTGGTTATCGATTGAAGCCAAACAAACATACCTAGATTATAGTAATTGTGACCAGAAACGTGCACCTTCTCAATAAATTCCAGCAGAAGACATCAAATAGCTGAAATTAGGAAAATGAAGAGCTTTTCAAGATGAACGTACACGATAATCACACGGTTAATGGTTAGGATTCAAACTATATAAAATTTTCAAGATTATAGATGCAATGTAACTATGTTGATGCTGCTCATGATAATTTGTTTCTTAAAATTTATCATTTACCTTGGAAAGTGCCATTAAATTTTAGAGTGATGGTCTCCTTATGTCAAGATCCTTCGTTGTCGTGTTCTGAAGGTGCTGCTTGCGGGTTGGAGGATGGGGTCATACCCATTTCGGCGTCATCACCGCCGTCGGCAGCCTTTTTCTTGGAGCAGATGCATCCCATTTTAGCAATTGGAATTAGTTAGCGTAACCTTATATGAAGCAAGAACAAACTAAACGCTAATTGTATTCAAACAAATTTAGAGCGATGCTACCTCTATAACTACACAGTAAGAATGAGAATGTCTTACATTTCAAAAACAGCAGATTTGGGAATTCAACTAAGAACTATTAATCCTGATTCAACATAACAAATCAACAAATTCCTATTGCTGCACGGAATTACAAAACCAGAGACTATGGCAACACTAAATATTATTTGGCTGCTAATACACATAATTGATTCTTTGTTCTCACATTCTAGAGGCTGCTGCCTTCCACCTCTCAATGAAGTAGCTGCCACACGAAAAACTGAAAGTGTCAAAGAAGGCTTCCAAGGAATTTATCGGAAAAATCTACGTGACATCTGACATGGTGGAGTAGCTAATGCTGGTACATATGAATCTTCTAAAATTGGTTAAACTGCAGTAAATGCATGCTATTTCATAATACAGATTTTCCGGGTTTAACCTCTCAGACGGTTAAGCCCACCGCTTGCCAACTTGCCTGTAATGGTCAGTTATAGAATATAGATCGAGGAAATCTGAGACTTATTCTGAGACAGGTTTTGGAAAATTGGGAAAAGGGGCAAAAGTCTAGTAATAATTTCATGTATCAACCGAAAATAAACGGGTAACCGAATATGCAATGGGCGGAGCTTTATTAAAAAACCTTGGATTGATAGTATATGTAGAAGTTTAAGACTTCATAATAACAATTAATCCATGATTTAATACTAACTAGGAATGTTGTATGCTCTTATTTGCTATAAAAAGCAATTTCTCTTATCGCCCCGTAATCTGCAGAATTACTATACTGCTAAAACTCACTGGCTCATCAAACTATATGACTAAAACTCAATGGTTTGATGGGAATGATATGGAAAAAATGAGAGTTAGCCGGGATGCGAACGCGCGTCTTTCACCTCGACCCTCGCAAGCTCTAACCACTAAGTCACGGTAGTGTGAACAGTGTTTTCATTCCAGTATTGTTCCACTATCTAGTCTCGTAATTGTGTGCTTGTGCGCTGCTTTCCTTTCTCTTTTCCACTCTCTGCCTGCTGAGCGTCCTTGTGAGTGGAACGTATGTATTTCCATGTATGTGATGACTAATTGACTCTTAAATTATCTGTAACTCTGATATTAATTAACCAATATGGACGAAATTCATCTGGGATGGTCCTAAGTGTATTAACTACATATAATGAAAATTTAATGTAAATCCGTCAATCCGTTCGTGAGTTATCGTGCGCACAGACGGACCGACGGAAGGACGGACCGACGGACCGACGGACCGACGGACCGACGGACGTCACTCAACCCTGTATAGGAATGGCTCCGCCCATTAATAAACGGGTAACCGAATATGCAATGGGCGGAGCTTTATTAAAAAACCTTGGATTGATAGTATATGTAGAAGTTTAAGACTTCATAATAACAATTAATCCATGATTTAATACTAACTAGGAATGTTGTATGCTCTTATTTGCTATAAAAAGCAATTTCTCTTATCGCCCCGTAATCTGCAGAATTACTATACTGCTAAAACTCACTGGCTCATCAAACTATATGACTAAAACTCAATGGTTTGATGGGAATGATATGCAAAAAATGAGAGTTAGCCGGGATGCGAACGCGCGTCTTTCACCTCGACCCTCGCAAGCTCTAACCACTAAGTCACGGTAGTGTGAACAGTGTTTTCGTTCCAGTATTGTTCCACTCCCTAGTCTCGTCATTGTGTGCTTGTGCGCTGCTTTCCTTTCTCTTTTCCACTCTCTGCCTGCTGAGCGTCCTTGTGAGTGGAACGTATGTATTTCCATGTATGTGATGACTAATTGACTCTTAAATTATCTGTAACTCTGATATTAATTAACCAATATGGACGAAATTCATCTGGGATGGTCCTAAGTGTATTAACTACATATAATGAAAATTTAATGTAAATCCGTCAATCCGTTCGTGAGTTATCGTGCGCACAGACGGACCGACGGAAGGACGGACCGACGGACCGACGGACCGACGGACCGACGGACCGACGGACCGACGGACCGACGGACCGACGGACCGACGGACCGACGGACCGACGGACCGACGGACGTCACTCAACCCTGTATAGGAATGGCTCCGCCCATTAATAATCTCAACGATCACCTCTAGAAAGTGGACGTTACTGGATGCTCCATAGTCGCGGTAAGTACACTAAAGCTTTTCGCCTTACGCTCAAAGAAGTTCAATTAAACGTTCAATTATTTATTACTGTGACAATTATATATACTACCGAGCATAACGGAACAAGCCGTAGCAGACGACATTCTTTTGTGACTGCATATTACCCCAGAACATGAGACAAACAAATTAAGTATAAGCCGACACGGAATTACATAAATGGATTACTTTACATCTATCGAATATATAATCAATGGTCGGAATGATTAAAATGTTAATATTACACGTATCCGACCGTCGTGACCTTCGACTAGACGAGTAACTTGGACCGTTTTGCGAAATTTTAATCCTCAATTTCCATCTCATGAAGTCCTTGAAAAGGTTCAAAGCTCAGCAAATAATTTTCGTCTCTCTGATAACGCTCTAAATCAAAATTTCCATCAAAGTTGTAGCCCATTGCAACAGTATCAACACGGAGTTCCCTGCATATCAAGTTTTTCAATAGCACATCGAGTCCTTCATCAGAAGACTTGAGTTTCCAAACTGAGCTATTTCTTTCCACACCCTTGTTGTCTTCCAGCAACAAATAACGCATCTTCAAAGGAAAGAATACATAGACGTATTCCACCTGTTCAATTGGATTCCAAATTCTTGAAATTGCTACAGCTTTGTCACACGTAGGACTCATGCTGCTAACAACAGCAGCAAGTGGAAGTTTGGAAGCGTCGGCTTGTAGGAACTCCTGGACCACTCGAATACATGATTCGCTGCTACCTATTCGTTCAATTTCTTGGTCAGCTCTAACTACATAGTAGTTGTCCAAACGAATGTGCTTGGTTGCTAGCGGCCTGAACTCTTGGTAATGATCACCTCTCCAATTCTGTAGAAAGTTAAACATCCCCTGAAGATCTTCAACTGTAGCGCAGCTAGCTTCTTTAATACCCGTAAACAAATCCAGAACTTCCACCGGCCCTTCCATCGGCATACCGGAAACGAAGAAGACTGCAGCATAGCAAGCCAGTTTTTTATTTGTAATTCTTATCAGCTCATCTTCTGCAGTGTTCCACAAGCATAATAGTCGATTGCAAGAATAGACGGAAGTTGAAAATACTGGTTGGATCTCCTGCGTAGCTCTGTGAAAAACAAAGCTACCTGGCCTTCCTAAGCTGGACCGCGCTTCCGTTACGTCGTCTTCATTTGAAATTATTATTGGATCAATGGCAAACTCTATTTTTTTTCGATTGTGTGACAGGCTCAGGCATTTAACGAAAATGGCAATCTCTTCCGCGGCATGTGTCGCCTCATTTGTGAACACCACAGCACAAGCCTTTGCATTTATATCAAAAGCCCGGAAACCATCTTGTTGACAGGGGTGCGAATCAACGTATATGATGTTCCTCCCGGTCTTCGCTAATGCCATAGACTGATTAGCCGTTGTGAGCACGGCATAAGAATACTGCTCACTCTGGAAAAAGTACTCCAGTGCTCGTTCTAGCTGATTTAGACCATCTCGCGTTCCCGTCAGGCAACCATGTAACTTCAAAGCGAGACTCCCATCCTCTGGAGCAACAATGTTGTAGGTCTTAGACTGTATCAAACCCGAGCGTCTTCGTGACACGAAGTCGAACGGTAATGTACACACTTCCTGAATCGTCAGCAAAGGCTGTTCCCTCACCAGCTTATGATAATGTTCGTATCCATTTCTCAGAATCCCCATGAATTTTCGCTCAGTGTTCCTTTCCAGGCCACGTAAACCTTCTTTTCGAAAAAATACACAAGCCGATGATGCCATAGCAGTACAGGGGCTTCCGTCCAAAGGAAATGCTACACGGTCATCCTGAGCGACAGAGCAGAGAATGATTCCTAGGAAAGAGTAAATTCCCAAACAGTTATATAATACGAGTTCATGATATTTTTGTACAAAAGCTGCAGTTATCTTTACAATTAGAATATCACAATCCTTACTTGGAAGCACAGGTGCTGGCCGGATGTCGTTCTCGATTTGATGGTTAACGTCTGGCCTGTTCACCTCCGGAGGAACGGGAACATTGAGACATCTGTGTGTTCCAAATTCTCGTTCTACTAATCCTACGCCACAATACCCACAATAATGCCCGTATTCATTGTCCAAAACTATAGCGTTCACCCTGACAGTGAGTACATGACCTGCGGGTAGTGCATATCTGGCCATGTAGTGGGGCTCCGTAGCTATAAAAAAGTTAATATTTGTACTCAACATTTGTGTAACGAGAAGGCAACACACTGCTTAAACAACAACATCGTAATGTAATAACGCCTGTAGAGTACAAAAAAATAACTAATACCATGTCTTTCAATGGGTCCTCGAATAGTACGCATCATGGACGAGAACGAAAACAGTTTATCAATCAGTTTTCCAAAATTCAATTTGCTTCAACTTTTCAAACCAGGCTTTCACTAATATTCTCCAGAGTTTTAACTTCACGGTTTGGGATAAGCGATTTTATTCGTTCCAAACAAATATAGCCATGCAATCAAGACTGAAAGACTGGACACAAGTTCGAGGAAGTATCTTGTCCAAGGTGAACTTAAGAGTAAATTGTAACCCGCTTCTTCAAGCTCTTTCTAAATCAATGTAACCGTCTCCATAGATTCTCAAAGACGATGCAATTTGGCATATAAGTCTGTACATTGTATAAATTATATTTAGTCAATACCAGCTTTAATATTTTCCATGGCCAGGTATATAGTCTCCTACTTGAAATCAGCTTGGATTATCTAAAGCGACTACAAATGCTAAAAGCAAACAAAGATAAGAATAATTTTCTTGATAGGCGAGGCCTCAAAAGAAGGGCTTATTGTCAATAATCCTCTTCCTCTCCCTCCTGTGCAAACGTATATATATATGTACATGAGCAATGAGCAATAGGTATCCTAATTAATGCAGATCTGCATTCATTCATCTATGAATGAAAAAAATAACACTAGTCATTAGTCATCACCGCACCAGCCTCCTTGGGTAATTTCTAAATCCACTTGGAAGCTGCGTCAACTAGTGAGTCGGCATGGAATTATGAGAGGCCTTTCCTCCAGATTTTTTTTATTTAAACTACCATCCCCATCAGGTTTAACTTTCTTTACAAGAACCCAAGATTGCATATTATTATTACTGGTTGTTGCGTCTAAAAATAACTGTTCGTGTTTGACGCTCTCGCCCCCTTTATTCCGTTGCAGTTGTGCCATATCACAGGGAAAAAACCCTTCAGTTTTAACGTACCCGCACTTCGTATGCGATATTGAACTTTTGTTTCACTTTATTCCAAATATATATATATTCAGTCGTCTAAACTTTTTCGTTTTTACCTTTAGAGCGGATTAGTTTGAAGCATTTTGTACATCGTACAATATTTATATATGCCTGTTTGTAACCTACCAAACAATAATGATTATAATGCAGAAATTATTCTAGCTCATACAGCTCATCTGACCTATGCTTCCGCTGTGTTCATGGCTATCCATTCCAAGAAAGATGTTGTCCGAGTATAAACTGACGGAATGTTTGGCAGCGCGCATCCCTTAAGAAGTCCGAAGCTGGTCAATCCAGCAAGATGCCAGCGATCTCCGCGCTGTATCACAAGAGGGCCTCCACTGTCACCCTACGTATGCAGAAAGATACAGTTACTATAAGACATATCTTACGAGGGAACAGATAGCTCAACAGTCTTGTTACCAAAACCAACTTTCGGACAACTTACGTTACAAGGACCAGCGTCACCTCCGTCAATACAGATCATCCCGCTATCGATCAATTCGCCAGCACCCTCACCTAACGCTGACCATTTTGAGCGACACTCCTCGTTAGTCATGGTCCTAACGTTTGCCTTCCGGAGTACAGGTGATATTACTGATTTTTCCGTTCTTCCCCATCCTGTAACTACTCCAGGCTCTCCATCAAAGGTTTCACCTGGTGTGAAAAAGCAGCATTGTTTCTTGTACACTCTTTTCATCCTTTTGTCTTAAGATGACAGCAATAGCCCGCTTTTGAACTTACCTTCTTTAGCAAGGCAAACTGGCCGGATACCCTTCCGTTTCAAGTCCACTTTAGATGCAAGTTTAAGCAAAGCAATATCATTTTTAATCGGCTGATACTGGATATTAGGCACAATTTTCGCTACACGAACAATCTGATTCTTAGTTTCCGTTGAAGTCCTCAGATCATGGTCTCCTAAATCTACAGTCATGAGTGGAAGAAGTGGTAGCCTAATTGGGCTGTATCAAAATCACAATAATTAAATGCATATACATAATTTCATAAATGCGTGGGCGATAAAGAAAAGCATAGAAAACACTTACAGATTGACGCAATGAGCAGCAGTGACAACCTTTAAAACAAAGTACATTTTGATAAAAAACGAAGTAGCATGACAAATTGACTTTTGAATTTTCAAAAACATTTCGTACCCATTGATCGTTAATTAGAGAACCTCCACACAAGGGGCGACCGGCGACAGTTAAGAGTACCTGCCACGGCCATTCGTTGACTCCAGTCTCGTTACCTCTCACGATCCTAATCCCCGATGTTTGCTTGAGCATACTCTTCTGAATAAGCTTATCAGGAACTGTTACATACCAGGGAAAAATTAGCTATTGCTTATTAACTTGAAATTGATCTCAGTCATACAATGTCCCATTACATACCTGCAGGTTTCCGGAATATTGAGTCCAGTGACCGTTTTCGGGACGATAGTAACTTAATCGGCGATACCGTTTTAGGTCCAGAATCTGCAGACTCTTCTTCGGTTCGGAGCCTTGGTTCATTTTTAATTCCACATTCCGCGGGTTCTGCAATGCATCAAAGCATTATTAGCATTTCTAACTCGTTTCGTTAAACGCTGCGTTCATTCATGATTATTGCAAAAGCTACCCTGGAATCCATTAAGTTTCGAGCAGGGTATTTGCGTGACTTTAATTTTCCACTGGTGTTCACTACTTTGGGCAGTAACGACCATTGTAATTGTGGAGCCAGGCTTAGCGCGGACAGTAACTGCAATTTAGAACCAATATTAAATTTGCATTGTAGGTAGATTAGAATTTTGCCTGTGAGTACGGTGACTTACATTCATAGCCCTGAAGTAGACCGCAGATTGGCGCTGCAGGTCCATCAAGACTGTTGATAATCTGAATAGAATCTGTGGAACAGGTTTCGTCATTCTTTCCTGCTAAAATCGCATCCTCGAAGGATAGTCTTTTGAACGAACATAAATTAAATTAGCAATTTCAACGAGAGGTAGGGATCTTAAGCATTACATGTCAGGGCGTACCGTAGTGCACAGTAATCTGGCTGAATGCTAACATCATGTTGACAGACTTCTGGAGTTGGTCCCAAATTGGGGTATGCAGGATTATTGAAATATGATGAGATTTTAGCAGTTCTAGTAAAACAAGTGCCATTTATCGAGCATTCTGGCTTTGGCTCTTCATGAACAACAACAACGCCAGTGTCCTGTACAGGCTCAGCAGCTGGTACATCTTGAGGCGGTAATGTTGGTAATGTTGGTAAAGTACCTGCGATAATTTCAAAAAGACAGTTTTATTCAATTCTCTCGGCTATTTATATCATAAAATTTGAATATTGATCTAAACATTTACTCCCTTCAACCGGCTTTAGCCGTAGTGTAACCTATGCGTAGTACGTAACTGATCATAAACTGTGCTTTGATGGCATTTCTAATGCACATAACGCTTATTCCCCTGATTACTTCTCAAGAAAGTGTTACGAAGTGTTTTTGCAAGCGATTGTAGACTTTAAATCTTGTAGATTCTAACCGAATGACGGGAACGGTGGAAGCGTCGGTAAGGTTCCAAGTGTGGGTAAAGTACCAATTGTTGGTAAGGTTCCTAGGGTGGGGAAAGTGCCGATGGTTGGCAAGGTTCCAAGGGTGGGTAAAGTGCCAACGGTAGGTAAGGTCCCCAGGGTGGGCAAAGTGCCGACGGTCGGCAACGTCGGTAAGGTTCCAAGTGTAGGCAAAGTGCCTACGGTAGGTAAGGTTCCTATGGTAGGCAAAGTGCCGACGGTCGGCAAGGTTCCAAGTGTAGGCAAAGTGCCTACCGTAGGTAAAGTTCCTAGAGTGGGGAAGGTGCCTATGGTTGGCAACGTTCCTAAAGTTGGGAGAGTGCCGATAGTAGGCAAGGTTCCGAGAGTAGGTAACTCAACCGTTGGTAAGGTTCCAAGAGTCGGCAAAGTACCTATTGTGGGTAGAGTTCCTAGCGTAGGTAAGGTGCCAATTGTCGGAAGGGTGCCTAAAAATAATCAACAGCGTTAGCAGCACCACTTTTGCTGTCATCATAAATTGAATTCTAAAATACTTAAATAAAATCACATTAGGCCCTCCTTTTTATGCCCATCTTGAATACTATAAAGCTTGAAAGACTGTTAGGCAGTGATTGGTATACTGTTTATTAATCCAGCCATGCGAAAGCGAACTCTAGTTTAGCGCCATCGATTGCAGTTATGCTTCCCCCATTCCATTTCCATGTGCTGTCCAGCACATTCATATCTAATGGAGCACTAACCCATGGATAACGTTAGGGATCTTTCTAAAAGTTGTCGCAGATTTGAGTGATGGTCAGATAGGTACTAGCGGTTTACCGTATTACCTCTTCTTGCCGAAATATTGGCTCAAGTAATAAACAAAGAATGAGTCCGCAAAAGATTATTAGATTCGTTTCAAGTTTCATAATTGTTTTGAGCGCACTAGAATTCTTCTTCCGATATACCATTATTACTTTTTTCTTTATGCATGTTACATTGCAGCACTTACCTAAAGTTGGCAGTGTTCCTAGAGTCGGAAGCGTTTCCGATGGCAGAGTTGGAAGTGTTCCCAACGTCGGGAGCGTTACAGATGGCAACGTGGGAAGCGTTCCTATTGTAGGCAGAGTCCCCAGAGTCGGAAGAGTTTCAGTTGGGAGCGACGGTATTGTTGGTAGGGTTCCAAGTGTCGGAAGCGTTTCAGTTGGCAGAGTTGGAAGTGTTCCTAGGGTAGGCAGTGTTCCCAATGTCGGGAGCGTTACAGATGGCAACGTGGGAAGCGTTCCTATAGTAGGCAGAGTCCCCAGAGTCGGAAGAGTTTCAGTTGGGAGCGACGGTATTGTTGGTAGGGTTCCAAGTGTCGGAAGCGTTTCAGTTGGCAGAGTTGGAAGTGTTCCTAGGGTAGGCAGTGTTCCCAACGTCGGGAGCGTTACAGATGGCAACGTGGGAAGCGTTCCTATAGTAGGCAGAGTCCCCAGAGTCGGAAGCGTTTCAGTTGGGAGCGACGGTATTGTTGGCAGGGTTCCTGTTCGGTGGAAAGCAAAACTCCGACTTTAGTGGGGTCCCAAGATTTCCAGCGCGTGCATATTTAATTTGTAGATTTCAAAAGCGTTTCGTAAAAATTACGCAGCAATAACTAAATATTAATAGAGAGTTACCTAATGTGGGTATTGTTTCCGTTGGCAGAGAGGGCGCTGTAGGTAAAGTTCCTTAAATATGGAGACAATCGTTTTAGAGCACCTACCTTCCACTTTTGCTATTATTTATGTTGCATAAAAACACTTGTGTTACCCAATGTCGGTAGAGTTCCTAGAGTCGGTAATGTCTCCGTCGGTAGTGCCGGAAGTGTCGGCAAAGTTCCTGGAAAGAAAACATAAAGATGAATAAAGGCTGAACCGAAAACAATTGCACTTTAAAATGGAAATCTGTTCCTACCCAGCGTAGGCAAAGTGCCAATGGTGGGGAGCGTGCCTAGGGTGGGCAGAGTTCCGATGGTAGGGAGAGTTCCGATGGTAGGGAGAGTTCCGATCGTAGGAAGAGTTCCAATCGTAGGAAGAGTTCCAATCGTAGGGAGAGTTCCAATGGTCGGAAATGTTCCGAGTGTGGGTAGCGTACCTGCAACGAAAAAAAGCTGAAGAATTGAAACCCAAAATTGATGCCTCCAATTTCATATCCTGCGAGTTGGTATCTATATTCTTAGTGAGCAATTCAAACAAACAACAAGCATATGTTCTCCTGCAATAGCTTTTAGACATAACATGAATCAATCCTGATCTCGTTTGTTTACCTAACGTGGGTAATGTAGGCAATGTAAAAGGTGGAGGTGTGGTAGTTGCTAAAATCCCTTCATCTGCTGGAGCCTGTGGAAGATTAGGTACAGTTACGGAAGGCAACGTGGGAACTTCCACCGATGGAATAGTCCCTGTAATGACCATTGGAGCCTCTCATAATAAATTTACCATGGTACCGTTACATAACTTTCGTTTACTGCTTCCATAATTGCAGTCACTTACCGATCGTAGGTAAAGTAGGGACCGTCAGCAAGTCACCTGAAACACCAATGAATGGTATACAACAAAATTAGAATTCCATTAATTATCGCGGATTTCTTCTACTCTTTAGGAGTGTGCCTACCTAATGTGGGCAGATTCGGTAAAGTTGGGACAGTTGGGAGAGTACGTAAGACAGATGAAACCGTTTACAGATTATAATTCATTTGAATGAATATAAGTTATCTTATCCACAACAGTCTAGTTCTTCCTTTACCTAACGTTGGAAGAGTGCCGATTGTGGGCAGGTTGCCTAAAGTGGGTAGCGTTTCGATAGTTGGCAAAGTCCCTACAAATATATTTTTCTTTCAACGAACATATTATCGTAAGTCCTAATCCGAAGATAGTAACGTTACTTTGTACGTATTCATAATGATAAAAATAATATTTGTAACTTCGGCTCCTACCCATGAGCGCCTACTCAACTACTTCTCTCAAAATCTTTTCAAAGCTAACGGGGTCTTTATTTTAAACGGCCAAATCGTCGCTTTTAGCCCAGGACCACAATGCAATCCTTGCTCCAACGCGTCACAGCGTCTAAAAATTGGACTGCTGAATAGCTGTGATCTTCACCTCTCTTTTATTCTAAATTTGATCTCCAGAGGTCAAAGGTTAACGACGCTGCAGGGCTGAAAGTGAATTTGGCTACGAAAACCCACTTTTTCAGTTTAGGCCTGGCAGTGTCGATAGCCTATGACCTATGAGAATGAAATGTAGTAAGTAAAAAGTAAAAGATAAGCGAAGGTCACAGCTATTTAGCAGTGCGAGTTGTTTGACGCTGTGATGCTTCAGAGCCAAGAAATGAACCCGGGAACCATAAATATTTTCCATTTCTTCTCCAGAAAAGCAGCTTGGAGCATCCCGAAGATTTTTATGCTTTTCTATCGGGTGCAGAACTGTAGATTCGACCCCATATTCCTAATGGATTACTTTCAAACCAATACTCTGAATACTACAACTACAAAAAGCAAGAATCTGGATAAGCTCAATAGTGGCCAAAGAATATGGTTGTGGAATATTTATACCAAAATGGAATCCTATGCCTAATCTTACCCAGTGTGGGAATTGTACCAATTGTTGGCAGCGTACCTGCAAGCGTAAGCAAACCCTATCTAAAAAATGTGTTACATAGTGTACTGAGGGGTGACCAACATTATTTCCTGCTTCTGGAACGATTTGCAATACTCTAAAACAATCATACCTACTGTCGGTATCGACACATCCGGCAAGGCTGGCTGTGGTATTCCAACATCTGGTATAGCTGGCGCTTGCGGTAAATCTGGCAACTGGCCTGGTTGCTCCAGCGTGGCATTAGGCTCTGTCAAATAAGCAACGTTAAATTTTTTGCAAAACACTTATGGAATTCAATCTAGTACTCTGTAAGCCCTTACTGAGTCCTGTACAGCAAATCCCTTCATAAGTATTGTTATAAAAGCAATATCCAACGACAGATCCTCCCTGCGTTGTACAGGTGGCGCTAGTATCCGTACAAAGTCCTTGAATCCCTGCGGATGTACTGCATGCGAATACGGTCGACAACGGTCTGTCACCCGCTGAAGACATGTATAAAAAACTTTGTATTAACCACAGGTGACGCTTCCATAAGATAAAGGCCCTCAGAATCGATTATGTTATAATATTAAAAATATCACGGGCCTATGCTTCACCTCTATCAGGAACCAGGGGCGACACGAAGATTGTAGTGCTATCCGCTCCTAACGTGAGGCTCACTTGGGCGCACCTGTAAAATTATTTTACTCGTAAATTCCCTGTAATTCAGTTGAACTTTCGCATTCAAATTCGACTTAAACTTACAGCAGTACGGCGAAGAACAAGAAGATTCCTTTTATCCGTTCCATCTTAACTCCGAGGACACTGAAACTCATGAAGGCTCCAAGCGAACCAGAAACGGAATTCGACGCTTTTTAAATTTCAACCTTGTTTATAAAGAGTTGCGAAGAGCTGGAAGTCTGCTAAAGCTCATTACAAGTTCATTATTTTCTCCAGTTTATTTATCGTTTCAGATTTAACTGCTTCCAAGCATTACCCTCAGACGCTTTCAAACTTGATTACGTAGACTAAGCACAAGGAATGAGATAGGACAGCCAACGTTAATCATTATGTATCACGACAAAGCTTCATTAAACTCTATCTCTCTCAAAGCAAGGTGCGCATCAACAAAGTCATGTGCAAAATTCATGCATGTCCAGCTTCATTCTATAATTGTTAACTTTAAAACCTTGACCGAGACCTTCTCACTACTTCCAATACTCATTGTTTCTATTTCAAGGGTAATTACACCTCCAAGAGATCATTTCGTTGGATTGTCTCCGTTATATGCCCGATTTTCGTTAGCAAGGAGGAGCAGGATTCCAGTTATGAGGTTTTTCTTACGTTTACCCAATAAATCCCTCTCATCTCTATCATTTACAATCTGTTTGAGTCTGAATCTATTTTCTCGCTGAATATAGATTCTATTTTTTCATCTGTCATTTAATAGTGTCATTTTTTACCAAATCCCATTCAAAAACGGGTATCAATCATAGCGGGGTAAAACACACAACATACACAACTGCTGATTGGAAAATATGGAAAACCCAAGGATACAAAATTCTTAAACTTCAAAAAATTCCATAACGTCTTAAAATATTAAGCTGTAAACAAGAAAGGGTTAAGAAGACATGGCGACTTTCAATAATATTCATTTCCACGGCTTAACCACCTGCATGGAACGGATCAGTAATATTCTGTATTCTATCAGGACCTTGATCCTTTTGGCTTTTTAGGGTACTTTGGTAACATGAGCCTTCATCCGCAACTTTGACCCTCTGAGGGGTAAAAGACTTCTCTTTATTACTCGCTCGTACCACTTGTTAAGGGCTTACTTCCATTAAATTCCTGAGTGATAGAAACTTAATGGAATGCTCAACTTCATGGGAATACTGCTCTATATTTAGACGTTGCCTCAGAACCTCTGGTTTTAACCCTTGAGTGAGGAGAGCCTTTGCATTCATAATCCAGGATAAGCAGGTACCATTTTTTAGTGGTCAAATCTACTCTTGACTATTATGAGGAGAAGTTATTTTTAAAATTGTTGTAAGCTGGACGCGTACGTAAAAGGAATTTTTATTCTCGCTTGTCCATCAGTTGGTTGTTAAACTTTCGACAAGTCAAAATGGTTGTCATCAAGGCGTTCTTTCTCGGAGTCGGGGCAATATGCCTGTAAGTTCTTACACCAAGTTTTTATCATACCTTTATTCCCTGCCCCTCAAGTTTTTTAATTAAATGAATAGTTTATAACCATCTTAACTAATTAACAAATTGTTATACAAAATTCTAGCTCATCATGGAATCACATAGGATTTGCAAACGCTGCGTCAGTTTCGATAGAGTCTTCTACAAACCACACTCAGTTTGCAGGTATGAGAGCACTGATTTTAAACGATCGAGAATAATGATATTCTTGCCCAGATTTAAGATTTATACCTTGAGGGTTGAAGCTGTTTATATAAAAGCCCCATTTATTTTACAGGAACCTGTGCAAAGGACATTACAGACGAAACGTTTATCATACAGAATCCTGGCTATCCAAGTCCTTACTCTGGTGCAAAATCCTTCATTCATCGGATAAATGTTCAACCAGGAATGGCTGGTATCAGGTAAATAGCTCTATAGTTTCGGCAAATCATCGTTGCTGTATTTAGAAAACTAATTCGGAAATGTCATTAAATTATTAGGTTTTATTACAACGATTTGGTTCTGGCACGGGAGAGACTGGAGAAATCCTGTTCTACAGACTTCATTTATTTCCTCATGGACGGCTACATCACTCAACCTAATTGTGGAGCTCTTAAAGACTTTCAGAGTGAGTTTTTCTTCAGTCATTTTCTTAATGTTTTTTCCTTATCTCTCTCTTTTATGTTGACGGTCACCGGTGTCAAGTGGAAGGCTGTAATTAGTAGTTTTTGATAAACATGCACACGCGTATTTTCTGGATTTCCCGACGGAAAATTTGAAAGGATAAAACCAAAGCATGGAACTCAATTAACTCCGTTTCCTTTATCTTTAGCCTACTCCAGCATCGCATTCCCTTCAACACTCATCACATCGAAGACAAAATTAATTAATGCTTTAATTGTTATTGTATTCCAGCAAGCATACCAGCTAAGCCAGGGCAAACGGTCACCCTCGTGATTTCAGCTCAAAGTGACGCACCAAAATGGAATATCCTTTGTACTCAAATCCCAGACGAGAGCGTCCGGTTTTCACCCCTCAAGGGTCTTGAAGAACATTGCGGGGACTTTAAAGAGTATGAGGAGCCTTTGGAAGAAGAATCTCCCGTAGAAAGCCCCTTGCCGTCTCATAACATATCCTTCGTTGACCCCCTCAGTGACCCGATTTGTAGCTTGAGCGGAAATGCTATGACATGCAGTAAGAGCTATTTACATTTTAACCTGGAGATTTACGGTGCCCGTAATTAGGACGTTTGCTTAACATTCTTGATTATTTTTACAGGGCTTCACAACTATCTTCATCAGATTGTGCCGGCCAACGCTACCACCGACGACCGTATTATCAACGGAGAAGACGCCAAGCCTGGAAATTATCCTTGGATGGTAAGTTGGGAACAATGAAAAGATATTGACCAAACCGTACATTATTTACTTTAGTCACCGTATTTAATTTAAACGAATTGAACCAATTACAGGCTGCCTTGATTGCAAACAAACAGGACTTTTTTTGTGCCGGAACTTTGATTTCGCCAAACATGGTTTTGACTGCCGGTCATTGCATGAACTAGTAAGTTGAAGCGTTTAATAATTTGCGCGTTATCTAAACTAAATGCCCGAAACACACTGTAAAAACACTCTTAACTGTCTTTTCGTATCCTCAGCGCCATGACTTCCTTGAAAAGAGAAAACCTTCAGATTGTGATTGGAAGTCTGACCATAGGAACATACGGGAGGTCATCTATTGTAAGACAATGTGATTACATTAGTTACCATCCGCGGTATAGGGATATCTTTTATGACGTTGCCGCTTGTCATTTCAAAGATCCTGTTAAATTTACTTCATCTATCGCACCCGTCTGCTTGCCATCCACCACAAGTAAGTCACAATAGGTTTTTGAGTAATACAAAAGTAATATATCATCTAAACCTTAGTAAATTTTTAGATTGGCTCTTAACTTGATTCTTCTTTGCCTTATCCAGATGAAACTTATGCTGGAAGCGAAGGCTATATTTCCGGTTGGGGAAAAACCGGTGACAATAGTGGACCGTCCAAAACTTTGAAGTACGCCCAGCTACCGATATCTACGAACCAAAAATGCCGTAGCGCATGGAATGAAATTGCCATGGGCTCCTTCCAGGATCTCATTCAGGATTATATGATGTGTGGAGGAGGAGCTAAATCTGCTACCTGTAACGTAAGTACGCCAACTTGATTCTGTTAATTTAACTGCATGAAGTAACTGAATTGACCATAGTGTAATTAATGCTCACTCTTAACTTATTCTTAGGGTGATAGTGGTGGACCTCTACACATAAAGGATGACGCGACGAATAAATACACACAAGTAGGTATTGTCAGTTTTGGTCCATCAACAACTTGCTTACCCTTGGCAGACAGGCCATTGTCCGTATTTTCCCGAATGACCTATTTCATGCCTGACCTACTTCTCTGGAGCGCAGTTGTACCTGTTTCAGCTCATTCTGAGGAAAAGATCTTTACTTCGTGTTAGACGTATTACCCCTGTAAATTCTCTTCTTGTACATTTAGCTTAACTTGGCTTGGTTTTCTGATGAGGATGATATTTTTCTTGAAGCCATCAACAAATATTGGTATATGTACGACACAGTATCTGAAAAGCAATCATAAAATTATTAATTCCGTACTTTTGAAAACTCAAACAGTGGATTTTATCGATTCTGTTTTTATACTCTCATGAATATGCAAAAGAAAAAATTAAACGACTTTGTTTATCAAAAGAACAAAATGACGATAAGTCAAGTTGCAGCACAGTTCTAAATGATACCCACTTACACTTAACGCAATTGTATATCCAGAACTTAAGCGTTGAAAGTAAAAAAACTAACAGAAGCAACTTAGTTCCAGAACGTTTTGTAAAATATAAGCCCTTTTCCTGTGGCGGCACTACAAGCGCATATAACCAATCCATCCCTATACGATTTATGAGCCTCCAACTAGCCGCCTATGTGCTAGACTTTCACCCAAACCTCGACCATAGCACGGTTCAATAACGGCTGTTAGGAGCTTCCGTGAAGATGCTACGAAGTAAAAAATGGCCAAAGTAACTGACAGTACCGTACATGACCGGCCCCACGAATTGAAATTTGAAAAAGTCTAAGTTCAACCTGAGGGTCGTAGGAATTCACCCTGCAAAAAGAAAATGCAACTTTTACCGAATTCTGGAGAAATTTGAAAAATTCTGTAGGGGCTATCCATATATTTATTCAGTAAAAGTTCAACGACGGTAAAATGTTACTTTACTTTCATAATATGTGAACGGTAACATGATAACTAAGCTCTCATTACATATTACTGTACTCTGATGATTACATATTAGTTGATACCTGTACTAACTGATGACTTTGTGCAAACATATTAGTTGATACCCTCTCAACGTGTGCAGTTAACTCACATTACTATGTACACGGTCCCGGCATACATTATGTTCTATATATACGAAAATCGCAACTGATATATACTCTCTCTGCCTCTTTTTCTCTGGTTATAGCCGAAAGTTGGATTTTCTTTTTTCAGGGTGAATTACAACGACCGTCAGGTTGAACTTTGACTATGTTTCAAATTTCAATTCGTGGGGTCGGTCATCTACCGTACTGTGAGAATCATACCAAAGTCTGTGTAAAGAAAGGTTTCGACCTCATCATCTGTGCTGGGTCAATATCAGCAGACACTTGAACATGTTGCAAA
This sequence comes from Sminthurides aquaticus, assembly GCA_906901655.1. Lineage (NCBI taxonomy): Eukaryota > Metazoa > Arthropoda > Collembola > Symphypleona > Sminthurididae > Sminthurides > Sminthurides aquaticus. The sequence goes on along the minus strand of CAJQTT010000001.1, from coordinate 10,769,419 downwards.
GGTCTAAAGGTATCCCTACATACACCCTACCTATCATCATTACAAAATTTCGGAGAAAGACTGGAGCAATCAAAATATTTCCTCCGAAATCCAGCCCTGGATTTCGTCCCCAAAATATCACGTGACGAATAAGTGGGTGTTACATGAGTAGTTAGTCCTATCAGTTACATTTTATTGCTACCTTGTAACCCATTCACCTATAATTAAGCACATTGTAACTCTAATTAAGCCTTTATCAACCTATTCTTATGTTACAAAATAGCCTATATATACAGTGATTACTTTCGTATAGCGTCTCTAAATACAACGTATACCTTGACACGTATATATTAGAACGCCTGGCTGCTATGCTCCACTGTCATTTTACTTCAATGAAACGTTTCAGTACTTTATTTAAAAAATAATTATTTCCTTCTCCCCTTGTGCTCTACTGTATCGAGGTTCCAGCTAACGGTAAGCTTCACATTTAGGCTTGTCCTGCATTCCCGTCCTATGAATTCTTTGCCGGTCAAATAAAGACCCATAAGGAATTCCACAAGGTAGGGCGGTAAAATTTTAAGAAAAGCAACACGATTTGAAATACTTCATAAGAGCAATCCAACAAGACGTACACCTGAATACATCTAACCGTAAAAGCAGGTCCCGGCACATTGTCCCCTGTAAACATATCTCAAATTCCCCTTCAGGTAGATGTGAATTGAAGCTCACGTAATTTACTCACAGCCCCAATTTCTTCAACCCGCAACAGTCGGAGACCCCTTCGCTTTAGTTCGTGTAGTTAAAACTTCAAACGTTCTGGTTAGTATATATACTTTTAGGACTTTATATTCCAAAAAACATTTAAATATAACTAAACCATGATTTCAAATTAGTACTTTGCCTACCAAAATGTATTCATTTCCTTCTTAAATATTCTAACCGTTTCCATATTTGCAGTGGACTTTGAAGCTATGCGTCAATTAGAGGAAGCACAGCTCCACCACGTACCGGTAAGCAATCACATCCAAAATTCACCGTAGTAAAACTTGTGCTGAGAACTAAAAACTCTGAACCGAACATCACAGCTTCAATCACATTTAATATTTTAATTAATTTTTTTCGAAGCTCATTCATATTGCATGCTACACAGGGGATGAACGAAGAACAAGAACCTCAGAATCCATAGCGGCTCCTAACTATTCTGGCCATGTTCAGCGGATGACATTCCAAGTGCATTTACCCACACAGGATGACATGTATGGGAGCTGAAGAGGAGAAGAGTAGTGAGGAGGCTGCCTGGGAAGAAGGGATGAGCATATCTTTAAAAACACCCAAGTTTTTAGTCTACACGGCGTACTCAAGTGTTGTGTGCGTAAAGTTTTAAGTAAGAAGGTTGCGGTGTAGGATGGGACACTCTGTACATGAGTCAGTTATGAAGATTCATCCAAAGGCTTGTCTTGTTCAATTGATCATTCTCATATGGATTATATATGTACAGTGTGTACAAAGAATGTGAATGAGTTTTAAGCTAAAGGATGTGAGCAAAGTGACTCCTGGTTCATCTCCTCATTCCTTTAATATTATTATATTTTCCATATCACAAATCTGCAGGTCCGATGATTGTTGATATCACTTGGGCTCATCATCACACAATAATGTATCATGATTTCGGCTTTGAATTAATTCCACCAGCAACCGTAACTGCTACCATCGTCGTTCGTCGTCACCCCTTATTGTTTTTTAAAAAATCATCAAATCCTTCCCCATGTCAGTTATAGTAGTATCAAGTGTACACAACTTTTTAATTCCACCTCTCGTTCGTTAAGGTTTAACCGTCTTCAAATTAATTACTAACATGGCTGTGAGCAGTTCATAGCTGGAACGGACAGTGACTTGATCCTCCAGGAATTTGTTATGTTTTACAGTGATATTAATTGTGTTGTTATGTTTTTTATGAGATTGTTCTCATGTCTTGAATTATTGTGCAATTAATTCGTGAATTTAAGTAATCTTGGTTGTCCCCTCCGTTCAAACAATCACGGTCCCCTACTGGATTGTGCGGAAATTATTATTTAAATACTTATTCAGGATCTGAGGAAGGAATTTCAGTTGTGAAACAGTACTTTTAAAAATGCTATCAACTTTGGTTCAACATTCAGTTAAATGCCCTCATAATCAGTTTTCCTGAATTTAATAATTATCTGTGCCTGTAAATGCGTTCATGTCAACACGCTTTTAATCTTGGTTGACATTATGCGACGGTAAGCGTTTTCGGCTGTTGTTCGTATTTTGATATTGAAGAAATAGTGTGTATCGGTTTGAATATGCAACAAGTGTGTTGATGCAGTCGTACATGTCCTACAATGGTAAAACCAAAACTGCTGTACAAGTGATCGGATATTTTCTGTTTGTTTTGGCTTTTATAGTATTTGATTACGCAGGAAATCGAAAGATATGATGCAAGGCTATGAAATACGATTAATTCTGCTTTATACCGCTAGCTTATGTTGCATTTATCGACAGAATGAACGATGAATGACTCAATATCAATTTTAGATGAGATGTGCCGCAGGGAAATACTTTAAATATTCTTCATTCTCTTGTCCTTGCTCAACAAGCGCGATAATAGCGTGCTATTAACAGGCATTTAAGTTGCAACGAGTAGCCTTTAGTTGACAATTAAATACGCTAAGAGTTTCTGTGGTAGGTGTCAAGTAGTTTCGTGGAAAGTCATCGTTACGTTTCTGGATTGACTCATCTTCGGCCTTGTCTCTATCTTTAAGCTTAACTTTACTCTACTGGTGATCCCATTACGTCTTCAAGATCCTTCTGCCCCCTATAGTACCATTGTTTACATTATGTTACGTTTGTTGATGGACGTGCGTTAGACTTTGAGTGCTCAGATATTTTTCAAGTAATGCGATAAAAAAAACTGCCAAGATTCTCCTGTAGGTGCGATCTAGAATTTCCTGTGCTATATAAATTAGAAACGGACTCAAAAGATTTCAGGCTTTGAAGCTCCGAAATTATCATGTGTGTGGGTACGATTCTTGCTGCATACCAGCTAATTTTCAATTTTGCTTTGTTTCACAGGTTGGGTTGAAGACTGAGTCTTATCTGGATGCATTAGTGTTGGATTTTACCGGATGCGGGCAAAGCTTCGGTTATTGAGAGTTGTATACTTCTGAAAAAGCCATTCTGTGAAAAAAAGTGTTACACCAGTGTTACTACGTGGTTTCACGCTGTCAAATCAAATGACGAAAATCGTATTGGATTATGAACCGTACTATACGTAGAGGTAATGTTTTTCAGTTTGTATAGATGCTACGACGTGCAAATATTTTTCACGACGGCCGGAAGTTTGTGGTATGCTAAGAAGCGAATGAGCTGAATGAGAGTTTGAGAAAACCTCAAGGAATCTTAAATACCCCTTGCACTTGTATATATATTGTGGAATGCTGAAAGTCGATTAGATTTTTCTCCCCTCATTGGCCGAAAATGTCGGACGTGGAACTATTGTGGTGAAAAGACTTGATTAGTATGTATATACACACTTGATAGCTACTCTGAATTAAGCAAAGGCGTATAATAGTATGATACATAATTAAAATATCAGCACTATCTCGTTGACAGGGAAATGTGAAGCGGAAATGATAAATATATTTAATAGCATGCAAATTCGGAACCATGGGCAAGCTTGCTCAAATGAGTTTAGAGTGGACCATGGGTCTTGTATTTATCGAGTGACGCGTGGAATAGTTTATGCGCTTTGGCAGTACGAAAACTGTAGTTACAAATTGAGACCTAATTGAAACTTCCGAGTGACTGTCTCCCTTTAATTAAGTTCATGGGAAAAAAGAGGAGGGCGGAAAGGATTTGGGGGATCATTTATTTCTGTACGGAGGTTTAATTAGAAATTATACGATCAAACACTACAAGTTGTGAGTCCATCCTGTACTAAAACTTGAACATTTCGGCAAATAATTTATATGCGATTAAATTCATGTACTTCAGCATGTCTCATTTATATCCAAATAGGTAGGCCGTGCAAATTTTTGATGAGCATAAAATAATTTGGGAGAGAAATCTGCAGCGCTGGTCATGCAAAACCTAATAGCATGGGTACTACCTACTAATCTAATTCGTTTCGTCCTAATCAGAATCCTTCCGATAGTTGCTTGCCTTTTATGAATGGAGATGTTTTTGGCAGCTTCAGTCTCTTTAAGAAAGATGGGCTAGAGTTTACTTAATTTTGATGCTTAAGTTTGATATGAGCCGCTTGAGAAGTCTCGCAAGTCTGCACGTGGCTATTCTCGATACGAATAAGGCCGTAATGTGTGTTTCTTTCTGGTTAATGATCGAAGCATATTGCCAACGAAAGTTAATCTCGAATCGGAGCTACTCATTCAGCATTAATTTTTCGGAGTAGTAGGCAGTAGTTTTATAACCTATACCCATGATTCCTAATTGCTTACGCTACAGTTTACGAATGGGAATCAAGGACTCGAAAATCGTTGAAGCAAGACCGCATAAAAAAGGAGGAAATTGGTTTTATTACACGAGAAATTTCCTTTATCCAAAGTTAAGTCCAAGTTTACTGAAGGCAAAAGTGAAGATGAATGTTGGACGCGGGGGTTTGAGGATGCTTGGGTAGCGACGCGTGATGTGGAGGACAGCCCTTGGCAAATTCCACATAGATTCCCACCCCAAGATCAATTTTTGAATCCAGTTGTTTTATGCATATCGTTACGAGTTAAGCTGAGCGGTGATTAAATGAGAATGGTTATCAGGAGATCATTAGCTAAGCCTTAAGTTTCTGCGGCTACATAGCGGATCAAAGTAGTGCGCAGATGTGTCGGGTATAATGTAATCTGTGCTCAAAACCTCTAGCAACAGTAGCATCATCATCAATTCACAATAATTCGTGACATACTGAATTACTTATTAGTGGTCATCGTCATCGTCATCACCATTTTCCTTCCCCTCTTCTCTTCCTTGGCCGGGATGAAGGGAATGCACCTGCGAATGCGAATACGAGTCGGCCGCAACTTGAATATGCGAGCCTCTCTCTCTCTCTTGTAAGTGCTCATCACGCGAGAAGACTTGAGATCGCCGTGTAAGAATTCATTAAGGTGTCTCGTTTCATCTTCTCGCTCCTCAAGAGATCCCAGCTTGGAAGTAGCTCTCGGTTGGCCCATAACCTGGAGGTGTAGTACAAGCAGAAAAAGTTACTGTTTACTGTAACGTTTACCGTTTTCCCTTCCATCCAACCAACTTCATACTTAAACATCTCTACAAAGTATCCATTCATTCTAGTGTACTACGACGAGAAGCTTGGAGCCACCACCATAGCTGGTGTTCGGACTGAATGAATGAATATTTTGACTGCTGACTTGAGTTTCAAATTCAGCATCCTAACTTCCGTATTCTCAAACTTCTTCGTGCTCCTTCGGTGCAATCTTCAAAAGCAAAACCTCTTCAGAGCACCTTCCCTGCTTGTCATATCAGAATCCGTTCTTTTCCTTATTCCAAGTACAAGAACATTAGCGTACCTGCAAGGGAGAATGAATGTTAACACGCACACCTTCCCCTACTCGATTTGTGCGCAATCTTAGCAAAATTCCTAACTTGTATACCTATATAAAAGCAAGGGTGTCTGATATTCGGGTCGTTACCGGTTGAAATTTGTATTAGCTTTCCCGGCTCATCCCTGGTAAATTTTCGTCTCTGTTGTTAAGAAAACATCCATTAGTTCTAATCACATGAAAGCATTTAAACAATGCTTGTCCCAGAATCATCATAAAATCAGGGCGGTAAACTTATCCCACTCTTCCTGGGTACTCTCCCTCCTCGTGTCTTGAAACTCCTAGTTTCATCAGCACTCGCTCACCCACCCATTCTACCAGCCACCTTACCTCTTTCATCTACTCTAAGCTGTCGAATGGATTCTTGAAATGAGAAAATATCTTTGATAAAATAAATAAACAGTAATTTAAGTGAGGATTTTTTTAGAGAATCTTGAATGAAAGGAACGTGATTGGTTATGGTTTGGAAAATAGGTTCTTATCCTTCTTAAACACATGTTCTCTCATGAGGTCTTCCATGTAAGCTGTCTAGATGAGGTTGGTGCAGGAGTAAAAATATTAGGTTAACACCAGGCTTGTCTTTCCCTACTTTCTCTTCACCCTCCGCCTGTTTAGTGTCCCCTAGAGGCAATGTTTGTGTATTTACCTTTGATGATGGACATTCAAAATTGAGGAGTTACTTTACTCCAACCGTCGCTCGCATGAATGGACTCTTGCGATGCGAAAGCAGAAAGGGCTTTAAAACAACTTGAGGGACTTACAGTCCACGCTGCTGAGAAAGTTATAACCCTCCTATCGGCCAAGGCAGGCGTAAGGTGTAATGGAGGAAGGAAATGAAAGCTTCGGAGAATGTATGAATGAGTATGAATGAGAAGTGCGAGGGAGAATCAGGAATGAAATGTGACATTTGAAGGTATGTGCGAATTGAAGTAGAAAAAATGTTACGAGTTGATTGGAGACCAACTGGATTCACACATATATGTTAGAGGGAGAAGAATACAGAAGGCGTGAGAAAAGTAAGCATTTAGTTGCGTAAGGGGTAGGGAACCAGTTTGGAAATTGAAAAAATTAGTTGCAGTCCACGCTGACACATGTAATCTGGTCTTGTGTTGGGGAGATCCCCCAAAATTGTAGCTCAGGATTCATCCATGTGTCTTGCATTACTATTTTAATTGTTATTAATTGAGCTGGCAATAGAGAGGCATGAGTGAGAGCAAGCGTTAAGCTTGTTTATGCAAGCATTATGTGAATATGTGATTATGAAAACATTTTGCCAAATTCTTCACTAAAAAGTTGACATCGACTTGTCCTTTCTTAAGCAACTCGAATGTTGACAGACCTGTGTGGAAGTTAAGCAAGTTATTTCATTTTTTTTGCAAAATGTAAACGATATGGATAGTCATAGGATTTTGTATTACAATTTCATTTCATTTTAGTTGTCACAAGACTTGAGTAAGCAGCTATAGTAGCCAGGAAAGGATGGAAACATGTTAAGGAAGAATTGTCTCAATTGGGTTGACTATTCCAGAATTCTTAATTGAGTTCAGGGAGGATGGAATCTGGATGCGATGAAAATTGCTTTACCGAGAAAACTGAGAGCTGGTATTGCATTGTATACAAACTTTGGCGATGATCACAAACGTCTCGACAGAAGACAAGACGTTGATGGGAACAGCTAGATTTGGATTGGCGAATCACTTGGCTGCGGCTGAATGAATGCAGGGTATTAATATTCAGTCTGTGTCCTTGCCTGTGTCGGTGTTAGGCTCTGTGTGATAAATTCAAAGGTAACTTATGCAGTTGGAGAAGGTTACATGATTACTTATTCTCTTGTCCGTTCGTTTAGTGAAAAGTTGTATTGAGTTCGTGCATAGCATTATGAAAAGCCTGTCTGTGGCGCTCCTAAAGGTTGAGCCTCTGTATTATTATTTTCTCTAGACAATAGGAAGCCAGGGGTAGCGCCAGAGCTCTACCAGCCATCAAGTCCATCCCAGAACATGTATGCAGCTCTACAGCCCTTCCTGTCCCTTGACTCAACGGGAAACATAACGAAATATCTCATGAGCAGCCTCAGTTATTCTTCCGCCAAGGTTTTGGAGGAATGGATGAGATGCATGCCCGAATCAAGTCATGAACCCATTGATTTTCGAAAGTTAACAAGTTGATAATCATGTGTGGTGTTCAAGGAGCTCTCGGGCACAGTTATTTCCCTTGTATATATATATTTTTGTTGAGCCTTAGTCGTTCAGTGTGTGCGACGGAAGAGCGAATTTCCTTAGGAATTGCATTTGCTCTTGTTCGCCGAACTACTTTATATTGCACGCCTTACCTCGTCCCGAACACCACCCTCTGAGACTCTGCACAGAGATATAATAACAAGTTCCTGAATATGTATTCAGCGTTTTGTAATAATTTCAAATATTGGCCCAGATAAGAAAAACTACCGCGCACATTCATTCACACACGAACGTAAGTGAGCCGTAAGAACAAGATTCCTTCCATCCACTTAAACTTGGGGTCGGGGAAATTGATCTCGTAAACTGAATCTTGGTTCAAGCTTCGTTCAATAATCAGGAAGGGATAGGTTTAAATCCAAACAACGTCTGGGTCACCGCTCAATAATTATCATTGAAGAAAGAAATTGTAAGACTTTCTTGCCTTTTCCTATTGCTGGTTTACCCGTAAAAGCTGCGAATCCTTAGCAGGTTAGAGAGAATTTATTGGAAGGCTACCATGGATAGTTGTGATAGCGTGAAAATTATCGTAAGTTTGCAAGCAGCACGTTGTCACATTTGCTTATAGTCAGGCTTAGTACCTTCACGGTAGTAACAGTTGATAGCCAAAGAGTATGGTGGATTAGAAGGGGGTAGGAGCGGTAACCTAATTATAAGATAAAATAGCTGGAAATTTATTTGCACGTGCTTTTAAGTCCTATTTTGCCAGATTGGATTGGAGCATTAGTGAGACTTCCATCAGGCGCTTGGCTAGCAGCGGCTTGATTATATACACCCGTGTTTTAAGGCCATTTAGAACGTAAGGAAGGGCTTCTGCTGAATTACCTGTCTGGTATTTTAAGCTCGTTAGCAGCCTCCATCATAATACTTTACAATGATAATGAGGACTTTTAGCTCCTAGAGTCGAGTCATTTATCTCTCAGTGCCTTGTGTTTCATGCGGAAATATCAAATCGTAGTGGAACAAGGAAGGAAGTTAAATAAGACGAGGATTAAGCTTGTGCCGTGTTAGCAATTTGGTTTGACTTATGATGCCTCCTTGCTGCACCTTTTATACGTAAGATATAACTACAAGGAGCAGGAGCAGGAACCCAACATATTTCTGCTACTATTTTGCTCTCGAGGGCTCGGCTGCAGGTGAATCCTGGGATGAATTATAATACGCTCTAGATTCAAGTCAGCATTCTCTGATGATCTACATTCAAAAGTTATCTCGCAGTATGCGGGAAAGTAATGAGAGTAATCAAAGCGTCATATTTTTAAAAAATCTTTCATTTTAAAACTCTAATGTATAGATCTAAAAGTGTGATCAAATTATAACCTGCATTTCCTCTTTCATTTTACCTAGCTTTTATTGGAAATATGATCCTTCAAGTAACTGCATTATACGTCCTTATCAGCTATCTGTGTAGCATGAATTAAAGAAATACATCTTTTTGTTGCATATAGCCGCAATTCTTCTCGTTCAATATTTACAAGATTATTTTGGGAGCAAGAGTCCCAGAATTGACAGACTGATGACTATACTGCTTTTGCACTGACTGAGCTCGACGCAAGTTTTATGAACTATTAAAATTTGTACTTAGAGGCTTTTACAGTAGAAACCAAAAGGGGGCCTCCCCCTTTTGAGTTTATTGTAGTGAGTATATGCTGATTCTGTTTAGAGACCTTTCTCCTGATTCGCAGCAGAATGAACGAAACTTTACTTCATTTAGGAATGTAAAGAGAGCAGATGAGGTGTGAATGAGGTGTCAGCTTTTTTTGTTTTGTCTCATTACTCAGGAGATGGCCAGGTCGGAGCGTTTTGTCTCTCACATTCCAAGTACGTTAGCGGCAGTTTTAATCCGAACCTGCATTCAATGCAGTGCATTATGATTGAATGTATTCGCTTTTTCCTTCGAATTTTGTGCTCAGATGAGTCGTTAAGTAGATATATTTTGCAGAGCACGCAACCCACCTATTAATGTAATCCCAGGGTGGATGAGAATGTTTTGCTCACTAAACACTTGTCTGGTTAATGCGATGACGATTAATATACTGCAGTACCTCAGTATTTCAGTGCCTCATGCAATCTTTTAATATTATGTAGCTCATAATTGCTATGTTACGCGTGGAGAAATGTCGTTGGATAAAGAGGATTAAAGATTGGGTGTTCTTAATTTGCACGACAATTTGTCGTCACATAGTAGCCAGCGCAAGTTGGAGAAAATGTCTCAGTTTTCCCATATATGAATTAAGCTATTTGATTCAGATTTAATCAGCTAGTTTTATTTTATGGTTAGAGTGGCAAAGATTTGAGGAGAATTACGAAAAGTATGTGAATCAGGCGATGATTAGTAGGTGACATGACATTTAATTCCTAAATTCCATACACGCTATCTATGTTTACTCAGTCTGTGTGTTAGGTGGGTGGGAGAGAGAGAGAGAGAGCAGGTGCTTCTTGTACATTATGACAAGCTGGACACTCTATCGTCATTGACGGGATAAAGAGAGATAAGGAACAATGGGATGATTTGATGTTGCTTTTATTTGCCCGGTCAAGGGTAGGAAGAAGAGCTCTAAATTCGCACACACAGCAAATCTAAAATTGGGCCGAAGCGTAAATGACTTCATCCTGTTGGAAGGGTTGGGTCTAAAGAAACTTACCCTATTCATCCTATTATTTGAAGGGAAAGACATACTTATTTATATTTGATTGTTTTTGAATTTAGGTTCGTGGATTATCGTTATCAGCGGACTGGGTGCTGCGACGCATCCTAGTTGGAAACGACGCTTGTGATAGTAAATATCCTTAAGTTCTGGAAATGTGGAGACGAGTTCACTCACTTTTTACGCTTCACTACGTCCTGGATTAATTTTCAGCGAGGATGAATATGGATATCATCATTTTTTTACTTCACCACGCTTCATATTCATCTAGATTTAAAGCAACAGTTTTGCCACGTCTAGATAGCGTTTAAAGCCATTTAGCCGAAATTAATTTGTGAAAGCTTTTGCTTCAGTATTGATGAAAATTTGTAAGAGGCGGAAAGTATTGATTGCCAAGAATAGACGAAAGAAGAGAATCATAGGCTTGTAAATTTATAAAATAGACGAGATGTCGTTTTTTAGTGGTTTGAAAAAATTAGTTAACTTCGGAGCTAACATCAGAGGTCACGATGGCTCAGGTCAAGGAAGTCGTTTTAAAAAGTTGCCATTATGCCTTAAAATGGACGTGGATCCGAAGCATGATTGGGAATTTGTTGGCGAACTTGGGGATGGAGCTTTCGGAAAAGTCTACAAGGTGAGAAGTTTTCTTATTAAAATTTAGCTTATGTCTACGATGTTCCGTCGAACCAAGAAAAGTAACTGTAACTGTGTTTACTTCCAGGCTATACATAAGGATACTGGGAAATTTGCCGCAGCAAAAATGTGCAGATTGGAAAGCGATGAGGAATGGGATGATTTTAGGATAGAAATCGATATCCTTTCCGATTTTTCACATCCTAACGTCGTAGCGCTTTTTGATGCCTTCTGCAATGACAATAAGCTTTGGGTAAGTTAAGAGATTTTATTGTAAGCCAGTGATTTAAAGTTCGATTTAGACTGATTTAATTTATGCACGGTTTACTTTTGGTATTTAGCTCATGCTGGAATACTGTGACGGAGGGGCGCTGGACTCAATCATGATAGAGCTTGAACATCCCTTATCCGAACCTCAAATAGCTCACGTCGCATCCAAGTTATGTACTGCCTTAGTGTATCTTCACGAAAATAAAGTTATACATCGTGACCTGAAAGCTGGGAATGTACTTGTTACTACAGGAGGTGGCGTCAAGCTGGGTAAGGTTTTTGGAATTTTGATTCTCCTAAAAGTTACTTTCACGGAAATTAAAGCTGTGTATGAATTAAATATCTTCGCCTTCTGTTCATAGCGGATTTCGGAGTGTCAGCAAAGAATAAATACACATTACAAAAACACGATACATTTATTGGTACTCCGTATTGGATGGCCCCTGAAGTTGTAATGTGCGAGACATTTAAAGATCACCCATACGACTACAAGGTAGGCTATTATTGTAAAATACATTACGTGTCACACTGGTTGATGAATTTTATGATTATAAAGGAAATAATTTAAATTTTCACACAGGTGGATATATGGTCGTTGGGTATTACACTTATCGAGTGTGCTGAGATGGAACCACCTCACCACGAACTAAGTCCAATGCGGGTAGTTTTGAAAATTCAGCGAGGTGATCCTCCGAAATTAACCAAACCAACTGCGTGGACGTCCGATTTTAATTCATTTTTAGCCAAATGTCTCATTAAAGATCCAAATCATCGACCCACAGCACACGAACTTTTAATGGTATGTCAATATCTTTGCCGCTTAGTGAGAGTGTTGAGATTCTTGTCTCTAATTTACTATGCTTTTTTTCAGCATCCTTTTCTTTCAAATACTGAGGACCCAAAGCCGGTCCGGGACTTAGTTTTGGAGTTCAAAGCAGAGGTTGTTGAAGAAGAAACAGAAGATGATGACGTAAGCATGTGCATATTAAACTTCAGCTTACTAGATTAGAAGTGCAGAAAATTTTAAGTTCGGAATAGCGATTCGGATCTTAAACTATTTTTGGTGAATCAACTTGTTCAGCAAGCTTGTATCAAGAGGTACGGTATGCTGGTATGCGGGGAGACCTCGATGAACGCCGTGGATAGCCCTTGCGCGCTTCACGATTCTCGTTACATTTTGATCAATACTTTTGTGATCCGGTGCTAGCACTTATTTTAATGAAACCGGACTGAGAAGTTTTAAAACGTTAGCCCCCCCGTATCCGTGCAACGATATTTAGTCTAATCTTTTATTGACTGGAAGGGGCTGTGTATGACGGCTGTTTTGTGTTTCATGTCTAACTTTTCGATCAGTTTAGTTGCGTGCAGCGTGATGAAATATGTCGTGTTGGTAAGGCTTCATCCTTGCTTTTGGTGGGGACACTGCATGCCTTCACGATTTAGAAAAGCAATTCGAGGATCAAAAGTAAGAGTCGACTAGAATCACTACTGACCTACCCACCTACCTTTTATACCCGAAGATGTGTACACCGATTCTTTTATTTATACCCAATACACCGAAAGTAGCCACAAGATAAGAGTTACCAACTACTTGTTATTAGATCAAACCGAACTGTTAATGCTTCCGTTCAAGTTTGAAATTGTCTGATACGGTTTCGGAATATCTTAAGTTTGAAATCGGAGATCAGGCTAGCGATTCTTTTCTCAAGGCCGCTACAACATCCCCAAACGTCTTCTACTTCTTTTCAGTGCTATTAAAAGCGTGCATTGAATCCTTCAGTAATACTCTGTGACCTACCAAAACCATTAACTGGCAGCTTTGTTTAGGAATATCTGTATACATTTTTAATTTGTAAATTTTAATCGCTGCATTAAGTTTGCGTAGTTATGTATTGAAGACAATCTATACTTTTGTCATCATTGTACGTGCGCGGGGCACGGTATGTCACATCGGTATAACTGCTTGTAATAATGACTAGAACCACGTACTTTGTCTACGCAGCTCCTTCCTGACTGCGGGAAATGGAGATATTAGACACTTTAACGTAAACGCTGTCTATGCTACTATGGATCATGTATTAGCATTATTTATTTCCAAATGTAAGAAGAATAATTTACATGCTTCATGTTTATCCAGGGTCATGCAATGCCAAACATGGACCACAGTCCCTCAGATGTAGCGATTTCCCAGGGTTCTGGTAAGTTAGATATTCGTATATCAGCTTTTCACTAACAATTTAATCCTAAACACAGTTTGCAACGTCTGTGATTCGAAAAGGTTAAATATCGCTAAGAATTTTGTTTTTCTATGACAGTTGCATCAAAACCTATGGAGGAAACTGCTATTCACGTTCCTTCAGTACCTGCAAGTGTGAAGAAGGAGAAGGAGGCAAGTCCGGAAACCGACGTATCTCAACGAAAACGTTCCAAACAGGAAAGCCCGCCACCTGCTGCTGATAAAGAAGTTAAGCAAGAAAAGAAAGCTAAAGAAAAGAGACCTGCTCCAAGACCACCATCTAAAATAATAGACCCAGAAAAAGACTTGAATAGAATAAATAGTAGTTTCAAAGTTGGAGATGCAAATCCTGGAGATAATCGTTCTGAAATACCCATCGGAAATCTTCCCAATGACGTTAGTCAAAAGACATTCCCTCCGGAGAAAGAGGTCGCAATGCCTACACCCCCAAATGATAGTTCAAAATCGAATATTTCGGGTACTCCTTCAGTAAAAAACATTGAAAATCTGACTGATGGCATCATTGTCGAAAAACGGGTTGGGGATAATCCTGAAGTTGGATATAAATCTAGTGATGATGAAAAATCTGAAGTTTCTCCTAACAGAAAACCCAATGGCCTTTCCCCCTCTGATGAGACTGACAGTTTTGTGAATGTTAAATCAAGTGCAATAAGTATTACCACAAATGTGCCTTTACCTGATGACGCTCAAGTAGAACGTAGTAAGAGATTTTCCCATGTTCTGACCGAAGAGGAATCTGACCAGGAGTCGACTGATACTTCTGAAAGCCCATACCCTTCTTCAGAAGTAATTGCAACTGGCTCTGTAGTACCACCTTACAGCAAAAATGACAATGATGTTGGATCATCCTTGATGCTTCAAACTAATTCCAGTTCAGTGAATCAGACTGCAAGTGGTGTAACCAATGTAAGCGTTGATTCCGGAGCAACTGTCACCAGCAAAGATCGAAAACCTGTGCAAAGAAGCGATTCAGTTACAATTGTGCCTATTTCTACTGACCCAACATTTGGTGTTGTCAGGGTTAATAACGAAGAAGTAACTGTTATAACAGAAAATGTAAGCGGTGTTCCTAATCTCGTCACTATTAATAGTCCTGTACCAAGCAAAACGCTCACTACTGATGAAGATCAAGTTGGTATTGCACCTGCACCCTCTGATCAGGTCATTCTGATTACACTTACTCTACTGAACTTAATTGCGCATGTAGTTTACGCAGTTGTTGAATATTTCAGACTATCCGCATGCAAAGTAGTTATTTTGATGACAGTAAATGGTATATCGTTGGATTTCTAACCCGTAAGAGTTTCCAAATGCACTTGGTGTAGGGGGTTTCAATGTGAGCCAGGTTGTGTTGGTGCTTTATGTTAGGAATCGACTATTTGACTATCCAATTGTAAGATCTCTTGTAGACACATTTTGTCCTGTTGAACCATGGTTACTAGATTTTAGGCTTTTGTAAATAATTTTGTACCAACAATCCGCTTTAACCATAGTTTAACGTTTATGTAAATTTCTTGGATTTAGGTAAAATTCTTGTCTCTTTTGTTCTTAGGCACTGGGCAGATTTTTTTTTAATATTTATGGGCGGTTATGAATGTTTTTCCCTGTCGTAAGCTTAAAAGGGTTAGGTCTAAGCAGATGGATTCTTTGGTTCAAGTTTACCTGTACTAGAACGATAATTAGTTTCCGTAGTATGGGCTTCTGCAAGCATTTTGTAGCTGCGCTTTCTGTAGATTATTCAACTAGCTTATTTACTAATAATCATTTCATTATTGCAGGTTGTCGTTGTCGCAAACAGTACTAATAAGACCTGGCTGAGTTCTAACGATCTACAAACCGAACGATCTTATCCATACGACAGTTTATCATCGGTCGGAGGTCCAGCTTCAACACCAAGTACGCTGGATAGGAGCGTCAAAGGACGCAAATTGGATGACAGTGAAGTTGTCGTATATAGTCCACTTGCTTCGGACACGCTTCCAAATGAGGAGGATAGTTATGATCAGAGTAAGGGAATTTCCTACTTCTGCATTTACATGCTTGAGTAATAAATAAGCATGCTGCATTCTTATGTGTTTGTTAACTTTGCATAGGTTTAAACATTAGTCACGTTTCTGTTGTGGCTGTGGGCGATGATATTTTAGAGACGCCGTGGGCTAGTACTAATACTGCCAAAAACGAGAATGTGCGCGCCTTTTCAGTTAACCCCACCCAAGGTAAGTGAAGAACGGATTTCATCTTCTTACGTCTATATCATACATGTGGACATTTGGGACTAACCTTTGGTTATTTTATTTCCTAATAGATGAGTCTCAGGTCTCGATTGTTGTCGAAGGTACAACAGTTGAATCAACAGATGTTGACACAGTTCCAGACTTGGTTGAAAAAAAGTTAAGACCCAAGAAACCCGAGAGTCCTAGGGATTCTCCTAGTCGAAATCAGCCGCAAGATAGTCGAATGCGCAGACCTGTATCGGATGGCCACGTCTTAGGTCAGCAAGCCTCGCGATGGGCTCCTAGGGTATGTTTTTTGTAGTAATATAATGGCCATGACCTTTGAAATAGTTTACATTCCTATCATTGATTCTTGCTTAAAATAATTAAATATGAATTATTGTCTTGCAGGACGATATAAAACCAGAAAAGATCGGAAAAAACTCGGGCGTTTCCACATCCCTGAGAGATATTCCTGCCAAAATAGAAGTTGAAAATGTGGTACCACCTGCTACTAGTCTGGACCGCGGAGGTCGAGGGAAGAAACCAGTCAGTAATGGTCTGTTGAACAGGCCTAGCATGCCCAAACACAGCAGAGAACGGTAATGATGCAAACGGAATGAATAATGGCGTTCATGACATTAAGGTGACATTTTAATGCTGAAAAACGTATGTAGGTCTGACACGGAGTCCGTTTCCACTTCCATTAGTCAGGATAGCAACAAAGAAAACAATGGATCAACTCCATCTCCATCTAGTTCCACCACAGTCGATAACGATGAGGAAGTTAAGAGACGACAAAAAAGCGATGCAAAGGTTTTCAGACTGGGTTTTGTCTAGGTCTTTGGAGATATAAAGTTTATTATGGTTCTAACCTTTCCTGATTTATTTACAGAAATTAAGAGAAGAAACGAACTACAAGAAGAAGACTCGCAAAAGGACTCGCAAGTTCGAAGTAGATGGGGTTGTAGTAACCACTACCACTTCAAAAGTTGTATACGGCGATGATGATGAATCCGTGGCAAATTACTACCTTGATAGGAAACAAGAATTACGTGAGTTCAAACTTCTTCAGAAGCAAGAAAACAAACAGCTGCAGGATTTGAACTTCAAAGCTCATGTTACTTGCGATGCTCAGGTATGGTTATGGAATCTGTATTTTCTTGAAAATCGTTTCCGTATAGGTATCATCATTACTAATTTCTCATTTTGTGTATATCATCAAAGGAGAAAAAATTTGAACAAGAAAAGCAAAATAGCATTCGTGCTTTTGAGACTGAAATGGATAGTAGAAACAGGATACAGAAGCAGCAAGTAGAAAAGACTGAGCAAATGCAAGACAATGAGTTGAGACAAATGTCGAAGAAGATCCGCGCAGAGCAGGTACATCAGCTGAAGTTTTAATGTAGCATGTTTATAAGAGACTGTGATTGCACAATTAATATTCTTCTCCTGTTCCATATTTCGTAGGAGAAAGAAATGCGATTGTTCCGCGAGGGTCTTAAGCAGGAAATTAAGCTGCTGAAGCAAGAAGTAGAGGAACTTCCAAAAGAACAAAGAAAGAACAAATGGCGCATCCAGAAAGAACAACTGGATCGCGATCAAAGGGAACGAGTAAGTCCAGCTCCGATTAAAGGTTACTTGAATGGTTCAGTCTTTAGTGCTGGGGATCTATACGTTGTTTGTTTTTATTGTAAAGGAGAAACAGTTTGTCGAAAAACTCAACGAAAATCACGACTCCTGTATGAAGAGACAAAACGAAGCGAACAGAGCTCGTATCGCTGCAATGGACTGCCAGTACCTACAAGAAAGACATGACGTAAGTCTCGCCACGTCTTGACTTTTGAAATAAAATAGATGTGGTTAATTCTTTGCGTTTCTTTACGGTTGTAGCGCATAAGGAGGCATAAAAAGTTCATGTGGGAACTAGAAGAAGCACAAATGAAAGAGCGGCATCAGTTTAAAAAACGTGAGATAAAGGACTACTACAGTCTTCAAAAGTATCAGGTGAGATGTCAAAGTCATAAATAAGTCGTTTCAGATTCGCAAGTTGATTGTAAGGTGAGTAATAAAATAATTATTAATATTTACAGATGGTCATTCGCCACGACAAGGAATTAGATCATCATCGCCGTGTGACTACGCGACACGAAGAGGAACTCATAAAGAGGCAAGCTGCTGAAAAACGAACGTTACCAAAACGTATACGGAATGAGAAAAAAATTAGGGAAAATATGTTTCGGGAATCACTCCGAATCCACGCTTTTGGGGCAGCTGTAAGCGCCGAGGACGAGAAAGAACGAATGAGAAAGGTATGCACTGATTGTCACCACATTCCCCCCCCCATAAGTCTGTTTTATAGCCGCTTCAATCTCTTCAAAATTGTAAAACTTGCTTTACTATCAGTTCCAGGAGCAAGAAAACAGGAAGTACAACGCGGAGATACAACGATTGGAGGATAAACATATGCGACAGCTGGAAGAAGCCAGGCACTTCGCGGAAGCCAACAAGCGAGAATTGGAGCAACTGCAGAATGAGAAACGTACATTGGCTTAATTGAATTTCATGTTTTCATGTTCTATCCGAATAGACTTTATGAGGAGACGACGATAAGGCGATGATAATTAACAGGCTAGGCTATCAAGCTCACAATGCATTACATTTTTTTCGTAGGTCTAATTCTCGCTCAACATGAAGAAATGAAGTTGCAGGAAGCAGAGGCTGAATGTAACCGTCAACTGAAGGAGTTCAGGGATTCATTACCTCCTAGACTAGAGGTACGATTGAACTCACTGGTTAAGTCAATTTTTGTGTGTTTTAGCACATTTTCCTAACGCTTTTTTGAAATTTTCAGAAGCTTGAAACTGAATTTGCAGCTCAATTACTTGAGCAGAAGAGATTCTACGGAGAAGCAGCTGGGTTGGAGCTACCAGAGTCGTACTCTGCAAATCAAAGCAATAGTAGTATATCGTTTCACTCGGAAAGCACAACACCTTTGCCAACGAGTTCCTTTTCTAGTTTAGATTCTGATTCATAGTCCTTAGGAAAAAACTTACTAGCGCTTTCGACTTCTTCGCCACGTCGAATGCTCTCATAAGGTGCCAATAACTGAAGCAGTCCCACAAGACTGTCACTATTGTATATTCCGATCCCAGCTGTTAAAATTGTTCTCAGCGCCTTCATATAACCTTTATTTACGTGAAATTATTAGCGTGAAAGCAAACTTTGCAAGCCTCTGTTCAATTGTTTTAGCATCAGCTACACTCTTTAGCAGTTTAAGAATCCAAGTTACGCCTACTAGCGTTGTAAAAGGCTGAACCTGTACTTATGCACCTTATAATTTAAGCGTAATTATAACCTGTTCAGTAAGTAGAGACGACTAAAAATGCGTATATTGCCAAATTCCGCCCCTGTTTTATATTAGTTTGTCGGTTCCATACAACTTAATCTCAGAAACATGTTGCTTTTCAACGAAATTGAAGTAGAATTTATAAGATTAAAAATAGCAGTAGAGATCTTCCAGAAAAATTAGATATTGTACAAATTGAACAGAATATTCAATTCTGTGAATTGCGTGCCTGTAGTGAGATTCTCGAAACATAAAGAAATACGCGTTTATTTGCCTCTGATGCTACCACAATATGCTGTCCGGTTCCTACGGTTTCCCTTAATCTAGGAGAGCCTTGCAATATTGGAACACTTACCTTGGGTTTGCTGCAGTGGTTGTTAACTGCAGCGCACTCAAGAAGGAAAGATACGGGCACTTCAATGCCCAGATAGCAGAGTTCATTTCCTTTCCCGTACTAGTTGTCATCCTTAATAATATTTACTTGTTGGAAATCTTCCGATACATACCGACCGACTAAATTGTTCATTTATCGCTCGGTAGGTAACAGACTGAAGTCAGTGCTTCGGTGTAAGCCCTATGTGCAATGATTTTTAATCACATCACAAGTTCCATTCATCCAAGCTACTAGTGACGCATTTTAGCTAAGTAGGTGACTTTTTGCTGTTTTTATGCTAAGATGGAACTCTAAGATGCGATCGCAAATGAATGATTGGAGACAAATATGTCAGAGACAATTGCATTTGCTGTATATACACGCCAAGCTAAAGTTTGTTGAGCACAAACGACAATTTTGGGTACGTTTTGTATATAACAATGGAGCTGACTTTTATTTTAAGATTGTCGTTGTACACTAGTGTGTAGTTGATTCATATTCAAGATGTACATATACGAAGTAAGCAGTACTGGTTGTTTCTCAACTGATACCTTCCATTAAATTATTGTACCTTCGAAAACGCATTTTGTCAATCAAGAATAAAATCTAACGCTTTGTTAAAAGGAAGAGAAACTTTCTTATCTCCTCATCTTAAATCCTTCTAATGCAGTACAGGTGAACCTCAAATTAAGATCCTCGTACTTAAGATCATTCTCTAATCTACATCAGGATTTAAACTCCCCCGGCAGTTTTCCTATGCAACGCATGGAGAATCTCTTCCAAATAACATCGATGTTATTTAGAATAACCTCTAAACTGAATCCATAATTTTCGACCCATTGGATCCATAAAACAATGTATATGCATCTCCAAATAACATTATCGCATTTTCAGTGTTCACGAATCAGCTTCTTCCATTCCCGACTGCAGAGAATCTCATTCGGGCAGGAGCGACTGCGGCAATTACACTCATTTTTCGTGAGACAGTTGTGGAAAACAAGCTTATTAATGGGCGCAGCCCTTCCTAGAGCGGGTTCGATGTTGTCGGTCGGTCGGTCGGTCGGTCGGTCGGTCGGTCTGTCAGTCTGTCTGTGCGCACGATAACTCAAGAACGGATGCATGGATTAAAATAAGATTTACAACACAGGTGTATATGCTACAGGGGACCATCGCTATTGAATTTCAGAATTTTAGAATAATTAATTTCAGAGTTATTGATAATTAAAGCGCGATGAGTCATCACTTACTATGCAATTACATACGTTCCAGTCACAAGCACAGCTACGCTCAGCAGGCACAGAGTGGAAAAGAGAAAGGGAAGTAGCGCACAAGCACACAGTTCCATAGCTAGCGAGTGGAACAAGACACGAAAAAAATATGACTATTGGAAGCAACATGTTGCGTGGCGTAGTGGTAAGAGTGCGTGATGTATAAGGGGAGGACAGGGGATCGAATCCAGGTAGCTGATTTATTTTTGCAGATTTTAAATCATATAGTTTAAGCTTCTCATTGAGTTTCCGACATAAATTATTTCTGCTTTGTAAGGGGTGATTAGAGATTTCCCTTTTTGGCTATGTGGTTGTATTTACGTTGATGCTACATCTAATTTAAGAGTCAGATTTTAAAGTGATTGCTTGGAATTGAATATGTACACATTGCGCTGTTAGATTTTGAAGGAAACATGACTAATGTTATAATTATCCTTTCAAATAATCCTATCCATTTAAACTTTTTCTAAATGTGCAACTAATAATATTATTATCTTTTCAAATAATTCTCTCCAATTTAATCGTTTCTAAATTGCGCCCATTCCGTATTCGGTTAACCGTTTATTAATGGGCGCAGCCATTCTTAGAGCGGGTTCGATGTTGTCGGTCGGTCGGTCGGTCGGTCGGTCGGTCTGTCCGTCTGTGCGCACGATAACTCAAGAACGGATGCATGGATTAAGATAAGATTTGGAACACAGGTGTAGATGCTACATGGGACCATCGCTATTGAATTTCAGAATTTTTGAATAATTATTTTCAGAGTAATTGATAATTACAGCGCGATGAGTCATCACTTGCAATGCAATTACATACGTTCCAGTCGCAAGCACAGCTACGCTCAGCAGGCACAGAGTGGAAAAGAGAAAGGGAAGTAGCGCACAAGCACATAGTCCAGTAGCTGGGGAGTGGAACAAGTGTCGAAAGAAATATTCTTCTTACAAGCAACAAGTCGCGTGACGTAGTGGTTAGAGCGCGTGGTGTAAAAAGGGAAGGACAGGGGATCGAATCCAGTTCTACTCTTTATTTTTGCAGATTTTAAATCATAGAGTTTAAGCTTGTCATTGAGTTTCCGCCAAAAATTATTTCTGCTTCGTATGGGGCGATGAGAGATTGCCCTTTTTATTTATATGGTTGTATTACCCTTTATGCTACATCTATTTTAGGGTAGGTCACATTTTAAAGTGATTGCTTCCAATTTAATTTGTACATATTCTGCTGTAAGGTTTTGGAGGAAACATAACTAAAAGTATATATAATTCGTATAAGTTCCATAGCTAGCGAGTGGAACAAGACACGAAACAAATATGACTATTGGAAGCAACATGTTGCGTGGCGTAGTGGTAAGAGTGCGTAATGTATAAGGGGAGGACAGGGGATCGAATCCAGGTAGCTGATTTATTTTTGCAGATTTTAAATCATAGAGTTTAAGCTTCTCATTGAGTTTCCGACATAAATTATTTCTGCTTTGTAAGGGGTGATTAGAGATTTCCCTTTTTAGCTATGTGGTTGTATTTACCTTGATGCTACATCTAATTTAAGAGTCAGATTTTAAAGTGATTGCTTGGAATTGAATATGTACATATTGTGCTGTAAGCTTTTGGGGGAAATATAACTACAATTATAATTACCCTTTCAAATAATCCTCTCCAGTTAAACTTTTTCTAAATCTGCAACTAATAATATAATTATCTTTTCCAATAATCCTCTCTTATTTAATCGTTTCTAAATCTGCGCCCATTCCGTATTCGGTTAACCGTTTATTTAAAGTCTACCAGTCCCTGTTCTGCTGAGAATCAGCTACCTTCTGGAGGGAAACTGCTGTGTTTCTGATTAACATCAACAATGATGTATTTAGAAGTAAATCAAATTTTGATTAAGACCTGAGGACGCGATGTTTTAGAGATCATCTTAATTAGAGGTTCACCTGCTGTAACTCACCTTTCTTGATAAAATCCAAATTTCAGAACGAAAAATACTGCAAAACTTGCGGCATAACACAAGAAGATAATTTGAACATTTGCATTTTTGTCGAAATATGTGAGTCTCAAAATGTCTTGCTCTGATTTGAATGTGTGCGGTCCATAACGAGTACTCTACCCCTAGTAAATGTGTTGTCTTTCCCCCCGACCTCATCATTCTTTGAGTTACTGCAGATTATATGTTACATCAGGGTTTAAGTAACCTCGCTTTTTATTTAGTGTTTTGAGGTGCGGTATCAGTACCGAGGGAATCTGAAACGTCGGACGATGATACCCCATGACACCAAAGATACAAAAATGCCTTTTTATCGATTGCAAAATGGTTGCTCGTGTGCGACCTTATTTTGTGTTACGTAATTCCAATTTTTAAGGTCCCCATACATACCAACAGAGTAAGAGGTCTTATCTAACATAATAAGGTCTGAAGTTACTCGACCATGCGAAATCCGTTTGGCACCATCGAATTTATCATCGGAGGTTCCTTCGACGTTTCCCTGCAAGGACGCCACAGAAAACAAAACGTTCAAAACTGTATCGCTTTTTTCGTATATATCAGAAGCTGTTAATATCAACAGGTACAACCCTAAAAGCCCAAAGGTGTATTAATAGGCGGGACCGTTCACTCCACAAGGTTGAGAAGAAGTTCGATAAAAATAAATGCCCAGACCAATCAATCTTACTTCCCCTGGGGTGAAGCGCCTGCCTGCTCCACCTTAAGCCAGCATTAGTATTACTGTCGAGTTTGAAAAAGAATTTTTGCTTAAAACAATTATATAGATTATTACTTTCCGTGAATAATAATTTAACCCCTAAATATTGAATGGGATTTTGGATCATATGATATGTGAACGGCGCCATTGGTATTGAGTAGGGCGGGAAACTTATTTGTACGTTTGACATCCGCGCGCTCCATTCGCGGCACATAGGAAAAAACGCACGCTATAAACCTCCTTTTGCAGCAGTAGATTCTGGGTTTTCAGAATAAAGAAAGGGTACATGGTGGAAAGAGGGGAGAATCAAAGAGAAAAACAAGAGTGTACCCAGTATCTTCATATTGCGGTCGGAGCAAGGTGAAGATTGGAGACTTAGGAAGGACTAAAACGGTAATTACATGTAAACAAGTTTGATAATTGTTATTTGAAATAGTTTGCTAATTTAAATTAATTTGTATAGGGTGGATAACTGTTTGAAACCATTTTTTTAACTTGTCATTTACGTTATTGCCGTGGGGGAGAACAAAGAAAACGGCGACAGACTTCGGGTTGTGAAGAAAGTTTGAATTTGTTGATACAGAATAATCAAATACGAGTGGCGAAGTAGCCTGTGACTATATTCATTGAAAGGTACGATCCAAACATATATTCTCTAAATTCTGAAGCATGCTAGTGCAATCTTCTATTTCCTTGCTACGTCACTATTCCAAGTTCAAGCATTGTAGGTTACATTTTGCTAATAAAAATGTAAGTTTTGGAAGTTATGGCTGAAGCTGAAATAGAGCTGAGATTGATCCATCAGAGTTTGAACGTATATAGTTCTAAGTTGCAACACAAATTGCTGAAAACTGTTTCCAACTTCAGTCAGTAGAGATGACATGCTGTGCCTCAAAGAAGATTTGGTATGGAATTGCTGCGAAAAAAGAATTGAATTTAGGACTTGTAATGTTGATATAATGCTCTGATCAGCATCGGGCAATGAAACCTTATTCCACTAGCTACCATATGATCGTTTCCGTGATCCTTCTTATGATTTTGATAGTTATGCTTGAGTTATTGTATATAGTTAATACAAGTGTACACTAGTTTGTCTGATTCGGTGGCGGCATGTACCGGTAGTCAGAATTGTTAAGAAAATAAAGATCGTTTATAATGACATGCTTGTTACTCCACAGAAACCCAAGAAGCGTTTCCGTCCTGCAATGTCCGAAGACGACTTACATAAGAAGTTGCCTTTCAGGTGAGTTACCAGTCCGATTTTACAGTGTATGCTTCGTGAATTATTTTTACAAAAGAGATAACTCTTGGTGGTGTTGAAAAGGTAGCGGTACCAGTATGGGACTAACTCGGTATTTTCATTCTAGGGCCGAATATGCTAAAAGTGGAAGAGCAAAATGCAAGCTGTGCAAAGAGGATATCGAAAAAGGCTCATTGCGTCTCGCAATTATGGTGAAGGTAATCTTACTGTTACAAGCTATGCTTAAAGCATGAACTTGGTGAAAGGAAAGTGCTGGAGGAAGCTTATATGATCGTGATTTGCAGTCCAGCTTTTTTGATGGAATGCAACCAAATTGGTTCCATCAGCATTGTTTCTTCACCCGAGCAAAGCCTAAAAGTGTTGGTGACATAGGACACTTTGAATCGTTGAGATGGGAAGATCAGAAAAGTTTGGAGAAAATTGTCGGTAAGGCTTATGTTCGGATTAGCGGCTCTAATTATGGCTTCATTTTGTTCAAGTTTTGTATCTGTTATTAGGGAAGGAAGTGGCTATAGCCGCGGGGGAGTCGAATGGAAAACCAGATTACTCAGAGTTCTCAATCGAATACGCAAAGTCAAACCGTTCTACGTGTGCTGGTTGTGAAATCCAGATTCCAAAGCAAGTTTTGCGAGTAGGAAAGAAAGACTATGAATCTGATTCAGCTCGTTCTTTCGGCCCAATGGTGAGTTACTTTTGCAATTCCGATTGCAAGTAGAACAGAAGTATATTTTCGAAGCAAGGGTGCGAAACAATTGTTGCTTTGTGTTTTAGTTTCGCTGGCATCATCTGGACTGCTTCGTAAAAATTCGTGAACAGCTAGGATGGATGGCAGATGGCAAGCTTTTACCAGGATTCCGGGATCTTGAGAAGGAAGACCAAGGAGAAGTAAAGACGAAGTTACCGGCAATTGCCACCAAGTAAGAAATAAATCTTAAAAGTAGTACATGTGTAAATCTTTACAGATGTAATATCTTTCTGTCGATTTAATTTCTTAGGAAACGCAAAATGGGTGATAATGGAAATGTCCAGCCGAAGAAGCTCAAAACGGAATCAGCGGAAGATGCAAAAAAAGAAAAAGAAGTGGAGAAACAGAATAAGCTTATGTTCAAACTTCGGGACCAGATTATGATGGCGCGTGAGAATAAGGAATTGAGCGCAAAAGATTTACAAAGTTTACTGGAGTAAGTAACGAACTATATGATGTGCTCAACTCGTAAGTTTAAATCCCTAAATCTTTAACATTTCTTTGGGTGATTAGGTATAACAAGCAAGAAATTCCTTCCTCTTCAAATTCGGTGAGTATAGAATTTGTTTTATTTAGCCATTCCTTGGTGAGTTGATTGCGAATGTAGCAATTCTGCATGGAATCTATAAGCTCCAGTTTGCCTCATGATTTTGTTTGCGCAGTTATACGACCGACTCGCTGATGTCATGACCTTTGGGGCCTTGCTACCGTGTAAACTTTGCAAGGAAGGACAATACGTGTACAGGTATGGCAAAAGATTTGAAAAAATAAAACGTCACCATCATTATTGATCAATCAAAAAAGCAGTGCTAAGCTGAATTTATGTTTTTAGGAGTGGAATTGGTTACGTTTGCTTGGGATACTTGACAGAATTTACGAAGTGGTGAGGCTTACTTTAAAGCTTACTTTAAACCATGTACAAGATGCATTTATGACAATATTTTTAACACTAATTCATGCAACATGCTTTGAAATTGTAGTGAAAATATTAACTTAGACCCAGAAAGAGTAGTATTCAAAGTACCGAAGAAATTTCGTGATGAAGCAGACGTTCCTGATTTTTTGTAAGACATCAACTTACTTGATAACAGATATCAATCATTGTAGTAACTCAAATTGGATTCCGAGTTTTATCTATTGTATTGTGTATGTGTGCTTTTAGGGCAACATTTTCGATGAAGCAAGTTATGAAGCGCGTAATACCGAAACATGCGCCTGTTGTACAAGCAAAAAGTACTCATGACTCCGCCGCAGGGTAATCGCTTGTTAAGCTGAAAAACTTCATGGAAAGAAGAATTCAAACCGATTCATTATTCGCTCAATCATTTGTCGTTTGCAGATCATACAAAGGTCCAAAGATAAACTCCAAACCTTTGAAAAACTTTAAATTTTTCGTTGATCCAGCTTTGGACAAAGCAGACATTCAGAAAAGGCTGGAAACATATGGTGGAAAAGTAACAAGCACAATAAGTTCCAAGTCGCGTTTGGCCGCAGCAATATCATCTGCAGGCAAGTAACAGAATACTTCTTGAGGCAAGCGGTAGTGCAAGGCCCTAGTGCAAACCAAGTTTTTTGACAGGAAGAAATAACTGTGTCATTTTTGCAGATACCCTGGAGAAAGGAAAAGAAAAGTTCATAAAGAATTGCAAAGATCGAAAGATTCCCATCGTTTCCGCAGATTTCGTGAATAATTTGAGAGAAGTGGATTATAAGTTGGCGGAGCAAGTACAGCTGACGCTCATTGTAGACTGGATTAAACCGATGGAGATTGCGGAATATCTTAATTCTATTAATCCTGATTTCGAGAAAGCCAAGAAAGGTCAGGGGAGCTACACCTCATTAAATTATAACATCTGATCTCATAAAAGTAATTGGGGCACTAATACGCGGAACCTCTCAAAGTTAATTGCGGTGCCGTCACAAGTCTCCCTACAGCAACGGTTTTCTGATGACTGAGTCAGTATAGATTTTCCGTCTCAGACAGATACGAAACCGACACCATCCAATTTAGTTAATGTAGCACTTTTGCGTCATGGTAGTAAGAACTTTATTTCAAATTATTTCATGTGTGCAGAGGAAAAGTCAAAGATGGAAGTCGAGATGAAAAAAATTAAGCTTAAAATGAAAGATGGAGCTGTTGTTGATCCAGACAGTGGCTTAGAAGACGAAGGCCATGTCTACAAAGTAGGTTCAATATGAAGTTATCAATAACTTTGCTACTTCAAGAAGGGATAACATTTTGTCATATTTTGCTTTTAATTGTTTCAGGAAGGAGAAAAGTTCTATTCCGTAATATTAAGCAACGTGGATGTTGAAGCAGGCACGAATAAGTTTTACAAACTTCAACTTATCGAATGTGACAGAAAACGCCAGTAGGTGTTGCAATACTATGCACAGATGATTACAGCGGTTAAACTGAAGCAATTGCACTTCATTACATTATTATATATTATCATTCTTTAGGTACTGGGTGTTCAGAGCGTGGGGGCGATTGGGTACTACTATCGGAGGTAATCAGTCTGATGCGCAAGCTTCTAAGGAGGATGCCATTTCGTTGTTCAATAAGTTGTTTAAAGAAAAGACTGGGAACGAGTTTGGAAAACCATTCAAACTGCAAAGAGGAAAGTATCTGATGATGGACATCCACTATGGAGAGGTTAGTGTTCGCTTCCTGTTCATTGAACTCATGTAAACTAAACGGGTGATGGCGTTTATTCTGGAGGTTTTTGACATTTATTGATATGATGCTGCAGAAGGACAAGATGAAGCAACTAGTTCCTAGTACGAAGACTTCTAAACTTGAGCTTGCGGTGCAAGAATTGGTAGCAAAGATATTCGATATCGATGACATGCAGCAAACTTTGCTGGAGTTCGAGGTATGGTTATTTTGGAAGTTGTTAGCAGAAGCTGCACTGCAAGAGACATAATCTAAGTTCTGCATAACGTGTTTTAGCTGGATTTATCCAAAATGCCGTTGGGAAAACTTAGCCAAGCTCAAGTCTTGAAAGCTTATACGGTTCTAAACGAAGCAATGCAGCTTATTGAAGAAGGTCCCAAGAAAGATGGATATAAGAAATTGATTGTTGACGCTACGAATCGATTTTTTACGTTAATTCCACACAGCTTCGGTACTAAAGATCCT
This sequence comes from Sminthurides aquaticus, assembly GCA_906901655.1. Lineage (NCBI taxonomy): Eukaryota > Metazoa > Arthropoda > Collembola > Symphypleona > Sminthurididae > Sminthurides > Sminthurides aquaticus. The sequence continues at coordinate 10,740,773 of CAJQTT010000001.1, read as the reverse complement.
CCTCGCCTCGATGATAAAGAATTGGTGAAAGTGAGTTTGGACATTGTTGCTAATATTTCTTAAATGTATTCAGAACTCAAACGTCATACATATTCCATTGTTTACTCGACGATTTCAGTCAAAATTAGACATGCTCGAAAACTTGATGGAAATAGAGCTTGCCTATGAGCTTCTTGTCCAAGGAAATCAAGAGGGAGGATCTCCAATCGATGCTCATTACAAGACTCTTAAATGTAATATAAGCAGCCTTGAACACAGCTCATTTATGTGGCAGCTTCTGGAAAAATATGTCCAAAATACCCACGCCGAAACTCACGACAATTATTCCTTGGAGCTAAAAAACGTAAATTTATTTTTATGACTGTTACTCTTCCTGCCATGGGTTCCTGTAAGCTGTTACGATACTGTTTTCTTGTTTATTGCAGATATTCACAGTAGACAGGAAGGGTGAAGAAAAGCGTTATGAAAAATACAAGGACTTGTCAAACAGAAAGCTTTTATGGCATGGATCACGTACCTCCAACTACGGTGGTATTTTATCTAAGGTATATCACATACAGCATATAGTATTTAAAGTGTTAAAGTTATTTAACTGAACGAATCAAATCACAGGGTCTTCGAATTGCTCCGCCCGAAGCTCCAGTTACTGGATACATGTTTGGAAAGGGTATCTATTTTGCTGATATGGTATCAAAATCTGCAAATTACTGCTACCCTCATGGAGATGGATCTACAGGATTACTACTATTGTGTGAAGTAGCTTTGGGTGAAACGTAAGTGCATTGAGAGTTGGAACTTAGTTTATGTAATTCGGTACTATTCGCCTTGTTTACTCAACAATTATGAATCTAGACATGAATTGACGTCCGCTAAAGAAACCCTACTAAAACCTCCAAAAGGCAAGCAGAGTGTGAAAGGTCTCGGGCAGACACAGCCGGATCCCAACGATACATACGTCTTACCAAACGGAGCTATTGTTCCTTACGGAAAACCAACAAAATCTGGAGTGAAGAATACTTCTCTTCTGTACAACGAGTAAGCGCAATTTCTATTACTTTATGCTAAGGGAATTAATATAATCTGCAGTCTAGCTACATCGGAAAGGGTTATATCGTTTATTTCAGGTACATTGTGTACGACGTTGATCAAGTGAATATCCTTTACTTGATGGAGGTGAAGTTTAAATTCAAGGGACGTCGTCGTTAAACAAGCATCGTGGTCCCCGTTAGTTTTCGTTCTCTAAACTATTCTGAATCTTATGATGGATCCATGAGATGGGAATCGACCAGCAACTCTTGAATATTGGAAAGTTAATAGGTCAGCCTACAGTCGATGTTACAATTTCTGCACTTCAAAATATAGTTAAAAAGTTCCGAGGATGCCTTCTTAGGATAACCTTGTTATAACACTTGTAGCACATTGGATTGTTGTGATGTACGGTACTACTTATTTCTAACCTGAATATTTCGATGTCTGTCAGCGTTCTTTTCGAAACTTTTGACTTACATATTCAGTTTGTAGAGCTATGCTACTCTTTGTGTTCATTATTATAATAGTTCCGTGTCCAAGGACATGTATTATCATTGATTTATCGAAAATCAACTCAGGTCTTACTTCGGTTTTTAAAATATTTTAGCTTATTTGATAAAATTCGGCCGGATATTAGTAATTCATGACAAATAAAACAGTATTATTGTAGAAGTAATTTGGAAACAACAAATTATCGTTGATGCCGATTGCTATCTTTGACGATCAAATTGTATTTCTGCGCCACCTTCAAATTGGCTATATTTATCTCACTCGTAGGCTTACACCCCCACTGAAACCTACAGACCAACCTGTTGAATACTTTCGAACGCAAATAGAATTTAAATCTAGTGCGGAGTTTGAACTATCGATGACGCTTACGCTGTCAAATGTGTGAGGAGACGGACCCTAGTTACATCTAGCAGGTGGAATTACGCCTGTGCTCAATATTTATCCCCGCCCAGAATTCGCTAAATTACAGTGGGTAGGAAGACAAAAAGAAAGTCTTTGCTGCAATCGTTGCTAGGAAGGTATTATACGTAGGCGAAAACAATTCTCAGCTTTAAGAACTAATCCATCTATTCGCTTCTGGAGGGGATTTAATTAAGAGACGGGAAGGATGTTATTGGGACAGGTATCCTGTGGAGTCGGAGCGTCAATAAAGTTTCATTAAGGAAATCTCGCTAATCCTTAACAGGGCCTACGCAGTGCTCAAGAATGGGGTTAAACCGGAAATGAGCGTCAAGAAGAAAATTGAGGTTTTAGAAGCAATTCTCTTATCCCTAACATTCAGCCTTCATATGTTTTATTTTTTGTATAAAAGGGTTCGATTCCTGGAGGCATGTCACCACAAACCCTGCCACCATCACCCCAGCAAGGAGGCAGCGGATATTTTGAAAAAGATCTTCCTAAAAACTATACTCGCCTTTTATTTTTAGTTCACCCCTTTTGAAATCCGGCAAAACCATGCATTTATTACCTTTTCTAGTGCTCATAGCCGTAGCAGCGGTTCAAGGTAAGCTCAGTCTTGAAAAGCTTTCCAAATCTCAAACACCTTCAATCAAATACTCAGGAGGTGGCGGGAAGAAATGTTGGGAAACATAATGTTTTTGACGCTGATTGTAATTTTGTGAAAAAGCAGGAGAAGAGGGAAGCGAAAAAGAAACCTCAGCATCGCTACAACATTTTGCAAGCGGTGATAAATATTTTCTCGCTGGAAAGCGTAACGGCGGATTGTTATCAGCCGGTCAAATTTATCCTAGACTGGGACGCGGTAAATTCCCTCTCTCTCATCCCCTTTTCATCCAAGCCCATCCCGAAACCAAGATAATACCAAATGCCCATTTGGAAATAGACCTTCAGCCGCCCATCCTACATCCCATCTGGGTCTTCATATCAAAAAGTTACAGAAACTTAATGATATTTGTTTATTTCAGGGTTTCATGAATCTCCCCGGCCTTTGCTTCCATTTTCGAGAATATTGAGACGTCCCTACTGGCGCTACCCCTTGGACTCTCTGCTTCTCGAGTACGAAGACTCCTTCCCCGGAGCTTCAAGTCCTGACGCCATGTCCCCGCTATCCGTGAGTAATTTAATCAACTCCGTCGGAGACTCCACCTCTCTAAATGGCGTAGAAGAGAACGAAATGGATAAACGTAATGGGGCAAATGGGGGCAATATGTGGTTTGGGCCTCGTCTCGGAAAAAGGAGGAAGCGATCTGTAGAAGCCGATTCCGGAGAACGTGCCAGGGAAACTTTTGACACTCGACTGCTCATGAAGCTTTTGCATAATTTGAGCTGGGCAATTGTACCCGTCAAACGTAAGTCTATTAGAAACCATTGCATTTACACTATCCGTCTTTTATACTTTCCCCTTTAGTAACCCGATAGTCCCTCCCTCGCTCATTTCCCCAGGCACCGCCGCACTCCTACGAAAACCCCGAAAATATTTGCTAATTATCAAAAGCCACGTGACTTAATTACGCACAAGAAGTTGTTTTTCTTACGCAATCCGCAAAAATATCAGGCTCCAATTTTACAACCAATTTCAGCATGAGCTAAATTATTACACCGTACTCGAAAGGTAAAAGCAAAGCAGGCTGAAGCAGTAACAAACTTCATCGACCTATAACCTCAGAGAGTGTTGAGTGTAGTCATGATCTGAAGAGGTAGAATGTACTCGTTTGCAAAAAATGAAAGCAATCTCGCTCGGTGTTCGTTATAATTATACGCTATTCCAAGTTTATTATCGAATAATGATAGTAGTTGTTGTATAGTTAATTCAAGTTCATTTCAAGTTCATTTCTCTCTCCCAAGTTATATAATGTGTAAGCTGGTTCTCTGGATTAGTCCCTCGTATAATTATCACATTTCTCGCAGAACATATATTTTTCCTTGTGGTAGGTACTTGTCTGAGGCTTGAGCTTAGGGTAGTTGATCTGTAATATTTTCCAACCTCTTTCCTCGACTTGCTATAATCCTTATCTTGTGAGCATTAACTTACTTCGAAGACTACATTACCTAATGAGTGAGATGAAGGGTATGATGAGAAGATGTATCAGTTTTCCAGCAGCTTGTCATAAGCCATTCTATAAGAACTTTTATCCGGATTGTCTAGGATCAAGGTGGTATAGTATCATCCTGATTAGCACACCTGACAGGTATCCGGAAGGTGAGAACTACTCTCTTCCATTAAGCAGTCAGGGGTAGTGCACCCTGTATACCAGGATAATACTATGGAATCCAGTAGCTGAGAGTGAGAAAGTTAATGGGAATAACCACCCTCGCTCTCCATCAATTATAATTTGATGGAACAACAAGGGAGGATGTGAAGAAATATCGCTTCTAATTAATTAAGAGGGAGGATAAACTACAGACTCAATGAAGGGTATTTCATTATCTTGGAACAAATCTCCCTCGTCTATTCTTTGATTTCTCGCAATCCGGCCACGCGCTCACCTCCACAAATTCTTACATTCACCGGAACATCCCTTTATTCACCCTTACCTTTTCCTACGCTATCTACATTAATTTATTTCGTCTTCTTAATCAAGTTATTATAAGAAGAATGCAATTTTTTCCCTCCTCCTCTGCCCTGTCTCACGTAGCAAGCAACAAGTTTGAAGCAATGCATAAAAGCTATATATAGTAGGCAGACCACGGGAGACAAAAGTGGTAGGAATCCAAGTATTACCTACTATGGGAAAAATTTCTCTTTCAATTCCATTTTTTTTCACTTTTTCAGAGCGTCGAAATTTCACCCCACGATTAGGTCGCAGCGGCTCGGAAGAGACTGCAGCAACTCATCATTCAAGTTTGCCATTCTCTCCACGGTATGTTTATAATAGCTTGCTTTGCTTTTCTAATGCTAATATCTAATTACCATGTCATCTGTTTGCGAATAATAATTAGCAATCCTTTTTTTACCTTCTGAATTCACTCGATATTCTCGCGCCACCCACGATAGATTGGGCAGATCTAGAGAAGTGCCATCCTCAGTAGAATTTGATTTAGAGGATGATGAAAGCCAGAGCCGTTATATCCGAAGCGATGGTGGCTCTTCCGTACACGGGCGTTCTACTCAGCAACCAGCTGGTGATGAACCCGGCATGACGACACCATCCTTTGCACCTTTCTCCCCGCGACTTGGAAGAGATCACTTCTCGCCCCGTTTGGGAAGATCTGGATCAGGAGATGATCGGGAATGATCCCACCTCATATAGCTTGTAATTGTAAATTTAGGATTCTATCACTCCAAGCTCCCTCCACCTTAAGTTCTGGTGCTTAAACAATGGAAAGGGATATCGCTTAAAAGTAGGGCAGATTGTATATTCTCTAGTATTAGAACGTATTAGAATGTCTAGCTGTAGAATAATATTGTTAGAAGTGACTTAGCTTTAGTAGCCATTAATCCAAGCTTTCTCCTGGAGAAAGCATCTATCCGATCCATTCGTGATCATATTTAATTGAATTCTATCGCTTTAAGCCTCTACCAATGGATTGATAGCCGGCTTGAATAACTGTCCCCTTATTTTCCATTAAAAGAGCAGTGTAGGAAGGATCGCTATAGATATATAGTTGAATGTGTATATGGAGGGGTAGATGCAATTACTTTCACTTTGCTTTCTCCTTCCTCTCCCTGTCAACAGTTACCTTTCCAGTTATGTAAGTAGAGTATCCCAGTCTTAGCACTTTAGGCGTGTCCTTCTTGTAGTTAGCTCCGTGTCACATGAGGAGTTGGAGCCCCCTGCTGGGTTTTCAACCAGTTTCTTTCTCCCATATCCTCCTACATATATATATGAACTGTAATCAACTCATGGCAAAAACAAGTCTGGAATAAAGCTCTCTCAACCTTTAAGTTTCACAAATCTTTTCAGATTAAGTCTTGCAAAACTTTCTCAATACCTTTCTTCTCCTTCGACTTTCAACTCGCAGCTATCCCTTCCAGCTTTCTCCGCCGCAATCACACACACTATCGCCGCTCATTTATTCTCCAAAGTTGCCCACGCATTTTACCCTTTTGCCTTTCGCCTCCTACAACTTAAATGCCAAATCCGTTCACTGGTAAATCCTAAGTGGAATCCACAAGCTCAATACTGAAACTAGCTATGTTTTCTCTTTCACCGCACTGGAGGCAAGGGTGTTCGAATTACTTGGCCTTTCCCTATTTTCTTCCCTCACCCTCACCTACCTTTCAATATAACTTCAATATAGCTCCAACACTATTTTCGTTCCTTGCTTTCTCTCCTTTCTCTTCTAACGCAAACAAACCCAAGAGTATTTTTTAAATTTTGGTTACTTGCATTGGACTGTAAGAATATTATCCCACGAAAAACACTATGTTGATTTTGTGCATCATTTTGCTTATTATTTCATCCTTTTGCGTTCCTCTGCAGCTAGTAGTTTCAAGAAAAGAATCGTGCACAATTTATATAGAAAATAGCTACAACAACATGCAGGGTAGTATCATTGTGTTCAATTAGAGGCAAAAGCGTGTTATTTAGAAGATTGTAATCTAATTTCCCCAGCTTTCCAAAGCTTGATAAACGCAACAATAGCCGGATATTTTAAACTCGAGAACACATACATCCTCCTCAAATGATATATATGAAAAATATAGCTCGACGAACTTGCAACAAAGCAAACTGGAGTACTTAACAATTTTCGCACAATTATCATCATTTCCTTTAGAAAAGTGCACAGAAGGATCAAAAAGGGTAATTCTTTGCACGCCACAAGGTTAGCAGCTCCTTCCTATGGCAATGGTGTGAAATAGGATTCCGTATACTTTGTAAATTGAATCAGTACACTTGTGTGGCTAACGGACGTAGACAAAATGCAGAGGGCGGACGGTGGGTGATGTGAGAGTTAATAATTTGTTTTCTCGGCTATAATAATCTTGAAGACATGTTAATTGGAGTTGAGTCGGGGAGGATAGAGCGGCTTTAATAAAGGGAGCGTGCATGATTGACTCAAGTGTTTACATATGTGCCGATGAATGTCTCATAGGGACAAAGTCCGCATCTCCCTCACCAACTGACCACTCAAGGTTCTCGGAGAGGACAAAAGGATAATACGAGCGTTGGTGGTGAGAGTCAGGAATAACACTTTGTATTCGTGGAAAGTGTACCATGGGTTTTCCCTTTGCACCACAATTTCTCCAACAATAATTCCCACCCCTCCGTCATCAAGAATCATTGTCATGAGTTCATACACACAATTCAAATCCTATCAGGCGCTAATATGCACTCGGCATTAGTGCAAAATTCCAATTTTCCCACATCTCTCTCATTCCACTCCACACAAACAAAGACTCAGACTTCTAATAAGTGACACAATAGCATATACATTTTACACCCCTCCCCCAACAAACCTAGATTGAAGAATCTCCGGAATCAAGAGCAAGCAAAGTTAAGAGCAATCTTAGCAAAAGCTATCCCGACTCGTGGGCAGCCTAGTGACAAGTCAGTACGCACATGTCCAATAGCCCTTAACAAAGATTGTTCAGAAAAAATAGATTAATAAGTGTCACCTCAACTCGTGTTTCTCAACACGGAGACAAGCTCCCTCCATGTCTCCCCAGCAAAGGAACTCAGTAAGAAGAAGGTTGCGAATCCATTGTACTGCGATTTTGGAAGAGGTCTGTTAGCATAATAAAATCCTTGTAAATTATCTTCGTCACGTCTTCTTGCTTGCTCCCTCTTATAGTGAATCCATTTATTATCCTTTGATGATAAAGTAGATAAGAGGTTCTGAATGGGATTCTAGGAGGAAACTCTAATGTTGATATTTCATATTGCTTTGAAGACATGTTACATGTTTCCCTTTATTTGCATTTCGCTCACCTCATCAATAGACGAATCATGAAAAAATATACACAATGCAACCAGAGCAATTCACAACGACTTCTTCCTTTACAATTTCGCACCTTTCCCTCCATTATCTCATTTGCAAACCTCCCCCCCTATTCCTCCTACTGTTCTACCTTGAACTGAAAAATCCACGCAGATTCAATTACACACATGCAGGCGTTAGCATCTGTTCTACATTTCAAGTCCCAACTTTCATCTCATATGGACAAGAGTGCGTGTCACATCTTAATTCGTATTCAAACAAATTACAGGGAGAACAAAATTTTTCCATCCACTCTCCTCACATACTTGCAATAGTAAACCCCTTCATCGTCTCTACATAGCAGTGCCAGCGCTACGCTGCCATCCGTCATCAGCAGCGTCGCTCCTTCAGTCATCTCTCATTCCCTTGAGGAAGAGAATGATGCTTGACCATAGGGATGGCCATTGTCGTTGGAGGGGGGCGGCTTGAAGATATCTCGCAGCAATTTATTTAATGGACCACAATAAAACTTTTAAAATAACCGTAATAACTACTCTTGCATCAGTAAACTATCGTTTCACCAAGTGTATTTATAGTGCTTGGCATACATTGATCCAAATTTAACTTGATGATGAGTCTTGAGAGCAGAGGGGTTGGTCATTAAGGTCCTTGATTTAGCAAAGCTGTATTGTAGCGTAATCCCTGGGATTTGCTGATGACGTAACATTAATAGTGCAGTCATCACTCAAAGAAGCAATCAAATCTTGCCAAATACAAGACAGTCAATCATTGACTCCGTTATTTCCAGCTTGTATATATACTTGAAAAAGTACTGAATCCAAAATATCCAGGTGAATGCTGGTAAAACAATGTGTGAATGAGAGTAATGATGATCCGACTAAAATGTATAATTGATTTTACTGCGTTGATGGTGGTCTTTTTTAGAGGTTGAAGAAAAACTCTTAGTTTGAATCAGGGCATGAGCTTCAACAAGACAAAATTGAGACAATTGAGCAAAGGGAATAATGCATCAGCGACTTGTGCATCCTTGAAGCAATTCTGATACTCTCAACCCCATCATCAAGTTATTCTGAGAGCAAGATGATGAACAAGATATTTTATAAACTATACAAGGCTGTCGTAAAAATCCAAGAAATGACATAATGGAAATGGAGAGATGTAAAATGAAGATTTTATATATATATATATACATCACCTTCCCATCTCCTTTAAATATTCAATCCAAAGCACTGTAATCTTTGTCATTGTCACCTGTGGAGGAATGTGATTGTGAATTTGCCCAGTTTTTTTCATCCCTCCAAAAATTGTAATCGTATCATTTTTTATAGTTGATCGAGCATAGAATTCGCACAATGCTTAGCAATGCTTGACGTCCATCTATGGGTTTAATTCAAGCGGGGTGGGAGCATCCAGAGGGCGCTTCTTTGATCTCCTTGACTTTCCCACTCTAAATCATCTATTAGGATTTTATTCAAACCGAATATTTTAGCCGCTGCGTGAAACCTTTTGTGGAGAGTGAGAAAAGATTGAATTACACACAATCCTTTCCTTTAGATTATCATAATAGAATTTATATTTGCATCCTCGGACATCCAAGTTCACATTTGTGCGATGGAGGATTCAGTTCCTACGAAGGTCTTTGCGTATTATGTATCCCAGATATACCTCATGAAAACATATTTCATAAGAGAAGAATGCATGATGGACAACAAAGAAGAATGAATGAGAGAAGAGTTGGAAGGAGCTGTTAAATCATAACATTACAATAGGATTCAAGTAATGATTTCTCTTGAATAGGGTGTTGATGTTTTAGGATTGTTGCACTCGTATCAAAAGAATTGTATTATAGAATTGAATAAAACAAAAACTTTCATCATTTGAGCATAACAATATTAATGAAAACAATTTTTCCAAGTGTCTATAATCGAAACGAAAATTGGAAACGAAAGCAAAATCCTCCCCTTCAGCCCTCAATCCTCCTCCTCGCCAACAATCAATAAAAATTTAGTGCAAATAACAAGAAGAAAATAAGAGCTACAGGAAGGTTTCTATGAATCGGTTTGCTGTATATAACAACTTTCGCTATTTGACCTTGAGATAATAATTTTTATCGTGCGTTCCGAGTTCCAGGAAAAATATTAAGCGTCTTCTCATTAAATCTCCTACGCTCTTCATAGAGCCGGAGGAAGATGAATGATTCACAGAAATGTTTTCTAGTTTTATACTCTGAGAGTATTTCTCTCACCCCAAATCCTCCATGTCTCTCATTCACCATACTATACTCTCAGACCTTTCTCGAGTTATGAGGATAATGAACGTCTGAGATTTTTCGCATGATTTCGTATTACGAATAACCCCGCGGAGCATCAGAATGCTCAATTCTTTGACCTGTGACAGAACCAGAGCTGGGATGAGGTCAAGATTGGTTGAAATTTTCTATAATTCAACAACATCGAGTATCATCATAAACCCAAGGATTAGATAATGAAGAAGATTGTTCTTGTGGAGAAATACGTATTTGCTAATAGACTTGGACATGTAGTTAAGGGTTGCGCATTAACGTTAGCTTTAAAATTTGCAAAAAACCTAAAAGAGAGCTTCATAATAATATCTGTCTGGATTCATCCCTTTCCTTCTTCATCTTCATAACCCTTCCTTTCCTTCTCTTCCATCTCCGTAATCATCTTATCCGAAAGTGGAGGATGAAAAAATAAATCTACAGTCATTCTCCTTCCCAATAACTTTTCCCTCTCCTATATTATTTTATTATTTATCGGTAATCAGACAGTCTAATATGATCGGATGATGAGAAATATTTCTTTAGTATATTATCTTAATGCAGAGAACCGATATAATCCTTTTATAAACTGAGAGTCCATGATTTCACTTACTTTTCCCGCCACAGGATAAATTGTCATTTCAACATTCTTCAAATACAACAGCACGAGTTGACAGAGAAAGCTCTAACTCTTTCCTACGCCGCCGTTTCTTGTATATATACTTTTTAAAATCACCTGGTTTTCAACGAACCTTTTAAATTCCTCATAATTCCGATATTTCAAAACGGACATAAATTATCTCAAGATTTGGGTTTTGGATACGCAGGATTTTCCTTCCTGTGGAGATTCACCACAGTTTTTCATTCATATTTCATTGCGAATCCAAAAACATGTGTGCGCCTTCCTTCCTTCCTTACTTCCTGCCCTCCCTGACCAGACCCCAGGTTGCCCAGGTATATGATTGCTATACGGGATGAAAATTACTGGCTCCAATAAGACTCAGCATCTTTCAAGAAGACCCTCTTCTTGAAACAATACGCTCACGCATCACACGCACTTCCAATCACGGTATCCTCTTCCCCTGAGTCTTTGCAATCTTTTGCGGATGATAGAGGTTGATGAGGGTGAAGAAGACGAAGAGATATTTGGCAATTGAGAGGAAGATGATTGCTGGGGTTATACGGTACTCTCTCGCTCGGAGACTTTCCAATTATTTGTCATTTATCATTTACTCTTGATCATGTCCATGGTTTTCATTTCCCAATTTCAGACAAGTAGTCATTTACTCTGTAGCTTTGACAAGAGAATTGACTCATACAACTTCACAACTTTTACCTCTACACCTTCTAACCCTACACAACAAACAACAGGGTTTGTGCATACATTCACGCTCCTTCCCCGTTCCTCGTCCCCGTAATCGTGTACTCTCAGTTTGCAGTATCCTCTGGCGGAAATCATTCTTATCCTAATCATCACGTCTTCACTTTCAAGGGTCCATAGAGTTCAACTCATCTTCTTCTTCCCTATGGTTTTTCATTTCTTTTCCCTTTTCCTCTCCGTCTTCCTCCTCAAACATTTCGTTATCCATCAGCACAACACGCTCTCCTATCCAATTCCTGCTGAGGCACAAGATGTGTACAGCCTCATCCATTTATTGGTATTAAGAGAATCAAACTTATTGTAAAACTACTACAAGTTAGCATGTGTTCAAGTCTTGGGACTAGAAGGAGTAGATCAAGAATCAACTCCAAGAGGTGAGTGTACGTGTGTTTGTAGAGTGATTTTGTCCAAAAAAATTAGGTGAGACATGTAATCAAAGTTGCGTTAGATCAACGTCTCATACACGGCAGTAGTAATCTCAGATCCTCCTTCCTTTACAAATCCAAGTAGTACGCGTATCGTTAGAGTCAGCTTGAATAAACTTGAGAAAGGAAAGAGCAGACAGCCAATGTTCATCTCATCATTCATCACCACAATTTCGCGATGCTTCCAATCAGCTTATTTTACGCTACCGCAAACATACCACCCTATTATTTATTTATTATAGCAAGCAGATGATCTGTATGACTACCAAAGCTAAAAGCTAACATTCGTTCAGTTCAAGTCCATTGAGATTTACTTTTTCACAGGATCATCTCCTATAGAATCACCTGCGCTCCTTGTTGACCACTGCACTGTCCACTTTCCGTGATTCTCAGAGAGCGTATGTTGCGAATCTTGCCTCCCTTAGTGTCCTATGTTTGGGGGTTTACTAGCAAATTATTTCAAGTAGGGTGCAGCCAAGCTGTTTATGGATAATTTACCTCATTTCTCTTTCTTGCTTTAGTTTTATTCTGTTCCTTTTCTAGTATCATTCTCTTATTCATGCTATATGAATGAGGTAATTTATGGTTACTACTCAAAAAAGCGTTGTGTACTTAATTTACGCTAATTAATTAAAGTATTTTCTCCAAGTTTTGCATCAAATAGTTTTCTCCACCAAATCGTCCAAGCTTTCAACATCCATTTAGAATGCATGATCAAAGAAATACACACGCCTCCAATGCCGCACACAATACACAGCCGATAAATGCATTCTTAAATTCCCATAATCCTAAGTATACAACAATAGATTTTAGAATATTTTTAGCAGTTTAACTGAGATGTGTATAACTCACCAACTATCACGGACTCATGTTCGGCTCTCTTATCTGTATCGTAGTAAATCCAAGCACAAATCTTAATCAGATGCTGCTCATCAGCTCATCACTGCAAAACATTTCTTCAACCATGACAGGGGTTGTGCAGTTCGCAGACCAAGTGCAGACAGACCGGATCCTCTCCGTCTCGAACGTGCTCCTTCTAGTTTATACTCATTATAAATGCAAACTTATAATTAAGGCCGAAGCAGGTAATGTATAGTTTTAATCTCTGTACAAAAATACTTCCACTAAGTTTTACTTGAGCTCCAATGCGCTACGTCAATCATTGTTCTGATTTAAAATGCTTAATACAGAATACAGCGTTGTTACTGGTGGATTGCCGGCAGGCGTGAGGAGAGAGGTGAGAAAGTAAAAGTGTGAGAAAGTTTAGAAACGGGATGACTGCCTTGCTTTTTAAAGTTAATTAGTCTGTCCACTCCGCAAATCTCCGCAAACTGATGGCAACACACCGATGTATAAGACCGCCAGAAAAATTTCCCGCTCTTTTAAAGTGAAATATTTTAAAAATTGAAACAAAATTTCAGACATTATAATATTTAAAAATTTGAATCCTCAAAAATTTTAAAAATCCTATAATGAAAATACAAAATTTTCAAAACATGAAAATATACATAAATTTAAAATTCAAAAACTTAAAAACCTAAATATTTAAAATTTTAAATCCATAAATTCAATTTTTTTAATGCAGCACTTCAGCACCCCTCCCACCCTTACTGACTTGAACCAAGTTAGTTAAAACAAGTTTTAACTTTCCAATTAATTTAAACTCTTTCAAAACCATTTGCTACACCTTGGTGAATGATGAACAAGTTAGTGAAAAGCTTTCAGTCAGCATAGTCAAGGAAGTTAATCCCTGGTGCGTTAGCGTGTTAGATCAATGAAGACTGGTCATGCGATCTAAAAGAATTAGTTTACAAGGTACAACGAGCGGAAGAGTACGTTTGAACAGGGTTTCTCCACGTACCGCATCCACAAAGCGGTTGCGAATAAACAAAAGAATTGTCCTCCTTCTTTCTTCCTCCTTGGCCACGCTATGCGCCTTTTAAACCTCCTCCATCTCCAAAGTTTAATGTTGATTGCATGAGAACCAATGAACAAGAATAATATGCTGAGCAGACTAGAATTATCTGGCGTAAAGAAATAAGGAAGGCAGGTGTGTTTGAGATCAATTGAGTCTTATCTTATTAGCTCATTCTCATCGGCTCTTTCACTTTTATGTTTAGTTCGTCAAATCTAGTACACAGTTGCTGTTTTAAGACAGGAACGATTAAAGAAAACTGTAGCTTGAGTTCCCAAGAAGTTTTGTGCTTATATATAATCCTTCCCTCTTGTCCTGCATGTTAACTGAAAGCTTATATCCAAAGCCAGTGTGGACAATACCGCATATTGTTGCTTTCATCTCGTGCTCATGGATGGAGGCGGCATAAGACACGGATTTACAGGGTTTGGTAAAGAATACGATGGACAGCTATAGAAGTTGATGATAGACAGACTGAAGGGTTGAGTGAGCCAGGTAAGATGGAATAGAAAAGCTTAAGGCGTTAATAAGTGACGAGATGTCATGACAAGTCGGAATTGAAGAAACGCACACAGTCGCAAAGATGCCCTTCCACAGCCCTCCTCGCCGTCCTCGCCCTCCACCGTTAGCGGCAAAAGGGTACGGACAGGGATTTCAAAAGGCGGGGGAGGGGAGGAGATTAAGCACAAGCTACAACAACTGTGAGAAGAAACGTTGCATCACCATGGAAATATCAAATAACGATACACCAATGCCGGAAGAAACAAACGAGCTAACATGAGGTTAGCGGGGATCCAAGAGTTGCTACCATGTCTGGTAGCTGATTGGTCGCAAAGGTATTTAATAGATGACGCTTTTATGAATGAGCGAGGAAAAAGAAAAAGTGACGAAATATTATAATAATCCTTATAAATCACCACAACCCTCATTAAGGCCGGACCTCGTCAATACACTGCACTAAAAGAATCAATAAAGGAACTCGAAAAGACTTGGGCACGAAGTTGTGGAGGTTGATGAGAGATGGTGAGGGGGCGGGAAGGGTGTTATATATATTTTGCATAAGTCCGCCGAGTCCACATTGCCCTAAGCTTTCTCAAGCTGACGGACAGGAGAAGAGAGCAGATTTCCCCGTTTCCCCACCCACTTTTCCTTTTCTTATTTATAACGATTATGTGTATATAATTAGTCATTCAATGGGATCTCCTGTCTCCTCGCGAGGAGGCTGCGAGAAAGAAGGGCGGCAGAGGAAAATGTTCCAACTAGACTTTCATTTTCTTTTATTAAAACTGAAAAAGAGGGAGCTTCTGTCCGTGGGTGGGTGTATTAAATCTTATACGTCATACATGTGTACGCCAATAACCCAAGACAGACCTACTGCAGCACAGGAAGTGTAGAAATCCCACTAGATTCCTTCTACCTTAAGCTGCCCAACTCATACTCCCCGCCCACATTTTGCATCGTTTCCCCCAACATACAGAAAATTTTGCATAGTTTTGGCAAGGAACCTTTCTGAAGCATTACTGCGATTATTAGTTCACGCAATGAAATCTTGACTTTGGCGATAGCTCACGTCGAAATGTGTGAAAATGTGCTCCCAAGTTTTTCACACACAAAACCCAAACCCAGCTAGCTAGCACCAGCTTCATCAATCCTCGTCGACTTATAAGCAGAGGGCGGTACTGCGTACTGAAATGTGAAAAAGCGGAACAAGAACGATGGCTAGCTAGCAAAGATCAAGTAAACTCACATCAATTCTCTGCCTAGCAACAACGACCATAATCTCAGCTTTGCTTTCCCCATACGTTCTACTCATATTCAAAATTGTACATCAAAGAAACCTGCCGTAGTGCGTGTAACTATGAGAAGTTTAATGGGAAAGGTGTCGATGATGATGAGAGAATAAATGGAAGGTTGAGTTAAGAGCCTGCACCAAGACTACGACTAGACCAAGGGGCAGACACATGATCATTCAGTAAAGTTTCCTTCATTCCCTCCCAGCATCCACAAATTACCCAAGGAGATGTGCGAATATGAGAAGAAGAACCAGCGTCAGGTAAAGCAGAAGATGAAAAAGAAGTGTCTTAAAAGAAACATATAACTTGATAGCCTCCTCATTTCTCTAACCAATCCCAAAGATTCATTTACACTTTTTACACTACTCCCATAAACTCAGAACGTGTATTATTCATAATTATTATCCTTATGACTCCGCTCACACTGTACTACTACACTATTCTTTTAATCACCCCATTTATCTCTACCGCATTTTCTTTTACTCATTTTTCCCTTTTCTTAATTCCCGAATGCTCATACTATTAAAACTTGCTTATCCGGTAGCACTTTACAAAATATTTGCCACCAGGTGGATATACATGCTTCCACTCTTATTCCTCATTTCACCTTTGGCAATAACAATCCGCCGTGTGTATCATTTACCTCCCAGAAGCCTCCCAGAATCAATGACTAATTTGATTTATGCTCTAGCTTATGTAGCAAAGATAAATTCAATAATTTCTCGCCCTCCCTTTAAGCTAAATACTAGTGCTGAAATTAATTTCCCACCATTTAAATCATCTTCTCTCATGGTTCAAACAAAACTAGCTTGTACAAAAAATCTTCCATTGATCTAGAAATAAATTCATTTTCTTATTAGGTCACAGATTCTTACGAAGCGTACTTAAAGTTTTTCCTATTTTGGAACAAGCATATGCAGTTTGCCATTCAATCTCTTATTGGTTTTTCAATAGATTATATACAAATCAGCAGATGCTCTTCTTCCAGATGGAGCCGTATTAACCCTCCCCCTCCTCCCTAGCTTTCCATCTACACCATCTACTTACATTCGTTTTGCTTGAGCTAGTTCAAATTATATAATAATAATATAAAAGTACAGAGTTTCTCGGATGGATTCGGTTGAGGAGCAGAGCGCGAATATAATGTAATTTCCTCTAGCTAATATTTTTGATAATCCGAGGGTATGGAATCCAGTGAGTACATACTAAACGTAGGAATCATTTCCGGTCTTAAAGGGCACTTGCCTTTACCTTTTACAGACGTTCCGGACAGCTTATTACCTCACTTGGTTTACTCTGCTCAAATCCGGCTTATAAATCTTTACTTATATCACTGCACACATGTTAGAATCTAATGTCTGATTTCATTCCAAAAAATAGCAATCTTACAGAGCACGCGGATGGAACGGAATCCCTTTCCATTTCTGCATGGACTCTGTCCAAATATTTCTATCCTGCATCTTTCTTTGCTCTTCCCTCCTCTCATTCCGCCTCCTTACTTTTCCTTTTAAACTCATCCCTGGGTCCGAATCCTTGAGGACTGGTATAGTAATCTTCCTGTCGGATTTGTAGCGCGTCTCCTTAATAGTTCCTCCAACCCTTTCCCCCTTCTTCGGAACTGCATATATGCAACTACGCTTAGTTGGGAATTTGAAAACAGCTACGCCCTCTGCCTTAGCTTCACTACCCTCACGTGATAATCCCTTTGCGATTTTCTCCTTAAGCTTGAAAATATAAGCGCGCGTAAGGATTAGCACTCCTATTTTCCCTTTGCTCCTTCCCTGTAGGATTGCAGCACTGCAGCACACAAACTTTGTATTTCCGACAATCAGCTCAAATAAAGCTTGTTTCCCCTCAAGTTGAACGGAAATGATTTTCTCAATAGGGCAATGAACGAGGGATTTATCTGTGCGAAGATCCGAGTCACCTATTATTATTGTTATTATGATTACGGTTTTACAAACTTGTATCTCTCCTAGTTGAACCTCTTGGGGTAATTCTATACCATTCCTCCAGATTAACACCACCCCGAGTTCTGGCGTCTGTCAGGCAGAGCCAAATCAATTCCAAAATATCAAGAGAAATCCTGTGACGTTGTAAGTTTAACAGTGTGATTCTAACTTCAATCCCTTACAATAATTCCTCTAGCCTTCTCCGGCGATATAGAATAACTAACGTAAAATGTATACTACAATCAACTACTATTCTACATCCGGCGTCACATGATATTATATTGAATTCCTTGGCCTTATCTCCACCGACCCCTGCTATTCCCTCCGGCCTACACCCCTTGAACTTTACCTCTTCATGTTTTCCTTTCAAACTTTTATGTCATTGTCGGAGAATAAAAAATGTATTCAATCATATTGTTGTGCATTCAGTCCTCGTCATTTCTCCCCCGCCTTCTTCCATTCCCCGTTGCAGTAGTTGTGTATTCTATCTTCCTTGGATATTTCTGCGCAGAGATGACAGGAATCTGGCTCTTCCCCCTTCTCCCCAAACCCTCTTGTCAAAGGAGACCATCTGAGACGAATATCCGGAAAGACGTCTACCAGGCTCTATACAGTCAGAAGAAGGATGGCTTGATGAGAGGAACGGAGTGGTTAGTTCCGCCATATAAAATTATATTTACCTAAAGGACAAACGCCCCCATCACCAACCGTCCACCTCCATCATTCATGTGTATGCATCGTCTTTGGACACGAAAAACCCAGGAATTTTTACCTACTACATGTAACATTAAATAAGAGACAGTTTAAAAACCCTGTATTACTAAAACTACCCATTGTCCACTCTCCTCTCGGCACGAGATTGAAAAGCGAGAAAAATTCTATTAGCGCTCATTCAGTTCACTTTTGATTTCTTGAATCTCATTTCAAGAGCCAGATCCTCCGATGAAGTTTAACTTGTTCTCCGACTTGAATTCCGTTTAAATCCAACTATGGCCGCCTAGCAGGTTTCTTTTGCATTATTTTTTCCGCCGCCACCCGTTTCCTTCCTTGAATTCTGTAGGATGAAACTGCAAGTAAATCAAGCAGGAACGGAGTTGAATTTGAGAGGAACGGTGTAATGCAATTCGCAATTCTTTCTCCTTGTCATCAGTCATCACTTCATCTTCTTGAAATGTTTGAGTGATTTTCTACGATTGTGCTTCCCCGCAAAACCTGAATCATCAGAGACAGCTGCATGTATTAATACAGAAACCTTATGTATAAGAAGACCAGCTGACTTTGTGCTCTTATATCCAAAGCTCTATACATTATAAAGCCTTTGCTTGAAACACTGTATTTTTACATAGCTACACAAAAAGGACAACTGAATCTTAATTTAAATACATTAAGAATCGCAGTATTTCTTTGCGTATGTATGGCCATCCATGAGCTAAAACACAGAAATCTATAAATCCTTGGAGCCGCAGAAGGTGCGGCCACCTGGTGTATCCAAACCGTACATACACACGCTCATGCTTCTAAGAGATTCATCCTTGTTGACTAATTCTTAATTGATCATTAGCCAAGCAAGCTCTGTAAATCCGACCACAGGATTACTTAAGCAATCAAAGATGAAGTCATCATCCCAGCACGTAATTATTGCATTATAGAGCGTGTGACATGCCTTCATTCCCATCTTTATTCTATTTACAGAATCAAAGCCAGTACACAGTGACCTCGCATCTTTGTCGTAGTAGTAAATGCAGATTCTCATACCAATCCCTACAACACCATTCTCATAAACGGCCGTGGGATTTGTCCTGATGAGTCCCTTTAAAAACAGTAATAAAAAATATGGATTTCGCAACCATCTCCCCCAGTAATTAAGGGCAAGGAAGAGACGTTAAAGACTGAATTTAAGAGTTGCATGTGCTTGTTTAGCGTTGTACGAAAAATAGCGGATAGCTTTTATATTTTACGCCACAAAAACTTTTCACCACAAATCCTTGAAAATCTTTCTTTTTCTTACCATATTTAATTCTCTTTGTAACTTTACAAGAAAATCCCTTATATATACATATGCCATCCCTTCTTCTTTGCTTCTTCCTCCCGACGTCAGTCTTTTCCATAGTGCACAACGATTCAACATGCTTGTAAATAAGTGTAACCTGTAACGTCTTTCTACCCCCAAAGAAAATAAATTCTACTGCTTTCGAGCGTTTAAACTCTCCTCCTCCTGGTATTTGCAAATAAAATTATCCCAGAATTTCCCATTTTGACACGTGAGGGACAATTAGTCTAATTGTTTTGAAGCGTTATAAAAAATATATAATTCTTCAATCCCACCTTCCTTTAGCGCTTAGCCTCATTGCGTACCGTACCTGCCAATACAATCCCACACCAGCTACAGCTTTCCTTCATGCTATCCATCTTTTTAAATTTAATTTCATGTTCTCTAATATTCCGAAAATTTTACGGTCTCTAGATTTCTAGTCCTTGTACGTGATTTTCATGTTTGTTTTTGCAATCAAATGGAATGAATCCTCCGGTATTTGTCAGTTATTATTAAAGTATTTAACCATACGCATCCTCTACATCTTGTCCTCTTTTATTTATTCCAATTACAAATCCGTCTTTGGTTTTGGTAAAGGTTCGCTGTTCCAAAAACTATTTCCCAGTAAAAGATACACGTTTCTGTAATAATTTCTCCTTAAAACGTGTGCAGTCACAATAGAAACAACCAACACAACTGTACTTGTACGTCTCCACCAATCTTCAGAATATTAGTTACTTGTGTTTCAGATCATGCAATGGTGTAATGTACATGTAAACCCAAGAAGCTTTAATAATCCTTCTTCCTACCACATCCACCATCTCCTCCTAACTCCTCTTCCGCGAATATTTCCTTTGAGGTGGTGGGCATCTCCTGCTTCATTGCAAAGTTCTCTGCCGGAGAATCGCCGGAGAGATGCGGGGATTATTACAAGAAGAAGCAACTTAAGAAGAAGCAAACTTTTCCCTTTGCGTATTCTCTTCTTCATCTCCCCACTGCAATTATTCAGTGTTTGCTACGTACGCTTCACTACTCCATCCTCCCGGCTCCAACCAGCCAACCGTCCAGCCAAAGCCAGGAGTATGAGTCCATCCAGCCGGCTCGCTATCTCACAGCAAGTACATATATAATCCCTTAAGATCTTGAGATTTTATTCAAGACAGCGGGGTGGGACTTTTTGAGCGGAAGATTTTAGGAGACGCTGTAAAAAGAATGGAAGGAATAGGAACATCACCTTCTTCTTATGCATTAGATTCCTTCAGATTCTTCCTCCTCCAAGATGATGATCATAATGGAGCATTTCAAGGAGATGCAATGTCCCTTGTATTTCTCCCCTTTACCCCTTACTGCAGCTTGCAAGACAGAGTAAAGCAGCAAGAGATGAGGAGGCAGGTAAGAGGTGTAAGAAGGTAAAAACTTGGCAGTCGTCTCTGTAGTTGATAGTAGTAATACGCTCGCTTAGTAAAAAGCCAAGAGTTAACTAAATGTGAGAGAGTAAGAAAGGCTTGTTGTAAAGAGCAACAATCCCCCTTAGTTCCCCTCATCTTATTCTTCTTGTAATCTCTCTCCTCCTAAGCCACGAGAATCCTGAGGATATCTTAAGAGGAATATATCCAAGAGCGTATGCGACTTCTTACCTAGAGTTGTCTTGTTACATTCACGGAGGGTGGATCACGCATTTTCATTCTCCAAACAGAGATTCTTATAATTCGAGCATATAGTTTTTCAAACTTTTCGCAGCGGATGTTTCAAATCCAGCAACCGCATCTCTTCAGCCAACCCTATCAAAGTGCATCAGCGGAATTCACGCATCCGGAAACTCTATCATCCCTCTCTTCCTCTAATCCAAGGTCCCGGCTACACCTTGTTGTAACGTCCGTCCATCCACAATCTTCTATTCCCCACCAGCCATTCAACAACCTATTAATAATCACCACCGGATAAGCTCCAGCAGCAACGTTGAAACAAAACCAAAACCGCAAACCTTGATCCTCTTCTTCCTTCTCCATTCAGCTTAGCGTCCCTATAATACTCCAGAGAGTTGCTTCCATCCTCACCTGTCTATGACTCTCTGGATAAAAGTACATCTTCAACTTGAATTCTCTAGTGCACTTGGACAAGTGAAGCACGCTTCCACGCTTTCGAGTGCAGTCCCTAGGATCCTCCATGTCTCCTATCTCTTGCGGTCGTAAATGCTACTCCAGAAACAAGACTCCAGCCCAACTCAGTAATTCCCTGACGTTCAATTCAAATCAACTTTCTTCAAAGAGATTTCAATTACACTCCTCAAAGTGGAACCATTCAAAATTGTGCAACACTCATCTTTAAGAGACTTGAACACAAACCACGCATACCCCAGAGCCAAGAATATAGTTCTGGCTATATCATCCATTGACTCTGTTTTGTTGTGACTATTTTTCCAGTATCATCCAACACACAAGTGAAATTCAATCAGTTTATGCCTGAATTAAAATATCATCATCGCACGTGTAGAAAACGTTTACAGTTCTCGTCCCCTTTGAATATATTCCTCAATTTAAAATCTCATCCTTGCCCCTTCCCGTGTTAAATCAGAATAAGACCGTCTCTGGAATCATGTGCCTTATATTGATTGTATCTTAAAAGCTACAAGTTGACTTCAATACTCAACATTCAACCTCTTATCTATTCAACTCTAAAACGGAGAGAGCTTTTCTCAGCCCAGCCCTACACTGTATTTCACTGTACTCGACAAGAGTACTTCTTCTTAACACCCGAAAAAATCCCTCCAGTCAATCAAGCGTAGCGTCTTTGACCGAAACAAGACTGGACAAAGCTTAAGTAACTTTCAATCCCTCCACCTTTCCCGCAGCAATCCAACAAATCAATATTGAATACATTCTCCTCCCTCCTCCTTACCTCTGACTCCTACGTCTCAGAGATCTTCCACCAAGGATCAAGGATACTTATTAGCCCACACGGACTTGACATTCTCCCCTGGTTTTACAAGTAAACCCGTCTGTGTAAAACTCTCCCAGTTACGTGATAACTCCCGGCACTCCCTCCTCTCAAAACTTGATCAAGTAAACCCAATAAGCTTCTTAACATTTTTTACCTGCCTCCCTCCAAAAAATCAGATGCTATTTCTCAACTTTTCGGCTTCATCAAATACAACTCCAGTCTTCCCCTACTCCCTTACCATATGTGTGTCCGAGTACGAGTGTGTGTAGAATGAATTGAAAAAGTTTGTCAACTTTTCCAACCAACAGTACATCTTCACTTGAAGATTCAGCGATTAATTCCTCCAGAGTGGAAAAACTCCCAATTCCTACTTACCTTTGCGGAAAAAATCCAGAGGTTTTATAGCCAATACCAGGAGGAGAGTTTAGTAGTTTTCTCCTAAAAACCTTGGCGAACATTTCTCCTTGAGGATTCTTTCTTTTTAGAGAAAACTTTTTACAAGGAACTACACTCCCTCATCCGCCTGTAGAAGAATCCAGTAAAAACCCGTGCAAATATATAAATATACGTATCGCCATTCGGACGTGATATTTCAACCGCACCATCCAAGCGGAGTGCAAAAAGAGAGGTGTGTTCACAGAGGATTTCCATCGAAAGTGTTTCCTATAGTTTAACCTCAAAAAAGATAGGCTCACGCACTACCCAAGTCCTTGGCTTAAAATATATTCCATATACCTGCGCATGTCGTCAGCAACAAGGTAAGATATTTTTTATTTCAATCCTCCTTCAACGTATCTTCCAGAAGGACACTAGCCATCATATTAGCTGAAATTATACATGTAGCTGCTAAATACAAGCGAATATTTTTGGCCATACCATTAGACCTTAATCCCCTCATCTCACACTTCCAACCTACAAACTCCGTCCATCCAAGGTGTTCAACTGCCAAACATACGCATGTAAAAATAACAGAGAATACACATCTAGTTCACACCTTCATTCATTCAGCAATCCCTCCTTCACCTCCTGGTTGCTGTCCTGCCTGTCCATCTGATTCTCAATTTGGCAATAATTCAGAGGCATTCAGACCCAGCTCAAACAAGAGGGAAAACAGCCGCCGCCGGGCCCTTCCCAGCTTGCCTTGCAATATATCCTCTTGCACCCTCCTTAATTGAATCATTCATTTCATTAACGCAAATTAAAAAAATCTCATGTAGGGATGAGGAGAACGCATGCAGGCAGGTACAAATTAACAATCTCAATTCCTTAAATCCAATGCCGCATACCAATTTACAATCTAATCTATATTACCTGTACCGCACGCGATGCACCCTACAAGAACGCAACTACCTCCGTACGTATCCTACAGCAAAGCCACCACCAACATCATCTTAAACCACCAGCCATGAATAGCAAAACTACAGTCTCCCCATCATTCTCTTAAAAAAGTATCCAAAAATCATCCTTGATACTTCCAAAATAGTAATTTACCAAGGGACGAGAGTATCAAATCATTTCCTTATCCAACTTTTGCAAGTCCTCTTGCATGTTGCATTATTGCAAAAATTTCTGCACATATATTCTTACCCCTACATTGGAATTTCACTCCACAAATTCCTCATCCTAATCTCTTAAGATCCAATTTCTTTCCCCCGTCGTCTGTACTCTCTCATCTCTGCTCTGAATCCCTTTTTGTAAGCTACACAGTATTTTTTCTTACATACAGATAATGTGACGTCATTTTCGAGTGGCACCTGTCTCTCTGGGATTTTGTATCAAGTTTTGCGGATAAAATCCTCCTTTGAATGAAAATGAATTAAGTTGATCAGTTCCGCTGCAATTGTAGCATCTCTTTTCAACCCTCCAGAAACACCCCACCCAACAAGAGCGAGCTCTCTTTTCAATTGCTCCCTCTCACGAATCCTTTAAGGATTTTTCCTTATATTTTATATATTTCTTTTATTTCTTCCAGCCTTTTCCTATTCCCTTGTTTTATCAACTTGATTCTCTCCTTGTGGTCTCTCCTCTTCTTCATCATCCCCATCTTTCTCATCTCCTTTCCTCAGTCAGTTCAGTTGTACCCAGGAGCAGAAAAGACGAGAGACATAAGGATGGGGAATTTAGTATCGTAAATAATCTCAATTTACTTAAGGCGAAAAGGGATTGAAATTTATTTGTCTTCCACGGGAAGAGTGACAGGTTCTACTGGGTAGGCGGATAAGTAATTGTTTCCCAAAAGAACAAGTCCCAGTCATCCAGTTAGAAATGGAGGAATCAGGAAGCAAGCTTACCTGGCATGGCAACTGCTGAAACCAGCTTGCAAACTTTGCCTTGGTTCTTGGTTTCTCAACAATTCCTTCAAGGATTAAGCCCCATTCATTCCTCCCCGGTCGTCGTCATCATCCACACACTCTGATTCCAGTCCATGTCCAAGCTTGGACACAATTCAGAGAAAGTCATGACAGTTTTCTAATTGTTTTCACTTGAGAACAACTCGCATTTATTTCCCCGCAAGTACCGCTAACAGCTTGACTAAACCAAGTTACGACTCATTCATAAATTAGCGGTTCCTCCAAGCCCTGCCCCACCTCCACCTCCGCTCACCCCCATACAATAACCTTCTTCGAGTTTTCTTTTAATTTATACACCCAATTTTATAATGAATAATTCATTTACAGTCATAGGAGAGTCAGGACAAGCCTTTAGTGTCTTTGTCATTTCTATTTCTGCTTCTAATCTCTACCAACTTAAAAAGCATTTCTCTTCACACCTTTTCTTTTTCTCCGACACCATCTTCTCGTACTCTTTCCTTCCTCGGCCTTTTTTGAATCTCTTTGTAAATGCATTTTCTTTTTGGAGGAATAAACAAAATTCCATCCCCCTTCTCGCATTTGAAACCAATTCAATTTCTCATAATTTACTTGACAAGAATACTTGGATTTCTAAAATCATTTCCCATCATTTTCACCCTTGTTTCTTTCACGATTACCTCCGAGTCTCACTTTGCCTCAGCCTCCCTGCCAGCTCTTCAGCTCTTCCTCCTATCCTCCATGGGATTTCTTTATAAACTGAATTAATCGCTAATAACCTCGTCTTTTCTCTTGTCTCCACGCAGTCATTTTCTTCTCCCCATTTTCCATAGTCCTCCTCTTCTCTGAGCTTTTCTCTAACGTTTCATAGTCCCATAGTCCCATCCCCTCGTTTCTTTTTCTTTAAATTGCTCTCAATCCTATTCCACCTGTCAACATTTTATTCTTACCGCAAAATCACAAATGTGACAACAATATACATGCTCCTCCTAGTCAAATACGCACGTTACCAAACGAGAACAAGAATCAAGCCAACTTTGTCTCGCTTTCATAAAGTGAGAAAAGAATAAGCAACCTCCCTCCCTCTCGTAAACATCTAACTCATCTTTTACATGAGTTAAGACAAACTGAACATGATTTCATGTCCTCTTCCTTTGCGGTTTTCATTTTTCTCTTAGCTAAAGCCTACCTATGCAGCTCTTAGAGCTTGAAGGTAAAATCAAGTCCAACTTTCTTACCTGCCTCTTCTGCTATGGCCCGAGTTGGGCTAAACCAAAAGTATTTTGTTCCTCATCTTCTTAGGAGTAGTTGTTACCATGCTACGCCCTAATGCCTCCGCATCCTGTCTCTCACTGACTGTCCCCCTCCTTCTACGCAACACAATTTAAAAAATTATTCTCCTCACAGTCTTCCCTCATCAAAGGATTGTCAAATTGTCATCCTTTCTTCCAAATACACATTGATAAATACATCAAGCTAATAAATCTGCGCTGCTCAGGAATCAATCCATGCGTCAGAGATTCCCAATCATTCTCACGTCAAGTCCTCATTGAGACAGCGGGCTGAGAAACCAAATCAAGTACAGCTTGCGCATTGACTGATTAAGTGAAATGACAAATTGAGGCGACGGTCCACTGAATGGTTTGCTACTTAAATAATAATGTGTAAATGCTTTTTCTATTTACTCCGTCCACTTGGGGGACAAACACACGGGCTCGTGATTCTAGTAATCAGGCAAGGAAAGAATCAAAAGCCCCATATTTCATGTACCAAGACAGCCCTGCCGGAGGCGGTTTTTCCGCACAGGATTAATATTCAACAAACTATTTGTCATCCATGATCAAAATTACCATCAAATATTAAGACGTTAAGTGACACATTATTTAACTCATCTCTCTTTTTCCTGCGTTGAACAAGACGTTATATTCTGTTTTTTTTCTTCAAAAGTCCAAACTGTAATTTACCACATGGCCTTATTCATGACGGACGGAACAGGGCCCGTTATACACTGTACAAGCTCTTCAGATTTTCTGCCTCCTGTGTCATTATGTTTTGCAAACCATTTCGCATATATATTGAACAGAAACAACCAGAGTCAAATTTCTACCAGCCAATTAGACTATACAATCTTCCCATAATATAATTAAAGTCATACCATCTTCTATTACAACTTAGCTCTAATTAAACTTGAGTCAGTTTAAAAATATTCGCGGATGATGGTGTAAGTATCATCCCTTTGCCGGAAAATCCCCCTCCAACTTGCACCTCGTTGTACGCTACGCCTACGCCTTAATTGCAATTAAAATTCTCTTGATTCAGTTTCACCAACTGCAAAATTCTCGACTACGTGCTAATAGAAATGTCATTTTGCAACTTGCCTCGAGCTTATTGTTTTCTTTTTCTGTAATTGCCTCAAAAGCAATTCAGTATAAGATTTTGCAAGAGGGGCAACAAAAATTGTATCACTTCTTAACGAGTTGATTTCTAATGACACCTGTCCGGGAGTCATGACAGGTATAGTAGCTAAGAGAGCAAGTAGCACTCACATCATGTTATCTGGCCTGGCGTACAGCATATATGTAACTTGATATTTTGTCGTCAAAAAACCAAGTATGAATTAGCGAGTATGCCATATAGCAATCTCGAGTTTGCAATACATGCCTAGAGGCTAATTGCGGGACAGTGTTAATAACTTTGGATTTTAGGGATTGGAGGAGCAGGAATATTATTACAGGTATTTAGTATGAAAAAAACGTTTCCTCTTGTATCTTTTACGACCTGGAGCTTTTTTATTTTGCAATATGGATAGGCTTGTACCTTGTATTCCAAGATCCTATACCCTGCCTCATCTTTTAATTGGTCGTAGTTATTTTTCGCCTATGCTTAGCTTACATAATTTCCTCACCTTCCTTTTCCTTCCCACCCAGCAGCCCCCCATAGCTCTCCTGTATTATTGCACGACTTGCATCCGCTGTAGCTAGAATAAGCTCTTCCCAGATTTTAATGATTCCAAAGATGCAAAGCTATCTTCGCATGCAATATTTTATTCCAAAGCCATGCAATGACAGCTTTTTTAATTTTCAGCAGATTCCCAATTCGCAGCAAAGAACGCACAAGGAAGGAACATTTACAGAAAAGTCAGTCATATATATTGCATAAACAACTGAATTGTAACATGGAGTGAAATCATTATTGCTGCAGAAATTTTGGACATAAACTCTTCATATAAAATACTAAATATTCTACCTTTGTAAACGTTTACCCTAACCACCGACCACCACCACCCCTAGACTTTGTTTGGCATATTTCACTGCCCTTCCTACGACGTGTTGTGATATGATAAGCTTGTGTGGATTTTATTAGCTTTTACAGCAAAGGAATGCTAACAGCAAAGCATATGGAATCCTCCATATTTAACAAACACATGTCTCTTGATTGTCTATCTATGCGGACGGTTCATAAATTTCTTCTTTGAACCAAACCCCTAGCTGACACCAGTTTTGCTAAACTGTTTAATGATTCCGGTTAGGATAACCATGTTATCCCCTAACCCTTGTTGTACATGTATTTTCCTTTGAAAAATGTCAAATCTTTGTCAACAAGATAGCCTTATTTTTAGCTCATTTAGGTCAATTACTTCGCGCTATATAGAATCCAGCCATGTTCAAGAAAATATGAGATTTATTGACTAATTTTGCAAATAAGCCATAGTCCAAATCTCACTTAAACCTTATTTCTGTATTCCACTTCCCACTCGGATATTTTTATCAGCAAGTATATCTCACACAATCCCACCGTAAACAAAATGTTTAAAGAACTTGAAACATTTTTACAGCCGCCAATTCCCAGTCAAATCCCACCCCCACACACAATTACCGGGAGTTTTTACAGGTTTTTTCCGACCAACTCTGAACTAGCTAGCTTTTAGCAAATACCAGAATGAACAGTTTATATGAAATACATTGCAAATTTAATTCAAAGATATTACATGCTTCTTCTCTGCCGGAACCCAAACCAAAGATTTTGCAGTACACGGCAAATCCAAGTCTAAGGATTTACATCCATGCTATATCTTTCATCTCCACAAAATCAGCCCACACGAACATACATTTTTATTATTATTATTCGTATTTTAGATATGCTAATATTGAAATTTTTTAAAAACATTTTACCACTAAATGAGCCAAGGGTAAAACCCTAAAAGCAGCCAGCTTTTTTTCAAAATATTCCAACTTTTCTACGTGATTGGCAAAAGTTTTCAAGCTGAGCGATATTATCCCTCTGTGATCCATTACAAATCTCCTTAAATGGGTCATAGATAGAAGGGATGTGTGTGTGTGTATCATTTTTAAACAACATATATGCTCTCTCTCATGATTGATGAAAGGCTAATTAGTTAAAAGAATTTTGCATTGCAACAACTGAGCATGCTGGAGGGAATTTTAATTTTTTCATGCCAAATCCATTTTTTACTATCCAAACCTTCACTTCTTCCTCCCATCTCTCTCCCTTTAACCCCCCCCCCACACCAGCACAACCAATCCTACGCTACAACATCTCTCCCCTATTCTCTTCCCTTGACTCTCTTTTTCTGAATCCGCTAAATGAGCAAAACTAAGCATTTAAGCCCATTAAGAGACAAGCCAGCCCATGAGCTGGCCAACAATATGATGAAAAGAACAAAGCTTGACTCCTTGACGTGGCTCAAGATTCAAGAAGGTGAGAGGGGACACTTGTTGCTTTCTTTTCAACAAGAGTTTTACAAGCAGATTCGCGAAAAAGCATTACCTGAATTTTACCTTCTTGTCCAAAGTTCCAAGCCTCGTTCAATTCATTCTTAGGCATGGGATTAATGCTTTCCATAAAAATAATTTAAATTACAAATGTTGCGACAGAGTTTTGCATTCACGGCTCTCAAATCCGATGAACTTTGACCGAAACTCTGATGTTATCTCCGCGCGCTTTCAGTTTGAGCATTCAGCAGCGCTAGTTCAGTTCAAACGCTCATGCCTCCCATGAAGAAGCAATAAATAATGTTGCCATATACTCTTCCAAGTATTTCCTAATCCAGGCGAAAATGAATGAGGAAGGATGTCTTTGAAATCCTTTCATTCATTTCTGATTGACATGCATTGATTGAGAAGGTGTTTCCGTTCAAGGAGTAAGTGAGAAGATTCCATAGAGCAAAGAGAGAGAGAGAGAGATTTACAAAAATCCTCCCCCATCCCAAGATCTCTGTCTCTGGCTGTCCTAGGAAATACATGGATTCTTACAGGCTTTTAAGATCTCGTAGTAGGCATGCTGCCGTTTTGGATTGCTCAAGAAACTCAAGATTGATTTTAAACAAGGGACGGAAGAGAATGTTGACACATTTTATTGCCACCGTTGTCTTTGAATGGCGAGTGAAATATAGGTAAATATTATATTCAGTCCTATCTCCTCATCTCGTCGTCCCAATAGTCTGCAAACACAACAAGTTCAGCAAGCAAGTTCGCTAGCAAAGTTAACTGCTCCAAGCCGGCGAGAATACGGATGAGAAGATGCTATGGTTCGAAGCAACAAGTAGGGGAACTCAGGCATAGGAAGGAAGAAGAAGAAGCTCTTACAAAACTTGCTTATTCCTTGGAAACCATCATTCTTATATATCCCTTCTCATTTCCCATATCACCTATAGCAGCAGCTGCAGACTTACTAGAGCCACTAGTTAGCAAGCAAGATTTTTCTAGGACAGGACGCGAGGGATTTTAATTTGCTCATCTTTTCGCCACAAACCCATATCCTTCCCATAACTTGACTGCGTAATAATGCACAGGAATTACACAATGTAAACATTTTTAACAATCTTTCAAAACATGTGTCTTCCACACATTCCCTTCCTTCCCCCCTCCCGTCTGTCAGACAACCAGGCAGGTAGCGTAACAGTGAACAAGTCAGTCAGTCACTTCCATTCAGTCCGACATCAAGCTACTATACAGACGTGAATCAGCTGGATCCTCTAGCACACAAGGGGAAACAATCAACCTTTTTCCATTCAAAAGCACAGTTTTCTGTCGGTAAATCTTTGGTTTGTATTCACCAAAATTTTATTCAACAACAAAATACAAGCAGCACATCCAGACATGTCCAACGACAAGAAATTCACCTCATTCTCGTATTCATCACATGGTTTTTCTCAAATACCGTTTATCTTACAAAAGACTCAAGGGTTTCCCTCCCTCAAACCTCTCAATCCCTCTCTTTCCCTAGTTGAATAAAACTCGGATGGGGATTTTTCTCGAGAAGCTCCTAAAGGAAAGACTGCAATAGCCCGAGGTTTCGAGCTTTGCATAAGCAGTCTCATAAAACTGCAAATAAAGCCTTTGAAGATGAGAGATAATTGCAGACTCCCTTTCCCAGGACTGTCTTCCGAGTTGAATTCTTAAATTTTCTTCAAATCCTCAAACATGTTAAAGAAAGGCAGCTTCAAATTCTTTAATCCTGGGCTAAGCTGGCTGGGTGGAAGAGAGTTTTTCCTCGCGGAAGCGCAATCATTATCACCTTCTCAAAAACCCGCTCCTTTTTCTTCCCATCAGCTCATCTCCCCAATGCCACAACCAAAGGCAAAGGTGATGGAAGAAACCACCTTGTTCCCCAACAACACCACCGCAAACTTCATTTACTTCTCCTCGTAATCTCAGTCAGCAGCGTTCGCAGCGTCTCTCTGTTTGCTTTGTAGCCTAGTCCTCAAGGAAGTTTGAGGAGGAATAATTACAAAGTGTAAGCATGCAAATTCCACAGAGACCCTCTCTCGTCAAATTCCCCTTTTTCCTTCCTTCCTTCCCTCCATCATCCCTTACATTCTTATCCTTCATTTCCTCGCTCACCCTTCTTCAGACTTCAAGGCTGTATAGCGCTGATCCTAGTTAAGGCGTAGATTAGCCGGAATATAATTGCACTTTACTCCAATCATGCTACTAGAGTCCTCATATCTTGCACAGACAACACGACAGACACAGAAGCTTAGGGACTTTCAAGTAGAAACTGTGTTTAACTGCAACTCAAACTCGCAAGTGAATACTTTGAGCTAAACTCCAGTAAAAAATATTCATCTTTACCGACGAGAAACATGGTGCAAATATGAGCATTCAAAATCACAGATTACTTTGTCTCTTAAAACTTTTCCATACGTGTAGTACGAATCCTAAACGTGTTTAACTTTAGTTGTAACTACAACTACTATATTTTCCTTGTCTCACACCTTAAACTTGTTGTCTTCTACACTCTTTTCCTTCGTTTCCTTTGACCAGCTTCCCCATTACTGAACGGCTCCCTTGGAAGAAATAAATACACTCGGCGCTGCTTGTGTACTTGCTTCTTATTCCCTGTTTCTGCAGAATCCGCTATTCAAGGTTTACTTACAACTGCACTACTGGCTGTGCGGAAAGCATGAGAGAGACACAAGCACGACATCAACTCTCTTACATGCCGCTAAAACTAATTGGCCATAAATTTTAAAACTTGGGCACAACACTTTTATACTTTACTTATCCTCGCCATATACTCGGAAGGATTTCAGCATTTTTTTGTCAACAATTTTTGCCAAAACTGCTGCAACCACCCTCCAAGCCAACGGTGCAGTAGGATCATTAAATCATAATGTAAAAATTATCAGCATTTCAAGGACCGCCTTGAAAGTTAAAACTTTAATCCTTGTTAAAATTTTATCCACGAATTCCAATACTTTCATCCATCCACGTCCTTCCTACTTAAACCAGTACAAAGAACGAACTTTACAGCAAATTAACTACGTTCCTTTGCTCTTATAGCCGTATGTTAAAATACAGCCACACATCCCTGACTATAACGGAAAAAATCTCAGAGACGTATCATCATATACATCTTCGAAATAAACGGGAAGAATTTGCACTCAAGGAATTCCTTTTCCCTCGCTCTCTTTCTCCCTGTTCGTGCTTATGTATACTTGATAAGGTTTTTGCTAATTAGTTTCTTTACCAACCCTTTGCGACACAGAGGACACAATCCGTGACATGACATGAAAGATTGTAATTATATTATTCAAATGCATGCTTGCTTTGAAAAGCAATATATAGTTTGCCAAACTTTGGCTACTTTTAAACACGACCGCCTCTCCATGCCGCCCTCCATCTCTATACTCATCCCTTCTTCCTTTCTGCTCCTCATTCTATTTCTTCTTGATCATTTCATACAAATCCTACAATTAAAGATTGTGGGCGCAGGGAAATGTGTAGCAATCCCATATAATCCATATGCATCCAACTGAATCCAGTTTCGCAAATCCATTTAATACCTCCCGCCCCCACTCCACTTATCAAATTAGCAGGCAAACCAAAACTTACTAACTCCTCCTCCTCCTTCTCCTGCTCTTCTTAATGTCCTCTTACTTGTGGCAAATACAAAATACTGTAAAAGATTAAGACGGAGACACGCCAGAATCCTAGAAGTCCCGTAATTTAACCCACCACCATATCCATCCTCCTTCCAAGTTTTGCAAATCTGCCAATCCTCCCTCTGTGTTCTTCAAGCTACTTTGCCAATATCTACAACCATCTCAATAGGTTAGAGCATGAATAGAACATGGTCTATATTGTCAACTACCTTGTCTCTATTTTGGTAGAGCACAATTCATTCTATTCAAAGCGCAGCACAATTCCTCCTCTTTAATTATCTCACCACGTTCACAGACTTAAAGTCAACACGAAGGGCCTTTTGTATTCTTTAATCTTTTGGATACCGCAGAAAGTTGAGCTGCCATGGTCTGCATACATGTATCGGTCTTTAACTTTAATTTAAATTTTTGCCAACATATCATTCCATATCACCCCGACTCTAAAAATTCGCAAAATTCTCAACATTTTCAAGATACTCGCTCATGATTAAAGATTTTGCTTTGTCGAAACCTCATCCAGGAAGGAGACAAAAGGGAGTGATCTGAATGCAACCCCCTCTTTTTTGTGACTTAGACGGGTCGGCGGAAAGGTTGTATCTACACCAAGAAGACAATGACTCGCATAGTGTGCAAAGGTAGATGAAACAAGGATAAAGCTTTTACAACGATCTAATGAGCTGCAGTTTTAAAAACACAAACATGGCTCTATTCTTTGCCAAGTTATGTAAGACAGGATATTTTGCAAGTGAATGGGTATTGAATCACGAGTTTTAAATATCGAATATAGCTTTGTAATTCAACTAAAATTACGTTTACAATATTACTCTTAGTTATTAGTTGATTAAGTTAGCTACAACGAGCTCAAACCTTCTTATAAAGACCAAAGATATCTCCAATAGTTACGATGCTAAGCTGCTTTGTCCCAGCTTCCCCAATCACCGAAATGAAAGCACTTCATATCCAATTGTTTAGCGTCCAAGTTAGAATAATTCCTTCTACTCATAAAACCTCTTGAAGATCCTTATGCAATTGCCTTCTGTCTCCCTACAAACGACACAACAAGCAAGCTATATTGATTTGGAATCCATCTACTGGAAAACCCACAGGTTTCACCCACAACAACAAGCATAATCTGTGAATCTGTCTCAACTAACGATCTCACCTGTAATTATCCAAAAGGTTTACCAATGCGGTAGCATTCAAGCTCATTACCTATACAATAACCTAGAATAATAAAAGTACCAGATTCCGTAGTAGCAGTGGTCAGCCAAGGTACGGGCTAATGGCGTGCCCATTCCAATATGCCTGAATCCTAACTCTTGTATATGCTCATACACAAAGTAACATATTATTGCCAACTATTGTAGACCAACGTCGAACATGATAGGAAGGATTCCTAATATTCTCAGAGTAATCGATACTCTTGTGTGCAGTGAGGGCGACATGTACACGTTTCTCACCTGTCATTATCCCCTCCTAACATTTCCCAAATCCCACACACCTCCTCTTACCTCTCCCTACCGCTACAGCCTCTACAGCCTCTCCGTCTAACCTGTAACTACCACCATGTGCTAAATGCAGACCAGGTAGTGGTGTAATTTAAATGACAAATTATTGCACAACAAATCACAAAGTCTCCCCACACATTCTCCTCGTAAGCCAACGCTTCAAAATCCTCAATTCCATTATTACTCCGCACCCCCTTCTTAATATATATACTTTAAAGGCGCGCAGCACATTTCTTCTTCCCTTGCTCTTTCCAACTTGCATTCCGGCAAGATGAAACCTAAGTCCTCATGTTCTTCCCGTCACTCACATGTTTTCAATTCCCACGAGGAGCCTTGGAGTCCTTGTTCACCCCCGCTCCACACGTATACAGCTTGCAATCATTCCTGGTAAGATGTGCTCGGAGATATACAGCAGTTTCCTTTTATAATACTTGGAACACGTAAATTCCCCTAATCTTTCACAGATCACATCTCTTCTTTGTCGAGCCTTGTCCACCGTCTCATAATCCTCAAATATTTTATTAGCACATGGAGTAACCATTCATCACATCATCCATGAGCTTTTCAGTTGTAATTGATGCAAACATTGCAATATACCAATGCCGATGGATGAGAGATAAACACAATAATCCTTCTACACATTCTCCCGCTCATGCTCAATCAAGCCTGTTGTTAACTTGTAGTTAATTTCCAATTAACTCATAAAAAACCAGCTAATGTCAAATCCATTAATTCCTTGCTAAATTCATGTTCCCATTTTGCAAGGATAGATATCACAGAAGAGAATTTATAGGGAAATTATAATCACAACTGTGCAAACAAATCAAACGCAACCACTACTTGCTCCTTCTTCAAGGACTCTATAGGAATTCTTTGTATTCTTCAATGGCGTCCCCTTGCTGTTTCTTCGGCTTTTGCTAAATAATTTGCAGTAGTAGAGAGATGAGATTCCTTCTAAGAATATTTTCAAGGCATGCAAGTATTTAACCTTTTTATCCTCCTACAACAGGAGGATTCTGAAATCCTTTGTATTCTCTCACTTTATTTATTCATTGTAGCCAGCACTTCCAATCCCTTCAGCTCAATGACCAATGGCCAGAAAAACGTAAAGAAACAAGACTATAGGCTTTTGTGTTCTTGTTTTCATAGTAAAATTATTTCTTGTTTCTCCATATTGTTCCTTCCTTGGCTCTTCTTGTTCCACATGTTTCCTCAAAATCCAGTTCACGCAGACAGTTTAACGGAGATTGTAAGGATGCATATGTTAAAGTCTCCTCTCTAACTTGGCAAAGAATAGCAAGATTCTAAGCTTTGACAAGAGGCTCTTGTAGAGAACAGAGAAAGATGCCTCCGCTTTTGAGTAGCATCTTAAAGGCTAACGGTAATTTTAAGAGGGATATATAGATTCAGATAATTTCATGTGTACACGTCAAGATTTACACGTTGTCAAAACATTGCTTTTATTCTATTGTCTATTCAAGAGTAAATTGCGTTAAACTTACTACACAACACTTCCAGCTTGTTTACTACGCATACAGCTATAGATTCACCGACCGAACTTCCCCTTCCGTTGTATACATTTCTTCCAAGTGGCCCAGTTGCCCAGTTGTAGTTATTATCATACATCCATGAAAACCATCCATGTACCAACATGTCTGACTAGATTTAAACCGCAAATCCCGTGTGTAATTCCTTCCTGCATAACCTCTTCAAAATCAGAGCAAATACGGAGGTGCTAGCTAGTTGAATAAATAAAAATAACGCGGCTAATAATGCATCTTTACACCTCACAAACGGTTCTGTGAGAAGTTAACGTGTACAACAGAAGAAACATTCTTCTCTACGCAAATCATTTGCCTGAACACTACAATACATGAGGATGCATTGTCGTCGTCATTTTTTACGCCTTCCTCTCAAAGATTACTCGGCCTGTATAGGTTGTGTTTGAAGGTGTGAGCTATTCATCAAATAAGGGCAAATGTCACCTCTTATTTTCTCTCAGAATTGTCTCGGATAAGCATAAATCTGTTACAGCTTTAACATCCGCCAGATAAAAGATGCACTAAATCTCAACTTGCCTCTAATAATTCATTTCACACTCACCTCTTAATTCCTCTTGGCACAAGTTTCATCACAATTTCATTGGACAATCAACGTGATGTACTGCGCTCAAGGCTTGGATGATAATGTTTTTAAGGAAATGCAATTTAAGTTCCCTTTTTCTACGTAAATTATAATAATTCTAATTGTCACCTTTGTCACCTCTGTGGTTTTTGCTCCAGGATCCTCCTAGTGCATTGTATTCCTTTCTCCACAAATTGCCTAACGATCCTTCCTTCATCAACCTTCCTCTCTAACCAACATCCTGCAGAGGCAATGCAACAAATTATTAATCTTACATTCTTAGCTACATCACTGGCCAGCCTAGCGCCAATTACAAATCCCACGTGGTCTTTCCCTATGCGTTAATTGCAAACATTTTCAAAAAATCTCTGGTACACTACGTGTATTTATTATTTCCTCGTATTGTGAATTGTGGGAAAGGTGCGTTGACAAGTGAAGCTCAAATCTTCTCACCACTCAACCAACATCCACCTCCTCCTCCAATACACTCAAAACTCTCTCATAATTCCGGCGCGGACGTGACAGGAGAGGTCGGATTGACCTGACACGAGGAGCAGAGGTGAAACCCAGAGTTGACATGGGCATAGAGAGGAGGAAAAGTACCGTTGGAAACAGACAGAATGATCCTTTACTTCTTTATCATCCATATGGATTCGCGCCAAATAGCTTCCTTTTGGAATGCAAATGTAATTTTCCAATCCTTTCCTCTTCTTTCCTCCCGTCTCTCCATCTCTTTCCCCATAGAACAGCCATGCCAAACAGTGAAGACGAAGACAGCCAGGGAAATAACGCACAATGAACAGAGAAGACCACTGTACTGTACTTTTGAAATCCTGAGGATTGTAATCCCACTCAACTTCAATTCCCTCAACTTGCAGATCCAACAAGTGGTTTTATAAGCTTCAAACTTCCTTCCTGACTGCGGTTAAGACTTGTAACAACACCATGGATTTTCCCCTCCTACAACGCAACGCCTAGCCCTCCACATCAAGCATGAGAGATGAGGGTAAATGAAGCAAGAGAACCTGGTCAAACTTAAAACATACAAGCATAAAAGCAAGGGAAGAAAGCGGCTGACATGACTGCATGATATTTTCCACATGTAATTGTGAATTACGACTGCCGAGTGAAATCTAAGCCTGTAGAAGACATGTCAAAAAATCTTTAAAAGGACATGAACCTTGGTCAAAGCTGTAAATCCTTTCCACCAACTTATAACTTTCATTCACTCCCTTTTCTCCAATTTCCCAAACCCCTTGCCATCCCAGTAAGTCACACACATCTAACCTTAGAAAAATCCACGGCCCTTGGTCTGCACAACCAACATAGCCACCACAGTCCCTGATTTGCAACTCAAGAGGAAATTCTCAGGTTTTTATTATACTCAAAAGTCTTCCAGAATATCTGCTTTTCTAACGCCTCTGCTTTTACTGTAGCCAGGAGGCAGCATCAGCGTGTAGCTTTCACACCTGTCCTCCGATCACTTGTTGCAAAACAAGCGTGTTGTTGTTACATTTCACAAGCGCTTTTCTCCTAGCTATCCTCAAGTCCTCACTCAGAATTCACAATACATTGGATGGAAGTACGGACGTTACAGCCAGCCAGAATATGGGGATTACGCATAATAGCTTCTCAAAGTTAGCCAAAGCAGTGGGATGCTTCAGGTATCGCGATTCCGAGAGTGCAAAGGTGTACCGCAACCGGGAGGGTGAATAAAAGAATATGGAAAATCCTAAAGAGGCTAATAAGCATCCCGTCCAGCTCACATTACTCCCATTCCCGGCAATCCTCCTTCCCTTTTTCCAATGCAGGGGTGTCAGCTCTAATACCTATGATTAGCGAACACAAAGTGTGTCTTATTGGAACACATAGTTACCAGGAGGAAGAATCAAGTTAAGTTAGCGCTCCGAGTCATTTCGTTATAAAGAAGGGGTGGGAAGAGGTTTATTCCCTCGTGTGACCACATTGGCCTCATCTCCCAAAGGATGATGATTTTACAGAATAAGAAAACAAGGAAGCACAGGTTATAATCTAATCTGGCAAAGCTATGAAAGCACCAACGGGTGGAGGTGTGAGAGGAAGGGCGGTTGAAATTGGAGAAGAATTGGAGTAGCAGTTAACTTAAAGCAGGGAAGTGTTGGAAGGTGGATTTAATACATAATTGGAGGTGAGTGTGGGAGAGGTAGTTATTGGATAATCACATGTTAGATGGAATGAAATTAGGAATGGTAACAGGAGGGAATGATTAAAGGGGTTTAACAATTTCCGCAATTACAGCACCAAATGTATTTCGTAGCATTTTTAATGGCTTCTGGGTTGAAGAGACTCGTACATTAAGATGATTAGCTTAGAAATCACATGATTCAAATTTCAGATGACTTACTTAGAGTCATTTTGCAAAATTTTGATCCCTCAGACCCAACTAGTTTCTTGTCTCTCTAGCTGTTCTAGAGGATGTTACATCCAGGAGTCCAGGACGTTATAAAATTTAAGTTTACTTTAAAATTAGTGCGTTACAACGCCACCTGGATTTTATCTCCAACAAAACTTACTCGCTCCAATATGTTATTTTAACGGCTTCCTTCCTCAATCTTTCCGCATCGCAGTCTACATATATATATATATGCTAAACGTTCACTTAACTCTTGTAGCTAGCTCTCCTCAGCTCAAATCTACGTCATCTTCCTCCGCGATTCCCACTCGCGAAATTACTCAAGGGAAGCGAAGGGGGTAGATGAAGATGGGAACGAGTATGTTGATGAAGAGGGCAGGCG
This sequence comes from Sminthurides aquaticus, assembly GCA_906901655.1. Lineage (NCBI taxonomy): Eukaryota > Metazoa > Arthropoda > Collembola > Symphypleona > Sminthurididae > Sminthurides > Sminthurides aquaticus. The sequence goes on along the minus strand of CAJQTT010000001.1, from coordinate 10,701,054 downwards.
TGAATTGGAAGTAGGCTTGCTTGGATTTTGATTGATTATAATAATAATAATTCCCAAGGATTCCCTTTGACGGCTATCATGACAAAGAGTCAAAAATTACACGCTATTCTTTTCCCCTTGCTAATTTGTCATCCCTCGTCATCCTTCCCTCATGATTAGCTGAGGGAATAGGAGCAAGTTGGAGGTAGAGAAAATCCGCAAAATCGTGAACACTCCACACGATACCTTTTCCAAACAAACATCAGTCCATAATCCTATCATCACATTTAGTCCATTATTCAAATCCAAACAGATTCAAACAGAGCGGGATTCCTCTCGTTTGAAAAATTCTCAAGGGAAATTTTTAAACAAATCCTCCCCATCCTCTCGTTTCTTCTATCCCTCTAAACCTTCACAACCGTGGATTTGCCCCCTGTCAAAATTCTCAGGCTCGTGAATCATTGCCCTGTGCTTGATGTAGCTGTTAGCGGATGGCGGGACTTTGCGAATTTAGTTTCTCAATTGCATGAATTGGAGAAAACGGTTTACAGCACCGTTTCCATCCAATCCAGCTGGAATCCGCCTCCTCCATCATTTAAATCAAGAGAGAATTCTTTTCGTCGTCTACAGTCCGTGGGATTTTCAAGGATTTTTCCGATACATTCATGCCATTTGTAACTCTTAATACAAAAGTGTATTGCATTTACACACACGATTCCCTCATCAGTCAAAATCATCATTATTCCCCCCTCTTCTCTCTCACACTCTCACAGCAACCCACACCACCATCATTATCACCTTTGCCATCATTATCATCCTTGTGTATTAACTTTAAGTGCGATATTAGGTAATTTTGTAATCCATACGGCTCCATATAGCTCATCTTTTTTAAATTGCAGCTAATATTGCAAATCCCTTTCGCCAATTCTTCTTACTTTTTAAACAGGAGAACATTATTTATCACGCATCAATTCCAACAATCCTCCATAACTGTCTATTATTCTTTCCGAGAGGATTATCTGAGAGGAAATTAAAGATGGATTGTTTGTCTTATTTCAAGGAAGAACCCTATGCGTGTGTCTGGATTATCCTGACTAATATGAAAATATTCCTCTCAAAGCTTGTGAAAAAGCAGGAGTTTTTTTTAAAACAAACCAATCACATCTTCCCGTCCCTTTCTAAATATATTGGTAAATAATAATCATGGGTTTAAAGTACTGAAAAAAGTTCGTTGAACCAACATTAAATTATCCGCCACCAGTCTCTTATGAGAAGATCATCCATGAAGCCCCACCATGATCCAAGGGAGCAGAGAGAGAAACAGTTTTATTCGGATCATTCCGCCGAATCTTCCTTTCCCACACCTTACAGCTTCTATCCATTCATTCAATTCCCATCCTTACACACAATTATTACATTTCTGTTCATAAACCCATGAAATCTTTTTCACTGCCCTACACTTTCGTCAAATTCATTCTAAACTCTCACATCCCGCTCCTCCCTAACGTTATCCAATTGTACCCGAGAAAAAAACATCCAAATTGTCATCTTGTATTTGGTCCTGTACTTGGTAAAAGTCTCGGATACACAAACCGTAGACACGCTGTATGCCTTAACGTTCCGGAAGCCTTATATCGTTCACTACCTGCTCACAGATGAGGAATACCTGTGAAGAGCAGGAACAAGATTGAGGAGACCCTGGGAAGATAATCCTCCTCCTCCCCCACTTATTATACCTGTTGCAAGGTGCAAACACACTTCCACGCACCGTCACACAACACAAACACATCCCACTCTTCAGAATCCTTCATTGTAGCCAACAAGTACAGTTGTCGTCATTTATCCCGCTTCAACCCACCCCCTCCATAATTACACTACTGCGATACACTCTTCGCATCTTCTTCTTCGTCCACGTATCATCTCCCCGTTCCCATCACAAAACCACATCACTTTTTAATTCTCTTATCCATCTTGTATAATTCCCCCCGAAACACATGTCTCTTTCTCCACTTGTCTCTTCCGGATGAGAGTCTTCAAATTCTTAATCAGCGAGGAAGCAGGAGCTCGGATATATATTCATCATCTCCCACCTGTCCCCACTTCTGGACGCTTCGGTTCCTTCCTTCTTCTTCCCTACTACCTTCACTCACCTGGCCTACCTTTCCTTGCTGCTCATCAACTCTTTTAATTAGCATTCACCCAGCCCACCATCCAGCTTAGTAGTGACAATTAACTACACATGAGTTTCAACTTCATCTCCGGGGAGAGTCTTGCAAGAAACTCTGAACCCCTTGTACCACGTCTTGCCTGGCCACTGGCCAGCTTCCCATATGTCTTTATTTGCTGCAAAATATTCCACATCCGGCGCCAATAAATTGCTTGTATTTAATATTATTTGAATTTTTCAGTTTTTGTCAATTTGGCATGTGCTTTTAATTACATTCATTACCGGAAATTAATTCAAAGTTTCAACCACTACTAGGGTGTTATCACAAGCCAATTGTATCCGAAGCATTGCAATTAATAAACGTCCCTTCTTAAACTATCCAAACTCCAAATCAACTACATCCTAGTTCCAAAAGCCTTCAGTCCAACCACTCTTGTTTTAAGGCTTGGACTGCTAAAAGCCAACAGCAAATATACGAATGTACGGCCTGATTCTTCTCCATCACGTCATATCACGTTTATCAAAACTTGAAGAGAATCTATCCCCTCATTCCGCATCATCTGTCCATCAGCCACATGGAGCATCTCCTCCGACACGGAGCAAGCTTAGCGTCACACATGATTGAATAAGTGTTCAAATTTACACGGATCCTCGCCCACAAACTCATCTTGTTACCTCGATTCACACAACTTGAACGACAGCTAATACCCCTTCTCCTCAAACCACTACCATCAGCGTAATCATGGCCAATACCCCTGTACTACACCAATTTCCATGGTCCTCTCCCAAAAATTCATCACTTGATTCCACCCAGGCTCATCTCTTGTTTTAAAAGAGCACATCCACATCCATGCACAAAGACAATGCGGATACAAGACTTTCCGATTGATAATCCACTCATTGCTCTATCATAATCTTCTATTCTTTTCATCTTTGATCAATTTCACCTGGTGCGATGGCAACCATAAACCAGTTTACAGACAAGCAAGTAAGCATCCAACAAGCCAGAAATCCAATCCATCGCTTCTGTATATCCTTGTCTTAATTAAATATTTTCCCTACAATAACTGAAAGACGAAGAAAAAAGATCAGAATTTCAAAACAACCTCGCTTTTCGCATGAGCTAACAAGCACCCTAGAAACAGAGATTCGTTTGAGTGCCCACACGTCCGCGAAATTACATGCAGCCTTGCCATTTTTTAATCCCGGCTCCTGCTTTGTATCTTCCAAATTCCCAGCTAGCACCAAACATCTTATCCAATCTGCAAAAAAAACATCTTGCTAAAAAGGGATTGGAAAATAGCGTTTTTGTGGATGACGATAATTGATCCTACTTTAAAGTCTCTAGTTAGTTTGGGAGCTTGCGGGAGGATGACTGATACGCATCACTTGAATTGTGTTAATCACGTTCCACAACAAGGAGGAGACAGACTGAACACATGTCACACGACGCTTCCATTCTCTTCCTTTCTAGAACAGAGTCACATGGAAGCGTTTCTGTAGATGCGTTCCGCCCTCCTATAAATCCTGCAACATCATTCCCATTCTAGAACCTTTTTTGTGCACAAATCTTCCCACGTTTGTCCTTTCCTAGGATAAGGATCAGCTTAATACAACAGACAGAAGCGCTGACAAATTTTGGACAATGGAATTATTTTACGCCAACGAGAGCATTCCATAGATGTGTATCGACAGAAGCTACTTAGTGTTTAAGATTCCGTGTTCAAAGGTGCAGGAACCCCAGCGTTCCTCTGAATTGCAACCCTTGCAATTCTCGTGTATCCCGTGCTAGAACCTACAATTGCTTCGAATGTCCAACCATGGAAGACTTCCGCCCCGCCAGTAACTGCATCTTCATCGGACTGGATTCTGACTAAATACAAAAGACGCGGCTGCATTTTCCCACATGATGACACTAACCGCTCTGTTTCCCGTATCCGCCTCCTCCCAAGTAGCTTTTGACTTTGAGGCTCCGCTGGCTGTTTCCTGGGAACCGTGGAGTCACCCACTGCGCCCAATCCTCTTTTAGGCAACCCAAATCTACCAATATTTCAATCATGTATGCATCCTCATCAGAAGACAAAACTACAGACTACAGGGCAATCAGTAGAATCAAATAGCGTGGGCGAGTATTGGCAAAGTGCAGTAGTGAATTAGTTTCAGCTGCCCATCACTCATTTCACACATTTAATTCCCAGCGCGGGAATATACAGGCATCATCTCATTTCAAAATTCCCTCAATCCTTATTGAATCCTTCTCGTTTTGTTTGTTCAACACGCTGTTTCGCATGAAAGCTTAATCGGATGTGGGATCAAGGACAAGGTTAAACATTAGAAATCCATGCATCCCAGGGCCTCCTAAAACCTGCTGGCTTTGAAAACAAAATCAAATGTGGTAGCTCTAAGCTACATAGCATCCCTCAGGTAAAACCTCCAAAGCTTCACGCACGCAACAGGGGAACTAAATAGAAGACGAGCTTTGAGAAATCGGTAACCAGCTCAAGAAATGGTTAAAAGGCTAAAGAGGCGTTTACCAGCCATGTGTCAATTTCCAATCCGTTTTTCAGCATCCTCAGTCATTCAGTCAGTCAGTAGCCTGTCCAATATGTTTTAAACGCAGCATCCTCGTCTTCAGTCTTCCTCTAATCCACTTCCTTCCTTATCATCATCCCGCATCCCAGTTTCACGGAATTTAATACACCTGGGGTCACTCACGAATTGCTTGCTCTACTTGAATCAATCTAATTCCCCGTGAACACTAAAGTGTCATCATCCGGAACAGATAAGCACGAGCAGAGAGAAAAAACAGTATCCGATGACACTTCTCCTTCCTTCCTCTACGCTTCCATCATCCTTCAATATGAATAACTACATGCGGAAGCTACGCCACAGTCCTACGCTAACACCTCTACACATCATCGCTTCATCTTTCCACTACCTGTCAATCAGTATAATTTGTCCCCGTCTCGTCTTCTCCTTCCACTTCTTCTCTGTGTCTCCCTGCTACCAACCAACCTATTTTCTTTCTCACCAAAATTCTGCTAATCCTCTTCACCTCCACCCACATCAAACATGCACGTATGCAGTCTTATTCCGAATCTCGTAATATCCTAGTCGTGCTAGGATGAATTTCAATCTCTGCATACAATTTGCTAAAATAACAATACCAGACGTAGCAAGAAAATTGCGACAAAGTTTTTGCCCATGCGGTTGATGTCTTTTCAAATTTTCGCAAACATGTCATCCATTCATTCAAAATGATAGCCTTTACCGTTTCCATCCCGCAAATATTTTCCATCATTATTGTGTTTATGTTATTTTACGCTACATCCTTGGCAAAATGTAACAATTTACCCTCTATTTTCCACGATTTGTCTAAAATATTTCAAGTTTACTTACGAAGATACAGTTTCTTAATTTGCCCTTCTTCTTTGGTTGCACCCGTTGTTTAGGTTCATCGCTTCCAAAAATCCTCACCCAATTCCATTGTTCTCAATGCGGCTGATCTCACTGTGATTTTCGGTTTCAAAACCTCCAGGCAAATTCGTATCCTCTATTCGTCTCTTCCTGCCAATCCGCGTGAAACTGTCTACAGTATAAAAATGAATGTACATTCTGATCAGATACCATAGGCGCAATAGATACTGCACCGCTGGCAATGTACAAATTTTTGCCACGAAACTTTAAAACCCCACTCTTGCTCAGTTAAGAGAACCGGGATGAGTCTTTTGACAACAGCCCCGTGAGTAATTCCCATGAAAACGTATTATTTGCCCCCCAAAAGAGCCTCTCGTCACGCAATCCGTTTGCTCTCCTGGTAAACTATTGTAACCCTCTCTCCTCTCATCATCTCCGGAACATTCTCAAACTTCCCTCTCTGCAGGTACGTTCCCGTGAAATTAGCGGCTGGTAATTATGAATGGAGAATTGGATTTACCTGTAAAGCTAACTAACTGTTAGCATTATAGCTCTCCGTATCCCTCCAAGCTCGCCATTTATTCATCCCGCTTATTTCAAACTCTTCGTTCACAATTCCTTTTGAACCAATTAACAAAGGTTGAGCATTCCTTGATTCCTGTTTAGCAATATCAGCCAGGAAGCCCAGCTTTCCAAAGAGCTTGACCAAGGGAGGCCGGGAAGGAGGCAGGCGGGGAGTTTGGGAAATTTTTGGATATACTATGGGAATCATGTGTTTAAAGTCCTAATTAAAATGGCACGCAAAATCATTTAGCATGTTTAGAATACTAATCTCTGGAATTGCCAGTATAGAATTAAGAAGGTAGTGGGTTGTATCATTCCCGAAACTTAGCATCCCACGTCTCTCCCGCATCATCTTCATCTTTCCCGGCACCCTGGAGGACGCGCTCTCCGTGTGAATTCACCCCAAGAGAAAAGAAAGCTTCGCCGCTTGATTTTGCACAAAATGGAGGGGGCCAACCTCCGGACCACCACCACCACCTACGAAGAAGTCGAAACGGAGTAAACAATTTCTAACTGTTTCCCAATTAAAGCCGACTCCTTATGCCGCCGCTCCCGACCCCGTCTGACTAGTACATCTTAATTATTCATGTCTATCACCTTTCCTTACCGCTCCAAAGCGCACCATCACCTCATCTCCCTCCTAAACTCCTTGCCCCAATCAAACTTAAATGCAATCCAATCATCACACCATTCAAATCAATCCTTCGTCTCCTGACCCATCATCCTTCCTCAGCTCAGCTGAGCCATCATCATCCCCCAGCATCCTCACAAACCCAGCAAGCCATCAACAACATACCAGACGGCACAAATAACCCGTACACAAAATCCCAAGAAGCACACATTTTAATTATCCAACTTTGCAATCGTGATCTCACAATGAGTCCTCCTGCCCTCTCCTCCGCTGTCGCAACCTTTTCATCTCTCCAGTCTCCTCCCAGTCCAACCAACCATACACTCCAATTATTTCAATCAGCAATCAACACCTCACGCAGCTCACAACGCAGTCCTCAAACCTTCCTCCTCCAACTCTTGCAAATTCTTCGAGTAGTCATAGATAATCCATTATCCATGTGCAAATAATTGCATCTCCCACCCACCCAACGCATCTCTCCTTCTTATTCTCAATCTTATACCTTTGCCAAGCGAAACAAGCTCCAAAGTTCCACAATCCACAGTCCCTACCCGTAGCTCCACTCAACGACTCCTCAGAATCATTACCAACCTTGTTTACTTCGTTCCATCTCAGTTCTCCTTGGATTGCATACAGACTCATGATGATTTGATATGCGCTCTCCAATTCTAGATCATCACCTTTAATTTATGCATTCAAATAATCACAATCCCCTTCCCAAACAGCTGGTGGTATAGCATTTCACCACCCATAAATTAAATCAAAACTACACAATTATACAACCTATTCAAATCACTAAACATTCAACATGATCATAAGCTACTAGCCTAATTACCAAATCCTAAAGTGATTCCAAGCTCCATCAACAAGTATTGGCGTCACCGCTCAATAGAATTATTTTTTAAACCTTTCAAATAGCTATCGTCGGGGCCACAGATTTTTATCCCTTCAAGTTTTCTCTCTTTCATCCTTGGCTTTGTACACCTTGATTCACTCCGTTACCGTAAGTCACGACGTCCAAGAATCCAAGATCCACAATAGTACGCTTCCATCCTTGCTCCAGTCGTCCAGTCTAAAGCCTTAAAACCCTTGGAATACAAGGCACGCACTCGATACGGACGCCTTCACCACTTGGCTTAGCAACAATACTCCAGTCTTCCTGGAGTCATTACAGAAAGCAATTTCTCATTTTCCCATGGATGAGATCATCTGCTAGAAGAGCTCGCACATAGAGCTCCAGTAGAATGCTGCTACGAATTGATGCGCGCTAGGAATCTTAAAGCACTCTACGGATTCTGATCACACTGAAAAAGCCTGAGAAACAAGGTTTTTTCCTCCGCTGACTGGGATACGGGTAGTGGAAGAACGTGGCTTGATTTCAAACGCGCCGGCTACTTAACTCATCACTATCATGATCTTGTACTAATTTTCACAAGTTTTTTCTCTACTTTTTTCATAAAATAAAATAAGCGGCATAGAATCCGTCATAAAAAATAAGAAGCTCCTCTTCCAAGGGTAAATTATTATTGCTTATGATATTTTCCCAAATTATCACCACATTCTACGGATAAAACTCAAGGAAGGACGGGATGAATTTCAAGAGTACTTTATGGGAAATGGATTTAAGAAATTCTTTCCCTCCTCACTATACTCACTAACCAATGCATCATCTTCTTCACAAGCCACGATCGCTCCCCAGTACCGTCATCATCGAGCTTTTGCAGCCTTCGCAATAGCTAGGAACATGTTCTCCCTTTAATCCATCCTTTTAAATCTTCTCTATTTAAGCTGTACCAACTGCAATAGTAAAGCAGAGATGAGGAAACGACGTAACTTATCTCCTGTAAATCCATCTTAAAAGTCTTTAATCGCATAAACATCCCCTTCTTGATATTACCATAATCTCGATCACGTAGCCTGCGGATAAAACCACCGCTTTGATTCATGTTTCTCCACCTTTATTTTCACCTTATATCAGCTGGTCTGCAGCAATTCCTGCACACTCTCCCGGCATCCTCGCATATATACTCTCCCATAGTTTGGCCATAAATTACACGACGGCCAGCCGCCCAGCCGAAACCATAATCTCCTGTAGTCTGGCTGGCTGGCAAACCCTCTTGACCGTATATGCTCCTTCAAAACTTTCTTTTCAATCCATTCATTCAGCAAAGCTCATCTCTATAACTTGTGAGAATCTTCTCTATGATACGCATCATCCCTCTTCATACGTGTTTCTTCCTCTGCATAATATTTCGCATCTTATTGTATTATTCATCCATCGCTTTATAGTAAATTTCGCGCTGTTCATTATATCCCTCCCTCTCTCATACTCTTTCTCCCTCCGATATACGACCGCTATCTCCCCATCGGATCATCATCTCCCTCCAAGTCGGGACTATCTTGGAATTGAGTCAATTCAATTCCATCTTCCTTTGAATCATATCTTGTCCAAGATGAGTAAGATATGGGAAATGCACTAATTATTTGCCCGATTTCAAATCATTTCCCACAATATCAAACTGTAAATGCTCATCTCTGCAACTCCTCTCTCTCTCTCATCTTCCTCCCGTCTTCCTTGCATTTGGTGGTCGTCTGAATTTCCTCAAGGCGCAGATTTGCGGAGGTGGATGGGCAAGTATTTTTTCGCGAAACGTGAACTGCTTCACAAATATCCCGACTAATGCAACAATTTGGAAGACAGAGGAAGCGTGCTCATCTTCCGTTCCTACATTCCCTTCATTCTTCAGCTCAGGGTGTATGAACTCTGGAATTTTGATAATCTTTTCAAATGATCTTCACGAATATTTCAAGCAGTTTCCGAAGGAGTCCTTTTCCATAATCTTTACCTTAAATTCTTTCCTTGAGAGATGTAGATGAAGAAGATACGAGAGACACAGTCTTGACTCTTACTACTAATGCGAATCTTGTGTGTGCATATAATTTAAATTACATCTACACATGAACCAAGGGCGAAGTAGTAATCCCGTCGCTGAGAGAGTAAACAAAAGCGTGTGGGAATTCAACTTTTATCAAGTATTAATCCCTCATTCAGATGTAGATAACCAGGTCATATTTTTCCGCCACAACACTATCATTATGCCCGCACCTTTCTCTCGTCTTTTCTTCTCTCCAAACTCAACCAACCAACAGTTAATCGCTACCGCTACTCCTGTAAAGTCATCTTCTTGTAGAATGGTGAGGACGAGTAAAGTCCCATAAGACTTGGCTTATTTTCATACAAAATTATTATGCCCTCTGAAACAGAAGGAAAGGTGAGAGCCTACATGTTTTTGATTCTTAGAAGATGAACTTGATTCGAGTCCTTAATGGATTTTGCCAAAATCTAGAGGTCCTCCTCCTCTCAATCCCGTTCTTTTTGCCACCGGCGAGCTTGACTAGGTCTACTAGGTTTATTGAGCGTTAGTTGTCTAAATCTCTTCTCAACTTGTGCTTAAATTATGGAAATTATTTAACCCCTTGACAATAATTTTACATTGTATGCAAATTATTCTTCTATTCTTCCACTTAATCATAAATGAGATTAGGGATGGAAGAGGAAGCGGAGTTTTTAGAGAGAGAGTCTGGGAGACAGACTGTCGGGCCCTTATATTCTTTGGGATTTTGCAAATCCACATTTTCCCATCCATTCTGCCCCCACCTCTTGACTAAACTTAAGTGATCCCTACAACTCCATGTACACTAGTACTGATACACAGATGTGTTTATAAATCCAGACCTAAACATCCCATTCCCCCACTTTCATATCACGCCTTGTGAGGTGCATTTAAAAGCAGGCATGAATCAATAATGGGACAGGTTCTACCTTTAAAAATGTCTCAAATGTATCATAATTATCATGGCCCAGGGGATTCGCAAAATCTGGGACAACGTTTAAATTCTGACGAATAAGCAAAACAATTCGCAAAATATTTGCATATCCAGATATGCAAATTCTTCTAGCTCACTATTTTGTCTTGCTCCTTTTCTATTAGCCTCATAGTCAATCTAGTTGTGGATCATAACAATTATTTTCTCCCCCTCTCCAAACTTTCTTTCCTCTGCATCCTCTTACAACCGCTGTAACATTCATTTGAACCCCGATTCAATTTTACAGTTCCTGTCAAAAGCAAGTTACGTTTTCAAGGAACGCTTCTTTCCCAAATTCCTACATGCAATTCATCCTAGGAAAGAGGGCCATCCCAACAAAACATCCTTATGTCTCGCAACCTACCTACAGGTAGGTAGGGGAGGTAGGCAAGTGGCCGGGCGGGTGGGGGTTAGGCCTTTAATTCTTACGCGTAAAATGTAGCGAGTGTCGTTCGGGCCTGTGTAGCATTTTAGCGAAAGATGCACAGAGGGGATCCTTCGAAGATGAGACTTGATATCTGGGAGCGGTTTCCCCTTCTCAAACAAGAATCAAAACAATGTTTACCTCATTCTAAGGAAAATTATCGAGATTATTATCACGGTATGCAGTAGTCTTTCTTTCTCTCATCATTCTGCCTACTCCAAGAGTAAACGAAATAATTTATGCATATTACATAACTCGTCATAATTTGATAACCTTTTAACAAGAGCACTAATCCAACCAACTAACCCTCACATTCCCCCGTCCCACACATCTCCCATCCCTCTAATAAGAGTTAAAATCCAATTCGTGATAACACCCGGCTTGGCCCCTTCCCTCCCGTCTCCACTTTTACTGAGTTATACATAATGGTACACGTGTAACTCAGCCATCCAGCATATGAACAAGGTTTTAACGGATTTTGTAAACTAATTCCCCTGTATTCAGAAACGCAGTTTTAAGCAAATCCTCGCAATTCTGATAATTTTATTACACTAAATTTTCACTCAAGTGGAATCAAATCTGTATGAATTTTTAATTTCAATGAGCAATAATCTCGAATTTTATTACCTTCTCTACATAATATTCAATTTCGTGCAGAAAGTTTCCTACTATCAAAAAAATTAATTTTTGCCTAGCTCAATAAAAATATTCTGTAATTGTAGTACATGCATGCTCATTAGTTCTTAATTCCAGTGAGCAATAATCTTGAATTTTATTACCTAATAAACTTCATTTTCTTTCGTTACAACTTTTTCCAGGTGCATAATCCCACACAAAATCAAATCTCATATACGATACGATCTTAGGATTGAACACTGATTACATGTATGTCTCATGTTTTGATAATATCATTTAATGAACGAGGATTAATTAGATTGCCAAATGATGAAAAATTTAAAAGAGAGGTTACACTTTTTCCAAACATTATCCTGTATTCAACCCCAGTTTGCCACATATAATCTTTATTATTCTCTCAGGTGTTCGCAGGCGTAGGAAACCTATAAGATTGATCATCAGTTTTTCCATCATTATTGCGTTACCACCGCACACAGACAGACAGGCGATATTGCCTGCGTTACATCTCGCTTGCCGGCCCTTGTAACTAAAACCCGGAGGTGAGATAATGTACTTTAGTGGAATGAACCACAAGAGTTTTTTCCCCTGTAACTTTTCTTCTTCGTGTCCATCCATCAATCTCTCTTCCGCCATCAAATACGCACACATAGCTATTACTTGGAGTTGACAAGCTCTAAGGGATTTCTAGCCTGGTATATAGCCTATAAGCATATTCAAATACCCGGCCTGGACGCTATCTAAAAAAACGTGTGTAGCTTTAGCTTCCTTGAGGTGGCCAAGAGGGGAGAGGGAGGACAAAGAGAGGCCGATCCATGAGGAGATTGTTAGATTGAAAAATTATCTTGTCAATTCTCAGTGGAGGGAACAAAGCTCCGGCATGGGAAAGTACACATGCTACTTACAACCTTTTCGTTTTGTAGCGGGAAAAAAATCAAAGGAAACGTAATGAACACATTAGAGAAAACAATCCTCGGAAAGATGGACACAACTCCTCTTACATGTCCTCTCTGTCTTCTCCGCTTACTTACCTATAGTTTCTTAATACCACCCTCTGTATTTCCTGTCTCTGTAGACTCACTCACACCCTTGACTCTTGACAATGTAACGCGCTGTGTACACTTCCCGCTAACTTGTCTGTACTTTGCCATACAGCAAGCAATCACACACTGTCTGTACTTCTGTCCGGTACTCTCGAAACAATGCTGCTAGTATTTCACAACAATCCAATGCGTAAATATAGAGAAAGCTTTTGTAATTGCTCCAAATCATTTCACAGGATTTACATCAATTTGCAAAAATCTTGTTTTATTAAAACGTTTCCTCCGGCGAGTGCTTCTTCCGGGTATTTTGTTTAAAAAATCCCATTTCTGCTCATTGTTTCCCTCTGACAGCTCCAACTACAATCCGAGCGAAGATATCTAATTTCCTTTACGTTCCTCTTGTCTTTTTGCAATATATTTCCGCTCATCATGAGAGAATTGAAGAGATTTTTTCAAATTCCACGTTAACCAATTTTCAAAAGTCACACATCTACCCCTTGGAAACGGAGCTGCTCTCTACCTTCTTGAATTTTGTCCACTCTTTGTTTGCCCTTTGGCTTTTTTTAATTTTATTTCCTTTTGTCTTGACTGCGTGTCCGGCAAGTCCGACTCCTTCAGCGGACACCGGACACGGAGATTGTTGCAGCTAGACGAGAGCAATGAGTGAAACCCATGTCTTACCTCAATGATTTACTTTTCACCAACTTGGGACGAAGATTACGCAAAGAATGATTCCATAAAAGTCTATGAAAGCTTTATAAACGTTCCCAAAAGACATTTTAGAGCAACCAAGTACGACTTACAAGGAAGGACTAAAAGAACTCGCAAGAATTTTGTCTACTTTTCCCTTCCTTCCTTGGATGGAAAGCAGACTTGTTGTAGTAATAGTCTTCTGCAGCTTCCTTGTGGTGACCCATGCATGGCGTGTCTAGGATTTCTGATAGGGTGGTGGGTGAGGAAGTGAACATTATGTGTTTTTGACCCTCACCTTTGTTGGCGGGTCATGAAAGCCCTTGAGAAGAGTTTGAGCCATTATACTATAGTAAATATCCTATAAACCATACACTTCCCCGCCGCAATGTTTCGACTCCTCCAAACGACCAACCATTCAATTTGTAATAGAGTATGTATAATTATAAGCCAGCATTGAATATAAACCATTGATAGAGCCGCTTTCTGGATAATCCACGCAACTTGTACTTACAATATAAAGAGCACTAAACGTTTGCCAACCCCCAGCTTCATATTATGATCCATACAAATCTTGCCTTCACATCCAACCTTATCACCGCCGCAAACACGGACCAGACCCAGACCACTTATCTTTGTCTTCATCTCCCTTGCTTGGTAGAGACATAAAAAAGCTTGGAGAAAAATAATCGCATGTGTAAACCAACTCCCTTCCCGAACGTTTATCATTTACTCCATTGTCTTATGCAAAAACCATGAGCCAGCATTCAGCACACGCAATCCCATCATACCTTCTTCAACATGATATATTCGCCTTGTTCTTCCTATATTGTATTGATTATTACTTGCTACATATTATTCCTTCCATTCCCGTCTGGTTCCAAGTGTCGTCGTCATAATTGTTTCTGCCTACTTGTTGTCCCGTTTGCAAAAAAAAACAACCCCTCATCTCTAGTTCATCTTGTAGAAAATCTGTTTACCGCACGAAAGCCTAATGATTGCAAATGCAAACACAATTGCTTTCTTTCCTTGCATTTCCTTGAGAGGGCTCTTCCATCATCATGTCATCATCCCTATTAAACCCCGCCGCTGGCCTCTTTTTTCCCAATCAAAGGGATAACAAGAATAAGAAAAATATACGGATGAATTAAATATTCAATCCTTGCCCCGGCCTCTTCTATCCTTTTGCAGTAAAGTACAAGAAAATGTTTGCAAATAATTGTCTCAACCTTCACACGCAACAGAGGACTAGCTAGCAACAGGCGTAGCTCATAAGATTCCGTGTTCTGAGTTAGCTACTTTCATAGTATTTTTGCAAATTGTTCCAATAAGTAGGGTGTACATTGTGTAAATTGCAAAAGCTTTTCGTCATCCCACCCTTTTGAAGAAGAACAGAGAACATCATTTCCCTTGGAGGGGAAAAGGTCAGAAGGGAGGTCTGACTCGGAGGAAGAGTGTAACAAGTTGCTTTTACCTAGGGCTGGCTGCTGGCTGGCGTGATCTGCATCCCTGACAGAAAAATAGGATCGTGTCTGTACAGCTCATCCTCATACGCAGAATAAACAATGTCAGCACTTGCTCTTTCGTTTGTCTCGCTCCTGTTGTTGTCCTATTAACTAAAATCCAAACTTCCTTCTTGTGTAGTCATTCCTGTTGGGTTGTGGTGGGTAGAATTAAGGCTACTTTAATAGTTTCAAGATTTAAATCCCTACCGACGCTTCCAGCGTCACTCCTTATCCTACGCATCGTCATGCTATTAGCTATTAGCTGTATCAGAAATTGATAACTCTTCCTATTATGATCAGCAAGCTGCTGATTGAAACTTTGTAGCACTGGTAAACTTTTCAAGGAGCTTCATTTTCATTTACAGCAAAGATGTTTTCCAAAATACGCAGCGTTAATTGTAACATAATGCTTTCTCCGTTGTACAACCATCCTCTATCTCTTTTTCCTCCCGCTCTTTTATTTTCGCAATACAGCTTGATACGTTCCTCCACTCTAAACCTATACCAACCACTGACTGAGTGAGCAATTAAGCTCTGACGTCAAATTTGCCTCCTTCAGTTTCTTCTCTAATTTCCTTACGGAAATATATCGAGGGTACAAATTTCTTAACCATCGCTTCCCTGCATAATGCGAGCAGGAAATCCATTTGCCCTCCTCAATTTCATCTCCGCCATCCGCTCTCCATCTTCCCTTCGTACGTAATATCTTTGAATAATCAGTCATCTTGATTCCTTGGCCGGGTCCTCAACCCTGAGCTTTGAAACTGAACTTCTTGACTGCGGTTATCGAGGAACATATAGCTGATCAAAAAGAGCTTTGTCCTAGCTGGAAGGATGGCAGATAGAAGGATTTTAATGGAATATACATCTTCATATTATCTCATTTGAAATATTCTATGGAAATTACACGCATTTACACCCTATTACGCTCGGATTATGACGAGATGAACTTGATTCAAATGACGAGAGGCTTGGAATTAATCCCTACTACACCTCCACTCTGCAGAATTACATTACCCTACCTACCCCCTACCATGTATCATTAATGACTACTACTACTCCCGTTTCTCCTTCCCTCATTACATCTACCTTTAGTAGACTCTCAGTCAGAGAAGCTCCGAACATCATCAGCTAGTAAATCTACCTCATATTCATATATTAATATTCCTTTCCCCCCGCCATTACAACTCATACATTACGATATCTTTCACATCATCATTCACGCCTTTTCTCAATAAAATTCACATTGTCAGCCCTCTCTCCCGTCAGTCCCGTTCCCCAGACTGAACACTGAATACACCGTAGAGTGGCTGAATCCTCTCTGCCCTTTGATTCCCTCCCTACAAACATTAATATTATTACTTACTACTTACCCTTCTTACTTCTTTCTCCAAGAATCTGGCTTACCCAGCTAAAGCACATGAAAATATGAACGAGCAACTGAACGCCCTCATCTCTCATCCATCATTCCATCCGCCTCTTCTCCGGCAGCATCCCTCCAACTTTTCCCAAAAATCCATTCCCACACCTATGTAATCATCCGTATCAATCCCTTCATCTACACAGCTTCCCTAGCCTCACTTACGCGCTATACAGAGAGGAGGTCACTGATCACAATTTCACGGCCGTGTAATAATCTGCGATACGAACGAATGACGAGGAATCATCTTAGGTGGAATCCATTAAATTCCTGTAAACAGTTTCAATGAGCATCATAGTTTGCCATGTAGTCTTTGAGCGTCTGAGATGTACGAACAGCACAGAGAAAAGGCGGATTCAGTTAGCACAGATATTTTGTCAAGAACAATAAGGAAGTTGATGATGAGCGGATGGAATTCCGGGATTTAGTTCCGCTTTCCAAACCTACTTGTTTGTCAAAGTCTTATAGATTCCTGTCTTTTTAATTTCAGTTCCGAGACGTGGATGGCTCAGGCGACAAGATGATGGTAACGATGATGAGAGAGAACGAAGGGGACCATCATAAAATACCCATATGGATCGGCACAGACTGCAAACTCGTGAGTGGTATCACCAAATCAACAACCTGTCACAATGTCATACAAACTCTCCTCCGAAACGAGAACCCTGCAAAATACGTCATCGTCGAGAAATGGAAAAAGGTAAGCTCACCACCAGACTAACTCTCCGCCATTACATTTAGTCCTCTATAACCGTTCCGTTACTCAAACACGGATAGATAAGCATAATTCCACGACGCCATGAATCTAAAAGCTATCCGACGTATGTCAGACACTATCATAACAATATTATCCATCAAACTCGTTTTTTCCCTAGTCTGAGCTTGTAGTTACCTAAGTCAAAGAACAACTTCATAAATATCTGGCCACATATGACCAAACATGCAAATCCCATTCAATGCAAAGCTTATTTAAACACTCAGACTAACCTCCAGTCTGTCCCTGTCCAATGCTTTTCCGTTTCTTAAAAAGTACCGCCGCATTTTTGCAGACGTATTAGGAATTACATTAATAATTTGATACGGTTTATTGGCATGTGTCATGTAGCGATTAGAGAAGAGAGAGAGAGAATAATATAACGCCTGTTCAATCTTCTTTTTTCCTTGCCTTAGCTGTTCATGTTGAACAGACAGGGTGGATTATTATAAGCGTGGGTGCGAAATGATGACATAATTTTTCAATTTTACACCTCCATCCCTTTTGCACTCCGCGTCCCCTATCTGTCTATCGTATCCTGAGAAAGGCGCAATTGGAAATCTTGATTATGCGTATTCTTCATAGCGCTATAGCTTTGATAAAAAATATTTTACAATGCCTAGAAAAAAACTTGTACTGTCTCGTCTATAAGCTGTCCCTGCGTCAAACTCCTATCGAACTCATCCTTCCTTCCGCCAAAGACTCCAAAGAAAAGATATGATAATCATCATTCCTATAAAAACTCATCAATCCTCCGCACCCTTCTGTCTACTTTATTGCGAATCTCTGTAGTATTAAACTACACACGTGGATTAGGATTCCGGCTGCTATCAGCTATATCTTCTACCCGTATTCCATCGCCATGTACCCCTTCTTCCAATCCTCCTGCAAGAGAAATCAAAAGTATCACTTACACAAAGCAATCATTTCCTATCCCACTTAATCCAAAACTCTGCAAATCTGCACACAAAGCAACACAGACGTTGACTCCACCTACGTGTTTGAAAAAAACCTTGCAAATAATATGACAACCAGAGATATATACGTGATCAGAAAAACTTTAAAACTACCCACCTATAATTCCGTTTTGTTTTTTGCTACTCTTTCCTTGTTTGCTACAGACAGTGATGATCGAGAGTTTTCAAATGAATTCAGATAGAATACATATATACGCAGAGTTCCGGTGGATGGCAGTAAGTAAGAGAGGCGGAGTTCTTGGGCAACGTGTACAACGCAATGCAATCATCTTCATCACATGTTAAGTAAACTTGTGGATGGTTTAACGAACTTTTCATTTGTACGCGGAATCCACAATCAAGCCGAGCTTGTAGAAGATGATCCTTATTAAATAAAATCTTTCCCTTTCGATGGTGGAGAGAGAGTAGTTTCTTTTACAAAATACCGGGGGCGACGGCGGGTTTCGAGCATGAAAAACAAATACTCTTTTGCATTTAATTCCCCCTTAACCTCCTCCTCCTCCCTCTCCTTCCTCCCCTTCTTAGTTCTGGTCTGGATTAGTAGTTCAATTCTATAAATCTCCATCTGCAAATCCCAAGACGAGAAAAAGATTTCAAGGAAGAGGGCGAGAAGCTCTCTTACAAATTTCTTTGCCCCATCTACATCTTTTGCTCTTTCTACCCGATTGTATTTTCTTCCCTATCCCTAACCTGATGCGGTATTTGAAAGAGATTAGCTATAAGGAGAAGGTTGGTCTGGAAAGCGAAAGAGAGTTAGACGGAGGGATGAAGAGTTTTTAAATAATTGCCAAGCCAAGGTAATTTGCTCCACATAGTATTTATCCTTTGATCCCCATCCTGGGAGACGCGTCTCTCTTGGCAATACTTTAGCAAAAGTAAAAGACGGTAGCCGTAATGAACTTGCCCCTCTCCAAACTCCTCCTCATTCCTATGCTAATCAATTCCATTTAAAATCTTTCTACACCAGCAGCACTCATGATCCACATTAAATAAATACCCTCCTTCAAACCCGACAAACCTACAATCATAGTAGGACCTGCAACTTGTAAATTTTTACTACTACAAACTCCTCTTTCCCTTTCAATCATATGTCTGCCCTTTAAATCAGAGTTTAAATACAATACGCAAGGGATTTTTAAATTTTCCCAATCCAGCTCCTTGTTGCAATTCTCTTACGCATTCTTGCTCCCCATACTTTCCCCTCTCCCTCCACCTTTCACCCACCCTCAAACAAATAGTAATTATTTCTCAATAATATTCTTCTCCCTTGAATCATAAAAACTTCTATGCTAAACTCTGCCTCCTTCCCTCCAAAGGAGCCAACTGGCGCAATACTAAGTGGGGTCGGAGATATTTGGGCATTCAATGAATATATTCAGTAGTCAGTCAGTAGCCTTCCTCCCTACCCCGTCTTAAATCTCTTCTCATCATTATATACAGATCGCAAATCAAACTATGCCCTTGGAAGGCCATCCCTTCCCCATCACCACACATCAATCCAGCATCCGCCCAAGAATTTTAATCAAATATCATTCCCAAATGACAGCCAACGCAAGTCCTATCTCCTGAGGCAAAATCCAACTGCTCCTGTGCAGTTGCTAGTCAATCCTCTGTGCTTCCACCCTTGCAACTGCCACAAAGCCAAACTTTGTGATTGCTACAATTATTGAGATCAGTGGCGAGTTTTGACGCACATCTGAGCATGAAAACTAATGTAAAACTAGTTATCATCTCTCCTTGTGTGGATTTAACTCTGCCAAATGTAATTTCTCTCATCACACCAACTCCTCAACTTGCCAGAGGTGTTGACACCCTCATGCTCAATCCTTGTAACTTGTCTTGTACACAAAAACCCTTTATTTCCTTCCATCACATTTTATTGCCCCTAATAATAAATAATTTGCGAGCAAGTGAGGACAGCAACGTGTCAAACTTTACACACACCTCACAATTTCTACCCCCCCCCTCTTGGTTCATAGCAAAACTTGTGCGTTTTTACGTCTTTTTCCATTCAACCCTTCCACAGCTCGCTACTTCAAACAGGCCTTTTACATGTCTCTTCTAAATGCTACCATCATCCACCGCCAATCATTTGACTCGGTCGTTATTTTCTGTAGCCAAGCGCCCATCAAACCAAAGAAATCCTAAAGGCTTTTTGAGAAAAGTAATTTCACGTCTTCTGCAGTTTGACCAACAGACTCGAATCAACAAAGCGTAGGCTCTCAGAGACGAAGCAATTAAGCAGCCTTTAGACCCAGCTCTAAGCTAGCGCATTTACAAATTGTAGCTGAGAGAGAAGAATAACGCGTGAATTTTAACGGGCAATTGACCACACTGACTTAATGCGCTTCCTCTGAATGGGACAGAGGTTAAGTTTGTTTTTAAACGAAATTTGCTTACGCACATTAAATTTATACATTGTTAGCCTTCACACTGTCCTCTAGTCAGTCTCTCTCGTCATCCCAGTCTCTCCGACCACGTGAATGTAAATAGTTGGAACGTGTGAATTTTAGTACACACCTGTTAATTAATTACCACCTGTGCTGTGCTTAGCCTAAGACGACTTGTACTTTCTTGACATCTTCCTTGAGCAAATCTTTGGACTTTGTTTTCGAGAGTTAATTATGTGGCGTTAACATAAGTTACCACACCGGGAGCTTTGCTACGAGGAGGAATGAGTCCCCCCTTCCTTTGATTTAGTTAGTCATGTAGTTTTTTCACCTATTCAATTTGCAGTTACCACTTTTCTTTATTACACATGTAGATTTTGTAGGCAGGGAGAAGAGCCCTGAGAGGTGGAAAACTTGCATGCGGCTAAAAGAGAATAGAGGTGAAAATATTAAAATATATGCGGAGGGGAATGTGGAGGGAATTAGGGAGATATTAGCGTAGAATGTGTGAAGGGATTGTAATTAAGCTTCATGCGTCGCATTCCAACGGAATTACACGTAGCACGAGTTCCAGAGTTTGATTATACAACATTAGCTTCTCAAATAGTTTTCTGGGCGGGACTCTCGTCTTCGGTGGCCCCTTGGGGCCTTAATTTAAAGGGCCGCTTTCCCTCCTCTCCGACCCTGTCAAACAATCCTCTCTTACAATCCTCTCTCCAGGATATATTATAGAACGTGCCCATAAAAACAAAAGCTTGACTGGATAAAAACAAAAAATCATTCTTCCAGCCAACAACCACCCGACTCGCCCTTCTAAAACTATACTCCCTTCAAGAGCATAACATCAAGAACCCTCAAGGGCACATGAGCTCTTCAACTTTCCTCCAAACTCAGCCTCACCTCCCAACGTATCCTACACCTGTATTTCCCCAACCTTTCGGCCCTGTCTTTAGTAAGAGATGAAGTTTTTTATTGACACTTGATTACACACATTACACAAGAGGTCAGGGCACATGCTCTTTCTCCAACTTCAAGGGATTTTACCCCCTCCCCTTAAACCAGATAAAGACAAATAGGTACTGGACACTCCCTCATTGAGATCACTCTGAGCTAATTTTGGATAATCTTCTTCAAGTACCAACCAACCACTTACATTCTCCGTGGAAATTCCCCACATGTACGTTTTACTGGTCAGCTACGCTCATCCTTGAAGAATCTGCATTTTCTGCATCTGCACAAATCATCTTGGCTGGATATCCGGATAATTTCCCTCGGTCCGTATCATCTCATGCTCACCACCCCCAGTTCCAAGTTCCAGTCTCCTCCAGGCTTTTTACCAGCATCTTAAGAAAAAATAGGACAGGAGGGAGCGATGGCTATTATTTTGGACACGTTCGACTACGGGTTTCGTAGATGGGATGGGTGGCTGAGAAAATATATTGAATATATATTTTAATGAGTCTCCTAAATAATGCAACTCTTATTATTAACCTGTTTCCACTATCCGACACGGCATAATCAACGAGAAACTTATTGTTCCGCATAAGCAGATTACGGCAACTTCTACAAAGCCTCCCATATTATTACAACGTCCATCCGCGGACAACCCAACCAAACCTAATTTTATGCCTCGTGCTCCACCTCTCTCTACTCTCTCCGTATCTTCTCCAGTCCCTCCTCCAGCCTCCAAACATGAGCCAAGCCTTAAAACTAAGACTGGAGAAGAAATAACCTGGAGAGAATTCTCTTCTTCTTCATCATCTTTCCCGTCCTGTCCCGCCGACCCAGCCGCTAGAGACAGGTGCCTTAAGG
Organism: Sminthurides aquaticus; assembly: GCA_906901655.1. Taxonomy (NCBI): domain Eukaryota; kingdom Metazoa; phylum Arthropoda; class Collembola; order Symphypleona; family Sminthurididae; genus Sminthurides; species Sminthurides aquaticus. Next base: position 10,678,781 of record CAJQTT010000001.1, on the reverse strand, counting down.
TATAAGAATTAGAGAAGATGAGAATACGTTGGCGGTATCCAAGAATGAATCTACCAGCATCTCTCTGGAATAGCGGGCTGTAGAGAGGGGCTGTTACGATAGATGAAATCTATGAGTGTGCGATCCCTGGAGCTCATCTTTCTTCCTCAAGAGTGGAGATGATGTGTGCCCTTAAAATTCAAACGAGCCAGAGAAAAGGCACGCATGAATATTCACGCGCTGCATTAACTACCCGGAACGCAATCCGTGTCCTTGAGTTACTTCAAACTTATTTTCTCTCCTGACTAAGAGGAAACTGTAGTCGTGCCGTCGCCTTCATCAACTTCCAGCTCCAGCTCTCTTTCTCGTTATTCCAGCTACAATTTTAACCCATTCTTTTTCCCTTCAAGCATAACATGCCCACAAGTATGGAAAACTATGCATCTTTTTATTAGCCAAGGTGGCCTCTGCCTGTTGGCTGGCTGCATATATGTAATAAAATTTCCCTGAACTTGCATTGTTAGTTTCACCTCCGGCAAACTAGGATTACATACCTTGGAAGAGACGACCGAGATAGTACAGTGCCGTAATTCCATAATTCCTATTACCTTTGACCTTCCGGTGCTTCATGGATGTGGGAGGTTCCGGAGAGAGTGGACAATATGCGTGCGTGCAATGCACGCATCGCGGAACAAGAATTACGTGGAGAAACCCTCCTTCTCCATGTAATTCATCGTTAAATGGATGTAAATGGCCTTTTTAGGAAGAGAAACCCACTACAACAGCCCACCATCACATCTTTATTTACTTGCATAAACTATGCGTTCCCTCCCTGCATCCCCATCCATAGAATTATTAACTCAAGCCATGTCCTCCGAGACAAAAGGATTAACGCCTGGAAACCTTGGCAACAAAGTAAAACTCCATAGAGAGGTATGGCTAGCGCATTCAAATTTTTAAACGCAATCCTCTCAAATCTAGCAAACTCAAGTTTCCGTCTTAATAAGTCCTTACTGGATATGCAGTCTTCCAACTCAAAAAGCCAGGAGCAATCCCACACCGCACCAGTCTACAATTCACTAGTCATGAAACGTTCCAGGAAACATGGAACGCACCCTCTCTTTTATGTGGAGTCTCACGAAAGGTTTTACAAAACATCGTCCTCTCGTCCCACCCTCAAATCATGATCATCAAACCAAGGGTTGCATCCTTTGCATATATTTTACACAAATTTTCAACAAACATTCTCAAAGCGTGTAAATTCTCTTTCTTCAAAACTTATATTTCCAGTTTTTTAAAACCAATTTGTCCAACCTCTCCAGCCCTGGCTGGACTCGCCTCCGTCACGTGAGAAACTTACTCAACTTAAACACAGCCATTTCCTCCATGGATGCATTTCAACATTTCTTTCAAAAACATTCTCCAGCCTTTACATTTCCTAGCCCTCCACACACCTTCTTCCTCATCTTCATCGCATTCTCCAGTCTTCATTCGCTCGAGCCATCCTTCACCTGCCCTCGTGACTCCAGCCAGCACCCTTCCCTAAATCCTTGAATAATTCCCATCATATCTGATCCAAAAGCATCTTGAAGCCCATCTTATCTTCATCTCGTCCAGAGGCACAGGCCGCCGCAACCGCCAACATCTCTTCCCCGCCGTTATCTAAGGGAATATTCTCCATTCTGGAGGAACTTGTCTAACTTCCATCTCCCATTTACCCGCCACAAAACAACGCTACACGACAAAATAGTTTACATCAGTATAATCTCCTTGAGGGCCTGGGCCCCTATCTATGCACACTCCACAAGGTGTAGAACTCAACCGAGGAATGTGCTTTAAGGGGTTCCGCAACATAATCCTCATCACAATCATCATTACCATCAAGATCAATTAAGGCTGGAAATAAAACTCTGGACTTTTCCTCCATCTATACAGACAGAGAGCCCTTGCTTTCCTCTGCTTCATCCTACTTCTTTCTCCAACTCAATTCTCATCCTCACATCTAAATTCCTCCATCATTGTCCAAATATGTTTCCCCTAAACTTCAAACCAAATTCATTACGTACCAATAATAGGCGGGTAATAATACAAATTATTTTCAAACACTCTCATCAACGTTTATCCCTACATATAACTTCCTACTGCCGCATCTCTTACTCATCATCCCTTATACCCTGCATCCCCATTCTTCTTTTACCCAGCGCCAAGAAATATTTCTTCAATGACCTACAGTATCTAAAAAATACTACGTCGGCTTTTATAGTTATTCCCCTATTCTTCTCAGCTCAATGGCCTGTCCAGTTCTCCAGTCAGCATACCGCGGCACTTAACTGACTTAACGCTACGTCTCCCTGTCTGTCCGTCATCCCAACCATTTCATTCCCCCGACCTCATTTGTCTAGCCTGTCAGACGTCCCGACTAAAAAATTGAAATGTTATTCCTCCAGGATTTTAATTTCAAAACCCAAGATCAAGGTTCATCCAGCTTGCTGGAATTTCTTTCTCCATTCTTTCCTCGCATTCTTCCTCGCAATCAACAGATTCTTGCCTAATTGATCTCAACTGTTCTGTTACTAATGTATCTTCCTCTGGCGTCTCTGCCTCATCTTCCTATAGTGTGTTTTATTTCAGTAAAATCACAATTCCCAGCACCATTTCCTCTACTGAGACCCTCAGTCTGAGGGCTGAACAATTTTCTGGAACAGGAATTGCCTGGATGCCATTTAATCACACCGAACTTTAATTCTGTCATATTTGAGTTTTATGCTCCCACAGCTTAGTTTGCACTATATATTACATTACATTATTTAGTAGTTGTAGCAGTTACAACTTTAAAATTCAATAATCTAAAACTGTCATAACTAAACAAATCAAAACAGCCGTAACAAAAGTTCCATGGCTAACTCCAACAAGCACTCACCTTGAACATGTGATAAGTGATTCAGCAACTCCCAATCACTCGGGTTCAATAAGGTAATGAGAGCATCAGATTGCAGACATTCAATTAGTTTCCTTATTCCCTTCTGGCCTTTGTCCTTCCATACGTCAGGCCCACCTTTTCCGGATTTGGTAATGATTCCACATATTTCCATCAGTTAACAATTAACATTTAAAATATTATCACTCCTCCTCATCGTATATTTCCTCGCCATAACTTTTCAATTACTACCTCATCCTCCCTCACCTCAACGACCGTTCCTTGATCCATTTTAGTGAATTTTTCTCAATCATTTCATCCGCCGCTTATCGAGCAGACTATATGAGGAATTGCATATTAATAACATCTACATTAAACGCTCCCACTCTTCCAAACATTTCGCGTACCATGCTTAAAGAGTGCAAGTAAATAACAGCAGATGGTTCTTGGTTATGATGAAAAAAATTATACTAAAATTTTCCCCACCTTCTCACCCCACGACACTCCTGTAATTGTCCCGCAGTAGTAAGATTTTGTTTGAAATCGCTTATTTATTCGCACGACTCTCTTCCTCCCTCGATTCAGCGCTTATACTCACAAATACACCCGAGAACATACAAGATTTACGGTAACTTCTCCTTCCCCCTCCCACGTCCATGAATCCGCATGGAGTTATAATAGGAGATGGTGAGGGGAGATGCTATTGTATTCCAGGTGTTTCATTCTTATCTCTAGATGGTTCATCTATTAGGATAGGACAGTAGCAAAAATGGTAGTTGCACATGGGGTATTTTAAGAAAGATAATTTAATGTAGCCTCCTTAAATGATCAGATCTTTTATCCATCCCTTGGAGAGTGAGTCCAAAAATTCGATGCGTAACTCAGCGCAGTCACGTCAGGCCGGCTACGGACGGATTTCATCTTCACGATATGGCAACTGGCAAGAAGCGCACACGTTATTCGCCTATAATCTACCAGGCCGGGATATCATCCCGCTGAGCAGATTCCACTTCCTCTTCCCAATCTCTCCTAACAGAAGTACTCCAAAGAGAAAAGTGGCTTACTTGCTATGCTAGTATGGCCAAGGCCGGAAATAGCGCACGGGAGCGGGAAATAAAATTATAAATCGCGCCTCAATATTTTACTGAGTCTCAGCTCTTCAATAACTGTTTTTCTCACCTGCTTGTACACATGAATCCCTCCGACCGCAACCCCTCCAATCATCATTCAGAATAGAATATAATATTCGAGCATAATTGTTCACCGGTAGTGTATCCTAAGATTGCCTTCTCTGCTACTCAGCTACCACAACCCACTGCCCTGCACTCTGTAAATCTCTACTTAATTTCTAATTTCTCTCGGCAATTTTCGTTGAACAAAACTTTTAAACATGTTCGAACCAAGTCAATCCGCTGAGTTTATTCTTTTTCTTCCTCCTCGTGTTTCTTCCCCGCCGAGATAAAACACGAAAATGTCTGTTTACATACGGAGCGAAAATTTATCCAATCCCACTGCATTTACTCATCCACATCAACAACATCAAGTCTGCTACTTGCATCCCGTATGTCCGTTCAATCCCCACCCAGCGGAGCTCATGTCGTGAAAGAGTGGGGATGAAAAATAGGGAAATGTAGCATACACTACCACATCACACTATGCTTAAACAATCTCATTAATTCATAACTACCCACTACCAACCAACAAACTTGTCTTTTCCCTTCCTCTGAAGCTGATTCCGCGGTAATCGGATTTTTGATCCCAAGGATTTTTGATCCCAAGGATTTTTGGTCCCAGGATTATTGATCCCAGGATTTTTCATCCCAGGATTTCTGATCCCAGGACTTTTCATCCCATTTTTTCTCAGACAGAAATAATACGTTGTACACCTTTAGTCAGTTATTACTAATGCTTAGACTTGACAAATTCAATCATTCTGCTGACATTTGCCTCCTTGAGGATCTCCAATTGGGATGCAGGAACAAGCAGAATTCCGAAAAGATGTAGAGTTTGGATACCACTTTTTGAGGTGGAAAATGACTACAGTCAGGAGGATACACAAATCTGCGTGGATTTAAACGCTTCTGAGACTACTTGTTATCCAGCTCTGGTTCAGTAAGCGACAGAGTGCAGAGTTGTCGGTAATTAGTAATCGAAATTAACATGTTTAGTTTTATTCCTACTCTCTAAATGCTAATAGTCAAAACAATTTAAAAATGTTTACACAACACTAGTACTTGTTTTCCGAATCATACATCACTTTATTTATGTCTGAAAAAAATGGGATGAAAAGTCCTGGGATCAGAAATCCTGGGATGAAAAATCCTGGGATCAATAATCCTGGGACCAAAAATCCTTGGGACCAAAAATCCTTGGGATCAAAAATCCGCAAATCGATTCCGCATCTCTGATGCAGCTCCTTTTAGCCGTTCCGCTTCCTTTATTTAGCTCTGTAGTTGATCATTACGGTTTCCACCTGAATTATGCGTCGGGTTGATCTCCAATGTTAATTACGTACCCTGCTACGTTTTACGATTGATAACACCGTGAGCATTTTCCACGGGAGGCACCATTACATTCCATAAAAAAAAGCACTACACTAGAACGCGGCTCAGGGTTGATTCTTCTCTCCGGCGACACTCGCGCCATCTTCTGTATTCTCTCGCATAAGAACGTAGTGCTATTACTCCAGCATCATTTTCTCTACAGCTAATTCAGCATTCATTCTTCCTATTCCTCCTTGCATTAAAAGTGATACTTACAATCCATTTGAATTTAATCAGTAATAAGCTAACTCGTCCCGTATTTACTTTTCACTTTCAGATGGAGCGACGCCTTGATGGGAGCGTTAAGATTTTAAAAGTTTGGAAGGCTTGGGGAGACCAGAAGGATGACGTTGCCCTTATATTACGTCAGCATCATTCCAACGATGGCTACATTGATAAAAAGATATCAACAAAGGTGCTTAGGCGGAATAAAGGATCATCCCAGCATCATAAATTCCCCAGCCATGTAAGTCTTTTTCTTTTTTTTTGGTAATCCTATACTACACTCCTTCCGTGTAATAGTATTTCAACTTTCAATTTTACTCCCTGAATTAATAAACGCATCCTCTACTCCTCCCTCTGCAAAACTTTTCCGAATTTCTCTTTCCTTAAGCCGTAATGCCATTTTCGAGGATAATCAAGGGCAGGGATGAACCTTTTTAAAACAAAACTCTTCCTCAACCCTAGCCATAATAACTGAGGTCCATTTTCAGCGATAAATATTTATAGGAATAAAAGGGGAAGAACGAAAGCGCATAGATGGATTGGAGAAAGCAAGCGGAGAAAGTTTCCTTTCTCCTTCAAGCTAAACAGTTTATGTAGGCCTCCAGTTAGGTCCTCCTCCTCGCCACGAGCAAGCTAGCAGACATTATTCCCTCCTTTCTGTCAGCTCATATTCTTTGGACCGAAGATTTCGGATTGCCAAAATGCAGAGCAGCGTATCGTGAGAGTACTAAGGGAAAGGAAGTATAACTTCCGTTCTTTTTGCTAAAATCCGTCCTGCGAGTTTGCGGTTGGTGCCAGAAGATTTCTCAAGGAAGAAAGTGAAAAGAAGCGAGGGGAGAGTAGAAGATGATATTAATTCTGCACTCCGTCCCATCCACCAATATTACGCAACGAGAGTCCTACTACATTAAGATTTATAAGCGTCTCCTATCTTCCGCTCAACCGGAAGAGGATTGACAGGAAGTTGTAGCGAGTTTCTTCGCGACATGCTTGCGTGGATACCATCTTTTACAAAGTCAACGTCTTGGATTTTGAGGGAAAAGCAAAGAATTATTATTATTATTAATGGCGTGACAGTTACAGTATGAAGTGAGGAGTAAGAGGAGGTCTATCCGCAGCTCCTGCTATGAGATTCATTCCCGTGGTTATTTCTTGTACCACCTTGTAAATTGCCTTGCATGTTACCTTGCATCTCTGCTAATGCTTCTCCTCTCTTGTAACACTTAAAGACAAGAAGCAGTAGAGTAAAATAGGACTCTGTTGAGTCTTGAGTCGGAGAAGATACGAATAACGGAGGAAACCTTGACTAAAGACTGTATCAAAGACGGAGAAGAAACTTGTGAATTTTTATTCTCTCTTTCTTATTCGTACCAAATAAAACCCGGAGAGATGTAAAATTTTTGTTTTTTCCCTCCTCGCTCCTGAATCATCCATCTGTCCGTAAGAGACAGCAGCAAAGGTCAAGATCTTTTAGGAGGGTTTGATTACTTCTAAAGGATTGGGAGAAGCGGCAGCGGCAAGCGAAATTTTGCCATTTTCTAGCCACTAAATTTCAATTAAAAAATCTTTGAAAAATACTAGCAAGGATATTGAGTTTTCAAGCAACATCTCTCAGGAGAAACAGTAGAGTTCCTGATATTGCATCTGTATGATACGACTGTAATAAGAGCTGGATGGCATGTGTATAATTGCTCAAGTTTTTTAAGAAGCTCATGATTATTATTTTTCTTTTGATGGCACACACAGGGGGATAATATGGACGAAGACCAAGTTCCGGAGCCGATGGAACGTTTACTAAAGTTGGTTCTCACGCAAGGGGAGACGATTCAAGTGCAATTGAAAAAGTTACGACATCAGGAAGAGCAGATTGAACGCTATGAAGAGCAGATGCATAGAATTCGGAGCTTACAGGAAGGAGAAAACTATGTGGTGGAATCCTACTTACGTGACGATAAGGGTAAAAAATCAAAAAAACGGGACAAGAGTCCTCGGAAGCAGGGTTGGCTAAAACATCAGCAGCAACTTGTTGGACAAAACCCAACCAACCACCAAAATCCTCACCACCAAAACCTCAACGCTAATAACCCTCCTCCAACCCACCTCCTCCAAGATCCTCATTTGTTGAGTCCAAGCAATGGCAGTGGTTGCAATCAGTCAAAATCTGCAAGGACATCGTCCGAATACCCCGAGACCCCGGCCACCGGCCCCGACTCGCTTCACCACGACTCCACCCTCTCCGCCATTCCTGTAGGCAGGAGCAGCGGTCGCGGAAGTAGCAGTAAAACGGAAATTGAGGACCAAGATCCCGCAGAGGACGTTGCAGCCCTTCAAGAGGAAAGCGAACTTATGGAAAGGATTTGTGATTTGAATAGTAAGCTGACAAAAGAGGAGGAACATTTAGTAAAGCTTGGATTGAAAATCAAAAAGTTTCATGATAAGCACAAAGAGGAGCCCGCAAATCCTGATGAAGGTGGAGACGATGATCCATCATCAAATCCCCGTCAGGAGTCATCCTCCTCTTCCCGGACAAAATCAAATCAGATGGATGGCTCCCTCAATGTAAATCCATCCAGCCGTCCTCCTCCTCAAGACTCGCTTCAGGAGGAAGAGGATGAGGAATTAAGACGACTTCATCATCAGTTGGCCGCCCTTCGCGATTTAACAGAGGAGCAATCAGAAGAGATTGAACTCAATGAGAAAAGTCTGAATGAATTAGAGAAAATCCTGGATGGGAAACACGATCAACTGGCTCATCTCACCTATCAAATCCAACTCGTAGATCAAGAGAGCGACCTCCTTCGACAGCGTCTCTTTAACCTAAGTCAAACCCAATCCTCCGTCCCACCGCAATCAGCTCCCGGAAATACTTTCAGTAACCACCAACAATCCACCCCCTTCCTCTCCAACCCCCCAAACACCTCATCCATTATGTATTCCCCCTGTCCCCCTCAATCAACCCCTGGGCCAGCCGCTCATCATGATCCAGCAGATGCTCCAGGCATTCTTCCACCCAACCCATTACCCCCTCATCACTCTCTCAGTCCTCATCAACCCCCTCCTCCTCCTCCTCCTTCTCATCATCATCAAACTTTCACACCAAATCACAATCACCTCCCCGTCTCCACCCCCCACCCCGAAAGATACGCGCTTGATATCTCTCATCAACATTCAATCTCCAAACACCCAAGCGGAGAAATACAAAACTTTCTCCAACCCATCTCAGATCCCACATTCCTCCCCAACCCCGCAACAGTCATCAGCTTTAGCAGCCCGCAACCGGAAACAATCCCCATTACAACCGCTCAACTCAACCTCCACATCAAACCTTGCCGGGACACCCAGGACAATGATTCAAATTCCGATACTGGCATCAGCTCTCTTCACTCGAGCAGTGATGAAAACACTCTCTTTGTCCTCGATACACTTGTTTGACCTTTCTCCCTCCGCAAAATCGCCACCTTTCCCCAACTTTCTCCTTCCGCGAGAAATCATCCCACATTCTACAATCCAGTTGGACTCTCCTCCCCATCCTTTCAACGGCACGACGAGTGGTGACTATTAATTAGAAGTAGTAGTAACGTTGTCGTATTCAATAGCATATTTTAGTGGTGACGTGAGTTTGCCGCTAATACACAGTACTATTACATAGATGTCGTACTATTAAATTTTCCTTCAATTAAATCATAATAGCTGACTTAATAAACAAGTACCTCAGGAAACAAGAATCCCTCCATGTTAGTATGCAACACAATTTTGTAAAAAGTTCGCAATTTATAATAACACAGCCGGAAAATTACTTAATTAAGACAACATATTAATTAGCCTGTATAGAATGTATGTATGTTTGAATCTACAAGCGAATCTTCCAGATGCTATGTGTAGCTTAAAATACTGAATAGTATTAAATCCTATATATAGTTCCACTACTTAAATCCTTAAAGTGTTCCAAAGGCGCTCTAGTGTACCTTTTTTACATCATCGTAGCAGAGACATTTCAAAATAATTAAATACAATTTAATTATACTACCATTAAAATATTTTCGCACTTGAATCAAAGACGAATAAAATTATGAGACGATTGAAACAAAAAAAACATTTATATTTAATTATTATATTTAATAATAATCAAGTACTTTCTCCTCCTTCATTCCTCCACTTCCTCCTAATTTCCAATGCTCTATCATAGCATTAGCATGCATGCTTCTTTTTTCTACTCGAGTGGAAACGACAACTCAAATCCCAAACATATTGATACACTGGAGTAAAATAGTTGCGGCTCACATAGTTTATAATCCGATAACCTCAAAGGTATTAATTACAGGTAGGCACGCAGGCAAAAATGCATCAACACTATTTACACATCCACTTTTAAAAATCCATCCACCTCCTCCCATGAATCCTACCCTAACAATTAAATCCTTGAATCCCCTCCTTCTCCTTCTCTACTCCCACCATACCTTCAATCCAAACCAATCCTCACAATAAAATCTTTCGTGTCAACACTTGGAACAATTAACTCCTTCATTAGCATATTTCCTTGCATATACATCTAAATCCAACTCAGATCGCCTCTGGTTAAACCAGCTCCTTTCCTCCTTCTCTCACATCCCAGTATTTAGTATATTAAGATTTATTTGAATGCAGTGGCAATCCCGAGCTAGAATTCCTTAGATTGCGAATCTCTCTCACTCTTATTTTTTTATCCGCACGCATCTCACGTTTCTCCCCGCTAATCTCCGCAAACATGAGCATCTCCACTTTAAACGTGTCCTATTCATTTACACGGAATCCCCCTTCCATGTCACGATCTCCATCCATCCCCAACCTTCCCCTCTGTCTTTACCCGTGGCTAATTATAATGTGTACAGTCCTATCCCACCTCCCTCCTCCCCCCATTACCAAGAATTTGTCAACTAAACAAGAGATATTTATCCATTCCAACAACCATCTCATCCCATTCATCACATCCTCCATACTTATACACTTCCAACCATCATCCTTTATCCCCTCATATCTTCCAATCCGTCATCTGTCTCTCTAGCTCTGTATCTGTCTATCTTCTACTCTGCCTCATTCCCTCCCCATCCTAATCCTTATTCAACTAAGGATCCTTCCCTTGAATCCAATAAGTAACCATTTAGTTCATTTCCCTAAAACTTCTCCTCCACTCCTCTTCTTTCTTCAAACTCAGGAAATAACAAACTCTGCTTCTTTTACTTGTTCTCGTCTCTTCCTTCCGTTCATGTCGATTTCGTTGTCGCTACTTTATATCATCACTCAGATAATCCTCATCTTATCTTTTGTCTTGAAGCATCTTGTTTCATTCATTTCGCATTCCTTTGCATGTCGCATATCAGCGCACAATTCTCGTCCCATCCAAAATCATAAGTCGTGCAAAATCCAGAGGTAAGCTCGACGAAAATTTCGAAAATCATTCTTTCTTCGTCATTATAAACCTTTTTATAAATTCCTTAATTTTCTCTCACATATTTGCAATTTAATCATTCGTCTACACCTTCTTGAAGGAAGGCAATCACTCCTCCCTATTCACTCTTCAAACTTTCTCTGTAAATCTGCAGCAGCCTCTTAGTTCCATTCCAGCACTTATGAAACGCCTACACAAATCTCTCTCTTCCATGGAACAAACTCCTTTTATACTCAAGTCAACTGAGAAATTTGCTACAACCTTTTCTTAATGCATCTACAAAATAGTTTATCCTTCAATAGAAAAATCCAATTTGAAAGTAACGGAAATGCAAACATTTAAAAATTCAACGGAAACAGAGGCTTAACAAAAAATCTATTTCACGAGAAAAAGGTATAAGCGTCAACGTTCAAAATTCTAAATCATCACCACCAATCCGAATCGCTTCCACCTCTATAAACTTTTCCATCTTCATCCAAGCACGTACAGTTTATACTCATACAGGAGCTTAGTTTCATTTTTTTTACATACTTCTTTTCCTCAGCGTTTTCCCTACGTCAGAATATTGGCCAAGGAAGGAAAGACGATGACGTCGAGGGGTTTGGATGCGGAGAACGCTCCGAGTTTGGACATTTATGGAGCAACTTTATATTTTTACTTAGCGGATGATGGAGTCATAAAATCTATCCCACTTGCTCTTGATCCTATTTCTAGAGTTTCCAGAGCGATTCCTCCTATTTCCTAAAGCCCGGGAAGAGACGCGACATGTCCTTTGATATGTAAACGTTTTTGAGACAACTTCTGCTTTAACCCGAACAAATCCCTCCATGAGTCTATACAAGAAATAGTGTGTGAAGAAGCGTGTAAAATTCATTGAATATATCAAAAGAAATCCAAAATAAAACCTTCCTTCTTAACACGTACACTTTCAACTTCTCATTCATAAAAAATGTCGAGTGCACAAAGGGCTCAATCTCAACCCTGCAACTTCAATTCAGTCTTATTTCATACGCAACAGAGTAGTAGCAGGGCAACTAGATAAATTCTCCTACTGTCGCTGAGAGGATGAATTTACTACACTGCTTACATTTGCACTCCATATACTGTAGCAGGTATTAAGTATAAACCCATTCATTGAACTTCTGCAGCCTCTGCTTTTTCTGGCTTCTTTGTAAAGTTATATGTATATATCCATCTCATAGGTTCAACAAGTATAGAAATTTTGCAACCCATATCAATATGCCATAATAACTTTCTTTCCGTAGACACGTACTCGAAAGAGTCCTGTATATAGTATTAAGAGCCCGCTTTCTCTTCAGCATAACACATAAGGAACAGCAATTCCAGATGTGACACATGTTTTCAAAGAAATTTTGTTTCTAAATCTTTACAAATCCTAAGTGATTGCGAATCTTTCTTTTTTTAAACTTTGACAAGATTTAATAACCGAATTTTTAACTCTATCTACAAATCCCCTCCAAACTGAGTGGTTTATAATGGTGGCAAGGTTTTTCAAAGACCAGATTCAGTGAAACATGAGGCTTTAATATTACTGGTCATGTTACAATGAATTCCCTTGCGACGCACTTTTGGAGCTGTCTCGTACGTAGTAACGTAAACTCCATGATGCGGATTTTCCTGTAATTTTCTTTGAATTTCCTCGAAAATTATTAAGCATTATCGATAAAAGGTAAAAGAAGGACACGAGTCTGCCTGGACCGTGTATGATGGAATCCTAATAGCACAAATATAAGAAAAACCATGCGACCTCCTTAAGCTCAAATTATAATTTTTCAAGGCCCATGTCTTCGGATTCTGTTCACCCTCTAGAACGCATTCATAAGAACAGTATGTCAGACCTTCTTATGAGATTTTTGAATAATCAGCAAGCACTTTATGAGGCACGAATCCCGAGATGAAGATTTATGTCTCCTCCACTTTTCTTCCTAATAATTACTTATCATCTCAAATGAAGCTCCTTGGAATACATCGTGGATCGGTCAAGTGGGCATTTAGTTGTAGCTCGTTGAACACGATTCCCTCACACCTGCCTAAACTCACAGGGACAAAGCGTGTGTAATCCTTTAAAATCCTGCAAACAGCGTCCACATCCATGCTAAATACTTGTTCAGATAAAAATAGCCTTCATCTTGATGTGATTCTCGCAAAATTCTAGAGCGACACGAATAGGATTTGCTCAGTTTTTCTCAATCCAAACTCAAGCCAGACCACGTTTTCCCCTACACTCCCCAAACCTTACGAATGAGTTGAATCACGAATTAAGTTTAAACTTAGCTTCCATACCCCGTCCCAGGTTCATTGATCATCTCTACTCTTTAACTACAATCCCACCTTGAATTCCTTGTTCTCACGATCTCCACTTCTTTCCCTCCAAGGAGGAGGGTCACACACAAGAGTTGACTTTACTAATAAAATTTACGCTCTTCTATTTTTCACTCGCTTTGCTCACTCAACTCAGAGACCAGTCTTCTTGATTTCCGCAATTATACCCATTTCCATATCCTTCCATCTCTGATCCAGGCGGAGAACCGTGTTTGGGCGGGGAACAAGAATCGGAAAACTTGTGCGTAGCAATTCTCATCTCATATTCCTGAACTTGATGAATGCATTAAAAGGAATCAAGAAAGGTGATGAGAGCTGGAATCCTAAAAGGACACCAAGGATAACCCCCTCGCCCAGCAATCCAAAAACCCTCCAACTCTAATTCTACAATCAACAGTCCTCTAACAAAGCTCTAAGCGTGCGTGCAAATCAGAATATAGACCTACGTCATACAGTCATGTCGTCATGTGATCTCGTAGCAAATTTTCTATAATTCTCAATTCTTTTTCCGTGTTTAAAATATCAAGATAAGATGAAACAAGAGCATGAGGGAAGGGGGAATAATTAGAGTCTCAGAGAAAAGTGGATTGTAGGAATTAGTTGAAACAAGCTTCACTTTTACTTTTAAATTACTCATTCATCTTCATATCCTATACAAGTTTCCTTCAATAAGGATTCACCTCTACCTCCACAAATCATTCTCACACCTTCCTCCCATCCTCCCTCACCTGTTTTCGATTATCAATCTTGTAGAATCATGATGCCTGTGCTGTTGGGTGGGTAGGTAGCTGGATGGAACAAAGCCAAGGTTGTCTAAACGGTCATGGAATCATTATTTCACAAGCTTTAATATTGTCTCACTTTATTTTCTCCCCTTTTCAATCCATTATTGTTTCTATTTTTTTCGTTTTTATAATTATTCCTTTTCCTACAGTGAAAAACTACTTGATTCCTGATTCACGACCCTTCATCACGAGCAGACAGCCAGCAAAACTATTCATATTCACCCTTACTTTTACCTGAATAATACTCAGGAAAATCTATAAAAGCCAACTTGGAATACTTAAAATGCAATACTTTTATGGAACACACAAAATTCTTGCCGGAACCATCAGGCTACATGAAGTATATCCACATCCACTCTACATATTTCTTTCTTAACCGCAATAAAGTTTTATAAATTTTCAAACTAGTTAGATTAGCTAGTTCACAGCCTCAATCTTACATTTGTACTTACTTCCCGGGTGTCTCTCACCTTCAAACTTTACACGCTACACCGGCTGTCTGATTAAATTAAGCACGGAATGACGACGGCAATTGCAACTGCCTAGAGGGATTTATCCTTATTCCCGACTTACGTCACATTGCAATAAGAAAGCTTGACTGGAAGACCGCCATGTCTTCCGGACTCAACTTTCAACTCATCTTCATCCCTCCATTGAAGAAATACAGGCTACCAAGAGAGTAGAATTGCGCATATGACAATGCTTTAAATATATAGTAATTTATTCTACTTTACCATTCTGGCGGGCATGGAGCGCAGCTATTAGCAAGCTATTAGCATTATTAATTCAACTTACAACAAAAGTCATATCCAGTAGCACACTGACAATGTGACATAATTTCAGTTAACTCCCGTGTCCCAGATTAAGGACATGTTCTCTGTCCCCTTCCGTATAACAATTGTTCATGATATACAACCTCTCGTTCCGTAAATACATGGTCATGTAAGGAGGACAATATTTTTCTTGTCTTTATACCCTTTAGTATAATCTACGTAAGACTGGAAAAGGATAATTCATTTACTTGTGATATAGGGCGACTTTTTCCTCTCTGACCCTCATTTTACAACCTTTGTCTCTTTCCCTTCTCTATCTTGTACAAATCAAGTCACTATTATTCCAGCTAGATTGAATGCTTTTTCTCGCATGTACAACGAGAGTACAGCGTCTCTCTCCTTTGCGCGGCACTTCCAGCTTCTTCCTGGAAAAGAGCCGGAGAAAGCATGTATGTGGAGGGGGAGGTCGATGGGAGCGGAAATCGGGAGAGACAAGACGACCTTATTAGAGAAAATTTTATTCCGTCGAGCCTTCCGAGTATTTCACAGTGATTTATTCAAGTGCTCTTTAAGCACTTGTGAATTGTTCCAATTCGCTATAAATAAATGCTCCAACCCCAATTCCTCCGTCACCTCTACGTCTTTCTTGGCCAAAAGCCTCCACTTCTTCTTCTTCCTCCCCTCCTTCTTCCACTAAAATCCATCCAAAATTCCCATCCCAGTCTTCCAAACTTCCATACACCACGACCATCATCATCATTCCTCCTTTTGTGTACATATTCTTCTTCGAGTACACTTAACATTTCTTTATCACACAAAATCCCTGAAAGGAACCGGGGAAAGTTGTGCACACGGACAACTCTCCGTCGCTCCCCATTCTGCATGGTCAGCCGCCCGTATCCAAGATTCGGGAGTTACTTTGATCAAACCTTAAGCAAGATCCATTTTTCGCACGTCCTTTTACTTACGAAACGGACTTCACCCCGCCCCAACGTCATGTGGGACGTAGGCGGACACGAACTTGGGCCTTGAACATTCTTCCATTGCCCAAACACAGTTACTTTAAAGATGGACAAAGTCCCACACGTTTCTTTTCCCCCGTTCTTCGCTTATCCGATAAATATCCTAGATGTTTGCTTTGAATCATCATAGGACCCATGGATTCGTACGTCACCCCCTCAGCATCAACCAGTGCTGAGCACACCTGTATTTTTGACGTCATCAAAGGCATTGCAGGCAAGCTTGGATACGAGTCGTCACAAATGCAAGAGCATGTTTTCCCAGCCCCCCTCTTTTCTCAGCAAGGGTAAGAATGAGTAGATGAAACCGAATTTTATGCACAGTCAGACAGAAACCTGTTACATTTCAAGTAAACATGGCGTTATTCTTATCATTATTTAACTTGCTCAGTCTCACGGCAATTTCGATGCGTTGCATCAACACGGCACGACCCGGGCAATAATTCCCACACCCCGTCCTAAACCTCTTCCGCTCATCCCCTCTCACCACCCAACCACCCAACATGTCTGCAATCCAAACTCTGCTCTCCACTTTGCAAAACTAAAATATTATCGCAAAATTCTGTCCCACCACCCACCCAACAACAACTCTTCCCGCTCTATTATTATTCTCTTTCGTGTCCAATTGCCACCCCTGTGTCTGAATAGTCTCAAGAGTTTTGCCAAGAAAACATGCTGTTCATTCCCAGGAAACCCAGGATTACAGGATTACAGGCCTGATGAAGATGAGAATTTTCGCAGGAATCCCCCTCCTTCTCCCACTGCAAAACCTCAACACAAGAATAACTCCTCTATTTTGACAACTTCAAAAACCATCCTAAATTATAAAGAAGCAGTCTCCTCCTGGATGGGAGGAAGTTAGAGCCGAAAACTTTTCAGTTATATACCGAAAACTTCACATGAATTTATTTTAGCATCCGTTTAGCACATTCCGCAAAATGTTTTGCGTGCACGCATGAAACTAAATACAGCAGCACTCACCTCAACCAAACGGTAACCCATCAAAAGGGCCATGACTCTCGGCACTCGGACAATGACAAAATATTTCTCATAATAATAACTCCCACAAGCTGTGCATGATATCCATGGGAATCCTGTGAACCTTTTCAATGAGAACGAGGAATTTTCGAGATGTCTTTCTATTTCTTGAATATCTCATATCTCAAGAGCCAAAGCCAACATCCTTCTGCTTCTACAGGTCGCTTCAAACTTTTCATTCAGCCCCGTTGTCTTCAAAGTAATGATACTCAACTATGTGGACAGTTGTAGAAATGACGCTGTAACCAAATTATTTACATCCCGTTGGGTTACATTGATTGCGGTTGTGTAGTATCTTTGTAACCTTTTTCTTCTTTTCTTGTAGTTTAAATATAATGCTGTCATCTAAAAGAATAAGCCGGGAAAAGTTAATGCACGAAACTCTTACACTTGCACCGCTTAGCCTTGCAAAGAATATTCCGCAGTTGAGAGTTTTCATGGCTTGCAATAGTAATGAATCGAGGTAACTTCATACCTGTTTTAAGTATACTTATATTCCACGTGTTCTTAAATCCCTTCTTAATGCAAACTTACCTCCGGATTATTAGCTACAAGCGTGTGAGGATTTATGTCGTACAAAAAATGCGATTGAAAACTTTCGTATTAACGCTATATTATCAGCTGAAACTGCAAAAATTAGTTTCAGAAATACTCACAGTATTTCCAAACACGTGACTGCCATTCCTATCAACTTGAGTTTGAGGTCACAGTTACAAAACTCTAACGCAAATTCAATACTTGCCCCATTTCAAGTTTATATCTTTGCGAAAGCTTTACTATAACGCTATGGTATAATTTTCTGGAATCTTATCTTTCTCCTCCTTGAGGTAAGAAATCCCGGTTTTCATCCCATCGCTTCCGTTTATTCCGGGTCTTATTATAAAGAAATTTTGTTACCTCAGAGTAACCATCTCCCGTGGTACTAGTAACAACGCACTAGCTAATAACAAGGGAGGAACGCCCAGATAGGGATGGATGAATAAAAAATGCTGTCACGTTGCTCCAAATCTTTCCTCTAAAACTAATCTTCGACGAGATAGCCAGCCTTTATGACTGTTAAGAGATGAAGGGGAAATTGGGAACAAAAGTATCGGGAAGGGAGGAAAAGTCCTGTTGAAATAGGTAAGGGAATTGGAGAAAGTATTTGGATTAAATGGAGCAATGTCATTGTATTTTTATCTTTGTGTTCTCCGGAAACTAAGTCATAATAATATTTCGCTCTGATTCCAATAAAATCCCATAGCAATACTACAAGCCCGCCTATTAAATTGCCCCTTTAGATTACCTCATCCTTCATAAATGCCTTCCGTAGTATCAATTCGCAAAACATTACAGCTCCGATTTACCCGGGGATTTATGTGGAAAACATGGGGCTTTTTACATGGAAACCATAAATTTTATCGCCCTGTATTCTTTCACTCTAGCTCTGGCTACTTCAACAGCAACCATTTTATCCGTCACTCTCAAACAACTTTCCCCGCGTAGGTGGAGAAAGTTCTCCTAGTCCTGTACACACCCTCCTCCCGTACTAGCGTCCTAGATGCATCATCTTCACGGCAATAAATACAAAAAATCAGGGTTAAGAGTTATCTATTTTAAACGCGTTCTCTGTTTCTCATCCTTCATAAAAAGTTAACGGGGGATATTAATACTATTTATAGCTAATACTTTGTATCTATTCTCATCTCATTCCCCCCAATTTGTACCGCTATAATTTAAATACACTTCTTCCCGCTCTTGCCTACGATATTCGATTTTGGAACATTTAAATATTCCATTTTAAACGTAATTGTACCCTTGACACTCATAACTACTACAAAGGTACGGACCAGCAAAGTACCGGACGGATTTCAAATAACTTACGCTGTAGTAACGAAACCAGTGAAAGTATACAATGAAAACATAAATGTACGCGGTTTTGTGGATAATGCAATAAGCTTGTTGGACTTTGCGATTAATAGCAAGTGCAGGGACAAAGGTCAGTAATGGCAAATGGGTTTCTGGGCTTGAAGCTTCCCAATCGTGTGATAAAAAGTATGATGACAAAAAACTTAAGTGGCTGACTATATTCCACCTTGGTGAAAGTACACAAAGAGCAGGAGTGGGCAAACTAGGATGACCAGTTCGAGAGGACATGCATTTAGTTTCGTGTTAAGCTGCTGTCAACATTTGAGCTAGAGCAATAGCGTTCCATATGGCTGAAATTGCATGCAATCCAGTAATTACTACCAGATCCTCTTGTAACTCACCCTTGTGTATTCGGATGAGCGTAATTTAATGAATTTTTTGAAAAATATAACGACTGCACAGAGTATCGTTAGCATTTTCCATGGAGGACGGAAGAAAATAGGCTGAGGGAGAAAGTTTACTTTCTCCATCTGTCCCAGAGCTATTCAGGGGAGGGTTGACTATAATTTGTCTCCTAGAGCTTCCAACCTGCTGCTCTGATGATTATGACACGTCGCGTATAATGCTGGTAAGAGGAAGATCACCTTGTAAAACTTCCATCTTCCCCAACCAAGCTTGTCATCGCCAACCCTATCCTCTGCTCACTTATCTCTACTCTAGCAGCCTCTGAGTTCGCCATAGGTGAAATCTTACTTTGGAGGAGGATGTACACGGGGAAAGTGGAGAAAAGATTTACTTATTCACCAACAGTTTTACAACCCGTGTAAAATTAAGCTTCTACGGCCACGTACGTATGGCAAGGAAGGGGGTTGTTTAAAGAAAGGGCGGCATACGTCCAACTTTCTTCTCTTTTCTTCTACCAGACTGACTAATTAGAGAGAAAGTTGGGGATACTTTGTTGAGCCGCAAACACTGGAATGATGTATGTCCCCTTGTATTTGCGGTTTGTTCTTACCTCACCTCCGGCTCATAGGTGGGTGGCTAAAGGCTCTATTGTTTCTTGAAAGTTGGAACTGATTTCCACGACTT
The DNA here is from genome assembly GCA_906901655.1 of Sminthurides aquaticus. Lineage (NCBI taxonomy): Eukaryota > Metazoa > Arthropoda > Collembola > Symphypleona > Sminthurididae > Sminthurides > Sminthurides aquaticus. Next base: position 10,658,797 of record CAJQTT010000001.1, on the reverse strand, counting down.
TCTCGGAGCTTGTTGTACTTTCTCGGATTTCGTAACAGTCCGCTCCTAGTCTTTCACCCGCTACTATTTGCGCAAAGAATCCTTCAATCCTACCCCGTGAGGGTCGTTAGAATTGATTATTTTAGAATAGTGAAAGAATACGTCAAGAGAGGAGAGCGTGGACCGGAAGCTGGATGACATGCGGAATATCTATCCGTGAAGAGGGTAGGTAGAAGACCAGGTTGGACAGACGTAGATAGTAATTACATGCGCGGTTAAGTAGACTTGTAAACTTGGTGATTTAATTCCCAGCGAGGGGATCGTGGGCGAGAGAGGGAGAAAAGAAAGGAGATTCATCTATTTTCTGAATCCATCCAACACATTTTCATTTTCTCCCCTCTTCCCCGATGCATTCATAAGTTTGGATTACGTAGACGTTTGGTCTTGACTAGGAGATTATCATATGATTGGGATGCCCTTTTTGCTAATATGTACGACGCTAAATGTAATGGCTGCAAGGCTATTTGAAGAAAGGAGTGTAAAGTGTGTGTGAGATAGAGAGAGAGAGAGAGCGGGGTAGGGGGAGGGAGAAAGGAGGAGAAAGTAAAGCAGAAGAGATTTGAATGAGGGAAGCTTCCGAGTCCATGAGTGAAGAGAGAAGAGGATTGGGGTATATAGAGGGTAACTTGAGTGAAGAGGTCCAGAGTTGGTTATTAGTTGCAAAACGTCCAGCACTTTCGTCGGGTGCTTTCTCCAGCTCTTCAAAAGCCGTTAGCAAGTAAAGCAATCAGGATCACAAGAGCGCTCAACGCTTACCGCCGTTACCCTTTACCCTCTAGTTTCATAGTTTTACTACACGACTCCATCCAACTTCTCAAAAATTTTTGGAACGAAACCGGAAATCCAGACGAGGAAATCACAGACAACGAAGAAACCACCGACACACGTAAGTTTTTGGCTGTTAAAAAAGTGCTACACTTTATTTTCAACCCCCACGAACATCCAAAGGAAAGGAGGGAAAGTGATATCTCAACTTTATCGTTTTCGGAAAATAGTATTGGATTACGGCCCATTTTTAATCGGATTAATCTCGTTATTACATCTCTTTTACATATACTTTCCCCACTTCACAGCTTCCGTCTCTCATCCGTGTCTCAAAAATCTTACAGAACCTTCCTCTTAAGTTACCCTCTACTCCGTCTCGTCCTTCCCCATCCCTCTTCCTCCCACCACTACCCGCTATACCCCTCTCAAATAACGCATTAGTTCTTCTCTACTTGGCTTTCCGAATCATTAAAATCCTAAAAGCTTCCTCCTTCTTCAAACCGTCCAAGCGCCAGAGGATCGTGATTTCAGACCACCGCTAGTATTTACCAAGTCCTCGAGATTTTCCTCAAGGAAAAATACTTTCTCCCACCACCTACACACTTTTCCCATTTCTCTAAATTTCTACAAGAATTTACACCCAGAAGCATCCATAAGTAAACCCTGTCTTACACTTGGAATTTTCAAAATCCTTCCATCAAAATTATATTTTATTCAGTGCCGAAGAAGCGTCTCCTTTCTTTATCTTCCTAGAATTTCTCCACCATCAAGCAGTCCGCCAGGCTCCTAGTTAAGTATATGACCCAGCCAAAAATTTACACCGCACACGCTTGGTTTCCTACACTTTTGGCTGCTTTTACATACGGATCATCTTTTTCTATTTCACTTCCACCCCTCCTTTCCTCATCATTCATCCTTACCAAATCCAGCTTTTATTCTACCTACTCTGATCCACAATAATAGAGAAAGCAAGCTTTCACTTTCACATCCACACACTACTTGGGTTGCCAATTTTGGAGTCAATCTGTCCAATTTTAGATACTTTCTATACCTTGTTATTCAGTTCTGTTATACAACTGATCTTTAAAATTCAAAATAACCATCCCCACTATCTAACTTTCTCTTCTCCACCAACTTTAATGTCACAGACCCACACTTTCTGTATAACGACAGGGTTGTTATGAGTTCACCCGATTCAATACTGTAGCAAGCTAGGAATCTTAAACTTGTTGCTTCAAAGTTCTCTTTTCCCCGAAAACCCCAGCCACCTTGAGTAAGTGTTATTCTTTGTACCGTAGCAGAGCTGCATCATTTAAATTTGACACATGTTCAGGTTTTCTATACTTCCAACGAAACTCGTTTTATATGCTTTTACCTTCAGCCCTAAGCGTTAAAATAAATTCTAAAAGTTAACCTGGAGAAAGTTCCGGGCTTGGTTAAAAGTGTTTCTATAACTGTGCGCAGAGTACAGAAAAAATGGAATGTAGAAGAGATGTGGTTGCTGGAAAATGATACTTTGAAGGCAGGAATTCCTGCCTGGAATTTACTAACCAACATTCGTACTTTCTCCGCCTTAATATTTTTTAATCCTAACAAAAAAGAGCGTATCCCTGCATTTCCAGAATAGTTCAAGTAGGAAAACAAAGGAAATTCTTGAGCAAAGAGCCAACTCGTTTTACTTGCACAAATTCACCGGGAAGTATGTAAATTCTTTATAATTCACTTCCACCCGTCCATTTATCTTCTGCTCCTTTACCCAAACGTCACCAACCAAGAATCCGTAGCATTTTGCCCCTTTCGCCCCTCCCTGCGTTCCCGATCTATTCTTGATCTGTAGCTGTGCTTTCACTCCATGCTTACGACACTAGGTTATGCAGTCTCTCAATCCTGTTCCCCTCTTCCCTGTTCCTTATGATAATCCTGTTCCTGACAACAACGAGCTATAACATGTGTTTTGGCAGGATACCGAAGGAAATACATACTTTGGAATTTCATCACTCTCCTTGTCATATAACTTGCTATGCAAGGTCAAGGTTTTGAGAAATTTACGACTTGTTTTCCTTGCCGCATTGTTCCCAGTGTCCACTTTGAAAATGAGTCCAAAATCAATTACCAAGTTTGCATTAGCCATTATCGATTGAGATAAAATACGACTCGTAAAACTGATCAATATAGCTTATACATGCCGTCTCTCGGACTTTGTATATGTACTCGAACCAAGCTAAGCCGCCGCTCCGGTAGGGCGACACATTTGTCTTCCTAATTCAATCAAACGGCAGTCATCATCCGTTACCACAACTTTCCCCAGTCATTCCCTCCTTTTCAAGTGTGCAATTACCTTGTTAACATCGCTTTATTTTTCTTCTCTTCTCCATCTAGGCAGTAGCCAGATAAGGAAACGAGAGAGAGAGAGAGAGAGAGAGCGAGAAAGTAGCATTTGGTAGGGGAGAAAGCTCGAGAGAAAGTTACGATAATATGTTTTTCCTATGCAAAATACAAACTTTCCCCTTTGAATGTTTCTTACTTTCCCCGGATGAAATCAAGAAATACGTGCACAACTTTTATTCTTCTCGTTCTACCCGTGAACTCTCAGCCCATAACCCCTCGTTATCTCTTGTAAGAAGTCAGCTAATATTTATAGTTCAACTCTCCTCCATTAGAAAGAAATAGCGGAGCTAGCTCCTTTCCAGGAACAACTTGCTATATTTTATCCAATCCCAGTTTACCGCACACTTAAGTTACTTCAAATACTTGACAACGTTTCAAGAGCGAAATAATCACAAACTTTCCAATAAGCACAAATCCTTCGGGCCACACCACAGTACAGTGGACTTTCTCCTCTCCAACTTCCACATTGGCTCCGTGAAGCAGTTTTCCCTCAAGTCTCGAAGGTGACGTAAAACAATGCCCCTCAGGACTGCGGTATACTCATTCCTCCCCAACCTCTTGAGACAATCTGTAATCACATGCTTTCACCATTACCCACAACACAAGATTTCATAGAATCTTTCCGAACGAGAGAAAGTTCAAATCCACATACCTCTCTGCTCTTGTATTTTTTCTAGAGGAACAGTGTCGCTAATTTTATAGCCACCAAACGCATTGGAATTGGCCCGGAGCAATTAATTAATTATGAGTAAATATATTCACGGCATTAATTTCCTCATCCGGAGGGAGGTATATGGTAGTTTGCTGGACACATTTTACTAGATTAATATTACGTCATAGCTAAACAGAGAAGAGACAATCCCATTTTCTCCAATCAATTAACACGTGTTGATCATCATGACAGAAAGAATTCCTCCCCGTCGAGGAAAGAGTGTAGCTTACATCCATCAACTCCGTCAAATACACATTTTGCTTTCCATCCAGCTTTACTTTGCCCTAGCTACAAGCTACAAAGCATTGCTAACACTGGACGCTGAAAGGCTTGAGATAATTGGGAATTTATATTGCACTCTGCAGTACTTGAATAATGACTCCCAAGATTGCGGGTACCCGCAGGAAGGGAGATGCAGTTTATCCCTTCCATTCTTCAAATGGCTAAACTACTGACACTCAGGATTCCAGACATTTTCATCCCATGTTTTAGCCACATCTCACTACAAAGCCAGGACGAATAATAGAGGACTACTAAAGCGAACAATGACAGGGATGAGTGAATTGGCCCGAAAAGAGAATATGCGGACAGCATTTCCCCCAAGCACAGACATCTCCATTAAAACCAGCCCCCAGGCATTACTTGACAACTCCAAGTCTAACTCTCACTCCAAATTTTATATCTAGTTTACCCCAATCAGGTTTCATAGTAATTGAAATAACACATCACCCCCACCCATCCCACATCATTCAGAGGGCTCTTTAATAGCCTACGAGTTAATCAATCCTAGATTACGAGCTCCCAAATCCTTCCACAGGGACTCACTTCTTATCCCTTCCTTCCTGTTAACATACTGAGACGGGGTTTGGAGAGAAGATTCATCTTGTACCTGGTAAATCCAGTCAAGGGATGCATTCAGTAATGGATGAAACAAACACTCCTTTGGATTCCCATAAGTCCCAAGCTCTTCACAAAACTCATCGTCTATCTTTTAAAATCCGCCCAGAATTTCAAATCGGTTCCGATATAGTGTTTTACGTTTATCTTCCCATGCGCTGAATTTATATGAATTATGAGTTTATTATATGGCATGGCTATAATGCAGTCTTCTGTGCATTAGTTCATTACAGTTTGATTGACCTGAAAGCTACCGGACTTTGTAAATTAGCCCTGACTTGTGGTCCAGGCATCATAGCTTTCGTTATGACCCGAGGATATGCACACAATATAAATAAATAGCAGTGGCTCAAATGTCTGAATGTCTGCTGTCAGCTGTATTAAAGATACATGAATCTTGCGTAGAAAACTAAGTTAGTTGAGCTACTTGTACGTCTAGATTACCGAGCTAAACTTTTCAACCAAGCCATACCCCTGCCTGAAGTCAAACAAAACTGACCTTTTCTAATTTAATGTGAGACGGACTAGAACGCTGGAAGCGCTAGTATAGAGTAAGCGCAATCTCTGAGAATAATTTATGTAATTTTCTGAAGGTCATGTATAGCTCTCTTCAAACAATATTTTTGTCTCCTAGTATGCATATTTCTATTATTTCGCTACTGTTTTTTACTGTACAAGAAAGACTTGACAAGGCTGTTATGAACGTCAAGTCTCTAAATATTTCACTTGTGTCCCTCTTGGTCAGTCTGCTCAATCTAAAGCTACCTGGATGATAGCGGCGGGCGGGTAGTCACGAAACATAGCAGACCGGCAGACCCCAGGAATAATGGAAGGTCAATAGGATAGAATGCATACGTGATTGCTTGCATGCTAGTTCGCTAGCTAGCTAGCTAGCTTCGAGAAGACGTGTAGAGGAAGTATATAATTTGTGATTCGTTTTTTTCTTGTTTCCATTCACTACTTGATGGTTCAATATTCAATATTGACTCGGCAATAAATTCTGGCAATTCCTCCTTCCTTCCGAGCACACCATATGATTATCATAATGGTCAACATAGTCTCGGATAGAATGTTCCGACGAGGACGAGAGGAAAAGAGCTCGGAGCTTTACTATTGTTTAAGAGAAGGAGGAAGGAAGGGTAAAAGTCGATTAAGCTCATGATTTAGTCATTGGCGGATTCATGATGGGGGAAGAGAGATGAGCGGTTGTGGAATTCCAATTGCCCATTCTTTCCGATCAAGGGATTTTCAAAATAATGTTCCATGCCAGCCTAGCTTGAGGGATGAAGCAGGAAGTAAAAAGTAGCTTCAAACTTTCTTACGTAAACCCTCCACACAGGCTTCAGCTCAGTCTGCCTTCATGTTGGACATGAAGAATTCCAAAATTCTCTTCCCGGCGGTTTGTTATTAGCCAGCAATGACCAGAACAACTGTGAAGAGTATGTATTCATCCCCGTTAGATAACTCTTTTAGCAATACCTGTACTGCACTCCAAGCTACTACTTGATGCTCTAAAAAGCGTCATTTAAATCCTTGTGGTCATGTAGCATTTTGTTCAATGTTTCCTATGTCATTGTCCCGTGGTCAGTTTAATGCTGTATTTACCACAAACTTCAACTGCTTTTACGTAATTCCCACACCCACCCCAATACTATCCAATCTGGAAACAATAAGGGGTCTTTTTCTTATTAGCATGAGTGCGAAGGGGACCGAGGGCACGGTGGCAGGTGTTTTATAACTTTCCAAATGAGCACTAGTCTTATCCTGCCCCGCTTAGCGAAGGTCCTGAGCCTGTTTCGTACTTGGTGGTAATTCATCCACGGACAGTTCATCGGACCGAGGGCACGGTGGCAGGTGTTTTATAACTTTCCAAATGAGCACTAGTCTTATGCTGCCCCGCTTAGTCTGTTATCGCTATTCTATTCCTCCATTACTACTTAATATATGTTCTAAAAAAAGTTTAAATTCTAATTTTTTATGGATGAAACATGGGTATGAATAAACCTTTGTATGAAATTTTCAAGTATGAACAAGCATGAATCAGTACAAAGGATGAAAAGCTAAACCATAAGCTCGTATAGATCTAGATTCTTGTGAATCTGTAATGATTAAACAACCAAGATAACAATGGTGTATCTTAATCCAATTTTTCACATTGCAAGTAATTACCATTACACTATACCAGAGACTTTGTACGCAAGTTAGGAGTATTATCCTTCCCTTCATTGGATTCCTCTAGGATATCCAGCTCTTTATTTTCCCATAACACCTCATAAAACTGATTGGATTCTCAACATGTTCACCTGTGAAACAAGCTGTTTTTATAGAGTAATTCTTAACTTCTGAATTTCCCGTATTCCTCCCTATCACAGCGTATCCGAAGGAGTCTTAACTTTAAATATCCTTGCATGGCAAAGGCTGATGTTTCTGTGGACAGGTTTCTGAAGCCATTTCTCCAAACTAATTTGCTTCTCGGATCTTAAATTAGATAAACCACAATGTATTCCTGGTCTGCCGCAGAGAAAGACGTGGATTTTTTCTCAAAATATGCAAATCTAATCCATGCGTGCAAATGTCAACGAGTTGAAATTATCCTTGCCTTTGAAATAATACTGCAAATTTATCATTTTCTGCATAACACCCGGAGGGGAATTTTTCCTCTCCGCTTCTACTACCTATACCTTCCTCCTGCCCATACAAGCGGAGCCTGAGAGCCCCCTGAAGTTATTTCGCGAATATTTTGCAATCTTTGTATATATATGTTTTAATGCAAACAACTCGTCACAATTGCCAAGAAATCTCTGATTCCCCTTCTGAATCCACCCTCTGTATATACAGTACTTGCAGTGCTATATAATTACGAGATACTAATTAATGTTTGAAATATGTTCTTGTATGTTGTTGAACACAGATATTCCCAAGATTAGAAGAGATCCGCGCATAAACTAATATATTCGTCATGATTTACTTAAACCGTTGGATTATCCTCATTCTGTCTATGGTTCTGGTGGCCGTCGTAACAGCAACAACACATGGGCAAGAGACAAAAAATGGAGTTGATGATGACGCTTTGATGAAACGTGCATGGAAGGATTCCGTAGCAACATGGGGTAAACGAGGATGGAACAACATGCAGGTAAATTAATCATTTTACACACATCACATCACACCACTACCACCACCACCACCTCTTACGACCACCAACCCATCATTTCCTTAGTCCATCTCTTCCCCCTCTCGTCTACGCTATACCAAATTTAACCACCTCCTCAAATTACCTCACACTACAATTTAAACCACACCAGAGCAAACTAATCTTTCTCCCAAATCCCACAGAGATGTAAACTTAACTTTGAGACGGAGTAAATCCCTAGTAGCAAGTAGCAATAATCTTTTCTACTCCTCGCTCTTCTCGTATCACCGTCTCCTTCGTATTTCCTCCTCCAGAGTACATCTTCTCAGATGCTATGGGGTTAGTAAAGAAGCTAATACCCGCTAATTCCCCCTCCTTTCCTTGTATCTTTTCCCATATTAACTTCAGACTAGAACCTCAGACTCAGACTATCACTTTATAGATCCCGACACTTCAGCCACATTTCCCAGTTTCTTAATTCTCTAGTCCACATCCACAGCAGACCAGACTTTCATTTGCATCATGCCCCACTCATTCCACACTAGGAAGCAAAGTCCCCCAAACTAAAAACAGTTTTGTCTTCTTGTAAAAATCTAATCCTTTGATAACAAGGGCGAAACTTTAGGCAGGGTATCCTCTTCTACACTCAGTTGAAACTGAAGAAGGGCTGGAAACGGAAATACAAAACAAGTAAATTATCCAACCCCTTGAGATTCTAGGACCAAGGCCAAAAAGAATGTAGGAGAAAAGCAAGTAGAGCGCGGATGTTTTGTTACGACTTCTAAAAAAGAGAAAGTCCTTCATAGATAGGGAACAAGAACTTGTCGCCGACATAAGAAACCATCATCATACTACCCCTCGCTTCCTTATACTTTCTCTCAATCTTTATCTCTCTCCTACAGGGTAATTGGGGAAAGCGTGGATGGGAGCGTTTGAATCCAGTCTGGGGAAAGCGAGGTCTGAGCATGCCAGTGGATGAATCAGATTCAGAAGATTTCTGGGACGGAATAGAAAAGAGACCAGATGATTGGGCAAATTTAAAAGGTAATCAATACATTATTTCTCAATCTTTTATATTAACCCCTAATCCCTCCAGCTTATGGACTTGAACAGTCCTTGACCGTTTCTTTTCCTAAGAAAAATCAATGCCAGACAGTACGAAATATTACCTCATGGTAAACAGAATCCAGCCTTTCCCAATTCTCCTCCTCCATTTCCATTTCCCTTTACATCATATTCTTCTCCCTCTTCTCCTTTCACTTCCTCAACCAGTAACTAAATAATATGTAACCAGCCCTCGTTCTAGTTCCATGGCTCCGTCCCAGTTTTATGGCTCTCACAAAGAGATTCCAATCCCTCCCTTAAATTTCTCCTAATCCTCATATCTGCCGCCATTATTATCCATCCTTGCATCTTTCATGTACTACTATCTCTCATTTGCGTCAGTCAGTGGAGAAAGGAGGTGAAAGTTCAGACGCATTATAAACATGGCTACAATACTACTATAACCAAGTAATATCCCATCCTGATCCAGCCAAAGATTGCCATTACTCCCCCCCCCATTTCTATCTTCCCACGCCTGACTAACTCAGTACTACTGCAGACAGATAGCCTAACGATAGCGGTAAATATAACGATTATGTACGCAACTACACTCCATAAAATCCAATACAAAGATTCGCAAAGGAGACAGGGCGTAAACACGGATTTCTAAGAAGATTCCATCCAAGGAAATGTAGTCATTTTCTCCAATTGAAAGCATCATCTCTCAAGAATAGCATTGCGAAACTTTAAATACCAACTTCTCTACGTATAGTCTGTTTTAATTAATAAATGCAAAAAGATGCTAATACATTGGACAAAACAAACAAAAAAGCAAAAATCATGAATTTCTCCAATGTATTAATCCATTGCCTTAAAATGTTATCCTCCTTTGATTGATTTATTCTTCGAGATCGTGTATCAGAAAGGTTATGAAGAACAAGCTTTCTGCACGCAGGAGATAATTGACACCTGTGTAAAACTCATTTTACAACATCCTCCTCGACACCTTTCCTAAATCATGGAAAACTTTTGTTTGAAACGTCTTATTTTCATCATTTCCACAAACCATTTTACGATAGGCATAACATAAGTCTCCTTATGCTGTGAACAATTGTACACAACAAATACACGCAGGGCTTTAAACTACTACTCCGTGCCTTCAAACTTATAGTTTTCGTGATTCCAACATGTTTGAGCTTCCATAGTTTCCAATAGCCACTGACTACTACCTTGAATAATTATTGCCATTATCTTTGAATAAAATACACATAAAACAGAGCAACCCATCCACCCCTGTCCATAACATCTTCAATCTTGTTCAATCCCCTCTGCAATCTTTATTCTATTCCTCAACCCTTATCAATTCCCACCACAACCCTTCAATAACTTGTATTTGATTACCCGAGCGTAAATCAACTACAAATTTTGTGTAACCACACCGTCCGACCGTCTTGCTCAGGCAGTCTCTTAGATTCCAATGCATCCAACATTTCAAGCCACGACAATCAAGTTCCATTCAAAGTTATTTAGCACGATTTAGTAAAAACTACCAAGTTTCCCCCTCGGCATTACACACCAAGAAGGCCACGCATTTAAATTTTAAATCTTCCACTACCTTTTAAAATATTAACATACCCTCACGCACACATCCCATTCAATCAATCTCATCTTCACTTTCAAAATCCTCCATAAAATTTCCCAGGAAAAATCCAGCAATTATCTTTATGATTTTAACCCAGCGAGGGCAGCCATCCACTTAAACGTCTCCAGGATCAGTCTTTCCATCAATAATGTCTGTCTAAGCTTCAATTCCCATCATTCATAATCCTTACTCGTAGCCATATAGCATATAGCTTCACCTCCAACTGAATTTTTCAAGGATATTAAATCTCCACTATGATATTTTACAGGAGGGCTTGCACATTTTTGAGGTATTTAAATTAACTTTATATAGCTAAAATTTAGAAGGGCAGACAGCTTTCAAAGACAGGCTTTGCTTGGCAGCAAATATTGCGTGAATCATGAAGAGCGTTATTAAATGGGTTTTGGAAACTGGCAGGAAGGGAGGATATGTGAGGAAAAACGTTCTAGACAAAAATCTATATTTTAAATATGTTGTAAACTCACTTACATGATTTGGCAGATATGTCAGCTACAAATGTTCTAATAATCCATTCAGAAGCTACTCAAAGTAATCCTCCGCCATTTGAGTTCTGTTTAGAAATCATCCGCTGTCAGCAGCTGTATCTGTATGCTCTAACTTGCTCTTTTGTCCGTTATTCAGTGAGGCATGGAGCGGAAATATAAAAGAGTTGTGTATTCTTTGATTCTCGGGGAATACTGATTGCGGATGTAAATCTCTTTTCCAAAACCCGACAGATCCCAGAATAAACATAGGAGAGATCAAAGTCCATTCCTTCGCATTCATCCCACCTTAATCATCCATCATAGTCCATTAAACCTTGGCCTGCTCTTGAGTCATTCTCGATCCCTCTCACCAACTCATCCATCTCATCCCGCTTTCTCCATATTTATGCTTTCTTATTCCTCCCCGTTCTTTTATTCCGTTTCTTTATATATTCTCGAAATCTGTTATCATAATAGTATTTGTGCAGTACGAGAAAAAGCCCAAGAGAACAGACAAAACTTCGGCTCCTTGCCAAACTGGTTCGAGAGTGCACCAAATATTCTCCTTTCTCCTCCCGCTTTCCTTACTTTCTCCAGTCCCCTCTTCTGCCCGCTACCATTCAACCTTTCCGCCCTTCGCATATCCTCCAGCAGTCTCATCTTTTCCTCATCTTTCAATGGCACTTCTGTCTTGCAATTTCCTTTTTTTTCCTTCTCCCCGCATTTATGATACACCCACCAGCTACTAAAAGGGTTTGAGCCAGTTCCGATTCGTGCATGCTAACTCTCTGTTTCCACAAGGATTATAATGGAGAAAGCATGCCATATAAATTTGTACTTACGCCAAAGTTTGCACTTTCGAGTAAGCTGAGCGTGATCTGACAGTTCCAATCCTTACTTTTAAGTTCCCCTCATTGTTTTCACATTAATTTTTCCGGGTAGTCGGTCCGGATAAAAACTTTGAGTTATATATGCTTATTACATCCTCATTGTTCTCCAAGCCTTGCCTTGATATATTCCTCTTCTAACAGCTCCTCTATTCCGCATCAGCAAGGACTAGCCATTGATTGTCGCTCACAACAAATAATTCTATTCTCTTTTTAGGAGCTTGGGGTAAGAGATCAGCAGGTCAGGGATGGAGCAATATAAAAGGCCTGTGGGGAAAGCGGTCTTGGGGAAATATGCAAAACTCATGGGGTAAACGATCAGCAAGTGGTAAGGGAGAGAACGTTTCTTTTCTTCTCTTCTTTCCAATAGGGATTTAATTGATAGCATTTAAAATATATCATCTCTTGTGATTTTCAGACGACGAGATGGCCAGCGATGTGAATTAAAGTTGCCAACAACTCTATAACTTACTTGTACGATATATTATGCTGTGACTATGTACAGACCGTAAAGTTGAAGATTAACGCAAACATTCATAATTATTCAGTTTTCTCCACATCTCCTCTTTCATCTATACTCTCACTAGTACTGATCTAAAATACTGTATTATACTAAACTACCACATATAAATATAAATTCAAGAGACATAACAGATGAGAGAGACTATATATACATATATATACATCGGAAATTAGTGAGAGAAGCTATTTAAATTTAACTAACTTAATCTAAATGTTTGCTCTTCTCCCTCGAATTTTCTCCTTTCTTTATTTTGTAATGTAATAATATATATGTGAAAGCCTTCCTGATATCATTTTACTTCTTTATTAGTAATCATCAAGCAATTCAAGTATTCTCTGTAGCTTAAGTCTTGGGGAAGCAAAGCCAGCAACTTTCTCCCACAGTTTTCAACTCCTTTCATCAATCCTGTTATACATTCTCTCTTATCTTCTGTAATAAAACCTTGTAATGCATGCTCTTGATGACCGTTTCGCTAAAATGTGTGAGTCGTTTGAATCCTTGAACACTATAGTGATTGATTATTTCTCCTCCGATTTCCATCATACAAAATGATCCGCTTGTAGCTTACTTAAACGGTCCCCCAGTTAAAAGCAGCATACCCTCTCCTGTTGAACATTTGAAGAGAAAGTCGTAAAGTACTCTCAATCTCCACGGATTTCTCCCCGTTGCACTTGAAGTGTGCGCTCGTTCCATAGCAATGAGGGTGGAATTACCGAACGGATTCAAGAACCTGGAGAAAGTACCGCGTTTTCATTCACAAGCTTTCTTCCCAACTTTCGTCGATGCTCCAAAATATGCAGCCAGAACCTCCTCATCTTAAAGTAAAGATAAAATTTAAGCTTTTCAGCAGGCTATGAAAAGATTTAATCCACCCAACCTTTCTCTCAGGTCCCTCCGGGGACGGTATTAGCAGCGCTGATTCTGAATGCTATACACTTGAATAGATTCAACAAAAACGGTTATTATAATTGTTGTAATTCTGTGACGATTATTTTTATAAATATATCAAAGGCTACAGTTGAATGTATGCAACTGAATGTGTCAGCATAAATTCATCTACCTGATTTCAACGTTCAAGGAAGCTTGAAGATTTTAGGGTTTTTATTACAAGATGTAGAATATTTAGATGTGATTACTACTAGTACTAGCTATGAAATGTTTTTAGCATACGCTTTCAAATAGTCTAATGTACTCTTGCTTTGAAAACTTCCATATACGCAAGCATATAGCCAGACGGAGAAAGTAAACATATATATATTTGCTGTTAATTTGATCTGAGAAAGCTCTGAGAAGTTGTCCATTGTTTTTGGTAGACAGCCGTGTGGTAAACTATTTCATCCATGTTTTCCTGTACTTCCTCATCTCTCGGCTAAAACTTTTACGGACTCAATAAGAATGAGTGCATAATAAATTCATAGACACGTAAATCCGTATGCAACAACTGTAAATTTCTTCCGGCCGGTGGTAAGTAGATAACGCTAGAGTTAATTTCTATTGTCCACTTAGAAACAAGCCAGCAGGAAAAGAGACATGAGTCGCCTCTTGATTATCGGATTCTTGCGTTTCCAGACCAACTTTCAACAGTTGTGAACATTCAACTTTCAACCAAGTTTGACTTTGAAGAAATAAAATACCTATACAAGCATATTGTCCATGTGCTCTCTTCCCTCCGGGTCAAAACAAACCTCCTCTGCTTTCTCCAGGGATTCGTTAAAGCAAAAGAAAAGCAGTTCTTTGTTTTCCGGCCTTAAAGACCACATGACTGTTGAGATTTCTATGCAATCCATGTCCATTCATTCTGCACGTCCATTTCTACTCCTTTCTCTTACTCTCGCCTCAAGGGCTATATATATATGCTTCCGCCGAACGGACTTTACTTTCTCCAACTTTTTGTTCCCCTCTAAAATACAATTTGTATTCAGGAGCCCTCTGCATTTCCTTTTCCATTATCTGCTCCTCCAGAGGGAGCAAATCTTCTTAAGAATAATTGTTTCTCGGACTGTGCTCTGCAACCACTAATTGATGGTGAAAGTTTGAAAATTCAGTTCTCCTAACAAAAAACTTGGTAGCCATTGATTCAACCACCTACCACCCTCTTCTCCACCGCTCTACCCATTTATGAAGGTTGTTGAAGGAATTTTTGTTTTAGTTATTCATTTATACTGCATAAATTATGATTCACCCTATAATTTCTTGCAACGATTCCATGCATGTCCTTAGCTTTAGAAATACACTCATTTCTTTTGTTTACAGACGTTAACTGTCGTTTCTCACCAGCCGGGCCAGCCTAGTTATTAGCTTGCTATTTTATTCAAAGTCTCAACTTTCTCTACTTTCACTCCGTCCTCCTCACTCAAATTCAGCTCCAAATAGCCTTTACCCGGATCTCGAATAATATGTAGGCACTACGCCTCCGCCCACCCACGAAACAGAAATAAAACAGTATAATGAATTTCACGTTGAAATCTGCTTAGATTCTTCCGGTTTATAACATCTCTCCTCACGTTCTCCCTAATTCTCTAGCTTTTCTGGATAATAAATGAATTACTGTCTAGCAGAAGCGGGTCCTCACTTCACTCCCTCCTCTCCTTCTTCCATCTTGGTAATTTTTACCAGCTTCACGTTGTTAGAGTCCCATAATCTGACGGAGATGAAATGCACTATGGAAATATCATCCCTCTGTATGTATTTTATCACATTAAGTCACGCACAGGACTCGTAACCTATTTATTCATTCTCACCCTAATTTTCACTCCTCAAAGTAGTAGGAATGGCTTTCTCTTTGCTGCTAGCTGTTCTTAATTCCGGTGTGGTATTCAATGAGTCCGTTCTAGAACCTACTCTAAAAATCCGACTCTCATTTGGGTTTTTTGCGGGGGCTGCAGAGAATAACCCACTCGGAAGTTTTGAAATAATTCTCGTATCTAGAACACAATGCATTGAGAGATGAAGGCAAATATTTCTGGCATGCTCATAACTTTCTCTGATAAAAGTATCAACAAAAAACCGTGTGGCTCCATTACAACTTATTCGAGCATATTTTGCAGAAACTGCTTCTACAGATTGCAATCGTCGTAAAGCCTGCATTCTGACGTCTTTCTATGCATAACTTCCTTCTTCCTTTCAACCATGATGGATGCACACAAGAGAAAGTTGAGCAAGAGAAAGTTCAAGAATTAGTTTCCAATTTGTCCTCTAATTCATGGATTTCTCCATTCTTTCTCCAAGGTATGAATTGTTCAGCTTGTGGAAGCAGGAGAATGATGTTAGTATTAATTTTGCGTGTCGGTGAAGCCCAACTTCTGCTTCAGCATACATGATAAACGCAAACTAGTTCGAGTCCCAACTTCGTAGCCACGGTTAAAGGAGAAAGACTTTCACATATATTAAGAACCCTTGTGTTCCAAATCCTCTTTCTCCATATCTAGTACCATTACGAAAATTGAAGTACTTTTTCTTTAATAGCGCTAATACGATATGTACATGATTTTTCCACACTTTCTTACATGCTTTTAGAACTGTGTATTACTTGATGTAGATCCAGTTTCCGTGAAACAGAAGTTACGTAAGATCAACTCCGCGACGTCAGACAGGAGTTTTCTTATTTAAAAATAAGAGATTCGGGCATTCAATTTACATTTCTAAGATTCATAATTCCATGAGGGCCCTCTCCTTCTTTAAGGAGGAGGAAGAAATACGTGTGGCTCTTTGACTTTTTGAAAATGGAAGCAGCGGAGAAAACCCAGAGAATACTAGTTTCAGGATTGCCGCTCATGAAAGCGTGATTAAACTAAATTGCATCTCAGCGCTTAACGCCTTATGCCGAATGTACACTACAACATTTGTGTAAAACTTGTGTAACACTTTCCGAAAATTTGTTTAGTTACCATAGTAACGCCGTTTCTACTTCAACACTTTAAATCTAAAAGTTTTACACAAATGTTCTCCATTTGATTAACATTGAATATTTGCGGGTCTTTTGAACCGCAAATATGAATATGAAAGTGTTACACAAGTTTTAAACAAGTTTTACACAAGTTTTACACAAGTGTTGAAGTGTAAATCCGGCATTAAGCAGCAGCAGCGTATGTAACCTCTATACTAATACACAATATCATCTCTGCATTGCGAGTTTTCTGCATTAACCATCTCCTTCGTATCGTATCCCATCTTTTTGCACACTCCTTTAACTTACACTCCCTGTGTATGGCCTCCTCTGCTAATTTTTTCCCTTGCACTTTCCTTCATAGGTTCCCGCCAGCAGCCGAACACGTTCCGCGGATTTTTGCAAATTAAAAAATCCCATCCTTATTAAATCTCATCCCAACACAATCCCCCTCCTCTCATCCTTGCGCATTCTAATCAACGCTGTCGAGAATCCTGCATGACATTCAATCCAGCTTCGCTTCCACCTCAACCTCTTTATTCAATATCCTGGAACTCATACCCCATGTATCAAATTTCTAAACTTGGAAATTATAATTTTCAATTAAACCTCTCAGTCTCCTCCACAACTCGTAGTTTTGCTACACATCGCGGGATAAAGTTTTAAATCTCCGGTTGGGTGGTATTGATATCGCCTAAAGTTTTCAAGAGTAACCTTATACTGACGGCGGTATATATTGATATTGATTAAAATTCGCGTGAGTTGGTGGAGTTGGTATTTATTGTGTGCGTTTTCTCCAAACCGAAACAAAAAGAGAATATTATCTTTCATTTATATCTCTATTTGGTTCAGGGATGGCAGTAGTGATAATGTAGGGAGGTGAATCTTAATTTAAACCAATGCAACACCTTAGTAAAAGGGTGTTAATATTTTAAAAACTCATAATGCTAATGAAAACTTTCAGAGTAATACCAAGAGTGTCATTTCATTTGGGCGGAAAAGAACGTTTCTTGTGCATTAGATGGACCAGTCCTGGAAGACTTGCACCACCGCTCCTAACTTTCTCCGCAGCTTTTTCATTCTCTTCCGCTCCCTCACCTCCTCTTTGCTTCCACATATAAAAAAGCAAAGTCAAACTCTTTTTCCGACACTCTGGAACAACTCTCATTCCTCTCATCTTTCAAAACTTTCTTCCGCACCATATCCTCCGCCTCTTAAAACCCTAACGACGCGCGAATCCTCAAAGTGGATAGAGAAGGGTTGCGTCCTGCACATCATTTACCCTATTGCATAATTGAAGAGGTCCCTACGGAAAGAGCTTACGTGTCTAAATGCGTATATTCTTTCCTACTTCCGTTCTTTCTCATCGAAAATCATGTGAAGCACGCCAGGGATAACATCAGAGGAGAGAAAAAACGTACAACTTCTAAAAAACTTCAGAGGTTCCCTTTAATTCAGTCTGCATAGCGAATACTGCTGAAACGATGGCCATTTCGTAACAATATAACCCACTGCTACTCTGTGATTACCTCGTGTACTGTACACATGTCCATCCTATTTAAATTTCGTTTTCACAGTTAGTCTAGTTCTAGTGTTACTTCAAACGAAACCTCGGCTGCAGCAATCTCACCCCACCATCTAAACTTTTACGGATAAGCCTTGTCTATACTTATTTTCATAGCACAAGTTGTTCATAGCAATTCTGTCTTTTAACATGGCGTGAAACAATGCCCGTCTTGTTCCATTGCTAATGTTAACTATACGGGTTACTATGGATAAGCTATGACAAGCTTGTGCTATGAAAGTAAGTATAGACAGGGCAATACAGTCCAAGATTAGATTTACTCGGAGTTTTCACCGATACAGCACGAGTATTCCCGAGTAGAATTTTAAAAGCAAAGGTGAAGACATTTGAATGAGCATGAGCCTATGATGGGTGCGAGTAGACATTGTGCACACATGCAATACGGGATTGTGTTTAAGTAATGAATAGTTTAGAATTTTACGATTCGCATTTCTTCAAACAAACCCTTCTAGATTAGCAGTTGATCACGTTCCCCGTCTATATTTATCAACTCCACATTCAGTTTCTTTCCTGGTAATTAGGTAATTGAAATGCAATGTCATATTCGCACTAATCATCTATGAGCCCATGCTACTTTCTCAGTATAATTCTTCTTCAGTGGAAGCTATTCCAAAGAGCAATTAGCTCTTCTTAAATTCGTTTCTCTTTCTTTTAATGTAACAATGTATATGAAATATTCACTGATTTCAGTGAAGTAGTTTAGTTAAGTTTGGAGAGTTATGATCAGTTTAATAGTCAGTAGAGCACCTAACCTTGCAGTCCCATCGGCTTCCGCTCTAAAACTAATCTTGATTCCCCAAAGTAGCGCACATTCTGTTCAACAACATCATTTACATCATTTACTCATCACCGGGTCATAGCAACCTGTACTATGTTTCGCCAAAGTTGAACAAGAATTGTACTGCTAAAACACTAATTTTAATAACTTCGGCCCCAGTTCCACTATGATTATGGGCTAATGTAGCTATAAACCAGCATTACGTGTTGAATGAGGAACCCTATCGCAGCGCAGTACACAATTTATTTCAGTAGTGCTCTAGGGGCACCCCGAAAGCTATTTTGAAGTTCAGTGCGCTATGTGTGCTGCCATCTATTAGGCTCAGTGCAAAGGAAACACCTAGGCAAATTGGCGTTAGGAAAACGTTCTTGGAGAGCTTTCTCCAAGAAGCTTATCTCTGTTTCTTATTCCTTTAATGTCAGTCAACAGATGTCGCCTCTGCAATTACTGGAGAAACCTCCTGCTCAAACGCTTTCCTCCTACGAATGTACAAAAAGTTTGTTCTCGCATGTTCCCGCAGAAGAAAAACTTTTTGTACATGTACTTTTTGTCATTTTCATCGACATAGTTACCATCATTAGTATTACCAACACACCGAACTTGTTCAAATGATGTGGTCAGTTTGGCACTTAATGATGAAAACTACGTTACGTAGGCGGTGATGATTAGCCTTGTTTAGAAACTTTCTCAATTCCCGTCTTCTCCGTCGCCAGTTTTGACATGTGTTTGGTAAAATAAGGTATGATTTTTCACATTAAGGAGCATATTCCTCTTCTCCGTATTATGATAGTAAAATTTTGAAAGGTTCCAGAACATCGCATCATCGGATAGAATAAAGCGAAACGAATGCAATAAGTCTGGAAATATATATTATTTGAACTTTGTTAGTGACAGGTAAGAACGAAGGTACACAAAGAAACTTCAGTGCTGGGTACTCAGAGTAGACGAAAAGTAGACACCCGTTACCGTATAATATTCGATTTGAGAAACAAAAATAATAACCAGAATCGATTTAATCGTCCGGTATTTTTGATTAAATTTATGAAATTTTTGATCGTCAATGATTTGATTGCGTGGAAACAAATCCTTTTCGTGCTGGTACCTCCACCTAGGTAAAACGAACACATGCAAAAAGGAAAGTATCATTTTTAGTTGAACCGAGATGAAGTCTAGGGGAAGCTTATGTCGAGAACGCTTTGTGCAAAATCTACAAATTGGAGCGGCCCAACATTAACCAATTTTAAATCAAAGTATAAAGGAATAACAAGAACAAATTTTATGCCAATTTGTGAATTGATAATAGCCACTTTTATGCTGTTCCAATCCGCAAGTTTGTATTAAGAGCCTCAGGTATCCCACAATAAAAAGGAGATAGGTTGGTAAACTCTCTATCGTCATTTCTCGTCCACACATTGTCTGAGTGCAGAACAAGATATCAATATTTAAAACCCGATTAAAAGCAAAAATTAATTTGTTCTCAAAATTTTGAAAAATTATTTTTGTTTTTGAAATGACTTTTAAGCTGGGTCGAGAAAAAATTTAGGGGAAGCTTATCTCGAGACCTATTAATGCGAATACAGCGAATTGGGGACCAGCCCAAAAGTGAGCGTACAATGATTGTCGAAAGTATAAGGAAAAAGGTTTCATTATTATTTAAAGTAAATATGTTATGCATTGATCATATTTACTTTAAGATGGGTGCATCATGCATGTGCTTTTTTCGGCCGGTCATATTCGAACATTCGTACACACACAGTTTCAAGTGAAGAATACGTTTATCTAACTTGGAGGTGAACCGAATTATTAACTTCCAAAATAAAATTTCGAAATAATTTTGAGTAGAGGACCATGTAAGAGTACTTCATGCAAAAAATTGCATCCATCTAAGCCCTAGTTTAAGCGCTGTGCTTGTTCAAAGTTTGGAATATGGCGGTCCAAATGACTCATTTGAAATTTCCACGCGCACCTCAAGCATGGGCGGGGACGCGGCATCAGCAATATGCGCCGCCATATACCAAACTTTGAGCTCGCACAGCGCTTAAACTAGGGCTTAGATGGATGCGGTTTTTTGCATTAGTTACTCTTACACGGTCCTCTACTCAAACTTATTTCGAAATTTTATTTTGGAAGTTAATAATTCGGTTCACCTCTAAGTAGGTTTCAAACCCGATTCGAAAGAAAACCCGATTTTTCTTCGTCGGAAAATAATTTTCAGTTTTAAAATATATTTTTTTAGCAGCTTATATGCTCATTTTATGTTCAGCAATACTTATGTCAAGTTTCAGTTGAATCTGACTGTTTTGACCGAATTGCTTGATCAAATTGACATTTTTTCATGACATTTTTTCATGACATTCGAATTGACCGATTTTGGCGTGACACCCCGGGGTGTCACGCCAAAATCGGCCAATTCGAGGTTCCGGAATAATGTTATTCTCATGCAATTTGACTCACACCCATAGTTTCAATTAAAGAACACGTGTATCTTAGTTTCAAACCTGATTTGAAACAATCAAAAAAAATTGGTTTGAAATCGATATTTCAATAGCTGATATGTTCATTTCATGTTTAACAACACTAATGTCAAGTTTCAGTCGAATCTGACTATAGAAGAGTAATTATAGGAATACGTATTTGACAGAAATATCGAGGTTATCTGTATACGGAGCTACAATATACAGTTAACCTTGTTACCAATGACCTATAAACATGTGTTCCAAAGATAGACACAAAAGTTTGTACAGAATTTGAAACGCAGTTCTATATATGCAATGCTTACAAAAATTACAGCATTCAGGTACAAGCATTACATCAAAGTGTGTAAACGCAATCAGTGTTTTTCAGTTTGGCTACCTATGGGTTATTGCTACGTTCATCCAAACAATACAATACAATACAATACAATTCCTACGTGACTAGGAGTATCACACGGTTATAATAATAATAAATTATATGGGAATCATTTCATAGCCATCCATGATTTCCTCATTCTCGTTGCTCACATCGTCTTTAGGCTGTTCTGGGGGATTAAACTTACATACGATGAAACTAAATACAGCAAACAGGATCATCAAGCCAAGGTAAAAATATCCTCCTAGTATTCCCCTATTATCTGCAACATAATAAAATTTACTTAATTATTAATACAAATTAATTATTAAAAATTATTCAAATTTAATTATTCAAATTTAATTTAACTTACCAGAGAGGTTATCACAGTCATCCGAAGAATTAGTTCGCTGAACATATGTGACAAATGCTATGTCATCAAATTTCCGGCAATCAGTAAATTCACGTCCATCGGGAGTAATTATGTAAAAATAATTACAAAGCGTTTGAGCCACACATTGGCATAAATCGTTAAGCCATTGTGCAATTTCAGCGTTAGCTTTTACGTACTCTGCGTGCTCTTGAATATCGTTAAAAAATCGCATCTCATCTTCCGTCAGCATTTCAAAATTACTGTCCGTAATCGGATCCAAAACTTGAAGTCTTGTAAACTCAAGTCCGGTAATTCTTGCTGTAAGACATCCAAAACGACTGCTGCATATTGTTTTATTTCAAATTTCATCCAACTTTGCCTGCATTTCAGCAACACTACAACCCAACCCCCTTTTGGGCCATTCAAAGCTTTCTAACATTTGTGGACGCGAATTCAAATCAAATGTAGTCTGTAACAAATGAAAATTATAAAAAACACCGCATTTAGTAAAAAAATAGAAAAAGTTGTTTATTGAATACAAATATATATTTATACAAAACAGCTCTCTCATATAACTATTCTTCGTCTTCACACTCATCATCAGCATCTCGATCTTCAGAATCACTAATATATACATCACTAACTTCATCTTGATAATCAGCCATTACTTCACTTTCAATGCTAGTCGAAGCCTACAAATCCAAAGAACAACATGATACGTCTTCGAAAATGTCTTCAAAGCATAGTGGGGACCAGGGTATCTCTATTGTAAGAAAGACTGGACTGAAAGGTACATAATCTGGACTGGCTGGTGATAAACTAAACATTATATCATTACATAAAGGAGCAAAACATGTATTTACCCGAGAATACATTTGTTCCTCCGAAGTGAAGCTCTTTGCTCTTTCAGGCCTATTATTAATGAATTCTGGATCGCTGTCAATCGACTCTTCTATAGAGCGCGTCTCATAAGGATCGCAGACATCGGAGTCAATGGGTTCACCGTTTTGGTAGAATCCTGGCTAGTCTCCTGGTCCTCAGAATTCTGGAAATATAAGAAAAATGAAACACAATTATTAATATTTTGTTTTAATTCAGTTAGTTTCATTTCACATCGTCAGTTTTCGTCATCACAACTATTGGCGACTGGAGGATGGCCATCAAGGGTAATTCCCTCTTTCCTTCCCGCACCAAGTCCTCGATTCACCGTGCACCCCATAGTGCCAGCCTTACCACCCTCAATAGCTTTCTTGGACAAATCCATTCTGCAAAAAAAATTCCAAAAATCCCCTTACAGAGTTAACTTTTCGAAAAGATTTCAAAAAGAATTTTTCGAAATGGTTTTCAAGTCTAAGGGACTGGAGCGTTGAGAAGTGAATGAAATGTTCAGCTCCCAGTCCCTCATTTATATACAGAAATTTCCCGTTACCAGTTTATTTCGATCGTTACCCTTCATATTGTCCAGGTTATTTCGAACCTTATCCTTCATATTTTCCAAATAAAACAGTAGCTTGATGGAAGTTGGAGCGCGGCGAAAAGGCGCCGCTGAATTTATTTTCACACATTTTGTTACAGGGTTATGCCGCCTTGAATGGATTCTTATGTAGTACACATTCGCTGACATTATTTTTATCCAGCTGTAGGCGTCGGGCTTGAATAGAATTTTTGTCTGGGATGATACCGTTATATTCATTGGGATCATTTGTGTGAGTGGAAAATTGTATTATTTTGATCATGTGTGAGGGTGAAAAAAATGTATTAATTTTATCATATGTGTGAGAGGACTATTGTATTATTTTTATCGTATGCGAGAGTGGACTATTTTTGTCCAGGAGAAAATAAAAAAATAATTCTGTCCTGGACAAGTTCCAAAAATAATGCAGCATTCATCCGGTCGTGTAGATTGCGTGGTCATTCGTATATTGTTGCTCCGTATACAGATGACCTCCATATTTCTGTCAAATACATATTCCTATAATTCGTATAATTACTCTACTGACTATGTTTTGACTGCATTGCTTGATCAAATTGACATTACACCCCGGGGTGTAACGCCAGAATCGGCCAATTCTAGGTGCCAGAATAATAATATTCTCACGCCATTTTACTCACACTCATATTTTTAATGAAAAAACACGTTTATCTGAGTTTCAAACTCAATTTGAAACAATCAAACAAAACTTTTTGGTTTGAAATCGATATTTTAATAGCCGATATGTTCATTTCATGTTTTACAACACTAATGTCAAGTTTCAGTCGAATTTGACCATGATTTGACCGAATTGCTTGATCAAATTGACATTACTCCCCGGGGTGCCACGCCAAAATCAGCCGATTCGAGGTGCCAGAAGAATGGTATTCTCATACAATTTGACTCACACCCAAAGTTTCAATTAAAGAACGCGTGTATCTTAGTTTCAAACCCAATTTGAAACAATCAAAAAAAATTTTTGGTTTTGAAATTGATATTTTAATGGCTGATATGTTCATTTCATGTTTAACGACATTAATGTCAAGTTTATGTCGAATCTGACTATGTTTTGACCGAATTGCTTGATCAAATTGACCCGGGGGTGCCACGCCAAAATCGGCCAATTCTAGGTGCCAGAATAATTTTATTCTCACGCCATTTTACTTGCACGCATAGTTTTAAGTGACAAATAAGTTTATCTTAGTTTCAAACCCAATTTGAAACAAGATCCGATTTTTCATCGTCGGAAAATAACTTTCAGTTTTGAAATCTATTTTCTAGTAGCTTATATGTTCATTTTATGTTCAGCAACACTTATGTGAGGTTTCGATCGAATCCGAGTGTGTTATGACCCAATTACATGATGAAATTGACATAGCACCCCGGGGTGCCACGCCAAAATCGGCCAATTCGAGGTGCCAGAATAATGTTATTCTCATGCAATTTGACTCACGCCCATACTTTCAATTAAAGAATATGTTTATCTCACACCAAGGCATGGCAACGGTTACCAAAATTTAAACTCGACAAATAGTTAAAACTCAACCTTGGGGTCGTAGTAACATTACCTGAAAAAAGAACGCCCAACTTTCTGCTTTTACCAGAGAAATAGGGACTTTTTCTAGGGAGAAATAGATTTTCGTATGGGAAATGCCACAGGGACCTTGTGCATGTTATATGAGCCAACTCCTGAGGAATAGCATGCAATAATACTTTTGCACAAAGTCGTCAGTAAGTACAATAATATGTTACTAGAGCTCATACAACATGTTACCGTTCCCATATTATGAGATCAAACTAATATTTTACTGTCGTTAGACTTTTACTGCCATAATATGTGAATAGTCCCTTCATTATTTTTCGAATTTCTCCCGAATTCGGTAAAAGTTGGGCGTTATTTTTTCAGGTAATGTTACTACGACCCCAAGATTGAGTTTCAACTATTTGTCGAGTTTAAATTTTGGTGACAGTTGCCAAGTCTTGGTATTAGTTTCAAACCGAATTTGAAACGATCAAAAACAAATTTTTGGTTTGAGATCGATATTTCAATAGCTGATATGTGCATTTCATGTTTAACAACACTAATGTCAAGTTTCAGTCGAATTTGACTACGTTTTGACCTAATTACCTGATGGAATTGACATAGCACCCCGGGGTGCCACGCCAAAATCGGCCAATCCGAGGTGCCAGAATAATGATATTCTCATGCAATTTGACTCACACTCATATTTTTAATTAAAGAACACGTTTATCTGAGTTTCAAACTCAATTTGAAACAATCAAACAAAAATTTTTGGTTTGAAATCGATATTTTAATAGCCGATATGTTCATTTCATGTTTTACAACACTAATGTCAAGTTTCAGTCGAATCTGACCATGATTTGACCGAATTGCTTGATCAAATTGACATTACTCCCCGGGGTGCCACGCCAAAATCAGCCAATTCGAGGTGCCAGAAGAATGGTATTCTCATACAATTTGACTCACACCCAAAGTTTCAATTAAAGAACACGTGTATCTTAGTTTCAAACCCCATTTGAAACAATCAAAAAAATAATTTTTGGTTTTGAAATTGATATTTCAATAGCTGATATGTTTATTTCATGTTTAACGACATTAATGTCAAGTTTATGTCGTATCTGACTATGTTTTGACCGAATTGCTTGATCAAATTGACCCGGGGGTGCCACGCCAAAATCGGCCAATTCTAGGTGCCAGAAAATTTTATTCTCACGCCATTTTACTTGCACGCATAGTTTTAAGTGACGAATAAGTTTATCTTAGTTTCAAACCCAATTTGAAACAAGATCCGATTTTTCATCGTCGGAAAATAACTTTCAGTTTTGAAATCTATTTTTTAGTAGCTTATATGTTCATTTTATGTTCAGCAACACTTATGTGAGGTTTCGATCGAATCCGAGTGTGTTATGACCCAATTACATGATGAAATTGACATAGCACCCCGGGGTGCCACGCCAAAATCGGCCAATTCGAGGTGCCAGAATAATGTTATTCTCATGCAATTTGACTCCCATTTTATTATTTCCCAGCGTGTTATAAGATAGGATCAGGGTAATGATGCGAAATTTATTTTAAAGGTGTGCCAGACTCTATTAGGATCTTAAAGACCCGTCTATACTTAACCTACCCTTTGTTCAGTTGAGAAAATGCGTAAAAGTTTGAATCATGTGAAAATAAGCTGCCGCAAAATCATTAGCGAGAAACAGGCCACAAACTTGTGTTCTTACAAGCTTCACATGCGAAACATTGTTACAAAACTACGGGAGGATTTGTCCAGAATGTTCACAAGTGTTTACGGAAAACTGAAGGGAAGGAGAACTTGCGAATTATAATTTGTCAATGGTCACAGCAGCAAGGATATCCATTGCACTCGCGTATACGGTAATATCCAGAGTTTCTTATAAATGGGAATCTCATTCCACAAAAACCACTTACGTTGTATGGTGTTAGATGCCGGCAATAAATCCCAGAAATGCGCAACTGTACAGCTAGGAAATCCTGCCAGAATCAGAATCCCATAAATTAGATGGAGCTGCAATTAAATTATAAAGAAGATGCTAGAAATGTTCTAATTTTTTAATTCTCCTCAATTGCTATTCCTCCAACGATCTCCTTCTCTCCTTGTAAATAATCCACAATGAAGAATTAGTTTGAAAACTTTTTGAGAACCGGATTGTGTGCTCTCCTTCATATATTTTTTGCATTAAAATCCGTGTGTATACTTTCTCTACTAAAGCTATATACTAAAGCCGTACATCCCTCAGTATCTGTCCATCCGCTTCCTGTCCAGAATATGATAACATTATAACTTATTTTATTTTCCCTAGTCTTGTGAATTTTCCCAACAAGAGTATGCTTAGCTTGGCTTTCGGTAGTTTCTTAACTTTCTCCATGAATTTTTGTTACTTTGCGTCTCCTACGCAACTGGCAACTGTGTATGTTCATAGATCCCGTTTCTGCCGAGTTTGTAAGCCCTGGCCTGGGTTTTTGGAGAAGAGGATATCGATTCTTAAAATACTGTAGCAGCATATAGAACATACTTATTTTATTGTATTGGTAAAATAAAATATTCGGTACAATTGTGGACTCAGAGAGTATGGTTTTGAATTTGAAAACTTTTTATACTAATCATGATAATAATATTTTAATAATATTGTTTACATGTATCTGCCCAGGCTTTTCACTATAACACTTAAGCACTATTATAATATGCTAATTTACTACAACTTTTTACGACACAGATACTTTTTCCAGCCGGAAGGCCGTAACATACATAATTAAAGAGAGCAACAACAATATTAGTACATAACCAAAGAATACGATCCATGAACAACGCCCACTTGTCACCAATCTATATATCTTTCCCATACACTAATTAATAAATACATCTAGATTAATAGAGTTCATTTGTATTTATCTTGTTGGCAATATAATTTGGTTCACAAAGTAGTGCGGTAGACGAGTGTGTGTGTGTGTTGTGTAGTATTTTACAAAGCCAGTGGGCCCAGATTGAACTGTTCAAAGTTTAAGGTGTTCTCCTCTTCTGTAGATAGTTTGTCTGTATTCCATACTTTAAACAGAACCCCATTAGAGTAGGAATAATAGTTAATAATTAGAGAATTGCTCTGTGTACATACTACATAATATATTCGTCTTGTCTTGTACAACTAATAGTAAAGTTAATAATAATAATAATAATGAATCCACACATAGAAAAGTAATACACATTCTCCTCATCTAAATTCTTGACGCTTCTTCCTTGCTGATTGGAGAGTTTCTTGTGAGGGAAGGAGAGGGATAGAGATTGAATGGATGGTCTCATTCTTACGACGTCATGTTCACATGGCTTCCTTCCGTCACGTCTCTTTTACCCAGCCCGAAAGAAAATTGACGCTGGTTTGCTCTCTTGTCTGCCATACCGTTGGCCGCATCAAAGTAGTCTTCTCCCATCGGTGGACCTCCTCGTTTTCCCAGGCCGAAGGAATATATTTTCGATCGCCGTTCTTGCCTGTAAAATAACAAATATAGCATGAGATGCATTTAGCTTGGCCTGTTTTGGGAAGAATAGCAGCATCCATGCCTCTGTCTTCTATCTACACCCGAGACGACATGAGCGTAAAACACGTAAAAACATTTGGGGACTGTTTCCAAAGCAAATATCGAAGCTTTTTGTGTCAAAAATATTTATCCTATCCCTGATCCACTCCATATGGCGACTTTCCCCTTGCTTTCACCTCTGGAATGCACCGGATTTCTCCTGCTATCCCAATGATCACTAATTCTCCCCTATCTCTCTCATACCCTGCACCCATTGTGTATCTGTCTCCTTGACTTTCTCCCTTGCTTTCACTCCGCGGGGCGGAGGAATGTTGGTGCTGCTTTCACCCTCACATTTGGCCAAAAGCCCTACCACAACTACGATTAACCAGATTCCCTTCTACTAATCCTTCCTAGCGTGTCGCTTCGAAGACATGAAACACGAGAGGGAGCAGTGTAGCTTCAGTCACCCTTCTATAATCCCTCTCCTTAATTATTTGATGCGCGTCATTAGTAAACAAAAGTCTTTGTCTCATCAAATAAGAGTTGTTGTGTGGAGGAGAATAGTTGAACAGTCTCCCCTTTCACTTGATCTAGCGTCCTCAAAGGTTGAGAAAGCAAGAATTGTTTTTCTTGAATTAGCGAAGACTCCGCCACTTCTCCTCCTTGTATTTCCAACAAGGATCGAATCAGATTTCTCATGGATTTACCACGAAAGCTGTTTCAGTTTGGAACATATCATTTCTCCTCCATTTCTCCCCACTTTCTCCAAGGTAACTAGCTGCATAAATTCCCTACATATTCTACCCCTTCCCATTGGGAGAGTTGACTTCTCAAAGGAAATTAAGTTTCACATTCTGGAGTTTAGCTTGAAAAAGCCCTTGTGAATGTAACATTATGGTAG
Organism: Sminthurides aquaticus; assembly: GCA_906901655.1. NCBI lineage: Eukaryota > Metazoa > Arthropoda > Collembola > Symphypleona > Sminthurididae > Sminthurides > Sminthurides aquaticus. The sequence continues at coordinate 10,629,397 of CAJQTT010000001.1, read as the reverse complement.
TGGTGAAAGTGGAGCTCAAAAAACTCACCTGTTAGAAGCGGATGGGTATTTCCACATGCTCTCCAATCGTTTCCCTAGACCAAAGCCGTAGGCTCGATTTCGTTTTCCCAATCCAAAAGAATACATTGAGCTAGGAGCGGACTTTTTCTCTGGATAATTGTATGCGTCTAATGGGTATGAAGTAAGATCTTCGTAGGAGTCTGCTGCATCATCTATTGATCGCTTTCCAAGTCCAAAGTCATACATGGGCCTGGGTGCAAGCCGTTTTAACAAGTCCGTATCATCCGAGACTTGACGAGACCAAGCGTAGCTGCCCACAAAAAGTAGGAATACAACTTGTGACAATAGCAAACATGATATCTTCTGCATCATCTTCAAATCTTCCTTTCTCCGCCCGGACTCTCTGAAAGGAAACAATAGAGATAGACATATCAATAAATCTACTTCCGTATGCATCCATAGCGTACATCTCCCCATACACACAATCCGGAGAAAGCGGAAAGGGAGAATCCGACACATTTCCCAAACATGTTTCCGCAAAAGCATATTATTTTATATATTCTTCCCCACTTCCCTACATGCAGCGCAGCCAGCATCCCTTTTCATCTTCTTGCATTTTCCTCATGCCGGCCGCCCTGAGTAGCAGTGCCATAGTAAAACTACAACAGGAATCACATTCGTCCTCCGTTACACAATCCTCTATAGTATTCCCCCCTTGTTGTTAAACACAAGAGTTTGAAATACATGAAAATAGTAGCCCGCCCAGTCTATCTGTGTATTCCTTGAGGATTCTTCAAACGATAATTCTTTAAATTATAGCCCTAAAGAGCTTCATTAAATCCTTAATTACTCCAACACAGAAGAGCAATGACTACCGGGGGAGAAGTGCTGATGAGCCTCAAGAAACATATTGAACAATAAATTGCCCCTTCATCTTCTTTCTCTTAAAACAAATCTCTCTCCGTGACTTTATCCCCAAGCTGGCAGCAAGCTAACCGCCTCAAATGGCAAAGTCAGACTTGAAACATCAATTAAACTCCTCCTCTATGTCCCCCTCTCCAAATCCCTCTCTCGCTTCCCCTATAATCTTGCCTCACGTCAATCAAATTTACACCTTCAACTTTCTCTGCAAAGGAAATGGAGAAAGTTCATTTGCTTTTATTCTACCACACTTTCCCTCCATACTTTCTCCGCTTCAAACCCCCCGTAACTCGTCAGCTCTGCTTTGACTAATGTTCCATGTCTGGTTTTTACGATAATATTAAACTCAAAGGGAGCCTCTGTGAAACCTCAGCCTCAATTACACCATATTTCCCTATCTACAAATAATTTACAAGTGTCACTCTCAGCTCATGAAAATCAAATTACCCTTCCTCTTATCACGCCCCTCCACCTTTCTCTTCCATCCAGTGCTACAGGATGTACAGCCCACTATGGAAAGAAGGATGAAACAAGAGATGAGTCTTTCAAATGGGGGCTGTCACTCAATTTTTATCATTCACCCTCCACCGCTCTCATTTAATTACCTGTTGATCAAACCCTATAGGTGCAAACACTATACATTCTCTTATCAACTTTGTTCTCCTTCCCGCTTTCTCTTTCAGCCAAGTTACGTCGTCAAACTTTCACCCACGTAACGTAACCCTCCTAACGACTCTCCCTAATTTCTCTTTCCCCTGTAGACAACAAAGCAAGCATAAAGTATCCTCGAGCAGACGTTCATAAATTTTATACGACTATGACTACTTGCTCATCATTTTCTCTAAACGGTAATAATAATTAGGTTATATTTAATTCTGAATTGGCGCTAATAATAAATGTTAACCTTTCTGTCATCAACCTGTAAATTAAACGAGCCCATGTTATTTTAATATCTTATTTAATCATTTCGCTGATGTACTTACTCAAAATACGTTAATATAATTTACGGTCGAGCTAAAGAGCGCATCGTAAAACTGTAAGGGATGGAAATTTATTGATGTAAAAATCAATATGCAGGAAAACTTTTATTGCAGTAGGGCAAACATCCCGGACAGGATGTAGTTAATCTTGTTTATTCAACATATGAGCTAATCGTACAAAGAGGGCTAAGCTCCTTCCAAAAATCTTTTCATAGTTGCTTAAAAGATCAATTGCTAGCCTTTACTTTCCAACTAACCAAGCCTCCTTAAAACTACTTCGGGCGTGGCTTGAGTACAACTACGAATCCTGTCTCTTGCAAAAACCCTATGACTAATGTCATAAGAAAAAGCTGCTTCAAAGTATTGCGCTTCCCATGCTCCATCAGTCAGCTAACGATAATATTTTCATTATCAGATAGAATCCAGATTGATTCAACATCAGCCAGCTTCTTCCCTCCAGCTAAATCTCCTTCTGAATTTCTTCTACTTTCTCTTTACTATTTATTTTTCATTTCATAAGCTACGCTATGAAACTAAACCTTAGAGTTTTGCTTTCATCATACTGATTTGCCATAATAAAATCAGCTATAGGCCATCCTCCTCTGAAACACTGATGAGGGTAAGACTATCGATCGATCCTTTTATTTCAGGCATTTATATTTTTTTTCATAAATACATGTTTGCTCCTATTCTATAGAGATAAGTATTTCAGATTCTAAAATGGCTCTTTTTAAGATGTTCCCGATCGAACTGTTTCCCCAAAATTTAAATGACGAAAGCATCCAGTATACAAGGTTTTCGAATCCCAAAAGAACCACCCGCGGCAGAGGGACACTTTCTCGGAATTGTTCGTCAGATAAACTCTCAACGGATTTGCCGAGAGGAATTATGATCGGCTTAAATCCAGGATTTGTTCAACTTTACTTCCGTTCTTGTGCTCAACCAGACCTACGCTTCAGGAATCCTCTTGGAAGAAAACGAAACTTGAGGCTAAATCTTCACAGGGGAAAGCTGCAATTCTTGAACATGGTAGTTGAGTGAAAGCAATTTTCCCAAATTGGGCTCCAAGCGAGGGCGTTGAAGACGACGAGTAATCACATTTTGTAGGTCCGACGATATTATTCGAATGAATTTACGAATCCTCAATTCTATCCATCCACTCTCTACATTACGCTATGTATTCAATTGTGAAAATCAGCTAAAGGGCGCGAGGGAGGATCATCTTTTACGTTGGAGAGGCCTGTTTATTCGCATGTTTTTTCTCTGGACCATGAGAGAATTGATGATAATTTGACACAGAGGGAATTCTTGACAAAGCCTTTGATAACAGATCCGAAGAGAAGAGCATTTGCATACACGAGATAAGATTGATAGTCACCAAACTGAATTGGCAAGAATGGAATCCAAGCACGGATTAGTTTGAATCTCGATCACCACGAAAGCTTCTACTGGCCGCTGGTCCCTGACAGATAGCATTGTGATTTGCCGAATCTTGTTACACTTAGATTTATGAGCAGCGGTTCAATTCCTCGATGTCTGCATTGAAATATTCCAGCGCAACTATCCCAAAGGATTGGAGTGAAAGCAGGAAAGGGTGGTGGTATATGGTATAAGAGAAAGTGCGATTATCCGTGGGCGTAAGTACTTTCTCTTTCGGGATTGCAACTTGAAAATATTACAGGGGGCAGAGGAACAATATGGGATTATTTATTTGTAGATCGATTGATGATGATGGGGGAAAGCAAACTTTCTCCATGCTTGCCCATACTATGATTATTCCTACTGAAAAGCTTTATCCTCCTACTCGTGTAAACTCATTAGGATAGTGGGAAATATTTGCATGAAATTTATTTTACAAGCACATGTATCTCTTCGAAGGTGGCTCAGTGATTATTTCCATGCATGTCATCATAATTTGGTAGAAATGCAAAGTGTATGTTTCACAACTTCAGAGTTGTGAGGAATATGGGAGCATTAATATATTTTCAGCAAAATCCAGGTACAGAAGAAGGTCATTTGGAGAATATATTTCAACCACGAAAACTGATCAAAACATTATGCATAAGCTTTATTTCTAGGACTCTGGCCATCAGTTTTCATTATTTCCTTGTTCTGAGCTTGCCCTACCGTATAATTTTTCAAAGGTATCGTCTCCAGCTATACCTAAGCATTGTCAGCATGCAGGATGAAGAGAAGAGTGCCGATTTTATTGCGTAAGTATTTTGATGAGTCTAGTATGGAGGACGTACAAAAACAAGGCTGCATCCCTCCTGTCTTGTGTGTGAAAAGAATTGATGTAGCGCAGAGGATTAGTGTGTTGGGATGGGGTTAATGCGTGGGAACAATTGCTTTGAGACCAGAATCAGTCCCACTCCCTCCATCCCCGACAACTCTACTCGCCTGGAAAAGGATAATCAAGAAGAAAAAGGATGGATTCAAGTGCTTTGGATACGAGAGAGGGACATGGAGAAAGTTGCCTGTGTGTACACATTTTTTTAGGCTACTTGTGTCCACCACTTGAAACTTTGTTTCTTCTCACCCTCTTTTCTCCTCCCAACAACAATGGATCTCATCTATTTTGACACGAAACTCAACAATTCCACTAGACTATCCCACACAAACTCCCTTTGCTTACTTTCTCTTCCTCATCTTCAGCCCCCCCTTCACATATTTCTGACCAGTCTAACACTCTTGGAACAATTTCTTCAACTTTCTCCACTCTGATCAATTTCAAGAGAATACTTTTCTCATTAACACAACATGCACCACTCATCACGCCCGTCTCCTCTTCTTCTCTCTCGACATGACCAAACATATTAACTCATTTACGCCCTTATAAAAACCTCTTAATACAGCTTTCTCCTTACCTCCTCTCCGTAAATTAATTCCTTCATTTTCCAATCTGCCCTCTTCTCCTCGTCCTTTCTCTTCTTCCGCCCCCCTAATCCTTATCTTCCCACTTCGAGCCTCTAGCAAAGCTGTGATGCTTTATCTTCAGGACTTGACATAGTGGCAAAGAGGACCACTGCCTGATACCCTCCTCCGCATTTGTTTTCAGCCCAAATTGCGCCTTACCCCTAACTGAACAAGTTTTACAATCAGGTAACTTAGCAGTTGATACGTACTTTTTTCACCATATGAGTTTCATCAATCTCATTGTCACATGCTTTTGATGGTATCAAAATCCATCCACAGTACCCGTGGCGAGAATGAAAGACTGCCGCCTCAAGCTAGACTCAGCCTTGCTTTATATTCCCAAGTTGTATCATTAAAGTCGGCGACTTTCACGTGTTTTGGCAATACGAAAGATACAGACAACAGCAGATCGGGAAAAGTCTGCGTTATTGGGTCAAGAGAATATCTCATATTTCCCATGTCTTATAGGATTTCCTTCTCTGCACCTCAATTGATTGCAACAATCCCAGAGGTTGTGCGTGAGGAAGGGACCAAGCTTATTATTGACGACAAGAGAAGAATTTCTAGACTTTCTCTTTTCAACGTGAACCCAAAAACAGCTCCAATCCGGTTCTTTCTCCCCCGCCTTCTCGCTGGCTCCCCTTTCAATCAGTTCATCATATATTCAGAGGAACTAAACCCGACTTTATTTTCCACACATGTCGTAATAATCCCTTCCGAATTTGAAAACTGTCCCTCCCTACTTACGTGCACTCACTTTTGCATATTCAATTACCTAATAAACTAATCTTCTAACTTTTCTCGTCGTCACAGCCTGGAGGTTTGTCTCTGTTAATATTTTATACCTTTTTGACTCAAAGTACCCCATTGGAAGTGACAACTTTCTCTTCCTGGCTTATATGCAGTAAAATCAAGTTTGCTTTTTCAAGTTTCATAGGAGAAAGAGAAAGCGACTTTCTCCTACTACTTAACGATCAAAGGCTAGTATAGTTTACTACCGACGTAAACTTCCCGCTTTATCTTTGTTTACGCGGGAAATGGGCCGAAAAAATGCGTTTCTGCTTCAATACTACCGACAACATCGTTGTGCTTTTAAACAATCCTGCGCTTATTCTGGCATTACTTCTCGTTCTCCAAACCGAAAACGACAAGGTGTGAATTTATGGCCAAGAAATACAGGTGCAGTTAAGATAAATAGCACCTTTGAAAACACTTTTTTTATCCCCAAGTATTCTAACCTAAACGTCGACTAGAGGAGGAAGTGAAAGTCAGTGTAAAATTATTACCGTTATAAAGCGTATTCAAAACGGTTTGAAAATAGTTTTAAATCCACCTTGAAAACGGATATGATGATGGAAAACTGTTTACCTGGAAAGACAAGCGAGCTTTCTACCTGGGAAAATAAATTCCATGCAGTTTATATTTTTTTCTACAAATTCGCTTGAATGTACGTTCTTTCAATAATAATAAGACGCGACTGAAAGTCACCTCCATTTGAATTTCACCTTTAATCTCCTTTGCAAGATTCAGACGCACCATGTGATCTATAATCTAAAAAGGGTATGTTATTCTTGATATCGATTCGTGCCATGCCATGTGTAAATCAATAGAAACAAGTCACATGTGAATTAGCTCTTTCAGCATACTCTTACGCAAAGTGGAGAAAGAAGCATGAAATGGATACTCCAGGTGTTTACCACATAACAAACCACCAAGGGCTAAATAAATGAAGTGAAAGATGGACTTCCTCCTCAACCCCGAGAACTTGATACCCGGCCAAGTTGCGGCGTGATTTGCGGTTACATCGGATATCTTTCTCTGATTTGCTAATCTCATTGTTAGTAAATTGATTGCAAATGTTTGTGATGATTCAACGGTAAAGTACCGTCAAAGTTCACAAGAATGTTTAAATTGCTCTGTACAGCACTACCACTTCTCTTGTAGTTTTTTCCAAGCATAATACATCAATGAAGTTTAATTCATTCAACCATGCAATTCAATCAGAGCAAATTTCCTACATCTGTACGAATACCACGACTGTATTTGCCGTTTACCCCGCAGCAACGAGCAACCTCAAAATTCAAAATGAACCGCACCAAGTAAGCTAATGGTGAAAGCATCAGAGGAGTAGATTTCCTCCTTCCTCATATTGCCGGTTTCCATTTGCCGTTTCCTCCATTAGCTAATAGCAAGGGAGAAAGCAATAGCAGATATTTTGTCACGGATGCATTGTCCTATTAAATACAACCTGCACAGCGGATACGATACAATGGTATACTGTATTATAAAGCTTTGCTGAGGGTAGCTAAGGATTGTATATTACCCTTAGTTTCCATTGGATTTGTTCGATGCCCCGAGAGAAAACAATAGATCAATTTACTTCCCCTCATAAACTCTCTGGGATAATCAAAGATGCATTTAAATGCGTCATCAGCTCTTCCTTACCACACAGCCAAACACTGTGCAAGCGTACTCACATGACAAATAAAGTAGTAAACCATCAGCTACGGGAGGAACTATACTATCTTCCCCTCCTTTATCTCATGCTTTCACTTTATCATTGGCTATCACTTTTTCCTCCGTCTAGTTGTAGCTATGAGTGCTTGAATCATAAATACAGATAGGGAATATAGGCAGATTTGCTCTTAATATTTGCACGACGCTTCCAATGATTTACATGAAATACATTTTACAACCCGGAATCGGAATACAACCCTCATGAAAATGATAAGAGCCATTACAATTTGCATTGCCTCGTTAATAATGAATCCGCCCCTCTTCCTGCCACATCTCCCTCACTTAGTCAACAGGTAAGATTGGATTTACCGTGTTAGCTGGCCCGCTTTCTCCAGCTTTGTGACTTTCGCCAACATTCCCCATGTATCTGATTCATACTCTACGCTGGTAGCTATGGAAAGCTGAAGGAGCAGATTTATTTTCTAGTGCGGGTGGTTTCCAGCGTCTTAATGATTTACGACATGGAGTAGTAATAATGCAAGGATGCTTGAGGGAGATAGTAGAAAAATTATATTTTTATTCTTCTCCTGACTTTAGTTCCTCTTGAATTGTAACAGCACTTGGCTATGTGCTCCAGTAAAAGCCCTGCTCATAGTCTAATCCCAAAGTCAACATTTACTTGTCTGTCCCCCTTAGTGATTCCAGCTATATCAGCCCCACAACTTCCGCCCCACCACCCCCTAAAACTAACCCATACTCTCTTCTTCCGCCTCTACTACTTTCAACTTGAATTCTTCCGCCACCACAGCCACTCTAACCCTCCAGCTTCACACCAATGCCATTGTCTACCGCCTTCCTTCCCTTCCTCTTTCATGGAATCTGTTATCTGCAACCCAAGTAACACTGGATGTGATGGTGGGAAATGATAGACGCAGGTTGTGCTTGGTGAAAGTCATTGCAAAGAGAAAGGAATACAGCTTATATTTTACCCTCAAAAAATATCTAGTCAACTTCTAGTTTTGGTTGAATATCCAACTTGGTCTTTGATTAAACCCGTCTGTGTCTGAATCCTGGATATCATTCCAGTTTTCCAACCGGGTTAACTGACAGACAGGGCGGCTTATATTGCAAGCTCCATTCGAATAAAGTCAAAGGGTGAAAAGGAAGGATAGGGTGAAAGCAAGAATTTTGTTTCCAACGCTTTCACATTCTTCTATCTCGCGGAAAAGCTTTTGACAGAAAACGCGGTTCCTTGATTCGTCACTCGTTGTTTACAATAAGCATCGTCAAATTCCTGCGTAACATCCAGAGATATCCATCGTAATTAAAAATTCTGCGAACACTTAGCGTCTAATCTGATATAATAGCAGGACACTAGTTGCGTAGCAGCCTTGGAAGTACTCGGTTGCGAGGGCGGAAAGCTCAACACCCTCGCTTTATGCAGTGAAAGTGCTTCTTGAGTAGGTTTTTTTGCACGTCTCACTCTTTCTCTCTCTCTTTCTCTCTCTCTCTCACTGCTTTAGCTAAAAGCTATGCCAATTCTATGTATTGTAAGATGATCCTTCACTACCTAATTTCATTTTAGACTGACATGACATGAGTAGAAGGATAGGACTTTACATGATGGTAGTGCTACGGATAATCTATGACGTTAATACATGCTGTACTACAAGCTCTGCTCTGCGGTTACAGTTAGTCAAAGCACCAAAATAGTAGATGCTATAAGTACTGACTTGGTTCATTGACTAGTGGGAGGAAAATCCCTTGAAGAGTACAGTATTGAGAGCATGGGTGGGAGGGCTAGCTTCATTTCTCTGTATTTGTTTATTTTAATGCATATAATTATCACAATTGATATTCTCTCCCCTTCCTAGAGTTTTGGCCGAGGAATCTCGTATTTCTTTTTCAATCTTTTCAGAAGCGTGTACCGGAGATTGAGCCTAATGAATTCCATTTGTCTTCCTCTACTGGAAATTCCTAGTTAAGCTAGTTCGTTAGGCCATGTTAATTGCTATTCCGGTTGGTTGTTGAAGCACTTTCTTTATCCATTAGTGGCTGAATTTCTCCTCTAAAACCAGGGCTGGTGGTGAGACTGGTTGTGAACACGTGTGCTTGTGGTAGAGAACTAGGTAAAACTGTACTGCTATATTCTACTCTTCATTCATAAGAGCCACATAAGAAACGTAATGTGGCGCATCTCAAAAAGCTATTAGCTTTGCATCGTAGTGAGAGCAAGGAAAGCTGAAAGGCAAAAATAACTCAGCCCTCGGCATCCACACCATGTGTGAAAGATAGTGGGAAAAGTTAAGTGTTCCAGATGTTATTGCTTGGGATTTCATCACTTTCTCCTTCATTCCCCCAGAATTCTTACAAGTTTTAATTACCTTCCAGTCAATGAGGACGAAGGGAATAGACATTAGGAGGCATATGTTAGCCTATTCTTTTCCCGTTTGATATCAGATGGAAAATGGCTACGAATCCAACTCAACAACGTAAAGTCATCTTCGGTAACCGTTACCTCTTGCGTGTTTTCAACTGAAATCCTACTGCATAGCGCTACTGGACTGGAACCGCGTCGCAAACTAATCTGTGCCTAAAATGTTGTTTAACTAGGAGGAATTAGAACCGCATACGCTTGTTCCTTCCATAACACACTGAAAACTTAAGCCGGGAGGATTTCCTATGCCGGTGGATGTTTAAGGCGGAAGTGAGAGACGTGATTTGAAGGATGAGAAGCTCAAAGAGAGAGTTTCATAACAGGTGTGCCACTAAACCATCCCACGTTCTCTCAAGAGTGTTGGGATCATATCTGAAGTTGAAATGCTCAAATTTGTTACTGAGGATATATGAAGGTATCAGTTTCCAGGCCATGCTTTCACCATGACGTGACCTCTGGATCTCTCATGCTAATACCATCGGAATCTGGGGAGTGTAATTGGAGAAGGAAAGGAGTGAGATGAAATTACGTGGGAAAAATTGCAAGTCCACCGACTGCGCCTGTAAACACGGTCAGATGCCATGTAAGCAGCTAGTGAAAGTGGTGAAAGTTTAAAATATTCTCCCGACATGACTTCCGGTCTATACCACAAATTTATTTGTTGCGTCGTCCCTTTAAGGTCAGGAATCCTTGCAGTTTCCATGTAAGTCTGCAAGCTTACTCTCTTACGCGCAGAATTAAGATGCACCCGCGAAATGAATACTTGAACTTGATTGTTATCCCAGCTGTGGTAGAATGTATTCGCGGTACATCTTATTTTGTAGGTTAACAGGCTACCTGAGATCATATACATCCGACCTCTTTCTTCCTACTTCCGAATACCCAAGACTATACACGAGGTTGGCTTGGTTTGAGAATCCGGGGCGGAGTGATATGCTTCCGCTCACATGTTTCCCCGCTACTCGGCTTGAACTTGAGTACGTGATCTCGTGTCGCTTTTCTGTAGCTCATTCTCTAAAACTGGAAACTGGTAAGACGGAAAATCATCTTCACCACAAGGACAAGGGCCATTAGATCCGTGTGGAGTAAATAAGAGAGTTGGTTTACAAAGGCGGTGAAAGCTAGAGAAAGGCAACCACGCTTTCCCTCTTTTTCCTTTCCTATTGAAAACGCCTCCTCTCTTTAGACTCCAAAGCGTGTCGTAGGAAAGTGTGGATTGAAGGAATAATAACTTGATGACAGGCGCTCTTGAGTTTCCGTTAATGTAAAATTTAAGTGAGCCATATGATGAAGGGTTTGGTCACTGTGGAGTGTAGAGGGATTTTTAGACTGGTTCCATGAATAAAGAAGGAAATATGAATCCGGTTTCATATTTGAGGGAAAGCGTATTTTATCCCATATTCAGAACGTGAGCTAAGCTATGTATGGCCTGTAGTTTAAGTTGTAGAATATCCCGTGGATATATTTGCTAAATCATGGTGAATTCTAGTTGTATATGGGGATATTTGAAGGAAGGAAATTAAATTGCCTCATACTTGCACATCCGCTTCTGTATTTTACCCACTTCCCGCTCTTAGTATTTTCTTGCCCCACTCTGCTTTACTTTCTCTCCCTCGCACTCATACTCTCTCTCTATCGCACTTTCTCCACTTTCTCTCAATTTCACCCTCTTCACTCACACTATCCCTACATTAATTCCAATATTCTTTCGACCCAGTACAAGGATAAGATGGACGAGAAAGGATGTTTCCTTTATCATCTCCTTATATGTGTCGCAGATAAAACATACGTTAAAGTATAACATAGTCGACGACGGAGAAAGTCAGCGAGTAGAGCAAGTTCGTTTCACAACATTATAACTTCGAACCACGTTCATGCTCTTTCCTACCGGCAGTGTAGCCGAGGAGAAGCCTTGGCTTGCTTCCCTCGTCCATATTTTCTAAAAGAAGTGTGTGTGTGTGACTCAGAGAAGGGCGTGAATTTCGCTATGACGGGAGAAGAATGTAGCTGTGTGGGGTAGTTTCAATTTTTATTTCATTCCCGCACATACTGCATAAAGTTTTGTTAAAACTGCGTCAACTGCGAGGTTTCCCTTGAAAAAACCCAAACGGAGAGAATGAGACGTAAGAGTCTTAAAGACTAGCGCAGTCAATTGCTTTTGTCAAAAGACATGCATTAGTAATAAGGTTTATAAGAGTGTATTCTTATTCCCGGTCCGCCGTCATTTACATTACCTTTCTCCTACTTTCACAATTCTTTCTTTCCTTTCCTCCCTTTTTACTATACAATACCAACTTTCACTCTGCCTACGCTCCCCACCACAAGAACATAATAATCATAAGTAATCCAGAAGATGACGTGTGCTCCTTCCTGCCATTCCTTCTTATTTAATATGACGGATTCATTCCCAGACTTGGTTCCGGCTAGACTTGTTGCCATTCCTAAACTATTTTCTTCAAAGATCCTATGCCCAGCCTACTCTATTCTCATCGCCAAGAATCCAACTTTCTCCACCGCCCATAAGTTACTCAATTACATATTCAGTTTATCGTATTCTTCATGCATATCCACAATCCCCGCACGTGCAACAAGCATCTTGTATTTCTCTCCAGTATCTTACCTTTCTCTAAATCACATCTTAAAGGTAACGAGAGCAGATTCTTCGTAATCTTTTCGTCAACTTTTGTATTCTCCAGGCCTTTTCTAGTTTTCACCCCAACTTTCTCCAACACCCTAAAAGTGTCAACTTCTAGTCTGCACGTCTCTTACAACACCTGTGTAATTTCTTATCTGTTTTTTAGACGTAAAAGTTGGAAACATTGTCATCTCTTCTAGGAAATAGACAACAAGGAGCGTGGAAAAGGTCTTTAATATATATGCACGATAAATCTTGCATTTAAATCAACTTTTTGCAAACTTTATCAGACCCCTTCACGGATTACGTCATGTAGCCGTTGCAGCCCACCCTGTGACATCCTTAACCACTATTCTAAAGTGTGACCATGACCACTCCGCTTGGAGACGTATAGTCTGTTATACTCTCATAAATTTGTTGTAGACAGCAATAGAAAGGTATGTGGCCCGTAGCCGGTCCAAGAGTTTCTTCTCGGAAAGAGAAAGGCAAATGGGACAAGAGAAAATATCGTGTCCAAGGGACGGGAGAAAGCAGGAAAATATTTGCATTTCTTTACCCATCTCTGTCAAAGTTTACCACCAAATGCATATAGCCCCATGGCCTTCTGTTATCCTTTCCTCGTTAGAACTCACGAGTTCTACCTCACCTACCTACGTCTTGCCCCTGCTACTTTCCCAAGTATTTATTTTCTCCTTGTGTGTCTCACCATTAGATTTACAAACACGAAACCCTAGCTCCTCTTGCTCCTCAAGTGAGGTTGTTGCGGCTTGAACTTTTCGGATGGGTCCATGCAGTGGCATCCTTGAAATCTTATCTTTCCATCTCCTTTATATATCTTCAACTTCATCCGGGATGGATCGTCCCCATCATTACTCCATCCACTCAGAATTTAAATGGATGCATCAAAGCCAACGCTCCTGGAGCACTATCTACTTTTTCTTTCTTGCATGCAATCCTGAAAGTTGAGTCAGTAACAAATTTCACCCAACCATCTGGTTCTACCTGTCTTCTCGGTTTATGGCGAAATTTCTCACAAGATCATCTCCGAACGCAATATATTTCATCTTAGCATGTTCGCATACTCTCCGCTCAAACTCCCTTGAAATTTTCCCTAAGCAAATCCCAGGATGAGATGGAAATAGAGGGTAGCGTGATGAGAGGGCAGGAATTTTGTTTTGAAACATTTACTTAAAATGATAACTTAGTGCAGCATTCTTACATCACTTCATGTAAAGATCCGATTCGGATTACCCATAGGATCTCAGTCCATGTCTAGTTTATATTATCTCTTCCTGAACTTTCTTTCTCTAATCCCTCATCAAACTTATCATGTTCATCTCCTTCAAAACTTCTCATCAATACACAGAGTTGTTGAGAGCGTGATGATAGCCTTGAAAATCAATCTTGTTCCTCTCGTGTAGTATTTTACATTGACCTTTCACGGCACGTAATTCCCGGAATTCTTGAGCTTAATTAGATTTCTTTTACAATGTAGAAACCTAAACTATAAAATTCAAATAGCTAATTATATTAGTTCCACTCTTAATATAATTATTCTCATCCCGCCAGTCAGCCGAGCCAGCATATCCCTGAAGCATTCAGTACTTTCTCCGAAACGCATCTTTGCTACAATTCTTTCCGTCTGGTCAAAAATTTTTGCTTTCACCCAATTTTCTCATCCTAACAACCAATATCTGTCAAACTTTCCCCTGTCTTCAAACTCACAACAGGCCCCCACAAGCCATAACACGTGGTGGTATTGGTATACAGCCGGAAGAATACAATATTTACAGGAAGGAGGGCAATGTGTCTATTCTTGAAACATCTTTCTTTCTACTTCCCCATTAAAATTTAATGTAGCTTCCACAGCTATTTCGTTAAAAATAAATCAGAACCTATTAGTAGCCAGCGTCGTCGATAAACAAACATGATTCATGTCTCCAAACTGAATAACAAAATACGAACGCACTTTCTCCAAATTTACCACCGTCTCCAACTACTTCCAATGAAGGACGAGGACATTTTTAATGCTCGTTACAGTTCATTCCTGTTTTTATTATTTTTTAGATGCACACACAGAGTAGCTGAACGATGGTACATCTTTTGCTTTCGATAACCGTCCTCAGGCCACCTCTATTACTTTATACTTTACGATATCCTTCTAATATGGTCTGGGCCAAGAAGCTCTCCAATTTAATTCCCTCGCCATCCTACTGAAATTTAGTGACATTTTTGGTCATCATTCAGAGGAAATTGGTGTGAAATTGGAATCTCTCCTTGCCCTCGTACTCCCTTTTACCACTCCCGTTTAGCCTCATTGTCCATGACCCTTGTTGCGGGCAGGCCACGGGCTGGCACGTGCTTTCCTCGTATTTTTACTCTCCACCTAGCCCTTGTCCAGTTTATATATGCTCCTAGTACTTAAGCCCTCAATCTTTCACTACCCTTGATGTCTTCCTCTCCTCCCGAGACAAGAGTCTTTAATCCTTAAAAGAGTATATACATTTTCCTCATACTTGCCTCCTCCTCCTCCCACTCAATTTATTCAAAGGATTCAGAAGGAGAGTACGGTGAGCATGTGACAGGAGAAAGTACTGCTGCTGCTGCCAGAGAGAAAGTAGAGAGCCACTACACTTTCTCCGAGACTCTCTTCTTCATTGCGTCTCAATTTATATATACGTTTTCAATCTCCCGGAATGATTCCGAAACTCACCCTCTCAGAATCCCATCGTCCATTCCTTTAATGGCTACTTTCCTCTGTAAACAAATCGGAGACGAGTCAGATATTTGCCGTGAGTACACGTCAAGTGTATGGGAACAGTCCGTTTAAGAATGCTCAAACTACTTATTTCTGTCCGCCAATTTTGCATCTCCTTTGACCTAATAAGACTCGCTGAAGCAAATATCATTTCCAAAGTAAATAGCGGCTACTACCCGCTTTCTCCTCGCCCTCTCTCTCCGCCCCTAACTAAATAACCAACTCAGCTTCATTCTTTTGATGCATGTCCTTCAATCCCGTAAACAAAGAGCACACTTCAAGTGAATCACGTTTCCTCAATGTCTTTTAAACCATGTATGCAATCTGGAGGTCGGCAAGGCAAGGAAGATTCGAACAATATCCGTCCTTCAGATCATCACAGATCAACAAACTTCAATATGAGCCAATATCCCATATGGTCATCCACATATGCGCCACACTGTTATTTGATTGAACTTGATAGGTACGGCGTGGCTTTGGGAGAGTGAAAATTATGTTTGCGAGCCGTATGGGAACGTCACTCGGCGTATTTATGTGTCCCGAGAAACACCTTAGGTGGGCACACACAGCAATTAAACATTGGCTTTGAAGTATGAAATCCTATTAGGAATTGACATGACTATAATTGAAGATTATTTTAGGACCCAGCACTTGCGGGAAGGGACATAAGGAAGAAGGAGACGAAGCTCTTTAGAGCGTAATAAATTTGACATAAGAGCGCCTGGACCTTTTAAGTTTTCTTCCTTGTAAAAGATACAGTTTGCCTAGGAAGGATTTGGAATCAGGCGGAGGAGGCGGCATCGGTTTACGAACCCAAGGTTACCACTTTGCTTCACCAAAACTGCGGTTAAATTTTATGCTTTTGATACTATAACTCATTTCAACGAGCATGTCTTTGCGCTTTCACCTTGAATCCCCCCAACAACTTTCCCCAACCCTAAGCTCAGAACAAGAACTGGGGGCATGTAGGTAGGTGTCTCTCTGAACGTGTATACATTACTGTAATTAATTTTGAACCTTTGAAAGAGATATATTCTCTCATCAGATTTCAGTCAAAGCTCAAATGGTACCGGGAAAAGCAAGCAAAGCAGCCTAATCTTAGGCTTTACTAAAGTTACTGTCACGGGTCAAATAGTTTGTCAGCAAATAAACTTATTTTACATTAAACTATATTCTCCGTGATCCTGAAATTATGCGTATTTAAACAATGTAAAACTAGTTTCATTAAGCTAGTTATGTGAGTCATCCTGGGGATCTAGATCTCAGCAAGTTGAATAAAAGGGAGGACGAGAGGAGCCGAAATGACATCAAGTAATAGTACCAAAAAAGAAATACAAGTTTAGAGCCATATGTTTTGATAAAAATGTGGCAATGAATGAAAAGCGGCTAAATTTCTAGAGAAAAGATACACGGAAAAAGTTTCTACCATTTACACCAAGACAAGTGTGGTGAAAGTTTTGTGTAAAAATCTATATGCTTTCATGACATAATTCCTACTTTACTACTGGCTGTATTGTTTCAAATTGTATCATGTCTATTACTTTCTCCAGCCTTTCCCTCTCTATCTCTTCTTTTTAGATCTAGTTTTCCTGGTTACAGGCTGGAAAGACAAGACTCGTATAATTCTTATTCCTTACCCATCTCGGTGAAAGTGGAGAAAGTGAAACGCAGTGTATGGAAACTGGAGCTCAAGCTCTGCTTCACTCCCCTGTCATTTCTTTCATCGCCCCTGCCTACTACATACTGACTCGAATATGATTATTATTTCCTTGATACTTAAAATTGTAAGGATGACATCAACTCATACTTTGAGCTTGTTTAACGCTTTATTTATTTTTAATCCACCAGCTCTTTGAGTACCGCTCAAACTCAACCATCTGCTCCCATCCGCGCTACCCTCCTTATCCCTGTCACTCCCTATTCCCTACTTTCTCCTTCATAACCAAGCGAGCTTTTCTGTAACCATGATTCAATATGGCTTATTACAGGGTGACTTTCTCCAGCGCACCCTTCTCAGACTCCATACTGCTGCTACAACCACTACTACTACTACATCCTAAAAAATCTCTAGTTTCTCCTACAGAATCTTTCTCCCTTCATCTTCTTCTCTTCATCACGCGTCAGCTAATCTTCTAGTGTTTGACCTTTATTACTTATTAGTAGTTGTAAAAGAGTAAGCTATTGCTTGCAAAAAACAAGTTTGAAAGTGATCAAGTCAATAGCTTTCTCCAACCCATATAATTTTCCTCTTTCTCTTTGTAGATTTTTCGGCTATTATGGTATTAATAATAAATGTTCTAAAAACATTTTATGATCAGACTACATGTATCTGTTCAGACAAGCTGTATCATGGAGAAGCTTCTTTTGGTTTTCTTCATGATTGCTGACAACAAGCTAAAAGTGAAAACTTTTCCCCGTGCCCAACTACAGTGAAGATACGGGAATATTCCTTTATCGAAATTAATTAATAGCATATGGCAGCTACAGCAGAACCCAGAAGAAAGCGTAGAGAAGCCCTTGAAATAAATGCAAATGCGACGTAATTCCCAAAACTTTCAACATTCATTCACAATAAGTCGGGAATAAATGAGAAGGTAGACGGGGTTTTGCACTACTGAGAGATTTAATAAACGCAAGAAAAGGGAATAGTTTTTTAAAAGCATATGGACGCGAATGAGAATATTCCCCTTCTATCTATCCTCCTGCCCTACCGCTCTAATTATGAACAGGGGCTGTGCTGAAAAATCTTGTAAAAAGTATCATAAACAAGATGGAAGTGAGTTGAAATGATAAGAGTGGGAATCCAAAAATGGATCTTACAAAGCTTTTCACCTCCTCCCTCTCAAAGAACCTCCCATTATTCCACTCCAGTTTTAATTTAGTATAATGCGTCAAGTTTTACCCGTCCCCTTCTCTTCCGCAACGCCTCACGACGTAACTGGTCACTATTTCAAAGTTTCTACAACTAAAGACATAATCGGCTGTAAAGGTCCTACACTGTCACATTTAATGTCTACTTACCATTTGGTAACGATCTTATTTGAAATTAAATTCCGTAACTTAGCAGGACTACGTAACGTGCAAGCTTAAATCTAAGAAAGATTTTTACAAAAATTCTCCTTACCTGTAGAAATAAGCGGTAGCGCTGAAGGGCTGGTTGCGTATGAAAGAAGCTGACGAGGTTTCACAGGGTGAAAGTTGCTTTCACCGTCGTCGGTATAATTTTCTTACTTGAAGATGAGTTAAATTTTCTTGCAAAATATGTGGGGAAACTCAAGAAATTTTGCTCTGCTCTCTTGTATTATTCAAGATCCTGCTTCCTTCCTTCCCTTGGTTTGTCGCGGTCTGAGAGGTGGAGGAGGGTTTTTGGGATTTGTGTGAACCAGAGAAAGGATGGCGAGCGAATGAGGGCTGGAGGGTAAGCGAGAGGTATAGAAAAGAGAAAGTCAAAGGAATATATAGAGAATGACCAAAACTAAGCTTGAGCTTTTACCGGAGATGATGCTTGAGGGATACTGTAGAAAGCATGTTTGCCCTGCAAACTTTCTCCCTCCTTATTTATACCGGAACATCTCTGACGTCACATAACCGCCCCTTCCCGTCCGTGTGACCCATCTTCTGATTCACAATCCTCACTGCCCCCCATCTTCATATTCCGCGGAGAATCCACCCCCGTTTGTGATACTCTAATAAATTCCTCCCTGCCACCTTTCCAGATATCGCAAATTGATTCAAACAGGGCCCCTTCTCTCTGCAAGTCCTCTTTCTGAATTGCGCATCGGGGAAAACAACCCAGAAGCTCGTCAAGTCAGTCACAAACAAACGCTACGACGCGTAAGCGTATATCAGTCTTCCATCCTCCTCCATTCATTCCTCCCTTTTCACTCTGCTTTCTCCAATTACTCCAAATTGTTTCTTATACACTCCCCTCCAACAAACCACTTTCCCCGAATGATCTCCGTTTATTTTGATATTGTTCTAATTCCGGACGCATATAAACATCCCTTTACCATGACTTTCACCCTCTCTCTGATGTCTTCCTGCAAAAATTTCTCCCTACTTTCTCTTCGCCCTGTCCTGAGAAAACAACTATAACAAGCGGAGCGTGAAAATCAATTTCAAAACTATCCTGACGTAAAACTCTTCTCGCCCACATCCTATTCCCTCCCGTCTTATGGCTTATGAATATACTATAGTTGCACACCCAAGACAACTTTCACCCTGTCAAATCTACAAATACCCCAAAAGTCGCCACAAGCCCGCCTTCATTCTACCACCTTTAAATAAACTTTCTCGTCTTCACTTACTTGGATCTTTCTTTCTGCTCTCTCTCTCTTTTAGTTCTTTCCCCCTTCACTTGAGCACCACTTTCTAGAGTTAAGCATAAACCAAATACCATTCCATCACATCCTCCTACGCACAGAACAGCCTGGCAATCTGCTTTTCCCTTCTCATCCGTCCACCCTGACCCGTAACTTTTCCGCTCTCCTTAGAACAAAGCCTGAAAAGAACACTAGCGTCATGCTATAAGTAAACTGGATCTCACCAGAAATGGCGCGCCGCCACTCCCGTCTATACAATGTAGCCTTTAAGATACCGGCTGTCCTATTCAATAGAATCCTACAGTTATGAAAAGAGAAAATCAAGAAGCTAGAAGTTTCCACCAGTATTTAAATCCCAAATGAGGGAACGTCCTAATAAACTACTTCGCCTTCCTTTAATAAAGGCCACTTTCGTATCGAGATCGGTAATGGCCCTCAGTTCCACGGAGCTGAACATGAGAGCATCCCACATATGGCTATGAATGTTTACAAGTATTAACTAGAGACACATTAAGATTTTTACTCTGGGAGAGCCGCCAAAGAATGGGAGAAACAAGTAAACTTTGACAGAATCCCATTTATAAAGCGTAGACAACGTTTAGAAGCTTACTTTATCTTTATACCGGAAGGGTAGCTATAAACGGCTCTTTAATTACTCCCCTGCTGTGAAAACTGATGGCTTCTTTACAGAGTTCACTCACAGCATTCCCTCTCAGTCCCATGCATAAACCCTCTATATTCTCTTTCAATTCTTAGCCGACTTAATCCTACTTGAAACTACCCAAGGCACTGTCCAAGAGAAAAACACAAGGAGCTACTATTGGAGAAAGATGCAGCAAATTAAATTAAATCCCTCCAATTTCCTTTCTCCTTCAATCCAACCTTAGCAATTTATGCATCACTGAAATCCTTTCACCACAACCAAAACTACTTCGTCAACCCGCCACTATTACAATTCTTTTCTCTTCCTTCCAATCACTATCGCTCGCTTCTGCAGTATGCTCGCCTCCTCACTTCACTTGGTTGCTTTCACCGACGCTTTCAACAACACGCTCAAACAACACAAGAGGAAACACGATCCGGTTCACCACTCTTTCTCCAATACTTTCTCATTCAATCCTTGCATGCAATTAATTATGAAATCGATACAAATTATAGAATCTCCATTTCTTGTTTTGCAGCTGCCAACTTGTTATTACACAGTGCTGGCCTAAAAACAAACAGACTTTCTCATTCTCCAACACTGTTTCTCTTATTCTTAGCGCTTTCCTTTTTCTGTATGCTCGGGATAAGATTTGCATCCTAAGTTTTACTCGTATATTCATGAAATCCACGGAGATGCTTTCAGTAGTGCTTTGATGCCGAGATTTCTATATTGAATTCCTCACTGCCCACCACTATGCTTTTAAGGCTCTAATTCTAATCCTTCTTCCAAGCTTATACACCAAGAGATTACAGGACGGAGCGAACATCCCATGCTTTCTTGTGCAAACAACAAAATAGTATGAGCTGCACTGCTGTACTTTCATCCAAGACCGTACACACGTACACCTTTGAGACAACTAACCTTCAACAGTTGGAGAAAGTTCGAAGGTGAAAGCAGTCGTTGTTAGATGATTGTGATGCAAATATTTAACGACAGAGATACGTTTATCCTTAATAGTGTAAATTGAGTAAGAGTTCATAATTTAAGTGTATCGGTAAATAATCACAATCAAATGAAAGTTTATTTTTACCTTGCAGTGGAACAATCTCTAGCCCAGAATAAAGAATCAGGAAGGACTATTAACGGTGAATCAATACCTCAGCTGAGCAAAGGGAGAATATATATACCAATGCATACGATCAGCGATCAGCCTTTGACACATCCCATCAGTCTTTGACACATCCCATCAGCCTTTGACACATCCCATCAGCATCACATTCTACCGGACATCAATTCAATCTAATACAGAAATAAATGATCCGTAAATACAGTAAATGTTTTCCTCTTCGACCAAGGAGCATTGTTCATATACAAATTACCGCCCTCACCCCTCACCCTCCTCCTAAACCTGTAGATACATCCGTAAATCTTTTACAAGGCAATTCATAGAGTCGTTCCCAACGATTTTTACGAGGAGCTTGTTAATATTTTATTTTATTCTTCTGATTTTCCGCGTACCATTTTAGAGATTAATCTTCTGATAAAGCTTTCTCAATTCTCTGTCTCTCGTATTCTATTTCGCTACCCGTACTTTTTGAAAGCATAGCGCGTAGCTACTCTTCCATTAGTTTCACTAACTTTCTTTTTGAACAAGGCTATAACTCAGCCATTTCCTCATCTTGTGAGAAACACACAACAGCCAACTAAATCCAAAGAGCACATAACGCAATATTACATATTAATTAAAGCCATAAATTAAAACTAATAGGAACGCCAATTTTCTTGGATAAAAAACATTGACTCGCAACTCAACAAACAACAGCGTAAAATACCGACCTCCATTCAATTGTACTAGCTGGAATCACCTTACGCTATAGATTCTTGGCTAGTACATTATTCCTTGGAACTATAGGAGAAAAGCGTTTCTCATACTTCTATTGCCCTTCACCAAACTTTTAAAAGTTATGTTAGTAAAACATAGACTGAAGGAATTTAATTCGCACAAAACTGCCGTCACCGTCATTATGACGCATTTCATACCTTTTCATGCTTGCTTCTAATAATTGAATTTCGTAGCTACAAAACTATTTATTTTTTTCACCGCTGAAAACTGCTAAATAATCATCAATAATTAGCTTGGAACACTTCTTCTTTCTCTCGGTGAAAGGAAATTGACTTATTTCCTTATCCTGAACTTTCTTTTTACCGCCATCCGGAGAAAGTCGCACTCTTTCATCCTAATTTTTAATTCCTTTTAAATTCTTGCTTTCCCCACGGCAATGCGATCATTTTTCTTCTTCCTACCATTTCTTAGGCGCGCCTCTACCTTTCTGGATCGCAAACTGGACCCAAGGATTATTAAAAAGTTCCTGAAACTGTTTAGCTCAAGCTACAGCGGTTTACAATTACTCCAAGAAATCAATTTTTACAGCACGTCGCCTTGCTTTTTAGGTTGTCCTCCTTTCAAAATGTTCCTTTCTCAGCCCAAGTATTTATTGTTAAATGGTTTCAGCACCCGTATTTTCTCTCTTCGTCTAGCAAACATCAATGTTATGCTCCCTCTCTGAATTTAAAGACAATCATGTATTGCAATCAAAATTGCTGCTTTCCCCAAGCTTTCTAAAATTGTTCAGCAGAAATAAAAAATATGTGTGATTCACCTTCCTGAAATCAGCCAAGAAAATCGATACTGTTCTCAAGATTCCCTTCACACAACTGGACAAAGGAAATTCCGTTTCTTGTGTGGTTTAACTTAAAACCCCCTTCATGTTCAACAAGGCTAGATAGCTCCGACTTTAAAAATAGAAAGTCCTGCGGCGGCGGCAGCATGCTTGAGTTTTCTGGAATAAAGTACACGAGAGACGAGACAATCTAAAGTCACGAACCCCGCGCCAACAGTAACCAGGTATAAGTTTAAAGCTGCCAATTTGAGCCCGCAGAGAATGACTATCGTCTAATTCGATTGAGCTCACACGTCCTTAAAAACTGGAGGCAGCTCTGTCTGAATGGAAGACACCTTTAAATTTCCCTCACGAACGTCATGAGGGTTGATGCAAGGATAGATACATGGTTCTATGCTAACCTAAAACACGTAAATTACGATTCGGCTAAACTAAAATACGTAGATTACAGTTTGGCTCTCGCAAACTTTTTAAGCCGCAAAAATTTGCGATTCCAAAATAAGGAGAAAGTCGGACTTTTAGCTAGTGAGGAAAAGCTCCAGCTGTTCCTCCACCACCTCATTTTCAGGCTTCTTGAGACTGTCATTTCCCATCTGAAACACGCCTCACATATGTAAACTAGTAGCTACCGTGCTACCTTTCTAGTGCCGCTGGGGACAAACTTGTTGATTCATTCACATCAGAGCTACTACAATAACTATATAAGCCCTCACTCCTGCATAAAAGAGCTCAGAAAGCAACGCACAGATTCTACAGACGCTCTCTCGAAGTGTCGTTGGCAGGAAAATCCTCATACGCTCCTAATAGACATGAAGGAAATCAAAAAATCTTTAAATTATGTAAATTAGTCAGCTTTCACCCCACATTAGCGTCTAATCTTCACATAACCTAACGTGATACATTCAATTGAATTTTCTTCTGAATATCCTCCTCTGGTCGACAGCAAATTGACAAGAGAATATTCAGACGCGAAAATTGGAGAAAGCATAGCATCCAAATTCCCACATACAAAGTTGCTCTCCCCGTTCCCCGCCCCCCATCCACAATCTGCTTTAAGCCCAAGGAGGATAGATTAGCCGATAATCACGAAACTCTTTAATCTGAGTTAACCGAGAAGAAAGTATAATTGTAATAAATGTGAGCTTTTGTGCTTAAAGACTACCAACACAGACACAGCTTTTTTGGTGCAACAACTAACGTACGCTTTTACCATTTGTACTCACTTTCATGCGTACCGGTATGAGCAAGACAAGCCAGGACATTAATAACAAGTAAACAGAAAATTTAGCTCCAGGAAAGTACAAAGCAAACATGGAATACTTTGAGCAGTGGATTTTGCTGGACTTAACGCCCATTCCCAAGGAGATATGCATTATGAAAATTAATTATTCCACTATGAAGACATTATGTAAACTCCAGCAAGCAAGCATATACGTTGTTACTTTCTCCTCGGGATTATAATTGAGGTAAGCGTGATTCAGTGAGTAAGAGATTGTTGTACATATTATAATGGGGGTGGTAACAAGCTCCAGACACGAAAAAGATTGTATTCCGGATTGAGTAGGCGTGTATCAGAAAAAATGTGGGTGAGGATTTAAAGTTAGAAGGCAAAGGAACTAATTCCACCGCCTGAATTTCTTCGCGGTGAATTCAAAAGTTTAGTATATGCATAACAGAAGAAAACTTGACCACAAATTCCAGGTTAATGCAACTTAAATTGGATTCACTCTCCTTGCTGGATTAAATCCAAGCCTCTGCTTTCACTTTGTGTTCTCCCGGCTAAATTATTCATGAGTGTGCCTATTTGAAATATAGCAAAATGAGATATGTCGCTTTCCTTTGCCTCCTGCTGCAGTTTCTAGCGTATATCAGTATATGCGTGTGCTAGATTCAGAGGATCGATTAATGTAATATTGCAGATTGCAGATCACAGGGTCAAGAAGAGTCCAGCAGCCCCCAAGTTGAAAAGAAATTAGAGATTGGCTCTTCAAAGTATACGCCGGGTAGAAACTGTTCCCGGTTTTCATCTCCAGTTTCTGAACTGAAAACGCTCTCTGGAAAAACCAGCAGGCAGGCAGGCAGCCAGACGAGAATACCCGGGTACTAAATGCAAGCATATGGATGAAAATGGGAGGATGCGGTCGGCAAAAGCTAGATGAAGAATGTTTTGTTTACTTGCCTACCAGAGAAACTTCAGCGCTCACTTGTGACCAAATACCTTACTTTCTCCTACTTTCTCCACCTCTCCATCCTCATTCTCCTTGTAGCCGAAAGATAGCTCTGGCATAGCTGTGCGGAACTCGTAGCTCTCAGGATAAGTGCTCCATGCTACCACTATATTCTGGTCAAATATCTCTCATTCTCTTGTTGATGAGGTCGGCGGTCGGTCCAAACATCCCAAGCTCTCAAAAGTCAGGCGAACTACCACTATCAACATCAACTGGGAGAAGACCACTTCCGATGATTGTGCAGAAGAAATAAAATGTATGACTTTGAAAAAAACCCACTATAGTTTCCCTCTCGTCTTCAGTTCTTTGCCTCGTTTGAATATTTATTTGCAGACCATGATTCATCGCACCATCTGCCGAGTGTCTTCAGCACATCGTTGGCAATAATTACAAGATATAACAATAATGATTGGGAATAAACTCTCTTTAATCCACCAAGCCTCTAGTTGGGAACAGTTATACATTTTGCCATCTCCGACAACGCTACTGATTCTTTAGAAAACCATCATAACTAATATCTAACAAGCTCAAATATTTTAAATCCAGACCAAATATGTAGATTATAGTCAAATCTATATTTTTCTAATTCATCCTCTTACTATGGTCTGGTTGTCCAACCTCTCCAGTTTCCGTAGTAAAGAGTAAAAAATGCACAGTTCACATGTTATTCTAACTAAATTTTAAACATGATTATAGCTTTTTTCTCCACTCCTTTCTACATAAATACTAACATGTTTTTTATCGCTTCTCCTCTAGTTGACGCATTTAATTTCGTCTTTGCTTGCATACAATAAATCAAATAATTACTCATAATAATAAAGCTCCTTCATGAGGAGCTTGAAAGAAATTTCAAATCATGAAATCTCAAATCTCATCATTAGAAGCTAATCTTTCAATGTTTTTAGCCAGCTTGCAATAAAGATAAAAGTTGCGCTGTTGACGTACCGAAGATGGGGCCTGATGGCTACGTGAGCTTCTTCCGAAATCTCAGACCCATGGAAAGACACCGTCAACCGGTCTTGAAGTACTTGTTCTTACCGCCGCCAACGCCGCCTGGTACAATCTGAGTACCGTCGGGTGAAGTGATGAAGTCGGGTATCTCAATTCCCACTAAAATTTAAATTTCATTTCTCCTTTAGTAAAATTCAATAAAAAAAATTTAAACTTTACAATTAAATTTCCGCTCGCGATTATAAAATTTTAAGCCAATAAAATAGTGTATGCTATCCACTTGTTCGTTCTTATTTTTCGCTACAAAATATCAGTTTGACGAACGTCAAGCACAGTTTCTATAGCTAAATTCTTATTGGTTATGTTTATATTATTATATAATTTATTATGCTAAGAAATCCCTAGACTTAAGGCCCCCCTCAAGCTTTTATAGCAAAGTACTTTTATCATGCATCATGCACGGAAATTCTAAATTTAAATAACAAAAATAATTTTAAATTCAAAATTTTCTACTTACTATAGCTTTTTCTCTTCATTGCTGTGAGAAAGTCAGATGACGGATACTTTTCCCTTGGCCAGACAGGATAATTAAAACTTCTCACGCCGACGGGGCAATCTGGAATATGTGGTCCTTTAATACGCGGCATATCGTTTGAAGGACTGCCTTGATCTAATGACGCGTACATGAGGTTATCAAATGGATCATCGTCCAGATTTGCTGGAGAAGCTATCGCAAAAGCCGTGAGGCTAATGAAGACGACTAATGGGAACAAAATCAGATTCTGCTTCATTGAGACTAATTTTCTCCAACTGTGACCACCCGGAAGATGATTACTCTGCTTTTTTTGCTACGACCTCTTCCCTACACACACAGATTTTACAGATCTTGATCCTACTAGATGTCGGTCGGGCGGGGTAATGTGAGATATCCAAAATATTCTCACGGAAACAAACAAATCTGCCTTTTCAAAAAAAAGCAGAATCCTTCCCGATGTCTTTTCCTCTTCAGATGTTGCACAGAAACAAGAGAACTTTAAAGTGGATTTCCAGCTTTATATAGGTGAAGGGGAAAAAATTAACTTTGAAATCCACCAGGAGTTCCTCACACCTGAATTGACATGGGCACAAATAGTAAATCATGGAAAAAAATCTTGGTGGGTGGTATCTTTTCTATAGTTCAACTCGACGCGACAATACTTGCTGACGTCTCGATACCTTACAGAAATTGATTTCGCAAACACACATCCGCCAAGACCACTCCCCCTCCCCATCCACTTTATTCAACATCAGAGAAGACGGATAGTGTTATAAGCAGAGCAAGAACTCACACAAAGCAACACCCTACCAATTTTCAAACTAAATCTACACAAGCCGGATTTCGCATACATTTCCCCGTCAATTTCTAATAGATCTTCTCCCCCACCCGTATTTTCTTTCTCAAAATTTATCATTTCCTCTTCCCTGGGACCTTTCTCATTAATAAAGATCTCCAAGAAAGAGCCTATATACTCACACAGCCTACTACAAGATATTCTCTAAAATTACATTTTCCGCGGAAAAAATAACAGGAAATTTGTTCTGCTTTCTCCACTTGCAATTTAAACCACAATACACCATATTTTTATTTAGATCCGCTGGCTATGCTCTGTATATGCGCCTTCGTCAGTCATAGTCCTCACATTGCCGGAAGGAGAAAGTTTACTTTCTCCTGGAAATATATCTGGGATTCCATTCTCATTCCGACCGTTCTTCACAATACACAAATACACACGTTCGCTGTATATGCAATGCATCCATCAATTTCCTTTACAGAAATTGCAAGCTCTGCTGATTGCAATTACTTTACCAAACCAAGTTACAAACCCAATTAATAAAAATTAAGAGCTTACATTTGTTTCTTTCATACGAATGTTCAGCCTAAGGCTGAGGACAAATACTTTCCCCAGATTCCCACAATATTATGTATTTTCCGTCTCCGAAAACTTTCAAAAATATGTGTCAAGTCGTGCTACAACAAACTTCTACCCGGGCCTCCACACGCATCAAAATCATAGACAACTCAAACTATTGAGCCATCAGCATTCATCTAAAACTTGTTCATATAATCTTTATTTTTCTTCCCACCACCCGAGTTTCATCAGATATTGAGAATTCCAAGAAACAAATTAATTCTGCTAACTATCTGTAATGTGCAACGGATTTGCCCTGCCTCTCCCTAAAGCTTCCTTGCAAAAATACGTCAAGTCTACAGAGCCAGCCACAACGGAGGATCTCTATCAAGGATTTAAGATGAAATCCGAACAATTAAAACTATTTTCACGGTGACCACACACAAAGATCCCCTAACTTGTTACTGGGCGGCTCATCAATTCGGGTAGCGTAACGTCTCGTGAAAGTTTCAAGTGAAAGCCCTTGTTCCGCACTCAACTGCGACCTCTGGGTTAAATCCGTTCTGGGAATTGCTCTTCTTGGTTTCTCACATGTTGAAAAATAGCAAAGAAACAAGAGTGGTGCGACTCTTGTTCGCTTCGCTACAGAGTACTCCGTCTCCAGAGTCATCTTTTCCCATTCACGTAGAAAATAGCTTTCCTTCTTTCTCCCTTTTGTCATCCTTCCGAAAAGGCTTTGCCTGCATAAATGAAAATCACCTCCCTCCTCCAAATCCCACCCATTTTGTATGTATCTCAAATAACCAACACGCCAACACTGGGATGCTCTGCGTGAGAAGGAACTTTTTAAGCCACTGTCTTCCTTTGTTCCTTCAATCTCGTTCCCCTCCCCCGCTTCTCTTCTCTCACTTTTCACAACGTTTACAATATACAGTTCGAATTTCATGCCCAACTCTAGACAGCTTCCTCCAATTTACCAATTTCAAGGATTATACGTAATGTAAAGTAGATCATTTATAGCCCCCTCCACCTCCGACGATGAAGGTCAAATACTTTGTTCAGCTTCAGCGCAAAAATGTCCTTCAGGAATTACACCTTCATTCAACTTTGTTGATTGACCTGTTTTTGCAAGGTGTTCATTCTTATTTCCCACCGCCTAAACCTCTTTCTATGTTATACAAATCCCAGAAAAACTCAAGTATGGTTTCATTCACAGTTTTCGCAATACTACGTCTCAGTTTTTCAATATCCAAAAACATTATACGAAACCCCTTCCTCCTCCTGCCACACCTCCATCAAATAATTGCATCTTTGGCATATCTTTCTCCAACAGACCTGACCTTACACTTCCCCATTCTCCAGGCCGCGTTCAGGCTTTTACCGGAGCGTAAAGCCTATATTTGCATACATGGACAAGGGACAATTTAAAATAGAGTAATAATAATCTATTTTCCACATTACTTCGTCCATCCCCAGCTTTCCTTCTTCCTGCCTTCACTTTTTGACGCATTCTTTAATTCTGTTTTATGGTGAGCCGACCGAAAAAAATCTCACAACAGCGAGACCAACGTCACAATTTATACTGAAAGTTGCAATTATTTTTGGAACTCTGCCGTATTAAAACGTCTTCCTCTTTTGCATTGGAATGAAAAACAGAGATAAAATGCACATTATCATGAACTGCTTTTCAAAAAACAGCCCAATTCGCCAAAAAAAACCCTAGCCGCCATCATGGCCGTGGCCTATACGATCTATAGCCCAGTGCGCTTCATTTTCTACCCAAGATCTACGATCATTCCCTAGCTCGTACATGCCGCTGTTGTTCGTTCAACCATGAAATTATGAATGGCTAAGCCTCAAAGCGCTACATAGCTAACTCACGGTGATCAAGTACGTTTCACATATCTTTGAAATCTTGGAACCTTTCCCGAACCTCTAAAGTTGGACTAATCTAGATTCCTACTGAATATGAGGAAGTCTATTGAAAATTCTCGGTTTTGGCCTTCAACTTTCCCCAGAGTTATGTTCACTATGTCCTCTCTAACTGGAATATAAGAAGGATGCCCCGGCTGTAAATTACAGAGGACGTATAGAGAGTACTTTCTAGGACCGCTTGACCTGGGCAAAGTACAATCCTCAACCTTGTTGGGCTTTCTTTTATCATTGTTGAACATGCGAGGATTTGTAGGAGAAAGTCAGCTTTCTCCGGATTTGTAAAAAGAGATGCTTGACTAGGTTCATCCTAAACAATGTTTCAGGCTTTACAAATCGTGTCACTTGAATCCAGTTCCTCTTGTTTTTGTGATACGAAGGAACCAGTTTTGAGTGACACGGAGAAGGGGGAAGAAAGAGATTTAACACTACGATAGCAATAGCAGGCGTCTTTCTTCCTCTTGTTCCATCCTTCCAGGATTCGAGTCCAGAGGGCGGCTGACGTAAATAAGGGAGTTAATTCCGTCAGTTGAATTCTAAGGGACTCCTCTCTACAGTTGGATGGGTTCAAGACAAGTTTGTAGGACCTAAGCCAAGTTGCACATCTATTCTATTCTTACAATTCATAGTATACTTTCCTTCCAACCCCTCCTTCCCTCTTGCTTTCTCTCCCATGAGTCTTTACCCTCGTTTCGTTCTTCCTCCTCCCGCTTCTTTAAAGAAGATCTGCTAGAATGCAAGGAATCTACTGAGAACTGGTTTCCAGTTTTGCGTCACTAGAAAAATTCATGCATTAACTATCCTGTTGCTTCAATCCCCTACTTCAACCCCCTCCTCCAAAGAATGACTCCACAGATTTTGCAACTGCGTTTTAAAATCTTTGCAACTTTCTCCCCTTTCTCTTCCTCTCTCAACCCCTCTCTCATCCTTGAGCCTACGTCATCACGGCCACCCTGTACAAGTTAGCCTTACAGCACTAATTATAATGAAGGGTTTATACTATTACAAAAATAATTTAAATTTCCCTACCCTCTCATCAGCTCTAAAAATACACAAACCTACAATATCCTGGGCGGGCATCACCCAAGGGGTGAGTGCTTTCTCCTACTCATTGCAGTAGTAAGAAATCTCTTAACTGCTTTCTCCCACGTACAAACTAATTTTCACGGTCTCTTTACGCCACCAGTTAAAAGTTGTTCCTCCGGATACTCCAAATCAACCCATGTTTTGACTCATTATTTTTAAACAATAGGTTTTATTTTCCTATTGTCTACTTGTTTCAGCATTATAAAATCCCGTTTCGTGATACTCTAGTGGTGATTTGCATTTTATTGTACATTTTTACACAATTGACAGCATCATTTCCAGCCCTCACTGACCTCAGAATGGATGACGTAATCCTTAAAATGCTACTTTTCCTTATCGTTAAAATCCCTTGCACGAAGTCATTTATCCCCCCTCTCTCTAGACATTACAACTTAAATTACTTCGCCAGAGACCCCAGCCCGCGTTTCCTCCAATACGTTCCCATTCCCCGATATTTTCCACCAAGGACTCATCAAACCAGAAATAACAATTCTCCTAGTACAGGACTCCTTTAAACGGATGGCTTTCGTACAGTACGGAAAAACTCTCTGACTCTAGCAAATCATTGTTTTCATTTCTTCCGTCTTTAACCTCTTTGTCTCCGGTTTGTGTAAATTCTCCGTTACAAAATTTTAAATTACACACAAGCATCCGGAGAAAATGGTAAATTTGTCCTATTTTTCCAATCACTAATATATATATATGCTCCTTCCAGCACGCAGCTTATTTCCCTCCAATTTATTCAATTGTCACGTGGGAATGGTACTCATCCTTCCTTTAACATCTCTATTTCCTGTCTTATCGAAGACTTTAACCGTTATAGACTGAGCTAATAGCAGGATTCAAAACTCGTCAAACTCAATGGAAGACAAGGTTCTCCAAATCCCTTCTGACAAACGTCTTATGGCCCCGCCTTTAATGTTTTTATGTTATCTTTCGAGAGCAGGGAACCTGAAAAAGAGCTTTCACCCACTTATTTGACAACCAAGGACAGGCACCTGCATAAGGCTGACTTCCTAACGTTAGCGTCGCCCGATGCAACTCTACCGACATTCATCTCTACCTAAAAAAAACAGCCTTCCTCCACCTACTTTCACTTGCATCCCATTTTTCACGCCATGCAAGAAACTTTTATCATTGAGCTTTCTCTCTTGAAACCTCCCATTAATATACCCCACTTAGTATTGCTTATATCCAAGCTTTCTATGCAAAATAAATTCCTATCGGCGAAGCCAAGAAAGGCCAGCATCCGAAGAAGACGGATATGAATATTTTCACTGGATTTCACTCTATGAATCACCAATCCATATATGCATGGAATAGAAAATACACGGAAATGACATATGCTCGCCAGCATTTAGAGCTATAGAAACTGGGGTGATAAAAATAAATCTTTCCTATTGTTACTAGGTTGTTAAAAACATATTTACGGGCACCAGAGGATCACTTCCCACTTGCACTTTTCTACATCCGAATCTTTGTTTCCAGGACAGATAATGTTGGGTGGTACGAGAGAAAATATTGCCCGGGCCATAAATCTCTAGCATCAAAGTATAACCTTACCCAATACAATTCTAGAGCAAGCCTAGCTTTTATCTTTCATACAGGTGTGAACAAATACTGGAAGGTAAATACAAAAATTATGCAGTCAGCAGGTTGCATCATAAAAAATATTACATTTGTAATCCACTCACGGTAGTTATTGTTCCTGCCCTCCTGAAAATGGAGAAAGTGTGAGTGTTAATGGTTAACATGCGGTCTCGTGTATTTCCAAACCTCCTGCATGCTCTTAAGGGGTGAAATGATTACATTTATCATGAATTGTGAAATGGTAAAAACTCGTTTTTTAATTTGCAACCCGTTGGTCTTTAAAGTCACGTCACCTGAGGTAAGACAGAGGAGGGATTTTACAAGTGGCCATGTCGACATTTTTCTCACGCTTTCCTCTCGGGAAAGCAGAATGCAGATGTATGGAAGGCGTGTGGGAACAGACTAGAGTCATAAACCAGTGTGGATTAACTAATTGAATAAAATTATATGTATTTTATGAACACTATATCCTAACAGTCCTGGATGTAGCTATATTTCTCTTGCTGCACGCTATAACGTTCATTCAATTTGCCTCCCATGCTAGATAAACGCAATTAAGCCCAGCCTAGAAGATATGGACAGAGTGAGCTATCTAGGTTTGAAACTGGTCGCTCTTAATTTTTAACAGCCTCTAGAACATGTGATTACAAGGATAAATCAATTACAAGCAATTAAGAGGAGGAGGAGCTTTGCTGCCGCTGCCGCTTGGTGAAAGTTAACTTTCTCCATGCCTCCGCTTATTTTTCTCTTCTCTCACCCTCACTCCTGAACGAGACTACCAAGTCAAGCGTTTGCTTGTGCATAGAGTTCTCCAGTTTCTGACGGCTTGATTCACATATATGGAATGAGAATCTTGAACTTGATATGACACCTCATCATTGTCTGTTTGTGGCTTGTCGCATTAGAAATCCCTACGGGAGACTCACTCCAGCATTCACGTCACCCTCTCCACCGAAAAGTATTTTTTTCATAGTCTAACTTCTAATATCCTAACATTTTAGGGCGATTCACTTTACTTTCTAACGGATTTTTAGCATTAGTTATACTGCTGCAAGCAGCTTCAGTAGAGTATAAGCGAGATGACGGGTGAGTGAAAACACGCAACTGTACGATATGAAAGCTAAAGTAAAGTGAACTTTACACCTTTGTTTAAGTCAACTTGCCCAATCATTTGGCCTCATAACAATAACACATGGGATTTACCTAGAAAGGATACTGTATACAGTAGTGCTTTCTCCTTTACTATGTTTCTCAGTATCCAACACGGTGCGGGGGAATGTAGCATTTTCACCCACTTCATTGATATCCCCTTTTTAATCCCATATGTCACACTACGCGACTATTGCGAAGAGACCGGAAGTCTCTTGTCTTGTCACCCGTTTGCCTCCATTAAGGCCTGTCAGGCTGAGAGCGAGCAAGGTTTATTCCGTAGTAACTATTGCTCTGTTGAGCAGAAGCATGAGAAAATCCCACAGCTTTCCCTTCCTTGTCCCACTTAGAAGTTCTCTATTTTAGTCGGTTATCTCTACGTCTCGCTTCTACCAGCATAAAAGAAAAGATGGATTTTACGCTACTTGCCCGTAGCAGATTTCCTGAGGAAAAAATAAGAATCCTTTCAACAAATTTCCAGTGCTCATCCAAGCCGGATACTGAGGAGGGGGTACAGAGCAAAAACGATTAAGAGTTTATTGTCCACAATCTTAATTAAATCTGAGTATTCTCCGAAACACTTTTCCGCAGTACTCTATTAATCTTAGTATTGTTGCAGCGCAGCTTGCTGTAATACAATAAATCAATCAAGTTTTTTCTATTCTTTCATTTTTTTTATCCAAGTTGTGCAAATGCACAAGTTATCAGTCTGGAGAAAGTTGGTTTCACTCATGTCTGATGTAGATCGGAGCTAATCAAATGACAAAGCCATGCATTATGCATTTACTTCTTGCAATTCGACCTTGATAAGACAATCGTACGCAAACTCTACGCTATCTTCCAACAATTTCTGCTGAGCAAAGATAAAATTATTCCAAAATCCTTCCCTAAACCATAAACAGAGCTTTCTCCCGCTTCCACAGCTGACATTCCACAACTACCAACTTGGTAGTAATACAACAAAAAGATGATCTCTCCTCCACTAACAAAGTGATCACTTTCTTCCGTGGTTGTTATCAAAGTGAAAGTATATTTTGGATAAGTGGAAAAGGGAGAATTGAGTGGATAAGCCGTTTAGATTGAATCTTTTTAACATTTTTCTCCATATGGAGGCTAATGAAATTCTATTTTGTTAAATTGAATCCACCACTTTTTCTAGGGCACCTTTCTCGGGTCAAGTAATTTGACACGTGTTGGGAGCATCTATTTTCTCATTACGATCTGAGTGAAAGCGGGCTGAACTGTGGCCTCCATTACAAGACGGGGGGTCGGGTCGGGTTGAAATCCTTCGCTAAAGCAACCCAAATGTTTCGACGTGTAAAATACTTGCCCCTTCTTTCTACGCTGGAGACTGAATTATTGTTACAAGGAAGAGTAGAAGAAAGTTGTCTTGGCGCGTTTTTACGCAGCAATTCCCCGCTTAAAGTGCGTAAAACGGCGGGTGTGTGACATCACTCTGATTCTGACGTAAACACTAAGGATTACCCCATCGCCGCTTGACCAAACAAACGTTTCCGGTTATTTTTCCTATCTCTAAAGACAATAACAAACAAATGAAACTTGTTTCTGCTCGTCTGTGTATGAATTTCCCGACTATTTTTACGCCGCGTTATGCTTCGGATATTATTTCTACAAGTTTTTCTCCGAATCTGACCTTCTTATAATCTTGAAAGAATCCTCGAGTTTTTACTTTCTCTCTTGATTGAGTCGGATAATATTTCAAATGCCGTGAGTTCTGCAGGAGGAGGGTTAGCAGCATGCTAGATTGATGTGAATCCCTTGAACGATAGAGTAAAAAAAAGAGAGCATGAAGGATTATTTGGACGGAAGTAAATGTTTCGGATCATTTAGTGAATTGGTCCAAGAGATTGTGAGGATTGATGAAGAATTTTCAAAAGCGGTTTGGTTAAACAGGGAGGGCTTTGGACATTGGCTAAATCCCCCGCGTGGGCGTCCTCCGCTTCTTCCCTTACATGATAATGAAAGAGAAGAATTATATATCTGAGCATAAAAAATGGGGAAAGTACTTTTGGACCGCTTCCACACAGCCTTCTTCTTCCATATGCTAAGCATTGAACAAGAGACTGCACTACACTTCCCAACATGTACACTATCCCTCCCTTCCTTCCGCATCCTTAAAGGTCTTCCATCTTAAGCAAAAGCTATATAGTGGAAGATGAGCGGGGTGGCGAATTCTGAGAAACAAAGTCAACTTGTTAGTAGACCAAGGGAGAAAGTAGAGGATGGAGTCGGTGCAAGACAAGTTTGGCTCATCATCCCGGAGTCGCTTTGAATTCCATTGAAGACTGGAACGAGGCCGATTCCTATAAAACCAACATCCCTCATTGATCAACCTTATGAGAATCTCCGGACAAGTGCTATTGAACAGAGCACCACATTCACGCAAACTGGACGCACGGCCAACTTTAGTCACAGGAAGAAGAAACAACTTTTTCCAGCTCTCCGTATTTTCCCCCACGCAGGAAAGCTCCAAAACTCTGCAAGCAGAGACTAGTATTCCTCCTAGATTTGTCTTTTCACGCTGTCACTCTAATCAAAGCTTGGAAAAAACCTGAAAATTCAGCGACAATCCTAAATACAATCGCAACTCATTTCAACACTGTGTAAATCTCGTCATTTTCACTCTAAATATATCGGAGAAGAAACTCGTAGCCAATTCAAGTATCCAGTCTACGCTCTGGAAGGCGCACAGCGACACTTCGCATCGTTTTAAGTATCTTGTAGTCGCATATTTTGCTTCAAAGTTTCATAAGGTAAGTCAAAAACTATTCAATTACTCTCCATCCCCACCCGCTTCTCATTATCTCTTTCCCCCAAAAGCCACTGCCATCCATACTTTCACGGGTGAAAGTTTCACCCATCCATCTTCCTGCCTGCACTACTCATCCAAGCTTCACAGATTCCTACCCTTTTATACACTGCGATGTTGAATAAAACGTTTTCTCCTTGTCTTCAGCAAACAAAGCTACAATTTAGACATTAATTGAAATTCATAAAGAGACTTATATATCTTATACATGTAGTCGCTCTTCAAAATTATTTGCATTAGCTTAGTGCTTTTCAAAAAGCTACTTCTGATCAGGATATAAAGTGTCAAGCTCTGTCTGTTTTTATCTCATATGTTCACATTTCGGTGAGCCAGACGACCTTTAAGCTTATCTTTTATTCCTGTCGATTGAAGATTGGATGGCGGGGAAGTTTTGGTATAGAACAGATCGGAAATATGAAGGTTGGAAGGACGTGTCGAAAGTATTGGGAATTGTATAATTCTCCTCATATGCTCGGCTTGGAGATGGTTGCATTTGAGAGGGGCTTCGGATGGATTAGATTATTCATTTCCCTCCGCGATCTTGTATTCTCTCCCGTCTTGACTGAGCGCACTGAACCGAGCCTCAGTCACTGAGGGCATTGTAGAATTTCGAGATGGATTACGCGCCCAAGGCTTTGATGGGCCGTAAAACTGCAGTATGCAGAGTATTTTTTCCGGTAATCATATCAATAACTAGATAAAAGACCCTCCACAATAAACCAACTTTTAGCCTGACCATGAATTTGACGACATTGCCCCCTGAGTAACGAACCACCCATTGATCATCCATCTCCTCTCCTCTTGATGGATTAGCCGGACATGAATGTCTTCATCCAGCACAAGGCCCGGCTCTTGTCTCACTCGGGATATTTGATTCCATAAATACAACCACTTGTAGCCATCAGCATCTCTTGTTTTATTTCTCTGTCTAATCATTAAATACCCGATCCAACCCAAATCCAACCATATATGAACACATCAATCTAACACAAAATGTAAATATAGCAGTCAGAGTAGCGGGATTGCAAGTAGAATATTTTTCCAATTCCTTCAACACAGTACTTTCTCTCAGCCCAAATTATTTCCTCCATTGCTTGATAAACTTACGATTACGACGATGATGATAGTATCAACTGTCGGAGAAAGCACTCTGGACTTTTCCCTCCCTCTTCATTTCTTGCTCAGGATCAATTCCGGAAATCCTTGACCCCTTCCGTCCTCTCATCCTTGTCTCTTACATGCTGCCTGTAAGTTGATGCATGAGCAAATAAACTCTGGACTTTCACAATTGTGCTAGGCCCGCCAAAGATGCAGTATGAGTAGCCGTTGGGAGCTGTTAGGCGTTCTTTAAAACGTCTGTTCTGTTTACATGCATCTTTGATAAATACAGGGAGTGGCCTAGGTAATTTTAGCAACTTCATCAACTCCAAGTTTTTATTTCCCCTTGTTTCCCTTTACTTAATTTATCCGGTAGCTGTCAAGTCAAGCCTGGTAGCGATCAACGCTCAAAAGAGAAGTGGCAGATTACAGGTCTTTACTCAATCTTCAGGCGGTTACTCTGATAAATAATCTTGAGATAAGGCTCTTATTAGGATTGTTTTAATATTTCGCAACCTTTCCTAGGGTTTTGGCGAATTTCTGCCAGCTTATTAACAGATTTAATTCTTCCATCCTTCAAAAATGCATGACTCTCTCTGTTTTCTCTAGTGTTAAGCCACTTTCGTCGGGTAGCAAGAACACACCCATACTTTCTTGGAGCAGATTGCATACGCACAAGACTTTTTTTCGAATGCACTTCAATTTTCCTGTCCATGTCAGGAACTGCTTGCAATTTTTTTCATCCCTTCAAACAAATAATCAGAATGAAAAGAAGAAAGGCAAAGAGCTGTCAAAATTAAAAAGCGGAGAACCAGAGATTCTTGATTAATGAATATATTTATTAAATGAATTTTTGAGCTTCATCTGTCTTATCCCCCGTGTTTTCTTCTCGCTCAACTCTGAGTCTCAAGATTCCTTGAATCTAAAGCCAAGAGCAAGCTGTATCCAAGATTTTGGAACCTCTTAATAATATTTCGTGCAAGCTCAAATAATAAATTAAAACACTATCACCCTTTTCCTCAAATCTGAGTTGCATATACATGCGAGATAGCTTGAAGATTGCAGGAGAATTGGGAGGATCAAGAAACAATACGCCCCTTCTCACATGCCAGCCTAACTAACATTGCCAGGACCAAAGCATCCCACTGGTGAAAGTTTACTTTCTCCATTGCTCCAACTTGGTACAAAACCAAGACCTAGAATGAAACGCAGTATAAATATTTGAAGTAAACATAGAGAAACGCGTGTGGTTGGCTCTAAGCTTTGATAATTGAGGAATACAAGAATGTACATATTTTTACAAGACTCGAGTCGAGTTCCGTCCCCCGCCCGACCTCTACTTGTAACTTTCCCTAGTAAACACGGTTTTACAGGCTGTAACTTTTCCCTGAAGAGGTAGGAAACCCTCTCTGAGCGGTTCACAATCCTACACAGCACAGCGCGACAAATAGCTCTAGAAGGTGCATCGAGAATAGGATTTTTTTAGATATTCCCATTCCCACATACTACTGTCTGCACAGGTTTAGTGTAACATACAAGGGTGTGAGAGAATGACTTTCTCCATGCTACCATTCAAGAGGGAAAACTACAAGATCTTAGTTAATAAAAGGAACGTCATGGGGTGAACGGAGATGGGGAGGAAATGAAATGAAAACTTATTACATGTCCAAGTGCAAGTCATCCTTAAGTGTGTTTTGTAGAGCCACAATTCCTCGGATGTTCTCATTCGCATCCACTTTTCCGCTTCCAACATTTAGTCCACCAACCTTTTCCGGATTATATCTTGGCTTGCTCTCCCACTTGGGAGTTTGGACAAAATTATCTTTACCAGCCGCTGAAATTTACCCAAATGAAACTTCTAACAACATTTAGCCATCCACCCCCATAGCTTTATATTATCATTCCCATCCCATAATATCTAACCTGGAATCTAGGACATTCCCATACTTAACTTTCTCCAAAACATTTTCCCTCAACTTAAGAAAATCGCTACTAATTTCTACCAGTTTCATCTACCCCAAAATTTCTCTTCCCTCCTCCCGTTTCCATGATTCCATTCATCTTCCCCTTAATATGCACTTCTCCCTTTACTTTACGTCCCCCCTGCTTCTACTCTCCTTTCTCCGTACTTTCACAATTTTGCAAACAAACAAATACTACGAAGAGGGCATCAATTTTGAGGGTTTGCAAATATGAAAAAAGCCTTTTATCCTTCCGGTCTAGAAAAGTCAGGAGAAACCTTGTATTTATGACCCTTAAAAGACAAAATGAAATAAATTTATGCATATCTGCTTCTTCCTCAAACCAACATCAAATTATCTCTACAAAATGTAATCTAACACAGCTTAAACCAACCTCAGGCTGATAACTTTTACCACCTCGTAAAATCCAAATCATACACGGTGTCAAGTCAATGCACCGACTTTAGGCAAACAAAGCTGAGTGCAATTGTCTGCCTGCTGAAGAAATACCCTATGAAAAAGGATACATCCAGTTTTACACAGCCTTCTTAACCATATTACATTCCCTCCCGCCAGGGTTGATAGTTGAAGTAAATCTTGAGACGTGTTTCCATCTCGGGATAACTATGTATATATCTTGTGGTAGTCATGCCAACCGCCTTTTTTGATATACAAAACAAGGGGCTAAATAGTTATAAATGGCCTCCACATATAACCTTCTCTCTTATTCTATTTTAGATGATCTCCTAAATTTTTTATCCACTTCGTACTTCCGCTTTGATTTTATTCGAGACACACAAGTTCCGCTTTCCAATAGCTCAAATATATCAGACGTTTCCCATAATAGGAAATCTTGATGATAAAACTGTATATACATCCCTAGCTTGCTTTCTCTTCAGTCCAGACTGTATATATAATCATACTCTATCATTTTTCATTATCACCCTCTCCCTCGCCTACAATTTTCATCACTCTCACTTATGTTAGCCTCGATACTATTCTTACAAAAAGTTCCATCCTTACCCCATGGCTTAAAGATATCAAACTCAAGAA
This sequence comes from Sminthurides aquaticus, assembly GCA_906901655.1. Taxonomy (NCBI): domain Eukaryota; kingdom Metazoa; phylum Arthropoda; class Collembola; order Symphypleona; family Sminthurididae; genus Sminthurides; species Sminthurides aquaticus. The sequence continues at coordinate 10,588,877 of CAJQTT010000001.1, read as the reverse complement.
TTCAAGCCTATAACAAAAGCCATACCACAATAATCCGTCTTCGGATCTCCGCTCCCTCCCTCAAGCTTATATTTGCTTGAAAAATGCTTTGCCGGTTTTCAGTTTTCTTTACTTTTCAGTATACCATATTGGTGTATTACACCAATTGCATCTTGTGTTAGCAAAAAGGCAGATTTAAATAACGTAATTTGCCAAGATTTTCCACAGTTTTAGTGTATCTTCCGGTGTTATATGCTTTAAATTTTCAACTCTGACTTAGAACTTAATTACAATAAGACCTTGAATCCCTAATTATTTTGCAGCTTTCAGGAGCTAATTAACCAAACCATCTTGAAAATATCTTTGCAATTCATTAATAGTTGAGTTCATCATATTATTACCAGCCACAGGTCCATAGAAAGGCACCGATTTTTTCAAACTATCCGGGCTTTAATATAAAAAAAAGCTTTTACTCGTCATCGGAAAGTCTCTCGATTCTGGTAGAAGAGAAAGGAAGGATTTGCAAGTTGCGAAACATGAGAGAAAGACTCATCTCTCATGTAACTAATATGCTGCGAATCTCTTCTTTCTACTTTCTACTCAATTTAGGAATCAGATGTTCACACAGCTCGAGGAGACTGTAAACAGGACTTTCACTTGCTGACATTGAGACGCCGTTATAAAATCTGTCACGACGTCTGGACTTCTCGTGTATAGCACGTAGTAAAACGTTTATTTATGTACTCGTCTACGAATACAGTTACAAGTATTTAAATCTGAGGATTTGTTCAAAGTTTCTTAAAGTTTATGATAAAGTATCTTGTCAAAAGATTGTGTTTTCTTATTCTGCACTTATAGTACTTCGAGTTTCATAACGGTCCGGGTTCTGTTAGAACGATAGTAGAAAAGAGAAACGTATAAAAGTTTGGACGCAAGCAAAACACATCATTTTGTGTCGGAGCAATTTATTGCAGTCCTCTTTCTGGAATCCTAAAATCCCCTTCAATCTAATATCTTCCAGTCTGTACGTTTGCTTTGTTACTCGAGGAGAGAAGTGATCAAGCCAAGGGTAAATCATTCTTTCACGCTTGTCCGGGCTTATTTTAAGCTGCATCTGAAATTCAGCTCTGATCTGTTCCTCATGCATACACAATTCTTCCATTATGGTGCCTCAAATTTAGCAAATTTATTCAATGCCATCGCAGCCGTTGCCAAAACAAATTCACGCTGCTAGGTTAACCCTGAGTCAGTTAATCATAAACCCTTAAATCAGCCATCTTTCGTAACTTTTCTCCAATGATTCCATGAAGATAACCCTATCGATTTCCATCGGAACCTACCATTCTAATTTCCTAATCAAACCCTCCAATACACTGTATTACTTTCTTCTGGATTACATGCCATATTATTCTGCATAAACATTCCAACGAAGATCCTTGTGCTCAGAAATGTTGGGAGAAAGTTAATCCATGTTTGGCTTTAGGATATACGCTAAAACTAATGATGATGATGGCTTTGTTTATGTGATTATGGCAGATGCAACGAGGGATCGTTTGGGTAATAGCTGGATTTCTCATTTCATTCCTGGCCCTCCTCCACTCTTCAAATGCTATATCTTTTTACCCATCTGTCTACACAAATGCAAGGTAAGTCTTTCGGACCGATACTTAAGAATGCTATTAAATTTTTTGCCACAGTTTAACGGTAATCAAGCCGCAGCCTCCGCAGCTCTTCGCATAATAATTCTTATGAACAACAGCTCTCTACTAGCCAACTCGAAACACGCCCACGTATACCAGGAAAGAGCACCTGTTTCTCTTGCGTCTTCGTAGCTGATTACATTGTTTCCGTTGCTTCCTCCACCGTTAGCTGCCTCGCCTTCCCGATAATAATTTTTTATTATAACCCCTGCCCTAATGTCAACACCAGCCCTTCTGGTACCATATTGTTTCATCGAAACCCCATTCTGACTTTTCCCCAGCGTCATCCTTTACAATCCCCTTGACACGCGTACACTACTTTAGCCTCTTTTCTCAAATAAATGTAGTTCCAATGAATCCCTTCATTACCTCCCAACAACAAATGATGCAAAGATAGCGTAGAACTTGGAAGCGCGTCACGTCTACATCTTTTCCATTCCATTCTCTGATTATCTCTGATTGTAAACTAGTGAAAACAAGTTGCCCTAACATTATACAGCGCCTGGTAAACTAAATTAAAAGCCTGTATGAATAATTTCGAGATTCTGTAGAGATGCAAGCCTGCGTTTTCCTAGCTTTCACTACGTAGAGCGTAGACGAGAAGCAGGATCAATGTCCAGCCATCATTTTCAACTTTCACCGTGTATTAAACATCTACCCCACGTCTTCCATCTCCCCCCTATTATCAAGCTAATTAGTTATGGCTCCATCAATAGACACACTCTTATCCTAAGCCAGCATCTGGCTTAATATGGAGGAGGCTTTAGGTGAAAATTAATTACTACTTCATTCAAAATCTCCCTAGGATTTTACCTCATCTTATTCCCTCCTTCTCATCATGCTTTCTCCACCTCGCAACTTTCCCCATTTTTCTACGTATGGTTCCCGCAACTAGGAAATAGTACATATAATGGAAGCCTTTTTCCCTAAATCTTTACGTCATACCTCCTTAAACGACAGTCTAAGAAGACTGTACAATTTCAAAAGGCTAAAAGCCATGAACAATCCAGGAAATAAACCCAGTGAATCCACTCGGTATTCCAACCCTTAGTCCCAGCCAAATTAGTGATTACAAGAAGCGCAAACTTCATCTCATGCATGTTCACTCAAACCATGCAATCAGTAGCCTCGGAGCGTCATCTCCCTCCGTACATCAGTACCAAGGTCGGCCCAATCTATAGAAGGTGCAGAATCAGCTCCAATGCTTTTAATGAGTCCTATTCTCCTTCTCATACGCTTTTAGCAATGGGTCAACAGGTTTAATCCATTGTGTACTCCATTGTAGAGTTTCTTGGGAAACTACTATGATTTAGTTATTCTCATCCCGTCGTCGTAACTGACCACGTACCATGTAATGTAGCCCATATTTCCACAATTCTCGTTCACCCAATTTCCCAGCTTAACTGCACATTTTCGCAAAGTAAGCCCTTGCCGATCATGTAAATTTAGATTTTGTCAATTCATCTGTCTCTACATCCCACTATTTAATAATAGTGGTTGCGTAACCTTGTATTTGATTAACTGTTATTCCTAATTCAACCCTAAAGCGACATGTTAGCTCTAGGACAAGGGAAGACAGAATTTCGTTGCAAAAGCAATTGCTAGTATTAGTGCACACGACGTCAACACGAATTCCTTTCTGATCCAATAAAGATACTCTTCTCGCAACGCTGAAGTAGCGGCTACAGATACAATTGTCCCGTTACTCGACTAGATTCCTTCGTAACCGCCCCAAATGTAAATTGATAATGACAATTCCCTGAGTCGTAGCCAAGGGCAAAAACTATGAGAGCATACAAAATTCAGAGAAATGCTGATGTCTCCCTGGATGCAGCAAACAAGCATAGGCCCCCCTTGCAACCATGGCGATATTGAAGAGAATTACAGGGAGCTATAGAACCCGGAGAACTCATTGGAGATCAGACAACTCGGACTGCCAATATCCATACACAGAGAACCCGAAAATTAATATACATCTTTAATTGCATTAGCGCGTAATTAGGAAGGTATTCAAGCTTCATGCATATCCGATCAAGTTTTCAAGTGACATAACCACTAACGTAGAAAGACTACAAGCGCTTCTTCCTATTTTGTACAAAATCCTACAACGTTAGCAACTTCTCAGCGATAAGTTCATACAGGCTTAACTGTTGGCCTTGGAAGGGTGTTTGCAAAGATAACCAGTAAAATATTTGCAACTACAGGAAGGTGTATACCTAAAGACTCCTTGCTCCAAAAATGTCACATTAAAAGCAATCCAAGTCTCAACTAGTGGCTAAAACAGAGTGTTAAAACTATCTTACAATCTCAATATAAAAGCAAAATATCTCACCCGATGCGTAGCTAGTTGTGTGGGTGAACGGGCAAAGCACTCAGCAAATATCTCAGAGATTTAGCTATATTTCCGCATGGTGATTTCACACACTTTCTCAGCGATCTGTATTGGCTAGCTCTGTAACTTCTGCTGCATGTTTCAAACTCTGTCGTGGCCTTCGTCTCAAAAATAATAGTAGCGTAACTGCCTGCTGTGAGTATAAAGTACACCATAAAAATTAGTGTTATTGCGTGAGGAATCAAGTCAATTGGTATGTATATTTATATGTAAATGAAATCCATAAAATGATTAGCTGCAAGAAGAGTTTAGCAGTGACAGAAGCTGGAGAAAGCGGGTTGCGTACAATGGGCCGTGTCACGTAGACCAAAACGTAGGACTTTCACTGGGTGGAGGACGGCTCGCCGTTTCAAGTCTCCGACCGAGTGATGTGCATAAAAAGAACCTCCACAATCTGGTGGACCTGTAGACTACAGACAAAAGACATTAAATTACAACTTGATGGTTTTTTCAGACATAAAGATTACCTAGTGGAAGTGGAGGATCCTGAAGCAGTACTGGAAATGTTGGCAAAATTGGGCCAAAGTATTCTCAGAGCCCAGCATGAAGGATCAAAGTAAGTCCACCCGAATTTATCATTTTTAGCCTACTATTTATTCTACTTGGTGTCATTTACTCCATCTCAACCTCTTTTGTCTCACATTTGTCTTTTCATTCCTCCCCCTTCCTTCTTCGTCTTCTTCTTCCTCGATTCTCTTACCACATTTATCTCTCTATGTGGTTAGAAATCTAATTTTCTCTTCCACTTTATTCTTCCACCGCTCCCTTTGGCCATCCACGTTTCTCACGTCGCTGCCCTCTACTCCCCTCAATTAACTCCTCAGTTTAAAACAGCTAAATCTTTGGGATTATATCCGCATCCTTTGTCACACTCCTATCACAACTCCTTGACATTATCCACAGGCTTTGTTACTCATCTGCCTCTCCTCCGCATCCGTTATGTTCTTCCTTATCCCTTTAGACCTCGTCTAGGGATCCCCTATTAATTGGATTTCTAGACTTCCAGAGCAATCATCCTCACCAATCTGAGCAATTGTCCCGCTTTCCATCCCACTAGCGCATCCACCCTAAAAATCACATCCACTTCACCCATCTCCTCAACCTTCTGCATTATATCACACACAACCTTCGTCACTATTTCAACTCTTTCCTACTCGACCGACCATCTAACTCGAGCGAACTGTTTGTCATTTGATTTCCACTTTCTCCACCAAATAACAAACTGCTGCTTAATCACTGAATCACCCCAGACGTAGACCTTCTATAGGCTTTCGTGTAGTAATTTTAGCCACTAGATTCAAGGTAACTGATGAATAAGCGAACGGCGTGAACGATTTTCATTATTCCAATAGTTTGTGTGGGCTGTGAGCCACAAATCCTAATACACAAAGCTACTACCTTTCTCTCATCTCAGGAATCCGTAGTTGATTATTAGTAGCTCTTTATGAAGAGATTAGAGGGACATGATTCTATTAGTTTAAAATGCTAATTTGCATCTCTAGCCTGCCTCTTCCATCGCATCAGCATCAACCATTTCTCAATCATCGAGGGTACTCGGAAAATCTCACCTCATTTGTATGCAATAGAAGCATGCCAAAGAGGAACCGGGTTGCATAATGATTCGATCTGTTCGAAACCCGAAAAGGAGCAACATTTTCAGCACGGAGGTTTCTCAGCATACCTCACTATAAAACTTGCAAGCACAAAGACTTATACATGTTCCTTTGAAAACAAGAGTCCAATGCTAGCTATAATTGCTGAATCCCAGATACTCTAACAGGAAACGCACGGCCGCCTATTTTCGCTAATAGCATAGCTTCCCAAACTCTAGCTCCTTCTACACAAAGCGAATGGATTAATGCAAAACCGTGTCCCTGGATGGCTCTAATTTTTCCCATGGCAATCACAAGTACTACCCCTTCATTTCGGTTTGCTAATCCCAGTTGTATTCTGAAGAACATTGGAAAGGGCGGTCGCTTTAAATTATCTTTTTAGTGCGAAATCTATGCAAAATACCGCTTGTTCCCCTCCTACTTACACCTCATGCGTTTCCGGTCCCTTTCAAAATGCTTTGCACCGAAACAGAGGATGAACTTTCTCTGAGCTCAGCTACTCAACGTATTCGCCTCTCCACATTACCGCTCCCTACCGTCAAAAAACTAAAGTATTTATGGAATGAACAGTGTTCACCTTGGAAGTTGTAGCTCAATACTCTCAGTCCTATACATAGTAACCCTGAATTCATAGTGTCATTGATTCCATGCATGCACAAATTCTGTCCAAATCCGTCATTACTAATTGGAAATTTTAAAGCCAGCTTAACGCTGAGTATGGTAAAATACATCACTTAAGGGAGTAGTAGCTGACGCTTCATTCCTAACGTTTCCAGACCTTGTGTTCCAAACTCAGGGATAGATGGCGTGGTAGTAGTGAGTAAGAAATCTGAAGAGATTTTCCCTTTTCGGACATAGCGTATAGGCATTATGCACCGGTATACAAAGTTTCGCGCTAAAATTTTGCAAATCTGGGAACTTGCCAAAAGGTTTCTCTTGATTGCATCATGACAGACAAAGTAGTTTTGCATTCAACTGTAGAGTAGCCGCTGTCCGCCTTCCCTTTCCCCCTTTTCCTGGAATCCGACTCTATGGCATCTACTCGGAGATTTCAACTGATTACAGACATTATACTGACCTAAACGACTTTGTAGTCAGGCATGCTTGTGACTAGTTTTTTTACAAATACTGCTATCTACAAGCTCTCACAACCATCACGTACGATTTCACATACTTTGAGAAGCCTGACTACAATCAGACGGAATGAAATTAATTCCGCAACTATGTTGTAAAACAACACATGCAGTGATCCGAGCTTATTAGAGCGCCAGTTGACGACCTTGGCTAGGGATAATTTCTCTAGGAGCAATCTCGTTCCGCTATCCTTGCATAATATGATGAATCAATTGATACGCCAATACTTAGTAGGTGATTGAGTTTTTATCGACACGTGGCTTCTGCGGAACGATTCTTGTTTTGAATTTAGCGAGTCAACAAGTATTGAACTGCGTCAAGCGGATGCGGAGCGGTCACAAGCTATTTACAGATCAAAAATTCCATTTCTCGCACAACCTAAATAAACTTACCAAGTAGAGAGGAGACCTTTGATTCTGTGGGTTACACAAATAAATACTCACCGATCAGTTAGCGAGGAGTGCATGACGACTCTTCGCTAACTGAACCAGTGAACCGAAACGGGTAAGATGTTGGCGGGGAACTATGTAGTACGCTTATAAATACCTAATTATAGATTTCCCTTAAACTGGCTACAGATCTATGAATTATCCATTTCTCATTCTTTCACTCTCTTAAAGCCCGAGACTCCAATCAAATAATATTGTATTCAAAATGTGAATCTAGCCAGTTATGTTTTGTAACGAATTTTCAAGGCGTCAATTTCCGTTTCCCATCCTTTGCTTCCATTATCAAGTTGTTCAGGTAACTAAAGATTTTCGACACTGGATGATGCGCGGGATGTTTTCCTCGTGAGATCAACGATAGCATGAATTAAAGACAGTCAATATAAATAAACTGGAATATATCGAAAACAAAGTGATAAATATCTCTGCGAATCCTAATTTGGACGAGGAAAACTGTGTTAGCGTCTAGCGTTAGCTACAGGTAGTTAGGGACACGCGCAAATATCGTGGTGAAATTAATAGGTAGCTCATGCATAATACATACATTACGAAAAAGTCCCTGCTTTCCATTTAAAGGACAGTTAATCTAGAACTAGAAATGCTAGGAATCCACGTCAGTCAGAGGGGAGTTGAGATCTACATCTTGAGAGAAAAAACGGTCCGTCCTCTTTGACATTGAGCTTTGAAAAGGGGAAATAACTCTGTAGTGCATCCACCTCTCCATCTCTCGTAAATCTCCCCCTTCCACAAAATTCTTTACAAACCTAAACCTCGCATCCAAAACATGAATAACATCCCAACCATGCCGCACCTCATATCTCTCCAAAGAACCTACTAAAGCCACGGTTACAGATAACAGCTACTAATTTACAGCTAATTGTTCCAGCTAATTTAGGCTCAAATAATTTCTTCCTTGGCACCCGAACACTAGTACACAAATACTAGACAAATCCTAATACCATGAGAATTTCAAACGGGTTATATACACCTATTTATGCAAAATATGTAATGCAGAAGTCACTTCTTATCCAAAGCTCGTATTGCCGCTCTAACTGCTCCCGCTGACCCTACCTACCACTCTACCGCTCACCTTCCGGTTATGTGAAAATTCCCATAGCTTTAAATCCGAATGTCAAAGATGCCCATTCCCGCATAGTATTTGACCTGTAATCCCTCGTTTTCCTACTTAGCAATTATATTTTGCGGATGAGAAAGCTGGTAAATTATGGTGATTGATTATTTGGTGCGTACATAAGCTTGGACCCAAGGCGAGATGACACTACAGAGTAAGTTACCTAACTGGATTCTCAATCAGTGTAGTCCAAGTAAAACTGTCCATTGCACCCCGCATGTCATTGTCCCCAGACCAGACCCGGCATCTCAACCTCACGTAATATACCCCTAATACAAAAGCATCTTTACCTTCGTCTTATTCCCATATACACCTCCACCATTATAACCCTCTATATCCCCTCTCCGTTCATCTCACTGCATTACACTTGGTTATATTTACCTTTGCAAAAATCCTTTGCACAACCATCACACCCTCTACCTCCGCCACACTGGTTGAATGTTTTTTCACTCTTTACTCTTTTCTCCTTGCCCCTTCCTTAAACAAACTCTCACTCTCTTTGTTTCACTACTTATGGCTCTTTCTCAATGATTTTTGAATGTGTATTTCATCTTTGCTATAATAATTGCTAAAATTGACCACAAACCAATATATCCATCCTCATTCAGTACCAGATCCACATGTTAGCCAGAAGATATCAATTCTCAAGCTATCTCTAACCGGTACAATATTATTACAGACAAACACTAGTAGTGCGTGTATCTTCTTTTCCAGTGCATTTTCTTCCGAGTAGGAAACTGCATGATCATCATCACAATAGAGCCCATCCGGCGGTGGGCTCGCGTATGTAGGTCCGTCTTCCTACGATACTCAATCAATGTCCGGTCTTGAAGGTAGCAGGAGCAGGGAACTCTGAGGGAGCAGGATACACGGTCATCTTTATTCAGCTCCACCTTTAGACAAATAAAAAGCGGAATGAGTGCATGAGAATTACTGTTGATGTGAACAACCCATTTTTTATCACCGTATAATCTTGTGAACAAACTGAATAAATACGAGGAGACATACAAGGATGCTCCGGGATTGGTAGGGTAGCATATACAGACTGCGTTTCCCAAGATTTTCAACAAGAAAGAATATGTTCCTTTCAGCGGTGTTTCTGGTACCCCAGGCAGGCACGACCTTTGGAACTGATGGACGTTATCGGCCGGGGTGCCTCTAACTAAGGCATGAATCCCTCTGGAGAAAAATATCCGCGCTAAATTGTGTGCGCTGAAAAGTCTTAGGAATAATTGACAGTTGAAAGAAAGAGGCACAAGTTGAAGGAGAGTCAGTCAGCAGACTCTGGGTCGTAGTCTTCTGATTCCGTTCAAATGGATTTAAAAGGAAAGAATGAGGATGTAGGATGGGTATAGGGAATTTTTTCAAAAAGAATTCCTTTATAAAAGCATCTTTTTTCTAATGTAGTGCCAAGAGAGGTCTGGATTTGGGTCTTGCAAGAGGATTCTCGGGTAGCCAAGCTGCAAAACATTTGATGGGACTTGCAGCTGCCAACTTTGCAGCTGGTCCAGGAAAGAAGAAGCGGGCCGGTGACATGGGCTCCATTGCCTCAGCTTCTGGACGCGGAGACATTACGTACGGTATGCCGCCAGGAGCGGGCCAAGATTACCTGACTGCATCTCCCGTATCCAGCAATGAATGGATTCTTGGAAACAAAGAATAAACTATCCCGCCGGACACACTTCTAAACCAACCACATAGAACACATAAATTCATTATAATATAAAACATGATCATTTCCTCAGTTGAGCCTTCGCCTTCCTTCTCCCCTAACCTTCATCTTCTTCAGCTTCTCAAGACGATATTCCCGGAGAGCTCGGAGCAAACTTGGATCTCTATAGCTTGTCTTTCCGTGTATCCATGTATTCCTTCATCGAGCTTGCCCAGAAGATTTCTTCCTGGCGGAGAAACTCATGTATGGATTTCCTCTTGCCCCCCTACAAAAAACATGAGCTGATCAAATATCAAAGCTTCAAAAGATGGAATTCCTATACATAAATTATTACCTCTTCCGCATAACGCTCTTATATTGAATTTCTTCCAAGCGCATCCCAATCCAATCCGTTCTCGCTTTCTTCTTCCTAAGGCTTTTTTTCCGTGCATTCAGACGATCTTGTTTACAAATTTCCTAATTTTCATGTTCCGGCAAAACATCCAACACCAACACCATCATTTAGTCCTTTAGCATACATGGGAACGTACTTGTTGGATTCTAATTAACGAAAATTCCGTATCGTAGTAACCGCGAGCTCGGAATCACAATGTCAAACCCTAGTTCCCCTCACTTCCTTCCTACAGCTTCTTTTTTAGGTTTTTTCCGAATGGAAAGTTACAGTGCCCTGGCATGATTTCCCCCCTCTCTACGCCCGCTGCTAGCTGGAGCGTCCTATTCGTGTACATTGGACCCTAGAGATTTATATTCCCTCCTTATATTAGCGCTTACTCGCTGCTTGTGATACCTGTGTAATAGCGTAGAGAAACTTTACAAGTTGTCCTCCTCTGAAATTTCAAAGAGTATGTATATATAAAGGTTATTTTGCTTCCCACGGAGATGAGCCTAGCTTGCTTCAAAATAAAATCATGCACCATGATATTTCCTCTCATTCCCATCCTTCTAAAGATTCATCAATAATTGTACACATTTAGACAATTCTGTCATGCCTTCCCTGGTTACATACATATTTGTTTAGACAGTAGTTGGTAGCTCGTAGTGACAAGGATGAGGGAGGGCGTCTGCAAAATAACTAGTGCAAAAATTCGTACCGTCATCTCCGAATTCTGATTGCCCTGTTAGCTATAGTAGCTTCACAAACTCAGCTCAGCTGAGTCAGCTGAGAGTGAAGCTTGTGCGCCTATAGTCGTTCCAAAATTAGCCTATCATCCTTTACGATAATAGCACATGAAAATGAAAATAAAGTAATCTAATATGTATAAACTACTACGTTACAGTAGCAGAGAATAATCTCTAAATATCCAGTATATTACATGCATTATCTAACTGTAGCCATAAAATATAGTCACACCTATATTATTAGTTAGTTACAGAATGTAAACGTATTTTGTGCATTATCTTATAGTTTCAATATTCTGCTTTTACGACTTTTATCTGGAATCCATTAATTGTTACTTAAAATGTGAGCATTTGTTAAATTTCTCTTCCAAATTGAACATTATTAAATGTGATCAGTATCAGTTTTGCTATCTATAACAACTACGCAAGACAGTCCTGGACATGCATTACGTTATCCAAAAAACGGTTAAGGCATACAAAATCCCAGGAATACACATTGATATTATACTCATCTCTTGAAAACTTAACCCTTTTATACGCTTTTCCCATCTGTCACCCAAGAAGTTCTGTTTCTACTGGGTATACTTTCCTCGTCTTGTATTACGTCCTCGGCTCTATATGAGGATGGAATTTCTCCCTTAAGTTCATTATAGGAAGCCGTTGTCCTCGTACAGGTATTAACCACCCATTCAGGCTGGGGTCATCAGACTCATCATTCCACCCAGATGAACGTTCCGCATTCATTCTAATGTCTACAGGTGTAAGGCACACAAATACACTAAAAGGACTCATCAAAGAATTACTCCAACAACCTCTGACACAATTACACACAAATTATTAAGATTTACGCGCTCATTATCCCTCAGGTAAAAGACCAGAAACGTATTCCCAAAACCCGCCCCTTCCCATCCCCAATGAATGAACTTTCCAAAACACAATTATCCCTCCGCATCCTCCTGACATTCGCAATGAATCACAGTCGCTTTTTGCAGCCGCTTCACGGGAAATCATAGTGCGATGCTCCTTCTTTTTATCGAGCATGGCAAACCTCCTGGATCCACGGCATCCAAACGTTTCGTCCTCTCAGGCTCACTGCCACTTGATCTCCCATTATTATGTTGGCATGATCATGTCAATAGTAAAATCTTTCCACAATACGATTCTCAGTTCCCCAAGCTCTGTGTGAGTCCTCTATTTCTGGTCGAGTCTGTATCTCCTCCCCTCTATATCATCTTGGAGTGCGGGTTCCGCTGCTCAAAGTAAAAATTTTCGCAATCATCATTTGGTACGCACAGCGTACGTATCTCAAAATGGTGGTACAGGTAAAATCCAGCCCGCATGCATCAAAAGAAGGGAATAGAAACTTTTTGTAGAACAATACCTGCCGCATCCTCACTCTCCTCTCCTCCACCAACTCAAATACGTTTGCTGCCTCTAATATATATTTATCCGTTCTCAGGGTAAATCTAGGCAAGGAAGAATGGTGAATCCAAGAAGAGCATCCAATTTAACTTGTGTAAAGAGCATTTCAAGAATCCAGCATAACCCTTCCTCCCATTTTTCTTAGGGATTATACTTTTCAAACGAGAAGAACGAGTGCACGACAAGGGAACACTGTGTATTTCAGCATGTGCATCCAACACCATTGTTAGAGCTTTTATGAGTTGATTAACCCAGAAAAAAGCTGACTTGTTCATGGAATACTGCTCTAACCTCCTGGCCATGAATTTATTCCTTCTTTGTCTCCGAGCTTCATCTTTCCTTCCCACAGACGAAACTCCATCCAAGTGAGACTTACAAACCAGAGCGTCGTCCACGTCGCCTACACAGAAAAATATGAAATACATGTAACATAAATTTATTATAAGCACACACCTTCCTATTCCATAGCTCCAACTTGTTTCCCAACACCTCTCTACCGTTCTCACGCTGAACATGCATCCCAACTAGTCAATTGAAGAGCAACAATTACAGATTAACTATAGATATTGCAAATACACCGGCTGGGACATAGCAGTTGCTCTGCTCCCAGAAAAAAAAGAATTTGAGCGAGACATCATCCTCTGGAGTAAGGCAGGTGAGACGAATCAAATCCAGTACGTTAAAATCATTAATCCAACCACATCTATGTTAGAACCATGTGCTCGTATCCACCAAGAATTACAAGCCGGTCGGTATATGTTACAACACTTTGTAAATCGTGGCCAGTGATGAGCCATTCCCCTCGCTTGCCGGCACATGGTCAACCGCATTTGCTTTCCCTCACAGTTTGCCATTTCGAACCGGTTATTCTCAATTGAAACAAACTTTTAGCATTGTATACTACATCCTGCACTATTTCGCGTGCCATTTCTTCTGGACAAAGGATAGTGGTCAATTTCATAGAAATGGCCAACCTATTTTTCACCTTAAATTAAAACAAAGGAATGAAAACCATTTCAGTTCCTCAGAGCCCAATACACTCCATGCAGCAGCACTATTTAATTTACCACCTTTAATTAGTAAGCCTTCGAACCTACATCTACGTGTCATGAATAACAAATAACATGCACAACTCCCCCATTGCCAGGAATGCAGGGAAGGAGCAAAGCTAGCCGCCTCAATATCCACGACAGTTATTTATCCTTCCAATTACCCAGGCTTGGAATAACGTTTGCCTTTCAATGAAGGAGAAACTACCTCCTCGAGCAGTTACCCCGGTTGTAGGGAAAATTCGTCCTTTTACATGTCCGAAAATCGTTCTAAATACCATGAAATAAACGGTAAAATAGTACAAATAGCTCAACTGGATGTATAAAAATTCTATTTCATAATTCCTCCATTCATGTCATTTAGCACTGTTGAAGCTCAAGCACACGTCACACCATCAGACAAGCATGCCGCGGCCGCGTATTGACAAAAGCCATCAAGCAACACAAATAATTATCTAGTCCTCAGAAACAAACTTACATTATCGCTGTCACTGTCATTGTCTTGAGGACTGATATCAAGTTACTTTCTCTCCACCACGACATTGACAAACATAAGGAACACTCATGTGTCAAACAAAGCCGCTGGCGTGTAGTACTTTTTCTATTTCGAGTGCAAACCAATTTGCAATTCTCATCGTCATATCCTCGGCATCCATCAACATCAACTCCCAAGTTATTTCCCCCAGGCTGAAGCTCTTCCAGGCTCAAATTAACTTTCCTTCTGTATCAACTCTGGACAAAAAAGAGTACGCATTACGTAGTATCATAAAAACTATAGCATTACTACCAAAAACTCGGGCGCCTAAATGACCTTGATTTCAGCGATCTAGTTTCTTCCTCTGACACTTCTAGCATTTCCAGGTGTCATCATGTAGTAGCGTAAGTCATATAGTTTCTCTTTGCCCGGCCTCGCTATACAACCAATGTCATCACATGCTCTTGTCCATTTCCCGATCTCATGCTCATTGTATTCAGCAGCGCATTACTATAACACCCGCCTTAACAACGGCATCCAAGGTCCTCCTTTATTTCCGGAAATGCCCTTCACCGAATATCAGAAAACGATTTATGCTTCCATTCGGCTACAATACACTATTGATCAACACTTTCACTCAGTGTGTAAAAGTCGACAAAGTGGGGGACTTGACCAAGGAATAAGCCAGACAGATACCCCAGTTCGGATAGAGTCCAAGCCCGAAACCCGGGAGTTCCTGAGGCTGTTCTACAAAGATGGGTACGAGCAACTTCCCGGATACACTCGCGACGCATTTCTCCTCTCTCCTTCCTACAACCCTTGATATTAATATGTGTAGCTCATCATGATGACTTGAAAATCAATAGCTTCTGCCGCGCTCACTCACTCGTCTCCTGACAGACTTCCCACTATTATGCATACCCCGGGTATTTTTTACAACCCATTTTTCATGATCAACAGTTGATTATTCACCACTTGTTTCCTCTTTTTTTAACTTTGCATTAGACTTGCAGAATGGTGAGCAAGCTTGTATGTCACCCCTACTTGCAGAATTCGTTATTCTTAATCCTACATGCTGCGGGGACATGATTACATCAATCGGATCCAATCTTTCAGGATTTTCATTCCCCCTTTCCTTCTAAACCTGCAACCACAATAAGCACTAAATTATTTCACAAAATCAATTAACCGAGAGATACCGGAAGAGCAAGGCAACTCCTTCCCCTCATCCTCAAAATCATCTCAAGGTCAATTAATAGAGCTCTGTAATGTCGTCAAGCTGCTTCCAGTAATTTCAGTGGCATACCTTATTCCTTACCAGAAATGTTTTACGGACTACAACAATTTAATGCCATTCCGGCTCCTTCTTGTTACATCTAACCCACTAATAGAATTCATGATTTGTAAATGTTTGATTAACGATGCATTTCCTCCAAAAGTCTTGTATTTTCTACATCATAGAGAAAGAACCATAGTCAGCTTCCCATTATTTTCAGAATCAAAACTTAATCACTTAATTTACATTCAAATAAAACCAAGGTTTCTCAATTCCTTCACCAGTTGATACTTACCATATCGTAATAATTTAATACATTTCAAATGTTTCCAGCTATTTCATATTTGTTTAGTATATAATTTGTTTTTGTGTTTATCTGAAATTTTGGGAAAATGTCACACGTTTCATACCGATATTAATTAAACTATTTACGTAATCGTATCTCCCAATACCCGCCGTTATCTTAATCTCTTCTATCCTCTCAATGGTATCTAAAAAAAGGCTGAATAGCCTTTCACCTCATCAATACCAGATTCCATTAACTTTTGAATGAACTTGTACGGAATAAATTCCTCAAATCCTGCGACGAACATGTGACAACAATATCAATCGCATTAAACCACCAATTACGCATGACCTTTCTCCTTCATTAAAACGCACACGCAAAGGCTCTCAGGAATTTGGCAACATCTTTAACAGTGGCGGCAAATTATATGCGGGTAAAATAAAATTGTGAAACCATTTACTCTGCCTCTGGGCCAACATAACCAAACCGGCAACCGGTTGAATCATCCTACGTATTGTCAATTTTATCACCCGTGAATATGTGCACGGCCCTTTTTCTTTTGAGCGAATACAAAAAGGTGGACTCAATATTTTCCAAGGGTCTTTTCATTGGAAGAGGTGTCTTCACCTTCCTCCCTCCCCCTCCTTGAATCATGGAATTTTGCCGGGAAAAGTGTAGACAGGATGGAGAATATAAGGGAGTACGTGTCTGGAAGAGGGATTGGAGGAGAGGGCGTGCTGGAGGGGATTTCTTGAGGAGGACAAGTAAGGGGAGGGACTTGATGGATTTAAAGATGGAAATTATACACAGTTAGCCAACACCCCCCTTGACGGGGGTGGTGAGGAGTTTATGGATGAAGAGGGTTTGGAGGAGGATGAGGAGGGCGATAGGACAGGAGGATTATTGAAGAGGGCCGGAAAGGAGATAACACGAGGTGAATGGTCCTCGTGGATTATCCCATGCCGAAATCCTATGCTTTAGCATACCGGCGTTAAATAAAATTGCCGGGCGGGAGGGGGGGGGGTAGAAAGAGCGAGAAGAACTGAAGAGAGAGAAGGACGATGGCTTGAGGATATAGGCATCACATAGGGTGACGAGAGCTTCATTGCATACTAACAGGTCGAAACTCGCCTCATCCTTCTCTCTGTCCGTCTCGCACCAGCAGCACTATATACCGGCATTCTCTGCATCTTTTTACAGCACTTCGAACCGTGCGGCGCGGCTTCCATCCTCCTTTCCTCCTCCCCAGGCAGTGAGACTTTAGTAGAGAGGGGGGAGGAGGAGGTTTGAACAAAGAGTCGGAGGGTAGTGGGAGAAATGTCCTGGGAGTCCCCGAAGAGACTTTCTATGTTAGAGGATGGCGAGGAGGGTTGGAAGGCTTCGGGGGTCGATTGGAGGGAAGACGTGGTGAGGGGAGGGAGAGGTGGATGGCGGCGTGGGTAGGTTGGTTTCTTCTCTCTCTCTCCTCTCTCACCTTTTCCATTTTCCCAACGTTCGACCCGACTCGGCTCTTCCTCAGTCATTCTTGGTTCTGTGGTGAAGCAGTGAGCAGTGTGTCTTCTACTTCCAAGTGTCTCTCTTCACGTAAAGTTTTATTGGAATCCAAAAGCCTTCCGCTAG
The DNA here is from genome assembly GCA_906901655.1 of Sminthurides aquaticus. Lineage (NCBI taxonomy): Eukaryota > Metazoa > Arthropoda > Collembola > Symphypleona > Sminthurididae > Sminthurides > Sminthurides aquaticus. The sequence continues at coordinate 10,571,562 of CAJQTT010000001.1, read as the reverse complement.
TCAAGTGAAACAAGTGTTTTTTGTGCTTCCAACCTTCAAATTTGTGATTTTCCCTGTGAAACCACAATCCCAGTGCCCTGTCACTAATCGCTCTTCAAATTTTGCTCCAGCAAATTTTAAAATCAAACCTATTACAATGGCTGATGTCGCTGAAGATAACAAGTAAGTTGGTTCTTCTTATCTTTTCAGAATTTACTCGGCATTCTTTCTGGAATTATTTTCGCCGTTTCATTCATTACCGGTGGGCTATCACATTTGAGGAAAAGCATTCCAGTCAATTTGTATGATAATATTGACTTTGTAATCTGCACGTTGAAACACTCTGAGGGGACCAAGATATATAGCTACACAGCGAGCAGTGATACCGCGTTGTAGGAAAAGCCGGCTTTGGGATAACTTTTTTCTAGAGGTGTGGATGGTTTGCGAGGGAAAAAATGGTAGGAAGGGTACGTGCTTCCCTTGATAATTTTCCCTCGCTTCCGGGCCGCCTTCATAGCTTGAGCATGCACATGTCAGGGCCGTAGGCCTCGCTAGACTTAGGGAGGGAGGAGCGGGGAAGATGGCGTCCCTTGCATTCCATAGTCAGATCATAGTTTCGGGAGAGCGAGCGAGCCTTATAAAGGCACTGTCGTCTGGATTCTCAGAAGGATGGGGAGATGAGAGATAATGGGAAGGATAGGAAGAGTCCTCGGTAGGTTTGGAGTAATCCTCTGTAATAGTATGTACGATATGGGCTTCAAGCCGAGTGGACCGGCATGCTTGGCTGCTTCAGTAGTTCATGGAATCATGACAGCGGAACATGAACAAGCAGTATCTTCATCATCATCATATTTCCTCGCTGTCTCATTAGAATTACGCTAAAATTTGCTCAATTTAACTTATCGTTATGCAGAAAATAAGACCCAACGTTTGAGGCTCGCTCTGCCGTCAAACTCCTTAGTCTTACAAGTATTCTACATGCCTGTAACATAGCGGAAAAGAGAGGTGAGATTAGGGAGAAGCACCTTTGGTGGTTATATATGCCTATTGGATTGGATGGAGGATCATGTTATGCATGCTGGAGCTGAAAAGTTGAGGGATGTGCGCCGGTAGAAGGTCTCTCTCTCTCTTCCTTCCAGTTTTCTTTGTACTTTGTTTTCAATTGAAAGGCGTAGAAGCGCGCGTTCCTCATCTCCGTCTATTTTCTGTATTGGAAAGAGCCGGCTGTGCTGTTGGCTAAGGCGAACGGGGTTGGGGGCAAGAGCTGGTTTAAAAGGATTGAGGAACTGTTCGTAGTGACGACATGTGCGGATCGATTGTAGGATCTGCGAATTGGGGAATTAGATGATTATGGAAATGAGATGCTAATGTAGTAATATTTTCCCTAATTTTCAGGATCATTGAGGCCACCCCCGTAGATGAAGTGAAGGAGACCCTCAAGGAAGTGACCAAGGAGGATGTTACCGCCGAGACGATTAAGGAGGCAGTTACCGGGGATGAAGCTCCAGAGGCCGCATCTGAGGGAGTGAAGGAAGTCGAAAACGGAAATGAGAATGGCAACGGTACAGCAGAAGAGGCTCCAAAGGAAAATGGAACTAATGGAACTGCTAAGGAGGAGAATGGACATAGTACCTCAGAAAACGGAGATGCTGGTGAGTTGAATGGCCAATTGTTGCATTAATTCATTCGTCTATTCTTTGAATTTTATTATGTTGATTTGCCTTGTTGGTTGTGGGATAGAGGAGGTAGTAGTTTGGTATATGGTAGAGTTGAGGTCCGTGTAGTGTAGATGATTATATGATACTGACAGTTTTGAGTTGGCGCTTATCTTTATTTAAATAATCTTGGCACAGATGCTGAGCGGAAGAGAAAATCTGAACTTGCCGACGATGTTGACGGAGCTATCGAAGTGAGCAGTGAGAAAAAAGCTAAGCTTGAAGAAAAGTCTGAAGATGGTGTTGTTGCTGAGACCCCGTCCAACGGAGACGCTGAAGTCGTAGCTTAATTTGCCATGACTTTATTTTCTAACTCATAAGCGAATAACAAATTTCTTACTTTTATGATTGGGTTGTGTGTAAAGTTTTTTTTATTTGAAATCGATAAGTGTGTAGTAAGAAAAATTAATTTCCTTACTGTATTGATGAAGATGGTCTCATTTGTTAAGTCTAGGTTTGTCCTGTGTGTTAGAAAAAAGGTATTGGGAAGGGTATATTAATACTACTGTAATACTGATACGTGTAATATGTCCCGTTCAATAGGTTTGCACCGTTCTGTCGGAAAGAACAGCGCACAATATGATTTGACATCAAAACTTTGACTTCAATATTTCTAGCAGTACTTAATACTATTTTGAGTTGTGATTCTGTGACCTGCAGTCTATTAAGAAATCTAGAGCATTCTCTGCCCAAACACTTGTACACAGAGAAGGAAGAATCCGTAGTTAATGGCTAGCTAATATTATACATAAATGTTGTTGTGCTCTATGTATCACATACAACCCTTTCAGTTTCCCTCGTCACACTTCTCAACTAACTAATTTAACTTTAGAAGAACGAGAATCAGTCAGGGTTTGAGAGTCAATATTTTATTGTTGCGATCTGTCATTCTGTTTCAAATTCTTCACGACGTTAAAATTGTACATGGTGTAGTGATAAGTTGAGTGACAGACAGGTACGAGAGCCCAGTATTTCCGAACACTCGATACTTGCGATTCCTCTTCATCTTTCGTGTAAGCTTGAGAGATTAATTAGCTACTCCTTTATCTTAAACCATTTTACTTAATTAACAAGTACCATGTCATTATCAAAATGTTCCTCGTAAAGTGACTACCTGCCAGTTACTTTTTTCCAACTAGAAATTATTCCTTCTCTCTGTAATTACTTGTATGATTTAGTTCAGTTTCAAGCACATGACTCATTTTAAAGTACACAATAAAGAATCACAAGTTTCTATCAGTAATTCACATAATGTAGTCACAAATCTGTATCTCATCATAATGTAGCTGAAATCAAAAATAATCCATACCATGGACATGCACTTCCGTCGAAATAAACAATGTGAGGCATGTGTGACAACATTCCGTAGCTGACATATAACCTTGTACGAACTGTGGTAATCAATAACTGTACTGAATATCAATATGTCTATCATTACTGTAGAAAAAATCATAATATTTAATCTACTTGTACTCCGCCGAATAGGGAATCGTTCAAAGTTATCTTGCAAAGGAAGCTATTATAGAGTACGCAGTGTGCAAAGGAAGGGTGAACAAAACTTTCTTATGGTTTACTCGAAAATGTTCATTAACAGTTAATTTTCATTTCAGTAGCCTCACCGTTTGATCATCTAGTTGATTCAATAGATCTTTAAAACCTAAGCTCATAAAGATAAACAAAAAGTCGTCGAGGTTTACACCTCGACGTAAATTCAAGGGTTGAAGGTTGTCCAAATCGTTTTCTTCGTGACAAATATCCATAAAACTAGAAGTGTATGTTCGTAGGCTAAATTTAGTGAAAATCAGACAAAAGTTTCAATGTTTAACATGCACTTGTTAAGAGTTCGTGTTTTACCGTCTGAAAATCTTGTTCCTCAAAAACACAGTCACTCTCATCCAACTGCGCAAATAGAATCTTTTGTGATAATGCCAAAATTGTTCCCGTGCTTGTATCAGGCTACATGTTTTCTAATTCCAATTAAATATAGCATGATTTAATAACGACGCATCCTTGTTTTCATCATTTAACCATCATCCAAGCTGCAATCAGTTCGCCTCCATCATTATCATAATGCAAGTTTTCTTGATTATAGCATTGCAAATTGCAGTTTGTTGGAATCATTAGCTCAAACAGACACTAGTACCTCCTCGATGGACACATTGGTAGGGCATGCACTCTTACTACTCTGTATAGTCGACACGAAACGGTAAGATTCAGTGCTAGAGTGCTAGAGCTAGCAACGTAGATAAATCTAATCAAATAACCCGACTAACTTCATAAGGCAAGAAGTCATATAAAAGATAGCTTCAGTTGAATCGGTTGTCTTCATACAGTAATCGCATCGGCTGTGGTTAGTCTCTAGAAGCTGCGAACTGTCAGTAATTCCAGTAAAGTGGTGGAGTGTTAGTCATCAGGAAACAAGTCAAGAAGGACGAGGCTGGTGATTCTTTGTTTCTATTACATTACGACCAGCACTGTCGTCAAGGTGTAAAATACGTAAGTTTCCATGCATATTAAATTAATCATTACTATTGGTTGTATTCCAGTTTAATTTAAATTTATACAAGTTAATTTGACAGGCGCTTACTCATTTTTCATTTCTCTAACTACTAATTGGTTTGATTACCCTGTTTTGCAATAATTTTCAATTATGTGAAAAGTAAATTTGATCCCTTCCATTTTTGGTTCGCAACATCTATGTTTAATTATGTAATTATGTTTACTTATATTGTTAGCTGTTTGCGTTCGTCAAGGTAATGGTCGGTTACTATATATTATCTGATATTTAGTACATTTACCGGGTCTGCATTCTGCATCCTGTAAAACCGAATTTCGACCCTGTTTGTTGTCTATACCGTTTTAATGCTGCAAGTTGTTAGTGGAAGTTAGATGCTATGTATTTGTAAGCTGCTAATGTCATTCAACTTTTGTGTAAGTTCAGTGGTTTGCAGATTTTGATAGGAATTGTTTTTTATAAAGTACTTATTTATTAGCGTAATGACCTTTGATAAAGTGAACGGTTGATCAACTTAAAGGCACGTGATTCACAACTTTGCAGAAGTGTTAGCAGAGTAGAAGCTGACGCATTTGCATTAATGTTAATCGGGTCATATTTAATCAAAGGTTAAAGGTACACAAGGGGGCGTGATTTTTATCGCAGCAAGAGTGCTAATATATCTGTTTGTTTTCACCTTACTATTTACAGAGTATCTTGAATTAGCATAGCGGACGTAAAATCTCTTTATTCTGAACAACGCCTTATCAACTTTTACACAAGATGGGTCGTCCGGTTTTCTACGCTTTACTTCTGGTTTCCTTGTTTGCATTGATAGATGCTAAACTATTGAGGTGAGTACTAATAAACAGCCAACTGCGAGTATTATACTATTTTGTTTTATAGGTTAAGACGGGAAAGTTTGTAAGTTCGATCGGGAACACTACTGTTAGTAATCAAAAACATTCAGAAGCGCTGTCTAACTACTTTATTTCTTTTCTTTTTTAAGAATTGGTCTCACCAAGTTTCAGTCAGCCCGCCGGCATTTCCAAGAAGTCGGAACGGACATCAAACTTGTTCATAGTCATCGTTGGAGCCACTTAACTGGACCCACACCTGAACCGTTGTCAAATTATTTGGATGTAAGCTTATAGTCATTTCTTTTCCAGTCAGCAGTCATAATCAAATTTAAATTGCTTTAGCTTGAGTAAATTGAATGTTCCTTCTTTTTATCATAGGCTCAATACTATGGCCCTATTAGTATCGGAACTCCTCCGCAGAAATTCAAAGTCGTCTTCGACACCGGATCCTCCAACTTGTGGGTGCCATCGAAAAAGTGTCATTTGACCAACATTGCTTGCCGTAAGAAAAAATTGAGGAATCATTGTTCTTTGCGTTAATGGTGTTGAGAATAAGAAGTAGCTAAGGTTTTCTTGTTGTTCAACAGTGCTCCACAACAAATATGACAGCAGCAAATCAAGTACCTACAAAGCCAATGGAACTGAATTCGAAATCAGATATGGATCCGGGAGTCTTTCAGGTGTACTTTCACAGGATTCAGTGTCGGTAAGTGCAGTTGCTATTTCCTTTCATGTCCTCTTTTGTATTTTTGTTTCTCATAAGTTTTATATCTTCCAAATGTAGGTAGGAGGTTTGACTGTCAAGAACCAAGTTTTTGCTGAAGCTTTGAGCGAACCAGGATTGGCTTTCGTTGCTGCGAAATTTGATGGTATTCTTGGAATGGCTTACGACACTATCTCTGTGGATGGCATCCCTCCAGTATTCAATGCTATGGTCAAACAGGGTTTGATTGACAATCCAGTTTTCTCATTCTACTTGAACAGGTTTGTTAGTAGATTGCATGGCGCTACAGTTATGGAAATGAAATTGATGACATAACATTTAAGTTCATTTATTTGAATTTAGAAATCCAGAAGGTGCTCCAGGAGGCGAACTTATTCTTGGAGGTTCTGATCCTAACTACTACAAAGGAAACTTCACGTACTTGCCTGTTTCTAAGAAGGGATATTGGCAATTTACCATGGATGGGTTAGCTTCTTAATTAATATGTCTGTGACTTTATGTGCAATTAAAATTATTTTTCCCTAACCAACTGATTGTTTCAAATATCCTCTGTAGCGTTCAAGTTGGAGAAGGCGGCAAGTACTGCAGCGGTGGATGTCAAGCAATTGCCGATACCGGCACCAGTCTTCTTGCTGGGCCTTCTGACGAAGTTCGTAAAATCAACAAAGAAATCGGAGCGACCCCCTTGGTTGGTGGAGAATACCGAGTTGACTGTAACACAATCCCTAATCTTCCAGTCATCAAACTCACACTCGGTGGAAAAGTTTTCGAGCTTGATGGAAAAGACTATGTGCTTAGAGTGAGTCAGTTCGGACAAACGGTCTGCTTGTCAGGCTTCATTGGATTGGATGTGCCTAAACCGTTGGGACCAATTTGGATCCTTGGGGATGTTTTCATCGGCAAGTATTACACTGAGTTCGATTTGGGTAATAATCGTATTGGACTTGCTGATGCTGTTTAAAATCTCATCATGTTGTTCCTTAATTTTTATTAACCTTTAATAACCCTTATTTCTTATTTGAGTATGGATCTTAGGTGTATTTAACTTAAGAGTCACTGATATAACTTGAAATCAATAACTACGGTGATATTCTTTTATGCCTAACCTTGATATGAATTTGTGAGCAGTAGTCTGATCTAAGGCACTATTTTGAAAAATCTAATCATGTACTGCCCTTTACTTACTTAAACCCAGATGACACTGATTAGACGATTAAATATGTGTATGAAATTTTAATCCCACAATCATATCTTTCTTTTCCTATTGTTAGTGGTAGTTAATCGAATCAGCATAGTTGATTTATCATAACCACTGTGAAAACCCGGAGTGCTAATATTTTCTTCTTAGAATGAAGGTGTGGATCCAATTACGTGTTAACCCCTCCCATTTACCCTGATAAAGGTTTCAGTTACAATCTGGACACGTGAGTAGTGATCATAACAATAATTTGTAAAACTCAGGCAGAAAATCGGAGGTGTGTCCCGGGGCGTAGCAGGAAAACAAATATTGCGGAATAATTATCATTTGTATATTAACCGAGCAACTTTGAAGGTCTAATTCAAGTTCCGGGGAAAACATAGAAATGCTCTTACTTGGAAAGTATAAACAGGTTAATCTTTTCAAATACTGTCGACAAACCATAATGTTTGCCAAATCTCTATGGAGTTTGTGACCGTGGTGGAGACCTGTCAGTTTACCCTGTGAGAGTCAAGGGAAATACACCACTACCAGATCCTATCCCTGTAAAATCATACTCTAAATTACTTCAAAATCTATTATGGGTTGCAAAAATTGTTCTGAGTCTACAAATCCTCATAGCCGGTGTTGCTGGGAAATAGCCATCGAGATACGTGCGTTTAAGAAAAAGGTTCTTCGAACTTACATACTTGAGACAATATTTGATGCAGTAATTAGCTTATTGAGCGTCATCCTGGACATAATATCTTTGATCTTGTACACCCAGGTACTGTGCTTAAACCTTGGCAAATTACTTCAGATAATGTTTGTTTTCATGAATTGCCTAATACTTGCCTTTTCGATCCTAGAAAGGAAAATACGAGCTGGCAGTTTTTACTGCCTTACCTATACTTTTGCCAACTTTAGTTTTTACGCACGTTTACATGTCTGATGACAACAGAGGATACTGCAAGTATCCAAAACAGTTGCATAATAGGAAGTCTACGGTTGGAGAACATTTCACATACTTGACAAAACTGGAAGACAAAATTGCCCATGGTCAAGGGCTCGGCTTGTCAAATATAGCAGCATGTTGCGGGTTCGTTATACCCGATTCAATTGAACTTTCTAAGTAAGCCTCAGCGTTTGCTTGTTCAAAAGTGAATAAAATAACTATGTTTTTCAGGGGTTGTCTACATTATGGTTGTCACAAAGATCGGCGCATAAGGGAGCGTGGAGGAAAGTTGGTCAAGAAGACGCTTAACAGGTCCGCCAAGTATCTGTTCGGAACACTAGTACTCAGGATTATTGCATGGACGTGGTACGACTTTTACAGAATTTCTAAATCTTTCACTGATTATCCGTGTAAAACTGAATCGGGCACTCATTGTTTTAGGTACATTAAATCGATAGTTTTTGGAGTAAGGGCGTTGCGCGAACCGAAGAAATTCATGAATATCGTTCCGTAAGTGATTGCATTCGTTTTCCTACATCCCCCAATATGCAATGGCTATTTCGTTCCACAGTTTCATATCTATTGGTGAAATATAGTTTCCCTGTTTCTTGTTTACAGTCCAGATGAGCACTGGAGTCGTGAACTTTTGACAAGATTGGATTTTCTTCAAGCGGCCCTAGAAAATGCCCCACAATGCGTTATTCAATTATTTACACTAGTGACGGATGCCTCGGAAAATAAAACTATAGGCATACTCACCCTGACTTTTTCCTTCATAGACTTCATTCGAGTGGCTACTACTGTCTTCTGGAATGTCGAAAAGGGTAATAAGTAAGCCCCGAATAGGAAAGTGCTGAATGGTGGATTAATGACTCACAATGAGTATATATATCATTGTAGGTCCCGTTGCCGCTAAAGGGTCAGTGTACGAATCAGGATGGTGGAATATTACCAATACTTGCTCTTGGATTTTGCTGTACACGGCGCGGTGTTCAGCGATTGGTCTCATCTTAGGAACAGTAGTTAGCTCACAAGGAAAGTTTGCAGCGATACTTGTAGCTGCTATCGTTTTTCACTGCGCCCTCTTTGGCAAAGTATTTTCGATGCGTCAAGTTGGGGAAACAGCAAACAAGATAGCAGTAACCACGTTCATCAGCATATTTTTTCTTCCGGAGCTTCAGTCCACTAATGTACAAGTACTCGTTCAGTTTTACTGGGCTGTAATTCTTTTGGAAAATACTTTTTTCACCATTCCATGGAAAGGTCTCGAGTTTTCCGGGTAAGTCGTAGAAGGTTACCACATTGTTGCCAAAACACGACATCTGCGTTTCATGAAAAAGCTGAAATTCAATTATTGCTTTGGTTAGATACTGTTTCGGAACTCCACATTCAGAAACCAAGCCGTTATCTGAGGAAAATTTTGTTAGCCAGGGATTTTTTGGCTTCAAGGTACGCTTTTCAAAATATTAGTTCGGGTGGTGTGAACAGTACTTAGTTAACATAATAGGTGTAAGTTACTCATGTTTACACTTACAGAACGAAAGTGGCACTTCGGAGAGATTTCAGGGACCGACTTCTGAGGGATGCTTGATTGATCCTGTAAGGAATAGTTGCTAATTCTCCATTCGATCTTTATGTCTTACGTCGTTACTAATTAATTTACTTTTCTACAGGTGATCATTGTACTTTTCGTTCCGATGTTTACGATAATAGGAGTTGTGCTTAGGTTAGCTGTGGCTCGCCGAGTTGGAGAGTCAGAGTTTTCACAATCGCCACCAGTGGACCAGGTTTCTTCAACCATGGAAACTAGAGTAGCTAACATTTACAATGCTAAATGGAAAACCATGAGCACTAGAGAAATGTGGAGACGGTTCATATACATGCTTCGAAAGGAGACTGCCTATAAAACAAGCGAAGTATCGGGTAGTACTGAGACTGAAGAAGATCTATTTGAGATAGAGCTTGGAAGGAAACCATCAATATTTGAAACTAGCTTTTTAGCGTCCCAGCAAAGCATTCAACATACAATAGCTGCACTTTGTATTCCTCGAAATGAGAGCATAACAGAAGCAATTATTGAAGTTCACAGAACTGACGCGATTATTTGCCCACCCGAATACACTTCAGATGCATTAGAGATTTATGATAATGTAAATTTGTATTCAAACCTGACAACACATAAAATACCTCCTAGTTTTCTTAAACCTGCTTCATACAACAGTGTTCGTGGAAGTGGTAACGAAATACTAAAAAGTCTAAGTGCTTGGAATCTTAGTTCAGATCCTGAGCCTCCGCCCGATACAATAGATTCTACATACCTTTGAAATGTTGCTACTTCGTCCAATGCGTTCGCTAAGGGATATAAATAAAAACTGATGCGCGAATGTGGATAGTACTTTATGCCTCCAACCATAGTCTAATAAGATTTCGAAAAAATCTTTTATCTACGATAAAACAGCGATTGTTATCTCCCCATTAATCCTAGCTTTTATCATGACGCAGGGGTAAAAAAGAGTATCTGATTTTTAAGTAACTGTATACTAATAGCTTTCACTTCAAACTCGTCGCCGTCGATGGAGCAGAACTCTGGGTTTTCCACAGGAGTAATCTCAGCTGCACTAAATTTGATTCTTGTAGCCACTGTGTCATCTTCATTGCTAATCATTTTGATCCCATTCATCAAAAACTCAGTCTTTCCGCCATATGGTTTTCCGATTTCCATAGTCAGGCCACCGTCTGTATCAGGTTTAATATTGAATTCTGGAGTATCCACCTCTACCGAAGCCCAGACTCCGCAATTCTCATTTTCTGTAGTTGGTTTTTTGACTTCTGCTGCTTGAAGGAATAAGTATACATTATTAGTATACATACACCCTTACAGGTCACACATAGCATCGAAATCAGTTTCATTTGTACCTTTTCGTGGTCGAAACATGGAGGTAAGCTTACTAAATAAGGAACCATCACTATTACTGGGTTCTTCCTTATAGCATCTTAAACAACCTTCGCAAGGAGGCGTGTATCTGATTTCAGCTTTGAAGTTTACTGGGCTTGTTCGTAAAAAAGACCAGAACGTAGTAAAATATTCCCCTAACAGGGTAGGCATATCAGCCTTCCTTTTCAAAGCTTCACGGATCATTCCTAACCTCAGTCCAGACATTGAATACACTGGTTTTAGCGTAACTTCTGTTTCTTCTCCAGTTTCTTCCTGTTAACAAAATGAATATAAACCCGACTTCATAGCACGGCAACGTTGGTAAATGATGATTAGAAACTACAAACTATATTTCATGTATTCACTTACATTGACAACTTTTTCTGGATTAGTAGCTTGAATCTTAATTACATTTTTCGGTTGGACACGATGCGTGACAATTGCCATAGTCGCTTCAGCAATCCTGTCGGGTTCTTCCTTTGACTTCAACGGCATAGATCCCGCAAATAAATTATCGTTTCCTACTGGAATGATTCCGATCGGGTACATTCTGCATGCGTCAGACGCATCATCTCGACGTAATAGCCCAGTTATCACCTACACCGATCGGTTAAAAATTAAAATCCGTGAATGTAAATTTCCGAATAAATATTACCAAGAAGTAAATTCAACCTCGCTTAGTGTCCCATCTCCTCCAGCAACTGCAATGACATTCGTCTTGTCGATCACACCCGCAAGATCTTTTGCTTCATTCACTCTTTCTGTTTTCACAATGGTGACTAGAAATCCGGCCATATGCAGTAAAGGTTCACCGAACTTTTCAAACTTGGTTTTACCTTTCCTGCAGGAAACATGCTACCTTAAATAATGATCACATGCATTATAACTTTATCCAATCGTCGTATAATTTCAATTGAACACACCTGCCTGCAGCTGCTGGATTCAGGAAGAGAGTCACATGCTTGTTGTGAGCACCCATCGGTAACGGCAAACTACCATATTTTCCAGCCTCCTCACATAATTGCCTCATCATCATGAATTGTCTGAAAGTAATCAACAATTTTCTTACATCCACCGTCGCAAACACATACTTGCATGCGTTTGTAAGAAGTATGGTACACTAATTGCCTTACCTCCGTCTTTCAACAGCAAACTCGTAGCCATAAAAACCGAGGATACAAGCGAATGTTGACTTCTTCCAGTGATTCCGAAGTGTCTTAAACACCTTGATAACTTTCGCCATTTTCGATAATCAGGGATACTTCTTGAACAAACCCTTGCCAGTCTTCTAAAACATACATGTATTTACAGTAGCTTGAATTTATCTCAACAAAAATATCTATTACGTCAAACAAACTTAAAGTTAACAACAGACTTTGCTAAACATTTGTCGTACCGTAATTAGTTTTAGGCCATAGCCTTGACACTATCCGCTGCCTAATTATTTTTTACCCTATACACACTCCCATGGGACTTCACTTTTCGATACTTACAGATTATGTTCCACAAATTACTTCCATGAGTTAGCCATCATATCGGTATAAAAAATTAACTTAAGCAATTTGCACAATACTTTTTGCAAAAAAAATTTGATGCGCTATATTATGCGCGTGGTAAACATGGCTTCAAATTTCCCGCTACGGGTTCAAGTTCGTCTTGTAGTCGTGTTCTTGTGTCTTCGGTCATTCCTCACTGCGAGAGCTGTATTTGAATGATGTAAAAATGAGTTCGTAAAATGACCTGCTGCTGATCAGGTTTCTTGCTGTTCGCCGTCACCACGTTCCTACTATAATAAAGTAATTTTACACGTGTTTCTGAATCGTATTGTAAATCGCGTAGTTTTATACCGGCGATAGTAGCGTCCTCTAGCGTTCGCGTCTTTACAACTCTTAAATTGTTTTAATAAAACGTTAACGAACCAAGCGGTATAAGTCGTCTCTATTTTATACTTAAGCCGAGTTGAAGAAGTTGTCATAATAGTTTCAGTTTATCCTTAATTTTCTCCACCTAAGGAACCGACAGGAGAATGTCTGAAAGCATTTTAGTTGTTTTCTCATTGGATTTTGGAATAATAAAATATTCCCTAACAAATACAGGTCAATTTTAACGAGACATTTGCACGTAACGTGTCGTACAAATACATATATGAGACTTAAAGCAAGTTGGATGCCCATACATAATTACCGACCTTAGAATATTAATGGGAATTAATAAAACCCTGGAACATAAACTTTTCCTTCCTAGCGTTTACCGACTCCCGTATCTTTTGCTCATCCGTTTAATCTTGAGTTTTCGTAATTTATGCATGATTGCTCCATTCTTTCTTTGTTTATCCCTAGAAACTGCTACATCTATCCGCATAAGACAAAGCCTGCAGGAGCAAGAACTTCTACTGAAAGAAAGTGAGACAAGGGGAGATTGTCTTTTAGATTCAAGAACCCATAGCGAAAACTCAGAACTAAAAAATCTTAGGACACTGGCATGTACGATGGTACATGTGGAACAAAGGGCCAAGTGAAAGCGTTCCATGTTTTCTGATAATCTGCAATTTTTCTTCACACTCTTTTGTTTCTCCGCATGAAGCGATATCACATAATCTCATAGGACTCACAAAGAATCCCTCCAGCGGAGGTGGTGATACGCTCTTTGAAGAAACAAGCTTTTTCCCTCTTTTTTATCGACCCACCCAAGAATCATTTGTACATGACGAGATGCTTTTAAAAGCCGAGAAGCTAGGCCATGAAGATCCAAAGCCTTGAATCTTGTATACCCTCATTTCCCTATTCCCCTCTTGTTTTTATCCACCTTTAGAGAAACCTAAACCCTAGAAGCTGAACCACCCGCAAATTATCATCTTTGACAAACCATTTGCCCTCCCATAACTTTTCCTAAGAGCATCTTCTGGCAGAGTGCCAAGCAATTTTCATTCTTCTCCAAAAGGATAACATTTCCTCCATTTGTATAGTTTCTTTTCTAACATCATAAACCATCCTCCCTGGAGGATTCCGTAATTCCCTTCCAGTCGCTCCTTACATAGTTCGTCTCCTAGCTTCTACTCCTTCTCCTACATCTCTCTCCTATTTACATGATTACATGCCTATGCAAAGCGAAAATTATTTGTTTTCACCAAGATATTCTACAAAAGCCCTGTTTAGGAGTCAAATTCGACCCAACTTTCCTGTGGTTTCCCCTCTAGGTAGAAGAATGAGAGCAAACGGATAGAATCTTTGTTGAAAAACAAAAGGAAAATACTAGGGGAGGATTGTGGTGGGGATGACCGCCCTATATAAACATCATACTAACATACGCTCCCCACAACAAACCCATTAAAACAACAACGAGCATATTACACAAGTAGGCATAATTGCTTCAAACCGCATTTCCTCCACATCAATACAAAGACAAGGCATAAAATCTGACGGGTTTGTTTGTAATCATTTCAGAATCCAAGCCCTGTCATGTCCATATAATCCAAGAACAATCTTCCTTCAAGAATATATACAAGCCTTCAAAAATCTCATCCAGGGAATCCCTGCAGCTTTCACTAAACTGAACTCTACACATGGTAACTAAAATATAATTATTTTACAATCTAGAGAAACATTTTCATCCCTTATTTTACCGACTTCCAATTCAGAGATTCATCGTGCATGTTTATTTAGATCACGGCAGGATACTCCGTCTTTGACTTGTTCAAGCCATGATTCCAGAGGACTAAAAGTAAACTGGACAAGTTTCATTATAGTATCTTTGACGCAGAAGTCATGACATTTACAAATCATCCGCCCGGTCTGGACAGGGAGTCGCCTTGGAAGAAACTAACACACAGTTATTAGAGTAATGGATGTCTGGAAATTCAGTGGCGTCTCTTTTGAAGGAAATATATACTACTACCGTTCCACCAGCCTGAGTTTAAACGTTTACAAAATAAGCCTCGGCGTTTTTCATCATACTGGATGACAGTGTGTGTCACAGGAGAAAACCTGGATGATTCTCGCAATTAGCTAAAATACGAAAAGCTTTTGTCGAAACGTCCTTCTTCGTTCTTCCATCCTCTCCTTCCTTGCCTCTGCTTCGAACAAGTCCCCACTTACTCTCTATTACTGAATCTATTTCATCTTGTCCAGCGTCCTTCCCAGGACGGACCTCGGCCTGTTACCCATTTCTTTAGTTTTTCATTCCCTGCGGACTATTCCCCGCTCTGCTCCTTGAAGCTAACTGGAGATTCTCGGATCTTTACGTGTAGATGCACACACCCACACATCTGGAACAGACTTCTCGAGTCCTGGATGCAAGTCAAAGGGTTTTCCAGGAAGTAGAGTAGTAGTGAACTGTACATGTAGTAGCTGGAGTCTCTATTGTATTCCAGAAACTCATTGAGGTACTCACTCCCTGGAGCTAAGAGCCCGTCTCATCCAGAGTATCCCTCCAGAAGACATCTAGAGTCTCATATCCGAATTTTCCCTGGTGCAAAGTACCTGGGCGGTTTCTCAGTCTCGGATCTCTCCATGTATTCCACTACATAACATCATCTCTCCCTGTCTCTCGGCTTCTTCTTCATCTCCATCTCTCTTCTTCCCTCCGTTCTTCTACCCTTCTCCCGAGCATCTCGTAACCATCCAGAGTCTCCTGATCTCCCTCAAAAGGCTAATATTACGAAGAGAGTCTTCCAACCAACGACTTGTACTATATACACTCAACCAAACCAAGACGCAAACTTACAGCTCCTGGAAAGATATATATACCCAAGACTGAAGCTTACTACGATCCGACCCAGTCCCTTATATTCTACATTACATCCCTTGGCTACTTTTTACTACTACACTTCTCAAACCGAGCTTCTCAACCGCTGGCATCTCTTCATACTTGATTCACTCCAGAACTAGTGCTCTTTGTCAGTCTTCTTCCTCATATAGAACAAATACCACACACACGGCACACAACAACAACAAAAACATTAACAAAGTCTAACATATCCAGCCAGTCCTCCCCACCACTACTCCGTCAAACATAGATAGACAGATAGACTCAAAGATAACCCTTGAGTGAATAGTCCAGCAACAGCAACCACATAAACCAGCTAATACCAAACCAAGGAAACTAGCCAACAGAGGAGCCAGAGCGAACAAAGATTATATCGCAAACTAGAACAAAAACTCAATTATATTCATCTCCCCGCATCTCATCTTTCAATCTTCCCTTAACTTCTCTGTCACCAACATTCATTCTCCGCAAACGCCTACACGCACTTAAGAAGACACGAGAGCACGTCTTCCCCAAGTCCTCCTCCTCCTATAACCTCAAAGTGTTTCACAACAAAACTGGTTAAATATCAACGTCATCATTCCACCAACCACTAACCACTCTTCAGCAAATAATAATCGCAACAACCAACACCGAACCGAACTAACCGACATCAACTCCAGTTTCACCTCTCTCGGCTCTTAAACGACACAGGTAAGAAGATACATCAAAGATTAATTAATTCCTCCATTACTTTCGCCTCCTCAATTTAGTCCCCATCACTTTCATTTAGTTACCTGTCATTCCCACCATAATTGGTTTCTATCAATTCTGACCTCATCCCTTGTACATAGCTCTCCCTCCTGAGCCTAAAAACATAATTAATTTCACTCAATTAGTCTCATCTTCCTCATCCCTCCCACTCTTCCACTAAAATACAGCTTGAGTCTCTGATGATTCATTTAATTAGATGAGGTGACTTAAGCCCTCCTCTCTCCCGGATTTCACATTTCCGAATCCAACTCTACCTCCTTTTAATTCCACTCTTCACGTGCTCAGTTAAATATATTTTTACTTTAAGTAAATAAGGCAAGTAAGTTCCACAACCGCCATTCCTTTCTGTAAAGGTTAGGTCTGTAAGGTAGGTTTTTAATAATTTTAAGTGCCCGCTACAACTGTGAGTGTAATGTGCAGTCATAGGATTGTATGTATTATTTCACTTCATCATGCATAGGGCCATAAGTCAAGCCTTATCGGTATATTTTTCAAGCCATTAGCATGCTGCAATCCAGATATGTATTCAGCTTCGTACATTGAGAAGAAGACAGGTATTTATTTATGTTGTAGGTTATTTAACCGTATATAGGTTCTTACAGCTAGGGACAGGGACAGGGCTTCGGACAGGCCAGGGCTTAGGCCTCACGGCCAGGTGAATCAACGTCCGGCCCGCGTACCTACCACCCATATATTTTTCACATGAGCCTGTAAATTAAACCATGCACTTATCTGCAAAAGATTAGATGATATTCTTCCAACGTTCAGAAGTCGTCCTCCCTCACAAACCGCTAAGACTACGTGGCAGATGAAGAGCGAGAGAAGAAGCGTAGCGTATAGCGTGTATATGCTATGCAGGTGAAGGAGGCAGTGCTTTCACTTTCAGCTTTTCTTGCGAATATTGCAGCCATTCCAGCCTCTTCGTCCACCCCAACCAGATCGAGTGCAGGATATGCAAAAGGTTGTAGTTCGAGTTCAGCAGTTGACTCATGCAGTACGCATCCACCGTGTGTAATTTAATTCTATCTAGTTCTCTGATTAGAATTAAAATAATCACACAAATCCCCGGTGCAACATCCCGACAAAGGTGAATTTACAGTAATCTACTTGTCTCATACTCTTCAATCAAAAGTACAACATCATCTTTGCATTACATCTGCCTATAGAGTCTTCTAGAACGTTTCTCTCGTCGGTGAGCCAGGTATTTAAGTATCATAAATTACAATCTTTTGCCTCGTTGAGCGCGTAAATAACTTCCATTGTTTTTGTATGTTCCCTGTGAAATCACCTGAATCCGTAGAATGTTAAAAGCCTGTAATAAGCAAGGAACTGCTAGGAATATTAAACCCCAGCCTTCCGCTAATTGTGGTACGGTACAGCGTTGACAGTTGATAGTCCTGTGTTACTGGAAGGCTGTTGTTGGAAGCGTCTCCTCCAGTCGTCAAGACTTTCTCCACACGGAGTGGTACACACACATTGCGTTTCGCTTCCCAAGGCCAGTCAAATGGGAAAATTGAGTTAATTGAACGCATGTGAAAAAACTGGCTGGAATTAAAACTTCCTGTTCAATTCTCCATGTTTTTCACAAGGGTTCCTGCTCCTGCCTTCCTTTCGTATTAGCCATCACGCTCTTGAGTTCATGCCCTATATTTCTTTTAAATCATCTTCCCTGCGTTTTATTTACAATGACATTTGGATCCAAACATCCCAAGATCTTGTATAACTCAAACGACTTGACCAAAGCCTGAAACCGCATTCTCTCTTCTGTAATCCCTCCCTTCCCTCTATTAATCATAAATGTCTGTATATGATTCCATCAAGCACGACGTTATTGCCAGGGCCATAACCGTAAATTCCAGTTTCAGACGTACATAGCAGCAGTTCATAAGCTTGACATGGTCTTGTACTACTAGAAATTGACTTGTTATTCTCTCACTTACGCAATCTTCCAGCCATGTTTACATTAATCTATTATTTTTAACCATGATGGCTGACAAGACGAGATGAATGTTGGGAGGTTGTGTGATCCAAGACAGCTGTCTCCAAACATGATGTCTCAATTACGATAGCAGAATCTTTTCCCGCCCTTCCCCTTCTGCGCTAAGCTTTGAATGCGTTTCTATATTCTCTATCATATAGTAAAAACTAACTGATTTAAGGCAACGCAACGGAAAGCGTGTGATGAAGATCTTGTAGGAACCTGAATGGCTTATTGGCTACACTTGTAACTACTCCACTCTGTTTTTTTTATTTGAACATAATACATGACATATGATGATGATTTCAGATCTATGAAAAACTAAACAAGCATCTGTCTGCTTGGAATATTTCCGTGTCTGGTTGGTCTTTGGATTGTCTATATCTGCAAAAGCTAGCGTTTGTCCGGGTGGGATCCATCTGGTATCAAGATGAAGCTGATTTTCGGTGTCTTCCTCGCAGTCCTCCTCTGTGTTCTCATCAGTGCCAAGCCTTTTCAAGAAGGTCAAGAATCAAATGTTGAAGAAAGCCAAAAGGAGCAAGCCATCGATCTCTTGAGACGAATCACTCGCCAGGCCGTCAAGCGTAAGTTACAGAGAGCAAACTAGCATTCCTTCACTTACATACGGATCATTCCCTCCCCAATATTCTCCCTCTGCATAATTCATTACAAATCCTGCACGTATCCAAATAATCTAATCACAAGTCTGATGCCTCATGCCTCAGCAACCTGCCGTCAGCGATACTGGATCTGGCTCATTCTCTTGCTCCCGCTGAGGGAATCCTAGAGCGTATAGCTCAGGCTAGGACTGACAGAAAATGTGCTGGCTTGCAAGCAAGATTTTCTGACACAAGTATCAAACAGAGTAAGAGAAAGTACTGGGTGAAAGTCAGAGCATAGCTACGTTATTTCTGCTCTTGTTTACTCAGGCCTGGTGAAAGTAGAAGCAGAGGAGAAAGAAAAGAAAGAAGAGAGAGAAAGTGAGAGTCAGAGAGATGGAATTAATAATAACAAAATAAATGGAATGAATAAAATGAATAGGAGAGGCGGATTCTAATGCGATGGCAAGTTTAGGATTTTAGTGTGCGGTAGCGGTGAAAAAGTAAGAGCGGCATGTGTCAGGAAGTGAGTCACAGCAAGTTTCAATGACTTCAACTTTTATACCTTCGTAGTTGGGAGATTTAGTGGATTTCTCTCTCTCTCTCTCTCATTTCTGTAGTGAAAGCAATATTGGATTTGAATAGCCAGGCCAGATGTCAGCTACATAATATTTATCCATGTTATAAGCACAGACGATTCTTATTATGATTTAAGGTAGCTGCTCCTCCAAGTAGATTTGATGGATAGAGAAACTAATATAATTTTTATGCATAAAACTTTCACCCACCCCTAGCTATGACTTCATCCAAAACCTTATTCATGTCTCACATGCATCCTTAATCCTTATGCTCCCACCATAGCCCCACCCGAAAGCCTTCAGCTACGCTTGAACAAGCTGTGAAATTTTTCACCGATGTAATTTTCTACGGAATATCCTCCCTCCAAAACTACATTTTTGAATACACTTCCTCTTAATCCTGTCCATATGTCTTTAGCTCCATAGAATTTGGAAGTTACGTAACTTTCCCCTGCTTTCTCTCTTCCATGGTATAGAAAGTAAGTTCGAGCGAGAGAGTGGTTATTTTAGTGCATTTTATTCCTAGAAGCAGGCTATATTATTGTCATGGAGAAAGTACGGTATGATTTTGATGTTGGAAAAAGGAAAAGTATTATTCTGAATGAGATTGGAGAAAGTTTCTTTAGCATAGAGAGGAAAGTTTATTCTTGGACAATATGAAAGAGGGAGTAAAGCCGTTGTGTGTATATTCATATTTATCGATGTCACGCATGCAAAGAAGGAAATGGGCCGGTGTCTGAGAGTTAGTTTGCAAGTTGAGAGGTTTGGAGAAGGTTTAGGAGGGCACTTAAGATTTGATTCACATTTTCGGATTCGTAATCTACTACATCTACTACCGCATTGCATCATTCCATCCCATCACTGATCATCTCAGATGCTAGCATAGTCCTCACGTACCTACATTGAACGTGATTAGGCCCTTTCAAATTACTCTACACATACAAATCCCATGCACTCCACTCCAGCGGCCTTTCAGTCAAATCCCCCATTCAACCACCTCTCACTCATTCATTTCGTCCCTGTAGGGATGAATGCTCAAGTTGGTGAAAGTAGTTGGAGAGCAATCGCTGACTTATCAAATCCGTAGCCTTCTTTAGCGTATTACCACAAGCCATTCTGAAACTGACACAGGACTCGTGCATTTATCCGCCCTTTTCTCCGAGCTCCAGAAATTTCCTATTATTTGATGACTCAGGATTGAGTGCTGGATGGAGAATATGAAAGGTTCAGCTGTCGTTTCCATCCCTTTAGTCGGCCTTTTTCTTCTTCCGATCCATAAACCACGATTTTGCTACCTTATGCTGGTGAAAGGTGATGTGTGCGGCGGAGAAAGTCGCATTCCGTACGGTCCTGACTGTAAGGATTTATAGGCGGTAGATAAGATGAAATGAGTAAAATCAAATTTATATTTTTTCAGCTACTTGCAAGTACCAGAAAGGACCATGGTCTCAATGTGACCCCCAGACCAAGAAGCGAACGAGGACTTTGTCCCTGAAGAAGGGTTCCAAGAGTGAATGCGAAGAAGTGAAAGTTTTGAGCAAGGATTGCAAAGGAAAACGTAAGAAATGTCTTCAGCTTTTCTAATAGAGTTATCTTTATTCACAGTGAGAGAGAGAAAGAGGCGGAAAGTTTACAGAGAGAAAGCGTACAGCCTTGCATGTAAATCAACTTTGCGCCCATAATATTGCTTCAACCTTTGTATATATCCTAAACTACTTTGTATAGCAGAATGCGTTAGTTTTTAAGTGAAAGCCTTGCCGTGAAGGCAGAAACAACGTTGGAGCATTAGTACTCGCGGAGCGTACCAAATTTTTCGTCGCACTCAATAATTTACGACTCAATCGTTGCCTTATTAATTATTGCAGGTCAGAAACAAAAGAACGCCAACCCCAAGAACCGGGATCGCCCGCGACAGAATAAGAAACAAGAAAAGATGAGGAATAAACAGCAGCAGCAACAACAAGAGTAAAAAGTGTAGAAAACACAAGTCTTTAGTGACTAACAAGTTTACGCCTTGCTCGGCAATGCAGCAGTTGGAGCAGCTCAAAAATAAGGATAAATTATTCAAAGAATGAAAAGATCATCGCTTGCTTGCGTACACAATTCAAGAACGAGGAATCCACGTCATGGACTGTACGCCATTATAAATACCTCTCTAACAATTAACCCTTGTTCATTTCAATCCATGTCAGCGTGCACTTGAACGAATGCAATTCGATTAGGCTATAGACGCTTGCGCTAGTATACACTGTGTGTACGTGCTATTCTTTTAAAAAGGATAATTTTCACCATCTCACCAGCCTGGAAGGAAGACGGCATTTGAATACATTGAATGTGCACGTTATCATAATTGGATAGACATAAATCGATATACTATATATATAATATATACTATGTGTAGAACATAACAAACAAATACTCTTTTTGCTATAGGACCCAAGTGAAAGTTCCAAGGCTTTTGCAGCTTTCACCCTTTACAATAATAATCCCCATTTTCTCCTTTGTGTCTCGCATTTTTCTTTTATACGACATATTATTACTCACGTAGGTGTAGTGATTAAGGTACGGCGGTTATTACGATTATGTGTATGTGTGTGTGTAATATAAATTACTATCACTTCTAGGAGCGCAATAAGCCCGTTTCACGGCTTTGGCAGGTTCTTCTCCAGCACTTGCTCTCAAAGCATGTCTGTTTATCTACTGGAAATACATCCATAATATTTCTTTTTCAAAAATTATATCCGTATAGATTTCAACTGGACTATTAACTCACAGACTAGCAGCTACATACACATTTCAATTATTATCTTTACGGAATCAAAATTACTTCTTTGAATAATTTCGCCCTATTAATAAATAACATACGATTTAACGTGGCTTTATTGGTAATAATTTTTTAAATCATATCATCGCTATTCCTACGGATTAGCGTCAAACCACTCACGACATCAAAACCCAAACAAGTAATATATAGATTTATATATTGATATATCTTTATTAGATATTCATCCACGTAATTCTCAGAGCACTGACTGAAAGTCAAGAAATACGCTGGGGAATAACTCTTAGGAAGTATCTAAGGACTGGATTCAGCAAATCATTCAAGCCGTATAAATTAATTATACGTAGTATTTTACTATTATAGTTAACAAAGCATGCTATAATTACTTCATGTCATTAACCTAAGATTCCGCCTCCGGATCCAGAGGAAACGTCTATTTTGATCCTATTTGGATCTGACTTGCTCAGGTCATACCCGTTTCGAGGGCTCGTTGATGATGTAGGGTAGTTGTTGTGATGTGAAGGAGATGAGTTATATGGCACATGAATTCTAACCGTTTCACCACTAGGAATGTGTATCGACGAGGATGGACTGGAGGTTCTCAAAATACTGTCATTAGGAATGCCCACTGGAGAGGAAGGTGAGATAGATCTCGGCCTGTAAACATCCATAGAGTTACGACTATTTGCGCTTATACGCTGCTTCTCTAATACGTCAACATTCTGCCAGGACCCTCGAGAGATCCCATCTTCTTGTGTATCCATCGTGTTTCTGCTAGAAATAGGGGTAGGACTCTTGGATATATTTCTGAAACCCTCCGGCACCCTGCCGTATGAACCAGATTTATCCATTTCTAGACCTCCTGAATAACGAGGAGACCGGGGACGGGAGCCTCCAGGAGACAACTGCGGATAATCATTCGGATATGTCTGTCTTTGCCTGGAATTACTACCATGAAGGGGAGAGCTCTTTCCAAAACTATTCGTAACTCCTCGATTCGTTGGGGAAGTGGCTGAAATAGCATGATACACTTCTAAAGTATTTAGTGAATTGGGGGAAGTGGACCCCAACCTCGAGATGGTTGAATCTATTCCTACTGGCTTCACATCTACGCCTAAACTTAATTCCGTCCCGATAGCAATAATTTCACTGTCTAACCGTTCAATATCTTTGCACAAGTCTTTAACTACATGTGATTCTGCCTCAGGTTTAATAATACTCTCTTCTTCATTCAGTTCACTTCTTACAGGCGAGGCAGGCTTGGGCTTGACTTCTTCAACGGTCTCGACAATCTTCTTTGGAGTGTGGATTGGCTTTACGGCCTTTGCGCTCGGGTGGGGGCTCGGAGCAACTAGCAGATGACTAATATCGCCAAATGGTCGTTTCACTATTTCATCGTCTCCAGGTTCTCCAGCGGTGTCCAGCTTTTTCCGATGTAGGTCTTCAACGCATTTTTGGTAAAATTCGATGGTTTTATCACTATCACAGTCGAAATTTGTAGGGATTTTTGATTGTATATAAGTCAAAATGTCGTCCATATTCTTCTTGGCCAACAAGGTCTTGCTATGCAACTTTAAGATTGAATACGCAGCACACGAGAGGACTCTTTCACCTTCTAACAAGTAAATATCCCAGTATCTAAGGGCAAGTTCGTACGGAACACGATCGAGGAAACACTGGAAAAACCACTTCAAGGTATACAAGCCCGAATCAACTCCATGCTTGTCGAAATGCTTCTTCAGTCTTGGCATCATAATTGATAATATTTTGTCATGGTGTCTCTGAAATCGTACAAGCTTTGGAAACCCAGCGATGAAAAATCCTTAAAAAACCACGTAATCAATTAAAACATGGAAATTTGAAGGTTTCAAGATTCAAAATAAGATACTCTTTAATTTGCTTACCATGCATTCGGTATCTTGGATGAGTCATTAATTGCGACAATCCCCAAAACGCGTCTTCTTCGGATAGATAAATAAGTAATAGGGCGGCAATGTTAGACATTCCTTGACAGTAACCTACTTCCGAATTATATACTGAGTAAGCACTTAGAATATTAAATAATGACTGCTGCATAGGACCATATCGAGGCTGGAAATTTATGTGATCTCTGTATGTTCTGTTAACGTCCAAATCTATTTGCCGGATATCAGGGGAATACTTTTTGGCCAAAATTAGCATTTCCTGCAGATGAGAAAGACAAATTATAAAAACTCTTGGCTACTTAAGCACAGTACATGTTGATCGACACCCACAGTACAGTCATTAATTTCTTACCATATATTTTCCATTTTGTTGTTCCTTTAACGGGCCTAATTCAAGTAAAGCACCCCAGATTGCAGGTCTCATTTTGTTGGGAATACCCTTGTAAGTTCTTTTTTTTAATTTTTCGCTATTTTTGTACTTATCCCAATCCTTAAGCATTTTTGCCCATTTATCTCCCCTTTCCGCTTCAATAATCTTCTTCTTCTTCTCTTCCGCTCCTGGATTAGGTAGCCGTTGATCACTAAAACAAATAAGTTTCAAAATTAAATGAAAGCTTCTTACTGCAGTGGCGGTAGTGTGATATGCGGAATCTTCCTTACACAAGTTCGATGTAAAAGAACATTTCAAAAAGATGCAATATACTACGATTACGGTTACGGACAATAATTCCTCTACAAAACTACTCTAATTCGGATATTTCCCTGCATCACTTCTCTACCCACGGAAAATCATTAAGTAAATGTCTTGCAGAACAGAGGAGAATGTAGCAGCATTTTTCTGCGTTCAAACGCTGAATTATTATTACTCCCTAGTGAGCAAATGTCGTGCAACCCCATGGAGAATGATATCATCATTGAAATTAGAACTTCTTGACCCGTGCATCATTCTATATTCTATGCACTATTCTGACCACATTTAAAGGCATCATCAACTATTTACGTCATCAACAACTGTAATCGATAGCCTCTGAGACAACAATCTACATGGAGCAAAGCAAAGATGATGATAACCTTTGACTTGCCAAGAATCAATCTTGCGCAACATATCTAAATCACGTGTTCTCATTCTAACCACTTTTAAAATTGCCATCAAACTATAAAAATTATCTACAAAAACGATTACAATCATAAACCGACGACATATATTCCGAAAGTATTGCAGAGCACGTACTGTATAAATCCATAGTGATCCGTGGTATGATAGAGTTCATACTGGGGGTCTTCCCAGGGCAAGATTTCGACACCTCCATCTCTTCCTTTTTCATAATTGGAAATGATGCCCCGCCTCTCTTCTTCAGCCTTGTCAATCCATTCATTCTCAGTCTCCACCATAATATCACAAAAATATAAAAAGTTTTCACTTGTTCAATTGAGTTTTAGTTTTTGTTTCTTTAACAGAATCCTCCCATCAAATGTTTCTTCAAGCCGTTAACCCAGGGCATGTTGTCGCACCAGAACTTGGTCTCGTAACGCTGTATTCGCGAATACTTTGATCCTCGATCAAATAAGTTACATATATTCTCAACTAAACATTCACAGTTAACTTGAAATTTGTTCAATGACTATCCCTTCTATCCACAGATTAATAGCGATGGAGATACCCATGAATCCAGGGGTTTGATCCAACACGTATCCAGGTATTACTAAAAATAAAAATAAAGAAACATCAACATTGCAACTCCTATTTTTCAATGTACCCAATGTACCCCCTCGAATCTGCACAATGTAGAACAAATTCTTTACATCAAAATAATTAATTCATCCCCTCGAACGTATACGAAAGGAAAGAATAAATTAACGGGCTGCTAGTGTATAATGGTTGGAAATCAAGTTGACTCACCCCTTCTGACTGAACCTTTACGTTTATCCCAAACCACGCTCCTTCCTGAGCAAGGACAATTAAGTATGTGTGGTACAAGGAATTTAAGGTAGTTAGTTGATGCACGTATTAATTTACGAGCGGAAGTGGAAAGCTAGTCGGTCATGTGAACCAAATCCACCAACTACTTAATCCCCAACAGGATCAACTCTCCAAGTAGGCATAGCTCCTGCCATTTACAGCCGACGAATAAATAAACAACTATTAATATTATCCGCCCGTATTCACATTAGTGAGTCCAGATCCACTATTCTCGATTTCGACTTCAATGATTCAAATCTGCAAAACAATTATAACCCAAAAATGAGTATATACATTTTTTCTATCAGAAAGCAAGGCATACCTACTCCCCTTCATAACCGTAAATAAATCTTGACACTTGCTTTTATTTCAAATCAGTAAACCTACACTTGATTCACCTTCAAAATCCGATAACAATAGCTCTCTCTATGTATTACCAATATTAGTGTATCCATGACTTACTGACTAACTTACTGACTGACAGCTCGCTCAAAATACAGGAAAGTCTTCAAAGCTAAACATCAAACATACTCATCCCCGTTCGTCACTCTTATAACTTCTCGTCATTATCCTTCCCCTTTCTCCCATACACCTTTAACTCTTCAACATTACAATTATGTATACAAACCAACCATAGCTAAATATATTTAACAAAACTATGAATCAGTTAATACTCCCTCTTCTTCCTCACCTACATCACAATCGGATGTAGCACTCCTTATAGAACCTTATAGAAAAATACAACCCCCATGACCCATACTTTGCACAACATAACCCGCATGATTATAATTACCAAATCCTCAACCATACGTCATACGTGCATATTCCGCACTATCCACCCACAACTAACCATCACTCAAAACCAGATTGACACTGAATCTCTACTTCCGACAGATGATGATCAACTCATGCTCTACTCCTTTCAGAATGAACCTCCCCCTTTTGATCATTCTTAACAGCCTTGCTAATTAAACCCCGTTGACGGCTTTCACTCTCTCTCTCTTTCTCTATTTAAATATTTATACGTCAAGACTTCTCTTTCCACAGTCTCACCGAGATCAACACCTCCAGCTTTATGTATACATGGAATTACTTACGAAATTAATTATTCCTCCGTCTGTACACACATGTATATACTTGTCGAGAAAACAGCTTCTCAAGTTCAAAGTTGTCGAGTGAAACTATAATATAGTTGATACTCTCTTCCTCCTACACATTTAACTCCCTCTTACATATTTTCTTCTTCTCTTGAAAAACTTCATTGCAAGAAAAACTTGAGCAAGTGTCTATCTCTCTTCCTCGCTCTCCCGTAATCGAGGATCCGGGATCCAACTCGTCTCAATAAAACTTCTTCTTCTTAATATCCGCCTTCCTTCCTTCCTTCCTTTACAATCAAATGCGCTTCTCTTCCTCTCACGCTGTATTTTTTATTATTATTTTACCTATCGTCTTCTTCTCCTCCTTCCTCTGAAAAGTCAGCTTTAATAGCGGATGAACGCGTATAACTACAGACACACAACTTTTACATAACACTCCTCCCTTTAAATACCCTATAACCTCCTTCTTACCGCAGTATCAATCCTAGCCACCACCACTGTAGAAGCATGACCATGGCCTAGACCAGAGTCTAACATTTGATATAACCCACAGCTCACTTGTTTCAATCCAATTCCCCATACTCCTTCCTCCTTGCTTCCTATAAAACTTCTCTTCGCATGCTTCTTCCTTTGCATAGAAAGGACCTGCGTAAAACTTCATATGCTTCACAGTACTTCATCCCTTTGCTTCATATCATCGCCTTTAATTATATACTCCCTCTCTCCTGTCAGCTTTAGTTCCGAACAATTTTTCTCTTGAAATCGCGTAATACTCAGCACATAAGCTTGTTGTGTCCTCCAAATGAACGATAATATAACTAGCCTTTTATGTGTTTCCCTTCCATATCAACACATTATTTATTATTTCAATCCTTACGGAGAAAAATATTCCAGTGAAAACTACCACCACCGACGTATATATATATATAAGTTTATATAACCCTCTTACACAAACCGTAGCAGTACGACGAGAACCTCAACATTTGTCGAGAGAGAGCCAACTATTTATACACAGTTGTAGCATCCGAATTCCGGCGTTTTCGGTGGCGGAGCACGTGAAAATCGGGTAGTTTCCGGAATTCTTCACATTCCAAAATAAATCTGCCACGAGAGAAACACAGAATAACAATTACATTCTATAGCGGCCTTGTAGACACCCGAGAGGGTGATATACGGGATTTATGGATCCCGGCAAGGGAATAAATCCTCACAAATATTTCACCCTCACGCTCTTCAAGTCAACACCAGGGGGCGAAAGGAGCGGAGGCGGGGAAGACGCTTTGGAAAACGATAAGTTTCTAGTCCCCCTTCGTCAAGCTGGATACCGAGTGAATCTTGTCCCTGTATTAACCTTTCGCTTTTCTAATCTTGACCAGCTGTGGAAACACATCCGGGAGTACGAAAAATTTTCAGGTGAGAAAATATCAACTTCAACTAGATTTCAAACTCTCATGTATGACGTTAATTTTTACTGAAACCGTATACGAATCCGTTCATTAAATCTACGAGGAGGATGTTAAAACTTAACTAGTATTTCAAAACAGACTTTAGGAATAAACATACAACCAACACTAGCAAATTTTCACTCGATATTCACTCCTTATACCTGTAGTGTCCCGCTTATGTTTTATTGTGCCATTTTAGGAACTTTCCAGGAATATTCACGGATATTTGCAAAGACTCGATAAACCCTTTGCTATTAATGCAATATTCGAGAATATTTTCACCGGTGAACCGGTGAACCGAGTGTGGAAGTGTCACAAAGCACAGGGCAAAGATGACTAGGATGATGCAAATATAGTAGTAAGTAGGTGAACAATAGAATCAAATCTTATCCTAAGGGCTTTATGTATGTGAAGAGTAGTGCGAGGCTCATGGACAAATAATAGAAGTCTAATCTCACAATGTGTATACCTACCTACGTTTCAATATCGTGCAGATTTTTCTTCGCCCTAATTTTCCTTCCTTCCGAAAGACTCAAACTCAAAGAATATGGTATGGTGGAATATTGATATTTCCAAGGGCTCTTGACGCTGATACGCCGAATAAGCGTCGTTAGTATCTGCTCACGACGAGGCAGACTCTTGTAGGAAAATCACTCAAGTGGATTAACATAGTCAACTTTAATGCTAGAACAGTTTCCAGAGGTTATTTCCTTTTAGCAACTAGGTTAGGTAAATTAAGACAAAGCCAGTAAAGATAATGACTTACCTGTGAAGCAGGGAATCCTTTCCGTTATGATGCTATGCTGTGGATTACTAAACAATAAGCTGTCCCGAATGGAAAATTAATGAGAGGAGTTGAAGTAAAGATGAACACGCAGCCCATTTCTCAATCTTGAGTAAGTTAAGGCGTAGCTTTAAAAGCCCAGACAATTATCAAATAAAACAAATAACTCCCGAGATATAAATAAACTAATGTACACTCATCATTCAAGGAGCTTCTCCTGAGAATACATGTTATTAAATTACATTCATGCGGAGTCAGGCGGACAGACACCTAATAATGTTTGTTGTTAGCACAGTAAATACGGTACAAGAATTCTGCACATTCTTTTCTCAGACAGACAGCTCATATTTAAGGTGGGCGTATTTAGTGGGGTTATTTGCCTTTTGTTTATTGCATTACACTCCACGTGTACCACGTGTATCTAGTTGTCCGTATACGTCTGCATTTACATAGCATCTTTGAAGATGTAAATTACTATTGAATCCTGGATTTCTTTGAAGAAGCTTAATATTTCTTTAGTTATTGTATGTAATGCGATACCATAAATCTTCCTGCGTAGCTAATTGTTCGAATCTTTAGCTATCTTTTGATGAGAGCGTTTTTGAAACCGATTATACATTTTCCAGTTTCTGCAGCTCGCATTCAAAACGTTTAAATATGCTCATAAACTGGTCATGGTAGTGGTCAATGGTCATACTTTATAATTCGTTAATTGGCAACGATTTCAAGCCAATTCATATATGCTGTCAGCAAGTAACAGAGTTTATGTTTGTTTTCAGGCATTCTTTTCACGAGTCCACGATGTGTTCAAAGTATAGCTCATGCCGTAGAACTTCATGACGACCGAAGCAGTCCCTTGTGGTCAAAACTTCGACAATGCTGGGCAGAACGTAAAATATATTGTGTTGGCCCATCAACATTGGAAAGTGCAAAGGATCTCTTGGACATGTCTATAGAAAATCCTAATTTGCGTCAGAGTAAAGCGGGTAATGCAGAATCTCTTGGGCAGCTAATACTAGAAGGTGAGCAAATTGGCAATCTTTTGGCAAATCTTTTCTAAACCGTGCTGGATTTGTGGGGGGAAATATCGAATCTGTCTATTACACGCACAATAATACCTTAATTTTAATCATTTTACTTTTTATTTCAGAGTGTGGTCAAAGTTTACCGCTTCTATACCCCTGTGGAACACTAAAAAGGCCTACGTTGCCGAACATGATGTCAGCTAACAAAATTTCGTTCGAACTTGTTACTGTGTACGCAACCGAACCAAATCCTGAACTAGAAAAATATATAAGACTACACGGTATCTGTGATAATGGCTTTAAAAGCCAGGTTAGTGACACATCTCAAGTTACTTACGCCATCTGCGATTGCATTTAAAGCGAACCAAGATTGAGGTAATGAAAAAAAAATCCTTCCTTTTCCTACAGGGCACTCAAGTTTACGTTTTCTTCAGTCCTTCAGGATTGAAGTTTTGTTTACCCTTTATAAAGCAAGTTTCGCATCTGAAGGTATGTCATTTGATTGTGTCCTAAATATGATTCAACTTATTTACTTGCACTTAATGTTTTTTTATATTCGATAATAGTATAATATATTATTTATTTCTAGTTTGTAGCAATTGGGCCTACTACAAAGAGCGCACTGGAGAATGCAGAAATAATACCTTCTAGAAGTATCTATCAGTGCGAAGCGCCCACGCCGGAAGCGCTGCTTCATGTTTTAGAGCATGTTTCGCAATCAATAAAAAGCTAACGAAAATTAAATAGCAAAATAAACTTGGAGATTTTCATTTATTGCTGTGGTCTCCCACGCGAAACATTAACGGCATATCATCGGGATAAACGAATACCTTCCCTAAACGAAAATTTGAAGATTTCTGATAGTCAACTGCACAAGTCCAGAGTTGAATAACCAAAATTAATTACAGAAATATATATATATATAATTTTTATGAACGTTACCCCCCGGGCTGACATAATTCTTGGACGGCCCCTATTCCGTTCACGCGCGGGAATTTCAAACAGAATACTGAATCATGGATCTCGGAACGATCTCCGTCATGCAGTGCATTCACGTTGTTATGCACACGTAAATAGAAGGGCTCTGTCGACGACACACGAAGAAAAGACTCAACTCTCACAGTACTCTCATAGCGATAGATTAATAGAGGATTTGATTGAGTGGTTTCTTGCTTTATCTTTTTACTTCGAAAGGTTGACAATTTGAGTGACTAATCGAAGCCTTTCGAAGCCGTGTTTTCCCGACCCGTTTAATAATTAATAAATCAAGTTAATTAACGCAGACTCTTCCATCTGTATATTGGTGGGTTACGTTAGTAGATGTTTGCATTCCATCACAGTTCACATACATGAACTATATAATTTACATGGTTCGGTGTCGAAGCTCGATGTGTTCATGTAAAATTAAACCTTCAGACTTTATTACAAACGCATTTTGTGACAGTGTCGCTGTATTAATATAACTCCTAAACTATAGAAGGATAACAGGCTTTCATATAAGTGTGAGTTCTACTATCTATATACCATATATCTGCACTTCACGAATTATCTTATTGTAAAGCTAAACAACTTGAAATCAGTTCAGTTTTAACTCGTACGAAATTTTTCAACTTGAAGAGGTGAGTAAAGCGCTTGATGTCCATCAGTCAATATTATTTACATAATTCGTGTGCAACGGCAATACCAGCACACGTCTTGGGTAGAAATAATCCTATCTTGAACATTAGCCTTATACTTTAGATCCAGAGACTGCTTTTATTACATGGTGATAATTCAAATGCATTTGATTTGTGACAAGAGTTTCCGGTGTAGATATCTTTAACTGGTGCTAGTTCCGTAAAAGCTATCAAACTGACAATGCTAACATTACCATTTTTTGTTTTTTCAGGCTTTCGACAAAAGGGGGTAGCGGAACTGACCTTGAAGTAGCGAAGAATTCCTTGCGTTCTTATAGGAGAATACATTTTTACTGCAAAAATGAGTGCAGAGCACGAGAAATATGTCCGGCAAGCCTTAACATCGGCTAACGTAAGTTTTAACTGTTGTAATTACTTTTATGACATTATGATGGTATGTTTGTAATATTTATGTTATTCTTAAACAACTATTACAGTACAGGAATTTAGAGAAGACCAAAGCTGAAATTGTGGAGGTTCTGAAACGATACCGAGGGTTGAAGCCGGCTACAGAGGCATTTTGTAAGATACTTTGAATCCAGTTGTGATTTAACCAGAACATGGTTAAGGCGGTGATGGAAGTATTAAATTTATAATTACATTCTCGCTTACGCAGTTTGGAACAATGGGACTCAGAAACAACTTCTCAATTTGCAAGGAACCATTCCTGTTACATACAAAGGTAAGCATAAGGTGTCTCGGTGAATGCTAAAATAATTTCAACTTATTAGTTGACCTTTACAGCAAGAATATATAATCTATTTGTTCCCCCCTGTTTTCCAGTCAACTAAGTTTATTTGATTATTCTATTCCAGGTGCCACGTATAATATTCCGATAGTAGTCTGGTTGCTCGATACTCACCCAGCGAATGCTCCAATGGTTTACGTTAAGCCTACAGCAGCCATGCAGATAAAAGTCTCACGACACGTAGATCATACAGGAAAGGTTTATCTTCCGTATTTGCACGACTGGAATCCGGTAAGCAGCCGTGAAAGAATCAATTTACTTTTTCATCTAACCTAATTCTGAAACTTCAGTTTTGATTTTTTTGCTTTTAGCTTTCATCGGAGCTGATGATATTGATCCAAGTTTTAATTGTAACTTTTGGAGAGCAGCCTCCAGTGTATTCTGTAAGCAGTGCAGTGACTCCTCCAAAGCCTTCCCCTGTGGTGCCTTATCCCACGCAATCATATAATCCTCCGTATCCAACTATGCCGACGATGCCAATGCCACCAGGCCTGCCCACAATGGGGATGGGAGGTCCCATGCCCGGCAATACCGTGCCAAGCTACAATATTCGCCCCAGTCTGATAACCGCTGCGGAGGAAAAACTGAGAAGGAAATTAGAAGAAGTCTTCATATCGACAGAAATTGTGAAAAAAGTATGCTGGTAGATGAATGTACTTTGATCTTATAAATTCAAACTCTTTCTAATCATTTTGTTCCGTCTAGACTGGTGAACAACTAAGAGAAGGTCAAGCGAGACTGGATAGCATGGTTTCACAAATAGAGACAGAGAAGGCAACTTTGGGCAATCATATAGTAACACTGGAAAACGAAATCTCTCAGCTGGAAGCTAAAATCGATAAGCAGAAGACTGAGGAAAACGATGCCATCATAGACGACGCGATTAACGCGCCAACTACCCTATACAAACAGTAAACTTATTATTTCCTTTCTTTCCTGCTATTAATTACTTCCGTATCTTAATTCGCTCGTCACACACGAAGGCTTTCCAGCTATTAAAACTACCCTCAAATTATTTTGCAGGATCGTGAATACATTTGCGGAGGAAGCTGCTTTGGAAGATACAATTTACTACTTGGGCGAGGCATTCAGAAGAGAACGTGTAGACTTGGAGCAATATTTGAAGAATGTCCGTGCCCTCTCCCGCCGTCAATTTATGCATCGGGCACTCCTTCAAAAATGTCGACTGAAAGCAGGTCTAGCTGGATAAGTAAGAAGAAGAGAACTATAATTATATATTATGTCCTCTTAAAGTATACACGTTTCGCGCTTTTTTGTTTATAATATCATTATTATAGATATATACTACACATCGGTTTTCCGTATTTTGCTGGTCTGAAACCAATTCCTTGCTTATTTAATCATCTGATTTTACCTCCATGCAGTGAGTAAACACATGTTCAAATTCTATACTGAATATGACTACTTCCTGAAATCTTCATTATCATCAAAAATCCCTCAAGTCCTTCTCACATCACCTTACTTATGTTAGCTAATACCATTACCAGATTCTGTCCAGAATACCAGATTCGGTCACGAACACCAGATTCGATAGTACCCTAGCTTTACATAGCGCAAAGCCAACTGTCGATTAACCCTATTCATTCTCTAGCATTGGCCTTACTTACTTCTAATCAAACTATCTTCCTTCAGCAAGCAGAACGTCCACTTATTCATGATAATTCAGTCAACTACAATCTTTAAAAACGGAAGATGGCCGTAATTTTTACATAAAATCTTCTCTGTAATTTCAAGTAATTTTTTACCGGGATCAAGACTAACGAAACTCAAATTCAAGCTCAATCTTATAGAATCTATGGTCAAAGGACTAGTTTGTCATTAAAGTGTCCCACACGCCGTAATTAATCTGATTGCAGATCAAGGTAAGAGAAAACTATTTTCAAGATGAAGTTTACATATAATATATAATATACGTTCCAAGTTTGTGCATGACATGACGCAGTCTCCGCTCTGGCACATTTTTAACCCGTCCAACCAAAACGATGAAGGAGGAACACAGGCCCTGTCCATCAGCTACGTCAGGATCTCACAGACAAAAGTCATTAACTTCCACTTGAGCAACATCCAGGAGATTGGAGGCCTGTGTAGGAGAAAGGAATTTTCTCTCTACACTTTCCTCCACGTCCCCTGCAGACGAAGTCCCGAGAATATCCCTGATGTTGGGAGAGAGTTTTGTCATTGTGAATTCAAGTATTATGTTGTTGCCCTCAAAGGAAAAAGGTTGGATGGCAGGAATATATACTACAAACAAGGAGTTAAACACATTCAAGTCGCAGCTAATAACGAGGAACGGCTCACATCATCTGTATATCCAAGTATACAAAATCCAACATCCATTACGTTAAAGGTAATATTCTCATATTATTCCTCCAGCTATAGCCAATCAATCCAAACCAATGTGTAGTTGAAGAAATCGGTTGGATTCCCAGGAAAAGCTTCATCTGATCGTCATATATACAGTTCCTCCAAGGAAGGGCCTCCCAATTCCAGTATAAACAGAGCAGGAATAGAGACCATGCTGGAAGCATGAAATTCGGGTAGCAGAGAGAGCTACAGGGGGATCGCATTTTCAAGAGAAGAGTTGAGGAAATCGGGGATGAACTACCCAGTTTCTGTGAACTGTGAACCTCTGCTGCAGTATTGGTGGAAGTAGCTGCTGGAACTGGATGTAAAAACCCTGAGTTTAGTATCCCGTCGTGTCCTGGAATCAGCACTCACCCTCTGTTGCTCAAATTATAAGGTGAACTATAGCAGAAGAAAGTTGCAAGAGAATTAGTTAATGACGAGACGGAAAATTCTTAATTGTGCAAGGTTATCATCCCGGGTGACGCAGTGCAACATCAGCAGTCTTGCTGCGAACCGTTTTAGAACAAGTTCGGGCTTGAACCCACCCTATCCTTGTATGTTAGGACGGGTAGGTAATTTCCTGTTACAGCCATGCAATTTTTCCGTTCCGTGCATACAACACGCTAGAATATACTTTCGGTATGGCACGAATTGTTAGTGTATTAGTGTAGTTGTTTTTATAGGAATTTAGACTGCGGGCTGAGTTTAGTTATGTAAGTACTGTAGTTAAGGTTACGGATTAGTCATCCAAGTGATTTGATAGAAACGTTGGTCAAAAAAAACATTTAAACCCGCATCCACATGCTCCTGTAATTGACTAGTTTAGTGGCCTGGATATTGGGTTTGCGGTATGGGATTGTTAAGTACTTGAAACTCTATTACGCATAAGCACTAGGTGTGCACTAGCATAAGGGATTGAAGGTAATCCATCCGGTATTTAATTATGTATGTGAAAAAGCCAGAGTACGTTTTAAAACGTAACATGAACATAACATGAACATAACATGATTAGTAAAGAGCAATAGTAGTGTAATGAGGTTCAGGTTCATAGAGATTATAAAGCAGTTACGTGTTGCATTAGTAGGTTTTCGAAAACTAGAAGATGTAGGTTATTTTTGAGATCGAGACGAATGAAGGTGAGATGTTCATCATGTGTGCAGGAAAGCTGTTTATTACAAGTCTTGTCTAGGCGAAGGTTGTGTTTGACTGCTGTGCAGCGATTATATATCTGAATAGTCAAAAATGATTGAAAAAATTGAAAAGTTGTTTTTGTATTTCCAGGGAAACCGTGTTCCAAAATTTGTATATTGAAGGCTGCTTCCAGTCCCGCTGAGGAGAAGTCAAAAACATTCGAATGTATCCATTGTGATGTCGAGTTGGAAAAGTGAAGTGATGAAATAGACCGTCAAAGTGTACCTGTTTGGAATCACATCACATAGAAACCGCTGTTATTAATGGTATCACATATATTTGATATTTCCACACCGAAATCAAGCATCACTCACTGACTTGAATTTAGTTGTTGAATTCAGGAAGCGTATTTGGTAAGTGATGAAATATTTGAATTACCAAATAGTGAGAGATTTCAGATAGAAATTCGATGTATGTGATGGTATTATGCTGGACTGGATTGTTTATTAATCGTGAAATTTTATTTTATTTACAGGCTGTGGGAAGTGCTGCTGTCAAGTACGGAAAATCGTAGTTAATAGTTGCTAGAACAGAGAAAAGACTGATCATTAATTATGTTCTTATAACGTTTCCGGTTTTGTTCAAATCAGTTCGGAATCGGTTAGGCCAGTATGGCGAGTAATTTAAGGAGTCGAGCTCGTGCTAAGGCACATCTCCAAACCTCACCAAAGGCACCATCTAATCCTGGTCCTGGAGAATCAGCCTCCCCGCCGGTTGATCCTAATAATCCGGACGATAAAGTTAAATGTGCTATATGTTTGGGTGATGTTGTGAATCGGTCGTATAGCAACAATTGTTGTCACAACTTTTGCTTTGCTTGCCTTCTCGAGTGGTCTAAAGTGAAACCAGAGTGCCCACTTTGTAAAAGCTCTTTTACATCAATTTATCACAATATACGTTCCATTGATGATTATGACGAGTACCATGTACCTCCTGTGATAAGGACTCCCCCACCTATTCAGTTTCCTTCGATTAATCACCTCCTACATCTTCATCCACTGCAGGAGTGAGAATTTCAATATTTAATTGATACTTCTGCATTGTTCGAGCATAACTTTGAGTTGTACTGTATATAGTATATGGCTAATGTTTTATTCGTTTTTAGTGATATCGTTACAATCAGAAGCCATCGGTTTCATCCGTATGGACCATCGTCTGTGAATCAAGCTACTGTTTATCACCCGTTCCGTACGCGATCACATTTTAGAATTGTCGAGTATGTTCCGTTTCATCGTCGGAACGAGATTAACCCTTTCCGGGGCGGACCTACGTAAGTTCTCTAGAATTCTTTGGCTAATATTGATCCTCACCTTTTTAACATGAGGTCTAACTAAGTATGGTCTCTGATTTTGCAGAGAGTATTTTGGCACCTCAATCAGCCTTCACAATGATAATGTTCCTTCCGGAAACATTCGGAATTATCAAGCTCGTCGGCGAATCTATGACAGGGCGCAGTGGGTACAACCTATGAATTCCATTCTCCCAACTGGGTCTGCTTACTCTTCTTCGGTAGAATACATTCAAACTCATCCTGTTAGTCGCGGACGTATTGTTAGCTGGCTGCATCGAGAACTGACAGTGTTACTCGGGCTTCAGATGTCGATCCATGAGGTAAAGAGTGGGAAAAGGAGGGATTTAATTTCAATTATATTGCATTAAATTTGAAACTTCCGACTTGTTTGTGTAGTTGGCAGATATATTTGACGTGATAATGAGCGTGCTGGATAACTACGACATCCGATGCAGAGAGTTCCGAGAGTTAGTGACAACCTATTTTGCCGATCGCACGAGACATTTTCAACATGAATTCTATTATTTTGTTGTTTCGGGCTTGGGCATGGATGAATATGATGCTCGAGCTCGATATTCTTCGACGGGACCAGGACGCTTACACAATCCGTCACCACCGCTTGTTGTTGTTTTGGACGATTCAGAAGAGGAAATACGTCCAGTTCCACCTGTGCCTGCGAGGGAGGATAGCGATTGCATTGTCATACAAGAAGAATTGCCATCAACCTCTCGCGGAAGACCAGCAACCTCTAGTTCAAGTGCACATCCTATGTCAAGTTATGTAGATGGACCATGGGACTTGACGTTGGGAAATTCTGAAGGTACTGGTATCCGAAGTACTGGTACGTCTGACCCATACCGGAGCATGCATGCGGCATCATCTGCTACTGGATCGTTTCCCGAGTGTTCTAGAAGATCGGGTGTCCTTCCGAACGACTTCTCTCCATGGGAGGCTCGTCGTAATAGGGATGTGTACGATTCCTCTGTCGTATCTGGCAGACATCGAACGGGATATTGCCCTGAAAATCGAGGAATAATGGAGGTGACAAACGCCAGAAATTTGGTTACGCCACCCTACGATTCTCGTGGAACTGTGGATGATAACTTCTACAGATTAGTTCGACCAAGTTGTTCAAGAAGTCGTAGGTCGGGTTTTACGTCTGGATTGCTGATGGAATCCATGTCCTCAAGCTCATTCTCGTCAATATCTGGCTCAACTGATACTCAAGAACAGTCATCATCAGGTGGCCAACATGCTCCGGATGAAGAGGACTGTGTTGTTTTGGGTGTTCATCCAGTGGTAAAGAAGCCCCCATTAGCTGTTATTACAATATCTGATTCATCAGATGAAGAACCTTCAACTTCCCGTTCTGCAATGCGTGAGACTGAAAACACTGGGAGAAGTGAAGGTCAAAGTCGGCTTCAACCGCAATACAAGAATGAAGTGCCCGAAATACCTGATTTAGGAATGGAGCCGGACAGTTTTCTTCAGATGTGTAACGCAAGCATTGAAATACCTACAACTTCGAGACGTCCTACTCGAACAGGTCGGTTAAGATTCAAGGGTAGTACATCTGCTATTGCTGGGTCTTTGTCACCGACTTCGTCTTCGTCCGAGCTTTCATCGACACCTGTTGTCTCTTACGGCTTCTCGACGTCAACGTCTCTCGTGGAGGACGTAAATGCTCATGTTGCATCAATCAGCTCTGGAATCGCAACATCAATACGTTTACGCTTACTTGATTCCAAAAAGCCGAAATCAAAATCCAAGAAATCCGGTTCACACAGCCGGAGCTCTAGGAGTACCTCATCCAAAACGAAATCAAAGGCAAAGAGTCACAAGAAGAGACGCCGTTCAGGGTCTTCTGATGATGAGTATCGTAAGCACGGGTCAAAAAGAGTTGTAAAAAGCGCCAAGAAAGAAAAATCCAAGCACAAGCTAAAGAAACGAAAAGCAGAGGAATCTTCGCTAGATGATAGTGATGGCTCCACGTCCTCGATGAATAGGTGTTCTTCTGGGAGTGAAACCGATTTTTGTGAAGATTCTGGTTATCCATGTGCCGGAGGAAGTGCATCTCAGGAGGATATGTCTGAATCCAAGGTTAAACGAGCTAAGCAAAAAAAGAAAAAATCGAAACGTTCAAAGTCTAGTAAATCTGGTGTTACAAAGAAAACTTTAACTCATTTAAGTGATGTTACCTATTCTTCCTCGGACGATACTACGTTAGATGCAACCATGCATAATGCTAGCGCTCGAGTGTCATTAAACAGTGAAGCTGGGAGCTCTCGCAGTGGACAATCTAGACTTCGATCCCATGAAGGAAGTGCTACGGAACAGTACATTCCACCATCGCCCCCATCAACATTACAAGTAGGCGGAGGTCGAGAGATGAACATTTACAATGATACCTCAGAACATACCTTGTTGGAAGGTAGCGGAATTTTTGATGAATATGGTTCAGGAGGACGAATGGATTTTCTGTAACATTGCAACGGTTTTTCTACAGATTTCACAGTTTGTGGAAACTAACTAAACTTCTCCAGTCAAAATAGAATATTACTCAATCCAAATGATCTTCGTGAATCTGTAACAGAAAGGACCCATGATGACAACAGGAGGCTTTGGTGATCAAGCAATGAATCCTCATTGTACCTTCTACACCTAAGGCTTTCACTCGTTTTAGACAATTTATGGCCATGCCATGAGAATCCGGTTGCAGAAACTGAATGAATTGTCATAAAATAAGTATCAACCTTAAAAAAATGCACGGGTGATTTCGTAATTATAATCGAAATGTATTATATATTATGAATGTACCCAAAATGAAAGTTACATTGACAGTTATCTTGTGTGCCATAACTATATCCCCGTTTTCAATTATTTTTGGTTACATCCTTCAGCTTTTGCGTTATGTTTTCTTGAATTCTAGAACGATGTTCTCCTGCGCGAGATACGTACACCATAAGGCTGAATTTAGGTGTAAATCATATGTCATGTCGAGAGATTTGCTCGTAGTTAGTTGTTAATTATATGGTTTTGATATGCTGTTTATAGTACGCTAACAGAGTTGCATAATCCTGATAGCAGGTATTGTTGAGCGCATAATGAGGCAGGGCGCTTTAAAACGTGGCAGGTCTTTTGTAATATCCTAGGATTGAAATGAATAATAAAACGAAATCATTCTTATAGTATTACGCAGTTTAATAAAATAGCATTTTTATTTTAAACACTTCAAATTTGTGGAAAAGCGCGGTGCAGCAGCTTACATTAGGCCTACATCTAAGTAAGTTCTTTTAAGAAATCTGTGTGGCGATAAAATAGTTTAAACTTCGTTGAAGAAAAATTTGCGAGACTTAAATTTAGCAGTCGTGGCCCCGAAATTCTCAACTGAGCATAAGGTTTTCGAGATTTCGATTAAGTATAGTATCTTTGACGGTATTAAAAACAATTCTAATATTTTCCGTATCGACGGCGGTCGTAAAATGATGATACAAACGAGGCATTCGCGTTTGCTTATTGCTTGCGTGTCCATCCCTCCCTTTCAAAAATAACTCTAAAATAAACTCTTTGACATCATCTAAAGATCTATCGCTCTTCTTAAACTCTGGGAAGTAATGCGAAATGCTAATACCCGCAGAAACTTTTTCCAGTAACAGATCTATTTTGTTCAAGAACAGAATCATAGATACCGAACTCAGCTGCCTAGCGTAATATATAGTATCAAAAATAATAGTAGATTCCTTAAGTCGATTCGTCGAACGATCCTCAAGCAGCACCTGCGAATAATAGGAGAGCATATAATTACTAACAGTTGTAACCAAATGCATCACAGATAAAACTTTTCATTATTATCAGTTGACAAGCAAAATTTTCTTAAATTGAATCGCAATAATGATTCTCACCTGATCAAATTCAGAGGTAGCCACCATGAATAGTATACTCGTAACTGAATCAAAACACTGCAGCCATTTAACTCTCTGCGACCTCTGACCTCCTACGTCAATGAAGCAGAATGGAACTTTATTAATGTTGATAGATAACTCAGAGATTCCTTTAGTAGCTCTTCGAGAATGAACTATATCAGTTGTAGAGGGTATCCAATCCTGGAAAAATAAAGAAACATTAGTTTCCCTTCACCAACATTTGCAAGCGATTACATCGCATAGACTGTATCTAAACTTTGGCTAAAACTTACTTTTCCAGCAATTCTGTGGATATTATTGTAAAAATATTGAACAGAATCGGAAATCTGGAATAAATTCCGCAGTTGGAATGCCTTTTGAATGGCCTCATCGCTCCAGCATGCACTTATAGAGGGAACGTACTGCATAAACGTCCACTGATCAATACATAACGCTGGCTGAAACTGCAGGAGCTTTCTCCCGTGTATTTCGTTGTTTTCATTCTGCCATCTTATATTTAATTTGTTACGGGCATCCACTAATACTCGCATGCCTGAAAAACCAAATACATGATGTAGATAATCAAGAACTAACACTGAAGAACATACGAGACATCTCAGCAAAATTGAGCTCCAATTGGTTCGAGCGTTTTCAAAAATCAATTGGGGAGTTGGCACTCGAATGATGTCGTACAGATGAGATTACGGCTTACCTAGTTGCGTCGAAAAATCGAGCTGAGAGCAGCGTAACAGTAGTATTTATTATGGATTACTTCAGAAACTTAGTTATATACTACTACTCTATCATGTTGGCACCAATACATACCACAGCCGAATCTCTCTACTCACTATAAGGGTTCTCCAACCCTTAGACGGAGAAACTCCTTATTTGGAGCAAATTTATCATTGAAAACCTTAAAGGTCAACCAAGAGAGCCTTACATAGAGAGAAACTCTTATTTATGGGGTATTTATAGAGAGTCCACTGTAGCAGTTATTGCCATTCATAAGTAAGCATAAACCACAACTTCCACATAGGCCGTGTCAAACCAGAAAGACTTACCCTGAATAATGTTCCCGTATATGACATGCTGGAATTCCTTTATGTCTTCCTGACCGAATCCGATACCGTGGATGATCCGCATCTGCTTAAGAAATGTTGACTTTCCTGACTCTCCAGCACCCAGCAGCAACAAGCGAACCTTACAAAAAAACAAAAAAAATGGTAAGGATTCTGTCACTGTTAAAACGAGCAATGCGCGACTTTATTTACGAACCAATAGAATATATAAAATAACCAAGTACCTGCTTTCTCATTTCACGTTTCCGTTCTTTCCATTCACGGCGAATGTCCCTATCTATTTCCCTAGACCTGGAAGTCTGTTCCAGTTCTTCGGGATCGAACTTGTACTTCCAGCAGCACCTCATGGCTCTGCGTATCGCGTCCGTCGTGAATCAAATAAATACACACAACGACGTCCAGTTTATCCGTCAATCGAGGGAACCACTTAAACAAACAGACTCTTGACTCTTCTAGCTCCAACTATCATCCCCAACGATATTGAAATTATAAAAAATAGACTTTCCACAAGACTCTTTCATGTTTTACTTGAGTTTTATCTTTTAAGTTCATGGCACACTACCAGCATTGCATACAGCAATCCCAGGTTGCGCAATTCTTTGAGATTCACACAATTCTACGGCCAGTTACGGTATTTTGTACGTAGCACTTGAACCAAACCAAATCCACACTTAAATAAATATGCGAGTTATTAACACCAGTAAGTTAGTCAGTGACCAGTGGCATCATACATACGTCAAAGATTATTGCCACCCTGACCAAAGATGATGAATGGACGGTTTCCCAGTTATTAGAGCTTGTCCGACATTTCCAGCTTCCCACCTTAACACAAAAAAACAAAGACAAAAGAGATTATAACGACTGCTGTAACATTGTAACATACACAAATGTCAAATTAAATCAGACAAAAATCATCCAACACGTCTTCCGCTGCCT
This sequence comes from Sminthurides aquaticus, assembly GCA_906901655.1. NCBI lineage: Eukaryota > Metazoa > Arthropoda > Collembola > Symphypleona > Sminthurididae > Sminthurides > Sminthurides aquaticus. The sequence continues at coordinate 10,527,843 of CAJQTT010000001.1, read as the reverse complement.
TCCTTATTTACATCCCCGCAAGCACTAAAAGCTTGTATATATTTCACTTTGAAATTAGATTCTTCTCCTTTGCATCATCCCTGTCACTTCCAGGCCCGCTGGGGCTAGTCAACTCAGGTCAGACCTGACCATTCTCATTGTGTCATTCATAAAAATACCCTCAGCACTCAGAATATGAACTCATACTTTAAAAGATATTCGCATCCTTCTTTCTTGTGCATCAAACGATGCGATGGTGTTCAGATAACAAATCCTTCAATACTATTAGCTATCCTCCAATATCCTAGAACAGGCTAACTAACACGAGATGTTCAGCTTAGGTCAAACGCACTAAATCGATCAACCCTTAGCTTCACGTCAGTCTCACAACTAACTACCATGATGACGAATCATCGCAAACATGTACCCAAAGCTAAGACGATCACCTGGTGGTCACACGGGGTTTATAAACTTCCTAACACCAAGGATTCTCCAGTGCAAGCGAAACCAAGGCCCACAAGTTCAGTTAAATTCAAGCTAAAAGTTTCCGCCACTTTACAGCTTTAGTGATTCCAACATGATCAATGATGACATCTCAAACGTTCAACACTAGGTTTCAGATAAATGCTTCACTATCTAGACTTGGCCAGACAAAAATATCCCATCCTTTCCTTGAAACTTAAACAGTCAACTCCAGCTAACTCCTACGATACAGTCATTTTAGCAGAACACTGCTTCTTGTGAATATATTAACCTTCAACTAAAACGCACCCTACTCGGATACAACGCCCGGCAATTAAAATATATATATCTATATAGTGTACCCACTAGCCACGGTCACCTTGCGTAACTGCATTCATTTCACCAACAAAACTTCATTTAATATTATATATATATATATATACTTAAGAATATCGCATTAAACTGAATTACGTTCGAACAACCTGCCTGCAAGACGTTTCCTCACTAAATTCTATGATTTCCATGTCACTTCTCAACGAATCACTAACGTTTTTTGGCTAACTAACCTGTAAATGCATATATATACGCAAGCAAGTGGAATAATTATATATCTGTTACCCATGTCCTTACCAAATCTCAGCAATCAGCAATTTAATTGAACACGTTCCCATGCAGTCATGTCGCCACGATTCCATCCAGCAACTTAAACATTCTCCAAAGAATCATCACCCATCAGACGGATTCAATTTCCCGAGCTTCATCATCATCTTGTTCACGATAACGAATAAATAATCATCTCCATTAGTCAGTCCGCTCCAATGACCTGCTTCCTCAAGCCCAGGAGCAGTGCTTATAAAGGATATAGTACTACTTAACTCCAGATTACAATAGTAGTTGACAAGGGATACAAAACCCAGAACTAATTATTATCACTACTCGCACTCCTCCCCTCTCCCTATTCCTTCTCAATCTTAATTTATTTTACACAAAGCTCAAAAAGCGTCCTTTTGTAAATCAATTTACATTAACCCCCATATCTATCCTTGGGTCCAGATCTTTAAAATTTACACCACAGCTCTGGATTCCCGCATGAACTCAATTAAAAGTCTCCTACATCCTGGTCCTTTTAATCGTCGATATTGCACAGCAAACAAAAACAGCAAGTCCACATATACAGAATTTAAACACTTCCGAAACACTATATAAATTTATTCTACTATGCTGTCACTCAATAACGTCTCATGACTTGATAGAAGCTATCCTTTTAAATTCGCGTACAATTAATCACTAACTTTATTGCAATGTAACAAATATGCAAATTAATCAGCTTCACCCATCCCTTGTCGACACTTAATACTCTTCCAATCCTATACAGCTCTCTTCTCCTTTTAGTCTAATGTGTTTATCGAATTGTTCAGGGATGTATCCTATGTCCTCCCAAGTGCATATGTACTTCAAGTTATTTTCAATTAAACGATGGGCCTCTCGACATTTTCTCTCATAGGTCAACAAACATACATACTAAGCTTTCTACACTATTCCGCACGTACTCCTATAGCCCACAAAACGGTATATACTTGTTATGTACGACACGGGGATTACCGCATTCCCCGTAAAACACATCAAATGTCAAGCATCCCCGCGTCAAGTCAAGGATATCTGCAGATCTGGAAATATTGCTAAAACGCTGATCGTTCACCCCCGTCTTGCACGTCTTTTCTAGTGAAAATAATACAGTTTCTTCCAAGCTGCTCTGGTACCCTATAGGTTGCATATTCACACTTTTCACACGGACGCCTATGAAAACGTTTTAATTATTATCATCAGGAATCTCTGAATAATAAAAAATACCAGTTGCAAAAATGCCTTATTACCAAAAAATAACACATCTCCATGTGCGAGGATATTATATAATTTTAAAAGAATATGATACTATAGGTAGCGTATGTATCGGTAGCATTAACCCACTTCCATCAATATGAACACATTAATGCTGGTTTTTATCTTGTGTTAGATAACGAGAATTTGATGACATCTTCTATTTTCCTTGAGTTCTCATATTTGAACTGCATTCTACTGCTTTGCAGTACACAGCCCAGAGAAACAAATTAAGTCAGCTTTTTCATGCGAAAAGAATCATTTACTTTTATATCAGATAGGCGGGGATTCCTTTTATACATCACCCTGTTAGTAAGCTCTTAAGTTTTGTTACTTGCTGCTTACATCAGAGATGACTACAACCGAAGTGTGCTGTAAAATATTATATACTTCTAAAATTACACAAGCAGTAACACTGGAACCGGATCGAATTTAATGACCTTGAAGTTAGATGATGATCGTTATGCATCATGAATGGCGAGGAGACGCTGTCTTTAACATCATCAGTCGGGTTTTGAAGCTCCCAACAACCACGAAATATAAGTTACTTGAGGTAACGTTCTGAAATGACTTGTTTTCAATTAACTGGATTAAGGGTTTTGTTTTTGTGAAGCGGAGGGAAAAAATCAAATGCAGGAATGTAAATATATGTTGTATTCTTTGATTTATTCATATATCTTTGACGTTTTGTGTCGTCGCATATAAGCTTTCACTTAATAGCAATCCATTGATATTTTCATGTAGCATCCGTTGCGCTTTACAATATCAAGCTAACTATGGAGCTTATTTTTAGCGGTAGGCGTTGTTGCTGTACCAAGTTCGATCTAAAATAATTCATTGTCGCCTAACACTTTTAAACTTTTGTGATTGTTGTGGTGATGAATTTTTCTCTCCTTCAACTTTCGTAGCGGTTGCGGGACTTCCCACTGACTCTGCCGTACATAAAACTCTCTTTTATAAACTATATTCAATACAGGAAATGGAGTAGCTGGATTACAGTCAACTCATTTCACGCGGTCAAAGCCACGTCAGATCTGCGTAGTACGCGAAATACGGATTGTACATTATTAGTAACAGAGATATAGTAATTCGCGCTTTACATATTCGGCCGGCCGCTATTGACAATAGCTATTTTTGTTATAATGGTACAGGTAAGGTGAAAGTAGAAGGAGAGAAATTGTCACAGGAATGTCAGTTAATTTAATAACAGTTTATCATCTCTTCATGTAAAATATGTCACAACTAATCTGTCTATTGAGTAGGGATTTAAACCGTGGCCACGTAAAATAAAAACAAGGCTTTATATCTTACTATTCGTCTCCCTCTTCTTATTCTCACACTTCGTAACGAAATTAACATAACAAAGTAACAGGTTCTCGTATAAAACAGTGAACTGCCTCAGAACAATCCGAACTTCGCGTTTTCCTTTGTCCTCTATCTCATTTAGAAGCCGTAAAACAATAACTGTAATACTCGGTATGATCATAATAACTTTTATCATTATTATTACTATTATTATCATATGACCAGAGTCTGGTACGTTCAATTCACATGTACTCGCTTTAATTGCTAGTCTCAGGCAACTTAAACCTAGCGTACTATCAAATAAATTTTAAGCAGCAATGATCTATTTTAAGATTTCGTCGCTCGAGTTAGGAAGCGTTTCAGAGCAATACCGTTTTTTATAAAATAACATTATTACAATTTTTCAGTTTTGTATTTCTGTGCATGTGTCCGTGCCATTCTCTATATCCGAAAATGTAAAGTGATCGATTGACATGTCTTCAGACTGCGTTTGATATTCCAAAAATAGTCATCAACCATACTGATACTACTGTTTTTAAGAACGTTAAGAATCATTACTTATCGGTAACAACCGCATGTAAACTCCGATCTGAACAATTAGTGATTCTGGTAAAAAAGAACTTCCGAAAACTACCGTTGAACACGCTCAACAGATTTAACAGAACTTAAACGTCAGGTTGAACGAAGGAAAACGTAGTTTCCGTATTTATATATATTTAACATCCGAACGAGGAACGAGCGCGATTCAGACCAAATAGATGCTACGTTATGAAATCGTATAATATATGTCTACGACAGCCTGTACCAAGCACGGTAAAAATTAACTAGCCTTATAACTATTTGCTTATAACATATTCGTTTAGCGGCTGGATTACTTTCACATCTTACGACTCCTTCCGTTTACCATATTACACATATTCGTAGAGGACAAATTTGCGAAGCCGGTTTCATTGCCTACTAGAATTACAAGGTATGTACTTAAATGTATATTAATATATATATAAGCGTCTTAGAAAATCCTTTCATGATTATAGTTAAACAAGACTTGAAAACTTGAAGATTTAAAACTGGCGATAAAAATCCAACCGATGGCGTTATACGAAACGAAAACACGAAACAATGAGGCTTAAGAAAGAATTATAATCTTGACAATCGGAAAATAAATGAACATTTGCTCGTATGGTTTCCGACATATATAAAAAATGTTTCTTGCTTCTATGATTCACCTGATTATTTCAGCGCTCCACACTTTCTGATGGAAATCCTTTTTGTCGGGTTGCCACTGGGATCTCCACACTCGCTGATTTTGTCCACGATTTCGATTCCCTCGAGGACGTGCCCGAAGATACCGGTGAAGCCAGGCATGTCTTGCAGGATAATACGGAATTGAGAGCCTACTAATCCCTTGGAGTCGTGCCGCTTCTGGGTGCGTCTCATGCCAATTGCTCCCCGTGTTGCAGGTAGCCGGGTGTCTTCAGGCATGAATAAGCCCTCTTCGTATATTGAGTGACCCCCACGACCATTGTTATGTTCAAAATCGCCAGTAATCACCTGTTAAATTTTACGCCACGTTTAAGTAATGAGTAACCCATCAGTTCCTTACTTTCTTCCCCCATTCATTTATCAATCTACTCGTTGGACCCAACGGAACTAAAATGTTTGCTTTAACAGTGAAATTAATAAAATTGAGCTTACGCTTTCTCCTTTCCAGCACTGGAATACTACACAACCCTGAAAACCAAATCCTCGTTCTTTGGTAGCAAGGGCACGGAAATTCTCGCACATTCTGGGAGCAACATCCGGTCTGGTCTCGATTATTATGCGACCCATGAGAACTCCTTGTATTTCCATATCGAAATAGTATCGAGGCCCGCTGACCAACGGAGAGTATTTGGGCGGTGATATCGTCTTCATCATATTGTTATTTGATAAATTTGCCGATACACCATTGAAACCCATTTTGGCCGATGAGTACGAATTGATCAACTTTAATGCTTCAGAATTGTGCTGCTTGGGAGCGGAGCCTAAATTGTGAAGAGGCGCAACCTGATGAAGAAAAAAACAATATTATAGTACGCAAATCTAGTACACCTAATGCAAATTTGTTTAGTAGCGGTTCCAGCATCTATCACTGAACTTACCATGGCCTTGAACAGTACACCCTCAAGTTGCTGTTTGCGACACGTAAGGGAACTTATCAGAGCGGATAAGTGCGACAGAGGTTCCGCGCTTCCATTAGCAAGAGTTTTTCGGGCATTTGTGATTAAATCATGAACCTTAAAACAAAATGTTTAATTTTGCAGTAGAGGTAGACGAATCGAAGCACAATCTCCAGCCACTTAAAAATAAATAATTCTTACCTGAGGAAGTTCAGCAAAGAAGACACCTCCTGTCATGAGGTCTTCCTCGAGATCCCGTTTAACTATAGACAGAGCATCTATAATTTTAAGGATTAGGTCCTGTTGCTTTCTCTCACACCGGTAAACTTCATTTAGCAACTTTCCAACGACTAGTGTCTCACTTTCCAAGGTTGACACCAGTGACTCGGTCATTTCTTTCAGCGATCTTGATGGATGTCCACGAGCAGCATGTTCCTGAATAGAAAACCAAAGCCATTTAGCATACAACCTAACGAAATACCCTGCGAATCCGCATCCCCTTGCAAATTATCCTGTTATTCCTTCTTATCCTTTCCTACCATTTGAACAAGTTTCCCCACAACACTTAATATATCCATTTTAAAAGGTAAGCCCAAAATATACACAAACTGGGCCTTCCGAATCAGTATTTTTCCACACGTTCGGCGTACTACTAGAGCACTCGCTTCAACCTACCACAACCTTTCAAGCCTGAGACAACACTGATTCGGAATCCGTATGAAAAGTAACAATAAGACGCCGAGTCTGGTAAATCAGCCCCCCCAGATAATCCGTATTACATACTTTATGGTAAATCAGAGTTGTCCAGACACTGAGTCACTTAGTATATAAACGTTGCATCCCATCGGGGGAAACTCCATATACTCTTAACTGAATGCAACCAGTCGGGCAGAGATGCACCCTACCCGGAAACTTTCCCTACCCACCACGAATGACATAAAAAACGTGAAAATTTTCCATGCGTTTACTAGTCCTACCACAAGTTTTTCATGTTGACAAACATAAGATAACATACCTGGGAACAGACTCTACAAAGACTTTTGGTACAGGATTCACACCAGGTCACATGCGGCATAGCATGTAGAACACACGAGCTGGAGTTTTGAAGCGGTTCGTCGAGTCTCCAAACTCCAACTAGATTTAATAAACTTTCTGCTTCATCTTCAGACCACGAGGATTTCTCATTCTCCTGGGCACTACCCATGGTTCGTAATTGTGATTAACTCTCCGCAATTCCGATTGGTTTTAGTGTCGTTAAGTTCCACCTGGAATAAATGACAGTAACAACATGAATGAACGAAACCAGTATAAATAACCTTAACCTTGAAAACGTTTCCCAACTGCCCTCATGTCTATCAACTGGTATCCTATTCACTATAAAAGTTAGCAAACGCCATACTGTAAATTCCGTCCGCTTTTGCATTAATTCACTCTCTATACCCCAGACATTTACCATCAACTGTTTTAAAAGCAGAACTATATACCCTATAGTAGTCCAGCTCATACTAAAAATTCAAATCCGCTCACCTTATTCCACGCCTCACCAAATTAACCTAGCATAATTTGCATACATTCTAAATTAATTCAGTAAGATCTATTGAATCCCTTCATGTCTTAACTTCCCCAAGAAATTTAACGTCCGAATCCTTTGGCTGATTTCAGATTATCAGCGCTTCTGTCAGTCCCAGCTTTGAAACCTAAACTTTTTGATTTCATTTTTTACGAATTAATCCACCTCCTCCCGCTTAAATAATTCCTTGAAAATATTCACCTTCACTAAACTATATTCACTACAATCTAGAGAATGTTGTTAAACTTTAAAAAAGTCCAAAATTATGTATTTTCTCCCCAACAATTTACTCCCGCCAAAACGAGCAACAATCTCCCTCGCTCACATTTTCCTCCTTTGACTCCTAATATTTAAGCCGTTAAATCCACTCAAAGGCCAATACTTACCCGACTGACAATTCTTTATATTGAATTAAAATCTTGCTATATATATTCCTCACTGTATTTAACCCCTGGACTTGTGATTTTGATCACAATTACCGGCTTATTTAAAAGCTCCCTCTGAGTTGGGATGAATTGCATAAGCCGGGGAGATCCTTATGTGAGTGCATGCTAGACAGGCTCGTAAGTCTGGTGTGTGAGGCTACTTAAATGCTGGTCGTGCATACAGCGCCGTGGAGGCACTCTCTAGACACACACGAATCCTACCAGACTCGAGAGGATAGCAAGTTGAGTATTTCCAATGGATTTAACTAGAGTTAAAACAATTAAAATTTTATACTCACCCACAAAAAAATATCCGGATCTATTTAACCTCTCGGTTGACACTTTAAAATACACAAGTCAATTTACATGAGGTCAATTATTAATGAAAAACCGTTGGAAAAATATATCATTCACCACTTTTTACGCGGTCTCCCGTACTACACACACAAGTTATTACTCCAATCCCACACACTGCTCTCTACTCCGTACCGAGGCTACGTCTCCTACCACATCCGTCCTCGTCCCACGTCCTAGACCCCAGCTTTGCCAAGCTCACTTCTGCTGATCATGCGATCTGCCCTGCGAACCCGCAAACCCAATCCCATCCCATGAATCGTACATATACGTCATCCTGCGCCACTCCTGCGCCGCTCCACGCTCCGTCTCCCGCAGTCACACTAGCGCTCTCTCCCCGCCTCTCGAATCAACTCGAAGGATTCTACCCATCCCGCGCGTTTCGCCTCTTAGCCGCGCCGCCGCCCCTCGCCCGCCTCTAACAAAACCCATTCACTTTTTTATCAGAGACCCGGCACACACTATCCTCCTCCTCCACGCTCAGTCTTAAGTAAGCGCACACCTACTGCCACCAAGCATTAGCGATACGTGCTGTACTCTAGTAGACCACTGCTCTTGTGTTCTAGCATACGTATGGAGTCACCGACCACATTAGGTGTAAGCTAAATCCTATTTTCTTGCTTAAAATGCCGTGGACATTTTAATTGCGCATGGATTTTAGTAGTTGTTTTTAAAAATCATAACTACATGTTATGGGTTACAGCAATCCGGGGTGCAAGGAAACGCTGCAATTCAGGTTTCCAGGGAAAACTTATTTAAAGTTTACAACTTTTAAGGTAGACGTAAGAATAGCGTTGACGTTCAACTTTCCCGTGTTCCTGCTCATGTGGTGACAGCTCTTGTACGCTACGGCCAACCGTCGTGTGGCATTTTGGGCACAGCTGCTGTTTCTTTTACACAGCTAGAGTATTCTACGACGGGACTGACGCTCTCTTCAATTTCTCTCTCATATTCCTCTCTCCACGGCAATAGCATCATCCCAATAGCGCCACCAACTCACAACTCGCAAAACCATTTATTACCCCACTCCTCCAAACCCTTATGCTTTCAATGCACAGCCATGCCATTCTTCTCGCTCCCAGCAATAGCCCGCCCCGCCATCCTCACCACGCAGAAACCCACGAGACCGCACGGCATGGCGCGCACCACTTATGGACCCACGCTCCCCTACCCCTCAACATGGGACTTTTATTAATTTAATCCCCATTTCCAGGATTACACATCCCCCTCCACTCAAAATCCTTAATTACTCCACAGCTCTATGAAATATACCCAAATTTAAATTTCCTAGAACTCTCCTTTAAAATTTCCACGAATTTTACCCAACAATTTCCCTCAACCTTCCTACAGACCAGCCTCCCTCCAACAGAACCCATTTCCCCCAGCATAGCATTGAGCATTGCTTTGGCATGTGTGTAAAAGCATACTCTCCTCCAGCACCACCACTTCCTCTATATTATCCTCTACCAAGAACAAGCTAAAACTAAATACAAACTAAAATGCCAATTTTTCGCAGTCATCCCTTCACGCCATTCATTCAAAGCAGCCATGAGCATACGCTCTCCCCTCTCCTGTCCCTTTCTCCGCAAGCATGCAAATGTTAACCTAGTCAAAATCCCTATTCTCGGATGGACACCCTGTACACACTTTTTCTGCAGTTTCAAACTCCCGCCAGCCCACTCTTAAGGAATACGGGACCTTGGACAAGGCTATAAAAGATTCTCTTATAATGTTGAGTCTTCTGGGTTTTTCCACTCCTGCACCTCCCCCTCCTGGAAGGAACCATTAAAAACCTTGAGTCACCCCCCCACCTACTCCATATATACTTTCTCCTACTTTCTCCTGACGTCAACAAAGATGCATCCATCTCCACTCCTTGTGGAATTTATCCTGGAGAAAGTTATAGTCCCCGTCTTGTGTGTAAGCAGTACAGAATGAGTCATAGGAGAAAGTCAGTCCCAGCCTGTCTCTACAGCAATCCCACGTCATTCCGTGTTTCTATATATACGCAAGTCTTGCTCCTTTCTTCACCATAGTTTCTAACATGACTTTCACCATCTTCCCATGACTAGTCCCCTTGATTCAACCACGTAGAAATCCATGCATCATGTTCCATTTCCCTATTTTCCCGGGTAGTTGTATCTGGTCACGGACTGCTTCAATCTGCCTTTAACCCCCGCCATGTAACAGTCTCCATTACTAAAAGCATAAGCTTTAATTATCGCACAATTAATCGGTAAAAACATTTACTTGGTCCAAACGCGCGTTTACTTTCCCAGATGTTTGCTAAATCTTTTCAATAGTTCTGAAATTACACGAGGACTTAATAAATAAGTAGGGGATGCTAAAATTTATTTAATGGAATTATATATTATTAGCCTTCCATTTCTCAGTACAATATAGTAGGAGCTCCTGCCGACGCTTCAGTACGCTGTTTTTCGTAGACAATCCATCAAATGATTTAAAGATGTACAACGCAACAATCAATTCTTGTGTATCCGAATCCAATTTTAAAATGGTAAAAGGGAAAAGTTTCTTAATTCTACAAGGCGATCCGCGCTAATTAAGTACACGTATCTACAAATCAAAACAGCATCTGTAGAACGCTAACGAAAGTATTAACCGTTCGGTTCTATATGTTAGCAAGTCGTACACGTATAAAGATGTAATAAACACAGACACGTTATTTAAGATGACTAATGTTACCGTTAAACCACGCATAGCTCTTTTTTTCAGACACTGCACACATTTCAAACATTATCATCACTACACGGAACAGAATATACAGCCGTCTTTTGTGCGTTCAAATTTATTAATTTGCTATTGTAACGCTCCAATTCCATCCCGCATCTTATCGTATCTCAATCAGCCTTATTAATTATTATATACTTACGGCGGCCACAAAGCGTAGTCAGGAGCATGACGATAAAACGCAAGTCAGGGGAGAATCATGCAATACGAATAATGCATCTGCACAGGATAATACCTGTGTGTAACTTGAATCTGTGTAATAACCCTTCGTTAGGCCTTTCGCCTTTTGTAAGAAGGTGTATGCGTCTTGGAGGATTACACACTTCCGGTTGCTGTCTGATTCTGCATTCCATATAAATCTCCGTCTCTACCTGCCCACCACTGCAACTAAATTTTAAAAAGTTACCTCAACACTCTTACGTAACCTTCTTAAAAAATCTTTCCTTTCATCTCTTCTTGAACCCAGTTAGCCGAGACCGTCTTGTTCTCCAATTAAAAATTATTCCCTCCACTGATCAAACAAGCCATTCTTTCTTCCCCGTCTTCCTCCAGTCTATATTATCTAGACGTCGATGAGAGAACTCTTTGTTTCATCCCTTCCTTGATGAAGAAAGTGACACGCTAATGATCAATCCTGGCTTAAATCTGTTCCGGATGGTATGCTCTAACCATAGCGTACAGGAAATGACTGGGAAGGTGAAAGTTGCTTTCACTCCCAGCTCCACAGAAGCTTGCTTTGTTCTCATCTTACCAATCAGTAATGCAGAGACATGTGGAAAGCACGAACTTTAATACAAATACCTTAATAATTCCTGCATGAAATGTATTTGATTCCACATTTAATTAAAGTCCGAACTAAATCAAGTTATTTGTAGTTAATTTAAACGAAATGCAGCAAATACCAAATTTCAAATTATGCTTCACCTCTTCTAAATCTTGTAGCCAAAATTTTCTAAATGATTAGACTCCGATATTTTAGTTTTATAACGTAAACTGACAATTTAGTTCCGTAGCCTATTTTCATTATTTCATGGATCATAATCTAGATTTCAAGTACTGAAACTTTCTCCTACTTGTCCAAAAGTAGAGTTCAAGGACAGGTGGTAGTTTACCGTACCCAATTTTAGCGACAACGCTTGCTAAATGTACACATCTTGTTTGTCTGTCCTCGAGTGGATAGAATAATGCTAATGGGATATAATCGGTGGCAAAGGCAGATAAGCATGTATTTACACAACTTCCCAAGTGTTTTTTCAAGTATCCTGGCTGGGTTATATATATGTATCGAGTCTGGGCCATCGGTATGTTCATGAACTTTCTCCATGCCCCGATTTTCAGCCAACCCTACATGTCCTACTGAACTGTGCCATGATGCCAAGAAATAAAACAAAGATAGTATCACTTTCTTAAAGCGCTACTACTCCTCTCTGGGGTGCAATAGTCAAATAAACCTCCCAGGTACAAATGCATCATCAAACATTTACATTTATTCCCCAAAACATTATTTTATGATCATCCAGGCGCCTATTATTAGCTTGCCTCATCCTATTATTCCAACATAATCCAGCAAGCTAGCTTATTATTTAGTTACAAGCCGGTTATTACCACCGTCATAGCTTTACTACCGTATCAAAGCGTATACAAGCACGTGCAAAGTCAACTAAGTTGAGCTTACCTACAATATTGACATGCAGGGAAAAGAGGTGTGGTGTGGGGAATGAGTGAGTTAGCTAGATGCACCTCTTGTGACCATCATGAGAATAGATATATTGGCTCAAGCGGTAAGATAAAGGCGACAAGTATTTGTGAACCTGTTGTTGACTTTTGCATGCTTGTACCAACTCTTAGTAGTTGTGTGATTAGTCGTAGCTTTCCCAATATCAAGTTGCCAACATGGCCATTAAACGTAAAGTCCGCATAAAATTACCTCGGGAGTAATATTTCCAGTATTGAGATGGAGCTATTAGCATAAATTGCAACACTTTCCCTCAAACGATGTGTGATTAACTCTGCAGACTAGGGAAAACATTGCTTCATTCTCGCCTCAGGTGTAATTAAGCTAAAATTTCACCGCATATCCAGCCTCGATGGCGGAAGTAAAAGTCAGAAAGTGTCAGGCCTCATTTCCTCGCGTCTTTATTTCCGCCCAAAGGATTATTTTCTCAGCAACACTCACTCCGCCTACCCGACAATTTAATGATGAATGATGTGAAGACGGAATGAACAGAGTTGAAAAGAATTGTTTCAGTATGGGACGAAATATTGCATAAAAATATATATTATTTAAACTCTGAGTCAAATTGTCAAATTATATAAGTGAACAATTATGGTGGCGAAGTTGATTTGGGAGCTATTAGTACTAGTGTTACAAGTGTATATAGAGAGGACTGGTTGAGGTGAGTCGCTTTAAGTTTGCATGCCGCTGTTATTAAGGTTGATTGGAGGAGGAAGGTAATGCCCTTTTACTAGAGCTGGGTATTTGGTGATGAAATTAATAGTCACATGAATATTTCCCGATCCACCACTTTGGGTTGAGCACGTAAGGACACGAATAGGGTTGAACGGCCGGGTGGTGTAATGGTGAAAGTTGGAGAAAGTACTGGAGGCTATGGACTGTGGCCTGTGGCGTTTCCTATACGCAAGGCGTAAATCCAACAAGTGCATGTCTTCCAAGGTAAAAGTTGGCGGGAGAAAGGTGTGGAAGCCATGAGTTTCCTTTCTTCCATGAATAATAAATCCTTATATTCTATTCCAAACCTTCTATTTACGTAGGTGAGAGAGTGAGAGCGGAATGGAAAGCACGTGAGTTTACAAAGCCATGGAATTTTACATGTATTCACAAACGAATTCCTCAAGCGAAAGAATGGCCAAATATTTTTCCTCCTCACCGTTGACAATCTTTTAGTTTCCCATCCTGCGCAACCTTTTAACAAAAGTATGAGTAAAAACAAAGGATTTATTATTGTGGTAGATTGGGAAAAAGATGCGGCTTGTAGAAGAGTATATAGAGAAGAGAAACAGAGAGCGCGAGAGCATTTGATGAAAAAGGCTTAACCACTTACCCTGAAGCTTAAGCGTAAAGGAGAGCGCAAATATTTGAAGAGATTTTACACTGGGCCCTCCCAGTTAAGCGATAGTAGGTCGGGGAAGTTTAATGTTTATTATAGGATGAAAGCCCTCGTTGCCGCCGGGAAACAGCTACATATAATAGTGGGCTATCTAAAGACAGCAGATTGATAATACAAAAGATGAGTCTATATGTATTTGCCGCCTTCAAAGAAACTTTAAACAAGACAAGAGGATAAAAAACTTTCATCCTTCTTTCTTCTCAGACAGTCCCGTAGCAGCTCTCTCAAGAGGGGTTGACTTGCTTCTCTAAAGATTTTGTGGTCACTTAGAGAGAATCTTCTTGGTAAAAATTCATTTTGATATGGAAGAATGACCAAAACATTTAAGAGGGAAAGCTCAAATCTCTGTCCTGTCCAATGGTTTTGAGACACTATAAAAATACGTTTCACGCTTCCCCGAATAATTTATCATGCTTGATCCCGCCATACCCAGCAGCCCATATGTATTTTGACCGTGCCAAACAAGACGCAAGGATTGAGAAACCCTAAGAGACAAGGACAGATATGAGGAGGGGATAAGTGACATGTATATGCGAATGGGGAAAAAGAGAAAATAAATTCATAAATAATCCTAGCCAAAGTTTTTCTCATAATAACAACTCCTCCTCACAGATTTTGATTTTTTAACGCTTCCAGGTTTTGCAAAAGAGGCCACAGAGAGCGAATTCCTCCAGCGATCATCATCATAATTCCCCATCATATATTTTCGACTGTCTGGTTTCGGTGAGTGGGGGGTGGGGGTATACGGGGCCTTCTGGAGAAAATTTTCCGTAAACACACAGCCTCCTTCCTGACAGGCCAAGGATTACCGTGGATCTTGGATGCGTGGAAACCGTTGCTTGTGGCAATCCCAACCGCTGAGGCAAACAGCTAAATGAAAAGCGGGTATTCTGGTGAGGATAGAAAGCGGGATAATTTTACTGCTAGACCTAGTGGAGAAGGCGAGCTGGCGATATGGTGGTATTCTGTGCGATATTCTCCAGGAGTTTCATTCCAGTCTTCCTTGGCGGAGTGACCTCATCCGGGGATTTTCCACTGACTAAGGAAAGAGAGATTGGGAGGGTACTGTGAACAAGTAGGAGTCGTATTTAGATAGATGACGGGGAGGAGGGGTGAGCCCAAAACTTTCCTTTAATGTCTGGATTGTCTGGAACGTGAAGGTCTCAACCAAGTGAACCAGACAGGGAGGGGAAAGGTAGAGAGAGAGCAAGAATAAACTAAAAACTACTCCATCTACGGACGATAGCTGAGAGGAACGTCTGTGAGCGCTTCGGGCAATTTCGGTGGATTCTATCAACCGAATCTTTCCCTTTCTCAACTCAAACTTTCATGTCTACTGCGTAGAGAAAACATATAGTTCGCCGCCGCGTCCACACAATACACACCATTCCCCTATTTCTCCCTCTCCAGTTCTACTCAACTACCCGCCCGTGGAAGTCCGCCGCGCCTCGATATAGAGAATCAACACCCGCCTTACATATAACCCTTCCAGGAGGAAGCCTACTTACTCCCCGCCTCCTGCCTGCCTGCCTGCCTACCTCATCCCTTCCCGGATTGTCCCGCCACTCTATGATATTTCACATGGAATATTTTTCATGTGCTGGATAGCGTGGATGAGTACACGGAGGAGTAGGAGCACACTCCTGGAAAATAGTAGGGTCGCGGGATCTCGCGAACGCCAGAAAAAGCTTGGAATGAAATACAGCCAGATCATTCCAGATCTCTCGAGCTAGTTTACGACGCAAATCCCATACAATCTAAAAACCCCACCCCATGTACCCTAATATGTACACAGACAGACAGACATTTTTTCTCCCACTTTCACATGCATACCGGGCAACCTCTTTCTCTCTCCTCGAGGAAATTTAAAACAACATTTTAATCAAATACTTGTTGGACTTGTTGGAACAGAGGAACTGGAGCGAGTCCCTAGCTTATAAAAGAAATAGACGAGATGATATAGATGCGCTAAATCTGTATTGTAGCTACCATAGAAGATATGAAGAAAGCTGGAGAAGTTATTCCACCCGACCTTACTTATACTTTCACTTCTAAAACTATTTCAAATTCCTTCCAACCTTCATCTTCCTCTATTCCACTAAATCTTTTATCGCCCATATAGTCTTTTCAGAGCCACATCCACTTTCACCTCCTTCTAACCACCCATCAACCCTCCGCCACATTAACTCCCGTCTCCCCAATTTCTTCCCATTGCTATTCCGGAATTGTCTCAAGCTTCAAGCGTCTCGTACACCCAAATCCCATTTCTGCCTCTAAATGAACAAATAGGCCGGGGCAAGCCTCTGAGAGCGGAAGATGATTCAAGGGCAGGAGGAAGCGGTTACGTAAAATTTTCTCCACGCATCTTCTTAAACCCCCGTCTAGCTCATTAGTAGTATGCTCTTTTACTCTTCCGGTAGCCCAGACAGAGACGCCTTCGTTCCCTTCCTTTACACAAAAGTTTACGCAGAGCTTATCTCCATGAAAAAATTTAAATTCATCACACTCCTATCTCCTCCAGCTTTCTCCACTGAGTAATCCCGGAATTACCTTCCCGCCCAGTTTTCCTCCTAGTTATTAGCACTCTGTCTATAAATTCCTTCCATGCATACGGACAGGAGCAGCTTGTTTATATTCTTTTCTTGATGGTGTTGAGCGGAAGTTTTGGGAAAACAGAAGGAGTGAGAGAGAAGAATGAAAATGCAAATCGGGGAACATATTCTTCTTCCATACGCGCATCCTTCCCTCATGTTCGAGTCCCGTGTTCCTCATAACCAAGGATACGCTCAAAGTTTATCAATTCATAATGCTAGCTGGTTGGCTGGCTGACTGACCTTTGCGGGGAAGCAGGACTCGTTTGAGGAAGGAGCGGTCATGATTGATTGTTGGCGGAAGAGTTGTGAAAACTTGTGCTCGTTCACGGTTCATATGGGGCTGCTCTGCGAGTTGACTTGGGATTGGGATTACAAGAGGTAGGAAGGAAGGTATATAGACGGTCGTTTCTTTTAGCCTCAATTACAAATACCTGCCCAGCACACAGGATCCAACTCCGGCAAATATCTGAAACGGACGACCTACAATAACCAATCCAGTCAGCAGCCTCAAAACCATCCGACAAACCAAAAGGAAAAGAATCAGAGACGGATATATTCTATTCTATTGTATACACTACTATAACTTGCAAATGAATATATTGCAATTTTTCAGGAGGCTCATTCTCACAACACTTGATTACACTACCAATTCCATCAAACATCAGAGTCAGTCCGTCAGACACCTAAGACTTAAGACAGTGGGAGAGTGTAAAAGGGGGTATCACCGTCGTCTACATGGGAAGATATTTAGGAACGGATTCTTTCAACCCTAAAGCAACTGGTGAAGCCAAGTCCGCCTCCAATGCAAGCTGCAGTACATAGAAGAGGAAGGATGAGTGAAGAAAAACAGGAAAGGGACGACATTCTTCGGTATGCGAATCCGATTGCGAATTCTACCCCAGCAACCGAATCTATCCATCCAACCGGCCATCAGCCAGCGCCAAAGATATCAAAGAAGAGATGAGGGCCGATAACTGTACTCATTCTCTACCCAATTGCTCCTCCTTTAACTCCCGCTGTATTCATTTTGCAAATGTACCCCCTAAATACCCTCCATCCACAATAACCTACCAAATCCAACATCAATTTCCTTGGACACACACAAACACTCGCTCCTTCCCTCCTATCCTAATACAATATCTCTAATCTGCATAACGTCCTCCTCATCTTCGCGTAATCAAATATCTCATTCAATCAGTCCTTTAAACCAGTTTGGCAACAATCATCTTCGGCCAAAAGCTTGTGGAACCTGGGTTTAGTCCGAGTCTCTGTCTTACTAGTCTTACACGTCACACTAAGCAGCAACAAGTCCAAGGAAGCTTAAACCTCAGCCCAAGGAGACTGAACCAGGAGGAGTATGGCATAACATTTCATGTTTTCATTCCCGCACGCACAGGTGGAGCAGGTGGGAAAATCAGGTGAAAATCTCAACCTCCCCGTGTCTCATCTTCCTCATTCTCTGTGAACCAGTATTATTTTATTCCTCCTCCCTTTTCTCCAATCTATATCTTGTCTCCAAGTCTTCTTTACCCGCCGTTCCTTTAATTCTTATGATTGTACTAACTATACCTTTTCCTCAATTTCATCCACCTTTTATTCTTCTCCTTGGCAAATTCAAAGACATATTTATAGCATGAACATCCCCAACTTTAGCGTCATCACATTCTACTAACATGTCTTCCTTGGTATCCACACACCAATTCAAATTCTTTCCCCGCTCCCAAAGCCTATATTACTGGATGGAAGAAGGATGAGTGATGTGCGAGATCCTTTCCCGACCCACTCCGCCCTCCTTGAATAAGACTGAGAATTATATTCCCATCCCCGTATCCGTCAAATATCTTAGCCACCACCATCAACTCACAACACTCATAAGTCTAAAGAGTATTTTACAAACAAGAGAATTGTTATTCCAATAGTTGCTTCCAAGTAAAATAGAGCCACTTTACTACCACCACCACCACCACCGTATTCCAATCCCCATTCCTTCCTTCCTACCTGTCTTGTCTTGCCCTCTTGTCCCTTCTCTTCTTGGAGCCTTCCACAGCCTCTCCTGCATAACCCTTTGAAATTTTCATTCATTAAGCGACGCCTAATCCTTGACTCGATCAAGGTGAAACCGAGAATTATTATTAGACACTCCATCAAACACTCCTTCCGTCCTCCCAACCTCCTTGACTCCCTTCTCGTCCTCGCACCTACAACTAAATACAACCACCCCCATTACCCAATTTAACTTCCCACACGTTTTTTAAAAATCATTTTCCAACTTAAAGCATTCAACCATCTCAGCCCCACACCTTCCCATCCATCTATCCGTCTCTCCACGAGGGGACAGACAAAATCTTTATCTGGCTCCATAAACATATAAAGTGGATTTGTAATCCCTCCCTCATACATCTCACATCAATTTACAATCTATCCATCTTCCCCGTCTGTCCTTTCTCTTCAAGACACTACTGCTTGCTAATAGCCTTAAGTCTCTCTCAAGTCTCCTCCTAGAATCCCATCCTGTCCTTCTTCCATCATTCAAGTCCTCCAAGCTGTAAGTGTACACAAAAAAATATCGGACACACACGCTTAAAACCCCTTACCTGTTGTACCCGCTTATAGCCGGATCGGTCAGGAAGGAGGTTGAATGAGATGAGGCTGACATTTAAAAAAGCACCTCCCTGGGTCATTCATTCTAATAAATTCTCTATCTTTTTCTCCTTGCTCCTCACTCTTCTTCTTCCTCCTACTCTTCTTGCCACCTCATACACGGATTCTCATTTACAATTAGCAGAATTTCAATCACATCATGCATACACACACACAGTTTTTTTTCTAACCCACCTCACACAATTCTCTTCCATCTTGCAGACAAGACATTATAGTCAATAGAGTTAAAGTATGTAGATTCGGATCTTTGTTACTGAAAGCGGAGAATGAACCGTAAGAGCAACCAGGAGCTTGCTCGGACGGGAGGAGCCCGATTAGCAGAATTCCAAACATTTAGGCAGCCAGGTAGATAGGGAATAGCAGCCTCACCAGTGTCCACCCCTCATTTTGATTACCATTAGGCTTAGTTTAGTTGGTTGTTTACAACAGCAGGTTATTCCGGCTATGACTACTACTGCT
The DNA here is from genome assembly GCA_906901655.1 of Sminthurides aquaticus. NCBI lineage: Eukaryota > Metazoa > Arthropoda > Collembola > Symphypleona > Sminthurididae > Sminthurides > Sminthurides aquaticus. Next base: position 10,508,118 of record CAJQTT010000001.1, on the reverse strand, counting down.
ATACGAGGTCCGGCAGTCCCGTCGCTCAGGTGCATTCAGCCTCCTCCTGGCCGGTGAAACGTCTTCTTTTCATCCACCTTACCTCACTTACTTATCATCTCCCAACCTCTTATATTCCTCTTCTTCATCATTCTCATCCACTCTGCCACGCATCACGTAATCATCTTCATCTCTTCAGAAGGCGAGTCGTAGAATGGAATGCGATAAAAAATTACGCTCCGACCTCCAACCACCAGTCGCATTTCGTATCTTTCCTTGTAGCAAAGATGAATCTGAGCAAGTCTTCTCTTTAAAATCAGGCTTGTATGTATATATCCCTCCCCCGGAGGAAAAGTAAGCGGGACTACGCAGCTCTGTATCATCTTCTTCCCCCTCCCCCACTTCTTCATCTCCACTAAAATCAACTTTACGAGAGCACGGCCTGGGAAATCTCTCAACTTTTCCAAAAACTTTTCTTCTTTCCAACTTCCAAATATCTTTAAACAAAATAATATACTTTTCAATCCTTTCCTCACACAAAATCCCCTATGCATCTCCTTCCTCTTGCAAACAAATCCCTTTCTTCCTCTTTTCTTATATTCATTATCATCCCCTCCTCCTTTTTCTTTATTCTTCTTCTTCTTTCTCCGTCATTTCAGATTTCTCTTGGAATACAAACATACAAATTACTCCCCTCTTCCTCTAGCTTTCAATCATCCATTCCATCACATCCTCTGTATTTAGCCAACTCCTCATCCGATCCTCGTTCCATGTACATTTCTACAGTTCTCGGTCACCTTTACCGCAAATTACACACTTGAATATCTACTACGACTACAGGTTACCCTACACACAGTCATTACCCACGTTTCTCCTTCTTTCGTACGCACAATAGAAGCTCAAGCTTCCTTCCGTCTCCTTCCTACTTACTCAAGCAAGCATCAACTCATCATCATAGATCACAGTATTTTTCAACCCGCTCTCTCCATCCTCTACCTCCACAGATCACAGCTAATAGGAACAGGTGTCGCATAATGGATTGAATCAATTCAACCTTGCGCTATCTCTACTCCCTGTCATTCCTTTTCAAAACCACCGCAACATACCTACCTCCGTTCAACATCATGCCCACATCTAATTTCACTCTACCTTGATTCTCTATAAACGCTAGTTGGGAGCTAACTTTTGTACAAGTTAGTTTCTTCAAATAGATACTTGCTTACTTGTGGGGATATTATGTGTGACAAGCCAACGGTGTGTCTTTGTCACAACAACATAACATCCTTCATGTCCCTAACCACCCCAAACAAACTTTTTCTCCTACGCGCTCCTCCTCCACTCACTGTCCTCTCTCAGGGGGACAAAGTTTCTATTTTTGTTAAACATTAATTAAGTCCTCCTTCCCACCTTTCCTAAAAATTTCTAAACTTTGCCTCTCTCCATCTATCTCTCACACTCACATGACATTTTCTTCCGAGTAATTAAGCCCTAGGTCTTTTTCCTTTGCTTACCTGCAATCAAGAGTTTGCGCCCACACCGCGCCACGCTGCGCAACGAACAGCGCAACGATAATATTTCATTTCATTATGGGAACAAATCCCTTGCCCTCTCTTTTAAACCCTCCTCTCCTTTTGCCTCCTCCTTGCCTCAATACATCTTGACATTCTTTGCCCTATAATCCACATTTCATATCAAATTATTACAACATCTGACCATTTCACCTTCATCCAAGTCTCTCTCGCTTGTCTTCTTCCAACCAACTTTACAAGCCCTTTGGCAAAATCCGCCAAATTGCACTACACTTCTTGATTACCAAGGAAGAGAGGGCTGCATATTGAGAAGGAAGAACCCCAAAGGGATCCTCCGTGTCCTCCCTTGACTCTCTTTCCCAGTTGGTAAATGCAAAGGGTATCAAGTGTTGGGAATTTTGCATAATTTTTGTTTACACATCTCCGCCTTCCGCGGCCAGGGCACCCAAAGAGCCCGCCTCCTCCATCCTGAATCCTGGCTAAGCCCAGGTGAGAGAAGTAAGAGATTGAAGGAATACCTGTCCGGGAATATTATTCCCGAGAACTTGTTGCGCCTTTATCTTTCGCATATTATTCCCCTCATTACCACATCAAGAACAGGTTGAGGATGAATTGCAAGCACAAGAAATGGACCTCGGGCTTCTTAGCTTTTTAACCAAACAACTTTTACACAAGGTTCATCACAATCCGTAACTTAGCAACAATTCTTGTTATACCCATTATTTTTCCGAATAAACCAACGGATCTACTAAAACCCTTCTGTTCCCTCCAATGAGTCCTTTTGTCTCTCTCTCTCTCTCTCTCTTTTGGCATCAAGCTCTTTATTAGTGGTTGTTTCTCATGAAATCCTAGCTCTCTAGAGAGAAGTGTGAGAGCCTTGTGGCAATATCGCATCATATCGTATATTACTTATCTTATTGCCATTCTCAGAGGGAAAAGATAAGTGATGATACAGGATAGATACAGCGTCGGTTTGAAACAAAGTTTAAACCAAGACGATGAAACAGGCTTGGTTTTGTGGACAGGTATGGATATGCAATCAAGTCGGCTGAATTTGTATCTTTTACAGGTGTGTACGACAGAGTTTAAAGTGGTGGTTACATGCACAAGTTGCTATCACTCAAGTCCCCCATCTTATCCCTTATTTCTCCCTTGGGACAAGTATTATATGCACCTTGGAAAATGCATTCTTGATTACACCTCTAAGTCTTGCTCTACGTGAGCCTATACACCTTCTCTCTCTCTCTTTCTCTCTCCCAGTTCTCAAGCATACCTGTTGATTGCTCTACATGGGTTTATATACTTAGGAACATTCCTTAAGGTTTCCCTCTTGATTTGATACAAGTATATGTTCAAGTATTGAAGCTTTGATTTTCCTACCAAACTGCGAGTGAGTTGCTCGGGGCAATGTAACCTCACTTGTCCTGAATCCTCAATCCCTACTCCACCACAACCAACATCAACCACCAACAAACAGACACACAACATCTTGAGTGAGGGATCTTTCCGAGGGAGCGAGCCAGAGAGGATTAGCTTTTCAATTCTTCTTGGCCAGCCCCACAAACTAAACTACAACCATTTCCCGTCCTCCCCCCTTCGTCCTCTTCTTATAAGCATCAATGTATTCTACCTACTTATTTCAAAAAGAACGGCCACCACCACCTTACCTTTTCAACTCCGTCCTTTTTCTTCTTTATCCTTCCTCCTCCTCCATCATCATCCACCATAAGCTCCAAGCTAAGGCTGTCCCTCACGTTTCTGAGAGCGTACTTACCTGTACACAGCTTACCTGTACATTCTCTCCCTTTGCAGACTCATCAGCCTCTCCTGCATTCCTTGAGACTCCATCATTAAGGACGGAAGACAGAGGAGACTAAGAGCCAGGGGATACATACGGGAGTTGTGAGAGGTGTACATGTGTGAGTGTATGTGTAGTGCAAAAGGAGATTGACTTGAAAAGCACAAGGATTGTCTTCATTCTTACTTACCTTCCTCCTAAACCTGCTCCTTCTTTACCATCATCCTGGCCAACAACCAAATCTCCAAACCTCTCATCGTCATCATCATCAAAGTTAGTTGACTCAATGAGGAAGACTTTTCCTCAAATTCTTCATTCCTTCATCTTCCCAACATATTGTTCCCTCCTGTCTTAGCCAGGAAGAGAGCTCCTCCAAACGCTTCGCTGGACTTGCCCTTCTATAGTTTTTCCCAGAGAGACGACCAGGGAGGAGGTCAAAAATTCACTGCTCCTACTACTTAAACTATCGCAACTATTAATACTACTTAAATTTTATTTCTTATCCCATTAATCCCCCCTCTCTCCATCTTCTACTCCAACTCCTGCATATGTCTCCCCTTCATCTCTCTTCCTCTTCCTGGCCAGTGAGTGACATCTCGACGCGGAATCATCACTAGTTTCAAGTGCACCCCAATCCCGTCGAAGTGAACCCCTTCAAAGTTGGCTATCAAAGTGTTTCTCCGAATCCGGGTTAAAATCCCTCCAAAGTGAATCTACGTCTTACCCGTTTTTTACGCACAGCCACTATCTCCCGGATATCCCTTTTCACACACACACACACACACACACCTGTTGGTTTCTACGCGAGTGTTGTTTTGTATTCCCTGTGTTCCGAAAACTCAAGCTCAACATAATTCTCCTGTCCTCAACCGACCTAGTTGCTCATTCCGGAAATAAGTCTGTATTAATCATATAATCAAAATGCCTTGTTCAGCTGTGACACTCAGTTTGGCTACCATAGCCGCTGTTGTAAGCGTAGCTCTCCTCGCTATTGCTTTCTCCACGGATAATTGGATTCGGGTTACAGTTAATCGTGAGGAATTAAAGGTAACAACACAACAACCATATAAATTCCCTACTCTTCTCCCTTCTCTCTTCCTAGCAATCTGCTTGTAACTACCTTTTCGCTCCCACCTCAAATCTTAACGTTTCTTTGTGGCTCCTGCTATGAATTCAACACACGCAGTTTTTATAATCTACATTCGTCAAGCTCTCATCTCCGTCATAAAGTGGTAGCGGAAAGCGCATTTTCTTTTACCCTCCAGCAGCCTGCGCACATTTCACTTCACACCGTCTCCATCTCAGCAGCCCAGCCTTAAAATAACAACTTGTATTCCAGCCCCGCTTCCAGAGCTAAAGCTATAAGCAGGGTATTAAACTTGCTTCCCAGCATCAGCAGGCTCCAGTATCCACTATCCACGCACCTAGAATCAAAGAATTAGTAATTAGATGCATTCCTAGATTCTTAGTCAGTAAAATCTAGCGTCATTACAGCATGGTTACGCCATCCTCGATTATTATTATTGAACACACCCGGAGAACAAGGTTAAAGAATTTTTTTCATCAAGCCCCTTCTGCCTTTTGTATGTTACCAAGTACTATATTCGTGCATGAGTGTGGGTGGGATGAATGGATATGGGCCTCTCTATTATTGATTTCGTGGAGGATCGTTCATGATGCTGCTAATAGGCGGTGAGACGAGAGTTTTGTGATAATGTATAGTCGCTGAAAAAGAAAGGATGATTGTAGAAGAGACAGGCTAAATTCCTTTGGTAGGCAAAGCTTCGATAGCCCTTTTAGCCCCACTATCAGAGGTGACAGCCCTAGGGCAGAATCAATCTTGCTGGGAATGAATCTAGGCTTCTTCCAAATCCTTCAACGACTTCCCAGCTCTTATTCCTTCAGGACTAGCTTGAATTCTTTTATACACACAGTATGGAACCTAGAAATTATTCAGCTTTGCCTTCTTTGTTCTCAAAGGGAACCGCATTCGGTTCCATCCTCCCTGGAAACGATTCACCACCTCCTCTTCCTCCTGGTCTGCCTTTAGCGCCTTAGATAAACGTTCAAGGCTCTATTCTAGAATTTCAACACTAGTATGTCAATTGAAAACACTCGTCTTTTTATACGTCCATAACCTTTTTTTTCAAAGTCCTCCTCCCCTTCATACCCTTTCTCTATACTTTTTACTCATCCCCCGCCTCCCTACCCCCAAAATTTGAAACCTTTTGTTTGTAGATATATTATTCTACAGGTGTGAGAGAGAACATGTCCGTGAGCGTCTCCCAGTTACCAGGTTTTATGTACTCCGTGTGAAGACGTTCAACGAGCGAAGATTATTCTCGTTCTTATGCATATATAACAAAGATACGCTCTACTAGATTTATGTAGGTTGCGGAAAGGGAGTTGCTCTTCCTTCACCATCATAATTCTTCCTGGTGCCAAAAAACCCTTTCGGAAGTTTCTAACTTTACGGCTTCTTCCTACTAAAGCCGAGCATCAATTTCTATAGCCAGTTCTCATTCCTCTTATAAATCCATCCTTCTTCCCTTTACTCACTTGATCCTTCTCAATGGATGAACATGCCAAAATCCGCGTTGTTTTCCACGAGCTTTTCGGAAACGATAAAATCATTCTGCTTCACATACTTTTTAGAGGCTATTCAAGATGATGAAGGAGGAGCGAATAAATAATTTTCAATTATATTGCATTTACAGAACAAAATAGACAATAAGGAATTAAATATCCCTAATGCGGAGCAACAATTTGAAGGCAACTACCTCTATTTTACAAGGACCAAGGGTCTTTTCCGTATCTGCTTCCCCAACCCAAAATCAAAGCCAAAGGGACCCGGTAAGACTTTTCCTCCATCATACTATAGTGTCTGGAATATTAATAACTAACCGATTAGGGTACTGCTATCCGCCTTCCATTGTTCGTGGACGGACGGCTCACGTTATACACACCAATCCACTGTTATTGTATATCCGTCCGTCCCTCCGTCAAAAGACCCCTGTTGGGCCACACTTGTTATTAATATATCAATAAACATTTATTGGCTTTCGTCAAACGTTGCATTCCTTCAACGCTGTCTTGATTGATTCCAGATGTAAAATTGTATTTGTCTCCCGTGGAAACTTACTGCATGAACATCGACTACTACATCCCTGATGAAGGGAACAAGACGGAAAACTTTTCAACGGAAGAAATGGCCAAAATACGTGAGTGTAGTTCCACCCATTACTTCCCCACCTTCTTGGTCATCCTTCATATACTTCTACACTTCACCTACGCGTGACGGAGAATGTATTGAAGCTGAGCCGGGGTGGCTTGTGAAAAAATGACACGATTCACCCCTTTTTCTAAACCACGAAGCAATTTTGGGTGAAGATATAAAACATTTTAATGACCTCCGTCGTATTTGCTCTAATTTCCAGACATGGGACGCGCGACCATTGCCTTATTTATCTGCGCCTTCCTCATGGTCTTTTGTGCCTTCTGGTCTGGAGTGGCCGGCTGCTGGAGAAGATCATCTGGAAATATTACCACCACTGCCGTCCTCCTCCTCTTTGCCTGTAAGATTTCCTCACCCCAATTTCATATCTCTTGCCGTATTTTTTCCCTAAAGAATCCTTGAGAAAGTCGACTTTAAAAAAATTCACTCTCATTATAATAATAAACATTCTCTAAATTCCTCCACACAGGTTTGTTCAGCGCTGGAGCTATGGGATTGTGGCACGGAGTAGAATACTATGAAACAAAGAAGCTTGCCGGTGAACAGTATCACAAGGACTGGCCCGAGGTAAAATTAGATGCTATTTTTTCTTCAACGAGTTTTTTTTCCTTATGATCAGAATCGTCTGATGCATTTGCAAAATTTAAAGAGTTCCGTGAGAAATATCCTTAGAGAGAGCTCACTCATGATTTCACTTGTCAAGAAACATGGAGCAAGGATGATGGCGAGCTAAAGATAAAGATTAGCTATTCTCTATAATACAAGACACTCTCCAAAGGATGAGATAATCCATAGTCAAATGACTATCAAACTGATAAAGAGAGGAGGGAGAGAGAGAGTGAGTAATTCCTGGAAAAAAATCAAAGTCAAATGTTGCTTAGGCAAAGGCACGCAATATTTTTTATGTCCGTCCATAAAATCAAGTGATTTATGCTCGATTCTCCCTCGCGATAAAGATTGACCAGTCCAAATTGTATTTTGGTTCTTAAAATTCCCTAAAAATTGAGAGAGCAGATACATAGAGAGAGAGAGGGTGAGAAAAAAAAGAGGAACTTGATTTTATTGAAAAGCAAAGAGGTGTGTTTCACCACGAGCATGTATTCGTCTTCTTTCTTGACTGGGAGTAAGTTTTAATTTATGAATGATATGATAAAGGCATTGAAGTCTGCTGCGAAAACTAGCTACGACTGGTCATTTTATTTATCCTGGATCTCCGTCGGATTCAGTCTCCTCTCCGCAGCTCTCTTCGCCGCAGCTGCCTCTTGTATAACTAACGACAAGGAATTATATAGTACGAATAGTGCCAATGGACAGTATGTAATGACAGGTTAGAATGGATTTTTCTAATGAATTTTACTACATTTTTTTATATTCCTTTAATTACAAAGGGCTTGAAAGAATCCTCAAGTTGGTCTTACGATTGGTCGTACGTACTGGCTTGGATTGGAGTTGGATGGTCACTCGTATCTGCTCTGCTTTTCTCTGGGGCTGCTCTTTGCCTCAGAAATGAGGATTTTAATGCTAATGGGGGATTTGCATCCAGTAATAATATGCACTACATCATGCCCGGTATAACAAACCTCTAATCCTCTTTATCTTTACAATTTATCGTTAGTAGTGCCTTTACATTTAAACCATATGCTCCTGCCTTACCGTCTGTGTTTATTCTAGTCCTCCTTTCCCTCCCAGTTTGAGTAGGATATTGAGTAAGAAGTAGGATTTGTCCATAGTATCCAATCCTTTTAATTAACTGTAGTCCCAGTTAAAGTTAGTTAGTTTAGAAGAATAGCTTAATATCAATGTATACTCTCTTCCATGGTTGCCTCAAGTGACCTTGAACTTTTTAAGTAGCCATCAAACTCCAGTGAGCTGTAGTGTTGGAAACAAATTGAATGAAAGTCCGAGTGTGCACTTTCTCCTGAAAATCCCCATTTGATGGCAGCCTTCGAAAAACCAAGTGACGATGAAGCTGGTTCAGGAAATTCCTTTAAACTTTCCTGCAAACTTTTAAGAGGCTAATAACTTGCAAATTATTTAATTTAAATTCATCCCGGTTCCTAAACCAGCGTAGGTATTAGCATTTGGTTAACATAATGTTTTATGACTGTGTCGTTTTCACTTTTCCCCATTTCTACGTAATTCGAGAAAACCTTTTAATATTAAAGCCAATTGTTGCTATTTTAAGCTGCAATATTCGTCCCATCTCAGAGAATACAATCCCGAATCAATTTTAAAGGCTAACCTATACCTTCATATTTATTTTTTTCGAGCCGCTTAAATTTTTTCAACCAAAAAGTAAATTCATCAAATCGTTCTCTTGTTTCTCAACTTTTAAAACCTGTTTCTTGTTAACTTGAAAGAGTTGTTAATTTCTCATTTTTTCAGTCCCAGGCCGTTTTAATGTAACTCTCCTTTTGTGCTTGTTCTTCATTCCTCAGAGAAAGTAGAACAGAGGGAGGTTTGTGCTGCCCCCTAGTTTTAGCTTAACCCCTAGTACTACCTGTTCGTTTAGGTCGTTTTTAAATTAACCCTAATAATTCTCTGAATTCTAGCTAAAAGGCCTCTCTAACTAAAAACCTCTCCTTTTAACTTGTATATCAGATCCTTTGATAAAATTTTCCAACTAACAATCCGAAACCCTATTTAGTTAATGCTCATACTCGCATGTGCGGCTGCTACTTTAATTAAATTGAATGGCTTGAATTAAAACATTAAAGACTAACCCTTTTAAATCAGCCTCTTTCCAAATAGAGCTTAGAGCCTAGACTTGCGCTAAAACTAACAGAATAATGCGAAACGGTACATTGCATGCATATATTACGTATATTGCGTGCTGCAGGCAAAGGATGCATGTGGTAACTGTAAGAGCGTAATCTTTAATTATTATGATTGTCGCCAGACTAACTGTACTTAATTGATAATTGTGTGAGAGTGAGAGCCGCAAAGGTTGTGTGAGAGTTATTGCTCATAATATTTGAATAATATTTTTACAGTGTACCCACAGAAGCAGCAAGGATACGCTTACGGCTACGCTGCGTACCCGACTCCAGCGTACGCTTACCAAGGAAATCAGTATCCTCCTTACAACTACTAGCGAGACTTTAACTACTCTTAACTAAAAGGGTTGCTACGTTTCTCAATAGTACACACTGTACAAGACAATCAGTTACAGACATATTTCCATAATCAGGGCTGGACGTGACCGTTTTTCTAGGTTTTGCTTACTTAGACAAGATGACATTATAAGTTCAGTTAGAACGTATCATTCCTTTCTCTTTTTGATAATAGTATTCCAGCAATTAAACTCTGTCACCCACGAATGCGCCGTCCATGTTTAACACCCTTCCTTGGGGTGTAAAATACGATTAAACAGGATGAGATTTGAGTAATTAGAAACTTCACTAGAAGCTTTGAATATTCTCAATATTTCACACTTTAAAAGTTTAAATCCAGGCCCACAACTGGACGTTAAAGTTTTCAACTACTATGCAGTCTCTTTGGGGATTTACAAACATTAAATTTAGAAGATTTCGCCGACTTCTGAAGAGACGATCGCCTCTCGTGTCTGAGAAGGGGAATTTTTAATAAGATAGAAGCAAGGAACTTTCCACATGGTTGCAATTAAGAGTGATAGTGGATTTGTTTGTACGGAGGATTCCGTTCTTTCATAAAAGTATTTGTGAAAATTTACGTAATTTGTAATTTCTGATTCAAAAAAAATCTGTCTAGAGATAATGTGGACAGTAAGTCGGAAATTTTGCTGAAAAATACGAGCAAGGTATCAACGCTAAGCTGCTAAGTAGTAGGGGAATAAATTATCAACGAACATAACTGAGCATTAGGAAGGAATTTTAGGATACTTATTTATGTAGGAGGAAAGCAGAGATGAAATGTACACAATGATCATAATGTTGTTATGCCAGACGTTTTGAAATTTCTATTTTCCTATCTCGTTTCCTTTTCGGGTGACTAATGATTTTAGTTTAGAAATTCCTCCTTCCTCAGGAATTGTATTTATTTTTACTAGATATTTATGAGAAGACTAGATAAAAGTGGCGTTTGTAAATGGAAAATACGTTATATTTTAATCGTTTTCAACGAAATGTACTACGAAATACGATATCTTACGAAAATATCTTATACTTCTAAAAGACAAACGTTAATTGTTAAGGATTACACTTACTCTTGAATAAGTTGTGTATATGGTGTCCATTCCGCGTACCGAGTTTGGAATATTAAAGAGACTTGGCCATTGTGAATAAGACATTACTGTTATTTTTGCGTGGAATCCTGTCCATTGCTGTTTCATTCCAACGGAACACCCCGGAGTTACTCTTAATTAACGACCCTCTCTTCTCATGACATCAAAGCTTCTCAAATAACCAGAACATTTTACGTACAAATTAAATTCTTATTAAGTACCATCATTTCTAATGCTTCATTCCTGTTCCATCTTCTCATCAGTATTGTATCCGATTGATTCGACTCTGTAGCGTAATTTCAATTACTAGTGCGGCAGTATACGGTTTACTACACGCACAAGCTTCGTAATAACGTAACTGTTAACGTTTCGTATGATATATTGGAAACACATATGCTCTGTTAACCTCGTGATAGCCTTGTAATTCTGAATTTCGTACTTTTTATAACTGAATGTGCTCATCGGATCTGGGAACTAATTTAGGTTTCCTCAACTTTTTTTCTTGGTCCCAGTTGGTTAACTTCTGTATGCTTATAATGGTTGTTGGTTCGCTGATAAGTTTATTTTTCATTGGATTCTTGTAGGCATCAATTTAAAACGGCGCAGACACACATATATTTTCCTTCTTCCCGCATCTTGACATCTTTCTTTGATACAGATGAACGCTCCGATCCGGTAAATCACGAATGAACTCACAAACCGCCATCTCCTCAAAATAAAGTTCCTGAGGAAAGCTACATACAGTAGTTTACTATCTTTTCAAACATTCACAGACATGTCAAGTTACTCTAGGCGTTACTACTACAGTTGCGTAATTCAGAAAGATAGAGAACTAATGTCATTTCGATTGTCCATTATCTACGCGATTCCGATTCAATCCAACTCTCATGTCCATAATATGAGCCCTGATCACAAAAGTTATACCAAGAGAGATAGATTGTTACGACTTTCTACAAAAATTCCACTTATTTAAATTAAATTGCACCCGAATATAGAAAACAAGAAAATCAAGGAAATTGATTTGTGGCATTTAAAATCCGCCGATTCCTATCGAATCTCGTATCCATTCAAACGTAACCCAAAATGTTAAAGACCAAGGACCAAGGCGCATCCATATGGGAAGAAAGCCTTTGTACAGAGCACCAATGCCTTCATTAGAAACCGTTTTCCGAAGGCAATCTATAGAATTTTTGTAGTACACTCCTTGACCATTTTCATTTGTAGGTTGATTCATAACTCTCGTCTTGATTACATCCGCAGGAGTTCCCATTAAAGCTGCGGTGAAACCTGCCAGCAGACTGCGTAGAGATTCAGAAGTAATTTAGAACATCACAGTTTTAACTTACAATTCTTAATATGCTTACAATGGATAGCATGATTTACCTAGATAGCACATGTACGGAGACACTGTCCGCAAATCCAAAGTTCGTAATTAGAAAACGTTTAGCGGAATCATACGTTGTTAAATCGCCTAGGTTCACCAAAGCACCGCGTTGAACATTAGGTACCCAGCCCTATAATTTCATAAAAGCCATTCATTAGCGTTTCAAACCTACAAATGTAATTACACTCTGCATCGTTTTAAAGCAAAAAGAAATCAGCTTACTTTCCAAAGACCTCTGACACCCCCTTGTTTGTAGATCGTCATTAAAGCTTGACTAACGCTCCTAACTCTTGGAGGCTTTCCTTCTAATTTTCTCCTGCCCTCCATCTGGAGTTGTACTTTGACCAGGTCCATAGGACTAGCTGTAAATTGTGCAAACCCTCCAACGATGAATCCAGCACAGGCCGCCTAAACAAAACAAATTCCTTTTAGTGCTTCAAATATAAAAATGTGTCTACTCGCTTTTTACCGTTCTCAATTCTCACTCACAATAATCGTGAGAAACTCACACGCGTGAGAATACAAAAATACAACATGTGCTTGGATTGTTATGCTAACACCATTTGTGCAGCATACATGCATACATCAGAAAAACAAAGCATAATACTGTGTCAAAGTTGTTAAGATATGTTTTCCGCTTGCAATTACTTCTGCGAAGCGATAAAAGTCGATTCAGTTTCAAACATAACGTTTGCTGATTATATATTTGATGTCTGAAAGAAATCTAATGAAATCCTGAGCATAACTTGCAGAATCCATAGAAAACGAAACCTGCTTTCTATCGCGCATAATCTCTCTTGCTACGTTCTTTCCGTGAATTTTTTGACGGACATGGCTTGCCGTAGGATGGAGCGCAATGTACGGTAGGGGAAGCCAGGATTCTATAGTTAGTCCGCCTATATTATGACTAGGCTAAGAATATTTTACCACTACATCAATCACTATCAATCTCAGCATATCTATCTCAAAAGATTTACGCGCATAGACAAAGCCTAGAGGATAACTATAGAAGAAAGTACGGGAATATCGTTCATGATTGATTCCAGTCAATCTTTCACATACATCCCCTTCAACCGTCATACATGAAAAAAATCATTCGCAAAAACTGCTATTTTCCGCTGCTGCAAAGTTAGCCAACCAGCGCATGTTTGCATTAAATTGTCTCTCGTACAATTATCTGGAGCATGATGCAGAATTTATGTTACCGGGTTATCCGTCTGCCGGCCGTAAAAGAAGCTCATGCTCGCTAAGATCATGTGCTTCTATTTCTGGCTTGTCAGAGGAATGGGGAAGAGCTTGGAATTTTTCAATGCGGAAAGTTTAACTAGTTTCTTACTTTCCAGACAGGAAAAACTCCGTTTTCATCTTTCCCCATAACATCATCTCTTAGTTTTTCATAGAGAGCCATTCTTATTCCCGAATAAATGACGTGTCTGTAAAGGGCAGGTAGGATTCCCTTCCATAAATGCAAGGGCCCCTCTTCCCTCACGATTCCATAGGCAGTTCGCAACATGCCCGCACGTTTTCCATCCGCCGCCTTGCCCAATTCTCCTTGGATTTGCATTCTCGTTTTGGTTAAATCCAAAGGGTAAGTAACTGTAAATTATAAACACACATTTACTTTCTAGGATTCGCCTTTCCGTCATATTGCACACACTGACGTGGGTCAGTCTGTTTGCAACACGCATGTAGTGGGAATTATTACGCTATCCTGGAGTGATAGAGTTACATGGAAGTAATTAGCACTGTAAGCTTAGCGAAGTTCTTGGAACCTGACATTTTAAAGCAATTCTTGGACGTATTGGCTAACTGCATAAATATAACATGGTACTAAGCCATCGTGAAATGAACAAGCTCCTATATTCCATAAATAAGCCATAGTGTAAACAGTGCTCCAAAGTCCTAAAACGTAGAGTAGTAGAATTGCATTGCCTCAATCCATTAAAAGCTTGGAAATCCATAGCCCATTTCTGCGTAAAACTGACTTAACCACAAAAATAACCAAAGTTAAGTGGTAAGCTCTGTGCGGAATCAAATTATTTTTCAGCTCTCTGCTTTTTAGCCCAGTATAAATTATCAAATTATTATTATTACGGCTGGGCGATTAAAAATTCGATAGCTGCAGGAAACACAGTTGATGAAAACAAAACTATTATCCTGAACAACAGCTCCAGCTGTCTCATCAACAAGCTTTGGATTCAAGTCACAATAATACGTCTTCTAGAGCCTCTCTAAACGTTTCTATATATCACCTCCTCCTTGCCAACAAAAACATTTCGTTTCGTGAGGTTCATCATCTTTACGGACGTTCATGACGCGTATTGTTTTACAATCGCTTGGCTAGTATACTACCGGAACAATCAGCAGCCCATAATGTAAGTTACACACATGATGGCTTCTTTTCCTAGAAACGAGAGTTGTAATTCTTTAGAATATAGTAATATATAACTGAAGAAGCGGAAGTGAAGAATGATAGCAATATCCTGCACTGACTCAGTTGTTATTATGCCCTAGCTGCATCCGAAGATAAAGCTACATGTCGATTGAAGGAAGACCGGGAGTAAATTAAGAAATGTATGTACAAGCAATATATGATTGAAAACAAAGCTTTAGAAATAGATGGCAGTGAACCTGTTTCAGCAGTAGCAGCAGCAGTGAATGCAATCATATACTTTTTCAGGAAATTCCATTCCTGAACTTGCTTTTCTGCGCGCGGTTTTACGGGTGGTGTTACTTCAGCTTGATTAAATTGACCCCGGCCATAATAAACTCTGTTCGGGGTACCGCCATCAGTCTTTCCATCACAGGCCACCGTATTATCGTCAAAAGTCCCTGACTTGCGAGCAAGTTTAGCGTTCGCATCTGGAAAAACCCAAGGAGTCCATGATTGACTTCCTGTCGAGCCAAGCTGACTTGCCACCGTTGGGACGGACTGCAACAGACACAAGGTATCCACATTACACACTCTGAATTCAGATCACTCTCCCCCTTGGCTCATTAAACCCTTGGATGACAAAACAATAACAAACATATTTCGACTCTTACCTTTTCGATATCCTTCGGACCGCTGTCGTCATCGTCACCCCCTTTAACAGAAATCCCTACGCCGTCCCCCCCTGGCTGTCCTCCTCCAGATTGTGAAACTGTCATTTTGAAAAAGCTAGGCTAGCTTGAGGTCCGCGGCCTCAAAAATTTTCGATTTTGTTCAAGGATCCAAAGGACAAATAATCCGTGGATAGAGCAGGTTTACCTTTTCAGCGAATCAAATATTCTATTCCAACGACAACCACACATTAGCTTTCTTCATGCTTCCACGACTGCTATCTTCTTGAAAGTAATTTTCTTCCCCCACTCCAGTCCTACCTTGTAGTATTGCATGAATAAATTGGAGGGTTTATTATTGTTGCTTTCAGCTCTTTCTCCACTCATTCTCACTTGACTAAATTCCTTTTAAGTCTAACTTCAAGCTTCTAAAGGCTAAGCGTGCAAACGCTGTTAATTAGTACTAATGGTCAGGTAGAAATGGACAGGAGGTCCTTCCATTATTTCGTCAACCCTAGGACGACGAAAACAAGGGAACAAAGTCACATGTGTGCTATTCTGACGCTAGCACCTTCGTTGTTGCTGCGACCATGAACTGAATTTATTTTGGGCCAGCCATATAATACCAACAGTCACTTTTCTTTCGAGAGTTTTTCTGTACACATAAAAAACAGTGAGAATTCAAAAGTCGGCGCGTATAGAACTGTTAATCATCCGGTGTACGCCTGCTTTTCCCAGCGAGCCTACTACTGTAGCACGTAAAGGGGCATCGTTCACAAACTATGCTGAAGAAGCTGCAGCCCGTGCAG
Organism: Sminthurides aquaticus; assembly: GCA_906901655.1. NCBI lineage: Eukaryota > Metazoa > Arthropoda > Collembola > Symphypleona > Sminthurididae > Sminthurides > Sminthurides aquaticus. The sequence goes on along the minus strand of CAJQTT010000001.1, from coordinate 10,492,141 downwards.
CACAGATTCTCATTCCAAGCCAGGCTAAACCAAACTTTGGCTTTGCTAAATAGGAAGACAAGGGTGTTTACTGACGCCTACAGACCTGGGGCCGTATTCACCAACGCGCTAAGCAGTATCTTAGATGAAAACACTGCTTAGTTGGTAAGGCTTTGTCCATAAATTTCATAACGCTGATTTCTGAAAAAAGGGACTAGCTATCGCATTTTGTAACGCTACACTGCTGTTACATAACGATTTGACCTGGGAACCACCTACCAAATGTAACAGCAAACAAATTATCGCACCGGGCAAAAAAATTCAGAGTTCACAGATTTTTACTCGTTTTGCTATATATTCGATTAACATTAAGTTAGAAAAGGTTTATTTAACTGCAATCATCAGCTAAAAAACATCTCCACTACTATTAAAAAATTTATAATTGAAAATTAGTTGTTTAATTTACAAATCAGTTCCCAATATTCAGCGTTATGTTACAATTTTGAACAGTACCAACTACCGCATGTAACAACAGAGTAACACAAAGGTCGAGGGGCTACCGACCGCGAAAGCGTTATGAAATTTATGGACAAAGCCTAACTAAGACGTTTTTGTTGCTATCATCAAACTAAGCAGTGTTGTAAGATCGATGGCGCGAAAATCTTAGATTGAGCTAAGAATCAGCGTAGATGGAGCTAAACCCAGCTTGTTATGTTATAAATGCGAAGCTTAGATAGCAACTTAGATGTGACTTAGATATTTGCTTGTATCTAAGACAAAATATTTAAGCCGTATCTAAGACGACATTTTTGCTAAGATTTTTACACGTCTAAGACACTGCTTAGCGGGTTGGTGAATACCTAGCCTGAGTTTTTTTCCAATGTAGAGTCTCCCTGGGAAACCACGAATCCAAAATTTCAGGCCCATATGAGTAGAAATGGCGGAGATAGAAATTATTTAGTTCGTCAAAAAACGCATCGCTTATGGGGGTTTAACGTTTAACATGGTGACAACGGCTGATCCCACAACTCCCCCCGTTTCCACTCCATACCCGTTTTTTGACGGACTAAATAATTTCTATCTCCGCCATTTCTACCCATATGGGCCTGAAATTTTGGATTGGTGGTTTTCCAGGAAGACTCTACATTGGAAAAAAATCAGGTTTGTAGGCGTCGGTTAACACCATTGTCTTCCTATTAATACCATTATTATCACTTGCTTTGTTTGCAACTTCAGTCATGGGAAAAATTATCTGCATCTGTCTGCATTCTTACTTGGACCACGGCAAACATTTATTATATGCCACTACTTCATTCTAGTCTTACATTTAGCACTAGGGACCCTTCTAATGTAAGTTGCTTATTAGTTGCATCCATATTTTCGATCATTAGGTCAAACGGCAAGTAGCCGAAAGCATTAAGTTATCACAATGTCTTCGATGTCAAACGATGAGGAAATGCTCACAAACCATCGTAATAAATGATTTATTAGGTCATTCGATGGTCACATATTGGCACATGATAATAATCACGATGTGAATTAGCACCATTAGAATAAAGCATCATAATTATAGCTACACTACAACCGAAAGTTTACATTTATCAGCTAAGAAGAAGGTAATGACCATGAGCAGTCGTCGCATCAAACAAGTGCATTCTTAGGAAGTCATCAGCATTATTTTGCTAGACCTGTGCTGTGATCCTACTTAACCCCTCTTAAATGATAAGATTAATGGCTTCCCAGTATCTGTTTCAATTCATCCTAAATCACGAAAGGGATTTCAAAAATAAACCGTTTCCCTCATAATAAACTATGTATCTTGTACTGGATTGGCTGATATAAAGTGTGAGCGAAAGGGCGAAAGATGAATATTCATCGGCGATTGCATCAATAGCGGAACGTCAATACGGGATTCCTAGGAGATAAGTCCATATAATTTGTGCATAGTCCCAAGTGACTCACATCCCCGGTCTTCTTATTCCTATCTTCTTCCTACGGGTGTAATCATGTTCTACTGATGCAAGTAGTCACCAAAGTCAGAGGCGAAGTCAGAATAGTTTATTCAGCGTGAATGTGTTGTTGATCAATTAGTGAAAATATTCTCTTATTTATATATAGTTACAATCCAAATCAGTGGTTGAAATGGAGGCGACGGCGAAACACGATTTTACAGCCACCGCCGATGATGAACTCAGTTTTCGGAGGGGATGTATTTTAAAGGTAATGGAATTTAATTAAAAATCCTTCTGGGTTTAAATCTAGTCTCAGGCATAAAGAATACGTCAAAACTCCAACAAGAATGTTTACATGGTTTTATAAGGTGTAATAATTCTTATCTTTTGAACATTTGAAAACACTCTAATTGGAAATATACATATTTTCTGATCGATACTGTCGAAACTATTTTTTATTTGACGATTATGGAAATTTTGAAATTGGAACAAAAAGTAGAAGCGGGCGGGGACCTGTCGGAAAATATTGTACAAATTGAGCCTCTTTTAGATCCGCTCACAGTATTTGTATCAGTTTTTAAGAATTACGCAATCAAAAGAAGCAATGAGCGATATTTTGAGTCCTGTTGGCGACTATTTACTGTTCAAATATACGACTTAGCTGCAAAACAAAGTATGACTCAGAACCTAATGCAAATTTTGTTATTCACTTTATACACAGGTTCTGAATATGGAAGATGACTCTAATTGGTTCCGAGCAGAACTGGAAGGGAAGGAAGGATTGATTCCCTCGAATTATATTGAGATGAAACCCAATCCATGGTATGACGCACTTTGAACTAATCCGTGAAATCGTAGCTTGGCTTGTGCATTACACTGATTTTCATTCAAAACTGTTGACTCTATATTGTTTACACGTGTTGCTTCAAGTGTTAATGCGGTGTTTACTTGGAAGTAACAGAATAATTTTACTTTTTACATTACGTGACTAAAGTAGATTATGATTTTGGGTTTTGCAGGTATCGTGGACGAATAACGAGGGCAGAAGCAGAAAACTTTCTCGTAGATAAACCTGAAGGAAGTTTTCTCATACGAGTCTCAGAATCATCACCTGGAGATTTTTCTCTATCTGTCAAGTAATTGCCTTTGTGGTTTATTACTGTAGTTATCAGATGCTTAATGTTGTAAAGTGAATTCCGCAAACTGTTTGTTCAGGAGAAGCATGAAGCATGTGCATATATGGTTTTAATCAGTCTCAGTTGTAAATTAGATTTGTGAATATTCGGACTAGGCGCTCGGCATTATTATGCATGTGAGGCCTGATCTGTGCAGTTTTACAACTAGTAATTTTCGGTGGATTATAACTATAGATTATAGCTTATTAAGCTTATTAGACGTTTGAGCGTTAGGCATATAGACATGATTTTATCGGAATGTATACTTGATACGTGCCTGATATCGAAGACAGGGGATTGATAAAATTCCTTCTTTTTAGGTGTTCGGATGGTGTACAACACTTTAAGGTCCTTCGCGATGCTGCTGGTAAATTTTTTCTGTGGGTTGTGAAATTCAACTCGCTTAATGAGCTTGTTGAGTATCACCGTACATCTAGCGTCTCACGAAACCAGGATGTGAAACTTCGCGATCTTCTACCCGAATATGTGCGAGCGTTATATGATTTTAGTCCACAAGAACCTGGTGAATTGGAATTCAGGAGAGGAGAAATCATTACAGGTGAGTGTATGTAGACGAAGCAGTCTTTCTGAAGATGTTACTAATTTGGTTCATGTACTGAGGAGAGTATGGGAAGCACGTGGAATGGCAGGGCTACAATACTTTTTGTCTACATTTACAGTTACGAATCATTCAGATGAAAACTGGTGGGAAGGCACTATTGGAAATCGTAGAGGACAATTCCCCGCAACATATGTAGCTCCATACCACCCCAACTAAAATCAACAGCAAGCAAGTATAATGGGTGACCAGCTCCAGAGGAGTAAGTTCTGAAAGAAGAATGACTATTGTATTTTTACGCTATCCCGCCTCCACTTCTAATTAATGAGAATTGAATATTATGAACTAGGATTACGTTAACTCGCAGAAAAATCTCAAGTAATGAATGGTTAAATTTTCCAACCTAGCTTTTACCTAAATCATTTACGTGTTACGCTTCAGAGCAACTTGTTTCATCAAGGTTTGAACAACGTAAACTGAAATAATGTACAGCATCGATATTACAGTAATGGAAAATTGAAATTTAAAAGTACCCAGGCCAAAGTAAGTACGAACGAAAATTTTCAAGTGAATCTGTCATCAGTATTTCTTTGGCATGAGGAAATACCGTATTTACTTGGGCATGTTGTGAGTAAGAATGAGAAAGAAAGTGAAAAGAGGTTGTATGATATAATATACACTTTAAATATTTAATGTCTTTACTTTGACGAAACTACTACTTAATCAAGTGGCTACACATGTTAAAAAGTTAGTGTGCACCGGCGTACTCTCTGTGTCTTGCATATCCTTTGCTTTGAATGAATGAGTACTCACATTCTACCTGAAGAGATGGCTGTACATTTCTCCTGAAACGTGACCAACTCCTTTATTTTTATTTATATTTCGCATCTTCAAATATCATCCCTGTTTGTTATCAGCTCATAGTGTACACGCCGCACTAGAATAGGTCGCCTTTTCAATGTCATTCGGCATGGCAGGACGTATCATTTATGGAATATTGTAACTCAATACAATAGCAATTAATCATTTTGTGCAAATAAATATGTTGAATTATACATGTTGAAATATGAGCTATAGTAAATAAGTGTGTGATTGGAGGAAGGAACGTAACTTGTGTAAATTAAATTTGGAGTCAAAGTTACTAAACTAATTATTTATTCACTTTTTTCTCCATATTCCTCTCTCACCGGAAAGGATTTTCTTCAGCTCGGCACTTCGTCCTCTTCCTCTGGTTCCGCAAAAGATTTGTCCAGGATGTCCATTGTATTGTAAAGAATTGAATAGATTTTCTCCTTAAATTTTTGTTTCTTTTGAACCTTTGCTGTCTTGTCCTCGCCAGTAGGTATGAGCTCAGCAGCAGCAGGAGTTTGTTCATTCTTAGTAGGGTTACCATGTCGGAATTGGTGGGGACGATTAGGTCGGTTTCCCCCGAACGGTCCTCCATGATCATTCCCAATCTCTGCCTTCTCATCATGAGTTCCTCCATCTTCTTCATTCTCCTGACCTTCCCCATCAGTACCGGATTCTTCGTCATCCTCATCCGCGTTCCCGGTTTCGCTTCCCGCTTGGTCTTGATCTTGAGCATCGTCCTCCTCTTCATCCTCCTCATCATCATCCTCCTCCCCGTCATCGTCGTCTTCGTTTTGGTTTCCAGTAGCCTCGTCCTCGTTCTTAGGAGCCGCAGAAGGTGGTGGATTATTTGGTTGAGGCTTAGAATTGTCAAGTCCAGGCATCCGAAGCTGCGGTCTTCGGAATCTGAACAGCTGTGGTAATTGGAAGAAAGAAGAAGATGGTCTTTTTGGTTTCACTGGTTTTTGCTGTAATTCCGGCTTTTGTCCGCCCTCATCATCGTCGAATTCAAGTTCGGATTTTTCTTGTCCGCCAACCGGGGCCAACTGAGCATGAGAATTTTTGTTCCCTTGCTTAGATGATGAGCCGAAAGGCAAAGAACTCCGAATACGTTGGAAAATCCGGGTGGGTAAAAGTGCGGATCCCCAGGAAGTAACCGTATCTGTCACAGTGGATTTAGCGTCATAGGCTTCTGGATTTTGTTGAGCTTCGTTTAGTTGTCGGGCGGAGAAGAGACCTAACGGTGTATTGTAAAGTTTGAGTGTGAAGTTTTAATTGGAATTAAATATATCTTCTTGATGGCCATTATTCAATCGATTGTTAAGCGTCGTGTCGGTAGCCACATCACATCTTGAGCATTTCTTAATATGGCGCAATTACATCCAGATAGGAAATCTTCTTTTCCAGTACCTTCTGAATCCACCTTTTAAACTTCAATTTCTTTTTCAAAAACTTAATTTTCTTTTGCTTCTTCTTTAGGTATTTTTTGTAACCTTTATGTGCACAAAACAAACCAAATACCCCGAGTAAGCATCATTTTTACAAGTATTTACATCACATTACAATTAAAACCGGCCCATCTCGCCACATTCTCTTGAGTTCCGTAACTTTAGTCCATGTCCGTCACATAAGTCCAAAGCCATGCAGTTGTTGCTATGTATAATGTACAAAATTTTCAGTCATACATGTCGCCAAAGCGTATTCTTCGTCAAGGGCGTTATGAACAAAAGCGAATGAAGACTTTCCAAACCCTTCCCGCATTGCATTGTAAGCCTATAAATGTATCCCAAGCCCTAATATTTCTAATCACAGATCTCAGAATTCGGGAAAATGATCCAGCAAATACATGATGCTACACTATGAGCTGTCCATAATGTCTGAACCTGCGCAGCAATTAAAAACTCTATCCTGATTCATGAACTTCAATTCCTTCAGAAGCCGTCAAGTATGATTATCTGTACCATCCAAGCAAAGTATAAAGGAACCATTATCAGGATCTACTTTCAGGCTAATCCTAACTAATTCATCACAGAAAGAGATCAGCGCAAGCGTCAGCACTTTAAGTAGGTGAAACGGCTACTTAGGTTCAGTTCCTTTGGAATTTTAAATGATAGTAGTGTGGTACAGCTGAGAAACACTAATTAAATTTCACGCAAGGTAGTGACGACATTTCTCCAACTTTCACTTGCGCCAAGAAAGAGGATGTTCAGCAAAACCGGATTTTTCACTCTTCATGACATCCTTCACTTCCTCACGTAGACATTTAGCCCCCCTCTGGCATAGACGTTGCATTTTTCGCTTCTTCGACTACTAAAGCATTTCCCAAATTCCTATCGGCCAACCCTCATATCCATCGTCCCCCCAAAACATCAATAAAGCTACACCAACACAAGCGATACTTCACCAGTTGCTTATCATCATCAGCCAACCAGTATGTGTCATAGTATTGTCTTAAGACTAATGCACGTTTCTCAATATTCAGTACAAGACTAATTACAGTGCTGCTTTACGAAGCTCATGTACGGTACGCAGCACCCTGCTGTTACAACTGCCAAATTAATCACAAAATTCCCGAATCCGCAAGCATTTAAAAAATTCTAACCTTTACCTTCCGCAATCAATCATACCAAGCAGCAATCTAAAATTTACGGGCAAGCTTTCAGCAAAAGTCCAGTAGTACAAAATGAAAACGTTGCTCGCAACCCTTCCTCCGGCTACGCTCAGTTTCCATTTCCTCAAGTATCTAATCTAAACTTTTATACTTGAGCCGATAATTGTCATTGTTTGAGTTGAGTCAGTCAGTTTAGCTCTGTAAAGGCGGCGCCGTTATTTACGTAATCACGGAAACTTGAACTGTAGAAATACCTTTAGAGTGAAGAATTTCCTCATCAGTCAATGGAGGTACATCGTCATCATCCCATCCTTGTCCATGTCCCCCACCTCCATGGGCTTGGTTGTACATTTGTTCTACGTAGTCATGGTACCTTGATTGGACATGAAAATTGGAGCGTCAATTTACGTTCGGGATTATATATTTATTTGAAATTTCCTAAACCATTATGCGTGTATTGATTCCTAGCAATTGAGTAACAAAGAGCAACTCACGTTTTAAATTCAAAGACAGTAATATCGGAAGAATTTTATGAAAGAAATATGAAGACATAAAATTTGAAATTTAGAAAAAAAATTCGGATAACCTTGGTAAATAAAATAAAAAGTATGGAGAATTTCTGTTGAAAACAGGATAGTTCCATAACGATATGGTTAAGACAGGTGAGAAGAAGAATGGTCGAGGAGTTTGGCTTCAACAAGAGTAAAACGTCTTTTTATTTAATCAATAGGAAGACTACAATTGAAGTGATGAATAAATAAATAAATTCTAGGAATTCATCATAATAGTAAATGGGTAAGTAGGAAAACAAGAGGATGGCTCCATTGAACCGTTAACTAAATGACACTCCGCAAAAAATACTCTTCTTTCTAGGACTGCAATCTGAGTTATCCTCGGGGGAAGTTGGTTACATAAAAAAATAAATATTAATAATACATAACATATAACAAATGCTTTAGAAGCAAGGACTCTGATGAGGAACTCTCCATCCAACTACCAAGTTATCCATTCCAGAGCTTTAATTTTTTGTTGTAGGAGCAAGCTAAGGATTTTTTTGAGTTCCACTTTATTTTGCAAAATAGCGATAGTTTTCTTGGCTTTAAGCTTGTAGATTTCGTATTTGAGCCGAGTTTTCTCATATTCCAAGTCGACGTCCGAGCCGCCATGGCCGTGATGATGATGATCCAAATGGGGAGGGAGAAGTGGGCCGTGTGTGGGTGGGCCGCCGAATCTATGATGTATAATTTCTCTGTCACCTTCACTATACTTTTACGTCAAATCTATATATCCTCTCCTAAATCTCCTACAACTGTAGAGATAACAATGACAAAATGACAATCGACAAATTTTGCGTACAACAGTATTCTATCCTTCAATCTGGACGGAGCTTAATTAGCTGGCGTAATAGGGTTGAGAGTACAAATTTAAAAAAATAATAATACAATCAAGGAGACAAGATAATAGATAACATGGCCGGAATCTTGAGGGGGACAGGTGCGGCTTTCTATATGAATTCCAAAAAGTCGATGGCTTTCACCACGACTTGTGCCCCGACTTCAGCAAGTTCGTGCTTAATAATTTTTTTCCATTTTTTCGCCCTTTGTTTCTGTCTATAGATTTCAATGCGCAGCTTCTCAACTTCTGGATCTTGGTCAGGATCAAAGTCATGGTGTGGATGTGGTGGTCTTGGTGTCGGCCTTTCATGCTCCAAAAAGTCGGCAAATTCCTCTTCAAACCTAACATTCCCGTTTTTACTCTTTTAGTTATATTTTCTTTTTTTTTTCAAAGGCAAAAACAAAACTCTCATCCTCCCAGAAACGCAAAACGTTTTTCCCCACCATCTACTAGTTATTCCCTACTCTCAGGCTTGCTTACTTGCTTTCATCCCCTGAATCTTGAGTCCTTTCTACCCAAAATGGCATCACTTTGGAACCCATTTAAATTATTAGCACTAAATAGAAATCTGCCGCCACAAATCAGTGTCGATTGTCATTTTTCTTTCATTCCTTTTACAAATTCTCCCAAAATATACAATAAGGAGCATATATGTACAAATGATTTCCTGTAGTAGATTCCCCAGAGGAAGGCTTGTATGGAAGAGAGAAGGGTCAATATAGGGTCAAGTGGATTTGGACGTTCAAACTGTACAATTACGGGAATCTTGGTCGGTCGGGGAGGATTAATGATAACAATTTATGAGTCTCAAAGATTGAGCATTTGGGACTACATATGGTTTTTTCAATATAAATTCAACTCAAGGCACAGGGCAAGAGAGGAAGTCGAGCAAGCTTGAGAGGTTTCATGTGACTCTCAACTTGGTTCTTATTCTATGTCAGTGGGTTCTGAATTAAGGTCATCGCCAGATTCAACATTCAAGTGTAAAAGTTGTTATTTCCCCTCTAGAAAAGTCTAGAGACATGTCATTCTCTCTTCATCCATCCTTGTTAAGACAGTATCTACCTCATTCAAGTCTCAAGAACCAAGCCGCTACAGTTAAGTATAGTACATGTATATTTACAACCTCCTATAGTATATACTTTGGCTAAGATAGGTTTTTAAATTTTTTTACAAAAGTATTTTCACGGAAATATGTTTACGGTTTTTTTTAAAACGGTGAGCCGAAAGAAAACCTTGGAGATTTTAAAATCAAGTCTAAGGATTTAGATAGTTTAGACAAGAAGGATTTGTACAGAATATAGAGCTAAGAAGGTGAATTGAATAGAGAGCAATCAGAAGATGAAAAAGAGCCTACATAAATGTAACAACACAAAAGATGAAGAAGGTAAGAATTGCATGGATCAACCTATGTGAATCGATTGACCCCGGTTCATGTATATTTACAAGGGAATCGTAAGAGAGAAACTCCTTCCTTAATTTATCAGCAAAGGATAAATTCTAAAAGAGAAACGTCAACAAGATTTTTTCACTCACGATAAATGATGATGATGTGGTCTTGGGATATTTTTTGTCTTTTGCACCGTCACTGTAGTAGAGAAAGGCCACAAGAATCTGGAACGATCTTGCTCTTCCGTATCATCTTCCATGGCCGCTGGATCTCCGTACAAAGGTCCGTGACGGCGGGGCTCTAAAGGTGGACGATTACGACGGACATTTTCATCAAAATTTTGGGGCAATTTTGTGAAATTCTTTCCGTCCTCGTACTCTCCAGAGTTTCCATCATCACCCTACAAATCCCAAACAAAAGTATTTTGTTAACCCTCCATTTCTCCACCTAGACTTCAGCAGTTCATCACGAAATCATTGCGCCCTCTACATCTATTGCGGAAGAACGCATAGCATATCTTTTTACGCCAGCGTAATACTAATCGTTTCAAAATTTCAGTAATGGCTTTGCAAAATCTCTGCGTCTTCCATGGCGCCATCTGCCGCACTGATTCCTTTAATATTCTTATTATTATCCCTACCTCGTTATGACCAGCAGCCCGTCTTGTGCACTTCTAAAAATGTATCCATACGCCTCAGTGCCCATTACAGAAAAGCTACGGCTAAAGTACGGTATAAAAATTTCATAAACTTAGATACGGGATTATGTACTCTGTCGTAAATAGCGCAATCGTTTTGTATTAGAACTTCATGACGTTCTCACGCTTGAATCATTGCATTTCAATTGCTATGAAAATCTTTTGCAGCACCCCTTGGACTGCAGTTCATAAGTTTGTCATAGCTTCTTCATAGTTTCTATGAAATTCTTATACAGGTTATGGGGAAAGTGACCTTACCAACGCAGCGCTTTTTGATACCCGAAATAAATATTTTTCTCTTCCGGATATTTCTAACTTTAGTTTCGCCAATATTTCAATTCTCTGAAATTCAGTTTTTAAATTCGTAAATTACCTGCTCCTCTTCACTGCTTCCAACAAGATCCGATCTTCCACGATTAATCTGGGGTTGGGAAGGAGGGGCACGATTTGGGTCTACATTTTCACTATTAGGAAAATTGGAACCAGGTCCACGACGAAGCTGGAGTCCTTGTGGTTTTTGCACAAAATACAAGGGTTTAATCGGTTGAAAAAAAAACTCTGAACTAACGTTGACCACAGCGACAGTCACAAGGACCGCGAGGCAAAGAAGGGATCTACACGGAGCCATTATTGTTACCTTGACCATGGCTCAAATCAGACTGAGATGAGATTCGGAAGGGTCATTCCAAGACATTGCACTCTCCTTTAAAATCCATCTCATCTTGTATAGCGGGAGCACTCATGATTTTCCATCATCAACCCACCGCCCCCCTCCTTGTCTTTACAACACATACAAGCGTAAACCCTAGCTTTTCTTTGCTTTTCCCCATTTTCTTTCTTCCGTACTTCTCCAACTTACTTTCACAGACCAAACAGAATGATTACGCTCCCAAAGCATTACGATTCACGGATACATTCCCTTGTATTTACATCCCCCTCTGTCTTCTTCCCCTTTTTCTTCTTCATCTTTCCCACTTAACCATGCAGCCATCAAATTTTCCCCTCATTTAAGAATTGCGGCGAATACCTAATGGATTGCGCATCTAACCACTCAGTAATTCCTGTTTCTCAACCTTCCAAGTCTCCTCGTACAGGGATTAATCATCCATATCGACTTCTAGCCAAGTCTCCCTCCCTCCTTATATCGTACATACATCCTCATCTCCCCCTTCATCGAATCCAGGTGGATGAGAGATCAAGAAGAAGACTTCTGTCTTCTGGGCAGAAAAGAAACCAGTTTCGCATCTTAAATGTCCACATCCAAGTTGATAAAATGGCATAGAAGTTTCCTCCGTAGTATCCTGTAAACGTCTCCCTTCCCCCCTCAGATGTAGATCAATCATGTGCAGATGCATACTGAATCAACAATCCCAAGCCGCCGCAAGTATAATAACTTGAATCTCGTATTCATAACTGCAAGAGGATCCTTCTTTTCCTCTCAAAATTACAATATACAAGGCGCGAGTACGTGCAAAATATCCCACATTTCTTATCCGTCCCTGATTCTAATGCATCCCTCATCCTTACAAGTTTAAAGCCTCTAGTTTTCCCCGACTACAAAACTCATATATTCCGCACACATTGACCCTTTCTTTCTATTCAAACGAACCCTGTCGCGGAATTCAAGAGAACCATTAGGTAACGTACACGTCAAAAGTATAAAGATTCAGATGCTGTTCAGTCAGTACCAAGAACAAGTGTGGAAGTGTACTACCCTTCTTCACCCTCAAGCGCTTCAACTAACTTTTCCAATCCTCAATTAGTACAAACTTGTGAAACACGCTGTAGTCAATCTACCTTAAAGAAATTATAATCATCTTGCCATATCTGGGTCATTAACATTCAAGATGAGAGCATGCGCTATTTAGATCAATCCTCTTCAAATCTTAATCTCCCCACCCAGCCCAGCTTTTCTCCAAAAACGTCGCTCCATCATGACAAGCACAACCCCTCACCGCTTCCCTCCTCACCCTCGTATATTCCGCACACGAGTCAGCAACCAAAGAAACAATGCAAAATCAACAATATCACTTTTCATTCATCCTTGCTCCAACAGCTACCGGTAGTCACTCAACCCTTCTTGAGAACAACTGCCTCAGACTACAACGCCGCGACAGCCACGTCCGCAATTTCCTTGTTCTTCTTATTCTTCCCATTTACTTTATTTAATATCCCACACGGCTTCATTAATTAACTTCAAAAGTGTCTCCTTCCTATCTAGTCTATCAGTGTCAAGCAAGGACTTATGTCAGCTAGATCACATCCCACTAATACAACCGGTACATGCTGCATTCTCAGACATATGCTCCAACAGGGAGCCAGTCCTAGCGCTATCTGCCAGCTCATTGACTTTCTCCAAATTCTAAAAAGCGACTCTCTTTAGATAGAAGCGCTCTGATTTTGCAAAAATGCAAGTATAAAACTGCTTTGGGTTCAAAACAATTGGTTTCTGTCATAAAAATTTCCGTAAATCTAAACTTCATTAAGAGCAGTGAAACTTTTAAATGCAATCCATCATCAGAAACCCATTTAAATGTACTTGGAATCCTAAAATCTTCCCACACTTCTTTGATCATGCGTGAAAGTCTTCTGACATTTTTAAGATAGTTATGCACTCTTTCAGGTATTACTTTAGTTTTACGTTCCTGTGGCATCTATGGGAACAAACCTGCGTTTCGTATATTTTTTATGAACACTTATGACAATTCCATTCCCAAGAGAAATCGTTACAATTCAAAGAGAAAAACTCGCCGTTGTTCTTCGCCTCAACAATTTCCCCTAAGAACTGGGTATTAAAATCCATCCATTCTGAATATATTAGCTGCTAAAACTAAGAAACTGTACATAAGTAGGCAACAACACACCTGATTTCCTATGGCATTCATTCATAGCTCCAAGCGTTCTAGCTTAATGTAACCCATCGTGTATCACTCCCATTATCGCGTATCGTGCAGACGGATTTACAAGCCAAAGATGAAAGAGTAAATGGTGCGATCCGGATAACGTACACAGCTTTCGCATATCGGTCCCATTAACTACGGTACACCTCATGGGTTCAGGTCAATCACTCATCTCTTCCTTCCCAAGAAATTATAGAGCGTCCCCACCAATACTTTTCATTTCATTACAAGTTGACCACTGTAATTACATTCAATTTAATTCTTTATGGACATCCGTCATTTTTAAAATGACACAAAAAACCCTAACCATCAAACAAACTATGATTAAGGGAAAAGCTCTCATCTTTCTCTGAGTTACCTTATGCCATCCTTGGTTTGGTTTATCCCTCAACTAGCAACTGTTTCATGCTCAAATAAAAAAAGCAGTTTAACCTAGAGTATAGTTTAGTGGATTCATATACGGTAAGATTTGATTAGCCCCCTTTTAACGTCTTTTACTCGTTCGTCGTAAATCATTTTAAAACTATTGTAGAACTTGTTTTATGACATCATCATACAATATTCATTCTCAACTGTCTGTAACGGAGTTGTCCCATATTCTTACATGGCTGTATCACTTGTTTGCAGCAGTTGTGTTCTTAAAAACCCCTACTAGATTTTTACACGCTCTACATTTAGCAAACAAGTGTAGGTTTTTACCTCCTGCTTCTCAAATCAAATTCAAACAAAACCAAAAGCTAAGGAGCATACCTTTACGACAGCGAGTGGAACAAATACAAGTTAGCTTGACTTTCAAATGACAATTGTTCATTAATTGTACAAAAATTACAATTTAATTCCTCGAAAACGTATATGCATTTCCACAGTTTGAGCTGCCATATCTTTGATCATCTATAGTAATTTCCTTAATCATCCCTTGACTCTTAGCTGAGAGTCTTAAAAGTTCTCTCTCACAAAAATACATGTGTTTTTACCTACTCTGCTTCCCACTTACAGCTAATTCAACAATAATCTATCCAATTTAATTTAACTCAGCTACTGATTCTACCTTATATTTTAACGTGGTTCCTGGTTAGAACATCTTATTAACTGCACTTTTCCAACTAATACCGATTCTCAAGCTTTGTAATGAAAGCTTACAGTCCCCTTTGCGTGACCTCAAGCAGGTTCTATATAATGCAATTTTCTGCCAGCTTTGCCGTTTCAGGAGAAAGTTTCATCCAACCCAATCTAACCTGCAGTCTCGGCAGTGCATTATTTGGCATTGTTATATCCCCCTTGATCGATTCTTTTAGAGCACCTTCCTTTTTTGAAATTCTTTGCAAATAAGAAACGAAAGTATTATCCAAGTTCCTTCAAATTTTCCTCCTTGTACCAAATAAATGTTCCAAACTATCCCCGTTTTAAACAAGAAGATGAAGCTAACGATGGTTCACAGCATATATGATAATACAGGGATATCCTAAACGTATATAGCAAAAATAATTTCAAATAAAGCGCCCATTTTTCGACTTATGTTATTCACATAGGTCACAACTGAAAGCTAAAGATCTGAAGTTTTGTTTGGTCCAAGTTTCAGTTCTCCATCTTTAACGCACTGTCCGGTGTTAACCAGCAAAGTTTCCAGTCGGAATTGCAAATTCCGTGTTTTGAGCATTTCCACTGCATCGAGGCAGGAAGCTGTAGCGGTGGAAATTCTCAAAACACGGAATTGGCAATTCCGACGGGAAACTTTGCTGGTTAACAGCGGACAGTGCGTTAAAGATGGAGAACTGAAACTTGGACCAAACAAAACTTCATATCTTTAACTTTCATTTGTGACCTATGTGAATAACACAAGTCGCAAAATGGGCGCTTCATTTGAAATTATTTTTGCTATATACGTTTAGGATATCCCTGTAGATTGTAAAAGATACTTGTTTCCCTCTTCATCTGAAACCTTCACTGTACACAATCCTCCCTATCACCTATTAAGAACTGGTAACAGTTAATGGCATCAGTATCAATAGACAGCTGCTACTTACTTCTGCAGTTCCAACACTGCAAGTGTCAAGTTCAATAATTGAAAATCAGCACGTGTCCCGCATTTATGCAAATTTAACATACTTTAATAAATACAGCAAAAATCTCAATATTCTTCTATCCTGTTTCACGAGAAAACTCCCTCATATTTTTTATTCATAGCTTTCATTTGCTTAGCCTTAGCCTAACCAACTTTCACCAGCTATGGTTTAATGATTATTGATTCTTCTACATCTTTTTCAACAACCTCCTTCACACTTCCAACACAGCTAACCCAGCACAATGGACAGCCATAATTCTAGGCTTCACTCCTCACCATGAGCCGTAATGTAGGACGTTCCGCCTTACGAAACTATAGTGTTTCGCTGCATCCATCTTAATTGCTCAGTTAGATTCTCTTGCCCTCGTGTGCGTCGATGAATTTAATTCGTCGTAATTGATTAAAGTTTCTATTTGTTTAGTAATTAAAACCAGGAGTTATGTAATCAATCAAAAGCGCGTTACTAGAAGCTGTGATGTTCGCCGCAATTAATACTATCTTGTTAATACTGCACCATTTTCTTTCGAATCTTTTCTCTCATTTTCATATTTGTCCCGCGTTTATATCGCTCTTCTTCCTCAAGTTTGCCGGGATCTTTATCACCTAGACGCAGTCCGATAACTTAATTAATCCAACGCACCTTAAATCGCTAAAAAACTGCTAATAAGCGAGGAAATACAAAGGGTAGTGAGTGCATTTTTTAGAACGTTTCCATTCCACGCTGTCCATCGTCCACATATACACATTCTACACCATTCAAAATCAACCGCTTCCCTATCAGGTCATTCCCTACTAACTACCAAAGTACATATTCTTAAATACAATTATGCAGATGCTTGCCAAAAATCCTTGGCCACAAATCCCAACTATGAACAAGTCGTAAACGCTAAAGAGTGTTGATGCCATCTTGGTATCAACTTCTGGATTGCCAACTTCTAGAGCAGGAGAGACCGTGAAACGAGGATTCCCGAACTTGCTTCACTCCATTCCTCATCCATACTCCACATCATATGATTTCTGCAAACTTCTCTTTTCTTCGAATGCCAATAGCTATAGCAAGCAAATACTGCTATCCTTCCAACCCATGCAATCTCTTTGAAACCATAGTATATCGTAGTATTTGGTGAAGCTAAATCGAGTCTATTACTTGGAACTTGTGGAGAGCTTCTATAGTTTTCTAGCCCTTGCAACACACGAGCATGTAATGTTGCGAATCTTGCTTTCTCTCTCGCTCTCTCGCCAATAGTTCTATATCATGTTCGCATAATCCTCCGTGTATTCCCGTAAGCATGCCTAGAAGCTTTCGGAAAAGCCTTTGGATATTCCGTTCAAACGCCGTTTCTTTACACGTTGCTTCAGTACAAGCATGGAATTTCTTCCCACCACATGTAATAATAGTTACGTCTTCTTCCACTATATCTGTCCCCTGCCCTGGTATTCAATCTCGTCAGTCAATGCTATGCAGAGGCTTATTTAGGCTTTTGTAGCAGCGCCATCCTGGCCACACTTGGAACATGTATGCCATTTCACGCTTTTAGAGGACATTTTCCCGAATATATACACCCTTCCTCCCATCTTCCTAAATGCACAGCTAGATGACTAGATGTGTTACAGAAACTAGTTATTATTAACCCTTCGTCTTCTTCTTTTAAGCACGATCTGCTCTTCGAATATTTAAACTTGTTTATTACTATAGCGCCGTTTATGTAATTAACAGGCCCGGACGGATCCCGGACCTGTATCGTACACACACGGCTTTACCCTTGATCGTCATATGATCTGACACGGTGGTTTAAAAGTATTCCGTATCTTCCAGCATTATAGTGTACAGTATATTCTCTCAATGATAAACGTGCTCCACTCCTCTGATTCAGTTTCTCCCATCTAGAAGTGGTCACCTGCTCCCAGCTAAAAGACTGCAGTTCCAACAATTTTTTATTTGCACATATATATACTAATTGTGCAGGTATTTAAACAGTATTTGAGTGTACTATTTTTTAATTTTAATTAAACTCGTCTAAAAAATCAAGTCAAAATGCTCATCAAGGTTGGAGCGCAGGTAAAACTTATCTTCTTTTAATTGTTACATTTGTATTAGTAGCGAGGGTAATTATTTGTTGCGGAGTTTAATTTAGTATAGTTTCATCGTTTTTTAGCACGCACAGGTGATATGTATGAGAAAAGTTAAAAAACAATGCTACATACATTCCAAACAATTACTGGTATGAGCTTATTAGCTCCGAAATAGACTCCATCGGTTTAGTGTATCCATAGTTGATGGTTTCTTTAATTCTTTCGTAGTTAAAGTAACTGAATTATGCTGAGGTATTGATGCAGTTTAAAGGAGCTAGTTGTGTATCTTATTGATGGTTCTCTTGGGAAAAAAGGGAAGAAGCAATTATAATCAGCTGATATTTTCAAAAGTGCAGGCATTCCTACGGCATTATCGGCCATTTAAAAGACCGGTATTGTTTCAAAGTTTAGACTATGATAATAAATGTATATCATGACCTTTGGAAATACAAGAGATTTCATATTGCGAGAAGACGGTATATTTTTTCTGGAATAAGGGCGCTAATGCTGCGGTTAATTTGATATGTTGATCTATTAACCTCGTTCCGGCTCGTTACATGTTCAGTTACAGGATTTGAAAGCCCATCTGTATTAGCACAATATAAATCTATTATGATTGATAGTCAATAAGTTTAGCAGTTGCTTCAAAGTACAATAGTATTATTCTTGTACTAGAATGGAAATGTTTCGGAAACGAATTAATCTGGCATACTGTTAGCTGCTGCAAATGTTGATTGATTTATTGAATGAAATGAAGGGAGAGTGTGTATCCTTACTTCCGACTGTTATATCTATATTTTCTTTTCTGTTATTTATTACGTACAGTAAATACAGTATAAGCAAAGCGCTGGTAAAACACCTATTTGAGGTTGTTTCTCCTATGCGTAGTATTTTTAATTCAAGGTCACGTCACGAGCATCTCTTTTGTGGTTGAAGGGTTGGATTCAGCTCGGTTGTGAAGGCATATTATACTTGTCGTGATTCTGTTGAGATGGGAGCAGCGTATTTCGACTTCTTCGACGAAACCTCAAATCCTTATTGTCTTTTTGCTGCGAATCGATATAGCTGCACTCAGAAGCTATGAATTTCATGTTTTAGGGAGGACATTTTGGTTGCTTTCATACCAAAACATTGTATTCAATGAATTATGACGATAACTTTGTGAATAGTGGAATTAGGGGAATTGAAAAAGATAGGAGCGAATGACGAAGACAGGTTGCGGTAGGTTCTGTGTATTGATTGCACGGCTCAGTTTTTGTTTCCTTCTGATGATGCATAAATGTTTGAGAACCTTTAGATTATGATTCCTCAGGCTATGTCCTACTATTAAGTTTTCCCCTTGTAAACCTTTTATTTCACGATCCTGGGAACATAAAAAGATGCCTGGCAATTAGATGATTATGCATAAGTGGAGGCATGAAAAAATTTGTGTTTGCGGTTAATGACCTAATGTGAAATATCTTTCTAATCTTTGTAGACCACCAGGTCTTTAACGATGCTCAGGCATCAGCTGGTTTACAACAAGACAGCCTACATGTCATCCACGGCTATGTCGAAATTCGATCCTGACGCGGGACTTCCCTACGCAAGACTCGTGAAGAATTTGGAAGTTGTCAAGAAGCGTTTAAACAGACCACTTACTCTTTCGGAAAAAGTCCTTTACAGCCATTTGGATGAGCCCCAAAGTATGTTATCGTAACTTAAAATATTGGTATGTCGGATATGATGAAAATTCAGTTATAAATTATATTGTATTAACTTTCACAGGTGCGGAGATCGAGCGAGGAGTTTCTTATTTACGACTTCGACCTGATCGAGTAGCTATGCAAGACGCCACTGCTCAAATGGCCATGTTACAATTTATCTCGTCAGGATTACCGCGTGTCGCTGTTCCATCAACTATTCACTGTGATCATTTAATTGAAGCTAAGGATGGAGGCAAGGAAGATTTAGCCCGTGCTGTCACTACCAACGCTGAAGTATACAACTTTTTGGCTTCTGCTTCTCAAAAGTATGGAGTCGGATTCTGGAAACCTGGATCTGGAATCATCCATCAAATTATTCTTGAAAATTACGCTTTCCCTGGCCTTTTGATGATCGGTACGGATTCTCACACCCCGAATGGTGGAGGTCTTGCTGGTCTTTGCATTGGTGTTGGTGGTGCTGACGCTGTGGATGTTATGGCTAACATCCCTTGGGAACTCAAGTGCCCCAAGGTCATTGGAGTTCATCTTACTGGCAAGCTTAGCGGATGGACTAGCGCTAAGGATGTCATCCTGAAGGTTGCTGATATTTTGACTGTAAAAGGTACTACTAACTTTCTGAATGATGAAAACCATTCTAAGGTAGAAAATGGAATTCAAGTTAATTAAAATGAGCAAATTACTATATTATTGATATTTTTCATGATTATAGGTGGTACTGGAGCCATTGTTGAATACACGGGTCCTGGAGTAGATTCAATCAGTTGTACTGGTATGGCTACCATCTGCAACATGGGTGCCGAAATCGGTGCTACCACTTCCATTTTCCCCTATGGTCCATCCATGAAGAGGTATCTTGAATCCACTGGCCGTGGTTCTATCGCCGCTGAAGCAGACAAATATACGCAACTCCTCACTCCTGATTCCAAGGCTCCTTACGACAGAGTTATCGAAATCGATTTGAATAAACTAGAACCCCATGTAAACGGACCGTTCACCCCAGATTTGGCTCACCCGATCAGCAAGCTCGGTGAAAAGTATGTCGTAATTTATAAAATTTTTAAAAATAAGCTTTGTTGATGACTTAGTGGAATTTAGTGAGGAAAAGAGAAAGTTGTAATAATATCGTTTATTTCTAGCGCAAAGAAAGCAGGCTGGCCTATGGATATCAAAGTGAGTCTCATTGGATCTTGCACCAACTCCTCCTACGAAGATATGGGTAGAGTAGCAAGTATCGCACGAGAAGCAATGAAGCACGGTCTTAAGGCAAAAACTGAATTCCATGTTACACCCGGATCCGAACAAATTAGAGCTACGATTGAACGAGACGGAATTGCTCAAACTCTTCGGGAGTTCGGAGGAACCGTTCTTGCCAATGCTTGTGGTCCTTGCATCGGACAATGGGCAAGAGCTGACGTTAAGAAAGGCGAGAAAAATACAATTGTAAGCAGCTACAACAGAAATTTTGTCGGTAGAAACGATGCTAACCCCGCAACCCATGCGTTCGTGACCAGCCCCGAAATGGTTGCTGCCCTTGCCCTCGCTGGAACTCTTGACTTCGATCCTACTAAACAAACTTTGAAGTAAGTTATTCCCGTAGCCATTACATCCAAGTTTTTTGTTCTCGCAGCTCCAGCTGTGGTACAAATATTGCAATTCTCAGAAACTAAAAACTAAAGTATATGTTTATATAGGACCCCATCAGGCAAAGAAATCATGCTGTCTGCGCCAACTGGTGATGAGCTTCCCTCCCGCGGATTCGATGCCGGTGAAGATACTTACATTGCTCCCCGTAGCGACGCCAGCAACGCACCTATTGATGTTTCTCCTACTTCCCAACGACTTCAACTTCTAGAACCATTCAAGGCATGGGACGGTAGAGATTTGGATGATTTACTTGTGCTTATCAAAATCAAGGGAAAGTGCACAACGGATCACATTTCCGCCGCTGGCCCTTGGCTTAAATACCGTGGTCACTTGGACAATATTTCAAATAATTTATTTATTGGGTAAGAAAGGAATTGAGTTTTTATTTTACAATAGACATGACACGACGTAGTAGATTACTTATAGTTTTGTTTCGGTATCCCATAGAGCAATAAACTTCGAAAACGGTGAAGCCAATAAGCTGAAAAATCAGTTAACTGGAGCTTATGGCACTGTGCCAGAAGTTGCTAGATACTACAAGGCTAAGGGACTTGGATGGGTAGCAGTCGGAGACGAGAACTACGGTGAAGGATCTAGCAGGGAGCACGCAGCGTTGGAACCTAGGTAAGATTCTTGCCAACATCAGAAAATATTATTTCCTTTCTGAATAAAAATATTTCGCTGCTACAGCTGTGAGGCCGGCGGTTTATAAATATATAAAATGCATTTGTGGTATTACAGACATTTGGGTGCCCGTGCCATTATTGTTAAGTCCTTCGCCCGTATTCACGAGACCAATTTGAAGAAGCAGGGAGTCCTTCCTTTGACATTTGCAAATCCCGCTGATTACGACAAGATCGATCCAACAGACAAGATTTCTTTGAAAGGACTATCCCAGCTTAAGCCAGGAAAGCCCGTGTCTGCCGTTATAAAGAAGGCGGACGGAAAGGAAGTTACGATTACATTAAACCATTCATTTAACGAGCAACAAATCCAATGGTTCAAAGCCGGTTCCGCACTTAACCACATGAAGAATCAAATGAAGTAGGGAGTGAATAATAAATCGATTCCACGATGCTAAGTGACCATGATATCGGCGTCCGTATTGCATAAATGGTGAGTTCTACCAAGTGTTCATGCAAAAGACCTAATCAGGGTAATGCATCCTGTGAGTGGTGTGACTCAGAATTTCGTCGACATTTAAAGAAACTATAGCAGTTTCTATTTTGTGTGTGATCGCTGCAGGAAACAAAATATTGCCTCATCGGTATCCGGTAGTTCGGTGCGACTGATAATTGATTAAACTATACCTGAAGTTAAACTCTGTTCGATAGACACGCAAAGTAGCGTATAAGATGAAAAAAGATATAAAAGCCTGTTGCTAATCCTATCTAGTTAAATATTGTACACATTATATATACAGGGCTGTGAAAGGCTCAAGTCCACTCCACGATCACACACACACAAACACACGGCGCATACACTCTTTCCTGTCTGTCCACCCAACAGACATTCGAACAAATGAGTAAGTTGATATTGTTCACGTCTTTTTGAGTCCGCATAGTTGAGTTTTAGTCGCTGGTGGTCATTACAAGTTAAAACTAATCGTTATAGATGAGAAATATGTTCTTCTCTCACCCTCCTCCTATAGTACACACAGTTATAACAGTATATACTCCCTAAGTTTTATGGAAATATAATCCAGTTCATACAATAATAAAATTCTTCAGAATACGCTATACACCTATTTCTAGTCAAATAATAAAAACAATAAACTTTTCTCCTAGGAGAAAGAATATATACATCTATATATATAAATACCTATCACTTTAGAACCCCATCACGAGTTTCCTACTCGTTCAAAGCAGTAATCTACGGAATCTAACCGGAAAAACTTTCAATCTACTCCTCCACCGGCTCCCACTCAATTAGACCCAGATCATTTACAATCCACAAGTACTATTACTATTATCCGTCTAGCGTCTCCTACTCCTTTTCGCTCATGAATTCAGTAATAGAATTCTAGTCACATGCAAAAGCTTTATCACAAGGGCAATATTGCAGAAAGAGCAAGAGGGAAGCAAGAGAGCGAGCGAAAACCACGACAGGATATATATATTTCTTCACAAAAGTGCGACCTCTCGCAGATACATGCTACAATAACAACCCCCAACCCATGGAAGACTTTTAGTTGTCAGATCCTATTATCCTTTTCCGTAAGATAATATTTGTTAAGAATATGGAAGGAGAATAATAATATTATGACGAGTTATGTAGGAGGGAACATGAGGGAAGCGACGGAACAAGTAAGAAGCCATCATGTGGGAATCAAATAAGCAAACGGACCAAGATGAGACGACGAGGATCGTATTTTAACTTCCCGAGACGACAAGATACGAACATGAGAACTCCGCGACATTGTCTTTCTCAGCCCCAGTACATGCAATTACCAGTAGTAGCACCTGCTACCATGATTTGCATTTAGCGTGTGAGTGAAGTTTCATTCCATTTCTCTTCCTGTATCTAATTACATTTGGCAAACCCTTAAGTATAGCACACCGCCCTTGTAGAATTCTTCACAGAGAATGAACATTGTATGCATCCACGGGACGGCGGCGGTGACCATGAAGATGCTCCGAAGACGCCGCCCCTTCCTCCTCATCATATTTCCTTCCGTCTCTCACACATCAAAAGAAATATCCAGCAGAAGGAGAAAAAGAAGAATTCGCCCCACCGGCTCTTATCCATCCGCGAAATGCATAAAAAGAATATATAATAAAACGACCATCCTTCCCTTCCCGCACATGATAAGAGTGATGACGCTCAAGAATTCCGTGGCACCCGCTCCTCCGTCAGGAAACCAATCATTTCCTTCACCAACCCTATAGTACAACAGATCCAGAAAGAAACAACGACCGCAAACAAAACCTACGGATGACTAGATCTGTTAAACTTAGGGAAAGCTTGTAACATTCCCACATCCCCGATTTAACAACCCACAACGGAGGAAAGAAGAGAGAAGACTCCGAGAAAGCTCCTGCTTTAGTATAGCGTCGCGTGAGCTCATTCCCGCAATTCCCGTCAACCCAGAGATTGGATCATGTATTTCTTACGAGCCAATTAATAAGTGATTATTCTTGATGTTATTCAGAAGGGAGTTGGATAACGGTAACATGTATACAGCGCTAGGCTACGGGGCTACTAGTATATGCAACTCTCTGGTGGGGGTCATGATAACAGATCAGTAGCGAGGTGAGGACACGACCAGTCCTGGTGGATTATCGATTCCCGTCCTGCTCAGGATTGATCCCTCCCAGAATTTTATCAGAACCTTTTAAAGAAAGAGAAGGAGGGGAGGGGAGCCCAAAGGGTGGGGGCACCGGGGTTCCTGTACATAATTACATCATATCCCCCCGCACTCCTGTCTTGCAAAATCTCGAGTTGACGTCAACGCTTCCTTGGTAACAACGGGTAGGCCAGGAAGGAGTCGGAGGCAAGAGCTAGCTAAACGTCAAGTAGCCTTTCGTTCGTGCCCAAGTGCAAGTCATACAGTCTCTTTCAATTCTCTACTCTACTACCCGCCTCCCGAGTTGTGCGAAGAAAGCTGCGAGATTTCGCGAGAGAGAAGCCAAATGGATGGAAGCCTCTCATCCCAGCCACCGCCGTACACATCATATTCACTTTCACCTCTCTCTCCCCATCATCACCATGCATCCCTTATCCACATGATGCATGTCCCTCAATCTCAGTCAGCTTCCACCTTTTCCCAATTTCCAGTATCCCAGATAGAATTCACTTAAACAAGTCCAGAAGAAAACCTCTCTTTCTCTTCTCTATTCGCATCCCTCCCCCAACCGCTCCTTACAATCCCAACAAATATTCCCAAAAGTTAAACATGATTCATCCGCTGCACTGTCTCCTCCAAATTAATCCTCTACACCTATTCCTACATTTCCTCCTCCTGTAAGCTTCCACTAAAATCCTATATACTACAACCAACGTCAACCCCGTGAATCTCTGCACTTTATTGTAGTTGGCTAGTTTACTACTGCTACTTCCATCAGACCGTATCAATAGCAGCATAATATAAATCTTCTCCATTCCGAATCTCCCATACCCGTCTACTAATATATATTCTCAGTCTCCTCGTACATCTCACTTCCTCCTTTGCCCTCTCTCTCTGCAAATTCCAGTCTACATCCTCCCATACCTTGCACATGT
Organism: Sminthurides aquaticus; assembly: GCA_906901655.1. Lineage (NCBI taxonomy): Eukaryota > Metazoa > Arthropoda > Collembola > Symphypleona > Sminthurididae > Sminthurides > Sminthurides aquaticus. The sequence goes on along the minus strand of CAJQTT010000001.1, from coordinate 10,466,928 downwards.
ACTTTCACTTACATATTACAATGCCGAGGCGGTAATGACGTACAACTTTTCTCCCAACTCCCACCTTCTACCAGTCTCATAAGAAAGCACATGACAAGTAAGTAGCGTATGGATACTCAATTCAGTAAACTCTAGCTCTATCCATCCTATATACTATGATTTCTTAACTCTTTCAACAAACAACTAACCTTAAGAGCCAACATGTGGCAAAAAACCATTCATCCATGTGGCAACATCCCCCCCCACCAAATACAGGTACATTGACGACAAAGACGGTTGTAAATCTCATTTACCTCCAATTAACCTTGATTCTTCAAATACTTGGACTCCCAGTCCGTATCTAAATTACCTCATAACTTAGCCCGTCCCCCGCCTACACCAGCCCTCCTTCTCTGTGTAGCTTTTTGCAAAATTCTTTGAACCTTGTTCACAAAATCCAGAGACTTGTATGAAACGCCAGGAGAAAGCAAGCAACCTACTTCCAAACAGCTGTGTCCAGTACTCCTCCTCGTAGCTATATCTTTCAAACTTAGCCTATTTAACTCTCATTTAACCTATGTTAACCCAGCCTGGCTTTAAGCTATCCTAGCCCTGGTGTTAAAAGACACTCTACTAGAAAATCTATAGCGTCCTTCCGCAAGCGACAGACTACGACGACGGACAAAAGCGTTTCATCCCAAAGAATTGAGGGCAGCCAAGTATGTCAGCCTTTGTCCCTACCTGCTTTCTACTCATCGCAGTCTCTACATGTGTCACACATACACTTCCAGAAGCTAGGTGTGGACAAGTTATGCGGGAAGGAAAAGCTCACACACCTGTAATCCAATGCATATTTCACCACCACCACAGCTCCTGGATATTTCTCGCTTCGCTTCCTCACCTAGGAATGTATATTGTGTATGTATGAAACAGAATATTATCTGCACCTTTCAATCTTTTGTCGAACGTTTTCAGCATTGTGTCTCTACTTTTCCTCTGCTCTACTCAAATTATGCGCACGCAGATCCAAAACTCAAGAGTTGTAAATTAATGGACGCAAATTAATGTTAATTACTCTTCGTAAACCAGATAGATACGGTCCAATCTGCAATTTATTTCTCTTTTCTTTAACGAGTTCTGGAAGAGTGACGCTTTCAAATTTTATGCTCCCCGTACGAGTAGAATTTTATTGGCCTATATATATATATAATCTCCGTCGTTTCTCTAAATATATGACAATATAGCGTGCGAAGCGATGATGATTATATACTTCTTCATAAAGCCAATTTTAAAAAGACTCGTTATTTAGCCAACGTTCGTTTAGAAGTAATTAATTCAAACATTCTAGTTCCGTCCCTTACTACAGTTTGTAGTTGAAAATATTCAAAGAAGATTTTACCCTTGCAGAATATAACAGCTCCCTCGATATTATTGAGGTAGGACAAGGACCTAAAAGCAACGAATTAGATTTTACAGGGCTGTTGTAAAAAAATCCCTCACATAGTTTCCCTCGCATCTCCCACATCTTCCTAGATTCTAGGGATTCGTTACATGGAGTTGCGTCGTAAAACAGTATTCAAACTAAGCATTAAAGCGGAAAAGAATCCGGGTAGAAAAATAACAAGGATGGTAGACAGATTTTCGGATTTTCTTCAATAGCTGTAATCTAGAGGATATAAGCCTGAGCTTCATCTTTCATCTTTATCATTTTCAAATCCCCTCTCTTTGTGTCCAACGTGCTTCCTCAGAGTAGCAAGACTAGGAATAGCTTAGCGTCTATATTCCTAGAACGTTTCTCAACCATTCAAAAGCTTCTTGATCCCCAAATCCATCCAAAACTTTCCACTACATTCCTCCAACAAACTCTTCCTCTCCTCAACATAGCGTGGGAGCTCAAGTATTAGAATTCTTGTATAATTCATCACCAAGGGTTCTTAAGAATCTTGCACGAGTTTTACATGTCTCGGTCACTTCAATTCTCAGTCCCTATAGGAATACACATAATAAGCATTATAAATACCCTATATTCCCTCAAAACTCTCTGAGAATCTTGGCGCAATATAGCATTTCATAGCCCCATTAAAACCCTATAAACTTTGGAATATATCCCATCAATTGATATTATGGCAATTCAACCCATTCTTTCTTACATTAAACCAGCAAAGGTCATATTAGTGTAGTATCTAGTATCGCCAATTTCCGCACAGGACAGGCGACAGACATGATCCTGGCTCCGTTTCTGCCCCGACTAATAATAATACTAGGATTAGAAATTTTTTAATACACGTACCTACAAAATGTTCTCTCAATGCATACCAATATACCAAAGAAACATCTCCAACTACTGCACGTCCTTACTTAGCAGCACGGGCAATACGACGAAGTATATACTTGAGGAGAAAGCTGTATAACAGGCAGGGGCAGAACCTCCTAAATCCAAATATTGCGAATCCCTCCTATTCCTTGGCAAATTCAAGATTCCATATTCGATACCCTCCGATTCTCTCTTTGCATTCCCCCGTCTTTGATCAATTCAGTAGTCATATGAAGGAAGGCAGGGACGGACAGAAAGTATTCCGTTGAGCACAAACAACTCACAGAGATGCATAACTTTCCCCGCGTAGTATATCTCCCTCTCACTCCCTCATTCCTCCTCCCGAATCTTCTTCTTTGAACCCACATCTTAGATAAGAGGTGAAGGAATCGGAAGGAATTCTCAAATTCCGAATCTATCATTTCTACACTCCCTCCCTACCAACAACCCAAGGAATTCATGACTGTAAATAAAGAGTTATTCCACCCATCACGTGAAGCATACTGTAAAGCCAAATGTATGTAGGTATCTTCACCAATACCCGCGTAGTAGCCTTCTACCTCCTTCACCCACACCTTACTATTTGCATACCAGGGTAATCAAAACCATATTTGCTTGACCTACAACCTCCCGCATATCCAGACTTCTTAAGTCTCATTGACCTACCCATGCTCTCAAGAAAACTCTACTTAAAACCCGGAGAAAGTCAGCTAGTCGTCGTCCATCCACACAATCCGCAACCCACTTCATTCCTCCACCCCTTCTTCCCATAAAAGTCTAATTAATAAACTTAATCCGCCAATTAAGAGAAATAAACTTTTTATCCGCCGGTTCCATGCGGGAATAGCAACATCAACACACTCCTTCTTGTTAAATATAATTAGTCTAATTTGCTTACGGTGGTGAAAGTTCTCCGATACCCGAATCCGTCCCAACTACAAGTTTATATACATATATATAGCATTTCTTTGCATAACTTTTCCAAGTTATTTAACCAGTCCGGGTATTCCACTCTTACCCGCTTCTCTCTCTCTCTCTCTCCCACACACACACACACCATATCTTCTTTCATGTCTTTAAACCTTCCATATCTTCCTGTCTTCTCTATCCCTCGGATATTATACATGTGCCCGTGCTCCTTAAAGGAGATTGTCCTCCTTTCCGACTTTCTCTCGCCATTTACTTAAGGACATGTTGTAGTGTAGAGGAGCAGTTGGCACTCGCTACAAGTTTGAAGCGTATTAAAAGGATATCTCTCCTGCGAAAAAGCCCTAGGAAGCAAGAAGGGAAGTAAAAGCAGGAGCGGAATACTTTTTTCTCCTACTATTATCCTCCATCTCTGCCTCTCCTTCCTCTCCTCCTTTGCCTTTTAGTATAATATAGTACGAGAAGTGAGAGTTCTACTTCGCAGGAAGCTAGGAGATGAGAGATACATTAAAGGGAGCGGAGTTGTGTGAGTAGTAGAGTACGACGACAGTCTATGGTCTATACAATACATTTACAAAAATCTGAGTGCGTACATTTACTTTAAATGTCTTCTACGACACAGCCCTCATCATGCTCATTTAAATCTTGTTATTTCCAAAACACTTAAATCCTATTATTATTATTCTTCCTCCCATCCCCACAGTCTTCACTCCCTCCTCCACAAGATTAATTCCAATGTGAATCTCTCACGTATCCTGGGAAATCTCATAATTAAAACAACTCGTCAAAAGACACACACAAGTTGCAATCGAGAGATTCGTAGCTTATCCAAGAAAATAGTCTTGGAATCAATCCCAGTTCATATTATACTATAAATAATTATATAATAATAATTACGTGATTCCAGTTCCAACAAGTGTTAAATAATCCTATAGTTCTGAGGTGGTGAGAAGTATTCTTATAACAGGATTTAAATTAATTGTGCGTTCCACACCAACTACGTTTAATCCCTGGAAATATTAATTCATAATTGTGTCCCATCGAATATTCAAAACGCTTTTCAAATACGAGGCGTAATATCAATCAAGTAAAAATTTATTTTCTAAACGGTAAGTTGATTATTGATTACTTGTGATCCCGTATTTTATTCCGCCCAAATAATAATTCATACATCATAATCAGTCGATAACAACACTGCCTTCATTTGAAGGCCCTGCCGTGACGATTATGAATATAAATTTTAATACTATGGGCTGAGATATTTTTGGCCTTTTCATTCCATTTTCTATCGCACTAAATTGCATCGCATGAAAAAACTAATTGTTTGATTTTATAAAAAAAATGATTATGCTCGACTATAGTTCGAGATGATTATGGAATGGTGCGTTAACTTTTAGAGAAAATAACTCTACAATAATTATTTGCATTTGTATTTGTAGGTAAAAAGGCGTGTACGGATTGAATTAGTCAACTAAACTTAACTCTCCGACTCAACTCATCCATATTCTTGAAAGGATTTTGGCTTGAGAAATTAATCCCATTTTCAAAAATGTCTGCGGGAGTCGGAAATAGTGCGAGGGGTAATGTCGAGGAAGCAAGTTTACGAGATTGCGAAGATTATGTAAATCGGCATAATATTCAAAGCCTCCTCAAGGATTGTATTGTGCAATTATGCGTTCAGAGACCCGAGTCTCCCGTCGCTTTCCTTAGACAGTACTTTTCACAATTAGAAAATGTAAGTTGCGTAAGGATTTGCCGTGCTCCTACTCTTAAGCAATTAATCAACATATCCAATTACGTGAATGACCAAGGTTGCCCTGTTCTTGGAATCATTTCTTGTGTTGATCATTTTTTAGGAGAACGCAGCCGCACGCAGAGCCAACACAATGCTTGAAAATGTCTCACCCGAAGATACCGAAGATTTGTCACCTTTGCCGAGGGGGAAGCCTATTGCCAGAAGAGGGGGCATCTCCGCCGAACCTGTCACAGAGGAAGATGCTACTAGTTATGTCAAGAAGGTCAGGGACTGACGTAGCTTCAATTTTTTTTCTTAAGGACATTCAGGAGGAATTGAATTGCGAAAACACATGCTAAATTTGAGAATGTAAAAGTTGGTGAATTATAACGAGTCATTGTGTCGTCAACAGGTCGTACCAAAGGATTACAAAACCATGGCAGCCTTGACTCGGGCAATCGGTAAAAATGTTCTCTTTGCTCACTTGGACGAGACTGAGAGGTCCGAAGTTTTCGATGCCATGTTTCAAGTAAGATTTTTTATTAGTAGTTAATGAATCACACATATTTTGTGAACTACACGCTGTTTACATTATTAATACTCGTGGTTCTTGTTGTTTTTTCGTTTTTAGGAAACCTACCTAGCCTCGGAAACAATTATTAGAGAAGGAGACGAAGGAAACTTTTTCTATGTTCTTGATGCTGGCGAGGTATGCGTCATATAAATATATTTTTCAATTTTTCTCATCTTATCCGTTCTCTCATCTGATTCATGAAAATCTGTTTTCGGTTTTAATAGGTCGAAGTCAGCAAAGAAGGCAAATTTTTAACATCTATTTGTGAAGGCGGCAGTTTTGGCGAATTAGCACTGATTTATGGAACACCGCGTGCTGCAACCGTTAAGGCTAAAACTGACGTTAAACTTTGGGCTATTGATCGAGATTCCTACAGAAGAATTCTTATGGGATCTACGATAAGGAAAAGGAAAATGTACCAAGAACTCTTGTCTAAAGTTTCAATTCTCGGTAAGTTCAAAGATGAGACCATCCTTGAACGGTTTTACGGCTTCCAAAACTACTCTCTATGTTTCATTAGCTGTTGAACATTCTGAATTTTCACATTATCCTGTTTTATTTTATTAGAAAATCTCGATGAATGGGAGCGATGCACGATTGCAGATGCGCTTGAACCAACCTCATTTAAACCTGGCGAAAAAGTAGTTAAGCAGGGAGAACACGGGGACGAATTTTATATCATTGTCGAAGGAAACGCCATCGTAACACAAAATATCGATTCTAATGATGTTCAAGTATGTTTTACTCTTCACATACAGTATTCATAATTATCAAGATAGCATAATTTGATAACACTGGAGGGATCTAAACCCATTTCTTTTCGTCGTGTGTTCACATTATTATTTCTCTTTCAGGTCGGAGAATTGGGTAAATCAGATTATTTTGGAGAAATCGCGCTTCTTTTGGATCGACCTCGAGCTGCCACCGTAACCGCTAGTCCAGGCAGTAATCTCAAATGTGTCAAGCTGGACCGTGCACGATTTGAGCGCGTGCTGGGACCCGTGGCTGACATACTCAAGAGAAACATTTCAAGATATCATTCGTATGTTAGTCTTTCGGTGTAGACCACTTGATAAACGCTTTGGAGGGAGGGGAAGGGACGAGATAATATTTACCCAAAGATTGATACCAAACAAAGGCGCGAACAGCATAATTGCATTTAGTTCTTTAACTGCTTTGTAAAACATAGTTGTGTTAAGGGCTGGTAAGGAGTGGAAGGAAAAGTGGAATGAGATTCGCCCGAGAGTAATTGGGTGATGGACGGGTCTCTTCTCGACAAGGTGCATGTCTACGAGAAAGATGTGGATTGCGTTTCAGGCTAGAGCCAAGTGAAGAAATGGAATTGCTGATAACAAAACCTTCAAAAAGGTTGATTTTTCCTTAAACAAATCAAAACAGTGTTTTCACACCAAACAATCGCATCGTGAGTGAATTATTAGTTGTTGATACTTATTATTAGCGCAATTAATAACGTTGGAACTAATAGTAGTTTTCTGAATGGCTTCGAACTTAAAAATCTGTTTATTCGTGTGATCGTCTAAAATTAGTTGTTACTTGCTTTTACTACTGTTCCAGTATACATCGTGGTCATTATATTATATCGTTTAGACGAACACATTTCGATAATGGCGTCTTGTGTAACGCATACGTGTCCTGTATGCACAAATCAAATCTAGATGAAAAGATACTTGTACATCCTTGCTGTAATCGTCGTTGTATTCAAAACGTTTCTTCGTTGTCAGTCAATCTACAGATAAATGTCCCTGGTCATGTTAGTCGTCGTTTCAAATTTTCTCTCCACTATTTTCATTTGTGACATGAACGCGCCATTCTTTTACGATGAATTAATATATATGCGAGTAACATTATCAATAAAAGTACAACGGTTTCTGAATGAATCATCCGCTGTCTCAAGCCTTAATGTCGTCCTTGTAATTTAATAATTAACACTAAGACAACCCTACCACGTGTATATATATCCTGGCTAATCTCTACCAACAATCTAACGTATGAGTCACCTTATCAGGTATCTTTTGCAGCCAGAGACCTTCTTTTAATTTTCCATGGGTATTAAATGTGAAACACTTGAAAAATTTGCGTCCTAAGCGTTTTCCTAAGTATGGAGCACACGTAATCTCTTCATACAAATTTTGATGACATGTGTTTTTTCAAGATCACATCTTCAGGCAGATCACGTTTGCGCTCCCTCTTTTTTAGAGGTTTCCCCTTGACTCGGCTTTGGTTCTAGAAGTGTAAAACTTTTATATCGCTTTATATGTTGTATCATAGGACATATCGTTCCGATCCTCTAATGGCCTGAATCTGTTCTTTTCCGTTTAGCTTTTATACTATGTTCTCCCGTTCTATGAATTTTTCCCCGTACATTATTCGCTGACTCTGATGGTTGTTCTTTGTCGCTGCCTTGCTCTTCCTCTTAAGTTTTCAGTGGAGCCAACGTTGAAAAAGATTCGGCCAACCCCGCATAGAAGAGCAGATTCAATTAGTTGTCCTTTTTCTATTGTTCCCAAACTTGGTATAACTGATGAATGCGGCGTTTGTATCGCCTTACGAAAATACTACCGTATTTAACACCACGATTTTCCTCAACATGCTTTCTCCATCGTCGTTCCCATTCAGAATCAGAGTTGTCTCGCTTTACTGCATGTTCTCAAATTCCTCAATCATACTAAACAGTAACAGTTATGACTTTATAATCCTGTAATTCAGATTTGTGACCTACAAAACAGGTTTTTGAAAATGGTAGAAGAAGCCATGTTTTTCTACCGGAAGCTTGTTTCCCTCCGTAATATCTACATAATGCTCCTCTCAATTTCTCCATATCATAATTCAGGTAAGCAAAATGTATAGTCTGATAAGTACTTCCCGGGTGGGTACTTGGGTACTCCTGTAGCCTGAGAAAGTCTCAGTTAATCTTTTGTAGTTTCCAGTTCCAAGTGTCCTGATAGAAACTGTATCTAAGACTTGAGCTTAAAAAGCAGCGGAAGATTATAAATCTTTCATAAAAACTACATCTACAACTTTCTCTGGTTTCATCTTCATCTGCAGAAGAATAAATAAGAATAATGCTGTGCCCTAGAAGATTTGTAGAAACCGCATCTCACACCACCACCATCTTTGAAGATCCATAGTAAAAAGGCTATGGTGCTCATAGTGATACAATAATCAGCATCCCTTGGATTCTTCTCAAAGAAGCTTGAGAAAAACTAATGAATGAATCAAACAATTTTCCAGATGGTTTCCAAGACAGGATCATATATCTCCAGATTAAATTTTTCATCTCCAGGTAAATCGATACTACTGTATTCTCCAGCGCTAGTGACAATTTTATTGATCCACAATAAAACAAGTAGACTAAATAAGCTGCGGAAAATAACATACGTCTTTTATGCATTCCCTAAAATAAGTATCCAATCTTGCTTTCTCTACTTTCTCCTCCTTCTTCTCATGTACACAATAGGTTTGCAACTACATATAACCTCGCTCTAATCGAAAACGTAAGGATTCACAGTGAAAAGCCAACCTCTGCATCGCAAGAGCCCTCTGCATATTTCATTTTCCGTGGAGACTGTACGGAAGCAAGTTCTGAGAGTTGCCAGAACCAGCTCAGTTTCTGCATCGTCCATTGTTTTCTCCACGCCATGTTCTTATGGAGTGCATGTTTAACGATAAAGAGAAAGGTTTCCAGCAGGTCCACCGGAACTTCATGATCGCTTTGGCATACTTACCAAGATGACAGTATTGAAGCGCAGTTGATCAAATTCAATCGCCTTTAAAATCAGCATCTTGACCCGTCTAAGTAAAAAATACCCGTGCTTTCCAATCATGTAGTATGTCCATACTTTCTCTTATGTCACCCCATAATCCAAAGGCTTTTCCAAAGGCATGGCACTGCAGCATAGTCTGTTTTGTATTTTTTATTGTCCTCAATAGTCGCATGTGGAAGCTGGTCTTAGGATTTCTGTGTCATTGGTTCGGTCCTCGGGGCCAGGGGACTAAATTGGAGAAAGCGAATAAAGAGTTGTGTTGCGAATTTGGAGAGATACGATAGAGCTGGGAGTGGATAAAATTCCGCGGGGAAAAGTCATGTACATTCAAGCCAAGAAGCTACAGGGCTGCTCCTCTAATTCTCTTCCAATCCTCACTCAAAGAGCCCTTTTGTCTTCCTCAGTTCCCGACGATCCAAAATCCAAAATATCCTAGAGAGAGCGGGCTAAACTTTGACCTTTCCTAAGATTTCTTGGATTTCTGGTTTCAAAGCTAAAAACTTGTAATGGCTGTTGTAATCTTTGAGATGAAATTCCAGTGGAAATTTCTTTGGGCAAATCCTCTTACCTCTAATACCCTCCCCCTCGTAAGCGAAATCCGACATAGATCCGCTAATGGTAGAGCAGAGTACTGGAATTTTGATCTCAGGAGGTATTCTCCAGTAGGGATTTCCAAGGAGATTTGAACAGGTGAGTCCTAGAGTGCCCTGCCAGGAAGATCTACAGCAGCAAGCAAGCCAGCCAACTCCTTTTCTCCGGCACTACTTTGTCCTCCAGGATGTTAATTACATTTCCCTTATCGAATTTCAGTGCATTACTAGCCTGGTCTGGATTCAAAACTTTTCAAGCCTCCCACCTAAGTTCCGGGTCAAAATGAGGCGGAAGCCCTCCCGACATACGTTAACCAGATATCAGCATACATTATATTATAAATAATGAGCTTTATTTTATCCTGACATTTCCTTTGAAATTCTACATAACATGTATTATTTACTTTCCCCGTCTTCTTTCACCCAAAGAAAGATCGAAAGAGAGTGAGAGGAATGAAAACTCCGAACGGAAGAGAAAGTTAGAAAATATAGACTGGCACGAATAAATATTTAAGTTGCTATGCAGCTCTTCTTGACTTTCTCTTCCGCTTTCACCACCCACCCAACTAATACTTTCTCTTAAATTATTTCCCAGCGTGCTTGCACATATTTTTCGCAAGTCTCATCCTCTTCTCCTTCATTCGCCCGTCCCTGCCCATCCCTGCCCAACTTGAATTACTTTTATCACACCCACTTCTCATCTTAAAACACGAGGACGGCTCCAATTTTGCAATCCCCCATAGTATCCGTCTCCTCGGAAGATTATTCCAAAGAATCCCTTCTCCAACTATAGCACCAGCTGTGCACTACCCTTCAAACTGAGATTTTGCAAAAACAGTTTACCTACACATCATCTCCTCTTGGCGATATTTTAAAACTTGCTCTTCCTCCTTTACTTACCTGGGGATTAGCAAGGTTGAAACAGTTACGGTTCCCTACTAGCACAAAACCTTCAATGTTCCATCTTTTATGTACAAGGATCCGGCTGCAAGTTCAAAATTAAACCAACTAAAAAACAGCTATATATGCCCCGGAAAATATATCAGAGTCGGTTATAAAAATTTTATATGCCTTACACCCAAACTCTCACGTTTTTAGATACATATTAAAGACAAAAAACAAGCATTCCCTTGTATAACACTGTCGTATTTTATAATGTTTTCTCACACCACTAGAATTTTAAAACAAATTCAACCATTTCCAGCTCTAATATTGCCTTGTCCCCGAAGCAAGTTTACAAGCTTTTTCTATTATAAACGGTAATGTATATAGGGATTTAGTTTCGTGTCGGTCGGAGCGTTTAGATCGTTCTCGACGCTCATTGCATTTTACAGCGGAAATAAGAGGAGCAATAAACTCTAAAGACTCAGTTAGGATGGATGACGACCATTTTATTCTTATTACTTACTTACACGCCATAGATGCAAACGCAAGAGGCTATAATCTTGTATATTTCTCCAGCTTCACACCATGCACCATGCAGGCATCCTCCTATATGTATTAGTAGTAGGGCATCCCTCCAAACTTACCCACCCGGATCCGGGACTTCCGCTACAGGGCTAGAAAACACTTGCAAACAAAAGGACCAGAACAACCCCTCCGTTTAGTTTTAGAGACTCGTGTCTCAGTCCTTCTCTTGCTGTATCTCTGATTTTTAATTCAGCTGCCTCATCCTCTTTCCAAGCAGGCTCTCTAAATACATGTCAAATAGATGCTCCGGATCAAATGCACTAACGCCCACTCTTTTGACTCTGCACCCTGGCGACACAATGATCTGGAACCCGTTAACGACATAACGCCTTACCAATTGACCCTCTTCCTTCACTAATGAGTCTCTTGTATGACAAACAATCCCACTCCTCAGAATCCCATTAGCTCTGACACGAAAACCAATGTTTATCTTCCACGAATTCCAATCCCAGAACCACTTCATCATTCCTCCAGGGATCTTTTATCCTTGTCGGACGGAACAAGCACACAGGCTACCAACTTGAGCCCGAAGAGTGCTAGATTGAGATTGTATAAACGACTAACAATGGTTCCACCCTCTTCCAAACCCTTCCTTTCCTGTACATACTACTCTTCTTTTACTCAACATTTAACACTCTTAGCTTTCACCACTTTCTCTTACTTTCACTTCGTTTCCACTCCCATTCACCTCTTTTCTTTCCTTTCCCGGTTCAATCCTGTCAAATACAATGAAGGTAGTAGATATTACAACTTTCACCCCAATTTTTAGCCACTTGTTGGGGGAAATAAATATTTCTTCTTAATTATGAGCGCTGACATATAATTGGAATCTTTAGCAATCGCCACGGGTTTCATGTCCGTATACAGTGCATTCGGTAACTCCGTTAGAGTTGAGATAACAACAGCAATAGCAGATTATCCATCAAAACCTTGTTATAACAAGGTTTTGATGCTTAACTTTGTGTTTGCTTTTGCGAAAAACGATCATCATCTTTTAATTACAACTTATGATCTTCCACTTGCGTGCAGTGCATCACACATCACAAAGCTCATAGCTTATGTGTTATTTAACACTTGTTAACACTTTTAGTGGGAGTAATCACGAGGGTGCTATTTGTATTACGTTTCAAAAATTATCGGCATGTCGTTCAAACACGAGTGTTGCTGATGTTGATACACGCCCTTGAGATTGATCTATTTACAGGGAATAATAATTCGATAATGGCAGTTTGGAGGCGCCTTGCCCCGCCTTGTCGCGCTTTACAGCTCATGTACAATAGGATAATATAGCATTGGACCAAACTTCTTCTTCTGTCTGACTCTTCTCTCTCTATGGTAAATTTGTGTGATCAAATAAAGGAATCCGACCGACTTTTTCTTTCGGATGCATCTGTGCTTGAAGAGTTTCAAGAGGAAATCTTTAAGCAGCAAGAACCATGTATAAAGGGAGGAATGAGGACCGATACAGATTACGGAAACGGTATAAATATCACTTCCGTATTAGCATTAGCATATTAATCCTAGCGACGGTAGGCTCTTTATTTACAACGCGTTTGAAATAAACGCTCAAACCTCTAGCCCATAACTATTTCAAATAAAGTTCAAAAAGATTAGCCCTTTATTTATGGCACTATCAATGCCAGATCAGTCATTCAAGGATAAAGATTCGTTCAACGGGATCCTGGACAATGCAACCGACAATGCTGTCTCATGTGGCGGATTCATTGTCGTAACTCGGTTAACCTTCTGCGTAAGTCATAAGGTGCCGGTACCGTCCTATTACATAGCACTAGCTGATTTATCATAAACTTTTCAACAATATTTGCTCGACTAACAACGTTGAACATTATGGTCTGGGTGTTTACAACCTTTTATGACTTAAATGCCATTCTTATAGCCCGGCACCCTCATGATAACCAACCGCACCGGACATTATAGTTAAGATATATACGCAAAAGACTATTGTATGAGTTATATTGAAGTTGGTAGGTCTGTTTGCAGGATTAAAGGAAAAACTCGTTGGTCTCTATACATCGATTTGCCCGCTAGATTATTCGCTTTCGTTTGAACGCATTGCGATTACCGTATGATGAGCAAGCGGGGGGCGGAGCCGAAGATGAAAAGCTGGCCTACAAAGCACATTAAGTTATAGTATTTAATAATACATTCGTTAACGTTACTTATGAAGCTCTTCTGAGTTTTAATTTTACATTCGTTATCGATGTTTATAACTTATAAGCTCAAGTAGTTTACATCGTTTGTACATACTATTAGTTATACAAGTTTGATATTAAGTGAAAACCACTGGATTAAATTAATTACATCATCCTATTACCTACTTTGAAATGTCCACACTCTTTTAGTAGCGGCGCTTTAGTTACCAGGGATATTCAAAACATATTGTACGTACCATATCTTTGACCTTGGGTCCCGGTTTATCCGGCAATGTCTGAGTCTCTAGAGAACCCGCATTCTCACTTTCTACACTCTCATCACTATAACTATAGCTTCCGCTATCTGATGGTGTGCGCTTGAAGCGTCTTGACCCTCTCTTCCCTAGTTTTATCCACATGGTCTCCACAAGCTTTTCCCAAGGTTGTGCCAGATCAGAATAATATTTCAAGTAGCCAGTATACAAGTTCATTCTGTATTTCTTGAAATCACTAGTTTCTTCCTTGTTCTTTCCCCCAGGAAAATCCTTTCTCGAAACAAACTTTGACCCTGGATTCTTCAGGAAACAATTGTGGCAATATCCCGTAAAAGAGCCGAACGTATCCTTGAATAACAAGAGTCAGGAAAAGAGTAAGCGCATCAATAGCTATGAGCAAGCAGGCTAGTTTACATCCCGAGCCAGTCGATGATCTCAAACTCGCTTCAGATGTCATTAATTTTAGCTCAACACTGTTTAAATCAGCTTAAATTATGAATACTTGGACGCAAAGCATTTATCAATTTTTATAAAGTACTTACAACTCTCCCATTCAAAAACGAAAGACGCGTTTGAATTGACGCTTCTGCGTAATTCAAGAATAAGCTTTCCAGGGCTCCCAGCTCTGCCACCAATCCAAGTCTTTTACGCTCGTCAGCCCAATGTATAAATGCGGCAGTGACCAAAGTCACGTGTACTTGCATCAGGATGACGAGGGCTGGGATTGAAGACAAAGAATTCTTGAAGAAAGGTCCGTCCTTTTTCGCAAATTCCTTCACAATTTTCTCGGATTTGCCCAAAGCATCAGCCAAAGATGAGCTTATATTCCTTCCCTAATGATTCGTTCAGCATTTTACAAGGAATTCAGTTCAGATTTTTATAAAATTGAATAAACAATCCAGAGAAATTTTGTATATCAACTTACCGCTGCTGACATTTCCTCACGTATCCCCAAGAAGGAACGTCTTATGTCGCCGAAAGCTGACTTGACTTTGGCTAAGACTTTTGCATCAGACGTTTCAGGGGAGAACGGCAATTTATCACTTCCAGAATCGTAGAATAAATTCTCAATTACGTTAAAATTAAAACGCAAAATGGCATCAATAACAGGGCCAATCTTGGGCTGGGCGCTTTCAAGATTATACGCTAGAGCTGTTAGCAAATCAAGCGTTTCATTCTTTCGTGAGGAAACAGCGTACGGTGGGATTCCAGGAAACGAAACTTCAGCTTTTCCTGTCCCTCCAACCGCATCCAGCGAGCTTTGCAACCCTTGACCCGTATATGCATTTGACGAGCCTGTATCTCCTATTTCCCGCTTAGCATACCTATGCCCGTGTCCAGGCACAATTACATAGGGTCTTAACTCCTCGGAGGAGTCGGAATTAGGAGGCCCCATTTCTTCTATCACTCCCCATTCTTCTGTTGTCTCATATGATGTTGGATCTTCGGTTATCTGATATTTTATTCGTGGTGGCTTCAGTGGTGGCGGTCCTGGTGGTGGCGGTCCTGGTGGTGGCGGATATGGTGGTGGATATGGTGGCGGATATATGGGCGGATATGGTGGCGGATATGGGGGCGGATATGGTGGCGGATATGGTGGTGGATATGGTGGCGGATATGGTGTCGGATATGGTGGCGGATATGGTCCACCCGGTTGTGGCGGATTTGGGGGTGGTGGAGGTGGTGGTGGTGGTGGTGGTGGTGGTGGTGGTGGAGGTGGTGGTGGAGGTGGTGGTGGTGGTGGTGGTGGAGGTGGTGGTGGTGGTGGAGGTGGTGGTGGCGGCCGTTTTGTTGTTGTTGTTGTTGTTGTTGTTGTTTTCGGCGGTGGCGGTGGTGGCCGTGCCGGTGGTGGCGGTGGTGGCGGCGGTGGCGGTGGTGGCGGTGGCGGTGGCGGGTTACAAGCGAAACATATGCTAAGAATTAGGCTAAATATTATAACGAAAAGCTTGAACCTCATTATGATTAAGTACAATTATTGCAAACTAAGTTGCTAAGTATTTTAATAAACCTAAGCTCGTGTCTCCAACTATCCAACTCAAATAACTGATGTTACGTTAAGAGTGTCTATCCAAAACCGTATTTATACTTAGCTTTGAAGCTGTCGAGTAAGATTTTAAATACAATGAATAGTGTTGCATTGAATAATGCGCTGTAAAACTCTAACCATCATTTTCAAAACTCAATTATAACAGAAATATCCTACTACAGCAAACATAACTTCTCATATGACGAATGGCTAATCCATCAAACGCGTAATCGAATAATTAATATCGCTTTTGTCTTATGCTCAAGCGGGATAGTTAAACGGAATTTGTCCTTGGGTCACAAGTCTTTAAAACTCTAACTGCCTATGCGTCTCTTGATGATAAAATCCAAGCATGCATCCAACTGATAAAGTTTCAACTGTATTCGCCAAATATTCACTATTGTCTTGAGAAATCATGTCGATATCCGATGGATCGGGTATTTAGCTTTTCTCTTATTTCTCGTACTGTGCGTTGACGTACTTTCTCCAAACCGCTCTGAGCTCTGAGCTCATCTTAAGCTAAGCACAATCTCTGTCTGAGACTCTGTAATTCAAGTTATTTTATGTTTTTTAAAAATATAATTTAGCGAAAAGGCAGGTTTGTGTGGAAATAGGTATTGCAAACTAATTCCGGAGCCCACAGCAGTTATCTCAGATTTTCGTTACATAAATCAAGCACAAACTTGTTATTTTATCATCTAAATTTTCAAGATTGCTTCCCCATCCTCCCTGTAAAACGATGTATGCCGCTCACAAAAGCTTTTAGCTTGGGGCGGAAGAGAATTACATTCCGTCAGGAATTGTTGAGTATTTCGCTACATATTTCCGATTCGGTTACAGCAAGGAAATTACATCTGCTAAATTATCCTGTGGGTGGTAGAAATAGAAATATGCGAGTAGTATGCTGTGGATGGCAAAGACGGTGAGATGAAGAGCAAATAATTTTAGATCCCTACATTCCAGACAAAAGTCTCAACCATTCTTTTCGCGATCTACCAAAACGGCGACTAAAATATGCAGAGCGAGGTGATGGTAAGAAAGAAAGTAATCCTTATCTACTCTGTTCCCATCTCCGTACACATATTATGTCTGCATACAGACCATCAGCTCACAGAAGAGGCTTCCTCCAAGTGGTAGCTCCTATAATTTCCTAGTCATCAATGGCCCTTTACATAAACTCCTAGCTCATTAATCAACTCTTTTTATACATTTCCGGGTGCAGAGCTTTTGAAAGCTGTGTCTTTGTCAGGCACAGTTAGAAGCTTGCAGAAGAGCTTCCCAGTGAAAGCTTTAAATTTGCCCTGTAGTGATTAAATCCGTTCCAAGGAAAGATTAGACGTCAAACTTTTACGGCTTCAAAAAAGAGTTCAAAACTCTATTTGAAATTCAATAACTGGAGAAAATATGAGCTGGAGGAGCAGCCTGAGATTTCATAAACGATCGCTTTCTAAGAAAGCAGCATCAATTATGAACAAGGAAAAGCACTTGGACATAGAGAAAGAGAGCAGAGACGAATCATCCAACTAGGAAATTGTACACAATATGATAATAATCCTCCCTCATTCATCCCTCTCCTGTACTAACTAAGAGCTGAGGGAAAAGAAGAAACTGGATCCTAACCATAATGTATATATAGTTTTTAAAATAATCCTCGAGCTTCCATAACAAAATTTTACTCTCAGTAAGTGGACATCTATTATAAGATCAAGAAGAAAGAAGAGATACTAACAGCCAACTAATCTTCAAGGGGATGAATTTCTTGTTTTAGATGCTTGCAAAGAAAATAATTCGCATATCAGAATATAGCAAGAACCTTTTTCTAGCTTCATCTCCACATTTTCTTCTCAGCTTTCCCCCTGCTGGAAAAGCTACAAGTAAAGTGGTTACACGTATGAAAAAAAGAACATACAAGTATCTGATTTCTCCAGTCATTGAACAATTCTCTGGTTACATAGTTTGGTGGTTGGTACTAATACTACTGTGAATACAGCCAAGTTCAACGACGGGGACAACATACATGAGGGAGAGGGTTCAAATCCTCGAGTGTCTTCATACATCTCACTCCCGTACCCGCTTATCCTTCTTCCCAATTAGGTACATAATGGCACATGTACTAGTTGTTTAGAGGCAACCCGGGATTTTTATCATGTCACCCAACCGGGTATTTCCTGGTAGGTAGGAAGGAGGAATGAATGTGTACACCACATGGATTCACATCAACTTGTTGTCTCTCCTCCTTCTTCTCCTCCTGTCTCTCTGTATAGTGAGCAAGTATTGTAGCTGACTGGAGGACTGAGTTTTGGAAGCATTTGTTTCCTAGGCCTGGAATCTCCTCCCGGACTATCCATCTTCGCCTCCCTCTTACCCGAGTTCCCTGCTAGGTTAAATAGCATAGCTGAGTGAGGAAGCAAGCCATAGCAAGCGGCTGACTTGACTACTCACAAAAGGGGGAAAGTGAGTTTGCGCCAGTTTATCGATTTATTCTACTTCTCTCTCTCTCGCTCCCTTGATGCTTAATACCCCTTCATCCCTCTTTCTCTGCCTTTGGAAGGAAGAGGAGGCTGGTTTTGAGGAGTTGTTGTGGGAGAATCCGAATTTCTATATTCGCATTCTCTATCCAGAAGCTTCAAATGTAAATCCTCGTCTTGCTAAATATAGGAGCAGTCCAAGCTGGAATCCCTCTTCCTCATCCCTCATTCTCAGTCAGTTTACACAAGGAGAGAGAAGAAGAGATCCTCAAAGTTAGGGAGACACAACGGAGACACGATAGACAGATGAGAGAAATAGAATCCTCCTACTCCTACCCTTATTCCTTTGTTATTCTTACTATTTCTCTCTGTCAATCCTTCTTCTCCGCTTCCTCCCCTCTTAACCATCTTTAGAATAAATAATTTACAAATACAAGCGGCCAAACAATACCATTCCTCCCTTATATAGCAACTAAACTCACAACATTTCACACCGCCTTACCTTGTGTAATTACATTAGTCACGAATCAAACACAAGAGCCTCCTCTTTCCATCCCAAACCACAAGAAAGTTACTTCATCATCCCGAAAAAATATCAGCAACAATCATCCCCTTCCCGTGCTCACATATAATCCGAGAAACTCAGTCCGGAATCAAGATTCCTGGAGGAAACTCGAGTGGAAGGAAGAGAAGATTGTTTTATTATTCTCCTTTTCACCACTCACCACCGCTCAGCTCATTCATTAAGTAAAATAGCTTGAGGGAGCAAGAGGGATTCCATGTGACGAGAGCCAAGAATTTATCCTCATTCCTTATCCTCCCGAAGATTATTAGTGCTTTCGCGGCCAATCCTTGACATTTACACCCATGCATATCTTCTTCAGTACATTGCCCCGTCGTCTGGAGGAAAGGTGATTTCTTTCCGATCATCAGGTGTGGAGAAAACTCACTCTCTCCAACCAACCATACTATCGCAAACCCACCACCTAGTAACTTTCCGCTACTTTCTCCGCTTTCACTGTATCAAACAGTTTCAACACACCTACATTTTCCTACTTGAACGACACTTCTACACTGTAGTCTCCACTATTCAAGAGCTTCAAATCAAACAAGAGCCTGACGCGAATAATCTTACAGTTAATTAGCCAAGGGTGAAAATAAATCCATGTATATGGGGAATTAGTTACCCAAAGCCTAGCAACAACTTGTGTGTTTATGTGTCTTCTACATATATTGAGCGTGTCTCTCCAGCTAGATGTGTCGCAAAATCCTAGAGTAAGGAGACAAACAAGATTGGGATCCTTCATTTTCCCCATTTTACACATGATTTCACAATCAAACTTTTACCAATCTTTTCTCTCAGACCATATGAGATACTCCTCCTTCCCATAGCTTACATCCAAACATACATCTGTCACCCTCCCCCCTCTTCCATCAACTTCCTCAGCTGTGCACTCTTTCCTCATCAACTTTTCAAGTTTTGATGAGCCAATTTCTTTTCGTATCCATGACGAGTTAATCTAATTCTGATCCTCCCAATATTTGGATTCCTCTTCCATCCCAGATCAGAGGAAACACATATCCCACTTTCTTCCAGCATAGCGCCGCACAGGATTTAGTGCACAAGTCCAAGGGGAAAGTGTAAAAGCTTTTTCAGACGAAAAGACGCTCGCTAGTCTAGCGCTGAAAGGAAAAGACTGAAGGAAGACGAAAAAAACGGAAGAAAAATACAGTGTGTGTTAGATGTGATCAAGTTGAAGCTGATGGCTCATGTATGAAGAGATTGTAAAGAAGAAAAAGAAGAGAGGAAGATGGTTGGGAAAGAGGATTGGGATGTGCGGGTAACTTGTTCCAGGCTCTTTTGAGAGTGCCACATGCATCCATATTCCATTCCATGGAAAGAAAAAGTCGGGATGTTTGGCTAAAAATAAAGCAAATACGCTCACGTTCAGCCAGCCTGTGCAAAAAGACAAACTTTTCCTCCCCCGAACCCACCACAGCCCGACAACATCTCTTTCCAGGAGAAGCTATATAAGAGTTAGTTGTTCAAGCTACCCTCATCTGCTACAGTCACACCACCGCCAGTCTCTCCGGCTGTCAAGTCTGGAGTGAAACTTTCCGGAATTAGTACATTCTTGAAAATATTCATATATTATCCACCAGAGTTGTCTACGAGTACTCATTCCGTTATCTCATTCTAAACTACCTTCTATAACCCTCTTGCAACAGTGAAAAGCGTAGAAGACATTGTCTGCTTCGTAGAAGTCAACCCTTGCTGTGCTACACAGTGCTGCTTCTTAGATCATAGCTACAAGCGGGTAGAGCCTCCTGGAAGGCACGAGCTGAAAACCGTTTCCTAGGCTCCCCCAAAACTTTCTCCAACCTTTTTAGCAGCATAGTACCGCGGAAACCACATTGGCCGCCGCTCCTCCTCCCCCACCTTCCCAGAGACTCATCCACTTATTCTCCAAAGTGACCAAAGGAAATGATATCACGCAAGAGAAAGTTTACTTTCCTCTTTTCATTATCAGGACGGATTCAAGAGCAATAATAAAAAAACCTAATAACGGACAAGTGATTATTACATAAAAGACTTTGTGGGCTGATGCAGCTGTTATAGTTTTTTTAGTCTCGTAGTTTCTTCAAGTGATTCATCAGTGTATGTGTGTGTGTGTTAGTAAGCTAAACGGCGTCACTGGCCGCTAGAAGCTCGACTAACTCTAAATAATTCAAGATACAAGGAGATCCACCGGGCTTGTAGGATTAAGAGGAAGTGATTAGAGTGGACTGGATTGATTAAAATGTCGTTGTCACCTTCGGGTATGATTGATCGGGCCTCTGCAGAAATCTCCCGCTGTATCATGCGAATTAAAAAGAAAAAGGATGGGAGTGGGAGCAATGGAAACTCTTCCTCCCCTGGCTCCCCAGTCCTCTCTGGTAATTCCTCCCATAAAACAAATCCCCAATCTGCATCCTCCACCTCCTCCAGTCCAGGTCAAGGAGGTCCACCCCAAAGTCCCCTAATGGAGCGTAATATGGAGAGTTCATCCATGTCCGGCTCTCCAGTGTCCTGGCATCCCGGGATGACGACTCCTCAGAAAAAGTGTCTCAACAATCAAATGGGACTCACAAACATAATCATGATGGGTACACCCACGCGGAAGCTTAACAACGGCAGTGGTTACGGGAATAGTCATCCTTATCATCATCACCATCTCCACTTTCACCCAAACTCCGCCCACGGGAGCAACGCTAATGGAAGTCCCAGTCCACGCTTCCGATTAACCGCAGCAAACACTACAGCCTCAACTCCCGCCTCAATGATGATGGACACTGGCTTCTTAAGTTTCTTTTTCAGGAATTATTTTCATGGAGTGGATAAACTTGTCCTCCCATTAGTCTGTAAACATTGGCGAGAGACTAGTTACAATCTGGGCAAAGATTACTGGGACAAAGAGCTCATCCCCGTTCTCAATTGCAAAGGAATCAGACAAAATCTCCTCAATGTTGCAGGCGTGAGGAGAAGATTCTACCAAGCACTTTTTAAGCGTGGGTAAGTAATCAAAACTATAAATCATCATTACACCACATGTCTCCGCCACGCCGTCAGCTTTCACTCTCAGACTTATTTTTTCTCCTTCCTTGAATATCCTCCTCCTCCTCCGATCCTCTGCCCTGTTTTCTATCCCACTAATTCAAATCTATCCAATCCAGCTTTCCCGCTGTCTATACATCTCTCTCAATTTTTACTTCATCCGCTTCTATTTACCACAACCATCACAGCAGCACACATTCCAAGAGATCGCCGTATGCTTTCTTCGCTCCACAGCTTTATCCTCTCCCCCTCCATTCCCCTTCCACTTGCTTCTTCTGACATTATAATCTCAAGTAACTAAGTGCTACAAACAGATATATTTTCTCAGAATTTCCTCTTCAGTCTCCCCATCTGTCAGTGTGTCAAGCTTGTGAATGATGTGTTCATCATTATATTTTTTCAGATTTACGGGACTGAAATTAGTTGGAGCGACAGACGAGGATGCGGAAGACGTACTTATTCACTTCAGTCAAGGATCTAGTTTAATTCAAACACTCAAATTGTGCAATTCCAGCCTCACTGACAAAGGGCTGTATTCTTTGCTCGATCATTTGAGTAGTGTAGAGCACTTGGAACTGGTGTCTTGCAATGAAATTACTGAAGATGGCATCATCAAAGCCCTCCCCATGAGCTTACTCTCTATAGTAATTCTTGATTGTATCCACGTCGCCGACATTGTTTTCGCAGCGCTTGCCAAACTCCAGTCACTTCAAAGTCTAACAATTCAGGTTAGTCAGTCCTCTCTCTCTCTCTCTCTCTCTCTCTCTCTCTCTCTCTCTCTCTCTCCACCCCTCATTTCATCCTCGACAAAGTTATCATTACTTCAAAAGCCTCTTGCAAACTTTCTCCACAAACTTTCACCTGATTACACAACACCTTATGCCCCAAGGCTTACCCCGTATTCCTTCTGGCCCTCTGCTCGTCTCGCATGGAATTTTCCGAACCGTAGTCGCTCGCAATAACATTGAAATAATCGTTTCCAACAACACTTTACCTTTTTACAGGCCTACCACGTCACTGATGCCGCACTTGCCTCTTTCAATAGCAAATTCAATTCTAATTTAACTACCTTAAAGCTAAATTCTTGCTGGGAACTTACAAATCAAGCTCTACTTCATATTGGTAAGTGGAATTTTATAAATCCTAGCCATATCCTTCGCAAAGCTTAACTGCATGCATATATCTCTGTACTGAAGGTCGTATAAAAGTGTTCCGGAGTATCCGCGGAAACCATTACATGATTTACAGGGAAATGTATGAGCAATCCTATGACCTTTTCCTCTTTCCCACAGTTTCGTCTCTCTCTCACTTGGAAACTTTGAGTTTGTCCGGATGTTCGAAAGTTACGGATGAAGGAGTAGAGATCTTGGCAGAGAATTTGACATCTCTCAAATCCTTGGACTTGTCCTGGTGTTCCCGCATAACGGATTCTTCCCTCGAGTGCATAGCATGTGATCTCGGCTCTTTGCAGCAGTTGGTCCTTGACAGGTATAAATAAGAAATGCATAGCGCGTATTTACCCATGAGCAATCTTTACAGACTTGCTCCTCCCCACATTTCTCTCCACCACCTCCTCCAACTGGACCAAGTTTAGAAAGTTACTCGGACCCCGACTGACTGTTTCCCTCCCGGGTTATTTGGCTCTGCACAAGATTCAAGGGAGTCCATCTTTCCTTCTAACTACATTTTCCTCTATCATTTTTCAGATGCAGCCTCATAACTGACATGGGCATCGGATATTTGGCTACGATGGCCAGCCTTCGATTGCTCTCCATACGTTGGTGTTGTAATATTAGGGATCAAGCCATTCACCACATCATTTCCATAAAGCGACTACACTTTCTATCTCTCGCCGGTAAGTCAATTTACTTTCTCATCCCTCTTCAGTCCATCCATACTTTCTCCAATGCAGTATTCCCGATTCCGATTAAACTTTCTCTCGTGTCCTCCAACAATCTGCAGTTCCGCATTCAGCGGAGAATTCTTCAGAGAGCTTTCTCCTTGTCCTTGCCCACTTTCTCTCCGGTCAACCATGGAACGGTCCACCATCACTTTCCATCAGCGTTCCCTCCCTTTCACCTCCCCCCTTGATCCCTTTTACGCCGTTGAGTTTCAAAACGTTGGCCTAACCCTTGCTTTCTATTGTACTTTCTCTTCTTTATACAGGTTGTACAAACATTTCTCCTGGGACACTCTGCTCTTTATCCAGTTTAAGGGAGCTGAAGGAACTGGAGTTGACAAATTGTGGGGTTACCCCGTCCGTGATACAATTTCTCAGAAACACCCTCCAAAATTGCTTGGTTATTGAATAGCGAGTCATGGATTTCTATCACCGTATATGTAAATATACAAAGCGACACACATATGATTGTGCAATAATTTATTAACCTAGTGCAAACATTACTCCCCCCACTTTCCCTTCCCTCTCTCCTGCCAAAGAAAATATTTTATTTCAAATCCTGCGACCTACCTTTCCCCTTACATGCCTCCTATTTGCAATTCTTGTCAGTGTATCTCATCCATACTACCAATTTTTGTATCCACATATGTTTCTTTCCAATTTCTTAGATCTCCAGACTGCCAAAGTGCAATCCATTTCAACTAATGATCTCTTTTCTTCAAAGTGTATTCTTTTATTTACACAATGTTTCTGCATCCATTCTGCCCTTTTTTTACTAAAATATTCAGGCTTCTTTTAAATTAGGCTGTTTTTAAGCCAAACTACACTTTTGTCCAACTACTTTTATCAGAACAAGGTTTTTTGCAGCTACCCATTATATTTTACTAGCCATTCTTAACAAATCCCCTTCTCATTTTATGTACAATCCCTTGGGCTTGTTGTATACTTTATTTATTAAATCCCTAGGAGTACTAGTCCATATGAATGTTAATCATCAAATTAATTAGATTTTCTATGATAATTAACGAGCAACAACTATTTACACTATGGAATTCATAGACACTTTAGATTTCGTATTCTTCCTACAATATATTTTACCTATAATGTACATAGAAAAATAGTTGAAAAAACTTGATAAAACTTCTAAAAGTCTGACCAAACCCTCGCTCACATTCAACTACATATATATCTACATGCCTACTACACATATAAACTTTATTACCTTGGGAATCGTATTCATACAATTATTACCAGATCAGAGCCTTTCCGGAGGCACGTTAGAAGAAGCTTGCTTTTTCTAAAACTACTGTAATTCAAAATTTTAGTTTCCCAGTATTTCAGCAAGCTATAAAAAGATGTGTATTATACTTGAAACGAGTATTATTTCAGTTAGCACACGATCACATTATACTTTTAGCTCCGTACTTTCTTTAGCTAGAAGGAATCATCAAAGGCAAAAGAATTACGAAATTTGCCGTCTTATTGTCTTTATCTCGTCGTCACAAAATTAAAGCTGTAAATTCATATGAGTGTCTCTAAAAGTTATAGGTATGAAAACTGTTGTATTTCTTGAAATTATATTACATATTACAGACCCTGTATAGTATTGTATTTGTAGGTACAAAGAGATTTTTAATTATATAGCTCACACAATATATTATATTACAGCCTGGAAATGAAAACTAATGATGAGAAATTCGTAAGCCACGGAGGAAGCAGGTTCTTTTTACATTAATACCCGCGGCCTATATATATATATATATTCATTATTCTAATGTACGCAAATGTCTAGAGCTCTCTCTGTCCCTCATAACAGAGTTTGTCAAGTCCATGGGAAACGCAAGACATTTAAACATATATTATGTATCCTCCCGCCGGGGATTCCAGTGTGCATATAACTAATAATCTACATATTATTTAGCTTACGTATAGTACACGTCACCTGTCTTTTAATTACTAACATTTGTAAACTTTCTCAGACATCAAGCCAGCCAGCGATCATAAAATATTTATGAAGTGCAATACTTAAAATTATTATTCTTGCTACAATAAACTGCTGACCTACGGCAACATATTGTGATTCTGTCTGACCTTCCTCCAAAAAGAATCATTCTCGCCTGAAGTCACATTTCTTTTATTGCAGCGGGAACAGCTGGAAGGTTTTGTGCAAGTGCCCGCATTCAAATTTACATTCCCCACTATCGCAATTCTTTCACGGCTACCTTTCACCCGCATTCCCGTCCTTCACATCATACAGCCGTGGTAAACTTGCACGTCTCAAGTGTGCCCATATAAGGTTAAAAAACCCCCGGTTGTACAAATAACAGCAGGCCTACTCTAACCCCACATCCCACGTGTTCTCTCTAACTATTCCTTCCTGTTGCACTGCAGTTACCATGCAAGAGAAAGACCAAGGTGAGAGAGGATAGACTAGTCTTGTAGACAGGACAGAATTGCGGAGAAAGCAAAGAATTTAGGGAAACAACCCCATTATTCACATACTTTCACCCGGCACATTCCTAAAGAGAAATGAGAGCTTTACATGCATCTTAGGAGAGTACAAAGAAAGACATGATAAGTATGGGGAGTACGAGGAGGAATAAAATGAGCAAAGCCGGCTTTAAACTATTCTTTGCCGTCACTTTGACTATTTGTAATGCAAGTGAGAGCGCGCTTGTCAGCCACGCCACTAGGCTTCTTCTACTCAACACGATTCAATGATTAAAACTGTGTGGGAAAGGAAAGGTAATCCTTTGGGAAGACACGAGTCACGATTCTCCTCCCGGCAGGGAAAGTGTTGCATGAACAAGAAGAGCAAAGTCCGCACACCACTGCCGACTTTCCCCTTGTCCTTGTCCTAGGCATCGGGATGCAGTCGGGAGGATTCATTTTAGCAAGATTCACCACGTTCAAGAACACGTTGTGTGCTTATATACACCATCTAGTAAATATCTCTTTGTTTGACCTGGTAACAGATTATGGCTACGTGTGGGCGGAGTATGAAGCATTCAACAGATCAACCTTGAGCGGCGTCCTTCAAGCTTTCACTTTAGTGCTTTCACCGGGGCGATAAGTCTGAATAGCTTCGTTCCTAGTGAAATTGTTCGCAACTGTTCCTAGAATGAATTGCTAGGAAAATAATGCGAGTTTTGAATAGCATCTTCATGCTCACCAAGATTGTAAATTAGCGTTGAAATTCTTGTAGAAACGAATGGTCGCGATGCGACTAGAATCAGTTTATAGAGCACGACGGATTGTACTGCAGATGTCGTGTGGATCAGTACACAAGCTGCTTGCATTTATGAACCAGGCCTCTGATTATGCGGTATTCCTCCGGTAAAAGCTGCTGCAGCGTTAGACTAAAGAGTGTAAGGTGTAAGAGAAACCAGAGTGTTTGGTATCCATTCAGGAATAAATAGCTTCGGCAGATGTGCTGAATTCCTCCCATCCTTTGAATGAATGGATCCGTCAGGAATTTGAATGAGTAGAGGAGGTGAGTGTGCAGGTGGATGTAAATGAATGACAGGACGGAGGTGGTAGTGGAAGTACAATATATTTATTCCATCCTTTCATATACTTTCCCTGCCCATCATCCCGTCAAATAGGAGCATGTTTTTTTCCTTTCCTTAGGTAAATGCTCTGTGTATATGTAACTTTTGTTTACTGGATCATTTTAGCGAGTTTTAGTAGAGACAAGTGCTTTCTACACAACATTGTCTCTCCTTAATGTCCTGTGATTAGAAGAAGTACATGTAAATACGCTATTATGTATATATTTTGCGTCTTTCTAGATATGAAATACGGCGGAAGAGAAGGAGACGGTGGAGACTACGCTCAAGTATAATAGGAGGAGATTTAGACTTAAATATAGTGCAACACACAAAAGATTGTTTATGTGTAGTAAAAACGTAGTCTGTGACTAATATATTATATAGTACGTTCATGGAAATATATTTTTAATGACCATGTGTGTAAGTCCAAGTGTTAGTTCTGGTTGGTATCATATAGTCTGAGTGAAACAACAAAAAATCAAGGATTCCTACTGGTTATCATATATGTAATAGCTCTTTCAACTAACAGTAAATGTAGTAATAATAGTATCTTGGATCAGTACAAGTTGCAACAGATTTCTCCAGTTTGAAATCTAATAAATAAATCGATCAACAACTACGGACACGGTACACTTACTCAGACGCATAATATATATAATATATATAAATCATAGTTATGTACAAATGAGAAAGCAATATTCCTTGCTAGAACAAGATCCACTATCCAACACACATGACGACAGCGATAGTCCTCTTCCGCTTTTTATCCCGTCTTTTTCTAACCCAAGATTTTGTAAAAGTATATATATATACTCAATAGCTTCTTTACCCGGTATAATTACTAATTCGCCTTACAAATCACTGATTTCACAGTAACATTATTTCTGTCAAGCTTTTGGTGGTTCATCCTGAGCCTTGGAGTAAGGGATATAACTATAGTTACATTTTGATTTTTTACCGGAAAATACACGGTAGGTAATCCTGCGACTGGGAGTTAGTTAGCCACAGTTAACTGTTACGGATCCGAACAACAAGTGTCCTTTCTCGCTAACAACCTTTAGAGTTTTCATGTATGACAGATTCTGACACGCACTCATCAGCATATTGAGTAATCTAAGTTGTTTACATAATACAAAGTACATGTTAACGGAATGGTGACAACCAAAATAATTTTATAAAATAAAACTCTTAAAATGCACTCCCAGACCAAGTTAAATAACTATTCCTGTCTAACACGACATAAGTTTACTCGTTTCATCTTCCTAAAGAAGTACTCTAAATATATATATAGTTTAGTATATAGTAGTATAATGCCTGGATTGTAAAAAATGGTGATTCTCTGTCTCCTCCCGATCTGAGGGCTCAATGTACTGGCTATTACATTTATGGAGTAGACGGGAAGGGCACTAGCATAGCTGTTGAAACTTGAGGTATCAAATTGGTACGAATCAATGCACAAACTGTCACGTTTCTCTCGGTGTATATATAGTAGTATAATACATGGTTAATTTATCTAATTCCAACTTCTGATTTTTTTCCCTTGCTGCTCAGCACAATGATTCGGAAGGATATTTTCGGTGCAACAGATTAATTCAAGTTTTATATCCAGGACCAAATTTCATATAGGTAACTACGAAGCGAACCACTTCAAAATCTTTTAATGGATATAGTAAATAACTTGAAAAATACTACTCCCAGGTAATGTTCTAGCCAAAAACTAGTAAATGATTTCACTAAACCCTGCCACTTTCTAGTACCATTTGACTGCAGTTCGGTCAATCTATTCAGGAAAAACTTTTAAATAAACTTATAACTGCGAATATGTAGGCGAGTCAACTGTAGCAACGTTTCAAACGATGGCTAGGAGTCTATCACCTATATAATTATCATTTACAAAGAACACACTACCCAATACTATTACACAACGCAGTGAATATCCAAGAAAGTCAATTTAAACTTATAAAGGACTTTGTAGGAATGAGAGTACCATGGAACAATGCAGAATTCAACAGAGTCGCATGACTATTTCCTTCCTAAGGCTATCAAAGATGTGACATACGCATTTGACAAGGCTTTCCTAATTAAATCAAGTGATTTCCCACTCCTCCATCTTCTCTAGCACTAATAGCTTGAATCTTTTGATATTTCTGCTTTTTTAAAGTTAGCTAATTTTTTTGACATTACAGTCTCTTTTCCGCTTGCCAGCCGAATACGGATGTTTTCAAAAACCTTCCTACTTGGTCAACAAACTTTCTTAAATGTATGCACATCTTTTCCAACCATACCGCAGAGAATCATTGGATCTGTCATTGTTTCAAATCACTATCACTTACTTTACACCGTGGTGTACGTGTACGCGAGTCTGTGAGGCGGGTAAGCTAATTTTCTCAGGTTATACGACTGCAATATTGGTTTAAACGATTACCAAATACATAAAATTTCATTAATTAGTCTCCTGTTTTCATTCATTACGTGGCGTACTCGAGAGTTTCGTGATATATTCAGTCCGTTAGTTTCGCTTTCTTAGCTTGAGGGTAGTCATCGATATCATTATCCTCGGTCTTCAAATCTTGGTCTACTGGTTCTAGGGGTGTGATGCAATTTGCTTTTGCAACCTCCATGCTTGTCAATTCCTTTTCTTCTTCAGCGTCCACACTGGATTCATCAACACCATTAGTAACTTCCACCTTTTCAAGGTTAGAATTACTTTCCGATTTCAGCGAATGATCCACATCGTTATTATTGTTCTTAAGGATCGGTTCAGCACTTGTATCATCACTATCATTCGATTTACTGTGTAAACCAACAACGTTATCCAACGTATCTTCGTTCGTTATAAACTCTGCGCCTTGTTGAAGTTCATAACCATTGTAATCCGCGTTACCAGTTCCATTGGAGTCACCACCTATATCACATTATATTTTTACTTTAAAAGTTTTCAACACGCGTCAACGATGCGGCACGTTACTCAAAATATTATAAACATACCTGAATCATTGTTATACAGGATCTCTTTCGAGTCTGAAGACAAGGTGGATCCCAAGGAATCTTCTTGTGGTGGCTACATGTAAAAATAATAGTGTTACCCTTCCTCCTAAAATAAAAGACGTAGCAACAAGCGAGAAGGACTAAAAACAATACTTACAATGGGGTCATCAGGCATGTGCTGGAGCAGCATTGGTTTGTAAGTAAGTAGAATATGGTGAGTCCAAAGGGCCAGTTCAATCTGGTGAGGGTTCCATTCATCAGGGCCTCCTAGTCTTATAACAGCCTGCAATTTCGTAAATACAGTAGATTAGAAAAAGTTAAAAAGCAAGTTACTGAAATGCTTGTTACTAACTTAACTTCCAGTTAAGTTAGCCTAATGATGAACAGTAGCACTTGACTTACTTGTTGTATGTGTTTGAGCATCTCTAAGTACTCCTGAAGGGTATAATCGATGCCCTCTATTTCTGGAACAGCAGCAAGACATTCATCTGCCATGAATGCTGCCCGATCAGGTGCGGCTGCGGTGACGATTGCAGAAGCAGTTGCTGGTCCGATTCCCTGCAAGAATCGACGTAAAAAATAAGTACCGTCGCACCTAACGCATCTCTTTACATGGTGTGTAAAATAGAAATCATGGCTTACCTTAAGATTGCAAAGATACTGTATGGATGCTGCGAGATCTTCCTTTTTGAAAAGTGCTCTAAAAGCCTTCCTGGATTCCGTTTCGACAACTCTGGGAGAGTTCATGGTAACTAATTCCTTCAGTCGTGGGCGAAACTTTCCTCTCTAAAAATTGCAAAATCAAAAATTCAATACCTATGCTTCTCTTTTTTTCCGACAAAAAACAGGTATAGTATCAAACTTACTGCTAGCTTCCATTTCATGAGGTTAACGAGTTCTTCATGGATAATGTGAGGGTCCTTTCCTCTGGATTGAATCTTCTTGGGAAATTCTTTCTGATACCTGCAAAAATACATAATCAGATATGACTAGACCGCCAAGCAAGACTCGTCTTCATTGTAATCTCAATCATTCAAGCTTGCACCTCAGTCAGAGCGCACATTCGCCAGTTTAAAATTGAAAAACAATATTTACGTACCAAGTATCCAATTTAATGAGTTCTTGTGGTTTTTTAGATTTTGATTCAGCCTTTAGCCGAAGAGCTTCATCATACAAGCTAAGCACGTATCTGTAAGGATTAAAAATTTAATTATTTTCTGTATTTCATCTACTCAAGTCACACTACTATCCCAACTAACTCTATTCAATTTAACAATCGATGTAAGAAATCGGAATAATCCTCACCGAAACTGCACCGACGATCCTTTAGAAAGGAAGGCAGCAGTGGTAATTTCACTCATACTCATTTGTGCAGCGTTTTTAGTAGATTTCAAATCTACTCCAAAGATTAACAGGAATTAACTAGGAGTTCCTCCCAATTTAGTCTACGATCGGATATTTCTTCTGATCTTTTCCCAGCCGATCTGAAAACAAAACACAGAATCCCATTTAGCTCACTCAGTACATCAAGAACCAATGCTGTCAGCACAAAGTTATGCATGGTATATATGTATACATTCAGTTGGCATGACAGTGTAAAAAAGATATCTAATATTGCACATACTGGAATATAAACATATACTAAACGAATTAAGTTAACTAAAAAATTAAATCCAATCCTCTTACCTCTTTTGCCTATGACAGTAGTACAGTCTTAGCTGATGTCAACTCAAATCAGTTAGCTAACGGCGACGTGACGGTGTAAGTATCCCAAAAATTATTAAAATCTGTAACAAAAGAAATATCGAACATGACAACCCGATCTTCATAACTGTTGAACACATATTAAGGTAAAAATTACAACTATTACACCACTACCAATTACTCTAACATTTAATTACACAGACTGACACGATTCAATTCCCAACAATCCCAAGCTCCCCGCAAAAATAAATTGGGTGTTGCTAAATAAACCTTAGGTAGCGGGCGGGAAGGGGTACGATAATTACTACGGACGGACGGCCGGAACGTGCTACCGGATTTGACACTTGTGTGTCCTTTTGGAATCTTAGTGTATATATAATCTAGCACTAATAGCCCGGGCCGTGCAAGAGAGAGGATAAGCAAGTGGAAGGAAAAGAAAGTCCTCAGTGGAGGATCTCTGGGATGCTTTGACTTACTTGAACTGAGAGTTTGAAATGTTGTTGGTATCGGTGAGAGCTGCGGATGAAAATAATGTGTGTGGTGAAACTCCTTTGGAGCGGTTGACACAGAGTGTGTGATTTTGTAAATATTCCGTATTCGGTAATCTTCTCTCCCGTAGGAAGGAAAGCAGGAGTGTGTGATAGCTGGGCAAGGAAGCAGTAGACCTGTCTTCAATGTCCTTTCAGTTCTATATGGATCTGAAGACGAATCCTCCAGGAGGAGCAGAGCAGAGCAGAGGTATCGGAGAAGAGTAGGTAGCTTCCAAAACTTCTTTCTCTTCCCTTAGATATTCTCCTTCGCTCTTAATAGGGAGCAGGGGTGGTCCCGGCAGTATCAGAATGTATGCAATTCCAGCCTAGTCCTCCGCTCGGCTCGGGTCAATAGTGTTTTGAGGAGCCTTTTTCCTAAGGAAAATACCAATTCTTGAGGATAGCGCTTTTAGCTTTCCTAGTCGTATTTCTAGCAGGGCAGGAAAGTTTGGAGGAGCATAGAGCTAGTGCTTCTTTCCACTAAGTGTCTGAGTGTTGTGGGCATATTTTCCAACTTTACTCTCCCTTTGCTTTGCGGAGCAATATAAAATGTTGAAGCAAACTCCGCTTTCCTATCTCACCTCCTTCCCTTCCTTTACTTAAGCTTGCTGTAGCATTGGAGGATATTATATTTTTCATGTTGAAATCCTATGCCGAGTCCAATCTACAGTCAGCCTTCTTTCCTAAGGCAAATAACATAGCTAGCATCATGAGGGTATATAAGTGCTTCCTTCGTGGGGTTGCGTCAAACCTTCCAACCTCCCTATCTCCCACAGTACTACGGAGGAAGGATTCGCCGTCCTTCCAACGCCGTCACAAAGGCATAGCGTATAGAAATATACTCTATGGCTCATCGCTCCCCGGCTTACTCATTATAGGAGGACCAAGACTTGGCTCGTAACAGCAAAGCATCCTGCGGTTGTATAGCAAACGAAGGGGGACGACGCTGTATAGCCAGCTGGGGAGGCTTCACTCGAGCGACTCCTCGCCACTCCATCCCTCTATTCGTCTACGCCACACTATCCTACATAGCCCAGCAATATATTTTCCCCCACGTCCCCCCGCCCTTAGCACAACGGCATAAGCACCACCATCCTTCTGATTTCGTCGACGTCGACGTATTCCATCCAACCTACCACCCGTGTATTATGTGCCCCCATCCAACCCAACTACCAGCACTCCTCTTCGACGTCCCTAGTATTTCCTTCCTTTTATATAGCTCCCACTAAAAAGGAACCCCTATATATATTTTACCACTCTATGGCAGAGACCCATTCCAAGCGTCATGAGAAATACACGACCAACAAACCAGCCTTCAACCAACCCAACTATTCCCTCCTTCGACCAATATCTCCCCAGCTTTTCCCTTCACGAGAAACTCTTAAAGAGCTTTTCTCGACAACCTTATTATAACAGCTTTCTCGCTAACTTAGCGAGCCCTTACTAAAATCTTTGTCGCTTTGCCTCACCAGCCCAACCATTCCTAAAACCATGTCATTCCCCCATAGAGTTTCTTTTGTAACCTCGAATAAATGCTTTCAACTCGTGTATATTTTATCCGCCCAACCATTTACACCAACCAGCCAGACAGACATGCTAAAGTATATAACTAATACATGGATCCCAACTCGAACGTTTTCCCTCCACTGAATTTATCAGAGCTACCCGCTGTATTCTACGAGTTCTAATCATTCCAAGCATGCAGACTTAGTTAGCGCCGACAAGAATATTTTACCATCCAATTCTAATGCGAATGTAGATTAATGCCTTCACAACAGGCTTCTATGCTAAGAGAACGACGAACGAACCAACAAAATCCAACCCTAGTCTCACGCTCCCTGCCTCATCCGCTTTTCACACCATAGAATATCTACCATATCTAACTACCTCTTGAGTTGTTCATGCTACACGTCCCTTTCAGAATAATTTTTCAAAGGAGGAGAAACTCAAGGCTGGCTGTCTCCCTCCCATCAGGAATATTCGTCGTTCCTCTCTAAAAGGTTCTCTGTGTAAAGAGAATTTAGCCCTAGAGCAAGCAGAGCAGATGTTGGCTTTTCCTACGACTCTCCATCCCATCTATTCCTTAGGTTCGTCGGTCTTGTGTGTGGAAAAAATATACCTTCTCTCCTCCATATCAGACCATGATATCGCCTTTTAGATATTCCAGCCTGGTTCTCGTCTTTGTCGAGGATGGGGAATGTATTTAGAAGGGAATTCCGCCCTTCATTGCTACATCCTATCCTCCCTCCATGTTAAACTCTATGCTATTTTCTCTCACGCTTCTCTCGAATGGTAAAAGGCTTTGGGCATGTCATAGAGTGACTCAGAAAAAGCTGCTTCCCATTCCTTATTCCCCCAGCCCATCCACTCCTATACGCTCGGATTTTGCGCCACACTTTTCAAATCCGCCCGTCTATATAATACATCCTCTTCGTCCCCCACTGTTTCTCAAAGCTCCGTAGACCATAGAATTTAAGGCGAGGGGCCGGACGGAGTAGCTTGAGAATCCACCCTTTTCCCTAACCCCGGCTTTGTAAAACTTCCCAATCCATCTCGCCCCATACCCAACCATAGAGCCTGCACGTAGCCCTTTCAGTATTAACACATGGATGCTTCCTACCTACTTTCGTAATATTATACTCGATGATTCTCCTCTATTCCACGTTAAAAGCATTCCCAACAAGCTTTTTCTCTTTGTATCATCATCATCAGAAGAAGAACGTTGAAAGATTCAGGCTAATGTTCCCACACACACACACGCTCACTCGCCTTCTTTCCACCATCATAAACCTACAGGATAGGAAGCAACATAGGATGGATGGAGGCAGAGAGAAGCCATCGAGTGAAACAGAGGATTCTATCTATCTATTTTCCGCTCGTCATTCCACTCTGAGTCAGTCCGTACACACACGCTAGAGCTACATTTTACCAACCCAATTTACCTCATCCTAAACCAACTTGTTCCATCCACCCAAGCCTCTTTCCCATAGCCTGCATAAGCTCTCTCTTGCAAGCACACTACCGGGGCAATAAGCACGTAGACTTGTCGTATGTACCCCACTGTCTCCGTCTATCGATACCCATATCCCCAAGGCCCATAGAGTAGTAGACTGGCAAGAGAGAGGATGTGAAATCCTATTAGAAACTCGAGTCGATGAAACAAGCTTTCCTTGCTAGAAGGGTTCAACTTTGTTCTGCCACGGCTTTTCTCAACGCTTCTGCTCCAGCCAGCTTTGGCTGCTGGAAAATCCTGGAAGACCAAGCTCCAGCCTGCCCTTCCGCCCTTGCTTTCCCAACACTCAATCCGCTGTCTCTTCTGTTCAAGCTTGCCCCGCGATGATATTCTTCTCTCTTTTGAAGACAAGCGCTTGTATAAAACGTGGGGCATGATGATGAGTTTCTTGTTCTTCCAACAACGGAGAATATTTCACATCCTTTTTCTCTCTACGGCTTTTCTTGAACCTTGTTTTTCCTTGGAAGAACAAGGACAGGCATCCAAAGGATTTGAAATGGTACGAGAGGCGCTAATACCAAGGGTGGAGAAGAACCAGACTCTCCTCGCGTTATGCTTGTCAGGAGAAGAATCTTTAAGCTTGCTCCCTTCCTTTGCTTACTACAGTAAAACGGGGGGGAAATGTTCTTCACCTTGCCGCAGAAACTTGAGAAGAAGCCTATACTTACAAATCCACCATCCTTTTTCTTATCCCAGAAAGACCATAGCTAAAACATTTCAAAGACTCTGTCAGACTCTTCTGTAGGTACTTTAGTTTAACTGTTGGTTAAGTAGTAGTCAAGGAAGGAAAAGCATTACTTTGGATGGAATACAAAACTTACGAGCATGCCCTCCTTCTTTTCCTTAATAATAATCTTCTGCTCCCATCCTCCACAGAGAGAGCTTGCTCCATAGCTGGGATGAAGCGATTCTTCGTGCCTATATAACAATCCAACATCCTCTAACCCTCGCCTCCTCTTCGTCTTGTGGCTAAGGAAAAAAATAAATAATTCCAATGCTCATCATCCACAGCTTGTCTTCGACTTCACGTCCAACAACCCTCGTCTCGTCTCTCGTCGTCCTCTTATTATTTCCTCTGCAATTCTTTAAGCCTCCGAGCTAGCATCGAGCAGGTAGATAGAGACCAGCAGCTGGGCAAAGAAAGGAAGAAGGTTGGATGGAAGCAATCTTTGAAGCTAACTAGCTTTTATACGACTTAGCTACAAGGAGCAACAATCCTGAGGATGAGGACGCATGGATGAAGGACTAGAGAGAGAATCTCATCAAGCAAGGATAATCATCTTCATCCTTCTTCCCATTCTCTTCACATAGATCCATCATGATGAACAAGTAAAAATCCCCGACATGATTCTCCTCGCTATATTCTCTTCTCTAGCTCATCATCATCATTTCATTACCTCCTCCTGTCTAACTCAAAACTTCTTCTCCCCATTCTTCTTCCATCCTTCCTTCTCCTTGTGAATCTTGGATGGAAGTGATGGTGATCGTAAAAACGGGAACAGATATCATCTCCTTCAAGGAGAAACCGGCAAACATCCCACACACGCACACACCCAACCATCCAAACAACTAAGATTGAAACAAGTGAATCAAATATCGCAAGGGAATCCTCCCGGTCCACCCGGCTTTCTCCACTTTCACCCACAACAACGTGGACGCTCGCTCTTTCGCTACTGTCTGTCATTCCGAGGAATAAACAGCTTGCTCGCTCTCCTAGCACTCGTCTGCGCAAAGTGTCAAACGCAGTCTCCTTCCCTCTAGCTGTCTCACTCGTCCCAGCTTTAATAGTATGTATTAAAGGATGCACCAAACCAATGCAAGTATGCGCGTAATATTATCCTACTTACTTCCCTATCAATCCCTTGACTAGCGACAGCGAGAGAAAAAACCCAAACGTCCTCCAACAATCCTACCGTTTTCTTCTCTCATGAGAGGCGAACAAGAATTTATCCAGATCCTTTCTAAGCACACTAGTTTTATCCTCGTGCTTGGTAGGATTTTCATTCAGATGCTCAATACCTGTCATGCGGTACTGAAGGGCCTGGGTCTGAGGACTCGCAAAAGTCAGGATGCTAATGCAATTTGAGGATTCCCATTATACGCCCCCATTCATAGACGAACACAACTGTTTCTGCAATCCGGTCATGCGAGAGCTTTGAAGAAATTTTTCACAAATCTGAAATCATTCCAGTATCATGTTGTCGTTGGTAATTTGCTGAATTATTCTCGGGTCGATCCGTTACAGAGGACAGGGTAGAGCAAGGTCAACTATGTCTTGGTTAAAGATTGTTGCTAGGTTATTGAGGACCCGCATGGTTTTTACCGGGAACTGTCACATCCTAAACATCCCTGACTCATTAGGTAATTCCTACGAAAACTTGTGAGTTTTCCATGAGTCGTGGAACAAATTTCGGAGCATCAAGCAAGATTCCGGCACTTGTTCCTGGGCGTTCTTGGCATGAAGGAAAAAACATTATACATTTTCTATTAGCATCATGAGAATCCTCCTGGTAGAATCTAGAGAGAACCCAGCATTTCCTTCAATCCACCGTCTTCTTCCCTCCTACGAGAATCCCTCTGTGCTCCACATGATCCACGCGCTCTTTCTCTCCCTCAGTATGGATTTGGTGGCAAGTTAGTGTGTGGGAGCCGGGAGAATTTCGGAAGAGTGGAGAAAGGCACGAGCTCTAGAAAAAGCTTTCCCCGCACAGTCTCCTGCCTCCAATTTCTCCTTGTAGGCAATCATTTTAGATTCCCCTTCCTTCTTCTCTCGTTTCTCTTCGTCCTTTCTACCCGCTTCTCCCTCTCTCGCTCGCTACCAACCAGGCAACCTGTGAAAATCCGAATAGAAGCAAAATCATGTATACGCGATAACATCCAACCAAGCGTTTCTAGGCTTCCTTTCTGCTGTAACTCTACCTCCTTCTCTACTCTGTCATGTCCTTTCCATGACTCTTTTCCCCTCTTCGGTCGTTCCTCTCCCATCATGATTGTGTAAAGAGAATTCTCTTCTCTCTCACAGAGAGAAAATCCTTTATGTCTTCGTCCTTCCTTCCTTGCTTATTCTCTCTCTTCGTGTGTATATTTCGCATTTTCGCTTCTCCGGTTTCCCAAGCTTTAGCATTACATCGCACTCTCTCTCTCTCCACTTTTTACTTACTCAATCCATCCATCCAGTTCTCCAGCTTCCTATATTTCTCTCCCTTACATCTTTCCCTACAACACACACACCCTCTCTGTTTTTCCCTACCTTTCTTTCCTATCTCCTCCCAGTCCCAGGCTGGTTCCCTGGTACAGTAAAAATCCGTTTCCTTTCCCAGCTTATCCCTTCCTACCCGGCTTTAGCTTGAGTTGAGTTAAAGCAGGGAACTACAACGACGTAGCATTTCCCTTGCTTCACTCACGAACCAATTCAGAATTCAAGCAATCCATGGGTTTTATGCCCTACAGTCAAGTAGAAAAGTCTACCTCTTCCTCCTTTTTACCATAGCTCCATACAACCTTTTCGTCTCTCTATTTCTATTCTATACAAGCCTGTATTTTCCCTTTATGCTCCTTCTTCCTCGTATCCCTTATCCCGACATTCGAGCTCTTATTCGAAAAGCAACCCACGGCCGGCTGGGGTATAAACCTGAACCTAATTCCACGTCCAAAAATACAGAGAGACGAGCCAAACTTATCTTTTTTCCTAGCCCAAACCTGAGCCAAACCTTCTAAAATTCAAGCAAAGGTTTTTCTTCCTCATACGCTTTTTCACAAAATACTCCAGTACATCCCACAACCCATCCTTCCCGTCCTTATCCATCCGAATCCTAAATCCAACCGCACAAACTACATATATCCAGTCCTCTTCTTATCCCTCTTCTTTCCAGCTATCAACCCTTTTCTCTCTCCTCCAACACAAATCCATGACACTTTTCTCCAAAGGCTTTTACTTATCCTCATATGCCTCATCCATCTTTCCTCATGCAATTCCACCCGCTTTTAATTACACTCACTCGTTTCGATACAGTTAAAAAGCCTTCCACCTCTCAGCTCCCTTAGCAATTAAGTAAAGTTTGTTAGACCGACTAAGGAATAAAGTTGAGTTAATTTCAAAAATTTAAAAGCAAGCATCCTTAGAAAAGAATCATGATTCATAGAGGATTCTCTTCCCCCCATCATGCTTGTCCTCCTCTCCTTCCTTTTCTAAGGATCCACGCAAACTGAATTGAATTGCTACATTTGTCTGTTACAAAAGCTTCGTGTATTTCACACGTGCCTTTCCCCTTTTTTTGCATTATTATCCTCTCACAACAGCCTTTGAATTGCTTTCTAGCTATCTGTCTTGGAAATTATCCTCCTCACAAACTGCTCTATCAAGTATTACCTGCTCTAAATTCTATTTAATCCAGTCATATTCTCTCTCCTCTCCCTCTCTCACAAGCCATTTCCTCTTTTCCTTCCCTCATTCCTGCACAACCTTATATTCTCAATCTAATTTTTCCTTTACCACATCACGTTTTCCATAATCTCGTATCTCTCTCAACCTCATCCCAACCTAGCCTAGACATGAACACAGACAGAAAGAAGGGGGAAAAGTTTCAACTTTATTCGCATCCTTTAATTCCACCCTCGCTCACCGGCTTTTCCACGCTTCCCACATTTTATACCGGGTAAAGAAAGCACTTCCCAAAACATTCCATTCTCAAAAGTCTATGAGGATGAAGGAAAACAGGATTTCAGTTCCCTACTTTGCCCCACATATATATTCC
This sequence comes from Sminthurides aquaticus, assembly GCA_906901655.1. Classification (NCBI taxonomy): domain Eukaryota; kingdom Metazoa; phylum Arthropoda; class Collembola; order Symphypleona; family Sminthurididae; genus Sminthurides; species Sminthurides aquaticus. Next base: position 10,426,597 of record CAJQTT010000001.1, on the reverse strand, counting down.
ATTCTAGTCGCTCTCTACTAATACTACTTTTACTATGTTCTTTTCTCCTTCCGATCCTTCAAGACCCAGGTCAGTTCCAGCGAGGATTTTACCCACGTGCAACTCTTTTTAGACGAGCCACCCTATTATTATTATGATTCCTCCTCATCGCCATCCGCGTATACTACAATACTCTCACAGTCATTCAATCCCTCCTTCCTCTTCAGAGTTTCACCGTCAAACTATATCCCGTCCTCAATCTGCCCCTTTCCTTCCCCTCACGTAATATTAGGCTGGATATGAAACACATGATCATTTTTTAAATCACATGTGTACACAAACCCACGCATCCACATGCTCGAGCGGAAAGAACGTGCTGGTTCCGGTTCCGGTATCCGCCGCCGCTTTTTATTATCATTCTTTAACCTGCCTTCTCATATGCATTAAATTTTCTAATTTAATTCTTCACTGTAAGTGCAAATTACCGCAACATTCCCAATTCTAAGCGCAAGCAAACACCTTCCATTCCATCCATAATCCTACCAACAAATTCTCAAAAAGTATCCACCACTCTTCCCAACCTTTTCTTCCAAGATGTTTTCCTTTTTAACGTAACGGCAAAACACTACTGAAATGTTACAATGAATTATCAAAATTTTTAAATATCATCCTTTACAAAATTATGTGTAATATTACTCTTACACCTTCCTACTAAAAATAGTTAAACAATTCATTTTTCACAACTCCGCAAGAATTCTACACTACAAACCACCGTATTTCTTTAACGTGTATGTAAAAAGCCAGGAGTAAGAGAGACAGAGAACAAAGAAGCTGTAAGGACGTATGATATCCCCGAGACGAATACTCTAGTGTGGCAAAATTATGGAAAAATCACTGTTGACATTCATAATGGGAACGCATATAATGTCTTTGCGACATTAGTTGGTTTAATTTTGTTCAAAATTTATCGGAAAACAATGTATATTATTACTCCCAGGGTAAAAAAAAACCTTGGAGGGTATAGCTCCACATAACAGGAGACTGCTTCCTGCGCCCCGTAGCGGAACTTTGCTGAACACTTGTTTGGAAAGCCATAGAAAATTACGTTCTCTATGGGCTGATATTTGAATTTAGACGGCTTTTATTTGGTGAGCCACGTCAGGCGATGAGAGAAATAAGGCTTCTCCGTATGCATTCCTTGGCAACTTAACTTGGGATGCTACTAATAAGTTGCACGCATCAGAAGCTCACAAGCAAGTTTACTTAGGATCCATGGCAAAAACGCTGTCAGTCAGTCACTCTCTTATACACGCTTGATATTACAAGAAGCTCCTCCAAAGAAGTAATGCAGTTATTATGCAGCATCAAGAAGCTTTTCCAGATAGTTAATAAATTAAATTCTCTGCATATGTATGTTTGAATGATAATTAAGTTCGGATATTTATACCCTGACAACCCGCTGATTAGCACCGATGCTCGGCTTTACATATCTTGCCACAGCCAGCTGGATAACAAGGCTGGAGTTTCTCTTGCAAGGAGGAAGCAACGTTAGAATATTATACAAGCCAATGGCACTTTATACGCAATCTGGGGGCAAGAATTTCATTTATCCAGGCTAAAGAAGGATTCAGCGATGATGGTCATGAAACTTTATGTGATCCAAAAAAAGCTAAACTTGGGGAAACGATTAAGGACTAATCTATTTAGATTTTTCTATGCCTTCGATGCGAGTAATATTTACATGGAAACATCCTAGCATCTGATTTGACACATAGCTTCCCATTCTCACTACTTCTTTATCATTTTTATCTGTAAGTTGGTTATTTGTACACGTTACACGCAGTGCTTTATCTCGGTTAAATACAGTCTGAAGAAGATCGAGACGAGCTTTTTCGCGTGTAGGTATACATCCGTCGCAGGCACATATTATACCGTACACAGTATAAGTGAGTACTCGACATATAGTATGTATATGAGTTCAAACTGCCTGGAAGACTCATCGGTGTGTTTTAGTGTATGGTAGAGCTGGTAGGGGTATGTGTGCATGAATTTCGTATCATCCTTTCATACAGTATGAGGTGGTCGTAGTCTTTCTCTGATACAGATAGACAAACTCGTCCGTATTTCTGCCAACACACTATTTTCTTGTAAGTCATCATAATAATTTTCATTTAGTTTTTTAATTATTCCAAGGTGTCAAATGTAAAATCTGTGACGTGACTTCCTGCACACTGTGCTTGTCACTGTAATGTGCTGGGTCTGTGGACGCCCATCTTATCATCTGCTGCTAGTCTGCCAGTTTGATATAGTATAATCTTTTTGCTTGCTTTGATTGTAGGTGGGCTTTGTCATCCATCCGGAAGGAGTGCAATTGTTCCGGCTGTTCTCATCTGATTTGACCCCTGAGATTTTACACGGTTCCATGTTGGGATAATTAATATTATTTGACCATCTACGAGCCGAGATCTGATTGACATTGTGCTCTTCCTGACTACCGGTGTCAGACGGCTAGTTGGCACTTGAGAGGCTGTGAGCATTGATAAGGACTGTAGTGATACGTGTTCCTAACTCAACTGATAACTTGCCTTCTCCCCCTGGACGAATTCAGTTACCTTTAATTATTATTATTATTTCTAATTTATCCGGCTAAAAATCAATCATCATGAATATATTTCGGTTACTCGGCGATTTGTCACATTTGACTGCAATCATCATTCTATTGCACAAAATATGGAAAACCAGAAGTTGCTCAGGTTTGTAAATCTCACTAGTTTTTTATATTAAATTGTACTATACTAGAATCCCGAGTGGCTATACAATATGAACAATGTCCGAGTTAAGTTAGCGGACGAGTTGCAAACGAATTTCAATATCCGTAGCAGTTTTCAGAGTCAGTCACTCACAACGCCTCCCGCAGTAGATGTGAATCATTTATTGAAATGCTAATGTGTGTAGTCCTGTATGGATTATCGATGAATCGCTATGGAAGACAAATTATAAAAAGATTTTTATTTTGCTCTATGAATCTTACAGGAATATCGGGAAAGTCTCAAATCCTCTTCGCCCTTACATACACCGCACGGTACTTGGACTTAGTGACTAATTTCGTATCACTCTATAATACAAGTATGAAGGTATTGTTCCTCGGATCAAGTTTCGCCACTATCTGGTTAATCTATTTGAAGTTCAAAGCTACCTATGATGCGAACCATGACACGTTCAGGTATGATCCGTAACAGAAACTTCATCGTTTTTTTCACTCAGAAGGAATGAAATGTACTTTGCTGCAAAAATCAGTCAGTTCATATTCATTTATCTTTTCTTCTTCTAGGATTGAGTTTCTTCTCATCCCGGTTTCCATCCTCGCACTAATAATCAATCATGATTTCACCGTTATGGAGGTATAATGACTGAATTCCTGGATCTAATTTTACTTTCATTCCAGTACCTTTAGACCAAATGTCTTATGTTTATTGTTTTTTCGTAGATTCTCTGGACATGGTCAATCTATCTAGAAGCTGTCGCTATTCTGCCGCAACTGTACATGGTTTCCAAAACAGGCGAAGCTGAGTCCATCACAAGTCATTATTTGTTCGCTTTGGGATCATACCGAGGTAAAGGAACATTGTTGCGGCATAGTATATGCTGTGATGCATGTCAACCATGTTTGGCAACTCGTAATAGTAAATTATAAACGTTTTCAATATTTAAATTTAGGCCTGTACATCCTCAACTGGATCTACCGCTACTGGGCTGAAAACTATTATGACTTGATTGCTATTATTGCTGGGATCTTTCAAACTGTCCTGTACTGTGATTTCTTCTACCTGTACATCACCAAAGGTGAGGATCAGGGTTGATGATATAGCTAGTATTGTATTTTCATAAGTAAAGGGCTGAAAGATTCTAACGTATTCAACAAATCATAACCATTGTTCCTTTTTTACAGTTCTTAAAGGGAAGAAGCTGCAGCTCCCAGCTTAAGTTAATGTTCAAATCCAGGAGCAGCAATTAAAAATCATCCTTCTGGAGAACCACTTCCGAAGAGTCACTTAGCACATGTTATACATAAGTATGGTTACTGCATTAGGTATGTTGTTGTTCGCTATTATTTAAAATTTCTTAGACGAATGAATTTTGTATGGGCTAAAGATAACCACGCATAGGTACGGATGAAACCAAGGGGAAAAGTTACAGAAATTTAACAGCCCTAAATCTTAGCAACTATAGCAGGCTCCTCCTGAGTCCATGTTGGTCTACCGTGTTAACAATTTCGAGAAACATATATACTTGCTATTCCACCCAGCTTGTGCCTGCTAACTTCTCGAATTAAGGAGCAGAAGCTATGAGTCTAAATTTATTATGGCGAAATTGATAACACTTATGCATTGTTTGAAATTTGAACGTTTGTTCATGATTCTTAGTTTGATTGTTTCACGTGATCCTCGGTAAACGTGCTATCTTTTATCAGGAAGAATTTCTTAGCCAAGGAGGTTTAGCCTACTTGTTGTTCTCATCTAGTAAATTGGCGTACTAGGAGTTGCTATTACAAGGGTTAAATATGTATCCTATATTATACGAAAATTATGTTAAGTTTTCATTAAGGCGTATGTATGCTTGGATGATGGGAATCTGTTTACTATGCTGCAATTGCTCCATGTTTTTATCATTCTCTTTCCAATAAGTCAAGGAGGAAAATTATAGGGGTATCAGTGTATCAAATATTCTAAACTAATAAATAAATCATTCAAAGTTTACAGGAAAAGATTTTAAGTCCAAGAGTTATAAAAGTTCAATGCAAACTTTAAGAATTAACGCACTAGCTGTTCTCCAAGTCAACAAGAGTACTGAAAAATCACTTGTAATTTATTTTATAATCGGTACTTACGTAGCATAGATTGCGGTTTCAAGACGGTGAAAATTCTCAAACAACCGGATGCCGCTTAACCTATTCCTCCTTATGGGGTCAGATGGAGATTTGACCCGTTCTCCCTCCCCCCTTAAAAGATTATGAGCTAGTGACTACGATTTAACTATGGATTGTTATTGTGATTTGGCTTTTAGGAAACATCGAGCCTCGATAACTTAAATTATTGATTACGATACTGACGTGATTTGCTTATCTAACTCTATAATAATTGTTATACCATTGGCCCGAGTTGTATAAATTCTAATAACAGTATACCGGTAATTTTATTTCCGTAATTGCCATGAGCAAGACGTGTCCTGGTTCAGTTAACGACGCACGCAGTTGGTATGCATCTTTACTCTGACGAATGATTTAAGACGATTGTCAGAATAAAGAAGGACACGAATCCATTTCAGCCTACTTTCAGCCTGACTGCTTCTCACAGGTTTGAATTATAACAATATATAATTATTAGACAAGATCTCTTACTCTGTTGTTATGGACACCGATAAACACAGCGAGTAAGAGACAAGGAAAATCTATTGCTGTGGTCCGTTTTTTTAAGAAATGTGGACCACAGTACGAAAAGTTAGCGGAATTTGGCGTAAATTCAATTTAGAAACCCGCGGTAACCTTGGAAACCAAAGTAGTTTGCACAACAATACATATGGCCCGATAGTTTCGCTAACTATGCGTACTCATTCCCGCTAATTATTTGTTTGGGTTAGACTTGAAGTAACGATGGCATATTTTGATAGATTTCACTTGTCTCTTACTCGCAGTATTAGAGTAAGAGATCTTGTCTATATAATTATTTTTCATCTTGATACTTGTAGTAAAGTACACGGTGGATACTTATTCTGTTCCCTTATTTACGAAGGTTTTCTGTCACTCATTGAGATGGAAACGCTGTCTCATCATACGGAAGTCTAGTTTAATAACATTAGATGGTGCAATCTAAGCAGCGAAACGCATTTGGGAATATTTTTTTGGAATTCTAAGCTACTCTGACCCTAAGTAAAAATTGCTTTTATTTCAGTAATTTATATGTTTACGTTCTGCAAAAATTGGGAGGAAAGTGAGACAAAAGAAATGACAGAAAAGGTGCGGGAAGGCTTGAACGAGAGAAAGTGGGGTGAAAGCCCATAAAATAGATTTTTTATCCTCACATATGTAACGGAAGAAAAGCATGTATATATATACATACCGATTTTCGTTACGAAAAGCGTTTTGTCTAAAAGTCAAAGCAAACTACGTGCAACGTGTGTTGTTAGGTAGTTTATTCTAATTCAATTACTTGGAAATTCTAGTTGTTTTTTAAGGTCATAAGTTTCAATCTACGGTACTACAGTGTCGGTTTTTTATTAGTATTTGTTTAGGTGTAATCGACGCATCGTTGAAGACCTCCATACAGTTGTCCAACTTGTTGCAACTTTCGCTGGCTGGGTCAGCTATTGATTAGTCAGATTCGGAAGTGATAACTGAGAGTGATTATCAATGAAGCTTCTAACATCTGTAGCATAACGAAATTAATCAACGTGTTAAAGTATGTAACTGTCAGTGGATTTCAGTGCTCATGGGGAGAGAAAGCTTACATTCACATCATTACAAGACTTGGAAGCTTTAAACGAATTATTGTGCGATAATTTTGGGAATCAAATAGTATTGGATAATGGAAGAGTGTCTGTCAATTAGTTGATCACCATTAGTGCTCTTGGACTAGTTCATTTTCCATAGCGACACATTTGGATTAACTGATTTTATTAGGGTAACATTATGATCTTAACTTGTATTGCGACTGTAATAGTGTGCTCGGAGTACTATATTTTGTAAGTGCAGTAAAGTTACCAAGTGCTGGTCCCTTGATTCGGCCCGCGGATATTATTTCGTATCTTTTCAAGTCGTGTGGAAACTCGAGGAGAAGTAAATCTTCTACCCCAAAATGGGTCTTTTGTTTTCGAAAATATGGGCATTATTTGGCAAAGAAGGTAAGATTATAAAAAATTCTGAACTACTTGAATGGATGAGTGGCTGCTCTAATATGGTCCGATGTAATATCATAATGTTAATGTTTCTTCCAGAACATAAAATAGTCCTCCTAGGGCTAGACAATGCTGGAAAGACAACAATTTTATATCAGCTAATTATGAATGAAGTCGTACAAACCTCGCCCACGATTGGATCAAATGTGGAAGAGGTTACGTTCAGAAACATTCATTTTATCATGTGGGATCTGGGTGGTCAACAAAGTCTGAGACAGACATGGAATACATATTTTATCAACGCTGAGGTAAGTTTTTGGGAAAGGCAGTGCTTGTTTTAATTGAATTCCAAAGACCCTTCAAACTTATTCGTCTTTTTAATAATTACTTTCTTTCTTTTACAGTTTGTGATACTAGTGGTTGACTCGACTGATAGTGAGAGATTGACGTTAGTCAGGTCAGAATTAGACAATCTAATGTCCTGTGATGACCTTCAATCCGCAAGTTTTTTAATTCTCGCCAATAAACAAGACGTGAAGTAAGTTATGAGAATACATACGTATGGTATGGCGGTTCCTTACATCCTCAGGACCGGTGTGTGACTTTTGAAGAGTAAATCTGACGGACAAATCCTAACATTTTTGCAGGTCCTCCTTGTCACCAGCTCTTATTAGTCGAGAACTAAATTTGGACAAATTTAAGACCAGGCATTGGCAGATTCAACCTTGTTGTGCACTTACTGGGGAAGGTCTGGTACAAGGGATGGAATGGATAGTCTCAAGGATCAAACGGTAGGATTCATGGGCTGTATTGTGCGTCTGAAAGAGCGAGTTGACGTTAGCGTCTACTTCCATTCAAGCTGTTGTGCGAGTATGATGATCAAATACTTTTATTTTTACAAAGTCGTCAACGAATAGAATGGTGCGCATACCGAAGCACATTGGTTCTTGTGTGTTATTAGCAGCGTACACGAAAGAGAACGCGTTCATTAACGTATTCATAAAACCCCATGAAAAGTCAACGACTTTTACAGATTATTCATGTTGATGTAATTCTAAAAATGAACGCCATTTTCTATAAGGGAATACAGAATTATTTCTAATTTTAAAATCATTCGCGCTGTGAAAGAGTCGAGTGACCTATAGAAAATTATAAACCTGTGCATTCTTCCGTACTAATAAATAGTAATAATGAAACACGTTATCGCTTCGTTTTCAATCATGTTCAACCGTAAGTTAAGTTGTGGCGTCGTAAGCAAAGACATCAGTTTCAACCTTAAGTTTCGAATCACTTAATGTCAGTGACGCAAGTTTTTCTACTACAGTTTCTTGGAAGCCTTGTCACAGCTCATACAGATATTTGATGCGGACTATTCGATCCTCTCGAAATATAGATAAAGTTCAATAATCGCCGAAGGTATGTACTGTTTTAACAAGCATCATGTAATTTTCTTTTAAGTTCGGAAACAATCAAAGGCACAGCAGTAGTAGCAATCAAAAAGAGAAACATATATTCCATCAAGAATATCTTCTAATTTAGAGAATATTTAGACGAAGACAAATGCAAAGTTACTCGTACCTAGGAAACGTGGGTTTAATTTACAGAGGTTCTTTCTCAATATTACAAGTTGTAAGCTGGAAGGGTAAATAGACACAAGGAATCGATATATAATTCGACTGGAAGTTTAACAGGAATAAATCCATGAAAAACTCATAAATGAAATCAGAAGTATTACTTAAGTGGTGATCTAGTTTAAAGAATCCATGGGCAACAAAGATAGTAGCTCTTTCGTGTTACAAAATGTGACGTTCTTAGATTAAATTCTACAGATAAAAAATTACATGAAATCTTCAAATTCGTCCACCTCTTCACCGTAATTGTTGAGCATAGCACGGTCTCCTTCGACATTCAACTTAATCTTATGCTTCACGGCACCTTTTCCGGATGTTGATTTTGCGGCTGCTTTCTCCGTTTTTGATTTCTCAAAATACAATGCTTCCACGGAAGTTTTAACTTTCTTCAGCCTCTGGCTGGGCACTTCAAGATAAAAGAAAATAATTATTATCACACATCATGTAAGGCAAGACTTGTCAAACTGTGAAGAGGCTACTCACAATATAAACACAAATCTTGTATAAGGTCCTCCATGAAATCTCCGAATGGCAGTCGAGTTTCAAATCTTGCTAAATCACTCACAAGCCTTTTCCGTATTTCATCAAAGTCATCCTTAGTTTGGGGATCCGCAACATTAATTTCAGTCGATCCTGCCAAATGATAAAACCATTAATCACCATCTGCTTTTGCGACCAACTGAAAATGTGTACGTGCACCTTAAGCATCGTCGATCCTCCGTCGTAATCATTAATTAACTATCGTTTTATAAATACTTACCAAAAGCTTCCTGGATTCCTCTGATTTCAGCAGCTTCCTTTGCCTTTTCCAGCCTCAATTTCTCGGCAGCAATTTCTTCAGGTGTTTTTGTCGTAATCTTATGAAGTCCTTTTTCAAGTTCTATTCTCTCTTTCTCTGCAATCTTACTTTTCGTTTTATTCTTATTTTTCGGAGCTGCAGTGGCCACCATCGCTGGGCCTGGTGCCTGCTCTTCTTCCTCTTCATCATCCCAATTATCCTACAACACAAGGAAATCATAAAACTTAGCCATCCTGTTTACTCATCTCCGTTCTTGCGTGCATTAAGCTTTTACTTTATTTTATGGCAACAACAGTGCCATAAAAAATGGTATCCTCCTTCATCACAAAAGCCAAATTGATTTCATTCAATTTAAATATAAAACTCCTTTGAAAATTCTGAAAATTTTCGTTCCGATCTAACGGCCGTACACGTGCACCGGTTAACCGGCACGTTGTGACCCACTTTCACAACATATTGCCGGAAACTCGAAACAAACGGTTTCCATATTAATTTTGCCATATGTTCAGTCAACGTCTCATCATCGCATCAACATAAACGGTTTTCCATTCTATCATTGTAATACTTTCTAATGGACTTACCTTTACATCTTCCTCTTCATCTTCTCCGTCCCATTTATCAGCAGGCGTTTTGGGCTTAGCCCGCAAAACTTTCGCTAAAAATACAAATAATGTAAAATTGCGATCAAAATTTCCATCAAATTTTGCTGCGCCATCTGAATTAATTTTTACTTTTATATTTAATGCACCAAATTTTACGCAAATTTCAAAAATATGAACACTTAAATTTTCTTACCCCAATCCTCGTCAGCCATCCTCAAAGACTATCAGTCAACTGAAGCAGAAGAACCTACCAGAGATGGCGCTCGAGTAAGCAACCTCAGGTACTGACCATGTATAACATATTTTTCATATCAACATATTGAGATGATTGATGATACTGTGTCCCTTCGTTTCCGCGTTTTTCTTATAGTTGATAGTGTCAATACTTTTGACGACTCATTCTGGGTACTTAATATATAATATTAACTATAAATGTCTCATTAAGTACAATAACTTTCTCTCGCCTCATAAGCTTTGAAGAGTGTGTAAGTCTCTTTAAACGATTGTGCTCATAATGATGATCTTCCAGCCAAAGCAAAGCCATATTTTCTCAAGTAAATTACTAACTCATCGCCTAATCGGCGATCGGAGTACAGGATGTGGTTTTGTCTATAATTTTTATCCAGCGCTTTAAATATAGCATACCTTAGCACACACCTCATTGATTGCTTCCAAAGTGATGTGAATTGGTCATTGCCCTTATATATATACTGGCTTCGCGACATTCCTTAGAGTGACGAATGCGTTAGAAATATGGTTGAACCAGGGTTTCGGATAACTTTCCTTGGAAATCTCCAGATTCAGGAGGCAATCATCATGGGCAGGACGTAGCTTATCATGGAGAGCATTTAACTGTTTGATTTCCTGTAAGATGTTTTGACGTTGGGTAGTTGGGTTCCCAGGAAGTGACTTTGAGTTAAGTGCTGGCTTTATGTTGTACATGTGTCGGGATCGGGAATCGGGAGTCGTATGTCACAGCGCAGCTCACTGCCAAATTTCAGATTATTCTGAGGGTATGGGCAGCACTGAACATTGTGTTGCTTGATTATCGAAATCTACAGCAGCAGCAGACAATACAATAATTTTATACAGCTTTATATGTTGGATTTCGCTTTCAAGACCTATATAAATGACCCTTCTCCCTCCGCAAAGAGAATATGAAGTTCTCTGAATCCGTCCCGAATTTACGAACTGTGTTACGGTTTCTTTCCTCAAATGTCATCTCCACGCTTGGGCGCATCGAAGGAGGAAGTTAATTGCCAGCTGATGTTACATGTAAATGGTAGGTGAAACTTTGAAGAGATAATACAGACACATTTCTGCACAGGAATAAGACAGGCAAAATCCTAGCAATTGTGCTGAATAAATCGACTGGTACCATTCTGTATTGCTTTCGAAAATGTATCTATCTTGGCGTATTTATTTGTGCATGTGTACTTAATTTCTCATTCCAACACATTGTTCACACTCAGCCGCTATTGATTAATATGTTAACTCTTAAATGGTTCCATCAGTGGTAAGATAATTTTTGCACAGTTTTGAATTTACCCGGAAGAGGTAGGTAACATGCACATTTATCTTTGTAATATGTTCTCAGACACGATTTTCATTCGCTGGATATAAACTTTGGTAAATATTCATACGCTATACAATTATATATTCAATTTATTTATATAATTTCAAGTAGAATAACTTTATTTGTTATGTTGAAATATATATAGCGTAAAGTATGCAGTTAATTTACAACTAATCATCAAAAATTACATGACAAGATAAAAACGGAAAAATATTTTGGTAAAATAGTTTGTCGGTTTCCTTCCTATAGTTCAATCATTTCCTTACAACGGTTAATTATTACTCGTTCAATTTTGTAGCTCTAACGTATAAATTTCGCTATCGAGAAAAACTAAATTTGTTGTCTCCATTTCCTTTCAGTATGGACACCAATAACAGTAGGCAACAAGCGACAAGAAAAACAAATACATTGTCATCTCTCCACGAATTGAAATAATAAAAACAAAGGCAAAAGACGAGTCAATCAGCATGACTCCCTCAGAGTATTATGCATGGTTTTGATTTTACTTTTGGAGGTGGACATAACACGGCTCTGATAGCCTCATCAAATACCGTTTTCAGGTTCTTCTGCGTCAAAGCTGAACATTCTAAATATTTGACAGCACTGACTTCTTTGGCCATTGCTAGTCCCTGAGGGTACGTTATTGGAGCCAACTTCTTGTCTTTTAACTTTTCTATCGTACTTCTGTCTTCGCGAAGATCCAATTTCGTTCCTACGAGTATAATAGGAGTAGTCGGACAATGATGACGCACTTCAGGATACCACTGTAAATACAGATTAACGAATTATATATTATAGCTCACTGCTAATACACAACACAAACACTAAAACTTGAGTCATCACACTTGGCAGTTGAATGCAATGTGAATAGCCAGCGGCGTCTTTCTGACGTTCGAATATGGGCTACTCGTCATATACGTGAGGACATTTTACAACCATAGTTGCAGTCAGGATTATGCGAGGTACGATAAAAAAAGGAACGGTGAAGTACTCAACCATAATATCAATCATATTGATCATTACGTGTCATTTAACTAAACAATTGTGTATGTTTTGTGAATGAAAGTCGTACTGGAAATCAGGACAATCATGACTACAAATAAACTAGACTAATTATGAATTACGTCTTTACAAAATAAAAGATCAAAGAGTCTCACCTTTGCTCGAACATTTTCAAACGAGGCTGGATTAACAAGCGAGAAACAAATAAGGAAAACATCGGTTTGCGGATATGACAGAGGTCGCAGTCGATCATAATCTTCTTGCCCAGCTGTATCCCATAAGCCCAGATTGATTGGTTTTCCGTCTACCATCACGTTGGCACTGTAGTTATCAAATACTGTCGGAATGTACTCCTGAAAAAGAAAAGCCCCACAATTAAGCCAATGTGGATTCTTCTAGATCTGCCATTCCCTGGTTTACTGCCACGAAATTTCATGCGATAACCTAAAAACCTTGAAACACGATTTCATAGTTTTGCATTTCGCACAAACAATGGATAAATTGCCGAAGAAAATTAACAGTATCGAAGCTATTCTCCGTGCTTGCGCATTAGCATAACCAATCAATGCTACGTCACGTAAAGATCACTCAAATTCCAGAACCACGTTCGAGCTCGACTATTCGACTATCTTGCATCAATGAACCACCGCAAAATAAGTATTCCAGGAATTATTCTCTACTTTAGCTACATACTAGTAGTTAAGCTCCAGAATCGGCTTTTATATATTCTAAAGTATCGCCCTATATTTTAACGCATGCTGCGACCCGAAAACCTATTAAAGCTAGTTCTTAGTTTTTCTCTAAATCCAGCATTATTCTGAAGTGCTTTACCGAATGAGGCCATTTAATTACACCAAATAAAAAATGTGAGTAAATTCAACTTACACCAGGAAATGCATTGGTGGTATAACTGATGAGTAGGCATGTTTTACCTACAGCACTGTAAAACAAGTAACAAAATGAGTTCAAGTAATTGCATTTATACTTGATACACATGCAAATCTTAGTCCGATTATGTATAAATCACATACCCATCCCCCACAACGACACACTTGATGGCTTGCATTGGAGAATGGTTTCAGGACTATAGGAATGATCGTCTCGTACTGATTAATGATTTCTGTAGGGACTACTTGATCGGTACCGCCGTAGCCCTAGTATATATATACTCTTGTTTCGGAAAACTTCGAATGGAAGTTGCAATTGCACTTACATCCACAAGAATAACACTTGTAAATAATCCTAAAATAAAAACACCCGCTGTTTATCCTCCTAACTGCCGTTTGGCTGAAGACGGGTACATAGGTCGCGGAACAAGAGTTGACGTTCAACGCCCTTGGAAAGTAGATTAGCCGTTAGGAAACGCTGAGAGTCACATAAATCCACGTACCTAAAACACACAGGTAAATTATCACCCATCCACTATTATCCACATTTTCAAATTCCATTGGGATTTGCTCGAAAGTATTCGAATTGTATAGCTACAGTTATTAAAACCAGCGCTTACGTCCTACAATAATCAGGAACAAAAATAGGGAAGAATAAATGGCAAATGATTCTCAATCTTGATATTCTCTTTTCGGTCAGGTCACGAAGTGAGTGTTCCGTAAATCCACATAACTTGATCACATCCAGCCCTGCAAAAAATGAGCAATACAAATTTAAAAGGGTGGATGCTTTTCATACGCACAATCCGAGCGACATTAAATCTGTCCACGTAATGTCCACTCTACAATTCCCCCCCCCAACTATAGACATACTCCCAAAGATAAAGTCTAGTACATAAGTTTCAGCCTGAATGAGCACAAGGAACGAGGGAGATTGATGACTAATTGCAATTACTAATATACATATCCTTCACACTCCCATATATAATCAAGCAGATAACCGTATTAACTTCCGACTCGAAAGTCGAACCAGGCTACGGAAATCAGTACTTTTAACTGTTCTTCAGTTACCAAACAACTCAAACAATCCTATTTAGCGCAATCCCACCCAACGCAAAGATCACCGACAGTAATAACTTCATTTACTCCAACATACAGAGCAGCATCAAAAGACATTGTCCGTACCGGACAAACCACAATTAAGCGGAATAAGAGTACAACGCCACATTATATTATACTAAACATTCAAGTACAACACGCAATCATGTAGGTATAACTTACATTAGATTCAAGTTTTCCTCATCCACCAAAATACTGGGAAGTCCGTCTGTAGTAATATTCGGCTTTCCTATTGGGATGACGAGCCTAGTGTTTCAAGCGCTTCTACTGTCTGTCAACCGTATAATAGTGTAGATAGAGGGAGGGGCGTGGACAATCAACTTTAATTAGTCCGCACATTCACAGATTTTACAATAATTCCTAAATAAAAGCTGGACCAACTTTGAAGTTGTGTAAACTTTTCAATTCCTAGAACCTCTAATCTTATTACGGTGGTAGAATCTACAAGAAATCAAATACTACCCGTGGGCTATGATTTTACAACAAGTGCAGGCGGAAGTGAAACAGGTTGATGATTCCAAGAACAAATATAATATTCCAGCGTGAACACGGATTGCGTTAAAAATGCAGCGGTCAACAAGTCGTTGGCTGGAGACGACACTGTAAAAAATCTCGGATATTCCCACACTTACTGGACTATAAGTCAACTTTGGAAAAAAAATTAAATGTGATGGTGACAAGTCAAAATTTCCTTCGATTCTTCTTCATATTATTTTTTGTAGGGTCGGCAAAATTTCTCAAAATCTCAGTCCGCCTTAAAATAATCACACATTCACATTTCTTCCAGTCTTCCACACACACACACACACGATATAACCAATCTCTCTCGCTCTCTAGATCTCCTCCAACCTTTATCAGTCTGTGCTAGGGAATTTAGGATAGGCAAAAAAATTCATCCCAATAAGGATAGTTATATTCTCTACTATATTTTAGTATGACCCGTCCCTACTCGATCTAACTAAAACTGCCTCTCTCCCTCCCTAAACCTCTTGTCCGAATATGCATACAATATTATACAAGTCTTTTATTCCGCTCCTATTGCAACAACTGGGACCTGTTTAGGAGGCTGAGTTGTTGTCTGCTGTCTACTGAGGAAGTGCACACAATACAAAGTAGCGAAACTAAAAGTCGGTACACACACCATGTCCACGGGAGAAGGAGGAGGAGAAAAAAAGATATGCTCACCCTGTACACATCCACCGCACTACCACCGCATCCCTAACATAAGAAAACCTTGCATTCTTCATCATCATCCGCTATTTCTCAACTCCAGTGTTCAGGCACGAGGTTTGGTGAGAAAACTTATAGCATGACCCACACATCTACACATATAACACCCTGTACAGAAACTCCTTAAATTTATTACGGCTCACAAGAGCACTCCCATAGCCAAGAGCCCTCTAAAGGATTTCTCTCTAACGCTATATCATGCATACAATCCGCTCCAAAATCACAATCAAAACAGAATATCATCTTCAAGACTATGACACTGAGTTAGGGCGGTGGTTTATAACATCCTCCTCACTCCTCTTCTCCTCCATCCTCATTTTCTCTCCTCAATCAAGTCTTTCCTCCTACTACCTCTCCGGTTTTATTGAAGACGGAACACTCTGTACATGCCTCTCAAAGGTACTGTCTAAAGCATGGACAGTCTTGAGGATATGGACCCATCCACCGACTGATTGTCCATCCCAAAGCATATGCTCACATACCATCACTCTTTTGTGCTCCCCTCATCACACTTTCCCTTCACGCCCTTAATGCACCCTCTGCGAGAAAGCTTTATATGCATAAGATTTTGCGGTGGGTCATTTTTAAAAGTTTATTTAAATGTGTTTAACAGTCTATGGTAATCCTCTCCTACAGATCCATTTCATGCTAGTTTTCCTCCTCCTGCACGGATGGGAGTACCTCTCTTTTGAAAATAACTTGGTACACCCTATAGAAGGAAATCGGGATTGGGGTTAAAACTATCCTCAGATTCCACTATATTTTAGTAAAATACAGTAGTAATCCTAAGGAGCTTTAAGCTTGGGTTCAGTTGTCAGTGGCAACTCCATAGTGGCGATTCCGTGTACTATGTCCGCATTTCACATTACCCATAGTTTTGTTGCCGGATCTAGGATATTGATCTAATTATCGGCAGATCTTGACTTGAATTCTATCAACTGTCGAATAAGCTAAAATTAATAACAATGCAGTTTGCTGTCGGCAGATTATTCTTTTGTTCTTTGCTTGAAACGATCTGTTGGAATCTACTCGGACGTTAAATACTGATACTGATCCATCAATTCCTCATACAAATACTTGAAGAGATTACCTTTAAGAGTAAACCGTCGGCGTGAGCCTCAAGATTTTTTTGAAAAACCTTCATGGCGCCTCAAATGCTAATATATATAAATGTATGTGCATACATGTATACCTATATATATTTTCCCGAATTTAATCGCATCAGATTTTAGGCATGTCTCCAAGTCAGTGAACCATTGGAATTGACTTGTTACTTGACTATCGGGAACAATTAAAACATTTGATATCCTGAACTTTTTTGTTGGCAAGGGGCTATCTCGAGGCTCGGTTAAATTGCTTCTCCTCTTATCGCTTTATCGCCCCCGCCAGACGCCTTCTTATTTTCTAAACTTGAGCTTCCATTTATCGTTTCGTTATCACTTGACTGTGTATATTGTGTTGGGCCAAGCTTGTTTTCTCTCTTCACAATGACCATTATGCTTTATTATCAGAAATCCCTTGTCACACATTCTTGCTTCTGATTGTGATTAGTTTTCTGCGCTCCTATGGATTACAGAAATGACTGCAGAAAACCAAGGAACATGCAAGCTAGATGTTATATTCCAGCTTTTAAATATTAACCGTAAAACTGTTTAAGGGCCCCTGTGTAAGGGCCCCTCCTAAATGAGCAAGTTTCCTAGGACGAAACTCAACTAGTTTTTGACTCGTCCAGTTTATCTACCATGTGATGCCAATGCGGATGTCACCCCTCATTCCGCCTTCGAAACTCAGACCCTTCTACAACTCACTTCGTCAGAGTTGTTGGCGCAGAGATAATCGTCACATTTTATGCTGTGGTTAGTTAGCTCTCAGGTGTAAGATGGGAGTTTTGGGGGAAACGGATTATTCCGAGTACGTGATTCAGATAGCGGTGAAAGTAAGGCCGGATGGGCAAGATACCAGTGAGACGGTCTGGAACGTCTCTGGCGTAATTCTTATCACACTCTCCTACGGTTCCATTTTTGTTTCCAGATACCCGCTTCCTCTTCTACTTGGCCTGCCCGCACCACCCGGCCAGGTAGAAAAGTAAAACGTTTAGGTGTATATATCTGGCATTTTCTGGAAAACTGAAGCGAGCTACTACCGCATCATTTCATATTGACGGACGGGTTAGCATCACCTGTATACGAGCTTCTCCCCATCATCCTTTCTTCTTTCACCACCGTCGTTGAGAAGAGTGAAAGCCGAGTTTTCCAAGGCACGGACAGTAATAAGGTAGAAGGACTTTCCCCCATTATTCTAAAAATACCCGAACCAGAACCGGAGCAAGGTCACTAAGGCAAGTCGAAATAAGCAAAGCGGATTTTGGAAGGATAGAAGAAACCAAGACGGAATCCTAGAGGCTGCTTCACATACATTATCTTCTCTTTGCACAGGAAAAATCCATTATTTGGTGGATCAACATTTGCATATTCAAGCATCCAGTTTATTGATCTCCTTCTTCAGCTAACTTTCAAATCCTCCAGCCTGGAGGTAGGCCGGTGGGCGCGGATATCAGGTTTCCAAGATTCTAGGATGTTATTTTCTAGGACAAATTGCTTCTGGATCTTTCCAAACGTTAGAAAATTATGCCTACATACTGATACCGTTTCCTGAGAGCCTGGAAATAAAGTATATGTAAGAAAAGTAGTAGAGAACCCTTCCATACGGTTTGACTCGTATTCATATACATTAGTTCCAGTCTCCGACGTCAAGTTTACTTCATAGGATGGATTTCCAACACGTTTGAGAACAAATATTTGAGGATTGTTTCCTCCTCCTTCCTCAGAAATAAAAGAATGGATAAATTAACCGCAGACTTGAGGTTTCCTCCATAATTCATCGGATCCTAAACTCAGTAATTCCTTCCAGACATTTCCGAATGGAACTTGAGAGCCGACAGTTTATTCCAAGGATGATATCTTATTAATCGTAATTATGGCAATTGTATTAACTTGTAACTTAAAGCTGGCGGTACCACTCCACACACTTTCAAGTGCGGTCCAAAACCGTAGACATGAAAGGAAACTGCAAGAGTTTCCTCAAAGGATTTCCAGTTTAACCCTTGGCCGACATTTCCTTCCTTAAAAAGACTTACTCAACGTTCCCTTCTCGTTTTGCGGTTTCCTCTCCATCATTCATTCCTCCCTCCTCAACGAACCAACACAGCTTTCAGCTTGGCCAAAATGGGACGCAACAGGTGTATGTAATCAAGCCGGTCGACTGGAAAAAAGGGGGTAAAGTAAGGAGTCTTAGAGGAGGAGAAAGCATGTGAATCAATCCAAGGGAGGTTTTGGAAACCCTACACTAGGAAATAAACTAGCGCCAAAACTTGACTACCGTTAGCACAACCACTTCCGGTGCTCTTTGCGCCATCCTGGTTGTATTCTTGGAAACATTATACAAAAGCTTAAAAAAAGTTGAGGATACAACACATTTAAAATATGTTTTCTGAAATTGATTTTATTAGCTTTAAAATTGATGCCAAAAGGAATTACAAGATTCACACCGGGTACAAGTTTGGGCAAAAGATGAAATGTAAATATATATTTATATGTTTATATTGATCTTACAATAATATACAGCGTTATATAATTCGACTACGATTTGACTTGACCGAGCATCATTCATGTTGAATCTTGATTTGATGGCGGCTCAAGAGGAAGTAGCCGAGAATGTATCAAAGAAGACTATGTATGATCTCACCCTTCCCTCCGCATTCACTTCCCCCGTTTATTCATACCCCTCACATCTCTGTGACTCGCTCCGCACTCTTTGTTATTTAAAATGGAAAACATGATGATCGCATACATATCATACAGTGTAAATGTATTTCATAGCATAGTATTGTATTCATTCCACATTAAAATCATTCCCGCATCGATATTAAAAATTTGCATAAAAAATGAGAATGTCGCATTATTTCCCAATAATTTGTACTCTCAATCCCCAGTACACTCTATCAAAGATGTCGTAATGAAATCCGACCATTTTTCTGACACTCTCTTCTCCTTGTCGATTAACATGGAAAAGTATTGCAAATAGTGTGTCTGCCTCGAGGCATGCAGCGCATTAGTAGTGTAGTGGTAAATCGAGTTGGTTAATAAACACAGACGTTTTTATAACAAGGCCATCAAATCTTTTTCATGGCCATAATTAGACGGGAACGGAAGCAGAGTGCGAATAATTTCAATGGTGGACAGGCAAACCTAGGGAGACGCAATCCTTCCTTCCGCTTTCTCCTACTTTCTCTCTGTCTCTCTCCCTCTCTCTTTGTGCCCAGAAGGATGCAGCGCTCACAGAAGTACTACCCGAGTATTTCCACTGTGACTGTATCCTAAAGGTCCTGAGTATGTCTTCATAGTTGCCATAGAGCCGTTGACAATCAATCTATTTCCTTCTATTTCTGAATCCTTTCTTCTTTCTTCCCCTCTTTTGTCATGTCGCGAAACTAATGTCTTTTCGCCTTGACTTTTAAGCATACATGCAAACATAGTCTGATAATTCCTGGCCTTTCCTCATTCAACTCCTCTCCGCTCGTTTCTATCGTAGATCGGCTTAGAATATTTCCTATTGGCTCTAAACCTAGTATGACATGGAATTTAACAATATCTCCTACTACCCATTTTCGTTACACTTGGTACTATAGCGTAGTAGGTTTCAAGGTACGTTGACTCATGATTGTTTCCTCCTTCCATCATTATTCTAAATAGTATATCACGTCACACCACATTAAAAATCACATATTATCCCATCCAAACATTCACAATATAGGAAATACCTTGAAAGAGTACCGACCCCGAAGGTTCACAACACGAAATCATTCAATCCTTTAACTTATCCAGAGGCAACGTATTCAAAAAAGTCACTCAAGGTAAATTTATAACCATAATGAACAACGTAGGTTTTTGTATTGTAGACAATATTAATAATCAAACTATTATAGTCAAATAACAATTAATCCATGATTTAATGCTAACTTAACTAGGAATGTTGTATGCTCTTATTTGCTATAAAAAGCAATTTCTCTTATCGCCCCGTAATCTGCACACCTCGACCCTCGCAAGCTCTAACCACTAACAGTACCGTACATCCAAAGTCCAAACTATTATAGTCAAACTCCAAAGTCTCTGTCTTTTGTCCTACTTTCACCTCTGTACTTCTTTTTGAATTGAACCAATTCTACACCTCCTGCAGAGTAAAGTTACTTGTAAATGTTCATGAAATTTAGAGTCAACTTACTTTTTCTTCGGATTTACGGGTAGGAATTTACCTTACATTCATTCATTCCTAATTCACGCATTCAAGCATTATAGGGAGGCATACGTTCAAGGGTTTCGATTCGAGTACAATAGGAGATATTTTTGAGTTTACATAACAAAAGAATAAAAAAATATTAGTCGCGAACTTTCATGTTCACTTCTACAAGACGAACTACCAGAGTGAGGAGCTTACCAGCAGAGCCTTGGGCAAGCACACCTCTTTTTCTACTGCGACTGGCGATGATACTATAACAAGGATCTCATCTTTCTCCGCCATTGTGTATTGAAAGGAAAACATTTTTACTTGAATTCAGCATCTTTTGTAGCAGATTAGTAAGCAGAATGTTCCCAGACAGAAGCCATTTCCACGCTTCACCCCAATGCTTTCACCATCCTCAAGAAGACTTTCACCTCCTGTAGCTTTCCCTTCAAGATCGTTTACTTGTTATAGAATCATTAGTTAAAATAATTTTGCGTTATGTATAAATTTGCAACTATAGTCTCCTGTACATTTAACTTTGTCGTTTAGATGTATGGTAACAAATTAAACTACTTTATATATATTACACGTTTCCAGCACCATTGAATGGAATCTTTTCTCGGGTTCTACAATAAAATTTAACTCAAGTACCTACAGTTCCTACATTCGTTCATAGCTTAATTAGCACGCATTAATACGGATTCATAAAAATGATAAACCGCAAGATCATGCGCTCCGTATCATAATCTTCTATACATTTAAAGTTACACCAAATCCGTTCCAAGCGTTATCCATTCACGATAGTATTATATTAAATCACGAAACACCCAGATAAACACTTGTACCTGGATGATAATTTATAATTAAATAGACCATTTCCTCTTGTGAAAAAATCATTTTCGCAATAGTTTCTACCCACAAATATAAGGATTTTAAACAATTTAAATTTCTAAGCACCTGCATGAGAGAGAAAGAGAGTGAGATTATTTGGGGCTAATAATGATTTCAATCCTGTTGAAACAATTTAATGCCCTACCCCTCTCACCTCCAGGTACAAAAATCACAGAAGACGCGTACGACACAGTTCACACACATCCTCTTCCTGCATCCTGTACAGCGTGTAAAACATTCTGACTTTATAATTACTCATTATTTCAAACCCAGATGGAATACGCTAGGGTATACGAATTATAACCACCTCTTCAGCTTCCATTAGCGTCAGGTAACAAATTATTTGACCATCTCCCATACATATCCCATCTCAGTAACAGCTATTTTGTCTTTGAAATTTTGTAACCAGAAACATCCCAAAAATACTGCGAACCCGCTCTCTCCCCTTTTACCTTCAGGAATTTAAGGATATCCAAAACTTTTTCATGCAAAATGTAACCATAATGTAAATTGGAGATTCTACAGGATACTATTTCGTATAACCTTGTCAGGAATTTTAGAGAAATAATATATCCGTTCTCCTTCCTCGGTACCAATTTATCATTTTATAAGACAGTACATCAGTATACTGTACACCAGTATGCGTGATCATAACTCGTAAGCAACACTTGATGGTGAAAGGTTTTGCCTGCCACAAATTGCCAACTGCCTTGGAGAAATGTATGCATATAAATCTAGAAAATCAGAAAAAGCCGTTCACCAGTGTAGTAGAGAATTACTAAAATCAAGCCTAGTAAGGAACATACGTACGATCAACCGGAGAAAGCATGCAAAACTGACTTTACATTTCCGACCTAAATGCTAATTTGCAAATTCACCTTCGCCACCATGAGTACGGCAGATGCGAAAGGTTTTTAAAAAGTCAATTATCAGTGATACCATGCAGTTAAAAGAGTAAATGATGTAATGTCAAAGTATATATGAAAAAAGTTGAAATAAAAAGTCAAGAGAAAGTGAAACAATTTCAAAGAACGACAACAACGATAAACTTTATACGAGCAGACGACAATAATTGTTATAAGATGCAGAGAACATTATACGGATCTCTCATGGATTACCTGATTAATTCTAAAAAACGTTTACACATGTAAACAGAATCTATACTCGTGAACAAAGAACAAGTATTACAAGTGTGTGATGATTAGATTTGTATCCAGCTTACTTCATGTTGTTTGTAATTACGCATAGAAAATGCAAATTAATTTGATAATAATAATTGAAAAAAAATGAGAAATTTCTAAGCAGGCGATAACTTCAATTAAGCTTTGAATAACAAAGGATTGACTCAAAATCAAAATAGTGGCATTAAAATTAAATACTGAGGTTTGTGTCTACTGCGTCATTCCGTGTCCAAGAATTAAGAATAATTTGAGTTGCAAAACATAACAAAACGTTTTAACCTGTACAGCAATTCCTGTAGTATTCTAAGCAATAAGCAGTAGCAATGTAGCAAAATAATCTGCGTGTGTGGGTGTGTCTACAAGATTCGCAAACTCTGTCACGTTTCCAGGGCATGCATACTCTATATCTAAGATATTACAATTATTCGTCCCAAGTGGGCCGTACATATGTCCTTTGCAATTGTAATAGTTTTACGTTAAATTTCCTACAGACACCAAGACGGCTTGGACATGCTGATAGAGAAGAGATGGGGAGCCATAGTAATCCCAATTACTACGACAACAAAATTGAGCTTGACTGACTAATATAATTCACAAGACTGAAACGATTCTGAACTGTCAAGGGATATGTGGATAGAAAGCCAAAGCGGTCCCATTAAAGGACATTGAGAAAGTCGGGCTGCCAAACGATTAACGCGTAGAGCAGGAGCACCGAGCCGGAGACAATTCATCCATGTATAATTCATATTAGATGGTATGACGGGGATGAATGGAAGTTGAAGAAGGGTTATATGTAAAATACAATTCTAAATGTTTGATTACAACGACACATGGATACACTCAAATATATAGTACTTGTATATGGATGGTATATAAAACTACAAAAAATCATCATTCTGATATTACAACAATATATATGTATTAAATGCGAATACGACGATCATATATTTTCCCGGGATTCTCATCTCTCTCTTTCTCCTTTTCACTCATTTATAATCAGTTAAATCGTGAGGCATGAAATATATTCTTCGATATTATATGTTTTTATACAATGTATTTTCATGTGCATAATAATTACTCAACCAAAAACTTTTAGATCAAACCACCACAACAATTTTGCACTTTCTCAGCCATTTATAATGTTTTTTAAATATTTTAAAAAATAGTTTTGGCTGTCGTACAATCAATAACTATCAAACCTTCCCCATCCCGCATAAGAACAACTCATCATATATAATAACGTCGGAGCTTCTAATAACGTCTAATACAGATATTTTCTTTCTACAGCGATCACTACGAACGAACGAACGGATTTAATATTGACATCTATGCCTAATCGTAGTCTACTTGAAACACCCACGTTCCTCACTACCCCCTCCTCCCCCATCACCAATTTACAAGTAAGAATCACAAATTTTCAGTAGTATAACATTATATCGTGGAGACAACAGAAGGGCGAGGGCGAATATCCTATAGTAACGACGATATAATTGCGAATTTACGAGAATCTTAAAAAATCACTAACTAGTATGACTTATTTGTATATATATATATACTCCTCATTCTCGATCACGTAGTCCGAAATCCGAATATAAGAAATAATTTCTTTTATATTTTTAGCATACCTCAACTCCTGCCCTCTGCTTGCTAAATGTTATTAACTTTCTCCACCCACCTACTCCAACCGTAACTCTTCCCTGACCAAATCCTTCTCCAGCAGCAGCAGCATCTCGATACGTTCAACGTCTGTACTATTATAACGATCCAAAATCCAATTTCACTCCGTCCCGCAAGACGTATTCCACATCCGTGCTTGAGACTCGTTGTCTCTTAGCAACAGTGTGTATTTCAGGTATTAGTAGCGATAGCAATAACGATGCAGTTATTTTATCTAATGAGAATTTTTTTTATAATTTTACATGTTACATACAATCCTTGGCGTTAACCTACAGTTTCTCCCTTCCATTTACTATAATAATCCAGCTTTCTCCAAAAGACTCTCATATTATCTTTTTTTCATTAACTGAATGAATTTAGGGGGGAAATTCATAATCATTCTCTATCTATGACGATACCACAGAAACACACCTTGCATAGTAACAACTTGTCTTGCCAATCAAAATACTCAACAGACCATCTCGTATATCCATAGCCGCAGGATTTAGGAAAAAGAAAGTTGTAAACATAATCTACGACTTTCTCTACACACCCCGCCCATGTATATGCAGAACTTTCTCCTGTGTTGGGTCAGGCCGACATATCGAGTCTAGAGATTGAAAAAATGATAAGAACCGTGTTGACAAATTTAAGGAGGCGGATGATGCCTCATGTTGTAGCAAAAGTTGTCTTTGTAAGTATCATATGCGAAACAAAATCATAGGGAGCAAGGTCGCAGGGTTACTGAACAAATGGGGCACAATGCTGTCTTTAAAATCTAAGTGTCCATACGCCATCCCGTCCCTCACACTCATCATAATCAAATATTCACAGAATAACAAGGATTAAGATACAAGTCTCATAATTTGTTGAACATTTTTAGTAGTAGTTGTACATAATGAATAGAGTAACTAACGTTTTGCGTGGTACAAAATTATGCAAATCATAGTGTTTAGGTATCTAAAAATGAAAAATATTCACTGCGTCTCCATATCAATCTGTCGTCGTCTATTGTACTGAACCTACTGAACCGTAGTTACTTAACGCTACTAAAATTAATATAATCGCTACAAAATGTAATATGCTCTGAGGTGGAGGGTTGGTGGCCCTACGAGTGTAACCAACTATTAACGGTGGTGTGAAGGTAGGTACTACGAACAGGGAACGAATAATTGGGAATTATATAACACAACAAAGTGGACATTTTCGACTAGACCCGTACGACGTCTCTGTGTTTTGTTTTGTATACCAATGACGATTATTATTATTATTTTAGAAACATTATTCAACAAAGGCTGGATGGATGAATGCATCCAAATATATATAATATATATATTTCATAAAGATGATGTAAAAGAAATTATAATCGCAGATTATTATTCATGATAAAATATTGTATATCATTCGTCATCTTCCATCCGCTCTTCTGACTCTCAAGAGTAGAAATCCTGACTAATTTTAACAGCCCCATGTAGTATTTGTATACGCAACCAAATCAATTACG
This sequence comes from Sminthurides aquaticus, assembly GCA_906901655.1. Classification (NCBI taxonomy): domain Eukaryota; kingdom Metazoa; phylum Arthropoda; class Collembola; order Symphypleona; family Sminthurididae; genus Sminthurides; species Sminthurides aquaticus. The sequence continues at coordinate 10,400,369 of CAJQTT010000001.1, read as the reverse complement.
TAATCAATACACATATAACGCTAATTATTATCAGTTTTACTCCATCTTTCCACCCTCCATCCCCCGAAAAAAATCTACCTCATTCATGGCTTGGAGAATAACAACTAACTTAATAGTATGAGTTCAGGATGAAATGAGTCTCTCAGAGTTGTTGCTGATGTTGACATATATTATATGTAGATGTTGAAAAATCCAAATTATCTCTTCCATATTATCTAATATTCCGCTTCCCCCCCCCTCCCCAGTACCCAGTAGACGATCCGGGTGGGGTGGGACAGGAGTTTTAAGAATAATAATGTAAAAGTTGTACTCTATTCAATTTCTACTATTACCGCCCCTCCCACTTTCCCCGTATTAAGCACCATAGTTGTAATACTTTCTCCCAGTAGTCTAGTCATTAGCTAATTTGCCTATGATAGCTACCCAGGAGAAGAGTATATGTATAATCTTAACTATATTTTTTACGACTTTCTCTCTTATTCTTAAACATTGTATGTTATCCATTTATATGTTTAACATAAGACTGTATAATAATTATAATAACAGACTACGATCTCTACTGACTATGGATATACCGACCGATCCACCGAGTTTTCTTCGTGACTACAAAGTGAAAAAATTCTAATAAAACGTTTTTAACAAAGTATCTCTACTTGTAGTAGTAATTAGCATTAATTATTGTTGTTGTCCATAATAATTATATAATCGAGTAGTAATAAAATAAAAAAATCTCTTTCTATTCACAATCCATTACTACATATATTTTCTCTCCGTCCTCTACTTTCCTCACTACGACTTCATATCCTTCTCCTCCTTTTCCCTCACTATTTATCCTCCCATAGCTTTCTTGCTCCTATACGTAATCCTTTCTCCAAGTTTATTTATTACTCTGATACGTAACAAGACAGAGCACGTGTACATATCCAGGTACGATCACGTTACGTACCCATCATCAAGTACCTAACATAGCTTCAACCCTCCTAACAACCAATACAACTCCTTCTCCACTTTCTCTGGAATTTCTCCATTTTCTCCATTGTGTATTTTGAATCCTCCTCCGGACGAAAACTTCTAAACGGCGGCCTTTTAATATACAACTATTTTTGAACAAGTGCTTCTGCATTATCAAATCCTGTAGTCTTTTTCAGTAGGAAAATACACGATTATTTTTTAAATACAATATAGTAAGCTAGCTACCGCATACTACGCTTAACTGGAGAATGAACTCATAATATGAAAATTAGAAATCCCAGGCAGATTTTTCAATTATTGTACATGATGATGCATACAGCAATAATTTTGGAATCATCTGGAGATACTAAAAAGGGCTCGGATATTTTGAATTTTGAAAAATTGAATCCATATAACAATATAACGTAGTTAACTATGAGTAATCTAATGCTCTTTTACAAATAAGCATTCCAAATTCCTCCAAATAATGTACAAGTAAAAAAACAAACTTAAAAAAGTATAATCGAATACTCTGTTTCCTCGAGATCTTTTGAGGATAAATATACGTGTCTAAATATATATAATAATAATAATTATATAAGTCCCAGTTCCTTTCTTGAGTCCATTCCATGAGTTGGCCAAAGTTATTTTTCACCTACTTTTCAGGGAATAATTTCAACAAAAATACTCTCTCCGTATTACCATCCAAATATACGTATAACAAATATGGTCATAACAAAATGTGTACATAAAGTTTCTACCAATGTACTTGGGAGCAGTATATCAAAATTAGGGAAGGAGGAGCTGTGGTGAAAGCATGCTTTCTCCAACCAACTCCCAAGGTCGACTTTAAGTATATAGCAAAAACGAATACAACGAATTACAAATACGTACATGTTTTCATGTACGTGTGGGCGTGTGTGTTTGTTTATGAAAAAAACAATGTGCACTGTTTACGTTATTATAGAATTTTGGGTCACTATTGAATGTGAAGCCGGGTCGCGATATCATTTTGCCCGGAGGACATTTTTTGCTGTTGTTGTGAAATGGAGAAAGTTGTGATATGGAGAATGTTGCTATTTCTTGCCGTTGTGGAGATTAGGCGACGAGTTGTTGCTGTTGCTGTTGTTGAGCTTGTTGCTGAGTGATTCCAAAGTCGAGGAGATTGTTTTTAGCGTCAACAAGGACGTTGGATGAGACCCCGCTCAGGTTGTTGGACCAGATCTGAGTCGACTCGAACGGGTTGTACTTTTCATAGTTGATTAAAAAGTCAGTTGGAGGTGAAATTGATCGGGGACGGTTCTGACTGAGGAGGCTATTCTGAAGGAGCATGTTGTTGTTACCAGATCCGTTCACACTTCCCACCCCACCAATCCCATTCGGATGAATCCCGTTCCCACCTCCATTTGAACTCCCCCCACCAACAATTAGCGACGACTGGAGTTGTTGATGAGGATTGTTCAGATGATGATTCAAGAAACCTATTCAATCAAACCAAACGATATAAATATCATCCTTCTCCGATTTCTCCGAACAGTTATATTTCCTTAAATCATTCCTTAAATCCAATTCCCTAAAACTTCTAGTTTATAATACCAAGAACCGAGAGAAAGTCAAGCTTCCAGCTTGCTGTAATAGAGGTTATATCTTACTTTGCTGATGTTGTTGTTGTTGCTGCTGTTGAGCTTGCTGTTGAGCAATAGCTCGTTGTTTAATGTAATTTGAGAACTCGGTGGGGCTCATTCGATGGGTCCGTTTTGAGCTCGTTTTGAGTTTAGTGGAGCCGAATTTGGTTTGTGCAAAAGCAGCGGTGGTCATTAAATTAGATCCATTTCCAACGACAGAGGTAGCTTTTATCCCAGGAACCACGACACCCGTCCCAAGGCCGGAAACATTTGGCGATCCGAACAAGCTGAATGAATGATTCGGGCTGGTGGAATTTGGACTCGGGTTGAAGGGCGGTGTAACACTCTTGTTATTCCTCACGTCCGAATTGTTCACAACCCCTCCTCCAGAGCCCGTCGGAGTTCCCACAATCACGTTTCCGTTCGTCAGTCGGCCGCCGCCATTAGTTGCCACGGAGACGGTAGACAAGTTTGTGGTCGCCGTCATATTATTCCCAGCAGTGATAATCGGTTGGAAGACTTGAGCATCCGGATTAAAACTTTTCACCTCTCGGTCAGCTGCCAAGTCATCCATCATCATCATGTTGCTATGTAAAAGCGCCATGGGTGAGACATCATTCCCTCCTCCGTTGGCCGTCCCCGCATTTCCCCCGCTCAATCCGTTCAAATGAGATTGAATGAGCACACCCGGATTTTGTGTCATCTCCGCCGACCACAGCACCTTGATGTTGCTCTTCTCTCCGATTCTGTAGCTCACCTACACGCACCACAAACAGGGAGAACATGAGTAAATCTCTCCCGCAAAAAGCCCTTTCATCTCAAAAACCCTTCTAAAATCCAACCCCCACCCCCTTTCCAATCAATAAATAAAAGGGCGACGGCAAGCTTATCTCTCCTCTTAGTGCCTCTGCAACGCAACCTCAGCTTCTCATCATCATGAATGATAGAGAAAAAAAAACCAGAAAAAAAGTAACCTAATAACCTACCTCCCCAGGATCAATCCAAATGCTCATTTCTGCTGGCAGGTTTTCGATAATGTCACCGATTGGAACGTTTGCCTCACTGGCGGCAAGTGCAATCACCGTATCAGTTGGCTGACCCGTTTTAATGCATCTGTAGGCAGAGCCTTTCATCGGACGGTCAGGGTACCAGTGATTGACGAATTTTGACTTCAGCGCTTTCTCCAGCTCCTCCCCGAATAGATTCACTCTTCGGCGGGGCAGTTTATTGTACAGTTGTGACATCACAAAATTCAGGGCTATTGATATTTCAATGTGCATCTGCAATTCAAAAAGTCAGACCCGCTCATTAAATAACTTGTCGTCGTTAACTCAACGTTCGCAAAACTACACTCTCTCTGTATAACAACTCTCCGAGTTACACTCTCAATCGAGGTAACGCATTTGTCAACGAGCTCCACCATACTTGAAACCCTACCGAACCATAATTATTATTATTATAATCACACGTAACCCTGTCATCCCAGCTTGTCCCCCCAAGGCTTTTCACTCCATTTTGTCCGTCATGATGAAAACTCAATCCAAGACTACGAGCCATAAAAGCCTCAAATGCATAATATGCGCGCATCCCCTCTCAAGTCGTAAAGCATCCTCCTCCACTCACGCCCTCCACATATCACGTAACAATTCATCACCATAAACTTAACTAACAGCCATCCTCCCCTTCCCCTCCAAAGGTAACAAGCCTCACACATTGCCAATAATTTACGACTAATCATCCTCACATCACCAACAACTTTTCTTATCACCTCCAAATCCACAATCTTTTAAATACAAATCTCTCATTACCACCTCCTCCGCTTTCATAACTTCACAACCCATTATTATTATTATTATTATTAGTCCTCCTTCTCTTGTCTCCTTCCATCTTCTTCTTCATCACAAACTATACGAGATGAGAGAATGCGGCAAGTCCTTAATTAAACAATTTATATCCTTACAGCTCAAGTACATGAAGTTTTTATCATTTAAACATTCCATTAGCAAATTTACACGCAATCCTCTTTAGTTATAAAGCCTCCAACTGTCTGTCTGTGTGTGTTCTCCTGACTGATAGCAAACTTGAAATTAATTTGCAAGTCAGCCTTTCAAACTATCCCAGCTCCAAGTCAGTCATTCAACCAACAGCAATCACCTCTACGTCCAACCTGTTCATCTCATTTCTCGAGTAAAAATAATTGTAACACTGTCATACCCTCATGTCATTCATTCCGCTTATCTCATCCCACCTATCTGGATTCCACGATAGTCTTTCTCCTAGTGACCAACTAAAATTTCATCAATTTTTACACTCATGTCATCCAGAGTCCAGAAGAGATGACATGGAATCACATTTCACCACCCACAATACTCCTACCCTCCGTCTAGTCTCATCCTAAACAGAATTTAACAACGTGGCCCTCTGTCTATGGACTACGCACAATTATTCCTACATGTATGGTCAGAACTGAAATGTAGGACTTAGCGCAGAGGGAATAGCTGTTTTATGGTCATGATTTCCCCAAGAGATGTACTTTAATTCTACCCAGAAGAGCCGAACAGCGCAGCGTATGTCACTCTCACTCCTCCCTCGCATTTCGCTCCTAACTTTACCACCATTCTGCCACCCATTACATACAGTCGTCCACAATACTCGTCCTCAGAGCCTCATGGCCGTGTAATTAATTGCGCAGTGTAAAACACTCTGACCTTTCCCCTTACTTAGTTACCTCTTGTCTATCTGCCAGGGCCTGGTATGGGAAACATGCGAAACCTCATCCTCCTCTGTATTCCTTGCATAATACTTATTTGTATAATTTCCATCTAAATTTTCAGCGCTTCCTACATAAAGGTAACGCGAAACGCATCCTTCAGCTAATTGTCCACCTTCACTCTCTACCTTTGCTATAATTCAGCCTCCTTTGAATTTTCTCTACTTCGTTTATGCAATACCCATAAACATGTGCAAAATCCAACCAACTGAAAATTAGTTGTTTTTCGCAGAGCCAAATTTTAAATTTTCTATCTCTGTCCTCCATGCACATACGTGTAATTCTTTTGATAGGAAGGATGCGAGAGGAGGAAGAAGGCAATACGGTAATATAAATAGTACGAGCCAACACGGTGGGCACGGACGGAATGAAAATGTAAAGGATAAAAAACCCTAGGAGATTTTGTTTTTTCTTTGAACAAAACACACACATGGCTGCCTACGAATGTTGAAAATTTCTGCAAATTATAGACTGCAACGGCTACCGCAGCAGCACAGCTACACTTGATTCATTTAGCGGCATGCGCGGCGGGCTTGGGTTAATGTATCAGATATTTTCGGAAGCAGCTGCATTTTCAGATTCTCTGTCTCACTAATTTGCAGAAATTTCGATGCATGTATGTGATCCTAGGACTAACGTCGTTGCCAAAATTTCATGGCCTGACAACTCCCAAAAGTAATATTCCATGGCTTTTCTTCTCCTCATTTTTAAAAGTCTAACTAAACTCTCATCATCAGTAAAATGAAATGATTACGGAGGCGCCCTCTACTCTAAACAGCTTCTTCCATCCACATCTTTGCTTTCATCTAAGCGTACAAATAATTCCTATCTTCTAATGTTACATGCAGCCACGTTAACAAAGCAAGGTTAAAAGATTCTGGCTCCGAGTCTGAAACAAGGATATACAAACTGTAAACCTATTTGCAATTTAAGCGTCATCAGAGAATTACCTCTCCTTCTGAATTTCTTTTCTCTTCTTTCCCTTGCCAGCACATGTACTCAAATTGAATGTTTGTAAGCCTTCTTGGAAGGATTTTCATTAAAATCCAACATCCGCACACGTTCCCCAATCCTCTCCAAATAGAATGACACGGCTAAAATCTAGGTCGAGTACAGCCCACACACACATATTCACATGTTCATCTCCCTCCTTTCATTCCTTTGGGACCTCCACATACTTATAGTGAATTATTATAGGGTACTACGTCTGTATACTCCACGTGCTGGCTTCTCTGCAACCCGGCATATTTTCTACCCGATATTCTATACGTCATTAGCTACTGGTTGGTGGCAAAGAAGGATGATTCCCATTTCCCTGCCTGCATAGTATAATATATTCCAACATCTTTTTCCGGAGGTTTAACTCCAATGATGTGCTCTGTCCTATCCTTGTACAACATAATTGCATATGACCCATGTAGGATCCATATGTTCTCCCGTAGTTGCAAGTCAGGTTGGCAAAGTATTCAAGTACACCGTATCCTGTCCGTAGTCCGTAGTAGGGACATTCTGGAATTTATTCGCTAGTAACACAATAATAAGCATAAAACTTGCAGTATGACAGGTAGGCAAAGAGTTGAATGCGACTCCACGGATACTTGGAGATGGGACAGAGGTAGAGTTTTCCCGAGTTACTCAAATATATTTCAAGTGTCCTCCACCATAGTTCTCTGCTTGAAACATAGACTTATTCACCGAGAAAGAATTCCACAGATAGAGGAGAGGAAGGAGAATGAGTGCAGCAAGCACTGCAGTCATGTCACAAGGACTTTATCCTCCTTGTTTGAGCCAGCTGGGAAATGAAATGTGCCAAAAATATAGCGAGGAGAAAGAAAATCCTGTTACCAGGCAGAGCTTAACCGAGAAAGAAGAGGGGAGGGGTGGGCGGGTACAGGGAAAAGAGCGAGTTACTCCAACCCGTGTGTCGCGTTGTAAGCTGATTTGTGAAAAGTATATAAGTTGGGCAGAAGGCGCAGAGCAGTTTCAGGAGGCTTTATACGCATTATAACGTGTAACTTCTCGTTGTTGCAAAATTCTTTGCCATTTCCCGGTGCAGGTGTTAGCAGTACTTACATGTACGTAACCCGTATAACCCCTACAACCTTCTTCCCCCTGCACATAAAATACTTTCATCAAATTCACCATGTCCGATCCTCTTAAACAACAATTTCTTTCTTTTGGTCTATCTCCTGTAATGAATTCCAAATTTTAGCTTGCAACCCTTGTGAAGCTCTTCAAAGGTATTTCAAATTTCACCTTCATCCACTTCCGACACCAGTGGCCTTTCTCCTACCCGCTATTTTCTATGCTCCTGCAGTCAATATTCCTAATTCCTAGCGCATTAAGCGGGTACGCTTGAAGGGGCTTCAGGAATAAAAAGAGTAGTATATGTTTGCTGATACAGGGTGTGGGATCAAGTAGAACCTGTGCCTGTTGTATGCAAGGATGTGCAGGACGTAGTAAATAGCCAAGTAAAAACGGGAAGCGCATTGCATCTAAAAAAGTATAATGGCTCAACTTTGTCACTTTTTTATATTTTTCCTTACTTCCTTCTCACTCACATGATCTTCTTTCAGGCTCATCTAATGCAGGGCGTAAACATTGAGGAGAAGGCTGTAAAAAGAAGGAATTTCCATGCGGTGCATATTCATAGAGAAACTTTGGTGAAACTTTGCCCGCAATTTAGAATCCCTGAGGAAAAGAGAGTCCCGCAGCTTGGTTCGTAGCAATTGAACCTCTCTTGCTTTCCTAGCTACTTGTTCTCCGATCCTTGTTAACTTTATGTGTGTTTTCGGGACGGGTTTCCTGTGCTATGCTGCAAGTTGCTACAAGTGCAGAAATAGCATAAGCAGCCCCCCTCCTCATCTTTCCTCCCTTCGTCCCTGCCAATTCTTTGTTGACTCTTTCTCATTTTTCTTTTTCGTATTCCACGCCATATTTCCCTCATCCGTATAGCGTATGCATCTTATTTTTCCCCAGCTCTCCATCCTTTCCTTTGTACGCTAAAAATCTATAGTAGCGAATCCGCTCCAAGAAGGAAATGTATTTATCCTAATTCCGCTTCTTATTTCCTTTCCCTCCTTCCCTTCTACTCCCACTCCATCATCCCAATTTCATCCAGCTTTCCTTTACATTTTAATCCGATAGAGATTTTTCCTTTAGACTCTCCGCCCTAGGGTACTTCCTTCTGAAGTATATTGCCAATCTCTGGGCAGAGAAAACTTTCTCCATCAAACATGCATGTATACATATACACAATTATTGAGTGAAGCATGTAAACACAACTTTCCCCCTCCCACTCCCGACATTTCATTGATTTCCTTCAGCTTATTGAATGAGCAAAAAAGGCAAGAAAGCCCAGCATCATTAGTTTAATGTCTGCAAAAATGGGTGGGAGGGTTTGGAGGAAGGTGGAGAATGTTATTCTTCCCACACGTTTTTCCCTCTTAATATTTTCATCTAGCCTTGGCTTGTTGTCCGGATGGGAAAGAATGAGAGGCTTTAGTATAGAAATAGCCGTTAAATGCTTCCAATCCCACCTTCTCAATCTGTCAATAATCTCAAGGTTTGAGGCAGGAGGAGAAAGCGAGGTGAAATCCATGGAGATTTCGGGATTGACTTTTGCCATTTCCTCTTTCCTCCGGGAAGGTGCCATTATGGTATTGCAAACCTACTGCGTTACAAGAACAGGCAGTCTCCTCCTTGCCAAACCAACCTTTCTCCAGGACAGATTTTAAAATTAGAGATTTCAAAGTCGGTGTAAGAAGGCCTGAGAAATGATTATGCAGTCTGGTACGGGGACTTTCTCCAAAGGAACAACAAAGCCTACGGCACTGCCTGACTGCTTACGCCGCGTGGGTTTAGGAAAACCGAGATAAATATATATGAGTTCAAACAAGTTTATGAATTAGAGCTCCTGGAAAGAGGAATAACATATAGAGTCTCATTTCCTCTTCCTCTCAGCCCAGCCTTCATTCCACACAAGGTGAAGGAGAATGGCGAGGAAAATAAACTTGGAGAAAGAACATACAGTATAAAGGTTATTGCTGTTTCATAAAAGCCCCCCGAAACATTGATCCATCTACACCACCATCATTTTCAGCCTTTCTCTCAGCCCTCAAGGAATACAGGGGCTCCGAACAAGTTCCGCCTTCTTAGTTGCACAGCCCAAAGAAATATATAAATATATTCTCCTTTCAACCCGTCTTCTCTAACCTAACCAACCCAAGTATATAGCTACGTGGAAGCATTCTTGCCTCCATCCGTGCCTGCCAACCCTTCGTCCTAGATAATAATCCCAATCACAGTTCACAACTCCCCTCATTTAACAAGCTCAGGACTTGCACTCATGTGACATGGGAATGTATAAACGCCAATTACAACAACTTTCCACTTTCTCCTCCACCATTCATATTCACACGCCTACTTCTTTTTACCTGTGAATTGAAAAAATAATAAAAGATTGCACCGGGATTCATAACTTTCACTCTAGAAGTCTTCTTTGAGCTTAATCCAGCGAGGACGCAATTTAAAAAAATATAGAAAAGCATAACCCTTAGCTTGATTTTACATATTCTCATTCAGCGGAAACGCTTCACAGCGAGAGCAAAGGAGGAGGAAAGACAGGATACGAGGCTGAAGAATGATATTTCCGCATGAAAAATTTAAACTTTCACCGTCCCTTCTTGAAACTCGTTCAAGGATTTTGATTAACGTGACTCCCAGCTCTTTCTTCTCTCTCTCTCTCTCTCTTTCTCTCTTTGTGCGTATGCAATTGAGAAATTGTTCAAGTTTTGTAATAGATGGATGAACGGGCTTTGAGTAAAAGAAAGGAGCGACAGTGCATATGTAGGCCGACTCAAGTTTGTGAATAAAGAGACACGTTCCCCTCATCCACTCTCTTTCCCTCCTCACCTCCCGCTGTAGTGGAACCCGGGTTGAATAGGAACACTTGTAAATAGAGGACACTAGGAAAAGGAAAGAGAGAATTTGTTTATAGCTAAATTTAGGTCGGTCGATATCTACAAGCTGACGTCACGGAAAAAGTAGGAGGAAGAAGGAGGATGAAGGAGGAGAAAAGTCAAAAAGTAGAGCACCTTCATTCCCTCTATTCCGTCTCTCCCAGCATTTCCAGCTCCCAGCTTACACTACAGCAGCAGCAGCCCATAATGTAGAAACCATCACACACACTTTTACACACATCCATTCCATTTTCCTACCGTATTCTTCTTCTTTCTCCTTTTCTTCCTCCTTTTTCTTCCTCTCTTCCTTTCTCTACCACCGCCGCATTTCTCTTTCTCCTACAATTCCTCCTCGCTACACGTCCAATCCATTCTCCTTATCCTATAGTTTCCTTATTACAAATCTCTCAGTAGACTGACTGCGGGAGCATGCAAGCCAACGGATTAATCCTTATTTCTCTACATGTATGTGTACTCCGTAATAATTCCGCAGTTGCCAAGTCTTCATCCTCCCATAACAAAGGAGAATAAGAAGCTTTTGTATTTCTTTTAAAAAAATCCCATATGAAACAAATATTATGCTTTCCCTCCAATCCTCAATCTGATTCTACATCCCTCCTTCAGGCAGGCAGCTAACCACGGCCTTATCCAACACACACACACACACACACACACACACAGCGGAAGGAGAATACGGAAAAGCTTGCAAAAAATAGATTCCCTACCCTCTAGCATAAAACTTTTACAAACAACTTTTTCCAAAGAATCCACCCACCGTAACTTTAAAATTTACTACTTTCTCTCTCCCCTCACCTTTCCCACAGTATGCAAAGCTCATCTCCATTCAACCTCTCCTACCTTCTACCCTAGCCAGGATCCTAGCTAGCTCAGGCTTTTACTCCTTTCCTTGCACTATCAACTCGATTTCTAAATCCCCCCTCCTACTAGGGATGCCCAAACATTAAACATGCAGATTTTCTATGTACAAGACCTTAAAAAGCGGCAATATTTTTTCCCAGAATACCAATTCTCATTAAAACCCCTGTCGAATCCCTTTTTATCTAAACCAAAAACCCGAAACCTGCCAGCATGCCCTCTCCAACCACAACAAAACAGGAGGAGAAAGCATTGCAATGAGTTTCATCCTTTGACCGCAAATTCAACTTGAATCCGCCAATATCAGGAACATGAGAGCAACTACCGAAACCGTATTGCATTTCCATGTACATGTGCAATACCCTTTAATACTTTACTGGATAATCCAATAAATTCACACAAAAAGCTTCATTCTATCAACCCAAGCGCCCGGATAACGTACGTCCTCCTCTTCCTTTATTGCCGAATCCATCCTTAATACCACCGAAAACATATACAAAGTCCACCTTTAGAATCCTAACATCTATTTCATCCAACCAAAGCCAACGTAATTCCAAATTTATTTCTCTACTCCAAAAATAGCGGTGACTTCTCTTATTTTATTTTACGCCCCCCACGTTTGCGTGCGTGAATCAGTCTAACGTACATCCCAAAACAAACCTTCTATTCATACATGACTTGACCCATTCTCTTTCCTCATTCATCTACTTTCACCTCAACCTCAACTTTATCCGCTTACCCCTCTAAAATCCACCTCTTCTTTAGCTTTCACCAACAGACTGTAACTCGAGTCTAGGAACGCTGTACTGCCCACCATGTGCGCACACTATAACTTCATCCGCAAAGAGAAAGTCCTCAATACCCATCCCATCCAGGTACAGCAGCTTCCTTACTAATACGGCTTTCTCCAGCTTAAGCGCCAGCTTAAGCGCCAGCTTTAGAGGAAGTAGGGAGATGTTCAAGTTTTTTCAATACATCAGAGTATTATTCATACGCTATGCTACACTAATCCCTCCTTTACCTTTCTGCTTCCACGTAATCTAATCCTGAATTATCTCCATTGAAATCCATCCCGTTCCTCCTAACTTACGCCTTTCCAACTTTCTCCCTTCATTTCCCAGGTGAAAGCACAGGCAGTGCAGAAGCTCTTGAAATTCCAGCCGATGGCATTCTAATACTAATTTTTAAAATGTGTTACAGTTGTATTACAACTGTTGTATTTTACCTTTCTTTGTATTTGCACCACGTTCCTTACAAACAAAAATCCTTCCTTTCCTTTCTCTCCACGCAGAGGCTCTGGATGGCACTACTACTTTCACTTCCGAGTTATTCTCACAATTACTCAAGCATCAAAACCAGCAAGGCGTGTACATGTATAATTTTGTAGCACAAGTTTCACTGAAAAATTATGAATTTTGTGAAAAAAATCAACTTTTATAAAACCCCTCTACAAGTGAAGAAGCAGTATTGCATTGGGTGGGAAAAGCACAAGAGGAAGGTGAACTAAAGGGAAATAATAAGTAACTAGAAGAAAGACTGGTTAAGTACTAATAACAAGTTGTTAGCAACTTCACAATCACTCCTTCTCTCACACGGTCACTTTTGTATCTGATCCTCTTACTACTCCAAGTAAGTAATAGTAATAGTAGACACACATTTTTCCCTGGCAGCTCCACAACTATTCCTCCCTTCTACAATTCTAGCTCCGAATGTCAAAGCGTAAGTTTAGGAAACACACAACGCACTATATATACTACTGTATTCAAAGCTCTTTTGGAGGAAGAGGCACATCTCCACTCCAGCCATCCATTCATGCAGCTTGGATGCTTTTACATAAAACTTTAACTATCCCACTCCTCACCCTAAACTTATTCCATGCTTACGAAAGGAGGGAAGAAGCTGCTTTTCCGAATCTCTCACAACAACTGGGACAGCTCCAAAGTTTAGAGTTAATAGTTAGTTTTTATGCTCCCCACCTCCTTCCTCTATTCTCTCCCAATATAATTGATCTACTGTCACTCTAGACAAGATGGCTCTAATAATTGTATTTTTCTTATTCCCCTGCTCTTGAAAATCAAAGGCTAGACGCCCACCCCCGGCAAATCCCTTTATGAAACAAGCAGAAACTTGTCCGCAACTATTTGTCCGTGGCCCCCCTCAACAATTAACAAAACAATCTCCCAGTCCTCAAGCGCCAATTAACGCACGTCTCCTGGAAGCTTTAACAAACGAAACAAAATCAAATCTATTATACAAATCTACCTCTCGCCTCCCTTCAACAAAGCACCTTCCAAGTAACTTGAGTCAGTCTACCTGTACGACAGGTAGACAGGTGATGAAGATTGTCCTTAACCTATGCGTTAGCACGACGAGCTCTTCACAAGCTTTGAACAAGCGAAGGTAAATGAATCGAGGAGGAGGACTTGTTGTTGAGCTTTGATTACCTTTAGTTTCCACACCGGTAATGCATAATGCGAAGATGCCGCATTGCATTTAGCTAATAACTTAAAATACTCACGTCCTTTTCTAATTATTTACGCATTTCAGTAATAAGTAGACTCTAATTGAAAAGGGAGCTTCCTCCTAAAAGCGCAATCTTACTACAACAGATTCCACTCCTAAAGCTACCTAGCTCACCTGCCTGTCCTCCAGGTATGCATCCACATCCACTCAGAAGCTATATTAGCTCCTCATACAGCTATTGGCGGTCCCCATATTTCTTGGCCACATCAGCTCTTCACAAGCCTATAGCCTCCTCATTCCTCTCATCATTCATGCCCAAAAGGAAAACGCTCCAAGATGACAATACTAACCCAACTACTTGAAACAACCTCCAAGGAAGCAAATAATAAGAGGCATTTGCTTTGTATATCCAAAACTAGTGGTAATAATGAAAAACCCAAGGTAGCCTTCATTCTTGGCGCATGTGAAAGATTATGGTGAGGGAGGAATACGAACAAGGTTTGGGCTTTAATACTGTATCTGCAGCAGTAAACGCAAATAAGTTTCCTTCCATTTAGCTCGCAGAGCTATTATGTAAATTGGTGACAAGTCTTATTGTAAGAGTGATTAGACAGGATGATAGAAGAAAAGGACCATTTCTCTCATTGCCAGCGGAAGAATATTAAGTCAATTCTCTAACGAGAGCCTCCATCAAGGAAAACATTGTCAACTTTTCTCAAAACATGAGAACGGATCCGCAAGATGGGCCCCTTCTTCCTTCCCACAAACGCTTCCCTAGACCTAGAGACTTAGCTAAGAGTTTCATGATAGAGGCACACTCCATATAATTACTTGTACAACATCCCCAGCTCCAATTCCACTTGAGCCTTGCTTAATATTTTTATTCAGAGACCAAAATCCGGATTGTATTTAATCTCTCATCCTTTTTCCTCCATCCCTCAATCGCTAATATTTAATTAAAATGAAAAATACAAACCAAAATCAATACGCTCCCTCTACTTATATTAAACATGACAAATAAAGTCCAGCAGATGCATCTACAAGATACAAGCAGACAGAGATTAAAGATATCAAATAATATTTACAAATCCTTTTATCCATCAATTTAAAATCTATAACCCCACTGCAAAACTTTCAAGTATTTCTCTAAACCAGACCCAGAATATGCAAATAACGTCCAGTCATTAATGACATTAAAAGTCCTTGTTGAATCTCAATCTCTTCCAGTTCCCACCGTATTTTCCCATCAACCCCACACTATCCCAAGCACCAAGGCTTTCTTCACATTCAAAGATCCAGACAGAGTAGTCAAGGAGAGAATCAAAGAAGTTGTAAAGGTTCCCATAGATACATACGACATTTGATTTTCAAGTCAGATATCTTCCAGAATTGCACACAGCTGTCTTCTCCCACAAATACACACGTACGAGACCCACTCTCACCCTCACCGCCGCCACATCCCTTTATGCCTTCCTCCAGCCAGTCACAGCTGTGAGTCCCAACTTTTATTTCTCCAAGCGAAAACCCAAGTTAAGTAAAAGCCCTAATTCTCCTCACGTTTCAAGTTTCCCTTGTACTTGAATCAGAGATTTATAAAAGAGTGTGCCGCGCCATTCCATTCCCCCTCCTTACATAATTCGCCATAGGTTTGCAAATCACGCAAAAAATTTGCCAACTACAACCGCATGCTTCTACATTGCGCATAGGGCATCTGAGGATAACAAAACGAAGCTTTTTTCCACCGCTCATCACGAATATTGGATCTAATAGAACTTTTATTATAGAATAGCTCAACCAACTTGTATTTTTACACAAGAGGAATATGGGATGCACCCAAGCTGTGTACATCCCAACTACAAGAGATGAAAATACTCCGGCAGTGGCTCCCTCCTTCCCCGCCCCTACCATTCGCACCTTGTTAAACATAATTGAGGATGCATAATCACCCTGTCTAATTATCCTGTCATCCCATCTTTCCTCTATCCACCAGCCAGCCTGGGCAGAGGCAGTCCCTCAAGGGGAGTGTGTGAAGGGTGGAATGTGGAAGCGTTTATTGAGTTAGCTCTTCCTTCATAGATGAGCTCCTCGTTAAAGCTTAACTCGAGAAGCGCATCATCACATGACCGCAACCTACAATTTCAATCACCATTTCAACCTTCGCCCACCCACACACACACACACACGCAGAAAGCACAGAGACGAGTGGGCAAGCCCCTCCATACTCCAGCTTAAACGACACGTTTTGGAAACAAACAAAAGCTTTTTCATACTCCCACCCTCGTTTCATCATCACATACATCCTTTGCGACAAGGATGCCTCCAGAATAAATTAAAGCTAGAGAAATAGCTCTTGCAGTATTTCCAAAATCATGGACCAAAACTTCTCCAAGTCCTCCCTCAACCATCCAACTCTTACTTTCTCCCTTTAACCAACAAGAATCTCATCCTCTTTTATTACAGTCTTTAATCTAGATCAAAGAAGCTCAAAATTTCATTTCTGATTGATATATGGTCCTATATACCCACTAACTAACTCTGGAAGATGCATGCACCAAGCACAAAGCCTCCCTGACTGACTGGCGCTTGGCTTTTATCAGTAGCTGGGGCAGCACAGTCCCGGGTATCTCACGGATTACTAATCCGTGGTGGCTTCATTAAGAGGAAGACGCGCCGCGGTTTGGAGAGAATACCTTGAGACTTGAATGCTAGCCTCCTCTTTCTTACGCTCAACCCTGGTTAACCAAATTAAGTTTGCCAGAAGCTTTGAGAAATATTCAATTTTACTACACTGCCACAAGGACTTTCTCCAAGGATCCATCAAACAAAATCATCCTCTTTGCTAAAAATAATTATCTTATTTCTTAACCAGAACATGCTTCGCTACATATTCTATCACAGCTCCGTACCTGCTTCGCTTCATTTCCCCTGTGCTTTTCAATTTCACACTCTGTTCCTGCCTCCCGACTACTATCTTCTTCATTTAATGTATCCTCCCTCCAGAAATAAAGAAAAGCGGGCTATAAAACCCAAACGGGATGCACATGCTCCTCGTATGCATCCATTGTTGTTACTTTGCCGGATTCAACCTTGGTGGGAGTTGGCATGGAGGATTGGAATGGCAAAGTCCTACTATATCTCTCTTCCACAATATCCTCTTCCGTGCCAGATTCTAAGCTCAAATATATTACTTCTCCCGGCATCTTATGGCAAACTGCCTCCAAACTCTTTTTACTCCCCCTTAAAATATCATTCTTGCTTTTCAAGCATTTTCTTTGGAAATATTCAATAACTCTCCCTCCACCACTCCCACCCTCCATTCCCCTAAAGTCCTACACCTGCTCCTTAAATCTGCCCTTCTCTCACCACCAGAGGGCGGGAGTATCTTCCCAAGTCCCTACCAGCTAGTAGCTGCATCACCTTCGAAATTCCAGCATTATATTCTTCCTCCTAATTCTTACATACACTTCCCCCCATGAATATGTCAGATTATCTTCACTCTAACTCAAACTAAGATTATTTACGCCTCACGCATTGGAAAATAATAATCCAATATCAGGTTTCCTCAATGTAAATACGCCTCTCATTGCAACTTGATCACGGAATCTACGCTTCAACCACAAAATATAAACAAAACAGATGGAATGAAACTTGAAACTGTGGTGCTGGTTTATCAAATTACATTATTTTTTGGGTGCAAACGTTAAAAAATAATGCATGTCAGTAAGTTGTTGAGACTAACAATAATTTCAATAATGCGGCACTAGCCGACAGCATCTTTTATGAGTCTCTTCGGTTATAAATATTCACCTACTCCCTCGCAATGTCTTCTCTTTAGTTCAGTCTGGCATGTTATATTAGCTTCTCATGCCCCTCAAGGAAACGAATATTTGAGAGTCAAGAAAGAAAAGATAACGATGCGTTTCCTGGTTCATCTCGTCTCGTAAATATCCCATTTATGTAACATAGCTTCCCATTGTTAAAAGGTATAAAAAGCCTTAATAAAACTCCCCGATTCTCCCCACTCCTGCCATACGTAATTCGTAATTACTTTCCAGGCTCCCTCCATTAAAAATTTTTTCCAAGGACAATTCACACAAAAATACCTTCATTTACAGCACAACCACTCGTAATTCCTGGTTATATTTTAAAATAAATATTTTATAACATGAAACCGGACTCCCGAGCTCCCAAAATCTCTTCTCGTCCCTTAGCTTATCTTATAATCTTATCACATAATCATTATTATCTTTTGATAATCAAGTATTTACAGCATTCCTCCTAATTATTTTTTTCTTATTTATCCCTCCATCAATATGGGGTTATATTAATAAGGATATTTGCAATTATCAACGAGTTATAACGTCAAATATAATTATTAGTACAAAAAGCTTTCTCTCTCAGCTGATTCTAGCTTCCAACATCAAATGCAACTGCAAATCATTCCATTAATCATGCTACTTAAAATCTCCTCTTCAAATTATGTCCAGGGCCAAGTAGGTATTATTTGATTCCTTTGGATTCTATCATTATTTGCATTTATACGCCCCCATCTCCAAAAGATTTGTCACAAGACGTTATTCTTAGATTAATACTGTTTTTACTAACTTGAGAGCTTGCACAATGAATTAAAATATTTAAATTATTAGTAAAAACCTCTCTACTCTCACAACAACCACTCCAGCTTTTATGTTTATCCAGGCCCTTTGACGAGTAGGCTAGTAGAATTATTATTTCTCCCCTAATTTTCCCAGGGCAAATCCCATCAATTTAAATAGATAATTCTAATCTTGTTCAATTTATCTCCCAGTTCCCATCATTCTGCATTCTCTGCCCTACACAATGCTTCACTAGGCTAATCCAAGCCTATGCGTTTGTAAAAAAGTCCATATGCTTTACAACCAGTTTAGCGGCGCTGGAATATATATATCTCTCTATTTTATCATTTCTGCCAAGAGTTAAGACGGAGGTCTACCTGGATTGAATAATACTCAGAAACATTGCGCAATCCGTTTATTTTAGAGGTAAAAATATGTCATTTGCGTGTCCAACTATCTCCGAGCGCTCTAGGACATCACGCTTGGAGGTAAAAGGGGAAAAGAGACATTCATTGGGAGGGATTGGCTAAGAAAACAAGAGTGTAAACAATCTGGCTCATAACAAGTTCTTATTAAGAATTATGTGAGGGGGATTTTGCAATAGTGCGTATAGTTTTTGCTTCTGTTAGTAGCTTTGGAATAATAAAATTAACATGATTAGTCTCAACCTTGTCGCCGCTTTTGCATACATGTGGTAATTACACGGCTCGTCTTTAAAATTAAAGGAGGAGCCCTACTCTACAACTCCCAAGCCTTCCTTAACTGCACCTATTAACATGCGATGTACAAGTTTTAAAATCTCCTTTCAAACCTATGCAAGAGTATCTCATTTTGCAAACATATCCCCAACTATTCATAAGCTACTAAGCACACTAAAACAGTTTTTGGAGGTCCAACAAAGCCTTCAATGAGCTCTGCTTTGTCGTCACGATCACAAGACATTGTACAACCTCCTAGAGCTTAGAGAGGTTGGCGGAGAATCGTGCGATTGCAAAAATCTTCTCCACAAACCTTTTGCAAAACATGCCAAAAATTCATGAGGCTGTATGGCGAAATTGTATTCATTAATATTTATTCCAATCTTTCCCACTCTTTAACACATTTCGAGCAGCTAGCAAATACAGGTAGGCTGGTAGGCAACTAAACGCAGCAGCAAGAACGCAGGTAAATTTTAATACGAGTACCATGCGCTGCATGCAAGAGCCCAACTTAAACCCGGTTCCGGTGTCTGTCTTGCGCCACCAAAACCCTGTACCTATAAACACTCCTCTTTCCATGAATCCTTCATGTTCGTCTGTTTGACCGCTTTATACACCTTGTACAGGAGGTTGAGCAAAGAAAATGAGGGTATTTTCTTCGCTCCCTACTGGGTCTTGTATCCTCCTGAACCCACGTACATGAATCCCTACAAATAGCAGTCACATTTCTATAGCAACCCTTGTTTTCTCAAGCCCCTCCAAAGCCGTCTAATTCCAGCAGCTTTAAAATTAGCCCAGGACATCGTCCATGAAGCCTCGTAGCTAGCAGTAGTAGTGACTTGAGCTAGTGAAATTTATCAATTATCACTCTTGTAGTATTGCATTCCGAGTTGATTTTTCAAATCCATTTAATGCTTCTGTATGTATTTTGCCTTGTATTTTAACGCATTCTTTCTACGCCTGTCTAAACCAGGCTCTTTCATAGCCTCCCTTGTCTGTCTGCATCAGAAGAGATGCTGAGAGAATATAAAAAAGTACAGACAGTGGTGCTCCAAGTACTTTTCCTATATCCTTGTTGTAATGCAACGAAATAGCTGGTAACTGGATAAACCATATAATCTTAAATTTCCAGTCCAGGAGAGTGGAAGACAACCAGGAGGCGGATGAACAATAAAATCCTAAGATTACAGAGGGCTAGGAGCAAGTGCAATTCGAGATGACACTCCATCCACCGCGCAACCTCTCCCTCCCAGCATGTTATACCTGAGCGACGAAAAATGAATATTACTCTCTCAGCTATATGCGTATTTTCCCGAGTCCTTCCATTCTCCACTCCAGCTAAGTTTTGGACTCAGGTAAATAGTAAAAATAATACGTTGTGCTGGCAAATCTTTTATATTTCAATAAACCCTCTATCCGCTAGCCCTTAGTCACGTTACTGAGCATAATACAAATAAAAAATATTTGCTAAAATCCCCATTTAACACCAACTTACTAGTTAACTTGGCTTCCCCCTTAGCTACTATTAAGCCGTAGCTCGTACTATGTACCTACACTGTTCCGCCTCTGGCAAAAGTAATGTGCTAAAAGCTATTCCATTTCATATCTGACCGTCTCACATGACAAGATTCCAGCTATTCTGCATACGTACCTTGTACATAAGCTCTCACTAGCTTTGACATTCGCATCCCCGGCATTTAAGCCTCTTTAAATCCAAGCTTAAGGTTTTACAAGAGGAGAGTAGACTGGAGGGTATACTCCTAATTCGCAAATATATATTCTGACTCTCTTAAAACGTGTACAGCTCGAGTTACACTTCTAGCCTTTGCATTCTCCCAAAGTGACCTTGAGAAGAGTATAATATAGAGCGTCCTTTAAAGCTAGTCCAACTTGTATGCGCTCTTATCTTCACCATCCTTTCCTTCTTTCCATCCCTTTCGCATTCGCACACTACTACAATTTCCCATCATCTCATCCTCGTCTTCCACTTCTTCCATCCCCAGAACTAACTCAGCCCTCCTACTCTCAAACGCAATGTCTGCAATATTCCCTCGCACACAACAACATCCAAATCTGCTCATCTCCATCCTGGAAATCAAGTAGAAGGGAGAAAAAGAGCGAGAGATGAAATAATGAATGCATGCGCTAAATTCGCATACTTTTTTAAACACTCATTCAATTCAGAGATATATAGTAACTGAGCAAGCAAAAGCAATCCAGGATTTACATACATCCCACCACAACCCCAGCAGGAGCTCTATCTTTCTCCCAGACCATACGCCTTTTAATCATGCTCTTTAAATAACAGAGATGCTCCGGGAAGAAGCAGAGCTCCTATATAGACATGGGAAACGCAGTGCATCCCCTCTCATCCCTCCTCTCTTCTGTACTACTACCCTGGTTGCTTACTTATACTTTATTCTCTCCGACACTTTTTTATCTCTGTCCTCCGTCTTTTCCACCTTCCTTCGCCTAATCATATGCCAATTTAAATTTGCTATATCCCTCTTTTGTATTCCAGCCTGTAGCAGCCTCCCTGGAATCCACTAGGATATAGTAATCCCCACAGGTCTCTCCATCAATCCTTTATTCTTTTCCCAACAACCCGCCCTTTAAAAAGAAACGATTCTCTTATGCAAGTATAAAACATGATTTTAAATTGCGGGGAAATACTTATTCATTCCATGCTTTTTCCTCCGTAGCACTAACTCATAGGTAGGAAAAGCCCTTGAGATAACCTACTGCTTTTTTACTCGCTCGCACTTCTCCCTCTCTCACCACACACACAACACAACCCTACTTACACATTCACTTAACTTGCTTTACTACGACATCCTTAACCAACCAACATTATTATCTCACATGCTAGCTCAGATAATGTATATTACCGACCCGGTGTAAAACACTACAGCTTTCCACTACTAACAACATAAATCCAAGATACATTAAATCCCTACCAACCTCGTCGTCATCATATCCTCAAGAGCTAGCCAAGAATCCCATGGATTTTGTAAACATGTCAAACTTAATCACCTCCGTACTTATAACCTTAAGATGTCCAAGTTTTAGTAGTAGAAGCCTACAAAAATCCTCTTTAATTAAACGTAATATTAAACGGTTCATCTTCTTGTTGATTTCTTCATTTAAATCCTCCTACCTCAAATCAAATTCATGCTGAGCTCTGAACGAGTTAGTTTCAATTCATTAATTCTGTACTATCATTTATATTCTCCTACATGCCGCGTAATAAATCTATTCCCCGTAACCTTGCAATTGTAAACATAATAACAATATCCTGGCTATTATACATCCACCTAGCCAGTTCCTCCAACGTAAGACTCTAATAACGATAATCCCCAAGGGATAACTTATATTTTCACACTCCTACGTACGTAGTTATCTTTCTATATAACCTGCCAATTTCTCTGATTGAATTACGTACATACTTGTAGTTATCGTAGGATTTATTCAATCCGGCGTGTGTGAGGAAGCAATACTGTAATCTACAAGAACTTCACCTGCTGCCCCCACTACTAGAAAACTAACCGCTATGCGCTATAGCCCGTGCTACAAATGCAGCTAGTCAATTTCAAAGCTTATTAGTTAGTTAAATGGCATCATTATCCTCATACTCTTGCACATGTTCCATATTTGTCCACTCCACACGACACGAGCCACCTTGATTATTCTATTAACGGACTCCAAACGCCCTACATGTAATAAATCCTAGATATTCTCACTAATAAATTCCCAAGCCTGCATTCAAATTAGCAGTCCTTGTAGCTACTGCCTCTTAACGTTTAGAGCTGACTCCAGGATATAATAATGTTGCAATTTCTAGACGCGAACGCAAGAATAAAATAGATTAAGAGACTATAATAATTTGAATCAAATAGGGACTTCCAGCTAAATCTAAGCACGTCATATATCCAACTCGCTCCTCTTGAATTTCCAATTATTACGCTTCCCCAGTTTAGAAATGGTGGTTATGAAACTTTTGGATGGTAGCTGGAATTACCATCATTATTTTATGCAGAAATAAGAGGAGTTTCTCAGGTGAGAGCAAGTCTCTCTCTCCTCCAGCTGTTTTCCTCCTCTGTCCTCAGGAACAGGATGACAGCAAGGATGGATTTTAAACTACGCATAAAATACTATTATTCAAGTCTTTATACTAGGTTCTGGAATTTCGCAATCAATCTATGCACGTAATAAACGGGAATGAATGATATGGAAAAATCCAAAGAGCTTTATTATCATTTGATATGTATCTCATTTTCCCAACATCCCTCCCACAACATCATGCAAAACCACATGTATCCTCTTGAATTCGCAAAGTTTCCAAACCTCTCAACTCAATTTGTGTGGCAGAACGGATCCCATAAACTCAGTCAGCTATCGAGCTCAGGAGCTAGCTTTAGCATGCGGCAAATCCACGACTCACTACTGAGAGCCACTCTATATTATTCCATGAACCTTTCTATTAAACTTGCAAACCACATTAACAACACTTGTCTCTCTATAAACATTGTCATCCATTCCAAACACCACACGCGGTATACAGTAGACAAACACCCCTTTCCTCCAGCCCCTCTAAACTTGTCAACCTCATTTAACAAATAATTAAATAATCACACAAGACTGCAACTCATCTCGCCGAGTCTGTTTATATTTCTTCTGCTCCAATTTTATCAAACTGAATTAATCCAGCTTTTTCTATACCTGCTAACTCCTTCAAATTGTTTCAAATCCTATTTTTACGAGAACGACAACCACGCATGCATTAGCTGAATTAGTTTCCTCAAAATATCTAATACTAGAATACTTCCCTGAGAACTTATATGATCATCGAGGGAATCTCGGATTACTCAAAAAGCTACTATCATTTTCCAACCATCATCATCTTTCAGAACGACACTCTGACCCTGAAAGACCTCGTTAATTGACAACCACCGTTCCTACCGAAAACCTCGACGAGTGTCCCACAGACCTCACGAATAATTTTGATGGTAATTTTTCCTTATATTCCCAGCTTTCCTTCCTCACCATCATCATTCACAATCACACACACACAATCTCAACCCTTCCAGAGCTATTCAAAGAGCTGGATATCACACATGGAGGTCAGCTAGCTATGAAGTGTAGCAAGCAAAGTAAAATTGCATGAAAGCTTGACTCCCACAACTGTCGTACTCTCTCTGGATTGTGGGAGGAATTCCATTACACTGTAAATACATAATCCTGCCTGACCGTGGGATGTTAGATGTTAATAAAATATTCATTTATTGCCCCTTGTTTCCTACTACGATAGTAGCCCATTTGTAGCAGGGCGAAGGATTATATACCCTTTTCCATAGGATTCTATTAGCCTGAGCCAGGGAATAGAATCCCAGAATTCTCCTATCGATCTTTTTTCAATCCTCAAAAGCAACTGCCTGTATTGTATATCCCATGGAAATCTTAGGCAGAAAAATGCCAACGACTTTTCCCTTCTCCATGGAGCAACCACAGAAGCTTTCACAATTCCAGGCATGCTTCCAGCCCACCACAAGTTGCGGGCAGGAGCCTGGAAAGCAGCCCTGCGTATACAACGTGCTTTAAACATAGATAAAGGATAAATAAAATATACATTATTATTATAGATGAGGATAAGAGAATAAAGCGAGATGAGGGATGTGGTGGTATGTGCGAATAAGAGCGAGAGCATTATCAGATGATAGATTTGGGTAATGGAGACACGTTTCATTTGACATTTGCCTCTCTGTCGGACCTCATCTTGACAACAATGAGAAGATAGTAGGAGAACTCATCGACAAGCCTTGGTGCGATTACAACTATTTATATGGCATTATATATATCCAGGGACGGCTCTTTAAAGGGGCATTAAATTACAGTGAATGAGCACACTGCACTATTAGGAAAGGTTTCAACTTGAGCAGCAATTCCATCCGCGTCTGTCTTCTGTCACCCAGCATTATATTTCCCCGTAAAATCCACCCATAAGATGCAAACCAGAGAGAAGAAATAATTTTAGAAAAGCATAATGGCAAGGAATACAAGTGGAGGAACAAGTAGGTATAAATGGATAATGCATTCAGGAGGATAATTATCCTCATCTTGATAATATCATTGCCAAGTCAACTTATTACTGAGTGACGGTGATGGTGCGGAGTTGAGTTACACACGAGTACGTGTACGTAACTATACGTTAATCACGTTTCTACCAAAGACACAAAGATACATTCAGAATCCTCTCATTCTTCTTCTCCTTCCTTTTCCTTCTAGCCTCCAGATTCTACGCCTCTTTGGATTCACATGACATTATCCGGAATAATAATGTCGAGTAAAGGCATAGGACAGAGATGAGATTTCTGAGAGGTAGTCATCATTAGCTTCCAGCTCGCACACTTCTTATAACGCATACGCTTCCTTATCCACAACATTTCCCCAACCAACGTTATTCTTACTAAATCCCATGCTCCACTCTCAAACCTCTCAATCCTCCTTCTTGGGTAACTAAGCACTGTAACTTATTATTATTCTTAGTGTTTCCTAAACTCTAACGGATTTTATTACATGTAAATACAAAATTCCCCCGGTGCTGTGTGCCCCCCTTTCTGGAATATATTGTCACCACCCGTTTTCTTAATATCCCATTTTAAAACCCTCCCAAACATTCCCTAGATCCCTTTGTATTTTTCCACCATCATCCGTAGTTATCCGGAAAATACGTCAATTTCAAAATAAACACACCTATACACTCTGAGGTAAAGCGGCTAAACACAAGCTACATAGGCCGTACAGTTAGCTGGCGGCAGGATCCTGACAATCATTGTAAACAGGAGGAAGATACTAATTACTAATGAAAGTCGACGAGATTTTACTGGAATCATTTCGAATCCATGCAGATACCGTACAGAAGTACAGATGTCTCTCAATCCTGCCCTTTCTACGTAGTCTTTGAAAACAAAAAGATGTTTCTTGTTCCTCTTACCTTTGCTATCTATAGATGCACGACTGGGTACAAGAAGAATGAGTTGTAGAGGATACGGTGATAATATTCTCCAGCTAGCAGCCGGGAAATTGGCGTCCTTTCAGAAAACTCTTTCTCTTATTCACTCCCGGCTTTCCTCCTCCCTTCAATCCCGTATCACTGGAATCGATGATGATCGAGTATGAATAGATATGATCGCTTAATCCTAAGGGACAGCCTGGAAGTTTAATTGTTGGCTTTTTTATAACAGATTTCACAATTCTTTCAAAATTTCCCCTCAACTTTAAACTTTCCAATCGTTCTACTATTTCCCTCTCTCTCTTTCTCCCCGCTCTATGTGTCTCCCTCTGTCCTTCTATAACTAACCATAGAAGCTTAATACTATACACGTCTTCACAGCTCCTCCTGGAAGATAATAATAGTATAGGGATTACAAGATGAAGGAATTGAATTTACCTTGACTCCCAGGACGAGAAGGAGTTGAAACAACAAGAACTGGGAGTAGTAGCTTAAAGTAAAACTTGTGGCTCCTCCTGGCTTTCTTCCTTAATCACAGAGTCAGCTTCTCAAGAATTTTTCCCAGAGAAAATAACAAATGCAAAATATTTAGGCTGATAACCACGCTTTGCCTTCCTCTCCAACAAGATATCGTTCAGATTTCCTCAGTCAAATAGCCAGAGGTTGTCTTGTTGTATATTTTGCAAATTCTTCCCGATTCACTCTCAAACTCGTCGTTCGTGCACACACTTTTCCCTATCATTCATTCACCTTCTGGATGGACTCAATCCTCGCAGTTTTCCAGCACTCGCTCTCTCCGTCTCCAAGCTTGTAGCACACTTCTCCAGTTCCTTCCTTGCCTCGTCAACTACTGGAATCACACTCACTACTGGAACAAACTTCAGCTGACGACCAGGACTCTATCCAACGCGTGGATCCAACTTCCCTAGAACTCCTCTCTCTCCCTCTTTCTCCTCATCCTCTTTCTCCTTGAGCGCATATATTCGCAACTCCCCTCTCTCTCTCCTATAATTCCGTACCGCATAAGGCGCTGCTCTATAGTATTGAGCGCTAGAGAGTTTCGCTAAAATCCTCAAACTTGATCCAACCAAACCTGCCCGAGCAGCAACTTGTACTATATATTGCCTCAAGCTTTCCTATAAAATAGCAAACCTTTGCAAATGGCAAAACATTCTAGAAGCAAGCCAAAATTCCTCCTACCGCCCTATGGTCTGTGAGGAGGAGGACGGCAAAGTAAACCTGGACTCTCTATACACAGTCCATGCTTTTCAGCTACTTCCAGCTGGCTTATATACATTTTCCACTTCACCAACCTAACCTCCTCCCTTATTTCTCATCTCCAGCCACTATTTTTTCTCATTTTCTCCCATCATCCTCTCATCCAATTCTACCCGCATATGACACTCCACATCCCGCCCAATTCATTCCTATCAAATCTAAAACTATGTACTCTTGCATTCATCGCAAAATCCCGCAGTTTTTTCCGCGAAAAATTCGCCAACTTTTCCAAAAGTTGTGACTATTAACGCTACCTCAAGATGTATCCTTCAAAACGAAAGGACCAAAGAAACCCTAAAACTGCAACGTTTAAAATACCCTTCATCCCCTCTTCTGTACTTTTACCTCAAACTCTGTAAACAGTTCCTCAGCTCAGTTCCTCAGCAGTCCTCTCACTAACAAGAACTTTTTGGAGAAATACATGAAAAGTTTGCAATTTTCTTCTAGCAATTTGGCAATTATTTCGCACACTCTTTTTCAATTCCTTATTATCCAGCCTCCGTCATTTTCCTCTCTTTTTTATCACCATTTACAGAGTTGTGAGCAGACCAAGTTCCTAGTACTGTTCTTCCCAACTTGACTCTGCCGCCATCCTTGTTTTTCCATCAAAGGACGGCAGCTATGTGTATAGTAACAAGCCTTTAAACTAACATCTTCTTCTTCTCCGTCGTCGTCATCAAACTTGCTATCTTCTTGAGAAGCAAGTTTGTCCAGTTCTATCTCATCAACTCCTTGTTTCTCCAGCTTGTCCTCTTCCATTAGTTCACGCACCTTGTCCTTCGTCTCTTCTTCTCCTTAAATTACCTTGGCAAGTCACTCCAAACGCCAAATACACTATATAACAAGCTCCGCACATGGAATTGCTTAGGAGGTAGCAGTTCTATTTCATTCCCATACTGAGTAGCTGGATAAATAAACTAAAGCGAAATCCAGCAAAACTTCCCTTTGCCTTCTGCTTCTTCCCGTCCAATAATCAAAGCAATCAAGAACTAATCGATTCCAACTGTCATCCACCTCCCTCCTTCTAAATTTCTCCTTGCAGTTTCCAATAAGATACAAAAGCAAACTTATCACAGCGCCCTCTACGTTCTGAATTGCCTCCACCTTGTTTATCCAGATACTGCCCTTCCCATGCTACCACCTCCTCATTCCAGCTATGTACTTTGTAAATGTCTCCAGATTTCCAGATCACCATCAATTCTTCAGTCCATTAGCCTCCTAGCTGTCTATAACCAGTTTTCAAGTTGAGCATCTCTATAAAAATCCTCCGCCAAGCGCCTCATCCTCTGTAGTTTTTTTTAAAAATCCTCAAGCTTTAAATAGCTTTTGCTTTCAGCTAGTTACTATCCACTCCTAGAACCACATCTAACAACAACTACTACTGGCGCCTCATTCCTGATTTTACGTTGGATCTTCAAAGTTTCAGAACCGGCTTGCGTGGACTTGGATGAGTAAACTCCGCCGTATTTTTGGCTCTGTCCTAATTATATAGCTCCTCTGGATAGATCTAAACTATAGGGTTGTAAAGAATAAAGCTGCATCCATTCATTATGTCATCTTTCTTTTCCTCTGTACATACATAAGATGCAGAGAGCATATTGGAAGAAAATCCATCTACCATCAGCTCAATCCACGTCATAGCCATAGCTTACAAGTTAGCTGTGTGATGATAACATGACTTTCAGCCGCCTGCCTCTTGCAGATTGTGAAAAAACTTGGGCTTTAGCGCACTGCAGACTATAGTTAGTGGTGCTAATGAGAAGGAGAATGTGCTTAAACAAGAACAAGTCCCGTAGTTTACGCAAACTCATCTCGTCTCTCCGCCTTTTCCTCACTAGCATCAGTTAACCTAGCATCAGTCTCTCTCAGCTATTAGTTTACTTCAAAACCTCAATCAGTTGTTGATGGACTGACTGACTGACTGACTCACATTCCCAGCTAAATGCGTCAATCCTCTGCCCACGCAACAGACCTTCAATATGGATCACTTTACTTTGAGACAAACATCCTCCAGCCGACACTTTCCCAATAATCCTCTCCCACTTCCTCCTCATCCCCACCATATAATCCTTTGACTTTCCTCATTGAATTTTTAAAGCGTCAGCCTCCATGCGAATTTTCGCCAAACTTCAGAGAGCGCCAGAGTCATTTCCGTCCTCCAATTCTATAGATAAAGCTTAGCCTTGGCAACTTTTAAAGATAGGATGGACTCTTTCCTTAAGGGGTCAAATCTTTAGCCTTTAGCCTAGTACCTGAGCCTTAGTACCTGGAAAAGGTACCATACCACAGTACCATGCTAGGGGTACGTTATACCGTCCTTTACAACGGTACTAACCTAATTTTTTTTTACAGAATTGAAGTGAGAGCAATGTAGGAGGAGTGTGTAGAATAGACCCTAGAATTGAATCCCGGGAAGATTGCATTCACCCTCACCGATCCGACCTTCTGGCACACAAGCACCTAACGGGTATTTTGTACTATCAGCTTCGCCTCCCGCCTTATCGGATACCCGGTTACCTTCTATAGCTAGCGTCAATATCTTCTCTCCCTTCCTCCTATCAGCCATAAGTATAGTGCGAGAGAGAAGAAAAAAATCCCGGGAGTTGGGAGTCTCTTCAAGACAAATAAGGACTTTGACGATGCGGTGTGGGATGATGGTGGCAGAGAGAGGAGAGAAATCTTTTACTTAGTCTCCTTACTCTTCTCATACTGGCAGAGGAGGAGTAAAAGAGAACAGATGGAGGAGAAAGGAAAAGATGAACTCCTCAGCTCTGACGACTAAAAATGAAGCAAAGAATCACGAGAATTCACGTTCCTTGGAGATGGTAAACCAAAAAGCTTTTATTATTCTCCAACACACATTCCCCATCCCAAATATCCTCACCGACCCACATCACTCCATCCGAAAGTCACATAAAAAATCCCACCGGCTCTCCCCAAGTCACGAAAAACCTACACAATCGCTACAAATTTATATATATGTATTAATAACAACCCATCGAATTTTAACAAGGATCTAAAGGAAAAATGTCATCCAGCTAGTTGGGCGAGTTCTCCCTTTTCAACCTCCCGCTCCCGCTTGTACTTTCTCCAAAGTAAAATCTCCAGCTTCATTTCCCTGCCTTTCTCTCAGTCAGAGGCTGTCCTTATCTTCCACCATTTTTTATTCTCTTTGCCCTAACTATATAGAATAGTTTGATAGCTTTCAAAGAAGTTTAGTTAGTATCCCTCAGACCAAACGCGTCAAAACATCTTCCGCTTTTCCAAATTAATTTCCACTACCAATTTCCCCTCTTCAGACCCTTCTTTCTTTTCTCTAGTTTCGCCTAATCCTTCTTAGGCAGGCCAGGAAAGATTGTGAGTGGGACTTGTCTTTAGACAAACAGTGAAAACCGAAACAAATTAATTCAATACATACTCTTTTTACATTTATTCTATTCCTCCCGACCCTCCTTTTTCATACATTTCTCTCCCGCTCTTTTCGCTAAAACTTATTTCAAGCCGCCCTCTTCACCCTCCCCCACTAGAACGTGTACTTACTTGTAGACATTGTAAAGTAACCTTCTACCGCCATGGACAAAACTCTTAGCAAAACTACGCTTCTTCTTGAGCTTCCCAAAAGTTCCAAGGACATTTCCAGTTATACTAGCTTGGGAAGATTCTGTATCAGTTTCCCGAACATTTCATGACACTATATAGACCTGGAAACAGTTTGTCTTTTAGCATACTTTTAACTAGGCATTAAATATTTTGCAAAAATTTAGATTTGCGTGTTTTCAAAACGTCTTGCTCTGCTGTATCTTTAACTTCCCCTCCTTTCCTCCTTCCCTGCTTTCTTTTCCGCTAACCGATTGCTAAATGCGTCCTAGATTCGTAGCTTTTACAAAATATTTTCAATGTGTATTTAGGATTTAATTTAGTAATAAGAAGATTGAATAAAAAACGCGGACGTTGATCCTACCAATGTTTACCCAAGAAATTGCCAATAAAAGATGGTCGCATTTAATGGGGAAAATATCGAAATAAACCCTCCATAGTTCCCTCTTAAATTATATTGTTTCCTTCATCCACTTTCAACGCTGCACTCTTAAATTTAAAACAAGTCGTTTATTTGGCAAGCCAATCTTTTCTCATCCTTTTTAACCCAACCTCATTCTATTAGCCACCCTATATCCCCCCGAACTTGTTATTCCTCAACGACAAACCCACTCATCTGTACGGATGGGAGCACTTCATTTACTCTGCCAGCCTGTAATTTTAAACATGTTTCCGCGTCTCCCACTAGGTCAACCCTATTTAGCTTCTATCCCCTCAATCTCCTCTGCATCCTTTCTCTTCCCCTAGTCTTCTTCTCGTTTCAATCTTCTCCCTAACTCCCACGCTTTCTCCCAGTACTCAAGCACACTAGATCCGAACCATGTAAAAAAACTTTGGAAGACAAGATGACGGATGGAAGAGAAGGATATCTTCAAGGCAGAGCAGGAGAGCTCACATTCTCCACATTGTGTACCTCCTAAGGATATTCCCGTCTAGTCAGGACAAAGCTTTTTGTAAAAAAAGCAACAACCTGGAGATTCAATCAACTTTCTCCACTCAAACTTACTACATCTTCCTCTACTAGGATTCCTATACTGAAAAATCCTGAGAAAAAAATAATAATCTAATAATCTCCTGTATCCTCCTCAATTTTTCTAGTTCCCTCTTGCTTTCTCTTTCATCTTGTACTTTGTGCATCCTCCTACTTCCATTTGTTCCGACTTCCATCGAATTTTACGGCAAAAAAGTACATTTTTTAATTAATCACTCTCCTCCTTAATTTTTGATCTAATGAAGGACTAAAATTAATTTCTTATTCATTTAATCCTCTTCACATTTCTAAAAATAGTTCCATTGACTTCTGGATATTCTTCTACTTCGTGCAGGAGGATAAGAGCGGGGAGGGTGAGAGAAAGGTAAACCCGGATGGAAAGCGGGATCCTCCCCAACGGATTGATTCCCGTAAATCTCCCCCGTACATGTATGTCGGAGGGACGTTCCTTATGAAATTGGTATTTACTAGGAGAAAGGTCTGGAAAACTTTCTCTGACACTTATTTTACAACCACGGAGACCACAAACAAGGCCATGCTCCCTGTGGTAGAGTACATGGCAGGGAAGTAATGCCACCCGAGAGGTGAAATATTTCATTAGGATTCTGCCACACGGAAGCATATTCTCTTCCATATACTTACAAATGAGAAACGGGTGAAAGCAACTGCCCTTCTTTCTATAACTTTCTTCTTCTACCTACTCCCTCCAACCCTGAGCCCATGCAGTCAGGCCTTCCAACTCAATTTTCTCCAACGGCAAGGCTATTACATACACCATATACAAGGATGAGAAAAGGCGGAAGCAAGTAACTTTCACCGTAATTTTGTATTTAACCATTAGCCGCTACAGCTTTCCGCCAACTCCCTTTTCTAGCTACCATCATATGTGGTGCTTTCCCCACGCTTTCTCCTCGTGCAGCTAATAGTATGTTAGGAAATGTGCTAAATATGGGAAATCGGACTTGGGGTCCATTTCCAAAACTCATGTTCTTATTCCTATCAGGATTCCCCTTCTTGAATGTAAATAAGGCGGAAGGGGTGGAACATTAGAGGAATTTAGGGAATCCTATTAGGATGTGGAACGGAGTATTATATGAGGTCCTCCTAAGAAGTGTCACCAGCTAGTTGGAGTCATAATGGAAAACAAGATTCACAAGATCCATTATCGGCCTAGTTTCCCCACAATCACTACCCAGCTCCTACACACATAATAATAATCAGCTCAAGTCACAATTACCTTAAAGTTTTCTCTCCCATTCCCACCCCCTGCTAGCAACGTCTATTTCCATCAATTTACCAGTCTCATACGCTTTGCTGTGTATAAATCATGGCATATTCTCCTTTTTCTCACTCAGCATTCCACATTATAAGCTAATAGCTCTTACTGAAGGAGAGGAAGAAGCAGACAAAAGTTGCGCTTTTTGCAAATCCACATACATGTTCACAACCAAACCCACAAGCCCGCTCTCTCTCTCTCTCTCTCTCTCTCTCTCTGAGAGTCACTGAGCAAGCAGAACGATGCATTTGCAAAATTTCAAAGGTTTCTCCTTCTTTTTCTATTCTTCTTTCCCTCCCCACCGCCAGCTTTCCAATCCCCATCTCCTAATTACCTTTCCCCAGAAGAGTGTTTTCTCCTACATATGTGCAGCCACCACTTACATTTCCGTGAACGAATTACTAATCAAGTAGGGAGGCAAAAGCTAAAAACAAAATCGTTTCCCAAATCCCCGCATTTCTAAATCTCATTTCTCTTCAACCAACCAACCGGCATCCCAAGGATTTGCCGATTAGGGAACGAAAGGAATTAAGCAAAAATATATGGCCTTTCTCCTCCTCCTGCCTCTTTTACCTACCTTTTTAAAAATTCCTCCCCTCGTAAATTTACAGAGAGAAAGCTGAAGCGATGGGATCATACATATGCTGGCAAACGCATACCTTTAACCTCACTTTCTCTCGTAAACCAGGGCTTTGATCCAAGCTTAAAATTTACGCCTTTAACTTTCTCTTTCCTCGTGTTAAAACTGGAATACTACACAAGTTTTCTCCTCATTATATGCATCAATTCCCATTAAAATTCTCATCCCCGTCACCCCTTCACCGCCTATATTATATCCCGCTTATCCTTGAAAGGGCGTTCCAGGATTTTGCTTTTTCAAATACTTTCTCCCTTATATTCCAGCGGAGGTGAAAGCATGAGGAGATTCGTTGAGGTACCGGAAATATGTTCATTAAAATACCTTTTTCGAAGAAACACACAGCTGTGGAGGAGAAATCAAATCAAGCTGATTCTCAATGAAATGGAAACAAATATGTAGGAACTACTCCCCCTGTTTTGCAATTACTCTAGCCTTGCGTATTCATGTATTGGATTTACCTTGTTTTATTATATGCATGCAGAGAAATTGCATGTCTGTCATCAATTTTATTTATGTGCTGCCTCTCCACGTGAAAAGAGAAAGAGCTCCTTTGACCTTTTCACCCAGCAACTCTACTACTCCAGAAGTCAGAGGGGACAACTCGCGATTTCCTCTTACACATACATTTCCGCTGGGTTTTAGCCTTTAAACAACACTGGACCTGACTCTCTGTAATTGGCCTCACTATATATTTAGCTTGACATTGAGCAGCGTAGCGTAACGGGCGGAAATATATGTAGCGTCCTGTGCAACGCTTTAAATAAGCATAGTTCTAGGTTTCAAATTTTGAAAATTTATTTTTTCTTTTGGAATAGTATCTGCATGAAGAAGATGCGCCCTTATAAAATCCTGAATAATAATTCTTGCAGAGTAAACATTGTTTGCACTGCGTTTTTGTCTTTATCGCAGTGATTGGCCGAGCTTCAATTATAAAATCCCATGCAACATAAACAGTCCTAACTTTCCATTTCCCAGCTCTTAAAATCTCTTGGGATTTTTTCTGCGATTTTATTCAGCAAGTGTATTCGAAATGTAGGCAAAACTGCATGCGAGCTTGAGCGTTTAGCAAAAAGCTATTTTCATTTCCCTTTAACTTTCTCCATGTGTGCCTCAAATAAATTGCATTCCCTCCCAACTGATTACGTGCACGTGAACATGCGGGGATCCGGGATCTTTTCAAATCAACTTGTTATCGCCTCTCCCAAAGATTCCATGCATGCATAAGGGCAAGTAATGGCCTATCCGAGGGTGGGCGGAGGGGCACAACGGGGAAACGGGAGCCGCTATCATTACCTCTTTTCCTTAAAGGCAGAGCGGGCATGGGGAAATAGGACGAGAGCTTATTTCCATTAGCCATTCTTTCCTCTGAGCTTTTTCCACGGGCTTGTTTATCTTGCTTTCAATAAAGGTAAAATGTATTGACTATATGTACGGAATTCATCCGGATTTCACTTCATCCCCTCCCCACTGTGCAGTACTACTATTTTTTGCTTCTCTGCCAGCTGGCATTGCTTTTGAGAGTGGCCTAGAAAATTGCACATTTTCTCCTGAGCTGCTGGACCAGAGAATATGAGTCTTTAACGGGATGACGTTTGAGGAGGGGATACAAAACAAGCCTGGTCTTTCGGTATTTGGCGTACATACGGAAAGCTCTTTCTTTTATCATCTTCCTCCCACCGAGTAAATAATTCCTCTACATATGGGCCATACCCAAGTCAAATATATTCGATGGAGGCTCGGGCTGACAGAGCCTTCACTGTCCTCAAGAACCTACTATGGTGACGCTACATAAGGCTGCTTCTGTATGTACGTCTTCCTGAGTTGTATAAGCTTTCTCATGCTTTCTCCCTTTTCACGAGGTGTGGGGGGTAGAATGTGTAGGAAATAGGAGCAAAAACTAGAAAGAGCGATTGAAAGCGTCGGAGACAGAGACAGAGCGAGAAAAAGAGAAGGGCGAAGAGGAGAATAGAGTTGGAGAGGAAGGGAGCCGCCGGGAAAGAGAAAGCAACCCAGTTCAATTCTCAATGCACTCACACTGGCAACTTGGTATCAGTAACCCAGTAAGGAGCTGCGCATGTCCCAACCCACTTTCACCAATGCACCCACTCAAGCCGATACGAAAGGATGCGGGCCAGCCCCCTCCCGAAAAATTCCAAGGCTAGCAGGCTATTACAAAAGACGGGAGTACAGACGGGAGAATTATGTGCGTGATACCCTTCAAGAGCAGCCCCCCCCCGCCTAGCCAAAAAATATACTCTCTTCCTTATAATCCTCCTAAAACTTCTTTCCATAAATATTCAAAGTTGTGCAATGCTACTATTTCTACCTTTAATATGACCTACCTAGGCTATAGGTAACCCGTGCTCTTCTGGGATAGAATCTCCCGTCGTCCATTCACTTAGTTAATGATCCCACATACAGGGAAGCGAGTCCTCCTTCAATTTGACCTTCTATCCATCATACCTAATTCAAAGTAACGCTTTTCCTTAAGAGAATCCTTACATTTGCGAAAAACTACTACGTATTCGGATATTTGCCAATTTGAATCTGCAAAGCGGAGCTTAGCATGTATATTCCTGCAATGCGACTCCCAACTTTCTAACCTTGTTATTATTGCATACATACAGCCACCCGCACAAAAAGGTGTACAGAGCCAAGGAAGCGGAGGATAAAGAGGCAATGGGCTTGAAACCAACGTAATTACATGCTACATGCTTCCTTGGAAGCGATCAAATTTCCCTAATTAAATCATGAGAGAAAATACGCAGAGTACGAACAAGTTGAGAAAACTTTTTACCGCTCCCTTGTAATTTCCTCCCATCTTTGTAATTTTCTAGGTTATCTATGATAGTAAATAGTTTTTACTTCCCTCCGCATGTATCCTTTATTACAGGTGCATCCTCATGATGGCTTATCCCTGGAGAAAGTTGAGGTGAAAGTTACTATCGGTCGGTGGCGGGGCCGGGTAAAAGTTTTTGGAGAAAGCAGCTCGACGACGAGGAAATATTAAGAAGAAGAAAGGAAAAGAATGTCAAGGATACGAAGAGAAAGTATATACAGGATCAAGTGGATATTTTGAGGTCTAGGAACGGCAGTGCATACAGCCTAAAACATTCTGGTTGTAAAAGGGATGAAGAGGGATAAAAGTTTAAGAAAGATGCATGTGCTTGCATTTATATATATGAGCGTTTTGGAAATACTCCATGGTGATTCTCATTAACTTGATTAATTATATCTTATTTGAAAACTTTTTCATCTTGTCACCATCAATCTGGTTAATGTTCTAAAGTTGATTTGACACCATCCCAAAGGATCTCTCAAGCTTCCTCACCTTTGAAATCAGCGACTTGAGATTTGTGGCATCATGATAGCCAGATGTAGCAATCAAACCCCGAGAAATCCCAACCATATCCTATTCTTCGTATTCTCAACTGCATTATTAACACGCATTTCCATCTGTCTCTATTTCATTCATCCCAAATATTACATGGAGCTCACAAAAGGATCAATGTCTATCCTCCTACATCTATGTATAAAGCTTGAATGGAATTTTCCGGTTCTGGTTTCATCTTTTGAGAATTTGCACATTTTTCCCTCCTCCTCCTTCCAACTTCTACTTTCTCATCAATATGCAGGACAGAAATAAAAAATGCAGCCTTCAATTTCAACTCCGAAGACGACGGAATATATATCCTCTGAGCTACACGACGGGAGAAAGGATTTTTATTGCATGCATTCCTCCTACAAGTATGAGAAAAAAAGTGGGCAAGAGAAAGCAAGGAAAGAAATAAGAAAGCATTGAGGCTAAAGTTGCAGACAGCTGTGCGGAAGCTCAAATCCAGCTTTACGAATGGTTCAATTCAAGCGGATTCATGATTTTTCCTGGCTTACAAATCCAGAGTGTAATAAAAGAGTGGAGGCGGGTACTATAAATCCGGGGTATAAGTGGACAAGTTTCTAGTTTCTAGAGAAAATGGGCAATTTAAATGCAAACCGGCAATCAGTCAGTGTTCCGCTCTGGATCTCTTAACAGAAAGACTGCATTTGCAACTTTTACTGTTTCAATGAAATCCATAGTTCTGCGTCTGAGCTCATGTTTCTTTCTCAGATTCTCATAGCAGCTGCGTTTTCAAAGATTTTTAAACAGCCCCCAACCGCAACTCACTAGCAAACTTTGACTTTTGAAAATTGCTAACAAGGCTAAAAGCGTCCTCAGCTTGGCAAGCTGTGGATATTTCGGTAAAACAATACAACTTGTCCAAGACTCGCAAACCAGGAGTAAGTTTGAGTGCAAGGAAGACAAGTTTTTGGTAAAGGGCAAATGAAAGACGGTAATGTAGTTGTAAACAAAAGGCAACTGCCATTTGAAACCCAACAGTATTTTTAGTTTCCTTGCACGCACGTGATCCTTCCTTACTTAACTCTCCGCATTCCTACTGCGCTTTCATCTAAAAGTCATGAAATGGGTTGCTAGAGGAGAGAGAGAGAGTCATAAAAATCCTAAAACTGCTCCTAGTTTTTGCTAAAATTATGCATCTTTCCTTCCTATACGGTAGGTGGGATTGTGCATGAATGTGGAGAGTGATAAAGTGATAGGAGTCGTGGTGTGATCATAATATTGCTTGCCACGCCAATTTATGCACAGCAAGATTGCAAATCCTGATAAAAATTTGCAAAGGGATTCAAGGAGAAAAGAGATGAGGATCTCGTTGAGTTTATAGTGTGTGTTTGCTCGGATTCGCCAATTGAAAATACTCAACAACTAAACTGTACACTGCTTACTTATAACTCACAGATTCCAACTCTTTGGCTCTCCGTCCTGTTGTCCTGTATTGCTACTCACGTTTAATGGAATTCAACCCTTGAAGACTGGCTACCTCCAAAGACTTTACTTAAAGTAATTTGTTTGTAACAAGTAACAACTACGCACAAATCCTTCCCAGCAGCCATAATATCTATCCTGTATAAATAGAACAAGTAAATGTTCTCATCACAAGACCACGAGAGATAGCGAGGGAGAGTATTTTGTTAAGGAGCCAATGTCAATATTAATTATTTTCTAAGGCTGACAAATACATGAGGCTCCGTCTTTCCTGGCTCACCTTGTTTAATTCCAAGCTTTTCGTCTACTCTCTTCTGCTTTTAGTGTAAACTTGGACTTGTATCCAGTCCACCTGCTATGCAGACACCTCTACGTATGGTAGAAAAAACATTACAATTTTCCCCTCATTAGTAAGAGGTAAAAATGTTGCGGAAAAAACAACATAATAGGAGAGAACCCAGTTCATAGTCCATGTCTTCTACTGTATACTACCAAAAACATATTCGCGAAAGGATAAGACTGAGAGGGTTGAGAACGAGAGAAAGTTAAATTTGTAGGGAAACTCGGGAGAAATTGTAATGACGTCAAATCGGAGGGATCCGTGACGTGAGTCCAAGTTTACCCAATACCCGGAAAGTATGTCAAGGTCCCAGAGAA
Organism: Sminthurides aquaticus; assembly: GCA_906901655.1. Classification (NCBI taxonomy): domain Eukaryota; kingdom Metazoa; phylum Arthropoda; class Collembola; order Symphypleona; family Sminthurididae; genus Sminthurides; species Sminthurides aquaticus. Next base: position 10,361,160 of record CAJQTT010000001.1, on the reverse strand, counting down.
TCTCCTACCCCGCCGCTTCCTCTCTTACGCTTTTAGGGATAGAGTCTATCGATTTATAATTTTCCCTCACTCTCTCTCCACGTACGTAGATAGAAGGAAAGTAAACGACTCCCACCCACTACCACATTCCCTCCCCTTCCTCCCTCTCCTCTCTCTTGTCAGTCCTACAAAGCTTGTTCATCTATTTTCGCGGTGAAGCCGAGTTTTTTTTTTCTCCTCCCCTCCTTCCAGACGATTTCCAGAGCACCCCTTAACCTTAGCCTTACGTAAGAGAGATGACACTGCCTGGCTGCCTCCTTTTCTCTATGACGCCTGGGCCATTATCCATATGCTCATTCTCCTCCACAACCTTCTCCTCCCTCCCCTCGTCCGCTCTTTTCCCCATTCATATCTCTTTTCATATATAGCGCATGGGAGGAGGAGGAGGAGGAGGCGGAGGAGATGGAGGAGAAAGCATGCATGTAACTTTCCCAGCGCCGTTTTCTCAATATATACATATGGATTGGCTACGGACGGGTGTGGGGGTGGTGGTGAAATCTTTACATTTCACCTCCTTTCTCCCAAGATTTTCGGGTAGGAATCCTATGATATTACGTTACTTTCTCTGCATCTCCAAATCTTACTTTCTCCAGCCCAGCCAGCAACCCGCCAACCTTTTAGCAATTCAAGTTAGTCCGCAATTCCTTTCCCTCTTTTTTCTCTAGTTACAAATTCCGTTCAGGATTTTTACAACCCTTAGCCACATATAAGCTCCGTGAGAGCAGCTGTTCCTTGTTTCCATTCTCCCTCCTTTCCACTATATATACGCACGTCTTTTCTCCTCTTTCATCTCTATGTATGACTTCTTTACCGCCTTCACTCCATCCCACACTTTCTCAAACCATCATTTTCCCCGCAACTTTCTCCTCCATGATCCCCGCCGCCCCATTCCCATTCCCTAGCTCTCATCCTTCTTTGTCCTCTTTTACTTCGTCAGCCAAGATAATCTACGTGATGAAGGATCCTTCTACTTTGAGACCCCAAATCACAATTGTAAAACATGCCCCATACGTCCTTATCTTCCACAGTATCACAGCCTTAGTTTACAATAGCATCCGCTTTTCTCTAAAAATCCTTTCCTTCTATCTTATGCACCATTCTATAGTCTTTTAAAATTCTCTCTTTTCCCTATCTCCCCCTCAACTTTCTCCTCCTTTCTCTACGATTTTCTAGGGCGCCCTACTTTCACTCTTCCGCTTCCCTAATTTTTTTCTCTTTATAACTTTCTGTCTCGCATTGCATATTCCTTCCCTATGTCTCCCCCATCCGCGTACTTATTTATTCCCACCCTTTCCAGATCCGATTCCAGATCTATGCAAATCAAACCCTTTGCCCAGATCCATGATCTATGTCCCTTTCACCCGTACGAGACTCGTCCCTTCCTTTCGCCCCTGCATCCATTAGGCCTCTCTTTTGAATTCAAGGCCTTTTCACCCTCTAATAGATGCTGCCTTTCATCACATTTTTCTTGGCTTGCCGCTTGCCTCAGCTTGTTATTTCTTTGAGTGCCACAAGCGTAGCCATAAAATATCAAAAAGTATAGGGAGAAATAATATTCCAGGGGCAATAAACATGTTTCTTGGTTTGTGAAAAAGGAAATTAGTTTTGTTAGATTCCTCTGAAGGAGAAAGTAGAGGTGGACTTGGCTTTCCAAAGAGATCATTTCCAGGAAACTTTGTGGGAAGACGTTCAATTGCTTTTTTACCTCATCGGGGACACATTACATAGAATCATATTTTCAAAAGACTGAGGAGAAAGTATAAGAAGGGAGGGAATTCTCAACTTTTCAGGGAGAGGATAGCCCTAACGAAACTTAGAATTTCGGAAAAGTCCTAAACCTGTCTTCACACTTTTTCCTTGCTACATGGTACATATGCCAAATTTCTACTGCATTTACTACCATGTGTACCATTGAGATGGCCCACAGATCTCTAAGGGATGTGTATGTATATTTGTTAAGATGCTATCCTTATATTCTTCCTTCCACTTTCTCCCTCCTTTCCATGTTCCAAAGGACTTGACTTAAATTACCATGATTTGTTCTACGAATCTTCAAATTCCATTAGGCTCTTTCAGGCTCTACGTATGCATCTAACTTCCCAAATCAGCTCGTAAATTTTAACTTACCCAACGAACCCAGCGTTCTGTTTAGCTAATATATAAATATTTCTTGAAACAACAAATTTTGAACTGTCTTGTATTTTCTATATCATTAGCGATATACGCTCTATTATATGGTCCGCTTTCTCTTTCGCAATTAAATTCTATATCCTTGGCCAAAGTTCACGGCCAAGTCTGTGCAGCAAATCCAACTCTGCCTTATTAAACTTCTTTGCTCAGTCTGCATTATGTTCTAGAGCATCCTTAAAGCATTTGGAAAATAATCGGCATCCAATAAGTAGTTCTGCTTGCTTCTATAGGGTCTCTTAACATTTTCCAAACATAAAACTCAGCCTAGTTGCGCGTAAGTGAGCACTGTTGAGTGACAGCATCCCATCATCACGCCGCAGGCATTCGGCTCTTCATCATCTAATACATGTTTTTGTACTTTGCAATTTTGAGCTCGTTATGTCCTGGAAATGAACATACGGATAATGCCTATACTTTCCAAGAGAAGTTCTGAGAAAACCTTTCACAGAACTAAAATGGACATGAATTTCCAGGATATGTACATGTGGACATCCTTTTTGAAAATCCACCCGCTGGCAAATTTTCCCGGGTTAATCCTTCTATCCCCTTGCGCTCAGCAGCTTCGTAACTCCTAAAAAAGATAATCGGAAAGGTGAAGAGACAGACCACTGCATTTTCCCCCAGTGAAAGTACAGTGTTACGCTGTATAGAAATCCAGCGTCTCTGTTTTTATACTTTCACTCGCGCCGAAGCATCAAAATCAAAACATGTAGCTACTTTCTCTTGGCCTACGCGATTTTCATTGTTCCCATGGGCATATCAAACCTCGACTGCAATACAAATAATAATACTTTCTCCACCTTCGTAGTAATAGTTAAATTCAGCTTCTCTGCATTTCGACGTGGTAAACTGTCCTTAGGTTATAACATCATTACGAAACTCTATTTCTTTAGTGACGAGGAATCGTATTAAGTTACCTGTCTTTACAAGTCCGGAAACCCGGAGGTACCAATCACTCAAGAAATTAAGTATAAACAAATTAACAGGACTGTGCTTGACAGCAAAGCTGGATTAATTCCGAACAATTTCGGCCCACTTATTCAATGACAAGAATAATTCCAGGAACAAACTTTCCTTCAGGGCAATTCAGAGAGGGAGGTGTCTCGAGAAACCCTTTTTTTCACATGGGACCCCACCTGAGACTCATGGAGAAAGTTACATGCCAAAACGATTCTCCGTAGAAGAAACCCAGGCAGCGTAACAGTCTCCTGTCACGATACTAGTCAGATTCCTACTTACTCCTTCCTGGACATCTCTTTTTGCCTAAAGCTTCCTCTCTTTTTCTTCACCTAATTCCCTTGCTCAATCTATTTCTCAAGCTAGATTACTAAAAAAGAGAAAGTCCAAGTCCATTCCTCGAAGCTTTTTTTCCATTTCTAGAAATCCCGTCTCTTGTGTATCCCACCCAAACAAGTAAACACGTATAAAATCCCTTGGATTTCTCACACGTTTCCCTCCACTTCAGCATTGAGTGTGATAAATTAACTTTGTCTCACCGAGTTTACAAGGGCTGGACAGGCAATTCTCTCTGATTAATTATTGCTTTCTTCCGGGACAGAAGCCTCTACCTGAGATGCGCTCCAGGAATCTCTTTTTCCACTCCTTTTTTTATAAAATCCCTTCCGACCCGTTTCCAGAATCCGTCGCAAAATTAAACCATTGTATGGCTGCTTTGGCATTACCTGACAAAGTCCATATGCTAGTCCATGTGAATTGCAAATTCTTTCCTCCATTTTGAATTTCCAAAGACCCCTCTCCAATAAAGCCAAAACTTTATCAAATTCTTCCATGAAGACAAAGTTGTAAATGGCAAACTAGCATTCGCAAATATCACCATGTGCAAAATCCTATAAATATCCTCACCCTTGTAGAGATGCTGGTTTCTTTAATTCAATTCATTTGGAAATTCTGCAAGGCCAGTTCATAGATAACCAGTTATGGATTGTCATAGAGATGATTAGATGAGGCTATAAATATGCATTGTAGAGCTTAAGATCAGACGAATAGAGTAGATCACCAACAAGCTAATGTATCATATAAGCAAGGGTTGATGGACAGCCGACATGTAAAACTGCAAAACATATTCCTCTCTTAGAGTACAAACAAGCATGTTATCAGTATGCTTATTACAGACTTGTAATTAAACGGATTCCCTTTTCTAGCTCCTCCTGATCCTGACAGAGTCAATCTTTTATCTCATCTTTATATCCTTATTGACGGGGCCATGTTTCCCATTTTCCAAACTTGGAAGAGATGAGAGCTTACAAGTTAATGCAAATTACAGAATCATCTCCTCATAGGAATGAAGAGCGACCCTATTAATCTTCCTGGCTCACGGATCAGGAGGCATATGCCAGATAATACATGGGACATTCTCATACATGAGATTTTTCTCTTAGGATGACATGTATAAATTTTATAATTTGCAATTTCCATCTACAATCAACATGTTCTTCTTTGGCTACAGCAGGTTATTCAAATCTTGAATGTGCATCCATTCCCTCTCCATGCATGCTACGTCCACCAATACGTAGTTTCAACAGAGCAACGCCTATAGCTAGCTTTAACTAGTTGTAAAGGAAGAACATGATTTCTAATTTATTGATGTTCAAGCAAATCAAGGGGAAAGAACCATTTAAATTAAATGAAGGCTGATGCAGGGAACCAGCCAGCAACAGTTTCTGTTTTTCCCAATCTCTTTTCAGGGTGACCCACAGGTTGTCTTAATTATTCAAGCTCCTTCTTAATGTGCTTCTATGGATCATCTTTCCAAAGTTACAGACATGGCCAAGTGACGAGTGAAAGAAGAAAGAGGGCTCTGAGGCAAGGAGAAGAATCTTCCTCATAATGTCAACTAACAGATCATCTTGTTTATAATAATTTTAAAACTTTTTGTGCTTGCGCTTAAGAGTAGTGACTGATGAGTACTGGGAGAACAAATATTGAATGAAATAAAATCAAGAATTTAAAGCATGTTAATAGTGTAAAGAGTCGCGAGTTTGTCGCGGTCATCAATACATGTTAAGTAAGAGTCAGTTACTACGCATCCTTTCCTTGAATCCTCTAAACAATGTGCTTTTGATAGTAGCTGTAGATTTGGATCAATTGAGTTACGTTATTTAATAGGCAAGTATATATGTAGTCCACTATAAGCTATATTACATTGTCGTCAGCTGTTTCTGTGTAAGTGCAGAGAATGCTTAAATTGCATAATTTATCAAGGGATGGTGGACAGCTCTGAGATTTGTCAAGTCCACGCAATCATTACTCTCAAGGTCAGCAGAAGCAACCCATCTTTTTCAAGTGTTTCTCCATCCACGTCCATAATAGCGACCACTTCAACTGCACATTGCTTTAAATACATATTGCCATAATTGAAGATGAAAGAAATGTTTTCATCGATTCATGTTCGCAACCTTAAAGCTCAGCATTAAAATTTTTAATTTATTTCCATACACTGTCCCGTTTATTGGCAGTAATACACTCTTTGAAACTGGTCGCAATTGCAGTTTTGCATACGATGCTTTGATGCATGCTTGCAAGGAAATTATAATTTTGTCCCGAAAAATTTCAAATTCAATCGCATGCAACGAAACAATATTTTGCCCTAGCATCGTCTATTGTTTCTCAAACCATTTTTTTGTCACTAAGAGGAGAACAAGCTTGGAATTAATTCTGCGAGACATTCGTCTTTGCTTTTTTCAGAGGAGCTCGAAACAGCATTCAACGTATATACTGTGAAAATTTAATTTGCAATTCTTCCTGGAGGATTCAGATTTTAGCTCACATGGGCTCTTGTTCAAGTCTCAATGCTCAACTTGCGATTACTTACATTATAGCTAGGATTCCCTAGAGAGTTACTGAGTTTTGCAAGTTTACAAGGACGGGGGTAGTATATAGAAGCAATAATTGAATAATTTATTCAGCTACTTAATGCTTCTTCCACCCTCTCCTTCTAGTTTTGCCGTGGTTCTGCATTCTACAGAGGCCGACTACACCCAGTTTTGCTACTAGGTCCCGGCAAAATAATAGTTCCTGGATTCCACTCCATGATAATCTCTGAGTTAACAGGAGAATGGTAAAATGAGACAATAGCAGCATGTTTACCAGTACAATAACTAGGGATACATAGCACAAGGTGGAGTAATGACGAGGAAGAGAGATAATGTAGAAGAGTACAGGAGTTGACAAAGGAACGCTTGTTTAATGCAGAAATTAAACTTCTAGCACTCAATAGAGAATAAACAATAATTTTGCAAAGTATTTGCAATTGCATTCACAACTTGTGCTGCTATAATCCTGGGAATAAATTAGCTGGAACGTTTAAATCAACCGAGTAGTATCGAATAGGATCGCATAATCAGAACCCGTATTCATTTCTTTCGACTTTTGATTAACACTTTTCAGGCTTGCAAATATTCCCAGCAAGCTATAAATGGACAAGAATGAATTTACACAAATTTATATACATGTATGTGGCAACAGCTGAACAACTTAATTGGAGGAGAAAGAATAAATGGAATACGCTTTGTTGTAAAATACTGCAAAATAAGCTCTCCCTAGGGTCTACAACTCTGCTCTGCTACTCTACTCCTGTTAGTTTGGTTACATGTGTGACTTGTTATTTATGATTTATGGTTATTATTTTTAGTTATTCTTCCTCTCCTCTTTTATTCAGCTCACCTACAAAAGGTCTGAATAGCTTCTCCTCCACGCAACGCATTCCTTCACCTTGAATTTTTTTCCTTCTGGAAACGATAGAGCTGTGTAGGTTAATATTACAGAATCTCCCAAGATAATAATAGCCATAGATGTGAAGCGGAAGAAAAGTTTTCCAGCCGCGCCGTCATTCCTAACAACGAATGTATTAGTTATAGCACTGAATTTAGTTTTTATGGCCAAGTTGGCTTCCAACCACGCAGAGTTGACGAGCGGTGAAGGTGAAGTTAAATTGTTGGACATTTTGGAAGAAATACAGTTTCTTACAGGGTGGAACGTGACCGATAATGGAGGTTTGAAAGATGCAGATATAGATTCGAGCGAGTGTATGATGGTGAAAATAGAGGTCGGGATTGGTTAAGAGGCCATGGAGCGTGTGATATTTTCTTGAGCGAGTCTACTTTATTGCCCTCCAATAAAATCCCAAGTTCAAGATTACGTCATGATGAAAGAGGCCTGATTAAATAGAGAGATGTCAGGCATATCCAGAGGGCGGATATAGTGCTGGGAAGCAGGTGAATAGCAATCCTCGGCAAGATGCTACTACAAAAGCCCTGGAAGGTAGCTGCGTTGCTAATACGCTCTACTTAAAATTTATACAGAGAATAAAAGTATACAAGCTACTGAAGCTGAGAGGGAAACTAGAGAATATTCTCAAGGGATTTCTCATGTGCCAACTATATAAACTGAACGGTGACCTTCTCATCTCACAGAAAAGCTGGAGCTCTCTCTATCTTGCGATGCGAGACATGGAGAAGAGCGGAAGAGAGCTAGAGAAAGCAAGTTTGCTTCGAGATAAAAGTAGCAAGCGCATGCACAAGTCAAAAATAGGGTTTACAAAAAAATTCTCATTTTTTTTCGCGCCAACCGCTGTAGCTAAGATTTGGTACAAAATTTTAAAACCATATTTCACCACATTATCTTATAGTACATAAGCTATGATAATATAGCGCGTTTATAATTTTAAGTAGATAACTGACTAAGATAATCACGTTTAAAAAATGGGGCTAAGTGAGAATATGCAAGTTGGCGAGCGTCTGGGGGAGGTGAATTTTTAAATGTCGTATTTCAGGATTAAAAATCGACATTACAACTGAATTCTTACTAATTTTGAAAGAGCTCGTAGAATGGATTCTTTGAAGCTAATTATCTTAAAAATATGTTCGGTTTTGAGGAAATGAGACAACTTTTCCTATGTCAAAACTCCCGTTTGATAACATTATGGAAATGGAAACTTTTTTTTCGGGGATGTTCATTTCAATCGATTCTAGTTAAGTAAAGTTTTGATTACACTAACTGAGCTTAGTAGCACACGCTTTCCAATATTAAATATTAATTTATCCGAAACTTGCTCCCTATTTTTGTCTTCTCTCATCTCAACGTGTAATCCGATTCTACCCACTAGTCACTAGAATATCAAGCGGCAACCACTTTAAAGTCGTGAATCACTCATTATCCATCCCAAATTTAGATTTTCATTCAAAAATAAAATCCTTCATGGAACTGCCTGCCTGGCATGAAATCACTCAGACAAGTATACATTGTATTCTAGGAGGAAGCACGTGGAGAGTATGTACAAGTCCCTTGCATTGTCTCGTCACAAGTACTTTTATGGAATGCATAAAAATCCTCTGACGTATATACTCCTCATACATTTCACCGACTTTCTCTTCCCCAGAGAATCAATTTCGAAAAATATGCATATACTCTCAGCCCAGCAAGCAGATGCCCTGTACATGCCCTTGGATTCCCCTCCATCCCCTTCTTCGCACTGGATTTGTAGCTGCCAACTTACTTACCATAGCTATTCCCATAGCTCCAAAAAACTACATAGGCCCAGGTATATTTTGAGCACAGCACGGGTTAAACGATAAGGGAAAAAACTTTTTTTACTTTCTCCTAACCGTTCTCCTCCTCTCTGGTCCGCTTCTTTCCCTTTCTCCCATCCTCCCCATCCAGTCTCATCATTATTGTCCCAAGCTGGAGCCAGAAGTTTTTGGGTGAAAATCAATTCCCTCTTCCTCTCCTAGTGACCCACTTTTGACACAAGACACCCAAGTAGGTCACCCCCTTTCCTGCCGTCTTCTATAGTCTTCTCCTGGGGCCACACAGGAATCCTTTCTTCTCCTCTTCATAAATCTCATCCTCCACCACTCTAAACTAGGCCTGCTTCTAGTGCCTCCACGCGCTCTCCCTCTTTTTGTATGTCACTATAGTAAATCCACATCATTCAGCCAGATCTTGTCCATATTTCCCCCGTCTTCCTCATGTAATACCGTTCCCATGTTCCGGCCCTGTAAGGGCCTCAATGTCACATTTATCATCTCGGAACTCATTTATTAATTAGCAAGCCAAAGCCTTTTGTATTATATAACACGACAAACTTTGAAGATACAACAACTCTCTAAGGATCACACACAAACACACTTCTTTCTCATTCAGCATCCGCATCATCACATAAATATGAGCCTTTTCTGGCCAGGCAAGAATACAGTATAATAGCCTAGCTCGCTCGCGGCAGCCTCAGAATCTGCTAAGCATCAAGAATCCACAATAGCGTTCTAGTTAAGCCGCCAACGGTGAAAGCCCCCCGCATAGCTTTCTCTTCAAGACCTCAAGCCATCCTTTAATGACGACATGGTGAAAGCATCGTTTCCAAGGAATGATGCGTACCAGCCAGCTTTGCTTTGGATGATCACCAATTAATTACGGCATAGCTTGATTTAGATTGCGTTTTATGCAAAAGTTTTTAAATACATTGGAAAATTCCATTTCAAATTAACGTTTGCCCTTTAATCTAAATTCTCGCTTATCCCTATTCCGTATATCCTTTCCTTTTACCTGCGATTCCAAATAAAGATACAATTTTTGCGTAACCAAATGCTATTTGCCAATTACATGTTCACTCAAAGGTTCATTGGCAGAATTAAATCAGCCCATGCACAAGTTTCGTACCAGAAATCATTCCAAGTGCCCTCCGCAGGTATCGGCGAAAATCCAAGTGAAGTAACATATGACCCCCGATTGAACATTCAAAACCTGCGGTATTGCGGGTAATAGTTCCCCGTATATATTTTGCACATGTTTTCCTCTTTGAGCCAAATAAAGCCCTGATGCGCACAGAGGATCAAAATAGGATAATAAACATGAAATCATTCGCCTCAATTATTCTATTCATTCCGTTGAAAGGTATTTTCGTCCTAATTTCCCTTTCGTCCTCATCAAGCCTACATCCTGAGGCAAATACATTTCCTCAAACATGAAGCTCTCTCCTGGTTTCATTCTATTCAAAACCAATTTTCCCTCTCCCCCTTATTTCCCTACTGTCCTGGGGTTTTGTGTTTATTTGAAGAGGAAAATATTCTTCCTTGTTGTAGTGTGCCTCTCCTGTGTGGATTTTAATGAGTCCTCACTTTTCTCCTACTAACCGACATAGCATCGCAAATATTGTCCTCCTATACAAGTCCATAACTTGCGTTTGTAGCAAGCAAGCCCCTGGGCAACGTTAGCTATTCGCTCCTTCTGACAATTAACTCTGTTTACTTTGTCTGTCTAGCCATATGATTCCTACTGTTAAAATCTTGCTATTCTCATTTAGAGACAGCACAATTAGAATCCGTCCTCCAAACCCTTTAGTTAAATCTCTTTTTGGCCTAATAATCCGAATTTTGGTTTTCAGAATTGCATGATCGAGAATGAACCGACTAGTGTGGTTTACTGTAATTTAAACTGTATGTTAAAACATTATCATTTATTTTCTAGCATTTTCCTTCCTTCCTCCCTTCAAACCCAACTGTCAATCTCTCCTTCATCCATTCTTTTCTCCTCCTCGTTTAACTCCCGTTACGTGTTTCTAATAGACTTCATTACATTGATTCGATAGCTGGAAGCGTTGCTTGAATTCAATTCAACTATCACCTAACACTTCCGCTTTCCTCTGATGCACATCTCATTCATAATTCTTTGATGCCGCAGCCATTAGCTACAGATAAAAGTACAAACCGCAGGAAATACTCATGCAATTTTATCCAACTTTCTCTCCCTGTCACGCTATTCTTGCATTTCCTGTGTCTACCTAAAAAGCAACGCTCGTCAAAGTTTTGCAAGTTTTTTTTTCAAATCTTTATTTCTTTGCATATACTACAGTAGCAGAGTTGATATAATTTTAAGCAAACAAAAGTCACCCATTGTGGAGCAGCTTCTGCACTTATGACATTGCTAGTTTTTTTCAATTTCGCTTATGTAAACTCCTCCATACCTTCCCACCACACAAGGGAACAGAGTTAGAATTAGAAAAGTTTCTCCAAACTTGTTCCCGCGTAGTTACGTTTCCAGGAAATGATGCATGAAGAAGCCAAATTTTGTCAACAATTGTAGTTACGACAAATCCCTCAAGTTTTTGGAGCCAACAAACTTGGCTATCATTGTATCTTTAACAAGTCCTGTCTTTATTCTTCCGTACTTTTATCCGTACCGGATTTTCCAATTAACTACCACATGCAACACTCGGACGTAATAGAGGTTTTAAGACAGAAGCCGCTAATATCCACCCGTCTTCCTTGCTGGCGTTTGGGGGGAAAGGGGAAAGCTTGTAAAACTCGTGGTTTTCTTTTTAAAAAGGAGCTTTCTCTTCCTGTACGGCTCAATTCTTATTGAGTGGAGCGGACATAATAAACTAACTTGATTAGCTACGGGGCCAAAGTAAACAAGGGCTAAGGCCAAAGGAGAACTAAATACACGCCAAGTCTCGTACAATTTCTATCCCTTTCTCCGAATATTTTCAACCCTTATGCTGCTTCTGCACATACATGTCTCCGTATCAACTTACTTTTCTCCAGCCGACTCTTTTGGTTGGTCTGCAAGGATCCGTTTTCATTGGCATCAGCTTTCTCTTTGCTTTCATTAACAACTTTCAAGACTTTCTCTTCTCATCTAATGTTTCATCCTTCTCACGCTTCCCGGAAGGAATCTCTGGCTTTTCCTCACTATAACTGCTTCCCCAAAGTTAACCTCCGAGTCACCCTTTGTAATCAGTAATTATAACCCTAACTCCTTCCTTAATTGCGCCCTTCCGTGCTTTTTTCTCCGCTGTGCAAATAGTCAGCCGTACGGATGATTCGGTTCAGTCTTGGTGATTATAATATATTATACTGGCAACATCTACTCTCTTTTAAAATACGTATGATTTACTACTATCGAGGCTAGGTCTCATGCCGTTGCTAGAAACGCAAAAATTGTATTGCCCCTATAAATTTGAATTTCTCATGGACTTTTAAATCTGATTTTATTATGATAGACTGTGAATTTCCGACTAAAATTAATTTTTTTGCCATACAAATAAAAGTGATGGGAAAGTTTTTTGAATTCCGTTTAAATCACGTTATTTGACGTTTAATAAATAGATTTTCGCCAACATTTAGGTTAAGTTACATTCGTTTACTCGCTTTGGCTTTGAAGGAGGGCACACAACAATTCTAACAGCTTCTTCAAAGACTAAATCTAAATTTGCTTGGGACAATGCTGAACATTCTATATATTTTGCTGCTCCGATTTCTCTGGCGAAAGCCAACCCTCGAGAGTATGATATCACTGTATTGGAGCTTTTCCTGTCTGGTTCTTTGAGTGGACTTGGAACTTCCCGAAGGTCTAACTTGGTTCCAACAACCATGACGGGGGTGGTTGGACAAAACCGGCGCACTTCTGGGTACCACTGCAACATAAATACTGATTGAACCTTATATTTACCGTGGTTAAATATTGTTTTAAAGCATGAAGCTCTTAATTTTTAAAAGACAAGCTAAAATTCTGTACCAGTTTCAACTGTACAATGTACCTTTTTGCGAGCATTTTCAATGGAAGCTGATTTTACCAACGATACACAAATTAAAAATATATCTGTTTTCGGGTACGACATTGGCCGCAGAGTGTCGTAGACTTCTTCACCCGCTGTATCCCACAAGCAAAGGTCTATTACATGCCCTTCCACTTCCATGACTGTACTAAAGTTGTCAAATATTGTTGGACTGTGCCACTGGTATAAAAGATGCATTACTTTTAAAATTCCATATAACTTTTCTGAAATAAAATTGCAAGCACCCATGATGCCAAGTAAAAAATGAATTTTCACTTGCATCAAAAAAAGTACTCGAAGTATAACTTTTGAGCAGGCAAGTTTTCCCCGTAGCCCTGAAATCATAAGTACGGTTGTTATGCAATAACCTGCTGACATATGGCAAAATAAAATGAAATTATCAAAGCTTCGACAGTGGCGATGGCGAGTCGCCCAGTTTTGGGATTTTAGTGGAACAATCCTATCACAGCAGTCATACCGAACCGAACAAGAAAACAATTTGCAAAATATTACCCATCTCCCACAGCAACACACTTAATAGATATATTTGACATGCTGTCTGTAAACTTGGATTATATTAGCTACAGAATCCTTACAAACTGTTGTCTTTTCCCACACAAACTAATATCAGTTTCAATAATTTCTTTCAAAATGAATACGTTTTATTATTTAAGGAAAGCAAAAATCACTTTTATCTGCCTCTTGTATTGTCCCTGTCATGAAGTATGAAATCATTTAGTCCTCTTTTCTAACTTATTACAACATATTTGTCATCAAAGTTGACATGATATTTTCCTGCTGGAGGATATTGTGGTTTGTAATCCATTCAACTTTACAGACTTAATCCTTCATCAGCCATTCGCTCACATCAGTACCTCTTCCTAAATGGACAAAACAAACACATAACACATCCGTACCATTACAAAATAAGCTCCTTACGTAACGTTCATTATCCACCATCATTATTTCAGTATTAGAGAGTCTGCAGTGTAGACTCAAACACTAGGACAAGAATGATGGAGGCCTTGTTATACGTAAGCAGCTTCTTTCACTAACGCCTTTCTTCCCAACCGCAAGTAATCTTTACGTCAGAGATAATACTTTAAAAACACCCTTTATCATAATTATTGCAAGTATGAAGTTTTCCACATTCATTCGCCTTTTCCATTAAAAAGGAATATCAAACTTTGTTTACTTCCAGTTTTAATTATCAACTGTACGAATTTCCTATTCCACCCACTCATTAATCCTAAATTAAAAACTGCAGACCAACAAAGCATTTACATGTTTCAAAAATAGCTCATGTACCTCGTAGAAACTTGTATACTCTTCAAACCAAGTCCAAAATCCCATCCTATGGCAATGGCAATGCATGAAAGGTACAATTACGACCGCAGGTATTTCCCCCACGATTTATTATTTCACCACAAGCCTAATAAATAAAAGTTCTGTTGTGGTAAAACGTTTTTAAATTAGTTATCTTTACACAAATAAGTATAAAATGTGCTTTAACTTAATTATATTATTTCATATGGCAACGGAACGCAAACAGGAAATGCTAAAGGTCTGCAGAAGGAAAACCCTAAAAAACGTTTAACAGCTTTTAGTCCTAATGAAAATCTTTGTTGTTGTTTATAGCTTTTGAAATAAAACTTTTATTGCTGTCTAAATTCAAAACCTCCCTAGTGCTGCCACCTCTTACAAATATTTAAGACCAAGCAGACCAAATGTAGAGGTACAATGGAGCGCAGTATACCTCGAGTTTAAAAGGATAGTGAATACATTGAAAAGGGCGGAGCAGTATATACCGGAGAAGTTGTAGGCTATAGTGAGGCAGTCGGGGGTGGGGGCAGACAGGAAATAATTAAAGAGAGCCGCCGTATTGTTGTACAAAAAACATTGACGGATCATATTATAGGTGTGTATTATATCGATGCATGCTATAAAAGTGTAAAGGTATAAGAACAGAGTCAAGAGATGGGAGTAGAAATAATAAAAACTTTTAATGCCTTCAAGTAAAAATGAATTTTAGCCTCTCTCCATCTCATCCCGTGATAACCATTGGATATCCCTTTTATATTTTTTATATAGTGCACAAAACAATGTGTACATGTGTCCGCCCTCCTTATGTATGTACGAGACCATGTGCACTTTGATTTTTTATTAGAAGGCGCTGTTGCACTTGCCTGTTTGTACTCAAGTGCATGTAGTGGACAGACGTATGTATGTAGCACATAGTAAAAAGGACATTAACATACATATGGGAGAGATAAGAGGCGTAAAAGTTGTGTGCACCGACTGACTAAAGAGAGAACAAGAGAGAGAGAGAGAGAGAGAGAGAGAGAGAGACAGAAGATTAGGAGAGGTCTCCCCCCTTCCTTCCTGTCTTAAATCCGAGAGTTTGTTGTTATTATTTGTAAATTCCTAAGTTTGTTCTAATTATGATTAATTAATTGTGAAGCTAGTGTTTAATTACTCGGGGAGAGGTGGGTCTGCGTGCGTTTCCCGACGTAGTTCTAACTGGGTTAATTTACTTAGAGAGGGCGACGGATATCATAGTAATTACCTGTTGTCGGGACGGGATCAAGCTCCTGCCCCTGGGTAAATTTCAAGAATCTTATTATGCTACTCTGAAAATAACAATAACAGGAATTTCGTTAAAGTCCCATCAGAACCTAGGATCCAGTGTAAACAATTTTAATAAATGTGATTAACTATAGGTTATAAGCTAAATGTTTAAAACAAAGTTAACTGTAATTAGTAATTAATGAACAAATAGTGAATCTGGTGGCAAAGGAAGGTTGATAATATTTAAGAGGTTATAGGAATTTATTTACAAGGCCAAAATCCTAAATGCCGAGAACAAATTATTACGAGACTTGTAGATAGGTATTGTATGAGACACGTTTTTATTCGAGACTCTGGATTTAAGAAGAATTAATTGTACTTCAAGCTTATCAAGTGAACGTATCAGGCATTATTGGATATTTTGGTGAGGAGTTACATCGTTATAATATAAAATTAATCCATCGAATCTCTCGTAATGCTTTTGAAATTGGTTTAAGCACAGAGCCTATGTCTATACTTGAAATTTGTTCCAAGGATTGCGATTCCTGTTAAAATTTCCGGGATTACTGCTAGTATTGAATGAAGAAGGTGTTGAAATAGCTAAGTTTGTGCGAAATTGTAAAGTCTGTGTAGAGGTTGAATTGATTTAGGACGGGGGATGCGAAACTTGGCAGATTTATACCTGCAATACACAAGCCATATCATTGGGAATATCACGGACAGCTAGCATATCAAGAGTGTACACGCTAATGATGTATTAATTGATCTATTTATAAGTATTTCCTCGAGAGGGTGATTTAATGAGAGTCAGGTAAAATGTAAACAAAATTAGAGGTTCTACGGGGAAGTTGATAATTAGGGGTGGCTTTTAAACTCGTGCTGATGAACATATCGTGTTACGCTTTTCTGGGTGAACTCCTCGTCTCGTCGCATATCCAGCCCGTGGGTGATTACAATACTAATGGCTACAGTAATTTAGAGATTGACATGAAATCCTAGAAAAAACTTTAAACGAGTCACAAGCAACGTCTGCGGAAATAATGGTCACAGCTTTCTGATTACTGCTAAGAGAAGTGCGTATTCTGCAGTTGATAGTTAGTGCTGTGGTGTGAGAGAAGATTCTGGTCGTGATCAGATCAGGATTGAAGACTTGGAGAAGTGGTATTGGATACTGCTGCTAATTTTATGCATGTCTGCGAGTACAGTGTAGTAGTGTCAAGCACAATTGTAGTGGGATTCCTTACACTTGTTAAATAATATAAGGGGCATTTCAAAATAACAAAGTCGACCTTGATGGTGACCATAATCCGGAGATTATCTGGACGAGACACGTACATCGTGCGAGTAAATATACTCAAGAAAAGGTAAGACAAAGCATTGTTAGATAATTTGTCATCTACATTTTTATTTTAACGATATGACTAATGAAACAAAAATGAGCTTCTTCTTTATTCATCTATGTGATCACATGTATCTCGTTGACTTTTATCACAGACTACTACTCCCACTGTACTGATACACTCAGCATCTTCTAGACGTGGCGAATTTTTCAATGTGCGCTAGAACTGACAAGCACAACGAAGAACAGATACGATAACCGAGCGCAAATGAAACTAGAGAATACAAATTATCACATTAGGAGGAACCCGAGTGTTTCCCTCATCGTTTAAGCAATATACTCATCAGATTTTATTCGTCAGGAAGACTCCAGTTTTGTTTGATCCTTGGATCAGTAATTCTATGATAGGGCGAGTGAGCTCCTAGGAAGTATATTGTAGTATTGACGGAAGCATCACCAGTCCTGTTGAAGCCGATGCAAGCGGTTATCACATTGCCTTCGTTCTTAGGACAGTTGAGGCAGTTCACAGCTCTGCGTTAAATTTCCTTCTACTATTATTAGGATTTTAGTATCACCAACATAAATGTTCGTAACTGTAGTTACAGTAGACTACAATTTATCTTGAGCAGCCAAACTGTGAGTCATATACGTTTCAACCTTACTCATTGTTGTGTGTAAGAGAAACCAGATATCATCTCTACCAACATTTAAACAACCATATCCAACGTGTGAGGATATCAGTGATAGTCGCGGAAAGGGCATAATGTAAATTATACGAGATTTATAGGCTTAACGTACTTACTTATTTGTGCTACAGAAAAGCAGATTTATTGTTCTAATCATAAATTTGAGGGGTATACAAGCCCGATGAATAGCTATAATTATATACAACACTCTCAGCTAATTAATTGAGGAGTCAAATGACACAAGCCTGAAAACTACTTTGCGTACTAAGTGGTTTCTACAAACGACGGGCAAGAAATGACATCAAGTGCTGTTTCCAGGACCCAAGTCAACAATTGCCAGGCAGCTAATATCCCTCAGTTCTTTCGGAAACCAACCTTCAAAATTAGGATAACAAGTAAGTTATCCAAGTGGTTTGACGTTAGCTGTCACTCATTAAATTTTAATGACTTAATTGTTGACAAATTTGTTCTACTTTCAGTATTCGGAGCGAAGAATTTAGTGAAAAAAGACTTCTTCAAATTACCGGATCCGTATGCCAAGGTTAGTGTTGATGGAAGTCATCAAAGCTTCTCCACTGAACCTTCGAAGGCCACCTTGCACCCGTCATGGAACCAGTATTTTGATTTGTAAGTTACAGATTGTGATAAATTAAGCATTCCTGAAATTGTTACTAACAATCAAGCATCTCAACTATGGTTTTTTGGATCTCATAGAAATGTAACCTCAAAGGATAGTATCACAATATCTGTTTGGAATTATCGCAAACTGCATAAAGAATCATCACATAGTGGCTTCTTGGGTTGTGTTCATCTAAGCGTCAAGTCTATAAATCGTCTAAAAGATGCTGGGCCACAGTTAATGACTCTAGTTAGAGCAACGTGCAATGACAGCGAACCTGTTCGAGGGCAAATTGCTGTCTCTCTCATGTCAAGAGAGACAACTAGTGCTTCGATATGCAAATCTATTCCCGCCGTTGCAGTTGTCGATAGGCTTGGGAATGTGTCCTGTGGACAGTCATCCTCAGCCGTGTATCCTCCAAGTAAGTGTCCTGCTTTTGTGGCTTGTTTCGACATTTTCTTCTTTGAAACTCAATGGTTTTTTCATCGTTACAGGCGATCGAGCAATCACAGATAGTCAGAATGAAAATCGCGATATCGAAATAACTACCACAACACCAGTTTCGGAACAGCCCAACAACCAAAATAGAAACGACGATTTGGTTCAAGGAGTCACAAAGTTGACTATATCAGCATCCACCTCCACTGAAAATAATAATACTACAGCAAATAGTGCCCAACCTATTGATATTAATAATGATGAAGGAGACGCACCCCCTGCGGAAGGAAATGACGATCTTGTGCCCATCAGAAATGAGCCTTCATCGTCACCGGAGGGAGGGGATGATAATTTTCCGCCTGAAACCGCCGCCTGCTCTTCCGATATTTCGCAATCTCAGTCAGCTTCAACTCGCCTCGTCAATGGCAATCGCAGTAGCATTCCACAGCGTCATAGTGGGAGCAGTAGCAACGCATTAAAGAATTCTAAAATATCAGTGCCGGCCGGATACGAAATCCGTACGACTCCTCAAGGACAAGTTTATTACTACCATGTTTCAACGGCGTCTAGCTCTTGGTATCACCCAAGTGTGGATAAAAATATTACCTGTAACTCATCGTGGCCCCTTCCACCCGGGTGGGAGCTACGTACAACTTCACACGGAAAAACCTATTTTGTGGATCACTCTTCAAGAACTACACACTTCTCCGACCCAAGACTAATGTTAGCCTTAGACGAAAACCGTATGCTGCCTAGAAACAGTGACGCGGGTATTAAGAATAATGTTGCAGCTGTCGTCGATAGGGTCAGCTCCACTAACCACGTAACCCCTGAAACCAATCGTAATAGGGATAGAGGAGAGAGACAACGAAGGAATGGGAACAGGGATATAACCGAGGAACCACCTGCACCAGTAAATCCTACAACCAGTGGGAGGACACCGATACATGCCGGCTCACCCACGTCAGGAGCGAGCCAGGCTACGACTAGAACTCCACTTTCCATTCCTTCTGTTGGTGCCTCAAAAAAACAGAGTTCATCAAAAACTAGGAGTCAAGATCTAAGTACGAAAATTAAGAGCCTTAAAATGGAACTGCAACTACTTCAACCTCACACTGGTCATTGCCGTATTGAAATAACTCGAAAAGACATATTACTGGTAAGTTGGTTGTATGTTGTAACTGAATACTGTACCAGCTGAATATTTATGATTTTATGCTTCCATGTTCTTTTCTTTTTGTTTAGAATTCGTATCGAGTAATTATGAAACTGCGCCCGAAAGATTTGCGAAAGCGCTTGATGGTCAAATTCCGCGGTGAAGAGGGGTTGGACTATGGCGGAATTGCTCGAGAGTGGTTACATATACTCAGCCGTGAGATGTTGTGTCCTTCGTACGGGCTGTTCATATTTTCGGCTGAAGATAATCGTGCAGTTCATATAAATCCGGATTCCAGCATAAATCCTGTAGGTCTTTTATTTGTGGTTACGGTTTCTTTTTTATAGTTACTTTGATGCTGGTATTGACTGCAATTGTATTTATTATTTCAAAGGAACATTTAAGTTATTTCCAATTCGTGGGTCGAATAATCGGAATGGCTGTTTTCCACGGTCACATCATCCACGGCTCGTTTACCCTACCGTTCTACAAAATGTTGCTTGGAAAGCCGATAGTATTGGATGATATTAGAGGGGTGGATCCAGAACTTCATCAAAGCTTATTATGGATTCTGTAAGTACTCCGTGTAGACCAAATATGTTCAACCTAGCGTTCATTCAAGTACATTCAGGTCGTAGTGAATTATTTATTGACTGATATTTATTGCTTGACGTTGTATTTTACAGAGAGAATGAGATAGAAGGTATTATAGACACAAATTTCACCGTCGAATCAGAAAGTTATGGATTGATCAGAACGCAAGAACTGAAGCCTGGAGGAGAATACATCACACTGAACAACTCGAATAAACACGAATACGTGAAGTAAGGAAATGCAGTTATATTTTTGATGGTATTGAGTATGTAATTATTTCAGGTAACTAACAGTTCCGGGCTTTTGATTTACAGATTGTACGTAGCTTGGCGCTACACACTCGGCATTGAGCAACAGTTCCAGTGTCTTCAAAAAGGTTTTCACGAAGTGAGTATCTTTCGTTACATTGGTTTTATCTAATACACTTACTCATCCGAATGAAATCACGACATATTGCAATTGAATGAATTTTAGGTGGTGCCAGCAAATCTATTGAGTCACTTTGACGAGACGGATTTGGAGCTGCTAATTAACGGCAATCCCGTATTGAATATAGAAGACTGGAAAAAGAATACGAAGCTGAAGAATGTAGATATTACTGCGGATCATTATTTATGGTTTTGGGAGATAATTGATGAGTTGACGGACGACGATCGCGGAAAGTTATTGCAGTTTGTTACGGGTTCAAGTCGTGCACCTGTTCAAGGATTTAAGTATTTGCAAGGTTCAGGCGGTAACTGTAGACTTTTTACACTTCATCTAGTTGACGGTCCAAGTTGTAATTTACCTAAAGCTCATACATGCTTTAACCGACTTGATTTTTATCGTTATGAAACTAAGCAGATATTTTATGAAAAGTTGATGATGAGCATCAACGAAACGATTGGGTTTAATGTGGAATAGAAGCTCGATAGTGTTGGCCCCTCGCTCGTCCCCTCAAAGTGGTGATGGACCATTTCTTCGTACATTGTACTCGCATCTCCCCCACTCATTATGGGTCTGTCCTAACTGGTACAAGTAGTTGCTAGTTCGTAAAAATGAACTGCGTAGGCTAATTATCAATGAGCGTTTTGGTCGTTAAAAATTTTTTATACAAATATTCGAGAGACGAAGACAAAGCATCAAACGTACTAGGGCTAAGTAAGTAATACTGCACATTTCGTATTTAAATTGTTGACTTTTCGAAGAAAAAATCGTGAGACGTGGATCAAATAAAGCTATATTTGTATTAATTACGTATCTCTTATTTCCTCCGCCTTGAGTAGTGGCCCTATAGAAATGTCATTGTTAGCATATAATGGAGCCCCTCCTTGCACTTAACCCATGAAAGTGTTTTTTTTTCTGAGAAAGGCTTAAATTGCTCTCATTGTTAAGTCTGACCGGAAGAGAGACAAGATATGTGCAGTACAAAATTGTATTAGTACATCCCTTCTCTGAGCACACAAGGTTTAATCACATTTCCCAGAAAAACTGCGCCCTTATCAAATGCAGATATTTGAGAAGCGGAGAAGCACCAGCCGATTCCACGACAATGATGCAACAAAACCGTACAAATCTTTTCCTCAAATTTAACAACATTGACAAAATATTTAAAAGAGGATAACTCGTCCTTCCTCCCAGGGTGTGTTCTTCCTAAACCTCTGGAAACTCTTCCAAGCCTCACAAGAGGAAGGAAACTTGGTCAAAAGTGGTTGACAGGGGACACGCGAGCTTCCATCAAGAGGACGATGCATGAATTCAATTTAAGTTTAAAGAAGACAGAAACTGAAAGTTAGCAGCTTGTTGTCATAGTCAATCCTGTGCTAAATTCATTCCTTTCAAGTAAAAAGCAAGGACGGAAGTAAGGATAAGTGAATGAATGTTTGCCGTTGTCTTGCTTGCGGTTAGATTGCATACTTGCGTAATGATGTAATGTTTATTATGGGTCACACACACACAGCGAGCCGAGATCCTCCACGAGTTCTCTTCCTCCCATCCCATCACCACCAACCACCACTACCATCCTTTGGTTTTTTGCATTTAATACATCATCCATCCAGTAGACCACCAGGATAGACTTAAAGCAAAAGCCGCCACCATATAAAGCCTCTATTCTTCTGGATTATAATGCAAACCACACTGGGACGGGATGTGTAGTAAGCTTACTCTACAGAGAAATAACGTACAAAAACATTTGTTGGTGAATGATGAAACGAACCTGAGACCATCATGTTCAGATTATTCCTCCCTTCCTTCCCTTGTAACGTGTATTCGTATCAATTCACATGAAATGAAACACCATGAACACAATATCCCAAGAAGAACAAGAGAAAGCAATAACCCAACTACCTAACTGCAAGCTAAGAGAAGATATTAAATCAAACCCTCCTTCCTCACAAAGTAAACTTAGACAGTTCCCCTAGTTTAATAAACGTGTGCAAGAATCTAAATTCATTTTTAAATCTTGCATTACGTACCAAAACTTTAATCACCAAACGTTAAATTCTACTTGCAAACTTTCTGGATATTTAAATTAGTAGGACGCTGCTTGCAACTTCTGGATATATAGGACGCTGCGCAAATGTTACCGAGTGAGTATTCGCACATTCCCTCCATTCATCCTCCTGTCGCAAAAGCAAGTTATACCGCTACATTCTCCTCATCTTCATAGAATCCAGGTGTTGCAACACATTGTCATTTTATAACCTTCACCCTTATTATAATTTCTTACAGTAATACATATCCAGCCGCCCGCCCAACCAGGCCCACAGCAACCAAGCCTACATCCTTAATTGCGCTTCATTCCTTGCTAATGATAGATACAATTATTAAAACTATCTCTCTCCACCTCCGAATCCAACAATCACTTACACATCAATCAATACAGGTTATTCTAAAACTGCATCTCAACCTTAAAACTAGCTAGTTAAACATGAATGGATGACATCAGCTGCCCCTAAAGCATTTAATTGTCATGTCTTCTTCTCCCAGTTCCCCCGTCTAAACCAGCCCAAAGGGTAATAAATCAAACGCCACCCTTCAGGCACTTGCCTATTAATATTTACGGCTAATTGTATACTCGTTTTCTCCGTAGGAGCCACCACCATTTCTTTTTGCACACATTTATCCACCAATTTCACCTCACCCCTAAACCCTTTGCTATGCTCTTAACAATTCTCCTGTTGAATGAACAAGCTTCAAATTCCCTACTCTCGTATTTCTCCTATAAGGTATGCGAAAAATAGAAGCCATTCTGAAAGCCTGGACAATGTGCGACAAAAGTAGATGCAGAACAGAGAACAGACAATTCCATTATCTATCCAGTCCCCAACTTTCGGACTTAAAACCCTCTTTCGACTAAAATATTTAACTGTAACTTTTAATATATATATATAGCTGTAGAGCATTTGCAATTTCACTAGTTTTCAAAGCGTAATATTCCTAGTCCGTTTGCAATTCACCCTATGCGTAAAACATTCTATGGTTGTTCTTTCTCAATAAAAGCGGATTGAGGAACGAAAGTGTATATACTGACTTAGGACCTCCTGGCTTTTTTAACCTCAAAGTTGTCATCATTTAAATTTGTTTCTTAATGAGATTATGTCATAATATTCAATCAAAAATAATTTTTTCCAATCCTTTCTCAAATAACTAGCATATTCACAAGACACCCCGAATAGCTCCTCATGTTTCTTTGCACTAATCCCATTCAAGCGAATAAAAGACACTTGCAGAGTTCCTGTTGCAGCTCCTGTATCTTTACAAACGTTTGCATTTCTTTGAGAAAGAATTACGAACGTAAACGCAACGCCTTCTCCTAATTCAAATCCGTTCGAGACCCAACATAATTTCCGCGGTTCTGGCTTGTGGTCATATCAATTTAGGACTTGGTCAAAGGAAGATTAGGTATTAATCAAAAAAAGGGCAAGCTTTTGGCGATGGAAGCGCCCTAAGAAAGAAGACTCACTGGCCATGCACAGGGATTGTACTAGCACTGGCTGTCTCTGCATCAGCTTCTTGCATTCCCTTGGATATATATGCGGCGATTCCGAGCTTTAACAGATAATTTACTTTGGTTTAGTTGTGTAAAAGAAGAAGAGGATGGATTTGGAAATTATATGCGCTCATAAAAGTAGTATCAAGTCATCATGATTATTAAATGTTTTTTCCTTCCAAAACGCCCCACAGATTACAAGTAGATCAACGGCGCAAAAGTCAGCGAGCCATGTAAACAGTGACGTTGGTGGTTAGCTTTTATTATTATTATTATCATCATCCTCTTATTGCCGAGTGCTCAAACCATGACTTCTTGAATACATCCAGCCTCTTTCCTTGGTTGCCTTGGGATTACATGTATATTGTTTCCAGCGGGTATTTTTCTCCTTGCGTTACTTTTTTCGCACGCATACACGTACACCAGTACATTCATATTAATTCTCGACCCTCTTTTAGAACAACAAACTCCGGATGCATGAACGCATCACGTTCGTCGTCACAAGTCCCACTTGTTCCTTAACGAAACTCAAGTAAAATTCGATCGAACAGACTTGTACACACTCTACGTAACTCGTAAGTTATAACTGGAGCTTGTTATGAGTGGGGGAGTCGGGGAAGAGAGGGATTTTTAGGAGGGAAACTCTTAACTTTAGCAGGGAGTAAAGATTTTTTGCAAAGCACAATGAGAAGATAATATTGCCCATTTCCAGCTATTCTGATCCTACATACGCTATGGCGCGTCTGCAGGCAGAGCTGTTGAGCTGTAGCTACATACTCGCAAATCTTATCTGTCAGTTACTCTGTCAGCAAAACAGCCAGACTCACGGATATGTACATTGTCTCCTTGAATATGTATAATCTTTGCCTAAAAGGGTTTGCAAAATTTTCCAAAGTTTGCTCATTCTTTCCCAGACGCTAACTCTCTCTCTGTCTCCATATCTTTACTACTTTCCCAAATAGCATAGCGCACATGCATATACGATTACAAATTTTCCGCATATTTCCACACAATTTCCTCCATCCTAGCCACACTGTGATTCTCATCCCTATACGCAATTTCCATCCCTCCCTTTTTCCCTCCATCTGTCCGTCCTCTGCCTTTTCGTGTCTCCTCCTGCTTATACTCTTCTTTCTTACCACCGTACCGCCTTCTAACGCCATGACTTATTGTCTAGCTCCTTTCCTCACGAGAGAGTACTTTTCACACTCGTGTACTATTATATTCTTCTTCCTCGGGTAAAAAATCCCTGGGTGAGGAGGGAGCGAGTGCGAAAAAAGTTTCAGTCAGTCAGTCAGGTGGATGAATATGTGTAACAAGGAGGGCTTGACTTGAGTTGCGTCAGGGGGTTGAATTCTCCTTGGAAGACAACAAGTTATAAGGCTCTTGTCAATCTCTTCCCCGCGTCCTCCTCCAAAGTACAAATGAAAGTTCATTGGGATTTTCAATGACTGCGAATCATCCCTTGGACTAACAAGAGGGTGGTGAGTGAATTGGAGCAGCAGCTGCCTGAGTCAGGGATTCAAATCCTGGATCTGTCGTCCCTCCATTAGCAGATGGGCTCAAGGAGGAAAAAAGGTGGATGCATTAAGATAAGTACCAGAGCCCGAAGAGGGACAAAGACCAAGTCAAATATTTCTCATCACCAGAAGAGAGCGTGGGTAATGAGGTAATGGCGGACAACACTACTCATAAGCAAATACGTCAGGAAGACTTTTCAAAACCAACCCTATTGGCATAATGCAAGAAACCATAAGATATCCGCGAATCCTCTCTCAGTCCACATGTTTCAGCGACAAACTATACACGCATATTATCCCGGGATTTGCTTTCTCCTTTTCCTCACTTCGCCCATTCCATGCCTTCAACTAATTTTTTCCAAACATTACGAGAGAGGTTGTAACAATAAAAGAGCAAGTTCACAGTCGTCATAATAACCATACACAATGAGTCATACCCCCATTACAACAAAGTGCCGAATGTAAGTCGCATATATAAACTGTATTGAATATGCTAACATTCTTATGATAGGAAAAACAAAACGCTACATGCAATCCTCGTGTATAATCCCAGCTTCTTCCCACTAAAATATGCACCATCCCTATATTTTCGCCAATTACCTATATTCCAAATCCAGTAACATTCCCCTCTTGTTCCTCAACATCCAGTCCCTCTTTCCGCCGAGTTTCCTCCTCCCTACAATTTTCCGTGTACACACTTAATAAGGAAAAGACGAAGCAATTTAAGTTACTTGACTTGCTCCTTGGTTTATCCTTTGAGAATAATATATTTATAAAAAAGAGAGGAAGAGTTAAAGGTTCGTTGAAGTGAAAAGTTGGCGAATTTGTTTCCAACCAGGAGCTTTTGTCATTGCTATTTCCGAGTTACAAAACTCTTAATCACTGTCATTTAACCGGCTTGGTAATAAACGAAACACTTTGACAAATAAGAGGGAAGCACATAGCAAACATTCCTCCGCCTCCTCTATTACATGTATTTCCATAGATTCACTCACGCACACTTACTCCCAAAGGGGTTAATTCCCCAGCAACAATGAGAGTACATAGATGTCTTCCCTGCTTTTAAAACCCATTCCTTTGAAATCATTCAAAATGATTACCAATCTTTCTTTTAACCTTTTTCAAGTCCTTGTCTCCTCCTCAGCCTTTGACTGAAACTCTCTCCTCCCCCTCCTCCAACTGATTATGCATTTCGTTTATTTAGAATTGAGGTGAGAGGTAGTATCCGTTTTCCTTCCCGACGATGAGGCTTGCAGTCCAATAGTGATGCAGCTTCTATTAGCTCCTTACAAATTACTTTATACGCCCAAATAACAGCAAAATGCATTGTTTTCCTAAAGTCTCGCAGTATTGAATCTTTCTTGAATCCCAAAGCTTAAGAATGCCCTCTCGCCTCTGTCTCTCAGTAAGTCAGTCCTCCTCAATCTTCTGGATGAATTCCTTTAATTTCAAAGTCCATCAGCCAGCCACTGGCAGCCAGTCAGCCAGCCTACCTTATCATGAACAAGCGTTGACTAAATAAATAAGAGAAAGATGACAAGACGTGTAGAGAGAGAGAGAGAGAGAGAGAGAGAGATGGACCAAGATTCAGTTTCTTTTCCTCGTCATCATCCACCCGCCTAACCCTAACCTCATCTCTCTCTCTTCCTCTCCTTCAAAAATCCTTAGATTCCCAACAACAATTCCTCATCATCATTGATATCTTCACCGCACGGGGATTGATTCCGCAACACAAATCCATCCTGATTACATGGTCATACATGTACAAAAAATAGCAGACGTCAGTCATTCATCCTGTCCTCAACCATCCTTGGTATGACATGATACAATGTAAAAATAAGGGTGGCGTTGTTTCCTTGGATTCGCTTATGAAGAGAATTATAACTATATACAGCGTATTCGCCAATTTTCATGTGTCACTACAGCAAAACACAGAAACATCAAATCCAGCCATCAAAGGGCGGGATGGAATTCATCAAAGTGACAATTCCATTTTCCGCATCATAGATCATTTCAAAATCAAACATGTAAGAGCCTTTCCCGTCGCCAAGCTAGCTTATTAATCCCAAGCTCTTTCTCACAATTCGCAGCCTTATATGTGATCAAGAATCTGCGGAATCATTTCACTCCATAGCGAAAGTGAAAGTCGGTTCAGCTCTTTGCAAATATCTAACCTTCTTTGCATATTCTCCCTTCAAGTTGAAACATTAGAACCTTTTACCCATCATTTCCATCCTGTATATTTTTATACCAAGTCTGTCAATAATATTTCCCTTTCCCACTCTTGCTTGAAATACGTATACCCCTTCCTTGCATATCCCTCCATTCTTAATACCAACTTATTCCCATCTGCAGTAAACTGCAACATGATAGCAGTTTCTGCGACAAGAATTCTAATCCGTGCATTCCACAAGACAAACTTCAATTTAACAGTTTCTTCCTCCGGGATGCATCAGAGTATTCTGTTATTTTAAAACTTTGCTTATAATTAAAACAGGAGAATAGGGGCAAATATTTTTGCAGTCAAATGCAACGCTTAAATTCCAAATGTGCTGCAGAACATCACCTCTTCCGTGTAGCAACCAGCTTTAACGGATGCGGTGAAGAGCTTTCCGTAGATGGTATCATACGTATGTATCCTGCACGGATTTCATAAGCTCTCAAAGCCCAAACAATACAACGAGCAAGCGAGCTTGTGTGTCATTCAAGGAAAATAAACTCACCACTACTACTAACTAGCTCCAAACTATTTCCTCTTAAGGTTTGTCCTCTCGCTCTTTCTCTACATTCTACAGCCTCTACAGACATGACTCATGCTCTGACACATTGTCACCTTTCCCCTTCCTCTCTACACCTTTATCAGCTATTACTTTTCCGCCGTTTGTATATTTGCAATTAAACCTCCTGTCAATAATAATGCCTAACTTGCGTCCCAAACATATCTTGAAGCTGAACTGCAGGCGCGCACTACACAATCAACACCTTATACGACCTCTGCAAACAAGAGAAGTGTAAAAGAATGAACAAGACCTTTTTGTTTCCAGAGAGAGAGAAAGAGCATTAAATGCAAACATTTGTCCCTGCAACTTTTGAAGCAATGGTATGGATTCACTAGTTATTTTTTCAAATTACAAGACCGTTTGTCCGATACTTTGTCCTTGCCAGCCTTGCTAAAACTTCCTCACAACACAAGTCAACTTTGACACAGCTGCTAGGATCCCTGACCGACGCAAACGTCCTTCAAGGGGTTGTCACCACCCCACCATGTTAAAAACTCCACACTGTGTACAGTCTGTCTCTTATAACTAGCGTGTACAGTGTGGGTGGTGGGACGGACGATCCAGGGAGTTAAGATCATAACTTGTTTTATTCCTTGTATGCAGCACTCAAGGCAACGTTCCTAAAAAGTAGACATCATTTACATTTACCTAAGAGATTGTTCTCGTACACGATATACATTGTAGCAACAGCAACTAACTAAGCGTGAGCTGGTATAGAGTCAAGAGTCCAATACCTCCCTTGCTAAAGATAGACGGAGAAAGGTGGATTGAGACAATCTCTAAAATTCCCATTATCATTACATTATTATCAGTATCAGTTATCGCAAAACATTATCCCTCCTCTTCAGCCAGTAAAAGTGTTTATAGTTCGCAACTTCGCAACTCTTGAGTATATATTTTTATTCTCTGTCAGAATATAACCGTGGCTAATTCTATGCAAATCCGGATACATATATAGCAGAGTTTCACATCAAACTATTCTCCAAAACACACTCAAGCTTGCATTGAGGATTGTCAACCTCCACCTGCCTCCTCCCCACCCAGCGGATTGCATTAACCTGGGGCTTGATCCCAGAAGACAGAGAGAATCATTCTTATCCTCAGACAATAGAACCAAGCGCGACCTTTCCTCTTTATTCTTCCATCCCCCCCCCCACCAAATCATAATACTAAAACGTAATTTATATGAGCGAGAGAGACAAAAGTCCACTAGAGCTGGCAAGATTTAATCAAGAAAGCATTATAGATACACGTAGTGTATTACTACTGGAAGGATTCTGCACGTGCCGAGAGAGCCGTCTACTTTTATTATATATCCCTTCCCATGTCCATCCTTTTCATATACTTATTAAGTTGTTGTGTGATCAACAAGATTCTTATTATAATCTGATAGCCATGGAGGTGTATCTAATTACTACTCCCGGAGCACAAACCTCCAAGTGTAAACTGAACAATTATTCCTCGCCTTATTCCCAATCATGGTTTAAAAGAGGCGTCCATGTATACTTTTCAAGCCATGCGGATTATGATTAACTCCACGCTTTGTATTGCATACCTTCAATCACATCTCCTCTCCTCTGCAACTTACAGTTAAGTATATACATTCGGCTATAGCTTTCACTTGATCGTATACCAACTCCACTTTTGACTACCCCCAAACACATAAAGGTTAGGTCAAAAGCTAGTAGTAAAAGTGGACTAAAAAATTCTGGAAATTTCATTCCTCGCACTCAGCTCATCCGTCCAGGCAGGGCAGGAGGGAAAAGAACTATAATAGCTAGCAAGCATACAGGTGAGTAGTTAAGAGAAACTAATCGTGTAATTTTATATGATTAAGAGAGGATAATGATGCAAGACTCTATGGAGCGCGTGAGGACACAGAGGAGAGGGAGTTAGTTGTTTTGGAAGGCGCATTTAAAATATAAAAGAGTTGAACTAAAAGCATCGAGAGTTTGTTTGTTAAAAGGAAGGAGCCGTTTGAAATCACATCATCAATTAATAATGGAAAAATATAATCATCTTAAGCACTTATATAGACATGGAAGAAAGGGACTTGAAATTTTCGTCAAATTTGGTCAGAGGGAAAGATATTATGGAAATGGAGGCTATATACGCAAATGACAAGTCCTTCAAACCCCACCATCCTCAACTACACTACACGGAGGAGGACAATCAAATCATTCCCCTCTGCATGACGCTCCTTATTGTTAACCATCAACAATAAAAGGGATGGCTCATTCACTCCAATACTATCTTACTATTAATCCCTATGAGCCGGCTATTCCAGCTCTCCTCTCAATCCTCAACACAAGTTAACCTACATACACAGGTATCATTTTGATAACATGTATACATCTACCCTTATTGATCTTGACTTGACAAGAGAACTAACTAACTGTGCTTTACCTAAATATCCTTTAAAAGTAATTATTTTCATTTCGACTCCTTTAAAAGACTTGTGACAGACGGACCAAAACTGATCATCCAAAACATGTCTCCATTACTCCTCATACTGAGACAAGCTTGTATTTACTTTTACATATCCCTCTCTCCCTGCCTGGGCTCCATATTTCCATGAGAGCTATGCTATAATACTACTATAACCAAAAGCCCAAATATTCTCATCTCTTACACTCAACACGGTCAATAGGATTGTATAGGAATTCTATAAGGCAACTTTCCCAACCAACGACATATACGGTCAATCCGCGAGGAAACGTAAGAAATAAGTCGCGAGGATAAAAAATCCCTCCACTGTCAAATCCGCTTGAAAACCAACCTCTCCTCAACTATTCTTCAAGTCCGTCTTCCAAAAACGTCCACTTCTTTCACCCCACAGAAACTCTTACCAGGGGGCGCGCAAGAGAGCTTCTTCCCAGCAGAACACAGAGTAACGCACACCTTCATGATTCGTATCGGTAGCAACCCTACAAATCATCTGGAGCTCTCCATTTGCCCCCAGTCAGTCCATTGGGTTATTCTCTGTGTTTTTTATTCATTTTGCTATCTCTATAGTTGAATTCGGCGGGTCGGGATTGTCGGGAAAGAATGCAACATTCTGTATTTCACATTCAAATAGCCCACTACCTTCAGACCTTGTTCATTGTGACTCTCTGTGAGGCTCACACTACCTTATTTCCGAATCAAGCCCTATTCTGGTGGACTCGACTGGATGGATAAATAAGGGTAGGTAGGTGCGAAGAAAGGAATTGACAGAGACTTTCCGCTTTCCCCCTACTTAGAATTGCAGTAAACCGGTTAGGAATCCCTTAAAATGGCCCGGATAAAGTGATTAAATCATTGCCCGCAATCCATTTAACCTTTCCAACTTCTCAAACTCTGTACATTAACTCCAACAAACCAAGACTCTTTCAACAACAACATTCCAGTAACAACCACAAACACCTAGTAGCCCACCAACTCTCAACTTTTTTTAGTTTTAAATGCTCTCTTGTAGACTACAAGCTGTAGTAAACACCAAAGAAATTCATTTCCAATACATATTTTGCTCAATTCTTAAAAGATTTTTTACGTAAAACGCAACGTGCATAAATTCCAATCTTGTCTCTCCCCTCACACACTCACCATATCATAGTTAGCACCCATAAACATCCTCTTCAGGCTCTTCTTCCCGCTCCTACCTTTGTCAGCCTTGACTCACCTTTGATTTGAGTGCACCTTTTCTCATCATCCCATGATGCATACCTGTGCTTTCAGTTCCTTAAACCAAACATTTCCTCTCCCCCCTCCGACCCAAATGTATAACATCTTGCTCACTCTCAGTTTCCCAGACAAAACTGCCAAAGGTTACCATGTCTCTAACACCAGCCTTTACCTACCCCCACCATACAATATGTGCTTCTTCTGACTCAACGCTAAGGCACACAACACAAACGTTTCATCTCTGCCCAACCGGAACAGCGTCATAATTTTGCTTTATTCGCCCAAAATTCTGTGTATCTTAAACTTGACTCCCTTTCCTTATGCTCATCCATATGGGATTTCCCCGTTACTTTACTCACACTGTGGTAACAATAAGATCCTCTTCCGCTCCTGACCAATTCTACTCTCATGCGTCATTTACACACAGCAGCAACATCCGCAGCCGGTGAAAGTTTAAAAACATTTCAAATATGTCCTTGATTGATGGATTCAATGCCCAGGTTTAGGCTGGAAAGGTTGGCTCATTCACTCATTCTAAGGATTCATCAATGAAGCATAAGCGCTTACTTAAACACAACTACAGAGCTTGTCTTTCACGCAAGTTCTCAATTAATTAACTGTATGACTCTCACATTTATATCACCTGGCTTCCATGAACTGAATTAATCTTCCCTTTCCCATCCTGCCTGAATCATCAATTGACAATAATAAGTGTACAATAAAGCTATTGACATTTTGAAATCTTCCAGCTCAATGCGGGTCTCATTATGAACTCCGCACTCCGCGGACGTCTATCTAAAGCTGGAACATTGAATATTTCATATCTCACAGGTGTGTGTCGCCCGTTAATCAGTAATTCCAGTATATCCTTATCTCCTGCCATATCTGTCAGATTCAATGAAACTTACCACTGCAACATAACCCACCATCATCCACACTGTATTAGTTCATAGCCCAGTCTCTTCTATAACAAACTTAGGACAGAGACAATTCCTCTCCTGGCGTCTTACAATTCCGCACATGTGTCTTCTTTAGTCGTCCATTTTTCTATGCATTTTTCCTTATCTGCACGCAAAAATTGTCACAATTCACGAGACCGTGTAACTTTTTGAGCAAAAGGCAAGCAGGGGGACAGGAGGACAATATGCAATACAATAGCAGGACGCTGAGAGAAACATCGCGTATTTCATCTTTCCGCTATAGATCCACCTAGACTGTACTATTTGCGAAACGGAAGGGAATCCACGACCTTGTCAAATGTCCCTTAACTTACTATTTCCCTTGAAGCCTTCCAGAATGTGTAAGGGAACATGTATGGAAAAACAGTTTATGAACATAAATATTTGCTTGGCTTGAGAGTTGTAAAATGTTCGCTAAAGCCATCAACTAATCAATTTAAGATCACAACAAATGAATTCTGTCAACATTGATTTCCGTTTCTGCTATACATATAAACAGTAAGTGCAGTATCTCTAATTGATCCCTTATGTATACTAGCGATTGCTAATTACTACTCAGCATATCCGCACATGTATAAAGTTGAATGATACCGTATATATTCGCGATTATTATGAATTATCCTTTGTTGATACGTACAATTACTCTTTAACTCATCCATCTTGGAATTCGACCCGCGGCAAAAGTAGACCATATATATAATGATTACCAAAGGATGACATTGGATGGGAGCTGTTCTTAATAAGAATTATAACGACTGAAAAATTATTGTAAACTAATAATAAAGAGTTGGTTAAATACTCCACCCGCTTCCACGCACGCAAGGGCAATGGGAGAATGAAGATACAAGGGTGTGAAGTCAAGCACAAGAGTGAAACACTTAAGTTCAGTCAATGCAAGTATATAATTGAGAGAAAAACGGTAATGAAGCAAAAGGAACGTTTGGAAAGAGGCTGGAAGTAAGACTTGAACAATGACCTCGCTCCAGGACCGGCTTCGCCAATTAACAACGCAATTTTTCAGATCAGGTGCAACGAAAGGTAACGTTCAGAGAAGCCCTTTCTGACATGTGAGTATCCTCTTAACGTGAACCGACCTACCGTTAAAATTTAGCCACCTCCTAATAAATAATACGCAAGAATGAAGAAGATATTGTAGTGCATCCTCATCGACACACACGGTGAACCGGAGAGAGACATGGCTCTCTACACAAACGGTCTCTCCTTAAATGATCCGAGTTTAAGATTCCCTTTTGCCTCCACCCGTATCAAAGTCTGAACGATACAGAATGCGAACGCCCAAGTCCATAACACAAGGTTCAACTCAGAGGAGATAGACATAGAAGGAGCTCAAGTGCG
The DNA here is from genome assembly GCA_906901655.1 of Sminthurides aquaticus. Taxonomy (NCBI): domain Eukaryota; kingdom Metazoa; phylum Arthropoda; class Collembola; order Symphypleona; family Sminthurididae; genus Sminthurides; species Sminthurides aquaticus. Next base: position 10,326,710 of record CAJQTT010000001.1, on the reverse strand, counting down.
AATAATTATTCTGAGCAACGAGCAGTTTATGATTTACCTCACAATGCCTGGCAAATATTTAAATACCCCAAGGAATAATTCCTAGCTATCATGGATTTTATTAGTTCCACACGCTCTCTACACGATTTACAGTCACATCATATCCCATAGATACCGCACGCTTATTACATACAGGCTTAGCACAAGCGGCCTCTACATCACCGTTATCCAATTGAACCACATGATGAATTGTAACAACAGCGTTTTTCCTTTATGAGTTTCATCTTGTTGAATTACGTGGCTTTGCAAGTATTAGTTCCATTGAATTCCAAAATACGCAATCCTTCAACCAACCACCTTGTTTGTAGCTAACATGTTGTGCAACCAATCTCTTTTGTCTTCCCAAAGATTCCTTTAAAGGACTTCTTTGAGCATGCTCCCATATAAACTGCGAGTTGAATTTGCTGATCATAACATTCGCCAATATATCCTCCGTCTTCGCCATTTCCCGCTATGTAAATTAGTATAGTCGGGGATAATGAGTGAGTGCGAGTGGGAAGGGAATATTTGTAGGAGCAGCAAGTAGGTAATGCTGTGAGCAGTGAGTAAAGAGGGATTGAAAATAGGGACCTATTCAAAGTCCCTTGTAACTGCTCCAATATCTCACAATACCGAGGCGGTAAATTCAAATGGGGAGCCCTTTATTAAAATCAGCTCCATAATTCCGAGATCACACAACATCGGGGTTTTAATGGTCCCTATAATGTGCACAGTTTAATGACGCGTATATCTTTCCTACTTATGGAACAATGTAAGTCAATGAGTTGAGAGTCTCAACTCCATATCTTGGATATGTCCAGTCAATTCTTAAATGACCCCCTCCCTCCGAGAAGTTATCTTAACCAGAGCATCGTAGCTGAATATTCTCTTCAGCATTCCATTGTCGCACACGTTGTCAATAACCATCCAGGGGAAAGATGTACCTGGAAGAGCGAGTTTGCAAAATAACCCTACAATATTCGCGAAATTTCTCAAAGCAGCCTCGGATACTTATGTGGTCAACTGACTGTCCCAAATCCAATTCCTCACCTCCCTATTGTCCGTCGTCCAATCTTCCTGGTTTTTGACTCGCCTAAATTACCATGCGTTATTTATTCTCACTCCTCCTCCATTCATTTAACTCTACTTACTATCGGCATGATCCTGTAGTCCTTCCTGACCTGTGAAGAACATGCTGTGCTCTGGTCCTGGTCACTTCTCGCGGAAGAAAGCTCTAAAAGTCTTTGAATTTATTACGGATGATACATCGGAGGAATCCATTCTCTCCATCTCCTCTCCCAGTCAGTACCCGAGGAGTTTTGGATAATAAGCTCTCTTTCTACAACTAGCGACTCCATCTAAAAATCCTGCATTCTGCGGCTGCTGTCGGCCAAGTTGTTGTCCTCCCGTACAAGACTCAAGTGTTTGCGTGAGAAGGGTGGCCTGTAGACTATGGCATACGATTTGATTGGTAATTCGCGCCTGGAGAAGCTCTCCGTTTTAACTAACTCTTTTAAGCCTGGACGAGGGCAGAGGGAAAGCTATTATGTATCGTATGGCGTCCATCTGCTATTTTACAAAACAGTACTTTAGCCTTGCACATGTACTCCTGCATATCCTTCCGTGAAATTGGGGTAGCATTGTTCGAAAGCGTAATGGCAATGGCATATGTGTAGTGGAAAATCCCTACGTCCCAGGTACCAGTACTTTATTTTAACACCGTTTACGATTTACCGGTACTATTAATTTAGATGATACTAAATGGCTGTGCAGGATCAGCAAAAAGCGTTTAGCTATGACCTATTCCACACCTTAAGGGCTTCTAGTTGCCATTAACCTGCGCCGGGATTCCAACCCCATATTTCGTTCGTAGGGCGCTATTAAGAATTTCCAATGGACCGAGCTGCATCTACCACAAGGCTCGTACACCTTCAGAAGGTCATGGTGTTTACAAGTTTCCGTAGGGTCAAGAAATATGGTTTAGTTTTGTGACTGCATGTATGTAATTGAACGGAGCTCTTTTCATAACATATATGGCAAGTTCATGTGGAAAACTGGGATAGTGCACATACTCCATCAATCGAACAGACGGTATCCCATAAAATGATATCCCACAGCCTTATGCCATATGCACAGGATGAACTGAAGAGATAGGGCAGGGAGGAGAGGGCCCATAGATCCTAGATCATTGCATTTGTCAGTTGCAAGTTGTGTGAGGAGCTGGTAGCTCAAGTCTGACATTGGTCTCGCTCCACTCCCAACGGACACTGTCATTTGTATTTTTACAAAAAGTTTTTATTAAAATTCCGAAACGGAAAATTCACATTGTTTTTTGTGTCTTCATAACTGCCCCCGATTTCCCGGGGCTTCTCCATACAATTCATTCCTTTATTTAATTAAGTCTATTGTGCCTATACGTTAACTGGAGGAAGCAACTAACTGAGATTATTGACAATGGTCGTCACTGCTACTAAACAGTTGAATACCAATTCACATCCGCATCAACAGATGCAAACAAAATCAACTAACGCTGCTCCGGCTAAAGACGATCTTGCAAATAGTGATCCAGATTTAAAATATTTGGTTGTCGATCGCAATGTCGTCAATGACCCCGCAAGCCAAGCAGAATGGACACAGAAGAGATTGGTATGGGTTCCTCATGAAAGGGATGGATTTGTCGCCGCTGGTATTAAGGTATGTAGCGAATTACTATACTTGTACTATACATCTTTTATAATTACATTGAAAAATTGAAACTGGAATATGCAAACTAGTGGATCCTGGTTAAAAGTTAGGGACCGGCAAAATATGCGAAAAAGTGGGAACATTGGAGACGAAATTACATTCCCTGGATGAAGATCTCAAGCTGATTTTACGTATCCCAAGTGGGAAAATCTTGATCCAATATGTAATGTTTACCCCTGATAACCGTTGGACCTTTTGGTCTTCTACATGTCAAGAAAGTAGTTATGTGTTCCGGAGGTGAACGTCAATCTTTGGGCTTTGAATATGTTGGAGCTATTAATACATCCCCCCACAGGATAACAAGTGCTGATGATTTGACAAACTTTTTCAAACACTGAAATACTGGTGTAACTGATTATTAAATGTGGAAAACTCCATTGGTTATCCTGTTTTGCCAATCAAAACCACACGTATATTATGTGTTGTGTTTTCGGCAATCCTCGATGTTATATACCCTGAATATAATGTCTACACGGTCCCGATATAAAAACGGTCATTTTATCGTTTGAAAACGGATTTCTCTCGAATAAGTCGAAACATAGGTGGTCGATGTGAGTTATGTTGTCGTTGCTTTAAGAAATCATGCTAATTGTCATTTTTACTTCTTATATTTAGGGCGAAACTGGTGATAATGTGGAGGTTGAAGTCGTGGAAACTTCAAAACGGATGACAGTTAATAAAGATGACGTCCAGAAAATGAATCCTCCCAAATTCGACAAGGTCGAGGACATGGCGGAACTTACTTGCCTTAATGAAGCCAGTGTACTTCACAACATCAAGGATCGGTATTATTCAGGCCTGATCTATGTAAGTTACTTTGTGATACTTTTTCCAAATTAACTTGAATTCTTTATTTAGATTTATTAGAGTTATCTTTGGTGATTTTCCTCGTATCAGTTATTGATTATTACGTGTTTGTCGATGGCTAAAATACTATGCATTTTCTGTTTCTAGACATACAGTGGCCTGTTTTGTGTGGTAGTCAATCCATACAAAAGACTACCGATTTATACAGAGAAAATCATGGAACTGTATAAAGGCAAGAAGAGACATGAAGTTCCTCCACATGTGTTTGCCATTACAGACACCGCCTATCGGTCAATGCTTCAAGGTAAACCTGTGGAACCTATTTGTGGCAAATATAATTATTTTACTCCTGCTAAAACTAAGCCCATTGTTGTAGCCCCCTTCCGTTTAACTTCATTCTAAATTCTAAATCATCAATTGAACGCCCCCAACAACCACCCAGTGAGAACTCTTTTCTGACGAAGATCGATATCCTTTGTGATGATCGAATGGAGGTGTCCAAACGAGCAATGAAGAATCAATCTATGTTTTTATGCATTGCAGACAGAGAAGACCAGTCTATCCTATGTACAGGAGAATCTGGCGCTGGAAAAACAGAAAATACTAAGAAAGTCATTCAGTATTTGGCATACGTAGCCGCAAGCAAGCCGAAAGGGCAAGGCCAAGATCGAATTTCCATCCATAACTCCACGGTAATTATTGAATATCAACATTTTTCATGTACTAATAATATCCGAGAAAGTTTTAATCAAATGCCTTGTTTCGGTCCAACGTTTTGGTTTTTTGGATGATTTTTTGAGTAGCTAAAAACCCAATAATTGCTGCTGTCAAATCGATTTGATTATTTTCAACGTTGATTATTTCTGGCTGCACCGTTTAATCCTCTCCCGAATTCAAAGCTTTTATCGCATGCAAATGCAGATGAGTAGCGACAGAATCAATATTTTCCTTCTAGCGACGATACCTGTAGGTCTAAATGCTCTTTTTCTTTCGCCTAAACTTGGGTTTGGTATTAGAGAGTAGACAGTATCAGTACTGATATTAAGGAAGAAAGTGCACGGCTTGCAGGAATAAGAAATCCAGCCAGGCATGCAGAAACGGATTGATTTGACCAGCGTTGAACCATGAATTTGCAGTTGCATTTTTGATTCGGCATGCGAAATCGTTATTTTTTAGTTTCTTGCTTTTATCGCATTTTCTGCAAATCTTTCCTGAATTTTTGTAGACTGTTACTGTAGACCAGCGGTTCCCTCCGGTTTTTAATATTGTAAGTTTGATGGAATTATTGCATTCTTTAAATCTTAATATTCGCTTGGGCTTGCTTAAATGTAAATTACAAAATGCTTAAAAATCCCTTGCTCATTGCCTAAATGAACCTTGCTGGCACACGTTAAAACAACGTGTATGTACCTACTTGAAACCGATACGTGTTCGTAATTCAGTCTAACTGTTGCATAAATACTTAATTCGTAAAGCAAGCACTGTGAATTTAATATACTAATTTTTATCTTTGGTTCTATGCATTGTGTTGATTGCTAATCATTGGCTTAAACTGACGTAGGGGGAACTCGAGCAACAGCTTCTACAGGCCAATCCCATCCTTGAAGCATTTGGAAATGCCAAGACCGTCAAAAACGACAATTCGTCTCGATTCGTAAGTTAATAGATATGATACTGATAATAGGTATAAAACTGTAATACCAAAATGTGAAAAATTTCTTGAAATCTTACCCGTGTTTTGAATTCAACAGGGAAAGTTCATCAGAATAAATTTTGACACAAGTGGTTATATTGCTGGAGCGAATATTGAAACGTATTTACTGGAAAAGTCGAGAGCAATTCGTCAAGCCAAAGATGAAAGGAGTTTCCATATTTTCTACCAGTTGCTTGCTGGTGCAACAAATGATCAACGAAGTAAGGAATTATGTAGTATGCCCTAGGTTAACGTAAAAGTTTATGCGTGCATTGGTTAATAAACCTAACGCTTTGCTTCTTTTCACATTACAGAGGAATACGTTCTGGATTCCACAACTGGGTCAAATTATACATTTCTATCGAACGGCACTCTTCCTGTTCCTGGAGTCGATGATATCGCCGAGTTTCAGGCCACCTTAAAATCCATGCATATTATGGGCTTGGGACCTGAAGATTTAAGTTCTATCTTCCGCGTGGTTTCCTCTGTGCTACAATTTGGCAACATGCAGTTTAAGCAAGAGCGTAATTCGGATCAGGCATCTTTGCCAGATAACACAGTTGCTCAGAAAGTTGCTCATCTACTTGGCCTGAGTGTTACAGACATGACGAAAGCCTTCCTAAAGCCAAGGATAAAAGTTGGCCGCGATCATGTCACTAAGTCACAGACAAAAGAACAGGTAATTTTAATTCCTGAAGTAAATTTCAATAGATTAGAATGATAATTAATCCGCGGTTCTTTCTCAGGTTGAATTCGCTGTTGAAGCTATTTCTAAAGCAACATACGAGCGTCTTTTCCGCTGGTTGGTGAATCGTATTAACAAAAGCTTGGATCGTACAAAGCGCCAGGGAGCGTCATTTATCGGCATTCTTGATATTGCTGGTTTCGAAATCTTCGAGCTGAACTCATTCGAACAGCTGTGTATTAATTACACCAACGAAAAGCTCCAACAATTGTTCAACCACACGATGTTCATCCTTGAGCAAGAGGAGTACCAAAAAGAAGGCATTGACTGGAAATTTATCGACTTTGGCTTAGATCTGCAGCCTACGATTGATTTGATAGAAAAACCTATGGGTATCCTCGCTCTTCTGGATGAAGAATGTTGGTTCCCCAAAGCAACCGATAAGTCATTCACGGAGAAACTTACATCCGCTCATTCCAACCACAGCAAATTCTTTAAGACTGATTTTAGAGGACAAGCAGACTTTGCAGTTCTTCATTACGCAGGTTAGCCACTACATTTTGCGAAATATAATGACGATGCAGTATGGGAAAACATATATTGAAACTTTTTGTATGACTTGAATTTTAGGCAAAGTTGACTATAGTGGAAGTCAGTGGCTAATGAAGAACATGGATCCCTTGAACGAAAATGTTGTTCAATTGCTTCAGTCCAGTCAAGACACTTTTGTAATTCATATCTGGAAAGACGCAGAAATCGTAGGTATGGCCCAACAGGCTATGTCTGATACACAGTTCGGGGCCAGAACCAGAAAGGGTATGTTCAGAACCGTCAGTCAACTTTATAAGGAACAGCTTGGCCGGCTAATGGTCACGCTTCGTAATACCAATCCTAACTTTGTGCGCTGCATCATTCCAAATCACGAAAAGCGGTAAGACTTCAAAATTCCGTTGTAGTCTTAAATGTCACATGCACAGTGCCAACAGCTAATGTCTTCAATATCTTTTTGCTAGGTCTGGAAAAATCGACGCACCCTTGGTGCTTGATCAGCTACGCTGTAATGGTGTGTTGGAAGGAATTCGTATCTGCCGTCAAGGTTTCCCCAATAGGATTCCGTTCCAAGAATTCCGCCAGCGATACGAACTTCTCACGCCTAATATCATTCCGAAAGGATTTATGGATGGCAAAAAAGCTTGCGAAAAGATGATCCAAGGTTTAGAACTGGACGTAAACCTATACAGAATCGGCCAGTCAAAAATTTTCTTCCGTGCTGGTGTTTTAGCTCATTTAGAAGAAGAGCGGGACTTCAAGATTACCGATTTGATAGTAAATTTTCAGTCCTTCTGCAGGGGTAACTTGGCGCGTCGAATGTATAGTAAACGGGTTCAGCAGCTCAATGCTATTCGTATCATTCAGCGAAATTGTGCTGCCTACCTCAAACTCCGAAATTGGCAATGGTGGCGTCTGTACACTAAGGTTAAGCCACTTCTGCAAGTAACTAAGCAGGAAGAAAAGTTAAGCCAAAAAGAAGACGAACTGAAGGTCATCAAAGATAAATTAGATGGAGCAATTCAGCAAGGTCAAGAATATCAGGTCAAATTGCAGCAAGCTATCGATGAGAAATCCATGTTGGCGGAGCAACTGCAAGCAGAAACTGAACTCTGTGCGGAAGCTGAGGAAATGCGGGCTAGGTTAGCATTGAAAAAGCAAGAACTTGAAGAAATACTTCACGATATGGAAGCGCGAATTGAGGAAGAGGAAGAGCGTGCTGCTATGCTTTTCAATGAGAAAAAGAAGCTCCAACTTAACATTCAGGTACGTAGCTTTTGGTAAATACGAATTTGGTAGCTTGCATATTAGTATCTAATGGGGTTGAACTTCGTATTTTAATCAGGATTTGGAGGAACAACTAGAAGAAGAGGAAGCTGCTCGTCAGAAAATACAGTTGGAAAAAGTTCAAGGCGATTCCAAAATCAAGAAACTGGAGGAAGATCTTGCAAGCTTTGACGACGTTAATGGTAAACTGATGAAGGAGAAGAAAGCAATGGAAGAAAAGCTAAATGACTTAAGTTCAGCCCTCGCTGAGGAAGAGGAAAAGTGCAAGCATTTGGGAAAATTAAAGGTACTCGCATAAATTTACATGCCATATACGCACGCGTAACGTGATGATTGTTTAGTTTATTGTGTATATGTATTTATACCAATTTTTTACTCTTTCTCAGTCTAAGCATGAATCCAGTATTGGCGAACTTGAAGAGCGATTACGAAAGGAATCCTCCACTCGTTTGGAAATTGAACGAATGAAAAGGAAACTGGAGTCCGAAGTTGGTGATATTCGTGATGCCCTCGTTGAGAAGAAAAGGGAGATCGAAGAAATGCAGTTGCAAATCGGAAAGCGAGAGGAAGAACTGAACAATGCCCTTCTCCGAGTCGATGAAGAATCGGCTGCTAAAGCTACAGCATTGAAAACTGTTCGCGAGCTAGAGTCTCAGATATCTGAGTTGGCTGAAGACTTGGAGGCCGAAAAAGTGGCGAGAGCCAAGGCCGAAAAGACGAAGCGGGACTTGAACGAAGAACTAGAAGCTCTCAAGAACGAACTCTTGGATAGTTTGGATACCACTGCCGCTCAGCAAGAACTGCGGTCTAAAAGAGAACTTGAATTAGCTGCCCTGAAAAAAAGTTTGGATGATGAATCCTCGACACATGAAATCGCCATGACCGAAATGAGACACAAGCATGTCCAAGAAATGAATGATTTGTTGGAACAAATTGAAAACCTGAAGAAGGCTAGGACAAGCTTGGAGAAAGCAAAACTCCAACTGGAAGGTGAAAATGCTGACTTTGCCAACGAGCTGAAGATCATGAACCAAGCTAAGACGGAATTGGAGAGGAAACGCAAAGGCTTAGAACAAAATGTCCAAGAATTAAGCGTTAAGATTGTAGACTTAGACCGTAAAAATACGGAATACGTTGAGAAGATTACCAAACTGAACACGGAAATCGAGACGTTGGGTAACCAGTTGGAAGAAGCAGAAGGTCGAGCTAATGGAGCAGCCAAAAACTCTGTTGGACTCAACGCTAAGATGGAAGAACTTAATTCAAAATGGGAAGAAGAATCAAAGCTGCGATCTGCGCTGGTTACTAAATTGAAAGAAGTGGAGGTTGAGAGAGATCAGCTACTGGAACAAGTCGAAGACAATGACGAACTCAAGAATAATTACAGTAAGCAGATACAGGGTCTTAATGCAACCATTGCAGAGTTGAAGAAGCGTATTGAAGCCGACGAGGAGACGATTGTCACGTTGGAAGCAAATAATAAGAGATTCATGAAGGAGTATGAAGAGCTAAAGCGTCAGCATAGCGAGCTTCAAGCCCAAGCCGAAAAGTTGGAGAAGAGCCGGAAGAAAGTACAGCAAGAATTAGAAGATGCTTCGATTGACATAGAAGCAACACGTTCTAAAGTTATTGAATTGGAGAAGAAACAGCGTAACTTTGATAAGATTTTGACAGAAGAGAAGGCAATTGGCGAAAAGTACCTCCAAGACAAGGAAAATGCGGAAAGAGAAGTCCGAGAGAAAGAATCAAAATTGATTTCCATATTTAAAGAATTAGAAGAGAAGGAACGCTTGTACGATGAAATGGAAAGGAAATATCGGAATCTTCAGAACGAAATGGATGAATTAAGTTCAAGTCAGGGCACTGCTGACAAGAATGTCCATGAGTTGGAGAAGCAAAAACGTAGTTTAGAATCGCAGTTAGCAGAACAGAAAACGCAGATTGAAGAATTAGAGGATGAACTCCAGCTCACCGAAGATTCGAAGCTCAGGTATGTGTACTCGTCGTTTTTTAACAAACTATGAACTTGTGGGATAATTTGACAGGCGAATCACCATTGTCGTTTTAATTGTAGGTTGGAAGTAAATATGCAAGCCCTGAAATCCAATCATGAGAGAGAGATGCAATCGAGAGAGGAATCCGCAGAAGAAAAGAGGAAAGCTCTCATCAAGCAATTGAAGGATGCCGAAGCGGAACTTGAAGATGAGCGTAAGAATCGTACAGCGGCTCTTAACGCCCGGAAAAAGCTCGAACAGGAATACAACGAAGTTGTTGGACAATTAGAAGTTTCCAACAAAGTACGAGATGACCAAACTCGTCAGTTAAGGAAGCTTACCGGACAGATTAAAGACTACAGTAGAGAATCCGAAGAAGCCAGGATAGCTAAGGATGAAGCTGTAGCAAATCTTAAGGATTCAGAGAAGCGCGTTAAGAATTTAGAATATGAAATAATTAGTCTTCAGGAAGAATTATCTAGTTGCGAAAGGAGTAAACGAGCCCTTGAAGTCGAGCGTGACGAACTTCAAGAAGAACTAGGCGCCTACAATTCCAAGGGAACCTTAGCACTGGATGAAAAACGCCGCCTCGATGCCAGAATACAATCGCTCGAAGAAGAACTAGAAGAGGAGCAATCTAATGGAGAGCTTCTCAATGAAAGGTTACGAAAGTTGACCCTTCAGCTAGAAACTCTCACGACGGAGCTTCAGCAAGAGAGGTCATCATTGAACAAGACAGAATTAGCTCGTCAGACATTAGAGAAGACTAACAAAGATTTACGTGCCAAGGTTTCGGAGCTAGAAGCTTCAAGCAAACTTAAGACAAAATCCATAGTGACCTCTTTAGAATTAAAAATTCAAAGTTTAGAAGAGCAGTTAGAAAATGAAGTTAAAGAAAGAATGGCCTGTGGTAAAAACTTGCGGCGGATGGAAAAGAAAATCAAGGAGGTAAATCTGCAAATGGAAGACGAAAAGAGGAATGTTGAAACTCTTAGAGAAATGAATGAGAAGACCAGCAGCAGGGTGAAGAATTTGAAGAGAATGCTTGACGAGGCTGAGGAAGAAATCAGTCGTGAGAAAGCCATGAAACGTAAATTAGTACGGGATCTGGAGGATGCCAATGAAGTTAATGAAAACCTTACCCGAGAGCTCAATTCGTACAAGAATAAAATGAGGTAAGCTAATGAAAACATGAGCTAAGACTCTTATCAGATATGATCCTTATCCGTCAAAGTTATGCCTAAACGATTCATGGTTACATGCATACTTAAACTAAACGTAACAATTTGTGTAACGCACGCTGCTTTAATCAGGAATGGCAAATTAAGGTAAAGTTGTGGCTGGTCATAACGATTTCGACGATTCTACGAGCCCAGTATTCTTCATTCCTAACTATGCCCTTCTTTCAACTACTCAGTAATCGTAACACTGTCGCAGTTACTTAGAAACTATAGTTCGTGATACAGTGAACACTTTGAGACAGTCGTTGTTGAATGATTTAACTTATTGTGTGTTGTCTCATTACAGGAGAGGAACTACATCGGGACTGAGTCGCATTAGCAAACGTGGCTCCCTTCCTGGAGGAGATAATGACAGCACTTTGTCGAACGATGACGAGAACGACGATGTTGATCCCAGTAACGCCAACACAAGTGTCGTGATTGGAACTGGCAGTGGCAATGGGAATGCCAATGTGAAGTAAAATCATGTCAGTTAATCTTTGTGCCTTAAAAATTATACATAACGTAGGATAAGTGATTACTGTATTACATTACTAATAATAATATTCGCTTATTATTATCAATGTGGTGAAGGGATATCATTCGTGATATATTTTCAAAAATAGAGGATGCGTCATTTTGTACAATAATCATGCGCAATTATCCTCTCTAAACATTGGGGTCTGCTCTTACAAACTTGTAGTTACTTTGTACTTAATAATCTATGTGTATTCGTTAATAAAATTGTATACATCGAATTAGAAATTCTAATCTGCTATGTTCTCAGATCATTTCTTTCGCTGGACAAAATGCATCCTAGGAATAAAGGAACGTATCCATAGGACTAGAAAGGGCAAGTGAACCTTCATACAATAAACGTTATTGTTGGCTTGATTCGAATTAGCATGAATGTCATTTCACGTGGAGTTCAGCCTGCATATCGTGCTTGAAACTTATTCTCTTCAATCTAGTATTGTAGCCGTCTGCTAAAGTATGCTCAGCCTGACTGACAGTTCTGCAAATCCACGATACTGTTTCTTCCTACGTTTATCAAGCTCATTTCTCATTCAGCAAAAAAGCAATTTCAAACAAAGGATGTATAAACCTTAACCAACCTGCCGGAAAAAACGATCCGAGGATGTACAGTTAATTATTCAAAGAACATGAACAAAATCCTTTATTTAAATAATCAGTTGCATGATGTAAGGATGGTTCCTGTGTAATTTTGTTTAAACATTAGGATGTAGTTGCAGCTTAAACATATCATAATGCGTATGATGCTTGTTATTTTACGAGTTTAAAGAAACCTCGGTCTTAAGACTACAAGCTGGTTTAGTTCTTCGCGGGCTCTTCGATCTCTTCGCCCTGAGTGTCTTGACTCTGAATAAACAAAAAATGAATACTAAGCATAAAACACAAATTCGGAGCTTTTACATACTCGTGATAAAATTGGAAGCGAATGTTACGGTTAGCTGGAAAAAGGTAACTAACCTCCTGTTCTCCTCCAGAGGTGGATTGCCGGTTTCCACCTCCACCCCCTCGAGATGAGCGGTAGTATCTACGGGTGTATCCACGTCGTCCTCCTCGACCACCACGTCCTCTACCCCCACCTCTGGGACGGGAACCGGCCTCTCCGTCGCCAGATTCCTTCACGGCAGATCCACCTCCGTTGCCGGTTACGGAGCCTTCATCTTCTTCGGTGTTCTACGCATGAAAAAAACAGAAGCCCGTTTGAGAAGATTGTTGGAAAGACGCCAATCTCCCATAGAGGGGAGTAATGTGAACGAAACCATTTGGCGGGTGAGATAAGACACCCCCCTCTCAATTAACAGATTACAAAACGGCATAAGACACTCACCTTCCCGGCATCACCTTGACCTTCACTGCGTGGTCCACGACGTCCACCCCTTCCCCCCCGGTAATATCTCGGTGCACCCCCATAACCTCGTCGACCTCCACGATATCTTCTACCGCCTCTGCCACGACGAGGTTGCCCGTCCTCACCCGCATCTCCTTCACTGTTTTGGAGTTCACCATCATCTTTGGCCGCGTTGGAATCACCGGATGGTTTTCCTAAAGTCAGACAAAGAAACGGGAATTGGTACAGCAAACCGGCATCTCGCAGACATAAAAGACCCGGGTAGCTTCAATCCATTCTTTCGTTCTTACCTTCACCTCTGCTCCCGGCACCACGTCGTCTGTAGTATCCAGAGCCTCTCCGTCTATCCGCGGCGTATGGGCTGCCCTTCACGGGCTCACCTCCCACACCGGTCACATTGGCCGCTTCATTTCCCTTCTCTCCGATGACTACATCAAATTCTACCTGCTCTCCATCTCCTACGGAACGAACTAATTTCCGTGGATTATTCTTGACAATGGCTGACTGATGGACAAATACGTCTTCTTTAGTGTCCGAGCTACACAAAAAACAAATGAGCGGAATGAAAAAATCACCCAAATTTTCAATACTCACTCACAACTACAACTCGTGCTCCTCCAACCAAGCTAAACACTTACCGGTTGATAAAGCCGTAGCCGCTCTTCACATTGAACCATTTCACAACTCCAGATACTTTGGTAGCTGAAAATCAATAACAATCATTTAATTCCACTACTCCAGCGAAATGGAAAGTAATATCAATTACATATCCCTCCCTCCCGTCATTTAACTAGTACAAACACATTTCCTCTTTAATCTCTCTCAGATAAAATCTCTCCCACCTCACTTTTCCTCTCTCCGGGTTAAAAAGAGTAAATTTTCTCCGGATTTTAATTAATAAACAACTCACGGAATCCAATCAAAATTACTTACCCACTATCTCCTTATTGGGCTGGCTGGGTTGGCTTTGTTGACCATTGGACACTTTTTCCGATGTTTTAGCGTCCCCTCCATTTGAGCTTGCACCGTCCGCCATGATGGTCTGGCTTTACCCACGTTACGGTCAATAGATGTTTATCAAGTTTGATCTTCACTCGATCCTTGCTCCGACTCTTCTGCTGACTCGCTCCGCATACTTTTCCTATTTTCCCCGTCCTCCCTCCCGACATCCAACACAATCCTCCTCAATCTCTCCTCCTCCTCCTCTCCAGCTCAATCCCCCCATCCTTCCACCCGCTCACCACTCCCTCCCCCTCTTCCATCCCCACACGCTTCAAGCCCGGACATGCGAATGCCACACAACTCCCTCAACCCTCCCCACCACTGCATCCTACCCCGAGCAAACTCTCTCTCTCTCTCTCTCTCTCTCGCTCCATCCAAGCCTCATCCCCCAGTTGCCTCCTCACCCTTCTTTTATATTCCACATTTTCCCCGCTCTCCTCGCTGTTTTCCTATAGCCTCGTCTCCTCATCTTTCCCTTATTTCAGTCCTTTACAGAGCTTCCTCTCACAAAACCTGCTGATGACTCTTCCCGTCTTTCCTCCCTACACTCACAAGTTTCAATACATGATAGTCTATATAGCCTCGTATATGTTTCATTTATATACACAAGCTTGTAAGGTATATTTACAGAAAGCAATGAACTCGTCTCGTCGTGTGTAAACTCTCCGTGTGTGGTTTTGCCGGCCGGGGAGGAGCAAAATATTCCTTCCTCCTCACTCAAAACTTTCCTCACGCACGCATGCACAAAACCCCGGTGAAAACCGCCCCGCCGGTCCACCTCCATAGTATTTACATGAAGTACAAGTACAAAACTTTTACTTCTTATCATTCATTGCGTTAGTAACGAGAAAAAAATACAAAAAAACAAATTGTAATTTTGATGATTTGCAAAAGATGATTGTTAATATTATAAAATAAACTCGAGAGGACTATGAATTCCCATGGCATTTACTGTGTATCAAGAAAAAAATTTAGATTAAATAAAATTCCAATTTTGTTTTAAAATTTAAATCCATTTATTAATATATTTTCAATTTCTATTGTTACATTGCCACATAGTACGCCCTCCCCCCATCAATAACCACCTGCTTAACCAATGGTAAAACCAATGCTTTATTATGGGATCCAGGGAGGTGGTAAATAACAATATTAATTAATGAACATTGACTGCATTTTAAATGACCCAAAGCATCTCGGCGCTTCTTGTGTAAATTACTTTATTTTAATGAGCGTCATGGTCCTGCTGGTAGTGCAACTCCTGGAAAAGTGAAAGGGAATCCCTGGAACATCCCTCCTCGCTCCCGGAGCAGGAAGGAGATATTGAGATATGCAAAACGGACTTCCGTATTATTTCTTCGTCATTTCTCAGCCTAGAAGCGTCCCAGCGCAAAGCGTCTTAAACTCCTGGAGATAGCTCACATACATTCTCTTCTTTCCAGCCAGTTTTATTTCCACAAGCGGTCAGAACATGACGCTCCAGCGCTTGAATTTCCAAGGGAATCGCTATTCTTCTTCAGTTTCTTCGCTATTCTTCGCTGCGCTCCAGCGTCTTTGTAACTCTCACTCCGCGGAAGTGAAGTTGCAATCCAAAGGAGAGCTCATAATAGAACATTTTATATTTTTAGCACTCCAGCAATAATGTCATTCCATTGACTTTCCTGCGACGCTTTGTCTGTAAAAGCTATGAAATAGAATTTTACCTGAGTCCCTACCGCTCTCCCAACTTCACAAAGCTTTTTCTATCTTTCTTCCTCCCTCCTGTACATTGATTTTTTATAGGTGAGGGGAAGGAAGGCGGGGAGGGGGATTCTCATGATACCAACTTTTTAGTTTCATTCAAATTCGAGGGATGGAGCTGGCATTCCTTTATCTAACCTTGTGTCTCTCACCTGTGGCTTAAGAATTTCCTTAAACATCCACCAGACTTCATCTCCGTCTACCTTCCTCACCAAGCAAGACTCCTGACTCTCCGCGCGGACTCTCCTGGATATTCCCTTGTTCTCTTAAAGATAGCAAGCTTCTAAGACGGTATCGTAGTGCAGAAGGTAATTAAGGAAACACTAGCTCTGCCGCCAAGGAAACAATATACCACTAAACCCATTTATCCTTCTCAGATTACGTTCCGCCATCACTTTTAGCTTGCTTTTGCAAACAACTTCACTTGATTCTAGTATTATAGCAAAGGACAGCAGCTCTTGTCACGCTTGTACAAAGAGACTATTAAAAGTGTCGTTAAATATGGATTCTGTGCTGCGACGAGAGCACAGCAAGCGTTGATACTTTTGTTTTTAGCGCATGATGAGTCAGCCTTCTGCAGGTTCTAGGTGTTAACCGCAGCAGTATTTACAATATTTGATTCAACGGAATAATCAATCCGAGCCAATCTAAACTAAATTTTAATAATATTCTAATTCTCCCTCTCCCCATTATCCACTACTACCGACACCACCGACCACCGCACCGACTACCGATTTACATGCTACAGAATTAACATATCAATACTCAAAGTTAATAATAGGCGTTAGTTATAACAGGTGAGTTTGCAGACTCAAAAACGCTTTTTCACCCTCCTCTCTGGGGCAATTCCCCATCCTTTTTCCCTTAGCTCTAGAGTTAAATGTCATCCCGTCATCTCCTCAAGTAACCCGTGATTATAATTAACTCCTTAACCTCCCACCATCACTCATCAGTAGTCACCCGCTTCCGCTTAAGGATTCCAACGTTTTCTCAGCTTTTCAGCGTCTTTCCCCGATTCATTGAGTCGATTAGCTCCGCATCTGTTACGGACAGGACGCGAGTTCGTGCTGAGAAAAGCATGTTTTAAAGCTGCTGACTTTGACAAGAAAAGCGCACGCAAGCCTCACTGTACACACATTACAATGAACAGTTAAATGAATGAGGAAAGAAGAGATGAAGAGACAATTGTCCTTAGGGGAGGAATGTCATAAAATTTCATATGTACATATAGTATAGTAGGAAATTGACACGCGAGCAACTATAGAGAGAAGGAAGCAAGTGTAGAATACGGCACGAACTAGCACTAAAAAGAAAACAGATGCATAAATTTATTGTATAACTAAGACTGAAATAAGATATGTACCCGTAACTCAACTCAACTCAACCTCGGAACAAGTTAAAGGAGATGACCTGAAAGATGAGTAGAAGATGGTTATAATGACTTATGGGCCATATTATACACACTCAGACGGAGGTCTCTGACATGCCTTATGTCCAAAGCATTACAATTTCCCTTTTACTACCCGCTTTTCTCCACCGCTCCCTACAAATCTCATTACACCTTTTAAACCCACACATCCAACCTCCCCTAGCCGGGAGTAACCCTTACACAACCGTCGAAACGACGCAAGCTTATTCTTCTTCTTAACCCGTCCAAAGAAAATTATAAATTAAATATATATCAACCGGTAGATAATGATTTTATGTTGAACCTGCAGCGTCCTTATACGCTTACAAACGCTGTCATCGTATTCCCCCAGCAAACTTAAATCTTCTCTTAATTCTTGTAAAAATCAAGTGGCTGAAATGTTTACTCGAGCAATATTACAAGGAAAATCCATGTTATTCTAATACGCGTAATTTGATATGCAAACATTTGTTTAAACCGCATCGGTTTTCGAGCCCAGCGAGCCCAATTTGTACTATTACAAATGCTTTTCAGTAACAACATTTCAAGAGTATCCTCTCTTCCCTTGAAGTGACCAGGAATGGCCTGGTGGAAGAATGACGCTTGCTCTTTCTTTGGTGGCAACATTAGATACCCACTCCCCAATATAAAACATATCTCATCCTGCCCACAAACCCTTAGATGGACTTTTAAATGTTTTCTTCATTTACAGAATGATTCCAAGCTTTCAGCAAAGTTATAAAGGCAACAGTCAATACAAAACTGGATTTTCAGCTCAACTGCACAAGCAATAATTTGATATTGACTGGTCGCAAAACTATTGCTGAGAGGAAGGCTTCTTCTTACTTTTAGGTCCAATAAGTCAAAGCCTTTGTCTGACCCCATATAGCGTCCTAATAAGTTCACCACCGGCTTTGGGTGTAACATGCCACAGGATTTAAGAATAGTTATGTTAAAGAATTAAAAGAATTGAATGGGAAAATACATAGTTGACTCCAAATCCACTTCAAAGACTCAACTGACCAGCTAAGCCAGGCATCAAGACCACAGCCATTACGAAAAGACAATCAGAGGCTGATGAGAGCATTAATACTTTTTAAAAGCCCCCCAAATTCATTCATTCCTTCCACCACAAAGGAATAAATTGAGGAGAAAACAAGTTTGAGGAATCAATAAATTTTCACGTATTTATGATAAATTACTCAAACATCATTTGTTTATTACAACAGCAGATGGTACATATTTGCAAAGGCCCTGAAAGAGGAATAACGGTTCCTCTTTCACGGCGATTTGCAAATATGCATCAAGAAAAGCATTAACTCCTTGAAGAATACAAGAAACAAGAGGGAGATGAGCAGGTGGTTGAGGCGAATCCAGTCAGAATAATTCATAGCAGCCTTTCTTCTCTGTCACTTGGATCTCAACATTGTTGAATCAACCTGTCTTATGATAATAATTCAGCGGTTTTGCTAATTGTTTGCAAAAAAAATTGCTTCCTAAGACTTGGACTAGGGCAAGGAAGGAATAGTCACCCTTGTCAAGAGAACATGTACCGTAAATGATGGGGTTTCTTTCTTGTTTCTTGATTCTTGACGTCAGAGTAATGATAATCCTCAAATCTGACACAGTCTTACTTAATAGTGAGAGAATTAACTTATCTAGCAACTGGCTAAACTAGCCAAGTGCGCCCTAGTAGCGACCGGCATTATAACTTGAAAATTATGCAGACTTGTTACAATCTTGAACCTGCAAAAATGGCACAAAGTATGCGCACAGTTTAAAGAATGCGGCTACGTTGCACTTCCCCATCCCTGCTCATTTCACATTATGTGTTAACAGTCGTACATACCGAGTAACATTATCTCTGGTGTTGTGACACAGTCAGCCGCTAATAAATTATTAATTAAAAATCTTGAATTATTTAATCTACAGCTTCAATTCAGCTGGAACATAGCGCTTAGCCCAGATTATTCGAGTCTAACTTATCTCCAAGCTTGAAGCGCCGCAGCGTCTGATAAAAGCTAATCGCTGCCGTGAAGCCGCCACTCTTATTCCCACAAAACTACTCAATGTCACTCTAATTCCTTTTATCCACCTACATGCTGTAAACGCTTTAGGCGATACATAAATCTAAATGTAAGGATGACATTCAGGAGACTACTATGAGAACATGACTCAAAAAGCTTGCTCAACAGTAATTTCAAGACCATCTTTAAAAGTTATGACATGATGCACAAATATTTAAAAGCTGGCAGAGAAAACGCTTATCATTCCTTTAGAGGCTGTCCTCTTATTATTTCAGTTATTAAAATCAACGTTGGAACGTAAAACTAACAAAACATGAACTGGAAGCAGCCTGGTCCAAGCCTCCGTTTCAAAGATAAAACTGGCAAAAGAGAACAAGGGTTTTAGCAGACAGACTGCAAAACTTTTGTGATACAATTCAAATACTAATTCTTATCTCTTTCCAATCGACCCACGTCCATGTTACAGTCTCTGCGTCCCTACCGCAGCTTTTGTAGTTCTCTGTAACCAGAAACATCCTTCCTTCCTTTTGGCACTAGATAATCAAATTTCTCAGCAGGAAAATCCGGGGGAGGGAGACTGGACTCTGGCAAAGTAAAGCCAGAGACGGAATATATTTATTTTTTACTACCTTGTCCTCTTCCTTTCTCTTCCATCCATAGAGTTAAAAAATAATAATATTGTATATATAAACGCCTCACATTCCATCTTATTCACCCTTATATCCGATTCAGTTTTAATGAAATACGCTATGAAATCCCATTTCACCGCATTTATCCCTTCTTCTCTCTAAGGATATATTTTTTGCAAATTTGCCAAATGGTATGAAAAACACAAAAATATTTTCAATGACGTGCAAAATAAAAAAGAAAAGCAAATGATTCATCATCATGATCACATGAAGCGGATCATCTCCGAATCAGATGAGATCACACAGACAATTCATGCTCTCAGATAGCAGAGGGTCGGTTCGGATCCCCCAAGGGTTTACTTTTCTAACCGCAGCAGCGCTCTTCTACCTTGACCCTGACTGAAATCCTCCGACTTTAAATTGAATTGATTACGAATTGAAAATTAAACAAGTATATTTATTGATCAATGTCGAATACATCTGTCATCTGGGCTGGCTATCTCGGCACGCTTCTTCTAAACAGAGGACCTTTTGAGCAAAATCCCAAAATTTACATAACGCCATTACAAGACCTCCTAGGAGCCGAGTGTTGAAAATCGTGAGAGTTGTTCCATTGCATTTTAGTTCATGATAAAATCTCACTCTTATTTTCCTTATTCAGTCTTTGAAAGATGAACATATTTGATCTATGAAGGAATTTCTCTCTTATTCTTAGCAGACATTCTTTCGAGACGCTCATCCTCTCGCCGCTCAAGACTGAGACAAGAGCTTAAGCCAGGCTTGAACTTAACCACCTCACCTGTAATTAAGGTGGTGCATCTTCCTCCGCAGCCATAGACTCTTGCACAGAATACTAAAAGTTGGCATGTAATCATAATCGTTATAAACGCTGTTCATGCTGCTCCTATTATATGCTATCCATCTTTCGCTTTTCCTCTAAACATCTATTGAGGATTTAGTTCTTATCTCCCTTGTCTTGCATGCGAAATCCAAAGGTTTTAAAAGAAACCGTATTTAAACAAAATCCACGTCAATTTTCAAGCCAAGCCAATAAATATAATCCATTTTAGGAATTGCTTTGGGACCAAAACCCAGTCATTCGATCATCATTGCAGAAATCCCATCAAGTATTTTGCAAAATTATTTACCTCAAACCCTTCCTCAGGGCATGAGCACAATAAATAATAAACGGCTAAGCCGGTGTACGGAAGTGTCGAAGATAAATGTAGATTTAATTTTCTACAAGTAACTTCAAGTAGATTTAATTAATACGATTTAATTGTATAATATACATGAATTATTCTTCATTTTAAGTAGGATAGTGCCTAGAAAAAGTTAATGTTCCGCTATCGCTCCGTTTATCCCTATGCTTCCGCGTTCCATCCGTTTATCCCTATGCTTCCGCGCTCGCTCCGTTTATCTCTATGCTTCCGCGCTCGCTCCGTTCATCCCTATGCTTCCGCGCTCGCTCCGTTCATCCCTATGCTTCCGCGCTCGCTCCGTTCATCCCTATGCTTTCCCCTCCCTATGAGCTTATCATTAGCAAAAGTTACCACAACGCATGCACATAGTGGTATTGGAACCCTTGCCCTTCACTTTCCTATGCCGCTTCTAGTGCCTGCGCTCTACCAACTGAGCTACGGCATGGAGTAGGAAATGCATGTACATCACATGCGCTCACCTGAGATAATCTCGTTATTGACCTGTATCTCAGTGACCAGTTGACCAATATCACTGAAATTCAATAGCGATGGTCCTGATACATGTATCTACATATCCTGAAAATTTCATTACAATCCATCCATCAGTTCGTGAGTTAGAGTGCGCACAGACAGACGGACGGACGGACGGACGGACGGACGGACAGACAGACACCATCGATCCCCCTAGGAAGTGTCTTCGACACTTAATAAGGGACGCGTCAGTATCAATAGTATTTCAGCACAGACAGCAGCGTCCTTGAAGACTCTGACTACCACAGCTGAGCATGTTATTGTTCCAATCTGTCATCATCTCCTGTAAACACTAATACGCTGACGGTTTGGGTAATTGCCTAAATTCCCTTTAACCTTTGGCTCCCTTGCTCAGGAGGATTCAAATCCATGGATGTGCTGCTGACTAATAAACAATGACGGAATAAATACTTTATGGCGTAAGCGTGTTTATCCGAGACCTTGATGACGCTTCAATCATGTCTGACGTCGTGTTTTTCACAGCCTAATCATCCCTCTGTTCCTCCAAAACCAACGATTCCAGCCATCCAGACTACGTGCGCTTCCGCTGCCTCTACCCATTAGCTCACCCGATGAATTCATAGTAAGGTGGGACGGTACAGGATGACGGACGGTACAGTGTCGAAGATCCACTACCCAGGAGGGGAGGAGGGATGATGAAATTTATAAAAAAATTCAATATAATTTTTTTCCAATGGTTTCAAATAATAAAAAAGTGCAAAACCTGGATGCATGCGAATATGAATTCATTTCATTATGTCATCTTCACTTTTTCTTCCGCTGCTTCTGACAGTCTGATGTGAGTATAATAAATAAGGAGAGAATCTTGAAATGGATTTCACCAAGTCTGCATAATTTTCTGCGACCTTGCGACCTTGGAGAAATGTCGTGACCTCATCAATTCTAGTAGTAAGCAATTCCAGAGCGTCCCAGAAATAAAGAATAGCTGATTAAAGATTAGGCCGCGTTTGCATTTTGTTGTCACAATTGTATCATCTCTCTCATGTCAGCGTCAGCCGCGCAGGCCAGGGGCCAGGAAGAAGAGCAAGAAGCATGAAATAATTCATCAAGTTCACAGCCAGCGAGCACATAACTGCTTACTCCTAGGAAGAGAGAGATTACTATGATAATTATATGACCCGCGTGTTTTATTAATTCTCTTCAGAGGTTCTCTCTGGATTCTCCACGGCCCTGTCCATGGAGTTCCTGGTGCGATGATGTGCTTAGATTAAAACGCAATTAAGCATTAAAACATATAATACTTGATGATGAGTTAGTAATCATGTCATGAGTATAAATGTTTGCGTGAATCCTGTCTATTAGTTACAAGTAGGAGAACATGTTGTTCCAAGATCAAACTTTGCTTTTCCACGGCACT
Source organism: Sminthurides aquaticus (assembly GCA_906901655.1). Classification (NCBI taxonomy): domain Eukaryota; kingdom Metazoa; phylum Arthropoda; class Collembola; order Symphypleona; family Sminthurididae; genus Sminthurides; species Sminthurides aquaticus. Next base: position 10,303,919 of record CAJQTT010000001.1, on the reverse strand, counting down.
GACTTAACTTTTAACCTACCGACGACGCAAATACACAAGTACAACTCACGCTGTAATGTCCGTAAATTCCTTGTATAAGTTCATGGGTTTTAAGAGATGCGCTCACGTTTACATCTTATTCCTTGTTTCTCAAGAGTCTCCAGCAATATTACAAGGATATTGTAGTCGAAACAGAATCAAAAGTACTTTTCCTTTGTTCTTTCTAGTGGATGCTGTAAACAGGAACAACAGCAAGCTTTAAGCAAGGTGGTCGAAACATTGTAAAGAATGTCGCTGTAATTTCTCGTGATCTCATACTTTACAGACTCACCTCCTCCCGATTTCATGATTCACATAATATAAATATCTTCTTTCTAATATTTTATATCATGCATTTTAGTTCAATCCCAGTCTTAGTGAAAAACATGTTTCTCATTCTCCATCCATACTATCTGCTTTCTTATTCTCACTACTTCTACCAATTTCTAAAGTTCTCTTCAATTCATCCATAATGACTCTGCCCTTCTTCTCAATGGTTGCATAGACTGCTCAGTACTCAAGGAGATTAATACAAAATGGTGCGATCATCATAGCGAGCAATGAGAGAGACGAGTCGCGAAAAATAGGAATCGCTAATTTAAGCATTACCATTAAGACTGGACTTGTATTTTATATAAATTATATCTCCAACTTCAATCTTCATCTTATTGCGCTTCAGCCACCTCCTACTCAACCTCTACCTCCGTCCATGTTTCACAGTTTGCAAGAAATACAAATGAGTGAAAGATGAGGACAAAGTGCATTTTTTTCACGTCTTGAGATCATCTAAATCCTTCTTTATCCTTGCTCTTCTCCAGAAGATGTATGGAGGAATGATCCACTCCAGGAATTCCAGCATCATTAACTAAAAATCTCAACCTTATTCCAGTTCTTCTGCACGGCAGCACGGCACAAAATTCTAAACAATGGGTTTAACCTCTCGTAAATCTAATAACATTTAGTCATCTCTTCTGTATGTACAGCATCAACTTTTAATAAATCCTCTGCACTGGATAAAAGAAAAATAACATAGAGGAGAGAATAAAAAAGAGAACAAGGAATAAATAAATAATTCACAATCAGGTTTTAAACTAAACAACAAACAAGGGTTCTACTTTTTCGTAACGCTTCTAATGTCTCATTGCCTTATACGTTCATGACGTTTGGGCTTAAGCTTGTTGCTTCGCTGAAATCTTTTCTGAATCTCAGCTATTTCTTAAACTCAACTTGCCTATTCTCAGGTACGATGATGCTCTTGATTTTGCTTTTAATCTGTGAGTATTTACCATATGCTACTGTTTCGTCTAAAAATTAAACAGTGCAAGGCATGGTTCCATCATTTTTTAAGCAGAGTAATACCCGTACAAGCCAAAACATTTTGAAATAAAATTATATATTTCTGAAATCCTCATCAGCATCATTCCAGTTCTTTGGATCACTCAAAGAAACTATGTTTAAATAGAGAATGAAGAGTGTAAAATTTTGATTAATATGAAAGCTCACAAGCCTTACTGAAGAGAGCAAACGAAGAGAATGTTATATAAGTTGTTATGGCAAGAAATAAGAGAGAAAAGCAAGATTCATGTGTCTGGAAAGGAAGGCTTCAAGGGACAAAAAGAAAGCTGTGGAAGAGATGTGTGAAATAAGCATGAGCTTTGCATGTTCACTCGCATTTCGCCATTTATTTTCCCGACATTTTTTTCCAAGCTAATAAACAATACGATATGTGTCCTAAAGGCAGGTCATTTAATGGGAAGAAGATGTAGAAGAGACGTGTATAGGTACGGAGGAAAGGTGCGTGCCAAGCCCTGTAAATTCCTCGAAATCTCTCCTCGACAACTTGATGAAACATCTTAATTTTAAAGTTGTTCCATGGTTGGATGCGAATTGAAGGTAATATAGTACCCCTGGGCTTGTACTCTGGTCCAAATCTTCCTTGAGACATTTGCCTCATCCCCGTACCCTCCTGTGAAAGCACTTGCCAAACTTGCCATTAAGAGCATTTGATGATTAAATGAGTAACCCGACTGGGAATGAATGTATAATTAATTAATTTCAAAGCAACATTATTATAACGCCTCCAATTATTTTCACGTAATTGCACCCACACCAGCATTTAGCAACAACTTGTCATCTTCCCATCGCCAAAAGTAAAACATGGTCAAATCCTCACCCAACAGCCCGCACCCTTCTTTCATCCATCCCTCACCCTCTCTTCATCATCCACTTCATTTGTCTTCCCAGAAGCTCAACCAGAATGGTAAATTCGCGAGTAATTCGCAAATGATTCCTCACAGCTTCTTCCCCTGTCCGTGTTGACGTACTCTTCTTGTCTTCTTCAACGGTAAACCTGATCCGGTGGGGGTCATGAGAGGCCAGGAAATGTCTTGTAGGGCGATGTCTTGATGATTTCAGATATTTGCAATAATTGCAAATTTATGCGGGTAGCTTCACAGGACTACATACAAGACTATAGCCTGCTCAATATTCAGTCCGAATTTGTCCCGGGGACATTTACAAGAAAATCCTAAAGACAATTCCTCACGCCGTTGTAGCATAGGGTGGAAAGAGAAGAAGCGGGCTAATAATTCGAAATTAGTCACACTTTTCATGAAGGCCTGGTGAATTTCTTTCCCAGAGCTTTGGGCCAGAGCTCTCTCGGTTGACAGCGCAGAATACAAGAGATTGATCCCATTCTCTAGCATGTGATAATGCCAGAAGATGCGGACAGGACAACAGAGCATTCTGGATGGTGCAAAAATTCCAACGAGTTGTTCACCCACACGAGGACAGAATACAATCCAATCTCATCCCCTGTATCAAGGATCAAGTCATCCTTCTCATCAAGCATCATCCTTCCTCCCTATATCCTGCTCTCTGTACTACTCCCTATCAAGCTTTCTTTGTACACACTCATTATGATTACGTTTTCACCTGGGGTGGTGATCCGTCCCTACCAAGTCAAAACCTGGGATCCGTCCCTGTCAAAGCCAGGAGGAATAGAAGATGGAGGAAAAGCCACAGGAAAAACAGAGCAGTTCAAAGTAGCCAGGGAGGGAGGAGAAGTATTTAATCCTACCGAACCAAACCAGCCAAGAGCATCAAAACTTGATCACATCGCAGCCAACGGTCAGGCCATAGAAAGTTTGCGAAATTTCCCAATCGTCTTTATTGTAAAACAAAAGCGCCATCCGCAAAAATTCCGCATTACTTTTATATGCTGAGCTCTTAATAAAATGAGCAAATTAAACTACCTTGTCGGACTAATCCTTAAACAAGGTTATTACATGCTCCAGGAAAAATTAGCCCGGAGTTATTCCTCCTGCCCGCTTCGCGCAACCAGCCTTCTCCTGGCTCCTGATTTCCCAGGATCCGAGCAAACCTCTTCAGCCAAGAGGCAAACTAATTCAATCCTTAGCTTAACAACCCTCTCTCATAAATCAGTTTCTATTTGCACAAATGACTATGCATAAGAAAATTAAATGATCTCCCCATGTCTTCCTCTCCCGATCAATTCCCCATAATCAGACTTACGCACAAAGTATTAGATTAGCTAACTATAATTGGGAATGATGAGTTTTTGCGGATGCGGCCAAGCTTTGGCATCTCTCGGGAACAAACGCAGTATTCAACATAATTTATCCACCTCTTCAGATCCGCTTCAAAGCTAAGCCCAATAGTCTTTTGAAGCATGGATTGATGTAGAATCGCCCGCGGAAATTATATCCATTCTTTGATAAATCTCATCTAAAATTTTGCCAAACATCACCCGTCCATACACTCTTTCCTCGTCTCCCGCTTCTTCCATAAAGCAACCAAGTGTCAGATGTAGCTCGGAACGTGGTTGATCTGAAACCCATTTTTTATCAAATATAATTTCTCCTCCATGTAATTTTCCCACACTTGGGCATCACCCATACCTGGCTGGCCCCCGCACCAGCAGAACATGCTCATTTAGTTACATGATCATCTTCCTACATCGTCTCCGGTCATCTTAAGCTCCTAGGGCTAAATTCTCCTTGCATTTTTCCGTGTAGTCAAATTACTACTCCCGTACCATCTGCTCCTTTCTCTCCATACAACAGCCAGGACGCAGGGACAGCATCCTCAATGCAACAAACACTCGTAAATTATTTACCTTCCAAAGAGTTCATCTCAGGCCAATTTTAGAGCAGACAACAGAAACTTGAGCGAGTGAGAAGGTACTCGAGCGACTACGGAGAAATACACCTGAGTTTTAGCCAGGTAAACAAAATTAGACAGCCAATGATTATATTAAATTGCGAGACAAACAGCCTTGAAATTTTTCCAATTACCTATACCATTTCGAATTCCAAATCCTTTGAAACAAGCTCCTCCAAAAGCTTGGTGAAAAGTTGAGTTAAGTCTTAGGCCACAATTCTTTCCCATAACCCTTAAGGAAAGCAATGAAGAGAACTGGACTATAGGAACAATCTCATCCTGAACAATCCTAATGGAGTTGAATACCAAGCGCAGGGAAGCTATTACATCTCCCGAATTTCGCACAATCTTTCCACACATTAAACTTTTATTACAAGTTAATCCATTTGCAAGGATCCATTGAAAACATGTAATAAACAAGTAGTAGGATAATATCTATGACAAAAACATGTAATCTTCCAACGTTTAGCACCACTGCGCTAAGCTACCAGCCCTTCTTCCCATCTTCATTTACGACAGGAGGAGTTAATCGAGTGAATCTGAATTAAAAATTAGCGCATTCTTTGTACGCTCCACGTTCTTCAATCCCAGTACACAATCTGAAAGGAATTGGCCGGGAATCTTTAAATCTTTTCACGTCATTTCAATACTTTTGCACCCCTGTAAAAACACTTGCGGTTCTTTGAATTGAATTGATTAAAAGCTGACTACTGATGCATCGAGTAATTGAAATGATTATCATTTTTAATACCTCATGAAGCGGATGTCGAAAAAGGTTATAGGGAAAGGCAATCCCTGTTGTAGTCTGACAGCATTACGGAATTAGCATACAACCCCAACATTGTCCATAGTTTTCATGTTCCAAGACTGAAGATCCTCCATCTCCACCTTGCTTTACGTTATGCTTGTCAGTTTTCCCTGTTTCTTGTTACCAATACAAGGCTTGGTGGTAAGAAGATCCTCTGCTTTGCATTAGGAAGTTATGTAGGGTCCACTCCGTGAAAATTGCAAACGGGGATGATGGAAGCATCCCTAATGAATCCTCTTAACGTTCAACCGGAGATTGATCTATAGGTGCAATAATTTTCCCAGCTTCGAGTGGGAGACGCTTCTTCCTTTGGCGTCCGCTGATACCCGCCGGGTGTAAATACCAGTTTTCCTACGCAAATCAGAGCATTACTACACACACAACAAACTCTTCATTTTATTAACTCGAGGAGCATGTAGAACTTGTGCCTTCAAAAGCCCCTCTTCCCTCCTACCCACCATAATTTTACCTCGGGCATTTACTTGGGGTTTATGTCCCTGTACTTGTATACGTTTTCGCAAATTTGCAGAAAAGCGAGCAAGGAGCTTAAGCTCCTTGCTTTCTTCCTACTACCTTTCTTTTACTTTTTATTACTACAACAAGGCTTGTTCAAGCCGTATTCTTTGAACCACCCCATCGAGATGAAATTTATACCAATCAAATGATGGAGATGAGCCGGGCAATCCCTAATTACATACTTGGACTTCAGACACTTTCAGTCAGTCAAGGAAGGTACTCGACGAGGAGCGTCTTTGAAGATGATCTGGATGAGTGGAATATTATACATTATCTTCAGAAGAGCTGTTAGAGAAACAAAACCCTTGGACTCACACGAGTCCATCCTATGAATCTTTATCGAGTGCTCCTCGGATTGCAAATCAATCTTGGCGTCAAAAAATATTTTAACGGCCTTTTACATCCTCCTGGCAGTAGACTTGAAACTTTTAGTGAACGGGTTGGGAATGGCTTGCAATTATAATCCCTTGTACTGTTTTACTTTCTCAGTTTTCCCTCTCTCGGAACGTCTCCTCAGCAAAACACCTTTCCATACCTCTCTCATTTCACCAACCCTCTCTTACATATTCGAATGTTTTGCTTTTGGCTAACGCTTCCGCTGTTGAGGACGTTAGCGTTTCTCCCATTCTCACCGCCACCTAGGCTCCCTGCCTAGAATTCGTACTCTTTACACGAATGCTCCAAGGTGGACTAACCTAAACTTTTGCGTTTTTCCAAAGAGGTTTTTTCCTCAAAGACTTGTCACACACTACAGGCAAAAATCAAGTTCCAAGCATAATTTTTGGTTGCATGATCCGCTTTAATCCTTTGAGGCATATTTTTCCTCAAGATGAGAGATTTAAATCCGAGGAGTTGGTAGAGACGGAAAGGATTTTAAATGAAGAAACTCTTACATTGGATCCATGAAACTTGGAAGCTTAAGTCATGATAACAGGTTTCATGTGGCGAAAAAAGAGCTTGTAATTTGCCAATATTATTCCCTTGCATTACAACAGCCTCCGCCTCAGCCCTCCTGCCCTGGCCAGGAAGCAATAATACGGCAAGTACAATCAAGTTATCAACTGCGTTTGGTCGGTCAAGTTTATAAAACTTTCCTTTAGAGAAGAGCAAAGTTATATTATATCACTCAATTCCGGAACGAGTCACAGACAGGAGGGTTTAAGATATCGTAACTTCCCTAGCTTTCATTCATCCTGTCCTTCCGTTTCATTTAAAGAATTGTGCAAATTCCTTAACCCTTGGCTGCTTGAGCATCATCTTGCTCTTGCTTTCTTGCAGCTATCACGCGCCCCGCGACAGCGCACTCATGGCTCATAAAACGGTGATATCATTGATGGCAATATAGGAAAAAGGCGCGGACAGGTGGACAGCTGATGATGACAGCAATTATGACGCAGACCTGAAAGCTAAAAGATGCAAGCCAGTTCCTATTGACTCTGTTGTCTTGACAAAATTCGCGAGAAGACTGAATCAGGTCTAGCCCATTGCATAAACGGACCCAAGATTTTGTTTTGGTAAAAACAGGAGGGCCAACCTCTGAATTGTAGCACATGCGAAATCAATGTAGCTACCAAAACCCGCCCTCTCCTAGAACCAGAGTATTAGCTAATAAGGGTTTAGAGGGAAGGTTGAATTATAGCAGGAGCCGGGGAGGAAGATATGCAGCAGATATGGGAGAGGGTTGATAAGATGAGAGGTGCTGTGAGGATATAGGGAGAGGGTAGGATAAGATTGTCTGTAGAGGGATAGGTAAGATTGGCGAATTGGCAAGTTCACATCCTAACCTCGTCCTACACACCTCGTCCCTCGTAATACCCCGTTCGTAAGCGCGCGTTGACTATTTCCCATTTCTGCGCTAGGGATTGGAACTAAATTGCAAGTAAAGGACGGTCGGGAGGCCGATTGTCCCGGAATCAAAGGCTAATATGACTGACTGCTGACTACCTCTACCTCTACGAAAGCTAGCGCTAAGCTACCCTCTATTATAGCATGGCCCTATATTTTATTATATATTTTTCAATGACCTCTCATCCTTATTCCCTCCCCCTTCTATTAGCACAAGTGCAAAACTTGCAAACATGTGTGTGTGTATGTCTTCCTCCCTGCTTGCAGTACAGAGGACATTGTCCGGTTGATAATGTATTTCATCCCACCGACCGTCCGCCCTTAGCTGGCTCATGTTATGCAGAAATCATCTCCCTATTCATATAACATTGCGAATTCCATCATTATTTCATATCCTATATTTTGCAACATGTACCCGATTCCCCACCACACACAAACACTACCACCACCCCTCACCTCATCATCCTCATCATTATCAGTTTAAGCCATTTTCTCTGGTTTCAGTTTCAGTTTATGTCTCAGTCCGTCTTAGGCCATTCGGCCGAACTTGCAAAATTTTCGCAACAATCTCTCTCCCGCTTCCAACCTAGCTAAAAGCTTGCTAAAACTGTCTTGACCACAATAGTGCAAAAGGCAGCTGCAACCCTCAAGATCAGTCAGTAGTAATTAACAGTGAAACGGATACAGTTGTGCAGGAGGATACACGTTTTACCCGGTTCCAGAACATTGCACCGGATAACATTATATAATTATTAACTACAATTTCACCATATTAGCTTGTGATTTATCTTGGATTTTAGCTGTATCTGAATCTTTTAAACGTAATCCATCTATACGCGCCCCTTCAATTAAACCAGCCACATCATGGGTAAGTGAATTTATTAATCATAAATCCTCAACGCTAATTACCCGACTCCCAACCCTCTGCACGATCATCTCCAGGGGAGGGTTCAAAACCATTAACCTCTTGTCTTCATCCCAGGCTCAATCTACAAGCCTTAATTTATCTCTCTCTCACAAAACCCCGAACGTATGTATCCCTTCTTTCGCTCGCCTCTCAGCCAGTTTCCAATTTACACGTCTCTTCTGATTTCTGATTAAATGATATTTGCATCCAGTAAGCCCCATCTCCGCCCATATAAATTCCTTATTACCTCCTTGGTAAAATATTTCTAGTTTTTCATCACCCCCTTCTACTCCAAACTTCTCACCTTATTTTTTCCTTCGACTTGATTCCTTGAGCCCCACCGCAATTCACTCTGTGGTGCCCGCACGATCCTCTGCGTAAATTAGCTTCTGTACTAGCTTCCGTCTCCTCAAATCTAGCAATTAACCAAGACTAGTGCGGGCCTTTATTGTGACTGGCCGCGGACGAGAAGTCTAAACAAGTTAGCGCGACGTGCATACTGATTGCATCTTCAAAATTGTAATCCATTGCTCAATGACGCTCAGAACGTTTCTTTGGATCAGAAAGCAGCTTGTTAAATGTCCACCTGTCCGTCCGCTAAAGAGACGCTTTCGTGTTCTGCAGTTTTTCAGCGGATTTTTTCCCACCAGACATGCGCTACACGTAACAACTTTTTCAGATTCTTTTCAAATTCATAAAACTCCGGGCTTTCAAGTAGTTTTGGTCCCACTCAGCGGATTTCTTCGTGTAAGAATAAGGAATTGCTGAATCACTTATTGACGAGAAAATTTCCGCTAATTTGCATCCTCCACAAGTCCCAAGGATCTTGTGAAATCATCCTCTTTATCCAATTGCACTATTGTCTCCTCCTGCCTTTATACATTTTTTCAAAATCCACATATATATAAAACAGCGTTTATCTTTAAACACACACAAGCGTCGCTGTAGACAATTGTTCTTAAAGTTGAAGGCTACGTTTACAAAGAAAGTTTAGGGAATCGGAAAAAATCTTTATTTACTACACGAGATCATCTTGAAGAAAATCAAAAATTATTAAGAGTACAAGGCCGATTACGTACACATTATCTCATCCGGGACTCTAGGAAGCTTGTTTAAACAAATGCAAGAGTGTATGTTAAACGTTATCTGAAATTTAATATCCATTTTCATCTCTATGAGCTCACAAAATCCAGCTGTTTTTTTAAAATCAGTATTTTGCCTAATTTCAATTTTACCTATTCTTTAGGATTCGCAAAATTTGCAAATTTTTTCGCAATGTTTCTCCACCGTACCCACGGCCTGTCTTCACGATATCAGAATGCTATTATTGAATTTGCAAATATGCTTAGCAAATAACAAACACACACACACACACACTTATCCTTGTTAGCCTCTCAATCAACCATTGCAAAAGTATTTCCTCCGAGTCCTGTGTCCCTACGAGTGCTGAGCAAATCTTGAACTTAAAAGAAACATTACCTTCAATCCTAACCCCATTATTTCCATGATTACACCCTTCAAAGAAAAAAGCTAGACATACACAAAGTTTACGCATTCCGCAAGCGTGTCGAGCATTTTAGTTTCCAATCCTATAATTTTTGAGGATTTTCCAAAGGAATCTCGCTTTTTATTTTTCCTTAAACGGAGCAATTAGTACTGCGAATCAAACAGGTTTGCATAATAATAATACCTTCATAGGTTTTAATCCGCGTTATTAATTCATTCACCTTATATTTAAGATCCGCTGCTTTTTGCAAATTTTTTCCAACATCCGTAGGATCGAACAGGTATATCAGGGCAATCAGTGTCCCGCCTTTTCTTCCTTGATCATTTCCCGTTCCTTGTTTTACCGGAAACGGAGTTCGCTGCAAAGGTTCTTATCGAACATCTCACAGGTTGCATCCGCAATAATCTCCGGGTATAACCCGCGCAAGTTGTGCAAGCAGGGAAGAACATTAGCTGATGAGCATGTTGACAAAGTCTAGGATTTTTCCTCAAAAGAAATCACTTAATACAAAATAGGTGAGAAAATGATTTCATTTAATCTCATCTTTACATCTTGAGGTCCAAAAAACTCGGTAAAATTCACACAGCCAGCAGGTTTTCCTTTCTTATAGGGATTCTTTAAGTAGCGAAGAGAGTAAACAGATTTTGACCACGATAACTTTTGCATTCAACCTAATAATTACCGTGTGAATTCCATAACATTTGAGTAAGCATTGAGAATTGAGCGAGCTTTTAATCCCGCAGCATCATGTTCTAAAACGTCGGCTTAAAGTACATCATCTCCCTTTCAATTTCAATCCTTTCACAGCTTATAGCAGCCATTCCAGTCTTCAAGTTCAAGTTTACTACAGAAAATTTTGCAACAAACTCGTTCATTTTTTCTCCTCCTGTAAAAGAAGCAGAAGGGGGTATTCGCCACCCTTGAGACAGAGCTGAGCAGCTTACTAACTACAAGAGAACGAGATGACGTAGAGAGTTTCATAAACCTCTGATTTTATTGTTACAAGAGAATTGGACTTAAAAAAATTCAAAACCCCTTTTAAATCCGTGAACTTGAACTTGAGCTTAACAAGCATCACAAATTATATATTTTAACAGCCATACTTACTCCATCCTTAAGCCTTCAAACAACGTTAGTTTGTTGTAATTTTCAATCAATCTTCACTGACTTTCATTGCAAAAATCCCAACGGTATAACCAAGAATCGTAATAATCATCCCGTCATATTGTATCTTTGCCTAAAACTTTGCCTGATTTCCATCACTAACCTCCAAACCTGTATCCTCTTCCTAGACGTAATACATATGCGTGGTCTCCCAGACTGCGAATTACGATTATTATCGCAAAAATCGGCTAGCAATTTTCATACTGCTACCAAATGCATAAACGTTTCGCAATTCGCGAATCTTCCATCTCTTACATATCCAAACATCTAATCCTTCCTCCTGACTACAAGCATCAAGTCTAAACAACTAGAGTTATTTATGGCAAGTAGACAGAAACACAGTTGCAGCTTAACCTTCCCTGTACAAGACGGATTGCTCGGTTATTAAGAATGCACAATCAGGAGTAATACGAGAGCATTGTATTCAAGAGTTATGTCATTTAAATGCGAAAAAATTTGCCAAGAGGCCGCCATCATAACAATTCCTAAGAAGAACCAAGCCGGCTTCACAACATTTTTAGTATGCATCGTAAAATCGGGGAAGCAATAAATTCATCCCATTTTGCTTACTCGTCGGACGGCCTGTCAAAAGGCGTTAGGCCAAGTTTAACACGGTTCTTGTTACTGAATACAAATTCTAAATGTACACTCTCCAGAGTAGGGCATCCGCAATCCACACATGAGATAATAACAGTTACTTCTTCGCACTCTCCTGTCAGTCACTCTCTCAGTCAGTCAGCCTTTGAACTCCCTCCTAATTAAATCTCCAAACGGACACAATGAGCTTTAATTCATCTGTGCCGATGCCAACCTGTTAAAGACCTACAGGAGAGACGGAGAGAATGGGACACCACACACACACACGAATTCACCACACACGCAAAGCTTATGCATATAACTTGTTACTTGCGGAACAACTATCAAAAAAAGCAAGTCTTCTTCCTCCTTCACATGATGAGGACAAGATTCAGCTTAACTTGACTGACTTACGCCGTAGGAATAACTTTGTATTGTATACCCGAGAATCTCCTGGGGACGTAATTATCAAGTACATAATACACACAGTACACCCAGCTTTTAATTACTAAACATGCATTAATGAATGAGCCATTAGTGTTTGTAGTAGTAGGACAAGGGATCTTTTAATACTCCAGGCGTAATCCTGACAGATGATCATATTGTCTCTTTAAAAGCACATCATACTTTGTCAAACCCGTAATTACCTTTACACACATCCTCATTTCATTATTCCTACCTCAAACTCCTACACAATCTAACTTCTTCCTTCAAAACAAATGGAGACAATGTAAGGAAAAGAATGACAAGGAATTCGTGCAAGGTGAAGAGCAACTCTTCCTGACCACTGGTCAACCGGCAACTTAGCTATGCATTCCTTACATATAACAACACTACAGTAAACACTTAATTACGGGCCATGGACTACCAGAGCATCAGACAGTTAGCCGGCATCTCAAATCTCTTGAAGCATAATACATGTCATAATTCTATACGGAATCAATGATCTCTATTCAGAGGGGACAAACCACGGGGCGATGCTGTTATATTCTCCAAACAGGACAACAAATCCACCTGCTTACAATATTCATGTCATCTTCCAATAGCCAAAATTACAGATAGGTAGACCCCGTGTAGTATAATATAAGCTACACACTTAATCCGCATCTTCCATCCAGCTTGAACGCTTGGACACAAAAGATCATTAGGACTTTAACGGTCTTATTCATTCACTCTCCTTCAACGCTTCCTTCTTCTCGCTGTCTCCATGCTCAATTCATCACAATGCTAATTCAGAGCGCTAACATGGAAACAATAGTCGGGAATTAAGGCACAAAAACTTGTAACAAAAGGACACACACACACGCTGCAGCTAAACCAACGCGCATACGTCACACTAATTCCGAGCAGTTACAGTTAGCAAAGTGGCAACAGATGCAGGGATTTATATCGCAAACGGGCAACATAGTTATCAAATTGGTTTCCCTGCTGAGACAACAAGACTTTGCAATATGTTTGCAAATATTTTTTCCTTTGTTTAACATCTTTCTTCGGAAATGCTCATATCAAGCAGTATACGCAGTTACCACTATTGCAAGCTTTAAGGTTGATCCCCTTATAATGATCTATAACAAGTTTGATTGCGAAATTAGCCGGGTAATACTTATTATTACCGGAGGCAGAAGCCGTCTAACAACATGTTTGAATCCAACGCAATGGATCGTATCCGATAAGCCTTGATAACGAGCCCTGAGTGCATAGAATCAACTCTAGGCAAGCAATCAAAGTGAGCTTGAAAGATATTATCTTGATGAATTTATCCATTAGCTCAGGGCTTGTGCTTGATGCTTTTACATAATTCTATTTACTCTAGTCTTCACAACCAATCGTATTTATTCGCCAAATCATAATCTCATCATGCATCTTAATCTAGAATCTTGAAGATTCCCGGCACTTTGCCCCCACTCCCAGCATCCTCCACCTCCACATCTGTCTTACGTCAAACATTTCCTCTTGACCAGAAGATATATGATGATCTCAACAAACGTCTTCCTTTTCCTCTCGTACAGTATTACTCAGTCTGACAGATACGGAGAAAGCTGAGTAAATACAACGTTTTTGCAATTAAACGTATGACATAATAATAATGACCCTCCTCTTACAAGCAAGCAAGCCCAACAAAAAAGTGTCATGAGATGAGTTTTTCCGCCAGGGGCAATTTACAATTACCACCTCCTCCACTAAGTATGAATGAAAGCTGAGAAGACTTTAGTCTGTAGCTTCCTCCTATCAGTCAAACAGGTAAAGAATAACATGGGAATCATGTACTACTTTAATCGGAAAACGCGGACTTATTAGCACACAGTATTTAGCATTAACCTTTATGAACTAAAACCAATAGAGATTAATTATGCATGCAAGCTAGATGAGTTTCAAAGGAAAAAAATTAGGATTTGCCCGGCCGTTGGCCGGTTCTTCCGTTCATGTATATTTACAACTACATCTCCTCTTCCATGTAAGGATTTGCCAATCGGCCAAGCAGTCAAAGATTCAAGTAAAAGCAGTCTTGTTTTCCTCCCATCTATCCTGAGTCTCAGTTCTTTCACAAGGAATTGCCTCATTTTTGTCACTCTCTTCTCTCCCATTTTATTCATCTTCTTCTTGTTATATATTCATCTCAAGCCTGCAATCATGTCGTGTCATTCCTTCCTCTGACAGGGCATACACTTGTCCCACAGACTTTCCCACCAGGTGAGTTCTGGAGGTGAGGATTGAAAAGCTCCGTCTTCTAACGACCCTTCGAGCTTGAACCCCTCAAAGCTACATAAGACCGGTATCTGTTCCAACCCGGCTCCCCTGTATACTTATTAAGTGATTCCGCGTGACATACGAGGACAAAACAATCCTGTTCTTCTTGTTGCGGAGGACATATCCTCCCCATGATCAGCGTCTCAGCTTACACTAAATGGATTGTCAAAATCTTGTCTTTTCTTAAGGAGGATTCATTTACCTTGTTTTGATAAAAATTTGCCAATTTACATTCGCCAATTCCTCTCTGTCCTGCTAAAATACAGGCTAGCTTTATTCCTGCAGGCTGTCCCTTCCTTATCACGCAAAGTAAACCCACTTGGATAGGTACGGCTTCCTGGGCAAACTCTTTTAACAAAATACCAATTAAGTATTCAATCAAATGCAACATACCGTTGGAGTTGGCGGGCAGCATTCTTGAAAGCCTGTTCTTATTGAGCGGAACAAGTATAGCCGCGTCAAAACTCCCATTAGTCCCGACAAAAGAAGCACCTTTAGATATTGAAATTACACAATTACGTTATAGTCTTCTTGATTTCAACAATTATTCCTACACATCAGCAGCCACCCTCCCAGCACTGACCTTAACCTTCCTGTACCTTGGAGAACATTTCCTCATTAGGCTTTCTTGGTTCCTTGACACCATGCATCACCACCACCACCGTCTAGCGTGCAAGCAAATCAAGTACTCTTTTGTGGCCGTAGCGTCAGTTGTGTCAGTTATGTAACCACCGTTCGCGAAATATGAGGCGGGAGAAAATCCTCACGAATTCCTCGTCAAACTTGAACAGAGTTGACTCCACGTCAAACTTTTTAAAAATCTCCGACGCTTCTGGCTACATCCGTAGACCAACGAAGAAGCGCAACTCCCACCGCATGACCCTTTCCTTTGTATACATCGCGCAAGACAACAACTAAGTGGTCGTCGTCGTCACCAATAGCGCCACCAAATCAACTACCGACCACGCACAGTTTGTCAGTCCGGAATTAATTGTCTCTAGTTTCCCCGGAATAATTAAGATTCAAAATTCTGGTTTCTTATCCTCCTCGCGGAACCAACCAAATAAATACGTTTTTTAAACCGTCAATTCTTCCAACTTTCATACCCATGTACAAGATACGAGAGCTTAAACTCAGAGTACGTGACACGCTCCACTCAAGCACAGGGCTTTTAAGCCCTCATCATCACACACATTTATCAAATCCCATTATTGAACCGTCCCATCATACTGGTTTCTTAATCCTACCTGTACACACGTCAGCGTCTTCCATTATTCCCTTATACACTTTTCAATCTTCATCTTCCTTCTCCTAACTTTCCTCCATGTAAATTCACTTTCCTCTTCTCACTCTGAAAGAATCATTAAAAGCGTGCGCTTATAGCTTCCAATTCCCCATTATTATGCTCCCACTCTTCAAATCCGTTCAATCAAGACGATTAAAATCAATCCAAAGTCAACCTTTTCATCATCTGTCAATACCTTGGGCAACATAAGAACGACTCCACCTTGACCATGTTCCTACGGTCCACTTCTTCTCCTCAGACAAGTTGTAATTCCTTGACCTTATCATACTTCCTCCTATCGGAGAAAGCAGCGGTAGCCGGAGTAACGTTTCACTTTCTTGCACAACATCCTCCTGCCAAAGGCCAAAACAACAAATCTGACCTCGCTCACCTTTCCCTCTATCTTCATACGATCTGATTGCCAAAATATATGGTAACAGACGTGCCAAAATTTTCCTTCAAACCCACCACACTGATTTAAATGTTGAACAAAGTGTCACCTGGGAGCATCTGGCTTTCTTGCACAGCTTCCAACCGCAGAATAATGGCCATTTGGATGCCATAAAGCTCTATAATTCATTATCATCTCACACTTGATAATATCCTACGGAGATCTTTTATACACTTCTCTCTGGTCATGACGCCTTTGACTAATTTCTCCCCTGGGCAGTGGCAGACATGTTGAGAATTGAAATGACAATATTCTTTAGCTCTTTTCTTCGTCAGCCAAGAAGGATTGGCTTGAATCCTTTACATTTTTCAATCTTTAATCTGCTCGAGTCAAGCGGCTGTGTAGATTATTGTGTAGATTGAGAACTATCCTCTCGAGGTGATAAGGATCCTAGAGTGTTCGCAAAAGAGACATACTAATTGTTATAACAACAAGTTACCAAGCCTACGCTAGGGAGAAATGAATCTTTCTCAGCGGAGGGTGTCAGATATTCTCTTTGGTTTCCCGTCTTCTTCCTTGTTAAACAAGGGGTGAAGAAGACGCCTATGGGTTTTTGCGGGTGAAGAAAATAAACGGGTTTCACAATATGCCTCTCTTCTCCCTCCTTGCATGCAATCGGCTATTGTCATGCAAAACCCTTCCATCAATCCTCCATATTTGATAATACAAAAGGCTTCTTGTCCACAACGCCTCCGTCATTTCATCCCCTTTCTATTCACATATCCAGAAGGGGCAAGCTGAGTCAGGAATTCCATACATAACTCATACGCTAAACTACATAAATCCCTGCCCAAAAACGTGCCCTACGCAAACAGAATCCTGGCTGGTATTCCGTATCATGAGCCACCCATGGAACGAACCTACTAAAAGCAACCCGCTACCAAACCTGGCACGAAGAGCTTTGAAATCTCGAAACATTTTCAATTAAGGTGTGTTCAAGGAAGAGCGGCTGGATTCAATTCTTCCTACACCATATCTTTTGCACCATGCCATAGATTAGCTATCGGATGCTGAGAGCAATTTTCAAATCTTTTCATAATATCCATAAGTTTCTCAACCCGCCTTTTTACGGAATCAATCTCTGCATTTTTATACATGTTTGTTTGCCAATGCAATGCCAAATACGAAACTTGGCTAAAATTCAATTAATACCCCGGTGTTACCCGCCCGCCCACTGACTGGATCCTCTTCCTTTCACATCCTTGTAACGGTCCTACTAACAACTGTCGAGGGGGAAATGTATAAAAGTTCAAAATTAAGTGCTGCTGTAAAACTGTACAGCTTTTCATAGCCCGAAGGGCAATGTTAAAGTGAGTCACGTTACGTGATACACGAATGGGCGGACAAACTCAATTACGGGATAAACTTCAATTAAAAATTCATTATTACCATAGCTATGGGACAAATGTTATTATTGCAAACATTTAAACTTTTCATAAATCAGCCCTAACGAGAGTGCAATCACTCCTTGTGTAATAATAATCCAACCTAACGCATCTGCCTCAACCAAGTACAACATAAACTTGAACTTGACTTGCTTTGCCCCGAGACTTAATTCCTCCTCCTTACCTAGGGACGGCTACCTTGGAGAAGACGTAGTGTTTGTTAATTTAATGAGTTCACATGTCAGCTCAGCTCCTTCAATAATTCTCCGGTCGGCACTCCTAATTTTCTCTCCTTTCTGAGAACTTAATGCTTATGCCAGCAGAAGAAGGCCAACAGCGCCAATAAGTCCGCTTCTTCAACCTTACGTAATTGCTCTATTGTCACACTGTCCGGGTATTTTCCACCGCTGACTGCCCATTCACTTAGAATACACCCACCCCGACATGAGCTTTGAAGCGGTTATGGTGAATTGGTTTGCGCTCATTTCTAAAGTAAATATGGAGGCAGCGCCAAGGCGCGGATGATGTTATTGAGGAACGCTTAACAATAATTATATATTTGTGCACGGATGAGGAACAGAGCAAAGTATTTTTCAACAAGTTTTCCTCCCCATCTTCTTTGTGGGCTTTAAATTCTTTAACAAGCTCTGTCGTTGAACTCTATAAGAGTGAAATCAAAGCCTGAAATATTGCACCACCAAATTAGTAAAGTTGAAGCAGAGGCTGGAAGGGTGATTAATCATCTCATTTACATCACAAGCTCATTATTCAGCCCTGAAAACTAAATTAAAACTTACGCATAATCTGACATCTTGTGAGCAAATCTATTTTGTATTATTGACACTGCCTTCGGACTACAACTCCATATTCTTGTAACAACACTCTTGAGTTCAATCTTCCCAATTAACTATTAGTATTTTAATTTTATTTTAAGATTTTACCGTTAGGGGGAGATTTGTGAGACATTTAAACAAGGCTAATAAGCCCTGACACATGGAGCTGTATATACGCTGCACCTGAGTTTTTTATTTATGTTTGTTTGTTTGCTTTATAATTTCAGGTTCGTCCCTAAAGATCTGGCTGATGATGGCTCCTCTAGTTCTCGGATTGCTGGATATCTCAGCGGCACAAATCCGTGAGTAACACAACACACGAAAGCTGCAAGCTTCTAAAGAGAGGCGTTTGAGAATGCGTTTAGTACTTATAGTGTTGTTTAATTTTGTTTAATTCCAGAAAATTCTAGAAGAGTCAAATCATCGAGAGCATTAAGATCGGAAGCTGCATGTAATAGTCCAGGATATTTTGGAAACGACAACGATTGTCGAAAATTCTACCAGTGCGTGGAAGTGACTCAAGAGGATGGCACTTCCGGCTACAGGGTTTATTTCTACGAGTGTGCGGAAGGAACCATTTTTGATCCTACCGTAGACGTTTGCAGTCATCCTGAAAATGTATACCCGCGACCCAAGTGTTACGGTAAAAAGCCAAAGCCTTGTGATGACGATGAAGCGGATAGTACTCAAGGAAATAATGGTGGAAAGCCAGGTGATAATAATAATCTGGGAGAAGCCATGCCCACTTCTCAAAGTCAAGTCGGAACTCAAGCTCCACCACAAATGGGAGGCACCAACGGAAACGGGGACATGAGCGGAAACGGAGGAAATGCTCCCAATGGTGGCGGATCACAACAACCACAACAACCCGGAAGTGGATCACAGATGGGTGCTGGAAATGGACAAGGAGGAAATTGCCCTGGAGAAGGATTCTTTGGAAACGAAAATGATTGTACCAAATTCTTCCGTTGTGTTGATAACGGAGATGGAGGTCTGACTAGATACGATTTTGACTGTGCGCCCGGCACTGTATATGACAAAGATTTGCAAACCTGTAACCATCCATGGGCTGTGGATCCAAGTTCTCCTTGTTCAACTCAACAAGGAGGTGGCGGAGGAGGAGCTGGAGGCAAACCTGGACAGCCAGGTACTGGCGGATCAGGAGGTCAGGGCGGATCTGGGGGATCAGGAGGCCAGGGCGGATCTGGAGGAGGCAAGCCAGGAAGTGGAGGCCAACCAGGAAACGGGGGTCAACCCGGAAACGGGGGTCAACCCGGAAACGGGGGTCAACCCGGAAACGGGGGTCAACCTGGTAGTGGCGGAGGAAACGGTCAAGGTGGATCTGGAGGCAGTGGTGGATCACCCGGATCGGGGGGACAACCTGGGAGCGGAGGTTCAGGCGGTACTGGAGGAAACAGCGGTAACTGTGAATCTGAAGGCTTCTTTGCAAATCCAGAAGACTGTAAAAAGTTCTACCGCTGTGTTAGCAACGGAGACGGATTTACTAAATATGACTTTGACTGTGGACCTGGAACTGTCTTCGATGAAGCAATTTCGACCTGCAACCATCCATGGGCCCTTAGTCCTAACTCACCTTGTTCTAGCCAAAATGGCGGTGGTTCTCCAGGCCATGGGGGGCAGCCAGGTAATGGTAACGGCCAACCCGGAAGTGGTGGAATGCCAGGAAATGGAGGTCAACCCGGAAACGGTGGAATGCCAGGAAATGGAGGTCAACCTGGAAACGGTGGAATGCCAGGAAACGGAGGCCAACCCGGAAACGGAGGTCAACCCGGAAACAGTGGAATGCCAGGAAACGGAGGTCAACCTGGAAACGGTGGAATACCAGGAAACGGAGGTCAACCCGGAAACGGTGGAATGCCAGGAAGTGGAGGTCAACCTGGAAACGGTGGAATGCCAGGAAACGGAGGTCAACCCGGAAACGGTGGAATGCCAGAAAATGGAGGCCAACCCGGAAACGGTGGAATGCCAGGAAACGGAGGCCAACCCGGAAACGGTGGAATGCCAGGAAACGGAGGTCAACCAGGAAACGGAGGTCAGCCCGGAAATGGAGGAAACAGTGGAAATTGCCAATCTGAAGGCTTTTTTGCAAACCCTGATGATTGCAAAAAGTTTTATCGTTGTGTCAGCAATGGTGGGGATGGCTTTACAAAGTACGATTTTGATTGTGGACCGGGAACTGTTTTTGATGAATCTATTTCGAATTGTAATCATCCTTGGGCTGTTGATCCAAACTCTCCTTGTTCAAGTCAAAATGGTGGTGGATCATCTGGAACTGGGGGCCAACCTGAAAACGGAGGTCAACCCGGAAACGGTGGAATGCCAGGACAACCTGGTAACGGTGGCGGTCAGCCTGGAAACGGTGGCGGTCAGCCCGGAAACGGTGGAATGCCAGGTAGTGGGGGTCAACCTGGAAACGGTGGAATGCCAGGAAATGGGGGTCAGCCGGGAAACGGTGGAATGCCAGGAAATGGAGGTCAACCAGGAAACGGAGGTCAACCCGGAAACGGTGGAATGCCAGGACAACCTGGTAACGGTGGCGGTCAGCCCGGAAACGGAGGTCAGCCCGGAAACGGAGGTCAGCCCGGAAACGGAGGTCAGCCCGGAAACGGAGGTCAGCCCGGAAATGGAGGTCAGCCAGGAAACGGAGGTCAGCCAGGAAATGGAGAAAACCTGGCAGTGGTGGAAATAGCGGTAACTGCGAATCTGAAGGTTTCTTCACTAACCCAGATGACTGTAAAAAGTTTTATCGTTGTGTCAGTAACGGCGGAGATGGTTTTACAAAGTATGACTTTGATTGCGGTCCCGGCACTGTTTTCGATGAAAGCTTGTCAACATGCAACCATCCTTGGGCAGTAGACTCAAACTCACCATGTTATCAAGGTATGGGAGGCAGCCCCAGCGGCAGTGGAGGTAGTCAAACTGAACAACCAAGTTCCGGAGGATCAGACAACGGAAGTGCCGGTGTTACGAACAAACCAAATCCAGATGAATCCAACAACAACAATTCTGGCCAACCTGCCCCAGGGGGTCCCACTGGAGGAGATAACAACGGAAACAATAAACCTGAACAGGGTGGTAATGGTCAAGGAGGCAATGGTAACGGCCAAGGAGGAAATGGTAACGGTCAAGGAGGAAACGGCCAAGGCTCTGGAAACTCCGGCATGTGTGAAAGCGAAGGATTTTTCACAAACCCAGAAGACTGCAAGAAATTCTACCGATGCGTCAGTAATGGCGGAGACGGATTCACAAAATACGATTTCGACTGCGGTCCAGGAACCGTATTTGACGAAGAAATCTCAACTTGCAACCACCCCTGGGCTGTTAACCCCAACTCTAAATGCTACCAAGGTATGGGATCTCAAGGCGGCAGTCAGGGCAGCTCCACCAGTCGTCCCTCAGAGCCTGACGAGACTGAGCAAGAGGAAGGCGGTAACGGAGGTCCAAGCATGCCAGACAACAACGGAAATAAACCTGAAAACAGCGGCAGCACTCCAGCCCCCGATAACGGAAACAACGGAAACCCCGACAATTCTGGAAACGGTAACGAGCAAACAGAAGAACCCGATCAACCCGATAACGGTTCAGGAAACGGTGGCTCAGAAACTGAGTGCGAGTCCGAAGGCTTCCACCCTAACCCCGACGATTGCAAGAAATTCTACCGATGCGTTGACAACGGAGATGGAAGTTACCGTAAATACGATTTTGAATGTGGTCCAGGAACAGTATACGACGAAGAGCTTGTTACCTGTAATTATCCTTACGCGATTAGCAAAAACAGCAAGTGCTTAAACGGTAAATCTAACTCAACTAGCGGAACAACCGAATCAAGTAGCACGACAACGACTTCATCTGGAACAACTTCCGGTTCAGGAGACTCCAGCACTACAGATTCCACAACAGGAGCAACTCAATCAACCACTAATGAAAGTTCAACAGAGTCTTCAACGCAAGAGCAATCCACCTCAGCTTCCACAACTACCTCAGCTTCCACAACTACCTCAGCATCCACCACAGCAGAATCTTCATCCACGGAGCCTTCGTCCACAGGCTCTACTGAATCCTCAAACAGCACCGAATCCTCAACAGCAACAGAGTCTTCCGGAACCACAGAGTCATCTAACTCAACTTCCGGTTGCGGATCCTCAGACAACAATGATGATTTGGAGTGCACAAGTGCAGGATTTTTCGCTCATCCCTGCGACTGCAAGAAGTTTTACCGTTGTGTAGACCAACAAAATGACGGCAGATACAACATCTACGTCTTTGATTGCGGTCCAGGCACAATTTTCGATGAAGTCAACTCTGTTTGCAACCATCCCCAAAACGTTTACCGCCCAAAATGTCGCTACAACAAAGACAAGAACAAGACCACTACTGCTGCCTCAACGGAATCCACGACAACCATGTCAAGTACCTCTGATGCAGCTTCAGAAGATCCAGATGAGCCTCAAGAAATGACCACAGAGCAAATGGCAATGACAACAATGCCAGCTTGCCCAACGATGGTCAGCACAACCGATGGGTCAACCACAGAAATGTTTGTGTCATCAACTGTAAGTTTACAATTTTCTAACTTGCCCCTTTTCAGCCCTTCTTCTTACACAACTATTACCCTCCTCTTCAGTCTTCAGTTAGCTTTAATACATTAAATTCATGTAAACTTAACAGGAAATGACCACAATGGCAACAACTACCACTACAACAACGACAACCACCACCACAACTACTACAACAACCCCAGCTCCAACCGAGCCTCCACCAGAGTACTTGCTTTCATGTAGAGGAGGCAGCGCCACCTATCTTCGCCCCAATCCATTTGATTGCCAGAAGTATTATACTTGCTCTTGGAACGGCGAATCTTTCGCCATTAAGCTTCGTAAATGTCCTGATGGTCAAATCTTTGTTGAATCAGAGCAAACTTGCGTTGATGAAGGTAAGCTTGATGTCTGATTACTTCAAAATTTCAAAACCGTCAATATCCATGAGATCATTGCAAGGGATTGCAACAATGTTAAACTATAATTTCCGTCAACTCTCAAATACAGGCAAAGCTCCACCATGTAACGCTACCATGACTGAAGCGCCACCTACAATGAGAACTCGGGAGTACTGCCTCAGACTTCTGGAAGAATCCGGTCCTCAACAGCGTGCCATGGATTACCCGGATGAGGAGCAAACTTTGGATGCTCCACCATCAAAGTCTTCAAGCACCAACCCCGGCACCACGGTAATTACAAATTAAGAGTTATAATCCTGCAATTAATCCTAAAACGTTACTCTGGTCCTTACTTCACAAGAATCCTCTTAATTTACTCTAGAAATTGCTCAACGCCGACAGTACCTGCCCTGAGGAAGGTAATTTTGCTGTGCCCAACGACTGTGAGCGTTTCTACGCTTGTCGCCGCCGCGGAAATAATATATTAGCCCTCCTAATGAAATGTCCCAGCGGCTACAACTTCTTCCAATCTAAATGTAAGCGCACTGATCCAAATGCCCGCTTCAAGTGCCCACAAGAAGGACTATCAGCAAGGGACGACGCTCCAGATTCAGTATGGAGCCACCTTGGAATCGACATCCCACAAGAATTATACTCGGAGCTTGTAGAAGCTTAATCAATAACAAAAATTAACTCAATGGTTGTTAGCTAGTTAATAGTAGTTACATATTTTAAACACTTAAGAATGCAGAGTCTCGCCAAGATTGACTACTCTGTATTAGTCTGACACTAACCTGGTATTTTTTCGGGTACATTATTGGTGCATGGGTTTTAGAATGTATCGTAAGTTTTCGCTGGAGGCTAATATAGTTTGGGGCAAATTCACCACGTTAGCTTTATTGGCTACTTCATACGAAAGTGTGTCAAGTATTACATTACAATAGTATTTATTTGCTCTCTCTTTTCCTCTCCGAAAACCCCATTAACAATGAGGTAATTGTAGAATGAGCTTTAAATCTCTCCACGCACAAAAAACTACTGCTCCTCTCCTCAATCCCCTGCCGTTTTGGCTCCAAAAAATTATTTCAGCTTTAATTTGTATACAAAGAGCTTGATTATTGCTAAGTTAAGCTTAGCTCCAAAGCCAAAAAAAACCTTGTGGTATATGCAAATTTGGATAATCCTAGTTAATACTTTGTAAAGCCCATATAAGCTCAGTATTTAGCATGCCAAGTGCAAAAGAATCTTCAATGCCATATAGTTCTACTATAAATCTGGAAGAATCCGATGGGTGGCTCTCTCTGCCAAGACTTTCACAAAGCTGCCACATCAATTCTGGATTATCGAGTAGACACACGGAGTAGAGTTTAAGATAGTTAATTAGTTGCTAGCGTGCCAAAACAAGTGTTCAAGAAGCAAAAATTTGTATACTTTTAGCGAGCACTTTGTCATATTATTGATAGTAAAAATGATGAAAAATATACATGTTTTCTTCCTGTCTTAATTCCTAATTTATTCGCGTAAATAGCATCCAACTTCCTCAACTTTTGATCCAAATTTAGATTCTCAGCAACGCCCTCATCTATTATTTAACATAATTTCCGTTTCACATTTAAGACTTGTTTAAAAACAAGAATCTGATTCTTTCATATTCAAAATTACAAAGAAAAGCAGCTCACTCATCCCTCATTTCATCTGCAGTTCTTATTTTCTGCTTGTATTATTTCGGTTAGAAATAGAAGAGGCTATGGAAGCTATAGAATTTCGTGCTTCAGTCTTGTTTAATAGCCTCGTTTCAAAGAAGTAAACTTGCAAATCATTATTAGCCGGTTTATTTTTACTTCAAAAGTGACGTTTCCTGTTTTACCAGAGTTTTACGACCACTCGAGACACAACTTGCGACCTCTGCACAAACCACTACTTCAAGTGACCTTCTAGCTTACACTGAGGATGTAACCTAGTGTACTTATACTGGGTTTCCACAAATAATTAGCAGAAGAAGAGCCTGTTTTTTTCATTGTACCACTGATATAGTATACGGGAATAAAGATTGAGGGAGTCTCTATTCAAATTCCAACTAGAGTTGACAATTAATATCGTAGCTTCAAGTTCAAAACTGCGTGACGGCATGTTAGAATCAAAGCAGAGTATGTAATAGAAAGCATGTTAGCCGCCAACTCTTGCGTTGTGTTAGGAAGACGAGTGAAAAAATGGTTAAATAACTTGATGATACAGCAGAGGTTTCTCTGTAAAGAGAATCCACTTAGCGAAAACGTAATTATACAGACCATCCACTATCATAATGAATTTAGTGAACATCAATAAATAATTAAAGCTGCATATACACTTCTTCCTGGAGAAAATGGATACATGAACGGAGTGAGTGCATTACATGTAGGATTTGTAGCTACCTTGCAGTGTTAAAGAACGAGGTGAAAGCATGATAACTACTAAATGATAGTGTTAATTGAAATATGATACTAGTAAAGTTGTCTTCACGTCTCCGGATCCAGCTTGTCTTTACCGAGAACCTAAAAAGTCTAGTAGCCAACATGGGACACTATTACCTTTCTCCAAGACGTATTTTATGCCGGAGAAAGTTGAGTAGTATATATTCCTGAATGCCTGCGAATGGGAAGCCATAGTTTGGGAGTTGGATTGTGTTTTACCTCAAGACTAGGAAAAAGCTCGAGCCTATTTATTGTGAATGATAATATCAAGTCTTTTGAGGCCATTTCAAGATGTTAATAATTGCGTTAGCCTGGAGCTGGACATGCCTAAAGCCTAGGGAATAGCTTGGAGTCGCCAAGTTTTTACGTGATAGAACATAGCATAGAACAAGGAGAAGAAGAGACTAGAAAAAATGTCCAAGTAATTTGGCAAAGTATTCTTCTAATTTGCCTTATTCTTTCATGCTCGATCAAGTAGAGAGAAAAGAGGAGAAAGTAAATTAAGAGGCGCTCCAGCTCTTTATACGCTGTCCAACCCGCAATAAGTCTATTTACAGGAATACTAAAGAGGAGAAAAGCGATATCTATTAACTGGAATTAGGGAATTAACTTGAGGGTTTTTCTCCTCTATTTCCCCCTCCTAGCACCTACTTAGAGCAATTTTATTTTCCGTGAAATGATGTTAGAGAAAAAGCGAGAAACAGATGATGATCAGCATCATCATCATCCTCAGGGCTTAGTATGCTCGCTGACGGCATTTCGCGAAGCCAAAGGAGAAGCTTTATGGCACACTATCTTTTTCAACATTGCCATGCGACAAAGCTTATAACTCTGCAAGACTTGTGTGTGTGTGCACATTGACTTAATCCTTTTGGACATGCATTAAGCCTGATGTAGGACAAAGAGAAAGAGAGACAAGATAAGGGTGAAGGTGTTAGTAAAAAGCGAGTTTTTCTCTGTATAATTTAACAATCAAGAGTAAAGTGACAAGGGAATGGGGACGAGATGATGGTAGGAAGAGGATTATTATGATTGTTATTATTACTGGAGTTTAAGCGACACTTTTACACCATCCTTTAGCTCCTCATGAATAAGGGATGAAGATGAGAGCAAAGAAAAAGTGTAATAAACGGCTAAGCCGGTGTACGGAAGTGTCGAAGATAAATGTAGATTTAATTTTCTACAAGTAACTTCACGTAGATTTAATTAATAAGATTTAATTGTATAATATACATGAATTATTCTTCATTTTAAGTAGAATAGTGCCTAGAAAAAGTTAATGTTCCGCTATCGCTCTGTTTATCCCTATGCTTCCGCGTTCCATCCGTTTATCCGTATGCTTCCGCGCTCGCTCCGTTTATCCCTATGCTTCCGCGCTCGCTCCGTTTATCCCTATGCTTCCGCGCTCGCTCCGTTCATCCCTATGCTTTACCCTCCCTATAAGCTTATCATTAGCAAAAGTTACCACAACGCATGCACATAGTGGTATTCGAACCCTTGCCCTTCACTTTCCTATGCCGCTTCTAGTGCCTGCGCTCTACCAACTGAGCTACGGCATGGAGTAGGAAATGCATATACATCACGTGTTCACCTGAGATAATCTCCTTAATGACCTGTATCTCAGTGACCACTTGACCAATATCACTGAAATTCAATAGCGATGGTCCTAATGCATGTATCTACATATCCTGAAAATTTCATTACAATCCATCCATCCGTTCGTGAGTTAGAGTGCGCACAGACAGACGGACGGACGGACGGACGGACGGACGGACGGACGGACAGACACCATCGACCCCCCTAGGAAGTGTCTTCGACACTTAATAAACGGTTAACCGAATACGGAATGGGCGCAGATTTAGAAACGATTAAATAAGAGAGGATTATTGGAAAAGATAATTATATTATTAGTTGCAGATTTAGAAAATGTTTAACTGGAGAGGATTATTTGAAAGGATAATTATAATTGTAGTTATGTTTCCCGCAAAAGCTTACAGCACAATATGTACATATTCAATTCCAAGCTATCACTTTATAATCTGACAGACTCATAAATTAGATGTAGCATAAACGTAAATGCAACCACATATCTAAAAAGAGAAATCTCTAGTCACCCCATACAAAGCAGAAATAATTTATGGTGGAAACTCAATGACAGGCTTAAACTCTATGATTTAAAATCTGCAAAAATAAATCAGCTCCCTGGATTCGATCCCCCGTCCTCCCCTTATACATCACTTGCTCTTACCACTACGCCACGCAACTTCTTGCTTGCATTAATCATATTTGTTTCGAGTCTTGTTCCACACGCCAGTTACTGGACTGTGTGCTTGTGCGCATCTTATTTTAATCCATGCATCCGTTATTGAGTTATCGTGCGCACAGACAGACCGACCGACCGACCGACCGACCGACCGACAACATCGAACCCGCTCTAGGAAGGGCTGCGCCCATTAATAAACAAAATAAAGTGCACACGTCCAAGTAAAGAGAAATTGCGACAGGAAGAAGAAAAGTCAAGTGAAGATACGTAAAGCCGGTCACAGGAGGCAGAGCAGTTGTAAACGTCAGTAAGTTACTTACTAGCGGGAGTATGTGGTCAAGAAGAGTATAACTAACATGGTTTTAATCCCCTCTTCACTGACCACCACTGCTCTTTTTAAGCCCTCTTGTTAGCTTAACACATTTCCACCACCTATAAAAACTTGTCATTCATTCGCTTTTGGCAAAATTCTCTGCTTCTTACAGTTTAAATGATGTTTGAAGCTATGGTCAGAGGGGGCAGTAACGACCACCGTGAACAATAATGCACGCTGCCCAAAATACACCGAATCTTCTTCTCACACATTTCATTCTTATTATTAGTAGTCGCTTTTCATGGATTGGGAAGAAGAAGAGCGGTATTAAAAGGAGGTTGAAGAAGATTTAAACTAGTTGATATGGATTTTCATATGATCCTTGCATTATGATCCATCTTTTACTTATCTAAACCCTCCTCATTAATATAAACCAAGTTAACTATACTTATCATCATCTTCTTTCCCGGCCCTCTATACTGCTACAGACTGAATGGCTCTGACTCTGAGGTATTTTTTTATCAATTTAACAATCTATCCAACCCCCTGCCTATATAACACCATCATCACCTACATCTCCATTAACCCAAATCCTCTCGCTTCTCCAATGCACATATCTGATGCAGGTTTCTTCCTGACTCTTCCCACTAACTACAACCAGCTCATACAGATTTCTGGTTACAAGCTTAGAGCTTCTTGGATTTACCTTCTTGATATTTCATATTATCCCGCACAACAACTTCTTCCCATCATATTCTCTCCCCGCCCCATCCCACTCATCTCTCATCTTGTATTGACCACAAATCTTTTGATATTTTTTATTTACCCTCTCTCATCCTCTCTTCTTTCTCTCTGCCTTTCCCTCACAGACAGACAGTCAGGAAGAAGAAGAAGAAGACTTCCCTGGGAGGCTGGGCAAGTACAAAGTAGGAAAGAGCATGTGAGAAAGGAGGTACACTAAGACTTAATTTCCCTTAGCTTATTCTTTATTACACCTTCTGTCCTTGCCTTAAATCTTGTTGTCTTTTCTACTCCTACGACTCGCTCAACTTACTACAACTCTCCTTCCTCCTTACACTTTTCCTTCATATCTTCTTTCTTCACCAAAGCCTTCTCCAAGTACACCTTTTACCGATTCAGAGTTTCTTTTCTTCCTGCAATCGCCACTGCTCCTCTTGCTCCTCCGCACACACGTCTCCTTCCTCGAGCTTTTCCTTGAGCGTTTCCATTTGGCGGAGGGTTGGACGGAATCAGTTGTAGTCATTTTCCTTAAAGACAGCCGCCGCTCTTTTCACTTCCAAAGCAATCAGACGTCATCATTACCTCTTAGACAGACTGGCAGCCCGAATGTATTGGCAACAACATCCCTTGCCTTCTCCCTCTTCTTGATCATTAGTCAATTAGCCGGAAGACAGACCGGGCAGAGGGCAGTGATCATGAAAGTTTCAAGTGTGCTCAGAAGTAACCCCTATCAAATCCTACTAATACCCTTTCTCCTCCAGTCAATAACAAATGCCAACTTGGGCCCTTCCCCGACTTTTGCTTTGACCCCTGCCCCCGTCCCGGCTGCGGCCCCATCCTCAGCGCCTCCAACCCGTTCAACATTGGTGCACGCTTCCCCCAGTGAAAAGTACAGGACATTGAAGCCTGTGATTCTTGACGCTTCTGTGTTTCAGGATTCTCCAAGTTCAAATGAGACGAGACGCACGGATTTGCCCAAAGCAGCTGCACTTTACCACGACGACCAAGAGAACCATGGTGCTACAACAATAATACCGGAAGTGGAAGATCCGGACAAACCAGAAGAGCGAACTGTGGATTTGTTTCTGAATATAACGCGTCAGGCTTTGAACACAACCAAGGCCCATTTGCTCGAGAATAATTTCACCTTGTTCGGACACGACGTCTCATTTGTTCCCGTAGAGGAAGATGAGGAAGCCAGGCGGATTCAGAGGCTACTAGAAGTTATTCTTGCCGGTAAGAAGGGATGGATGGTTAATTATCCTTTTATAATTCATTCATTAGTCTTGATAAAAGTGTGTTAAATCGTTGTCGATTGACGTGCTTAAGGGGCAAGACTTGAGTGAGTTCCGAGTTGTTGCACAGACTTGAGAATATGAGTCAAGAGGGAAGGTTAAGATTTTTTGTGCCAGGAGTGTCTGATAGTTAACCTGTGTGTTAATAAGTTCAGGGCGGAGAGACGCAAGCTAGCTATAGCTTTGCCTCATGCTTCCTCTGCATGCTAGCTAGTCCATCCATGACTGCCCATCTTCATCTTTCTACGCGGATAATAACAAATTAAGGGAAGTCAGCGGAGAGATGTACAACAGATGTGTGTGTGTGTACACCACTAACTAGCTTACTAGTTAATTTACAGTGCACGTACACGCAAATGCGTTTCACACTTCTACACACTCATTCTTCTTCATTCAGGACGGCTGTAAGGGGTTGAAACAAAAATCTTTCCAATGAAATCCATCTCCACCAGTAAACTTATATACCCTCATTTTCTCTCTTTTATTCACCTGTCATTTTCTCATTTTCTCATTTACCTTCCCATCCCCACCTTCATCCACTTGCTCTTCTTCTTCTTATTCTTCTCGCGCTTCCTCTTTACCCTCTTCCGAGTTAGCCATCCCAACCATTTTGCCCCTTTCTTCTTCTTCTTCTTCTTCTTCTTCTTCAACGCCATCCACTCATTTCCCAGACTCTACTCTACCTTCTTCTGCAAACTCAAAATATGCCAAAAGCTAAATCATGTGTCTTACCCCTCTAACTAATATCATCCATCCCTTTTCTCAAGTCTTGAACTTATTTAATTTAAGGACGCCTCCTCCTCAACGTTTACATGTGTCAAATCCCAATGTTTACAAAACTCTCACATCCATCATCTCCGCAGTGGACGGCGACCAAGAGAGTTTGCAAATTCACTCAAGTAGATACTAACCTACATTGGTCCGTACTCGAAAGCTAAAAATCTCATACACAATCATTCACCTTGAAATATGCCTTTTTACCTGGACTAAAACTGTCACACGAATCTGCGACATTGTCCTAAATCTTCTTCATCCTTTCCTCTCATTCTTCCACCTTAGCCTTGATGAGAAGCGTTACTGCGTTTCCACCGCCACCCCCGGCTTTCAATTTTCCCTCAATCCGGCGTTACATTTCTTTCCTCCCAGTCCCTGACTTCAAGCCATGTATCAACTATGATCTCGTTGAGATCCCTTACTATTGTACTGTGTATGAAAGAACGTAGAGGAAAGGTAGAGGACCTCAGTTAGGACAACAGATAAGACACCACGTTGGAACAGTAGGGTCAGCGGGAAAATACAATAGTCACGTTAGTAACGCATCCCGTGGGCCCGGGCCCTAGTAATTTCGCACACAGTATTCAAAAAATGTCTATGTATATCATCCTGTCCACAGATGAATTTGGTGGGGACGATGGGAATGATAACTCTGAAGAGAACGTCAAAGATGCCCCAAGCAGTCCACCTGCAGAAGAAAATGAAACTACGGCGACACCAATTCTCCGCGCTGGGCTTCGACAAAACCGGGCCAAACATAACACAAAGTCCCCCTCAAGATATCACGTGCAGAAAACTAGTAAAGTTGCTCCCCACAACAAAGGGAAGCGACAAAAACAAAGCGAGGAAGAGCGTATAGCGCGATATAATGGATATGTGGACGCCATCTTAAAACGAATGAATACGCTCATACGGACCAAGCGCATGGATCCACTGAGGGTTAACCTTTTTGCGGGTAGCGGGAGCGCTAACGGAAGCGGCCCTCCCACTCCCGCTCCACTCAAACCGCCAAAGAAAGAGACCAAAGATAACCGACATCGGAACAAGGCTAAAGGCGGTTCCTCCACAAAAGGGTCATCCACCAAAGGTTCAACTTCCACAAAACAGAAGAATAAGCAAAAAGGACAGAAGCCCAATGACAGAGACAAGAAGAAAAAGAAGGGCAATCCTCAAAGACAGAATCTTAGGCGCGGAAAACAACCGTTAGTAGTGCAATTGTATTAATTTTGAATTAGGCTAATTCAGTTAGCAATCATTTCATTCTTATTTCAATTACAATACTAAAATGCTAATTATAGGAGACCTGGAAGACAGGGACGGGATATGGCGGAAACAGTTCTCATTTCTCCAACGGCAGCTGAGTTAACGGAAAGGATGCCACCGACAACTGTCTACACGCAGCAGGAGCATCCCGGCCCCTTTCTCGTTACTTTCGCAGCAGCTCACTCTTCCCAACCCTCACCTCCCTCAGAATCCCTTCGAAGAGAACGTTTGGTAACGCCTGCAAATGATCCACGGGAAGATACATCAGAGGGAAAAGGATTGAAAAGCGGTGGCGTTAGTCGTCCCGTACGAGGAGTCTTACACGGGCTGTCAACGATACGAAGATCAGGACCGGTGAAAGTGATAAAACGAGCTCAGAACACTCGGATAGTTAAGGCAAAGTTTCTCCTCGGCCCCGTAGCCCTTGATATATTACCAAAGGTACGATCACTCTTTTATTATCCTTTTAATTCAATCTTCTCCCAGTCTGCAATTCTCCGAAGACGCAGTGCAGAAAGGGAGAGGGCGTGGTTCTGATCCTAATCTGTAATGAGCTTCTCTTCTCCCCACTCATCTTGTCAGACTTTATGCAAACTTTGTATTGGTTTATTGATATGTAGGTTTATTAGCATCTAATAACCATTGCATTCCCTTGTTTTACTGTCACTGCCCCTATTACAAGAGATTAGTATTCATTCTTTTCCCTTGAGCTCAAAAATGCAACCTGATATCTTGTCATCGATTCCTCTCATGATTTATCACCTGACAAGATGATACAAGCTGCAATAATGCAATTCATGTCTCTCTCCCCCTCCTCTCACCTTGCAGACTGAAAAAGAACTAGAAAGGCTAATTTACTACATGTACTGTATGCATTATAGAAAACTACTAACGCATCTTCAAGAAATTCAAACATACCCACGGCTACAGCAACAGCAAAAGCGCTCAAAGGCATCATCGAAATCAGTTTACAAAAAGGTGGCGGAACAAAGATCCGAAAGCTTCGCGTTCATCCGCCCTCTAGCGTCAAATTCGATGGAGATGGCAACAAAGTCAAGAAACAGGGCTACCGAAAACTCGGACCTGTTGCTTCCCAAAGACTATTAATTGTCGCAAATCAAGTTTTACGGCAAGCTCGCGATCAAAAAACTAATTCTACAGCGTAGTCTATTAATTAATTAAGCAAACGTTTGTATATTTATTTATTTTCGTTCAACCGTCTTCCTGACCGTCGCTTCGAAGCTCTTGTAACTGTAATTTAAGTTGAAATCATTTTTTGCGGTTTTCTAAAATTCGCATAGATTCTTCTTTATTTATTGTCTCCTTGACTCTCATATTTCTCAACGCTCTCAGATTACATTAACTGCAGGAATGATACGGGATGTTTACCCACTTATCAGTAACTCGAGTTACTAAAGTTGAAACCGTATTTGTATAGATTAATTATAGCGAATTAGCTTTTGTCCGTACGATACAGTCTTATGCAATCATATCGGATTTCGGTAATGGATCACCTATGCTTTGTATGCATCCAAAGAGTTAATCCTCAAACAAAGTTATGTTTCACTTTATGTGTCATACCTTGTATATTTTTATTTTGTTACGACATTCTTATTCTTGCTTACGGTCTTGCAAAAGATGCTTATAGCTTTCTTCCAATTGCTTTCTTGTGTTAACGAAATCATGCCCGTAATTGTAATTAACTTTTATAGTATTTACATTCAATTAAACGCCACAGCGCTCTTCAAACTGACCTTCCTCGGAGTTAGCACCAATTCTCTCTATACGGCGTTATAAGACTCCTCTGTTCCTACACAACACTACATTTATATACCTTATCTATACTACAAACCATCTTTAAATGTTACTAATTGATAGTTAATCTTGGTAATTATGTTCGTTCATTTTGCTTGATAGTCTTCACCTTTCCTTATCATAGCAATTTTCAAGTTATCGAATGCATATACCACTTGTGTAGAGTTACTGAAACGATGGATTAAAGACCACGAGAATAAAATGTGAAACAAACAATATGTTTATGATGAAAATTAATTGCAGTAACTCTTGTTGTAGCAGAAATATGACTCGTAAATACTGTATGGGAAAGGCAAAATTGAAATTGTGAAATTGTTTTGTACTTGATCCACGTTTGATACTCACTTCAGTTTTTCGGAGAGACAGTACGCGGAAGAACAGGTGAAATAAACCCTTGAGAGAAAACTTTGTAAACGTTTACATTTATGGCCAAATAGTAGGTAAACCGTTTACATTATTTGCACCCAGATGTAAACGGTTTACACTTTTGGCCCCCAAATGTAAACCGTTTACATTCCGCTCACCAAAACTTTGTAAACGTTTACATTTGGGGCCGAAAAGTTTGTAAACCGTTTACAATTGAATCCCTGAATGGCCTTTGGAGCAGTCCGTGTGTTTAAGGAGAAAAAGGTTTGAGCTACTCTTCAAGGAGACTTGCCGCTTTTTTTATTGTGAACAGTCCGCTGAGCTTGGACTTGACAGATTTTTCTTCCCATGTGCTTATTAGATTAAGCTTTTTTGGTTTTTGTGATAATTGTAATTAATCGAACGAATTGTGGTGTACAAATAAATCTGTAAGTATATTATCAATCAATTGATTTTTAAGATCACTGAATTTGATGATTACCATACTAAGGGAAGAATTCGGGGTTCTCCGGCTGTTAAATTGATTTTTATATTTTGTTATGGTCTTATAGCTGAATGCAGAGGATTTTTAACGAAACTGGCGACTTTTGGAATAACTGATGCGTTAATTTGGAGAACATCATTTATTAATTGTGATATTTTGGTATTGTTAAGTTTACTAACTATACTTTATTTTCCTGCAATGGCCTTATCTCCTATAATAATCCCATCGGTTGTGAAGCAAACTGCGACGGTAAGTTTGAATTATATAATTTAAAGTTTAATGTCGAAGAATGTATTGAAGCTAGTAATATAATGATTTCGGTATGTAAACATGCATCCTGCTGTATTATTTTTGATGTTATTGTTTCTATAAGTAATTACTGTTTATTTATTGTAGATAATATTCCTCCATGGTTTAGGAGATACTGGGTATGATATTTGATAACCAAAATTTGTCAATTGTTATGAGAACAACGATAGAAATGATCATTTTAACAGTTAATGGGAATTGGATAACAATCATAACCTGAATAATGAATTTATTACACAGACATGGCTGGTCCCAGGAGATGGGAGATCTCAAACCGGATTACGCAAAATTGATTTGTCCAACAGCGTGAGTTAACTGACCACGGAACATGGATTAGTGTTCTATATGTTATAACATACCTAACGATGAAATTAACTTATGGGAATCTAATTTCGATTTCAATGTTATTTTAACTTTCAGTCCGATACGAGCAGTAACAGCTAATGGTGGTGCGAAAATGCCAGCGTGGTATGATATCATTTCTTTTTCGAAAAAGGGTGAAGATCAGGCTAGTATTCAGGAATCGGTTCTATCAATTCAGTCAATGATACAGAAAGAGGTAACGTTGATTATTTCAGTTATACATGGTCTATCTTAGTAATGTCACTTGCAAAGTAATGATTGTATTTTCCTATAACAAACAATATACTACGTGGTTTCAACTCATAAATACTAATCGCTCGTTATGCTTTTAGGTAGACTCTGGTATACCGGCAGATCGGATTATCCTAGGTGGATTCAGTCAAGGTGCGGCAATATCAATGTATACTGGATTAACTGGAAACCATTCCCTTGCCGGCGTTGTGGCAATGTCAGGATATTTACCGTTATACAACTTAATTCAATGGGATAAAGTTAAAACTCCAAAGGTTCTACAGTGCCACGGCGATAAGGATGACATTGTGTCATATCAGACTGCTGTAACTACGAAGAAGAGATTCGAAGAACATGCATATCCACATTTTGAATTTAAGACGTACCCTGGGATGGACCATTCCGCTTGTGATACAGAATTGCGGGATATCAAAGAATTTTTCCACAAAGTTCTCGGAAACGTCACAGCTCGTTCGGAGTTGTAATCAAGTCCAAGATATGAGTCGTGAAAGTGCTGCTTTAATTTGATTCAGATAATCCTAGACTGATTAAATTTTCAAATTCTAAATGGTATTATTTCGTTCCTTAGGAATACATTGAGCATCAGTATTACTACACAAGTTGAATCTTGAGACCGAGATGATGAAACTGCTAAAGTAACTTCCGCATTTCTCGTTAACTTCCGAGTATCTCACTGCGAATTTTTTAGCTGTGTCATGAATTAACTAAAGGATGCTGTTTAATTTCTATTTCGGGAATATTTGATGTTAGATAGATATCGCTGTAGGATCGAAACTAACATTAGTAGCTGAACAACATCGCTATCAGATTATCATGAAATAAGCTAGAACTCCATAAAAATCTAAATTGCTCTATTATTTAACGTAGGAAACAAGATAGGAAGATTGGAAACTTTTTTCCTAAATGTTATAACACAGGTTTGAGTGCACTTATCACGAACAGCAATGAATACATAACGATATTTTCCTCCTTGAGACTAATTTTCCGTAAGTAACTGAATTGTTGGAAGACATAATCAAGAGAAAACGGTGGATGATGATGCGAGAGGTATCATTTATTGATTACTCGTGCAAATTTAGTATTCAAATTGTGCAGGCTAAAATGTTTCTGCCCTTATGCTATTCGTATATCTTGACAAGGCGGTGGAAAGGTATTTGAAAAATCTTTAGAAGTAATGTGTCCTTGACATATCTTTTTCCATTTTAAGCGCTTAAACAAAATAGAATGTTAACCGACAGTTGCAGTATACAGAACAGGGCGTGAACATGAAGGGATTCTATTATCGTGGCGAAATATGCGATTGATTTCCTATAGTTACAACAAATTCACTCCTCTTTTACGACGTCTATGAGGCTCCAATCACTTGTTTACAAGCTCTTGTACAAAACGATGTACGTGTACTCTGCTATGACGTTATTAAGTTGAAAGTTTCCGGTCTTGGACCGGAGCTTAATTAACATATGCGGCACTTGTGAAGTGCTTGCAATTAAGTGCCCAAGTGAGTCTGACATGAGCCATGAGCTACTTTCACTGTAATTATCAGCATTAGCAAGATGGTCACGAGTAGCTCTCCAGTATGGTGCGAAACGACTGGAATCCACTTCAAGGTTTCCAAGTGTAGACCACAGGCTACAATTTCTCGGATAAATGAATATGTTCCTATTAAACACATATATTTGGGCTGAATAACAAGATTTCCGCTCAAAAAACCACAGTATAGTAATAATAGTCAGCACCCTTAGTTTTGTGTACATGCAGTGCCAGATGGCCACACTTTGGTAAAGGAATTCCCACTTTCAGTTTAGGTTCCATCGGGACAGCGGAAGTAGACCATTGGTCATAACGCCGGGGAAGTGCTAGATCCAGATGGAGTGAAGTAAAAACATGCAAATTGGGAAAACCTGAGATTCGCAGGAGCTAGGGTGTACGAAGAAAAGAAACCCTTGGTTTTAGGGAATCGTCCATTAAATAATTGTTATGCACACGATCATTTTCAGTGGTTCACATATGGTCCAGCTGGCACTTGTAGATTGAAGAAGGCTAACAGGAATTCCAGCATGATTCAACTTATTTTACCTGGGTGTGTATAGGAAGAGGAGTGAAAACCAAAGGATGAATTCGGCTGACATGGCTGATAAAACTGAGATTTTTGCCGGAGAAAGCGTCAATTCACGGAATTGTGTAGCTTACTTACAGGAGGGTCTGGTTGTTGTATGTTCCACACTCGGTTTGGCACAGTGCTTAATTATGGTCAGTCTGACCGGCAGTAGAGAAAGGCGGGGAAAGTGCGGAACGAGTTTCTAGCGTGCACATTTCACCACACCTCATTAATCTCTGCAGCTTGTACAGTAGTTCTATTTTTTTCCTCAAAAGCTCTCATGACCTTTTCCATTTCCACAGATGAAAGGAGGCACAGAGAGGGATTCAGTAAGTTTAGCCCAAAATAAGAGAGTAGCTCACTCCGAGTAGTCATTTCTCAAATTCTGCGACAACTTTCACCCTGCTTTCTCTCTCTTGTCCCTTCTCTTTGCAAGTCAGCAGGGCGTGTAGAGACTTACAAATACTTTAGACATGAAAATAATATTTGCATAATTTCAAGTGCAAACAGCCCAGTTGAGAATTTTCCCCCACCGTGCCTCATTCCCTCTGACCCTGACTCTCGGATTTTGCATCACCTTCTCCCTAAAACCCGCTCCTTTTACCCATTGTCACGGGCGACTTAAGCGTTAGCGTACCTCGCTCGGCCACTCCGATGTTTGCAATTGCCAAAATTTTTCAAAGATTCAAGGTGCCTCCCAGTGAGTGAATGCCATTAACATCTCAAATACGCTCCCGGAAACTTGGTGCAAAATACTGCAAAGTCTACTTGTCCATCAAACCTCCTTTCTCCTTCCAGATCCTTAGCTTCTTCTTGTACTAACGTTTTAAAGAGTGCTCTTCTTGGTTGAGCTGGTCTCAACCAACCATGTTTTCTACTGCAAGAACAAGGAATCCTCCTTTTACAACACATTTCTTCAATCTGTGATACAACAAGCTTTATCTTGTACAAATGGACATGGGATCAGCCACATGTCCCTGAGCCACTCCAAGTGTCAGTCGCACCTATCACGTCCCACCGTTTTTGGAAATCAGAATGTCGAAAACAAACGTTGTCTATCCCATCGGTAAGCGTGCTGCACTTTTCATTAATTTTCCTCCAATTCCGCATTAAATCTGGAGCAGTAAACGTATGTGCTGCCTACTCCGTATAAAGTTTGATTGTTCAGCGTGTTCCTCTTCTTACCGTGTTTATTCAACTTTTTGTTTCAAAAATATACAAAAAAATATACAAAACGAGGTCAGAAATTTAACTGATTTAAAATCCCATCTTTTCCAACTTAGGGATGGATTCACCGCCAATAATGAGTCAGCCCGGTAGCGCAAACGCCAAGAGTCATCGTTTTGAAAACGGTCACGGGAATAGAAACAAAGGAGATATTAAACTCCCGACACCAAGAAGATTTCTTACACCGGAGGGTAAGATAATTTGAAATAATAACTTAACAGCTTTTTTGGTAGACAACAACTTCCCCTTTTTCTACATCATGGAATTCTATAATTCTATAAGTTTTAATTTCAAATTGTTTTTACTATTTTTTTTATCATTTCAAACTGTTTTTATCATTTCTAGAAGTACAAAAATACTAAAACTAGAATTATCTTAACTATTAGGTATAAAATTGGAAAAATCCATTTTATTCTTTGCATTTTTCTTAGATTGCCCGTCCGGTTTGGAGTGTTTAGTGGAACCAGAATATATTTTCATGAAACAATGTTACCATTCCTTTGACGGTGAGTTTAAATTTGTAAATCGTGTGTCAAAAATTCCTGTTAATCTTAGTAGTTTCCCCCACTTCATCCACAGTTATTTCTTGTATTTTAAGCCAGTAAAATAATTACCCGGCATTTTATTATCGTTGGCTCAATTACATTCAAGTACGGCTTAAGGATAGGAGCCCAATTTTAAAACCATTATTCCCTGTGACTATTGCTCATAAAAGTGTAGATGAAAGAAGCCGGTGATTTTCAGGAACATTTTGTTTCTCCTGTGCTTTCTCCACTTTCCCCGCTCTCATTTACTTGAGACTAAACAACACTCGGACATGACGCCCCCTACCCTTGGATTTATGTATGTAGAAGGTAAAAGCAGAGAATTCGGGGTCTGCACGAAATTACTTATGCATCTCTAGATGGTTTATAGGCTCTTCAAAGTTACGTTACATGATGTACGTGCAGCAGATTTAGAGTTCAGAGAAAGTTTTGGAGAAAGTAGCCAAGTCATGCCAGCTGCCACGGGAATCATGTTAATGGAACAGGCCATAGTAGGATTCATTTTAGATCTTATCGTTGTAATAAAGAGTTGAATTCATTGCCACCTCAATCTCAAAAATCTGGACTAGATTCAGCAACCCCAAGGTCATTCCGATAACGCATAAAATCTAAGCAGAGTTGCAGGATAATGCAGGACGTAATAAGCTTTCGTCACATTTGAAAACTTTAACGTCATGCAAAATTAATCTATTGTATTTGATTCCAGGTTATCCAGAAGATAGTGCCAAGTACGAAGTTTTAAACATTTTTGGGCAACGAATGTTCATGGTAGTGGAGAAGACAGAAGCCTCAATGAACAAGATATTTTGTGCGGGCGCAATACCCTTTGCTCTAAGGATATACTCAAAGACCAGTGAAACACATTTTCGAAAAGAGATTATTCAAATAGGAGGTCATCCAGGAAGTTTTGGTTGCGGGGCGGTTAGTCAGGTTTCTGATTTTCCATCCACAAATCTTACATAATTATATAAAAAGAATCATAGGAAAATCAATATGTAAACCTAGTATTTTTTCAGGAAATAGTTGTAGACTACGATAATAAGAAACTGGGTCGCGTGGAACAGGAAAGCGATTGTTCCACAATACGATACACGGTACAAAATTCTGACGGACGGGAAGTTTTGAAGATCATTGGTCCAAGCGTAGGCCAATGTTGCCCTATTTTTGGCAAAGTCCTTATAATTCACGAGTTCGATATTTACTTATCCG
The DNA here is from genome assembly GCA_906901655.1 of Sminthurides aquaticus. Taxonomy (NCBI): domain Eukaryota; kingdom Metazoa; phylum Arthropoda; class Collembola; order Symphypleona; family Sminthurididae; genus Sminthurides; species Sminthurides aquaticus. Next base: position 10,262,970 of record CAJQTT010000001.1, on the reverse strand, counting down.
ACGGAGAAACGCATGTAGGGAGGATCGCCAAACACTGGAACGGAGTACCAAACAACAAAGAAGTTTTCACCCGCTCCGATATATGGGGCGTCAAATTTCCTCAGGAGTATGACGTCCGTCTCAAAGTTCTTTTACTAGCGTCTGTCTTTCTCATGGTAAGTTGAAACGAATAGTAATTTCTACGGCCTTGTTATGGTTAGAATATTTTCTGTCCAAGTTGCAGGCTAATTTTTGTAATAGCTGTATGTATATATATTGCATCTATACCGAAATAATTGAAACATCTTTATAGCAAATACTAGATTTCTTATTCCCCTTAGTAGTTTTAGTAGTTCAAATGCACACAGGTAAAAATTTCTCCAGGATGTAGGTAGGAGGCGTTGTTGTACTATGTACTACTTTTTCAAAATGGCTACTCCTGGCAGATATTTTCATATTTCTTTTTTCTTATTTTTCAGGCATATCAGTTTTCTGACAAGTGAGCTTCGTATTGCTACAAACTATCCCAAAAGTGATTCTAAAACACGGATAGCCTTCAAATGGAGCTCACAGCAAAGCTTAGCCTTTAAGCTCTCGTTGGAATCTTTGGAGAAAGTACAAAAGATGGTCAATATCTCTTTTAGTTCAGGCGATATATCCCTGAATGAGATTAAATTAGCCTTAATCAGCCAACCAAGCGCATTCGTGTGTGTTGCAAATGGTGAAAAGATGGTCATCGTACGGATGCAAGATGATGAAGAATGGAAGAATCCCAAAAGGACGCTGCCGCTATTATTGCTTTCTCCCAACTTTCTCTTAGCTTGCCATACCCTTACTCCCTCATACTCATGCGATACCTGAAGAAAATGTATCTTGTTGTCTGAGATGCTTAACTATGCTCTAAATAATGTCTTACATTCATGAATTAAAGAAATGCACATACAATGTGAAGTAATTTTAAAAACTCAGAACATAATCTAATAAGCTTTAGTTTAGGATTTAAGCACGATTCTAATAAAGTTTCTACAACGAATCTACTCAGAAAATTGCAATAAACTTTACGTTAAAACTTAAACTTGAGGTACGTTAATGATGTCATTTTAGTTTCTTTACAGGCTGTTGTAAATACATTAGGACAATTAATTGCATTTATCATTTGCGTAAGGTACTTAAATCTAGCTCCGTGGATTACACCGCCAGAACAAATTTACGTTAGGTACAAATACTTTGTCAACCTATTGAAACCATTTTCATCAATGTTTCAGGTTACATTCTTGACTGTGAAGCTCGTTAATTATTGTTATCACAATTTAAACTAATTCATAGGATTACACGCGTAAGGAATTCAGTAAACTTTTTTTTTCATCCTCCCATTTGTGGAGTATATATAAGAAGATTTGAGGAATATATTTTCATTTAAAAAAGCTCCGATTATATTGTTCCTAAGCATCTGAGGTTTCAGTCGCAGCTTCCGCCTCTGCCTCTGCAGCAATTATTACGACAGTGTCGTCCTCTTCTGCAGCTTCCTCAGTTTGAGTCTCCATTTCCGCTGGAGCCTCTGGCTCGTCGCTAAAATCCGTTTCTGTTCCAACTTCTTTAAAAGGTGGTTCTGGTTCTGGAGGGACTGCTTCCACATCCTGCTGGAGGTGTATTACCAAATCATCACCTAAATGCATGCAATACACAAAAAATATGACGACTGGGTTTAAAATCCTTGATACATTATTACTATTAACACTTATTCACGCTAAAAAATAAGCATTACAGCGCAGATTAAGCATTCTCGGATCTTTTGTCCCCTTTGCGTTTACTCCCGAAAACGTTTATGGCTAAATATAATATATATTAAGTTAAATGGTGCATATAAATGTATCGCATTAGTCATGTTTCTAAGGATTGTTTTTCATCCTGTTCAGTTAATTGTTGACCCTTGAAACGATTTGACGATTCCCACAGCTTGCTCAAGTTTATGCTAGTGGAGCCGCTTAGCGTCACCGTTACTTTTGTTTTTCTTACCGTCTAAGCAGCACAAAAATAGGAGTACAAACATGGCAAACGTCGTTAGCGTCACCAGGAGAACAAGGATAAAGAATGCTGGGTAATCCGCAGAGAATACGGGTAACGACAGGTCTTTCTGTAATTCCAAAAGTAAAGAAAGCAATTAGTTTTTTACTTCCTTCAAAATTAACTTAACAAAACGGCTAACGTTTTTAACAGATCGGGGAATAACATTTCTTAGATAATATCTTACGTCGTAATCCCTGTGGAAGAATCCGTTATTGCTAGGGATGAATTGAGGCGGAGGTGGGGGAATGTCTTCGTCTTGAAGAACATCCCTAGGAGGTAAAGGTCCCAGTCCGATATTTCCACTCGAGATGATTGGCTGAACTAATTTTGTATTTTGGGTGGGGGAAATCGGTCCTTGGGTGTCCTGATCGCGGTTGGATCCATCTGGATTAATTAATTGAAGAAGCCAGCCGACTGTCATTTTAGGCTGAACAATGGAGGAAAACCATTGAAATGGGGAAAATGAAGCTTGACCGTTAAAAACACCTGAAGGCACAAAATGTTCAAGGATGAATTATTATTAAGCACTGGTAGAAAAAAATGACTTGATCACTTGAGAGCGGAAGGCTGAATGATTTCGGAAGGATGCTGAAAGTCTGGAGAAAGCAGGGAGCAATAGGATGAGGGGCTGGAGAGGGTAGAGGAGTAGAGGATGCGGTGAAGGATTGTACAAGATTTAACGGGAGTGAATTGGCGAACTTTCTTTCCTGAGGTAGAGTGCCTCTCGTCGGTGATAGAATCTGCGGTTGTTGCACCCACATTGCTAAAAATTTCGCTGGAGGTATTGCCCTTCAGATGTGTAAATTAAAAAAGGCGGTGTTGATAAGCTTAATGAATCGCGGACAATGCTGGAATGTCTGCGACTTTGGACTCTAAAGCTTCTTACTCTATACCCCTTTATGGTATGCACAACAGCACAACCGGCTTGATGAGTTTTTCGCGTGATTCTGGGCATTCACGTTTGCTGGACAGAATACTGGAAACGGTGAGTGGTGACCATTGACGTAGAATAGCATAACCGTGAAAGTAAATGCCTTTTAGGGTCAGCAAAGATTAGGAGTCCTTGACCAGCAGGCATGCCTTGCTATATTTTTCTGCAATACTAAGGCGCACAGCTTGTTTGCAAAGATTGTTTGCTGAATGATTCGCAATAAGCAGAGGAAGCAGGGATTTTCAGAAGTTTGCGGACAACTTTAACGATCCCGGGATATTTGATTAGCGAATTGACAACTGATGACATTGGCCTCAGGTAAAAGGTTCACGCATGGGATCGTTGAACCGACTCGATGGTAACAAAAATATAAACACTTTGAGAGAGCGCAATAAAAAGAGCTGACAACAGAGTGTAGAAGTCTTTGTTAATTCTTTTATTATTAACTCTAAGTTATCCGCTTTAAAGTTGATTAATATTAGTGGTAGTGATGAAGTATTACATTTCTGTATGAATAGCTGACATTAGTGGTTTCAAAGTTCGTAACTTATGCAGTCACTTGAGAATAAATACAATATTTTTTACATGAATTACATATGGCTTATGGCATTGTTGCAATCTACGTGTTAGCTGTGATGGGCCTAATACGTAACGGTAGCGTAAAAGATAAAACGTATATAATAATACATATATACTTAGACCTACATTCCTTGCATAAAATATTTCAGTAGCACTTTTTGAGGAAGCAAACAAGTTTTGACGCTTAATTTTCAAGCAGTTTCCATTTTTTCGCATCCTTCATTCCCAGCTTTGCTGACATCCGTATCAGGAGTATCTGCTACAGTCATTGTAATTTCCGAAACAAACGTCGGTGGATGAGGTCCTTTAGCTTCACTTTTCTTTTCCGGTTGTGGAGCTCCTTTCTTTTCCTTTTTGGTCTTCTCCTTCTTTTTCCCCGATTCTTTTGCAGGTGTTGCGGGTTTTTCTGAAGTTTCCGTCGGTTTAGTTTCATTAGTTACGGGCGCGGGAGGGTTACATTCTGCACTGTCCATATTAACATTGTCATTCTCATTCACAGGAGGTTGGGCTTGATTATTATCAGAGCTGGGCGATGTGTGTTGGGCCCTACTTTCTAATTCAGTAATACATTTTTGAATGAATCTTATACATTCCTTTCTGGCCTGCCTTATATCTTCCTTCCCTTCAACTTCCACATCGTCTAACTGGATCAACAGTCTCGTAAGCATTTCGTCGAGATACAAATATTCCTTGTGGGTATTGGATGCATTGAATTCTTTAACTTTCTGAGATAATTCTTCTACTTGATCTGAAACTGCTTTAATTCTGGCCATTGAATCTAATATTAAAGTTGGTTTCTTTGGTGGGGTAGGCTTGGATTCTTGATCACCGGGCTGATTATTATCAGCACCTCCTTGACTACCCATAAAAGTTTGTTGCTGAGACGACGGTTTTGGCGATGTTCCACCGAAACTTGCATTTCCAGATCCTTGTGTATTCTCCACAACAATAGGTATATGACGAATCCCAGTGTTGGACGTTGATTTCTTACTTTGTCCGCCTCCACATTCCGTAATAGGAACCTCTGCAGCAGACGGTGGTGCAGATTGCGCTCGTTGCCCGCGTGCTATTTCCTTGACACGAGGCATTTCTGCTGTGTGATTTCTTTGAGTGTTGTAAGATTTTTGATTTTCATTCTGTTTTCCTCCCCCATCAGTTGTTGTTTCTTCAGCTACATTATTTTGGGGTTGTTGAGATGGCTGAGCTTGAGGTTTCTGTACATGTTCCTCCCCCTCTCGACATACATGTATCGGAATGACTCGCTCTCCAGATGACTGAGATGAGGACGAAGACGAGGCTGCAGATCCAGTTGAAGCAGATCCAGCACGCGATGGAGACGAATCAAATGTTCTGAAGAAGTTTGGATGTTGAGATCCCATCCTGGACCGGAGATCTCCATGCTGTAAATCAAATCGAAACCAAGTTAGAATGATCACTTAATCCCCCCCTCTACCATCTGTTCACAGACATTAAACTCTTCAGACAAATCTTCATCCTTTTCACGAAAGACTCGCACGACCTTCCTCAAAAATCGATAACCCATGTATATGCAAGGTAAAGCTCAAATACCTATTGTCTACATATTTGATATGGACACATGCTTACCCGTCCTGGTCCAAAAAAGTTGCCAATATTTCCGTCAAACATTTTGCGATCGCCTTCTAGTTCCTTCCTTAAGTCTTCAACGAAATTGCTGGGTTTACCTCTACGGTCACGAAATTTGAAAGATGGAAAGTCGTCGTAAAATGACATTTCCTGCTTGAAACCTCCTTAATTTATGGATGCCTTGCGGGCAGGTTTGATCTTTGTATTCAATCTAAACGAACCAAGGAATTAGATCACGTTAATTAGTTTATCCAACATTAAGCCATAAAATTCTTTAAGAGTTATCCCAACCTCTAAATGTCACATAATGTACGCATCTTAAAGAGCAAGCTTATTAGTGCAGAACTACTAGAATAAGAACTTCCACGGAAGCAAGGTGATGATGATGAACTAATCGATATTAACGCAAAATCTTCCCTCAAACACATACGCTCCACAACGGTCTGACCATGAATCTTGGATCGATAAAAATTATGCATGCATCAAGTATACACCACTACACATATTCAAGCCAAGCACTAAAAGATAACTCAATATCGTACTATAACGCAAGCTAACTTTCTACAGAAAACGTCCTAGAGTGTTGCAGAAAATTCTAGGAATAGTATCTGAACGCTCAGTGTAGGTATGAAACCATACGTTTCTACAAACTGCGAACGTCTAAACACTTTATGTCGTCGAAAACAAACCCGATGCTCTCTTACAACCTCCTCCTCACACTAATTACACCATTCACAAACCAATCTAAGCAAGCTTCTTGTACCCAAATACCCGACTACAAACTGAAGAAAGCAAAACGCAAAACTTACCAAACAGAAACTGAAAAAAATCAAAATTCAAGACAAAATCAGTTCAATCAAAACGTGCCCTCATCGGCCACGTCCCCCCTTCACCAACTTCAAACCGAAGCACAAAAGTTGGAATGCACACAGATCAGTAATAAGACACAAATGAAAAAAAACCAACAAGCCACAAAAAGTGCAGTATCGCAGTGCTTGGCCTTAAATCTCGCCAATAACCTTATCCATCAATTACCTAATGGCAATCAAAGCAAACGTTGCTTAATTGGTTAACTACAAAAGGACCGTAGTCCAGTTTGGTAAATCCCTTCCGTATCTACGTGCACACTATCAAACAAATGTAGCAGAGCAACACAGTAAATGAAATACACACAAGAAGCTGTGTATAGTTTAGAACCAAGAGTCTGACTCACTGGGAAGGACACAAAAGTCCTTGGGATTCCTTGAGATGTTTATCGATAATAGAGGATGAGGGAATTTTGTAGCAAAAATCCCTGAAATCCCACAATTCCAATCTTCAAAGATTTTCAAAATCACTGATAATCACAATTAACTTGTTAACAAAGTAATCTTCACTTTATCCAAGAGATAGTTCCGTAAACTCTGGAATTAATCGATTAATTATAAGGAGCAGCGAGAAAGTGTTGTCTCGTGAATCTAGTCCTTCGTATGAATGCCAAGTTTGTCAAGACGAAGCGAAGGAAGCGAGGAGACGAGGATAGTCGTGTGGTCTTGGTGTCGTGGTCTCCTCTTATTTCGCGAATCTCTTAGTGCATGTATCTCGGGAATACACTTCCCACTACTACACAATTTGGCGAATCTGTACGACGAATTCTCGTAGGCTTTAACTAAATATGTTGTGTATGATCGCTTGGGACTGCCGTTCCTAAAACTAAAACACATCAACTCTATAAAACTCGTCTATTCTCCTTCCTTCCCGTCTATTCTTTTTTCCACATCATCTCCCCGCACACTCACTCTCAGCCCTATTAGTCAGCAAACACATCCTCCGCAAAGAACTCCAAAGACTTTTTCTTCCTTCCATACAACTCCTCTCTCTTCCAGCTCTTTCTAGAATGCTAAAATTACGTCATTCCCAGGCGCGCTTTTTGAATTCTCTTCCCAGTCCGCCCAAACTTGATACACAAAACTCTATGCTCTGTGTCCATAGAAGATTTCCTTTTTCATCACATATTAACGATTCTGTACACCGTCCCTGCCTGCTGTGCTGCTCGAATAGGATTCGCGAATTTGCCATTTCTTATACAGCTCTATGGGATATAGCTTATTGCCACTCATCCTACTTCTCTCATATTCTGCACGGCAAGCCACACATCCTACCTTCACCTTCTTTTTTCATCTCTTCCTCATCATTTTTTATACCTTTTCCCCCCTACTTTCTCGTTATACACTTCTATTCAACTTCATATACGATATCCATGAATCGGCAACCATTATCTTCCTCGTTCCTTGTTTACAAAACATTTAATTTGTCACCCATCTCATCTAGACAAGCTTCCTGCCATCCAATTCGCATAGTCTTACCTTACCCCGAAACGGGTGATTGTGCTATAAAGCAGTATTTTATACGCTCGATGACCCTGGATCTCGGTGTGACTCCTTTAGGTCCGATCCTTGGGAATTTTCGCGAATTTTTCTCTTCTAGCTATCTTCAGCTTAGTTTGACCCAATAATGTATATATACTTGTAATAAATAATGATAACAAACCTTGTTGCAACCTACCTAGTAATTATAATTTATTTATATCAACTATACCAAGCAACGTAAGCCATCAAGTATTGTGGTAGAAAAAGGTCAAAAAGTTGGCACTCACAGAGACAAATTCTAGAAAACTACATCAAAAAAATTTGCTCAAAGGGCGAGCGGGTGCTATAGCAGATTGGTAAAACGCATTCATGCAGAGGAGGATGTGTTGATGATGTCGAAAAAAATGAATAAAGCCTCATCATCCTCCGCCTTCAAAGATGCATTTGCCTAGTTTGAAGTTAAATTCGATCATAGAGGAGACGCAGAGGACAAATGAGTTTAACTTTCCAAGCTTCACTACATGCTCCTCCAAACCTCCGCCGATTCATGCACACATCCCACGCACCACACCTATTCAAATGAATATTTGGTCGGGCTTCCCAAATAACCATTCTTGGAGTTGTGCAGATGATGGCGGTGAAAAAATAGGGCTATGCTTTCAGAAACGTTTCCACAAAGAATTTTAAGACTGGCGTCTCGGAATCTTCAGACTCAGAACACGGGAAGCTTTCAATACGAAGCCCTGGAATTTCGAAGTCCATCTGGGTACTAGCAGGACTGTGGGGTAATTCTCAAACCTACTGGGTGTTAATTTACATAGACGAAGCGCCGTGAGTTGATGTTTGCGAAATCGGAATAATCGCAAACACTTCATATATGGTTGTGGTAACAGCAGCTGAGAGGAAACATCATTCAAGTTACTTATTCCGTCGATTACGTCTCACCTGTTCACCTGCATTTTATGCACATCCATCTTCCCATGTATACATCTCCCAGGTCGGCCAGGTGTAATCATCCTAATTTCCCTCTCCCACCCCCTTCGCCGTACGCGTTATAGCTTGACGTAAGCTCGAACATGAGCATACATGTGTCTTGACGACTATTGATGACTTCGTATTGTGCTTTCACGCCAGCTTGAATTCGTCCTAGTGTGAATAAAATGGTATGAATCACATTCACACATCATACGCTTACGCAACTAATTCACAGCTTTCGTGCTTGTAGTTGTTCTTGGTGGTCGGATTTTTGTTTATCTTCTTCATTCTGTCAACCTCATCTTGTATTGGATATTTCAATCCAAATTCTTCACCTCTTCCTCCACCCCCTCTCTCTCTAAATTTGTCCCTATAATAGATGTTACGAATAGCTGACCATACTCAATTCCCACTCGCTTGATCCCAAAGGGAAATGGTAAATAGTAAATAAAGTCAACATATATAGCGCGAAATCACTACTACACTTCCTTCCACTACGCACTTTTCACCCACTCACATCTTTAGCTCCCCAGCCAGCATTAATCAGAGAGAGAGAGAGAGAGCAATCAATTTATGAGCGCACCGCGCGCAGAGCACAACTACCACACAACACTTTTCTTCCTCATTAGGCTTGTTGATAAACATTTAGGGTTATAGTAATTAATCTTTGAGTTCTCGTTTCCGACCACGCTGTCACCCTGGCGACTGCCCTCATCTATGGCCATCAACTTTTATGCAAGTTGAAAGCACCTTTGACACTTGGCCACACACACTTATTCATTCTGCGCCCAGCAGGAGGAAGAATCCGCGGCCTTCGCTTTTGTAATCTTATGTATCTCAGCTATACGGACTTACTTTTATCATTTTTTCTATAATAAAAACTATTAACACATGATTTCATGTTCATAAACATGTTCTCACACAACATCCCTCCATTCTGCTTGATCCTGTAAATCTTGGAAGCATATCATTTCTTGTCGCCAGTCCGGCGACGACCTGCTAATAAGTCTTTTGGATACTGTAAAAACCTTTACCTTCTTCAGATAAATTATTCCATTCGGAGCCAAGGCACAGAGAGAGGGAAAGCCTCTTGTCTTCTCGTTCAAGCATCACCCAACTTTTGCATCTTTTTGGTAATCCCATTTTTTCTCATCAAACCTACCCCCCAAACTACCTTCTTCACCCCTATTCTTTTCTTCTGGCTCCTCATGCTCAGCCAGTGTAGGGCAGGGAGAATGAATCTGGGTAGTAACAAAAGCATGAGACCATTAGGTCGTTTCCTTGGCTTTGTTTTCCAAAATATTTACAAGCCAACCATTGTTTTAGCTATCAGTATTTATCAATACTTTACCTCACAATGAGGAACGAAAACAAACCAATTTCTGCACACCTCACTCCAAATTGCAAACATCGAAACAAGTACGTGCCCCATCCCAGCCTCCTAGGATCCAACGAGCCTTAAATGGCCATAAGATGAGCTTAAGAATTCATCAAGGCGCTGGGAGCGCCAAAAGGAGGGCTAAAGCTTTACATTTTACTTTTTTATATAGCAAATAGCAAGCGAAGCAGATATACTATTAGAAAACGGGAACACGATTGTCTTTCCGTAGATCGAGTTAGTGGCCTAATCCCTCCGGTTATGGGCTCTTTCTGAAAGTGCATCTTAAATTAAAATTGCATTTCCTCCAAGGAAGAGTTCTATACTTTTCCAGCATTTTAAGAATTTTACTGGGAAAACACAATCCAACAGGCGTAAGCTTCTTCCTTATACTTCTCTCTTTTCCAACTCCAAAACACAAACATATTTTAAATTTCATCCTACATAATCTTACATCTTGCACAATCCCCCCACGTTTGTCGCGTTTTTGCAAAATCCTCTCCTGTGCTCTACGAGCACAAGTCGCACTGCGGAATTGTTTCTTCTAAGGTTTTAGCTCGCATCTTCACTATCCAATTTCGCAAACTCAGGTACTTTTCTCACTCCTATTAAAATCCTTTGATGCTTTCTCTGTCCTTGATGAAATCCCTCCCGTGTTTGACGTAAGTGTATGGTGATTTGATTTAAGCTACGTAATGTGATTCCAGCTCTGGTTTCATCTCCGTGCTCCAGGTAGTTCTTGCTGCGCCGGTAGAATCCTTTTAACCATCCTTAACTTTCTCCTGTATCTTGAATAACAATTGTACATTTCAAAATAGGGCAGACGAGAAGCAAAATGAGGCAAAACGGTCCTTGCTGTGAACATTCAAACCCATGTAAGAAAACATTTACAATCCCGCAAAACCCTGCGGTGTTGGTGGCCTGGAAGAAGTTCGCCAGGGAAAAAAGTAGCTTGCAACTCCACAACTTATTTACAAACCAGGTAGGGTATCCAAGCCGTTTGAGAGAACAACCCATGGTGTTATAGCTTACTAGAGAACTACCATAGGAAACTTCGGAGAAAGCGAGCCTTGGTATTACTTTTAGAGGAGTAGCAGACGATTCCACTCTTGTCCAATCTTATAAACATTTCCCAACCGATTTCCACCATCACACCACCACATAACATACAAACAATAATCCATCAAAAATTAATGTTTTTCTCACTAAACCTTCTTGCTCTTCTACAACTTCAAACTCAATGTAGTGCGGTTGTATAGCGGGTAAAATTTAATGAGTCCTTTATTCTATGCATCGATAGAGCAACAAAAGTGCTACCATCCGGAAAATACAACCCACCTACACCTTGCTTTCTCCAGCTCCCGCCCCTCTTCTGCCTACCAGCCTACCTTCCCCCTTTCGGCAAATTCTCCTACCTACTACTCTACAACACTTGTCATTCCCATGCTACCCGCTTCCTTTTAATTCGCGACTCTTTAATAATAATAGCAGCTCTTCTGTCTCTTGGAAGAGTGGGCTTCTGCAATTCCCCTCCCAATTTTCTCTGCATTCAGAAACACGAAGAGCAAATTACATAAACACTCATCCTAGCGTGTTCCATCCCCAAAGTTCGTTTCCAAAAACCATTACTTGTTTCATAATAATTGATTAAGTTAAGAGGAACTAGAATTCATCAATTTCCCTGGCGCTTCCTCGTAAATTAATTTACAACCCGACATTTTCGTCGCATTCATCCTCTTTACTCGACAACTTGAACATATTTATTGTGAAGTAGCTTTTTGGTTTACGTGTCTCTTCTACTTTCTCCTTTACTTTTTACCGGGGGATTTTCACCGACTTTCAATTCCCAGCATCCCAGGTATCATAGATCCTTAGCTTCTATAATACTTTTGTCGATGTAATTTTAAGCCGAGCTGGGCCTATGCTGCGGAGAGAAGGGGCATAATAAATACAGGAATAAGACAGGAGCTATCCATCAATTTAGGATGAAGGCTTTTCCAAGAAAATTCTCTAGTGTATAGGAAACATTCCATAAATCATGCCGACCCTGTGCGCAAACACAAGCCTTACCACATCTTTATCACAAATTCTAATCCATGTAGACGTTGGAAAAGATCATGAATTGGCGAATACTCAGTCTCAAAACCATAATGTACTGCTACAGTGCTTTTAGACGAGCTCTAGCTTAATCTGCCGTCTTATTCAATACATATCCAAAGATGTAATCTGATTCAGCGGCATATTTTTAACACCAGAGCGTGCTTACACATAAGACGAAATCAAACGTTTCACTCCTACTTCTAGTATGACGCTCATATGACGATGCATAGAGGGCGTTACTCTCCAGCACTGCCGCACACTTCAACATGTTAACGTTCTAGCTGCTCCTGTAGCCCTTCCCCTTTTCTCCATATCGATTGAGTATATAGTGTTAGACCGATATATATCTCACAGTAATCAGGTAACCGGAGAACTAGAAAACCCGGGTACTGCAAAAAACCGTTGACAAGATAACAGATTGAATGATAAGAACCAAGTTAAGAGCATTAAGGCATACATTTTTATTCTCCATGCAATAAATATTCGTATTCGTTCTTCATACAATTTAAATGATTCGTAGAAATGTTATAGATGATAGAGTAAACAGAATGAATGGGAATGATAAATAGTCTTAAGATGGTAGATTAATGTTTGTGAATCCAATTTCTTTCTCTCTTCGTCTACTTCTTTCTGGTCTCCTTTTATCCTTTGGCTTTAGAAGCTAGTTCAAAGCTTCAATATTCTATAAAGCACCGATGATATCCTATATAATTCCATATATTCTGCAAACTTATAGGGGATCTCGTTGCCCTTTTTCAAATAGTTGAACAAGCGTCACATATAAACCATTGCAAGCGCATACAACAAAAGTAATAGAGACACCAGATGGAGTTTACTCCTTCACACTACCCCATGCATTCCGATCAATGGCAAATTTCTGGTTTTACTAAAACTGGGCCATTCACAAACTGCGCACGACAACAGCAAGCAAGTCATCAAGCAGCTTTCTCTTCTTCCCTCTCTACAATAGTTTTCTCTTTCCCTCTCTCTCTCTCTCTATCTGATATGCCAAAGTAGGAAGTATAAACTGGGACATGGCTGACTGACGTGCATATTGCATAGGATAAAATGTACTCAAAATACATTGCGAAAGGAGAAGCTTCTTGCAAAACGAATGCCTGCAGCAAGAGCTAAGCTTTAAACTAAGAGAAAGGTAGAGGAAGGAAATAAAAGGTATGATATGAGATAGAGCCCGGGCGAATGCTACAAAGCTGAATATATATATTCTAAAGGAGCCTCATACATGCATTTGGAGACATGGATTTTGCTTTCCCCAAGAAACTTTTACAGTATAGAAAGGAAAGCATATATAGTACACAAATTGTGCAGAAATTTGCTCTTCGTCCGCTAACTCCAAGCTAGCCTTAGCGGCTGATAGAGCAAGAGAATCTATGAGCAAATCTACGGATGTCTAAGTAGGAGAGTTTCTCCAGGACTTTCTTCAGGACCTACAACTACGTGGACAAGTTCCAGCAGTTCTCTAGGAATCTTCTTCCAGCCTAGTTCTTCTTCCGCTTTCGCTCACGCTTTCCTCTAACTGTCTTTTTTCTTCTTCCAAGGAAAATTGGCAAATCCTATCGCTTCTACTTTAGTACTATAGCTGAACACAGCTTCCAAATAAAATAACGCTTCCTTACATCGTCATCCATTGCAGTTCAACACTCAGCTTTGACCGAGCTGCTCTAATCCGATAATCTAAAATAAGATAACTAGAATATTTATTGATACATCTTCAAGCTAGACGCTGGACCAAACATAACTTGACACAGCGCAACCTATTCATAACAAGTCCTCAAGTAGTTATACACGACTCGTACCCATCAGATTGTCCTTTGAGAGAACAAGTTACTTTCCAACGAGAGTATAACTAAACTGGTTATTACTACCATTAACTTAAGCTAAAGCTGGAACTTTGGCCATAACTCCACATTTGCCTGAGGCTGAAATTTAATTTCATCATTTAAAAAACAAGCCAATATATATCGTAGGGTATAGAAAGAGAGAAGGTAGAAACTGATATACCAAGGAGTGTTACGGCAGCGTTTTTAACTTTCGGCTCCAAGTGTTTTAAAGCGTACGCAGTGCATCAAGTGGGAGAAGGTGTCCTTGATATTTTTTATTCGTTTCTGCGTTTGGTGCACTGCATCCACGTCTTTCATGCTGTGTTTCCACACAAGATTTGCCTGATTTGAAATCAATTCTTTTCCATCATTCTTCTTCTTCCATCCATAATTTCTCTACGTCCCTGCCAGGCCTGCTAAAAGCGGTACAAAGGAACACAGTCGGAGCCCGAGCAAAGGAATATTGATCCACTGGTACAAAAAGCGAAAAATATCTGCGGTGAAAGTATTGTCGAAGAAAGAGGCCAACGGAAGAAGTCCAACTGAGCCATAGGAACTTGCTTTCCCCGAAAAGAAGGTAGGTAAAGAGAGAAGGAAATTTAAAGTCTTTCCGTTAATTTTAAGCTAAAATATGCATGGCAAAAACCTGAATCTCAAGGACTTTGCCAAAGATGAATTATGTAAAGAAGAGTGTTTTAGAAGGAGAGGGAAAAGAGAAAGTTTTGCGATTTTTTCAGGGCCCAAACCAGAGCAGAGGAAGAAAGCACGCAAATCTGCAAGCGGTGCACGTATCAGCTTCTATTGTGCAAATATTTCTTCCAAAGCACAACCCACGCCGCTCCTGCCCCACTCAACAAACATCCAGCCCATAAATAGAGCATAAACCAGGAAGATTGTTACTCCTTTTGCATCTCATCCACAGGCGGTTCCAAAGGTGAAAGCAAACACTCGCAGCCCAAACAAACGACTCAAAATGACCTTTCTCCATTAACGGAGAACAGGATATGACAAGTTTGTTTTCATCAACTCGTAAAAATTGTTGGTTCAGTCTGGACGCTGTGTCAAAAGAGAATAATGACTTCGCTTCCTCGGAAGAGGAAGAAGGGGGTGGTCCTGATCAAGGGGGGAGGATGGCGAGGGAAGACAAAGGTGTAGAAGGGGCTCTTGATCACTTTCAACAACCTTCTCCTGCCAATTCCACCTCTACAAAAAGAGCACCATCTTACACGCACGAGTACGTTGGAGGAAACAACGTAGAGCAAGCGGCATCATCAAGACCCTTCGTCGCATCCAAAGGCAAAAAGAGTAGCGGAGCAAACAACAATTCATTACCATCCTACAAGGAGGGAGAGGAGGGGAAGAAAGAATCACATTCCCGTCTTTTGCGAAGTGCCTCTACATCAACACCTCCTTCTGGGGACTCTCAAGGAATCCCCAGCCATCCCAGACGACGTTCGGCCCATCAAGTCAATCAAGTCCCCACTGTGTTAAAAGCTGGCAAAAAATCACTCAAAACCAATTCAAACGCTCATCCAGACAACATCCTCCTTCAGACGGGCAAAACTAATAGCGGCGGCGAAGAAGATTTGCCCGAAAGTGACAAAGACTGGGAGGAACAAGAGGACGGGGAGGAGGTGAAAGTGGCCATTCCTGGAGGTGAAGTTATTGGGAAAATCAAACACAGGACGGAATATCGTACAGACATACTTAAACAGCGCCGAAACAATACGACCAACATGAAAAACAGTAGCAAGATAAAAGGCTGCGATTTCTGTGGGAAATTGACCCCGCTCCAAGGAAAAAAAGGAAAAAACTTTAAAAAATACATCCAAGACCTTCCAGCAACAACCAGCCCTTCTGGAAGTCCCATCGTCAGCCTCTGTGAGTCTTGCTCCTTGACCTTCTCTTCAAGCAGGCGTAAGGATGGATCACTGCTCGGAGAGATGGAGGGTGATGAAGGGGAAGAGGGAAAAGTTAGTAAGATTCAACAAGACTTCTCCTCTTCCGGTTCTGAAAAACGGGTTTTCTCCTATCAAGATGCTCCTTCTTACTTAAAGTTCAACCCATACATAACTGGCGGCTACCGGACCATGCTCACACCTCGTCAATGTGTTAAAAGGTACGGAATCAATATACACTCAAAAATTAAGTATAGACTCTCTAGGCCACGCTCAATTTAATATCTTGTATCATTCCCATAAAACCCGGCCCGAGCAAGATCCTCGCTCCTTTTTATTACTCCCCGATTCTCTATTATTCCTCCTCCATTCCAATCCACTTCTTCTCCTCCTCTCCCTTTCTCCTATAGAACGTAATCTATGCAACATATAAAGCCGCAGACCCAGTTACACATTCTAAAATCCGATAAAGTCATCAAAGTATTTCCACAAAAACGTTTTATGCTACGCCCATTATTTAAAACCAAGTATAAATGCGTCAGCCCATTTCCCCGAATATAGCGCCCGAATTCTCTTCTTCCGATCTTGACATTCTTTGATTCCTCCTAATTTTTTACATTTCCCATTATGCAATTCAAAAACAGCTACAAGAAGCGTGACTCGTAACTAATTTTCCCACTCAAGGAAGAAGCGTAAGCAGGCAGGAGTGTTCAATTCCATGCTGCGGACGGATAGCAACATCCTAGTGTAATATGTATCTCTTATCTGGCTATTTGATCTCGAGCCAAGGAATTGGACGACAGATTAAAGCCAGGATTAAATCAGATTGGAATCAAGGAGAGAAATTGAAGGTTTATAGCATTTCGGAGCTGATATCTGAGACCAACAAAGTTAACCAGCGTCAAATTCAATTACACTAAAACTGAGAATGTAACAAGAATCCACAGTGGAAACGGATGAATGGATTTATGCAATCATTAACTTGGTTCAAGTAGGACAAATTGTCCGCATCCTCGCACCATCCATCCCTCACAGTCTCTCTTCCCCTTCTCATAGAACTCTTATCATCTTCGTTTCCTACTTTTGGGAACAAATATATTCATATAGATTCCTTGTAGAAATTCTTTCCTCCTAATTCAATCAGCACATGTGGAAGCACTAATATCCTCTCCTGTTGACAGAACATTTAACTTTCATTCACATCTGCAATCCGCTCCTTGCATAGAAAGACAAGGCAGCAGCTAGGAGTTTCGAGAATGAGAGACATATCTGCCAGTAAAACAAAATCTAAATAACAAGTTAATATGAAATCTATACGCGCTGTCACGTAGCGCTTTTCTCCTTTAAAACAAATCCCTCTTAAAGCTTATCCCTTCTCTAGCCTCTTTTGGCCGACCGTATGCAAAATCTTCTTGAATATGTTCTTTCTTTAATTAAGTCATACAGTGCAGACACTTTGTGTCTTTACTTTGCCCAATAATCTAATCTTTGCTTAAACTTGGTGTAACATTCAGCACATGGTTAAAGAGGAAAGAAGGTCAATTTGAGAGAATGCCACTGCCGTTTGTAAATATCTGTGTGTGATGCGTAAACTCAGTAATGGAGTGAACAGTACGCTGCGAAATTCCTGTTTGAGCCTCATCATTTGACTAGTCCAAATTATTCCCTTTAAAGTCTTTTCTCCTCTCCCATTCTGCCTTTGATGTACTATTTGGTGAGCGCTTTAAGGTGTTGGAAGCGCAGCGCTGCTTAACACCACTAAACACCTGGTAACCTAGGTTAAAGATTTCAGAGGTATTTATATTCCTTACAAGCACAATATTTGCGAGATAAGTACCCTGTGCCTTACTTTGGCTGTTATTCTAGCCCTACAACTAACTCTTGGGTGTAGCTCACCATAATTTCAGGTTTAAGAATTTAGCTCAGGAGAAACCAAAGATTAATCCAACTTAATTAGAGTCCCCTTCTTTTAGTCAAGTTCGATCAAGGAGCAGCGGTTGAGAAGCTTGTTATGGGATTTTCAGTCGAACGATTTTTAAACATTATTTCGTAACCGTGTTACGTACCGGCTTGTGCTCTTCTGTCATAATGCGTTCACGAATTCTGTAAGTTGCAAGGCAGTACAACTGCGTCACGGGATATTAGGTTTCGCATTTAATGCAGGTGTTGAACCGCGAAGCGTCTTATCTTGACTTTGCCTCATGGTGTTGGAGCAATCACAAAAATGCTATCACCTTAATTTTGGAAATGGCTAGGAAATTTGGCAAGTTTTAACTTGCAATCAAAAATTATAATTTCAAACTCTGGACTTGTTACACAAACTGTCCCAGTTTATGCAAGAAAATTTCAAAGTTAACTTGTAACTTTCATCCAAGTAGATAAGAAGAGTCCGTGACAGAGTTGCATATCAAAGTAGCTGTTACATAATATATATGCACATTAGTTACGCAAAATCCCAAGGATGCATATATGCATCCAGATCTATCTTCCTCTCTTCCTCTCTATCTCTTTCCCCTTTTTATCCTACTTATCATTTTGATGTACACGTGTGAATGCACAAAAACATAACCTCCTTCCCTGTTTTTTATTTGTAAACACGGAGAAGAAATATTTCCTCCCGCCTACACTCCAAATATTTTCGAATCCGAGCTAAGGTTCTGACCTACTCACTCAATTCCTATCATAGCTATAGCCTCATTAAATTGCATTACGGGGGATTTGTCGAAATACGGAGAGAGATCTTTCTGGCTCACACCATTTTATCCGCATAATCAAATATGATCTCCATAATGCATATTTGCACATTGCAAAGCTCGGGAGAGAAAGTATATTCGCCCATATGAAAGCAGAACCAAGAACCGGGGATGACTACGGGAAGCTTGGTCAGCGGGGATTTGAAGGGTAAGCGGAGAGCAAAAGAGCGATGCAATTTCAGGCAGGGCAAAACGAGCTGCAATCTTTTACCCTGAAGTTATGTATACAATAAGATCAGATTGGATTGGAAAGTCATGCGTACCAAGGATTGATTGAAGAGTTGTATGCAAATTATCTTTTTTGCTTAAATTTTCATGGTTTGCTTGCGGACGATGATGATGGAACGCAGTTTATTCTGGTGGACGAACGAAACATTAAATATTTGGTCGCATCTACTAGGATGGCTCTTTTTCTTGGCTTTGTCCATTTATGACTCTGTGGGACTACTCAATCAAGCGACCACTCATCCTTGGGACAGAGTCATAATGGCCCTGCTACTCGTCTCTTTTCAAGTGAGTAACAAGAAAAAAAACAATTTTTCACAAACACGAACAGAGTGAACCACATTGCGTGCATATGCAACGATACAATTCAATTTATCCTGAAAAAATGGTTTTTCTTACCAAGAGAAATGGCAACAAAAGTTGTTCGGGATACGAAGCATCAAACCCTTCCCTTGCTGCTTTTCTCTAACCAGAAAAAGCTCTTACGAGAATTGAACCGGGATTTGTTTGACTCGACCTTGACGTCGGATGAATTTAATTTGTGGCTAATGATTCAATTTTCTTTTCAGGCTTGCATGCTCCTCTCAGCCCTGTATCACGTCTTTTGCTGTTGTTCGGAGCGATTTTATCGGCGCTGGCTGTCTGCAGACCTTTTCGGAGTGTCACTCAGTCTGTTAGCAATTTACATTTCCGGGATCTACTATGCATTTTCCTGTGTTCCCGTAAGTCAGTCAGTCATCTGTCTCATCACCACTGATTCCCTGTCGTGAGAGTGAATTACATGCATCATTTACTTTGAATGACAAGAATTTTAATGAGTCTCTCTCTTTCATCAAAAATCCTGTTTGTGTAGACGTATAACACACAGCTTACAGTAGCTCTTCCTACAAATCCCTCCCACTTATCTATTAGACATCATCACACATGCATCATGCAGAAACAGCTTGTAGCTTGAGCTTGACGTCTAAATCTGTCTATATGCGCCTTCCCCTTCCTTTATCAAAGCCTCCATGTCATCTTCTGGTGCAAGCGGTTTGTAAGATTGATCCGTGAGGAGACTCGTGTTAAAAGCAATAATGTTTAATGAGGGTCGGCCTGGGCAGGTAAGGGAGGAGAAGAGTACAGATGAAGAGGAAGAGCGGAAGGAAGTGAATGTGAAGGATGAAGCGTTGTTGGTGACGCTAAAGGATTCCTAATTGGTCCTTAGCCTAGCATATTTAGCTCTAGCATTGAGGTGTATAAATCATGGGCCCAGATGAGGCTATTGAAGAGTGAAAGAGTTTCTTTTAAAGTCCAGCTGGAGTCAAGGTGGGGTCGGATCCTTACTTGTTTATCCTTGCTCAAGTGAGGCTACAATCGAGCAATACGAGTTTCTATTGATCTGAAGAATGTAGAAAAACGGCCCAAGTTCAGCTGGAGCAATAGGAGTTAACTAGCATGCTTGATGAGATGAAAGAGCATGACGCATTTAATAATTACCTTGTTTGCCGTCCTGTAATTTCTCTCTCTATCTCGTCTTTTCTTCCAGTTTTGGCTAAACTTTTACTTGATAACGGTGGGAGCAATATTTGTTTCGGCTATGGTACTCCAAATCATTCCGGTTGTCAACAAACCCACGACTGCTAAAGCATTTCACGGTAGACTTGTCGTTTTTGGTGGCTGGGCCGCTTACGGCATCGTACCAACTCTTCACTGGGCCCTTCTTCATGGCGGAATGTCAAGCCCTGTGGTTGCTGTAAGAAAGAATGCTTTCTTTGATTCCTTTTACAATTATGGTAGGATTAAAGTGATGATAATTACATTTGTTACCTTCTTCTTAATCTTCTTTAGCTACTTCTACCGCGCATATTTTGGATGTACGGCATCTCGGTTACCGCCTTCTTTTTCTACGTCCTCCGTGTACCTGAGAAGCTTTTCCCTGGGCTCGTCAACTTTATCGGATCATCCCATCAAATTTGGCACGTTCTCATTGTGGCTGCCCTCTATCACTGGCACAACACTGGCTTGTTGTACCTCCAATTCCGGTCCACCAACTCCTGCGCTGACGAATACAAATTTCTCTTCCCCTCTGTCAAAGAGGAGCAGCTTGTCCAGGTCAACTGAAGCTTCCGACTTATAAAACTTCCAATATACTTCCCCAATATTCTGATTCCAAACTCGGTTCCGTAATGTGATGACAAGGGATTTCTGCTGGGATTGGCTGTGGAGAATGTGTCGAATAAGGAAACTCCAAGTTAATTCCGATTCTCTCTGCATTACTTCGGGCCTTCCGAATCCTTCGTCTTTATCACAGAGCGTTTCCTGAAATTTAGAGTAGCGTTGAAATCTATACCTTAAACGAGAAAATACTCGGATTTGCCTCCCTTAAATGAGCTCCCGCTCATCACTCACTCACTCAACTTATTGCATCTGCCCTTAGACTGTCTTCGGAAACAAATAGCACTAGTATTGTAGAGATGATGCTACTTAATTAATTCTCTAGATATCGAATATCTTACCTGGAAAATCCTGTTCCATGTTACTACACTTAACTTATGACTCCGCTTTTGGTCCGCGCGTTACTTGAGGAGAACGACTCACCTTTCTAAAAGAGTTGCTTCCTGTCGTAATACATAGTCATTTAATTACTTGTATAATTTCAACTCACAAATACAGCTGCACTTCTCTAAGTAGTGTATGTGATAATAACTTGCTGTGTAATATTT
This sequence comes from Sminthurides aquaticus, assembly GCA_906901655.1. Classification (NCBI taxonomy): domain Eukaryota; kingdom Metazoa; phylum Arthropoda; class Collembola; order Symphypleona; family Sminthurididae; genus Sminthurides; species Sminthurides aquaticus. Next base: position 10,241,586 of record CAJQTT010000001.1, on the reverse strand, counting down.
TGTCTGTAGTTTTGTATATACTTGTAAGTTTATTCCTTAGAGTCGTGTCTCCACAGCTTCTGATGTAGCATACAATATATTTGTCAATAATTTAAGTATATCAGGAAAGAGCGGCAGTTGTCAGCTTAAAGGCATGGGACTTTATATGACATGATGACATGGCAGCTCATTACGAACGGTACCCAGCTCAACGAGTGAGCTTGTTTAACGAGATGACTGTATCAGTATGTATATTTCTTCCGCAATAATTACAGTTTTCCATCCCCTTAAATGGTAGTTTAAATATCCAGTAACTGCAGCATTCCAGATGCGCCTCTACCCTTAGACGGGACACATTTATGTACCTTCACATGGTTACTCCTTTGTAATCACTAGTCTGCGCAACATATATTCCACATGTGCACTTTCACCTTATCCCAATAATTATATTCCTCCTTCATGAAACGTCACCTCAAATCATTAAGTGATCACTTGTCCAATAAACACAATAAAATCAAGTCATCACTACATTCCGGCGGATCTATTAGCCAAAAATCATTTCCTTCATTAACAATAAGGTCGTTGTCATAAAGGCATTTTGAGAGATCATTCAAATGAATTAGCCACAAATGTACTGAGACTTTTTAAATGCACTTACTAATAATCTTGTCAGGTTTATAAATTAAGCCAAAATTAAGTATAGTAGAAAACTTTAAACTCCTGCCTTTACTCCAATTCATCCTTCTCAGCTGTAGATGGCGATGTACTTCATTGCAGCATAATATCACATGCACCCACCAAGAAAGTTCATTTCCGATTAATCTGACATATTTTCCTCGTCACGTTCGTCCCTACTGTTGCAAAAATTTGAGAAAGGTGGACCCCTACCTTCCGTGAATTCTGAATGGCAATCTTCGATTGGCCGTTTGAGACTGGATGCGTTACAGGGTCCAGGCATTGCGGCATGGGCTTTGTAGATTGGCTCGAATTCTTTTAACTGCGTCATAAAATTATCGTTCGGATTTATACAAAATCTTCTTGATTGCACGTACTTGTGAGCCTCCGAAGCAGTCACACCATATCTGTACATTATAAAGGCTATCACGAGTGCGGCTGATCGGCAAGCACCTCCGTTTCCGTGAACTAGAGCTTTTCCTCCGCTGTCCAGACAATCTTGCAAAAATTCGCAAGTACTTTTACAGTGCGGAATAATCCGCTCGAAACAATTATCTGCCATTTCTACAATGTGGTATCTGAAGGTATCCGGAAAATTAGGTCGGATTATATTCCGCTCCACCACCTGTCTGACACAAACTACATGAGTAAAGCCCATCTCTTTCAGTATCGAGAAGTTGCTTTTCGTTGCCACGCCATAGGGGCCAAGGAAGAGATTCGGAATTATTTCTTGCATCTGTCTTCTCATGTCGTATCTCCATGGTGTAGGCTGTGCTTCAGGTAGAGGTGGATATTCTCGCCGTACGTATCCGACGTCGAATTCCGGACTCATGATTGCAATGTCAATGAAGCTATATCAAAGTGAAATTAACAATTAAACCCGCATCTCTAAGGAGGACATAGGAGATTTCAAACTGAAATGCGGATGTTTACCTTAAATACCTCAATTTCGATAGTTATTCCCTTCAGTGATGTTTCTATCCTTCTATAAGGCTTTTAATCAAAATTCAAAGATCAAGTTTCAATCCCTGGAAACAACAGATTTATCGCAACATGTATTACACTGGGAAAACGAAATCGCAAATCTCAAGAAAGCTACCATTCAATGTACATCAAGATATACAGAATAATATCAATGAAAATCACAAATTAACTGCTCTTCACCCAGAATCAATATCCTAAAGTTGACACATCAAGTGGATTTCATTACCCAGTTGTCCAACCAGTGATGTATGCTTTCCTACGGGTTTCCTTTGACTTGAAACTCTCAGTTCTAATATCCATTACCATGCCAACGCCTATCTGGAGCGGTGAGCTAACGTGTTAACAGTGTCATAGCTTTTGAATCATAGGGTGGGTGCCAAACGAAAAAACTGCCTGCAAGATATAATCAGCAGTCAGTTTTTAAAAACATGTTTCACAGATTTCGTTACATAAACACACATGGCTATATACTAACCATTAATACTTTGAATGCTAATCAATTGTAAGTATTATTACAGCAAACATGCGGTAGACAAAAATTCTTACCAAATAAAAGCTTTTATTTTTCTTTCATACACTCTGCACTTGATGAAATAGCGACGAGTAAATAGAAGCATAATTTCACCTTATGTCATAGTAATGCACTGAAGATTAAAAACCCTAGCTACTAATATTAGCTTTCCTACACGAAATTATAGCATTCTGAACGACAACAGTAGGCGTTTTTTAAACGTTTATATATGTCTGTAATAGTTTACGGCAAATGTATGCATATATATATATTATATTTTGTTTATGACAAAATTTTGGTGAATAATATATATGATTTTTAATTTTTTTAACACACAAATTTTCAAACGTTTCGCGCTGTTTTATATCTGCAATTATTCCCGTATTTTTCTCTATGGCTTTCTCGATGATTTTTGGCAATATCAGAAAATATATATACATTTGCCAGTGCCAACTTGACATCTCTTCAGCTGGCGGTAAGTTCATTATACGCACTGCATTAAATTAAATTTAATGATCGCGATAGACTAAACCCACACGCACGCAACAGATCTACGCACGTAGATTTACATATGTGTTTACCTACTGCTACTTATAAAATAACTTCGCTAGAATTCTCTTGCGCTGAGCTGACACGAGGGAATTCCGAGGTGAGCAGCCAGAATCAGTAATAATATCAGTGTTCGGCATTTAACATTATTACACGCCATCCATGTGGTAGCCGATGGCATGTACAAATGTCATTATCAACTGAAGTTTACAGCTAATTAAACTCGCTCAAATAATCGCTCAGAAGGTGACTGATCTGAGAACTACAATGCAGATGTGATAATTGAGCATTGCGTAGTATATATATACCCGTCAGCTACCATATTGCTAGCAACACGTACAATTGATTATTGTTTCTTTTGAGTTCACTAGGAGCCCTTGATTTTGAAATCAGTTGCAGAAGAAAAATTGTAAACTTTAAAGGTATTAAAAACAAACACCCCAAATTTTGTACATCAGGAACTCTACAAACAGCTGTAGATGCTACCGGGCATATCAATATTTCAAAATTGGATTACATAGTATCTGATTAGACTAGCTAAATATACATAGCATGCCGAACTTCGGACCTTCCAAACTCTAAATCACGGCAAACTATTGCAACTTGGTTGTTCACATTTCACTCCATGTTGCATATCTCCTTTGTTTAAAACGTTTTTAAACTTATCATTACTTTATTCTTGTATTGCAGAGGAACATCTGGGATTGCCATTTTGCCCGGCCTCAGATACCTTCATCACTACATCTTGGACTTGCAGATGGGTTACAGAATAGTTATGCTAAACGGTACTACTAGGTCTTCAGAAAATGGACGTTCGGAAATACCTGAGTTTGGTAGGTTTTAGAGCGGATTTGGTCGACTTAATCATTGTCAACCGCGTAATAATGCACGGAGTGTGAACTGTGTATTAGTTGGGGTATGATAAGTGCATGATTATGAGAATTATGTTGTGCACTTAGTCTCTTGTGGTTCTTAAGTACTTTATTATAGTAGTTGTAGTTTTTTGTAGTAACGTTGTTTAGTTTGTTTTGAGCTCTTTTGCAAATTATCAGTTTTAGTCTTGTTACGAAGCACGTAGCCTTTAAATCAGGTTGATTGATCTGTTAGGTTTTTTTTTATTTTCTAAGTCGGCAAAGCCCCAAATTTTTATTGCAATAAGCAATCTATTTTTTTGTGTTTAGCCTGGTCGGTACGCATGCTTGAGTAGTTGACCGCGCCGGCTATCTCATTCCTTTACTTTATAACGATTATGAAAGTTTAAAAAGACTGCGTTTGTATCCTGACTCTATCAATAACATTAAGATCATGAAGTCGGCAGACGAAGAAAGCTTGATCGCTGCTGAAGATAGTGAAAGTTCACGGAAGCTGTACGTCATGAAAATTATCTCTGCCCTATTTTATGCCTTTTCGTCTTTTCTAATAACTGTAGTCAACAAAGTCGTATTGACAAGCTGCAAGTAAGTATGCAAAGTTACCTTTCATTTTGACATTTGAGAAATTTAACTCATTTGCTTCGATATCAGTCATTCATCGTCATTACTAATGTCAATCCTATGTCGTTTTTAGGTTCCCTTCGTCTACAATACTAGCTCTAGGTCAAATAGTTACAACGGTAGTAGTATTATTCGTTTCGAAAAAATGCGGGCTGGTCAGCTTCCCAAATTTTTCCAAAGATTCCTTTCGCAAAATCTTTCCCCTTCCATTGCTCTTTCTCGGAAATGCAGTTACTGGTCTAGGAGGGACCAAAGAGCTCTCCCTCCCGATGTTCACCGCATTAAGAAGGTTAGCAAGCATGTTATTTTCCGCGTAAATCATTATGTAACCGTGTTAGCAATCCATAATCTATAAATCCCGCCGCTGACTCTTGTAGATTCAGTATTTTGATGACAATGGCACTCGAGTTTTATGTGCTTGGAGTTAGGCCTGGTATGGCAGTACAGATTTCCGTATACACTATGATAGCGGGAGCATTACTGGCCTCGTCGTAAGTATTAATGTCCCATTCTTGTTAAAACTTTATGTATTCTAATGGTTTTGATTATAACTTATAAAACCAAATTCTTCCTCAGAAACGACCTCTCATTTAGTATGACTGGATATTCGTTGGTGATGGCAAACAACGTATTTACTGCTTCTAATGGGGTTTTCATGAAGAAAAAGTTGGATGCAAAAGATTATGGCAAATATGGGCTTATGTTTTACAACGCATTTTACATGCTTATACCAGTATTCTTCATTGCTTATTACAACGGAGACATCGATAAGGTAAGTAATATAATGATCAAAAAAACAAATAACAAACAGGTTTGCTTTGCTCTCTCTGGAAACCAGGTCAGTTTCCAAATCGTTTGGTTAAGTTAATCAGGAAAATATCCTGTCTTATGTTACAGGCTGCAAATTTTCCCAACTGGAGTAATCCCTACTTTCTCGTCAATTTCACTTTGAGTTGCTTTATGGGATTCATCCTCAATGCAACCGTAGTTCAATGCACTATGTATAATTCTGCTTTGACTACAACTATCATTGGTTGCCTTAAAAATGTGTCCGTCACGTACCTGGGTATGTTTATCGGCGGCGATTACGTATTCCAAATTTACAATTTTATTGGTATTAATGTAAGTGTAGCTGGTAGCTTGCTCTACACATACGTAACGTTTAGAAGGAAATGAGGTTTTGGAGCAAATCGGACGCTGCATCTCTGTTAAACTCGTTTAGTGTAAAACCATGCGTAAACGTATCGTGTTCCTGTCTCAGATATTTCCCTCGTGACGCAAAAAAGTTACTACACGCGCCCATTATAATGCATTACTGTTATTATTACTATTAGTTTGATTAATGGTGAAGGTAAACGATTGTATGAGCTTTACGGTTCCCGCTGTATACACTACTTCCTATAAAGTACGCGAAGTACGTTCAAAGAAGTTAAGAGTGGACGAACACGCCACACGTCTGAAAAAGAGGGGTAATGCATATATGCCTTAATGTTTAGGGGTAACGAGTTAAGTGCAAAATTTTAGATCAATGTGAACTGTTATTCAATCCCAGTTGCCAAAATATTTTAACCCGCGTTCAACCAAAGTTGCTCATACATGAAAATGATTATCATTACTTTAATCCGGTTCGTTTCTAGTTTTCTTTACGTCTGTTCAGTATAGTATAGGGCTCAAACCAAGAGACAGTGGCAGTTATATGACAGAGTAATGGGTCTGAAACTGTCAAGAACGGTGCTCATCTTGCAGAACAAATAAAAATGTAATTCTATTTCTATAAAATTTCTTAATTTCGTGTTTCCTTTGCGGTATTTGAAAAACAACTATTTTGCTCACTTCATAAAAACTATACATCTATTCTTAATATTTCGGTAGATTAGATTGCCACTTCCGAATATCTTTTAATTTTTGCTTCTGATGCATCCAAAGAATAATTGGAAAACGAGCATAAGATGTTCTAATTGCTTAAGATAATTGAAAATAGACTTGCATCAAGATATTTACAATTTTTAGAAATAATTATAACCAAGGTCATCGGTGATCTTACATTTGATTGATTATTTTTAAGTCCATCGGTGTGAACGAGCTAACAGGAGCTTTGCGTAAAGCATTGAAGTCGAACTTGAATAAGTTCTTAACAGATGTCACCGGTGTGAGTTATAGGCGAAAATACCTTGTTATATTCTATACACTGAAAAGGAGTAAAAATAACAACTAACTCCTTGTAGCACATTTAACTAAAGAGCAAAAATCTCAATTGCACTATGCAAAATATGTGAGAATTTTTAAACTCCAACGTGCCCTGCAAAATTGCCTTCAATTTCAATATAATCCGAATCGGAATCACTCTCGGAAGCAGAAGATGATGCGTAAACTTCAGCAGGTTGCACAGCTAGTTCATTTTCGTTATCTTCTACTCTTAATTCTTCCTGCACATGATTATGATGGTGATGATGATGATGTCTATGATTTCCTTCCCAGAAAATATTAATCTCCAACTGCAAGCGAATATCAAACGCCATAAAACATATGGCTATAAGAACCGGCAGCTGAACTTTTGACGACCAAGCCAGTCTCATAAGGAAGTTCATGGATTGTCTGTTCAAGAGGAAATAACAAAATTATCAATGGAAACCAAATTAATGGAATGTACAGCTTTAAAACATGTAGAAATTCTTATCAATCTGTGACAAGAACTCAACTTACTTAAATGGTCCATCCATTGTATATGGAAGTATACTCCGTATAGACGGCATCTGATACCGTTGCCCAAATATATCCCCTAACTGTAGCGATAAGGGAAAATACGTCGGGGTCATTCTGGTAAACATCTAGGAAGAAAACGATATCAAAACAATTATAAACCACGAATCCCTATATGCATGTATGTGATTTCAAATAAATTAGCTAAATTAGATTCTAAGTAGTCAGAACTACCATTCTTGAACTCACAAGTGGCATTTTGAGATATATGTTTTAGAGATGCTGAATCCGCTTTTAGTACCCCATGTGGATAGGCCTTTATTATTTACCTCTTTTAATTAACCATAGAGTGTCCAGGATGCTGTCAAGAACGTATCTCACACCTGCTAATTTAGAATTCAAACGATTAAATACGGAAATAATTGCATTTTAAAACATATGTCGTATTCAAATGCAGTCTCTAAAACAAATATCAGGTGGCTCAAATCACTACTACCCTTCTTTCTTTAACTGAAATAATTAATATATACTAATTTAAACAAGTCTCACTTGACGAGTGTACTGCGGGCTTTTCAAACAGACTTACGAATAATTGTACACATTATGACAAGACATGAGCTTAGTTAGTTGATATTCCATGCTTAAAATTCTTACCATTCGACAACTTGAGCGCAAATATTACAAAATGTCATCAAAACACGTAACAAATTGCAAAACACCGACGTACATGTTATATATAAATCTCGCATATGATATTATACTTGAGCACAGTTAATAAAATAAATTCTTAAGCTTGTGGAAAAATTTTGCTAACAAAAATATAGACCTTAAACGCTAACACATGACACTACTCTATTCGCAACATCGCAGCACACGGTACTTGACGTTCTGCTATTCCGGCTGACGAATTGCGACTGGGAAGGTATTCACAGTCATCAAATCGTGCGGCAGAAGGAAGAACACGACAGTACGTAATAATGAAAAACAGTTTTAGAGGTGATGAATGAACCGGGTCCGAGAATCACATTTTTTTGTATATATATATATAATGAAAATAGCAACAATTTTGGATTTAATATACGAAGTTCCGCAGATGGTGGCGATTGAATGGTGGAAAGTTCGGTCCATGGAATGTACACACTCTGTGGAAACTGAAATCAAATCCGTGTACTTAAAACGAAAAATACAGATATTGAAATCCGACGCAAAGTTGTTGCTAATTATGAATGATTCCAGCATGCACTACGAAGAATTCTCGATCCTTGAAATTTCAGACCTTCATGAAGCGGCAGTACAATTAATAATTTCAATAACTTTTAGAAACAGAAATTCTATTTGCAAACGCTGTAAGAAATTGCAAGCGAGCGACCAGCTCCGCAAAGGCCATATTTTGTAGGTTTGTCGTACCAAAGGAAGCATTTATTTCCTTACTAAATAAAAAGCTGCATGGATTGCAAAAATCCTTAAGGCTTGTGTCTACTACAGAAAACGTTACGATTAATGAAAAGGTATCAGACTTTTTCGAAAAAATAACTTTGCGTGTATCATTACAACAATTATTTATATAATTGCTCAGTCCATTAATAAAATCTCAGGATCATCACTCGTATTTGTTGTTACGGTGGTTCGAGCCTGGCGGTTTTTCTTTGGTGGCATCGGGTACTGGGAGGTTGTGGTTCGGGGAACGAAGTAACTTTCAGCCGTTGATGATTCTTCTTTACCTGTAAAAGAATCTACTTCTTAGCATGTGCCCATGAATTTATCTGGGAGACTATACCTGATTTTAAAAATGTGTACTGTTTCTTACTTGAGTTAAAAGAAGAAAAGCTACCACCGTGACTAGCACCTTCTATGCTACGGTTTGGACTCGTCAAGTCGATAATTTCTGGTTCATCCCCACTGCTAAGTTCTGGAGTAGCTCTGGAGCGGAAATGAGCAGGAGGCGGCGTCATGTCTCTAGAATATCGCTGTGACGTGTTCGAAACCTCCGGTTTAGACAATACTGTAGTTTGAGTTTTATACGGCGAAGTGATCCTTGAAGGTTGAAAGTTCACCATTGCTCGTGTCTGATCAAACTTTTTTAGAGCATCAGCAGATGTAAGAGCTTTTGATTTGGAATGGAAAGATGTAGCCTGGTTTGCAATATTTTTAGCCGAAAGAGGAACAGAACTAGATGTGACGGTACAGGATCCGGGTAACTTGTTAATCATATCCATGGGATTACCACTCGTGGCGTTGCTTGTTAATGAGGATCGAAAGGGGTCCAGGAGCCCAGTTTTGCCTGACGAAGATGTTGCTTTAGCAACCTCTAAAAAGTATTGAAGGGGCATTTTCACATTTGGTTGTATGTTGAGCTTCTCAACAGGTTTCTTGGCAGTTAAGCAATCCATAAACAGATTCAGTGGTATGCCCTCTTGAGGAAGAGTTCCCCTTGCGATTGGTAATGCTGGAGAAACGGTAACTGGAAAATTTGGCTTTGTTGTCATGGGATACATGAGAGCTTCTTGTCGCCGTCGTTCAGATTCCATGGACAACCTGTGCGCTTGCTTTCTGGCGGCTTGATCGTCGTTAGACATTGAAGGTTTCCTCTTTATTGTGATGTTTTCATTCATCCGAGAATAGTCAACAATATCTCGTCCCATGTCTTTGGACTGCAGTTTATTGTCCGCCCAATATGTGATTCCCTTTGAACTTCCTGATCGTGCTTCCAAATCTTCTTTCAGCAGAGATGAAGCTTTGGATATATCCATGGAAAGATTTACTTTAGGCGGCAACGAACCTAAGAAAAATTAAACCCAGTCATTAATGTGTGCTTTTCGGTTAGAAGCAGTTGTTTTTGTCCAAGCTGATGGATTTACTTTTTGGCTTTCTAATACGGAATGCGTCTTCATCATTGTCATCAAGAGCGGTTAAGGAAGGCATAGAAGGTGCAACATTTTGTTGTAACACTGACTGAGTTGCTTCTCGTTCGGCAATCCTTTTAGAGTTTGTCGCTCTCGGCTTTCTTGTTGTTTCTTTTCCAGGGGCATCAGCTTTCGGAACCTAAATTAACAAAGAATAACGAAGAGTATTTTAAAAATAAACACCCAATAGCTTATGATTGGAAATTCTGAACTCACGTACCTTAAGCGCTCCTGGAATAGTTTTGGACTGCCAGTTCATACGCTGAAAAAAGCTAAAAGCTTGCTGAGCTGTTAATGTTTCCGGGTCTGGTACATATCCCTATAGCATTGAGCATTGCAACGTTGTGAAACATTATCAAAACACAGAATAGAATTAAGAAAAAGTTAATGCAGATTGCTCTTACAAAGCTAATTACGTAGTTCTTATAGCACTCCAGCAATACAGACTGAAGGACGTTATCGCGGACCATTAATTTTTGTAACTTTTGATATGTCTCGAAAATGGATATCGCAGCTTCCTGAATATCTTTCGTGTTTGCGAGGTATCGTCGTGCGGCTGAGGCACATAGCTTTAATGCTTGATTGGAAAACTGCTGCCTCTCTGAATTCAGCAAATACTGCTTCTCCGGTTCAGGTTTTTTAGACAAGGCAATTCCTACTTCGGCTAAAACCTGGTGGTCATTCAGTGTATCCAGCACATCCAGCAGCTGCTTGACTGTTTTCGACATGTGATAAGGGAAGCTACCGGGTCTATCAATATCATCTACAGGATTCCTCCAGACGTTCTATGGAAAAAGTTATATTCACATGCTTCAATCATTGCAATTTAAAATTAGTTTAAAAGTAAGCCGCTAACATGAAACTTACGTTGAAGAAATTTCCCGGCTTGCGATCACCAAATAGTCCGTTCATCTTTTTCTTTTCTGTGCTTGGGTTGCCTAGTAAATAATCTTTACAAACTTTGTAGCAGCTTGGGCGAGGGCCAGTTTTGAAGTAAGTGTTAGCAAGTCGAAAATAGGATTTATGGTGTTGAGGGAACCTTGTTATGCATTCTTCAAGTGCACTTAGGCATCTGGCCATTATACTTGCGTATTTTACTGTCTTAAAGTCTTTATAGAATTTGTTATCTTCGTCCACCACGCGCGGTGGCTCACACACAGTAACTGTAGGCGCTTTTTCTGGTTTAACTTGCACAACATCCGCGTCATCTGGAATCTTGACCGACGGCGGCATTGTATCCATTGGCGTACTTGCCTCCAGCGACTGCTGAGTTTTTAGCTCCTTCATTTCCTTTTCTCTCATTTTTTCTTGAAAAGCGGCTAATCCAAACGAACTCATGATAGGGGCATTGGCGGCAGTTTCTTTTGCCGCAGTACTTGCTGAATCATCGTCTGAGGACTGCATAGTTGAAGCACGTGAGGTAGTAATGGAACTGTTATCATTCTCATCATCTGACGAGCTACTGGAACTAGATTCGCTAATTTCTTTGGCAACAAGTTCTTCCACCTTTGTCAGTAGATCATTTATTACATCCTTTACTTCGTTTCGGACCTAAGCATAAAGGTAAAACGCATTTGTGAATTTCTATGCAAAACAATATAAGTGTATTAACAGAAACAAAAAGAAAGTTATGTTTTCACCTTTTTGGAATCCTCTGATTCTTTTTTTCTTCGTTCTTGGGCATCTCCTCCACCCCGAACTTGTTTCATAACTACAAATGGGCTCGTCGCAGCATTTTCCAAAAACGAAATAAGAGATTTCTCTTTTTCGGATGAATAATCATGGTTCTGCACATAGGTGAGGATACTCGCGTGAATTCTGTATTAAAGTTCAAATTAGTTTGTACTGAACCTATTCTTTAACATCATGAATAGTAGATTACATATCATCATTACACATCATACTTTACCTGTAATAGATCTCTAGTGCTTCAACGGCAAGCTCTGGAGGACTGTAATAATTTATTTTTCCGGGATATACCGCTCCTTGCTCATGCATTCGTTTTCCAGCGAGTTCATACTGCACCAGATATTTCTCTGGCTCGTGAGCATCCACCTTCTCGTATACTTTTCCCAGCATATAATGATGTATCCACATTTCGTCGAGCTGAGACTCAAAATCGTCTTGACTTGATCCTAATATTTCACTTGGTTTTGGAAACGCGACAAAGGACTTCGCAGCTGCTTTAAGAAAGTTTCCTTTTCTATCCTTAACTGATAACTGCTTTTCAGCACTCGGCTGTTCAGTGCCCTGTTTCAGAGCTCGAGAGCAAAACGAGTGCATGGCGTAAACGAATGACCCAAATTCGATGCTCACTTTTCCGTTGTGTGGGTCTATTGCTAATGCTCTTTCAAAGCAATTTACAACTGCATTTGCATGGCAAAGTACATCTTCTTCATGATAACTTTCACAGGTGTTTAACTTCCTTCCAATCATATCACCTTTTGCTAACGCTACTGCAGCCCACGAATCGAATCTGGCCGGAATAACCGTCAAATCATAGGTATAATACTCAATAGCTTTCGTCCAGTCTTTAGTTTTGAAATAGTGATCCCCCAATAAATAATAAATATCCACAAATTCCGATGGAAAATTATTCGCAGCTTCTATTTCAGCAGACATGGATTTGCCTTCTAGAAGAGCCGTCATATCTTCAAAATTCTTCTGTGTTGGCTTTAGTTCTTCCGGCATAACTCCTAATATTCTTTGGAACAGAACCTCAACTTCGGGTGTAATCATGTCATACGAATCGAATTCATAAACTTCAGCGGGCTTGTAATACTGGTAAAGTTGTAAACACTGAGACCACTCTAGGTTAATTGCGGGGGAAGTGTGTTCCACCAGGTACTTAATCTTTGACCGCTTGTTCGGATGGGACCACAAACAAAATATAGCTTGTTCTATGCAATGCTTGGTCTCTTCAAATGATCCGTGTTCGCTAGACTCCCTTACAGAGAAGAGAGTATCCACCGTGTACCTCAGTAGCTTCCCGTCTTCCATGGTACATTTGTTTGATCGGTTCAAAAATTCGTGAGCAAACTGCAGTAATACCACAGAATTTGGCGTAGTTTCTTCGTCTAAGTATAGTGCTGGTTCACGAGTCTCTAATTCGAACAAAATACTGTGTAAAACGCACCAAGGAGCTATCTGAATGTATCCGTCTACCGATCCCTTGTTTTCGTTGGAAGTCAGAATGTGGATCATTGCGTTGGTTACCATCCGTTTTTCTTTCATTCCACAACTAGGGAACTCCCTATCTTTACCGTGAACTTGCTCTAGCAACTTTAGACACTTGACGAGAATTTCTTCATTCTTGCTGCGTAAGCAAGGGTTTATCATCTTAATGCACTGGTCAATACATTCAGACTTTCGACCGCGTTGATAATAAGCATCAGCCAAGAAGAATCTGTTATTTAAATCCGTAGGACCAAAGTCTTCCGATGTAAGGCAAAGCTGTAAGGTATCGATGAGAACATCGTAATTCTTGTTTTCGTAGAGCTCAGTAATACGGCTGATGTTCTTCATTTTGCCAATAAATCGTATCTTCTTTCGTACTTCCTCTAAATTGAGAATATTGTCTGTTCTGGTTCCGATTTTTACACACAGTTTGCTATTGCATGTCAACAAAGCCTCCAAGTTCTTTAAGTAATACACTGCGACTCGAAAGTCTCTGTCACTCCCTAATGCGCTTGCTAGTTCATACCTCGCTAACCACCAACAGTATCTTGCAAATAATGGCACCTCCTGTTTCAGGTCACTACTAAAAGCTATTTCCAAGTAAGATTTATCGCAGGTAAACACGCTGTCAGTCTTCAAAATACTCACATTTTCAATTGGGCACTGATCCAGCAGGAACTCTAGCCGTGTAATACACATAATCGCATCTGACTTCAGGCTTTCACTAACAACTGATTCAGCTGTAAACCAATCTTGATGCTCTTTTCGGTACAACCTGAAACAACGTATACTCTTAAGATATAACGGGATAAGACATAAGTCATATAAAGAAGAAGAACAGATTAAACATAGGCGTTAAGTGGAAGACTCCTTATATAAGCAATATCAGCGCACCTGTACAGCTCGCATGCTTCAATGTACAACGTAACCAGGTCCACAGGCCAATTAGAATGACACGTCAGGCGGCTCAGAAATAGCGGAAGTTCGGTAACGATATCAATGATTCTCGATCTACCGTGCATTGCGACAAACCGCTTTACATCTTCAGCTTCGACGGGATAGCCAAAATATTTCTCGTTCTCCTTAGAGCCGGATTTCGGTATAATCTCCTCTTCAACTTTCCCGGCCTCATTGCAGCTACGCCAAAGAATAGTAAATAGTATAAGCACGTTAATCAATAAAACCATTATTAGAATGTTTCCCTCCTGAGAGGTCCGTTATTTCAATAAAGCTGATTTGCACACTTACAGAAGAGATGCTGGTATGAGATCTTTCAACGTTTCTGCGAAACCTCGTTCGCTTTTAACCGATGACTGTGAAATAAGTTGAACGTGTCCTCTTACTCGTTGTGATCGTCGCTTCCCTTCGTATTGCCACCACTTGACTTGGCGTTTTTTCTTCGTCTCAGCTTCTGAATTATCTTGCGACAGTTGAGATTGAGAGCACTCATCCTCTCCCAGTTTACTTGACTCTGTAGGCTCTGCAGTAAATTGATGTTCAACATTTACTTAAGCCTTGGTCATCATATCACTAGCAACAGCAACTGTTTGACTATCAAGTTGTTGCACCTTTCAAAATCGAACTTACCTTTTCCATTAGTTCCTGAAGTAGTGCCACCCTCATCCTTGCTGCTACTATCTTTTTCATCACTTTGGCTCCTGCTGCGAATAACTGGACACTGACCACTGTCATCGGTTTCAATCTGTTTGACACTACTTGTAAGAGAATCTTCGTCGACGGTTACGGGTTCAACGTTTAGAGGAAGAACAATCTCCACATGCCGCAGTGGTGAAGGATCCTACACATTTTTATAGACATTAACACACCATTATTTCATCACAACTGAGCGGCTGTTTTGATAAATTACGTTACCTCAGAGCTTAATAATCTGTTTCGTAAGTCAAATACAATCCGGCATAGCTCAGCCAGAGTAAGTATATCCAGTCTTCCAATTATCACTGCCGTGGATTCAGCCGATTTCATTTCAGAGAGACGTGTTTCAGTAACTACATTGCATCTGTTTTCCACCAGCGCTTGAGCTTCTGACATAAATTTTTGTTTCCAAGCACTATCGTAATCCATCTTAATGGAAAGACTGTCATTAGATTCAAAAAACGACTGGCAAACGCTCTTTATGTGCGGAATAGATGCTAATATTTCATCCCTAAATACGTGGCCACGAATGAATCCTACGTCTCTTTCAAGTCCCTCAGCGCAGTAGTGCAAGCAAGAAACATAGTCGCCCAAGGCATATGCCAGTGTGACAAGATTCTCCAGGCAAATCCAATGGTGTGGACTGCATTTAAGCCCTTGCTGAAATGCAACATATGCCTCAGCGTAGTCACCAAGTTTCCGGCTTATTTTTCCCAGTCGTGTCCACAGTGATACATTGCATGGATCCAATTCTACAGCATCAACGAGTACCCTTTTGGCGGAGGTCAAATCAATGAGATCATCACTAGAAGCATAAATCATGCTTAAATTCTTCAAGCAACCCAATTTCATTTGAAATTGCAAGGGAGAGGGCTCTTCTTCATCCTGTAAAGAATATACTTTTATTAGCGAAATCGAAGCGTATTTACCAACCAAAATAGAATTTAGATTTGAGCTGATTCCAAGTACACCTATACATTTAAATAAGCTGAGTCCAGGATCTCTTCTAGTAAGACACTCGCTTGATCGGTCTTTGATTCGCATAATAGTTTCAACGCTGTGTTATACATTTCCGTAGCATCTTCTTCCTGCAAAAATTTTAAAGCATCGATCAACATACAAAACTAAACTCTGTGCAAACTTAGACAACTTTGCCGCACAACTTACCATCACCTCCTTCGTAGGCTTGTTACGCCCCGCATCTTCTTCCGTTTCACTATTACTGCTCTCCAAATCATTTAATGCCTTGAATCGAAGCATCTTGGCAGTTTTTCTACCACTGGATGCAAACGAAAAAAGGTCACAAATCACAGTTGCCGTAGAGAGGATTCTTCTTTGTGATGAGTCCCTGCGTTTCCTCGTTTCAGAACAGTTTTTTAAATGGAACACATTATACAACGCTCGAGAATATACAAATCAGCACCACTAGTTTGAAGAATACGCTTTTTTTGAGTCATTCTAATTGAACAAACAACGAGTTACTGTTTTTGTTTCCTGTGCAAATCCAGAAAATCCCGACTTGGATTGTTCGTCTGATGAGCTCAAACGTCACAGGAATGTGTTTTAGAAAACTGGAACTTTAAATCGATTACTCCATAATATCCGAGTATATATATATAATTACGATTAACCCTATAATTGATAAAATATTTACATCCACCCCAACAGTACGACAATTTCCGCGCGCCTAATTCTTCTCCGACGGCTAAAAATTAATTCCGGAAGAACTGGCCGGGGCAGATATCTTTGATCGGCGAATACTGTATTTGGGTTGCTATTTGGTCGATGAACACAAAATTGCAAACGTAGATGTTGTGTTTTTATTTTAGACACCCTTGGCTATATCTGCCAAAGTTGTGCGATATTTGTATTTCCCTATACACGTGAGCTCCGTAAAGAGTTTATTTAATGAACGGTATTAAATAGTTCATAACTATATTCTTCGTGATTGCAATGAATGTTTTTGAATTTTTACTGTGTCACTGGCGAAAGCAGCTTTCAACATTGTCGTGCGGAGGTCGTAAGTAGAGATGTTTTCGGTTTTCTGTAATTGTAATTTTTAAAGAACCGATATATAATGCACTTGGGTTATTCACGATGTTCAACTTCGATTAACGAAAAATTGTGCTTCGTTTGCTCCACCCCTTGCAGTAGCCAGTACTCATATTAAGGTAAATTATTGCCACGCAAAATTATAAACTGTTGGAACACATTCACATATATGTGAGACTGAAAATGTCGTAGTACTCCAGTTTCTATTTTTCACGTAACTTCTTGGTTGTTTGACTAAGTTTTGACTTTTAATAGTATTGCAGGTTTCAACGAATGCTTAACTTCGCTTCCTACATTGTTCCGTTCCAAGGATCAAGTTCAACATGGCGTATTTAGTCCCATTTTTGAAGTTCTCTACGAGATTTCTGGGGCCAGGGAGAATACTTGCGATGTCCCCAAGCTGGACCAAGTACGTCTCTCAATTCCGTCTCTGCGGCACCATCGAACAGGTCCCCAAAGTATTCATCCCCGTTGAGAATAACTTTTATCGTCGTTATTTAGGAGAAAAGTCAGAATATTCTCCCTTACTCTTTGACTCGGAAAAGTTTAGCAAGTCAGTACGTGAATCGGATTTATCACAGTTTCACGAAGTCACAAAATTATATATGGAGTTGGCAGCTGGGGAAAATTTGTTGCCGGTGGATGCTCCCGAGTATCAAGTTCTCTACAAACGAATTGCTGCCTCATCGCATGAGTTGTCATTTGAAGATATTCTTGCGATTTTAGCGTCCGCTATAAAGTTCCCGATGGCAAATTCGGCACTTGAGGAAAACTACGTGTCATTGTGGAAGCCTTTGGACAAAAGAAGCGCCGAGTTGTCTAAAGGAGATGGGAAGCTGAAAGATACTGATATGCTTGTTCTCCTGGATGCGTGGTCACCATTGCAGTTGCTTAAATTCACCGACTTCAGTTGGATCTTAGTGAAAAGGTTTTTCCGCCGTTGCGATAAGTTGACAAAAGAAGAATATGTGTTATTCATGTACTGCTTAAATAGAATGCGAAGAATTCCTAAAGCTATAAACACATACGAACTTGAATACAACTTAAACCGACTTTTTACGGGGATCAATGCTATAGAACTTGGAATAATCTCTGCAGCGTTCTTTAAGACTAATACGCCCATTCGAGACATCAAACTTCTACGAAATATGATGGTGAAAATACAGGAAGCTGCAGAAACAATAGATTCAATAAATGTAACTTCGTTTGCAAAACTGGTTAGGTTGAGTGCGATAAGGGGAAGTGGGCCTGACATTTTAGCTTTTTGTGAACATTTTCGTGGCCAAACGGATCGTCTAAGTCTTACGGCTTGTACCCATCTTGCACTCATCGGAACAAAAATGGGAGTTGTGAATACAAATCTTCTTTCCGAAATTGTGAGGAAATGTGAAGCAGGTGTACCACTAATGAGACTGAAAGAATTGGAACGAATGGCATTGGTCACGGGAATGTGTAACTACAAGTGTGAATCTTTCTGGGATAAAATAATAGAAGAGTTGCGAAAGCCCACAAGAGCCAATGAATTAAAAGCTTTCGGCAGATGTGTGCCGTGCATGCTCCATTATTTTACATTTCAGCAAAAGTACCCGCTTGATTTGATATCAAACGTGTTGTCTCCAGATTTCATTAAAACAAACTACGGTAAGGAGCAACTTGTTTTAGTATACAAATCAAAATCAAACTACCGTAGCAAGTGAACGAACTTTTGCATCTTTTGTAGGCAAAAATTACGTCAATTATTCTAGAGACTTACTGTGTCTCGATTTAACAATGGAAATTGAAGTTCCGGACTACAAGGGTAACAGGCTAACTGAGAAACTACGACATGGGCTGCTAAAGGTATGTTTGCAAAAAAGAGTTCATGTGAAACTATCCTAGGACACTATCCTAGGAGATAAGAGCCTTAATTGGGATTTATATTACCTTTTTCAGTGTACAACTAGATGGATATACCAAGAGGGTCAAGAAAAAAATACTCTGTATCAGTCAAACGCGCGATCCATCAAATCTTGCATTGAAATGGCTTTCAAATGCAATGGCAAAGCAAAACTAATTAATTTAATCCCTCAGTATAATAGTATTGGTAAGTCTTTTTGACGACTAAGCCGAATATAAAGCATAAACTTTTGGTAATGCATTATATAATTTTATTTTTATCTAGAAATTCTGATGTGTACAAATTTGGATGGAGAAGTGTTGGACTTGCCAGAATACTTTAATACCGAGCCTGATTACAACCTTAAGCGAATTCCGGAATCCGAAAAAGGGTCAACGAAACTGTTTCATGTTTTAACCCTTGGAACTCGACCAGTTGAGGGTTCCACTGGTCCAACTGGAGAAGTGCTGCTCAAGGAAAGACAATTGAGAAAGTTGGGCTACATAGTACACAGAGTACGTATTTTTCGTAAATCATGGCTTGCCTAATTCTTTACCAGCCACAACTTATGTCCTACTTGATTTTTTGTAAATTTTATAGATTCAAGTTGCGACCTGGATTAATATGGATGACGCTGCTCGTATGGAGTATATCAAAAAGCTTATCCAAAAAGAATGCAAAACGCTTGAAAATTCAGCGAATGATAGTCATGAGTCTTCTCGCAACCGTACTGACCTCGACGCTAAAATTGCAAAAACTTCAAGCATCTAATTTAAACATACATGAATTTGTAAAAAATTTCTAATTTTTGACTGAAGCAAAGGCAATTTATTTAGCAGCGTCATAATTTTGTTACAATAGTTGTTCAAAATTAAATTGAGTAGGGTTCCTCAAAGGTTTTCGTGGAAATCCGTCTGAATGTCACCGTTCGCAGTGATTTTGTGCAAGCCATTCACAATTCGCAGGTTATATTAAAGTTTTAGCAACTTATTTCATCAATGCACCATTTCCGTTTGTCTGTAAAATGACACTGCGTCGACTCCTCCGAACCTGTCACCGAAGCTTGCCGAGTATGAGGAGTATTTGGGGTAAGATTGTACAAGGAGCTAAAAGTACATATATATGTATATATGTCTTAATCTGTATGAAATTCAGGATGTGTTTCACGAAAGACCAAACCACTACTGCAGTGCTGGGTTTAAAGCACACTCCCAACACCGCTCAACACACTATCTTCAGTAAGTAATTAACATTGTTCATCTGCATTAAGATTCATAAGAGTTATAATAAGTATCTAACCTTGTTTGCACTACGCTCATGTACAGCCCCCTTGCTATTGTCTGGAATCTATGTGAAGTTCGCCGTAGGCTCCTGTAGTCGCTGCTGCAAACAAGACACAAAAATGACGACGTAAGCAAGTAATAACCTAAAGGTAAGTGCATTTGTGACACAATTACCTATCTTAAAAGGAGCCATCTCGGCAGTAATTTCCAAGGGAAACAACAGCAGATCCTCTTCCAATCATTGCAATAATAATTATCTTATCCTTATCATTTTGGAAGAGACCAAGCTAGTGGCATTTAAACTAGAATCATGGCACTTAAATATATATATATATACGCACCTTCCTTTAGCTACATCATGTATTGAACGTAAACTCTAGCAATCTTCATGCAAATTGTGAGACAGGACAGGAGATGAACTTGTCAAAGCACCGGATAGTTGGTGACGTCATGGCATGATACTACACTAGGTCACGGATAAAATACGAAAGCATATTCCAACACATTTCTTTTACCTTCAGGAGCTAGATTACAATACTGAGTTAGGCTGCATAAATGTATAGCTATTTTATTGCTGAATTCCACAGGTTGATCTCATCTTCAGTTCCAGTATCATCAGGCGAAAAATGTCTCCTTCACTTAGGACCTTCAGTATTGTTAGACGGATCTCCCGTATTCAGGTTAATATTCCCCAAAGAAGACAACACTCAGCTCACCGACTTGAACCTGAAAAAATTAAGCAATCTGGGTGGTCTTCTAAATACGCTGTAGGCTTTTACTTGTTTGCTGGAGCGGGAGTAGCTTACGGAGCTTGGAGATATGCCGAAGAACATTTTAAGGTCTACGCCCTAAAATCGCGAAAAGTAAGTCCTATTATTGCTCCAATACTGTATAAGGGAAATTAGACGAACCATAAAATATGTAGTGCAATGCTAAAGGACATGATTTTTCGTTTGACAGAAAGAGGATGAAGTGAAGCAGATTAAACTCACGTCTCGAGAAAAACGTTTCTTGCGTTTCGCGTCTGTGGAGTTCGGCGGTCAGTTGTACATGACTCCTCAGGATTTCCTAGAATCCGTAGTAGAAGCGGAACCTAAACGTAAGCAATATTCTCTGTTGTAAACATTATCAGCCTTTGTAAATCTTCAATTAATGGACACGTTAACTTAAGCACTCTTAAGTAAGTAAGTTTTATTCGCGTTTCCTATATCGTTCAGCTCGTTTAAAGCGGAGAATTCTAACTAAGAAAGATCTGGATGCCATTAAGGACTGCACTCCTCTGTTACAGAAAGGATCACCTCAGTTATTTCGCAATTTGCGAGACAAAGGTGAACTAGATTTCTATGTGAATTGGAACATATAACGACATCTTCTAAATATCTATCTACTAATTTCTTCTAGGGATTGTCTCTTACACCGAGTACCTTTTCTTGTTATCGATTCTAACAAGTAAGTCGTTTTCATATTTGAGATGTAAAAATTATTAATGTTTTGCACTAAAAACATATTCCGACAAGATTTTAATTTTTTTAGAGCCTCAAACCGGTTTTCGAATAGCTTTCAATATGTTCGACACAGACGGGAATGAGAAGGTGGACAAGAATGAGTTCCTCGTGGTAAGTAGGCATTCCATAATTAGTGAATTTTATAATAATTTTCAGATTAATGGAGCACTTCGATTGCAGTTACTATTGTCCAGGACTATTAGCAAACAGGAGTGTGTACGTTATGATTCTTTACTGATGAATTGTCATTCGGTGAAGTTGGTAAAGTGTATCGTTAATACTACAGCCAATCCATTGTCGTTTTGAGGTATGATATGAAGAAAGTTGGAGGAGACAGTTGAAGGTTTAGGAAGTTCAGATCGAAGACTTTCACTTCAGTCTTTTTTGTTCTGAAGACAGGTCGCGAGTTTTGTTTTTCCAGGTATTTTGACATTTATTATTTATGTACGCGTAAACGCAATTGATTTTCGTTTTATCTATGGCGACTATACAGTTGTTGCACCTCATCCCTTTGCACACATACAAGCAAGACTCCGCGATCCAGACCCTGCAAACTCATGTACGTAATATGTTAAGTCCGGTTGAACGTGATGCTGACCCACTAACTCCAACACCGCGAGAACAGGTTTTTATTTTGTTGACTAACTAATTGTATATTTGTGAGTTACCCCGTCATTAATTCTTCCCGCGATAATTCTTGCCTTCTTAGTCTCGTCAAATTCATCTCTTTCACTGTGGCGCTTTTACTCGTAACTTTCTCTTCATAGCCATGCAAGCTTTCGTTTTCCTAGTTCTGACATGTACTATTTCTATCTTGGCTAACGGGTAAGACAAGCATAATCGAAGTTTTACACTCTAGCGAAGTAGGTTGGGCGCTTTGCTGTTTCTTTCTCTATCTGCAGCTAATAATTTCTTATGAAAATGGTGATGGACGGATGGTATCCGTGTTATGCATATATGCTAGTTAATGATGTGACCTTCTAAAGTTTAAATGATGTTTAGTCTAATAATCGTTTTCGGGTGGTTTTCGTAATCTAATGACGCTATAAATCGAAATTTTCTGTGTAATCCGTTGTTTTAATCGTCATCGCTACACTGTTTTCAGCTGGAAAAAATATTCAGCATGGCGTGGAAGGACAAGCGAGGCTTACTCAATGCGGAAGAAATAGCAGAGAGGGATGCAAATAACGCAGAAGATGAGGATGAACAAAATCAAAAGTCTAATGGGAAAACGAGCAAGGATATGACTGTAGTCCAAAAGCTAATAAACGAAAACCTGGTGGATGATGATCGTGGATTACAAAGAAGGCACTTTGTAGATACAACACTGCTCCTTCATTTCTTCGGGAAAAAAGGAAAGAAAGAAATAAAATATGAGGACTTCAGAAAGTAAGTTCAAAATAACGTTGTGCAAGCTAATGTTAAAGGCTGTTGTTATGAGCTCAGATTTTCCTCTATTTGGCTTTAGATTTATGGAAGATTTGCAGACGGAAGTCCAAGAATTGGAATTTCACGAGTTTTCCAAAGGCTTAGATTTCATATCTCAGGTTGATTTTGCAAAGATCCTGTTAAGATACACGTACCTGGAGTCGGAAGAGTAAGGATATCATTTTGTCATTTTCCATAAACGTATCCATAACGAAGTCTTTCTCACTTTGCAAATCATTTTTTACAGATACGAACTCTACATCGACCGCCTTGTGGACCGAATTCGACAGGAGCAAGGCATTACTTTTGTAGAATTCAGGGCGTTTTGTCAATTCCTCAATAATTTAGATGATTTTAACGTAGCGATGCGTATGTACACTCTTGCGGACCGACCCATTTCACAAGAAGAGTTTCGTCGAGCAGTCCGAATCTGTACCGGTACAGATCTTAGCCCCCACGTCGTTGAAACTGTATTCCAGATATTCGATGAGGATGATGATGGTCACCTCAGTCATAGAGAATTTATCGGTGTAATGAAAGATCGCCTCCACAGAGGATTTAAAGTAAGCCATGATTCGGATTCACATATTCCAGCGTATTCCGTATTTCAGTGGGGTTTTCTAATAATAGCTTTTTCACTTACAGTCAGCAACCAAAAGCGAAGGTTGGGAAGCCTTCAAAACTTGTTTGAGACAGGAGATGCGTACAACTTGAGGATCCAAGCGAGGAACAGTAGCTTCTGACATGGGTTTCGCTGAGTCGCTGAGTTACTTAATTCGCTATATCCTTAATATTTACTTACTGGCTGGTTTCTAATACTCTCAATTAATTTTATAAGAATTCTTAAACTGCTTACTTTTGCATTAAGCGAAAGTAGGCAGTTTATCTAAGTTAGCCTTGCTAAAGAAGTCGTACACGAGATTTACTGATTTGTTATTAGATTGCGCACTAGTTATCCGATCATCAGAGATTCGAAACCTAAACTACATAAAACTTTCGAACAGATCGCTCCGAGAGCAAATTATAAGGTCGAGAATATCTGGCAGGAGTATTGTACTGCGGTTTCAAACTTCCGATAATACAAAAATATACCAATACCTAAGTACAATGTTAATATAAAATGTTCGAAAGGCACTTCTTAGTAGTTTCATATGCTAAAAACAGCGCACCAGTCGCTGGAAATGTCCTTATTAGTGTTGGTCCTAGTCCATTATACAATGCTCGAAAACCTATGAGGACAATCAGCAATATAAAAATGTAATTCATAGCATTTTTCCTATACACTTCCATTTAGCCGAATTTGACATTTACCTTCCTTCCGGAGGATATCAGACATACATCCGACAAGCGTTTGCTTCGTCGTACTAATTTGAATCCGAGATTTCACCACATCAGTTGGAAATATAGCTGTCCACAGACATGTTCCACCAACACCGCCGCATATAATTGTCTTAAAAGCACCTGTGAAACAACTCACAATATTATCAGATGTCACCAGGTTTATAGTTTGACTAAATCATGATATTTCATTCAATAACCTATTTCGTCCTTAGTTTTCCCTTCAGGGGTGAGCAAGTACCGGCATACTTCGTATCCACCAAAGAAGAAAAAATAACCGGGCATTTCCCGTGCAAATGTGGAAGTCAACCCACGATAAAATCCCATTACTCCTTCTTCAGCAAACACTTTTCGGCATATACTCCACGGACCAACTTTCTACAGTACAAAATGAGCATTACTATAAATATCTTGACTCACTGGGCACCAACAATTCTTGTCTAACCGAAGAACATAACCAAAATAAATATAGACACGTCTGAACAATCTGAAAATACGTACTGCTTGGATTGTAGCTTCCATGGATTTAATTCCCGTCGTCGTTGCGGTTTCTGACATAGCCTGTAGCCGGCATTTGACTAATTCTGTCGGGCATAACGTCAATGATGAAAAGAAACCAGCTAGAAACCCTGCACTAGCGTTCCAAATAGGTGACATGTTCTCTACTTGCTGTTGAATAAAAGAAAGGGTTACGAATAAATACCTAACGATAGAAAATACTCGGCCTCCAAATGAATCTCATACCTGATGGGTGCACACGGCTAGAAATTTTTGACAAGATCCGTACGCTGCAAATAAAATGGCATTTTCGGATATATTTGCAGCTAAAGCGGGACCAGTGCCGGCATATAATCCACGAAGCAGTCCATCTTTCTTCAACGTTTCCATAAAGCAGTGTACCATTCCCCTGTTATAGATCTGCGGAAAAGCTTGCATCTTCACTTTTACCGTATCACCTGGCTGCCCAACGTACACAGAAGCTGCGCCACCTGCAATTAAAAATACAATATGATTGACTATAAATTTTTCTTACGTTTATTCGAATCCTTTATATCATAATGACAATTACCGACCTGCAGTGCCGCTAATCAGATCAATAATGGTGTCTTTGACACCAGATTTTTCACCGAGTTCTCTCATCACAACAGTATTTTGAATATTCTACCACCGCTAAAATAATGGTGAAGCATGCGCCCAAATTTTTACCGCGTAATCAACTAGGCATTAAGATTCTAACTAATACCCTAAAATCTTCGAGATGCTGACTAGAACATGTTTTGAGTCGAAGGGTTATCATCTCCTTTAAATGACTCAGCTAATCCTGTCGTAGTCATTTTCATGTAAGGATTAGCACTTTACAATTCTCCCCGCTTTTACTTCATCACACTTCCTGTAAACCCCATTATAGATTTTCTGAAAACTCCTAAAGCCTCTCGTAAGATTTTGTTATCAGTTCCCCCGAGGCTGCTTGTTCAATCATTGAATCAATGGTCCCGTTGTATCGCTAGTGGTAAAAGCACGACTTAAGATAAGATGTTTATCCCTTTACAAAGAATGTAGTGGGATCGCAGTGCAGTGGTTCCATGGCCTACACATGATCGGTTTAAAATGGGCAATGGAAACCTTGACTATCTGTTATCTTAGTTCGTACATTAGAGCGATTGACCTTTCCGGTCATAAGTATGACGCAATTGTGAGACTACAACATCTCCGTGAAAGTAGGAGGTTAAGTTTTCCATACCAACATGTATTTGCGATTTTGTATGGCTTATAACCAAGACATCATACTACGATGCATCGCGATGGAAAGCCACTGTAATTGAAAAACTGACAAGTTGTGCACAGCTAGAATTTGAAACAATAAACTTAAATTGAAACTGTATACTGTTGTTTTTGTTTTTATCCTGACAAAAATTAAATATCTTCTCTGTATAATATTATGTCCCTGAATTCTCATTTTTCCATGCGTTTGAGATGCAAAAACATTTTGGCGCAAATTTTCAATTTCACTCAATGGTCATCTTACTACCCATGGTGACAGAAATAGTTAGAGCCATTGAGTAAATTTGCAGTTCATTAAAACCAAATAACTGAAGGGTAGATTTGCGAAAACAATATGACAGTGTCCAGAAGATGATGGTGACGTAAGGGTTTTGTCAGCTTGATTATTTAAGCAATCGCAAAAGCACGAGCTTTGCGAACATCCATGAGACTATTTACTCATTGAATATACTTTTTCATATGCCGATTGCCTGAAAAACGTTTAGTACTAATTATCATAGTTTCACAGCATAGTATATTATATTTCACATTTGCTACCATTTACGCAAGCAGAATTGCAATTGTATATTTATCAAAAATATGAGTACGGATTTATTCCGTTAAAGAAAATCAAGGATATCCCATTCGATGTCCTAAATTAAAATCTCTGAGCCGTTGAAACATACATAAAGTCTTACCTCATTGATCACAAATAAAAACTGAGCAAATCTGACGGCATGATCTAAGTCTGAGAATTTCTCAGCTACTTTGTAATTTCAAACCAAGCAAAGGTCAGTGAAAGCCCTACGGCATTAATAATTTCCAATGCTCACTCAAGAAAAGAGATGATCTCAGACCGTGCACAAGAATGCATACATAACATAGTTCATCATCGCTCCTTTGAATCTCAAACTCATATTTTGAGGACTGAAATCATGGCATCACTGCGAAAACTAGCGAAATCCACGCTGACATCATACGTTGCTTCTCAACTTGCAGTTAATCTGTTGATAGTTCACGAAAGTTCGCCGATATTTCCAGGCAACGCTTTGATTTTTTGCACAACACGCTACGCCTGTGTTCTAAAATGCTACACTTGCCATATACCCATTCCAGCTATCATATCTGTCTGGACGGTGACATTAAAGTATTTGCAGATAAGGTTTGGAATGATTGATAGTGGAACTTGTGCAAATATTTGCAAACTTTTGCGTGCGGATTCTGTGAGCCATATTGAGTAGAACATATGCTTCTTATTTTGCAGCATTAATAGTTTATTCGCTAGATCGTAGACTTAAAACAGGAGGCGCACGTTAGAAACAACTATGCGTACCATGATATTAATGATATTGTAGCTCCATCATCTAGAGATTTAACTTTACTTCAACCCAATAAGGTAAACAGATGGAGTTAGTGCAGAGAAGCTTCTAGCATTGAATATATGTATATTCTACGTCCAAGGAAGATGATTGTTTACAAGCACTGGAATACAAAATGTGATGAGAGTCGTTAAAAACATTTAGAAACTGTTTCAGTTTTGCATATCTGCACTGCGCATCTTTTCTAAGTTCCGCACACCACAAGCGTTTCCCTATACTGGTTAGCCGTTAGCTCTGACACGAGTTCTCTTGCCTAGATCACATGAGGTATGTATCAGCGCTACGCTTCTGTCAGTTTGCAGGAATAGTGAGGACATGATGATGATTCGTAAAACGGCGATACACGTGTTGCGAGGAACGATAGAAGCGTCAACGCTATGACGTTCCTACACTGCACTCCCAAAGAAGAGATTGTTCAGGAATGAAATACACGCTGTTTTTAAACGGTCAAATTCCCTTGAAGTTTTCTCAATGAAGGTTTTATCTCGTCCCTCATACACAATAACCAAGTACAAGGTAAAGTACCTACTCGCTCCCACAACACTGTTCATTGCATCAGAATTAGTAATTTAGTAATAAGCGATGAGCGCTTCGTACTCATAATCCTTCATAGATTCTATCTCTTCTGCGGACGGTGTTAGGACAAGAAAAAATCATTTCGTAGCGCATCTTTTTTCTCCAAGCATGAGCAATCCCAAACCAAGGTACATACCCTAACTAATCCTTAATGTTGATATCTATACATTTCATTGAAACTTTACAACAAGTTCATTTCCAAAGACACATGAGTAAGCCTTTTCCGCATTTGCACTCCATCTTACATTTTCTTATCATTTCCCAATTACATTCAAGAAATCAAAATTTTCTCACATTTTACTCGTAATCGTAATACGTCTTAAACCCTCATCCATTTGGTACTTATACAGCACTTTTTCCCCACGCTTTTCAGTCTTTCTCCTTATCCTGCAGCATTGAGCTGATTTTCCCTATCCAGACTAACAGAGGTCTAGTGACGGTGCACATGTCAACTGACAAACGTCGTTTAACCACCGCGGCACGTGATCAATGAAATACAAAACTGTGGAGTGCTAAGACAAGTGCGAATGTTCTGACAGGATTTTTGGTTCAAGAACCAGGATTTCTGGTGGATACACAAAAGGAAGCTATCAGCAACAAAGTTTCCGGTAAGTCCTTTGTGTGGTTCATACCTTGATTCTGTGTGTTTACAAAATTTTCAGGGATACACTCATTGCATCTCGAGTGTGCAAAGTGCATTGGATTATCCATGCGAATCCGCCAAATTCTCGTTCCGCGTTCTATCAGTTCAAGGGATTTTTCCCCTACTTACTGACAATCCATAGTTGCTCCAAAAGGAAAAAAAAAACACACTGAGAATGCTTGCATAGGGCTGCTGAAGTGAGCTCAATTTCCCTTCCCACGAGAAATCCGCCCTAAGGTAAAGGTAAAGGAAGGACTTTTAGAATGAGAACAGCAGGAGAGAAGAGGCAACCTCTAGCATTAGCTGATACCAGCTGATCAAATCCTTTGAATCCAGTGTTTTGGGATGGAGCTTACAGTATTTGCGAAATTCCCAGGTCCCTCATTATGCATTATTTGCGTTGCTGGTTTTGGCACATAAATCCAACATTAACCCATTCCGTCTTCGACTACTAGTAATCTCCTACCTATAAATTATATGTTGTAGGAAACAGAAGTGCAGGATGACACAATAACAAAAGCGAAAGTTTTCATTTCTCAGTTCAGGTTCTTCCATTATTAGCATTTAGAAACATGCCTCTCTGTTCCTAGAGTTGCACGTGCACTATGATAGATTTCAATTTCCTGAATCAGCTGATTTTTGTAAATTTTGAGACGCACGCAATTGCAATAGTATTAAAAGTTTTGTGCAAATAGTAAAACAAAGTTAGGAATCTTGGCAGTTTTTAAAATTTTTTAAGTTACTTCCTATAAGCTTTGTTTCTAGAATTAATACGGATAAGGTGTACTATATTTTTTCTACAAACCATTTTGAATCTGCAACTAAATCGGAGAGAAGCAAGGAAGTGTGATAATATCGAGCTTGAATTTAAAGTTTAAACTGCTAAAAATAAATAATCAACGCAGCTGTAGCAATATACTACTTTCGAGGCATCTGTGATACATTTACCAAAGATTTTTCGAATCGAAACAATCGAAGAGTCCTATGCAGTTTTGTTAAATGTGATTTGGATTCTGCCGATGTGTATACTATTTACATCCCAAGTCTCCTGGCTCCGTATAATAATATAATCAATGCAGCTACTATTAAAATGCTAATGCCAGGTATAGCTCGATCGTTACGTGCTAATTTAATCCGCGATTGTGTAATATATCCTTCTAGATTACATGCATGTAAAGCTATGCGAGGGATTCGTTTCTAAAAATAAATATTTTTTTTCATACACACTTTTTTGTGTACAATCAGCTTTTTTGTTCCTTGCAGGTGCATTCAACAGTAATTAACGGTTTGACGCAAACAACTAACTCGAATGCTGTGCAAGACAACTAGGTGGCCTTTTATTTTCCTGTCGAGTATTAAATAGGTTCGAGCTGGTCTAAGAACTTTTATATATTGTTCCTTGGGCCTTGTAAGACGACGGGTGCTAAACAAAATGAATGCCACCGCCCATTTCATACGTTAATAGAGGAATTTTGCAACAGTTTCAATCGAAACCTTCTGCTCTAACATTTTCATTAAATCAACGCATCGATTCTCCACTCTGGGTAAGCTTAATGTGCAAGATTTGCGACATATATTTATAATGCCGACCGAATTGAATAATGTCTACAATATCTTGTTGAATTCCAGAGGTCAACCTTACCTTAAGTGAAAATATGTCTCAAGGCGATCAGTCTGACGGAGACTTGGACAGTGAATTTGAGGACCTGTCCATTCCCGATGAAGATACTCGAGATAGCAGTCCGTCAAGTGAGTGCAACTGTGTTCTTAAAGGTTTAAGTGGATGGAAATATTGTTATGGAATTTATTAAATGACATAGGGAACATTCTTTTATGGAAAAAGATCGCAGAAGGAAAAAGAGGGAGATTAGGGCAAAGAATGGAGGCGCTATAAGTGTGATAGCATTAATAGGGAACCGTATTCGTCACATGCGAATTTTGTGGAAAGCGATGAGAGTGTAGGGTTTCGGCATGTCTATTTAAGAATAGCATTTTATTCAGGTTTTTGATTTAGAATGGTTTTTCAGCTCAAAAACGGTGGCAAAAGTTGGTGAAAGGTTAGCATCTGTTTTGTATGGATCACACAAGTTTGTTTGAAGTGCTTGGCTTGGATTCAAATATCCGTAGTACTTAATCCAGACTAATGCATGGTGCAAAGGTTTTCATAAGTTGCAGAATCTACTATTTTAACTTCTACAAGTATGCACTTTCTTAAATAATCTCTTATTCTGCCTGTGAAAAACTCAATGCATGATAAAAAATAATATAGAGTTTGTAAGTACAATTGTGAGGAGTTGCCGCTAATCTTGTAGATCACTGTATGAACTTCGCATCTTAATAATGCTTCGTCGATCTAGTTTGTTTTAACAGCAACTAAAAGCATAGTCTGGCTGAAATATTTTAACACGAATGAGGTTGAGGAGTTTTGACTAAGCATGTCTTTTTCTTTTGAAGGTTCATAAGTTTATCAAGCGATGTCCATTCGCTAAAAGTGGTCTCTGTATCTTGTGAACGTATTCTTATGCATTGGATGATTAAATAACATTAGCACTCACAGTTTTGGCTCCAAAACTCGCGGCCTTGAAATTTCAATAATTATATATCAAAATATTTCCAGAGGGTTTGGTGCTACCTTATCGAACGGTGCATGCTCCTCCGTTAAACTTCAAAACACCGAATAGGACATGCTTCATACCAGGCAGGCCTGTTTTCGTGAAAATTGTCCAAGTTGAGAAGACCGTCTCAACTCATTTCCTGAATCCTAACCTATATATCATTCAAATCAATCATGGAGACTATGAGTGGATTGTGAAGCGACGGTATAAACATTTCCAACATTTGCATCAACAGCTTCAGTTGTTCAGGTAAATCTGAAAGATCTGCTTGCCATTAACATTGTTGCAGTTATAAAACCGGGAAATGTAACGATGTTGGTTATTTTTCACAGGGCAACCTTGAGTATCCCATTTCCGACAAGAGCTCATCGAGAACGACGATCTACGTTTAAAACTCTTGATAAAGATGAATCGGGAAAAATTTTAGGTCTACCCAGGTAAGTTAAGGCACTTAGTTTGATCTTTGATCAGCTCCTAATAAATACGTAAGTTGATGTTTTCTAGGTTCCCGAAGAAACCAGAAGCGCTTGTCGGACATGAACATATGGATGAGCGAAAAAAAACGTTGGAAGCTTATTTGCAAAATCTAGTAAAAATTCGCGCATTTAGGAATCATCACGAGACGGTTAGTTGCATTGATATAAACTCATTTGCGTGAACTTTTAAACGTTAAAAATTAAATCCTCTCTAATCGTTTTTGCAGCTAGAATTTTTGGAAGTTAGTCACTTATCTTTCGTCCACGGTTTGGGACAGAAGGGGAAAGAAGGGTTGATTTTAAAGCGAACTGGTCAAACGCATGCTCGCCGAGTAACTTGTGGCTTATGCAGTTGTGTCACCATTCCATGTCTAAGGTAATGTGTATGGTCATTCTATGTTAATTTTCATTGTCGTTAAACAACTACCTTGTTTATACTCAAAACGAACCAATGTTATATTTGCTGCTACTCTGGAAATAGCACGTTCAAAGACAGGTTTGGTCTATCATGTAATTGTAGCATTTACCTAACATAAAGATACATATCAGAAAATCTGTAGTAATACCATTACAATGCAAAACCTAATTTGAAAATGTTATCACTAGATTACAACGCTTGTGCGGTGACTGTTGCGGGCAATGGCAAAAGCGCTGGCTTGTAGTCAAGGACACTTTTGTTGCCTACATCAGGCCGAAAGATGGCAGAATTCACTGTGTTATGCTTTTTGATCCCGAATTTGAAGTCTCTTCAGGCTTGTATGACACAGGAGAGCCCCATGGAATGGTACTGTCCAATCTAAGCAGGTATGTAAGAAGATTTTTATTAAATTCGTGTGTATTATTCGCACTAAAAACTAAGCTGCTATGTCCTGAATAACATGCAACTTCTTGATTTTTTTCACAGGCAACTGGTTGTAAAATGTTGGACAAAACGTAGAAGCAAAGAATGGTTGGATTTTCTTAGGAAAACTACTACAACTGCTGGTACACGCCTAACTAGCTTACGACAAAAAGATTGCTACATTATTTTCTAAGAACATTGTCTAAATCGATATTCTTGGTTAATTTAGCTGCAAAAGCGTTTTTGGGTCCCAATCGTTACTCCTCCTATGCACCTATGAGGGCTGAAACTACAGCCCGATGGTTTGTAGACGGTGCTTCCCTTATGTCCACAATAGCTGACGCATTGGAGGCAGCGCATGAAGAAATTTTCATTGCGGATTGGTGGCTCAGTCCTGAAATTTACATGAAACGACCAGTCGTCGAAGGGGAACGCTGGCGATTAGATAAAATTCTACAGCGTAAAGCTGTAAGTTGTGGTCCTATGCTCCTATGAAGAGTGAATGCACTTAAGAAATTTCTTTGATGCGATGCTGTATAGATTTCTAACTTAAGTTTTTAAAATTTGCAGAAAGAAGGCGTCAAAATTTTTGTCCTCCTTTACAAAGAAGTGAACCTTGCCCTAGGAATCAACAGTTTTTACAGCAAACAAAAACTAGTCGAGCAAATGCACGAAAATATAAAAGTAAGATTTGATCGTACCATAACAGAATTTAAGAGTGGAACGCTCATTTTTACTATTTTAATGACTGTAAACAGGTAATGCGCCATCCCGACCATGTCAGTGCTGGCGTTCTGTTATGGGCTCACCATGAAAAGCTGGTGGTTGTTGACCAAATGTATGCTTTCGTAGGAGGCATCGATTTGTGCTACGGCAGGTGGGATGATCATCATCATAGGTGAGTTTAGAAGACATTTTGCAGTATTGTTGAAAAAAAAACCAATTAGATGAGGTATTAGCCAACCTGTAACTACCATGATGAAATTGTAGGCTGACAGATCTTGGAAGTGTTTCAAAAAATCAAACAAGCTATGCAATCATGCATGTGAAGAAAAACACATCGAGCAAACCGGGAGGTTCAACAGTGGGGTCTTCGATTTTGCAGCTAGCCCTAGCTACGAATGCGGTCACTGTAGGAACAGTAGGTTCAGTGGTGCCAGAGGATACTGTCATTGAAAAAATTCATGTCAAATCAGCCAGTTTAGATGATCTGGATGTCGTAGATGATGCAGGAGGTCAGGAGAGGTAAAATACAAGAGTGAATATAAATAATTACGAGTATAAAAAATAGTTACTCCGTGTTAAGCGTAATTGGCAATGTTCACTGGCTTCTATTTTTATTACAGAATAATTCAAGGAAGAGTAACGTTCGCCGAAGTACCGCCGCCCAAAGAAAAAAATGGCAATGTACTTACGTTATCTTTTAACGACGAAGTTGAATTAGTTGACAGTGCATCTTTAGATCAAGAAATAATAGAAGGATTATCAAACGGAGAAGTTCCACTCAAAGGTGAAACCCCACCCACCGGTCGCAGAGATATTTTGCTCCGCAAGGTAACAAAAGTTTCGCGAGGGCTTCGAACGGACGGCCGAGAATGGATTGATCGACATTTAAGACGAAAGAGTGACGGAGAATCCAGTGACAGTGATCTCGAGAATGAGAACCGTAAGCCGGATGGGTCAAATGATAAGGAGACAAGAACAGAGGTCAAACGGTGAGATTAGCTTCCTTGAAACCCGTATTATTGTGCATATCCCATACATACAGATGGTAAATCCTAATTTAATTGCATTATCCTCTTTTCTAGGATAAGGTCTAACCTCTCAGCGAAACCACCGCCTAAAGAACATCCAAAAGTAACCAAGTCAAAAAGCGATAGTGCACTGAATGGGCTGCAGGGGTCATGTAAGCTCTGGATTGGTAAAGACTATACCAACTTTATTGTGAAGGATTTTGTGGATTTAGAATCGCCATTCACAGGTAAGTCGAAAATTACATCGATAAAGTTATAAGAATATACGCATGTTGTACCAGTTTGAATTTCCATTTTGACTTTTAGATCTCGTCGATAGGAACACTACCCCAAGAATGCCATGGCATGATATTGGAAGCATGGTGGAAGGTTCTGCAGCTCGAGACGTTGCTCGGCATTTTATTCAACGGTGGAACGCTGTTAAAGTTAGTATTCCTCAGAGCTACATTATCTGCACTGCACATTAAATCAAATTTGTTAGTAAGCAGACTATCATCGTCTTTTTTGTCTACTTTAGGATGAAAAGGCAAGGGTGAACCCAAGTTATCCGTACTTAGTGCCGAAGTCCTACGAGTTCAGAGAAGAAGATATAACTCCAGTATTATCAGAGGACAATAAAGCCAGTAAAGTGACTTGCCAGGTAAAAATTTGTGTTTTGAATGCTTTCACTCGTGGATTCCTTTTTAAAGTTTAGTATCACGTTCATATCTTACTTCCGTCAGGTTATACGAAGTGTTTCCCAATGGAGTGGTGGTATTCGCATGATAGAGGATAGCTTGATGCAAGCATACCTAGATTCGATTGAGAATGCCAAACATTACATTTACATCGAAAATCAGTTCTTTGTATCTTTAGCCGCTCCAAATATGCAGGTACAAAATAGGATTTGTGAAGCATTGTTGCACCGCATTTTGCGAGCGTACAGGTAATTTACCTTAAATTTTACTCTTTTATCTTCGACGAACATGAAATCTAATTAAACCGAATCTGGAGTGGTTAAAGTAACACACATATGTATTTTCCAAAAATAGAGAAAAGAAGAAGTTCAGAGTTTACGTTGTACTTCCTCTCCTTCCTGGCTTTGAAGGCGAAGTTGGTACAAATCGTGGAATCGCTATCCATGCAATTACACATTGGAATTATTCATCGATTTGCAGGTTAGTGAATAAATATTTTGTACCAACATTTCTGACGATTTTTTGCATTCCTATATTTATTTTTATATCTTTTAGGGGTCCGGATGCATTGATGACAAAACTTAAAAAGGAAGGAATTGAAGATCCATCCGAGTACGTTACCTTCCATGGGCTAAGGACCCATTCCGAACTACTAGGGGATTTGGTATGCTCCATCACTGCTGAAGTTTTTGCTTTTCTGGCATTGCGTTTCAAGCTTACCTGTTTACTAACGTATGCATTTTTACAGATAACTGAACTAATATATGTTCACTCAAAACTGATGATAGTTGATGATTCTTTGGTAATAATCGGTTCTGCAAATATAAATGATCGCAGCATGCTGGGAAAACGAGATTCTGAAGTTGCCGTAATATACCAGGTAAGTCATTACGAATTACACAAAAACGCTTAACTTGTCCTTGGAGTGATATATAAGGGGTTTACTTTCGTAGGACGAGGAATTCATTCAAACTACAATGGACGGGAAAGAGTACAAAGCTGGTAAATACGCTTACTCGCTTAGAACACAGCTATTCCGAGAGCACCTGGGTATGCTACAAGATCCGGAGAAAATAGATATGGATCCTGTTTGTGACGAATTCTACAGGGAAACATGGCTTAAGACTGCCTTAACAAATACAGAAATTTTTGATGAGGTATCGACACGTATCATACAGTATTGAAGTCGGCTGGCTTTAACATTTTAGGCCACATTAATTACTATCTCTATTGATTATAGGTCTTTCATTGCATTCCATCCGACAAATGCAGAAGTTTCAACTTACTTCGGGAGTATCAAAATGAGTCTACAGAATGTGCAAATGATCCTAATGCGGCTCGGAAACGGTTAACAAACGTGAAGGTAACAGAAACTTCTCTTCGTAATATCATTTTGTATCTTACTAGCTATCTTATTGTCATTTACTAAAGAGACGGTATTTTGGTACCTTACATATCCAGGGTTACTTGGTGATGTTACCTCTACAGTTTTTGTGCGAAGAAAACTTACTGCCTGCCACTGGAACCAGAGAAGCTTTAATGCCTACATATCTGTGGACGTAATACATACAAGAATGGAATTTTTCCTAGCCTATAGACCTTAATGTAGCCATTTCGGTAGTTCTGACTACGAACTCGTTCGTCTTGTTCACAAACGCCTTGACTTAGTCTAAATGTAAATTTTGCAATTACTGGGGAAATGATCCGTCCGCCCAGATTGCTATGGTAGCAGCCAACCTTTGCCAGGCAATGATTACAGTATCTTTGACTGGCCGCTGTGCGATTTTTCTAAGACTGGTACTTCGAAGTTAAAATTTTATAATGTTTAAACTACGCTAAATGTTATTTCAAACCCCAAAGGCATGAAATCGTCCGTTTAGTTCACTAAGAAAACGCGATTACAAAACAGTAATGCTATAGAATAGCTAAAACAAAAGTACCAGCTACGAACGCGGAAAAATAGGATTAGAATTAAATTTTCAAGAATGCGCCAATTGAGTACATGGTAGCTCGATGCTAGGTATCTGCCGCTGCCGTAGGATTCCCCTGCGTTTTTTAATGCTCACCATTGTTGCGAAACTGAAAATAAGTTAAGTGTTCACAGTTTCCCCAAAAAGGGAAGCCACGACTACAGTACAGTGAATGTTTTATCATAGTTGTTAAGTCAAATCTGTTATTATTATTAAATGAAAATATGGTATGAATTAGAGAAAGCAAAATGCAGGCTGCTTTAAAGTTTCGGAAATTATACTTTTTAAATACCGTGAATTCGTCCCATTCGTATAATGTACAATCAAGTTAGAACCAAGTCAATCGTGTTAATATACGCAGAGCAACTCATGGAGTGGTCGTTTGCGTACTTCTTTCATGCCCGGATTTGCTACGTTGTAATTGTGTATTTATATCTTAAAAATGTTATTCAGTTACCACACAGTTGCCTGTTTGAAGTGCCTCGTTACGTACACATTTATAAGATTGTTATAACACGCTCACGCTTACCTTATAAGCATTTAAAAACACTCGCACTAGTACAACGTTATAAATAAAATGCAGGATGAATTTATTTTAATGTACTCAAATCAAGAAAATGCCTTTATTCAATGTCCAACAAATCATTGCGCAGGTCGCAAAATATTATTATAGTGGGATTCGAGAATCCTAGTTTTCTTCCTACTCCCTATATATATTACGCGTTGTACAACAACATATACAATCCAAGGCATGGAAAGAGAAAGTCGTCAAAATTCACTCTATAAATCCTTTATCGTTATTATCCTCCGTCAGCCTCAGCCCTTCCTCTTCTCTGTTATAACGATGAAGATAAGCTTTATGCACGTATCAGATGAACTCTCGGTTTGTTTTTATGAAATGTTTTGTAAACTAATGAAGGTGGCTGACACGATGTGAGTTTAACCCATGCAGGGTGCAAAGATAAGGCAAGATTTGTGGATGACCAATGGGAAGAGTTCTATAAATTGGCTGGCTTTCTTGTTAGAATTTGAGGAGATTTGTGAGGTGAGATTTTTCAAGTGTACGGACGTCTGACGTGCATGGAGGAGAAAGTTGTGGGGAAATTACTTTCACTCGGGATAAATGTTTCTTTTCGCATGTACCCATGCATGTAAACACATTCTACCCCATCATTTCCCCTCAAGATTTATTGTCCTTATTCCTAAGCCATTTCTCTCACGTAGCATCCAGATTCCCAGTTTCGTTTTCGCATAACTTTCACATTTTCTCCGACCCAAGATTTACCACCGTGAATGTGGGACAAATGAAATGATGCAAGCTCAAGAGAAAAACAGAAATATCCAATGCTTCTTCCTTTCCCCCTTACGAGTATAGTATTTAGTCCAAGCGCATGTTTATCTCCATGACCATAAATCCTATATATTTTACGACTATTTAGAGCCTGAAAAATTCCGAGGCCACGGAAAGGGTTAGTTGAATTTCCAAATAAATTGCTTCCCTCCAACCACCCGCCTGTAATTCCACTAGTCTTATCTTCCATTGATATCTGAAAAACTATTAATAGCTCCCCAGAATGTATTCTCAGTCTGCGAATCTCTTTTTCCCTGCGTCGTTACATGTTCTGATTACAAAAATATTTCAAAATGTCTCCAAGAATCTCCAGGAATTGCAAATTTTAAATGTATTCCCCCACACGTATTTTTGCGTACACTACCAAGCACACTTTTTTGAGAAGCCGACGGACAAGGAATGTACTCTAGTACCAGTACCGGTACATGTCACATGTTCAGCTAAACGAAGCTACACATTTAGCATGTCTCAAAGCACCCCTGGGTTGGAACTGAGAATATATATACTGAATCAGCTTTTCAAACGCATACACTCCTCGCCAAATGTTAAATATTTAGGTTTGGGTAGAGCTTCATCGTATTTACCTTTCAAAACCAAGGAATCGAATGCAATCAAAACTCCTCCCTTTGGCCGACCACTTGTACTTCCTCAAAGAACCGCCCGTTACATCCGGTATGGAAATATTTTCTTTGACCGAATGCAATCAAATTCCTTGGGGGCAATGCAATCAAAAATTCTAAAATCAGCGAACCAAACCCTTGATAATTAGAAGGCAGAAAGGTAATTGACTCCCAAGCTCATGTGCCACAACCTTGCCCTTGAATCTTCCGGTTTCATTAGTGAATGCAAAAAATCACCACACCCGCTGACCAACGTTGATTCTTAAAACTATGAACTAACCATGAATTCATTCCATATTCTTACGCGCTTCAATTATGCAGCGCTAGAGTGAAAGTTAATGATCCTTTCAACGAGAGATTTTATAGATATTAAACATTTTAATTTATAGAATTTTTTTATATTTCTATTAATGTATCCATACAACGAAAGCAACAACTGTTCATTCCGCTTCTCATGTATGCATGTGTATCCTTAATGTGCCAAACAAGTACACAAGACGGTCTATAACAACATAATGGATACTAGTGAGCATGAGTAAATAATGTTATTCTAACATGATGAAAAATGTTATCAGAATGACCAAATAATTATCCTGCTCAAGTTGCAAAGGGTACCAAATTCTAATTTACAACAGGTGGCTAGAACTTTTCTACCAAACTAAACCTAGGATTTCCAGCTTTGGTATCAGCATATGGTTACGAATCCTTAGATTTCTTCATGCCAAGGTTCCAAGAACTTTTAAGAATCATCTTTTCCAAGTTGTAAAACACAAGGGAAAGTTTTTAAGAGAAGGAAGAAAGAGAAAGCTGGTGGAGAAAGTAAGGATCGCGAAGGACAGAACTAATTGAAGTACGGATTCAAATTTTGCGAATATTCCTCTACCCAAAAACTATTCTACTTAATTCTACAAGGAATTGAAAGGAATCTGGTTCGTCTGAAGCTCTTATCCTCAGTCCTTTCCTTTGGCGTGTGATGGTATTTCAAGGCGATGCATTCGTGTTACTGGTAAAAGTAAGGGAGGGATGAAAATCAGATGGCTGGATCCGATGCCAGAATTGTGGCACCACGACTAGGTGAAGTGACGAACACGTGCGATTGGAAGTCTGTAATTCCTAATACGTCTTTATAGTATTTGGTTTTAAGGACGGAGAGAAAGTTGGCCAACTTAGATTCGTCGACAAGTGCAACCATGCATCCACCCCATCTGCAAAATTCAAAGACGGTATAACAATTTCATTACCTGATTGCTTAATTTAACCAGCGTGTTTCAATCTTCCCTAGCTACTGGCTACACCACCTAATACATATGTAGATCTTTAATTGAATATCCGTCCCCTTCAATTATCCTCATACCAAAGATTATACAGAGGAGACGGTGAAAATTATCAAACATTCACCTCTGATCTCTTTCTTCGTCTGAACATACACTTCTGTTCCCTTCCTACTTCTCACTCTGGAAATTTTGCTTGGAATCTTCTTATTCATTATCAACGGTAATAGCTACGCGACACTCTGGTCTAACAGTTCAGAATGTATACATCTAATGATATATCTAAAATCTAAGAAGAAAAGGCTTCAAACTCCTCGTCTCTAAAATCTCATATAGTTGCTGACACCATACTGAATATTATTTAATTTTAGTCGGGAATCCATGCTCGAAAGCCTAAGATTTTAGGAAGTGGAAAGTTGTCATCCTTTCCCGATTACATCTATGAAATAATCTAATTATAATCGATCCTAGGATCTGATGGCTACAATTACCATAATTTCATTGAAACTTTGAAGCTGTTACGTGGCCTCAAAGTCGTATATCTAGCTTAGTAGGAGAAAACTCACACAGCTCTGAAACGAGTCATCATGCAAACAAGGGATTTACATCCTCCACGAGTATTACAACAATACCGCTAGACCAAGACCAATCTTTCAATATTTCATCTTCCTCCACACCTACGCTTGTCGGATAAGAAAGCCACGGAATTACGTAGCTCACTCCAAAAAACTTTCTCCTCTACTGTAAGATCCGAGCTTAAGGAAAACTTGAGCGAAATAGAGAAAATTAATTCAGGAGGATTTTCAAAGACCTGGATCATTTTCCGCCTTGAAGAAACTAGTTTACAGTCACGTTTCACCATGACGTCATTCTCTTCAAGACCTCCTGCCACACTCTCACTTCCCTTTTTGCAATCGTCTGGTGAAAGTAAGGATAAATTGTGGATAGAATTAGCATTCAAGATTGCAATCAAGGAGCGCGGGCTAATGAAAGGAAATTAAATAAAATAAAACTACAATTAACGCTATAAGTCTCATTAATTTTAGTCGACATGTATTTCTTGCGTGGGAAGGAGCTTAAGTAACGCTAGGGCTACATTAAAGTATTTAAGCTTTTCATTAGCCAGACTCGTCCTCTGATACGACATTTTAAGCACTAGCACTACCTGGACGGACTACTTTCTCCAGAGAAGAGCGAATCATTTTCTCCTTGAAAATTTTGATTGATTACAAAAGGAGTCTTAGGTAATGGATCCTCATGAAATATTCAAGGACTCATGAAGATGACTTGAATGACTTAAAATCTCCCTGATTCCTATCTATCTTTCTTCCGGCCTTGAGCACTAAGATGGAACCAGTATGTATGTAGTTTTAACAAAATTAATCATCCGTCCATCCTTTTCAAACCATGGAGACAAATATTTCCTTATGCCTAATGCCTAGGGCTTTGTTAGGAGAGACAAGGCCCCTTTGAGGAATGACGACATCGTATATGATTGAATATTTCTCAAGGTAAGAGACACATGTAGAATTTGTGTGTGAAGCTTTATGAAAAGACACTTACCCAGCTCCTGTAAGGCGAGCCCCATGGGAAAAATTTTGAGCAAGATGGACTAGAGTGTCAAGTTGGGGATGGGAGCACTCATAAAGCTCTTTTAAGCTTTGATGGCTCAAGTTCATTAGTTTTCCTAATTTTTGTAAAATATGAGCAGTTTCTCCGTCCTCGTTGCACATTTCTCGGAATAATTCCACCCTGGCCGCCTCTGTAATGTAATAAGATAATATTATATGCAGTCTTATAATACAAGCCCCACATGGATATTTAGCCCCACATGGGTTTTCTACCACCAATCTTTCATACCATCGGATGAAAAGGTATTGTATGTACGTCTGCACTCTGAAATAAACCTTTCTGTGTTTTCTTCGTACCAGTAGATCTTTTAACGATCCATCCAGGAAAGTGCTCGGAAATCGTTAATACAGAAATATCTTTCCGTATACAACGGCAACTGGCATCAGAGATAAAAATGGTGGGGATCAAAAAGAGTGAAAGCTCTTCTGGTTTTTAACTTGCCTGAATATACATGCTGAATCCTCTGGCGCAGTTTGAAAGTAAGGGAAGCACTAAAGGAGTCCTTGATTGCTGATCGTTCCCGAATCTTATCCTCCTCCACACCCAATATTCTTGTTAGCTAGATGGAAAATTGAATAGATAAAACACTCTT
Source organism: Sminthurides aquaticus (assembly GCA_906901655.1). Taxonomy (NCBI): domain Eukaryota; kingdom Metazoa; phylum Arthropoda; class Collembola; order Symphypleona; family Sminthurididae; genus Sminthurides; species Sminthurides aquaticus. Next base: position 10,199,322 of record CAJQTT010000001.1, on the reverse strand, counting down.
GTAAATTAATTTCGTCGCTGCTATGCTTGGTAAAAGTCAACAGTTGGGCCTATCAACGATCCAAACTAGTTAGTAAAACACCATAAAAAACAAATAAAAAAATTCGGCTACAATTAAATTTTTAAATTTTCCGATACTTTTCCAGTTTTGAATTTTTTACCTAATTTAAATGTTTTAATTTTGCATCGCATGTAAGTTTTCGAATTACCCGACCACTTTTGAATGTTTGAATTTTTCAATAACATAAATTTTGGATTTTTCCCCGCATTTAATGTTTCGAATTTCCTGTCACATTTAAATTTTGTCGGCAAAATTATCCCAATTCAAATCCGGACGGAAAATTCTAATTACTAACTTGGCGGGGATTCGAATATGAAATTCGTCTCTTTCATAGAACTACTAATTGCAAATGAGATTAACAGACAGTCAAGAAAAGTAATGCTTACTTCCGCCACAGTGTAAGGTTCTTCATGAAGTTCTTTAGCGACAAGGAGAAGAAGTTCATCCAACGTGATTTTGAGCTGTAGTTGTAAGTCAAAGGGTTTCCAAATCGATCCCGCATCCAGTCCTTTCTTTTTGGCGAGAATCCATGTTGCTAATCGGCACTCAGTCACTCGATAGTTGTAACTGTCATTGGCAGCTTTATTAGCCTCTGCGAGACTGTTGGCTACCACAAAAATTGCTCCTGAAGGCAGACTCACGCTTTGCGCTCTCAAGGTCGGGACGAATTCGATAAATTGGGCACAACCTGAAGAATAACAACGCCTCAGTCATATTCTTGCTCATCTTTATATTTCTCCCTTCAAAATTAAATCCAGGAAGTGAGCAAACTCGATAAAGGGAAGGAACAGAGGAGTAACTCAATCAAGTGTTTTCCCATCATGTTGACTTCCTCCACCATATCCAGCTATAACATAGTCGAGACTACGTGACTGTGTTGTACACCGTTACAACCTTTAGGGAAGCTTGTCTCTAGTTTCAAAGACATTAGGGAAAATACAAAATTATACTCTGACGCATTTAGAACTCTGGTAAAGAAGTCGAGAAAGGGTAACACAAACAAGGGAACGTTTAGGTTCCTGGAAAAAGCCTGCTTTCACCAAAAAAGTAATAGAACAGTACGAAAGAGTACAGGATGTAAAGAATTAATTTTTGTGAATTACCGGAAGTTGCCAACATTGCTATCGCTTGATCCATGCCTCCTCCTTGGGTGCCGATAAATCTTTCGCTTTTAGCGCTGAGATCCGCAATATCTCGTTTTGAAACATTAATCTGAAAATGGTGTGAGACCATAAACCCAAATTACATTCTCCCTTAAGTAATAAGTTACTTTCCACCTTCAAAGAGAAAGTTACTTTCTCCTCCATCCTTAGAGACTCCCTTCTTTCCCTCCCGACGCCAAAACTACCAAGTGTACTACCGCATCTGAACTGGTAGTTGCAGATATGGAATATGGCAATAATAACTAACAAAATTTCAAAGGGTTCATCCCAAAGGATTCCAAATATTCTCAAAACTGACAATTTCTACAAATGAAGCTAAAACCCTCCCGGCTTTTGTTATCCACGAGGGCCTCTCCTGGTTCTATAGCTACAGTCAATACTTTTTACCCTCGTTCAAATTCAGAGAACATTTTCATGTCGAATTTACCTGAAAATATATCAATATATGCGAAATGCAAATTGGAATTCCTCTTCAAACAAGCACTCCTCCTACAGTAACACTTGCGTCAACTCAAAAAGAAAGTATCGAATCCCAAGCATAGTTTCTCAAATTCCATCTCAATCATTCTTCCATCCACCTTAAATCCTAGCTGGGGAAAGGAAGATTTTCCTCTTTCTTAGCTCAGAAACCCTTTATACCAGACGGTATAGCACCGGCTTAACTTTCCCCATGGGATAGTTCCAACATGGGAAAGTGGCTCCCAGCCACCGGCTGCTACTATTGAGGCTACAATCCGGCCATCAGCTTTCTCCTCCTGTCCTACCTCCTAAAGCACTTGATAATGAAATTTTACCCTGTTATCTCAATTCGAAACAAGAATTTAACACTCTTCAAAATCTCACGCTTCTTTCCCTACCCGACCTCTAAACTCCCACTCCCCGCCCTCCCCTCAAAACAACTCAATTCTATTCCAAATCTCTTTAATACAGAAAAATTCAAATCAAAACAAGACACCCAATTCCAAGGATTCTCCATCCAGCTTTTCTCCACCCAAATCTTTTTTCCCTCCCACCCTTTCGGCATTCTTCTTTCTCCTACCCAGTTTATATTATCAAGTCTCTCGCTTCTATGAAAATACTCCACAAAGATGGAAAGGAAAGAGGAAGGGAGAGACATGACGAGGAAGGAAGGAAAGGATATGCAAAAGCAAGGACGAATTTTCCCATATAAAGGGAGAAAGTATTTCATTTCCTTTCCATTAAGCCCCATGCAGAATGGAAATCTTTATTTTTCTATCCTTCGTCAACCCAATTTGTCTTCTTTCTTTTATCCTCTCAAAATTCTCCATACGCAGGCACAACTGGAAACTGTTATATGCAATCATTTTCTTATCCACCAAACTAACCAACCAACAATCTTCTCTAAACAGTCACTCCAAAAGAAATTCCAAACACAAAAATACACATCATCTCCTTCCGTCTCGCCCATCCAAAACGTGACTTCCTCTTGCGCCTCTTAGCAGAATGTATAGTCCATCAGATCCATCCTACGCTTCGCTCAATTGTGCCCATCTCGTATTACTTTGAACTGTCCCTCAAATTCAAATGTATGCACATCTTATTTCATTTCATCTTTAGATTTATCTTTAGCCCCCTATCCGGAGAAAGCTCCTATTTTACATCCTACTTGATCCAGTTAATCCAGTATCGCGAAAGTGGACAGCGGGTCCCATATACTTTCACTTCCGTTTCGACTTATGAGAACTCCTTCACATATTCTCCCACTTAGTTTTCGCTGTCCAGTGAATTTTCCCTCAAATTTTAGCTGTAGCTGCTCTCCTAATCCCATCCTCCCCTCTGGACTGACTATAGTCCTTGCTCGCTATGGCTTTCTCCCTAATCTTGAGGGAACTTATTCCTTATGTATCTGAGTCACTGGAAATCCCTGTGAGTTCGTCCGGGATTTAAATTGGAGCCTTTTGTCTTGTCACGATTACCGCCGTAACTCAGTCATGAGAGTTCCTCTCCTCCTCCAACTTCTCCTTTCATAGTTTTTCAACTTTCTCCAGCTTTCACCCACTCCTACTTCTCTCCTATTAACCAATACCTCCCCTCCATCACCCTTAGCTTTTTCAATCCAAAATCAATCCAGCTTCCTATTTACTTTTCATTCCATCCCTAAATCTCTTCATTTTCTTCATCTATTTTCATCATCATCGGAAATGGATTCTCCTAGAATTTTGCACATATTTCCAACCTGTCCTTTTCAATTACCGTTCTCTCTTTATTTCCCCTCAAACTACAACTCTTCTCCTCTTTAATTCTTTAATTCTCTCTAACAACCTCGTGTGTACACTTCATCACAGTTTTTGATTTCCTCAGTCACTCGAATTTCAAAAGAACATGTGAGAATTCCACGGCTCCGGAAGTGTTGAACCTGAATTTGTTCAGCCTACGCTAAGTATTCCATAACGTCCCAGCCTCACAGATCGAAAAGCTAAATTTACTTTCTCTAGCACCTTTCTATTAATTAATACTTGCACTCACAATATTCTGTTGAAATCAATCTTGACCAGACCAACAAAGCTGACACTGTGGAATAAGAAATATCTATTTAGGTTCTCCAAGTTACACCTCAGAATCGGCTTATAGCATGCGCTGCGCCAAAGTACTTAAGAAACCAATAGCTTCTTCTAGTACATAAGATATATTTACCCAAGGGAAGCGCATGCGCTGCAGCAAGTGAAATTACTTTTAATTGCTTTCATTGCGTGAACGATCATAGTCTTCTAAGAACATTTGCATCTCTCGAAACATCTGTTCTGCCGTAGCTGTCACTGTGTAACAGACACTTTTAAGCTGGTTACGTCAAAATCTTGTGACGCGTATGGCGTAATTTACAGCAGTCTGCGCGTACGCGCAGTGCCAATTTTCTCTCTACTTCCTATGCGCTATTACAGTCAACGTTTCCGATCCAAGAGTTGATGCTAAGGTTAATACTGCTTGAAGCTCTCCTCTTTTCCTTCTACCTGTAAGCTGAGACTATATTTTAGAAGCCACATATAAATAACAGGTTAAAACGCCTCCACGCCCCAGTACTTCTGTACCCAGATATTACAGCTACAAATCGAAACAATGTTCCACGTAATGTCTCACCAGGAAACAGGAAACTAAAGCATCTTGCTCTGAGCCGAATCGAAAGATAAACAATTTTCGGAACTTTCTCCAATTCTTGAGAATCATTTTTTACATACTTTTCCCTGGAGCTGTAGGAATCTCGTATTGTTGTTCAGTATGTAAAAACATTGACAACACGTGGTAATAACTGCAATACAAGCCATTTCCGAAAACCCCGCCGTTGCTAATACAGACGGATAGCTTCAAAAAAAAAAATCAAGACGAGGCTTTCAACTTACATTATTAGCACAGAGAGAAGCCAAAGTTGCAGCACAGACAAGAGCACTTGAGCTGGAAAGTCCAGCCCTGGCGGGTACGCGGCCGTCCACGAGTATCTCCAGAGAATATCCTTTAATGTCTAAATTATATTCTTCCATAACTCCGCGAAGACCACAAAAGAAATACAGATGCCATCCTGGAGGAGTTCCGGCATCCCGCCTTTCAAGAGCTGACCTGAGAAAAAATACGGGGCTTCCTTTTAAGCAAGCATCTTTATTGCCCATCCGTCGCCGCCACCATCTCTTCCTCCTTTCTCCTGCCTTTCACCACACCCTACCCCTCCATTGTCATACTCATGTATGTTTCCCAGAACCCCAAAGAATATTAAATCCGAGACACAGTCCACCCGTTTTGCTTACTGTATTTCCGAGATGGGACAGGAAAATTCCGGGTAGTTAGTATCTGTATTCGCAATCCGGATCGTGGAAACTGTATCTTCCGTCTCAACCTGCACAGCCCGCCCAGCAACAACGACATCATGTTCGATTGCCATAGGAAAGACGGCATATCCACAGTAATCAATATGTTCTCCAATTATATTAACCCTGAAATCCCCGAAAACAATGAATTAGTCAAAATATTATCTCTAAACTTTCCCTCCCTCTAAACTTGTCCCAACTCCTCTGAAAAATTCTAAAGCCAGGGCAGTAAGCAGTACGAAAAACTTTACCTTCCAGGTACTCTCACAAGAAAGTCGGGTTGACTGTTAAATAATTTTCGGAAGCCGGAACGTATGGCTTCCAATCTATCAGGCTGAGCAAACTCGTCCGGACTTTCTCTCCCCACGAATTCCTGCTTTCTCGCCTCCGCCGTATCACCAACTCCACCCCGCTCCTCCATGTCTTCTTCGTGGAGCCGGCTCCCGGATCTCCAATTCAAGTAGGTTCGTCGAACTGAGAAATAAAATTGTATTCTTCTTCAATCCTCAAATTCTCACCCGCCGCCCCTACTCTTTTACCCTCCGATCTGCGTGCACTTGCTTTTTATAAACAAAACCCGAATCCGATCCACCCGGATTCACCACATCTTAAAGGAAGTATCCCACCCTCCCTACCTACTCCTGCACACCATAATACTACCAATCATATTTTAATACAAACTACAATCCACAGTTTCTTTTACCATTATCAAAGATCCCCACTGACATTTTAACAGTGTGGACGATACCGAGGAGAAAGCAGAACCGCATGATAAGCCCCAAGAACACACTCTTCTCCTCCATGTGACAAGAGCAAAGGAGGGACAAGGACAGTGGTTAATGATGGTGTCACTTTAAGTTTTGCATGACGCAAATAACAAACCTCATGGGAAACGATTCTAAATCCTATTAACCCAGCTGTATAAGCTACAGTCTAACCCCTTTCCCCTCCCACCCCTACCATTACACAGTTTAACGCTACCCCGAAACACAGTCTGCTCCTCTCATACTAGTAGTATGATACTACCGTCATAGCGGCTCAAAGAACAGCTAAGCACAGCTATTAAAATTACTACTAATAACATTACCGCTAACTCGCGTACACTAAATCTTCTTTACAGTTACAAAAGCTCCTCTCAACGATTCCAATACTATTTGCCTCAGCAAAATAAATATTGAATACAAAGAAGGCTATGACAGGATCAATTCAATGTTTCCGTCACAGTATATCAGCATAACAGAGAGCTGCTAAACAACACAAGGCAACTTAAGTTTAGTTTTTAAATTCCTTACCGGCAACGCAACTCAGTAGCAAATAAGCAGACTTGCGCAATTTACAGGAGGGATTTCTTCAAGCTCAGCAACTCGTACTCCAACTTCCCCTTTGCATAAAAATAATTGCGTTATCTGTTTGGGAAAAATTTGCAACTTTCCTTATTACAATTTCCAGTCAGTCACGTCACAACTTCTCCACTTATATTCTGCCTTAATTTCCGTATTCCAGGAATGTATTCAACGTCAGGGCTTGAACTGAATTAAGTCAACTTCTTCCGTCTACAACTCCACTGTATATCCGCGATTGATTTCCCTTTCTAGTACATTATCCTGCCAAACAGTCAGTCAGTCAAAGACTCGCCTCCTCCTCGATATTCCTCCCCGTCCTATACAAAACCACAAGCTTGAGATTTGAACAATACCTCTAAGCTTCAACTTGCAATTTACCATCTCTGTCTATCTCTCTCTCTCTAAATTATTATCACAATCCTCCTCCACCTATTCTCTTTTCCTCATCATCATCATCATCCTCGTCATTCCCTCATTCCCTCCTACTAAATAACTTGTATAACAAATTCCTAATTCTTATACAGCTTCTAAACACATCTCGTTTACAAATGCAAACGCATCATCATCACAAATTCTCCAGTAGCAGCAGTTGCATCTGGCACTAGCTTAAGCTACTCCTCTCTTCCATCTTCTATAGCTTATCTTCCTCTGGTTTTGGAGGCCAGAGGTAGATAATCCTTCCAGAGTACATACACACTAACAGAATAGACGCCCTATCAGCATAAATATCATACAGATGAAGGAGAATGATGGGAAGAATGCATACAAGCAGAATAATCAGCCCCCTTCCTCTTCCTCTCACTTCTTTTCTAGCTTCAATATGCAGTTCTGCCACCTTTTATCCATTTCTTTTGAAACGACTCCACAATCCTAGAAATTACCACAAAGACTGTACTCATTCTCAGCAGAGAGGAGACTCAAGCCTCCAGCTATCCAGACTATCCATAGTTTTCCAGACGCTACATCAAGTACTGACAGCCAGAAGGATACATGTAAGATTCAAGAGAAAAATATGCAGGCCGAGTAGAAGCAGAATCTTGACTCCAGTATTCCATCTTCGAATTACCATATCTTAACACAACCTTAACATTATTCTACTCATCTTTCTTCACTTTTGGCGGAAAACTCGTGGAAGGTCAACGGCGGGAGTGTCATCTAAAGGAATTCACACGCTTCGCTTCAACACGAGGATCATGTTCCAAATCAACTTCATCCCTCTTTCAATACTTAACACAAAACATTCTCACTATCAAAACTTCCCAACGCTTCTTCTAAATTTTAGGAGAGCCTCCATAAGATCTCCAGTATTACATCATAAACTCTTCCTTCATTCTTCCACGTGCTTTCCCTTCCTACTCCGGCAACACTCAAAACTCAAAAGTACAAGAATACAGATTCGATGAACCTACTTTGATCAACATTCAGATCATCAAGATTAATAGTCAGTAATCTACTTTTCTGTTCTCTTGCTCAGCAGCTCATCATCCGGTGTAACATCGGAATTTGTACACGTCAACTTCTTAATAATAAGTGTTATCGGCAGGATACTAGAGTAACATCATGATTGATGATATTTCTCCGAGTCCATGCTGCGTTAATGACTAATTTTAAAATATCTATAGAAAAACGGATTGAAGAAGCATACAAGACCTACCTTCAAATACGTCACTTTCTCTTTACTTTCACCTGAATAGCTTCACGTATAATTTCATCCACCAGGCTGAGGAAAGTAAAAAAGCAATGTCCCCCGAAAATCTCTACTAAAGAAACTACAAAAGTTCCCATTAAAAGCACCCGTAAAGGCAACCTCCGAGGCCTTGTTCCGACTTAATATGTATTTGAAAATACTTAGTAATTCCCAAATTCCGGGGAATTGGGGAAAAAAAATTACTCGTTGTTATTTTAAACTTTTACGAAAATGAAAATTTTATTTACGTTACGCTAATTCCGGGATGTCATCCCGGGTTTTAATAATCCTTTTGAAGATATTCTGTGGGAACTTATTATTAGAATCATGAATATTTATATATATATATATCGCAATGAAAATATTTTATGAATGAAGAAATACGCGTGACGCGTGACTCTCCAAACTTATGACGCATAGGATTTTACTTATTGCCTTAAGATTCATTTCAGTCCTGTAGGCTACGAGGCTGATGGAATATTAATCCCTATTGACGGATGGGAATTCCGAGAAAAAATACGACGTTGACAAAAATATTCTTTAAAGCAAAGCCTCAAACCAAGAATAACCTGCAGTGGGAATCGATAACAAAATTTCATACTTCGGGGTATTAAATCTCATGCTCCTTCCTTCAGATATGAACTTCACAAACTACACAAGATGCAACTTATTTATTGGGTAGGAAAAGTAACAGTTACTCAAACTCCTACACCCTTGTTTATGAATGGTAACCCTAATGTTGAGGAAGAGCAGGGACAGAGAGTAAATCTGGTGATTTAGAAGTTGAAATTAGTTTCCCTGAGTTCCGTTTTATTTACACATGTTGTTGTTGATAGATTTCTTCACATAATTGGTTGATGGTCTCGTTATACTGTTGGGCAGTAGTTTCTTGAGAGTATACAGTTGTATCAATATTTACAGCGTGGGTGACGGGTACAGCGTGACACACCCTATGTTGATATAATGCGAAACGTAAATCAGAGGTCTTAAAGTATTTGCAAAAGTTTCTCTCCACCAAGCCCACACGTATCTACGCATATAGATATAATTGACAAGAAACGTGCCGAGATACATGGAACCTCCGTGTTCCTGTTAAAAATTGAACACTCTGTAAGCCATTCTTGTTTTCTATGAATGCTACTTTATTAACCCGCGCCCACCTATACGTGTCGCAGAGCCAGAATTGATAAATTTCGCTTTGGTTCTCCCCAGGTATTCGTAATTGAAAACTTTCAAGTCTGGGCTCACTATGCCGATTCAATCTCAATTTAAACGGTGTTACCTTAAATTTTGGTAACATACAAAGGCAGAATGCGCATTAAACGACGGGTAATGTGACGAAAAAGTAACTAAAGCAAAGTTGTTTTAGCAAGGTTTCCGGTTACCTATACTGCCATCGTAAAATTTAGCGAAAATGAATCATGTTATCTTTTGGCAATTCATTCATTTCGAATTTTCAGAAAAATTTCTTAAACAAGTACAGAAAGCATGGAGAAAGTAAAGACTGATAAGAGCGATGAGCAGAGTAGAAACAAGAGATGCACGTCAAACCTCCACAATACGCGTTTCCTATCAACCTAATGGTGACTACATGAAAACGATTTTGTGTATACGTTTCCTAGTGTCACTTGACAGTTAAATGGGTCGTGTGGGAGCATATAATGAGGAAAGAATGGGGTTGAATGAGACTGTTGACCTATGGAAGTAGTTGCGGTGCTTGGAAGCTTAGTCGGGGATGGATATTATTTTGTTCCATATCGCTCCTTTGTGTGATAGCTGTCATACACGCACAAATTGTTTCCATTTCCAAAGAATATTAGGCCGAAATAAGATTGGCTCTGCATGAATAAATTTATAGCTGAGAGGGGCTAAAAGATGAGGGAAAAAAGGTTGTTATAAGCTGGTGTGGAATTGTGCATGGTTGATCGAAGGGAATGCACGAATATGCTTAGGAGAAAGCTCGACTTTCCCTACGGAGAAAAGAGAAGAAAGGTTAGTTTCCTCAAGGGAGCCCTCCAGCCTTCTGTATGCAGCAAATCCTTCCTCCATCCTCCAGCAAGAGTAAACAGAGCCAAGATTTAGATGGAAGAATGTGTGTCTTTGATGTATCTGATTCAGTGGCAGCCGTGTCCAGGAGGAAGATGGTACGGGCTTTGAAGGTTTTTTGTCTTTTTGCGAAAATTATTCCCCACTTTCCCCAAAGTATATTCCCTCCATACTCGCACAACGTCTTCCTCGGCTCCACTCCTTACCGACACGCTTGCCACACATTCAATTCCCACTCCGCCCCTGTCACACTTACTTTACCTTCCCGAGTAATTTGTATTCGGGAGGAAGAAGCGTTTCCGTAAAGCGGAAAATTCATTCGCCTACCGGGTAGAATTAATGCGAGCGTTAGAGGAAGCCGACTGGAAGCCTTCCTTTATGCATCAGAGTCTTCAAAGCCTGTTGGATTAGCCTCTATACACACATATAGTGAATCAGTGCAGAGGGAAAGCATGGATAAGAAGAGGCATCCTTGGCTCCGTTCCGTAGTGTTATTAAAGGAAACTCAGCTTTTCTGAGGGCAATTATTATCTCTTAATTGGGGTTTCTGAGTCATGTAAATATTGACTTTAGCTTTTCCAGCATTCTAATAATCTAATTCTCATCCCCTCAGTAACGATATAAGCTCGTATGAAATCCAGAAAGGGGTGCATCCACTTCTTTGCCTTTCAAACATGAACTCTTCTCCTTCTCTTCCCACTTTACTCCTTCTCTTCCAATCCTTGAATTCTAGCCTTGTCCAAGAGTCCAAGCGCAAGCAAATTACCCAGAATGATTGTGGAGGAGAAACAATATCCCTGGGCAAATAACTAAGAATAAACAAATAACTCAGAATCAATACCCGAACACATTTAAAAAAAAGCAAATAACTAAGCTTATCCGCCCAGTTTGATCATGGCGACTTTAAGAACACAATAATTGGTGTAGAAGCATAAGAGATTGTATTATTGGTTTGCGGAAAATAATTAGCGTCTTTGCTCTTGCATAGCCTCCTTAGACCATAGTTGCGTTATTCTCTTAAAGGTTTAAGTGCTGTCCTTGTAAAAGAAAGTCGTAGATTCTCCTTCACAGCCACACTGTACTGTTCATTGTTCATGTGACAATCCTCTCCCGTCCCTCCCGTCCTCATTCTTACATTTGTGCATGTTAGTAAACATATAATAGTAAACAGCTCTCTGATAAGATATCAAATACTTCTAGAAGAATGCCTTTTATTCTCTATAATTTCCTAATCATGCAAACCTGGATGGAATGAGGCGGAGACTATAAAAGATATCTGCAAGTATTTTCATGCTACAGCGATTAGGAATTGTAAAACTCGATTCCTTCTAACTTTCCTCGAGCAGGGGGATTACGAGGCGAATTCCGAGGGAAAGCAACCAGGGAGTAAAAACTCTCTTCTGATTCAATCAAAAATATCTCCCAAATGTTATTCTCTTCATTGTACAATTCCAATTTCCTTTGTCCAGGTTTCCAGCAAATGTTTTCCCTCTCTTCGCTTGCGTTTTTGAAGAGGGGTAAAAGTTATAAGCTAGCCCCAGCTTCGCTCCTGTCTCCCTCGTCTCCTCCACGTGTTTTGAACCCCTAGAGTCCAGGAAGCAAAGCCGGTGGAGAATCTGAGAAAGCTTTCTCTTATGATAAATCCTGGAGAGATAAAAGCAGGCGGAGGAAATACGAAGCCACGTTAGTGATGGAAATACAAGTACATGAACATCAGAGAGAGCTTATTCCAAGCTCAGCTTTCTACTTACGAATCTTGGGGTTAGAATAAAGCAACTGACTACATTCATTTTACACAATTCTCAACCATTTTTCTCATAATTCTATCTCTGATCTCACACACACACAGTGCCTTGTAGAAAAACGCATCCATGGCTACCATTCGTTTCCGTCAGAACAAAATATGGTCAATAAGAGTGTCTCCTTCTCTACCCACGGAACTAGCTACACATAAACGCTAAATGGATTTTTTATTTCAACTTTCTTTCCATGTCCGCACGTCGTCCTTTCACCGCCAACAACTTTTCACCTACAACTTCCTCATGCTAAGCAGTGTAAGCTGCACAGACCTGAAAATTTCCTTGGAATTTTACACACAATGTCTCTTCCACTTATACTTAGATTAACGGCTAGATGCTTTCTCAATTAACAAAGAGCCAGTTAAATATTCGCCTCCTTGGTCCGCTCCACCTCCATACCTAAGAACAATGAAGAGTGTGTGAGAGATCTAGCTTTCTCTTCCGCCTTACCGTCCAGCCGCAACCGGACAAGTTTCAACTCACGCAGAGACTACAACGTCCCTTTTCCAGTCTACCTATTTTGGCACAAAGATTTTATTTAGTTCTCAATCTTCCCCACAGAGTTTAGAGCGGAAGTATGCAAGTTTTAGTAGCTGGGAGAAAACGGACTTGGGCCGTCATCCCCAATCCTGGAGCCATTTCAAGGTAGATTACATCACAAGAAAGTAGTTTCTGTATTCGTAAGCACATAATATGTGGTGTGGTGAGCTTCTGCAAACTTGAACAAGATTACTTTGTTGACTTCATCTTTCTATTTTCCATGCAAATCCAAGAGGCAAAGTAGACATTAAGTATAGAGCGCTTGCTAGTTTCGAATTCCTTCTCCGACCAAATCCCCGTGGGACTCTCAATTTGCCAACCACTTTTTCATTACTATCGAATCCCGACCAACCTGACCTCACCTCAACTCATGCACCACACCCAAAACCGACTATTTTTACACAATTCCCAAACAGAGATAGGGAGGTACCCAGCTAGCTTTCTCTCATTTCTCATGCATGCCTACCGCACTTTTGCTGTATCCAAAAACTTTCTCAATTCCATACTATCCCAATCCCAAAACAGATCGACCCACGTCTAATTACCTTCTAGTTTAATCTCTCTACTCTCAATATTCTTATAAGTATTCACAATCTAATTCCCCTCCCATCTATCTAGAAAGACGTATATTTGGCGAGATAATATTCGATCACTAATCCATTTACATGCACGTTCTTCCGTACGTAATCCGTGAGATTAAAATCCTCTTATTAAGTCTTTCCATCTACTTCTCTCTCATGACTAATTCCATCAAAGAACAAGTTATAAAAGCGGCTCGTTAGCCTTAGTGAATTGTTATTCCATCAACGGTCCTTTGGAGCTAAAGCTCCATTAAAGCTTAACCCTTGTCTAACTAAACTTTAAATTAAAACATTAATTTTTAACACAATACCATATTCACCTTCAGTAAATCTACAACTGATTTAATCGGGAGAAAGTGACTTTCAATTTGTGTGAAATCTCAACTAGGGGAACAGTTAATCCTTCCTGTTATGCGAATGTAATCAGCAATAATTTAGCTACTGGTAAAGTGGTAATATGAGTACGGTCGGAACACTCTCGGTTTAACTATCATCAATTTTTACAAATAATCCGTTTCACTTAATTTACGAAAGTAACAAGTTTTAAACCACGTTGTCAAGCTTAATCTCGTGGAATTTACAACGCTCTTAATTAGCTTAGAATTTTGGAGGAATAAAATCCTGGGTTTTCAAGGTGTCCTGATTTCCATGTTACTAAAGTGGCAAAGAGAGAGAGAGAGATTTAGTTTGCAATTAATTTCCTAAGCTGTCCTTTGAATGGTGTTTAAGCAACAGTGTAGTGTAGTAGCCAATAATCGGAGAATATCAGATAGAGGGAAAAGAGTGGATTGTCCCTAGGATTTTATTTCCTCCCATCAAAACTTTCTCTCGTTAATACAAATGCCTCTTTTCTCTCTTCCTTTTCCCAGCTTTACTCGGTCGAACACATAAGCTGATTTTTTATTATCCATCTTCAAGTCGTAAACTTTCCAGTCGGCAGTCTCAGTTCCAATTAATGTTCAAAGACACGAAATGAGACCATTCACCACTTTTATCACTCTCAACTCCTTTTTTTCCAATCAATTTCTAACGCCCTAGTTTTGCCTCTATTTAGACTCCCTCTTAGAGAAAGTACCGCCGTGATTTCTCTCTACGTTTTGTTTAAATCCACGGACATGCGTCCCTACTTGTTATTAGTTGGGGTGATGTAATAATCAAGTCCTAAACACTAATAAGCATTTTATCCTAATAAGATTCAAGTGTATTTTTAATAAAAATTGTAACTTTTAGTTCATGTATATATTTGCAGGAAGGATTAACGCCCATGGCTTTATGGCACGGCATTCATTTTGTTTCTACACACTTATGTCTCATCTGTGTCTGTGAATCACAGCGGGATCCGCAGATTGTGAATATATTTAAAAGAGAAAAGAGGCCTTTACGAACACGATATGCTTCTGAATCAATTGGACGTATGTAAAAGGGGGGATGAAGCTGTGAAAAAATCCTAACGACGGAGTAAATATTATTAAAGAATCTCATAATTCAAATTGATTTCATTGCCAACTCTGTAATGGATGATAGAGGTAAAATAGTTGACGCTTTCCCTCCACTTTCTCTCTACCATCATCGCCTGTAAAAAAATCTCTCTTCTGATTATTTTTACCCGAGAATATTTCAAGGCTTCCATTTCCATTCCGTGAAAGCGAATAAAGAGGAGAGAGAGGAAGGAAGCTGTAGAGTGGAAGGGATTAGAGAATTTGATTGTTCAGTCAGCAGAATGTCTGGTAGGTGGATGAAAAAGGTGGGTTTGGTGTGCAGAGTTTTAGAAGTTGGCGTTCACTCACTCTTCCGGTGATCTTCACCCCTGTCTAGTCAACTTCCCTCCCGGTTTTCTAGTTTCTGGTCAGTTTGTCCTATTCCCCGAATTTATGATGAAGATAGTGAGAGGGTGGTGCTCTGAGATTGCTAGTATGGAGAAAGTCCGGGTTTCGGAATTTCAGGCAGAACCAAGTTATCTTCCCTAGTTCCCGGGAAAGCGTCCTCTTCATACAGAGCCAATAACATTAAGAGAGATGAGTGAAAGAAAAGAATCATGGCCTCAGCTCCTGTCATACGCGTCTTCAAAAACTGTAGCGTTACAGATAACTGCTCGCTACAAGGGGGAGGTTAACTTTAGTGGGACTCAGCTTGAGAGAAACGGGGGGAGGGACTACCACTAACATAGACTCCCATTTGCTTTATGGATCTTTAAAGAAATCAAGTACAGCAGACCCTTGAGTAGCTCTAATTTCTTAGTTCAAAACAAGTCTTCGTCTTCTGCAGGCTCAATTGAGGCCAAAAGCACGCTGAAGTTCTCCTAGACTTCTGGAGCAGAAACATGGTAGGATAGGAAGAAATGTGGAATGTTGAAGGGATGGCGGGAATAGGGAGGGGGCCCAGAGCGTAGTATCAAAGTGCACGTCAAGGAAGGCATAGTGCCAGAGTTCCAGTAGGGAGATGGGAAGATCCAAAACAGTTAAATCAAAGAAATGACTTCTGAAGAGCTAGCAAGGGAAAGCATTAGCTTGCCCTCCGATCAAAACAATTTGAAACATTATGAAAAACCAAGAAATGCACTACTTTCTCTTTCTTGCTTTTACTTTCTCTGCTTCCGCAGTATCTTGAGGGAATAAAAGTAGAAAAAGCCCCAAGCCTCACCTTTCACCGACTTTCTCTTGCCTTTCACAATTCCATCTAACATCGCCTCCGCCTTTCCCCCGCATCTCCACTCATTTCTTCTCTCCCACGGAAGCGAGGGAAAGAAAGATTCCGCGTAAAACTAGAACTGACTAGCAGAGGGAAGGTAGTTGGTTCCGGAATCACCAGCTGAATGGTTCTCCCACAAATCCCCTCTCTCAAAGCCTTGGAGAAAGTCAATGCAATGTAGCGAGCCTCTGTGCAGAAAAGTTAGTCCACCCATTTCAAAGGAGCGTTATTCTCTTAAGAGAAAGTAGTGGAGAAAGTAATTTCTCAGGAGATAAATTTCACAGTTTTCAAGGACCCCAAGCAAAATATTGTTTGGTTGTGGTAAACAATGGCAGTGCTGGATAGTTGTTGTTGTTGCCGCTATTCCATCAGAAAAGGAAGTTTTATAAGTGCTTTCTACACTGTCGTAAGTATTCTTTATTTTCTTCATTTACTCTTCGCCCACTTGAAACATTCATCCCTCAGGGTACTTGATTCCACTAGCAAACTCAACGGTTGTCACGATCTCTTCAATCCAAACGCATTCGTCCACATTATATTCTTACTCACACTACGCATAATTCCCTCACATTGTACACTATATTCAACAATAGCATAATACAAAATTATAGGCACTAAGCTACATAATCTTTGATGTATATTTTCCGCACCTAAGGACAAATTCCTTTTCCTTTTTTCAAAGACTGGATTGTATTTTTTTGCTTTTATATAAGTTTCAAAGTTTTACAGGGAAACCATAAAACCTTGTAGGAATTCAATCACAAGAGCAAAACAAATCTATATTTTTGCCTCAGATAATTTACTAACTTTTACAAAACTCGCGTACACAGATAATATTTCTATTATATCATTTGAAAACCACCTTTGAAAGAACTTGTACCAACCTACCCTTATCAAACTGCAGCTTCGTTAGCACAGAAGCCTTCTTTCTTTGTTCCTGCTTTCTCTCATGGCTGAGCGTTTCTATACGTTCAGGGCAAATAATATTTTTTCCATGTGTCTCAAATATTTCTTTAACCCTTCCTTTTGTACATATCCTTTGCAATGGAATCAAATCTCAAGCATTTTATTTTATACTTACCCAGGTCAGAAAAGCTTTGCAAGTTCACAGGGAAAATTTAGTTTTCGGGAGGATAAAAAATATATACACTTCTTTCACCTCTATCTTGACTAGTCTCAAGTCTTAATCAGCCTATACTCACCACCCAACATAGCCTTTTATCACCTTGGATTCTCTTTAAATGCAAATTCAAGTCCTCCAATCTAGCCAACTTCCAGATTATCCGCTCTCGATTTCTTCAAGCCATTTCTTCCCCCTTCCAGTTTACAACCTATTACTGTTCAGAAGAATCTCATTTGGCAGGTCTTGGAAAAACCAAACAAGCCCCTGCCTTCAATAACCCCTAACTCCTGCCACAATCAATTCTAGATACGTAATCGTATTCCCTCATTTGCACACACAACTTTAACCATTGAGTAAACAGCAGGATATCGTTTAGAGCGTAGCTATATGCAAAGTCTGTACGCTACTTTCACCGGAGTAAGCATGCACGCGCTCTAATGGTTAAACCAGAAAACCAAGGTGTAAACCAAAATGAAAAACAAGGATCAAACAGAATAAAAACTATTACTTTCTCCCGTCTCTGGCAACGTTCAACGTGGTTCCACACATGCATTATCCTTACCAAGAATTGAAACAAAGCTTTCACCCTCCCCTTCACCGCCTCTCCAGCATCCTCCCACATAACTTTCTCTCCTCGTCCACACAATTCCTTGGAGTAGGAGTGGTTAATCGGAGTGGCTACCATAAGAATTATTCTTTAGATTTCACCCTTCGTCCTAGCACACTGCCACCTGCCTTCCTCGTGTCCCATATAAAAGAAGCCTCGCCCGGATGAATAGCCATCATCTCATCTGGGTCTGTATTGCATTGCGTTTCACCTAGCTAGACCGGATATTTCCCTGGTATTAGCAACCCTCCCCTCCTCACTTGTTTTTATTACCATCTCTTCTATCCTGTTTTATGTCAACCCCGGATAGTTTCCTATCATCTATTTCATTACTTGTCAACGACTTCTCCACCTCCAACCAAATCCGCTTCCATCCAGTCTCATCCCATCACCAAACGCCTCTCACTCTCACGACACAACCAGCCATCCTAGTAGAGCCTGGAAACGAAGATCAGTCCTCCGCCATCTCTACACAATTTCTAGTTGACTTTCACTCTCTTCCTCGCTTCCATCAATCCAGGAAGCTCTATACTTCCTTGTGGATTCGAGACCATGCTTTTATCGGTTTTTTTCTGCACGTACTGCTACCCTCTGTGACAGAGCTCGTTGCATCGCCAAACCTGATTCTCAGCAATACTGAAGACGTGTAAAGTTGTCACGGCGCACTTACTTTCTCCAGTTATGCACTGATCCCTCATAAAATGGACATGTAAGTGTCCATATTAATTCCCGGTTAGTTAGGAAGCGGACGAGAGTTTCACACCCGGGAGAAACCTCCAGGGAGCGGAGATAAAAGCCGGGTGAGAAGAGAGAGAAACTTGGCATGCTCCTCCTACAAACCTTTTATACTAACATTTCCGGCTCCGTATTTTGAGTCCTCTCAGGGATTGTGCAACCAATATTTTATGGGAGTTGGATGTTGGCTGTCAAAAGTCGGTGCCAAGTAAAAGGTTTGCCTAATTCCAGTACTTTGTCTAAATTATATATATCCGTGTGGGAAAAATTTCTCCATATTTAAAGACAGTGTTCATTCCCCCCTCACATTTGTAAGCCCCATTGTTTATCGCTCTTTTTGCGTACCAGAATATAAATTTCCAGCAATTTCTTCTTTTGTAAAACATCCATGGGATATGTGAGAATAAAACATCAAGTCTCATGATCATCCACATTGTATAATCTACCAAAACGAAACCTTCCAGAGGCTTGATCATTTTGTCTTACGTGGGTAAAGCCAGGATGGATAAGAATAAGTTTCGGGAATTTCATTCATGTCGAGATATGCAAGCTCCACAAAGTTGCTCCCTCCTGGAAAACTTGTGAAACCAAAGACAACTCATTTGTAAGCTTGAAACAATGAATCAAATCCACTTGCTTTGTGGAACGGAAACATGAAAGGCTGGATCCAGAGAGCCTAGGAGATAAAACAATTGAAACTAGCTCTTTCCCCTCTTCTACTGTCATAATTAGTAGCAATTCATTATTGTCGAGTTAATTAATCAAACGAGCCTTAGAATTCTCTCCTTGTCTTGTGTGTTCTACATAAAGTGTGCAACCAGCTACAAGCTGTCAGCCAGACTATAAAAAATTCAATTTGATCTGGTTTCTATTTTAAAGTTAACATTGTAAAGCAGTGCAAGAATTCATCTTGAAGACAACAGAATTTAATGGAATTAGGGCAGATAAATTAGATTTCATAAAAAAATGTTGTACAAGAATTGTACCCCCTTTTTTGGATTTCGTTTGCGTTTTAACAAGAATCAAAACAAGAATTGGGATTACCAAGAAGATAGAAATCTCTAACGTTCCAGTTGGTATAGAAACGAGGAAGAAAAAGTAAACTTTCTCTTACGTATGTGAAGGAATATTTCCGTTATTTCGTAACGTCTTTTGCTAAAACGAATCCAGTCCTTTCCCCCTTTGATCTTTCATCTAATATCCGGAAAATTTTATTTGTTCTCCCCCTTTCCTACCTCTAGCCAGCACATACCCTCCAGAATTTACCCTGAATTCAAACAGCTTGAGGGAATAGTAGCTGTAAGCAATTTTATTACCACTTAGCTTTGTTCAGCTCGCCTTGTGTTTACCTGAAACGTACACTAAAGTTTTGCACACGTTTTAAATTTTTCTTCTCTTAGGTAATCTTGTGTTTGTTACACAAGTATAGCTTCGTCATGCAACTATTCCGCAATGAAGGTGAATTCTTATCTGGAGGCACAAGTGGCTAGCAGTTAGCAGAAGTGGGCCCGTAAATTTCATTTCGCAAATACAAATTAAAATTTGCGAAATGAAAAATCCTGGTGTACTTTGAACGCGGTTTGTTGATAATTCCATCTCCAACTCTTATCCGTCCCTAAGAGTTACGTATTCTTTTGGCCGGAGCGGTGCTAATATTCAGATTACCTAAACCTTAATATAATGTACTCATGAAACCTCTTTAAATGATTCATAAAAGCCCTTGTACCGGAAGAGTTCTAATTGTTTAATTAACTTTCATGTAGTAGCTACAATTAAATTGTAAGCATAGCATACTACTTATGCAATTATTTCCGGTACAGCAGATTTCAATTTATTGCTTCAAGACCACATGTTCATGGAAAAGGTGCAATGGACTCAGTGCAAAGCTTGAGGTTTACAATATTTCCGTAAGCTTACGTTATTCTTAAAATGTCGGCAACCTGCCTGTGCGATAGCCGTAACAGAACAGGAAGTTCGATTCTTGTATGATCAAAATCATTTAGAGTTCATAGAAAATTCTATATAACGAACAATATCCAGGTGGAACCCGCTCCAGGTAAGAAGTGATGATACGCTGTCGAAATTCACTCCATGTGAAAGAGCGTATTCGAAAACCCCAAAAACACTGGAACGATAATTTTTGCACCGCCCCTCCCCCCTCCCCCTCCCTTAACGGTTATGATACTTTACTTAACTTGCCTAAGTTCGTATGAGAAAACCGGTAGGCCGAATTTTTTGAAACTTTGCATACTGCTAAAGAAATGCATAATCTCAACTTCAAATTCACAGTTTTTCGAAAACTTACCGCAAACGCTCGTAATCAATTTTTGAATATTATTTGCAAGTAAATGCATGTTATCCAAGGCAGGGCATCTACAAGGCAGTATCTGATGCATAATATTCAAAAATTGATTGCGAGCGTTTGCGGTAAGTTTTCGAAAAACTGTGAATTTGAAGTTGAGATTATGCATTTCTTTAGCAGTATGCAAAGTTTCAAAAAATTCGGCCTACCAGTTTTCTCATACGAACTTAGGCAAGTTAAGTAAAGTATCATAACCGTTAAGGGAGGGGGAGGGGGGAGGGGCGGTGCAAAAATTATCGTTCCAGTGTTTTTGGGGTTTTCGAATACGCTCTTTCACATGGAGTGAATTTCGACAGCGTATCATCACTTCTTACCTGGAGCGGGTTCCACCTGGATATTGTTGGTTATATCCTATTCTCACCTGTTTTTACGCATAAAAAAGATAAATGTGTTTGAGCAGAGTTTTAGTTTCGTTGTGGTAGCTGAATATGTCAATTTAGATGAGTCCAAGGCAGAGTAGAAAAGCTTGATTACTAGCCCTACACCTACACCTTCATTAACAATGAGCAGGTGTCTCCTAGTTTACATTTTTCCATAGTCCATCTTATCACTGATCTATTGTAGTCTAACAGCTGGCACAAAACCATATATGAGTTCATATTTTTCTAATGATTCGTTGAATGTCAAGCAATTTTGATTTGATTATTCTGTCTCATTTAACTCCTACCTACTGTCAACCCTTGAGGCGATTTAGTAAGAGCACGGTTATTTAGCATCGTTGATCATCCGTTGCACCATTCTTTTGAAAAATCCGTTCTCGTAGTATCAATTCTGCATTCCATCGAGACCGCATCGACCCTCCCCCCTGCTTTCTCTTGTTTGATTAAGTCAATCAGAGAAAGTACAGGAAAAATAAAGTCTTTGGAGTAGCGGAAAATGTCGTAGCTTTCTTTTCACAATGCTTCAACTACAAGGTATCCATATACCACGTCGTGCAAGCGCTACAGAATACATGGTAACGTTTCCATGTCACGTGTGAAAGTGCTGAAGCTTAGAGATAGTGAGTTATTACTAACTGCAAAAAAAAACTGTCTAAAACTGGGAAAGAAGTCAGCTTAAATTACTTTTAATGGTGAAGAGACTGCGTTATCAGCTTTCACTTCCACTTAAGTCATTATATATCAGATCAGATCCCATTTTTTTCTATGCTGAATGATCATGAAAGACATTTACGTCATGGAAGCCTTGTGAAAAAGTATACAAGAGCCCGGTGAAGCCAGTACCGTTGAGGAGCGATAAAAAAATAGGGAAATGATTGGCCGTGCATTCTCTTCCCGGCTAAGGAAATAATTGGAGAAATCCGTCCAGTTCTTCTCGAGAGCCTAAAATCTTTTATTTACTTAATGAAATTGTTTCTGTCAGAAAGCATTATATAAGGGTTCCAAAGAGGATTCACAGCTTGAGTCTCCTCCCCCACAAATTCTGAGGAAGCGTGAGCTATTTCTGCTTCGCTGAACGTTCCCTTTTATAACAGAATCCTGCTCCAAGGACTTTCTCCAGCAACAAGGAGTCCCATGTGGGTAAATGGACAAAAATATTATTGACCTGTCAGCAAATGTCGGACACACGTGTAGTCGGAAAAGCCCACCTCGCGCCTGTAACGTTTCTCTTATTTTACTTGTTTGTTTGCTTTACTTTACGGAGAAAAGCTTGGAGAAAGCCTAGCTTTCTCCAAGAGCTTCCACTCCATTAATAATGGGTTCATCCATCGTTCCATTCTGGGAATGCTCAGGCTCAGATTTTCAAGTATACATAAGATTTCAAGTACAGCAACAGACTATATAACTCTGTCCACAGCTAATGTAACTAACCCGTTGACCAATCATCTCTCTATCAAAAGGTAATAAAAGAGAAACCAAGCATGAGATTTATATTTACTCTCAAGTGGTTCAATAATGAATCCATCCCTTTTGAATCTCAAGTCCTTTCCTAATCCTATCCCGTATAGCGAGTGGAAACAAGGGTGGAGGCTCTCAAACCCTTGGCTTGCACTACGGAGAAAGCACTTGATAAGCTACTTTATCTGAGGATCAGAGAAAGCAGAGATGAATTTCTGAATCCCTTCTACAAAACTAACGTATCAACTATTTTGAAGAAAATAAAACAGTAAAAAATTTCCAAAAACCCCCAAACTCCCAGCTGCGCGAGCACGACCCACAGCTGAATAAATCCTATGACCAAAATTTGATATCAAGTACCCTAAGAGTAGAGAGCAAGTTTGAAATTTTAAAAACACTATTGCACTTGTATTATGCATTCAGCTTTTATTTTGATTTTAATCCAGAGTATCAGAATACAATTCAGAACTTGATCCCAGTGCAAGGATGCACACAGGAGCTGAAATAAAAACTACATGTTTTGACATATTAAATTCCATGTGATATTGCCAAAGTAAAATGTTCAAGGTGAAGAGGCTTACAGAAGCAGCCTATGTTGAAAGAAAATTGTTTTTCCCAGAGCCATAGCCATGGGTGGCCCAAGAAGCGGTGTGAGCTGATAGAAAATAGAGTGGCTGTAGACAGGAAAGTAATAGAGATTTTTGACAAGTCCAAGATCTTCAGACACTTTCTCATCACCGCCCCCATTCATATCCAACCACCCACCCGCGATCCTCACCGCTCAGCACATAAGCCGGTGAAAGTTGGATCCGTGGAATCAAGAGCGCGTGTGAAAGCAGTGAAACTAATTTTCCACGATCTCTCAAAATGTTTTTTAAACTATTTATTCCTCCTCCCTTCCTCTTCACCATCCTCAATTTGTACGTTATAACACTTTTACGAGACATATTGTCTGCTAAGGGGATAGAAGAGAAAGATGAGATAATTACAAATCGGAAAGATCAATAGAACACTTAATGTACCTTTCTTCCTGTACACAATCATAATCGTTATCAAAACTTTCCCTTTTCTGGATGTGCAAGCAACTAGATGCGGATCCATCGAATTAATTTTCAGTTTTAAATTGTATTTAGAGCCTTCTCTATCATTCATGAAATACGCATAAAAGTGTGATATAGCCTCAAACCACGGACTTTCACCCCATCATTCGTACCCTGAGTTTTGTATGGTTTGACATAGCCGTTCTGTTCAGTCAGATACCTCACACTCCTTGCAGCTGTTTGCCAACTCTGGTCGCTATACATGACAGCCAGCCCCTGAGTTTTTTTGTATAAAAAGTATTTCCCTGTAATAATCACAGCGGAGCATGAAAATTCATTTAGAAACCTCTTAGGATTTCAATCACAGGTATGAATTGGATCTCCATCAAGCATATGGTCCAGCCCTGAGTCATACACACTGGGTTGCTAGATGAATTTAGAGTGGAGAAGAAAGCTTTTCGCCCTACGATATTTATGCTTGGAATAATTTAGAAGAGGAAAGCAGGAGTTGAATACTTTTTTACAATTCCCCCAACTACTATCGCCTTTCTCCAGGGAAAGTCGACATGAGGGAGGGTAGAGAGGGAGGAGAGGATTTATGTCCATCCGTGTGGGGAGGAAAACAGGCGGTGAAGCCTAGTCTAGAATCCCAATTACTTCTAGATTGATTTATTCAAGGAATCCATGAAAGAATTGAGGAGAAAGGAAGGACGAGACAGAGCGAGATAAAGGAACTAGATGGATGGAATACAGAAAGGTAACAGGACCGATGGCTGAGGGCTGGGTCCGGAAGAGAGATTGATTCATGAATAAAAGAGATGAAAGGTGACAGGCTTGGATTTTATAAGGATAATCTTACCACAATCCATTCAAAAGTATCCAGAGCCTCTCTTCTACAGGGTAGTACAACCAGCTTTTAACCAAAAAACCACCCATAACATGTAACATCAACCATGGAGATCCACTGCTAACCAGGAATCTCCAACCAGAAAACACGAGCACCCCCACCACATCCAAAGCTCCGCACAATGACAGACAAGGAAGTGAATCCTTCCCAGCACGTCTGCCAAATTTCATTTTCCGTCAACACATTCCTCCGTCTGGTTTACATGCTGGCTTAAATTTCAAATTTCATACTGATTCTCTTTTTATCTTCAAAGAAAATATTTTTGCAATTTCTTTACTCAAAATAACCAGGAGGGAAGTGTGTACAGAAGCTCATCCGTCTCCCCAAATCCTACGCTTGTATGACAAGATCAATTTCCTTCACCACGTCAAGTGAAATCTAGACTGAACTGCACTAACCTCACTCACGCACGTATACAATCAACCATGTTCAGGGTCTTCCTGTATGGTATTCACAGAATAACCTATCCAAACTCCAGAAATTCATCTGGCAAGGGTGACAACCGGATCCTGAGCGAAAGCCTTCTAAAAATACAACATAAATTCAAGCTGAAACGTACTTTCCGGGACAACAGCAAACACGGATAGAGCCTGTACATATAGTAATCCATGTTTCTAGACAGTTTCCCTCCAAGTTCTTTTAAATGACTCCAGGGCTTGTCCCAGGAATTTTCTCCTCACTCTTATCAGTCTTATCTCCTTCGACTGCCTGTCAAGTATATTTTCTAAAAGTTTTAAAATGAGCTTAAATTTTAAAAGTTGATCCAGCTAAACTAAACCACTTACTTGCTGTCCCCCATTTATGGGATAATCTTTTCCGCTTCTGACTTGTACTTGTTTGTAATGCCCTCTTCCGTAAATATAAACTGACCTAGTGAAGCTGAAGGATGTTTCATTATTCTTACTACCTCCAAGGCGTTAAGACAAATTGTGGCTCCAGTTTGTGTGCCAGTGATACCAAGAAGTACTCTAACTGATAGCCAGCATAAAGTAAACTTTCTTTCGTGTTACGAAACATAGCTTCCATGGCAGAGTCATTGCATCCAATTAAGAGAAAGCACTTGAACCAACTTTTCCCCCTATTTCAGCATCTTTTCTTCCCTTCCTCCTCGTCATAGATGTGATGCACGTCAAGATCTGCACATTAATACTTTCTCCATGTAAATCCACTACTCAGATGACCGGAATTCATGCTTCTCCAGCGTACCAAAATCCGATCATATTTGCCAAACATAAAGTTGTTGCATCTTCTTAGAAATCATCCCTATATTTATGACTTAAGCTTCAATTTTTAGCATCAGTACAGTACATAGTTTGACTAGTTACTACTGCTTTACCGCTCTAAATGTGCTAACTTAGCCCATAATTATCTGAATTTGGTGGATTACTTGATCAGAATTACTTGCTTTGCGAATGACCATGGTGAACTATCAAACAACATTCGCAGTATTTCCATCAACCCTCTTCCAATCATGTGTCCCTTTCCTCTTTATTACATGCCGTTCTATTTTATGGTTTTTTGTATGCCCTACTGCTTTCCCTGTGGACACTGGAGAAAGTATTAATTCAATAAGTTTTCAATTAAAGTAGAATGTTTTCTACTTTCAGGAAGGTATTCACCACATCTAGCTGATGATGTCACGGGCTCTGAGCATGGAAATTGTGAGAATTAGTATGCAAATTCCCAAGTTTGTTTACCATTTGATGGCGGCAAGAGTTTTGAAAAAAAAGAAACCGGAGAAAGTATGGAGGAAAATATACGGGTTCCCCCAGGTTGTATACTTAAGAGTATTTGTAGTCATGATTGAGTGATAGGGGATAGGGTGACGGGAAGGGTGGATTGCGTGGGCGTTTATAGGCGGTGTCCTTTGTGACTGCCTTGGAGAAAGTTGAAATCATTTTTTAACTTTCCCTCCTGTCAAACTGAGGGTGAAGTGAAATACAGCCTTTTGTACGTATTACGTCAGTGGTGTTGAGGGTGAAAGATTTATTTCTTCCATACCTTTCAGTGATCGGAGGAAGCGTAAATGCTCAAGAGTGGAAGGGTTCCGGAGAAAGCAGTGGTGAAAGCAGGATAAAAATACACAGAGTGTAGAAATCCTCACCCTTCCCTTGTCTGATGAATACCGTTCATCTTGAAAAACTTGTGTCTGAGGATTTGATGATCATATCATGATAATGTGATAAGATTTTCATGCCCGACTACCTCATGCATGCCAAGCATCACTCAAGTGTGAAAACATGATTCTCCTCCTTTCCTCCGCAGTGCCAGCTCTCTACCCGAGGCTGTCACAAACTTTCGCATACCCTTTCCTCGACTTAAGCCAATACAATTTTCCCAGTTTCTTCCTTCCGGAGCACGTATATCCTTCTTCTTCTCGAGAACAATAGTTAACTTACGTAGCTCGGAATTTGTCAGTCTTTCTCTTTTTCTTCTTCCCAGATTCAACCACCGTATTCCAACCCAAGTAGCATGGAGCTCAAGGAACTGCCTCATCTGTGGTTGAAGAATGAATTCCAGAAATATTTCATACAAAGCACAAATAATCCTTAAGGACACTCCTTATTCATTCGCCCATACAAGAGTAAGATGATATCATAGAGCTGTTAGAGCCCCAAAAACTAAATTACCCAAAACGAACTTGAGTATTTTCTTCCCTATATCATCCTTTTCTTGAGATGCGATGAGAACTGGAAGGATGTGGTTAATAGTTGCTAAACACCAAGAATCTACACGCTACCTGAATTGAGTTAGTATGAAATTTATGATGATAAAACACGGTATTTCCCAGGACTCTATGAAATAAGATTCGTTCACCAACACCGAGCCTCCTTGAAATTACTTCCTACTTTCTCTTAAGGTCCTCTTCCAACTCAAGGTGCGCTTCTCAAAAGAAGAGCACATCTACTCAAAATGCTTTGAAGATTGGCTCTTGAGTAGAATGGAATTTTAATAAAATCCTCAGAAATATATCTTCCCCGAGCTTTTCTTAAGAGGAGCAACCGGATATTCGCTCTTCCACCTCGAAATTCCCGCCTCCTCAAAGTGTATCATGATGGGCGGTGAAAGTAAACTTTTTCTGTTGGGGTTTTTTCTTTCATATTGGATATGTAAATTTAAACTCCTCATCTCAAAACAACATGTACTGAACACCGATTTCAGCATTCTTAAACACGTTATAAGAGCAATGAGCGATATATGTAACAGCTCCCTTAGTAATAGATGAAAGGAGAGAAATTATTAATCCCTTTTCCGCATAATAATTGGCAATATGCAAAAACAAATTTGACTTTCTATGAAATATAATATCTTTTTATTCCATCGGTTCATTTTCCTTCGCGTATGCAGATGGTGTTCATACAAAGAAATTTTCGATCTGAAGTGTACCAAAGAAAATCTAAATGACAGATTAATCCATCCACAGCTGCGAGCAGGGACTTTCTCTTCCATTGCCTCTAAAAAGGAAAGCCTAGGCCAGTCGAAAGCATGTTATTATGTCCCTACGTTTTTCTTTCGCGTTCAGGAGTAGTCTCCACATCTTACTTTTGATAATTTTTGATTACTATTTACGGAATCCTGATCAAAGAAAATGAGGTGGTTATTCATTTTTCAAAACCTTATCCTACTCAATTTTGACAGTAAGCCTAGCAAAAGTCATTTTTTCCAGTGTAAAAGTTTGAGAGTATTGTATAGGTTTTAAATTCGGAGGAAAGAAATTATTTTCATTTCTCATTTATCACTCCTTGAGATACAAAATCCAAACGAAAAAAGTTTCTTCCATTACAATATTCAAAGGCAAACAAAGCATGGTATCAACCAAAGCTGTTTTTACGGAGACAATTTAAGTAGTTTTGTGTTCTTCTTATTTAAGCACTTTTACTCCCAATGCGGGATCTCAAGTTTTGCATCTGCAAAACAAACTTTTCCCTAAATTCAATTACTCTTTTATCTTAATTTACATTGTTTAAAAACACAATTCATTCATACTCATCCAATTTTAAACATTCCATACGTAAAGAAGCTCCAGACGTACCAAATTCAGGTCTCCACAATCCTAAAATTGCTGCCCCTTCCCTAACCTTTCACAACTGTAGATTGAACCCCAAGAATTGATTTGAAGAATTTGTTTAATCTTGCATATCTTTAAAAGTATGAAAAATCCGAAATCTCGTCTCCACAGTCAGCATGTCAAAGCGGGCCATTAAAAACTACGTAGATTAATCACACGTACTAGTTGCAAGTACTCTAGCGTCTAGACAGCAATAATGGCAAGCAATTAGCAGGACTGAAGAAAGGGAGAAATAATTTAGAGGATCTGCATAAGATCGGACGCTAATCTAGTGAATGAAATTATAGAGCGAGGAGTAGGAATGCTATTAAGAATTTAACTGAAGGTTGGAGAACATAACGGAAATGGAGATAACTATTACAGTTGTTTGACTCTATTCCATGTATAATTACCCGTCTCTCTAAAGCCCAAAGCCTTAGAGGGAAAGTCGAGAATTTAGAGGAGTGGAAACAAGTTTTGCGAAACTTTCTCCCATTTCAGAAAACGGAAGGGGTAAAAAGATTCTGTTGGGCAGTAAGGTACCGGTGAAAGCATGGCTTTTCTTTATGCTTGCCTACACTCCGCGCTTCCTAATGTTACTCTTGATCAACTCTCAAACTTTTGTCAAAACCTAACGAGTTGTACTCTACAAACTTTTCTCATGTCTTAATTCCCCGACGTCCTGTGCTTTCCAGATGAATAGATCAATACAGTTTCCTTCATTAACTTTCAGTTGGCATTCGCCGGGATCAAATGTATGACAAGTGAATTTAGAGGGGAGCCGTAGCAAAAGTATTGTGTCGGGTTACCATCTGGAAGAGTTGATACCACGTGTCAGTTGTTTTCATCCAATCTTCCTTGATAAGACCCTAATGAAAGTTGTTTGGGATACACCTAATCCGATTCAATGTCCACGGATTTCCTCGTAAGCCTTGTCCCATTTACCATAGCAATATCGGCCAGTCTTCTGTATACGATCTTCTTACGCGCTAAGAGCCTCTCTCCTATTCTTAGAAGACATTGCGAAACATAATCTTATAGTACAATCTACTTGGTGTATTATATTCCTAAAAGATTCGTATGTGTTCCTCGCTTTTTCTACAAAAAGTATTTCCAAATTGCAAAAACTCACATAGGCGACGGATAATCAGGCATGTGGAGAGAGAATACTAAGTGAAGAAGGCTTTGGAACAAATAGCTTATTATTCGTCCAAATGCCCGTTCCCTAGCAACTTTAGAGGCTTAGAGAAAGCAGAAGCTTTCTCCACTTGAATCTCCTATAATAGGGAACCGTAATAATAGCCGTAACTGAGTAGACTACACAGTAAGTAAACTAAACTCTTACCATGTTAAACTTTCCGTACTTAGGAGGACATTGTTATTGTTCAGCGGCATGGAACATTTTCAGACAGATTATTCAAGCCTTTCTTATTCTTTTCTCTGCTAAACGTTCATCCGCATCAAGCTGGTGTTACATTTTTGAATCCACCCAGACGTGATAATACCATCCTACTTTTCTCCTTCTTTGCTTATACATAATCACTCATAACCAGCGGTTTCCCAGAAAACTGTCCTCTGAAAAACTCATCTTACTCGCCTACTCCTTACTCGAAATCATCCCTGGCAGGCTGAGGGAAAGGAGTGTCGCTGGACTTTCACCCTGCTTCGATACAGGAGCAAGTGTTCCGTCATCGGACAAAAGAAATGAGGCCGCAACCCAAACACTCTTCTCGCTTTTCTGGAGAAAGTTACTTTCTTCGCTCGACTACACTGACACTGGGTTTAAAGAGCTGCATTTATCCTGGTATGGGTAGCACACACAGCCGGGTGAAGAAAGAGTCCAGTGTGGGGAAAAAAGAAATGTTTCCGATCATACATCTTCATCCTGCATCACACTTCATTTACTCTCACCCATTCCTTTTCATACCAATTTCAAGCTTTCCCAAAAGAGAATTGACAAAGCCTCTTCTTTCCCTTTATCCTCGCATTAAGAGTTATAGGAGAAAGCTTTCTCCATCATTATTCTTCACCCAAGACCATTTGTCAACTCCCTCAAATACAATCCACCCTAGATGTAACCAAACACTATGTAATATATTTCCCATTGTTCCACCAGCTGCTTCTTTTTCTCACTGGCAATACACCAACTATAAGTCGCTCCTTACTTATAATTCCACTTTTACTTTTCCCAATCCCGTACAGTGACATTTAACCTCGATTCTATCCTTTATCCTGGCAATTGTTCCAAACAAACTCCAGGAATTCACAGGGCGGAGCACAGTTCGTCCTCTATAATGGGAAAAATTGGTTTACTCCACGGACTTCCATTTCTTAAACATAGTTCATCCTACACCCTTCAAAAATTGTGTAAATCTTGTTTCTAAGTACTTTTGAATATATTCCACTTGAGCTCAAGTCTACAAAGAGAAAAATAAGTAAGCGGATGCTTCATACTTATTTATTTTTACCTTATCCTTCCATCTTCCCCCGTCCCAACTTTCCCAAGGGATTCAATTCAATGGAAGAGTAAACGAGCATAGAAAAGCAGTTACAAAATAATATCTTCAAGATAAATTGCCATAATTCCTTTGTTTCATTGGTTTCGAATCATTGATCATCTCCTTGTTGCATGTTATCCTATCCTTTCCCACGACAATATTCAAATAAGATTTACATAAAAACTTACCCTTGCCAATTAGAACCCATGAAAACGGTCGACTGTTTTGCGAATAAATTACTTGTAGCGACTTTCTCCGAGTAAATCAAACAAAGAGCTGAAGCTATAGAAGGCTATTGTGAAAGCTTATATGTACATATTAAAAATAGATTGAATTTAAAATCGGATATCTCGTTTTTGTCTCACAGGTGTTCCCCAATATTCAATAACTTTCAAGGTGATGTTCAAGGTATTCAATGGTCTTTCATCATTTATAAGTATTTGAAAAAGTAGAAACTTCTATCAATAATTGTAAAAAAAATCAGTAATCAAATCATTAGAGTAGAACCCAGCTATATTAATTTCCTCTTTTCTGTGATTCGAGTTCGAGTCCCAACCTTCCTCGTTTTATTCTACCATTCTCCGGATTTCCCTTATTCATAGAAAAAGGTTATTCAGTTTGGAAGCTAATTTTAACTTTATTCAGAGTAGCATCCTTTCTATAAAACTTTTCTTTCCTATTCCAAGATGAGAAAATTTTAAAGCATCAACTGCGTATGCGTGCCAGTCTTCTGAAATTTACCAAGGTAAACATAAGATGTAGTAGGTGAGTGAAAGTCACCTACACTTTCTCCGCTTTTTCGTTAGCAATAATCAACGCAAGTAGAAGAATGTTGGCCGTAATTAATTTTCAGGCAAAATGTGTCAATACTGCTACACGCGTTTTGCTTGAGTTGCGTAAACATTAACTAGTTTTAAGTGGTGATAGCACGCTCAAATAAAGCATTTGCTTTCGTTTTCGCAGCCAATTTTTCTTCCTTACTTTGACGTCCGAAAATTATCTACAGCCTCAGCCCAAGTCATTAATTACCCGACAGGATTACGTACGAGTAAACAAGTTACGATTAGAACTCTTTTCCTTCGTCCGTCCTGTAATTAGATTTAGGTAAAGATTTTCTACATTGGCCTTGCATGATACAGAGACCAAACTGCGGTTGACTGGAAATTCAACAAAAGTGACCTCAGCATCCTTCGCCAAATTTTTACTTCCTCCCAGACGTATATGACCTGACAGTTTTTTAAGCTAAACCATTTTCAGGAGAAAGCAAAATGTTTAACTACCGAAATTTTCCGCCAGAGATCCAATACGGTTCATGCCAAATGATATATCCCTATATTGCATCTTTTATGTTACGCTACGTATAGCCTCTAGTAAGCGTGTCTTTAAAGGTGATGATTATTTCTGACAACGCCAACTCACTTGAATCCAAATTCCGGGCAGACATTCCAGTTTTTAGCGTAAGGTTCGTAATCGTTATTCATGGCGTCGCTCCTAGAAAAATATAAAGTCTATGTACATGATCGATAAATTCTTCTATGGAGGCAATCAAGCGAGAAGTAAGATGAATTGCCTTAGTGACAGCTTGTCATGTGGATGATACAGATATTTGCACTCTCACAAACAAGTGCTTGCTTTGTGAAGGTTTTCTCCTTCAGCAATCATTTTATCGAATTTTTTTATGCTCATCCCATCACACTTGTCCCCGCGTTAAAGAACCAAAACTCCCCATAACTTGCATCTCTGCCTCTGTAACTATGCAAACGTTTTTGATGAGATGCGAAAATGTCTCATCTTGTTATCAAAAGCTTTTGTTTGCTTTTACCAGGAACTTGAACATTGGAATTTCATATGTACATGTATACGGGAAAGGAACAGCTGACGAAGCATCCCCTCATCCTCTCACTTTTCTAAATCTAAATCTATATTTTTGCGAATGTCGCCTCCAGAGAAATTCCTTCCCATCTCACCTCTATGGGGAGCATCTTTTGTCATGAGTATTTTTACTGAAATATTCTCAGAATTTCGATACAGTACTGATTCAAAATCGCATCTGAAGAGCATATTAAACTTTGGATTTAGCCATCTCCAGCCCTTCATTCAATACACCCATTATATGCATACACAAGGAGAAAGCAATTCCTGTGAGTTGGAGAAAGCGATGATATACCAGCAACAGCATTGTAAAGTGGCTAAGATTTTTCATGAAACAACTTTCCCTCGCACGTTCTAATAAAGCCCAAGGCATAAATCATCCGTTATTCATAAAGTTCAAAGTGAACGAATCTCTGTGTACGTACATAATCCGCGGTGAGAGAGCTGATGTATCTCCCTCCTTCCTACAATCATAGTCTCTGATAGAAAAATTCCATTACCGCTTTCTATTTTACTTTCACCACTCATTTCCCACATATTTCCCGACTCCCTTCCAAATAAGTTTGCTATTCAAGAGGATGAAATATTGACGAGCACACCGAAGAAAGCGACACTCATTGTCACCCCACGAAACTTTATCCTTGGAGCTCTCCAAGAAACTTGTCTCCATCCCCCCAACTTGTACTTCCTCTCAAAACATAGTTACTTTTTAGCTGTTGCTCTCACAAGTTACTTCTTGAGAACGGATTCTCTAGAATTCCACTCCTTTACATGGAATCTATCGACTGAATTTTTTTTCGCAGTAAGTCTACCCCTGTGGGAGTAATATCTTGTCCTTCTTCAAGGTCTGTTCAATGTTTTCCTGTTTCGCATATTAAGATGAGAGCTTTGTTGACTTTACTCTCTATTAAAACGTACAAGAAGAAAAATCATGTACAGAGTTGTCTCAGTGTTCGCGCCTGCTTTAGTAAGCTAGGATCTAATATGTGTATTTCAGTGTTATAGCTATTCCAACTTTCAAACCTAATTATTTTGAGATTTTGTCGAGTGACCGCGGACCAGACCTAATGTAACTTGTAGCTAAATTCACCGTCTTTCGAATGATACCATGCTCATTATAATTGGATTAACTTTTAATTAATTAATTGAGTTTAAAGTTAGCCATATTTACCATACCTATCACTTGAACCGCCGATGTCTGTGCTATGTACGTTTACTTATTCTCTTTCCGATCCTGTTTCTACTGATACCGCTGGCTTAGTACCTAACTGTACTCTCGTTCTCTCTCTCTCCTTCTTATCATACTATGCAGAATGAATGGAAGTACCGTTATGTTGTATGTATGAATAGCTGTAATCCTATCTACCGTATTCCTACATGATGTAACTAGTATAATAGCTGTTTACTCTCATATAATTTCTCCGTTCTCCTTCCTATGCGTCTCAATGATCAAACTATTATATAATCTAGCCCTAGCTGAACTCCTGTCAATCTATTATCCATAAAACTCCTACTCTCAGTCCAATCTGAGAGCACTCCAATGTAGACTTTTGCCTTGTCAACTTCTTCTCCTGTCTACAATTCCCTGTGTCATTAAAGCTACAACTAAATCACAGCTACTCGACTTTTTAGTTGCATCTTACCCCATCCATTTCCAGTTTAGGGAAAGCACATCTCTCATCACAACTCACAAAGCGGCTACATTTTTGGTCCTTCGAGCCGGATAGAGCAAGTGTGTACAAGTGAATCCCCTTGGTTTCCTTGCCTACCGACAGTTATTTCCCTATTTTTGTGAGATTTGTGTAAGTTGTACTTTCCCGGAGTGCTCCACCTGTGTTTAAAATGACGAAGTTGGCAACCAACCTGAGGATGAGGGACGCTCGCTCCATCGCCCTTCAGCGTCAACATGCCTACGTCCAGAATATTCCCGCCGAAGATGACCTCCAAACGCTAACTGCAAGGTTAGAGCGATCCGTTACCATTTGGACTGAGCTTTCCAGATACCAAGATGACATCGAGCTCGAGTGCCCGGATGCAGAACAACCCACCCAACAAGAGATACGTGGTGACATGGAAGATCTTTTCATCGAAGTTAAGGGTAAACTGCAATCCCGCATTCTTGTTCTCACACCTATTCAAGCTCAATCTACAGTTCCTCCAACGAATCCCTTGCAAGTTAAGCTCCCAGATCTTCATCTCCCAAACTTCGACGGCAACTTTCTCGAGTGGCAATCGTTCCGAGATCTCTACCGTTCGTCTATCCATGCGAAAACCACCTTGTCTGATTCCCAGAAAATGCAGTACTTGAAATCCTGTCTACGAGGAGAAGCGGCCAAGATAATCCAAAGCATACCAGTTACGGATTCCAACTATGCCGACGCTTGGAAGCTTCTCGAAGAACGCTATCAAGACAAGAAGGCTCTCCAGAAATCTCATCTCCGTTATCTTCGTAATCTCCCAATCATCACTTTTGCCACACCGCTACTACTCCGAGAAATGAGTGATGCTATCACAGAGAGTGTCCGAGCTCTGAAGAACTTAGGTGCGCCTACTGAACATTGGGACCTGATTCTTCTGGACTTTCTCACCGAAAAAGTAGATACAATTACCCGAGAGAAATGGGAGGACATGTCTCAAGCCAAGGAGGAGGTTAAGGTAAAGGAATTTTGTGACTTTCTTATCTCTCGCTCCAAGATTTTGTCCGTCTCAAATGAACCCCATCCTAGTGTTTCTGCCCAGTCAAAGGGTCAGAAAAATAGCTATATTTCCAATCCCAAAGCACCTTCATCAAAAGCTGTTCATGTTGTCAATTCTACCAAGCCCTATCCCATGTGTTCTTTGTGCAAAACTGAATCTCATCCATTACACAAGTGTTCTAAGTTTGCAGACCTTTCTGTTTCCCAACGTGTGGACTTCATCAAACAGCAGAAGCGCTGTTTCAACTGTTTCCAGAGTTCTCATAGTGCCCCTGCCTGTTCCAGCCGTTTTTCTTGCAGAACATGTCACCAGAAACATCATACGCTTCTTCATTACGAGAAGAAACCCGAGTCTACAGAGGTGAAACCAACCGTCGTTGCAAAGGTCACTTCCGAATCCAAGTCATCCACCATTCCGTCGTCCGAGGTGTTGCTGTCAACGGCAGTCGTCAATGTTCATGGGGTGTCCGGGGGGTTGATAGCCTGTCGGTCACTCCTGGACAGCGCTTCCGGGGTAAGCCTCATCTCTGAATATTTAGCTCGTAAGTTGGGTCTGAAATTCAAATCTTGTTCTGCCCCTCTTACTGGCGTTGGTGGAGCCAAGGCCTCATCTGCATCCTACGTGGTATGTGACGTCTCTTCGCGCTTCTACCCTTCTTACCGTGTCCAGGTAACTGCTTTAGTCCTCCCCAAGGTGACAGAAGATTTACCTACCCATCAATGTGATATACAAGGCTGGCATCATGTCACCAACCTCCAACTAGCCGATCCCAATTTCCATATCCCAGACACCGTTCATCTCCTTCTCAACGCTGGAATATTCTACGAATCCATGCTTCTGGGAAAGATTGAAGGTCCTCCAGGAACTGCTGGAGCTATTGCCACTACCTTCGGGTGGGTGCTGATGGGCACCTACTTACCTAGGGGTACAATGCATCCAGGTTCTTTTCCGTCTTTTACCATCCAGTTAGAAGACATTGTGCACAAGTTTTGGGAAGTTGAGACCATTCCAGAATTTACTCATCAACCCGAAGAACATACCAGGTGTAGTGAACATTTTGAAAGTACTTATTCCCGTGATGCTGATGGTAGATTTATTGTCGAATTACCATTTAAAAGTGACCCAACCCTGCTAGGTGATTCCTATACTCTAGCCTCCAAGCGTTTTGCATATCTCGAGCGCAGGTTTGCAAAGGACCCTAACTTACATAAGGAATATGTTAAGTTTATGCGTGAATACTGTCAACTTGGACATATGGTAATTATTCCTGATAATTCTGTTGAGTCTTTTCCTCGAGCCTACCTACCCCATCATGCCGTCTTCAAGGAAAGTAGCTCTACTACCAAAGTGCGTGTTGTTTTCGATGGATCTGCCAAGCCAGAGACAGGAATGTCTCTCAATCAAGCATTGATGGTCGGACCAACTACCCAAGGTGACCTTTTTTCCATAATTGTACGCTTCCGTACTCATCCAATTGCTTTGATTGCTGATTTAGAGAAAATGTTCCGTCAAATCCGGGTCCACGAGAAGCATCAAGATTTCCAAAGAGTCCTGTGGAGAGAACGCCCTGATGATCCCATACAGCATTTTCGTCTCACTACTGTGACTTATGGAACCACCAGTGCCCCCTACCTTTCCGTCGCCTGTCTCCGAAAGCTCGCTGAGCTTGAGTCGTCGTCTTTCCCCTTGGCTAGTGCGATCACCTTGAGAGATTACTACGTCGATGACCTGATAACGGGCTGCAATTCTCCTGAGGAGGCTATTACCCTGTCGAAAGAACTTTGTGCCCTTGCAGCCAAGGGAGGATTCAGCTTACGTAAGTGGTGTTCCAATTCACAGTTAGTCCAAGCTTCATTTACATCGGATCAAAGAGGTGATAACCCTGAATTTGACTTTGATTCCTCTACCCCGTGTAAAACTCTTGGTGTCCTCTGGAACCAAGTCAGCGATTGTTTTACCTTTACCGTTTCTCATGCTAATCCTCATCCTCATTTCACTAAGAGGATTATCCTTTCCGAGATAGCCCGTGTTTTTGATCCCCTCGGCTGGCTCTGTCCAGTAACTGTTCGTGCAAAGATTCTTCTGAAAGAGCTATGGAAGTTGAGTTTAGGATGGGATCAAGCCGTACCCGAAGACATCCTACAGCTATGGTTGGAGTATCGCCAGGATTTGCTTGAGGTAAAGCATATTCTAATTCCCCGTTGCATCATAACTCCTATAGCTATTCGATTTCGTCTTCATGGATTTTGTGACGCATCTGAGCGTGCGTACTGTGCTTGTATTTACCTGTGGACTCGTGACTGTAATGGTAAAGTACAATCTCACCTTATTGCCTCTAAAAACAGCATTGCTCCCATGAAAACCGTCTCCCTTCCTCGTCTTGAACTGTGTGCAGCTGTATTACTATGCAAACTTTATCATATTGTTCGTTCTGCTATCCATTTACCTATTCATGAGTTCTATGCCTGGTCTGATTCTCAAGTTGCACTAGCCTGGATTAAATCCCCATCCTACAAATGGAAAACTTATGTTGCTAATCGTGTTTCCAAAATTCAAGCTAGCATCCCTTCGTCTAATTGGCACTACGTCCCTACCAAAGAGAATCCGTCTGACCTGGGAACCCGTGGAGTTGCAACGGAAATCCTTAGCTCTTCATCGCTTTGGTGGAATGGCCCTTCCTGGTTGCAAGGTGAAGAAATCCCCACATCCCATGTTGAAGAAACTACCAAAGAAACCGTTACTGAGCTCCGTCATTGCGTGATGAAGGTTACCATTGCTACCGACCTTACCTGGATAGAAAGGTTCTCATCTCTTCAAACCCTTACCCACGTAATCGCCTATATTCTTCGTTTTACCAAAGGAGGAATGAAAAGTGGTAACTTTATTTCCAATTTACTTACTGTTGATGAGATTGATAATGCCCTAATCGTTTTGTGCCGTGCTATTCAAATGTGTGTTTTCCCAGAAGATTATGCAGCTTTAAGTGATTCCCAGTCCCTTCCTACGAAAAGTAAGTTGCATAATTTGCATCCGTTCATTGATGAAGCTGGTGTCCTCAGGGTGGGCGGTAGGTTACACAAATCCGACCTTCCATTTCAGCGTAAACACCCTATCATCCTTCCTCATCATCACCACATCGTTTCCCTATTGCTCCGTTATTACCATATTAAACTTTCTCATTGTGGTCCTACTCTTCTTATTTCTTCGTTACATGAGAAATACTGGATCCTTGGTGTGAGAAACATTGCTAGACTGTTTGTACGTAAGTGCATAGTGTGTTTTAAGTTAAAGGCGCAAGCGACTGAACAGTTGATGGGATCCCTTCCGACCCCTAGAACCGTGGTTTCCCGTGCTTTCACTGCTACTGGAGTGGATTATGCTGGTCCTCTGATTCTTCGAGACAAGAAAGGAAGAGGAAGCAAACCACAGAAAGCATACATCGTCCTGTTCGTCTGCCTTGCAACCCATGCCATCCATCTGGAGCTAGCTACTGACCTCAGTACCGAGACTTTCATCGCTGCTCTTCGCCGGTTTGTAGCTGTGAGAGCTAAACCACGGAGCATGCATAGTGACTGCGGGACAAACTTCAAAGGAGCTGACCGAGAGCTGCAGGAGCTTGTCCAGTCCCGGACCTACAATGAGACTGTTTCCCGTTCCCTGGTCGATGAAGGCATCGATTGGATCTTCAACCCGCCTGGAAGCCCGCATTTTGGTGGCCTCTGGGAGGCAGGTGTTAAAAGCGTAAAGCATCATTTACGTAGAGTTATAGGTTCTAATACCTTTGTCTATGAGGAAATGCTAACCATTTTGAAACAGATCGAAGCTTGCCTCAATTCGCGACCTCTGACCCCTAAGTCCTCGGACCCTGATGATCTGGAGCCTCTAACCCCTGGTCATTTCCTTGTTGGATCATCCTTGACGTCCGTTCCTGATCGAGACCTGGTTTCCGTCCCATCCAACCGATGTTCCAGATGGCAGCTAGTTCAGAAGATGCTTCAATCCCTCTGGACCCGTTGGCAGAAGGAGTATCTTTCTCGTCTTCAAACTCGTCCCAAGTGGTGGGTGAAGAAGGAGATTCGTGTAGGAGACTTGGTCATCATTAAGGAGCCCCAGCAACCTCTTGCCTGGGAGATGGCTAGGATTCTCAAGATTCATCCCGGCGACGACGGTGTCACCCGTGTTGTTACCCTGAAGACTCCCACTGGAGAAAAGAAGCGCCCCGTTGCCAAACTTTGTATTCTCCCCTTTGATTCCGACTAATTGTCATTTCTAATTAATGTGTTGTCTGCGTTAAAATTTCGTGCATTCCGTAAGTTCAGTTTTTTCGAACAACTATGTTGTTCAAGGTGGGCGGAATGTTCGCGCCTGCTTTAGTAAGCTAGGATCTAATATGTGTATTTCAGTGTTATAGCTATTCCAACTTTCAAACCTAATTATTTTGAGATTTTGTCGAGTGACCGCGGACCAGACCTAATGTAACTTGTAGCTAAATTCACCGTCTTTCGAATGATACCATGCTCATTATAATTGGATTAACTTTTAATTAATTAATTGAGTTTAAAGTTAGCCATATTTACCATACCTATCACTTGAACCGCCGATGTCTGTGCTATGTACGTTTACTTATTCTCTTTCCGATCCTGTTTCTACTGATACCGCTGGCTTAGTACCTAACTGTACTCTCGTTCTCTCTCTCTCCTTCTTATCATACTATGCAGAATGAATGGAAGTACCGTTATGTTGTATGTATGAATAGCTGTAATCCTATCTACCGTATTCCTACATGATGTAACTAGTATAATAGCTGTTTACTCTCATATAATTTCTCCGTTCTCCTTCCTATGCGTCTCAATGATCAAACTATTATATAATCTAGCCCTAGCTGAACTCCTGTCAATCTATTATCCATAAAACTCCTACTCTCAGTCCAATCTGAGAGCACTCCAATGTAGACTTTTGCCTTGTCAACTTCTTCTCCTGTCTACAATTCCCTGTGTCATTAAAGCTACAACTAAATCACAGCTACTCGACTTTTTAGTTGCATCTTACCCCATCCATTTCCAGTTTAGGGAAAGCACATCTCTCATCACAACTCACAAAGCGGCTACACTCAGAGTTCTTATTTTGGAGCGAAGGAGAAAGCATAGAGAAAGTTTTGTTTTAAGGCGATTTACAAGTTTCCCCTCTACACCATACTCTGTTGGCCCTGGTTTTATGAAGAAGACAGGAAGTAGTTGAGGATGCATTTTTATCCTCCAAACTGGTTCTTGAGTTCCTCCAGGCTTCTGTAGAGGATATCTTTCATTCATGCCGGTGGTGCTTCATCCGAGGATGCTCGTATAGTTGTTATGTGTGGTTGTTAATACAAGAGGCAGTTTATAGGATTCCCTCAAGGTTTATAGCCTGATCCTAACTGGATAGAGCTAGGTATGGTGACGAAAAATAAAGTTCAGCGGAGCATTAAAGAATTTTGATAGGAAAAATATTTTCCTGTACATTAAATTCTTCAGTTTACACTGTACCAACTTTTTCTCCAAGTAGGACAAACTACCACCCCAAGCACGGACATGGCCAAAAATTACATGGAATACTCACGTATCGATAAAATTTGTCATGCATCGTAAAATAACCACAAGAAGCTCTCGTTGAATTCAATAACCGATAACTGGGAAACCAATATTCGACACTTGTGAGGAAAGTAGCAAATACAGAATCCTTCCTTCCGACCAGCA
Source organism: Sminthurides aquaticus (assembly GCA_906901655.1). Classification (NCBI taxonomy): domain Eukaryota; kingdom Metazoa; phylum Arthropoda; class Collembola; order Symphypleona; family Sminthurididae; genus Sminthurides; species Sminthurides aquaticus. The sequence continues at coordinate 10,158,141 of CAJQTT010000001.1, read as the reverse complement.
ATTCCTCTACTCCTTCCAACAATCCACTCAAGAACATCTCCTCCAAGCTGACATCAAGGACGAGTCTTTAGCTTAAAGTATGTATATGGTTTCAAGTACCACTACGAGATGGAAACGTGAGAAGTCCTCATATTTTCCCGGCTCCCAAAACCCTTGAGGACCAAATTCACTGTAATAAACACCACTCATTCCATACGCTTTACCCCGACATTCACCATAATCTTCCCTGCACGACCACATCACACACAATTGACCAGCTTTCTCCACATACCCGAGTTACCTCTTACACCGCATAACTTCACTTAGAGTAAATACCTTACGGCTATACCCTCTCGTTTCAACTTCAACCGCTTGTAGCCTCTATCCTTGCCATATACAACATGCCCGCTCTGACAAGAACAAGATCATCCCACTAAACCACTCTAGCCCAAGCTCCAGTCGACTTTCATAACCTAAATCTTCCTCAACTCCCTCGTAGTCTTACTTTCTCTGCCCTCCACTCTTAGTCTCCAGGCATATTTTCATTCAACCATCTCTAACTTATGCGCGGTTCCTAGATAAATCCAACGGTAAACATTTCATCCCAGGATTCAGCCTCTCAACTCTGCTACTCTATGAACCAACAGCGGCAGAACTGGAATCGTGAGAACCTGTCATGCATATGAGTAAAAGATTCAAAACTATAGTCCTCCGCTAGCTCATGTGAAATTAAATTTTTAGTTCTACCTCATACGATAATAAAAGATACACATTTATTTTCGGGAATATCATTCCTCTCCTATCACCAGTCTCGTCCCCAGAGAGAGAAGAGGATTTTAAAATTTCAGAAATACCGGTTCACACTTGAGATGATTCCAAGAATTATGTTTCAGTTAAAAATTTTATTCCGTAGACTTATAGTTTCTAAACAAAACTCTTGAATTTTCTCTCTGAAACGTCGAATTCTCAAAGAATTTATTCATAATTTAATTATCGGAGTCAAGCGTGGGCAGCACTTTCTCCATCAACTTTGCAACTACTAAACTTGCAGTGACTGTTCATACTGCAGCAAAAAACAGCCTCAATTATTTCGACTGGGCTAATGCAGCGAAAAGACCGAAAGAAGCACTCCACATGCCTACTGCTTACCGGAAAAATCCAAGGGAAAGTCAGGGAAGAGAAAGCAGGTTCAGAGTTCAGACTACTTTCTCCCGCTATAACCAAGATACATTGAGGTTTGCCAGTAGCGGATGACTGAGAGAATGAGGACATAAATAAATAAAATACTGGCCGTAAAACAAGGGAAAATCCAGTCAAGCTAATTTTATTACCGGAAAACAGGAGTAACGAGGATCCCTGCCCCAACTTTCTCTTCACATTTCCTAAAGTAAAAAACTGTGGGGTGTTGATAGAAGGTATCATTTACGCCAACCTATTTTCCATTTATAAATACTTGATTAGTCTCCATGGGGGAATAGGTGTCTTTAACAATAATAGCCCTAGGCTAAAAGCTTGACATTTCCCGGAGAAAAAAAGGCCTATGGGTGCTTTGCGGTTACAGTCATTGCAAAAAACGGATAAAGCCAACACTACAGGACAACCCTTTTGCCTAGACACTGCCACTATGCACTACAAGAACCTTCGTCCTTCTTTCCCATGGAGTCCGAAGGACTTGTGGTGGGTTTAGGGAAAGACCATCTGCACTGGAAAAGACCAGAGAGGAAATAAATGGAGAGTAGGGAAAAGTACGTTTAGTAATTTGCAAGAATTGGCCAAGCTAGGAGTTGGGATGAATAAATTCTATTAGATGCGCCATTAGACCTGAATAAAAGAACGGGGCTGTCGTGAGACAATAAAAGATATAAAGCAAGTCATGAGGATACTCTCTCTTTCTCCCCGCCTCACTGTCATCTATTTTGTTGGGAAAACAAATGATGAAAGCGAATATGATAGCTTTTGTGTAATAAAGGACTATGATAAAGCTACACAAAAGAGCGCTCTAGCCATAGACCCGACTTTCTCTCTTATCCTCTCTGTCTTAGTCTGGAGCGAGATTCCCGAAAGTGAATTAATTATGAGCTCAGTCAAGGAGGACGCAAGATGGTAGTGAGTTAGTTGACGGGGAAGAATCTGAGGAAAAATCCTTGGCATTAGGCGCTGGCTTATGTCCCTAAGTCCCTAGCTTGTGTCTCTTCCAAGAGAAACCAGAAAGAAATCCTCAGAGGATGAGAAGAAAAATGCACAACAAAGAAACAACATTATAAGCTCCACGCCAAAAACTGGGAGAAAGCTGATAGAAAATTACAGATGACACCAAAAAATATTCTTCCTAGAGGCATACCCCGCTAGGATTATTTGTAAACTTCCATCTAACTTCTACAACGAGCTTTTCCCTTCACGCCCCTTCCTGAATTTTCGTTACAAGCGCATCCACAAATGTCATTTCACTAACTCTTCTGCTTTCTCCTCAACTTTCCCTCCTTTCACTTCCTACCGCTCCCTCCCGTACCCTTCCTTTAGTTCGAGTCCTTATTATCTCCAGCCCTTATCACATTACAGAATTACGATTCTCTTCAACACCGAACCTGTCAAGCCATTCTCTGATCTTCGCACTCCTAGCTCATGCACTTCCATCAACAAAAAAAATCCTAAACGTCTGCGAGCGCAGACAAAGCATACATTTAGGAGAACAACACGTTCGTTTTCTCTCGTCGTCTCGCCGTATCCCATGCTTTCACCGCTCGCATAATCTTTCTCCTTTACCCGAGCCACTGGTGTCAAGGAGTTCGTCACATACATGGGTTAATTTATTCCCTCAGAGTCTGAAGTTATCAGAGAACTTACAGCCTTGCCGTTATTTTCTCCAAACGTTGCAGCCTAAATACTTCTTTTAGCCTTTGGCTCCTCACACTTTAAGTTTTTCCCATCCAATTATCGGGACCAGGATTCGCAAAATTTTCTCACTTTCACCATTCTTCACTTCTAATCTCAGTAGTACACCGGATGAGAAGCTTACTCCGTTACTAATTTCCGTTTTGCGGATAGTTTGCTTTAGCTCTATCTACGAATAGCAAGAATCCAGGACATGAAGGAGCTTTAGGGAAGCAAAGCACTTCTTATCTTCTCCGAAAATTCCGCGGGAAATACAGCATTTATATGAAGAAAGATGAAAAGCTGAAAGCAGGAAATGACGTGGCCCGCGGATATGTAAAACGTTTAGTTATTTACTCTCTTCGCCTATGCTACAGAAATTAGAGCCTACAATTAATTAAATTAGGACTCTACATCATAGCCTTAGAATAATCAAGTTTTACACGGCCAGAGCGGAGTATAGCTTAACTCATTAACTATTTGCGGGAAATGGGTGAATGGGATGCTAGTACAAGGAGAAAAAAATATTTTCAACCTTAAAAACCAGTCGACAGAAGAATTAAATCATCAAAAAAGACGAGCTTGACGGGACAACTTTTACAAATTCCTAAACTTTCTCCATTAACAATAAGCTCCATAAAGAGATATCACCAAAGGATTTGCGGATCCCACTTCAATACTGGCTGTTTGTCTCTCAGAAGTCCAATGTCTAGCCTTCGTCCGCTGTATAGCACTATTCATTCAAGCCTTTCTCGTTCTCTGGTATTCTAATACTCTGCTGTACCCTCCGTAAATCTAAAACCTACTTTTGGGTGAGCGCTTTGCGAGAATATGAAAACCGTATGGAAAATGATGTGAATGGAAAGTTTCCCGTCTAGTTAGGAAATACAAGAGCACACGCTTGTGCATTCCTTTTACCAGAAGCTGGAGAAAGTTGAGTGAAAAGCGGGGCGCAGCTAGTGATAACGGAACGGAGCTAACAAGGCTCCATCAAGTCCTCCATCAAAATTATTAAACTAAATTGGCAACAATTTCACTACCGCTTTTATACTGCTTGGATTTATGGAAGAAAAGATTTGTGGCTTTGGTTTACTCATACTTCAGAAGAGAGATTTGCCCATTCTGAGAGACACAACTTTTCAGCTTTTACTTATAACCCCACCCTTAGATCATCCTCCGTCTTCACTCCGGTTCAACATGAAAAACATTGAATTTCATGGCAAACTCCCTCAACCCGCAACTTATTCTCCACAAATAAACCTTTACACATCTCCAAAACTCGGAAAACATCATCATTTACAAACTATCCAACTTTCTCCTCCTACTATCTCAATCCCATAGCATCAGCAGCTCCTCACAACAAAGTTTTCATCGTAAAATTTCATGTCATTCCCGCTTCACCATCTACAATCTCTTCCCTTTTCCTTATGACGTAAGCTAGCTGATATTTTTCAAACCAAATCAAAAAATACATGCAAGTTTGACCCCTTTTCAGCTTATCAAGTCTCAATCCGCAAAATTCTGCCCACAATTCAGATGAAATCTGTCTTTTTCCCAGGATAATCTTTCCATTTTATCATTTCCCCTTTCTATGCATTTAACATTCAATTTGTGCAAGGATGCAAACTCCGTCAGAACTAGTTTCTCAAACTTTTCCTACATTTTTCACCTTCTCCAAGAACCACGAATAATTCCATCACAGCTTTCTCCGTCATTTATAGTATTCCTAGAAAGTTTCCTCTTACAAGCCCTATGTTTACTAAAATGTTCCGTATTTTTCATCTCCCAACTTTGAATGATTGACAATTCCGTTAAGCCTTCACCAAGCAGAATCCTAGAATATTCAAAACCCTCTTTTTCACCCTTGTTCTAAAATTATATACACTTATAACTCTTTGGAAAATCAGCCGAATCTTTATTACAGCTCATCCACTTCCGTTTAGAATTTTACGTAGAGCAACAAAGTTCCAACGTGATTCCAAGTAAAATTAGTTTTTCAACTCTACTCTGACGTCAAACTCTTACGCTCTACCATATTACCTTCTGCAGAGATAAATTTGTTTTCATCTTGCCCACTTATTTTCTAAGCTGAATGACTTTCTCCAGGTTTTTATTCATGCTCCCAATCTGAGTAAACATGCATTAAAACAGAAGTTGCAGGGGTGTTACGCGTAAACCTCATGCAGCAACTACCACCTGTTCTCCAGCTACGTCATTTCACCTGTTTCCTTACTTGATAATCGGCATCGGCGAGCATCCCCAATCTTTTATTAACCATGATGAATACTGCATCTTACTTTCACTAGAAACTATTCCCCTGGAGAAAAGTCGCTGATAGTTATGTCTTCGTCAACAGTTTCGAGATCGCCAACTCCTCAATCCTCACGCACTTGACACGTTTGTGCAAAGCGAATAAAGTAGTGAAGTATCTCGAATCCCGCAGTTCTCACCTTGTCCTATGTACAGTCAACCCCATCCAATTTCCTCTTTTCTCTCTGTTTGCCTCCCATCCCATTTCCGCCTTGACAACTTCCTACGACCTTCCTCTTTTAGTCGAGTCTGTAATTCCGTGCCGTAGGAGGAAAATTACGTAGATTAACTTCTATTTCTCACTAATGCAGTCATCAATCATAATGTCCAAGGTCACCGAGTTTATTAGCAAGAAGAAATGCCTATATTTTAGCTCCTACCGTGTCAAAACATCCACGTGATCGCCTTTTGATTGTCACTGTCCTAATCCTTTTCACTGGAGCCCGACACACACACACACACAAGGGACTGCTCCCTTCTTGGCGACAGCTTCCCACTATTTTTCATTATCTTTATATCCCCCACGGACCTGAAAATCAGCAGGTGTCTTGAACTTGTAAAATGGAAGGGTTGATCTAACGTTGTGGTGACCAGCTTTAACTGTCACTTAACGCTCAGAAGTTAACAAGGAGAATACATCAAAGCTACCGTTCCTAGTTCTTACCTAAATTTTCCACCTTTCCCTCCAATCCTTCTCCGTTGTTCCAGTTGAGTAATACTTGTTGCCAAGAGACTCCTTTCTGTTAGCAGTTAGTATAGGGAAATGTGTATTTCCTTCTGTCCAGAATAATAATAAATTAGCTTTTTCATGTAATGAGTTTTACTCCTTAACGCTCCAACCGATCAATTACTCAAACAAATATATACACAAGTCGGGTAGTGTCTCTTCACCTGTCGAAATTGTCTCTGCTTTCTCCAAATGCTTTCCCTCTAGTCCTCTGCTATCAATCCTTTCTGATTCTTTGAATGTATTTCTCTTAGCTTCCTTTCCGGAAATAATATTCTTCAGCAATCTCAGTCCACAAGGAGCTCTTTTGTTCTACTTTTTAATTCTAGGAAAGGAATCCAAGTATATATATATTGCATTGTTTCCAAAGAATCCTGGTATTTTCATATTTTCTCCGTTGTATTTCTAAGACGGACATTTTTACAATAGGAAGAAAATCCCTTCTCAGAATATTAATTCTTCCACTGAGTTTCCAAAAGCATTTCGGATTGTCTAGTAAATTAATTATTTCATCCTTTCTTCTATCACAATAGATACAAGAAACTAGAGTAAGAACTGCATAATCCTCTCTTCTTTAATGCACTTCTCTCCAATTTATCTAACAACTTAAGTAGCTGTGTGCAGAATAACTGCAAGCTAATTAAACTATATTGTATCTTTCCCTGGCTTGTAATGGTACCGAGCTCTGTTTTTTTTGTTCTTTATTGCCGCCTCCTTGGTTCTTTTATGCCGCTTCTAAAACTTGAGGACAGACGTCGTTGCCTCTTTTAAAAAAATAACCTGACCGTAAAACATGACTAGGTTCTGACTCAGGTCATGAAGCTTGCCGTTTAGCGGAATAATGCTGAAACATTGAGCTCAACATACTCTGGCATTCGCTTTTCATTTTACTCCAGAATCGGCTTTCATTTTTACTCCGGATGCTCTTTTAAAGTCAAACTGATGAAGAAACGAATTTAAATAAACATGATTACTAATTCCTTTTTTGCGTTCTGCATATACCGTAATTCTCACTATGAACCCTATAATGCAAAAACCTTTAAAAATCTAGGAGAAAGCGCATTCATTCAACTACAACATTACAAAGCTTAGCATGTTTATACTTGACAAAAAATCCTCGTTTCTGCGAGTCACAAAGCACAAACATAAAGTATGCATACGTTAAATTTCACGGAATACACCCTCCACTCAAAGGGAAGGCACGAGAGGATTAATTCCGTTAGCTAATATAATGTATAAAAATAGCGTCCTATTCCATTGTTTTTTCAGATATTCTTCCTCATCTTTGCCTTTTTAACCGGAAACATGACATACCTAGAGATCCGTGGATGGATTCATCAAACTTCTCAGCAGAAGAACAGAAGCCGTGAAGGAGAGGAGAAAGTGAATGCAAGCCGAGGGGACTCAAGCAACAATTTCATCTTGTCTCAACCCAGTCAGAATAATTACAAGCGAGAGGGCGGCGTCGATGATACGATTTACCCATATTCACAGTCGTTACCATTTTGTAAGTAATTTAGTTTTCATGTGTGTCCCGAACAGCAATCCCAAACTTTTCTATACACCCGCCACCCTCGGGATTTGTATTCAATATAAAAGAGGTGAAAGCTGAAAGCGATGGAAAGGAGAGAAAGTTGAAAATATTTGATTACAACAACTAAATGCTCAGTTAACTGTTATGTCTTTATTTCATTTATATTGCTGACTGCGGTTGACCTCTTTCTCATATGAAAGGGATATCATATATTTTTTTTCGCTTTCTTTCTATAATATTTAAACAATCCCATGCCTACTTTCACCCAGTTTATACAATAAATTCCTCCATCCAATATTCATACACTGCATTCTTTATTCCTTTGCCGCTTCGATGTTCACATAGGAAAAATGATATTTCTAATTCCCTCATTTCTTCCATCCCTCCCAAGCATTAGCATTATAGAGCTTCTGTTTACAAGGAATTCAGCTTATTCTATTTCTAAACTAAACCCCTTTCGTATACTAAGCAATAAAAAGTATCAGGATACGGGAGAATCTTTTCCAGCGCAAAGTTTGAAGAGAATGTAGGAGTAAATATTATTTCAATTCTTCCGCTAGAGTTTGGGATAAGAGAAAAGATTATTTTTCTCTTTTCCCGTCAAGCGCTTCAAAAATTACGTGCATATGGCAAAATCCTTGCATGAATTTTAAACAAGCCTTGAATAAACAGTCCCAAGCTGAATTTCTGACTACTTGAAATGTAGAAATTTTCCTAAGTCATTCTTCATCCCCCAAACTGCCAACAGAACTTGGCCTGGAGAGAACAGCCTTATGCAAAGGAAAGTGTTACAAAATCTTAGCCGCATGCAAGCTTGCGGGTAAATTATTAAAGAGAATTTTCAAAAGAGGAAACTAGCTTTTAACTCATTTATAAAGCTTCCATGTGTAAGTGAAGAACCCACACACATACACAAATTACCTTGCTCTGCGGTCTTTTCGATATTTCCCAAGAGAACTCCAGGCTAACAACGCCCTCATGACGACGGGTGGAGAAAGCACAGGGATATTGGTCGCTTCAGAAAGTTGGATAGATTGCAGTCTATTTGTTTTCCAGTCCACTTGTATGCTTTCTCTCTTTTAAAAGCAAACCTGCCCTCCAAACTGTCCGTATTTCCTTCATAAAATCCAAATGAAGACGTCAAATGATTTTACGCAAATGGAGATTGATCACTATTTGTTGGTGAAAGCGGAAAGTTTGAGTAAAAGTTTCTAACGAGAGTGCATTCTTGAATGATTTCAGCCATTTTTATGCTCGTCATTGATTTTTCCTGTGAAGTTGCCGGATTCTTTGCTTCCATCGTCCTCATAAAAGGCTTACGTCAGGTAAAAAGAACTTGATCAATCCAGCTAATTCTCCACTCCCCACTCTTCAGCTTTCCTCTATTCTCTGTTTTTATTCTTATTCCCTCCCCCATCACTTAATCCATTTTCCCTAAAAGCATTTTAATGCCTCATTATTCTGCTACTCCCATGGAAAATTAATCCTTGCCTCTGTATTTTTCTTTCATCAGGATCGCAAATCTCTGCTAATACCTTGGATGATAATTGTACCTTTACATACCGCCATTGATTTATACTCTGCCCTGGATATACTCGTACGTCATAGTATTATTTTACAAATAGCTGTATCTTGCAATGAAACCCAAAACGCCCATATTAACCATGAGGTATGAGGTGAATGGGGAAACAAAAGTACTTGTGTAACAGTTATGATATCAAACAACTGCACATAGGAAAATAACATTGTCAGTTTTCGTTCAGGTGGTTATTGAAAGAACTAATCGAAATTTTGTAGTTTAATTTTCTTGAAGATTGACGGAGACGGAGAGTTGACAAGCTTTATTGAAATACCTTATGGGCTCATTCACTTCCAGATTACTTTTGCAACCCACCTCATTCCAGTTGGCCAACCTGCAGGAAGCGATCCTCATCGGGATTACGTATCCCAGCTCCTTTTTGGAACAGGATTTGGAACTCTCACATCAATTATAAACGTAAGCATCTTGGGACTCGGCTCCCAATCAAATCATTCTCAAATCCCAGGTATTCTTAACAAGAGCTGCTTTGTAAACTCATAAATTAAAATCCCGGTACATCAAACTCCTCTCCGCAAATCCGCAAACCAATCCGCAATTCCATCGCCACCATCTTTTTCAACCCGCCGCTGCTTTCTCTTCAAAGAAGCTAATCTGTTGACTGCGTCCTGCACCCTTCTCCTCTATAAAGTATCCTTCACCCAACCAACCCGTCCTAGCTTTCACCTTCTTAGATTTGACTTTTCTCTCATCCATCATCTGATCAAAAGTTACATGCCCGTCCTCTGCTTCTTTCAATCTCCGAGTCTTGCTCTTTTGCTGCACCTTCACTGACGCTGTTACGTCGTATATATCTCCGACCTGTTCCGCCATCTCTCTGCATAAGCTCATGTTAAATTAAACTCCAAGTCCTTTCAAAGACATGACTCAAAATCCAAAGGAGTCGATAACTGTGCATGAAGATTGAATCCGTGTAAAGTAATATACTCGACCCCTAGGTAGCGTGTAAATGACGGCCAAGTAACACAGATGTTTTTAATTTAAATGGTATTCATGCAACCTTTCACCGGAAACTGTATTAGTCCTCAGGAGTTGGTACACATAAGAGTACAAGTCCACCAAACATTTTTACAATTTAATACATATTTTTCAGATTACATTCAGAAGATTAAACTCGAATGTACACGCCACCTGGGTTAGAAAAGCTAAAACAGCTTTTTGTAACACGAGTGAAAATTCATCTGTTTTCAATCTCATTAACCAAGATCCATCCAGACTCATGCTCATGCGGATTCGCAGAATCCGATTCATTTAACCAACTCCTTTCTCTTGCGTAAAAAGGTCTACTGAATTTCTCCGATTCTCGCAACTCATTCCCCTTCGCCAGTCTTTGCCATCCTTCTTTCACTTTCCCTTGAAAAAGGAACGGGGTAAAAGGTTGCAAAGCAAGACAATCTTGCCTGCTGAGAGCAACCACCTAATTGTAAGCCATATAGTTGCTTTCTCCTCTCGTCTCAGGCTCAGCTAAAAGAATGGGCGAAATATTTAATGGATACAAGAATGCTTTGAATCTTATTTCCCAGAGAAAAGAATTGTAACGGATATCTTTAGGCCTATTCAGTTCAGGACCTCTGAACGATCTTGATTGATGGCTTTGAATAAAAGCTGCGGTTGAGTGAAAGTGAGACCATTAGGAGCCCATGTTATAAGCATACTATGAGGGATGAAAAAATGTGGGAAGCAAATAGTTCTTGCCCACACACGAGTAAATCATTACCGCTGCGAATTTTTTCAATCCACGAGAAAAACACGTGTTCCCTTCTAGGAGAATGGAACATAACACTGGAAAAACAGAAAATAGATCTATAAGCTTTTCCCATGCGTTTGATGTAAGCTTTCTCCACATTCTCCTCCCATTACCGGTGTTAGTCTTGTTACGACATCAGCTTAAGGAGGCAGCGTTCATTTTCAAAATAAAGGCTAAAAAATCCTAACCCATGTGTTTTTTCTACATGCTGGGATATCCTTCACCGTTTTCCGTATCTAGTTCTGGAGAAAGTGGTGAAAGCTATTGCCATCTTAAAGCCTTTACCTCCTCAGTCGTCGGCATCCTTCTCACGAAAGGAATAAACATGAAATTAAAGTATTTCCGGTGAGATACATTTCTTACTACAAACTCTACCGAATACCACCTCTACATGCTATACACGTTAAGAAAGATTGTCGTCTTCTCCCGCCCCTATCTACACATGAAAACGATGGTAATTTCGAGACTGTACGATTCCACCCCCAAGATGAGAAGCGCCATCAGTTCCCAATAAAACTTCTCATTCCACTCAATGACATTCCTCATTATTCACCTACACAACCCACTTGTTCTATTCTTCAGCCCTACTGCATACGATTGAAACGTGTTCTCTATTCATTCCCCGCCCACTATCATAACGCCTAACGGCTTCAATGAATTTTTACCTGCATTTCCGGAATATAAACGAGCTAACGTACTTTCGTTAGCTCTTTGTCTTCTGTCTTCTCAGCTTCCACAATTATTGTTTGTGAGAATGTGGTATATCACTACGGCTTCTTGTGTTGTACTACACAACCTCTTTAGAAAACCGTGTGAGAAAAATGACTTTCTCTTGGAATTCTCCCTCGAATCTCGTCACCAATTACCACAGAAGGGGAGGAACGATGTCCGCATAATGAAATCTGTTATTATTAACACCACCACTTGCACTCCAGTATGCGTGTTTTCTTTTCTCGTACAGAGTGTGGCACGTGTTATTCCACGGGATTTCAGGGTTCGGTTTCTTTCCCATTATCATATTCTTACATTTCCCATCTTATTCTTCATTCAGTGGGAAAATAAATCAAAAGCATATTTGCAAAAAGGCAGAATGTGGAGAGAAAGGTGAGAGAAACCTTATTTCTTCTTTCCCCGTTTTTATTTCTCCAACTTTGTCCAACGGAAAAAAGTCGTACTCAAAAGGATAAAAGCCCTAAAGAAAATAGTGTAATGCAATGCATGAATACCGTGTTTGCAATCCTTTGTAAGTAGTTGACGTTGGCTATTGCTGATGAGAAAAGCCAGCCAACTTGTAGCCTCTAGCCAAAGCTAGAGTAAGAAGAAATTAAGAGCATGGCTTCGTCCGTCATCAATGGGAACACGTGTAGATGCTTCAACATTGACAAAAATGGGGGGCCTTGGCAAGATGAGAGATTCTGTTTTGGAATCAATGCAGGGACGCACAAGGAGAAGCAACAGCTCAGGAGGAGGATGAGTTGGCACGAAGGGAAAGATCCAACTAGAACAAAGTAAGAATGTAGAGGATTGATTGGAGTTGGTGTGTGAGTGGGTGAAAGTAAGGATGTGCACTTTCACTCCAGAGAAAAGACTCCTACGTGTTCTTAACTTCCGTCTCCCTCCAACTGTATAGTATATATGCAAGGATAAATTCCTTTTACACACATAGCACACTTTTCCAATGAATCCCTATTTCATCTAATCAACTTCCAAACTCTCGTTTAATGTCCCACTTCAAGCCATTTCATTAGATGCTAACTGTCCATAGTCTGTCTGACGTCTAGCAGGCTTTCTTCTCTCCGTTTCTACTTTTACTAACAGCTTCAATACATTCTAGCTTCAACCCATCTTTACCTTTGCCCCAGGCTCTGGTGGCAAGTAAATAGTGCCTAGATGATCTGCAGAGGAAGCTCTTCTCCTGAGCAGAGTCTTTAGCATGCAACTACAAAAACCGGTAGTCTCTTACTGCGAGATGATCTGTGCAGCGGGCTGAAAGACTTTATCCTCCTCCATCATTTACCAAATCAAATGCAGGATCCACTGATTCCCTAATCACTAACTTCCCAGACTCGACTATATCATTCCGGGCATTTGTAGTGAAGGATTTACTCAAGAACCCTTCAATCCTCTTCAACCAAATCCAATTTAAACGTACAACGCATTTCCAATCCCTCACGCTCAACATTCTTTAAATTCTCTTTAAACTTCCCGATTTAGATCTATCACCGCTCAATGTTTTGAGAGCATTCAAATAATTCCAATTTGTTGATTTATATACCCAGTTTCCAAGCTACTTGTTGCTAGTTGCCACAATATCCAGTCAACAAACATTTCCTACAAGTCAAGAACTTATAATACACTCACAGTAAATGCGCACATTTTTGAGACAGCAAACAGAAAGTTCAGGACTCAAGGCCGAGTGAATGCTAGCCTTGTCAGATAATTGAAAAGTGTAACAGCACAGTTCTAAAAAATTAACCTTGCAAGATCAATCTTTCTTAAATGTGTGCCAACAACGATTGGAGGAAATGTCCTGAAAGCAAACGTCTGAGGAGAAACCCCCCAAGGAGACAACTCTGCAGTGGCTTACGGAGAAAGATTAAAACGAGCCTTTCTACACAATCATTTCATAATCCCCTGTAATTAATATGGTGTCAAAACCTCGAAAATTAGCACTACTAGTTCAAATCCTTCTCATATGCAAGCTGCCCACGCATCTTGACCTCAAGTTCCAAGAACTAGACTGCAGGGCCCAAGGTCACAGGAGAAAGAGAGAAAGAACTTGTTACTAAAATGGTTGAAGCCATAGGTAATTACTGGCTCTTCTTTCCACCCTTGTAAATGAAATAGAGGCTCAGTATTTACATAGAAACACGACACAAATTTCTCCGACCCACGGAAGAGGGAATAGTTGGAGATTTTGACGACTTTTGACAAGCATAAAATTCCCACGCCTGTATACCACACAATCTACATTCAAAGTAACAGTTGTGTACCTATGTAACTAGCATGTACACGTTGCAATGATGATATCTAAAGAGAAGACGGTGTTGTGTGCCCGAACAGAAAACAGCCATGGCCTCCCAAACTGAAAACTTTATCCGCTTTCATCACAACATCCTCTACCTTCCTCCAACCTTGCTCAATTTTCCATCACCTAGCTTTCACCATATGAAACTACTTCCTCCGGAACCTATATTTATTGCATTTGAAAGACTCTACTAGGTATTAATGAAAGAGAAGGTTGCTAGCCAACCAGGATATAGCCAGCAAGACTTTCACCTTACTGGTTTCTGCACTACGAGCCCGCTCTTCCCTTGCTTCTTTTGCTCGGTCTGAAAGAAGTTTTACAATCCCTTCTCTGCCTAGACGGTCTCACTTCTACCCAGCCATCAATTAAACATGTCCGCTCCATAACCCTTTATCAGTCACCTCTATACGAGTAGACAACTTTTGTTGTCAGGAGCAACGTCCAGTTACAGGCACATGTTATTGACAAACAGAGCAAGGAGAAAAGAGAAAACTGACAGTGTGCATCATCCACTTTGCGTTTAGGTTGAGTATGCATAGTCCCGCTTTTATCCTCTTAATCCACTCCAGAGGTTCAACTTACGTGCTGGACTAATTATCTTCTCATATACTGACGGGTGGGGTGTGTAACAAGCATATACTATTTTCATCATAACCAAAACGAATATAACCCATTGATTCCCGCATCCTTACTGTGAACTTTTACCATCCAAGGCACGACAAAATGTTCGCAAGAATGTACACAACACACACGCACCTCCTCCATACATCTTTGAACCCAAGAGCAAATATTTTCTGCTTTCACCACTTTCTATTTAAAAAATCAACTCTGACTCTCAAAGTTCTATAGAGCTGTTTAATCTTTGATTTTATGATAATCTTCATCCTTAAACTTTTCTGACCTTGACTCTTGAAAAACTTTCTGGTTATTAGAATCAGAATCTATAAATCATACAGGTTATGAGAAAAATATTGCAGTTAAAAACTTTCCACATTGCCACTGAATTATCCGTGAATTTCTTTCAAATCTTATAATACATGTGATAGGAGTAAACACCTGTTTTCCTGAATAGGTAAAATTGAGAAGGAGCACCTTAATTTCATCTTACCCTTCTTCTTACCCGGTATTCCTTTAATAAGGAAGTTGATGTACATTTCCCTATGATTTATCCACATGCTCCGAGCTTCCTAATGAATATGCATGTAGTTATATTAATTCTCAATGTCTTTTTCTCACCTCGTTCCAGATTTATGTCCTTCTCTGCGTCTTCTCACAATACCAAGAATACTGCGCTGGAAGGGGAACAGCCGCGTTTGAAGCTCTCGTGGAAGTGAGTAGGGGATCTTTCCTTATACTATTTAATTAAACACTTTCAACATGATGTTTAAATATACATGAAAGTAATTATACTGGGAATGAAATTCAACTCCTCCAAGTATTTTCACACGCCATCACCACCACCACCGCAGATAACTTTATCCTTTGAAATAAAACCGGGTGAAAACTTGAGACGGCCTTGCTTCATTTCCGAGTAAAACTTTCTTCACTCCAACCACGTGAATTTAAACATGGCGAATTTAATTCAATATTCTTAAAATGTATTTTAGCAAAGCAAAGCTGCTTGCGAACACCGGGAAAGACTTAACGCGGCCTCAAACGGGAACCGCGGTAACCAGAAATCGGATATCTGGTGCGATGATGCAATCCTGAGCATAACAAACCGATCCAGCAAGAAAAAACACTCGGCGGATATCCCACTCTCCAATCTACCACACCCGGGATGTTCCAACGAGAGCCTCAACGGCAAGTTACCTACCGTCCGATTTGAAAATGAAAGTAGCACCAGTTCCGTTGAAATTAATAACGACGTCACACGTCAGCGATTAATTAATATGATTTCCAAAAACCAAATTCTAGATAAGCAGTCAACCGGCAATCACAAAAACCTAACAGTTCCGCCAAACTGTACTAGGAGTGGCTGCTCAACCCCAACTGTCCAGGAAGAAAGCCTCACAGCCGACACAATAGACGAGTCTTAATATTTCCCACGAAAACAGTTGCATGCACATACGTAACACTTCCGGACAAGTCAAGTTCCGACATACTCTATGGCACTGTCATTAAGTTGCATTACGCTAATGTTTGGGCTACGAGTTACGTGCTCTATATCTACCTCACAATAGAGACCTCAGCTCTTGAAGTGTATTCCTTCTGCATTGTAAATTGACGCTGTCACTTACTACTTCAGATCCTGCAGAACTATAATTACCCGCAACCTCTCATGTCATGAAGAATGCAATCGATATCGATCTACGTAGCCAGAGAAGAAAAGACAAGCTAAATATGATTACCATTTCGTGTTCTATATGCCGAGGCGTAAGAGGGTCTACAACACTCCCTCTG
Organism: Sminthurides aquaticus; assembly: GCA_906901655.1. NCBI lineage: Eukaryota > Metazoa > Arthropoda > Collembola > Symphypleona > Sminthurididae > Sminthurides > Sminthurides aquaticus. The sequence goes on along the minus strand of CAJQTT010000001.1, from coordinate 10,141,945 downwards.
CGCATGTTGCAAAATAAACGCTGGTACGGAATAAACTGATAATACGATGCTTCAATACCTAAAGCTACTGGACAGGAAGCTATATGCACAGCTGATTTAGAGGTAAATCACAACTTCAACATTCAATGGATTCATTCTCCACAACAAGCGTTGAAACATGAGGTGGCAGCTATATTGTTTCATAGCATGATCAATTTCTGGCGTCCTTCCCTAATCCAATTTGTTTGGTTACTTACGCACGCACGGCTAGTTCGTCTCATGTAGGGAACGCTAAGCAATGAACAATAGTCGTTGTCGTTGTCGTTTCTAAATACTACTTATATATAACAAATATATATTTGTTAAGCAACAGATGCTAAAGAAGCTTGTTTCATGTAATCTACTAGTCGAGGACTTTTTTTGCTAAAGACTGGATCCAATCAAAGAATTACATTTTCTGGTACTGGACACCAGTCTATTTAACGTGGTCAACAGTGGGATACTCTTTAATGCCGCTGTTTTAACGATAATACGTTACAATTTCGTAATAAATATACATTCGTTCCAGCGCACACAACCTCTTAACATTAAAAGTTGGCGAGAACTTGTACCTGCAACGAGTGTCAAATCCTTATGCACTGCTACGCTCAAGTATCCCTTCCTCGCCAAAAAACTACGATAGCTGTAGTGGGTTTGATAGTTTGATTATATACGTATAAAATCTTAAAATATTTGAATACTCACTTCATCCTTTTCAATATTGTCAGAAACATGTTTCTCGTACTTGAATAAATATATTTATCATAAAACAAAACACGACGTAATAAAATTTAAACATGCCTAACCAGCTACTGTCTGAAAGGGTTAAAGCGTCGGGTCTTGCAATTTGGAACCATTCCTTTCAGTCGCATTTTTCTTACAGCTTCCCGTAGATGTTTTGGTTGAACGGGTCCTGTCTCTCCTAAGCGTTCCATTACATCCAGAGCTATAGACAAATAAAAACAGTTTTTCAATTACTTCTTTGCATCTAATACGCGTCATAAATTACACTCTGAACACATCCTCAGTACCTTCTTCAACAATTTCGCCAACGAAAACCTTTGCGATTCCAGACATGGCTATGACAACGTTTTGGGATACTGAATTACCAGTAATTGTTTGCATCAGCTAGAACAGTAAAGTGACGTTATTAATCATTAAATAATCTTTTTTTAAAATAATATATATATTATCAAGCAATATACATCCAGTATTATTTCCCCGCCTGCCTGATTCAAAAAGAATATGAGTACTTGAACTCAAATTGGCAACTGGTTGGCAACTCATTCTGAAAAAACTTTTGACTCACTCTTTTTATGGCTGCTTTAGGAAAGGCAGATCGTCTATACATCTCGTATCTATCTAATTGAGCTTCAGTGAAGTTGGAGACTAGAACTCTGTAAAACAAAAGCAAGCCCGAATCAACGATACACACAATGTTTGATGCTACGAAATACAACTAAAATTAACATGTACGAAATATTCTCAAAACCCTTACTGCATCTTTTCTCGCTCTTCTTCTTCAAGTTCTTTTTTGCTCTTATATTCCTTGTATAGACGTTTTGCTTCTTCTGAAGTTCCAGGGGGAGGTGACGCAGATTCGTTCAGACTTTTAGCATCACCTTCTTTCTTCTCTGCTTCGTCGTAATCATCACTATTGTTGTCTTTCTCATCATCACTTTTGCCATCACCCTGCAAACTAGGTCCTGGTAAATCAAGTTCATGGAGAGGGTCAGGCGGGGGCGAATCCATGGTAACCAGACGTAAGCGCTGTATTCAGGTCAAAGTTCAAATATTGCCTGTAAATTCAAATCAAAGAGACAGCAGTTAGCAGCCAATATATTATTTATTTAAATCTTTAAAGTGACCAAACTTTGTTCTCTTTGAATTTCACACCGCAATAATCAGCTAAAATAAACTGTCAGATTAAAATTTATTAAACACGTTAATATATTGACTCTGAAACCTCTACATGCAGAATCAGGTTTTTGCAAACTTCCAAAACAATTAACTAACAGTAGTGACACTGATCACAGACCAAAATCCTTTGAAAGAGAATTCAACGTATATAACTTATAATTAACGTATACAATGAAATGAACACATCCACAACAGTATAACTTACTAATAACCTTGCTCGCTACCAGCCTACCAAACAGTGCAAGAGTTCTTGACTACTAATAACCCTTTGGTACTCTCTTTGTCAATTTTAACGTCAGTATAAAATCCGATCACCACAGCAAATCCTCAATACTCGGTCACGCTAAACCAAACTCGATGCTCAAACAAACCGAAGAAATAAACTTTTTTGTAAGATTACACTTTCCATTTTTCAAAGAACTTCACATAGATTACGTTTAAGTTAAATTAACTTCAGTCAAAACTATTCGTAGTAAATCCCAATCCAGTTCAAACACCACGAGCTAAATTTTCTTCATGTACTCAAGATGGTAAAGATGAGTAGGAGATGCAAACCTACGCACTCTATTCTCAATCAGTAGTTTCAATACAATAGTCATAAACTATACTCACAAATTGTATGCATCAAAACATTTATTTCTTTCGTCCCTCAATCACAAAACCCTTTAACGTTTTGCTTTATTTCCTAGGCCGAAACTTGTATTGTAGTCACAGACGCACAGTATTTTTATTATATTATTGTATTCGTGTACAGAGTAGACCCAATGTAATTTACTAAAGATACAATTAAGCTGAATTTGTTCGAGGAGAGTAAAAATATTTAACTGCATATTTTCCATAAAATACACTACAGAATTTCCGCTAAAATTTTCAAATGTTCTGGTGTTCAGCAACTTTACCGCAAGGTGGCGCTAGTACTCACCTACTGGAAGTTGTAGTTGAAGAATATTCTCCTACACGGAGTAAGGATCGTGTTTACATGTGAAAGAGGCGACTGGAAGTAAAAGCGTTTTTCATCACTGCTCTTTGCCCTTTAAGATGCGAAGAGAAAGAGCGAGGATTCTCCTTGGGTGGCATCTCCTTTCAGCATGCTGCGAATTCCATGTGAGTTTTCTGATCTTGAGCAGTAGAGTGATGTACGCACCTCACGCAGATTCCGTCTAGACATACGATCGAAGGTGTAAGCTGCGTACATATGCAGGGGTAGCGTCAAAACGTGCGTATTCCCAGCTATATCAGTGCGTGTGAGTACTTTTTTTCAGCACATCAAAAAGTTCCAATTTTTTGTACAGATTTCTGAAAGCATGCATTTTTTCCTACAACATTCCTCCTAACCCTAATGTACTCTCCAACTCGAGCAATGTTTGCCTTCTCCAGCGACTTTCTCTTCTTGCCATGTGACAGTTGCATTTTCAGCAAACGCTTGCTACTGTCGATCCGCGTTTCATTCCGGCAGAAATCATTACCTGCCTTCCTGTAGATTCCTTTTCTTTGCTCCAGTCTCATACCAAACTTGGAAGCATCCTCACATCCAGGGAAAACAGCATAGGACCCACGAGCGTTTATTTTGGAGTTGAATTTCTATGAATTCCGAGTAACGGTTCGGTATTCCGGGAAAATTCGGTCTTTGCAAATCCTTTTTCATCCATAGCACGTAGCCCCATCTCTATAACCGTTCTTGGTATTGCAACCAAAGGAGATAGAATGTACAGTGACAGAGAGGAGGCTGTTACGGGGGAGTTGTGCGACTCCCGTCTAGCCAGAGAGTGCACTATTCGGGATTTGTCTTTCTTCGGAACAGATATATAATTTGGAGGAGAGAGAGCAAACTTATAAAGCAGAGTAGAGGTCGGACCGGGTTAGAGAGATGTTACACTAGTTTCAATAGCATACTTTGGTGGGATACAGTAGAAAGATACGCACACGCACATGAAGAGAAAGCATACGAGTTTTCCAATTTAGGCTCTAGTACGGTAAAGCTTTGTGAGAGGGAGTTGCAGTTTGTCGGGAAGAGGAGGGGGAGAGACGTGTTTACATGCATAGGACTATGACTTTGTGTATGATCATGATCATGTTGATGCTTTTGGGGGAAGGTTGAGAATCTCTGCATGAGTTTGTATACATTTTCCCCTCTCTCTTCCCATGTGGTCCCGTTCCGTTTGACTATAGGATAGAGGATGTTGCATGATAGAAGAGCATGTTTGATAAGAGAGGGAGAGTGAGGGACAGCGGGGAGAGTTGTTGAATATTGCTTGCTTCATCATTGCTGGAGGAAAAACTTGTTCACAGTTCACGGTAAATATGCATGTGTGCGTGTTTGGAAGAAGAATAAAAGATTCAAGGAGCTGAGGCACTGTAGGGAACTTTGAAGCAGAGACGAGGATTTCGTCTGTGTATGTAAGTTGAATTTGTCCATTGAATCCGAACATACTTCCCGAAGTTTATAGAAAGCTATTGGAATAAAAAGCAAGGATTCCAAGGAAGCAATGCGTATGCGGGGAAGGGAAGCAAAAGCTTCATCCAAAAGCTTATATCAAAGCTGGAAGAAGGGGAAAATACATATCAGGGAGGAGCGCAAGTATTGGAGAAGTGGTTCTTCTGGCTGTAGCTTCATTGCTTCAGTGCAGCTAAACGGAGATGAAGCTTACGACTGAGGTATATTGGAGGAATAGTGGGTGAAGTTTTTGTTATGTAAGTGTTTGGTGGAAAAGGAATTGAGTGAGGGATTCTCCAAGGAAGAAAACCAGGGAGAGGAAGTTGAATTTGGCTCTGAAGTTCAGGGAGAGTGAAGATGGCTGAGGAGGACGATGTGATAGCATAAAATATAGCAAAAAGAGGGAGAGTGTATGTGCTGCTTGAGAGAGTCCTGTAACTTGTTCTCTCCTCCAACCTTCCAACTTTTATTCTTCTTCTTAGTTCCTCCTGGACTTGGCCGTGAAGTAGAGGAATAGGTGGGTGAGTGAGAGGAGTGGAGTGAAGGAGAATGTGTAGTTAAAACAATTCTCCCTTTATTATTCGCAATTAATATTAGGCGCAGCTACTACGAAATATATATTAGGCATTATTACATTTAAATATTATTTCTCCTCGCACAACCCACCAGTCTCGGAGAAAATCCCCTGGAGAAAGGAGCTCATCACGAACGAGACGCATTCCCAGCCAAGCTCGTTGTCATTTTCTCCCGACGAGACACAAGGACATTTTCGCTCCCACTCCTCATATTACGTGTACAACAAACCTCCCGTTTTTCGCAAATCCATTTCATCCACACTAGTCTCTAGTGTTGTTGCGTCTTTTGACTTTTGGTTTTAAAAGGTACAAGAAAAAAGCCGCGGAACACTCGCCAGTCTTTCCTTTCTCTTTGGATATTCATTCCTCTGGTTGTGTTTCTCTGCTGCTGAGGAAGCTGAGGGACAAAATTGTGTTTCTCTCCAATTGAGTGTTTAGTGTTATTGTGGTGGACGAGGGAGTTGTGAATTTTTTAAATCCGGAATTCTCTACCCTTTGCTCTCTAAGATTGTCGACTCCTCCTGGATTTCATTCAGGGCATTGATACTTGGTCAAAGTTCCGCTGTCGTGGCAGTGAGTGAGAGGAGTATAAGCTGGAGAAAGCAAGGAGAGTAGTAGTAGGCTGTCTCTTCCTCGCAATTCCTCAAGGAATGCTTAATTCCTCTCCAAGTATTGGATTTACCTCTGCTGGAAAGTCTCTCCTGGAACCTAGCTAGCTCACGGCTTGTCGGTCCGGATGTGGTGGTCATCATCATCCCTACTATTTTTGTGTGAAAGCGAACAGTAGTGAGAGTGAAAAGACTGATTGGATCCGTGAATACAATACATGTGGTAAAAAGTATAGTGGTGCAGGTGAGAGTTGAATGGTTTTTCCAAGAAATCTTTAAAAGTTTCTCATTCGGACTCTTGAGGAAATCTCCCAAAGGAGGAGAAAGTCTGGGAGGGAAAGTGGCTGGGAAAGTAATTAATAATCCGGGTTCTTTTACCACGAGCAAGTGAAAAAGCCAGCGTGGTGGTGGCTACCACCTCAATCATGCTCTTGCTCATTAACCGCAACCTAACACTTCTCCTCCTGCCTGAGGAGTCATCCGAAGACGAAGATGGTCAGTAGGATTAAATTGTAAAGGGCCTTGGCGCGCGGACACCCGAATCCGTCCGGGTACTTTTGTACACCTGGATTCCTGGAAGTGGGAATGAAATCTGGGTTGGGGGCATCTTATTCAAGAAGGTTATTACTCAAGAGAAGGGCATCAGTACAAGAAGACGGTGATTATGACGCAAGATTGGGAGCTTGAATCCATGTCTGTGGCTGGAAGCGGAGTTCAAGAGGCTACTAGCCGACGCCGCTCCAGCACAATTAATTCCGCCACCTACCCCTCTCTCAAAAAAACTCTTGTTCGCAACAACAGCAATCCCAAAAGTGAGTCTGCAAGGCGGAGTAGAAGTCTCAGCGCAGGAGGGTCCGGCCGGAAGCGGAGTCCTTGCTTTCACACAGATGATTCTGAATCGGATTCAAATAATTCTTCTCATCATTCACTCCTGATTAATCCCAATCAGTCCTCATCTCCTTCCTCCCATTCCTCCTCCTCCTCATCATCATCATCTTCTACTTCTGCACGATCAGATGAAGATCAGAGCGAAGATGAAATCAAAAACGAATTCCTGAGCATGGAAGATACCGAACAATACGAATGCCTTCCCCATTCCATTGATTCTGATTCCAGCGACCCACTCTCCGATAAAAACAAACGAAGAAGCGATAGATACGACTCCTCCGAATCCTCTGACAGGTTAGTCCATTTCAAATTTACTTCCTTCCTCTTTAAGACTGCTGTTTAAACTATGTACAGTACATTACAAATTAGTTGGCAAATTAGCGGTTAAACTCATCTTGCATCATCATTGGTCATGACACAGTTGGTGGTTAAACAAAATGTCTCATATCTTCAGCAATTAATTCATCTCAGCTTTGCATCTTCCCTTTAAAATCCCAATCTTGAAACCTAACCACGCACAACCCCAAAAATACTCCCGGATTATATTTCTAGACTTATTCCCACCTCATACCTCACATGTATCAATTTCTCAGACCGTCTAGGAGGAGACAGGGTAGAAAATACATATTATTCTTGGCAGACAGCCTCCTCGTTCCTGAAAAATTAAATTCCCTACTTTTCCAGCAAGAGCACTACCTACCGGCAGCGGGTTTCATCTCATTCCCCAAAATAATTTCCTCCCTTGTCTCAACGAGCAAAGGAGATGCTTCTTCCCACCACAGTAGCGAATAAGGGCTCGTGCAATTTCTATTGATCCGCCAACTCAATCTGTCTAGCAATCCAAGCTGATCCAACCAACCCAGACCACGGACCATCCCCGCCGACATAAGTGTATGCACATACACACACAGCCTTTTCCCTCCCTCAAAGCAAACCAAAAGCACGTCCGCCAAACTTGGCCTCAATTTTCAACATGTTTTCTCTCCAAGGAGAAAAAGCTCCTTCAATGTTACTCCCCGTTAACATCATTCAGTCTTAAATTGCCAACCTCAACCTAAAACTCCGTAAAATCCGACTCAGCTTGTAACAGCTAAAGCCAGCGAATTTGTTATTCATTATAAATTCCGTAGAGACCCCCTCACATACTTAAGGTCAGTCTAGAATCTAGACTCCAACTTGAACGAATTATTGATCCTATATTACATTCCAAACTCTCAGTCCTCTCCAACTTTTACGACGACCACGGCAAAGACCTCCCATCTCCTAGTCCTAGACCCAGAAGAAACCCGCTTTCTCTATCCTCATACTTCTTCTGTATCAGATCCGCCTTGGATTTAATCGCTTAACTTTTCGACTACACAAACCTGCAAACTAATACTTCACCAGGCACACGTATTTGTTACTCTGCTCCAGTCTCCTATCATTTCATACCAAGAAGAATCATCTATACATTCGCAATATTCAAAGCCTTTAACTTTTGGCAAAAGGTCACAATTAGGCTAGAGAATCTAGAATACTCCCTCTCAACATGTTCTAGTAGTATATATAATAATGTCCTTGCTTAATTAACCTTGCAAATTACCCTATCACTGCATACTACACTCTCTGCTCTTCCCTCTACTTGGCAAGTATTTCGTTTCAACAACCCCCACAGCCATCTTATCTGTCTAATTCAATCTCGTGTCATTCAGGGACTCTCCTGCATTCCACTGGACAGCAAGCAAGCATGCAGACATAATGCTAGGATACATAGCGAAAAAAAATTAATCGATAGACATCTGTCTCCTCCATCCATATTCTTTCTGTATATGCCAAGTTTCGGATTTCATTCCAATCCTTGTTCTCTTCGTCATTCCATTTCGTCTGTGTCCTTGCCTTCTTTCGTCTTCTGTTTCGGTATTTGTGTGTAGAAAAGAAGCAAGGTTTCTTTTAAAAAATCCAAAGAATATATATTCCACCATTTTCTTCCTCAAGTGATAAAAATGAGAACCGGATTCCTCTCCCAACGACACTATCAGCATGGATTCCATTCCTCCAGCCTTTAACCTACGTCGGCTATTCAAAGCTTATCCTCACATACATGTATATGTGCGTGCATGAACACAACATCAGAATATCCGACAACTTTTTTCTTCCCCTCCTCATTACAGCAACCACAAAACTGAATTCTACTAGCTCAGCCTTTCCAAGAACATAACAGTTTGCAAATAGTACATCATCCTCTGTGAAACAGTATATTAAAGCTAAAGGTATTTCAAATCCTTAGCTTCCCAAAGTGGCACAGGTGAAATGAACGCTTTGGAATCTCCCTCCAGATAAAGTTATCTTGAGACTAAAACGGAAACAAAATTAATCTGGGGACAAGGATAAAGTATTGATAAACAAACATAGTAGACTCATATTTTTAATGATTACTCCCAGAATCCGTTGATTGGAGGGAATAAAGGCATAATTCACGCACAATTTCCTCACTTTTAAACGTTAAAACAAAATATCTGCTTAAGATAGTCATGAAATATCCGAGTCTAATTGATTATACTTTCTTCTTTCTGGACCAATATATGACATTCCCTCCTTGTTCACTCTATAATCCATTGTCCGGAGTGCATTGTGCGATAAACCAAGTTTCGTCGTCAGTCATGAGAACAATATTTTTCATTTCAATAAAATCCAATTAAATACCCAGCAAATAGTTAGTCCACTGACTAAACTACACATTCAAAAGATAAGAAAGTCAAGTACGTGTTCCAAACAACATCTCACAGTGCTCAAGTAGCCAATCCATGCAAATCCTCGAGAATTGCAGTACATGTGTCCAGCCTTAAAATCCCTGTGTCTGCATAACTTGAAACTTGAGTCATTCCGATGCGTATAACTCATAAAACTCTATAGCTTCGTAAAGACAGTAAGGAATGAACGAAACTTTAAATGTATGAGCAGCCTTGCCCGAATCCCTCACTCAGATCCCCTCCTATTTACACTCGAGTGTTTTAAATCAAGAAGAAACTCCGCTACATTATCAGTTTGGCTCTCTCGTCTCTGTATTTGCCCGTCGTCTTTGAGGGTATGATAAGGAATGCGGTCCCTAGGATTTTCTTCAACAAATCAACAAGCTGCACCGCAGCTCAAACCTAGATAATGCCAGCCAGGACAACAGGAGCTTTAATTTTATCAGCGCCTTTCGGCCTTCTAAACGGAACCAGCTACGACATACCTTATATCCTTCATATCATTCCGTTTTTAAATGAGACAGATGAAAGATTATTAATTCATTTACCTTCATCCATCACATCCATACCTCCAACCAGTAAATTTGGACAAGCGAAACAAGTAAAGGCGCATAGCGCCTACGCCTCACAGCTACGTTTTTTACAGGCTAATCTCAGCATATTTTGGATAACATGCCGCCGTGTACTTTCTCCACTAGTTTTCCTGCGCGTAGCTAAATTGCGCAACCAGAAAAGCATACTAAAAAACACCACATCTGAGATTGTATAACGCAAGTTTTTTGTCATCCCATCCATTCTCCCCACCTGTCCCCCTCCCTTCCTGCCTCACACACAGGTATGTCATGCGAAGCTACCCATTGTTACAAGTCACGGTCATGACGGTATTCCGGACAGTAGCCGCCACCATCAACCATCCTTCCTCCTTCCTGGAGGCTCATAAACATACAAGTCGTGAATCTGGGATTGTTGAACCGGGTAGAGTGACAACTAACATTGTCAGTCTTCTTTTTATGATGTCCTTCAATCCTCAATTCAAGTCGCAAGCTAACAAGTGATCCACTCAACTAAGCTACCATCATGGCCGCATATTACCTTCATCGTTTGGTGAAATTCGTGAATAATATCATCATTCTTCAACTTGCACTTGCTTTCCTCAGGACTCTATGTTAGATTTACAAGAAGCCTATTTCGGTAATTCGCCAGTATTATTAGCAAAAGAAGGCAATGCGTGGAGAAAACACTAGAACAAAGGAAACTGAAAGGGGATTTTTTCTAACCTACCGTATCCAGCACAGTCTAGTCAATCCTCCAGTAATTTGTGTCCAGCATGTAAGAGTTATGCAAGACTGTGTACATAAGCCTTCCTCCAACCGCTAGCGCTATAGCCCAGCCATCCATGCAAATAAGCTATCACCACAAGCACATTATAACATCCTACGGTCCAGTCACACGCAGTCATTATTCCCTTCTCTTCCACAAGACCGGACAGAGTTGAACTGGACTTTCTTAAATCTGAATAACCCCAGCCGCAATATCCCCACCGCCGCAAACATCCACAAAGCAAGCATCATTTCCTTGCAAGAAAATCCACAATGTTTGTATCTTTCAAAATTGTCTCTTCTACTAATCCTCCACATCCACCTCTCAATACCACCGCAAAAAACCGCCCCTTATGTATTCCAGCTACCAAATACGTGCAACATTTTTTGTCAAAAATCAACCTGAAGCGTCCTCCTCTATTTCCGCTCACCTCTTTTTTACAACATCTCCTCCTCCTATTACACAACTACGAAATGTACACGGCTCGAAGCTCCAGAATATATCCGAGAGCAAAGGAAAAGTAGATAAATATTCGCATTATTTCGCTCCTAAGCAAAATTGGCGGATTTATGAGATTAGAAGCTGTTGTTGCGGAAAATAATGTTGGAATTTAGATAGATTCCCAGAAACGACAATGACTCTTTTATTATTCCTTGCTCAGACTTGTGGATTCAATTGAATATTACAACGGCGTATAATCCACTATCAAGGCTGCTCATCAGTCTTCAGACTCTTTGTTTTTCCTCCAGAATTCCCGGTATCAAAGTAGAGAATAACGAATAACAGACTAACAACAATAACATACTTTGACAGTCCTTCTTAAAGCCTCTAACTTCCCTTCAAATAGCTCCGTTGCGTCCAATTTGTATCTTAATTATTACAATCGCTGTTCTCCTCGCGAAATTCCTCTAGTTTCTTATGAAATTTTCTTGCTCTTCTCCACAGGTATGATGTTTGAAAATCAAAACAACAATTTACATATCACAGACGCTACTGAATCAATCTTTAAATCTCAAAGCTCCTCTCTTCTTTCCCATCTACTATTCTGTAACTCATTCAAGCTCAGCTTGCAAAATCCTTTGCTGCCTATGCAATGGTTTTGACGTAGGGAAAAAATATTTTCAACTTTTTCCTCCCACTACTAGTTCTCGCTCAGTCTTTTGAAGCAAAGACGAAAGATTGTGTGGATGATTTCAGATTCAGTTACACTCCTCCCTGGGCGAAAGCCAGGGCCAGGGCAGCATAAATCTATCGATGGTATTTATATATGTTATCAAGTTCACTGGTTTAGTGGAGACAAAGAATGGTGGCTCAAAAGCCAAAGAGTGTTTGTGTATGTGGAAAAGAAGGGTTAAGGAGTGGAGAAGATGATTTGAATAATATAACCTGGATCATCATCCCCACATGAAGGTTATATGACCAGGGAATGGGTTGTAGGAGTTGGTAAAAGATTCTCTTTATTTTCCCTATCTCGTCCTCTCTCTCTCTCCTTTTGGCTGGCCAGGATGCGGATAAGCTCATCTCTCCTCCGTTTTCTCAGCAGACTTGTTCTTCAAAGTCTTGAAGGAAGAACAAGTCTAGAAGAAGAAGAAGAGTATCTCTTGTTTGAGTGGCCAAGAAAAGATGAGCATGTCTCTTCCTTGTACGCACGTACGCAAGTAAGTAATAAGCATGTAAGGCGGATGAACCCACCAGAGGACGACGCATCCCTCTCTCCATTTTTCACATTATTTCTCAAGCTCTTCATTCCCGTTCTCGCCTCTTCATCTTCCCGTATTTCATACAGGATTCTACTACATCTTCAGCTCTACTCTACATATCTATCTATGTTCATTCCAAATTTTCAAGTCAGTCACTATGCTACTAGCCCTATAACTTTTCCCAATAAAATCCTCAACCAACTAAGGCAGCTAGCACTACTACCAACTACAGAGCAGGGCCCATGAAGCTCACCATTTACCAATCTCACCACTCCATATATATATATTTCCCGTCAAGGAAAACCCATATTATTACTACTTTTCCATAGCTAGCGATCCTGAGAAGGAAACCAAGGCTGAAGCTATTACTACTATTATCCCCAAAAACCTTTTCCGCCCTGTCCCTGTCTCCTAGCTAGCGCTTTAGCTAGCTTCTACTCACTTTAGTTGAGGCTTTTACAAGTTAGTGCTTATGGAATAGACAGACAGAGAAGATTATCTTTCTAGAAAAGTGGGAAAGGCTAGAGGAAGAGGATACAGAAGAAGGATAGAGATAGGGATAGATAGGCGGTCGGAAGGCAGAATGGGTAGTGAACGGGAGAAAGACCACAAGGGGGACCTAGGAGAGACTCAGAGCAACTTGTAAAATACCCGGCGTGCGTAATTCGGGCGCTTGGCGCGTGTCCTTCAAACCCTAAATCTCTCACATCTAATATTCCTCTCCGGTCCTTCAGAAAGGACATTATCCAAAACATTTACTTCAAACTCAATCTTCATATCATTTCTATCACCGACTCTTTTTCCATATCATCCTCCTCTCTCTAAATCCATTTCCTCATTTTTAATAGGCTCCTGAAGCTTCTCGAGTAACGAAATAATGTATCCTCCACTCCAATCTCCCCTCTTATCTTTCCTCAAAATATTATTTGTTAACCGGGTAACGTCGTGTGACCTGGCACTTTAGGCTGTTGTTTGTAGGGCGAATTAGCAAATATGTCTTAGCTTTCTTTAAGCAAGTAGTTTTTATGTGGATTCTGGAAATAATCCCCATTGCATAAGTGTAAAATTTCAAAAAGGATCATTCTCTTAGCCTACCTCCTCCTGATCGTCTTAGCGTAATCATAGGCAATTTTCCGGGATTTAAATTCTAAAACCATTTCTGAAAATCATAGTATTTAACTTCTGAATAAGATTACAAACTTCTAGGAAATTTACCCAAGGGTCCGACGAATTTTAGCAAAATCATGGCTTCTTGAGACCATTTTTGTAAAATCAGAGCAATTCCTAGGAAATGGCTTAAATGCCAGGGCCAATAGTAGTATTATACAATTCCCACAAATCCTTGTTATGGAAGGGGTTCGTCGGTTCGGTTAAGCGGTCACTCCTTCGACTGTAACTGTTTTGAATATACTAGTCCGCACGCACACCAGGAATAGCAATACCACGCTTTAAGATGGTAGAAAGGAGTAGCTTTTATGAGAATTCCTTATTTCTCCAGAAATTTCAGGCTTTTTCACATTTTATCCAAAAACTAGCGGTACAGGAATCCCAGTTTTTAGTACAGTAGTAATTATTTTATTTCGGATAATTTCCGCGCCAGTTAAAAGAACTCTTAGTTCTCTGGAATTCGGCGCCCAGATGGGCAAAAAATCCATGAAAGTGGTATACATAATAGCTCCGCCAAATATTCAAATGCTAATCTACCCATCTCCCCTCTTTCTTTCTACACGGAGCATCTTAAAGTAAAATAATAAACAAGGTGTACGCAATGTATAATAAACTATATACTACCCCGCTAACGCATCCCCTATACTCAAGTTAGACAATCCTGGAGCAATGTGAAACATTATGTTCTCAAATTTCTACGCACATATCTAAGCCAAGCATAAAATATACAATAAACAAGGAGTGAGGAGAACCGAGAGCAGTAAGAAAGAAGCTAGTGTGTTTATCTGCTGATAATAGCAGTTCCAGACCTTTAGCTGGGGTTATTAAACGGCATTATGTGTTCACAAGTATAAAGAACAGATGTAATCTTTTTCTGCATGAATACTGTATAAACTTTGAATTTTTCCAGTGGATTCAGCTAGACGCTTTAGAATTCAAGCTTTATCCGACTTTCCCTGGAATAGATTGATGAACATGAATAATCTTGAGCCGGTATAAAAAGAAGAGCGTCTACATTCATGAAAGAGTTTTGAAGAATCATCTTGACCGGAACTAGACAGATTTGCGAATTTAAAGAAGCGTGCTTGCGTAATGCTCAATCATGTCTTTACTTGAGCATCCGTTTCCGCTACGTATTTCGCTATCATTTAAACATATCCTCCCAAGACATGACTGATATTATAGTCCAACTCAGAGCATAATCTACTGGAGCCTTTTAAACTAGCAAACGTTTTAAATGTGTCGACTAGACCAAGAGTAAGCTAAGCTGAAACCCTTAGAAGCACTAAAAGACTAAAGCAGTGCAAGCACTTGTGCTAGCACACAGGATCAAATGATAGACGAAGAGTTATTATAGTTTTGTATTCCCACTTTAAATAATTTACCCAAACCCTAACAATATTCACATCCATCCTGGCAACTCCAACACCCACCTCTCTTCCTTTCCATTTGAACAGAAAGAGGAAACAAGAAAAACTGCGGAGCTCTGCATGTGCACTTGTATTGCAGATTTTGCCAAGTGCAGTTTACAGAGGGATGAACATGCATTACGCAGTTAGTAGTGGCAATGGCAGGCATGAAATGAATCCAGCTGTGTTAGTTTTAATTGTCGAGCATTTTTCTTCCCAGCGTCAGTTTAACTAGGGCAAGGAGTGCATGCTAATATATGATGAAACAAAACCAGCTTGATTCGCCAAGCAAGCAGTGAACCAAGCCTAGCTTTTCTTTAGTTGATAAGTATCTAAGCATGGTTGGATTGCACTTGATGCGACTCATGATCATGATGATATCAGTGAGATAGGAAGAGGGGGGGTCGGTAGAGTGCATATTAATTGGGTTACGGACGGAGCAGATCTTGTTTGGAAAGGGTCCAAGGAGGACACGACCCATGGGTTTCGGGGAAATCCGAATTACTATAATCCGGAGCGTGTGTATCCATCCCTGCTCTGCAGCCCTCCCATCCCAGCCTCCCGCTTCCAGAAGTGCAGGGTCTGGAGTACCAGACCTGGAAGCTGGACAAAACTATAGCGTCTTGTTAGTATCGGGGAGCAGTGTTTGAGGATTGCGAAACCGACAGTGAGAGAGCTATGGTGGACATCTGTATTCCCTCTTGTTAGGGCTTCATGTCATTGTACTGTATTCTGGCTAGGCCCTGTTTGTACGGATGAAAGGCATTTAAAAAAACGCTCTGAAGAAGAGAATGATGATGAGATGTGCGGAGGCAGGAAGGAGGAAGGCGAGCGAGAGAGGAGGACTTGACAGATCTCACACAAGTGTGCATGAGGGTAGTGGAACAAAACTTTAAAAAGATGATGATGTGCATGATGTTTAGGTGGATTTCGGATTTAAATTCTGTTTATTACGCCGAGAGAGTGTCTGGGAGGGAGTCAGGGAGCGTAGGCTGATATTGGATTCACTATTGAGAATTCAGGATCCCGGGGTCTATGCATGTAATTAGACGGAGGTCGACAGAGGGTTGGATTTTTCCAGGATGATAAAGAGTAGGTCTCCTGGCTGCTGGAGCATTAGTTCTGGAGAGGGTGGGCCTTAGCCTGGACGGTAGGCTGGACAAAGTATTACACGAAGCTATCTTCCAAGTCTCCTCAAGTCTGCCTGGGAGCGTGTGTGCCTGGAGGGATGGCTATAATAGTTTTCTGGATTCCAATGAGTTCAACCCTGGATTTAAAGGAACCCTCCTCCCCCTTTTCCCTTCCAGGGATGTAGAGCTCGAGAAGCTGGCTGGCTGGCTGGATGAATAGAAAACAGATTTAGAATCATGCCGAACCAAAGGGCTCTCTCCCACCGTCCTTCTTTTCATATCATCATCCGCAAGGACTGCACAAGCCTTGATCTGACTTGACGCATGCAATGATGATAAGAGCTGTATCCCTGGAAGAGGCTCCTCTGTAAGTACCCATCCTGGAGGGAGAGATATAGCAGTCTTCCTAATCCTTGACACACAAAAGTCTTCCACCCAGCACAAGTTTGCTTCTAAGCTGGAAAGTATTGTCGTAACTGAATCTTGATTGGATTCAGAGGGTTGTATAGCCAAGAGAAAATAGAGTCCGCACACAACTCTCTTTACAAAGCATGGGAACTTCCAGCCAGCCACCAAGCTTTCAGCTTCATCCTCGTCTCTCTGGATATTTTCTATAGGGAGGGAGGAAATGAAGGGTAGGGACTATAATATAATCCAGTACTTATACGTGTATCCTCTCGCTTCGGCCTGTATAGTCACTCTTTCCCCACGTTATTCCCAGGGAAAGTCTTTCCGAAGGGGATGTTCTCTCTCCATCCCTCCCTCCACCCTTGTAACTACATACATACATGTTCAACTCAAGGGGCTTCCGTTCGCTCTTATCCTCGTTTCGTTAAAATATAAGGGCGAGATCGTCAATTCCGCTCATCCTTTTCCCGTTTACCCTTACTATATATACCTCTACACCCTTCGCCCCATCCCCAAACATGCACGGAAGAACACCTTCCAGGGAAAACCTGTATGTTCCTACCCATATGAATTCTACTACAGATATATCCATACTCTTTCCTTTGTATCATCAATCCTGGATGAAAGCCTTGCTTTTTGCTTGCCCACAATTCTCCCTCATACCACCAGGGCTTCCACCGCTATTCTCTCTCTCTCTCTCTTAAGCAACAGGATCTTCCCTCAGAGAAAACCACCCCATGGGCAGGGATGCTCCGCGTTTCTAACGTGAGGGATGGTCCGTGTGCGTAGCTCCATCTACGCTCATTTTGGCCCTTATACCCCATCATCAAGCCTAGAATGAAGCGCTATGGAAGCTAGCGTTCGGGGCTTCCTTCCACCACCATTCCAAAGTAAAACTTGATTCTCTCTCTCTCTCCCTCTTTCTGCCTGTATTCTTCTTCTTCCTTTTCCCAATGGCTCAGCTACAAATGTTGTGCGTGGATGGATGGATCCTGTACACAGTATCCTTTGAGAATCTCCCCGTTTATTTACACGCAGGATACTGGAAATGTGAGCACACGTAGTCGTCTTCTTTCTCTCATTCTTTCTCCATCCGCCTTATACTTCCCAACACTTTTCCTTCTTCTTCCTCCTCCTCCGCAACTTCCCCAACAGTCCAACAACACTCCAATAATAATCAAAATAATCAAGGCTCAAAGTCCTTCAATCTTGGCTGCTCCGACCCCAATCAGCCCTTTGCTCATCCTAGAACAGTTTCCAGGTAACGCAGG
Source organism: Sminthurides aquaticus (assembly GCA_906901655.1). Lineage (NCBI taxonomy): Eukaryota > Metazoa > Arthropoda > Collembola > Symphypleona > Sminthurididae > Sminthurides > Sminthurides aquaticus. Next base: position 10,124,368 of record CAJQTT010000001.1, on the reverse strand, counting down.
AGGAAGGAGTTGTTGTTGTCATTGTCCAGTCTCCCGTCCTCCGGGATTTAGTGTACTGTAATAAGTGTCAAAATCCGTCAAACATTTCACTCCACACAATTCTTGGAAAATATCCTATATTGAAGGAGTGTACGTTGAGTTGTGACTAACTGTAGGAAGAAGAAGAGAGACAAGTTTCTTCAGCAGTGGACGGACGGACACGAAGAGATTTCCGAGAAACGGATTAATTACTTCGCTAGTGTTAGCTTCCTAGGTGAAAGGTGTTTAGAAAGCCGGGAACACGGATTACCATGTTACTCAATCACAGTCTTTAGAACTGGATTTTCTAGGTATCTCCCTGAGTGTGATCCCTTATAGTCAATTACTCATAGGAGCAAAAAGACTGATGATGATGACCAGTGCGAGTGGAGTGAGTGAGTGATTGATTAGCAACTTGCAAGCTCCTCAAAGTTCCAAACCGTCCACATTACTCAAGCTTCTTTTAACATGGCTAGCTTTCCTTCCCTCCAAGATTCAACTGATTATTATCAATAATCAAGGACTTTTTCAGATAATCCTGCAGCTCAGGCACTGGACAGCTCCACATAAGCTTGACCATTGCTGTTTGTGCCTGTTCAGTGGGTTGAACCAGACAAGTCTGTCGATAATAACCAATACAATTCAGTCTTTCATGCATCGTATCCACAGTGAGTTATTAAGCGTGCTTAATTATTATTACCAGATTATACTTCCAGCAAGTTTAAAGGGGTTTCAAACTTGTGTGTAATGAGGAGTGGATCGGTTTGAGAGTGCTGTGAAATCCGAGCAATTATTACTAGTTCGCACCTCGAGTGTATGGAAACGGATCAATGTGCTACGACAAAACGAGCATCAAGTGAGTATTTTTGCGCGCTCCCGATACTAATTAGTTTGAATGCAGTTGAAAAGAGGGCAAGTTGTGTGTGAAAAATTCAGGCGTTAGTTGAATAACCTAGGGTAGAAATCCCATAATAGGATACGTTTAGAAAGGTAATAATTATTTTTAATTTCAATTAATATTCTCTCCCCTGCCAAGAATCAAATCTCGCTTCTTCCTTCAGCTTCTAACCTTGCTTTGCTCATCGCGAAGCGGTATTCGCTCTCAAACCTTGCATTGCTCATCTTGAGTCAACACACATCTTACACCGGAAGTCCTTCTACCACCTTGTCCTCAATTGCTGTGGGTGTTGAAAAAAGATAAGATTTTTCTGGAATGACGGGTTCTGCGTCACTTGCGGATTCTTTTTCGCGGACTCATAGATTCAACATTGAACTAAGCTTCTTCTTCCCGTCACAGATTCATCATCGGCTGGTGGAGCATGTGAACGGCATGTTCTTGGAGAGGAATGCAGGTAGAGTGAATGAGATGTGCAATACTCCAAGGTGTGCAGCAACACAGTACAAAAGGGCACATAAGAGGCACGAACAAGTTCACACTGACCACCTCTCTCTACCGAATCATGATTCCCATCCATCTCCTTCCATATAATTCCCAACCACCTGCCATATTCTCTCCCATTCAGCAGCCTCCCCCACCTTCTTCGATATGCTGGGAGGTGGATTGTGGAATTGCAAATATTTGATTCCATCAAGAGGTAGCTTGTAAAGATGTGGATAGGTTTGCAAACAGCTGGAAGCCGAGAGCTTTCCTCATAAACTCTACTCCTTTCCATGCATCTGCACAATAAAACATCCGCGAATCCTCTTAGGCAATCCAAGCCAGGCAGCTCAAGACAAGGAAGCTTGTAAATTACATTTTTTAAAAGTCCATTTAACAGCTTCTTAAATTATCCCCAGAAGAGCAAGTTGTGCAGCGCTCCTAGAGAAGAACAGCTCACATTCCTTGGGCAAACTCGAGTTGTACAGTTAGTTCTAGCACTTGGATTGATGGACAGGATAATTGTGGTGATTAGTTTAAATCCCATTGATTCCACAGCTTGTAAACGGCTCTGAAAACTATGCTATGTTTGAAGACGGTCGGGTCAGGGATTGGATTATCTTACAAGGCCAAAGCTGTTAGAATTAGAATAGCAACGCATTAGTATTGCCATCATCAATTCAAGCGCAAAGTTAGCTTAGTTGGAAAAACTTGTCCAGAAATCGCCACATCCATCCTCGCTCCCATTAACTTAATTGTAAAACTCTCATTATCCATTTCTCCCATTATGAACGAGCCTAGCTGGAATTGCTGCAATATAACCCAGCATCAAATTCTCATTACGCCCAGCTATTCATTCTGCTGGGATTGCTGGGTCAGTTATGAAACCTTGATTTTCTTAGGCTTATTGTAATTCCTGTATATTGGACCCCTAGGGCTTTTTGTCCCTTGGAGGAAAACGCTTTAAAATTAGTCAAGTCTTTACACACTATACTTGTTGACCCAACACCCAACTTTACTAGCCAAATTATAAATTGTCCTAAAGCTTTTTGTACATTCAAAAGTTGAGATCCTTGTAGTCACCACATTGATCAAGCATATGGCATAGTAGAACATGGAATACATACATTCTATAGCTGACGGTATCGGGGGCTGACTACAGCACCTCATTGTTCTAGTAATTCCAAAGCATTCACAATTTGGAACAACATTGTCCAGAGAAGAGGAGAGAGAGACGAAGAGAGAGAGAGAGAGGTCTTTAAAAAGTTTAATTGTCTCTTCAAACAAGAGGGGTAGGGAGGAGGGTGAGTTTTGAAAACAATTCTATTTCACCGGGATCAACAAATCCATTTTACTTTTGAAGCAATAAGTAAAATTTTCTTAGGAAAACACTTCGTATATATATGTACAACCTTCCTTGCTTACTACCAATCCATCTTCCATCACAGTAATCCGACCCTTTTAGAAAATATCCCTTCCTCCAGACTGTCCAGACCCACGCACACAGGTAGTATCGTAAAACCTCCCGTGCCAGCTCAATAGTACTGTACTCCCATCCATCTCAGCTCACTATTTATCCTGAACTACACTCTATAGAATCTAGAATATGGGAATATATGACTTGCATCTTCCGAAATTTCCACCGAATTTCATTCATTCTTCCATGCAGAACAAGAAGAGAAGAAAAATCCTCACCCCACTCCACTCCTTCCTCTTGCCTATCCCTCCGCTTAACAGGAGCTCAGGCTTTTACAATTCAAGCTTAATTGAATCCCAGATATTTCTATAAATTCTCTCTACTCTACCTTCCATAGTTCCATACGAGCCAACGAGCCACTACCGTCTAAAATCACCAACCTTCTTCCAGTATTCTCCAAAGGAAGGAAATCATCTTGAGTTCACTGTGAAAAGAGAGGATATTCAGAGTCCTGAAAGATCCTCCTGGAGAGGTCTAATAGGTTGGGACGGATGTAGACAAAGTTTACGGTGGCGGTGTAGACCTATTTGTACGTGTCTAGCATGTAGACAACTCCATAGATTTGATTGATACGTGATCCGCTGACATGTTTACAGCTTGAACCCATACTTGACACAAGAATCCTTTCCAAACTTCCAGCAAGAGCATTGGAAAAAGTTCCAGAATAAATTTTCTCCATTTTCAGCTGATTTCCAGTGGTCAGTAGCGAAGTGTAGCGGGCTTCATTTGCACTAGAAATCCCAGTTATAATTCCCATACCGTCATCCAGAATACATTAATTTCGGGTTCTTTTTATTGAAACCGTTAGCTTGAAAATATTTTCCATCATAAACCAAGTCTTTTCTATCATGCCTATTAAAATTTAGCATCATTATTGATAATAGCTATTCCTGATTCAAGACTATCGGAAAAACTTGCGTTAAGACAGCCTCATAGCAGTTTGACTGACAACGTCGAAGCAAACCTTTGAAATTACACGAGCACAAAATTCAGTTTCGATTTTACCGGCATAGAGTGAATTGCCTAAAAAAAACTTCTCCCTCTGTCCTCCGTGTGAGCTATGGCGGGTGTGGAGGGTAAAATATCTGGGATTATTGCATGCAAGCTCCAAATATAATTTCAAAGGAGAGAGTCACACCCTTTCCGAGTTCTTGGTAAAGTTGGTTAGGAATTGGTTTAAATTTTTAATGTTATTCAATAGTTTGAGTGGGCAGAGGAAGGCTGGCTTTTGATTCTCAAAGAGTCCCCAAGGATATTGAGCATATTTGAATTCGGAATGAAATACGTTTGACTTGTGAGCAAACTTTATTTATTTCAGCAGCTATTGACTAAGACACTGGAGGGGCGGGCGGGTAGTAAGCTATTAGGTTCCACACATTTCCCTCCCCCATCTCCAAGAATCGCAAAGGAAGTGCTCCCATCCTCTCGGGTATTGAGTAAAGCCGGTGGAGAAGAATTTTAATATATCCCCTTCCGCACATGAATGCCGTGTAGCATTCATGTATCCACTACACTTCTTCCGAAAGCATAAACCAGGAGTTATTCCTTGTTACGAGAAAGTGAAAAGAGCGGTTGAGATCCCTTCCTTGCGTTCAGCCTTTTGAAAGATGATTAATTTTTTTTATCCTCCTCCATTATGTAATAATGCAAAAGGATTTGTGATGCGTTAACGCACCAACTCGTTGAAGCCTCTCTAACAAAAATAATTCACGTCGTCGTCCTTCTCTCTTTAACGTACATGTCACTTTGAATTCCGTCAGCCTTCCTTACACGACGCTTAATCCCAAAACAAGTGTACTGCAAACACCAAACCAGACCCGCTGAATATGGAAGCCGAATCTTTAAACCTTCGTGAGAAACAAGCTAATACGGCAAAGACACTGGAACTTATTGCTAATGTGACTCCTATTCCCTCCGCTATCTTCCTAGCTTTCTACGTAAAATCTTGAGAAAAATCTAATGGCGGATCTGCTTATAAAGCGCTTCCTTTACAATCCACAAAACAAGCCTTAACCTCTTGAGGACTTGCACAATATTTGAATTTCCTGCTGATGGCCCGAGTTGCTATGACTAAAATTTGGTATAAGCCCATCACTTAATAGTGAGTTTTTTCAGGTAGCCCACAATAATTTCTCATAATCGTGGTAATTGTCCGTATTTTAATTGCCAATGAAAGTTAACTTTTATCTCCACCTCGTGTGAACCAAATAGCTTACGTGTAAAAAGATAGCATGAACACAATATTTTCAAAATCATCATTGGGCTGATGATGCAGGAAATATTCGCATGGAAACAAAGATGTTAGGCAGAAGCTGCGGAAATGAAATGTGTGCTGGTACTTTTACAGCCATGACAACCAGAAACGGTTTGTGTGCAGGTACTGCAATCGCCAAGACGAGCGGAATTTGAATGTTGGATAAAAAGATTATGGTGCCTAAGAGGTTAACACCTGTACACTGCGCTCCTGTTATGCCAATTATCCATCTTCAAACCTTTACAAAATCCTCTTTTCAAACCATCACCACATCTATATGTCATTGTCAAAAGCTTCGGAAAGCGCATCACTCCTACATACTTCTCGCAGCTTGAAGAAGCGCTTATGGATGCTCAAGTTACGACACACATTTCCTCACAGATATCCTCCCATTGCCACGCTTGCTTAACGCTTCCCAGTCCCCCACCACACAGAGCAAGCGCTTTTAATAATGAAAAGAGAAAAGCAGATTAACTGTTCTCTCCAGCGTATGGAGGAGACGCACATCTTTGAGCAAGCGCTATGCGTGTGGCTAAGGTAAATTGCAGTTCAAGGGAAGCGGTAAGCGTTAATGGAGCGGGCGGGTTGCATACTTGCAGCAGCGCAGCGCTCTCAGCACTCTCTCTCTCATCACGATAATCTCCTCCGGAACTTGAGAAGCGTTAGCTGTATATACCTGGGCAGGTAGTTTAATGTCAGGTTCCGCTCCTGGCTCTCTCAAATGTGTGTGTGTGTGACTGACTGTGAGGATAAAATAATGAAAATATGCGTGCATCTGCGTGAGTACAGTTTTCCTTTGGAAACAATACTCAACTTTGCATGCTGCATGCACACCCAACTCTTCGTCATTCATCCACTTCTCCTTGTCTCTTCCCCACTGGAATTGAGTCCTCCTTCAGCTCTCTTGTAAAACAGTATCAAAGTCAAATCCACCACTATCTCCCCATACCATAACATTACGAACCAGTCTCCTTTGTAGAGGTTCCTTGACTCTCTTTTATTATCATCATCCTCAGTCTCTCTTCTATCTTTTTCTTCTTCTCTATCTCCGTCCTCATCCCATCCATCCAGCTATCAGCCATGGGATAGTGAGAGCTGCATCATGGATTTTTTCCTCACATTTTTTACCTTCTCCTTTTACCGTCATCATCCTACTCATCATCATGATGAGATGACTACAGACCAAAGACCTGGCCCCCACTCACTACCAACATGCAGCTCAACGCAACAATCCAGGAGGCAAAACTGGAAAAAAATATACATTTCCTCCAGCCAGCTTCCACGTGGAAACCCATTTAAATCCCCATCCTTTCAAAGTTGCTACAGCAACAGCAATAGTGTATATATTAACTCCATTGTCTTCGCAATATTTCTTAACTTATGAGTTACAGCTAATGTCTTTAAACTTTAACCGGGTGGTAACATCATCTCAAAATCTAGGCTAGTTGTACCAGCTACTGTTGGCCGTACTTTGTTTCTTGCGGCACCATTTAGAGAACATTCTTCGCGGATTTCTAGCGCTATTATTTTTTTCAAAGAAAATTAGCAGAATATATATATAAAGAAAAGGCAGAGTCAGTCCGAGGCTGATTAAGTTGATAGACATGTTAAAAGAGAAATTATATGTTATCATCTGTAATATTGCCAACTGACAAGACTACTGTAGCTGCGGATAGTAATCAAAAGAGTTGTCTGTAAGGAGAAAAAGACAAGAGGACGGGAAAGAAAATTGTCTCCTGGGAAGTTCCCCCAAGTCTTCAACAAAATACACACACATGTCTCCCGGCCCATGGCTCCGGCTAGATTCCAGCAAGGAAATGCGTAATTCAGGACTTTGTGGGAGGAAATACAGAGCCCGCCTGGAGGTTTTCTCCACGTTGCCTTCATCATAAGCTGCTTCCTTTAGCTCCAGATAATTCAAAGTCTTCCATTTCTGCATCCCTCCAAGTTCCACGTCTAGTCTAGAGGCCACTACGGCGTTGTCAAAATAGAAAACTAAGTAGTCATCATGAATGCAGTTATTATTATTATGAGTGCGAGCAGCCATGCTGGAAGCGTTCTGGCTTGTATTTAGTTCTAGCTTCCCGCCCATCTAGACCAAATTATTTGGATTGCGTGACTTGATTCCAAGACCAAGGCATTACCTGCCCTCTATACCCTGTTCCTACATTATTTTTAATGAATTTGTCCACTTTCAAAATCCTCGTGGCAAGCAATCGTGGTTACAGTAATTTCACCCTGTCCGCCAGCTAAAAATCTACTTTTTCTCTTTCTCCACCCCCCTTTCATAAAAGCATTCTGCAGTTTCATGCAGCTGTAGCACCTGAGTTTCATAGAAACAAATTCCACGGTAATCCTCTCCTATCCCAAATATACAGCTTTGACTACCAAATCAAGCTTAGATTCAACGCCAGGCGGGGTTACATCATATAGCCCGCCTCCCTTTACTGTCATTAAGTTTCGCAAAGCTCTCTAATTATATTCAACGAACCCTTTGCCTATTCAAAGAGAAAATTATCCCAACTACTCCATTACTTTGCCTCTCATCCATCAGCATCCTCTTTCTTTCCTGTACACATATTCTTGTGCTCTTGCTTGTTTAAATCTTCAATCTTCCACCGCGTTTCCAGCTCCCACCCCTCCCCTCCAGGAAACCCCCTATAATCTTCCTACGAGGGACGGAATTGTCCCTAAAGCTTACTCATTTCACCGCTTAGTATCAGTATCCATATGCCATTCCCTTTTCTTCAAAACCATCTCAAATACTCACAGATTCCAGAAAAACGGAAACTCTCGCCCATCCTAAATCCTATTTTCCAGCTTCCAGACTAGCATACTTCTTCCCAACTCCCCCCTCCCACCTAATTCAATTTACTTGCAATTATACTAGGCACGCGCTCCTCAAGAGGTCCAGGGGCAAACCATCACTTAAGCTGACATGATTAAGACTGAAATGAAGGAGGAGAGAGAGCGAGACAGGGTGTCTTGATTTTCCCAAGATTCCTTTCTCCGGAAGTCAATCCAGTATCGCTTTCTCTTTTTTCCCACCCTCTCTTCCTTCAATCTTATCCTAAAGCCTCCTGAATGAGACCAATCCAAGCAAATTCCTATTTTATCCTAACTGCATTTGTAAATTGCACACACGCTGCAGATGCACGGGAGAAATAACCGGAATGCTAAATACACATACGAAATCCGGGTGAAAGTAATCAAGTCCACGGTGCTAACTGCATGTATAAACGTTGCCGTTTATCTGTTTACAAGGTTTTTCCTTTGGAAGGGGACGGGGAGGATGTGGGCTACATACTGTATGAAGGAATCAAGGTTTTGATGAACAGTGATAGTGAGAGCGTCGGAGCTTGTATTTAGATAGCACAGCCTTTCAAAGCTTGAGCAATGAGCGTATAGGCACTCATAGGAAGCAGAAGAAGGGTGAGGGAGATAGAGGACAGGGAAAGAGTAGTTTTGGTGTAGTTATTGGGTTAATTGGTGGGTAATTTTGTAAACAGATAGGGTGTGATGTAAATGTAGAGTGCGTGTCTGTATTCCTTCCCCCATGTCCGCTTTTCCCTACCATGTTCTGTACGACAACCCTTGGTGGTGGTGGTGGAACACGTGGAGAAAGGGGAAGAACAAGACTTTGTATCTTTGCTCCTCTTCTTGAGGAAGATGACGAAGCATACGGTGGGAATGAATAAGGGCCGAGAATGTCCATTAGAAGAGAGGAGGGGAAATATTACGGGCTTGAAAAGGGGAATATGGAATATTGTAGGGATATTATATGAAGGAACGGTGACTGAAATCTTAACAGAGCTATATTGCTCCAGGCCAGAATTTCCGAGTTGAGGGTCAGGGGCTTGTAGTTAGCGTATGTGACTTTTTTCATCCACGTCCTCCTCCACCCAACCTACAGCAGCATGGATCCACAATCCCCTTCACGTATCCCTTCCTCAGAAAAGGCTTACGGATTCCAATATGCATATTGTCCCCTGGATTCCCAGCCGCTTTCCCCTTCATGATAATGGCATCGAGAAAGAAAATATTAGTACATCCAGAACTCTTGATCCCCATCAACCTTGGATAGACGTTAGTTTGTGCGGGTGGGATGCAGGAGGAGGAGCTCATTCCACTATCTTATTCGATCCTATATATTTTCATTCAAAATTGGGTGATAAGGATTCAATTTCATATATTCAATCAGCTATTCATTTCATCTCCCCCTTCATCATTTTATCCCCCTCTTCTCTCCTCCTCCTCTGTCTCAAGACAAGGGAAGCTTCTGAAGGATGCGGGGGATAATCCTTTACCCGGCCATTAATAAACTCCTATGACCGTATTGTATCATCTGCCTTTTTTGGTAGCAATAGTACGGAAGCAGCAGTAGCATCCACAGTTTTAAGCTTGTTTTAGTTTATAATTTTCTCTAAACTTTTCCCCAATCCGCTCAACTTGACATTTTACAGGCTAAACTTTATTTGGAAGCATTGAAAACTCTGAATAGTTCAATGTAGTTTTCATCTTCAGGGCTAAAACGGCAGAGAGGAAATACGCTTGAGCAAGGGAAGGATTCCATCTGTATTCTAAAAAAACTATAGTAGGAAAAGCGGATATCTAAATTGAGAAAAGTTTTAGACGAAAGCTTAGACAAAATGAAGAGGATAATTCCGTGCTACTCACACAAGAACGGAAGAAGAATATGCAGATGAGGAGAAGAAGAAGAGAGGATGTGGAAGGAGCCTGGTTTTTGTTAGAGAGAAAAAAACTAAAAATCATTTTAAAACTTGTTGAAAAACTGAGAGACTCAAAGAAGTGGATGAATCTAAAACGAGGTTTTTACACGAATTTGAATTAATTCTAGCATTTCAAGAACCTATTATCGCCAGAATTAACTATAGTTGTCCTCCTCTTTCTGAGCGTCAGATTCTGACGTTTGTTGTTAGAATTGTTATGCATAGTATTAAATTGAAATGACTCCCGGTTTCCTCCGAATCCTGCTGCATCCTCTTTCACCTTTCCACACTTTCCCCCCCACCTTATTCACTTTGATGATATGATCCGCCACTTTACAATTGCAAGATGATGACCCTCAGGTAGGATAGGACTATAAGTGAGGACGGAACCATGCAGAACAGGGCTGAGCGGGCCTTTAAGATTTTATGAAAAAGTGTGCATGGTAGCACTGCGTATAATCTTACCACCACAGTTTCTAGCGCATTAGCCTTGCAAAGACGCTGGCTGCTGACACTTAAGCTCCAACATAATTCTTGATGCATCTTTCATTCTTGAATATAACGCCTGTGCTTAAGCATTTAAGAAAGCGAGGAAAGTGGCGCAGCTGAAAGCAGATGGTTAGCTGAATTTATTGTTAGACCCCTTCCTCTTCCACTTCTTCACCCAACAGCACTACAAAAGCTCTCTTCGTCTCTATCTCTGCTGGAAGAGCAATTTCTTATAGGCAGGTGTGTCTCTCACTATATTACTACTACGTGTAGTTTGAATCATGAACGACGAATGGCTAGCTAACGACCATCAACAACGTGGCCCTCATCATCGCAAGAAAAGAGCATATTACGAGACGCTGTGAAGAGCACTGCTTAAATATTCTACACGGAGCCAAAAACCAGGGGATTGGATCATCATGACACGTAAAAAGTTGTCTCGGTCTTTCGGCCACAACAGTTCCTTCCTTCCACCATTTGTACTCTACGCTTTGCGTTCCAAGTAGCAAAAGTGTACATGTACGGCCGGATTGCTGGACAGAATAGCCGTACCGGATGAGCCTCATCTTGAGCACATTTCTAAACCATCATCTTCTTCAAAGCCTTTTCCTTTATTTCTTCAACCTCTCAGCCATCCTCCATCTCCTCCACTAAATTCTAATAGAACAAGTCCCATCATTCCTCTGATCCTTCCCAAGATACACATCCTCCAACACGGTAATAAACCTGGAGAAAAAGACCAAGAGCAGAGAGAGAATGGGAAAGAGCTGGAGGAGATAAGAGAGCTAAAACCCGGCCGGGTTTCCTCTTACCTTCAAGCCATTTCAAAATCTTGAATAGTTTTACATCCAGCAAGAGCTCTCCCTCTAAAAGACGCCTTCTCCTATTATCTCATCCGGGGATGTAAATAAAAAACCCTTGGACTTCAATCCTTTCCTTCCTTTGCGTGTCATCGTAAAAAGGATAGTGTAAATTTTTTTTTAAATCTTAGCCATTCCATATTACTTCCAACCCCATTTCAACCTGTTTCTCTTCAGGACTAAACAAAATGAGTACAACATATGAACGCTTGGACTGACTGTCTTTCCTCTCAAGATTTACCTAGAAATTCTTGAGAAGGATTATTGCGAGCCTTGCGTTATAATTACATGGATTTTATCCTGGAGACACACCTGGAAACATTATTTTAGCACGACTAGAACAAGCAAGCGGGATTACCCCAACTGAGGTATAATCCTGCAAAACTCAGGGTAGAATAAGTTGAACAGGAAATTCTGCATTCTTCTCATCCATCTTGGATATCACACGAGAGAATGAGTAAGGTTAGGTCTTGAATAGAGCAATGTGAAAAAAGAAAGAGGTAGGCTGCAGAGCAGCAAAGCAAGGAGACAGCTAGATTCTCTCGGAGCGGATGTCAAGTTTAAGGAGATATTAATCAGAATATTATTATTATCAGGTAAAGCTTCAAATTAAAGCTTGAGGCGCTACAGAAAAGCCTTAGGAAAGAGCGCATTTTCTTATAATTATAACCTTGATATAAAAAACTCGCCATTTCAATTACACAACATGAATAAAATTACATGCTTTGTATCCAAAAGTTCGTTAGCGGGGGCAAGTATGGGAGGGATACAATCCCGAGTAGATTTCCTATATGTGTATCATATACGGCAATAAAGCATGGCGATCGTCTGTGCAGAATCGTATGGATATTTTCAACCTGATAACCTGCTCTCTCTCTCTCTCTCTCTCTCTCTCTCTCTCATTACATGTATTCCTAAGCTCTCGTCCTAATTAGTCCTTACACTGTATATCCCTATATATATCCTCCTTTTAGATTCTAAATGATATCGTCCCTCCAATTACCTCTTAAAAATTAACCTTTGCTCACCTTCATTCTGTAAAGATCATACTTATTAGCCGGAAGATGGTGCCATCTTTAGCACATCTAATAAGCTTCTGCAAATTCCAAGCTTACCATTTGTGGTAGATGTAGAATGCAGTATCGCTTGCTTAAACTCCGTACAGGAGCAGAGGGCTCGCAGGGAGGGAAAGGAATCATCTTTTTCTTAGATGTTCATGTTCTTAAATTAGCAAAAACATATTGTAAATAATTAACATCTTTTAAACTTTCCCTTGTCACTCTCCTTGAGTAGTTTTTCTAATTTTAGCCCCAAGTAAGAAACGTTTTAAAAAAGTTTCAAACTCTAAAGCTACAGAGTATACCTGGAAATCCTTCCGCCCTTAAGTCCATCGTTATACAGGTTAACAGCGGATTGGAAGTGACTAGAGGACAGGTGATTTTAGCACAGGGTTGGCTTAGTCAATATGATATTGCTCATCTAGTGGCAGAAAAACCAAGAGGATGATTGGCCCTGGTCAGTCCACATCCTGTCATCTGTGATGAGCAATGAGCAAGGCATGGATGAGCAAGAATGCGAATAATAATAATAAGCGTGTAGATTACTTTACTTTGCATACACCTTCTCCGCGAACGAGCTTAAAGAAATTTGCAAAAGGGTTGAAGGTTTTTCTTTAAACTCTTGGCTCATCCCTTCACCTCCTCCTCACATATCAGATGAGGCGCCGCTTTGCTCTCGGCTTTTCTGGGTTGGTCAACTTGTGTCCGTTTCTCTTTCAAGTTTGCCCAAGCTGAAATTTCCTTACACAGCTGAATATTTTCCTGGATTTTTCTTTCTCTTTCCAACAATGGAGCAGTGCATCAATCTTTAATCTAAGGGATCAAAATGAGCAGGTTATTGCTCAAGGCTTCTTGCATTGAATTGCAAACGCTCAACGATGGATTTCATATGCAAGGATATAGAGCAGGGTCAAAAGCAGACCACAGCTACAGATTCGTCCACCTTTCTAGCGATTCCACACCCCTCCATCCGTTATAGTAAACGGACTAGGATTGCGCAAGGAGATTTCGGAACTAGGGATGTGCAATTTTAAATACTTTCCAAACTGGTTTACTGTACATTCTGTAAATCTCGGATCCGTCTGATCCTGTCGGCTTGCCTTGAACCGGACTGGTTATCTTGTAGTAGCGGGAAAGAGGATTATATTTTGACGGGAGGGCAGGGAGGAGCAGAGCTCCTCCTTGATGCCCGCAATGCTTGCCTATTCACACATGATTGCCATGGAGATGACAGAGGGGATGTGTGGTATGGCATATGGCGAAGGCGGAAGGTTTGCTCCCTTTTCTTACAAAGATGCCCCCATTCATGTTGCACTCTGGATGTGATTGTGTGTGCCAGTCTTTGGGAGTTACCCGGGGCCGGGTCGTTAGATTGGATTTTTTCTAGACGAAGCACATCCCAGAGGCTTCCACAACATCCCTCTTATTTTTTCTCTGGCTCCCTCTAGCTTTTCTCTACATTTCTCTATTCCAAGCATTATGCCCTCAGTAACGTATAAACTTGATCACTTCTTTCTCCAGCCCTATTCATCATCATCTTGAGTATATTCTCTCTCCGATATTCCCTATAATGCCCTGCCTCCCATGCCACCCTTGTTGGCTGCAATCTAACGCTTGCATTTCCACTCTCTCAAATCCATGTTGTAGTTGCATGCTATAGTTTTTTTTTATAGAAGCCGACTTTGCTAGAAATAGTGAGAGCTTTATAGAATCCCGTGTCTCTTTTCAAAGAGCTTTTCATCAACCCCGCATAGCTTGTCTTCTAGTTATAGATGAAGCTCTCTTTTTTAATTTTCTAGCCGCAACCAATCTGACAGACAGCTATAGTCTTCCCGTTTCTTTCCCTATTTATAGCCAGATGGACTCCGGAGAGACTGTGTGTATTTGCGGAAACAAGCTTTTACCTTTTCCAAAACTAAGTCTCTCCTCTTGAAATCGATGATAATTGGTCACGCTACATCCGAGTTTAATTGCCCCAAGTTTAGAGAAAGCGCGCGCTAACTGAATTTCGTGTAGTACTTTACGCAATAATCTTACTAATACTCCTCCTGGAACTGGGACCAGTGAGTAGATGGAGACAAGGATTGAGCAAAGTTGTTGATCCGTTAGTAAACTTGACTGGTTATGGCTGGAAGGGATGGAAATTATATTCAATACACGTAAAGAATAGGAGATCCTAGGCGCTGACAGCTACGTTTCAACGTCCAGCCAAAGACGCGGCGGCATCCATCTGAATAAATAATGCATACGCAGTGGATAGAGAAGGGGGAAAGGTAGGAATTAAAATTTTCGCTACTAGGATGATGGGCAGTATTCCTCACAAGTTTACAACAATGAGGAGGTTAAGGTGGCAGAGTTTTTTTTTGCGGATTTAATTATTTTCGCATCTCACAAACTGGTTACCGCAACAGCATCAAGAGTAGCATTTTGCTGGATGAGTTGCCGGCTCCTCTCTTTCAAAAGCGTGTGTGGCAGCGTTAGCGTTACGCTTAGAGACGCTCCGACTCACTCTACGTAGGCAGAACCGCATCTAACAAGGAACAGCTCCTCCGAGTGTGATGAACGGGTTTCCCGAAACCAAATAATACTTGCAATGAATACAAATCTCCGGCAGAGTAGTTATAGTTGCTCTCGAATTCAACCTCTACAATTTTCTCATTAAATCCTTAATGATAAGAATTAAATTCCGCTTTTCATAACTGCTATTCCTCTCCAGGACGTATTATGTACACTATGTTATTGTTAAATACATAGCCGCAGAAGAACAATCAAGGATAAATACAAAGACAGATTGTGGATTATTCAAGCTTGAAATAATCATTTCTCACGCTCCTACTCCATTTTCATTCTCGAGGATGCAATTCACAGATTTGTGAACCCAAGGATAGCATTTGGGGAAGCTATACTGGAACTTGTTTTTTTTGCAGATTTTGGCAACATTTTTATCCGCATAAAGTTTAGGAGTTTGCACAAAGATGGTACAAGCACAATAATGGCGTGGGCCGAATCCTCGCTTTCGCTGTAGTACATATAGGAGAAGATCGTTTAGCGGATAATAGGCGGGGGCGGAGGATTGACGCTTTGATGCGAATCATAATTGCGAATTTGAGATAGAGGTTTGTGGTAGATTCAGGATAAAACATTCCTCCTTTCCTCAGCAAGAGCATACTGACTTAGAATATGAGTAGTGTATAGGGATTTTGTTTCGCAAAAATTACAGGATAAATAGCCCGACTGCTTTGATGAGCCTTGGATTTGCATCAAATCAAAAGGCAAAGGTCCGTATATTAATCAGTTTTGATAACTTATGACATCCTCCTTCCAAGAGGGAGCATCCCAGAGTGTTTAATAGCTGACTCAGGCTGTCAGATTGTTGTAAAGACCAGGGTCAGGTAGGATGATCATTTGAGCTCACAGTGTATAACAACTGTCCTCCAAAAATCCGCCATTCCCGCATCAAGGCAGAATAACGATATCCATCCTCCCTTAAATATGAGGCGGGGCAGGAGTTGCGAGTTGCTTATAAGGTGTCCAAATATCCACAAAAGTTGATGAACCCTTCCGAGCTTACACACACACACCTGTAATAAGGAGCATCCCAATCTAAAAGGCAATAGTGCATCAGAATCCAGAAGAGAGGCATGTAAAGGCATAGGTTATGGGCAGGGAGGGCGGGCTATGGGCTGTCAGGATGGACAGCTCAGGAAGGAGTTTACTTATTCGAGGAATATACACGCTTTTGCATAAGTGCGAACGAACAGAAGATAAGAGTGAATGTGATGTTGGCGATGAAATAAGTATAGAAATAAGCTACAATAGGCCATGAGGAGGATATGTGTAAGATACATAAGCTAGGAGGATGCGCGGATAAAAGGAAAAGTATGGAAAGGGAATGTGGGAAACACAAGAATCATTATTATACATGGACAAGGAATAATACTACGCAAAGCCATTCCCTTCCTTCAAAGTAGTTTTAAAAACCGGCTTTTCAGCCCTTCAAAGCGAATAAACCAACCCACCATCTGCTTTCCTTACATTGCAGCCAGCAATCCTTGCTGGAATTACTGGGATCGGAACTGTGCAAATATGTTACAAAAGACACAGCATTGTTTCCAGGGGAGCAGATTCAATTCCTGCAGTAGGTTTCCTTCAAGTGAGAGCATGTCATTTATTGCAGCAGCAGCGCGAGTCAATGCTTCTTCTTTAACTACATGCAATTTTTCAGTTTCTTCCATGGTTAAACCACTTGATATATATACACGGAATAAGAATTGCATTTAACTACAGGAGGAAAAACTAGAAAATCCTTAAATTTCCTTATCCTCCACCTTTCTCTCCGCATTAAGAGTATTCCGATTCAATCCCGCAGCCGCTCTCACAGCGATACACTTTCCAGTTAGTTATTTGCATTTCCATCAAAATCAAGCATTCTCTTTGTGAGCGGGTGAATTGAAAAATTATCCCACTATGATAATAAACCACACGAGTTGTTTCACCAGGTGTTTTCACTCGTCCCTCTCAGCCACGGCGGTATACAGCTTGTAGATAATATTTTTTTATTCTCCCACACACTCACTTCTTCTCGCCTTCTTTTCCTCTTCGTTCCTGGTAGCCGCTAACTAACTTCGTGATCAAGCCAGTTTCATCATCAGCCACAACTCATCCTTT
The DNA here is from genome assembly GCA_906901655.1 of Sminthurides aquaticus. Classification (NCBI taxonomy): domain Eukaryota; kingdom Metazoa; phylum Arthropoda; class Collembola; order Symphypleona; family Sminthurididae; genus Sminthurides; species Sminthurides aquaticus. The sequence continues at coordinate 10,107,436 of CAJQTT010000001.1, read as the reverse complement.
TCCTAGTTAAATTCTCATTTCCTTTCACACTTTCACCCACCACCAATTCAATTACTCAATGAAATGGAAAAAAAACCCAAATCTTTTACGAGCAATGTATTTATGAGTCCTCGACAAAGGATAATATTATTAAGGTGGGTGTTCGGGAGGATGATTTAAATGGATGCGCTCTGCACTACAGCAGATTTTGCCTTACTCATCCCTCCGAATCCTGAACCAATTTTTTCAAACCAAGTAGCACCTTGACCCTTAATGTCGGACCGCTTGAGCATCTTCGCTCTAAATTTGTATCCGGTTACGTAAGACTGATTGCGATAATGATATTTAACAATTGTCCTCCGTTTATCATCGACGCAGTCCTTCTGAGGTTAAAGTTTTACCCTGACATTCAAGACAAGAGGGCAGATGATAAGAGTAGATTCCCGGGAGAGAAAAAGGCAGACATGGTGGCAGTGGCAGGCAGGCATGGAGGCGAGGCAGGTAGACACGGGCCATAAACGGGAGTTGCTCTAACCCGGGTAGTGTTCCGAAATCCGCTAAAGTGTAATGGCTGGTTTTCAAAGTTGGTTATGTATTCCAGGATGCGTATGTATTTAGCATGGTGAAATCGCGTGCGTTGGGTCGTCAGCCTTCTTCTCACTTCTCTTCTCAATGCGGTGTGGTGCAGGAGGGGATGACGGCTGGGTTAGGTCGGGGAACTTTGGGAAGATACATGCGGATGGAGCGAGCGCCGGGTATCGAGCGAAAGTATCGATCACCCCCACTCCCCGCCCTCTCCCCCAAGAGAGACAAGGAGATGTGTGTATATGTGTATGCATCTTTGAGGGAACACGCTTTAGCGGCGACGGCTCAAGGAAGGGCCATCTACATTTCTCCGCCAGGAGAGAAAGGAGCGGCTATTATAATCCTCTTTCCAGAGGATGGAATATACCGAATGGGAGCAGCATTTATGCATCCACAATTCCAGAGTTGCGCCTAGAACTCAAGTCATACAAGACAATACACTGAAAACGCTGGATAAGCGTCAGAAAATGACCCTACAGTCTTGTCTACAGGGCTGCACTTAATGCTAACCTGCGAACCTCCCTGAATATATGCACGTATGAAAATTGCAAGGGTTATAGAACCGGAAATGGCACATGGCAATTATGCAGAGGGTTTTTTGCATGAATGTGTAATGTGATTGGAAATAGTTGATTAACCGTCTTCTGTGTTTTCGCACAGGATGTACACGTTAAATAGCGCCTACCTTAACTGATAGTTAAAGAACCATGTTTCCAAGTAAGCATATGACAGGTGGTGGTGGTGGTTCTTGGTTGAGGAGCGACAGAAGGTTATGTGTTTGACAGTGTGAAAAGATGATGATGAGTTTGTAAAAGGTGTACAAGTATTAGGAAGGGGTTGGGTTTTGCGCAAGATTTTGCAACATGTTGTACACGACGACGATAAGAAAATTTAAATTATCTCAACAGATAATTGATTCTTGTTTTTCCTTTGCTTATTTGCAGTGGTGTGGCAACGCTGAGCCCAAGTACGAGCGATTCCACGGAGCTCACATCTCCTTACTCGCCCTCAGACTTTTCTTCGGAGCCGTCTGAGACGAGCAGTTGTGTGTCAGGAGGGAGTCCTTTGTCATCCTCATCAGCTTCGCCGACTCGAGATGTGACAAGTTTGTTCCTACCGGAAGTTGAGGCCACATCCTCCTCCTCAAGCTCCTCCACATCTTTCTCTTCAAATTCCTCTACATGCTCTTCGGAATGCTCACCTGGAGGAAGAAGCAGTGAGAAGTTGAGCGGAGGAAGCGGTTCAAGAATGACTGCCGTGTCCACCGTCCTGGACACTCAGATGACAACAAGTACAAGCAAAATCAACGTGACCAACTTCATCTCTTTTCAAATACCCAAAGCTCAAAGGTCGTCGGGTGGGAGCCGGTTTAGCAATCCCGTCGTCAAGCTTCTTGACTCTCCTCCGCCAAAGAATCTGAAAGGAATAGACACGAGCAAGGTCTCTTCCTCCTCCGCCCCCAAAACCTTCCACTGTGATGTCGAGAGCAAGATAAGTGCCAGCAAAAGGATTCACAATATTTTTGCTGCTTTAAAGTACAATAAGAAACCTGAAGAAGGTATGCCAGATCTCACTCAAGCCGAATACCAGCCCATCGTTAAAATACCCAATTTGAAGGGAGCTAAATCCATAATTATCCGCGAAGGACAAAGTAACAAGGTGATTATTCTAAGTGTTCCAACGTCTCCGCCAAAAACGCCTTCCAGTTTTCGGGGTGTCAAAGCCTCCCACCCTCCCTCCTCAACCCCCGGCTCCCCCACCCCCAAATCCACGGATCCTCTACCCCCCAACAATAATTCCAACGCATTCCCTGCCAAAAAGAAGCTTAAAATATTTCCCGAAACCATTGCCGTTCCTATATCCTTAGCCACTTCAACCCTTCTCGAGTCTGTCCCTCAACTCCTACCGGAATTCTCACCACAAATCTCCAAGATAGAACCCGGCAAGAAGACTGACGACCACCATCACGAATCACAAGCAGAGAAAGCAAACGCTGCTGCTGCTGCTGCTAAATCCGCAGACCTAGAAAACAATAACAATAGTTGCAACACTAACAAAAACAAACCGCTTTCCCTCACCTCCATTATTACCGCTAGCACCATTCCTTCCAACAAATCCAGAGGGCGTTCCCATCAGGACGCCAGGCGAAGCGTTTTCCAGCTATCCCACGGGGCGGATGGAATCAAATTCACCAGCTTAGCAAATGCTTTCAAAGATGACAAATCCGCGCTAAGCATGCCTCCCTTCAAGTCTGCTCCTCCATTTTCCTCGCCCTCTGCGATTCGGGATAAACACCAAGGATACACAATCTCGGAGGACGTTACCAACTTGTCCCTGGACAACTTCTCCAGCGGGGCTCCTCAATCCGCTGCTTCCAACGACATCTCCGCCAGCGCGTCTCTATCTCTCCTCTCACGCAAACGAAAACTTGATTTCAATATCAACAACTTTGACGAATCCGACTCTGTTTCTAGCTTCTCAATCAGATCCGATATATCCGAATCCAGCGTATCTATCAAATCCTCCACGAGTTCCAGCACTACTTCCGACTCTAGCAGACCTCCATCCGTATTCTCAGCCAAAGTGATTGAAACAAACCTCGAAACAAATAGCTCCTCCTGTCCTCCAGATGGATCTCGTTGCTTGTGGCAAGATTGCAGCACTGAACTTAACAGCAATCTTAATATTTTAGAACATATCCAGGTCAGTATTTTTAATGTCCTACACAGCTGCAGCCAGCCACTAATAACTTGAATTAATCCAGCCATTGTAATTCGAGTCCCGACTCCCAGCTATCCATTCATCAAATCCTAATGACTGCTATTACTCTTTTCAGAACCTACATGTCGCACCCCAGCTTCAAGAGGGAGACGGCTATATTTGTCTTTGGGAAGGATGTAAAGTGTTCAATAAGAAATCATGCTCGCTTTCCTGGTTAGAGCGTCATGTCCTCAGTCATGGTGGTCACAAACCCTTCAAATGCATCTTTTCCGGATGCGGACTCTCATTTGGATCACAAGTAAGTTATCCATCCTAAAAGCCAACGCAGTTAAACTACTCGTTGCATTAACCTTGAACATCCTGCTCCCACCTCCACCGGATTTTCCTATTTAATTACTTAATTCCCACATAAACATTTCTCATTTAATTATCAATCATTTCAGGGTGCACTGGAAAGACACGTCAATAGTCATATCAGCAACAATTGCGGCACTGGTGGTGCTAACGCTCATGGAGGTTTTGCCAACAAAAGAATCGAATCAAGTCCCTCAAAAGCTGCCAGAAGGAAGAAGCTCAAGCTGCTGAGACGACAGCGTCAAGGTTTCGGTAAGCCTTATTATATTTCAATTAACATGATTAATCCTATTTCAAATTTAACTATAATTTCATCTCATTCATTCCTTTCCAGGACAACGAGTGGATTACTTTGATAAGTGTACCATGGAGAAAATCAAGCATAGGCTGATAACCACCAAGCAATTACCCCAAGCAGACCAGCACGACTACCTCTTCAGAGCAGAGGTAAGACTTGGATTATATATCCTTAAGATATCGCTATCATTAACTGTCTTCATTTAATTCCTAATTAAAATCAACGCTAACCAACAACAACCTGTCTCCCTCTTTCAGGAACTAACGTGGCGGTATTCGTCAAGCGAAGAGCCCAAGGTCTTAGTAAGATGGTCGCCTCCAAACATGTAAGAGATATCCACAACCGTAGCCTATTATTCTGTGAACGTTGTAACCTCATTTAGCAAAACACTAATTGTAAATTACTTTCAATTTTCAGTCTCCCAGACGAATGGATACCTCAAAGCCAGTACAAATCTACAAAAATAGTGCCATTCAGACATTTGTCAGCTAGCAAAATAAATCTCTTGTGCCCAACCTTATTTCCGCCTGAGCGTAAGGAGAAAGCTTCAAGAAAATGGAAGCCATCATCCTCATCCTCCTCAGCATCTTCATTATCCTCTGCTTCATCAACAGCTTCCTCTTCAGTTTCTTCTATGGTTTCATCTCCGCCATGTAGTCTGTATTCCGCTTCTTCCCCCTCCTGTTCTATAGACACGGATATGAGCGCTTCAAATTTCGGCGACGATGACGATTCCAGTAGCAGCGACGAATCCTCCGCTCTTCCTGACTGGATAAGTTATTTGACGAGCGCTCATCGTGGATCGTGACATCCTTGTGATTCTTCTTTCCTGTCCTCCTTCTAATTAGTCGCAGTGAAATCTTTTTTCCACGTGTTCCTCCCCAATCGTTTGCAGTGCAACACAAAATTTCAAAGCAAACGCATTCCCTCACCACCGCTGCCGCCATCTACTCCCCCATGTTTATCCACTTGCAAGTAGTTCTTCTTCGACTTATACTACGTTCTTCAATCAAGCCACCGCGTCTTATCACCTCATCCCCGCGCCGCCTCAAGCCTTCGTTCTGGACTTTCTCCAGCTCGGTCACAGCGTGTAAAAGTTATTACAGACGCGCGCGCGGGCTACTCATCAAGTCTCATCACACAACAAGATTGAAGACGCCATAGTTTTTTGATTCTACTGAATAAGGAAATAGTGCCAGGCCGCCATCAGTGTTTCATTTTCAGATAAGGAATATATAAATCAACAAGGCTATAGTGAAGAGGATTTTTATACTTGGAGCGCTTACGCGCTCCACATAAAATAGTTCTGTCCACACCTCGATAGAACAAGAGAGATAAAACGTAGTTAGTAGTAATAAGACAGTGGTGTGTGTTTTTAATATCAAACCAGAGATTGTTCAATGTCCAGAAGAAGAATAGTATTACTATTTAAGGGCTTTTAGCAGGGAGTGTGCACTTGAATTTAGATTTCTTCCGACAACAAACTTTCAACGAAAGGACGACATCATGACACAAAAGGAGACTCATCTCCAAAAAATGTTGTATAAATTTATATCATTTGTATATAGCGTTTACCCATTTCTCGTTTACGTGAATCGCATCCTCCTCCTCCTCGTAACCATGTTTTTCCCTTTCAAGTTGGGTTTATTTGATTTTGTATTTTTACTCCCGTAGAATCAGAGAGTATAGTTATATCGTATTAATTTAAATTACCTAAAGAAACTGCACAATGTAAATGTACTTTGTCATAACTCAATTACGACTAGGATTAGGTAACCCTAATAATTGATAACTGATTAATACAATACGATAGAAGCGTTATTATAGAAGCCAAGGAGAATTTAGCGATTAGGTTAAGGTTGTTTAAGTAAAAATAGATAAGTGGTAGCTAGGCCAGATAGAGTTTCCCTGTAAGTGATGGAATGGTTAGTTGTATAAGGTTTAAATGTAGTGAGAATAATTGATAATGATGACGTACTGTTACTACTTGGAAGTTGTTTCTAGCCTAAACATGTAGGATTAATTTTGAGTTGGTAACCAACCAATTTAGGTGAGTAGGATAAGGTTGTTGCAACAAGGGATGTACTGAACAAGTTATACCCGCGTGCAAATTCAAGCAAGTCACTGCCAGACTGTAAAGAATGACGTCTTGACTATTCAGCGCAACGACTTTCCTCAGAAAGTTGAGTGAAAGCCGTCCTGATTCAAGTCAAGCGTCATTATTGAGACTAATAGGTTTCGTTTTTCTACGACGGCCTCGTCCTGTCGTCCTCTTATATAACATATTTATATAAACTATTTAGCTTGCCAAACCCTGGTTTAATTATAGATCAACTCCTAATATACACTTCAGCTATGCCTTGTTCTTGTAATTCAAAGGCACGCACTCCCTTAGATCGGTGCCTATATCATCATCTCCAATCTACTCTAGATTCTTTTAGACATTTTAAACCCAAAGACTGACTTGGACGTATTAGAAAAAAAGTCCTTGATAACGTCGAACGCGAATCGCGAATAACGCGAAAACAAGCGTGGGATTCAAACTTTTTAATGAAAGGCTTAAATTTTTTAACAAAGAAAAAACATCTCTTGAAACAGTGCCTCTTGGAATTAGGGTCGTTTAAACTATTTTTCATCATCAAATTCAGCGAGCCTTTTTAAAGCTCGACAAAAAATATATATTTCCATTCACCTGCTGAAATGCTACTAAAGTGAAGATGGAATGAGGACTTTTTTTAGCACATAGCGATATATTTTTCTTCCCTGTCCTTCCTTATCCGAGGAAAACTTTGGAGCAAGGTCGTACTACAATAACCTACTCTGTGTCAACGTTTTCTGGGACGTGTGCCTTTGAATAAGTAGACAAGTGGACTGTAATCCGGAAAGAGCTATTCTTATTGAACCAGGGTAGCGTAAGAAAGTTGTACATAGTTGATTTTTTTCATGACTACATTTAAAAATGAGTAATTGTGGCATTAGTAGTAGATTTACCAGTGTACAACAAAATGCCATTTTTCCTCCTAAATGGATTCAGGATTATAACTAGGATTTGGTATTATAAGCTTGACTTGAGCAGTCAATAATGCATCATCTCTAGGGGAAATGTTACGGAAGACTTACATGCAAAAAACAGGCTTGCCACCAATTGGTCAACCTACCTACCGTCGTGCATTCAAAAAACTATTTTCTGTAAACAACAACTCTTTATAAAGTATCGGTTAATTAATTATCGAGGCTGTCGTACAATTTCCACTATAGAGATGAAAGAAGCAGTGACAAATTATAGGAAAGGGATGTGAAAAAGACGTCATCTTGTTCTGAAAAGTACGCGCTACTCAACTATTCACTACTACCCAATGCTCGTTGCAAAAACAAGTTATAAAAATAATAGGCGGGATGCAAGTTATTTGCTCTTTGATCGTTGGTTACCCTTGCGAGAAAAGTAACAGTACGTGTCATCATATTGTAAGATTGTATCTGAGAGAGTGAAACTATATGCTCTTCCTCTAATTAAGTATACTTTAATGCTGGGTAAACGTTAGGGATTCAGAGATCTCATCTTGTAATGTGAAACTTTTAACGAGTCCAAGCAACTCCGTCGAAAGAGCAAACGCTTTGAGTGAGAGACCGATTAATCGAACGTAGAGAAATCGTCTAAACAAACTTTTGAGTTTAAGAATACTAGGAGGGGAACGATAATGAAACTTACATTACTTTTCGATATTCTATTAGATAATTTCAGGACAAAATGAAATTCGAAATATTTCAGAGAGAAAGCAAATTCGAAATACCTAAACGAGAAAGCAAATTCAAAATATTTATGGGAGAACGAATATTATATTTATTGATTCCTCGGTAACAAAGATTCGCTTATTAATCCCTAAGATTCGCAAGTTTTATCAGAGTTAGGAATACTCCATTGACGAATGTGGAACGAAATTTATTTATGTTTGAAACAAAATTCGCTAGTGATATTCGTGAAACTGACTCGAAATTTTTATACGGGGCTCGCTTACACCAAAATTCTCCTTTGGCTTATAGAAATCGAGAAAAATCCTTAAGTTTTATTCAATAACGAAAGTTAAATTACACATTCCTACCAAAAACGTTAAATATCCGCTGATCGATTTCCCTATTTTTATGCGAAATTCGCATTATTTGTGATTGGTAACTGGTTTAAACCAAATTTCGCGAAATCCTTCGAAAGTATTCGACATTTATTTCGATATCACCCCGAGATATTTAAAGTTATACATTATACACGGCACATCGAAAATCTGTATCCCTTCAAAAGTCCGTTCGAAATTTTTAAACAGCGAGACAGTGTTTCTTTAAAATGATGTTTGATTCCACATCTATAAAAAACTCTTTGGCTTGAATGAGGCTAAATTATAATTTGTACAATCAACTATTGCAGCAGCAATTATAAATACTTAGTTGTAAATGTAAGGAAGTAGCCCCGTAATTCCGGGATGCTCTCCATAAATGAATTGGCAAATACTGTGAGTGCGAGGAACCTATGGTTGAATTATATAATCTTAGATATTAACTTGTCTTTAAGAACGTTAAGCATCTCTAACGAAAAACTCATGATTCTCCTCATATTGTTCAAGCGTTGTAACCTTAGTAAACTAAACAGTAGCCAAGCTCAATCGATAGACGCACAGAACACCAACGCTAAGCGCGAAGCTCAAGTTGTGGTCATCGAGAAATAATCAAAAACAAGCGTAAACTTCCAACTTCAGTTGTAAAAGTCTTTTATAGTCATCTCCTCACCCTCTTGTCGCTGCCAAAGAGCAGCTTGTCGACTAGCCAAGAATATAGTTTCTTGGAATAACAAATGTCTTCTCATTTCTTAAACATGTATTCCAGCCTAGGGATGCTTGCGAAAAATGCAATTCCTCCTCTTATGGTTCTCAAGTTTCGGGAATGTAGTACATAATTACGGATCGGGCATTCATCAATGTCCCGTCTTAGTACTACCCGGAGCAGCTGTAACCATTACATTTACCTGGAGGTGAACATGAATGTTTTGTATTCATCAAGAAGTAAAATGAGCAAGAACATGGTGTACTTATGATAGAAACATAGTAATAGTGGTTGATAGTTTTGAAAAATATTTAATAGTTTTAGCAATCAGGTTTGTATAATGATTCTCTGGTTTTAAGGAGACGTGCTATGTTTGGAATTTGATTGGTATAAGTGTATAATCTTTGTATAAGCTTACCCGATATCTCACAAGAACATTGTTTCTTGCAAAACTAGAGCTAATGACGTTAAATGTCAAAATAAGCATAACTGATCACTGCCAGAAATGCCTCAAACATTTTGTGTCTTAAAACGCATTACTCATATTTCACTGCCCTTGTTCAAACTGTAAGCCCAATACTAGCCAAGAAAGACGTCATTGCTCAGAGTGAAAGCACTGTGGAAAATAATAAGTGAGAGAGAAAGGAGTGAGGAAGAAAGCAATACATGCTATCTAATATTGTGGCAGTCTTTACGAATACCTTATGGGTCATACATGTGAAAAATAATGACGACAAATGTTATGGGGTTTCAGTTAACATTGTAACGAGCTGTAAAACATCAACATAGTTATTTATCTTTCCAATTTTAATTATTGTTCATGGATTGCTGTAATCAATCGTGATTTATATTTGTTAAATTATTTATTTAATTTTTGCGCTCCTCGTGTACGACCGGATGCGAACTGTATCAAATTCTGCAAGCAAATATAGTCAGCTACATCTTAATTATAACCTACCTTAAAGTCACACTTCTGAATCAGTCACCAATTAGCATTTCCCTCTCCTTCCAAAATTTTATTATTTTCTACAGTCGTATCCCAACAATCCCAACTAAGTATCGCCATATATAGTTAAACAACTTTCCCGCAAGTTTTAGTTCAAGCCAAAGCGAAGCGTTCATGTTTGCAAAGGCAACATAGTTGACTTTCTCCGGCGTAGTCCGAGTTTAGTTTTCGGTTGAAATCCTGGATGGATTGTGTTCTTTTCCAAAGTATACTCACAAAATTGCTCCAAGCTTGGCAGGCGCTTCGTAACTTAAATGCCTAGCGCATTCTGGTTATATGTAACGCAAGTATATACTCAAGCTACGTACTTGGCAGCTTATTCATCCTGCACATTTAATTAATGAGCAAGTTTCTAGAGCTTTTTTTCGAATCTAATCTCATCTATAGAATCAAAGCTATGACCTGAGTAGAGAGAAGGTCAAAGGGAAGGCAAGTAGCATGTCAATTGTGTTCAACTACATTAGACGAGCTCTAAAACCTAGAGTCTACGCAATCCATGGATTGCAAACGTTCCAAGTAACCACGCTTAGAAAATATTGCCAACGGAAGATGGCGCCACAGATTTCATTTCGCGAATTCTTCCAACTCGTTATAATCATTACTCGCAGAGGATTTGTGTTCATTTTATGCAGAGGTTAGCAACTTGTAGTAAGTCTACGAAGCAATGAAAAAGTTTCGTGAATAGGCACAATTCTTCCAAGAATCCCGTATGCCTATAGTTACATTTATTTAACTCACATATACGAGGCTTAAATTAACAACGTTGCCAGATTATGTTGATGACTGAGGTAGGCTTGTTAGTCCCCTCTAATTGCATATCCTGTAACTTAAACCGAAATATCCCCTGATAACCTAATACTGCTAAGCATATGAACACATCATCTCCAAAAACCTTCTCCTTTAAGCAATGATCTTAGTATACTGATAGGGAATAATTGACTGTCGATTATTTGGCCACATTAACAAATTTACCTGTTTGAGGTAAAAGAAGAATTGATTTCGTCATGAATCTCAAGAGGCATGTAGGGAAGATTGATTCTTGAATCCGCACAAGTGTTTCAGACATTTTCAGCAAACAAGTTAATGACTGTGGGTGTCAAAGAAAATTAGTTTCTCAACTCTTATTGATGCTAGCCATTAGACATTAGCAAGGTGTACAAGCAGAACGGGTTGTGAGTAGCAGGAGTAAAGCAAGGAGAAATACGTGTGAACATTCTTGGAGATGCGTTACAAAACCATAATTTACAGTGTAAAGGAATTAGAACCACGGCATTGGGGCATCAGGAAGCGAGAGGACCTTCGATAGCGGTGTAATTTGGACACATAAAAAAGATCCCTCAGGGATGATATTTTTCTCATTATTTTCCCACATTTTTTCTCCCCAGGCTAAACGTTTTGATTATTGCATACGCGTAGCATGCTTACACTGATTTTCATCTCATCCCCTTTATTGGCAAGTCCCTATCATTACTGCCCACACGATTAATACAAATTGCGTATTCATAATTGCAGATTCCAAGCTAGCATTAGCATCCGTCGTAAACACAGCCCCTTATAGTCTTGCCTTTAAAGTTATTTAATTAGCGACTTACAATTTTACACAACGTCCCTTCTCATATTACCTAATACAGTTAAGCTCGTAGCAAGCAAGGTTCCTTGTTTTAACTCCTGTAGATCCTGTAAATAATTAATTTCTCCGCCTCTAGGACCAAAGTATGAACCTCGCAAGTTTCTAAAACGTGTAATTGTAAATCCCTCTTGTCTATAGAACATTACGCATAGATTTTATATCAGTTAGTTTGTTTTCTTCTAAAAGAGTGACTTGATTAGCTTAGCCTATAATTAATTTAAAACTCAGATCCGAATCCCGTATTCGGACTCTATACAGCTGAAAACCAGAGAATCCTGTATCATAAACTTGTATGGTGGACCGTACTTATTGTAAGTGTACTAAAACTACCGTACTGTATCATACTAGGTCTCGCATTATCTAAGCAAGGGGTCTTTAGTATCAAATGATAGGTCATATACATCTAATAAGCCACACATGGCTCATTTGTATAGGCATTTTGCCACGGCGCAAGCCGTGCAATTAAACGACGGTCATGCAACTCTCTCCTGCTTTGTTTGGAGAGAGCTTACTCTGAAACTAAGTTTTTTTTATAAATATCTAAGTGAATAAGAAAAACGAGAAAATATACAATGTGCTTTTGCAGAAATAAGGAGAGGAGATAATTTATTAAAATGTAATGCTATATTAAACTACAATCGAGTTTGTTAATTATTTGTAACAAGATGCTTACACCCTCGTGTTCCCTTAAAATAAATAAAGAATAATTTAGTCTCCAAGATGCTATAGTCGATCCCATTAGAATAAACCATATTTCCTACCAATAATTTAATTAAATATAAACGTTGTGGATTACTACAAGGAGACTGCTCCAGATTCTAGTAATATTATTCCTGTACGCTCTGTCTTATAAACCATGAAGGCTTTCTCGTATTTTTCCTCGCTTCATGCAACAATAAGTAATTCAGTAAGATCGATCTAAGAAGGAGAAAGTAGCCATCTTTTAAGGATGACTCCATACACTTATTTTCCAGCTCATTATCATCATGAATGAGATGATAAACATATTTGTATAATCAAATGGTATCCTATTGTCATCCTATCCTATGCAACAACTACTAGCGTATAGATCTACAAGGATGCTAAAAAACCCAATGTAGGATATTATACTACATATGGTAGTAATATTACTACGACGAATCCTATTATGATTTTCTTGGGATTTTACTTTTATACACATGAATGTCAATAATGCTTCTATAAACATAGTACTTGTATGACCACTACCTTCTAAGACGTCGTTCCGTATGATATCCGTGCCCTCAAAAACTACTTATGATTACTATTACATTATTCCATGTAATAATGGATTTTGTAGATGTTAAATAAATTATATCCTTCTCTTGAAAACCTTCTCCTGGTTCCCTCCAGGAAATAAGTCATCTTTCATTTGACTATTCAATTGCCATGTAATGTCTTACAAGCAGGATATGGATCTTGGCGATTGATGGGATTTTTCAACAAACGCTTCACTTTCATCGATCGTTTTCCCATTCTACAAACCAACAATTTTCAATTTTTCGCAACCATTTCCTTCAATCAATTCGTAATCGTCCTCTTCTCTCTTCTTCCCTCTTTCCTTCACTTCTTCTTCACTCTGCCTGCCTACTGCCTGCCTATCAAATGAGTCAACTCTATTTCAGCTCTACCGTCAACACACAAGTGCTTCATGCAAATCTTGAATTTTGTCAAACGATCGATAACAGAGAAGCACACACTTTTAAAATCCTTTCAAGCGCTCTCATCCACTAAAACTTTAATTCCTCTTTCCTTCCTCAAAACTTTAGCCAGGATCTTCTCACTTCCATCAATTACTCTTCCTCTTAATCATTCACGCCCACATCTTTCTACCTATTCCCCACTTTCTCTAATAGCTTCTTCTAGTTTTATTCTGCCGGAATTGCATTCGTTCCGTAGTTTTTTTTAAAGAATATCTAGCTTAACACCCAAAAAACTTTTTAAACCCTCTTCACAGATCCCACAAGGCTACTAAAGAAAATACCTGAGATAGTATGGCGTATATAGGTAGTAGTACGTTAATCCTCCAAGTCCTCGGAGATGATGCTATAAGGTCCTTATTCCGAACATTTACAGTGATCCCTAGAAAACAGTAAACGCTTTTCTTTTTTTTGAAAGCGGTAGGTAGAAGCTTTGAATAGGACAATTTAAAACCTATGCAGATTATGAAATCTAATTCGTGGGACAGTTTTAAGACTCCCGGAACGCAACCTTACAAATTCAACTACCAGTAAACAGACATCAATTCCAATTTATCCTCCATTTAAATTTCCAAGATGCAACTAAGTTTAGGACAATTTAGGAGCTTAAATTTCTCACTCATGTTAATGCAACATGCACATTAAAAACGTCCAAGGGCATTTAAAAATCCAAATTCATTAATCATTACCGGTTGTCCCAACTTACCTAAAGATGAACGAGTAATTGATAGAGTTGCGCTGATAGTGGAGTTACAAAGTTACAAGTACGCATGACTTGAATAGCAAGTCTTACCTGTTAGAATCACATTTGTATGTAATTAAAATTAGAAATGTCATTTTCATAAAGATCATATAAAAGAAAAATTAAATCATATGAAAAATTGTTACACATGAGCAGGTGTGAGGTGTGCCTTGGATTTACTATACGTTCGAAACTCATCGCACATTTAAGTGTATAGTTAATAGCTTATGACAATCAATTACGGAGGATTTGACAATTACCTACAGCTCATAAGTGCGGTTGACAGATGGATTTTTGAAACATGTTTCCGAAACTTTCTTTGATGCACGCTTTGTTTCAGCACTGCCGCTCTACCCTGCGCTGCTTCACAAATCCCAATGCGTGGAATACAGTTTAAGCTAACGCTTGTACTTACAGTCAGAAGATAATCCACCAGTTTTGCAAGACAATCTGCTTAGATTTTTATATTACTGGCATATATATGTGGCAAGTGTCCAAGATTTAAAAATTATTTTCAAGAGGCCGCGGACAGTTGTTGTTGATTGATACTTAAAAATGCTATCGTTTAAAGTAATACCCCCACCAACCTTTCCAGAATCCTCCTATCTCAAACCCAATCCAAGGGTATTTATGACTGGCAGGGACAGCTCCACGCAAACTGGTGGTGGTGGGTAGAAGAAGCAAGTGGAAGACATGACAGTGACGATGAGAATAAGATAGTTGCAGCATCAAAATCGTCACTGAGACAGTGATGGGATAAGCGCGAAAGGAGTCGGTTCAGCTCTCAACGTGCGTGTATTCCTCCCCCTTGAAATCAATCAAGCTTATCGGACGTCCAAAGAAATCCAATTGTAACGAGTTGCGTTCTGCCTACGTCTACAACCTACCATATGGACATAAGGCTAGACATCTTAATTAACTTAAGTTAAACCTTCTTCAACCTCTTATCCTAATCCGACAGTGACGATGAGAATAAGATAGTTGCAGCATCAAAATCGTCACTGAGACAGTGATGGGATAAGCGCGAAAGGAGTCGGTTCAGCTCTCAACGTGCGTGTATTCCTCCCCCTTGAAATCAATCAAGCTTATCGGACGTCCAAAGAAATCCAATTATTACTTACCTGGGGACGCAATAAGATTATAAGGGAAATGACTTAAGCGTCTTACTTCTAGGTAGGAGTTTCTTAACTTGGTCATCCTTGCTTTAGTTAGGTCAGCTGAGATTAGATTATTTTTGCATTCAAGTTAGTTAGGTTTATGGTGATTGTCGTATGGTGAGTGAGTGATATCTTTGGGAGGCGTAGGAACCCCCCTAAACACATATTATTCGTATCTTCTGGTTAAACAATCTATATACGACATACAAATGTATTCATCCTCTTGCGAATATGCTATTGGGTTGCCGAATTGGGAAAAGTATCAATGATTTGGGTTGAGAGTGTAGCGTGCAATAATAATTTTTCACTTGTTTCTTTCTCCACTTATTGGACTGGATGTAGGGCTTCCTTGGGAGAATGGTTTTCGTATGAATTGAAATAAATGAGAGATGCTCATATAAATGGGGATTGATCAGTTTTGGAGATCCATCACATCTTGCATCATCTTTTGCAAGGGGCACATGGTTCGTGGTTAAAATGGAGTTAGTTAAATAACTTTTGAGAAGTGAATTCAAACGTTTTTCCACACAGAGACTTCACACAATTTTGAAATACCTTTCAATACCAGTTCCGTAAACGTTAGAAAGGATATGGAAGAGTGTGAAATACACTTGCGTATGTTATATTAGAAAATAATTGATGAGAACTGTGATAAGAGCGGACATATTTGGAGAATCAAATTTCTGGCATATATTCCCTCTCTAACTGCCTTCATTCATCTCTTTTTCCTCCACACAATTAGCATCGTTTCATCAATGGCTCGTCTCGTGAGCGGCGCGCGTATAATATGTCTTGCATATGTACATCTTCTCCCAAATCTCGCATTTAAATTATCATGTCATGCCCCTCGTTCGACATAGCATGTCTTCCTCGAGTAATAAAACTGTCTTATTACATGTTAATTATAGGGATAATTGATGGGCGCACTCCGTTAGGCGAATCCTTTTCATCGATTGAATACAAATTAAGCAAACCATAATCATTTTCTACACTCCTTTCTCATTCAGCCCCTGCAAATTTTCTCAAATCTTTTACCTAAGCGCAAAACCTGCTCCTGAAATAATTTCTAGCTTCTCAATTAGGTTAGCTAAGATCAAACAGTAGTACGCATAGGTGCTCTTCTTTCTCGGCCAATAAAATTAGCTAATGAGCACTGCCGTGGTCCACCGATGCTCTTCACAAACTGCTTCGGCAGATGTTAGTGAGTAAAAACAATTAAGTTTGCAAATTGCAAACCCGCCCGACCACCTGTATCAAATATTTAACACTACACGACTCCACACATTGCATGATTTTGGAATCGCGTGGGAAAATTAATTTCCAATGATTTCTTTTACAAAATATTTTATTTCTACATATCATAACAAATCATTTCAAAAGTGCAATATGCAGTTGCATGCCATGTCCTCAATAATCTTGCCAAATATTTGAATTTTAAATTGCGCGTGCAGCGTTTCAAAAAATATATATACACAAACTTAATTCCCCTTTTCCTTATTTAAGGCTTCTGGTTATTGGAATCGGGGCGTGTTGGACGTTGGCTTAATTTCCCGTTGCGTAAACATGCTCTCAAAATAGGCGATGGACGTAACCGGTATGACAATCATCCTTCCACATCAAATCCTCCCTTCTGTATTTTCAAGCAAATCCTCAACTCCATAAAAACAAACTGAGAATGTAGCTGATGCCGCTGTACTGCTTCCTAATTCACAAGAGTATTGCCAGGAGCGGCTCAACAAGGGAGGTGAAAGTAAGCTGAATTTTACTGATAATCTCAGATCCCCCCTCTTTATCAATTTGTTTGCTCAAACCATGAATAAAATACATTTTCCACGCCTACTTTAACGTCCTATTGTTAAATTTTCAATCATCCTCATCACACGCGATCTATCTTGCAATTATTAAAAAATATTTACAATCTCTAATCAAATCTCGTTAACTGATTCTATCACCTTTTCCCTTACTTTAATAATCCCGCCTCTCCATTCAGTTCTCCTATTCCTCCGCCAATATACCGTATTACTGTACCAAACTCCTTAACATTGCGTTTCCTTCCCGACTAAAACTCTACAGATTACCCTTTCCCCACCAAGAATGCATATCAGGCAGGGTTGAGATCATTACCCCAGCAGTCTGGCAGTATAATGTACTCGGAGAACGCCGGTGAATTCCTTATTACGCAGGTAGGTTTCTGTTCAGTATTGAAAAGTCCGCTACGCAAGATGGAGCCACTACCGCCGACACACCACAACTCCCATCACTGAATGCTTTTCGCCTCCTCGAACCTCGGATGATTAAGCTTGCTTGAGTTTTTCAAACAGCTTAACGCTCTTCCAACAAGCCTACGTCATTTATGACCCGCAATTAATAACGAGTATAGCCACTTTATTACGCTGCGGGAGTGGGATGACAGAAAATGAACAGAGCTAGCGCTCTTCCAAACCCCGCGACTCCTACAATTCCAAAGAGATTGTGACTACATAGCGGTCTCTTCAGCGACAAAGAATCCAGAGGCGGTAGTTCGTTGACAAGCTTTAACTAAATGCTCGTTTCATTTAAACGCAGCAAGGGTTTCATCCGACAGGTGATGTCGTATAAGATATGATCATAAGGAAGTGTTTGTAAAAAGTGACACTCTGAATATTCTCGTCCATATTCCCGTTAATCGAATTCCCGATTTGTCATAAGGACGTGTTCCACACCTACGTATTTGGTTGTCTTCCTTGAAAGCTTTGACCAGGTTACTGCGTCCTCAGCACTTTTTCCTACCTACACTACCTCTTGCACCCGGTTAACCTTGCTACTGTTTAATATTAAAATTTGAACGGTAAAGGATTTAAGAGCGCTTCAAGTAATGGGCACGCGCTTACTTGAATGGAACATCAAAGAGCTGTTTTGGATAGGAGCAATAAACACAATGTTGGTTGGCAAACCAATTGGCAATTAGTCACCCTAAACCGTCAAGCAGGTGGATGCTGCATAACAGGACGTCAGCTTGGATTGGAGTGGCAGTAAAACATTTCAATAATTATTGGGTTGGAAGAGAGCTGATGTAATTGGTGAAACAATTAGGTTTTACACATGTCTTACGCTATAACAATTAGCTGGAGATGGTAAAGGGAATTGGGGGTGTAAGACACAGGGGAGTTTGCAAGCATGGAGCGAAAACACGTTCAAGAATAAAAAAATAACTATGGCCAGTAACAAATATATAATACCAAAACAGCATGTGGTATTGAATTATGTGAGAAGATTGGAGTTTCCAATTTTGTAGCATGAGTCCAAGAGTTTTGTACATGTGTGTAACTTGCAATTAGTGCGAGGCTGTGAAAAGAATGTTCAATATCCCAGCCTTTTAGCAAGTGAGTGCAGTTAGCGAACGCACCTCCTTCCGTTTGTTTCAACAAGGAAGCCTAGACTGGCTATTACCGCCCTCAGCTCAATTTTGCGGAGGCGGATGAGACTCTGCTGGTACCCTTTTGGAAGGACTTCGAAGGGTAGGCGAAGGGGGTGATTGGTAAATTAACGATGATACTGGAAATTTATGAGCTGCCTTGATGACAATAATTCATCCCCTGATTGCTCCTTGCTCTAGCATAGTTTCCCAAGTTCGCACTATTCTACCCTCCAGCCACATTCCTCCGTACACATACATATTAGCCGATATTCTTCTAACGCATATAAAGTAGTTGTTATGGATTATAAAAAATTATCTCATCCCTCCTCCTCCACTTTCCTCCCTTTCTCTATGGGCTTACAGCATTTGTTTGTATGGCGTGTGACAGGATTTGTATTAGCTCTATGAATTGCAGAAGCCTTAAATTCCTTGGGAAACATCTCTCAATCCAAGCATCTGTCTAACTCTGTAATCCGTTATTAACCAAACAGATAATGATCGCATGGATCGTTTGTACACGTAAAACTCAAGCTTCCGTCTTTGAGGAACACAAGAAGAAATCCTTCCACTATTTATGGACAGAGGGATAATTTTTCAGCTTTACTCAAACTTGCATCACATCTTCAGCGTTGATATTCATAATAATTGCGTATTTTATTGTTCTTTGGCAACGAGGCAAACCACCCAAAACCTCAAGGCTGTGAAGAAGTAACAGCTGGTAGAGTGGTCCGGAATGATTAATTACCAGTCACTCTTCTCTATAACTCCAAGTTTTGGTCTTGTAAGTTAGTGGCGCCCCCGTGTGTATAGCCTGGGGAACTGTCACCTTTTTGGTTTGCTCACACTGTTTTTCTTTACAAACTTCCTCGTATTGGGTTTTGCTATGCAACAGCCTTAAATATTGTAATTTGTAGGTGGGTCCGCAATATATTCTGCGACGCAAGATTATTCTTTGTCAGATCTCTGGCCTGGTGTCATAAAAGAGTTTTGAGCATTCATCATAAAACTTTTGAGGACATTGATCATGAATTCAAAGTAGGGCGAGGAGACTAATTAATCAGCCTATTGAAAGGCATATATCAAATTTTACGAGATTTTCTAACTCTTCCTTCCTTTGTTTTGGCGTGGGTGAATTCAATAGCTGCCCTTTCCAACTCTACAATATCGTCAACTTCTCCACGCTATTTGACGCACAATATCTGCTTCCTCCTTGTTCCTTCTGACTTATCTAAAACAAAAGCGATGCATTCAATTATACCTCACATTTCTCAAAATATAAACTGTTTCATGTTTCCAAAACTTAAATTATGAAAACATTTGATTCCAACCTACATCATCAAAAGAATTATTTCAAGCTTTGATGTCAAAGCTTGAAATATCCTATATCCTATTTGATAGGATCTACTCCTATCAAATGTAAGTCAGCATCCTAAAAGCGGAATCATACGCATCATACCTCGTCCACCCCTGTATTTCCGTACCATCATCATTACGCACCTGCAATTAACTCCCTTCGATCCTGTTATTTCCTCGTATTAAGAAACCTTGACGATTGTGATGGACGTCGTAATCCCATGTCTGTGTCACTACAGACGTTGAGCAAGAACAATGAACCAACAACTGCAGTATACGGTACAAAGTTGGATTACGTGCAAATAGTGTGCCACCAACGCCAGCCAACCGCTCAGCTAAAACTAACTTACGAGTTTGGGAACACATGATTTCAGCTTCTTCACCGTTTTCCAAAAACCTGCAATTCGGTACACTAAACTCAGTTACAGTGCTACCTCGTAATGCTTCCCCTCCTTCTCTTCTTTGTCCTATCCTTCCGAGGGAGTTAATTATTAAAATTTTCAGAATCAACCGCAACTCCATGAGATTCCATCAGAGGATTTGGCTCCACCGGTAAGCCCAAGCTTATCTGATGAGCATCTTGTCAGTTTCGCCGTCACCAGTCAGCACGCCTTCCTTATCATCCACTTCATCCTTTCCCCCTTGCAGACCTAACAGTTAGTATGGACAGACACGAGAAGGAACCAGATTCAAATTAATATAAGCTCAACAACTCACGTGACAATGAATCTGCGAAGCGTTGCTTGAAGATGAGCCAAAAGTAAGGAAGAGGGTGGAGGAAATGGTTGCTGGGTTTGTTGCAAAAATGCCCACTGGCCAGTTCCTCCTCCATTATTCCCATCTTTCCAACGCAGTGTCCGTCCATCCCTTCAAGCTACAGCAAGCCCATTCACGACATCTTGGACATTAATGCAAGCAAGTAAATTAAGTAAACTAAAGCAGGCATAGAGAAAGAGAGAGAGCAAATTAAAAGGTGGAGAGATGAAGCTCAGTCTTCTTCTTCTTCATATCCTGGTCGTCTTCATCTTTTAAAGTGGGTGGGTATGCGGTAATTTGGTGGATTTCCGCATTGTTCCCCACAGTATTGTATAAGTTTCATCCTTTCCACACTTGGTTTCTCTTATAAAAATACATTAACAAGGTCCGTGATTCAATGACATGTTTTCTCTCTCGTTTCCACTTAAATTTATCCAAGGAGTGGGGCGACAAAATAATGGCACGCAATCATTTTGTCTGCCGACAGCCAGTGCGTTACCCATTTCCTTATCAATCCAAACCCCATGTTTTAGCAAAGTAATCCCAGCCTCAGGTCTTTTGTCATCCATTCATCTTTATATATCTTTCCTGGGCACAGTCCAACTCCAGGATGAATCTACACACACAGCTAACTTCATCTTGTCTTGATGACAGCAAGGGATGATGAACGAGGCTAATGGAAATGATAGCAATTTCATTTTTTTATTCTACAAGCTGAAAAAAAACTATTGTCTCCGCGAGTCTGTCTTGGTCAAGAAGGAAATCCTTGAGCTGCTCAAGTAAGCATCATCATCTACTAACTCACACAAGCTCATACACATTTATGCAATTACAATAATCAGCAAGTCCTTATTCCCTTCTATTGTACCAATATCTTATCCTCCAGCACTCTACCACTACCAGGGTTAATCCTTCCCTCGAGTCTTAAATTACTCATGGTAACTTACTACACGAGAGATGAAACGACGGAAGGATTCATTTCCCACTTAAGCTTCAAACTTCTCATCCTCAGTTCTTCTCCACTTGAGTCTTAAGGTGACAAAGTTCTCAAGGTTGTGTAAACCACCCAACTTCCCATCGTGTAATTCCCGTCAATATTGATCGCGAATTTTATTTCAAAATTTCCCCTCTATCTATTCGCTAGTATCACAGAATGCCAATAGACACAAATCTTAGCTGGTCAAGCCCATCTCAAGATCAAGACCAACCTTATAACGAAATGAATTACTTCAGATTACTCTCCCACCTCGTGCTCATCCAGCCCAGCAGCACATGTGAAGAAAATAGAGGAATATTCTACGAATCTGAAGCCCATAGCTATCGTAAATAAATTACACCCCATGCCTGACCATCTCGTTTGAATTATAGATGCAAAAATAAAAGGTACTCCTTGATGTCATTATCTTCCATGCCCATAATAAGATCTTTCAAATAATAAATTCCACTGAATCTTTAATAATTCAAGGTTTTTTAATATTCGCAAATAACTTTTTCTTCAAGCGGATCATATATTTAATTCACAGCTTCGAGCCAAAAATGTGATAATTATACGATGGATGAATTACAGAGGTAAGCATATTACAGCGCTAACGGCAAAACTCGGTTGATTCCCGCTGCTTTTGTTGATTTTCTCTATTTGAATTGATCTAAAGAGCTCATAACATCCAACCATTTGTTATAATAACACGCAGTTTTACTCAAGTTCAGGTAGATTCAGCGTATAAACTGTACAGCGACAAGAATGAAGAAGAGAAGAAAATCTCTCTCCTCCTCATTCTCATCGTCGCTAATAAATTAGAAGATAACATGTAGCAAAATCGTCCTCCTGTCTAAAAGGATAATTGCTAATTAATTATTTCCAATGTGCTTAGAGTCAAAAGTCTCCACCCTTCTCTAATGGGATGCGTCTCCATTTAGTTTATATGCTATATATATTTCCCATTATCACTATCGCCCGGAGCAGTTTCAACTTTTGCATGTAGCTTAAAAAATTCACAAATTATAAAGAGGGATGGAGAAAGACAAATGTTTTTACAGACATGCTCATTCCTTTCCTTCTTAATCTGCGAGTAAGCTGGCTCTTTTTGAATTTTAAATTCTTCTCATGTATCAGCGTAATAGCAACGCTTACTTTTGTGTTTCGTCGGATACATGTACTTTGTTATCTTGTTAAACGTTTGCACAAGTTTATTTGACTGATTCCAGCTCCATCATGCAATTAAAGAATGCTGGCGGACGGCGTATCTAATTCCGTTCCTCCTCTGCTACCACATTTGCCATTTGTCTCCATTTGGCTAATTCCTTGCAAAAAATTAACAGTTTCCTTTCTTCAGATGATCCACTTATCTCCGTCCATTATCTCTCAAGGGCTTCTCACGTCGCGTCATCCTTACTGCCTCAACAAGACTCGCCCAACTCTACTACATCACCGCCCGACCGAGCGGAGCATCAAGCCAACATTATTACGCACATCTAAACGTGAGTCTTAATGAGCACAACAATCCAAACCATAATCATCATCATGACATATGCAAGAATATACCAGGGCTCGCAAAATTATCACAACTTCACGTCTTCTCGTATTTCCATCCTACCTCATTCCGAATCTCTAATCTCTGCCAATGAGATCCTCTTGGATTAACAAAACACATGTTCTTCCCATCACATCCCTCCCGTTCCGATGGCGTCATATTGGAACGAATGCAATGCCAAAACCAATCAAGTTTATTTGTCTTTAGAGATAACGTCACGTTTTCTAATCTGCTGGATAACTTGTACTGTTTTTGTAACTTACCTGAATTAAATTTGCACAAGTGTGCATGTCGGCTACGCAAAATTGTGGCACCGTTAGGGATAAAAATACAAAAATTACCCGCCTTATTTGAATTATAATGTGTTCAAGATATTTCAAAATTCAAATATTTAAATATTCAGAAAAATAGCCACCTGTAACAGTGAATTCTGAGACAATTGGCTTAGAAACCACCCTTAAATCAGAAGGCCCAAAAATGGCTTATTTCAATAAAAATCATATGACTATTTCTTCCCTTCCGATTTCAAAATCAGTCTTTGTGTACTTGGAAGAGTAACACAAGAAGTTTGCCACCGCTTTCATGAAAAGTAGCTTTAAATAAGAGAGCTATAAGGGCCAAAATTTCAATCTAATGAAGCAACTACTATGATGTTGAGAACTAGGGATGCAGATGGAACCCAGCGGTTTTATGTGAAGGTAGGTAAGTTCTCAAGTTTCCGTGATTACTTCCCAGAACAAGTTATGTTATTGTCAGTCAAATTACGGCTAAAACCTCTGTTTCTCACTCATCCCCTTACCTATTTCTTGTTCTTAAGGCAGTGGTCAAGGATTCTCAGACTTTTGAAGAGGAAGAAGATGCAAATGGAAGAGACAAGCTAGAAGTAAAACGAGCTGTGCACGGGTATTTTCTTACTTACCGCAAAATGATATTCATTACTTCATTTAAGCACTCCTTCCAAACAGGCTTTCTCCTCCGAACAGATAACAGTTCTGGTCTGGTTTGAGGCGCGGCTTTGTAGAAGCTGCAAAAAGTATTTTTTTTCTTCTTTTCTTTTTCTAACATTCAGCATCTCCTCTCGGCTGGGTTTCACTCCATGGCCGTGCTTGTAACTACATTCCGCTTGCTCTTTAAAGGCCCCTGGTATTAAGTATTATGTAGTCTTCTTGCTTCAAACCTTTTCTCTTCTTTGATGAGCCATGTAATTACTCACAATAAGATAAAAGCAATAAATAAACCAAGAGGCTTGTTTCATCTTCCTTAAGAAAAAGTGCCGACAGACAAATTGGCATTGACCATGCAACTTAGGCGGACTAGCAAAGTCATTCTCGTTTCTACCGATCTCTATGAATATTCAGCCTGTTTAAAATCCCAGCCTTGCAGCACTGTTATCTAACACACCCTGCAATTGCTTCACAAGAGAGCTAAAGCTTGCTCAAACACTTATACTTTTATTCATAACCCCTACCAATCCTGGAACATGTAATTCTACAATGGAAGTAAGCCTTCTCCTTCATTTCTGTCTGTAGATGAAGGAAAATGTGTGGCGGCGAGATCTTCTTAAACCCATTAAATAGATAGAGGCCAATTCTAATTTTTTCTCACCCCCTCGATTTGCTCCTGCGCTTTTTAAATGATCAATGATCTTGTACTATGTACTACTAAAACAAGTGTGTCCAAAACCGCCTCTCGCCTTCCTGCCTCCTCCGTCCTCCTCTGCTATAAATATTAATTTTACCTTCATTTAGAGTGGACCATTCCACCTTCAACGCAATACTCCTTCCTATCCCAGACTGCTTGACTTTCCTCCCAACACCATCATCATGCTTTCATGATGATGACCAGGAACGAAGCTTTAGATTGCCTCATAAATCCATGCACCATCCAGGCAGACTGGTCACTTTTTTGACCATATGTAATAATTTACCCCACTGTCTCCCAGCCAGGAAGCCAAGATGCTGTCGCAAATATTATTAAGGTGTGATCCCTCTGCTCGTGGTCTAAATCCAATGAATTTAAACTCGCGTATCCTCCATCTGTCTCACTCATCTTCGCTCCACCCCTTTAATCGTTAAATTACTTTGTCAATAGGCAGGACATCATAGCGTGATATTTTCCGCCCGGGTTTTTACCAGCTGGTCTGAGTCTATTTTCATTACCTGGAGCAGTTGCGTAGAAAACATTCCGTTGGTGGTGGAGGTAGCTGTGGTCGGCCGGCCAAGGACATTTTTGATTTCATTTTATTATCAAAGGGTATTTTTCTGAGAATCCGTCTGTTTGTTCCTCCACTTTCAAGTCCGAGACGGATCCTATTCCGAATAATATAAAACGAGACAGAAATATCTTTACTGCGTGTAGATGAGAGCAATAGAAAAACAGCGACTGAATGAAGAAGATGAACTATATAAGACGTAAAAGAGATGAATTATTGATTACCCGCATCTGAAAGTGGCAGTAAGAAACAGTTGACTCAAGATCGCTTTCCTCGTCTCAATTTTCAGACTACAGCTCAATATTACCCCCTACACCCACACCTTGAACATACAGAAGCTAGAAAAGTTTACGTTCAATAATGAACTTTCTCCAAAGTCTCAGCTGCTTTCTCCGCGTCGGCTAACTTATTAGTTCCATTTGTTTACACTGCCATCCTCAGCGGTTTTAAAATTATTTTGTAAAGCTCTCCTTGCGGGCTCTGAAAGAATTCAATTACAAAATAACTTTTTACAAAGAATTTTACAAAGAGCTGAAAGAGTGGAAGGAAAATTCCCCAGGTTTTAAAAGAACCCGGAGGAATTTACCTCCACACTGATTACGCTGCAGTAAAAACTCCCCACAATATTTACTTCTACACGCAGGGGTTGGCCCTGACGTGTGGTAGTATCTGTTCGGGTTCTATTTCCAAGTTAAGCAATTAATTTTGGCCGATGAATCTGGATGGGTGATTGCACGGGGAAGCTTCCCTAATCCTGAGTTAGACTACTTGGCTAATCGGACGAAATAACAATTGTCGCGGCCAAGAACGGGTTGGTCTTATCTGGCTATGCAAAGTCCTCATTAGAGTTCCGAGTCTCTAGTGAGAAGATAGCTCGCTCATAGAGCAGCTATGTAAGCACTCCAAATACGGGTGCATATTACAACCCTGGATGGTGACATAAGGTTAGCCTGCAATAAGTCTTCTCTGGCTTGGGCAGCTCTGGGTCTTCCACCGCGTACTCAGTAGCCTTCAACTTTAACTTTAACTTTTACTTCTACACGCAGCTTTCTCCGGAAATAGCCAAGTTTCAGCACAGTACTTTCACCACCACTCTTAAAATGTTTGCTTACTTCCTTCGTTCCTCCTCGGTTTTGGGATGTATAAATATTTCCCAAGTAAGGAGCAACCAAAATGATATAATGTTGGAAACCAGCAGGAAGAAAGAAATGTAATGTTAGGTGAGGACTGAGGACAGGACACCCGCATTAAAGAAAAGCTATATCTGTACCACAATATTTCTCCCAGGAGGAGATATCAAACAAAACTACGTTCTTAAAAAACATTTCCTGTTTTCTCCATGGCCTTGCTCTCTCTACGAATTCAAAGCAAGGGTACTTGTCCTTCAAAATATTCTGACAGCACATACAATATGAGTTCCTCTTTTTCATTCAAAGGAAAACTCAACCCCAGGGTTTTTCTCCAAAACCAGATAGCAACACAGCAATGCTAAACGGCAAGGGCTATACAGTTTTCTATTTGTTTTGTGTTTTCAGGACCAGTATAGCATATTTCTGTTTTTTGTTGGATCTTTCGTCGTGTGAGGAGAATCAGTGGAATGGATAAAAACAGAGAAATACATTTTTCAACCGAGTAATGCAAAGCATCCTGTGCAAGACATGCTTTATACGCGGTTTTGTTTGCATAGCTGTGAAAAAGTAAAATATTTGGCCAATTACTCAAAAGCACCGGGGAGTAGTAGCATAATGACGTACGTGTAGCTGGCTTATTCTCCGTAAATGTTTCAACTCAACCACTGAAGCGACTGTTGTAAGCAACGTTAGAAACGACATGTAAAGATTTTTACGGCTTTGTACTTAATACAAGGTTTGAATTCCGCTGATTTAAAGAGACTTTCATAAATGAATGGAAAGTAGCATAGAGAATTTAAGGAATTGATCATTTCCAAATAATGCGAACCTAAGTATGTTGATGGGAGCGGGCGGAAGCTGATCATTTTGGCGTTAGGAAAAAAATTAATCTTCTTTGATTATTACACTAAGGATGGCGGCTATTGCACAAGATGGGAGGAGGATTTGTTATCTTCTTGCTCTCAAGTAATTGATTCCTCTCTGGAATGGAGGAGGGCGGGGAAGTTGCCAATCTTGTGGGCAGACAGGCACTTTGTCAAGGTGTATTTTGCAATTTGAGATGGACTGAGTGAGAGCTAGGAGGAGGGTGTGGGATATATTTTGTCCGATTTAAAATATTGTTGCAAGCGCAGAAGCGGTTAAGACTTATTTCTTGCAGGAGCCACGAGCTATAAATTACAACTTGGCGTAATTGTGGGATGAATCCAAGAGAAGATAAAAGCCCCATTATAAGCATGTCTTGTTTTAAGCGCGTGCTTTAATGCACCCTTGCTAAGCGTAGAGTTGAAGCATGCAGTTTTTATGTTATCTTCTTGTATTGCATGCAAAATACATGGAGGAAGTCAAGTATTAAATACATAAGTTGGACTCTGAGAGAATAGGCAAAATGTCGGAGGGACAGACTCACAAACTGTCCCATGTCCCATGTCTTGGATTGGAAATTAATTGTAACAGTACTACTCATTAACCCTCTCTGACCAAGGAGAAGATAGCGTAAGAGGAGTAGTCAAGGAAGACGAGAATGAGAGATCAAGACGGGGGGAAGGGAAAAAATTCCAACTTCTCTATATTACACTTGTCTCTCCCATAATGCATCACAAGTAATCCCTTTCATTATTCCACTTTGGACAGAAACTACAATTGGTTTGACGTAAAAGGTCGTGTATTTAGTCATGAGCACTTAAACAATGATTAATTCATATATCGCATTACTACTCATTGCTCTCCTTTGTCTCAAATCCTTACTGATTCCTTCGAATATCTCCCAAATCCTTCATGCATTTCTCATTCTCCCCTACCTGTCTCCTCATTCTTATTTGCATCCTACTGCTTAAATGTCATTTGTCTTCCTCTATTTAATAATAATAATAAATAATTTATTGCTCAGACGTCGATTCAGCCGCAGCTCATACAACGTATGTGTCAGGTTACATCAGTGTCACGCGCTTAAGACTATAATACTCACGTCTTCCTCTATTTCCAAAAGCGGGCAGATGTCCTTTGATTCTTGCTTAGTTTCATAATCTACCATACATTATTTGCAATTAATTAAGTGCCAGCGTCAAGTTTCCTGCACTTAATTGACATCAACTCTAAAACTTAAGAGAAAATCCAGTGGATTTAATCCACATAGTATTTGCGTAGAACCGTTTTTAATACGTGTCAAATCTTCAATTTTTTTTTAAAAAAAAACTTAGGAAATGTCAGAATTTTACTGGACGAAATATTCTACAATTGTGAGGAGAAAATTCTAGGAAATTGGGCCCAGCTGGTGCTGTAGCTGTATGTGGTGTAGGGAAGGCGCTTTTTTTTCCGTTTTTTCAGAGCCAGCAAGCAAAGAGGGGAAGCATATGCAGGAGATTGAAGGAAGAAAGAGATTTGATTGCAAAGAAAAGGAGATTGCTCTGAGTCATTTCACATGAATTCTTATATGATTTCTTACCACTTCCCAGCTTTCATCCTTGTTGGAGCAGAAGGCGCCGAAAGAATATGACGTGTACTTTAGCGCTGTATGCTGAGGCTAAACCTGTACGGATTCCCTTTCTGCAAAATATTTTTTCTGCTCGCTTAGTCTACGTTTATGGAAATTTGGAAATATATGGCCTCTGGTATGTGCATAACCCCCATTCACACTCACTTCATCACCCAAGAAAACAAAGTTGGGAAAAGAGCTTTTTCTTGGAAACAATCAAAAGTTTTTTCACTCCAAAATGATGACAAGTTAGTGTGAAACTCTTGATTCACTATCTTGTCTCCCTCAAAGCCTTAAAAGTTGTATTGCGTTTCATTTGCGATTTCCCTTTCGTTTCTTCATTCTTGTTTTATTTAAAACAAGATTTAGCTTTCAGCCCGGGCTTATGCTTAAAATCTATCTCTATTTTTCGCACCAGCTTCAATCCTCTTAGCTTCTGACTCGTGACCAAGAGTATATATCAAAGAAAGCGACATTTTGTTTCCTCTTCTTTTTATAGAGTTAAATATGATCGTAGCGGATGTATGAAAGGATTAGTTTTTAAACCCCGTTATGATATTGGATTAAGAATCATCAGATGAGATAAAATGTTTGTTTTTTAATGGTTATCCCTTTAGGTACTATAGCAGTTGAATGATTCCGTGTATCGATATCGATCCGGTTCGATAGTGGTTCGGATAGTAGCAATTCGAACTAGCAATTCGGCTTAGCCCCTGTTATTTTGAGCGAAAATGATGACGGTTAATTACGAGCAATCAATGCTAAGTTTAGTCTCGTTGACCCCGTTTAAAGATCACCAGCAATGTCGACTAAAAATCGTTTCCTTAATCACGTATATAGACTACAGCAGTAAGAAGGATGTTGCATTGGTTGTACAATAGTAGCAATAATACTTGAGCTTTATTTGATTAGAAGAAAATGAGATAGGGTAGATTAGCTGAAAGAGATTGGAATATTTAAGCTACAGCTGCGCGGGAAAAGGGAATTTAAAGCAAAACCAATTCCTGTAGAAGACTATAATTTACATGATACTTTCTGGTAGTAGTATTTCAGATTCTTCTTTCTCTCACCCCACCCATTTCACGACGTTCCATTCCAAAACGTGGAAGTGAGTAGGAGGAAGTGGAACATGGATGAAGGAAATGGCTTTTAAGTAAAACTAAAATTCAGACCCGCATTGGCTGGACTAAGACCCGTACAAAGTTGGTGCCAACTAAAATTGGGAAAGCAAGAGCAGCCTAGGACTGCAATGCACTTAGGGAGAAAGTACCAACTTTCTCTTTTGGCTACCGCTTTGGGAGGAGATGAAAGAAAAGCTGGTTGGCTTCGGAGTGGAGCGTGTACGTACATGATAAAGAGAAAATCGGTAGATATTCCGAGTGAAAGTTTACGTTGAAAGGGGGTGGATACGTAAAGTCTTTACAGAGTATATAAGTCGGGCCGAGCCATTTGGAGTAAAATCAGGCTGATTTCGTCCGCAGAACAGAACAGAATTCGCAACTCTGAAGGAAAGCCAGTCTCTTCCCGCTCGGTCCATGCCTGGATAAGCATGAGGAGCGTGCAAATAAAATAGAGCCGCTGAACTAAAGCTGCTAAATTTATGTAGAGGAGCAAACACATGAAGATTTTACCCATTTCACCCTTTTTACGTATACAATGTGATCTGTAAAGTAGCATTGGAAACGTTTCACATCTATTTCCTCCTCTTCCTTTTGTAAATGTTTCTACTCTTTTCCGGAAGAATTACAGTCATTTCTCCGCTAACGGACAGGGAATATGTCCATGTCAGTATTTGATGGGTTCGATGCGTTAAACTAGGAAGAATTTCAAATTGTTACAACATCCCACTCTATTGAACTCAAAGAGAAACTTGCCTCAAGAGTTCCATGAAATGTATTGCACCTCAAGAAATACATGCTAGTTATTCCGAGTGAAAGTAAACTAGATGGACAGAGTGAAAGTCGTAGAAACTTTGAGAGAATCTACGAGATGTCCACTCAATTCGGACATTGGACATCAGCCTTCCAAGTTTCATGTGCCCATCAACCTGGAAATGATACAGTTAGCCCTAAGACTTTCACCCAAACGCCTCTTCCTCTCCTCTATGTATTCTTCTTCCTCAGCTTTACACGTTGCTTACCGCTGACTCGGATAAGGTCGATGAAAATCTACGTCTCTTATTTATGCCGGCTATTCTTCCTCCTCTTATTCCCGCAGATTATTGGCGAATTTAGAGGCTCTTATGTGGGACAGCGTACTAGCCCACCTAACAAACATGTAACCAACATGCAAAGCATAAAGCAAAGCCGAAGGAAGAGTAAGCAAAGGCATAGGACAAACAGAAGAGAAAGGGATATCTATTTACCTCTGCCCGTCGTCGTCTTCCATCCTTGAGTTTGGATGGAGGCTTCTGGAAAAAGCATTGTGCAAATAAATCACTTTCAATCCAGAAATTTCCGTTCATATGTATGGAATTACTACTTTTGTTGAAATGATTCTAATTATTCTCAGAGCTGAGGATTGTGATCCAGATCTGTTACTATTTCATAACATGATGTCACGTCCTCCATGCAGGCAGGGTCGCTTTCATCCATAATTTCCTCTTTTACACCCTCAGCACACGCCGCTTCTAAGTAGAGAAATATATACGTAATCTATCTGGTATGCAATGCAAGCATCATAAGCTGCTTCTTTTGTCTTTAGTTACGCCTGGTTTCATAGTAGCTTTGATCGATCCTGGGCTGAATACAGACAGTTTAAAATTTACTCGTTTTGCATTTTCGTAACAAAACTAGGCTAGAAAAACAGCCTACCAGAATATGGTCAGAATAGAGAGTAAACGCGTTCCTTTATTTCGCCTTCCTTCAGGCATCCCTCTCTCACCTGTGATTTCCCACCCACATAATAATAGGTATTCAGGGATGCATTATGCACACATGGTAGAATACGTGTGCAAAAATGGATTGTCCACTTGAACTCTTGTCAGGCTCAGGTTGAGGTCTTCCCCCTGGGCTCATGTCGTGATTTTAGTAAGCAGCCAAACCCAGGGCTCGTTTTTGGGTTAGGTAATAGTTTCCGTCCCCGCTTATACCATATTATTTTTACAAAACTTTGTAAATCTATTCCAAGGCAATTCAATTCTCTCTCTTATATCCTTGATTTCTAAATTCTCTAAAGTAGATGGCCACGCATCTCATCCATTGTAACGCATCATGAACCAACTCATCCTCCTTCCTATCCTAGTCCCCATCTCTCTTCCTCATTGTTGCCTTTCAATTGTCCTCTCTCTGACTATTCGCATTATCATTTCCCCTTGTTCACTCCCCACGCTTTCATTGTATCCTTTTAGCTAACTGGAATTAACAGAACAAGGATTTGCCAGAATTAAATCCAAATTTGGCAAACTCCAGAGATTCTAAGAAAAACCCTTTGGGTTTCCAAGGCAGAATACTCAGATCATCGTAACCAGAGAATCCAAAGGCCTCAACTGAGTTGTCTATGGCTTATAAAATAAAGTTTCAATCAAGTTCC
Organism: Sminthurides aquaticus; assembly: GCA_906901655.1. Lineage (NCBI taxonomy): Eukaryota > Metazoa > Arthropoda > Collembola > Symphypleona > Sminthurididae > Sminthurides > Sminthurides aquaticus. The sequence continues at coordinate 10,075,054 of CAJQTT010000001.1, read as the reverse complement.
ACAATTAAAGTTGGAGTCAGTTACACTTGTAGACAAAATACGCTGAAGCGTTTAACCAGGTGTACAGTGTGAAACAACAATCCGAAAGCGTTTGGCCAAGGTATTTTGTACACATTACATCTATTTCTATGGCTGGTTATGATATCTTTGACAAATTTGTTGGTTCCTACCTCCTCTCGTCTCCTCCAGGATGACAGGATGCAGAACATAGCCATGAAAGGAGGAGACAAATGAGAGCGGAAATGAAATGATGAGATAATGTCAGGCTCTGCTATAACTCTCTTGCTCTTTTGAAGCACGATCCTAATTTTTAATTGCTTCTGGAGGGGCGTACAAATTGCGAATCCTTCTCTATGGATCTTGTTTTAGCAAACATTTCTGCATCACGGCTCAATCTGGCTGGTATCTCTACAAATTTTAATTTCGGGCTAAATGTTTGGGCGTTCCTGGAAAATAATGTCGGAACCACTACCCTCAAAGCTCAAGATTGAAGACTGGACAATAATTCGCAAAAACATTTTTGCAGCGCAATTTCTCTTTTGTAACCCAAACTTTCGCATCTCTTTTTCGCCAGTTTTCTCTGGAATTCATTCCAGTACTTTCATAAACATGTATTCAAAATATCCCCTCGTATCGTATTCTTTTAAAGGGTAATGTGGTTTCTACTATGATTTTCTCCTCGTTCAAGCTAATAGTACGTAAAAATAGGAAATATATATTTGATTTCCTCACCCACGCGCGTTACTGTCAACGTCAACACTTTTGATCCATTCTTTTCTTTTGTGTTAGTACAAGGTTGTGAAGAAACTAGATAGGTCATATGAGGGCTAGACAAAATAGTGCACTAGATGAGGGAATATTTAAGCGAAAAGCGTTTACCGTCCTAGACGGACCATGCCATCAACGCTTATGCATCCCCGACTCGGAACCCTGGTCATGCATGTACTTTACTTGTACAAAGTCAAGGGATGTAGTCAAGGCGAAGAGGAATTCTTGCAGATAAGAAGACTATGATAATACCGTATAATGGTCCGGAAAAAGTCCCAGTCTGGTATCCTAGACAAGTATAGTAGTTTTCCCATTTTCCGCTCAATCATTCTTCAATTCTCTTCATCCACCCATTTTGCTACATAATGATGGACATTAAATCCGACTTTCTCTCTCCCTCCTCTCCATTTAGTCTTTGCTTCGTCTCCTTAAGCACGGAAGCACACAAACAGTGAGCCATATTCTTGCATTACTTCCATCCGGGATTCTGCAAGTAGTTCTTCATCCTCCTCGACTTTCCTTATTCATTAGAGAAGATGCAGACGCGAGGGTGGGATGGTTCTTCTAAATCGGGATTATTTAAACTCATCCACATACTGTAAGCCATTCCTTTCTATCCATCCTGCTCACGAATTCCCTTAAATGCTAACGTTAACTCGAAAAGGAAACACTTTGAAGGAACAGACTGCGGAGAGTGAAATTTCTAACAGTACGAAAGAAAGAGGAGGAGCCTTTGGGAGGGTAAAATTACCCGGGCATTGCAATTGAAATCTTTCCCCTAAAATTATCTATATATATTTTCTGCCTTTCCCAGATTTTATTTCAACTAAATAGCGCTATTAGACTCTGAAACCACACTTTTCCTCGCTTCGTTGCTCATAAATGTAAAATCCATTTGGCTATTATAGAACCCAGGATAGTCGCTTACAAATATAATTTCCATCAACTTTATCCTAGCCCTTGGAAGATCAGAAGCAGTAATCGCAAGAATCTGGTGCAAATATTTTCAAATGTTTACCCACCAACATTTCAATTTGGCTTTCCCTCTAGCTTGTAAAATTATATTGATCCAATACAGCCCATGCCCGGCTCTTATTTCCACCTCATTTCTTCGGTTTCAAAGTAGGCTTTTGATGCTAGTAATTGCGATTGAATTTTAGCCGGCTGTGAACAATACAACTAGGTAAGTTGCTATGATCCAGCCTAAAGAAGCAGTATCCCTTCCTCATAATTAGCTACATAGTGGGCTGGGCATAATATAATTTTGAAAAAAATGCATGGCTTTATCTAAACAGATTTTTGTCAGTTTTATTCACATGTGAAACACGAGCACCACAAACACTAGCTGCCTAACACCTGTGTGTTGTTTACACCTGTTCCCTTATACACTTGCTGCTACACTCTCTGCTATTCTCGTCTTAAAATATTCGATAGCGCTGTTGAGTTTCACGAGGTTCGCTTCAAGGTTTAGGTTATTCTAATAATAATCAGTGATTATTTGAGAAAATAAATATTAATATGTGGGTAGTGAAGAGAAAATTAGAAGAATTATAACATTATTCGGTACGAATCTAAAATCCTCTCCTCTCTCAATCTCCCACGAAACAATTGAGGAAAGACGTAGTATTTTCTTTAAATTAAGTATGCAATCTCGCTCATAATGTTAGTTTCCACACACTAATAATTTCTTTCTTGTTCTCCTCGTTATCTTGTTAACAGAGGGACAAGAAATATTGCCAGCAGTTGCGTTATTATGTGCACAAAACTTGGGCACGCATCTGCGAGAAATCCCAACGGCTTGCCAAAACATATACAGTTGCAATTTAATTATTATCTTTCCTCCGCTCTTAATTCTTCTTTTATCTCCCCTTTTCTTTGCAATAGAGAATCCCGTAATCTTTTTTGGATGCAAAAATATACAGCCCTTTTAGGAATCCTGCTTTAAATGTCTTACTATGTATGTGGGCGGGGTAGTTCAAGTGGACTGAGAGGAGAGAAAGAGGACGGAAGGAGTTGGTATTAATTTAGCAAATTCCTCCACAATCTCCTCTGAATATACTTTTTCAATTCATCCACTTTTGAATTCCTTTCTCGTCCTCCCCTAGCTTACTATCAATGCATACATATTAAAGCTGTATTTTAGGCACCCAGCTTTCTCCAAGCAAGCCTTTTTCTTTAGCTAGTTGGTGATAAGGTAAGTTTGCGCATACAGATTAGCCTCTTCTTTCAAGAGTAATTATCATCCCCCTGATTCCTTTTTCTTCCTTTCAAGACTCTGCATTCCAAGAAACCCTCTTCCCCAGCACCAAAGCCCCATACTTCCGCCCACTTCCTTAAATTTCCATTCTTTCAGATCTCGTGTCCTCAAACTTTCTTTCTAGGTCCTAAGCATCTCTCAGCATTAATTAATTGTCTCATCCACACATTAACGCGCCCAAGTCAAGTTGAGTTAAGAAGTATTTCAAAATGATGCAAAAACTTCCCCCATCATACCCTCTAGTGTCCACCACCCTCCCGCCCCCTCATACATGAGTACTACATTTAACATATCGTATAATGAATAATCTAATTAAAAATTTCACCAATTGCGAAAACATTACTAGCATGATAAACCTGGCAAAAACATCTAACATTATTTTACAGGAATAAGGAATTGAATGACGAAGGAATTACTCATTTCTTTGAATGTAAATTCATTCATTTATTGCTCTCACACTTGTCACTTGTTTAACAGCTCTCGCATGAATCATAAAAGACTTATCCCTTGCACACTATGAAATGCAGAATATTTTGCAATATCCTGCATGCAGCTTGCATCTCACCTTCGTATTCTGCAACTGCGTAACGTGTTGTTTTGTACACACACGTCAACCTATATCGCATTCAACACAGGGAATTTGACGAAATGGCGAATAAATTATTGGCGGAGAAAGTGTCATTTTCTTCACTTGTTCTCTGAATTTTACACCCGTTTTAATTTCCTCAAGCTTACATGTATGCTTCTTTGTAACAAGCACATGTAATTATTGAATAGTTTTTGCAGTCTTGTTACATGCTCCTCATCCCCTTCACTATCTCTCTCGTTTTCCCCTCCCTACCGGTCTGTGTAAACGGGAGGCTAATTAATGAAACTCGAGCATTTATTATTTATTGTTCTCTCAGGATATCAAAACATCAACTGCTCACTGCTCATTTAAAGCTTTCATAAAGTTCTGTTTTCATTAAAGTTATCTTTCCAGAAGAAATTTTCCCTGCTGCTATCCACCTCCACATGCTCAGCTTAAAAAATACCAGTCAGCTCTGTCAAGAGTCATTGTTTTGTTTATTTGAACCGCGAGCTGTTGGCTGTTAACGAAACGTTTAGGCTAGACAAAGAAGGCCTTTCTACAGAAAAGCTGAATGAAAACTGAAGAAAAATTACAGAAACCGTCTAGCTTGAATCGGATAAGAGTAGGAAGGTAAAGAAGAGTGTTGTATATACGCAAGTCCAAGTCCAGGATGATTTCTCCCAGACTAATTCCCAAGTTTTGTAGAATAAATTCTCGCCTCCGTGTCATGCATATTCAATTGAACAAACTAACGCCAGAGGGAGGATTGGATGGGTGAAAATAAGTAGTATTAATTCCTAAACATGCAGCATGTACGAGACAACTCGAGAGATTAATTATAAAACAAAACCCTTCTGCCTAACTGTCATCCTCCAAACTTTACTTCTGCATGCTAGGAGAAAATAGAATTTTGAATAATCTACCACCATTAGGAGCTAGGAAGTAAGCAAGCTAGCTCAACATGCACACAAGTTCAAGACAAAATAGCAGAACATGCACATGCAGTTTAGATTCCGCGCCAGGAGGAAGAAAAGGAGCTGCAAGGAACACATCTCTGGAATTCTAAAAAAATACGTCTCCAGAAAACAACGTCTGGATTCTGAAAGCCTGGATGCATTGCGTTTTCCAACTAAAATCCAGCATTTCTTGCACAGCCATAGTTGAGTCATTGCAGTTGGAATCCTGAAAAGCACATTTATTTACGTGACTGGTATCTTAATTATTCTGTTTTTTGGTCCGCGGCTATGAACCTTGATGCACAAGAAATTAGCCGCTCTCTCTTGTACTCTCTCTCATCACTGCATCTTCTAATAGAAGGTATTGCGTGGACGGACTCGTTGAGTCTGACTTTTGTGCACCAAGGGAAAATAATACTTTTCCTCCACTTAGTACTCCAGTAGTTTCCAGCTTAAAACAAGACTCCAGCATATACAATTTCCCAGCTACAATTTCAAGTAATAAACCATAGGAAGGAAAGGAGTATAGTGTTGATGATAACCCTCAGGTTCCGCCTACAGCCTTAATGGTTATTTTTTAATAAACTTGTTTCCTTCCGTCTGAAGGTGTTGTAGCTGGAAGGAGTTGTTGCCTCATTCCTCCCATTACCCGCTCACCCTTTCCAGCCATAAGCCAAGGCAATAAACCAAAGGGATACCTTCATTTACGGAGGTGAAGATTAACTAAATCCAACTTTTGGAGTTAGTTTTTCCTTTGGAGTTTTGGGTAGTTGCACAAGTTTTTATCTGAATTCTTGTAGAACAAACTCCAGAAGGGCTCAGTTCCTGTACGGCTCAGTAATTAAATCCCAGAAATGATAAATATGTTTCTATTTCCAGAGGAAACTTTCACCCGGCGTCATTTCGTTCCTTACACCCACTTTCTCTCCAGCCACCCCTACCTCTCACCCACATCCAAACTCCATGCTACTAAGAGCAAACAAACCGCAGTCAAGCCATACTCTTTCAGTAAAACAGCTTATTGCAACCAAGTGAACAAGCTATATACATATGCAAAAACTTGTGGAAAGACTTAAAACCAAAAAGTAAATGCCAGCGAAATGTGCCATCTTGTCTCTGAAAGGCAAATGCTAAAAACATTCGAAATACCCGGGTAATCATAGTCTAGGATTTGTACTTAACTTAGATACACATAGTCAAAAATAACAAGTATGTAATATAGCATGCAGATAAAAGTACATGGATGGGCTGGAATTTTATAAAATTGAAAGCTCTTTAGAGCTACCCGTGTATGAACATAAGTTCAAAGCATACCCGGATATCAAAGGCTAGTCGGGCCGGGAAAGTGATAAGTAAGTAATAAGTAATTCCGGCTATAGAATCCATATAATTCCTGCAATTAAACCCCGGGTAAGTAGCTCTTGTCTCCCGACCAAAGAAAAGTGGTTACAACACAGCCAACTGTGAAAAGAGAAAGTCCATGGAATTTCCCGGCGGTTACTTGGATTTTGTGGTAATAAGTGCTCGCAGTCTGCTCCGCTCCCTCCTTAAACTTTCCCTCAAGATTGTTAATTGACAAGAGAGGGAGAGAATGTGGGGAGGAATTCATGAGAATAATAAGGATGATATGCTTTCTCCCGTCGCTTCTTCTATATCAGGTTGAATGAAATTTGCGGTATAGTAAGTTCCTGGAACCCCATTAAAACTTGCATCCATCTCTTTTCCTCTGGTTCCGTGCAGCGGCTATATGCTCTCATACCTCTGAGACTTTCTCTTCATACCGGACAAGTACTTATGTAAGATGAATAGAATAATTATGGAATCCCTCAAGATATTTATGAGAGTCAAGAACAAGGGAAGAGCGGAGCCGCCATGTATATATTGTACATGATCATTTGCATCAGCCAAAGTATTATCAAGCCATGGATTTCTTAACATGCATCTTCCCAGGAACTAAGAGGAGCACAGCCTAGAATTTTCACTAACCCGTAGATTAACTTCGCAGGCGCAGCGTATATCTTCTATAAACTAAAACACAATAGGATTGAGCCGAGACAGCTTCAGCTTTCTTCCTTCACCCTTGATTGCTCCAAGTCATGTTATTTATTTTAAAATAATAATGATAATGTTCCGTCTTTAGATTCTGCTCCTAATGATGCGGATTTCCATTGTTTATACTACAGAGGAACAATTCAAATAGCTGGATAATAATGATAAGAACATGTGGGCTGCTGTGTTGTTATTATTTGCAGAAACCAGCAAGTGGTGGGTGAAAGACATGGGTGGAGACAGAGAGAGAGAGACAGAAGAAATGGATTTCCTCCATCTCTCCTTTAGAAAATCAGCATCAACTCTCAAATAAATATTTCTCTCTCAAGGATCTCCCTGGTCTTTGGCCTTTGCATAAAACAATGCATCCTCCTGTCGCTTTTATTCTTCTCTCTCTCTCTCTCTCTCTCTCTCTCTCTCTCTCTCTCTCTGCTCCATTCAATCTGGCAGTATTTCATACGATTCTCCATTATCCCAAAGGATAATTAAAAACAAGTTGGCCAATTTATTATTCACATGCGGTTTCTTAATAGTTCCTCCGGTAGTCCTCAGGCCACACAATCTACAACTCCTTCTCGCTCCTACTTGCTCCCGCAGTTTGATAATTCACACACAATCATCCACCCAACAAAGCCAAACACTTCTTCTTCCCTCCCTCCCTCCCTACCACCAAACCAGGACCGACACTAACAAATTACTAATTCAGACTCCTCCTATCTCCAATTTACACTAGAATCTACTTACCACTCGCCGTTCACATCCTCCTCGGTATTTACGTGTATATATTTGCTTATTGCTTTTACTTGGAGTTTTAGATTGGGATAAACTGGAGGTGGGGTGGGGATTGTCTTGATTCCCTCCGATAACTTGATAGTTCCCTTATGGTGTGGATGAATGAGAATGATGGATAGAATGACTCTTGATAGATGAGCTGATAGCTCCTTAGAGCTTGTCTCTTCACCAGTTTGTAGCAATCCCGGCTCATCATTCGGGATGAGAATGGATGAGCCTTTTTTTCTCCTTCACTAACCACTACACTGTCGTACTGTATGGACCCTTAGTCAAGTCTCAAGTGGCCAACAACAACAAGTTTTATATGTGAGAATGGGCGAGGAAAAAATCGCTAGGGAATAGCACAATTTACAATCCAACGTCCTCCCACTCACAACTTACGAAACGCACAAATACACACACACGCTTAATCTTCAATCCACGAATCCAATTCTCTTTACATCTTCCTGAATTAGCTTTAGCTTTGCGATCTTGTTCGGTCACTCTTTCTTCCTCCCAGTGCCCCATAATCTTCTGACCAACCTTGTTATTCGAGAGGTGAACCAAAGGTAAAGTCAGGGTGAGGATTATTGTAACGTTGTACATAAGCTAACCAAATTGCTTTCTCCAAATGTATTCTGACGCTTTCACCAAATACGCACTCGTGGGAACCAGGACCGGAATCAATTCAATCCATCCATCTAAATAAATCTTGATAAGTATTCAATTTAGTCCCCGAGATTCCTATTTACTTACAAGAGCGAGGATCATCCCGAACATTTCAAGTGCAAAGATCAAGGAAGCTATACGTTTACATTCCCACAAATTACAACCAGGCTATAGCCGTCAGGGCGGCACAGGAGACGATTTATACACAAATGGATTAACGCAAGCTATAAATGCCAAAATACTCATAGAAATCCAGCTTCCCTTGTTGCCCATATCCTGGTTAACCATTGACCACATGTGTAGGGCGGAGATGTAAACGGACGATAAAAATAAATTACGTGTGAGCGCATACTGAATAGCAGAAACGTTAGCAAAAACTTCAATTCTACAACTCCTCCATCATACTTTCCCTTCAATCTTTTTAGCATCTGTCAAACGGACATGTACCACCGGCCAGGCTGGTAAATTAGAATGAAAAGTACATCACGGAGCAGTCAATAATGCTGAATCAAAAGCCAACTCTATCTTTCTCATCCCAGCCCCTCTCTTTCAGTTCTTTCTCCTCCGCACCCCTCTTAGAGTATTTCATCGAGATGATATATTTAAATCCACTGCTCTCATATTTATATTCTCGGCTCTATCTATCATCATGAAGCTCATGATTGGGATTTTATTTTAAATTATTCAAGAGAGGAGAGGGCAAGGATGAGGTTGAGGAACCAGGAGGGATTGGTCCCATCCAGCTAGCTTTATTTTCAAATATTCCATATCCTGCATGCAGAGCAGAGCCCAAGTCTGAACCTCGTACAAGCCACAGAGCAGATAATGGTTTGATATTCTCTCGGAAATATTCGCATGCATTCTGCATTCCATCAACTACACGCTATCCAACCTCCCTCTAACTTTAGCCTTGTGTGGAGGAGGAAGATTCCTCTTTTATTTATATTCACCAGTCAAGCCGGAGGAGATTACAAAGCTGATTGATTTCTTCCCCCAGGAATTTACCCTCCTCTTCAGTTTCCCAGCAGCCCTCCAGACTTGAGGCTTATTCCTTGCTACAGAGAAAGAGGTGTGTATAGAGTCCCATCCTCATCCTTCCGTCGTCCCTGGACTCATCCATCTACCTCAGTCAGTGAGGTGAACATGGCTCTTAAACAGATCTATCCATTCCCCCTCTGATCTGCAGACCAAATCCTCTTGTCATTACTCAACACACACACACGAGTAACAAATTAGAGGGCGAGCGAAATCATCTGCCAACTGTAGCCTCCAGCTCAGGTGGAAGTGCAAGTAGTAACTAGTTATTCAAAAGCCCAAACTATTTTACCTTCCATCATCCTCAATCATTTTCCACTCTCTTCACGAAAAACACTGGTTCTTCTAATTTTGCACATTTTTTTCTACCTCTCCTGCTTCCTCGTCTCTCAGCCCTGCCATATATAATACTACTGCAATCATGAATCTTTACACCTGTATCTGCTATACTATACATACGACACAAGTGTGCGCTGGTTTTATACATACTTAAGCTTTCCAGTTAGCTCGCTAGTTTTTATTCCAAGAGTTGTAAACGCGCATAACATTTAGTTTGCTCCAACAAAACCTAGTTTTATTCCTAGAAACACTAGCTCCGACAATGAGGTGAGGGCTGACCTCATCAAGTTATCGCATTGTTAAACTTTCTCGTCAGATTTTCCTAGTAAATTATGTAGCTATATTAAAATGAGTATTTTAGAGCTTGAATCCTCCTGGAAAGAACAGAGGTTCAACAAGGATGCAGAGTAGAATTTATACATAAGAGATCCAGATGGAAATGGAGGATGATGATAGGATTTGTGCCTCTGTAATTTCCGCAATATTTTCATATTTCCTTAAGGGGGATGCGTGTCTGGAAAGATGAGGATCACACGCGTATCATGATGATAGCATAAGATCATCCTCCATCCTTTTTATCGCACGCGAAACATGATACATTTCCATCTTCAATTTGCGCAAGTCTCATAACTTAAATTGCAAGGAAATGGGAGTAAGGAAAACACGGATGGATCCAAATGGAAATGAATACACACCCTTCCCATAGCCATTCCAATTTTTTATTATAACCAACTGCTTCCTCTCTTACGTATTACTATTTGAACCACGGTCTTCACCACCACGGAAATAGAAAAGAAGGATGAGAGAAGAAGCAATAAGACTCTGCATTAGGAGGCCCTATAATCTTAAACTGCGGTTTAGCACTAAGAATCACATTGTAGGTCGAAGAGAGGATTCGACTGGGAAAAGCCCGAAGAGAGAAAGCACAAGAGTTGTAATAGCCTAGATAAGAGAAGAACATGGGAGGAGAGTCGTTTATACGGTATGGGCTATAAATATTTGCAACAAAATCTGAATATCTCTCGCACGAGGAAATAAATTTGATTATAGCCTGTCTTTCTCTGTATCCAATCCCTATTTGATTCTAATTCTTCTTGTCAAATCCTTATTATGGTAGAAAATTCCTTTCGGAGAAAGAACCTAAAGAGATTGGAAGATTGGAGAGCAAAAAACGCAATGCGTGTAGCCTATCAGCAATGCTGAATATATTGGACAAGCGAATACAATGCAGAGACGAGATCAATTCTGGAATTATTACCCCTACATAATATGTAGTATAATACTAACTTCTGCGTATTGTAAAACAATATTAAATGTCTATTTTATTCTTCTTCTCTCGCTTCCCGCAGCACTAACTTTCTCTCTTTTCTCTCTCTCTCTACTCTTATTGGAAATAATGGAAGAGGAATCGAGCAATACTCTACACAGATGGATATAGGATAGTAGCAGATAAATTCCAGGAACTTTGTTGGTTTCCCGCAAACGTCCCAGTTTCCCTTTAATTTGTTCCGCTTCCTTTACCCCTTCTCCTTCCTAGTAGTATTTTGCATGAGATTACAATGTGAGCTATACCTCGCGTCTTCCTGGGAGTCTCCTCCAAGCTCAACCAAAACCAAGTAATATTAAATAGAAAATAAACGGCAAAGCCGGTGTACGGAAGTGTCGAAGATAAATGTAGATTTAATTATCTACAAGTATCTTCTAGTTTTAATAAGCTTTAATTTTATAATATATGTGAATTATTCCTTCTTTTTAGTAGGATAGTGCCTGTAGAAAAAGTTAGCTTTCAGCCCTCACTACCTGTGCTTTCAGCTCTCGCTCCGTTTATCCCTATGCTTCCGCTCTCGCTCCGTTTATCCCTATGCTTCCGCTCTCGCTCCGTTTATCCCTATGCTTCCGCTCTCGCTCCGTTTATCCCTATGCTTCCGCGTTCCATCCGTTTATCCCTATGCTTCCGCGCTCGCTCCGTTTATCCCTATGCTTCCGCGCTCGCTCCGTTCATCCCTATGCTTCCGCGCTCGCTCCGTTCATCCCTATGCTTTACCCTCCCTATAAGCTTATCATTAGCAAAAGTTACCACAACGCATGCACATAGTGGTATTCGAACCCTTGCCCTTCACTTTCCTATACCGCTTCTAGTGCCTGCGCTCTACCAACTGAGCTACGGCATGGAGTAGGAAATGCATGTACATCACGTGTTCACCTGAGATAATCCCCTTAATTGACCTGTATCTCAGTGACCACTTGACCAATATCACTGAGATTCAATAGCAATGGTCCTGATACATGTATCTACATATCCTGAAAATTTCATTAAAATCCATCCATCCGTTCGTGAGTTAGAGTGCGCACAGACGGACAGACAGACGGACAGACAGACGGACAGACGGACAGACAGACACCATCGACCCCCCTAGGAAGTGTCAATAAAAGAATTCTCAATCTAATTCTCGAATCTCCTGTCTCCCACTCTCTCTGCTGCCGTATGGATCCCCTACCGTTTCTTATTCCAACTCGTAGCATCACCTCTCTTTGAACTAAGTGTGTACCCATAATCTCCTTCCTACCCGCAGATTTTACTACCCGCCTTTCTCTAACGAGATATGGGAGGAGAAAGCACCGCAAGGTAAAAGTGGAAAATGGCAAGTTAAGGGCAAGGGTTTAAGATGAGAAATATTAGTTTGTACAACAGCCTTTGCTTCTTTCCTCCCACAAATTGAGTGTACCTGATCTGGAGCTTGCAACGGTAACGGATCCTAGGATCTCCATCCATCTTATTGCTGAAAAATTCGATTACCGGATACACTGTAGCTTGTGATTCGTATACATGCTTGGATTATTCTTGGATCAAGACGCGAAACATATTCTGGCCTCCCCGCCCTGGTTTTATTTTTTCATCGTGATTTTCCCACGTACGTATTCTTTCTTTGTAGTTGGAAGCAATCATCATTCAGAGATCAGAATCAAGACAAAACAATCCTTCCTACCCCTCTTCACTCAATAATAATCTATGCTCCAAGAAGAACAATACTACCATCTGTATTTTCCTGGCTACCATTTCCCAGCTACTACTATTTCATTTTCGCACACACAAACCGCGTACTGTGTATTTCATCCATTTTCGCATCAGACTTTTGGCTCACGCTTCCAGTCCTAATAGGCATCACCATTCAGTGTGAGGCAGGAGGAGGTGAGGATCATTTTACTTTATTGCCCTAGCATTCATTTTCCCCAGCTCCTGTCTTTTAACAACAAGTTCCCCACGTTTACGCGCTCACGTACAAAATTCCTACCAAGTGCATGTTAAACATTCGTGATTTTTTGCAATTTGCGAATATAATTTCCTTGCATACACACACTCCATGGGATCTTATTGATGTTGATGGAGCTTGGTCGGGATTTATAGTTATTTATTGAACACGAACTTGTCAGCATGCCGGATGGCTCATTGAAGAAGGATTGGATGCATGGCTGGCGGACGGAAGCTTTTGCCAATTTCTTCGTCTCCCAGTCCCTTTCTTCTTCTTCTTCAATCCTATTCGCAATTCCCTACAAGGAATGGCGATTGAGGTTAGAATAATATTGTGATAGAATCCGCATCTCACCCCATGACAACACAATTATTCCCTACAGGAGTCCTGTCTCTCCGATAACCCAATAATTCCACATTTTCTCCTTCTCTTCCCATCCCCACCAATGGTTCTTATTAATCATTACAGGATTCATCTTTTCTCCATCACCCACACCCACCATCCCAATTCCTCAAATAGCCATAAATATGGACACAATTAGTACGGTCCAAATTCTTGGTTATTAACAATACAAGTGTATGGTCATCCCCAATCCTTAATCCGCGCACTGACCAACTGACCACTTTCATTACTGACCAAGTCAAAATGCAAAAATTCAATTTTCGCATCCAACTCCGCGATAACCCTCGGCTCTACCCAGCACAGTAACACAGACGTCACCAGACTTTTCAAACTTCAAACAATTTCAGTACTCTTTGACTATTCAACAGACATCTTTACTTTAGCAACTAAAACTTTCAATGGCAAACAATCATTCCAAAATAGATCTAATACATGCTTTTGGCCCTGCTTCAATATTCAGCCTCTTTGACTGATTCGCAGAGCTTTGATAGCATAGGCAGCGACGAAAGTTTCTTTGGATTTGCATAGGCAAACAGAGTATTTCCTTTATTACTCTTTCCGATTCGGATTTAAAGCTTCCGGTTGAGCCCTACAGGGGACACGTAGCAGTTGCCCAAAATAAGTCGTGAAATCCTTGATGGCAAATACTCTACCTTGCTCATCTTCCAAGAAGGTTCCAAGAATACAGGCAGTAGATGAAAGCTAGACGAATGAGTTTGGTTCTACTTCTACCTCTACGAAATAGTTCTTAAATCAAAGCTTCTTCCAATATAAAGTATTAATGTAAAGATATTGGTTGGTTGCAGCATTTCATACAAGTTGTAAAGGAGAAAGAGAAACACAAGAGCACTTAAAATCCATGCTGCAGTCAATCACTGCAACAAAATCTGCAAGGTTTACTTCAACTAAACGGTGACTATCCCTACTTTACATGTTGTTCATTTTCCCCTGTACCATCTTATTTTGTGGTATCAAGCATCTACTTGTATTATTAGCTCTATCCTACTAAACCTTAGCAATTAAAAGCGCTCCGACCTCCTCACATGCACTCCACAGCGCGAACACAGTTACGCTCCATGTGAGAACTAAGCAGAGGATTACATAGTTTCTCTGTACGCGGCACGTAACCTCCTCTCAGTAATATTTCAAATAGTACTATATAACGGATAACGAAGCATTGCAATCCCACAAAGGCTGAATGAATGACAAAGGAAGTAAAGGAGGAAGGAAGAATGGGTTGTATTCGAAAGGCAAAGGAATGAATTTATCTTTTCCAAGCATCAAGTGACGTGACGACAGCGCAGCGCTCTTGTTAGCCTTTAAACTAGCCAAGCGAGGGAGACAATGAATAAAGTTGCGGGGAATTGGGATGAGGACACAATATTCTAGTTCTATAGTTTAGCAACACCAACAGGGCTCTCAAGTTCAAGGCGCTCATCATCATCCCAAATCCGAGCCAGTGCACCAGCAGCGACAGTTGCTGACTGTATTGCGGAAGATGAGAAGAATACAAGCTAGGAAGGATAGACTCGTGGAGGTAAATCAATGTACAGTAGAGATTAGCGGTAGAACGTTATGCGTTCCGGAGAAGAGTCAGAGACAGTGAGAGATCAGTTAGCAGAAGAAGAACAAGTTTTGTGAAAGTATATATAGATAAACTATGGATGAGATGACATGTGGAATAGCGGTGAGAGGAGGATTTGTAGAAACTGAGATGGAATCTGATGATAGGACGGTACGGGTTGGGGGCTTACGGTGGAATGAGGATTTGCAATTAAAATTGTGCGCACGGATCAAAACCCACGCCTTCCCCGTACATCTCTCAACTTATCCCATCATCCCAGGTGTCAAAGAAAGAGGAAAAAATGAAAACTCTCATAAGAGTAATGCAATACATATATAAGGAGGACCCGCAGTCTTTGATTCATAGAACAAGAGCTTAACGCGAATCCAAACACTTTAGGAGATTCTTCGGAGCTCATCCTCTCTCCTACCTGCTCCTCCACAACGCAAATCAAACGCATTGCAGCAAGGAAACGATTTGCAGATCATCTCGCATCCCGGATGGATAACCGTCAAATCCCTTACTTGAAGACATATCGGCTTAAATCAAAACTTTTGCCCTTATGGATTTCAATTACTGTATGGATGGAAGCGTATGGACGGCCAGCATTTAATCCACAACAGCTACAAACAGGATCTTACTGTACTGTATTAAAGCTACTTGCTCTCGGACAGGGATAATCTCGGAAGAGAGTCTTAAAGAAACCAACTAAACGGTTGAGGAGAAGGATATTTCACGGCTTCGTTACAAATTCAACAAGAGGATAGCCGGTGGGCTCGTGTTGAACACGGACTGTTTTTCCAATGGACATTCGCAGAGGGGTATCTTTGAGTAGCTGCTTCATCCTCCCCTCGGTCAATCATCTCATCCTCAATTCATACATTATGTTCAGGCGGGATTCTTGTTGATAAAATAAGCTGATGAGTACGAGTGAGCCTTGTTACGGATTGACAGCTATCCAATTTATCCGGTTTCACGCTCGCTTTTACCGCATGTCATTCCACGGCAATCCATCCACCATATATCACGTAAGGGCAGAGGATGGACGGACGGACACGCTAGCTAAGCCGGTGTCTCAAATATTTAGCGAAAATCTCCCCAACAATCTTCCATCACTCACCACACACTTGCCTCTACAACTTCCTTTACCGACGACGGATGACAGCGTGCAGATTTTTGTGGTTTTAATCTCTTTGCGTGCAAGTTCCTTGTGAGCTCCCAGGATTATTCCCTTATTCAAAACTCCTCATTTATTTCATCCAAGTACTTTCCTATTTTTCAAAAACCAAACCAGCAACAACAACCTCTCCGATCTGTCCGTCCACGATTCTCCGTTCTCTGTACACGTCATTTCCCGATACATGTCCTCTATAATCCTCTTCCCTTCAACAAGAACGCCGACTTAGTATATACGCTAAAGCGAGGACAAACGCAATATACGGATTCAATCCATCCCTCCCCCTCCATACTTGTTTTTATCCTCGCCCAAGTAGAAAATTGGCGGAGGCAGCGTCGTGCGAGACATTAAACACATACAGTTTCCTCTTTCCCGCAATCCACACTTCAATGTGCCTCAACAAATCCGCCCTCAACCACAAATTAAATACACGTGTCAGCATGGGAGGAACGTCTTATTTGGGATTTTAGGATAGCATATAATATTCCATGATTGGAAACCGAATCTGAGACGAGTAAATAACGCAAAAACATCACGCTTCTCCCCTTCATTTACCGACCCACAGATTTTTAAACCTATATTTTACTTTAACCACTTTCTTTTAAGCCAGCTTCCACCCCGGCCACCACCAAATTTCTTCTACCCATCCACTATCCACCTGTCTGTAAACATATGATATACAAGAGAAGATAAGAAGAAGCTCAAACAGGACGAAACCGGCACCCAGCAGAAGTCTTGTATTTGTCATTCACTTCTTTAAAACAAAACCATTCCCAGCCTGCCCATGTGTGCATTGTTAAATTTGTCTTTGTCTATAATCCTCTTTTCCTTTTCCTAATTACAGGCCGTGCCAATCCTCATCCTTGCCATACTTCTTTTTGTATCATTAAAAGCGCAGAGGGACAACAAAGTCATTTCCACAAACACACACACATAGACAACTATTTATAATTATAAATTCTATTTACCTCCTTGACGCTTTTATTCGCTAGCTTTCAATGACGCTTCCAACGTCCAAACAAAGCACAATATTTTCACACCTGTAATTTCCGGACAGTTGCTCATTTTTGCCATCCGCCCCTATCATTTCCAAAAAATATAATGTGTAAGACCAGGAGCAGATTTTAAACCAGTTTGGGTGTACATTTATCTTAATTCAAAGCCATCATTTAACAAGAATAAATGATAGCCGGCTGCATTTAAAGAGACACAGGGGCTCGGAATTTAAAAAAGTTATATATTCGTCACATGCGTGTTCTTAATTAATAGTTAAAAAAACTAAATAAAATCAAGGCAAACCCTTCTAACTTGGCAATCCCTTCCTCTTCCCATTCAAAAACTTGTGCAGGACAGTTTAATTCGTTTATGCATTAAACTGCGTTTACCGCCTAAACAATGAATGAAGCAGTGGGCTACATTTCCAACATAATGCTAAAAGCAAGAATCAAGCTTTAACTGCACTGTGCAGTCAATGAAACGCATTTCCTTTAATCGGCAGATAGATTATAAGAAGCCGAAGGGCATGTATTGGCTATACCAGTAAAGTTTGCCGTAATTACTTTCCTATTCGCAAATTCGCACATAAGAGAACTCAAGGTGGTAGGAAATTCCACCGTAGAATGCAACTCTAGGGTTTAATGCGGATGCACCTTAACGTTGCAAAAATGTAGTTATCTCCCGCTTAGGACCTTTAACATTTTCCAATCCTATAGCACATCTATCATATAATTATATTTGATTCCAATTTCATTTTCTTTAACTTAATTCTCCTACATATCATTCATCGAGTATTCCCCAGCCAGTCATACATAACCAAACGTTACTGCCTGTCTCTACGACCCAACTCACCTGTTCTAACGCAAGCGTAGAGTGTGAAACTTAATTATATTCTTCATTAAATTCACACAATTCCTCCTCCACACAATACTATATAATACAGAGTCCCTTTCTCAGCCAGAGGGCGGACAATTTGGAAATAAAATCTTCAACTTTCTGTCAAAATCTATGAGGATTCAATCTTTGAATAAAAAATTTCATTTCCTCTATAATTCATCATCATCAAATTCAAAGGTCAAAGATCCATTTTCTTTAAGTCTCTCATCTTTAGCTTCAGGGTGTAGAGAAAGGAGGATGGAGGGAGAATAGAGGGCGGTGGGAGTCATAGAGGGAACTCCGTATCAAATGAGCGGAGAGGAGGTGAGGGCAATAGGAAGGTGATGATGATCCATGTGTAAATTATATTGTTTCAAATATTTCTCGTCCTTAATTACCCTTCCATATTTTGCGAATTTTCTGTTATGTCTCTCGTCAAAAATCCTCTCCACCCTCCTCCTCCCGCAAACGAAAGTTTGCCCTCTACTTCCCTGCAGTATGACCGACTGACTGACTCCGTTCAGTTTGCAGGAATAATGAGGCCAGCCACATATAATAAAATGTTGGCATTTTTCATAAACCACATAAAATCTTCACATATTCGGTGATATTCCGTCCGTATAACTTCTTGAACACACGAATCAGCCCTCATACAAGCTTGTATTGCAGACACAAACATGTTAAAATATTTCCCTCGTCCTCTGTTTAACCTCTTGCGTACTGAAACATATGAGGGTATTTCAGTTACTAGCCCTGGTTGCTATGACTGACTATTTGATTCATGCCCCCTTCCACACAGTCAGTACTCACTGGTAGACAACAATTCGAAGCATGGATTTTCAAAATAGTTTGTTATTAATCGGCGCCAAATTATCTCCACTAGCACACTATGCAGTTGGAGCATCAAACTTTTTAAAAAACATCAATGGGCTGCCACTTAACAGTCAACGTTCTAATCGGTTATGTTTCCTAAAACGTCAAAAGAATGTAATGAATGTTTACATAAAACGCTATTTTATTCCAAATTCCTCCGCACTTGTCATCCAATCTCCCCTGTTGGCTAATCTATAAAAATATGCAAAAGGATACGACGAAGAATTTATGACTATTTTTCTTATTCAGGTTAAATCCCGCTCCTGCCCTCCTCCATGTGACCCCACATCGCCCTAGAATAATTTCATTCAGTCCTTAATCAAACAAACTTTAGCTAGCTCATGTTTACAGCAATACAATATAAATATAGGCAAACTAGGAGGGTATATAACCATCACTCATTCAGATCCTCCCCACCAACCCACCGCCGCTTCCCTTCACAGGTTTCCTTTATAACATTTGGGACAATTCGTGCAAAAGAAAGTGGGATAGCGGATGATGATATGTTGTAGACATGTGGGGGATGTGTATTTGCAGATAGATGGGAAAAGTCATATTTTTTTAATAAATTCAATTTCCTTCAATCATTACCGACTAACTTGAGCTCACTCAACACATGCACAATCCATACGGATGGAAGAAACGAGAAAGAGTTGAAAAGAGTTGAAAAGAGGAATTTAAATTTTAGCCCAGTCAAACCTATAGAGTTTTATCACACACGAGCATCCAAAGTTATAAATGAAAATGTTGGTGAAACTTACTTGAATATTCCTTATTTTAATGGTAATGCGATATTAATAATAATTGAAATTAATAAAGGCATATGCGTTAGAAAAGCAAGCCTTAAAATCCCGCTCCTTGCCACATGGTAATTAACGAGGACAGACAGGTGAGTGAAGAAGATGTGAAATTAATACAAGGAGGGGGCTAATAGGGAGTGATGCGAATCAAGAGAAAGAAATGTGGCTAAAAAGCCAATCTTCTACAAAGCTTTCCTTTGCTTCCTCCCTCCCTCACATGCCCTTTATGATTCCTTTTATTCTATTTCGCCATCTGTTTTGCATACATTTCAGCACATGCCAAAAGTGTGGAGGGAGAGCATACTGTACGTGGCTGCAGCAATCAGTACAAACAGACAGGAACAAGAGGAAAAGTGAATGAGAACTTTTTCACAGGTGTGGAGAATAGAGTCTCTTTGCTAATTTTCCGCATTCAGTTTTTTGCACATTTTTGGATGCATATAATTGCAGCTGGCTGGTTATTCAATTGGCTCGTGTCTTGTCCTAGTCTAGTTATTCCGCCTCATGTATTTTTCCCCGTCCTTTAAAAATCATTTCCATCCTCGCCGCATCCACCAGATTATAATAACTTTTACTCATCTTTTCCCTTGTTTCTCTTCCTTCCCGACCAAATGAATTACCGCGTTAAAATAAGGGAATTCACACATGCATAACACACCTCAGCTTGCAAGCGATACAACTAGAGAGAAAACATATCCATGCTTCAAATATGGTTAAAAGCTAATGAATAATTTCGAGAATTAATATGCCCCGGATGAAATACAGGCAGAGAGAGACAGGTTGAGCGTGGAGAAGGTGAAGAGGAAGATTATAGCAAAGACGAGATGGTACTCATCATCACCTGGACTTGCCTTGCTTATGTTCATGAAGAATCCTTCTCTCTCACTGTCAACCTCATTCATACATTAATTGAGGAAACGTCATCTTGTAAACAAAAACCCACCTTGTCTCATAATAATCACATTCACCTCACCTTCCTCTTGTCTCCTCCACGCTCATTCATTCACATATATTTTCTTATTCAAATATTTTAAGCACGAGTCTTTCGCCGTCCCCTTCTTTAGCTTGTACTTATTTCAAATTGAAAGAATAACTTTTATAAACTTGTAGTTTATGATACACAAGAACTTGTAAATTTATATATCCTAAAGAAAACTATGTACTAGTTTAGGATTATACATGGCAGCTTTCAGTTCTATAAACTTACCCATAAATTTTACCTTAAAATCAGGCTTAAACTTGTAATCGAGAAAGTTCTGATTCGGTTTGCCGGTACCGAAATATATTTCACGATGAAATTAATTAAAATCAGAGCACTATTTTACAGGTGAGAATGAGATACAACTAAAAAAATAATTCATTTGTCTATCTTTTCAAAATGTTATATTGTAGAGTTAGCAAACAGTTACACGAACAGAGACGAAAAAAAAGTTATGATGTATAGTTGGGTACAGAAGAGCAAAAGAGAGAAGGTGCACATACATGCAATTTAGAAACACACGTGACAAGCAGAGTAAATTGCGAGTGACAAAACCTGATGATACTGGAGCGGAATGATGATGAGTTTCATTTACTTGTACATATTGTAGATTGATGGGATTCATGTTAAAATAATAATAAACAAACCTATTTAAATTAAGTGTACATCTTGTTAAATGAAGGCTTGCTCCAAGAGGCGTTTGGCTCTTGTCTGGTGATGAATAATAATAATGGAAGAAGATGTATTTGTCTCTCTTCACGTCCTGGCGTCTTCTTCTTCTTTCTTTCTTCCTATTTCTACGAGCTCAGCTTTGGAGTCTGTATTTAGAGAAGATGATACATACAAGGTTAGTAAAAGCATGCCATTTCTCAAATGCTTGCAGCTAAGAACCTTTGCAAATTCTCAAATGTCCCTCCATCTACACGCTTCCCTACTTTGTGCATGCAGCATGCAGCTGAGAAGCACTCCGCAGAAACGGATCTGTCTACAAGAGGAGAATGTCCACAGCAAGTATTTTCATTTTGCCTCCACCATCATTCAAAGAACACGAAGAATGCAAAAACTTGTTGGCTAGAAAGCGGGATAAAAAGAGAGAGATGTATTGCATAAAATGCATATTCTAAAAAGCCTTAACATTGTTTAAAATGGAGTGGCGCTTCCACGGCTGCCATGGCGCTGCCAAAGAGCAAAGAGGAGGAGGATGAGGATGAAAAATACTCTGCCTTAAGGAGGAGGATAAAGATGAGGCGCGGAGGAGACAGATTTATAGTGGTCTCGAGGATTTGAAATGTTATATGAGGATGGGTGGAATTTGTTTTTATTAGCATTTTTACACGATTCCATTTGATTTTATTACTTCCAAGTTCCTTCTTAGCTCCGGTGGTGAGGGTGTCTACGTGAATGAATGGGAATATAATTTCTCTCTCCTTTCGTCCTTTCCGATCTTTCCCTCCATGTCAGGGGTGGGGAGGGAGAGGAGTTGGGTAGAATAAGATTGGATGAGGAGAGAGGGCAAGGGATTGTCCCGGTATCCCGCAGCATTCCCGTTCTTCCAACCGGCTGACGTACAGAGTATATTTATGCCATACACTATCGCTGCCATCAGTTTTGCGCTTTTGCCTACCCAGCTATGCCAAATACCATGGCGGGATGAAATTTCAAAGATTCAGAGGCTATTCGCTAAGTAGAAAACGTGAAGAAGCTGTTAAACGCCTCTATAAAGTTTATTGGAAAAGATTTTCATCTTCCGTCCGTCTTCCCTCCGTTCTCGTCTCGATATTATAAAACCCTGGTTTCACATGCACCGGATTTACATACCAGCAGCGTTACCCCCGCCATATGTAAAAAATCTCATCCGGTAACAACTTTTAGTAGGTAAGGAGAGAAAAGATTCCTTCAAGACATTCAAGAGCTCCTCGCCGGGTCGGGGCATTAGTGCTATGAAAGTTGGTGAAAACAAAAGAAACTTTTACTTTTCCAACACACAATCCTCTTAGATCATCCCGTACTGTAAAATCTTCGAATCTTCTTCCGCGTCTCTTCTTCTCGTTGTTAAATGCGGAATCCTCCTAGCCAAGATTAAATCCTCTGCGCCCCACCAAAACCCCAAGAAGGAGTAAGAGATTGCAATAGTTTCACAGATTTCTCCAAAGCTTACAAGCAAAGCTCCGCCTTTCCCTGAGATGCGTTTAAAAATGTTCTCTTTTTCAAATTTTTTTACACTCTTCCTTCCCACCTACCTACGTCCATTTGTCTTTGACTAGGGGAAATGTTGCAAAACTTTTTACTAAAATCCCAAACCACCTCCTCCTCCCTCATCCACTCCTCCTCCGGGATGTCTAGTATAAGGATGAGTTGCCAGGAAGTTAAAACTCCAGAAGCCTCCTCCGTTCCGGAATTTCTCTACAGACTCCATGTCTAGTTTGCGGTGAATCTGATTCAACCCAGCCTGGGAACGGAGGAGCAGGAGAAGTAACATTTTGATTATTTTACCTCTGTAAAACGTCAGAACAAGTAGAAATAAAATTGAAAATATAGCCAGGTTTTCAGGAAGAAAGGAGGAGGGAAAGAGGAGAAATCGGGAAGCGCATCATCATCATGTAGATGGTTAATGGCTAATGGCAATTTTCTTTCCAGGAGGATACTTCCACCTATAATCTCCTTCTCTCTTCCCTCTTGCTTAAATAAAGAAAGAAAAGCATCCCTCCTCCGTATACATATATACTCATCCCGTTGATACAAGTCTAAGGGGAGGAACTCGGCTCGTGAGATTTAAGAAACCGAGCTATTTCTCACTGGAGACTCAGTTGGTTTCAAAGTCAGGTTTTGCTCAAGCAAAGTTGTAGTAGGAACGTGGGGAAACTGAATAGCAAAAATGAGAAGAAACTTGAATTTCCTACCTTCAACTTTGAAGAAATAGTGGTGAGAAGACTCATTTTTATCTCGTTAGTATCATTTCAGATTCGCAATCATTTCTAATGACGTGGGTAAATTAGCTGAAAAAATTTGCATTGTCTGTAGTAAATCTACTTTCTGTCCATCTCCTTAGTCCACCAACCCGGCTTCTTCTCTTCTCCTTCCTTGCATAATACTTTTCCTTGCAAATCCTTCTCATCTTCTCCGCCAAAACAAATATCAATATCCTCGTAGTAATGAATCCAAAGCTGTTACGTGCCGCTTCTTTCCAAGACCAAGTTTGCAAACTTTAGCTACAGAAAGCAATAGCTTTATGCTATTTTTCGCATATCCTTCCTCGATCTAGCAATCATATTACTGTCGTCTTCTCCCTTTCTGTCAGATAGTTAGCACATACTAGAAAGAGAGAAAGAGCGTATCCATGAGCCGCGAACTCTCCGGAGAGACCAGAACTTGGAATAAGGATTTTGCACAAGAGCCCTATCAATTTCTCCTCGTTCTCCTCCATTACCATAATGAGATGACTCGGAAAGATCAATTACTATGATGAAGTAGGAGAAGGATGAGAGATGAAAACGGCCTTTGAATGACCAAACCAACAAGTGTGGAAATGAGGTAGTCATTTTTTCCTCTCAGAGACACAATTAGTTATTGGGATTGGCACAGCCTGCTGCTGCATGCCAAACCCACAACAACAGCTTTTAGGAGCATTTTCCATTCATTGCCTACACTTATAGTCGGCTAAAAGTGAAGTTGAATCCTATTGCCTGACTCGGACTTGTACTAAATAGAGAGAGGCCACATATTTTCTGGACATGGGTCGAGGTCAGTGTAACCATAAAGAGGAAATTATCATTGTGATTCCCAACCGCCATCCGTCACGTTTTCAACAAGCAAGCAAATCGCAAGCAAATGGCAAGCATTAAGCAAGTTGAAGAGAGGATGAGCAAAATAGAATCCCCATTGCGCTCTCGGAACCAGCACTCCAGCCTCAAGCTTTTGCGAGAGGGCACAAATATATTCCTGGCCATCAGCCTTCCAATCTTTTCCATTATATTTTCTCCACAATGGGAAAATGACAGGAACCTCAAAGTGATGGTTCAAGCACATTACAGCCAGGGCCAAACGACCAGAGAGGAGGATTTTTTCCCCCTATTTTGCAACATACTTGTCTCAGTTTTATTTGTTGGGCTTGCTCCACCTTTTCACAAAGTTTTTGGCTGGAAATGGCAATAATTTCCTCCCATACGTTTAGCATTATCAACCTATCCTGCCTCTCCTTTGATGAACCCCAGTGCTGGATTATAAATCTTAGCAGGATTCTTCCCTTATTACATTATATCCAAGGCCGTCCATAGAATCCGCGGAGGTGTAATAAATTGCTTTGAAAAAATGATAATATATCCTCACCGTCCTTAACTCATCGACCCCCATATGCCCGCCTCTCATCCCCCTCTAAAAGTAAGTATGAGAAGATCTCTTTTCATACTTACACCATCCTCACCTCCACTCAACCCTTGCCCTTTCCCATCAATATTTTTCTCATTGTTCTTATATACATCTCCCCTCAGCCTCGTCCCAAAAGCATCAAGGGTATCTTGAAAACCGACTATTCTTGAAACACCCGCACTTTTATTGTCACAAAAGTCATTCATGCATGATCCTTTCCCCAGTCCTTGCTTTGTGTTTGCATCCATTACCCATCTATCCTCTATCCGCCTCAACCGGTCCTTGTACTCCTCTTTGTATCCCGTATATCGATAACCTACATTAATCCCCGCATTTTCCCAGGTATTATATAAAAACCATCATGCACGACTCACCTCTTCAACTTCGTTTACCCTTCCAGACTTGTGCTATGTACATACATGCCTCAAAGTTGCTGCGGAGCTGCCAATTTAAATTCAATCAGAAATTGGATTACTTTTCTCCTCGTATGCAGACATATGCGCTTTTATTGATAATGACGTGTAGATGAGGACGCCACCCGGTGAGCCAATCCCAAGCTTCCCCGGACTCACCATCAAGGAAAAGTCCCACTCCCGGGTAATGTGCCAAGATAATTTGATTTTAAATTGGGGAGCAACGAGTTATGGAATCTTTTTGGCTTAGGAGGGAATTGATTTTAAAGAGTAAACTTTTGATTTT
The DNA here is from genome assembly GCA_906901655.1 of Sminthurides aquaticus. Lineage (NCBI taxonomy): Eukaryota > Metazoa > Arthropoda > Collembola > Symphypleona > Sminthurididae > Sminthurides > Sminthurides aquaticus. Next base: position 10,049,657 of record CAJQTT010000001.1, on the reverse strand, counting down.
TATAAATGTTATGAGATGAATAAGTGGTATGAGTTCACTTCCTCATCCTCTCCATATCCTTCTCTGGGGCGGGGCTTGAGCAAGGCGTATTTCGGAGGATAATCCGCGGCTATAGGAGACTTCTTGATACTATTCCTTAAGCTGGAGAAATAACTGTACAGGAGGAGAGTAAATTGGCAAGCGAAAGTGAATAAAATCCGTGTAAAAAACCATCTAATAATAGCAATTCCCCTATTTCACTCAACTCTAGCAACAAGGGAGAGATACAAAATTGTAGCAATAATCTTCTATAAGAAGCGAGCAGGAGTAGAGGAGGAATAACTCCAGTCCTTTTCCACCCACACTTGTTATCTTCTTACCCGCATCTTGTCCTTCCACTCCACTCAACTTCCACCTTCCCTCTTGCTTCCTTGTTTCCTTTTCCTTCTCGCTTTCCTCCCAGAAAAACTTGGAAACCATTAACATCATAAGAACCATAAGCATCAAGTCCTCTACAAAACCCATTATTCCCGTCCAGCTTAGCTTCTATAAGAAGCATTAAACTGGATAGATAGACACGTAGATTCTAAAAGCACGTGTGTAGAGAGAAAAGTGGCGAGGTGGAAAACAGAATCGTGTCAGCTCCTCCACAAGCTTTGGAGTTGAGACACAAAGCAATTTACTTCTACAGAAAGAAGTGGAGTTGTACCTAGTTTCCTTGCTGTATTTATGAGACGGAGTTTAGTGACAACACACAAGTTTCTATTGTTTATATCCTTGCAGACTTTGAATCCGCCGGATTTTTCCTTAAACTCTCCAAACTCGGCCCGCCTGATGAAGGGAGTAGTAGTTTTTTTCCAAAAGAAAACAACTCTTTTCCTTCCTCTCTGTAACTTTAATTTGGCTGCCAATTGCCTAAAGTTTACAAATTCTTTCACCAATTTGGCAAGCTTCGATTCTTAAATTCTTTATAGTCCTTCTACCCATCCGAAAAGAATTCAAGCGTTAACGATATGGCAAGACGATTGAATAAAAGAGACATGACCGGGCTTGTGGAATAACAATAACCTTATTGACGCTCAACTAACTACAAGTCCGAGGAAGCTTAGATAGCTGGAGAAAGTAAAGTTGGCCCTGGAGAGGATAGCATGCTTTCACCCTAGAGAAAGCGCTTCCGTGATCGTCCACAGCATCACCGAGCTCAAGGACAGGTCCCTGTGTGGGCAGATTAAAGGAGAGCTATATAAGTACGCTATACATGCTTCAAAGATCCGACACGTATGAGAAAAGAAGGTCTTGTAGGTGTGAGAATCATTTACCCTTTTCACACACTTAACTTTCTCTATTGAGATTAAAGGATCGGAGCGGAATGGAGAAAGAGGCTATCGAGATACTATTGACGACATCAAACTTGCCTGACTTTCTCTTCCCTCCGGTACATCTATTCCGCCTTCGTATCCAAGTCATGAATCCTAGTGGGACGGAATAGAAAGATGAAGATACAGGCTCAAGGTTCTGAGAAGAGTGAGTGGGAAGACAAGACTGTGAAAAATATTAACTCGGACTTCAAATGGCGCTGGAGCATGGAATAGCGGATTATTATAAAAGTACTTTCTCCGTCGCTTTCCATACCAACCCGCCGGCCGCCCCTCTTCTCCCGTCTCCAGCTCTCCGCATTTCCGCCCACATTTTCTGGACGTTGTCGTCGACCTTTGGATCCGTTTCCTAGACTAAATTCGAAAATATTCCATGGAGAAATAATTCACAAGTTGGGTGAAATGGGCGGAATTGCGAAATATTGTCGACCCCACAGCAACAGCAGATAGACAGATGCATGCAGTGGATTTTGGAAGAGGGAGGCAAAAATTGTCTCCAGCAGTGCTCCAGCAGCAGGAGTACAAAAACCCGAGAGGATTTAATATTATTTCGCTCTTGCCAAACCGAATTGCGGTACATGGTAAATACCCACCTCCCGAGGCACTCCCACCATCACCGGCAGGACAATTCCCATTCCCAACCTCCTGTCATGTGAATTCAAGAAAGAAAGCCTTTTCCTAGCTTTTCCTTCTTCCTTCCCCCAAAAGAGCAAAACGCTGGAGGAGGGATGATCTGAAGCGGAGCTGACTGAGGAGATGAAAAAGGAGGAAAAGGGACAGATGCCAATAAGAATTTCATTCAATTCATAACCTTTTTTTCAGCTCCATCCTATACAGACAACCTTATATTCATCTCTTGTAAGGGATCTGTGTGGAGTGTAGAGATTATGGCAGTAACACCGGGAACCGGGGAGCCCGAGAGCAAGGAGGAATCAGCTCCAGAATCATCTTGATGAGCGAGAGATGTCGGAACTTTGCAGAAGAAGAAGAAGAGGCACAAGGAGAAAGAAACCAAGAGAATCCCTTCCTTCACCCTCTCTTCCTTCAACTCTTCTAGCGGAAGAATCCGAGAAAAGACTCAAGAAAAAAGGCGAGTTCGACAAGTAAAAGAAATAAGTTGGATAGAATAATTTTTTCTATTCACGGATCAATTTCTAAAACATGTACCAAGAACCCCACTGAAACTACACTAGTTTCCCAATCAATATACTCATCCCTACTTGTTTCCAACAATAGGGCTCATCCTAAATCCTAGTCCAACTCTCAACTTGTCCTAACAACTTTACCCACTTCAATTCAGCCCTTTTCAAAAGCAAGCTTTCGTCAGAGCTTCCAGCCTAGATAATAGAAAGCATCTACAGTCGGTATGCTAGCAGGGTTTTAGCAGCAATGTTCAAGATTTCTTGGAATGTTTTTCACAGCTCATTCATCCTACTTAAATTTCTCAAAGAAATTTCTGCGTACACTCCATGTTAATTCAAAAACCTGTATATGTAAACCCAGTACTCGCAGAACAAGAAACCATGAGGAGGAGAAGAAGAGCAGCAAAGTAGCTTAGCGGGGAGAGAGAGAATATTTCAAATAAGACAAATAGGCAAATACATGCTAGTAAAATAAAACAAGTAGAATGGAAGAGAGGTTAGAAGTGAAGTGGGTGGATGTAATGGAATAGTTTCTCAAGATTTATCATCCCTTTCATTCATCCCGACCTTTGGTAGATGGTGATGGTGGTGTGTTTATTGAGTGATGGTTGTACGGGTTTGAGCCTGGCCCGTACATGCGTCAATAAAATGTTTAGTAGTAGGAATGGAATAAAGAATAGATGCAAAATATTCGAAATAAAGTGAAGAATTTTTGGAGCTTTCACTCCTAGTGAAAGTTTGCCCTCTTGTTTGGATTTAAAAATCCCCTATCTGTTCTCTATCCACTGGAGAAATATAAGAAAGCATTCCAGAAACTAAGGGAAAGTAACCGTGCGGCGGAGAAAGCGGCACACTCCCTTCCACCTTTTCATGACCGAGAATTCTTTCGAGAATTCTTTCTGCCCTTCTTCGCTCCTTATCAACGAGAGCAAATTCTTTCCTATAGTTTTCCTCTCGATACCAGGGCTACATTCTCACGTTTGACCCGCCATAAAAAGTAGATTCAAGGAACCGGAGGCTAGAAAGCGGGACGAGAAATAAAGTGATAAAAAAATTCTTGATACAAAGGGAAAAAATCAAGAAAGAAACAGAGGAGTAAAAGAGTAATCCTTGCGTCTACTTGGTATCAACATATCTGCCATACTCGGCCGGATGTTATTTTCTACACGGGGATTTGAATAGATTCCCAACGTTCGAGAGGATATCTTTGAGAATGATAATAGTATTTCCAGCCAGCATTCCTCATTCCCAACCCTCTCCTCCATCCGGTTGGGCGTCAAGTGAGAAATGTTGTAATGGAAGAGCGTATAACATATCCGCATATTCCGTGGCGGTGGTGTGAGAAAAAACTCAAGAGAAAGTATACATACGGTATCCTCTTTTCCCCCTTGGAGCATTAGTAAGATGATGAGAGAAAAACAGAGCGAAGAAGAATATCTACCGTCCGCCCCCTTCACTCCAAATCCCCAAACCCTCCCCCATCTCCGCATGAGATGGTCTTCAATGCTTTGCCTTTCTTCCAAAGAAAGCGAAAGAGTCAGCCGCTTTCTTTTCTGTAAGACAGAGGGCTGAGAGGCTCCTAACCAAGTTCTGTATCGTCTCTTTGCCCAAATTTCATATTTTTCTCCGCCCTCCTTCCTCGGACATGAATATATCATTTTGTTTGGGTTGAACAATGTATTCCTCCTGGAATAAGAAAGTATATGCATTATTCCGTTGGAAGAAACAAGGACAAAGCATGTTAGGTTTTTAATGCGAGCAGGATCTAGAATCTAGATCATGTTTTCCCTTGCAATTTCTATTGCATGAGCTACAAATTCCCATAACCCTGCGAAAAATAGAGAAAGTCAGAAGACTGCTAAGAGGTAGAGCTAAGGGCGTCTACTTTCTCTTTTACACAAAGACAAGCAGGCTGGGCGTCTTTCAGACGCTGTATTACGGCTGGTGTCTCTATGAAAGGATGGAGGAGTGTCTTGTTACCCTGGCAAGTAGAGGCTAGTCTAGGCGTTGATGGTGACTGGTTTGGATGGAGAAAGTGGGAATTTGGACGGGAGAGTGTGGCGTAGATTGACTTGGAGTCGAGCTTATGAAATAAATGTGGACAAGTACCTGTGTTGAAGCACTTACATAAATTCCATCCCTGGTTTTCTCTACTCTCCTTCAACTTGCCCATCGTAGGTAAGGTAGGACTACAGTACCATAAGAGAAAGGAGTTAAAGCGAAAGCCTGAGAGGACAAAGAGGGGTTGAAAAAGAGAAATGGGAAGAGGGTATAGCCAGGGTAGAGAAGAACACACAAGTAGGGTTTCTGATGGAGGGAGAATTGTATAGAGGGGATATGGGAGGAGAACAAGTTGAGGAAAATCGATTCCTTACAAGTTTCTCAAACCAAACCTTCTCCCATTCCATCCTCCTCCATCTCTGTCCGCAAGTCCCATCTCCCTCCACACATTCTGTGTGCATTCAAGTTAAAGAGGGAGAAGTGCATGCAGGAGCGTTTAGAGCAAGCGGGTATGAGGAGACAAGCAGCTGAAGGAGGGAGCAGAGAGAGAACCGGGTAGAGTTGAACCAACCCGGAGAACATAGTTGAATGCAGAACTATATATCCCTTCTTTTCCTCCGCTCTTACTGGAACCGGTATCCAGGATATTTACTTTATTAGTTCACCTTAATATATTAACATACCAGCGAGGCTTATTGCATGCAGTGTAGCCAGCTCAGTGTATACGTAGCACAGCACAACTCCAGCTCTCCCGGTTCCTCTTCAATCCGTTACCCGCATCCTCTCTTTCTCCCGTCCCTTCTATCATGATAGCCAAGCAGGAGGGCGGATGGAGTTACACCACTTGCCTTCTTATTCCTGAGCATTACATTCTAGCTTACTATCACTCAACAAAACATTGTCTTATAACGATTTCACAGCCCGCGCGCTTCCGCTTAACTCAAACGCTAAGCGCTCGTGTGGTTTACACAGTCTTTGAAAGTTGCTCCTACACATTTTGACTCCTCCATTCATATTCGTATCATGCATACATAGAAATAAGAGGAGGTACAAGTTGGAGTAGTACGCACGCAGAGGAAAAGTGAATCTACAACTTTCTCTCCCCACCATCTTCCCATCCTCTCGTCTCTCCCTCTCTTCTCCCTTTCGAAGTAAGAATATAGAGAGTGCGTCGTCGTCTCCCGAATCCGGGAGATGAAATCCGCTAGAGAATGCACTCTTCTTTCTTGGTTGTGAGCAGGATGCTTCCACTAGCTCTGGCCGCGGATGTCGGAGAAAGGGGGAAGAAGACGAGAGACAATACTCAACCTTCTCACTCTAGTTTTCACCAACTATACAGTCTCTTCAAACTCATTCCTTGTCTCCCGCGTCTCCTCTACTTTCTCTTCGTCTTCTTTCCTCTTTGTTCCCCCAGGTCCTTGCCCGCTCCTTTCTCCATCCTATAACGAGCACTTATACTCTCTTCCCAATATTATTCACTATCTTCTCGGAAGAGAAATCCAAAGTTTCACATCCTCCCATTCCACCACCTTCTCAACACTACTACGAGCCCATTAGTCTCCGTCTATCACACTAACTATTAAACCTCCTATCCCTCAAGAATCCTTCTAAAGGCATGCAGTAGCCCTCAAATTCAACTTAGTCATATCTATTACATCCTCTTAAGCTATTCCGCGAAAATAAGCCCGTCTCCTATTCTCACTTTTTCCGCAACCTCTTATACTATTCAAATCTTACTTTCTCCCTTAAGCTTTCTTCAACCAAAACTTACAGCTACTTACTACTAGTCTAAAAGCTCACTTTCTCCTAGCTTTCTCCCACAATCTTTGGAGAAATCTCTCACAATTCTTCATACCACACATCTATCCATCCATGAATCCGCTAGAGCTAAAAGTATACGTACGGGTGAGCTTCAAGCTATTCCTCAAACTCGGACAAGTATTAAAATATTCCGCAGGAGGCTTTCACTCTAGCTTCCCTTTTACAAAATCCGGTCCAGGTTTCCCAGTGCCGGCAGACTACATGTACCAGCAAGAAAATACGGATCCGGCTTTTGGATGAGCATCTATTTGGTGAAAGCTGCGGCAAAAATCCATCCCCATAGCGAAAAATAAATCCTATTTGTCATATTTTTTCCTCGAGCAAAAATCCTGCAAACTTTCTCCACTCTCCCCTCTCAAAATTTACTAGAGCATGCTCTTTCTTCTACTTTTGGATCTAGGATAAAACTTCTCACATCAGTAGTCGGGATGCACAGAGGAGTAAGCAAAGTTAGTTTAAGCATTACCATTTCCCCCGAAAGTCCATCCGTATTTCGAATACATATGTATATTCACATAAATCCCGTCCAGCTTGAGTTAAATCCATCCAAATGTTCGGAAGGGCTATGCAAAGCCAGCACGTCAACTTGCAAAATGGACAAGCGGACTACATGTGTGGCGGTGGAAGGACGGACATAAAATAGCAACTTTTGTCTACATCTTGGCATGAACAATCCGCAACCAACATACACATGTTCCTCCAAAAAAGGCAAAGATGAATGAGCCTTGGCGACCCTGGAGGCCGGAGCGGAGTAATGTATCCATCTTTTCCCGCATGCGAAACATGTGTTGGAGCTATCTACTTTGAATTTAAGGAGGATTTATCTCCTCATCCCACACACAGGGGTCATCTGTCCTTCCTCCTCCATCCCTTTGTTATCTTCTCAAACATTTTTCACGCATCACATCCTTCCTACTAACAAGAAGCATCTTCTTTCTCCAGCAGCATCCCAAAAACATCCCCAACCCTCCTCGATCCAGTCACTCATCCTCGTCCCCCCGTCCGTCTTATTCTAATAACAAGAAATCATGGAGCACACGCATCTTCCATGGAATCACCCTCTTTAAAAGGCCCATGTCTCATGCATCATTCGAGGAGTCTATGCTAGATTTGTAACTGTACTGACCGGCAAGCCCGAACTCTTATTGTGGATGAGCACGAGGCAAATAAGAGCTCAGAAGATGATGATGATCATCATCATCTATCCGGCCTCATCATCATCTCTCTTTTTTAATAGCATAACCACATGGTATCTCTATTTTCTATGGATGCGCCAAACAATTCCCAGCCCGCTGTGGACATGTTCCTCCGTGGTCCATTTCCATCGAAATTCCCTCTGCGAGGCGGAGGTCGGAAAACATTTTGATTATCATCCAATCCCCCCGCCCGCTCAGTAAGTATCCCTCCATTCTCGTCTTCCAAACCAAAATATCCTTCTACACGCACCGCCCCAACCATATCCTTAATATTATCCCTGTATTTCTTTTATCCTCTTATTCCTTCTCCAACCTATTCTTTTCACGCTACAACCCGCCCGCTTTCCCCATACCTTTGCGTCTTTTACCTTCTCCCTCTGAAATATATGGACTCTGGATATCTACTCTGGAAAACATTACCAATCATAATCTTCCCGCCAGCCTCCTCACGAAATCTTCACCCATGTCCCTATAATTCATTCCCTAAACTACATCCCACCAACCGCTCTCCACCTCTTCTTCCCAGTCCATTACCAACCCACATCTAAAATATTTCTCCAGACAGCCTGCCTCGAGGAAGAGTTCTCGTAAATTCGGACATTTCCCAAACATTCTCCACCATTCCGATCCTGCTACATTCAAGGAATCTTTATACTTTCTTTACCCCACGCACTGAAACAACCCAGTTATGTGCTTCCCCTTCCCCCCTTAACAACAGCACCATGTATCCATATTATTAATACATTCCCACCCAATATAATTTCATCCCAGCTAATAAGCTCACCTCCAATCAAAAAGGATGTACTAAGCTTATTCAGTTCAGCTGATGGCTTCAAGATGGATAACGTGCAAAAGAATCTGCTTTATTCTATCATGATTGTCCAGAGGACAGTGTGCTTATCCGACCATGATGTGCTGGATGCACATTCTTTGAAGATTCATCCCCATACACCCTTCTCCAGTCCATTAACGTCCATTTCTGGCTCTTCTGGATCTAGTTTGGAAGGGTTGTAAGAGCTTTTCACATATGAGCAGGTCTTTAAATAAAAAACAGCCGGGAGCTTTCCACTAAACTAAGGCGACTTGTACAAGAAAATAAGTTTTTAAAAGACTTGAAGAATGTATAAGGAGTAAGGAGAGGGGACGGCGAGATTCCATCCACATCCAGCATATGCAATACTTTGAACCAGTTGTACTTGAAGTCTTGTATGTGAGTGTGAGGATCTATGAGAATATACATGCGCCGCTGAAGATTCTCAAGAGGACTTTTCCCTCTCTTCATCTCTAGCTGGACCTGGAATCCTGTGACTGAAAGATGATGATGATGATGGGCATGAGAATCATTTCTACACATACATCTATTTATATTCAAAAACTCTGCTAGAGATTATAGGGAGGAGGACAACAATATATGTTTCAAACGCGCTCATATTTTCAATCTTTTATCCTCCAGCCTTCTCCATCCTCCTCCCACGCCCTCCATCCTTACTCCCACGACACCAACAGACTAATACTGTTCGTAACATTACGCAAAACAGATCCAACCGGGTATCATAACAAGATCCGGTATCCCTACAGCCAGTTCTTCCTCCCCCGATTCTCTTCTCTTCCTCGCCCTTTGCTAGCATTCAGATTGATGAAAGTATATGCATCTGATAGTAAACTTTGTAAAGCAGCCACATTAGCACTTCTCTCCTCCGACCCCTCTTCACAGTTTTCCCAGCCCCCAGCCTTTGCTAATATTTCCGTGGTCGATTTCAGAGCAGTAAGTAAGGGAAAGCAGGAAAGCTTGAGAGATTCCGGGTTGACGTACAGTTGCATATCGGTCCTGCCCCATCCTCCAGGATGTCTGCCTGTCCTCATTCCTATCCACCATCACACACATTTCATATTCCCAAACCTTCACCCTTTAAAAATATATGTATTCTTCGTATCCAGATTTCGCTCCTTAGGAATCTATGGAACGCGTTGAGCTAAAAAAATCAGCCCTCGGGCATCACCAAAGAATATCCTCCTTATAACTCCCTGTCTGTTGTTATCCACCCTCTCACTCTCACTTCTTGTTATAAAAAAAGTGGTTGAGATGCTTGGAAGAAACTGTTGCCATGAATTGTTATTACAATCCATTCCGGGTATGCACATTGGCTGGAAGAGTCCAGAGGAGTTACAAGTTTCACCCGTAGAGACGTACAACTACTAGCTACTAGTAACTACCACCTACCACAACTTTGAACCCATGTCCAAATCCACGGACTAGCGCATAACATGCATTAAATCCTTAAAAAGCCCGAAATATCCCCGATTCTATCCTACAGCCACGACTTACAACCATCATCCAGCAATCCGCCAACCTATGAGCGCAACATAGACACGGGAGGAGAAGGAGGAGACCGGCTTCCTTCCATGTCTCCTCTCTCTTTTTCACCCGCACCCACCCGCCGCACCGCTAAACTCTCCCTCTTTCTCTCTTTCTTTCGCAAGCGCACCAATCCTCCTCTCATCCCCCACATCGCAATCTTTCCCTTCTCCTCCATCCTCCAGCCTGTATTCTCCTTTCCCGTATTTCTTGCCTTTCCGAAATGATCCTGGAATCCGTAGAGAGACGAGAACGAGATGGGAACGAGGCGGAAACCGTCTCGGGAATATGCAACCCACACATTTTTCTTAACTTCCATCACAACCTTCCTAACTACCCTGGCTCTACCACTCATATGCACACCCACATCCTTCCATCCCCGTCTCCTCCGTCTCCTCCCGTAGTAGAGATCTTTGTGAAATATTTCCTCATCCAAACCAACCCAACGTACTTCCTTGTCCTCCAAGCCAGGGTCGGTGAGCAGAAGCTTGTAATGCCCGGAGAAGCTCCTGCCCAAAAATATACCCTGTTTCATTTCTCATAGTATCTTCTGGATACACGGCGTAGTATATATACCACTACCCCCGGATCCACCCCCCAACAATTTCCAACATAAATCACACAAATACAGCCAACGTAATTGCGTTACGTTTCATCGGATGCGTATCGCCAACGCACACTCTTCCACGTCTACGTATGTATACCCATCATGCTCTTCTTTCTAGTAAGCATCTCTTCAATTTCCCTCCACCATCCATGTCAGCAAAAGTTTCCCAAAGCGGAAGCATTCCGCTCCGTCCTCCTCTTCTAGCTCGTACATAACCGCTTCTTATAGATTTCGCAGGAGAAAGCCCGGGGAAGGGATGAATGGAGGCTTTCAAAATTTACATTTACTAATGAACCCCTACTAAATTTAATTTACTTGCTTCCACCCCCCCTCAAATCCTTCAAGTAAATCAAATAAGAAAGATGCTTTTCAAACCCATAGACTAAGCCCAAGATGCCTAAAACCAACATGCTCCTCCTAGTCCTCTTCCAAAACATTCTTCTCTGGAAAATTTTCCAATATGTTTCTCCAGGAATTTTGCAGCTTTGCCGTCGTCTCTAGTGCCATCATCATCTTCCACCCATTCCATGATTCTCTCATCTATCCCTGCCCTTTTAATTACAAGCTTTGTGTATTTATGTATGCTTAACATTAAACAAGCTTCCACATCGTTATAGCCTTATGGATTTTCTCCAGCACCATATTCCTAACGTTCTCCATGCGCTCCAGTAAATCCTCAACAGATTCCAACACTTGTCCACCTTCAGCATAAATAAAACAAGCAATGCCAAGCAAGCAAGCAAGGATTACGGAAGGTAAACGTTCACCAGATACCAAATCCGATACTTGTTCCCATGATGGCTTTATCTAACTTATGGTTTCCAGGAATACGCTCTTACGATTCCTAGCCGCAGTTCGTTCTACTTCAAGCTCGTATAGAGCATAGTCCAATTCATGGGAATCCAGTACAAGTGTACTGGATAGTACAGTGTAACTTTGTCAAATTTAAAGTTAACAAGAAAGAGAGATAGAGTGGATGAAGGCGTTTATTGATGCTTATTTCGTAGCTTGAGATATAGCAAACCTTTAAAGGCACATATATCTGAGTCGCATTTCTTTTTTGGATATCTGTAGGTTGATGAAGCAGAAGATGGAGCTGGAATAGATAAGGCATTTATGTAGCTCTATTTATCTTGGAAAGTTGGAGATGAAAACATGTGTCATCTCTCCCTCGTCTTCCTCATCAGTTTCCATAGCGTCTCAAATATCCGTCCAAATGGACACAAAATTTACTTTGCTTTCTGCTCCTACTCTCCTCTACACAAAAGCACAAGAGAAGAAGAAGAAGCTAAATGAATCGTACACTCACTCAGCCCGTCTCTTCTACAGCCTACACATACACCTTCACCTTTACGCATGGCTTGAATCGGATATTCCATGATTTTAGTCGCTCTTCTTCTCCTTCTACCACTCTTCCCTACATTCCCTACCCGGATCTTCCTCCTTTTCTCCAGGAACTAAATCCAAGACACACACAGACAGGCATCTTTTCAAATATTGTCACCCGCTCTCTGCTCCAAGGATATTATGCACTATTCCATCCGAGGAATAAGGAAACCTCAGTCTCCAGCCAACCATATATATTCTCCAGGAACCAAGAAAGTTCCTACAGGAGCCTACGGAGGAAAGAGAGGGATCGAAAGCTTCTAATTTGTTCCAAATTCATTTACACTTACAAGAAAGGAGAGGATTGAGGAAACTACTCCCAAGACTTTGCCGCAATCTTCACCCAATTCTTCTGCTTAAACAGTTGCAATCAAGCCCGGATTTCTCCGCTTCCTTTACCCGCTCCACCAGGATCGGAGTTATTGTAGGAAACAATGCGAGGCGAAGGATAATACGGAGCTTAGAAAGGCCGGAAACTCCAATTCCATTCCCACTTCCATCCCACCGAGTGCCAACAAACAAGTATATAAACATTGTATACAATCCCTAAGTGAAAAGATTTACCTCCGGGAGTAGGAAGGAGCTTTAGCTTTGTAGCAGTAAGTAGTGAGTATGGAAGCAAACCTTTCAGTAGTAGTAAAAGCTAAGCAAATATGCATCATCTCTTCTGTCCATCCATCCACCTTCCGCTCAACCCTACAATGAAATACACATTACGTTTCTTCCTTTAACAGTTTCAGACAGTAAGAATCCCTCTTTCTTTTCAACTTACTTAGAAAAGGATAGATGGAAACGGAAAGTGAATTCTTTTGAGTATATTTCTTCCTAAAGAGAAAAATATATACAGCAAATCAAGGAGAAGCTTTAGCTCATCCAACAATATATCCAAACCTAAAAACTAAAACGTGCTCTAAAATAAAGCTGCACGGAAGAAAATCTCGGCCTTCATTCAGCCTTCCCGCATCCCGCCGCCTTCTTCCTGTGGCCAAGCTTTCAAAGCTTCATGTATGCAAACATTGTAAAGTTAATTGAATTTCTCCTCCTCTTAACTCCTATGCATTTATTTACATACCTGTCTCTCCTGAATAATCAAAGAATTCTCCCAGTTTATCCATCTCTTCATATTCATCTTCTCTTTTCCCTTCTTCCTTCCTCATAACAATTTCTTAAATCAACCGGAAATCAATGACACCTCTTCCCATCTACATAATCAACTATACTTCCAGTTCCTCTACATCTCATTCTCCGCATACTTTCATATCCTCTCTCCCAAAACTACTTTTGCAACACTTTCCCCTCACTCATTCCATTCCGCCTTGCCTTTGAATTTCACAAATCGATGGAGCCGACTTTTAAATTCTCCAAAAAATATTCATATCCCAAATCCAAGGTCATCGCATAGCCCATGATTACCATCCTCTTATCTTCCTCATCCCCACCACCATCTCCTCTATCCCTGGGTTAAATATGCTAAATACTGTATTATCTTTCCAGTCCCAGCTTCATGAATTCATCCCAAGAAGAAATGAAATGAAAGAAGCCGCGGGATATTGAATCAATCATAGTATAGGCGGCAAAAGTCATTACATGAGCAACAACCAACAAAATCCAACGAAGCCGCTTCAGCTAACAAAACCATTACATTCCCTCACAAACACTTAACCTAAACCTTGTCCAAATTATCTTCATTTCCATAATTACTTTGATAATTAACAATTAAATAAGCTCGCCCATTCCTTTTTCCTTGCTCTTTCATTCATGGTTATTTTCAACAGAGCCTCCACTAGTTATTCTAAATTGCATTTTTGGAACTTGTGCATTTTCAACAAAATTTCTCCTCAAATTTTTCTCAATTTTTCAATTAAGCCTTTCTTAAAGACCAAAATTAAACTTGAACTTGATTAAAAAAGACTAATCTTCCAAAATACTTTTATTTCCCTAACTTTTACCAAACTTAATTCCAGGTCTATAAGACTACATCATTTCTTGAAATAAAGTCAATCTCGTTTCCGCTCAAACGTGTATACAAAAATCCAAGAACACTCTCGCAAACGTTTTTATCTGGTGGTAGTAACCAATGAAATCGTCGGTATTTCCGCGGCGAATTTAAAATTACATCCCTCGCGCCATAAATCGCTTCCTTGTCAATCAACCAAGTAACATCAATTCATTCGACACTCAAGCCCTTATGTCCTTAAACAATACCGCTTTTAGCATGCACTTCATGCAGATACAGTGTGCTCGATATAGATTTTGACCAGGAGTTTTTAAAGCAGCACTGGAGTAACACACACGCTTTGAGAAACGAGCCTAAATTTCAAGCTGAAGCACGCTATACTTAAATACATGGGGAAAATTTGACAATCTACAGGGACGTTCCAGAATAATAGGAGGAGAATGGATTGGATGAGTGAGTCAGGAGGAGCGAGGGTGCACTTTGTAAGCACTGCCTTGCGTAGGGCAGAGACGATCCACACTTTGGCAAAGAAGAGAGAGGACTTGAGTCGCGTTCACCCTGTAGCTCAGAATGGGGGAGGGAGGATATGATGGTGCATGAGCGCTGATTCAAGGAGTAACTCTGTTCTGTAGAAGCATTGGAAACGGAGCTATGCTTGCTATAAAGGATAGGATAATGGAGAAGAGTAGTATGGGAAGAGAGGAACAAGTGCATGGATTCCGATGAGGGAGGACTAGTTGACGAGAAGAAGGCGCATAGAGAGCATGGGCATTACTCCTCTCTCTTCAAAACTTTTTCATTCCTTTAACAAACAGTACGTTCCTGTGCAGAAAATCATAGTGTTGTTTCTACAGTGTCTGATTCGCGTTGGGTAAAAATAATAATTTCCAACGCAAGTTCTACAAGTTGTCATCACATTTAACTATAATTCCACACCAAGTTGTTCCACCATTTTCCCAACATTTGCATACGTTCTCCCTCCTTTTTACTAAACTTTCAACCTGTCATTCAGGAATTCTACCGAAAAGACCGAGAAATCCTCCGCCATTACCGAAATCCGTGTTGTGTGCATAACTGTTTCAACAACAGATCCATTTCCAGCTTGGTGAGTTCCGTAGTTTTTAATTGACGAGTTAATTAGCTAACTGTGGTGTTGGTGGTCCGTTAATTAGGGTTGGCAGACAGTCGGTTTCTTCTCAATGAGTCTTCAAGGCTGTCGCTTGATTTAAAATAAAATTGCTCTTTTATAAGGTTTATCCTCTTCTAGATTGGGATAACATGTATGTTTGAACGGTGTAGTGTACGGCGGAGAAAATTTTATCGATTGGTGAAAGCGATGATAGCTGACTTGACTGCTAGCTCAACTGATTGACTGACTGATACTGACGAATTTAATTCCTGGATTCGATCCCCTTAACTCTAGCTAACAGAAAGACGGGGATTTCAGATAATAAATAGGTTTGTCCCAGTCAGGCCTGTTTTGACAAATGGATGCATATGAAATTGTTATTCAGATGTGATAGTCATTGGATAGGTATTTTGTACTTGGTAATTCTTAATTTCAACTTAATGTAGCATTAATTGGATTGAGCCAATGGAGCAACACGCAGGAATTGCAAGTAGGATGACTCCTGCGCTAGTCCCAGGTAGCAATAATGATGCAAGGATTGTTGATTTTTTCTTAGGTGACTCATTCCTTTGAGGAATTCTACTCGCAAGAAGGGAATTACAATAACTGTGAGTGTTATCTTGGAGGATTTAAAGTGTTTGTGGAGCGAGAGAGAAGAAGGTGATATTTTCATCCAAGAATTTCCATCCTCATGGATCATCTCCGGCTGGAGTGCTAACATAATATTGTTATTTGCAATATCAACAACAAGAGGATTTACCTCCAAGTGCTTCCTTCCTGGACTCCTGCTTCCTACCAGTTGAAGAGAGGTTTGGCTAAAGTTGAAAGAAAAGTTGTGGGATAAGACAACTTTGATTGATATCTACTACACCTCTGGAAGAAAAGTTGAGAGGTTGAGCTTTATAGGAGCGAATACTCCAAGGTGGGATTCTTTGAGTAATTGATTCAACGCTATACATTATACAATAACTTACAGCGTGTGTCGGATTCTAGGGAAAGTTTTGGTATTTAGTGCGTGAATTTTGTGTGACAAGTGCTGAAAATTGTGGGAATTTTTTTCATACATTTCAAATCTTAGTAGTGACGAGTGAAAATTGATTTTTGCCAAGAGTGAGACCCCGCGTGAAAGCTACATGTACTCGCCCTAGAGAGTTTTTTCAAAGTAGAGTGTGATCCATGTGAACTGTTGCCATCGCCCAAAGTGACACTTGCTTTGACAAACTTCTAATCCATGCTGTGATTATACCAGACAACTAATTCGAGTGAAGAAGAAGGGAAATTAAAACATTTTACAATCAACACATCCCATCAATCCCTTCAACTCCCCCTCTGTTAAAGTCTGTTGCTCTTCATCCCTGTGACAATTCATCCTGTACATGTGTGAATTAATCTTTTGATAGGATTCGGATAATTTTTTCAAGCCGACGACAGACAACTGCAAGATAGCACGAGGAACCATACTATTTCGTTCATGTGTGAAATCTGAGTGAGTGCTTCTAATTTTGGGTGCAGTAGGAAGTAAAAGAAAAAGAAGGTGGTGTTATTTTATACGATTCCTAGGAAATACTTTCTGAACCGGAAAATGGTGGATCTTTTTCCGTAGCCATGGTGAGTTTTGTTTTTATCCGCTTCTTTTTCTCTGAAATCCAATACTTTTCCAGCTCCTCCGATTCCGCAGTCACAAACTACTGACGATCCAAAGTAAAACCTGTGTCACCCTGTTCTTGTTCTATCCTAGACAAGTCACGGATTGGATTTACTACTTAGATTTTAGATCTCCCAATACCCGGGATTGTTTTAACCTTTTCCACGTCCCGCCCGCGTAGGGCAAGGGCACGAATAGAGGTATAGAGGAAGCTAAGTGCATGAATACATGTATCTGTTTACTACGTGTATCTTCTGTCGTTTTCATCAACGAGTTTTAGTGGAAGCAGAGAAGCGGATTTCCTTCTACTTGACTCATAGTCAAAAGAGAATCAGATCAAAAACACATTCTTCTTTCCCTCACCCTCCCTCCTTTTTCACATAATAATCTAATGAGTATCGGGCTTTAACGTAATTGTCCTCTGACATCTCATTGTGGCCGGGCCAAGAAGATGATAAGAGTTTCTTCGTTGCAAATACATTTTCTCGAGGTGAAGCATTTCGAGAAGGAACACAAACGAGTAATTAGTTCAATCTGCTTGGCTGTGGTGGGTGGGAGAGATAATTAAGGAAAGAAGAATGTAAAGTTTGCGGGTGATTCAGTGCAAAAATTTGCCAATGTTTTGGCGATGCGCTAGTCGTTGCACACCAGTTGGAGACAAACTACCACCTCGGCTTTTAATTGCTTGCATGTGTTGAGAAGTTTGTGGTGGATCTTAGTGGGATTCTACAGGGTGCATATTGTTTCATTGTAAAGTAGAGGAAGAGAGGAAAGAACAAGGATTCTCGTACCAACAATCTCTGTCTGTTGCTTAAGCAACTTGCAGTTCACTCCGATTTTCTTTACGCCGTCATTGAAGAATAGTACAATGAAGCTGTGTAGAAACTTATTGTCAAATCAAAATCACTGAAAAAGGATGCTCCCTGTATGAATTACAGTCCTCTGGCTGGATGGGCCTAGTGTGAGGAGGAAGGAAGGAACAAGATGTGAGTGACACTACTAATTGTGAGAGAAGAAAAAAATCAACGGGAAGAGAAGAAGAAGAGTACTGTTATCATTATCATCATTCCTTTCTGTTTTCGTACTCGTTCAATGAAAGAGAGATGCGCTTGAGAAGCAGAGGATTGCATTTTGCCATAGGATGAAGAAAGAAGAGATGCAGAAGTGCGTGTTTCCTTTCGCAAAATTTTAACAGATAATGGGGTAAATGGAGGAGAAATTTACACATGATCCATTCCCACAAAAATACAAGGGCAGAAGAGTCTTGTGATTAACTTACTGGGAATGAGCACATCGCTAATAGTATTCGCCGCAAGGCCAAGGGAAGGAAAGAAAGGATAAATTCAAAGAATTCTTATCCAAAAATCGTCTTCATTCATTGACTCAAAAAGGAATTGAGACGGCTCTGAGTTCTAGGAAGAAAGGAACATACAGTCCTCGATGCGGTTAAGTTTGCAAAAAATCCGCTAATTTTTATTTGCTCAGCAGCGATTTTGGGATGAGACGAGCAGTGGATTTTAGCGTGCTTGTGACTAGTATCGTATTTTCTCAAAGCTCACGTACAAATTTGCGCGTTTTTAAGAAACAGTATGACTTGACCGTTTTTTCATTTCTTGCGTCGCATCATCCATCCCAATTTTTGCCAAGGTGATAATGAGTATTTGCTTCCGCTCGGCTCTGCATTTCATTCCGCCAAGGGTTTCCTTGTTTCACGTCGTCTTATTCTGGTTACCCAGCAAGCAAGCAGAGAACAAAGTCAGTGGTTGTGTGCGGGGAAATAAAGCTCCCGGTGATGACACTGACACGGCAATGTGCGAAATACGATTCGTATTACACGAGGAGAGAGAAGAAGAGAGTACAGGTAATGTCCATGGATGGGGACATTATTAGCACACGAGAGAAGCGTTGCAGTGCTTGAGTTTGCTCGTTCGGAAGGTGAATAGATAATGATTTCATTATGGGTTTCATAGAATAACAGTTGTTGGCCTTGGCTTCTTTTTTTATAGTTTACTCCGCACTGAAGCTTTTATTGTTCCAGCTATGTCAATATCATTGTCCGATTGTGACATGAAGACGGAGGAGCCGAGGCGTAGGACATTGGGGATATCAGTTATCATTAATTACTTCCAAGAGTTTTATGTCCGATGTTCCACACAGAACTGTATAAAAGAATTTCCATTAAAATGAGGGATATCAGGATTCACCTGCATAAATGATAAACAAACATGTTCTTTTATATTGACTTTGTGTTATTCTCCTGCGCTACTACTTTTCTAAGTTGAGATGCGGATTCCTCGTAGATTTATACACAAGGAACAGTTCTTGTCAGTGAGTAACATGTTTTGATTAACAAATGAATTGTTTCTAATTTCCACTCATTTTCCCTTATTCCGTCTTGCCATCTTCATCTAAGGTCTTCTCTTGCCCCCAAGGGTTCATGATGAGTTTGAGAAGTTCATTAATACGGTGGTGGGAATGGACATGATTCGGCTAATAAATTGGCTATCGCTTCTTCCTTGTTCTATGAATCTGGGAAGAAAGTGCAGGATTATTGGTGTCTAGATTGGTGTTTTTTAAATTTACTACCTAGAAATCTACATGAGGAGAGCAATCATGGTCATCATCAACATCACGTATTACTTATAACTACCTGCCTTCACAGGTTCTGCCGGAGGAAGAAAATTCGAACCGGGGAGTTTGCCAAAGAGGGAAGGGTCGAGGACGGAGGAGGCAGATTTCATCGAGAATTCCATTTCCCATCAGTTAGCAGGTAGCCGTGTATTCAGAAGTTAGATTAAGAGAGGGGAATAAACCAGTCGAAGGATCTCGGAAGTAGAATCGTCGGGAAAAGTGATTAGGATGAAGAGAGTGTGGATTTGTTCTAGCTTCAATCTCTTCCTCGTTAATTATGCATCAGCTTGGTTGTCGTTTGACGTGTGACAAGGAGGTTTCCACCAAACCAGCAGCAATCACTACTCCTGGAAAATGTGTGTCTTAGTTTCAGCTTTTCAATCGCTTTTAGCAGAAGCAAGAAGCTTTCGCAAGCTTTTTCGGTTTGTTCGAATAGTTCCTTAGAATTTCAGTATGCAAGTCTGCTGTATGACAAACAAAGTTTGCAAATGATGGGCTTCAACCCGGTCAGCCCTTGTCCATCCAGGCGTGATGACCACAGTTTCGTGTGGTCCTGCGAAATGAGGCTGTTGTCAAAAAGTTGTAAGGATTTTCTTTAACCTCTCTTGGAGATGTTGCGGAAAGAGTGTGGCGTGGTGATTTTATGGTTGCTGTTGTTGGTGGTGAGGCGCGAGAGAGTGAATAATTGCGGTTAGATCAGGACGGAGGCAAGTCTGAGTTGGTTGATGATGGTGAACTTGTCTTCAAGGATTGATTTCACTCACTCATTCATTCACCCACCCTTACCCTTACCACACATTTCCATTCCCAAGATGATCCAGCCGAGAAATCTAATCTAATCCACTCTTCTTTTGTGATTACACCATCAAGATGGAAGCTCGCAAATTTTGAATCGCCATCATCAAATCCAGTGTAGTGTTTTACATCTTACCTAGCGGATTTTATTCAATACGAGTAGATGAGTCGATGTCGATAGCGATATATAGTTGAAGGCTTGATCGAGGAGTTACATACACGTATACCTTTCATTCGTTAACTCTTGGTTGTGATGGGCGTTTTGTTGGATCTGATACATGATGAGCCGAAGGATTGTTATAGATTCCTGTCAAATCCCTGCTCCAAACACCTTGACCACATATATCCCATCGGTGATTGATTTATGAGCAAGGCAGGACCCCGTGTATCATCATCCTCTCATCTTTTTTACACATTAACTCGGAAAATTTTCTAACCGGGAGCAGAAATTATCCTTCCTCATGCCTTCCTTTGAATTTCCCTGTTTTTCTTCTAATATTTCCTTACCTTGTTCTGCATATTCATGCCTGGAATCACCTCTTCTTCTGTAGCTTCACTTCCAACTGTTACAAGGAAATGAGTGGAATGCATGTACAGGAAGGAAGGTGATATCACTGATATTACAGACATTCCGAACGTCTGCAGCTGTAGAGATGGAAGCGGGTTAAATTTTCAGCTCACTCATCATATATTGATTTCTCTCCTGGTAGTGTTTTCTCAAATGATGGGGGGAGAGACATGTGGAACTGAGGACGGATGACAATTGCTCAAAGTTATTTTTCCACCTCGACTTCAAGTACGAACATTGTCTCTGTGTAACTAATACCCTGACTTTTATGTGAACCTGAAATCCAATCTTGCTTCGCTGAGCTCCCTGATATGGGAATGAACGAATCCAAGAAGCAAGAAGCTTCTGGTTCTGTATAACCTATGTATTCGTGCACGGGAGACGATGAGGTAGTAGTTATAGCTATCAGGATTAATGTTGGAACAAAATCCAAGATCCACAGCCTATTTTATCATGTCGTATTCATCTTGTCAGTCATGAGGAAGGAACGGTAATTAGATTTTATGTACGTCTGTCTTTCTTTATAACAAGCTGAGAAGCTTGTTTTATTACATTGGGTTCAGTTTCAAATAAGAATCCACGGATCTGCCCGCGTTTGTACTTCTTCCCCTGCATTGCTCCCTTGCGTTTACTCAGCTAAAATATAAATTGTCAGCTCTAGCTTTTCAAGATCCTCGCACAAGATACCGTCCTTTTGCTAATCAAGTAATTCATGAGGAGGATATCATGCTATCCTAATTTGATATCTCTTTTTCAAGTCGGGTATCAGATGGGAAAAAATGTTAGAAAATAAACTATATGACACACACAAACACACGAGTTTCGTTGTAGGAGGTTCAGTGAATTGTGGGGGAGTTGATTGACATAAAAAATACTGGCCAGCTAAAAAACAGAACTTGTAGCATGTTCAATCTTCCACAGTCAGTTCCATCCATTCTGCGTAGCGATAGAAGCGTTGTGGATTCTTCTAGGGAAATAATCGTCGTCGTTTATAATTTTTCCTTATTCCCTCCATGTAGCTTAAACTAGTTGCTTGGCTACAGGAGTTGTCTGCATTTACGTAATTGAATGCTTTTATCGTAAAAATCAATCTATGTCACCTGTCTATAGTCTGGCTTGGAGAAGCGGAGCGTAGATTTTTTTTAGCATGGAAGACTTTCTTGGGATGTACGGAAGCCTTCTAAGAAATAGTTGACGCAGTTCCTCCCCTCACGCACACAAATCACATGTAGCAATCACTCTATTCATAGGCAGAGCTGACATGAGTTTAGAAAAAGTATACAGCATTTTTATGTGTATATACATATATAAAATCCATCGGGGAGTTTTTGGGAGAGTTCAGGGAAAGATACACGAGTTTCATAGAATTGAAAACGTTTTATCCTTGAAGGATTGGCCGACCATTAGATAAATGACTAAATTAAATTGGATCTCTTCCGGAGTTGATGCCACGTAAGGAGAGTAAAGCTCGTACGAGTTTCATTCATTTCAACTTAAAAGTATTTTTAAATCTGCTTCCTAGAATTTTTCAAACTCTATACCTGAGTCTGGATGGACGGAATAAACAAGGAATGATCAAGAAACTCCGAAGGCAAGGGGGAAATGCCTCTAGGTCTTTGTATTTGAGTAACAAATTGAATGGGAATTTGCCGGAGGTGGTTCGTGTTAGTATGAGGGGGAGAGGGACTGGAAAGAAACCCATCTACAGTATCGTGTTGTAATTGAACGAGGTTGTAAAAGTGCAAAGTATCCCTTGGAATAACACGGCATGCTGTGATTCGACGTGGGAGGACTGGCTGAGAACGAGGATAAATTGTCGCCTGTTCTATGCTCGGGTGGTGCTGGTTGATGGTGGTATGTTTCGGTATGGACTCTGAGTTTTAAGGCTGGACTTGAGATGGCTTGAGAAAGGCAGAATTAATGGGATATAAAAGGGATTTTTGTGAATGGGAAGTGGGAAAAGAAGTTGATGACTGTATTTAGTATAGTTTTACAGGCAATGCATACTCATCCGATTAAGTGAGAGAGAATTCTCTTCTGAAGCTGTAAGCTAAAACCTGCAGCGGATTCCACAACTGTGTGGTTGGGTTCTATGGCTGTTGGGTTGTCATACCTACATGCACGGAGAAAAAGATGTATATTTTGTCGAAGCAGAAAGTTTGTCGTGGTTTTCATTGCAGGATGGAATAGCGGTGGTTTGTCCTTAGTGTTTGTATTGGCTACTCAACTTACCTGTCCTATGAGTTCGTGAAAAAGAGTAGTTTCGTCCAAGTAAGAATAGGAAGCAAGGATGGATTTAGAAGAGAGATTTTACGCCGTGGTCAAAGAAACAAGTGGAAGTAGTTTGGTTTTACGCATGATTAGTCATTTTACAGATTCCCTCCGTGTGACATGCGACATTGATCATGATCAACTAGTTTTGGTTGATGAACAACATCCGTCTTCCAATTCCAACGCTTCCACAGCATCCACTAGTACAAATCCCACCAAAACTGTTTTACTGGAGGAGCTGAATTTAATTCCATCTTCTGTCCGTCCGTCCGATGACATTCAGAACAGGAATAAGATGCAGAATGTACTTCCTCATGAAATTGGCAAGGGAATAAGTCTTGAGCCTCGTCTGAGCTGAGAAGATGAGAATGACTTCGATTCAATGGATTTGTAATTTTCATAACAAATGGATGGATAGAAAAGAACTGTATACTTGCGACGCGACTACTGTGGGATATGGGAGGAAGGATTGACAGGTTGAATAATATAAATATAAGCCGGAGTGACACAGTCGTGGGTGTGGGATGACCTTTTGGGCATGAAGACATTCAAGTTGTAGCTATAATTTACGAAGAGAGAAGTCTGTCTGTACTTACTTGACCATGAACTTGAGAAGAAGGCTTTCTTCTTCCACAGCTGCAGAGAAAGCGTCACGGGGAAGAATAGTTGATAATGTAATTTCAAAGATTGCAACTGAGTAGAATAGATTCTTGATGCATAAGGATTGGACTTGACATTCACGAGACAGTAGATACATCTTGGCTCTGGTTGCTACACTGCGTAGGTAGTAATAAGTGAGGAAGGATTGAAATGTGAGGGGAAGGACGTTAAAGTTAATGAATGCTAACTAAATCCTGGGTCAGGTAGAAGAATAGCGGAGAACTGTGTAAATAATTGGTGTATAGAACGGGACAGGGGTGTAATAAAGCTGCAACGTGCTGGGATGAGTTACAGTCAAGATTCTTAGCTTCTTCTTGAATCTTGCAGATAACGACAAGCTATGAGTTGTACATATTGGTTTTTCTTATTTGTTCACATAAAAAAGTTGATAATTACTGCACCTGCTGGAGATGATTATCGGAATAGGGCGAATGAAGTTTTGGAAGCTGATGGTTATTAGTTGTGAGCTTTTATGAGTGAATATGGGTAGGAGAAGAAGACGTCGTTTTTGAAGCCTTTACGCACAAGAATTATGTACACGGGTTTGGGACTGAGCAAAGGTGTATAATCATCAAATGCATGTTTGTGAAATTGCTAAATCGTGTCTTGGTCCTTGAGCTCATGTCAAGACTTTGTAGGGCTGAAGCATGAAGTCACTCCAATGCTGGACCGAATAGCGATGAGGGCTGGCTATATTCAATGTTTGAGTTAATTTAATTTGCATGGGTGATAGTTTATGGGAAGTTTTTATGATTTGATTGGGGCATGACAATTGGAAGAAAGTCGGAGGGAGGACGTAGGGAGTATTGATCTCACGGATCGATAGCCATTCCCATAAAGTTTCGTAAATAATGCTCCCTCTTTCCTTGTCTGGCTGAATGGGATGGCCGGCCATCCCATACTAGCTGTTCCGTCGCGGATCCGCCCGCGTCCCTACAGGCTTTGTGTCCAGAGGTTTGCAAGTTTGTAAACTTTCCTTTGTTTTCCTGTATTATTTGGCAATAAAGATAAGACAGGGCGGAGAATTGTTTGTTGGTTTTGGTAAAACTTTTTATTAAAATAGTGCCCGGTTTCCCTACGCATTTGCCTCATTTCTTTAATGGGCCCCCATTATGGCAGTAACAGATGCAAAGTTTGTGTGTGGTAAGAAACATACTAGTACTGGCAGATAAATTATATGGAGAATAGGAAGCCGTCCATCTTCGGTTCATCGTTTGGTCTGAGATCATGTTACAGTGTCATAGTTTAGTTGAGGAAGCTGTTTGTAGTGTTGAGGATGACGTGAAGGTGATTGAGTTAATAAATCCGAGTGTGGGTTGTGGACGTTGTAATTTGAGGTTGAGAGATGATCCGATCAAACTAGCTTGCCTGTTTCGCATATAATAAGAATGTTGCTATGGAAGGAAAGAAATTGAAAGCTGTTGGGAGGAGGGATCGAAATGATGATGATCCTGTTATGTTGTGGTTGGGAATGAAAAGGAGTTGATTGCGTATACTTGTTTGTTAGTAGGAAGAGGCAATTTGGAAGGCTGGTATAAAATAATTATTCCAAACGGTATGATGTGTGTGAAGGGTGGGGAAGAATGGGAGGTATGCCATAGATGAGGTTGTAACGCGTTCCCAGGGTGGATGAAGATGAAATTGATGGAGAAGAAGAAAAGGGAAAAGAAGTTCAAGAAGAAGAGCAAGAAGTTGGGAATCCTCTTTGCGGTTTCAATTTATTTGTATGAGACTAATTGGTGTCAAGAATTGGGAGAATTTATAAGCACCTTCTTCCTAGGAACGAAGCCACGAGTTGAACCTGATATTCATCCCTTGTACGGTCTAGGATTCGGAAGATGGATGGGATTGAATGAAATCGAGTTTGAAGGAGGTAAAGGTGGAATAATAATATAGAAGAAGAGAGATTTAGTTCTGCTAGAGTAAGATAAGGTGGAGTAAATGTTAGAGGATGCGGAGTTCGTCAAGGTGTTTTTACATAGAGTTTAAGGGAAAGCATGTCGGATTATTATGTATGTTTGGTTGATGGGGATTGTGGAGAAAGATTAGAGTTTAAGCCGTTGTTGTTGCTGCACTGCTTCTCCTCCAAAAGTTACCTAATACACTGATTCTTGTCTTCGTACTCATCATTGTCATCCCAAAGAGGTCCGCCTGATTAGTTTTGAAGATGTTGTCAGCCCGCTCTTTGCATCACTCTCTTTCATTATTATTTTATATGCACATCCCCCTGTTTTCCTCCCCGCTTTTACATGTTCTCCGCTTCCGTGCTTCTGCTCTTGCATTTGCTCCTGATTGTGGATGATTACTATGTTTTGATTAGCCTAGCTGTGAATCCTCAGAAATTATTATGAAAGAGAGGGCGAGAGTGGTTCTTGTTGGGGCAGTAGCCATCAAGGGAATTAATAGCCGCTATACGGTATTAGTTGCTGAATATATTTATGCAAGAGGAAGCTGAGTGAGTGAGTAGCGGGGTAGTTTGGGGGTAATAAAATCCCGCTTGCCAAGTCAACTATAAAATGGGAATAAAAAATAGTTAAAGAGTTCATCTGACTTGGATGCGAAATGATGGAACGGGATCTCATTTTTTTACTCTCACTACTTACTAACCATGCTTCTTCTTTCTGCTCTTGTTTTTATTCACTCCTTTATTTCCCAGCCTTTCCTATGATCTGACCAACAAAAATTAAGCTCATCATCTCCGTAACATGATGACCCGCCACCGCCACGCATAGCTATTGTTTTGCTCAAGCAGTGAATGCAGAATGCAGCTAACTAAGCCATATATGCTCAGTGTAACCTACGCCTCAGCGGCAATTTTAAAGATTGAAGACACCAGTGCATGTTACTACGATTTAAGCATGTTAGCTAATTCCCAAGGATGGGACGAAGCGTCTCTCGGAATTATCTCTCTCAGCCCAAGTTGCGTTGCATCCTATTATTTGGGAACGTACTTCCGGTATTTGAGGCCGGGAGGAATTTCAGACTTAGCAAGCAGGGACCAATTACCTTGATGAACGTGAGGAGGGAAGGGTTGAGTGTGTTGTGTGTCCATCATGGAGTAACGCTGCTGTAAATGGGAAAAGGATGTAGACTCTTCCATACCCCTTTAATTGCTTCGATGTGGAAGAGTAATGTAGAGGCTTACAAGTTAGTTGAGCGTAGTCTTTGTAAGCTTAACAGGATGATATTGATGGATTGTTTGTTCAAGGGAATACTTTCCGCTATCTTTCCGCACTCAGCTCAGTCCGTCATAGTGTTTTTAAAATCCGGAGGAGATGATGAGGATGATACAGGGCACAGGGAGATGTACATGCATTATGTTGAGGGATGGATGACACTACTTGCTTGCTTAATGCTTGGACAGATATATAGTAAAAGTGCAGGAAATTGTGCATTGTAGGAGGATAATGTGGAAAATTGTACTTTTAGTATATGATGCGGAACTTGTGACAGTGTCATCTGTCAAACGAATGCATAAATCTGTATACGATGAGGATAAGCACAGGCCGAAAGTCTCCGGACACTCCCGACGAGTGAATGATTTTGATGGCATGAACACGACAGAAGTTATCTGCTGCCCAATGGAAAATATATATGGCAAGGCCTAACTTTGTCCTGCGAAATTAATTTCGTTTATTTACCTTGACTTGATGCACCTTGTTATTTATTTAGGGAGGATTGTGAAAGGTGTGAGCTTTGTTCCGCCGGAACTGACTGCGAAATAACTCCGATCTTGCATTGTTGCAGAGAAGTGAAAGAAATCCAGGAATGATTGATGAAAGCCGTCCCTCTGATTCTTGCCGCTTCAAAATCAGTCTCACTTAAAAAGCTCTGCTTTACGTGCCTATGCCGTATGCTTTATCTTCGATCTTGTTGTGAATTCCAGTTTGGGTTTAAGGAAGAGAGATGCAGGTGTTACATCATGATATAGCTACAAAATTAGGTGGGTGCAAGGAAACGAGGAAGGAGAAGGGAAAGGGAGTTTGAATTTTCCATTTCAATATGACCCTGAGATGTGGCAAATCTTGTTCTTATCAGTTCCGTCACGGGGAATAGTGTATAAAGAGTTATGTATGAAATGCTTCAGAGAAAATGAATTGCCCTCTGTTTTTTCTGGGCGGGAGGAATAACAGTTAAAACATGTGGCTCAAATTTTATTGCCGGTATCTTTCTCCCATCTCTCCCTCTCCTTGATCATCTTTTTAAAGGGGTGCTTGGAATAAAGTGTGAACCTGTTTTCCGTGTCCGAACATGTTTGCATTATCTCAAGCACCGCCACATACAAGGACCAGGATTGATACCTGAAACTAGATAGATCAACAAGAGCGGATCTTCCTTCTCATGAATTGTAATCGGGAAAAATAAAGACACGAGTGCTAAAACAAGTAGATGAGATGAGCTCAAAAAGATGTAGTATTCTTTGCTTTCCTATTTGCGAATCCCGCTACCTCTTAGCTCACCTCCAATCTGTTAATCCGTTTTCGTTTTTATCTGTAGCTATTTCCGTGAGATATTCCGATATTCCGCACTCCCGACTCTGCCTGTTCACTAAAGAGGCAGATTCAAGGATATTTATCTTTCCTAGTTTTTCAAGGATTACACTTTTCCGGTATGCGGAACAGTAGTATAAAGCAAAGAGATTGGAGGCGGTCAATCATAATTCGTTTGGGATGATAATGAAACTGGTCCTTTTATCGGATAAAGGGTTAAAAAACTGGAAGATTCCCCAATAATTTATTCACTAACGGTTTATGACAAATTTTCCGGGGCTACACGACTCTTCTCGTACGTGCCGGAGACAAAGGCCGGGAGTGTCTACGTTTCTACGAGCGGATTGCGTGCAAATAAATGTATGAAAATCTCTTTTACTCAACTACCACGCCATGAAACGTGCCGGGTGAACTTTATTTACTTACACAACTCTGCTACGAACTATGATAATATGAATGCCCAAAATTCTTGGTAAAACATGGAATGAATTGATCTCAAAGTTCAGGAATGTGATAGTTCTGAAAATGTGGCTTAATGAGTCTAGGGCCTAGGGAATGCAGTAGAGAAGCGAATTATGGGTTATATTTTTATGTGAATTGAAATGGGGTTTTGTGTGGTCTTCTTCCTCCATTAGTTCTCTTGGACTTGGCTAGAGTTACGCGAGTGATCAGGAGAAAGGTTGTATCTTGCCGTGGAGTCTACGCCGTAGACAGAACTAGGATTAGCAAAAAGGGTAATTTATTTACTTGTAACTTCTTGGTTATTATGTCGTTACGATTTGAACTCATTGTCTTAATGCGTGGGACTGTGAGCTTTGTTGCCAGATTTGCATAAATTTCAGTTCTTCTTAAAATCATGGATCTTAGCATTTGGCTTCATGGTAGTCTTCACATGGAGACTACACGGAATTTTCATGTAATGTACAGTCAAAGAAAGAAACAGAGATGATGTGAATGGCCTCTTGGGCTGGCTGGTTGTAAAAGTATTTTAAGGATGATGTAGTTGACGGTTGCATGGGAATAAAGTGTATTGACTGAGAGGGAGGAGTACGCGATGAGGAGATGAAGATGAGGTGGACCTGATTGAAGAAGATGTGTAAGATTGGACGGAGAAATGGGGGAACACAGAAGAGATACACATGTCTGGAAGGTAGACAATGATGTTGAATCTGCAGACTAGCCGCTAGCTAGCAACAGCTTAGTTTCTAGCTAAACTAAGCAGATACTAATGATGGTATTTATAGCTCATTGATCAGGTTCTTTATTTGTGGTGGAATGATGTTAGGTGGAGAGGAGACTGGTTGCCTAACCCAGCGAGTGAGTCTGTGGTGGTGGAGATGCTAATAAAGGATAAAAAAAGATCAGGCTGTTGATCAAGGCACGATTCAGATTCTCAAACGTGCATCCACACAGTCCTTGTTGTAGAGTAAAAATTTTTACAAGGAGAGCTATTGATGGAATGAATTAGTATTTGGTTTGTAGAGAAGTTTTCGGGGTCTTTGTTTTCGTACAAGCTTGTTGAAACCTAGCCATTTTGTTTGTAGAGATGCAAACATGTATGTAGTGGGTTGCATGTGTAATAAACGAGTGGACAGTGCATGGTTTCGGTGGAATACAAAGAATCGGGTGGAGAGTTGGCTTCTGGTAGTGAGAAGCAGAGGAGTTATCCGCCCTCTTATTATTTTGCGAGCTATTTATTTGATAACAAGATATTTTGCCAGACTTCCTCTGCACGATTGGGATTAATGGCGAGTTCCTGTGGGAAGAGGAAATTTAAGGGTTTAGTAAATCCTGTTGTACGCCTTTTCGGAAGTTGGGATTATTTACTGGACTGGAAAATTGTGGAAATATGGGATCAACTATTCTCAAATATTGTGGACGATGGAGCTTTGTAGGGGCGGATATCATATTGAATGCCATAGACAAAAGTCAAACACTTTATGATTCCTCCACACATTCATCAGGTTTCTGTTGTTCATCCTGCAGTGGTTGACGGAGGATTTCAATTTGTGTCCATGCTTCAATGGCGTTTTGCTCGTAATGTGTTTGGTTATGAGATGTGGCGAGCGGATTCGCAATGCAGTGCTAACAGGCTGCTGCAAGAAACTGATCTGCCTTTGTAACTAGTTTTTGATGAAATGCGTTTTGTCTGAAGTAATATGCAAGTTAGAAAGGTAATAAGGAAAGAAAGGAGGCTGCTGGTTGATTTGCTTTGCGTGCAAAGATCAGATCAATCTGTATATGAATCATGAAATTGCTCTTTCTCTCAGACTGTAAGAGTTGATGTTGGTGTCTGGCTTTAAGCCATGGAAATAAATATGATGCGCGCGATAGATGAGGAGATGATACGTGAGATCGGAGCTGCAGGCTTTTGTCTCGGGATGACTTTGACCGGCGCTTCTTATTTTCTCTCCCGATATCTATTATACGAATCGCATCTTTGAATACAAGTTCTAGTGTGTAGCTTCCCAGAAATTGCGGACCTCCTGTCAGGATATCATTAAAAGAAATAATTTGAAAATCTGCTCCAAGTTTTTTGTCCTCCCGCACCTTCTCTTTCATCCCTTCCCAGAGATGGTTTTATTTTTTAAATACATTTTCCTGCACGCTAAAATTGGAATTAATCGTCTGTATCAATGACAACAGAGGCACCCCTCCGATTCATTTCAAGCAACACTCGTTGTAGTTACGACTAGACTACCGCAATTCTCTCAGACCTCGAACATCATGCAAAGCAAACGTACATACTTCATCAGCTTTCTTCGGTTCAAAAGGATTTGGACTTTTCACTTGCAGAAAGTTGATAACCCTGGTTTTCCCACCTTCGACGGCTTCTTGCGTCTTTTCATGTTCTGAATACCTGTGAAAAATTACTAAAGATTACTGAAGGTTGGTAAATAAAGTAAGTGTCGAATATGCAGGCTTTAGAAGCAATAGTAACCTAAGCGAGCCGGGAGTAACTGCCATGATTATAAAAAATTGAGGGAATTGTATTTGAAACTTTCCGGTAAAGTTCCTGAATGGTTTTTTACTCATTATTGTTACGCCTCGTTAAACGTGTAAAACTAGGCGCTTACATATATTGGATGGACGGGTATCATATTTCACGAGGGAGGATGAATGGCAAAAGCTCATGGGCTTAGTTTTTGTAGCGTATAGGGTTTTGCGAATTAATTCCTCATACAGGCGTAAAACAAGGAGATTTCCTTCTGTTTTGATCAAAATACTGTTTGAGCAAGTGGGCATGAATTGCTTGAACGCTGACATGAACATGCGGGACGTAGACAGACAGGACAGTGGCAAGACGAGGCTTAGCAGGAGGTGTTAGTTGTAGCGTCGCAAGGAGTCTTCTTGTCAACAGGGAATTTATGACATTATATGAGGGAGCTGGTGATTGTAAAAGTGAGCTCCTGGGTTGCTGCGATGATGAGGGAAAGGAAGTTAATGGGATGGATGGAGCTGTCAATACAAAGAAGCGAGTACACAATTATGGAAGACAATAGTAAGGGAAAAGGACTATTACGGGGTTATGTTGTGCTGTGTAGTCATGTGATGTTACTCGTGGAGTGGTTTTAACCACAACCATGTCGAAGAATTCCTTGTAGTTTGTTGAAAGCATGCTTGGAGCTGTAATATGTATGGATGAACAAATTGGTCTTAGCTCTGGTGCTGGTAATTAATCTAGTTAAAAGTAAATATGATGTTGTGGAAAGAGGACGAAATTACGATAGGGTTTCGATTGTTTAATTACCCTGAATATGCTGCGCTCATGAGGATTGCTTGCGGCAGGGCAAGGTGCGTCTGTGTTTTATTGAATGACAGTCCATATTTCATAAGCGCGAATCACTCTCGATTCTATTGTATAAAAGGCAAAGCCGGTGGTGAAGCAAGCAAATAATCAAGCATGCTAGCAAGGGAGCTAAGCTGCTTCGTTTCGTTCAAGCAACTTCTATCCATGTAGAGCAAATGTTAGTGCAACAGAGCAGAAGGATCATCGTAATATAAGGAAACGTTAGCACTTGTTCCGAATCATCCCCACGGAATTTTCACATGCGCATGCCAATGAATTTTGCTAGCATTCTTTTAATGAGCCTCGAGTTTCTGTTGTACAGGTAAATAAGTATTGTCGAGTAATTTTTTGTAATTCCCTCCTGTAAACAATGTAAACGGAATAGGTAGAGACAGAGCACAGGTGCTCCTCAGAGAGACCTCACGGCAGAATTGAATAGGTGTAATTATGACAAAAGGACCACAGCAAATTTCGTCAGTGCGCCGTTCCCTGTCTTAATTTATGATAGCGTAGAGCTTAATATGATGTGGAGCAGCTGGCGAACTGGCTTATGCTTTTATGTCGTCGTCTTCCACCAGCCTTCTTCCAGTCTTCACAGTTTTGAATTAGCGTGGATTTGATAAATATCTTAGTATATTTTAATGCTCATGTTATGAAAGTACTTCTACACACTTCATACTGTACTACAGCGTAGTTTGTAAAAAAAGTTCTCATCAAATGTAGGTTCGTATTTCTAAAAGTTTTCATCCCTATTTTCTTTTTTTAGAATCGTGTTGATGACAGGTATAATTTTATAGAAGTTCCTGCCTCCCTTGTATCTATTTCTTTTTAAGTTTGCCTTTAATTATCCTAAAGGGACTGAGGAGGGTAATTAGTACTCAAAACACGCTCTGAGGGAGTCAGTAATCAAGGAGTAAGATAAGATGTGAAAAGTAGGATAGAGAGCTATTATTTTTAAAATTGGACCCAGCTTACCAAGAGAGAATCTCAAGGATTTTTATTTCCCCGAGTAGCTAGTTAGTTAGTTAGTTTTCTAAATATAATTATAAAGTCTATCTATCCCCTCCTCGTTGACTGAGTTGAATGGGGGATTGAGGGATTGACTGATCGTGTTCTAAGCATCAAGGATTCAATGGGCTTCATCACCATCAAATCAAAGCATGATTCTTACACAGAGGTCTGTTTTACTTGAAATTGCACGGCTTGGAAGCCAATTGGATAGAAAGGATGAGAGGCTTTCGAGTAATTATCACCTGTAATATATTGGAATCTGATGAGAGAGATATTTGGGTATTGTATTGATAACTTAATTTGTTTATTCGTTGACGCAATATTCATTATTATACGTAGTTCCATCTACTAGCTCTTTTCGTATTCTCAGCTCGCTCGTTATGCAAAGAATAGGGGTTGAGCAGCGAGGCTTTATTTCTTCTATCACTTCGCATTATTTATGAGAGGACTTCCAAGGGTTTCTAAACATAATCATGCCAAACATTTGCATTCATTCAAATGCAATTCATTATCTATGGGTTCATGTAGTGAGGAATAGACAAGAGATCCTACAATACAGTCTGTCTGACAGAAGGTATAGGATAGGATTAGATGATAGGATCGAAAAGTCAGGTCGCAGGTGTTGGGTTGCAGGCATGCATTTAAGCCGTCCTTGCTTGATGTTTTTTTCGAAAATTTGTTCAAGTCCTTCACACATCAATGATAAGGGCCATGGATTGCGTGAAAGTTTATACTCTTGAATGGAAACAAGGGGGAAAATCTTCAGAATAGAATTCGGTTTGATGCAAGAATCGGAAAAATAATAAGCAAGGTATCAAGGAGGAAGGAGGACGAAAAAGTTTTGATTTCATTCATGCACAACGTTCAATAATAATTTCCAATGAAGTTGCACATGGAGCTATTTTTTCTTGGATTATGCGAAGTTACATAAAATAATTCATTCTTTTTCATAATCTGAAATCTTGAACAATTCGTCCGGTGGGTACACGTACTGCTATTATAATAATGCCAATTAGTTGTAATAGTTGCTCCATAAATTGGTAGGAAAAAAATGAGAGGTGAAGTAGTGACGGAAGCACGTACACGTTACTTGCGCCACGTAGAGAAACATATACGATCCCCGCACATCATTAACATGGTAGTGCATCTGGCAATTATCCCATTTGTTTGTAAAGGATTCGATAATAAAATCCTCTGTTTCTCTGCCGCTCCGTCCAATAACATGAACATGGATGGAATGAGAGATAAAAGACAAGAAAGCGCAGAACACGTCGGCTTCAGTATAGTCAAAACACACAGGCAAAACTTGGGATGGTTCTTATGTGGTTTAAAAACAGTTACTTGGTTTCCCGGGTGCTATAATATTCACACGAGCTCCATTGGAACAGTGAGTAATAATAAAATACCGGCTCTGTAGGTTGGTCGGGCACGTAGCAGGTAGGAAACTCGGGTTGTTGTAGAGGGCTAACTACTGAAGGAAGAAGCTTGCTTTGGTTGTTCTGAGAATATTGAAAACGTCGATATTATTACGGTATCTAAAAGACAGGAGCGCATGTAATATTTATGGATTATTTAATACCTTTGGAAGAAATGACTCGTGGCCCTGCATATAATCCGAGAATTAGATAGCAAGTACAGTACAGTACAGTCCTTCTTTCTTATAACTTTGATTCCGCCGAGGTATATATATCATAATGGCATCACGATTAGAGTAAATTACAAGCTTCCGTACGTAGCACTTCACGTTTTCGTAGCCCCAAAATCCATTTGTATCCATGTGCCTTTGCTAGGCCGCGCTAACCACTTACGAGGAAAGTAAATCCAAGCATGGACGTATGCGTTAAGGCACCAGTGCTTGGCCCTTCTGCTGTCTGAATAGAGTAATTAAGGGAAAAGCTTTTGGAATTACATGAATTTAAGAATTCAATTAGCATTTTAAAGGCCCGCAACTGGATTGACATTAGAATCGGCCCCTTTTCTTTTGCAATCCAATAAAGAAACAAGTGTTAATTGAGGAGTGGAGTGCAGCAACTCAGAAAAGAGTAAGATGTTGAAGCAAGTGAGTAATTTCAATTTATATGTTTCTGTTAAATGAAATTATTTTGTAAAATAACAATTTATTAATGACTGAGCGAAGCAGAGAGAGGCGAGCGCTCATAGCCAAGGTTTTCCCTCTGCTGGTTGCTGCTATGCCTCGCTGCATAAGATTCTTGGGAAGATAATAACAGGATTGATAATTGATGTAGATTGATAAGAAAATTGAGATCTTTTAAATTTCATGGAACCACTAAAATTTAAATGCAAGGTTGATGGGGATTGGAAACAATTCCATATTGTCTCCTCTCTTCTCTTTTACTTTTAATAGTAAAACAAGTTTGGTTCTCTCTGTTCTCTTACCTCTGTGTGTGTCTGTGTTTCCCTATTATTATGACACATCCTCCTCCTGAGAGAATCGATGGAATAAATCAATCTGTTATTTAATTAAAATATGTAATGCAAGGCTCGTGTATACAACAAATACTTTGATGTTATCACCATCAGATCCCAGACTAGGGCAAACAGTCCCCGTTTTGCTCCACCTGTTCTCTTATTAGTTGGGCCAAAGGTGAAATGTTAATGATATACACTGATGGAATTGTTTCCAAGATTATGCTAATATCATATGAAACGAAGGGAAGTATGTTTCACAGTTACTTAAGTTTCGACGGGGGGAAGACTTGTGCGAAAGGTGCAGAGCCAAGACTGTGGTGTACTCGTGACGGAGAAAAGTTAATGGATGCTAATGTTTATATAGCATAGCTTTATGCCCCTTTAACATTTAGCAAGAATGATTCTTGAATGGAAAGTGTGCCGGTGTTTTGGCGTGCAGCAGTCAGTACGTGGGAATTTTGGGAACCACTTTTGTATCCCATTGGAATCCCTAATTGTATTATGGGCTGATCAACTTTTTGGCAAGGGAATATTCTCACGGGATGGGATATTCGAAGAGGAGTACGGGGTAGGTTAAAGTATCAACTTGTTGTACTGGGGCCTCAAAGAATACTGCACAAACATGGACAAATACACTACTACTAGCGGGCTTGGCGCAATTTCAAACGACACCTGACCTATCATATAAAATTACTCCATTCACAAATTGCTCACGAGTAGATTACAGTGAAGTTTTTTGTGTGAAAAACGTGTTTACTCACTCCCTTCACGATTCCCATCTTTGAGACTTGTAAAGGATTTAGGCTTTCACCCTCTCTGGTGGGATGATGATGATGATTCTATCAATTTTCAGCCCAATTACACCGCATCATCCGCACCGGACAATAGTTTCCCATAATTTTCATCTCAATAACCTTGGTTATTTAGTTCTTGTGTAGGTTAACGAGCGGTTATCCGTATTGTACGTGCGGTATCTTTCTTTTTTAATTAAAGCTACATTTCTGCTCTGTTCTTGTTCTTCTTATCCAATCCTCGAGAAAGTTTGTATTGTGAATTCATTTGCATCCGATTAATATCTGGGCTGTGCTGCGGTGGGTTATGGTGATAGTGGAATCAGCTTCGTGTAGTAGCTACAATCTTGTGAGATGAGATGATGGCCAGATATGGATACATAGTATTTAATTTACTTTGCGCCACACTGACCTGAATATGGATTGTTGGAGGAGGTTTGGAGGCCACATAGAGAGAAACCCGAGCGGGAGATGTTTAACAAGAAGGATCTATTTCTTAAAATTGGATCTTTTATTGATAATTCATGAAGATGTTGTACAATACGGATCTATCTTGTACCAACATCTTTTCATTCTCCATTCTCATGAGGCTCGCTCATCTGCCAACTTAATTTGGGATTGAAGAAAGCTGAGTGAAGGCTGAAATTAACGCTTCCTTCCTTCCAAATTACTCTCTATTTAATTCAGCTACTCGTACCTCGGCAATTCACCATTTGTAGGGTGCTTGTTTCTGCATTCTGCATGGGAGAATGAATACGCTGTGGGTTTCGTGAGAGAGTTTTTTAATAACTTTTTTTGGATTTAAAGGGTAGTTGGGTAGTATTTGGTTTGCCGGGTCAGTATCACTGAAGACTTGGTTATTCGGTACTACGGTTGGGAGAGGAGGCGGCTGGATTAAGAATTTTTGCACCTACATATAAATAGCTTCGTGCAAGTCATGTATGCGGGGCGGTGGGAGGTTTATGAAACTGTTGTGATCATGAGCGTAATGGTCGAAGCGGAGGAGTAAGGTTGGATGGCTGTCGGACGGTTGCTATACATGTCAGAGGGAACTAATTACTTAATGTCATGATTGTTATTTTGTTTACTTTCAGATATAACTACATGGTTGGAGCGATTGGAAATTTCAAAGCGGTTAATATGGACACTGGGATTGGGGCAGATCTAGGCTAAGAAGATTGAAAAAATGTGCGACGAAGAACCTCCAAGCGGAGGTGAGGAGGATCAAGGCGGAGGAGCAGTCCTTATTCGGATCCATGTTCCCGATCTAAATATCCACAAGTGCCTCCAATTTTATCGTCATGATTTGATATGGGACGTGAAACAGCAATGTCTGGCATCCCTACCAAAAGTAAGTCTTAGTTTCATGTATTCTAGCTCATAGTCATATTAAGGTTCCCATTCTGTAGTGGATTACAGAAAATAACGTATAGTGCTTACTTCCACACTTAAATACTTCAGGATTTCTAGCCCCTTAGCTTCTAGTTATGAATTACCTCTAGTTATTCCCATTCCCTGTAATCCGCATCTGCTAAACCAGATCTAGTGTAGGAATAGAGGTGTCTTCGAAAAATAGCATGTGAGAAAATCTCCCAATTTCAACAGAACAATCTCAACAATTTCTGCAAGGACCCGTAGACGGCTACTTTGAGCTGGAAAAGAAGTTAAAATAGTTATTTTCAAATTCTTGTCTGAAAATATTGTAAACGGAGCGGATATTTTTCAGCCTTGAGTTCAAACATAATGTTTAAAAAGAATTTGCGACTTGCTCCTTCAAGTTTCCTTGCACTTGCACCTACAAGGGAACGTAGGCTTGACAGGTTATGATGAGTAAATCTTGTTAAAAAAATGAGACTAAAGAAAAAGTAATTGTAAAGCAAATTGGTCTGTTCTCCAAGGAATTGTAACATGGTAATATTGTGCAATCGTCCTCAGTGGTAGCTCCACTTATATTTGTTTAAATGAATTTTACCAGATATGGTTTTAATGATGATGAATGAGAAACAAAGAGCGCGGAGTCCAAATAAGGCTCTCTTGAAAATCCCACAATTTTCCTTCTTACTTAACCTATCCCCTCGTTCCATCCCCCTAAGAATCACGTTGATTGCTAAGCTCTGTCAGAGTGCGGGTGTCCTTAAGGATGAACGTGAATATGACACGTTGACGTAATGGGAATATGCTCTCAGACTAACTAGTGACAGAAATTATGATAGCAATATTTTATTGAGTTTATATACGGGCTCAAGGAGCAGCGCGAGTTGCGTTGCTGAATTATGTATGATTTTGATTTGATTCTTTTGTGTTTTTTTCCATTTCTTTCCGGTTCATTTACATTTTTTTAACCCTACCTGCCTGCTCTGGGTGACGAGTTACAGGTGACGGAATGGTTTGGTTTTGGGGTACGAAGCAAAAGCTTTAAGAAAACGAAACTTGAATCGTAATTAATTGCAATTCATGAATTGCATGCACGATAAGATGATAACGCTTTAAACGCTTTACGGCTTTTATATCACTTGGAATTTTCTTGTTCCTTTTTCTTACGTGCTTATTGTCTTTACACTTTGTTCCTAGAAAGATTCTTCATGATGTATGCTTGCACGTGAGCTGCATCAAAAGCTTAACAGCTTGATTTGACAAGCCTTGGCTTTGTGGAGGGGAAAATTATGTAGTTTTGATTTAGCCTTTCGGCCCAACTTAAGTATTGAAAGCGGTGATTGGTTAGCGGGTGTTAAAGTGCATGAATTTAATGTGAGAATGATTTAAAGGAATGTTCACAAGGTTTTTGACAAGAAAATATGATTTCCTTCGTGTTCGTTTAAAGGTTTAAACGTCTTGCCTCGGGATTCCAGTAGTAGGAAAAATAACGTGTTTCTCCCCTTTTTCCTCCTGCACTAAACGGTCTAGTAGCGTAGAGGCTCAGATAGTAGGCAGGTAGGCTTGATTACTCCGAAATCACGAAGGTTGAAGCTAGGACGGGCGCACGCGATTCCTGAAGGAATTAATTTACAAAATTGATAAAACATTCCAAGAAACGGAAGAAGCACGCAGATGAAAAAGAAGGATAACGATGCAGTTATTCGAACGTAGACAAATCCAAGCATTACAAGTTACACGCTTCGTTAGATGGCTCTTCCTACCTATTACTAAATTCCCTTTGTCATGTAGTGAGGGAGACAGATCGAGAACGAACGCTACTGTGACTGTGTGAACAGATATGTATAGCACAGCCTATGCTACAACTCAGTCTGTCTGCCTGATGTCTATTGACGACCACCTATTCTATTATTGCATCAAAATTCGCATAAGTAAAGCATAATTCATGAGTTTGTGAATGATTTCCTTGGTTGTCTGATGGTCTGGCTGGAGGAATTGTTATGAAGGAAGGACTGCGTAAGGTTGGTATTTAGAAGCCTGCTTGTATTCTACGTATCCTATACAAGAGAAGCAATTACGATTTAATTAGAGATTTAAATACAAATTATGCAAGTCGTAACAGTAGTAGAGGGGAGTTTCTTCTCTTAAGTTTTATGAATGAGCAAATGTAGGAGTAGGATTTGTAATTTATGGATGCACATCGAGAGCAATTTAAGAGGTAAAAATGCGTGGGATGTAACTACAGCAGGGACTTTTCACAACAGGGATGCAATGGAGGAGCTGTTGACTATTTAGCTAGCGAGGAAAATTATCAAAGAAGTCATCAGTTTTTTAGCTACGTCTCATTGGCTTTGAACATGTATTTGCACCATTTAGGGCAAGTATCAACGGTTAGGTTGGACCATGGACTGCGATGGGCATGTATCTCCATCATACTGGAGTTTCATTTTCAAATTGTAACGGTACCAGTTTTGTTAAAAGCTAGATCTGCGCTTAAAGAATAAAGACCGCTGTGTCTAAGGAATATTTCCTTTGGATAAGGAAGGAAGAGCAATAGGTTTTGTAGGAAATTGTGAATTATCAGCGAAGACATATAAGGAGTACATGATCTCCGAGCCTGTTATGGTAATGAAAATTCAGCGCTAGGGAAATTAATTACCATCTATCGTAAATTTAATTAATTTCCTCATTTCCTCCCGGTCCGGAAAAATGTGTGAGGAGTAATTTCAAACTACTAATTTGGCTGACAGCTTGGGTGTAAAGGAAACGAATTAGGCCTTCAAATATGCAAGGCACAGACTTTCTTCAATCAATAAATAAAACCATTTCGCCAACTTAACTTTCTCTTCAATCTCCAGTGAGCAATGAGCGAGCATGTAAAATGGAATAACTTACTCAAAAATAGCTGGATTCGAGAAAGCTCGTAATGATTTTTGTCCAGATCCATTCTAACATCAAATACGTGTATGCGTAACATAGAGCCCAGAGATTGTTTCTAAGTACGTCTATCTTTCTAGAACTTATGGTCGGCAAGGCGCTGTAGACTTAATTTTAAACCAAGTTTTGACTACACGGCATTCCTTTTCATATTGTGTACTTCCCTTATCCTCATCATCATTTTGTAATTCTTGTTAGTAATTAGAGCGGTGAAAATTAGAGGAGGTTTCGAGAGATATTTTTGTCATCGCATTACTTCGCTCATCATTTTTCAATTTCAAGTTGATGAGTGTGATATCAGATGATTCGTCGTACATACATGCACATCTCATCGAGTTGCAGAGATTTACGAAGACGTTTAGAAAATATAAGTTGTAAAGAAAGTCTTGGAGGAAAAAAATTGAAAGTTTAAAAAGTATACATAGAAAGATTGACTGGAAGGATGTTTTTGAGGGGAAAGCTTAAAAGTTTTCATGAGTTTATAATTGATGGTTCAATTTTTTTATGGTGGAACTTAATTTTAAAACTTGCCAACTTTACTTACTTCCGTCAAGAAATTTGCTGCCCGCAGACAGGCATTCCCTCCAACACTTATAATGAACATCCCCGTCTGTCTTGACGTTATATTTCTGCTGATATGATGGAAAGAGACTGAAAACGACAGATCGACAGAGATGAAGTATTTGATACATTTCAGACAAGAAATTCGAATAAAAAAGTCTGGGAATCGGCACAGAGAAAGATTATTACTGATGAATAGGATGGAAAAAGAAGAGACAAGCAATGAAATTATAGGCTTGGTAATCGAATATTATTTCTGAGAATTTCGGATGACACAGTTAAGTGTGGTCGTCATTATGGAGAGCCGAGTTTGAGGTGTAAAAGGTTTTGTGGAGAGGTTATAATAATTGGAGATTGCGGTTTCTTGGATTACCTTCCGGAATGAATGTAATGCGTGGGAATGGGGAAACCCCTGAGTGCTTCGTCTGAGCGCTTGCTTCTCCTTCTCTTCTTCATTCTTCTTTAAACAGTATCTGTTGTCTATGATAACGTTTTTTGGGCGACGGAACGAGTGAACGAGAGGTTGCTGCTGGGAAAATCGATACAAATGATGCATTAAAGGTCGGGTGGGATGGGAATCCCATCATGGGATGAAACGGTTCTTTGAGTGTCTACTCCTAATGGAAACATTGTATTTTGGTAATGTGGGGGAGGAATGACAAGGAATGCAAAAGCAGCTTGGATATAAATTGCATGAAATTAGCGCTTGTATTTTTTCGGCTGAAGTAATTTAATTCATGATATTGACACTCTCGTCTCTTTTGAACAAGTTCAGCAAGTTTTGCAAGGGGTAATGCGTTGGCAAGCATGGCGGGAGCTATGATTACATAATAGAGAATGAGAAAAATTTGCGTGCAATGATTTAACAACGGTGTATTTGTCGTTTCAGGAATTGAAGGAGAGTTTCAATTACGGCCTCTTTGCCCCGCCATGTAATGGAAAGGCTGGGAAATTCCTCGAGGAAGAAAGACCGCTCGCGGACTATCCATTTAGTGGTCCCGTGGGCTACCTGGAGGTGAGTGCAAAGTTATTAAGCTCTTTGTGGCTAAGCAATTAAACCCTATTACAATTAGAGCCAGCACCCCTGTATTCTCAGAGCCGCGTACACATATACACATCATAATTACGGAAGGAGTTGAATTGGAAAAGGCTGAGCATGACAGGAATAGTTTGAAGTCGGCTGGCTAGTTCTTTTTTCGACTATTCCTATTCTGTATTGTTGCTTTGTGATCTATGAGATTCCAGGGGCGAAACCAGCAAGTCAGTGTTACAGAAAAATGGGAAGATGTTCAACTTGTATGACTGAATGCATTTTAGAAGAAAAAGCTGCCAGCATAATAATCATTTCTCTTGTTTCAGCTCCGCTACAAACGACGACTGTACAAAGGGTTGAGTGTGGACGAGAAGCAGCTTAAATCTCTACATACTAAGTCAAATCTACGTCGATTTCTAGACTATGTTTCTTCGGGTCATTGC
This sequence comes from Sminthurides aquaticus, assembly GCA_906901655.1. NCBI lineage: Eukaryota > Metazoa > Arthropoda > Collembola > Symphypleona > Sminthurididae > Sminthurides > Sminthurides aquaticus. The sequence continues at coordinate 10,007,277 of CAJQTT010000001.1, read as the reverse complement.
GAAAAGGTTACGAAAATGTGCGCCAAGGGACTTGACTCAAACTTTCATTGTCCCGAGACTGGAGGTGAGAAAATTTCGTTTAAAATGACGCGCCTACATGCAGGATAGATTGGGGATAATTATTGGTTAAGTAGATTTAATTGATCTCGTTTTTAACCTCGGCCATGTTCTCCAAATAGCTTGTGTTCATGTTGAGATAGGAAGAACAAGGAACGAATGGCGTACAAAAAGTTTCTCTTTTATTTTAACCCCTCTCCATCCTCGAATCAACTCATCTGATTTCTTCTGTACAACACAACGCTAACTATCAACTACCAGATACCACATCTGACTCGAATATAGCAGTCTCTCCCTTGTACGCTGAAAGTTATTAGGGTGGAGTAATTAATTGTAAAAATCAAAAGGCAAAATGATGATTCAGCTTCATCATGACTATCTCTCTTAGCATCCCACAATCCCAACTGCTCCATCCTGCTCTATTATCATGTTTCCCTCTGTGGTAACTTAATGGTAGCTGACTGACTGTTAAGAATCAGAAAAGAAATGAATTATAATTACTATTATTATTGTTATTCTTGGGAAGAACAATATGCCAAGATTTGAAAGTTGATGCTCTCCTTATGACTAATCTCTGTTATGAATTATTTTTACAGAAACTCCATTATCAATGGCAGCAGTTATGAAGAAGCCATCAAAGCTTTTAATGGCCCTAGTTAACGGTGGAGCTCTGCTGGATTATCGAAATAAGGATGGAAGCACTGCCATGCATCGAGCTGTGGACCACAAGAGCCTGGAGGCTGTAAAAACCATGCTGGATCTGGGTGGTTCGCCAAATTACCGGGATGCCAAAGGACTTACCCCTCTGTACATGAGTGTAGCGTCAAATGCAGATCCAGCCTTGTGTGAAGCCCTATTGCATGATCACGCATTCATCGGAGCCCAAGATTTGCAAGGATGGCATGAAACCCATCAGGTACGGGACCAGATCAAAAGAAACCCTGAAACTACAGATACATAACACTCCTTGAACTTTCCATCACACGACCCTCCTCTCTCCACCCGCCTCTCTTCCACTTCAATCAAAATTCTAATAATCATTTCAAGTGTGAACGCCGGAAGTAGTGACCCGTCTTCCCTAATCAGTGTGAAGCGGACGGGTGAGAGACTGGTAAAACCTGCGCACACAAGCCAGTCAGTCCGTCCGTCACAGCCTCTGGGTTATGTATTTCTTTTGATATTATTTTCTTGTCAAAGAATTTCATAAATCTCGGCTGTCTGTCAGTTTTAGGCAGGAGCGTGAGGTGGTCTGGAGGGAAGACAAGCAAGCAAATGTTGTGTTACGTCAGAAACATTAGTAGATTGCTTAGCAAACGGGTTGTTACGTTTCGTTACGGCTAAGACTAGATGTATGACATTTTAATGCGGATATTAATTATACGAATTTGGGCGGTAACTGTCTCAATATGATGACACGATAATGACCATGATCAAATACGAAGGAATTGAAATAGCGTGACTCAGAAGTTTAGCATGTTATCCTTCATATGATTATATCAAGACTCTCCGGAATTATGCATTCTTTCTAATGATCTAAGAATGATGCATGCAAATCCCCTTGCTTAACAAACAGAGAGCTTTCTTTATCTCCTAATCTACCTTGACGTAAAGGAGTTTTATTTGTCTTACAAAGTGAAACAAAAAGCTGACCGCTAAAACAGGGGCATTGATTGATGTAATGGTCATTCATCTTAAAAGTTGGCTGTTCTTACCAAATTGAAACATGTGAGCTAGAAGTTAATTAAGGGTGTTTAAGATGGAGTTAATGAGTGCACTTGATTGAATTAATGGAAAATTAGTTTGCCTAGTGAATTATTTAGTAGTGAGATTTTACTTAGACTGCGCTGAGTAATTAGAAGGAATGTGAAGGGAAAGAGTGAACAAGGAACAGTATTAGCTCGTGGAGCCTTGATACTCCGAGGTGGTTTTCCTTTTAAAGCATCAACAACCTGTGCGATTATTGATGCTGTGAGGCCAGAGGGGAGATTTTGTAGAAATTGAAAGTTGATTAAGATTGGGGGTGTTGCGTAGTAAGTTAGCAAGGTCCTATAAGATGTTCTTGTGTTTGTGTGTGTGCGTAAGTAAATATAAAAAAATCCTCAGTCCACTCCTTGTGTGCAGAAATAATAAAGAGGTTGGCCGCGTACATTACCCACCTGCTGATGTATGGAATGCGGCGGTGATGAATTTTATTTTGTATCATGCTGGGAGTGGTAGTTCGCGTTGCCCACGATTAGTTTTTTGATAGACGAGACTCAAAACTGCTGTAATAGTAGTACGGCTAGGGTCAGCTGTAAAAAGTTACAAATTTTCGGTCATTTAGAAGTAGTGTATAGTAGTTAAGTTTTACAGCCTATTTAAGCTAGAAGATATTAACTGATTGTTAGCGAGAATTTTCCCTGAGAACACTTCCCTGGGTTGGGTAGGAGTACATGTTGGGTTACACGCTGTAAAATTAGCTAACTCGAGTAAAAGAAGTGTGAGAAGTTTACTTTAGCCCGTTTGCTGTATGAAAGTCTGACTAGAGGTGGAGGTGGGAGGGGATGGGAAGAGTGATTGGAATTATTGGAAGAACAAGGATGGATGATGATGAAATTAGGGAGTGTAAAAGAATTGCTTGTCTTGTTAAAGGAGTGAACTGTATCAGGATAAGAAGGTGTCGAAGTTAATAACGAGGATGATTTTTAAAAGAATTTTTGAAAGGAAAGGGCATTGGTTATATGAGGAAGCGAGTTACCTACAAGCTCTTAGAGTGAAGGAACAATGTTAAAACTTGGAGATTGTCTGGCTATGCTGATGGCTACGGTAGGGATTGTCTTTTCGTAAGTAGGGGAATTTTATGCAAAAGCCAGGTTCGGAAACATAAGGATGGTAGTATGGGCCGAGCCCAACTCGACACTTGACAGTCCATATATTCAAGTAAAAGAGGATTGGGTAAAAAACGACTTAATTTGCCGACCTTATTCGGTAACAGTAATGACGCTCTTACGTTATGAAAATGTGGCTGGAAAGTGAAAAGACAAAAAGGAGGAGGGTGGTTTTTGTGAATGATAAGGAAATTACCATCCTTCCCAAGTCTACGCTATCAACTTTCACATGACTGTCCGTGTAATCATGAAATATAACTTTTGTCTTGACAGGCCTGTCGGAATGGTTTAGTGCAGCATTTGGAGCATTTGCTGTACTACGGAGCTGATATGAACGCCAGGAATGCTTCAGGAAACACACCTTTGCACGTGTGTGCTGTAAACAATCAAGAATCCTGTGCTCGCCTCCTCCTATTCCGTGGAGCAGACAAAGAAGCGCTCAACTTTGCCAATCAGACACCCTACCAGGTGGCTGTGATTGCGGGTAATATGGAACTTGCTGAAATAATTCAAAATCATCGAGCTCAAGATGTCGGTAAGTTGAATTCCCGGACGGACCACTTATTTTCCTCACACCTTCTCCCAGAATTATTGTTACATTTACTGAAGGCCTGGACAGTTTTGACCTCTCTCGTTCTATGGCATAACCAGCCTAAACAAGTCTTCGCATTTACACACAATACCCGAAGCTGAGCAGCGCAGAAGTTAAGCGCTCTTCCGCTAAAATATAGTTTATACTTGTGGAGCGAGCGATGTTGGTGTCGGAAGAATGATTTTACAGTAATGAAATTACTTTAAATACATTCCGCTCTAGGAATAGCGGGACAATACTTTTTTTTTCCTGTAGAACATTTGTTGCAGGTTGCAGCGCTGTCTGCCACTGTTCCTTATTTGCAAACTTTTTACTTGAGGTTTTGAGTTGAACGACGATTTTACCTGCGGGCCAAATCAGTATTGGAGTCCCTCATGTTTGTATTGGGAAGCACATATATATACTGACAGTGGGTGAAAGGTCGTGCTCTGTGATGTATTAGCTAACTCAGCTGTAGACAATGCAGGTTGGCGAAGAGCTAAAGCTGAAATAAAGGAGAGTGTAATGGTGCACTTAAAAGCTTAGAGCTAGCAGACATGGCGGTTAAGTTAGCAAGTTCTTGTTGAAGTGGAGGTAAAAATCTAGGAGACTTGCTCAGTCTGACACACACGGCTCGTATATAGTATCTCTTTCTTTGTTTATTATTATGGAGAGTAACTAATAGAGGGGGAGGGGTGTTTTCAAATGGTCAATAGAAGACATGTGAACAATCATCCACTTGCTTGTCCTACAATTTAGTAAAATATCAAATACAATGAAGAATTGATTTAAATGAGCTATTTCTTCCCCTCCCCTCTCTTTTCTGTCCGTCCAAACGTAGTGTGGAAGGAAATGTATAAGACATCCAAGCCATGTTACGTCTGTGTGTGCTTGACTATTTTCACGTATGTGTTTTATATCGGCGATTTCATCTTGGGCACGGCGTCATCATCTTAAGAAATTTTATAAGCACCTTCATCATATTTCTTAGCCCAAAGCTTGTTCTTCTCACTGAGAACGTGCTTGGAAGGAAGTCCTAGTAGATGACAATGAAACTGCACACCCAGTGTCCCAAGCTGCAGCCTTCGATTCATAAACAATAGGTCTTAATTTTGGCTATCAGTTTCACAATGTGATTCTAATGGCTCAAATTATTTTTCGGGCCGTGCGGAGCAACTCCATGTCTTCCACCTTGTCAACCATGAGGAGCACAGCTGCGTAAAGAAAAACATGCGCACAAGTCAGCCCTCAAGTCTTCCTTGGTGAGTTTAAGGGTGCACTTCTAGCTTGAACGCAAAGTGTTGGCTAGGCTTCTGTAGAAACGAAGAAAGTTAAGTTTCGCATTTGTTGTGAGACGACGGTGGGTGAATTACGAAAGAAGACGTGTATTCATGTATCATGTCGTCTATGTAGCTTCTTGTATCAGCGAGTTGAATGTTTACTTGATCGTACCCAGGGATTGTTATGGTGTGTGGAGTTTCTGGAAATTTATTCCGCTCGCCGCCAGCCAACTCATTGAATTTGTATGCATGAGATGACGTTGACTTGAGGACGGGCTTTCTAGCCTGCCTCCCTTCCTAGAAAGCCTTTTCAATTTCGCATCTTTAGTCACAAGTTGGTATCTCGGATTTAATTTGAGTATTTGCCCGGAGGACGAGAATAAAAAGTGTCCCTAAAGAGACACTGCAGTCACTGGTTTCGGCTTAGGTTAGCTGATGGGATGATCTACAAAATATCTTTGGTTTTCGGGTTTAGCTGTAAAAACATTGCGTTTAATAGTATAGAGAGAAGCGGGCGTATTTATTGGGTCTTTGCCCCCACAATTGTCACTTTTTCCTGACTACCTGCGAATATATAAACTTCGAATCATCCGGTTCAGGTAGATTGTATGGACATCAACTGATAATGATAGAACGTAACGTGGACAGTAGGAATGGTCTTTGCGAGCACCCCCTTGGGGGTGATTCATTTTCTTTGGGATATTTGAATGAATGACTGAGTGAACGGATTGATGTAAATTGAAAGATGAACATTGTAATTGTGAAGCTAGGGAATAAATTGTTATATTTGTAAGTCATGGATATCTCTCACACGTTTCAAAGCTAGCGAATGCGAAATGACTAAGATTCACATTGGACTATGCGGAGTGAATGAAGCAAGGTGGAGCAATCTTTGGAATCAGGCTTTTAGCTATCAAGCTTGATGGTATTAATCATTGAGTCGTCATCAATAGATTCAGATTGCTTCATGAGTGATTAGCACTTTTTCAGCTTGAATTGAATCTTTTTATGATATATGACGGTGTCAAAGTAGGTAGTTGTGGTAGGCAAGGAGGCATGGTTTCTAATAAACAATGAGAATCCAACTAATGAAGCTACCGGCAACTCTGCATTTAGATTTGTTTGCATACTGCGCAAGGGTAGTTGGGAGACTTAGGAATCATGTTGAATGAATTACGTAGTGATTGTAAATATGATATGGAAGATAAATTGCCATGCTCTTTAGGATTATTATTAAAGAGATTATTTATTTTGCCGAACTGGTAGAAGTAGAACGACTCAGGACTCTTTTGAAGAGAGATGCAAGATGCATTTCGAGGGATGCTCTCAGAATTACGTTCCCAGTAGCGTGTAGGTGGAAAGCTTTTGTGTTGGTTCCAACACTAAGAGAATTTGTTCCGATATGACTGTTGTGAGTATTTGAAATTGTGCAAGAATAGAGAGAGTTGAAGGTGGGATTTTCTTGGAAATCGGATTTACGAAGAATCTACTTTGATAGATAAATTCAAAGGGTACAAGGATGGCGTTGAAGCTCTACAAAGCAAAATTGAAACCAATGAAATCTCGACTCTCAGTTCAATGGCTGAGGTTAAGAAAAGTGATTCTGGTCATGCTTATTCACTCACTGAGATCTCGTGGATGTTTGAGGACCAAATACAGAATTGATTGAATCTTAGCATGCGTTACAATTTGCTTTACTTCTCTTTTCTTTTTTATTTGATATAGGAAGGGTTATCGGATCATGCAAAATAGGTTACTAATTTAACGATTCCGTTATAAAGAAGAGCGGCCTAGTACTAGCAATGCTGGTGTGGCCTATGTCAGATTCAAATGGATTGGGGAGTCTACGGTCCTTCTGAGTCGTGGTGCGTTGCGTACGCAGCATTGAATAAATTCAGAATTTTAGATTCAGTCTCTGGCAGAGACTCTCTGCTAAAGAATTATGAATTAGTATGATGTTGCCATTAATCAACTTTGCTTAAGCAGACAAGGTATAGTATACCAGCTGAGTAATGTAGGATTGCAAGATGAAGGCGAGTTTCTGTGTGAGGCTCAGGCAAGATATGATTTGTTTGGTCCTTTTAAGTCTGTGGATGGGCTTGATTTTGGTGTGTGAATGAGATATGAATGACTGGATGACCGGATGACAATGTGGCCTGTGTTGGATTTGCCAAAAGGTGTATTGAGAATAGGAAAATGATTATTTCGTAATGCAGACAAGGGAATGTCGACATGGGACATTATGGATTTGTGTTTAGTGGTTGTACGCCAATGGTCTATGAGGTACATGTGCGTACGCGCTGGTGCTCAGTGCTAATTGTCGAGTTGGTTGACATAAATTCTGACACCATGTTATTAAACGATTAGCGTTCCGAAAGGCAGTAAATAGTTTTTGTGACGTATCAAATTAATGATACAAGCTAGCTCTTGGAGGACAGGGCTAAGCGCTTCTATTATGGTAATATTGCCCATATTTGTAAGTGATTTCATGCATTAAGGATT